>CP142453.1:36760000-41760000 GCA_038049695.1 Cinnamomum chago | reverse complement strand
AGACCGATCGATCGGTCAGAAAAGGCATCTAGTTATTTGGTCAGTCCGATCGATCGGATGCATAGTCCGATGGATCGGACAGTGTGCGCAGAAACGGGAAAGTCTACTTTTCTAAACAGATTTAGTTTCCTTTTGAGACTATCTTTCCTAGTTTGAGTCCTACTTGTGCACTAAGTCTAAGGCACGAATTTGGGGCTATTTATAGGGTGTTTCTCTCAACCCTAAGAACAACACACACAACTCTCATTGATCTGAGTCAAAGATATCTTAGAGAGAGTTATTCTCTAGAGTCATTGAGAGATTATTCTGAAGGGCTGTTCTAGAAGGTTGTTGTTGCTTCTACTTTTCTTGTAGAAGATTGATCATCTTGGTTGACAAGGTGCGAGGAAATCAAGGAGAACGGGGCGCGGTGGATGTCGTGTCAGTGGATTCTTTACAAGAATAACTATAGTCCTTAGGTCGAGGTACAGACTGAGGTAAAGGAGCTTGTGAGTATATCTTGTAACTATTCCTGAACTCTTGATTTCTGGTTCGTGGTTTTTCTCCCTGGATAGGGTTTCCACGTTAAAGATTGTGTCTGCCTTCTTGTGGTGTGTGATTGGTAGATAGCTAGTTCTAAATTGTCTGATTAATTTATTTTCGCTGCATTGATTGGTTAAATAGAACTAGTAATCCATTCTGGTAGCCCCATATAGAATTTTCAGAGGTTCTCACTTGCAGTCAGATTAAGTAGTTCCTGGATGGTTTAGTACATTTTCTGTGTATGATATTTTAGTCATATGCTCTGCTTCACTTAAATACTATTTTTGCTTAGTTTTTCAAGGTTATTTTAATTTTCTTTTTTTTTTCTTTCGCATTCCCTTTCAACCAGTTCATATAATTATGATATCTCGACTTGAATATTAGCTTAAAATGTTAAATCAAAGTGCCTTATTTTCAAGGCTGGTCCTGCCGGACTATCAACTAAATGATGAAGATCCATTTTTAGTCTTAAAAACATGACAGGCTGTTTGGAAGTCCAAGCCAAGCTGTGAACAGTTCTAGGTAAAATCTCGCTCCTTAGTGTGAGACAAGTGTCTTACATCAGATTTGGAGAAACACTTGAGAAGCCTCTATAGAAGACTTCTTCTTCTTCTCTTAATAAAGGGTTTTGGTAACAAGCTCCCATTGGTTTAAAGATACAAAAATTGATAAAGGAAATAACAAGCTCTGAGTAAATTCACTATTTGTAGTTTTGTAGACCAAACAGGGTTGTGAAACAAATGTATGACATAACACTTAGATACTATTATCAATAGTATTATAAGGTGTACTAAAAAACGTATGAGTATTAATAAAGAATAATTAAATTAACACATGCTTCTGGTAATAAGAAACAAATCATAATCCCAATTTTACTCTCTACAACACTCACTTGAAGCCCCACAGTGACAACAAGGCCTGTCTTTTTTAGCCATCTCTTTGAAATCAATCTTAAATAGCCCACTTTCTGCACACCAACACAACCCACATAAAAATCATTCAGTAGACCAATGTTCAAATCATTCTCCAAAACAACAAACAACACAAACAAACTGCAAATTATCACCAATAAACAAAAAGATCATAACTTAAAACCTCAGTCCTTCTCACCATAAGTCAAAACTCATAAATTATAAAGTCATTCTCAAAAACAACACACATACTTGAAATTATGCTTGTAGAAAAGAAAAAATCGTAACTTAAAAATGAGTCATGAAATGAAACATGGGCACTCAAGGGGAAAAAAAAAACCCATAGAGCCCAATTCAAAATATCAAATAAAAGCCATGTAGCATGAATCCCAATGCAATTTTCTTTTCTTTTTTTCTTTTTTTCTCAAGAAAAGCTATATGTAACTTTCCCTATGCTCTCAAAAGTACAGGCATCTCAAAGCTTGGTTTTTATTTTTCTTCCTTGTTTTTCTCTGTAAAGTGACAAAACAACCTCACTTTCATTTCTGGGCTATTTCTATCCGGTCTTGCTATATGTTTTAGGATAAGGACATTCAGAGTTTAGGCATCTCAAATCTTGGTTTTCATTTTTCTTGTTATTATCAAGAAGAGAATAATATAGGAAGGAAAGTCCTAAGACTTCCCAATACCGATTTACAAAGACCCAATGACACAGAAATGATTTAGATAAAAAAGAAAAATAATGAAAGGAAAAGAGAGAATAAGATGAGACATCCTTAAACAAGAAGATGAACACATGAACTATTGCATACATTTATGTATAAAGAGGGAGAAAGAAGATGATGTCTTATGTTTTTTAAAATGAGATCAATCAATAAAGTGACAAAAAACCTCACTTTCATTTTTAGGCTATTTCTATTTCTAATTTCTAATTTCTAATTACTTGTGATTAGGTTAGATATGGACAGGAGTTGGATATTACATTATCAGAACCGATTTAGTGCAGAGTACATAGCTGGGGTGAACTCATTTATTGATTTTGCAAAGGCGAATTCTGGTGGGGCAGTGTTGATTAACTGCCCGTGTAACGACTATTGTAACCATCGGAAGCATGACTATGTAACCGTGAGAAATCATTTGCACATTCAAGGAATGATGGTCTCATACCTACGGTGGATATATCACGGGGAACCTATAGTTCAACCTGATGATTCGGACGAGAACGAGGATGAATCAGAAGAGAATCAGGATGAATTTGATGAGTTGATAGATGACCATCGTAGGGGAACTTACTCGAAGGAAGATACTCAAGAGAGGGACGATGTACGGGACTTTGAAAATTTGTTGAAGGTTTCTCAGCGTGGCCTGTACCCTTGATGCAAAATCTCAGATACTTTGTTATCTTTTGTCATCAAGATATTGCATGTGAAGGTGGAAAGTGGGTGTAGCAACAAGTCGTTCGACAAGGTTCTACAGATTTTTTAGGACTTCTTACTCAAAGGTCATGTGGTGTCGGCCTCAGTTTACAAGGCAAAGAAATTATTACGTGACTTGGGCATGGGATATAAGAACATAGATGCATGCAAATACAATTGTGTGCTGTATTGGAAGGAGAATGCTCAATTGGATAAATGTACAGAATGTGAAGAGCCCAGGTAAGGTCAATGTTGGCAAGCGAAAGAAGATCCCTCATAAGGTGCTCCGTTACTTCCCATTGACACCGAGATTACGCAGATTGTATATGTCAAGGAAGACAACCACGGAGATGAGATGGTACGGTGATAAGCGCGTTGATGATGGAATAATGCAACATCCGGCTGATTCAGTGGAATGGAAAGAATTTGATAAGAAATATCTAGAGTTTGCCCAAGAGACACGTAATGTGAGGCTGGGGTTAGCCACCTATGGATTCAATCCTTTTGGTAACATGAGCACCTCTTATAGCATGTGGCCCGTCATACTTCTGCCCTATAATTTGCCACCATGGATGTGCATGAAGGAGCCATTCTTGATAATGTCATTACTTATTCCAGGAACAAACTCACCTGGGAACGATATCGATGTATATCTGAGGCCCTTGATTGATGAGTTGAAGGAGCTGTGGGATCATGGTGTATCGACTTATGATGCCTCCACTAAACAGACCTTTCAAATGCATGTGGTTGTAATGTGGACGATAAATGACTTTCCTACGTATGGTAACTTGTCTGGGTGGAGCACAAAAGGTTATAACGCTTGCCCCTCATGTAACGACAGATCGTTAGGGGTGAAGTTGCAAAATAAGATTGGGTACATTGGCCATCGAAAATACTTGGAACTGAACCACCAATGGTGTAGAAGCAAGGCCTTCAACGGTAAGCATGAGCGTGAAATGAATTCTTTGGATTTACCAGGGCAAAAGGTACTAGACCAGCTAAAAGAACTAGCGCCGGTCAAGTTTGGTAAGAATAACAAAAGACCGCGTGACTCTGGAGAACTGAATTGGATAAAGAAAAGCATCCTATTTGAATGGCCCTATTGGAAGTGCAAAAAACTCCGACACAACCTTGATCTTATACACATTGAGAAGAACATATGTGTAGCTTTGGTTGGAACAATTTTGGGCATAAAGGGCAAAAACAAGGACACCGATAAAGCGCGTAAGGATTTGAAAAATATGGGCATCAGGCCAAAGTTGCATCTAGTGGAGAGGGAAGATGGATCAAGCTTGAAGCCGCATGCCCCTTACACTCTGGACCCAAAACATAGAGATGGATTTTATGAATTCTTGAAGTCGATCAAATACCCAGACGGCTATGCAGCAAACCTCTCGAGGTGTGTAACCTCGAAAAATGATAAATTAACTGGTTTAAAGAACAATGATTTCCACATCCTTATCCAACGCATCCTTCCTATTGGCATGTGCGGCTTTCTGAATAAGGATATTTATACAACACTGTTTCAGTTAGGCAGCTTTTTCCAAGACCTCTACTCGAAAACACAGAGACACGATGATATGAAAAAATTGGAGGAGCAGATAGTTTTAATATTGTGCAAGCTAGAGAGGATTTTTCTGCCTGCTTTCTTTGATGTGATGGTTCATCTATCGGTTCACTTGCCACGTGAGGCCATGCTTGGTGGACCGATGCAATATCAGTGGATGTACCCGATAGAAAGGTAATAGTTGATGACCATTGATTGATTATTTATGTATTAGTGCAATTCCCTTACATTGAAAATCGTAATTGTTATCATTGGTTGTTTAAAGGTTTCTAAAGACCCTAATAGGGTACATTCGCAACCGAGCTCGGCCTGAAGGTTCGATCGTCGAGGCTTACATTGTCAAAGAGTGCCTCACTTTTTGCTCAATGTATTTAAGGTAGACTGATCAAATGGAGCGTTATGATGATGGTGGAGAACGTGGCCCAGGGATGTCGGTCTTTACACAAACTATCAGTCCCATCAGACTGATGCCAAGGGCACATGATCCTTCTCAAAGAGAGTGTGACATGGCTCATTGGTTTGTACTGAATAATTGCCCCAATGTTGAGCCATATCTACAGTTTGTGCTTCAATCTAGCCATATTTATGCATTGTTTGTTAACTCCTTTATTCATTCTCTACTCTTACTTATTCATTAAAAGCTACCTTGAGTAGGGAACACAAGAATTTTGTGCAAGATCAAAGAGGTGGAGATGTCGGGTAGATACAACGAAAAGAATTTGCAGGATGGTTCAAACGTGTAAGACATATAAAATATTATCATTTTAATTGCTAGATATTATTGAATTACACTTCAAATAACATTAGTCTAATACATCTGTCCTAATCTGCTTATGTAGATGAATCAACTGCGAACTCTAGGGTCACCAGAAGCTTTTGATGAGATGCGGTCATTAGCAAATGGCCCTAGATCCCTAGTGAATATTTACCAGGGGTGTGATTGCAATTGTGTCCGATACCACACTATAGACAGTGAGAAATGTCGTAGGAGCTAGGGTAGCGGCTTGGTCGTGGAAGGGGAATACAAAGGGGTCAAACATGACTACTATGGCTACATTTGTCAAGACTGGGAATTGTCCTATCGGCACCGGGGTAAGGTGATCTTACTTAAATGTGAATGGTACAACACTAGTACCAAGCACAAGATAAACGTCGAAGACCATGTTACAAGCATTGATATCACATATCGTTGGTGTACGGATGATCCATTTGTCCTACCAAGTCAGGTGACACAAGTCTTTTACGTCAATGACACCAGCAGAGGAAAAAATTGGAGAGTCGTAGAACAGGTCAAGCCTCGAAGAGTATGGGATGTACCCGCTAGGCGGGATGACGACGACGACGACGACGATGTCCTTAATGATGCATTTCAGCAAGACAAAACGATATTGGTGGTCCTAGTCCTCGTCTATGGTACTAGTGTCCAATACTCTAGGGATGATATAGATCCGGAGATCATTCTCAGTGATGAGCCAGCAGACGAGGATGGCCAAGATGAGGATGAAACACTGGCGGAGTACGAAGATGAAGAAGAAAATGATGTTATAGTCAGGAAGAAGATGACATGGAATATGACATGTAGTGTTTGTTTCAGGTTTTGCACATGTAACGATTAAGTAAATTAATAAAGATCTTGTCTTACATAATGACATTGTCTTCAATTACACTTTCTCTTCTGATTTGTTCATATATGGATAAGACATTTCTACATTTCACATTTTATTTTTATTTCTATATATCATAGCTGCAAAAGATGCCAAACAAAGGGAAAAAATGGGTCAAACCAAGAAAGTTGTCCCGTTAAGTGCAAGCATCCAATTATTTATTAAAGAGAAAAAATACAATTAAGCAGAATGCATAAAAACTTGCATCTCTAGGGCTCCCGCCGACCGCACGTACTATATTTGGTTCGGCTAAAAGGACAAATGAAAAGGGAAAGAGGAATGTTAGTGGGAATGATAAGGTTGAGAACTACATTCCCCCAGAAGATGATGATGTAGATGACGAGACATCTTGGTTTCAAACGGATGAGGTAATCTTTCTGTGAATGTCTATGACTTGTACTTGAAAATATTAGTTTTGATTGTGACACTCATGCTAAAATGATTTCCATTTCCATTTAATGTAAATTGTTGACACTCACTTTACTAATATTATCGATTTTTGCTAATAATTATTTATTTTCCTTTTCACTTCGCTTTAAGAAAGATTGCAGAGATGCCTTGGGACAAGAGGGTGAAACGTGCTCAGAGCGTCGCAGTTGCACTCGGGTGAGCTCGTGTAGAGAACCCACCTGAAGCCTTGACATAGCCTCCAAAGGCTGCTCTTCTAGTTACACGGTCTGGAGGATCAGGGAGCACCCTTGATTTGGCAGCCCCCAGCCTCTGCCGATTCAGCCTCTGACCACACAGCCCTCGCCTACCCAACCTCAGCTGTCCTAGCCTCCAATGAGCCCTCATACAATCGGAAGCAGCATAGGTGAGAAAATTATGACCTTTTAAAATTCAGAATGGTTCACCCCAATTTAATGATTTGTGTTCACTAACCCATTTAGCAATGTAATCTTAATAGCATCAGCCCTGGTCTCGGAGGTTCCGAGCCGTGTAATGGGTGTTACGCAGGGGAAGAATGTGACAAAGTTGAGGAGACATTTGGTTCATAACATCCCAGTCCCGATCCCCATCTCCAGTCATAGGCTAAAAGGGGAACATGCCCCATCACTAGTTAACAATCTTGGGTTAGCCATTAGAGAGGCTACCCCAGTCAGGCCCCATGGCTGGAAGAAGCTTGACAGTGGAATCAAGCTTGTCTTCATTGCTGCAGTCCAGGTAAACTGAAACGAGAAATATCAACCCATCTGATTATAGTTGTGCTCCGCATTACAAAATCTGATTATTTTTTCTTATTACTAATCTTTATATGGCTCTCCCCTAACTGCAGCAAATTTTTGATATCAGGGACTACGAGGGCGATATGCAGCTCAGTGTGGACATTGACCGCCAATGTGGGGTTTTGTATAGGAGTTGGAAGTACGAGCTACAAAGTCACTATCTCGAGCTGTTGGAGCAGGGGGTTCCCCGACCCCAGGATCACCCGGCAGAGAGTTGTGATCCAGCTGACTGGCAGTTGATGGTCTCGCAGTTCTGGGAATCACCAGCCTAGAAGGTAACTTTGGGATGTTATCTACAATAATTATTTATGTATTCTAACATAATTCTATTAGTAATGATTTTGTAAATGAAGGCTATTGTATTATTGTTTTTCTATGTAGGCGAAGTCGAAAAAAGCTCAAGAGAGTCGAGCAAAGCTACCATATAATCATACTAGTGGCTCCAGGTCATTTGCATCGAGGATGTCTCTAATGGCACTAATCATATTCATATGAAAAAACTTGATTCAGTTTATTAATTTATCAATATGTAGCTAGGTTCATATCTAATACAAAGCTATTTCAAATGACAAACGGCACAGAATGTCAGTCAAGCGCTGCATATTACTTGGTTCTTCTGCAACACCCACTACAGAGAAAAGAGTAATGAGTGGGTAAATGAGGTGGCTCAGCAAAGACATGTACATATGCTAATAAATCAATTATGATCAATAATGCCATAAAAGCATTCTAAATCCCTTTTTTTTATTTAAATGGCGGGAGGCCTTGGTGCAGCGGACTGAGGAGCAGTCGTAGCCCTCTGTCAAAGCTCCGGTGACGGAGGACTAAATTGTTGTTGATGTGCTTGGATCGAGGTCGGGATACTTAAAAGGGCATGGGATATACACGAGGACCTCTTCATCTTCCACACAGTCTCAAGCACAGGATCCTGAGGTGATCGCCCTGCGGGAGCAACTAGCTGAGTAGGCTAGGAGGCATGTTGAACAGGACAGGAGGAAGGCTGAGTAGGACAGGAGGAAGGCTGAGCAGGACAGGAGGATACGTGCACTTGAGGCCCTCGTTCAATAGTTGGCAGCTACGGCAAGGATAGATCCGACCAGCTATTTCGACAACATGAGAGGGACCACTTTTGCTGGTGATGGCACAGCTACTGGAGATCATGATGCAATCCTTTGGTTAGTAGATCATCATGATGAAATTATTCTCTTTGATAGAAGTAGTCAGTTTAACTACCGCATGGATTACTTTCCTACACTTTGGCTGTTGAATGTTGGAAGCATTGAGCTCTTTTGAATTTTTTTACTTGATGTTATCTTTGTATTTCTACTAATTTGAATTCGCGTGTTTAGATATGATGAATTTAGCTACTTGCCATTAGTAGCTGATTCTCATTAATTTCTATGCAAAATTTTGATTTTCTGTTGTTCTACATCACTTTGGAAAAAAGGCTAAAAATGAATGTAAAGTAAGAAATATATATGAAGAACATAGCAGCCAATGCTTGTACGAACATAATATTGGATGTATGTTGTTAAGTTGTCCATAACAGGGCAATAAGTGGGCCCTTGGTGTAATCTTGCTCCAACTAAGAACTTAGGTGTCTCCTCATGCATTTGTGTTACTGCCCTATCATAAACTTCTGATGTAATTTGAATTAAACTATTATGGGGGCACTTTTCATGAATGCTTTGCTAAACTAAATGCCAGGACACCCTATCATAATCCTTTTCCTCTAAACTATATGCGAAACTATGTAATTGTTTTTACCCTTTGAACTTTTTTCATGAGTTGTCCTAATCTAGTTGACCTCCGTATTATATATTTACTTAAGATAATATCAACTTGGTTTTCTGAAACATTTCATTATTTTGTAGGCACTACTTTTTACTAATCCTTCCTGAACTTTAATTTGTTCCTCACAAATGTATAGCTTAACACTTAAAAGTTCTAAATATAACCTTTGTTCTTATCCAACAAGACCATAATGCTCTTTCTCTGATGCAGGATAGAACCATGATGCATAGGTTGATGAGGCCCATTGGGCCCATTTTGTAGACCGATTGGACCAGTACGCCAGCCCACTCAACCCATGGGCTGGACGACCAATTAGATTTAGGAATTTGACTTTAATTAGGAGTCTTCAATTAGATTTTAATTTAATTTGAATTGTTTTAACTAGTTTCTAATTTTTAGGAGATGAGTTTCTTTCTTGTTCCAGGAGATTTAGGGCATGTTTGGCAACAGTCCACGCTGTGGAATCCTTTCTGGTTTTCTGTGCAAGCGTGGAAAGCCCATGTTTGGATGCAACGAAGACCGAAGAGTTTCCATATCCATAATCCACAAAAGCACAGCTTTCTGCTGTTCGACCTCCACCCCATCGGACTCCATAAATCAACGCGATTTTAAAGGGGGTATTTAAACCCATTTTCTACGCTGACTCCAAGCCTTCGACGCTCTCCCCCTTTCAAACCTCTCTTCCATCTCAAATGGCGTTTTCTATGCCGCTGCTTGGGGAGGCGACCAAACATACAAATTAGGCTAGTTGAGAAACAGGAAAGCAGGGGGCAAAACAATCTTACCATAGTAGAAAAGCCAATAAATATCTGGTGTTTTAGAAGTTTAAAGGGGAAGAATTAATCTCCCCATGGAATATTATACAACCAAGATATTCTCAATTAAATAAATAAAATAAAAAATAGATTAACTATCTACCTGAGACAACATACTGCCCATTAGGAGTAAAAGTTGCCTCAATTGTCTAATTAGGAGATGGTTCCAAACTAAACCCGCAACGCTGCACCGAACAAATAAAGTTATCTATTCTTGCACAATTTCTTTTACCTAATTTTCAATTTTTTATTTTGATTTTTCTCACAATTTCGCTTAAGTATAATGGTCCTTTTCTATTGCATTTTTTTTCTTCTCTGTTTTACCTTAAACACGTTGGGGACACTTGGACTCTATTGCACCTTAAAATAGGAAACAACCAAGAGAGCTAATAATACACTGAAAGGTTCGACTAAAAGGGAAAAACACTATGATAAAGAGTAAAAAAAAACATACAAACAAGAGAGTTACATACAGCATTCTTCCGAGAGCATCGATTCTATCCATTTTGGAATCCTTTCCACCTCTCGTTTCCGATCGGTTGATGGAGGTGAGGACATTTTGTTTAATCATTTCCAACCTCTAGTCTAAATAGTATCGAGAGACATGACAAGTGGCTGATGGAGGTGAGGACATCTTTTTGAGAAAATGGGTTTGGGATGGAGGAAAGAAAATGGTGGATGGTGCTTTGTCATTGAGGACAGAAACGGTGTCCTCGATCAATCACATAAAATAAAGTAAAAAAAAAAACCAATCTTCCGTTTATGCTGGTTGCAAAGGGAGAAGATTGAAACGTAGAGAGAGAAAGCAGATTCCTAACCTGGTGGGAGAGAGACTAGGCCTGGAACGCGGACGATCGTCTTTCGCAATCTCGCGGGAGAGAGGCTGGGTGGGGAAAGTGTCACTACAAAAAAAATGTCTTAATGGGTCACTTTTAAAGTGTGTTAAAAAGTGGTTTGTGTTGCTTTTCTAATGACTATGCAAGCGTCTTATCTGCCGGCGTCACTAAAAGTTCGTAAAAGCGTCTCAAGAAATACCTTTGTTGTGTCAATTTCTGTTATCAAAGTGACACAAAAAAATGGTTACTTGTGTCACTTTAAACCCAAAAGTGACACTGAAATAACTTAAAAGCGTCACAAGAAAGATAACTTTGTTGTCTCCCTTTTCAAAAGCAGTGATCAATATGTTGTTTTCGGACCAAAAGTGACACAAATAGTCATCAGTTGTGACAGTTTCCGTAAAAGCGAGATACCATCCATTTTTTTTAAAATAAAAATGCAATATATACATTACTAATAACATGTTGCAGTATAGATACACTTTCAAATCACTAAACCTGCCTTACAAAAGATGCAAAAAAATATAGATACCAACATTCAATAAGAACCATTTCATTAATTGGAAATTAATCACCATTCACATTAAGGAACGTACTTGCTCGTCCACGCACTAAATCAAACAAATTATTCAAAACATAGCCAATTTGAATCCATCCGTAATCCAAACTATTTACATTAACCTTCGAATTTGTAACCAAAGCATCACGACATAACCTCAACCACGGTTTCTTCAGCGGGCCTCTCCAACTTTACTCCCACATCTTCAGAGTAATCTCCATGAACCTGCATAGCCCCCAACAATAATTATATATTTCAAGCAAATAATGATGATTACTGTATTTTGTATACAACACCAGTTTTGTAAATACATAAATAATTCAGTTTCTCTTTGTTCTTTTTTCAAGTAGTAGCACAGCTTATAATAGAATTGACAGGATGATATGTTTGTCACTAATTAACTAGGAATGCTCCTCTTCATTCCTGTTCAAGAACAGAGGGATGAAGAGAGTAGCCATTATTCACTTGATGGAGTCTATTTTATTTTATATTGATAAATATATGGCTCATTGTCACCAGAAATATAAAAGGGCAACAATATCAGAAATAGATGGCAGGCAAGGGAACATACCTCCATCAGCTTGCCAAGATCAAACTTGGGGGCCTTGAGGATCTTGACTTTCCGGATGAAGACATTCTGCAGAGGATAAATACTGGATGTCGCTTTTTCAATCTCCTTTCCTATCACCTCAGGGATGAACTTTGCCACCAACTCTTTCAGATTGCAAGATGTTGCTTGGTTAACCATAATTTCTCTCATTTTCCTGCGAATCTGACACCACAAAATATCCAAAAGAAAATCACAAATGGATTATACATACGCTTACGTGTATCTAACAAATAAATAGTGGTAATATTGCTACGCATCTGATGTGCACGGACTTACCATGCATACCAGCTGCTGGGGCCCACCTGGTGCTAGTGGATATGGTTGTTGCTACTGACATGGTGCTAGTGGTTATTGTAGTTATAGTGGGGGTCGTGGATGCAATGGTAATCATGACAGATATAGAGCAATATATCCTGTACCTTTGTGCTTTTCCATACATGAATAATGACTACTAACTATGCTTTGCACAACATAAAACAGTTCGTAGAACTAGCTAATCAAAGCAAGTTAATCCTGCCATCAATAGAATAGATAACTGCAATAAACCCATTCATCATTAAAAGTTGAAAAAAAAATTAGGACCTTATGTAAGGAAAATACTCAGGCAAGCATATTAATACCCAACATTAGACTTCTTTTCTTTCACAAGGCAAGGTGATTTTCTACCCATACACAAAATCCACTAGTTAACATGCTATCATCTTAAAAAAAAACTTCATCAACATCACAAAACCACAACCAACTTTGCAAGTATGTCAAAAAGACAAACCATGTGAACTACTTAAAACAATAACTTTTCCAAGTTGATATAATCAAGAACACACTCAAATGATATCATAAGAATGTATTGAAATGATAAAGCATATACATATATATATATATATATATTCATGACTGATTCAATAGTTTACATTATTAAAATACATAGTGTTTATTTCAATTTGTTTTGTTAGCAAACCATCATAGAATCAGGCCAGGACAAGGCCACAAAATTACCACTCCTACATAACATTACCACATTTGCAGGAGTGCATTTATGGATAAATGGACTGAATGCATTCCTATTCTAGGGGTTCAAGAAAACAGTCACTTTTCAAATGCAACCTAACCAATGTGAAGTCTCCCTATAAATACAGAAGACAGTGGCAAGGAAAACAACAAATATTGGAATCAAGTTAGGACAAGGCTACAGAATTACCACTCCTACATAAAAAAAAATACATTTTTCTTTTTCTTTTTTTTTCTTTTTCTTTTTTTTTTTTTGCAGAAAGAAGGATTAGATTAATTAAGAGACACTGATAAAGTGGATTACCAGGCCAGTGTCCTCAAACAGAGTGTTATCCCCAAGGGAACCATCTAAAACTATTAATTTGAATTTCGGTTTGATGCAACAACCTCATTATGCAATGCAGTATGGAAATCTGTAAGAAAACAAATCTGAAAACAGAATTTTAGAACCCAGGCAGTTTTTGTGCTATTGCACGTTTTAGGTTGTGGGGTCCATCCGGCCCACTTGATGGGAAATCAGCTCCAGCCATCTGATAGGGCACTCCTAGACTACCCTTGGAGTCTAGAGCCTATGCAGATTGAGTCCCTTAGGCACACGTGCATGTACAGCTATCCAATCCAAGTAAAATAATACCTCTTTTGGGAAACACATTTTTTGGCACTTTTTCTTATAAGTCTGTAGGTAAGGATCTTCCTAATCCCATTAATGATGTGGCAGCCATTATTGCTACTTGACACAAAAAATCCAATCTAAAGAACATATATGGTAGATGTACCTTCCCATTTCATTTGTTTGAACGACATATGGTATATCTACTTAGATGAGGCAAATCATAGTCTATAAAATTCACTTGACAAGCATTAGAACAAAGAAAAGTTGATGATATGTTTCTCATTCTCCATGTTACTAACAACATTTAAGAACGTGTTCTATTCGTAATCAAGATTTCTTTCTGCATATGTAGGAGGCACGTGCAGGATCAGAGTGTTTGTCAGTTAGGCCCTCCTATGGATAGACCAAGTCATAGTAATAGCACATGCCTTATATAAGTGGTGTGCCCTTCTCCATTGATAAACTTGTATCTAAGTGGCCCTCATCATAGAACATTCTCCCATCTTACAAACACTTCATTTTCTAATGTCAATTTTAACTTATATTAAAAAACGACATTAATAAGTGGAAAATTTTTACTTTTTAGCCGTCATTTAGCAACACAACCAAAAGAGATGGGGAGAAATCTTAGAATTTACGATTCATCATGTATAAAAAAAAAAGATAAAAAAAAAAATTAGTGTCATGATAGATCCAAACAATCCAAGATTGGTTTAGAAAGATGTAAAAATATATGCTGAGTTTATCATATAGAAATATATGAGTTTATCAAAAAAAATATATGTTGAATTGATGATGTTAGATGGCCATTAAAGATCCTGTTTGTTAGAAATCATAAATAAAATCATCAGATTAGTGGTGAAAGCACAGGTTTCAAATTCTCATTAAGGCACCAGAAAATTGTAAGACTCAATATAGAATTGCTTTGGAAAAGAAATAAATTAGGGATAATATTCAAATTGTAAATCATATGATAATCATAAAAAAAGATGAGAAATATAGAACTTGAAATGTCTGTGGTTGAAGCAAGAAGGCACCCTATGAGTGTAGCAATAACTACAGTAAATGGTCACATGTCTTATCTGTCTGGATTGTGCATAACAGGTCCTCTTCACCTGGTTAGGTCGCCGCTTGGTGAAACCAATGCAGAACATTCTCAGACCGTAGTTATCTGTAGTCCTCACGTCTACATGCGCCTCAATCAATGTCTTCCACTTACGAACCAGTGACCTCAGCTTGTCTGTGGTGAAATCCATTCCCTAATTATTGAAAATAGGTCAGTTTTTTTATAGCTAATTTCAGTGTAATTTCATTAGGAACAAACAATAAGAAATCATGGAGATTATAGAATCTTATCGTCACCCAAAAGTTAGTGAGGACATTCCTCCCTTGGACATCTTCTGATCTCATAACCATCTTGCTCCACAAATGGTTCTTGAGCAAAACCCACTCAAATAATTTCAGCTCCAGCAAAGTAGATTCTGCTGGCTCTCATGTTCAAAACCATTACACAGAGCAAAACCCAGCTCCTCTGATAATAAACATAAAGCTACTATCCCCAGCTCTTAAAACACACACACCCCTCTTAAGAGAATGGCCTCAGGTAATAAGCCCTGCATGGATTCCAGTATATTTCCAGACACATGCACATATATGATACCGCAATATGGTTTTACAGGAGCAAAGTCAATCAACTATTCTAAGTATTTATATTAGTGATTCAGATAAAAACCAAGTACCAAGCATGTTATAGTATGTAGTATGTACAGACAAAAGGCTTGCAGAGCATCAAGTGCAAGTTTTCAAAGGGACAAAACGAAAAAGAAAAAAAGTATTCAGCCTGAACAAGGATGAGGAGGCAAGGTTCTATTATGCTGCCTCCGTAAATCCAACTCTCAACTTGCCAGAGTCAAACACCGTGTGGTAGACACCCATGAAGACATCTCCAAGGATCCTGCAAAGAAGTAGATATGCAACATTACATACCCTCCTACATTTTATACATAGAATGGTCTACAACATTCAACTGAGAGAATGAAAGACATGGCATAACTAATAACAATTAACATGGAAACAATGTAAGTTGTGATGGTGATGGCGGTAGTAGCACATACCAGAGAGGGCCACGAGGAGGAGGTACATCCAAAGCCGTGAATCCACTGATGCACTGAGCAGCAGCCCCCTCACCCACCTTAAGGACGTACTGTTAACCAGAATTCAAAGCAGCACAGGTGAGCATTCCATTATAAAAGCCTCGAGCACTGTTAGTAAGACCTCTTGAACTTCCAACAATATATACAGTAACAATAGAAATAGATTCTATTAGCTCAAAAAAATTATCTTAATATAAACTAGAAAAAAGAACATGATCATGCCGTGATAGTATATCAACATATATCAAGATGCGACGTGGTGGGGAATAGGCCTAGTGATAATGCATTGCAGTACCATACAGGATATCATGGCCAACAATGATATAGTTCATGAGCAAATTTATTGTTAAAGAAAAATTCCATATGATTGTGATTTCTCATAGACAGAGTGATTGCATAACCTTATAGAGGAATTTAAATTGAGCATGATAAATTGTGGGAAAGTTTTTCAACTGCAAGTATACAAACAATAGGAAATATTTTTTTCAAAAGAAAGAAAAAGCTTAAAAAATCAAGCAAGAACTTTAGCCCTAGTGAGAAAAATAGTTTCTAACTTGTAACAGAGATGTAACAAAAAGCCCAGTCAAGGGGACAAGCATATTTCAACAAAAATTAACTGGTTGAGACATTTCATCAACCACTTTGTGGGCACATGAGATCGAATTCAATCTTATCCAACATAGACTACATGTTTTTTTTTTTGGGCTTTTATATCAATAAACAAAGGGATATCATCATCTTTTGATTTGAGTTTTAAAGTCACCCTCCAGACTAGACCGAGTCCATTCCTGTGATTCTGTGTTCTAAGCAAAGCATTAATGAAAACAGAAAAAAAAACACGCAGTGCATATTTGAAAGAAATTTCAAAAGAAGTATTATAGACAAAGAAGAAAAGAGAAGTAAAAGAATTGAAGAAATGTAAAGAGTTATTTACCTATTTGATGTAGCTTATGACAGTGTCGTCCGTGTGCTTGTTTCCGTCTTGATAAGCAACAATATGAAAAATTGCATGCGATGAAGAGAACTGAGGAGGTGGTTGCAGAGATCATTACCAAGATTTTAAAAAAGGTTGGAGTCGTTGCTTGATGTCATTGTCTTCCCACTCCAATGCTTCCCACCATGAACTAGAGCCACGAATCTCCTTTAGTGCAGGTGCTACAATATTGGTGCCATTGGAGAGGAAGGAGACACTCTTCAACTTGGGACATTCCAAAATAAAAATAATTTCTAGTGATGGCCATTCGAAATTAGAAAACTGTTGGCAAATGCTCTGCTCCCACGCAGGGGCACACTACCCATTCCAAGAGCATCCAAAAGCGCCCAAAAAGAAAAATCATGGAAATAAAACAAACCTAGAAGGAGAGGAGACGGAAGAAGAGGGATTAGGGTTCCATCCCATCAGTGAGTCGACCCTGCCAGCGATAAGCAGAAGCGCGAAGGCGATGCCGGCGGCAAGGAGGAGCTTGACCTTAACACCGCCGAGGGAACTCTGGATCCGCCGCAGCAGAGGCAGCTATGGTAAGCGCCTCTGTTAGCGGCCTTCTCCTTAGCCCGAGAATAGAGGTCGCTGCTGTCGGCCGGTGCGAAGACACCATCTCTGAGTGCTATGATGGATACCAATGCCCAGCCTGTTGATTAAGAGAGAGAAAGGAAATGACGGTGTCGATCTCCGCTATTGTACCGGTCGATTAGCAGAGAAAGAGGAAGAGAGACGATGTCAATCTCCGCTGCCATGCCCGTCGATTGGGGGAGAGTGAAGAAGAAGAAGAGAGACGGAGGGGGAGAGAGGGCTAAAACTCGATTAGGGTTGGAGTGAGGGAATGAAATGCTTACGGTTTTTTTGGTTTTTTCTTTTCACTGATTGATTAGGGTTTCTTTTCACTTATGGTTTTGGACCGTTGGTAGTCTGATTGATCCGTCGGTAGGCGGAAGAAGGTGCTGCGTGTGGGCCGGGGCTGCTGCTGCTTGTGTCTGGCAGAGGAAGATAATGGAGCAGAGGGTGGCGGGTTTGGTGAGGAGAGAAGAGAGAAGGAGGTTGGATGGCTGCGATGGAGATGGAGATGGAGATGGGAGGCGCCTCAGACACTCCTCAAGGGGATGCTCTGATCGTTGGGGTATTTGGGGGCCAAGGGAATGAGGTAGGGAGGGAACGAAGGGATGGGATATACGATGGAGGGAACCCAAATTATCACTTGCCCAAATTCATGTGTCGTTTTTCTTTCCTATTTCATGAAAGAAAATAACAATCAAACTTCTTGTGTCACTTTTGTTTAGTGGGGGAAAACCATAGATTTGTTTTGTGTGTCGCGTTATAGAAAAGTGACCCAACAAACCTCCTCCTCGTTAACTCCTCCTCTAAAGTGACACATCAGACCATACTGTGTCACTTTATTGTAAAAGCGACACAAAAGCTCATTTCAAAAGCGAGACTAAAAGTCCTTTTTTTGTAGTGTGTCTCTGCACAGAGATCGTCACTGGAGAGAGATCGTTGCGACGTTGCAGAAGAGAGATCGTCGAAGAAAATGGGTTCTAGAAATGGAGAGAGAGAGAGAGGAGAGCTAGTGAAGGAAACGGGGCGATTTGTAGCCGAAGTGAGATCGTCGCGTCCTCGCCGGAGAGATCATCGTCGCATACGAAAATGGGTTCCAGAGGGCATGCAAAATGGAGAGAGAGGAGAGCCAACGAAGGGGTCTGCTTTTTCGATGAAGGGATTTGATTTTGGCCTCCACATCAGAGCGGGGAAATGAAATAACTTGGGCGGGCTCCACACTTGAGTAACTTATTTCTCTCAACATCGCTGGCGCACATGATGAGCGGGGCTTCTCCTCAGCATTAGCGGAGGAGAGGAGCTCCCATATATATATATATATACATATATATAGCAACAGAACGTATTTTCCGTCACTACACACATGACATACGTATCAGGTTTACGTAACATTACATACATACATATGTATCAGGTTTACATAACAATACGTATAGCAATACGTATAGCAACGGAATGTACTTTCCACTGCTATACTTCTTCACTCTCTTATCTACTATCTAATCGAACTACCAACTGCTATACTCCCTCTGATCTATTCACTCTTTGATCTATTACCTAATCGAACTGCAACTGCTATACTCCCTCTGATCAACTCCCTAATCAAACTGCCAACTGCTATACTCCCTAATCGAACTGCTATACTTCCCCAAAACCCTCCTAGACAGTCTTCCCCAAAACCCTAATCTCTGAGAAATCTCTTCCCCAAAACCCTAATCTACACATTGGTTGATTTTTTTGGAGGTTCCAGCAGTTTTGAGGTTGGAGACTTGATCGACATCGGAGAAGAAGCAGCAGAAGCCAAAGACCTAATCTACCTACTTCGCTGCATTTTCCGGTCGATCTTCGATCTTTGATCTCTGAGATCTCTTTCCCCCAAAACCTAATCTTTGTTTGGAGCAGCTTTGAGGTTTCAGATCTGGTCGACATCGGAGAAGAAGGAGGTAAGACCTATTTCCCTGCATTTTTCGATCTTCGACGATCTGCTTACGTTAGGGATTTTCTGCACAGTACCTTCTTTTTTTCTTCTCACAAATGGCGAAATGATTAGGGTTTTCTTCTCACTCTTTACTCTTCCTCTCACTTCTACGAGATTAAGTTTTCTCTCCTTGTTTCTTCTCAAGAAAGGTACGTTTTCACGTGAAATCGGCTCAAGAAGCAGTGAAATTTTCACCTCTAGTGATGATTTAGTAAAAATCTCTTGAGTTATCAGTTTCTGTCTCTTTTGATCTGTTTAGGAAGAAAGTCATAATCTGTAGATTATGGAGATCTATTTGGTGTATATTGTAGTGGCATTTTGTTATTTGTGTTGATTTGTGTTAAAGATGCATCTTCTTATGATGTTTCCTCTTTTTTTTTCTTTCCTCCAATCGTGATGTTCATGTAACTTCATTTCTTCCTCATAAAGATTGGATTTCTCTCTTATTCTCACTCCATCAGTCCTGATACTCTCCAAAACTTCCTCTCCATTTCATCAAACCCTGTCTTCCAAACCCTAACCCTAGTAACACTTCCTCTCTCATCCTCTCTTTTTGGAAACCATACATTTCATTCTAGGGCTCTTTATTACTTTAGGGTTTAAATGTTCTTCTTCTTCTTCCTGTTTTCTGTTTACATGGTCCTGTGGTGTAGCCATCATTCATTTCTTTGGTTGTTTATTTTGTTATTGTTATTACTTTGTTTTTTTTTTATCTGAAGCTTTGTAGATGAATTTGATAATAGAGCTCAGGACGCATTTGTGGATGAAGCGCAGATTAATTTAACAAATGTGTGGGAAGGATTTGGTTTTGTGGGCCATTGAAAAATTCCAACCATGTGTGATATGTGGAACATCTGATTCGAAGATCTATGTTTCAATCCAACCATGTTGATTGAGTCCTCTTCTTCCTTTTCATTTTTAATTTAAGTTTTAGGACCAAATCCCTTATTTTGTATTGCATTTCTAAGAGCTCATGGTAAGGTGGGTTCCAGGATATAAGATGAGATGTAGGAGTCTGGTGGGATACTGGGAGTTACAAAAATGTTGTGGGTTCAAATTAAAATGCACCAAATTGGCTAAAGTGTAGCTTTTCAGGAAAAATAAACAGTAGGGAAGAAATAGGGGGTCTTTTAAATATGAAGAAAACACACATTGGATGATATGGCGCATTTTGAATGGAAGCGACTATGGCTTTTATGTGATTCTCAAGTGATCTGAGCCCAGAGAATGTAGGTGGGTGGGACCATTACTTTCCTAATATTTGGTTTCTAGGGGTGTTTGGTTGGTAATCATTTAGGATAAAAGGGAATGCTATCTGATAATGGCCCTTGATTAATCTTTACCTTCTTCAATCTTAGCCCCTTTGATCGGAAGGCGTTGCTTAGAATTCCTGGATACAGATAAAAGAACTAGGCCAAGTATTTTTCATTTATATTGTATTCAATGGGGTGTATGGTTTTTCTTAATAGTGCCTTTTTTTTGGGTGGAAGTTTTTCTTAAAAAAATGCATTTCTTTTTAATAGCACTTTTGTTGGATCACGTGGTTTCGCTATAGGTTCTGCACAGGAACCTCTCTTTCGCTTTTCAAAACATAACATTGGTATGCTTGACGTACTCTAACCAGGATGAGGATGGTGTCCGGCAAGTCTTGCAGATTCTAAAGGAGAGCTACAAAAAAGGCAGACTTAATAGTTGATGGCCCGTAGGAAAGAAGAGCACGTCCATATCAAACAAAACTAGTGAATGGGGGTGATCAGTTCTGGATTATCTTCCTTGGCTGTTGGTGAATTGGTTCAAGGATATTCATGCATGAGGATTTTCTTGGATTTCTCCTTTGATCATACTTCAAGGGAAGCCAATTTGGCTGGCTCTGGAAGGAGCTGTCAGTGGGTCAAGCTTGGATTTGGATGTTGGAAAACCTTTTTTTTTTTAATAATGTGGTATGGCTTGAATGGTTGAAAGCTCAGGCCTGATGGACCCATTGTGACAGTCCCGAGGTTGATCGCCCGTTGTCTCTTTGGTTAACTCCTCCCCTGAAGTTGTTGCTTCTTTTTGCATGAACACATCCTATGATATTCATTGTTGGACCTACAATCTGTGGTTAGGATGAAGTGATGGATATCAAAAATTTTGGCTCACCCCTGTTCTACTTGAATGGCATGCTTCCAGGTGTGTCAAGTTGTACAACAAACCCCCCACATGCGCTCCCATGCACTGTTCTGTGAGGCCTACCTAGTTCACCGAACATTAATACATTCCCCGCAATCCATTGCCCCCTACCACTATGTGTGTGACTTAATTTTACTCAGAACACAAATTATAGTCATGCATCTAGACTCACTGCATTTAATCTGAAGGGAAAAAGGTGTCAAACTTTGAGGTCTTTTAATCAATGGTTATGATGAATTAATGGGGAACATCTCTCGCATTTTCAGCAGCAGTTTGTGAAGTGTGCTGCTATAAGTTACAGTAGCAGTTTGTGGTGTGTGTTGCTACACTACTAGAAAAAAAGGGTTTTTATATCGGCTAAAAACCGATATAAAATACCTATTATATCGGTTTTTCAGTAAACATCAAACCGATATAAGTACCCCCGATATAATAAACAACTATAATTAATATAATATGTGTAATATTTCATATCGGTTTTTGGACAACTGGTGTCTTTTGAACCTGAAATTATAACACATATTACTGTAAAACCGATATAAAAAAAAGTAAAACCGATATAAAAAATATTTATAATATCGGTTTTCGGTAAACTGATGTTTTTTAAAACTGAAATTATAGCATACATTACTGTAAAACCGATATAAAAAAGAGTGAAACTGATATAAAAATTATTTATAATATTGGTTTTCGGAGAACTGATATGTTTTGAAACTGAAATTATAGCATACATTACTGTAAAACCGATATAAAAAAGAGTGAAACTGATATAAAAATTATTTATAATATTGGTTTTCGGAGAACTGATGTGTTTTGAAACTGAAATTATAGCATACATTACTGTAAAACCGATATAAAAAAGAGTGAAACCGATATAAAAATTATTTATAATATCGGTTATAAAGGGCTTTGTTATATCGATTTTTTGGGATTGTATTATATTGTTTGTTCTGTAACCGATTTAATATTATATATGCATTTTTTTATCAAAAGAATTTGCATTGCTGCAGTACCTATAAAACCTGCAGTACCAATGCAGTACACTGTACACCAATAAAACTTTGCACTATATATACAAATTAATAAAGTGATCATATATATATATAACTAATTAATAATTAACATAAAGCTTGACTAGACAAATCTCTATGGAAATATTGTGTGTATATATATATAGTATCTACATTGTCTTCCATGGGATGTACAAAAAGTTGGAACTATATATAAACAAAAAAACCAAAAGAATGGCCTGAAGTAAAAGTAGGCATGGCATGGCATGGATGGTCCACACGTGCAGCAACTGTACAGTCTTAGCGCCTCGAAGTCCAAACAGTAAATGTTTAGTGGCACATGATCGATGGTGAAGGATGCTCCAAAAGTCTCAGATGAAGTATGGACTTTTGATCATTTTTATAGTATGACTGTATTTAATTCTTAATCATCCAAGTGTATGCCACTGATCAAAGAGATCTTCCAATCTCTGAGTGCTGACGCCACCCTCCATCATGGGCCCATAAATAAAGGGCCTGCATAATCAAACAGTGAAACCCATGTACAAAATGCAGAGTTGTAGAAACCTCAACATTTTGTGGAAGACTTTAAAAAAAATCTTAGATAAAAAGAAAAGAAACCCCTCTCATCAAATATTGACAATCTCACCTCCTGCTGAGAGCAAATTTTAACCACCAGTAATGGTACAAGTGGGAACTAGCATATAAAGAAGCCAAACCTTAGTTGAGGTAAGATATAAACTAGTAAGCAATCACAAGCTCGATTCCATGACCACAACTCGCAGGAAAATGCAACCACCCCGGAGCATGATTTAAGTAGATATGTCATACGTCTATATATCCAATACAACGTTTCCAACCACAACATATTTCCATTTTTCCGTCAAGAGTTAGATGACCTACTTGGTTTCACATAAACAAGAATTGAGATCAGCCATCTATTATATTTCAATAGCATACATGTAATGTCAATCTTATGAGAGATCCCAGCAACAGCTAGTCCTTTGGAGATGCTTTTGGCCACTTCCTCATATTGTTGATTCTGAACTAGTGGGAAAATGGTACACTTGATGGGTGCCACAAGAGGGGGGAAACTAAACACATTTAATTGTTCATACCCAACTTTGCTAGGCCTCATGTAGAAAGAATGCTCAAAGAGGCAGTAGATTATCCGTCCAATACCAACAGATGGTTCGATCACTGATGAAGTAAAAACCCTCTGGTGTTCCTTATTTTTCTCTTTAGAGATTGATACCATGTTTTTTGTGATTTTGACAGCTTTTCCAAGAGTGCAGACATTGAACTCCACCTCCCCCTTGGATCCTAGAGCGCCTTTCATTTCCATAGCTTCAGTTTCACTCATAGCCTATCAAAAACAGAACTCATTTTGTAAGTAAGCAGGAAACATCTGACGGAATTTTTACTAATAGTTCTGCAAGGATAAATAATCATAATTTACCTCCAAAGCTTCAACAACCATCTTTTGGCTCCCCTTGAAGGCAAGAGCCAACTCCTTTATTACTGGCGCTATGATCAGTTTCTGAAAAAAATTTACACTGCATGAATCATCTGTGAAATTGCACTCAATGGAACCATAAACTAAATTGCTATAACTCTGATGTCTATAGACATGCATGCAGATGCTGCCCATCCACACACTGATAAATGTGCTAGTATGGCATGGTTGGAAGGCGATCATTGTTGCAATCATAAGGTAGCAGGTTCAACTTGTGCCACCATTCAAAAAAATTAAAAAATTAATAAAAATGATTGGTTCATCAGATTGATGTATTCGTTTGTGAGGGTCACGCATAAAAACAATCTGCATGGTCGAGAGAGAGATAGATACCTCCACCTCCCTGGGTTCTGAAAACTTTTCATGTGCAACAAGAGAGACACCACTCTTTTCCTGTTATATAGTATTGCCAAATCCATTAGCTATATTGAGGCAACTGACTAAGGTTATAATATTTAATTCATAAGATTTCCATTGTCAATTTCGTGACAAAGTCATTTAGCTAATACAAGTTTACAAGAGATATCCAAAACAACTCAAAGAATAAGCATACACTAAGTACAAGACCTTTTACAACTGAAAAACAAATACAAGAACAAAAAGGAATCAAGACTAGTACGCATAGCTCTTCATATGAGATTGAGAAGATGAACCTGTAGAAGCACAACACTAACAAACAGAGGTTAAAAGCATGAGAAATGGAGATGGATTCTCCCCCCTGAGATGAATCCTCCCCCTTAATTTGTACCTGCAAACTTAAACCACACTCCCCCTTTTTGTCACAAATTGAAAAAGAGAAAATAACTATGGATGTATAAAAGACTGACAATAATGCAAGCAGATAATAGACAATGAAAGTATAAAAGCAGTTAATCACTAATACCATAAAAACATCCATATCAGGTTAGAGTGACGTCTTAATGTTTAAACAAAAAAAAAAGCATAGGAGGGGCAGCCACAATTACACCACCGAGCCAAAATAACACCACCAAAATGAGTACATCCAATAAAATTACATGTGGCTTAGAATCCCCAAAGGAGCTAATCAGATGGAGGCATGATAGAAGCATCTTGGGAACGGCAAGCCTTTGACAGTCCGCTGAGATATTGAGAGTCTTCTTTAGAAGCTTTTCGGTTTTGTACTGATTGCGCTCAAAAGCATCCAACCGTTTCTCAACACTCCGGGGAACAGATGAAGAAGGAGCCTGTCGATGTGAAGAAGAAGGAGAGAGCCCTGTAGGTGCCTGTTGTTGTGGAACTAAAGGGACTTGGGGTTGAGGATGAGGGGGTACATCCCCTGCTTCTTCATTTGGAAAGAGATTCATCTGAATTAGATTTGCGGGGCCAAAAGGTGCATGGGAAATAGGAGGCTCATTTGGGCAAAGAACACCAAGAGAATGAGCTATTTGAGAAATGAGGAAGCCAAAAGGGACTGCTGGCATAGAGGAAGTGGACAGGTGAAAGCGAACAATGGTTCTACATATAAGAGAGGGAAGACACATTTGAACACCTGACACCACTTTGGAAAGGACATTTACCATATAAGCAGTTAATTCAGTCTGATTTCCTTTACGAGGATAAACATTGAAAGTGAATAGGTGGTGCAACAACCTGTATTTGGGAATCAAGGATCCTAAAGGAAGGAAGTTCTTGCGATCCCATGTAGCAGAATGACCGCAGAGAACTAGAGTAGCTTGGGCCTTTTCGGCTTCAGTGAAGGTGTCAGAGACCATGGATAGTGAAAGTCCTGGGATCCGAACCCTAGAGGGGGGGGGGGTGAATAGGGTGAGCTTCATTTATGACCAATTATAACCAATTTTAACTTCTTTAAAACAAACTAGTCACATGTGATGATTAATCATACAAGATGCGGAAGCTAACAAAAGAATCACCACAAAGCAATCACCATCACACAAGGATTTATAGTGGTTCGGCCTCAATGCCTACATCCACTACCGACTTGTGAACCAACACCCCACCGGATTTCCACTATTTATGCTTTTCAATAGGCTAAGCAATAACCTTTACAATATGCTTTTCAAGGCTTAGCAATAACCTTTACAATGATGTTTTTCAAGGCTCAACATCAACCTAGACACTATGCTTTTATAGGCTAAGCAATAACCTCTTCAACCATAGGTTGGTTATCTCACTAAATTAGTGTCTAACATACACTAGATGGAGATTCTATTTAGCTCATTACATTTGCCTCTAAAATAGGCGGATATGAAAATGAAAATCTAATACACACACACACTGTGAATGCAAAGATGAAAGTACATGATGTGTGTGTGTGTGGTCCTCAATCATTTTGAAAATGAAAGCTCATAAATGTATGCCTAAGGCTTTTGAAAGTTTTAGCTCAAAAACATTTATGATTGAGGAAATGCTAATCACATGTTAAAAGTAACAACTTGTTAATGAGATCAAAGATTTACAAGTTGTATGAAATTAATTAGCTCTAAACATGTGAAGCATAGGGATGTCAATCAAATCAACATGAAGCTCAAAACATAAAAAAATAGATTTGATTGAAAAGAGGGGACAAATCATATGTAATTATAAATACAACTTGAAAGTGATATACCTATCAAAGTAAGGCAAGTTGTGAAACTTTAAAACAATAATACACATATGATTTGTAAAGATGTTGAATCCAAAACATAAGATACATTTGAAAGAGATTTTCTTATGATGGAAAAACAACAACCAAAGATTCAACCAAGTATATGAATCATGTTACATATTTCATTAACATGATCTACTTAGATTTACCAAAGATAAAGTACTACTTGGATTGAATCAAATGGTGATGCATCCAAAACAATAGATCTATTCAAAGTATAAAACATGCTAAGGATACAACACATCATAGTTTATCATGTTACTAAAGATTTACCTAAGATAAAACAAAACATGAAAACATATGATTTATAAAGAAGTTGAGTCCAAAACATAAGATAGTTTTGAAAGTGATTTTCTTATGATGGAAAACAACAACCAAAGATTCAACCAAGTATAGGAATCATGTTACATATAATTTCAAAGGTTCTTTCATTAACATGATCTACTTAGATTTACCAATTCAAGTACTACTTGGATTGAATCAAATGGTGTTGTATCCAAAACAATAAATCAACTCAAAACATAAAACATGTTAAGGACACAACACAAACATAGTTTAACATGCTAGAAATGATTTACCAAAAATAAAACAAAGCATGAAAACATATGATTAAGGAAAGTAAAGCCTACTTGGTGATTTAACTTCATTAATCCAAGCTTTAGCTTTCCTAATGCTCCCCTTCATCCCTTGGTTCTTTTCCCTTGAATATACCTCAAAACCTCTCAAGGAGGGGCTTAAAATTCCCAACTTTTGGCAAAGGAAAGAACTCATATTTATAGCAAAAAGTGCCCAACGGCTAATCCTCGGTCGACCTGCAAATAGGTCTCGGTCGACCGGGATCACACAACGGTCAAATTTCTGACCGTTGGTGCGCCAGGCCACTTTCTGCCTGCAGTGTTCCCGGTCGACCGGGACCTCTGCGCCGGTCGACCGGCGACACTGCCGGGACCAAAATTCCGACTTTTGCAAGTTTAAAAGATTTTCTTTGTGGAACTTTTTGGGCCACTAAATCAAGCTTAAAAACATGTTTTAAATCATTCTAAGGGTTTTAAAACATGGAACATAAAAAGCCTAAAACATTTTGAAAGATTTAAAACTCATAGGCTAGCTTGATTTTCTAAAACTCTTTTCAAATCAAATGCATCCAAGATTGAAAACAAATCATGCATAAATTGATACTTTTACAACTCTTAAAAACCATGCATGAATAAAACAAGATTTCAAGATTTCTTAAATCAATGCATATGTGTGTAAAACAAATGATGCTAGAATGATTATGCATCCATCAAATTGCAATCTACAAAATTCCTAACAATAGGCCATCAGGGTTCACTGGAATATTCATGATTGATGAGATAAGATCGGGGTCAATCGTAACTTCTTTGTTTCGAAAGGCAATAGTGAAGGAGCAGGAGTCAACGGAAGATACTGCACCAGTGATTGAAGCATACATGCCGAAAACAAGAGACGGATAGGCTTTGTCCCCCCAATCTAAGATGTCGTCCCATCCAATCGGAGCAAGAATGGTTGTTGTCTCATGGGAACTTACTACATTGTACAAAGTGCGTCTTTCAACCATAATTGATCTAGTTTTCAAAGCAGCCAGCATTTGGGCATTTGGTTTGAGAACGGCTGAGCTCGACTGAGGTGGAGGAGAAGAAGGAGGGGTAAGAGAAGGAGAGGTGGACTGAGAGGGTGAGGGAGATCTTTTTCAACGAGATGAGGAGGCAGTAGTGGATCGTCCTCGTTTAGCAGGGCGGTTCATAGCTGTTTTCATTCGTGGAGGCATTTTTACAAACACTTGGCGTGCACAAGAAAAGACTAGGAAGAAGAAAACACAGCACAGATGCAAAAGGCACGATTTAGAAGAAACAAGGAAGAGAGAATGACAAGAGAGTTAGAAATATGTAAGAAGGAAACCAATAATACAAGAGAGTTAGAAATGGAAGAGGTTAGAAGACCTAAGAAGGGAAGACAAGAAAACATAAAATGAGAACATAAAACAACTCATTGTTAATGAAAAGAGAATTTTTTTTTAAAAGAACGGAAAAGAAAGAGAAACAGAGAAGATACCTAGAGGGAAGAGTGGAGAAGCTATCCAAAGAACCAGCAGTGAAGAGAACCAAATGGGAGAGAAGACAGAGACGAGCAACGGATGACAGGGAATAGGAAATAAAAGCAATAAAAAGGGCACAGGCCCAGACAAGCGGTTAGCTGCCAAGAAAGCTACGGCTAACCGGAAACCTTTTTTTGTTTTTCGCGGCTATATTGGCGGCTAGCCCCTTTAGACCAGCGTCTAGCCCCTTTCAAATAACGATCAGAAAATTTAAATCAGGTTGGCTCATGGCTAGCCGTAGGAATAGTTGGGGGCTAGCCGTGAGGCAACCGCAGGGGTGACCGCAAGAGGGGGTTCTAAAAACTGGTCTCTGGAATTCAAACCGTAATCGCACGGTTAGCACTGCGGCTAACCGCAGGTGCACTGGCAGTTAGCCGAAGGAAGTGCTGAAAATCATCCTGAGAAAATAGGCTTACTGGAAAGCTGACCGTGGGTCTGGCGGCTAGCCCCCTTACAAAGGGCGGCTAGCCGCCAGGTGACCGTAAGGTCACCTGACCCTTTTTAGAAACACTATTTAAGCTGAGATAAAAAGGATAGAAAACATGATTTTAAAACTCATCTTTTTCCCAGGGATCTAAGGATTTGGTCTGGGTATAAAATACCTGAAATGGTTGTCAAACACAAATGGAGACCTTCTTGATGAATCCGAACTTTCCAACAGCTTGATAAACCTTCTGAATATGATCTTCCTTGAGGCACTTTGAGAGGCAAGAACTTTGGAACTCATTGGCACGGAATTGAGATAGCAGATAAATGAATGGATTAGTGACAGATTGATAGACAAGTAATAAACAGTGTATAAACAGATTCATAACAGGTTTGTTAACAAATCAAGAACATGATTAATTTAGACAATGCAATCCCATGATTAATTTAGACAATGTAATCCCAAGCAACA
Source organism: Cinnamomum chago (assembly GCA_038049695.1). Taxonomy (NCBI): domain Eukaryota; kingdom Viridiplantae; phylum Streptophyta; class Magnoliopsida; order Laurales; family Lauraceae; genus Cinnamomum; species Cinnamomum chago. The sequence continues at coordinate 41,730,445 of CP142453.1, read as the reverse complement.
TATACTAATTATCTTAAAACACTTGCCTCAAAACCAAGAACAAAGCAACCTTAACCAACGGTCACTCCAAGCTCCAAATAACCAAGGCTTTCTCTCCCAAACAAAACCCACCAAAATCTCCCTAAAATCAAAACCCCTACACTGTCAAGCATCCACATCCATAACAACCAACACAAGAAATAAAAGAAATGAGTTCTAGCTCAAGATACATTCAAGGATATAAGAGGCTTACTCTTGGAAGCTCAAGAAAAAGAGAAGGTGATGATGGAGGGGCAATCGCTGCTGGATTCACACGAAAACAGAGTATGTCGCTCGGAGGATGATAGGGGATCGATTGGCCAGATCAGATCGTTCAAGGGAAGCCTTCAAGAAATCGCTCTTCAAGAAGCCATGGAAGGAGAGAAGGAGAAAAAGAAGAGAGAAAGAGAGAAGCTTTTCTAATGTAGTTATACCCTGCACAGCCCACCTGCTGCACCACCCTGCACACACCCACCCTGCACAGCCCACCTGCTGCACCACCTTCCACACACCCACATGCACAACCCACCTGCTGCACCACCCTGCACACACCCACCCTACACAGCCCACCTGCTGCACCACCCTGCACACACCCACTGCCTCCTCTTCCACCACCTGCACACACCCACCTGTTGTACAGAGTAAAGTGCTTTTTCATCCACCATAAAGAAATGAAACAAGAATATTCATTCCATTTCATATTAATATTCAAATATCCTTACAACTTTAAAAGCACTTTACTAGATCCATTACAAAATAAAAATCCATGCTAACATTCCACTCTGTACCAACATTCAAAACATTCAAACTCTGAGTTCTGTTGGCTGCATCTTTTCTACATTCAATCTCTCAATTCTTTTTGGACATCATACAACTTGTACACGCATTTTCAACTTGTACCTCCATTCCAAACCTGAAGGTCACAACAATCGAAGTATAGACCAAAAAATCCATGTCCATTCCATGATTCAAATTGAAACTAAATTTAGCCAACCCAAGTTCTAAATCACATATAAAAGAGATCTTATAATTGGATGGAGGCCTATCTTACAACAAGGAATCATAACTTCTTTCTGTTTTAACATAAAGCTTGACTAGACAAATCTCTATGGAAATATTGTATATATATATATAATATCTACATTTTCTTCCATGGGATATACAAAAAGTTGAACTATATATAAACAAAAAAACCAAAAGTATGTACATGTACTATGTAGCATATGATGCCTCCGTGTACCGCTGCTTCCCCGATTAGTTCTCCAATGAAAAATGAACCTACAAGGCATAAATCACTTCATCGATCAATACTTTGCAAGAGAAACCTAGCTAATATATATATATATGCTTCCTATCTCATGCATGAAGAACTATACAGTAAAAATGAGATTTTCTGGTAAAAACAACCACCATATGCAGTCAAACACAGCTTAAACGAAATAAAGGCATCATAGAGAATAAAAGAGGAGGATCTATCAAACATGACATGGTAGTAAGTGAGAACAACAGACTTTCTTAAGTCTGTGTAGTCTCATACATGTTATTTCTTAAGTGAGAAGGCATGTTGCTGTTAAGCACATCATCAAGGAAGAATATGTTGAGTCTTTTATGAGGGAAGTTACGAGCCTATCACATGTCTGACATTCAAACCTAGTGGCTTTGCTGGGGCATTGTGAAGAAGAAGACGAATGTTTTCTTGCTTATAAGTTGTGCTCCAACGGGAATCTCTCAGAGTGGCTATTTGGTATTTCCTTTCTCTACAAAGTGCTTCCCTTTGGGGCCATCACCTTTTGGACAGTAAGACTAAAAATATGTTATGTAACAAACAGGAGAGGACAAAGTCCTGTCATGGATTCAAAGGCTTGAGATTGCAATTGATAGTGCCCGAGGCCTATGGTTTCTTCACACATATCCTGGAGGCTGCATTGTTCATTGGTGATTCATCACATAATCTCTTATTTGTCTTTACCTATGTTGAGGTTCTGTAATTAAGCCTTGTTCATGTAGATCATCCAATTAAATAATCAATACTATTTCTGATGTGGCATATCACAAAACATAGGATTCGTGGATTCAGCATAGTATTCAAATAAGTAGAAATCTTACTCTAAAATAATTAATTGTTTTAAAGAAGGAAATATGTAGTAATTATATATATTCATCCGCCAAGCATACAAGTGCACCTTATCGTGAGCTCATTGTGCACAAACAGCTAGTGGGGCCCACCTTATGATCCATCTAAGTGGACATTAAAATAGGGGCAGTTATCCAAATGGAAAAGACCATTTGATCGACTATGCACTCATTTTGGATGGTAAAAGCTTGTGGGAAGTTGACACTTCCCCTATTCGATGAAGAAAGATAAAACATGCATTCATGACAATTTAGAGGCAAAAGCATAGAATGTACCTATTATCCATTGTTGATAAAATCTAAAATGTATTCAACTAACTCCAAACGTAAATCATTAAGCTCCTTGTCACCATATGTCGCTGCCTCCCCAAGTTCTTTCAACTTAGATTTTGTCGACACAAGAGGATCTTCCATAAGATACTTCATAAATTTCATTACATAAACCCCGCATTCCTTTTTCCCCGTTTGCTTAGGGCACTACATAGAGACCATAAAAAGCATACAAAAAGGATTATGTTGTATGTGTGATATCATAAACACAATTATGCATTGCTCACCTTCACCAATTCCCAAGTCGGATTTCCTTTAATTCTTTTTTCCATTTCCATAGCTGCCACTTTTATTGCACTTCACACAACGATATCCATTAAGACTTAGTATTTTAAAAGAGAATCCTTGAAAACAAATAAACAAGAAGAATTGATGGACTACTCACTCATTCACTATGAACTTTACATTCAAGTCAACAACCTTTCGTACCAAGGAGTCCAACCAAAACACTTCCATTGATGTCATATCAATGACTAATAGAAGCCAATGACCCCTAAATCCATAAAAGTGGACGGATTAAATGACAAATAAGATTCAATTACACACAAGTGGATATAAAATGACTACTAAGATAAATTGAAGACACGTGAAAATATAGTACGCCATTACATGGTGGAGTATGGAACAAAAATCAGTTGGTCCTTTTTTGCAATTTTCAACCGCTTTATCATGTTGCGTTTCATCTCTTCTTTCTCTCCAAAATCATTGAAATGTGCAGGATGGGAAAATCCATATCTTGCTCGAGAATTTTCAAATCGATCGTAGAGAAACCTTAAGAAATAAGGTAAATAAAATGGTCATAACATCAAATATATTAAAGACTTATAGTTCTTATGAAAAGACAAATAGTTTACCTTTGGTATGCAGTCATTGAGTTAACCTCTAGCTTCTTCATGTTACAAAGATCTAACAAATCAGATTTTAAAAAATAATTGAATTCTATATCTTCTTCAAATACCCCTTTCTCAAGTGGAATACTTATTTGACTTCATTTCATCATCTTTTCTAGAATCTTGCCAAACTTTTGGAGCTGACTTGCCCCTTCACCATTAGTTGCATCACCATTAGCTGCAGAAGAATCATCAACCACACTCTAAATCCAAATTAAAATGAAAAAGTTAATTATGGTAGTTTAACTTACGCATAACTAATTAGAGTTGGAAAATACACTTTATCTTATCACCTAATATCACCCATTTTTCAGGCCAAGCCACAAATGAGTTGTGTGCATCTAAAATAGTGGTCAAAATACCACGTACGGGTATAGGAAGAGGGGAATCTGGACACAATACAAAATAAATCGACACTCGTACATTGTGCTCCCCTAAAGAAATATTGTGAATCTTTTCCAATGGTCCAGTCTTCCCATAAACCTTTCCTTTCGCAACAATCTTGTCCTTTGATCCCAATGCCAATCTACAATTATGCATCTTCAAATAATATATATAAGTACTAAATCTTACATCGACTAATGTATATAATACGATGAAACTAATGTTGGTTGTAATTTCTTAATTTAATAGCCGGCCCATAAAACATACTTGCGGGGAACTAAGAATATTTGATGATGTCTTGTTCACTTTTGAAGTACCACAATCTTCAAGCTGCATGTTATAAGAGTTAAATATGAATTCATATGGTTATTAAACAATGCATATAGTTAGGTCCCTTAGTTAAGAAATCATGTATTCAACATAATCTACCAAAACAACAAAAAACTATGGTTTGGTAAACTACCTGTTGACCTCTTAAAATGCCACTACTATTGGATGCAATATTTTCTGAGTGGGGAGAGTTCTGATGTGTCTCTTTATCCTTCACAACTTGTTCTAAAATTCTCACCATTTCCTGAGATTCATGTAACTGGGCCAACAACTCCTCATTATACTTCTTCGTTCCGCGTTTTGGTATTTTGAAATAGGCCATTGGAGTGACATGCTTCCCTTCCCCTCTAACTCGTCCACAATGCTCCGGGGTACCCAAAGTCATAGTAAGAACATCATTGCTCCCCTCAGTCATTACAACCCCCTCATTTACTTTCTTTTTTAGATCATCCTACAATAATCATGACACCAATGAATCCCGAGCCATATGTATATAGCTAATATTCAAATACCTTGATGCATGGTCATGAAAGGCACTTAGGGAGAATACTCGACCTACAAGTTATAGTGAAGACGTTTGATGCCTCGCATCTACCTTGGGCACTCTTACAAAAAGTCAAACAATTTACAATTTTTCTAAGAATGGAAACTTACAATTTTTCCTACTACTTCCCTTGTGGGATCATTTGAATATTCCCCGTTTTTGTTTGACGAGCCAATTTCCATTTGACACTCATATCTTCATGATCAACGAAAATGCCTGTCTCTTTGGATTTTTTTTTTCTATACATGAAATATGAAAACACAATTAAACATCTAAGTTAGTTTAGTTCAACCGTAAGAAACTATTTTAAATAGTTCTATACTAAATGTACTTACAATATCTTCTTCAAGACCCGCATAGCCTGATCTGCTTAGTCGGTGTGTATACACATTATTGGACTGCCTTTTAGATTGTAGAATGTTTGACTCCTTAAAATTACAAAGAAGAAAAGACATTAACGTACATACATCAACATATAAGACAGTGAGTGTCGCCGTTTGGCTGTGTATGTGATGTGTGGTGTGCTAAGTGTTGTGTGGGCTGTGTGTGGTGTGCTGAGTGTGCTGCAGTGTGCAGGGGTGTGCTGCAGTGCAGTTGTGGGCTATGTGTGGTGTGCTCAGTGTTGTGTGAGTGAGTGCAATGGTGTGGCTCCACAAGTAATCTATAGAAGTAGATATATACCTGAAGCTCTGGGGTCGACCTTGATTGCACAAATTCAGTCCAAACTAATTTGTCGATAAACTTATACTTTGTACGTGACTCCACAAGTAGTTCGGAATTATCTTTGAATGGAAGTATGTACTTAGTAGTCAGAATTGTCTTGAACGTCCTCCACTTGAGGCCAATATCAGATATAACTTGAGCCCTCGTATTTTCATCCAACACAAATCTGGTCTATACCAAATGAATTAAATGGTAAGCGACTTCCCGTGATATTTTCATGCCAATTAATACAACACAAGATACACATAAGAATGGGGGGAATAAAACGAGGATTCCTGAATCATAGTACGACCAGTAATTTGCTTAAAACAAATATTGCAGACTATACAGATGTTTTCACAGAGTCTCATACAATTGACTTATCGACCTATACGTAACATTGTGTGTGTGTGTGTCTCAAAAATAGGGCATGCATGCTGAAATGAAATGGGAAACTTATCACATAGACAAATCCCAAATTATGAGCAGCCCAAACATGTAAGTAACAAAGACCACAAGTTTTGTTTAGAATGCTTCATAAACCTAAATATTAAGGCAGATGACGGGGACAATATCAAATAAACAAGGAGATATCATATAGAAAAATATGTTGTGTTAAATAGTAAAAATGACAAATAGCTTAGTAAGGCACATATTATTCTAAGGTCTTCCAAAAGTAACAGGAAATCACATATTTATTTACCTTCATTGTATCCCATAAATCTCTTTCCAGTTGCCCTTCCCTAAGATCTTTCAATTTACGCCAATCACTAAATGCGTTAAGTGGGACCATCACTCTTGCCAAAGCCCCTTCATAACCAGCTGTTTTCCTGCGTACTTCTTGTGGTGTTGGCCTACCCTTTTTATCATACTCAACAGTAATTACATTTCCATCCCAATTCTTGGTCAACTCAAGCATTAAAGTTGTCCCCCTAGCTTTCCTTTTTTTTTTAATGCGGGGTTGACCAACATTACTTATGTTGTCTTGTGATTCACCATTCCTTTCTAGATCCATTACTAGCTGTGAAAAAAAAAAAAACATACATATCAATAAATATATTGTGTATGTCATGGAATAGGTAATACATACAACAATGCAATGCATAGCATACTAACACTACCACTAAGTGTGACATCGGTTCAAATAACCTATACATGCTTCTTACAAACAAGTACATAAGGGAATATTTAGAAATAAGAAACACTTACACAAAAAACACAATTATAATACATTTTCAAATATCAATGTCAGTCCAACTCCCCTCAGCATCTTCACGCGTGTACATTGCCTCAGATTCATTTATAGCATCCAATGGTTCATCAAATTGCATTACTTCATGACGAGTTTGATCTTCAATGCCAGCATCAAAGAGGACTTATTCATTGTCATCAACATTATAGGTTCTTTCAAGAGTTGCTAGAGCAATGGACCATTTATGATTGACTGGATCAGGTACATAGAAGACTTTCTTTGCTTGAGAGGCTAAAATGAAAGAATCAGATTTATAACCAATTCTAGCAAGATCAACTATGGTGAATCCCAGCTCATCTACCTTAAACCCAGTCTTGTTGTCAACCCAATCACACTTGAACAATGGGATTTTGAAATGACTATAATCAATCAACCATATTTCCACAATAACACCATAGTACCCTGATTCACAGAAAACAAGATTATTATCCTTTGCACTAGACACGTTCATCGTCGTGGCCACTAGACTTACACCACTATTCTGAGTGACATGTGAAGCATCACGATCCTTTGTGGTAAAATGACAACCATTAATGGTATAACTATGATATTTCATAACATGTATACGAGGACCTTGTGATACCCATCTCAAGATTTCTGAGATGTTGTTACAAGTGACACGCCGATCTTCAAAAGCCTGTGTTCCTAAGAAAGTTAGTCACATTTAGTAAATAGACACAACACAAGTCTTATGGTTGACAATTGTTACCTCGTTTTTGAGCCAAGAACTAAAAGAACGGTTATGTTCATCTTGTAACCATTTCTGAATTTTAGACTGCCGAGGAAATGTTTTCTTTAGATGGTTCATGTGTCTCCTGCATAGTTTTCCATACGAATCGCATGTTAGCTCTAAAACTAGTGTAATGCTTTAATTTGTAAGTCAAGAAGTTAAAATACAATTACTCAATATAGGGTTGAACAACACTTGTGTTGTGCAATACATAACAATGTGCTTGCTCCAAGGACTTAGCATCAACTTCAAGAAAATCACCTCCTGGAGGTTTCTTTCCAGTCACAATTTCAGGGTAAGTTTTATCTTCAAATGGTGGAATTCCAACTGCATCCAATCCAGAGAAGTGCTCGCTACAAAATTCAACCGCTTCCTCCACAATATAACACTCTGCCATGCAACCTTCTGGACGGTAAGGATTTCTTACTTGACCTTTTAAAACCGACATATACCTGAAACATAGTAAACCATTGATTACTTTAAACAATTTAAATTAATAAATTGTACTTGAAGAATATTTAAAGTTATTAATACCTCTCAAATCCATACATCCATCGCAAACAAACAGGGCCCCCAATCTGGACTTCTCAAACGAGATGGACGGTTAAATGAACCATAATATCAAAGAATGATGGTGGGAAATATTTTTCTAGCAAACACAAGGTGACCACCAGATTCTTCTGAACTTCAAGCAATCGAGGTACATCTACTACCTTCGCAAATAATTCATTAAAAATGAGCAAAATCTGATAAGTACAACTCTCACATGTTTTGGTAGCACGGATCGTATAGCAACAAGAAGTAATTGCTGCATCAACACATGGCAATCATGAGATTTCATACCCCCCAACTTTAAGTCTTGCATAGAAACCAATGCTCTGAAATTTGATGAGTATCCATCTGGAACTTTTAACTTATGCAATGTTTCACACACACTGAATTTCTCTTCTTTGGATAATGAGAAACAAGCTGGTGGTAAGTGAAAGTCCTGGGATCCTAACCCTAGAGGGGGGGGGGGGAGAATAGGGTGTGCTACAACAATGACCAATTCAGACCAATTTTAATTTCTTAACATAAACTAGTCACATGTGATGATTAATCAAACAATATGCGGAAGCTAATATAAACAATCACCACAAAAGCAAACACCACAACACAAAGGTTTATAGTGGTTCCAAAGATGATAATGAGTTTGCAAAACAACTCTTTAAAAAAACTAGAAATCATGCATAAAAGAAAATACAAAGATTTAAACATGCATTGATTCTAATTTTAATGGAAATCAAAATGACAAGTAAGATGTACCTTTTTAAAACTCAACCATTTGATTTCCAAAAAGCCCTCTAGCCTTTCCAACTTCTTCCCCTTTCTTTGGCTCTAAAATGGTCTCAAAAGTTCATGAATCAAGCCTCTGGAAAGATGGGAAATGAATGGACTTTATACAAGAAACAGTCCAACGGCTAGTCCCCGGTCGACCGGGTACACACAATGGTTATATTTCTGACCGTTGGTGCTCCAGGGACCAGTCGGCCTGCAGTGGTACCGGTCGACCGGGTCCCCTGGGCCGGTCGACCGGCTACACTGCTGGTCGACCCCCTGGGACCAAAATTCCCAAAAATGCATATTTTCAAAGTATTTCTTGGGGGAACTTTTGGCCACTACATCAAGCGTGAAAAACATGTTTTAAATCAAACTAAGATGTTTAAAAACATGAAACACAAAAAGCGTAAAATGAATCGAAACTTTTAAAACATAGGCTTGCTTGATTTCTAAAAACTCTTTTCAAATATGAATGCACACAAAAATGATTCTGAAAATGATGAATGTATGCAAGGCACAAACCTAAATCCTCAATTTGATTTCTCAAAAGTAATGCACAAAGAATTAGGTTTTCAAAAGAGTTTGGATTCTAAAACAAATGCATCCAAGTTTAAAAACAAAACATGCATAAATCATTAATTCTACAAGACTAAAATCCAATGCATGTATAAAACCAGATTTCAAGATTTTCTAAAACAATGCATGTGTGAAAATTCAAATGATGCTAAAGTGAAAATGCATCCATCAAATTGCAAATACAAAATCCCTAACAGTAAGTACGCTCTATTTTGACTTACATCAGGTGCCAGTTCATCCCTTAAACCCATATCGTGCAAATCAAGGCAACTATTCAGTCCATCCTTTGTTTTACCTAGAATATTCAGCAAGGTTCCAATAAGACTCTCACAAACATTTTTCTCTATGTGCATCACATCCAAGTTGTGTCGAAGAAGCAAGTATTTCCAGTAGTCGAGGTTAAAGAAAATTGACTTCTTCTTCCAACAAATTCTAACACCTTCATCACTACCATCTTCCACTCGCTTCCTCTTCAACGAAGTCGATCTTTTCGATTTTTTATTCTTTTTCTTGGGCTTCTCTTTTGGTACTGGTTTCCCCCACAAGGTTTTGATTCCATTAACCTTTTCTGCCACTTCTTCACCAGTCAAAATTATTGGTGCTTTTCGAAACTCTTGCTCACCTTTAAATGCTTTTTTTATGTTTCCGAAAGGGATGATCTTCTGGAAGGAACATTCGATGGGCCATGTATACATTCTTCCTCGAATGTTTTAATCTGCATGATTGTGTCTCTTCGCCACATATGGGGCAACCATGATAGCCTTTTACAACACAGCCAGACAAATTACCATATGCAGGGAAATCATTAATGGTCCACACCAACATTGCTTTCAATGTAAAAGCCTCTTGTCGGTAAGCATCATGAGCTTTAACCCCTATATCCCATAGTGTTTTCAAGTCATCGATTAATGGTTCTAGGTAAACATCGATGTCGTTTCCAAGTTGTCGTGGACCCGATATCAACATCGTTAAAATCATAAACTTTGTTTTCATGTACAACCAAGGCGGGAGATTGTAAGTGACTAACATTACTGGCCAACAACTATACTTGCTGCTCATCGAACCATGCGGATTGACCCCATCTGCTGAAAGTGCTAAGCGCAAATTTCTTGGCTCTTGTGAAAACTCCGGCCATTTATCATCTACCAACTTCCATGCGGGGGAGTCAGCTGGGTGGCGTAACTTATCGTCAACCATTCTCTCATCAGCGTGCCAAGTCATCTGTTTCGATGTCTGTACCGACTGAAATAATTTCTTAAACCTAGGGATAGGTGGAAAAAACATAGAACTTTTGTCGGCACCCCCTTACATTGCTCAGTCAGGTTCTTATTCACTTTGTATCTTGACTCACCACAAGTAGGGCAACTAGTTTTATTATCATTATCAGATCCCTTTCTATAAAGCACGCAATCATTCGGACATGCGTCTATCTTCTCCTAGCTCATCCCATACACAGACAATGTCTTTTTAACCTCTTTCATACTTCAGGGCAGTAAATTATTATCATCGGGTAGCATGTCTCCAATGATTTTCAACAACCGTGAAAAGCTTATGTCAGGCCACCCACTCCTCGCTTTCTCATTAAACAATGTAACTACTGCAGATAATTTGGTAAACTTTAGACAACCTTTGTATAAAGGTTCCTCAGCCTCTGCAAGAATTTTTTGAAACTTTTCAGGATTTGATGAATACTTGTCACAAGCGGTCTGAGCCAATTTTAATGAGCTTGCAACATCATCTGGGGGTGTAGTATCATCTGGGACATCACTCCCAAAATGGTGGTGGGTGGACCTATTTAAAGGCACACTTAAGGGAGCTTCACCAGGAGGTGCTTCTCCATGCCATATCCACCTAGTATAACTTCGATCGATACCATGGAAAAACAGATGGTACTCAACATCCTTAGCTACAAATTTATTGAGATTCTCACATGTTTTGCATGGACATGGCATGGGATTAAGTTCACCGAACTTCTTTTTGGCAAACATCAAAAAACTTTCAACCCCTTCCCCGTATGCAATAGAAAATCAATTCAATGACATCCAAGACTTGTCCATTTCTGTATAGCCCAATAAAATGCTACAGACAAGCAATAATCAGAAAGTCATTGCCATATAATGCTAATATTACGTAAAAAAAACACGTGTGTAACTTATTAAAAATAGATATATTCAAACAAATACACAAAACAAAACTATGTAGTATAATAATCTAAGATTATTGAACTGGTTATAATAATTTATAGATTGTCGAATACTAGAAAATTCAACTGGTCAAACTCTCCACTTACGGCTATGGTCTCAATAGGCAAGGATTAGGATAACCAAATGAATTACACCAGCATGCACCTTAACATCATGAGAAACTTTCTTGTAATGTACAACCAATTAATGTGAGAGAGACCTAGGTTGGTCTACACCAAACGAACTAAATATCCTTGTTTCCAACCTTGGTTTATACAGACCACAAAAACCCAATTTCAAACCAAAAAAAAAGAGAAAAAGATCATCACTTGGTTATTCTCGTTCGGGCAAAGCTTTCAGATTGGCTGAAGATTTGTAGAAATAAATTCAAGGACAGAGATTCACCAAACAACAAAACAAAAGCAACCAAGTTCAGAAATTCACAATTAAACCAGATACAAATATTTAAAAAAATTAACCCACAGAGAAGAGTAATGTAGAAAATCCACAGAAAAAAAATGACTCACATTAATAAGATGAAATAAAAAGATCTAATGACAAACAAATGCATGAGAAGAGTAATGTAGCTGCACACAAAATTTGATGACAACTGCACGGCCCCAATGAACTATTCAAAAAGTTGGGTTTGTCACGATTCTATTTCAATCCAAACACTCCAACAATGCAACCAGCCAATATAAATCCCATACAATGATTTTGTTCATAAAATGGGTTTGACTATTTGTTTTTTCAGAAAACACAGGTCTATTCATATATGTAAATTGACTTAGAAAATGCAGAGATATAATTGTGCGTTGAAGTGACTATTCATGTCCCACTTACTATAAATTGTGCATTTGAGGATAACAACTAGCTCAATTGCTCCCCTGTGACCAAGAAAAAAAAACCATCTTTCAAAACCCAAATAGACAAACACCTACAGTACCAACCAAAATCCCATACCATAAAACCCAAATAACCAAACGCCCAAATGAAACCCATCTTCCCAAACCAAAACAAACAAAACAAACACCAGCACCAATCAAAACTAGAAAACCGAAATAAACAAAACACCAACACACCCCATCCACGACGTCTACTTCTCAGGCCCTGCAAACCCAAGCAAAACACCAAACAAACGAACACCCCTAGATTGTGATGTACATTGGGTTTTGGGGTTTTGAAGGTTTTGGAGATTTTGATTGTGATGAAGAATATGAAAGCACTCAGACAAGGATCAGGCAAAAGACATCTTCAACTCAGAAAGCCAACCAAAAGGAGCCAGCCCAAAGTAATTGGAAGAAAAACCTGCTACAGAAACAGAGCCATCCCTGCAACCCGCGAACTATCTAGCAAGCAGAGAATGAAAGACTGAGATGGAGCAGGCAGCAGGAGAAGCACCTTCTAATTGAAATTGCAAAAACCCATGACTTGAACTACTATTAGAGCCCTTCAAAATAAACCAAGGAAGGAAGGTGCCGAAACCTGCTGCAGCTACAATCCAGCTGATAATTCACCCCTTCAGACCAAAAAACCACCCTGCAACCAAAAGAGAAAGAAACCTTTCTACAGGAAGAAAAACTGGGCAACCAGGGGGGAGAAGAACCGAAGATTTCAACTGCTGAGAAAGCCCTGCAGACCAAACCAAGCAAGAAGGAGCAGAACCCAAATGCAAAATCCACACCAGCCCTGTATTCCGAAAACCGCTTTGCAACCAGAAACTGAAGGAACCTGACTGCTAGGGGAAAAGCCAAAGAGTGTATAGAGCTCTACCTACAGATGAGAAAAGCCAAAGAGTGTAAACCTTTCTGAGCATCAAATCAAAAGAAAAATGAGAAGAGTGATCCCAAAATAGTGCACGAAAGAGAAACCCCAAACAGAGATGGCACGATTAATGGAGAAAAAAAGAAAAGGGAGGGAAGGAAAAAAAAGGAGGGAAACAAGGAATGATGGAGAAAGAAAGAGAAGGGAGGGAAGGAAAAAAAAAGGAGGGAAAGAAGGAGTGAGCCCGCGCGGGGAATGCAGCATATTAAGGGATTTTAAAACCGATATAAAATCATTGTGTATATATTATCGGTTTCATAATAACCGATATAAACTATAGAAATTAATATCATATATTTTCTAACCAATATTATATATAGAGATTATTATGTCGGTTCCTATGTAACCGATATAAAAAACAATTGACCGATATAAAAAAATATTAACCGATATAAAAAACCTTGACTGAAGATATTATATCGGTTATATGAAAAACCGATATAGGGCAGTTTTTGTAACCGATATAAAAACCCTTTTTTCTAGTAGTGTTTGTTGCTATTTAAGTTACAGTAATAATTAGTGGCGGTTTACAACCACCGCTATTGATAATTTTTTTGCAGCAGCCCCTATTCCGCTGCAAATACAATCAGCGATGGGATTTTCTACGACAAAAGTAGCGGTGGACAGTTTTCCGCCGCAAAAGGTATTAGTGGCGGTTTTCATACATATAACGGCGGTTTTTATCTGTCGCTAAATGTAATTTTTCTTGTAGTTGTTGTTTATGGACCCCACTAAGAACCATCGTGTGAAATTAAAAAATTTCAGCCTTTTTAGTGATCATTTGATAGTGGGCCCATTAAAATAAGGATGGGAGAAAAAAATGGAGATAAACTAGGGATGTGGACGTTAATAGAGAGGAGAGAAATAAGGGGAGTAAAATTAGGGCAGCAGAGAAAAAAATAGGAGATTAAATGGTCGACAAAAATAAAGATTCCACTTAAGTAACCCCTCATTAATTATCTCCTCTTTTCATTGGTTGTTCAAAAGAGGCGTTTTACTTTAAAAAACACCTCGGGCATTTTGTAGCCCTCCTTTTATATATATATAGGGAAATGTTCAAGTGCATCCATCCCTCACCACAAGGTGAAGGCACTTTCCCTTTTTTTGCACATGAATCCCCCTTTTGTACTTCATTCTATGTACTTGAAATCCCCATTTTGTACTTATAAGTTTCCATTTATGGAAGCATCCCTCACCCTATGGTGAGGGATAGATTCACTTGAACATTTCTTATATATATATATATATAGGATATGCTCTTATGAGAGATCCTCTCACCTTACTATGAGAGATAAGGTGGATATCCAATGCCAATAAAAATGTGAGGGCCCCCACTAATACCTCTTATATAAGGTGAGAGATATCTCTTATAAGAGCATCTCCCTATATATATATATATATATATATATATATATATATATGGAGGTGTTCTTGTGAGAGCCACTCTCACTTTACTATGAGAGATAAGGTGGGGGCCCTTACATCCATATCCAATGCCAACAATTTAAATGTGAGGGCCCTCACCTTTATCTCTCATAGTGAGATGAGAGTGTCTCTTACAAGAGCACCTCCCATATATATATATATATATATATATATATATATGGGTACATTCATGTGCATCCATCCCTCACCATGAGGTGAGGGACACTTCCATAATTGGAAATTTTCATGTGCAAAAGAGGAAAAGTCATATATGGTCATATGCATAAAATGAATATTCATGTGCAAAAAGGGAAAGTTCCATCACCCTATGGTGAGAGATGGATGCACATGAATATTCTCAATACACACACACGTAACAAAGGCCCATGCTAAGCTTCGGCAAAAAAAAATTAGTATTTTCTTTAAAATATTATTTATTAAATATAAATTAATATAACAAAAGCCTGTGCTAAGCCAAAGCCAAAAAAATAAATATATTCATATTTGGTGTTTTCAAGGGAATATTATTGATAAAAAAAAACTAACAAAAAGAAATCTACTATTACTCATCAAGGACCTGATTTCTGGGTCCACCCATAAAATCTATTAGTGGGGCCAAGCTTCACCTCTATTAGACTTAAACCCACCAACATATTTTTTTGCACGTTAGGATTTTATAAGAGGATCCACTTATGAAAATTTAATGTGGACATGAAACCACTATCAAAAATCCATTGTGGGGCCAAGTTTCACTTCAATCAAAATTAAGCCTATCATTGAGGACCCACAAATAAAATTTTAATGTTCCCTAAAGCAATGCTATAAGTTTATTGTGGGCCAAAGTTTTACTTAAATCAGACTTAAGCCCACCATGTTAGTTTTTGCATATAGAGTTTTATAAGAGGGACACATTTTTCATAAGTTTCAATGTAACTATATATGAAGGTAATATTATAAATCCATGAGTAATCCCTTTATAAAATCTATAATATTTCAAAATTAAAATATTGTTTTTTAAATCATCAACCCAAGTTTCATTCAAGGAAAACCACTTGATTGTGTTAAGTGTCCCACTCATTGATGTCTAATTAATATGAAGTTATTTTTTAAGAGGATGATGTGTAGATAATATGGAGAGATTTTTTCCCTATTAGTAGGAGAGATTTTAAGGGAGTTAAAATGAGGGAACAAAGATATATTTATTTTTATTTGAGTTATCTAAAAATGATATTTCTGAAATCAGTTATGATGCCACATGGCGTCCGTGAGAGCTCTTATATTACGTGGCATCACAACTGATGACAACCCATGTTCCTAAAATTTCCTCAAAACTCTATCTTAAGTAAGAAGTGATTTCTATTTAGGTTTTTAAAGAAATATACTACTCCTCTCGAGACCTCCTCCCAAAATCTGTCCATTTCTCCATTTGAATTTCTTTCCTAAAGTTAGCAAGAAAATAAGGGCTGGACTTTGATTTATTTCAGTTTCTAAATTTTAGTCCCTACCAATTTGATTCCCAAAATCACTACTCAAAGAACGTATCTCAAACGACTATTCCTTCATGCCCATATGTCCCAACCGATCTATGTGGGCTCCACTATAATGAAAGACTAGCAACAAACGCTAAATATATTAAAATTTTAAGAATTATTTTAAAAAATTATTAAGATAAAATAAGTCTAAAAGAAAGAAATTTATTATATTTGAATATTAGAATCCTTTAACATGTAATGAAAATAAATATAAAATGAAGGTGTCTATCAAATAGGAGATCAAAGTAGTCCCTAGAAATCTGTTGTTTCTACTTTATGTGGATGATTGATCTATTTTCAGATCATGATAATTTAGTCCTGCCCATTCTCTCTGAATGCCAACACCATGAAAGTGGGCCCTATAGACCTCTATTAAATAGAGTTGATTCTGATCTTGTAAGAAGAATGAGATAAGGTTTACTTTAAAATCGAGATTTTACGGAGAGAGGGGATTTGAGGAGATTTGTTTTGGTTGAGATTTTAAGCGAGGAGACTTGTTTGGGAGGGGTGTAGTGGCCCACATTAAATCCAAAGCTGATTTTATAAATATTTTTCTAAAAGGAGAAATTATGGGTGCTGACGTGACCCGTGCTTAGCCCGAGTAGAAGATAACATAAAAAATAAATAAAATTAGTATTTTAAAATATTATTGAGAAGAAAAATAAATAAATTTAGTTTCACTCAACATGTCTTTGGACAAAGAAGAAAAGAAAGGCTGCAATGACGAGTACTTGCAAGACAATCATAAAAAAAATATAAATTCTTGCAAGTTTCTGTAATAATAAGCTCCTTCATAAGCACTGAAAATAAAATAACAAAAAGAATGACATCTATATTTACTTAATTTCGCGTAGCTTTTCACACTCGTTTTCGAGTATTTTTTCACACTCGTTGCACATCATCCAAAAATAATTTTCTATAAAAAAAAAAAAACAATCATTCGAAAAATAATATTAAAACAAATAAGATATATATATGTATCCAGATTGAGAGTTATTGAACAGATTACTTACGTCGAAGTACGAAATGAAAAGAGAATTAGGAGTTAGAGATCCAAATTTCTAGCTTTCGTGAAATTGATTTTTTTGTTAAAGAAGTTTGAGAGAGGTTTAAGGGATTTAGAATGTAATTTAAATTTGAGTTTTCAAATCCATTTACATTACCAAAAATTTGAGATATTTAAATTTCTTGGTGAGGTGATGCATGGATGGATGGTGGGTCTTGCTTTAAAGTGGAACCGAATCCGAACCTGATCGGAAGATGGTCTCCCCCAAGTGGGCCCAAACGCATGAAACTACTACTTGTGCATCGTCTAAGGGACCAGTACTAATTGATAGTGGTCT
The DNA here is from genome assembly GCA_038049695.1 of Cinnamomum chago. Taxonomy (NCBI): domain Eukaryota; kingdom Viridiplantae; phylum Streptophyta; class Magnoliopsida; order Laurales; family Lauraceae; genus Cinnamomum; species Cinnamomum chago. The sequence continues at coordinate 41,712,929 of CP142453.1, read as the reverse complement.
ATATGGGCCTCTCATCAAGTTTTTACTTTTACTTTTTATTTTTATTTTTTTATGACCAACTACTTAAATGGTGCTAGAAAATAAAATAAAAAAGAAATGCATGACCCAAATGCATTAACGTTCAAGTTGGAGCTGCTCATCAAATGGCTATGATAGCCCAAAGCTACTCATCTTTTGGCCATGTCCCACCCAAATCTCATGAAAAAAAACAACCAACAATCCAGATCATACATGTATAGGTCTTTTTGTTTTTGTTTTTCCTCTTTCTTTCGCTCATTGTATGGGTTGTTCTATTCCTTCAGTTGTGATGACTGTGATGATTGATTGCATTTGCATTGGACTGTGCATTTGGAATCAGTAGCTCGTATGACTTTTAACACCCATAATGTGCAAAAGAAACTATATGAATGTGGCGTCTCCTCAAGCTAGAGGCATGTATATAAAAAAACTAAAAGAACCATATATGTAATAAAAGAACCATCCTCATTGGTGCATGAACTGCATACCTCCCTGTCTCTACTCTATCTCTGAGATTGCCGCAGTCACCAGATTTGATGTGCACGAGATCGGCTGCATGGTTGCAAGAGTGATTGAGTTCCTTCGCCTCAAATTTGATGTTGTTTGCCTCCTTCAAGGAGGAGGTCAAATCTTGTAATTGCTCATCTAGAGTCCCCGCTGGGAAGTTGGATATGATGTTGAAGCAGGGAAGACTTCTATTTTTTTTTATCGGTAACAGGGAAAACAAGAGGGAAGACTTCTGTTGCAGTGATGTGTCAGGTGCTTCTTGACGACTGGGCAGCAGCAGATGCCAATGTCACTCTTTGTTGCAGAGGTTAATGAGGTGAAGAATTGATTTGATTCAATCTGTAAGAGAAATGGGCTAGTGTGTTGGGATAGTGGGATAGAAGCGGATTTGAATTTGAATTAGATTGTCAGATTATAACTAATCCTAATATTTCTATAATCTTGAATTCAAAATGGAAATTGTCGATATTGATTAGGATGACTACTAAAATCATGGGTGAGATTATGTTGAAAACAACCTGAATGAGTTGGATAGAGACATCCTATGTGAAATCTCTCTCTATTTTTTAAAATATTTATTTAAAACGAGAACTCATCTACTGATGACATGGTACCCCTCAGTGCCCTCCTCTCCGTTTGTTTTAATATATATAATTCTTCAAACTTTTTAATTTCTATATAAAGGGTTACAAGTCCAATGCTAATATTTTAGCCCATTATGTCCATATATATGAGCCAATCTATATGAGACCCATTGTAATGAATATGAACACAAACGAACTACCTATAAAAAAATGGGTGGAACTTTTTTATATTTTCATTACCTTATATATTAAAGCAATAGAGATGTGTGCTCTAAAGGGCGCCATGTCATTGCTCTCAAGCCTCATTGTGCAATATTGACGCTCTCAAACCTCACGGTGTCACATCACCATGTGGCTTCACTAATGCCTATTTCTTAAGCCAACCACCATGGACCCACTTTTATATTATCTGCCTTCCCTAAAATCTCTATTCTTCCTTCTAAAAAATGTTTCTTATTTAACATGCCACCTTATTAACTAAAATCTCTCTTATTTAAGTCCCCATTTAACTCTGTAATTTCAAATTCAAATTCACCAACCACTTCATCCCATAACCAAAGTTATATTTTTTTATTTGATTCATTTGTGGTTAATAGATGAGCCCGGCCCACCCATCATATTCGAAATCATTCTCATGCAACATATGACACGAACATGGTCAACTCTTTTCTCGACCCAACCCATGTACTAGATTAGGCCAACTCACTCGTATTTATTTGGTATAAGTGGGTCAAGTTATAGAATCTAAAATAAAAACATCACTATAAAGCAGCTAAATACTTTCCCATTCCTACTTAGTTTTTGAATCCTCTCTCATCTCTAAATCCCTCTAAAATCCTGCTTTGGGGGGGGGGGGGGGGGGGGGGGGGGATCCAATCACGTCGTTAATGAATTAATGATGTCATACAGATGCGTCTGATTGAAGTCCCAGATGATGACAATGATTTTAAACTTTCGGCCTAGTGGAAAGCATGTGAAGGTAAATTTCCTGTGTTTTCCGCCATAGCCCGTGATTTGCTAACTGCTCTAGCTTCTACAGTTGCATTAGAGCAAGCTTTTAGTGCTTATTTTAGATTATATATCCTCAATCCAATGGATTATTCGAATAAATTGATTTGTTTAATTAATCAATCTATATTCTCATGCTTTATTCATGTGATGAATGGTGTTTATTCTATGTTTACACATAAACAATACAAAATGATATGATGGTTCATGAGACGAACCAGAGCTCACAACTATATTAGATGTGATCCATGTGTGTGGATGAGATCCACATACAGAAGACGTGGACAAATCTTATACTTAAAGTATTTTCACAATCAATGATGATATTAGGCATCTCATCTGATAAGCTTGCAGCACTATGATCACTATGAGATAGTGTGGTATGGCTCGATCATCATGGTATAAGACCCTGGATCATTGTGCCGGTACATTGGATGTACTGAAGGACAAAGAGTAGCAACTTTTGCAAATATGTCTTTGATTTAAGGATGGCTCTCATAATTCCTAAACAATAGCCTCTCAATCCTAATAGATTAATAAACTCAAGTTTCTACTATGTATTTTCTTTGTGTCATCAATGAGTGAGGCCAATTGTGGGTAAACACCTCAATATCTAGGATACGTGGTAGTGGGGCTGTGGGAACATAAAATTCTCAAGATGGAATCTATCCCCTAAATATCCCTTTGTACCAATTAATCAATTTTATCATTGGTAAGTGCGCGCCCATCTTGATTAGTAGTTAATTAGATGATACTGGTGATTACTATGATTAATTGGGTCACAACAATAATAAGAGATGGATCTAATTTTGGTTGGCCAGATTTATTCCAATAGATCCATGAAAATAATTTATGGAGGGGCCTACTTGTAGTAATTGGGAAGATTAGAGTCTTCTTGTAATTTCTCCTAAGACTGGAGTACAATTGCATTTATATAGTGGACTTATTTGCAATTAACTGTGGGTCCGGAGTTTACATGAGATGTGGGGTCTAGGTTCCCAGTTGGAGCCAGATTCTAAGGAACCCCTAGTGGTCCCTATGCTAGCCATAATAAGAGAAGGTTACTAATCCAATTGAAACTATTAAAGGAAAGGAGGAGTAGGACACATACCAAGAATAGAAGTGAGAGTTCTAATCTTGGACTAAGAGGATGTGATCTATAAACTATATATAAGAGGTGGGGGTTAGATATCTCTATACACAATAATCTCTCAAGTTCCTTTCTCTCTTCCTTCTCTCTCTCATCTGGTTTCATACTATAGTGGTATAGTTTTCTTCTACATGGAGATCCCACCATTCTCCTTGAGAAGTTCTCTAAGAGGATCATAGTGTGGAAGAACAAAAAGACGGAGGAGATCAAAATTTGCAAAAAGGGTTTTCGTAGAGATCAAGTTTTCAACTTCTCAATTTGAGCGAAACATGCTCCAAAGTTATAGATCTATTATCTATTTGTTTAAGTAGATATTGTTATGCTTGTTTGTTCCTTGATCTATCTTATTGATGGATTTTTTTATCTTAATGCATGAGATTATGGTTTTAGGATCTTGGGGTTGGACTTTTGGTCTTATGGGTATTTGATCGTACTTCAAGTGGTCAAAAGTTAAAGAATACCTATCCACGAGGTCCACTTACTTCCAACAATTAGTATCGGAGTGATCCCTATATTCTCATTGCATTAGACCAGTCTTCTAGATCTTGTCTCTACATGAGATGTGGAGTGGATGGATCTAGGGTTGTGTAAGGATCGATTTTTGATGTTTTTCTGCGTGTATTATGTTTTTTGTATACATGAGATAGGACAACTTGTGCAAAAATCACAGTTTTCTGCAAAACCCCGAGTTAGGCACTCAGGCGAGCTTCACCCCACTCGAGCTGTAATGCCGCAAAATCGGGCGCCTCGAATCTCGGGACGCTACGAGAAAGTACCCAAGAGATGCGGAAAATCCAATAATATAATCAAGTGTGAATCTCATATGAGCAAGTAAATGGACAAAGCCCTACTATTTTAGTTCGCTTTAAGGGATTACAAGGTACTTTCCGTAATTAAACTAACTATTCAATCATAGGCCGACATGGCCAGCTACAAGAAAATGAGAGAATAAAGATCTAAGTGTCAGACGCCTCTCGATGCACCAACTGCATCATTCTCTAAACCCCGCGGCAACGAATTAGCCGCCAAGCAATTCTACCAATCAAAGAAAGCGGAAAAGAAGATACCTGAAAACACCCAGGATTGGGTCAGGCTCGATGTGCCAGGCAAATAGGCATGTTTGGATGGCAACACATTATATTAATAAATAGAGAAGAAGATCATACCTGATCCCATGTAAGGACCCGTTCCTAGGAATACCTAGTGGGACCCAATTTAACCAAGTCAACCATAGGTTATCCTATTTAATTGGTGATTAGCATGAATAGTTAGTCATTTCCTATTAATTAAGCCTAGTTTATAGGATTGAGACTCTTGTAAGATTAATAGTGGTTTTCTTAGAATTAATTAACCAATTAGAGGCCTTAGTGGTAGTCTTAATTATAGATGGGTTTTCCTAAGAGAGTTGTGCAATTGACCTTAGAATGACCCAACTACCTATGGCCCAACTCATTAGCCCATTTATCATATAGGGGTACTCTAGTCTTTCCTATCACACATTTTCCCTCCTTTTTGGAAATCTCAATACCATAAATGACCTTGGCTCCTTTATTCTCTACCAAGTAAACATGGGCACTTTTGTCATAATAAATAGCCTACCTTTATTGCCCTTAGGCTCCTTTATTTACAACCACTCATTTGAGGATACTTTAGTCATTATATGTGAATACCTAAATTACCCTAGTCCTTATTCAACCAAGGACCATTTGGTCATTCTATTTTAGCATTCCCCAAATACCCTCATCCTTATCCTAAACTTACACTAGCAAGAGAGGGCACCTTGGACATTTTCCATTCCATCTATTCCTATATAAGAAATCTACTACAACCATCCCAAATCATTTTCTACACTCTCTTCCTCTCATTTCACTACAATTCCCTCCCATCTCTCTCTCTCTAAGTTAGAGATTATGATTTCTCTCTCTAAATCTTAGCCCTCCAATTACTAGAAGCAAGGGGCTCATCTATATCAAGCCATCTACAAGCTAAGGAGCTCATCTCATCTCCTAGATCTCTCTTCCCTCTCCAAGTTAAGGTAATCTCCTTCTTTCTTTCCAATTTCCTTATAGTATAGCTCTTTCTCTTAAAGTTCCCTTTCTTATGCATTGCTCTCTTTGGGAATGGGTGTAGAGATTGTAGATTCAGCTATTGGGGTGATCTTAGAGCTATTGGAGTGGAGCCTAAGCTATTTGAGGAGATTTCTTCCTAATTAGGCAAGTAGACATGCTTAGATTCTTTAATTAAATTGATTAATATGCTTACATTTTTAATTATTATCTTTTATGGTTATTTGGCATGATTTCTGTATTTAGATGGTTGATTAGATGGTATTATGCATGGATAGTTGTTCTAAGCCTTTTCTTATGTGTTATTGGCCATTGATGGATGGGAATCCCCCATTTGGAAGATCAATGACCCATTTATGGTGAGATCATGATGAGGGAGGTGTGTTTGATGTTTGGAAGTGTTTGGTGAAGATCTGGATCCATTTGATGTAGTTTTGATGGAAAATGGGAGATGACAGAATCTTGATTTTTAGGGTTTCGTGTGTACCCGGTCGACCTGGTCACTCAAGCTGTCGACCGGGCACACAACGGACTAACCCTCAGCTAGGAGTTGAAATCACCTGCAGGGTACAGAACTCAGTGTACCCGGTCGACCGGCCAAGAGGCCCGGTCGACCGGCCACACTGCAGTACCCCCACCTGCCAGTTGCTTGTGGAAATTCCTACAGTTTACCCGGTCGACCGGGGGACCCTCCAGGTCGACCGGGGACACTCCAGACAGTGTTTTCCTGTCTCCCAGTTAGCTGTCCACCCCTACAGTGTGATAGGTCAACCCGAGGACCATGATGTCGACCTGGTACACTGCAGATGGCCATTTTCCCAGATTTGGACCCTCTTATGATTTGACCATGTGTGGGCCCCGTTGACCTTCCATTTGGACTGTTCAGATACGTGAGACACGAGTTAAGGGCCGGGCTTAACCTTGACCCGTGTAGACACCTAAGTAGGATCTTGGGTTGTAAACGGAACCCGATTCAATGATTATGGATGTCTTATGATGCTAAATACCTACAGGAGCACCAAGGATACTTAATAAGCATCTAGGACTCCATGATCATAGTCTTAGGTAAAGTGGGACCCTGGACCCGAAGAGAGGGACAACGGCCACCGATGTATTTGTGATATGTGGTACTTGGTAACGGACACTAAGACTGGTTGGTAGATCCGATCCTTGGATGTAGGCCTCGAGAGATATTACAAATCAGGGCATTGCACTTAGGCTCTGATCTTTGATCACAGTCCATACTGGATGATATGTCGGGACATGACACTCGAAGTCCTAACCTGTAATATTGAGAACTTAACGGTAGGTACCAATAGACGGACTGTATAATAAGATAATACTAATTAAGCGTATAGAGAAGCGGAGTTTATAAGGGTATGCATTATTAGCTGTTGAGAATCACAAGGATGGATCAACTATACTCGAACTCCGTGCCTCGTACCCTTGACTATTATCATCTCATATTAAGGATAACAAGGCTATCTAGTTCGGAGTACCCCCACCTACTGATCTGTAGGATTTATGGATGTACGATTGGTCTGTCGAGGGTTATGATGTCGGCATGGACATTGATATTGAGTACTGAGTGATTGAGATGTGGTTGTTGAGTACAGTAGGTACCGATGGTGATCGGGTATCGAGACCGCCGGCATTCGGACCGGGTACATGTGGATGAGTGTTGATGTTGATCTAGCATGTTAGGCCAATGACTGGGACTTGGTAGTGGCTATGGATGAGTGTTGAGGTAGATCTAGCACGTAAGACCAATGACTGGGACTTGGCAGTGGCTATAGATGAGTGTTGAGGTAGATCTAACATGTAAGACCAATGACTGAGACTTGGCAGTGGCTATGGATGAGTGTTGAGGTAGATCTAGCACGTAAGACCAATGACTGGAACTTGGCTGTGGCTATGGATATTGATGGACTCTTGTACGCTCTTGTTCGATGTGACGGTAGTGATGGGTGGCTATGACCCCCATGGCTAATGTCCATCGACAGTTGTTGGGACAACAACGATGAGCTGGCTCTGACCCCTCACGTCCCTTGTACTTCAACTGAGGACGTACCTTTATATATTTTTGTGGATATATATATTGGATGTATGATTATTATGTATCGTGGATGCTGTTATTTATTGTCTTTAATTGTCGACATTGTTACGATTGGATCTTGATATGATGGGTACGTATATGGTAAGGTTACTTCCTCGGTTATGTATGCTACTTGTGACTCTGATGTGCTCATATGATTTATGTGATGTCTTGATGATGATGGCTTCTCTTATCTACCTGATATGCTGTATCAAACATCTATTATATAAATATCTTGATTATCGTTCATGCACTACACTCCACACTGTTTTCCGTTGCACTTTGATATTCTATATTTCTTTTGATATACTAATCACGCAGGTACAACTAGGATCATGTATGGTCTTCTTCCCTATCTATTAATATAATGTATTGCCATCTAAACATGCCTATTTGCCTGGCTCATCGAGCCTGACCCAATCCTTGGTGTTTTCAGGTATCTTCTCTTTCGCCTTCTTTGGTTGGTAGAATTGCTTGGCGGCTGATCCATTGCCGCGGGGTTCAGAGAATGATGCAGTTGGTGCATCGAGAGGCGTCTGACACTTAGATCTCTATTCTCTCATTTTCTTGTAGCTGGCTGTGTCAGCCTAGGATTGAATAGTTAGTTTAATTACGAAAAGTACCTTGTAATCCCTTAAAGCGAACTAAAATTGTAGGTCTTTGTCCATTTACTTGCTCATATGAGATTCACACTTGAATATATTGTTGGATTTTCTGCATCTCTTGAGTACTTTCTCGTAGCGTCCGAGATTTGAGGCGCTCGAATTTTAGGGCATTACATCCCAGCTGTACCTGCGTGATTAATATAGAATATCAGAGTGCAACGGAAAACAGTGTGGAGTATAGTGCATGAACGAAAATCAAGATATTTATATAACAAATGTTTAATACGGCATATCAGGTAGATAAGAGAAGCCATCATCATTAAGACATCATATAAATCATATAAGCACATCAGAGTCACAAGTAGCGTAGATAGCCTGAGGAAGTAACCTTACCATATACGTAACCATCGTATCCAGATCCAATCGTAACAATGTTGACAGTTAAAGACAATAAACAATGGCATCAACAATACATAATAATCATACATCCACAAGAGCATATAAAGGTACGTCCACAGTTGAAGTACAAGGGACGTGAGGGGTCAGAGCCAGCTCATCGTCGTTGTCCCAACAACTGTCGATAGACATTAGCCATGGGGGTCATAGCCACCCATCGCTACCGTCACATCGAATAGGAGCGTACAAGACTCTATCAATGTCCATAGCCACTGCCAAGTCCCAGCCATTGGTCTTACATGCTAGCTCTACCTCAACACTCATCCATAGCCACAGCCAAGTCCCAGTCATTGGTCTTACGTGCTAACTCTACCTCAACACTCATCCATAGCCACGGCCAAGTCCCAGCCATTGTCTTACGTGCTAGCTCTACCTCAACACTCATCCATAACCACGACCAAGTCCCAGTCATTGGTCTTACGTGCTAGATCATCATCAACATCCATCCACATGTACCTGGTCCGAATGCCGGCGGTCTCGGTAGCCGATCACCATCGGTACCTACTGTACTCAACCACATCTCAATCACTCAATACTCAATATTAATGTCCATGCCGGCATCATAACCCTCGGCAGACCAATCGTACATCCATAAATCCTACAGATCACTAGGTCAGGGTACTCCGAACTGGATAGCCTTGTTATCCTTAATATGAGATGATAATAGTCAAGGGTACGAGGCACGGAGTTCGAGTATAGTTAATCCATCCTTGTGATTCTCAACAGTTAATAATTCATACCCTTATAAACTCCGTTTCTCTATACACTTAATTAGTTTTATCTCATTATACAGTTCGTCTATCAGTATCTACCGTTAAGTTCTCAATATTATAGGTCAGGACTACGAGTGTCATGTCCCAATATATCATCCAGTATGGACTGTGATCACAGATTAGTGCCTAAGTGCAATGCCCTGATTTATAATATCTTTCGAGGCCTACATCCAAGGATCGGGTCTACCAGCCAGCCTTAGTGTCCGTTACCTAGTACCACATATCACAAATACATTGGTGGCCGCTGCCCCTCTCTTCAGGTCCAGGGTCCCACTTTACCTAAGACTATGATCATGGAGTCTCAGATGCGTATTAAGTATCCTTGGTGCTCCTATAGGTATTTAGCATCATAAGACATCCATAACCATTGAATCAGGTTCCGTTTACAACCCAAGACCCTACTTAGGTGGCTACACGGGTCAAGGTTAAGCCCGGCCCTTGACTCGTGTCTCGCGTATCCCAAACAGTCCAAAAATGAAGCTCAACGAGGCCCACACATGATCAGATCATAAAAGAAAACTAAATCTAGAAAATCACTATTTACAGTGTACCGGGTCGACATCATGAATCCACGGGTCGACCTGGCATTCAGTGAAAGTGGAGAGCTAACTGGGAGTCAGAAAACACAGTCTGCAGTGTCCCCGATCGACTTGGAGGGTCCCCCGATCGACTGGGTGAACTACAGACATTAAATCAAACAGTTGGCAGATGGGGTATTCCACAGTGTGGCCGGTCGACCGAGTACACTGAGTCAGGTGCCCTGTGGGTGATTTCAGCTCCCAGCTGAAGGGGACTCCCCTATGTGCTCGGTCAACATCCTGGGTGACCAGGTCGACCGGGTACACATGAAAACCTTAATTCTCACATTCTGCCCTCTTCCATTTTCCATCAAAACTACATCAAATGGATCCTAGATCTTCACCAAACACTTTCAAACACCAAACACACCTCCCTCATCATGATCTCATCACAAATGGGCCTTTGATCTTCCAAATGGGGGATTCTCATCCATCAATGACCAGTAACACATAAGAAAAGGCTTAGAACAACTATCCATGTATAATACCATCTAATCAACCATCTAAATACAGAAATCATGCCAAATAACCATAAAAGACAGTAAGTAGTAATCTAAGCATATTAATCACTTTAATTAAAGAATTTAAGCATGTCTACCTGCCTAATTAGGAAGAAATCTCCTCAAATAGCTTGGGCTCCACTCCAATAGCTCTAAGATCACTCCCACAGCTGGATCTATAATCTCTACACCCATTCCCAAAGAGAGAAATGCATAAGAAAGGGAATCCTAAGAGAAAATACTATACTACAAGGAAATTGGAAAGAGAGAAGGAGATTACCTTAACTTGGAGAAGGAAGAGAGATCTAGGAGATGAGATGAGCTCCTTAGCTTGTAGATGGCTAGATGTAGATGAGGCCCTTGCTTCCAGTAATTGGAGGGCTAAGATTCAGCGAGAGAAATCCTAATCTCTAACTTAGAGAGAGATGGGAGGGAATTGTGGTGAAATGAGAGGAAGAGAGTGTAGGAAATGATTTGGGAAGGTTGTAGTAGATTTCTTATATAGGAATAGATGGAATGGAAAATGTCCAAGGTGCCTTCTCTTGCTAGTGTAAGTTTAGGATAAGGATGATGGTATTTGGGGAAGGCTAAAATGAAATGACCAAAGGGTCCTTGGTTGCTAATAGAAATAAAGGATAAGGACTAGGGTAGTTTAGGTATTCACATATAATGACTAAAGTATCCTCAAATGAGTGGTTGTGAATAAAGAAGCGTAAGGGCAATAAAGATAGGCTATTTATTATGACAAAAGTGCCCATATTTACTTGGTAGAGAATAAAGGAGCCAAGGTCATTTATGGTATTGGGATTTCCAAAAAGGAGGGGAAGGGTGTGGTAGGAAGGACTAGAGTACCCTCATATGATAAATGGGCTAATGGGTTAGGCCATAAGTAGTTGGGTCATTCTAAGATAAATTGCACCTCTCTAAGGGAAACACGTCTATAATTAGGATTACAACTAAGGCCTCTAATTGGTTAATTAATTCTAAGAAAAGTACTATTAATCTCACAAGGGTCTCAATCCTATAAACTAGACTTAATTAATGGGAAATTAATAACTTCTCATACTAATCGCCTATTAAATAGGATAACATATGGTTGACTTGGTCAAATTGGGTCCCATTAGGTATTTCTAGGAACGGGTCCTTACGCGAGCGGACCCAGCCACTGTTACGAGCTCGAGCGGGCTTAGCCGCTTGAGCGGGGTGAGGCAGCTTGAGCGCACAGTGCGTTGAAAGTTTTGGTTGTCCGGATTTCTTTCATGAGATGACAGATGGAGTGGTTCATAAACCTAGTCCTTATTGTGTATGTGATACCAACCTTGCAGGTTGTTGTCCTCTCCATGTGGCCCCACCAGTTTCTACTTTTGTTAGTTTATTGGTTATTTTGGGCAACTTGTAAAGGGCATCATGGTTTCCTTGGTTTCCCGTGAATGGGCAAGGCATCATGGTTTCCCCTAAATCCTTTTTATTTCCATTAATAGATTGCCATGTAAATCTCAATGTTGAGATAGGAACTTATGTAATTTCTCAGTCATTTATATTTTGTGAATTTCAGGTGCTTTTCAAGACAAGATAGATGGTGATGATGGACTCTTAACCAAAGAGTTTGGGGTTACTCAAAGAGTTTGAAAAATCCCAAAGAGTTTGGAAGATCAAGAAGTCCAAGACATCTTTTTTTGCTTTTTGCAAGGTTGATTGCTTTATCTTAGCTTTCCAAAATTTGATCCAAACACAACAATTACAGTAATTGATCAAATCAACTTAATATTTTAGAAATAGTCCTAAATAAGGAATTAGTATTGGTGGACCCATGAGATGGACCCGTTGGAAATACTAATCTTGTTAACTGGACTTTTCATAATTCTAAATTTGACTTGGATCCAATTACTATTCTTATCATGAGATGATTTTATCTTGTGGGCCCTTTAGACCTAAAAAGGAAACCCTCAATTCTAAAATAATAAGTGGGAACGGGGCATTTAATTTTAAAAATCGTCACAGTTTTCCATTGTAGGTCCATTGTAATATATGCAAGTGCCTCCCTAGGATAGTGTTGGTGAGACGGGGTGGGGGTGCACTTCCCAAGGAGGCGTTGTTCGCAATGGTTGTCATGCAATGTTAATTGGTGGGTCACACTTAACTAAAATAATAACGTAGTATCCCCAAGGATTTGCCTCATGTATTTTGGAAACCAAAGTTTAATCGGGAGTCACGCATTAGTTGGTATGAGATAGTTAAATGATAATGAGTGATAGGGGATAATGGAATATTAGTCTTAGACACATATTAGACTGATATTGATTCGCACATATCTAAGGGGCATTTGTACTCTCCAAGGAGGCAAGTAGATGTGGCAATCGGGTCGGGTTGTGCTAAACAGGTCAGACTTGTTTATTAAATGAGTTAGACAAGCCTAACCCGCATCCGACTTGTTTATTAAATGAGTCGGAAACCCCTAACCCGCACCCACCACGGGTCAACCTGACCTGACCAACTTAAATTCGCATAACCATTGAGGTCAAGTTGACCCACATAACCCACATCCATTTAGTGAATTAATCGACTCAACTATGGTTCCCTACTTGACCAAAACTGACTTTTAAGCTCAAATTTGACCTAATCACATTTCAACAAGCATTACCTTGCTTTCCATTAATAAAAGGGTGGGGTTGAATTGGTTAAGGTTCGTTCATTCAAGTTTAGCCTATGAATTAAAACAATCAAATTCAATTGTATCTCTTTTCTCATTTATGTAATTTTCATTGCATTTTCTTCATATCTATAATTCATAGAGAAGAGCATACAAAATGTTCTAGAGTAAGGGGGAGAGGGGATTATGAATACCTTAAGTATAATATATATTTAAATAATGAAAAAAAAAATGGAATAACAAAATTGTTAGAAATAAAGTAATTTTTTCATAAAAATAAAAAAAATCATATCAAAATAAAAAGATACTATAGAATTGAGTGATAAGTTTCTTTACAAGAAAAAAGAAAATAATAACAATACAGGCATGACTCATGCAAGACAAGCACATCGCAGTTCACAAATCATTAAGAAAAAAAGAACCATCCATGTAAGATGAATAATTCTAAATTAAGTGACTCATGGTAAGCATAATGTTACTTAGTCCTACTATAAAAAAATATGAAATATAAAATCACTACCATATTAAAAAATTCTGTCATGCACCATCCTTAAATTATCTATTGTATCTCAGAACTAACAAAATCCCAAAACATTAAGTAACAAGAGTTCCTCTTTTCCTCAAGTACCAAAACATTAAATTGTCAAGTATGTAAATAAAAGTAGCCAACAATTGCATTGTCTCCTTCACGTCAATGTCAATACCTGAGAAAAAAAAAACCATTAACAATTTATTAGATAATGTATGATGCATAAGAAAAATAAATGAAAGGCACATTTTGTGAAAAACATATAGAAGCTCATTCACCTGTCTTTAAAAATCATGAAGTAGAGTATATATTTTCAATCCCTAGAATATCCTCAACCACATCTTCTGTCTTTGCCTCCAGATAATCAACTATAGTAGACGGTAAAAAAATGAAATTAATTTTATTAGAAAACATAGAGTCAACATAAATATAAAAAAAAATATTTACCTCCTGATCCAAACAACCAATCTCAAGTTGTTATCAAGGTTTCAACATATTCAGGTGCGAGAGAACTACGGTATGGATCCAAAACTCTACCTCCAATACTAAATGCCGACTCTGAAGCTACAGTTGATATTGGAATTGTTAAAGTATCACGAACCATCATTGAGAGTTCAAGATACTAGTATTCAGGAGATTTCCAATACTATAGAATATTTAAGTCACAACTTAAATTTATTTTTGGCTCTTGCAAATATAAATCCAATTGTGAAAATTGGGTTTGTGTTTGTTGGCTTTCAAAGCTTGTAAATTCCTATTTCACAAAAATGTAGGAAAGTTAGTTAAAAAGTGTCTGTGTACATAACTTTCTAGAATAACCTAATAATTATTAAGAAAATAGATCATCTATAGTGTCATCGCCTATGCCAACATAATCATTAGTTGATGAAGTTCTTTTCAAAGCTTCTTTAGAAGGACACATGTACTCCTCATATAGTGATTTCAAATTTTGCTTAATGCGGTCCACTTCTATTATGAAATCTAGTCCATACAACGTTTTGTAGCAGAATTCAACAAATTCCATCTTATAGCGTGGATCAAAGACAATCGCCATGGCTAATACTGGACTATATTCAGTCTAATTAATATTTATCAAGTTTTCTTTGCATTTGTTGGACAACACCACTCATATACCAATATGTACTTTCAACTTCTTTTCTCAAATGCATCTAAAATTTCCAAACTCCATGAAAATATAAATTGGAAGTTGGATATTTAGTCCCTGAAAATATATTAGCGATGTCATAAAAGACTGTGAGAAACTTGGATATTTCTTCAATTTGTTTCCATTCTTCTGAGGTTGGATAGTCCTTATAATTTGCATCAATTCACTGTAAATGAGAAAATGTTGGCCGATAAAGTAAACAACCGTCATGCATATCATATGTAGAACTCCATCTTGTGGGAACATCCTGATGTAGACCGTTCTTGTCACGCCCCCAAAAGTGAAACCGGGGTTATGCGTGAGATTAGGGCCAATTTAAAAACTTTTTTCCAACATTAATCAAATGTAACTTGCCCTAATCATGTCCCATAGGATCGTAAGTCCGCGGTGAGGTATAAATATTTCCTCGGTAACCATAACACACAGCGGAACAACATAATTAAACAGATGGTACAATATAACATTTCAGAGTATGCACATCTTTCTTTTCTATAGTTTCAGTTTATCAAAAGATAACAAAAGCATATTAATTAATGACCTCTAACAAAACCTAAGCCAAAAGAGGATAAATACGAACTAACCAAAGTATGAAGGCACTCGTGTGCTGGTCATGACGACAATACCGTCGACACACAACTCGTACTCACCATCAGGCTAAACTGCCTGAAGCGGCGCCTCCACTTTCCCAAAGGTAAATATACCCGGTACCTATGCACCAAGAGTAGCATCATCAACACAACGGCTGGCAAGAAGATAGATATATAAATCACCATAGATATGCAGACTAAAGAATATACGAAGGGACCATATCATAAGAGATGCATAGCGTTCTGACTGTAATAAACGCATAGCATAAGAATCATAAAACCAACTAACACATTTCTAACAATTAGGCAAATCACATAAGCTAATCACCACGGGATAGTTTCACTTGACCCTCCTGGCTCAACATGAGAGCTGTGGTAGAGTAAAGCAATAGGCTCGGGATGAAAACCAGGCAAACAAACATATGATACCCTTAAAACAAAATAAACAAAACGAACATCATACTTCTTTCAAAACGGGTATCTGATGGTGTACATCCATCTAAAATATAAAAAGTCGTACTGCGCAGACGTTCATTCCAAAGTCCTCACACAATTGGTGCCCCAAAAGTGCTGGGCGTTAACAGCTGAGTGATGCCTGACACAAGAGTCCTAAACGTACAATAGTGAGGGCTAGACTTTCCTGCGTGAGCAGGATTCATTAACCAAAGAGAAGCTACCTTGCCATTATCAAATCATATTAACATAATCGGACTTCTTCATACTTCACACTTATCCTCATAGGTAGTTCTCGACATGCTTTCTTAATCAAAGCCGTCTAGCCACAACACTTCATCAAACTTCGGAACAAACGGAACATCAAAGGGATCCTAAGTTCATATTCTAAGTTCATTATATGATCCCTAACAAATTAAAACAAACGAAGCTAAAGAACATGGACATTTCATGAGGAGAGTACCAAACGGTACAATTCAGAATCATAAGCGATAAACAATCCAATCCTAGGCCATTGTTATTCCCGGGGTCTCGTACAACTCTACTCAGTCAACGAAAGGAATTAAAGTTCGCGATACCCAAACAGAACCTCTTCGTGCATAGATATAAGGTGGTATCCCGTTGCCCTATTCCGTTCAAGATTGAAATGAATTGAAACCCGAGAAAACGGAAATAACTACGAGAAATCATCTTCTCAAAACGTTCCTCGTACATAGTCAAATGAGTCCAAAAGGGGTATCCAAAGGTCCACCAAAGTCCACCTTAAAACAGGGTAAAAATCCCTTCATAAGGAAATTTGGCAAAATCTGC
This sequence comes from Cinnamomum chago, assembly GCA_038049695.1. Classification (NCBI taxonomy): domain Eukaryota; kingdom Viridiplantae; phylum Streptophyta; class Magnoliopsida; order Laurales; family Lauraceae; genus Cinnamomum; species Cinnamomum chago. Next base: position 41,696,395 of record CP142453.1, on the reverse strand, counting down.
ACAGGGCTCGGTCGAGTCTCGGTCGAGTGGGCCCTATTGTCTCGGTCGACCGAGATCTGCAGGGTCGGTCGACCGAGAAGCCTGCGAAAACTGGGCAGAGCTCTGTTCTGAGCTGAAATGGGACTTTTCCCATTTCTTTCTTCTTGGACCTGATATGCAATCAAATAATGGAAATAACCAGTCCATTCAAATTCTAACAAGCCTTCTAATCAAGTCATTAACCTAAAGATCCATTCCATTAAATTAACAAATCTACTTATCATGTTTTCATACTTCTAAAGCATCTATTGAGCAATTAACATCTAAATCATCATTTTTCCATACAAATCAAGGGAGACAAACATATCAAGCATTTATATAAATATTTACTTGCCTTTGGTTGAAAATGCCAAATCCACAAATCCTAGCTCCATAGTCCAACAAACCAAGCCTAAGGGATAAACAACAAAATAAAACTAAATTAAATATAACATCACTAAAGGGGAAGCTCTAAGCTACCAAACACAATTCTACACCCAAAGTGTATTAACCCAAACCTAAGGGAAATGAGAACTTACCAAACAAATGGGAATGGAGTGGTGGCTTGCAAATTGGAGATGATTGAGCTTGCGGGGTCCACGCGGAGATGATAGTGATCATCGGAGGTTATGGGGCCCACTTGATCAGTGGCCCACTAATTAGTGGTGATGTGGCTCTTGGTGGTCCATTGACAAAAGGAGAGTGAAGATAGAAAGAAATAAAGAATGGAGAATAAAGAGAGATAAAGTAACAGAGAATGAATTAGAGAGAGAGTGAAATGGTGACATGGGTGAGGGGAGAAAAGTCAACCCATGTTGACAGTGAGTGTAGTGAGAATTGAAATGGTGGAGTGGGTTAGTCATGTTGGCAGCAAAGGGAGAAAATAAAAACAATTAAAGAAAGAGAAGGAGAAATGGTGGAATGGGAGTGAGGTGAGTGAGATGGGATGATGAGAAAATGAAATGAGATGATGAGAAAATGAGAGGGAATGAAATGGTGTGGGCTAAAATCGTTGGCAGCAAGAGGAATGAGAGAGAAAGAAAGGAAGAGAGAGAAACAAAGAAAGAAAAGGGAAACAGAGAGAATGAAAGAGAGAAACAAGGAAGGAAAGGAATGAACAGTGAAGGAGAAAAATGGGGAAAAACAGAGAGAGATGGAATGGCTGGTTCGCCGGAGATGGGGAGCTCGGCGACGGTGATGCCGCCGGGACAGTGGGCGCATGGCTGGGTGAGGGAGAGATGATTGAGAGAAATGAGTGATGAGATGAGAGAGTGGAGAAGAGAAAAGAGAGCTTAGTGTTGGTGGTGGTGATCGCCGGAGATGGGGAGCTCGGCGACGGTGGCGGCACGCCATGAGGGAGGGAGAACGAGAGTGATGAGATGAGACAATGAGGAGGATGAGAGAAAGGGAGATGGGGGTTGCTGTGTTGGAGTGAATGAGAGAGGGGAGTGGGTTCTGTGACCTAAAAGGGATTGGGGAAAGGGGAAAGGGGGATGGGGAAATGGGGATGGGGCTGCACGTGGGTTAAGGGGGGTGGGGTTCACATGGGATGAGATGGGAATTAATAAAAATGGGTTTGGATGGGTACGGGTTAAGTCGGGTTTTGGGTCGGGTTCGAGGGTCCGGATCGAGGTGCAACAGAAGGATAAAGTGCGGGAAATTAGGTAATCTACCCGATGGTGCCAAAATCTCGAAAAGCGGAAAATACTAAAAAAGCCCTCGGAACTTTCCGGAAATAGCGACACACACCCCTACTGTACCCAAACGGGCTCGGATCTCAACCCAACTTCGCACGCGCAACCCTAAAGATTAATCGGACCTGTTTGGCTTATAAACGAGCTTAATTAGCTAAAAGCACAATTAACTAGGCTAATTACAACCTTGGAATTTCGGGATGTTACAGTTCTTACTTATCAATGATAAATTTGGAACACAATCTAATCTTTCGAACTTGTGAACTTTGAGATATTTGACAGTTTCTCGAATCTTGTGCATTGATTCAGCAAAAACTTTCCCTCCTTGCACTATTATATTTAATATGTACGCACAACAATGCACATGAAAAAAAAACTCCATAACTTCAAAGGGCATTTTTCAAGCTAACCTGGTTTTTCATTACTTGGACGAATACATCATTTGATGAAGCATTATCTAGGGTGATGGCAAATATCTTCCTTTCAATTCCATCACTTAATAGCGAGGACACTTTTTCCACAGTTACGACACCTGAATGTGGAGGAGGCATATTACTAAAACTCAAAATACCTTTTTGCAAGACCCACTCCTCATCAATAAAATGTGATGTGAGGCATATGTATCAATCTGTAATGTGTTGATAGATGTCTACAAGTCTGATGTTAGACATATTCTACCGGGACTAGAGAGGAGTTTTTGAGGGAGGGTGTCTTTATGCTTCTTATGCAACTTTAGCACATCAGCTTTTACGGTATTACAAGAGATATGTTTTACATCTGGATTTAAGTAATTGCAAAGATCTCTAAATGCTTCATGCTCTATGATAATGAAAGGATAATCATGCCTAATAATCGCGACTACCATTTTCTCGCGAAAGACATCTTGCTCGATTTTAATTGAACATACTTCACCAAAGTTAGATTAGATCAACTAATCTATGCTACGGGTCTCATTTCTTGGACATCTTTCTATGTGACGGTTTAGGTTTGATGTCCCACTACTTTTACTGCCAGTAAGGTACTTTTTTCCACATTTTTTGCATACTGCTCTCGTTTTGCCATCTCTTTCCGTTATTTTATATAAGAAATCCCATGCCGAAGATGTGCATCTTCTTTGACGTTTACTTTTAACTTCTGAAGTTTCCGATGGTAAAACATTAACATCATCACTCATTTCATCCATGTGGCTAATATCAATTTCCACTAGGTCAGACATATTTTCCAACATCAATGTACAACAAGATAGATAGTAATTAAAAGTTATCATTCTCATTCTTGAGTATAAACTTGAGGCATTATTTGCATATATTCAAAATAATGACATAAAAGTAAGTATTAAAACAAAAGAAGCAAAACCACAAAAGTCATAAAATCTCAATAAACATTTTGCAGGCATGATCTGGTTTCTAGACTATTTGACATCCTTACTTTTGTGCATCAAAATTGGGATTAATAAGAGCAGTTCACTGGTTTTGGAGTCGGGCAGGTTTCGGGTGTGCACATAGTGGATGTTATCATTGGGTCATGCATAGGATGAGGAGCTTGGAGTGGAAGGGAAATGGGAGGGGGAGTGGAGAACTTCTGTCATGGTTTGTAGAGGAAGAGCTTTAGGAGTATGCCGAGGACAAAAGTGGGAATTTTGTTTTTTTCTTACTTTTTCAAATCTGGGTATGTTTTTGTTTGGACAGATTACTAGTAGAAGCGGGGATGAACGATGAAATCTTTGTCATTTGGGGGTGTGGAGATAACTACCCAGATGGGGATTTCATCTCTCATGTGAAAGATAAGTGATGTAAAGGGTGAATTGGGAAGAATGAGAGAGGGTTGGAGAGAAAAAGTAGGGTATAAGATAAGATACAAAAATTGTATCTTCCACAAGATGAGTATTTTATTTATTTATTTATTTATTTTTTGCAGAAGATTACAATCAAATGTGGGGTGAATCGTGGAGATATTCTACACCCAAATGGGGTTTCTGAATCTTTTTTTTGTGAAAAATGATAAAAAGGGGAGGGATAAATTGGAAAGATGATTCAGAGCAGGGTATGTTTTCTCTTTTTTTTTTAGACAAGATTACAATCATATATGAGGATGAATTATTGAGATGATCCATACCCAAACGGGGACTTTCTCTCTTGTGTGCAAGATAGGACGTGATTTAGTATCTCAGAACACATGGTCACGCTACAATAACAACATTCTAATGTAATATCTCAGAAAATAGCGTCTCCCACTGGGAGAGCAAATCTCAAGTTTCTGATGATTGCACTTGGTTTAGTATTGCACGATTTGTCCATGTAGATGGTCAAGGAAAGGAATAAATCAATGGGTAATAGAAGTAGAACATTCATCTGAGTAGTTAGTTATAATTATAGATTATAAGAGGTAGAAAACTCGCAACGTGGAGAAAAACATGAGAAACTTGCAAGAAACATGGAGATAAAGAGAAATACCTGGAGATGCTTCTTGGGATAATTGTAGAACTTGTAGGAAACGTTGTGATGTTGTAGAAATTGTAAAGTTGCAACGGATACTCGGATGATTAGATGACTTGAAGTTGCAGGAGAATGAATAGTTGCAGGCTTGCAGCAATAACTACTAATAAGGAAGAAAGCGGAGGGCGTGGAGACCGGAGGGCATGGAAGAAGGTAATGAATGTGGAACGATGGAAGTGGAATAGCTGTGAGGAGGAAGAACCCTAGAGTTAGACTTAATGCCCACCCACGTACATTCTTAAATAAGTTTTGGTTATCTTAAAGACATGAATTAATGCAGGTTCTGTGGGTCAAGCTGGTCAACTCTAGCCTGACCCGCTTAATTGTGGGTTATGAATACTTGACTTGTGACCGACCCGCATATCAAACGGGTGAAGTTAATTAAGTGGGTAATATGTGGGCCGGGCCGGGTAGGTTTGGCGGGTCAGGTCATATTTTGCCACCTCTAGGGCATGTCCCAAGGGATTGGGATTCCCTTGCATTCTAGAATTTAGTGGTTAGACGATTCCACAAATTCGGTAGAATGCTAAACTCTTATATCATTTAAATTTATTAATTGCATTTATGGTTGTGTGCAATTGTTTTTCCACTATGAATTCATCTACCTTTAATTCCCTTACAACCATCCTAAACCAAAATAAGTTGGTAGGATCCAACTACATAGACTGGAAGAGAAGCCTAGATATTGTTCTGACTGCTTCAGGATATAAGTTCGTCCTTACCACAGAATGCCCTCAGCAACCTGGGCCAAATTCATCCAAAGATGAAAAGGCAGGCTTGCTAGACAGGCAGTCATAAGGATTATAATGAGCACTAAGATGGCTGAAGGAAACCTAGTTCAGAAACACGTTCTGAAAATGATGGACTCATTGAATGAGTTTGAGATTCTGGGTGCTGAGATTGATGTAGAATTTCATGTTGATATTATCCTTGAGTCGCTGCCAGACTCATTTAAGAATTCCGAGCTCAAGTATAACATGAATAAAATTTGTTTGACTTTGGCTGAGCTTTCTAGCTAGCTGGTGTTAACGGAGGGAATAATCAAGCAACCAAGTGCCACTATGACAAAAAAGTCATATTCCAGGTCCAAGCTGAAATGCGAAAAGAAATCAGTCCCCAGAGGCCAAAGGGTAGATAATGGTCCTAATGGTGGTGTGACCAAGGCTAATAAGGGCACGGTTGCCAAGCCAAAGGATAAGTATTTCCATTGTGGTATGACAGAACACTGGAAGCGGAATTGTCCTGTTTTTCAGTCAAAGAATAAGACCCTAGGTATGATTGAGTCACTTATTTTTTACGTTAGTTTCGCAACTAGTACTTCAAAATCATGGTGTGTTGACTCTGGTATAACTAATCACATCCGTAATTCGTTGCATGGGTTCTAGGAAACCAATAGGCTTAGTGGTGGCGAAATAATTGTCTATGTGGGATTCGATGCTAAGGTGGAGGCGGTGTTAGTGGGAGTAGTTACATTATGCTTTTCAAATAATAAGTTGATTTTGTCGGATACTTTATATGTACCATCTTTAAGACGAAACTTAATTTCAGTTTCAAGTTTAGTGAATAAGAGTTATTCTGTTAATTTTGGTATTGAAGTAATCATTAAGAGGAATGGTATTTTTATATGTTTTGGCAAGGCAATTAACGATCTATATTTGTGACGCCCTGGAGTCCCACATCTACTATAAAGAGGAAAGTGAATGGGGTTATATGTAGAGCTTACACCCTTACCTTGCATGAGGCATTTTAAAACAGTGCTGCCCCGGAAACAGTAAGAATTTCGAAGTTAAGCGTGCTCGGGCAGGAGTAGTACTAGGATGGGTGACCTCCTGGGAAGTCCTCGTGCGTGCACGTGGGCCAAAGCAGACAATTTCATGCTGAGTTGGGCGGGGCTGTGATAGTTGGTATCAAAGCCGAGAACGGCTATATTTCTGGTGGGGGGGAATCTGAGAACTTGGTCCAGGCAGCACCCTTATCCACGGGGCGTAGTGTGTCAACCACGAACTTCAAACAGTGAGTCTCCGTTAGCCCGCATCAGAAATATCCAAAGTCTGACCTTGTCAAACCCCATATTAACTTAGCATGAGCCCTTTTGATGGGTTAAGGCCCATCAGAAGCAAAACCGTGAGGCTCGTGGGCCAAAGCGAACAATATATTTCATGCCTGTAGGGTCGGGCGTTACAAATGGCATCAGAGCCGACTCTCGACTAGTTCGAATGTGGGTTCACTGCCGTGGCATCGTGCAAGTGGGCAGGTCTCTATGTAGGCGGGCCAAGAGGGCTGGTAGGCTACAGGGATTGGCAGGCTACTTCACAGGGACGTGCAGCCCTAAAGGGAAGGAATGTGACGCCCCAGAGTCCCACATCGACTATAGAGAGGTAAGTGAATGGGGTTATATATAGATCTTACACTCTTACCTTGCATGAGGCTTTTTGATGGGTTGAGGCCCATCAGAAGTAAAACCGTGAGGCCCATGGGCCAAAGCGGACAATATCATGCACGCGTGTAGGGTGGGGCGTTCCAATGCGGGCTAACGGAGACTCACCGCTTGAAGCTTGTGGTTGACACGCTACGCCCCGTGGTTAAGGGTGCCGCCCAGACCAAGTTCTTAGAATATTTGTTAACTCCCACAATGTACGAGATACATGACACCGAAATAATTAATTGGACAAATGGAGTGAATGATGATATCTTACTTTCATTGGCGGTAGAACCAATGCCTGTCTACGAGTCTTGTCTAGAAAGTAAAATGATGAAAAGATTATTTTCATCCAAGGGCATTAGGACCAAAGATTTATTAGAATTAGTACATATTGATGTTTGTGAACCGATGAATGTTAGAGAGAGGTGGTTATAAGTACTTCATCACTTTTACAGATGATTTCTCTAGATATGGATAAATATATCGGCTGCATCGCAAGTTCGAGGCTCTTTAGAAGTTCAAAGAGTTTTGAGCGGAAGCGGAAAAGCAATTGGGTAAAAGTATCAAGATTTTTCTATCAGATCAAGTAGGCAAATATCTCTCTGCTGATTTTATGGGATACTTATCAGAAAATAAGATTCGATCCCAGTTGTTTGCTCCTGGTATGCCTCAACATAATGAAGTAGCAGAAAGAAGGAGCCAGACTCTTTTAGATATGGTTAGGTCCATGTTGAGTTTCTCGGGATTCCCTATATCCTTTTGGAGATATGCTTTAGATACTGCAACATACATACTAAATCTTGTACCATCTAAGTTTATACCTAAAACTCCCTGAGAGTTGTGGTATGGGCGAAAGCCTAGTCTACAACATTCACAAATTTGAAATTGTCCGGCACATGTGCTATAACTAGACGCAGATAAGTTGGAAACGAAGTCAGAAGTATACACTTTTGTAAGATATCCTAAAAGAACTAAATGTTCGTTATTTTATAACCGCAAAGAGCAGAAAGTGCTTGTTAGCACTAATGCGGTTTTTCTGAAAGAAGAATATATGATTAACCAAAAAGCCTTAGAATGGGTAGTCCTGGAAGAGATTCTAGAACAATAAATTCGAAATCCATAAAGAACAGAACTTGAAGAAAACTAGCCCTTTCTTGAACCAGTAGTTATATAGAAGCCTTGTCGTGGTGGGAGGATTGTTAGGCCACCTAACAAGTTCACGTTACTAGGAGAGTCTTACGAGGCAATTCTGGAGGAACATGAACGAGAACCCTATAATTATGATGAAGCAATAAAAAATAAGGATTCGGAACGTTGGCAACATGCAATTAAAGTTGAGATAGAGTCCATGTACTCTAATCAGGTCTGAAAACTTATAGACTTGCCTGCCCATATTAAACTTATTGGGTGCAAGTGAGTTTACAAGAGAAAACAAGGACCGGATGGAAGAGTTGAGTCCTTTAAGGCCATGCTTGTTGGAAAATGGTATACTTAGAAAGAAGGAATCGATTCTAAGGAAACCTTCTTACCGGTAGCCATGCTCAAGTATATTCGAATACTCTTATCTATTGCAGCTCATCTCGACTACGAGATTTGAAAAATGGATGTCAAGACGATATTTCTTAATGGCCATCTTGAGGAAGACATCTATATGATGCAGCTAGATGGTTCTATAGCAAAGGACCAAGAGTAAAGAGTTTGCAAACCGCAAAAGTCCATTTATGGATTGAAGCAGGCGTCTCAGAGTTGGAACATCCGTTTTGACCAGGCAATCAGATCATTTAGTTTTTGTCAAAATCCGGATGAGTAATGTGTGTATATGAAAAGTGAAGGAGGCAGGGTAGTTTTCCTCGTATTATATGTTGATGACATCCTTCTTATTGGGAGGATATAGGGATGTTGTCAATGATCAAAGTTTGGTTGGCAAAAACTTTTGATATGAAGGATTTGAGAGAAGCCAACTACATCCCAGGGATCAAGCTTCATAGAGATCGGAAAAATAGGATGATTGACTTATCTCAAGCTAAGTATATAGATAAGGTACCGGTAAGGTTTGCTATGAAAAACTCCAAGAATGGTATCACACCTTTCAGGCATCGAGTGCACATTTCTAAGGATCAGTGTCCCAAGACCACTAAAGAAAATGAGCAGATGATAGCCATACCATATGCTTTAGCCGTTGGTAGCCTCATGGATGCTATGCCTTGTACTAGACTGGACATTTGTCAAGCAGTGGTCATAGTCAGTAGATATCAATCAAACACAGGTCCTAATCATTGGACTGCTGCGAAGTGTATTCTCAAATACTTGAGAATGACTAGAGATTACATGTTAATTTACGGCAGTGATAATCTAATTCCAGTTGGATATACAGATTCTGACTTCATGTTAGATAAAGATTCCAAGAAATCAAGCTCTGGATATGTATTTATGCTTGGCGATAGAGTCATCAACTGGAGGACTGTCAAATAGGATTGTACTGTTGGTTCCACCTCGGAGGTTGAGTAATAGCAGCTTGTAAAGCAACTAAGGAAGCAGTATCGCTCAAGAAATTTCTCTTGGAACTTGGAGTGGTATCATTGGTGCGATAGCCCCTTAAAGTCTTCTGTGACAATAGCGGGGCAACCCCAATCCAAGGAAAGGAGCCGTAGGAGCCATAAGCACGTATAAAGGAAATATCATCTAGTCCGAGAGATTGTGCAGAGATGTAACATTGCTATCACCAAAATAGCATCTGCATATAATCTTGGAGATCACTTTACTAATCCTTTGACTACAAAGTCTTTTTTAAGGCATGTAGATGAGATGGGTGTGAGATATAACCTTGACTAGGATTGAGTCCAAGTGAGAGATTGTTAGATTATATGTCCTCAATTCAGTGGATGATCCAATAAAATTGATCTGTTTCATTAAGTAATTTATATTTTCATGCTTTATTCTTGTGATGAATGATGTTTTATTCTATGTTTGCACATAATTAATACAAAATCACATGATGGTTCATGAGATGAACCGGAGCCCATAAGTATACTAGAAATGATCCATGTGTGCGGATGAGATCTACATACAAGAGACATAAATCATACAAATCTTATACTTAAAGTATTTTCACAATTAGTGATGGGATTAGGCACTCATCTGATAAGGTTGTTGTACTGTGATCACTATGAGATTGTGTGGATGTACAAAAGGACCATGAGTAGCAACTTCTGCAAATCTATCTTTGATTTAAGGACGGCTCTCATAATTCTCAAAAAATAGGCTCTCGATTTTGAGAGATTAATGAACTCAAGTTTCTACCATGCATTTTCTTTGAGTCGTCAATGAGTGAGGCCAATTGTGGGTAAACACCTCGATGTCTTGGGTACGTGGTAGTGGGGCTGTGGGAACATAAAATTCTCAAGATGAATTCTACCCCCTAAATATCCCTTTGTACCAATTAATCAATTTTATCATTGGTAAGTGCGTGCCCTTCTCGATTAGAAGTTAATTAGATGGTACTGATGATTACTGTGATTAATTAGGTCACAAAGATAATAAGAGATGGATTCAATTTTGGTTGGATAGATTTATTCCAACAGATCCATGAAAATAATTGATGGAGGTGTCTACTTGTAGTCATTGGGAAGATTATGGTCTTCTTGTAATTATTCATAAGACTGCAGTGTAATTGTATTTATATAGTGAACTTATTTGTAATTAACTATAGGTCTGGAGTTCACATGAAATGTGGGGTCCGGGTTCCCAGTTGGACCCAAATTCTAAGGAACCCAAGGTGGTCCCCATGCTAGCCCTAATAAGAGAAAGTTACTAATCCAATTGAAACTCTTAAAGGAAAAGAGGAGTAGGACGCATACCAAGAATAGAAGTGAGAGTTCTAATCTTGGACTAAGAGGATAATGATCCATAAACTATATATAAGAGGTGAGGGTTAGAGATCTCTATATACAATAATCTTTCAAGTTCTTCTTTCTCTCTTCCTCTAGTTTCCATTTAGAGTGATTGGGTTTTCTTTTACTTGGATATCCCACCATTCTCCTTAAGAAGTTTTCTAAGAGGGTCATAGTGTGGAAGCATAGAAAGGCGAAGGAGATCAAAATCTGTGAAAAGGGTTTTCGTAGAAATCAAGTTTTCATCTTCTCGATTTGAGCGAAACCTTGCTCCAAAAGTATAGATCTATTATCTATTTGTTTTAGTAGATCTTGTTATGCTTGTTTGTTTCTTGATCTATCTTCTTGATGGATTTTTTTATCTTAATGAAGATTAGGGTTTTAGGATCTTGGGTTGGGCTTTTGGTCTTATGGGTATTTGATCCCTGCTTTAAGTGGGTCAAAAGTTATTGAATACCTATCCACGAGGCTATCTTCTTCGAACAGCAAGTGGGTGCCTTATTGACAACAGGTGGACGATGCTAGTGGAAGAAATGGTGGAGACCTGTATATGCCAGTGAGACTAGCTAGTTCCAAGCAAAGAGTAGGATACAACACTTGATGGATGAAGATGAAATAGAAAACGAGATTTCGGCGTTACAAATATGATAGTGTTAAAATTTTATAAACTTTATTTGTGAAATTTATTATATTTTTTCATGTTGTAAAAATTTTTCCCAGAATGTTTTCCTTTTCATTTCTCTTAAAGTTGTAATTTTTAATGTTTATTTTTTAGAATGTATCATACGGTCCAAAATTGTAATTCTTATTTTTCTTTCATTTCTCATGAAGCTTGAATTTCATCAAACTAGTATTTTCTTAAAATTTTTGTAACTTCATTTCAAAGAAATACAAAGTATTTGATGTCATTTTTCAATTAATGTTTGTGCATTTATTTCAGTTGAATTGTCTATAATAAGACTATAATTTGTATTTTTCAAACACCTCGTTAAGTTTAAAATTTTAAACTTTTTAGCAAAAAGGAAGGGAGGGGGACACGAAAAATACCGTGCCTTGGGCCGTGGACTGAGCCCCAACTTACATGGCACGACACGGCGTCTGAATTTTCACGGGCCGGTACTCTTTAAGTTATATGTTTTTTCTCAAATCAACCCACTTATATTTATACCCCTTTTCACCTCCCGTTATTGCCTACAACCTTTGACAAATTCAAGACCATATATATTCACAAACCCTTCACTCCTACCTGATGGAATAGCTGAGGTTCATCACAGCTTGACACTGATCCAACTATTAACCACTATTAATTCATTCATAAAAAAGATATACAGTTAGAAAACCATTAAATCGGAGTGTTCAAATTGAATATATTTCAAAGTTGAGTTTTGCTGTTTTTAGATCAGAGTGACCTTTTGGCACAGCTTTTTGGAAGGTGCACCCTTTATGTAGACTGGAGTACATCCGTGACATCACTTATTATTTGTGATCATATTTTTCTCTAAGTTAAAATTTTTTAATTAGTTTCAAGAGAGGGAGAGAAAATAGAGGACGGGGGAGGGAGGAAAAAAGAGGGAGAGAGGGGGAGGGCGCGGGCAGCCCCAGCTAGCTTGCCGGGGATCCCTCCCGGCCAGAGACTTGGAGGGTGGGGTGGGGGGATGAGGGAAGGGGGTGGAGGGAGAGGGTGGACGGTGGAGGGAGGGAGGAGGGGGTAGTTTAGGAAGAAAAAGAAAAAATTCTTGCGGTGTGGAAAGATGAAACTGTAGTGCCAATAGAACCCCCCTAAACGGAATGATGTTGAAATTTGGCGAGAAATGAATATCCATTTCAAATCAATGAAGGAAATTCTAGAGGAGGTGAAAAATACATCACAGAAGGGTTTGATAAGTCTTTCGCCAATCATATAATGAAGTGTCTTCAATCTATCCATTATCAAATTCATTTTTAAAGTAGATTCAAAGATTCTAGATTAAAGAAATAAAAAACACTCTTGGGATCTAAATCTCCACACAAATAATACAATACCCAGGAAAAAACCTTACGTTCACTATTAAAAAATTACATAACACGGCTCCTTACAAGTTGCTCACAAACATCAAGACCTACGAAATTCTCCCAAACAAATGGCTTCAAATTCTAAATGTTCACAAAAGCAAACCGTCAAATCAAGAGAATTCTCATTTAGGTATTTCACCAAACACCTTGCACTCCAAAGTCAAACTCTCAATACTCATGTTGAGGGTGATAAATGCGTAAAAACTAGGCATTGGACCCACAAACATAGGGAAGATTGATGATGCCACTTAAGAAAGACCACGGGGACACAAAATACAATTATTTTTATAACCATCCCATTACTAGGTAGAAAAAGATGGAGCAAAATATTACTTTTTGCAATGAAGGTTGACCATATGAGGGTTGATGTTATTGCCAACTATATATTGAGGTGATTTTGTTAAAAAAAATGTACCGGGCAATTATCTTTTTATTTTATAGTTTTTCTTCGTAACATCTTTTTTTCTTCGTAAAATTGTTTAGTAAAAAACCCTAAAATGTTAGATGAGATTTTATAAGATAGATTGCCAGGTATCCGGTTCTAGGAAGCCTATTAGTTATCTGTGGCTAGTCGTCCATATTCTTCAATGAGGCTAACCTTCAGTGGCGGATCTGGTATGAATCCACTGGGGGCCTGGGCCCCCAGTGGATTTCTAAGTTTCAATTATAATTTTGGTGGGGCCCATTGATTTTTTCCATAAGGCCCCCAGTGAAATTTTTGGGCCCCCAATGGATTTTTGTAGCCCAATATTAACTTTAGGTATTCCATATTCTTGTCCCTAATTTTGATTGTTTTAATCACTTTCTTGTAGCATCACCGCGTTCTCAGTCTCCTATAAGAACTAATACCAAGGAAAATTAACAGTAGTAATCGCTGAAAACAGTTAAGATAAATTAGTATGTAGAGGCGGAGGTAGTTCCCAGCCCCCCAGTGACTTTTTGGGAAAAAAATTATGTATATTAAGTTAGGCCCAAATCAATTAGGCCCCCAGTGACATTGAACCAGGCCCCCAATGATATTGAACCAGGCCCCCCAATGAAAACTCGTAGATATAACAATTGTGATAAATAAATATGTCTTGTTTTATTGCTTGAAATTATTATATTATATTTGTTCCATATAAAAGGTTTGGGGTAAATATGCACACTATTTGTCCTTGCTATGCATGATTTGCAATGCAGTGGAAATCTACAAACTATCTGTCTTTGAATGCACCTTTCTGTGTATTAGTTACTGATAGTGTATGTAAAAGGTCCACTACTTTTTTTGTGTATTGTTTTTTCTCAAGCATGAAGAAAAAAAGAAGAAAAAATCATTTGCAATCATATAAATAACCCAAAAAAAGCCCCCGGACCCCCTACTACTTAATCGTGCCCCCAGTGATTTTGAATCCTGGATCTGCCACTGCTAACCTTCAATGTCTTCTATCCATGTTCCTCTGTATGGCTAATCTTCAATGTCATCTGGTAGGATAGTGAGCATTGCAACTTTTCCTGCCTTAGACTACTCTGTTCTAATACCATTACAACAATCGTTGTTGTGTAACTTTTTTTACAGGAAAATATCAATTTCACTTTCACGCCTTTTTCATCTTCTGGGTCTTTTTATGATCAACGATTTTACTGGAATTAACCTTTTCCGCCTTTCTCAGACAATCAACAATTTTATCTCTAAAAAAAATGCAAATCCCACAATAAAAATACCCAGAAACAGAAATAAAAAAATGAAGAGCCACCAACAAAAGAAAAGAAAGAGACGATTAGAATTACAAACACCCAATGTCTTATTAAAAAAAGAATTACAGACACCCATCTAAACTAGAAATAAAACCAAGATAAACTGGGATGAAATACCCAAGGAAATTGAAAAAGACCCAAATGTTGATTTCTTTCATAAATAGATCTGGATCCATGTTAAAAAAGAGCTAGCCTGTGGAGATGTGAACCCCGATGGCGATGAGGAAGATGGTGATGAGACCCAAGAATATGATGGTGTGGACGAGGACGGATGCTCCACTGGTTTGCATGTTGCCAAACTCAACGACTCTGTTCTTAGCAGGAAGCTGAAATAGCAGACCAGGGCTCAGCAGCACGAACAAGATCACGGCTATTACAACGGGGCCCCAGTCAGCCATCTCTCTATCACTCTCTCACTCTCTTCTGTTGATGTAGAGAGAGAAGACAGAGCGTTTCAGAAGCCTGAACGAAATGAATGGATGAGGGATTGAGAACAAAGAAGAAACCAGGGGCGAGTGGTGACGTTGCGGTGGCGTCACGACCATTCTTTGGCACATGGAATCCGTAGTATCGAGGGTCCACCATAGACTCACGAGATAATTTTTTTTTTTTTTTAATATTACGGGAATCCCGGAATACATGTGGGATCCTGACCATTCAAGATGAACTCCGTCTTTCCAGTGGCATATCCCCAGTTTCCACGCTAATGAGGACAGGGGACCCACTCCTATTTAACTTAAAATGGAGAATATATCTATGAGTTGATGGTATTCATCTTGTATGGTCCACATTATCGTTGTGGAGCCCACAATGAAGATAATAGCATGTGTTTCATGATTTCCGTGTAAAAGTTGCGAGGAGGAATCTAGATTTTTAAGTGGGCCATATAACACTACCTCAAAAATTGCAAAAACAACGGCCATTAGGCGACTGTTTTTTTTTTTTTTAACGGACTTATATGAAAGTGGGGAATTTGGAATAGATTTTAAAAGCAGCTCCGGAAGCCGGTTTTTAAAAACTACTTTGAAATTCCCTACTTTCCATATAAATCATTTTTCCCGATTATTTGAGGTAGCTTTACGAATTGTTCTTTCTTAGTAAGCCAACTAAGGTTTTAAATACTTATATGTAGGTGTTTGTAGTTTCAGAATTTAGTGATACATTTTTTGATACTTTCCGATTTTCCAAAACTAGTAGCCTTACAAACAACATGAGCTTTAGAATGAAATGAAAACTTTGTCCATCTCTTTATCTTTATGTGCATAAATTAAAAAACTTAGACTCATTATTCTCTAAAATTTGTGACATTGACCATTATTATAGTACATTAACCCTGCATAAATTTGTTCTTATCAATATGGAACCCATTTCATTAATCCAAATAAATCATAATGGAAATCAACACTTGTACTTATAATGATTATAATTTATCCAATTTGTGCACAACTACTATAGAACATACACGAAGTAAGTAGACATCAATACTGAGGTATACAATTCAATTCGATTATCCAATAGTCAATGACGAAAAGCAATCAAATTCTAGATCTATCATTGCCTTCTTCGTACGATATAATAGTACTAGGTCTATCATTAATATCCTATCGATTTATCTAGGTGTTGTCACTCCCCGAGCCCGAAATTACACCCTTTGAGGCACGATGTGCTCCCGCATGGAGATTCGAGCCAAGTTCGTTGTACATTTGTCCCCACGGACGAGTTTCCCATAGGATTTCACGCGTGAGGTCGTAAATCCATCACAAAAGAGGTACATTTTAAATTCATATGAACCTGTATAAACATGAACTGTATGATAAATGAAAGTCAACCTTATCATATTTGAATCATAAGTAAGAGTATAAATAGTCCATAGAGTGTATTAAAGTTCAAATTAAAATCAGAGAAATAAGAGGAAAGAGTAACGGAAGCTACGTATTAATTAAGGTTTACAACCCAAAGGAAACATAGCCGAAACACAACTAATAATCATGGCCATCCAAGTCATAGGTTTGGGGTGAGGTGACAACCAGGAAAAACTCAATGCAAGTAATGTCTAAAGGACATCACTAGTAGTTCACTCAGCTAACTGTTAAGGAGTCTCCTCCTCAACCTCCTCGATATTTGGGGCAAAGGCATCGGGTTCCTCACCTGTAACGCCGAGTGTAGCACCATTAGACAATGCTAAGTAAGATAAACAAATATAAAACATGTCATGTAACAAATGAGCAATAAAGACAAGAAGAGATCATATGAGGTCAAACAAGTATAATCTAGGTATGATCGGTGCATGAATAAGTATGACCATAATGAATAGGTGTCTAAGACGATTTCCTCCACATATTCTTTTTATTTTAAAACATGAAACAAACAACAAATATAATTAAAAAAAAATGTGTGTCCCATCTATGAAAATATACACGCTAGGCGTGAAAATACATAATTCGACTGAAATCACTTGGATATCTGTGAAATATGATATGCTCCCCCTTGATCATGAAAGAATTTTAAAATAGAAAGATTAAAAACTAGGGAGCAAACCCAGAAAATGATCGAATCAGTTCAAAATCCAACTAGGCATCATCGTCATCTCTCTCTCTGTTTTTTTTTTTTAAATAATATCACACTTTGGAGACATTGCGTTTGGCCCCATTTTTTTATTTTTTAATTTTTAAAATAGCCATGAGCCTTCATAGGCGGCATTCACACTATCACACATGGTAGCCTTCTCCAACGAAACTTTTCAATCAATTGGAAGCTATCACACATGACCGTAAGTAGCCTTGATCCTCTGGTTAAGACAAAATCAATGATCCTCATCATATATATATATATATATATATATATATGTATCAAGATCAGAGGAGAACATCCATAGTGCTAGAGGAGATGATAACTGTAAACTGTGCACTAACCACTAACAAAATCACATGCAAAAATAATCATAGATGGAAGTGAGAGTGTGCATGTGCATAAACTAGATTAAAACAATAATTAAGGAAATGAGGAAATCCGTAGAGACTTCCGAAGGGATTTACAACGATTGGGGTCCAGGAGTTTGGTAAAGATATCGGCCAATTGATGTTCGGTTGGAACTTTATCTATAACAATGATTTTTTCTTCAACCAATTCATGGATAAAGTGGTGCCTAATATCGATGTTTTTGGTTTGGGAATGCTAGACTGGATTTTTGGAGATGTCAATGTCACTTTGATTGTCGCAGAAAACAAACATTGTATTTTGATCAATCCCATAGTCAGCCAGCGCTTGTTTCATCCAAAGAAGTTGAGTGCAACAACTTCCAGCAGCAATATACTCAGCTTCAGCAGTCGACAAGGAAGTCGAAGTCTGCTTTTTACTGTGCCAAGCGACCAAATTATTCCCAATAAAGAAGCACCCTCCAGTCGTACTTTTCCTATCAGCTACAACCTGCCCAATTAGCATCAGAATACCCAACAAGATTTGTATTTGTGTCTTTGCTTAGCCAAATACCAAAGTTGGCAGTCCCACTTATATACTTCATGATTCTTTTTACCTAGTGAATGTGAGATTCCTTTGGCATGGATTGATAGCGAGCACAAACTCCAACACTGTAAGCGTTATTGGGTTGACTCGCAGTGAGATAGAGAAGACTACCGATCATGCTTCTATAAAGTGTTTCATTCACATCTTTGCCAGTCAAATCTATGCTCAATTTCACACATGAGCTCATTGGAGTTCTCAAATGTTTAGCAGAAGTCATCCCAAATTTTTTCAAAATGTTTTGAGCATATTTTGATTAAGAAACAAATATACCCCTTTCGCACTGCTTGATTTGTAAGCCTAGAAAGAAGGAGAGTTCTCCAACCATGCTAATTTCAAATTCAATAGACACGCTTTCAGAAAATTGATCAACTAACATAGATGAGGTAGAACCGAAGAAAATATCATCCACATAAATTTGTACAACTAAGATGTGATTAGTTTCTTCTTTGATGAATAGTCTCTACACTCCCTCTTTTGAAACCATTATTCAACAAAAAGACAGTTAGTCTTTCGTACCGCGCTCGTGGAGCTTATTTTAACCCATAAACAACTTTTTTCAGTTAAAACAAATGATCCGGGTAGTGAGGATCTTGAAAGCCTTTGGGCTATTCAACGCAAGCTTCCTCATTTAAATACCCATTCAGAAAAGTGCTCTTGACGTCCATCTGATATAGCTTGATATGAAGAAAACAAGCGATAGCTAGTAACAGACGGATTGATTCCAATCTAGCAACAGGGCAAATGTTTCTTCAAAATCGATGCCTTCAATTTATGTATACCCTTGAGCTACCAGCCTAGCCTTGTTTCTTATGACCTGCCCCAATTCATTGGTTTTATTCTTATAGATCCACTTGGTGCCGATAACATTGGTGTGGCCAGGTCGAGGAACTAAGTCCCACACATAGTTTCTCTCCAACTGTTCAAGTTCCTCGTGCATAGCATTAATCCAACAATCATCAAGAATAACTTCTTTTATGTTCTTTGGTTAAATAGAATAAATGTAGCAGAAGTTACTTACCCCATCGCATACCTGTTTTCTAGTTTTCAGAGGCTCCGTTGCTTCTCCAAGAACTTGTGAAATTGGGTGACTCTTCATTACTTTAGGTATAGGTCGCAAGCAGTTTCTTTCAAACTGTTCAAGTTCCTCGTGCATAGCATTAATCCAACAATCATCAAGAATAACTTCTTTTATGCTCTTGGGTTCAATAGAAGAAATGTAGCAGAAGTTACTTACCTCATCGCGTACCTATTTTCTAGTCTTCAGAGGCTCCGTTGCTTCTCTAAGAACTTTTGAAATTGGGTGACTCTTCAATACTTTAGGCACAGGTCGCGAGCTTTTAGAAGCACTTTGTTCTTCAAAGTGTTTAATGATGTCCGGCACCATGAGATCCGAGGATGATTTTTCTGGCTCAACTTGCTTATCTTTGGATTCAACATTATTTGTGCCTTTTGACTCCGGTTCTGGATCTTTAAGCTTGCTTGAGCTTGTTTCTCCAACCTGTTGAGAAGCAGGAGAAATAGTTAAAACTTCTTCATCATCAAAAAAGTAATCTGAAGTTCCTACATCATCGACAACCACATTTATCGACTCCATAACAGAAGAGTTTCTAAAATTGTAAACTCTATACGCCTTACTTGTCATAGAGTAACAAAGAAAAATGCCCTCATCACTCCTGGAGTCAAACTTGCTTTGGTGTTCCTGATCCTTCAAGATGTAACACTTACTCCCAAAGGTTCTGAAATATTTGACAGTAGGTTTGCGATCACACCAGATCTCATATGGGGTCATTGTCGTTCTAGGCCTTAGGTAAACTCTATTGATAATATGAACTGCTGTGTTTACTGCTTCAGCCCAGAAACGTGGAGGAATTTTTTTACTTTGCAACATTACGCGTGCCATCTCTTGCACAACACGATTTTTCCTCTCAACAATTCTATTTTGCTATGGTGTTTTTGGAGCAGAGAATTCATGTTTAATACCGTGCTTGGAACAAAAAGACCCAAAATAAGAATTTTGAATTTCGGTTTCATGGTCTGAATGGATATGTACAACTCCACCAAAAGCTTTTCCTTTATCTTTGATGAGAAAAGTCCATAAATCAAGGAAAACTTCAAATGTCTCGGACTTATCTTTAAGGAACCTAACCCAAGTAAGCCGCGAAAAGTCATCAACGGTCAGAAATATATATTTCTTGCCGCCAATGATTTCAGATTTTATAGAACCCATGAGACCCATATGTAATAATTCAAGTAGTCTGGTCGTGGTTAAGGCATCAACTTTCTTATCTGAGGACCTTATTTGTTTTCCAATCTAACAGGGACCATAAACAATATGTGGTGCTTTTAAACATTTGGGCAACCCTATTATAGTTTCATTTTTTGCCAAGTTATCCAGGTCCATGTGATTAACATGGCCTAAATGTTGATGCCACAAGTCTATGTCACCAATCATGGCTGTGTGACATGTCATCTCGCATTCCGTGGCAACGGTGTAACAGTTGTTAGAAGTTCGCACTCCATGAAGTAATTATTTTCCTCTTTATCAACAATCAAACGGTCATTTAGAGAAAAATGGACTTCATGGTGTGAGTCACATAATTGGCTGATGCTTAACAGATTAGTTTTCAGACCATTTACGAGGAAAACATTAGAAAGGTTGGACATACCTGGTATAGACATTGTATCTTTTTCTAACTATCTTTAATTTGCTTCCATCGCCAAATTTTACAGTTCCTCCATCACAGCTTTCTAATGAGGTACATAGGGACTCGTTGCCAGTCATATGTTTGAAGCATCCGTTATCCAAGTACCAGACATGCGAATCTTTTGCAATAAGAGCAGTAAGTACCACATTACAATGAAGATCGGACTTTCTAACCCAGAAAAGAGGAGAGGAGGTTCTCTTCCTCCCCTGATTATCCATTTGTTTTCGCATTTTGTTACAATGTGGCCGAGTGTGCCCTTTTATCTCACAAAAATGACCAATTGGGATAAATCTGGGCTTAAGCACATTCTTATTTGATCTTGTGTTCGCATGTTTAGTTTTTTTATTAACAAGAATGCTGGATTGTAAGGTTGGCCCTTTAACAAAAACGGAGTTACCTAATTGCAAAGATGAAGAGGACTCTTGGTTGAATCCAAGGCTAGTCTTTAGTTTCTCACTCCTTTGTTGCATCAAAATCTCATCAAGAGTCATTGATCCTTTAATTTCTTCATTCGATCAAGCAAAGACTTGGCTGAAAGTTATTGTGTTAGAGCCATTCTAAGTTTCCCACTCACATCATTCTTCTCAGCTTTCAGCATGTTGTACTCTGTTTGCAAAGAATCTAGTTCTTTTCTAACTTTCTCACATTGTGCAGTAGTCAATTCCTTTTCTTTTCCTACAGTAATAACAGTGTCAGATAAAATCGCACGTTGGGATTCTGACTAGCTTACCTTGGTATGAGCATCATTAAGTTCAGAAGAGAAAATTGAATTTTGAGATTCTGAATCTGTAACACCCCACCCTACACCCATGCATGATAATGTTCGCTTTAGCCCATGGGCCTCATAGTTTTATTTCTGATGGGCCTCAACCATCAAAATGCCTCATGCAAGATTAGGGTGTAAGCTCTACATATAATCTCATTCACTTTCCTCTCTATAGTAGATGTGGGACTTCGGGGCATCACAATCTACCAACCTTAGGGCTGCACGTCCCTATGCAGTAGTCTGTCAGTCTCTGTAGCCTGCCAGCCCTCTTGGGCAGCCCACATCGAGGCCCGCTGATAACTGGTTAAAATGTGCATATTTATTCTGTTAATCCTAGATATTCTTGCACTTTTATTATTTTATTTTCTTCAATTTATATGCATTTTCTAGTTAATTCTTGTTTTATCTTCTTACAGAGAAAGCTTGACAAAGTTGATGATTTAGTGGTGGAATTGGAGAAAAAGAAAAATATTGGGCTTTGAAGTGGTAAAAGAAGTGGAAAACAAGTGGTTATGGGTTAAAAGAGAGGCTTGGCCCATATGTTAGTGGATTAAGGCCTATTTTAGCATAAAAGAACCCAATTTGGAGCCTTTTATCACCCTTCTTTGGGCCCCTTTTGATTAGTTGCGGGATTTTCTTTGATTTTCTCTTAAGAGATAAGGAAAGAGTGTTTTAACAAAGAGAGAGATATATTAGGAGGTGAATCATTCTATCATTCTGTTATTCTATTTTGAGGTTGAAGGAGAGAAAAAGGGGGAAAAGAAGGAGAAGAAGAAGACGACTCAAAAGAAGAAGATGAAGAACTCAATGGCTATGGTGTTCTCCTCTTCCACCATCATGGGCAAAGCTTCTCCTATTCCTAGGGTTTAGATGAAACCTTAGTCAAGTAACTCTATCTTTTTTTGTATTTAATTTTTGGAATAATTATATTGGGATGTTGATTGTATAACATTGAGATTTATTGCAATTAATGGTTTTATTTTTATTTTCTTTTCACATATTCAATTTCTGTGATTTTTCATATGTGGTTATACAATGGTGATTCTTATACATACACCAAAACCGTAGGACGAGTTATAACTTAGGAAAATGAGTCGTGTCTATGACAGTAGAAGTAGTATAGACGGTTCGTATTATCCAAAGATAATTCGTACTTGGGGTTTTGGTACGTGATTTTCTTGGTGATTGTATTTTGGCTAGTAGCTAAAATACATCTTTACATCCTAATATAATAACCGAAAATTAATACAATTGAAGATAGTTGCAAGATTAGTAGTGAATTCGACAACCCTAGGAATTCTTTTTTTAACTCGTTCATCATTTAATTTTATTATAATTATGCTTTAATTTCAGTTCTCAGTTATTTTATAAAATTCAACAATCAATCACTCTTTTTGGAATTAAAATTAAATTCAACTTTGGTTTTTAAATAATTAGCAATCTCTGTGGGTTCGACCCTTACTCTACTACTATACTAGTAGTTTAGTTTGGTTTTGATTGATTTCCACGACAAATCACCTGCCCACTTGCACCAGGCCACAGCAGGGACCCACACTCGAACTAGTCGAGAGTCGAATCTAATACCATTTGTAACGCCCCACCCTACACCCACACATTATATTGTTCGCTTTGGCCCACGGGCTTCACCGTTTTGTTTCTGATGGGCCCTCAACCCATCAAAAGGCCTCATGTAAGATGAGGGTGTAAGTTCTACATATAATCCCATTTACTTTCCTCTCTATAGTCGATGTGGGACTCCGGGGCATCACAAAATCTTTCAACTTATGAGAGAGCTTATTGTTTATTCGAGATAAACGCAACGAATCTTTGAGAAGATTTTTATAAACAACTTCAATATCTTGTTCTTCATCAGAAAGATCATCAATTTTTAACTCTTCATCTGACTTAGAATCTTTGTCAAATGACCCCTGCTCAACAGATGAGTTAGTACAGGTAATAAAAGCAACAAATTTAGCAGACTCAAATTGTGACTCAAATTCATTGTTTTCATTCTCAGAGTCTTCTTCCCAAGAAACATTCGAAGCCTTTCCTTTGTTTCTTTCCAACCTGTTGGCAAATTGAGAAGTTGGGTGGCCAAAACCTTGACATTCAAAGCATTGAATAGGTTTGGTAGCAGTTTTAGATGAGTTTTTATCATACTTGGGCACACCCTTTGGTTTGTTGAAGCTTTTGTTCTTTGGAAATTCCTTTTTGAGATTTGGTTTGTTGTTATTCAGATATTGTTGACACCAAAAATGTCACTTTGCCTCTTCAACATCAAGAAGCTACATGAAGTCGTATCCTACTACAAACAGGCAATGCCGCTTCAAGCATCAGATATTGTCAGAATCACTTGAAAACTGATAGATCCTTCAAGACAACCAAAAGAAGAGTTCACATGAAGTTTCGGGCCATTCCGACATCATTTGGCCTAACTTCACTCCTCCGGCAGCCAAACAGGCTCTCCTGGCGGCGGTAACGTCGAAGACATCAAAACTTCGGTCTGAGCCTACGGATGGTCTCAAAATACCTCCAAAAGGCTCCAAGTCAAATTTCAGGTCATTTCGATAATGTTTGACCGACTTCGACGCTTCGAAAGAAAATCAAGCCCCTCGGCGGTGAGAACCATCGGGACCATTACTTATCAAACGAAGCACATGGGCGGCTTCAATATGCTCCAAAAGGGTTGCACGTCAAATTTCAGGTAATTCCGACAACGTTTGACCCGACTTTGACGCTCTGAAAGAAAATCAAGGCCACCGGCGGCGGATCACCCCGGGACCATGACATCCAAATCGGAGCTAATGGATCATCTCAAAATGACTCCAATAGGCTCCATGTCAAATTTCAGGTCAATCGGATATCGGTTGACCGCACATCAAAGCGCGACATCTTCCTCGTGGCGAAATCAAGCCTAGCAGCGACGGGAACCCAAACAGCTTCAAAACTCAAACAAAAGCCCATGGTTGGTCCTATCTATTGCTCGAGAAGCTCCATGTCAAATTTCAGGTCATTCCGACATCGTTTGACCTAGTTTTAACTCTTGACAAAAATCAGCAACTCCGCGCAGCAAAGTCTTCGGCTTTTCCAAAAAGTAGGAAACTTTGTGCCTGGTTTTGCACAACTTCTCATTGGGTTTTCTCTAGGAGAACCAAGCCAAAAACTGAAGAAAAATGTCAAGAAAAATACATGAGAAAAAAGAAACGATAAAGCTCGAAAAACGACCAACAAAACGGCGATCAAAGGGGAAAATCCCCCCATGGTCGTCGGCGACCATGGGTGCATGGTCGCCGGCAACCCTGGAAATCCGGGTCGCCGGATTTCCGCCGCAAGGCCCCTTTTTCTGATTCTTTTTGCACTCCGGGAGTTCCAGCCCCTGTGATTTCCTGAAAATCTGATTTTTGATGTTCGGAAACGACTGATCTTCGTCAACATCACGGATCTGCCATTAAGAGCATGAAATCGTCACCGATCGCTCCAAGTTCGCCAATCGGCTGACCAAGAAAGTGTACTTTCTGTCCGATCGATCGAGAAATCGACAAGACAGATGTCACCGGCCTGCTGGTATCAACCAATATCTGAATTTGCATGATCATCCGACATCGATCAACATGAAGATCCATCGTCGATCATCGCAAGAAGAATTCCAAAAGACGCGGCACGACCCGCGACTCTTCAAATCCCCATCGACCACTTAATGTTGTTAATTGACCCACTTAAATGCGGCCATTAACTCATTATTTTGGACAGTCCAATCAGATTCAAGGAAATGGGAGTTACAAGTCAAAGCTATCATGGCATTAAAGCCATGAAAATCCTCTCATCATGGAGATTAAAGGCGATTAAAAGCCCATTATCTGCACCGGCCAATCAGAAGCCAAGAAAAAGGAGTTGCAAAATAAAGGAATTAAAACTTGTAACTCCTCTCATTATGTGATTTTAAAACCCATAAAGTCACCTAAAGGCTACCAAATGCCTATAAAAGGAGGTGATTCCAAGAGGAGACAGAACCTCGGAATTCCGAACTCAAGATCCAGAAGCCCTGCTACTCTGAAGAAACTAGAAGAAACTTTGCTGCAACAAACACCAAAAGGTGATCAAAGTCCCTTGCCCCCCCCCCTCTCCAAGAAAAAGCCTTCTCTTCTCCTACTCAACATGGCCAAGATGCGGCTTTTCAGCCTGTCTCTTCGTTTTTCATTGGATATAGGACATTCCCTTGGTCCTTATCCTGTAAAAGACTGAAGTCCAAGCCAAGCCAAAGAATCAAAGCATCAAGCGTTCTCATTTGAAGGACGATGGCGAAGTCCATACATGACTTGCGACCGTCGATCTGAACTGGTCCCCACAATCTCCTGAGAAGTCAGATTCCCTTTCTTACTTTTCTATTGTACTTTGTATTTTCTTTAAGAGAAAAAAGAATCACATTTCTTGTCTTTCTTTATTGATGAGATTTGTAAAATGCCTTTCGCGGCACAAAATCGCCTCTCACGACATTTAAAAAACTGTATCTTTTCTTAAATAAGTGTGTAATGGAAAGTTAGAAAAAAGGTTGATTTCCTTTATACTTGCGAAGGTGGATCTCCGGATCACCATTTCTGAATTCTAAGTAGAATAGAAAATCTGGCATACCCGTACAAAAAATATAAGATGCCCTTTTTTTCTCCCCCTTTCTTCCCTCCATTCGATTCCTCTCGGCGACCCCGGGGACGGATGGGAGAGGAGAGGAAAGAAAAAATCGGGTCCATCAAGCTGGCATACTCGGTGGGATCGGTTTATCTGAGAACGCGGTGCTTGAATTCTTAGGCTCCTTTCTAGTTGGTGGCTTATGTTGGATCTTGCATCCAAAAAAAAAAACCATGAGATGGGATTTTTTGGAAAATTTCTACTTTTGAACTTATTTCCATTCTTTCTCACTTAAAAAAAATTTTCAAAAATAAGAAAATCTGATTTTTCTTTCTTGGATTCAATTTTGAGAAACTTTGATCCTCTCCTCTTTGAACTTGATAGCTCACAGAAATGTTCGCAACTATTGTTCTTATCGGGGAATGGGCCACCTTTTCTCTTCGATGAGTCCGATAGGGATTTCCAAAAATCTTAAAAAAAAAAACTCCTTCAAAAAAAAAATCTTTTCTTTGGAATCAAATTTGAGAAAGTTTGGTCCCCTCCTTTTCAGATTTAGAGTTCGCAGAAATGTTTGAGCCCTTATTTGGATTGGAGCACCTTTCGTTCACTTTGATGAATCTATTAAAAAAAATCAAAATTTTTTTCAAAACCTACTAAGGTTGCACCAATTGCTTTCTTTGACCAAAGTGGATCTAAGAAAAACCTTGTCCAGAGTGTGGAGACGGCTAGACTGTTCGAGGCAGGGGTCCTCCAAACGGGTTCATTAAGTAATCATACCCTTACCTGGGGGCTGATCTATCTACTAAGGTTTCATAAGACCGAATTGAAAACCTTTGTGGTTGATGGACCCGATTTTTTTCCTCTCTCCTCTCCTCTCCCATCTGTCCCAGGGGTTGCCGAGAGGAAAATCGAAATGGAGGGAAGAAAGGGGGAGAAAAAAAAGGGCATCTACACTTTTGTACGGGTATGCCAGATTTTCTATTCTACTTGGAATTTAGAAGTGGTGATCCGGAGATCCACCTTTGCAAGTAGAAAGGAAATCAACCTTTTTCTAATTTCCCATTGCACATGTATTAAAGAAAAGAGACAGTTTTTTTGTAATGCCGTTGGAGGCGGTTTTATGCCGTGAAAGGCGATTTTTTTGCCGTTGGAGGCGATTTTGTGCCGTGAAAGGCGATTTACAAATCTCATCAATAAAGAAAGACAAGAAATGTGATTTTTTTGTCTCTTAAAGAAAATAAAAAGTACCATAGAAAGTAAGAAAAAGAATCTGGCTTCTCAGGAGATTGTGGGGACCAGTTCAGATAGATGGTCGCAAGTCATGTATGGACTTCGCCATCGTCCTTCAGATGAGAACGCTTGATGCTTTGATGCTTTGGCTTGGGTTGGACTTCAGTTTTTTAGAGGATAAGGACCAAGGGAAGGTCCTATATCCAATGAAAAACGAAAAGATGGGCTGAAGAGCCGCGTCTTGGCCATGTTGAGTAGAAGAAGACGAGGTTTTTTCTTAGACTCTCCCCCGCCCCCCGCCCCCCCCAAGGGATTTTGATCACCTTTGGGTGTTTGTTGCAGCAGAGTTTCTCCTCGCAGCAGAGTTTCTTCAGAGTAGCGGGGCTTCTAGATTGAGTTCGGAATTCCGGGATTCTGTGTGTTGTGTCCTCTTGCTTCATGGAGTCACCTCCTTTTATAGGCATTTGGTAGCCTTTAGGTAACTTTATGGGTTTTAATTCATTGAAACCACATAATGGGAGGAGTTACAAGTTTTAATTCATTTGTTTTGTAACTCCTTTTTCTTGGCTTCTAATTGGGCGGTGGAGATAATGGGCTTTTAATCGCCTTTAATTTCCATGATGAGAGGAGTTTTATGGCTTTAATGCCATGATGACTTGGACTTGTAACTCCCATTTCCTTGCTTCTGATTGGGCCGTCCAAAATAATGAGTTAATGACCGCATTTAGTTGGGTCAATTAACATCATTAAGTGATCGCCGAGGAGTTGAAGAGTCGCGGGTCGTGCCGCGTCTTTTGGAATTCTTCTCGGGATGATCGACGATGGATCTTCATGTCGATCGATGTCGGATGATCACGCAACTTCAGACATTAGTTGATACCAGCGGGCCGGTGACATCTGTCTTGTCAATTTCTCGATTGGTCGGACAGAAAGTGCATTTTCTTGGTTAGCCAGATGGCGATCTTGGAGCTATCGATGATGATTTCATGCTCTTGACGGCGGATCCGAGATGTCGACGAAGATCAGTCGTTTTCGAGTGTCAAAAATCAGATTTTCAGGAAATCACAAGGGCTGGAACTCCCGGAATGCGAAAAGGAAAGGAAAAAGGGCCTCGCGAGGGAAATCCGGCGACCATGGGGGGATTTTCCCCTTTGGTCGCCGTTTTGTCGGCCATTTTTCGAGCTTTTCGCTTCTTTTTTTCTCATGTATTTTTCTTGACATTTTTCCTCATTTTTTGGCTTGGTTCCCCCGAAGAAAACCCAACGAGAAGTTGTGCAAAAACCGGGCACAAAGTTTCCTATTTTTTGGAAAAGCCGAAGACTTTGTCGCGCAGAGTTGCTGATTTTTTTCAAGAATTGAAACTAGGTCAAACGATGTCGGAATGACCTAAAATTCGACGTGAAGCCTCCTGAGCAGTAGATAGGACAACCATGGGCTTTTACTTGAGTTTTGAAGCCGTTTGGGGTCCCGTTGCTGCTAGCCTTGATGTTGCCGCAAGGAAGATGTCGCGCTTTGATGTGCGGTCAACCGATGTCCGAGAGACCTGAAATTTGACAAGGAGCCTATTGGAGTCATTTTGAGATGATCCATTAGCTCCGATTTGGATGTCATGGTCCTGGGGTGCTCCGCGGCCGGTAGCCTTGATTTTTTTCGGAGCGTCGAAGTCAGGTCAAACGTTGTCGGAATGACCTGAAATTTGACGTGCAACCCTTTTAAAGCATATTGAAGCCACCTATGTGCTCCGTTTGATGAGTAATGGTTCCGTCGGTTCTTGCCGCGAGAGCCTTGATTTTCTTTTGGAGCGTCGAAGTCGGGTCAAACATTGTCGGAATGACCTGAAATTTGACTGGAGCCTTTTGGAAGTATTTTGAGATCATCCATAAGCTCAGATCGAAGTTTTGATGTTTTCGACACCGCCGCCGCCAGGAGCGCTGTTTGATTGCCGGAGGAGTGAAGTTAGGCCAAATGATGTCAGAATGGCCCGAAACTTAGTGTGAACTCCTCTATTGGCTGTCTTGAAGGATCTATCAGTTTTCCAGTGATTCTGACAAGATCTAATGCTTGAAGCGGCATTGCCTGTTTGTAGTAAGATGTGGCTTCATGTAGCTTTTTGATGTTGTAGAGGCAAAGTGACATTTTTGGTGTCAACAGTGGTCCTTTAAAATAAATTTCAAAAAAAAAAAAAACTTACAAAAAAAAATCGTCATCTTTGGGTTTACATCTGAGAAATCTTGGTCCCCTCCTTTTCGGATTTAGCGCTCGCAGAAATGTTTGAGCCCTTATTCGGATTGGAACACCATTTGCTCTCTTTTATGAATCCGATTTTGACCTTTCAAAAAATCCCATCTCGTGTCCATTCCAAGGATGCGATTTGCAACATTTGTGCCTAGCGGTGCTAGTACGCCCTACCGGGTCTACTGTATTCGCAACCGACACATCTGTATCTCTAATCTTATATCATCTTTCCTTGAGTGAGCCTCGCTTCTCGGTAGTTTGAATTAAGGTCCACAATTGCTTCTAGCAGTCACGGGAATGCTCGTTCTAAGCCTCATGTACTTGCGTTCAGAACAATTGTATCCTCTATGGCTTTTTGCCTTTTTCACCTTGCTTGGACTGGGCCATGTTCCCCTGAGCGATTTGAACAGACAAAACCATAGTTCTTTCCCATTTATGATCACTATATTCTTGTGATTACTAATGGACGTAGTCTTGTTTCAGAAGTTTTCCAAAAACTAACAATGGCAGCTTCATTAACCATCACGTTCGATGAGAACAAGTACCAGCTCATGCTCTAGGAGAAGCAGAACAAGCGCACCCATAAGCGCCCTGCTAGCTGCCGAAGCGTCACCTCCCTCAGCAAATCTCAGAACACCGGGTTGACCTCTACTCCCCGGACCATCATCTTCAGGTTGTTGGGACTGTTCCCACTCCTCGTAGAAGAAACCGCACCTGCCAAGAAGCAGAAGATCGCTCCGCAACGTGTCATTGCCATGACACCAAGGGCGAACGGGAAGAAGCCTGAAGCCCGTGGTAACCCCACGACGCCTCAACTGGCAGAGAACCAGGTCTACCCTAAGACTTGGTCCGTAAGACCTTCGCCAAAACAAAGGAGGTCTCGAGCAACTGCAAGGCCAGCATACCTGGCCCCTCTCATAGAAAACCGGTTCTACCCTCTTGCATACATGAAGGAGGAGAAACCAACCTCTTGCCTGACAAAAAAGGCAACCCACCATGAGTCAGCTTGCTCCTACAAGCCAAAGATCAAATCATACATCACCAGGCCTCTGCAAGAACCTGCCAAGGCCTGCACTCCTGCAGTTCGGCCCTTTATCTCAACAGGGGCTAAACTTGTAAAATTCAAAGCTTCGCTACGACAGTCGAATGACGGAGTCCAAATCCTGTCTATGCCCAGCTTCAAGGAAGACAGGCTCGGCTGTTGTGCTCGAGGGAGTACATCCTTTATTGGTAAAGCCCAGCCGGAGCTGGCAAAAGCTCAAATTGCCCATCAAATACGTCGCCGCATGTCGTATCAACAAAAGAGACTAGAAAGGCAAAGGACCCATCATCCTACCCTCCAAGTCTCCCAAAAATGGGTCGAAAAAGAAAGACCCGATCGAATTGCTGCTGTCCATATGGTTGGCAATACTAGAAGACGTCAGAAGTTAGCAACTAAAATTCATGTCCGACGACCGGTGACTCGTAGCGTCTCCCGGAAATGAAGACACCTCGAAGAATCTTCTACGCCTTCAAGCCAAGGACGATGGAGTAATCCTTCCTCAAGCTCTTCAAGAATGAGCCCCAGCTCAGTCAATAAGACAATCTCCTCATTCGAATCACGAAGGATGAACGTCTTGGCTACAAACTCTGAGCAACCTCGTAATCCACCTCCTGATGAAACGACAGCACGCATCCAGCAGTTGGAGCAAAGTCAGCAGGGGATTGAGGCTCTGATGGAAAATCTTCTTCTCGCTTTTCAGCGCCAAGAAAACAACCAACCTCCTCCAGATAACGAGGAAAATCCAGAAAACAGTGAGTCACGCGCCCTTACCAAAAAGGACGTTGAAGATATCCTCGCCAAGGCAAGAGAAGAGGATACACTGAAGGAGCATGGGATCAAGCCACCATATCCCTTATGGATGGACTCGGTCCCGTTTCCCACAAAATTCAAGCAACCTACTCCCCAAACATATAAGGGGAAAGGTTCAGCCAGACAACACGTCATCCACTTCAAGATCCTGACGGGAGCTATCGTGGATCAAGATGCCCTCAAGATCCGTCTCTTTGCAAGTACCATAAAGGGTACGACCTTCGATTGGTACTCCACTCTGCCGGAAGACTCCATCCAAAATTGGGCCATGCTAGAGACATGCTTCCTGACCCACTTTAAAGGTGAGGATCATCCTGTTACTATGGCACAA
This sequence comes from Cinnamomum chago, assembly GCA_038049695.1. Taxonomy (NCBI): domain Eukaryota; kingdom Viridiplantae; phylum Streptophyta; class Magnoliopsida; order Laurales; family Lauraceae; genus Cinnamomum; species Cinnamomum chago. The sequence goes on along the minus strand of CP142453.1, from coordinate 41,664,823 downwards.
CTCTGCAGCCTAAAACAGGGAGAGAATGAGTCAACTTACGACTTCATTCACAAGTGGAAGGTGATGGCGTACAAATGTTCAGATGTGCTACCACAAGCGTCGCTTGTCGACATCTGCCGTAACAACATGAGAGCGAGAATCCGCTCCATGATTATCGGCAACAAATCAAAGAACCTGGGAGAACTCCTAGAAGCAACTATGGAGGCTGAAACGGTGAGCAAAGACCTCAACAATTAGCAGTCATCAGAGAAAGAGCCGGCTACCATTACGACCTCAAAGCCAAAGAAAAAGGAGGTTCTTAATGTGCAAACCAAGTCAGCTCCTCAGCAGCCAAAGAAAGCTAAAAACAAAGCTGCAGGTAAGAAACCTGAACTCTCTGATGCCTTCAGAGAACGAGTAGAGAAAAAATATTCGTTCAATGAAGATGTCGAAGAAATCTTCGAGGCTCTCGTAGCAAATGGTAAACTTACCTTGCCTGAGCCCAAAAGACCGGGAGATGTTGGCAAAACAAATGATCCTCGGTATTGTCCATACCATCAGATGATCTCGCATCCTCTCAATCAATGCTTCGTTATGAGAGAGAAGATCAACGAAATGTGGAAAAACGGAATCATTACCTTTGACAAAAACTATGGGCCTGCCTCCGTCAACATAGCGTCATATGGACAAACTTCAAAATCACCGAAGGAGAAGACCACCACTTCCTTTAAGGTGATAAAAATGACCCAAATGTCCCAAGAGTTGGTTCCTTACCCAACATCAGACGGACAACCAATATGGGTACATCCCGATCTCCTAGAAGATGAAAATTGGGAGATCGTCAAAACAAAGCCTATCGCTCGACAACGAAGGCAAGCCAAGAGACAACTCCGCAAGCTCAAGCAGCAGGAGAAAGCTCAATCAAAGCAAGAAGTCCTGGAAAAGGAAGAGACCTCTTCCACTGCTTCGCTGGGGGCACCGGAAGAACCCAAGGCTTCAAAGGTAGAAAGAAAATTCACCCTTGGCGATTTCATGCCACCTCAATTCAGAAATGAAACTGTGCAGGGGGCATCATACTCTTGCAATTCAGTGATTGGATTCTCCATGGATGGATGCGAGTCCAGTGACACCGACGAGTGGGAGGAATCCCTTGAAACAGGAAAATATCTCTCCGATGAAGAATGGGTTCCCGAATCTCACCTTATGTCAGTAATCTGGTATAACCCATATGGGCAACAGGGATCTTGGGCCGATGATGGAGACCAAGAGCCTGTTCAAGGAAATGTTGTTGACTCAGCACCCGCCAACGCTCCAGTGGAACTCAATCATGTTGAACCATAAGGAGCAGACGAAGAAAAAAATTTGGCTCCCACCCCTGATCCAGAAGAGTATGCGCGGATCTTGCAGCGCCTTGCCTTAGAACAAGAGGAAGATCTTCGCGATCAAAATCCGGAACCGGAAGTCCCTGAAAATCAACAGGTCCCTCCTCCCTCAACTCCTGAAAATGGAGAAAACTGCTAGATAGAAGACCCTCCCACATCCGATGATGAGTCGGACTCCCAACAGTCCACTCTGGGAGGATCTCCTATTAAGGCAACTTGCAATATGATAGCTCAAGATGATAGCGCCTCTGAAGCATCATCTACTGAAGACACGTACTCTCCAGCTATGCCTGATAGTATATCTTCCGGAGCTACATTTTCTAGGGTGACTTCCACTGAGATAACATCTTCTCAGCCTTCGTCCCCTGAAACCGTGACGTCGCAACTCACAACTCTTCCGACCGATCATCCTGAAGAGACTTCAGCCGATGGAGACCTGGTCAATTGGTCCCAGATACCCGACCTCATAGGAGACGTTTGAACCGATAAATTACTCGATGAAGGAGAAAAGTTGCTGGATGTTGTTCAGGACTTGTTCCCGGAAAATGCTCCATGTAACGCAATCACTGAGGATGGTGACTCTGTTGCAGACACATTTTCAGTAAACGAAAAGGATCAACCCTTGGATCCCAAGGACGATCTTCCAAATGAAGACCCTTTTCAAGAATCTCTTAAAGTTGGTAGATGTACCCGTTCTGACCTGGATTACCACAAAAACTACAACCAACCTTCTTCTTCTTCTTATGTAAATCCTTCAGGAACACAAAATGTAAACGCCCCAAGTGGCAACGATAATGAACATGTAGGCCCGAAGGAGGTTTTCAAGTACAACTTGATTGAGCACTTCAAGCACATACTTACACGACTGCACATCTTGGACCTATTACGAATGTCTCCACAAACTCATGATAGTCTCATTTCAGAACTGCAAAGGCTGAATGTGGATGTCGAAAAACATGCTCCACAAGTCCTACAAATTGAAATGGACTATAGGGTCAAAAATTCAAATACTTCCTCAAAGGGAGAAAATAAGAAAACCGACGGATCAGGCATTGGATGCCTCTCAGTTCAGAAAGGAGCAAGTGCAACCATCGCCTTCGGTAAGGATGACCTCCTGCTAGGTGAGACAAAGCACAACTGACCCCTGTACTTCACAGGGTACATCAAAGAAATGCCGATACAGAGAGTCCAGATCGATCCAGGTTCTGCACTCAACCTCATCTCTACCTCGACACTTGAAGAGCTGGGCATCCCACCTAGCAAGCTGAGTCACACGTCTGTATCCATTTTTGGATACGATGGGAACGCTCAAAGGCCTATCGGCAAAATTAGGTTCAAGTTGCAAATCGGTGATCTTATCTCCGAAGTCACTATGTATGCAATAAGAACCCCTTCATGCTATAACATCCTTCTTGGATGCCCCTGGATACACGAGAATGGTCTCGTCCCTTCAACTCTACATCAATGCATCAAGTTCGTTGGCAACGACGGCTCGATACATCGAGTGTTTGCAGACAAAAAGCCCTTCAAAGGCAAAGAAGTCCATTTTGCATCAGAAACGACACCCTTTGTCAAAAATCTCCAGAAAGATAAAGGCAAGAGTCCTCAGCGATCATCGGAAGAAAACAAATCTTATGGAAAATCTGAAGAGAGAGATCCATCTCCCTTCGTTGTCTCCCTCAAATCTTCAAAGCCTTTGGTCATAACGACCAAAGCAAAGAAGACAAAGCAAAAGTCTGGGGGCAAGTTTGTCATCTCCTTCGTGTCTATCATGCAAGACACGGATTCAGAGTCAGAGCCGGAAGACGACACATCGTCGAGCCAAGCTGACACTCGACAAGTTCAGCTCGCTCTACCTCCAATAGAGATGCCTACCGACGTAGAAGATCCTACGTCCGCTTCCTTCGTTGTTCCGGCAACCTCAGCAGAAGAGAAGCCAATCTTCTTTCACAGATCAGAAGCTTCTTCTTCAAACTCCTTGCGTGAACCTTTCCAAAACGAAGGTATGCCTCAACTATTTCTATATAGTCCTATGGCACAAGCTATTATGAAGAAAATGGGTTATGACACTCTAAACCCAGTCAGTCTGGGGCAAGGTTGCGGTATTCTCACACCGTTTGAACTCGCCTTGACCAAAAGTCAACTAGAAGATTGGAGACTCTACGGTCATGTAGAAAAATCTTCACATGGGTTGGGGTATGATCCCGACACTCCCAGGAGACAGTTGACACAAATGCCGAGTCGTCGATTTGTCGACCAAGCCTCAACAACTCATGTCCTTGAAGACATTGATCTCCCCGGATATCTCTTTGAAGAGTCACCCGTCAAGAACCAAGGAAGCTATACCAATTGGTACGATTTCTCTGATGATGAAGAGGAATTGTCTGGTGATAAAGACATGTGGTGTTCTGACCCAGAAGAATCGTCGTCTCCAAAAGAAGTACCTTACTTCACCCCAATTTCAATAGGCAGTTGGGATCACCTCATAGCAAGCCTTGAGAAGATCACCGATCCTGAAGACCCATGGCCAGAAACAAAGCCTTGGTCTAAAAATATTCTTGAAACTCCAGAAGGTTGCGTTGAGTTGGAAGCCTCCGAAAATATTGTGGAGGAACCGCCTTCGAACCTTCCAACAGAAGATCCTATTCAAAAGATAGACTTGGGAACACTAGATAACCCATGTCCTGTATTCATAAGCAAGAATATAAAGGATGATGAGTTACCCGAGTATATCTCTTTTCTTCTTGAGTTCGTTGATTGTTTTGGCTGAAATGCCTGGCTTAGACCTCAAAATAGCAGTCCACAAACTCAATCTGCAAAAAGATATCAAGCCTGTCAAACAAGGCCAAAGAAGATTCCGTCCGGTTGTGATGGACAAAATTGAACAAGAAGTTCAAAAACTCAAAAGCGTTGGCTTCATCCGTGAGGAACAACATCCTGAATGGTTGGCCAATATCGTCCCCATGACAAAGAAAAATGGGCAAATCAGGGTCTGTATTGATTATAGAGACCTAAATGGCGCTTGCCCCAAAGATGAGTTCCCGCTCCCCATACTAGAGGTGATGATTGACAACACCTGTGGGTTTGAGCGAATGACACTCATGGATGGATTCTCTGGCTACAATCAGATAAAGATGCATCCTGAAGATGAAAAACACACATCATTTCGGACCCCATTTGGTGTGTATTGCTACACTATCATGCCATTTGGTATGAGAAATGCTGGTGCCACATATCAGAGGGCTATGATGAAGATATTCCAGGATATGCAGCACAAGACGGTCGAATGTTATGTTGATGACCTCGCCGTCAAAAACAAAAGAAAAGAAGACCATCTCAAAGATCTTCGAGAAGTCTTCCTCCGACTTCGCAAACACAAACTGCGGATGAATCCACTAAAATGCTTTTTCGATGTCTCATTGGGTAAGTTTCTCGGATTCATAGTTCGGAAAGGCGGGATAGAACTTAACCCCATCAAAGTCAAGGCTATCCTAGAAATGCCATCTCCAAGAACCCTAAGACAACTAAAAGGGCTTCAAGGGAGGTTGGCGTACATCCGACGGTTCATCTCCAATCTATCAGGGAAATGCCAGCCTTTTTCCCGCCTAATGAAGAATGATGTGAACTTTGTTTGGGATGCTGAATGTGAAGCAGCATTTCAAGATATCAAGACATACCTAACTAAACCTCCAGTGCAGGCTACCCCTACAACTGGAAAACCATTCATCTTGTACACAAGAGCTCTCGACCATTCTCTGGGCGCTCTGCTTGCATAAGAGAATGACGGGGGAAAAGAAGCTGCGCTATACTACCTCAGCCATATGCTAGTAGGTGCGGAGCATCGCTACTCTCCAGTCGAGAAAGAATGCCTTGCAGTGATGTTCGCCGTACAAAAGCTCTGTCACTACCTTCTTTCGAACACAATCTACCTGATTTCGAGGATCAACCTCTTAAAGGTCCTCATCACAAAAGCAGGTTCTCTCAATGCCTGACTAGCAAAATGGTCCATCCTCCTATCACAATTTGATATCAGGTATGTACCACAAAAGGCAATCAAAGGCCAAGCCTTGGCAGATTTCCTCGCAGAGCATCCGTCGCCTAAAGATTCCCCACTCAGGGATGATATCCTAAACGAACATGTCTACAACGTGGAGACTTCCTCACCAATTGCCTCCTGGGACATGTACTTTGACAGTGCAACCAGTACAAATGAAAAAAGAAAGTTGATCTCGGGAGTCGGCATCCTCTTTGTTAGCCCCGATAAGCACATGTTTCCACATGCTTTCTCGTTACTGGAACCATGTTCAAACAATGCAGCTGAGTACCAAGCTCTCATCGTGGGACTGGAACTGGCCCTCGAATCCGGCATCACCATGCTGGAAGTCTTTGGAGACTTTCAACTGATTGTCAACCAGATAAATCAGAAACTTGAAGTCAAGAAACCTGATCTGTTGCCTTACTACAACAAGGTACAATCACTTCGCCAAAGGTTTGACATCTGTCACATCACCCACATCCTCAGAGGTGAAAACATCCATGCTGATGCCCTGGCCGGACTTGCCGCATCCATGGCGATCCAAGAAGGGAAAAACATGCAAATGACAGTGTGCCAAAGAAGGATTCTCCTTCCTCTTAACACGCACCAAGCAGTTGCTGAATGCCACCAATTGGCCGGAAGTCGGATCTCCATCCTCAAACCTCCAATCAGCGACTGGAGAGATCCGTTCATTGATTACACCATGTTCAGAATCCTCCCTGAGGATCCAAAAGAACGGGTAAGCATTCAAAGGCGAGCCCCAAACTTTCATTTGGATATACCTTAAAAAATGCTTTATAGAAAATCCTTCGATGGAGTACTTCTACGCTGCTTGTCAGAACAAGAGGCTGAGGAAATGCTCAAAGAAGTTCATGCTGGTCTTTGTGGAGCCCACCAGGCTGGGCCCAAGCTAAATGCTGCCGCCAATGCCAAGTTCATGGAGACTATGTCCATATGCCTCCATAATGGCTACATCCTACAGCAATCTCATGGCCTTTCGAAGCCTGGGGTGACATCATAGGTCCTATCTCTCCCCCGTCAAGCAAAGGCCATCGTTTCATCTTCGCCGCTACAGATTATTTCTCCAAGTGGCCAGAAGTGTTTACGCTCAGTGAAATGAAGACCTCATTAGTCCTTCAATTCTTACGCATCAACATTATTTGCCGCTTTGGCATACCTAAAAGATTCGTTCATGATAATGGACCACAATTCCGGGATCACCTATTCTACAGGTTTTGCGACAAATACAAAATCCAAAGTTGTCCTTCTACTCCGTACAATCCGGCAGCAAACGGACTAGTAAAAGCCTTCAACAAGACACTCTGAAAAATTCTCAAGAAAATGGTCTCTAGTCACAAAAGACACTGGGGAGACAAACTACTAGAAACTTTGTGGGCTTATCGAACCACCATTCGAGGGCCAACCCATAGCACACCATTCTGTTTGGTCTATGGATGCAAAGTTGTTGTCCCTCTGGAAGTACAAATTCCTTCCTTAAGGGTATCTCCGCAAAATGACATAACGCAAGAAAACAATGTCAAACTAAGACTCCAAGAACTGGACAATCTCGACGAAAGACGGCTCGAAGCCTTACAAAGCATTGAGTTGTACCAAGCACGCATGGCAGGATCTTTCGACAAGAGGGTCTGGCAACGCGCCTATAAAAAGGGCGACTTGGTCCTTGCAGTAAAAGGGCCATTAGTTTTCGCCCACAAATCCAAAGGCAAACTCGAACCAAAATGGGAGGGACCCTTCGTCATTGACAAAGTCTTCTCCAATGGCGCATACACACTTCTAAATATGGAAGGCGACAGATGTATGCTGCCCATTAACGACAAGTTCTTGAAGCGGTACTACCCTTGAAGACTTCCGTCACTGGGTCAGAGCAGTGCCTGCACGGCCAAAGTCTATTCTCAGGTACTCGCTTGTCAAACCCGTCTCTTTTAGATTTTTCATCCTTATGTTGAGATTTCTAAAAACTCAAAACAATATTTACTTTTATATTTATAGTTTCATTGTTAAAAAAAAAATCCAAAAACCCAAGTTTAGGAGCCTCTTCCCGGACTTGACCAAATTTTCGATCCTTGAACCCGAAATTCATGGTTTGAAACGAAATCAGGACTCAGGGATGCGAACCCCATTCGATACTTCCAAAATTTCAAAATCGCAGGGAAACGACACTTTGTCGATACTTACAAAATTTCAAAAAAAAATCGTGGAGACGTAACATTCCAATTGATATCCACAAACCCAAAATTAAAAAAAAAAACCGAGGTCCAAAAGAAAAAAAGACCTCAAATTTCAAAAATCGTTGGAAAGCGACATCCCATCGATACCCACAAAACAAAAATTTTTGAAAAAAAAGCAAGGAAGCAACGCTTAGTCGATACTTGCGCCCAAATTCGCGAGGCAGTGACATTCCATCGAGACTCGCAATCGAACGAGCAAGGAGGCGACATTCCATCGATACTTGCAAGACCATTCAGCAGGGAGGCGACTTTTAGTCGATACTTGCATTTTGAAAACCAAAACCCGGCTCTCATGCCAAAATCGGCTATAAATGCCAAAAACCCGGATCTCATGCCAAAAATCGGCTATCAACGCCACAAAATCGGCTATAAATGCCACAAAACATGGCTTTCACGGCAACAAAACAAAACTTGGTTTTCAAAAATTGGCTATAAACGCCACAAATTCGGCTATAAACGCCACAAAAAAAATCGACTATAAATGCCACAAAAAAATCGGCTATCAACACTAAAAACAAATTTTGTCTATCAATGTCACAAACAAATTTCGACTTCCATGCCAAAAACAAAATTTCGGCTTCCATGTCAACCCAAATTCGGCTTCCATGCCATCCCAAATTTTGGCTTTCATGCCATTTCAAGAAAACTCCGGCTCCTTCGCTACAAAATCCGGCTCTCATGCCATTTAAAAAATCGGCTTTCATGCCATTACACAAAACCTGGCTCCCATGCCGCAAACAAAATTCGGCTTCCATGCCATCCCAAATTTTGGCTTTTACTCCTCAAAACTCTGGCTCCCATGCTGACCCAAATTTTGGGTTTCATGCCATCTCAAAATTCGGCTTTTACGCCAAAACAATCATTTGATAAAAGGTTTTTCACAAAATGACAAACTTTGGATCAAATTTCCAAACAAACATTCCCGTTTAACTATTGCTTAAATTTATCACAAAAGAATTTGAGTAAAAAAAAGGGGGAATACAAAAAAAGAAGTGCTAAAAAAAATGTGTACAAGCACTACAAAAAAAAGAGTACCAAAAAATATGTGTGTGTATACACGGTACCAAAGAAAAAAAAAAAAGAAGAAAAAAGGTTTGCTACAAGAATTAGGAGCTCACATGGTCTTCAACCAAAGACTTAACTCCTCAAGCAGACTCTTGGCCTTAGCCTCTAAATTTTTCAGGCCACGCTTCTTCAAGATCTTCCCATAGAATGCGGCAGAACGCTGCGATCCATCTGCAGCACGAGGAAGCTCTTTCCAAAGAATTTGTCATTGCTCGTACTCTTGAGTCTTCCTCCAGAGATTGCTCTCAGCCTCCTCTACTTGGCGAATCAGAGACCATTCTCTGGCACGAGCTTTCATAATGGCATCCCATTTCGCGGCAACTTGTTCCTTCAATAGCTCAAGACGCTGCCTAGTCTCAACGACCTCTCTATCAACACGGCGCAGGTCTTATGTCAGCCCAATGATAGCCAACTCGGTAACGTTCCTCTCCCGAACGAATTGCTTCCGAGTCCGCGAGATCTCGTCCAGCTCAGACTTGACCTCGCTAGAAGGCTTCAAAAACATCTCATTGAAGAAGTTACCACTTGGGAAGGTCTTAGTTTCATTCCACTTGTTCCCTAGAGCTATGACTTCATCAAGGAAAGCCTTCACATCTGCAATGTCCAGGCCGACCTCTTCGCTATCAGCAAGGATGTCCTGTACATGAGCTATGACTTCATCAAGGAAAGCCTTCGCATCTGCAATGTCCAGTCCGACCTCTTCGCTATCAGCAAGGATGTCCTGTACATGCTTAATCATGCCAAACCCAACTTCTAAATGGCTAGAAGAAAGAGTTTCGATCCATGAGCTCAAAACGCTCTTCAACACTTTCTTTGCATACTCAAGAGATGGCCCGGATGAAGGCTCGCCCCTCTCCATTGGTCGACTGCCCGTGTCATGTCCTGCTGGAGGAGTGATCATTAAACTCTTTCTAACTAGAGACACTGGCGAAGGAATTTGCTCAGACGATTTCATCTCTGCCACATTAAAACTGGAAGAAGAAGTCCCTACTTCTGGTTCAACTGCAGGCATCCCCTGCTCTAGCACTGAGAAAGACGGAGGAACTTCTTCTGTCACTTCACAATCTGCTAGCAAAAAAAAAAAGAGGTATGAATATGATTCTGTTGAAAAAATCATTATCATCAGGATTATTGCTACAAATACCTTCTTCGATGATTGACGGAATACTTTCTTCCTCCATGAGTTCATCCGAAGCATCGTCAAAGGACGCGTCCATGGATGGCTCGAAATCGTCGGAATCCTATGGCAAGTCAGCTGATAAGAAAACAAGCAATCTGTTAGTAAATGACGGCGCAGACAAAAAAGAAGAAGAAAATACAAAGAAGTCATAACAGGTGAAGATTCTGGAATCACTCTAGGATCCCTCGGTTCTTTTTCGGATGCTGCAACCAGATCCGTCACTGCCTCATTGACTGGAACCTCAAGCATCATCAAGTCCTCATCTTCCACTGAAAAAAGGAGAGAAGGCAAATCAAAACAAGAAAATCTCAAAGAAAGAAACGAAAAGGGAAAGAAGAGGAATCATACCTTCATCAACGGTTCCTTTCTCTCGGCTCCTATCTTCCGGAGGCTCATCGGCATCCCCTGACATCTCTTCAGCAGCGGTGAAAGGGACTTCTGCATCAGGAGAGTCATCCTATCGTCTCTTATGGCGGCGCTGCCCTCTCTGAAAGTCCTTGGGATCCTAACCCTAGAGGGGGGGGGGGGGGGTGAATAGGGTGAGCTACAATTATGACCAATTTAAATTTCTTAACATAAACTAGTCACATGTGATGATTTACCATACAAGATGCGGAAGCTAACAAATGAATCAGCACAAGCATACACCACAACACAAAGGTTTATAGTGGTTCGGCCTCAATGCCTACGTCCACTACCGGCTTGTGATCCACTCACCCCACCGGATTTCCACTATTTATGCTTTTCAATAGGCTAAGCAATAACCTTTACAATGTTGTTTTTCTAGGCTAAACAACAACCTCTCAATGTGCTTTTCTAGGCTAAGCAATAACCTTTACAAAATGTTTTTCTTAGGCTAAGCAATAACCTTTACACAATGCTTTTCTTAGGCTAAGCAATAACCTTTACACAATGCTTTTCTTAGGCTAAGCAATAACCTTTACAAATAAAGATTTCTCTAAGATGGTGTCTTCACAAAAGATCACTCTAAGAGATACAATTAAAGCTCAATGGAATTGCCTCTTAATTAGGCTAATATGAAATTGAAAAAAAACTCACACAAACACTATATGAATGCAAAGATGTATGCTCATGATGTGTGTGTGTGTGATGACTCCAATCAAGTTTAAAAAGAAGGCTCATTCAATATATGCTCAAAGCATTTGAAAGTTTAAGTCACATAAAAGTTTTGATTGAAGTTTGATGCAAATCACATGTATGAGAAACAACTTGTTAATGACATGAAATTCAAAGACTCACAAGTTGTATGAAAATTAAAATCTAAGAATGCATGTGATTTAGTTAAGAGAGTTTGCAAACCAATCTAATTTACCAAAGATGATATTGAGTTTGCAACACAACTCTTTAAAGGCTAGAAATCATGCATTTATGAAAATACAAAAGATTTGAACATGCATGGATTTCATTTGAATGAAAATCAAAATAACTAGAATGATGTACCTTTTAAAAACTCAAGCATTGGATTTCCAAATAGCCCTCTAGCCTTTCCAACTTCTTCCCTTTTCTTTGGCTCCAAAATAGTCTCAAAAGTTCATGGTTCAAGCCTCTAAAAAGGTTGGAAAAGAATGAACTTTATAAGAAAAAACAGTCCAACGGCTAGTTTACCCGGTCGACCCCATGACAGGGCCCGGTCGACCCCATACACACAACTGTAAAAAAAAGAACCGTTGGAGCTTCAGGAACCTGGTCAACCTGTAGTGTGGCCGGTCGACCGGGTCCCCTGGGCCTGTCGACCGGCCACGCTGGCAGGTCAACCCCATGGGACCAAAAATCCTAAATTTTGCATAACTGAAGGTTTTCCTTGGAGGGGATTTTTGGGCCTGTAAACCAAGCTTGGAAACATGTTTTAAATCAACTTAAGATGTTTAAAAACATGAGACATACAAAGCCTAAAAAGATTCGAAACTTTAAAACCAAAGGCTAGCTTGATTTGATAAAACTCTTTCCACATTTAAATGCATACAAAAATGATTCTGAAAATGATGAATGTATGCAAGGCACAAACCTAATTCCTCAATTTGATTTCTCAAAAGGAATGCACAAAGAATTAGGTTTTCAAAAGAGTTTGGATTCTAAAACCAATGCATCCAAAATTAGAAACAAAACATGCATAAATCATTAATTCTAACCAATGCATGTTTAAAACCAGATTTCAAGATTTTCTAAAGCAATGCATGTGTGAAAATTCAAATGATGTGAATATGTTAATGCATCCATCAAATTGCAAATACAAAATCCCTAACACTCTCTTCCTCTTACTTCTATGGGATGGTTTACTTGAAGTACCCGCCCCACTGTCAAAGTCAGGAGCTTCGCTTGTCTCCTCACCGGATTGTCTACTCTTTCCAGCGGACTCCATGGAAGTCTTCTTCAATTCCCTTGCATCCAAGCAGCGATGTCGGCTTCCTCCTATTCGAGCTGATCCAAGTCCTCACTAGGTATCTCTTGTACAGCTCCTGGTCTGATGATGTCCTGCTCATTGAGAAAGCCAATCTTGTGCTTCTCTCCGGAAAGAAAAGCTAGAACTTCCTCTTGACAGACTCCATCCAATCTGCCAAGACCCTTCCCAGGAGATTGCTTGACATCAAGCTCCTTCTTGGAAAGCCCCCGGTACACTGAAAAGCTTTCCGCAAACCATTTCGTGAAGCTAGCAGTCCGGAAAGTGGGCAAATCAGGATAGGAAATCATGGCGGTTGTGTCCTCTGCATTGTAAAAGGCCCATGCATTCCTTCCATCCTGTAAACCTCCAAAGCGCTTCACCATGCTCGAAGGCGCTCCAACAACGCCTTGAGAGAAGCCCAACTGTAGCACGAAACGCGAGGGAACATAAGGTTGGATATCAACAAAAAGATGTCTCCGGTACACCACGGACCGACAAGTATGTCAAAAAGCCACCCCTTTTCTGCATTGGTCAAGGAGTAATGTCTTCCCGACCCCGCCCTGATGGAATCACAGGAGGCACCAAAGTCGAAAGCCTTCTTCCGCAAACCTGGAGAAAGCTTCACTGCAGATTGCCCGATCTCGACGTCCCTGAACCGTTGGATCCTCAAATGGGCAGATAAAAGAGATTCGGAAACGGCTATCCCTCTAGCCAACCGAATCATGAAAGGGTCATCATCCTGTGCAACTCCTAAGCGATGAAAGCCGGGACAGTGGTACACATACCACGAATAGAAAATATGGGTTGAAAATACCCTGTTCATAGGGAGCCTAAGCCGAACCAAGAAAGCAGCAGCCTGATGTTTGGTGCACAAGTAGGAGTAAAGAGCTGGCACCAAAGCCAACCGCTCTCCGAATGCCATCTAACAAGCCGAAAAAATACAATGCGGCTTGATGTGTGTTCCATCTCCTCCAGCGAAAACAGCCTCACCCAACCAATAAGTGAGGTAAACAGCGAGATCTCTCCGCAGTGCGATGTCAGAATAAATGGCGTCTGTACTCTCGAAGAACTTCTTCAAGTCATCTCGCATAACCGAGAACTTCTTCGAACCTGGGTTCGTGGCCCTAGCATCTTGGGCCGTGCCATCAGAAGACTCTCCACCGTCAAAGAAGTTGGAGCTGCAACTCTTCCAACTGCTACACCGGACTTTCGAGCCCTCCTTCTCCTTAAAAAAATCATAGAAGGCGACGAGCTGAAAGTACAGGAGCTTGAACCCCTCAGACTGCTCCTCAAGAACGTTGTCGATAGGCATAAACTCCTCATAGAGTTTGCCAATGATAGGCAGCCCGGTGATGATGCTTAATTCCTTCAGAGTAAAACCAATCTCACCGTTCATCACAATGAAGGTGTTGAAAGTCCGTGATCCAAACCCTAGATGGGGGGGGGGGGGGTGAATAGGGTGATCTTCAATTATGATCAATTTTAACCAATTTTAACTTCTTTAAAATAAACTAGTCTCAAGTGATGATAAATAAACAATATGCGGAAGCTAATAAAAATAATCACCACAAAGCATACACCATCACATAAGGATTTATAATGGTTTGACCTCAATGCCTACATCCACTACCAGCTTGTGATCCAACACCCCACCGGATTTCCACTATTTATGCTTTTTAATAGGCTAAGCAATAACCTTTACAATATGCTTTTCAAGGCTAGGCAGTAACCTCTACACTATGCTTTTCTTAGGCTAAGCAATAACCTCTTCAACCAAAAGGTTGGTTATCTCTCTAAGTAGTGTCTAAAATACACTTGATGGAGATACAATTTATAGCTCATTACAATGCCTCTTAATTAGGCGGATATGAAAGTGAAAATCTAATTCACACACACACACACACACACACACTATGAATGCAAGATGAATGCACAATGTGTATGTATGATGTCCTCAATCAATTTTAAAATGAAAGCTCATAAATGTATGCCTAAGGCTTTTGAAAGTTTTAGCTCATAAAAAATATTTATGATTGAGGAAAGAATGCTAATCACATGTTAAAAATAACTTGTAAAAGATACACATATGTATTCTAAACAAGTTGTGAAATTCTAAGAACAAAACATGTGATGCATAGGGATGTCAATCAAATTAACAATGTAGCTCAATATGTGTATGCTATAAGTATAAAACATAAAAATAGATTTGATTGAAATGAGGGGACAAATCATATGTAATTATAAATTCAACTTGAAAATGATATACCTATCAAAGCAAGGCAAGTTGTGAAACTTTAAAGCAAAAGTACATATGATTTGTGAAGTTGTTAAATCCAAAACATAAGATAGATTTGAAAGAGATTTTCTTATGATGAAAAACAACAACCATAGATTCAACCAAGTATAGGAATCATGTTACATATAATTTCAAAGATGTTTTCATTAACATGATTTACTTAGATATACCAATTTAAGTACTACTTGGATTGAATCAAGGTGATGCATCCAAAACAATAAATCAATTCAAAACATATACATGTTAAGGACACAACAAAACATAGTTTATCATGCTAGAAAAGATTTACCAATAATAAAGCAAAGCATGACAACATATGGTTAATGAAAGTAAAGCTTACTTAGTGATTTAACTCAATGGAACCAAGCTTTAGCTTTCCAAATGACCCGTTTCATCCCTTAGCTCATTCCCCTTTGATTGGCCTCAAAACATCTCAAGGAGGGCCTCTTGATCCTCTAAAATTTCTTTAGGAATGAGCCACTATTTATAGCCAAAAACTGCCCAACGGCTAGTCATCGGTCGACCCCATGACCCCCGAGTCGACCTGGCCTTCAATGGTAAAAATTCTGACCGTTTGAAAAACTAGCCAACGGCTCTTTCCTGGTCGACCCGCAGTGGGCTCGGTCAACCGGGTCCATGGGCTCGGTTGACCGAGCACACTGCAGGTTGACCCGGGCCCAGGGACCAAATTCCCTTAAAATTCATAATTCAAATTATTTCTTGAAGGGAACTTTTGGGCCACTGAATCAAGCTTGGAAACATGGTTTAAATCAAACTAAGAGGATTAAAACCATGAAAACATAAAAAGCCTAAATTGATTTGAAAGATTTAAAACATAGGCTAGCTTGATTTATAAAAATTCTTTTCAAATCTAATTGCATCCAAGTTTAAAAAACAAAACATGCATAAATCAAGATTTCTACAAGTCTTAAAAACAATGCAAGTATAAATCAAGATTTCAAGTTTTTCTAAATCAATGCATGTGTGTAAATTCAAATGATGCTAGAATGATAATGCATCCATCAAATTGCAATACACAAAATCCCTAACAGGTGTTGGTTTGCGGAAGGAATGACTCTAGCTTGTCCACAAAGGCCTCATCGGAGAAAACCACGGTCTTCTGAAAAGCGCGAACCATGTCGAAGATCCCGGCCTCCTTCAAAATGGCTCCGCCCACCTGCAGGGTGTGATCAGTCCATGATTCCCAACTCGAATCAGCACTGAAACGGCCACGAAGTCGAAAAGGCTTCACCCAACTACTGCCAAGGCCAATCGGTCTCAAATTAACCGACGGATGGTCAGAACCCTGGTAGCCACTGGAGGGCATCAACATGTCCATACGGACAGGCGACTTCTCCGCATATCCGGAAGGACCGCCAATAAAAACCCCAGTCTTTATCACATTGGTCCTCTTCACCCAACTTGGAGGATCCTCCCTCTTGGTAACGTGGGAGAAAGACTCATGATCGACACAGTCCGATCAAAAGTCGACCGGGTAGAAATAGTTCTCTCCTCACCACCAGCTGTGTAAGAGAACTGAAAACACCTTCTTTGGTACATCAAATCGTCAGGGACTGCATCGCCAAAGAAGAAGGTAGGCTTAGGCACAACGCTCTGATCGTCCATGACCCAAGGACGGTTGCTTACCATAATTCTGTAGAACTCATCATCCTTGAGAGCGATTAATCGCTGTCTCATCTCATCGCGATTGAGGGAGTCACACTCTTCCTGGCTTCTCTCCACAAACTGGACCTTCTCCCAGGCCTGTTGTACGGCCACATTAGGAGACCTGGTAGACCGACGAGGTGCATTAGTAGCAGGCTCTTTGCCCTTGTTCGTTTTGGAGGAACTACTTGCAAAGGATGAAAAAGAAAAAAAATCAATCATCAAAGTGACAGAATTTTGCTAAAAAGAATTCTAGTCAAATTTTGGCATGATTCTGGGACAACTCCGAAGAAAAGGGAAACATCCCGAAGAAGATAGGAATCAAGAAGATGAGCTCAACACCGCCACAAGCTCAATGAAGCATCCTCAAAGAAGGTTTGAACTCAAACATTGCTGTGAGATCAAACCAATCTCATCAAATCTCCGCTAGCTTGAAGAATGGGCTCAACATCGCTGCGAGCTCCAAACTCCAAAACTTGCAAAGCTCCTCAAAAATCCAGCAAGACCAGGAAAGGGCCCAACATTGTTGCAAGATCCAAATCTCAAAACTTGCAAAAGATTTCTAGGTATGCATCATCATGCTCCCAACCAATTTACTAAAAGCATGCATAAAAAATCATCATGCATTAGATGCTAGGAAAACTTTAACCAAAGTTTGATCAATTCCAACCCAACATTGGTCAAAACCAATCAAATTTTGTCGAAGTCAAAATTCATGTTGACTTGACCTAGAGATTCTAGCCTTTTATCTTAATGCATCAAAAAAAAAAAAGAGAAGAGAAAGAAAGCCATGTGCAAGAACATCTTGAAATGCATAAAATCTCATCATCATGGTGCATAAACCTCAATATCATAGTGAGCAAAAAAAAAAGAGAAAAGTTTCAAAAAAATAAAATAAAATAAAAATTTGGCCAGCAGGCCGTGGCCCACTGCAACGTGGCAGTA
Source organism: Cinnamomum chago (assembly GCA_038049695.1). NCBI lineage: Eukaryota > Viridiplantae > Streptophyta > Magnoliopsida > Laurales > Lauraceae > Cinnamomum > Cinnamomum chago. The sequence continues at coordinate 41,647,625 of CP142453.1, read as the reverse complement.
CGGCCAGGTCCGTACGGACTTGTCCGTATAACCAATAAAAAAAAGAAAAAAAAACGTGCAAAAAAAAAAACGTCCGAAAAACAGCACGTGAAAAAAAAGAGAAGAAAAGAAAAAGAAAGAAAAAAAGAAGAAGAAGAAAAGAAAAGGAAAGGAAAGGATTCTACTTCTACAATGGAAATTTCTTGTGAAGAAAGAAAACTTACTTGAAGCCATTGATGGAGAAGAAGAAGAAAAGCTTTAAGATCTTTGAAGAAGAAGAAGAACTCTTGATCTTGGAGCACTCTTGAAGACTCTTGCAAAGAAGCAAAGATCCAATCTCATCTTGCTTTTATAGAAGAGAGCAAACCAAAAGAGGAAACAAGGAGAAAAGAAAGGAGGTAAGTGCTAAAAATTAGCAACCTTCCCAAAAGAAAGAAATTTGAGATATTCTCTCCCAAAGAGAAGATTCTTTGAGAAATTCTCTCCAAAAAGAAAGGGAATGAGAAATATTCTCCCCCAAAGAGAGATACTTTGAGAAAATCTCTCCCAAAAGAAAGGAAACTTGAGAGATTCTCTCCAAGTAAGAATATTTTTAGATATTCTCTATCCAAGAGAGATATTTTTAGATATTCTTTACAAAATGACACCATGTGAGATCTAAACCATCTTTAAAAACTTAAGGTCCCATAGGCTAGCCCACATGAGCCAGGTTTGACCACCTAGGCACTAAAAGGGGCTTCCTTTCAAAAAAAGTTTTCTTACCAAGAAGCATACAAAATGGTTTCACGCCTCTTTTGAGTCGATTGAACCATTAAAAAAAAAAGAGAGAGAGAAAAGAAAGCTTCATGAGTTCCCAAAAAATCAAACCATCCAACCTCATGAACCAAATTAAGCCAAAATCTTGAAACTGACAACCCACAAAAACCACACCCTGGTCCCCTAACTTGCCACATAAAGCTTGTTAGGTCACAAGGCCAAAACCAAAAAACCCCCGACCCCCTGGCTCGCCACATACAGCTTGTAAGGTCACAAGGTCAAAACCAAAATCCGACCCCCCAACTTGCCACATACAGCTTATTGGGTCACAAGGTCAAACTACAAAAATCAAACCCCGACCCCCTAACCTGCCACATACAGCTTGTTAGGTCACAAGGGCAAAAACCAAAAATCCTTCTTGATCGCCTGATGCGCCACATAAAGCCCTTAGGTTCACAAGATCAAAAAAAAAACCCAAATCCAACTCCCTCATGTCATTTTCAAAACTTAGCCATGAGATGGTACGTGATCCCTCTCACTACCATAAAATCCCCTTGGAAACTCAAAAGGCTCAAAGACTCTTGTTCAAGTCAGCTCTCCTTCAAGTTTCCTCTTCGAGGCACACTGACTCCAAAAGCTACTCGTCATTGTACCTCGAGAGGGCATTTATTGACACCAAAAATGTCACTTTGCCTCTTCAACATCAAGAAGCTATATGAAGCTGCATCCTACTACAAACAGGCAATGCCGCTTCAAGCATCAGATCTTGTCAGAATCACTTGAAAATTGATAGATCCTTCAAGACAGCCAAAAGAAGAGTTCACATGAAGTTTCGGGCCATTCCGACATCATTTGGCCTAGCTTCATCCTCCGGCAGCCAAACAAGCGCTCCTGGCTACGGCAGCGTCGAAGACATCAAAATTTCGATCTGAGCCTACGGGTAGTCTCAAAATACCTCCAAAAGGCTCCAAGTCAAATTTCAGGTACGATATGATTAACATGAATTAAGAGGTTAGAATCATTGATCCTAGTATCCCTTATTTTTACTGACCTCTTACCATTAGGATTTATAGACCACAAGATTCTACGTTCCGAGAGCTTTCCAACGATATATAGAACGTCCAATTCCGACCAATGGATCAAAAGATATGGCCCTCGGAAGACTACACAAATGATACCGCACCAGGGACACAATATGGGCGCCCAAGTTCCAAGCTGCACTTGGGCACACAAACAGGTGCGCCCAGGTTCCAAGGACACACTTGGGCACACACATAGGTGCGCCCAAGTCTCTGGTTACAATAGAACACACTTTAGTGCACATTTAGGTTGGTTCCTCTCCACTCTTCATAGTTCCGGCCCAGTCTCAATCCGAAAACAATCCAAAACCAAGCCCCCAAGCCCATTCGGCCCAAAAAATAACATGGGCGCACACACATTCTAAAATCCACTTGGGCGCCCCCACAAGTGCGCCCAAGTCCAATTTCCTTTGCTTTAGACCAAATTCAACCCGAACCAAACCCTAGGTCAACGTAACCCCAAGTCCCTGCCATTTCCTGACCTCTGATTACTCTGGTGTATGGACCAACAGACTCTACATTTCAACATCTTTCCAACGATGTATAGAACGTCCAATTCCGACCAACGGTCCAAGAGTTATGGCCCACGGAAGATTACCTTAACTAACCCCCTACTAGAGACAACTTAGGCGCCACCCTAGGTGCGCCCAAGTTTCAGCCTGTGCTTGGGTGCACACACAGGTGCGCCCAGGTGTCTAGTTGCCTTAGGAAAGCACTTGAATACATACTTAGGTAGGTTTTGCTCTATCCTTCGTAGTCCCGACCTAACCTCGACCGAAAAATAGTCTAAAACCGAACCCAAAGCCCACTTAGCTCCCAAAACCAACATGGGCGCACACAACATGGGCGTACCTATGTGCTCCCAAGTTCCCCATAACCCTAGACTTGCCTTCGTTTGCGTGAAACCTCTGGAAACTCGTGCAAACAGTAGCCCTAACCCCTTCTCCACGAAAAAACCCTTATATAAGGATCTCTTATGTCATTTACAAAAGGGGGCTACCAAAAAAAGAGAGGCTACCAAAAAGAATAGAAAAGTTAGGAGAAAAGAGAAGAAAAGAGAGTAGCCACCATAACCAAAGAGAGAGCTTTGGATCTAGAAGAAAGGAGAAGAAGGAGCTTTTTTCTTGGTTTCCCAAGATTAGCAATGGAGAAAGCTTCCGAAAGCCATGGATCTGCGCGAAAGCTTCGACCTAGGACTTGAAGGATACGATTCAAACCGGTATTTCTAGATTAGGTTCTCTTCCATTGATATTCAGTATCATTAATGCTTAGAAATATGCTTAGGATCATGCATGCATTGTAGATCTGCATTAATAGTAGTATTTTTTAGTAGATCTAATACTTAGCAGTCATCTATCATTAGTAACATGCTTAGGATCATCCATACTCCGTAGATCTGCATTATTTCTTGCATTCTGAACTCGTGATTAGGATAGACTTTGCATCCATCTTGTCTTCATTAAGGAAAATCCGAAAAATAAAAAAAATATAAAAAAGAAAATAGAAAGAAGTGCAACAGAACACTTGGGCGCAACTATCTGTGCGCCCAAGTGTCTGCTTCAGGTTTCAATTTCGAGTTTCATATTAAGCATAGTTTATCTCTTAGATCCAAACTCTTTTTTCATACATATTGATATTGGGACCTTCGGATCTATAATTTTGCATCCCAAATCGCGCGAAAAGTATTGAGAAAAGAAACAAAGAAGATAAAAAGTGCAGGAAAAAACTTGGGAGCAACTGTGTGTGCGCCCAAGTTTCTGGATAGGGTTTTGGCCCCGATTTCTCGTTTCGCACGTACTCTGGTTCTTAGATCCGAGCCTACCCTCATAAAATTTAATATTAAAGTCTTCGGATTTGAGAAAAGTGTTAAAAGAATTGGAAGGAAGACCAAATATATCGCAAAAGATAAAGAAAAAAGAGACAGTGAACTTGGGAGCAACTGTGTGTGCGCCCAAGTTTCTGGATAGGGCTTTGGCCCCGATTTCCCATTTCACGTGCATCTTGGTTCTTAGATCCGAGCCCATCTTCATATATATTGATATTAAAACCTTCGGATCCACAAAAGGCATTGAAAGAATCGAAGAAATATTGGAATATAGTACCAAAAGATAAAGGAAAAAAGAGACAGTGAACTTGGGAGCAATTGTGAGTGCACCCAAGTTCCTGCCAAAGGGATCCGCCTCTTGGACTTTGGTCCTCATGTCATTACTTTCGAATCCGAAGGTTATTATATCAATAATTCATATTAGGATCTTATATTTAGTCGTAAAGTGTCGAAATTCGAATTGGAATATCGTAGAAAATTATAAGTGTATCGCAACCCGCAGAGAAACACTTGGGAGCAACTGTGTGTGTGCCCAAGTTGTGCAGTGAACTTGGGAGCAACTGTGTGTAAGGCCAAGTTCCCAATTCGTTTTCCGGCCCGCATTTCCATATCTTTGCATTCCATTTAGCTTGCTGCCTTATCTTTGTGGTAATTTCAATTAACTACTGAGCTTCTAGACTTCGAATCATCATCACTTTAGGTTAGGTTGCATTGCAATTGCATAAAATACCAAAAAATCATAAAATCATAAAATACTTCTCCTCTCATCTTACTCTCTAGTAATTAAGAGAAGAGAACACAAAAAAAAAGATAAGTAATTAAAAGAAGTAATAGAATAAGAACAATAGACATTGAGTAGAGGATCATAAGTTGCTCTTTAGGTTAGGTTGCATTAAATTGCATAAAATACCAAAAAATCATAAAATCATAAAATACTTCTCCTCTCATCTTACTCTCTAGTAATTGGAGAAGAGAACACAAAAAAAAAAAAGGTAATTGAAAGAAGTCTTAGGATTATAAAAGTAGACATTAAGTAGCTGACCTTAGAGCATTCCATTCGTGCCTAAGTAAATCAATAAATTCGATCAACTCCTAATCTAAAACGCTTAATTAACTTAAAACACCTAATTAAAACATCCAATTAAAACCCATAGAATTAATTAACTAAATCCCTGAAATCGATTAACAACTCCTAATAAAACCCTAATTAACAAACCTTAATTAAAATTTTGATTAATAAGCCTATCTAAACCAAAACCCCTAATTAATCAAACCCTAATAAACAAAACCCTAGCCACCAATCCCTAATTAAGACCCTAATAGAAACCTAATTAAGACGATAAGACTCAGTCACACCCAGAGAATAGAGACATTCCCCAACCAAGGTGCAAATCCGACTTAGAAACACCATAGAATCGAACGAACCAGTAGCTCCAGAACAGGCAGACACTTGGGCGCCCCTACAGGTGCGCCCAAGTTACCCCTGAAACCTGGGCGGACTTAAACTTCTTGTTCCAATCCCAAAGCACATTGGTCGCGTTTCAACTCCCGAACTTAAGCCACATATATATTTATTGACATAGATCACCTGAAACTCCAAGCCTAAGTGAACAGAATCTCGTAAAAAAACAAAACACGCGAACCAGACACTTAGGAGCAACCATAGGTGCGCCCAAGTTATTCAGGAAACATAGGAGCAACCATAGGCACACCCAAGTTATTCAGGAAACATAGTAGCAACCATAGGCGCACCCAAGTTATTCAGGAAACATAGGAGCAACCACAGGTGCGCCCAAGTTATTCAGGAAAGATAGGAGCAACCACAGGTGCGCCCAAGTTTACAACAACACCTAGGCGCACACACAGGTGCGCCCAGGTTTACAACAACACCTAGGCGCAGACACAGGTGCACCCAGGTTCCTATCTAGCCTAAGTTGTGAATCTCGGTTACATTTCGAATTCCAGACTTAAACCATTAAGATAAATCAATCCAGAATCTAAAACAACATTAAAACAGAAGCTTACACTTATAGATGTTAGGAATTTAATAGATTGCAATTTGATGGATGCATTATCATTCAAGCATCTTTTGATTCACACACTTGCATTGTTTTAGTTAAACTTGAAATCTTGTTTTATTCATGCATTGTTTTTAAGATTTGCAAAAGTTTTGATTTATGCATGATTTGTTTTCAATCTTGGATGCATTTGTTTTTACAAAAGAGTTTTTAGAAATCAAGCAAGCCATTGGTTTTAAAGTTTCAAATCTTTTTTGGCTTTTTATGTTTCATGTTTTAAAACCCTTAGAATGATTTAAAACATGTTTTTAAGCTTGATTTAGTGGCCCAAAATGTTCCACAAAGAAAATCTTTTTGTGAGAACCCGACCCCTAATCTCTTGGATTAGTGTTGTTTTATTTGTGGATTAGTTCTTTTAGTGGGATTAGTATTTGTTGGGTTGAGTTTGTGAGCTAGATTGGGTTTTCTTCTAGTTTTGGGCTTTTGAGTGCTTGGGCAGCTTGTGGGGCCCTTTGGGGGTTCCCTTTTCGGCTTTGCATTTTCTTGTGAGATTTTTCCGATTTGTTTCGTATTGTGTTTTTGGCCCGTTGCATTCATCTTGAGGAATCCTACAACTTTCATGTTGATCTCGTATCCATTTGAGAACCCGAAATCCGATTTCTTGGCCTTGAGGGAAAAACAGTCTTTTCACACCAAATCTGTACCCAAAACTCGATATTCTCGAAACCCGCGAAACATACACTTTTTGGAAACTAGATATTTCGACGATCATTTCTTCCTTCTTCGTCGAATCCATCCGAGGTCCCGAATTAGATGATTTCAGCCACCCAAGTTCTTTAAGTGGTGGGACCCAAACCTCACTTGTTTATAAAAGGAGACCCTTCCCCTTCCTCTTCCATTTTTCATTGTTCCAGCACAACCCTTTTGAGTCTAGGGTTTTCTTGCTTTCTCCTCTTCTTCTTGCTTCTCCATCTCCAAGCCACACCTAGAGCTCATCAATCAAGCAATAGAGATCATCATCTTCTTCCTCATCTTACAAGCTTTCCATTGGTATCATTTGTGAAGAGAACCCTCCATCACAAGGCTTCCATTGAGCTTACTCTTGCCATTAGAGGACCTTCCAAGTAAGTGATTCTTCCCATCTCCTAGATTAGTGTTCCTCTAGCTCTTGAGAAGCTCCATTTGTATTATTGAAAGCTCTTTCATTTTCATTCTTTGTGTAACCCATTTTAGGGTTGTTTTTGGGGGTTTTTTATTGTAGCTTGGAAGTGAGCTTAAGAAGGGATTAGGAGCTTGGTTTGTGAGATTGGAACCCAAGGCAAGTGGTTGATTGGATCGTTTTGATTATTAACATGTTTTGTGAGAAAATCTTGATTCATTAATGGTTTTGGTGATTTTAATAGTTGTCTTTAATATGATTAATATTGATTTCAAGATGTGCTTATTGATGAGTTATTCTCCCTTGTTAATCTCTTGGAAATGTATGTATCATAGTGTCAAGATTTCAAATGGTTTCACATGAATGAGTTTTCTCCACTTTTGAGATTTATTGTGAATGGAAGGGATGGAAATGGAGGAACTTGAAATGAGGAGCTCTTTAGCTCATTTTAATGTTTTGGAAACATGTGTTTAAGTCTCCTTATGTATAATTCTATGTGATTGATTATATGTTGGAAGGAAAGGAAACAAAAAGGAAAAAAATCAAGTTCTCGGACCTGCACTGCGCCCAGGTCCGATCGATCGGACGTTCAGACCGATCGATCGGACTGACTTTTAACAGTAAGGCTTTTTCAGCCGATCGATCGACCGATCGATCGGACCCTGTGCAGAAATTTTGGCCGATCGGAGGACTCAGTTTGAGTCCGGTGAATTTTGAGATTTTTAATTTTTTCTTGGTTCTAGGTGGGACCTTGGCTACCCTTTTTGGACTGATTGGACTATGTGTGAGATGTCTTGAGACGACACTCCTCAAGGTTGATTCGGTTGCATCAAAGTTCAATCCATTTCAATCTTGAACGGAATGGAACGACGCGATATCTTCTTTATATCTAAACACAAGTCTATTTCCTTGGTTATCGCTAATTCTATTCCTTTCGATGACTGAATCGGTTGCTCGATGTTTCCGGATTAATGTCATGCCTAGGATGGACCGTTTATAATCTTGATTCTTGCTATTGTAACATCTAGTACTGCCCATAAGCTCATTTTAAGTTTTGAAAGTAGTAAAAGTGCATAAGGAGCCCGAAATGTCTTCAAACTCAAGGAGTACCAAGTAATTATTGTAATCGACATACGGGACCCCTATTCACTTAAATAGATCTTGAAATCAATATTCTTCCCGAAATGGTATAGTGCATTATATTTCCTCATTTCCCGAGATTTGCATCACATGACTTGTTTCCCGAAAGCATTGAAGTTACTCTGGTAACAGTTATTGTCCCGAAGTGCATTGCACCACATGATATGTTAGTGTGCCCTTGATCACCCCCGTCTTGCCCGTTTGATTATGTATTTGTACTTGATTTACTTGCATTGTCTCGATTGTATTTGACCTATGAGTCGGCATCACTAAGCTTGGATAACCTTGTTGGTCTGATCCACCGACTTGGAGATCCCCCTCTTGTCCCGCCAGCTGCAGCTTGGATCCCGCTACCCGGTTATTACCGTGGTCCCGTCCCGATACCCGGTTATTACCGTGGTCTTGTCCCGATACCGCAGATTGCTACTGTGGTCCCCGATGCCCGGCTCGCTACCGTGGTCATGTATAGTATATGTATATGCATTCATGAGATCCACTGTTTCTCCTCACCTCGAGTGACTGAGATCAGTGCCTAGTATATGTATTTATATGAGATCCCCTGTTTCTCCTCACCTCGAGTGACTGAGATCAGGGCCTAGTTATTGCTCTATCGCTTTAGTGATAGAGGACTTAGCTTCGTGTGGTTGCCATCTTGCCAGTTCCCGATTCCTTGGATACCCGACATGTTTTATATTGTTTACTTGCTTTCCGATAAATGATTCGTTTCCTTTATGAAAGTTGTTATTTAAACAAGTGATTGATATTCTCCAATGTAAATTCAGTTATTATTATATTGCCTTCTGTTCTTTGTACCCACACATGTTTTAAATGAATGCCGGTAGGGCGAATACCCATGCTTTTACATATGTTTCACACGATCGATGGTTTTACTAGATTTATATGATTACACATGTTTTAAAGGAATACCCGAATTGTGAAATATCCATGCTTTGAAATATGTTTCAAATGACACTTGTTTGCCAGATCCCTACGTTTATACCTGTTTTAAACGACACCCGGTTTGTTAAACATCCGTATTTCTACATAGGTTTCAAATGGACATTGGTTTTGCTAGACTGCTATGAATACCTGGTTTATTGTATACTTATGTTTTGCTTAAGTTTCAAATGAACGTTGTTTTGCCATACCACTACATTTATACATGTTTTAGACGAACACTTGTTTTATTAGATATTCGTGTTTTACCCATGCTTGAAATGAATACAGGTTTTCCCCGAGATTCCCGACTTTGCACCCGTTTAATTATATGCAGCATTTGATCGAATAGCATGATTTATCTTATGTTTTATTCTTCAGTATACTTGTTATCTTTTCATCCACCTGCCAGACCGTCGTGTCTGACCCACTACTTTTGGTACTCAGGTTCAGATTTCTTCGTCCCGAGTTGAGTGTTTTTGTTGGCTGTGGAGCCATGCCTTGCAGGTCGTTTTGTCGGCTATGTCATGTAGACATTGAGCTTGACATCGGAGCTACGTCACATTTGGGTAGTAGTTTATAGCTTATTGTTGTATGGCTTTTATTAGCCTTTTTCTTGGGATTCTTAATTAATGTGCATTGATAATTGTAACTTGAACATATTTGGGAATGTAATATCCTGTTACCGTCAGCTCTGTAATTTATTGTGATGGTTACTCCAGTCCGATATGATTCTTGATATAATAGCTATGTGCTAAAGGTTGAGTGCGACGCGGAATCCGATGGCCACGGACTTCGGGTCGCAACGCCACAAATGCTTCCGCAAAATATTCAGAATGTGTTGTCTTCACACACGCGGATCTTGGGAGAAGTAAAATATAATTATGCCTTAATCCCTTTTCCCGCCCCCGAGGTTTCGGTTCGGGGGCGTGACACTTTTAAACTTGCAAAAGTGGGAATTTTGGTCCCGGCAGTGTCGCCGGTCGACCGGCGCAGAGGTCCCGTCGACCGGGAACACTGCAGGCAGAAATTGCCTGGGGCTGTCTAACGGTCATAAATATAGCCGTTATGTGATCCCGGTCGACCGAGACCTGTGTGTAGGTCGACCGAGGACTAGCCATTGGGCACTTTTTGCTATAAATATGAGTTCTTTCATTTGCCAAAAGTTGGGAATTTTAAGGCCCTCCTTGAGGGGTTTTGAGGCAAATAGAAGGGAAATGAACTAAGGGATGAAGGGGATCATTAGGAAAGCTAAAGCTTGGATTAATGAGTTAAATTACAAGTAAGCTCTACTTTCCTTAATCATATGTTTTCATGCTTTGTTTTATTTTTGGTAAATCATTTGTAGCGTGATAAACTATGTTTGTGTTGTGTCCTTAACATGTTTTATGTTTTGAATTGATTTATTGTTTTGGATACATCACCATTGATTCAATCCAAGTAGTACTTAATCTTTGGTAAATCTAAGTAGATCATGTTAATGAAAGAAACTTGGTAAATCATATGTAACATGATTCCTATACTTGGTTGAATCTTTGGTTGTTGTTTTCCATCATAAGAAAATCACTTTCAAAACTATCTTATGTTTTGGATTCAACTTCTTTACAAATCATATGTTTTCATGTTTTGTTTTATCTTTGATAAATCTTTAGTAGCATGTTAACCTATGATGTGTTGTATCCTTAGCATGTTTTATACTTTGAATTGATCTATTGTTTTGGATGCATCACCATTGATTCAACCCAAGTAGTACTTTAACCTTGGAAAATCTCAGTAGATCATGTTAATGGAAACATCTTTGAAATTAGATGTAACATGATCCATATACTTGGTTGAATCTTTGGTTGTTGTTTTCCATCATAAGAAAATCTCTTTCAAATGTATCTTATGTTTTGGATTCAACATCTTTACAAATCATATGTGTATTATTGTTTTAAAGTTTCACAACTTGCCTTACTTTGATAGGTATATCACTTTCAAGTTGTATTTATAATTACATATGATTTGTCCCCTCTTTTCAATCAAATCTATTTTTATGTTTTGAGTTTCATGTTGATTTGATTGACATCCCTATGCAGCACATGTTTAGAGCTAATTCATTTCATACAACTTGTAAATCTTTGATCTCATTAACAAGTTGTTACTTTTAACATGTGATTAGCATTTCCTCAATCATAAATGTTTTTGAGCTAAAACTTTCAAAAGCCTTAGGCATACTTTATGAGCTTTCATTTTCAAAATGATTGAGGACCACACACACACACACTTCATATACTTTCATCTTTGCATTCATAGTGTGAGTGTGTATTAGATTTTCACTTCCATATCCGCCTAATTAAGAGGCATTGTAATGAGCTAAATATAATCTCCATCAAGTGTTTATAGACACTATCTTAGTGAGATAACCAACCTTGTGGTTGAAGAGGTTATTGCTTAGCCTATAAAAGCATAATGTATAGGTTGATGTTAAGCCTTGAAAAACATCAATGTAAGGTTATTGCTTAGCCTTGGAAAGCATATTGTAAAGGTTATTGCTTAGCCTATTGAAAAGCATAAATAGTGGAAATCCGGTGGGGTGTTGGATCACAAGCCGGTAGTGGATGTAGGCATTGAGGCCGAACCACTATAAATACTTGTGTGATGGTGATTGCTTTGTGGTGATTCTTTTGTTAGCTTCCGCATCTTGTATGATTAATCATCACATGTGTCTAGTTTTTTTTAAAGAAGTTAAAATTGATTAAAATTGGTCATAATTGAAGCTCACCCTATTCACCCCCCCTTTTGGGTTCGGATCCCCAGGACTTACAATAGAAACTCCCCGAATTCCGAAATTAACATCGACACCGTCGTCACCAGCCTAAGCACACAGAACCTGACACTTAGGCGCCATTATCTGTGCGCCCAAGTTGCCTGTGTAACCTAGGCGCAACCATAAGTGCGCCCAAGTTCTCCGTTAGTCCTATCTCATCGATTCTGGCATCTTTCCATCATTTGAAACAAAACCTAAAACTCTAGAGCCTTAAACAACTAAAACAGAACCTTAATATATTTAAAAATATACTAATCAAGACCTTAATCCATCCCTAAATCGCTCTTAACCAACCTTCAACATAAATCAAAACAAACCGAATTAATTAAGATCATAACCAAATTCCTTAAGCATAATTGTCAAGCTTAGGCTATTAGCACCCTAGGATTATATCAGATTCCTCGATTAGATAGATTAGAGCATTAGGCTTCGTCCCATCACTTTTCTTGTTCCGTTAGGGGACCGGGAGAGCTAATGTGGGCGGTCTAGGACCTTAGGTTAGGGTTAATCCGATGATCAGTAATAAAGCACTAATCACGTAAATCCAAGTAAGATCCCCTAGTTAGGCCCTTCTAGACCAATATCAAAAATCCATAAAAACTATAAAACCAACAAAATAAACAGAAAAAGATTTTTTCCTTTATTTCTTCTTCCACCTCAGGTGCCAGATATTTAATCGAACTTAATGATAAAAGGGAATAAAGAACTGACTTCTAAAATTGAATAAATGAGAATAATTAGATGAGATGAGTGATTTCACACACCTTGCATATTTTTATTTCGGCCCATCGGCCACCCTAAATCAATCACGACCCATTGGCCCTCTAAAACAAATACCGGCCCATCGGCCACCTTCAATCAATTACAGCGCATCGGCTTTTCACTTTATCACTCGTGTATCGCACACGAAAAACACAGAAATCGCAAGTCAAATTCTCATTTGCATCATCATTTTGATTTAAAAAGTCAGCCTTTAAACCCTATTTTGCCAAGGGATTAGATGGGGGTACCCGGGAACGGGGCCGATCCTCTTCTTAAATATTTGGCACCTCCCCCCTTTCATTTTCTTTATTTTAATTATTTTGTTTTACTTGGATACACCATGATTATGCTATGTGAGGATTAACCTTATTTGGATTCTGACTCATAACCCTGAATTGACCCAGTATTAAAGAGACCCAAAGAGACCCAAATTAATGTGACAGGAAAACCATCGTGTGTTGCCGGCAGCACATTAGACGAGAGAAGAACCCACCCATTTATTTTCTCCCATTTTTCTTTGGCTTTTGTCGAAGAACGGTGTTACGGCCGTTACCGTAGCTGGCAATCGCGATCTGTCGATTTTGAGGGTAGTCGGAATCCTCATTTTCGATATAAAATTTAAATAGCACATATAGATGAATGGCGATTTCCCTCCCCCCTGGGGGATCAAAATTCACATTCGACACTTGCATGCACCCTTTTCATCTTGTGACATGAATTTCATTGTTAGGGTTTAGAATTGGGGATTCTTCTGCTTTTGAACCAAGAGAGTAGGAAAGGGTGGAAAGCCTGGATTTGAGGCAAGTATAACCTATAATTTTCTATGCATGTTGTTGTTATCATTTGATTCCATTTTTCTGACTCAGATTCTTATGTTGCTTAGCCTCTTGCATCTGTATATTGGTGGAATTGGAAAATGGACATTGGAATTGTAGTTTGTAATGGACTTTAAGCATCTAATTGTGATGAAAGGGGTATAATGGGATGTGGAGGAGTATGTAGACTCCAATTTTATGTGGGTTTTGAAATGGGAAATGCCTGGGATGAGATGGAAGTGTTGCAGTCCCAAAAAACACTCAAACCAGAACCATTCTAGGTTTTAATTGCAGCCTGGGTGGTCACTAGGCGGCTAGCCGCCCAGGCAGCGGTTAGAATATCAGTAGGCAGAAAAAAAAAATAAGATAGGCCTGGTGGCCGACTACCCAAAAATCCTAATATTTAGGGATAAGTTAGGGGTCCTTGTAGGGCTTTCTAATGGTATCTTTTCCTCAACCTGACCACTAGAAATTACCATTGACACGGGGGACCTTATTGAGGCAAGGATCTTCATGATGGGTTGGTGAAGCCTGATCTAGACTTTATTTATTATAGGGGTTTATCTGTAATTTGTCGATTTAATTTGGACCATCTGTTATAAGGCTAGATCTGACGGTTGTGGGTGTCTAGAGGTTTAATGTTTCATATATTTATACTGGGGGTTGAGAACATTGTAATCAAGAGGGTGATATTGAGAGAGAACAAGAGAGACAATGAGTGCTTGTACTCTTGTGGGAATCTCCAATAATAGTGAACGGCGTGAATCTCCCGTGGACGTAGCCAATCTTGTCGAACCACGTAAATCCGTGTCTCGTGAATTGATTGATTGTGGGATTGATTGTCTCGTAGATCGTGGGTGTGTTTCCGATCCTAACAACTGGTATCATAGCTAGAGCCAAGGATTTTCCTAAGGCTTAGCGTTACGCACGATCACGATCGTGATTGGGTTTCATCCCGGAGAAGAGATCATCTGGATCTTTTGATTTCACCACAGATCAGGGTTCTGATCAATCAGGTGGGCGACGAGAATCAGGGATTGATCTGTTTCTTCCAGATTGCGTTTCAGAGAAAGAAAAAAAGGAAGTTGGTTTCTCTGTTTGATTTCCTGCAGGAACAGAAGGTGACTGTGGTTTGATTTTCAAAAGACAAAAGGATTCTTGTCTTATTTGACAAGTGGAGAGATTAAGATTATTAAAAAAAAATTTGGAAAGTTGCAGAACCCATTCAAGTCCGTCACGCCCATCATCGCTGCACGATCGCCGTCTCTGCTGCAGCCGTCGTCGGAGATCCCGCCCGCCGCCGTCGTCCGAGATCCCGCCCGCCGTCGTCGTCGGAGAAGATAAACGCAAGAAGGAAGGGGCTGCAGTTTCTGCGTCCTGTTCTGTTGCAGAGAATAAAAGTGAGGAAGAAGACAACCCAGGTCCTGGATCGGTTTGCAGGCCAGACCCGTTCCTGGTCAGGTCCTACCCGCCCACGTCAGGGAAGCCCAGCAGCATTTAGAAGCTTTGGGCCAGGTCCACTGCATGTTAGGTCCGGCTCACCCGCTCCAGAAGCCTAGCAGTAATTGCAGTCAGGTCCAGGTCAGTTTGGCCTGACCCGTTTTACAGAAGCCCAACGCCAAACGCCGACGTCATCCTGACGCCAGCAGTAAGGTCAACAGTCAAGTTTGATCGGTTCGAACGACCAGATTTGTTTCATGAAATCTGAAGCCATCCGGACTCAAAATTGCACTCCATTTTTTTGTTGGATTCGTATTGACGAGATCTACAAGGTAGACGGAACGGATTGACAGTTTGACAGGCAGAGAAATTCATCAAGTAGATTGAGCTTGGTTTGAGTGGGAGCCATGACGGACGACGCAAAGCTCACAATTGAGAAGTTTAATGGCACAAACTTCGCGTACTGGAAGATACATGTTGAAGATCTCCTCTACCCGAAGAATTTCTACTTGCCGCTTGGGGGAAAAGCCAAGAAATCTGCAACAATGTCAGTTGTAGAATGGGAGGTACTCGACAGGAAAGCCTTAGGTACTGTTCGTCTCTCTCTATCAAAGTCTGTTACATTCAATATATCAAGGAGAAAACCACTAAAGATGTTATGGATGCCCTATCACGAATGCATGAAAAACCATCCGCCTCAAATAAAGTTTTCTTGATGAGAAAGCTAGTTAACATGAAGATGGTTGAAGGTGGGGTTGTTGCTGAACACCTGAACGAGTTTAACACGATCATGAACCAGTTATCCTCGGTTAACGTACAATTCGAAGATGAAATTTGGGCTTTGTTGGTTTTATCTTATTTACCAGAAAGCTGGAATGGTATGGTTACAGCACTGAGTAATTCTTCAGGATCAACCACACTGAAATTTGATGATGTTGTGAGTGTTATCCTCGATGAGGAAATTCGTAGGAAACCTTCAGGTGAATCATCAAGAAGTGCATGGAATGTGGAAAACAGAGGAAGATCATCTGAGAGAGAGAAAGACCGTGGAAGATCAAAATCAAGGAGCATGTCAAGATCTTCAAAAGGCAAGATTGAGTGCTGGAATTGTGGCAAGAAAGGACGTCTGAAAAAGGACTGCAGAGCTCCACCAAAGAAGAACAAGCAAAAGAACGGTAATAAAGCCAATGAAGCTTCCGCAAATGTCATAGGTGATACTGTTCGATATGCTTTAATTCTTGCTTTTGATTATAAATCTAAATCTTGGGTTATAGATTCCGGTGCGTCCTTTCATGCTACTGCACATAAAGAATATCTAAAAAATTATGTATAAGGTGATTTTGGTAAAGTTTATCTTGGTGATGATGAACCTTGTGATATAATTGGCAAAGGAGATGTTCAGATTAAATTGCCAAATGGCGGTATATGGCAATTGAATGATGTCAGGCATGTACCCAGCTTGAAGAGAAACCTCATATCAGTTGGTCAGCTTGCTAGCACTGGTCACGTAACTATTTTTGCAGATGATTTTTGGAAAGTTACAAAAGGGAGTATGGTTGTTGCTCGCGGTAAGAAAGAGGGAACTCTTTACTTGACTAACAGCTCTACAAGTTCAATTGCAGTTGTAGATAAAGGCATTGACTCAAACACATGACACTATAAACTCGGACACATGAGTGAGAAATGGATGAAGATTCTTCATTCTAAAGGAAAGCTGGAAGGACTCAAGTCATTGGACTTGGAGTTCTGTGAAGACTGTGTTTTCGGAAAGCAGAAGAAAGTTACATTCTCTAAAGTAGGCAGGCCACTGAAGTCAAAAAGGTTGGAACTAGTACACACGGATGTGTGGGGACAAACTCAGGTACCTTCTCTTGGTAGATCTTCTTACTTTATTACATTCATTGATGATTCTACCAAAAAATTATGGGTATATCCCATGAAACACAAGTCTGACGTGTTTGATGTTTTCAAGAAGTGGAAAGCTTTGGTTGAAAACGAAACAGGTTTAAAACTGAAATGCCTAAGGTCTAATAATGGGGGAGAGTACTGCAGCAAAGAATTTGAGGAGTATTGCACCAAAAATGGCATTAAGCGAGAGAAGACCATTCTCAATACACTACAGCAAAATGGTGTGGCAGAGCGCATGAACAGGACAATTGTTGAGCGTGCCAGAAGTATGAGGCTACATGCTGGATTGCTCAAGCAGTTTTGGGCGGAAGCAGTGAAAACTGCTGCATACTTGATCAATCGGGGGCCTTCAGTACCTTTGGATGGTGGACTACCAAAGGAAGCTTGGATCGGAAAAGAGGTAAACCTTTCACATTTTAATGTATTTGGTTGTATCTCTTATGTTCATGTTGATGCTGAAAAAAGAGACAAACTAGATTCTAAATCTAGGAAATGCACTTTCATTGGATATGGTTCTGATGAATTTGGTTACCACTTCTGGGATGATGAAAATAGAAAAATCATTAGAAGCATAAATGTTATATTCAATGAGAAAGTGATGCATAAAAACAACGACAAGGTGAATATTTAGAACTGGATAACACTCCTAAAAATGATGTACCTGAAGTGCATGAAAATGAAAACCCGCAGGTGGACCCTCAAACACCTGCTCCAGTAAGAAGGTCATCTAGGACTCCTAAGCCTACTCTACATTATTCACCTTCTTTGTTTTACTTGTTGTTAAATGATGGTGGTGAGCCAGAATGTTATGAAGAAGCATTGCAAGTATAAACTCGAGATAGGTGGGAACAAGCCATGGAAGATGAGATGCAATCTTTGTTATCAAATCAGACATGGGACTTAGTTCAGTTGCCTGAGGGAAAGAAAGCATTACACAATAAGTGGGTGTACAAATTGAAGGAAGAACATGACGGTAGCAAACGATACAAAGCCAAATTAGTTGCAAAAGGCTTCCAGCAGAAGGTAGGTATTGATTACTCTGAGTTATTTTCTCATGTGGTTAAATTGAACACAATCAGAAGTGTTTTAAGCATTGTGGCGGCAAAAGATTTGCATCTTGCGGAATTAGATGTGAAAACTACATTTCTCCATGATGACTTGGAAGAAGATATCTATATGCATCAGCCAGAGGGACATGATGTACCAGGAAAGGAGGAAATGGTGTATAAGCTCAAAAAGAGTTTATACGGTTTGAAGCAAGCCCCAAGACAATGGTATCTTAAATTTGACAGGTTTATGTGCAACACAGGTTACAAACGGTGTCATTCAGACCATTGTTGTTATTTCAAAAGTTTTGATGACTGTTACGTTATTCTACTCTTGTACGTAGATGATATGCTTGTTGCAAGTTCAAATATGCATGAAATAAACAATTTGAAGAAACAATTGTCACAAGAATTTGAACCGAAGGATTTGGGTGCTGCAAATCAAATTATCGGCATGAGAATTAGCAGAGACAGGAAAAATCGCACATTGAAGTTATCTCAGGCAAAATATGTTGGAAAGGTTTTAAACAGGTTCAACATGCAAAATGCTAAGCCAATTAGCACTCCACTAGCTGCCACTTCAAACTCTTAAAAGAGTTGTCTCCTAAGACAGAATAGGAGAAGGAGAACATGTCCAAAGTCCCATATGCTTCAGCTGTTGGCAGCTTGATGTATGCTATGGTTTGCACTAGACCAGACATTGCTCATGCAGTGGGAGTTGTAAGCAGATTTATGAGTAATCCCGGAAAAACGCATTGGGAGGCAGTTAAGTGGATTCTTAGATATCTGAGAGGCACCACTAATGCATCATTGTGTTTTGGAGGATTGGAGATCAAATTGCATGGCTATGTTAATTCGGACTTGGCAGGAGATCTTGATAGAAGCAAAAGCACTACAGGATATGTCTTCACATCGAGTACTGCAACTATTAGTTGGAAGTCACAACTACAGGGCGTCGTTTCACTTTCAACCACAAAAGCAAAGTATGTTGCTGATACAGAAGCTAGTAAGGAAATGATTTGGTTACAGGAGTTAATAAAAGAGTTGGGTAAGAAGCAAGGTTCAGCAGGCTTTAAAGTGATAGTAAGAGTGTCATTCATCTTACAAAGAATTCAGCCTTTCATTCGAAAACCAAACAGATTCAGATCAGATATTACTTCATAGGGTGGCTTTTGGAAGAAAAGGTATTGAAACTGGAGAAGATTTTATCGAGTGAGAATCTTGCAGATATGTTCACAAAAGTGGTGATTACAGAGAAACTGAAGCTATGCTCGGCTTCAGTCAGTCTTCAAGCATGAAGATGAGGTATCGAGATTCTTAGTTGTGTTTTGTTATTGTCAAAGCCATTTAGTATGATCAGTCTTCAAGTGGGAGATTGATGGGTTGGTGAAGCCTGATCTAGACTTTGTTTATTACAGGGGTTTATCTGTAATTTGTCGGTTTAATCTGGACCATCTGTTATAAGGCCAGATCCGACGATTGTGGGTGTCTAGAGGTTTAGGGTTTCATATATTTATACTGGGGGTTGAGAACATTGTAATCAAGAGGGTGATATTGAGAGAGAACAAGAGAGATAGTGAGTGCTTGTACTCTTGTGGGAATCTCCAATAATAGTGAACGGCATGAATCTCCCGTGGACGTAGGCAATCTTGTCGAACCACGTAAATCTGTGTCTCGTGGATTGATTGATTGTGTGATTGATTGTCTCGTAGATCGTGCGTGTGTTTCTGATCCTAACACTTCACATGTGTGATGTTCATTCATTCCATCACCTCACCATGGTTATTAAATACAATAATTAATGTACTTTGGATATATAATGTGGCACCAACTTAAGGAATAGTGGTACGTTAATTACTATAATTCAATTACGTATTGGAAAGTGATGGGGGATGAATACTTAGACTAGTTTGGCCAGTAAAAGTCCTCGATTCTCTAAATTATATTGCATGTGCATATTGGGCTGATTACACCAGTGACCTCTTACTCTTAAATGAATGTTTATATTCATAACCTGCATGTCATTCACATCGTTTAATGAATTGTTATTCCCATATTAATGTAATCCGGCTGAAATGTGAATTGAGTAAGTCTTGAGTAGATTTATGTGAATGGAATAGATTATATTAATAAATTGGATAGTGTACTCTGCTCAAGTTCAGATTGGTATATGATTCGAATCAGTTGGCACTACTTAATTTCGACCGGACGATACTCAACGGGGTCGACCCTTGGTTTAGAATTGTTAATGTTGCTGCGCAGTGGATAGTGTAGTGCACCTGAACTTCAAAATTGGATAGCCATGTGAACATTTGACCAAGTCACTGGTGACATACCAACATGAGTGCTCTCTTATGAGAGGAATTAGCTAAGGTAACCGCTGACTAGATTCTATAGTCTTATCTATCATTGACTCATAAAGCATGATTAATTTGATTGCACAACTGCCTAGTTTACTATTATTATGCTCTCCTTCAATTTACTTAACTATTATTCAAATTGATGCAATATGTGTAGATCAATTACTGCTTACACTTTGCTGAATTGTCGTATTCACTAGCTATCCTTTGGTGTTACAGATGCAGTTCCCGCTCTCCATCTTGAGGAGATCGCTGAGGGAGAGGAGGAGTCCGTTGAGGTTCCTTTAGGCTTAGAAGAATGGACGGTTGAGGGTGTTGTCCAGTTATGCTATCGAAGGGCGTCACATGTCATGTTTTCTGGGCAGTTTGAGAAAAATCTTCTTTTGTAGTTTGACATAAGCAGTGTGAACACTTTCGGCTATAGATGATACTTTTGGAAATATTGTATATAATCCTCTGTTTGGCATGTCTATTTTTTGCCTCTAAACATCTATTTCTCTAAAACGGATAGAGGTTTTGAAATTTAGAGGTGTTTGGCAATTATTTATAGCCTCTGCACACTCTAGAGAAAAAGAGGCAAACCCTCTAAAAATGAAATGCCCAAAAAATGGGCATGTAGAAATGAGAGGCAATGCCTCCTTAAAAAGAAGAGGCGGAACCCTTTTTTTATGACAAAAATGTCCTCGGCGGAATTTTATTCCCAACGAATAAAACCCTTTCCAAGTTCCAACTCGTTGTTTCTGTAAGGAGAAAGGGAGAACGGAGAAGAGGAAGCAACAAATCGGTATGTTTTTCTACTGCTTTCTTCTATTTTTTTTCTTCTTGTTTCTTTCTCTATTCAGAGGCTGGTTTCTCTCTTCAATCCTGTTCTGCGTTCGCTCTTGGGAGTCAAACTAGGGTTTTTGTCATCTATGTATAAATGTATTTATTTTCCTCTCTTTTTCTATGTTTGGGTGTTGGAGGTTGTTGGAAAAGAGGATGGGCTTTTTGAGGAAAAGGAGGTTTGTGTTTGTGTTTGTGTTTGTTTTTCTACGGAAGGGGAGAGAAATGGAAGATGGGATATTAGCAATGGATACGTATGTATTGTATGTGAGTGGTTGGAGGAGGAAGAGAAGAAATAAGCTTTTTCAAGGATTGTTTTTTCTTCCTTCCCATGCACTTCATGTAGATGGAAATGAAAATGATGCACTCTCTTTTTGCAGCTGTTGGGTGGAGTAGAAACCTAGGGAAAGAAATGCAGGTAATGTATGAAATCAACTGCTGTTTTTTTTTTTAAGGCCTATGCATGTGGCCTGCTTTTGATTGATCTTTAGTTTGAATATAGAGGATAGGATTAGTTTTTAATGTATTGATGGTTTGACCTATTCGGTATGTTTTTGTCATGGGTTTTGTAATCTATTTGTGAGCTGCTTTCACTCTAAGGGGTTAATTTGTTTGGATATAATAAATAAAGATTTATAATGAAATGAACTGCAAGAAGGATTATTAATAAATAAGGATTTTTTCATTGGTAATTTGGTTTTCATCTCTAGAAGACATGCTTTTTCATTGGTGATTATAAAGAAGGAACAATTGAATGGGTGAAAAATGTCAATTCTAAGTGATTATTATTGCTTTTTTCAAGACACTAAAGTGTTGATGAATTGAATCAAGTGAGATTCCTTTGCCTCATTTTGCATTCCAATTGTGTCCAGAGTGTCACTACTCTGTCAGCATGGACATTTGGATTTCCTGTGATGAAATCTCGTCAGAACAGGGCTTATTGAAGATGGGGATGACTTCTTCTTCTTCTTCTTCTTCATTATTATTATTATTATTATTAATAACAGTCCAACTTATGTCTGCTAAGATCAAGAACAAAGTGTATTTTGTTTTGGTACTGAATTGACTTCTTCTTATGGATAATTAATGTCTGCGAAGATCGACACAAAGTATATTTTGGTCTGGTAGTGAATTGTCACGTTGAGTAAGAATTTTTATTGTTGTCAAGGAGACTTGAGTTGAATACTTTTCTTCTGTTGAAGTTTTCCACTTTACTCAGTATTGAAAGTGGCTCTTTTACCCCTTCTATAGTACTGCTGATTGGAAGTTTGCAGCTGATCAGCTTGTAAGAGCATTTCCAGATAAAGTAATAGTTCATTGTAAGGATTTTCCTTTTTCAAGTTTTAAGTTTATTTTCTCCTTTCTATTGCTTTAATCACACTTCCATTGGGCTCTTCTATTCAGAAAGGGTATAATGATATTTGCAACCAAATATATCCAAGATCCAAGTACAACATTGCTACAAATAAAGAAATCAATTATTTACAAGGTTTGATTTTCTAAAAGAATATTAGCTGCTCATTTTTTTAATTCACATTTAATCTTCGCTTTTAAGTTAAGTGGTTCAAAATTTTCCTACGCGTTGAATTTTTATGTATTTTATTGTAAACTAACTGGCACTAAAAGTTTAAACATTTCATTATAAATCTTCACCACTATAGAAGCACAAATTGTGGTTAAACATCAATAACAAGATTCCAACGCTGTGGTTGCTCACTACTCTATTCTGTATATAACTATATATTGGATGTCCTTTGTATGTGGATAGAATAAGAAGGGTATCCAAGAGGGATAAATACCTCATCATGGCATGGGTGCCAATAGGAAAGATATAGCTTGTTTTGATGGAGGTCAAGGACACCGATAGGGAAATCTAAGGCACCTTCTACTGGCCACCTTGATTTGGAAGCTTACTGGGCAATCAAGGGGCTTGTGCCACAGTCTATAAACTTATCAGACTCTCAAAAAGATGTCGAGTCAATAAAGTCTACTGAGCTGATCTAGTACTCAGTAAATGATAGGCCACCATGAAAAAGATAGCAAATTTGGGCTGAAATCCTGGACAGATTTACCTTGTCTTTTGGCTGAGATTCTAGGCAATGTGATAAGAAAATTTTGTAGAAAAAATAACACTACCAAGGGCTTGCACAGATAAGGAGAAAATGAGTAGGGAATCACCCTACTGAAGTAGGTTTTTTATTACAACTCTTTACAATGCTTCTCATCCTGCTGTGAATATCTTTTGTATTTGGTGTATCTTTCGTATTTGGTGAATGGCACAAAACTGAACAAGAACTTTAAAAAAAAATGCTCAATCTTTGTTAGGTGTAATTATCATGTCGGAGAAAGGATAGTCAAAAGAGACAGATGGCATAGATCGTGTTTCTTGCTCAGATGGTATGAGAAAGTGTTTGATTGACATTTGTTTGGAGCAAGTGAGAGCTGGTGGCCACCCAAGGGTGCAATTTATCTCAAAAGCATGGAAGATGACAATAGAAAAATTTACTCAAAGGACAGGACACAATTTCAATCAAAAGCAATTGAAGAACCAATTAAATCATCTGAAAAAATTATACAATGCCTGGTTGCACTTGACATCACAAACTAGTATAGGCTTCAACCCACACACAGGCTGTGTGGAGATGGCACAGGACTGATGGACAGAATACCTGAAGGTATATAAATTTCTCATTTATTTTGGTATTTACAGGAGAGGTGAATATAGCATTTGACATTTATGGTTACACTTTATTGCAGACTCATAAGGATGCCAAAGTATTTAGGTCAAAGCCCCTTCCTTTTCCCCAAGAGATGGTTGCTTTATTTGATGGTACTTCAGCGACTGGGGATGATAAATGGGCTCCAACAATGGATGGCGTGCCTGATGATATTATAACGGATATGGATTCAAGTTTATTTAGCTTGAATGGTTATGATGATACTCCATCCCTGAACCAAACAAATTCCCAGTCTACCATGCGAGAAGATGCAACTACTAGTGATATTGGACCAAATGTCATGGCCAATATTAGGTGAAAGCGACCAAGGCCTTCTTCAAAAGGGAGTAACAACGCAGTAGATAATTGTATAATTGAGCTCGCAGTCTCAGTGAAGGCATCAAATAAATTAGCTGCTGCTTTTGTTCAATCTGAAGGACCTACCATAGAGACATGCATCGACTTACTGCATGCCATGCCCCAACTTCCAGAGACTAGCCCACTGCATATGGTTGCTCTTAGGTATTTTATGGTTAAGGAGAAAAGAATTATTTGGACTAAATTCAAGACATTTAGGGAAAGATAGCTTGGCTCAAATCTTTGATGGAAATAGAGAAGGGAAATGCTTTTGGAGTTGCAAGTGATCTCTAGTTGTTTGACTTTTTCTTTTGTTGGTTTTGAAACATGAATGTTATGTCTCTCTTAAACTTTTGTTCTATATTTTTGGATTTTGAAACATGAATGTTATGTTTTAAACATGGTATGATGTTTTAAACTTTTGTTCTGACACATGTCTCTCTTAAACTTTTGTTATTAAATTGTTAAATGTCTCTAAATATGAATGAATGATTAGTTATGTTTCGTTTGCAATATATACAGAGCATATGGACCTGATTTTACGTCGAAATATCATACTTATCATATTGTTGTACAAGAAACGACAACAACGCTTGATTAAGGAACCATGTAAGAACTCAATCCCAACGGGAGATGGTCATGTTCAAATCATTTTGAATGGGAACCCCATTATTTGTCATCAACTATTACGTATGGAACAAGTGTTTCGGCGTTTATGCATGTATTTTAGATCGAAGAATTTACTGAAAGACAACAGATATATACTTGTGGAGGAGCAGTTGACTATGTTCATGATGGTCATTGCTCACGCCCATACGAATAGAGTGATACAAGATAGATTCCAACACTCAGGGGAAACTATTCATAGACACTTTCGTCAAGTACTGATAGCAATGATGAGATTTGTAAAAAGATATGATAAAGCCACATCCACTAGATACAGTGCCAAAGGAAACTCTTTTGAATCCACGTTTTGAGCCATATTTTAAGGTATTGCTCTCTTTCCTTGACAACACTTTTTTATTTAAGCTAAATTCTTTTGAAGATTTTCTCAATGTTGATATCTTCTTTTTAATAGGATTGTATTGGTGCTTTAGATGGCACCCTTGTGCATGCCATTATTTAACCAGAGAAATAAACTCCTTACAGAGGTAGAATGGGGGAATGTATGCAACAAGTTATGGCAGCATGTTCCTTTGACATGCTCTTTACTTATGTGGTATGTGGATGAGAATGTACAACTCATGATCAACGGATTCTCTTAGATACCATTTCTGATGAAAGGCTAAAGTTTCCACATGCCCCACCGGGTAAGAAAGTATTTGTAGTGCTTTAAATCTCAACAAATGATTGCTACAATATAGTTTGACATGACCTTTAATATTTGTCTTGAATGGTCTTTAGGTAAATACTACTTGGTTGATGCTGGTTATACAAACATGCCGGGGTTTCTTTCTCCATTTCGAAATGTCCGATACTGGCTTCCAGATTTTCAAGGTGTTGCCATTCCTCGTACTAGAGAGGAGCATTTTAACAGATTGCATTCATCCTTAAGGACTGTGATCGAGCGAAGCTTTGGAGTATTGAAAGCTCGATTCCCTATCCTTAAGCGGATGACTCCTTACCCATTTCCTGTACAACATAGCATCTTGGTTGCTGCAATGGCGATGCATGATTTCATTAGGAAAGAGGATATGGAGGATCAATTATTTCCACAATTTTCAGAGGATGATGTCCAAGTAGAACGTGACACTGATATTGAGGAATCATATGGAGAAAACGCTTATACATTTAATATCACAGATAGGACAGAGATGGATGCCAAGAGGAATTGCAGATGCCACACTACAACAAGTTGCACTTTTAGCGACGTTTTTAAAATTCGTCGGTAAAAGTTAATTTTTAC
Source organism: Cinnamomum chago (assembly GCA_038049695.1). Classification (NCBI taxonomy): domain Eukaryota; kingdom Viridiplantae; phylum Streptophyta; class Magnoliopsida; order Laurales; family Lauraceae; genus Cinnamomum; species Cinnamomum chago. Next base: position 41,621,791 of record CP142453.1, on the reverse strand, counting down.
CGACGTTTTTAATAAGAACGTCAGTAAAATATAATTTTACCGACGTTATAATTTCGTCGGGAAAATGAGCACATTTTTAAGAGAAAAATCTTTAAAACTTTTGCCGACGTTTTTAAAACGTCGGGAAAAGTCACCTTTGCCGACGTTTTATTCTAGAACGTCGGCAAAGTTAATTTTTACTGCCGTTTTATTTTCGTCGGTAAAATGAGAACTTTTTTCGTTTAAAAGGAAAAAATGTTTAAAACTTTTGCCGACGTTTTATAAAACGTCGGCAAAAATTAACTTTGCCGACGTTTTCTTACTTTTATCGACGTTATAATTCGTCGGGAAAATTAGCACATTTTTAATTTTTAAAAGGAAAAAATTTTAAAACGTTTGCCGACATTTTATAAAACGTCGGTAAAAATTAACTTTGCCGACGTTTTCTTACTTTTACCGACGTTATAATTCGTTGGGAAAATTAGCACATTTTTAATTTTTAAAAGGAAAAATTTTTAAAACGTTTGCCGACGTTTTAAAAAACGTCGGTAAAAATGACCATTGCCGACGTTTTCTTACTTTTACCGACGTTATAATTCGTCGGGAAAATTAGCACATTTTTAATTTTTAAAAGGAAAAAATTTTAAAACGTCGGTAAAAATTACCTTTGCCGACGTTTTCTTACTTTTACCGACGTTATAATTCGTCGGTAAACGACTTTTTTCCCCTCCCCCGCGCCAAAACCCCTTTTTTCCTCTCTTTTCCCTAACTCTCTTTTCACTCACTCCCGCTGCGATTTCCCTCTCTTTCTCTCACTCTCGCCCTCGGTCGATCTCTCCCTCGCTCGCTGTCTCTCCCTCGCTCGCTGTCTCTCCAGCCACCGGCCGGAAGTCGCGTGAATCGCCAACATCTCCAATCCCTCTTTTCCCTCACTCCGCGTGAATCGCCCAAATCTCCCTCCCTCTCCAGACCTCTGCCAGTCCCAGGCGCACGACCACAGCAGCAGCCCCCGGACGCCCACAGAGCCTTCATCGTCCTCCTCGCGCCGCCGGACGCCTCCCCTGCACCAGGTACACCCCTCCCTCTTCCTGCACTCCGCACACACCGCTCACCTCTCTCTCTCTCTCCCTCATTCCCAATCTCTCTGTCTGCTCTCCTCCCTCCCTCCTTCTCTTCTTATTCCTCCCCTCTCCCCTCTCTCCCTCTCCTCTCTTCTTCCTGTGCTGTTCCTCTCCCTCTCCCCTGCTTCCTCCTCTGTGGCGCCCTGCGCACCACTCCCCCTCTCCCTTGGCTCTCTCTCTCTCTCTCTCTCTCTCTCTCTCTCTCTCTCTCTCTTCTTCTCTTTTCTTCTTCCTCCCCTGTTCCTCTCCTCTCGTCTGCAAAGCGCAGCCGGCGCAACCGCCGCCGTTTCCTCCTCCTCTTCTTTCTTTCTTCCTTATCCTTCTCCCTCATCTCCCTTTCCTCTTTTTCATTCCACGCTCTCAGCAGTCCCCTCTCTCATGTCCTTCTCCCTTCGGGCCAAGGTCATCCTCTCCAGCCAACTAAGAAACCTAGGGTTTTGAGTTTTGTTGGCATTGGCAGTGGAAGAGGTTGGAAATCTGACAAAAGCAAAATAGAAATAGTCTTCTCAATGCTAAGAAATAGATTTATCATGAGGCCATGCTTTAGGACTTTATGAAATAGATGATGTAGTCACCTGAACCTCCCATCTTGTTAAAATTGTTCTTCTTCTCATTATATATTTTGGATTATGTGTTTTTAATTGAATCAATGATTTGTGGATTTTAGGCATGAAAATCCCTTTTTTATGAAAACCATGTAAACCAAATTTTTTTTTATTTATAATTAAGTTGTTATGTCCATTTTTTCTTCTTTGAATTCTGAACAAGATAGTAGCATGAGATTCTAACTGCTACCATGGATAAAGCTCCAAAAAACTTAATTACTATGGATTTGAGTGTGCATAATTGGGGCACTGATGTGAAGGGTCAACTGTTGTATTTGGAATTGTTGATGTACTCTGATTATAATGGATTGTTTTTGTTAGATGACCTTTTTATCATTCTAAACACTCAGATTTTTGGGTACTGTTTTTGTTTGATGACCTTTTTATCATTCTTGAAATGAATGAAGAGTTTTTCCCATTTAGAGAATAAAATTATGAGGCTGGGTGGGTCTCTGATTAAAAGGAATGGGTCCTAACTTTAATTTTGTCTTGAATCTTGCAAATTCAGGTAGTATAGATTTCTGAGTTGATCATCTTATAGCATATTAGTGAATGCAAGATTTTGCTGAATCTTACTTCATTTTGTCCTCCATTCATTGAATGTTAACAAAGAAAGTGCAAGTTTGTGCAACAATGTTTTTGCAGAGAGGGCAGTACAAATGGAACTTCCTTTTGCAACAAAAATCACTCCATGGAAAAGCATTTCTATAAAAGTGTGTAAGAAGTGATCAGAAGTGATGTTGGCACTGGTAGCGATTTTATTTGGGTGGCCCACAAATTGAAAGTATCTGATGATGGTGGTATGGTGTTCGCATCAACTAGAAAATGAGGTGGACATGGTGTCCTGAACCCTGATTATCAGGTTTTAATTGAATGGGCCATCCAAACGCTACACAATCAACTCGTGAATTTATGCTCTATTAAAAATAAGATGGACCACTTTTGGTATCTATAAGGTAGGAATGAGTGCAAAAGGCAAAACCAGAGGGCGGGGATATAAACAAAAAACAGGGGCAAAGAGCTGTTCTGGTCCTCACATGATTTTCAATGGATGACTCAGTGCACAAACGGATTTTATGGTGCACGCTACCTGGAGGGGCCCACCTGATCACAAATCCAATTGGGCCACACACTGCCACTTTGATCATGATGGATCCAATGGACTTTGCATCAAACTGTTTGAGAGTAACAGTTGTTTTTCATGTAAAATTGTTAAGACTTGTTAAGATGATCCGGTGGGCCTAAAGTTTTTAGGAAAAATATATAGGGTCATTTAGATCTTTGATTCCCTCACTTTTCTCTTGGTTGGATAGGTTTAGGTGCAATCAAAATACTAACCCGCCCTGAACTTGAGTCGGGTCAAAATCTGGAAACTCATACCTAGACTAAACCCAACCAACCCAGTCCCAACCCACCCCTAAATCACAAATAGGTAGCCGACCTTATTTCTTCTATTGGGCCCCAACACCTCCGACTTGCAGGCCTAAGAAATAAAGTCTGGCCAAGGGTCGGGCCCATGCTGACCTAGCCCATGACCAGTCAACTACAACATTGCTTGAACCATATTGTTGAACTGGGCCGGGGGACTTTGATCTATGAGCCCCATAATTTTAAAACTCTGAAAACATACTCCACTAGTAGGGTCACCAAGGTCATGCTCGGGACCACTAGTCTATTTTTTAAAGACCATTCAATATAGACCCATACAAAAAAGAGCCATAGAAAAAAGAGGCTAAAATAAAAGGTGTTTGGTAATTGACGGGTATGCTAAAACTGTGTAATTTGATAGATTATGACGGATCTTACATTATAGTCATTCATATGCATCTCATTTCATTTATGTTGATGTTGCGATGTTTTGTTTGATAGATTATAATTACTTGTGATTAGGTCAGATATGGACAGGAGTTGGATATTACATTATAGGAACCGATTTAGTGCGGAGTACATAGCTGGGGTGAACTCATTTCTTGATTTTGCGAAGGCGAATTCGGGCGGGGCAGTGTTGATTAATTGCCCGTGTAACGATTGTTGTAACCATCGGAAGCAGGACTATGTAACCGTGAGAAGTCATCTGCACATTAAAGGAATGATGGTCCATTACCTACGGTGGATATATCACGGGGAACCGGCAGTTCAACCCGATGATTCGGATGAGAGCGAGGATGAATCAGAAGAGAATCGTGATGAATACAATGAGTTGATAGATGATCATCGTAGGGGAACTTACTTGGAGGAAGATACTCAAGAGATGGATGATGTGCATGATTTTGAAAATTTGTTGAATGCTTTTCAGTGAGGCCTTTACCCAGGATGCAAAAGCTCAGATACTCTGTTATCGTTTGTCATCAAGATACTGCACGTGAAGGTAGAAAGTGGATGTAGCAATAAGTCGTTTAACAAGGTTCTGCAAATTTTTAAGGACTTCTTACCTGAAGGTCATGTGGTGCCGGCATCAATTTACGAGGCGAAGAAATTATTACGTGACTTGGGCATGGGATACAAGAACATAGATGCCTGCAAAAACAATTGTGTGTTGTATTGGAAGGAGAATGCTCAATTGGATAAATGTCCAGAATGTGAAGAGCCTAGGTACAAGATCAATGGTGGCAAGCGAAAGAAGATCCCTCACAAGGTGCTCCATTACTTCCCATTGACACCGAGGTTACGCAGATTGTATATGTCAAGGAAGACAGCCACAAAGATGAGATGGCACAGTGATAAGCGCGTTGACGATGGGATAGCGCGGCATCCGGCTGATTCAGTGGAATGGAAAGAATTTGATAAGAAATATCCAGAGTTTGCCTAGGAGACACGTAATGTGAGGTTGGGGTTAGCCACCGATGGATTCAATCCTTTCGGTAACATGAGCACCTCTTATAGCATGTGGCCTGTCGTACTTATGCCCTATAATTTGCCACCATGGATGTGCATGAAGGAGCCATTCATGATGATGTCATTACTTATTCCAGGACCAAGCTCATCGGGTAACGATATCGATGTATATCTGAGGCCCTTGGTTGATGAGTTGAAGGATTTGTGGGATCATGGTGTATTGACTTATGATGCCTCCACTAAACAAACCTTTCAAATGCATGCGGCTGTGATGTGGACGATAAATGACTTTCCTGCATATGGTAACTTGTCTGGGTGGAGTACAAAAGGTTATAACGCATGCCCCTCGTGTAACAACATCTCGTTAGGGGTGAGGTTGAAAGATAAGATTGGGTACATTGGCCATCGAAAATACTTGGAACTGAACCACCAATGGCGTAGAAGCAAGGCCTTCAACGGTCAGCCTGAGCGTGAAAAGAGGTCTTTGGATCTACCGGGGCAAAAGGTATTAGACCAGCTAGAAGAACTACCGCCGATCCGGTTTGGCAAGAATAACAAAAGAACGCGTGACGTTGCAGAACTGAATTGGACAAAGAAAAGCATCCTATTTGAATGGCCCTACTGGAAGTGCAAAAAACTCCGACACAACCTTGATCCTATGCACATTGAGAAGAACATCCGTGTAGCCTTGGTTGGAACAATTTTGGGCATAAAGGGCAAAAACAAGGACACCGAGAAAGCGCGTAAGGATTTGAAAAATATGGGCATCAGGCCAGAGTTGCATCTAGTGGAGAGGGGCGATGGATCCAGCTTGAAGCCGCATGCCTCTTACACTCTGGCACCAAAACACAGAGATGGATTTTATGAATTCTTAAAGTCGATCAAATACCCAGACGGCTATGCCGCGAACCTCTCGAGGTGTGTAACCTCGAAAAATGATAAATTGGCTGGTTTAAAGAGCCATGATTGCCACGTTCTTATCCAACGGATCCTTCCTATTGGCATGCGTGGCTTTCTGAATAAGGATATCTGTACAACATTGTTTGAGCTAGGCAGCTTTTTCCAAGATCTCTGCTCGAAAACACAGAGACACGATGTTTTGGAAAAATCGGAGGAGCAGATAGTTTTAATATTGTGCAAGCTTGAGAGGATCTTTCCTCCTGCTTTCTTCGATGTGATGGTTCATCTATCGGTTCACTTGCCACGCGAGGCCATCCTTGGTGGACCGGTGCAATATCGGTGGATGTACCCGATAGAAAGGTAATAGTTGATGACAATTGATTAATCATTTATATATTAGTGCAATTGCCTTGCATTGAAAATCGTAATAGTTGTCATTTGTTGTTTAAAAGGTTTCTAAAGACCCTAAAGGGGTACGTTAGCAACAGAGCACGGCCTGAAGGTTCGATCGCCGAGGCTTACATTGTCAAAGAGTGTCTCACTTTTTTCTCAATGTATTTAAGGCAGACTGATCGAGCAGAGCGTTATGATGATGGTGGCGAACGTGGTGTGGGGATGTCGGTCTTCACACAAACTGCCCGTCCCATCGGGCTGATACCAAGGGCACATGATCCTTCTCAAAGAGAGCGTGACATGGCTCATTGGTTTGTGCTGAATAATTGCCCCGAAGTGGATCCGTATCTACAGTATGTGCTTCAATCTAGCCATATTTATGTTTTTCTTGTTATCTCATTTATTCATTCTCTATTCGTACTTATTCATTAAAAGCTATCTTGAGTAGGGAACACAGGAATTTAGTTCAAGACCAAAGAGGTGGAGACGTGGGGCAGATACAACGAAAAGAATTTGCAGAATGGTTCAAACAACGTGTAAGACATAAAATATTATCGTTTTAATAGCTTGATATTATTTGAGTATAAGCTTCAAATAACATTGTCTAATACATTTGTCTTAATATGCTTATGTAGATGAATCAATTGCGAACTATAGGGTCACCAGAAGCTTTTGATGAGATGTGGTCATTAGCAAATGGCCCTAGATCCCTAGTGAATCTTTACCAGGGGTGTGATTACAATTGCGTCCGATACCACACTATAGACCGTGAGAAATGCCGTAGGAGCCAGAGTAGCGGCTTGGTCGTTGAAGGGGAATATGAAGGGGTGAAACATGACTACTATGGCTACATCTGCAAAGTCTGGGAATTGTCCTATCGGCACGGGGGTAAGGTGGTCTTATTTGAATGTGAATGGTACAACACTAGTACCAAGCACAAGATAAACATCGAAGACCATTTTACAAGCATTGATATCACGGGTCGGTGGTGTAAGGATGATCCATTTTTCCTACCAACACTACACCAAAACCAGCGAACTGGAAGTGCTGAAAACCGTTCCTAATAGAAATAGGAACGGTCCAAAACCGCTACTAAAACCCCCGTTTCTGAACCATTGGAACGGCTCTAAACCGTTCCAAATGAAATATTTTGGAACTCTCTAAAACCGTTCCAATATTCGCAGAACCGTTCCAAAATATAAATTTTTAAACGGTTTCAAACACTGCCAGATTTTACTTTAGCGTTCCTAATTTAATTATTTGAAACACTTCGTGGTCCTTTTTGGAACGGTTATAAACACTTCCAAAGTTTTTAAATCCGTTTCAAATTCTAATATTTGGAACAATTACTAGTTTGTCCCGAATAGAAAGAAAGGGCTTAAAGTCGCTCCATATTTTGATATTGGAACGGTTTTTCTGTATTAAATGTTGGTTTTCAACCATCCCTAATTTAATTTTTTTAAATAATGTTGCCGTAATTTTGTTATTTTCCATTAAATTCAGTTTTTTAAATCACAAAAAAAATAAATAAAACCCACAAATTGTAGCATTCACATCTACACATTAATATCACACACCATCAGTTAGTTTATTTTAAAAATCAATATACCAGCTTGAATTTAAATGTACAATTTACAATGTTTAGAAATAAATAAATATATAATACAAAATCAACCCACAACTTCCTGAGAAGGTTCATCCAGTTCATTTCTAAAAGAAATAAAAACCAAAGAGTTTTCTCGGAAGAAGGATTGGGGCTATTGGCTGCTGGCACGCTCTTTGGTCCCGTGCTCGCTTCTTGAAACCGAGTGATTCTCCACATATCCTCTGCTATCCAGATGACCAAAGAAGACACATGTCATCTCTAATCACAGATTCTCTTTTGAAGAGAATCTAATCACAGAAGACACATGCTGAAATGAGCTATTTTCACTCGAGATGTTAAATTGTGCCCGACTACCTGTCATCTCATCAATGCACCATCATTAGGCTCAGTATGCAACAAAAAGAAGGGGGAAAAAGACATCATCAATAGGCTTAAGAACTGAAATACAGAACAGCTAAAGCCAAATTGGGAAAAGCTCATCAGGAAGCAACATACCAGGAGGAGAGTTGGCTATTGGTGAACCAACTTGTGTGTTCGATAACTTCTGGTTTCATCTTGTTCTACCTACAAGATCAAAGGGCAAAATTCTGAATAATTAGAAGAAGAAAAAAGGACCAGATGACACACCAGCACTCTTGCGACTAACAAAGACAATTGGGTTCCTACATATGCCAAGGTGTTTTAGCAGAACATGTAATATAGCATTAATGCTGAAACCGTCTATTCATAACAGCAAGAAATAACACGAAGGAAACTAACAAAGGGCCAATTCTGAGATGAACATAGAGTCCAGCCTGCTTCACCAGCTTGATGAATCTAACCAAATCATATCTCCCCTCAAAATTATACTACACAACAGAGAGAATATAGCAAACAACACACTAAAAAGGTCAAGCCAAAAAAGAAAAAGATAAAGAAAAATTAGAGAAGAATAAACATTTCACTAGAAGGGCTGCCAAAAAAGAAGAGGAAAAACTAAATTAATGTAAATTTCTATACCTTGCCAGGAGAAGGCTCATGGCCATTCCAGAAGACACAAGTCTGGATAACATCCAAACCTCCATCTTTGGCCTTCTGAATTAGACCCGGCCACATCTAAATCCAATCCAAAACCCACCAAAGAATCAGAAATAAGAGAAGCTAGAGATACCCAGTACCAGCATTTCCATGAAATCACACTTGTATACCTCAAGAGTGCTTCTGGGGTAGTGTATGGAGCCAGATATGAGAATTCTCCTCTGCCCATTTACAATTATGGCCCTTCCATCATAAGTCACAGAGGAGGTGACTGAGGGCAAAAAGGACAATAGCAGCAATGTGAAGGTCAGGGGCGGATTTAGGGGGGGGCCTAGGGTGGCTGCAGCCACCCCAGGTTTCAGCCAAAAGAAAAAAAAAAAAACCAGTTTGACACGAGAAACACGGTGAGCACGAGCACGAGCGTGGAAACAGCGAAGGAGACCTATATAGAACAAAAAGTCTCTTTTTCGAATCTACTCCATCCAACTAATGAAAGGACTGACTGAACTGATTGACCTTGAAACTAATGCCAAAATTCTTACGAATATAAAAAGAAGAGTGGTCGTTCATTAAACTTCTTGGAAATCGACTCTCTAGACAGTCATTCTCCTCCGTAACTTGGAAATAGACTCTCTAGACTGTACATTGATACATACCCAGCTTTAAGCCAAAAAAAAAAAAAAAAGTTTTTCACATTTTTTTGATTTTTTGTTCTTTATCTATGGTTTTCTGAAATGGAGGTTTTGTAGTTTCTTTCTATTCTTCATCTTGATTTTTTGTGGTTGTGCCCTCCGGATCTCAGGTACGAATTTGGGGTGTTTTTATTACATGTGTTTGCTCATTTTCTGGTTTTTTGTTCTTTTTTATGGTTTTCTGAAATGGAGGTTTTGTAGTTTCTTTCTATTCTTCATCTTGATTCTTTGTGGTTGTGCCCTCCGGATCTCAGGTACGAATTTGGGGTGTTTTTATTACATGTGTTTGTTCATTTTCTGATTTTTTGTTCTTCTGTTATGGTTTTTTGAAATGGAGGTTTGTAGTTTCTTTCTATTATTCATCTTGATTCTTTGTGGTTGTGCCCTCTGGATCTCAAGTACAAATTTGGGGTGTTTTTATTACATGGGTATGTTCATTTTCTGGTTTTTTGTTCTTTTTTTATGGTTTTCTGAAATGGAGGTTTTATAATTTCTTTCTATTCTTCATCTTGATGCTTTGTGGTTGTGGAGAAAGATTTGCTCTTTGTGTTACTAGAAGCTGTCAGCCTGCCACGTTATGAGATTGGGTTTCCCATTTACAGTACCTCTGTAACTTTGATTGTTTATCACTTCATTGTGAGTTGAAAATGAAAAGAAAAAAAAAACTTAGGAAAAAAAAATTAAAACCGGTCTTATATATTGTATATTGATGATTATTTACTATCTTAGGTTATAATGTCGCATTATCAAGCGCCCATTGTTGCTATCTGTGGTGGGACATTGTTGCTATTTTTTATAGTTTTTGGTGAGACATTATTGCTATTTTTTTAGTGTAACTTAAGTGCAGCCCCCCCAAATTAGAAGTCCTGGATCCGCCCCTGGTGAAGGTGCTGCTTAAGGAAAAAAGAATCTGCAGCAGCTTCTTCTGCTGCATGTTTCTGACTTCAAACCAGGCTTCCTCCTTTGTTTTACTCATAAATAAAGCACCTGACCTTAGATACAGAACCAATTTCTTTAGCTACCAAGCTCACAAAGGCAAAGATCTTATGCATGCAGGTTGAGGTTGTTCTATGCCAAATCGAGTAGATTCCATTCAATTTAGTTCAGCAGGACCTGGGCAGAATTTAAACTACTTGAGGGTCAGGTAGAGGAAAACTAGAGACTTTAATTTCCCCAATGATGGAGGAATAATTCCTGAAAGGTTGTTGTTATACAAGTCCAAGCTGATCAGGCTCTTCAAATTTCCAAACTCAACTGGAATTGCCCCTTGATTGTTATTTTTGTAGAGTTCTCTGCATCAATCAATTAAGCAAAAAAGAGTTCACACAGAGGCTAAAAAAAAAAGGAACTGTAGAAAATCTTGCAATTAGCATAGGCTCAATGCACAGCCAAGTCAATCACCATTAGGCAAATATGACTCGGTAGAAGCAAATCACACATACAATTCCTGGAAAACAAGAAACAAGAGCACAAATGTGCAATGAAAGTGAATTTTCTAAATAGTAACAAAGACTCCATAACTCCAAAAGAAATAAACAAAAGAACAAATGTATCATCAAAATAATCCAAGGAAAATCTCATTATAATAAACCTATGACCATGTCATCACATACGTGGCATAAAGACATTCTTTTCGCATTAGATAGAGTGTTTCTATTTACGTCTTCCATTTATGTGGCCTTTTACTAGCTTTCTGTTATTGAGGAAGAACTTCCTTTGTTCTGTTGAGGGAAAATCTCTTATGCTATAAGTACCAAAGACTTCTCTAATTTAGTACAAACACAATCAGAGGGAAAATCTCTAATGTTATAATAACCAAAAACTTCTCTACTATATAACAAATACAATCAAAAGACATGTGATGAAGTTATCCAATATGGATTTTCGCAGAGCCTTTGTTCTCGTTCTGTCTCTGCTACTCCTTTGTTCTTCAACCTCATCAACTGAAGTTTCTCATGATGACCATGCCCTTCTAATCAATGGCATTAGATGGGTTATAATTTCAGGGTCAATTCATTACCCATGAAGCACTGCAGAGGTGATGTTACAGATCTCTATCTTTAGTTTTTTTTCTTAAAACTCTCATCATCTAATGGAAGAGATGCATTGCATTGTTCTTAATATGATGTTTTCTTCTTTTTTTTCTTAATTTGTACTGTTTGTATAAAAAGAATTTCTCTGTGTTTGTGTTTTAGATGTGGCCAGATCTAATTAGAAAGAGGAAGGAAGGTGGTCTTAATACTATTGAGACCTATGTCTTCTGGAACATCCATGAGCCTCGACGCCGTGAGGTTTTATCAGCCATTTTTGGCTGAGATACTTGTCCGCCAAACTTACACTCAATGGACCATGATAGTTGAAACTTACAGCCCTGTTCCCACTAAGATAATAAAATATATACAATGGTCAGAAAATGAGGCTACCCTGTTAAAAAAATGGAAAGAAATAGTATAAGCAAGGAAAAGTTGTAAATGACTGTCACAAGTGAACTGACTAAGAAAAATCAAATTTCACAGAAGAAATTTACTTTGTCAAGTGCAAAAGACCATCAAACAACCCATTAGGCATGGTATGCAGTAGATTTGCAGCTACTTCTGATACAAAAATTCACACATGGGGATCAAAAGAATGACATAAAAAACTAAGCTTATTATAAAGTCCATATGCCCTTTACTAAAACACCTAATCCCTGATGCCATGTACCTTTAGGATGTGTACAACTTTCAGCAACTTCCTTGACAGAATTCTGTTGAGTTGCAACTGCTACAACCTTGAAATGAAACCAAAGGCAAGTCCAAAAATTTTGTATTAAAAACAATTCCAAGTATAGAATTTAAAAACCATCCATTTACACATTGGTATGGTAAGTGTGTTTCACCAAGACACCAACCACAAAAAAAGTCATATTAGTAACTGAATTTTGATTCCTGCCTCAAGTCATGAATGAGATAATTATAGGACAAACCATTTATAACTCATTCATGAATTAAGCAGGCACAGATTGAAAAATATGCGAACAGGTGCAAGATACTAAAAGAAGTCCAAGCACTGTCTGCATTCTTCATCTGCAAAGAGATAATGCAAATCAGAAGATTATGAAGTATACAGGTAATGTGTCACTCTCCGGTCTTCTCATTGGAAGAGATTTGGGATGAGTTGTCTCCAATAACCTGCAAACAGCACCAGGCATAAAAATTAGCAAGCTGCCCTTTTTTTTAATGGTACTTATAAATTAGCAAACTACTTTCCTCCTGAAAATCCATGGGACTCGACGACAAGTTCAACAAACTACCTATCCCTGTAATCACTAGTACTTGTAAATGTACCGAAAGTGGGTTGAAAAATATGAAAAAAAAAGACCATTATATATTATATTCCACAATCCATTTCATGAAGCGCAGAATAAAAGACCACAGGCACAAAGCATTATGCTGCCTTTCCAGTCTATCAAACTAAATCACCATCAAATCTGAATGCTGATATGATTTCACTTAGTGAAAAAAGTCATGTCAAGTGTTGGAAAAATAATACTGCAGACACACACAGAAATTGAATTTTATGGGTAACATGTCTCAATGCCTTAAGATTGTAGTTGCAACAATGAGCACCTTCCAACAGTGCTAAGGGCTCTTATCAACACATGGCAAAGCTTAATTAGCAATTCCACCAATACCCAAACTGACTGTTATTTGAGATACACACAAACTGCTAAAATACTAATGATAATTGTAAGCTACAACAACAATATACCCACCCATTTCCAGGGTATGATTCAGATTGAACTTCTGTTGGAGTGCCTGAGTTGACAGCATCATCCAATTGGGTTCGCCCTGGCTGTTCATCCTTGGATGATAATCCAACATCATCTTAATCCAGTGAGGTTTGTATGGAGGAGGGAAAATGACACCATTGTGCTCCAATGTAGTCCACTTCTACCCTCCACCGGAGCCAGGTGGCACCTTCAATGACTTTGAGTATTTAGAAGCTTTTATAATCTTTTTTGATTTCTTGTTTGTTTTCTTCAATTGGGAGGTGACAACCTTTGTTGGTTTCTTTGATAAGGATCGATTGTCTAATGAAACCGATTTTTTCACTCTCTGGGAAATTGGTATGTGATCATCATCATCATCCATCTTTGCTTCTTTTCTTACTTCCTTCTCTACCTTAATTTTGTTAGGCACATCCATCTTTGCTTCTTTTTTAACTTCATGTTTTGCCTTAATTTGTTAGGCACAGAACCAGCCAGAAGTTTTGGCTTTTTAACTGAAGAAGAGGGAGGTGGTAATCTAACTTCATTAGATGATGGGATGACGCGTTCATTAGAGCTGATTTCAATTGATGATTAGAGCAATATAAAAGTAACAATTGAGACACTGACAGACATGGATGAAAATCGCGGTCAGTGGCTGTACCAAATGCGAAGTGGCTATAACACTACACTTGAATGCAAACAAACCTGAACATAAGAGAAAAAAAAATTAGAATTGAAGAAGCGCACACAAAAATGGGAATTTAAGCTGCACATAGTGGTTTCACAGCCTTATGCAGTAACACTACAAGCTTGTATGCATCTCTCACAAACAAACCAAGATGCTATATAGATCTAGACTAGAGTATAGTAGTAGTGCCCTATTGCAACAGTGAGGGGAAACCAGAGCGCGGGAGAAGGAAACCAGAGCGCGGGAGGGAAAGAGGGAAAAGGGGAAACGGGAATGGGGAAAGGAAAAGAAGGGGGGAAGGAAAAGAAGGGAAAAAAAAAACGTGGGAACGGGACCTTTTGCGACCGCTTGATGGCGGTCGCCCGCCTTTTGAGCCGCGAAAGGTCAATTCTCTAGTAGTGTTAGTTTCGTAAAGATTTATAACCATAGTTACATTGATTCTGACTAAAAAGGCTAATTATAAGAAAATTATAATTCCCATACCACAATGGTTTCTGGATAATTAGGCCAAAAGGCAGGGACCATAGGAGGGGGAAAATTTCCCAGACAAATAAAAACATAGAGTTCACCTGTTCTTGGTGGAGGAGCTCAAGTTTTCTCTTGTACAAGCTCACATATTTCCGCCGGTAACTTCTGCACTTGCAAGAAGAAATTAAAATTAAAAAAATAGAAGACAAAAGGTGCAGCATAAACAGTGGCATCACTGCATTGCCTGTAAAATATACAAACATCAAGATTGACATAGAAGGCCAGAGTAATCTTCCAAGTAACACTTGGATATTATTTAAAAGACACTACATTTTTTACAGAGACCATATCTATGGGGCCAAGCCTCAAAACCAAAACTGCCATCACCTTCATATGGCAGTTTTCCATTTATTAAGCTTAAGAAGAGATGAACTGGCATTAAATAAATTCAGAAGTTTCCTTCTGCTAAGAAGAAAATGCTAGATACTAGTATCATTAGTTTATCAGAATGGTTGGAAAAGCATCCTTTAGTCACTTACAATACAATGTTTTCAACATTTAGAATCATATTCAAATCTATGCTTATGCACAATCAATTCAACAAAATACCCTGAATAAACATGGAAGGGAATAGCTTCTTTATGATTAGATGGGCAGCAGAAACCCACTGTTAGATCCGAAAATACTATATAAAAATAAAAGGACTAAACTCTACCAGGATATTTAGTAAAATCACAAACTGCCCTTAGTCTTACAAAAGGCTACAGAATTTGTGATCACTTTGGTAGGGTCCAGTTGCAACTTCCCAAAACCAACCTCATTTTGGGGGTGATTTGTTCTCATTTTAAAAGGTAATCTGTCTTTCATGCATAAGATTTTTTTTTTTTGGTAGAAATGCATAAGATATTAAAAACAGAAAATACAATATGTAAAATTTGCATATATATATGCACAATTTACACATGTGAATCAGATTACCATGTTTGTTTTGGAGCACCTTGATCAATTCAATTACATATCAGAAATTTTCATTATTTTGATATGAAACTAATTAAACGTTTTGAGCATTTACATTTAAATGTAAATGGGTGCAAACACATTAACCCCATTTTACATTGGACACTATCCATCCACCTGATTACATTGGACACCACATCATTTTCCTCCATTTCTTTTGAGTTTTTATGCGCATGCAATGTCATTCCCAATAGGCTTCAGACAGACAAGCATAATACCATAGGTCATCCAACAGTAGGACCAAAAGTAGGAATGAATTTGATGAATATGTTAAAAAAAAAAAAGAAAAAGAAAAAGAAAAACAGAACTTGAATCACCTCTGTTCTACAGTGTTCAACATCCCCTTACATTTGTATAGTTCAATACACAGCTAGTTTAAGTTTTTCTGACACAATAATTAAAGAGAAACAAACAACTAAATCATGTTAAAAAGGAGCTAGTTCAATTTGCTTCCATGGAACAAACACCCAAACAAAAATACAAATTTTTTTGATTTTCTCAATCTCAACAAAAGATCTAGCATCTTTCAGAAGCATAGAAATGTCTAGAGTTCTGTTTTTCACATCTAACAGTCCAAACAAGATAGAAAAGCAAAACAAAGCAAATGAGAAACAAATGAAGAATATGATTCCTTTTTTTTTTTTTCAGTCTTCAGTCTCAAACTTCTGTGCCTTAAGTTTCAACATCAAACTATGCTTACCAAAATGACATGGAAAGAAACAAGCATCAAGTACAAAGAGCATACTTTAGACCTGCTGTACACTTTTCTTCTTCAATGGCAAGAACATCAGAGTAGAAAACAAGAGAAGCATGGAAATGTAATTTCCCCTTTCTCACTGACTTGCAACAGGTTCAATGTCTTTTAAGAGCCCTACTATCTGCTGCATACTTGGTCTTTTTGAAGGTGAATCAGCAGTACACAGATACCTGATCCTCAATGCTTCCACCATCTGATTCCTAACAGCTGATTCCTAACCTTAAAAAGGCATCAAAATTACAAAGATTTCTTGGATCTATCACCAGTCAAGAAAACCCCAAATCTACCAAAAACCAAACGACCCAGGTGAAAAAACAGCAGATTCTACAGAACCCAGAAACAGATTTCTCTCTAAGATAAAAAAGGGTAAAAAAATCCATGAGCAAATCTAGAAAAAATAATAGGCCCAGATGGGGGAAAAAATTACCAAAACCGGCTCCAGCGGTTGCACAGTGCAGAGCGACAGGAGAGGGAGGGAGGGAGGGAGAGAGAGAGAGAGAACACCTGGCGACTTTGGCGCAGGCCGCTCCGGCGGTGCCGTCGCTGGTGCGGCGGGATTGCAGAAATTGGGCGGGGGAGGGCAGAGGAGAGAGAGAGAGGGAGAGGGAGAGATAAAACTTGGCGGCTCCGGCAAAGGAGGCTCCGGCGATGGCAGCTCCTGCGCGAGGGCAGAGATTTGGCGCGGTAGGGAAGGGTTTTTCGCGCGGGAGGGGAAATAAAGAGTGGGAAGAAGGAAATAAAGAGTGGAAAGGAGGCGTTTTTAACGAGCCAATACTCGTTTTTCTAGTAGTGGCTGTTCAGCAACAAAAATCTGGGTTCTACGTAGCCTTCTTCTCTGATCGTTGTTGTTCTACGCGCGGCAGTGTGCACAGAAGACGCTCCTCTTTCTCTCTTCTCCAGTACGCAGAATCTGAGAGCAGCAGTTCGGAATCCTCTGGATCCTCTTCTCTGCTGCTCCTCAAAACGATTCGAAGAAGACGCACTGACATTCGAAGAAGACGGAGTAGTCTGGAACCTCCATTTAGAAGAAGAATGGCGCGAACAGAATGAGGTAAAAAGGGCACGCTTTATAAGAATGGCGCGAAGGTAAAAAAGTAGAGAGGGAACGATGCCATAATACTTGAGAAGGGTTGTTTTTTCAATTGAAACGGCTTTTGCCTCTTCGAGCGGTTTGAGACCGTGTCAAAATAGAAACGGATAAGGGCCGTTTCAAACCTCCGTTTCTGATTTCAATTTTTGGTGTAGTGCAAGTCAGGTGAAACAAGTCTTTTACGTCAATGACACCAGCAGAGGAAAAAATTGGAGAGTTGTAGGAGGCCTTGGTGTAGCGGACCGAGGAGCAATCGCAGCCCTTTGTCACCACTCCGATGACTGAGGAGCAGATTGCTGCTGATGTGTTTGGGAAGAGGTCGGGCTACGTAAAGGGGTATGGGATATACTCAAGGACCTCTTCCTCTTCCACACAGTCCCGGGCACCGGACCCTGAGGTGGTCGCCCTGCGCGAGCAGCTACCCGAGCAGGCTGAGCAGGGCAGGAAGCAAGCTGAGCAGCTAGCTGAGCAGGACCGGAGGCAGACTGAGCAGGACCGGAGGACACGCCAGCTTGAGGCCTTTGTTCAAAGGCTGGCAGCTGTAGCAGGAATAGATCCGGCCGCCTTTCTTGACACCACGGGGGGGACCACATCTGCTGGGGATGGCACGGCTCTTGGAGGATTATGATGCGACTCTTTGGTTAGTAGAATACTCCCTTGAAATTTGCACATAATAACTAGTTGAAATTTACAAACACTGAAAATGTAGTATTTGAACAAATTTTCACTGCACCTCCAGATTGCATTATCATAATCTTTCTCATCAACAAATTTTCACTCCCAGTTAGGGAATTAGAGCCCACGCAAAACTGGCAATCCATGTGAGCTAATTAGGTGTCATAAGAAATTACCACTGCCCTAATAAATGTGACAGGGAAAATAAAGTCGCAACGAGATATTCCATATTAAAATAATTAGTGCTCAAAATCAATAGTTTCATTATGGCCATCAATATCCAAAGGTTGGTACCAAAGTAAAAATTGGTCACTTTCAAAACAAGAAGACCGGCCTGAAGGTTTTCAACCACCTTTCAGATGCAAGTACTATGCTAACTTAAGCCTATGATATCATAGAACCCAAGACACCAATAGATTTGTCTTAAACCATGTTTCAAAGACCGCGCGGATCTTCAAATTAGGTTTAGGTCAGCTTATTATGGGCACTTCTAATGGTATTTGGTGTCTAAAAGCTCCATAATTATCTGTAATTTGATTATCTGTAATTATCGACTCGGAGATCCAAACGGGAAAACTATAAGATTAAGATCATGACAATATTATAGTTGCAACAAAGTAATATTAGGGATGGCCATCAAAACAAAGTACATAACTGCATGCCAAACACAATAGTGATTGAGCATTGTTGTAAACAATGATTGAGAATCTCAGTCACCACAAAACTAAATCTCAGCCTAACCTGTAGGAACTGACGGCTCGCTGATAGGAATCCCGGTTAGGGAATTAGAGCCGAAAACCGACTCTTTTCCAACACTTAGGCTCGAAAACGGCCCTTGGGGGGCCCGGAACGGGAAATGGCGACCGGAAAATTCGCGGACCGCACGAGAAGTTCGCTCGGGGGTAGAGTAACCTGTAGGAACTGACGGCTCGCTGATAGGACTCCCGGTTAGGGAATTAGAGCCGAAAACCGAATCTTTTCCAACACTTAGGCTCGAAAACGGCCCTTCGGGGGCCCGGAACGGGAAACGGCGACCGGAAAATTCAGGGACCGGCACGGGAAGTTCGCTCGGGGGTAGAATAACCTGTAGGAACTGACGGCTCGCTGATAGGACTCCCGGTTAGGGAATTAGAGCCGAAAACCGACTCTTTTCCAACACTTAGGCTCGAAAACGGCCCTTCGTGGGCCCGGAACGGGAAACGGCGACCGTAAAATTCAGGGACCAGCACGGGAAGTTCGCTCGCGGGTAGAGTAACCTGTAGGAACTGACGGCTCGCTGATAGGACTCCCGGTTAGGGAATTAGAGCCGAAAACCAACTCTTTTCCAACACTTAGGCTCGAAAACGGCCCTTCGGGGGCCCGGAACGGGAAACGGCGACCGTAAAATTCAGGGACCAGCACGGGAAGTTCGCTCGCGGGTAGAGTAACCTGTAGGAACTGACGGCTCGCTGATAGGACTCCCGGTTAGGGAATTAGAGCCGAAAACCAACTCTTTTCAAACACTTAGGCTCGAAAACGGCCCTTCGGGGGCCCGGAACGGGAAACGGCGATCAGAAAATTCAGGGACCGGCACGGGAAATTCGCTCGGGGGTAGAGTAACCTGTAGGAACTGACGACTCGCTGATAGGACTCCCGGTTAGGGAATTAGAGCCGAAAACCGACTCTTTTCCAACACTTAGGCTCGAAAACGGCCCTTCGGGGGCCCGGAACGGGAAACGGCGACCGGAAAATTCGGGGACCGGCACAGGAAATTCGCTCGGGGGTAGAGTAACCTGTAGGAACTGACGGCTCGCTGATAGGACTCCCGGTTAGGGAATTAGAGCCGAAAACCGACTCTTTTCCAACACTTAGGCTCGAAAACGGCCCTTCGGGGGCCTGGAACGGGAAACGGCGACCGGAAAATTCGGGGACCAGCACACGAATAATATGTACATCTTGGCCAAGAATTTTAAACCATGCTTGGATCAATTAACAATAAACTTGTCCCACCCAAAACATTTTAGCCTCTTTTAGGCAACAATGCAGATGAGATGACATATAGGACTTCTACAGTTCTACAGACCACTTCAGAAGTTGCATGGAAACATTAGCGGTAGTACTTGCATTTTCAATAAACTGACTCTCAGAGAGGTTGCGGAAAGCATTGAAAGTGTTCTTAAGATCTTGTTCAACAACTCCAGTCTGGTCTAGTAGTTCATGTAATTCAAGTGTAGCATCATTTGCTCTCTTTTCCATCTTTTCTGAGAAGTCCTCCAACCACTTGAGAACCTGACACCATAACTTTTTTGGATGAGATACCAAAACAACAGATCTCTACCCTAGAAAATGCAACACAGATCATCTGTAAACAGAACCAAACAAAAGGCATTATAAGCCTTCAATTTTTGGTGAATTGAAGTTTGAATTAGCAAATGCTTGATGTTTTTCTGTCATCCCTAGAAATGAATTCATAGGATAGAAGATGATGGAGGGATTAGTTGAAATCAGTTCAAAACCTGCAACATGTAGATGCATTCAAGTTGCAGTGAAGAAAGAAGAAGAGTGGAGAAGAAAGAGACCTCATTTTGCATGTTCAGTCGCCTTCTGATGCAGGTGTGGATTAGGGTTTCGTCCATTGCTCCTCTGCAACAGTAGGAAGGGGGGGGGGGGGGGGGGTGATTCCGCGGATATGGAAAAGTATTGAAATTCGCGGAACTGAAAACGGGGGAGAGAGAATGGGAAATGGGAATAAGTTCGTTTGGAGAAACTCTTGAAATGCATGTGAGGCATATTCCTCATGAATTAGATCAAAGAATCGTGGTTTTTTTAGAAATTTAAGTTTCAAAAAGGGCTAAGAATGTTTTAAAAGCATTAAATACTTCTGGGTTTTGCATGCAAGAAATATATCTACTTACATCATCGATTAAAGTGACAATATTTATAACGAGCATGTGAAATGGTTTGTGCACTACTCCAAACACCAATATGAATCAGATGAAAACAAGTGGTAGAAATACCATCACATGTGAGAAAGTAAGACTTCTCTTTTTTCCCACTTTACAACTAGACCAACCAATAGAAAGTCTTGTAAAGTAAAATGATATTTATTCATCCAAATTTCAAGAAAAATAGTTATTTTTCTTATTTTCTATATAATTTCGTTAATTCAAAAGATACTAATCTTGTTTTTGTTTTTGTCATTGCAGATTGATGGACGCTTTTGGATCGGATGCACACTTTGGCGTCGTTTTGTTGTTTTTAGTTTATTTGTTTATGTATATTGGACAATTTTATTCGACTATTTGTATATGTTTTTAGTTTTATTGGACTATTAGAAATTTTTATTAATTGTACTGTTATTTTTAGGAGGTGAATGATTTGATGAAAAATGTGCATGATTTTGTTTGGATTCATTATTAATTGTATTGTGAGTAGGTTTATTTTTTGTTACAGGTGTATAAGCAGGTTTATAGGGAAATTTTAAACAAAAAACAAGAATTGTATTTAAAAAAAAAAAAAAAACTTTTACCGACGAAATTGTAAATTTCGTCGGTAAAATTCATTTTACCGACGAAAAATAAACGTCGGCAATTGTTTTATATTTTTTAATTTTATATTTACCGACGAAAACAAACGTCGGTAATTTTATTTTTATTTTTCGTTTTAATTTTACCGACGAAAATAAAACGTCGGTAAAATATTTTAAATTTTTTTAAATTTTCTTTTTAATTTTACCGACGACAAATAAACGTCGGTAAACAATTTATTTATTTTCTTTTTAATATTACCGACGAAAAATAAACGTCGGTGAAATGGTTTTTATTTATTTTTATTTTCTTTTTTTATTTTACCGACGAAATAAAAACGTCGGTAAAAGTGTTTTTATTTGTTTTTATTTTCTTCTTTAATTCTACCGACGAAATCAAAACGTCGGTAAAAGTGTTTTTATTTATTTATAATTTTCCTTTTCACTTTTACCGACGAAAAATTAATTCGTCGGTAACATGTTTTGTTGACGTCTTGTCGCCAACGTCCGACCGACGAAATAAAAAACGTCGGTAAAAGTTTTACCGACGTTTTTTTGACTTTTACCGACGAAAAAAAACGTCGCTAAAAGTGTAATCTGTTGTAGTGCCATTTGGCGAGATGTTTCTTCTCATGCTTGATTTTTATCATCTTATGTCATGGTTCTTGTTTTTTCTAATTTTTATCATCTTATATCTGGGTTTATCTTATGTCATGCAACATGGAGTATTGGTGTGTGATGATGGAACAATGGAGATAATATATAATTGTATTTGATGTAGTAATTTTTAAATTTTTTACAAGTTATAGGCCATATTTTGATGGAAATGTGTTTGTAGTTTTCAAATGACAAGTGATTATGATGTTATGGTATGTGTATAGAGGGCATATTTTGATGAAAATATGCAAAAGTTCATTTTTTACATAATGACAGATGATACCCCTCTCAAAAAAGGCAAACTTCCTCTAAAAAGAGGTAAATAGAGGGCATATCAAACGGTCTATTTGAAGTAGATCCGTTGATTACCAAACACGTTTTTTGGTTCTAGCCTCTTTTTTTTATAGCTCTTTTTTTAATGGCTCTATTTTAAAGGGTCTGTCAGAAAAAGAGTAGAGATGCCAAATAATGCCTAAGTATACTTTTGCAATAGTGATTCGGGTAAGTTTTATGATCCTACTTTTTTTCTAGTAAATGAAATCATCTTTTGTAAAATGAGATTGAAAGTTATTGACAGCTCATGGTATGATACCAAGTTATTGTATGTTATGAATGCTTCCGCTTTGGAATGTACAGGGATGGGGTGGCAGTCAGCATGTCTCACAAGTGGAAAGTGAAATTTGTCCTTCGTGACTCGTACTTAATCCGAGACAGATGCGAATCTCACGAAAGTACGTGTGTCACACATCGAAAACTACCTTTGGCAAGGGAATCTCGAGACCAGAATGTGACATGATGGCTGCTGATAATATCATATCCAAGTTTATTTTTGTACTTGAGTCACTCATAGGGGGTACACTCTCATAATACAAGTAGCAAAGAGAAGAAATTCCTACTGCACTCGAATTACTATTATTAGAAGCAGATTGACTTGAAGATGAACTAGCAGCAGAAGACAATGCTATGAAGCAATATCCATATGTTTTGATCGGTGCGGAAATCGGTATTGACCGGTTCATTATGCCAACTCTTCATATCCTCACTGATTAGAGGGAAGATAATTGATCCATGTGTGAAACCGAAGCATTTCAAATGGGACCTGATCTTCCCCACCTATAGCTCGTGGATTCGGGCTCCTGCAAGTTTCTTTTCAAAACTTATATGCCTAAACATGTAATTATGCATATGTGATGAAGTCATAATTGTGCAAGTTCTGTGAGCAGTGGAAATATATGAACCTCAACTTGATTGTCCTCATGATATGAGTGCAGATGTCAATATCATGGTTCAACGATTTAAATTGTTGACCTAATGGCTCCCCAATTGCAGGTATTACCTCTGTTGTTGAATGCTAATATTTGATCTCGATTGTAGATCTCAGGACACTTTCATTGTAGATGGTGGATGACCCAAAACCTTTCCGAAATTGATAGGTCCAAGTCATCCAGAAAAAAATTGGCCCAAATATGGGTTGTGGGTCGTTTTGAATTTCTAAAAATAGAAGGTTTTTTTAACATCCGTACTCAAAATATTGATGGCTAGGGTTGGGAGGGTTTCTCCTTGAGAGGGTTTTATTTTGTAGTTTGGTGGAAGCGGGGTACAATGTTCTTTTACCTCCTTTTGCATTTTTTCTCTTTGCAATCCTCTTTTTTTTAATGAAAGTTCTTGTTACCGTTTCAAAATAATAATAATAATAAATAATAATGATAATATTGATGGCTAGCGTTGGTGAGCAAAAGGTGGCACGAACATTATGTATAGAGCTTCAAACACTCTGCCTCCTATGTGATTACTCTGCATTTGTGAAGCATGACCACCAATATGAATGAAAGCATGGTGAGTATGTTGCTAAATACATTTAGGTTCGATCTCATTTAATGATACAAATAATATTGAACTATTCAATAAATAGTTCATTTTTTATAGAAAAAAAAAAGGTTAGCAAAATGGTTTTCACCTTTGTAGATTTCTTCATTTAGATCGAGTCAAAGGGAAGGACTACCACCGGAGAAAATTGGTGAACTTTTACTTGTAGATTTCTCCCGGTTTATCTTCTTTTAACCAGGCCTAACCTTAGTCATTCAATAAAGATTTGGACCCTTGAGACCACCCTCGATGCTATGGTTCCAATTTTTACCGTATTAATCGGGGTACAAACAAGTCAAGTCATATTGAACAAGGATTTTTGTAGGTTGATATTTGACCCCAACATAACCCATTATTTTAACCCCAACCTTCACCCGATGCAGATCAACCAACTAAATACATAGAACCAATGTGGGGTGAACTATATAATTTGAACCAACCCAATCCAAAATATAGAAGCTTGGCAATAGGCCCAATCTATTTTTGATATCAAAGTTATATTTGAGTTTGATTGCTGGTGGAAAAAAAAGTGTAACGCAAGGTTGGCTCATTTAGTATAAAATAAACTACTAGGCTTTTGGGTGTCTTTCAGATGGGTTCATAATCTCTCCTCTAGGTCACTAAAAAAAAAGTACCAAAATATTAAACCATCAAATCATTTAAAAGATTTAGATATGTAAGTCTGATTCTAGACCAATTCATTCATGGAAAACTATCTCCCACACATTTCACATGGAAATTGTGTGTATGAGGTGACTGAAAGTTTAGGCTGGGTCCCATCTCTTTGACGGTGCTAAGTTTTTACCCATGGTTCCCATACAAACCGAGTGGAGAATAATTTCCTTCAGTGAATGTGCGCATGGGGAATATTTTCCTCCATTCAAATAAGGGTCTAATTCTCTTAACCTGTGAATCAACTTAATTATACCAATTAAATGCTCCGAGCACCACTTCGTGGGTCAGCTACTCTATATGCATGCAAACAACAAATCTGGACTGTCCAAATCATAGGGATGAATGCTTTCCAAAACTATAATTGATCCTATTGTACAATGGTAAGATTTCAAATAAGGTCTTAAGTTTTACCTTACTAGTGCAATAGGCCTGCGTTGGTTAAAAGATCATTGAAATTTCTAATTAGAAGATTTTCTAAATATTTAAATAAATTATAAATGAATATTAATATATAATTCATAATAAAGATGAAAACCATTCGATCAATTTTAGGTAGCTGGAAATATTTAGGGAAAGATCAAGTTAATAGTAAAGATTTTAGGACCTTGATTTGATTATATTCGTGCTTAGACATAAATTGAGTGTCATTTCAGAATTAAATGTGGATTTTAGAATTAATTGGCTTCCACAATGGGCCCCACAAATTAATTAATCCTACCAAATATCTAAAGAAAAATAAGGAGAAAAATGTCCATAACGGGCCCAATGGATTAATCTTACTGAATATTGAAAGGAAAATAAGGAGAACAAAGTAGCAGAATACAACCTATGAAAGTGGCACCCACTCTAATATCAAAAAGCCTCTTTGTGTGTTGGTATAAAAAAAAGTGGCCTTCGTAAATTGTGACTTTGGAAATAAAGAAGACTCGAATTTATTTGGTTAAATTAGTAAATATAAATGATTATATATTAAGTGTGGATTTTGAAATTAACTGGCTTCCACAATGGTCCCCATGGATTAACTATACCGAATACTGAAAGAAAAAAATAAGAAAAAAAGTAACAAAATACTGTCTACGAAAGTGCCTCAAATTCCTGCAACTTAGATCTGACATGAGGTCCCACAAATTGATATGCAATAACATTTAATACATACATGTTCACCGATCACTAAAATGATAGCCCTTTATTCTTTTTTTTTTTTTGTTAGCTTAATAATATGTGGGGCCCTTTGAAGGTAACTAAAGAGAAGTTATTATTGTATGCTATGTTTTAGGGAAGGGATAAGTATCTTATTTCAAGAATATCTTAAATTTGCATTGAGATATTTTAAGTGATGAAATTGGATTAGAATGAAATTCCGGAATGTAGCATTGCAAAAAGTCTGAGGATGCGCCACGTGTCATCCTCACAGGAAGTCCCCTGCCGCCACGTGTCGCTCCCCGACCCGCGAACTCACTTGCTATCTTTTATTATATAATTTCAAAAAAGAACACAAGTTTCAAAAGTTTTTAAATTATTCCCTACGTTTTTTTATGAAGTTTTCAATTGAGGACATAAAGCTATTTTCGGGAAACTTTTTTCCTCAATTTTTTTTAAATACCTAGATTGCCTTTAGTGCAATAAAACACTTTTTGACTTCCACTATATTCTCCTCATTTTCTTTATCAGCGTCCTTACAATGATCAATGATAACTAGCATCTCCACAAACGATCGGCTGCATGTAGTAGTTGTTGGAACCATGTCATGCCTTTAAATGAAGGGTAATTTGAGCATTTTAAAAAATTAAGGTAAAAAAAAAGGTTAGAAAATAACTTTAAATGACTGGATGTTCTTAATTGAGAACATATTGGAAAACTTTGGGACTAATTTAGATTTTTTTGAAACTTGTGTCTTTTTTTAAATAAGGTAAAAACTTAACGTCTTATTTAAAATTTTCCTTTATACAATTACAGTTCACACCAAAGAAGAAGTGCTGGGATGACCCCATTGTACAATCGGACTGGCAACATAGGCCCGTGCCAAAAAAAAGAAAAAAGTTCTTTTAATTTAATATTTTATTTAAAATATTTTAAATAAATAAAAAGTTAAAATAATAAATTATTTTTTTGAAAAATGGCTTGAGTTGTCCCAAAAGTACGTGCTTATGATAAAACATAATGGAGGAATAAATAAAGAAAGAAAATCATTTCTTAATAAGCCAAAGTAATGTGTAAGATGAACCAATAAAAAATAAAAAATAAAAATAAATAAATAATATATATTACTCACAACTTGATGAAAGCAAGCCATTGAGTTAATCATTCACCTGCACATTTACACCACAGGCATGTGCTAAGCGCACAGAGTTGTGAGACACACTACACCAAAAATCGGAAATTGGAACGGAAAAGCGTTCCTAATCCTTCCGTTCCTAATCTGTTAAAGTGTTCCAATTTCCGTTCCAATTTGGTACCAACCGTTCCTAATCCAAATTGAGACTGGCAACAATCTCGGATCCCCTCTGCTCTTCAACAGGTCTCCTTCTCCATTCGTCGTCTCCGGTTCAAGCAAGCAAAACTCTTCGATCAAGGTTCTGGAACAAAACCTACAATGTGAGCAGATCTATGTAGTGGCCCACCTTTGATTTGTGTCACTCCAAGAAGATGGATCCGTGTTAGATTTGCCTTGTCCCAACTTCAAAGCGGAACGAATGAGGGAGATCCTTCCCCTGTGAATGAGAGAGAACCTTGCCTTGTGAATGAGGGGGATGAAAGATTTGAAGTTTTAAAATTTAAAATTTTATATCTAAATAGTCGAAAGGGCAAATCAGTCATGAAAATATCTGGTGTGGCTTATCTAGGGACTTCTCGCCAAAATATGTCCAGCTGTATGGACTATAGGCGTTAAAGAAAATGTTGTTGAACTGGAGGCTTGGCTAATTATCCCATATATATATGAGTTACGCTACAAAACTCTCCGGGCGTTTTTTACAAAAAAAAAAAAAAAAAAAAAAACCCTCTTTTGGCCAATGAAAGTGTGACACGTGTCATCAGTGATATACATATCCAATTCTCTATCCTAAACATTCTCCTATAAAGATAGATCTCTTAAAATACTAACAAATCATTGGCTATTAGATAGGGGCGGAAACTCTTTTGAGATATTAGAGTTTTTGAGAATTCATTTATTATATATATATGGGCAGCGCTACTTAGCGATCGGGCAATTTTTAGGAGAAAATGCCCCTCCTAGTTGGGCCCACTGGGATGCATAATGATTATGGAAGTCTATTGGATGGAAAGTTCTATATGAGGCCTACTTATTTGCAATATCTGGAGTCCATAAGATCATCCTCACCTTTTGATCCATTACCCTAAAATTTAATGGTTTAGAGGCATCATTTTATTATGATTTCATTTCAACGGTGATGAAAAGTTGAATGAGTGTTTGGACTTGTGACTATTTATGGTGGGGGTAGTGTGTGTGAAAACACTAGATAGACGCAAAATAGGCCCCATGAAAAAAAAAAAAAAAAAAAGAGGGGCGGACAAAAGGTGCATTTTTAAAGTGAGGTTTTTTAGAATTTTCATATATATATATATATCAAGACGGCCTAGATTTAAGCAACGAGAGTCTACATCTGTGAAAAACCGCTGCTGCTCTAGGATTTGCAAGCGGACAAAAAGAAGAAGAAATTAAAAGTAAAACCCTAAACACCCTTTCAATCTTCTTAGTTCTTACTCTAAAAATACCCCTAATTTCAACCCTCTGCATTTAATGCTATTTTCTTGTTCATATGGAAAGATTAGACAAGCTTAAAAATAATGGCATCAGAACCTGCATGTGCTCATTTGAGAGGAAGAAAAGTAGTGAATGACCCAATCAACAATCTTCCAGATCTCATCTAACGACTATCCTCTCTCTAATGCCTTTAGTAGAAGCTATTCTATCCAAGAGATGGAGATATCTCCGGGCCTCCATCCCTCATCTCGACTTGTATAACATGTTTGCAACATACATGCCCGACGTTCACCCTTATCAACTACTTGATAAATATGTATCGATTTTCTACCTAATCTTCAACTTTCGTCAAGCCCCTATCTACACGTGCAGCTTGCTGGTTTTCTGTATCAACTTCGGCTCCCTGTTCCATACGAACAACTTCCTTTTACTCCTCCAAAAACACTACACCCGGAAACTGACCCTTAAAAATGTGGGAACCTCTGATAACACACTCTCGCTCAAACTATGCTTCTTTCGGTCCCTCAAGAGGCTGGAAATTGCAAACTTGTCTGTCCTGCTTCCATCTCAATTTAAAGACCTCACTAACCTTCGATCACTGTATCTCTCTCACGTCAGAATTACCAATAGTCAACTTGAGATTTTGGTTTCTCAGTGTCCCAACCTTAAGCGTCTGTATTTGTTTCGAGTGTGTGGATTTGCATGACCTTCGAATTAGAGCACTGAATCTCTCATCTTTCAATATCACAATGAACAAACCAATGTGCATTTCTTTGATCAATGCCCCCTGTATAAAGCGTGCCTTTCTCAATTATTCGTCGAGAGATGAAGTGGAAGAGGAAGAGGATGACCATGGGGAGAAGGATGAAGCTGTCAATTTCGTTAAGAGTTTAATAAATTTGAGTCATATCAAGAGCCTTTATTTTATTTGTAATGCAAAAGTTTTCAAGGTTAGTTTACTCACTACAACAAAACACAGTTTTGCCAACGCAGTCATTGCGTCTGGAAAGGTGGGTTTTGCGTCGGCAAAAGATTTCCCGACGCATTTCAGCGCGGGCTCGAAATCCGACTAATTCGGATCAACCATGGGTCGCAAGATCAACATACTTACTTCCGTAAATTCTAAATTAACCAAAGTTAAGACGAAATCCACAAGAAATCTATCATACTTATCTGTCAAATGTACATTTTTGCGGAATATACATATACATTGACGGAATAGTGACTAAACAATTACTCTACAACAAAAGCAAAGTTCAATATATACAATTCATTTCCTATCAAAGTCAGCCATTGCATATTCAAATACAATGAGGCGACATCTATTTACTATTCAAAATAAATATACAAAAGTATTCATCAAAACGTTTTTCCAAAATGTTCTATCCTTGACACTCTGACTCAAGTTCATTCGATTAGACCTCTTGGAGGTATCGGATGGGCCTCCTCCACTGGCGGTGCGGCCTCAACATGACCGGCACAGGCAACTGGGCGTGTAATGTTCATCAATAGCACCGTGAACACGACGGTTCAACAAGGCATATACAGATCTATGATAATACATATTAATCTGTCAATTCATCAATATAAAAATTCTAGACAATCAAATCTATAATAGTATTTTGTACAGTAGAGTCAAGTAATGACCATGACTAATTGGCAACTACAATAGCATTAGTTCTATTCAGTTCTTCCTGACAGAAGCGGTCATTCATTTCACATTCTTTCATTCACTTTTTCATGATGGAAGCAGTCATTCATTTCATATCCATTCATTGATTTCATTGAGTATTTATTAAGTGACTTATCAAATGGGACTATTCAGTCCATATGTGTAGCTTTCCATTCAATAAATGTTTAATTACATGACTTATCAATGAGAGACTTTTCAGTTCAATATTGTTAGGTGGCTTATCAAATGAGACTCTTCAGTCCATATTTGTGGGATCTACTAGTGTCTTGATTAGAGATCATTGGCATCACCACGAAGCTCCGGAACACCCCAGTCCATCTATTGTAGTAGGATTGTCCATTAATTCATTATTACAGTAACTGTTCATTATTCAGTGTTACATTCAGTAACTATTCATTAATTCAGTTTAGTTCTATAACGAGCTTAAGAAACAACTATGCAGTGCCAGACTCAAGAAATCTAATCAATCTATCATCTAACTCAGATTTCTAAACCAAACAAATGAGTGAAGCGATCGTTATCCAACGTACGAGTTATTCTCGATGAACATCACTTTAATTAATAAGTTATACGTTCGGATAACCTTACGTAGCACCTATGAAGTTTTAGATATCATGAAGACTAGCCTTAATGCTTAGACTTTCATTTCAGATAATAATCATAACTCAATCTGAAATTTTCTTCAAGTTCGATCATCTTGGCGGTTACCTTTCGGTTAACCGAATTCTGGGTGTCGGCTAGCCAAGTTGTATTCGGTCAGCTTTCAAGAACCTTACTATTTCTGATGGATTTTCTCAATTTGGTCACCTACTCGGTTAACAGAATTCTCAAATTCGGCAACCCTACGGGTAGCTTTCCAGAAGCTTGTCTTCTGATGGAAATTTCTGATCCAATTCCGGTCACCTTGTGGTCACCACTTGGCTAGCCGAATTCACAATTTCGGCTAACTGAAATTCGTCGGTCACCTCACGATCAGCTTTCCAGAAGCTAACATTTTCTGCGAAAATCAACCCAGATGGTCGGGCAACTGGCAGCCGAACTACTCCCAGAACGACATTCCAGAGCTTCAGAAATTCTGAAGCAACTTCTGGATTTCGAACTCCTTGAGTTCCTACAAGTCCTATAACATCATAAATCATTAGAAAAACATATACTTGCCTTGCTTGAAGATCAATTTGACAAAACCGCTTTGTTTAGCTCGATTTGAAATGGAAACTTCTCAACTTAAAGTCTTTTTCCAACTTAACCAGCATCAATACAAAAATAGGGTTCCCTATGAGTTGTTTGTGCTAGAAACCATGTCTAAACACTCAGAGGAACTTGAAAAACTCTAAGAAGAGACCAACTGCTTACTTGTAGTTCAAAGAAAAGGAAATCTTGAGTTCTTCTCAAGCTTTAACTTCAAACAAATGGAAGGAGAAGATGGAGAAGATGAAGTGGATGAAATCCTCTTCAAAACCCCAACCAAAGCCTCAATTTGATGCTTGTTGCAGAGAAAATGAAAGAAAGAAGAAGAAAAGGGTGTTTAGGGTTTACTGGAGCTGGAAAATGAGATGAATGAACTCATCTCCCCTTGTATAAGTCCAATGTTGCATTTAAGTCCATTATTTCTTCTTATTTACAATTCGAGTCAAATGGATGTTCATTTGCTCCATTACTCGTCAAACTAGTTCGAGTCTTTTATAAAAATTAACGTACTCGTTGAGATACGCACGTTGGTATCAAGAGTTTCCGTATTCGACAAAATACGTGAAAATTCGTATTTACGAAAAAGTCTTTATTTCTTTATTTAAGTCTAAAACCCATTCAATTCATTTCATCTCTTTCATTATCATTTCATTGGGCCTAAATCATTCATTTTAGGCTAATTCAATTCCCTTTGGCCATAAACCATCATTAGCTTAATTAAACAGAATTAATTAGCTTAATTTCCAATCAATTAGAGTTAGTCTTGATTAACTCGGGACAGGGCCTAACATTTATAGATCACTAGATCAAGCCCCGTTTCTTTTGTCTGCCCAAATTCCTCAAGAAGGGATTTGGAGTCCGTGTTTTTTTTTTTTTTTTTTTGCCCCCTCCTTTGGTGCCCATTCAAAATAAAACGAATTGGCTAGCTAAATTGGCAAGATTTCAAATCTATTGAATCCATAAATGAGAAAATTTCATACAGAAGAGAAATGATTATGAACTTCTTTTTCTTTCAATTTTCTCATCAATGTGTACATTGATGGCACAGCTGTCAGATAATTTGCCTACTGAGCATCAGTTTGTCCATCGATAATTTGCTTACTGAGCATCGGTTTGTCCATCTGAAAGAATTTTCCATGACCCTGGATTTGGATGATGCCGAGGTGGTCTCTTTAATGTTATTTTTGCTTAGAAGTTGCCCAAATTCACAAGAACTTGAGTTACATGTTTGGTTGCTAAACATAATTGCTTGTTTTATTATCATATGTGACTTTGTACTATTCTTGTTTGTGTTCTCTTTGTCTTATTGCCAGGATACATGCTTGGATGAGCATATTCCAATCGAAATTGACTTTTGGGAGAAACAAAGACCTCCAGACTGTGTGATAAATAGTCTCATGATGGTAAATATGCATGGAATTTCCCTAAGTAGTAAGAACGTGATTGAGTTTGTGAAGTTCTTACTGTTAAATGCACGTATTCTCATTGAAGTGACACTCAATTACATCGAAACTCCTAGGTGTCAGGTGAAAGAGAAAGAAATAGTAAATGAGTACTTGTTGCTCTTCAAAAGGGCTTCTCCACAAGTTTTGTTGGAAATCAAGCCCTTTGTCTATTGAGAATGTTAACCTTTCACAAAAAAAAGTTTTTTGATGTTTTAGTATATCGAACTTGGCACTTTGCTTGGATACATGCTTTTAAGGGTTTGCCTTTCTATTTATAGAAAGTATTTGACTTGAAACTTGACTTTGATGCAAGTTCTTCATGGCCTTTTTAGTTCTGTGTATCATTTGCATTCTTCTATATACACTCATTGCTAATGTTGCATGCAGTTTATTTTTATTTTTATTTTATTATGAAGATGAAAATGCCAGTATTCCTTGTAGATCTTTCTATGGAGCATGTGTGTCACAACTCGAGCCCGAGATTATAATTAATCCGAGTTAACCCCGAGTCGCGTCCCATACTCACTCCTGTGAACTTCAATCAAATAAGATTCACAAGGGATATCAAATACACATTATGCGGAATTATAACAATATACATTAACCAACGTATAAGAACAAAATTTCATTTATATTATGTACAAATTTCCACTTGCATATTTAAATACAATGCAAGGATGAAAAGTGTGAAATGTTTCCAACACAAATTTCCATTCTAAAGTTTTCCATTTATTTTTTTTCGTTTTCAATAGCATACTCATATGATATCGAATCATCTCCACTTTCTTGGTCCTCCTGGAGGAACCGAAGCAGTCATCTCCGTTGACGCTATGGCCTCTGAAGGACCGGCATGGGTAGCTGAGCCTGTAATGCCATCAATAACACTGTGAATTCGACAATTCAGCAATGTATAAACAGATACATGATTGAACATGTGAATTACACATTTAATCTGTCTAATTCAATATTAGACCAATACAAATACAAGTCAGAATCAATGAGAGTCTTTTTCCAAAATTGGCAAACTACAATAGCATTTCATATCAAATCACATATTCCTAAAAAGGAAGGAATCATCTTCCCTAAAGGAAGGAAATACAAATAACATGTATTGTGGGATTTATTAGTGCCGGGACCAAGGACTACTAACATCACCACGGGTCTCTGGAACACTCCCAAATCATCCGCTGCAGCAGGAACGACTCTAATGAGCTTAAAGAAATCACTATATAGTGCCAGACTCAAGAAACAATACAATTTAACATTTAATTCCATTCAATTACAATTTAACGGATCCAATTCAATAAACAAGTCCTTTAGAATTCAATTCAAGTTATGATCCAATTCGGATACAATCCAGTGTACAAATCCAATTAAGTAATAACATCCATTCAAGTGTAATATTCAATTATTTATTGTACGTGTTATTCTCGATAGACACCACAATTTATATGAATTTTGTACATTAAAGTCCCCTTAATTAAAACCCATGGAGGTAAAACAATATCAATAGCTTTGATATAATCAATAGGTTCTTTTCTTTAAAATTCAAAAATTAATTCTAAAATCTTATTAGTTCCGATTAACTAATCAATGACCTATCGGTTAGCTTTATAAGCTAATATTATTATTGAAAACCTCATTATTCAAATTCGGTTAACCCTTTGGCTAACCTCGATTCGCATTATTAATCCTCAATCGCATTAAAATTAGTCTCAAGACTAATTGTATAGACCATTTATACTCATAAACAGAATGCTTGATTCAAATAGAACCACAAAAATTCCGGACTCAACCTGAGTCCTCCACTGAAACCATGTCCCAGTTAAGATTGTCCTGATCAATCGGCCCGTTCAGTCCGATCGTTCGGACCTGGGACGAATTTCAGTTTCAGAACCTTAAATTGATTCTTCTTTCTTCCTCCTTCACTATATTCAATTTCTTCAAAACCTGCATACAATATGGGACCACATGTCCCCTCCTCAATCAACATTTCATTCAAATACACCCTCTTCCAAGTATTCATTCATTCAATCAATCCATACATAGTTTCCATTTCTATAACCAAAATGAGTTAAAAAAAATAACTCTTACAAATTCAAAAGAAAACACATCAATTTAATTAGCATTTTAATCATAGATAACCATTTATACTTGCCTCAAAGTCGAATCTAGCACAAAAGCCCTTTTCTTTGAGTTCAATTCGAGACAAAGTCACCCAATGAAACCCTTTTCTCTAACCCTAACATCACAAACAACCAAAATGAATTCAACAAGTTGTTTGAGATGGAAAAGAGTCTAAACAACTTTATTAAAACAAAAATCACTCTAGATACTCACTGTGTAGCTTGGTGTAAGAAAATCTGAGATCTTTCTTAAACTTTAACTTCATGAAATGAAAAAGAAGATGAAGAAGATGATGGGGAAGATGAAGACATCAATTTCCCTCTTCTTAATCGACTTGTAAAGCCTTCTTGCTTCCACAACTTGATGAGGATGAAAGAAGAAAGAAAACCCTAGACTGAAGTTAGCTACTGTTGTTGGACAATTCGTATGAATGAACATTTAGTTCTTTCCAAAACCTTATAACCTAGTTTTTGCATATAAGCCCTTTCTCCTTTGCCTTATTGCTGGTTTGAGTCAATTTTGAATAAAGACTCTCATTGATTCTGACTTATATTGGTCTAACATCTTATTAGATAGATTAAATGTGTAATTCCCATGTTCAATCTGTTAGGGATTTTGTATTTGCAATTTGATGGATGCATTTGCACTTTAGCATCATTTGATTTACACTCACTTGCATCGTTTTACAAAACCTTGAAATCTGGTTTTATACATGCATAGCTTTTAAGTTTTGGAAAAGTATTTGTTTTATGCATGTTTTGGTGCTAATCTTGGATGCATTGGTTTTAGAATACAAACTCTTTTGAAAACCTAATTCTTTGTGCATTATGTTTGGTAAATCTTGTTGAGAATTTAGGTTTGAGCCTTGCATACATTCTTCACAAAAAGAATCATTTTTGTATGCATTTTCATTTGAAAAGAGTTTTATCAAATCAAGCTAGCCTTTGGTTTTAAACTTTCAAATCTTTTTAGGCTTTTTATGTTCATGTTTTAAAAACCATTAGAATCTTTAAAACATGTTTTCCAAGCTTGATTTAGTGGCCAAAAGGTCCCCCAAAGAAAAACCTTCAAATATGCAAAAGTTGCATTTTTTGCAAAAAGGGGTGTCCCGGCAGTGTCGCCGGTCGACCGAGATACAGGTCTCGGTCGACCGAGACAACTGGAAGTCATTTTTCCAGAACCTGGACTGTAACCCTCCAACGGTCAGAAATATGACCGTTGTGCCTTCCCGGTCGACCGAGACCCCTTTGCCGGTCGACCGAGGACTAGCCGTTGGCAACTTTTTGGCTATAAAATCCATTCTTTTCCAACCTTTTTCAAGGCTTGACACATGAACCTTTGAGACCATTTTGGAGCCATTGAAAGGGGATGAAGTTGGAAAGGCTAGGAGGTGATTAGGAGAGCTAAAGCTTGGATCAATGAGTTAAACCACCAAGTAAGCTCTACCTTTGTTAATCATGGTTTTCATGTTTTGTTTAAGCTATTGGTAAATGATTTTGTACATGATAACTATGATGTGTTGAATCCATTCTTCTCCTAATCTTTGATCTTATTAAGATTGGATTCTTCACTTTGGTTTCAATCCAAGTAGTTTCTAAAACCTTCTTAATCATGCTTAGTATAAATCTTTGATTTCCTTTATATGGCATGATTCATTTTCTTGGTTGAAACCTAATGTGTTGTTTTCATTCATTTGAACTTTAGTAAAATTATTTTGGTTTTGAAAACAACATTGCACATGCATCACATGTTCTAAGTTAGTCATTTTCATACAACTTGTGATTCTTTGATTTTCATATCATTAACAAGTTATTTTTCATACATGTGATTTGCATTAGACTTCTATCAAATCTTTCATGAGCTTTGAACTTTGAAATGCTTCAAGCATATATTTGATTATGCTTTCTTTTTAAACTTGATTGAAGTCATCACACACACACATCATGAGCATTCATCTTTGCATTCATATAGTGTTTGTGTGAGTTTGTTTTAAACTTTCATATCCGCCTATTGAGAGGCAAATTTATTTGAGCTTAAATTGTAATCTCTTAGAGTGAGCTTTTGTGAAGACACTTTCTTAGAGAAATCTTTATCTTGTAAGGTTATTGCTTAGCCTAAGAAAAGCATCTTGTAAGGTTATTGCTTAGCCTAAGAAAAGCATTGTGTAAAGGTTATTGCTTAGCCTTGAAAAGCATCTTGTAAAGGTTATTGCTTAGCCTATAAAAGCACATTGAGAGGTTGTTGTTTAGCCTAGAAAAACAACATTGTAAGGGTTATTGCTTAGCCTAGTAAAAAGCATACATAGTGGAAATCCGGTGGGGTGTTGGATGCACAAGCCGGTAGTGGATGTAGGCACGTTGGCCGAACCACTATAAATATTGTGTTGTGGTGATTGCTATGTGGTGATTGTTTTTGTTTTAGCTTCCGCATAGTGATTGATTTATCATCACATGTGACTAGTTTAGTTTAAGAAACTAAAATTGGTCTAAATTGGTCATACTTGTAGCACACCCTATTCACCCCCCCCTCTAGGGTTAGGATCCCAAGGACTTTCACAATCATGTATCTATTTATACATTGCTAAATTGTCGAATTCACAGTGTTATTGATGGTATTACCGGCTCATCTGCCCATTCAGGTCCTTCAGAGGCCACAGTGCTAGCGGAGACGACCCCTTCGGTTCATCCAGGAGGACTAGTAGAGTGGAGATGATTCGATATCATATGAGTGTGATATTGAAAACGAAAATAAAATGAAAAACTTTGAAATGGAAATTTGTGTTGGAAACGTTTCACACTTTTCATCCTTGTATTGTATTTAAATATGCAAGTAGATGTTTGCACATAATGTAAATGAAATTCTATTTTTATATGTTGGTTAATGTATATTGTTATAATTCCGCATAATGTGTATTTGATATCTCGTGTGAATCTTATTTGATTGAAGGTCACGGGAGTAAGTTTGGGATGCGACTTAGGGTTAACTTGGATTAATTATAATCTCAGGCTCGGGTCATGTCATATTTATTGTATGGTATCAGAGCTTCTTTAGGGTACCTTGAAACAATATATTGGCATTGGCTTCATCTACTTTAAAAGTAATGATTTTGTGAAAACAGTCCAAATAGACTCTGTACTTCGCAAGCCAATCCATGTCAAAAATTACTTCAAAGTCTTTCATAGCCAACAATACTAAATATGCTGGCATTAACACCTCACCGATTTTAATACTACATTGGGGTACATAGAATTCACATACTACTTCTCTTCCGAAAGGAGTAGTGACTGTAAAATCATATGACAATTATCTAATCTGTTTCTGCATGTGACATACAAATGGAGGTCCTATAAATGAATGAGTAAATCCAGGGTCAAACAATATAGCCGCTAGTCCATAATCAACAAAAATTATACCTTCCACAACATTAGCTGTAGCTTCAGCTTGCTCTCTATTCACAGCATAGACTTGTCTAATTAGTCTATTCGCATTATAATTAGTCTCAAGACTAATTTTATAGACCATTTATACTCATAAATAGAATGCTTGATTCAAATAGAACCACAAAAATTCCGGACTCAACCTGAGTCCTCCGATTGATCGGGCTGAAACCATGTCCCAGTTAAAATTGTCCTGATCGATTGGCCTGTTCAATCCGATCGATCGGACCTGGGACCAATTTAAGTTTTAGAACCTAAAACTGATTCTTCTTTCTTCCTTCTTCACTATATTCAATTTCTTCAAAATTTGCATACAATATGGGACCTCCTGTCCCCTCCTCGATCATCATTTCATTCATATACACCCTCTTCCAAGCATTCATTCATTCAATCAATCCATACATAGTTTCCATTTCTATAACCAAAATGAGTTAAAAAAAAAAAACTAACTCTTACAAATTCAAAAGAAAACACATTCATTTAGCATTTTAATCATAGATAACCATTTATACTTGCATCAAAGTCGAATCTAACATAAAAAACCCCTTTTCTCTAACTTCAATTTGAGACAAATTAAGTCACCCAATGAAACCCTTTTCTCTAACCCTAACATCACAAACAAGCAAAACGAATTCAACAAGTTGTTTGAGATGGAAAAGAGTCTAAACAACTTTATTAAAACAAAAATCACTCTTGATACTCACTATGTAGCTTGGTGTAAGAAAATATGAGATCTTTCTCAAACTTTAACTTCAAGAAATGAAAAAGAAGATGAAGACATCAATTTCCCTCTTCTTAATCCACTTGTAAAGCCTTCTTGCTTGCACAACTTGATGAAAATGAAAGCAGAAAGAAAACCCAGACTGACGTTAGCTACTGTTGCTGGACAATTCATATGAATGAACATTTGGTTCATTCCAAAACCTTATAACCCAGTTTTTGCATATAAGCCCTTTCTTCTTTGCCCTATTTTTAGTTTGAGTCAATTCAAGACACACTTGATTCATTTCAATCCAAATGAACATGAGTACATTATGAAAACTGACGTACTCGACAAGATACACGTGATGGTATCAAGTTTCATCGTATTCGACGAAATACGCAAAAATTCATATTTATGGAAAAGTCCTTAATCCCATTAAATTGAGTCTAAATTCAACTCATTTAACTCAATCTCTTCTAAAACTATTCCATTATCCTTAATTCATTCTCTTGAGACTAATTTGACCCACTTTAGTTGTTAATCACCATTAACTCAATTAAACAAAACTAATCTAGACTAATCTCAATTAATTAGCGTTAATCAGATTAGTTCGGAATGAGGTGTAACAATGTGGCACATCTGCTCCATATCAATTGATTGATTAGGTAGCATACAATAAATTTGACCCAATATTAAAATTACGCTAGTGTATTAATTAGGCGCACCACCTACTTTTGAACTGAATTCAGGAATTCTAATGATCATGAAGGCTGCATACTGTTGAGACTCTCCTTATCAGAAAGTTAATTCCACAGCTTCTACTGGGCCTTTGGAATTTCCGAGAATTCAAATACTTGTCAAAAACGATTGCAATCAAACAGTCTTTTTTTTTCCTGCTAAGTCGGACTATTCATCAGAAGTGATGCCTTTTTTTTCCTTCTAAGTTAGACTTTTGGTCGGAAGTACGTGATGCTTTAAACTTGTAGACCAAGGAGTTGATTCCTGGGCATGTGTGTGATACTATAAGGTGCCAACACAACTCAGCTATAGTGTGTTTGCATTAATGTCCCAGATTTTCCCACTCAATCAGTATTAATTGGTGGTGGGAACTGAAAACAGTTTGGGGCGGAATATACACGAACACCACCAAGTATCCCACCTGAACCTTCTACCAAAAAAAAAGTATCCTACCTGAACCAGTCTGTAATCTCTAGAATCTGTGATGAGAGCCTAAAAGATACATTTTAGGCCCCTTAATGAGGACTTGGTTATACCGTCGAAAGAGATTAATTAGCTTAATTATGTTATTTTTATTGTTTGTAGGTATTACAGATGCAAGGAGCGAAATTCAGAGCTAAAATGGAAGAAATCTCACAAAGCATGACAAACCGGAGTTGCAAGTAAGAAAGCGTGCCAAATATGGGAAGAGACTCAAATAAGAAAGCAAAGTAAGAGTCCAAACATGCCTTGGACGTCCAACATGGGTCCCACTCACCCCATAGCATGCCAACATGGAAGTTCTTTTAATTGCACCATTATTCTCGAAATTTTCAGGGGCAGCAATTTGAAATGGTCATAACTTTCAACTCGAGTGTCGGCTTAGTGTAATCTATATACCATTCGAAAGCTCTTTTCGAGTAGATATCCGTGGAGTCCAAGATTGTATAAATCGGAGCTATATCGAGGGATATATGACCTCGCGAAGTTCGTGTGATGACTAGTGCTTACTGTGTCCTGGCGTCCGGACGCCCGGAAGTTGGCGTCCGGACACCCGGAGGCAGAGAGGTGCGCAGGAATTTTCATTCCTGGCGTCCGGACGCCCGGACCGTCTGGGAGTCCATCTCATGTGCGTTTCTAAGAAGTTTTTCATCCCAAAACTTATAAATAAGAGCCCAAACTCGTTTTTGGGGATATTCACATCTTGGGAGAAGTTCTGGAGGCCTTGTTGGAGCTTGGGGAAGAGCATGAATGGGGATTTCGTCAAGAACTCTTCATCAATCCTCTTCCATGTGTAACTAAATCTCCATCTTAGGGTTGGGATGAAGCCTTAGTTTTGTGTATATGGTAATGTATAGGTTCTAGGGCTTTATTTTAAATGTTTTGCTTATATGACATTGATTTAATCCATTTATTGGATTCTTTTATTAATGCAATATATCTTTTGGTGTTTTATTCTTGTAGTTTGGAATACCAAGTCATATAATATGATGCTTGATTGAAAGTGTTTGTTAGATCTAGGATAATCTATGCCATAGAGATAGGTTATGCCCCGATTTGCAACCACTTCCCTTATTTGTTGACTCTGAAGGTTTGTAACCGGAACGAGTCGTGAAAGCATTGATAGTGAAACCCTAGATCTATATTCGCCATTGCACGAGGCTACGGTGGATTCGTGCCCCAAGACTTTCATCTAATTGGATAAAAAACTTGTCTTTCAATTCGTTAAGTTAGGAATTGCAAACCCATCAACCCAACACTTCGTTCTCCAATAGGATTAGCTTAATAATCAGAACTTTGTTTGCTACTAGGATTAGTTTATGAGCTTAGGAAACAACACAACTTAGCCTTTTTGTCCCAGTGGATACGATACTCGGTTATCATCTCTGTTTTTGCAAGCAGAGGTAGTAGCGGAGAATAATTTATAATTGCAACCCTGTTTTAGGATTGGTCATAATTTTGGCGCTGTTGCCGGGGACAATTAGCACGGTTGTTTGTTTCTTTTAATCCTAATTTTAGTTTCTCTTTTTCTAGCTTCTTTTTTTTTCAGCTTTATTCACATTGTTTGCTATCCTTACTGCAGGGCATTGATTTTAACGCAGAATTCTAGAATTTGTGCAGGGATTTACGAGAGTTCACAAAGTTTTACTCAAAGAAATCTCTCCTCTCTTCCTAAGGGTGTGGTAAGCCTAGACTTTCTGATTCTTTTCATATAATTGCAGTAAATTTTTGTGTGTGCGTGCTTGGTCGTCACTCTTGTCATCCATATTTGGTTTCTATAGACCAAAATTTAGAGCGAGTCCTTAGGAAGGTTAGATCGTCTAAACACTCTGCTAATTCCTCACACACAACTTTACCAATGGCGGAGGAAAAAGAGGAGACCCCACCCAGTACACCCCCTCCTCCACCTCTCCGACCCTTGAAGGAGCACTATACTCCTTCAGAATACGCGTCACCATCGTGTATTCAACTGCATACTGTACAGGCAGCTCAATATGAAATCAAGCCGAGCACAATCAATCTTATTCCTTCTTTCTATGGCTTGAACAATGAGGACCCGTACAACCACATTGATGAGTTCCTAGTCATTTGCTCCACGGTGCGAATCAACAATTTCAGTAGTGAGGCCTTGAAAATGTTTCTCTTTTCGTTTTCATTAAAGGACAAAGCCAAGTATTGACTGAGTACTTTACCTGCAAACTCTATCACTACTTGGGCCCAACTGCAACAAAAATTCTTGGATAAATATTTCTCTGTGGGTAAAACAAATCAGTACAGGAGATCTATCACATCTTTTGCCCAAACTGATAATGAACAATTTCATGAGGCGTGGGATAGATTCAAGGATCTCATTAGAAAATGTCCTCATCACCAAATTGCCAAGTGGCAATTGGTTCAGTTCTTTTATGATGGATTGTCTCCTGAATGGCGGAATATGGTAGTCACCGCCAGTGGGGGATCAATTATCCTGAAAAATGAGGATGAGGCATGGGAGCTTTTTGAGAATATGAGTGAAACCTTTCAACACCATGCTTCCACTGCTAGATTAGAGAGGCCGGCAGCCTCTAATTTGTAAAAACCTAGAGGTGTGTTTGAAATTCAACCCTCTAATGAACTCACCACTCAAGTGGCTGCCTTGACCCAAAAATTGAATCAGCTATTATCTGTGGGTCAAACTCTCCAATCCCCACCCTCTCAAGGTGGTTGTGCTTTATTTGTGTTAGGAATTTTGTAGATTGCAATTTGATGGATGCATTATCATTCGAGCATCATTTGATTTACACACATATGCATTGTCTTAGATAATCTTGAAATCTTGTTTTATTCATGCATTGCTTTTAAGATTTGTAAAAGTTTTGATTTATGCATGTTTTGTTTTTAATCTTGGATGCATTTGATTTGAAAAGAGTTTTAGAAAATCAAGCTAGCCTATGAGTTTTAAATCTTTCAAAAATGTTTTAGGCTTTTTATGGTTCATGTTTTAAAACCCATAGAATGATTTAAAACATGTTTTTAAGCTTGATTATATGGCCCAAAAAGTTCCACAAAGAAAACCTACAAATATGCAAAGTTGGAATTTTTGGTGATCCCGGCAGTGTCGCCGGTCGACCGTCCCAGAGGTCCCGGTTGACCGGGAACACTACAGGCAGAATTTGCCCTGGAACACCAACGGTCATATTTCTGACCGTTGTGTGTTCCCGGTCGACCGAGACCTGTTTCCAGGTCGACCGGGGACTAGCCGTTGGGCACTTTTTGCTATAAATATGAGTTCTTTCCTTTGCCAAAAGTTGGGAATTTTAAGGCCCTCCTTGAGGGGTTTTGAGGCATATTCAAGGGAAATGAACTAAGGGATGAAGGGGAACATTAGGAAAGCTAAAGCTTGGATTAATGAAGTTAAATCACCAAGTAGGCTCTACTTTCCTTAATCATATGTTTTCATGCTTTGTTTTATTTTTGGTAAATCATTTGTAGCATGATAAACTATGTTGTGTTGTATCCTTAACATGTTTTATGTTTTGAATTGATTTATTGTTTTGGATACATCACCATTGATTCAATCCAAGTAGTACTTCATCTTTGGTAAATCTAAGTAGATCATGTTAATGGAAACATCTTTGAAATTAGATATAACATGATCCGTATACTTGGTTGAATCTTTGGTTGTTGTTTTCCATCATAAGAAAATCACTTTCAAAACTATCTTATGTTTTGGATTCAACTTCTTTACACATCATACGTTGTCATGTTTTGTTTTATCTTTGATAAATCTTTAGTAGCATGTTAACCTATGATGTATTGTATCCTTAGCATGTTTTATATTTTGAATTGATCTATTGTTTTGGATGCATCACCATTGATTCAATCCAAGTAGTACTTTATTTGGGAAATCTAAGTAGATCATGTTAATGAAATAATCTTTGAAATTATATGTAACACGATTCATATACTTGGTTGAATCTTTGGGTGTTGTTTTTCATCATAAGAAAATCTCTTTCAAAATATATCTTATGTTGTGGATTCAACATCTTTACAAATCATATGTGAATTTGTGTTAAAGTTTCACAACTTGCTTTGCATTGATTGGTATATCATATTCAAGTTGTATTTATAATCACATATGATTTGTCCCCTATTTTCAATCAAATCTAATTTTATGTTTTATGAGCTACATGTTGATTTGATTGACATCCCTATGCTTCACATGTTTTGGTCTTTGA
This sequence comes from Cinnamomum chago, assembly GCA_038049695.1. Classification (NCBI taxonomy): domain Eukaryota; kingdom Viridiplantae; phylum Streptophyta; class Magnoliopsida; order Laurales; family Lauraceae; genus Cinnamomum; species Cinnamomum chago. Next base: position 41,577,742 of record CP142453.1, on the reverse strand, counting down.
ATTTTCACAACTTGTTTAGGATACAAATGTATATCTTTTACAAGTTAGTTTTAACATGTGATTAGCATTTCCTCAATCATAAATGTTTTATGAGCTATAAAACTTTCAAAAGCCTTAGGCATACATTTATGAGCTTTCATTTTCAAAATGATTGAGGACATCACACACACACATCATGTACTTTCATCTTTGCATTCATAGTGTGTGTGTATTAGATTTTCATTTTCATATCCGCCTATTTTAGAGGCAAATGTAATGAGCTAAATTTGTATCTCCATCAAGTGTATGTTAGACACTAACTTTATGAGATAACCAATCTTGTGGTTGAAGAGGTTATTGCTTAGCCTATAAAAGCATAATGTATAGGTTGATGTTAAGCCTTGAAAAATATCATTGTAAAGGTTATTGCTTAGCCTTGAAAAGCATATTGTAAAGGTTATTGCTTAGCCTATTGAAAAGCATAAATAGTGGAAATCCGGTGGGGTGTTGGATCACAAGCCGGTAGTGGATGTAGGCATTGAGGCCGAACCACTATAAATCCTTGTGTGATGGTGCTTGCTTTGTGGTGATTGTTTTCATTAAGCTTCCACATTTTGTTTGATAATCATCACTTGTGACTAGTTTGTTTTAAAGAAGTTAAATTGTTCTAAAATTGATCATATTTGTAGCACACCCTATTCACCCCCCCTCTAGGGTTCAGATCCCCGGACTTTCACTTTGTACTCTAGTCCCGCTCATTTTGTGAGCAATTATCCTGCAGCACCCCAGTTTCCTGAATTTTTGCAAGAGCAAGTGAATGTTGCACAGGGGTTCTCCAAACCGGGTAATGATCCATTTTCGAATACTTTTAACCCGGGATGGCGCAATCACCCCAACTTTTCATGGAAGTCGCCTGGTCAAGGCACTTTTTTCTCTCAACCGGGAAATGGGCCTAATTTTCAATACAATCCTTCGGCCTATCGTTCCCAACAATCCTACCAGCAACCCAACCCTCAGCCACCTCAAAGAACTTCATCATTTGAGGAGACAGTGCTGCACGAGCTCAAAGAGCTCAAAGCAACCACTCAGCTGGTCCATTCCCACTCTCAATCCATAGCTAAGCTAGAGGTCCAGATTGGGCAAATAGCTAATGCTCTTAACAAAAGAGAGGAGGGACGCTTGCCTAGCCAACCCACGGTTAACCCTAAGAATTCTTTTGAGGTGAGTAGTGGCTCGCAACATAATAATACCTATCATGAGCAAGCGAAAATGGTTGTCGCATTACGGAATGGGTGTGAGGTTGAGACTAGGCCTGAGGAGCCTAAGCAAGATGTGAAAGAGCCCACAGCCAACCCCAAGAGCTCTCAGGCTGACATAGTTTCTAAGGGAAACGAGGCACCCCCATATGTGCCTAAAGCCCCGTTTCCCACTTGTCTTAACACACCCTCTCCCTTTAGTAAAAAGAAAGCAACCATGGATGAAATGTTGGAGGTGTTTAAGCAAGTAAAGATTAACCTGCCTTTGCTGGATGCTATCTAGCAGGTCCCTTCTTATGCTAAATTTCTGAAAGATTTGTGCACTCAAAAGCGCAAATCTAAATCTCATGTGCCAAAGAAGGTTTTACTTACCGAGCAAGTGAGCTCAATTCTCCATAATGACACTCCTCCCAAGCTGAAAGATCTTGGCACTCCCACTATTACTTGTACAATTGGGTGTCACGTTATTGATCATGCATTGTTGGATCTAGGAGCGAGTGTCAATCTCTTGCCTTACTCGGTGTATGAGCAGATTGGGCTAGGGGACTTAAAGCCCACTCCGGTTACCTTACAACTTGCTGATAGATTTGTCAGGGTGCCTCGGGGAATAATTGAGGATGTTCTAGTCAAGGTCGACAAGTTCTTTCTCCCTATCGATTTCATCGTCCTTGACACTGAACCAGTGCAGAATTCACGGAAACATAATACTGTCATTCTTGGACGGCCCTTTTTGACCACGGCCAATGCGAAAATTAATTGCCAAACCGGAGTTATGGATGTTTCCTTCGGGAATATGAAAGTGAGGCTGAATGCTTTTAGGGCCTCTCATCAACCTTCAGACCAGGATGACTGCTTTGCAGTCGATGTTGTTGATGAGCTCGTAGAAAACGTTCTTCACCCTGAGGATACTTTACAGGCTGTCATTGCCCCTGATCTGTCTGACGGTCAGGAAGCTCAAATTTTGGATGTGTTGGAAATGCACAAGTGTGCACTCGGTTGTTCAGTTGCCGAGTTGAAAGATATTGATCCCTCCATCTACATATCTTGTCCCCCTTGCATTGCTGATTTTACACTTTCTCGAGATATGCAGAGATTTTTAGTTCCTAACCTGGAGGAGGTAGATATAAAGGAAGTGCTGAGTCATGTCTTTTTGCAAGTTTGGTTTGTCCTTCTTAGATTTTCTTTGTTTCTGTTTATTGTGCTTGTCGCTAACATTCCGCAGGTACTTTAGTCTGAGTTGGGGGGCGTCCTCCTCGTTTTCCTCCCTTCCACTTCTTGTTAAGCGGTACCCAGGTGATATCCCTCCTTTTCATTTACTTTCCTTGTCCTTTATCTTTTATTTTGTTTTTAACATTGTGGACAATGTTAGGTTAAGTTGGGGGGTGGGGTATTAACCTTTGGAGTAGTCTAGGGGTAGTTTTTAGCGGTTTTTAGTTCTATTTACTTGTAGTCTTTTCCTTTGTTTTTAGTTCTCTTTACTTGTAGTCTTTTCCTTTGTTTTTAGTTCTTTTTACTTGTAGTCTTTTCCTTTAGTTTCAATAAAAAAAAAGTTTTTGCTGGTGTTGTTAGTCTTTCGGGAGATTTCTAACCGGGTTTTTATGAAACGAAGATACCTTGTTTTTGGAACTTTTTGTGAGGAAAAAGAGAAAAATGGTTCACTATCTTGTTTTAGGAAAGAGTTTTTGAGAAATTGTTGAATTATTGATCTCTCACTTAACACGTATTATATAGACAATTTGAAATGTGAAACTATGATTTCCATACTATTGAAAATTGCAGAACAATTATGATGGAAAGCTGACCCTTGGTTATACTTAAGTCGGGTATATGGAAAGGGCTACCTATTGTTAGGGACTGTTTAAAAAAAAAAAAAAAAAAAAAACAAAACAAAAAAAAAATTATGACTAGTTTGGGTTCGTAGCCTTTTTAACCCGAGCCAGTAAGCCCATAGGGGCATTGCCATACCTAGTGCCCTAAAGACATCTGTCTTGGGAGTCATTGGCTGAATGCTCGTTACATGGGTTAATTAGAAAGCTTAAAGGACCTAGGCATTGCACAGTCATTTCTTTACAAAAAAAAAAAAGAGAAAAAAAATCAAAATAGTGTTGTCATGTCCTTTGAAAACAATAGTGTGAAAGCCACCACAAATGCCTTAAGAGGAATCATGTTAACTTTTACTGAGGTTCGGTGGCCCAGCATTTTGAAAGAAAAAGATGCGTTTTCACGGAAATTGTTAGTGGATCGTTTTATGCTTTCATGCTTCTATATGTACACAATTTTCACCGTGCACGATTAATTTTTCCAGCATGATTTTGAGGATTTCTAACCAAAAGATAGGATTTGTGAACCACATTTGAGTTGTGTATTGAAAACCCCATAATCAGGAATATCCGGTGTTCATAGAGATACCTTGGTGAAAAATACTCTCTGTTTTTCTTTTATGTTTTAGGAATTTTGTGGGTAGATTCACTGCAAACCCTCACGAGACTATAACTCGTCCTATAGGGGGAACTTAGAGGTTTAAAGGCTTGCTGCACATGCTAAGTGCAGTTGTGCTCCCTACGAAAGTGGCCTTAGTTAGTCTTTCTTTTGTTTTAGCTTTGCTCGAGGTCTAGCAAAGTGTAAGTTGGGGGGTGTGATGAGAGCCTAAAAGATACATTTTAGGCCCCTTAATGAGGACTTGGTTATACTGTCAAAAGAGATTAGTTAGCTTAATTATGTTATTTTATTGTTTGTAGGTATTACAGATGCAAGGAGCGAAATTCAGAGCTAAAATGGAAGAAATCTCACAAAGCATGACAAACCGGAGTTGCAAGTAAGAAAGCGTGCCAAATATGGGAAGAGACTGAAATAAGAAAGCAAAGCAAGAGTCCAAACATGCCTTGGACGTCCAACATGGGTCCCACTCACCCCATAGCATGCCAACATGGAAGTTCTTTTAATTTAATTGCACCATTATTCTCGGAATTTTCAGGGGCAGCAACTTGAAATGGTCATAACTTTTTACTTGAGTGTCGGATTAGTGTAATCTATGTACCGTTGGAAAGCTCTTTTCGAGTAGATATCCGTGGAGTCTAAGATTGTATAAATCGGAGCTATATAGAGGGAGATATGACCTCGTAAAGTTCGCTATGATGACCGGTGCTTACTGTGTCCTGGCGTCCGGACGCCCGGAGGCAGAGAGGTGCGCAAGAATTTTCATTCTTGGCATCCGGACGCCCGAAAGCTGGCGTCCGGACGCCCGGACCATCTGGGAGTCGGTCTCATGTGCGTTTCTAAGAAGTTTTTCATCCCAAAACTTATAAATAAGAGCCCAAACTCGTTTTTGGGGATATTCACATCTTGGGAGAAGTTCTGGAGGCCTTCTTGGAGCTTGGGGAAGAGCATCAATGGGGATTTCGTCAAGAACTCTTCATCAATCGTCTTCCATGAGTAACTAAATCTCCATCTTAGGGTTGTGATGAAGCCTTAGTTTTGTGTATATGGTGATGTATAGTTTCTAGGGCTTTATTTTAAATGTTTTGCTTATATGACATTGATTTAATCCATTGATTGGATTCTTTTATTAATGCAATATATCTTTTGGTGTTTTATTCTTGTAGTTTGGAATACCAAGTCATATAATATGATGCTTGATTGAAAGTGTTTGTTAGATCTAGGATAATCTATGCCATAGAGATAGGTTATGCCCCGATTTGCAACCACTTCCCTTATTTGTTGACTCTGAAGGTTTGTAACCGGAACGAGTCGTGAAAGCATTGATAGTGAAACCCTAGATCTATATTCGCCATTGCACGAGGCTACGGTGGATTCGTGCCCCAAGACTTTCATCTAATTGGATAAAAAACTTGTCTTTCAATTCGTTAAGTTAGGAATTGCAAACCCATCAACCCAACACTTCGTTCTCCAATAGGATTAGCTTAATAATCAAAACTTTGTTTGCTACTAGGATTAGTTTATGAGCTTAGGAAACAACACAACTTAGCCTTTTGTCCCAGTGCATACGATACTCGGTTATCATCTCTGTTTTTGCAAGCAGAGGTAGTAGCGGAGAATAATTTATAATTGCAACCCTGTTTTAGGATTGGTCAATCTGGATTGCTTCAAACTCACAGGATAGGATTTGTTTTTCCCAATATTTCAAATTGCATGTTTGTTCCCTCACCATCATTGCATTTATTTTATTTGAAATCTCTTTAGATCTAGTGAGAGATGAGATTCTCATATTTTGACATGTAAAGGTTTTGTTAATTCAGAATAAACCACAGCTGCAAAACTGTCCCCAAAAAAGTATGATTATTTGTGAGAGCCAAAATAACGAAACACATTACGGGCTTTTCATGTTGCTAACAACAATCATCTCGTGTTGCTCCAAATGTACCTTTATGTTGTTCAATGTTATCCTCATCATCTAATTTCATCTATTTCATGAAGTTGCATTATACTCAAATAAGGCTATCAACTGCGGAAAATGACAATCTATGTTTTGTTTTATGCCAGAAAGTCAATTTTAACATGGTTTATTTCACCCAGTTAGTGATTAAACTTGTGGATTGGTATTGCAAACCAGGTTCATGATGTAGGTTAGACTCAATTGTGCATAAATCAATGGCCACTGATAATATCACGGGCACTGCTCCTTGGCAGATGCCTGCCCCACCAATTGAGGATGAGTTCGGAGATGGAAAGATCTAAATGGGCCCAGCTCATAAATGAAAATTCTCAAGTCAATCCAATCATCCTATCCCCTTGATCTGTGACAATCAAATTTAATTGTGTTTAAATGTGTAAATCTAATGGGATCCATGATAGATGGGGGAGTAGGTGTTTGGATGATGGGTTTGAACTAATTGTGTGGGCCCATTAGGTGGGCTCCATTGGCTGTCTGGCATAGTCCCAAGTATGTGACGTATGAAAAACCCATGGAGGAGTGCCAGCACACTCTCAAAATACAGGTTGCCAGAAAAGAGAATCATACTGAATTCAGATTACTTTTATTAGGAACCTTGACTCAGAAGATCATAAAAAAATAAAAAAGAGCAGAATGAAGCAATATCCATAGGTCTTGACTGGTGCTAAATCCATGGTTTCATTAACCTACTCTTTGTAACCTCACTCATTAGAGGCTAATTGAGCCTCTAATTGATCCCACCTAAAGATTTTGCATTCGGATTCCTCTTGCAAGTGTCTCTTCAAATTTGAAAATCCCAGATATCGTAATTATGCATATGTGCGAGCTGTGAAATTATCCTCATGATTTGAGTGCAGAAGTGAGCACTCAAAGTTCACTGATTTGTTTATCTGATAGCTTCCTGAGTGCGAGCAGTGGAATTATCTGATTTGTTTATCTAATATTTGATCTGGATCGTAGATCTCATGATTTTTGTGGATGGTGGATACTCCAAAACCTTCCCAAAATGGTAAATCCAACAGCCTCTTGGAAAAATGTCGCAGACATATTCATTCCCGGGCGGCTTCCGCAAAACTGACCAGTCCTAAAACAGCGTTGTAAATATAAATTATTTCCCGTAACTGTCTCTGCTTGAAAAAGCAAAGATGTTAACCGAGTATCGTATCCACTGGGACAAAAAGGCTAAGTTGTATTGTTTCCTAAATTCCTAAACTAATCCTATTAGAAAACAAAGTTCTAATTCTTAGACTAATCCTATTAGAAAACAAAGTGTTGGGTTGATTGATTGTAATTCCTAAATTAACAAATTAAAAGATAGGGTTGACTCAATCAGAGAAAAGATCTCAGGGTACGAATCCACTCTAACCTCGCACAATGGCAAGTATAGACGTAGGGTTTCACTATCAATGCTATAAAGACTTGTTCTGGTTACAAACCTTCAGAGTCAGCAAATAAGGGATGTGGATGTAAATCGGGGCATAATCTATCTCTATGGCATAGATTATCTTAGATCGAACAAACACATTCATTCAAGCATCGTTATATAACTCAGTATTCAAATCTACAAGATTAAAATACCAAAGAAAGAGATATTGCATTAATAAAATCCAATCAATGGATTAACATCTTGTCATATAACCAAAAGCGTTTAAAATAAAATCCTAAACCTATACATCACCATAAACAAGAGATTAGGGCTTCATCGTAACCGAAAGATAAAGATTTAGTTACGCATGGCATGAGGTTGATGAAGAATCTCTGATAAAATCCCCATCGACGCGCTTCCAAAAGCTCCAAAACCTTGCTCCAGACTTTCTCCCAAGATGTGTATATCTCTAAAACGAGATTAGGGCTTATATTTATAGGTTTTGGACCTAAAAATCTCTCAAAACGTGCTTGAGGCGGAGACTTCATCCAGTTCGGGCGTCCAGACGCTAGGAACTTTAATTGCATGCGCGTCTCTGTAACCGGGCGTCCGTAAATGAGCACCGGTTCATTTGGATTTTTTGTTGGATTTTTGCCATTTTTTTCCATCTTGCGCCAATTTCTTTCCAATGCACCTAGAACACCTGTAAACATGAAAATAACATAATTAGACTAATCAATCGCATCAAAGTGTATATCAAAGTCTAACCTAAGGGGCCTAAATGGTACATTTTAGGCTCTTATCACACCCCCCAACTTATACTTTGCTAGACCTCGAGCAAAGGTAAACAAAAAGAAAGACTAACTAAGGCCACTGTCGTAGGGAGCACAACTGCACTTAGCATGTGCAGCAAGCCTTTAAACCTCTAAGTTCCCCCCTAGAGGACGAGTTATAGTCTCGTGAGAGTTTGCAGTGAATCTACCCACAAAATTCCTGAAACATAAAAGAAAAACCGGGAGTATTTTCCACAAAGGTATCTACGAACACTGGATATCCTTGATTATGGGGTTTTCAATACACATCTTAAATGTGGTTCACAAATCCTATCTTTTGGTCAGAAATCCTCAAAATCATGCCGGAAAAATTGATCGTGCATGGTGGAAGTTGTGTATATATATAAACATAGTAGAGCATAAAACGAACCGCTAAAAATTTCCGTGAAAACACATCTTCTTTTTTTTTTTTTTCAAAATGCTGGGCCACCAAACCTCAGTAAAAGTTAACATGATTCCTCTGAAGGCATTTGTGATGGCTTTCACTCTATTGTTTTTCAAAAGAAGTGACAACACTATTTTTCCTTTTCTTTTTTTTCTTTTTTTTAACTAAAAAGAAATGACTGTGCAATGCCTAGGTCTCTTAAGCTTTCTAATTAACCCATGTAACGAGCATTCAGCCAATGACTCCCTAAACAAATGTCTTTAGGGCACTAGGTATGACAATACCCCTGTGGGCTTACTGGCTCGGGCTAAAAAGGCTACGAACCCAAACTAGTCACAACTTTTTTTTTATGGTCCCTAACAATAGGTAGCCCTTTCCATATGCCCGACTTAAGTATGACCGAGGGTCAGCTTTCCATCATAATTGTTCTGAAGTTTTCATTGTATGGAAATCATAGTTTCACATTTCAAATTTTCTATATAATACGTGTTAAGTGAGAGATCAAAATCCAACTAGTTCTCAAAAACTCTTTCCTCAAACAAGATAGTGAACCATTTTTCTCTTTTTCCTCGCAAAAAGTTTCAAAAATCAGGGTATCTTTGTTTCTTAAAAACCCGGTTAGAAATCTCTCGAAAGACTTACAAAAAGAACAAAATTCTAACTCTCTCTCTCTCTTTTTGTTTTTTTTAAATACATGAAAAAGAGTCAAAGAACTAATGAAACTAACTCAAAAGTGACTACCCCACCCCCCAACTTATACCTAACAGTGTCCTCAATGTTAAGAACAAAATAAAAGATAAAGGACAAGGAAAGTAAAGGAAAAGGATGGCTATCACCTGGGTACCGCTTAACAAAAAGATGCATAGTAAAGAAAAGTCGGGTAGACCCCCCAACTTGCACTAAAGAACCTGCAAAATGTTAGCAACAATCTAGAAACACAAATAGAGAAATTAATAAGAAAGTTACCTAAAAAGAAAAAAAAACAGCCTCAATCGTCTTCCCCATCCCCGTCATGGCCAACCCCTCCACCTCCATTGTGCATGTGATCATCTCTGTGAGGAGGGGAAAGGCCACTCAGACCTCGCATTAAAGATTGCATTTCGAAAAGAGAGTCTGTAGTACGAGTGGCAAAGTCCTTAAAGCGGGACTCAAAAGCCACCTGACAGGATTGGAGGGCCTGCTGACCTTGGAGGATAGCCTCGTATTGGGCATAGGTCATGTAAAATGGGTCAGCCTGCCCCGCAGGAGAGTGTAAAATAGGAGGGGCTTGAGGGTGCACCGGCGGCTCAACCACAGGTGCGTCTACTCCTGACATCATAGCAGGGTGTGCGTGCTGCATATTACGCAGAATGGCCTGGACACTCTGTGTCCATCGCACCTCACCGTATAGGTCAGAGCATGGGATAGACTCATCATCAGGGGAAATGGGATAGGGGACAACTAATGGGCCCGAACAATCAAGAAGTAACAAGGTGAGCAAATGAGGAAAAGGCAAAGGCCTCTTCATCTCCGGATCTTTTTTTAGACTCTTTAAAGAGCCTATAGACTTTGCACATTTCCTGAAAAATCATATGCGGGAGAGATACTGCGTATCCAGCATGGATGGCGTACAAAGTCACGAGGAAGTCCCCCCTCCTCTCATCCTTGTGATGCGTGGGAAATGCATTGACACGCAGCCCTTGATCGATCAGCCACATCCTTTGAGGCAGGTAACTACGACGAGTGCTCGTGTAGTTTGCCTTGCTAAACCAACCCCCACACATCTCATTGGTGATACTAGCCACAGTGGGGGTGGCTGGAAAAAATGGAAAGTTACCCGCACCGGGGTTACAGCCGAGGGCATGAGCAATGTCCTCCTCAGTCACAGTAACGTCATGTCCATCAATGGTGGAGGACAAGACATCGTAATTCTGCCCCGTTATCTTCAAATTTTGGTAGAAAAGGCGTACTAAACGGGGGTACGCCGGGGGGAAAGGTCCACACAAAGCCGTCAATCGACGCAGACGTAATTGTTGAACCGCCCAACGTGTGGATTGGTCGGTTTCAAAAAAAATGCAAATCAAATGTAGTTTGCCTATCTAAGGGTTGATTGGCCCATTTTGCAGTTGGTTGTTCAAGGGTAGGAGTGGATACACTTCGTTTGTGGCGCTGCGGATTGGAGGAACCCTCACCCGCAGGGGCCTTGGACTTACTTCTCCCCCTTCGTAATATTTTTTTTTTCAAATGGAAGTGACAATGAATAAGGAAAAACAAACCTAAAACAACTTAACATAAATGCAAAATATAAGAAAAAGAACAGTAAAGAAAAACAATTAAAAATAAATTTACCCACAAATTGCTCGCCGGAGAAGATGACCGGAGACAAACGGGCACTGCCGGCGTGTAGAAAAGCTCGTGGGGAAGAGAACCCAAGTGCGTCAAATGGTTGGAGAGCTTTGAGCGCCGGTAGATCTAACTGGAAAGAGTGGATGTCACTGGTGGGAATGTAGGCTTCGGTGGCACTTGTGTGAAAGAAGAATGAGAGAGAATGGAAGAGGGGAAGGAGAGGAATGCAATGGTGTTGGAGAAAAGAGGAGGGGGAGGGTGGTGGGTGTGTATGTGGTGGTGAGGGTTGGTTGTGGGAGAGAAAGAAAGAAAAAGGGGGTTTGAAGAGGAGGAAAAGAGAATGGGGAAGGGGCTGATGTGTCCCACAAAAAAAAATTTATTTGAATTTCCGGCGTCCAGACGCCCAGAGACAGAGAGCAGGCATGTTAAACGAATTCCGAGCGTCCAGACGCCCGGAGGCGGAGAGCAGGCCTGTTAAAAGAATTCCGGGCGTTAGGTCCAGCGTCCGGACGCCCCATTCCAGAGGGTTTTTTTTAGTCTTAATCTCTCTTTCTCTCTCTCAAAGGTGGGGATCAAATCTCCTCGAGGTACCCTAAAAAAAAGGACTGAATTTGGACAAAAAAAAGGATGAAAAGACACTGACACCTACGCTACGATTCTATCTACACTCGGGTTTCCTCCCGCAAGAGCTTGGTTTAACATCGTCAGCCAGACGTCAAGTACTTTCAGCCCATAAGATAGGACGGGTCCATTAAAACAATGGACTCCACCACTTCACCTACAGTAATATCCTCTATATAGGGTTTCAACTGTTGACCATTTACCTTAAGAAAACCCCTAGTGTTGGGGTTGCGAATCTCTAATGCACCATGATAAAAAACCTTGGTTACCACATACAGTCCATCCCACCTTGACCGCAATTTACCTGGAAAGAGTCACAACTTGGAATTGAAAAGCCATACCTTTTGATTCGGCTCAAAGGACTTTCGCAAAATGTGTTTATCATGGAAAGCTTTAGTCCGAGCCTTGTAAATTTTGGAACTAATGTAAGCTTCGTTCTGAATCTCTTCTAACTCATTGAGTTGGAGTTTCCTAGTAGAACCGGCAACGGCCATGTCAAAATTGATTTGCTTGATGGCCCACATAGCACGGTGCTCGAGTTCAACTGGCAAGTGGCACGCCTTGCCAAACACTAATCGATAGGGGGACATACGAATTGGAGTCTTGTAAGCAGTAGGTATGCCCATAAAGCATCATTTAACCTCAAAGACCAATCTTTGTGGTCGGGTTTCACCGTTTTTTCTAAGATACGCTTCACCTCCCTATTGGACACTTCGACTTAGCCGCTGGTTTGAGGATGATAAGGTGTAGCCACCTTGTGTGTGATGGAGTACTTCTTTACCAGCGCCTTGAAGTGTTTATTCACGAAATGGGTGCCCTCATCACTTATTATTGCTCGCGGACAGCCAAAGCGACTGAAAATATTGCTTTGTAGGAATTTGACCACAACTTTGTGGTCATTAGTCTTAGTAGCAGCCGCTTCCACCCACTTGGACATGTAATCAACTGCCACTAGAATGTATTGAAAACCAAAAGATGACAGAAATGGTCCCATGAAATCGATGCCCCACACATCAAGAATTTCTACAATCAAAATCGGTTGTAGGGGCATCATGTCCCTCCTAGACATGTTCCCTGTTTTGCAAAACTGATGAGCATCTCGAAAAAGAGTGGGCCAATAGAAGCCACTCTGCAAAACTTTCGTAGTGGTTTTCTTCCCACTGAAATGCCCTCCACACTCAAGAGAGTGACAGAATGTAAGTATATTGTTATATTCACTCTCGGGTACACATCGCCTGATCACTTGGTCTGGGCAGAACTTGAAAAGTTCAGGATCCTCCTAAAAATATATCTTTACTTGGGAGAAGAAATGATCCTTGTCCTGCTTGGACCAATTTGAAGGAATCACCCCCACTGCTAGATAATTCACAATATGACCATACCAAGGGGGGTGATTTTGGGACACCGTAAACAATTGCTCATCTGGAAATGAGTCATGCAAGGGTAAGCTGTCTTCTGTAGTTTCCACCAAGATCCGGGATAGGTGGTTAGCTACACAGTTTTCGGAACCTTTCTTGTCCCGAATCTCAAAGTCAAATTCTTGAAGTAATAGAATCCACCTAATCAATCTTGGCTTAGTGTCCTTTTTCAACAGTAAGTACCACAACGTAGCATGGTCTGTGAACACTATGACCTTCGATCCTAATAGATAAGATCAAAATTTATCCAAGGCAAACACAACAACTAACAATTCCTTCTTCGTCGTGGTGTAATTTAGTTGGGCATCGGAGAGGGTCTTGCTAGCATAATAGACGACATGTGGAACTTTGTTCACTCGTTGGCCCAGGACTGTACCGACAGCATAGTCGGAAGCATCGCACATAATCTCAAACGGATGGGCCCAATCCGGTGACTAAATGATAGGGGCGGTGGACAGGGCCTCTCGAAGCTTCTCAAAAGGTTACATGCAAGCCTCATTAAAGACAAAAGAGGCCTCCTTGGTGAGCAATGCACGCAAGGGTCGAGAAATCTTACTAAAGTCTTTAATAAATTTGCGGTAAAACTCTGCATGTCCCAAGAAGGAACGAACTTGCTTAACCGACGAGGGAGGTGGAAGTTTGGATATAAGATCAACCTTGGCCTTATCCACCTCAATGCCTCTAGCGGAAATGATATGCCCCGAAACGATGCCCTCACGCACCATGAAATGACTTTTTTCCCAACTCAAGACCAAGTTTGTCTCTGTACAATGTTTCAGCACCTTTGCCAAATTATGGAGACATTCATCAAATGAAGGTCCGAAAACAGAGAAATCATCCATAAACACCTCTAAGAATTTCTCCACCATGTCGGAGAAAATAGACATCATACACCGTTGAAAAGTCGCGGGTGCATTACAAAGTCCGAATGGCATCCACCGGTAAGCGAATGTACCGAAAGGACAAGTGAAAGTTGTTTTCCCCCGGTCATGGGGGTAGATGGCCACTTGGTTATATCCGGAATAACCATCCAGGAAACAATAAAAACTTTGGCCAGCTAACCTTTCTAAGATCTGGTCAATGAAAGGTAGGGGAAAGTGGTCCTTTCGGATCATGGAATTTAACTTTTGATAATCAATGCACACGCGCCACCCAGTAGTGGTTCGTGTGGGAATTAGCTCCCCGTTCTCATTTTCCATAACCGTGATGCCAGAGTTCTTTGGCACCACCTAAGTAGGGCTAGCCCACTTGTTGTCAGAAATTGGGTATATAATACCTGCATCAAGAAGCTTCAGTACTTCTTCACGTGACGGCTTCGCATCATCTTCGCAATGAATGCAGTGCATGCAGATAGAGGGGTCAATGCCTTTCAAATCGGCTACAAACCAGCCGATTGCACTTTTGTGCTCTTGTAACACATCCAAGAGCTGACCTTCCTGATCATTAGACAGATCAGAAGCAATGATGACTGGCAATGTATCGTCTGGTCCAAGATAAACATACTTGAGTAAAGCAGGAAGTTGTTTTAACTCAAGTTTTGGGGGAACTTCAATCGAGGGAGGGGCTGGTGCTTTAGAAAGTGGAGGTAGGTGTTCGATCTTTGCCCTCCATGAGGGAAAGTCCAGCATAGCCACCTCATCCAAAAGGGCATTGACACCGGAAATTGAATGGTCAACATCGTACTCATCATAGTTGAAATGGGATAAGCAAGCCTCTAAGGGATCCTCAATTAAAATATAAGGGAGTGGCTTCATCAACTAGCTCATAAATAACATCGATTGTAAAGCAGTCGTCCTTTTCCGGAGGTTGATGAGAGGCCTTAAAAGCATTCAGCCTTACTTTCATATTGCCAAAAGAAACATCCATAACTCCGGTGTGACAGTTAATGGTTGCATTAGCTGTGGCCAAGAAGGAGCGGCTGAGGATGATTGGTGTTTGTTTCCGCAGGTTTGGCACTGGTTTTGTGTCAAGCACAATGAAATCAGTGGGAAAAAGAAATTGGTCCACTATAATAAGAACATCCTCAATTATACCCCGGGACACCTTGACGGACCTGTCAGCAAGTTGCAAGGTGACTGTTGTGGGTTTCAACTCTCCCAACCCAATTTGCTCATACAATGAGTAGGGTAAGAGATTGATACTAGCTCCAAGATCTAGCAAAGCATGATCAATGATGTGACTCCCGATTGTACAAGTTACAGTGGGGGTGCCAGGATCTTCCAGCTTGGGAGGAGTGTCATGCTGAATTAAGAAACTCACTTGCTCGGTGAGCAGGACCTTTTTGGACACATTAGGTTTGGATTTGCGTTTCTGAGTGCACAAGTCTTTTAGAAATTTTGCATACGAAGGCATTTGCTTGATAGCATCTAGCAAAGGTAGATTGATCTTTACTTGCTTGAACACATCTAACATTTCATCCATGGTTGCTCCCTTTTTCCCGAAGGGAGAGGGTGTGTCCAGACAAGTAGGGAAAGGGACTTTAGGAACATAAGTGGGTGCCACAACCGGAATAGATGAAGAAGTGGGAGGGCTGATCTCCTTTTCCTTGGGACTCTTTTCCACCCTAGAGCCTTTGGGGTTTGGGGCAGACTCTCTAACAATTTTCTTAGGTTCCTCAGGCCTAGTATCAACCTCACTCCCATTCCTCAACGTGACAACTACTTTGGCTTGTTCATGAAAAGTGTCATGAGGTTGCGAGCTACTTCCCACCTCAAAAGTATTCTTGGGGTTGATAGTGGGTTGGCTAGGTAAACGGCCCTCTTCTCTTCTATTAAGAGTGATAACTATTTGGCCCATTTGGGCTTCTAGCTTGGCTATGGACTGAGAATGGGAGTGGACCAATTGATTACCTACTTTCAGCTCCTTTAGCCCTTGCAATACTGTCTCCTCAAATGATGGATTTCTTTAAGATGGTTGAGGGTTGGATTGCTGGTAGGATTGTTGGGAACGATAGGCCGCATGATTGTATTGAAAATTAGGCCTATTTCCCGATTGAGAGAAAGAAGTGCCTTGACCAGGCGACTCCCATGAAAAACTAGGGTGATTGCGCCATCCCGAGTTGTAGGTATGCGAATAAGGATCATTACACGATTTAGAATACCCCTGAGCAACATTCACCTGCTCTTGCACAAATCCAGGGAATTGGGATACTACAGGACAATCACTCACAAAATGAGCGAGACTGTTGCATAAAGCATAAGCATCTTGATGGGCAGGAGGCTGGGGAGGTGAAGATTGGAGAGATTGTCCCCCAAAAATCAATTGATCTATCTTTTGGGTCAAGGCAACCACTTGAGTTGTGAGTTCATTAGATGGCTGAATTTCAAATACGCCTTTAGGTTTTTGAAAAATAGAGGCTGTCGGCCTCTCCAATCTAGCAGTGGAGGCATGGTGTTGGAAGGTCTCGCTCATATTCTCAAAGAACTCCCATGCCTCATCCTCATTTTTTAACATTATTGATCCCCCACTGGCGGTCACTACCATGTTTCGCCATTCAGGTGATAGCCCATCATAAAAGAATTGCACCAATTGCCATTTGGCAATTTGGTGATGAGGACACTTCCTAATGAGATCCTTGAATCTATCACATGCCTCATGAAATTGTTCATTATTAGTTTGGGCGAAAGTTGTGATAGATCTCCTGTACTAATTTATTTTGTCCACAGAGAAATATTTATCTAAGAATTTTTGTTGCAGTTGGGCCCAAGAATTGATAGAGTTTGCAGGTAAAGTACTCAGCCAATACTTGGCTTTGTCCTTCAATGAAAATGGAAAGAGACATTTTTAAGGCCTCACTGTAAGACCCCGACCCGAGTGAATCCGATTAGTGCTAATTAAGTTGCGTGTTAGTGCTAAGCTTGATTAGTGATTTTTGGTTAAGATGGGTTTGGAATAGCTTCTGATATAGTTTTGGGGATTTTGATTGGCTTTGTGTTAGTAGGGCCCTTTGAGGGTTCCTTTTCATGACATTGCATATGTTTGAGGATTTATCGGAGGTTTTTACATTCATGATTTTAATCCCGTTTTACTCGCTTTGATGATCCCTACAACTTTTATGTTGATCCCGTTTTCGTTTGAGATCCCGAAGCCCGAATTCTTGGCCTAGAGGGCAAAATAGTCATTTCACACCAAATCTGTACCCAAACTCAGTATTCTCGAAACCCGCGAAACATATACTTTTTGGAAACTAGATATTTTGACGAACATTTCTTCCTTCTTCGTCGAATTCATCCGAGGTTCCGATAGAGATGATTTCAGCCCATTTAGTTCCTTTAGTAGTGGGACCCAATTCATTGTTAACAAAGGGGAAGCCATTAACCCATTCACTTCATTTCCATTTTTCCAGCACAAGAGGTGAGAGCTAGGGTTTTCTTCATCTTCTTCTTGCTCTTGCCTTTTATCACTCAATCCACTCTCAAGCTTGCACCAAGAGAAGATTAGAGATCATTATCTTCTTCCTCATCACCTTAACTCTCCATTGACACCATTGCTAGAGAAAAGTATTCATCACAAGACCTTCCTTGAGCTCACCTTTGCCATTAGAGGACCTTGCAAGTAAGTAAACCCCTTCATCTCCTAGATTGGTGTTCCTCTAACCCTATAGGAGCTTCACCTTCATTATTGGAAGGTTTCTTTGTGATTTCATTTTTTTGACCATTTTAGGGTTTTATTTGGGGATTTTGCCTTGTAGCTTGGATTCATTGTCTTGGAAGACTTGATAGAGCTTGATTTCTTTGTTAGAAGACCTAAGGAAAGTGAATAAATGATGTTCCTAAGCTTTTATTGATTTTTGGACATTTTCCATTAATGTGCATTTATTGCTTTGTTTTGAAATGAATGCTCATGATAAGTATTAATGACACATTTATAATCTTAGAGAAGTAGTGGTTTATGGCATTGAATGTCTTCTTATTTTGTTGCAAAGGTATAGTTAGTTTGTGATATGGTTCCCTTCTCCTTTCACCTTGTGTTGAATGTATGGTTGGTGAAGGAGAATATGGTTGATTTGATGGAGGATTTGTTGTAGTTTGAAGGGAGAAATAGACCCCTCTTATGATGCATATGAAGGGCTGGAGGAAGGTTGTAAAAAGGAAGAGAAGGAGGACAGCTGAACTGGTCCGGAACTCATTTCTGGACAGTTCGCTCGAGCGACCTGTCCAGAAAAGGATTCGGGAATTCCAGTAGCTTGGTCGCTCGAACGCATTTTAATAACCGCTCGACCGATGGGTTCGCTCGAGCGAACTCTGATTCGCTCGACCGATGCGGTCTGCCTGGCATAGGTCACGCTGGTACCGAAATTCCAGTGGGTTTTGAGATTTATTTTTCTTGTGGACCTTGGCTACCCTCTTTGGACTCACTTGACCATATGTGAGAGCGTCTTGAGCCGATGCTCTTCACGGTTGGTTCGGAATGCATCGAAGTCCAATCTATTCAATCTTGAACGGGATGGAACGACACGATATCCTCTTCGTACCTAAATGCAAAGTCTATTTCCTTGGGTATCGTGAATTCTATTCCTTTCGGTGACTGAGTAGGTCGCTCCATGGTTCCGGGTTGACATCATACTTAGGATGGACCGTTTATAGTCTTGATTTTCTATCATAGCATCTAGCACTATCCATAAGCTCACGATAAGTTTTAAAAATAGTAGAAGTGCATAAGGAGCCCGGAATGTCTTCAAACTCAAAGAGTATCAAATCATTGCAATAATCGACATACGGGACCCCTATTCACTTAAATAGATCTTGAAATCAATATTTTCCCGGAAATTGTAATAGTTCGTTTTATTCTTCATTTCCAAGACTTACATTACATGACTTGTTTTCCCCGAAAGCATTGAAGTTACTCTAGTAACAGTTACTTGTCCCGAAGTGCATTGCACCACTTGATATGTCAGTGTGCCCTTGAGCACCCCCGTCTTGCCCGTCTGATTATATACTTGTACTTGATTTACTTGCATTGTCTCGATTGTATTTGACCTATGAGTCGGCACCACTAAGCTTGGATAACCTCGTTGGTTTGATCCACCGACTTGGAGATCCCCCTCTTGTCCCGCCAGCTGCAGTTTGGATCCCGCTACCCGGTCATTACCGTGGTCTTGTCCCGATACCGCAGATTGCTATTGTGGTCCCCGATGCCCGGCTCGCTACCGTGGTCATGTATAGTATATGTACTTATATGAAATCCCCTGTTTCTCCTCACCTTGAGTGACTGAGATCAGGGCCTAGTTATTGCTCTATCACCTTAGTGATAGAGGACTTAGCTTCGTGTGGTCGCCATCTTGCTTGTCCCTGATTCCTTGGATACCCCATGAGTTTTACCTTGTTTACATGTTTTATAGCAAATGATTTACCTGTTTTATGAGAGTTCTTGTTTAAACAGATTTCTATGCTTTTCAAGAGATTTCATCTATTATATATTGTTGCATCCTTCCATTCTCTTGCCAGACCGTCGTGTTTGACCCATTTGCTTTGGTACTCAGGTCCCGTTGCCGGTTTCCTTGAGGAGGAGCCGGAGGAGGCGGTAGGTGAGCTGCAACCTCTAGTTGAGTGGCGTGCTGATGATGTCATGTAGACATCGGGTTGCCAAGAGGCGTAACATTTTGGGGAGAACTTGTTAACCATTCTTTTGGGTTATTCTTTTGTAGATTGGCCTTTGTTGGCCTCTAATTTTGGGGAATGTAACTAAATGATATTTCGTCTAACTTTAACAACTTTTGGGAAACATGCTATAGATCATTGCTCTTTCTGATATAGTTTTGATATTGATGTTAATGCTTGCATGACTAGAGATAGTCCAACTATTTGATTTGCTACACGCTTCCGCACTAAAAAAAAGAAATGTTCATGCAAGGTCATGATATCCTCACCGCGGACACCTGTGGGAAATTGAATAAATTAAATATGGTGGATGTAGATAATCCTCACCAATCATCATCCACCCATTAGTCCCGATCCCGGATTGGGGATTTCCCGGTCCGGGGTCGCGACACTCACTACTGAAATTGTTTATTCGCACCGTGGAGCAAATAACCAAGAATTCATCAATGTGGTTGTACAGGTCCTCATTGTTCAAGCCATAGAAAGAAGGAATAAGATTGATTCTGCTAGGCTTGATTTCATATTGAGCTGCCTGTACTGAATACACGATGGTGACGCGTATTCTGAAGGAGTATAATGCTCCTTCAAGGGTCAGAGAGTTGGAGCCTCAATAGCCTCATCTTCTTTTCTTTCCTCAGCCATTAGTGAATTTATGTGTGAGACAACTGAAGGGTGTTTAGATGATCTAATTTTTCTAAGGACTCGCTCTAAATTTTGGTCTAGAGAAATCAAATCTAGATGACAATAGTGACGACCAAGCATGCAAACACAAAACTTACTGCAATTATATGAAAAGAATCAGAAAGTCTAGGCTTACCGCGCTCTAGGTATAAGCGACCTTTTAATTGAGTAGGACTTTCAAGTTGTCAACAGTGCTCTAAGGTCCTGCATAAATTTTAGGATTCTCTGTGTTAGAATCAATATCCTGCAGTAAGAATAGAAGAGGTGTGAGAAAAGATGATAAAGTAAAATAAAATAAAAAGAAATTGAAAAAGGCTAAACTAATGTTAGAATTAAAAGAAACAAACAACCATGCTAATTGTCCCCTGCAACGGCGCCAAAAATTTGACCAGTCCTAAAACAGGGTTGCAAATATAAATTATTTCCCGTAACTTTCTCTGCTTGAAAAAGCAAAGATGTTAACCGAGTATCGTATCCACTAGGACAAAAAGGCTAAGTTGTGTTGTTTCCTAAATTCCTAAACTAATCCTATTAGAAAACAAAGTTCTGATTCTTAGACTAATCCTATTAGAAAACGAAGTGTTCGGTTGATTGATTGTAATTCCTAAATTAACAAATTAAAAGACAGGGTTGACTCAGTCATAGAAAAGATCTCAGGGTACGAATCCACTCTAACCTCGCACAATGGCAAGTATAGACCCAGGGTTTCACTATCAATGCTATAAAAACTCGTTCTGGTTACAAACCTTCATAGTCAACAAATAAGGGATGTCGATGTAAATCAGGGCATAACCTATCTCTATGGCATAGATTATCCTAGATCTAACAAACACATTCATTCAAGCATCGTTTATATAACTTAGTATTAAAATCTACAAGATTAAAATACTAAAGAAAGAGATATTGCATTAATAAAATACAATCAATGGATTAACATCTTGTCATATAACCAAAAGCGTTTAAAATAAAACCCTAAACTTATACATCACCATAAACAAGAGATTAGGGATTCATCGCAACCCAAAGATAAAGATTTAGTTACGCATGGCAAGAGGTTGACGAAGAATCTCTGATGAAATCCCCATGGGCGCGCTTCCAAAAGCTCCAAAACCTTGCTCCAGACCTTCTCCCAAGATGTGTATATCTCTAAATTGAGATTAGGGCTTATATTTATAGGTTTTGGACCTAAAAACCTCTCAAAACATGCTAGAGGCGGAGTCTTCATCCGGTCCGGGTGTCCAGACGCCAGGAACTTTAATTGCCTGCGCGTCTCTGTGACCGGGCGTCCGGACTCCCGGTTCCAGTGAGCACTGGTTCGTTTTGATTTTTTGCTAGATTTTTGCCATTTTTTTCCATCTTGCGCCAATTTCTTTCCAATGCACCTAGAACACCTGTAAACATGAAAATAACATAATTAGACTAATCAATCGCATCAAAGTGTATATCAAAGTCTAAACTAAGGGGCCTAAATGGTACAGTTTAGGCTCTTATAAAAAACCCACACAACTGCACACCAGAAAAATCTGGGGCCAACACAAGATGTGGGGAGCAAACCCACACCTCATGCTACTCCACCAACTCCCAGGTTGGTACATACTTTCTTCATTTAAATTGAAACAGAGCGAAACTTACAACCAGGAGACCATGGTTAACTTCTCCACTTTTAGATTCCTCCTCATTTCTCTAACCAGTGGAAATTTCAAGTCTGTGATTTTTCCTAGCAGATGAACACTAATTGGGCCTAGCCTCTCATTCTCGAGTCAACTAGGGATGCAAACAGGTCAAGTAAAACCAACGAGCCAATTCAACCAACCTAATCCTAAGGATCGGATAAACTATTTAACTGGACTTAGCCTAATCAAATCTATAGAAGCTTGACCCAATCCCAATTTATTTCAAATATGAAGACTATATTTAAATTTGATATCCAGCTTAAAAAAAGCCATACACAAGATCAACATATTTCACACAAAACCAACTATTTTAAGTATTCAAATATTGGGCCACCAAATCATTGAAATGAGCGCGATGTGTAAATCCAACTGTAGTCCAATTCGTTTAAATATGGGTCTATTTTTCTCAACCCTTCAATCATTTTAATATATTGTAGGTCAAATGCTCTGAGATCATGAGTGCTTGAAGGTGGTAGAGAAGGAAGGGATTGGACTTATGAATGGTCACAAAACAAAAGTTCATCCAACTTCATTGGACACCCTTCTTTGTGCAAGCAATCACAAGGGATGAATACTTTTCAAACTCATAGCGCCTCATTAATCAGATGAAATGTTCTCTACGAGTGACAACAAATGAAGTCCAGCATTGTATAGCCTACTTGGGCCCACTTCTGATTAATGTAGACCCTTTTACACTCTCATCTCCTATGATCCGACACCAAGTCCAATTTCACTCGCATCAAACTTTTATCCACTATTAGATTGAATCTCAAAGAAATTTGTGGTTATTAAAGACCACTAATCTTTAAGGCTAACTATTCAATCAAGGGCTAGGATGATCTGACGGGGCTAAATTTTTTGTTTTCCCTTCTCCATGAGGAGACCTTTCGATATACCTGACCCCACTTTTAAGTAGGTATTTAAGTGTGCCCCAGGAGCGGGACTGCATTTGGGCTAAATACAATTTGATCTTAGAATAACACTCCCCAAGTTGCACAACACAACTACTCCACAACATGGGTCTGCGGATATAAGTAGATAAACACATCCCTAGTCTTCCCTTTGAGAAAGATGTACTTCGTCTGCTGGTTTTACAACTAACATACTTTAATCGGATCCACATAAATATAGGGCTGATTTGAATAACACAACATAGATCTTGAAATCTAAACGCGTACTTCACTCCATCGCTTTCGCCTGATTTGAACCGCCACAAAGACCTTTGTTTGGGATTTACTACACTCCTCTGCTACGACCTTTCTACGTGATCTCAATGGGGGCAACCAATGTATTTTGTAGAGAGGAGCTTGTTGGAAGATATAAAAATCATCAATGCTTTGGACCTAGCCCCATCAAGTGTGATCTTGATCAAGTGGGACTAAGTCCATTTAGCCACTAGATCCACACCCAAGCCCAAGATGGATGACTGCTATATGTCATGGAGTCATACCTTGAAGAATGTGATGGGTCTTATCAAGCTCTCTTAGATTTATAGGCCAATTAATATGATTAATATAGGCACAAACCAACTTTTTGCAACCATATCATGTCAGGGTCCAATGAGGTCCAAGTCAGATTTTTGTCTAAGCCATATGGCCTATCTTGGTTGATGTTGGTCCTAACCAGTTTCTATGGCCAATCTTGGTTGAATATGGGAAGGTCATTACATTGACGCTCAGGTACAAGCAAATTCATGGCCTAAGGCGTACGACCAATTTCTAGACTAGGCCATATGATGATCTTGGTCCAAGTTGAGTTTTGTACTAAGCCATGTGACCAACACTACACCAAAAATTGAAATTTGAAATGGTGGTTTGAAACATCCTTTGCCCATTTCAAATTTGAGGCGGTCTCAAAACCACTTGAAGAGCCAAAAACCGCTTCAAATGAATAAAACCCCATTTTAACAAAACAGGGCATCGTTCCCTCCCTTTTTTATTGCTTTCGCGCCAATCTTCTAAAATGTACCATATCCCATCCCTTCGTTCCCTCCATACCTCATTCCCTCCATACTTCATTCCCTTGGCGCCCAAATACCCCAACGAATCCAACCGATCTCTTTAAGGAGTGTCTGAGATGATTAACAAGTGCAGGTGACGATCGATAGTTGTAGGTTCCTTCTTCTCTCTACTTCCTCTTTCAGCTATTTATCTTTCTGCTGTTTGGGTTTCAAACGATGGAGATTTAGGGTTTCTGTTGGATTGTGGGAGTGGGTTCCATGGTGTGTTGGGAGATTTTGGGGGTGGATTGTGGGAGTGGGTTCCATGGTTTCATTGTATCATGTTATTATGAAATGTCATGTTTCTGGCCTGTTCTTGGGCTCGGCATCTGCTGTTGTGGAAAATCCTTGTAGAACTTCTGCTGTATCAACTTCTGCTATTTTTGTTTTAAGAAGTCTTTCGTCAGCCCTCAACTCAGCGTTCTCTTTGCCTCTATGAAAATAGCTTGCATCTCCTGAAGATGGTTTTTCCATTGGTCTGTTTGATGCTCCCCTGTGTCTTGTCTCTCCTGAAGTCTCTGGCTTTGTTTGTAGCCCCCCTGCGTTTTCCCTCTCCTCTCTGGCTTTTTTCTTTTTTCTTGTTCTCTATTTTTTAGGGACTTTGACCCCTTGATTTTCTTCCTTCCTTTTTTTAATATAATTTATCCTTTCCAGCAAAAAGAAGAAAAAAAAAGAAAAAGAAAAAAAAAACTTCTGCTATTTTTGTTAACATTGCAGTGGCAGCCCTATTTGGATCATCTCAGTCTCATCATCGTTTCATGTATCAATGCAGAGTGGAGGATTAACCTAGAGCACCATCGTTTTCTTCTTCCCCATCTCCTTCTTCCTCCACTACACCCACCTGTGCACGTTTTCCCTTTTCCGCATCTCCTTCTTCTTCTTCTCTATCTCCTTCTTCCTCCACTACACCCACCTGAATGGGTCATTTGATTTGGTGGTTTGCATTTAGACTTTTAATTTTTTTTTCTGGTGATATGTTTATTTCATGTAGAAGTTGATGTGGAATGAGATCGATTAAGGTAGATAGTGTTAACCATGATTGATGCATGTCAACTGTTTGTGTCTAAGTTGAACTTAATTTTTTTCTAATGCTTTAGTGAACTAGTTTTGCAGAAATTTAGTGTATTAATGTTTGAAATCATGAGTTAGAATGAAGGAATTAGTGAACTGGTTCTGCAGAAATTTCTGTATTAATGTTTGAAATCATGAGTTAGAATGAAGGAATGAATGTCCGGTGAAGGGAAGCTCACAAAGAGTAATAGGAGAAGGAAAGGTAGGAAAATTGAAGGTTTCATTGCTTACACAGGAAATTCTAAACTCTAAGAAGGTAGAGGTGAGACAGATGGAGAGAGGTCGTTTGGTTTCTCCTCTTGTTTGTTTGTAGGTGGTGGAGTTTGTATGTTAATTGACTTTTTTTATAGTGAGTGAAGGGTGAAGAAGGCTTAAGGGGGTCACGAGGGATTAGAAAAAGGTGGATTCTGAGAAGTGACACCCCTGGAAGTGTCAGTTTTACTCACATGCATCACTAACACATGAACACCACTATCCAACCGCAACTGGTGGGGCAATGAAGTCATTATTATTAGGGAAAAAGGGGAAAGTGTTATGATCAATTGGAGGTGGAAATTAGTGATGTGAAAAGAGTGCTCGTCATCATTTAAAAGGATTGGAGATGGGATTACCATATGTACAGGTTATCTTATAGTTTTGTGTATATCTGAAAGGTACGGTCTTAACTTTGGTGCCATCACCATTCTTCTTTGATGCTTGTGGTTCAGTTGATGCCCCTTTACTTAATTGGACTTTGCTTCTTTGTTTATTTCTTCAATTCATTTGAGTTAGAGAAGAAATTGGAAAAGCAATTCGTTCTCATAAAAAAAATGTGTTTTATTGTTTAGTGTTGAATGAGGATTTGAAAACACAGAAGTTCATTAATGTAGTGCTTTACTTTCAGACAATAATAGAGAACGAGTGGTTGTAATTTGAAATTTTTTTGAAAAAAACTAAAATCATAGAAATAAATAAAATGCTATTGTGATGCTTTTGCTTTCCAAAGATTGAAGATGTGTTGACTGGGTTAATATAAATATGCAGGAAAATATGCTTATATGTTTATAATTAATTTTAATATCTCATAAATTAAAAATGTAATATCGTACTTTTTGTCCCGGGCTAAGCATGAGGCGTTGTTACTAGTTTCCCCTATAAAAAAGGCTTGGTTTCTATCTTTAAGCCTTCTATTAAGGAAAATTTAAGATTAACTTCACTCACAGTCCGAATTCCATATGGTAGGGACGTCACTATACATTCATGCGAATCTAGAGGGTCTGAATCTTCGTTGATAGTGACAAATGTATTTATGCATTTAGATCTTACTTTCTTTGGAAAAGATTATTTTGTTCCTACAATAGGGGAGAACAGCTCGAGATTATTGTCCTGCCTTCTTATGGGAATTTATAATGAGGTCCACTTTGAAATCGTAGTACAAATCCATCAATGGGGGCTATTTATAAAATCTAAGCCTCTTGTCCCGTTTTCATCCTATTATTAGATTGATCACTTTTAAAACATGTGAATAATTAAGATAAGAGTGAAATCAGATATTTTAGACATGATGCTCATTGATTAATGGAAAATATGGGTTTACTAATTGGATTTGTAGTGATGACCCCTAAATCTCTGTGTTTGGTTTAACTTCTAAAAGTGTTGTTTACGCTTTTGGCTTTGAAATTATTGGGTACCTGAATATACCCGACTTAACATGGATTGCACTCAGGTGGGGAGTTTGTAATTTGGATCGGGTTAGGATGGGTATGTAGTGTGCCATGGATTATATTTGGTCCAGTCGAATCTACAGTGAATTGGCCAAATATATCTATAAAACTTGTGTCTTATTTATTAGACAAGTTGTTTTGTATAAGACAAAACCTTCCTTCACCATAATATTAACTAGGCAACAATATTCATTGTCATGAGATCATGAACAGTAGCTTATGTTTTTTTTTTTTCAAGAGTTTCCATTCATGGAATGGGAATCTGTTGCTCCTACCCAAGAGCTTAATAAAAGAATGTGGATATACACCCACACTCAGGTTGTTGATCAAATCTTTTTAACTTAGCAAGGTTTATTTCATTGTGGCCTAAGTCCAGGATACACCCACAGTCTGGTTTGTGGAATGTGGACACGTCCTTATGCACGCTTAAAAATTTTCTGTAGCCAGTACAAACTCATTTGAAGGATGTTGAACCTATGCTTAGAAGTCAAGTTGTTTTAG
Source organism: Cinnamomum chago (assembly GCA_038049695.1). NCBI lineage: Eukaryota > Viridiplantae > Streptophyta > Magnoliopsida > Laurales > Lauraceae > Cinnamomum > Cinnamomum chago. The sequence continues at coordinate 41,550,921 of CP142453.1, read as the reverse complement.
AAGGTTTCATCCCTTATACCGAAAGACGGTCTGATTATTGACCTAGCCACATCTCTTAACATGTCTTGATCGTGTCTAGTTGGCAAACCATCTCTCTATGTATAACTGTAACTTATGTATCTGAGACTTCATATGTCTCATTCATATTCCAATGACTTCCTTACATTTATGAAATAATATTGCAAATATTTATGTTATGATAATTTTATCTTTTGAATTGTAGTATATGCATCAATATAAAAGTGAAGCTACTCCATACGCTGCTTGCTTTATTTCTAGGGCCTCACTTCAACTGCATGTGACATTTCTGCACAATACAATTACAAGAACACCACGATTGATGTCAAAGTTGACACCGACTCAAATGTATGTGCTCTTCCCTCCTTTCTTACATTTGAACCAACTACGAATTTCTCTTACTTTTAAGCTTATCTTCTATTGTTTTCTTTGTAGATCCCTACAACCCTCATTGTTTCAAAAATTCTGCCTTGTACGAAGACCATTGCTAAGCTGTAGAGCTTCCAGATTATAACTCCAGCAAGGTACGAAGCTTTACCATCCCTAAGCTGATCATGACTCCATGTTCGTGAGGATGTAAGATTTGAAACTTGACATCTAAGGTTTCTAGGTGCTTAGAGAATGATGAATGACTCTAATTGGAATTTAGATTCACTAATAAAAAACTAGAAAAAAGGATCCACTAATAGATTATATAATAGGTTTTAGGTGTTTGATCTAATTTTGCAGGAATGGATTCAAGTTCTTGCATAAATTTTAGGGGCCCAATAGATTAAGTCCTATCACCTTGCATCACCTAAATAAATAGATGATAACCAATACAAATGCCCTTTAATCAAAGTGGCACAAGACATCTACGTATCAATCGCGCTAGCTTGTAAGGCCATACGGTGTCCACCTTGTATTAATCCTATAATGGAGATGTCACCTTATCAAGGAAATGACCTTTAATGAAAGTGGCACCTAGCAATCACAGAGCACTCCTCTTGTTTGTCTATATTCTGCCCACCTTGCACTAATCTTATATGAAACATCAAACTCAAACCCGCCGATGTGTTCTATAATTCTTTTTTTCTACATTAAACATTGTTTTTTTTAACTTAAATGATACCATCATTTATTTATGTGCCATCTATTTGACTTATCTGAGGTTACCTTTCCTAGATCCATGTAACTTATGTGAGGTAAGTTGTTGCAGAATGTCATCCTCGAACAACAAAGTATGGATGAACAAACATAGGTTAAGTTCAGAGTATTTAGATGGAATTGTGCATTTCCTTGATTTTACAAAGAAACATGGTGGTGGATTTAACCATTTTCCCTGTCCATGCGCTAAATGTCGAAATGGGAGTGGAACGATCACCCTTAATATATGATTCATGAGCACTTGCTTATTAACGGTATTGATGAGTCAAATACACATTGGATTCTACATGGAGAATGTGTTGCAACAACCAGTAAGAAAACATCAATATCAAATCCTAATGAACAACCCAATGATATGTATCCTAGAATGGAGGAACTCGTTAATGATGCATTTGGAAGAATTGGTGAAAATGTTGATGGTCTCATGGATGATCTCATGAGGAACGAAGATATTCAGGAAGGCTCCCAAGAGTTTCAAGGTGAAGACGAAGGAGAAGAAAGAAGATATAAGTCCTTATTTGATGATGCAAGACAATCTTTGTATCCTTCTTATCCTAGGGAACTCACAAAATTGTCTGTTACTGTTGAGTTATATAGTCTAAAGGTACAAAAAGGTTGGTCGGACAATAGTTTGAATGATCTCCTTCAATTGGTGAAGAAGTGGCTTCTGGTAGGAAACATGTTACCAGAAAGCACATATAAAGCTAAGAAGATGATCAACTCGTTAGGAATGACCTACGATTGCATACATGCATGCCCAAATGATTGTATTCTTTATTGGAAAGAGTACAAAGACAGACAAAGTTGTTCAATATGTCATACATCCAGATGGAGGTCAGATTACTTAGCGAAAAAAGAAAAAGTGTTAGAGTTCCATTACAGGTTTTGAGGCATTTTCCATTGACACCAAGGCTACAAAGGCTTTATAGGTTAGATTTCAAGATTAATGAGTCATTCTATTTGCCTTTGATTCTTAATTTTAATAACTAATTATTATTTTTACATTGTTATGTAGTGTGCCATGGATTGCAGAGCAAATGACTTGGCATGCTCAACCAAAAGAGAATGGTGGTGTTATGCAGCATCCATCTGATTCATCAAGTTGGGCGGTAGTAAATACCAAGTGGCCAAGTTTTTCTGAGGAACATCGAAATGTTCGTTTAGGACTTGCGACCGATGGGTTCAACCCTCTTGGACATTTCAGTAGCATCTACAGTTGTTGACCTGTCATTATAGTGCCCTACAATCCCACCCACCCCCCCCCCCCCCCCCCCCCTCTCATTATGCATGAAAAGAGAATTTTCAATGTTGACAGTATTGATACCAGGTTCAAAAGGACCAAGTAAAGACATTGATCTTTACGTACAACCATTGGTTGACGAGTTGAAAGAGCTATGGCTTAATGGAGTGTCAATGTATGATTCTCATTCGAAGACAATTTTTAATCTGAAAGCTATGTTGATGTGGGGAATTTATGATTTTCCTTCATATGGGAGTTTATTGGGTTGTGTAACACATGCACAGTTCGCTTGCCCTGTTTGCGCCGAGGGAACTGTTTCTGAACGTCTTAAGAGTGGGAAAAAGTACTCTTATTAAAATCATCAAAGATTCCTTCCTTTTAATCACATTTTTAGAACTCAAAAGGCAGCTTTCAACAATAAAACAAAAGGAAGAAGAGCTCCTCGTCAATTGAGTGGTTTAGAGGTTGAAGACAAGGTGGCCGGTATTCAGATGGATATTGGAAAATCGAAGGGAAAGAAACGAAACGTTTATGATGATGAATCGGCTGAAAATATAAGTGCCTGGTACAAGAGATCGATTCTTTTCAACCTACCATATTGGAAGGTAGTTTTCTTTGACAGGATTTGCCTGTTCGTCATAACCTCGATGTGATGCATGTTGGTGACCACCTTTTGTCAACGAACCTAGATGTCAAAGATAAAACAAAGGATGGCACAAGTGCACGCGAGGATTTGAAAAGAATGAACATTAGGAAAGAGCTATGGTTACAAGAATCAGATGGGAGAACTATTAAACCGAAGGCACCATTTGTTCTAAGTCATAAGGAAAAGGAATAATTCTGTCATACTTTGCATGAATTGAAGGTTCCAACTGGGTATAGTTCGAGATTTAAACATCTCGTGAACATGCAAACCCTTGAAATAAAGGGGCTCAAATCACAAGATTATCATTTCATAATGCAACAGTTATTACCAGTTTTGTTACAACACGCATTCTCAGAGCATAAGCCACTGAAAGCTGCTATTCAAGAAATTTGTAACTTCTTTAATGTCTTGTGCTCAAAGACGATTAGTGCAGATAATATAATTGGTGTAAAACAACAACTAATCGTGGCAATATGCGTTTTGGGGAAGTTCTTTCCACCATCATTTTTTGTTATTAGCGTTCACCTCATGGTGCATTTGGCTGATGAAGCATTAGCTTGCAGTCCAGTTAGATTTCGATGGACGTATCCTTTTGAATGGTAAAATTTTACCTTCAAAGTTGTCTTTGGTATAGTAGAGTATAGTGCTGATTGGGCATTTCTTAACAGGTTAATGAAAACTTACAAAGGATACGTAAAGAACATGGCACACCCTGAAGGGTGCATTGCAGAGCACTACATTATAGATGAATCTATTTTGTATTGTATGGAGTACATGCAAGATGGTGATCGAGGTAGTCAGAAGAGAGTACATCAAAGGTTTTTGGACGATGACGGTGAGTGTGATGAGGAGCCTTTGGATAAAGGCCGGAATGTAGACCTAACTACCATTCAACATCAACAAGTACGTAGATGGGTTTTAGACTCCTATCGGGGAATTGCGGAATGGCATATGTGAGTTGACAAATTTCCTAAATTAACATTTATAGTGCAGTAATTCGATAAGACGTACACAATCATACAAAGTAATGTGTCTTTCATTGATACAGGAAGTATAAGACATATTTAAGTACAACCACTCCCAAGGGTCCAAAAAAGAAGGGCGGTGTGTCTAAGAACATTGAGCATGATTTTATCAGTTGGTTGCGACAGGAGGTAATTAAGCATTTATTTATTTAATTCTAACTATTTGATAATATACATGATTATAATTGCCGAGTACTCTTTAATCCTTCTTCTTAATGTGCAGATGGAATATGTTGAGGGAGAGCCGATATTGAAACGACTAGCAGTTGAGCCAATGTTCAAGGCCAAATGCTATAACAAATACCGTGTCAATGGGCATGTATTCTCTCTAATTGATTACGAGACTAACAAATCAACACAAAATAGCGGGGTCTCAATGAAAGCGTTCACATTATACAGGGCAAGCGTTAAAGATAAAAAGTATAAGGAAGTTAAGGCCACCTATTATGGAGTTGTGAAACAGATAATTGAGTTGGATTACATTGATTTTCGTCAAACAATATTTTATTGTGATTGGTTAAAAGTAGAGGACAAGACTAATGGGTGCATTGTTGATCCCGATACAAATTTGACAATGGTGAACATGGAAAAATTGAAAGGAAAAGATAAGGAAGGAGACGAGCCATTCATATTAGGATCTCAAGCAAGTCAAGTTTTTTACTCCAAAGATCAAACTAGACCTAGACGGGTTGTTGTTCTACTTGCCCCAAAAAGATTAACAAAAGATGTAGACGCACTTAAAGATCTGTGTGTCTTTTCTTCCATTGTTAGCGCAGTTGAAAATTTAGAAAATGTTCTAAAAGAAATTAACTATGAATTGTAGCGCTGGACATGTTTACTTTATTTAACTATTTTTACAGTAGTGGAGTTTATGAGGCAGCACATATTCTATCTATCTCGATGATATAATAGTTACTTTCGATTTGAATTGTCTTAGCTTATGTCAGTTTACTTTATATTCTACTTTCTTATATATTAGAATTTTGTTAGGTTTCCTTGGAAAAATCTGTCAACCCAGAGTTCAAATGCCGTTACTGATGGTCTTCCTGGTTCATCTGGTGGTTCTGCCAGCTCTGGCCTCTCTCGCGTTTATGGTTTAAGTTCTAGACAGCCAAACTCTAGCATCTACTCAACTGCACAGATGATTCCAGGGTTCAGTACTGTCCCCTAGTCATTGAAGTGCCTGAAATGATACTAAAATGCGTAAGCCAGGATAAGGCTGCCCTGGCTGTGGCATAGAAGGTGTGCCATCTTTCCCATCTTTATTTTTTTCGGTGTCTGTTCTTATGATTTAGTTAGCAACATATAATTGTCTATTATTTTTTGCTATAGGTTTGCAAGAGCTTATATGAGAATGCGTTGAACAGCATACACATTGCTTCACATCTTGCAATTCTAGCTGCCATTCGAGATGGTATGCAGCCTAATCATGCACTGGATTTTGCAATTGTATTGGGTGAAGTCAGAAGATTTAGCCGTAGTTGCAATCGTCGCACTTAGGTGAAAGTTGTATGTCAAACAACCAAAGGTATAATGCTTTTGTGCTTTGAAGTATTTTCTTTCTTGAATGACTTAATTGGGGATTTTCAAGGCACAACCCTTCTTCATTTGATAGGTCATAGAATTCCACTGATATGAATAGGAGTTTTTATGCAGTGTTTGGACTTTGAAGCATAGTATTAGTGTTAAATATGATTGTCTCATATTATTCGAAGCTTCCATGTTCGGGCTGGTCTTTTTCAGGTGGGAGGATGTTTCTTTGCATTCTCTTTGTTGATCAGGTTGCTTTTCTCCATGTACTAAGGTAAATGCATAAGCCTAATTTTTTACATGGTTTGGTTTAAGCTCCTGGTTTATATTTGTTTCTTGTTATTAGTCTGATTTGCTTTCGGAAATAAGATATTTCATGGGTCAATTGCTCTGTATCACTATTGCATATGACTTTTATGAAGAGTTACAACAAAAGATTACAATTTTTGGATATTTCTAGGGTTATTATAATAGCAAGGCTTAGTTTTTTGGATTTTTCTCATTTGTTTGTACATACCTTATCAGCTTTTTTTCCATAGATGTACATACCTATCAATTACTTGCATCTTCACAACTGGATTTTGTGGTTGGGGTCTTTTTGCATTAAAATCTAGAGTGATGGTGCTGAAATTATGATCCTTTTGTCTTTATGATATATATTACACTTGCACAGACATGTTTCTAGGTGTTGTTCTCATTTTTTATCCAAATCAGAGGGTATAAGAACACAACTGACAATTGACATCCCCAGATAAGCTCTATTTTTCATAATGGCTGATAGCTAATCATCGAATTGTTTTATGAAACTTTTTTTACTCCATGAAAAGTTTGTGTTTTCTCAATTGAGCTAGATTTGGACTTTGTTTTAGGCTTGTGCAGGACTCAGTCCTTATTTTTGTGCCCAATAATAATGCCTTGAAAAGAAATGCCTTGAAAACTCAGGTATCAGGTATGGGTTTTTTCTTCTCAAATTACATGTTCTGATTTCCCCTCTCTCCCTTTTGTAGTATATATATATATGAACAAATTTGATTTTAAAGTAGTATGTAATAAATGAGATATCCTTAACTTGTCTTTATATCTACTGCATCCAATCCTGCATGAAACACGAGAGACAAGACCCATCTTGATTCTAATTCTTGGCTTCTGTTGTGCAGTCTTTGGATTTGAATATTCTCAGTGCACTTTATATTTTTCAGTTCTCAACCTTTACACAACCTTTAAACAGTTCCTTGAAGTCTTTACTACTAGTATTGGCCAAGCTTATATGACATTCTAGTCTTTGGATTTGATGTTGCAAATTGTTTGATGTAGTACCCTTTTCTTTTTTTGTAGGTATTGAAACTACAACTGGTTGCCGAATATGAGAGATAATTATTCGTTCTTTAACATATTTACAAAAGTGGCTTCAAGGAATGAACAATCTTTGCTTTTAGAGGCATGTTTTCCTCTGTTTTAATTGGTTAAGTAATATGCCTGGTGACAAAATTTTGACAACTCTTGCTACTTGGCAAAGTTATGTAATAATTATTTAATTTCACTGTTCTTAGGACCTGTTTGTTTGCATATAATATGTAGGAATGAAGTTTTAAATCTCTGCGTTCCCTCACATCTTCGTTTTTGGATCTGTTTTTTTTTTTTTTTCCTTCTTTTTTCTTTCTTTTTCCTAAGAGGTTTATGTTAGTGAAGAAGAAGCGGCCCACCAATTTTCATACACATTTGGACAGCCATCAACAACCCACCTATATGCATACACATTTGGTGATGGTGAGAAGAACATAATAGTAGTTGGGTTCCCTTTCTCATTTCTCTTGTTGTTGCTGCTGCTGCTATTGGAACACTGGAATAACACAGTTTCAGTGTTTTGCAGGATCTCGTCCGTCCGTTCAATGTGTCGTTCGTTTTTTACCATGCATTGACATACACAAGGTGAGCATTTGTTAAAAGCATGGTTTTGTTATGATCCGCATTACTCAGATTCGTGCTAGTTCTAACTTCTACCAGTGAAATTAGATCTGCATCATTTTTTCCTTTTTCTCTTGTTAGATCTGAAGGGAATCAAGAAAGGAAACTAGTTCCAATATTATCGAACATGATTGGAAGTTGAGCGTCATATGCATCTAATTTAAACACTAGCTTGATTGTATCATTCTGCTGCAATGTTCAAGCCAATTTCAAGTTATAGTGCATCGAAATGCAACCTTACTTAAGTTCAAATGTTATGCTTTCTACTTAGCAATTTATCTGTCATTTGTTCACTTGAATCTTGTGGTTTTTTTAGATACTTTGGTATTGGTTTTATGACTAGTAATGATTTGCAAGCAATTTGTGTTTGTTGCCATGATTGTTCCAAAACTCATCTGGTCAAGGAGGAATGACCCTCAGTTGACTCAATACAGTTGCATGATGGTAAGCAGGTCAATCTCATTTTGGTAAAACCAACGCTGGTTTTAGTTGGCACCCGCTAATAATTCTTTTTATCTTTTACCGGCGGCCGATGGTCGCCGCTAAAAGCAGTTTTTAGCATCAGTGTTCATCTTTTTTTTTTTCCTTCTTTGTGGGCTTTTAAGATCTTGTTTCAGGCTTTATATGCCACCCTATTCCTATGATAATATGATATGCACCAGTGTTAATCATCCTTTTTTTTTTCTTCTTCTTCTTTTATTTTAGCCTAGTATGTTTGGGTAGTTGCAACTAAGCATCTGAATCTTTTCAAATCATTGAGCTTCCAGTAAAACATCCTGAATTGTTTGAGAGTCTTGGAATAGCTCAACCAAAGGTACTAATCTTGGTTACCATCTTTTTTGTAATTTTCACTATTAATGTGCATTGGGATTAAAAATAATGTGGGCTAGAAATTAATTTCTTTTGCTAAACTGATAAGGATTCTTACTTTATGGGCCACATGGTACCGAAAAAACTCTGTTAGCAAGAGTTGTGGCTCAACATACTGACTTTTGTCTTTGCTTTTCTTTTGTTCTAAGTATAGATGGTGGATCTTAATAGATCGATTTCTTATTAAAACGAGATTGTTTAATTATGGCTTGTTCCTTAATTAAATGTGCCTTAGACCTTAGGTATGTCCATATGGATGGTTGAATGGATGGATATGTTTGTGGATATTAAATTTGTATATGCATGTGTTGTTAGTTGCATGTGCATATGTCACATATATAAGTTCAGTTGGATATGTCAGGCATTTATGAAGATATTCAATTGGATGTTTATTCATGTCATGTGTTTTCATGTTAGGTGCCCAATAATCTCAATCGTTTCATGTTATATGGAATTTATTAGAGTGAATTCAACTGAATTCATTTGCGATGTGTGTTGTGGTTTGTAGTTAAATTTGTTGAATGTGTTCTTTATGATTATTTGAGCACCTTTTTTAGCATGTTTATGTAATCAAATGTGGAATGATGCTATTTTGCTTTGTTGAGGTCCCAACTCCCAACATCTGTCATGCTAAAGCAATATTGCATATTAGTTCTGGATGGTCTGAAACCCTTATTATGCTAGACTCAGCTAGATTCAGACCCATTTTTATGGTTTGAAACCCTTATAATGCTAGACCTGGTTTTTGGCATCCAACTTTCTTATCAGTCTTGGGCCCTTGTGAGGATGGAGCCTTTATTGAGTGCATTCTGCCTTCCCAGAACCATGCCCCTTATTGGGTAGGCTTAGATCCAGGTTCCAGTGTCTGTTTTGGACCCACCTGCACTGGGATCCAATCATTCAGACCTTGAAATGTTTTCTGAGTCCATGCACGGGCCCATTGAGTCTGACCCTAATCTGTCCATTGACAGCCCTACACTCTCGTTTGAAGACTTCCACATACGTCCCTGCTCAAAGCTTGCTTGATCAATTAATCTTCTTCACTTTGAGAATATTTTCTTTTTCAAGACATCCTAAAAGTATACCTCAGAAAAAAAGAAAAAAGAAGAAAGAAAGACAACTTAAAAATAGCTTGCAAATGAGGTGATTGGTAGCACCAAAACTTGCAAATAGGGCTCTAGCAATATTAGCTTGCTGCGCCTTTCTTTGGCAATTGTCTTGAACACTTAAGGATCTCATGTTCAGTTTGCATGGTCAATGATGATGTTTTTTCTATTTAGAATATTCACCTCTTTTCTAATATTACTCAATTCATGTCAACTGGTGTTAATGTATGAATCTCGAGTTTTCCTTTGGCAACAACTAAAAAATAGTTGGGTTATGTAAATTTTGAATTTCAGGTGGCAGTTGACGGCACCTCATACCACATGCCATGTTTCAAATGTTCTCATGGAGGCTATGTGATCAACCCATCAAATTATGTTGCACATGAAGTTTGTACTGCAAGCACATCACTCTCAGCTCTTCAAGGCAAAGGGGAATTTCAGCCAGCTTGGCAAACATGAACCCCCTAAAGAGGTGACTGTGAATACAGTGTCTGAGTGATTTCATGAAGTCTTGTCCGTGCACCTATGAATGCACACTGTGCATCTGATCCAATCCCATTAAAAGTGGGACCTACCCTCTAAACTTCATGTATACAATCCAGATTAGCAGGTGTTCAAAGCTTTAGAGTGCGGGTTAATGTTTCTTATTAGTCATAAAGGTCACATACATGTAACATAAGGGTTCACATGCAAAACAACCCCCATTTGTGTTTGCTTTTGATTTTTGTGTTATATTTTTATGTATTTCTAAATATTGTAAATTGTACCTTTAACTTGATCAAGCAAGTATATTGATTTTTTAAATAAACTGATGATGTGTGACATTAATGTGTAGATGAGAATGCTACAATTTATGGGTTAATTTTTTTTTGCAATTTTAAAAAATGAATTTAATTGCAATTAAAAAAATTATAGGAAAATTATTTTAAAAAATAATGATAATTAATTAGGGATGGTTCAAAATTGTCATTTAACACAGTAAAATCCGTTCAATATGGAATGGTTTTAAACCCTTCCAGAACGGACTAGTAACTGTTCTAAAAATTAAAATTTGAAACGTTTTAGAAAATTTGAAAGTGTTTAAAACCGTTCCAAAAAAATACTTAACGGGCACTTAAATTTGGCATGGTTTTAGAACATTTGGAAGTGTTTAAAACCGTTCCAAAAAGGACTATACTAGTTCCAAATATTCGAATTTGGAACGGTAAAGTGAAATCCGACAGCCGTTGCAAAATTCATAATTTGGAACGGTTTGAAGAAAATTGGAATGGTTAGAGACACTTCCAAAATTTTAATTTGAAACGGTTGTAAACCGTTTTAGTTGTTAAGGAACATGGCCATCTGCAGCGGTACGTTTTGGACCGTTCCTATTTTTACTAGGAACGGTTTTCAACAATTCCTATTTGCAGTTTTTGGTGTAGTGCAATTTTGGTTGATGTCAGTTCGAGCTAATATTTGACCCAGGCCATATAGAGAATCTTGGTTGATTCAAGTCTAAGCCAACTTTGTCAATCTTGGTCAATGCCGGTCCAAATCAATTTCTGGCTTAGGGCTGATTTAGGCTAAAAATTGATAATCTATTGGGCATAAGACCCATTGTTACGGGTCCTGATTAGATGGGTCTAAACCAAGCTTTGCATTGGGCTCAATTATGTGTTGACATGCCTAAATCCATTTAGCCATTGGACTCACTCCCAAGTTCATAATTGACCACCTGTTTGTGTGAGTCACACCCCATGTTATACTCTATGACTAATAATGGGTCTCTATCCAGTTAATTTTTTTATGACCCATCTAACTCTCTCAGATTTATGTGGAAGTGTGTTGGGACCAATTAATATAGGACCAAGCCCATTTTTTGACCATGTAATGCTGGGTTCGATGCAGATATCCAGGTCTAACCTAATTTTTGGTGATAATGTCATCCAATCCATATGACCAAATTTGATAGATTATGGGTGGGCTATTACATGTGAGCCTGGTAATTTAGGCACATTGCCAAAACGCTGTATGAACATGTGTCGACCATCAATCATGTGATGGGGCCCATGTCTTTTGCAATTGTTTGGTTAAATTACATGTGGAGTCAAGAGGAGTACTCACTCCTTAGATGAAGGCAAATACCACATTCACTCATACGAATTGGGTAGCTAACATGTTTTAAGTTTTTTTTTTATTAGCTAATTCATGGGTTGGACAAAACTCTTGGGGTCCATTGAGTTGTATTCTTTATTTAGAAAAGGACTCTAAGGAGAGAAGATTGGAAGGAATCTAAGAGGAAAATCTGAAAGAATTAAAAGAAGAAAGATGGAAAAAGAGAGTTGTATTTCTGGATCAACTAGAATTGGGTCTGCTCGAGGGACCAGATCATCGCTCTAGCATACATGAGATAGAGAGCCCAAACACCTGATAGAAGAGTATTTGCGATGAGACAGAGCCTCATCCGCTCAAGCGGACAAGGAGGCAGAGTCCAAGAAAATTAGAAACTAAATTCTAATTGTGCCAAACTATTTGTTTTAATCCTAATCAAGTTAGGCAACCTTAAGCAAGACCTAAGGGCTATTTAAAGGACTCAAAGGCTATTCTAAAGAGACCTCACCTCTCATATTCTGAGTTAGAGAATGTTATTGAGAGAATTCTTCTCTAGAGATTTATTAAGAAGTTGTGCTGACAAGTTCTCTAGAGCCAGTTCTTCTGCATCATATTTGTAGAAGATTATCTTCTTGTGAGAAGACTTAAGGAGTCAAGCGCTGGATTGAATCTGTTGCAATCAACGGTGTAAAGTCGTTGAAGTGTGAAGCGACACAAAGTAACTTCAGTCTTTAGATAAGGGATATCTGGGGAGGAAATCTGAGTTTCTTGTAATTGCGAGATTCATAGTGTTTGATTTGATCCAGTTTGGATCGGTGGTTTTTCACCCGGTTAGGGTTTTCCACCTTAAATTTGGTGTCCTTGTGCAATGTACTTATTGAGTTTATTTTCCACTGCGTAGTTATTATTTTTGTACACTTTTTTCTTGATTGATTGAGTAGACCAATCTGAAGATTATGACCCCAAAACTTTCAAAATAGCGGCAAGGTAGGTAGAGGAAGACATGTGTCCATCCACTCCGAGCTAGGGGAGAACGTGCAACATCTTTACCTTTTTTTTTTTAAAGTGGATAGCAAGGTGGGGAACAAGGTGGGCAGCAACAGCCTTAAGTTTAGGCAACCATACATAGTGGGGATGGATCCAAAAAGCCTGTAAAAAGTTACTTGATGCAAGAGGGGGACATAGAAGATAGCAAAAGAAAAACTCTGCAGAATTTCTAATAATAAGAGAGCATTGGGTTGCCATTTTGTGACGAGGTGCTGCCGGAATTGACAAGCAAAGATATTGTCCCGAAAAAAAAAAGTTGAAGCAGGTTAAGGGCTAGGATCATGCCTTGATCAAGGGATGAAGCATGATTTCCTAATTTATAACCTTGTCCTTATATACATTTTTTTATTATTATCTAGTAAAGTGAGAAAATGGGTATTGCGTGTGTAGAATCTCATTTTGAGTTTACATTTTCTGACTTTTCTTTGAAATTCATTGTTTTAGATAATGCAGCATTGTAATTTTTTATATGAATGAAAAAAAAAACTCGTTATTTCTTAGATCACACCATGGTAGTTATGCATTCAAGATTGATCAAGTGTAGTAAATTGTTTCTTCAAAGTTAACATGTCTGTACTGCATTCTCTCAAAAATCAATTTATAAATAGTCATCATTTATTATTTGTTGACATATAGTGAACGGAATATTCCACCGATCCTTTGATAGTTGGATCGAATTAATGACCACAATCTCACAAATTTGACCATCTCTCATTCGAGAAAACTATTTCAATTTATACAAGAAGTCATTTTTTCTGTTTCTGTTGACAGAATTGTTTTATAATCTTGGCATAGGGATTGGGGTCACCTTTTAAACTGCATTCCAAACATTGTATATAGGTATCACAAGCCACTTGATGAAAAAGAAAAAAAATATTGAGTTGGGTATCTCTGATTTGGAATGAGTGCAATACATGAGAGTAGTATTATAAACGTAAACAGAGTTGATGGTGAACTTAGTGTATCACAGATAGTTCCTTAGATCAAAACAGGGTCAAGGGACATTACAGGTTAGTTGGTGTCATAAGGTGAGTTCTTGCACCTCTATAACCAATTTGGTAAGCTGAGATTGATTTCAAAGGTAAATACAACCACAAAATGCTCTCTATATCCTAAACGTAGTGTACCTAGGAATATATAGCATATCTCAAGCCATTTGACTTGATTACTTTCATAGAGAAGAGAGCCATGTACAGTGAACATGGTTAGCTCATTTAAGCCCCCTAACATTAAGCATGGTATGAGAGAAGGTGCTACACTTCTAACAGGGGGTAAACGCTTTGAAAAATGTTACACTCTGATCCAATTTAACCTTGATTAGTGCTAATTAAGTATGTTTTAGCTGAATTAATTGTGTTTATTTGCTAATTATGATAATTAGTGTCGATTTGTCACTATAGACTGAGCTAGTTGAGTCTTTAGTTTTGGTTAGTGAGTTGGAACAATATTGACTCGGTTGGGTAGAGTCAAGGGCTTTTTCGTAATTATTGATTTTCGCATTTTGGATCATTTGCACGTCATCTCGGCTTCATCACGTGTATTTCGACGAGTACGTTGATTTTCATATTAGAACCTACCTCTTTTGATCGACCATTGAGTTAGTGGGCCCTCGTTTGACTCCTTATGAAAATACTAGCAAATGGAGGGACCTTATAAAAAGAGAACCTTATCTTTTATAACCCTTTCAATGAGCCCATCCCTTTTATTTCCTTATCATTTCTTTTCTCTCTACTCTCCTTCTTCTTTTCTTCTCTCTTCCCTCAATCATCAAAAGGCATAGTGAATGTGCATTTGGAGTCAAAGGAGTGGGAAGCCCTTCACCTTCATCATCTTCATCTTCTTTCTCTAGTTGATAAGAAGAACCTACCTCCACCATCTCCTATTCTCTTCCAATTCGAAATCCTTGCTAAGAGGTAAGATTCAAACCCTTTTTGTTTGATATTTGAGTTGCATTAGAGTCAAGAGACCCTCTTTTATGCATGCATAGCCTTTTATTGGTGTATAATGTTAGGCCCTTGGTTGTTGCAATTGTTGATGGATTCACTCACTTTAATTGTCACATGATCACACACATGAGCTCTTAGAGGTTTTTGACTTCTGGATCTTGGATTCTATCTTGCATTTGCACATGTTTTGAAATGAATTTGATTCATGCATGTTTTAGAATCCAAAACTCTTTTGAAAACCTATTTCCTTGTGTTTTATTCTTGAAAAATCAAATTGAGGTTTTAGGTTTGTTCCTTGGCCATGAGTTTCAAGTTGCATATTAGGATTTTTGAAAATCTATTTAGAAACTCATTCTGGCCTGTGTGGTAGGTCGACCCCCCCCCCCCCCTCTCGCCAGGTCGACCTGCCAAACTGGCCCTGCTGAAATTGGCCAATGTATCAGGTCGACCTGCCTGACCCAGGTCGACCTGGCATATAGCCGTTGGGCCAGAATTATAGCCGTTGGACTGTTTTTCCCTTTAAAGTCCAATTGTTTCCAACCTTTCTAGGGGCTGTTTGGACGAACTTTTGAGACCTTTTTGGAGCCTAAGAAAGGGGAACAAGGTGAGAAGGCTAGAAGGCTTGTTGGAAATCAAATGCTTGAGTTTTAAAAAGGTATATCATACTTTTCTTTTTTATTTCCATTCAAATTAGAATCAATGCATGTTTAAATCTTTGTATTTCCATTTATGCATGATTTCTAGTTGTTAAAGAGTTGTTTTGCAAACTCATTATCATCTTTCAAATATTAGAATGATTTGCAAACTCTCTTGACTAAATCACATGTGTTCTTAGACTTTAATTTTCATACAACTTGTTTAGTTCATTTCTTCAAGGTTGTTGAAACTTTCATGTGATTAGCATTCATCTTCAATCATCCATTTCTAAGCTTTGATTTTAAATTGCATCAAGCATACAATTAAGAGCTTAATTGTTGAAATTGATTGGAGAAACACATTCATACACTTGTGCACACACTTTAGCATATTTGAGTGTATGTTTGTAATTTGTATTACACTTTCACATTAGCCTATTTAGAGGCATTTTATATGTGCTTAATTTGTATCTCTTAGAGTGTTCTTGAAGAGACACCTTCTTAGAGAAAAATCTTATTTTGTAAAGGTTATTGCTTAGCCTTAGAAAAGCATTTTGTAAAGGTTATTGCTTAGCCTTGAAAAGCATCTTGTAAAGGTTGTTGTTGAGCCTAGTAAAAGCAACATTGTAAAGGTCATTGCTTAGCCTAGTAAAAAGCATAATTAGTGGAAATCCGGTGGGGTGATTGGATCACAAGCCGGTAGTGGATGTAGGCATTGAGGCCGAACCACTATAAACCTTTGTGTAGTGGTGATTGCTTGTGGTGCTTGTTTTCTTATCTTCCGCATCTTGTCTGGTAGATCATCTTGTGACTTGTTTATCTTCATAGAAATTAAAATTGGTCATATTTTGTGGCACACCCTATTCACCCCCCCCCCCCCCCCCCTCTAGGGTTAGGATCCCAGGCCGGACTTTCATATAATTGTGTCAAGGGTTTGGAGTTTTGGGATTTCTGGGTTATTTGAGCCAAGTGTGTACAGAAAGGTTTGAAAGCACCATTTGAGGCAAGTATAAGAATAAATTTGTATTTGCATTTTTGTTTAATTCCATTGATTCAAATGAGAGTCTTATGCAATGATTATTTGAGCCAAGTGTGTATAGAAAGGTTTGAAAGAACCATTTGAGGCAAGTATAAGAATAAATTTGTATTTGCATTTTTGTTTAATTCCATTGATTCAAATGAGAGTCTTATTCAATGAATCTATCTCTTAATAATGAATGGGTTGGTGTGTTTTATGAGTTTTAATGGAATGGAGGGATTGTGTGTTGTAAATGGGAGCATGGAGGCTCCATTTATTGTCCAGGTGTTGTGATGGACAGGAGTGGAAAATTGAATGGGAGGAGAAACAATGAGAATTCCAAAACATGAATTTTGGAGTGTTTGCTCGAGAGAACTAGAGCATTTGCTCGAGCGAACCTCCTTTTGAAGCATTTCGTCAAGTGATCAAAAGGATTACCCGAGCGCCCACCTTTCTGGATGGGGCCCGCTCAAGCGAACATGGGTCTGCCCGGGTCTGCCGGAGTGACCCGCCCTTCTGTATCCACCGCTTGAGCGAGCGACAAGATTCGCTCAAGCGAGTAAGTCTCTGGATGGGTCCGCTTAAGCGAACCTGAAACAGAAACCTGGGTCTTTTCTGACCCAATTTTAGGGTGAATTATCACGCTTAACTTATCATAACCCACCATAATCCTCACCAATAGATAATTATGGTGCTCAACCTTATTTCAATAGGAAATTAGGATTCTTTGAGACTTTTTGACCCTAAAATGGAACCGTTAACCTTGTTAATTGGTCCAATGGGCATTCATTAGTCTAATACTACACCATGAGGGTTAGTTTGGAAATTCAACATATTTTTCATAAATAGTGACACCTAACAAGGTAGTAGTACGTTGACCTTCCCAACCTACCTAGTATTGGAAGGTGGAAGACTAAAATTTAATAGCTTAACGTTAGCTTGTAAAAATGTCTTGATTCCCCTAAATTATTGCATTTCATATTGGAGTACAATTTCATTATTGATTTCAAATCCTAACTAGTAGATTTGTTATATTATTATTATTCATTGAGGTCCGATTGTTTACATTCAATTCGTAACTTCAGTAACTTCAGTATTGTATACCGATTCAGTATTCATTGGTGATGTGGATTGAGTAAGTATTTGTGATATGTGATTACTACTCGATTTGATTATGGACAAGTGAAATACAAATTCACTCAAATCCGATTATTATTCGATTGTTATTTGATTCGATTGACTCGGCACTACTTAGTGTGAGAACCCGACCCCTAATCTCTTGGATTTGTGTTATTTTATTTGTGGATTAGTTCTTTTAGTGGGATTAGTAGTTGTTGGGTTGAGTTTGTGAGCTAGAATGAGTTTTCTTCTAGTTTTGGGCTTTTGAGTGCTTTGGTAGCTTGTGGGGCCCTTTGGGGGTTCCCTTTTCGGCTTTGCATTTACTTGTGAGATTTTCCCGATTTGTTTCGTATTGTGTTTTTGGCCCGTTGCATTCATCTTGTGGATTTTTACAACTTTCATGTTGATCCCGTATCCATTTGAGAACCCAAAAACCGATTTCTTGACCTTGAGGGCAAAACAGTCTTTTCACACCAAATCTGTACCCAAAACTTGATATTCCCGAAACCCGTGAAACATACACTTTTTGGAAACTAGATATTTCGACGATCATTTCTTCCTTCTTCGTCGAATCCATCCGAGGTCCCGAATTAGATGATTTCAGCCACCCAAGTCCCTTAAGTTGTGGGACCCAAACCTCACTTGTTTATAAGGGGAACCCATCTCCTTCATTCATTTCATTCACCATTGTTCCAGCTGAACCTAGGGTTTTCCCTTGTGCAACTTCTTCTTCTTCTTGCTTTTTCATCTCCAAGCCATACCAATAGTTCATCAATCAAGAAATGGAGACCACCTTCTTCTTCCTCATCTTGCAAGCTTTCCATTGATACCATTTGTGAAGAGAACCCTCCATCACAAGATTTCCTTTGAGCTTACCTTGTCCATTAGAGGACCTTGCAAGTAAGTGATTCTTCCCATCTTCTAGAATTGTAATCTTCTAGCCTTAGAGAAACTCCACCTTGATTATTGGAAAGTTTCATTGTCATTTCATTGTTTAACCCATTTTAGGGTTGTTTTGGGGGTTTTTGTAGAGATTGTGGATCTTGAGCCTAAGAGGTGATTAGGAGCTTGATTTGCTTGATTAGAGTCAAAGGCAAGTGGATGAATGGATGGTTTGAATGTTATCAAGTTTTATGAGAAAATCTTAAGTTTTATTACTTGTTCTTGATCATTGGATACATGTTTGCACATATGCTTCTTGTCACATTTATATTGATTTCGAAATGTGCTTATTGATGAGTTATTTCCCTCTTGTTCATGCTTGAAAAATGTATGCATCATATTAACAAGGTTTCAAATGATTTCACATGAATGAGTTTTCTCCACCTTGTGATTAATTGTGAGTGGAAAGAATGGAAAGAATGGAAAGGGAGAAACTTGAAATGAGGAGCTCTT
The DNA here is from genome assembly GCA_038049695.1 of Cinnamomum chago. NCBI lineage: Eukaryota > Viridiplantae > Streptophyta > Magnoliopsida > Laurales > Lauraceae > Cinnamomum > Cinnamomum chago. The sequence goes on along the minus strand of CP142453.1, from coordinate 41,532,124 downwards.
TAGCTCATTTTAATGTCTTGGAATCATGTGTTTAAATCCTCTTGTTTATAGTTCTAAGTGGGTGTTGAAGTGTTGGAAAGGAAAGGAAAAAGAGGAGGAAAAATCAGTGTCCCGGACCTGCTGCACGCTCAGGTCCGATCGATCGGACCTATCGGCCTGTCTTTAACTGTAAGGCTTTTTGGGCCGATCGATCGGACCCTGTACATTGCTGGTACAGAAATTTCGACCGATCGATCGGTCCGAGGTGAAATTTGATATTTGCTTTTTTTGGAAACCTTTGGGCTTTCTATGAGTCCTAGGGGTATATACCTTAGTGTTAAGACCAATTGTACCCTAATCTAAGGTCTCTAAGACTAGGGGACTAAAAGGAAAGAATGGTGTTGATCTAGACACTAATTCTTGGTTTTAGGTGGTTCCTTGGTTACCCTTTTTGGACTGTTTGGCCTATGTGTGAGGATGTCTTGAGCCGACACTCCTCACGGTGGGTTCGGTGACATCGAAGTTGATCCATTTCAATCTTGGACGGGATGGAACGACGCGATATCTTCTTTATATCTAAACACAAGTCTATTTCCTTGTTATCGCTAATTCTATTCCTTTCGATGACTGAATCGGTTGTTCGATGTTTCCGGATTAATGTCATGCCTAGGATGGACCGTTTATAATCTTGATTCTTGCTATTGTAACAACTAGTACTACCCATAAGCTCATTTTAAGTTTTGGAAGTAGTAAAAGTGCACAAGGAGCCCGGAATGTCTTCAAACTCAAGGAGTACCAAGTAATTGTTATAATCGACATACGGGACCCCTATTCACTTAAATAGATCTTGAAACATATATTTTTACCCGAAATTGTTATAGTTCATTGTTTCACCTCTTTTCCCGAGAATTGCATTACATGACTTGTTTTCCCAAAAGCATTGAAGTTACACTAGTAACAGTTATTTGTCCCGACATGTATTGCCCGATATGAAATGTTAGTGTGCCCTTGAGCACCCCCGTCTTGCCCGTATATCTATTGTACTTGATTTAATTGCATATGTCTCGATTGTATTTGACCTATGAGTCGGCACCACTAAGCTTGGATAACCTTGTTGGTCTGATCCACCGACTTGGAGATCCCCCCTCTTGTCCCCCCAGCTGCAGCTTGGATCCCGATACCCGGTTATTACCGTGGTCCCGTCCCGATACCCGGTTATTACCGTGGTCTTGTCCCGATACCGCAGATTGCTACTGTGGTCCCCGATGCCCGGCTCGCTACCGTGGTCATGTATAGTATATGTATATGCATTCATGAGATCCACTGTTTCTCCTCACCTCGAGTGACTGAGATCAGTGCCTAGTATATGTACATGTATTGATATGAGATCCCCTGTTTCTCCTCACCTCGAGTGACTGAGATCAGGGCCTAGTTATTGCTCTATCGCTTTAGTGATAGAGGACTTAGCTTCGTGTGGTTGCCATCTTGCCAGTTCCCGATTCCTTGGATACCCGACATGTTTTATATTGTTTACTTGCTTTCCGATAAATGATTTGCTTCCTTTATGAAAGTTGTTATTTAAACAAGTGTTAATATTCTCCAAATGTAAATTCAGTTATTATTATATTGCCTTCTGTTCTTTGTACCCGCACATGTTTTAAATGAATGCCGATTGGGTGAATGCCCGTGCTTTTACATATGTTTCAAACGATCAATGATTTTGCTAGATTTATATGATTACACATGTTTTAAATGAATACCCGAATTGTTAAATACCCATGCTTTGAAATATGTTTCAAATGACACTTGTTTTGCCAGATCACCATGTTTATACCGGTTTCAAATGAATATCCGATTTGTTAAATATCCCTACTTTGAAATATGTCAAAATGAACATTTGTTTTGTCAGATTTCCTTGGTTACACCTGCTTTAAATGAACACCCGGTTTGTTAAATAGCCGCATTTTCACATATGTTTCAAAAGGACATTGGTTTTGCTAGACTGTTATGAATACCTAGTTTGTTGTATACTTATGTTTGTACTTAAGTTTCAAATGAACGTTGTTTTGCCATACCGCCATATTTATACACGTGTTAGACTAACACCCGATTGCCAAATATCTATGATTATAGATGATGTAAACGAACACATGTTTTATTAGATGTTCATGTTTTACCGTGCTTGAAATGAATACAAGTTTTTCCCCGAGATTCCCGACTTTGCACCCGTTTAATCATATGCAGCATTTGATCGAATAGCATGATTTATCTTATATTTTATTCTTCAGTATATTTGTTATCTTTTCATCCACCTGCCAGACCGTCGTGTCTGACCCACTACTTTTGGTACTCAGGTTCAGATTTCTTCGTCCCGAGTTGAGTGTTTTTGTTGGCTGTGGAGTCATGCCTTGCAGGTTGTTTTTGTCGGCTATGTCATGTAGACACTGAGCTTGACATCGGAGCTACGTCACATTTGGGTAGTAGTTTATAGCTTATTGTTGTATGGCTTTTATTAGCCTTTTTCTTGGGATTCTTAATTAATGTACATTGATAATTGTAACTTGAACATATTTGGGAATGTAATATCCTGTTACTGTCAGCTCTGTAATTTATTGTGATGGTTACTCCAGTCTGATATGATTCTTGATATAATAGCTATACGCTAAAGGTAGAGTGCGACGCGGAATCCGATGGCCACGGACTTCGGGTCGCAACGCCACAAATGCTTCCGCAAAATATTCAGAATGTGTTGTCTTCACACACGCGGATCCTGGGAGAAGTAAAATATATTTATGCCTTAATCCCATCTCCCGCCCCCGAGGTTTCGGTTCGGGGGCGTGACACTTAGCTTCGACCATGTAATACCCAATGAGGTTGAACTTGGTCTAGTTATTCGAGACTACTGTAATAAGTCAATTGAAGTACCAGAACTCCCGAACCGGGTAGCCAGTTAGCCTTTGGCCGGGCCGTTGGTGACATCCCAACTAGATGTGTTCTCTTTTGATAGGATGAGCTTAAGGTAGTAGCCAATTACTATGTCTTCATTTTACTTTGATTCCCAAGCATAAATTATTCGATTTTAGCATAAATTGCCTAGTCATTTCTTATCATTGACATCTGTTAATTAAATGTCTTTAAATTCAATTTATAACATTATGTATTTCCTTATTATTGCCTATATTTTCTCGATTGTCGTATTGGGATACTACTCTTGGTGTCACAGTCGCAGGTGTAGCGCCCGGCCTTAAAGAAGCCCATGAGGGAGAGGAGGTTACCCAGGAGGTACCTCCAGGACTAGAGGAGTGGCTAGAACAAGGGCTTGCATAGATCTTTCTTCCCTCGGAGCGCGTGTACATTCTTTTGAGTGCTTCTATAGTGTGGCTAGCCCCTTTTTGTGTGGGTCACACTTAGTTCTATTTATACCTTTAATTATACTTTTATTAGTGTATATGGTTCTTTTATACACTCTCTTTTGTAAAGCAATGTATATATACGTACATGTGTAATTCTTTTGTATTAAACTTGAACAGTTATTTGGACTGAATGGGAAATGATACCTTTTTGTATGAATTACAGCTTCCGCTATGATTAATTGTTATTGATATGCTCTAGTGAGTTAGACACACGTGTGGAAAAGTTATTTTTCTCTCCTTCATGTGTTGTATTTGGCTCGAGAAAAGTACATCTTCACGGGAGTACGTGTGTCTCACTTCGGGAATTACCCTAGGCTTAGGTGATTCGATTGGGACCAGGATGTGACAAATTATCATGTCATTAAGACTAATTTCTTACACAACTAACAGGGGTTAAACAATTTGAAATTATCATGTCATTAAGACTAATTTCTTTTGCATGCTTTATGAAACACTTCATGCGCAACTTAGGATTTGTAACCAAACACTTCCCAAAAAAAAAAACAGCGGTATCATATGCATAAGTATAATGCTCCAACACAGAAAACTTGAAAACAAAATGCATACAGATACATGATGATCAAATCAAAATTTGTGGAAAGGAAAAAAAAACACCAAATATACATGCGCATGGTGCTTGGGGAAAATAGAACAACTTGAAAACAGAATACGGGCCTTGCTAGAGGCAGAGCAAATGCAAAGAGAGTGAGAAGCATAAGAATTAAGGTGAGCCTAAGAGAGGGCGATTGATGAATGGCCGTTACATTTCCATGGATCGTTTCTTTGAAAGAGAGCCACATTTCCATGGATGCCAAATTAAAAATTAATTGCGTACTAGCATGAAGCCCCCATGCACTCTCATGCAACCTTAATAATATATTAAAATTAGGATTTCTTCCATATAAATTTATTTATAACCAACTAATAAAAAAATCTTCAAATCAACCAAAGGATTATGAATTAAAAAAGCCCACGCTATGCCCGGGCCAATATAAATTAACGTGTTTAGAGCTTTTTGAGATTTGTTTAAATGACTAAATTCACGAAATATAGCATAATTAATACAAGTTCTTTTTTAAAAACTGACCAAATACTTTTTAACGCAATATAGCATAATTATCCCATGGGCCCCACATCAACATCTACAAAATTGATCAACCAAAGACAAGTGTAGAACCTGCAACGGTCGAAACTTCATTTTTTCTGCACAGATGTGCTGTTAAGATTTTGTTAGAGGCGGAGCGGTCGTAGGGGGGTTAATCACAACCATGCTGGTGTAGTAAGGGTCTTTAGGCCTATGATCGTTGGTGGGAACTACGTACGTGCCCTCATTAGAAATTAATCCTCATCCAAACAATGGAGCCTCGAAGATAAGGAAAAAATGATTTCATCTTGTTGGTGTTTCCAATATCCGGCTAAGGGACTTTTTCCCTCTTCAGTGGTTCAGCCTGTTGGGCATAAACAAGAACATTGACAACTTCTTTGTAGAAAATGGGATGAGGTGCACGAGAATGAGCAGTTATCTTGTTTCAATGCCGACAAGGAAGGAAGATGGAGAATAAAGTGGGTCTTAAATATGTTGAGAAAGTGGAGGATTGGGATATAATTAATGGAAATGAACAGTTACAAAATGGGATGAGATTCATGGAAATGACGCTTACATAATTGTTGTATTAACACTACATCAACATGAGTAATACCCGACGCATGAATGGATGTGGATTCTACTCACAGTAGCCGTCGCATTTTTGTGACGGATTATTGGGACTTGACGACGGCTTGAGACATCGTGTATTTTAAGTTGAAAAGGAAAAAAAACTTTTTTGAGTACAAAACCCAACAACAGTCGTCTCCCTCCAAAATCACCCTCCCAAACCCTATCTTCTCTCCAAAAAGCCAAATCCCCTTCATCTCTTCCAACACCACCACCTACACTCGCCTCCCTCCAAATGACGATTCCTCCTCCATCAAGGTCGCCAATGGTTGAACCCTAACCCTTCTCATCTCTCACCCGAAGAGGGTTCTCGCATCTTCTCTTTTGTCTTCATCTCTCCAGCATCTCCAAAGCAACGGGCCTATTCTTTGTCTTCTTCGCCTTCGTTTGTTTGACACCTCCTCTGTTTTTGTCTCTCCGGCATCTCCATGGTGTGAATTTTTTAGGGTTTTATGGATTTTTTGTTCGATTTTTCTCTTTATTTTTTTATTTTGAATGATGCTTGGGTTTTTGTTTAATTCGATATGGGTTTGATTTTTAGTTAAGAGGATGAATGAAAAAACATAAAAATCAAGAATGCCTAAGGATTCCAAGCCTTTTGAATGGATTTAAAAATTGTTTCTTCTTCTTGATTTAGCTTTACGAGTGTATGTGGAGAGATTAGGATTGAACATTTTATGTCACAATTCCATTTGTGGTTTTCACATTTAATGGCTGATGCAGTGTCTGATGTCTGTGTTTTAAAACCATGATTTCTCAAGTGGGTATCTCTAACAATGGCTTGGGGTCTCAAGTCTCTTCTGTATAGTAGTGTCTAACAATCCAAATATTTGAAAATCAATGTGGGTTTGAAGGGTCACGATGAAGCTGTGGCTAGAAAGAGGGAGCCTACCTATTACCGACACTTGAGGAGAAAACCCACATTGATTTTCAAATACTTGCATTATGCAACCCCTTACAATGATGTCTGCCATAGACCTGTTGGTAGTGCTTAACATCACTGTATTCTTAACAATACAATGTATGCATTTCCTGATTTCTCGTCAGTAGGATTTGGATTAGGGTAGTTTGTTATGCACTATGATGTTAAAAATACTGGAATGTTAAGAATACAATGTTTGTCATGCCTACATCATAGGTAGGCCCAAAAATTACTCTTATTCCTTTAACATTTTTCAAATAGTTAGTCACTGTCACTGTATTCTTAACAATGGCTTCACATGGTAGTGAGGTAAACTTGAGAGAGGAGCCTACCTATGACCGAGACTTGATGGTAGTGCCTAACAATGGCTTGGGGTCTCAAGTCTCCCCTGTCCCTCATGGTTATGGGTTATAGTAATAAGAACAGCCCCTTACATCCAAGAATAGACCAACATGTTAAGAAATGCTTGATTAATAGGATTTTAAACATAAACCATCCTATCAATCCCTCTCTCTTAGGCTTTAAACATAGACGGGGCTGATCTTAGATTAGCTTTAGCAAGGACCATGTAAAAACCAAATAGTAGTTTGGGATTGATAGGATGCAATATGATGCAATTCTTACCAAACTACTTCTCCAGTGTGTCATCTCCAAACACAACACACCAATATGCCAAGTTTCTGATCCAAAGTCCATCAAACAAGATGCCATCCATCCCACTGGTTCCGGTTGAGATTTTGTACTTGGTGGTGGTTGGTGCCTCACATTTGTAGAGTGGTAAGACATAGTAGACATTTTTTTTAGTTTGTTTGTGTTTGTGATATATTTGAATTCTGTTGTGAAATGGAACTGGTTAATGAGTATATGAACTTTGATCCTATTTTTTTAAGTTCATGAATTGTCTTAAGATTATTAGATTTAAGTTCATGGGTTGTATGGATAATGGACTGTATATAGGGAGAATTGGATAGGTTACCTTGGATTATATTTTTTGCTCAAATTTCTTTGACCACAAATTGGTACTAATGGTTTGTGTTCAAGGATAGAAAACAATATCCTGATCAAAGTAGTTTACAACTTCTAAGCAGCCCGAAATTATCTTTGGAACTGACAATGACCCTTTCTGCGTATATAGGCAACCTTTATTCATTGGATGTATCCAGATGCACTCTGGCAATGTGAACTGGTCTTGGTTAGTTTCTATTTACAGGTGCTGCATGCAAGACATGACTGTATGGTCTAATCTAGAGAGTCCTTATTGTGGGCTACAATCCAAAATTTTGTAGGAATTGAATGGACCCAGCATTCTGATTAATGGATTGGACAGCATACATTTGCATTGTCTGTAGCTTTTGTTTCTACTAAGGTTCATGGTAAGAAATTTGATTTAAGTAGGCATGCTATTTCAGTGTTTCATTCTGGTCAATTTAGTCTGCAGTTTCTTCTCCATGCAGATAAGAAAAGAAGCTCTTTGTGCCTGCTTTGCAATGGAGCCTAATTTTGAAGCAATGATTTCGATTTGTAACTTGACAGACCCTCTTCCTATTGAATTCTTCTGTGCCATTTCTAAGTGTATGATTTGAAATTTCTATTAGTTTTAACTTCAAAGCTTATTTTTTCCCTAAGATACAATACTGATGCCTATGAATTTGGTAAACAAGATTCTAGATTGTGTTTTTTATGACTGGTCTACAAGGACAGATAATGTAAATAAAAAGTCTTGGTAGAATTTTAGAGAAACCATAGGTTCTTGACATCCCTAAGAAATTAAATCAACATAACCTAAGGAAGAATCAATTTGTTGGATGGAATTCATTGTTGTTTCTCAGTAGTTAAAAGCAAAGTTTCATTGAAGGTGTGTGTGAAGAACCGAACCCAGAAGTCCCTGTTTAGTTATTTGAGTTGTTTTTCTTGCCTTTTTATATTTTTTTGTTTTATTTAGGGTTTTAATTTTTTTTTTTTATGGCTTATGGGTATGTTGGTATGACAGTACTCATTCTCATCCTCTCCCTCCTCCACCGGTGCAGGAGCACATGCAGGGGCAGATGGACCCTGCCTTCCAACCGAGCACCATCGACTGAGGAAAGTCCTGATTCCGACTGCCCCCACGATCCCAACATCACCAATCAGTGGTCCGGATTTCCCCTGCGCCAAAGAGGCATCACACTCGCTGTAATCTCAAGCCATTCCGGTACCCTCTCCCTCTGTATCCTATTTTCTTTTTTTTCATGAAAAATTAGATCATGCATCTTCCACCGAGGAAAACTTCTGGCTATCGAGGTTAGACAAATATGTATTGCCTTTTGCTTGTTGCAACGGTTGCTATAGAGTAAATGGGAAAAAATAGGGTATACCTTGTGGTTACTGTGGAGTTGTTCTAATTTTGTAAAAGGAGAAACCCAATTGAATCGTTAAGAACCTGAGATGTAAATGCTAGCACCATTTCTATGACATTTCCTTATTGGCGGTCAAAATACATGACAGACATTGAGATCGTATTGGCTTGACAGACATTAATCTACTATTATGTTTTTATAATATTGACCACCTATCAAGATTTTAAGGCAGGGGAAGGGTGATTTTATATGCTATAACTAGAAATATTTTAATGAGAGACATTTATAATTCTCAATGACCTCATGTAAGGCTGCATTTGATTTCTAATTCTCTACATATTGAAGAGCTTATACAACATAGGTTTAATCACTGCCTTTCTTTTTATAATATTGACAACCTTTTATATGGTGGGCCAATTATAATTAGCAAGGTAAGGGTTGAATGGAGTTGAAAAAGAGGACAAACAGATGAGGTCAATAAGGTCCTGTACCACCACTGTCCACCTGTGGCTGGATTCCAACATATCTTTCCTCTAAAACAGGAAAGATATGATGGAATCCCAGTTAAAAGGGAAACGGAATAAAAACGAATAAGTTGTTGTCATTTGGCTGTTAGAGCTTTTGTAAAAAAAAATTCCTCGAAAATCTTACTAGAAATACCAAGATTCATAAAGTTACTCCCTAGTAAGCAAGCATGAACTTTGGTAATTTTGTTAGTAATCCTTTGCCTTTTCTAGCAAACATCCTTTATGGTGTACTCTGTTGTTTCCTTCCATCTATGGCATGGCATTAAATGAGTTTATGCACTTTGTTGTCTTTAGTTGTAGATTCAAGGACATATTCCAAGAGGTATATGAAGCTAAGTGGAAATCCAAGTTTGAGGCTGCTGGGATATGGTGAGATAGGCAAACACCTTCAATCCAGTTAAAAATATGAGTAGTTGTTTTCTCACGTGCTAACTTTTCATTCCATACGTACAAACATAGACTCATTGATCACATGGTGGCATATGCACTTAAGAGTGAAGGTGGTTATGTATGGGCATGCAAGAACTATGATGGAGACGTACAGAGTGATTTCTTAGCTCAAGGTCTGTATGCCATTTCCTCACCTGTCTGCTATGCGGATCTATATATTGAAGTGTTACTCGTGGAAATTCAGGGAAGATGTTTCTAGAGCTTTGTAGGTAAGGTTTAGGCGCTGTCTCTAATCACTTTTTTTTTTTTTACATTTTCTGTCTTAACAGGGTTTGGATCTCTTGGATTGATGACATCAGTACTGGTACTTGTGCTTTGACTAATTCTAGTTTGTGCTTGTGTGGATAATTGCTTACATGTTAATATCCATCAATGCGTAATGCCATCTTTCAGTTAGAATATCCATCAGTACGTATAAGATGTACATATTTGCATGTATTTATTTGGACATTTCATAGTAGTGGATATGATAATTTATGACAATATTTATCTTGACATTGTCTGGTTATTTGGTTCATTCATATGTATTAAATAGTTAGGGGCCTGTTTGGCATCACTTTTAACCCATTTTTGTCTAAAGATTCAAACTTTTTTCAGAAACCCTTTTGTTTTAAGTCTGAACAGGGAGTCCTGGATTTTTCTTCTTTCTCTTATGCTTTTGGGTTTTATTGATAGGATTTTGTACCCACAACTTTTGACAACTTCAGTGCTAATGTTGCTGGGGATGGGAACATTGTCAACTTAGGCCTCTGGGATACTGCAGGTATTGGATTCTGATGCTATGTCCTTAACAGGCATTTTGATTATAATGTTATGTGTTTTTAGTGGACATGTTTTTTTATTATTTATGATCAGCCCCAACCATATCATCAAACGTTGAGTGGAGTTACCAAAGGGCTTCCATGACTTGTATCATGGAAACTATTTCTTTTCCATTTATAGGATTATTGGGGCAAATTGACCAATGATGGGTAGATATGGTGATTCTCATTGTGGGCAACCTTTTATGACCCACATAAGGTATTTTTGGGTTTTTATGAGTTTTTTTTTTGTATACTTCTATTGCAATTCCTTCAATGATTTGTACTTCAAGTGATCATTTTCTATGTGTTTTTTCTAGTACTTCAGGTGTTGATTTTCTCTGTTTCTATTTCGGTGCCTTCATCCTGTCTCTCCACGCTACATCTCTTCCACCTCCTCTGTGGGTTGTTGTATCAGGAAGAGCAAAGTAAAGCTACAGCCTTCACTACAACTTTCTACTTCAGCATTGCAGAAGATGTCACAACTACAAGCACGACATGGAGATCATGATGTACCGCTCCACTTTTACTTCTCATGAGGACCCCTCATAGTTGGTGAAGAACACTGCTTACGCTGGGCTATGTTCTCTCGTTCAAAGAATATCCAATTGGGACTCTAGTATCTTCTCTCTTTGTTTTCTTCTATGTTCTATCATTTCCTTTTGCCATATGCTTATGTAACTCGTGGGTAACACTCTGTTGGCCTGGTGATCCACTTTATCAGTGTTTCTTAATTGATCTAATCTCTCTTTCAACAAAAAGAAAAAAGAAAAAAAAGAAAAGTGCTTTCATCTACCAAAAGTCACTCTTTAGAAAAATCAGCATAATATTTTTTTTATTTTTTTTTAAATTAAAAATGATGGCCAAAACCCGTCGTTTTTTTTAATTTCTTATTAAAAAAATAAATTTAAAAACGACCGCTGTGGGCAGTCGGTTATTTCAGACGGTTACAAGCCGTCGTTTTGGATAGATTTCCCGACGGCCATTGGCCGTCGATTTTAAAAAACGACCCTAAAATTTTCGACGGCCGGATTGACGACTAAATCCGTCGATTTTCATGAAAAACGATGGCCAATGAACGTCATTTTTGGTGATTTTTGACGTAGTGTAATGGGATGAGATTAATGGGAATGATTCCAATGAAGTAAAGAAAGTGCATGTTGCAGGATTGTTGGAAATAGGTGGGCCTTGAAGATAGGTTTTCAAAACTTTTTGACCCACTTGACTCAAGGATCAAGTACCCATAAGGCCATTAACCACATCTAGGATGCAATCCCTCCATCTCATCAATCATGTACAACAATAAACTCTATCTAGAAAATAGAAATCAATAACAAACAAGCAGCCAAAAATCCACAACATCCAATGAAATAGAATATACCTTTGGAGCTCGGTTGTGCTCTAATGGAGAAAAAGACTTGCTTGATGAAGAAACTCTTCCTTTGTAAACAACTTAGGATCTCCAAGACCTCTTAGTCTTCCACGCTATATCCAGTATCAGATCTCTTCTCTAAAGGAGATGAGTGAGATCTCCTAAAGAAAAGAGCTAGAAGCTCTAAAGGAACTAGAGGAGAACTAAGAGAGAGAGGAGAAATTCGTGCAACACTTCCACTTAGGGAGCTTGGGTGTGGATTTCCATGTGGGACATCCAAGGGGTGTTCCCCTTTTATAGCCTTGGCAACCGCCCCTTACTAATTAAAATAGAAGTCCAACTTCCATTAAGAATTAGTAACTTTCTCCTTCCTAATTATGATAGAAGTCTCACTTCCACAACTATTAGAAGTCTCACTTCAAATAGAAATAATAACTTTCTAATTCCTTCCTTAGAGAGTTTAAGTAGGATTAGTATCTTTCTAATAACTTGGGTTAGCGTGAGGACCACTAAAGATTCTATAGAAAGTTGGCTCCAAATGGGACACCGCGACCCCACATCTCATGTGCAATCCGGGCCCACAATTAATTGCAAGTAACATCACTATATAAATGTAATTGCACTCCAGTCTTAGGAATAAATTACAAAGAAGACCCTAAACTTTTCAATTACCACAAGTAAGCCCCTCTATCAATATCTATGGATCAATTGGATTAAACTTGCCCCTTCCAATCTTAGATCCACATCTTATTATCCTTGAGCCCCAATTAATCATAGTGATCATCAGTACCATCCAATTAACTCTTAATTGAGATGGGTGTGCACTTACTAATGACAAATCCATTAATTGGCATAAGGGGATAATATAAATAGATTCCATCTTGACCATTCAATGTTCCCACAGTCCTACTACCACGTACCTAAGACACCGATGGGTTGACCTACAATTGGCCTCACTCATTGGTGACTCAAAGCAAATGAATAGATAGAAACTTGGGTTCATTAATTTCTCAGGATTGAGAGCCTATTGCTACGGAATTTTGAGAGCAGACCTTAAAATTGAGACAGTATAACATAAGGCGCTTCTCATGGTCCTTCAATACATCCAATGTACCAGCACCATGATCCAGAATCTTACATTCTGATGATTGAGAAAAATCACACTGCCTCATAGTGATCAAAGTGCTGCAACCTTAGCAGATGAGATGCCCAGTCTCATCACTGGTTGCGAAGATATTTAAGTATAAGATTTGTGACACATGTCTCTCGTATATGGATCTCATCCAATATACTAATGGGACCCGGTTCATCTCATGAACCATCATGTCATATGTATTGGTTATGTGCATTAAGTAATAAAACACCATTCATTTCATGAAAGGAAAGCATGATTTTATTGATAATTGATGGATTGAGTCCATACAATCTAACAATCTCGCACTTGGGCTCATTGCCAGTCAGGATTGCATCTCATGCCCATCCCGTCTACATGCTGCTCAAAGACTTTGGTAGTCAAAGGCTTAATAAAGGGATTTGCCAGATTGTCCACAGATGTTATCTTGGTGATAGCAATATCATATCTCTGACCAAGTGATACTTCATCTGTACATGCTTTTGGCTTTTATAACTCTCAGGCTCCTTGGACTGAGCAACTGCCTCGCTGCTGTCACAGTAAACTATGAGCGGCTGTCGTGCCAAAGGTACCACCCCAAGTTCCATAAGGAATCTCTTGAGCCATACTGCTTCCTTAGCTGCTTTCACAAGCCGCTACATATTCAGCCTTCAAGGTGGAATAAGCGGTACATTCCTGTTTAATACTCCTCCAGCTGATAGCTCCGCCACCAAGCATATATACATAACCAGAGGTGGATTTCCTGAAATCCTTATCTGACATGAAGTCAGAATCTGTGTATCCGACTGGAATTAGCTCATCAATGATGTATATCAACATGTAATCTCTAGTCCTTCTCAAGTATTTGAGAATACACTTTACAATAGTCCAATGTTTAGGTCCTAGATTAGACTGATATTTGCTGACTTGGCCCACAGCATGATAGATATCCAGTCTAGTACATAGCATAGCATACATGAGGCTACCAACAGCCGAAGTGTATGGTAATGACCTCATCTGCTCATTATCCTCATGTGTCTTAGGACACTGATCCTTGAAAAGGTGCACTCAATGCCTGAAAGGCATAATACCCTTCCTGGAGTCTTGCATTGATACCGTACTAGTACCTTTTCTATGTATGCAACTTGGGATAAGCCAATCATCCTATTTTTCCGGTCTCGATGGAGTTTGATCCCTAGGATGTAGCTAGCTTCTACCAAGTCCTTTATATCAAAAGTCTTGGCTAACCAAACTTTCACTATTGACAACATTATTCCTATGTCTCTCCCGAGAAGAAGGATGTCGTCGACATATAATACCAAAAAAACTACCCTGCCTACTTCACTTTTCATTTACACACATGACTCTTTGCTATTGGTTTTTAGCTACAAAACCGTCTAGCTGCACCATATAGATGTCTTCCTCAATATGGCCGTTGAGCAACACCATCTTGACATCAATTTGCCAAATCTCGTAATCGAGATGAGCCGCAATGGATAAGAGTAACCGAATGGACTTAGGCATGGCTATTGGTGAGAAGGTTTCCTCATAATCAATATCCTTTTTCTGAGTATACCCTTTCGCAATAAGCCTAGCCTTAAAGGTTTCCACTCTTCCATCTGTTCCTATTTTTCTCTTGTAGACCCACTTGCACTCAATAGATTTAATATTGGCAGGCAAGTCCACATGTGTCCAGACCTGATTAGAGTACATAGACTCCATCTCAGCTTTCATAGCATCTTGCTAACGTCCCGAATCTATGTTATTAATTGCTTCATCATAGTTACATGGATCTTGTTCCAGTTCTTCCGGGACTGCCTCGTAAGACTCTCCCAAGAACGAGAACCTGTTAGGGGGTCTGACAATCCTCCCACTACGACGAGGCACTAGTGTAACTACTAGGTCTGGTAAGGGCGGTTCTTCCTCAAGTTCGATCATACTTGGATTTTGAATTGATTGCTCTTGAATCTTTTCAAAGATCACCTTTTTCTAACGATTTCTAGCCTATCATATAATCTTCCTCCAGAAAAGCTGCTTTGGTGCTGATAAGCACTTTATGCTCTCTAGGATTATAGAATAACCAACATTTAGTTCCTTTAGGATATCCTACAAACGTGCATACTTCCAACTTCGATTCCAGCTTATCCATCTTAACCTTTAGCACGTGTGCCAGACAACCCTAAATGTATACAAATTGTAGACTAGGCTTTCCCCCGGACCACCACTCCCGGGGAGTCTTAGGTACAGACTTAGATGGTACGGGATTTAGTATGTACATCGCAGTATCCAAGGCGTATCCCGAAAAGAATATAGGTAATCCTGAGCAACTCAGTATACACTTGATCATATCTAAAAGAGTCCAGTTCCTTCTTTCCGCTACTCCATTCTGTTGAGGCATTCCAGGAGCAGACAACTGGGATAGAATCTCATTCTCTGATAAGTATACCATAAATTCAGTAGAGAGATATTCCCCTCCTCGACCTGATCGAAGAGTCTTGATACTCTTACCTAATTGTTTTTCCGCTTTCACTCGAAACTCTTTGAACTTTTTAAAAGCCTCGAACTTGCGGTGCATAAAGAATATGTATCCATATCTTGAGTAGTCATTTGTGAAAGTGATGAAGTACTCATATCCTCCTCTAGCTCTGACATTTATGGGTCCACACACATCAATATGCACTAATTCCAATAAATCTTTGGCCCTATTGCCCTTAGATGAAAATGGTCTTTTGGTCATTTTGCCTTCCAGACAGGACTCGCAGACAGGCATTGGTTCTACCACTAATGAAGGCAAGATACCATCTTCCACTAGCCTGTGAATCCTATTTAGGTTTATATGACCTAGCCTCAGGTGCCTAAGTTTTGTTGGATTAGATGAATGTGAATTTCTCTTTAATGATGGCCTATTAATTGTTTCGGTATCATGTATCTCATACATTGCGGGAGTTAACAAATAAAGTAAATTGGTTACATTGCCAGAACATATAAAAATACCGTTCCTCTTTATGATAACTTCAGTACCAAAAGTAATAGAATAACTTTTATTCACCAAACTAGAAACTGAAATTAAATTCCGCCGTAAAGGCGGTACATATATTCTATCTGAAAAAACCAATTTATTATCTGAAAAACATAAAGTAATAACTCCCGCTGAAGCAGCCTCCGCCTTAGCATCAGATCATAGGTTGACAATGATTTCTCTATCATTAAGCCTCCTAGTTTCCCTGAACCCCTACAACGTATTACATATGTGATTAGTTACACCGGAGTCCACACACCAGAATTCTAAAGTACCAGCTGCAAAACTAACTTCAGAAATAAGTGACTCATTCATACCTGAGGTTTTTTTTCTTAGACAGATAATCTGGACAATGCCTTTTCCAATATCTTGTCATACCACAGTGGAAACACTTTCCTTTTGTCCATGAACCCTTAGCCTTGGTCACACCACCATTAGGACCATTCTCCACCTTAGGCCCCTTCGGAACTGATTTCTTCTTGCCTTTCCACCCTTAGCCTTTCGGCTTGGACTTGGCAACTGACTTTTTTGTTATCAGGGCAGTTAGTGAAAGTCCAGGATCCGAACCCTAGACGGGGGGGCGGGGGGGGGGGGTTGAGTGACCAATAATGACAAATTTTAACTTCTTTTATTAAATTAGCCACTTGTGATGATTATGAAACTAAAATGCGGAAGCTAATAAAAATATTCATCACAAAGCATTCACCATCACACAATGATTGATAGAGGTTCGGCTTCAATGCCTACATCGATCCACTACCGGCTTGTGATCCAACACCCCACCGGATTTCCACTATCTATACTTTTCAATAGGCTAAGCAATAACCTCTAACAGTATGCTTTTCTTAGGCTAAGCACTAACCTTTATACTATGCTTTTCTTAGGCTAAGCATTAACCTTTACACTATGCTTTTCTTAGGCTTATCAATAACCTATACACTATGCTTTTCTAAGGCTAAGCAATAACCTTTACAAGTGAAGATTTCTCAAAGAAAGTGTCTTTACAAACACTCTAAGAGATACAATTTACGCTTAATTACAATGCCTCTAAATTAGGCGGATATAAAAATGTAAAACAAACTCACACAATACTCTATGTAATGCAAAGATGAATGCACATGATGTATGTGTGTAAACATCAATCAGGGTTAAAAATAAGGCTCAGATGATATGTGCTCAAAGCATTTCAAAGTTTAAAGAACATAAATAGTTAGATTGAAATTGTATTGCAAATCACTTGTTCTTTTTCAAAAGACAACTTGTAACGATTTCATTAATCAAGAAATGTAAGTTGTATGAAAATTTAAATCATAAGGAACATGTAATTAAGGAGCAAAGATGTTTTCAAAACAGAAAGATTTCCTATGAGATCATAGAGTGAAAACAACTAGGTAAAGACTCAACCAAGTAGAGTGATCATGCATAAAATGGAAACAAGAAAGTTGAAGTAAGCATGATTTATGCAACAGGACAATGACTTGGTTTGAGCCTAAGTGATGAATCCAATAATGATTAAATCAAAGATAATATAGAGGATTCAACACATCAAAGTTAACATGCTACAAGAGATTTTCCAATAAGATAAATTAGCATGTAACAAATGAGAAGAGTAAAGCTTACTAAGATGTATGACTATGAAATCAAGCTTTTTCTTTTCAAGATGTTTCCCTTGCTCCCCTGTATTATACTTGATCTTGAGTTTGAAAGAAGTTCCGAAGAAAAACTCCCAAGATTGGTCTCCGACGAGACTCCCCAAGCCTCTCGTCAAAACAAAGAGAGTCCTTCTTAAATAAGGAAAAAAGAGTCCAACGGATCTCTTGTCGGTCGACTGACAAACAGGGTTCTGTCGTCCGAGCCCAACGATCAAATCACAACGGTAGAGGAAAAATGGCTGAAAACATGCTCTCTGGAATCATAACCGAAATAGAGTTCGGTCATGTACTGAAACTTCTTCGGTCAACCGATACTCGACCGACAGGCTGACCGACAGAAAACCACCTTACTGGAATTGGGACCGACAAAAACTCGGTTGAGCTCAGTTCACTAGTCTGTTAGCCGACACATGACCGACAGAGTAAACAACCAAAAGTCCAGAAGAACTGAAGGTTTTGACTAGAAAATCTTTGGAAAACAAGTGTACCACAGAAAATGAAAAGATTTCCAAGTCAAATAAAAATACATTTGGAAACAAAATGGAATCAACCAAAGACATTTTGAGTAAAACATGATAGGGTTAATTTACAAACATGATTTTCAATAAACCAAAATGCAATATTGAGATTAGGTGAAGTGATGAAAATGAATGCATATGTTAATCATCAAATTGCAAATAACATAGATCTAACAATCTCCCCCTTTGCAATTTGATGGCAAACATCAATGATCACACACACCATCAATCAAGCAATCAGGACTAGATCTCCCCCCCATTGTAGTTCAACCATTATCTCTCCCTTATTGTAGTACATCCATTATCTTGTCTCCCCCATTATCTCTGCTCCCCTTATGTCTTCTTTTCATAGCTCCAGACAAATTCTCCCCTTGATTGTCTGATAACTCCTTTCTTTTCCCTCCCTTTGTCATCAAATTATGGCACATCTGAAAACAAAAATACTTGCAACCAAGATTCTTCAAATAACATTGAATAGACAAGTACATCGTCTCCAAAAAAAATGAGAGGCAAACAACTCATATCATAGATTTCAAAAGATTGAATAAAGAAGCCAAACAGATCTTTAAAGTTTACATCAAAGCAAAATTATCGATACATAACTAAGGAGTTAGAAATCAAATAGAATTTGGAACCACTCATTACAGCCCAAAACATCATAATCTCTTCCAAAACTAAAGACACCACCAGAGATTATACCAATAAAACATTTAAAGAAGAAACATAGTGAATTGGCCTAGTCGGAATCAGGAGGAAGAGGAGATGGAGAAGGTGGAGCAACCACATCATCCCTTCTGCAGTTCTTGGAGATAACCGACAGATACTTGAAGAGCTTGTTCACTGTCTTCTTGATTTTCTTTTGTTCTCCCTTCATATAGGCAATGTCTCTCTCAATGGCTCCCAGTCGATCATGAGTAGAGCTTGAGGAGGCAGGACGAGGAGAGGTACTTTGCCTAGAGGATGAGGCACGAGGAGGAGGAGGAGAACTAGCTCGCTGTTGAGCTAAAGGTGGGTCATCTGCAATTGGAACATGATTGTTTGGGACCAGATTTATTTGATTCAGATTGATCTTGGAGAAAGGGGCTTTAAAAAGGGGTCTTTCATTTTGAGGTTTGGGAATGCCAAATGAAAGAGCCACCTGAGTTATCAAATACCCAAAAGGTATGGCATTCTTTTGAGCTGGAGTATTGTGAAACTTGATGATTGCATGACATATGATGGAAGGAAGACAAATAGGAGTACTAGTGACAACTTTAGATAAGATACTAACCATGAAGGCTGTAAGTTCAGTTCTATTTCCCATTCTCGGATAGACATTGTAGGTGAAAATGTTATGGATGATCCGATATATAGGAAAAAGAGAATTTAAAGTGAGGTGATGCTTCCTAGTATCCCATTCAGTATTGAAACTACAAAGATCAAAAGTAGCTATACCTTTTTCTTCCTCAGAAAGGGAATCAGAAACGAAAGTGATGCCATTTGGTGAGCATGGGATTCCTATGATGGATCCTATTTTCTCAGGGGTAATGACCTCATTTCTGTCAATGAAGGAGATGGTAAAGGACCATGAATTTTCACTCACATTAGTGCTAGAGATGGATGCAAACATACTTTTAACAAGTGAGGGGTATGCATTATCTACCCAATACAGAATTCCTTCCCATCCAACCCTACTAACAACTTCTCTCAGATCAAAGTTATTGATTTGGTCAAATAACACACTTCTTTCCAAAACTATTGGTCTATCAAGAAGACTAATTAGGATTAGAGAGCTTGGTTTAAAGATATTCGAAGGGTGAGAAGGAGATAAGTTAGGAGAATCACTTGGACTAGATACATGGGACCTACTAGAAGAGGCAAAGGAGGTTCTTCCTCTCTTCGATGGACGAGGAATAGCTTTCTTCATTCTTGGAGGCATTTTCACAAACACTTGGTGAGCACAAAATTTTTTAAAAATGAATGGAGAGAGTGCCAATGAAAAACGTGTGCAAAATATAAGAAGGAGGTCAAGCAAGAAGAAACGAGGCTAAACAAGTCAAAGAAGAGAAATGATGGAAAGATTAGAGAGAGGATGAAGATTATGGGAAAATCCTACACAATACAACAAGTACCATTCAACAAAAGAAGCACAAATAGAAAAGTAACCAATGAAAAAAAAAGAAGAGAGTAAAGAGATTACCTTTAAGAAGAAGTGAAAGGAATGAAAGAGATAGGAGATGGAAGAAGCCCTATAACTGGAAGGAGAACGGCTGACCGAGGAAGACGACCGAAACAGAAAGAAAACAGTTCTGCGCGCAGGGTTTTAAAAGCCACTGTGCATTGTCGGTTGACTGACAACTAAGAGTTTGGTCGACCGAACTCAATAAAACAATTTTTTTTAAATAAAATAAACAAAAAGAACTTTAGGTTTTCTTATGAAATTAACTTTTAGGAATCCACCTAAAGTCTTGAGAGGACTTCTCTTGCAGATTATTTTTAGAAAAACCACCAACACTAAAGGATTTAACTTGGTAGATAGACTTCTCATTATGATTGATCTTATCTTGAGAAAAATGATTTGTCTTTTGATGTTGGTGAGTTTCTTTTATAATTTCATTCTCCTTTTGCTTTTTGAAGTTTAAATTTAGATTCTCAATTTTCTTCAAAAGATCTTTCATATGGGGTGTTAAAGGAGGTAAATTTGGATGTTCCTCTTTTATTGGTTCCTTAAGTTTTGGATTAAATTGATTGAAACTTCCAGAACCAAATTGAAGTGATTTCAT
Organism: Cinnamomum chago; assembly: GCA_038049695.1. NCBI lineage: Eukaryota > Viridiplantae > Streptophyta > Magnoliopsida > Laurales > Lauraceae > Cinnamomum > Cinnamomum chago. The sequence goes on along the minus strand of CP142453.1, from coordinate 41,511,549 downwards.
TTTATTAGACTCATGATTCATTCGAGTTTTACATTCAAATCTTAGGTGCCCGTCATTTCCACAATAATTTCACTTTATTTTGGGCAAGGAAACATGAGTTCTAGGTAGAGAGGCTTCACTTTTAACAAATGTATTAATAAATCTAGGTTCAAGAGGGGTTTTCCAATTAAAACCAAGGTCAGTCATATCTTTATGAAAGTTACCCATTTTAAATAATTGTTCAAATTTAACTTCTCCATGAGTAAACCTATTCTCATACTTTTGTTTGTAATCTCTAAGAATAGTGATTTGATCCCTAAGGTTAGAGTTATCCTTTTTAACTTCCTTCAAGTTGTTTAGTTCTTTGTAGGGAAGATTTAACTTAATTTTGAGTTCATCAACCAAATTGGATCCAAGTTCTACATCTTTTAATTTGATTTGAGTTTCAGATAGAATAGCTTCAGTAATTGTTAACTTGGATTCTAAATTGTTAATGATTATGTTTTGCCTCAGAATTTGATCTTTTAAAATAGCATTTTCATTAAAAAGTTCATCATATCCTATCTTCAATTCATCTGAATCAATTTGAGCATTAGATAGATTATGTAAGGAGATCAACAACTTAGAGTCTAAACAACTTATAGCTTCATTCTTTTCTCTACTTTTATTATGAGAAGTGTTTAAAGCTTTTGATAGCTTTTCAGATTCTTCTTTGAATTTCTTATTTTCCTTAACAAGTTCTATGGAGAAGGTGTAGAGTTCATTATAAGCTTGTTGGATATCATCTTCATTTTCAAGAAATTCTTCTTCTATAAATTGAGTAACATGGGTTTCATTTAAGGAATCTTCATCTGAAGAGCAAGAGATTTTGACTTTAAGAGAAGAATCTACACAATCTATCACAGTGGAATCCATATCAAATGATTTTCAAGAAAGCACAACACTAGGGTTTTCACTCTAGGATTTTACACCTAATCAAGAGTTTCCAAGACACTTGATCCTAATATAGAGCACGAGGCTCGGATACCAATTGAAAGTCCAGGATCCGAACCCTAGAGGGGGGGGGGGGGGTGAATAGGGTGAGCTTTAACTTAGTGACCAATAATGACCAATTTTAACTTATTTAATTAAATTAGCCACTAGTGATGATTATCCAACGAAAATACGGAAGCTAATAAAAATAATCATCACAAAGCATTCACCATCACACAATGATTTACAGTGGTTCGGCCTCAATGCCTACATTCACGACGGGCTTGTGATTCAACACCCCACCAGATTTCCACTATCTATGCTTTTTAATAGGCTAAGCAATAACCTCTAACACTATGCTTTTCTTAGGCTAAGCACTAACCTTTACACTATGCTTTTCTTAGGCTTAGCAATAACCTATACACTATGCTTTTCTAAGGCTAAGCAATAACCTTTTGCAAGTGAAGATTTCTCAAAGAAAGTGTCTTTACAAACACTTTAAGAGATACAATTTAAGCTTAATTACAGTGCCTCTAAATTAGGCTGATATAAAAGTGTAAAACAAACTCACACAATACTCTATATAATGCAAAGATGAATGCACATGATGTATGTGTAAACTTCAATCAGGGTTAAAAATAAGGCTCAAATGATATGTGCTCAAAGCATTTCAAAGTTTAAAGAATAGAAATAGTTAGATTGCAATTGTATTGCAAATCACATGTTCTTTTTCAAAAGACAACTTGTAATGATTTCATTAATCAAGAAATGTAAGTTGTATGAAAATTTAAATCATAAGGAACATGTAATGAAGGAGCAAAGATGTTCTCAAAACATAAAGATTTCCTATGAGATCATAGACTGAAAACAACTAAGTAAAGACTCAACCAAGTAGAGTGATCATGCATAAAATGGAAACAAGAAAGTTGAAGTAAGCATGATTTATGCAATAGGACAATGGCTTGGTTTGAGCCTAAGTGATCAATCCAATAATGATTAAATCAAAGATAATATAGAGGATTCAACACATCAAAGTTAACATGCTACAAGAGATTTCCCAATAAGATAAATTAGCATGTAACAAATGAGAAGAGTAAAGCTTACTAAGATGTTTGACTATGAAATCAAGCTTTTTCTTTTCAAGATGTTTCCCTTGCTCCCTTGTATTATACTTGATCTTGGGTTTGAAAGAAGTTCGGAAGAAAAACTCCCAAGATTGGTCTCCAACGAGACTCCCTAAGCCTCTCTTCAAAACAAAGAGTCCTTCGTAAATAAGGAAAAAAGAGTCCAACGGATCTCATGTCGGTCGACCGAGTCCAACGGTCAAATTAGAACGGTCATAAATTTTTTGAAACAATTCTATTGTCGGTCCACTGAGACACATTCAGTCGACCGACATGGAACCGACACCCGACCGACAGAGCAAAAATGACTGAAAACATGCTCTCTGGAATCATAATCGAAACAGAGTTCGGTCAGGTACTGCGACTTCTTCGGTCGACCGATACTCGACCGACAGGCTGACCAATAGAAAAACACCTTACTGGAATTGGGACCGACAAAAACTCAGTTGAGCTCGGTTCACTGGTCGGTCAGGCTGACCGATAGAGTAAACAGCCAGAAGTCCAGAAGAACTGAAGGTTTTGACTTGGAAAGTCTTTGGAAAACAAGTATACCACAGAAAATGAAAAGATTTCCAAGTCAAATAGAAATACATTTGGAAACAAAATGGAATCAACCAAAGACATTTTGAGTAAAACATGATAGGGTTAATTTACAAACATGATTTTCAATAAACCAAAATGCAATATTGAGATTAGGTGAGGTGATGAAAATGAATGCATATGTTAACTATCAAATTGCAAATAACATAGATCTAACAGTTAGCTTCTTCTTCATAATCCCTTCAGTCACTACCAGCTGGCTAGACAACTTAGCTAGAGTCAGATTCATCTTATTTATATTATAATTAACCTTGAAATTGTTGAAAGACTCTAGCAACGACTGAAGGATTATGACAATTTACAATTCTGAATCAATCACAGCCCCTAGTACATCTAACTCATTCAATGAGTCCATCATTTTCAACATGTGGTCCTGTACTGGTGTGCCTTCAGCCATCTTGGTGCTTATAAGCACCCTCATAGCAGCTTGACTAGCAGGCCTGCCCTGTTTCAGAAACATCTCCTTTAAGTTTGATATAATATCATATGCAGTCTTATAGGATTGATGTTAGTATTGTAAAACACTAAACATGGATGCCTGTATGAAACATCTGGCCATCTTATCGTCTTTGGCCCATTTGGTGTAACGTTCATTTTCTTCCTGTGATGCATCCGGCCCAGGCTCATCATGGTGGGGGGGGGGGGGTGCGTTAAGGACATACTTATATCTTGAAGCGGTCAGGATAATATCCAGGTTCCGTTTCCAGTCAATATAGTTGGATCCCACCAACTTATTCGAGTTGAGGATAGTTGCAAGTGGATTGAAAGTATTTGCATTCATTCTTAAAAAACTATAGCACAAAACCATACATTCAATTAAAGAATATAAATGACATTAGGGTTTAGTTTTCTACCAAATTTATGTGAGAATCCTCATAACCACTAAATTCAGAATACATCGGAATTCCAATCACTTGGGGTATGTGTCACGACCCCGGACCGGGTCTACAGGCCTAATCCTGGATCGGGACTAATTAGGGATGGAATAGATAGAATGATGGAATGATAATGCCATAAACACACAATGCATACACGGGTCGATAAAGGATAAGACACTACAACAAAACACAATTTTGCCAACGCAGTCATTGCATCTGGAAAGGTGGGTTTTGCGTCGGCAAAAGATTTCCCAACGCATTTCAGCACGTTGGCAGCGTGTCGGCAATCACGTGTAGCCAAATCCATAGCCGACGCTATTTTACATGCATCGGCATATCCCTATACAATTGCCAATGCACTGCAGCTCGGCAAAGAGATGTGCATCGGCAAAAAGTCCAACTTTCCTTATTCGAAAACTATATTTGCCAACGCTGGTAGTGTGTTGGGAGTTCCTAGTAATGGCCGACGCTGGCAGCGTATTGGGAATTTATAGTATTAGCCAACACTTGTAGTGCGTTGGGAATTCGTGGTAATGGCCGACGTTGATTAAGCGTTGGGAATTCATGAAATAGCCGACGCTATCAAAGTGTTGGGAATGCATGAAATAGCCGACGCTACTAATGCGTTGGGAATATATGAAATAGCCGATGCTACCAATGCGTTGGGAATGAGCTATATCTTTGGGCTAACACGTTGGGAAATGCAACTTCGCCGATGCGCAAATCACGTTGGAAAAGGTTGTAATAAATTTTATTTTTTGCAACGCACGCTGGTGCGTCGGGAAAGATTATTATTATTATTATTTTTAATTAAATTTTCATTTTTCCCTATATAACACAAAAAAAAATTGAATACTTATTCAAACCACCATACTTGATGCACAACCCAATTTAAAATAGATTCATTAACAAATCGAAAATAACATCCACAACCAAATATCCTACATCCATAGACCAAAATAAACCCAAAAATCTCTAAAATACACAAATATTACTACTTGATAATTTCCAAAAATATTTAACATATACAAATGTATCAAAATAAAAAAAGTAATCCCTAAGAGCCCGCAACCAGCACTATAATATCCGAAATCAATCTGCAAAACCAAAAAAGAACACTGTCAGAATACAAGTAGCAATAAACTAGCAACAACGCCCTGTACTTAGCCTGGGGCAAAAAGTAAGATATTACATTTTGAATTTATGAGATACCAAAATTAATTATAAACATATAAGCATATATTCATATATATTTATATAAAAACAGTCAACACATCTTCAATCTTTGAAAAGCAAAAGCACCACCATAGTGTGTTTTTTTTTTGTATGATTTTAGTTTCTCCACAAAAATTTCCGAGATCAACCATCGTTCTCTATTATTGTCTGAAAGTAAAGCGCTACATTAATGAACTTCTGTTTTTTCAAATCCTCGTTCAACACTAAACAATAAAACTTTTAAACTACAAAATCCCTCATTCAACACATGTTACAAAGGCCTGAAAATCTTAAAAAACTAATAAACTACAGCATCTCTCACCCCATAGTAAGATGGAAGATTTTGTTGCTTCTGCAGAGCTCTTGCACTTGTTGTGAAGCAATATCATTCTTCTCCAATTTATGCCTGGCATTGAATATGTAGATATGGGTCATGTAACTCAATGTGTTGGGGCTACAACAGAAAAAAAAAATTGGCATCTTAGAACTGCACCAAGCGTATCACCTTTGAGATACTGTACAAACTCCCCATATGACACTAACCCATCTCATTTCAACTACTGACATTAACAGTTCGTTATAGTGGTTTATTTGGGCATCTTCCATATATTTGACAAACATATCAAATATGCCTGATTAGAAGAAGTTCCTCCCCACATCAATCTGTGTAGGTCAAAACACCTTACAACTCTGACAGTTTGAGAAATAAAAAGTATTCCTCTACCCTAAACCCCAAATCCTGAACCAAAAAAAAAAAAAAAAGATAAGAAAAAGTAATTGTAGATCATTTAAATGCAAAATAGAGTCATTATATTATTTTGTTAATCATAGTTATAATTTCTCAAACTAATGATTGTAATTGACTTCCTTGTTGCAGTTACCATTACATTTCCTCTTATGTATACATTCTTAACTGTAATTACTATACATATCCATCTTAGCACGCGCAATGCAGTGAGATTGCGTACTGTCTATTATATGAAGTATCAATTTCATGTATTGCATCCATTTCAAAGTGTCTAGATACCATGATTTCTATCATTGTTGACATTGTTTCTTTCACTAGAGAGGCTTGTATTGAGTACGCTCGAGGGGTGGAGAAGCTAGCATGCAAGTTTCTTAAACTTATCTCATCGAGCTTGAATCTGCCAGCAGATCAGTTGAAAGGATTCTTCAAGGGCCAAACCATCTTTGTTCGTCTCAACCACTACCCTCATTGCCCAGAGCCACAGCTTGCTCTTGGTGTTGGTTGAAAGACCAAGACCGAATCCCAGAGGGGGGGGGGGGGGGTGAATAGGATGAGCTCTAAAAACCTAGACCAATTTTAATTCTTTTAACTTCTAAGACAATTAAGTTAAGATGAAGATTAATTATCTTGTGAAAGATAGGAATCTCTAAGATAAGCATACACAAGGGATCACCAACTACAATCTTCAATCAACCAAAAGTAAATCATCTTCCATGAAAAGAAGGCAAAAATCAATCACCATAACAAGCACATTTATAGTGGTTCGGCCAAATTGCCTACATCGACTCCCGGTACACCTACCGGATTTCACTAACTCAATTAAGGTTTAGGATCACCTCAAACCTTACAATTCATCATTATGCTTTTCAAGGCTAAGCATAAACCTTTACAACATATGCTTTTCAAGGCTAAGCATAAACCTTAACAACTTGAAATTTTCTCTTAAGAAATATGCCTATGAATGCATGGATTAAGAGAGCTATTTAAGTGCAAAAGAGTGCCTCTAAATAGGCTAATATGAAAATGAAAACCTCAACTTCTAGAAACATGCATATGAATGACAAAGTTTATGAAAAATGCATTTACTAGAAATTACTCTTTCTCTTTTTGAAAAGATACAATCTTGAATGATGCAAAGATGATAATCATAAGTTTGAGAAAGAGTTGCTTGTCTAACACATGTATTTAACAATGTGAACTAACTTGTTTTCAAAGAAGATATACTAAAGTCTAACAAGTTAATTTTGAAACAAGAAAACAATATCATGTGTAACAAAGACAATATGTTGCATTCATAAAGCTCATGAGATTCCTAAAGTACTAAGCATGTTATGAAGGACAACATTTTAATTAGAAAAGCATCTTGATAATCATGCATTGAAGGAAATCAAAGATAATGAAACAAAACATGATTTTGAAAGACTTAGGATTAAAGAAAGCACACCCATTTGAAGATCAAAGGTTGAATCAATGGAATGGCTTCATAATCCCTTCAAAGATGCTCTTGAGAAGTTGCAAATCCTTGGCCTCAAAAGTCCCTCCAATATCTGGTGCAGGGCCGGGTCGACCGGTTACACACAACGGCTAGAAAAGTGACCGTTGGAGCTTCAGAATCCTGTCGACCTGCAGTGTGCCCGGTCGACCGGCCGCACAGGCAGGTCGACCTGAAGAGTGCCCAGAATTATGAAATTCTTAGAAAATAGCAACTTTGAAGGGCACTTTCCAGGGGACTTTGAGGCACATATCACAAGCATGAAATCATGACTGAAAGAAGATGAAAACTGAAATTCTAAAGCCATGAAAACTCCAAATCAAAAAATGATTTTAAAGAGAGAGACTTTTGGAAAGCTTGAATGATTTTGAACTTAAAGGACTCCATGATCTTAAAAGACAATTCTGAATTGAAAACCATGCATATCACATGATGAAAACAAAGATGAAGAAAGAGAAATATGCATGATGATCCTTAGGATAAGAACATGAAGGAGTGAGAGGACAAGCTTATGAAAATGAATGCATCCTATCAAATTGCAACAAAACAAAAACTCTAACAATCTCCCCCTTTGCAATTTGATGGAAACTCTTGAAGCTTGAACTCTCTCTCAAACTCCTTTGAATCTTGAACAACAACTTCTTTGGATATTTAAGGAGCTTTGGATATTTTGGAGCTTTGGATTTTCCTTGCGGGGGCGACGACAATAGACGACCAATCCTAGAAGCTATACAAAATAACACTCTAGGCAAAGCTACTCCCCCTCACCAATAGCGACCTTTGAATCTTCTCCCCCTCAATTGGTGAACACCTTGAGGAACAATTTATATTTCTCTCTCCCCCTTTGACATCCAATTGCAAAGGAGCCTGCCCATTAAAGATAAAACATACAACCTTGTTAGTAGCACCTGTTTATAAGAGATATAAAAATAAAATGTGGTAACAGGTGATTTAGCCAACAAGAATTTAAAAATCAGGGCAAGGGCCAATGCCCAATTGATGTCTTAATTTTATGAACTGATCATTTCCAAGGGGTTTAGTAAATAAGTCAGCCAATTGGGTATTTGTAGGAACAAACATTAACTCAATAGTGCCTTGATCAGGATGATCACGTAAGAAATGATAGCGAATGTCAATGTGCTTAGTGCGAGAGTGCTGAACAGGATTTTTAGAATTATTAATGGCACTAGAGTTGTCACACATGATAGGCATGCATTGTTGTGAAATATTATAATCTAACAAGGTTTGTTTCATCCACAACAGTTGGGCATAACAGCTACCTACAGCAATATATTCAGCTTCTGCAGTAGACAAGGATACAGAATTTAGCTTTTTGCTATGCCAGGCTACTAAGCAGTTTCCTAAGTAATAGCAGCAGCCACTAGTGCTCTTCCTATCATCTATAGATCCTGCCCAATCTGCATCACTATATCCAATTAATTGCAGAGTTGAGTCATGAGGATACCAGATACCATAATGAGAAGTCCCATTAATATATTTTATGATACGTTTAACAGCTTTAATGTGAGACTCTCGGGGGTCAGATTGATACCTAGCACATTCCAACGCTAAAAGAGATATCAGGGCGGCTAGCAGTGAGATAGAGAAGGCTTCCTATCATGCTCCTATAAAGTTTTTGGTCAACTTTCTTACCCTGAAGGTCACTAGAGATTTTAGTAATGGAGCCCATGGGATTGCAACTAGTCTTAGATTCTCCTAAGCCAAACTTTTTCACTATTTATAGAGTAAACTTGGATTGACTAAGAAAGATACCATGATCAGTCTGACTAACTTCTAATCCTAGAAAGAATTGCAGGGGACCGACCATATTCATCTCAAAAGTGGAGCTCATCAATTCTGAAAATCCTTGTGCTAGTTTCTCTGAAGTAGATCCAAATACTATATCATCAACATAGATTTAAGCTACAAGAATGTTTTGATCAATCTTCTTGATAAATAGGGTCTTATCAACTTTCCCACATTCAAAATCATTTTCAATCAGATGATTTGTAAGCTTTTCATACCAAGCCCGAGGTGCTTGTTTTAATCCATAGAGACTTTCTTGAGCTTATACACATACTCAGGATGATGAGGGTCTTCAAAGCCTTCTGGTTGAGTCACATAAACATCTTCTTCAATTTCTCCATTCAAGAAGACACTTTTGACATCCATCTGAAAAAGCTCGATTTTCATGCCACTCGCATAACTCAATAGAATTCTTATGGACTCCAAACGGGCTACCGGAGCAAAAGTTTCTTCAAAATCAATTCCTTCTATTTGAGCATATCCTTTTGCTACTAGTCTAGCTTTGTTTCTCACAACATTTCCAGATTCATTTGACTTGTTCTTGAAAATCCATTTAGTGCCTATGGGATTTTTCTCTGCAGGCAAAGGGACAAGATCCCAAACATCATTTTTCTTAAATTGATTCAATTCTTCTTGCATAGCTTCCATCCATTCAGATTTTGATTCAGCTTCAGAAAAGTTCTTAGGCTCGATTTGAGAGACAAAGGAGTAATGAGCACATAGATTTTGGACTTGTCTCCGGGTCATAACCCCACTGCTAATATCTCCAATAACATTATCCATTGTGTGATTTTTCATTAATTTTGTTGGAACAATGGATTTGGAAGGAATGACCTCATTTCTATCTTTTGGACTAGATTGATCAATATTCATTTCAACTTCATCATCATCTTAAAGAATGCTTCCAACTTGATTCGTGTCATCGATGACAACATGAGCTGACTCCATTATGGTCATGGTTCTATGATTAAAAACTCTGTATGCTTTACTCCTTTCAGAATAGCCTAGGAAAATTCCTTCATCAGATTTAAGCTCAAATTTTTCTAACTGCTCCCTATCTCTTAGAATATAACATTTGCTTCCAAACACTTTCAAATACCCCAAATTAGGTTTCCTTTCAAAATAAAGTTCGTAAGGGGTTTTGTTGGTATTCTTAGTGAGATAGACTCTGTTGATGAGATAACAAGCAATATTCACAGCTTCCGCCCATAGATTACGAGAGATATTCTTTTCATTAAGCATGGTCCTAGCCATTTCTTGAATAACTCTATTTCTCCTTTCAGCTATTCCATTTTGTTGAGGAGTTTTAGGAGTAGAATATTGATGATTAATTCCATGACTCTCACAATATTTTGCAAATTTTTCATTTTCAAATTCTCCCCCATGATCACTTCTAATCTTCCGAATTTTACAATCCTTTTCCACTTGTATTTTATTGAAAATTCTTATGATATTGTCCACAGCATCTGATTTGGCATCTAGAAAAGCAACCCATCCAAAACGAGAATAATCGTCTACCATAACGAGAATAAATTTCTTCCCTCCAACACTTTGCACTGGTGCAGGTCCAATTAAGTCCATGTGGATTAATTTAAGAGGACGAGAAGACGATATATCCTTTAAACCTTTAAAGCTCTTCTTGATTTGTTTTCCCAGTCGACAAGCCTTACAGAGTTCAAATTTTTCATCACTTAACTTGGGAATCCTTTTCACGATTTCATTCTTTGACAAGGTTTTCATCAATTTGAAATTTATGTGACCCATCCTTTGGTGCCATAAGTAATTCTCTTGATCTTTAGTTATCAAGCACCTAGATTCATTATCATCACATTCTTCTATAATGTAAATGTTTCCTTTTGTTCTTGATCCAGTAAGAATAATTTGATGGGTTTTATCATTTACCACTTTGCAAGATTGACTGTCAAAAACTACCTTGTTTCCTTTGTCACATAATTGGCTAATGCTAAGAAGATTATGTTTCAATCCTTCCACAAGGAATACATCATTTAAAGTTGGTATTTGATCTCCTTTCACACTTCCCTTGCCAATGATTTGAGCTTTACCATTGTCTCCAAACGAAACAATTCCTCCATCATATTCCACTATAGAGCTGAATCTAGATCGGTCTCCTGTCATGTGTTTAGAACAACCACTATCTAAGAACCAAGTAGGGTTTTCCTTTGCTTTTAAAGCGGTTTGAACAAGGAGACTCTCAAAGTTTGTTCCTTTTACCATCCAAGTGGATAAAGGGGATTTATAGGGAATGGTCTTGGGGACAAATTTGAAAGGTATTCTAGTAGGATTTTTGAGAGACAACCTAATTTTGTATGGGCAATTAGGGACCAAATGTCCACTATGATTGCAAAAGTGACAAGTCCATCTAGGTGTATAGTTTCTCTCAACTATAGGTTTGTGGGGACTCTTAGTAGAAGTTTGAAAACTATTCTTCATGTCACTAGGGGAACCTTCAAAACCTATTCCACTCTTGTCACCATAAATTTTATGCATGCCCAACATTTGATAAAATTTGTCATTTCCAAAGGCGAATTTATCAACAATGAATTTTCCTTTATTAAGTTTTATTTGTAAAGAGTTTGTTTCAAGTTGACTAGATTCAAGCTTGGATTGTAAGTTATGAACTTGATTTTGAGCATGAGCTAAATCTTAATTAAGAATGGTGATTTTATGTTCCAAATTGCTTTTCTCATTGATTGTTAATTTCAATTCATCTTTTATGATACTTAATTCATTTCCAAGCCTTTTGGAATCTTCTTTTAAAGTTTTATTTTTCTTAATTAAGATTTCCCAATTTTCATATAGCTCATCATAAGCTTGTTGAATTCCATTATCCTCATCTTCTTCATTTGTTTCTTCTTTCCCTAATGTGTCATCTATTAATGTATTACGCTCATTTGGATCTTCAATTGAAGCAAGTAGAAGCCAATTAGGGTAATTTTCATCTTCATCATTAGAGGATTCATTTTTGTCATACTCTTCATCTTCCTCATCCCAAGTTATGTTTAAAGCCTTTTTTTCCTTTCTTATCTCCTTTTTCAAATTCTTTAGGGGTGGAGCAGTTTTGAGCAATGTCGCCAAACCCCTTGCAATTATAACATTGCACATCTTTTTTAATTAGAGATCCTTTGGGATTTCTTTGGAATCTAGGACTTTTGCTTTCATTAAAATTTCTATTGTTCTTGTTGTTACTAAAGAACTTTTTAAATTTCTTAACAAATAAAGCATTGTCCTCATCACTATCAACATCACTTTCATTTTCTTTAGAATGAGAGGAAAAAGCTACTCCTTTCTTTTTGTCTTGAACTTCAAAGTCTAATTCATATGTAAGGAGATTTCCTCTTAGTTCTTCAATCTTGATTTTATCAACATCCTTGCTTTCTGTTATGGCAACAATTTTAGGTTTGAATCTTTTTGGGAGAGATCTTAAAATTTTTCTAACAGCTTTAGATTCATCCATCTTTTCTCCTAGACCTATAAGAGAATTGACAATTTCCATGAATTTAGAGTAGAATTCATCAAATGTTTCTTCTTCAAGCATCTTAATGTCTTCTAATTTAGAGGTCAACATTTGAATTTTGGCTATCTTGACCTGATCTGTGCCTTCATGGGTGGTCTCTAGGGTATTCCAAATCTCCTTAGCAGTGTTGCAATTAACTACTCTGTTAAATTCTTCTTGAGAAAGAGCACAATATAGAGAATTTTTTGCCTTAGCATTTAAGTTTGCTCTATCCTTTTCTCCTTGAGTCCAAATATTTTTGGGTTTGATTTTTATGGATATAACATTCCCCTCAGAGTCTTTTTCTGTGGTAGTGGGAGGATGATAGCCATCTTCAATGATGTTCCACACATCTAAGTTTTGGAATTCTAAAAACACTTGCATTCTAATTTTCCAATAGCGATAGTGTGTTCCATTAAACAAGGGAGGTCTATTGGTGGCATTTCCTTCACCCAATTGAGATTGCATGGTGGCAACAAAAGAAAAACACTCACTAGGATTCTAACTCTAGGTGATTAAACCAAAACAAGATCAACCTTGCTCTGATACCAATTGAAAGACTAAGACCGAATCCTAGAGGAGGGGGGGGGGGTGAATAGGATGAGCTCTAAAAACCTAGACCAATTTTAATTCTTTTAACTTCTAAGACAATTAAGTTAAGATGAAGATTAATTATCTTGTGAAAGATAGGAATCTCTAAGATAAGCATACACAAGGGATCACCAACTACAATCTTCAATCAACCAAAAGTAAATCATCTTCCATGAAAAGAAGGCAAAAATCAATCACCATAACAAGCACATTTATAGTGGTTCGGCCAAATTGCCTACATCCACTCCCGGTACACCTACCGGATTTCACTAACTCAATTAAGGTTTAGGATCACCTCAAACCTTACAATTCATCATTATGCTTTTCAAGGCTAAGCATAAACCTTTACAACATATGCTTTTCAAGGCTAAGCATAAACCTTAACAACTTGAAATTTTCTCTTAAGAAATATGCCTATGAATGCATGGATTAAGAGAGCTATTTAAGTGCAAAAGAGTGCCTCTAAATAGGCTAATATGAAAATGAAAACCTCAACTTCTAGAAACATGCATATGAATGACAAAGTTTATGAAAAATGCATTTACTAGAAATTACTCTTTCTCTTTTTGAAAAGATACAATCTTGAATGATGCAAAGATGATAATCATAAGTTTGAGAAAGAGTTGCTTGTCTAACACATGTATTTAACAATGTGAACTAACTTGTTTTCAAAGAAGATATACTAAAGTCTAACAAGTTAATTTTGAAACAAGAAAACAATATCATGTGTAACAAAGACAATATGTTGCATTCATAAAGCTCATGAGATTTCTAAAGTACTAAGCATGTTATGAAGGACAACATTTTAATTAGAAAAGCATCTTGATAATCATGCATTGAAGGAAATCAAAGATAATGAAACAAAACATGATTTTGAAAGACTTAGGATTAAAGAAAGCACACCCATTTGAAGATCAAAGGTTGAATCAATGGAATGGCTTCATAATCCCTTCAAAGATGCTCTTGAGAAGTTGCAAATCCTTGGCCTCAAAAGTCCCTCCAATACCAGCAACTTTTTCTAAACAAAAAGCCACTTCTTATAAAGAAAAAGTTCCCAACGGCTAGTCCCCGGTCGACCTGGTGCAGGGCCGGATCGACCGGTTACACACAACGGCTAGAAAAGTGACCGTTGGAGCTTCAGAATCCTGTCGACCTGTAGTGTGCCCGGTCGACCGGCCACACAGGCAGGTCGACCTGAAGAGTGCCCAGAATTATGAAATTCTTAGAAAATAGCAACTTTGAAGGGCACTTTCCAGGGGACTTTGAGGCACATATCACAAGCATGAAATCATGACTGAAAGAAGATGAAAACTGAAATTCTAAAGCCATGAAAACTCCAAATCAAAAAATGATTTTAAAGAGAGAGACTTTTGGAAAGCTTGAATGATTTTGAACTTAAAGGACTCCATGATCTTAAAAGACAATTCTGAATTGAAAACCATGCATATCACATGATGAAAACAAAGATGAAGAAAGAGAAATATGCATGATGATCCTTAGGATAAGAACATGAAGGAATGAGAGGACAAGCTTATGAAAATGAATGCATCCTATCAAATTGCAACAAAACAAAAACTCTAACATTGGTCGTCGCAAAGATGCTGGAGCGCTTACCGTCCTTGCTCAGGATGATGTTGGTGGACTTGAGGTAAAGCGAAGGGCTGATGGTGAGTGGCTCAGGGTCAAACCAATCCCAAATTCTTACATCATCAATGTTGGAGACATCATTTAGGTACCAGCTAACTAGATCTTGTTCAGTCTATAACGTGTACATAAATACGCTTGTTATTACCTTCGCCTGATATCGAAAGGATATTTGCATGAAGATGGTCTTTTCATGAAGTTTTCATATGAGAAAATTCAGATTTCTTCACTAGTTTGAGATTTCCACATATCACTGTCTATAATTGCTAAATGAAAATGGACAACCATCATTTCAATAGTTTCATCCATCCGATGTAAGTGTTTTATGGCTATGCTTTTTCACTCAATCCTATTTAATGCCATATTCTCAATATAACTACAAATCCACCATTTCTTTGCTCTGCTAAAAATTATCTCTATCACAACTCCACGGTGTATTATTTAGTATTATTCAGTAATCATAGATTAACTTATGATTTACCTCTTATTTTCCATAGTCTATTTCTTGAACACTCTTTCATTGCCATTGCATTCTCAAATTATGGCATCCCGCTAGAGGTGATGGGGCAGTCGAAGAACCATGTCATGACTGAAAGTCCTGGGATCCTAACCCTAGAGGGGGGGGGGGGGGGGGGAATAGGGTGTGCTACAAATATGACCAATTTAAACCAAATTTAATTTCTTAACATAAACTAGTCACATGTGATGATATTAACCAAACAAGATGCGGAAGCTAATAAATGAATCACCACAAGCAAGCACCACAACACCAAGGTTTATAGTGGTTCGGCCTCAATGCCTACGTCCACTACCGGCTTGTGATCCAATCACCCCACCAGATTTCCACTATTTATGCTTTTTACTAGGCTAAGCAATAACCCTTACAATGTTGTTTTTCTAGGCTAAACAACAACCTCTCAATATGCTTTTCTAGGCTAAGCAATAACCTTTACAAGATGCTTTTCTTAGGCTAAGCAATAACCTTTACACAATGCTTTTCTTAGGCTAAGCAATAACCTTTACAAAAAAAGATTTCTCTAAGAAGGTGTCTTCACAAAAGAACACTCTAAGAGATACAAATTAAGCACATATAAATTGCCTCTAAATAGGCTAATGTGAAAGTGTAATACAAATTACAAACATACACCAAAACAAGCTAAAGTGTGTGCACAAGTGTATGAATGCTTTACTTCAATCAAATTCAACAATGAAGCTCATAAAAGAATGCTTGATGCATTTTAAAAACAAAGCTTAGAAAATGATGATTGAAGATAAAACTAATCACATAAAAGATTCAAACAACTTTGAAGAAATGAAACAAACAAGTTATATGAATGTTAAAGTCTAAGAACACATGTGATTAGGATAAGAGAGTTTGCAAACCAAACTAATTTACCAAAGATGATATTGAGTTTGCAACACAACTCTAGAAATCATGCATAAGTGAAAATACAAAGATTTAAGCATGCATGGATTTCATTTTAATGGAAATCAAAATACAAGTAAAGTGTACCTTTTTAAAACTCAAGTATTTGATTTCCAAATAGCCATCTAGCCTTTCCAACTTCTTCCCCTTTCTTTGGCTCCAAAGTGGTCTCAAAAGTTCATGTATCAAGCCTTGAAAAAGGTTGGAAATGAATGGACTTTATAATGAAAAACAGTCCAACAGCTAGTCCTCGGTCGACCTGCAAACAGGTCTCGGTTGACCGGGATCACACAACGGTCAGAAAAATGACCGTTGGGGCTCCAGGGGCCCAGATGGCCTGCAGTGTTCCCGGTCGACTGGGACCTCTGGGCCGGTCGACTGGCGACACTGCCGGACCACCCCCTGGATAAAAAAATCCCATAAAATGCAAATTTGAAGGTTTCTCTTTGTGGGGATTTTTGGGCCACTTAACCAAGCTTGGAAACATGTTTTAAATCAAATGAAGATGTTTAAAAACATGAAACACAAAAGGCCTAAAATAATTTGGAAGATTTAAAACATAGGCTAGCTTGATTTCTAAAAACTCTTTTCATATGAAAATGCATACAAAGATGATTCTGAAAGTGATGAATGTATGCAAGGCACAAACCTAAATTCTCAATATGATTTCTCAAAAGTAATGCACAAAGAATTAGGTTTTCAAAAGAGTTTGGATTCTAAAACCAATGCATCCAAGTTTAGAAACAACACATGCATAAAACAAGATTTCTTCAAGTCTAAAACCAATGCATGTAGAAATCAAGATTTCAAGATATTTTAAATCAATGCAAGTGTGTGTAAATCAAATGATGCTAAAGTGAAAATGCATCCATCAAATTGCAAATACAAAATCCCTAACAATCTCCCCCTTTGCAATTTGATGGCAACTTACTCATCATTGAAATTATACACTAAGTCTTCGGCTCCCCCTAAGCTGGACAAGTCTTGAAATCTTCTTGGATGCTCCTCCTCTTATTTTGGGCTCTTGGGCTCTGTTCTTCAATCTTATTGATGCTTGGAGCTTGATCATTTCTCAAGCTTTCTCTTCTTCTTTCCTCTCTGTGGCCAAGCATCTTCTTTAGCTCCAAGCTTTCTTTCTTCTATTTGCTCTCCCCCTTTGACCATGCCTCTCTCTCCCTTTGGCAAGGTATGCATTCTCTCCCCTTGTAGAAGATCATACACAACTCTCCTTAGGAAGCTTGGACATTCTCTTCACCTTTAGAGAACTTGAAAGCTCTCTCCCCCTTCGAAGAGTAGGAGATCTTTGAGTACTTGAACTCTCTCTCCCCCTTTGCCATTAAATTGCAAAAATACCTACACACATGAAATAAGGAAAATACCTTTAGTAGCACCTGTTAACAAATGAAATCGAAAATGAAATACATAACAGGTTATCATGTATGGAAGTTATCTCTAAGGGCTCAAAGGCAATTTAAGGGTCAATTTGATCAAAACTAATACTTCCTATGAAGGTTTACACTCCCCCTCAATCCATTCTCTTCTTTTGTCAAACTTTTGACAAGATATAACTATTTGGTTCAAGAAGTAGATGGTTTTACCAATTGAGGGTCAACTTCAAGGAAATGATTAGATTCATTTAACTATAGAGCACAATATGATCAAATTACCAAAAGAAAGCAAGGTTAATGGGAAAAGCGATCATGGATATCAATTGGAAAAACAAAGAATACCAATTGAGATTCAAAGATAATTCTATTATAACACAATCACTCTAAAATGGATTTAAAGATATACCCATTAGGAAAAATCCAAATTAGAGCTATCCATGATGAAATGGGGTTTACTAAACATAGCATTAAATAATTTAACTAATGAAAACATATGCTATGTAAGTTTTGAAATCATTTCATTCAATCAATAAATATGACTATTAATGTGCAAGAATGAGTGAAATGAATTTCAAGCATGAAGCCAACCTCAACTAATAACCAACCAATATTATGAACACATAAACATGGTGGTCATGAGATTTACCTATATGAGCTAGTGAGGAGACAATCATGAAAATTATGATGCTAATGGAATGTGACATGGAATGAAAACATATAACTATCAAGTTCAAACCAATGTACACATGGTCTATCACATTCACAAGAAATCAAATCAATCAAGAATTTTACCAATTGAAACCAATTGAATATGAGAACATGATTAAAAGCAAGGATGTGACAAACCCAAAATCCCATCAAGCATCATAAATGCATATTCATCACTTTTAAAGATATGACTATAGAGCATAGTGATGAACAAGGTAAATTGCAATGCAAAATGATATGACTTTGAAATGCATGCAATTTCCAAAGTGTCAAAATCATATGAATTCAACATCTAAGATATCCATCAAACATATAGAACTACGAGGAATGGATTTCAAAAAGTTTCATATGATTAAGAACACTACTATGAAGTTGAAACATGTATAAGGATGATACCAAGAGAATCTACATGAATCAACATCATAACCATCCAAAAAGAAATGACTAGAAGGCATAGAGGATGGATTTGGGTTCTAGTATGGTTTCTACAAATATAACTAATATCACAACCATACATGGAACCAATAGTCATTTGCATATAAAAAGAATGTAAACAAATAAGCAATGATGCAAACAACATACATCTCCATTTCTAAGATAATGAAACCAAAAGAAAAGGAAATGAGAACATGGAACATGCTTAGATGATTATAACTAATGAGGTTATAGAGCATTTCCATTCAAACAATCTTCAAATCATTTTGATAAACAAAATCCAACAATGAGCAAAAAAGAATGATTTTGAAGATCAATTTTCAACATTGTATTTTAAAAGATATAACTTAAATGAAACACATACAAGTTGATTTTACAAAACAATGATTTTCCATATAAAAGTATAACTTAGAAATCCATGGAAAAACTTGAATTGATTCAAATCATTTGTTCAAATAATCTTACTATGACATCTACACAAATGATTCAACAACAATTGATCATGAATAAATTAGCTATGAAAGCTTTTAAAAACACAATCAATTAATCATGTAAAGAAATGCAATGCAAGACATATGTGTGCAAAAAGCAAATCAAACATGATGTAATTATAATCAAAAGATTTTGAAAACCATGATATGTAACAAGAATGGTGCATGAAAACAAAATCAATTGATCATAAAGAAACAATGCATTTTAATAAATGTAACTAAGAAAGAACAAAATGCAAAGCAACATGACCAACAAAGAGATTTAACTTAAAAAGAATAGGTTGGTCAAGAAGGTTCAAGGCCTTAAGGTTTGTCTAAGTAAATAACTTTAGGAATCCACCTAAGGTCTTGAGAGGGTTGAACTTTGAGGTCTATTTTGGACTTCTCACCAACTAAAGGAGATTTGACTTGATAAATTTTCAATTTAAACTTATCACCATGATATTTAGATTTTACTAAATTTAGCTTAGATTGGTGATTAGTCTTTTGATGTTGGTGAGTTTGATTCTTAGGGGATTGTTTCACTTTTCTTTTCTTCTTATTTTCTCCCTTTACTTGACTTTTGAATTTTAAATTTAACTTTATTACTTTATTCAAAAGTTCTTTCATGGGTTTATATAAGGGAGATAGGTTGAGAAGCTTTTTGTTCATAGATTCTTTTAAGCTTGGTTTAACTTGTTTAAACTTCTTAGAATCTATCTTAGGAGACTCCATTTTAAATGGTTTAACTTGTTTAATCTTTTTGGAGTCTTCCTTGATTTTTAGTGTCTTACCCTTCATAGATTTAGATTCTACCTTTTTGGGTTCAAAGATGGGTTTAGACACATGGCTTCTTCTTAATTTGCACTCAAACCTAAAATGCCCTTCAATGCCACAATAAATACATTTTGATTTGGGCAAGGGAGAAAGAGTGCTAGAGAAAGAGGACTCACCTTTCACAAAAGTGTTGGTGAATTTAGGGTCATGTGACATATTCCTATTAAATCCAAGACCGGTCCTATCTCCATGAGGTTTACCCAATTTAAATAAATTTTCAAGTCTTTCTTCACTTTGGGTAAACTTGCACTCATACTTTTGTTTATATCCTTCAAGTTGAGTGACTTTGGTTATAAGGATTGAATTTTCATTTTTGACTTTTGAAAGTTCATTTTCAATTTCCTTATATTTGATTAGCTCTTCATTGGCAAGTTTTAATTTGAAATAAAGTTCATTATCAACATTAGATCCAAGTTCTAAGGTTTTTAACTTACTTTTAATCAACTTGGATTCTAAGTTATCAATGTCTACATCTTGCCTTTTTATTTGATCTCTTAGATTTAGATTTTCCTTATTGACATTATCATAACCCATCTTTAATTCTTTTAGTTCATCTTGAATGTTAGATAGGTTATTTAAAGAGATCATGAACTTAGATTCAACACAATTTATTACTTCTTCTTTCTCTCTAAGTTCATCTTTTGAAGAGACTAATTCTTTGTTTAGATTCATAGATTCTTCTCTTAAACTTTTGTTTTTCTTCTCAAGCTTTAAGGATACTTCATATAATTCATTATAGGCTTGTTGAAGATCATCTTCATCATAATCATTTTCTTCTTCTTTTGAATCAAATTGAGATTCATTTAAATGAGGGTTTGAATCTCCAATAGAAGGAAGAATGAGGGGTCTAGAAGAATCTACCAAGTCTAGCATAGTGGAGTCCATTCTAATGATTTTCATATAAACACAACTCTAGGGTTTTAACTCTAGGTTTTTACACCTAATCAAGAGTTCCAAACACTTGATCCTAAAAGATAGAGCACGAGTCTCTGATATCAATTGAAAGTCCTAGGATCCTAAACCTAGAGGGGCGGGGGGTGAATAGGGTGTGCTACAAATATGACCAATTTAAACCAAATTTAATTTCTTAACATAAACTAGTCACATGTGATGATATTAACCAAACAAGATGCGGAAGCTAATAAATGAATCACCACAAGCAAACACCACAACACCAAGGTTTATAGTGGTTCGGCCTCAATGCCTACGTCCACTACCGGCTTGTGATCCAATCACCCCACCGGATTTCCACTATTTATGCTTTTTACTAGGCTAAGCAATAACCCTTACAATGTTGTTTTTCTAGGCTAAACAACAACCTCTCAATATGCTTTTCTAGGCTAAGCAATAACCTTTACAAGATGCTTTTCTTAGGCTAAGTAATAACCTTTACACAATGCTTTTCTTAGGCTAAGCAATAACCTTTACAAAAAAAGATTTCTCTAAGAAGGTGTCTTCACAAAAGAACACTCTAAGAGATACAAATTAAGCACATATAAATTGCCTCTAAATAGGCTAATGTGAAAGTGTAATACAAATTACAAACATACACCAAAACAAGCTAAAGTGTGTGCACAAGTGTATGAATGCTTTACTTCAATCAAATTCAACAATGAAGCTCATAAAAGAATGCTTGATGCATTTTAAAAATAAAGCTTAGAAAATGATGATTGAAGATAAAACTAATCACATAAAAGATTCAAACAACTTTGAAGAAATGAAACAAACAAGTTGTATGAATGTTAAAGTCCAAGAACACATGTGATTAGGATAAGAGAGTTTGCAAACCAAACTAATTTACCAAAGATGATATTGAGTTTGCAACACAACTCTAGAAATCATGCATAAGTGAAAATACAAAGATTTAAGCATGCATCGATTTCATTTTAATGAAAATCAAAATACAAGTAAAGTGTACCTTTTTAAAACTCAAGTATTTGATTTCCAAATAGCCCTCTAGCCTTTCCAACTTCTTCCCCTTTCTTTGGCTCCAAAGTGGTCTCAAAAGTTCATGTATCAAGCCTTGAAAAAGGTTGGAAATGAATGGACTTTATAATGAAAAACGGTCCAACGGCTAGTCCTCGGTCGACCTGCAAACAGGTCTCGGTCGACCGGGATCACACAACGGTCAGAAAAATGACCGTTGGGGCTCCAGGGGCCCAGATGGCCTGCAGTGTTCCCGGTCGACCGGCGACACTGCCGGACCACCCCCTGGATAAAAAAATCCCATAAAATGCAAATTTGAAGGTTTCTCTTTGTGGGGATTTTTGGGCCACTTAACCAAGCTTGGAAACATGTTTTAAATCAAATGAAGATGTTTAAAAACATGAAACACAAAAGGCCTAAAATAATTTGGAAGATTTAAAACATAGGCTAGCTTGATTTCTAAAAACTCTTTTCATATGAAAATGCATACAAAGATGATTATGAAAGTGATGAATGTATGCAAGGCACAAACCTAAATTCTCAATATGATTTCTCAAAAGTAATGCACAAAGAATTAGGTTTTCAAAAGAATTTGGATTCTAAAACCAATGCATCCAAGTTTAGAAACAACACATGCATAAAACAAGATTTCTTCAAGTCTAAAACCAATGCATGTAGAAATCAATATTTCAAGATATTTTAAATCAATGCAAGTGTGTGTAAATCAAATGATGCTAAAGTGAAAATGCATCCATCAAATTGCAAATACAAAATCCCTAACAATGACCATCTCCAATCTACTAAAATCTATGCTAATCCTACAGATTTAGCGAGATATCCAAAAGAAAATTACAAAGCCTAAACCCGTCACAACTCAGTAAAGAAGAACTCAGAAAGCAAGCCAAAGTTTCAATGCACACACCAAGAAGGAGATATGTGACTCCTAGCATAGCTTGAAAGAAGCCCCTTCTAACAAAACTAAAATTCTAGCTCTAATAAAACTCAAGACACATTGATGATTTACACCAAGATTCCTACAACATTAAGCAACTCAACAAAAGGAATGACAGACTCAATAGGGGCTTCACCATGAAATGCACAGGGACCAGGTCCCACATATTTTACAACCAATGTGACTCTTGACACTGCTCCAATAACAATTGCAGGTGGTCCAAATTGAAAGAGTGAAGATAGTCTATCGCAACATTTCTTTTCTTTTGGACTGCCACTATTGATGACAGTATTTAGGTACTGCTAAGTACTGCAATGTTGGGCTTTCCCAATTGCATTGTTGTTTAGGAATCTGTCATGACCATAATTTTCAGAAATCTTCAAATAATGGAAGAATATTCGAATAGGGCTCTAAAACATCAATTAACCAATGTGTTTTTACAGGTTTGGAGTAACGACAAGTATGAGAGCGTCGAGCATAGGGTGGTGGTAAACTCACAAAAAGAGAGGTTGTCAATCCCTTTTTTCCTCAACCCTGCCTACTCAGTGATGGTAAAGCCTCTGGAGGAGCTACTACAGGAGCATGATCCCCCCAAGTACAAGGAATACAACTGGGGTAGGTTCTTTAAGTCAAGGAAAGACGGCAATTTAAAGAAGCTAGCTGTTGAGAATGATCAGATATACCACTTCAAGGTAGCTGAATAATCACTCTCATGTTGTATCTTGGTTATAGTTGTTTTTATGGTGGTGTGTATTGGTGGTAAGTATGGAGTTAATAAATGTGAATGCACCTAATCCACATGGATTTTAGGGTGTGAATAATGATATATGTTATTTGGGAACTTCTACAAACAATTATTGTGCAATATGATTTTCTAATACAATCACTAAACAATGCTTATGGGAATATGCAGCCAAATCAACAAACATCAAATCACCATGAAAGTAAAGACAAGGAAACATCATAAAAAAGCATCAAGACTTAAGATATATGTGATTCAGTCACAATTTCTGACCTACATTGACAAGAGACAATGCAAAGCTTTTCTTACTCTTTAATAGAGAGTACGAGCTTGCAAAGTGAAGCTCCTTACTTTTTAGAGGACCCTATTACAAAACACAAGCTTGTTACAAGGCTTCTCTCCTCCCATTTCTTTGGGAGCTCCACAACCTTTGGATTAGAGTCAATCTACTAGAATACATAAAAGTCAAAGGGGAGAAAGAAAATTTTGACTTCACAAATATGTTGTGTTCACACACAATCATTTAACAATATAAGCTTATGCAAAATCAATTTTGTCACACTTAAGAATCAAATTATGAGAGATGAGATATATTAAATCTGAAGGATATAATAATGCCCACAGAATCCACTTCATTATCCAATAATTTTACTGTTCTCCCCCTTGATCTAGTTACTTGAACCTGTACCAATCAATTTGTATTATGGGGCCTCATTTTATACATATCCAGACTATCTGAAACAACATTGCTTCTTTTTTTCTGTTTATCTTTTAAAAAAAAAAAAAAATCTTGGGCATTGCTTCTTCCTTGACAGTTTCCCCTGGTGATCATTATCTAACCAATAGAATGATAGGTGATTGCCTACTAGCAGATTGTGTGGCCCACCAAGCAATAATCATCCAACCAATCATATGATGGGGGATGGTCTGCTTAGATGATTGCATGGCCTATCAAGCTATCATTCTCCAACCAATCACATGATGGAGCCCACTTTTCTTGTAGTTTTATATAACGGCCTGTGGAAGTAGGAGTTTCTCTTTCATTTATTTAATGATTTTTTTTACCTAGCCAAGGGGTCGGAGTCTGTACCCATGAGAGTCCATTGCACATATCCATCAGTCCATGTCGTGTAACACTTTTCTGCAACTGCAACTCCATTGTGGGTCCCACTTGAAGAAAATCTAGACCGTTCAAGATGGGTAAAACCTCCGGTGGTGATTTAACATCAACTTCCAGTTCAAATAGAATGGGTCCCACTGTAAAATAGAAACCTACCAGATGCTTAAGTGGCATAGTTACGAACATTGTTCTAATCACGTTTCCATCATGGTGCTCTATCCTACAATGAGATCTACTCCTTTTGAGCTAAAGCTTGACGATATATCATTGGCAGGGATGTAATACATGGGCCCCATGATGGAGTTCCATAGAAGTGTAACACAGTTCTTGTAATAACTGCAACAGAGGATCTGACACCTATCAACATCAAATCTAATAATATCTGTTGCAATCTCATCTATCACAGTATTATATGCAAATGGTGCCTGCATATCCCATTCTGCATCCTTTCCATCTTCCTCACCCAAGAATCGATAATGACGTTTTCATTGTGGGTCATACTTTCGTGATAATTTCTTGTGATATGCCTTGGCCTGGTGCAAACAACCTTGCGGTCCATCACTCCATTGTCATTAATGTATCCATCATATTTATTTTAATCAATACTTTACCTTTTTTTGGTTTTTTCACCACTTTCTCACACTCTGCCAAAGATACATCTAGCATTTTTGGGCCAACATCTCTATATTAACAAAAAGATTCTTCAAGTTAGTGGGGGAACTGATTGTTTCTGTTCCCTATAAACCACAAAGATGAACCCTCTAAACTCAAGGACTTTAACCAACCTCAGTATCCATGCTTCACTAATCTTAGGCTAATTAACTGAGAAAAATATCCAAAGAGACATAAAATATAAGAATTCCAACAAACAAAAGAGAAGATAGTCTGTGATTTAACCTAATTAATTACGAAATAAACTGTGATTTAAAACTTTTCTCTGGAACATAGGAGTTCCCGCACTCAGATGTAAAACCTGAAATCAGATGAAACTAAGCAGAAACACAATTTTAAATGAAACATTTTTGGGACATAAGAGTTCCCATACTCAGATGTAAAAACCGAAATTAGATGAAACTAGGCAGCAATGCAGTTCTAAAAGTGAAATAACAAGTATAACCGTGCAATTGTACTCACCTCAATAAATCTCTAGCTGCCCGTGGAGCCCAAACCGCCTAAGCCGACTCGCTGGAGCAGCATTTGAATTTGACTTGCCTGTGTAGCTGCCTGATCTTGCATCACTTTCTGCTGTCGCCGCAAATCCTCTTGTCCCTTCTGCGCCTCGTCACACTGTCGCAGCAAATCCTCTTGTGCCTTCTACGACTCTTCATATTTTTGTCGCAACTCCTCTTGTACTCTCTGCGACTCGGATAGCTGCCGCCGTAAGCTTCTCACCTCAGTCGCTACCACAGTACTGCTAGATATTGATGTTGGGCCCCTCGAGCGGTACCCTTGCCTCCTCGCAACCCTCTTCCCTAGCACCTCCTCTATCAATTGTTGTTACGCCACTGTGAGCCGCTCACCTCAGACTGCGACAGTCCTAACTCCAACCTTTACTGCATTCTCAAAGAATATATATATATATAAACTTATAATATATGTAAATACCACTATATAAAGTATGACATACTAATGAATTTTCAGTAACTCACATATGTCGCTTCAGCATGAGGTGTGATCCATTTGTTCTGCTTCTTGCTCCAGTGTTGTTGCCGGTATAATTCCGCTTGGGAGGAAGGAGCTTCCTTAGCAGGCATGATTGACAACCGCTGTGCAAATGATTGAGAGCCAGAGGTATGAGTCGTCTTCACTTGACTCTGGCTCATTGAATTCCTTTGTGACTGAAGCTGCAAATTACAAGTTAAAAAGAATGTAGTTAGCTTATTTAGAAAAAGCACGAGGGAACATAACAATGGATTTAGTTACCTTCCACTCAGGTGTCTCCCATTTAGGCTCTATCATCCATATCCACTGGTCAGCCCTTTGCGGATCTAGTGGGTACTGCGTCGGATCGTGTCCCTCTCCCAATAACTTCTTATACTTCATGTGAAGCTCCGACCTGAACTCCCTATATAGATGCATGGCAAGTTTATGGACGACCATTTTCATCGCCCGGTCGGTCTTCCAGTCGCCGAAGTCAAACTTTTGTTGTCATTTCAAACTCCATAAGTTGAGTAATAAACAATGATGCATTTAAAAGGCAAAAAAAAAATCAAAATCTACATCCATCAGATAATTTCAAGTAATTATCTACATTGAGTGCCAAAAGGGAAGCAACCAAAAAAACACTTCCTACCATCACTGGATCCAGAAGCATGACTGACTGGTTTAAATGCTGCATGATTCAAAGCATACGGAATAGTAAGTCAAAGTTCGTTTTATTACCTTAGCTGCCATGTAGACTGCCTCCTTGGTCCCTTCATCAACCTTGATCCATGTTGGTTTGTCATATAGTGCAATCCTCCGGATATGATTGCCAAGCTCAACCGCAAATGTGGAGGCATTTGCACCCTCGAATGCCCCCGACACTTCGCCCAACGGAACATTTAACTTAACACAAAGAGCCTTCATCCTCTTCTCCGACGCTGAGCCAACCATCTTGCCTTGTACACGTCAAGAGGTTGATGCTACAACCATTAAAAAAGAAAGTAAAGTGTTACTTTAAACATAAACAAATGAAGTTTGGAATACAATAGGGTCCAATATTACTTACCAATGCTACTATCCGTAGACTGACTGGTAGCATGCTCTGGGACCGTAGACTGATTGGCAGCATGCTCTGGGACTGTAGACTGACTGGGAGCACTCTCTGGGACTGTAGACTGACTGGCATCACGCTCTGGGATCGTAGACTAACTGGCAGCACGCTGCGAATGACTAACTGCACTGCAGTGTCTCTGTCTCCCTTGACCAGCCATGTTTGCGAACTGAATAACACAATCAATGAGCATATATAAAACAATAATAAGTCACATAATTGAAAGATGTTTGATGACCCGTATAATAACATGTAACATTAATGATTTACCACACTCACAGTAATATTACCTCATCTTCCAAGTCATCTTCACCCGAGGAACTCGACTCTTCCTCACTCCTGGATGGCCTGTACTCCGTGTTTACATCATCATCTTCTTCTTCAGGTGAGACCCGGCGTCGAGCTGGACCTTCAAGTGCTCGTTCCAATGGCCATGCGCCCATCTCATTTAATCTGGGGGTTTTCCTTTGAATGTTACTATTTCGATTTGCCCCATAAGAATTTTTCTCCTGGGTCAATGCTCCGGGCTTGACATAAAGTTTTCTTTTGGGAGGCATTTTTGGCTGCTATGATTAATAAATTGACATAAAATAAAACATATATGCTTAGAACACACATGTGGGAGGAACAAGTTACATATAAATAAACACATTAAAAGGCGGACTGAAAGGTAAAATAATGTTTTCATAGCATTGCAATACTTGTCCACACACATAAAAAAAAAACAAGTTTACATATCATATTCAATATCTGCATCGGACTGATCAGTTTCATCTTCATTTACATATTCTGCCGATGTATCATCCTCATTATCACCAGTATCAGCAATGGGTATATCATGGCCGACTGTTGGTTCATTATCCTCAAGAAGGATTTCTGGTTCAATGTCATCCCTAGTGTAAGGAAAGGAAAAATCCTCTTGAACAGGGACTGAGACACTTTCATTTGTTTCTTCCTATTGGTAAAGTTCATTTGTCACATTTTGTCCACTATATTCATCTCGCTTTGGCACATCCCAAATTCCTCGATGCTTGACACATTCCACCACTTTCCAATTTGGGCCTAATTTGGTATCATTGACATAGAAGACTTGAATTTCCTGATTTGGCAAGGCAAATGAATCCTCCTCATACCACAGACCCCTAATGTCAATGCTTGTGACATGTGCATCGATATGTATTCTATCTTTACGCCTGGTATTATACCACTCACATTTAAACAAAACCACTTTAGAACCATTAATGTATGACAATTCAAATATGTTGGACACGTAACCAAAAAAGTCAATTATTTTGCCATCGTGTTCCCCCTCAACAACCAACCCACTATTCTGGCTCTTGTGACAGTTGTCGCAATCTCTAGTGAGGAAACAGACACCATTGACCATACAACTGAATATTGATGCACTAGACAATTTGGACCATTTGCCAATGCCCACAATTCATCGATTGCATATCGAGACCGTTGAGATCTCAGTTGGTTCTTCTGCATTAATTAATAGAGCATGAAACAAATAAATTAGGTTGCACAAGAGCTTAATGTTTCCGGTTCACAAAATTTATTGTGAATTTATTGTACGTACATGATTTTTGAACCATCCAGAGAACTCTTCCCGTTGTATATTAGTGATGTTGCGTCCCCCAGGCACGTGCACCTGCCTTTTGTGCTCCCTTCTCAGGGGATTAGTGACAAACAATGATTTTAGTGACACAGAGGGAGATAAAGAAATTTACATGTTATGTTTAGTTAAACTGAACCACTTACTCTAGATAAGGTACGACCTCAGGAGTATTATACAACACAAACCAATGGGCCAGGTTGCGTTCCTTATGTGACACGTTGGGAGCCTTCATGATAGGTGCAAAGGGACGGACGCGTTGGGTGAAGACGTCCAACCCCGGGCCTTGATCGCCCCCATCGTCATTGCATTCTTCAAGAACTTCTCCCTTTAGGTACCTCTTGATAAAATTAACACTCTCTCTGGCAATGTATGCCTCGGCGATCGAACCTTCTAGCCGAGCTCGATTGGTTATGTATTGCTTAAGGGTTCCAAGAAACCTGTAGACATAGCGATCAACAATTAAGATTAGAAAACTAAAATACCGTTACACTAATCAACAATATAAAGATGGGTAATGCAATCACCTCTCAGTTGGTTACATCCATCGATATTGCACCAGTCCGGCAAGCATGGCCTCGCGCGGCAAGTGAACTGCCAAATGGACCATCACATTAAAAAGTGCAAGAGGAAAAATCCTCTCCAACTTACACAATATGAGTACTATATTTTTCTCAAGTACTTCCAAGTTGCTCTGTCTTAATGTCTTCGAGCAAATGTCCTTGAAGAAGCTGCCCAGCTCAAATAGTGTTGTGCATATCTCTTTGTTCACATACCCACGCATGCCGATCGGAGGAAGACGTTGCAAAAGAACGTGGCAATCATGGCCTTTTAGGCCCGCTAATTTCTCGTTCTTCGAGGTCACACACCTCGATAGATTCGCAGCATACCCATCTGGGTACTTGATCGATTTCAGATATTCATAAAAACCATTTCTCTCCTTTGGGGCTAATGTGTATGAAGTAGGGGGCTTCTCACTTCCCCGTCCATTGCTTCTACTCCATAGATGCAATTCTGGCCTAATATTCGTATATGCCAAATCCAGACGGGCATACTCGGTGTCCTTGTTCCCCTTGTCCATGCCCAACATTATGCCAGGGGGACTTTCACATATATTCTTCTCTACATGCATGACATCAATGTTGTGTCGAACCTTTAGTTTCTTAAAATACAGAAGCTCATAAAAAATGCTTTTCTTCTTCCAATTCAAGTCTTAAGGATCACGAGGTCTCTTCTTGTTGCCAGAGTGCTTCCCAAGCCTTGTATCCAGCAACGACCGATCCAATTGTGCTTGTACCTTTTCCATCGACGGTAACTCCAATGACTTCACCCGATTCTCATTCTTACCGTTAAAGTCCTTAAGGCGTCGCTAGGTGTGGTTCTTTGGCAAGTAAGCTCGATGACCCGTGTAACCAACCTTCCTTTTCAACTAAACTGCTAAGAATTTGTCATTACAAGGGGGACAAGCCATGTAACCTTTCATGGTCCACCCAAACAAGTTACCGTATGCTGGAAAGTCGTTTATGGTCCACAACAGAGCCACAACATATTGAAGGTCTATTTGCTGTAGGCATCGTAAGTTTCAACACCTTTCTCCCACAACTCCTTGAACTCATCAATCATGGGTCGGAATAAACATCAATATCATTCCCAGGTTGACGCAGCCCAGGAATAAGCAATGACATCATGAAGAATGGCTCCTTCATGCACATCCAGGGTGGCAAGTTGTACGGCATAAGTATGACAAGCCACATACTGTAGGAAGTGCTCATGTCCCCAAAAGGGTTGAACCCATCGGAGGCTAGCCCCAGCCTTATGTTACGAGTCTCTGCGGAAAAATCCAGATTCTCCTTGTCAAAATCCTTCCATTCATCACAATCGGCCGGATGCCTACATATCCCGTCATCTCTCCACTTGTCACTATGCCATCTCATGTGCTCAGCAGTCTTTCAGGACATGTACAATCTTCGTAACCTCGGTATCAATGGGAAGTACCGCAACACTTTATGAGGTATCTTCTTGCCATTCCCAACATTGACTTTATATCTAGACTCCCTGCATACTGGGCATTTATCTAGACCTATATTCTCTTTCCAAAATAGGGCGCAGTCATTCTCACAAGCATCAATGTGCTCGTATCCTAATCCCAAGTCACGCAATATCTTCTTCGCAGCATAAATAAACTCAGGAACCAAGTTACTATCTGGCAGAATGGCCCTCTGTATTTGCATCAAATTGTTGAACGACTTGTTGCTCCACTTTCCCTCAACCTTCTGCTCTATCATCTTAACAACAAAGTCCAACAGAGTGTTATCTGGAGAGCAGCCAGGGTACAAAGGGAGCTGAGAAGCATCCACAATCCTTTCGAAGTGACGTATAGCGTTACCGTGGATGGTCTCAGCCTCAGTGTAAGTTCCCATGTAATGGTCGTGCATCATTTTTGGATATTCATCTCGATCCTCATAGTCACTATCAATTCCTGTTGTACCCGGTTGGACTACTTCATTCACTAAAGGTGTTGTTTCTCCATGGTAGATCCAGGTCTTGTAGAACTCTTGCATACCCTTATGAAGAATATGAAATTTCACAGTAGCAAAGTCATGCCTACGACTGTTCAAGCAAACCATGTTAGGGATTTTGTACTTGCAATTTGATGGATGCATTAACATTTTAGCATCATTTGAATTTTCACACATGCATTATTTTAGAAAATCTTGAAATCTTGATTCACACATGCATTGGTTCTTAGACTTGCAGAAATATTGATTTATGCATGTTTTGATTTTAAACTTGGATGCAATTTATTTTGAAAAGGAGTTTTATCAAATCAAGCTAGCCTATGTTTTAAATCTTTCAAATCATTTTAGGCTTTTTATGTTTCATGTTTTTAAACCTCTTAGTTTGATTTAAAACATGATTCCAAGCTTAATTCAGTGGCCCAAAAGTTCCCTCAAGAAATCACTTTGTAATATGCATTTTTAGGGAATTTTGGTCCCAGGCCCGGGTCGACCTGCAGTGTGGCCAGTCGACCGGCCCAGGGGACCCGGTCGAGTGAGCCCACTACGGGTCAACAGGGAAAAGATCCGTTGTGCCTCTTTTCAAACGGTCAGATTTACGACCGTTGAAGGCCAGGTAGACCGGGGAAATGGTAGGTCGACCGGCGAGACGCAGGAACTCAATTTTTGAGTACAAATACAAGTTCATTCCTTTGGAAAACTTGTTGAAAAATAGAGGAACCAAGAGCCGCTCTTGAGGTGTTTTGAGACAAAGAAAAGGGGATGAACCAAGAGAGACCAAGGGGTCTTTAGTGAAGCTAAAGCTTGGATCAATGAAGTTAAATCTCTAAGTAAGCTTTACTTTTACTAATCATATGTTATATACTTTGTTTAAATTATTGGTAAATAATTTTTAGTATTATAACTATGATGTGTTGAATCCATTCTTCTTTTAATCTTTGATCTAATTTGGATTGGATTCTTCACTTTGATTTCAAACCAAGTTTGTTTAAAAAAAAAAAAAAAACTTCATTTTTCATGCTTAGCCAAAATCTTTGATTTCTTTTAGCATGATTCATTTACTTGGTTGAAACTTTATTTGTTGTTTTCATTCATTTGAACTTTAGTTAAATTTGTTTAGTTTTGAAAACAACATTGCACATGCATCACATGTTTAGAGCTAATTAATTTCATACAACTTGTGAGCCTTTGATTTTCATATCATTAACAAGTTTGTATCCATACATGTGATTTGCATTTCACTTCTATCAAAATCTTTTATGTGCCTTAAACTTTTAAATGCTTTGAGCATATATTGATTGAGCTTACTTTTTAAACTTGATTGAAGTTATCACACACACACACACATCATGAGCATACACCTGTGCATTCATTTAGTGTTTGTGTGAGTTAGTTTTTCACTTTCATATCCACCTAATTAAGAGGCATTATAATTGAGCTTTAATTGTATCTCTTTGAGTGTTTGTGTAGACACTTCTTTAAGAGAAATCCTTCCATTGTAAATTAAAGGTTATTGCTTAGCCTAAGAAAAGCATTAGTGTAAAGGTTATTGCTTAGCCTTCGAAAAGCATCTTGTAAAGGTTATTGCTTAGCCTAGAAAAGCACATTGATAGGTTGTTGTTTAGCCTAGAAAAACAACATTGTAAAGGTTATTGCTTAGCCTATTGAAAAGCATAAATAGTGGAAATCCGGTGGGGTGTCGGATCACAAGCCGGTAGTGGATGTAGGCATTGAGGCCGAATCACTATAAATCTTTGTGTGATGGTGAATGCTTGTGGTGATTGTTTTTATTAGCTTCTGCATCTTGTTTGGTAAATCATCACTTGTGCCTAGTTTATTTTTAAAGAAGTTAAAATTGATCATAATTGGTCACATACTGTAGCTCACCCTATTCACCCCCCCCCCCTCCTCCAGGGTTAGGATCCAGGACTTTCAAACCCTACACGGGCAATAAATCTGAGTAGCATCCCCTACATTCGCCTTTGCAAAATCAATAAATGACTTCACCCCTCTCTGATATTCTTGACCAAGTCTTGCCATCTTATTTTTACTATCCAGTTACGTCCAAGTCTTGTCCATATGTAGCCTTTTTAACAGAGAAATCTAAACAAGATATCCACACAAATTAAAAGCATGCTTTCATCAAACCGATAGAAGAAAAAAATCGTAAACAAAGATTTAGGGTCAGCTACGAGTCCTGACTTTCTTTGGAAATCTATTTTTTTGTGTAGAATCTGATATGATTAACTAATTTTACATGATATTACTAAAATTAACATTTAGTTGCTTTACTTCATTTTTCTCATATATATTATGATACGTATAATTTTAAGAGTGATAAATAATACATTTTTTCTCTTTTAGACTTTTCTTTCTAATAATATGTTTTAAACCTGGGCCTTTGTTGCTAGTTTGTAAGTTAACCAAATATGATAGAAAACTAGATGTTATTATCAAAGAAAGCAAATAAAAGGACAAGTTAGTAACCATGAAAACAATGAAGACCAAATTCAATAAATAAAAGATAGAACAACTAATATTGTAAGGGTTATGTAGAAAGGGTCCATGTAATTGGGAATCATATAGTTTTGCCCTTTGGGTCTTCTCTACTTTAGGTTTTAGCTTTTAGGTATTCATGTTGAGAAAATTTCAGTTTGATTTTCCAAGAGGAAAACAATGAGAGGAGGCTGTAAATATCCATGTTGGCTGTATTGGAGCAGTTGCTTCAACAATCTGGGAGATTTTGGACCATTCTACACTTACGTCATAAAACTCACAACATGAATGGTCTGGATTACAAAACATGAGTTCCAAACTCAAGGAATGGGAAATTAGGAGTAGCAGAAAGCCCTATGATTGGTCTTATCATAATCAACAAATGTCGACTCATAATCATTGCAAAACGAGTTTCCGTTTGGATTCATTTTACTCTTGTAAGAAGATGGAAAAAAGGGAGAAGAAGCAGTGTTGTACTTAAATGGGATATTGTCCTAGATTCTATTGTAAAATCAATTATGTAGAAGAAATCAATGGTACAATCATTTAGGTGCTTCAACTCTCTCAATGAAACTAAATACATTGCATGGAACTCAAAGGCCCAAATACTAAGTTGTTGGTAATTGTTTTCTACATTAAGCAGACAAAGCCTGTCAACATGGATAGCACATAGTAGCACTTAACAAAAATGTTCACTGCACTTGGTTGGAATCAGAACTGGCTTGATCGTCAAGGACAAAGTTTGAAAAGATTTTCAGTTACAACAGCAAGAAGAAAACTTACAAAAGTAGCTTCATCTCAAGGAGGAAGATCATGGGAAACCAAAGAGGAAAAATGAGAAATTAAAATCCATGATGATGGCCAATGCACTGACAACTCAATGGCATTGGCACGTTAGTTTCAAGGGACCACCTAGGGATTGATCAGTTGGCAGGTAGGTTGTCTCACATGGGTTCTACCACCACTCCACTCTAGTAAAAACAAAAATCCATAGTGATAGTAAGTTATAATATACAAGATCGTTACTGTTCCACACTCTTAGCTTCTTCCCTCTGTTATCATCTTTCATGCGTGCTCCTCTACATTGACCCCGGATAGAAGTGTAAGGCACCGGTAATACAAGCTTATTAAACTCAGATCACCATTTATATACTAGAAGGACGAGGATAAAACTAACTGAAACACAATTAAGAATATGGTGGAGAGAAAGTATGGCTAGGAATTGGATTGCTTTCAACACATCCCTTGGTTATTGGCTAATTAGCCCCGATTGCAACCATATTTTTCTTTAATAATGAGGATCTAATAAATGTACTACTTGATCCTTATTTCTATACCAACCTGAAGGGGTATGGGTACTTGGTAGAGGAGAAAAGAGGGTAGAATAAGGAGACAATTAGTTGGACCCTCTTTTGATTCTTTCTCATATGGCATTTTAAAGGGAGAGGAAAATTGGTTCCTACATTTTCCTGGTTTTTCCTATTTGAGGAGAAAACCAAACCTTTTCCAAAAGGGGGTGCTTTTAACCATTGTCCTTCCCATTCTCCCCTTTCTTGCTTCCTCCAACTTGGTAGGGATTTCCCTAATTTCCTTTTTCCGCTATCAAGCACCCCATAAAGAAATGAAAAATCACTATCTAACATCTAAATATTTAGAAGTGGATGAATAGTGACAGCTGATGTGGTTTGGTGGGTAGGGATCCTTCCAGACAAGAACAAGTTCTCCTCCTTTCTTTGTTTCTTTTTTTCTCCCATGTTATCTTATCATAACTTCGATAGATCATTGAAACAATTGGCCATTTTTGTGAGTGACACCGAGAAGGTGAAGTGTGATAATTTGTCTTTTCTTAATTACATATGAAGAGCTAAACAAGAAAACTAGTTCTAGTGATAGTTCTGTCCTTCTCACTCAGTGATGCTGTTTTATTATGCTTAGTTTTTATTTACTGAGATTTGGGTTCAATTATCTCTTTCCAAGAAAACAGTTCACTTAATACTTTTCGCTTTATTGTTTAATGCTAGTGCTCTTTAAAATCTATTGACTATTGAGAACTAGTTCTTATTAACATGTTTATCATTAACAGCAAAATTTATTGTCTTGTACAATAAAGTATATAAGTAATACATTGAGTTAGACATCCTTTTGAATAGGCAATTGAGCTCACTTATTTCCCGGCGCAAGGTCAATTATTGGTTATTATTTGTTTGCAATATACACATATTTTAAAAAAGATAAATAAACAATCTGTTCAGATCAGATAACATGCTAGATATAGGTTTCACTTGATTGAATGTCCAAAACTGAGTATGCATTCAAATATCACCATTGCATGATGAGTGCTATTTTATTGTTGAACAAAGAAGAATGTCATTGACTTATAAGTTGTCTACGACCGTCATTAGATTAAACATATCCAATAGTTGCATCAATATTTAATTAATAAAGGAAGTTATTTGAATCCTTGATGAAAAGAGAGATCCAACAGCTGAGGCAATCATACCTAACAATATGACACCTCACATTATGACCCTATTCAATTGAAAGAAAAATCCAACAACTGAAGCAATCATACCCAACAAATATCACTACAAAAAAAAGGACTTTTAGTCTCGCTTTTAAATTGAGCTTTTGTGTCGCTTTTACCATAAAGTGACACAGTATGGTCTGATGTGTCACTTTAGAGGAGGAGTAAACGAGGAGGAGGTTTGTTGTGTCACTTTTCTATAACGCGACACACAAAACATGAGGATGGTTTTCCCCACTAAACAAAAGTGACACAATAAGTTTGGTTGTTCTTTTCTTTCAGGAAATAGAAAACAAAAGCGACACATGAATTTGGGCGGGTGCTTGGAAAGTGATGATTTGGGCTCCCATCCCTTCGTTCCCTCCATACCTCATTCCCTTGGCGCCCAAATACCCCAACGATCAGAGCGATCCCCTTGAGGAGTGTCTGAGACGATCGACAGGTGCACATCATCTCTGCACCCCCATCCCTCCAATCCTCACGCACCTCAGCAGCCCATCCCTCAAATCCTCCCCTGCATCATCTCCATTCACACAACCCAGGCGATCACCTTTGAATGAACTGACCTTGATCAAGCTAGTTCCTCTCTCTCTCTCTCTAACTTTTTTATTTGGTATTTTACTTTGTTGATTGAGATGCAGAAGCTCATGCTCAAGCCCCTTTTTATTTCATGATTTTATTGTGATTATCTCTTCTTTTTGGGGTTTTCTTTTCATCTATTTGTTGGATTTCTTTGGTAAGTTTTAGACACTACATCCTCTTTGTGCATCTGGATTGCCTATATTTTCCGAGTGAACTGATACAGTGGAGATGTGAGAACTGCAATAAACATGAATACCTTCTTCCACTGTATGCATGACAAGGTTTATCATGGATTGGGGAAATTTTGTAAATGGGGCTGGCCATGGATGGACCTTGATTTGGAACCACGCAGACAGGGCAACCCTATGTGTTTGCTTACTTGTTTGCAAGGAGATGGTGAAGTACAAATGCTGTTGACAATTGGCTATCTGTTGGATCATCAAATTAGCTTTTGTATCATGATTAATTCATGGTAATGTGCTTAATGGTTCTGGACTTCTGGTGCTTGGTCAGCCCTGCTGGAATGACTTGCCCATGGTCTTTATGCTTCTCATGTTCCTGTTGTATCATTTACCATCTCTGCGATTAGAATTTCTTTCCAAATATATGTTTGGTTTTTCTTGATCACTTTCAAATTTTTTTTGGATTTTGTCTTCACTTTGGCTACATTTGTCTCCTTGCCATCTTTGAAGTGGAAAAAATGTTCTCTGTATTTTGGGAATTCTACTTGTAGTCGAGATCCCAAAAAACCATGAGAGAATTCTTTTTTCTCTAAAAATGTGTTATAGTGCCAGTTTATGCTAAAATCTCTTTTCTCTAATATTTCTTATTGGTTCATATTCTTATTTTTTTTCCTTTTACTTTTAATGAAGGGGATTTGAAGAGAATTCTTGCCCAAGAGACTGGTTTCGAGCCTCAGGAACAGAGGCTCTTGTTCAGGGGGAAACAGAAGGACGATGAAGAGTGCTTGCACATGGTGGGTGTCAAAGATAGTCCTCATGGAGGACCCTGCCAGTAAGGAGAGGAAGCTTGAGGAGATGAAGAGAAATGAAGGAATATCCAGGACCTGTGAAGCTGTCGCACAAGTCATAGTTGAGGTTGATAAGCTTTCAAAGAAGGTGAGTCCAAAAGGAGCCAAGAGCTTTTGTTGTAATGTTGTGTTGTATTCTCTTGGGCTCATTTACATGAATTTATATAGTATCGTACAAGGCTCTGTCTTGTATATTTTTCCGTGGGTTGTTCAATAAAATGAAAGTGTTTGTTGCTTGCAATGTGTTTGATGAAATGCCTGAGAGTGATTTGTTCTGTGGCATTTGATGACTGAGTTCTTGGGTGGTGGTGGGGCTTGTATTTGAACTACAAAGTTGTTAGGAAAAAAAACACTTATATTTTAATGATAGAAATGGGATTTTGATTTAGTTATTTAGGGCTCTTGTGTCTGTTTCATTTCTTCCTGGAAACTTCAGTTGAATGTGCAGTGATTTGTGTTCCGGAGCTAGCATATCACTTTGCTTTTTCGGAGATTTTGATTGGATTTTTCTCTCCTGACTCATTTCATTCTCTCTCCTCACTCATATCTTTTTGGAAGTCATGGTTGTTATCATTTTAGAGAAAAGTCCTATATTGATTTTCCTCTTTAGCTTTCCTATTTTGACTCAAATAATAGTACTTCTCTTCTGGAATTAGATTTCTGAAGAAAGATATGGTGGTACCTTCCATGTGTATTTATTTCTTGCATATTGACTGAGGTTATTCAAGAGGTTTGGTCTTAGGATCTAGTTGTGGAAGACAGAGAGTTGTGTGATGCTGACATACAGTTTATTAGATCTCATGTGATAAACTCTGTCTGATATGTTCATTCTAATCCAGTGTTCTCTCTTTGTTGCCGTACGTCTTGTTCCTTCTTGAAGAAGTGGAAGTTGTCTTTCTATTTGACCTCTGATGTAGCCTTTAGTGGTGAACCTAATAAAATCTGTGTCTCTTCTTGTGCCTGATTTGGGTTTTTTTTCCTTCATATTTGTGCACTTTTCTTCACTGCAACAAACTACTGCCAAAGCACTTGGTTCAAGTTTCTTTTGTTTGCAGTTTTTGTTTTGGTTCAAGTTTTGTTTTTCCTTTGTAGTTCTACATCATATGTGATTCTCTTGTAATTAATTCATGTATAGAAATTCCACAATCGCTCCAATGGTCTCGAATGCAAAGTTTGTTAAGTGGAGAACTTGGTTGGGAAAAATAACTGGAGGTTCATGATTGAGAAATGTTGTGGAAAAGAGGGTTATGATCTTCCAAATGGAGTTCAAATGAAATCCTTGCCATGTTATAACATGAATGCATTTGGCTTGGATTATATGTTTTGAAAAGATCACATTGATCACGATTCTTTCCTTTTGAAGAACAGTCCTATCTGGCTTTTTATATGTTGACTTAAAAAACTGCATTGCTCTTATCAAAACAGTTTCCTTGTTTGAGTAAAGGCATTGTACCTTTTATTTAAAGGGTTGGTCATGCATTTCTATGTGAGATGAAAGCTATTTAAGACGCTTGGTCGTGATCTCCCATTGTAAAAGAGGCGAATTTCATGTGATAACAATTTGAGAGGCTTTTTGTATGAAAGACTTTGAGTACTTCTTTTGGATTCATTACTCTCTCTCTCTCTCAATAAATTTTTTTTTTATCTACTGTTGTTCTCTCATTGCCACCTTGTATCTTGTTCTTTCTTGATACCAATGGAGTGAAAGATGCCCCCAGCTCTCTTTGCCTATGTGTGTCACCCGTTGTGATGGTTGACCATGCAAAATCTGACATCTCTTTTTCTCCTCTCTTGTGCATTTCTCTCCACCACAGCACAAGTTCTAGGGACAACTTCTTGTTTTGAAGGTTTTTTTAGGCGCCATTCCTTAGCAGTTGAACTCACAAGTCTTGGTCACTGATTGCTCCAGAATAAGTCATTTAAGGCTTCAAAATGGCACCATTGAAAGAAGTGTTAGAAGTAATATATATTTTGTATTAAATCATTCTTCAAAATGCAATTGTCCAATGTGATCCGTGGACATTTTTCTCGGCCTCTGTTTTGCCCACTTCTCATTTGAAGACCCTAAGCTTCTTTAAATTGCTTGAAAACTTAGATGATTAATGCGTTCATCTTCTTTATCTGATTACTTTTGCTCATATCTCTATTTATTTGTGGATTTCCCTATATCTCTCTCTCTAAACCAGGATTCCAATGGTCTTTGAAGGTGATTTGGCACAAATTGATGCCTGCCATCTTAAAGAAAATGAACTTGTTTATATAACTGGACAGACAAGTGGAGAACCACCTCCCTTCAATATTGAGCTGAGGCAAACTAGCATTCAGGTATGATTTCTTGTAGCAAAAATTCATCATTATCATCATCTGAGAGTAGTCAAACTGCAATTGCCACACCCTTTTCTTTTGATGATTTTTAAGAATGCCATGCTTGTAACACAATTTTAATGTTTTGGAAAATAATTAGCAATGCTTCAATAAAATTCAGTGTAAATGCACCCTCTAGAACCAGGAATTTACACGTTCCTCGCCATTAGTCAGCTGATTGGTAACATGTGCAGTGTGAGTGTGTATGAATTCGAGCTTTGAGTTTCTTATAAAGCGAAAAAAGGGAAACTTACATGGCTTGCATAAAGCCTTGAGCTTAGTTATCAGAAGCAGGTTTGAGAGGCAGACACTAATTGTGTGCTCAGTCCTAAAGAGATTTCTCGATGTTTTTAGGGCGCTATCATCAATGTGAATTGATTCATGCATTTTTGTCTGCATCATGCACTTGGGTAGGTGGAGTTTTTTAGTTCATGATGCATTTCACACTTCATCACATATCAGTGGGGGGGGGGGGACTGTCGACTGTGATTAACTTGCATAGTTTTCGGTACGTTAATGCTTATTGAGTGTTAGTTGTAGATGGTGATAGGAATACTAGGTCATCATATTAGTGAATTATTGATTGCTCCTAGTTTGCTTGCTACTATGATCTTATGACATGTGAACTGCTAGTGTTTCAATTGCTCTTTCTCTAGTGACAAAATGTTTTCTCTTTAACATAAATCCTTGATATTGTTGGTTAAACTCTCCTTCTTACTTGATTATATTATTGATACATAGTCAAATTGTTATTATTTTGTAGGTGAATGAAGAACTTAATTAAACGGAGATGGAATGCCTTTTGCTAAGTGGATCTACTAATTAGGTTAAGTTAATTTTGGTTAGTTAGGGATTTCCGGAAATTGTTTACAATGTAGCTTGCCTTTTTTTGGATGCTTTTGTGAAGGTTTTGGATTATGTCGTGACGCTTTGGTTACGAATTTGAAGGTTAATGTAAATAGTTTGGATTATGGATGGATTCAAATTGGCTATGTTTTGAATAGTTTGTTTGATTTAGTGCGTGGACGAGCAAGTAAGTTCCTTAATGTGAATGGTGATTAATTTCCAATTAATGAAATGGTTCTTATTGAATGTTGCTATCTATATTTTTTTGCATCTTTTGTAAGGCAAGTTTAGTGATTTGAAAGTGTATCCATACTGCAACATGTTATTAATAATGTATATATTGCATTTTTATTTAAAAAAAATGGATGGTATCTCGCTTATATGGAAACTGTCACAACTGATGACTACTTGTGTCACTTTTGGTCCGAAAACAACATATTGATCACTGCTTTTGAAAAGGGAGACAACAAGGTTATCTTTCTTGTGACGCTTTTAAGTTATTTCAGTGTCACTTTTGGGTTTAAAGTGACACAAGTAACCATTTTTTTGTATCACTTTGATAACAAAAACTGACACAACAAATGTATTTCTTGAGACGCTTTTACGAACTTTTAGTGACGCCGGCAGATAAGACGCTTGCATAGTAATCAGAAAAGCGACACAAACCACTTTTTAAGACACTTTAACAATGACTCATTAAGACATTTTTTTTGTAGTGTATAAACACCCTACACTCTCACCCTACTTAAAGTTTAGGTATTAAGTAGCAGTTGTTGATGGAGTATCATGACAAACATAAACTAAATTCTTCATTGACATGGCTATAACCTAAGAAAATCATACCATCTCAATGATCATTCGTCCCTACAAGATAGATAATAACATAAACAGAATCACCCAACGACTTTTCATAAGTATAAACAGAGTTATCTATTTCCAGCCCAGAATTCCATTACAAGTATACAACCATGAGCTTTGGCAACATTGTTAATCAGTTCCATGGTAGGCAAAGTCCTGCTGAAACCAGCACCACCAATTCAAGGAGATTCTAAAAGATTCTAAAACAGAGTTTTCTGAATTATGTTGATGCTAAACTCGATGCTAACAAATGAAAAAACAAGAGAACTAAATGATAAACCAGAATTTTCTGAATTCTATTGATTTTTCTGAGTTAAACACAGAAATTCACAACTAATATAAAGCAAAGACACTTTCTATGAGTTATTCTATGAATTTGACTTTGAAATCCGTATTTAACTTTGAACCTAGGGTGTATTTGAAATCTATGAGTTACTTTTTCATCTTCAAACACAGTTGTTTGAAGTTACTCGGTCTAAGGAGCAAAACTAACCTTTGATCAAGACGTTTATATTAGCCTAATGTACCTGACCCGAAAAATATTGGCACGTGATTAGGATATTAAATAATAAATCATATGGAAGAAGATAACCTTTGTTGTTGAGAACCTTTCACAATTGGTGCTTTTTGAGTCAAAGAAATTGAAAAAAAAATGAATGACTTTATTTTAGTTCTGTAGTTTGTGGTTAGATAGTTGTGTAGTTTGTGCTTCGAAGTAAAAGTGTGTTATGGGCTTGATTTTGTGACGTGTCCATAGGCCAATGAAAAAAAAAAAGAAAAAAAAAACAAAACAATGGTTGTTCTCTACAGGCCAATAATGTATCCTAAGATTGATTTCCACCCAAACACATTTTGGGAAAAAAACCAAGCAATGATCAAGGGGGCCAAAACTCATAAAGACACGACAAAGACATATACGATTCCATAGATTCAGCTGTACCCCCTTCTTTCCATAGACATATACTCTGCTCAATATATGGATCTATTGCAAAAATCTATTTGGATGTTGAATCCATATACGATACCTTGAAAGCAACAAGGAGCACACTGCCACTGAAGTTATAGAGGATCCAAAGCCTAAAAATTTTGACGGATACAATAGTTTCTACCTTGTCAAAAAGGAACGCAACTTTTACAGCAACATCAAATTCAATCAATAACATCACAAGAAAAACACCAAGGTGATGAATAAAATGCAAAACTCCTGTACTTACAAGGTTGTACACCTATACTCCCAATCTACCCATGGTTTATTGATAGAGGGATTGAATCCCTGTGCAATTTTCAAATGGGAAATTGGGAATCATTTTAGATGGCATATGGGAATTTTTCAAATCCAGATTTTCGCTAACTTGCCAATCAATGGTGATAATGATTTCCTATGCATCTAAAAAGGCCTATGGTTTTTTTTATGTTTCTTTATTTTAACTTATTTGAAAAAA
Organism: Cinnamomum chago; assembly: GCA_038049695.1. NCBI lineage: Eukaryota > Viridiplantae > Streptophyta > Magnoliopsida > Laurales > Lauraceae > Cinnamomum > Cinnamomum chago. The sequence continues at coordinate 41,467,951 of CP142453.1, read as the reverse complement.
AAATCCGTGTAAAAGATTTGGTATCTCCTATCTACAAAATCTAGTTCCTTAGCCTCACCCAAAAAGAAAACATTTAGTTTTTTTGTGTCTATTCCCCTACAAGTTCAAGTTTACATTTGCATCTAAACCACATCAATCAGAAGTTAGAAGACAAATGGCTATTTATTTTCTACACCCTCTCAATAGCTATTAGGAGTCACAACAAAGAAAATGATCAATTTCATTATAGTATTATAAAGAAAGAACAATCAGATCCTAAAACAAATAATACAAAAAGAAAAAAAACCAAAATCAAAGAAGATTTATATTCCATTGTCGTGATTCCTTCTTTCCAATTCGGAATATGGTTTAGAAATAGAAAAAAACAAAACAAAACAAAAAAACAACACAAAAGATGGCTGGTTTAGCAGAGTTCGTACCTTACTAGAGTGGGGGCTTGGAAAACAAGAGATGGCAAGGGGTGGAGGCTCAGTGGCTCAGGATTCTGAAATATGGGTTTTGGTGACAAGATGACATGTTAAAGATGAATGATACATAGATTCATGCTACAGAGACGAGATGAAAGATAGACTTCAAAATCCAAAACTGCAAAACCCTAAATCCTCAAAGGCCTAAACAAAGATTATACCTTGACGAGAAGTGAATCTCTCTGATTGATTGCAGTGGAACTCTTTTCCGGTGATGTTCTGATCAGCAAGGTCTCGGGCAGCTGTAGCGACGAGCAAAAACGAGGGAAACAAAACATACATAGAGAGGAAAAATGAGGGAAACAAAAGAGTAATTTATAAATTTAGGGTTTTGAAAATATATAATTTTTACCTTTTAGCGGGGCCACTTATGTTCGCTGCTATTAATAACTTTAGCATGGGCTACATTCTACCCGCCGCTAAAAGTGATTTTAACCCTAAAAAATATTAGCTGCTCTTGAAAGTTAGAAGGCATGACAAAAATCTCCTACCAAATGCTGAGGCCGTCGTTGAAACTTTTTTTTACCGGTGATCTTTGTTATGGTCGTCACTATAAGTTAATAAGAAATTGAATTTTACTGGGGTCAGCTTTGTCAGAGGGTTAGGAATAAATCAGAGAGTTGAAAACGACAGAGGGTTGGGAATAAATCAAAAAGTTGAAAACGGTGTGCTCAGGTTATTTTGGCAAAAAAAAATTTACTAAACGGGGCTTTGTGGACGCAAATCGTGCATTGCCAATGGTGCAGATAAGAAGTCAGAGCTTTCCCAACACAGACTTTTGCATCACCAATGGAAAGAATAATTGCCAACGTGTTTTCCACAACTTTTGCCAAAGCGGTCTTACTTGAGTCGGTAAAAATAGCAATCCTCTGTGACTTTTGCCAGCGCAGTCCAAATATGCATTGGAAATAAGACTTTTACCAATGTAAATTTTCAGTGCGTCGGCAAATAGTGTTGGGAAAGGTTTTCCACCGCTTTTGCCAACGCGATCTTACGTGCATCAGTAAAAGTAGCAATTCTCTGTGACTTTTGCCAATGCAAATTTTCATTGCGTCGGAAAATAGTGTCGAGAAATGTAAGTTTGTCATAGATGGGGCTTTACGGACGTAACTCATGCGTCGGCAATGGTGTGAATAAAAACTCAAAGCTTTCCCAACGCACACATGTGCGTCGCCAGTAGGTAAGATAATTGCCAATGCATTATTGCGTCGGCTTTAGAAAAACACGCGTTGGCAAAACTTTCTCTCTTTTGGGGGGATTTTTTTGTTGGCGCCATTATGGTTACCACAGCTTTTACCAACGTGGTCTTACTTGCGTCGGTAAAAGTAGCAATTTCTGTGACTTTTGCCAACGCAGTGCAAATATGCATTGGAAAAAAGACTTTTGCCAACGCAAATTTTCACTGTGTCGGCAAATATTGTCGAAGGAAGTGCAGTTTATTATAGTGAGATACTACCAGTGTACGTGATTTCCCACAGGTGTCCGCGCTGAGGATATCACATCAACACGATATATTTTTGTTAAGTGCAGAAGCATGTAGTAAATCAAACATTCAATCCAACTCTAGTCATAAGACGATAACACATGTATAAACAAAGTATCAAAATGAGCAATGATCACTAGTACTTTCCCAAAAGAAATGTTAAAGTTTATACAAAAGATCATTTGATTACATTTCCCAAAAATAAAGGCCAACAAAGGCCAATGTAAACAAAATATAATTCCCAAAAGAATGGTTAACCACTACCACCAAAATGTTACGCATCTTGGACTACCGAATGTCTAGATGACATCATCGGCATGCCACTCTACTAGACGTTGCGGTTCTCCGACCGCCCCTTCATGCTCCTCCTCGGGGTAACGGACATCGGGACCTAAGTACCAGAAAGTGGGTCAAACACGACGATTTGGCAAGTGGGTGAAAAGATATGATAATTCAATAATAAATATATTAAACCTGTTTAAACAACAATTTCCATAAAAGAGATAAATCATTTATTCAAAAGCATGTATGCATTGTAAAACATGTAAACGTAACCAAGGAGGTAACCAAGGAGATGGAAAATAAGTAAGATGGAAACAACACGAAGCTAAGTCCTCTATCACCGAAGTGACAAGAGCATATCGGAGCGTTGATCTCAGTCACACTAGGTGAGGAGATTCAAAGAAATATAAATATACATATAATATACGGGACATGACCACGGTAGCGAGCCGAGCATCAGGAACCACGGTAGCAATCTGGGGTATCGGGACAAGACCACGGTAATAACCGGGTAACGGGATCCAAACTGCAGCTGGCAGGACAAGAGGGGGATCTCCAAGTCAGTGGGTCAAACCGACAAGGTTATCCAGGCTTAGTGGTGCCGACTCATAGGTCAAATAACAGAGATCAAGACATGTGTAAAATACATCAAGTGCAAGTAAACAAACGGGAGGGACGGGGGTGCTCTAAGGCTCAACTGTCATTTCATGTCGGCAATGCACTTTGGGGATAACAAATATTACAAGTACAATTTCAATGCTTTCGGGAATAACAAGTCATGTAGTATAAATCTCGGGAACAAGAGGGTACAATTTAACTTTAACTTTTTAAATTTCGGGCAAAGTATTTGGTTCAAAATTTGTTTAAGGTGAATAGGGGTCCCATATGTCGATTTAATAACAACTTTGTACTCCTAGAGTCTGGAGACATTCCGGACTCCTTATACGCCTTGATAATTTCAAAACATTCAATGAATCTTCGTGGTATGGTTTATTTCTCAAACGGGCTTGATATGTGTCTCCAGGTGAACAGTCCCTATCATTCTCTAAAGACAAACGATTGGGATGGAAACCCCCTTCATTTCTCTTCATTTCAAAATTCCTTGGTAAGGTCGGTCACTTAGCGATTAGCCGCCGATGGGTTCGGCGGTTAGCCGCTGGCTGACCACGCGGCTGACCGCGGTTGGCATGACAGAATGCAGCATACTGAAATTGTAACCGCTTTAATTCGGTTAGCTGGCGGTTAGCCGCCGATGAGTTCGGCGGTTAGCCGCTGACTGACAGCACCTTTAGAAAAGGAAAGCAGCTCTCTAGAATTGTAACCGAACCTGGATCGGTTAGTCGCCAGTCACCAGGTGGCTAGCTGACAAGTGACCGCCAGTTGACCGCCCAGCTGTGGGAAATTCACACTGAGTTGAGATCTGAGCCTGTTCTTCTTCTTATCAATTCCCTTTATTTCCCATTCATTTGCCTACAATGAAATGAGCGAAGGAGCTCCCCCAAAATCATCATTCAACACTTCCCAAAAACTTCTATGAGCGTTCATCGAATCACCTCCTTCTACACCCATTCAACCATAAGAGAGAAAGAAAATTAAACCACCAATCATCAAGATCCATTGACTATCAACAAGTAATAAATGAAAGGCTAAAACCCATGTTTCCAAGACATTAAATAAGCTAGCAAAATGCATTCATGAGCATTTATTTCAAAACAATGTAAGTGATTAAACATGAATGGAAATGAAAAATCAACCACATTTCTCAAGAAATCATTAACGCTCAAACTATCCATTCATCACTTGCCGTAGGTCTCTAATCAAGCGATCAAGCTCCTAATCACACTCTTCCAAGCAAAGAACAAAAGCTACAAAAAAACCCCAAAACAAACCCTAAAATGGGTCAAAACAAGAATCAAGAAGAAGAAGTTTCAATAATGAAAATGAACACTCCCAACAGCTAGGAAAACACGATATCAAAAGAAAAGGATGGATTGCTCACTTGTAGGTTCTCCAAAAAAGCAAGACTAGCTCACTAAGGATTTTGGGATGGAAAGTTTTCTCCACAAATGTTATCAATGGAAAGCTTTAATAGTGAGGAAGAAGATGATGATCTCTATTGTGCAAGGCTGGTGGTGATTTGGTGATGGAAAAGCAAGAGAAGAAGAAAAAGGAGAAAGAACCCTAGCTTGAGGTTTGTGCTGGAAAAGGAGGAGGGGAAAAGAGAATAAGAGTCTTCTTTTATACAAGTCAAGAGTGGGCTCCACCACTAGAAATTCTTATGGGGCTGAAAACATGGCTTTCGGGATCTCGGATGAGTTCGACGAAGAAGGGAAAAATGATTGTCGAAATCTCTGGTTTCCAACAAGTATATATTTCAAGGGTTTCGGGAATATCAAATTTTGGTTATAGATTTAGTGTAAAAAGATTGTTTTGCCCTCAATGTTAGGAAAGTCGGGTTTTGGGGTTCCGGACGAAAACGGGGTCAACATAAGAGTTAATGAGATTAACGAGATAAGTAAAACGGGGTTAAAATACAAATCACAGGAATCTTAGAAAATCTCTCCAGCAAAGACAAAGTCACAAAAGGAACCCCCAAAGGGTCCCACTAATTACCAAGGCACTCAAAATCCCCCAAAGCTATAAAAGAGTTATTCTAATCCCAACTAAACCAACATTCACTAATCATGCTTAGAACTAAAACACGACTTAATCAGTACTAATCGAGGTCACTTGGGTCGGGGTCTTACAACCTCACCCCTTGGGACATTTGGTCCTCCAAATGAAACATACAACTCACCGCAAGTAGTAGATGTGGCTACTTCTTCCGCACTTAATCTTGTAGTTCCCACGTTGCTTCTTCTGGTCCATGATTCTCGCAAAGCACTTTTACCCGTGGAATAGTCCGTGTCCTCAACTCTTGTTCCTTTGTATCAATGATCTAAACGAGCTTCTCAACATATGTTGCATCCTCTCGGATCTACAAAGGCTCATGCCAGAGTACATGGAAAGGGTCCGGAACATACTTCTTCAACATAGACACATGGAAGATGTTATGTACGACGGATAGCTTGGGTGGTAAGGCTAATCTATAAGTCACGTCACCAATCTCGCTCACAATGTCGTACGGTTCAATGTATCTCCGTGATAGCTTGCCTTTTCTGCCCAAATCTCAATGTTCCCCTCGTAGGTGACACTTTCAAGAAAACCTTGTCTCATTCTTTAAACTATAAATCCCTTCTATGAGAATCTACATAGCTTTTCTGTCTATTTCGGGCTACTTTCAGACGTTCTTGAATTTACTTGACCTTGTCACTGGTTTCACTTACTATGGTTGGTCCATGGAAACTGTGAATGCCAACTTCTTCCCAACATAGCGGTGTTCTACACCTTCTGCCATACAAAGCCTCAAAAGGCACCATTCCGATGCTCAAATGGTAGCTGTTGTTGCAAGCAAACTCACACAACGGTAATGTCTCATCCCATTGAGTCTTGAAGTCAAATACACAAGCACTCATCCCATTGAGTCTTGAAGTCTAATACATAAGCACGGAGCATATCCTCAAGAGTCTGAATGGTTCTCTCTGACTGACCATCTGTCTACGGGTGATAAGTCGTGTTGAATTGAAGTTTTGTACCCATGGATTCATGCAATGTCTTCCAAAATCTCGAGACGAATCTGCTGTCTCTATCAGATGTAATAGAAACTGGTTGTCCATGTCGACTGACAATCTCGTTGACAAACAACTCTGCCAAAGGTAGCATGTGCATCTTCTTTCTCGTCTTCATAGGAATGAAATGAGCTGACTTGGTGAGACGATCCACAATGGCCCATATCGCATTGTTGCCTCTGCTGGTCCTCAGTAGTCTCGAAATAAAATACATGGTAATGTGCTCCCATTTCCATTCTTGGATCTCTAATGGTTGTAACAACCCTGAAGGCTTTTGATGTTCTGCTTTTATCAACTAACAAGTCATACAACAGGAGACAAACACTGCAATCTCTCTCTTCATGTTATTCCACCAAAATCTGCCCTTCAAATTCTGATACATCTTCGTACTGCCTGGATGCATAGAGTACTTCGTACTGTGAGCCTCTGTCCTGATGTCGCTCCTCAAATCTTCAATATTAGGCACACATAGATGGTCACGACAGTATAAAATTTCATCAACAATACGAAAGTCAGGACGTTCTGCTACATGCTCTAAAATCTTGGCCAACTCTGGATCATGCAACTGACTATCTTTGATCTTCTGAATGAAGGAATACTCTGAAGCTGATGTGTTAGCTAACAATACACCCTTTCTTAGTGGCTGTAGGTCTATTCTCAATTCTTCAAATTGCTCAAAAATACAAGTACCACTTAGATTTGCCAAGCCTACTGATTTTCTTCTCAAGGCATCAAAAACTACATTTGCTTTCCCTGGGTGATATTTGATCGAAAAATCATAATCCTTGATGTATTCCATCCATCTTCTCTGCCTCAAGTTCAATTTCTTCTTTGAAAAAAAATATTGTAGGCTGCGGTGGTCGGAGTGGACTTCGAACTTCTCTCCATAGAGGTAATGTCTCCACATTTCAATGCAAAGACGCCCGTTGCCAACTCAAGGTCATGGGTTGCATAGTTTTTCTCGTGGTCCTTTAGCTGTCGGGATCCATAAGCAACAACTTTTCCCTCTTGCATAAACACACAACCAAGTCCAACATTCGAAACATCGGTAAAAATGATAAAACCGCCGCTTCCGGATGGTAAAGTAAGGATTGGTGTTGTAGTCAATCTCGTTTTCAGCTCTTGGAAACTAGCTTCACACTGATTTGTCCACACATATGGCACATTCTTTCTAGTTAACTTCGTTAATGGTGACGCAATCGATGAAGATCCTTGCACCAACCTTCAGTAGTAGCCTGCCAATCCCAGAAAACTTCTAATTTCCGTCACATTCTTCGGTATTTCTCACTTCATTACTGCCTCAATCTTGAACGGATCTACTGATAATTCTTCTTTGGAAATAATGTGCCCTAAAAATGCTACTTGCTCTAGCCAGAATTCGCACTTGTTGAGCTTCACATACAGTTGATTCTCTCTCAAAAGTTGCAATGCTACTCTCAAGTGCTCTTCATGCTCTTTTTTGGTCTTAGAGTATATCAAAATATCATCGATAAGCACTACCACAAACTGATCAAGATACTGTGCAAATATCTTGTTCATCAATGCCATGAACACTGCCGGTGCATTTGTCAACCCAAACGGCATCACTAGGAACTCATAGTGGCCATATCTCGGCCGGAAAGCTGTCTTCAGTACATCTGTTTCTCTGACTCTCAGTTGATGATAATCGGATCTCAAATCAATTTTCGAGAAATATGAAGCACCTTGTAATTGATCAAATAGTTCATCTATTCTTGGCAACGAGTATTTGTTGTTGATGGTCACTTGGTTCAATCTCCGGTAATCAGTGCACATTCTCATCGAACCATCTTTCTTCTTGACGAACAAAACTGGAGCTCCCCATGGTGAAATGCTCGGTCTCACAAAACCTTTGTCTAATCATTCTTGCAATTGTATTTTCAACTCTCCCAATTCCGCCGGAGCCATTCTATAAGGTGCAATCGAAATCGGAGCGGTCCCTGGTAATAACTCAATAGTGAAGTCAATTTCTATAATGGGTGGCAAACCTGGAATCTACTCCAGAAAAACGTCCGGGAATTCCCAAACAATTGGGATCTCCTCCACCCCCTGGGACCGTTTATCCTTTGTGATAAACACCAAATAGGCTTCACATCCACTTTTCAGAAGTCTATCAGCTTTCAGCGCTGAGACAACCCTGCACGAGGATTTCTCCTCTCTCCCTGAAATAATACTCCTGCTGGTGTCTTATCTAATTTGAAGGTGAGGGTCTGATGGAAACAATCCATTGTGGCATGATACCCAGCCAACCAATCCATCCCTAGGATGATATCGAAATCATGCATCTCCAACAGAATAAGGTCTGCGGGTAACGCCACTTCTCCTATTGGGACTGTGCGACTAGGATAAAAGTTTCTACATATAACTTGTTTACCTACTGGGGTTGCCACAGTCAAAATATACTCAAGTTCTCTATCATGCACATCAATCAACTTAGAGATAAAAATGAGTGTGTAAAGCCAGCGTCAAATAAAATCCTAGCTTTAATCCCACAAACAAGGAGTATACCTTCCACTACATTGTTTGTCGCCTCTACGTCAGCCCTATTGACTACATAGATTTGTCCTTGTAGCTGTTGCCTATTCCGAGCTTGCTTTGGCCTGCCTTGTGGGACGTTGTTGTTCTGTTTTGGAGGACGCTGGTTTGGATTCTGTCCCTGTTGACGGGTCGGTTGTTGCTGTTGTTGTGGCCTATGTTGTTGTCGTGGTGCCTATTGCTGAATTGGCCTTGCCTAATTTTGGACAACCATTGCATTCTGTGGTGGTGCTGGACGCTGTGCTCCTTGTTGCAGCTGATTCTGCCTGTTCTGTCTTGGACAGTCCCTCATCTGATGGTTCATCAAACCACATCTGAAGCATGCTCCTGTGACGGTATGACATTGGGTACTCTCATGATTCTTCCCACAGTGGACACAAACTAGTAGGTTCTACACATTCTGCTCTAGCCTTTGCCTCTTATGCTGCTAGTTCTTCTGTTGGTAGTTCTGCTGCTGGACTTTCCCTTTCCCTTGAATTCTGAGGATTTTGTGGTGAAAGTTCTCAAACTTACAAGCTCTCTTGACAGCTTCCTCGAAAGTGGCAAGTGGTACTACTCCTGTAGCATCTCTCTCAATGATGGGATGAAGTCCTTCAAAGAACTTGGCAATCTTCTTCTCAACAGTGTCTACTAACTTCGAAGCATATCTTGACAATCTTTCGAACTTTGCTAGGTACTCAAGGACTGTTATGCTCCCTTGCACAAGCTGTTGGAACTCCACTACTTTCTGTCTCTTAACATGGGTGGGTACATATTTGTCTCCAAACTGTTTCTTAAAGTTTGCCCACACAACTACATCTGACATGGTCCTGTATTCTTCCCTGATTATCTTCCACCAGATATCCGCTGAACTGGTAAAGAAAGATTTTGCAAGTTTCACCCATTCTCCTCCGGTGCATTGGAAGATCTCGAAGATGTTCTCTATATGTTCTAACCAGTCATCTGCAGCTAATGGATCTTTTGTTCCAAGAAACTCTTTTGGACCTCTTTTCCTGAACCGCTCAAACAACACATTCGGGTCATGCTAGCTTTGATTGATGACAATTGCGGGTTGAGCTTGAACCGGTTCGGGCATTCTTTGTAATACTTCTAGTAATTGCCTCTATATTTCTACCAACTCTCTGGCATGATATACCTCTTTCTTTGCCATTTGTTCCTGTAGCCTAGCCTGATTCTCATTAGCCTGACGTTGTTGATCAAGCATGGCTTGCATCATCTGTTGGAATTGATTCTGCATGGTGTTATCAACAGTATTCTCCACAGTCGGTCCTGTATGATCACTGTTACTTGCGGTGGGATTGCCGTTTATCGGTCGCTTACGAGGTGGCATGATGTTACAAAACAAGTTGTTAGCACATAATAATCAAATAAGGGTCGCACATTGCTCACACGATTCGAGCAAACGAAAGGTCTAACGAGTCGTCGCCACGTCCTTAGGATTTCTAGTTTTTTTTTTAATTGCCTGAAACACGTCTCGCTCTGATACCAGTTCTGTCGTGACCCCGGACCGGGTCTACGGGCCTAATCCGGGATTGGGACTAATTAGGGATGGAATAGATAGAATGATGGAATGATGATGCCATAAACATACAATGCATACACGTCGATAAAGGTTAAGATACTACCCCAGTACATGACTTCCCACAGGTGTCCGCGGTGAGGATATCACATCAACACAATATATTTTTGTTAAGTGCAGAGGCATGTAGTAAATCAAACATTCAATCCAACTCTAGTCATAAGACGATAACACATGTATAAACAAAGTATCAGAATGAGCAATGATCACTAGTACTTTCCCAAAAGAAATATTAAAGTTTATACAAAGATCATTTAATTACATTTTCCAAAAATAGAGGCCAACAAAGGCCAATGTAAACATAATATACACTACTAGAAAAAAGGGTTTTTATATCGGCTAAAAACCGATATAAAAGACCTATTATATCGGTTTTTCAGTAAACTTCAAACCGATATAAGTACCCCCGATATAATAAACAACCATAACTGATATAATATGTGTAATATTTCATATCAGTTTTTGGACAACTGATGTCTTTTGAACCTGAAATTATAACACATATTACTGTAAAACCGATATAAAAAAAAAGTAAAACCGATATAAAAAATATTTATAATATCGGTTTTCGATCAATTGATGTGTTTTGAAACTGAAATTATAGCATACATTACTGTAAAACCGATATAAAAAAGAATGAAACCGATATAAAATTATTTATAATATCGGTTTTCGGAGAACTGATGTGTTTTGAAACTGAAATTATAGCATACATTACTGTAAAACCGATATAAAAAAGAGTGAAACCGATATAAAAATTATTTATAATATCGGTTATAAAGGGCTTTGTTATATCGGTTTTTTGGGATTGTATTATATCGTTTGTTCTGTAACCGATTTAATATTATATATGCATTTTTTTATCAAAGAATTTGCATTGCTGCAGTACCTATAAAACCTGCAGTACCATTGCAGTACACTGTACACCAATAAAACTTTGTACTATATATGCAAATTAATAAAGTGATCATATATATATATATAACTAATTAATAATTAACATGAAGCTTGACTAGACAAATCTCTATGGAAATATTGTGTGTGTGTGTATATATATAGTATCTACATTGTCTTCCATGGGATGTACAAAAAGTTGGGACTATATATAAACAAAAAAACCAAAAGATAAATAATCATAATTTACCTCCAGAGCTTCAACAACCATCTTTTGGCTTCCCTTGAAGGCAAGATTCAACTCCTTTTTTACTGACACTATGATCAGTTTCTGAAAAAAATTTACACTGCATGAATCATCTGTGAAATTGCACTGAATGGAACCATCAACTAAATTACTACAACTCTGATGTCTATAGACATGCATGCAGATGTTGCCCATCCACACACTGATAAATGTGCTAGTATGGCATGGTTGGAAGGCGATCATTGTTGCAATCATAAGGTAGCAGGTTCAACTTGTGCCTGAAAGTCCGGGGATCCTAACCCTAGAGGGGGGGGGGTGAATAGGGTGTGCTACAAATATGACCAATAAAGACCAATTTTAAATCTTTAAGGTAAACTAGTCACATAAGATGATTTACTAGACAAGATGCGGAAGCTAAGAAAACATTCATCACAAGAAAACACCACTACACAAAGATTTATAGTGGTTCGGCCTCAATGCCTACGTCCACTACCGGCTTGTGATCCAATCACCCCACCGGATTTCCACTAATTATGCTTTTTACTAGGCTAAGCAATAACCTTTACAATGTTGTTTTTCCTAGGCTCGACAACAACCTTTACAAGATGCTTTTCTAGGCTAAGCAATAACCTTTACACAGTGCTTTTCTAAGGCTAAGCAATAACCTTTACAAATGAAGATTTTTCTCTAAGAAGGTGTCTCTTCAAGAACACTCTAAGAGATACAATTTAAGCACAAATAAAATGCCTCTAAATAGGCTGATATGAAAGTGTGATTCAAATTACAAACATACACTAAAATAAGCTAAAGTGTGTGCACAAGTGTATGAATGTTTTAACTTCAATCAATTTCAACAATGAAGCTCTTAAATGAATGCTTGATGCATTTTAAAATCAAAGCTTAGAAAAAGATGATTGAAGATAAATGCTAATCACATGAAGGATTCAACAACTTTGAAGAAATGAATTAAACAAGTTGTATGAATAATAGAGACTAAGAATGCATGTGATTTAGACAAGAAAGTTTGCAAATCATTCTAATGTTCCAAAGATGATAATGAGTTTGCTAAACATTTCTTTAAAAACTAGAAATCATGCATAAATGAAAATACAAAGATTTAAGCATGCATAGATTCTAATTTGTATGGAAATCAAGATGACAAGTATGATATACCTATTTAAAAACTCAACATTTGATTTCCAATGGTCTTCTAGCCTTCTTGGCTTTTTCCACTTCCTTTGGCTTCAATGAAGTCTCAAAGATTTAAGAATCAAGCATCTAGAAAGGTTGGAATAGAATGGACTTTAAAGTGAAAAACAGTCCAACGGCTAGTTTGTCGGGTCGACCTGGGCCTAGCTCGGTCGACCTGACCCAACGGTCAAAAAGCCCTAACGGCTATATTCCCGGTCGACCTGGCCCTTGCCCAGTCGACCTGGTACACAGGCCAATTTCCAGCATGCCTGTTTGGCCAGTCGACCTGGCACAGGGGTCGGTCAACTGGCCACACAGGCCTGGGATGAGTTCCTGAATGATTTTCAAAATTTCAAAGGTGCAACTTGGAACTCAAGGCCAATGTAGCTTATGCATACTAAAATGATTCTAAAAATGATGAATGTATGCAAGGCACAAACCTAAATACTCAATTTGATTTTTCAAAAAATGATGCATAAAGAATTAGGTTGTCAAAAGTATTTGGATTCTAAAACATGCATGAATCAAATTCATTTAAAAAACATGTTCAAATGCAAGAAAGAATCCAAGTTTCCAAAGTCAAAAACTAAGAGCTCATGTGTGTGATCATTTGATAGTGAATGTGAATGTGCATCCATCAAAATTGCAACAAACAAGAACCTAACAGTGCCACCAATCAAAAAACTTAAAAAATTAATAAAAATGACTGGTTCAATAGATTGATGTATTCGTTTGTGAGGGTCACGCATAAAAATAATCTGCATGGTCGAGAGAGAGATAGATACCTCCACCTCCCTAGGTTCTGAAAACTTTTCATGTGCAACAAGAGGGACATCACTCTTTTCCTGTTATACAGTATTGCCAAATCCATTAGCTATATTCAAGCAACTGACTAAGGTTATAATACCAAATTCATAAGATTTCCATTGCAAAGAAGAAAATTTCAGAGTTATCAAACAGCTAAAGCCATTTAAAGTTAGAATTCTTTTATTGAAAAAGTGAATCCCAACACGCACACACAAAAAAAAAAGCTTCTGCCTGAGAAAAATGAACTATTGTAAATTAAATAACCATCAGCTTTTGAGATCCCAACTTGTTTTCAGCGTTCCATCCTAAATAGAGATTCAGAAATGGACAAGCAATGGTTCCATCCTACATAGAGATTCAGAAATGGACAAGCAATGGTTCCATCCGACATAGAGATTCAGAAATGGACACGCATGGCAATAGATAAATAATATCTTAACAGCCATCATCGAATATAATGGTGCAAACTAAACTGTATATGCAAGAATCAAGATTCTGCTTTCCAAATGAAAACAGAGGTAAACGACAAAGTGTAAACAAACAACCTTTGCCACTGCTTCACCAAGGCAACTTTTCTTGGCTGGTTTTCCAGACATTTGCTATTCTCTAGGGAACATTAAAAACTCCAAATCGGCAACCTCTTTGTATTTCGGGTGAGATTTGTCATCAGGATCAACAAAATGCTCAATCTCTGCAAGCGTGAATTCACGCACTCTCAAAAGTCCTTGGCGAGGAGATATCTGTAACACAGACAGCAGTTTCCAAGAGATGGCAGTCAGCTTAATTATACACAAACAAACAATTGCAATCAACTTATGCACAAACAAACAATCTCATAAAGTCAAAAAATTAAGTGGAACGTCAACAGTACAGCATGAGGCTGTATTTGTGTGCGTGTGTGATGAGGAAAGATACAGAAAAGAAACCCATGGCCACATCCATGCATTCAGCATGAGAAACAATGAAACATAGCAACTGATCAAGTATATCAGACATTCAAATGATTTCACATGAAGAACAAATGGAGGAGAAACCTTATTTCTAAAAGCTTGACCAATCTGGGCTGCAGCAAAAGGAAGCTTGTTCCCATTATAATAGTCTGAATTGCAGAGTATAGACACCATATATGAATGAAGTTACAAAGGAATTGCCTATTAACCTCTTTAAGAAAACTCTATAACAAGAAATAGGTAACTGAATTAGTTGCAAGAGAGCAAATCCAAACTGTTCACTCCACTGTAATACAACTCTTGAGGTGGTGTATGAAAAATAATCATTAGCTAGTAAATAGAAAATATTCTTGCAAACAGAAAGAAAAAAAATGATTTCGCATCTTCCTATTCATTGATTCGATGATGACAAGAGTGGGCACCTGTTCATGTAAATACTATAGATTTTCCTGCAAAATAAAGGGGAAAGAAGGGGGGAGGTGGGGGTTAAGATATCACTAATGTTAGCCTCATCGACTAGGTTTTCCATTTAGATTAGTCACAATTTACCCCACGAGTCGTCTTCACTACATGAGGAGTGTCTATGACTACATAAGCGATCTTAGTTCTCGCAAAAATCCAAGACTCACTGGACTCGAACCGAGTCCCCCAATCGCGAGGACCGCCCAAAATTTCCCTTACTATGTATAATTTGGTCAGATTCGGCTACCTGGCGGCTAGCCGAAACTGTACTGCCGGTTAGCCGAAACTTTGTTGGCGGCTAGCCGAACCAAGTTCGGTTAGCTTACGGACAGCTTTCTAGAAGCTGATTTTTCTGACGCATTTTTTACCCAATTTCGGTCAGCTCAGCGGTTACATTGCGACTAGCCGAAATTCGGCAGTTAGCTTTCCAAAAGCTTGCCAAAACTGGGGATTTTTGGCGGTTAGCCCGTGGTTACCCTCGTGGCTAGCCGAATTCACCCTAAAATATCATTTGTAAAGTGTTCTATGCATCTGGTCACGAAATTATCAATTTTTATGCAAAATATATAACAAGAGAAATGAAGACACTTACAAATTGTTCACTGTAGGATGGCTTCCAAATAAGTTTTTAAAGAAACAACAATAAAATTTTAAGCAGTAGGAATAAGCAACTACATATAGCTGGAAAGCATGAGGACCTACAAATTACTGGAAAGAGGTCTCACAATTTTCCTTGTCGACATTGCCCAGACCGACCCAACGTCATATTGTTGTAAGAAAGGTCACTGCAACAACAATGCTTTGGAATATCAACAAAAAAATGAAGGGGAGTAAAAGATTTCATGGCAACAATATTATTGTGCATATGGAATGCAGGGAACTTGTTAGTTATCTATGTTTCTTGCATTGGCCGCAATTGATTTTTCTCATGTCCATTGTTTTGCTCCACAATCCACTTCTCCATGCTGGAAAGAATAACGAACTTGAATGCGAATATAAGGAAAACCAACATTAAGAAAATAGGAAGAACATACATTAGATCTGCATTCTCCAGCAGCTAGTCTGGTACTGTCCCAGTTAGCAAGTTGCTAGTTAAAAATCTATCACAAAACCACAACAGTGATACATTGTGATTGAATTGTTGTTTGTAATAAGAGCATAATCAGCAAAATTAAAGAACCCATTCTCATCATCCCACCACCTCAACTTCACCACTACATCAACATCTCTCTATCCATCCAATCAAGCCCAAAAAATTCAGCACAAACCAAAACCATTATTACATTTGTTAATCATCTTCACCAATCAACTGACTTCATCATCTCTATCACCCTCAGTGCATCTTCTTTCCTCTCACCCATGAACCCACTTACTCATCAAACACCATTCCGAAACCAACCCATTTGAAGTGTATGCCAGCCTCCAAACTCACAAACTAAGCACACCGCCTTTCATCTGAATCCAATTCATCTCTCTGCCCATCAACTCACTACCATCAAAGCAAGAGTTTTTGCTCCAAGACTACCAAAACAATCAAATGCAGATTACTAGTAGAACCCCACCAAAAAAAATTGAAATAGAATAAAATGAAGTACTGAAGAACAAGAAAAAATAGAGAGTAACAATAAGAAATTGAACCTATTAACCACGAAAATTCCAAACAGAAGCTGCAAATACCCATATCAGATAGAAACGAAGAGAGAAGAGATGAGAAAGTTACTCTACATGTAGAGAGGGGAGAGATGTAGAGGCAGCGGCGCGAGAGAGGGAGACCGTTTTCTTTCAGATCGGTTTTGGGCAGAGAGAGAGTGAGAGAGAGAGAACAGAGAGATCGAGCAAGAGTAGAGAGAACGAGTGAGAGAGAGAAAGAGAGAGAGATAACAGAGAGAGAGAGAGAAATAGCAGAGAGAGTGAGAGAAGCGCAGATAGATAGAGAGAGAGAGAGAAAAAAGAGGGAGAGGGAGAGAGATAAAAGAGGGCTTTTGGTGGGAGGCGGGAGAGGGAAAAGCGCAGATCGAGAGAGTGGAGAAAGAAGTAATGATGGAGAAAGAAAGAAAAGCGAGGGAAGGAAAATAAAAGGAGGGAAAGAAGGAGTGAGCCCGCGCGATGTAAAATCATTGTGTATATAATATCGGTTTCATAATAACCGATATAAAATATGTGTATATAACTGATATAAAATATGTGTATATAATATCGGTTTCATAATAATTGATATAAGATATGTGTATATAACCGATATAAAATATGTGTATATAATATCGGTTTCATAATAACCGATATAAAATATAGAAATTAATATCATATATTTTCTAACCGATATTATATATAGAGATTATTATGCCGGTTCCTGTGTAACCGATATAAAAGAAAAATTGACCGATATAAAAAAATATTAACCGATATAAAAAACCTTGACTGTAGATATTATATCGGTTATATGAAAAACCGATATAGGGCAGTTTTTGTAACCGATATAAAAAATCCTTTTTTCTAGTAGTGATAATTCCCAAAAGAATGGTTAACCACAACCCCCAAAATGTTACGCATCTCGGACTATCGAATGTCTAAATGACATCATCGGCATGCCACTCTACTAGATGTTGCGGTTCTCCGACCGCCTCCTCATGCTTCTCCTTGGGGTAACGGACATCGGGACCTGAGTACAAGAAAGTGGGTCAAACACGACGGTTTGGCAGGTGGGTGAAAAGATATGACAATTCAATAGTAAATACATTAAACATGTTTAAACAACAATTTCCATAAAAGAGATAAATCATTTATTCAAAAGCATGTATGCATTGTAAAATATGTAAAGGTAACCAAGGAGACGAAAAACAAGCAAGATGGCAACCACACAAAGCTAAGTCATCTATCACCGAAGTGACAAGAGCATATCGGAGCGTTGATCTCAGTCACACGAGGTTAGAAGATTCAACGAAATATAAATATACATATAATATACGGGACATGACCATGGTAGTGAGCCGGGCATCAGGAACCACGGTAGCAATCCGGAGTATCGGGACAAGACCACGGTAATAACCGAGTAACGGGATCCAAACTGCAACTGGCGGGACAAGAGGGGGATCTCCAAGCCAGTGGATCAAACCGACAAGGTTATCCAAGCTTAGTGGTGCCGACTCATAGGTCAAATAACAGAGATCAAGACATGTGTAAAATACATCAAATGCAAGTAAACAAACGAAAGGGACAGGGGTGCTCTAAGGCACAACTGTCATTTCATGTCGGCAATGCACTTCGGGGGTAGCAACTATTACAAGTACAATTTCATTGCTTTCGGGAATAACAATTCATGTAGAATAAATCTCGGGAACAAGTGGATACAATTTAACTTTTTAAATTTCGGGCAAAGTATTGGGTTCAAAATTTGTTTATGGTGAATAGGGGTCTCGTATCTCGATTAAATAACAACTTGGTACTCCTAGAGTTTGGAGACATTCCGAGCTCCTTATACACCTTGATAATTTCAATACATTCAATGAATCTTCGTGATATGGTTTATTTCTCAAACGTGTTCATACATGTCTCCAAGTGAACAGTCCCCATTATTCTCCAAAAAGGGTTCACAAACGATTGGGATGGAAACCCCCTTCATTTCTCTTCATTTCAAAATTCCTCGGTAAGGTCGGTTACCTGGCGGTTAGCCGCCAATGGGTTCGGCAGTTAGCCGCTAGCTGACCGCGGTTGGCATGACAGAATGCAGCATACTGAAATTCTAACCATTTTAATTCAGTTAACTGGCAGTTAGCCGTCGTTGAGTTCGGCGGTTACTGCTAACTGACCGCGCCTTTAGAAGAGAAAAGCAGCTCTCTGGAATTGTAACAGAACCTGGGTCGGTTAGTCGCTAGTCACCAGGAGGCTAGCCGACAGGTGACTGCCTAGCTGCGAGAAATTCACACTAAGTTGAGATCTAAGCCTTTTCTTCTTCCTATCAATTCCCTTCATTTCCCTGCAATGAAATGAGCTAAGGAGCTCCCCCAAAATCATCGTTCAACACTTCCCCAAAACTTCTATAAGCTTTCATCCAATCACCTCCTTCTACACCCCATTCAACCATAAGAAAGAGAAAATAAAACCACCAATCATCAATATCCATTGACTACCAACAAGTAATAAATGAAAGGCTAAAACCAATGTTTCTAAAACATTAAATAAGCTAGCAAGATGCATTCATGAGCATTTAATTCAAATCAAAGTAAGTGATTAAACATGAATGGAAATGACAAATCAATCACATTTCTCAAGAAATCATTAATGCTCAAACTATCCATTCATCCACTTACCTTAGGTCTCTAATCAAGCGATCAAGCTCCTAATCACACTCTTCTAAGCGAAGAACAATAGCTACAGAAAAACGCAAAAATAAACCCTAAAATGGGTCAAAACAAGAATCAAGAAGAAAAAGCTTAAATAATGAAAATGAACACTCCCAATGGCTATGAAAACACGATATCAAAAGAAAAGGAGGGATTGATCACTTGTAGGTTCTCCAAAAAGGAAAGACTAGCTCAATCAGGATTTTGGGATGGAAGGTTTTCTCCACAAATGGTATCAATGGAAAGCTTTAGTGGTGAGGAAGAAGATGATGATCTCTACTCCTCAATTTGTGCAAGGTTGGTGGTGATTTGGGGATGGAAAAGCAAGAGAAGAAGAAAAAGGAGAAAGAACCCTAGCTTGAGGTTTGTGCTGGAAAAGGAGAAGGGGAAAAGAGAAGAAGAGTCTTCTTTTATACAAGTCAAGAGTGGGCTCCACCACTAGAAATTCTTGTGGGGCTGAAATCATGGCTTTCGGGATCTCAGATGAGTTCGATGAAGAAGGGAAAAATGATTTTCGAAATTTCTAGTTTCCAAAAAGTATATATTTCAAGGGTTTCGGGAATATCAAATTTTGGTTACAGATTTAGTGTAAAAAGACTGTTTTGCCCTCAATGCTAGGAAAGTCAGATTTTTTGTTCCGGACGGGAACGGGGTCAACATAAGAGTTGAAGAGATTAACGGGATGAGTAAAAGGGGGTTAAAATACAAATCACAGGAATCTCAGAAATTCTCTCAAGCAAGCGCAAAGTCACAAAAGGAACCCACAAAGGGTCCCACAATTACCAAGGCACTCAAAATTCCCCAAAGCTATGAAATAGTTCTTCGAATCCCAACTAAACCAACATTCACTTATCACACTTAGAACTAAAACACGTCTTAATCAGTACTAATCAAGGGCATTCGGGTTGGGGTCTTACTGTTAGGGATTTTGTGTATTGCAATTTGATGGATGCATTTTCATTTTAGCATCATTCAAATTTTCACACATGCATTGATTTAGAAAATCTTGAAATCTTGATTTATACATGCATTGTTTTTAAGACTTGTTAAAATATTGATTTATGCGTGTTTTGATTTTTAAACTTGGATGTAATTAGTTTTTAAAGGATATTTTATGAATCAAGCAAGTCTATGGGTTTTAAATCTTTCAAATCATTTTAGGCTTTTTATGTTTCATGTTTTTAAACCTCTTAGTTTGATTTAAATCATGATTCCAAGCTTGATTTAGTGGCCGAAAATTCCCCTCCAAGAATTGCTTTGAAATATGCAATTTTAGGGGAAGTTGGTCCCTGGGCTCGTGTCGACCTGTAGTGTGCTCGGTTGACCGAGCCCATGGACCCAGTCGACCGAGCACACAGCAAGTCAACCGGATAAAGAGCCGTTGGAGCTCTTTTTAAACGGTCAGATTTATGACCGTTGAAGCCCAGGTCGACCGAAAAGGGTGCAGGTCGACCGAGGACACGCAGGAACTCACTTTTCGAGTATAAATACAAGTTCATTCCTTTGAAATTTTTGAGGAACCTAGAGGCCCTCCTTGAGATGTTTTGAGGCCAATCAAAGGGGAATGAGCTAAGGGATGAGAGGGGTCATTTGGAAAGCTAAAGCTTGGTTCCATTGAGTTAGATCACTAAATAAGCTTTACTTTTCTTAATCATATGTTTTCATGCTTTGTTTTAATTATTGGTAAATCTTTTCTAACATGATAAATTATGATTTGTTGTGTCCTTAACATGTATATGTTTTTGAATTGATTTATTATTTTGGATGCATCACCTTGATTCAAACCAAGTAGTACTCACATTGGTATATCTTGTTAGGAATTTTGTAGATTGCAATTTGATGGATGCATTATCATTCAAGCATCATTTGATTTACACACATATGCATTGATTTATAAAGACTTGAAATCTTGATTTATACATGCATTGGTTTTTAGACTTGAAGAAATATTGATTTATGCATGATTTGTTTTTAATCTTGGATGCATTTGTTTTTGAAAAAGAAGTTTTAGAAATCAAGCAAGACTATGGTTTAAATCTTTCAAATCTTTTTAGGCTTTTTATGTTTCATGTTTTAAAACCCTTAGAATGATTTAAAACATGTTTTCAAGCTTGATTTAATGGCCCAAGAGTTCCCACATAAATATAGTTTGAAATATGCAAGAAAAATGCATTTTTGGGAATTTTGGTCCCAGGCCTGACCCGCAGTGTACCAGGTCGACCGGGCCTGCAGTGTGCCAGGTCGACCGGGGAAGGCCAGGTCGACCGGGCAAACTAAAGGCCAGGTCGACCGGGTAAAGAGCCGTTGGCTCCTGAAATGGAAATTTTACAGCCGTTGTGAAGGCCAGGTCGACCGAGGGACTAACCATTGGGTTGTTTTGGCTATAAATACTAGTTCATTCCTTTGTCAAAAGCTATCAATTTTAAGGCCCTCCTTGAGAGGTTTTGAGGCCAATGAAAGGGGAATGAACTAAGGGATGAAAGGGGTCATTAGGAAAGATAAAGCTTGGATTAATGAAGTTAAATCACCAAGTAAGCTCTACTTTCCTTAATCATATGTTTTCATGCTTTGCTTAATTATTGGTAAATCTTTTGTAGCATGATAAACTATGAGTTGTTGTGTCCTTAACATGTTTTATGTTGAATTGATTTATTGTTTTGGATGCATCACCATTGATTCAATCCAAGTAGTACTTTAATTGGTAAATCTAAGTAGATCATGTTAATAAAAGAATCTTTGAAATTATATGTAACATGATTCCTATACTTGGTTGAATCTTTGGTTGTTGTTTTTCATCATAAGAAAATCTCTTTCAAATCTATCTTATGTTTTGGATTCAACAACTTTACAACTCATATGTAGTTTTGTTTTAAAGTTTCACAACTTGCTTTGCTTTGATAAGAATATCATTTTCAAGTTGTATTTATAATTACATATGATTTGTCCTCTAATTTCAATCAAATCTATTTTTATGTATTATGAGCTACATTGTTGATTTGATTGACATCCCTATGCATCACATGTTTAGAGCTAATTAATTTCATACAACTTGTGAGCCTTTGATTTTCATATCATTAACAAGTTGATATTTTTAACATGTGACTTGTATTCTTACCTCAGTCATAAATGTTTTTATGAGCTAAAACTCTCAAAAGCCTTAGGCATACATTTGTGAGCTTTCATTTTAAAAATGATTGAGGACATCATACATACACATTAAGCATCCATCTTTGCATTCATAGTGTGTGTGTATGAATTAGTTTTTCACTTCCATATCCGCCTAATTAAGAGGCATTGTAATGAGCTTAAATTGTATCTCCATCAAGTGTATTATAGACACTACCTAGAAGAGATAACCAACCTTTTGGTTGAAGAGGTTATTGCTTAGCCTAAGAAATGCATAGTGTAATAGGTTGATGTTGAGCCTTGAAAAACATCATTGTAAAGGTTATTGCTTAGCCTATTGAAAAGCATAAATAGTGGAAATCCGGTGGGGTGTTGGATCACAAGCCGGTAGTGGATGTAGGCATTGAGGCCGAACCACTATAAATCCTTGTGTGATGGTGCTTGCTTTGTGGTGATTGTTTTTATTAAGCTTCCACATTTTATTTGATAATCATCACTTGTGACTAGTTTAATTTAAAGAAGTTAAAATTGGTCATAATTGAAGCTCACCCTATTCACCCCCCCCCCCCCCTCCCTCTAGGGTTCGGATCCCCAGACTTTCATATCTAAGTAAATCATGTTAATGAAAACATCTTTGAAATTACATGAAACATGATTTCTATACTTGGTTGAATCTTTGGTTGTTGTTTTTCATCATAAGAAAATCACTTTCAAATCTATCTTATGTTTTCGATTCAACTTCTTCACAAATCATGTGTACTTTTGTTTTAAAGTTTCACAACTTGTTTAGCATTGATAGGTATATCGTTTTCAAGTTGAATGTTTAATTACATATGATTTGTCCCCTAACTTCAATCAAATCTATTTTTGTGCTTTACACTTTCAAATGCTTTTAGTATACATATATTGAGCTACATTGTTAATTTGATTGAAATCCCTATGCATCACATGTTTTGTTCTTAGAATTTCACAACTTGTTTAGAATACATAGGTATATCTTTTACAAGTTATTTTTAACATGTGATTAGCATTCTTTCCTCAATCAAAAATGTTTTTATGAGCTAAAACTTTTAAAAGCCTTTGGCATACATTTATGAGCTTTCATTTTCAAATTGATTGACGACATCATACATATTCATCTTTGCATTCATAGTGTGTGTGTGTGTGTGTGTGTGTGAATTAGATTTTCACTTTCATATCCGCCTAATTAAGAGGCATTGTATTCAGCTATAAATTGTATCTCCATCAAGTGTATTCTAAACACTACTTAGACAGATAACCAACCTTTTGGTTGTAGAGGTTATTGATTAGCCTAAGAAAAGCATAATGTGGAGGTTATTGCTTAGCCTTGAAAGCATAATGTAAAGGTTATTGCTTAGCCTATTGACAAGCATAAATAGTGGAAATCCGGTGGGGTGTTGGATCACAAGCCAGTAATGGATGTAGGCATTGAGGCCGAACCACTATAAATCCTTGTGTGATGGTGTATGCTTTGTGGTGATTGTTGATGTTAGTTTCCGCATTTAGTTTGATAATCATCACTAGTGGCTAATTTAATTTAAAGAAGTTAAAATTGGTCATAATTGGTCACTAATTTGAAGCTCACCCTATTCACCCCCTCTTTAGGGTTCGGATCATAGACTTTCAATTGGTATCAGAGCGAGGTTACTCCATTATAGGGCTTAACAACCCGGAGTTGATCCTTATTCGCTTAATTCTAGATTAGAACCCTAGTGTTGTGTTGTATTGTATATCAATAAAATGATTTCCACTATGGTCGAAAATGAAATTTCCCCAAAGAACCATTTCACCACTCTAAGACTTTTTCGAGTTAAATCTCCAAGAGTTGGTGGGTCTCAAAGTGAACTCTCAAGGACAACCTTATCAAGTCCTTAGGTGAATCTTCAAAGGTCCACTTGACTAACCTTAAGGCCTTGAACCTCTCTAGACCAACCTATTCTTTAGTTATATCTAATTGTTGGTCATGTTACATTTGCATTTTATTTCTTTATAGTCACATCTTTTAAAATGTAATGTTTCTTTGTAATCATTTGATTTTCTCTTCATGAACTTTTAAGTTATATCTCATGGTTTTCAAAATCCTTTGATTGCAATATTATAATGATAGATTTGCATCTTTGCTCATTTAGTTACATTCTTTTTATGCAAATTGATTTTGATGTCTTACATTGCATGGTTGGATATGGTGTCATTGACTTGCATGTTTGTGCCTAACTTGGTATATATTTTTATTAATGCAAATTGATGATTGTTTATATGCTTTATGGTAAAATCTTTTATTTGAGCTTAATAAGTACATATGTGATTTAGTGCGCTAAGC
Source organism: Cinnamomum chago (assembly GCA_038049695.1). Lineage (NCBI taxonomy): Eukaryota > Viridiplantae > Streptophyta > Magnoliopsida > Laurales > Lauraceae > Cinnamomum > Cinnamomum chago. The sequence goes on along the minus strand of CP142453.1, from coordinate 41,443,561 downwards.
TTATTTGGTATAATCCTCATATCCATTTTCCATTGCATTGTAAGCTTAGTACATTTGCTAGAGTGGAGATGTTGCGTGATAGATTAATGGATCATTTTAGATGAATTGGAATTAAACCATTGTTCTTAATAGGTATACCCATATATGAGATGGGAGATCCATATCTAGTAACCAGACAAATAAAAACCCTCTGTGGGGAACGACCATTCTCAAGATGGCGCGAGGCTAATACTTTCCTTACAATGGACCTATGGTGGAAAACCATGGGGCTTTCTAAATTTAAATGCCCCGCTCCCACTTAATATTTTAGAATTGAGGATTTCCTTATAGGTATATGGGCCTATATATATAGACATCAAATCATCTCGCGATATGACCACTGATTGGTTCCAAGTCAAGTTATTTTAAGAAAAGTTCAGTTTCTAAGATTAGTGTAACCAATGGGTCCATCTCATGGGTCCACCAACACTAATTAGAACTCCTTCCAAAATTAATTTGATTTGACCAATTTTGGAAACTACTATGTTTGGATCAGATTTGGAAACATTTTATAAAAGCAACCATTCATAAATAGAAAGTGCAAAAATAGAAACTAGTCCCCTCCTCCGCATGGCCCAAGCGGAATAGACTTCTTAGACTTCTAAACTTTCCAAAACTTTGGGAATCCTCAAACTCTTTGGGCATCTCCAAAACGCTTTTGGTAATCTTCAAATTCTTTGATAAGGAGTCCAACTTCACCTTCCTTCTTCAACTCGGACATTACCAGAATTTACAAATTATGGAAAAATCACATAAATTCCTATGCCTCAACGATGAGACTTACATGGTAATCTAACCATGGAAATAAAAAGGGCTATAGGGAGATTCACCATGCCTTGCCCTTTCACGGAAAACCAAGGAAACCATGATGCGCTTTACAAGTTGCCCAAAATAAACCATCAACCATAAATTGAAAGTAAAAGACTTATGGACCACATGGAGAGGACACAATGACCTACAAGTTAGTATCACATACAACCAAGCAACTCAAAAAACCAGGGTGCCAAACCATAGTGGAAAGATAAGATGCCAAGAGAAAATTCGGATTAAAAAAGAAAAATTTTCTGTCTGTAGTCGGCTAGCCGAGCTAACCAAGTCAGCTGGTCGACCTGGCCAAGTCGGTTAGTCGACTTGACGGACACCCAAAATTTGAGTTTTTACCAAATCTTAGCCAACTGATCCCAAACTCTTTCTAATGAATCCAAACACCATCTAATGGCTTCCTACCATCCTTCTATCATAGTTAAACCCTTTTATGATATTCCAAACATGGATTTACTACAAAAAGTAAGCAAACCCAATGAAAATTGATCTTTACATAGCCCTAGGTCTATCCTCTTTGCATCTCATGCAAAGATTAGATCTAGATTGCTGATCTAACATGATTAGAGATGAGGTATGGCTCTGATACCAATTGTTGGAAATAGGTGGGCCTTGTGGATAGGTTTTCAAAACTCTTTGACCCACTTGACTCAGGGATCAAGTACCCATAAGGCCATAAACTACATCCAGGATGCAACCCCTCCATCTCATCAATCATGTATAGCAATAAACTCTATCTAGAATATAGAAATCAGCAACAAACAAGCAACCAAAAATCCACATCCAATGAAATAGATTATACCTTTGGATCTCAATTGTGCTCTAATGGAGAAGAAGACTTGCTTGATGAAGAAACTCTTTATTTGTAAGCAACTTAGGATCTCCAAGACCTCTTAGTCTTCCACGCTATATCTCATATCAGATCTCTTCTCTAAAAGAGATGGGTGAGATCTCCTAAAAAAAACAACTAGAAGCTCTAAAGGAACTAGAGGAGAACTAGAAGAGAGAGAGGAGAAATTCGTGCAACACTTCCACTTAGGGAGCTTGGGCGTGGATTTCCTTGTGGGACGTCCAAGGGGTGTTCCCCTTTTATAGCCTTGGCAACCTCGCTTACTAATTAAAATAGAAGTCCAACTTCCATTAAGAATTAGTAACTTTCTCCTTCCTAATTATTATAAAAGTCTCACTTCCACAACTATTAGAAGTCTCAATTCAAGTAGAAATACTAACTTTCTAATTCCTTCCTTTTAGAGTTCAAGTAGGATTAGTTTCTGTCTAATAACTTAGGCTAGCATGGGGACCGTTAGAGATTCCATAGAAAGCTATCTCCAACTGGGACACAGCGACCCCACATCTCATGTGCAATCTAGGCCCACAATTAATTGCAAATAACACCACTATATAAATGCAATTGTACTCCAGTGTTAGGAATAAATTACAAAGAAAACCCTAAACTTCCCAATTACCACAAGTAGGCCCCTCTATCAATATCCATGGATCAGTTGGATTAAACATGTCCCTTCCAATCTTAGATTCACATCTTATTATGCTTGGGCCCCAATTAATCACATTGATCATCAGTACCATCCAATTAACTCTTAATTGAGATGGGTTCTCACTTACTAATGACAAATCCATAATTGGCACAAGGGGATAATATAGATAGATTCAATCTTGACCATTCAATGTTTCTACAGTCCTACTACCACGTACCCAAGACACCGAGGTGTTGACCTACAGTTGGCCTCACTCATTGATGACTCAAAGTAAATGAATAGACAGAAACTTGGGTCCATCAATGTCTCTGGATTGAGAGCCTATTACTAGGGAATTATGAGAGCAAACCTTAAAATTGAGACAGTATTCCATAAGGTGCTTCTCATGGTCCTTCAATACATCCATTGTACCAGCACCATGATCCAGAATCTTACATTCTGATGATCGTGACAATTCACACAATCTCATAATGATGAAGTGCTACAACCTTATCAGATGAGATGCCCAGTTTCATCACTAGTTGTGAAGATATTTAAGTATAAGATTTGTGATGCATGTCTCCCGTATGTGAATCTCATCGATACACATATATCACATCCAATATACTAATGGGACCTGGTTCATCTCATGAACCATCATGTCATATATATTGGTTATGTGCATTAAGTAATAAAACACCATTCATCTCATGAAAGGAAAGCATGATTTTATTGATAAATAAAGAAATTAATCAATTTATTACATCATCTGATGGATTGAGCCCATACAATCTAACAACAGGAACGACTGATTTATAGTAATGTCGCATGGGACCTCTCATTGCTGCCTTTATTTACTTCTAAGAGGGAGAGATAACATTCATGAGTCGATGCATTCCTACACTAATGAGAAGCGTTGAGAAGGGCCGTTTCTTTTGTTTGTATTTATGTTACACCCCGTCCTAAGTTAATCAAGAGTAACTCTAGTTAATCGAGATTAAAAAATTTAAGCATGGTTAATCAAGTTAGTTGTGGTTAATGATTAAAATGATATAAATTAGTCTCCAGTGATTAAATTGGACTTAGTTAAGTGAATTTGGATGAGAATAGGTTAATTGAGTTGAATTTAGACTTAAATTAGTGAAATTAAGGACTTTTCCGTAAATACGGATTTTTACGTATTTCGTTGAATATAGTAAAATTTGGTGCCATCATGTGTATTTCGACGAGTATATCAACTTTCATAAAATACTCAAGTTCATTTGACTCAAATGGATTAAATGAGTCTTGATTTGACTCAAAATAGAAATATGGGGAATGGAAAGGATTAAATTGAAAAATTGCATTTTATAAGGTTCCAAATGAACCCATTTGCATTCACACGACCCTTCTAGAGAATTTGAGAGACTTGAGTTCAGTTCTTTCTTTATTCTTTCTTCATTTTTCTTCCTCAAGTGATCAAAGTTAGGTTTACACGTAATTTGAGAAAGGGGAATTGATTTCTTCGTCTACTCCATCATCTCCTTCATCATCTTCATCATTTTTTTAGTATTAAAGTTGAGGAAGCTCTCAAAGTTTCTTGTATAAACATACAAGTAAGTGCTTTAATTATTACAGAACTTTCAAGTTCTATTAGGTAGTTAGGAGTGAGTTCTAGTGCAACCAACTTAAAAAGATTATGTTTTGGAATTGTTATTGATGATAGGTTGAAAAGAGTGTTTCATTTGGGTGATGTTATACCAAATCAAGCTTAAGAAGAGAGGGGTTTGTATCACACTTGAATTAGAGGCAAGTATAATCAGTTTGTAGTGATTGGATGCTAATTGATGTCAATATCTTTTGATTTTATAGTGAATATGTCACAACACGGGCTCGAGATCCGATTAATCCGGACCAACCCCGAGTCGCGATGTCCATACTTACTCCCGTAAACTCCGAATTAACCGAAGTTAAAACAAAGTCCACAAGGGATAACAATCATGCATACTGTAGACACCTCATTTGGCCCCCTATGATAGCCTTAAACACTTATCATATATAATGGTGCGCCCATTTCACCCATAATTGAATGGTTAATGGCTTAATTCAGATTAATTAATGATGATGAAGATGCTTGTTGATAATTTTAGACTTAGTTCGACGATTCATAGAATTCGTGAGAGAAAAGGGCCGAATCGCGTCTGGATCTCGAGTTCAACCCACTATTCAAACAAGGAATGGACTACAACACCATCGAAGCTCCTTCCCGACTACCTAACGACACACTCAATTTGCTCCTACAGAAATTACACTTAGTTTACCAAAATACGATATGATTAGCATGATTTAGGAGGCTAGGATCGTTGATCCAAATATCCCTACCTTTTCCTGACCTCTGATCATTATGATGTATAGACCAAAAGGTTCTACATTCTGAGAGCTTTCCGACGATATGTGGATTGTTGAATTCCGACCAACGGATCAAAAGATATGGCCGTCAGAAGATTACCCTCGTGACCCCTGTGAGAAACATACTTGGGCGCCACCCTAGATGCGCCCAAGTCCGAAAAACACACTTGGGCACAGCCACAGGTGCACCCAGGTCCCCAGTTGCCCTAAAAGCACACTTGGGTGCATACTTGGGTATGTCCTGCTCCACTCTTCATAGTTTCGACCCAATCTCAGCCCCAAAAACAAACCAAAACCGAATCCCAAGCCCATTCGACCCAAAGGATGACATGGGCACACCTGTGTGTGTGCCCAAGTCCTAAAATTCACTTAGGCGCCACCCTAGGTGCGCCTAAGTCCCCAGTCATCTTGAAAATGGACATGGGCACCCCCACAAGTGCGCCCAAGTTCAGTTTCCTCTGTTTCGGTCCGAATTTTATCCGAAAACAACCCGAACCAAACCCTAAGCCCACTTGACCCCGAAAGGAGACCTGGGCGCACTTGTGTGTGCGCCCAAGTCCCCATACCAACATGGGTGCACCTGTGTGTACGCCCAAGTCCTCGAAACCCTAAATCTACCTTGGTTTGCTGAAGCCACTAGAAACTCATGCACATAGCAACCCTAAACCCCTCCTCCACGTCGAAACCTCTATAAAAAGTATCTCTTATACCATTTGCAAAAAAAAGTGGCTACTAAAAAGAAAGAAAAACTAGAAGAAAAGAGAGAAAAAAGAGAGTGGTCACCATAACCAAAGAGAGAGCTTTAGATCTAAAAGAAGGAGAAGAAGAAACCTTCTGGTTTCCCATGATTAGCAATGGAGAAGACTTGTGAAAGCTATGGATTTGCGCGAAAGCTTCGATCTAGGACTTGAAGGATACAACTCAAACCGGTATTTCTAGATTTAGGTTCTCTTTAATTAATATTCATCATCATTAATGCTCAGAAACATGCTTAGGATCATACATACATTGTAGATCTACATTAATAGTAGTGCTTTTCAATAGATCTAATATTTAGTAGTCATTCATCATTAGTAATATGCTTAGGATCATTCTTAGTGCTTTTCAGTAGATCTAATATTTAGTAGTCATTCATCATTAGTAATATGCTTAGGACCATTCTTAGTTCATAAATCTGCATTACTTTTAGCATTCTGAACTCGTGATTAGGGTAGACTTTGCATCCCTCTCATTTTCATTGAAAGAAATTCGAAAAAAAATATAAAAAAGTGTAACAAAGCACTTAGGCACAACTGTAGGTGCGCCCAACTATCCGCATAGGTCTTCAACCCTGATTTTCATATTAAGCATATTTTATTTCTTAGATTCGAATTCGTTTTCATACATATTGATATCGGGACCTTCGGATCTCTAATTTTGCATTCCAAATCACGCGAAAAATATTGAGAAGAGAAACAAAAGAGGAAGAAAATTACAAGAAAACACTTGAGCGCAGCTGTGTGTGCGCCCAAGTCTCTAGATAGGGCTTTGGCCCCGATTTCCCATTTCGCGCGTATTCTGATTCTTAGATCCGAGTCTATCCTCATAAAAGTTAATATTAAAGTCTTCGGATTCGAGAAAAGTATTGAAAGAATTAGAAAAAAGAAGCAAAAGAAGGAAAAAGTGTAGGAAATCACTTGGGCGCACCTGCAAGTCCAAATTAAGGATTTTGACCCCAATTATCCGTTTCACGTACATTTTGCTTCTTAAATCCAAATCCATCCTCATATACATTGATGTCAAAGCCTTTGGATCCGTAAAAGGCATTGAAAGAATCGAAGGAATACCAAAATATATTACCAAAAGGTAAAGAAATAAAAAGAGAAAGGACAGTGTACTTGGGCGCCACTGTGGGTGTGCACCCAAGTCCCTGCCAAAGAGATCCGCCTCTTGGACTTTGATCCTCGTATCATTACTTTCAAATCCGAAGGTTGTTATATCAGTAATTCATATTAGGACGCTATATTTAGTCACGAAGTGTCGAAAATCGAGTTGGAATATCGTAGAATATTGCCAGTGAATTACAACCCGCAGGGGAGACACTTGGGCGCCACTGTGTGTGCGCCCAAGTCCGGCAGAGATACTTGGGCGCCCCTGTAGGTACGCCCAAGTCCTTGGATTAATTTCCGGCCCGCATTTTCCACATCTTTGCATTTCATTTAGCTTGTTGTTTCATTTTGTGATGATTTCAATTGACCGCTGAATTTCTAGACTTCGAATTATTGAATCATCATCACTTTAGACTAGGTTATATTGCATAAAACACCAAAATATAAAATCACAAAAGCATAAAACTCTTCCTTTCTTATCTTACTCTAACTAGAAAAACCTATAAAAATAATAGATATTAGGTAGATAATCCAGGGTTATTCTATTCGTGCCTAAGCGAGTTAATCAATCCTAATAAAATACTTTAACTAAAACCCCAACTTAAAAAATTTAAGCAACTAATCAACAAAACTATAATCAAAACCCTAATTAATAAACCTTAATCACTCAAAGATCCAATTAAAATCTCAATTAATAAATTTAAACAACAAACCTTTAATTCAAGCGTTAATTTACAAAGTCAGATTAATAAAATCATAACCTGAACTTCAAACTCAAATCATACCATAATTCAAATCATAACCAACACAATTCTAATCGATAACCCTACCTAAATTCAAACTTTAAGGCAATAGTCAAAACTTAATTAAAACAATAAGATCAAACCACATCCAGAAAAAAAAATTAATAATAAATAAATCTCTTAACCAAGATACGAATTAGAATATCTGAAACCAACTTAGAAATACCCTTGAATCAGACCAACCCGGAACCACCCAAAAGGCAGACACTTGGGCGCCACTACAGGTGCGCCCAAGTCACCCATACACCTGGGCGCCCATGTCTCACTCTAGCTCCTGAAACCATCGAGTCCTTATTCACTTTGAACCTTGACCTCAATCAATATCTTAGAACCATCACATAATCTACAATAGTCCTAAAATTAAAAAAAATTAATTAACTTAAACCCATCCGGGACTTCAAATCGAAGTCGGACGACCAAAGAACATCAAGCCACCACTTGGGCGCCACTACTGGTGCGCCCAAGTGCACAGAACCACTTAGGCACACATATAAATGTGCCCAAGTCCTCTGTCAAATTCAAGTTGTGAAATTCAGTTACATTTCAAGTTCCGGACTTAAGATCATTGAAATAAAACAACGCAAAACCTAAAAGAACATCAAAACAGAGACTTGCATCAAATAGAAACCTTACGAACTCCAAAGATCAAGTCAATCCATCACCACCAGCCAAGCCACACGAGACCTGGCACTTGGGCGCCACTATCTGTGAGCCCAAGTAACCAGAGTGACCTAGGCGCAACCATAAGTGTGCCCAAGTCCTTCGTTAGTCCTATTTCACCGATTTCGACATCTTTTCATCATTTGAAGTAAAACCTGAAATTATAGAACCTTCAACAACTAAAACAGAACCTCAATATATTTAAAAATGCATTAATCAAAACCTTAATACATCCCTAAATCACTCTTAACCAACCTTCAACATAAATCAAAACAAACCAAATCAATTAAGACCATGCTCAACCAAATTGTTTAGGCATAGAAATTGCCAAGCTTAGGCTATTTGCACCCTAAGATTATATCAGATTTCTCTATTAGATAGATTAGAGCAATAGGCTTCGTCCCATCACTTTTCTTGCTCCGTTAGGAGACCGGGAGAGCTGATGTGGGTGGTCTAGGACCTTAGGTGAGGGTTAATTCGATGATCAGTAAAAAAAACACTAATCACGTAAATCCAAGTAAAATCCCCTAGTTAGGCCCTTCTAGCCCAATATCAAAAATCCATAAAAACTATAAAACCAGCAAAATAAACCCAAAACAATTTTTTCCTTTATTTCTTCCTCCACCTCAGGTGCTAGATATTTAATCGAACTAAATTATAAAAGGGAATAAAGAACTGATTTCTAAAACTGAATAAATGAGAATAATAAGATGAGATGAGTGATTTCACACACTTTGAATACTTTTATTTCGGCCCATCGGCCACCCTCAAACAAACACTGGCCCATCGGCCTCTTTAAAACAAACACCGGCCCATCAGCCACCTCCAATCAATTACAGCCCATCGGCTTTCCACTTTTTATCACTCGTGTATCGCACACGAAAAACACAAAAATCACAAGTCAAAGTCTCATTTGCATCATCATTTTGATTTGAAAAGCCAACCTTTAAACCCTATTTTTCCAAGGGATTAGAAGGGGGTACCTGGGAATGGGGCCGATCCTCTTCTTAAATATTTGGCACGTCCCCCCTTCTATTTTCTTTATTTTAATTATTTTATTTTACTTGGATACACTATGATTTTGCTAGGTGAGGATTAACCTTATTTGGACTTTGACTCATAACCCTGAATTGACCCTATATTAAAGAGACCCAAATTAATGTGACAAGAAAACCGTCGTGTGTTGTTGGAAGCACATTAGACGAGAGAAAGAACCCACCCATTTATTTCCTCACATTTTTCTTCGGCTTTTGTCGAAGAACGGTGTTACGGCCGTTACCGTAGCTGCCAATCGTGATCCGTCGATTTTGAGGGTAGTTGGAATCCTCATTTTCGATGTAAAATTTAAATAGCACATATAGATGAATGGCGATTTCCCTCCCCGGGAGGATCAAAATTCACATCTGACACATACCTGTCAGATGTACATTTTGTGGAATATATACATTGATGAAACGTTAAACTATACAAGTACTTTAACCATACAAGTACTTTTCATTCAAAATAAAGTCCAATATACACAATTCCTTTTCTATCAAGTCAACAACTGCATATTAAAATACAATGCAGGTGACATCTATTTACTATTCAAAATGAATATACCAAAAGTTCTCTCAAAACATTTTCAAAACGTTTCGGATTCACTCGCACTCCAATTCAATCCCATTCGATTATACCTCTTGGAGGTATCGGATTGGCCTCCTCCACTAGCGGTGCGGCCTCGGTATGACCGGCACAGGAAACTGGGCCTATAATGTCATCAATAACACCGTGAATATGACGGTTCAACAATGCATACACATATCTAAGATAATTCATGCTATCATACACAATAATTTGTCCATTTAATTAACAGCTATAGACAATTAATTTCAATAACAGTACCTATGCATGTGAGTCAAATAATATCAAGTAATATCGATTAGTAGATTGGCAACTACAATAGCATTGCTTCATTTCAGTTCTTCCTAACGGGAGTAATCATTCATGTTCATACATTTCATTGATTACATTCATTTCATTGATTACATTAAGTACTCTTATTAGGTGGCTTATCAAATGGTGACTTTACAGTCCATAATGTGTGGGATCTATCAGAAATTATTGGCATCACCATAGAGCTCCGGAGCACCCCAATCCGTAAACTGGAGTATGATTGTTCATTAATTCATTGTTACTTTTAGTAATTGTTCATTGGTTTGTTGCATCAATTCATTTCAGCTCTAAACGAGCTTGAGAAGCTACTATGTAGTGCCAGACTCGGGAATCAAATCAAATTGATAATTCTATTCAACTTCTAATCAAAATTCTAAAAAATTATCTAAACCAAACAATTGAGTGAAATGTTCGTTATCAATGTACGTGTTTATTGTCAATGACATCAGTTTAATTGGGTTTGTACATTAAGATAACCTTAGCTAACACTTAAGAAGGTTTAGATGCCACTAACACTAGCATGTGTCAATTAGGCTTTCCTTCAGGAAAATCAGACTTCAATCTGCGATTTTCCCCAAGTTCGGTTACCTTTTCGGCTAGCTGTCGGTTGACCGACATTTCACATTTGATTAGCCGAACACAGTTCGGCTAACTTTCCAGAACCTTGACAATTTCTCACTCGATCACCTCTCGGTCGACCCTCAGTCAACCGAACTCTGCCGGTGGACCACTCTGTCGACCTCGAGTACACTCCAGAAACTTTAGATTTTCCGATGCGTCATGGTCACTCGATCGACTTGTCGGTCGACCCTCAGTTGAACGAAGTCACAACTTCGGTTAGCCAAACTCACTCGGTCAACTTTCCATAACTAAATTTTCTATGCATTAAACCAAGGTGGGTTCGGTCAGGCGCCGGTCAAGTGTCGGTCAGCTTTCCAGAAGCTGCACCACACTGAGAAATGAACCCAGACAGGTTCGGTTAAATGTCGGTCAGTAGTTTGGTTTACCGATCTACTCACAAAACTACACTCAAGAGCTTCAGAATTTCTAAAGCTAAAATCTGGAACTTTAAAGTCCTTGAGTTCTTACAAGTCCTAAGACATCATAAATCAATAAAAATGAGTATGCTTGCCTTTGTTTGAAGATTGATTGATTAAAATCCATTAATTAGCTTGACTTTGAGATGAAAATCCCAATTCAAAATCCTTTTTCAATCTAAAACCAAAAAAAATCATAGAGTACAACTCCTATGAGTTATTTGAGCTAGAAGCCTTTCCTAACCATCCCATAGAACTTGAAAACTCTACTAAGAGTTCAAGACACTCACTTGCAAGTCAAAGGAATGAAGAAGATGGAGTTTCTCTCCAACTTTCAGCTCAAAAACATCAACAAGAAGTCGGGGAAGATGAAGTGGATGAAATCCTTTTCAAAACCACACTCAAAGCTCTACTCTTGACACTTGATGAAGAAAATGGAAAGAAAAATGGAAGAAGAAAGAGTCTAGGCTTTGCTTGTGCTGGGAATGAGTTGAATGAACTCACTTTAGCTCATCTTACCCTTTATAAGTCCACTTTTGCATCTAGGCCCTCCACCTTTTATCTCATTTACAAATTAAGTCAAATGAAGGATCATTTGATTCAATTCTCATCGAATGAGTTCAAGTCTTTTATGAAAGTCAACGTACTCATCGAGATACACGTGTTGGTATCAAGAGTTTCCGTATTCGACAAAATACGAAGAAATCCATATTTACGAAAAAGTCCTCAGTTTCTTTGTTTGAGCCTAAAATCCATTCAATACCATTGATTATCATTTCCTTAAGCCTAAATCATTCACTTTAAGCTAATTCAATTCCATTTGGTCATAAACCATTATTAGCTTAATTAAACATAGTTAATTAGCCTAATTTTCAATCAATTAGAATTAATCTTGATTAGCTCGGGACGGTGTCTAACATTCCCCTAAAGTATTAGAACCATTTGGTCCTCCGAATACAATACAAATCAATACAAGTCAACAAGTAATTCAAAATTAAAATTACCTGAACGAATAGCTCAGGATACTTTTGAGCCATTTGCTCCTCAAGCTCCCATGTAGCTTCACTAGGTTCATGATGATCCGAAAGGACCTTGACCCATTTTATCGTTCTTGTACGCAGAACCGCCTCCTAGGTATCAATGATCTGGATCGGCTTCTTAACATATGTGGTGTTCGGTAATACTTGGATCTCCTCATGATGAGAAACATTTGAAGGATCAGTTATATACTTCCGAAGCATCGAGACATGGAACACTTTGTGGATAACAAAAAGTTCTGCTGGAGGGTCTAGGCAATAAGCCACATTTCCAATTCGGCTTTTGACCTTGAAAGGTTCAATAAATCTCAGGGAAAGCTTCCCTTTCTGCCTGAATCGAATAGTGCCTTTCGTTGGAGAAGTCTTTAAAATGACTAAATCATCAACGGCGAATTCCAGATCACACTGACGGTTGTCAGCATAACTTTTTTTGCCTTTATCTAGCGATTTTTAGCCGGTCTTACACTCTTTGAACCCTTTCTGTTGTTTCAGCAATGATCGTAGGACTATGGAAACTTCAAGTTCCAACCTCTTCCCAACTCACTGGAGTCCTACAACTTCGACGTACAATGCTTCAAATGGTGTCATTTCAATGTTGGAGTGATAGTTGTTGTTGTACGCAAATTCGCACAATGCTAAATGGTCATCCTAATCACTCCCAAAATCAAACTGGCATGAAGCAAGTCTTCCAAAGTCTGTATAGCCCGTTCCGATTATCCGTCTGTCTGTGGATGATAACCAGTATTAAACCGAAGTCTAGTGCCCATAGAATTCTAGAATGACTTCCAAAATGCGGAAATAAATCGATTATCCCGATTAGAAACAATTGAGACCGGTGTTCCATGTAATCGATCGAGTTACTTCCTTAACAAACAATCTGGACATATCACTGAATCCCATATCCTTTCTAAATGGAAGGACGTGTCGGACTTCGTAAGACGATCAACGATCACCCACACGGCATCGTGCTGCTTTTTCGTCTTCAGTAACCCAAATACAAAGTCCATTGTAATGTGTTCCCACTTCCATCTAAGAATATTCAGTGGATGAAGCAATCCAGGCGGTTTTCGGTGCTCAAATTTCACACGCTAGCAAGTCAAGCAGGAAGACACATAACCTGTTATCTCCCGCTTCATGTTATTCCAGCATAATCTATCCTCAAGATTTCTATACATTTTTGTGCTTCCTGGATGCATAGAATATCTGGTGTGATGAACTTTGAACATCACTGCTTGCTTCAGATCTTCTTATGCGGGTATACAGAATCTGTCTCTGAAGTAGAGAACTCCTTCTACCATCACTAAGTCTGGACTTGTTGCAATGTTACCCTTGATTTTTACTAATTCAAGATCTTCGAACTGCCTATCCTTTATTTGTTTGATAAGGACTGGTTCGAATACAGACATTGCTGCAACCATCACTCGATTGTCCACCATTTCTATGTACACATCTAAATCCCTAAACTCTTCAATCAGGTTCCATTCACCAACCAATGACGCCAAGTCAGCAGATTTCTAACTTAAAGCGTCAGCTACGACGTTACCTTTTCCAGGTACATATGTGATGGAAAGCCATAGCTCTTGATCCGCTCAAACCAACGGCGTTACCTCAGATTAATATCTTTCTACATGAACAAGTACTGAAGGCTTCTGTGATCGCAGTGGACTTCAAAAGTCTCTTCGTACAGATAATGCCCATTGTTTCAATGCGAATATAATAGCCGCGAGCTCTAAATCATGAGTACCATAGTTCTTCTCATATTCCTTCGATTGACACGAGCCATAAGCAATCACCTTACCATTCTGTATCAATACACAGCCCAATCCAATGCCTGAGGAATCTGAGCAAATTCCAAATCCTCCTCTTCCATCTGGTAAAGACAATATTGGGGCTAAAATCAACTTCTGCTTCAAAGTCTAGAAACTAGACTCATAGGTATCATTCTATTGGAATGGAACGTTCTTCCGAGTTAGTTTCGTTAACGGAGTTACTATATTTGAGAAGTCCTTGACAACCTCCTGTAATAGCCTACCAATCCTAAGAAACTCCAAACTTACGGTACATTCTTCGGACTCGGCCAATTGGTAACCGCTTCAATCTTAACTGAATCCACAGATTATCCATCTCCAGTAATGATATGACCTAGAAATGCAACCTTCTATAACCAAAAGTCACACTTCTCGAATTTTGCACATAACTGATTTTCTCTCAGTATCTACAAGGCCGTTATCAAATGATGTGAATGCTCCATTTCTGACTTTGAATAGACCAGGATGTCATCAATGAAGATCACGACAAACTAGTTTAGATAGGTAGTAAACACCTTGTTCATTAAAGCCATAAACAATGTAGGTGCATTGGTTAGACCAAAAGGCAACACTAAAAATTCATAGTGTCCGTATCAAGTCCTGAATGCAGTCTTCTGTACATCTTGGTCTTTAACTTGAATCTGATGATATCCAGATTGAAGATCAATCTGTGAAAAGTATGCTGCACACTGGAGTTGATCAAACAACTCAGCGATCCTAGGCAGTGGATACTAATTCTTTATCGTCATTTGATTTATCTGCCTATAATCGATACACATCCGAAGGGTGCCATCCTTCTTTTTTATGAACAGTACAGGTGCTCCCCACGGTGAGACACTAGGTCTAATGAGACTTTTGTCAGGCAAATCTTGTATCTATTTCTTCAACTCATATAACTCTGATGGTACCATTCGGTATGGTGCTTTGGATATCGATGTAGTACCGGGCACAAGTTTGATTGTAAAGTCTACTTCCCTGGCTGGAGGTAAACCTGGCACTTCATCTAGAAACACGTCTGAAAATTCACAGACTACAAGAATATTTTGTAACTCCTGTGCATGCTTCCTCTTTCAAACGAATGTGATGTAGCCTTCACAACCACTACACATTTTTCTTTCACCCTTGAGTGCTGAAATAAGCCTGGTGTCATATTTCTTTTGGACTCCTTCAAAGAGCACACTAGCATTGGCCTCATCAACCCTAAAGGAGATGATTTTGCCGAAACAGTCTAAACAAGCCCTGTACTTCGCAAACCAATCCATGATAAAGATGACATCAAAATCATTCATTGCTAACACAACCAGATCAGCTGGCATCGACACTTATCCAATTCTAACTATACATTGAGTAATTTACAATTCACATATACATTTCCCCCTAAAGGAGTGGATACGGTAAAATTATGTACTAATTGCATTATCCGGTCTTGCATATCACAAGCAAATGCAGGTGCTACAAATGAATGCGTAGAACCGAGATCAAATAATGCAATAAAGGTCGGTTATCTACTAGGACTGTACCTTCAACCACATTACCTGCAACCTCAGCTTGTTCCCTGTTGACGGCATAAGCCATCCCAACCATCTGTGGCCTGCTGGGCTGCTGCTGTTGTCTTGCCTGCTGTGTCTGCCATTGACGTTGTCGGCCTTGATGTTGAGGCTACTGTTGTGTTGCCTAGGAGGAGCCGGCAAGGCTAATCGCTGTGGAGGAGCAAGAAGTGTCGCTTGTCCTTGAGCAAACCGCTGATATGGAGCTCTATCATCTCTCCTAGCCCTAGGACACTGTGTCGATCTGTGTTCCAAAGAACCACAGACTAGGCAGGCTCCAGTAGTCCTCCAGCATGACTCAGTCCTATGAGCTTTGCCACAAGTCTCACAGACTGACCTATTTTCATTCCTATCATTCCTAGGAATGAATCTCTATTTTTGGATCTTATTCTTGGACCATCCTCCTTTCTTAAACCATGAATCACCACTTCTCTTGGTATTCACAGCTTCTTTCTCTCTCTTAACTTCCTTAGTGGTTTATGCCCTATCAACGACATCATTAAACATCGTAGGCTTCTGTCCAGCCAATACGATTATCTTGTACGCTGGATTTAGTCCATTGAGAAATCTCTTGACTTTCTTTGCCTCAGTATCTACCAAATCGGTAGCATACTTGGACAGTTACAAAAAGGTACGAACATAAGCAAACACGATCAGTTGACATTGTTTCAAGTTCAGAGACTCTGCTGCCTTCTGCTGCTGTACATGTTGTGGGAAAAACTTCGTTTGAAATTGTTTCTTGAAAGTCTCCCATATATCTGGTGTGGTCATTCCCTTGAACGTGTCCCTGACACTCTTCCACCACATTTGGCTAACCCTTTGAACATAGTAGAGGTAATCAACACTCTTTGTTTGTGAGTGCAGTGTATCAAACACATCTTTGATGTGTTCTAGTCATTCATCTGCTTACATCAAAACTTCATTTCCATGGAACTCAGTGGCTCCTCTCTTTCGGAACAGCTCAAAAATGGCATGAGGGTCCTTATCCTTATGCTGTAACACCACTTGAGTCTCAACATGGTGTTGTTGATGGACGGGTGATACCAAGGGAATTTGTACTTGAGCCTGCATCTAGCTCCAAACTTTTAACATAGCAGTTATTTGGGTCTGCATACCGATTTGAGCTTCCTGGCTCTTAGCTAACTGGACTTGCATGCCCATCTATCCCTCATGGCTCTTGGCCATCTACTCGTTACTTTTGGCTAACTGATCCAATATAGATGTAAACATAGCATCAACATCAGATATAGGAGGAGAAAGTGGGAGGACCTGAACGAAGTCATCATTCCCAAATCCTGATCCTGATGCCATGCTGTAAACAAAATGGAAGGTAAGATTTACATCTCTACGCTTCTATCACATATATATTACATATAGTGAAAGCAACAAATCACAGATCCTAAGTTGAATTTGTTACTAACTTAACGTTCCTTACTTCATTCTTAGTTTGCTAAGTCTTCTAAAAAGTTTCTTAACCTAGATTTTTATCTAGGCTCTGATACCATACAATAAGTATGTCATGACCCGGGCCCGAGATCCAATTAATCCAGACTAACCCCTAGTCGCGATGTCCATACTTACTCCCGTAAACTCTGAATCAACCGAAGTTAAAACGAAGTCCACAAGGGATAACAATCATGCGTACCTATCAAATGTACATTTTGTGGAATATATATATCTTGATGAAACATTAAACTGTACAAGTCCTTTAACTATACAGGAAATTTTCTTTCAAAGTAAAGTCCAATATACATTGTTCCTTTTCTATCAAGTCAACAACTACATATTCAAATACAATGCGCGTGTCATCTATTTACTATTCAAAATGAATATACCAAAAGTTCTCTCAAAACATTTCCAAAACGTTTATAATTCACTGGCACTCCGATTCAAGCCCATTTGATTAGACCTCCTGGAGGTATCAGATTGGCCTCCTCCGCTGGCAGGGCGGCCTCGTCATAACAGGCACAGGCAGCTGGGCCTGTAATGTCATCAATAACACAGTGAACACGACGGTTTAACAATGTATACACATATCTATGATAATTCATGCTATCATACATAATAACCTGTCCAATTTAATTAACAATTCTAGACAATTTAATTCAATAACAATACCTATGCATGTGAGTCAAATAATATCAAGTAATATCAATTACTAGATTGGCAACTACAATAGCATTGTTTCATTTCAGTTAGTCATTTCAGTTCTTCCCAATGGGAGTAATCATTCGTGTTCATACATTTCATTGATTACATTGAGTACTCTTATGGTGACTTTTCAGTCGAAAATGTGTGGGATCTACCAGTCTCTTGATCAGAAATCGCTGGCATCACCATAGAGCTCCGGAACACCCTAGTCCACTACTGGAGTAGGATTGTTCATTAATTCATTGTTATTTTTAATAATTGTTCATTGGCTTGTTGCATCAATTCATTTCAGCTCTAAACGAGCGTGAGAAGCTATTATGTAGTGCCAGACTCGGGAATCAAGTGAAATCGATAATTATATTCAACTTCTAATCAAAATTCTAAACAATTATCTAAACCAAACAATTGAGTGAAACGTTCATTATCAATGTACGTGTTATTGTTGATGACATCACATTAATTGGGTTTGTACATTAAGATAACCTTAGCTAACACTTATGAAGGTTTAGATGCCACTAACACTAAACTGTGTCAATTAGGCTTTCCTTCAGGAAAATCAGACTTCAATCTGCAATTTTCCCCAGGTTCGGTTACCTTTTAGGCTAGCTGTCGGTTGACCGACATTTCACATTCGATTAGCCGAAAATAGTTCAGCTAACTTTCCAAAACCTTGACAATTTCTCACTCGGACACCTCTTGGTCGACCCTTGGTTAATCGAACTCTGTCGGTCGACCTCGACTACACTCCAAAAGCTTCAGATTTTCTTATGCTTCAAGGTCACTCAGTCGACCCTCGGCCGACCGAAGTCACTACTTCAGTTAGCCGAACTCACTCGGTCAGCTTTCCAGAACTAAATTTTCTGTGCATTCAACCCAGGTGGGTTCGGTCAGGCGTCGGTCAAGTGTCGGTCAGCTTTCCAGAGGCTGCACCATACTGAGAAATGAACCCAGACAGGT
The DNA here is from genome assembly GCA_038049695.1 of Cinnamomum chago. Classification (NCBI taxonomy): domain Eukaryota; kingdom Viridiplantae; phylum Streptophyta; class Magnoliopsida; order Laurales; family Lauraceae; genus Cinnamomum; species Cinnamomum chago. Next base: position 41,425,034 of record CP142453.1, on the reverse strand, counting down.
TCGGTCAAGTGTTGGTCAATAATTCGGCTAACCGATCTGCTCCCAGAACTACACTCTAGAGCTTTAGAATTTCTAAAGCTAAAATCAGGAACTTTGAACTCCTTGAGTTCTTACAAATCCTAAAATATCATAAATCAATAGAAATGAATATATTAGCCTTTGTTTGAAGATTGATTGATTAAAAGCCCTTGATTAGCTTGTCTTTGAGATGAAAATCCCAATTCAAAACCTTTTTTCAACCTAAAACCAAATATAAATCACAAAGTACAACTCCTATGAGTTATTTGAGCTAGAAACCATTCCTAACCATCCCACGGAACTTGAAAACTCTACTAGGAGTTCAAGACACTTACTTGTAAGTCAAAGGAAAGAAAAAGATGAAGTTTCTCTCCAACTTTCACTTCAAAAACATCAACAAGAAGTTGGGGAAGATGAAGTGGATGAAATCCTTTTCAAAACCACACTCACTGCTCCACTGTTGACACTTGATGAAGAAAATGGAAGGAAAAAGGGAAGAAGAAAGAGCCTGGGTTTTGCTCGTGCTGGGAATGAGTTGAATGTACTCACTTGTGCTCATCTTACCCTTTATAAGTTCATTTTTGCATCTAGGCCCTCCACCTCCTATTCGATTTACAAATTGAGTCAAACGAAGGGTCATTTGATTCAATTCTCCTCGAACAAGTTCAAGTCTTTTATGAAAGTTAACGTACTCATCGAGATACGCATGCTGGTATCAAGAGTTTCCGTATTCAACAAAATAAACGAAAATTCGTATTTACGAAATAGTTCTCAGTTTCTTTGTTTGAGCCTAAAATCCGTTCAATTCATTCAATTCCAATGATTATCATTTCCTTAAGCCTAAATCATTCACTTTAGGCTAATTCAATTCCATTTGGTCATAAACCATCATTAGCTTAATTAAACATAGTTAATTAGCCTAATTTCCAATCAATTAGAGTTAATCTCAGGACGGGGTGTAACACAATATGAGTTTAGCCCTATTTTGTTTAAATGATATTGTGTATGGATTGATTGAATGGAGAAGGAGAAGATTATGTGTGGATATATAGGATGATTAAGGAGGAGACAAGAGGTCCCATAATGTGTATTGTGTAGGTTGTAAATGAATTAAAGTTCATAGAAGTGTTGTTTGAACTCATGGAGTTCAAATCAGAAAATCAGTATCAGAATTTTCTTGAAATTCTGAACAGTGTTAGGCCAACCGAAAGGTAGCCGAACAGGTGGCTGAATGTGACTGTGTTGACAATCTGAGAAAAATTCGAGCCACAGAACAGGTGGCTGAATTGTGGCTGAACAGTGTGGGGCCAACCAAATGTGGCTAGTTGAAGAGGTGGCCGAATTCACAAAAATTTTGTGATTGAAATTATGAACTTTTCATATTGGAGCTATTGAATTAGAGATTATTTATGGCTATTAATTGGATAGTTTAGAGACTAATTGTATGACTTTAATTGTCATAATTAGTTTGATTTGTGACAAATGCAAGTCTCGAATTTAATTGAAATGAATGGTGAATTGATCAAGAATTGTACCTAACCTCCATAGGTGTTAATTAAGGGATTTTCATGTACAATTTCTATAAAATTGTGATGTCCATCGAAAATAATACGTATATTAAATAACTGATGATTACACCTGAATGGATGGTTAGAATTGAGTAGAAATGGTTGTAATTGTAAAGGTTTGTTCATTTATTTTTAGGCTCCGTCCCGAGTTAATCCCAATTAACTCTAATGAGTTGAGCTTAAGACTAATTAAGTCAGTTTAAAGGAATTAATGGTGATTTATCACCACATAGAATTGAATAAGTCTAATGTGGGCTTATTGAAAGAGTAAACAAGATTAGGAGAGGAATTAAATAGAAATGGAGCTTAAACAAGCAAACAAAGGATTTTGTATAAATACGGAATTGTATGTATTTTGTCGAATATGGAAACTCTTGATACCAACATGTGTATCTCGACGAGTACGATAACTTTCATAAAAGGCTTGAATTGATTCGACGAATATCGAACCAAATGGACATTGTATTGACTTGAATTGGAATTTAAGGAAACTAATGGGCTTAAATACAAAATGGGCTCTTATATAAGTTAAGATGAGTTCATTTGAATGAACTCATCTCCAGGAGAACCCTAGGTAGCCCCTGTTCCATCGTTTTCTTCTTCTTTCTTTGAGTTTTCTTCATTGAGAGTGAGGTTTAAGTGAGGGAAATTGAAGAGAAGTTTATATACTTCATCTTCTCCATCTTCTACATCATCTTCTTTGAGTTTTCTTGAAAACTAAGCTTCAAGGGAAGGGATTTTATCTCAAATCCAAGTTAATCAAGGACCAAGCTTCATCTAAAGCAAGTGTAAATAAGGGAAGAAAACTCAGTTTCAGTAGCCTGAAACTGAAATGGGCCTGCCCGAGTGGGTCGGCCCATTGAGTCAACAAGGCCAACTTTGAATGGCCATAACTTTTGACCCATATGTTCGATTTTTGAGTTCTATATATCGTTGGAAAGCTCTTGGAACGTAGAAACCAATGGTATACACCTCTTAGTGAGCATAGATTGGGAGATGAAGTGGATATGGGGACAAGTATAACCGGGCCTTCCCAGGTCGACCTGGCCCACTGAGAATTGTCCGGAAAGTGTAGATTAAGTCCGAGTTTCTTGGATTAGAAAACTTAAGCATTGAGATTAATGTTAATCGTGTTTATACCATCCTAAGTGTTAAAGAGGGTTATCCTAATGCACAAATACCTAAGTAATATCAGCAATAGTAATACGTGCATCGATAACAACCGTTCACTTACGGGTGGGTTAGAGGATTAGTTTCAAGTGAGATTGAAACTAATAGGAATTGTTAAAGGGTCTGGCACTACCTAGTGGTTTCCGAACTCATCATTGAATGGAATTGAATGAATTGATAAATGAACTGAATGAAATGAGAAATGAATGAAATGACTATTCCTACTGCAGTAGATGAGATTGGGGTGTTCTGGAGCCCGTGGTGACACCAGTGATCTCTAATCAAGACACTGGGAGATCCCACCTTATTGGACCGAAAGGTCATTGACTGAAAAGTCATACATTGACAAGCCATTAAGAAATATTGAACATAATGAATGAATGAATATGCAATGCTTCCTTTTGGGAAGAACTAAATGGAGTTGAAACCAATGCTAGTGTAATTGCAATCTTATTATTGTTGTTAATTATGTTATTATGCATTGTTTAGCACTGTTAAGCAATGAACTGTTAGGAATTATGAACATGCTATAAATGTATGTATACCTTGTTGAACCGTCGTGTTCACGGTATTACTGATGATATTACAGGCTCAGTTACCCGTGCCGGTCCCTCCGAGACCGTCCCGACAGCGGAGGAGGCCCATTCGCTACCTCCAGGAGGTTTAGCCGAATGGACGTGATTCGAGAGCGTATACATGGAGATATTTTGGAAACATTTTAGAAAGTATTTTATACATTCATTTTGGTATTGTATGTATTGTAAGTATGTCCCCTGCATTGTATTTAAATATGCAGTGGTTGATTATAGAAGAACTGAAATGATGTAAAGTGAACTTTACATTAAAAGTAAATAGTTTGATTCGTTTTGATAAATGGTTGTCCATGTATATTACTGTATATTCCGTAACTGTACATTGACAGGTACGTATGCAAGATCCCTTGTAGACTTCGATTAACTTCGGTTAATTCGGGGTTTACGGGAGTAAGTATGATTACATTGCGACCCGGGGGTTAACCCTAATGACTATGATCTCGGGTCAGGGTCGTGACATTTATTTATCTTAAATAGAATAGTAAATTTAATTGAACCCGTTAATTTGAATTTGGAATGGATTAAATATTGAATTGTAATAACTCTTGAGTCCGGTACTACATAGCTATTTTACTAAGCTCATTAAAGTTGTTCCTACTGCAGTAGATGATTTGGGAGTCTAGTGTTCCGGAACTCCGTGGCGATGTTAGTAGTCGCTGGCCCGAGCACTGATAAATCCCATAATATTTAATATTTGTAAATGATTCCTTCCTTTTATGGAAGATGATTCCTTCCTTTTAGGGAATGTGTGATTTGAAATGAAATGCTATTATAGTTGCCGAATTTGAATAGAGACTCGTATTGATTCTAAATTATAATTGTATTGTCTAACATTGAATTTAGACATATTAAATATGTATTTAGCATATGAGAATCATAGATCTGTGTATACATTGTTGAATCGTTGTATTCACAGTGTTATTGATGGCATTACATGCCTAATTGCTCGTGAAGGTCCTGCTGTGGCTGCAGCACCAGCGGAGGAGACCGCTCCAATTCCTCCAAGAGGTCTCACTGAGTGGAGATGATACAATATCATATGAGTATGATATTGAAAAATGAATAATGAAAGGAAACTTTTGGAAAAGGAATTTGTTGAAACGTTTTACACTTATCATCCTTGCATAGTATTTAAATATGCAATTGGATGTTTTTAATTAGCATAAATGGAATTTTTGTTACAATGAACATTGTATATTTGTATGTATTTCCACATAATGTGTATTTGATATCCCTTGTGAATCCTGTTTGGTTCGAAGTTCAAGGGAATAAGTTTGGACGCAATTCGGGGTTAACTCAGATTTAATCTTATTCTAGGGCTTGAGTCGTGTCAATTTAAAGGGAATAATAATGAGTCATTTCATTTTGTCAAGCATCATGCCACTTTCTTCAAGGCCATCCACCACTGACGCAGACCAACGATCTAATGTGGCTGAGGGAAGAGTTTGAATGAGCGTCTTTTTGGAAGTCGCATAAGAGAAATATTGTTTTCTTTAGAAAGGGGAAAAGGATCCCCTGTTTGGTCCAAACAGGGAGAGCCTATTTGGACCAATCAGAGGGTGCCACATGGAGAGAATTTTTTTTTTTAGGAGGAGATGAGATGTCATTGAGTTGACATCACTCCCCCATGTGGCACCCCCTGAGTCGTCCAAACAGGGGATCCGATTCCTTAGAAAGGTTGCTTCTTTTGAGAGGGAGAAGACATTAAAAGGGTTGATTCAGAAATAGAACCGCTTGTAGTAGATAACTTGCTGATGTGGCATGTGGAGGATTTAGAACGAGACATTTTTGTTCCAACTGTTTTACATCTTTAAAGAATCAGAATTGGAATCAACGGTATTGGAATCAATGATCATTGGTTCCAAGGGTCACTTCCCTTAGAGAAGCAGAAACAAGGACCATTCCCTTATTAAATAATATAATATATATAATACGAAGCGAATTGGTTTCAAATTGAAATAAATTCCAATTAGGTCTAATTAATTTTGACCATTCCCACAATCTTGACCTAATTAATGATTATCAATTGCAGTACCCTTGATTCCCCAATACCCATTGATTTTAGGAGTCGTTTGTTAATTTCACATGTGATGTGAAAATGTTTTATATATGTAAATGAATCCCATGTTAGTCATTTACATATGCAAATGAGTCAAATTTGAAACATAATCCATTGTTTTTCATCTTCACACCTCTTCAAATGTGAATTTGATTGCATCTAGCGGTTCATATTCTTTCATGATTTTTTCACAGATTTTGAAATATCCATGATGAATCAAGTGATAAGATTTTACCCATGAAGTATTGTTGGGCTTCTAAAGAGGATTAACTGTTCACGGTTTGGATCGGGAAAAAGAGGGCCACAAAAATCAGAATTGAAAATCAAATAGGTTGTGCTTTTTTGCAAATATCTTACAATCCATGAAGGATCCACAGTTGGAATTTGAGCAGCTAGGCTTTTATGGCGTTATAAAGAGTTTCTCCCTTTTTAATCTTGCATTAGAGGCCTAGATGATCAAAGAATTTGGGAAAAACAGACTGCCTTTTCAACTAGTGGTAAGTATTGTGAGAATAGTGAATATATCCAACCGTTGGTATATTTCTAAAAAATATTACAATATCCACATTGAATCAACATATGAGATCTGCCCTCCTAGCTGGAAACGTCCTTTTTAAGAGGACTAACGGTTCTGATTGTGCAAATGGACCTGACAAAAACCCAGAAATACACATCTAACGGTCTGTACCTTATTGTATATTTCTCACAAACTGTGATGATCCAACGGTTGTAATTTGATACCATAGCCGATTTTTTATCTCCCTAACAATATGAAGGGTTCAAATCATGATGTAGTGGCCCATTGTCACAAAAAATGAAAAAGACGTCCTTGGGCGTTTTGGTACTGTAGCAGGGCGGAAGCAAGCATGGTGTGATTCCTTTTCACACCCCTCCACGTGGCAAAAATTTTAGGTACTTTTTCCCACAAAAATCACACCAAATGCACATGTCATTTACACACAGGATGTGTAAATTTCCCGAACAAACATAAATGGTGTGTAATGGTTGTATATGGGTTCATTTACATATGTAAATGCACTGAAACAAACGACCCCGGAATGGGAATAAGCACCATTGAACCAACTAGTTAAATTAAAATGAAATCTTCAATCAGATTTTTAAAAGGAAGTATCTATAAAAACTATTGCCATATCCTTGTCCACATCTATACCTCTATTGGAATATTTTCTCCCTTGGTTTAACCACAGGCCTCCAAACTAAGAATGCTAATTTTAGATAATACCTCAACAGAGGTGTCAACATCTCAATCCACCCTTCACTCCCCTTTCTCTCCTCTCTCTCTCCACTATCCTCTCTCTAAAATAATTGAACAGTAAAACTACCTATTGTACTTTTCAAGCAACTTTCTTATTATTTTCTACATTCAATGTTTAATTGGATTGATTTTGTTATATCTAGATTGGATTTAGTTTCTAATCTTGATTTAGGGCTTTGGGTTTCAAATTTCTAAAATTGTTTAGATTTCTGAAACTTGGGGTTTTCAATTGGTCATCAGATAAGAAATGAGGGATTGATGATTTTGGAGTTTTTGGATGGGGCCCACATGTGATCAATTTTAATAAAACTTAACCACCTCTGAAAGGAGGGATTCATGATATTGGAGTTGTTGGCTGGGGCCCACATGTGATCAATTGTAATAAAAGTTGACCAGTTCCGGGATTGGAGAATAATACTAAGCTGTCATTTTGCAATTATTAAATTATATGCAAAAATGTATTTACTATACATATTTGCTATATAGAAATATATGCTTCTAAAAAACAAAATTAACACAGTGATGAACCATTTGCTTTCTTTGTGGGAGTAAATCAAATTTGTTAGGGCAAATAGAATAAAATCACAAACTCAAAACCACGTACCGTAGCATTCAAAATTGAAAATAACATAAATACAAAAACGCTACAATAAGCCAATTGGAGGATCTATATCTCTAACCAACAAACATGTAATTTATATTTTGAAATTCTACCTTTGTCAATTCATGGGTCCCATCTCGCATCATATGGTTTTATGGACGGTTAGAATAGAGATGGTGGACCCCATTCATCAAGGTCCCACTTAAATAGGCTATGTTTGGTTAATTTGTGAGGTCTATGATCATTTGATCTTTATCAATCAATTCATGGATCCTAGTCCGCTTCATATGGCTTTATGGACAGTTAGAATAGAGATGGTGGAGCCCATTCATCTGGATCCCACTTAAATATATTTGGTCAATTTGATAGGTCTATGATCATTTGATCCTTTGATCTTTCCTAATCAATTCATAGGTCTCATCCCGCATCATATGGTTTTATACGGTTAGAATAGAGATGGTGGACCCCATTCATCTCGGGGGTCCCACTTAAATAGGTTAGGTTTGGTCTATTTGTGGGTTCTATGATCAATTGATCCTTTGATCTTTATCAATCAATTCATGGTTCCCAGCCCGCATCATATGGTTTTATGGACGGTTAAAATGGAGATGGTGGACCCCATTCATCTGGGTCCTACTTAAATATATTTGGTCAATTTATTAGGTCTATGATCATTTGATCATTTGATCTTTCCTAATCAATTGATGGGTCTCGTCCCGCATCATATGGTTTTATGGACGGTTGAAATAGAGATGGTGGACCCCATTCATCTGGGGGGTCCCACTTAAATAGGTCAGGTTTGGTTAATTCTGAGGTCTATGATCATTTGATCTTTATCAAGCAATTCATGGGTCCCAGCCCGCATCATATGGTTTTATGGTCAGTTAGAATAGAGATGGTGGACCCCATTCATCTAAGGGGTTCCACTTAAATCTATATCTCTATTGGAATGTACTTTTCCTTTGGTTAACCACAATTCTCCATACTATAAATCCTAATTTTAGAAAATATATCAAAACAGGTGTCAAAATCTCCATCCATGCGAAGGCTCCTCTCTCTCCACTAACTGGACACACAAATTCCTTCAAAAAGAACCAACTTCCCAATTCGTAACTGCTCTCTTATCTACTACTCCAATTACAGAGAATAATAATAAAGAAAAAAAGAAATTGAGAGACAGCAAACGAGGAGAAGGAGAGAGAGATATAGTAGGGAGAAGAAAACATAAGGAGATCCCATCATTTCCAATCAACGATTCTTTTTTGATGTCATGTTAGTCTATCTCTCTCTCTCAACTTCATTTTTCTTTCATTTATCCCGATTCAGTTTCATGATCTGCTGCAACGCTGTAGCTTAGATGAATTTCTCATATCATTTGATGATTTGGGTCACCTTCACACATGCATGGTAATCCACCTCAAGAGCTCTCAATCTCATCCCAATTCCAAGTTTTGGTTGCTAGATGTGTATTGGGTCTAACTGCAAGCCTGTGATGAATTAGCTAGAGACCCAAGCCTGATATTCGGCCCAGTAATTTATATTTTGAAATTCTTTATTTAATATATTTTTCTTTTGAAAGAAAAAAACATTTTATTGAGCTATTTTCAAACAGAAGCTTCACTCAGGAAAAAAAAAATAACAGAACTATATTAACATATGAACTGGGGCATAGAGTAAACAAATTTCAACTGCAGTTAGATGTTTAGGTAGATAATTCTGCGTTATCTTTTTTTTTTTAATGATATAAGTAATGTTATAAAGCCTTTTACTTGTGGTAAGTAACTCATTGACACCATTATCCGAGTATAATTTATATATTTGTCATACTTTTCTAAGTACGAATCTGTAGCATTGGGGCCCTGTGTAGCACGGGGTTTCATAAGTATAATGACTCGATAAAAAAAAGAGAAAAAAAAGACTCATCAACGAAAAAGAAAAAAATATAATGAACATATCCAGAAAACAAAAGAAACAAAATAAAAGTAGAAAAACCCAACTAAGGTCAAACAAAAAAAAAGATATATTACACAATATTGACAAAATGAACCTTAATGGCAATACATATAGTTGAAACGCACTCTTACAGAAAGGACAATGACATAAAATAGCTAAAAAATGTTTGAGAAATTTAAAAAATAACCCAAATACAAAAACAACGTTTAACAAAATAAAATCCTTTGCTAACTGGCAAACAAATTAATTTTAAAGGAGCAATGGATACAAATAGGTAGGAGTACTTCTGCAATAAAAGCACAACCTATGTATTCAGTCAAATTAAAGGTTTGAAATTAAATATGTTCAAGATATTGTGAACTCCGTGTTATTCAAATTAAATCTACTTGCTTTATTCTTTTTTTAATGTGAATATGTCTTTTTTTTTTCTGCACGTGCTCGAGCTTCATCAAACCCCATTTACACATCACCTAAAGAATAAAACATCTGGAAAAAAACATAAAGATCAAATTAGGAACAAAAAGGATTCACAAGTTTACTAATTAATAAATTTATTAAAAATCATTCTTATTAGTCTGTGCATTTGGTGGTTCCATGGTCCGTGCATAGCACAGGGTTTTGCTAGTGCTAACTAAAGTCTGGGTACACAATATCCTTGTCCATATACGAACTTCAAGTTTTTGCATGCTCGACTAGAGAAGTCTTAGATGCAAGCACCATGTACTTTCCTCCATATTTTTATTTTTTTTGGTAACTCAGCGAAGGGGACTGGCACCCAAGAGAGAGTTGCCTGCATGTACACATGGGAAGATAGCATGCACAAGTGGGAAAGGAGCCCTCACAAGCGGAAAGAAAACCCACACAAGTGGAAAGAGTGTACCCAGGGTTTGAATCCTGAGCACCCAGGTGAGAACTACCCCCACTTACTAGTGAGGTAAGTGGCCGTTTTCTTCATCAACATATTAAAAGCATTAAGTCCAGATACACAGCAAGCACAATATATGTTAGTGTGGCATATATACCGAGTGCCTGCAAAGTGAGCTTTCTCGGCAAACACACTCTAGTCCGGATCCTCGCCGATCTTCTATACCACCTATTACATTAGAACCATATAACAATTTCTTGAAACTCCATCGCAGGGCCCACATATAGATAATATCGACCGATCCAAATGAATTTCATCCCCTCCACCAATATATTCTTAAGTTTCAATTCAAAATGAGTGGAGCCCTCAGTACTATTGAGCACCATGGTGGAAACTTGATTAACAAAACGCCATCTTTGATGTCACAGCATCAATCAACTAGATTTTCATCATAGTGCTCAATCAGACCACATGACCCACTCGTTTTGAATTACTCCAAGATACTCATGTTGAGTGGTGTTGACACCTTAATATCACTCACATGCCAAAAGATCCATCCCTAGGACTCCAAGTTTGGAGTATCATTCATGACTATTAGCCCAACTTAGCGAAAAAAGGGTCTCCAATTGTGTTCCTTATCATCATGGCTGGGTCCTACTTTTGATGATTTGTTGAAGAGGCCATCATGGATTGCATAGGGCCCGCTCTACCACACTGTTGAGTTAAGCCCAATTTTGAAGAGCCTATTAAAGAAAGGGCAATCGAACCAAATTTGGTTGACATGGTGTATACCTTGCTGTGAAGGGTAAACTTCCCTTTTATTGTTCTTGGATACCATATGAAGATTGACAAAACGCAGTATTTTGTGTATTGTTTGGCAGGAACGAATCAAATTCAGTGATCTACACTGTCCATTAAATTGTAAGTTTCTTCCCAATGACTATAATTTCAGCTCAATCAAAGTGATATCACCATTGGATTAGACATACAATACTTGTCCTTTTTTTTTCATGTCTCCAATCCAATCATCCTTTTTGGATTGATCTAAGAGGGCATTTGGAAACCACGGATTTTTTTAGATTTTAACATGACATTATGAAGGTTTCTTTAGATTGGAAGATATTTTGGATAAATGTTATGCACTCTTATTTGTATGAAAAAATTGGTTGTATTAAGAAAAGTACCTAGCATGTGTCTCAACTGATTTTCTTGATTTCTAAAGATTGTCCAAACAGTTTACGGCTGCTGCAGTGACATGAACCCATACAAGTAAAAGCTCGTGGATTCATGTTTTGAACGATTTGCTTCTTTAGATTGTACAACCCAGATGTACAGTTTGATTTGTAAAAGGCCTTCCATGGAATTGTAAGAATAAAATTTTGAAAAAGGCTAATTGCATTTGAATGAAGGTTTAAACAATAAATAAAAAGAAAGTAAAGTTCACTTCTAATATATTTTTTATTTCTAGTCATCAAGAAAAAAAAATTCTAATAGTTAAAAATAAATCTAAACTTAAATAATAAAAAATAACAATATAGATGATATTAAAGAAAAAAAAAAAACCCTGCTTACATACCTTACAAAGATATTGGATTCAAAGTTGCTATAGATGGAGAGGACTGTTGAAAGACGAATAACAAAAGGAAAAGAAGAAAGATAGTGAAAAATATGCTGTAGTATGACAAAAGGATTTCATGATATATAGAAAGGAAACTTTTTTTTGCATAGTCTGCTATTCCGTTGTTTGATGCAACATATTATTCTTAAGAAAGAGAGAAAATAAACTGCGTTCTTCAGTAAAGAAGATATCAGGTAAGTGAGAAATCTTACGTTAGGTCATTTCAGGAAATATTTTGATTTTTCATATAACCCCATTTTTAGTCAATGTTTTTCTCACAAAACTGGAAAAATATGAACTAATTTTCCTAAATAGATTGCATTTCAATTTCTTATATGAGCGATTCGGATGCATGATTCTTCACTCCTGAAAATGGAAACACGTTGTGAGCAGAATTCTAGAGTTGTACAAGTGCACTCTATCAGAACTCCAAGAATTCATGTTTGGGAGAATTTCAAATTCTCCAAAAATTGTTCCTTCCAAATTCCTCTTTTTGATGGAGGATTTGAAATTCCAATAAATGGTATAGAGAGTGGAATTCCAAGAACCAAGAAGTCTTTTGGGTGGTTGGAATTTGAAACTCAAATGAAAGAAACACAGTATTTCAAATGGCAGGGGACAAGATGTCACATCATGTCCATAAAACCCCAACCTCTCAAATTCTAGTCATAAATTTCTGTAAAGAAACAGGCCAGGGCATGTTGTTTTACTAAAACTACTGGTAGAAATTCAAGATTTTGGAAATTCAAAGACATGATGTGATGGTATGTCCCCATTCTTTTTAAAATGCCATGTTTCTTTCCTAGATTCTCAAGTTACATTTTGAAAAGTCTCAAATGACCTTTAGAGTCCTTATGTAATATTTCTAGATGCTCCACACAACACTACAACAAACTGCACATTTCCCGACACTATTTGCCGATGCAATGAAAATTTGCGTTGGCAAAAGTCTTATTTCCAACGCATATTTGGACTGCGTTAGTAATTAATGTCGGAAAATGCTAGTTTTACCGACGCAAGTAAGACCGCGTTGGCAAAAGCTATTGAAACCACATTGGCGCCAACAAAAAAAACACCAAAAGAGAGGGAAAGTTTTGCCAACGCGTTTTTCTCTAATGGCGACGCAATAATGCGTTGGCAATTATCTTATTTACTGGCGACGCACAAGTGTGCGCTGGGAAAGGTCTGAGTTTTTATTCGTACAATTGTCAACGTATGACACGTCCCCAAAGCCCCATTTATGACAAACTTACCTTTTCCGACACTATTTTCCGACACAGTAAAAAGTTGGTTGGCAAAAGTCACCAAAAATTGTTGCTTTTACCGACTCAAGTAAGACTGCGTTGGCAAAAGCCGTGGAAAAACTTTCCCGACACTATTTTCCGACGCAGTGAAAATTGGCATTGGCAAAACACTACAAGAAAGTTGGCTTTTAGTGGCGACTTTTTTTGCCGCGGTCTAATTTTCGCCACTAAAAACCTACGTTTAGTGGCAAATATTTGATGTCGCCACTGAAGGCATTATAATGCCCACATTTAGTGGCAACTTATATGTTGTAGCTAAATTTCGCCACTAATTCCTTGGCGGGAATTTTTGGTGCCATGGGATTTTGGAGGGAAAGAGATTTTGTGGGATTATTGATTGGTTGGTGACAGAATGACTTTGATCCTTTCTAAGGCCAAATAGTTTTCTGTATTCATCCTGAGGCAATCACAAAATGTTACAAAAACTGTATTGAAGAATGGACGACTACAAAGAGAATTCTTTGAAGTTGCTTCCTAACTGGAGTGACAAGCTATCTGATCCAGAATCCCGGCTTTTTTACATTGCTTGTGTTATTGCTGCCTTCATCGGGATTTTGACTATTGCCTACACTATCTTTCAATGGAAAAGGAGTATTAGTTTAAGTTGGATGAAAGCTGTTGCGAGTTCAAAGATGAACCGAAAAACCAAGCATAATTAAGGTTCCTGTCGCAACCCATACATGGTACTTGGAATCTGGATCTCGTGGAAAGAATCTAAATTGTTGTGTCTGCTTGAACTCTCTTTCACCGCCCCAACCTCTTAGTCAGATGATGGCTTCAGATTACTCCTTTCACTGCTGTAATATTTGTGCTGCTGCAGCACACTTGAATTGTTCTCCGCGCGCTCACAAGGATTGCAAATGCGTGTCTATGTTCGGATTTAAATATGTGGTCCATCAATGGGCTGTGCCATGGACAGAAGTAGCAGATATACAAAAAGAAACTCCTTCGTGTAGTTACTGTGAAGAGCCATGCAGTGGATCTTTTCTAAGTGGTTCCCCAATGTGGTGTTGTATGTGGTGTCAACGGCTGGTGCATGCAGAGTGCCATGCAAGTATGTCTAATGAAATGGGCGACATTTGTGATTTAGGGCCGTTTAGAAGACTGATTTTGTCTCCCCTCTTTGTGAAGGAAATGAACAAGGGTGGCTTTTTGAGCACAATAACACATGGTGCAGAAATTGCGTCTTCTGTACGTGGATGTCTTAGTAGGAATCAGAGTAAAAAATATAAGCATGGGAATGAAAACTCTACTGACTCAGCAAATAGCTCTAACACTGCAGACTTGTCCATGGATAGCACTGCTGATGCTCATCAAACATCGAAGCACTCTCATGTAAATGATGTGAACTGTAATGGTAGCCTGAATGCAGGGAACCTAAATCGAAGCTGTAACACCCCGACCCCTAATGGCCTATTATTTATAATTAATTGTTTGATTAGTTAGTAAGTTAGTTTAGAGTCTAAGTAGTCAGGGTTACCGACGAATCTCGTGTGCGAAGTTTCGCACGATTCGGAGTGCGTTTGGGTAGGATAGAGAGTCGTTTTACGAATTGGGTAGGGTTTTTAGGGAATTTATGAGATTATGAGTTTTGTGAGTTTGGGGTGCATTGGGTAGGTTTTGACGTTTCATGAACTTTAGCCTTCGGTCGCGTTTCAATCTGACGCGTCGAAGAGGCCCGGAATCCATTAATCGTGTGCGTGGACCGACCCGGACCTTGACCTACCAACCCATCAGCCCAAGCCCAAGCCCATGGCCCATATACTTAAGTATCCTACCTACTCCTCTTATACTTATCTTCCTTTTCATTTAATTCCTATTCACTTGACTCAACTACAACTACAGCAATACAACCGACTCATCTTCTCTCCATTTCCCTCATCTCGTTCTCCTCCGTTGACGAGCACGGAGCTCCGGCGACGGAAGCCAATCCCACCATTATCTTCTTCAAGCTTCCAAGAGTCTATTCATACACTTTTCTAAGAGTTTCACCCACAACCCATTTAGAGGTAAGCTCTCTAAGCTTGGAAACCAATTCATCTTCTTCCTCCTTGGTTAGAAATGGAGTAGATAGGCTTACCTTGGCCTTGGCATGTATGTGTAGGAGCTATTTGGGATTTGGAAAAGTGTTCACCCTTTTTGGAGCTTCCAAAGTGTTTTCTTCCTCCATTTTCTTCTTAGATTTGAGTTCATCACATCACTAAGGCAAGTCAATAGCTATATTATTACTTGATATGCTTGTCTACCTTGATTTGTTTGCTAAAATCATGTTTTAGATTACCTTGGCTCAATTGATACTTTAGTTGATTTAAAACATGATAAAAATGGCTTATAGTTTGAATGGAATGGACTTAGGATTGATGAGGTGATTTATGAGTTTTATGGACCTTAGTTGAAGTGTTTTTATTCCTATATATGTTGCATATCAGGTCCAAGAGAAAGGAAATGGGAAAAGTCCCATTTCAGCCCAGAACAGGGCTACTGCCCAGATTTCGCAGGCTTCTCGGTCGACCGAGACCTGTGTGTCGGTCGACCGAGACTCAGGGCCCAGTCGACCGAGAGTCGACCGAGCCTATGAGAATTTTTCCAACTTTTCCCTTTTAAGGGATTTTTACCCTGTTTTAAGGTGGACTTTGGTGGACCTTTGGATACCCCTTTTTGAGGACTCATTTGACTTAGTGTGAGAGTGTTTCGAGCCGACATTTCTCATTGTGAATCCGGTTGTATCGAGAATCAATCGAATTCAATCTCGAAAGGTATGGGATGACGGGATACTCTTCTTTAATTCTATGCACGAAGATTATTCGTACGAGTATCGCGAACCCTAACGCTTTGTTGACTGAATAAGTTGTGCGATGCTTCAGGGTTGACACGTTACTTAGGATTGGATTGCTTATTTGCTTTGAATTCAAATAGTACCTTCGGGCACTATCTTCCACATGTGATGAGCATGTTCTTTAGTCCTATTGTTTTGTATTATCAGAGGATCCTTTTGAGAACTTAGATGAGGACTTAGGATCCCCTTTGTTATTTCATTTGTTTCGTCATTTGTTTGAAGTGTCGAGGCTAGGAGGCTTTGTTCATTAGGCTTAACGAGGACTACTATTGATAATTGTTTTGGAGTTCGATTTGATTGGAAATAAAGTAGTTCTCAATTGTTATTGAATCTTGTTCGCGCAAGAAGCCTAGCCCTTCACCATTGTCCTTAGGATTCTTCGTGTCAGGCACCACTCAGCTGTTAACGTTCAACACAGTTGGGGCACCGACTGTGGGAGAACCCGATACCACCTCGAAGCAAGATAGAGCCAGAGCTCACGGAGCCCGAGCTACTTGAGCTGAGAGTTATTGTTCCTCGAGATGTTTGTTTTGTTACAGCAAGATAGAGCCAGAGCTCACGGAGCCCGAGCTACTTGAGCTGATCTTTGTACGTCCTCGAGCAAAGTAGTACCAGAGCTCACGGAGCCGGAGTACTTGAGCCACGAGTTGTTTGGATATTGGATACTGGGTTTTTATCCCAATTGATGATATATATTGGCATATGTGGATCGCCTATTTTGATAGTTCATTTATGATTCGAATGCATTGCATCTCTTTCGATCGGAGTGCTATGCATATCTTATGATCATGTGTACTCGTTTACTCTCTTTAGTATTGTATATTCATGTGATTTATATACCTATTGCTTTGCCATCCGTTGTGTTGATGATGCTACTCTTGGTGCATAGGTACCGAGTACTTCTACCCCGAGGCGGAGGAGACGATGGAAGAGGTTCAGGCAGATCAGCCTGATGACTTCCTAGATTATAGTACGGACGACATTGTATAGCCGTGACGACCCCGTACACGAGCGCCTCATGATTATCTCCTTAGCTTCATCTTTTGGTTTTTCTTACTTTTGTATAGGCCTAGTTTAGTTGGCCTTTTCATTTGTAAATGATATTTTGTATACAGTCTTAAACTCTAACCTTAACTTTGATATTCAGTATATTGCTCGTAAACTATACATCTTTAAGATACCTCTTGTGTAATGAAGCTTCCGCTATTGTTTAATATGTTTGAGGAAATGTTTATACCTCACAGCGGTCTTCGATCCAGGTGGGACACGATTAGGGCATTGGCTTATGTTTATTATTGGAAAAAGTTTTAAATTGGCCCTAATCTCACGCATAACCCCGGTTCCACTTTTGGGGGCGTGACAAGTTGGTATCAGAGCTTTGTACTGGTTTCTAAATTAAAAGTAGAAACTTAAGACATGTGAGGATTGGGTTTTCGTTGGGTATCTTAGCTGGTGTAGATTGTATAGTTTGTATGTTAGATTGAGTCCCATAGGACTAACATGTCTTTATTTGCAGAATGGCTGGAGAACATACACGCTCTACTCAGAATAATGATCAGGCTGGGTCTAGTGGGGATGGATCAGCAGATGCCAGGTTTAATCAGCTTATGAAAGCCTTTGTAGATTCACAGACAGCACAGGCTCAGAGTCAGACACAGCAGAGGGAGGATCAGGCTACCTTCCAGGCTCAGATGCTACAGTTCTTACAGAGGCCAGCTCCGGTGCCTCAAGTCATCATACCTCCTAGGGTGAATGACTTGAATGACATCTATGATAAATTCAAGAAGAGGAACCCGCCAGTATACTATGGAAATGAAGACCCCCTCGATGCTGATGAGTGGGTGGTACAGATGGAGAAGATCTTCAAGGTCTTCCAGTGCACTGGACGGGAGCGTGTACAGTTAGCCTTGTACATGTTCCGCGGTGTAGCAGAGTTATGGTGGAAATCAGTTATGACTCCTTATGATACTATTGATGATGCTGAGGCTTGGATGTCATTCCAGACACTTTTCCGAGCTAAATACATTCCACCCCATATTCAGGCTCAGAAGTTGATAGAGTTTGAGGCTTTGGTTCAGGGAGAGGATTCAGTGCTGATCTACGAACAGAAATTCACGAACCTTTCGAGATTTGCACCGGCCTTGGTTCAAGTTGAGGCTGATAAGGTGATGAGGTTTATTCGGGGACTGAGACCCGATATCCAGATGCAGGTGACATCTGTTACCTTAGTCACATATGAGGAGAACCTCAAGAGGGCTTATTGGGCTGAGGAGTCCATTCGAAAGAATACCCTCTATGCGCAGCAGCTTCAGACTTTGCCTGTATCAGTTAGGAGCCCAGGCTTAGGGCAGTTTCAGCAGCGTCCACAGCAGTATCCTCGGCACCAGCAGTACCAGCAGCGTCCTCAGCTGCAGTATCAGCAGCAGCAAGGCAAGAGGCCTAAATTTGATCAGCGCGGAGTTTACTGTGAGCGGTGTGGCAAGAGCTCGCATACCATTGCGACATGCAGATGGACTACAGGGGCATGTTTTGAGTGTGGTTCGATGGAACATCAGAGGAAGGATTGCCCTCGAGCACAAGGGCAGGGAGTGAGGAATGCAGCTCCACGACCACCTTGGGCAGCACAACCTCCGAGGCAGGTACCTCAGCAGCCACTTAGGGCACCGCAGCAGCCTAGATTGCCAGCACCACAGGGTAGAGGACAGTTCAGACCTCAGGGACCACAGCGACCTCAGGGCCAGCAGTATGCACAGTATAGACAGCAGGGCCAGCAGCAGCAGAGGCCTCAGCAGTATGGCAGACTACAGGCCCTTGATCTGCAGGAGGGTGAAGAGGCTGGAGGAGTGGTGGAAGGTACACTCTCTATCTCAGATGTACCTGCTAGAGTCTTGTTTGATTCTGGTTCCACACACTCATTTGTGTCACCTATGTTTGCTGCACGTTTGGTGGGAGATATAGCTCCACTGTATTGTGTGTTACTTGTTAGTACTCCTTTAGGAAAGACTGTGCAATGTGAATCTTATTATCCAGCTTGCAAAGTGCAGGTGGGGAGTTTTATCTTAGCTGCAGACTTGATCATCCTAGAGATGAAGGACTTTGATGTGATCCTAGGTATGGATTGGTTATCCACCTACAGAGCAGTGATGGATTGCTTCAACAAAGTAGTCAGATTGCAAGTTTTGGCAGATAGTGTAGAGATAGTTGGGGAGAGGAAACCCATGTCCACTAGAGTCATCTCAGCCTTGAGAGCTGATCGATTGATTAGGAGTGGATGCAAGGGTTATGTAGCTTATATTCTAGAGGAGGATGCAGTGTCCAGAGCGGTGGAGGATATTCCAGTTGTGTGTGAATTCCCGGATGTCTTTCCGGAGGAGATACCTGGATTACCACCAGTTCGGGAGATTGACTTCACGATTGAGCTGAAGCCAGGGACAACACCGATTTCGAAGGCTCCTTACCGCATGGCTCCAGCAGAGCTAAGAGAGCTGAAAGCTCAACTGCAGGACGTTTTGGATAAAGGGTTTATGAGACCTAGTTTATCACCGTGGGGTGCACCAGTGCTCTTCGTGAAGAAGAAAGATGGATCAATGCGTATGTGCATCGATTACCGGTAGCTGAATCAGGTTACGATCAAGAACAAGTATCCTTTACCTCGTATAGACGAGTTGTTTGATCAGTTGCAGGGAGCACAGCATTTTTCCAAGATAGATCTGAGATCTGGTTATCACCAGATACGTGTTCGGGATCAGGATGTGCAGAAAACAGCCTTCAGGACTAGATATGGACATTATGAGTTCTTGGTTATGCCATTTGGGCTGACCAACGCGCCAGGAGTATTTATGGCCTTGATGAACAGAGTCTTTGCACCATGCTTAGATAAGTTCACGGCCGTATTCATAGATGATGTCCTAGTCTACTCGAAGTCCAGAGATGATCATACAGAGCATTTGAGGAGTGCATTGCAGATCTTGAGGGAGAATCAGCTCTATGCTAAGCTCAGTAAATGTGAGTTTTGGCTGGAGCAAGTGTCTTTTCTTGGACACATCATCTCTAGAGAAGGTTTGGCGGTAGATCCCGCGAAGATTGAGGCAGTGGTTGTTAGGGTTTTTATAGATTGCAATTTGATGGATGCATATCATTAAGCATCATTTGATTTACACACATGCATTGTTTTAAGATAAACTTGAAATCTTGATTTATTCATGCATTACTTTTAAGAGTTGTAAAAGTTTTGATTTATGCATGATTTGTTTTTTAATCTTGGATGCATTTTGATTTAGAAAAGAGTTTTCAAGAAATCAAGCAAGCCTTTGTTTTAAAAGTTTTGAATCTTTTTAGGCTTTTTATGTTCCATGTTTTAAAACCCTTAGAATGATTTAAAACATGTTTTAAAGCTTGATTTTATGGCCCAAATAATTCCACAAAGAAAAACTTTGTTTTTGCAAAAATTGGATTTTGGGGCCACTGCAGTGTCGCCGGTCGACCGGCGCAGAGGTCCCGGTCGACCGGGAACACTGCAAGGCAAAAATTTGGCCTGGCGCCCCAACGGTCAGAAATCTGACCGTTGTGTGTTCCCGGTCGACCGAGGCCTGTTTGCCGGTCGACCGAGAACTAGCCGTTGGCAACTTTTTGCTATAAATATGTGTTCTTTCCCTTGCCAAAAGTTGGGAATTTTTAACCCCTCCTTGAGAGGATTTGAGGCATATCAAAAGGGAAAAGAACCAAGGGATGAAGGGGATGATTAGGAAAGCTAAAGCTTGGATTAATGAAGTTAAACTACCAAGTAGGCTCTTCCTTCCTTAATCATATGTTTTCATGCTTTTGTTTTATTTTTGGTAAATCATTTCTAGCATGTTAAACTATGTTTGTGTTGTGTCCTTAACATATTTTATGTTTTGAGTTGATTTATTGTTTTGGATACAACATCATATGATTCAATCCAAGTAGTACTTGAATTGGTAAATCAAAGTAGATCATGTTAATGAAAGAAACTTGGTAAATCATATGTAACATGATTCCTATACTTGGTTGAATCTTTGGTTGTTGTTTTCCATCATAAGAAAATCACTTTCAAAAGTATCTTATGTTTTGGACTCAACTTCTTTACAAATCATATGTTTTCATGTTTTGTTTTATCATTGGTAAATCTTGTAACATGTTAACCTATGATGTGTTGTATCCTTAGCATGTGTTATATTTTGAATAGATCTATTGTTTTGGATACATCACCATTGATTCATCAAAGTAGTACTTTATCTTTGGTAAATCTAAGTAGATCATGTTAATGAAATATGTAACATGATTCATATACTTTGTTGAATCATTGGTTGTTGTTTTTCCATCATAAGAAAATCTCTCTCAAATGTATCTTATGTTTTGGATCCAACATAATTACAAATTATATGTGTATTATTGTTTTAATGCTTCACAACTTGCCTTACTTTGATTGGTAAATCTTTTTCAAGTTGTCCTTATAATTACATATGATTTGTCCCCTCTTTTCAATCAAATCTATTTTTATGTTTTGAGCTTCATTGATGATTTGATTGACATCCCTATGCATCACATGTTTAGAGCTAATCCATTTCATACAACTTGTGTAACTTTGATATCATTAACAAGTTGTTACTTTTAACATGTGATTGCATTACTTCCTCAATCATAAATGTTTTTGAGCTAAAACTTTCAAAAGCCTTAGGCATACATTTATGAGCTTTCATTTTCTAAATGATTGAGGACCACACACACACACTTCATTTGTTTTCATCTTTGCATTCATAGTGTGAGTGTGTATTAGATATTCACTTCCATATCCGCCTATTTTAGAGGCAAATGTAATGAGCTAAAATGAATCTCCATCTAGTGTATTAAAGACACAACTTAGTGAGATAACCAACCATGTGGTTGAAGAGGTTATTGCTTAGCCTATAAAAGCATAATGGATAGGTTGATGTTAAGCCTTGAAAAACATCATTGTAAGGTTATTGCTTAGCCTTGGAAAGCATATTGTAAAGGTTATTGCTTAGCCTATTGAAAAGCATAAATAGTGGAAATCCGGTGGGGTGTTGGATCACAAGCCGGTAGTGGATGTAGGCATTGAGGCCGAACCACTATAAATCCTTGTGTGATGGTGCTTGCTTTGTGGTGATTGTTTATATTAGCTTCCGCATATTGTTTGATAATCATCACTTGTGACTAGTTTGTTTTAAAGAAGTTAAAATTGTTAAAATTGGTCATAAAAGAAGCTCACCCTATTCACCCCCCCCTCTAGGGTTCGGATCCAGGTGGACTTACAAGTGGTATCAGAGCGGGTTACTCCATTTTAGGGCTTAACAACCCGGAGTTGATCCTTGCTAGATTTGAACCCTAGTGTTGTGTTTTTAATGCATATCTTTTTGTTGATTTCCACTATGTTTGAAAATATTTTCCCTAGCCTCATTGCACCACTCTAAGACTTTTCCAAGTTATATCTTCTAGAGTTGGTGAGTCCTCAAAGTGTTCTCTCAAGGACATCCTTTTCAAGACCTTAGGTGAATCTTCATTGGTACTCATTTGGAGTAACCTTTAGGCCTTGATACCCCTAGACCAACCTATGCTTTTTAGTTATATCTATTTGTTGGTCATGTTACATTTGCATTTTGTTTCTTTAAAGTCACATCTTTTAAAATGCAATGTTTCTTTGTGATCATTTGATTTTGTCTTCATGAACTTTTATAGTTATATCTCATGGTTTTCAAAATCCTTGATTGCAACCTTTTCATGATGGATTTGCATTTTGATCATATAGTTATATCTCTTGTAGTGCATATCTATTCATGATCAATTGATTGTGATTACAATTGCTTTTATAGCTAGTTTTTCATGATCAATTGATGTTGGAAAATCATTTGATGTTTGTCATAGTTAGATCCTTTTTGCATATCAAATGATTTGAAGCTATTTAAGTTTTCCATTGATTTACAAGTTATATCTTTTGATATGGAAAATTTGTAAGTGTCTATTGTTTTTACAAATTGAAAACTTTACAATAGTACACTTCTTGTTTTTCAAAATCACTTGCTCTTAATTCTATAAATGATTCTTTGTTGGAATTTCATACATTGAAGTGATTTGGAAAACTTTGGAAAATGTTCTAAGCTTTATTAGTTATATTTATAGAAGCATTTTCCTTGAATTTATTTCCTTGTGCCTAATTATGATTGTATCATTTGAAAGGAAATAATTTTTACAAACAATTTGCATCTTTGCTCATTGAGTTACATTCTTTATGCAAATTGATTTTGATGTCTTACATTGCATGGTTGGATATAGTTTCATTGATTTGCATGTTTGTGCCTAACTTGGTATATTCTCTTAGATGCATTTTGATGATTGTTTATGTGCTTTTTAATAAAATCTTGCATTTGAGCTTTTTATGTACATATGTGATTTTATGTGCTAAGCTCATTTGGTTTAAACCACATATCCTTTTCCATTGCATTGTAAGCATAGTACATTTGCTAAGAGTGGAGATGTTACATGATAGCTTAATGGATCATTTTAGATGAATTGGAATTAAACCATTGTTCTTAATAGGTATATCCATTTATGTGGTCCATCTTCATCTTTATGTGATCCATGATGTCTCTCTAACTTCATACCTTCTTGTGCTTACATAGTTATATTCTTTATTGATGATATGGTATGAGTTAGATCTTGAGTGTTGATTGATCCTCTCTATGCAAATGTCAAAGTGTTCTATGTATGGTTGTGATCTTAGTTCTATTTGTTGAAACCATACTAGAACTCAAATCCATCCTCTATGCTTTATAGTCATTTCTTTTTGGATGGTTATGATGTTGATTCATGTATATGCTATAAGTGATATCATCCTAATACATGTTTCAACTTCATAGTAGTGATCTTGATCATATGAAACTCTTTGAAATCCATTCCTCATATTTCTATGTGTTTGATGGATAACTTAGATGTTGAATTCATATGATTTAGTCACTTTATAAATTGCATGCATTTCAAAGTCATATCTTTTTGCATTGCAATTTCCCTTGTTCATCACTATGCTCTATAGTTATATCTTTAAAAGTGATGAATATGCATTTATGATGCTTGATGGAATTTTGTCACATTCTTGCTCTTTATCATGTTATCAAATTCAATTGGATTCAATTGGTATAATGTTTGATTGATTTGATTTCTTGTGAATGTGATAAATCTTGTGTGCATTGGATTGAACTTGATAAGTAATATGGTTGTTCCATGTCACACACCATTAGCATCATTATGCTCATGTTGCCACCTCTCTTTGCTCATATAGGTATATCTCATGACCACCATGTTTATGTGTTCATAATATTGGTTGGTTATTAGTTGAGGTTGGCTTCATGTTTGAATTTCATTTCACTCTTTCATGCACCTTAATAAGTCATATTTATTGATTGAATGAAATGATTTTCAAAATCTTACATAGCATATGTTTTTCATAAGTAATATTGATTGATGCTATGTTTGAGTAAACCCCATATCATGGATAGCTCTAATTTGGATTTTTCCTAATAGGTATATTTTTAAATCCATTTTAGAGTGATTGATTTAAATAGTCATATCCTAAATCTCAATTGGTATTCTTTGTCTTTCCAATTGATATCCATGATGGCTTTTCCCATAGACCTTGCTTTCTTTTGGCAATTTGATCATATGAGCTTGATAGTTAAATGAATCTAATCCTTTCTTTGAAGTTGACCCTCACTTGGTTAAACCATCTTCTTCTTGTACCTAATAGTTAAATCTTTGTCAAAAGTTTGACAAAAGAAGAGAATGGATTGAGGGGGAGTGTAAACCTTCATAGGAAGTATTAGTTGTGATCAAATTGACCCTAGGATTGCCTTTGAACCCTTAGAGACTACTACCTCACATGATAGCCTGTTATGTATTTCATCTTCGATTTCATTTGTTAACAGGTGCTACTAATGGTATTTTCCTTGTTTCATGTGTGTAGGTACCTTTGCAATTTAATGGCAAAGGGGGAGAAATTATGCAAGTTCTCAAAAGGGTGAAGAGAAAGTCCAAACTTCCAAAGGGGAGTGTTGTGTATGATCTTCTACAAAGGAAGAGAATGCATACCTTGCCAAATGGGAGAAAGAGGCATGGTCAAAGGGGGAGAGCAAATAGAAGAAACAAAGCTTGGAGCTAAAGAATATGCTTGGCTAAAGAAAGAAAGATTGGAGAATGATCAAGCACCAAGCATCATGAAGAATGAAGAAAAGAGCTCAAGCTAAGAGAAGGAGCATCCAAGAAGATTTCAAGCCTTGTCCAGCTGAGGGGGAGCTGAAGACTAAGTGTGTAATCTCAGTGGTGAGTGAGTTTGCCATCAAATTGCAAAGGGGGAGATTGTTAGGGTTTTTATAGATTGCAATTTGATGGATGCATATCATTAAGCATCATTTGATTTACACACATGCATTGTTTTAAGATAAACTTGAAATCTTGATTTATTCATGCATTACTTTTAAGAGTTGTAAAAGTTTTGATTTATGCATGATTTGTTTTTTAATCTTGGATGCATTTTGATTTAGAAAAGAGTTTTCAAGAAATCAAGCAAGCCTTTGTTTTAAAAGTTTTGAATCTTTTTAGGCTTTTTATGTTCCATGTTTTAAAACCCTTAGAATGATTTAAAACATGTTTTAAAGCTTGATTTTATGGCCCAAATAATTCCACAAAGAAAAACTTTGTTTTTGCAAAAATTGGATTTTGGGGCCACTGCAGTGTCGCCGGTCGACCGGCGCAGAGGTCCCGGTCGACCGGGAACACTGCAAGGCAAAAATTTGGCCTGGCGCCCCAACGGTCAGAAATCTGACCGTTGTGTGTTCCCGGTCGACCGAGGCCTGTTTGCCGGTCGACCGAGAACTAGCCGTTGGCAACTTTTTGCTATAAATATGTGTTCTTTCCCTTGCCAAAAGTTGGGAATTTTTAACCCCTCCTTGAGAGGATTTGAGGCATATCAAAAGGGAAAAGAACCAAGGGATGAAGGGGATGATTAGGAAAGCTAAAGCTTGGATTAATGAAGTTAAACTACCAAGTAGGCTCTTCCTTCCTTAATCATATGTTTTCATGCTTTTGTTTTATTTTTGGTAAATCATTTCTAGCATGTTAAACTATGTTTGTGTTGTGTCCTTAACATATTTTATGTTTTGAGTTGATTTATTGTTTTGGATACAACATCATATGATTCAATCCAAGTAGTACTTGAATTGGTAAATCAAAGTAGATCATGTTAATGAAAGAAACTTGGTAAATCATATGTAACATGATTCCTATACTTGGTTGAATCTTTGGTTGTTGTTTTCCATCATAAGAAAATCACTTTCAAAAGTATCTTATGTTTTGGACTCAACTTCTTTACAAATCATATGTTTTCATGTTTTGTTTTATCATTGGTAAATCTTGTAACATGTTAACCTATGATGTGTTGTATCCTTAGCATGTGTTATATTTTGAATAGATCTATTGTTTTGGATACATCACCATTGATTCATCAAAGTAGTACTTTATCTTTGGTAAATCTAAGTAGATCATGTTAATGAAATATGTAACATGATTCATATACTTTGTTGAATCATTGGTTGTTGTTTTTCCATCATAAGAAAATCTCTCTCAAATGTATCTTATGTTTTGGATCCAACATAATTACAAATTATATGTGTATTATTGTTTTAATGCTTCACAACTTGCCTTACTTTGATTGGTAAATCTTTTTCAAGTTGTCCTTATAATTACATATGATTTGTCCCCTCTTTTCAATCAAATCTATTTTTATGTTTTGAGCTTCATTGATGATTTGATTGACATCCCTATGCATCACATGTTTAGAGCTAATCCATTTCATACAACTTGTGTAACTTTGATATCATTAACAAGTTGTTACTTTTAACATGTGATTGCATTACTTCCTCAATCATAAATGTTTTTGAGCTAAAACTTTCAAAAGCCTTAGGCATACATTTATGAGCTTTCATTTTCTAAATGATTGAGGACCACACACACACACTTCATTTGTTTTCATCTTTGCATTCATAGTGTGAGTGTGTATTAGATATTCACTTCCATATCCGCCTATTTTAGAGGCAAATGTAATGAGCTAAAATGAATCTCCATCTAGTGTATTAAAGACACAACTTAGTGAGATAACCAACCATGTGGTTGAAGAGGTTATTGCTTAGCCTATAAAAGCATAATGGATAGGTTGATGTTAAGCCTTGAAAAACATCATTGTAAGGTTATTGCTTAGCCTTGGAAAGCATATTGTAAAGGTTATTGCTTAGCCTATTGAAAAGCATAAATAGTGGAAATCCGGTGGGGTGTTGGATCACAAGCCGGTAGTGGATGTAGGCATTGAGGCCGAACCACTATAAATCCTTGTGTGATGGTGCTTGCTTTGTGGTGATTGTTTATATTAGCTTCCGCATATTGTTTGATAATCATCACTTGTGACTAGTTTGTTTTAAAGAAGTTAAAATTGTTAAAATTGGTCATAAAAGAAGCTCACCCTATTCACCCCCCCCTCTAGGGTTCGGATCCAGGTGGACTTACAGTGGTTAGTTGGCAGAGCCCGAAGTCAGTGTCAGAGATCAGGAGTTTTCTTGGGCTAGCAGGATATTACAGGAGATTTGTGAAGGGATTCTCCAGCATTGCAGCTCCGTTGACTAAATTGACGAGGAAAGATGTTCATTTTGTTTGGACGGAGCAATGTGAAGAGAATTTCCAGGAGCTGAAGACGAGATTGACCACAGCACCTATTCTCTCGTTACCTACGGGAACTGGAGGATTTGTGGTTTTTACAGATGCTTCAGGCATTGGATTGGGTTGCGTACTCATGCAGGAGGGGAAGGTCATAACTTATGGATCTAGACAGTTGAAAGAGCATGAGAAGAGATACGCTACTCATGACTTGGAGCTTGCAGCTGTGGTCATGGCACTGAAGATGTGGAGACACTACTTGTATGGGGAGAAATTCGAGGTTCACTCGGATCATAGGAGTCTCCAGTATCTATTTGGGCAGAGAGATTTGAATATGAGGCAGACTAGATGGATGGAGTACATCAAAGACTACGACTTCCCGATTAAGTATCATCCCGGGAAAACGAATGTGGTTGCAGATGCATTGAGCAGAAAGACAGCGACTACCGGATGTTTGCAGACAGAGTGGTCTTTGACAGAGCTATTCAGAGATTTAGCCATCGAATTTCAGCCTCGGAGTGATAGAGTCATGGTTGCCAATATGCATATTTGGGAGCCAGAGATTCTTAGCAGAATCAAGAGCAGTCAGTCAGAGGACCCAGAGTTGGTCAGATTGATAGAGAGCATAGCAGAGAGACCAGAGTTTAGACTCGTTGATGGAGTGTTGTACTGCCAGGATAGGCTATGTGTGCCGGGTGTACATGACTTGAGAAACGAGATTATGGTTGAGGCTCACCATTCTTGTTATGCTATTCACCCAGGGAGCACCAAAATGTACCAGAACTTGAAGAGCTTTTACTGGTGGAGCAACATGAAGAAGGATATTGCAGGGTTTGTCTCCAGATGCTTAGTGTGTCAGCAAGTGAAGTTTGAACATCAGAAACCTCCTGGATTACTCCAACCACTGAAGGTTCCGGAGTGGAAGTGGGAGCATATTACCATGGACTTCGTTGCAGGATTACCACCCATGCGGGAGAATGACAGCATTTGGGTGATTGTTGACAGACTCACGAAGTCTGCACACTTCATTCCGATGAAGATGAGAGGATCCATGGATGTTTTGGCACACAAGTACATTGACAATGTTGTCAAGTTGCATGGAATTCCAGATTCCATTGTTTCAGACAGAGATATGAGGTTTGTGGGCAGATTTTGGGTCAGTTTGCAAGCAGCCTTAGGCACTACATTGAACTTCAGCACCGCATATCACCCGCAGACCGACGGACAGACAGAGAGGACCAATCAGACCATGGAGGATATGTTGCGGGCATGTGTACTTGATTTCGGGAAAGACTGGGAGAAGAGTCTTCCTTTGTGCGAATTTGCCTACAATAATAGTTATCACTCCAGTATCGGGATGGCACCGTTCGAGGCTTTATACTGACGGAAGTGTAAGACCCCGATCTGTTGGGAGGAGATTGGTGTTCGGAGCTTTCATGGACCGTCGATTATTAGTGATACCAGTGAGAAAGTGAAACAGATCATTGATAGGCTGAAGATTGCAAGAGATCGTCAGAAGAGTTACGCAGACCTGAAGAGAAGGGATTTGGAATTTCAGGTTGGAGATAAAGTGTTTCTCAAAGTCTCACCGACTAGAGGAACTATGAGATTCGGTCAGAAAGGGAAACTGGCTCGGAGATACATTGGACCGTTTGAGATAGATATGCGCGTGGGGGAAGTGGCTTATAGATTGATACTACCAGCAGAGTTAGCAGGAGTGCACAGAGTTTTCCACATTTCGATGCTAAGGAAGTATATTTCAGACCCTTCACACGTGCTACGTCACGAGTCTTTGGATGTTCAGCCAGATGTCACATATGTTGAGAGGCCGAAGAAGATAATTGATACGAAAGAGCAGGTGTTGAGGAACCGTACCATTCACTGGGTCAAAGTACAGTGGGAACATCATAGTCAGAGGGAAGCAACTTGGGAGCTTAGAGATCAGATTCAGGAGAAGTATCCCGAGTTATTGCCAGATTCAGAGTTTCAGGCAGAGGTGCGTTAGGGATTTGGAGGACCAAATAGCCTAAGTGGGGGAGGATGTAACACCCCGACCCCTAATGGCCTATTATTTATAATTAATTGTTTGATTAGTTAGTAAGTTAGTTTAGAGTCTAAGTAGTCAGGGTTACCGACGAATCTCGTGTGCGAAGTTTCGCACGATTCGGAGTGCGTTTGGGTAGGATAGAGGGTCGTTTTACGAATTGGGTAGGGTTTTTAGGGAATTTATGAGATTATGAGTTTTGTGAGTTTGGGGTGCATTGGGTAGGTTTCGGCGTTTCATGAACTTTAGCCTTCGGTCGCGTTTCAATCTGACGCGTCGAAGAGGCCCGGAATCCATTAATCGTGTGCGTGGACCGACCCGGACCTTGACCTACCAACCCATCAGCCCAAGCCCAAGCCCATGGCCCATATACTTAAGTATCCTACCTACTCCTCTTATACTTATCTTCCTTTTCATTTAATTCCTATTCACTTGACTCAACTACAACTACAGCAATACAACCGACTCATCTTCTCTCCATTTCCCTCATCTCGTTCTCCTCCGTTGACGAGCACGGAGCTCCGGCGACGGAAGCCAATCCCACCATTATCTTCTTCAAGCTTCCAAGAGTCTATTCATACACTTTTCTAAGAGTTTCACCCACAACCCATTTAGAGGTAAGCTCTCTAAGCTTGGAAACCAATTCATCTTCTTCCTCCTTGGTTAGAAATGGAGTAGATAGGCTTACCTTGGCCTTGGCATGTATGTGTAGGAGCTATTTGGGATTTGGAAAAGTGTTCACCCTTTTTGGAGCTTCCAAAGTGTTTTCTTCCTCCATTTTCTTCTTAGATTTGAGTTCATCACATCACTAAGGCAAGTCAATAGCTATATTATTACTTGATATGCTTGTCTACCTTGATTTGTTTGCTAAAATCATGTTTTAGATTACCTTGGCTCAATTGATACTTTAGTTGATTTAAAACATGATAAAAATGGCTTATAGTTTGAATGGAATGGACTTAGGATTGATGAGGTGATTTATGAGTTTTATGGACCTTAGTTGAAGTGTTTTCATTCCTATATATGTTGCATATCAGGTCCAAGAGAAAGGAAATGGGAAAAGTCCCATTTCAGCCCAGAACAGGGCTACTGCCCAGATTTCGCAGGCTTCTCGGTCGACCGAGACCTGTGTGTCGGTCGACCGAGACAACAGGGCCCAGTCGACCGAGAGTCGACCGAGCCTATGGGAATTTTTCCAACTTTTCCCTTTTAAGGGATTTTTACCCTGTTTTAAGGTGGACTTTGGTGGACCTTTGGATACCCCTTTTTGAGGACTCATTTGACTTAGTGTGAGAGTGTTTCGAGCCGACATTTCTCATAGTGAATCCGGTTGTATCGAGAATCAATCGAATTCAATCTCGAAAGGTATGGGATGACGGGATACTCTTCTTTAATTCTATGCACGAAGATTATTCGTACGAGTATCGCGAACCCTAACCCTTTGTTGACTGAATAAGTTGTGCGATGCTTCAGGGTTGACACGTTATTTAGGATTGGATTGCTTATTTGCTTTGAATTCAAATAGTACCTTCGGGCACTATCTTCCACATGTGATGAGCATGTTCTTTAGTCCTATTGTTTTGTATTATCAGAGGATCCTTTTGAGAACTTAGATGAGGACTTAGGATCCCCTTTGTTATTTCATTTGTTTCGTCATTTGTTTGAAGTGTCGAGGCTAGGAGGTTTTGTTCATTAGGCTTAACGAGGACTACTATTGATAATTGTTTTGGAGTTCGATTTGATTGGAAATAAAGTAGTTCTCAATTGTTATTGAATCTTGTTCGCGCAAGAAGCCTAGCCCTTCACCATTGTCCTTAGGATTCTTCGTGTCAGGCACCACTCAGCTGTTAACGTTCAACACAGTTGGGGCACCGACTGTGGGAGAACCCGATACCACCTCGAAGCAAGATAGAGCCAGAGCTCACGGAGCCCGAGCTACTTGAGCTGATCTTTGTACGTCCTCGAGCAAAGTAGTACCAGAGCTCACGGAGCCGGAGTACTTGAGCCACGAGTTGTTTGGATATTGGATACTGGGTTTTTATCCCAATTGATGATATATATTGGCATATGTGGATCGCCTATTTTGATAGTTCATTTATGATTCGAATGCATTGCATCTCTTTCGATCGGAGTGCTATGCATATCTTATGATCATGTGTACTCGTTTACTCTCTTTAGTATTGTATATTCATGTGATTTATATACCTATTGCTTTGCCATCCGTTGTGTTGATGATGCTACTCTTGGTGCATAGGTACCGAGTACTTCTACCCCGAGGCGGAGGAGACGATGGAAGAGGTTCAGGCAGATCAGCCTGATGACTTCCTAGATTATAGTACGGACGACATTGTATAGCCGTGACGACCCCGTACACGAGCGCCTCATGATTATCTCCTTAGCTTCATCTTTTGGTTTTTCTTACTTTTGTATAGGCCTAGTTTAGTTGGCCTTTTCATTTGTAAATGATATTTTGTATACAGTCTTAAACTCTAACCTTAACTTTGATATTCAGTATATTGCTCATAAACTATACATCTTTAAGATACCTCTTGTGTAATGAAGCTTCCGCTATTGTTTAATATGTTTGAGGAAATGTTTATACCTCACAGCGGTCTTCGATCCAGGTGGGACACGATTAGGGCATTGGCTTATGTTTATTATTGGAAAAAGTTTTAAATTGGCCCTAATCTCACGCATAACCCCGGTTCCACTTTTGGGGGCGTGACAGAAGCAGTGAAATTGATAGCAAGATGGAGGAAAAGCTAAACCAGAAAAGAACTGCTCCGTCAACTGAAATTGATGATTCTCAAATGCCAGGGGTGAAACAGAAATATGAATTGGTAGATTTGCCTCCTGATGCAAGACCTCTCTTGGTTTTTATCAACAAGAAAAGTGGTGCCCAAAGTGGAGATTCACTCAGGCATCGTTTCAACGTTCTTCTGAATCCTATAAAGGTTAGTATCCAAAATCATAAAGTTTTTTGGTCAGCTCACTGATTAAGTGAATTTGACAGAAAAGGTTTGACTATCTCTTCCAAGTCTTTTGGATTGTGGAGGCATTGTATAATCCACTGCTTGAGGATAAGCCGCTATAAGTTAATGTGATGTGCTCTACCATGGGAACACCATGACTGAAAAGTTGTGACCTAGAGATGTAGATATCAGGTTTTGAGATACCAACTCTTGAGAAGATCTTCAACAATTTTAAGACAACAACTTGCAAGACTAATCATTTATCGTCGTCGTAGTCATCACTATAGCCACAAGAGGGGTCAGAACAATCAGATTTTGAAGCTTTTATCATATTATATATTTTTTTCGTCTTAGGAAGACTAGTAAGTTTCTTGTCTTTCTCCATTTCTTTATATTGTCAGAATCTAGAGGAATACAATAACTCCATAATGGAGAGCCAAAAATGGAAGGCATTCTACCTAGTTCAGGGGTGATAGAAGTGGAAGACTTGGAAGGAGTTAAAACCTATGATACCTGGATACTTGTACAAGCCCAATGTATCCGTATCGGACCGATACGATATTTGTATTGGTACATGATACTCCACGGATACTTTTAGGGAACAAGTTTAAAATATCCTATTTATAAAGTCTTTTATTTCATATAGTTCTTTTAATATTTTTACTTTTCACCATAAAAAATTTCTAGAAAGGGTCAAAACAATGATAATTTCATTGATTTAAAAGTGATGTAAAGAAAAAATTAAGACACCCATATCTGTATCCGTGTCCTAGATTTTCAAAAGTGATGAGTCGTATCCCCGATCTCCGTATCAGTATCCGTTTCCATTTATCTTTTGAGCACTAAATTATATATCATGTTATGTGTTCTTGGTGAGATTTCTTTATTTTACATAGCATTTTTTTTTGGGATGCACATATATCTTATGGGCCATATAGTAGTGTTTATGGGTAGTCCTTATGATTTTAAGCTTAATAGGACGAAGACCACCGAGTTGCATGGGGCACTCTTCGCTAGTATTGTAGATCCCAGTTTATTTCAATTGCCTAACATATATTAATTACATGACATATTTGAATGCTTTGATAATGCAGTGAAGAATGGAAAAGGCATTGTCGCAGCCTGAAATTAACTATCCAGTGGCTGAGCAACAGGTGATCGAAAATCTGCTAGGGAAGAGGGTCGCAAGGAGGCAAGGGTACCGCTCGAGGGGCCCATCATCATCTTCTACTGGTATCTTGATGTCTTCTGAGATAAGCATCCTACAACAGCAACTAGCTGATTCGTTAAAAGCACAAGAAGATTTGAGAAAAGAGTTGTGGCGACAGTATGAGGACTCGCAGAAGCAAATGCAAGATCAGGCAGCTATGCAGGTTCACATGCAGAGTCAGATTCAATTGTTGCTTTCCCGAATCGGTATGGATGGTTCAGGCTCCTCCGAAATATAAGGATTTGATGGTTTTATGAATTGGCATGGGTCATCTCTCTAACAAGTTCATTTTGCTCCTTACTGGCCGCGTTTCATGGTGTACTTTGGATATTTGATGGTGATTAGATTTTAGTTGAGATTTACTTTATTGAGATATTTGACTTTTTTTGACGTGGGATATTACATTTTATGTGGCATGGACAAGTTTTATGATTGGTTTTAGTTTATTGATGACTCATTATTTTTTATTGTTTTATGATGAATGTGGGATTATTTGTTGTTTATCAATGCTTATGCTTGTGCAATGTTGAAAATGTAGATTTGAACAGGAAAATATTATACAGGAATTTTTCCTAATTTTTTCAATTATTTCTTAATTGATAAGAAAAGTTATTTCTCAACGCACTCTTTGCGTCACCAAAAGTAAATTTCTTGACCTCGTTAGAGGCATTTCTTGACGCGTCAACACGTCGGAATATGTATGACAAGCGGTATGCGTGCGTCGTTAAATATGTATTACAACGCTAATATGTGCGTTGGTAAATGTATAACCGATGTTATTATGCGTCGGCAATTAGGTACATCTAGTTCCCAAAGCACCCTCTGCGTCTCTAAAAATAATTTTCCTGCATCGCTGAAGACATAACCCAATGCTTCAACATGTCGGGATATGTATTACCGGCGTTGTGTATGCATCGTCAAATATGTATTCCGACGCTAGTATGTGCGTCGGAAAATGTATACCCGATGTTATTATGCGTCGGTAATTAGGTACATCTATTTCCCGATGCACTGTGTGCGTCTCTAAAAATAATTTTCCTGCATCGTTGAAGACATTTCCCGATGCTTCAATATGTCGGGATACGTATTACCGGCGTTGTGTATGCGTTGTCAAATATGTATTCCGACGCTAGTATGTGCGTCGGCAAATGTATAACCGACGTTGTTATGCGTTGGTAGTTAGGTAAATCTATTTCACGACGCATTTTCTGCGTCGCTAAAAGTGATTTTCATGCGTCGTTGAAGACAGTTCCCGATGCATCGACACATCGGAATATGTATTACTAGCGTTGTGTATGCGTCGTCAAATATGTATTCCGACGTTAGTATTAGCGTCGACAAATGTATAATCGACGTTGTTATGCATTGGCAGTGAAGCGAGGTTGACCACTAAGTTCGATGTTTTGCCGACGCTGTTGGAATTGCCGACGTTTGGGACGACGCACCATTGCGTCGGCGAATGGCCTTTTTTAGCCGACGCTAAACATTATTACGCCGGGAATGGTTTTCCAGGCATTAGGTTGCCGACGTGGTGCCGACGCATTGTACTACGTCGATACAGCCTGTCCCGACGCAATTCTGATTTTTCCAGGTGCGGTGATTGCGTTGGAAAAACTGTATTTTGTTGTAGCAAGAAGAGAATTTAATAATTCTACCCTAAGGGCCTGATGACTTTTGTAAAATGAAAATTTTTCCGAACATGAATTCTTTGAATTCTAGTAAAAGAATAGGCCTTACATAAGAGGAGTAAAAGAGGAATAAGTGTCAAGTCTTAGATAAAATTATAACGGAGTAAAGAATAAAAAAGCAATACAAATCAAATTTTTACTTTCCTCCACTTAATGGAAGTTAGGAGAGTAAAAAAAATAAAAAAAAATTCTTCTTTGTGGGGTGGGGGGAGGGGCTGGTGTAAACCTCCTACTTTATTTCACGTGGGAAGTTTACTCTACCCTCCCATTTTTCTCATCCAAACACTTATGAAGTAAAATTTTATATTGCATATATTAGTTATATTCTACTTTTAATTCTTCCATCCAAATACCCATAAAGTTATAACAGTCAGTTTTTTACTCTACTCCTACTAAACAAACAAGAATTCAAGATTCTCCTTTTCAAGAAAAATAGAAATACATAGATAATCACTACATAAATGAGTATTAAAAGTCTCTATGGTTCGTGAGACGCCTTTCTTTTGTCCAAACAGTATGGGATCAATCTTTGGAGATATCGCTGGTGGTGGGTGTTTGTCAGGAAAATTGTGCGGCTCGACTGCCACTGGGTCCATGCCAAATCGAACCTGACGATATGCCGCGGATGAACTCCCTATAAGTCTTGATCTGGTTGAGTCGGATAAGGATTAAACTCTTGGTAGTAGAGTTTGAATCAGGTTCAGACTCCAGATTGGCAAAATTCCCACGCTAGTCAGGAGATGTGGGATTCCAAGAGGGGTAGAGTCCGTAGTAGTCATGACTCCAAGGGATTGCTTTATATAAGGGGGATGGGAACCCTTGCTTGATTATCCAGTAGATCTGAGAGCATTCACATCGAGTTTGTAGGTATACCGCAAGCAGAACGGGACGCACAAGGTTCTAGGCGAGTTCGGTTCTGACACCCATCTGGGACTACTTAATTCTTTGAATTGGAATGATAATGACAAATTGGTAGATAAGCACGATGGGTGGCAAAAGGATTTAAAAACTGAATGATTTAGTTACGTGGAGATTATCTCTCTCGGCGTAAATTACTATCAATGTAAATCCTAAGAGCAATGGTTGGTTGTGAGAATTTGTTGTTGCCCCTGGTGGATGTAAATACTGAGTTCCTAAGTGGTGAAAAGTAAGAAAAGCTTTACATATAATTTGCGGATTTGGTGGTGCAAAGATCATGAGGATAAGTATGTACAAATTATTTAAACATGCGAATTTTACGAGGCCATACGTAAAATTAGTTTATCCCTGGCATATGAGATATGCATTTAAGTCAAAACAGTGAGAGTAATTATGTTCTTGTCATTAGATGACATATTGATTGTTGGTGGCGAATTGAAAGCAATCTTCAAGCAACAGTGTTGAAGTCTTGATTCGAGATGAAAAACATCGCTACCTCAAAATGCTTGATCAGTGACGGTAACTTACGGGATTACCAACATCTAAAAATTGTCGGTCAATAGGACGAAATTACCCCCTCGCTTTTGCCAGAACGACGGCAAATTTATTGACGTATACACGTTAAAATTACTGATGAATAAAGACCGTCGCCTCCTAATAAGTTTTTCTCTCTCCCGGGCGTGCCCATTTCACTGTCCTATTTCATTTCGCGCCCTAATATTATAACCTATGCATCTCTCCCGCTTGAATCTCTTATGAAGACACTCAGACTGCTCCTTTCCGGCATCTTCTTGCATTGACTCCGACATCAATCTCCCTACAGGTTCTCTTCCTCTTCTCCTCTTCTTCTTTTATTTCCTTTATTTCTATTTCTTCATCTTCTCTCCTCTGTTTTTTCCATTCCCCATCGCCTTTGTCATTCCATTTTCTGTCTTTTCTTTCGTTTTTTTTTGTTTTTCCAAACCTCTTTTATGTTTTTGTTGTCATGGGGTTTTGTCGGTGTATTGGAAGTTTGAGATTTGGAGTCTGTGTTTGTGGTTCGGTTGACATGGAGAATGGGTTTTGGGCTAGAAAAGGTCTTGGGAATGGGTGTAGGGTTTGACTATGGGTGTGGGACTTTAACGGGGGCCTGTGAGGTTAGGGACGGTGGGGGTGGGAGTGTGGGTGGGGGTTGGGGCTGAGATAAATGTGGTTTATTTAGTTGGATTTGGCAAGGGTTTGCTTGGTGATGGGATTTTGGTGACAGTTTTTCACATCAATGCTCAATAAATTTTGATTGTTACCCCTCTATGGATGGTATGGCTACTGATCTTTAAAATACCAAGGTTATTAATAAGCTTTCCTCTCAGTAGATTAATTTTATTAGAGAGGACATCACCATTGAGGAAGTTGAGCTCATCGTGAAACATATGTACCCTCTGAAAGGCTTTGGTCCCCATGGATTCACTACTATGTTTTGTAAAATTTGTTAGCCTATTATTGGACCCGATGTTTTTCTAGCCATAATAGATTATTTCACTCACACTAAGATGCTCCTTTCTCTTTCTCTAAAGAAGAGAGTGTCTAGTCTGACTAAATGTTGTAGTTTGAGGTGCTCTTGAGATGATGAGGTGATACTGGTTGAAGTGATAATTGTTGTAGCTTTGTGGAGCAGCCACCTAAGATTCCTAATCTCGTTTCATATGGGTAGTAATGTTAGTGCTTGCTGGTCAAGGGATGTATCATGTATATAATTGTTTGCCCAAGTCAAATGCAACCTAATCTAATGTTTATTTTGCAAGTGGTAAAGTAAAATCTGTGATAAAGTAATTCCAATCGCCAGAAATTTAACTTGACCATGTTCGATCGGTCAAAACAGTTGTTGATGATCCTTTTTTTCTTATTGAGTAGTGTGGTCTAAAGTGTTTAAATTTGTTTTACTTCTGTAATCAACTTCCTATTTGAAGATTTGATATGCGTACTATGACTCAATGCCTAGGCAAAGTTTTGTGTATATATTAATAGTTTCCAAAAGCCTGATTCAAACCGTTAAGAATTGCACAACTACATTTTACAAGCATGTCTTGATAGATTTCTTCTTAATAAGTGACTGAAATATCTTCAAGGTCAACCACTCCATTTTTCTCTCCGTCCAACTCAAACACATTTAAATGTAGATATAGGAGAGCTGGTTGTCCACTCTGAGTTGGGCAAGCATTGGGCCTCAGGCCGCCCAGCCATGTGCCTGGACAGCTGGTTGTCCTCTGTTTTGAGTTTTACACGCATGCATTCATACCATTTCAAGTGGCATTCCTTGATTTTCTCTTTTATTTTCAGCTACTTGTAAGTTTTTTTTACTGATGCACTTATTCCTAATTATTTACTCTCTTATAACTCCATACATCCCTCTTGGTATGCATATCTCTGCAACATTTTCTTTCACTTCTTGTTTCTTCATTTCCTAAGATTCAACTTCATATAATATAGTAGGTCTAAGTACTGTTGTTGTTTGGTTAGAATAATTAAACTGATGTTGGAATCACAATGACCTTGTTTTGTGAGACCTCTTTATCCCAAATCAATATGGGCAGTTGGTACTATGTCTATAAGGTGGTGATATAGTTGGCTATTATTGTGAAATTGGTAGATGCATATGCTTTTCTGCTAGAATTAATTTAGTAATTAACAACAAAGATAATTACATTTTGTTTCTCTTTCCTGATGAGTGTATCGGCAATAACTTTTAGGCCCTTTGGGATTTTCAAAAATTGAGTATGCATAAATGAGGTTTATTACATTCTCTTACACCCACTGTACTCATTGCATTTAAAATTTCGAAGTCTACAAACCCATATCCTAATTGAACCTGCTTTGTGAACCTCTTTAACAGTGGCAATATTAACTTATTTTTGTCTTTTGGTTTTTTGATCATGTAACCCAATCGTTGGATAGCCTGCCTAGCCTTACATCACTCTGATTATCATGATATTCTAACTTCCTCTAATAATTTAATTTAGAGTTGACTTGGAATTAGCCAACATAGACATCATATATGCCCATTATGATGCATATTTATCATTGGGAAATTTAATTATTTTTATTGTTAATTCTTCCTTGTGTTTGCTCATGATGTACCTTCTCTTTTTGCAACTCAATTGTTTTTCTCTGAGGGTCAAGGGAAAGTAACTTGTTTTCTTGTTGTCATTGTGGTAAGTCCACTTCACCAACATCCTTGTTGTCATCGTGGTAAGTCCACTTCACTAACGCCCCTGTTGTTTATTGGTGTAGATTGGAGACATGTTGCGGATGTAATTTTTTTTTTCATATGAAAATGTTTATTCAATCATGCATTCATCTATACGGGTTATTTTAATAGTCAGCTGTGAATGAATGTTTATATTGTCTTACAAACAACTAGGATAACTCTAATTTCTTATTTCGGTAATAAAACCTTTTGTGTTGGAATGAAATGATTTGATGTTCCTAAATGAACATATATGTGTGATTGAAGTAATCTGTGATAGAATCGTAGTTTTCTAACTGATTTTATGGTTGATTTTATTCATGATTAAATGATTTTTATTCGCTTGGTTGAAACTATTCATGTTTTTCAAGAACCTCTCCTCTCTATACACACAGAGCAAGGCCCTACTATGTGTACTCTTTTTCTTCACACTCAGTTGGTATGACCTTGATTTTTTCTCTTCTTTATTGAAAAGCTATTTACTTTTCTTCTCATCGTTGTTCTCTTATTCCTCTGCCGAAGATGCATGTGTTCTTTTACAAGGTAGGATTTTGTGATTATTCCTTAGTTGTTGATTATTTCATCTAAAAGGTACTAAAATGGGTTCTTACATTATCATTGATGAATTGTTTTATATGTTTTTTTTTTCTTTCCACCTTTTTTTTTCTTTACTTTCCTTGGAGATTGGACGAAGAGAAGAGTGACATCCTAATTTATTGTGATTTAGTGGGCCCACCATCTAAAAGAGGCTTCATAAGATAGTTGTAAGTGGGTTGGGAAGAAGAGCATTGAGCACACACATTGTATGAATAGTTTAAACCTAAGTTCCCTTACCAAGACTAGATCACTCTGTTAAAGATTAATTACACTAATGAAAATATCATGTGGGAATTGAGTCATATATTTGTATTTGACCATTTTATGTACCTTATTCCATAGATTTATTTTTTCAGAACATGGCCCCAAGCAAAGAGTGGATGATGACACCAAGGCTTTCTAAAGAATACTTAGAAGGCATTGAATCGTTCTTTGATTTCATAAGAGCTAATAAATATAAATTAGGAAGTTGTGAGTGCCTAAAAGTTACGGACTCAGATTAGGTGAGTGTGAGACTCGTGATTCATGGTTTAAACTTCTTTGGGGGAGATAGATCGCCTAAGAACCTGAAAGGGAAGGAGAAATAGAGACCAGAGACCCTGACTGCTATCAGCCGAAGGTTCTCCGATGCCAGAATTAGTGGTATCACTGAACAAAGGATGGAGATGAGAGGCAAGTATACTAGTATTGCATGACGTTGTAATAAACATACCTCCTAAGGGATTCTTACCTTTGTATATGTAGAGGTTTTCACCTGGCGCTCCTTTAGTGGGGGTAGGTGAAGATACTGTCCGGTCGAATCAAGAGATGACCTCTCGTATTAATGTGGATGTGATTGATTAAGACGACACTTGAACATTATCCGACGCCTGTCTTGTCTGTTAGCACGTTCTGCAATGTAGCCTTAACTTTGTGGAAGTACAATCATGGTTTAGTACTTATCTCTGTAGACGTACCGAGCTGAAGATGATACTGAGACCAGATTTGGATGCATCTTGACACTATTGCCGATGTGCCTTATACCGAGATCGAGATGAGCCCAGTTGATACTCTTACTGAGGCTGACTCAAGCTTGGCGCAAGCTAGCACTGTTTGCCGAGTTGAGATGAGATGTCCAACTGGTACCGTTACCGAGCTAGATGAATCTTGACACTTTGGCCGAACTTGGATACTGAGATCGGGATGAGTTGAGCTAGTACTGCTATCGAGACTAGCGTAATCCTACTCTTAGCAAAACACCCTACACAATTGCCCCCTAGCTCGCGACCTCTTAGAGTTCTCTAACTTTTGAGGTCGGGAGCTAAGTATCGTGTTTGAGAGATTTGAGGTATCAATTTGAATTTCACCTCGGTGTTGGTTGATGACATCTGATCTTCTATCATGAAGTTTGTTTGCCTGCCCGAGTCAATAAATAGCACGTCGGTGACGCTTCGTCTGCCCGATGTGATAAATATTAGGTAGGTGACGTTTCATCAGCCCGAGGCAATAAATAGAGCTTCTGAATCTCTGTACGAGATGAACAGGCAGTGCCACATGTCTCCATCTGGTTGGTCATTCAGTGAAATCGAAGCGACGCGTGCCTTCAGGAATTTGAACGGGCGCCATTCCGTCTATAAATAAGGCTTTTCCTCCTTCGTCTCTTCACTTTTGGCATTCGTTAGTGAGAGCTCTGCTGCAAGAGAGAAGAAAACCCTGCTGGAGCTCTGCTGGAATCTCGACTTAGCAAAACCAAGTCCGGAGTCTATCTCTTTCTTTTTCCCTGTGAGTCTTCTTCCTCACCCCTTTCTTTGCGCACCACCCTTTTCCGGTATCACCATCTGTAGAGAAATGGGATCTTATAGGAGTTGGGTGGAGACCCCTGAGGCCATGGCTGGTTTCAGCGGATGTCCCAGAGGAACTCCCTGTTGTGAAGGTGAAAGACTTGGGGGCGAACCTTTTTGGAGGTCGAACTCCCCTACCTCTACGGCCTCAGGGAGTGTCGGGGTTCCTACTGCTAGTGTTGGTGCTGCCGCTGTTGGTGCTGTTGTTGTCGCCGGCACTGCTGCTGGAACTGCTGTTACTGATGCTTGTCCAGCCCGGCAGCGCCCCACCGAGACCCCAAGAGTGGGAGGCTGGGGTTGAGAAGAGGTCGCGGTTTGAGGGCCGCGGCTTGGGAGCTCGGCAGCACCCTGCCGGAGAGGCTAGAGAGAAAACCCCGAAGGAGAAAAGGCACCGAGGCGAGGGCTCATCAGAGAAGGGCCCTGGGCACGCCTCGGCTCGTCAGCCTGCGAGGGCAGCTTTGTGGAGGCCAAGCCTCCAGCTCGGGCCTGGGAGGCCCATGACGGTGGAAGACCGTCTAACCAGCAGTCCTTCGG
The DNA here is from genome assembly GCA_038049695.1 of Cinnamomum chago. NCBI lineage: Eukaryota > Viridiplantae > Streptophyta > Magnoliopsida > Laurales > Lauraceae > Cinnamomum > Cinnamomum chago. Next base: position 41,382,434 of record CP142453.1, on the reverse strand, counting down.
TCTTTGCAGCTATCGCCAACGCGTGTGCCCTGCCACTCGATATGCAAAGGCATAAGGGAGCGGATGATGTGACGCTGCTGCCTACGTCTCTACAGTCGGTCATCTCGGTAAGTTTCCATCATAGATCTAAGTATCTTACGTTCTTGCTAGCTTTTCTTCTGACTCTTGTTTCTCTTCTCAGGTTGCACAAAGGGTTCAAGTGGTCTTGGAGAGGGCCCGTGACAGCGGCTCCAAGGTTGAAAAGCTGGAGGCAGAGAAGAATAAACTTGCTGCGGCCTTAGAGGGGAGTAGCCAGGAGCTGAAGGCGGCGAAGGAGAAGATAAATAGTCAGGGGGCAGAGCTCGAGTTTGCACTCAGCGAGCTCAGTAATGTGAAAGTTGAGACCCATGAGCTGAAAGGTATAGTTGTGGTCAAAGCTAAGCGGATTCTCGAACTTGAGGCAGAGCTGGTAAAGTGGGATGCCGAGCTCGAAATGGCGCATAAGGAGAAAGCCGATCTTCAATCCTCCCTCCAAGCTGAGATTGAGACATCTTTTCAGAGTATCAGCTCGGCGTTGTTCGAGCTCGGGTGTCGAGCTACATTGAAAAAGGCAGGGGTCCCAGAGGATCATCCCGTCTATCAAGACCTGCCTAAGTTTACTCGCCCCGAGCCTGAGCCGAGTTCTGCCCCCACTACTCAGGCTGCTACTGTCCCGACTCCTCCTGAAGCTACTACCCAAGCCACCACGACGGAGTCTTTTAACGTCAACGTGGAGGCTACTGATTCTTGAATTTGTACTTCTTTGCTTTTTCTTGTAATGAAAGTATAAAAACTGCTGTAACTATTCTTTTCATCAATGAAATAGAATTCTTCTATAAACTTGCCTTCTCATTTCTTCTGAAAATAACATGTGTGCTTGACTTTTGTTCCTCAACTAGGCTCTTAGCACAAACGCCCAATTTTTGACCAAGTAGTTGAATTCGGTTCAGTAACTGGAACTGAGTAACTATTGGGCAATAATGACTTCGGTTGCATAACCAAAAGTGACTTAGGCTAGTCGAACTCGGTTCAACAACTGAAATACTAATTGCACTGAAGTCTATATAATTTTAAGAAGTACCTGTGCCTGTAGAAAGAACTTTTAGCTGGTTCCGCAACCGGACTAGATTTCCATAGGAAGCCATCAGGTCCTTCAACTGCATAGTTGGTTCCATAACCGAACTAGGATAGCCGCCAAGTTCCACAACCTGGCGTGTTGCTCTTATGGTCCTATGACCAGGTTGGCTAGTTCCATAACCGAGCCGAGATTTTGGCCGAGTTCCATAAATGGGCGCTTTGTATAGCTGGTTTTGTAACCGAGCTATAATCTCTTCTATGCTGGTACTGTTGCCGAGCTGAGACTGTTGCCAAATTCCATAACGACGGCACTTTGTTGCTGGTTCTGTAACCGAGCCGTCATCTCTTCTTTGCTGGTGTCGTCACTGAGTTGAGACTACTGCCGAGTCCCAACCAAAACTACGGCACTTTGCAGCTGGTTCTATAATCGAGTTGTGGTCTCTTTCATGCTGGTGCTGTCACCGAGCTGAGACCTCTGTCGAGTTCCATAACTGGGCACTTTGTAGCTGGTTCTGTAACCGAGCCATCGTCTCTTCTTCGCTGGTGCCGTCACCGAGCTGAGACTACTTCCGAGTTCCATAACTGCAGCACTTTGTGCAACTAGTTCTATAACCGAGCTGTGACCACTCCGAGTTCTGTAACTTGGTGAGGATCATAGTTGTTGTAAGTGAAGTTGTCCGGGTCGTGGCTGGTGATATCACCGAGGCCATTGCCGAGGCTTTATAAGTTGAGGTTGGTGTTGCCACCAAGGCCTGAGGCCCAATACTAAAGCTGTTTAGCAGAGGCTGGTGCTGTCGCCGAGGCCGCTACTGAAGTTTTGTTTTTCATGTTTAAAGAAGTTGGGCTGAGGCTGGTGCTGTCACTGAGGCCGCAGCCGAATTTAGTAAGATTGGAATTGTCCGAGCTGTGGCTGGTGCTATCACCGAGGCCGTTGCTGAAGCTGTGAAGATTGAGATTGTCCGAGCAGTAGCTGGTGCTATCACCGAGGCTACTGTTGGAGCTATCAATCGAAGAAGCTGAGCTGCGGTCGGTGCTGTCATTGAGGCCGCAGTTGGAACTCTTGTTGGGTTGTGCTTCTACCCAAGTCGTGGCTGGTGATATCACCAAGGCCACTGCTGGAGCTATCGCGACTGGAACTTTCCAAGCTGCGACTGGCGTTACCACCGAACCAGGACTTGAGGATGAAGACTGCACGGCTAGTCAACGAACTATTTCTGAGACCGCCGTTTCTATTATGGGGGAACTTTTCCCGCCAAAGATTGAAGCTTTCGTGAGCTCAAGCTCGAGCTTCGTCTTGGTTCACCCTAGTGCTCAGTGCTTTCACCGTGACCAAGGGGAACCAAATGGGGTCCCTTTGAAGCTCACTGCTTGGCAACGGAGCTTCCTTGAAGGATATGAAGGTTGCGGCTTCGAGTCATGGCATCATCAAGGGATGAATCTTCATCACCATCGTTGTCGCGATCCATCTGGTGGAGGAAATTATGAGACCTGGCTGCTGTTGAAACTTTTGCTCCGCGAGGGAGTTTCCAGTAGGGCAACACTCTATTGGGGGTGCTCCGGTGGAGGAGCACTTTACTGGGGAGGTGCTATCACCCCCTTTGCTAATGAACATGTCTGAGTTACAGGCCGTCCCATGCCTATCGCATCCGACTTTCCCCGGATCTTGTTCGACAGGGGGTCGTCGATGACGGTGGCTAGGCTTTGCAGATCCTTTGCCGCTTCTAGTGGCATGGCTTTTTTATCATGTTTTTCCCACATACGACGCCAATTGTGAGTGCCAAAAAGTTACGGACTTAGATTAGGTGAGTGTGAGACTCGTGATTTGCTGTTTAAGCTTCTTTGAGGGAGATAGAACGCCTAATGACTGGAGCCTAAGTATAGGGTGCAATTGTAGTAATAATCTGGTGAGTCCAAGTCGATCCACAAGGAACAATGCTTTTTAAGAAACTTTCCGACCTTAACCTATTCTAATTTAGAAACTAAATCTAACCTAATAAAGAAACTAATCAAATTACAAGAAAATTCCTAAAAACTTAAAATTAGCAATTACAACTTTCCAAATAAAAAATAAACAAAAACTAAGTAAATAAACCTAGTTTATTCAACCCTATTCTAACTTTAACCTGAAAAAGCAACAAACTAATCAAAACAACCAATTTAATATAAAATAAATCAAAATAAAATTTCCAAAATTAGTTCCTAATTACAAAAGTTACTTTTTATGCAAATATGAATGATCTATAATTCCCTAATGCAATTTTATGTGAGTTTCTAAAAATTTGAAAAAACTTCTAAGTATGGAAACTCTTGCACATGCCCTATTTCGTTGGATTGTACGACTTGTCTAAGATGATATAAACTTAAATCTAATGTCTGGAATCAATGCTCTGATGATTCATGAACACAACAAAAAAAGAATAATGGAAAAAGGACGTAAAACGAAAAAGATATGATCTCCTAAAGATGCATACTTGACCTAGTTATGTTGCTGAAATCTGAACGCAGGCTTACCGACTACCCCTGTTTGAGCCTCTGGTTGACACGGTTCCCGATTTATTTTTGGCTGAAATTCTGGGGTTTCAAAGTCCAATTATTATAATTTAAATCTGCTAATTTTCAGATCAAAACATTCACGTTTATTTGGTTTTTAAATCACGCACTTTTGTAACACAGTTGGTTCAATTCCGTTGAAACTGTGCAGGATTTTTCACTATTCACATACCAGGTCCGAATTTAGTCTATCTAATCTGTTGATAATCTTGTGATTTCAGCAACAAAAACCTATTCTAATGCAATTTCTAAATATGATGTATGCACAAAAACACTTTCCAACCATAGATTATGCAAGTAAAAAATAGAAAGTTTCTACTAAACATAGAAAGATGTAAATTGGGTTTTTAAATCAAGAATTTGCAAATAAAAAAATGATCAGAATATTAACTAAAAAATAAAAACAAAAGGGTGGAAAAATAAAAAGCGGAAAAGATGTACCAAAGATCTAGAAACTATACGATCATACAAGTATTGACAATGCGATGATGAAATCCTCTCTTCTCAGAGTAGGAAAAAATTAATGCAAGTGATTACTTGATGTCTCTTGACTTTTGATCCTTTTATCTTATTTTCAAATCCCTAGATCTAATCATGTGAAATATTGTCTCCAATCAGAACACATAAAAGAACTAGAAATAGAAAATTAAACCACTTACATAAAGAATACGCAGAATCAATCCAAGTAGTGTCTTTATTCCTTGATCTTGAAGTACAAAAAAATTTAAGATTCTTCTCTCTTCATCATTCTCTCAACATGATATCTCAATCTATGTCTAAAGAATTAGAATGGAGAAGAAGAAGAAAGGGATTAGAGAGAAAGGGTGGATGGGAGGGGAAAGGGAGAGAAAACTTCCAAGATTTTTCAACTACAAGGCATTGGATGTCCAGCCCTTCCCATGACTCTCTTTTATGCTTTTTGCAAATCCTTTTTTAGTAAAGAATCCCTCATCTTTTGGGCTCTTGTTTTCTTATATGTAAATATTCTTGCTTAGGCTCCAAGCTAGCTTCTTTCTTTGGAAAGACTTTTAAATTTGAGAGATCCCCTTGCCTTATTAGGTTTCTTGATGCACACACCCTCCTTGTATAATTCCAATAATATCTTTAAAAATTGCATGATGATGTAGAGGGAAGAAACTTTCCAAATATTGAGATTTCTTGCAATTCCTGCTTAAAACTGTAGCAGATAACTTCTCAAGGTCATATCTCTCTCAATATAGCTCTGATTTATACAATCTTGGGGTCCACAAATCTCTACTCGAAAAGAGCTTTCCAACAATGGCTAAATTGCCCCAATCCGATACTCGGTTTGAGAATTATGGCCATTTTAAGTTGTTGCCCCTGAAAAATCTAGGAATAATTGTGCACAAATGGAAGCTTCTATGTTGGCAAGCAATGGGGTGTGTGGGACCCATGTTGGACGTCCAAGGCATGCTTGGACTCTTTCCTTGCTTGCTTATTAGACTTTCCTTTGACCTCTCTTCTCAAATTTCTTCATTGTAGGTCCCATGTTGATTTCTCCTATACAAGTTGAAAAAAATAAATTTAACATAAATTGCGTGTAAGAAAATAAACATGAATCATGCATGGGAACCTATATGCCTAATGATGCACCCGAATGACAAACTTTCCAAAAATAGCACATGGTGCAAAAAAAAAAAATTATTAGGATATGCATTGATGAAACCAAAAGCCTAATTTTGGGGTGATAAATGTGATGAGAAAAACTTAATTTCACAAAAGTCATGCAATTCAATGAATTTTAACCTATTTTGACAATGTTTCCAAAAATAACGTCAAATGCATGTAATCATGAAATTAAGTGCAATTTTATGCAATTAAACCTAATTAGGTCCACAAATGCTCGTGAAATGATGACCTAATGACCTAGTTTGGTAGACTTATCACCTAAGAACCTGGAAAGGAAGGAGAAATAGAGATCAGAGACCCTGACTGCCATCAACCGAAGGCTCTTCGATGCCAGAGTTAGTGCTATCACTGAACAAAGGATGGAGATGAGAGGCAAGTATGCTAGTATTACATGACGTTGTAAAATATATACCTCCGAAGGGATTCTTACCCTTGTATATGTAGAGGTTTTCACATGGCTCTCCCTTAGTGGGGGTAGGTGAAGATACTGTCCGGTTGAATCAAGAGATGACCTCTCGTATTAATGTGGATGTGATTGATCAAGACGACACCTAATCACTATTTGACGCATGTCTTGTCTATTAGCACGTTCTGCAACGTAGCTGTAACTTTGTGGAAGTACAATCATGGTTTAGTACTCATCTCTGTAGACGTACCGAGCTGAAGATGATACTGAGACCAGATTCGGATGCATCTTGGCGCTATTGCCAAGGTGCCTTATACCGAGACCGAAATGAGCCTAGTCGGTACTCTTACCGAGGCTGACTCAAGCTTGGCGCAAGCTGACACTGTTTGTCGAGTTGAGATGAGATGTCTAGCTGGTACCGTTACCGAGCTAGATGAATCTTGACACTATGACTGAACTTGGATACCGAGATCGGGATGAGCTGAGCTGGTACTGCGACCGAGACTAGTGTAATCCTACTCTTAGGAAAACATCCCAGACAGTAGTGATGACTGGTATTGTTGCCCTTGTGTCAAGTGCCTCAATTTGATAGGAGGGAAGAAGGCATTAAGAGATATTCGTACACATTTAATATGTGATGGTATAGATGCAACTTGAAAGTCCTTGGGATCCAAACCCTTGAGGGGGGGGGGGGTGAATAGGGTGAGCTACAACTATGACCAATTTTAACTTCTTAACTTAAACTAGTCACATGTGATGATAAACAATCAAAATGCGGAAGCTAATACAAAATCAATCACCACATAGCAATCACCACAACACAATATTTATAGTGGTTCGGCCTCAATGCCTACATCCACTACCGGCTTGTGATCCAATCACCCCACCGGATTTTCACTATTTATGCTTTTTACTAGGCTAAGCAATAACCCTTACAATGTTGTTTTTCAAGGCTAAACAACAACCTCTCAATGTGCTTTTCTAGGCTTAGCAATAACCTTTACAAAATGCTTTTCTTAGGCTAAGCAATAACCTTACAAGATGCTTTTCAAAGGCTAAGCAATAACCTTACACAATGCTTTTCTTAGGCTAAGCAATAACCTTTACAAATCAAGATTTCTCTAAGAAAGTGTCTTCACAAAAGATCACTCTAAGAGATACAATTTTAGGCTCAAATAAATTTGCCTCTAAATAGGCGGATATGAAAGTTTAAAACAAATAACAAACATACACTCAAATAAGTTAAAGTGTGTGCACAAGTGTATGAATGTGTTTCTTCAATCAATCTCAACAAAGAAGCTCTTAAATGAATGCATGATGCATTTTAAAATCAAAGCTTATAAAATGATGATTGAAGAGAAAACTAATCACATGAGAAATTCAAAAAACTTTAAGAAATGAACTAAACAAGTTGTATGAATGTAAAAGTCTAAGAAAGCATGTGATTTAGTTAAGAGAGTTTGCAAACTAATCTAATTTACCAAGGATGATTTAGAGTTTGCAACACAACTCTTTAAAACCTAGAAATCATGCAAATATGAAAATACAAAGATTTAACCATGCATTGATTCTACTTTTAATGGAAATCAAAATGATAAGTAAGGTCTACCTTTTTAAATCTCAAGCATTTGATTTCCAAATGGCCCTCTAGCCTTTCCAACTTCTTCCCCTTTCTTTGGCTCCAAAATGCTCTCAAAAGTTCATGTGTCAAGCCTTGAAAAAGGTTGGAAAAGAATGGACTTTATAGCCAAAAAGTGTCCAACGGCTAGTCCTCGGTCGACCGGCAAAGGGGTCTCGGTCGACCGGGATCACACAACGGGCAAAAAAATGACCGTTTGAAAAACTGCTTTTAGCTGCGGACACAGAAACCGCCGCTAAAAGTGGTTTTTCCGCCGCTAAAGGTCCTGTTTTCCCAAAAATGTATTTTTCTAAAGTAATTTTGGTTGGGAATTTTTTGGGCCATTAAACCAAGTTAGAATACATGTTTTAAGACATTCTAAGATGTTTAAAAACATGAAACACCCAAAGCCTAAAATGATTTAAAAGATTAAAACCAAAGGCTAGCTTGATTTGACAAAACTCTTTTCAAATGAAAATGCATACAAAAATGATTCTTTTTGTGAAGAATGTATGCAAGGCTCAAACCTAAATACTCAACAAGATTTTCCAAGTATAATGCTCAAGGAAATAGGTTTTCAAAAGAGTTTGGGTTATAAAACCAATGCATCCAAGTTTTGAACCAAAACATGCATAAAACAAATACTTTTCCAAATCTTAAAAGCTATGCATGTATAAAACTAGATTTCAAGGTTTTCTAAAACAATGCAAGTGTGAGAATTCAAATGATGCTAAAGTGCAAATGCATCCATCAAATTGCAAATACAAAATTCCTAACACAACTTACACAACATGGTTCCACCTTGGAGAAATACATCCTCATAGTCGTGTCAATGTAGGGAATGGAAGCGGTAATGAAGATGCATTCCCGAGAATGGTCGATATGGTGAATGACTTATTTGGACATGAGCATGGCGAAAATGCCGTTGAAGCTCAAGTGGGGGTTTGTTCATCTGCCTATTCTGGTGAAGAATTTCCTCAAGCTCAAGATGATTCGACAGAGAATATTTGGTACAAGAAGTTGATGGAGGATGCAATACAACCACTATATCCCTCGTTTTGAGTTGAACATACAAAGTTGTCAGTGACGGTTGATTTATTGAGCATGAAGGCTCGACATAAGTGGTCTAATGAATGTTTAACAGAGTTGTTATAGATGTTCATAAATGTTCTACCAGAAGAGAACAACTTGCCTAATAACACCTATGCGGCCAAGAAGATGATCAATTCTTTACGTATGGAGTGCAAGATTATCCATGCATGCAAAACTGATTGCAAATTTAATTGCAAAGAGCACGAAAATAAGGTTGATTGTCCTACATGTGGTGAAAGCAGGTGGAAACCGGAGAATGTATCCAAGCCAAGAAGCAAACCTAAGCCATGGAAAAAGCTAAGATACTTTCCATTAACACCACGGTTGTAGAGAATGTATAGTGTATCCTGTGTAAGACCCCGTCCCGAGTGACCTCGATTAGCAGTAATTAAGTTGTATTTCAGTTCTAAGCGTGTTTAGTGGATTTTGGTTAAGTTGGGAATTGAATAGATTTTGATACAGTTTTGGGGAATTTTGATTGCTTAGTAATTAGTGGGGCCCTTTGGGGGTTCATTTTTGTTGACCTTGCATGTGCTTGGGGATATATCGGAAATTTTTGCAATCATTGTTTTAATCCCGTTTTATTTGTATTGATAATCCCTACAACTTTGATGTTGATCCCGTGCCCGTTCGAGACCCCAAAACCCAATTTCATAGCCTTGAGGGCAAAACAGTCATTGTGCACTAAATCTGTACCCAAAAATTGATATCCCCGAAATCCATGAAACATATACTTTTTGGAAACTAAATATTTCGACGATCACTTTTCTCTTCTTCATCGAATTCGTTAGAAGCCCCGATAAGCAAGATTTCAGCCCTTGAATGTTTCAAGTGGTGGGACCCAACCCCACTTTTCTATAAAAAGAGAACTCTCTCCTTCCTTTCCCTTTTCTTAGCTCAACCCCAATCTTAACCTAGGGTTTCCATTTTCTTCCTTCATGCTCTTGCCTCCCATCACCAAATCCACCACCAACCTTGCACAAATTGAGAGGTTGAGATCATCATCTTCTTCCTCATCACCATAGCTATCTATTTATACCATTGCTAGAGAGAACCCTCCATTCCAAGACTCCCTTTGATCTCACCTTGCCCATTTGGAGAACCTACAAGTAAGCAACCTTCCCCATCTCTTAGATTTGTGTTTCCTTGATTTTGAAGAGGTTCCATTTTCATTATTGTAAGGTTTCCCTTTCTATTTCATTGTTTAACCATTTTAGGGTTTGTTTTTGGGGATTTTGTTCATAGCTTAGATCTTTGGCTTGGAAAAGTATAAGAGTTTGATTTCTTGATTTGAAGACTCAAGGCAAGTGGATGATTTGATTTTTTTTTATAAGCTTTCAATGATTTTGGTATTTTCCACTCATTCCTATTTATTGCATTAGTTTGAAATAAATGTTCATGATAGAGCTTTGATAGTGCATTTATGTCTTATAAGTGTATTGGTGAATGACATTTAATTTCTTCTTGTTTGTTGGTTCGAGTGCCGAACTCAACCAAATAACAAAAATTCTAGTTCTACGATAACTTGTAGCACAAGGCGATGAACCGAGTCGTTTATTGAGGATCAAAGTACCAATTAAACCAAATCACAGTAAAAAAAAGGGGGGGGGGGGGATTATGTATGCAAAATATAAATGTAAGAAAAATATCAAATTGTAAAGCAACCAATCCAAGAAACTGTCAGAAATCAAGTTGGCTTTTCATCGAACACTTAACATGCATCTGGATTGAATTAATTGGTTAAGCTATGATTGACTAAAATCTCTGCATCAAATACAAAGAATTCAATACAAGAATTCTTTACTAGACAATCACATAGAATTTAACTAACAAACGATTCATAAACCTGCAATCGCTAGATCCATGTAACCTATGCTAGTTTAACACCCAGGATTCAATTAACCTAGATTAGCAAATCTGCCAACCTAACCCTCTTCAATTCATGTGACTAAACCACAATTAATCAATCACAATCTAATCACAAATCTCAATTAAGAATAAGGATCCAATCAGATCACATCACACAACAGAAATCTCTAATCATGCAATTCGAAATCCCAATCAATAGAAGAAGGAAACAATTAATTCAATTCAGAATCAAAATTGGATACAGAATCTCAAAGCTAAAACAAAATTTCCTCCAGATCCTTGGATTGCTCTGGAATGTTTAGCCCTCCATGGCTACAGTACTTGGGTTGCAAAAACAAGAGAAACAAAAGAAAAACCTATCCACAAGAATGTATATCCCGTTTTCCCCTTTTTTCCTCCTCTTTATACAAAACCAACAGACTATAAGAAGTTTTGTTGTGAGTATTCCCATTTTTCCCCTAAGTTAAAGTTAACCCTCGGCCTCTTAGCTTTCTTTGGCCACTGAAATCACCTGATTTGGGCTTAAGATGAGAGAGTTATGCCCAAATCACTCTCAATGGGCCTCTGGACTCGTTGGTCGACTGCACAGGGGTAGAACACCATCAAAACATTGTATTTCCAATTGGTAGTCTTCATAAGAGTTTGAGCCCCTTTTGTGTAAGTTCCAACGGGCTTGGTTTCAACTCCAAAAGACCTCTACAGCCCAAGTTATGGACCAATCAGTGAATGCTGCTCGGGTTCCAGCAACAGCACCCTTGTTCTGACTTCCAAGCCCAATCCGGCCCACTAGAAATCTGATTCAGCTCTGGGGCTCTTCATGAAAGTTGTATATCTCTCTCTTATCTTTCCTGTAAGGCAAGATACATAATTTTCAGATATCTAGAGCTCAAGATATGGCTGAAATACAAAAACAGTGTAAAATCCTAATAATGCTGGAAAAATCAATTAAGCCCAATTTGAGCCCAAACTTACAAAACATGGCCAAGCTCAAACAATTAAGTACATGGAGAGTGTAAAGGACTAAAAATGGAGGTTTATTAATGTATGAAATCTGTGATTATCATTTGTACCAAATGTACTCTATTGTGAAATATTTTCCTTTCTTTCTTTGTATTGAATGTGATGTTGATGGAGGAGAATGGGATGGATGTTGTGAGAGATTTGATGTTCTTTAAATGAAGTTTTAGACTCCTCATAGGATGTATAAAAGTGGCTAGAAAGAGGTTGTAGAAGAAATAGATAGAGAGGAGCTAAACTGCCCCGGAATCAATTTCTGGACAGTTCGCTCGAGCAAACATGACACTTCGTTCGAGCGAAGTGTCCAGAAAAGGGTTCAGAGCATTCCAGTAGGCAGTTCGCTCGAGCGGACCCCTTGGTCGCTCGAGCGGACATCCCAGAACTTGTTCCAGAGAGTGGTTAGTTCGAGCGAACCAATACTTCGCTCGAGCCAACCACCTACTGGATGAGTTCGCTCGAGCGACCTCAACTTCGCTCGAGCGAACCCACCCAGGCAACCGTTCCAGAGAGCTCCTCGTTTGACCGAACTCTCCAGTTCGCTCAAGCGATGAGCTTTGTCGGTCAAAGGCTATGTTTGGGACAATGATGAATTGTTTAAATGTTTTGGGACTATTCATTTGAGAACCCCTCTATGTCAGGGAGATTTCCTAAGCAATGTATGAGGCCATTTGAGAAAGAAACCATATCACGAAGATTTTATTTGAAGTTTTGGAAAATTCAAAGTGTATAAGGAGCCCGGAATGTCCCCAAACTCAAAGAGTACCAAATTATTATTAGATCGACATGCGGGATCTCTATCCACTTCAAATAAATCTTGAACCCGATACTTTACCCGAAATTGCAATTGTTTATTGTACTTTATCGATCCCGAGATTTATACTACATGCCTTATTTTCCCGAAAGCATGGAATTGCACTTGAAATAGTTACTTGTCTTGAAGTGCTTTGCACCACAAGAAATGACAGTGTGCCCTTGAGCACCCCGTCCTGCCCGTTTATTTACTTGTACTTGATTTACTTGCACATGTCTCGATTTGTTATTTGACCTATGAGTCGGCACCACTAAGCTTAGATAACCCTGTTGGTCTGATCCACCGACTTGGAGATCCCCCTCTTGGCCCGCCAGATGCAGTTTGGATCCCGCTACCCGGTCATTACCGTGGTCTTGTCCCGATGCCGCAGATTGCTATTGTGGTTCCCGATGCCCGGCTCGCTACCGTGGTCATGTATAGTATATGTATTTATAAGATCCACTGTTTCTCCTCACCTCGAGTGACTGAGATCAGTGCCTAATTATTGCTCTGTCACTTTAGTGATAGAGGACTTAGCTTCGTGTGGTTGCCATCTTGCTTGTTTCCCGTTTCCTTGATTACCTTTACATGATTTAAGTTGCATACTTGTATTTGAATAAATGTTTTTCATCGTTTATAGAAATTGTTATTTGAACAGGTTTAAATGCTTTTGAAGGTAAATTCAATTATCATTATTTGGTCATTGTATTTTACCCATTTGTTAAACCATCATGTTTGACCCACTTTTGAGTACTCAGGTCCCGTTGTTGGTTATCCCGAGGAGGAGCACGAGGAGGCGGTCGGAGAACCGAAACAGTTAGTCGAGTGGCATGTTGAGGATGTCATTTAGACATTGGATTGTTAGAGGGAGATAACATTTTGGAAAAACTTTTAACCTTTCTTTTGTGGATTGGTATTTTGTTTATATTGGCCTTTGTTGGCCTCTATTTTTTAGAATGTAATTAAATGATCTTTTGTATATACTTTAACTTACTTTGGGAAAACATGCTAATGATCATTGCTCATTCTGATACAGTACTACACTCGTGTTATTATCTTTATGACGAGAGATGAATTGAATATTTGATTTGCTACACGCTTCCGCACTTAATAGAAATGTTCATATATGGCTGTGATATCCTCACCGCGGACACATGTGAGAAATTAAATAAGTGTGTGCACCTTGTTGACACACTCTTGATGTTAATCACTCACCACACCACCATCACAGTTAGTCCCGATCCCGGATTAGGATCCCTTAGGCCCGATACGGGGTCGCGACAGACTGGTATTAGAGCGAGACGTGTTTTAAGCGATTAAAAGAAATTAGAAATCCTAAGGACGTGGTGAGGATTTGTTAGACTCTTAGTTAGCTAGTATCGTGTGAGCATTGTGTGACCCTTACTTGATTATTATGTGCTAACAACTTGTTTTGCAGCATCATGCCACCTCGTAAGAGATCGGTAAATGACAACCCCTCTAGAAGTAATAGTGATCATATATGGCCAGTTGAAGAGGATAGGGTTGATAACAACACGCCAAATCAATTCCAGCAAATGATGCAGGCAATGCTTAACCAACAATGTTAAGCTAATGAGAATCAGGCTAGATTGCAAGAGAAAATGCTCAAGAGAGAGGAATATCATGCAAGAGAATTGGCAGAAATGCAAAGGCAATCGCTAGAGGTATTACAGAGAAGGCCAGAACCGGTTCAACCTCAACCTGCTATTTTCATCAATCAGAGGCAACATGACCCGAACGCTTTGTTTGAATGGTTTCAGAAGAGAGCTCCAAAGAAATTCCAAGGCATAGAGGATCCATTAGCCGCAGATGACTGGGTAGAGCATACAGAGAACATCTTCGAGATCTTCCAATGCACTGGAGGAGATAGAGTTAAACTTGCATCATCTCTCTTTTTGGGTGCAGCAGACATATGGTGGAAGACGGTTAGAGATGAATACCGGAATATGGCTGATGCAGTGGCTTGGGTAAATTTCAAGAGGCAGTTTCATGATAAATATGTACCTACACACATCAAGAGGAAAAAGGCAGTGGAGTTTCAGCAGCTTGTGCAAAGGAGTATGACAGTCCTCGAATACTTCACTGAGTTTGAGAGATTGTCTAGATATGTTCCGGAATTGGTGGATACGGTGGAGAAGAAGATTGCAAAGTTCCTAGTGGGACTTAATCCTTTCATTGAGAGATGCTACCGGAGTTGTACCACCTGCAACCTTAGATGAAGCTGTCAAGAGGGCCTACAAGTTTGAGAACTTCCACAACAAGATCCTTAGAATTCAAGGCAAAGGACAACCTCATCAACAGAACTACCAGCAGAAGAATCATCAGAACAAGAAGCAGAGGACAAAACCGAATACTCAGAATCCATTGGTTTGTGCCCATTGTGGGAAAAATTATATTAGTGCTGAATGTTGTACACTCACAGGAGCATGCTTCAGATGTGGTTCCATGACCCATCAAATGAGAGACTGTCCAAGACAGAATAGGCAGAATCAGCAGCAGCAGCAAGGGGCACAGCGTCCAGCACCACCACAGAATGCACTTGTTGTCCAAAACCAGGCAAGGCCAATTCAGCAGCAAGCACCACAGTAGCAGCAGCATAGACCACAACAACAGCAGCAGGCCCGTTATCAACAAAGACAAAATCAGAATCAACGTCCCCCACAACAGAATCTGAATGCACCACAAGGCAGGCCACCGTAGGCTCATAATAGGCCACAACATCGAGGACAAATCTATGCGATCAATGGAGATGATGCAGAGCCAACGGGAAATATAGTAGAAGGTACACTTCTTAGTTGTGGGATGAAAACTAGGATTTTATTTGACCCTGGCTCTACACCTTCATTCTTATCCCATGAATTTTCTAAGTTGATTGATATGCATGCTAGAGAACTTGAGTTCATTTTGACTATGGCAACTCCAGTAGGTAAACAAGTTATTTGTAGAACCTTTTACCCTAGTTGTGTAGTTCAGATAGGAGAAGTGGTTTTAACCTAGATCTCATTTTATTGGAGATGTATGATTATGATGTCATCCTAGGGATGGATTGGCTGGCAGGGCACCGTGCCACGATGGATTGTTTCCATAAGACCCTGACTTTCAAGTTAGATGAGACACCAGTAGGGGTGTTGTTTCAGGGAGAGATGAGAAATCCTCGTACAGGGTTTGTCTCGGCGTTGAAGGCTGATAAACTTTTGAGAAGTGGATGTGAAGCCTATTTAGCGTTTATCGCGGAGGATAAATGATCCCAAGGGGTGGAGGAGATCCCAATTGTTTGGGAATTCCCGGATGTTTTTCCGGAGGAGATCCCAGGTTTGCCACCCATCAGAGAGATTGATTTCACTATTGAGTTGTTACCAGGGACAGCTCTGATATCTATTGCACCATATAGAATGGCTTCGGCAAAGTTGGGAGAATTGAAGACTCAGTTGCAAGAATTGTTGGACAAAGGATTTGTAAGACCGAGCATTTCACCATGGGGAGCTCCAGTCTTGTTTGTCAAAAAGAAAGATGGTTCCATGAGAATGTGTATAGATTACAGAAGATTGAATCAAGTGACCATCAAGAACATGTATCCATTACCAAGAATAGATGAATTGTTTGATCAATTGCAAGGTGCTTCTTACTTTTTGAAGATTGATTTGAGATCCAGTTACCATCAGCTGAGAGTCAGAGAATCAGATGTGTTGAAAATAGTTTTCCGGACAAGATATGGCCACTATGAGTTCCTAGTGATGCCATTTGGGTTGACCAATGCACTGGCAGTGTTCATGGCGTTGATGAACAAGATATTTGCACAGTATCTGGACCAGTTTGTAGTAGTGTTCATTGACGATATTTTGGTGTACTCCAAGACTAGAGAAGAGCATGAAGAGCACTTGAGGATAGCACTACAACTCTTGAGAGAGAACCATCTGCATGCAAAGCTCAACAAGTGTGAATTTTTGTTGGAACAAGTAGCATTTTTGGGGCACATCGTCTCCAAAGAAGGATTGTCAGTAGATCCGTCCAAGATTGAAGCAGTTATGAGTTGGGAAAGACCGAAGAATGCGTCAGAAATCAGAAGTTTTCTAGGTTTAACAGGATATTATCGGAGGTTTGTATAGGGATTTTCATCAATTGCGTCACCTTTGACGAAGTTGACAAGGAAGAATGTGCCATATGTGTGGACAGATCAGTGTGAAGATAGTTTCCAAGAGTTGAAGAAGAGATTGACTACAACACCAGTCCTTACTTTACCATCTGGAAGCGGTGGTTTTACCATTTTTACCGATGATTTCGAATGTTGGACTTGGTTGTGTGTTGATGCAAGACGGGAAAGTGATTGCATATGGATCCCGGCAGTTGAAAGATCACGAGAAAAACTATGCCACCCATGATCTTGAGTTAGCAGCGGTTGTCTTTGCATTGAAAATGTGGAGACATTACCTCTATGGAGAGAAGTTCGAAGTCCACTCCGATCACCGCAGCTTGCAATAATTTGTTTTCTCAGAAGGGATTGAACATGAGGCAGAGAAGATGGATGGAATATATCAAGGATTATGATTTTCCAATCAAGTACCACCCGGGGAAAGCTAATGTAGTTGCCGATGCCTTGAGCAGAAAATCAGTAGGCTTGGCAAATCTAAGTGGCACTTGTATCTTTGAGCAATTTGAAGAGTTGAATATGGATCTACAACCATTAAGGAAGGGTGTTTTGTTAGTTAACATGTCAGTGTTAGAGCCTTCTTTCATTCAGAAGATTAAGGATAGTCAATTGCAAGAACCAGAGTTGGCCAAGATTTCAGAGCATATAGCAGACCGTCCTGACTTCCGTATTGTTGATGGAGTTTTGTACTACCGCGACCTTCTATGTGTGCCTAACATGGAAGATTTGAGAAACGACATCATGACCGAGGCTCACAGTACGAAGTACTCTATGCATCCAGGCAGCACGAAGATGTATCAGAATTTGAACGGCAGATTTTGGTGGAATAACATAAAGAGAGAAATTGCAGCGTTTGTCTCCCGTTGCATGACTTGTCAGTTGATAAAGGCAGAACATCAAAGGCCTCCAGAATTGTTACAACCGTTAGAGATCCCGGAATGGAAATAGGAGCACATTACCATGGACTTTATTTCGGGACTACCGAGGACCAGCAGAGGCAATGATGCGATATGGGTCATTGTGGACCGACTCACCAAATTGACTCATTTTATTTCTATGAGGACAGGGAAGAAGATGCACATGCTACCTTTGACAGAGTTATTTGTCAACGAGATTGTCAGTCGACATGGACAATCAGTTTCTATCACATCGGACAAAGACAGCAGATTCGTCTTGAGATTCTGGAAGACATTGCATGAGTCTATGGGCACGAGACTACAGTTTAGCACGGCTTATTACCCACAGACAGATGGTCAATCAGAGAGACTCTAGAGGATATGCTCCGTGCTTGTGTTAGATTTCAAGACTTAATGGAATGAGACTCTACCGTTGTGTGAGTTTGCTTACAACAACAGTTACCACTCGAGCATTAGGATAGCAGAAGGTGTAGGACACCTGTGTATTGGGAAGAGGTCGGAATTCGCAGTTTCCATGGACCGACCATAGTGAGTGAGACCAGCGACAAAGTGAAGTTGATCCAAGAACGTCTGAAAGTAGCCCAGAGTAGACAGAAGAGCTATACAGATTCTCATAGAAGAGATTTATAGTTCCAAGAAGGTGACAAGGTTTTCCTGAAAGTGTCACCTACGATAGGAACATTGAGATTTGGACAAAAGGGCAAGTTGTCACGGAGGTACAATGGACCATATGACATTATGACCAAGATTGGTGATGTGGCTTATAGGTTAGCCTTACCACCTGAGCTATCCGGCGTACACAACGTCTTCCATGTGTCTATGTTGAAGAAGTATGTCCCCGATCCGTCGCATGTACTCCGACATGAACCTTTGGAAATTAGAGAAGATGCTACATATGTTGAGAAGCCTGTTCAGATTATTGATACAAAGGAACAAGAGTGGAGGACACAGACTATTCAGTGGGTAAAAGTACTATGGGAGAATCATGGACCGAAAGAGGCCACATGGGAATTATGAGATCAAGTGCAGCAGAAGTATCCACATCTACTACCTGAGGTGAGTTTTATGTATCATTTGGTGGACCAAATGCCCTAAGGGGTGGAGGATGTAAGACCCCGTCTCGAGTGACCTGGATTAGCAGTAATTAAGTTGTGTTTTAGTTTTAAGCGTGTTTAGTGGATTTTGGTTAAGCTGGGAATATAATAGATTTTGATACATATTTGGGGAATTTTGATTGCTTAGTAATTAGTGGGGCCCTTTGGGGGTTCCTTTTTTTTTTACCTTGCATGTGCTTGGAGATTTATCGGAGATTTTTTCATTCATTGTTTTAATCCCATTTTATTTATATTGTTAATCTCTATAACTTTTATGTTGATCCCTTGCCTGTTCGAGACCCCGAAACCCGATTTCATAGCCTTGAGGGCAAAACAGTCATTGTGCATTAAATCTGTACCCAAAAAACTGATATCACCGAAACCAGTGAAACATATATTTTTTGGAAACTAGATATTTCGACGATCACTTTTCTCTTCTTCATCGAATTCGTTAGAAGCCCTGATAAGCAAGATTTCAGCCCTTGAATGTTTCAAGTGGTGGGACCCAACCTCACTTTTCTATAAAAAGAGAACTCTCTCCTTCCTTTCCCTTTTCTTAGCTCAACCCCAATCTCAACCTAGGGTTTCCATTTTCTTCCTTGCTCTTGCCTCCCATCACCAAATCCACCACCAACCTTGCACAAATTGAGAGGTTGAGATCATCATCTTCTTCATCATCATCATAGCTCTCTATTGATACCATTGCTAGAGAAAACCCTCCATTCCAAGAGTCCCTTTGAGCTCACCTTACCCATTTGGAGAACCTACAAGTAAGCAACCTTCCCCATCTCTTAGATTTGTGTTTCTTTGATCTTGAAGAGGTTCCATTTTCATTATTGTAAGGCTTCCCTTTCTATTTCATTGTTTGACCATTTTAGGGTTTGTTTTTGGGGATTTTGTTCATAGCTTGGATATTTGGCTTGGAAGAGTATAAGAGTCTGATTTCTTGATTTGAAGACTCAAGGCAAGTGGATGACTTGATTTTTTTTATAAGCTTTCAATGATTTTGGTATTTTCTACTCATTCATATTGATTGCATTGGTTTGAAATAAATGTTCATGATAGAGCTTTGGTAGTGCATTTATGTCTTATAAGTGTATTGGTGAATGACATTTAATTTCTTCTTGTTTGTACCAAATGTACTCTATTGTGAAATATTTTCCTTCTTTCTTTCTTTGTATTGAATGTGATGTTGATGGAGGAGAATGGGATGGATGTTGTGAGAGATTTGATGTTGTTTAAATGAAGTTTTAGACTCCTCATAGGATGTATAAAAGTGGCTAGAAAGAGGTTGTAGAAGGAAGAGATAGAGAGGAGCTAAACTGCCCCGGAATCAGTTTCTGGACAGTTCGCTCGAGCAAACATGACACTTCGTTCGAGCGAAGTGTCCAGAAGAGGGTTCAGAGCATTCCAGTGGGCAGTTCGCTCGAGCGGACCCCTTGGTCGTTCGAGCGGACATCCCAGAACTTGTTCCAGAGAGTGGTTAGTTCGAACGAGCCAATACTTCGCTCGAGCCAACCACCTACTGGATGAGTTCGCTCGAGCGACCTCAACTTTGCTCGAGCGAACCCACCCAGACAATCATTCCAGAGAGCTCCTCGCTCGAGCGAACTCTCCGGTTCCCTTGAGATTTACTAAGCAATGTATGAGAGATTTACTAAGCAATGTCAGGGATATTTACTAAGCAATGTATGAGGCCATTTGAGAAAGAAACCATATCACGAAGATTTCATTTGAAGTTTTGGAAAATTCAAAGTGTATAAGGAGCCCGGAATGTCCTCAAACTTAAAGAGTAACAAATTATTATTAGATCGACATACGGGATCCCTATCCACTTCAAATAAATCTTGAACCCGATACTTTACCCGAAATTGCAATTGTTTATTGTACTTTATCGATCCGAGATTTATACTACATGCCTTGTTTTCCCGAAAGCATGGAATTACACTTGAAATAATTACTTATCTTGAAGTGCATTAGACCACAAGAAATGACAGTGTGCCCTTGAGCACCCCGTCCTGCCCGTTTACTTGTACTTGATTTACTTGCACATGTCTCGATTTGTTATTTGACCTATGAGTTGGCACCACTAAGTTTGGATAACCCTGTTGGTCTGATCCACCGACTTGGAGATCCCCTCTTCTCCCGCCAGCTGTAGTTTGGATCCCGCAACTTGGTCATTATTGTGGTCTTGTCCCGATACAGCAGATTGCTACTGTGGTTCCCGATGCCCAGCTCGCTACCGTGGTCATGTATAGTATATGTATATGTATTTATAAGATCCACTGTTTCTCCTCACCTCGAATGACTGAGATCAGTGCCTAGTTATTGCTCTGTCACTTTAGTGATAGAGGACTTAGCTTCGTGTGGTTGCCATCTTGCTTGTTTCTCATTTCCTTGGTTACCTTTACATGATTTAAGTTGCATACTTGTATTTGAATAAATGTTTTTCATCGTTTATAGAAATTGTTATTTGAACAGGTTTAAATGCTTTTGAAGGTAAATTCAATTATCATTATTTGGTCATTGTATTTTACCCATTTGCCAAACCGTCGTGTTTGACCTACTTTTTGGTACTCAGGTCCCGTTGTTGGTTATCCTGAGGAGGAGCACGAGGAGGCGGTCGGAGAACCGCAGCAGTTAGTCGAGTGGCATGCTGATGATGTTATTTAGACATTGGATTGCTAGAGAGAGATAACATTTTGGGAAAACTTTTAACCATTCTTTTGTGGATTGGTATTTTGTTTATATTGGCCTTTGTTGGCTTCTATTTTTGAGAATGTAATTAAATGATCTTTTCTATAAACTTTAACTTACTTTGGGAAAACATGCTAATGATCATTGCTCATTTTGATATAGTACTACACTCATGTTATTATCTTTATGACTAGAGATGGATTGAATATTTGATTTGCTATACGCTTCTGCACTTAATAGAAATGTTCATATATGGTTGTGATATCCTCACCGCGGACACCTGTGGGAAATTATATAAGTGTGTGCACCTTGTTGACACACTCTTCATTTTTATCACTCACCACACCACCATCACAATTAGTCCCGTTCCCGGATTAAGATCCCTTAGGCCCGGTCCGGGGTTGCGACACCCTGGATTGCGGAGAGTATGACATGGCATGCAAATGCGAGCTTAGTACGGAATGAGTCAATTATGCGCCATCCAATTGATTCGTCGTGTTGGAAAAACAGAAATCGTAAATGGACTAACTTTGCATCAGAGGCACGTAATATTCGTCTGGGACTTGCAACAGATGGATTTAATCCTTTTGGAAACAATAATAACTCATATAGTTGTTGGCCTGTTATGATTGTTCCATATAATCTTCCTCCATCTCTATGCATGCGCAAAGAGTTTACTATGCTAACATTATTGATTCCCGGGAAGAAATGTCCAGGATATGACATTGATGTATACTTGCAGCTGTTGGTGGATGAGTTGAATGAATTGTGATCCACCAGAGCTATAACATATGACTCTTATAGTAAAAGTAGGTTCTCAATGGTTCAACCCAGCTGGCCAGCCTATAGGGCCAACTTCTGCAACCTTTTCCACTAACATAGGTCGGATTGTGAAGACCCATGTGCCACCAACCTACAACAGTTGGAAAAAAGTGCCACATCACCTTAAGGAGGATGTATGGAAGCATGTTCCCGTGAGTATTTGTCCCTTTTTAATTGGTGATTTACAATGTAAATTTTGGATTTCTAAATTGTAAACATGATTTTATCTTTAAATGTTATGATTGTGCAGACACTTTTTGATGTTCATGAATGCGACTGCCCATGTGTCCTTACAAGAGCAAATGTGTTGTGGAGGGATTGGAAGTGGGATCTCCGATGTAAAGTGTATGATAAATATAACACGGATGCAAAGAGAAAGAATACTTTACCACAGTACTTGAAAAGAGAGGATTGGGAGAGTTTTGTGGATCTAAAAGGGACATATGAGGCGCAGTCAAGGAGGAGGGTAGGAAAAGTTGCGAGGGAATCTTTGAAGAGCCCACATACTTCGGACAGAAAAGGGCCCGCGAGGGTTGCTGACGAGTTGGTAAGTATGATTATTTCAAACTCTTTTATTTCCTCAATTAATTTATTATGTAATGCCAATGTTTCTTTTTGACATTTTCAGCAACAACCACATCCCGAAAGGGAGGTCACCCGGTGTGAGATCTTTATCTAGACACATTACTAGAAAGATGGCACTGCTTCAAGTCACCATGTGGTAAAGAGACATCAACCTATTTGAGATGCATCTTTCGGATGACTGATTTGGTTTCATTGCTAAAAAGTATATATTCCTTGATCTTAGATTGATACAATTATCTTAACATACAAACAGTGTTCTATACAAAAGAACCCACTTTAACTCAGCAATGTTGTGAGAATCCCATTGTAACTCAACTGAAAAATTGTCTTGTAGATTGGAAATATCAAACATAGAAATTAAGCAATGAGAGGTTTTGGGTAATTCACTACCTTAAATATCTTCAAAGTTTTATCACTCCATTACTGGAAATGCTTAATGATGCATCATTATGATAGGACTTGGCTTTTATTTCAAGATCGGGTGGATTAAAAGGTTATGGGTTTTGCCTTAATTAATTTAGTATCAATCTATCTTTGCTAGATGATGATGTGTTGTGTCACTGAGAGTCTTCAGTTGTATATTTCCATACATGGCATGATAATCAATTGTATCTTTGATGTGTGGTATGCTCAAGCAATCTTTTACTTTGATTCATTTGTTTATCTTACCTTGAAGTTGTTAAGTGGTCCCATATAGTGGAACTTCTCATTCTCATGTTTCAATGAAAAGTTGAAGTTTGTTCATTGGATTAACATTCCAAGTCAGGAATGGTTGGGAAATCTCCATATATTTTCTGAAGCTTTTGATCCGTTTAATGGATCTTAATATCAATTTTTAATTTTCAACTTTCAGTACTTTGTCTTTCATGTTTAGAGTGTTTGAAAGTGGTCTCTTCTTCTCTTATATACAATGGAGAAATAAAATTTTCATTTCATAGGTTAAAACTGTTGATAAAATATCTAATCACAAATCCAAATTTGTTTTCACAGTTTCAGTGCTGGTTCCTTTGCTATATTATATGTTGTTTCATATCCTTTACACAAGATTGAACTTATTATAGACAAGAGATGGGACTATGTACGTGTAGTGCTCATAAAATATGTTCCTTTCATTATACTCTTTACAACTCATACAAATAATCCTTAACTGTGTCAACTTTAGAAGAAAGGGATCAATTTTGTTTCAACTATAGTAAAGATTGGCTCATTCTTCTATTAAAGTAGACAACTACTTAGATTGAGCTTCATCTGACCGGGTCAATTGGACTTTTGAAATGAGTTGTTGCTATTGGGTCCAAGGGTCCATGATTAGCTCATGACTTTTATCAACGATATCATTTACCAGAATAAAAGTTATCATGCTAGTTATAATATTGTTATTTCCTACCATGTTTTATTTAAAAACTTGTTTTTTACAGGAAAGCCTCAGTAGAATGTGTGACAAGAACCCCTCCATTGCACATAATGATATCGACAATGATGGGGTTGAAAAGGTATGCAGGTTATCTAATATTTATATTTAGATCGATGTCAAATTGATTTTAATTAATACTTAACAATGAATACATATCAAGAGCAGATATTGACTTTTTTTATGTTTAAAATAGGTTTTTGGTACCAATACTCGTGGACTTGTCAGGGGCTTGGGGTTGGGTGTCTCAAGGTCAATCGTTCATCATTCAAATCCTTAAAAGAGAGCTTATGAAGAAGAGCACAAATCACATGTGGGCATTGAGACTGAGGTGGGTGGGTTGAAATTTCGAATGGCAGACATGGAGAAGATTGTTGCTTCCCTTTCTCAAAGTGGGATGCAAATGCGGTCTCTAACCGATCACGAGAGTTTCTCTCAAGTAAGACAAAACTTTACATATAAAATGTATATTCATAAACTTATTTAGATTATTGAGTATGATAAAATACTCGCATTATGTGTTTCTTAATTATAATGTAGGTGAGACCGCCATCCACACATCAAAGGACACAGGGAAGCTCGAGAACAATACTCCCAGGCACATACAAGTTAATGCATTTAAGGAAGAACACAATTGTAGCCTATGGGAGTTTGATGGGGGTATCACCGGAGAATTTGGATTATTATAGGATTGTTATAGATGAGATCGTGGATGGCGACATCGAGTTAATGGATGGAGTCAGGAAGATGGAAGATATTATGCTTGCAGACATTATTGATTGGCCGACATTTAGGACTTTGCCTTGCTAGTTTTTTCTTTTCTATATTACAATTGGGTTTTGATTATGGGATGGATGTTCAATTGTTTTGGATGGATGCTAGTTGTTTCTTTTCTATATTACATGGGTTTTGATTATGGGATGGATATTCAATTGTTTTGGATGGATGGATATTTGTATGGAGCTTTGTTTCCTGGACAACATTTTGAAATTTAAATATTGTAATGGATGTTCATTTCTACTATTATTTTAAATGGATTTTGATATGGTGTGTTGATAGATCTTTGAAAGGTTAATGGTTGTATATTGGTATTTGAATGGAAAAGAGCGGATGATGTCTATGTGTGGTGATTATTACTTGATTTCAACAGGTTTAATGTTTTTATTTTTTATTTTTTTTATTTTTTTAGAAAATAAATAAAACGACGGTTTTCAACCATTGTTTTCTATTATATTATGACTTTTAATTATAATTAAATTTAAAATAAATGACATGTGCAAACTGTCATTTTATTCGATGTTTAGCTGTCGGTAAGTTGAGTTCATGTTGAAGGTTTGAAAATAACCTTCTATTTAAGCCTTAACATAGGCTAAGGTCCTATCTCAGATTATTGTATGCAATTTTAAAACTAGATAAATAAAATCTCAAATAATCAATCACCACACATAGAGAAGAGGCACAAGACTTTTACATAGAAAACCCTGCACGGGAAAAAACAACGAGTGGCAAAAGCTACAAAAAGTAATGCACTATAAAAACGAAGGTTACAAAGAACTCACAGAACTTGACCCTGTTGAAACTCAATCTAAAGGACTGTGAAGTACTCGTCGACAACCCGTCGTTCACCTTCCACGTGCTTGTTTGAGACCCACCTTGAATGCCCCTTCAAGGTGCTTGAGAGAAGAAGAAGAATGAGAACTTCAGCACAATCTCCCTTACAAGATTGGCCCACCAAACTCTCTTTAGAATAAAAAAATAAAGCTTGAGGAAATTAATGTCTCTGTATCTCCAATGGTGTTAGCAAGGGGTCTTTAAATAGCTTTAGTTTTGTGCACAACACTTGTTTGAAAGAAGGTAGAACTCTAAAGAAGGTGGAGAAACATCAGCGCAAAAGAGTCCTGAATGGACAGAACTGGGCATCTCCCTATAGCGAGAATTGAGCTCGCTATAGCTAGCCTAGGTTCTGTCTGGGCCAAAACTGTGTCTCGCTATGGCGAGCCTCAGTCTCACTATAGCGAGACCAGTTTCTGTGATTTACACGGAATTGACACTGAATTTATGCAAAAACTTCTGGAGGACTTCTTTAATGATCTTCAAGTATGAGAAGAAGTCTTCAAGGCTTATCACAAGTATCCAAAAGTTGTCTTTCACAGTTTTGGGTTCCTTCACAGTCCTTATCTAAATGAAACAGAAAATACAACTCAATTTGGACTATGAACACAAGTTTTGTTCAAACTATAAGAATTAGCCAATACAAATTCTATCAATCTCCCCCTTTGGCAATTCATGAACAAAACTCCAAAAAATTTCTACGAGGAGACCTAGGAGAACAAAAAGAATAACTTCAGCTCTGAAGAGAAATTGTCACTACCTGCACGAAACTAACCTTGGCAAAGATCCATAAAATCATAGAAATGATCGAAATTCAGATATTAATAAGAGAAATGTAAAGTTCTATTCAAGGTTCTAATGCAAAGCAAAATGCTACTAAGAGTAAGTAGCCGAAGTCCTTCTAACAACTAAACTACTCCTTTTTGTCACAGAATTGACAAATCAGTTCCAAAGCAATGGAGGAATTAAAAAAAAGAGTGAGATAAGGTAGTAGTAAAAAGGAAAAAGCATGAGAATTAGAAACAGTGAGAAGTTCAAAGAAGCAATGTCATCAGCGTTGACGCAGGTGATTGAACATGTCAGCCAATTGATTCTTAAGATCATCAAAGCCAGCAATCATTCGTTCTTGTAAGTGTTCAATCTGAAGTGACTGATCATAAACTGCGTGTTCAACTGCAAGAAGTCGATTTTCAATCGATCCTTCATCTTCTTCTTCAAGATCTTGATCGCGGGCTTGCTCCCTCTGAATCCGATTATTCACATGAGAGTCTGACATGGCTTTAGTGCCACGATCAATCTTTTGTCTCTTTGGAATTGGTATTTCATTGGGATACACATGACAACCAGCCTCAATCAGTAGTTAATAATCATTGCACCAAACGGAAGGGAGAGCTTCTGTTTCTCATCATAAAAGCGTAACATCAAATTGAAGATGGTCAGTGTAACATCTACTGAAGTACCCGTGCCCAAATAATATAGAAGAGCAGCTTGAGGGAACAGGAGATCCGATGAATGACCACGAGGCTCCATATTATGACAAACAAAGTTGTTGAGGAGCCGATAATCAGAGGTGAGACCATCTATCTTCAAAATAGCAGAATTCCAGACTGTTCGTTCCCTACATAAGACTGCAGCCACTTCATCTTTTTGGAGCGCAACATTATCCGGATTAGGGAAAGGGTAAGGCGGATTAGCTGGTCTTTGTAAATTTAGTAGCAAGGCAATCTTGTTGGCATCAACAGTCAACGTCTCCCCCTTAACAAAGGTCTGGAACTTAGAAGTTGAAACCTCATGCATATTGCAATATAATTCTCTTACCCAATCATCAAAACATTCATTGACCAAGTTCATCAAAACTATGAGGCGGTTAAGATGAAGCCAATTCAGGAAATGTGTAAGATAGAAATCTGTGTGCACAACAATTCTTTCGAAAATCACTGTCCTAGCTTTGAAGTCAGATTTAAACCAATCAGCACTTTCAGCATTTGGAAAACGCTCTTCATCAAAGGTAGAAGGAGATGCAGCAGGTCGTCTTCCTTTTGAAGACTTGGGAGCCATACTGCACTTGGAAAGTATAGAGAACCAAACCATCAGTGTTTTGAAGCATTAAAGTTGAAACAAACATTTTGTCAAACACCTTGTGAGCAGAAGTGATCACAACAAGTATATATTCTCCAAGAATGCTCCCAGAAGATCTCAAGGATCATACAACATAAAAGGATGAAGCATAGAGCAAACAATAGAGAAAAACTTCCCAAAGAAGTAAAATGCATAACTAGTTCATCCATCATAACCAAATAGTATCAAAAACATACCCAACCTTGACCAAAAACTAAATATTGGATGAGCAATCTTCAAGAGAAACTTCTTTCATATCCATAATGCAAAGAAAGTGCCAAGGACAAATCATTCGAAAGAATCCAAGCAAACCACAACTAGTGCACAGTAATAAAATCAGAAGTAAAAGGAATCCATGAAGAGGAGAAGAGCGGATCATACCTGAAAAAGGGGTACAGTGAGATTTGCAAATCCAATTGAAATAGGTGGGGGAAAGAGAAATGGAATGAAGAGAGGCAAGGAAGGAACAACTCCAGAACTCCAGAAATCTGTAAGAAAGGAAGAGCATGTATGGGAAATATAATGGGTGCAGGACGGTTTGGGTTTTTAAACAAAAAGAACCTAGCGCCCAATCTCGTTAGAGCGAGAATAAGTCTTGCTCGAGCGAGACATGGTTCTGGAATTTTATTTTATTTTTAATATAAGCTAACATAAATGTGTGTTCCATCTATGAAAGAATGTATGGATAAGTGTGAAAGTACATAAATTAACCGAAATCGTGTGGTTGTGTGTGAGATATGAAATGCTCCCCCTTAATTAAGACAAGAGTTTAAAATTGAATGATAAACAACTAGGGAGCAAACCCAGAGAATTATCTAATCAGTCTAAAATCTAACTTCTCACTACAACATAGGCATAGTTTCGTCCCCCCTTTTTTTTTTTTTTTTGTAAGAACTTCTCGGCATATGATAATGCACAAGTTCAAGTGCTCATCTTTTGCAGAGATTTCTGAACCCTATCGGATACAGTTCCATTTCGTCGGTCTACAAAAATCTCTACACACTGTTATTTTATAAGAGATATAGCCATCAGAGAAGCTGGACAAGCCTAATCGAAATCAAGGGTTAACATCCATAGTGCAAAGATTATGATAACGGTCAATCGTGTACTAAACACAACTAAATCACATGCAAAGAATTATCATAGATGGAGGTGAAAATGTGCATGTGCAAGTCAAACCAAAGCAGGGAAAAAGAATTAAGAAAAGGAGGAGATCCCCAAGGATTTGCGAAGAGATTCAAAACGAGTGGGTTCTAATGGTTTGGTAAAGATATCTGCCAATTGGTGTTCAGCAGGGATTTTATCAAGGACAGTGATCTTCTCTTGAACCAATTCACGGATAAAGTGATGCCTAATATCAATGTGTTCGGTCCTGGAATACTGGACTGGATTCTTTGATATGTCAATGGCACTTTGATTGTCACAATAAACCGTCATTGTATCTTGATTAATCCCATAATATGCGAGCATTTGTTTCATCCAAAGAAGTTGAGTGCAACAACTTCCAGCAGCGATATATTCCGCTTCGGCAGTACACAAAGACGTTGAAGTTTGCTTTTTGCAATGGCAAGCAACCAAATTATATCCAATGAAGAAGCACCCTCCACTAGTACTTTTTCTATCATCTGTACAGCCTGCCCAATCTGCATCTGAGTACCCAACCAAAGTTGTATTGGTATCTTTACTGAGCCAAATACCAAAGTCAACAGTGCCACTCACATATTTCATGATCCTTTTCACCGATTGAATGTGAGATTCCTTTCGTTTAGATTGATACCGAGCACAAACCCCAACACTGTATGCAATATCAGGTCTACTTGCAGTGTGGTATAAAAGACTCTCAATCATGCTACGATACAGTGTTTCAGCCACATCTTTTCCATTCAAGTCAATGGTCAATTTAACAGTGTGACTCATTGGAGTTCTGGAATGTTTAGCAGAAGTCATTCCAACTTTTTTCAGAAGTTTTCGAGCATACTTTGACTAAGAAATAAAGATGCCACTATCACACTGTTTGATTTGCAGCCCCAAGAAAAAGGTAAGTGCTCCAACCATACTCATTTCAAATTCAGAAGACATGCTTTTGGAAAATTGGTCAACCATCTTGGATGAGGTAAAGCAAAAGACAATATCATCCACATAAATTTGAGAAATTAATATGTGATGATTGTCTATTTTGATGAACAGTGTCTTGTCCACACTTCCGCATTTGAAACCATTATCCAACAAAAATACGGTAAGTCGCTCATACCAAGCACGAGGAGCCTGTTTCAACCCATAGAGAGCTTTTTTCAATTTAAACACATGATTCGGGTAATGAGGGTCTTGTAAGCCTTTGGGCTGTTCAACATAGACTTCCTCATTTAGATACCCATTCAAGAATGCGCTCTTGACATCCATTTGATAGAGTTGGATGTTAAGAAAACACACAATGGCTAATAACAAGCGTATGGATTCCAATTGAGCAGCATGAGCAAACGTTTCATCAAAATCAAGCCCTTCAATTTGTGTGTACCCCTGTGCTACCAACCAAGCCTTGTTCCGAAAGATCACCTGCCCCAGTTCATCAATCTTATTTTTATAAATCCATTTGGTGCCGATGACATTTGTGTGAGTAGAGCTAGGAACTAATTCCCAGACACAATTCCTCTCAAACTGTTCTAATTCCTCATCCATTGCATTGATCCCGCAATCATCAAGCAAAGCTTATTTTATGTTCTTTGGTTCAATAGAGGAAATATAGTAAAAGTTACTTACCTCGTCACGTACCTATTTTCTTGTTTTTATAGGTTCCATAGCATCTCCAAGAACTTGTGAAATTGGATGACTCTTCATTACCTTTGGTACTGGGCGGGAGCTTTTAGAAGCACTCTGTTCTTCAAATTGTTTGACGATGCTTGGTACCATAAGATCGGTGGGTGGAACTTTTAGTTCAGCTTGTTTATCTTTAGATGAAGCATTAGCGCTATTTTCCGATCCTGGCATTGTGTCTAATTGCTTACTTGTGTTTAGTTCAGCAACCTGAGTAGAAACATGATCAAGAATTAAATCATCTTCATCGTCAAAATATTATGAAGTGCCAACATCATCAACAACAACATTTATTGACTCCATAACAAAAAAGTTTCTCAAATTATAAACTCTGTATGCCTTACTTTCCATAGAATAACCAAGAAAGATGCCCTCGTTACTCTTGGAGTCAAATTTGCTTAAGTGTTCCCTATCCTTCAGGATGTAACACTTACTTCCAAATGTTCGAAAGTATTTAACAATTGGCTTGCGACCACTCCAAATTTCATATGGGTCATTTTCGTTCCATGCCGTAGGTAAACTCTATTGCTGATATGGAATGCAGTGTTTACTGCTTCGGCCCAGAAGCGTTGAGGGAGTTTTTTACTGTGCAACATAACTCTTGCCATTTCTTGCACAACCCGATTTTTTCTCTCAACAACCCTATTTTGCTGGGGTGTTTTGGGAGCATAATATTCATGTTTGATACCATGCTTTGAACAAAAAGAATTGAAATCAGAATTCTAAAACTCAGTACCATGATCTGAACGTATACGCACAATACTACCAAACACTTTTCCTTTCTCATTAATAAGCAGAGTCCATAAATCAAGAAAAACTTCAAAAGTCTTAAACTTTTCTTTAAGAAATCGGACCCACTTAAGCCGAGAGAAATCATCAACGGTTAGAAAGATATATTTCTTACCACCAATGCTTTCAGTTTTTGTAGGACCCATGAGATCCATATGCAGTAATTCAAGTGGTCTCGAAGTTTTTAAAGCATCAACTTTCTTATGTGAGGACCTGATTTGTTTGCCAATCTGACAAGGAACACAAATAGAATTTGGTGCTTTTAAATGCTTAGGTAGTCCTAGTATGATTTCATTTTTATGCCAAGTTATCCAGGTCCGTGTGATTAACTTGGCCTAAACGTTGATGCCACAAATCAATGTCACTTATCATGGCTATGTGACATGTCATTTTGGTTTCGGTGGCAACTACATAACAGTTGTCAGATGTATGTACTCCAAGAAGTACATGATTACCCTTCTTGTCAACAATAACACAATCATTAAGAGAAAAATGAATTTCATGGTGACAATCACATAGTTGGCTGATGCTAAACAAATTTGCTTTCAGACCATTGACCAGAAAGACATTTGAAAGAGTAGACATACCCGGTATTGAGACTGTACCTTTTCCAACTATGTTCGATTTTCTTCCATCACCAAACTAAACACTACCTCCATCACAGCTTTCCAGGGAGGTAAACAGTAATTTGTTACCAGTCATATGTCTGGAGCATCCACTATCCAAGTACCAAACATGGGAATCTTTTACATTAAGTATAGTGGGGACCACGTTACAGTGAAGATCAGATTTCCTAACCTAGATGGATTTTGTCTTAATCTATGGAGGAGATAAAACACTTTTCCTTTGTTGAAGTTGCCTTTTATTCCACAGTTTATGACAATGTGGTCGAATGTGCCCTTTTTTACCGCAAAAATGGCTAATCGGGGTAATTCTAGGTTTAGACACTTTGTTATATGAATTTGAGTTCCCATGTTCAACATTTGGAGTAGCGAGAACACTAGTATATAAGGCTGGTCCTTTAACAAAAACAGATTTACCTGATTGCATAGAAGTTGATGATTCTGGATTATATCCAAGTCCAGTCTTTTGTTTCTCACTTCTTTGTTGCATCAAAATTTCATTAAGAGTTATGGAGCCTTTATTCATTCTTTCAAGTGAAGATTTGGCTGAGACAAGTTCTAATAGCGCCATCCGGAGTTTGCCACATACATCATTCTTTTCAGCTTGCAACAAATTGTAGTCAGTTTGCAAAGATTTTGAGTTCATTTGAAACTTCCTCTAACTGTGCAGTAAGTAGATCTTTCTCTTTTCCTGCAACAATAATGTTTTCAGACAGAATTTCACATTGGGTTTCTAACTGACTTACATTCACACGAGCATCATCAAGCTCAGAAGAAAAAGTTAAATTTTGAGATTCAGAAACCTTTAACTTGTGAGAGAGCTTATCATTGATGCGTGACAAACGCAAAGAATCTTTCAGAAGTTTTCTATAAGCAACTTCAAGATCATGTTCTTCATCAGAAAGATTCTCACTCCTTGACTCGTCATGGAGTCCTTGTCAGATGGCCCCTGCTCAAAAGATAGGTTAGTAGAAGACATAAAAGCTACAAATTTAGCATATTCAAATTGTAACTCAGATTCACTATTCTCATCTTCTGAATCTTCTTCCCAAGAAACATTCAAAGCCTTTCCTTTGTTTCTTTCCAATCGGTTTGCACATTTAGAGGCAGGATGACCAAACCCTTGACATTCAAAGCATTGTATAGGCTTATTTGTGCTCTTAGAAGAAGTTTTCTCACTCTTTGGCCCTGTCTTTGGCTTTTTAAGGTTTTATTCTTGGAAAACTCCTTTTTGGGGTTCTTTTTATTTTTATTTAAATATTTCTTGAATTTTTTGACAAAAAGAGCCTTAAGTTCAACATCATCAGAATCATTATCAGACTCATCATCATCATTGTTCTTAGATGACATCAAAGCAATTCCCTTGGATTTCTTATCAGAACAATGATTTGATTCAAAGGTTTGTAAATTTCCAACCAGTTGTTCAACAGGGAGGTCATTGAGGTTGGTATATTCCTCAATTGCAATCACTTTTGACTAAATTCTCTCGGGAAAGGACCGAAGAATTTTCTTTACCACCATTTGATTTGGAATTGGTTCCCCTAAGTTAAAACTGGAATTAACAATATGACTCAGTTTGGCGTAGTAATCATCAAAGGTCTCTTCATCATTCGTACGAATAGTCTCAAAGGCAGTTGTCAAATTTTGAAGTTTAGTCTGCCTAACTTTATTAGTGCCTTCATGCACTGTTCTCGAGAGATCCCAAGCATCCTTCGCAGTGGTACAAGTAGAAATTTTGCAAAATTCAGAGTGATTGACACCATTATATATATAGCATTCATGGCTCTATCATTCCACTGGGTCTGATTCTTTTCTCCTAGAGTCCAATCAACCACTGGTTTGAGAACAATACTCCCATCAACTACCACAGTTGGTGGTTTATAACCGTTCACAACAGTTTGCCAAACATCATGATCCAGAGAACGCAGAAACGCAGTCATTCTTACCTTCCAGTAAGCATAATTGCTACTGCCTTCAAGCAAAGGAGGCTTGGTGGTGGAAGTGCCTTCTTTAGTGAATCCCATAGAATAAATCTGAGACGATCTCACCTTTTTTAAAAAGTGAACTCGCTCTGATACTACGTGAAGGTTTGAAAACAACCTTCTATTTAAGCCTTAACACAGGCTAAGGTCCTATCTCAGATTATTGTATACAATTTTAAAACTAGACAAATAAAATCTCAAATAATCAATCACCACACATAGAGAAGAGGCACAAGACTTTTACGTGGAAAACCCTACACGGGAAAAAACCACGGGTGGCAAAAGCCACAGAAAAAGCAATGCACTATAAAAATGAAGATTACAAAGAACTCACAAAACTTGACCCAGTTGAAACTCAACCTAAAGGACTGTGAAGTACTCGTCGACAACCCGCCGTTCACCTTCCACGTGCTTGTTTGAGACCCACCTTGAATGCCCCTTCAAGGTGCTTGAGAGAAAAAGAAGAATGAGAACTTCAGCACAATCTCCCTTGCAAGAATTGGCCCACCAAACTCTCTCTAGAATCAAAGAATAATGCTTAAGAAAATTAATGTCTCTGTATCTCCAATGGTGTTAGCAAGAGGTCTTTAAATAGCTTTAGTTTCGTGCACAAGACTTGTTTGAAAGAAGGTAGAACTCTTAAAGGAGGTGGAGAAACGTCAGGTCCAAAGAGTCCTGAACGGACAGAACTGGGCATCTCGCTATAGTGAGAATGGAGCTCGCTATAGCGAGCCCAGATCTGTCTGGGCCAAAACTATGTCTCGCTATAGCGAGACCAGTTTCTATGAATTACATGGAATTGACGCTGAATTTATGCAAAAACTTCGGGAGGACTTCTTTAATGATCTTCAAGTATGAGAAGAAGTCTTTAAGGCTTATCACGAGTATCCAGAAGTAGTCTTTCACAGTATTTGGGTTCCTTCACAATCCTTATCTAAATGAAACAGAAAATACAACTCAATTTGGACTATGAACACAAGTTTTGTTCAAACTAAAAGAATTAGCCAATACAAAGTCTAACACGTGTTGTCAGTGATTTGATTAAATGATGGTTACTAACTGTTGGTAATTTAAATATTAGCGATATACAAAAACCGTCGTTAATTTAAAGATTATCGACACTTATTAACTGTCGTTTTTAAAAATGACTACAAAATAACCGATGGACCTATCGACGGACGCAATTGTCGTTTTTGTTTTTTGTAAAGCAATGGTTTTTGGCCATCGTTTTTAGCCCTTTTTACGTAGTGCATGAGTTAAAGCATGATGTACTGGGCATATGCGGTAACCATGTAAGCCGAATCTGGTACGAATTTTGTCACATGGGTTCGAGTAGGACGCTGTGTTAACACAGTTGGATATGGATATGTGCAAGCCAATCAACACTCCCATTTGCATATGTATGAAATTGTTTAACAATTGAGATCCCATTAGTGAGAAGGACATGCTCATGACTGGAGACATGCCTTACTCGAGGATAGTGGGAGAAGCATAATGCATGACATCCTCATTGTGCATAAAATACTGTAATTCCGGATTTATGAGACCGAAAATGGCTCGCCGTTGGTCTCATAATCAGATTCCTATGTTATCAGGGTATGCCTGATATGGCAAGTGAATAAGAGGGATCTAGGTACATCAAAAACATTTGCTACACCATTTTTTGTGGCACGGTTGTTGTCTTGGAATTGTATAGTTGTATGGTTGCCTCTTGGGATGATGACTTGGATGAGAGGGAGTCCATGTATGGTTATATTTTAACCATTTGGCAAATATCTTGATTTTTTGGTATAAAGAAAATAGACCTGGTGGCTCTATTGAGAGTAGAAACTGTGATACAATTTGCGATGCAGTAAACCAAGTGCCCATCAGGTTGGATATCTTCATGGATATTTGAAGTTGGTAATAACCAATGAGCCGGTGCAAATGTTATGAGTTCACTATTACATTGATGAATGGAACCACAATTCCACACTCCCTCATGGTATTGAATTGTGATATCAGTATATCTAAAATGTGGGTAAGAAAGGTGAGATCTCAATCTCGTCAATCCCATTGGTGGAATTGATGTGTATTCCTTTCATTAAGTCTTTTCCTTGGCCGGAGCAGTACGTAGGGACTGGAGTATATGTTAATTTACTTTTACACATTTGATTTACATGTCATTCGTGCCAAGTGGGAGATTGTTAAGAAAATTGTGTGGCCCGACTGCCATTAGACCCACGCCAGATTGAGCCCGGCGATATGCCGTGGATGAACTCCCAACAAATCTTGATCTGGTTGAGTTAGATAAGGATCAAACTTTTGGTAGTAGAGTTTGGACCAGGTTCAGACTCCCTATTGGTAGAATTGAAAGTCCTGGGATCCTAACCCTAGAGGGGAGGGGGGGGGGGCGGGGGGGGGGGGGGATGAATAGGGTGAGCTACAATATGTGACCAATTATGACAAATTTTAACTTCTTAAAAATAAACTAGTCACAAGTGATGATAAACAAACAAAATACGGAAGCTAAAAAGAATCACCGCAACGCATTCACCATCACACAATAATTTATAGTGGTTCGGCCTCAATGCCTACATCCACTACCGGCTTGTGATCCAATCACCCCACCGGATTTCTACTATCTATGCTTTTCAATAGGCAAAGCAATAACCTTTACAATGTTGTTTTTCTAGGCTAAACAACAACCTATCAATGTGCTTTTCTAGGCTAAGCAATAACCTTTACACTATGCTTTTCTTAGGCTAAGCAATAACCTTTACACAATGCTTTTCTTAGGCTAAGCAATAACCTTTACAAAAAAAAGATTTCTCTTAAAAAAGTGTCTACACAAACACTCAAAGAGATACAGTTTAAGCTCAATATATTTGCCTCTAAAATAGGCGGATATGAAAGTGAAAAACTAACTCACACAAACACTAAATGAATGCAAATGTGTATGCTCATGATGTGTGTGTGTGATAACTTCAATCAAGTTAAAAACAAAGCTCAATTAATATATGCTCAAAGCATTTAAAAGTTTAAGGCACATAAAAGATTTTGATTGAAGTGAAATGCAAATCACATGTATGGATACAAACTTGTTAATGATATGAAAATCAAAGGTTCACAAGTTGTATGAAATTAATTAACTTAAGACATGTGATGCATGTGCAATGTTGTTTTCAAAACTAAACAAATGTAACTAAAGTTCAAATGAATGAAAACAACAAATAAAGATTCAACCAAGAAAATGAATCATGCTATAAAAGAAAACAAAGATTTTGGCTAAGCTTGATTAATGAAGATTTTAAAACAACTTGGTTTGAAATCAAGGGTGAAGAATCCAATCCAACTTAGATCAAAGATTAAATGAAGAATGGATTCAACACATCATAGTTATAATGCTAAAAATCATTTACCAATAATTTAAGCAAAGTATATAACATATGATTAATAAAAAGTAAAGCTTACTTAGAGATTTAACTTCATTGATCCAAGCTTTAGCTTCACTAATGACCCCTTGGTCTCTCTTAGTTCATCCCCTTTTCTTTGTCTCAAAACACCTCAAGAGTGGCTCGTGGTTCCTCTCTTTTTCAACTTCTTTTCCAAACGAATGAACTTGTATTTATTCTCAAAAATTGAGTTCCTGCGTCTCCCCGGTCGACCTGTCCTATCCCCGGTTGACCTGGCCTTCAACGGTCATAAATCTGACAATTTGAAAAGAAGCCCAACGACTCTTTACCCGGTCAACCCGCAGTGGGCTCGGTTGATAGGGTCCATGGGCTGGTCGACCGGCCACACTGCGGGTCGACCCGAGCCTGCGACCAAAATTCCCTAAAACTGTATTTTTCAAAGTGATTTCTTGTGGGAACTTTTGGGCTATTGAATCAAGCTTGGAATTGTGTTTTAAATCAAACTAAGAGGTTTAAAAACATGAAACATAAAACGCCTAAAAAGATTCGAAACTTTAAAACCAATGGCTTACTTGATTAAAAAGAAACTTCTTTTCAAATTAAAATGCATCCAATTTAAAAAACAAAACATGCATAAATCAATATTTCTAACAATGCATGAGTAAATCAAGATTTCAAGTTTTTCTAAAACAATGCATGTGTGAAAATTCAAATGATGCTAGAATGATAATGCATCCATCAAATTGCAATACACAAAATCCCTAACAATCTCTCTCTTTGCAATTTCATGGAAACTCACTCACCACTGAATTTACAGGCTAAGCCTTCAGCTCCCCCTAAGCTGGACAAGTCTTGAAATCTATTGGTTGCTCTTTCTCTTAGCTTGGGCTCTGGGTCTTTTTCTTCATTCTTCTTGATGCTTGGAGCTTGATCATTCTTCAAGCTTTCTGTTCTTATTTATTTCTTTAGCCAAGCATCTTCTTTAGCTCCCAAGCTTTCTTTCTTCTATTAGCTCTCCCCCTTTGTCCATGCACTCTCTCCCTTTGGCAAGATATGCATTCTCTCCCCCTATAGAAGATCCTACAATATCTCCCCTTAGGAAGCTTGGACATTCTCTTTCCCTGTAGAGAACTTGAATGCTCTCTCCCCCTTTGACATTAAATTGCAAAGGTACCTATACACATGAAACAAGGAAAATACCTTTTAGTAGCACCTGTTAACAAAAGAAATCGAAAATGAAATACATAACCGGTTATCATGTATAAAAGTAGTCTCTAAGGGTTCAAAGCCAATGCGAGGGTCAATTTGATCAAAACTAATACTTCCTATGAAGGTTTACACTCCCCCTCAATCCATTCTCTCCTTTTGTCAAAATATTGACAACGATTTAACTATGTAGTGCAAGAAGATGATGGTTTTACCAATTGAGGGTTAACTTCAAGAGAAAGATTAGATACATTTAACTAAAGATCTCAAAATGATCAAATTACCAAAATAAAGATCAAGGCCAATGAGAAAAGCAATCATGGATACCAATTGGAAAAACAAAGAATACAAATTGAGATTTAAGGATACGACTATTAAATCAATCACTCTAAAATGGAGTTATAAAGAATATAACTATTAAGATAAATCCAAATTAGAGCTATCCATGATGAAATGGGGTTTACTAAACATAGCATCAATCAATTTAACTATGAAAATCATATGCTTTGAAAGTTTTGAAATCATTTCATTCAATCAAAAAATATGACTATCATGTGCAAGATGAGTGAAATGAAATTCAAACATGAAGCCAACCTCAACTATTAACCAATCAAGATTATGAATACATAAACATGGTGGTCATGAGATATACCTATATGAGCAAGAGAGGTGGCAAACATGAAAATTATGATGCTAATGGAGTGTGACATGGAACAAATATATTACTGTCAAGTTCAATCCAATGTACATAAGGTCATCACATACTCAAGATAAGACATCAAATCAATCGATACTAATTGAAACCAATTGAATTTGAAAACATGATTAAGAGCAAGAATGTGACAAACACAAAATTGCATCAAGCATCATAAATGGATATTCATCACTTTTAAAGATATAACTAATGAGCATAGTGATGAACAAGATAAATTGCAATGCAAAAGGATATAACTTGGTAATGCATGTAATTTTCAAAGTGACAAAATCATATGAATTCAACAACTAAGATATCCATCAAACATATAGATATACGAGGGATGGATTTCAAAGAGTTTCATATGATCAAGATCACTACTATGATGTTGAAACATGTACAAGGATGACATCACTTAGAGAATATACATTAATCAACATCATAACCATCCAAAAAGAAATGACTAGAAGGCATAGAGGATGGATTTGAGTTCTAGTATGGTTTCTACAAATATAATAAATATCACAACCATACATGGAACGATTTGACATTTGCATAGAGAGGATCAATCAACACTCACGATCTAACTCATACCATATCATCAATAAAGAATATAACTATGCATGTACAATAAGGTATGGAGTTAGAAGGATATCATGGATCGCATATAGATGAAAAATGGATCTCATAAATGGGTATACCTATTAAGAACAATGAATTAATTCCAATTCATCTAAAATGATCCATTAACCTATCTTGCAACATCTCCACTCTAGCAAATGTACTAAGCTTACAATGCAATGGGAAATGGATATGAGGATTATACTAAATGAGCTTAGCACACTAAATCACATATGTACTTATTAGGCTCAAATGATAATAAAACAAAAGATTTTACTATAAAGCACAT
The DNA here is from genome assembly GCA_038049695.1 of Cinnamomum chago. Taxonomy (NCBI): domain Eukaryota; kingdom Viridiplantae; phylum Streptophyta; class Magnoliopsida; order Laurales; family Lauraceae; genus Cinnamomum; species Cinnamomum chago. Next base: position 41,342,514 of record CP142453.1, on the reverse strand, counting down.
AAACAATCATCAATTTGCATTAATAAAAATATATACCAAGTTAGGCACAAACATGCAAATCAAGGAAACCATATCCAACCACGCAACGTAAGACATCAAAATCAATTTGCATAAAAAGAATGTAACTAAATTAGTAAAGATGCAAATTCTTTGTAAATATTATTTCCTTCTAAATGATATAATCATAATTAAGCACAAGGAAATAAATTCAAGGAAAATGCATCTATAAATACAACCAATAAAGCTTAGAACATTTTCCAAAGTTTTTCAAATCACTTCAATATTTAAAATTCCAACAATGAATCATTTATAGAATTATGAGCAAGCGATTTTGAAAAAAAAGAAGTGTACTACTATAAATTTTCAATTTGTATTCTAAAAATGACAATAGACACTCATACAAATTGAACACATATTTTCCATACCAAGAGATATAACTTGAAAAATCAATGGAAAACTTAAATTGCTTCAAATCATTTGATTTACAATAAAGATCTAATCATGACATTCATCAAATGATTTTCCAACATCAATTGATCATGAAAAATTTAGCTATGAAAGCTTTTGTAATCACAATCAATTGATCATCAATAGATATGCATTACAAGAGATATAACTATATGAACAATATGCAAATCCGTCAAGAAAATATTGTAATCAAGGGATTTTGAAAACCATGAGATATAACTTAAAAGTTCATGAAGACAAAATCAAATGATCACAAAGAAACATTGCATTTTAAGAGATGTGACTATAAAGAAACAAAATACAAATGTAACATGACCAACAAAAGGATTTAACTACAAAGGATAGGTTGGTCAATGAGGTTCAAGGCCTTAAGGTTTGTCTAAGTATCTAACTTTAGGAATCCACTTAAGGTCTTGTGAGGGTTGATCCTTGAGGTCTAGTTTAGGAGTCCCACCGACTATAGGAGATTTGACTTGATAAATTTTCAATTTGAACTTATCACCATGATATTTAGATTTGACTAAATTTAGCTTAGATTGGTGATTGGTCTTTTGAGGTTGGTGAGTTTGTTTCTTAGGGGATTGATTCACTTTTCTTTTCTTCTTATTTTCTCCCTTTATTTGACTTTTGAATTTTAAATTTAACTTGGCTATTTTCTTCAAAAGTTCTTTCATGGGTTGATTTAAGGGAGATAGGTTGAGAAGCATTTTGTTCATAGATTCTTTTAAACTTGGTTTAACTTGTTTAAACTTTTTAGAATCTATCTTAGGAGACTCCATTTTAATTGATTTAACTTGTTTAATCTTTTTGGAGTCTTCTTTGATTTTTAGTGTCCTACCCTTCATAGATTTAGATTCTACCTTTTTGGGTTCATAGATGGGTTTAGACACATGGCTTCTTCTTAGTTTGCACTCAAACCTAAAATGCCCTTTAATGCCACAATAATTACATTTAGTCATGGGCAAGGAAGAATGAGTACTAGAGAATGAGGACTCACCTTTCACAAAAGTATTGGTGAAGCTATGTCATGTGAAATATTCCTATCAAATCGAAGACCTGTGAGGTCCCACCCTTTGTGGGCCCTCAATTTGATTTTTGAATACTATTTAATAGGGTATATTAGCTAATTATATTAATTAATGGGTTAGTAAGGGTAGTTACATATTTCCTAAGTTTAGTTAGATTAGCCTAGTTGAGTTAGTAATAGAGTTAATAGGGAGTCTTTTACAATTTTTAGGGTTAGTTAGTGAGTGGAGGCCCTAGCTAGATATTAGTGTTTACTATAGGGGGGTATCCACTAGAGAACCTTCTAGAAACCTCACCTAAAGGCCTAAATCCCCTCTACCCTAACCCTAATCCTATACAAACTAGAAGGGTGTTTCAGTCCTTAGCCAAACCCCTAACTTATAAATACTACACATCTCCCCATACTATATACCTTAGCTACTATTCACCTTCTTCATTTCCCCTCTCCTTTCTCTCTTCTAGACCTAAGTTCTGAGTTGGTTTTGTGCTTGAGAAGACCCTAGGAGCTGGGATTTGTTATTGATTGGATTGGCTCTCTCTCTCTCTCTCTCTCTCTCTCTCTCTCTCTCTCTCTCTCTCTCTCTCTCTCTCTCTCTCTCTTCTCTTTCTCTACAACCTTCCATTTCAAACAAGGCAGTGCAATATACATATTTAACATAGAATATATGTTTCTAATTCCTTGATTCTGCATTTTCAATTCAGTTACTGTACATGTGCTAGATCTGCCTATGAGCTTAGTATTGATGGATTTGTGGCAATGATGGATGGGATTTACCCATTTGGAAGATCAATGGCCCGTTTGGGTGATGGATGGTAGTACATTGAAGTGTTATTATGTTTTCTATTGATTTGGTGATGTTTGGGCGAGATTGGAGGAGTTTTAATGGAAAAATGGGTTGGAAGGAAGAAACCCTGAAATCTGGGTTTTTTCTGCAGGATGCGTGTACTCGGTCGACCGAGCCCTCCTCATGTTGACCGAGCACACTAAAACCTGAGAAAAAGCAAGTCTCAGTTATCTTTCCTGCAGAACTGACAATTCAGTGTGCGCGGTTGACCGAGCCCTGCTCTGGGTCAACCGAGCACACAGGTTCTGCAGAAAAATGACTAGGAGTTGGTTTTCCCTCAAATTCAGTAATCCTATGTACGCGGTCGACCGAGCCTTGCTCCGGGTCGACCGAGCACAATAGGACCTGCAGTAGAAATGCCTAAGAGTTGGGACATCAATCTCCAGGATTTCAATATGCCCGGTCGACTGCCCAGGCCAGGAGGTCGACCGAACAAACGTGAAGTCTCTGACATCAGACCATGTCTCCCAGGGGCTTGACCCAATTTTCCCAGTGCACTCGGTCGACCGACCAGGCCAGGAGGTCGACCGAGCACACTGCACACAGGGTCGACCTGGGGGTTAACCTCCAGTGTACTCGGTCGACCGAGCCCTGTGCCAGGTCGACGAGGACACTGTGTACAGTGATTTTCCAATTTTCAGTATTTTGAAGATGTGATCGTTTGTGGGGCCCATTGACCATCCAAATGGATTTCTATTGATGTACCAAGCCCGAGTCAATGGTGTGGCTCAACCTTGACTCATGGGGACCACCAAGTAGGGTTTTGGTTGTTTAATCTAATATGATTTGATCTTTAAGCGTTGTCAATGATGCTCGTAACCTCAGGAGCACCAAACACAGTATCCTTTGGCATCTGAGACTTCATTTAGAGATCAAATTACCTGAGATGGACCTGGACCTGAATGTGGTCCATTACTTAGGTCGGACTATTGATATTTCCCTATTGATTCTTATAGTTGGAGTTCATACTTCACTTAATTATTTCTGTTACTCTTATGTCTTTACTATAGCTGCTAACTGTTAATTAAATGGAAATGAATGACCTGAACCTAGGATATCTTAGGGGTGACCCGGTGGTGTGATTGGGAGAACACTGACCCGTGTCTATGGCTAGGCGGGCCCTTTAATGGCCTAAGTATGGATGTGTTATACCCTTAGAATTGGAGAGGTGTATTGTATTAGACTTATAACTCATTTTGGATGAAAATGAACTGTTTATCAGTGAAAATGGATTTGTTACCTCATTTGGACTGTTTTAGACCAGGCCATGTGTTTGATGGGCCTTGGTATGGATCGAACGAGTGGGCTTGGACTTGGATTGTAATCCATGGACTGATTTGAAATTGGAACCTCTTAGAGACATTGTTATGACCTTGTTCACGCAAGGCAAAGCCTAGACAGACACAAACCTTTAGAGTTTCCTTGAGTCGGCATAGACATTCACTCAGTTGAATTAAGCTCAGCCTTTGGACTGATCATCGCTGGTAGGAGCTATTTATGAGTGTTGAGTGAGCTATCATGATGAGCTATGTTTTAAACGGATGGTGTGATACCGAATCTAGTCTCCCCGAGTGATGAGTGTGGTGAGCCTGATGAGTGGGATTGTTTGCGGGGTTAGTTATCCCCAACAATGGTGAGATTCCCCGCCGCACCAGTGTTCAGTATGGGATGGCCGCGGCATAATATCCCGCGGTATCCAGGTCGTGTGAACGTGCCATATTGTATTAGACTAGATGATGAAAGTCCTGGGATCCTAACCCTAAAGGGGGGTAAATAGGGTGAGCTACAATATGTGACCAATTATGAAAAATTTTAACTTCTTAAAAATAAACTAGTCACAAGTGATGATAAACAAACAAAATGCGGGAGCTAGAAAGAATCACCACAACGCATTCACCACCACACAAAGATTTATAGTGATTCAGCCTCAATGCATACATCCACTACCGGCTTGAGATCTAATCACCCCACCGGATTTCCACTATCTATGCTTTTCAATAGGCTAAGCAATAACCTTTACAATGTTGTTTTTCTAGGCTAAACAACAACCTTTACAAGATGCTTTTCTAGGCTAATCAATAACCTTTACACAATGCTTTTCTTAGGCTAAGCAATAACCTTTACAATAAAAAGTTTTTCTCTAAGAAGGTGTCTATACAAAAACACTCTAAGAGATACAAGTAAAGCTCAATATATTTGCCTCTAAAATAGGCGGATATGAAAGTGAAAAACCAACTCACACAAACACTAAATGAATGCAAAGATGTATGCTCATGATGTGTGTGTGTGTGTGTGTGTGATAACTTCAATTAAGTTTAAAAAGAAAGCTCAATCAATATATGCTCAAAGCATTTAAAAGTTTAAGGCACATAAAAGATTTTGATTGAAGTTTAATGCAAATCATATGTATGAATACAAACTTGTTAATGATATGAAAATCAAAGACTCACAAGTTGTATGAAATTAATTAACTTAGAACATGTGATGCATGTGTAATGTTGTTTTCAAAACCAAATAAATTTAACTAAGGTTAATTTAAATGAATGAAAACAACAAATAAAGATTCAACCAAGAAAATGAATCATGCTTTAGAAGAAATCAAAGATTTTGGCTAAGCATGATTAAGGAAGATTTTAAAACAACTTGGATTGAAATCAAAGTGAAGAATCCAATCGAAATTAGATCAAAGATTAAGAGAAGAATGGATTCAACACATCATAGTTATCATGCTAAAAATCATTTACCAATAATTTAAACAAAGCATATAACATATGATTAAGTAAGGTAAGGCTTACTTAGAGATTTAACTTCATTAATCCAAGTTTTAGCTCTCCAAATGACCCCTTGGTCTCTCTTAGTTCATTCCCTTTTCCTTGTCTCCAAACACCTCAAGGATGGTTTAAAAATCTCTAACTTTGGCAAAGGAATGAACTTCATTTTATAGCCCAAAACTGCCCAACGGCTAGTCCCCGGTCGACCTGCCCCTGTGCCCGGTCAACCTGGCCTTCGACGGTCATAAAACTGACCGTTTGAAAAGAGCACAACGGCTCTTTACTTGGTCGAGTGCGCATTGTGGCCGGTCGACCCTGGCATGGGACCAAAATTCCCTAAACTGCATATTTCAAAGTGATTTCTTGAGGGAACTTTTGGGCCATTAAATCAAGCTTGGAATCATGATTTAAATCAAACTAGGAGGGCTAAAATCATGAAACATAAAAAGCCTAAAATTATTTGAAAGATTTAAAACTCATAAGCTTGGTTGATTCGAAAAACTTCTTATCAAAACTAATTGCATCCAAGTTTAAAAACAAAACATGCATAAATCAATATTTCTACAAGTCTAAAAACCAATGCATGTGTAAATCAAGATTTCAAGATTTTCTAAATCAATGCAAGTGTGAAAATTCAAATGATGCTAAAATGTTAATGCATCCATGAAATTGCAATACACAAAATTCCTAACAATCTCCCCCTTTGCAATTTGATGGCAACTCACTCACCATTGAATTTACACACTAAGTCTTCAGCTTCCCCTAAGCTGAACAAGTCTTGAAATCTTTTGGATGCTCATTCTCTTAGCTTGGGCTCTTGGTCTTTTTCTTCATTCTTCTTGATGCTTGGAGCTTGATCATTCTTCAAGCTTTCTTTTCTTCTTTCTTTGTTTAGCCAAGCATCTTCTTTAGCTCCCAAGCTTTCTTTCTTCTATTAGGTCTCCCCCCCTTTGTCCATGCACTCTCTCTCCCTTTGGCAAGATATGCATTCTCTCCCCCTGTAGAAGATCCTACAATATCTCCCATTAGGAATTAAGCTTGGACATTTTCTTCCCCTTTAGAGAACTTGAATGCTCTCTCCCCCTTTGACATTAAATTGCAAAGGTACCTATACACATGAAATAAGGAAAATACCTTTTAGAAGCACATGCTAACAAAAGAAATCGAAAATGAAATACATAACAGGTTATCATGTATGGAAGTAGTCTCTAAGGGTTCAAAGCCAATCCAAGGGTCAATTTGATCAAAACTTATACTTCCTATGAAGGTTTACACTCTCCCTCAATCCATTATCTCCTTTTGTCAAACTTTTGACAAAGATAAAACTATTTGGTTCAAGAAGAAGATAGTTTAACCAATTGAGGGTTAACTTCAAGGAAAGAATTCGACACGTTTAGCTATGGAGCACAATATGATCAAATTACCAAAAGAGAGGAAGGCCAATGAGAAAAGCAATCATGGATACCAATTGGAAAAAACAAAGAATACCAATTGAGATTCAAAGATAAGTCTATTAAAACAATCACTCTAAAATGGATTTAAAAAGAATATAATTACTAGGAAAAAAATCCAAATTAGAGCTATCCATGAAAATATGGGGTTTACTAAACATAGCATAAAGTAATTTAACTATGAAAATCATATGCTATGAAAGTTTTGAAATCATTTCATTCAATCAAAAAATATGACTATCATGTGCAAGATGAGTGAAATGAAATTAAAACATGAAGCCAACCTCAACTAATAACCAATCAAGATTATGAATACACAAACATGGTGGTCATGAGATATACCTATATGAGCAAGAGAGGTGACAAACATGAAAATTATGATGCTAATGGAGTGTGACATGGAGTGTAATATCTTACTATCAAGTTCAATCCAATGTACACAAGGTCTATCACATTCTCAAGATAAGACATTAATTGGATATGAAATCAATTGAAAAATATAGCAAATGAAACCAATTGAATTTGAAAACATGATTAAGATCAAGGATGTGACAAACACAAAATTCCATCAAGCATCATAAGAGGATATTCATCACTTTTAAAGATATAACTAATGAGCATAGTGATGAACAAGATAAATTGCAATGCAAAAGGATATAACTTGGTAATGCATGCAATTTTCAAAGTGTAAAAATCATATGAATTCAACATCTAAGATATCCATCAAACATATAGATATACAAGGGATGGATTTCAAAGAGTTTCATATGATCAAGATCACTACTATGATGTTGAAACATGTATAAGGATAACATCACTTAGAGAATACACATGAATCAACATCATAACCATCCATAAAAAAAAATTGACTAGAAAGCATAAAGGATGGATTTGAGTTCTAGTATGGCATCTACAAATATAACTAAGATCACAACCATACATGGAACCAATTGACATTTGCATATAAAAAGAATGTAAACAAATAAGGAAACATGCAAACAACATTCATTTCCATTTCTAAGATGATGTAACCAAAAGAAAAAGGAAATGAGAATCATGGAACATGCTTTGATGATTATAACTAATGATGTTTTAGAGTATTTCCAATCATACAATCTTCAAGTCATTTCATTAAACAAAATCCAACAATAAGCAGAAAAAGAATGATTTTGAAGATCAATTTTCAACTTTGTATTTTAAAAGATATAACTTAATTGAACCACATACAAGTTGATTTTTCAAAACAATGATTTTCCATATTAAAGTATAACTTAGAAAACTATGAAAAATCCAAATTGATTCAAATCATTCGTTCAAATAATCTAACTATGATATCTACACAAATTAATGATTTTGCAACAACAATCGATCATGAATAATCTAGCTATGAAAGCTTTTGAAATCACAATCAATTGATCATGTATATAAATGCAATACAAGAGATAACTCAATGTGAGCAAAAAGCAAATCTAACATGATGAAATTATAATCAAATGATTTTGAAAACCATGATATGTACCTAGAATGGTGCATGAAGACAAAATCAATTGATCACAAATAAACATTGCATTTTAAGAGATGTGACTATAAAGAAACAAAATGCAAATGTAACATGACCAACATTATGATTTAACTATAAAGGATAGGTTGGTCAATGAGGTTCAAGGCCTTAAGGTTTGTCTAAGTATCTAACTTTAGGAATCCACCTAAGGTCATGAGAGGGTTGATCCTTGAGGTCTAGTTTAGGAGTCCCACCAACTATAGGAGATTTGACTTGATAAATTTTCAATTTGAACTTATCACCATAATATTTAGATTTGACTAAATTTAGCTTAGATTGGTGATTAGTCTTTTGAGGTTGGTGAGTTTGTTTCTTAGGGGATTGATTCAATTTTCTTTTCTTCTTATTTTCTCCCTTTATTTGACTTTTGAATTTTAAATTTAACTTTCTTACTTTCTTCAAAAGTTCTTTCATTTGTTGATTTAAGGGAGATATGTTGAGAAGCTTTTTGTTCATAGATTCTTTTAAACTTGGTTTAACTTGTTTAAACTTTTTAGAATCTATCTTAGGAGACTCCATTTTAATTGATTTAACTTGTTTAATCTTTTTGGAGTCTTCTTTGATTTTTAGTGTCTTACCCTTCATAGATTTAGATTTTACCTTTTTGGGTTCATAGATGAGTTTAGACACATGACTTCTTCTTAGTTTGCACTCAAACCTAAAATGCCCTTTAATGCCACAATAATTACATTTAGTCATGGGCAAGGAAGAATGAGTACTAGAGAATGAGGACTCACCTTTCACAAAAGTGTTGGTGAAGTTAGGGTCATGTGAAATAATCCTACCAAATCCAAGACCCTTCCTATCTCTTTGAGATTTACCCAATTTAAATAATTTTTCAAATTTCTCATCACCTTAGGTAAATTTGCACTCATACTTTCATTTGTAACTTTCAAGTTGAGTGACTTGGTTTATAAGGATTGAATTTTCATTTTTAACTTTTAATAGTTCATTTTCAAATTCCTTATATTTGATTAGTTCTTCATGAGCAAGTTTTAAATCAAATTTAAGTTCATTAATAACATTAGATCCAAGTTCTAGAGGTTTTATCTTATTTTGTGCATTAGATAAATTTTCCTTAGAAATGGTCAACTTGGATTCTAGGTTGTTAATGTTTTTGTCTTGCCTTTGTAATTGATCTCTTAGTTTTGAATTTTCCTTTTTAAGATCATCATTTCCTATCTTTAATTCATTTAGATCTTCTTTAATATTAGATAGGTTATGCAAAGAGATAATAAACTTAGAGTCTAAGAATTGTATAACTTCTTCTTTTTCTCTAAGTTCATCTTTTGAAGAAACTAATTCTTTGGTTAGATTTTTAGATTCTTCTCTTAATTTTTTATTTTTCATATCAAGCTCTTAGGACAAAGTATATAATTCCTCATAGGCTTGTTCATCTTCATTATAATCATTTTCGTCTTCTTTTAAATCAAATTGAGATTCATTAATTTGAGGGTTTGAATCTCCAATAGAAGGAAGAATGAGGGGTCTAGAAGAATCTACACAAGAATCTAAACAATCTATCAAAGTGGAATCCATTCTAATGATTTTAATGGAAGCACAACACTAGGGTTTTGACTCTAGGTCGTAATACCTAATCAAGAGTTCCAAAACACTTGATCCTAAAATAGAGCACGAGGCTCTGATACCAATTGAAAGTCCTGGGATCCTAACCCTAAACCCTAAATAGGGGGGGGGGGGGGGGGGGTGAATAGGGTGAGCTACAATATGTGACCAATTATGACAAATTTTAACTTCTTAAAAATAAACTAGTCACAAGTGATGATAAACATACAAAATGCGGAAGCTAAAAAGAATCACCACAACGCATTCACCACCACACAAAGATTTATAGTGGTTCGGCTCAATGCCTACTTCCACTACCGGCTTGTGATCTAATCACCCCACCGGATTTTCACTATCTATGCTTTTCAATAGGCTAAGCAATAACCTTTACAATGTTGTTTTTCTAGGCTAAACAACAACCTTTATAAGATGCTTTTCTAGGCTAAGCAATAACCTTTACACAATGCTTTTCTTAGGCTAAGCAATAACCTTTACAATAAAAAGATTTTCTCTAAGAAGGTGTCTATACAAAAACACTCTAAGTGATACAATTAAATCTCAATATATTTGCCTCTAAAATAGGCGAATATGAAAGTGAAAAAACAACTCACACAAACACTAAATGAATGCAAAGATGTATGCTCATGATGTGTGTGTGATAACTTCAATCAAGTTTAAAAAGAAAGCTCAATCAATATATGCTCAAAGCATTTAAAAGTTCAAGGCACATAAAAGATTTTGATTGAAGTTTAATGCAAATCACATGTATGAATACAAACTTGTTAATGATATGAAAATCAAAGACTCACAAGTTGTATGAAATTAATTAACTTAGAACATGTGATGCATGTGTAATGTTGTTTTCAAAACCAAATAAATTTAACTAAGGTTTAAATGAATGAAAACAACAAATAAAGATTCAACCAAGAAAATGAATCATGCTTTAGAAGAAATCAAAGATTTTGGCTAAGCATGATTAAGGAAGATTTTAAAACAACTTGGATTGAAATCAAAGTGAAGAATCCAATCTAAATTAGATCAAAGATTAAGAGAAGAATGGATTCAACACATCATAGTTATCAGGCTAAAAATTATTTACCAATAATTTAAACAAAGCATATAACATATGATTAAGTAAGGTAAAGCTTACTTAGAGATTTAACTTCATTAATCCAAGTTTTAGCTCTCCAAATGACCCCTTGGTCTCTCTTAGTTCATCCCCTTTTCCTTGTCTCCAAACACCTCAAGGATGGCTTAAAAATCTCTAACTTTGGCAAAGGAATGAACTTCATTTTATAGCCCAAAACTGCCCAACGGTTAGTCCCCGGTCGACCTGCCCCTGTGCCCGGTCGACCTGGCCTTCAACGGTCATAAAACTGACCGTTTGAAAAGAGCACAACGACTCTTTACCTGATCGACCGCGCAGTGTGGCCGGTCGACCGGCCCCACCGGCCACACTGTGCGGTCGACCCGGGCCTGGGACCAAAATTCCCTAAACTGCATATTTCAAAGTGATTTCTTGAGGGAACTTTTGGGCCATTAAATCAAGCTTGGAATCATGATTTAAATCAAACTAGAAGGGCTAAAATCATGAAACATAAAAAGCCTAAAATTATTTGAAAGATTTAAAACTCATAAGCTTGGTTGATTCAAAAAGCTTCTTATAAAAACTAATTGCATCCAAGTTTAAAAACAAAACATGCATAAATCAATATTTCTACAAGTCTAAAAACCAATGCATGTCTAAATCAAGATTTCAAGATTTTCTAAATCAATGCAAGTGTGAAAATTCAAATGATGCTAAAATGTTAATGCATCCATCAAATCGCAATACACAAAATTCCTAACAGATGATAATTTTGTCCTGATTCTATATGTTTATCTTGCTCAACTGCCTAGATCATGTACTTGATACTCTTTAACTATGTAACTGTCTTTACTCTTTTGATATATATGTCCTATGTTACTTGTATACTGTGACTTGCCAGATCTTTAGATCTGACCCATCTTTGGTGCTTAGGTTTTGATCTAGAGTACGCGGACGATGCGCTTGCGCTCGTAGAGGCACTTGTAGCCGGAGATTACGGTTGGGGACCGGCCGACCCAGATGTCGAGCCGGAGGTTGGAGAGCCACTACCTGGGCTTTGAGCGTTCATCTTATTTGGGTTTTTGAGCGATTTTGTAGTGAGCTGGGTATCAATCAAAATTGTAATTAAACTCTGATCTTAACAGTTGATACTTTTAAAGTAGACTACAATTCTGCTCATATTTGATATATCATGATACCTATTGCTTCCGTTTTACTTCTTATGCTTCCGCAATTGCACCATTGATATTATATTGTTGAAAAGTTTTAAATTGGACCTCATTGCGGACCTACGATCTTGGAAGTTCTCGGATTTTCCGGAAAGTAGCGCCCCAACTTCGGATATTCTGATGACTTTCTCGGTATCCGGAATTGGGGCGTTACAATTTCATGGTATCAGAGCTGAGCTAGTCTCTAGGAAATAAAACACACTAGAAACTTTAGGACGCAGTGAGGATTTCAGTGACGGGATACGTGTAAGGACGGTGGTTTGGGTAGAATCAGGGTAGTCCTAAGTATTGGACTCGAACTGACACAACTTCTTTTTCATGATAGATGTTTGGAGGCGAGGCACCACCTGAGGTACTAGCGATCGGCGATCAGTCCGGCCACGAGCATCGCTTTGAGAGGTTTCTACGGGCTTTCCTTATCGCGCGGGAGGCCCAGGCGACCGCACATCAGCAATAGGCAGAGGATTTTGCGCAGTTTCAGGCGCAGGTCCTGGAGGTGATCGAGAGGGTGGTCCTACCAGCCCCAGTGGACGTACCAGTTCGAGAGGCAGACCCGAACATCATATTTGAGAGGTTTCTCAAGAGGGGACCGCCAGACTTTACCGGTTCAGATGACCCCATGGTTGTGGACGACTGTATTGTCCGTACGGAGAAGATCTTCAAGGTCTTCGAGTGTTCTGGACGCCAAAGGGTGTAGCTGGCAGCATACATGTTTCGTGGCATGGCAGAGGACTGGTGGAGGATCATGCAGCGACCCTACGAGGCGATAGGAGACGAGGTGGCATGGACTGCTTTCAAGGCAGACTTCCTCAGGAACTTTATTCCCACTCATGTCAGAGAGCGTAAGCTCCGGGAGTTCCAGACTCTTGTCCAGGGCAGTATGACTGTCTACCAGTACGAGCTCCGCTTCACTCAGCTGTCCCATTTCGCAGAGGCACTACTTACGTCAGAGGCCGAGAGGGTCCGGCGGTTCGTTGATGGATTGAGGGAGGAGATTCAGCTGGCTATGACTTGTATTGAGCTACCTACCTACGAGGAGGCCTTGAGGAGAGCTTACTGGGGCAGAGGAGCATCTTCAACGGCCGGAGGCCATTCGTCAGCAGAAACGACTCCGGATTGCCCCAATCAGACAGTAACCCATGATTCTGCAGCGACAGCCATTCCAGAGGCAGAGGCCACCAGACCATGTGGGGCGGTATCCTCAGCAGCAGCAGCAGCAATACCGCGGGCCTAGAGTATGCTTCGACTGTGGTGAGCAGGGGCACATATCTAGACATTGCCCACTCCGCGAGCAGCAGCCCCCGATGCTTCAGCTACCAGCACCTCCGGGAGCTCCAGCCCCAGCTCCAGCGGCTCAGCTGGCGCGTCAGGTTGCACTAGCACCTTAGCCGCAGTACATTGCACAGTAGCAGGCACTCACACCTCAGCAGCCCCGAGGACAGCAGTACCATTGAGGACGTCATTAGAGGCACCATGGCCAGCAGCACCAGCAGCAGAGGCCCCAGGCTGTGGATCGAGCTTTCACACTCACTCACGAGGACGCAGAGGCCACAGGCAACGTGGTGGAAGGTACTCTTTCTATCAATGATCATCTTGCTAGGGTTTTGCTTGATCCAGGAGCGATACATTCGTATGTCTCATCAGCATTTGCTTTAGTCCTTGGTGGGATAGGAGAGGCAATGCCTTATACGTTAGTTGTGTCCACACCAATGGGTAGGAGTGTGGTGTGTCAGACTTACCACCCCAGATGTCGAGTGCAGATTGGGGAGTGCATTTTGCTTGCAGATATGATCGTGTTACCCATGCATGACTTCAATGTCATTTTGGGGATGGATTGGTTGGCTAGATACCGAGCGGTGATGGATTGCTTCGAGAAGACAGTCAGACTCTCTATCAACGGATCAAATGACATGATCGAGTTTGTAGGCGAGAGGAAATCGCCTAGCACTCGGATGATTTCGGCACTGAAGGCTGGGAGATTGATGAGATCAGGTTGCGAAGGCTACATCGCGTTCATCTCGGACGATAAGCTGACCAGAGGAGTAGAGGAGATCCCAGTTGTTTGTGAGTTCCCTGATGTGTTTTCCGACGAGATCCCGGGATTACCACCTGTCAGAGAGACCGACTTCACCATTGAGCTTGCACCAGGCACAACACCTATTTCCAGAGCTCCTTATCGCATGGCACCAACAGAGCTACGAGAGTTAAAGACCCAGTTGGAGGAGTTGCTAGACAAGGGCTTCATCAGGCCGAGCATGTCGCCGTGGGGCACACCAGTGCTCTTTGTGAAGAAGAAGGATAGGTCGATGAGGATGTGCATTGACTATCGACAACTGAACCAGGCAACAGTGAAGAACAAGTATCCTCTTCCTCGGATCGACGAACTCTTCGACCAGCTTCAGGGTGCGCAGTACTTTTCGAAGATAGATTTGAGATCGGGATACCATCAGCTGCGAGTCAGAGAGCAGGATGTGCAGAAGACAGCGTTCCGTTCACGCTATGGCCAGTACGAGTTCCTTGTGATGCCGTTCGGATTGACAAATGCAGCAGCAGTGTTCATGTCCCTGATGAACAAGATCTTCGCCCCGTACCTCGACAGCTTCACAGTTGTGTTCATCGACGATGTGTTGGTCTACTCCAAGTCCAGAGAGGAGCTAAGCAGCATTTGAGGACATCTCTACAGTTGTTACGCGACAACCAGTTGTACGCGAAGCTTAGCAAGTGCGAGTTTTGGTTGGAGCAAGTAGTTTTCCTCGTGCATATAATCTCCAAGAACAGACTAGCGGTGGACCCAGCGAAGATAGAAGCGGTGATGAGTTGGGAGAGACCGAAGAATGCCACGGAGATTCGGAGTTTTCTCGGCTTAGCAGGCTACTATCGCAGATTCGTCAAGAGCTTCTCCATGATTTCAGCACCGTTGACCAAGCTGACGCGGAAAGATGTACTGTTCGTATGGTCAGATGCTTGCGAGAACAACTTCTAAGAACTGAAGGAGAGAGACTGACGACAACACCGATCTTGTCTTTACCTACCGGTAACGGTGGATTTGTAGTCTTCACCGACGCTTCAAGGACCGGTCTTGGTTGAATTTTGATGCAGGAAGGGAAGGTCATTGCCTATGGATCACGCCAGTTGATAGAGCACAAGAAGAAGTACGCTACGCACGACTTGGAGCTAACAACACTCGTTTTTGCGTTAAAGTTATGGAGACACTACCTCTATGGGGAGAAATTCGAAGTGCATTCAGATCATCGCAGCTTGCAGTACCTGTTCACTCAGAACTGAAAGTCCTGGGATCCTAACCCTAGAGGTGGGGGTGAATAGGGTGAGCTACAAAATGTGACCAATTATGATCAATTTTAACTTCTTAAAAATAAACTAGTCACAAGTGATGATAAACAAACAATATGCGGAAGCTAAAAAGAATCACCACAAGCAAACACCACCACACAAAGATTTATAGTGGTTCGGCCTCAATGCCTACATCCACTACCGGCTTGTGATCTAATCACCCCAACGGATTTCCACTATCTATGCTTTTCAATAGGCTAAGCAATAACATTTACAATGTTGTTTTTCTAGGCTTAACAACAACCTTTACAAGATGTTTTTCTAGGCTAAGCAATAACCTTTACACAATGCTTTTCTTAGGCTAAGCAATAACCTTTACAAATGAAGGATTTCTCAAAGAATGTGTCTTCACAAAAGAACACTCTAAGAGATACAATTTAAGCTCAATGGAATTGCCTCTTAAATAGGCTAATATGAAAGTGAAAAACAAACTCACACAAACACTATATGAATGCAAATGTGTATGCTCATGATGTATGTGTGTGTGTGTGATAACTTCAATCAAGTTTAAAAAGAAGGCTCATTCAATATATGCTCAAAGCATTTAAAAGTTTAAGGCACATAAAAGATTTGATTGAAGTTTGATGCAAATCACATGTATGAATATCAACTTGTTAATGACATGAAAATCAAGAGCTCACAAGTTGTATGAAATTTGTTAACTTAGAACATGTGATGCATGTGCAATGTTGTTTTCAAAACCAAATTAATTTGACTAAGGTTTAAATGAATGAAAACAACAAATAGAGTTTCAACAAAGAAAATGAATCATGCTAAAAGAAATCAAAGATTTAGGCTAAGCATGATTAATGAAGATTTTAAAACAAAACTTGGTTTGAAAACAAAGTGAAGAATCCAATCTTAATTAGATCAAAGATTAAGAGAAGAATGGATTCAACACATCATAGTTATAATGCTAAAATTAATTTACCAATAATTTAAACAAAGCATATAACATATGATTAAGAAAGTAAAGCTTACTTAGTGATTTAACTTCATTAATCCAAGCTTTAGCTCTCCAAATGACCCTTTGGTCTCTTTTAGTTCATCCCCTTTGTCTTGTCTCCAAACACCTCTAAGAAGGCTTAAAAATCTCCAACTTTTAAAAAGGAATGAACTTCATTTTATACCCAAAAAGTGGGTTCCTGCGAGTGCCCGGTCGACCTGGTACAGAGCCCGGTCGACCTGGCTTCAAACGGTCAGAAAAATGACCGTTGGAAGAGCCAACAGCTCTTTGCCCCGGTCGACCCGGGTCCCCTGGGCCGGTCGACCAGCCACACTACAGATCGACCCCCTAGGACCAAAATTCCCAAAAATTACATTTATCAAAGTATTTTCTGTGGGAACTTTTGAGCCATTGAATCAAGCTTGATAAACATGTTTTAAATCATTCTAAGGGTTTTTAAAACATGAAACATAAAATGCCAAAAAAGATTCGAAACTTTAAAACCAATGGCTTGCTTGATTTCTAAAACTCTTTTCAAATTTAAGTGCATCCAAAATCTAAAACCAAATATGCATGAAACATGATTTCTAAAAGACTTAAAACCAATGCATGTGAAAATCAAGATTTCAAGATTTTCTAAATCAATGCAAGTGTGTAAATTCAAATGATGCTAATATGATAATGCATCCATCAAATTACAATATACAAAATTCCTAACAAGAACGACCTCAACAACCGGCAGAGGAGATGGATGGAGTACATCAAAGATTATGACTTCCCTATCAAATACCATCCGGGTAAGGCGAATGTCGTAGCAGATGCTTTGAGCAGGAAGACCACCCCCATCAGTTTTCTAGCAGCATAGGGTGTGTGGACCGACGTCTTCAGTAGCTTAGACATCCAGTTTCAGCCGCTCAGTGGAAGAGTCTTGCTTGCTACCATGTCCGCATGGGAACCAGAGTTGCTAGGAAAGGTCAAGGACAGTCAACAAAACGATCCAAAGCTTGTTAGAGTGATCGAGCAGATTGACCAGAGGCCAGAGTTCAGATTGATTGGTGGAGTGCTCTACTATCAGGACAGACTGTGCGTGCCGGATATTCAAGAGCTGAAGGACGAGATCTTAGCAGATCCACATCATAGCAGATACTCGATTCACCCCGGCAGCACTAAGATGTACCGAAACCTGATGAGCTACTACTGGTGGAACAACATGAAGAAGGAGATCGCACGCTATGTCTCCAGGTGCTTGACATTTCAGCAGATCAAGACCGAACATCAGAAGCCGCCAGGACTACTTCACCTGCTCGACATACCCCAGTGGAAGTGGGAGCATATCACCATGCACTTCATTGCAGGACTCCCAGCCACTAGGAGACTCCACGATGGTGTTTGGGTGATTGTGGATCGATTGACTAAGTCAGCTCACTTCTTGCCAGTTTCGATGAAGGCAGGACTCGACGTCCTTGCTAAGCTATATGTGGACAAGATTGTTTTGTTACACGGGGTTCCAGCTTCTATTGTTTCGGATAGAGACCCGCGTTTCACTTCCCATTTCTGGGAGAGTCTACAGCAGGCTTTGGGCACCAAGTTGAGTTTTAGCACTGCTTATCATCCTCAGACAGACAGGTAGACCGAGTGTACCAACCAGACACTGGAGGACATGTTGAGAGCTTGTGTCTTGGACTACAAAGAGAACTGGGAAGATTCCTTGCCGCTTTCCGAGTTTGCCTACAACAATAGTTACCATTCGAGCATCAAGATGGCACTGTACGAGGCTTTGTACGAGAGGAGATGCAAGACCCCGGTCTGTTGGGTAGAAGTTGGTGTCAGGAGTTTCCATGGGCCATCCATAGTCAGCGACACCAGCGAGAAGGTTCGGTAGATAGTTGAGAATCTGAAGATCAGCCGCAGCCGACAGAAGAGCTATGCAGATAATCGGCGCAGACCTCTTGAGTTTCAGAAGGGAGACAAAGTATTTTTGAAGGTTTCCCCATCCAGAGGTACACTTAGATTTGGTGAGAAGGGTAAGCTGGCGCGGAGATACGTCGGACCGTTCGAGATCAGGTCAAGGATCGGAGACGTTGCTTACAAGCTTCAGCTACCGCCAGAGCTTTCAGGAGTGCACGATGTGTTTCAAGTCTCTATGCTGAAGAAGTACGTGGAGGACCCTACGCACATTCTTCATCTTCAGCCACTCGATATTCAGCCAAACGCTTCGTACGTCGCCAGACCAGTTGCTATCATCGACTCCAAGGAGCAGGTGCTCCGGACCCGAACCATTCATTCGGTGAAGGTTCAGTGGGAGCATCACACTCCAGAAGAAGCTACGTGGGAACTACGCGACCAGGTGGAGAATGACTATCCACATCTCCTACCTCAGGTATGTTCTAACTTTGTTTTTACATTTGGGGACCAAATGTTTTAAAGGAGGGAGTGATGTGAGGTCCCACCCCTTGTGGGTCCTCAATTTGATTTTCGAATACTATTTAATCGGGTATATTAGCTAATTATATTAATTAATGGGTTAGTAAGGGTAGTTACATATTTCCTATGTTTAGTTAGATTAGCCTAGTTGAGTTAGTAATAAAGTTAATAGGGAGTCTTTTGCAATTTCTAGGGTTAGTTAGTGAGTGGAGGCCCTAGCTAGATATTAGTGTTTACTATAGGGGGGTATCCACTAGAGAACCTTCTAGAAACCTCACCTAAAGACCTAAATGCCCTCTACCCTAACCCTAATCCTATACAAACTAGAAGTGTGTTTCAGTCCTTAGCCAAACCCCTAACTTATAAATACTACACATTTCCCCATACTATACCTTAGCTACTATTCATCTTCTTCATTTCCCCTCTCCTTTCTCTCTTCTAGACCTAAGTTCTGAGTTGGTTTTGTGCTTGAGAAGACCCTAGGAGCTGGGATTTCTTCTTGATTGGATTGGCTCTCTCTCTACAACCTTCCATTTCAAACAAGGCAAGTGCAATATACATATTTAACATAGAATATATGTTTTTAACTCCTTGATTCTGCATTTTCAATTCAGTTACTGTACATGTGCTAGATCTACCTATGAGCTTAGTGTTAGGAATTTTGTAGATTGCAATTTGATGGATGCATTATCATTCTAGCATCATTTGATTTACACACACTTGCATCGTTTTAGATAAACTTGAAATCTTGTTTTATTCATGCATTGCTTTTAAGATTTGCAAAAGTATCAATTTATGCATGATTTGCTTTTAAAACTTGGATGCATTTGTTTTTGAAAAGAGTTTTAGAAATCAAGCTAGCCTTTTGTTTTAAATCTTTCTAATCTTTTTAGGCTTCTTGGGTTTCATGTTTTTTAAACATCTTAGTTTGATTTAAAACATGTTTCCTAGCTTGGTTTAGTGGCCCAAAAATCCCCTCCAAGAAAAACTTTGAAATATGCAAAAGTTGGATTTTTGGTCCCAGCAGTGTGGCCGGTCGACCGGCCCAGAGGTCCCGGTCAACCGGGAACACTGCAGGCAGAAAGTGCCCTGGAGCACCAACGGTCATATTTCTGACCGTTGTGTGTTCCCGGTCGACTGAGACCTATTTCCAGGTCGACCGGGGACTAGCCGTTGGGCACTTTTTGCTATAAATATGAGTTCTTTCCTTTGCCAAAAGTTGGGAATTTTAAGGCCCTCCTTGAGGGGTTTTGAGGCAAATAGAAGGGAAATGAACTAAGGGATGAAGGGGGTCATTAGGAAAGCTAAAGCTTGGATTAATGAAGTTAAATCACCAAGTAGGCTCTACTTTCCTTAATCATATGTTTTCATGCTTTGTTTTATTTTTGGTAAATCTTCTGTAGCATGATAAACTATGTATGAAGTGTTGTGTCTTTAACATGTTTTATGTTTTGAGTTGATTTATTGTTTTGGATACAACACCATTTGATTCAATCCAAGTAGTACTTGAATTGGCAAATCTAAGTAGATCATGTTAATGAAAACATCTTTGAAATTATATGTAACATGATCCATATACTTGGTTGAATCTATGGTTGTTGTTTTTCAACATAAGAAAATCACTTTCAAAACTATCTTATGTTTTGGACTCAACATCTTTTCATATCATATGTTTTCATGTTTTTGTTTTATCTTTAATAAATCTTTAGTAGCATGTTAACCTATGATGTGTTGTATCCTTAGCATGTTTTATATTTTGAATTGATCTATTGTTTTGGATGCATCACCATTTGATTCAATCCAAGTAGTACTTTATCTTTGGTAAATCTAAGTAGATCATGTTAATGATAGAATCTTTGAAATTATATGTAACATGATTCATATACTTGATTGAATCTTTGGGTGTTGTTTTTCATCATAAGAAAATCTTTTTCAAATATATATTATGTTTTGGATTCAACATGTTTACAAATCATATGTAACTTTGTTTTAAAGTTCACAACTTGCTTTGCTTTGATTGGTATATCATATTCAAGCTGTATTTGTAATTACATATGATTTGTCCCCTTATTTCAATCAAATCTATTTTTATGTTTTATGAGCTACATTGTTGATTTGATTGACATCCCTATGCATCACATGTTTAGAGCTAATTAATTTAATACAACTTGTGAATATTTGACATCATTAACAAGTTGTTACTTTTAACATGTGACTTGCATTCTTTCCTCAATCATAAATGTTTTATGAGCTAAAATTTTCAAAAGCCTTAGGCATACATTTATGAGATTTCATTTTCAAAATGATTGAGGACATCACACACACATCATGTACTTTCATCTTTGCATTCATAGTGTGTGTATTAGATTTTCATCTTCATAACCGCCTATTTTAGAGGCAAATGTAATGAGCTTATTGAATCTCCATCAAGTGTATTATAGACACTAATTAGAGAGATAACCAACCTTGTGGTTGAAGAGGTTATTGCTTAGCCTTGAAAAGCATAATGTAAAGGTTATTGCTTAGCCTTGAAAAGCATAATTGTAAAGGTTATTGCTTAGCCTATTGAAAAGCATAAACAGTGGAAATCCGGTGGGGTGTTGGATCACAAGCCGGTAGTGGATGTAGGCATTGAGGCCGAACCACTATAAATCCTTGTGTGATGGTGCTTGCTTTATGGTGATTGTTTTTATTAAGCTTCCGCATTTAGTTTGATAATCATCACTTGTGACTAGTTTTTTTTAAAGAAGTTAAAATTAGTTAAAATTGGTCATAAATGAAGCTCACCCTATTCACCCCCCCTCTAGGGTTCGGATCCCAGGACTTTCACTTAGTATTGATGGATTTGTGGCATTGATGGATGGGATTTACCCATTTGGAAGATCAATGGCCCGTTTGGGTGATGGATGGTAGTACATTGAAGTGTTTTTATGTTTTCTATTGATTTGGTGATGTTTGGGTGAGATTGGAGGAGTTTTAATGGAAAAATGGGTTGGAAGGAAGAAACCCTGAAATCTGAGTTTTTCTGCAGGATGCGTGTACTCGGTCAACCGAGCCCTGCTCGGGTCGATTCATCACACTAAAAACTGAGAAAAAGCAAGTCTAAGTTATTTTTCCTACAGAACTGACAATTCAGTATGCACGGTCGACCGAGCCCTGCTCCGGGTCGACCGAGCACACAGGTTCTATAGAAAAATGACTGGGAGTTGGTTTTCCCTCAGATCCAGAAATCTTGTGTACGCGGTCGACCGAGCCTTGCTACGGGTCGACCGAGCACACAGGACCTGCAGTAGAAATGCATGAGAGCTGGGACACCAATCTCCAGGATTTTAGTATGCCCGGTCGACCGCCCAGGCTAGGAGGTCGACCGATCGAACGTGAAGTCTCTGAGATCAGACCATGTCTTCCAGGGGCTTGACCCAATTTTCCCAGTGCACTCGGTCGACCGACCAGGCCTTGAGGTCGACCGAGCACATTGCACATAGGGTCGACCTGGGGGTCCACCTCTAGTGTACTCGGTCGACCGAGTCCTGTGCCAGGTCGACCGAGGACACTGTGTACAGTGATTTTCCAGTTTTCAGTATTTTGAAGATGTGATCGTTCGTGGGGCCCATTGACCATCCAAATGAACTTCTATTGATGTACCAAGCTCGAGTCAATGGTGTGGCTCAACCTTGACTCGTGGGGACCACCAAGTAGGGTTTTAGTTGTTTAATCTACGATGATTTGATCTTTAAGCGTTGTCAATGATGCTCGTAACCTCAGGAGCACCAAACACAGTATCCTTTGGCATTTAAGACTTCATTTAGAGATCAAATTACCTGAGATGGACCTGGACCTGAATGTGGTCCATTACTTAGGTTGGACTATTGATATTTCCCTATTGATTCTTATACTTGGAGTTCATACTTCACTTAATTATTTCTGTCGCTCTTATGTCTTTACTATAGCTGCTAACTGTTAATTAAATGGAAATGAATGACCTGAACCAAGGATATCTTAGGGGTGACCCGGTGGTGTAATTGGGAGAACACTGACCCGTGTCTGTGGCTAGGCGGACCCTTTAATGACCTAAGTACGGATGGGTTATATACCCTTAGAATTGGAGAGGTGTATTGTATTAGACTTATAACTCATTTTGGATGAAAATGAACTGTTTATCAGTGAAAATGGATTTGTTACCTCGTTTGGACTGTTTTAGACTAGGCCATGTGTTTGATGGGCCTTGGTATGGATCCAACGAGTGGGCTTGGACTTGGATTATAATCGATGGATTGATTCGATACTGGAACCTCTTAGAGACATTGTTAGGACCTTGTTTATGCAAGGCAAAGCCTAGATAGACACAAACCTTTAGAGTTTCCTTGAGTCGGCATAGACATTTACTCAGTTGATTTAAGCTCAGCCTTTGGACTGATCATCATTGGTAGGAGCTATTTATGAGTGTTGAGTGAGCTATCATGATGAGCTATATTTCAGACGGACGGTGTGATACCGAATCCAATCTCCCCGAGAAATGAGTGTGGTGAAACTGATGAGTGTGATTGTTTGCGGGGTTAGTTATCCCCATCACTGGTTAGATTCCCTGCCGCAACTGTGTTCAATATGGGAGGGCCGCGACATAATATCCCGCGGTATCCAGCTCGTGGGAATGTGCCATATTGTATTAGACTAGATGATATATTTGTCCTGATTCTATATGTTTATCTTGCTTGACTACCTAGATCATGTATCTTGATGCTCTTTAACTATGTAACTGTCTTTACTCTTTTGATATATATGTCCTATGTTACTTGTATACTGTGACTTGTCAGATCTCTAGATCTGACCCATCTTTGCTGCTTAAGTTTTGACCCCGAGTACGCGGATAATGCGCTTGCGCTCGTAGAGGCGCCTGTAGCCGGAGATTACGGTTGGGGACCGGCCGACCCAGATGTCGAGCCGGAGGTTGGAGAGCCACTACCTGGGCTTTGAGCGTTCATCTTATTTGGGTTTTTGAGCGATTTTGTAGTGAGCTCGGTAGTAGTCAAAAATGTAATTAATCTCTGATCTTAACAATTGATACTTTAAACTAGACTACAGTTCTGTTCATATTTGATATATCATGATACCTATTGCTTCCGTTTTACTTCTTATACTTCCGCAATTTAACCATTGATATTATATTGTTCAAAAGTTTTAAATTGGACCTCACTGGGCCTCTATGATCTTGGAAGTTCTCGAATTTTCCGGGAAGTAGCGTGCCAACTTAGGATATTCTGACGACTTTCTCGGTATCCAGAATTGGGGCGTTACATGACCCGTTCTATCTCTTTGAAATTTACCCAATTTAAATAACTTTTCAAATCTCTCTTCACCTAGGGTAAACTTGCACTCATACTTTTGTTTGTAGCTTTCAAGTTGAGTGACTTTGTTTATAAGGATTGAATTTTCATTTTTAACTTTTGATAATTCATATTCAATTTCCTTATAGTTGATTAGTTCTTCATGGGCAAGTTTTAAATCAAATTTAAGTTCATTAATAACATTAGATCCAAGTTCTAGAGTTTTTATCTTATTTTGTGCATTAGGTAAATTTTCCTTAGAAATGGTCAACTTGGATTCTAGGTTGTTAATGTTTTTGTGATTTATCCCTTAGTTTTGAATTTTCCTTTTTTAAGATCATCATTTCCTATCTTTAATTCATTTAGATCTTCTTTAATATTAGATAGGTTATGCAAAGAGATCATAAACTTAGAGTCTAAGCATTGTATAACTTTTTCTTTTTCTCTAAGTTCATCTTTTGAAGAAACTAATTCTTTGTTTAGATTTTTAGATTCTTCTCTTAATTTTTTATTTTTCTTATCAAAGTCTAAGGACAAAGTATATAATTCCTCATAGGCTTGTTGAAGGTCATCTTCATTATAATCATTTTCTTCTTCTTTTAAATCAAATTGAGATTCATTAATTTGAGGGTTTGAATCTTCAATAGATGGAAGAAAGAGGGGTCTAGAGGAATCTACACAAGAATCTAAACAATCTATTCTAGTGGAATCCATTCTAATGATTTTCATGAAAGCACAGCACTAGGGTTTTAACTCTAGGTTTTTACACCTAATCAAGAGTTCCAAACACTTGATCCTAATATAGAGCACGAGACTCTGATACGAATTGAAAGTCTTGGGATCCTAACCCTAGAGGAGGGGGGGGGGGGGAATAGGGTGAGCTACAATATGTGACCAATTATGACAAATTTTAACTTCTTAAAAATAAACTAGTCACAAGTGATGATAAACAAACAAAATGTGGAAGCTAAAAAGAATCACCACAACGCATTCACCATCACACAATGATTTATAGTGGTTCGGCCTCAATGCCTACATCCACTACCGGCTTGTGATCCAATCACCCCACCGGATTTCCACCATCTATGCTTTTCAACAGGCTAAGCAATAACCTTTACAATGTTGTTTTTCTAGGCTAAACAACAACCTATCAATGTGCTTTTCTAGGCTAAGCAATAACCTTTACACTATGCTTTTCTTAGGCTAAGCAATAGCCTTTACACAATGCTTTTCTTAGGCTAAGCAATAACCTTTACAAGAAAAATATTTCTCTTAAAGAAGTGTCTACACAAGCACTCAAAGAGATACAATTTAAGCTCAATATATTTGCCTCTAAAATAGGCGGATATGAAAGTAAAAATGTAACTCACACAAACACTAAATGAATGCAAATGTGTATGCTCATGATGTGTGTGTGTGTAATAATTTCAATCGAGTTAAAAACAAAGCTCACTTAATATATGCTCAAAGCATTTAAAAGTTTAAGGCACATAAAAGATTTTGATTGAATTGAAATGCAAATCACATGTATGGATACAAACTTGTTAATGATATGAAAATCAAAGGTTCACAAGTTGTATGAAATTAATTAAGACATGTGATGCATGTGCAATGTTGTTTTCAAAACTAAACAAATTTAACTAAAGTTCAAATGACTGAAAACAACAAATAAAGATTCAACCAAGAAAATGAATCATGCTATAAAAGAAAACAAAGATTTTGGCTAAGCTTGATTAATGAAGATTTTAAAACAACTTGGTTTGAAATCAAGGGTGAAGAATCCAATCCAACTTAGATCAAAGATTAAATGAAGAATGGATTCAACACATCATAGTTATAATGCTAAAAATCATTTACCAATAATTTAAGTAAAGCATATAACATATGATTAATAAAAAGTAAAGCTTACTTAGAGATTTAACTTCATTGATCCAAGCTTTAGCTTCACTAATGACCCCTTGGTCTCTCTTAGTTCATCCCCTTTTCTTTGTGTCAAAACACCTCAAGAGAGGCTCTTGGTTCCTCTCTTTTTCAACTTCTTTTCCAAAGGAATGAACTTGTATTTATACTAAAAAATTGAGTTCCTGCGTCTCCCCGGTCGACCTGCCCTATCCCCGGTCGACCTGGCCTTCAACGGTCATAAATCTGACAGTTTGAAAAGAAGCCCAACGGCTCTTTACCCCGTCGACCCGCAATGGGCTCGATCGACCAGGTCCATGGGCCAGTCGACCGGCCACACTTCGGGTCGACCTGGGGCCTACGACCAAAATTCCCTAAAATTGCATTTTTCAAAGGGATTTCTTGTGGGAACTTTTGGGCCACTAAATCAAGCTTGGAATCATGTTTTAAATCAAACTAAGAGGTTTAAAAACATGAAACATAAAATGCTTAAAAAGATCCGAAACTTTAAAACCAATGGCTTGCTTGATTAAAAAGAAACTTCTTTTCAAATTAAAATGCATCTAAGTTAAAAAACAAAACATGCATAAATCAATATTTCTAACAATGCATGAGTAAATCAAGATTTCAAGTTTTTCTAAAACAATGCATTTGTGCAAATTCAAATGATGCTAGAATTATAATGCATCAATCAAATTGCAATACACAAAATCCCTAACAAGAATTCCCACGCTGGTCAGGAGATGTGGGATTCCATAAGGGGTAGATTCTAAAGTATTCGTGACTCCTAGGGATTGCTTTATATGAAGGAGATGAGAACCCTTACTTGATTATCCAGTAGATCTGAGAGCATTCGCCAGTCTACCCTACACTGGAACAGAACGCTCAAGGTTCCTGGCGAGTTCAATTCCGACACCCATCTAGGACCAGTTAGTTCTTTCGTTGTTTGGGTAGGTGGCTGAGTATTTACTAGAAAAAAATATATATTCATACCTTTTTTGTTGAGCTTATATATATATATTCAGTCTTCTGTGATTTCTTTAGAGCATGTTTGGTAACAGGCAATGAATCCATAGATTTGATGATTCCTCACTATCCCTAGAGTAAGGATTCCTCGCTGGGGATTTATATAGTTGAGGATTTCACATTGATGTTATTGTATATTGATGCATATAGTTGAGAAAAATAGAGTCCGGTGTGCAAATCCACTTAAGGTGGATTTTCAAATCTCATGGGGGGTGGTCGGATCTGAAAATCCTAACAAATGAAGATTTCCGTTCGTCTAAACACTCAACAACTTATAATTGTCAAATATGGATTTACCACAATATTAGAGAAATAAAAAATCTATTTCCTAAAGATTTCGCTGCTAAACATGATTCAGTTTGTGTAGGTACCACATCAACGGAAAACGTGTTTCCGCTTTTGCGGTACAAAAATCCCACCTGATCAAACACGAGATCCACGGGTGTAGTGAAAATCAATACCTTTTTGAACTCTTTATTTGCCAAAATGTCTCCACCAAACGAACGAAAATATTTCCGCTGATGCCTTTGCGCTCCAGTATGGCTGGAAAGCAGGTTGCACAAAGGGGCCATTAATCTATTTAATATGCACCCATCTTTTTCTTTGAAAGGAACCTGGACATTGAAGATGTTCACAGGTCAGTGTGCGTAGACTTCAGCAAGAGTAAGAGCAGGTACAATACAGCACGCATGAATGCATTATAGCACGGTGCAGCGCCCCATCTTCCGTGCATGGTGGGGTCCACCTTTTTCAAAATCGGATTCAGCAATCAGCTCTAACACATGGCGCGCCAACGTTAGATTCAAATATATATGAAACACGTGATGAACTTGCCTTACCTTTTTAGTCACTCATGCGTTCAGTCTAATGTTTGGCCCACTCAAATTCTCTTTGAAAACTTACATACAATGAATATTATGGGTCCTAAGGGCCCGGATTTTGAAAATGTGGCCCCACAATGCATGGAAGATGGAGAGCTGCATCATACTATAATGCAAGGTGCTGCATGCATTAATGTAGCACTACTCCAAAAGTAAAACGGCATGAGGGAATACTACACCGGAGTCCGAACGTCGACTCAACTACTCATTCTGGAGAGCCAAATTGAATCAACTCAGTCAAGGAGTTAGCTCGGAGGCAGGTAGAAGGGTTTGAAAAAAATAAAATGCGAAGGTTGTTGCCATCTCGTGAAAAGACCCCACCATGCACATAATCTAGGCTTCTTTTTTCTTCTTCCCGTGAACACAACAGACCCACCTTTTTACTTTGTTTGTTTTTTTTTTTTTTTCCTTTCTTTCTCTTTGTTCTTCTTCTTGACAATCACTACATGAGTGACGTTTATATATCTATACATGCTAAATAGAAACTTGTTTGAGTAAATTTCAAGACACCATTGATGAGATGGCTGTCATCTCAACATGTTCATCAGCATAGATTGCAATGACATTTGAGTTTCACATAGAAAATCTAACTAGAGCAGTTAATAAATGTCAACAAGCTTGACTTGCACGTCTTTCTTGTGCACATGGATCATGCATGCCTCCAGAATTCATTTTATACCGTTTTCTTTTCAAGTCCCTTGTCCTCCTTCGGCAAGCCTAAAGTCCTCTCAACTTGATTATGACCAGGCCATGTGTTTGCATGTGAATGGAAATGGGCGGCAACACATGCATGCTCGAGGAATCCTAAGTTTTGAGACTTGTGAAATCCACGCACGCATAATATAAAACAAAGAAAGGTTTCCTAAATTCTAAGAGCAACTCCAAGGGGAGTTGCTATTTTTTGGGTACCAAATGCCATTTTGCAACTTTGAACAGTGTTTTGACACCCCTGAATTATAAATCTGCTCCAATGGTAAGTGCCAAAATGGGGTGCCATTTTAATATTTTAATATTTTATATTAAAAAATATAATTAAATTTAACAGTTAAATTTTAACGGGTGCAGCTTTCATAACGATCGTCATTTAACGGATATATTTTGATAGTAAAAATTTAAATTTTCAAATTTTCAATTTTCAAATTTCAAATTCAAATTTTAAATTTTAAATTTTGTCAGCCAAAATTCAAATTTCAAAATTCAACCGTTGAAATTCAAATTTGAAAATTTAACCACCAAAATAAAAATTCAAAAAAGTAGAATTCGTCTATAAATATGATCATTTTTCTCATGTTTTCATCCATCTATATTACATTCTCTCTATAAATTCAATATCTTCTTTCTCTTTGACTATTTATCCTTTCATATTTTCATTCATCAATCTTTATGAATCGTCATCCTAATATTTTAGGAGAGATCCTCAATATTGAAGAAGAAGATAATGATGACTTGGATATGTTGTATGCTGCAACTAGAAGGTCAGAAGGGTAGGGACGGAAAAGAAGGCATCGTGGTTCCGTTCCAGGCCACAAAATAGTTAAGCGTGGTAGAGTTGAAGGTCACGAAAGACTCTACCGTGACTATTTTGCTACCCCTTGTGTATATGAAGGTTTTTTCCGAAGGAGGTTCCGAACGAGTCATCCTCTTTTTCTCCGAATTGTAAATGAGGTTGAACAACACGATCCATACTTCATCCAAACAACAGATGTCGTTGGAGTTCTCGATTTGTCATCCCTTCAAAAGATAATAGCTGCTTATAGAATTCTTGCTTACGGAACACCAGCAGATTCTGTGGATGAATACATCAAAATTGGAGAAAGCACTGCCATACAGAGTCTGAGAAGGTTTGTGAAAGTTGTTATTGCAGTGTTTGGCAACCATTACCTGAGATCACTAAACAATATCGATATTGCTGGATTGCTACAGACGGGGGAACAACGTGGCTTTCCCGGCATGTTAGGGAGTATTGATTGCATGCATTTAAAGTGGAAAAATTGTCCTACCGCGAGGCAAGGTATGTATACTGGTCATTGTCACGAACCAACAATCATTTTGGAAGCTGTGGCTTCTAAAGATCTTTGGATGTGGCATGCATTCTTTGGGCTTCCTGGTTCGCTGAATGACATAAATGTTCTAGATAGGTCCCCTGTTTTTACATTATTAGCAAATGGTCATGCTCCTCCAGTCAACTATATAATTAATGGCCATGAGTATACAATGGGATATTATCTAGCTGATGGTATTTATCCAAACTGGTCGACATTTGTAAAAATAAGTCCCTGTCCACAAGGTTTGAAGAAAAAACATTTTGCTAAAGCACAAGAGTCGGCAAGAAAAGATCTAAAGCAGGTCCAGGTCAGTTCGACCCTGGATCAAAGGGTCCGTTGTGGGTCAGGTCCAGGTCAGTTCGACCTGACTCATTTCAGCAGAAGCCCAGATTCAGGGTCTGTTTGCAACCCAGGTCTTGGGTCGGTTCCAGGTTAGGTCCAACCCTCCCTCTTCTGAAGCCCACAACACAGTTGCAAGTCAAGTCCAGGTCAGGTCTAACCCAGCCCAGTCCGCGCAGGAGAAGCCCAGCAGTACTGTCAACAGCAGATTTGACCGTTTGAGCGGCCATATTTGATTCTTGATTTCTAGAGCCATCCGAACTAAGAATTGTGCTCCATTCTTTTGTTGGATTCGTATTGATCGTGACAAGATCTACAAGGTAGATGGGACAGATTGACAGTTTGACAGGTAGAGAAATTTGTCAACTAGATTGAGCTTCGTTTGAGTGGGAGCAATGACGGACGACACGAAACTCACAATTGAGAAGTTTAATGGCACAAACTTCGCATATTGGAAGATGCAGATTGAAGATCTCCTTTACAAGAAGAATTTCTATTTGCCGCTTGGGGGAAAAGCCAAGAAACCTACAACAATGTGAGATGTAAAATGAGAGGTACTCGACAGGAAAGCCTTAGGTACGGTTCGTCTCTTTCTATCAAAGTTTGTTACATTCAATATATCAGAGGGGAAAACCACTAAAGATGTTACGGATGCCCTATCACAAATGTATGAAAAACCTTCCGCCTCAAATAAAGTTTTCTTGATGAGAAAGTTGATGCAGTGTCAATTGAAGAAGATTTAGAGCGTCATGACTCGCACCCGAAACAACTGCGACGGTCCAACCGGGCAGTCAAGAAGCAACTCGGCCCAGACTACATTTACTTTTAAATCTGAACCTTAGTTCCTTTTAAATTTCTTGATATTCTTGCTTCTTTAATTAGGTATTCTTTTCTTTAAATCTCAGCCATAGGTTGTTTATAGATTGGATGGCTGAGATCATGTTTTATCTTTAGGTTTTATTTATAAGCATCTCTATGTGAAAAGAGGAGGCAGTTTTTGGTGAAATAAAATTACAGAGAACATTCTCGTTCTTAGCCTTGAAGAGCTTCCCTTGATGCCTTGAAGAGCTTATCTTGTGCCTTGAAGAGCACCACCTCTACATGTGTTTGAGTTTCTTGCAGGTTATAGCCCATCGTTGGCGTCAGAATTGGTATCAGAGACAAGGAAGTTTGAAGAAGAAAGCTTGCAGAGAGTGTCTGCATCAACCGATCGCCATCTCCGGTCGTCTTCTTCATCCTTGCGAGTACCTCTGCAGAGGCGCCATCTCCTGAAACCCTCTTCTCCACCCTTTGTTCCAGCCCTCTCTGCCCCATCGCCAAACACAGCCAACCCACTCTGCAAACCCATCTTCTCCTCAGCTATCCACGCTGCAGCCCCATCTTCTCCTCAAACCCACCATCGTCACCCAGCTTCAAACCCACCATCGTGCCAGCCAAAACCCCATAGCCGAAACAAGCAATCTCTCTCTCTCTCTCTCTCTCTCTCACTCTCTCTCTCTCTTCCTGAATCTTCTTATTTTCCCATCTTCAAACCCACCATCGTGCCAGCCAAAACCCCATAGCCGAAACAAGCAATCTCTCTCTCTCTCTCACTCTCTCTCTCTTCCTGAATCTTCTTATTTTCAAAAAAAAAAAAAGGTGTGAAGTTGTGAGATCTGCAGTATGCCGCCCAGACGAAGAGTAGGCCATGTTCAGGGAGAACAGGAAGACCAACTCCGTGAAGAAAATCAACACCTGCGCCGTCAACTCGGGGATTTGACACGGAGATTAGAGGCATTGGAGGTTGCTGCACAGGGGGAAGAAGACGAGACGAGTTCTGCCTCGTCTCTCTCGTCTAATGTCAGGCGTCCTAATGAGTCACGGCGATGGGAGGCAGGGTTGAGATTTGACATTCCTGAGTTTTCTGGGACGCTCACTCCAAAAGATTTTTTGGACTGGCTGGCTACCACAAGTGAAATCTTGGAATTCAAGGAGGTGCCTGAGGATAAACGAGTGGGGTTAGTGTCTGTCCGTTTGAGAGGACGAGCTGCGGCGTGGTGGAGGCGGCTGAAACAAACTCGACACAATCAAGGTAAAAATCCTATTGACTCTTGGAGTAAGATGGAGAAAAAAATGAGATCTGAATTTTTACCTTACAATTATGGGCGTGATCTGTACCAAAGATTTCAAAATTTACGCCAAGGAACCCGTTCTGTTGAGCAGTATACGAGCGAGTTTTATCAACTCGTGGCTCGTAATAATTTACATGAAGATGAGGAGCAATTAGTTTCTAAATATATTGGCGGACTACAATCTCATCTACAGGACGTTCTCAATCTTTTTGATGTTTGGACTGTGTCTGAAGCACACCAACGTGCATTGAAACTAGAGAAATCCAATGTGCGACGACAAAGTGTGGGCACCTTTTCTCAGCAACGATACAACCAGTCCACAGGTGGGCCTTCCAGTGGACCAACTGGTGCAGGTGGTGGAGATGCAGGGTACCAGAAGCCTTCCATTATTCGGCCACAAGACAGTTCCTCTAGCACAATTAAGTGTTTTAAATGTGGTGAAGTGGGTCACAGGGCAGCTAACTGTAAATCAGCAAAAGGTCATATAGGGAAAGGCTTACTTATCGAGTCGGGTGAGCCAGCAGGAGATCCTCCTTTTGACGTGGTAGGCGATCCTATATACGATGAGTGGAAGGAAGATACTCATGAGGAAGAGGTATTGCATGCTGATCAAGGTTAACTATTGGTTACCCGTAGGGTGTGTTTGGCACCTAAGCAAGAGTTGGGAGATAAGTGGTTACGACATAATATTTTTACCTCCGCTTGCACTATTGGTGGTAAGGTCTGTAAACTTATCATCGATTCTGGTTGCTGTGAGAACGTAATTTCAGAAGAAGCTGTGACAAAATTGAACTTGGAGACGAAGACTCATTCACAGCCTTATAAAATGTCATGGTTAAAGAAAGGTGTTGAAGTAACAGTCACCAAGCGCTGTTTGATTACTTTTTCTATTGCCTCTACATATTTTGATAAGATTTGGTGTGATGTGATCCCTATGGATGCGAGCCATTTAGTTTTGGGTCGACCTTGGCAATTTGACAGAAGGGTCATACACGATGGGTATAGAAACACACATTCACTCATGTATGAGCAACGCAAGATTGTGCTGGCCCCTGCTAAGGAACCCATTAGAGCTGCCACAACTGAATCAACTTCTAATCTGGTCACCTATCGTGATTTACATGGTGCTTTGGAAAATTCAGATGTGGTTTTTATCTTGCTTAATATAGAGACGGATAAAACTGGTGTCGAAATTCCAGAGTTAGCTAAACCTTTGTTGTCTGAGTTTAGTGACGTTTTCCCGTCGGAACTCCCATCTGCACTACCCCCACTGAGAGATATTCAGCACCATATTGACTTGGTCCCAGGAGCATCCTTACCTCATTTACCGCATTATCGGATGACTCCGATGGAATATGAAGAGCTCCAGCGACAGGTCAGGGAGTTATTGAGTATGGGCTACATTAGAGAGAGTCTTAGCCCATGTGTAGTACCTGCTCTTCTTATCCCTAAGAAAAATGGTACTTGGAGAATGTGTATTGACAGTCGGGCTATTAACAAAATCACTGTGAAGTACCATTTTCCTATTCCCCGCCTAGATGATTTGTTGGACCAACTCACAGGTGCTACAGTGTTCACCAAATTAGATCTTAAAAGTGGCTATCACCAGATTCGTATTAGGCCTGGAGATGAGTGGAAAACTGCATTTAAAACACGGGATGGGTTATACGAATGGTTGGTTATGCCGTTTGGCTTATCCAATGCTCCCTCTACATTTATGAGAGTAATGAATCAAGTACTGCGGCCTTTCATGGGTCGGTTTGTAGTTGTCTACTTCGATGACATCCTTATCTACAGTGCTGATGTTACCACTCATCTCGATCATCTTCGAGAGGTACTCATGGTGTTACGCATGGAAAAGTTGTTTGCAGCCTCTAACAAATGTCATTTCCTTGCTGATCAGGTTTTATTTCTTGGTTATATTATTTCTGGTGATGGTATTTCTGTGGATGAGTCCAAGGTGGCAGCGATTCGCGATTGGCCTCGTCCTACTACTGTTCATGAAGTTCGTAGCTTCCATGGATTGGCTTCTTTCTATCGTCGATTCATTGCTCACTTTAGTAGCTTGGCTGCCCCCCTTACTGCATGTATGAAGAAGGGTCGGTTTGAGTGGACTAACGACGCGGAGGAGAGCTTTATCACTCTCAAGGACAAGCTGTGTTCCGCCCCTGTGCTAGCATTGCCGAATTTCAGTTTGGCTTTCGAAGTGCATTGTGATGCTTCAGGCGTCGGTATTGGTGCTGTGCTTAGTCAAGGGGGTCGCCCTCTTGCATACTTCAGTGAAAAACTCAGTGGGTCAAAGCTTCGGTACAGTACTTATGACATTGAGTTTTATTCTATTGTGCGTTCTCTCATGCATTGGCGTCATTATCTCATTCATAAGGAATTTGTTTTATATACTGACCATGAGGCATTGAAGTATGTGAATGGACAACATAAATTAAATTCTCGAAGGGCCAAGTGGTCTGCATTTTCACAAGAATATACTTTTGTTTTACAACACAAGTCTGGGACTCAGAATCAAGTAGCCGATGCCCTTAGTCGGAAACTCTCTTTGTTGACTACTATGCGCACTACCATACTTGGGTTTGACACTTTTCAGGCATTGTATTCTACAGATGGTTATTTTGCAGGCATTATGGACGATGTGCATTCAAACCGACGGCATGATTTTTCTGTGATCAATGGGTTTCTTTTTAAAGGAAACCAGCTTTGTGTACCTGATTGTTCACTGCGCCTTCGTATTATTTTGGAGCTTCACCGAGAGGGTCATTTTGGCAGAGACAAAACATTTCAGTTAGTTTCTTCCCTTATTATTGGCCCCATATGCGCCGAGATGTTTTTCGCCTTGTAGATCGGTGCCGCACTTGCCATACCGCCAAAGGTCATGCTTCTAATGCTGGACTCTATATTCCTCTCCCTATTCCACAGTTTCCTTGGGATGATGTCAGCATGGATTTTATTCTGGGCTTGCCACGAACATCACGAGGTATGGATTCCATTTTTGTTGTTGTTGATCGGTTCTCTAAAATGGCGCATTTCATTCCGTATCGCAAGACCATGGATGCTTCCTATATTGCTGATTTATACTTTAAGGTGGTCTACAAATTACATGGTGTTCCCAAATCCATTACTTCTGATAGGGATACCAAATTTATGAGCCATTTTTGGAAGCAGTTATGGCGCAAGCTTGGTACCTCTTTAAACTTCAGTAGCGTTCATCATCCACAATCAGATGGACAAACAGAGGTCGTGAACCGTTCCCTTGGTAATTTATTGAGAAGTTTGATTGATGATAATCCAAAGTCATGGGAGTCTCATCTCTATCAAGGGGAGTTTGCTTTCAACAGATCTGTTAACCGGTCTACCGGTTATAGTCCCTTTTATATCGTTTATGGACGCAACCCCAATACTGCGTTGGATCTCGCTCCTCTACCGACTCCGGGAAGAACGGTAAAAACAGTTGCTGAATTGGTTTCTCAGTTACAGGACGTCCATGGTGTAGTTAAGCAACGACTTGCCGATAGCAATGCTCGATACAAACAGGCTGGTGATAAGAAGCGTCGTGAAGGAATTTTTTAACCTGGTGATTTTGTGTGGGCTGTGATGACAAAGGAGCGCCATCCTGTTGGCGAATATGGTAAGCTTACTGACAGAAAAATTGGTCCTCTTGAGGTGTTGGAACGCCTCAACAACAATGCTTATCGTCTCAAGTTGCCGTCCCATTTCAAGACGTTAGACGTCTTCAATGTCAAGCATCTTATTCCTTATGTAGGGGACTTCTCAGACGACGACTTTGCGAATTCGAGGGCGAATTCTTTTCAACCCGGGGGGACTGATGCAGTGTCAATTGAAGAAGATTTAGAGCGTCATGAATCGCACCCGAAACAACTGCGACGGTCCAACCGGGCAGTCAAGAAGCAACTCAGCCCAGACTACATTTACTTTTAAATCTGAACCTTAGTTCCTTTTAAATTTCTTGATATTCTTGCTTCTTTAATTAGGTATTCTTTTCTTTAAATCTCAGCCATAGGTTGTTTATAGATTGGATGGCTGAGATCATGTTTTATCTTTAGGTTTTATTTATAAGCATCTCTATGTGAAAAGAGGAGGCAGTTTTTG
Source organism: Cinnamomum chago (assembly GCA_038049695.1). Taxonomy (NCBI): domain Eukaryota; kingdom Viridiplantae; phylum Streptophyta; class Magnoliopsida; order Laurales; family Lauraceae; genus Cinnamomum; species Cinnamomum chago. The sequence goes on along the minus strand of CP142453.1, from coordinate 41,306,042 downwards.
GTGAAATAAAATTACAGAGAACATTCTCGTTCTTAGCCTTGAAGAGCTTCCCTTGATGCCTTGAAGAGCTTATCTTGTGCCTTGAAGAGCACCACCTCTGCATGTGTTTGAGTTTCTTGCAGGTTATAGCCCATCGTTGGCGTCAAAAGTTGTCTAACATGAAGATGGTTAAAGGTGGGGTTGTTGCTGAGCACCTGAACAAGTTTAACACGGTCATGAGCCAGTTATCATCGGTTAACGTACAATTTGAAGATGAAATTTGGGCTTTGTTGGTTTTATCTTCTTTACTAGACAGCTAGAATGATATGGTTACATCACTGAGTAATTCTTCAGGATCAACCACACTAAAATTTGATGATGTTGTGAGTGCTATCATCGATGAGGAAATTCGCAGGATACCTTCTGGTGAGTCATCAGGAACTGCATTGAATGTGGAAAACAAAAGTAGGTCATCTAAGAGAGAGCAAACCCGTGGAAGATCAAAATCAAGGAGCATGTCAAGATCTTCGAAAGGAAAGATCGAGTGCTGGAATTGTGGTAAGAAACGACATCTGAAAAAGGACTGCAGAGCTTCACCAAAGAAAAACAAGCAACAGAACGGTAATAAGGACAATGAAGCTGCAGCAAATGTCGCAGGTAATACTATTCGAGATGCTTTAATTCTTGCTTTTGATTATAAATCTGAATCTTGGGTTATAGATTCTAGTGTGTCCTTTCATGCTACTGCACATAAAAAATATATCAAAAATTATGTATAGGTGAGTTTGGTAAAGTTTATCTGTGTGACGATGAACCTTGTGACATAATCGGGAAGAGAGATGTTTAGTTTAAATTTCCAAACGACAGTATATGGCAATTGAATGATGTCAGGCATGTACCCAACCGGAAGAGAAACCTCATATCAGTTGGTCAGTTTGCTAGTTCTGGTCACGTAATTATTTTCGTAGATGATTTTTGGAAAGTTACAAAAGGGAGTATGGTTGTTGCTCGCAGTAAGAAAGAAGGAACTCTTTACTTGACTAACAACTCTATAAGTTCACTTGCAGTTTCAGATAAAGGCATTGACTCAAACACATGGCACTAGAGATTCGGACACATAAGTGAGAAAGGGATGAAGATTCTTCATTCTAAAGAAAAACTGGAAGGACTCAAGTCCTTGGACTTAGAGTTCTGTGAAGACTTTGTTTTCGGAAAGTAAAAGAAAGTTGCTTTCTCTAAAGTAGGCAGGCCACCGAAGTCAGAAAGGTTGGAACTAGTACACACGGATGTGTGGGGACAAAATTTAGGTACCTTCTTTTGGTGGATCTTCTTACTTTGTTACATTCATCGATGATGCTACCAGAAAATTATGGGTATATCCTATGAAACACAAGTTTGACATGTTTGATGTTTTCAAGAAGTGAAAAGCTTTGGTAGAAAAAGAAACAGGTTTAAAACTGAAATGCCTAAGATTCGATAATCGGGGAGAGTACTGCAACAAAGAATTTGAGGAGTATTGCGCTGAAATGACATTAAGTGAGAGAAGACCATTCCCAATACACCACAGCAAGATGGTGTGGTAGAGCGCATGAAGATGACAATTGTTGAGCATGCCAGAAGTATGAGGCTACATGCTGGATTGCCCAAATGGTTTTAGGCGGAAGCAATGAAAACTACAACATACTTGATCAATCGGGGGCCTTTAGAACGTTTGGATGGTGGACTACCAGAGGAAGCTTGGACCAAAAGAGTGGTAAACCTTTCACACTTAAAAGTATTTGGTTGTATCTCTTATGTTCTTGTTGATGGTGAAAAAAGAGACAAACTAGATTCTAAATCTAGGAACTCTAAGTTCAACATGAGTTTATACGATTTGAAGCAAGCCCCATGTCGCGACCCCAGAACGGGTCCCGGGCCCGCAACGTAGTTTTTGTTGTTTTCCCATAGGTTCCGCGCTGTGAGGATTCCCGAAATACGCGGAATCTGTCTCACACGATCAAATTTGTGGAAGCGTGTAGCAAATCACATCAAGATAAGCACCAATAAAATTTTAAGTGCATGAAAAAATAATATCAAGACATATTATCACAAGAAAGGAGCTAACATGGCATTCTGGCATTCCCATCATAATTCAAGTTATGAGACTAACACAAAAAGGTAGTTAAGTTTAGTTACATCCCATAAGAGGCCAATAAAGGCCAATACAATTCTCAAAAAGACAAAGGAACCCATGACAAAAAGAAGCGCAACTCAAAAACCTACCCGACGTCTCGTTGACATCGTCGGGTTGCCACTCTCTGACTGGGGGTGGCTCAAGAGCCTCCTCCGGACGCTCCTCCTCAAAGGCAACATCACCTGCACATGGGCACCAACATATAGTGTCAAACATGACGGTTTGGCATGTAATCAATTTAGGCATGAGCATGTAATAAGTAAATATTTAAAGAAACATATAAAGACATTTTGCTGAATTGTAAACAGTTACATGACTAGGGTACATTTCGAAATACGAGCGAAGCTAGCATGAATACTTATAGTATCATGAATAGTTACAATCCACAGTGAACCCATCCTTTCTCTATCATTTATAATGAAAAAGCAGGCACGCACGACAAACACGATATACATAATATAATCACGACACGATTCCCACATATACGGGGATTCCGGCCGCAGAACCGGGCACGCACGATGTCTAATAAAATACACGACCAATCGGCAGATAGTCCACAGGTTTAAGGACCCCCAGATAGTGGATCAAACTGAAAGGGCAGTCCAAGCTCAGTGGTGTTCACTTAAATTCATGAATGCACAAAACATGGCGAAACACGTCTTAAACCAAAACAAGCTTGAAGGGGGAAATCACTTATCAGAACTGAGCAAGACACGACTAGCAAGGGGCATAAGTATATATATGCAAAACACGCTTAAGAAGTGACCCCCTTTTTATCCTTGAAACCATTTTCAAACGAGCTTATGCTTAATTACAAAACGAGTACACGATAATACTTGTTGCATCACAACTAAAGTTCAAAAGCAATGTCTATCAAGCGTATGTAAGGACCTTTGGTTGACCCTTGTGTAATTGGAACCCAAATGTTGGAATTGTAAAGATAATTGGGTGCCCCCGAAGTTAAAGACATCTCAGGTTTAAATCACACAATGTCAGGCTAAAAGCCCCATAACATATTCTAGTTTTTATTCCCATAGAAATCCTTTTTAAACAACTCATCTTAAAATTTCGGTTACCTTTCGGTCACCTGTCGGTCGACCGAGACGAGTATGTCGGTTAGCCGACAGCTGACCGACAAGCTGATCGACAGATTTTCCCAGAAAACCTCAGCTCTCGGGAAAAGGAACCGAACTGATTTCGGTTGGCTGCCGGTCGATCGAGATGAGAAATGTCGGTTAGCCGACAGCTGACCGAAATCACCCTGACGAAATGCAGGTCTCGGGAAAAGGAGCCGACTAAGTTCGGTTAGATGTCGGTCGACCGAAGTGGGAATTTCGGTTAGCCGACAGCTGACCGACACTGCGCAGAAAGTGCATTTCAAGTCAGATTTTTACATTTCTTCTTCCCTTCTTTTTACTTCTCCTTCAACCTACACTTCCCTGAGCCTAAAAACTCTCCAAGGGATTAAACATACATATTCAAGCACAATTTAAAACATCCCATTCCCATTCTCCAATCTAAAACAAAATCCCCAAAATTTCCATTCAAGACATAAATTTCCAATGAAATGAAGAGAATGAAAAGAAAACAAACCAAATGGACACATGCTACCATCCATCCTCGATTGTTTACTTGCCTTAGTCCAAGATGCCACAAACCTTCTTCAAGCACCGCCACTCAAACTAAGTCAAAGGCTACAAAACCCCATGAAAATCATTCAAAACTCACTCAAACTTGAAAACAAGAAACCCATTTTCACCAAAGGGTTTGTAAACATGAAAAACAAGATCTTTAGGAACCAAAAGGGCTCCATTAAAAAGATGGGTTGGAGCTCTTACCTAGAAATACACAAACAAGAAGGAAGGAAGAAAATGGAGATCTTGCCGAACTAGAAACTTCAAGAAACTTGTATCAATGGAAAGCTTGGGATGAGAGGAAGAAAATGAATGTCTTGGAATTCCATTTGGAGTCTTCTAGCTTGATCATTCAAGAGAAATAAAGTGGAACGAAAAAGGGCTTTCTCTTCTTGACTGCTCTAGGGTTAGGGTTTGGAAATGAAAAGAGGGAAGGAGAAAGAGTTGACTTAAAAACACTAGCAAATGGGGCCCAATGAGCCTAAACTTTGCATTGACAAAACCATGATGTTGCGGGCCTCGAATGAAGTCTATGAAGAAGGATAAAATGATCCTCGAAATATCTAGTTTCCAAAAAGTATATTTTTGACAGGGTTTTAAGATTTCGAGATTTGTGTCCAAATTTGTACATAAAAGACAATTTCACCCTTTTTGGGCCAAAACTTGGATTTTTGGGCTTCAAACACGAATGGGCTGAAAATGAAAGTTGTAACTACTAATAAAACCATTCAAATGTAATCAAAATCATAATTAAAAACGGAAACCAATACGATCTTCCCAAGCTTACACGTGCACTCAGGCCTTCATGAGCGTATCTGACTAATACTTACGTTCTCAAAATTTCCAAAGCTATATCCAGGGCTAAAGCTAATTATATTCTAACCCAACGATAACTAAACCCACTTAAGACTAAACACCTACTAATGCACACTAATCGAATTAGTCTGGGTCGGGGTTTAACATCCTCCACCCCTTAGGATATTTGCTCCACCAAATAAAATAGACATTTACCTTTGGTAAAAGCTTTGGATACTTCCTCTGCACTTGATCCCTCAATTCACATGTGGCTTCCTCTGGTTCGTGATTTCCCAAAGTACCTTGACCCAATGAATAGTCCGGTTTCTCAATTCTTGCTCCTTGGTATCAATGATCTTAATCGGCTTTTCCACATACGAGGCATCTTCTAGAATCTCCAAAGGTTCGTGTTGTAGTATATGCGAAGGACTAGAAGCATATTTCTTGAGTATAGAAACATGAAATACATTGTGCACCCCGGAGAGTTCTGGCGGTAACGCAAGTCTAAAAGAGACATCTCTAATCTTGCTCAGAATTTCATACGGACCAATAAAACTTCTAGAGAATTTGCCCTTCTGTCCGAAACTCAAAGTTCCTCTAACTGGTGAGATTTTCAAGAATATTTTGTCACCCACTTGAAACTGCAATTCTCTTCGGCGAGTGTCTGCATAACTCTTCTGCCTACTTCGGGCAATCTTCAAATGTTCCTGAATCAGGTTGACCTTATCACTTGTCTCTCCAACTATTGTCGGTCCATGAAAACTACATTCACCGACTTCTTCCCAGCAAACCGGAGTTCTGCATCTTCTGCCATAGACTGCCTCGAAAGGTGCCATACCGATGCTAGAGTGGTAGCTATTGTTAAAAGAAAATTCACAAAGCGGTAAGCACTCATCCCATTGAACCTTGAAATCCAATACACAAGCACGCAACATGTCTTCAAGAGTCTGTATCGTTCTTTCTGACTGACCATCGGTCTGAGGATGATATGCTGTGCTGAACTGGAGTTTGGTACCCATGGACTCATGAAGAGTTTTCCAAAACTTTGAAACAAACCTGCTGTCTCTGTCTGAAGTGATGGAGATGGGTTGACCATGTTTACTAACAATTTCATCGACAAATAACTTTGCAAGCGGTGCCATATGCATCATATTCCCTATCTTCATCGGAATAAAATGGGCATACTTTGTCAGACGATCTACAATAATCCAAATTGCATTATTCCCCTTCTTGGTATTCGGCAAACTGGAAACGAAATCCATGGTGATGTGCTCCCATTTCCACTCCGAAATCTCCAACGGTTGTAGCAACCCTGGGGGCTTCTGATGTTCTGCTTTAATCAATTGACAAGTCAGACAACGGGACACAAAAGTTGTTATCTCTCTCTTCATGTTGTTCCACCAAAATCTATTTTTCAAATTCTGGTACATCTTCGTGCTACCCGGATGCATCAAGTATCTTATGTTGTGAGCCTCATTCATTATTTCACTTTTCAAGTCATCCACATTTGGCACACATAACCGGATACAGAAATACAGTACCCCATTCACCATCTTGAAATCTGGATGTTTTGTGATATGTACTACTATCTTTGCCAAGTCTGGGTCTTGCAACTGACTTTCCTTGATCTTCTGGATGAAGGTAGGTTCTGATATCGTCATGTTTGCTAACATTGCACCCAGTTTCAAGGTTTGCACCTCCACACCCAATTCTTCAAACTGCTGTAAAACACCAATTCCTCTCAAACTGGCCATGATCACTGATTTTCTGCTCAATGCATCAGCTACAACATCCACTTTGCCTGGATGATACTTGATTGGGAAGTCATAATCCATGATATACTCCAGCCACCGTCTCTGTCTCATGTTTAAATCCTTCTGTGAGAACAAATATTGCAAACTTCGGTGATCCGAATGGACTTCAAATTTGTCTCTGTAGAGGTAGTGTCTCCACATCTTCAAAGCAAAAACAACTGCCGCCAATTCCAAGTCAACTTTCTTCTCATGGTCCTTCAACTTTCTTGAGCCATAAGCAATCACCTTGCCATCCTGCATCAATACACAACCTAGTCCCACATTCGAAGCATCTATATAAACAATAAATTCGTCGCTGCCCGATGGTAATGTAAGGATTGGAGTTGTGGTTAACCTTCCCTTCAACTCTTGAAAACTTGTTTCACACTGTTCGGTCCAAACAAATGGGACAGTCTTCCTGGTCAACTTCATCAACGGTGTTGCGATGGATGAAAAACCTTGGTCAAATCTTCTGTAGTAGCTTGCTAACCCCAACAAGCTTTTGATTTCAGTCACACTACTTGGTCTCACCCAATTAACAACTGCCTCTATCTTGGCCGGATCAACTGCTAAACCTTCTCTGGAGATGATGTGGCCTAAAAAAGCAACTTGCTCTAACCAGAATTCACACTTACTGAGTTTTGCATGAAGTTGGTTGTCCCTAAAAAGCTGTAACGCTGTCCTCAAATGTTCTTCATGCTCCTTCTCACTCTTGGAATACATAAGGACGTCATCAATGAATACTACTGTAGAGTGATCCAAATATGGTGCAAAGACTTTGTTCATAAGAGCCATAAAGACAGCGGGTGCGTTCGTCAAACCAATGGGCATCACTAAGAACTCGTAGTGCCCATATCTTGTTCTAAAAGTCGTTTCCTGAACGTCTGAGTCTCTAACTCTCAACAGATGGTACCTTGATCTCAAGTCTATCTTGAAAAAATGGGCTGTTCTTTGCAATTGATCAAATAATTCGTCTATCCTTGGCAATGGATACTTGTTCTTGATGGTCACATGGTTCAATTTTCTATAGTCAATGTACATTCTTAGACTTCCATCTTTCTTTTTCACAAATAACACTGGTGCTCCCCAAGCTGAAACACTTGGCCTAATGAAGCCTTTACTCAACAATTCCTGCAACTGGAATTTTAATTCACTCATTTCTGCTGGAGTCATTCTGTATGGTGCAATAAAGATTGGAGCCGTCCCTGGAAGAAGTTCAATTGTGAACTCAACTTTTCTAATTTGTGGTAATCCTGAGATTTCTTATGGAAAAACATCTAGAAATTCACACACAATGGGGATATCCTCCACCCCTTGGGACCGTTTATCCTTCGTGATAAACGCAATAAATGCCTGACACCCACTCTGAACTAATCTGCTTGCCTTCAACACTGAAATAAATCATGCCTGAGTTTTCCTCTTGTTCCCCTGAAATATCAATTCTGCTTGTGGTCCTTGGAATCTGAATGTTATGGTTTTACTAAAACAATCGAGGGTGGCATGATATGCTTCTAACCAATCCATGCCTAAAATGATATCAAAATCATGCATGTCCAAACCAATGAGGTTGACCGGTAAATTAACATCTCCTAACAAAACTGTACAGTTAGGGTAATAGGTTCTAGACACAACTTGTTTCCCTACTGGTGTGGTCACTATCAGAATATAATCCAATTCACTATGTGGTGCATCAATCATCTTAGCAAAAGTAGGAGATGAAAACGAATGTATGGATTCAGGATCAAATAAAATCTGAGCTTCTACCCCACAAACAAGAAGTTTACCTTCTACCACGTCTCCTGCAGCTTCAGCATCCGCACGGTTGAAATAGTATAAACGTCTATGCATCTGTGGTCTATTCGGTGCTTGATTTTGCCTTCCTTGGGCATGTCTGTTTTGTTGTGGAGGACGAGCATTCTGATTCCATGCTGGTGGCCTAGCCTGCTGCTGCTGCTGCTGAGGTGGCCTAACTTGATTATGAACCGGTGCTTAATTCTGAGGAGCTGCTTGTCTCTGCTGTTGGTTTCTGCTTCCTTGATTCTGAAGTTGTGGGCAATCCTTCATTGCATGGTTCATGGTCCCACATTTGAAACAAGCACCTGTGGCCTTACGACATTCATGAGTTTCGTGGTTCTTGCCACATTGGCCACAACCCTGCCTCACTTGACTGTGTTCTTGCTTCGGTTTCTTGTTATGGTACTGCTTCTGATTCTGCTGCTGGTAGTGCTGCTTCCTGTCTTGAACGATCAGGTTGTTAATATCTTCAAACTTATATGCCCGTTTGACAGCGTCATCATATGTAGTTGGTGGAACTACTCCTATTTCATCCCTCATGATAATTGGGTTCAATCCTTCCAAGAACTTTGTTATCTTCTTCTACTCAATTCAATCAACTCGGTAGCATATCTAGCCAATCTCTCAAACTTGGTGATATAGTCTAGCACAGTCATGTTGTCCTACTTGAGCTGCTGGAATTCAATAGCCTTCTGTCTCTTAACATGGGAGGGAATGTACTTATCCTGAAATTGTATCTTGAATGCTGCCCATGCATCTTCGTTAGCCATTACCGTGTATGGATCCTTAACCGTTTGCCACCATCGATTTACAAGCCCATAAAATAATGAAGCTGTGAGGTTGACCTTCTGTCTCCCTATGCACGTAAAGACATCAAAGATTTTCTCGGTATTAACCAACCAATCATCTGCAACTAACGGATCCTCATTGCCTGAGAATTCTTTCGTTGCTCTCTTCCTAAACTTCTCAAATAGCGCGTTAGGGTCATGATCCCTATTATGGATAACAATCTGTGGACCCAAAGGCTGAGGTTGTGGAACTTGATTCCTGTTCTGAAGAACTTCTAAGAGTTGCCTCCGGACTTGAGCCATTTCTTCATCTTTCTTTGCGATCTGTTCTTGAAATTTTGCGTGAGTCTTATTTGCCTGCCTTTTGTTGTTCTATCATAGCTTGCATGAGCTCTTGGAACTGTGTAGGTGTTGGCGTGTTAGTTGTGTCTGACTCATTTTGATTACTGCCTGAAGTGTTATTGTTTGGAAATTTTCTTGGAGGCATGATGCTGTAAAACAAGGTGTTAGTGCATAATAAACATGGTATAAGGATTTCTAAGGTCCTATACCATACGAATCTATCGAACTCATGAATCCTCGCCACGTTCCTAAGACCTTTCTAGTTTCTTTTAATTGCCTGAAACAAGTCTCGCTCTAGTACCAGTCGTGTCGCGACCTGAGAACGGGTCCCAGGCCCGCGACGTAGTTTTTGTTGTTTTCCCACATGTTCCCGCGGTGAGGATTCCCAAAACACGCGGAATCTGTCTCACACGATCAAGTTTGCGGAAGCATGTAGCAAATCACATCAAGATAAGCACCAATAAAATTTTAAGTGCATGACAAAATAATATCAAGACATAGTATCACAAGAAAGGAGTTAACATGGCATTCCAATCATAATTCAAGTTATGAGACTAACACAAAAAGGTAGTTAAGTTTAGTTACATCCCATAAGAGGCCAATAAAGGCCAATACAATTCTCAAAAAGACAAAGGAACCCATGACAAAATGAAGCGCAACTCAAAAACCCGCCCGACGTCTAGTTGACATCGTCGGGTTGCCACTCTCTGACTGGGGGTGGCTCAAGAGCCTCCTCCGGACGCTCCTCCTCAAAGGCAACGTCACCTGCACTTGGGCACCAACATACAAGGGTCAAACACGACGGTTTGACAGGTAATCAATTTAGGCATGAGCATGTAATAAGTAAATGTTTAAAGAAACATATAAAGACATTTTGCTGAATTGTAAATAGTTACATGACTAGGGTACATTTCGAAATACGAGCGAAGCTAGCATGAATACTTATAATATCATGAATAGTTACAATCCACAATGAGCCCATCATTTCTCTATCATTTATAATGAAAGAGCAGGCACGCACGACAAACACGATATACATAATATAATCACGACACGATTCCCACATATACGGGGATTCCGGACGCAGAACCAGGCACGCACGATGTGTAATAAAATACACGACCAATCGGCAGATAGTCCACATGTTTAAGGACCCCCAGACAGTGGATCAAATTGAAAGGGCAGTCCAAGCTCAGTGGTGTTCACTTAAATTCATGAATGCACAAAACATGGCGAAACACGTCTTAAACCAAAACAAGCTTGAAGGGGGAAATCACTTATCAGAACTGAGCAAGACACAGCCAGCACGCTTAAGAAGTGCCCCCCTTTTTATCCTTGAAACCATTTTCAAACGAGCTTATGCTTAATTAGAAAACGAGTACACGATAATACTTGTTGCATCACAACTAAAGTTCGAAAGCAATGTCTATCAAGCGTATGTAAGGACCTTTGGTTGACCCTTGTGTAATTGAAACCCAAATGTTGGAATTGTAAAGATAATTGGGTGCCCCCGAAGTTAAAGACATCTTAGGTTTAAATCACACAATATCAGGCTAAAAGCCCCATAACATATTCTAGTTTTTATTCCCATAGAAATCCTTTTTAAACAACTCATCTTGAAATTTCGGTCACCTGTCGGTCGACCGAGACGGGTATGTCGGTTAGCCAACAGCTGACCGACGAGCTGATCGACAGATTTTCCCAGAAAACCTCAGCTCTCGGGAAAAGGAATCGAACTGATTTCGGTTGGCCGTCGGTCGACCGAGATGAGAAATGTCGGTTAGCCGATAGCTGACCGAAATCTCCCTGACGAAATGCAGGTCTCGGGAAAAGGAGCCGGCTAAGGTCGGTTGGCTGTCGGTCGACCGAAGTGGGAATTTCGGTTAGCCGACAGCTAACCGACGGCTGACCGACACTGCGCGGACAGTTCATTTCAAGTCAGATTTTTATATTTCTTTTTTCCTTCTGTTTACTTCTCCTTCAACCTGCACTTCCCTGAGCCTAAAAGCTCTCCAAGGGGTTAAACATACATATTCAAGCACAATTTAAAACATCCCATTCCCATTCTCCAATCTAAAACAAAATCCCTAAAATTTCCATTCAAGACATAAATTTCCAATGAAATGAAGAGAATGAAAAGAAAACAAACCAAATGGACACATGCTAACATCCATCCTAGATTGTTTACTTGCCTTAGTCCAAGATGCCACAAACCTTCTTCAAGCACCGCCACTCAAACTAAGTCAAAGGCTACAAAACCCCATGAAAATCATTCAAAACTCACTCAAACTTGAAAACAAGAAACCCATTTTCACCAAAGGGTTTGTAAACATGAAAAACAAGATCTTTAGGGACCAAAAAGGCTCCATTAAAAAGATCGGTTGGAGCTCTTACCTAGAAATACACAAACAAGAGGGAAGGAAAAAAATGGAGATCTTGCCCAACTAGAAACTTCAAGAAACTTGTATAAATGGAAAGCTTGGGATGAGAGGAAGAAAATGAATGTCTTGGAATTCCATTTGGAGTCTTCTAGCTTGATCATTCAAGAGAAATAAAGTGGAAAAAAAGGGCTTTCTCTTCTTGACTGCTCTAGGGTTAGGGTTTGGAAATGAAAAGAGGGAAGGAGAAAGAGTTGACTTAAAAATCCTAGCAAATGAGGCCTAATGAGCCTAAACTTTGCATTGACAAAAACATGATGTTGCGGGCCTCGAATGAAGTCGATGAAGAAGGATAAAATGATCCTCGAAATATCTAGTTTCCAAAAAGTATATTTTTGACAGGGTTTTAAGATTTCGAGATTTGTGTCCAAATTTGTACATAAAAGACAATTTCACCCTTTTTGGGCCAAAACTTGGATTTTTGGGCTTCAAACACGAATGGGCTGAAAATGAAAGTTGTAACTACTAATAAAACCATTCAAATGAAATCAAAATCACAATTAAAAACGGAAACCAATACGATCTTCCCAAGCTTACACGTGCACTCAGGCCTTCATGAGCGTATCTGACTAATACTTACGTTCTCAAAATTTCCAAAGCTATATCCAGGGCTAAAGCTAATTATATTCTAACCCAACGATAACTAAACCCACTTAAGACTAAACACCTACTAATGCACACTAATCGAATTAGTCTGGGTCGGGGTCTAACACCCCAAGACATTGGTATCTTAAATTTGACAAGTTTATGTGCAACACTGGTTACTAACGGTGTCATGCAGACCATTGTTGTTATTTCAAAAGTTTTGATGACTGTTACAATATTCTACTCGTGTACGTAGATGATATGATTGTTGCAGGTTCAAATATACATGAATTAAACAATTTAAAGAAACAGTTATCACAAGAATTTGAAATGAAGGATTTGGCTGCAAATCAAATTCTCGGCATGAGAATTAATAGAGACATGAAAAATCGTACATTGAAGTTTTCTCAGGTAGAATATATTGAAAAGGTTCTGAACAGGTTCAACATGAAGAGTGCTAAGTCAATTAGCACTCCACTGGCCAACTATTTCAAACTCTCAGAAGAGTTGTCTCCTAAGACAGAACTGGAGAAGGAGAACATGTCCAAGGTCTCATATGCTTCAGCTGTTGGCAACTTGATGTATGCTATGGTTTGCACGAGACCAGACATTGCTCATGTAGTGAGAGTTGTAAGCAGATTTATGAGTAACCCCGGAAAAATGCATTGGGAGGCAGTTTAGTGGATTCTCAGATATCTAAGAGGCACCACTAATGCATCATTGTGTTTTGGAGGATCAGAGATCAAATTGCATGGCTATGTTGATTCGGACTTGGTAGGAGATCTTGATAGAAGAAGAAGCACTACAGGTTATGTCTTTACATTGGGTAGTGCTGCTAGCTATTAGTTGGAAGTCACAACTACAGGACGTCGTTGCACTTTCAACAACAGAAGCAGAGTATGTTGCCGCTACAGAAGCTAGTAAGGAAATGATTTGGTAACAAGAGTTAATGGAAGAGTTTGGTAAGAACTAAGAGTCCAACAGGCTTTACAGTGACAGTAAGAATGCCATTCATTTTGCAAAGAATTTTGCCTTTCATCCAAAAACCAAACACATTCGGATCAGATATCACTTCATACAGTCACTACAAGAAATCTGGGTTGTTGTGACGAAATTTGATGATGAAAATTTTTATTTTTCTTAGAAAAACACCCAAAGAGGATGAAATATAAATTTTGTCGTTTGTTTTCATTTTTTTCAAAAGTATAAGAGACGAAAAAAAAAATTTCGTTTGCAAAAATAAGGTGCCAACTTCATTTGCATTGGCACCAATTATTTTAGCTCATTGGAGACGAACATTGTTGTCACAAAATATATATATATATTTTTTGCGACGAACGTAATTCGTCACCAATAAGGATAAGTTATGGAAGACGAACATATTTTGTCACCAAAATAAGGCGCCAATTTCATTTGCTTTGGCGTGAATTATTTTAACTTATTGGAGACGAACATTTTTGTTACAAAATATAATTTGCTTTTGCGACGAACGTAATTCGTCACTAATAAGGATAAATTATGGAAGACGAAAATATTTGGTCACCAAAATAAGGCGCCAATTTCATTTGCATTGGCGGGAATTATTTTACCTCATTGGAGACGAACATTTTTATCACAAAATATAATCTGTTTTTGCGACGAACGTAATTCGTCACCAATAAGGATAAATTATGGAAGACGAACATATTTTGTCACCAAAATAAGGTGGCAATTTTATTTGCTTTGGCGCGAATTATTTTAACTCATTGGAGACGAACATTTTTGTCACAAAATATAATTTGCTTTTGCGACGAACGTAATTCGTCATGAATAAGGATAAGTTATGGAAGACGAACATATTTCGTCACCAAAATAAGGCGCCAATTTCATTTGCTTTGGCGCAAATTATTTTAGCTCATTGGAGACAAACATTTTGTCACAAAATATAATTTGTTTTTGCAACGAACGTAATTCGTCACTAATAAGGATAAGTTATGGAAGACGAAAACATTTCGGCCAACAAAATAAGGCGCCAATTTCATTTGCGGTGGCTGATCGACACTTAGATGTATAACGCTTAACCACAAGACTAAGGTGTCGTCAAGTAGTAAAGGACTAAAGAGTCCGGATTATCGATCCCACAAGGAGAGGATGGAACAAGCAATGAATCCAATTAATGTAGAATTGAACTAAGATATAGCTAATATAGACAAATGAAGCGAATAATTAAAACTAATAAACTATGCATTGTAAACAACTAATTAACAATATAAGGTATGAAATTAACAAAATCTAAGCTAACCTAACAAACTACACTAAACTAGTGGATGGATGAATGGTGGTGGAAATGGAAGATTTATATGAAGATGTGGTGTGAAATGTGTAGGGTTTTAAAACAAGTGATTTGAAATGTGGATGTAACAATCTAAAAGTGAAAATAACAAATAAAACAGGGATTTAAATTAACAACAATAAAAAGAAGAGATTAGGCAATCCAAAATCCACTAAGTATGAAATTAATTCAACCAATGCATGTTCTAATTCAACTCCCAAATCTACAATCCAATTAGCAATCTCTTGCCTAATTGGGTTGGATGATATAACAATGAAGATCAAAGTAAAGAAAACAAAAGGCCAAGATTCTAAATCATAACCTAACTACCCTAACAATTATTCATCAAAATCAAGCTACAAAAGATCAAAGATAAGGGCTCTAGAGCATGCTATGTGAGAAAACTTAATCCAACTACAAAGCATCAATTGAGATTATCCAAGCATCAAGTGTAGAGATAGAGCATGAAAAATGAGAGAGATTAGTACAATTAGATCTAAGATCTATTAATCAATGAAGGCAAAAGTAAGGAATTTGAACTAAAACATGCATATAATTGAACTAATCACATTACTTAGCTTCAAAAGGAGAGCCTAATCCAAGAGCCTTAGCCACTAAACATTAAGAAAGAGCTCCAAATCTTCATTAATCACTACAACAATTTTACTTTTTTGCGATGCCAAAAAAGCGTCGCAAATAATATAAAAAGCGTCGCAATAAGTTAATTGCGACGCAAAAAACTAAGCGTCGCAGAGGGGTCGCAAATAATGGGGTCACAAAAAGATTAGCTACGCTAAAGACTGCAGCGTGGCAATAAGAGAGTATTTGCAACGATTTCAAAGCGTTGCTAATTACGTACCAATTGCGACGTATTATAAACGTTGCAAATAATGATTTATCTGCAACGGTAAAATTGCGTCACCAATAATTTATATTTGCGACGTATTATAAACGTCGCAGATAATGATTTATTTGCAACGGTAAAATTGCGTCACCAATAATTTATATTTACGACGATTCTAAAAGGCCGTTAATAAATTATTAAAGGCGACGCTCATATAAAGTTGTAAATAATTTTTTTTTGCGACGCTTATGTGGTGTGGTAAATAATATTTATCTTGTTACATTTAATTATTTGCAACGCAATAAAAGCGCCGCAAATAATAATTTCTTAAAAAAAATATTTTTTAATATTTTTAAAATAGATATATTTTTCCTGATTTTATACCCAATCAATACAAATATAATCTCATCATCCATTCACAAGTCATCCATTCACAAATCTTTAATGCAAAGTCACCATTAGGTCATCACAATCATATATCTCTAAGTTGTAATTCAGGTACGAAAATAACACTCCATCGATGTAAAAACATAAACTAAATTAATTCATTGAATTTGAGTGCAACAAATCAGTTGTCCTCATCACAAATTCTTACTGAATGATATTGATAAAATTCTGTTAAACATAAATCTATATAATAGTTGGTCTCAATATAACATAGAAACAATAACTGAAAGGCGGTCTTCGATATGTATAACGGAGAGACAACGAACAATTTCCACGATAAAATATAATATCCTCAAATTGATCTACGCCATCCAAACCGGTCCAAAAAATGTTGCTTGTTCTTATTTTCTCTTCATCTCCCATTTCGATCTGTAATAAATAAAACAAGATAGATGTTAAAACTGAAATTTGAGATCTCAGCGACGCTTTTTTGTACATACTATGTGTGTTTAGGAGATCAGAACCACTCGTGTAATAGCCCATAGGCCCTATTTCAGATGGGCCAAGGCATGAAAGGATAGCCATTGAACAATCTCAAATGTTCCATCATAGGACTTTCAAGGAAATAAGACGGATGCTTATGTATGAAGTCAACTCAACCTCCATTGACTCTACCATTCTGGTCCTGAAAGATGCTGCTCAAAGGGTTGTGAATTTCTGAACAATCTGATTTTTGGCTATGGTCCATCTTCATATATGGTTAACTGCATGAGTAGTTTATGCACCGACTGTATGCAAGAAGAGGCTATTTTTAAGAAGAAAAAAAATGTGAGAAGACCTCATTATATTTGGTAATAAGCCACATGAGGAAGACTACAGAAAAGGTAAGTAGTCCTTCCTTGAGGACTTCTTATCCATAAGAAAAAGTTATGTACCCTATAGTGACAAAAGGCTACCACCATGCACGGGACCCTCTAAAAAGATATGTTTACCCAGGACCATCTTCAAATTCCTCTTTCTCCTAACAGACATCTGTGAAAATAGTATGTGAAAGATATGTAGGTGCATAGCAAGCCATGAAGTATACAATACATTTATTCCTGTTTATGCTTGTGTATGTTAAATTTGTGCACCAGTTAATGAGCAAAAGTAAGTGTCCATAATAGTCCTATTATGATGAAAGAGGTGCAGAGACCGCCAAAACTAGTTCTTTTGCTCCGTGATAACTGCTAATAGTAGAAATTTAGACTACATTAACTACAGTTAGTCATCTAAATTATAGTTTATATATAAGCATTTAACAGGGCCAGGCTCGACTAGGCCTCTGCTTTGGTCTGGATTGAAGCTGCCCTTCAATCTCCGGTTTGAATGATTAATTGAGGTAAGACTTCAGTTCCCTATAGAATATCCCATCTTGGCTTAATGAGATGGCCAGCTTGACACAACTTGACTATATAAATATCAAGCAGAGAACAAGCACTTCCATAGACCCTCAGCTAGTAGAGGTCCAATTCTCCAGTTCATGACCAGGGCCCAGACAAACTTCAGTCCATCCTGGACCATATATACCCTCTTTATAAACTACAGAAAAGCTGGAGTGGACAGACAGTATGGAACAAAAGGCATTTACTAGAATATAATAGAACCTAAAACTGAACTTCTACCATGCAAACACATCAACATCATCAGCTAATGTTAAGTTCAACTGAGTCTTCAAAAAAAAAATCAAAAGCAGCAACGATTTGCCTCAACCATGGCTGATGTTACAACGTCTGGTATGGGCTGGGTGGTATCACCAATCCCAAGGCTTATCACTTTGGCATCTGGGTACTTCTGCATATGTCCAAGCTGCCTCCTGCCAATCTGTTTAAAATCCATGAAGATTTAAAAAAAAAAGACATTTAGATAACTTATCTCATTATACTAAAATCCAGCTGAAGAATTTCTTGTTATCACAGTAGTAGATGTGAAAAAAGGCAGCATATTTATAGAGAAAATTGACATGACAGCAAGAAATATATTTTGTGAGGCATATAAAATATTAGAGCAGTACCGAGTTAAACATTTAAAAATGCATTGGATACATAAACCATGGATAGTGGTACATCAGAGTAAACAGAGAAAGTATCACCAGAGCCATGTTTGTCCTGAAATTACTTGTTTCAATTATCATTATGATAAACTTAATTCAAACCAAATAATTCGTGTAAGACCCGATTTGACTCTCTCTCTCTCTCTCTCTCTCTCTCACACACACACACACACACACACATAAAATCTGTCTATCTATCTATCTATCTATAAATCCCTCAGAGTTACTGGTAATATTAAACATTTAAAGCAGCTTTGTATTTAAATCCCTCTGTTATTACTTACATATAAATCTCAATCAAGAAGAATAAAAAGGTAAATATTATTGCTCAGGGAAAAAAGAAGCAAACAGACAAATATATCTTATGTAAAGGAAGGAGAGAAAAAAGACAGAACCAGATAGCCACATACAATTGCTTGAAAGAGACATGTCTATTATATTTTTGTCCAAAGAAAATTAACTTTTACCATTTCAGTATATACATGTGTGTGTGTGAAAGACAGAGAGAGAGATTGGTAACATGACTTGAACCCACAAAACCTTCCACTGTGCCATGGGCTCCAGTCATTTGTGCTTGTATATACAATAAGACTACTGGTAATAGCTCAAAAGAAAAGAAAATTAGAAGACCAAAGAGAACACCAGTATAAATTTATACAGACCTAGCGTAGCATCCAAAACAAGGTGTGGGCTTGGTGCCTGAGATGCTTTTGCAGTGTATGCCTTTAGAGCATCATCCCACCACTGCAATTTTTCATACCTAAGAAATGTTCGTAGGACAAATACCTGTAGAGACACAAAAAAAACTGATTCTTATGCTCTGAAAGTACACAAGTCCTTATTTACACAGAATCATATGATGGGATAAGGCTACAACGACGATCAACAATTCAAGAATGGGCTCGCATCTATTCACATGTCCAGGAAATAATTCTCCATTGTTCTCATGTCAAATGTGATAGAGACATATAATTAGTTCTCCATATTAATTCTCCATTGATCTATTCATGTTACCCAAATCTATCTCCAGAACATTACACTTCCAAAAAATGCCGCATGAACATTATTTTTCTTGGTGTGGTATCCAAACACACCCAAACCATCATGAGTTTATTTGCATGCTAATTGGATTCCGGGAGGTTTCTCTTATTCCATTCCAGTTTGACCTCAGAAATCAAATAATGATGATGACGGAATGGATTAATAGTACCTGAAAGTAGTCATGGGCAGCATTAACATTGCCCTGTTCGAGATTCTCCTTCGCCAAAGAAAGATTAGCTTCCCTCCTCCTAAGCCAAACATCAAAAACCAATTCAGAAAGATCAATTTAAAACAAAAAAAAATCAGTTCTAGCTCAATGATTTATTTGCACACAGCCCACATTATACCCCATTCAAATAGTACTACTATAAAAAAAATGCATGGTATGATCAGCTGTGCATTTTTCGTCTAACAATAATCAGAAATCACTATAAATATGATTGTCCTTCATTTCAATTTCGACCAAACCAGATATAAACTGTAACCCAGAAAATATGGATTGCCAGTCACCAATATCCAGAACAAAACAAATTCCCATCCAAAGTCCAATACAAAACATCTAACAAGAAAATTAACATCACTTGCCGTTGGCGTTTGTTTGAGGTGGCAGATTTACAAGGGATGTCTCCACCATCGAAGACAACAACTGGGGTGACGTAATGCCGAAGCATTTTGATCCGATGCATGAAATACTCCAAATAACGAGAGGCCTTTTCGCTCCCGGGATAAAGACATAGATTCATGCTACAAGAATAAGCTGCAAAAACACATTTCTGGGTCTGTGAATTTAACATTAAAGAAATCAAAACAAAGAACACAAAACAGAAAAAATGGGGGCTTTGGGTCCGATTGAAAGAGATGATTCTCACCGCCTTTGTGAAGCCATTCCCATTTTGTTTCAGAATATTCTCTTGCTTGAGTTATTAGTTTTTTTAAACAAATGTCAGGCTTCCATGATTCTCAGGAATTGAGAAGAGAATGTCATTTTCTAAGCACAGAACATGTTTTATCCTTTAGAATTTCTTGACAGGGCAAGAATTCCCCTAGCAAATATGTTCGTCTTTGAGCATATGCTACAAGAAGCACATTGTGTGTACACTATAAAAAGCACAAACTGCACATATCCCCTACTTCTAAATTGATCCCCAAAAAAGCTCAAACAATCATAATATGAGAAAGAAGACCAAAAACCCAGCTCTATTAAAAAACAAAGAAAAATATTACTTCAAGAAATTGATATGAAAAAAAAGGAAGAAAATGAAACTAGGGTTTCTGAGGTCATTAGAAACTGCTATGTTATACCTTCTTCGATTCCTCTTTCCAGCTTCTCTCGCCTTCAGTTCTTCCTGAATCACGCACGCATTTGGAACCTCCCTACGAAACCTCCGAAGCAGCGCCTCTTCAGGCTCGTCCTCATTGATGAAAATATTCTTATCCCCTTGCTGTTCTTGAAGAACCTCTTTCTGAATCCGAGTTGTTGTTGTCGAAAACCCTTGAATAAGAAGAAGAACCTCAAAATGGGATCAAGTGACAGAATCGTTCTCGTTGGAGATACGGGAGCTGTTAGGGATTTTGTAATTTGCAATTTGGTGGATGCATTTGCACTTTAGCATCATTTGAATTCACACACTAGCATTGTTTTTAGAAACCTTGAAATCTAGTTTTATTCATGCATAGCTTTTAAGATTTGGAAAAGCTTTTGTTTTATGCATGGTTTGGTTTTAAACTTGGATGCATTAGTTTTGAAACCCAAAATCTTTTGAAAACCTATTTCCTTGTGCATTATATTTGGAAAATCATCTTGACAATTTAGGTTTGAACTTTGCATACATTCATCCCTTCATAATCATATGTGTATGCATTGTTTTTGAAAAAGGAGTTTTTAGAAATCAAGCTAGCCTATGGTTTAAAGTTTCAAATCATTTTAGGCTTTGGATGTTTCATGTTTTTATACTTCTTTGGATGATTTAAAACATGTGAAAAAGCTTGATTTTATTGGCCCAAAAGATCCCCAAAGAAAATCTTCAAGAAACCCAAAAAATGGGAAAATCTGGGCAGGCCCGGTCAACCGGCCATATGTGGCCGGTCAACCGGGCTCCTGAAGCCAAACGGCTCTTTTTATGACCGTTGTGTTTGGCCGGTCAACCTGCCATGTCATGGCCGGTCAACCGGGGATATAGCCGTTGGGCTGTTTTGGGGATATAAATGAGTTCTTTCCTTTGTCTTTAGTTGGAGATTTTTGAAACCCTCTTTGAGGAGCTTTGAGAGAAGACAAAGGGGATGATCTAAGAGACATCAAGGGGTCATTAAGTGAAGCTTAAGCTTGGATCAACTAAGTTAAATCTCCAAGTAAGTTTTACTTTTATTAATCATTTGTTATGTGCTTTATTTGAAACTTTGGAAAATGATTTCAAGCATGATAACAATGATGTGTTGAATCCTTTCTTCCCTCCATCTTTGATATTCAAGATTGGATTCATCACTTTGATTTCAACCCAAGTTTTGTTTTAAACTTTCTTAATCATGCTTAGCCTAAAATCTTTGATTTCCTTTAATGCATGATTCTTTGTCTTGGTTGAAACTTCCTTTGTTGTTTTCATACATTTAAACTTTAGTTAAATTAATTTGGTTTTGAAAACAACATGCACATGTATCACATGTTCTAAATTAGCCATTTTCACACAACTTGTTAGTCCTTGATTTTCATGTCATAAACAAGTTGAATTTCATACATGTGATTTGCATAAGACTTCAATCAAACCTTTTATGAGCTTTTAACTTTGAATTGCTTTAAGCAATATATTGAGTGAGCCTTCTTTTTAAACTTGATTGGAGTCATCACACACACACCTCATAAGCATACAACTTTGCATTCATAGAGTGTTTGTGTGAGTTTGGTTTAAACTTTCATATCCGCCTATTTAGAGGCAATTTATTTGAGCTTAAATTGTAATCTCTTAGAGTGTTGAGTAAACACTTTCTTAGAGAAATATTGATTTGTAAAGGTTATTGCTTAGCCTAAGAAAAGCATTGTGTAAGGTTATTACTTAGCCTAAGAAAAGCATATTGTAAGGTTATTGCTTAGCCTAGAAAAGCACATTGTAAGGGTTATTGCTTAGCCTAGTAAAAAGCATACATAGTGGAAATCCGGTGGGGTGTTGGATACACAAGCCGGTAGTGGATGTAGGCACGTTAGCCGAACCACTATAAATATTGTGTTGTGGTGATTGCAATGTGGTGTTTGTTTTTGTATTAGCTTCCGCATATTGTATGACAATTCATCACTTGTGACTAGTTTAGTTTAAGAAATTAAAATTGATTTAAATTGGTCATAATTGTAGCTCACCCTATTCACCCCCCGCCCCCTCTAGGGTTAGGATCCCAAGGACTTTCAGGAGCCGTTGAAGCAGAATGAGGAGGGGCAGAGGCGTCGTCGACGGGGCGTGAGCAACCAACAAATCGTCGTGGGAGTCGACCTTTTCCAAAGATGACTCGCAAATGGAGGGGCGTCGTGAGGGCTTCCAAGGAATGGCATGAGGGAAGGGGTAGTGCAGAACTAGCGCGAGGAGAAAAGGGATCAAGAATGGGAATGCTTTCTTGAGTTTCTTCATTTTTTCAGAAAATAGGGTTTAAGATCGAGACTGGGCCAATTGAAGGGGAAATTTGCCTTGAACTTTGCCCGCAAGAAATATAAAAGGCGAGAAAACCTTGACTTTTGCCGGTGAAAAAGGGAAAAGGCCGAAATAATTTTCACGTTTGTCGGTGAAAAAGATAAATCGTCGAGAAAAATCTAATATTTATCGGCGAAAATATATTACCAGGAAAACCTTATCTTTTTCAGGCGAAAGAAGCTTTTTCGCTGGTAAAAGTTATACTTTCTCCAGCGTTTAATGATTACGCTGGGGAAAAAACGCCGGTAAAAGTGCAAATTGTTATAGTGAACTTCTAGCGGGGGTCACTAATGGCCGCCACAATAAATAACTTTTAGCAAAAAAAAAAACCTTTTACCCTATAAAATACTTAATTTTTTTTGTAACACTATAAAATAATGTCGCCTAATAAAACTATTATCTATGACGCATTTAAATCCACGTTGCAAAAAAACTCATTATCTGCGACGTAGCAGGTATACTGTCACAACTAAATATTATTTGTGACGTATAAATTGCGTCCCAAATAAATAGTTATTTTTTTAGCTTAAATTTTTTGTGACACCATATGATGGAGGTCACTAATAATAATTATTTGCGACCAAAAAACATCAGTGTCTCGAATAAGATATTATGTGCGACGCAAAAAAGAAACTGTTGCAAAAACCCTTAACTTCTTACGATATAGCTCAGACTAAAAGTTATTTGCGACGCGGGGATTGCGTCGCTAATAGAGACACTTATTTACGACAGATGATTGTGTCGCAAATGTGTATCTAGTGTGGCGAATAATTTTACCGCCATTTGGCGCCAATGATTTTGTGACGCATTTTTTTGCAATGCACTATATTCATTGCTGAAAGTATCTATTTGCGACGCATGGAGTCGTGTGTCGCAAATACTTAACTTGTTGCGACGGGTCTAATTTTATGTTGCAAAAAAAAATATTTTTTGCGACGCTTTGGGTTGCGTCGCAAATATTTTCGTCGCTGAAAATCTGATTTGTTGTAGTGAATGACATTTAATTACACACTCTCTCTATATTCGTTACAAAGAAGCTCCTAATTACAATCTAAAAGTAAAAACAAAATTGCAAGAAGACTAACTTGCCAAAAGATCTCCCTTCACTCTACAAAAACATTCTAATTTATAGGAACATTGAAGACATTTGATTGGCTCATTTCATTTCACAAGGATTGCTTCCATTTGATTAGTTGCAACTTGAAGGCTTTTGATTGGCGTATTTGCTTTCACATAGATTGCTTGAATTCAACTTGGAGGCTTTTCATTGGCTATTTTGTTTTCACATGGATAACTTCAATTTGATTGGTTGCAACAAACTTTCCTTCCAAAGGCATATGTGCCTTTTGCTTTATGTGGTCCTTCAACTTGGAGGCTTTTGATTGGCTCATATCCTTTCACATGGATTTGTGTCATGGCAAGCTTTGATTGGCTCATATCCTTTCACATGGAGAGGTGAGTTGGATGAAAAAAAAAATAATAATAATATGCAATTGTTAGGATTTAAACCCATAACCTATTCCATACGAACCCAAGCTCCAACCAATACACCAACCAATCCTTTGTATTAGAAAATGACTTCTTTTATCCATAAAGTCTTCTCCTCTTATTTTGGAATTCTTCAACACTTCCTAAGATTTCTTCATGTAATTTCTTTATTGAAATCTCTTATTGATGGCTTGGGACACTAGCCGGAATGTTAGGATAGTCGCGGGGTCCACCTACACAAGAGAAATTACAGAAAAATGCGCTATAAATAATCGGATTTATACATCATGATCCGATAATCCGTTAATGTAATAGAATGATAAAATCTCTGTGTAAGGCAAATCTTATGCATATGAGATGCTGATAAAACTCGGACTAATGAGGGGTAAAATATGTAATATTTAACACTCATCACACCCCAAACCTACATTTTGCTAGTCCCGAGCAAAAACATTAAAGAAAAACTAAACTATATGCAAGAAAATAGGTTAAAGATCCTAACTCACTTTCGCAGGAATCGCGGCTGCACTTAGCTCGTGCAACAAGCTGTTAAACCCCTAGGTTTCCCCTAGTGGATGAGTTTTGTCTCGTGAGGGTTTTCAGCGAACAAATCCCACAAAATTCTTTTTATTTTGAAAAGAAAATATTTTTGGTGTCCAACAGTCTTTAGCAAGAATACTAGCCAACTCTTGAAGATATGACAATCAATACCTAAGTCCAACTGTGTATGTGTGTGTATTTAGCCAATAATCATGCAATCTTCAAGTCGAATCTCACACAACCTTAATCCCCTTCGGAATACATTTCGCCTTGACTACAGCCTTATAGGTCATACTCTCAACAATGGAAGCACACAAATTTTACTGACTAACTCTCAGTATGTGAGTATGAACAAGGCTAAGAACTCACATAATTGATGAAGAACGGAGTTTATGTATAGAATGATTGATCTCATAGAACAAGATATAACCAATAGAAGGTGAAAATGCTCACTCAACTTCTCACTCATTCAACACCTAACCTTTCTTAGGATCCATAGGTCTTTCATAGGTTGTAATGGGGTTAGGGTTTAATAGGTAGGATATGGGTTAAATATGGCTAAAGTTTTTCGAGAAGGTAAAGGTCTTCAAGTCTTCATAGGAAAGTCTTCAACTGTCTTCACTTCTTCCTTTTGCTTTGTGTTCTTTATTCCACTCTATATCTTTTTGGTGCTTGATTTTCTTTGGTTCCCATATATTTTTCTTTGGTTCTCATTTTTATTTTTTCTCTCTCCTTTTTTTTCTTTTTTTTTCTACTTTTTTATTTGGTTTCAACTCTTAAATTCCTTTGTCGTCCCTTTGTAGAACATCTATTTTTATGATAGCCCATGTGAAGTCTTCAACGTTAATGCTCAAATCCTTCCTTTCATCTGTTAAGAATTTTGTAGATTGCAATTTGATGGATGCATTATCATTCTAGCATCATTTGATTTACACACATATGCATTGATTTAGAAAATCTTGAAATCTTGTTTTTATACATGCATTGGTTTTTAGACTTGGAGAATCTTTGAGTTATGCATGTTTTGGTTTTAAACTTGGATGCAATTTAAATTTGAAAAGAATTTGTTTTTAAATCAAGCAAGCCATTGGTTTTATAGTTTTGAATCTTTTTTGGCTTTTTATGTTTCATGTTTTAAAACCCTTAGAATGATTTAAAACATGTTTTTCAAGCATGATTTTATGGCCCAAAAGTCCCTACTTAAAATTACTTTGAAAATATACTTTTTAGGGATTTTGGTCCCTAGGCTCGGTCGACCGTCCCAACAAGGGACCCGGTCGATTGGGCCCTCTGCGGGTCGACCGGGATAGTGCCGTTTTGCCCTGTCAAACGGTCAGTTTTATGACCGTTGTGAAGGCCAGGTGGACCGGGGAAGAGCCGTTGGGCACATTTTGGCTATAAATACTAGTTCATTCCTTTGCCAAAAGTTGAGGATTTTTAGACCTTCCTTGAGAGGTTTTGAGGCAAATCAAAGGGGAATGAACTAAGGGATGAAGGGGATCATTAGGAGAGCTAAAGCTTGGATTAATGAAGTTAAATCTCTAAGTAAGCTCTACCTTTCTTAATCATATGTTTTCATGCTTTGTTTTATTTTTGGTAAATCTTTTGTAGCATGATAAACTATGATTTATTGTGTCCTTAATATGTTTATGTTTTGAATTGATTTATTGTTTTGGATGCATCACCATTGATTCAATCCAAGTAGTACTTTAATTGGTAAATCTAAGTAGATCATGTTAATGAAAGAATCTTTGAAATTATATTGAACATGATTCCTATACTTGGTTGAATCTATGGTTGTTGTTTCTCATCATAAGAAAATCACTTTCAAATATATATCTTATGTTTTGGATTCAACATCTTTACAAATCATATGTATCTTTGTTTTAAAGTTTCACAACTTGCTTTGCTTTGATAGGTATATCATTTTCAAGTTGAATTTATAATTACATATGATTTGTCCCCTAATTTCATTCAAATCTATTTTTATGTTTTATGAGCTACATTGTTGATTTGGTTGACATCCCTATGCATCACATGTTTTGTACTTAGAATTTCACAACTTGTTTAGGATACAAATGTATATCTTTTACAAGTTATTTTTAACATGTGACTTGCATTCTTTCCTCAATCATAAATGTTTTTATGAGCTAAAACTTTCAAAAGCCTTAGGCATGCATTTATGAGCTTGCATTTTCAAAATGATTGAGAACATCATACATACACCTTGAGCATTCATCTTTGTATTCATAGTGTGTGTGTGTGTGTGTGTGTGTGTGTGTGTGTGTGAATTCGATTTTCATTTTAATATCCGCCTAATCAAGAGGCAAATGTAATGAGCTAAATTGTATCTCCATCAAGTGTACTTTAGACACTAATTAGAGAGATAACCAACCATTGGTTGAAGAGGTTATTGCTTAGCCTAAGAAAAGCATAATGTAGATGTTATTGCTTAGCCTTGAAAAGCATATTGTAAAGGTTATTGCTTAGCCTTGAAAAGCATATTTTAAAGGTTATTGCTTAGCCTATTGAAAAGCATAAATAGTGGAAATCTGGTGGGGTGATTAGATCACAAGCCGGTAGTGGATGTAGGCATTGAGGCCGAACCACTATAAATCCTTGTGTGATGGTGCTTGCTTTGTGGTGATTGTTTTTATTAAGCTTCCGCATTTTGTTTGATAATCATCACTTATGACTAGTTTAATTGAAAGAAGTTAAAATTGATTAAAATTGGTCGTAATTGAAGCTCACCCTATTCACCCCCCCCCCCCCCTCTAGGGTTCGGATCCCCGGACTTTCAATTGGTATCAGAGCGAGGTTACTCCATTTTAGGGCTTAACAACCCGGAGTTGATCCTTGCTAGATTAGAACCCTAGTGTTGTGTTTTATTGCATACCTTTTTAATGATTTCCACTATGACCGAAAATGAAATTTTCCCAAGTATCTTTTCACCACTCTAAGACCTTTTCGAGTTATATCTCCAAGAGTTGGTGAGTCCTCAAAGTGAACTCTCAAGGACATCCTCATCAAGACCTTAGGTGAATCTTCATTGCTACACATTTAGACTAACCTTAAGGCCTTGATCCTCTCTAGACCAACCTATTCTTTTTAGTTATATTTTTTTGTTGGTCATGTTACATTTGCATTTTGTTTCTTTATAGTCACATCTCTTAAAATGCAATGTTTCTTTGTGATCATTTGATTTTGTCTTCATGAACTTTTAAGTTATATCTCATGGTTTTCAAAATCCCTTGATTACAATTTTTCTCATGATGGATTTGCATTTTGTTCATATAGTTATATCTCTTGTAGTGCATATCTATTCATGATCAATTGATTGTGATTACAAAACCTTTCATAGCTAGATTTTTCATGATCAATTGATGTTGGAAAATCATTTGATGAATGTCATAGTTAGATCTTTTTTGTAAATCAAATGATTAGAAGCAATTTAAGTTTTCCATTGATTTTCAAGTTATATCTCTTGGTATGGAAAATTTATGTTGAATTTGTATGAGTGTCTATTGTCATTTTTAGAATACAAATTGAAAATTTACAATAGTACACTTCTTGTTTTTCAAAATCACTTGCTCATAATTCTATAAATGATTCTTTGTTGGAATTTCAAATATTGAAGTGATTTGAAAAAATTTGGAAAATGTTCTAAGCTTTATTGGTTGTATTTATAGAAGCATTTTCCTTGAATTTATTTCCTTGTGCTTAATTATGATTATATGATTTGGAAGGAAATAATTTTTACAAACAATTTGCATCTTTGCTCATTTAGTTACATTCTTTTTATGCAAATTGATTTTGATGTCTTACATTGCATGGTTGGATATGGTGTCATTGATTTGCATGTTTGTGCCTAACTTGGTATATATTTTCATTAATGCAAATTGATGATTGTTTATGTGCTTTATAGTAAAATCTTTTGTTTTATTATCATTTGAGCCTAATAAGTACATATGTGATTTAATGTGCTAAGTTCATTTGGTATAAACCTCATATCCTTTTTCCATTGCATTGTAAGCTTAGTACATTTGCTAAGAGTAGAGAAATTCCATGATAGGTTAATGGATCATTTTAGATGAATTGGAATTAATCCATTGTTCTTAATAGGTATATCCATATATGTGATCCATCTTCATCTTTATGCGATCCATGATGTCCCTCAAACTCCATACCTTCTTGTGCTTGCATAGTTATATTCTTTATTGATGATATGGTATGAGTTAGATCTTGATTGTTGATTGATCCTCTCTATGCAAATTTCAAATTGCTCTATGTATGGTTGTGATCTTAGTTATCCACCTGATCAGCAGAGCTTTGGCATCTTTCTTGCTCAACAAATATTTCAATGCGGCATGATCAGTGAAGACAATGACTTTTGACCCTATGAGATAGGATTTGAACTTATCCAACGCAAAGACGACAACCAGTAATTCCTTCTCAGTGGTGGTATAGCTAAGTTGTGCGTCGTTAAGGGTCCTACTAGCATAGTGGATGATGTGAGGCAAGTTGTCTATCCTCTATCCCAGTACAGCTCCAAGAGCATAATTAGAGGCATCGCACATCAATTCAAAAGGTTTCGTCCAATCAGGAGGACGGATAATGGGTGTAGATGTCAACTCTCGTTTCAAACGATCAAATGATTCTAAACATGTAGCAGAAAAATCAAAATTAGCATTCTTTGCCAAGAGCTCACGGAGAGGGCGAGCAATTTTGCTGAAGTCCTTGATAAAGCGTCGATAGAAGCTTGGATGGCCCAAAAAGGCTCTCACCTCTCGCACAGTTTTAGGAGAAGGCAGGTTCACAATCAAGTCGACCTTGGCTTTATCTACTTCAATGCCCTTACTCGACACAATATGACCCAAAACTTGAAATTTTATGGGGGCTACCAGAATGGATTACTAGTTCTAATTTAACCAATCAATGCAACGGAAATAAACCAATTAGACAATATAGAACTAGCTATCTACCAATCACACACCACAAGAAGGCAGACATAATATTTAACGTGGAAACCCTATTCAGGGAGAAAAACCACGAACCAGAAATCAAGAGTTCACGAACAGTTCCAAGATATACTCACAAGCTCCTTTACCTCAGTCTGTACCTCGACCTAAGGACTGTAGTTATTCTTGCAAAGAATCCACTGACACAACATCCACCGCGCCCCGTTCTCCTTACTTGATCTCCTTGCACCTTGTCAACCAAGATGATCAATCTTCTACAAGAAAAGTAGAAACAACAACAACCTTTTAGAGCAACCCTTCAGAATAGTCTCTCAATGACTCTATAGAATTAACTCTCTCTAAGATATGTCTGACTTAGATCAATGAGAGTTGTGTGAGTTGTAACTTCTAGGGTTGATTGAAACACCCTATAAATAGCCCCAAATTCGTGCCTTAGACTTAGTGCACAAGTAGGACTCAAACTGGGAAACAGTGTCTCAAAAGGAAACAAATTCGTATAGAAACTGGAGACTTTCCCGAATCTGCGCACATTGTCCGATCGATCGGACTGTGCATCCGATCAATTGGACCATCCAAATAACTGTATGCTTTTTCTGACCGATCGATCGGTCTGAGACTCCGATCGATCGGGCCTGGGGGATTTTACCCGGTGTGCTCTTTTCTTCTATTCTTCACTTCAGCTCTTCCGGCGACACATCCACAGTCCATTCTAAAATAAATTAGAAAATACAACTCAATGGACCCAGAGTTTTGTCCAACCCAAGAATTAGCCAATAAAAATACTAACAATCTCCCCCTTTAGCAATTCATGGACTTTTCCCTAAAACAATACAAATGATCTACCTAAGAGAAAAACCCAAAATACATTGAATTTTCAAGCTAAAAAAAATCAGCATCTGTAGATCTTTGCTTGTTTCTCCCCCTGGCTTCAGTATTCTCCCCCTTTTTGTCCACAATTGACAAATAATTTTCTGCAAGCAGCTTCTGTCAATCTGGATTCTGCATCTCCCCCTAAATAGACTCCCCTTCAAGATGATCTTCGTATTTGCACTGGGGTGGGGGCTTGATCTTGTAGATCAGGGGTGATGAAGCTTTGGCACACACACTTGCATTTCCAGATAGTTCAGCATAGTGTGTACCAAGACAGATGGAAGGTCTTCTTTCTTGACCCAGACAGCTTTGGTTTTCATAGGTGACGCTTCCTTCTGCTTTTTCCATTGCTTTTGGGTTGGAGACTTTCGCAGCTTATTGCAATGGGGTCGAATGTGTCCTTGAATTCCACAATGATGACAAGTGGGTATACGTTCAAGACGTGGCACATTCTTCTTCTTGGCATCTGTATTTGTAACATGACCAACAGAATTAGTAACAACTGAATTTTGAACAAAACAATTATTACCTTTGGCTTTTGATGTAGATGCTCCGTCAGCGTAGCCAATGCCATGCATGTTAATGTTTGCCTTTTGACTGCACAGGATGTCATCAAGTTTTTTAGACCCGGCATTCATCCTGTTTAGTGAAGCCTTGCTTGTCTCCAACTCAGAAAGAACTATCTTGAGTCTTCCTTGCAAGTCAGTATTTCTAGCTTTCAAGGTCTCCATATCATGATTAATCAAGACACACTTCTGTGCTTCAGCAGTCAACATATCTGCCAATTTGTTATTTTCAGCCTCTAAGTGACTCACTTTTGTAAGAGCTTCAGATAATTCAGCTTTTAAAGAAGTATTCTGCTCTTCAGATTCTTTCCAGCTTGTAGCCACTTTTTCATTCATCTTGAGCATCTTCATGGTCTTTGCAAACAATATATGATATTCAGCTCGCCAATCATGTTCTGTCTCTGACTCACTAACATCTTGATCAGTCCCTTCATCAAAAAGAAGTGGAGTAGTAGAAACTGATGTTGCCATGAATGCCATGAGTTTTTCTTTGCTAGCATCAGGCTTCTCAGACTCAGATTTTTTATCATCTTCCTCAGAAGTATCATCATCCCAAGTCAGATTGAAAGCCTTCTTTCTTGGCTTTTTGTTAGCACAGTCACTAGCAATGTGTCCATAACCATGACACTCAAAACATTTAATCCCTTTAGAAGTTTTCTTCTTTACAAAATTTTTAGGGACTTTCAAATCACTTTTCTTCCCCTTCATAAAAGCTTGAAATTGCTTCATAAACTCAACAGCAACTTGGGGATCAATCTCCTCAAAATCAGAATCAGAATCACTAGCAATTTTCCTGAATGATTCTTTGGAGGCTCTCAAAGCAATACCTTTGGATTTTGATTTTCCATTGGTCTTTAGGTTTGCTTCAAAATTCTGAACGTTGCCAACTAATTCCTCAACTTTGAGGATATTCAGATTTTTAATCTCTTCTATGGCCACAACCTTTGCATCAAACATTTCTGGAAGAGACCGCAGAATCTTTTTCACAATTCTATTTTCAGGAATCGGCTCTCCCAAAGTAAAGGTATTATTGACAATTGTATTCAGCTTTGAACTAAACTCATCAAAAGTTTCATCATTTTCCATCTTTATGGTTTCAAAGGCTGTATACAATTTCTAAAGTTTCGACTGTTTGACAGTGTCAGTCCCTTCATGCACAGTCTGCAGAATATCCCACGCTTCTTTTGTAGTAGTGCATGTAGAAATTCTATGAAACTCAGATATGCTAACTCCGTTATAAATAGCATTCAAAGCCCTAGAGTTGTAAGTGACTGCCAATTCTTCATCCTTTGTCCACTATTCTTTAGATTTAAAACTGGCTATCCCATCAGTAGTGACAATGGGCAAGGAATAACCTTTCTCAATAGATTTCCATACTTTCAGATCTATGGATTTTACAAAGGCAACCATTCTGGCTTTCCAATAAGCATAATTAGAACCATCCAGCAGAGGAGGCTTATTGGTTGAAGTGCCTTCTCGGTAGACATCCATTCTAGCAATATTTGGATCAACACAATAAAATAGTGCAACCCGCTCTGATGCCAATTGAAATTTTATGGGGGCTACCAGAATGGATTACTAGTTCTAATTTAACCAATCAATGCAGCGGAAATAAACCAATTAGACAATATAGCACTAGCTATCTACCAATCACACACCACAAGAAGGCAGACACAATATTTAACGTGGAAACCCTATCCAGGGAGAAAAACCACGAACCAGAAATCAAGAGTTCACGAACAGTTACAAGATATACTCACAAGCTCCTTTACCTCAATCTGTACCTTGACCTAAGGATTGTAGTTATTCTTGCAAAGAATCCACTGACACGACATCCACCGCGCCCCGTTCTCCTTACTTGATCTCCTTGCACCTTGTCAACCAAGATGATCAATCTTCTACAAGAAAAGTAGAAACAGCAACAACCTTTTAGAGCAGCCCTTCAGAATAGTCTCTCAATGGCTCTATAGAATTAACTCTCTCTAAGATATGTCTGACTTAGATCAATGAGAGTTATGTGAGTTGTAACTTCTAGGGTTGAGAGAAATACCCTATAAATAGCCCCAAATTCGTGCCTTAGACTTAGTGTACAAGTAGGACTCAAACTGGGAAACAGTGTCTCAAAAGGAAACAAATTCATATAGAAACTGGAGACTTTCCCGAATCTGCGCACATTGTCCGATCGATCGGACTGTGCATCCGATCAATTGGACCATCCAAATAACTGGATGCTTTTTCTGACCGATCGATCGGTCTGAGACTCCGATCGATCGGGCCTGGGGGATTTCGCCCGGTGTGCTCTTTTCTTCTATTCTTCACTTCAGCTTTTTCGGCGACACATCCACAGTCCATTCTAAAATAAATTAGAAAATACAACTCAATGGACCCAGAGTTTTGTCCAACCCATGAATTAGCCAATAAAAACACTAACAAAACTTGAGCCAAAAATAGAGAAGTCATCCATGAAGACTTCCAAAAATCTCTCCACCATGTGTGAGAAAATGCTCAGCATACACCTTTGAAAAGTCGCAGGTGCGTTGCATGGGCCAAACGGCATACGCCTGTAGGCAAATGTGCCAAAAGGATAGGTGAAGGTTGTCTTCTCTTGGTCCTCGGGGGAGATATGGATCTGGCTATATCCTAAATAACCATCCAAGAAGCAATAGAAAGCATGGCTGTCTAATCTTTCCAACATCTGATCAATGAAGGGTAATGGAAAGTGGTCCTTCCTAGTCATTGACTTCAATTTTCTGTAATCAATACAGACTCTCCAACCTATTTGAACACGGGTTGGGACCAGTTCATTCTCCTTGTTGGCGACAACGGTTACGCCGGATTTCTTGGGTACTACTTGGACAGGACTCACCCATTGACTGTCAGAAATCGGGTAGATAATGCCAGCGTCTAAAAGCTTGATTATTTCTCCCCTCACTACTTCTTTTAGGACTGGATTCAGTCGCCTCTGTGGTTCACGAGATGGTTTGGCACCTTCTTCCAGATGAATCTGGTGCATAACTATAGAGGGACTGATTCCTTTAATGTCTGAGATGGTCCAACCTAGGGCACTCTGATGGTCTTTCAGCACATCCAGTAATTTCTTTTCCTGCTCTGGGTTGCTAGCAGAGGGCCCCAAGTAGGCATACTTTAAATTCTCGGGTAATGGTTTCAATTCTAACTTGGGTGGCTCAACAGTAACTGATTCGGTGGATGTAAAGATAGGCTCAATTTTCTGCTTCCATTACCCAACATCCATTGGCTGGGCCGAATCCAATAATGCATTAACTTCGCATATGGACCCGTCGATGTCTATGTTGGCATTGAAGTGAGCCAGACATTCCTCCAGTGGATCTGTGTAACATGATGATTGAATTATTTGATCAACTAATGTGCCAATCATGTTTACTTCCTCATCATCATCTAGGTCTGATGTTTGGAGTCCGTTACGAATAACATTCAACTCCAATTTCATGTTCCCGAAACTAAGTGGCACAACCCCATTCCTGTATCTAATCACTGCATCTGATGTTGCAAGGAATGGTCGACCAAGAATGACAGGAATATGTCGGTCGGGGGCTGCCACTGGTTCGGTATCTAGAACCACAAAATCAACTGGAAAATAAAAATCCTTAACTTTCACGATCACATCTTCAACCACACCTTTTGGATACTTGACTGGCCTATTAGTAAGACAAAGGGTAATATCAGTCTTCTTCAGCTCTCCCAGGCCTAACTGCGTGTACTCAGAGTACGGCACTAAATTCATGCTTGCCCCAAGATCAAGGAGACACCTCTCCATGACGGAGTCTCCTATCTGAATGGTAATGGTAGGGAAACCAGGGTCTTTGTATTTGGGTGCAATGGTCTGCTGGATCAACCCTGATGCTTGGGTTGCCATCATAGCGGTTCTGGGTACTGATGTCTTCTGCTTGACAGTAGTCAGGTCTTTTAAAAACTTGGAGTAGGAAGGGATTTGGTTTATGGCATCAAGGAGGGGTATGTTTATCTGGACATTTTTGAAAACTTCTAAGATTCCCTCAAAGTGATCCTTTTTCCCAGTCTCCTTCAATCGGTGTGGGAATGGTGCTCTAGGTACCCCTTTTAAGGATGATGGGTCAACTACAATGGGCTTCTGAATCTGCTCTCTCTATGGGTCTCCTCTTGGTATGGAATCTCCTCTCTCTTTCACTTTTTCTCTTTCTACATTCTCTTTCAAATCTTTCTTCACATTCTCTCTCTTGGGTTCGACAACTTTCTTCAAACTCTCTGGTTTTCCTAAAAAAATCTTCTCTCTTTGATCCTCTTCAGGCATCTCAACTCTATTGTCAACAGTCTTTCCTGATCTCAGTGTATGGATCGCCTGCACATGCTCATTACTCTCTACCAAACACTGGCCACTGGGCAGATTGGGTTGTTCTTTTGGATTAGGAATGGTTTGGCTCAAGAATTGGCCCTTTTCTCTCTCGGACAACTGTAAGGTGAGCTGACCTAATTGGGCATCTAGTTTTGCAATGGACTAGTTCTGGGCCTGGTTAGTCTGCTCTTGGATTTGAATGAATTTGGTCAACAGGTTCTCCAGATGAGAGGATTGCCGAGGGGCTTGTGCTGGTGTATAGTAGTTAGGCATCTGATCTGGGACTAGTGCCCTACATTGGTTCTGTGGTTGGAACTGATTCTACTGTATGGGTTGCTGAGGATGAGGAACTATGGGATGAATAGTTTGAGCAGGTTGTTGGTATTGCTGCCTAGGATACTACGGTTGGAATCTGGGCTGACCTCCTTGGGACTGAATAGGCTCGGCTTGATGGTACGAGAAACTGGGGTGAAACCTATTGTCTAGGTGGTAGGTCTGACTGAAAGTGTTAACAGTTGGTTTCCGAAAGTTTTCCGTAGGAATTCAGCGCATTGGCTTGCTCGGCCTTGAAAAATGGCAGACTAGGGCAACTCTCAACCATGTGCTCACAACTATCACATAACACACAAACATGATGCAGTTCGCCCATACTTCTCAAGGTGGGCTCATGTTGCTAAGGGGTGGGTTAGCATGACATTACAGACATAGATCTTATCTTTTTGCTCAAATTTTCCACTCCTTGAACTAAACTGGTCATCACATTTTTCAACTCGGGTTCATGTTCGATGTTGTACATGTTAGAATCACACGATCACTGAGAGGGGGGTGAATCAGTGATGTCTCAATACTTATAATTGAATATAAGTAAGTCCAAATAATCACAACAATAAAACAATAAGCAAGCAACCACAGGAACATACGGTTTTAACGTGGTTCACCCAAAGGCTACGTCCACGGTGCAATGACTACCCGGACACCAATCCGAGGCTGGTCTTAGAATGTATTGCACTAATTAATTCTAAAGCTTCAACTTCAAGGAGCACCCACCACTGATTCAGATAGCAACCACTATCTAGGAAGCAACAACTCCCTTTACAATTCGTCTGTACCAACAGACGGGATCACCAAACCCCAATACCAAGCACCCACTTGATACTTTACAATGATTAGAGAATAACCCTTTATAGAAATTCCTTTCTACAATCTCTCACTCTCAATCCCATACATTCAGATTTTTAATAACTATGAATTGAGAGACACTTATCTAAAAGAACTGCTGATGAAGAACCATCTTCTTGATGCAGAGTTTCTTCTTGACTTGCTGTAGAAGAATCACAGCAGTATCTCCTTGCAAGCTCCTCTTGATAATTTCCTCACTTGTTTGCTAGGAGAGATACTTCCCATTCATCTTTCACGAATCTTATTATCTCTTAAATAAGATTAGGTTTACTTAAAAACAGATTACCATAAAAAAGGAAGAAGAATCGTTCAGATCCTAAAAACTCTCAGCCCAGCCGCTCGAGCGCGCGAGTCTGCTGTTTCGACCTTGGCGAGTCCTGGCTGTGCGCGCTCGAGCACAATTACAGGCGCTCGAGCGCGCGAGACTGCTGTCTGGAAATTACAAAATCGCAATACAACAACATTTGGATCGTAGCTATGTTGTTGTTCTGCACCACACTTGTTTGCAATGTTTGTGACAATGTGTTGACAATAATTCCAACACATAATCATGTTTAACACTTCATCAATTTTCTCAAAGCATCTCAAATTCCAACAGTACATTCCAGGCTTCTGGATCCCTGTGTCATCTCTTTCTAAGTCTTTCCTATTACTGCTCCAATTTTGTGAATTCTCCGCAAGCTTGACAAGGAATTCGTATGCTTGATCGGCAGTTTGATTCATGAATTCTCCTTTGTACATTGATTCAATCAAGATACGCTGGGGGTTTATAAGACCTCTATAAAAGAAATGTATGAACTCTCCTTTGTCAATCCCATGATGTGGGCATTTGATCAATAGGTCATGAAATCTCTCCCAGGTTTAGGAAAACTCTTCCTCGAGTCGTCCCCTAAAGTTCCTGATGGAACTCCTAAACTGCTCAGTTTTGCTTACTGGGAAAAATTTGGACATAAACTTTTTTACAAGCTCATCCCAGGTGGTAATGGAGTTTGGAGTCAAGGAATTCAGCTAAGCGGCTACATGATCTTCTAGTGAGATGGGGAACAACCTAAGCTTCACAGCTTCACTATTAAGATTTTGATTCTTAAATGTGTGGCAGATGGTCAAAATTTTGTTCAAATGAATATAGGGCTGCTCACACTCGGATCGATGGAATTTTGGTAACATGTTGATGGTGGCGGGCCAGATCTCAAATTGGTTCGCATTATTTTCTGGCAAAACTATACAACTAGGTGACGTGGATGAAAATGGTGCAAATAGTTCATTAAGGATCCTTTGTTGAGGGTTTTGGGCAGCCATTACGGGTACTATGGGTGGGGCGGGTAAAGCAAGATAATCAATCCTCACTAATCGGCCTTGATCACGTATCCACACTTGCATACAACTGCGACTAACCTAGCAATGCAATGGTCCGCTTAATGAAATGAATGCAACACAACAAAAAGTTTGAAAACTAAATGAAAAGCTAATCTAAACTAAGGTTACCTAAAAGAATTGTAGACGGCTCCTAACTATGAAGATGACACTCTGGCCTCCAACCTGAACCTATGAAACGGAAATTCTGGCCAGTTAACCCCCAGGTAGATGGTGGGATCACGACGCGTTAGGCGAAGGCTCCTCTTAAAAACCAACTCCTCGAACAACAAATTTGTCTCCCTATTTGGCAAGATGGTGCCAAGGGACAAGGTTTGCTTAGGCACCAGAAAATCCGCCAACGCACACAATTGACACAACCGCGATGGTCTTCCCTAGTGAGCTCGTAACCTAAGGTCACGTTTTTACTCAATTTAATTATGGTTTATTGGTTCTAAACTAAGTGAGAATTAAGATGAGATCCTAAGGGCAAGAAAATGGTGATGAAATCCGAATCCTTATCTTGTTGGGGTAATTTGCCCTTTACTAGTAGTGCACCAAATTAAAAGTGTATTTGAAATAATTACACTACGAAGCAAAAAACAACCAACAAATTAAACCCGCTTGCAAGGGATTCGCAGGGGTTAGGAAATGCAAACCTCCCGATTTATTTTTGGGGAGGAATCAGTTGTTATCGACTCACACCACGGACACCAATTTCCGTGTACGAATGTGAGGGGCCGTGACGGTATCACTACTAGAATTTTTAGTTTTCGCGTAGGAAGAAGCGGGCGGCCGCCTGTGGCGGTCGCAAATAGTAGCATTAGCGACCGCCTATATAGTTTTATAACCCCCCCCCCCCCCGAAACCCACTGCTTTCACTTGTTTCTTCACTGTTTTGCTCCCAATTTTTTCCCCCTCCCGCGCTGCGATCTGCCCTCCCGTCGGAGCTCGCCTGCGCCGGAGACTGCCTGCGGTTCTCTCTCTCTCCCTCCCTCTCCCTTTCTCTCTCTCGATTTCTCTCTCTCTCTTGCTCTGCCTCTCCCTCGCTCGTTATCCCTCTCTCTCTCTGCACTCTGTCGGAGCCTCCCTCTCCCTTTCCTTCTCCCTCTCTATTTCTCTCTGCACTCTGCCCTCCCGCCACCGTATCTCTCTCTCTCCCTCGCTCGCTCTCCCTCTCGCTCTATACTCTACCAGAGCCTCCCTCTCCCTCTCCCTTTCTCTCCCTCTCTCTATTTCTCTCTGCACTGTGCCCTCGCGCGCACTCTGCACTGTCCCGCCGCACCAGTCACGCCACCGCAGGAGCCGCCACCGGTTCTCTCTCTCTCCCTCTGTATTTCTCTCTCTCTCTTTCCCGATTTATATATGTATATGCTTACAGATTTTGCATTTGTTTTTCCATTCTCTCTCCTTTTTTCTCGTTTTCTGTTTGGTGGGTAGTGCTTTTCTTGGTGATTTGTTCTTTGATTTCTACATTGTGTTGGGATTGTTGCATTTTCTTTTTAATCAGTTGGCTTTCGATTTGATTTTGTGCAGTTGACTTTTTAATGTGATGTAGATTTTCGGGCTTCCACTGAGCTTCGAGAATTTGATCTTCCAAGGAAGTAATGTTGTGTGGTATTTGTGGCTTGATTTCTCAGTTGAGGATTTCACTTGTTGACTTTAGATTTGTTTGTTGATAAGCAGATTTTGTTTTGGTGATAATCTTTTGTTGGATTTTATACTTGCTGGGTGGGTGCCTTGGAGTTTATTAGTTTTGTTCTTCTTGTTGTTTTTGTTGTGGGTTTCCTTCTACAAGTTATGGAATGCAAAATTAAAGGAACTCTGATATGCTCCTCGTGTTCTTGGATTTGGTTCATATTGAGTAAAGAACCATTCATGTCTATACAAACAATGTGATCAAACGACCAAGTCAAGCAACAGTTTTGTGAAACTATATGCTTTAAATCTATGTTTTCTGGAAGTATCTAATAGTTATATACCCAATACTCTATGCATATATATGCAAACAGTGACAAATCAATATAGCCATCTTTTTGCTGAGGTGGAGCATCTCTTTCACAGGCTGTGTTCAGTTCCAAGATTCAAGACTTTTTGTAGTGGTGTGCTTGAGGCTTCTATCTCAAATCCTTTATACCTGAAATGACATATGAAGGCCCGGCAAGTTTTGCCTCTCTTTACTTGATTTATATATTGTTATGGGTGCAATTCATTATTGTTTTCTTAAACTATGCTTATATTCAAATTACATAGAAAATGATGAATTTGTAAAACTAGACCAGGCTAAGGGGTACAAACTTTGGCTAGTCTATGCCTGAGCCAGAATGTAGTTCAGACTTGGCCTGTCGGGGCTCAGGCTTAAGTCTTGATTTTGATGCCTGGCAGAATTTGGAGTGGGCTTGGATACCTAAATTGGTCCTTTCAACAATTTATATGCATTTACACTTATAATATCACTTTGGCTTGAATAGTCAGCAACCAATTCACTATCTCCTCTTTTTCTTCTTCTCTTTCAAATACAAGAGATTTGTGTACGAATGAGTGGGTCTCCCTCTGCTTCTTAAACTAAATCTGCAAGTTGGTCACTTTCTCCTCTAGCTGAAATTCATGAGCCATATTGATTTGTCACTGTTAGCATATATATGCATACAGTATTGGAAGTTCCTGTCTTCCTTCAAATGCATCTTTGTTCTTTACATCAGGGGTCATGGCCCTGAGTGGATTCCACCTCCTCATCAACCATAGATTACTCCTCCTAGTGGGATTTCCCTTTCATGCCCTCAACTAAAGGATATCCCAAAACCCCATAAACCAGATAATGCTGAGATTCCTACTCCTTTTTCTTTGATGTGGGGGGCTACATGAGATCAAAGGGTCCAATGCCATAGGTTTGTTCCTATGTTTGAGAGCAATCAAGTGCTCCTCTCTCTCTCTCTCTCTCTCTCTCTCTCTCTCTCTCACACACACACACACACACACACACACACACCCATACACACACACACACCCACACACACACCCACCCACACACACACAGAGGTTTGGAGTCTCTGAGATCATGCATGATGAAACCAATGAATTTATCTATGTTTCTTGGTTCAAGGCATGGGCTACTTTCAACATGCCTATAGTAATATATATCTTTGTGCCCTATAATGGTGCCTATCTATATTCTATTTCAAAGGTTCCTACATATTGTGTTGGGTGTCTCAAAGACAATAGTTATTAGCCTGTTTTCTTTGAAAAGAGAAAAAATATAAAACTTATTCCTACATTTTTATTGGCAAAGGAGAAAAGGGTTATGTGTGGAAGGAGGAAGCATCAAGATGAGACAATTTAGGTTGATGATATGAATGTTCAACTGCCATATTCCAATGAATTTGATATGTCAATATAGGCAAATGACTTGGACTACCCGATTCTGCACTGATCTCAAGTTCTTAGCTTGAAAAAAGTGCAGAATCCATTTCTTTTCTCATTCTTTTCCTCCTTTCGTTCTTGTCTATAGAGGGACCAATTATTGCCACTACTATTAGAAACACGACTGTTTCTATGTATCTTTCCTTAGTACATTTATTTGTTGTCCTATGAGATCTCCTATTTTAATCTAAAAAGCCCAAGGGCCAGTCTTGGCATAATTTTTCCAGGTCATGCATGGACAATGCCAGCCCCACAAGGAAGTGAGCTCATGTGCTTACTAGAAGGGCCCCATTATATTATTATTAATTTATTTCTTTTTTTGTCCTGTCATCATCATTCATACTCATATGGAACCAAGAAAGTAAGTTTTGATCAGTTTTGGGTTCTGAAGCAAGTAAAAAGAAATGGGATAGCTCATTTCGAATCCTTCATTTGATAACTTCATAGTCATACAATTTTCAACTTTTGGATGTAGCAACTTCTGTTTATGTGATTTTATATGAGAAATCCAAGTGTTAGCAAAATTCAGATTAGTGTTGAATTAAGGAAGAGTGCTGGTTAATGAGATGGTTGTGAGTGTGAACTGTGAACGGATATGATTCGTCATAAGCTTGTATGCCCATGTGATTCAAGTGAAGCCCATATGATGTCAATTATTTGTGTTGATATTCTCTGTCATTTCACATCAGCCATAATGATCTGCATCAACTGATATTTTTTGAACATTGCCACCACATTTGGAAAAAAAAAAAGAAGAAGAGTAGAGGCAACTCAGCTAGTAATTGAGTTGACTCAACAACAACTCGTTGCCAAATGGAGAGAAGTGGTTCCACATGGAGGAATGGTCAAATGTAACTTTTGGGTGCTAGTCTTATTTTTAACTATTGTTAGTCCCAGATTATAGTTGCTTAATCTTTTGGTTAGGATGATAATTTGGACTGATTGAAGACAGATCACCCCTTTTCATTAGCTAATTGGCCAAAAGGGATCTTGCTTTGAAATGAAAAACACAGGTCTTTTCAATGTCTAGAGTTGTCTGGGCCTTCCTTAATTTATACATACATGAATGATTTTTCAAATCTCAAACCAACTGGAGGTTTGCTTAGGCCATTGTTATTTCTTTAATAGAAATGATATTTACACTCCCAATTTTATTTTTTTTCAAACGTTCTCCCATCCATTGACACACCATTATATGTATGCCATTCATGTTGGTCAATCTAAACCATCAATGAGAGGATCCCACTACAACATGTGGCATAGATTCAACATGAAATTGAAGGGACAATCTCAGCCTTCTGCTTCAGGGGAAGACTGTACATTTACTAATCTCCAGTTTTTGGACAAACTGGCATCCATTATCTGTGATCTGTATGTGTGGATCTGATCAGCCCCATCCTGGGTAATTGCCTATTGGTTGTCTTATTAAATTATGACCACTTGATGAGTGGCCTAGAAATGGACTTGGTAATGTGATAAATTGACA
This sequence comes from Cinnamomum chago, assembly GCA_038049695.1. Taxonomy (NCBI): domain Eukaryota; kingdom Viridiplantae; phylum Streptophyta; class Magnoliopsida; order Laurales; family Lauraceae; genus Cinnamomum; species Cinnamomum chago. Next base: position 41,263,143 of record CP142453.1, on the reverse strand, counting down.
GTTTTGATTGGTTTCCTGGAGGATTAGATTGTGTGCCCTTTTTTTTCATGTTTGGGTACAGTGAAATTGAGTTGACAATGTGATAAGCTTGCAGTTCTAAATGTTTTGAGCTTGAGATTCAATTATATTAGGTATAAAATCGCAGTTACAACTTCTGCTTTTTTTTTCTTTCCTTTTTTTTTTTTTTTTGTGGTAAACTTGACCAACTTACCACAATCAAAGCTTTCCCAGTCAGTCAGTTGAGTCTTAGTACTCTGTTCAAAACATTGTGCATGAATATATATGGGCTCCACTGTGGGAGTATTTTTCAATTTGTTGCATGAAATTCTGGGGCATTACAATTGTAGGAAAAATTGCAAGAAAATTAATGTTGATAATATATATCTTTTAGTAATATTTACCATTTGATCTGTTTTCCTCAAGAAGATAACTATAATTTACTTTTTCCTTTGAAACATTACACTAATAATGTAAAACATCCTGCCTAGTAAAACAAATATGTCAGGACGAAAGAGGAGAGATCGTCCGTTGACGATGGACGAGATGCTATGCCAGGCCAGCATGCCATCTGGGGAGCCTAGACCAGCACCGGATGCTGCCCAGTCTAGTTCGATGGCCCCACTGAGTAGGCCATCGACATCTCATCCGAGTCCATCCACTCCAGTGGATGCTTCGGCGTCGTCCACTGCTTCAGCTCCATCATCTCGGCTTGCATCGGCAGATACACAGACTGGTATAAGTTTATTTAATTAAAACATTTTAATTCTAGCAAATTATTTTATTTCAATTTAATTAGATTATCTCTAATTTAAACAGGTGCTACGAGCACGGGCCCATCTTCCAGCAGGGGGAGAGGCCTTGCTAGAGGGATCCGGACGTGGAATTTCGGCCATCCCATTGACGTGGAGTTTGATGAGACATATCATCCGGTGGGCCCTCATGCTCGCCAGCTCATCAGCCAGTTAGGACATATGGTCCGGGATCCATATGCATTCCCTTTTACTACACTTGATTGGGAGGCATTCCCGGTGGAGACGCTAGATCGTACCTAACAGCAGGTCAAGGTAATAATTTAACATTTCTCCTCAGGATGTATCAATTTAAACCATAACTTAATGAAAAATTATTTGTCCTTTTCAGGACAATTTGAGGGCATGTCCTGAGCTCTTCCGGCCAGTTTGCATGTCGAAGTGCCGGAAGATGTGGAAAGATCATAAAAATAAATTTAAGATACAGCATTGGAAGCCTCATCAGGATGCGCTTGACATACTTCAGCGAGTTCCGAGGGGCGTTCTCCCTGATCAGTGGACTCAGCTCATCCGGTACTGGACGAGCGAGGAGGTTCAGGTGAGAAACTTGTATTTTTTTTATTTTAATTTTAACAATTTATTAGTGACTAACGTAACTAACAAAAATTCCGACTAATAAATATTGAAAACAGAGAGTGTCTGCTACGAATGCGCGGAACCGCGCAATGCAGGGTCCCGCACACAGGTTGGGGACTCGACACATCACCCATGTCCGCCACGAGGTAAAAAGTTAGATCGTACATGTAATTTATGTTTTTGTCATTCTGTATGATAGTATACTAATAATATAACTCTCCACCAAACAGTTACGTTCCGAGGGTGTTCCGGTCGACAGGATGTCCGTCTAGATGCGTTCTCGAGATCCTCACCACCTTGAGGTTGCAGCTATCTTCGTAAGTTTTTATATTGAACCTTTTAAATTATCTTTCTATAGTATGTCTTGTTATGCATGATAAGATACTAAATGAATCAACTACGCAGGCCTAGTATCAGTCACACCTGGAGGAGTTACCCGAGGAGGAGCGTAGTTTGCCATCACGGAGGGATGAGATATTCCACTCCGTCGTTGGCTGGGACAGGCACGGATGCACGCTCATGTATGGGACGGGCATTCCACGCTGGCCCATCACGCGATCAGAGTCATCCGGTGCTAGCTCCTCCCAGGGCATACGCCTCCGTACAGATGAGGAGGTTCAGGAGTTGTTGCAGTTCATAAAGGCAGCGATCAGAGAGGAGGTGACAAATGAGGTCAGGGCAGAGATGAGGGCCGAGTGGAGAGCGGAGATGGCAGAGCTTGAGAGTCGTCTATCACAGAGTCGCGGCCCGCTCTCATCAGACCCACCACCCACTACTCAGGTTAGTAAGAAAAAAATTGTATGTTTAAATTGTCAATTATGTCATTGATGCATCAATACTTATGTTTTTTTTTATTATTTTTAACTGTATAATAAATTATTATAGGCACCAGACGCTGGCAGCGGCCACAGGGCTAGACATGACTTCGGTGGAGAGGGCAATCATGATTTAGCAGGCTCGACTGATCCTGACCAGGTAAAATTATTATTTTTTAATTCAAGATTTCAACATTTAAGTTAAAACCTTAACTTAAAACTTAGAAAACGAGCATCCGGCAGCCCAAAATGAGCAAACAGGCTCCGTTACTAGTGAAACCTGACGGGCATGGGCCCTTAGTCATTCATGACTTGCAGGAACTGACGGAACGAGATTCCGACTCCCGGATTGCTCGTACAGTTGAAACGTAGGTTTAAGTTATAACTGCAATTTAAAACTTAGAAAACGAGCCTCCGAGCGTCCAAAATAAGCAAACGGGCTTCGTTGCCCGGGAAACATGACGGGCACGGGCCCTTAGTTTTTCATGACTCGTAGGAACTGACGGAACGTGATTCTGACGCCCGGATTGCTCGTACAGTTGAAACGTAGGTTTAAGTTAAAACATTAACTTAAAACTTAGAAAACGAGCCTCCGGGCGCCCAAAATGAGCAAACGTGCTCCATTGCCGGTGGAACTTGACGGGCACGACCCCGTAGTCATTCATGACTCGCAGGAACTGACGGAACGTGATTCCGACTCCTGGATTGCTCGTACAGTTCAAACGTGGGTTTAAGTTAGAACGTTACTTTAAAATTTAGAAAACAAGCCTCCGGGCGTCCAAAACGAGCAAACGGACTCCAATGCCCGTGAAACTTGACGGGCACGGGCCCGTAGTCAGTCAGGACTTGCAGGAACCGACGGAACGTGATTCCAACTCCCTGATTGCTCGTACAATTAAAACGTAGGTTTTTTTTAGAACTATAACTTAAAATTTAGAAAACGAGCCTCCGGGCGCCCAAATCGAGTAAACGTGCTTCGTTGCCTGTGAAACTTGACTGGCACGGGCCCGTAATCATTCTTGACTTGCAAGAACTGACGGAACGTGATTCTGACTCCCGGATTGCTCGTACAGTTGAAATGTAATTTTAAGTTAGAACGTTAACTTAAAACTTAGAAAACGAGCCTCCGGGCGCCCAAAACGAGCAAACGGGCACCGTTGCCCTCGAAACTTGACGGACACGAGCCCCTAGTCATTCATGACTCGTTGGAACTGACAGAACGTGATTCCGACTCCCGGATTGCTCGTACAGTTGAAACGTAGGTTTAAGTTAAAACGTTAACTTAAAACTTAGAAAACGACCTTCCGGGCGACCAAAACGAGCAAACGGGCTCCATTTCCAGCGAAACTTGACGGGCACGAGGCCGTAGTCATTCATGACTCGCTGGAACTAACGGAACGTGATTCCGACTCCCGGATTACTTGTACAGTTCGAACGTGGGTTTAAGTTAGAACGTTGCTTTAAAGTTTAGAAAGCAAGCCTCCAGGCGCCCAAAACGAGCAAACGGGCTCCATTGCCCGCGAAACATCACGGGCACGGGCACGTAGTCAGTCAGGACTTGCAGGAACCGACGGAATGTGATTCCGACTCCCTGATTGCTCGTACAGTTGAAACGTAGGTTTATGTTAGAACTATAACTTAAAATTTAGAAAACGAGCCTCCGGGCGCCCAAATCGAGCAAACGTGCTCCGTTGCCCGTGAAATTTGACTGGCATGGGCCTGTAGTCATTCATGACTTGCAGGAACTGACGGAACGTGTTAGACCCCGACCCAGACCTTGTCGATTAGTGTGCGATTAGTATGTGTTTAGTCCTAAGTGGGTTTAGTTGTTGTTGGGTTAGAAGTGATTAGTTTTAGTCTTGGATATAGCTTTGGGAATTTTGAGAACGTTAGCATTAGTTAGCCACACTCAAGAAGGCCTAAGTGCCCGTGTAAGCTGGGGAAGATCGTTTCGGTTTCCATGTGAATGTGATTTTGATTTTATTTGATTGATTTTCCTATGTGTTACAACTTTTGTCTTAAGCCCATTCATGTTTGAAGCCCAAAAACCCATGTTTTGGCCCAATGAGGGTAAAATTGTCTTTTATGCACAAATCTGGACACAATTTTTGAGATCTCAAAACCATGTCAAAAATATAGTTTTTGGAAACTAGATATTTTGATGATCGTTTTATCCTTCTTCGTCGAAGTCATTCCAGGCCCACAAGATTGTGTTTTGGCCATTTCAAGGTTCATGTTAATTGGGGCCCATTGTCATCACTTAATCCCCATCTCCCTCTCTTTTCATTCATTTCCCTCAAATCTCTGCAATTTCTTTGACCTACGGCTGGAAAACCCCTCTTTCCTTTCCATCTTCCTCACCTTGCATGATCTAGCTAGAAGACTCCAAAGAAGATTCCAAGACCATCATATTCTTCCTCTCATCTCAAGCTTCCTATTGACATCTTCTTCTTGAAAGCTAAAGTTGGGAAAGCTCTCCATTTGTCTTCATTCCTTTTGTTTGGTCATTTCTAGGTAACAGCTTCAACCCATATTCTTCATTGAGTCATTTTGGTTTCTTAAAGATCTTGTTTTTCATTTGAAAACCCTTTTGTGAAAATGGGTTCTTTGTTTTCATTTTTGTTAAGTTTTGAATGGATTTCTCTTGGGTTCTTGTAGTGTTGAATTTTCTTGAGTGAAGTGCTTGAGAGGATTGTTAGCATTGGGCAAGGCAAGTAATCTTTATAGGTTCATTGATGCATGTCTATTTTGATAAAATTGTTATCTTAGAAATTGTGCATATAAACTTGTTTACAAGCTTCATGATTATGTTTTCATTATATTGGATGTGTGAAATGGTGGAAATGAACCATTGGTGAGCATGAAGGCTCAAGGGATTGTATGTGATTGATGGATGAGAAAAAGAAGAAAAATGTAGTGGAAGATGTGCAAGAGAAAGGCAATTTCTGCACTCAGCGAGCACAGGCAGCAGCTTGTCCGCTCGAGCGACCCTTGTGTCCACTCGAGCGACCAAGCCTCTGTTTGGTCCGAGCGCAGACAGAGAGTTGTCCGCTCGAGCGACCTTATGGTCCGCTCGAGCAAACTGCCCTCTGTATAATCTGGAGCAAGACAGAGAGTTGTCCGTTCGAGCGCACTTATTATCCGCTTGAGCAAACTGTCTCGCTCGAGCAAAGTGTCATTGCCTTACAAGGTCCGCTCGAGTGAACCTGCCAGATTCAGGAAGAAGAATTATTTCATTTCTGTATTTTCTCGAAGGTTGAAAAACTAGACTATGTTAAGGGTTTTGACTTGACATTATGTAAATGGAATTCCGAAATGCAACCCAACTTCGGGGACACCAATTCTTGTATAATCCGACATTTGGGGTCCCAATTACACAAAGGTCAATTAGTAGCCTTAACACATGCTGGTCAGATTTCGTAATTTATTTCCGTTTTGGTACGATAAGTACCATCGTATACTAGTTTTGGATTTCAAGTATAAGCTTGTTTTGAAGAATTGTTTCAAGAAAAAGGGGACCACTTCCTAAGCGTGTTATACATATTTATTATGACTTTTGCTAGTCATGTTCGTCGTGTTTCGATAAGTGACTTCCCCCTTTTTATCTCGACGTGTTTCGACCGTGTTTCGCGTGTTTTGTGCAATCATGAATTAAGTGAACACCACTGAGCTTGGACTGCCCTTTCAGTTTGATCCACTGTCTGGGGGTCCTTAAACATGTGGACTGTCTGCAGACTGGTCGTGTATTTATTACACATCGTGCATGTCCGGTTCCGCAGCCGGAATTCCCACCTTTGTGGGAAATCGTGTCGTGATTATATTATGTATATCGTGCTTGTCGTGCTGCTTGCTCTTTTCATTATATAAATGATAGAAAAAGGATGGGCTCTTTGTGGATGTTGACTATTCATGATATATTATGTACTCATGCTAGTATGTTTTAATATCTCAGCTCAGTTAAATATTTTTGCAAATGTATCTCAGTCATTATAGTATTTCAAATCAAGGATTTGGTTATATGTTTTCTTAAACGCTATTGGTTCATGCTTGCACCTAAATTGATTACATGCCAAACCGTTGTGTTTGACCCTTGTTTGTTGGTGCCCAGGTGCAGGAGACGTTTCCTTTGAGGAGGAGCGTCAGGAGGAGGCTTATGAGCCAACCCCTGTGAGAGAGTGGCGGCCCGACGATGTCATCTAGACGTCGGGCGGGTTCTTCAGTCTCGTCATCATTTTTGTCTTGGGGTTTCCTTTATTATCTTGAGAAGTGTATTGGCCTCTGTTGGCCTCTTATGGGTTGTAACAAAAACTTAACTTACTTTCGTGTTAGTCTCATAACTTGAATTATGTTGGGAATGCCATGTTAGCTCCTTTCTTTGATACTATGTCTTGTTATTATTTTGTTATAACACTTTAAAGATTTATTGGTGCTTAGGATGATGTGGTTTGCTACATGCTTCCGTATACTTGATCGTGTGAGTCAGATTCTGCGTGTCTTTGGGAATCCTCACCGCGGGAACCTGTGGAAAAGTATATCTGTAATGCAAACAACAACAACTACGCGTCGCGGGTCCGGGGTTCCATTCCGAGGTCGTGACAGAATGTGATTCCAGCTCCCGGATTGCTCGTACAGTTGAAACGTAGGTTTAAGTTAGAACGTTAACTTAAAACTTAGAAAACGAGCATCCGGGCGCCCAAAATGAGGAAACGGACTCCGTTGCCCATGAATCTTGATGGACACGGAGCCCTAGTCATTCATGACTTGCAGGAACTGACGAAACAAGATTCCGACTCCCGGATTGCTCGTACAGTTAAAACGTATGTTTAAGTTATAACTAAAATTTAAAACTTAGAAAACGAGCCTCTAGGCGTCCAAAATAAGTAAACGGGCTCCGTTACCCGGGAAACTCAACGGGCACGGGCCCTTAGTCATTCATGACACGCAGGAACTGACGGAACGTGATTCTGACTCCCGGATTGCTCATATAGTTGAAACGTAGGTTTAAGTTAAAACGTTAACTTAAAACTTAGAAAACGAGCCTCCGGGCGCCCAAAATGAGCAAACGGGCTCCATTGCCCGCGAAACTTGACGGGCACGAGCCCGTAGTCATTCATGAATCGCACGAACTGAAGAAACGTGATTCCGACTCCCGGATTGCTCGTACAGTTCAAACGTGGGTTTAAGTTAGAACGTTACTTTAAAATTTAGAAAAGAAGCCTCCGGGCGCCCTAAACGTGCAAACGGGCTCCATTGCCGGCGAAACTTGATGGGCACGGGCCCGTAGTCATTCAGGACTTGTAGAAACTGACGGAATGTGATTCCGACTCCCTGATTGCTCGTACAGTTGAAACGTAGGTTTATGTCAGAACTATAACTTAAAATTTAGAAAACGAGCCTCCGGGCGCCCAAATCGAGCAAACGTGCTCGTTTCCCGTGAAACTTGACTGGCAATGGTCGATAGTCATTCATGACTTGCAGGAACTGACAGAACGTGATTCCGACTCCCGGATTGCTCGTACAGTTGAAACATCAGTTTAAGTTAGAACATTACCTTAAACCTAAGAAAACGAGCCTCCGGGCGCCCAAAATGAGCAAACGGGCTCCATTGCCCGTGAAACTTGACGGGCACGAGTCCGTAGTCTTTCATGACTCGTAGGAACTGACGGAATGTGATTCCGCCTCCCGGATTGCTCGTACAGTTGAAACGTAGGTTTAAGTTAAAACGTTAACTTAAATTTTAGCAAACAGGCCTCCGGGCGCCCAAAACGAGCAAATTGGCTCCATTGCCAGCAAAACTTGACTGGCACGGGCCGGTAGTCATTCAGGACTTGCAGGAACTGACTGAACGTGATTCTGACTCCCGGATTGCTCGTACAGTTGAAACGTAGGTTTAAGTTCGAACATTAACTTAAAACTTAGAAAACGAGCCTCCGGACGTCTAAAATGAGCAAACGGACTCCGTTGCTGGTGAAACTTGACGGGCACGAGCCCCTAGTCATTCATGACTCGCAGGAACTGACGGAACGTGATTCCGACTCCCGGATTACTAGTACAGTTCAAATGTGGGTTTAAGTGAGAACGTTACTTTAAAATTTAGCAAACAAGCCTCCGGGCGCCCAAAACAAGTAAACATGCTCCATTGCCAGCGAAACTTGACGGACACGGGCCCGTAGTCGTTCAGGACTTGCAGAAACTGATGAAACTTGATTCCGACTCCCTGATTGCTCGTATAGTTCAAATGTAGGTTTATGTTAGAACTATAGCTTAAAATTTAGAAAACGAGCCTCCGGGCGCCCAAATCGAGCAAACGAGCCCCGTTGCCCGTGAAAGTTGACTGGCACGGGCCCGTAGTCATTCATGATTGGCAAGAACTGATGGAACGAGATTCTGACGCACGGATTACTCGTACAGTTGAAACGTAGGTTTAAGTTATAACTATAATTTAAAACTAAGAAAACGAGCCTCCTAGCGTCCAAAATAAGCAAACAGGCTTCGTTGCCCGGGAAACATGACGGGCACGGGCCCTTAGTCATTCATGACTCGCAGGAACTGACGGAACGTGATTCTGACTCCCGGATTGCTTGTACAGTTGAAACGTAGGTTTAAATTAAAACCTTAACTTAAAACTTACAAAACGAGCCTCTGGACGCCCAAAATGAGCAAACAGGCTCCATTGCCAGTGAAACTTGATGGACACGAGCCCGTAGTCATTCTTGACTCGTAGGAACTGACGAAACGTGATTCCGACTCCCGGATTACTCGTACAGTTCAAACGTGGGTTTAAGTTAGAACGTTACTTTAAAATTTAGAAAACAAGCCTCCGGGCGCCATAAACGAGCAAACGGGCTCCATTACCCGTGAAACTTGACGGGCCCGGGCCCGTAGTCATTCAGGATTTGCAGGAACCAACGGAACGTGATTCCAACTCCCTGATTGCTCGTACAGTTAAAACGTAGGTTTATGTTAGAACTATAACTTAAAATTTTGAAAACGAGCCTCCGGGCTCCCAAATCGAGCAAATGTGCTCCGTTGCCGGTGAAACTTGATTGGCACGGGCCCGTAGTCATTCATGACCTACACGAACTGACGAAATAGGATTCCGACTCACAGATTGCTCGTACAGTTGAAACGTAGGTTTAAGTTAGAACGTTAACTTAAAACTTAAAAAACAAGCCCCCGGGCGTCCAAAAAGAGCAAACGGGCTCCATTACCCGCGAAACTTGACGGCCACGAGGCTCTAGTCATTCATGACTCACAAGAACTGATGGAACGTGATTCCGACTCCCGGATTGCTTGTACAATTGCAACGTAGGTTTAAGTTAAAACGTTAACTTAAAACTTAGAAAACGACCCTCCGGGCGTCCAAAACTAGCAAACGGGCTCCATTGCCCGCGAAACTTGTCGGGCACAAGCCCGTAGTCATTCATGACTCGCTGGAACTGACGGAACGTGATTCCGACTCCCGGATTGCTCGTACAGTTTAAACGTGTGTTTAAGTTAGAACGTTACTTTAAAATTTAGAAAACAAGCCTCCGGGCACCGAAAACAAGCAAACGGGCTCCATTGCCCGCGAAACTTGACGGGCACGGGCTCGTAGTCAGTCATGACTTGCAGGAATGGACGGAACATGATTCCGACTCCCTGACTGCTCGTACAGTTGAAACGTAGGTTTATGTTAGAACTATAACTTAAAATTTAGAAAACGAGCCTCCGGGCGCCAAAATCGAGCAAACGTGCTCCGTTGCCCGTGAAACATGACTGGCACGGGTCCGTAGTCATTCATGACTTGCAGGATCTGACGGAACGTGATTTCGACTCCCGGATAGCTCGTACAGTTGAAATGTTGGTTTAAGTTAGAATATTAACTTAAAACTTAGAAAAAGAGCCTCCAGCGCCCAAAACGAGCAAACGGGTTCCGTTGCCCGCGAAACTTGAATGGCACGAGCCCTTAGTCATTCGTGACTCGCAGGAACTGACGGAACGTGATTCCGACGCCCGGATTGCTCGTACAGTTGAAATGTAGGTTTAAGTTAAAACGTTAAATTAAAACTTAGAAAACGACCCTCCTGGCGCCCAAAACAAGCAAACGGGCTCCATTGCCCGCGAAACTTGACGGGTACGAGCCTGTAATCATTCTTGACTCGTAGAAACTGACGTAACATGATTCCGACTCCTGGATTGCTCGTACAATTCAAACGTGGGTTTAAGTTAGAACGTTACATTAAAATTTAGAAAACAAGTCTCCGGGCTCCCAAAATGAGCAAACGGGCTCCATTGCAAGCGAAACTTGACGGGCACAGGCCTGTAGTCATTTAGGACATGCAGGAACTAACGGAACATGATTTCGACTCCCTAATTGCTCGTACAGTTGAAACGTAGGTTTATATTAGAACTATAACTTAAAATTTAGAAAACAAGCCTCTGGGCGCCCAAATCGAGCAAACTTGCTTCGTTGCCCGTGAAACTTGACTGGCATGGGCCCGTAATCATTCATGACTTGCAAGAACTGACGGAATGAGATTCTAACTCCCGGATTACTCGTACAGTTGAAACGTAGGTTTAAGTTAGAACGTTAACTTAAAACTTAAAAAACGAGCATTCGTGCGTCGAAAATGAGCAAACGGGCTCCGTTGCCCGCAGAACTTGACGGAAACAAGGCCATAGTCATTCATGAGTTGCAGGAACTGACGGAACGTGATTCCGACTCCCGGATTGCTCGTACAGTTGAAACATAGGTTTAAGTTAAAACTTAGAAAACGACCCTCCGGGCGCCCAAAATGAGCAAACGAGCTCCATTGCCCGTGAAACTTGACGGGCACGAGCCCGTAGTCATTCATGACTCGCACGAACTGACAGAACGTGATTCCGACTCTCGGATTGCTCGTACAGTTCAAACGTGGGTTTAAGTTAGGACGTCACTTTAAAATTTAGAAAACAAGCCTTCGAGCGCCTAAAATGAGCAAACGGGCTCCATTGCCAGCGAAACTTGACGGACACGGGCCTGTATTCATTCAAGACTTGGAGGAACTGACGGAACGTGATTCGGATCCCTGATTGCTCGTACAGTTGAAACGTAGGTTTATGTTAGAAGTATGACTTAAAATTTAGAAAACGAGCCTCCGGGCGCCCAAATCGAGCAAACGTGCTCCGTTGCCCTTGAAACTTGACTGGCACGGGCCTGTAGTCATTCTTGACTTGCAGGAACTGACGGAACGTGATTCCAACTCCCGGATTGCTCGGGCAGTTTAAACGTAGGTTTAAGTTAAAACGTTACTTTAAAACTTAGAAAACAAGCCTCCGGGCTCCCAAAACGAGTAAACGGACTCCATTGCCCACAAAACTTGATAGACACGGGCCCCTAGTCATTCAAGACTTGTAGGATTTGACGGAGCATGATTCCGACTCCCGGATTGCTCGTACAGTTGAAACGTAGGTTTATGTTAGAACTATAACTTAAAATTTAGAAAACGAGCATCCGGGCGCCCAAAACGAGTAAATGTGTTCCGTTGCCCATGAAACTTGATGGGCACGGGCCCGTAGTCATTCATGACTTGCAGGAACTGACGGTACAAGATTCCGACTCCTGGATTGCTCGTACAATTGAAACGTATGTTTAAGTTAAAACGTTAACTTAACATTTAGAAAACGAGCCTCCGGGCACCCAAAATGAGGAAACGGGCTCCGTTGCCCGTGAAACTTGACGGGCCAGGGTCCATAGTCATTCAAGACTTGTAGGAACTGACGGAACGTGATTCCGACTCCCGGATTGCTCGTACAGTTAAAACGTAGGTTTAAATTTTTATTTTAATTCTTAATTTTTTAATATTTAGTATAAATTGGCAAATTTTATAGTTACCTATTAATATTTATTTTCCGTTTTCTGTTCATGTTTGAGAGCATTGGATCTACCACAGCACCCCGCACGGATATTTTTTTTTCCTATAATTGTAATGGATATAATTTGTTGAAACTTTTGTAATGTTTTGAATGTAATTAATATAAGACTTTCTTTTGTTATTTGTAATTTTATTGATGGTAGTAGTTGTAATTTTAATTGATGGTAGTATTTGTAATTTTAATTGATAATATATCAGGTATAGGTATAAAAAGAAGGAAAAGAATTGAGAAAAAACAGGATGTTTTAAAAAAAAAACATATTACCTTTAGCGGCCGCCATTTTCACCATTAGCGACCGCCTCTAATACTTGAAAAAATTAAAAAAAAATCAAAAAAATTGTGTATTAGCGACCGCCATGGCGACCGCTAATACTTGGAAAAAATTAAAAAAAATCAAAAAATCAAAAAAATTGTGTATTAGCGACCGCCGTTTGGACTATTAGGGACCGCCATGGCGGCCGCTAATTCTTCCGAATTTTTTTTTTAAATTTTTTAGCGACCGCCACCTTGCCATCGCTAAATAATACTTTTAGCGACGAAATATCCGCGGCCCTCTCTTGGCGGTCGCTAAAGAGTATTAGCGACCGCTAGACCACTTTTAGCGACGGCTTTTGGCGGTCGCTAAAAGTGGTTTTTCTAGTAGTGTATAGTTCAACCGTCCTCCTTCCCTACAAGCAATTTATTGCAATTCAACTAAACAACTAACTACTTGAAGCAAGTAAAGTGCGTAAAGTAAAGTGAATGGGTCACGGGCCGACCCACAACCCAAATTATTACAACTTTGATGATAAATACCTAATATAACCAACTAAGAAAGTAAATAAATGTCTAAACTAATCCTAAACTAGGAAGCAAATAAAATCTTCAAGTTCTCCAATGCACTCTTCCACGTTCCTTAGCTCCAAGTGAGGAATTCTCTACAAAACAAACACAAACAATGTGTAGAATCCGCAAGGAAAATAAAGGAAAGATAAAAAGTACGCTAAGCTAAAAATTAGTTCAACTCTATGAAATTCAAAGCTTTCCAATGCCTTTCCCCGGCAACGGCGCCAAGAACTTGACCGACACTTAGATGTGTAACGCTTAACCGCAAGACTACGGTGTCATCAAGTAGTAAAGGACTAAAGAGTCCGGATTATCGATCCCACGAGGAGAGGATGGAACAAGCAATGAATTCAATTAATGTAGAATTGAACTAAGTTATAGCTAATATAGACAAATGAAGCGAATAATTAATACTAATAAACTATGCAATGTAAACAACTAATTAACAATCTAAGGTATGAAATTAACAAAATCTAAGCTAACCTAACAAACTACACTAAACTAGTGGATGGATGAATGGTGGTGGAAATGGAAGATTTATATGAAGATGTGGTGTGAAATGTGTAGGGTTTTAAAACAAGTGATTTGAAATGTGGATGTAACAATCTAAAAGTGAAAATAACAAATAAAATAAGGATTTAAATTAGCAACAATAAAAAGAAGAGATTAGGCAATCCAGAATCCACTAAGTATGAAATTAATTCAACCAATGCATATTCTAATTCAACTCCCAAATCTACAATCCAATTAGCAATCTCTTGCCTAATTGGATTGGATGATATAACAATGAAGATCAAAGTAAAGCAAACAAAAGGCCAAGATTCTAAATCATAACCTAACTACCCTAACAATTAATTATCAAAATCAAGTTACAAAAGATCAAAGATAAGGGCTATAGTATGCTATGTGAGAAAACTTAATCCAACTACAAAGCATCAATTGAGATTATCAAAGCATCAAGTGTAGAGATGGAGCATGAGAAATGAGAGAGATTAGCACAATTAGATCTAAAATCCACTAATCAATTAGGGCACAAGTAGGGAATTTAAACTAAAACATGCATGAAATTGAACTAATTACATTACTTAGCTTCAAAAGGAGAGCCTAATCCAAGAGCCTTAGCCACTAAGCATCAAGAAAGAGCTCAAAATCTTCATTAATGATCTTCAATTACACACACTCTCTCAAACGTCCATCCCCTCCCCCACCCCCCCCCCCTAACGCCCCTTTTTCAAAACCCATTTCCCCCTTTGTCCCTCCATCTATCCCGATCTCTCTTTTCCAAAACCCTTTTCCAACATCTCCCACCCCATCGTCTCAGGCAGCAGCCCCATGGCCCATTGGCCCCCATCAATCATCATCACCCTCTATCAACGCACGCAGTACAGGCCCATCCCTGATCAGTGATCCCTCTCATCTCTACTTCTCTCAGTCTCTCTCGCCCAGAACTCCCAGACGCAGCCACCATCACCAATCACCATCATCTGCGCCCATCATCCTCCATCAGGAGTCCGCCACCGCCAGGTACAACTACCTCTCTCAGTCTCTGCTACTGTGAGAACTTGGTCTTGGCGGTACCCTTAACCATTGGGCGTAGCGTGTCAACCACGGGCTTCAAACGGTGAGTCTCCGTTAGCCCGCATCGGAAATATCCAAGTCCTGACCCTGGGCTTATAAGTCAAACCCCATATTAACTTAGCATGAGGCCTTCTAAAGCCGTTCGGCCCCGGAAATCGTAAGAACTCCGAAGTTAAGCGTGCTTGGGCGGGAGCGGTACTAGGATGGGTGACCTCCTTGGAAGTCCTCGCGCGTACACGTGGGCCAAAGCGGATAATTTCATGTTGAGTTAGGCGGGGCTATGACAGTTGGTATCAGAGCCGATGACGGCTCTATTTCTAGTGGGGGAGAATATGAGAACTTGGTTCTGGCGGTACCCTTAACCACGGGGCATAGCGTGTCAACCACGGGCTTCAAATGGTGAGTCTCGGTTAGCCCGCATCGGAAATATCCAAGTCCTGACCCTGGGCTTATAAGTCAAACCCCTTATTAACTTAGCATGAGGCCTTTTAAAACCGTGTGGTCCCGGAAATCGTAAGAGCTCCGAAGTTAAGTGTGCTCGGGCGGGAACAATACTAGGATGAGTGACCCCCTTGGTTATTTCATCTCTATTTCTTATATTTATGACAAAATATTTTTATCTCTAATTTCTTCCTTTAATGACAAAATATTTTGTCACTAATTACTTACAAGTATGTTCCCAACAGAGTGTATTGGAGAAAAAAAATCGTCACAAATTTATCTTTTTCAATGACGATTTTTTTTTTGTCTCCAATACCTTTTAGTGACAAGGCTTTAGCAACAAAACAGATGACGAAAATTTTTCGTCTTAATTAGTTTCGGTGACGAAATATGTACATTTTGGGACAAATTTGTATCGTCTTTAAACCCCAAATTTCTTCTAGTGGTTGGCTTCTGGATGAAAAAATTTTGGAACTGGAGAAGATTTTGTTAAGTGAGAATCCTGCAGATATGTTCACAAAGGTGGTGACAACAGAGAAACTGAAGTTATGCTCGGCTTCAGTTAGTCTTCAAGCATGAAGATGAGGTATCGAGATTCTTAGCTGTATTCTGTTATTGTCAAGGCCATTCAGTATGTTCAGTCTTCAAGTGGGAGATTGATGAGTTAGTGAAGCCTGATCTAGAATTTATTTAATTATAGGGTCTTATCTGTAATATGTAGGTTTAATCTGGACCATCTGTTATAAGGCCAGATCCGACGGTTAAGGGTGTCTAGAGGTTTAGGGTTTCATATATTTATATAGGGTGGTGAGAGCATTGTAATAAGAGGGTGAAATTGAGAGAGAACAAGAGAGACTAGTTAGTGCTTGTACTCTTGTGGGAATCTCCAATAATAGTGAATGGTGTGAATCTCCCGTGGACGTAGGCAATCTTGCTGAACCACGTAAATTTGTGTCTCGTGGATTAATTGTGTGATTGTCTCGTAGATCGTGCGTGTGTTTTCGATCCTAACACCTGGTTGACCGGGTCAATGTAGCAGATTTAATCTAACAAATCACTGTAGCAAAGTATTGTGGCATAAAAAAAATTCCCTTAAAAAGATTAAGCAAAGAACTATTCCAAGATATTTTGCTAGTGGAAGTTTTGGGCCATGGAAATCATGCTTAGGCACATGTTTAAATCAATCTAAAGGTGTTTTCAAAATATGAACCTAAAGTGTCTAAGATGATTTGAAAATCTAGGTTCAAAGGCTTGCATGATTCGAAAATCTTATTTTCAAAACTTAATGCATTCAAGTTTAAAATCCAAAACATGAATGAATGACAAGTTCTAAAAGTTTTAAAACCATGCATGTAAAAAATCATGATTTCAAGTATTCCAAAATCAATGCTCATGTGAAAGATGAAATGATGTTAAAATGATAATGCATCAACCAAATTCCAAATACACAAAATCCCTAACAAGCGACACCTGAGGAACTTGCTCAAGATCCGATGATATTCAACCCCGCTCGGATACCAATTGTTGGTGAATTAATTAGGGCAAGCATGCACAATCAATAAATCATAAGCACACAAGAGATTTACCTGGTTTCGAAATTGCTTTCATCCACGTGGCTATGAGTGTTCCGCTCGATTTCACTAAGCAGGAAACTAGGTAACTCATTATAAGGATTCCAAACCCTCGAAAAAACTTAGCATAATCTCTCCCCCAATACATCTCAATCTTGCTCTCAGAGCCTCTCCCCTTGCAATGCTCTCTATGTTTCCCTTGCTTGCTTGCTTTCTTACTTACAAAGGATAACCCTAGAAAGTATTTATAAGGAGCTAGCCCTAACATAGTTGGGCCCCAAGTAAACCACTCATCAAAGCCCAATGGACCTTTTGAGCTAAATTGAACACTATCAACAAGATGGGCACCTCAGTTCATGAATTTGGGGTAAAAAAAGCATTATGATGATGATGATGATGATGTTGACGATGATGTGGTTGATGGGTACAAACCCATAACCTGTTTGGCCATCCCAAACTATACCAATGCATGGTAACCCTAGGTGTGTAATACTAACCTCATGAGGTGTGAAAACTTTGGTGCCAAAATGGGCTCAATTAACCCATCATTGCACTTCATTTTACAGATTACACTTTTGAATCATTTACATATGTAAATAAGTATAACACCTAAGAAAGTTATACCGTCCGGTTGCACGTCATGTTGTGTGAGTTGACAGTGTCTTTTAAGCTTGTACCATAACAGTAGGGTCCACTATTTAGTGATCCCTCTAACCACGGATCTGATTGAGGCAGTGATTCACGGGGATATATATATATATATATATATATATATATATATATATATATATATATATATATGGCAGAAGAAACCACATTGCCATCTGATAGAATCCATTAAATATTTGGCCTTTAATAGGCATCTTTGCACTTTTTGCCCATTATTATCGTCAATGCATATGTAAAATATAGAACTATAATCCATCTTCGGTGATTATCTACAAGTTTTTGTTGTCCCTTAAATTGATAACAAAAGGGTTGCATGAGAAACCAGATCACACACGCAAAAGAGAGTTTCATATATTTTTATAGAAACGGATACCATTTCTTTTCTGATTTGATGTCCCACCGACCTCTCTCGCTATAAATGTCAAACCTTCCCTGCAATTCGAGTACCAAAACAAAGACAATTTCTTTGCAACAACTCTTCTGTGTGTAGTTTGCGTTGAGCTTCATGTCTATTGTAGTCAACTGCATGTTTCTAATGCTGCTGGTGGCCTCCTCAGCCGCCTACCCTGCAGCCCTGATCGTCGGATTCTACAGTCATACATGCCCATCAGCCGAACAATTAGTCCGGCAAACGGTCACTAATGCCTATGCCAATAACAGTGGCATCGCGGCTGGCCTCATTCGCATGCATTTCCATGATTGCTTTGTTAGGGTGGGGAATTTTTTTTTTTTTTTTTGACCTAACCCCTAACCCGTCTACTTAGATACTATGATTAATTAGATGATTGACTATGATTTAATAATCAAAGTACGCAAAATTTAAGTGCCATTATACATGTTGGTCATTTGTAGCAAGTAGCAACTTAGACCATTTACTCTTTACCCTAGTGGCCTTTACCTAAGAATTCATAGGAAATAATAAGTATGTAAATTTTCAAATGTGACCGAATGAATAATTTTTACTAAAGGGTATTTGGTAACTCTAAAAATAGTCTCTTATTTTGCGATTTAAAGCTTATTTACTTATTAGTGTGTTTGGTAAACATATAATTATATTTTCTAATTTTAGAGCTAATTCACAAATTAGGGCTTTTGTCTCTAACAAAATAAGCTGGGTGGGGGGTCTCTTTCTTTAGTGCTTTCTTAGATAAAGTGGATAGATATGCGGACAATGCAAAATTTACAAGTGCTTTAAACATATAATTATATTTTCTAATTTTAGAACTAATTCACAAATTAGGGCTTTTGTCTCTAACAAAATAAGCTGGGTGGGGGGTCTCTTTCTTTAGTGCTTTCTTAGATAAAGTGGATAGATATGCGGACAATGCAAAATTTTAAAGTGCTTTAAATGTTTGCCCCAATTACTACTATTTCTAAAGGTGCGCCCAAATTAATTCATGAAATAAGAGTTGTTTTTTTTTTTTAATACTTTTAGCAAACACACTAAATATAATTAGAACTTAAAAATTAGAGATTTAATTTTAAACCTTAATCTGATTAGCTCTTATAAATTAGATTAGAGTCTCGAAATTAAAAAGACCTAACATTCTCTTTTAGTTGTATTATAGGGCTGCGATGGATCCGTGCTAATAGATTCGACCGCTAACAACACGGCTGAAAAGGATGCCGTGGCCAACAATCCGAGCCTCGGGGGCTTCGAGGTGATCGATGCAGCAAAGGCCGCCATCGAAGCTCAATGCCCGGGAACCGTGTCATGTGCTGACATCCTCGCTTTTGGAGCAAGGGACGCCGCCATCCTCGCCGGAAACATATCCTACCAAGTCCCGGCCGGGCGGCGAGATGGGCGGATATCCATTGCAGCCGAGGCCGACGAGATGATCCCGGCTCCCACCTTCAACGCCACCCAACTCGTGGACAACTTCAAGGCCAAAAATCTGACAGCTGAGGATATGGTGACCCTCTCTGGGGCACATTCCATTGGTCTTTCCCACTGCACAGCCTTTGTTACCAGGCTCTACAATGCCAGTACTTCCACTGGAATAGACCCAACAATTAGCTCGGCCTATGCCGAGCTGCTCAGGTTAATGTGCCCTTCCAATGTGACCAGAAATGATTCAAGAACCGTTGCATTGGATATAATAACTCCCAATGCACTGGACAACAAGTACTATGTGAATGTGAACTTCAATCTGGCGCTCTTCACATCTGACCATGCTCTCACAACCAATTCAACACTTGCTGCAATCGTCAATAGCTATGTGAAGAATGGATGGGCATGGGCTGACAAGTTTGCGCAATCCATGGTGAAGATGGGGTACATTGAAGTTAAGACAGGCACCGAAGGTGAGATAAGAACAAACTGCAGGGTCATCAATCCTGCCAGTTCTCTTTCTGTGATTGAAACCTTGCATGGTTATCATCATGCAAGTAGCTGAAGTTCTTTTCCTAGAACAGTATAGATTGGTAGCACCAATGATAAATAATTTAATTATATGAATGTAAGCGATTTCGCTTTAGTTTATTACTGTACTGGTTACTATATCTGTCTTTATATTTCGTTATAATATAAAAGAGTAGTTGGGCATGACTTCCACGACTATGATGAGAATAAATGAAGGTTATGATAATGCAGAGTGGTTTATATTTTGGTGTAGAGAGGAATAAGAAGATAGGTCTTTCCTTTACCCTTCATTGGATTTTGTGGGGTTGTTTAATTAGGCCCATTCCAAGAAAAATATTTAAAAAATTAAAAAAAAAGGGAAGCACGGCAGTTTGGTAACTTCACATGTAAAATCAAGAAAGAATAAAACACAAGGGGTTATGATTGTATTTTGTATTTAGTGGCTTTATAATGAATTTTTTTTAACTTCCTTCTGTAAAAAGTGGATGTTTTTTTTTTTTTCTTTTTTTTTTTTTTTTTGTCATATAGTGCATTGAAGATGTTGCCTTTTGAACTTTTTCTTTTAAAAGAAGTGGAAAATAATTTGAGTATTTTTTAGTCTATTCATCTCTGGCAACTAGAGGTTTTACTCCACTTCATTTTAATAGTAAATTACCAAATGGAAATTAAGAGAATTCTTTGAGGGAACCCAGAACCTCCTATTTCATCACTCTTCTAATTTTAAACTATTTCGTTTGTTTGGATGACTTCTACTCACAAAGATAATAATGAGACAGAGGAGATAGATGACATGAGACATTGAAATGTAAAATAAGCAAGAAGTTGAAATTTAAAATAGAGGTAAGTACAGTGGATGAGACTCATACTTTCCATACTTTTGTGATAGCTTTCACTAAGGACATGTTTGGGAGTCTGATGGGAGGATTTCATATTGACGATACATTACTTCTGTCATCTGCCTATAATTCTATCGTTTTTTCCCAAATGTTATCAAAAATAGGTTCTTCTCGCACCATGAGCACGGTTGTTGTTTCAAATCATTTTACTAGGATAATGTTCCTCTTACCGATTAAAGAAATGAGAAGGTTCCTTTTAACATAAAAATTTTGTTAGTATTTTTATTGGCTAATTCATGGGTTGGACAAAACTCTGGGTCCATTGAGTTGTATTTTCTAATTTATTTTAGAATGGACTGTGGATGTGTCGCCGGAAGAGCTGAAGTGAAGAATAAAAGAAAAGAGAAGACCGGGCGAAATCCCTCAGGCCCGATCGATCGGAGCCTCAGACCGATCGATCGGTCGGAAAAGGCATCCAGTTATTTGGACAGTTCGATCGATCGGACAGTGTGCGCAGAAACGGGAAAGTCTACTTTTCTAATCAGATTTAGTTTCCTTTTGAGACTATCTTTCCCAGTTTGAGTCCTACTTGTGCACTAAGTTTAAGGCACGAATTTGGGGCTATTTATAGGGTGTTTCTCTCAACCCTAGACAATCATCACAACTCTCATTGATCTGAGTCAGAGATATCTTAGAGAGAGTCAATTCTCTAGAGCCATTGAGAGATTATTCTGAAATGTTGCTCTAGAAGGTTATTGTTGCTTCTACTGTTCTTGTAGAAGATTGATCATCTTGGTTGACAAGGTGCGAGAAAATTAAGTAAGGAGAACGGGGCACGGTGGATGTCGTGTCAGTGGATTCTTTGCAAGAATAACTACAGTCCTTAGGTCGAGGTACAGACTGAGGTAAAGGAGCTTGTGAGTATATCACTACTAGAAAATTGACTTTTAGCGGCCGCCACTTGCCGTCGCTAAAAGTATATTAGCGGTCGCTAATACTCTTTAGCGACCGCCAAGCGCCGGCCGCGAAAAACTCGTCGCAAAAGGGATTAGCGACCGCCAGTGGCGGTCGCTAATGCCTCATTTTTTTGAATTTTTCTTTTTTTATTTTATTTTTTAAGTATTAGCGGTCGCTAATACTCATCTGGCGGTCGCTAATACATTATTTTTTTTTTTGTTTTTTTTTTATTTTGAAACTATTAGCGACCGCCACTGGCGGCCGCTAAAGCTTATTTTTTTTTAAAATAAAATTTTCGTATTTTCTCAAATTATTTCCTTGTTTTTGCACCTGTACCTGTACCTGAGTATATACAAATACTGCCATCAATTAAAATTACAAATAACAAAGCCTAAATATATACAACTACTACCGTGAATTAAAATTACAAATAAAAAAAGAAAATCTTATATTAATTGCATTCAAAACATTACAAAAGTTTCAATAAAATATATCCATTACAATTATAGGAAAAAGAAAAAAAAAATTGTCGGGTGCCGTGGTATATCCGATGCTCTCAAACCTGAACAGAAAAAGAAAAATAAATATTAAAAGATAAGTATAAAAATTGGCAATTTATGCTAAATATAAAAAATTAAGAATTAAAACTAAAATTTTAACGTATGTTTCAACATTACGAGCAATCCAGGAGTCGGAATCCCATCCCGACAGTTCCTGCAAGTCATGAATGACTACGGGCACGTGCCCGTCAAGTTTTACAGGCAACGAAGCTCGTTTGCTCGTTTTGAGCGCCCGGAAGCTCGTTTTCTAAGTTTTAAGTATTAAGTTAACGTTTTAATTTAAACCTACGTTTCAACTGTACGATCAATCCGAAAGTCGGAATCTCGTTCCGCCAGTTCCTGTAAGTCATGAATGACTACGGGCCCATGCCCGTCAAGTTTCACGAGCAACGGACACCGTTTGCTCATTTTGGGCGCCCTGAGGCTCGTTTTCTAAGTTTTAAGTTAACGTTCTAACTTAAACCTACGTTTCAACTGTACGATCAATCCGGGAGTCGGAATCTCGTTCTGTCAGTTCCTGCAAGTCATTAATGACTACGGGCCCGTGGCCGTCAGGTTGCACGAGCAACGGACCCCGTTTCCTCATTTTGGGCGCCCGGAGGCTCGTTTTCTAAGTTTTAAGTTAACGTTCTAACTTAAACCTACGTTTCAACTGTACGATCAATCCGGGAGTCGGAATCTCGTTCCGTCAGTTCCTACAAGTCATGAATGACTAGGGGCCCGTGCCCGTCAAGTTTCACGACCAACGGACCTTGTTTGCTCATTTTGGGCGCCCGGATGCTCGTTTTCTGAGTTTTAAGTGAACGTTCTAACTTAAACCTACGTTTGAACTTTACGAGCAATCCGGGATTCGGAATCGCATTCCGTCAGCTCCTCCAAATCATGAATGACTAGGGGCCCATGCTCGTCAAGTTTCACGGGCAGTGGAGCCCTTTCCTCATTTTGGGCGCCCGAAGGCTTAATTTCTAAGTTTTAAGTTAACGTTCTAACTTAAACTTACTTTTCAACATTACGAGCAATCCGGGATTCGGAATCCCGTTCCGTCAGTTCCTGCAAGTCATGAATGACTAGGGGCCCCTGCCCATCAAGTTTCACAGGCAACGGAGCCCGTTTCCTCATTTTGGGCGCTTGGAAGCTCGATTTCAAAGTTTTAAGTTAACGTTCTTACTTAAACCTACTTTTCAACATTTCGAGCAATCCGGGATTCGGAATCGCATTCCGTCAGTTCCTCCAAATCATGAATGACTAGGGGCCCATGCCCGGCAAGTTTCACGAGCAACAGAGCCCGTTTCCTCATTTTGGGCGTCCGGAAGCTCGATTTCTAAGTTTTAACTTCACGTTCTAACTTAAACCTACTTTTCAACATTACGAGCAATCTGGGATTCCGAATCCCATTCCGTCAGTTCCTGTAAGTCATGAATGACTAGGGGCCCCTGTCCGTCAAGTTTCACGGGCAACGGAGCCCGTTTCCTCATTTTGAGCGTCCGGAAGCTCGATTTCTAAGTTTTAAGTTAACGTTTTAACTTAAACCTACTTTTGAACATTTCGAGCAATCCGGGATTCGGAATCCCGTTCCGTCAGTTCCTGCAACTCATGAATGACTAGGGACCCATGCCCGTCAAGTTTCACGGGCAACGGAGTCCGTTTGCTCGTTTTGGGCGTCCGGAGGCTTAATTTCTAAGTTTTAAGTTAACGTTCTAACTTAAACCTACATTTCAACATTACGAGCAGTCCGGGATTCAGAATCCCGTTCCGTCAGTTCCTGCAAGTTATGAATGACTAGGGGCCCTAGCCCATCAAGTTTCACAGGCGCGGAGCCCGTTTCCTCGTTTTGGGCGCCTGGAAGCTCGATTTCAAAGTTTTAAGTTAACGTTCTTACTTAAACTTACTTTTCAACATTACAGGCAATCCGGGATTCAAAATCCCGTGCCATCAGTTACTGCAAGTCATGAATGACTAGGGGCCCATGGCCGTCAAGTTTCACGAGCAACAGAGCCCGTTTCCTCATTTTGGGCGTCCGGAAGCTCGATTTTTCTAAGTTTTAACTTCACGTTCTAACCTAAACCTACTTTTCAACATTACGAGTAATCCGGGATTCGGAATCCCGTTCCGTCAGTTCCTGCAAGTGATGAATGACTAGGGGCCCCTGCCCGTCATGTTTCACGGGCAACGGAGCCCGTTTCCTCATTTTGGGCGTCCGGAAGCTCGATTTCTAAGTTTTAAGTTAACGTTTTAACTTAAACCTACTTTTCAACATTACGAGCAATTCGGGATTCGGAATCCGGTTCCATCAGTTCCTGCAAGTCATGAATGACTAGGGACCCATGCCCGTCAAGTTTCACGGGCAACGGAGCCCGTTTCCTCAATTTGGGCGCCCGGAGGCTTAATTTCTTAGTTTTAAGTTAACGTTCTAACTTAAACCTACTTTTCAACATTACGAGCAATCCGGGATTCAGAATCTCGTTCCGTCAGTTCCTGCAAGTCATGAATGACTAGGGGCCCCTGCACATCTATTTTCACAGGCAACGGAGCCCATTTCCTCATTTTGGGCGCCTGGAAGCTCGATTTCAAAGTTTTAAGTTAACGTTCTAACTTAAACCTACTTTTCAAGATTACGAGCAATCCGGGATTCGAAATCGCATTCCGTCAGTTCCTCCAAATCATGAATGACTAGGGGCCCATGCCCGTCAAGTTTCACGAGCAACGGAGCCCGTTTCCTCATTTTGGGCGTCCGGAAGCTCGATTTCTAAGTTTTAACTTCACGTTCTAACTTAAACATACTTTTCAACATTACGAGCAATCCGGGATTCAGAATCCCATTCCGTCAGTTCTTGCAAGTCTTGGATGACTAGGGTCCCCTGCCCGTCAAGTTTCACGGGCAACGGAGCCCGTTTCCTCATTTTGGGCGTCCGGAAGCTCGATTTCTAAGTTTTAAGTTAACGTTTTAACTTAAACCTACTTTTGAACATTTCGAGCAATCCGGGATTCGGAATCCCGTTCCGTCAGTTCCTGCAAGTCATTAATGACTAGGGACCCATGCCCGTCATGTTTCACGGGCAACGGAGTCCGTTTCCTCGTTTTGGGCGCCCGGAGGCTTAATTTCTAAGTTTTAAGTTAACGTTCTAACTTAAACCTACTTTTCAACATTACGAGCAATCCGGGATTCGGAATCCCGTTCCGTCAGTTCCTGTCAGTCATGAATGACTAGGGGCCCCTGCCCATCAAGTTTCACAGGCAACGGAGCCCGTTTCCTCGTTTTGGGCACCCGAAGCTCGATTTCAAAGTTTTAAGTTAACGTTCTAACTTAAACCTACTTTTCAACGTTACGAGCAATCCGGGATTCGGAATCCCGTTCCGTCAGTTCCTGCAAGTCATGAATGACTAGGGGACCCTGTCCGTCATGTTTCACGGGCAACGCAGCCCGTTTCCTCATTTTGGGCGTCCGGAAGCTCGATTTCTAAGTTTTAAGTTAACGTTTTAACTTAAACCTACTTTTCAACATTACGAGCAATCCGGGATTCAGAATCCCGTTCCGTCAGTTCCTGCAAGTCATGAATGACTAGGGGCCCATGCCCGTCCAGTTTCACAGGTAACGGAGCCCGTTTCCTCGTTTTGGGCGTCCGGAGCCTTAATTTCTAAGTTTTAAGTTAACGTTTTAACTTAAACCTACTTTTCAACATTACGAGCAATCCGGGATTCAGAATTCCGTTCCGTCAGTTCCTGCAAGTCATGAATGACTAGGCGCCCCTGTCCATCAAGTTTCACAGGCAACGGAGCCCGTTTCCTCATTTTGGGCGCCCGGAAGCTCGATTTCAAAGTTTTAAGTTAACGTTCTAACTTAAACCTACTTTTCAACATTACAGGCAATCCGGGATTCAAAATCTCATGCCGTCAGTTCCTGCAAGTCATGAATGACTAGGGGCCCATGCCCGTCTAGTTTCACGAGCAACGGAGCCCGTTTCCTCATTTTGGGCGTCCGGAAGCTCGATTTCTAAGTTTTAACTTCACGTTCTAACTTAAACCTACTTTTGAACATTTCGAGCAATCCGGGATTCGGAATCCCGTTCCGTCAGTTCCTGCAAGTCATGAATTACTAGGGACCCATACCCGTCAAGTTTCACGGGCAACGGAGTCCGTTTCCTCGTTTTGGGCGCCCGGAGGCTTAATTTCTAAGTTTTAAGTTAACGTTCTAACTTAAACCTACTTTTCAACATTACGAGCAACCCGGGATTCGGAATCCCGTTCCGTCAGTTCCTGTAAGTCATGAATGACTAGGGGCCCCTGCCCATCAAGTTTCACAGGCAACGGAGCCCGTTTCCTCGTTTTGGGCGCCCGGAAGCTCGATTTCAAAGTTTTAAGTTAACGTTGTAACTTAAACCTACTTTTCAACATTACAGGCAATCCGGGATTCAAAATCCCGTGCCTTTAGTTACTGCAAGTCATGAATGACTAGGGGCCCATGCCCGTCAAGTTTCACGAGCAACGGAGCCCGTTTCCTTATTTTGGGTGTCCGGAAGCTCGATTTCTAAGTTTTAACTTCACGTTCTAACTTAAACCTACTTTTCAACGTTACGAGCAATCCGGGATTCGGAATCCCGTTCCGTCAGTTCCTGCAAGTTATGAATGACTAGGGGACCCTGTCCGTCATGTTTCACGGGCAACGCAGCCCGTTTCCTCATTTTGGGCGTCCGGAAGCTCGATTTCTAAGTTTTAAGTTAACGTTTTAACTTAAACCTACTTTTCAACATTACGAGCAATCCGGGATTCAGAATCCCGTTCCGTCAGTTCCTGCAAGTCATGAATGACTAGGGGCCCATGCCCGTCTAGTTTCACAGGTAACGGAGCCCGTTTCCTCGTTTTGGGCGCCCGGAGGCTTAATTTCTAAGTTTTAAGTTAACGTTCTAACTTAAACCTACTTTTCAACATTACGAGCAATCCGAGATTCAGAATTCCGTTCCGTCAGTTCCTGCAAGTCATGAATGACTAGGGGCCCCTGCCCATCAAGTTTCACAGGCAACGGAGCCCGTTTCCTCATTTTGGGCGCCCGGAAGCTCGATTTCAAAGTTTTAAGTTAACGTTCTAACTTAAACCTACTTTTCAACATTACAGGCAATCCGGGATTCAAAATCTCATGCCGTCAGTTCCTGCAAGTCATGAATGACTAGGGGCCCATGCCCGTCTAGTTTCACGAGCAACGGAGCCCGTTTCCTCATTTTGGGCGTCCGGAAGCTCGATTTCTAAGTTTTAACTTCACGTTCTAACTTAAACCTACTTTTGAACATTTCGAGCAATCCGGGATTCGGAATCCCGTTCCGTCAGTTCCTGCAAGTCATGAATGACTAGGGACCCATGCCCGTCAAGTTTCACGGGCAACGTAGTCCGTTTGCTCGTTTTGGGCGTCCGGAGGCTTAATTTCTAAGTTTTAAGTTAACGTTCTAACTTAAACCTACATTTCAACATTACGAGCAATCCGGGATTCGGAATCGCATTCCGTCAGTTCCTCCAAATCATGAATGACTAGGGGCCCATGCCCGGCAAGTTTCACGAGCAACGGAGCCCGTTTCCTCATTTTGCGCGTCCGGAAGCTCGATTTCTAAGTTTTAAGTTAACGTTTTAACTTAAACCTACTTTTGAACATTTGGAGCAATCCGGGATTCGGAATCCCGTTCCGTCAGTTCCTGCAACTCATGAATGACTAGGGACCCATGCCCGTCAAGTTTCACGGGCAACGGAGTCCGTTTGCTCGTTTTGGGCGTCCGGAGGCTTAATTTCTAAGTTTTAAGTTAACGTTCTAACTTAAACCTACATTTCAACATTACGAGCAATCCGGGATTCAGAATCCCGTTCCGTCAGTTCCTGCAAGTTATGAATGACTAGGGGCCCTAGCCCATCAAGTTTCACAGGCGCGGAGCCCGTTTCCTCGTTTTGGGCGCCTGGAAGCTCGATTTCAAAGTTTTAAGTTAACGTTCTTACTTAAACTTACTTTTCAACATTACAGGCAATCCGGGATTCAAAATCCCGTGCCATCAGTTACTGCAAGTCATGAATGACTAGGGGCCCATGCCCGTCAAGTTTCACGAGCAACGGAGCCCGTTTCCTCATTTTGGGCGTCCGGAAGCTCGATTTCTAAGTTTTAACTTCACGTTCTAACTTAAACCTACTTTTCAACATTACGAGCAATCCGGGATTCAGAATCCCATTCCGTCAGTTCTTGCAAGTCTTGGATGACTAGGGTCCCCTGCCCGTCAAGTTTCACGGGCAACGGAGCCCGTTTCCACATTTTGGGCGTCCGGAAGCTCGATTTCTAAGTTTTAAGTTAACGTTTTATCATAAACCTACTTTTGAACATTTCGAGCAATCCGGGATTCGGAATCCCGTTCCGTCAGTTCCTGCAAGTCATGAATGACTAGGGACCCATGCCCGTCAAGTTTCACGGGCAACGGAGTCCGTTTCCTCTGTTTGGGCGCCCGGAGGCTTAATTTCAAAGTTTTAAGTTAACGTTCTAACTTAAACCTACTTTTCAACATTACGAGCAATCCGGGACTCGGAATCCCGTTCCGTCAGTTCCTGTAAGTCATGAATGACTAGGGGTCCCTGCCCATCATGTTTCACAGGCAACGGAGACCGTTTCCTCATTTTGGGCACTCGGAAGCTCGATTTCAAAGTTTTAAGTTAACGTTCTAACTCAAACCTACTTTTCAACACTACAGGCAATCCGGGATTCAAAATCCCGTGCCGTTAGTTACTGCAAGTCATGAATTACTAGGGGCCCATGCCCGTCAAGTTTCACGAGCAACGGAGCCCGTTTCCTCATTTTGGGCGTCCGGAAGCTCGATTTCTAAGTTTTAACTTCACGTTCTAACTTAAACCTACTTTTCAACGTTACGAGCAATCCGGGATTCAGAATCCCGTTCCGTCAGTTCCTGCAAGTCATGAATGACTAGGGGACCCTGTCCGTCATGTTTCACGGGCAACGCAGCCCGTTTCCTCATTTTGGGCGTCCGGAAGCTCGATTTCTAAGTTTTAAGTTAACGTTTTAACTTAAACCTACTTTTCAACATTACGAGCAATCCGGGATTCAGAATCCCGTTCCGTCAGTTCCTGCAAGTCATGAATGACTAGGGGCCCATGCCCGTCCACTTTCACAGGTAACGGAGCCCGTTTCCTCGTTTTGGGCGTCCGGAGCCTTAATTTCTAAGTTTTAAGTTAACGTTCTAGCTTAAACCATCTTTTCAACATTACGAGCAATCCGGGATTCAGAATTCCGTTCCGTCAGTTCCTGCAAGTCATGAATGACTAGGTGCCCCTGTCCATCAAGTTTCACAGGCAACGGAGCCCGTTTCCTCATTTTGGGCGCCCGGAAGCTGGATTTCAAAGTTTTAAGTTAACGTTCTAACTTAAACCTACTTTTCAACATTACAGGCAATCCGGGATTCAAAATCTCATGCCGTCAGTTCCTGCAAGTCATGAATGACTAGGGGCCCATGCCCGTCTAGTTTCACGAGCAACGGAGCCCGTTTCCTCATTTTGGGCGTCCGGAAGCTCGATTTCTAAGTTTTAACTTCACGTTCTAACTTAAACCTACTTTTGAACATTTCGAGCAATCCGGGATTCGGAATCCCGTTCCGTCAGTTCCTGCAAGTCATGAAGGACTAGGGACCCATGCCCGTCAAGTTTCACGGGCAACGGAGTCCGTTTCCTCGTTTTGGGCGCCCGGAGGCTTAATTTCTAAGTTTTAAGTTAACGTTCTAACTTAAACCTACTTTTCAACATTACGAGCAATCCGGGATTCGGAATCCCGTTCCGTCAGTTCCTGTAAGTCATGAATGACTAGGGGCCCCTGCCCATCAAGTTTCACAGGCAACGGAGCCCGTTTCCTCGTTTTGGGCGCCCGGAAGCTCGATTTCAAAGTTTTAAGTTAACGTTGTAACTTAAACCTACTTTTCAACATTACAGGCAATCCGGGATTCAAAATCCCGTGCCTTTAGTTACTGCAAGTCATGAATGACTAGGGGCCCATGCCCGTCAAGTTTCACGAGCAACGGAGCCCGTTTCCTCATTTTGGGCGTCCGGAAGCTCGATTTCTAAGTTTTAACTTCACGTTCTAACTTAAACCTACTTTTCAACGTTACGAGCAATCCGGGATTCGGAATCCCGTTCCGTCAGTTCCTGCAAGTCATGAATGACTAGGGGACCCTGTCCGTCATGTTTCACGGGCAACGCAGCCCGTTTCCTCATTTTGGGCGTCCGGAAGCTCGATTTCTAAGTTTTAAGTTAACGTTCTAACTTAAACCTACTTTTCAACATTACGAGCAATCCGGGATTCAGAATCCCGTTCCGTCAGTTCCTGCAAGTCATGAATGACTAGGGGCCCATGCCCGTCTAGTTTCACAGGTAACGGAGCCCGTTTCCTCGTTTTGGGCGCCCGGAGGCTTAATTTCTAAGTTTTAAGTTAACGTTCTAACTTAAACCTACTTTTCAACATTACGAGCAATCCGGGATTCGGAATCCCGTTCCGTCAGTTCCTGTAAGTCATGAATGACTAGGGGCCCCTGCCCATCAAGTTTCACAGGCAACGGAGCCCGTTTCCCCGTTTTGGGCGCCCGGAAGCTCGATTTCAAAGTTTTAAGTTAACGTTGTAACTTAAACCTACTTTTCAACATTACAGGCAATCCGGGATTCAAAATCCCGTGCCTTTAGTTACTGCAAGTCATGAATGACAAGGGGCCCATGCCCGTTAAGTTTCACGAGCAACGGAGCCCGTTTCCTCATTTTGGGCGTCCGGAAGCTCGATTTCTAAGTTTTAACTTCACGTTCTAACTTAAACCTACTTTTCAACGTTACGAGCAATCCGGGATTCGGAATCCCGTTCCGTCAGTTCCTGCAAGTCATGAATGACTAGGGGACCCTGTCCGTCATGTTTCACGGGCAACGCAGCCCGTTTCCTCATTTTGGGCGTCCGGAAGCTCGATTTCTAAGTTTTAAGTTAACGTTTTAACTTAAACCTACTTTTCAACATTACGAGCAATCCGGGATTCAGAATCCCGTTCCGTCAGTTCCTGCAAGTCATGAATGACTAGGGGCCCATGCCTGTCTAGTTTCACAGGTAACGGAGCCCGTTTCCTCGTTTTGGGCGCCCGGAGGCTTAATTTCTAAGTTTTAAGTTAACGTTCTAACTTAAACCTACTTTTCAACATTACGAGCAATCCGAGATTCAGAATTCCGTTCCGTCAGTTCCTGCAAGTCATGAATGACTAGGGGCCCCTGCCCATCAAGTTTCACGGGCAACGGAGCCCGTTTCCTCATTTTGGGCGCCCGGAAGCTCGATTTCTAAGTTTTAACTTCACGTTCTAACTTAAACCTACTTTTCAACATTACAGGCAATCCGGGATTCAAAATCTCATGCCGTCAGTTCCTGCAAGTCATGAATGACTAGGGGCCCATGCCCGTCTAGTTTCACGAGCAACGGAGCCCATTTCCTCATTTTGGGCGTCCGGAAGCTCGATTTCTAAGTTTTAACTTCACGTTCTAACTTAAACCTACTTTTGAACATTTCGAGCAATCCGGGATTCGGAATCCCGTTCCGTCAGTTCCTGTAAGTCATGAATGACTAGGGACCCATGCCCGTCAAGTTTCACGGGCAACGTAGTCCGTTTGCTCGTTTTGGGCGTCCGGAGGCTTAATTTCTAAGTTTTAAGTTAACGTTCTAACTTAAACCTACATTTCAACATTACGAGCAATCCGGGATTCAGAATCCCGTTCCGTCAGTTCCTGCAAGTTATGAATGACTAGGGGCCCTAGCCCATCAAGTTTCACAGGCGCGGAGCCCGTTTCCTCGTTTTGGGCGCCTGGAAGCTCGATTTCAAAGTTTTAAGTTAACGTTCTTACTTAAACTTACTTTTCAACATTACAGGCAATCCGGGATTCAAAATCCCGTGCCATCAGTTACTGCAAGTCATGAATGACTAGGGGCCCATGCCCGTCAAGTTTCACGAGCAACGGAGCCCGTTTCCTCATTTTGGGCGTCCGGAAGTTCGATTTCTAAGTTTTAACTTCACGTTCTAACTTAAACCTACTTTTCAACATTACGAGCAATCCGGGATTCAGAATCCCATTCCGTCTGTTCTTGCAAGTCTTGGATGACTAGGGTCCCCTGCCCGTCAAGTTTCACGGGCAACGGAGCCCGTTTCCACATTTTGGGCGTCCGGAAGCTCGATTTCTAAGTTTTAAGTTAACGTTTTAACATAAACCTACTTTTGAACATTTCGAGCAATCCGGGATTCGGAATCCCGTTCCGTCAGTTCCTGCAAGTCATGAATGACTAGGGACCCATGCCCGTCATGTTTCACGGGCAACGGAGTCCGTTTCCTCGTTTTGGGCGCCCGGAGGCTTAATTTCTAAGTTTTAAGTTAACGTTCTAACTTAAACCTACTTTTCAACATTACGAGCAATCCGGGATTCGGAATCCCGTTCCGTCAGTTCCTGTAAGTCATGAATGACTAGGGGCCCCTGCCCATCAAGTTTCACAGGCAACGGAGCCCGTTTCCTCGTTTTGGGCGCCCGGAAGCTCGATTTCAAAGTTTTAAGTTAACGTTGTAACTTAAACCTACTTTTCAACATTACAGGCAATCCGGGATTCAAAATCCCGTGCCTTTAGTTACTGCAAGTCATGAATGACTAGGGGCCAATGCCCGTCAAGTTTCACGAGCAACGGAGCCCGTTTCCTCAGTTTGGGCGTCCGGAAGCTCGATTTCTAAGTTTTAACTTCACGTTCTAACTTAAACCTACTTTTCAACGTTACGAGCAATCCGGGATTCGGAATCCCGTTCCGTCAGTTCCTGCAAGTCATGAATGACTAGGGGACCCTGTCCGTCATGTTTCACGGGCAACGCAGCCCGTTTCCTCATTTTGGGCGTCCGGAAGCTCGATTTCAAAGTTTTAAGTTAACGTTTTAAATTAAACCTACTTTTCAACATTACGAGCAATCCGGGATTCAGAATCCCGTTCCGTCAGTTCCTGCAAGTCATGAATGACTAGGGGCCCA
Source organism: Cinnamomum chago (assembly GCA_038049695.1). NCBI lineage: Eukaryota > Viridiplantae > Streptophyta > Magnoliopsida > Laurales > Lauraceae > Cinnamomum > Cinnamomum chago. The sequence goes on along the minus strand of CP142453.1, from coordinate 41,230,203 downwards.
TGCCCGTCTAGTTTCACAGGTAACGGAGCCCGTTTCCTCGTTTTGGGCGCCCGGAGGCTTAATTTCTAAGTTTTAAGTTAACGTTCTAACTTAAACCTACTTTTCAACATTACGAGCAATCCGAGATTCAGAATTCCGTTCCGTCAGTTCCTGCAAGTCATGAATGACTAGGGGCCCATGCCCGTCTAGTTTCACGAGCAACGGAGCCCGTTTCCTCATTTTGGGCGTCCGGAAGCTCGATTTCTAAGTTTTAACTTCACGTTCTAACTTAAACCTACTTTTGAACATTTCGAGCAATCCGGGATTCGGAATCCCGTTCCGTCAGTTCCTGCAAGTCATGAATGACTAGGGACCCATGCCCGTCAAGTTTCACGGGCAACGGAGTCCGTTTCCTCGTTTTGGGCGCCCGGAGGCTTAATTTCTAAGTTTTAAGTTAACGTTCTAACTTAAACCTACTTTTCAACATTACGAGCAATCCGGGATTCGGAATCCCGTTCCGTCAGTTCCTGTAAGTCATGAATGACTAGGGGCCCCTGCCCATCAAGTTTCACAGGCAACGGAGCCCGTTTCCTCGTTTTGGGCGCCCGGAAGCTCGATTTCAAAGTTTTAAGTTAACGTTGTAACTTAAACCTACTTTTCAACATTACAGGCAATCCGGGATTCAAAATCCCGTGCCTTTAGTTACTGCAAGTCATGAATGACTAGGGGCCCATGCCCGTCAAGTTTCACGAGCAACGGAGCCCGTTTCCTCATTTTGGGCGTCCGGAAGCTCGATTTCTAAGTTTTAACTTCACGTTCTAACTTAAACCTACTTTTCAACGTTACGAGCAATCCGGGATTCGGAATCCCGTTCCGTCAGTTCCTGCAAGTCATGAACGACTAGGGAACCCTGTCCGTCAAGTTTCACGGGCAACGCAGCCCGTTTCCTCATTTTGGGCGTCCGGAAGCTCGATTTCTAAGTTTTAAGTTAACGTTTTAACTTAAACCTACTTTTCAACATTACGAGCAATCCGGGATTCAGAATCCCGTTCCGTCAGTTCCTGCAAGTCATGAATGACTAGGGGCCCATGCCCGTCTAGTTTCACAGGTAACGGAGCCCGTTTCCTCATTTTGGGCGCCCGGAGGCTTAATTTCTAAGTTTTAAGTTAACGTTCTAACTTAAACCTACTTTTCAACATTACGAGCAATCCGAGATTCAGAATTCCGTTCCGTCAGTTCCTGCAAGTCATGAATGACTAGGGGCCCCTGCCCATCAAGTTTCACAGGCAACGGAGCCCGTTTCCTCATTTTGGGCGCCCGGAAGCTCGATTTCAAAGTTTTAAGTTAACGTTCTAACTTAAACCTACTTTTCAACATTACAGGCAATCCGGGATTCAAAATCTCATGCCGTCAGTTCCTGCAAGTCATGAATGACTAGGGGTCCATGCCCGTCTAGTTTCACGAGCAACGGAGCCCGTTTCCTCATTTTGGGCGTCCGGAAGCTCGATTTCTAAGTTTTAACTTCACGTTCTAACTTAAACCTACTTTTGAACATTTCGAGCAATCCGGGATTCGGAATCCCGTTCCGTCAGTTCCTGCAAGTCATGAATGACTAGGGACCCATGCCCGTCAAGTTTCACGGGCAACGTAGTCCGTTTGCTCGTTTTGGGCGTCCGGAGGCTTAATTTCTAAGTTTTAAGTTAACGTTCTAACTTAAACCTACATTTCAACATTACGAGCAATCCGGGATTCAGAATCCCGTTCCGTCAGTTCCTGCAAGTTATGAATGACTAGGGGCCCTAGCCCATCAAGTTTCACAGGCGCGGAGCCCGTTTCCTCGTTTTGGGCGCCTGGAAGCTCGATTTCAAAGTTTTAAGTTAACGTTCTTACTTAAACTTACTTTTCAACATTACAGGCAATCCGGGATTCAAAATCCCGTGCCATCAGTTACTGCAAGTCATGAATGACTAGGGGCCCATGCCCGTCAAGTTTCACGAGCAACGGAGCCCGTTTCCTCATTTTGGGCGTCCGGAAGCTCGATTTCTAAGTTTTAACTTCACGTTCTAACTTAAACCTACTTTTCAACATTACGAGCAATCCGGGATTCAGAATCCCATTCCGTCAGTTCTTGCAAGTCTTGGACGACTAGGGTCCCCTGCCCGTCAAGTTTCACGGGCAACGGAGCCCGTTTCCACATTTTGGGCGTCCGGAAGCTCGATTTCTAAGTTTTAAGTTAACGTTTTAACATAAACCTACTTTTGAACATTTCGAGCAATCCGGGATTCGGAATCCCGTTCCGTAAGTTCCTGCAAGTCATGAATGACTAGGGACCCATGCCCGTCATGTTTCACGGGCAACGGAGTCCGTTTCCTCGTTTTGGGTGCCCGGAGGCTTAATTTCTAAGTTTTAAGTTAACGTTCTAACTTAAACCTACTTTTCAACATTACGAGCAATCCGGGATTCGGAATCCCGTTCCGTCAGTTCCTGTAAGTCATGAATGACTAGGGGCCCATGCCCGTCTAGTTTCACAGGTAACGGAGCCCGTTTCCTCGTTTTGGGCGCCCGGAGGCTTAATTTCTAAGTTTTAAGTTAACGTTCTAACTTAAACCTACTTTTCAACATTACGAGCAATCCGAGATTCAGAATTCCGTTCCGTCAGTTCCTGCAAGTCATGAATGACTAGGGGCCCATGCCCGTCTAGTTTCACAGGTAACGGAGCCCGTTTCCTCGTTTTGGGCGCCCGGAGGCTTAATTTCTAAGTTTTAAGTTAACGTTCTAACTTAAACCTACTTTTCAACATTACGAGCAATCCGAGATTCAGAATTCCGTTCCGTCAGTTCCTGCAACTCATGAATGACTAGGGGCCCATGCCCGTCTAGTTTCACGAGCAACGGAGCCCGTTTCCTCATTTTGGGCGTCCGGAAGCTCGATTTCTAAGTTTTAACTTCACGTTCTAACTTAAACCTACTTTTGAACATTTCGATAAATCCGGGATTCGGAATCCCGTTCCGTCAGTTCCTGCAAGTCATGAATGACTAGGGACCCATGCCCGTCAAGTTTCACGGGCAACGGAGTCCGTTTCCTCGTTTTGGGCGCCCGGAGGCTTAATTTCTAAGTTTTAAGTTAACGTTCTAACTTAAACCTACTTTTCAACATTACGAGCAATCCGGGATTCGGAATCCCGTTCCGTCAGTTCCTGTTAGGAATTTTGTAGATTGCAATTTGATGGTTGCATTATCATTCTAGCATCATTTGATTTACACACTTGCATTGGTTTTAAATAAACTTGAAATCTTGTTTTATTCATGCATTACTTTTTAGTTTTGTAAAAGTATTGATTTATGCATGTTTTGGTTTCAATCTTGGATGCATTTGATTTAGAAAAGAGTTTTCAAAGAAATCAAGCAAGCCTTGTTTTAAAAAGTTTTGAAACTTTTTAGGCTTTTTATGGCATGTTTTAAAAACCTTTAGAATCCTTAAAACATGTTTTCCAAGCTTGATTTAGTGGCCAAAAGGTCCCCCAAAGAAAAACCTTCAAATATGCAAAAGTTGCATTTTTTGCAAATAGGGGGGAGTCCCGGCAGTGTCGCCGGTCGACCGAGACACAGGTCTCGGTCGACCGAGACAACTGGAGGTAAAAACTGCATTTTTGCACTGAAACCTCCAACGGTCAGAAATCTGACCGTTGTGCCTTCCCGGTCGACCGAGGCCTGTGTGCCGGTCGACCGAGGATATAGCCGTTGGACCTTTTTGGCTATAAAATGAGTTCTTTCCCTTACCAAAAGTTGGGAATTTTTAGCCCCTCCTTGAGAGGATTTGAGGCATATCAAAAGGGAAAAGAACCAAGGGATGAAGGGGATGATTAGGAAAGCTAAAGCTTGGATTAATGAAGTTAAACCACCAAGTAGGCTCTTCCTTTCTTAATCACATGTTTGCATGCTCTTGTTTTATTTTTGGTAAATCATTTCTAGCATGTTAAACTATGTTTGTGTTGTGTCCTTAACATATTTTATGTTTTGAGTTGATTTATTGTTTTGGATATAACATCACATGATTCAATCCAAGTAGTACTTGAATTGGTAAATCAAAGTAGATCATGTTAATGAAAGAACTTTGGTAAATCATATGTAACATGATCCATATACTTGGTTGAATCTTTGGTTGTTGTTTTCCATCATAAGAACATCTCTCTCAAAACTAACTTATGTTTTGGATTCAACTTCTTTACAAATCATATGTTTTCATGTTTTGTTTTATCATTGGTAAATCTTTGTAACATGTTAATCTATGATTTGTTGTATCCTTAGCATATTCTATATTTTGAATAGATCTATTGTTTTGGATACATCACCATTGATTCATCAAAGTAGTACTTAACTTTGGAAAATCTAAGTAGATCATGTTAATGAAATATGTAACATGATTCATATACTTTGTTGAATCTTTGGATGTTGTTCTTCCATCATAAGAAAATCTTTTTCAAATGTATCTTATGTTTTGGATTCAACATGTTTACAAATCATATGTGTATTATTGTTTTAATGCTTCACAACTTGCCTTACTTTGATTGGTAAATCTTTTTCAAGTTGTCTTTATAATTACATATGATTTGTCCCCTCTTTTCAATCAAATCTATTTTTATGTTTTGAGCATCATTGATGATTTGATTGACATCCCTATGCATCACATGTTTAGAGCTAATCCATTTCATACAACTTGTGTAACTTTGATATCATTAACAAGTTGTTACTTTTAACATGTGATTGCATTACTTCCTCAATCATAAATGTTTTTGAGCTAAAACTTTCAAAAGCCTTAGGCTTACATTTATGAGCTTTCATTTTCTAAATGATTGAGGATCACACACACACACACTTCATTTGTTTTCATCTTTGCATCCATAGTGTGAGTGTGTAGTTGTTATTCACTTCCATATCCGCCTATTTTAGAGGCAAATGTAATGAGCTAAAATGAATCTCCATCTAGTGTATTAAAGACACAACTTAGTGAGATAACCAACCATGTGGTTGAAGAGGTTATTGCTTAGCCTATAAAAGCATAATGGATAGGTTGATGTTAAGCCTTGAAAAACATCATTGTAAGGTTATTGCTTAGCCTTGGAAAGCATATTGTAAAGGTTATTGCTTAGCCTATTGAAAAGCATAAATAGTGGAAATCCGGTGGGGTGTTGGATCACAAGCCGGTAGTGGATGTAGGCATTGAGGCCGAACCACTATAAATCCTTGTGTGATGGTGCTTGCTTTGTGGTGATTGTTTATATTAGCTTCCGCATATTGTTTGATAATCATCACTTGTGACTAGTTTGTTTTAAAGAAGTTAAAATTGTTAAAATTGGTCATAAAAGAAGCTCACCCTATTCACCCCCCCTCTAGGGTTCGGATCCAGGTGGACTTACAGTTCCTGTAAGTCATGAATGACTAGGGGCCCCTGCCCATCAAGTTTCACAGGCAACGGAGCCCGTTTCCTCGTTTTGGGCGCCCGGAAGCTCGATTTCAAAGTTTTAAGTTAACGTTGTAACTTAAACCTACTTTTCAACATTACAGGCAATCCGGGATTCAAAATCCCGTGCCTTTAGTTACTGCACGTCATGAATGACTAGGGGCCCATGCCCGTCAAGTTTCACGAGCAACGGAGCCCGTTTCCTCATTTTGGGCGTCCGGAAGCTCGATTTCTAAGTTTTAACTTCACGTTCTAACTTAAACCTACTTATCAACGTTACGAGCAATCCGGGATTCGGAATCCCGTTCCGTCAGTTCCTGCAAGTCATGAATGACTAGGGGACCCTGTCCGTCATGTTTCACGGGCAACGCAGCCCGTTTCCTCATTTTGGGCGTCCGGAAGCTCGATTTCAAAGTTTTAAGTTAACGTTTTAAATTAAACCTACTTTTCAACATTACGAGCAATCCGGGATTCAGAATCCCGTTCCGTCAGTTCCTGCAAGTCATGAATGACTAGGGGCCCATGCCCGTCTAGTTTCACAGGTAACGGAGCCCGTTTCCTCGTTTTGGGCGCCCGGAGGATTAATTTCTAAGTTTTAAGTTAACGTTCTAACTTAAACCTACTTTTCAACATTACGAGCAATCCGAGATTCAGAATTCCGTTCCGTCAGTTCCTGCAAGTCATGAATGACTAGGGGCCCATGCCCGTCTAGTTTCACGAGCAACGGAGCCCGTTTCCTCATTTTGGGCGTCCGGAAGCTCGATTTCTAAGTTTTAACTTCACGTTCTAACTTAAACCTACTTTTGAACATTTCGAGCAATCCGGGATTCAGAATCCCGTTCCGTCCGTTCCTGCAAGTCATGAATGACTAGGGACCTATGCCCGTCAAGTTTCACGGGCAACGGAGTCCGTTTCCTCGTTTTTGGGGCCCGGAGGCTTAATTTCTAAGTTTTAAGTTAACGTTCTAACTTAAACCTACTTTTCAACATTACGAGCAATCCGGGATTCGGAATCCCGTTCCGTCAGTTCCTGTAAGTCATGAATGACTAGGGGCCCCTGCCCATCAAGTTTCACAGGCAACGGAGCCCGTTTCCTCGTTTTGGGCGCCCGGAAGCTCGATTTCAAAGTTTTAAGCTAACGTTGTAACTTAAACCTACTTTTCAACATTACAGGCAATCCGGGATTCAAAATCCCGTGCCTTTAGTTACTGCAAGTCATGAATGACTAGGGGCCCATGCCCGTCAAGTTTCACGAGCAACGGAGCCCGTTTCCTCATTTTGGGCGTCCGGAAGCTCGATTTCTAAGTTTTAACTTCACGTTCTAACTTAAACCTACTTTTCAACGTTACGAGCAATCCGGGATTCGGAATCCCGTTCCGTCAGTTCCTGCAAGTCATGAATGACTAGGGGACCATGCCCGTCTAGTTTCACGAGCAACGGAGCCCGTTTCCTCATTTTGGGCGTCCGGAAGCTCGATTTCTAAGTTTTAACTTCACGTTCTAACTTAAACCTACTTTTGAACATTTCGAGCAATCCGGGATTCGGAATCCCGTTCCGTCAGTTCCTGCAAGTCATGAATGACTAGGGACCCATGCCCGTCAAGTTTCACGGGCAACGGAGTCCGTTTCCTCGTTTTTGGCGCCCGGAGGCTTAATTTCTAAGTTTTAAGTTAACGTTCTAACTTAAACCTACTTTTCAACATTACGAGCAATCCGGGATTCGGAATCCCGTTCCGTCAGTTCCTGTAAGTCATGAATGACTAGGGGCCCCTGCCCATCAAGTTTCACAGGCAACGGAGCCCGTTTCCTCGTTTTGGGCGCCCGGAAGCTCGATTTCAAAGTTTTAAGTTAACGTTGTAACTTAAACCTACTTTTCAACATTACAGGCAATCCGGGATTCAAAATCCCGTGCCTTTAGTTACTGCAAGTCATGAATGACTAGGGGCCCATGCCCGTCAAGTTTCACGAGCAACGGAGCCCGTTTCCTCATTTTGGGCGTCCGGAAGCTCGATTTCTAAGTTTTAACTTCACGTTCTAACTTAAACCTACTTTTCAACGTTACGAGCAATCCGGGATTCGGAATCCCGTTCCGTCAGTTCCTGCAAGTCATGAATGACTAGGGGACCCTGTCTGTCATGTTTCACGGGCAACGCAGCCCGTTTCCTCATTTTGGGCGTCCGGAAGCTCGATTTCTAAGTTTTAAGTTAACGTTTTAACTTACACCTACTTTTCAACATTACGAGCAATCCGGGATTCAGAATCCCGTTCCGTCAGTTCCTGCAAGTCATGAATGACTAGGGGCCCATGCCCGTCTAGTTTCACAGGTAACGGAGCCCGTTTCCTCGTTTTGGGCGCCCGGAAGCTCGATTTCAAAGTTTTAAGTTAACGTTGTAACTTAAACCTACTTTTCAACATTACAGGCAATCCGGGATTCAAAATCCCGTGCCGTTAGTTACTGCAAGTCATGAATGACTAGGGGCCCATGCCCGTCAAGTTTCACGAGCAACGGAGCCCGTTTCCTCATTTTGGGCGCCCGTAAGCTCGATTTCAAAGTTTTAAGTTAACGTTCTAACTTAAACCTACTTTTCAACATTACAGGCAATCCGGGATTCAAAATCTCATGCCGTCAGTTCCTGCAAGTCATGAATGACTAGGGGCCCATGTCCGTCTAGTTTCACGAGCAACGGAGCCCGTTTCCTCATTTTGGGCGTCCGGAAGCTCGATTTCTAAGTTTTAACTTCACGTTCTAACTTAAACCTACTTTTGAACATTTCGAGCAATCCGGGATTCGGAATCCCGTTCCGTCAGTTCCTGCAAGTCATGAATGACTAGGGACCCATGCCCGTCAAGTTTCACGGGCAACGTAGTCCGTTTGCTCGTTTTGGGCGTCCGGAGGCTTAATTTCTAAGTTTTAAGTTAACGTTCTAACTTAAACCGACATTTCAACATTACGAGCAATCCGGGATTCAGATTCCCGTTCCGTCAGTTCCTGCAAGTTATGAATGACTAGGGGCCCTAGCCCATCAAGTTTCACAGGCGCGGACCCCGTTTCCTCGTTTTGGGCGCCTGGAAGCTCGATTTCAAAGTTTTAAGTTAACGTTCTTACTTAAACTTACTTTTCAACATTACAGGCAATCCGGGATTCAAAATCCCGTGCCATCAGTTACTGCAAGTCATGAATGACTAGGGGCCCATGCCCGTCAAGTTTCACGAGCAACGGAGCCCGTTTCCTCATTTTGGCCGTCCGGAAGCTCGATTTCTAAGTTTTAACTTCACGTTCTAACTTAAACCTACTTTTCAACATTACGAGCAATCCGGGATTCAGAATCCCATTCCGTCAGTTCTTACAAGTCTTGGATGACTAGGGTCCCTTGCCCGTCAAGTTTCACGGGCAACGGAGCCCGTTTCCACATTTTGGGCGTCCGGAAGCTCGATTTCTAAGTTTTAAGTTAACGTTTTAACATAAACCTACTTTTGAACATTTCGAGCAATCCGGGATTCGGAATCCCGTTCCGTCAGTTCCTGCAAGTCATGAATGACTAGGGACCCATGCCCGTCAAGTTTCACGGGCAACGGAGTCCGTTTCCTCGTTTTGGGCGCCCGGAGGCTTAATTTCTAAGTTTTAAGTTAACGTTCTAACTTAAACCTACTTTTCAACATTACGAGCAATCCGGGATTCGGAATCCCGTTCCGTCAGTTCCTGTAAGTCATGAATGACTAGGGGCCCCTGCCCATCAAGTTTCACAGGCAACGGAGACCGTTTCCTCATTTTGGGCACCCGGAAGCTCGATTTCAAAGTTTTAAGTTAACGTTCTAACTCAAACCTACTTTTCAACATTACAGGCAATCCGGGATTCAAAATCCCGTGCCGTTAGTTACTGCAAGTCATGAATTACTAGGGGCCCATGCCCGTCAAGTTTCACGAGCAACGGAGCCCATTTCCTCATTTTGGGCGTCCGGAAGCTCGATTTCTAAGTTTTAACTTCACGTTCTAACTTAAACCTACTTTTCAACGTTACGAGCAATCCGGGATTCGGAATCCCGTTCCGTAAGTTCCTGCAAGCCATGAATGACTAGGGGACCCTGTCCGTCATGTTTCACGGGCAACGTAGCCCGTTTCCTCATTTTGGGCGTCCGGAAGCTCGATTTCTAAGTTTTAAGTTAACGTTTTAACTTAAACCTACTTTTCAACATTACGAGCAATCCGGGATTCAGAATCCCGTTCCGTCAGTTCCTGCAAGTCATGAATGACTAGGGGCCCATGCCCGTCTAGTTTCACAGGTAACGGAGCCCGTTTCCTCGTTTTGGGCGTCCGGAGGCTTAATTTCTAAGTTTTAAGTTAACGTTCTAACTTAAACCTACTTTTCAACATTACGAGCAATCCGGGATTCAGAATTCCGTTCCGTCAGTTCCTGCAAGTCATGAATGACTAGGCGCCCCTGTCCATCAAGTTTCACAGGCAACGGAGCCCGTTTCCTCATTTTGGGCGCCCGGAAGCTCGATTTCAAAGTTTTAAGTTAACGTTCTAACTTAAACCTACTTTTCAACATTACAGGCAATCCGGGATTCAAAATCTCATGCCGTCAGTTCCTGCAAGTCATGAATGACTAGGGGCCCATGCCCGTCTAGTTTCACGAGCAACGGAGCCCGTTTCCTCATTTTGGGCGTCCGGAAGCTCGATTTCTAAGTTTTAACTTCACGTTCTAACTTAAACCTACTTTTGAACATTTCGAGCAATCCGGGATTCGGAATCCCGTTCCGTCAGTTCCTGCAAGTCATGAATGACTAGGGACCCATGCCCGTCAAGTTTCACGGGCAACGGAGTCCGTTTCCTCGTTTTGGGCGCCCGGACGCTTAATTTCAAAGTTTTAAGTTAACGTTCTAACTTAAACCTACTTTTCAACATTACGAGCAATCCGGGATTCGGAATCCCGTTCCGTCAGTTCCTGTAAGTCATGAATGACTAGGGGCCCCTGCCCATCAAGTTTCACAGGCAACGGAGCCCGTTTCCTCGTTTTGGGCGCCCGGAAGCTCGATTTCAAAGTTTTAAGTTAACGTTGTAACTTAAACCTACTTTTCAACATTACAGGCAATCCGGGATTCAAAATCCCGTGCCGTTAGTTACTGCAAGTCATGAATGACTAGGGGCCCATGCCCGTCAAGTTTCACGAGCAACGGAGCCCGTTTCCTCATTTTGGGCGTCCGGAAGCTCGATTTCTAAGTTTTAACTTCACGTTCTAACTTAAACCTACTTTTCAACGTTATGAGCAATCCGGGATTCGGAATCCCGTTCCGTCAGTTCCTGCAAGTCATGAATGACTAGGGGACCCTGTCCGTCATGTTTCACGGGCAACGCAGCCCGTTTCCTCATTTTGGGCGTCCGGAAGCTCGATTTCAAAGTTTTAAGTTAACGTTTTAACTTAAACCTACTTTTCAACATTACGAGCAATCCGGGATTCAGAATCCCGTTCCGTCAGTTCCTGCAAGTCATGAATGACTAGGGGCCCATGCCCGTCTAGTTTCACAGGTAACGGAGCCCGTTTCCTCATTTTGGGCGCCCGGAGGCTTAATTTCTAAGTTTTAAGTTAACGTTCTAACTTAAACCTACTTTTCAACATTACGAGCAATCCGAGATTCAGAATTCCGTTCCGTCAGTTCCTGCAAGTCATGAATGACTAGGGGCCCCTGCCCATCAAGTTTCACAGGCAACGGAGCCCGTTTCCTCATTTTGGGCGCCCGGAAGCTCGATTTCAAAGTTTTAAGTTAACGTTCTAACTTAAACCTACTTTTCAACATTACAGGCAATCCGTGATTCAAAATCTCATGCCGTCAGTTCCTACATGTCATGAATGACTAGGGGCCCATGCCCGTCTAGTTTCTGTTAGGAATTTTCTAGATTGCAATTTGATGGATGCATATCATACTAGCATCATTTGATTCACACACTTGCATTGGTTTTAAATAAACTTGAAATCTTGTTTTATTCATGCATTGCTTTTAAGATTTGTAAAAGTATTGATTTATGCATGATTTGTATTTTCATCTTGGATGCATTTGATTTAGAAAAGAGTTTTCAAGAAATCAAGCAAGCCTTTGTTTTAAAAGTTTTGAATCTTTTTTGGCTTTTTATGTCATGTTTTAAAAACCATTAGAATCTTTAAAACATGTTTTCCAAGCTTGATTTAGTGGCAAAAAGGTCCCCCAAAGAAATAACTATGAAATGGGAAAAGTTGGTTTTTTTTGTCAAAGGGAGGCAGTCCCGGCAGTGTTGCCGGTCGACCGAGAGGCAGGTCTCGGTCGACCGAGACAACTGGAGGTAATTTCTGCAGTTTTGAACTGAAACCTCCAACGGTCAGAAATCTGACCGTTGTGCCTTCCCGGTCGACCGAGACCTCTTTGTCGGTCGACCGAGGACTAGCCGTTGGCAACTTTTTGCTATAAAATGAGTTCTTTCCCTTGCCAAAAGTTGGAATTTTTAAGCCCCTCCTTGAGAGGTATTGAGGCATATCAAGAGGGAAAAGAACCAAGGGATGAAGGGGAAGATTAGGAAAGCTAAAGCTTGGATTAATGAAGTTAAACCACCAAGTAGGCTCTTCCTTTCTTAATCATAGTTTTTCATGCCTTGTTTTATTTTTGGTAAATCATTTCTAGCATGTTAAACTATGTTTGTGTTGTGTCCTTAACATGTGTTATGTTTTGAGTTGATTTATTATTTTGGATACAACACCATATGATTCAATTCAAGTAGTACTTAACTTTGGTAAATCTAAGTAGATCATGTTAATGTAAAAACCTTTGAAATCATATGTAACATGATCCATATACTTGGTTGAATCTTTGGTTGTTGTTTTCCATCATAAGAACATCTCTCTCAAAACTAACTTATGTTTTGGATTCAACTTCTTTACAAATCATATGTTTTCATGTTTTGTTTTATCATTGGTAAATCTTAGTAACATGTTAACCTATGATGTGTTGTATCCTTAGCATGTGTTATATTTTGAACAGATCTATTGTTTTGGATACATCACCATTGATTCATCAAAGTAGTACTTTATCTTTGGTAAATCTAAGTAGATCATGTTAATGAAATATGTAACATGATTCATATACTTTGTTGAATCATTGGTTGTTGTTTTTCCATCATAAGAAAATCTCTCTCAAATGTATCTTATGTTTTGGATCCAACATCTTTACAAATCATATGTGTATTATTGTTTTAATGCTTCACAACTTGCCTTACTTTGATTGGTAAATCATTTTCAAGTTGTCCTTATAATTACATATGATTTGTCCCCTCTTTTCAATCAAATCTATTTTTATGTTTTGAGCTTCATTGATGATTTGATTGACATCCCTATGCATCACATGTTTAGAGCTAATCCATTTCATACAACTTGTGTAACTTTGATATCATTAACAAGTTGTTACTTTTAACATGTGATTGCATTATATCCTCAATCATAAATGTTTTTGAGCTAAAACTTTCAAAAGCCTTAGGCATACATTTATGAGCTTTCATTTTCTAAATGATTGAGGACCACACACACACACTTCATTTGTTTTCAACTTTGCATTCATAGTGTGAGTGTGTATTTGTATTTCACTTCCATATCCGCCTAATTAAGAGGCAATGTAATGAGCTTAATAGAATCTCCATCAAGTGTATGATAGACACTAATTAGTGAGATAACCAACCTTGTGGTTGAAGAGGTTATTGCTTAGCCTTTAAAAGCATAGTGTATAGGTTGATGTTAAGCCTTGGAAAAACATCAATGTAAAGGTTATTGCTTAGCCTTGGAAAGCATATTGTAAAGGTTATTGCTTAGCCTATTGAAAAGCATAAATAGTGGAAATCCGGTGGGGTGTTGGATCACAAGCCGGTAGTGGATGTAGGCATTGAGGCCGAACCACTATAAATACTTGTGTGATGGTGCTTGCTTTGTGGTGATTGCTTATATTAGCTTCCGCATATTGTTTGATAATCATCACTTGTGACTAGTTTGTTTTAAAGAAGTTAAAATTGTTAAAATTGGTCATAAAAGAAGCTCACCCTATTCACCCCCCCTCTAGGGTTCGGATCCCCATGGACTTACAAGTGGTATCAGAGAGGGTTACTCCATTTTAGGGCTTAACAACCCGGAGTTGATCCTTGCTAGATTTGAACCCTAGTGTTGTGTTTTATTGCATATCTTTTTAAAGATTTCCACTATGTTTGAAAATGATATTTTCCCTAGCCTCAATGCACCACTCTAAGACTTTTACAAGTTATATCTTCTAGAGTTGGTGAGTCCTAAAAGTGATCTCTCAAGGACACCTTTTCAAGACCTTAGGTGTATTTTCAAAGGTAGACTATTTGAGTAACCTTAAGGCCTTGATACCCCTAGACCAACCTACTCTTTTTAGTTATATCTATTTGTTGGTCTTTGTACATTTGCATTTTGTTGCTTTATAGTCACATCTTTTAAAATGCAATGTTTCTTTGTGATCATTTGATTTTGTCTTCATGAACTTTTATAGTTATATCTCATGGTTTTCAAAAATTCTTTGATTGCAACCTTTTCATGATGGATTTGCATTTTGATCATATAGTTATATTTCTTGTAGTGCATATCTATTCATGATCAATTGATTGTGATTACAAATGCTTTCATAGCTAGTTTTTCATGATCAATTGATGTTGGAAAATCATTTGATGTTTGTCATAGTTAGATCCTTTTTGGAAATCAAATGATTTGAAGCAACCTTAGTTTTCCATTGATTTACAAGTTATATCTTTTGATATGGAAAATTTGTAAGTGTCTATTGTTTTACAAATTGAAAACTTTACAATAGTACACTTTTTGTTTTTCAAAAACACTTGCTCTTAATTCTATAAATGATTCTTTGTTGGAATTTCATACATTGAAGTGATTTGAAAAACTTTGGAAAATGTTCTAAGCTTTATTAGTTATATTTATAGAAGCATTTTCCTTGAATTTTTTTCCTTGTGCCTTATTATGATTGTATCATTTGAAAGGAAATAATTTTTACAAACAATTTGCATCTTTGCTCATTGAGTTACATTCTTTATGCAAATTGATTTTGTTGTCTTACATTGCATGGTTGGATATGATTTCATTGATTTGCATGTTTGTGCCTATTTTGGTATATAGTTTCATTAATGCAAATTAATGAGTGTTTATGTGCTTTATAGTAAAATCTTGTATTTGAGCTTTTTAAGTACATATGTGATTTTATGTGCTAAGTTCATTTGGTTTAAACCTCATATCCTTTTCCATTGCATTGTAAGCATTAGTACATTTGCTAAGAGTGGAGATGTTACATGATAGATTGATTCCTTTAACTTCATACCTTCTTGTGCTTAAATAGTTATATTCCTTTTTGGATGATTGGTATGAGTTAGATCTTGAGTGTTGATTGATCCTCTCTATGCAAATGTCATAGTGTTCTATGTATGGTTGTGTTATCTATTACATTTGTAGAAACCATACTAGAACTAAAATCCATCCTCTATGCTTTCTAGTCATATTTTTATTGGATGGTTATGATGTTGATTCATGTATATTTTCTAAGTGTTTTCATTCTTATACATGTTTCAACTTCATATTAGTGATCTTGATCATATGAAACTCTTTGAAATCCATTCCTCATATTTCTATGTGTTTGATGGATAACTTAGATGTTGAATTCATATGATTTAGTCACTTTTTAAATTGCATGCTTTTCTAAGTCATATCATTTTGCATTGCAATTTACCTTGTTCATCACTATGCTCTTATAGTTAATTCTTTAAAAGTGATGAATATGCATTTATGATGCATGATGGAATTTTTGTCACATTCTTGCTCTTTATCATGTTATCAAATTCAATTGGATTCAATTAGTATAATGTTTGATTGATTTGATTTCTTGTGAATGTGATAAACCTTGTGTGCATTGGATTGAACTTGATAAGTAATATGATTGTTCCATGTCACACACCATTAGCATCATAATGTTCATGTTGCCACCTCTTTTGCTCATATAGGTATATCTCATGACCACCATGTTTATGTGTTCATAATATTGGTTGGTTAATTGTTGAGGTTGGCTTCATGCTTGAATTTCATTTCACTCATTTTGCTCTTTAATAGTCATATTTATTGATTGAATGAAATGATTTTCAAAACCTTCATAGCATATGCTTTTCATAGTTAGATTATTTGATGCTATGATTAATAAACCCCATTGCTTCATGGATAGCTCTAATTTGGATTTTCCCTAATAGTTATATTTCTAAATCCATTTTAGAGTGATTGTGTTAATAGTCATATCCTAAATCTCAATTGGTATTCTTTGTTTTTCCAATTGATATCCATGATTGCTTTTCCCATTGACCTAGCTCTCTTTTGGGAATTTGATCATATTGTGCTTTATAGTTAAATGAATCTAATCCTTTCTTTGAAGTTGACCCTCACTTGGTTAAACCATCTTCTTCTTGCACCTAATAGTTAAATCTTTGTCAAAAGTTTGACAAAAGAAGAGAATGGATTGAGGGGGAGTGTAAACCTTCATAGGAAGTATTAGTTGTGATCAAATTGACCCTAGGATTGCCTTTGAGCCCTTAGAGACTACTACCTCACATGATAGCCTGTTATGTATTTCATTTTCGATTTCATTTGTTAACAGGTGCTACTAAAGGTATTTTCTTTGTTTCATGTGTGTAGGTACCTTTGCAATTTAATGGCAAAGGGGGAGAAATTATGCAAGTTCTCAAAAGGGTGAAGAGAATGTCCAAGCTTCCTAAGGGGAGGTTTTTGTATGATCTTCTACAAGGGGAGAGAATACATACCTTGCCAAAGGGAGAAAGAGGCATGGTCAAAGGGGGAGAGCAAATAGAAGAAAGAAAGCTTGGAGCTAAAGAATATGCTTGGATAAAGAAAGAAAGATTGAAGAATGATCAAGCACCAAGCATCATGAAGAATGAAGAAAAGAGCCCAAGCTAAGAAGCATTCAAGAAGATTTCAAGCCTTGTCCAGCTGAGGGGGAGCTGAAGACTAAGTGTGTATTTTCAGTGGTGAGTGTGTTGCCATCAAATTGCAAAGGGGGAGATTGTTAGGAATTTTCTAGATTGCAATTTGATGGATGCATATCATACTAGCATCATTTGATTCACACACTTGCATTGGTTTTAAATAAACTTGAAATCTTGTTTTATTCATGCATTGCTTTTAAGATTTGTAAAAGTATTGATTTATGCATGATTTGTATTTTCATCTTGGATGCATTTGATTTAGAAAAGAGATTTCAAGAAATCAAGCAAGCCTTTGTTTTAAAAGTTTTGAATCTTTTTAGGCTTTTTATGTCATGTTTTAAAAACCATTAGAATCTTTAAAACATGTTTTCCAAGCTTGATTTAGTGGCAAAAAGGTCCCCCAAAGAAATAACTATGAAATGGCAAAAGTTGGTTTTTTTGTCAAAGGGAGGCAGTCCCGGCAGTGTTGCCGGTCGACCGAGAGGCAGGTCTCGGTCGACCGAGACAACTGGAGGTAATTTCTGCAGTTTTGAACTGAAACCTCCAACGGTCAGAAATCTGACCGTTGTGCCTTCCCGGTCGACCGAGACCTCTTTGTCGGTCGACCGAGGACTAGCCGTTGGCAACTTTTTGCTATAAAATGAGTTCTTTCCCTTGCCAAAAGTTGGGATTTTTAAGCCCCTCCTTGAGAGGTATTGAGGCATATCAAGAGGGAAAAGAACCAAGGGATGAAGGGGAAGATTAGGAAAGCTAAAGCTTGGATTAATGAAGTTAAACCACCAAGTAGGCTCTTCCTTTCTTAATCATAGTTTTTCATGCCTTGTTTTATTTTTGGTAAATCATTTCTAGCATGTTAAACTATGTTTGTGTTGTGTCCTTAACATGTGTTATGTTTTGAGTTGATTTATTATTTTGGATACAACACCATATGATTCAATTCAAGTAGTACTTAACTTTGGTAAATCTAAGTAGATCATGTTAATGTAAAAACCTTTGAAATCATATGTAACATGATCCATATACTTGGTTGAATCTTTGGTTGTTGTTTTCCATCATAAGAACATCTCTCTCAAAACTAACTTATGTTTTGGATTCAACTTCTTTACAAATCATATGTTTTCATGTTTTGTTTTATCATTGGTAAATCTTAGTAACATGTTAACCTATGATGTGTTGTATCCTTAGCATGTGTTATATTTTGAATAGATCTATTGTTTTGGATACATCACCATTGATTCATCAAAGTAGTACTTTATCTTTGGTAAATCTAAGTAGATCATGTTAATGAAATATGTAACATGATTCATATACTTTGTTGAATCATTGGTTGTTGTTTTTCCATCATAAGAAAATCTCTCTCAAATGTATCTTATGTTTTGGATCCAACATCTTTACAAATCATATGTGTATTATTGTTTTAATGCTTCACAACTTGCCTTACTTTGATTGGTAAATCATTTTCAAGTTGTCCTTATAATTACATATGATTTGTCCCCTCTTTTCAATCAAATCTATTTTTATGTTTTGAGCTTCATTGATGATTTGATTGACATCCCTATGCATCACATGTTTAGAGCTAATCCATTTCATACAACTTGTGTAACTTTGATATCATTAACAAGTTGTTATTTTTAACATGTGATTGCATTATATCCTCAATCATAAATGTTTTTGAGCTAAAACTTTCAAAAGCCTTAGGCATACATTTATGAGCTTTCATTTTCTAAATGATTGAGGACCACACACACACACTTCATTTGTTTTCAACTTTGCATTCATAGTGTGAGTGTGTATTTGTATTTCACTTCCATATCCGCCTAATTAAGAGGCAATGTAATGAGCTTAATAGAATCTCCATCAAGTGTATGATAGACACTAATTAGTGAGATAACCAACCTTGTGGTTGAAGAGGTTATTGCTTAGCCTTTAAAAGCATAGTGTATAGGTTGATGTTAAGCCTTGGAAAAACATCAATGTAAAGGTTATTGCTTAGCCTTGGAAAGCATATTGTAAAGGTTATTGCTTAGCCTATTGAAAAGCATAAATAGTGGAAATCCGGTGGGGTGTTGGATCACAAGCCGGTAGTGGATGTAGGCATTGAGGCCGAACCACTATAAATACTTGTGTGATGGTGCTTGCTTTGTGGTGATTGCTTATATTAGCTTCCGCATATTGTTTGATAATCATCACTTGTGACTAGTTTGTTTTAAAGAAGTTAAAATTGTTAAAATTGGTCATAAAAGAAGCTCACCCTATTCACCCCCCCTCTAGGGTTCGGATCCCCATGGACTTACAGTTTCACGAGCAACGGAGCCCGTTTCCTCATTTTGGGCGTCCGGAAGCTCGATATCTAAGTTTTAACTTTTCACGTTCTAACTTAAACCTACTTTTCAACATTATGACCAATCCGGGATTCAGAATCCCGTTCCGTCAGTTCCTGCAAGTCATGAATAACTAGGGGCCCCTGCCCGTCAAGTTTCACGGGCAACGGAGCCCGTTTCCTCATTTTGGGCGTCTGGAAGCTCGATTTCTAAATTTTAAGTTAACGTTTTAACTTAAACATAGTTTTCAACATTACGAGCAATCCGGGATTCGGAATCCCGTTCCGTCAGTTCCTGCAAGTCATGAATGACTAGGGGCCCAAGCCCATCAAGTTTCACGGGCAACAGAGCCCGTTTACTCATTTTGGGCGTCCGGAAGCTCGATTTCTTAGTTTTAGTTAACGTTTTAACTTAAACCTAGTTTTCAACATTACGAGCAATCCGGGATTCGGAATCCCGTTCCGTCTGTTCCTGCAAGTCATGAATGACTAGGGGCCCATGCCTGTCAAGTTTCACGGGCAACGGACTCCGGCAGCTCATTTTGGGCGCCCGGAGGCTCGTTTTCTATGTTTTAAGTTAACGTTCTAACTTAAACCTACGTTTCAACCATACGAGCAATCTGGGCGTCGGATTCTCATTTAGTATATTATCATGCATAACAAGACATACTAATAGAAACATAATTTAAACAATTCAATATAAAAACTTACGAAGATAGCTGCAACCTCTGGGTGGCGAGGATCTCGAGAACGCATCCAGACGGATATCCTATCAACCGGAACACCCTCGGAACGCGACTGTTTGGTGGAGAAATGTATTACTTTGCTCCGACTCTCTGAATTCCTCTGTGACTTGCGCTGAAAATTACAAGTAATAGACAATGTAGTAAGTTATAAGATGTTGAAATCTGACATGTTCTTAATTTCTACTGTCACTCTGATGCAAAACATGAGCTAAAGTAAAGACATCAAGGAGCAAACCTGATAATTTAGCATATTGTTAAAGTTAATCTATGGCATGTAAAGAAGATGAAGAAAAAACTAATCCTTTGTGTATAAATAAATTTCAACCTGATCACTTGTAAAGTCTATAACTATTAAAGTTATGATTGAATGGAGACATAAGCTTATGTGTCCTGCTGCAGATGAATAGGAAATCCAGAAACTTTTATTTGGCTTATTTTCCATTGAATATGCACCAATCACCATTGATGTAATCTTCTTGGCCATCTACTTCGAAGGCCGTTTATTTAAGGAGAAGGATAAGGACTTCCAACATGGGTGATTATGTGGTCATTAATTATCCAAGGTGGGGCTGATTGGATCAGCTCTCAGGGTTTCCAAATCATGAGCCTCACATGGAGTCCCACATGAGGAGCCTCCAAATCCTCTCAGGCAGCTTACAGCAAGAGATAACCCCATATGAATAGCCAAACCATATCAGTTTATTGTGTTTCACCTTTTTAACCTATTGTGAAGCAGTACTGGCATATGAACATAAGAAAATGAAAGAATATCGTTTCCTAAAGCCAATTCTTCACCTTTTCTCTTGAAACATCATTTTTTGCTGAACCGGGTCTAGAAGCATTAGTAGCAGAATCTGGCCAACCTCCAGCTTTAGTTGTAGATGTCCTGAGGAACAGATTTATGTTAGTTATTCTCGGTGCAGAATGACATCTGCTATTTTTAATAATAGAAGACTCGAGTACTGTTGGGTTTGGACTTTAGGGAAAAGAAAGAAATTTACTTTGTCAAGTGCAAAAGACCATCAGACAGCCCATTAGGCATGGTATGCAGCAGATTTGCAGCTACTTCTGATACAAAAATTCACACATGGGGATCAAAAGAATGACATAAAAGACTAAGCTTATTATAAAGTCCATATGCCCTTTACTAAAACACCTAATCCCTGATGCCATGTACCTTTAGGATGTGTACAACTTCCTTGACAGAATTCTGTTGAGTTGCAACTGCTACAGCCTTGAAATGAAACCAAAGGCAAGTCCAAAAATTTTGTATTAAAAACAATTCCAAGTATAGAATTTAAAAACCATCCATTTACACATTGGTATGGTAAGTGTGTTTCACCAAGACACCAACCACAAAAAAAGTCATATTAGTAACTGAATTTTGATTCTTGCCTCAAGTCATGAATGAGATAATTATAGGACAAACCATTTATAACTCATTCATGAATTAAGCAGGCGCAGATTGAAAAATATGCGAACAGGTGCAAGATACTAAAAGAAGTCCAAGCACTGTCTGCATTCTTCATTTGCAAAGATATAATGCAAATTAGAAGATTATGAAGTATACAGGTAATGTGTCACTCTCCGGTCTTCTCATTGGAAGAGATTTGGGATGAATCGTCTCCAATAACCTGCAAACAGCACCAGGCATAAAAATTAGCAAGCTGCCCTTTTTTTTAATGGTACTTATAAATTAGCAAACTACTTTCCTCCTGAAAATCCATGGGACTCGAGGACAAGTTCAGCAAACTACCTATCCCTGTAATCACTAGTACTTGTAAATGTACCGTAAGTGGGTTGAAAAATATGAAAAAACAGAACATTATATATTATATTCCACAATCCATTTCATGAAGTGCAGAATAAAAGACCATAGGCACAAAGCATTATGCTGCCTTTCCAGTCTATCAAACTAAATCACCATCAAATCTGAATGCTGATATGATTTCACTTAGTGAAAAAAGTCATGTCAAGTGTTGGAAAAATAATACTACAGACACACACAGAAATTGAATTTTATGGGTAACATGTCTCAATGCCTTAATATTGTAGTTGCAATAATGAGCACCTTCCAACAGTGCTAAGGGCTCTTATCAACACATGGCAAAGCTTAATTAGCAATTCCACCAATACCCAAACTGACTGTTATTTGAGATACACACAAACTGCTAAAATACTAATGATAATTGTAAGCTACAACAACAATATACCCACCCATTTCCAGGGTATGATTCAGATTGAACTTCTGTTGGAGTGCCTGAGTTGACAGCCTCATCCAATTGGGTTCGCCCTGCCTGTTCATCCTTGGATGATAATCCAATATCATCTTAATCCAGTGAGGTTTGTATGGAGGAGGAAAAATGACACCATTGTGCTCCAATGTAGTCCACTTCTGCCCTCCACCGGAGCCAGGTGGCACCTTCAACGACTTTGAGTATTTAGAAGCTTTTATAATCTTTTTTGATTTCTTGTTTGTTTTCTTCAATTGGGAGGTGACAACTTTTGTTGGTTTCTTTGATAAGGATCGATTGTCTGATGAAACCGATTTTTTCACTCTCTGGGAAATTGGTATGTGATCATCATCATCATCCATCTTTGCTTCTTTTTTTACTTCCTTCTCTACCTTAATTTTGTTAGGCACATCCATCTTTGCTTCTTTTTTAACTTCATGTTCTGCCTTAATTTTGTTAGGCACAGAACCAGCCAGAAGTTTTGGCTTTTTAACTGAAGAAGAGGGAGGTGGACTTCTAACTTCATTAGATGATGGGATGACGCGTTCATTAGAGCTGATTTCAATTGATGATTCTTGGATGAAGTGATGTTCCTTTTAAAAATTACAGGCCCATCATCATCATCATCACCCATTAAAAAATTATTTGGATTTATAAAACCATGAAAAGCAATTACTCCAATTTCTGGCAACTTAAAACCTGTGCCACATTATCTTCATCGTCATCTGCAAATGGTAAGAAACACAAACAAAATTAGCAATAAAGCAATATAAAAGTAACAATTGACACACTGACTGACATGGATGAAAATCGCGGTCAGTGGCTGTACCAAATGCGAAGTGGCTATAACACTACACTTGAATGCAAACAAACCTGAACATAAGAGAAAAAAAATATTAGAATTGAAGAAGCACACACAAAAATGAGAATTTAAGCTGCACATAGTGGATAACATGTCAGCAGTTTACTCATGTTAAAGTTGCAAAATATAAAACAGCTTAAGCATTACTAGCATTATAAAACAGTGAGCAAGTTCACAATGCTATCTTTCATCATATGAAGCCAATGTATTCAACTAAAACATCATATGGTGTATTGGATCAGTTAAAACACAATACATTCTTTTGTCACAAGTGTCCAACTACAGTTGCATACACTACAAAGAAACCACCCACAAACTAGTAATTAAGTCCAAAACTTTCACAGCCTTATGCAGTAACACTACAAGCTTGTATGCATCTCTCACAAACAAACCAAGATGCTATATAGATCTAGACTAGAGTATAGTAGTAGTGCCCTATTGCAACAGTGAACTCTTAAAGAAAAGCCAAAATAAAGATTTTATTACCACCATTCAAAAAACATTAAAAGAAAATGATGGTGCACTTAAAACCTGTTCTCTGAATCTTCATTCCTCTAGGGCCTGTTCGTCTTATGTATGTAAATTCCAATGATTGTATTTCTATAAGTGGTTAAAAATTAAGAATCATGATTAAGAATACTCAAAATGGATTTGAAATCCAACGACTCTAACTGACAAACTCCTACTACATGCTCTGTTTGTTGTGATTGTAAACCTTTCTTTGTTTTAATGAATTTTCTATTATCAAATAAAAAAACTAACGAAGGAATAAAAAAGAGAGAAGAATAAACAAAACAACAACAAATCTTAAATGAATAAATAAAAACCACATCAGCCTATGAATCATATTGGTGGCTGCTAATTGGATGATCTAGACTGTCATATTGGCTACTGCAGATGCGATATAATTAAAAGACTAAATGTATCGGAGGATATCAACCAACCATAAATTGTCTTTAAGTTTGGACCAATTACCATAAAAGTTCTGGTGGCTTGTTTGTCAGGCTTCATATTCAGAATTCATTACTGAAGCACAGGCTCAAGCATCTCGTGGTAAATGAATTGAACTGCATTTTCCTTTGTGTTTTGCATACCCCCATTTGCAACTATTTAATACCTTTCAAGATGAGAATAAAGTGATTGAAGAATAGGATAGGATAAATTGTTGAATTCACTACGACCACAATAGCTCGGTACCCCACAACCAAAACACCACAAAAACCAGACACTGACATCTTCTTCCTATTCTATTTATCTTTTTGAATTGGTGATTATTACATTTTGAGTCTGGCTTTCCTTAAACAAAACATCTTCTTCCTCCTCTATTTTATCTTTAGTATCAGGTTCCTCAAAAAAATATCTTCTTCCTCCTCTACATCTTT
Source organism: Cinnamomum chago (assembly GCA_038049695.1). Taxonomy (NCBI): domain Eukaryota; kingdom Viridiplantae; phylum Streptophyta; class Magnoliopsida; order Laurales; family Lauraceae; genus Cinnamomum; species Cinnamomum chago. The sequence goes on along the minus strand of CP142453.1, from coordinate 41,206,205 downwards.
AGTATCTGGCATTGTCACAAACACCTATCATGCATATACTAACTGGCAATATCTCTCTAAATCTCTATTCTACAACCAACCCATAAATGGTATCCGACTCAGTTTGCAATTTCATTCTTGTCATACTCTGTCGATTCTGTGATCAATTCATTCAATCTGTTCTTTAATGTGCCCATTTGCACTATGAATTTGGAAATTACTCAACAAATTCTGTTTCCTATTTCAGTATACTTTCTATCAGTCCATGAGGTTTGAACTTGAAAATATAATTTAATCACACCAAGGAACATTATAGGTGTCCGTCTTCTAGCCCGAGAAATAACAGGGCAATACTATGAAAAGAGAGCCCTCTCAGCACTGAGAGGAACTACGAGAAAGAAAGCTCAGAATAAAATAAAATAAATAAATAATCAGATGCACGTACAAGCAAGTTCTATCCTCTTGTTTGGCTATATAGACATTAGTCTACCTCAAAAGTATGGTGAGATTTCACTTCCATAGTCTCTCCCCTAGCTGACAAAAAGATTTCATTAAAATGAAAGCTACCACCAAGGCAATGAAAGATTCTATCACAAAGACAGTCTCTCTCAATGTTGGAGATAGAAAGTCCTCAGGATTCATTGGCTTGAATACAGTTAACAAAGTTTTAACACTTGCCAGAGCTGCTGCCTTAAGAGGCACCTTCAAAGATCCTTTCACTCCTCTCTTTCTAGACACACCTAGCAATGGCAATTGCCAAAATCCTTTTATCTCATAGGAATTAAACCTAGTTTCCATTGTATATTCGAATCCTTTGACACTGAACGTATGACATCCTTTATCTCCTGTACCATTTATTATACCAAATGATGCAAGGACAGCAGGCTTCTCCAACATGTGTTTGGTATCTGTACACAAAAACATTTAAATATGCATCCAATATGAATAAACAATAGGGCTCAGAGGTCTACATATAATCTATACAAATAAAGATGCCAGAATGATGATAATGTGGCAGTTTCTTAGATTTATGTTTTTATACCAGCCAGTCAGAGACAAAGATAGGTGTCATAAATTAGAAATCTTAGAAATGACCCTAAGATAGATGGGTCAAGGCTACGATGATGATGATGTTAATGATCCTTGATGAAGAATTGTGAAGTCTGAGTGTAAAATAACCAGCATTAGAAAGAAAGGATGATTATAAATAGGGGATGCGTGATGTAGGTAATTATGAATTGGAGTGTCGCCTTTTATGTTTTTTCTTTCACATGCTTTCTTCTCCTCATTGTCACCAAAACAATTCATGATCCACTCATAGTGTGAAAACACATGCATGCACACAGAGGGCCCCGTCAAGGCTCAACCTAACACATTTAACAGAGTGGTGTAAATGCATTTTGCAAATGGGATGGACACAGGCCTAACTTAGGCCCGTGGGCCGGATTCAATACTGAATATTAGGTCCAATAAGTACCTGACATGTATAAAAGCTTCTGCCTGGGCCATCCCAGCCTGAAAACATGCCTAAACTTGTGGAAGGCACTAAAAATTAATTCATGCCCCATTCATTGAGTCAACTTTTGGAATGATCTCACAATTCCTAAGGTCGGAACGACCAAGCTATGGAAACCACATGGAAGCATGAGAGGATGAGGGTTTGAAAGTTTTCCCTATGACCCTGTCCTTGACTTTGTGCAAAGAATAGGAATCATCCGATCGAGGGAGGTACTGTTTTGAGGTGCTCAAAATTGCCTAGATCATAACCATTAGATCAAGTCAGATATGTGTCAAAATTTGCATGATCAACTATAATGCCAGGCAAAATAGGCTACTTATTATATCATATCAAATACTTCATTTTTATAATGTAAATATATGTGCTGTGACCCTACCATATTCATCTCATGTCTACAATTCATAGACATGGGTGGAGGTAGTGATTGTGAATGGTTAGATTGATCACAGTAGAGGAACCAGGTGATCCACACAGGCCTGCCATCCCTGATAATAATTGTTTCATGGAGTCCATTTTTTATATGATATGAAGATCTAAAAATCAGTAAAATAAAAGCATAAAATAAGGCAGATGCAAATTCAATGGACATTGTAATACACACATATAAGAAACACCATGTCAAAGAGTCTAAATACCTATTAGCAAACGACCTTGACTTCTTATTATGAAAGCAACCGATAAACATAAGATTACGAGCTACAGTCATCCATGAATCAAAACCCAACCAATAAAATCAAATACAAACAAAACCCAAGTAATATAAACATAAGACCTAGATCACCAATAAGCTTCTACATTCATCAAATTGTTAAGAAAAAAAAAGAAAAAAAAAACCCTCTCAAAATCAATTCCAGAAACACCCTAGTTTAGATTTTAGTTATTCAAATCGAGAAACAAAACATCAAATTCTGAACCAAAAGGCACACAGAGAAAAATTGAAGAAACATGGAACCTAATTGGAGAAAGGGGAAAGAAAACCTAAACAGAAACCATATGAATCCATCCAACATGAATCCTTTCAACTTCATTGCAGAAAAAAAAACCCAATTCAAATTACCTGTAATAAAATTGAGAAACATAGAAGAGCAATCGATACCTTAAAGGAACTGCTGTCCAGTTCTAGAGCTTTCCTGCAATCTTCTTCAACCTTAGTCCAATCACTTCAAAAACCCAACAAAAAAAAGAAGAAGAAACAGAAAACCCATGTCAATCAAAAGCAGCAAATCCAAACCAAATGGGCAGAAGAAGAAAAGGATCTCACTCACTCTTGCTTCCGAAAGTAGAGCACCCGATTCGTCCGATAAACGGCCACTTTTGGGCAAAGAGTAATCGCCTAAGAAACCTCAATACAAAAAACTAGAAACCCATCAAAAAACAAACAAACAAACAACAAGAAGAAGAAGAAATGAACGAAATCGACAGAGAGAAAGAGAGAAACGATAGAAAAAGATGATTTCTGTAACGGGGTTTTTTCTAACCTCTATGTAAGCATCGATGGCGGCCCCGAATTTACTTTTTGCGAAGAAGGTTTTGCCGAGTTGTCTCAGATTCTCTGCGTGTTCGGCTGCGGTCACCACTGCTGGCGCCATTCGATCGATTCAAATGCGTTGATCGATTCGAATCGATTGTTGAAATATCATTTCTGGTTTCGGGATTCTTGTAGTCTCCGAAAACCCCAAATACAGAGAAGACCCAAAAAAAAAAAAAAAAAAACAAGGGGAGATTAGAAATACCTGCGCCCACTAGCTCATCAAGTAAAGCTCTCTGAGCATCCATAGCTACAAAGTTCTTTTTGGAGCTAATCGGAACAAAAAACGAGAGGATCGTTGCAAAATAAAACCTAAAACCGTAAAGAGAGCAAAGGGCGGGAGGGAAATAAGGGAGAGGGCAGGAGAGGAATAGCGGGGTATAGTTTTAAGGTCTTCTTTTTAGACGAAAGCAACACATAGAGCAGCTGTGGTTTCTGAAAATACGAGTGTCAAAAAATGCCACGGTCCAAATCGATCGTTTTGCCTGCCTTCTTTGTGTCGTTGTTAGCCGATTTTGACGTAGTGACAGTGCAGAGCGAGAGGGAGAGGAAGGGAGGGAGAGAGAGAGAGAAATAGAGCAACGAGAGGGGGAGGGAGAGGGAGAGAGAGAGAGGGCGTGTCGTGCTGGTGCGGTGGTGGCGTGCTGGTGCTGGTGCGGCAGGAGGGGAGTTCCGTCAGTGCAGAGAGAAACAGAGAGAGACAGAGAGCGAGAGATCTGAGGACGAGCGGAAACGGGAAAGGGGAAAGGAAACCAGAGTGCGGGAGGGAAAGAGGGAAAAGGGGAAACGGGAATGCGGAAAGGAAAAGAAGGAAAAAAAAACGTGGGAACGAGACTTTTTGCGACCGCTTCATGGCGGTCGCCCGCCTTTTGAGCCGCGAAAGCTCAATTCTCTAGTAGTGTATCTTGTAACTGTTCGTGAACTCTTGATTTCTGGTTCGTGGTTTTTCTCCATGGATATTGTTTCCACATTAAAGATTGTGTCTGCCTTCTTGTGGTGTGTGATTGGTAGATAGCTAGTTCTAAATTGTCTGATTAATTTATTTCCGCTGCATTGATTGGTTAAATAGAACTAATAATCCATTCTGGTAGCCCCATATAGAATTTTCAAATTTAATAATAAAAATAGAAATGGATAATTACTACTGATGAAATGTACCAAAGTAACATTTTTTCAGCATTAGAGTAGGTTTTTATCTGTCTGATATGATTAGTGGGTCAAATTTTTCTGATAAATTGGCCCAAGCATGGAGTATGGTGCAAGCAATTGCAGAGGACCTATCTGTAAAACAGATTCTATTCAAATGTGGAACAAATCACTTTCAAACACCAAATTGTCAAGCAAAACAGAATTCTGTCAGATCACTTGAAAATTGATTTGTGATTAGGGAGGTGCAGTGTGTTAAAATTATGGAATACCCCAAATCTAGCCGTAGCTAGTAGAAAATATGCCAATTAATCCAACTGAATGTTGACATTGAACAATATTTATTTTCAAATAATAATATGTCCACATCATAACAAACTAGCAAAGCATGCCCCTGCCAAGCCCGAGCAAAGAAATAAAAGCACGTCCAATTTGTGGCTATTTTATGAGATATTAATTAATGAGAAAATAAATAAAAAATAAAAAATTTTGAAAATAAATATAAACAAAAAAATATACTATTTATTACGGTTCGAAGCATGGCCCAGCCCGACATTTATACAAAGTAATATTAATTTTTATGTAAATGAGTATGAAACTTTAAGTCTTATGTAAATTAACATTTGCAAAATTGCATGTGGCCCCGTCTTTATGAATTAGAATATGAGGCCCACTTTAAAAAGGTTTATTGTATGTGGAGCCCATATGTATAAATCACTAACAAGGATCCACTTTTAAAAATCACAAACAATAAAGATTTATAACCATAATAGATATATTAAAAATTTTCTAACCATAATAGATATATTAAAATCCTAAATCCACCTAAAGAAGACTCATTTTAACTTGGTTGGATAGAGTTATTGAGCAAGGTGGATTTTTTTATTTGAACTTTTTAATCACCTGTCCATAATAGATATATATATATTAAAATTTGAATTCAAATAAAGAAGCTTAACAAAAATGGACTCTGAATTGATTGATAGAGCTTATCTCTTGAAATTGATTTGAGATCCAATTTCTTAAATTGATTTGAGATTAGAGTCCAATTTTGCAATCGGTTATATATATATATATATATATATGAGGGAGGAGTTGAGGAGAGCCTCAGCCGGGCACTTGGGCTTGGCTCGTGTGGGCTGAAAAGAAAGAGAACAGTGGGTCAAATTTCGCCCAAATGCATTTCCCTCCTTTTCGTTTCTCCAATCTCCCCTGCGATTTCTCTCCCCTTCGATTTCTCTCTCTCCCATCTCCCATCTCCAAAATCACTTCCCTACGATCTCTCTCTCTCCCATCTCCCCTGCCTGGCACGTCTCTCCCCCGCCTGCAATGTCTCTCCCATCTCTCCCGCAGCAGTGCCGGCTGAATCTGGAACCAGGAACTTGCAGCCTTTGAGGAGTCGGCAGCCCAAGTCAGAATGGGCCAAAACACAAGGATTGTCGATGCCTGTCGATAAGAGGTGGCCGAATATGAGTTCCAGCCCCTTGTTTCTTATTCCCTAGCTTCGCCTTTGCAGGTCACACCACCACCAGCAATGGGAGAAACTCGGTATGTGGTTTTGGGAAGCGAAGGCAAGAGCTTGCCGGCAGGATCAGTAAGAGAGCCGGTGATCATGATGCAGCGTCCACAAACAGCAAGCATGAAGCAGAGCCCTGCCACTGGCCCCAATTCCACTCCTACAACTGCTGGATGGTATCCTGGCAGCATTGCCAGTGTTGAGATCATGAAGGCAAACGGGGGTACAGGTCATATCCCGATTGCGAACTTGACCTCTAGCAATGTCAATACGCAGCAGATTCTTCAGCAGCAGCAGTATCACCATCCTTTTACTTCAAGTTCAGTGGAACCAGCCCCAGCGGGGTGGGGGACCTCATGGAGCCAATCAGGAACAAACTCATCAGGGTCTCTTTCTGTGTCGTCATCCTTAGGGCTTTTCATAGGCTGGACCTCAACAGGGCATCTGGTTCATCTTCACCGGTTGATTGGAGTACAGGGGATTTGATGCCTCAGTGTGACTACAACAACATACTGGAGTTTGGAATCGACATCCTCGAGGCAGAGTGATTTGTGGATGGGACTCGCATCGTGCGTGAAGACTAGTCGGATGTACGATGGCTGTTCAGTCTCCACAGCAGCTGCTAAGGGTGTTGTGCCTAATGTGTCATCTTCAGGCTCGCATGAATGGACTTCCCCGTTTGCGTTGAGGGATATCTTCACCCTACCTAGGCAGTTTGTAACATCCCCATCTCAGTAGTGTTGGGAAGGGAAGTTGGAAAAAAAAAATGGGACAAGATGATTGGATTTGCTGTTGACGTTTGGTGCTTTTATGATATTGCCTGCTTCTAATATAGTTTTCTTTTGTTTTACTCCCTTTGTCTTTTATCCTTCTATAGCCTTGGATACCGGTGGAGTAACACGCAACTGATGGGTAGGCCTTGGACTCGTGGATCTGGTTCCATCCCATCCATCCACTTGGCACAAGGTCTGCATCCGAGAGACGTTGCAGGCGGGGGAGATGGGAGAGAGAGATCGTAGGGAAGTGATTTTGGAGATGGGAGATGGGAGAGAGAGAAATCGCAGGGGGAGATTGGGGAAACGAAAAGGAGGGAAATGCATTTGGGCGAAATTGGTCCCACTGTTCTCTTTCTTTTCAGCCCACACGAGCCAAGCCCACGTGCCCAGCTGAGGCTCTCCTCAACTGCAGTTGAGGAGAGCCTCCCTCTATATATATGTATGTATGAAAAGTAATTTGAGAAAAGTAGTAATGCACAAAGAAAGAAATATTTAAATGATCAAATATTTATTGTCAACACATCAATATCCCCATTCCAAAACAACCCACATTTTATATATCATCATATGATATAAGGTGGGGGCCCTCACATCCATATCCAATGCCAACTTAAATGTGAGGGCCCCACTCCTATATCTCATATAATGTGAGAGATATCTCTCATAGGGGCATCTCCCATATATATATATATATATATATATATATATATATAGGAGAATATTCATGTGCATCCATCACTTAGCATAGGGGTAAGGGGCGCTTACATAATTCGAAATATTCATATGCAAAAGAAGAAAAACTATATATGATCATATGCAGAAAAAGAGAGCCATGTAAGTGTCCCTCACCCTATATAGGGGATATTCATGTGCATCCATCCCTATACTTGAAAATTTCCATTTATGGAAGCATCCCTCACCCTATGGTGAGGGATGGATGCACTTGAACATTTCCCATATATATATATACACACACACACACACACATGAGAATATAAAGAGAGGAGATTCGAACTCCCAAACCAATTCTATATTGAAAAGAGCGTCGCCCTCACTTGCTTCTTCTGAAAAAAGCACATCTAATCCTTGACAGACCCCTACACCAAAAAGAGTAGCTTTTAGCTATGTATATGAGACAATAAAAAAAAACAGAAAAAAAGCTTTCCATTGGATGCCCTAAATTCAACATATGAGAAAAGCGTACGTAATGGCATATTTCACTTTCAGATTAATACCTGGATCATGGATCTTATTTCTTTGAGAATGATTTCTAGAGGCTGAACAACCCGTTCGCCATTAATCTTGAACTAACCAAGATTTTGGTAGCTTTTACTATATTGGGAAATCTAGGTTTCTACGCTAATGAGAAAACAATATGAGTTTCAGTTTATGTTCTGGGTTTTCCTTAACTTCTCGTTGTGGGTTCAAGAACTTGCTTCTTTCTTTCTTTCATGTTTTCCATTAATATGAAAATCATATAGCTCTAACATGGTCATGTTGAAACAAGGCATGTTCAACCAATTCCTTCAGATCTAGCTTACAAATAGGTCACAAAGCATTGAAATTATTAAATTTAGATTTTAGGAAAGATTTTATTAGAATGGCTCCCCTACTGCACTTTTTTTCAGAATAACAGCGCCATTTGGGGAAGGGCGAGCTTCAATAATGCTTTGCCGTTTATAGAATACAAGGAATCATTTTCGGGTTCTTATTAATAACTTTGTAAACAAATTTGGTGGTGAGATGTCTGCTCTTGGTAAAGGTCTAAATTTTGTTCTCCTCATAAATCTAGAAGGGGATGAATATCTTAAGGATATCATCCACATCTGCAATAATATCAAATTATTTTTTAATAATCATTTCATTCACTACACCAAAACAGGGCTTTTACGGCGCGCATTTTACGGCCTGCATTAGGTGCACGCCGTAAATGATATACAATTACGGCGTGCCTGAAATGTGAGCCGTAAAAGTCCTTTTTTTACTCTTTTTAACGGCGTGCGTGTTTCGCATCGTAAATGAGTGTCAATTACGGCAAAATAAGCGGGTCGTAAATGAATACATGTTTTACGGCGTCCATCGCACGCCGAAATATATATACATTATTTACGGCGTCCACCGCACGCCGAAATACATATACGTTTTTTACGGCATCCACCGCACGCCGTAATACATATATATGCTAACCGGTATTCTCGCTGGCAAAGGAACGTGGAATGTATTTTCGGCGTTAGTTTTTCGCGGGCAATAGTCAACGTTTTCCTTCTCCTCTCCCGCCAGCGAAATTCTTAATCCCGCCTTTTCGTTCTCTCCTCTCAAAATTCCTGTTCCCTCCTTTCGTTCTCTCTCCTCTCTCATTTGTTTCTCTCCTGCGTCCATCGCGCTCTCCCTCTCCTCACCCATTTCGTTCTCTCTCACCTATTTCTCTCTCCCGCCTCCATCGCCCACTCCAGAGCCCATCAGCCCATCTCCTCTATCTCTCCTCCCTCTCCACTGCACGACGACCACAGCAGCATCGCCAAGAGCTCGCAGCAGCCCGGCCCCGGACGCCTTCATCTTCCTCCTCGCGCCGCGGACTCCTCCCCTGCACCAGGTACACCCCTCCCTCTTCCTGCACTCACGCACCATTCCCCCTCTTCTCTCTCTTTCTTCTCTGCTCTCTCTCTCCCTCGTTCCCCATCACTCTTTCCTCTCTGTCTGCTCTTCTCCCTCCCTTCCTCTCATCTTCCTCCCCTGTCTCCCCTCGCCTGCGCTTGCTGCAGCGCCCACCTGCACACCACTCCCTCGCTCCCTCGGTTCTCTCTCTCTCTCTCCCTCTCCTCTTCTTCCTCCCTTGTTTCTCTCCCTCTCCCCTGCTTCCTCCTCTATTCTACCCTGCGCCCACCTGTGCACCACTCCCTCTCTCCCTTGGTTCTCTCTGTCTTCCTCTCTTCTCTTCTTCCTCCCCTATTCCTCTCCCCTCCTCTGCCCTGCGCAGCCGCCTTTTCCTCCTCCTCTTCTTTCTTTCTTCCTTATCCTTCTCCCTTATCTCCCTTTCTCCTTTCTCATTCCATGCTCTCAGCAGCCCTCTCTCTCATTTCCCTCTCCCTTCTCCACTCATTCATCTCATCTCCCATCTGATTTTCTATTCTCTCTTTCTTCCTTTCTTTATTTCCTCCTCATTCAGTTTTCCTAGCAACGTGACTGGGCACCCATCCATTTCACTCTCTCTCTGTTTCTTTCTCTCATTCTTTCTGATTTCTTTCCTCCCCCTCTTTGCCCAGTGGACCACCGGCCCCCTCATTGCCTTTTTTTCTTTTTTTACTTTTTTCTTTCTTTTGTTCACTTTGAATCTGAAAAGAGAAAGATAGGGAGATGTGAGGTTTAATCTATATATTACTTGCCATTGTTTTATTTACATGTAGACAGTAAATATGAGCATTGTATATTTACATCTTGGACTTCCTTTGTAGCAGCCCTTGGTGGTGATAATGCCCGAGCCTTTTGTGCCAAACTTCTGTGATATTCTCTTTGACTGAGAAAGCTGCTTGCTCCTCCAATGGTTTTAGAGAAAAACTTGTGCCTTTCATTCTAACTTTAAAAATATCATGATTGGTTGCATCTTAAAATTAGACAATATTTGTCTTCAAAAGCAACTTTAAAACTTCTTTCAATCAATTGACATGTTTCAGTCCTGAAGTATTTTCCTAACAGTAATGTATCCAAAAAGCACAGAAAAAACAAGTGATTATGATGCAAGTAAAGAAGCAGTTGATGCAGGAAGATACGCATATGCCCAGGCATACATCAAGTTATCAGCAGCACTTAGGAAACCCAATGCTGCATAACAAATAGCGAGACTACGAGTGATGGGAGTGGGTGTCCTTTTATCCATGATATATAAAGGAATTAAAAAAAGGGCAGTTAGAGGCCACCCAGCCACAGCTACCCATGAAATAATCCACTTGCTCTTTCCCCCATCAGCAAAGTAGAGACGGGATAGGAGGGAAGAAGCAGGAAATGCAATGAGCATTGCACTACTGCTTAGAACCAGCAAGATCCAGTATGAGATTGGCTTGCTCCTGTATGTTACCTTAGCCATTGCTAGGAGTTCAGATATCTGCTCCTGCAAGGAGAAGAAAGATCTTGATGGCTCTGTAGTTTGCCCTGCATGGAAACAATAGAAAACAGAATATATCAATGCCAACACTACCTAATGCAAGGCACAAAATTATGTATGGCATCTGATCACATAGCAACACGAAAGCATACAAACTCCAACATAAAAATAAAAGGACCAGACTAGGTGTTCTGTTTCTTTTCTTTTCTTTTTTTTTTCTTTAAGTTATGAGCAGCTTTTCAGTGTACATGTTGCACATATATATAGTCCAAAATATCTCTTGCCTGTATGAACTCCATATATGTGATGTCTGTATGGAAATAATGATAACTGATAACTAGAGGGAGAGAAAAAGACTTCCCATATGGAAATTTTAGTGATGTTATTCGGCATAGGTTTTTATGTCTATTATTGTAAATAGGTTCAAGAAAGCAGTTGCCGTCAGTTTACAGAACTTGAGGAACTAAAAAGGCGATTGGAAGCTTTGAACCCAAGCAGAGCATCCTCTTCTACTCCTAAGGCAAGCTCTCTTTGCAACAACGCTCTCAAATGCATGCTTTACAATACCCTTTCAATCTAATTCCATGTTTCTGAAATTAATAGATTGCACCTGCATAGTTTCACAGCATTGTCAATGTAAGACAATCATCCATTATGGATAAAGAATGGATTCATCTACGAAGGTGCAATTCCAAAGCCCTGCACTATAAAATATTTGATGTCCCATACCTATTTAGGATCTAATTAGTAAAAAACTTGGGTTTTCTTTATTTTAGACCATCAGAAGCATATCGAGAGGGAGCACGAAAGTTTGCAGATAAGGTTCAAGAAAAGAAAGGGTATCCAGAGAAGATTCAATGTCCTTACATCAGGTGTTTAAACTTGAAATACCATCATTACAATGTAGTCTACGACCATCTAGTATATTATGGAATTGATCCTACTTACACCACATGGATTTTTCATGGAGAAAAACCAACCGCAGTTGGGGAAACTGAAAATGCTGAAATTCCAGCATCATATAAAATGTTTAGAGATGCATGTTTCGAAGATGATGATGTGGATCATATAGATGAAAGAGGCTACCAAGATTTTCAAAAGCTTGTCGAGGAGGCAGAGCTTCCTTTATATTCAGGATCGACACACACTAAGATGTCAGCAACACTTATGTTATTCAAGGCAAAGGCTCGACACAGTCTGTCTGACAAAGCATTTGATGATGTTCTCAAGATTGTTCATGAATTGCTACCACTCAATAACATACTTCCGGATGGTTTTTACTCATCCAAAAAGCTATTTAATGCTTTTGATCTAGGGTATGAGAAGATACATGCATGTGAGAATGACTGTTGCTTGTTTCGAAAAGATCTAGAGCATCTTGAGACATGTCCAAAGTGTGGTTCTTCACGGTGGAAAGTCAATGCACGAACCAAATTGATAAGGAAGGGAGTTCCAGCAAAGGTTTTGAGGTATTTTCCAATTATTCCAAGATTTAGGAGATTGTTTAAGTCAGCAGAAAAGAGTGAACAATTGACTTGGCACTACTCAAACAAAAGTCAGGATGGCATTATGCGACATCCAGTGGACTCATTGGCATGGAATAGAATAGATGATAAGTGGCCCTCATTTGCATCTGATCCTCGTAATCTTAGACTTGGCCTTTCTTCGGATGGATTCAATCCTTTTGGTGATCTTAGCTCTAGACATAGTTGTTGGCCTATAATTCTGGTCACATACAATCTTTCTCCCTTGTTATGCATGTCAAAAGAAAATTTAATCTTGACATTACTCATTCCTGGGCCTAAGCAACCAGGAAATGACATTGATGTGTACTTAGCACCTCTTATAGATGATTTGAAAGAGCTGTGGGTGAATGGAGTAAGTGTTTACGATGCGTTTACTCAATCCACATTCAATTTGAGAACCATTTTGATGTGGACAATAAACGATTTTCCAGCATATGGAAATCTGTCTGGGTATGCTGTTAAATCCAGTAAAGGATGTCCGACATGTGGACTTGAGACATGCTCAAAATGGTTGACAAACAGCCACAAGCACGTATTCATGGGTCACCGGAGATTTCTAGCTTACAATCATCCATTTCGGGTAAAGAAATCTTGGTTTGATGGGACAGAAGAACATGGACGAAAACCTCGTATTTTGACTGGTTCAGAAGTATTTGAAGTGATCAGTACTATCGAAAATGACTGGGGGAAGGCTAATAAAAAAAATGCAAAGAAAAGGAAGAGAGGGGACGAAGACGAAGAGCAAAATGTCGTGGAGCCTCAATCAGTGTGGAAAAAGAAATCAATGTTTTTCGAACTACCATATTGGGAGGTAAGTCAATGTGCTTGTTCGCTCTTAAATTTATTTATTGAATTTAACATCTTTTTGTTTGGTTATTTTGTAGTCATTATTGTTGCGGCACAATTTGGATGTCATGCATGTTGAAAAAAATATTTGCGAGAGCCTAATAGGCACTCTATTGAATATTAAAGGCAAAACAAAGGATGGTTTAAAGTCTCGTGAACATCTGAAAGATATGGGAATCAGAAAGTCATTGCATTTGAAGGAAAATGGTGTCGGCTCTAGCTGCAAAAGAGCCCCTTATGTGTTGTCAAACAAAGAGAAAAAAGTATTTTGTAAAAGACTTTCTGAGTTGAGGTTGCCAGATGGTTATAGCTCCAATATTGCAAGTCACGTGTCACTAAAAGACTGTAAAATTTATGGGCTCAAGTCCCATGATTGTCATGTGCTAATGCAACAAGTTTTGGCAGTTGCATTAAGGGGACTATTAGACAAGGGGCCTAGGGTTGCAATTTTTAGATTATGTGCTTTTTTCAACTGCTTATGTCAAAGAGAGATTGACAAAAATAAGTTGGAATTACTTGAAGACCAAATTGCTGAGACTTTGTGTATGCTTGAGAGGTTTTTTCCCCCTTCATTTTTTGACATTATGGTGCACCTTACTGTTCACTTGGCTCGAGAAGCACTGATAGGTGGACCAGTGCAGTTTCGTTGGATGTACCCATTTGAAAGGTAACTCCAATGTTTTATATAGTCAATTCTTTGGTTTAGTTACTGCTTGAGTTAGCTATTAATAATTTTTCTTTCATTTTGAGTTAGGTTTATGAAAGTACTGAAAGGTTTTGTGAAAAACCGTTCCAATCCCGAAGGTTGTATGGTTGAAAAGTATAACGTAGAAGAGTGCACAAGTTTTTGCGCTCCTTACATAAAGGAAGCAGCTCAAGTAGGTGTTCAACAAAGTTGATATGAAGAATATGAAGAACGTAATATATTAGAAGGGAGACCAATTGGTAAGGCTAAATTGAAGGAATTGTCTCCTAACATGTTCGAAGTTGCCCATTTATATGTCCTAGAGAATACTGCCGAAGTAGAACCGTATAGAGAGTAAGTTTCTCATGAAAGATATACATCTTTGGTATTTTTAGTTTGTTTCTATTTATGCACTTTTAATTTCTAAATATACCTTTGTCTTTTTCAGATTACACTTAGAGGAACTTCGACATTCTGATATACGTCTTCATGGGAATGAAAGCCTCTTAAGAAAGAGGCATAGGGACACATTTAGTGCATGGTTAGCAAATAAAGTCAAGGTTGGAGATGCCAGTAACATGTCAGAACTTGTGAGGTGGATAGGGTGTCGACCCAAACCAAATGTGGAATCTTATTCAGGTTATATCATCAATGGTAATCGATTCCACACAAGATATGTTAAAAATTGCACACAGAATTCTGGTGTTTCTCTTGAAGCAGAGACAATGTGTCGATCAAGCGCAAGAGATACCTCACATGTTAGCGGGAATATTGTGTTCTATGGTGTTATAAGAGATATAATTTTGTTAGACTATCACAAGTTTAAACTCCCGATCTTTCATTGTGATTGGGCAAATATAGGAAGTGGTGTCAAAGTTGAAGAGTGTTTCACATTAGTTAACCTTCATCAAGGCCAGCATCAATTTGAGAACGATCCGTTTATATTTGCCTCACAAGCAAACCAAGTCTTTTATTCTAGACATGATGATACTTCAAATTGGTATGTGGTGCTAAAAGCACCACGAAGAGGAGTTTCTAAGTCTGACACTAATGGGAATGATTGTATACCATTTGCTCCATTAGATGTCTCCAATCTTACTCTTGAGGACAAAGATTATGAAAGACATGACTATGAGGTCATGGATGAGTTGGTACTGTTATTAACATTAATTTGATGCTTTTGTTATGTCTTGAGTTAGATACTGATATTAAACACTAAATTGGCTATGCAGGTTCAACCATCTTAAATCATGGGTGATGTTGGTGAGGTAAGCATCGTTTGTAGATTTGGATTTATTTGAATTTAATTTCAAATTCAGCCATTGGCAAGCATTTCAGTTTTCGTATCATCTCCATCGATATTACATCTTCAAGCCTCTTCCTGGAGAGAGAGAAAGGGAAAGATGAAAAATTAGCAAACTCTATCCCTATCATGTGCTTCTTTGTACAAATAGCACTTGAACAGAACCAACATAACTCACTTCCCAAGGTAGCTTAATATTAGAAATAACTTTCTAAATTCAAATTCTCCCAATGCAAGCATTTGTGGACTTGCTATCTGTGTTCGGGGCTTTTTAGGACTTGATCTAGATGAGCCGGATTCATCTGCATCATGGAAAACATTGAATGATCAACACTTGGACAGCAAAGGAAATTTCAGAAACTTCATACAGTACTAAAACTCAAAACTTAGACCACCCACTCTAAATTAGTTAACTGCACATCTTAAAAGCCTTTATTTCTCTCTCTCAAGGAATTAATAATGTGGTGTTTTTGCTAATCTCTTTTGTTTGCTTTGCATGGCCTTTTGATGTAAAGAGATTAATAATTATAATGGAGGTCCAGCACTTTTCTCTTTCATTACAAATTTTTTTCCCACAATGATTGTTCTATTTGTTCTCCCATTTAAAAGCAATTAGTAAGATTCCTCTATAATGTGTCAGTTGGAAGTAAGAGAAAGATTCTTCCATTTTTTTTTAAAAAAGACAGAAAGATGCTTCCAGTGATCTTGTGTTCAGTGATGATTGGATTCTTCCCTTTCTTTGCAGATAATCTTTTTTTAAATTGTCATTGCTTTATTCTGTTTTTTGGACGAAACTACAGTGTGGTAATTCACTTGAACCTGAAACCAGTAGTCAGTAAAAGGGAAGTTTGATTCTGTGCTTTTGTATTTTGAGATGTGAAGTTACTTTTTTTGTTCTTTGGCTGCTGTCTTTTTTTTGTTAGCTTTGTTTTGTTGGTTTTTAAGTTTTGTCTTAAGTCTCTACTGCAGGTTTTGTTCTCCTTAGTCTGGGTTTTGCACTTTGTTTACTGCAGGTTTGTTTTTCATAGTCTGGCTTTCATAGTTTTTTCTAAAGTTAATTCCTTAATGTGAAGTGTTCGAAGAAGAGAGCAAAGCATGGAAAGAAGCAAAAAAAACATGCAGCAGCTGTAGCCATTGAAGATGAGAATCAACCTTTTCAGATATCGGGTGAAGGTTCTAATTCTCCAACTACTGAAGTTCCTAATGTCCCAGATGTTCAAGGTGAGAATAATCCTAATGCTACAAAAAGAAAACCCAGAGGAAAGGCACAAGTTTTGTGTTTTACCAAAGGAAAAGGAAAGGGAGCTCGTCTTGAAGTTGAGTTCAATGAAATGGGCCAGCCGATTAGAAAGAATGCAGCAATTTTTTCTTCTTTCCTTGGAATCACAGCAAGAGAGTTAATACCAGTGACACTTGAGAAATGGAGCGACCTTACAGATGAGTTTATCGCACAAATATGGGAGCACATAATGGTATATTTCTACAAGTATCAAATTTAAGTGTGGTTTAAATCTATTTCTAATGCAATTTTTTAATTTTCTTTTGTAGCAAAAGTTCAGTTTTGCTGAATGTTATAAAAAGTATACATTTGCAAAGCTACGAAGGCATTGGAGAGATCATCGAAATTTGCTGATGAAGGAAGTGTCGGACCAAGCGAAGTTGGTGGGCATCAAACGCGTTGCTACCCTCTTGAAACCTGATAGTGTAGAATCCATGGAAGATTGGCTATCTTTTATCAAAACACGGACCAGTCCAACCCAATTGGTAAGCACTCTATATTATTATATTTTGCCGCACATTGGTGATCATCTCACAATGTCCCTAAATTGTCATTGTGCTCTAGGCGACAAATAAGAAGTTCAAAGAGATGCGAGCACAACAAACTCTACTTCATCGAACGAGTCGCAAAGGATTTGCACGGCTAGAGGATGAAATGGTAAGTAAATAATTGAATCTGTACAATAAGTGAATTTGTGGACATGACAAATATATTTTTCCTTTTCTAGAGACAAGAAAGTGAAACACCAGATTCAATATCAAGGTCTGATGTATGGATTCGTGGCTATGAAGCAAGAAAGAAGAAGAATAATGAGGATGATGAGATAGAGGATCCCGAGATAGTGGTAAGTAGTTTAAAATGTGGTATTTTTTAGTAAAGACTTTTGGTTCAGATCATTAATCAAGTATGGACCCACTCCTGGATTCAAGATGAGGAGTCCTTATCCATTTTTATGTCTCATCAGGTGAACTGCTTAGAATAAGACCACAGAAAGCAGAGAAAGAGAAGAGACAGGGAAACTGAGAGAGGTGTTTGGATTTAGCTGTACCCGTCTTGTGTTCCACTGAAAGTAATTAATACCACATTTCCGCTGCCCAAATCAGTGACATATCCCCTGAATTCATAAGAGAGAGTGTTATTCATGAAATGCATCTGAACCTTCAGCTTAAATAAAATAATAATAATTTTTTTTGCAGGATTTGGGTTAATCCTTTTTATTAATTTTGGTTGGAGTATGTTCAAGGCAATCCATGCAGGGTTGTTTGTTTAACACTCTGATTATCTGCTTCACTCTATGGAAATTCATTTATGTGGGGAGCATGAATAAGCAAAATATTTATTTTATGAGAGCAATAATTTTAAAAAGAGTTTATCCAAAAAAGTACTGCACCACACTAAATTGTGAAAAAATTAAACACAAAACATGACATCTAATGTTACCAAAAGACAGAAAGATTAAATAGGTTTCATTCTTACTCAGTCAAAGATTAAATGGCCTCATTTCTGTTGAATGATGATAGTTTGGTCTGTTTAATGTTGAAGCCAAATTTGAGTTTGGCTATGGTTGGGTTGGCTCGGCTCTGCTCATGTTTAAATTCTCTGTTGTTGGGTCATAGGCTGCAAGATTTTGAATCACATGGCTACTAATTCAAAACTGACTTTTTTATATGCAGGTCAGTGTTTCGGATTGAAATATTCAACTTATTTTTTATTCACGTCTGATTTGTGTAGAGAATTTGCCCCTCATGTAAAACCACCGGTTGCTCATTGCTGTCGTTGTTAATTTTCTGTATAACTGAAAGGAAATGGTTTCCAACCACCAGAAAAATTATTATTCATTCACTGGTTTTGAGGGGCTTTTTTTTTTTTCAATGTTTTTCATGAGCACACATATAAGTGGTTAACACCTATGAAGTTGGTATATTTTCTTTTTCAACTATAATACATGCAGGTACTGTACAAAAAAAAAAACTATAATACATGCAGGTAAGAATGAATTCTTCATGCAGTTCTTATAATACATGCAGGTGTCCTCCAAATATTTAGCCTTTTTTTTCCTGTCTTTTGGAATCAAAGAACTCATTGAGATTGTTATCTCTAAATATGCCTCACCATTTTTTTTCAAAATGGACAGAGGAAACCTTTTCTCCAACTATAGCCATAGATTCAGGTATTATCATTCAGATTTTTAACTGTCCAGGTTTTTAATCCATGGATTCATTTACACTGCTGGCGCCTAGCTATATAGATGCTGGTCTTGGTGCAATGTTACAGATCACAACATTAGCTAGAAGTCTCCTTTCTTAATTTACAATCAATGTATATAGACTACTTAGGCTGCTTGGACCAACTCTTAGCAATAACATTGATTACTATGAGATTATGAAGTCAATATCCTTGCATTAATTACTACTCTGCTGTTCATTGAAGTTCCTTCCACCTAATTTACTTCAAACCTTGTAAAAAAGTTAGTCAAGCTAATTGATTTAAATAAAACTTGACTTTCCTACTACTTGTCAAAGATTTGACGAAATGAAAGAAAGGAATTCAAATTCCAATTGTTGAATCAAAGAATCAGGTCGGAGTCAGCAATACATGAGTTGGTGTGAAAGATGGAAGGAACTCAGAAGCTGAAAGTAAAAGAAAATTTAAGCTGTTAAATGGTATTAACCATCATGAAAAGGGAGTGTTGATATTGCAGATTGTAACTATTCCTTCATTATGTTTGTGTATTCTACTACTTTTGCCCTCATTATGTTTGTGTTTCTTTCTCTTAATTTGATGTACACTTATGGTTTTACAAATACAGCAACAAGTCAAGAAATACAAAGCAGAAGAAAATGGTTCTTCTTTTAGAGATGATGCTGTTGCGAAGGTACTTGGTCCTCATCCACGAGGACGAGTAAGAGGGCTTGGATATGGAGCAACACCTTCAAAGGTGGCGGGTCAAACACAAATGAGGGACAAATTTAATAAATTAGAAAATGAACTTTTATCCTTGAAAAACCAAATGAACAGTTTCATTGCAATGGTCGGGAAAGGTGGAAATACTACAGTAAGTACTCAAATATATTGCTTTTAATTATTATGTGACTTTTCTATTTATTCGTTGAGCTGAATATAAGTTGATTACAGCAAAAAGATAATGGAAGTGTTCAACATTCTGCCAACGACTACATGTCACAAAGCAACAGAATTGAACCTCCAAGTGCAATGCAGAATTCTATTCATGGGACAACACAAAGTAAGCAAAAAGAACATACGACAGGTGTTTGCAATTCCAATCAGGGGAGCTCAGGATGCAAATTGCTAAGTTGGCTCGACGCAACTAAAGTTGTTGCAACCGGTGAAATTCTATCAAGGGATTCAACATCACTTGTTCATCATGTTCCTCTTGGTGCTGAATGTTGGAAAGTTTCTGTGCAACATGTAGTAGAGGGTAATGAGAGTTTGATTCTCTATCGACCAACTCGGGAAGCTTTTCTTCTGAATGAAGTACTGGGAAGCACAATTGCATGGCCCATCAAGTACATCGTACCTTGTTAGAAGATGAGAGGTAAAAAATCTTCGATTGAGTTTTTGGGTTTCAAATCTTCAAGTCTATATTATCTTGAACCTGCTTGTGGGAATTAGGATTGGACTTTTAAACCTTTCTCATGCTACCTGCAACTTAGTTTAAAGTTTGAATAATGAGTTTTCATGAACTTGTCTATTGCCTAATTTGCATGATAATGAGTTTTCATGAACTTGTCTATTGAATATTAGGACAGCTCGTTGTGTTTCGTATTATTCACCTTGGGAGTGCTGTGGTGGATGTTGGATCCATGTAAAGGGCTAGTTTGGGTGTCCATGCATGCATTCTTTTTCTAATGGACTCTGACCCCAATTCTAATATTTGAATCTCTTATTTGTATTTGAGGATTTACAGATGGTAATTGGTTTCTCTCTTGTTGTTGCATAGAGGGACCAGGACAATGGTCCGTATGTGGGAACGTCAGCAAGAGAGAACTCTCCTTAGAAAGATTGATACCTAGTTTATAAGCTCACATATCCTAAGAAACATTACTAGCTTTAAAACAGAATCCAAAATTTCAGTTATAAGACTCAGTGTAAGCAATGACTGATTGAGTAAATGACGTCGAAAACATTCATGTCAAAGAGATATTACCATAAAAACAGGCCCAGGCAACGCTGCATCCAGGATTTCCGAGATGTAGTAGCACATTTCTGCTGGATCAAGCACACTCAGGTACCTAACTCGACTTCTGAAACCTGCAGTTATGAGGAGAAAAGCACATGAGGAATAAAATATTTCTTGAAAAGAAACATCATCCTCAAAAGTACGTAGTTATGAAACATATGGACTGATGCAACATACCCTTAGGGAATATAGTCTTACTGTTGGACCACAACTTTCCAGGCAACACCACACCATATTCCAGAGGTTCTACTACATAGTTAATTCCCGCCACATTTGCAATGGAAGGATCCTCCTGGCTACAAAAGCTGTCACAATTTTCTGCTCTGCAACTCTGGCTTCTCAGAACAGACCGTGCCGTGTTCTCCACCTTTGAACAGAAATCAACAGTGGATTTTCCATCCTCAGATGAGTTAATCGATTTCACACTGCCATTAAGGTAGTGATGCCGATGGACAACCCCAGTGTTTGCCAATTTACAAGGTTCAGAATCCTGAATTTGCTTTACTAAAGCTTCCCCAACATACTTCGTATTGTAAGTGGCGCTTCGAAATTTTTTTTCAGTCGACACGTTATTCTTGTTCTTGCTTGTTTCACTAGTTCACGATCTCCAACTGTCTTATGCACAGAGCGCAAGGCATGCTTCATCCTTTCCATAATCAGATCATTAGTGTCCCTTTCATTCATCATGGAGGCATTAGTCCTGCGCATATTCAAAATTTGGTCCTGATAATTGCAAGAAGTCACCTTACCATCAGATTCTGTTAGCCTCACTGGAATTTCTGAATACTTCAGATTGGACATTGACTCATGTGCATCTTCGCCTTCGTTGTTGTTAGTAACATTGCTGCTCCTTGATAATGGAAATCTGTTCTGTTTAGCTTTGTTTTGTTGGTTTTCAAGTGTTGTCTTAAGTCTCTACTGCAGGTTTTGTTCTCATTAGTCTGGGTTTTGCACTTTGTTTACTGCAGCATAGTCTGGCTTAACGTGCGGCTGCTGTCCTTGCTCCGACTTTATTTTTTGGGGTTGTCCTTGGACCAATAGCACTATGGAAATTACTATGGATTTTTTATCACCAACTTTGCATTATCTGTTTGATAGTCATAATTATGTGTGCCATGTGAGTCAATTTTGTAATTATGCGAAAACCCACAGCTCTCCCCCTCCAAAAAACACACACACGTGAAAGAGAGAAATTCCACAATTCAAAACAGGAGAATATCACCCAAAAGAAATTATTAGGAATTGGAAAGCTATCAGGACTGCTTTGGCCTGCGTGGGAGCTTTGCCGTACATGCAGGGGTGGCAATACAGCATGGGAAATAAATCTTTTCTATGTTTATGTCTCTGTCTTTGGTGATTGATTGATTTTCTTTTTTAGAGCTCCTTTGAAGCCGATCTAGAGGGATGGGACTGACTGACTGTAGCCTGATTTATAATGATTCCTCCATGAACAATATGGAAGTTGTTAGAATTTACTGGAACTCTTTATTGGAGCATTACTATGCATGTAAATTACTCTAAAGTAACTCTAAACTGTACACCAGTTCCTGGGAAGGGATTGATGTCTCCACAGTGACTCTTAAATGATCTTTGTGAACCCTTTAATTTGCTTGATCACTTCAAAAAGCAAGTCTTCAAATTCTCATGATTCTTTTATCCATGGGGCTATAGGCATACACCATAAGATTCAATCTTTTGTGTTCTTTCGAAGTCTTTTAGATGTCTCGAGAGTTTCTTTCCTTGTTAAATAAACAACCAATATTGCTCCATTGGGTTGCTTTTTTTTATTATTATTTGGGTTTTCCCCACTTCAAGGCCTTGAAAATCGCCTTGAAGTTAAAGCACTTTGAACTTCTCCACCCCTTCTTAGACATAGAGATTTTCAACATTTACAGCTTCATCTTTCAATGTCCCGGAACAATTTTCTCTTCTTGCAATTTGATGTGGAAACTCCTCTACACAGGATAGGACCTAGTAGTGTTCTGTTCTCCTCTGATCCGAGATCATCTGCCTTCCTCTAGGCCATCTATGAGTAGCAGCATTGGCCTTCAGCTATGAAATTTCTTATAGTTTGTTCGGTATTGAATTTTATTTATTTTTTTATTTTTTGTTGTGTAATATTTTCACTATCACAAAAAACAAAAAAAACCTACAAAATTTTACAACATATTCCTTCATAACAGAGACATGCTTTCTTTTTTTTTCATTGGCAGGTAATGTCTTCAAATGGAATCTTGAAGTGTGCTTAGCTGGTCCTGCAAAGATATCATGCATATAGGTTATGTAACCATTGTTGCTACAACATAAATAAAAATATTCTCTTCTTCTATTATGCTGCTTTCCAAAAATTCAAAATGGTATTGTTGAAAATGGAGACGCCTCACAGTCAAAGAACAAGCTCACGACAATTGATGATGTTTTGAAAGGTTTGGTGGAGTGGCTGTGTGCTCAGGTTAGCAATCTGCACAAAACTGTATGGTTCTGTTGGTGCCATATAGCTTCCTTTTTTTTTCTGAGTTTGGTATATGATAGTTGGAAGCATCAATTTCTAATGGTAGGAAAAAGAACATTTGTAGTCTGTCCACTATTTTTTTTTACTTCAAAGTACACAAATTTCTCATGGGGCAAACTGCTGGCCAAATAGAAATCACTTGATTCACTTGCCCTTCTATTCTACAGAGTCATTCATTTTGCAGTTTGCACAGACTGTTCCTTTACTGTGAGACATTGAATGCCTGAGGCTGTATAGCTTTAGATGTTATATGTGATCGTTGTCACACAAGGCATCCTTAAGCACATGGGGATAAGCACATGGCTCAATGAACTCATAAAGACTAGCATTCTACCAGAACTATCTTTTTAATATAATAAGCTATATGTTCTATTGTTTGCTGACCCATCTAAGATGGGACAAATCTATGGTGGTAAGGATGATGATTATGATTGTGATGATGAAGCCGTGCATTATTTTTTTTTATTTTGTGCCCATTGTCAATGCACCTAAGATACATTTTTATTTGATTTTGTGGCAGTTACCTCCAGCTGATCATAAGTAGTTTGACAATGATGTACTTGTTTATGCAATACTGATGACTTGATGAGTTGATTTACATGTTACTTGGATTTTTAAACCTTGCTTTCACTTTTTCTTTAATTATTTGGGGTGGTGAAGTTACGTGCTACCTAATATTGGAGTAACGATTCTGTCAAATTTTATTTGTTTGTGCAGATTTTGCTGATAAGTATTAGAAGAACACAATTTTAGTTCGAGCTTCATGGGTATCTTTCTCGGGAGTTTTTTTTTTGTGGTTCACTTTTGTTGTATTAAGAACAAATACTAAGGCTTTTGTTTCTAAAATTGTATTGGTAACGTTGATATGTTGAAATATTTTTACTTTCAGCCTCTTATGCATATTGGTGCTTTAATTCTGATTGAAGATTTTGATCTGTGGGTTTGGTTTTGATGGTGTAATCCAGTTCATTTTGTTTTTAATCTTTTATTAAGGTTCTGTTTTGTAGAATTTGAATTGGAGCTTGAGCTTGAGATTAATTTATTTCATTCATGTATGGGCACAGCTGTTTTGTATTGGTTGAATTTAGTTTCAATTTAACAGGATATTAATGGTTTACAATTTCTAAAAAAAAAAAAAAACACAATCACGGCGCGCAATGCACGCCATATATTAGATCTTTCCAATCCTTTTGCGGCCCTCTTTGGACGCCGTAAATTCATTCTAAAAACCCATTTACGGCCGACGCCTACACGCCGTAACAACGATTTACAAAATTAATTTACGGCGTGCGCGTGCACGTTGTAAAAGACCTTCATTAACGGCATTCGTTTAGCGCCGTGAATACGTTCGGAAAGTCATATCAAACCTCACTTACGGCATGCATTTGAGTATGTTACGGCCCGCAAATGCGCGTCGTTAATACACATGCCCTTTTACGGCTGGAGCTTTTACGGCTCGCTAGTTTGCGCCGTGAAACTTGGTTTACGGCGCAAAATGCGCGCCGTAAAAGCCCTGTTTTGGTGTAGTGATTCCACCTCATGTTGGAATTCATAAGTCTTCGACAATAAGGGAACGTTCGGCAGCTCTTGTCATTCGGATGTTCCCATGTTCCCACGAAATAAGGTTGTAGAAAACATTTTTGTTATGTGTAAATCATTGTTTCAAATTTCGATCTTATGGGAAAGGATCTCAAAATCTTAACCTGCTGTCATAAGAAAATTAAAGCGAAAAAACTTTTATTTTTTTAAAAAATTAACTTATTGACACAGTTGTTTCTTGATTACTTATCTATTGCCTTTTAAATAATGTCATTTAAAGACTCCAAATCCTCTCACTTTATGTCTGATAACTATTGAATGCCTCAGTAGTTTATGTCTGTGAACTGTGGAATGCTTATTATTTCATGGGTGATTCTAAATACACCCACCCTACTTACTATATAAACCCACCCTACCCACTCTACCCCCTATGACATAATTTCTTCGTTGAAGTTAGAGACAGCACAAGCCAACCCAAGAGATAACTTTTTGCCTCGGGATTCGCACTTGGGTCAACACATGTCACTATGGGTCAAGACTGTGTGTTGCAAGCAGCAATTGCTGCACTCGATTTTCTTCCACCTCGGGACGAGCGCCAACAAGAGGCGACAAAAGCAACTTTTGCGCTGCCATGAAAAATCGAGTGATTCTTTTGTTAATTGATCACTTGGGTTAACAAGCGACGCTTTTGTGATTCATTTCTTTCTTATTCTTCAATTGTCTTTATTTTAAGTCATATCGTAGATTAAATGGTCAATACTAACCATGGGATGGGAGAGAAAATCAATGACAATAAAAAAAAGTTGTTTGACAAAATACCTAAATTTCCATGGCCTACGTATGCAACTCATGAAAGGTGCATTGGTGCTATTTCCAGTATCAACTGTTACAAAAAAAATTTGTATGGTGGGCCACCAAAATGGCCAATGAACTTTCAATTACTAAAGTCTCAGGGATTTGTGGGGCCTGCCTTGGATAACACTGGACCTGCCTTGGATAACACTGGATTATAACTACTAAATACTAATAACACAAAAATCTTCCTAATCTCAAAAGTCTTGGATATTTAAAACAAATTTATTCAAACATATTAACACATGTTACATTCATAATCTTCCAACACAATGGTTTCAGAAGGAAACCTAGAACGCATATACTGCATGAACACATTAATTCGCTCCGCATATGGGGTAGCCCATGCAGTTGCACAATCATACCTGAAGTGAACCCATTGAGGCATAATGGGAGGCATCGGGTAACTATCTGTCAATGCAACCTGGACGCACTACACCAAACCCGGTCTTTTACGGCGTGCATTTTGCGTTGTAAACCAAGTTTCACGGCGCAAAGTATCGTGTCGTAAAAGCTCCAGCCGTAAAAGGATATGTGTATTAACGACGCGCATTTGCAGGCCGTAACATACTCAAATGCACGCCGTAAGTGAAGCTTGCTATGACTTTCAGAACATATTCACGGCGCTAAACGAATGCCGTTAATGAAGGTCTTTTACGATGCGCTGGGAGGGCCGTTAAAGAGTTGGTTACTTTTAGCTTACGATGCACATGACACGCCGTAAAAACGTATTCGAATATGTAATAATGACGTGCACGCGCAGCCCGTAAATTAATTTTGTAAATCGTTGTTACGGCGTGTAGGCGTAGGCCGTAAATGGGTTTCTAGAACGAATTTACGGCGTGTAAAAAGGGCTGCAAAAGGATTGGAAAGATCCAATATACGGCGTGCATCGCGCGCCATGATTGTGTTTTTTTTTTTTGAAACAAAAAAATTGAATGTAAACCATTAATATCCTGTTAAATTGAAACTAAATTCAACCAGTACAAAACAATTGTGCCCATACATGAATGAAATCTATTAAACTTTGTCGTTCTCTTTCAACCTAAAGTGAAGAAACGAAATCAATATTTCAACATGTCAATGTTACCAATACAATTTTAGAAACAAAAGCCTTAGTATTTGTTCTTAATACAACAAAAGTGAAGCACAAAAAAAAAAAAAAAAAAACTCCTGAGAAAGATACCCATGAAGCTGGAACTAAAATTGTGTCCTTCCAATACTTATAAACAAAATCTGCACAAACAAACAAAATTTGACAGAATCGTTACTGCAATATTAGGTAGCACATAACTTCACCACCCCAAATAATTTTTAAAAGTTAAAAGAGATGTAGAGATGTAGTAGTAGTGTAGGTTCACTTGGGGGTTCACTTCTGTTGCATTGTGACATGTAGTCATTGTAAAATGTGGTCCAGTATTTCACTGTCACCAAAAGCCTTGAAGCATACCTCTGCGAAATATCCAAAATCTTCCTTGCAATGATGCAAGATGATAAAACAGAGGTCATGGATTGAATCTCCCTGGCTAAGAAACTTTGATGTAAACAGGTGTTGAATATAATAGCACCATCAAAACAGAGTAACAAACAACAAAGAGATCAAATGAAAGGTTAAAATGCTCACTGTATTTGACCATGATATGGAAAATCTGTAGGAATTGACTCCAAGGGAATCCATTAGCTCAATATCCTCCTTTTTGTAAAAGCTGTCTTAATCAGATTGTCATTCAATGTTCACAGAAGAAGTAGGAAAAGTTACTGTGTTTCTATCAAACCACAAGCATAAGCATTCCAATAGGAAAGGATACTTCTGCTGAAAAAGAGAGAAAAAGATACAATTTCCCAAAAGATATGGACATGTTTGACTTCTATTACCAAGTATAGATGGTAATGGTCATCAGTGACATCTGCATTACTCCCATCCTTGATTTTTACTGAACATGAAGCAAAAGAAAATTAGAAATTAGAAATATTCAAAGGTTAGCCTAGAAGTCTAGTTTTAGTATCTGTGGCTAAGATAACCCAAGTAAGAAAGATGGCAGAGGGTGGCAACAGAAGGCAGTAATCAACTACCAGGTATGTGAGAGAAAACATCCCAATTGCTTAAACTTTTGTTACCTTCCAAGTATGCTCCTTCAATCTCACAAAGACAGTACATAAAAAAAGAAATCATAAATAGCAATTTCATCTCCTCATATACACTGTGATTGTGTGTATAATAACTTGGAACAATGCCAAAACTTTTGGCCTCAGAGAATCATCATTAGCAACTAAAAACACAAACCCCAAAAGTATATTATGACATATTAGAGAGAGAGAGAGAGGCATGCATGTTTTGATATGTTACCTGATAGGAAGAAGTTGAAGTTCCAAAAAGATATGTCTTTAGAAATTGGCTACGTTCCAAGAGACAGCCAATGAAAGGGAAGAGATGAAACAAGAGAAGAAGTGAAAAGGCCTTCATGTCTAATTCTTTTCTTTTAGAAGGAAATCTTTGAGTCTGAGACAGAGGGTAATGGGAGATGGCTTTTGTGGGATGCAGATGGTGGTGGGTTTTTATAGGGAAGAGTTTGAATTTTCGAACATATTTGGTCTATGTTACATGTGAAGGGGAATCTTAATGCTTGTTACTGATGATTGTGATTTGTGAATCTTAATGCTGGTTTAATTCTTTTTGTACATTTATATGTTCTGAGAGCTGTACATTGTTCTGCAGTTTGTTCTATGCATTGAACCCTAGACAAGTTTCATTCTTGGATGAGCAAAATCAATCAATAATACTTTGTGAGCTCACAATTTTTCCACTTAAAATGATATTTACAGCCATGTTTTCACCGTCTCCTCAATCATGTTGTTCCTCAGTCCTCACTACATCATTTAATGTCCAAAATTAATACTGCAATAGACATATACAAACAACCAATGAACAATCAAAGAAACTAGTTTAAATTCTAAAAGTAACAACCTCTGATATGTAAAGTGGCACAATGGCAGATGAAATGCCTCTTCCAATACTGCAAAGAACACGACCAATTATCATTGTCTATACACTTCGAGATGTAGCACTGCAACAATCTTCCAATCAGTTAGAAATCAAACCCTGCAAACAGGTAAATCCAACTTTTACAGCCTCGCATTTTGGAGGATGCATTACTAACCAAAGAAAAGCACCAATAGCAAGTGGGATTGCATCAAGCTAAAAATTTCTTGTTCTACCAAATTTATCAGCCAAAGCTCCTCCAGTGAAAGAACCAACAGTGGCACCCGCAATGGTTGAGCTGACAACCCAACCTGTCCATAATGTAATGTAACTAGATGCATGTAAAGCCAAAAGGTTGAAAATGTAACGAAAGAAAATAAAAACCTTGATAGAAGGTAAGTTAGGAGAAAGAAGGAATTTGTAATAGATTGGTGAGGTTCACTTTAGTAGCATGTCAGTTTATAAAAATGAAGGCAGAATCAAGTAGCTTAATATATGTTAATTCAGTATAAATCAATAATAAATGCATTATTTGCATCATGATCAGGGAATTCTTATTTTTGAATCCCCAAACAAGCATCACATTACACTTGCCTTGTAGAACAGTGTTTTCAGCAATCCCAAGATCCTTCGCAAGATATTCAAGCGCCCCATTCACCACACTACAGAAGGAAAGAGGATGAATAAAAATGATTGTAGCATAACATCTTGAAAAATCAAAAGATACCAACAAGAAGCCGATGGCTAACTCTACATCCTAAAACAATGGGGTACTCAATTCTAGGACCCATTTCACTAAGGGTCCAGAGCTTTCACATGTGCACAACATGGTCCGAATTAAAGTCATTAGTAGAAATAAGAAAGATTACCCAGGCACTAGAGGATACATGGTGATGCCCCAGTCATTCTTTATGTGGTGGAGATCAGTGTGGCACATCCCACAGTAGAGGATCTTGATAGTCACATCATCAATTCCATTCTCCCTTCACCCACACATACAACAACAACAAAAAATAACAACAATAACAATAAGATACCACAGTTGAGTAAGAAACTTGAAAAAAAGAAAAAGAAAACAAATTAAAAATCCATAGATACAAATCCACCCTTCAGAGGATCTTGGCAAGTGTTCAACCAATTTTTTTTTTTTGGGTTCTCCCATGAATCCACTCTTCTTCTTTGCTACACTGTATCAAACATAAATCATAGATCCCACAACTTACCAAAAACTACTCCAAATTTCCACACAAACAGTAACATTCAGAGCTTTCCAAAGGTGTCACCAAAAAGTTCTAGTCTGAAAAAGTAAAGGAGAGTTTCTTGAGATGATTGATTGGAGTTTTAAGTGATTCATACCTTCTTTTGAAAACAAAGGGTGTAACCTTTCCAAAAGAGCCAAGGATTGCCCACCCTGCAACTGTCTGAGTGTGGTTTGGGGTTGTCTGAGACATTTCCTCCAAAACCCACCACAGGGAACTGCAATATCTAACTCTCCTTTAACTCTGTGAGCAAGTTTGGGAATAGAGTGCGTATTGAAAGGTATATTGTAACTTATATGTATTTATAAAGAGATTTTGATTCTCTTACCTCTGTTACATGTATGTTTTAAATTACTATTATGATAACAGAGATTAACTTCTGCGGCTGATTCAGTCTCCATTTATGATAATTTTGATACTTGAAACAAACTAAAGGCCTCATGATATGATATAACCGCAACTTCGTATTTAACATGGTTACAAAACAAAAATGGGAATAAGCTAACAGGCATTTAGAAACCTGCTTAGAATTTTTCATTAGTGCTAGCAGACTTTTAAACAAAATTCATGGTCAACAGACTTGGGGGATATGAGAGAGTGAAAAAAGCACTTACAGTTCAATAGCAGCATAAAGTTGAGCCTCATCTTTTGGCATGCTGGGAAGAAAAAGAAGAATAGAGTTGGAGGTACTAAAATTAATTCATTGAGGATGGTGAGTGCAGCAAAGTTAATGTAAAAAACAAAGAACTCTACCTGTAAAAGATATAAAACAGGGTTGCAAGCTGAAACTTC
Organism: Cinnamomum chago; assembly: GCA_038049695.1. Classification (NCBI taxonomy): domain Eukaryota; kingdom Viridiplantae; phylum Streptophyta; class Magnoliopsida; order Laurales; family Lauraceae; genus Cinnamomum; species Cinnamomum chago. The sequence continues at coordinate 41,175,868 of CP142453.1, read as the reverse complement.
GCAAAATACCCTTGCTACAGGCACAACAGCAGAGTTAGGACTCAAAAGATAATAAAACTCAAAGCAAAAGGTTTCATTCAGTCATGACGACATACATGCAGCTGAGGTGGTGGTTTAGTGTAATAACATTCGGGCACTACATGCTCAGGATCTCCTTTCACAGGCTCGTCCTACCATGGAGACCCGAAAGTCTTATGAAGGTTATCAGGAGAATTTAGATTTAATCCCAATGTAGTCAGATAAATTCCCAAGGAAAGAGAAGCCAAATCAGGATCATGATTTCTTATAACACCTAATAAACCCCAACACACTAAAAAGATGCACCAAAAAAACTTATTATTCCAAAAACAACATTCTCATTACAAGATACAAAACAATAAAAAGGGAAGTTGGTCTTGGCCTTTTTCAGAACCATGAGGAATTACTGATTCAAACAAAGATAATTCTAAAGCAATAATGAGTCTTGTAATTAATAATGGTGTATCATTAAATCCTCAATCTCAATAATGCTCAACTTACCATAAAGTACTTTTGCAAAGCATAGTGAAAAGAAAAAAACTAAAAGAGTTTATAGCAACTGAGCCATTAAACAGACACCATAAGGGTTCTAAAAAATTCCTCCTCTTCCACCACCTGCACACACCCACCCGCTGCACCACAGTGCACACACCCACTGCCTCCTCTTCCACCACCTGCACAGGCAACATTCTAACATTCTACTCTGTACCAACATTCAAAACATTCAAACTCTGATTTTTTTTTGGCTGCATCTTTTCTGCATGGAATCTTTCAACATAAAATCTTCTTCAATTTTCATTCAATCCTGCATAAAAAAAAGAGAGCAAGATCCACAGGGAGTTGAACAAGGTTAACTGATGATAATAAGACATCTTTAATACATCAAAATGAATGAAAGCAATGTACGCTTGTGATTTCCAAATGTCAAGAGTGCTGAAATACAGACGCTTGCAGTGAAATTGTCAAAACATGATCTTTAAAAGATGGGAAAAAATCACAAGAAACGATTGTTGTATGAATTTTCTTCCATAAATACACAACTTCTTCATAGTAGTTAAATATAAACTTCTTCCCAACCTGTTTTAAGTGTCAAATAACTTAAGTGAAAAAATTAAACAGCATCCACCAAATTGGTTCATAATCTATAAATCATATATGTATAGCTTTCTGTATTCTTATCTACATTTATCCTTAATTAGAGATAGTAATTAGAGATAGTAATCAACATGCAAATAAAATACCATTTTGAAAAGATTAATCATATACAAACCTGGAGAAGTCGCATCCTGAGTTCCATCAGAGGTGCCATCCCCACCAACAAAGGAACCTGGATCTATGCTTGCGCGCTCAGCTAACTGGAGGACTAAGCCCTCGAGGAAACTGGTTCTCTTGCCAAACTCCGCTACCTGCTGCCGCAATTGAAGTACCTCATAATCAAGGCCCATTCGATTCTGGGTTGAACCTAAAGTGGACTTTGTGCGAATGCCAAAACCCTTAAGGTATCCCGATCTCTGTCCAAGCACCTTGACGGATATCTGTTCATCGGTCAACGGAGATGTGATGGAGGGTTGGGATTGTTCAGCAGTCACCCGCACTAATTCCTCCTGCCATTTTTAAACATGTAAAAATCAAATAAAGTGAGTTTAACATATGTATAAAAGTATATCTGTATTAATATATAAAACATGACTTAGGCATATGTACATGTGTCTTCTGAGCCTCCTCATTTATCCGTTGTTTCTTCCCGTGCATATAGTGGGCGTCGTGGTAGAAATCGGAAAACGGCTGCGCATGTCCAGCATTTTGTGCTCTCTGTTATGACATTAGATATTTTGTTAATAGAAGAATTTAATTTTCATAACTCTGTCAAATGGCAAAAATTCTTAAATCCGCACTTACGATTATTGAACTACGTGCTAGGAACGATGTAGAGCCGCTCGTTGTTAGGGATTTTGTAGATTGCGATTTGATGGATGCATTATCATTCTAGCATCATTTGATTTACACACATGCATTGATTTATAAAAACTTGAAATCTTGATTCACATGCATTGTTTTTAAGATATTGATTTATGCATGTTTTGTTTTTAAACTTGGATGCATTTTAAATTGAAAAGAGTTTTAGAAATCAAGCAAGCCTATGAGTTTTAAATCTTTCGTATCTTTTAGGCTTTTTGTGTTTCATGTTTTTAACCCTCTTAGTGTGTTTTAAAACATGATTCCATGCTTGGTTTAATGGCCCATAAGTCCCCCTCTAGAAATTCTTTGAAAACCTGATTTTTAGGGGATTTTTGGCCCCAGGCCCGGTGGACCCGCAGTGGGCTCGGTCGACCGGCGCAGAGGCCCGGTCGACCGAGCCCTTTGCGGGTCGACTGGGTAAAGAGCCGTTGAGCTCTTTTTAAACGGTCAGTTTTATGACCGTTGAAGGCCAGGTCGACCGAGGATATGGCAGGTCGACCGGGGAGGCGCAGAAACCCACTTTTTCGGTATAAATACTAGTTCATTCATTTGCCAAAAGTTGAGAATTTTTAGACCTTCCTTGAGAGGTTTTGAGGCAAATCAAAGGGGAATGAACTAAGGGATGAAGGGGATCATTAGGAGAGCTAAAGCTTGGCTTAATGAAGTTAAATTACAAGTAAGCTTTACTTTTCTTAATCATATGTTTTCATGCTTTGCTCTAATTATTGGTAAATCCTTTCTAGCATGATAAACTATGATTCGTTGTGTCCTTAACATGTTTATATTTTGAATTGATCTATTGTTTTGGATACATCACCTTGATTCAATTCAAGTAGTACTTTAATTGGTAAATCTAAGTAGATCATGTTAATGAAAGAATCTTTGAAATTATATGTAACATGATTCCTATACTTGGTTGAATCTATGGTTGTTGTTTTGCATCATAAGAAAATCACTTTCAAATATATCTTATGTTTTGGATTCAACATCTTTACAAATCATATGTAACTTTGTTTTAAAGTTTCACAACTTGCTTTGCTTTGATAGGTATATCATTTTCAAGTTGATTTTATAAGTACATATGATTTGTCCCCTAATTTCAATCAAATCTATTTTTATGTTTTATGAGCTACATTGTTGATTTGATTGACATCCCTATGCATCACATGTTTTGTACTTAGAATTTCACAACTTGTTTAGGATACAAATGTATATCTTGTACAAGTTATTTTTAACATGTGATTTGCATTCTTTCCTCAATCATAAATGTTTTTATGAGCTAAATCTTTCAAAAGCCTTAGGCATACATTTATGAGCTTTCATTTTAAAAATGATTGAGGACATCATACATACACATTGAGCATTCATCTTTGCATTCATAGTGTGTGTGTGAATTAGTTTTTCACTTTCATATCAGCCTATTTAGAGGCAATTCATTTGTGCTTAAATTGTATCTCTTAGAGTGTTTTTTTTTTTTTTTTTTTTTTGTGAAGACACATTCTTAGAGAAATCCTTCATTTGTAATAGGTTGATGTTAAGCCTTGAAAAACATCATTGTAGAGGTTATTGCTTAGCCTTGAAAAGCATATTGTAAAGGTTATTGCTTAGCCTATTGAAAAGCATAAATAGTGAAAATCCGGTGGGGTGATTAGATCACAAGCCGGTAGTGGATGTAGGCATTGAGGCCGAACCACTGTAAATCTTTGTGTAGTGGTGTTTGCTTGTGATGATTGTTTTATTAGCTTCTGCATTTTGTTTGATAATCATCACTTGTGTCTAGTTTAATTTAAAGAAGTTAAAATTGATTAAAATTGGTCATAATTGAAGCTCACCCTATTCACCCCCCCTCTAGGGTTCGGATCCCCGGACTTTCACTCGTATGATTCCACGACATCTTCGATCGGCTAACTCTCGCTTTCTTTGACTTCTCCTACACAGAAAAATAAAAATCAATATACTAGTCAAAATAATTTTTAACTAATACAATGATCTTGATCAATAATTGTAGCAGACATTTATACAAAACCATTAAAAATTACCTTCCACTCCATAGTCTCCCACAAATTGTCGATCATCCAAGCCCAGTCATCTGCCTTACAAGGCTTTAGTGGGTGGCTCTTTGGATCGGGCACTCCCTCCTCCAAAAGAGACAAATAGTGGGTATGCAATTCACACTTCCAGTCCCTGTACAGTTTCTGGCACTTCGCATCAACGACAGCCTTGATGATTGGATCGTTCACATAGTCCCCGAACTCAAAAAATTGATGCAATTGCACAAACAACATGTAATGTGAGACAACAATTAAACTTTAATGATTCTAATTGAATACGCATTAAATTATCTCAAATGAAATTACCTGAACTCTCTTTACCACAAACTTCTTGATCCCCTCAGGAACAGACTTCCAGCCTTCTTTCCGAACAGGTGCCTCATCTCGAATCGCTTCCCCGAGAAGGTTTGCAAAACTAGTGGCAAATTCGCCCTCTGGCGCATGGCTCGAAACTGGGATCGAAATTGGGATGGCATGGCCAAGCTGCCTCCTCAGCTTTTCCACCTTCAACCCCCTTGTCTTGCCCCGTACACGGTGGGAGCCCTCGACTGAGGCTGATGCTGTCACAACCACAATAATAATTGACTTAGCATATAACATTAAAAGAATGTACATTTTAAAAAAGACAATAATTCTAAATTTCTCACCAACACTGCTGCCACCCGTACGCGGAGTCAAAACCTGGTCAGGATGGCTAGAAGAACTAGTAAGCCGTGTAGGACTACGCGCTCTAGCAATGGTCGCCACCTCTGGCATGCCATCCGCATGAGAAGATTGTGTGACTCGAGGCTGTGCCGGTGTAGCTTGGCCTCCCTCCTCGAGCGTGCTCTCTGCACGAGAAGACCGTGTGACTGGAGGTTGTGCCGGTGTCCTCAGGGCCAGTGCAGTTGCTACAGCGCAAGCATGTCTACTTCGCTTCCCTCGATTCATATGCGTAACCTGTCGCAACACAACAATGAATTATTAGTGCATAAATACATAAATAAAGTGAATGAAGTAAAAATTAACAACTATAATGGCTTGTCATAAATCAATAGACACAAATTACCATATTTGTCGAAGACCCAGAAGTCTCATCATCCCCATCATCACCCGTATTTTCATCCGAAGAAACCAACCCAAAATCACCCTGGGGTGGTCGATATTCTTCGTTGTCATCATCTTCACCCGGTTTTCTTTTTCCATCTCCATTTTTCCTTTTACTCGTTTGACCGAATCCAAAAACGGTATTGGATATGTGCTTTACCCCCAAAGCACGACATCTCTCGTCTATTTCCATGATGTTCTTACTTCTCACTTTCTCGTATTCTGTCAACTTTGCCTGTTTGGACACCCACCCAGGCTTGACATATGTTTTACTTCCCTTGGGCATTTTTGACAACTATACATGACATACAAGAGAATGAAGGCATAGGCATATAAAATGAGACATATTTAATGAGCCATGAAATGTAAACTGAAAACTTTATTAATTTAGAACACTTGTCCATGCACAAATCAAAAAACAAACACTACACATCATACTCTATATCAGGATCTATATCTGGATCGAACTTGCTACACAGATCGTCGTCATCATCATCATCTATATATTCCGCCATAGTTTCATCCTCGTCATTGCTATGCTCCGCCATTGGCTCATCACCATTAACTATCTCTGGCGGAATATCATCCCTACAGTAGTGAACATCCCTATCTTCGACACAGATTGGGACAACATCGATGGTGTCATGCTGCTGGAAGGCCTCGTTAGGCACATCATTCAGTTCTGGTACATCCCACACTCCCCGATGCTTGACTCGTTCTACGATTCTCCAGTTGTTGCCTTTGCAGGTATCACTGACATAGAAAACTTGCTTCGTTTGACTTGGTAGGACAAATGGATCATCTTTATACCACCGACCCGTAACATCAATGCTTGTTATGTGTTGATCGGTACTTTGCACAAGTACCCGTAGAACTCAATTGTCTTCCCAAAATTCTCCCCTTGCACGACCAAACCACTATTCTGGCACTTACGCCTGTTCTCGCGATCTCTGGTGTGGAATCGAACACCATTGAATATGCACCCTGAATACAAATAAGCTATAGAACCGGGACCATTTGCTAATGACCACATTTCATCGGTTGCTTCTGGCGACCCTTGGTTTCGCAAATCAATCATCTACATGAGCAACATGCGGTAAGTTTATTAAGTTGATGACAATTGAGAACCAGTTAGTTAATGTTTATTGTGTCAATAGTGCATCATATATCTTACACGTTGCTTGAACCATATTGGAAATGTGTCTCACTGTAGTTGACTAATGTCATGCGCTTCTGGATTGTGTATTGTATTCCTGTGTTCCCTACTTAAGCCAAAACAATTCATAAGAAAGTAAAAGTAGAGGAAGAATCAACAAGGGAACAATCTATGCACACATGTATTTAAGCCAAAGCACTTACTCAAGATATGGCTCTAACTCGGGACTATTATGCAATACAAACCAGTGAGCCATGTTGAGTTCATTCTGAGAAGGATCTAGTGCCCTTGTGATCGGTGCAAAGGGACGAACATTTTGAGTGAAAATATCCATCCTGGGACCAGGCACGCCACCATCATCATTTCGTTCGTCTCGATCAGTCCCTTTTGGGTACATTGAGCAGAAATTCAAACACTCTTTGACAATGTAAGCCTCGACGATCGAACCTTCGGGTCATCCTCGGTTAGTAACATAACCTTTTAAAGTCCCGAGAAACCTTCAAACAAAGAGACATTAGAATTAAGGTTACTTATTCAAGACAATCACACTACTACACGAATAACACTTCATCAGATGGTAATAGTTACCTTTCGATGGGGTACATCCACCGATATTGCACCGGTCCAGCAAGCATGGCCTCACGTGGCAAGTGAACAGCCAAATGGACCATTACATCAAAGAATGCTGGAGGAAAAATCTTCTCGAGCTTGCAAACTATGAGCACTCCCGGTTCCTCTATTTTTTTTAAATCGCTTTGTTTCAATGTTTTTGAGCAGAGGTCCTGGAAGAAACTGCCCAACTCAAATAGAGTTGTACTTAACTCCTTACCAACATAACCACGTAGGCCAACCGGAAAAAGACGTTGTAGGAGGACATGATAGTCGTGACTTTTCATACCCGATAATTTGCCATTTTTTGAGGTCACACAACTTGACATGTTTGCAGCATAGCCATCCAGGTACTTGATTGATTTCAAGAATTCAAAAAAACCCTCTCTCTATTTCGGGTCCAATGTGTAGGATGCACGGGGTTTCACAATGGATCCTTCTTCATTCCTCTGCAGATGGAATTGTGGCCTGATGCCTATATCTTTTAAATCGTCACGCGCTTTGTCCGTGTCCTTATTCTTCTTATATATGCCCACCACAGTCCTAACAATATTTTCACAAATGTTCTTCTCTATGTGCATGACATCAAGCTTATGCCTAAGGTTTAGGTTCTTCCAGTACGGTAGCTCGTACAAGATGTTTTTCTTTGTCCAATTCAACAGTGCAGGCTCACGAATTCTTTTCCTACTGTTGGGGCCCTTCCCAAACCTAACTTCTGGTAGTTGGTCCAACTGATCAAGTACCTTTTGCATCGGTAAACGCAAGGATTTCATTTTATGTTCTGGCTGACCGTTGAACTTCTTGCTCCTTTTCCAAGGGTGGTTCTCAGGCAAGTAAGCTCGATGTCCCACCCACCCAATCTTACTTCGCAACTTACACGATAATGAGTCTTCGTTGCAAGGGGGACAAGCCAAATAACCTTTTGTGCTCCAACCAGACAAGTTACCATACGCGGGAAAGTCATTTATGGTCAACATCACAGCCGCATGCATTCGGAAGGGCTGTTCACTATGGGCATCATAAGTCATGACACCAATCTCCCACAACTCCTTCGACTCGTCAACCAAGGGCCTCAGGTACACATCGATCTCCTTCCCAGGTGCCTGCGGCCCGGGAATAAGTAAGGACATCATGAAAAATGGATCCTTCATGCACATCCAGGGTGGAAGGTTGTAAGGCATAAGTATGACAGGCCACATTCTATAAGAAGTGCTCATGTTGCCGAAGGGGTTGAACCCATCGGTGGCCAGTCCTAACCTCACATTACGGATCTCCCGGGCAAACTCTAGAAATTTCAAATCAAATTCCTTCCATTCCTTATAGTCGGTCGGATGCCTACCTAGATCGCCATCCATGCCATTCTCATGATTCCATCTCATATCTTTGGCTGTCATCCTGGACATGTATAATCTCCGCAACCTAGGTATCAATGGGAAGTAACGCAGTATCTTATGAGCAATCTGCTTACCCCTGCCATTATTGACCTTGTACCTAGGCTCCCCACATTCTGGACACTTCTCCAAGTGAGCATTCTCTTTCGAAAAAAGTATGCAATCATTCTTGCAGGAGTCAATGTGCTCGTACCCCAAGCCCAAGTCACGTAGTAGCTTCTTAGCCTCATAAATAGAAGCGGGAACGACATTACCTTCTGGTAGGGTGTCCCTAAATATCTCCAAGACTTTGTCGAACGGGTTATTGCTCCACCTATACTGTACCTCCACATGTAGCATCCTAATGACAAACGCTAACAGGGTTTCTGAATCTTTACAGCCCGGGTACAAACCACGCTGGGAAGCCTCTAGCATAATTTCAAAGTTTTGCACATCATCCATCCCTAGGGTATCATCCATCATGTAAGTCCCCCTACCATGGTCCTCTAATAACTCATCATATCCATCCCGGTCCTCATCCGATTCATCCTCACTATAATCCGATTCATCGGATTGTGCAAGTTCCCCATGCTGTAGCCAAGTGTCGTAAGATACCATCATCCCACGCCGGAGCAGATGGTCTCTCACAGTCTCATAATTATGCTTAAAACCATTACAACAATAGTTACATGGGCATTTAATCTCTCTACTCCCACCCGAAGTCGCCTTTGCAAATTCAATAAAAGAATTCACCCCGTCTATATACGGCTGACTGAATCTATTATAATACTGTAACATCCAACTCTTGTCCATATCTGTTTACATATGTAAGGTGGTGGTTAACTCAAATTCAACCAATAGATGGTATAAAATAAATGCAAAAACTTTCAAAAAAAAAGAAAGAAAAAAAAGAACTCAAAGATAAGAAAAACAAATCAACACTCAACGCCTAAAATGCAAAAAAAAAGTTAGAAAAAAAATAACAATTAAACTTAGAATTTAGACAGATCAAGAATGATAAGATCTCCATAAAAGGAATGAGCACTTCTCTATCAGATGATATAAAATGAGTCATGCTTCAAGTCTCAGATCTGGCACAAAACAAATACTCATAAAAAATGGACAAGAGAGAAATAGTTGGTCCACGAATCAACAGATCGTTTGTAGGTAATTCTTCACAAACAACACAAAATTGAGAGTCACACATCATAGAAAAAAAGCTGCTGTCAAAGTTGAATTCAAAACACATTTACCCTGGAAACCAATACTTAATTTAACAATACATTTTCTACTTCTTTTGAATGGTGAAGTCCCCCCACTCACCCCTTAAGGAAGGCATTTGGTGAGTTTAGAGAATTGAGAAGGTTCTGAGATCCTTTTCAATTCAGAGAAATTACGGACCAAAAATACGGACAATTTGCCCATGCTTTCTTTATAGAAGAGACATGAAGGAATCACAAGCACAACCATTCAAATGCCAAAGGGTTTAAGGAAGTTGTTGGGTTTTAATTAAAAAAGGGTCCAGCACTCCAGATCTGGAATATGCAAGTTCACTACAGACAAAGAAGACCAACTAGAACAATCGGTTCAAAAAAAATAAAAAAACAAATTTGCAAAATCTTCAGTCTGATCAGGAAAATGAAAAGAGAAGGAAAGATAGAAAACATGCATTTTGCATCTGGGTTTGTGCCAATTCCTCCCAAAATCACTAGTTTAGCATATCAGACGTTATACACAATAGGACATAAGAGATATGAGCAAGAGGGAGATGGGAGGAGGAAAATCCAATAGAAAGCTAAACAAGAATATTCAAAATAGAAAATCAAAAGCTAACAAATCCAAATGGGGCATGTGAGTCTCAATGTAAATCTTAATAAGAAGATTCATAATCCATCAGCAAAAGGGAGATGGGAGGAGGAGTGCAAAATTTTCTAGTGGACAAAAAAAAGGGGTTCAAACAGAAATAGAAGATTATACAGATCTGTACTTTCTAAAATAGAATAAATCATTATAACACTAGATGATAACTTCACTAGTCAGTTCATGGCTTCAATAATAATTAAAAGTAGAATGCTATCAAATAGCTATCATCATAAGCCACAAAATCAATGCTTGCAGAACAAACACCAGATGACATCACCAATGTTATTTCTTTTCTTTGAAGGATGATATTAACACCATATTTGGTTCTTTTTTCAATAAAAAAAAATGTTCCGAACTCCAACAAAGAGCAGCAGGGACAGCAGATAAACAACTGAAACCCATATACCTTATGCATTGAGACATGCTTTTGCTAGATGCCACATACAAGAGAGCTCAAAGTTGTGAACACGAGTTTCCAGTGACTAAACCACTTGAAAATTTATTGGCATATGAAATTACGGGCAAACTAATAACATTCTCAAAAAAAATTTAACTCCATAAAAGGATTGAAATAAACTCTTAGCAACATACATAACTATAAAGAGCACATTGGACATAGTTTTCTTAAGAAGGAAACTTGTTTGTGCTCAGCAGCCAAAAATCCTAAAGGTACAAAATTGGATCGAATAGAGTGGCTGCTGAACCTTTTTTTGTCTTTACTTGTTTTCCTTTTTTTAAAGAAGAAGAGGTGAGGTAGCTACCAATCTGTGAACTCTTGACCTCTTTAGGATGCTTCTATCATGCAACCAAAGAGGTAGGAAAAAAAAAGAAAAGAAGCAATGCAATGAAGATGAGGCAGAGCCATTACCTTTGAGTGTCAGTCCGGTTGCGAGAGAGGGAAGGAGAGGATACGCTGGCGAGGGAGACCGTGAGCGTGAGAGAGAGATACCGAGGGCGATGAGAGAGGCACAGAGGTGAAAATCACCACCAATGTGTTCTATCCTTTGCTTTTCAAGCCCCAATTCGCTTAAGGCCCTATTCGAGGATGACGGACGAGAGAGATGGGTCAGAGAGATGGCTGGACGAGACAGAGATGAGCGCTAGACGAGGCGAGATGGGCCAGGGACCAAGAGGGAGGGAGATGCAGAGAGATGGGGCGCTGGAAGAGGCGAGATGGGCCAGGGACCGAGAGGGAGGGAGATGCAGAGAGATGAGGAGATGGAAGAGGCGAGATGGGCCAGGGACCGAGAGGGAGGGAGATGCAGAGAGATGAGGAGATGGAAGAGTCGAGATGGGCCAGGGACCGAGAGGGAGGGAGATGCAGAGAGATGAGGGAGATGGACGCTGCGAGATGGGCTGGACGAGGCGAGATTGGCCACCAACCGAAGGGGAGGGAGATGTAGAGAGATGAGGGAGATGGAATAGGCGAGATGGGCCAGGGACCGCGAGGGAGGGAGATGCAGAGAGATGAGGGAAATGGGCGCTGCGAGATGGGCTGGACGAGGCGAGATTGGCCACCAACCGAAGGAGAGGGAGATGCAGAGAGAGGAGGGAGATGCAGAACGAGTTTGAAATGAGGGAGATGCAGAAGGGAGTTGTGATTTTTGTTGGGTTTTTTTTGTTTATGAAGAAAGGCTCGTTTTTTGTTTTCTTTTGGGTATAAGCAGAGGGGTTGAAGATGGGTTTTATGATAACAATCCCAGCGCAAATAGTGCGCCGACAAAACTAATTATAAAATTACTAACCCAAATAAACGCACGATGCCCCAAATGAAGGCGCGAACGGAGGGATCGGAGTTGGCGGGGTGACATTTGCCTTCGAAGTGGGTAGAACGCCGGGAAAAATAATAACTTTGCCGGCGAAAAAACAAATGCGCCGGCAAAAAACTAACCTTTGTCTGGAAGAGCAATTACCTTTGTCAGCGAAAAAAATAAATCGCCGGGAAAAGGAACTTTGCCGGCGAAAAAAATAAATTGCCGGAAAAAAACGGCCTTTTGCCGGCGATAATATGACGCCGGAAAAAATCATTGTTTTCCAGGCAAAAACAGCTTTTTCACCGGTAAAAGTTATACTTTCCCCGGCGTTTAATGCTTGAGCCGGGAAAAAACATCGGTAATAGTGCAAATTGTTGTAGTGATGTAAGGATGTAGTATAGGTGGAAACTGACGAACACAGGCATGTACAAAGTAGTTGTAAATAGAGGAGCAACTGTGTCTCACTGGTTCCTGAAACTGGAAAATATCTGGCTGAACAAACTCAAATGTATCCATATCAGCACGAGTTGATATGTCTTCCCTGTCCTTCGAGTCTGGGCCTCCAAACGATTAACTGTTTCTGCTTGGTTCCCGAGAATGAAGGGAATCAGACTCAATGAACACTAATGCAGATGGATTAATACGAGTATTTGTTGCAACGTTTTTTTGGAGGAGGGGCGTCCACGAGTGTTCGTCTTTACAACAGGTTCACGAATTGAAGTTGTTGACGGTGTGATTATCTCCCTCAACTTCCTTAAAAGACTGAATTTACCATGCTTTGTTTGCTGCTTAAACTGTTCCGTGAACACTTGTAGCTCGACGTCACAATCGATGTCATCGTCTTGAAGAGACACACGGTGATAAATCAAGTTTTCTCCAAAATTTATCTATGGAATCAATTGGTATGGGACGACCATCGTTCAAATATATTGCTTGCTCGGGCGCACATGGCAGTCCGTAGCTCGTACGAAGTCGACATCCGTATTTGTAGGAAACTTCTCCGACATCCTTAGACCGCTCAAATTCCTTCAAAATCAGATGCAATGCGTGGCTTGAAACGAAACCACATAATTCCTGGAAGTGCGGTATATTGAATCGATGTTGGACGATAGTTTTGTTTTGCTCAATACTCGCTTTGATAGCTATGTCCTATGATTGGATGACTCGATGAATAAACAACAGCGATGTCTCCAAATTTGACTGTGATGACTCCAAGTATTGTTTCAACTTCGCATGCTGACTCTTGACTCTATTAGTTGTCTGGTTTCCAAAATGCAGATATCTGTCGGTCCAGGCGGATACAAACATCTCCTTATACGGTGTCAACCATACATCCTTAAGATAATTAATCATACCTGGAAAGTTTTGTAACACTACCTAAAGCTCCGCCAATTTGCACACATACACATTCTCAGTTTCAGATTCCAGCAACATATTCCACATTTTGTAGAATGCATTCCAAGATTTGTTGTCTTTTATTGATGGCCTGCACTTGCTCAAAATGCTCCTATAAATGTGCCACCTGCAGAGTAATTTCTTAGCATCGGGAAATACCTGGGCAGACACATTCATCAAAGCAAACACTATGTCCGTGACAATAACTCGTGGACCGGTTCATCTATCTATTGTTGACTGTAGACACCTTAAAGCCCAAATATAATTGAACACTTTTTGTGAGTGCATGAACACAAATGCTATGCAAAATGTCATATTAGTTGCAGTCACGCCGACAATCTCAAGGAGAGGCATCATGTACCTGTTTGTTTAAGATACAGATATGTTAAAACTTCTAGAATTTTTAATGTTGCTAAATTAATATAGGACACAGATATCTAAAGTGGCACATCATGTACCTATTTGTTTTATATGTTGCATCCATCAATAACATGTGCGGGAATGCACGCCATCGCTCTAATGATCCTGGATGTGCGAAGAATAAATCTTCAAGCTCATTGGTTACAACATTTGTTCGACTCTCGAAAATGTATCCTTCACGTTGTAGGAATGACATGACAACTTGCATCTGGGTTTTACCGGCTTTCTCTGCAGTCCGAAATTTCTGGTGTGCATTGTATATGGTCTTACTGGTAGACACGTTCCCCGGATTCTGCTTCTTCAACGATGTCAAGATATCTCGTGGCTTCACATTTTTTGTAGACAGATGTTCCATCAATTGGATTTCGGATTCAGAGAGCCGACCGGTTTATGGATGTCCCTCCATATATGATGCAGGGGCATGGTTATGTGTTCCACATACCACCCTTGCCATCCAGTCATCACCTGATCGCATTTTCACCCCTTTCACTCTGAAAGTACAATCATTTTTTTGGTGTCTGTAACCTTCGTGGAAGTTTTTTTGCTTCTGTATGTGCCACCGCGATCACATTGGAACAACCGTCTAGGACTCTTCCCGATTATGCTAGTCTTTGACCTTTTAATGATAATGATATATCCTAAATTGCGTCCAGTATTTTGAATCCAATCAATTAGAGATTGGCGCGAATTAAATACCTGAAAATGTATTAATTCTGTTAGAAATTAACAACTTTTTATTAAAAATTGACAAAATAAAACATAATTGGAATTGAGTTAATCTCATACCATGTCAGTAGAAAATTCGTTCGTAACATTTTCATCCACATTTTCGTCTTCTTGTTTTATTTCGTTTCTGAGAATATCATCCTGACAACAGTATACATTCACTTGAGCATCTGCAATTAATAAAAAATATTTCCTGAAATAATTAAAAATTTGTATATTTACCTGATCACTTGAATCACTTGACAATCGCAGAACATTGACCCAAATCCTCAGTTGATCCAAATTCATATCTTTTGCTGGTATATGTGTTAGTTTGGTGAGGAGTTACCTAGAAGAGAACTTTTCGCAGGAGAACCTTGGGGAAGAGAACTGAGGGGAAGAGAGATCGTATGAGAGGAAGAGAGGTTGAAAGGTAGTACGGGAACAAATGGGTTGTGCAAGTAAAATCCCTACAAATAAGGAAGAGATGGAGTATTAGTGGGAGGAAAGATCGTGAAGGTGCAGAGAGTGCTCCAACTGACAATATCCACAACATGGGATTCAAGTTTGACTGGGTCCTTACATTAACAGGGAATATATTCTCTATTTTCAGAGAATATCTTCCCTGAAAACAGAGAATATATTCTCTAAACTAAACTCAAGGAGAGGCATTGAACGGTCAAAATCATTTGTTGGATACTGCTGGCTATCTGGCCCTTCATGAAGAAAAAAAAAGGCCTTTGAAATTTGAACAACTTCAAAGGTAAGGGATGGGACCTACGAAATGCGTGGTCCCAAGACCGCTGCAAGTTCGCGGTCTATTCAACCTGCCCACAAGCTGTGTCATGTGAGAAACTGGAGGGTGTCCTTGTAACCCAAAAAACAGTCAAAAGGTGTGTTGAAAACTTTTTGCTGCTGTGATTAATGTCATATGCTAACTTCCAACGCAATGAAATAAATCATCGGGGAACGTGTACACTGAATTTACACCCACCCTGAGATACGGTCGTAGGGTGGGCTGAAATAGGCCGTACACCCACCCTTCATAGGGTGGGTGTAAATAGCAACACCCTTATTTCATGGGTTTGGGATGGGAACTTCTAGATAGAATAGTACTACCCTATACCATAGACACAGGTAAAACTATCTTTATCTTTGGATGTTATGACAGCGTTGTAGTTTTATGTTAAAATTCATTTTCCTGCTACTGCTTTTATTTCCTACTATATAACTCTTGAAAGGGCGTACTAAATCACAACTCCTGTGAATCAAGATCATATGCGGGAGAATTAAGACTTCTAAATGAAACATTTAGACTTGAGAGTTTTGATGAAATATCAGATATCGACTACCTGATATTGAGGTAACAAATGTGGGTACTTAGTTCTTAAATGTAGGACTTCGTTCTAAATTAGTTAATTCTCTAAGTTCTCTCGTGACAGACAGCTGTCTTCATTCAACTATTTTAAGTAAAATTTATAGTCCGTTATCTAACTCTCATCTTTTTTTGATAAAGGGGTAATTTTATTAAGAAAGAGGAGAAAGAATACAAAGAATATAGCCTCTAGAGGAGGAGGAGACAAAAGGAGAAACAAAAACAACAGAGCCAGAGCCGCAACGAGCTACAATAAGCTACCAAAGGAGGATACTAAGATCTGTGACCTGAAATGTTCATTGATCTGAGAAGGGAGCTGAGTTGCTGGCTAATAAAAAGTTTGGAGATCTTCCTTAGAGAGGAGCTGAGATCATCTTACAGATTGCCTAAGATCTGGTTTAGAGGTGAGTGTTGATTGTTGAAGATAGTTGCATTCCTTGTCTTCCAGAGGGAATAAAGGATAGACAAGAAGGTTGACGCCATGAAAGACCTACCAGCTGAGTCGTTTCCACTTGAAAGTGAGTTCCAGATTGAAGAAGCAGAGCAGGAAGAGGGCTGCTGGGCACGAGCAGAATGGAGCATCCAACTCCAAAGGGACTGAGCTATAGTGCATGAGAAGAAGATTTGACAGACTGAGTCCATTCCATTGAAGCAGAGGCTGCATCTTGAGGCTAAGGAGTACCCGAGGTGCTGAAGATAAGATTCTATTGGGGTTCAGTTGAGCATCAGACGCCATCCAAAACAACTTACTATGGGAAGGGAAATTCCCTTCCAGATCAGGGGAGGCCACTGGAGGGTGATGCCTCTGAATCTGATAGCATTCCAAGCGCTGCTTTGGGAGAATTGACCATTGGTGGATGCCTTCCAAGTGAGGAGGTCTCTGACAGAAGAGCAGGGAGAAAGGAGGGATGTGGCAGAGGAGAGCAATTCTTGAACTTCAGAAGGCAAATTCAGAGGGAAATGCCAAGAACCTGAGTGTAAGTGGAAGAAGGAAGCAAGACGTTGATCCAGAGGGAATTGCAAATTGGGGAAGACTACAGAGAGTGGCTTGTCTCCATACCAGATGCCATGCCATAGGTTGATATCCTCACCATTTCCTAAAACCTAGGCACTACCTTGGTGGATGAATTGAGCAAGGCGGCGAATTCTTTTCCAGATGTAGGATCCATATGAGGTGTTAGCAGTATTCCAGATATTCTTGTCCTTGAAGTGAAAGAATATGTTATGTATCTTTTGTAGCCAATTACACATGGGGCCTTGGTCTTCTTACCCTCTCTCGTGGTAGGACCCACCCCCTCTCTCTTTACATTTTTCAATTTTTCTCCCACTCTTATATCTTTTCATGTCTTCTCTCACTCATATATCTTTTCAATTCTTGAAAAGAGAGAGAGAGAGAGAGATTAAGTGGTCATTGTGAGAATTTTTTTTTTTGCTTAATGGAAAACTATATTAATAAAAAGAAGGGAAGAAACTTGGGTGAAAGGCTCCCAAGCCAGAAGGCTACAAACAAAGAGACAGTAACACAGAGAAATTGAAACTTGCTATAAACATAATCTATACAAAGCAGAAGTAGATTAGATGAAGAATAAAAAAACCTGATAAAATTAGAAGCTTTGCAGGAGATCATACCAGCCCCAAAGCATGCAGAATGGGATGTGGATGGATTGTAATTGTCCCAGCTGATAAATAAATGATCATACCTTTGATCCGGTCCTCGAAGATGACCTTCGCTCGCTAGAGAGTGAGCATCCGGTTGTTGTGCTTAGCATCATTCTGAAGAAGCCAGATGATGGAGATGGCATGGAAGAAGATAGCAGCTGCCCATTTTCTTCCCGAGACATCTCCAACATCAGAGATGACCTTCCAGATTGCAACAGCAAAGGACGGAGTTGGTGGAGGAAAGCTACAGAGGTCAAGAAGCCAAGACCAGAGTGCGTTGGCCTGGCTGCAAAAGAAGAAGAGGTGAGAGTTTATTTCTTCCCAAAGATGACAGATATAGCATCTGGAAGCCATGTTGCATTCTCTGTATTTGGGCACCAAATCTGACGGAGTTTTCTTAAGCAGAAGGCAGCAGGGAAAGCAAGCTAGACGTGGATTTACATCTTGTTCTAGATCAAGCTTGTCCAAAGAGGAGAGGTGGCTTGGATCCACAGAAAATCCCAGGCAGCCTTAAGGGAGAGGTTTCCGGAAGTAGAATCCATCCAAGAAAGAGTATCAACACTGTGATCGTCCACTAACAAGATATCCCTGGTCGATTGTTGCAGATAGTCCCTAAGATTAGAGGCCAGGAGAGGGGGGGGGGAGTCCAAGAACTGTCCTGGGTAATGTCACTTACCCTGTCCATGGAGGAGAACTGGAATGATGGAAATCTAGAGGAGATGGATTCCTGGTCAATCCAATGATCAAACCATAAGCTAATGGAGATCCCATTGCCCACCTTCCAAATATTACCATGCTGCAGGAATGAAGATAGATAGCGTAGTCTTCTCCAAATGCAGGAACCTCCAACAAGATTGCCATTGAACCAAATTAAAGAGTCCTTAAAGTATCTGACTCAGAACCAAATAGCCCAAAGGGAATCTGTAGCTGCTGCCGACCAGCCCAATTTAAGCAGGCAAGCTTCGTTGAACTCCTTGATCCTCCGAAGGCAAGCGCCCCCATCTTTTTGGGGAAGACGGACAGTCTCCCAATTGACGAGGTTGCTCCTAGAGCTATCCGGAGTTGCAGACCATAAGAAGTTCCTCATTAGTCTTTCAATAGAGAGGCATGTTTTACTAGGGATGGGAATTGCTAGAAAGATGTGGAGGGGAATGGAGGAGAGGACATGTTTTGTCAAGGTGAGTCTTCTTGCGAAGGAAAGACATCTAAGCTTCCAGCTAGAGATCCTAGCTCTCATAGAGTCCAACATCTTGATGAAAAACCTTTGTCTGGGGCTACCAAAGAAAAGAGGGACTCCAAGGTATGTGGAGGCCGGGAGAGTAGCAAGGGAGATGGACAACAGGCTAGAAATCATATTTGCACTCCTAACAGATACCTTTCCCCCAAACAATTGACTCTTGAGAAGGCTGAAAGACTGCCCGGATGAGTCTTGGTAAAGATTGAGGAGTTCTTTAAGGCGTCTTGGACATCTCTTGTTGGCCTTTAAGAATAACAAGATGTCATCGGCATATAGCAAATGGCATGGTGTTGATTGGATCGGAGAAACCGAAACAATCCCACCAACTTGTTTGAGAAAATCCATGTTGGGGCATTGTGAGATGAAATGTGCTTTTGGGGGCATTGAGGCAAATGCCCTTTGGTAATTAAATCTTAGTTCCCTTTTTCTTTCATTATATAATTTTTCTATTCCAATAATTTTCCTTTCTACTTGAATAATTCCTAAGTTCAATTATGGTTGAATTCACTCTACTTAGACCTTATTGTTTTTCTTTTGAATGGTCAGATCTCTTCGGTTTTTGGAGTATTTTTCTTTCCACTTTCGAGCTAAGTGTGCTTAGCTCCTTTCTTTATTAAAACACATGGGCATGTTACTCATTTGAAGGATATACCAAATGGTATGGTTCCTAATTATGTTATTTTCTTTCTGTTTTAATCTTTTAGTGAGGCTCATCCAATCTAAAGAATACATCTGATGACTACACATTTAATAATTCACTTGTTTTCTACAATTCAAAAACACATACAGAGACAAGTCATTCCACTTGTCTAAATCTTTTTAAATCAATAAGAATCTTGTTTCTACAAATTGGATTCCTAGGTTTTATTCTTATGGAAATTAATGTAGTACTTTATAAATCCAAATATATATATTAGGTTTTGATGTACTTTTTTAATCTCTCACGAAGGTACCTGCTGCTATTAATATATATGGGCAAGGCTCTTTTAAGCTTAAGCTTATGATAAGATTCCATAAGCTATCGCTTCTGGGGCCCACCCTTGGTCCATCCAAATAGACCAAACACATAACTCCCCTAAATTACACATGCCTATCAAGTTTTGGTCACATCGAAATTTATTAGACCGTTGGATCGACTATGTACCGTTCCGAATGGCCGTTGACCATTAAACTTTTGGTGCCCAGATGGAGATGATAGAAACCACGGTTGGGGCTCATTTTTTAAGGGAAAGAGGGTCCCAAGGAGTCCTTGAAAGCACCCCCACCCTCATCCCCATGTGGGTCCCTAGTGGGCCTCACCTCACAATTGAGCTTACTTCAACTTACCTTATCCTAAGCTTCAGTTTAGGAGAGCCTGACACTATATATATATAATTATCACACCAGGCAGTTCTCTCCGAATGTAGAGAGTTATTGTCAAAGTGAAATAAGAAGTATAACCGCACAATTGTAGTCACCTCAACAAATCTCTAGTTGCCAGTGGATCCAGAGCTGCTTAAGCTAGCTCGTTGGAGTAGCATCTGAATCTGACTCGCTTGTGTAGTTGCTTGATCTTCAACTCTTCCCGTTGTCACTGCAAATCCTTTTGTGCCTTTTGCGCTTCTTCATACTGTCGCCTGAACTCCTCTGGTGCTCTCTACGACTCGGCTAGCTGCAGCCGTAAGCTTCTCATCTCAGTCTCCGTCGCAATACTGCTGGATACTGATGCTATGCCCCTCGAACGATACCCTTGCCTCCTCACGACCCTCTGCCCTAGCACTTCCTCTATCAATTGTAGTTGTGCCACTAGGGAGCTGCTCACCTCAGACCACGACAATCCCAACTCCAACCTTTGCTACATTCTCAAAGCATTTATATAAACTTAAAAATATATGTAAATACCAAGATATAAAGTATGACATACTAATGAATTTTCAATAACTCACATATGTCGCTTCAATATGAGGTGTGATCCACTTGTTCTTCTTCTTGGTTCAAGGTTGTTGCCGATATAATTCCCTTTGGGAGGAAGGAACTTCCTCAGCAGGCGTGAGTGACAACCATTGTGGAAACGACTGAGAGCCATAGGTATGAGTCGTCTTCACTTGCCTCCGGCTCATTGAATTCCTATGTGATCGAAGCTGCAAATTAGAAGTAAAAAAGAATGTAGTTAGCTTATTTAGAAAAAGCTCGAGGGAACATAACAATTGATTCAGTTACCTTCCACTCAGGCCGCCCTTAGCGGATCCAGTGGGTACTCCCTCAGATCATGTCCCTCTCCCAACAACTTCTTATACTTCATGTGAAGCTCAGACCTAAACTCCCTATATATATAAATATATATATGCAAGGCAAGTTTGTGGACGACCGTTTTCACAACTTGGTCGGCCTTCTGTCATTCCCCGAGCGTGAGAATTCACCCATCTCGAGGAGTGACAAACGCCCGCATAGGGATTCGAGTCAAACTCGTTGATCCTTGTCCCCATGAATGAAATTCATCCACAGGATCTCACGTGTGAGGTTTCAAATTTTCTGTTTACCTGTATTTCCACCTATGTAATTTTTATCAAATAGATATCAAATTTTAATCCAACAACATCAAATGCATCAAGATATAGAGCATAAGGTTCGTGAGCATAGATTAAAGGTTCAAGTTTAAGTTCAAGAGATAGAAAGAGAAAGAAGTATGTTAAGTTAAACTTTACAATCCAAAACCTAAACAAGTTTATAAGCTATGACAAAAGATGTGGTATTCCAAACCACAGTCTATGGGTCATTTTACGTCCAAATCTCAACGAGTGGATGTCTAGAAGACATCATCAGAAGTCCATTCAGCTACATGATGGGGAGATTCCTCTGCCTCGTGGATCTTCGGGTCGGTGGCATCAAGGTAGTCACCTGTAACGCCAAGTGTAGCACCATTAGACTAAGCTAAGCAAGATAAATAGATATAAATTATATAACATGTAACAAATGAAATTGTTGGATAGATATATATCACAGGAGGTCAAAGCATAATTACTAGGCAAATTTGAGCATGAATAAGCATGAGTTGTATGAATCATTGATGACGGATATTCACCATAACAGAACTAACTGGCACATTCACATTAGCTATATTCTCTCAAATTAACCATGTAAACATGTATGTAAAGTGAGAGCAGAAACAGAATAGAACAAAACAGGGTGGTGCCACTAGGAGACAGAGGGCCCAAAACTCTCCATCGTAGACCTAGCGTGCCGGTCAACCCTCAGAATATAATCCCATCTACAGAGGGCCATAAATATATATACTAAACCCACACTTAGCTGAGTCCGACTTAGATAGGGTTGAAGCCAGGTGGTGCCGACTCGCGGAATAAAAGTATAGATTAACATAACAGATCATATCATAGTAAATAATTCAGAACTTATCATAATTTAGAACTTATCAAGATGTAACGGATCAGAAGCGAAAACAGATATAATATAAACAGGTACATAAGAAAGATATACATAACTAGACAGAAGTATGATCAAGTCATACGAGAGTACTGGAAACGGAATGCAATGCATGTACATAGATCATATATGGAATCAAGATATAAAACAAGTCAATCCTACGGTCTTGGGAACTCTTGGGGTCTTCCCTGTCCAACTTGGTGTAGTACTAAGGATTCCGGTGTCAGTGGCCTACAAAAGAACCCTTGGCGTTACTTAATTTGGGCACCGTGTTGACACCAAAAATGTCACTTTGCCTCTTCACACCAAAAGCTACACGGAGCCGCATCCTACCAAAAATAGGCAGGCGCTACTTCAAGCATCAGATCTTGTCAGAATCAAACAAAAACTGCAAGGTCATTCAAAACAACCAAAAGAGAGGTACACAGGAAGTTTCGGGCCATTTCAAGATCATTTGGCCTAACTTCACTACTCCGACAACCAAACAAGCGCTCCCGGCGGCGGCAGAATCGGAGACACCAAATCTTCGATCGGGGCCTATGGATGTTCTCAAAATATGTCCAAAGGGCTCCACGTCAAGTTTCAAGTCAAACCAGTAACGTTTGACCCATCATCAACTCTCCAACAGCTAAATCAAGCCTTCCGGCGGCGAGAACCACCAAGGCCATTTATCATCAGACCAAGCACATGGTTGGCTTCACGATGCTTACAAAGGGCTACACGTCAAGTTTCAGGTCATTTCAACAACATTTGACCAGACTTTGACTCTCAGAAGCCAAATCGGGACTACCGACGGTGAACCTCTCCGGGACCAGGATTCCCAAAACGGAGCCTGTGGCTCATCTTAAAATGACTCCAATAGGCTCCCCGTCAAATTTCAGGTCAATCGGACATCGGTTGACCGCACATCAAAGCTCGACATTTTCCTCACGGCGGAACAAAGCCTAGCGTTTGCGGGACCCCAAACGGCTTCAAAACTCAAACGAAAGCCCATGGTTGGTCTTATTTAATGCTCAAGAAGCTTCACCTCAAATTTCAGGAAATTCCGACATCGTTTGATCCTGTTTCAGCTTTTGGCGGAAAATCAGCAGTTCTGCGTTCGGCTTTTCCCGGAAAATCGGAAACTTTGCAACCCAATTTGCAAGGATTCTCATCAGGTTTTTCAGAGGGAAATCAAGCCAAATAATGTGGAGAAATGTCAGAGAAAATAAGCAAAAAAAAATGGAAGCGAAAAACGACGAGAAACAGCCAAAAAGGGGCCCCGGGGAGGTTTTTTCCCCCCATGGTCGCAGACCCCTACGACCCTGGGCCCGGCGACCCTGGGAGGTCCGGGGCGCCGATTTCGCCCCGGGACCCCCCGTTTCATCCGTTTTCGCGAGACGAGTTGTTCTGTCCCTGTGATTTTTCCAGATTCAGGCTTTTGAGGCTCCAAATTCACTGATATTCATCAAGATCACAGGACTCCTTTCCAGAACTTCAAAAACTTCATTGATCGCCGGCCGAACCACAAAAAAAACTGCACTTTCTGCCCACCCGATCTCGAAATCGACTGGACAGATGCTGCCGGCCCGCTGGTATCAACCAATGTCTGAAACTACATGATCATCTACTGTTGATTTACATAAGGATCCATCGATGATCATCGCAAAGGGAATTCCAAAAGACGCAACATGGCCCGCGACTCTTCAACTACCAAGGCGGCCACTTAATACTATCAATTGGCCCGTTTATGGCAAGTTAATGCGGTCATTAACCCATTATCTTGGACGGCCCAATCAGAAGCCTCCGTTTAGGAGTTACAAGTCCAAGCAATCATGGCATTCAAGCCATGAAACTCCTAACATAATGGAGATTAAAGGCAACTAAATGCCCATGACTCTCCTTTGGCCAATGAAATCCAAGGGTCAGGAGTTACAAAACAAAAAGCAATTAAACCTGTAACTCCTCCCATAACTTGGCTTTATTGCCATAATTGCCATAAATGACCATAAACCACTCCTAAAGGCCACCAAAAGCCTATAAATAGGAGTCCCCTCCAAGCATTCCGGGGGGATCAAAAAATCATCAGCAATTCCTGCTCTAGAGATCCAAAAGCTCAGAGAGAGAGAAACCTCTGTCGGAATTCCGCAGCAGCCTCCACTACAAGGTGACAAAAGTCCCTTGGGGGGCACTCCCCCCAAGGTCCTTTACCTTCTACTTCAACAAAAGTGGCTTAGACATGGCTCTTCAGCCTGTCTACTCGGCTTTTTATTGAACATAAGACCTTCTCTCGGTCTTTGTTCTCTAAAAATCTGAGGATATAGCCAAGCCAAGCGAATCCAAAGCATCCGACGTTCTCATTTGCATGGATGATGGCGGAGTCCATACATGACTCGCGACCGTCAATCTAAACGGGTCCCTCCCACAATCTCCTGAAAAGTTAGATTCTTCCTTTCTCTCTTTTCATTGTATTTTGTATTTTTTTTAGAGAGACAAAAAACCACAACTCTTGGCTTTCATTATTGATGAGAATTTTAAATCGGCTATAAACGCCACAAATCGGCTATAAACGCCAAAAATCGGCTATAAATGCCAAAAAATCGCCTTTTACGGCAAAATAAAAAACTGTCTCTTTTCTTAAATATATGTGCAATGGAAACTTGAAAAGAAGTTGATTTCCTTTTTACTTGCGAAGATTGATCTCCGGATCATCACTTGCAATTCCAAGTAAAATAGAAAATCTGGCACACCCACAAACACACAAAAGCGTTGATGCGCGCTCCGCCTTCCGGGGGCGAAAGGGTCGGACCGAACGGACTCCCACGTCCGCCGACGCCCGGTAGCACCGGGGCCGGAGCGCGTTCCATCAAGTTGGCACACCCGGTGGGACCCGTTTACTTGAGAACACCGGATGCTTGGAATTGAAATATTCGCATATTATATCTTTGCTTATGTTTCTTTTCCGAATTCCTTGGCTACTTTTTGGCTGGTGGCCTATGTTGGATTTCGCATGAGATGGGATTTTTTTTTGGAAATTTCAAATTCTTTCAATCTATTTCCATTCTTTCTCTTTTCAAAAAAAAAAAAGTTCAGATTTCTCGTTTTGGATTCAAAATTGAGAAACTTTGATCCTTTCCTTTCTGGGCATTGGCACTCGCGATTATCCGCTGAGACCGGCTTGGATCGGGGATTGGGCCACTGTTTCTCTTCGACGAGTCTGTTAGAGATTTCAAAAAAAAAAAAAAAACAAAGAGCTTCAAAAAAAAAAAAAGGAAACTTCTTTGCCTTGGATTCAAAATTGAGAAGTTTTGATCCTATCCTATCGTTCATCGCGCTTGCAGAAATGTTGAGCCTGTTCGACTAAAGGTTTTGGATCATTGTTTCTCTTTGATGAATTCATTAGAATTTAAAAAAAAAACAATTTAAAAAAAAATCAAAACTTTTCGTTTTGGATTCAAAATTGAGAGGTTTTGATCCTATCCTATCGTTCATCGCGCTTGCAGAAATGTTGAGCCTGTTCGACTAAGGTTTTGGATCATTGTTTCTCTTCAATGAGTCTAGTAAAAAGAAAGCAAAAAAACAGAAGAAGAAAGACATAGACCGCTAAGGCCAAACCAACTGCATTCTTTGATCTCGGTTGATTCAAGAAAAGCCTTGTCCAGAGTGTGGAGACAGCCTGACTGTTCGAGGCAAGGGTCCTCCAAACGGGTTCATTAAGTAATCCTACCCTTACCTGGGGGCAATTCTATCAATTGTGATTTCATAAGACCGGGTTAGGAAGCCTATGTGTGCCCTCTTGTCTTTTAAATAAAAATTGTAAAAAAAAAAACTCTCGTCATTTTGGATTCGGATCCGAGAAATTGTGGTTCCTTCCGGGGTACTGGCGCTCGCGGAAATCGTTGAGCCCGTCTTTGGATTGGGATACCACATGCTCTCCTTGATGAATCCATTTTGACATTTAAAAAAAAAAAACAAAAACAGAGAATCCCATCTCATGGATGCGATCTCCAACATTTGTGTCTAGCGGTGCTAGTACGCCCTTTCAGGGTCTACTGTATTCGCGACCGGCGCATTTGTAAAACTCCAACCTTATATTCTTCTTATCTCGAGCAAGCCCTGCTTCGCGATAAGTCGAATTTAGGTTTACAATTGCTTCTAGCAGTCACTGGGATGCTCATTTTGGGGCTCACCATACTTGCAATAAGAACAATTGTGCCCTCTATGACTTTTGCCCTCCTCACGTCGCCTGGGTCATATCCCTCGAGCGATCTGAAAAGGCAAACCCATAGATTGCCTTTTTTTCCATTTATAATCATTATATTCTTGTGATTACTAATGGATGTGGTCTTGTTTCAGAAGTTTTCCAAAAAACTAACAATGGCAGCTTCATTAACCATCACCTTTGATGAGAACAAGTACCAGCTCATGCTCCAAGACAAACAAACCAAGTGCACTTACAAGCGCCCTGCCAGCTGCCGAAGCGTCATTTCCCTCCGCAACTTAGAAAACACCGGGTCGGCCTCAACTCCCCGGACCATTGTCTTCGGGTCATTGGGACCATTCCCACTACCCGTAGAAGAAACCGCACCTGCCAAGAAGCAGAGAACCGCCCCTCAACGTATCACTACAGTGATACCAAGGGCGATCATCAAGAAGCCTGAGGCCCGTAGCGCTACTGCAAAGCCTCAACCAGCAAGAAACCAGGTCTGCTCAAAGACTTGGTCTCCAAGGCCTTCACCCAAACAGCGAAGGTCACAAACATCAGCAAAGCCAGCATACCTGGCCCCTCTCAAGGAGAACCGGTTCTACCCTCTTGCTTACATGAAAGAGGAGAAACCGACCCTCCGCCAAACAAAACCAACTCAGCATGAGCCGGCTTGCTCCTACAAGCCCAAAATCAAGTCATGCATCGTCAGGCCTCCGCAAGAACCTGCAAAAGCCTGCACTCTTGCGAGTCGACCCTTCCTCTCAACAGGAGCCGAACTCGTCAAATTCAAAGCTTCACTGCGACAGGCAAAGGACCGCGTCCAGATCCTGTCCCTGCCCGTCTTCAAAGAAGACAAGCTCGGCTGCTGCGCACCAGGGACTACGTCCTTCATTGCTAGAGCACAGCCAGAGCTAACTGAAGCTCAAATCGCTCGTCGTATGCGCCGCCGTGCGACATATCGACAAAAGAGACTAGAGAAGCAAAGAACTCAAGATTCTGCACTTCAGGTCTCCCAAAAATGGGTCGAAAAAGAAAGACCCGACCAAGTTGCTGCTGTCCATATGGTTGGCAAGACCAGAAGACGTCAGAAGTCAGCAACAAAAATCCATGTCAGGCATCTGGTGACTCACAGCGTCTCCCGGACACGAAGACATAAAGAAAACTCTCCCGCTCCTTCAAGCCAAGGACATCGGAGTGACCACTCTTCAAGCTCTTCATCTAAAAGGATGAGCTCTAGCTCAGTCACCAAGACTGTATCCTCTTTCGACTCTCGAAGAGTGAACGTCTTGGTCACAAATGCTGAGCAACCTCCGCCACATGATGACGTAGTTGCACGCATCCAGCAGCTGGAACAAGGACAGCAGAGAATAGAGGCCCTAATGGAAAACCTCCTTCTCACTATCCAACATCCGCCAAACAATGAAACTCCTCCGAGCCATCAAGGCGACGAAGAAAATGCGGAAAACAGTGAGTCACGCGCCCTTACCAAAAAGGACGTTGACGATATCCTCGCCAAAGCAAAAGAAGAGGATACACTAAAGGAGCATGGGATCAAGCCACCATATCCCTTGTGGATGGACTCGGTCCCGTTCCCTACAAAATTCAAGCAACCTACTCTCCAAACATATACGGGGAAGGGTTCAGCCAGACAACATGTCATCCACTTCAAGATCCTAACGGGAGCTATTACGGATCAAGATGCCCTCAAAATCCGCCTCTTTGCAAGTACCCTAAAAGGTACGGCCTTTGATTGGTACTCCACTTTGCCGGAGGACTCCATTCAAAATTGGGCCATGCTGGAGACACGCTTCCTAACCCACTTCAAAGGTGAGGATCATCCTGTTACTATGGCTCAGCTCTGCAGCCTAAAACAGGGAGAGAATGAGTCAACATATGACTTCATTCACAAGTGGAAGGCAATGGCATACAAATGCTCCGATGTATTGCCACAAGCGTCATTGGTCGACATCTGCCGAAACAACATGAGAGCAAGAATCCGCTCCATGATCATCGGCAACAAATCAAAGAACCTGGGAGAACTCTTGGAAGCAGCTATGGAAGCTGAAACGGTGATCAAAGACCTCAACAGTCAGAAATCATCAAAGAAAGAGCCGACTGCCATTGCAACCTCAAAACCAAAGAAAAAGGAGGTTCTCAATGTGCAAACCAAGTCAGCTCCTCAGCAGCCAAAGAAAGCTGAAAACAAAGCTGCAGGTAAAAAGCCTGAACTTTCTGATGCCTTCAGAGAACGAGTAGAAAAGAAATACCCGTTCCCCTCAAATTGCGAATGAATCCCCTCAAATGCTTCTTCGGTGTTTCATCGGGTAAGTTTCTCGGATTCATAGTACGGAAAGCTGGCATAGAGCTTGACCCCATCAAAGTCAAGGCTATCCTAGAAATGCCATCTCCAAGAACCCTAAGACAATTAAAAGGGCTCCAAGGAAGATTGGCATACATTCGACGGTTCATCTCCAACCTATCAGGGAAGTGCCGTCCATTCTCTCGGTTAATGAAGAAAGGTGTCGATTTTGTCTGGGATGCTAAATGTGAAACCGCGTTCCAGGACATCAAGTCATACCTGACTAAACCTCCAGTGTTGGCTGCCCCCACAACTGGAAAACCATTTCTCTTGTACACAAGAGCCCTTGACTGTTCTTTAGGCGCTCTACTCGCACAAAAGAATGACGAGGGAAAAGAAGTTGCTCTATATTACCTTAGCCGCATGTTGGTAGGTGCAGAGCATCGCTACTCTCCAGTCGAAAAAGAATGCTTGGCAGTGATGTTCGCCGTACAAAAACTGCGTCACGACCTGCTATCCAACACAGTGTACCTGATTTCGAGGATTAACCTCCTAAAGGTCCTTGTCACAAAAGTAGGTTCTCTCAATGCCCGACTGGCAAAATGGTCCATCCTCCTGTCACAATTTGACATTAGGTATGTTCCACAAAAAGCAATCAAACGCCAAGCTCTAGCAGACTTCCTCGTGGAGCATCCATTGCCTAAAGATTCTCCACTCAGGGATGACCTCCCAGACGAACCGGTCTACAGTGTGGAGACTTCCTTATCAAATGCTTCCTGGCACATGTACTTCGATGGCGCAACCAGGACAAATGAAAAGGGAAATCAAATATCGGGAATTGGCATTCTCTTTGTTAGTCCCGACAAATACATGATTCCACACTCATTCTCGCTACTGGAACCATGTTCAAACAATGCAGCTGAGTACCAAGCCCTCATCGTAGGATTGGAGCTCGCCCTTGAATCCGGCATCACTACGCTGGAAGCTTTCGGAGACTCTCAACTGATCGTCAACCAGATGAATCAGAAATTTGAAGTCAGGAAGCCCGATCTGTTGCCTTACTACAACAAGGCACAGTCGCTTCGACAAAAGTTCGACATCTGTCACATCACCCACATCCTCAGAGGTGAAAACATTTGTGCAGATGCCTTGGCTGGACTTGCTGCGTCTATGGCAATCCAAGAAGGGGAAAACATGCAAGTTACAGTGTGTCAAAAAAGGATTCTCCCTCCTCTCAACACACATCAAGCAGTTGTTGAATGCCACCAAGTGGTTGGAAGTCGGATCTCTGTCCTTAAACCTCTGATCGGCGACTGGAGGGATCCGTTCATTGATTACATCATGTTCGGAATCCTACCTGAGGATCCAAAAGAGCGGGTAAGCATCCAAAGGCGAACCCCAAACTTTCATTTGGATATTCCTTCAAAAATGCTTTATAGGAAATCCTACAATGGAGTACTTCTACGCTGCTTGTCACAACAAGAGGCTGAGGAAACACTCAAAGAAGTACATGCTGGTCTTTGTGGAGCCCATTAGGCTGGGCCTAAGCTCTACGATCAGATAAAAAGGTTAGGTTATTATTGGCCTACCATGGTGGCTGATGCAATGCAATTTGCTAAGCGCTGCCAACAATGCCAAGTTCATGGAGATTATGTCCACATGCCTCCGGAATGGCTACATCCTACAGCAATCTCATGGCCTTTTGAAGCCTGGGGTATGGACATCATAGGTCCTATCTCTCCCCCATCAAGCAAAGGTCATCGCTTCATTTTCGCTGCTACGGATTATTTCTCCAAGTGGTCAGAAGCATTCGCGCTCAACGAAATGAAGACGTCGTCAGTCCTTCAATTCTTGCGCACTAATATAATTTGTCGCTTCGGCGTCCATGATAACGGACCACAGTTCCGCGATCA
Source organism: Cinnamomum chago (assembly GCA_038049695.1). Classification (NCBI taxonomy): domain Eukaryota; kingdom Viridiplantae; phylum Streptophyta; class Magnoliopsida; order Laurales; family Lauraceae; genus Cinnamomum; species Cinnamomum chago. The sequence goes on along the minus strand of CP142453.1, from coordinate 41,145,393 downwards.
CCGATTCTACAGGTTCGGCGACAAATACAAAATCCAAAGTTGTCCTTCAACTCCATACAATCCGGCAGCGAATGGACTAGCAGAGGCTTTCAACAAAACGCTCTGCAAAATCCACAAGAAAATGGTCTCTACTCACAAAAGAGATTGGAGCGACAAACTGCCTGAAGCTTTGTGGGTCTATCGAACCACCGTTCGAGGACCAACCCATAGCACACCATTCTCCTTGGTCTATGGATGCGAAGCTGTTGTCCCTTTGGAAGTTCAAATTCCTTCCTTAAGGGTATCTCTGCAAAATGACATGACGCAAGAAAGTAATGTTAAATTGAGACTCCAACAGCTGGATAACCTTGATGAGAGACGGCTCGAAGCTCTACAAAGCATTGAACTCTACCAAGCACGCATGGCAGGATCTTTTGACAAGAAGGTCAGGCAACGCGGTCAGGCAACGCGCCTACGAAAAGGGAGACTTGGTTCTTACAGTAAAAAGACCAATGGTTTTTGCCAACAAATCCAAAGGCAAATTTGAACCAAAATGGGAGGGACCTTTCGTCATCAACAAAGTCTTCTCCAACGGCGCATACGCTCTTCTAAACATTGAGGGTGACAGATGTATGCTGCCCATCAATGGAAAGTTCTTAAAGCGGTACTACCCTTGAAGGCTTCTTCCATCGAGTCAGAGCGACGCCTGCACGGCCAAAGCCTATCCCTAGGTATCTACTCGTCAAACCCACTCCTTTTGGAATTTTCATCCTCTTGTTGAAATTTCTAAAAAAAAAACCCTCAAAACAATGTCTCTTTCATCGTTTCATTGTTAAAAAAAAAAAAAGCAAATCCAAAAATCCAAGTTTAGGAGCCTCTTCCCAAACTTGACCAAAATTTTCGATCCTTGAACCCAAAATTCATGGTTTGAAACAAAATTAGGACCTAGGAATTTCAGCCCTAGTCCACCCCGACTTTTACCACCAAAATGGTTTTGAGTCAAAATTTACGACCCTCGTGTCTTTAAACAAAAAAATGGTTTTTCAAAAACCGCAGGGAAGCGACGTTCAGTCGATACTTGCAAAACCCAAAAATCGGAAGGATGCGAACCCCATTCGATACTTCCAAAAACCCCAAAATTTCAAAAATCGTGGAGACGCAACGTTCCAGTTGATATCCACAACCCAAATTTCAAAACAAACAAAAAGCAAAATAAAGGTTCGAAAAAACCTCAAAATTCAAAAATCGTGGGGAAGCGACATTCCATCGATACCCACAAAACAAAATTTTTGAAGACAAAAGCAGGGAAGCGATGCTTAGTCGATACTTGCACCCAAATCCGCGAGGAGACGACATTCCATCGATACTCGCAACCGAATGAGCAAGGAGGCGACATTCCATCGATACTTGCAATACCATTCAGCAGGGAAGCGACGCTTAGTCGATACTTGCACCCAAATCCACGAGGAGGCGACATTCCATCGATACTTGCAATACCATTCAGCAGGGAGGCGACTTTTAGTCGATACTTGCATTTTTGAAAACCAAAAACCTAGCTTTCACGCCAAAAAACCCGGCTTCCATGCCAAAAATCCGGCTTTCACGCCAAAAAATCAAAAATCCGGCTTTCATGCCAAAAATCAAAATTCGGCTTCCATGCCAACAAAACAAAACTCGGTTTTCAAAAAAAAAAATCTGGCTTTCATGCCAAAAACAAAAAATCTGGCTTCCATGCCAAAAAGAAATTTCGGCTTTCATGCCAAAAACAAAATCTGGTTCTTACACCAAAAACAAAAACCGGCTTTCATGCCACCCAAAAAAAAAAATTCGGCTTTTATGCCACCTCAAAATTCGGCTTTCATGCCATCTCAAAAAAATTGGCTCTCATGCCATCCCAAAATTTGGCTTTCACGCCACCAAAATCGGCTTTCATGCCACCCAAAAAAAAAATTCGGCTTTCATGCCACCCCAAAAAAATTGGCTTTCATGCCACCTCAAAATTCGGCTTTCATGCCATCTCAAAAAAAATTGGCTCTCATGCCATCCCAAAATTTGGCTTTTACGCCACAAAAACCGGCTTTCATGCCACTCCAAAAAAATCGGCTTTCATGCCACCACAAAATTCGGCTTTCATGCCATCATCAAAAAAAAAAAAAAAACCTGGCTTTTACGCCAACCAAAAAAAAAACCCGGCTTTCGTGCCAACAAAACAAACTGGTTTTCAAAACAAACCGGCTATAGATGCCATCCAAATCCGGCTATAGATGCCACCCGAAATTTGGCTTTCATGCCGTAAACAAAATCTGGCTCCCATGCCAAAACATGTCTAAAAAACTGGCTCCCATGTCAAAAGATTTCTCACAAAATGACAAACTTTTGATCACATCCCATTTAGCAATCACTTTAATCGCAATATTTGAGTGAGCGTAGGGAAAACAAAAAAAGAAAGTACCAAAAAAATACATGTGGTACCAAAAAAAAGAAGAAAAGAAAAGTGTTCACAAGCACTACAAAAATGTATACCAAAAAAAAAATACATGTGGTATATAAAAAGAGAGAAAAAGTTTCTGTTACAAAAAAAAAAAAAAAAAAAAAACAGGGCCTCAGCCAAAAATGCTCTCCAGCCAAGCTTTCAGCTCCTCAAGCAAACTCTTGGCTTCATCCGTCAGAGTCTCCAAGGTACGCTTCTTCAAGAATCTGCCATGAGTAGCTGGAGAAGGCTCTATCCCTTCTGCTACACCAGGAAGATTATCCCAAGCAGTCTGCCATCGTTCATTCTCTCTAGCCTTCCTATTGAGAATCTGATCGGCCTCTGCAAACTTGGTGAATCAAAGCACTCTCCCTGTCACGAGCCTCTGTTATGGCGGACCACGTACTGGCGACTTGGGCTTTTAAGTGTTCGAGATGCTTCCTTGCCTCCTCAACGTCTCCATCAAGGATGCTAAGGTCATGCTGCAGCCTGATGATGTCTAACTCCGCTCGGTTCCTCTCCGGAACCAGCTGCTTCCTGCCCTGTGCAGTCTGTTTCAATTCCGATTGAGCCTTCTCAGCAGGGTTCAGGAACATCTCTTGGAAGAACTGGTCATCAGGATAGCTGATGGTCTCAAACCACCTGTCGCCTAATGCAATGATCTTATCAACGATCGCCCGGGCGTCCGTAACATCCAGACCAATATCTTCCTCAGCATCTTTGAAAATCTCCTTCACATGCGGAATCTTGCTACGTGCAACATCCAAGTGTCCAGAAAGGAGGGTCTCAATCCAAGAACTCAAAACCCGCATCACCACCTTCTTTGCATACTGAAGAGATGGGCCAGATGAAGACTCACCCTTCTCTGTCGATTGGCTGCCCAAGTCATGTCCCATCGGAAGAGTAACAATAGAACAATTGCCAATCGGGGCCGCTGGAGAAGGAATCTCAACATGAGGTCTTGCCTCTGCCGCGTCAGAATTGGCTGGAGGAGTCCCAATTACTGGGTCAACTTCTGGCATCCCTGGCTCTGGCTCTGAAGGAAGCGATGGACTCTCTTCTGTCACTTCAAAATCTGCCAAACACAAAAAGGTATGAATATGATCCTGTTAAAAATCACTATCAGGGTTATTACTATGAAAGTACCTTCTTCGACGATTGGCGGAATGCTTTCCTTCTCCATGAACTCATCGGAAGTATCGTCAACACTAGCGTCCATCGATGGTTCAAAGTCGTTGGAATCCTGTGGTAAATCAGCTGATACAAAAAAAAAATGTGTGTTAGCAAATCAAGTCACAGACAAAAAAGAAAAGAAAGCGGAAAAAGTAATACCAGTTGGAGATTCTGCATTCATTTCAGAGTCCCTTGGTTTGTCTTCTGGCGTCTCCACAGGGTCAGGCGTCCTCTCATCGGTTGCAACATCAGGGATCGCCATGCCTTCCTCTTCTGCTAAAAAAAAACAAAGAAAAACGCAGAAGCAGAAGCAAATCAAAATATGGAAAAATACCATGAAAGGAACAGAGAGAAGTGGAAACATACCTCCACCAACGGTATCTTCTTCTCGGCTCCTTTTTTCCGGAGGCTCCTCAGCAACCTCGGGCACCTCCTCATTGATAGTAAGAAGAACTTCTTTATCAGAAGAGTCTTTATTGTGATGCTGACTCCTCTTCCTCTTACTTCGGCGAGTTCGCTTCTTAGAAGAACCTGCCCCACCATCAGAGTCTGGTCTCTCGCTTGACTCCTCACTGGATGGCCTGCTCTTGTCAGTAGACTCCACGGAAGCTCGCCTTTGTGCTGCTTGCATCCAAGCATCAAGTTCGGCTTCCTCCTGTTCTAGCTGCTCTATAGCTTCATCAGGTATTTCCCGAGCAGCCTCAGAGCCAATGACGCCCTGGTCACCAAGAAAGCCTATCTTGTGCTTCTCTCCGGAAAGGAAGGCCCAAACTTCCTCCCCCCGGACGCCATCTGATTTTCCAAGGCCCTTTCCAGATGACAGCTTCACATCTAACTCCCTCTTGGAAAGACCCCGGTATGCCATGAAGCTCTCCACGAACCACTTCGTGAAACCGGCAGTCCGGGAAGTCGGCAGTACAGGATAGGAAATCATGGAAGTAGTGTCCTCAGCGCTATAGAAAGCCCATGCGTTTCTCCCATCCTGCAAACTTCCAAAGCGCTTCACCATGCTTGAAGGCACTCCAACAACGCCTTGAGAAAAGCCCAGCTGCAGCGCAAAGCGGGAAGGCACATACGGTTGGATGTCGACAAAAAGATGTCTGCGGTATACCATCGTGCCGACTTGTATGCTAAAAAGCCACTCCTTCTCTGCATTCGTCAAGGAGTAGTGCCTTCCAGATCCTGCCCTAGTAGAGTCGCGGGCGGCACCAAAATCAAAAGCCTTCTTCCGCAACTCCGGAGAAAGCTTCACTGAAGACTGCCCCATCTCGACGTCCCTGAATCGTCGGATCCTCATGCGGGCAAACAAAAGAGATTCGACTATGGCTTTTCCCTTAGCCAATCGAATCATCAAGGGGTCGTCGTCCTGCGCAGCACCCAGCCGATGGAAGCCGGGACAGTGGTATACAAACCACGAATAGAAAATATGGGCGGAAAATACCCTGTTCATGGGTTGCCCAAGTCAGACCAAGAAAGCAGCTGCCTGCAGTTCAGTGCACAAATAGGAGTATAAAGCTGGCACCAAAGCTAGCTGCTCTCCAAACGCCATCTGACAAGCCGGAAAAATACAATGCGGCCGGATGTGCGTCCCATCTCCTCCAGCAAAAATGGCCTCACCAAGCCAATATGTGAGGTAAACAGCAAGATCTCTCCGCAGTGCGATATCAGAACAAATAATACTGGTACCTGCGAAGAAACCCTTCAGCTCCTCTTGCATGACCGCAGTCTTCTTGTCCTCCCTGGACATACTGGTAGAAGGCCCCTTGCTGTCAAGGAAACTGAGAAAAGAAGAGCCGAAACTCTTCCAGCTGCTAGACCTTACTTTCGAGCCCTCCTTCTCCTTCAAAAAATCGTAGAAGACGACGAGCTGAAAGTATAAAAGCCTGAATTCCTCTGACCTCTCCTCAAGGACGCTGTCAATCGGCATGAACTCCTCATAGAGTTTCCCGAGGATGGGCAACCCGGTAATGGCACTCAGCTCCTTCAGAGAAAAACCAATCTCACCATTCGTCACTATGAAGGTATTGGTTTGAGGGAGGAATGACTCAAGCATGGCCATGAAGGCCTTGTCGGAAAAGATCACGGTCTCCCTGAATGCACGGACCGCATCAAAGATCCCGGCTTCCTTCAAAATGGCACCTCCAACAAACAAGATATGGTCAGTCCAAGATTTCCACTCGGAGTCAGCAATGAAGCGGCCGCGGAGTCGAAAAGGCTTCACCCAGTTGCTGCCATCACCACTGAAGATGCCAAGGCCCATCGGTCTCAAATCAACCGATGGATAATCTGCGCCCTGGTAGTTGCTGGCCGGCATCAAGATGTCCATGTCAGCAGGCGACTTCTCCATATGTCCAGGAGAACTGCCAATGAAAACCCCGGTCTTGACCATGTTGGTCCTCTTCACCCATCTTGGAGGATCTTCCCTCTTCGGGCACGTGGGAGAGAGACTCATGATCAAGATAGTACGATCAAAAGTCGATCGGGTGGCAACAGTTTTCTTCACACCATCAACCGTGTAGGAAAACTGGAAGCATCTCCTCTGATACGTCATATCGGCTGGGGCTGCATCACCAAAGAAGAAGGTAGGCTTGGGCAACACCCTCTGATCCTCCATCACCCAGGGACGGCTGCTTACCATGATTTTATAGAAATCCTCTCCTTTGCGAGCAATCAGTGCCTGCCGCGCCTCCTCTCTATTGAGGGAGTCACACCCCTCGAGGTGCTGCTCGACGTATTGCACCTTCTCCCAGGCCTGTTGGACGGCCGGATTAGAAGATCGCGTAGATCGACGAGGTACGCTTGTAATAGGTTCTTTACCCTTGGCTGTTCTGGAAGAACCACCTGCAAAAGGTCAAAAAAAAAAGGGAAAGAATTATCATCAAAATGATGAAATTTTGCTAAAAAAAAAATCTGGCGAAATTTCGGCATGACCCCGGGGCAATTCTAAAGAAAAAGAAGTACCCCGACAGAAATAGAAAGCTTGGAGATAGGCTCAACATCACTGTGAGCTCCAAAACTCCAAACTTTCGAAACCTTGAAAAACTCCGCAAAATCGGGAAGGGCTCAACATTGCTGCGAGCTCCACCAAGTTCCTAACTTTGCAAAGGTTTTCAGGTATGTCACCACATCATGCTATCAATTGTTACAAAAATAAAAGCATGTATGAACATCTTGATATGCAACAAAAAAAAAGGATGCATTGTCATGATGAGAAAAAAAGAGAAAGAAAAAAACTTTCTAAAAAAAAAATAGAAAAAAAAGGGAGAAAGATCAGAAAAAAAAAAGGAAAAAAAAATTTAAAAAAAGAAGAAAAAGGGGGCACGGCCCACAGGCCACGGTCCGTACGGCCCACCAAAAAAAATGCAAAAAGAAAAAAAAAAGAAGAAAAAACGTGCAAAAAGAAAAAAGAAAAAAAAAGAAGAGAAAAGAAAAAGAAAGAAAAAAGAAAGAAAAAAAGAAAAGAAAAGAAACACTTTCTTTTTCCCCATCCTATTTCTACATGGATTTCTTGTAAAAGAAAAAAAGGTAACTTACTTGAAGCCATGGATGGAGAAGAAGAAGAACTTGAAGACTCTTGAAGAAGGAGAACTCTTGCACTTGGAGCAACTCTTGAAGACTTTTGGAAAAAAGAAAGCAACAAAAGCAAGAGATCCCACCTCACTTGCTTTTATAGAAGAGAGCAAACCAAAAGAGGAAAGAAGAAAAAAGCAAGGAGGTAAGTGCTAAAAATTAGCAACCTTCCCAAAAGAAAAGGGAATTTGAGATAATCTCTCCTAAAGAGAATATTCTTTGAGAAATTCTCTCTAAAAATCAAGGGAACTTGAGAAATTCTCTCCAAGTTAAGATATTCTTAGATATTCTCTATCCAAAAGAGATATCTTTAGAAATTCCTTCCAAAATAAAACAATATGAGATCTAAGCCATTCCCAAAAGCTTAAGGTCCCATGGGTTAGCCCATATGAGCCAGGTTTGACCACCTAGGCACTAAAAGTGGCTTTTAGAGAAGATTCCTCTTACCAAGAGCATTACAAAAATGGTTTCATGCCTCTCTTTTGAGTTGATTGGACCATACCATACAAGAATTCCAGGCCCCATGAGCTTCCAAGAAACCTAACCATCTCACTTCATGAGCCAAATTGAGCCAAACCTTGAAATTGACATTTCACCAAAAATCAAACCGGTCCCCTAACATTCCACATACAGCTTGTTAGGTCACAAGACCAAAACCAAAAACCAAAACCTGACCCCCCCCCCCCCCAACATTCCACATACAGCTTGTTGGGTCACACGGTCAAAACCAAATCCGACCCCCTAACTTGCCACATACAGCCTGTTAGGACTCAAGGTCAAAACAAAAATCCAAATCCGCATCCCTGATGTCATCTTCAATACTTTGCCTTAAGATGGTACATGATTCCTATCACTACCATACAAACCCCCTGGAAGTTCAAAAGGCTACAATACCAAAAGAAAGACCGCTCAAAGACTCTTGGTCAAGTCAGAAGCTCTTCTTCAAGATTCTCTTCGAGGCACATCGATTGCAAAAGCCATATCGTCGCTGTACCTCGAGGGGGCATTTGTTGACACCAAAAATGTCACTTTGCCTCTTCACACCAAAAGCTACACGGAGCCGCATCCTACCAAAAATAGGCAGGCGCTACTTCAAGCATCAGATCTTGTCAGAATCAAACAAAAACTACAAGGTCATTCAAAACAACCAAAAGAGAGGTACACAGGAAGTTTCGCGCCATTTCAAGAGCATTTGGCCTAACTTCACTACTCCGACAGCCAAACAAGCGCTCCCGGCGGCGGCAGAATCGGAGACACCAAATCTTCGATCGGGGCCTATGGATGTTCTCAAAATATGTCCAAAGGGCTCCACGTCAAGTTTCAAGTCAAACCAGTAACGTTTGACCCATCATCAACTCTCCAACAGCTAAATCAAGCCTTCCGGCGGCGAGAACCACCAAGGCCATCTATCATCAGACCAAGCACATGGTTGGCTTCACGATGCTTACAAAGGGCTACACGTCAAGTTTCAGGTCATTTCGACAACATTTGACCAAACTTTGACTCTCGGAAACCAAATCGGGCCTACCGGCGGCGAAGCTCTCCGGGACCATGATTCCCAAAACGGAGGTTGTGGATCATCTTAAAATGACTCCAATAGGCTCCCCGTCAAATTTCAGGTCAATCGGACATCGGTTGACCGCACATCAAAGCTCGACATTTTCCTCACGGCGGAACAAAGCCTAGCGTTTGCGGGACCCCAAACAGCTTTAAAACTCAAACAAAAGCCCATGGTTGGTCTTATTTAATGCTCAAGAAGCTTCACCTCAAATTTCAGGTCATTCCGACATCGTTTGATCCTGTTTCAGCTTCTGGCGGAAAATCAGCAGTTCTGCGTTCGGCTTTTCCCGGAAAATCGGAAACTTTGCAAACCAATTTGCAAGGATTCTCATCAGGTTTTTCAGAGGGAAATCAAGCCAAATAATGTGGAGAAATGTCAGAGAAAATAAGCAAAAAAAACGAAAGCGAAGAACGACGAGAAACAGCCAAAAAGGGGCCCCGGGGAGGTTTTTTCCCCCCATGGTCGCAGACCCCTGCGACCCTGGGCCAGGGTCGCAGGCCCCTACGACCATGGGCCCGGCGACCCTGGGAGGTCCGGGGCGCCGATTTCGCCCCGGGACCCCCCGTTTCATCCGTTTTCGCGAGACGAGTTGTTCTGTCCCTGTGATTTTTCCAGATTCAGGCTTTTGAGGCTCCAAATTCACTGATATTCATCAAGATCATAGGACTCCTTTCCAGAACTTCAAAAACTTCATTGATCGCCAGCCGAACCACAAAAAAAACTGCACTATCTGCCCGCCCGATCGCGAAATCGACTGGACAGATGCTGCCGGCCCGCTGGTATCAACCAATGTCTGAAACTACATGATCATCTACTGTTGATTTACATAAGGATCCATCGATGATCATCGCAAAGGGAATTCCAAAAGACGCAACATGGCCCGCGACTCTTCAGCTACCAAGGCGGCCACTTAATGCTATCAATTGGCCCGTTTATGGCAAGTTAATGCGGTCATTAACCCATTATCTTGGACGGCCCAATCAGAAGCCTCCGTTTAGGAGTTACAAGTCCAAGCAATCATGGCATTCAAGCCATGAAACTCCTAACATAATGGAGATTAAAGGCAACTAAATGCCCATGACTCTCCTTTGGCCAATGAAATCCAAGGGTCAGGAGTTACAAAACAAAAAGCAATTAAACCTGTAACTCCTCCCATAACTTGGCTTTATTGCCATAATTGCCATAAATGACCATAAACCACTCCTAAAGGCCACCAAAAGCCTATAAATAGGAGTCCCCTCCAAGCATTCCGGGGGGATCAAAAAATCATCAGCAATTCCTGCTCTAGAGATCCAGAAGCTCAGAGAGAGAGAAACCTCTGTCGGAATTCCGCAGTAGCCTCCACTACAAGGTGACAAAAGTCCCTTGGGGGGCACTCCCCCCAAGGTCCTTTACCTTCTACTTCAACAAAAGTGGCTTTGACATGGCTCTTCAGCCCGTCTACTCGGCTTTTTATTGAACATAAGACCTTCTCTCGGTCTTTGTTCTCTAAAAATCTGAGGATATAGCCAAGCCAAGCGAATCCAAAGCATCCGACGTTCTCATTTGCATGGATGATGGCGGAGTCCATACATGACTCGCGACCGTCAATCTAAACGGGTCCCTCCCACAATCTCCTGAAAAGTTAGATTCTTCCTTTCTCGCTTTTCATTGTATTTTGTATTTTTTTTAGAGAGACAAAAAACCACAACTCTTGTCTTTCATTGTTGATGAGAATTGTAAATCGGCTATAAACGCCACAAATCGGCTATAAACGCCAAAAATCGGCTATAAATGCCAAAAAAATCGCCTTTTACGGCAAAATAAAAAACTGTCTCTTTTCTTAAATATATGTGCAATGGAAACTTGAAAAGAAGTTGATTTCCTTTTTACTTGAGAAGATTGATCTCCGGATCATCACTTGCAATTCCAAGTAAAATAGAAAATTTGGCACACCCACAAACACACAAAAGCGTTGATGCGCGCTCCGCCTTCCGGGGGCGAAAGGGTCGGACCGAACGGACTCCCACGTCCGCCGACGCCCGGTAGCACCGGGGCCGGAGCGCGTTCCATCACACCGAATCCCTTAGTATAACACATTTGGTTCGGATCTCAATTTCGAAGAACAGCAGGCCCCTTGTGAGTGCACGGTTGTTCAAACCGCATCCACATAATACACAAATCCATTGGTCATGACAAAAAGGTTCAAGGTATCCATCCTTAAGGTCCAACTTTCAGGCCAATTAATCTAAACATACTACTGTTCAACATTTGGCTCGTGGTACCATCCGATTACCATAGTTTAAGATAAAATCCAATATCCACTTATTCCCTGAATTTCAAATAAAATTTATGTATGGACTATTGTATTCTACACTTCAAGAGCTTTCCAACAGTATGTGGATTTCCAAAAATGGATTTACGGTTAAAAAGTTATGGCCATTGAAAGTTCACATTGTTGGGCCTAATGTGCCTATCCGCTCGAGCGAACAAGATTCTATGACGCATTTTCTGTGCAGAAACTGGTCCGCTCGAGCGGGAAGCACGCTGTACTCAATTTTGAACTCAGAAAATGCCCTGTTTTCTATATTCTATCTTCAAAACCAAAAACCATCTTTACAAGACATAAACTTGGACAAAAATGAGCCACCAAAGTGCTCACAAAACTCAAGAATTGCCCAATTTACATTCCACATTGAATCAACAAGAGAAACAATCAATTTCTTACATAAAAAACTTATACAAAAATCCATTTTTGAGCAAAGGAATGGGTGTCTAACATGATTAAACATATTCAAAGAATCAAATAGAGATACAAGCATACATTTATATAAATTTAACTTGCCTTAAGGTGCTTGAAGCTAAAAATCACAAATACAATCTATAATCAAGCTCTATATCCCAAGCAAGCTCTCCAAAAGAAAAACCCCCAAATGAAATGAAGAAGATGAAGTCCTACAATGGTAAATGAAAAGAATGGGTTTGAAATCCACATGCAACACCAACATAGCCTTCCAAATTCGGATTTGAACAAGGATACATGAATTTTGAATCAAAGATCTTACCAAAAGTGTTGAGAAGTGAAAAAATAAAGTTGTTCTTGACTTGGGAGTTGAAACCTTTGTTGTAGATAAGAAGTAAGATGAAAGTAGAACTCCCAAGCTCACATGCAAGGTCCCTAGAGTCTTATCTTGAGAACATTTGGAGAAGAAGTGAAGAGGGAGATGGAATTTCAGTTGCTGGAAATGAAGGAAGAGGAGAAGAATGGCTCGGTTGGGTGTTTTATTTGAAATCTTTCCTTACAGCTGCATGCAAGTGCCACTAAGTTGCAGAATTTTCAAAATGGGGCTTGGCTAGAAAAATGGGTTGGAAATGGGTTGATTTGGGCCCAAATTCAATGGGTCAAAACATGAAAATCAAAGCCCATGCTTTGCTTTATGGAATGCACTAAAAACCCATAAAATTCTAAATACACACATAAAAATCCAAAACACTCCAAAAGTCATAGTCTACCTAGTTCATGGTCAAACCCAATTAATTCTACCTAATCAAAACCAATTACATTCAAAACATCCATCAAGCTACTAATCTAAGTTAATTAACTCTAAATCAGAATTAAGGTGGATCGGGGTGTTACACCTTCCATTCATGAAAGTCATACTTTTGCAGTCATTTCAAACTTGATAAGTTGAGTAATAACCAATGATGCATTAAAAGGCAATAAAACAAATCAAATTCCACATCCATCAGATAATTTGAAGTAATTTATCTACATGAGTGCCAAAAGGGAATCAACTAAAAAACCACCCCTCCTACATCACCGGATCCACAAGCATGAATGACGGGATTCAATGCAAAAGAAATTCAAAGCATATGGAATAAGAAGTCAAAGTTCGTTTTATTACCGACGCTGCCACGTAGACTGCCTCCCATGGTCCTTTCATCAACAATTTACCATGTTGGTTTGTCATAAGGTGTAATCCTCAAAATATGATTGCCTAGCTCGACCGTGGATGTGGAGGCATTTACACCCTCGAATGCCCCTGATATTTCACCTAACGGAACATTCAACTTAACACCAAAAGCCTTTATCCTTTTCTTCGACGCTGAGCCCACCACCTTGCCCCACATGCGTCGAGAGGTTGACGCTACAACCATCACAAATAATTCTAAGTTTTACTTTAATTATAAACAAATGAAGTTTCGAATATAATAGAGTCCAATATTACTTACCAACACTACTATCTGTACTAGGTGGTCTAGCCAAATCGGGATCGAGCAGACTAGTAGCACGATCTGGGACCGTGCGCGCTTTGGCACCGACTGGCAGCACGCTATGACTGAATGACTGCACTGTGGTGTCTCTATCTCCGTTGACCAGCCATGTCTGCGAACTGAATAACACAATCAATGAGCATATATAAATCAACAATAAGTCACATAATTGAAAGATGTTTGATGATCCATATAATAACATGTAACATTAATGTTTTACCACAGTCACGGTACGATTACCTCATCTTCCAAGTCATCTTCATCCGAGGAACTCAACTCTTCCTCACTCCTGGATAGCATGACTCCATGTTGACGTCATCATCTTCATCTTCAGGTGAGAGACGGTGTCGAGGTGGACCTTAAAGTGCTCGTTCCAATGGCCGTGTGCCCAACGCTTTCAATCAAGGGATTTTCCTTTGAATGTTACTTTTTGTATTTGCCTCATAAGAATTTTTCTCCTGGGTCAATGAATTAACATAAAGTTTTCTTTTGGGAGGCATTTTTGGCTACTATGATTAATTAATTGACAGAAAATAAAACGTATATGCTTAGAACACACAGGTACAAGGAACAACTTACATATAAAAACACGGTAAATGGCCAACTGAAAGGTAAAATAATGTTTTCATAGCATTACAATACTTGTCCACACAGATGAAAAAAAAAATAAGTTTACATATCATATTCCATATCAGAATCAATATCAGCCTCGGAGTGATCGGTTTCATCTTCATTTATGTATTCTGCCAATGTTTCATTCTCGTTATCACCACTATCGGCAATGGGTTCATCACGATCGGCTGTTGGTTCATTATCCTCAAGGATGATCTGTGGTTCAATGTCATCCCTATTGTAAGGAAAGGAAAAAATCCCCTTGAGCAGGGACTGAGACACTTTCATTAGTTTCTTCCTATTGGTACAGTTCATTTGTCACATTTTGTCCACTATCTTCTTCTCGCGTTGGCACATCCCAAATTCCTCGTCACTTGACACGTTTTACAACTTTTCAATTTGGGCCTAATTTGGTAGCGTAGAAGACCTGATTTGGCAAGGCAAATGGATCCTCCTCATACCACCGACACCTAACATCAACACCTGTGACATGTGCATCGATATGTATTCTATCTTTACGCCCGGTATTACACCACTCACATTGGAACAAAACTACTTTAGAACCATTAATGTCTGACAATTCAAATATGATGGATACTAAGCAAAAAAGTGAATTATTTCAACAATGTGTTCTCCCCTCAACGACCAATCCACTATTCTAGCTCTTGTGACGGTTGTCGCGATCTCTAGCGAGGAAACAGACACCATTGACGATACAACCCGAATAACGATGCACTAGACAATAAGGACCATTGACCAATGCCCACAGTTCAGCGGTTCCATATTGAGACCTTTAAGATCTTAGTTGATTCATTTGCATTAATTAATAGAGCATGATGATGGGCCCAAGTGTAAGACCTCGACCCGAGTGAACCCGATTAGTACTAATTAAGTTGCATGTTAGCGCTAAGCTTGATTAGTGATTTTGGCTAAGTTGAGTTTGGAATAGCTTTTGAGATAGTTTTGGGGAGTTTTGGTTGTCTTGTGATTAGTGGGACCCTTTGGGGTTTTCCTTTTTATGGCGTGGCATGTGCTCGAGGATTTATCGGAGATTTTTACGTTCATGGTTTTAATCCCGTTTTATTGGTATTGTTGTTTCATTCAACTTTCATGTTGATCCCGTGTCCATTTGAGATCCGGAAACCCGATTTCATAGCCTTGAGGGCAAAACAGTCATTGCACACAAAATCTGTACCCAAAACTTGATATTCCCGAAACCCGCGAAGCATATGCTTTTTGGAAACTAGATATTTCGACGATCACTTTTCTCTTCTTCGTCGAATTCATTAGAAGCCCCGAAAGCCATGTTTTCAGCCCAATTAGATTGCTAATGGTGGAGCCCACTCCCCCGCTTGTTTTAAGGAACCCTTCCCCTTCCATTTCCTTTTCCAGCACAAGAGAGAAAAACCTAGGGTTTCATTGCCTTCTTCTTTTTACCCTTGCTTGCAATCACTTAACTCACCACCAATCTTGCACAACTTGAGTAGTGGAGATCATCACCTTTTTCCTCATCTTACAAGCATCATCTTGATATCATTTGTGGAGAAATCTTACAACCTTGAGACCTCCCTTGAGCTAGCCCTCTTCATTTGAAGGTCATCCAAGTAAGTAACCCTTCCCATCTTCTAGATTTGTTGTCTCCTAGCCCTTGATAAGCTCCATTTGCATTATTGAAAGTTCTTTCATTTTCATTCTTTGTGTAACCCATTTTAGGGTTTGTTTTGGGGGTTTGTGATTGTAGCTTCGAAGTGAGCTTAAGAAGTGATTAGAGGCTTGATTTTGGCTAGCTTGGACCTAAGGCAAGTGAATGATTGGGTGTTTTAAGTTTTAAATGGTTTGGGGAAGCATTTATGGATTTTCATGCTTTCATTAATGTGTTTATGGTTGAAATAAATGTTCTTGATGGAGAGCCTTATGAATGCGTTTATGATCATATAGATGTGTTAGCTCATAGCATTTAATTCTTCCTGTTTTCTCCCAAATGTATCTTATGTGAAATGGTGTCCTTCTCCTTCTCTTTGCTTGTATGGAATGTGATATGAATGGAGGAGAATGGGATGGATGTGGTTGGAGACTTGAGGTCTTTTGAATGGAGATTTATACTCCTCATTTGATGTATGAAAGTGGTTAAGAAGGGGTTGTAAAAAGGAAGAGTTATTGTGGAGCTGAACTGGTCCGAATTCAGTTTCTGGACAGTTCGCTCGAGCGACCATGACACTTCGCTCGAGCGACCTGTCCAGGAAAGGGTTCGGAGCATTCCAGTAGCATGGTCGCTCGAGCAGACATCCCAGAACTCATTCCAGAGAGTTGTTCGTTCGAACGCATTTAATTATTCGCTCGACCCAATGAGTTCGTTCGAACGACATCAACTTCGCTCGAGCGAACCCACCCAGACAGTAATTCCAGAGAGCGAGGTGCCCTATTGGGCAAGGCTATGTTTGGGACGATGTTTAACTATTTCAATGTTTGGGTCTATTCTCTGGGAACCCCTCGTTGGCAAGGAGATTTGTTAAACAATGTATGAGGCCATTCGTGGAAAGAAACCATGTCACAAAAATTTCATTCGAAGTTGTGAAACTTCAAGGTGCATAAGGTGCCCGGAATGTCTTCTAACTCAAGGAGTACCAATTCTTTATTGTACTCGACATACGGGACCCTTATACACTAAATAGATCTTGAAACCAGTATTTTACCCGAAATTTTTATAGTTCATTGTTTCACTTCATTCCAAGATTTATATTATATGATTTGTTTTCCCCGAAAGCATGATAGTTACACTAGTAACAGTTATTTGTCCCGAAATGTATTGCCCGACAGGAAATGACAGTGTGCCCTTGAGCACCCTCGTCTTGCTCGTTTATTTATTGTACTTGAATTTACTTGCATATGTCTCGATTTGTTATTTGTCCTATGAGTCGGCATCACTAAGCTTGGATACCTTGTCGGTTTGATCCACCGACTTGGAGATCGCTTTCTCGTCCCGCCAGCTGCAGTTTGGATCCCGATACCCGGTCTATTACTGTGGTTCCGTCCCGATACCCGGTTCGCTACCGTGGTCCCGTCCCGTATATTTATATAGTGTATATGATTTGCGTTGAATCTCCTCACCTTGTGTAACTGAGATCAACGTCCCGTGATACTGTTGACACTTTAGTGACAGAGGACTTAGCTTTATGTGATTGACATCTTGTTGGTTCCCGATTCCTTGGTTACCTGATATGTTTTATCTTATTTACCTGTTTTCTAACAAATGATTTATCTACTCTATGAGAGTTCTTGTTGAAACAGATTTCTATGCTTTTCAAGGTATTTCCTTTATTATTATATGTTGTTGTATCTTTCATTCTCTTGCCAGACAGTCGTGTCTGACCCATTTGCTTTGGTACTCAGGTCCCGTTGCCGGCTTCCTCGAGGAGGAGCCGGAGGAGGCGGTAGGTGAGCCGCAACCTCTAGTCGAGTGGCGTGCTGACGTTGTCATGTAGGCATCGGGTTGCTAAGAGAGGCGTTTCATTTTGAGGAAAACTATTTAACCATTCATTCGGTTATTGTTTTGTTTATATTGGCCTTTGTTGGCCTCTAATTTTGGGGAATGTAACTAAGTGATATTTTGTTAAACTTCAACTTACTTTTGGGGAACATGCTATAGTTCATTGCTCATTCTGATACAGTAATTATACTTGATGTTAATGCTTTCATGACTAGAGATAGTCTGACTATTTGATTTGCTACATGCTTCTGCACTTAAAAGAAATATTCAATTATGGTTGTGATATCCTCACCGCGGACACCTGTGGGAAATTAAATAAATGTATGTTGTTATTAAACAAATGTGACGTGGATCATCATTTAGTCCCGATCCCAGATCGGTTCCTTCGGGGGCCCGGTCCGGGGTCGCGACAGACTGGTATCAGAGCGAGACGTGTTTCAAGCAATTAAAAGAAACTAGAAATCCTAAGGACATGGCGAGGAGTCCTTAGATGTTTCATTAGCTAGTATCGTGTGAGCAATGTGTGACCCTTTATATTATCATGTGCTAACAATTTGTCTTGCAGCATCACGCCTCCCCGTAAGAGAACAGTGAATGGCATTCCTTCTGGAAGTAACAGTGATCACACCGGACCGATAGAAGAAGATATAGTTGAGAACAACCCACCAAATCAGTTTCAAGAAATGATGCAAGCGATGCTTGACCAGCAACATCAAGCTAATGAAAACCAGGCCAGATTGCATGAACAGATGCTCAAGAGGGAAGAAGACCATGCTAGGGAAATGACAGAGATGCAAAGGCAGTCACTTGAGGTCTTACAGAGAAGACCAGAACCGGTTCAACCTCAACCCGCAATCGTCATAAACCAGAGGCAACATGATCCTAATGCCTTGTTTGAATGGTTTCGGAAGAGAGCTCCGAAGGAATTTCTTGGGGAAGAAGATCCATTGGCTGCAAATGACTGGTTAGAACACACGGAGAACATCTTTGAGATTTTCCAGTGTACAGGGGGAGATAGAGTAAAGCTAGCACCATCCCTTTTCAGCGGTACAGCAGACAGATGGTGGAAAACGGTTAGGGAAGAATACAGGAACATGGCTGATGCAGAGGTGTGGGCAAACTTCAAGAGACAATTCCATGATAAATATGTACCTGCCCATATCAAGAGACAAAAGGCTATAGAGTTTCAGCAGCTTGTCCAAGGGAGTATGACAGTCCTCGAATATCTCACCAAGTTTGAGAGACTGTCCAGATATGCCCCGGATTTGGTAGATACGGTGGAGAAGAAAATTGCTAAGTTCTTTGAAGGACTCAACCCTTTCATTGAGAGGGATGCCACCGGAGTAGTACCACCTGCTACAAGTTTGAAAACTTCCACAACAAGATCCTCAAAGTGCAAGGCAAGAGTCCAGCTCAGCTGCAGAACTACCAGCATCAGAGAAACCATCAGAATAAGAGGCAAAGGACAGGACCAAATGTGCAGAATCCAGTGGTTTGCATCCACTGTGGGAAGAACCATGCTAGTACTGAATGTTATATTATCACGGGAGCGTGCTTCAAGTGTGGTTCGATGGACAATAGGATGAGGGATTGCCCTAGGCCAAACAGACAGAATCAGCAGCAGCAGCAGCAAGGGCCACAACGTCCACCACCACCACCACAGAATGCATTGGTTGTCCAAAACCAAGCAAGGCCACTTCAGCAGCAAGCACCACAACAACAACAGTTTAGACAGCAGCAGGCCCGTCAGCAGCAGGGACATCAGCGTGCACCGCAACAGAACATGAATGCACCACATGGCATGCCACAACAAGCTCAGAACAGGCCACAGCTTCGAGGGCAAATCTACGAGGTCAATAGAGTTGATGCAGCGGAAAATGTAGTGGAAGGTACACTTCTTGTTTGTGGGATTAAAGCTATGATTTTGTTTGACCCTGGCTCTACACACTCTTTCGTGTCCCATAAATTTTCTAAGTTGATTGATATGCATGCTAGATAACTTGAGTTCATTTTGACTGTGGCAACCCCAGTAGGTAAACAAGTTATTTGTAGAACCTTTTACCCTAGTTGCACAGTTCAGATAGGAGAAGTGGTTTTAACCGCAGATCTCATTTCTTTGGAGATGTTTGATTATGATGTTATCCTAGGGATGGATTGGCTGGCAGGGTACCATGCCACAATGGATTTTTTCCATAAGACCCTCACTTTCAAGTTGGTTGAGACACCAGCAGGAGTGTCGTTTCAGGGAGAGAGGAGGAATCCTCGTGCAGGGTTTGTTTCAGCGTCGATGGCTGACAGACTTTTGAGAAGTGGTTGTGAAGCTTATTTAGCGTTTATCACGGAGGATAAACGGTCCCAAGGGGTGGAGGAGATCCCAATTGTTTGGGAGTTCCCGGATGTTTTTCCGGAGGAGATTCCAGGTTTGCCACCCATGAGAGAGATTGATTTCACCATCGAGTTGCTACCAGGGACCGCTCCGATATCTATTGCACCATATAGAATGGCTCCAGTAGAGTTGGGAGAGTTGAAGACTCAGTTGCAAGAGTTATTAGACAAAGGTTTTGTGAGACCGAGTGTCTCACCATGGGGAGCTCCTTTCTTGTTTGTTAAGAAGAATGATGGTTCGATGAGAATGTGTATAGATTACAGAAGATTGAATCAAGTGACCATCAAGAACAAATACCCATTGCCAAGGATAGATGAATTGTTTGATCAATTGCAAGGTGCATCATACTTTTCGAAGATTGATTTGAGATCCGGTTACCATCAGCTGAGAGTTAGAGAAGCAGATGTGTTGAAAACAGCTTTCCAGACAAGATATGGCCACTATGAGTTCCCAGTGATGCCATTTGGGTTGACTAATGCACCGGCAGTGTTCATGGCTTTGATGAACAAGATATTTACAGAGTATCTAGATCAGTTTGTTGTAGTGTTCATAGATGACATTTTGGTGTACTCCAAGACCGAGGAAGAGCATGAAGAGCATTTGAAGATAGCATTGCAACTCTTGAGAGAGAACCAGCTGTATGCGAACCTTAACAAGTGTGAATTTTGGCTAGACCACGTAGCATTTTTGGGGCACATTATCTCAAGAGAAGGATTGTCAGTGGATCCGTCAAAGATTGAAGCAGTGGTGAATTGGGAGAGACCGAAGAATGCGACAAAAATTAGAAGTTTTCTGGGATTGGGAGGTTATTATCGGAGGTTTGTGCAAGGTTTTTCGTCGATTGCGTCACCATTGACAAAGTTGACAAGGAAAAATGCACCATATGTATGGACAGATCAGTGTGAAGAGAGTTTCCAAGAGCTAAAGAAGAGATTGACTACAGCACCAGTCCTTACTTTACCATCCGGGAGCGGCGGTTTCACCATTTTTACCGATGCTTCGAATGTTGGACTTGGTTGTGTGTTGATGCAAGAAGGAAAAGTGATTGCTTATGGATCTCAGCAGTTGAAAGATCATGAGAAGAACTATGCCACCCATGATCTGGAGTTAGCAGCGGTTGTGTTCGCGTTGAAAATGTGGAGACATTACCTCTATGGAGAGCAGTTCGAAGTTCACTCCGACCACCGCAGCTTACAGTATCTGTTTTCACAGAAGGATTTGAACATGAGGCAGAGAAGATGGATGGAATATATCAAGGACTATGATTTTCCAATCAAGTATCACCCGGGGAAAGCTAATGTAGTTACCAATGCCTTAAGCAGGAAATCAGTAGGCTTGACAAATCTTAGTGGCACTTGTATTTTCGAGCAGTTTGAAGAATTGAGTTTAGACCTACAACCACTAAGGAATGGTGTTTTGTTAGCTAACATGACAGTGTCAGAACCTTATTTCATTCAGAAGATCAAGGATAGTCAGTTGCAAGATCCAGAGTTGGCCAAGATTTCAGAGCATATAACAGAACGTCCTGATTTTCGTATTGTTGATGGAGTTTTGTACTACCGTGACCGTCTATGCGTGCCTAACATCGAAGATTTGAGGAATGACATCATGACTGAGGCTCACAGCACGAAGTACTCCATGCATCCCGGCAGCACAAAGATGTATCAGAACTTGAAGGGCAGATTTTGGTGGAACAATATGAAGAGAGAGATTGCAGCGTTTGTCTCCCGTTGTATGACCTGTCAGTTGATTAAAGCAGAGCATCAGAGGCCTCCAGGATTGTTACAACCATTAGAGATCCCGGAATGGAAGTGGGAGCACATTACCATGGACTTTATTTCAGGATTACCGAGGACTAGCAGAGGCAATGATGCGATATGGGTCATTGTAGACCGTCTCACCAAGTCAGCGCATTTCCTTGCTATGAAGACAGGGAAGAAGATGCACATGCTACCTTTGGCAGAGTTGTTTGTCAACGAGATTGTCAGTCGTCACGGGCAGCTAGTTTCTATCACCTCTGATAGAGACAGCAAATTTGTCTCGAGGTTCTGGAAGACATTACATGAGTCTACGGGTATGAGATTACAGTTCAGCACAGCGTATCACCCTCAGATAGATGGCCAGTCAGAGAGAACGATTCAGACTCTTGAAGAAATGCTCCGTACTTGTGTGTTAGATTTCAAGACTCAATGGGATGAGACTCTACCGTTGTGTGAGTTCGCTTACAACAACAGTTACCACTCGAGCATTGGGATGGCTCCTTTTGAAGCTTTGTATGGGAGAAGGTGTAGGACACCTGTGTGTTGGGAAGAAGTTGGCACTCGCAGTTTCCATGGACCGACTATTGTTAGTGAGACCAGCGACAAGATCAAGTTGATTCAAGAGCATCTGAAAGTGTCCCAGAGTAGACAGAAGAGCTATGCAGACTCCCACCGCAGAGATCTACAATTCAAGGAAGGAGACAAGGTCTTCTTGAAAGTGTCGCCTACTAGGGGAACATTGAGATTTGGACAGAAGGGCAAGTTATCACAGAGATACATTGGACCCTATGACCTTGTGAGCAAGATCGGTGACGTGGCTTATAGATTAGCCTTACCACCCGAGCTATCCGGCGTAACAACGTCTTCCATGTGTCCATGCTGAAGAAGTATGTTCCCGATCCTTCGCATGTACTCCGGCATGAGCCATTAGAGATCAGAGAGGATGCTACCTATGTTGAGAAGCCCGTTGAGATCATCGATACAAAGGAACAAGAGTTGAGGACTCGGACTATTCAGTGGGTGAAGGTATTGTGGGAGAACCATGGACCGGAAGAGGCCACATGGGAATTATGAGATCAAGTTCAGGAGAAGTATCTGCATCTTCTACCTGAGGTGAGTTTTTTATTCCATTTGGAGGACCAAATGCCCTAAGGGGTGGAGGATGTAAGACCCCGACCCGAGTGAACCCGATTAGTACTAATTAAGTTGCGTGTTAGTGCTAAGTCTGATTAGTGATTTTGGCTAAGTTGAGTTTGGAATAGCTTTTGAGATAGTTTTGGGGAGTTTTGGTTGTCTTTTGATTAGTGGGACCCTTTGGGGTTTTCCTTTTTATGGCGTGGCATGTGCTCGAGGATTTATCGGAGATTTTTACATTCATGGTTTTAATCCCGTTTTATTGGTATTGTTGTTTCATTCAACTTTCATGTTGATCCCGTGTCCATTTGAGATCCGGAAACCCGATTTCCTAGCCTTGAGGGCAAAACAGTCATTGCACACAAAATCTGTACCCAAAACTTGATATTCCCGAAACCCGCGAAGCATATGCTTTTTGAAAACTAGATATTTCGACGATCACTTTTCTCTTCTTCGTCGAATTCATTAGAAGCCCCGAAAGCCATGTTTTCAACCCAATTAGATTACTAATGGTGGAGCCCACTCCCCCACTTGTTTTAAGGAACCCTTCCCCTTCCATTTCCTTTTCCAGCACAAGAGAGAAAAACCTAGGGTTTCATTGCCTTCTTCTTCTTACTCTTGCTTGCAATCACTTAACTCACCACCAATCTTCCACAACTTGAGTAGTGGAGATCATCACCTTTTTCCTCATCTTACAAGCATCATCTTGATATCATTTGTGGAGAAATCTTACAACCTTGAGACCTCCCTTGAGCTAGCCCTCTTCATTTGAAGGTCATCCAAGTAAGTAACCCTTCCCATCTTCTAGATTTGTTGTCTCCTAGCCCTTGATAAGCTCCATTTGCATTATTGAAAGTTCTTTCATTTTCATTCTTTGTGTAACCCATTTTAGGGTTTGTTTTGGGGGTTTGTGATTGTAGCTTGGAAGTGAGCTTAAGAAGTGATTAGAGGCTTGATTTTGGCTAGCTTGGACCTAAGGCAAGTGAATGATTGGGTGTTTTAAGTTTTAAATGGTTTGGTAAAGCATTTATGGATTTTCATGCTTTCATTAATGTGTTTATGGTTGAAATAAATGTTCTTGATGGAGAGCCTTATGAATGCGTTTATGATCATATAGATGTGTTAGCTCATAGCATTTAATTCTTCCTGTTTGGTCCCAAATGTATCTTATGTGAAATGGTGTCCTTCTCCTTCTCTTTGCTTGTATGGAATGTGATATGAATGGAGGAGAATGGGATGGATGTGGTTGGAGACTTGAGGACTTTTGAATGGAGATTTATACTCCTCATTTGATGTATGAAAGTGGTTAAGAAGGGGTTGTAAAAAGGAAGAGTTATTGTGGAGCTGAACTGGCCCGAATTCAGTTTCTGGACAGTTCGCTCGAGCGACCATGACACTTCGCTCGAGCGACCTGTCCAGGAAAGGGTTCGGAGCATTCCAGTAGCATGGTCGCTCGAACGGACCCCTGGTCGCTCGAGCGGACATCCCAGAACTCATTCCAGAGAGTTGTTCGTTCGAACGCATTTAATTATTCGCTCGACCCAATGAGTTCGTTCGAGCGACATCAACTTCGCTCGAGCGAACCCACCCAGACAGCAATTCCAGAGAGCGAGGTGCCCTATTGGGCAAGGCTATGTTTGGGACGATGTTTAACTATTTCAATGTTTGGGTCTATTCTCTGGGAACCCCTTGATGGCAAGGAGATTTGCTAAACAATGTATGAGGCCAATCATGGAAAGAAACCATGTCACAAAGATTTCATGCGAAGTTGTGAAACTTCATGGTGCATAAGGTGCCCGGAATGTCTTTTAACTCAAGGAGTACCAAGTCTTTATTGTAATGGACATACGGGACCCTATATACTATATAGATCTTGAAACCAGTATTTTACCCGAAATTGTTATAGTTCATTGTTTCACTTCATTCCAAGATTTATATTATATGATTTGTTTTCCCGAAAGCATGATAGTTACACTAGTAACAGTTATTTGTCCCGAAATGTATTGCCCGACAGGAAATGACAGTGTGCCCTTGAGCACCCCCGTCTTGCTCATTTATTTATTGTACTTGAATTTACTTGCATATGTCTCGATTTGTTATTTGTCCTATGAGTCGGCATCACTAAGCTTGGATACCTTGTCGGTTTGATCCACCGACTTGGAGATCCTTTTCCCGTCCCGCCAGCTGCAGTTTGGATCCCGATACCCGGTCTATTACCGTGGTTCCGTCCCGATACCCGGTTCGCTACCGTGGTCCCGTCCCGTATATTTATATAGTGTATATGATTTGTGTTGAATCTCCTCACCTTGTGTGACTGAGATCAACGTCCCGTGATGCTGTTGTCACTTTAGTGACAGAGGACTTAGCTTTATGTGTTTGCCATCTTGTTGGTTTCCGATTCCTTGGTTACCTGATATGTTTTATCTTATTTACCTGTTTTCTAACAAATGATTTATCTACTCTATAGAGTTCTTGTTGAAACAGATTTCTATGCTTTTCAAGGTATTTCCTTTATTATTATATGTTGTTGTATCTTTCATTCTCTTGCCAGACCGTTGTGTCTGACCCATTTGCTTTGGTACTCAGGTCCCGTTGCCGGCTTCCTCGAGGAGGAGCCGGAGGAGGCGGTAGGTGAGCCGCAACCTCTAGTCGAGTGGCGTGCTGACGATGTCATGTAGGCATCGGGTTGCTAAGAGAGGCGTTTCATTTTGAGGAAAACTATTTAACCATTCATTGGGTTATTGTTTTGTTTATATTGGCCTTTGTTGGCCTCTAATTTTGGGGAATGTAACTAAGTGATATTTTGTTAAACTTCAACTTACTTTTGGGAAACATGCTATAGTTCATTGCTCATTCTGATACAGTAATTATACTTGATGTTAATGCTTTCATGACTAGAGATAGTTTGACTATTTGATTTGCTACATGCTTCCGCACTTAAAAGAAATATTCAATTATGGTTGTGATATCCTCACCGCGGACACCTGTGGAAAATTAAATAAATGTATGTTGTTATTAAACAAATGTGACGTGGATCATCATTTAGTCCCGATCCCGGATCGGTTCCTTCTGGGGCCCGGTCCGAGGTCGCGACACCTGGCCTTTCGTCCACTCCTTCCGCCCCGGGGGCTGCTGGGGTCCGATGGAGGAGGAAAAACGGGTATCAACATTTTTGTACGGGGTATGCCAGATTTTCTATTCTACTTGGAATTTTGAAAAGTTTTGTGCGAGAAAAATTCTCTTTTCCGTGTTACTCAAGCCAAGCGGCTAAACCAATTATATACAGATTACAAGCAGTATTTTAACCAAGTGAATATTTACATATCCTACATAATCTCCTAAAATCATGCTTATGTACATATTTATCAACATATCCTACCTAATCCCCTAAAATCATGCTTATGTACATATTTACCCACTGATTTCTCCAATAAATTTGAAGTGGTGATTCGGAGATTCACCTTCACAAGTAGAAAAGAAATCAACTCTTTTTTCTAACTTTCCATTTCACATATATTTTAAGAAAGAGATATAATTTATTTAAACGCCATGAGAGGCGGTTTTTCTTTGTTTGCCGTGAAAGGCGGTTTTTGTTTACTGTGAAAGGCGATTTTTGTGTCGTGAAATGCGGTTTTTACCGTGGAAGGCGATTTTTGTGCCGTGAAAGGCGGTTTTTGCTGTGGAAGGCGATTTACAAATCTCATCGATAATGAAAGACAAGAAATGTGATTTTTTTGTCTCTTTACAAAGAATACAAAATACAATAGAAAAGTGAGAAAAGAAATCTGACATCTCAGGAGATTGCGGGGACTAATTCAGATTGACGGTCTCAAGTCATGTATAGACTTCGCCATCGTCCTTTAGATGAGAACACGTGATGCTTTGTTTCTTTGGCTTGGCTTGGACCTCAGAATTTTAGAGGATAAAGACCAAGGGGAGGTCCTATATCCAATAAAAAAAATGAGTAAACGGACTGAAGAGTTGTGTTTAGGCCATGTTGGATAGAAGCAGAGAGGATCTTGGGGGGTGGGAGGGGGGGGACTCCCCTAAGGGACTTCGATCACCTTGTGGTGCTTCTTGCAGCAGAGTTCCTTCGAAGAAGGAGAGCTTATTTGTGTAGAGATTTCTTCGAGAATTCTTCGGAATTTTTCTTGGATTTTTCTGGACCCTTTCTTCTTGGAATGACCCCCTTTTTATACGCTTTTGGTGGCCATAAGGTGGGTTTATGAGCATTGATGACGTTGATGCTCTATGATGAGGGGAGTTACAAGTTTTAATTCTTTTATTTTGTAACTCCTTTTTCCTTGAATATGATTGGCCAATGGAGAATGATGAGCATTTAATCGCCCTTAATCTCCATGATGAGGGGAGTTTCATGGCTTTAATACCATGATTGCTTCAATTTGTAACTCCAATTTGCCTGATTTTGATTGGGCCGTCCAAAATAATGGGTTAATGACGGCATTAAGTTGTCATAAAACGGGTCAATTAACTGCATTAAGTGGTCGCCAAGGCATTTGAAGAGTCACGGGCCGTGCCGCGTCTTTTATAATTCTTCTTATGATGATCGCCGATTAATCCACATATTGTTTGATGTCGAATGGCGATCCAACTTCAGACATTGATTGGTGCCAGTGGGCCAGTGACATGTCTTACCGATTTCTTGATCGGTCGGACAAAAAGTATACTTTCTTGGTCAGTCGGTTGGCGATCTTGGAGCGATCAATGATGATTTCTTGCTCTTGACGGTAGATCCGAAATGTTGATGAAGATTAGTCGATTTCAAGCATGAAAAATCAGATTTTCGAAAAACTACATAGGCTGGAATTCCCAAAATACAAAAAGGGTTGGAAAATGGGCCATCCGGCGGAAAATCCGGCGACCCGAATTTCCAGGTTCCGGTCACCATTTCTCGGTCTTTTTTCAATCTTTTTTATTCTTTCTTTCTCCTGTATTTTTCTTGACATTTCTCCTCATTTATTCGCTTGATTCTCCTAAAGAAAACCTGACGAGAAACCATGCAAATCGGAGCACAAAGTTTCCTATTTTTTGGAAAGGCCAGAACTTGGTAGCCGATTTTCCTTCAAGAGTCAAAACTAGGTCAAACAATGTCAGAATGATCTGAAATTTGAGGTGAAGCCTCCTGAGCAATAGATAGGACCAACCATGTGATCTGTTTGATGAGTAATGGTCTCGATAGTTCTCGCTGCCGGAAAGCTTGTTATCGCTCGGGGGTTGATGGAGGGTCACACTTGTCGGTTTGACTTTAAATTTGACACGGAGCCTTTTGGAGGTATTTTGAGACCATCTATGGGCTCTGATCGAAGTTTTGATGTCTTCACCACCGTCGCTGCCAGGACCGCCTGTTCAGCTGTCGGATGAGTGAAGTTAGGTCAAATGATGTCGGAATGGCCTGAAATTTGATGTAGAGCCTCCTAGTGGCATCTTGGTATTAGGAATTTTGTATATTGCAATTTGATGGATGCATTATCATTCTAGCATCATTTGATTTACACACATATGCATTGATTTAGAAAATCTTAAAATCTTACTTTTATACATGCATTGGTTTTTAGACTTGGAGAATCTTTTTAGTTATGCATGTTTTGGTTTTAAACTTGGATGCATTTGTTTTTGAAAAGAAGTTTTAGAAATCAAGCAAGCCTTTGGTTTTAAAAGTTTCGAATCATTTTAGGCTTTTTGTGTTTCATGTTTTTAAACATCTTAGTTTGATTTAAAACATGTTATTCAAGCTTGATTTAATGGCCCAAAAAGTTCCCTCAAGAAAAACATTTAAATATGCAAAAGTTGGGAATTTTGGTCCCGGGGGGTCGACCTGCAGTGTGGTCGGGCCCGGTCGACCGGCTAAAGAGCCGTTGCCCTTTTTCAAACGGTCATTTTTCTAACCATTGTGAAGGCCAGGTTGACCGGGCCCTGTTTCTAGGTCGACCGGGGACTAGCCGTTGGACTGTTTTTTGGTTTAAAGTCCATTCTTTTCCCATCTTTCAAGAGGCTGGTTGGTTGAACTTTTGAGACCATTTTCGAGCCTAAGAAAGGGGAATGAGGTGATAAGGCTAGAAGGCTTTTTGGAAATCAAATGCTTGAGTTTTTAAAAGGTACATCTTACTAGTTACTTTGATTTCCATTCAAATGAAATCCATGCATGTTCAAATCTTTTGTATTTACATAAATGCATGATTTCTAGCTTTTAAAGAGTAGTTTAGCAAACTCAATATCATCTTTGGTAAATTAGATTGGTTTTCAAACTCTCTTGTCTAAATCACATGTGTTCTTAGACTTTAATATTCATACAACTTGTTTTAGTTCATTTCTTTATGTTGTGTGAATCTTTCATGTGATTAGCATTTACCTTCAATCATCTTTTTCTAAGCTTTGATTTTAAAATGCATCATGCATTCATTTAAAAGCTTCATTGTAGAAATTGATTGAAGTAAAGCATTCATACACTTGTACACACACTTTAGCTTATTTTAGTGTATGTTTGTAGTTTGTATTTCACCTTCATATTAGCCTAATTTAGAGGCAAATACATTGAGCTTTAATTGTATCTCTTAGAGTGTTCTTTTGTGAAGACACCTTCTTAGAGAAATCTTCATTTGTAAAGGTTATTGCTTAGCCTAAGAAAAGCATTGTGTAAAGGTTATTGCTTAGCCTAGAAAAGCATCTTGTAAAGGTTGTTGTTGAGCCTAGAAAAACAACATTGTAAGGGTTATTGCTTAGCCTATTGAAAAGCATAAATAGTGGAAATCCGGTGGGGTGATTAGATCACAAGCCGGTAGTGGATGTAGGCATTGAGGCCGAACCACTATAAAACATTGTGTGGTGGTGAATGTGTTGTGGTGATTGTTTTAGCTTCCGCATATTGTTTGTTTATCATCACTTGTGACTAGTTTAAGTTAAAGAAGTTAAAATTTATCTTAATTAGTCATATTTGTAGCACACCCTATTCACCCCCCTCTAGGGTTAGGATCCCAGGACTTTCAATTGGTATCAGAGCCTCGTACTCTATCTTTTAGGATCAAGTGTTTGGAACTCTTGATTAGGTGTAAAAACCTAGAGTTTATAACCCTAGATTTGTGTTTGATTGTATACTTTTGTTATGGATTCCACTAAGCTAGATTGTTTAGACTTTTGTGTAGATTCTCCTAGACCTCTCTTTCTTCCTTCTATTGGAGATTCAAACTCTCAAACTAGTGAATCTCAATGTGACATAAAAGAAGAAGATTATAATGAAAATGAAGAAGATCTTCAACAAGCCTATGAAGAATTATACACATTTTCTCTAGAACTTAATAAGAAAAACAATAAATTAAGAGAAGAATCTAAACGACTAAACAAAGAGCTAGTCTCTTCTAAAGATGAGCTTAGAGAGAAAGAAGAAGTCATACTATGTTTAGACTCTAAGTTCATGATCTCTTTAAATAACCTATCTAATATCAAAGATGAACTAAATGAATTAAAGATAGGAAATGATGATCTTAAAAAGGAAAATTTAAACCTAAGAGATCAATTAAAAAGGCAAGACAAAGACTTTATCAATTTAGAATCCAAGTTGACAATCTCCATGGAAAATATGTCAAATGTTCAAAGTAAGTTAAAAACCTTAGAACTTGGATCTAATGTTGTTAATGAACTAAATTTCAAATTAAAACTTGCCTATGAAGAGTTAATCAAGTATAAGGAAGTTGAAAATGATTTAGTAAAAGTCAAAAATGAAAATTCAACCCTTATAACCAAAGTCACTCAACTTGAAGGATACAAACATAAGTATGAGTGCAAGTTTACCCAAAGTGAAGAGAGACTTGAAAAATTATTCAAATTGGGTAAACCTCATGGAGATAGAACGGGTCTTGGTTCTAATAAGCATACTTCGCATGACCCTAAATTCACCAACACTTTTGTGAAAGGTGAGTTCTCATTCTCTAGCACTCTCTCTCAAATGTCCAAAACTAAATGCCATTATTGTGGTAAAGAAGGACATTTCAAATTTGAGTGCAAATTAAGGAAAAATCATATGTCTAAACCCATCTTTGAACCTAAGAAAGTTAAATCTAATTCTATGAAGGGTAAGACTTTGAATAACAAGGAAGACTCTAAGAAGTTCAAATAAGTTAAAACAATTCACAAAGAGTCATCCAAGATAGATTTTAAAAAGACTAAACATCAAAGTAAATCTATCAAAAAGAATCTTCTCACTTTCCCTCCTTTAACCTTAGAAATGAAAGAACTCTTGAAAAAGGTTGAAAAGTTAAAAAGGCAAAAAGAGGGAGGAAAAGCTAAAAGAAATGAGAAGAATAAAAAGAAAATAAATCAATCCCCTATGAAACAAACACACCAACTTTCTAAGACTAATCATCAATCTAAAATAGTCAAACCTCAAAGATTTGATGTTAAGTCTAAAAGAATTCAATCTCTATCTCCTTTAGTTGGTGGAATTTCCAAAATAGTCTCCAAAGCCCAAGACCTTAGGTGGATTCCTAAAGTTAGATACTTAGACAAACCTTAAGGCCTTGAACCTCATTGAACAACCTTTCCTTTCAAGTTAAATCATATTGTTGGTCATGTTGCATTTGCATTTTGTTCTTTCTTAGTTACATTTCTTAAAATGCATTGTTTCTTTATGATCAATTGATTTTGTCTTCATGCACCATTCTAGTTACATATCATGGTTTTCAAAATCTTTTGATTATAATTTCATCATGTTAGATTTGCTTTTTGCTCATATTTAGTTGTATGACTTGCATTGCATTTCTTTACATGATCAATTGATTGTGAGTTCAAAAGCTTTCATAGCTAGATTATTCATGATCAATTGTTGTTGAATCATTTGTGTAGATGTCTTGGTAAAATTATTTGAACAAATGATTTGAATCAATTTAAGTTTTTCCATGGATTTCTAAGTTATAATTTAATATGGAAAATCATTATTTTGAAAAATCAACTTGTATGTGTTTCATTTAAGTTATATCTTTTAAAAATACAATGTTGAAAATTGTTCTTCAAAGTCATTCTTTTATGCTTATTGTTGGATTTTGTTTATTGAAATGATTTGAAGATTGTATGAATGGAAATGCTCTAAAACATCATTAGTTATAATCATCAAAGCATGTTCCATGATTCTCATTTCCTTTCCTTTTGGTTTCATCATCTTAGAAATGGAAATGAATGTTGTTTGCATGTTTGCTTATTTGTTTACATTCTTTTATATGCAAATGTCAAATTGTTCTAAGTATGGTTGTGATATTAGTTATATTTGTAGAAACCATACTAGAACCCAAATCCATCCTCTATGCCTTCTAGTCATTTCTTTTTGGATGGTCATGATGTTGATTCATGTGTTTTCTCTAAGCGATGTCATTCTTATACATGTTTCAACTTCATAGTAGTGTTCTTAATCGTATGAAACACTTTGAAATCCATTCCTCATATATCTATATGTTTGATGGATATCTTAGTTGTTGAATTCATATGGTTTTGACACTTTGAAAATTGCATGCATTACCAAGTTATATCTTTTTGCATTGCAATTTACCTTGTTCATCACTATGCTCATTAGTTATATCTTTCAAAGTGATGAATATCCATTTATGATGCTTGATGGAATTTTGTGCTTGTCACATCCTTGCTATTAATCATGTTGTCATATTCAATTGGTTTCATTTGGTATAACTTTCCATTGATTTTATATCCAATTGATATCTTATCTTGTGTATGTGATAGACCTTGTGTACATTGGATTGAACTTGATAATTATATGTTTTTCGTTCCATGTCACATTCCATTAGCATCATAATTTTCATGTTTGCCACATCTCTTGCTCATATAGGTATATCTCATGACCACCATGTTTATGTGTTCATAATATTGGTTGGTTATTAGTTGAGGTTGGCTTCATGCTTGAAATTCATTTCACTCCTCTTGCACATAATAGTCATATTTCTTGTTTGAATGAAATGATTTCAAAACTTACATAGCATATGATTTTCATAAGTTAAATTGATTGATGCTATGTTTAGTAAACCCCATTTCATCATGGATAGCTCTAATTTGGATTTTTCTTAATAGTTATATTTTTAAATCCATTTTAAAGTGATTGTTTTAATAGAATTATCCTTGAATCTCAATTGGTATTCTTTGTTTTTCCAATTGATATCCATGATCGCTTTTCCCATTGACCTTACTCTTTTGGTAATTTGATCATATTGTGCTCTATAGTTAAACGAATCTAATCCTTCTCTTGAAGTCGACCCTCAATTGGTAAAACCATCTTCTTCTTGAACCAAATAGTTATATCTTTGTCAAAAGTTTGACAAAAGGAGAGAATGGATTGAGGGGGAGTGTAAACCTTCATAGGAAGTATTAGTTTTGATCAAATTCACCCTTGGATTGACTTTGAACCCTTAGAGACTACTTCCATACATGACAGCCTGTTATGTATTTCATTTTCGATTTCTTTTGTTAACATGTGCTACTAAAAGGTATTTTCCTTATTTCATGTGTGCAGGTACCTTTGCAATTTAATGTCAAAGGGGGAGAGAGCATTCAAGTTCTCTAAAGGGGAAGAGAATGTCCAAGCTTCCTAAGGGGAGATTTTGTATGATCTTCTACAGGGGGAGAGAATGCATATCTTGCCAAAGGGAGAGAGAGGCATGGTCAAAGGGGGAGAAGTAGAAGAAGAAAGCTTGGAGCTATAGAAGATGCTTGGCCATAGAGAGGAAGATAAAAAGAAAGCTTGAAGATTGATCAAGCACCAAGCATCAAGAAGAATGAAGAAAAGAGCCCAAGAGCCCAAGCTAAGAGAAGGAGCATCCAAAAAGATTTCAAGACTTGTCCAGCTTAGGGGGAGCTGAAGACTTGGTGTGTTAATTCAATGATGAGTAAGTTGCCATCAAATTGCAAAGGGGGAGATTGTTAGGAATTTTGTATATTGCAATTTGATGGATGCATTATCATTCTAGCATCATTTGATTTACACACATATGCATTGATTTAGAAAATCTTGAAATCTTACTTTTATACATGCATTGGTTTTTAGACTTAGAGAATCTTTTGAGTTATGCATGTTTTGGTTTTAAACTTGGATCCATTTGTTTTTGAAAAGAAGTTTTAGAAATCAAGCAAGCCTTTGGTTTTAAAAGTTTTGAATCATTTTAGGCTTTTTGTGTTTCATGTTTTTAAACATCTTAGTTTGATTTAAAACATGTTATTCAAGCTTGATTTAATGGCCCAAAAAGTTCCCTCAAGAAAAACCTTTAAATATGCAAAAGTTGGGAATTTTGGTCCCAAGGGGTCGACCTGCAGTGTGGCCAGTCGACCGGCCACACATGCCCGGTCGACCGGCCAAAGAGCCGTTGCCCTTTTTCAAACGGTCATTTTTCTGACCGTTGTGAAGGCCAGGTCGACCGGGGACTAGCCGTTGGACTGTTTTTTGGTTTAAAGTCCATTCTTTTCCCATCTTTCAAGAGGCTGGTTGGATGAACTTTTGAGACCATTTTGGAGCCTAAGAAAGGGTAATGAGGTGATAAGGCTAGAAGGCTTTTTGGAAATCAAATGCTTGAGTTTTTAAAAGGTACATCTTACTAGTTACTTTGATTTTCATTCAAATGAAATCCATGCATGTTCAAATCTTTTGTATTTACATAAATGCATGATTTCTAGCTTTTAAAGAGTAGTTTAGCAAACTCAATATCATCTTTGGTAAATTAGATTGGTTTTCAAACTCTCTTGTCTAAATCACATGTGTTATTAGACTTTAATATTCATACAACTTGTTTTAGTTCATTTCTTTATGTTGTGTGAATCTTTCATGTGATTAGCATTTACCTTCAATCATCTTTTTCTAAGCTTTGATTTTAAAATGCATCATGCATTCATTTAAAAGCTTCATTGTAGAAATTGATTGAAGTAAAGCATTCATACACTTGTACACACACTTTAGCTTATTTTAGTGTATGTTTGTAGTTTGTATTTCACCTTCATATTAGCCTAATTTAGAGGCAAATACATTGAGCTTTAATTGTATCTCTTAGAGTGTTCTTTTGTGAAGACACCTTCTTAGAGAAATCTTCATTTGTAAAGGTTATTGCTTAGCCTAAGAAAGGCATTGTGTAAAGGTTATTGCTTAGCCTAGAAAAGCATCTTGTAAAGGTTGTTGTTGAGCCTAGAAAAACAACATTGTAAGGGTTATTGCTTAGCCTATTGAAAAGCATAAATAGTGGAAATCCGGTGGGGTGATTAGATCACAAGCCGATAGTGGATGTTGGCATTGAGGCCGAACCACTATAAAACATTGTGTGGTGGTGAATGTGTTGTGGTGATTGTTTTAGCTTCCGCATATTGTTTGTTTATCATCACTTGTGACTAGTTTAAGTTAAAGAAGTTAAAATTTGTCTTAATTAGTCATATTTGTAGCACACCCTATTCACCCCCCCCCCCCCCTCTAGGGTTAGGATCCCAGGACTTTCACTTGGGGCCAGCTGTGTGCTCTGTTTTATGTGTTATGGTCTCTGGCTTCACCGCCGGCGGGAGCGCTTGCTCAGCTGTTGGAGGAGTGAAGTTAGGCCAAATGGTGTTAAAATGGCCCGAAACTTCAGATGTACCCTTCCTTTGGCTGTTTTGAAGGATCTTGCAGTTCTTGTTTGATTATGTCAAGATCTGATACTTGAAGTAGCATTGTCTGTTTGTAGTAGGATGCAGCATCTTGATGTTGAGGAGGCAAAGTGACCTTGTTTTGTGTCAACAAATGCCCCCTCGAGGTACAACGATGAGTAGCTTTCGGAGTCGATGTGTCTCAAAGAGAAACTTGAAGGAGAGCTTCTGATTTGACCAAGAGTCTTTGAGCATTTTTTTAGTAGCCTTTTGAGTTTCCAAGGGGATTTTATGGCAGTGAGAGGGATCACGTACCGTCTGAAGGCAAAGTTTTGAAAATGACATGAGGGAGTTGGATTTTGGGTTTTGGATTTTCCTTTTGACCTTGTGAACGTAAGGGTTGTATGTGGCGCATTAGGCGGTCAAGATGGTTTTTTTTTTTTTTTTTTGGTTTTTTATTTTTGGACCTTGTGACCTAACAATCTGTATGTGGCAGGTTAGGAGGTTGGGGTTTGAGTCTTGATTTTGATCTTGTGACCCAACAAGCTGTATGTGGCAAATTGGGGGGTCAAATTTGGCTTTGACCTTGTGACCTAACAAGCTGTATTTGGCGAGCAAGGGGGTCAGGATTTGGTTTTTTGGTTTTGGCCTTGTGACCTAACAAGTTGTTATGTGGCAAGTTAGGGGACCAGAGTTTGGTTTTTTGTGGAATGTCAATTTCAAGATTTTGGCTTAATTTGGTTCATGAGGTTGGATGGTTTGGATTTTTGGAAACTCATGAGGCTTTCTTCTTTTTTTTTTTTTTTGAATTGTTCAATCAACTCAAAAGAGGCATGGAACCATTTTGTAAGCTCTTGTTAAAGGAGATTTTTGATAGGAAACCCCTTTCTGGCTTATGTGGGCTAACCCATAGGATCTTAAGCTTTAGAGATGGCTTAGATCTCATATGGTGTCATTTTGTAAAGAACATCTAAAAATATCTCTTGTGAGTATAGAATATCTAAAATTATCCTTACTTGGAGAGAATCTCTCATGTTTCCTTGTTTTTGGGAGAGATTTTCTCAAAGTATCATTCTTTGGGGGAGAATATTTCTCATTCCCTTTCTTTTTGGAGAGAATTTCTCAAAGAATCTTCTCTTTAGGAGAGAATATCTCAAATCTCCCTTCTTTTGGAAAAGTTACTAGTTTTTAGCACTTACCTCCTTGGTTTTCTCCTTGTTTCCTCTTTTGGTTTGCTCTCCTCTATACAAGCAAAGGAGGTTGGATCTCTTGCCCTTATTGCTATCTTTTTGCAAAAGTCTTCAAGAGTTCTCCAAGATCAAGAACTTCTCTTCTTCTTCAAGAATCTTCAAGTTCTTTCTTCTCGATGGCTTCAAGTAAGTTTTCTTCCTTCATAGGAAACTCCGTGTAGAAATAGAAAAAAAGTTCTTTCTTTTCTTTATCTCTTCCTTTCTCTTTTTTTTCCACGTGTTTTCTTCTCTCTTTTTTTTTTACACGTGTTGTTTATTTTAATTTTTTTGCTCACATTTTTGTTTCTTCTTTTTTTGGCAGTGGGCCAGCCCAAAATTGTTTTTTGAATAGATTTCTCTTTCTCTCTTCTTTTTTTTTTGGCTCACCATGATAATGAGGTTTATGCAATCCAACATGTTCATGCATTTTTTTTATGCATCAAGATAGAAGGCTAGAGTCTCCAGGTCAAATCAACATGATTTTTGACTTGGACAAAGTTTGATTGGTTTTGACCAAGTTGGGTTGGAATTGGTCAAACTTTGGTTAAAGTTTTCCTAGCATCTAATGCATGATGGTTTTCTTTGATGCATGATTTTTAGTAGATCGATTTGAAAGCATGATGATGCATACCTAGAAATCTTTTGCAAGTATTAAGATTTGGAGCTCGCAGCAATGTTGAGCCCTTTCATAGTCTTGTGGGATTTTGAGAAGCTTTGCAAGTTTCGAAGTTTGGAGCTCGCAGTAATGTTTGAGTTCAAATCTTCTTTTAGGATACTTCATTGACTATGAGCTTGCAATGATGTTGAGCTCATCTTCAAGCTTCCTATCTGTTTTTAGGTGTTTCCCTTTACTTCAGAATTGCCCCGAAACCATGCCAAAATTTCGCTAAATTTTTTTTAGCAAAATTATGTCATGTTGGTGATGATTGATCTTTCATTTTCCATTCTTTGCAGGCAGTTCCCCCAGAATGAACAAGGGCCAACAGCCTGTTACTGATGCACCTCGCCGGTCTACCAGGTCTCCTAATGTTGTCGTACAACAGGCCTGGGAGAAGGTCCAGTTTGTGGAGAAAAACTTGGAAGAGTATGACTCCCTCAACCGTGACGAGATGAGAGAGCGATTAATCGCTCTCAAGGATGAGGAGTTTTATAAGATTACAGTAAGCAATTGTCCTTGGGTCATGGATGATTAGAGCATTGTACCCAAGCCTACCTTTTTCTTTGGTGATGCAGTCCTTGATGACTTGACATAGCAAAGGAGAAGTTTTAAGTTCTCTTACACAGCAGATGGTGAGGAGAGAACTATTTCTACTTGGTCGACCTTTGATCGTACTATCTCGATCATGTGCCTTTCTCCCACATGCCCAAAGAGGGAAGATCCTCCAAGCTGGGTGAAGAGGACTAATGTGATCAAGACCGGGGTGTTTGTTGGCGGCCCTTCCGTATATGTAGAGAAGTCGCCTGTCTGCATGGACATGTTGATGCCAACCAGCGGCTACCAAGGTTTTGATCATCCATCGGTCGATTTGAGACCGGTGGGCCTTGGCATTTTCCAGGGTGACGGTAGCAATTGGGTGAATCCTTTTTGACTTCGTGGCCGTTTCAGTGCCGACTCAAGCTGGGAGTCATGGACCAATCACATCCTGCAGGTTGGCGGGGTGATTCTGAAGGAGGCCGAGATTTTTGACGTGGTTCGCGCTTTTTTGCAAACCGTGGTTTTCTCCGATGAAGCCTTCATCGCTATGTTGGAGTCATTCATTCCATAAACCAACACCTTCATTGTCATGAATGGTGAGATTGGTTTTTCTTTGAAGGAATTGAGCGCCATCATCGGGCTACTTGTCCTCGGCAAACTTTATGAGGAGTTCATGCCTATTGACAGCATCCTTGAGGACAAGTTTGAGGAGCTCAGGCTTTTGTACTTTCAACTCGTCGCCTTCTATGATTTTTTTAAGGAGAAGGAGGGCTCAAAAGTCAGGTCTAGCAGTTGGAGGAGTTTTGGCTCTTTGTTCCCCAACTTCTCTGACAACAAAGAGTCTTCTGATAGCACGACCCGGGAAGGCAAAGCTAAGACTCTAGGTTCGAAGAAGACTTCTGTCACGTGAGGAGACTTGAAGGACTTCTTCATGAGCACAGACGCCATTTATT
Organism: Cinnamomum chago; assembly: GCA_038049695.1. NCBI lineage: Eukaryota > Viridiplantae > Streptophyta > Magnoliopsida > Laurales > Lauraceae > Cinnamomum > Cinnamomum chago. The sequence continues at coordinate 41,107,021 of CP142453.1, read as the reverse complement.
CTAACATTGTGTTGTTGAGGGATCTCGCTGTTTACCTCACTTACTTGCTGAGTGGGGCTATTTTTTCATGGAGGAGATGGAACGCACATCAGGCCACATTGTATTTTTCCGGCTTGTCATATAGCATTTGGGGAGCAGCTTGCTTTGGTGCCTCCTCTTTACTCCTATTTGTGCACCGAACTACAGGCTGCTGCTTTTCGGGTTCGGCTTGGGCTCCCTATGAACAGGGTATTCTCAGCCCATATTTTTTATTCATGGTATGTGTACCACTGTCCAGGTTTCCATCAGTTCGGTGTTGCACAGGATGATAACCCTTTTATGATTCGATTGGCTAGAGGCACAGCCGTTTCTGAATCACTTTTGTCTGCCTATTTGAGGATTAGACAGTTCTGGGACGTCGAGATTGGGCAATCTTCAGTGAAGCTTTCTCTAAGTTTATGGAAGAAGGCTTTTGATTTTGGTGTCTCCCATGATTCCACCAGGGCAGGGTCAGGAAGACACTATTCTTTGACAAACGCAGAAAAAAGGTGGCTTTTTAACATAGGTGTTGGTACAATGGGGTGCCGTAGACATCTTTTTGTTGACATCTAGCCATATGTCCCCTCGCGTTTTGCATTGCAGTTGGGCTTTTCTCAAAGCGTTGTTGGAGCACCTTCGAGCATGGTGAAGCGTTTCGGAGGTTTGCAGGATGGAAGGAATGCATGGGCCTTTTACAGTGCGGAGGACACTACCAACATGATTTCCTATCCCGAGTTGCCCACTTTCCGGACCGCTGCCTTTATGAAATGGTTCGTAGAGAGCTTTTTGGTGTACCGGGGGCTTTCCAAGAAGGAGCTCGATGTCAAGCAATCTTCTAGGAAGGGTCTTGGCATATCAGATGGAGTCCGACGAAAGGAAGTTTTGGCTTTCCTTTCTGTAGAGAAACACAAGATAGGCTTTCTTGGTGAACAGGACGTCATCAGATCAGGAGTTGTACAAGAGATACCCGGTGAGGTCCTGAAACAGCTAGAAGAGGAGGAGGCCGAGATCGACGCTTGGATGCAAGTGGAACGAACGAAGGCTTCCTTGGAGTCCACTGGGAAGAGCAGACCATCCGGTGAGGAGTCAAGCGAAGGTCCTAACTTTGGCGATAGGACGGGTACTTCAAGCAAACTGACCCATAGAAGCAAGAGGAAGAGAGGGTTGCGCCGTAATAAGAGACGACATGATGACTCTCCTGATTCAGAAGTCCCTCCTACCATTGCTGAAGAGATGTCAGGGGATGCTGATGAGCCTCCGGAAAAGAGAAGTTGGGGGGCAGAGACCGTTAGTGAAGGTATGATTCTTCCTCTTTCTCTTTCCATTTCTTTCAATGAGATTTTCTTTTTTTGATTTGCCTTCTCTCCCTTTTTCAGTGGGAGATGGTGATTTGGTGATGCCTGAGGTTCTGGCCGATGAGGCAGTGACGGATCCAATTGCGGCATCTAAAGAACCGAGGGACACTAGAGTGATTCCATAATTTTCACCTGGTATGAATTCTTTGTATTTTCCTTCTTTTTTGTATGTGCCGTCATTTCCTAACATGTTGCTTGTTTTCTTGTCAGTTGATTTGTCACAGGATTCCGACGATTTCGAGTCATCCATGGATGCGACCTTTGATGATGCTTCGAATGAACTCATGGAGGCAGAAAGTACCCCGCTGATCATCGAAGAAGGTATTTGTAGTAATAAGCCTGATGATAATGATTTTTCAACAGGATCATGTTCATACCCTTTTTTTTTGTTTTGCTGGCAGGTTGTGAGGTAACAGGAGAAGTTCCTCCGTCTTTCTCAGGGCCAGAGCAGGGGATGCCTGTAGTTGAACCAGAAGTAGGGACTTCTTATTACAATTTCAATGCTGCAGAGATGAAATCTTCTAAGGAGATTCCTTCGCCAGTGTCTTCGATTAGAAAGAGTCTAATGATCACTCCTTCAACAGGGCATGACACGGGCAGTCGACCAATGGAGAGGGGCGAGCCTTCATCCGGGCCATCTCTTCAGTATGCGAAGAAAGTGTTGAAGAGCGTTTTGAGCTCATGGGTTGAAACTCTTTCTTCTGGCCATTTGGAAGTTGGCTTTGGTATGATCAAGAATGTACAGGACATCCTTGTTGATAGCGAAGAGGTCAGTCTGGACATTGCAAGTGAGAAGGCTTCTGTTGATGAAGTCATTACTCTGGGCAACAAATGGAATGAGACCAAGAGCTTCCTAAGCGGTGACTTTTTCAATGAGATGTTTTTGAAGCCTTCTAGCGAGGTGAAGTCTGAACTGAACGAGATCTCGCGGACTCGGAAGCAATTCGCTCGGGAGAGTAATGTCACCGAGTTGGCCATCTTTGAGTTAACAGAAGACCTGCGCCGTCTTTATAGGGAGTTCGTTGCCAGGCAATGTCTTGAGTTATTGGAGGAACAAGCTGCTGCTAGATGGACCGCCATTGTGGAAGCTTGTGCTAGAGAGGGGACTCTCATTCGCCAAGTCGAGGAGGCTGACAACAATCTCCGGAGAAAGACTCAAGAGTACGAGCAATGGCAGATTCTTTGGGAAAAACTTCCCCGTGCTGCAGATGGGTCGCGGCGTTCTGCCGCATTTTATGGAAAGATTTTGAAGAAGCGTGGCCTGGAAGCTTTAGAGGCTAGGCCAAGAGTCTACTTGAGGAGTTGAAACTTTGGTTGAATACCATGTTAGACTGAGCTCTTGATTTTTTTGTAACAAACTCGTTTTATTCTCTTTTCTTTTTTTGGTACCTCCATTTAAAACATTGTTGGTAATCTATCTATCTTTTACTCAAATTCTTTTTTATGAAAATAAGCAAAAGTTGGATGAGAATGTTTGTTTGAAAGTTTGGCCAAAAGGTTGTCATTTTGTGAAAATCTTTTGGCAAAGGGTTGTTTTGGGCATGAAAACCATATTTTGTGGCAAAAGCCTTTTTTTTTTTATGGCATGAAAGAGAGTTTTGAGATGACATGAAACCCGAATTTTGAGGTGGCATGAAAGTCAAATTTTGGGGTGGCATGAGAGCCATTTTTTTGTTTTGGATGGCATCAAAGCCGAAATGAAATTTGTTTGTGGCATGGAAGCCAAAGTTTTTGAGATGGCATGAAAGCCGAATTTTTGGAGATTGCATGAAAGCCGAATTTTGAGATGGCATGAATTCCGGTTTTTGAGATGGCATGGGAGATGAAATTTGTGGCGTAAAAGCCAAATTTTATTTTTGGCATAGAAGCCGATTTTTGTTTTTTGCCGTAGAAGCCGATTTTGTTTTTTGGCGTAGAAGCCATTTTTTGTTTTTTGAAAACGAAGTTTTGTTTTATTGGCTCGAAAGCCAAATTTTAGATTTTTGGCGTAAAAACCGGGTTCTTGGATTTTTTGGCATAAATTTTGGATTGAATGTCGCTTCCTTTCTTTTTTCAAAAATTTTGGTTTTGCTGGTATCGACTGAATGTCGCTTCCCCACTATTTTTGAAATTTGAGGTTTTTTTTTTTTTTTTTTTTGAAAACTTGGGTTGCGGATATCAATTGGAATGTTGCGTTTCCACGATTGTTTTTGAAATTTTGCAAGTATCGACGAGGTGTCACTTCCTTGTGATTTTGAGATTTTGGAAGTATCGAATGGGGTTCGCATCGTTCCGATTTTTTCGGGCTTTGCGAGTATCGATTCAACGTCGCTTCCCACGGTTTCTAAAAAGCCATTTTTTGTTTAAAGACACAAGGGTCGTAAATTTTGACTCAAAACCATTTTTTGTTGTAAAAGTCGAGGCGGACTAGGGTGGAAATTTCTGAGTCCTAATTTTTGTTTCAAACCATGAATTTTGGGTTCAAGGATCGGAAGTTTTGGTCAAGTCCGGGAAGAGGCTTCTAAACATGGATTTTTGTTTTTGCTTTTTTTTTGGAACAATGAAACTTATGAAAGTAAGCATTGTTTTAAGAGTTTTTTTTTTTTAGAAATTTCAACATAAGGATGAAAATTCCAAAAGGAGTGGGTTTGACTAGCAAGTACCTGGAAATAGGCTTTGACTGTGCAGGCATTACTCTGACCTAGTGGCGTAAGTCTTCAAGGGCAGTACCGTTTCAAGAACTTGCTGTTGATGGGCAGCATACATCTGTCGCCTTTCATGTTTAGAAGAGCGTATGCGCCGTTGGAGAAGATTTTGTCAATGACAAAGGGTCCCTCCCATTTTGGTTCGAACTTGCCTTTGGATTTATGGGCGAAAACCATTGGCCTTTTTACTGCAAGAACCAAGTCACCCTTTTTATAAGCGCGTTGCCTGACTTTCTTGTCAAAAGATCTTGCAATACGTGCTTGGTACAGCTTAATGCTTTGCAGAGCTTCAAGCCGTCTTTTATCGAGATTATCCAGCTCTTGGAGTCTCAATTTGACATTGCTTTCTTGCGTCATGTCATTTTGCAAATATACCCTTAAGAAAGGAATTTGTACTTTCAAATGGACAACAGCTTCGCATCCATAGACCAAAGAGAATGGTGTGCTATGGGTTAGTCATCGAACGGTGGCAACAAACTACCTGTCGCCCCAGTCACTTTTGTGACTAGAGACCATTTTCTTGAGAATTTTGCAAAGTGTCTTGTTGAAGGCTTCTGCTAGTCCGTTCGCTGCCAGATTATATGGAGTCGAATGTCAACTTAGGATTTTGTACTTGTCGCAGAACCTGTAGAATCTGTGATCCCGGAATTGCGGTCCGTTATCATGGATGAATCTTTTAGGTATGCCGAAGCAGCAGATAATGTTGGTGCATAAGAATTGAATGGCTGATGAGGTCTTCATTGCGCTGAGCGCAAATGCTTCTGACCACTTGGAAAAATAATCCGTAGTGGCGAAGATGAAGCGATGACCTTTGCTTGATGCGGGAGAGATAGGACCTATGATGTTCATACCCCAGGCTTCGAAAGGCCATGAGATCGCTGGGGGATGTAGCCATTCTGGAAGCATGTGGAGATAATCTCCATGAACTTGGCACTGTCGGCAGCGTTTAGCAAATTGCGTAGCGTCCGCTACCATGGTAGGCCAATAATAACCTAACATTTTTATTTGATCATAGAGCTTAGGACCAGCCTGATGAGCTCCACAAAGACCAGCATGTACTTCTTTGAGAGTTTCCTCGGCTTCTTGTTGTGACAAGCAGCGTAGAAGTACTCCATTGAAGGATTTTCTTAAAGCATTTTTGAAGGAATATCCAAATCAAAGTTTGGGGCTCGTCTTTTGTCACGCCCCAAAACCGGGATCCTGCAGCGATCCGATCTCGGGGAGCGTGATTTGGGGTTAATTAAAATTTTTACTTTCCCCAGGATCCGCGTGTGTGAGGATTACAAAATTCCACACGACATGAAATTTTCATGGAAGCTGATGTGGTATTAGGACTCGGAGCCAGTGGCAATCGGGTTCCGTGTCGCACTCAACTGCTAACATAAAGCCATCAAATCAAGGCTCATAATCAAACTGGAACAAATCAAGAACCATAAAATATTGAGCTGGCAGTAATAGGACAATTTATTTCCCACATATGTTCAAGTAACAAGAGCAGACAGAAACCGTTGCCACTACCCGTGGGACCCAAAAAATAGAGCCGTTGCCACATAAAGTGGGACGGAATACAGAACCGTTGCCACTACCCGTGGGACCGGAATAGAATCGTTGTCATGGCCGAAACAGACAGAATCCAAACTGCAGTTGGCAAATAATTTAAAGACCGCAAGCCAGGTGATCAGCCCAACTAGGTGACCTAAGCTTAGTGGTGCCATTCAAAACCAAAACTTGAATCAATACAAATCAAATCATAGTAATACATTTCCAAAATCGATAAAAGGAACTACTCCAGACAAATACATACTGACAAATTCGAACGAATCAAATGAGTAGCCTTACCGATGTTTCCGAACGCGACAAACCACTTAGATCCATTTCAAAACAATTTGTAGAAAATATTCAAATTTATGTGGTGAACCACTCAAATCTATTTTTAAAAAATTTGTAGAAAATATACAAATTTCCCTAACTTGGAATGAAGTAATGTATCGTGGTTTAGTGGCTTACCAAGGGTTGTCTCATTACACACTTAACCCCTAAATGTTGATTTATATTAATGGGTTTGGTACCAATGAAAATCTCCAAACATTTAAGGTTGTAAAATGTACATTGAGACTTATAAAAATTTCCCCGGTAAATTCCAACATCGAGTCTTTCCTTCATTTTTCACATTTGATTTGCATAATTCATGATCAATGTATTTCTTTCTAAACTTTTCATTCCCAAACGTTCATAGTCCATAGGGGTTAAATACTTCAAATAAAAGGGAAAGGACCTGCTGAAATGGGCCTGGGCGCCTGTTGAAACAGGCCTGACAAGGGCCCAGGCCCGCTCGAGCGGAGGTGGGCCCGCTCGAACAGACCCCATCCAGAGACGGGTCCGCTCGAGCGGCCCAGTTTCTTTGCTGGGTCGGTTCCTTCTTTCCTTTGGTTCCATTTCCTTCCTTCCTCCTCTATCATTTCCAGTTTCTTTCCCATTCATTTCAAGCCTTTCTTAACATTGAGAATTCCCATTCAACCATAAACATTATTTACATTTAGATTCATTTCAGCATATTGTATGACATTAGAAATACATAATTCTGCAGAAATCTGAACTCATTTGTTCATGAAAATCCTGCAGAAATTTGAACACTATTCCTCACAAAAATCCTTCAAAAGTTTGTACACAATTGCATACTAAAATCCTTGTAGAAATCTGAATATAGCTGATCATTAAAACATTGCAGAAATCTGCACAAAACTGACCATTAAAACATTGCAGAAATCTGCACATTATTTGGACATAAAAACCTGCAGACATCTGAATATAAACTGAACATTAAAATAACCTGCAAAAATATGCACATAACTAAGTATAAAAATGTGCAGAAACCTGAACAAAACCATGCAGAATTCTGAACTTAACTGAGTGCAAAAAAATGCAGAAATCTGAACATAAACTGAGTACAAAAACCCTTATGAAATCCACCTTGAATAGCCAAAGGCAATGAATAAATGAAATAGCAATTTCACGTCAAACCTTGAAAAAGAAACACAAATTTAACTGTATGCAATCCAATATCCATTTATTCACTTGCCTTTACTCCAAAAAGGATCACAAATCACTCTAAGAAACTCTCAAACACAGCAACTCCAATCTACACCAAAAAAATCAAAAGAAGAACACACTAAAATCCACCCAATTCGAAATAGAAAGGAGCTCTCAAGAAACTCTTTTGCATGCATGATAAAAGAGTCTTAAAGGGTCTAAAAAAACCAAGATTTCAAGAGAGGAAGGCATTGCTAACCTTTCACAGCTCTAAGCAAGAAGAACGACTTGGAGAACAAGGTGGTTCCAGCTGATTTTCTTCAAGAACAGTACCAATGGGAAGCTAGAGGTGAGGAGAGGAGATTTATGAAGTCAAATCTCTAAGTAGCACTCAAGAGGTACACATGCAAGAGGAGCGAAGGTGGCTGGAAATGGAAGAGAAGGAAAACTCTTTCTCAGCACAGTTGCAGGAAAAACAAAATGAAGGAGGAGAAGGCCTCTAACGTGGGCCTTATTTGGGTTTAAGTGAGGAAGGTGGGCCCCAAATCTTCAAGTGTTTAAAACTTCCTTTTGTGTGTCCCGGATGAAGTAGATGAAGAAGAGAAAAATGATCGTTAAAAAATCTAGTTTTCAAAAAGTATATTTCCCTCATGATTTTCAAATTTCGAAATTTATGCACAGATTTGGGTGTGAAAAGACTGTTTTCTCCTTTTTCTCGAAAAACGTGATTTCTGGGTTTAAAATGCAAACGGGTAAAACACGAAAGTTTTGAGATCAATAAAACAAATTGAGAGGAGTAAAATCGGAATTTCCTGAAATAAAATAATAAATTCCCACATGAACACAAATCACACGGGCCACCACTGGCTGGTTCAAAACAAACCCGCGGCTCTCAAGATTCTCTAAAGCTATGAAAAATCTAGCCAAACTCACAAACAAAGCCGAACCACCTCTAATCTTAATCAAAAAGCTAATCCACAATTGAGACAACAGTAAACACGAGAATTAGGGGTCAGGGTCTTACATCCTCCCCCCTCAGAACATTTGGTCCTCCAAATGAACTAAACCAAATCAAAATCGAAAACTCAAAAGACCGATAAAAACATCGACACCCTACGCCTAGCTCAGCAACTGTGATACCCCCTGATCAAACCTGACGGTGAGATGCGGCTGCAAACAACTTACCTGCTTCGGTTGAAGGCTTCACACAGTCCCGCATAGCTACTCAACAACATGCTCCTCTGACAAAACCGATGTTCATAATTTCCTCTAGTCATCCCATGGTGGTCATCTGGCATCCTTACACTTGATCAATTCTTTTACTCGCATTGTGAATCATTATCAGTCCAAGAAACTGCAAGTTCTGTCTCCTTCTATCATCCTGGAATTCTGTGCCTTAAGTCATACAAAGCTGAACGCTGTGATCCTGACACTCGCATGAAGTTGTGGATATAGTCAAGCTCGCATCGAAGTAATCTCCATCCTGGAGAATCTTGGAATTACATATACCTGCTCTTATTATACCATTCGAATACTGATTCAATCCTTCTATTTGGTCTGCATCATCTGTTTCTGGCCTCCAAACATTTCGTCAATCCTTCCCTGTCCTGAAATCACAAACCCCAGAATTCTATAGGTCTCCGACCCCTGACTTGGTCTGCCTATTCTGTGTGTCGAAACTTCACATGGCTTGCCTCCTTCATATTTCACTCTTCAGGTTTACTACCCTTGACATGTATATCTGATCTTAGAAATCCAATGTGTGTTTAAAAGTCCAATCTTTCTTCGTTGTACTTTGAAGTTCATGCTCGCTCTAATTCTATCTACTTGTTGCTCTTGATCTTCTACCTGAAAATGTGTTATCAACAAAAACATACCTGCCAAGCTGGTGTCATTCCATGAAAAGCTGAAACTTTTAATCCAGATCTCGAAACAACTCCACCACTTCCTGTTTGCCCTACACGGTTCACCAAAAATAACCGAATCCTTGCTCGATGCGTGGGTAAAGTCATTTTCTTGGATGGTGCTTAATTGGAAATTTCATAATCCGGAGTCTGCTCACTCTTTTGCCTCTGTTTCATGCTCTACCTTTCCTGCAAGAATGGTTATTTCATCCACATTCGAGTGTCCTGTCGCGAGTTATGTTCACTGTCTCATAAATCCGACTTTGTTTTCAACTTTCTTCCACGCAACCAATGCAACTCCATCGATAGTGTAGACAAAATTACAACCAACTTGTGACATTTCTTTAGCTTTCATCTATACACTATCCAATCCAATAACCCGTAAGTTAGCAAAATCCGCAAATGTCCTCTATTCTGCTATCAGGTCAGGCTCTTTTCTGCGTAGTACATCTTCTTCTACTGCTGAAAATTGACCTTGAATACACCCTTAACAAAATCAATAACCAATACGGCTCCTGCAGTCCTTCGTCTCAAAAAAGTTGATCCATGTTCACCCAAGAATCCACACTTACTTACCTTGGTATGCTGCATGACGATCTTCTATTAGCTGAAAGCGGGTCTTCAAGTACTACTTACGCTCTTCTCTAGCAAGCAATTGCACACATTTTCTCTCACTAACCACATTGGGGATGCTGAAAGGTTGAAAATCTGTCCAAGTTCTTCGAAAACAACACGCTAAGCCCATAAAGTTCTCAATCACTGGCGCGAACCTCTCAATCTCTGGTGTAAACACAAGTGAAAGACACTAAATGTGGGCATGGAGACTTTAAATTCTCCCCCACTAAAGTGGAATTTGGTCCTCCAAATTCCCTAATAACAAGGACAAGAAGAAAAGAAAAGGTGAGTCTCCCCCACTAAAAGAAAAGCAAACCCGAAATTAAAGAAACAAAAACTAGACAAAACAAACCCAAACGGTCTAATTAACGAGTCCTCACCACACGTCTTAATGTTTCTAAAGTGTTTCATTTCCTAGAAACTTGCCCGCTCTGATACCAGTCTGTCACGCCCCAAAACCGGGATCCTACAGTGACTCGATCTCAGGGAGTGTGATTTTGGGTTAATTAAAATGTTTGCTTTCCCCAGGATCCGCGTGTGTGAGGATTACAAAATTTCACACGACCTAAAATTTTCGCGGAAGCTGATGTGGCGTTGCGACTCGGAGCCTGTGGCCATCGGGTTCCGTGTCGCACTCAACCGCTAACATAAATCCATCAAATCAAGGCTCATGATCAAACTGGAACAAATCAATAACCATAAAATACTGAGCTGGCAGTAACAGGACAATTTATTTCCCACATATGTTCAAGTTACAAATTATGCGAATATATTCATGACAAAAAAAAAAAACCCAAAAGAAAAGGGCTAGTAAAAGCCATCCAAAAATACCCAACTAAACAAAATGCTACCCCAAATTATGTTACGAACTCCGGCGCCAAAAGCGACATCTAGATGACATCGTTGGCCAGCCACTCACGTCCAACCGACAGCTCAACCGCCTCCTCTGCTCAAACCGTCTAAAAGGCAACGTGGTCGAAATCTGGCACCAAACAAGAGAGTATCAGACACGATGGTCTGGCAAGCAAATAAACAGATAAAGAGTGACAAGTATTTATAAAATATTATGAAAACATTGTAAAACAATTAAAAGTCTAAACATGAATATTGATGAAATAATTAAATACTTTCTAAATCATTAACAATTTTAAAGAGACATAATAAACTGAGTAAAAACACTGGCAATCCACATATAGCTATATTCTCCTATTACCGAAGTAACAAGAGCAGCAGAAGTCGTTGCCACTACCCGTGGGACCGGAATAGAACCGTTGTCACTACCCATGGGACCGGAATAGAACCGTTGCCATGGTCGGAACAGACAGAATCCAAATTGCAGTTGGCAACTAATTTAAAGATCCCAAGCCGAGTGATCAGCCCAACTAGGTGACCTAAGCTTAGTAGTGTCATTCAAAACCAAAACCTGAATCGATACAAATCAAATCATAGTAATACATTTCCAAAATCAATAAAAGGAACTACTCCAGACAAATACATACTGACAAATTCGAACGAATCAGATGAGTAGCCTTACCGATGTTTCCGAACGTGGTGAACCACTTACATCCATTTCAAAACAATTTGTAGAAAATATACAAATTTCTGTGGCGAACCACTCAAATCTATTTTAAAACAATTTGTAGAAAATATACAAATTTCCCTAACTTGGAATGAAGTAATGTATCGTGGTTTAGTGGCTTACCAAGGGTTGTCTCAATACACACTTAACTCCTAAACGTTGATTTATAATAATGGGTTTGGTACCAATGAAAATCTCCAACATTTAAGGTGGCAAAGTGTACATTGAGACTTATAAAAATTTCCTCGGAAAATTCCAACATCGAGTCTTTCCTTCATTTTTCACACTCGATTTGCATAATTCAATGTGTTTCTTTCTAAACTTTTCATTCCCAAACATTCATAGTCCATAGGGTTAAATACTTCAAATAAAAGGGAAAGGACCTGCTGAAATGGGCCTGGGCGCCTGTTGAAACAGGCCTGACAGGGCCCAGACACGCTCGAGCGGAGGTGGGCCCGCTCGAGCAGACCCCATCCAGAGACTGGTCCGCTCGAGCGGCCCAGTTTCTTTGCTGGGTCCGGTTCAGTGCAGAAATCTGCACTGTTCCTTCTATTGGTTCCATTTCCTTCCTTCCTCCTCTATCATTTCCAGTTTCTTTCCCATTCATTTCAAGCCTTTCTTAGCATTGAGAATTCCCATTCAACCATAAACTTTATTTACATTCAGATTCCCCAAATCAATTTCAGCATATTGTATGACATTAGAAATACATAATTCTGCAGAAATCTGAACTCATTCGTTCATGAAAATCCGGCAGAAATTTGAACACTATTCCTCACAAAAATCCTTCAAAAGTTTGTACACAATTGCATACTAAAATCCTTGTAGAAATCTGAATATAGCTGATCATTAAAACATTGCAGAAATCTGCACAAAACTGATCATTAAAACATTGCAGAAATCTGCACATTATTTGGACATAAAAACCTGCAGACATCTGAATATAAACTGAACATTAAAATAACCTGCAAAAATATGCACATAACTAAGTATAAAAATGTGCAGAAACCTGAACAAAACCATGCAGAATTCTGAACTTAACTGAGTGCAAAAAAATGCAGAAATCTGAACATAAACTGAGTACAAAAACCCTTATGAAATCCACCTTGAATAGCCAAAGGCAATGAATAAATGAAATAGCAATTTCACGTCAAACCTTGAAAAAGAAACACAAATTTAACTGTATGCAATCCAATATCCATTTATTCACTTGCCTTTACTCCAAAAAGGATCACAAATCACTCTAAGAAACTCTCAAACACAGCAACTCCAATCTACACCAAAAAAATCAAAAGAAGAACACACTAAAATCCACCCAATTCGAAATAGAAAGGAGCTCTCAAGAAACTCTTTTGCATGCATGATAAAAGAGTCTTAAAGGGTCTAAAAAAACCAAGATTTCAAGAGAGGAAGGCATTGCTAACCTTTCACAGCTCTAAGCAAGAAGAACGACTTGGAGAACAAGGTGGTTCCAGCTGATTTTCTTCAAGAACAGTACCAATGGGAAGCTAGAGGTGAGGAGAGGAGATTTATGAAGTCAAATCTCTAAGTAGCACTCAAGAGGTACACATGCAAGAGGAGCGAAGGTGGCTGGAAATGGAAGAGAAGGAAAACTCTTTCTCAGCACAGTTGCAGGAAAAACAAAATGAAGGAGGAGAAGGCCTCTAACGTGGGCCTTATTTGGGTTTAAGTGAGGAAGGTGGGCCCCAAATCTTCAAGTGTTTAAAACTTCCTTTTGTGTGTCCCGGATGAAGTAGATGAAGAAGAGAAAAATGATCGTTAAAAAATCTAGTTTTCAAAAAGTATATTTCCCTCATGATTTTCAAATTTTGAAATTTATGCACAGATTTGGGTGTGAAAAGACTGTTTTCTCCTTTTTCTCGAAAAACGTGATTTCTGGGTTTAAAATGCAAACGGGTAAAACACGAAAGTTTTGAGATCAATAAAACAAATTGAGAGGAGTAAAATCGGAATTTCCTGAAATAAAATAATAAATTCCCACATGAACACAAATCACACGGGCCACCACTGGCTGGTTCAAAACAAACCCGCGGCTCTCAAGATTCTCTAAAGCTATGAAAAATCTAGCCAAACTCACAAACAAAGCCGAACCACCTCTAATCTTAATCAAAAAGCTAATCCACAATTGAGACAACAGTAAACACGAGAATTAGGGGTCAGGGTCTTACATCCTCCCCCCTCAGAACATTTGGTCCTCCAAATGAACTAAACCAAATCAAAATCGAAAACTCAAAAGACCGATAAAAACATCGACACCCTACGCCTAGCTCAGCAACTGTGATACCCCCTGATCAAACCTGACGGTGAGATGCGGCTGCAAACAACTTACCTGCTTCGGTTGAAGGCTTCACACAGTCCCGCATAGCTACTCAACAACATGCTCCTCTGACAAAACCGATGTTCATAATTTCCTCTAGTCATCCCATGGTGGTCATCTGGCATCCTTACACTTGATCAATTCTTTTACTCGCATTGTGAATCATTATCAGTCCAAGAAACTGCAAGTTCTGTCTCCTTCTATCATCCTGGAATTCTGTGCCTTAAGTCATACAAAGCTGAACGCTGTGATCCTGACACTCGCATGAAGTTGTGGATATAGTCAAGCTCGCATCGAAGTAATCTCCATCCTGGAGAATCTTGGAATTACATATACCTGCTCTTATTATACCATTCGAATACTGATTCAATCCTTCTATTTGGTCTGCATCATCTGTTTCTGGCCTCCAAACATTTCGTCAATCCTTCCCTGTCCTGAAATCACAAACCCCAGAATTCTATAGGTCTCCGACCCCTGACTTGGTCTGCCTATTCTGTGTGTCGAAACTTCACATGGCTTGCCTCCTTCATATTTCACTCTTCAGGTTTACTACCCTTGACATGTATATCTGATCTTAGAAATCCAATGTGTGTTTAAAAGTCCAATCTTTCTTCGTTGTACTTTGAAGTTCATGCTCGCTCTAATTCTATCTACTTGTTGCTCTTGATCTTCTACCTGAAAATGTGTTATCAACAAAAACATACCTGCCAAGCTGGTGTCATTCCATGAAAAGCTGAAACTTTTAATCCAGATCTCGAAACAACTCCACCACTTCCTGTTTGCCCTACACGGTTCACCAAAAATAACCGAATCCTTGCTCGATGCGTGGGTAAAGTCATTTTCTTGGATGGTGCTTAATTGGAAATTTCATAATCCGGAGTCTGCTCACTCTTTTGCCTCTGTTTCATGCTCTACCTTTCCTGCAAGAATGGTTATTTCATCCACATTCGAGTGTCCTGTCGCGAGTTATGTTCACTGTCTCATAAATCCGACTTTGTTTTCAACTTTCTTCCACGCAACCAATGCAACTCCATCGATAGTGTAGACAAAATTACAACCAACTTGTGACATTTCTTTAGCTTTCATCTATACACTATCCAATCCAATAACCCGTAAGTTAGCAAAATCCGCAAATGTCCTCTATTCTGCTATCAGGTCAGGCTCTTTTCTGCGTAGTACATCTTCTTCTACTGCTGAAAATTGACCTTGAATACACCCTTAACAAAATCAATAACCAATACGGCTCCTGCAGTCCTTCGTCTCAAAAAAGTTGATCCATGTTCACCCAAGAATCCACACTTACTTACCTTGGTATGCTGCATGACGATCTTCTATTAGCTGAAAGCGGGTCTTCAAGTACTACTTACGCTCTTCTCTAGCAAGCAATTGCACACATTTTCTCTCACTAACCACATTGGGGATGCTGAAAGGTTGAAAATCTGTCCAAGTTCTTCGAAAACAACACGCTAAGCCCATAAAGTTCTCAATCACTGGCGCGAACCTCTCAATCTCTGGTGTAAACACAAGTGAAAGACACTAAATGTGGGCATGGAGACTTTAAATTCTCCCCCACTAAAGTGGAATTTGGTCCTCCAAATTCCCTAATAACAAGGACAAGAAGAAAAGAAAAGGTGAGTCTCCCCCACTAAAAGAAAAGCAAACCCGAAATTAAAGAAACAAAAACTAGACAAAACAAACCCAAACGGTCTAATTAACGAGTCCTCACCACACGTCTTAATGTTTCTAAAGTGTTTCATTTCCTAGAAACTTGCCCGCTCTGATACCAGTCTGTCACGCCCCAAAACCGGGATCCTGCAGTGACTCGATCTCAGGGAGTGTGATTTTGGGTTAATTAAAATGTTTGCTTTCCCCAGGATCCGCGTGTGTGAGGATTACAAAATTTCACACGACCTAAAATTTTCGCGGAAGCTGATGTGGCGTTGCGACTCGGAGCCTGTGACCATCGGGTTCCGTGTCGCAGTCAACCGCTAACATAAATCCATCAAATCGAGGCTCATGATCAAACTGGAACAAATCAATAACCATAAAATACTGAGCTGGCAGTAACAGGACAATTTATTTCCCACATATGTTCAAGTTACAAATTATGCGAATATATTCATGACAAAAAAAAAAAACCCAAAAGAAAAGGGCTAGTAAAAGCCATCCAAAAATACCCAACTAAACAAAATGCTACCCCAAATTATGTTACGAACTCCGGCGCCAAAAGCGACATCTAGATGACATCGTTGGCCAGCCACTCACGTCCAACCGACAGCTCAACCGCCTCCTCTGCTCAAACCGTCTAAAAGGCAACGTGGTCGAAATCTGGCACCAAACAAGAGAGTATCAGACACGATGGTCTGGCAAGCAAATAAACAGATAAAGAGTGACAAGTATTTATAAAATATTATGAAAACATTGTAAAACAATTAAAAGTCTAAACATGAATATTGATGAAATAATTAAATACTTTCTAAATCATTAACAATTTTAAAGAGACATAATAAACTGAGTAAAAACACTGGCAATCCACATATAGCTATATTCTCCTATTACCGAAGTAACAAGAGCAGCAGAAGTCGTTGCCACTACCCGTGGGACCGGAATAGAACCGTTGTCACTACCCATGGGACCGGAATAGAACCGTTGCCATGGTCAGAACAGACAGAATCCAAATTGCAGTTGGCAACTAATTTAAAGATCCCAAGCCGAGTGATCAGCCCAACTAGGTGACCTAAGCTTAGTAGTGTCATTCAAAACCAAAACCTGAATCGATACAAATCAAATCATAGTAATACATTTCCAAAATCAATAAAAGGAACTACTCCAGACAAATACATACTGACAAATTCGAACGAATCAGATGAGTAGCCTTACCGATGTTTCCGAACGTGGTGAACCACTTACATCCATTTCAAAACAATTTGTAGAAAATATACAAATTTCTGTGGCGAACCACTCAAATCTATTTTAAAACAATTTGTAGAAAATATACAAATTTCCCTAACTTGGAATGAAGTAATGTATCGTGGTTTAGTGGCTTACCAAGGGTTGTCTCAATACACACTTAACTCCTAAACGTTGATTTATAATAATGGGTTTGGTACCAATGAAAATCTCCAACATTTAAGGTGGCAAAGTGTACATTGAGACTTATAAAAATTTCCTCGGAAAATTCCAACATCGAGTCTTTCCTTCATTTTTCACACTCGATTTGCATAATTCAATGTGTTTCTTTCTAAACTTTTCATTCCCAAACATTCATAGTCCATAGGGTTAAATACTTCAAATAAAAGGGAAAGGACCTGCTGAAATGGGCCTGGGCGCCTGTTGAAACAGGCCTGACAGGGCCCAGACACGCTCGAGCGGAGGTGGGCCCGCTCGAGCAGACCCCATCCAGAGACTGGTCCGCTCGAGCGGCCCAGTTTCTTTGCTGGGTCCGGTTCAGTGCAGAAATCTGCACTGTTCCTTCTATTGGTTCCATTTCCTTCCTTCCTCCTCTATCATTTCCAGTTTCTTTCCCATTCATTTCAAGCCTTTCTTAGCATTGAGAATTCCCATTCAACCATAAACTTTATTTACATTCAGATTCCCCAAATCAATTTCAGCATATTGTATGACATTAGAAATACATAATTCTGCAGAAATCTGAACTCATTCGTTCATGAAAATCCGGCAGAAATTTGAACACTATTCCTCACAAAAATCCTTCAAAAGTTTGTACACAATTGCATACTAAAATCCTTGTAGAAATCTGAATATAGCTGATCATTAAAACATTGCAGAAATCTGCACAAAACTGATCATTAAAACATTGCAGAAATCGGCACATTATTTGGACATAAAAACCTGCAGACATCTGAATATAAACTGAACATTAAAATAACCTGCAAAAATATGCACATAACTAAGTATAAAAATGTGCAGAAACCTGAACAAAACCATGCAGAATTCTGAACTTAACTGAGTGCAAAAAAATGCAGAAATCTGAACATAAACTGAGTACAAAAACCCTTATGAAATCCACCTTGAATAGCCAAAGGCAATGAATAAATGAAATAGCAATTTCACGTCAAACCTTGAAAAAGAAACACAAATTTAACTGTATGCAATCCAATATCCATTTATTCACTTGCCTTTACTCCAAAAAGGATCACAAATCACTCTAAGAAACTCTCAAACACAGCAACTCCAATCTACACCAAAAAAATCAAAAGAAGAACACACTAAAATCCACCCAATTCGAAATAGAAAGGAGCTCTCAAGAAACTCTTTTGCATGCATGATAAAAGAGTCTTAAAGGGTCTAAAAAAACCAAGATTTCAAGAGAGGAAGGCATTGCTAACCTTTCACAGCTCTAAGCAAGAAGAACGACTTGGAGAACAAGGTGGTTCCAGCTGATTTTCTTCAAGAACAGTACCAATGGGAAGCTAGAGGTGAGGAGAGGAGATTTATGAAGTCAAATCTCTAAGTAGCACTCAAGAGGTACACATGCAAGAGGAGCGAAGGTGGCTGGAAATGGAAGAGAAGGAAAACTCTTTCTCAGCACAGTTGCAGGAAAAACAAAATGAAGGAGGAGAAGGCCTCTAACGTGGGCCTTATTTGGGTTTAAGTGAGGAAGGTGGGCCCCAAATCTTCAAGTGTTTAAAACTTCCTTTTGTGTGTCCCGGATGAAGTAGATGAAGAAGAGAAAAATGATCGTTAAAAAATCTAGTTTTCAAAAAGTATATTTCCCTCATGATTTTCAAATTTCGAAATTTATGCACAGATTTGGGTGTGAAAAGACTGTTTTCTCCTTTTTCTCGAAAAACGTGATTTCTGGGTTTAAAATGCAAACGGGTAAAACACGAAAGTTTTGAGATCAATAAAACAAATTGAGAGGAGTAAAATCGGAATTTCCTGAAATAAAATAATAAATTCCCACATGAACACAAATCACACGGGCCACCACTGGCTGGTTCAAAACAAACCCGCGGCTCTCAAGATTCTCTAAAGCTATGAAAAATCTAGCCAAACTCACAAACAAAGCCGAACCACCTCTAATCTTAATCAAAAAGCTAATCCACAATTGAGACAACAGTAAACACGAGAATTAGGGGTCAGGGTCTTACATCCTCCCCCCTCAGAACATTTGGTCCTCCAAATGAACTAAACCAAATCAAAATCGAAAACTCAAAAGACCGATAAAAACATCGACACCCTACGCCTAGCTCAGCAACTGTGATACCCCCTGATCAAACCTGACGGTGAGATGCGGCTGCAAACAACTTACCTGCTTCGGTTGAAGGCTTCACACAGTCCCGCATAGCTACTCAACAACATGCTCCTCTGACAAAACCGATGTTCATAATTTCCTCTAGTCATCCCATGGTGGTCATCTGGCATCCTTACACTTGATCAATTCTTTTACTCGCATTGTGAATCATTATCAGTCCAAGAAACTGCAAGTTCTGTCTCCTTCTATCATCCTGGAATTCTGTGCCTTAAGTCATACAAAGCTGAACGCTGTGATCCTGACACTCGCATGAAGTTGTGGATATAGTCAAGCTCGCATCGAAGTAATCTCCATCCTGGAGAATCTTGGAATTACATATACCTGCTCTTATTATACCATTCGAATACTGATTCAATCCTTCTATTTGGTCTGCATCATCTGTTTCTGGCCTCCAAACATTTCGTCAATCCTTCCCTGTCCTGAAATCACAAACCCCAGAATTCTATAGGTCTCCGACCCCTGACTTGGTCTGCCTATTCTGTGTGTCGAAACTTCACATGGCTTGCCTCCTTCATATTTCACTCTTCAGGTTTACTACCCTTGACATGTATATCTGATCTTAGAAATCCAATGTGTGTTTAAAAGTCCAATCTTTCTTCGTTGTACTTTGAAGTTCATGCTCGCTCTAATTCTATCTACTTGTTGCTCTTGATCTTCTACCTGAAAATGTGTTATCAACAAAAACATACCTGCCAAGCTGGTGTCATTCCATGAAAAGCTGAAACTTTTAATCCAGATCTCGAAACAACTCCACCACTTCCTGTTTGCCCTACACGGTTCACCAAAAATAACCGAATCCTTGCTCGATGCGTGGGTAAAGTCATTTTCTTGGATGGTGCTTAATTGGAAATTTCATAATCCGGAGTCTGCTCACTCTTTTGCCTCTGTTTCATGCTCTACCTTTCCTGCAAGAATGGTTATTTCATCCACATTCGAGTGTCCTGTCGCGAGTTATGTTCACTGTCTCATAAATCCGACTTTGTTTTCAACTTTCTTCCACGCAACCAATGCAACTCCATCGATAGTGTAGACAAAATTACAACCAACTTGTGACATTTCTTTAGCTTTCATCTATACACTATCCAATCCAATAACCCGTAAGTTAGCAAAATCCGCAAATGTCCTCTATTCTGCTATCAGGTCAGGCTCTTTTCTGCGTAGTACATCTTCTTCTACTGCTGAAAATTGACCTTGAATACACCCTTAACAAAATCAATAACCAATACGGCTCCTGCAGTCCTTCGTCTCAAAAAAGTTGATCCATGTTCACCCAAGAATCCACACTTACTTACCTTGGTATGCTGCATGACGATCTTCTATTAGCTGAAAGCGGGTCTTCAAGTACTACTTACGCTCTTCTCTAGCAAGCAATTGCACACATTTTCTCTCACTAACCACATTGGGGATGCTGAAAGGTTGAAAATCTGTCCAAGTTCTTCGAAAACAACACGCTAAGCCCATAAAGTTCTCAATCACTGGCGCGAACCTCTCAATCTCTGGTGTAAACACAAGTGAAAGACACTAAATGTGGGCATGGAGACTTTAAATTCTCCCCCACTAAAGTGGAATTTGGTCCTCCAAATTCCCTAATAACAAGGACAAGAAGAAAAGAAAAGGTGAGTCTCCCCCACTAAAAGAAAAGCAAACCCGAAATTAAAGAAACAAAAACTAGACAAAACAAACCCAAACGGTCTAATTAACGAGTCCTCACCACACGTCTTAATGTTTCTAAAGTGTTTCATTTCCTAGAAACTTGCCCGCTCTGATACCAGTCTGTCACGCCCCAAAACCGGGATCCTGCAGTGACTCGATCTCAGGGAGTGTGATTTTGGGTTAATTAAAATGTTTGCTTTCCCCAGGATCCGCGTGTGTGAGGATTACAAAATTTCACACGACCTAAAATTTTCGCGGAAGCTGATGTGGCGTTGCGACTCGGAGCCTGTGACCATCGGGTTCCGTGTCGCAGTCAACCGCTAACATAAATCCATCAAATCGAGGCTCATGATCAAACTGGAACAAATCAATAACCATAAAATACTGAGCTGGCAGTAACAGGACAATTTATTTCCCACATATGTTCAAGTTACAAATTATGCGAATATATTCATGACAAAAAAAAAAAACCCAAAAGAAAAGGGCTAGTAAAAGCCATCCAAAAATACCCAACTAAACAAAATGCTACCCCAAATTATGTTACGAACTCCGGCGCCAAAAGCGACATCTAGATGACATCGTTGGCCAGCCACTCACGTCCAACCGACAGCTCAACCGCCTCCTCTGCTCAAACCGTCTAAAAGGCAACGTGGTCGAAATCTGGCACCAAACAAGAGAGTATCAGACACGATGGTCTGGCAAGCAAATAAACAGATAAAGAGTGACAAGTATTTATAAAATATTATGAAAACATTGTAAAACAATTAAAAGTCTAAACATGAATATTGATGAAATAATTAAATACTTTCTAAATCATTAACAATTTTAAAGAGACATAATAAACTGAGTAAAAACACTGGCAATCCACATATAGCTATATTCTCCTATTACCGAAGTAACAAGAGCAGCAGAAGTCGTTGCCACTACCCGTGGGACCGGAATAGAACCGTTGTCACTACCCATGGGACCGGAATAGAACCGTTGCCATGGTCGGAACAGACAGAATCCAAATTGCAGTTGGCAACTAATTTAAAGATCCCAAGCCGAGTGATCGGCCCAACTAGGTGACCTAAGCTTAGTAGTGTCATTCAAAACCAAAACCTGAATCGATACAAATCAAATCATAGTAATACATTTCCAAAATCAATAAAAGGAACTACTCCAGACAAATACATACTGACAAATTCGAACGAATCAGATGAGTAGCCTTACCGATGTTTCCGAACGTGGTGAACCACTTACATCCATTTCAAAACAATTTGTAGAAAATATACAAATTTCTGTGGCGAACCACTCAAATCTATTTTAAAACAATTTGTAGAAAATATACAAATTTCCCTAACTTGGAATGAAGTAATGTATCGTGGTTTAGTGGCTTACCAAGGGTTGTCTCAATACACACTTAACTCCTAAACGTTGATTTATAATAATGGGTTTGGTACCAATGAAAATCTCCAACATTTAAGGTGGCAAAGTGTACATTGAGACTTATAAAAATTTCCTCGGAAAATTCCAACATCGAGTCTTTCCTTCATTTTTCACACTCGATTTGCATAATTCAATGTGTTTCTTTCTAAACTTTTCATTCCCAAACATTCATAGTCCATAGGGTTAAATACTTCAAATAAAAGGGAAAGGACCTGCTGAAATGGGCCTGGGCGCCTGTTGAAACAGGCCTGACAGGGCCCAGACACGCTCGAGCGGAGGTGGGCCCGCTCGAGCAGACCCCATCCAGAGACTGGTCCGCTCGAGCGGCCCAGTTTCTTTGCTGGGTCCGGTTCAGTGCAGAAATCTGCACTGTTCCTTCTATTGGTTCCATTTCCTTCCTTCCTCCTCTATCATTTCCAGTTTCTTTCCCATTCATTTCAAGCCTTTCTTAGCATTGAGAATTCCCATTCAACCATAAACTTTATTTACATTCAGATTCCCCAAATCAATTTCAGCATATTGTATGACATTAGAAATACATAATTCTGCAGAAATCTGAACTCATTCGTTCATGAAAATCCGGCAGAAATTTGAACACTATTCCTCACAAAAATCCTTCAAAAGTTTGTACACAATTGCATACTAAAATCCTTGTAGAAATCTGAATATAGCTGATCATTAAAACATTGCAGAAATCTGCACAAAACTGATCATTAAAACATTGCAGAAATCGGCACATTATTTGGACATAAAAACCTGCAGACATCTGAATATAAACTGAACATTAAAATAACCTGCAAAAATATGCACATAACTAAGTATAAAAATGTGCAGAAACCTGAACAAAACCATGCAGAATTCTGAACTTAACTGAGTGCAAAAAAATGCAGAAATCTGAACATAAACTGAGTACAAAAACCCTTATGAAATCCACCTTGAATAGCCAAAGGCAATGAATAAATGAAATAGCAATTTCACGTCAAACCTTGAAAAAGAAACACAAATTTAACTGTATGCAATCCAATATCCATTTATTCACTTGCCTTTACTCCAAAAAGGATCACAAATCACTCTAAGAAACTCTCAAACACAGCAACTCCAATCTACACCAAAAAAATCAAAAGAAGAACACACTAAAATCCACCCAATTCGAAATAGAAAGGAGCTCTCAAGAAACTCTTTTGCATGCATGATAAAAGAGTCTTAAAGGGTCTAAAAAAAACCAAGATTTCAAGAGAGGAAGGCATTGCTAACCTTTCACAGCTCTAAGCAAGAAGAACGACTTGGAGAACAAGGTGGTTCCAGCTGATTTTCTTCAAGAACAGTACCAATGGGAAGCTAGAGGTGAGGAGAGGAGATTTATGAAGTCAAATCTCTAAGTAGCACTCAAGAGGTACACATGCAAGAGGAGCGAAGGTGGCTGGAAATGGAAGAGAAGGAAAACTCTTTCTCAGCACAGTTGCAGGAAAAACAAAATGAAGGAGGAGAAGGCCTCTAACGTGGGCCTTATTTGGGTTTAAGTGAGGAAGGTGGGCCCCAAATCTTCGAGTGTTTAAAACTTCCTTTTGTGTGTCCCGGATGAAGTAGATGAAGAAGAGAAAAATGATCGTTAAAAAATCTAGTTTTCAAAAAGTATATTTCCCTCATGATTTTCAAATTTCGAAATTTATGCACAGATTTGGGTGTGAAAAGACTGTTTTCTCCTTTTTCTCGAAAAACGTGATTTCTGGGTTTAAAATGCAAACGGGTAAAACACGAAAGTTTTGAGATCAATAAAACAAATTGAGAGGAGTAAAATCGGAATTTCCTGAAATAAAATAATAAATTCCCACATGAACACAAATCACACGGGCCACCACTGGCTGGTTCAAAACAAACCCGCGGCTCTCAAGATTCTCTAAAGCTATGAAAAATCTAGCCAAACTCACAAACAAAGCCGAACCACCTCTAATCTTAATAAAAAAGCTAATCCACAATTGAGACAACAGTAAACACGAGAATTAGGGGTCAGGGTCTTACATCCTCCCCCCTCAGAACATTTGGTCCTCCAAATGAACTAAACCAAATCAAAATCGAAAACTCAAAAGACCGATAAAAACATCGACACCCTACGCCTAGCTCAGCAACTGTGATACCCCCTGATCAAACCTGACGGTGAGATGCGGCTGCAAACAACTTACCTGCTTCGGTTGAAGGCTTCACACAGTCCCGCATAGCTACTCAACAACATGCTCCTCTGACAAAACCGATGTTCATAATTTCCTCTAGTCATCCCATGGTGGTCATCTGGCATCCTTACACTTGATCAATTCTTTTACTCGCATTGTGAATCATTATCAGTCCAAGAAACTGCAAGTTCTGTCTCCTTCTATCATCCTGGAATTCTGTGCCTTAAGTCATACAAAGCTGAACGCTGTGATCCTGACACTCGCATGAAGTTGTGGATATAGTCAAGCTCGCATCGAAGTAATCTCCATCCTGGAGAATCTTGGAATTACATATACCTGCTCTTATTATACCATTCGAATACTGATTCAATCCTTCTATTTGGTCTGCATCATCTGTTTCTGGCCTCCAAACATTTCGTCAATCCTTCCCTGTCCTGAAATCACAAACCCCAGAATTCTATAGGTCTCCGACCCCTGACTTGGTCTGCCTATTCTGTGTGTCGAAACTTCACATGGCTTGCCTCCTTCATATTTCACTCTTCAGGTTTACTACCCTTGACATGTATATCTGATCTTAGAAATCCAATGTGTGTTTAAAAGTCCAATCTTTCTTCGTTGTACTTTGAAGTTCATGCTCGCTCTAATTCTATCTACTTGTTGCTCTTGATCTTCTACCTGAAAATGTGTTATCAACAAAAACATACCTGCCAAGCTGGTGTCATTCCATGAAAAGCTGAAACTTTTAATCCAGATCTCGAAACAACTCCACCACTTCCTGTTTGCCCTACACGGTTCACCAAAAATAACCGAATCCTTGCTCGATGCGTGGGTAAAGTCATTTTCTTGGATGGTGCTTAATTGGAAATTTCATAATCCGGAGTCTGCTCACTCTTTTGCCTCTGTTTCATGCTCTACCTTTCCTGCAAGAATGGTTATTTCATCCACATTCGAGTGTCCTGTCGCGAGTTATGTTCACTGTCTCATAAATCCGACTTTGTTTTCAACTTTCTTCCACGCAACCAATGCAACTCCATCGATAGTGTAGACAAAATTACAACCAACTTGTGACATTTCTTTAGCTTTCATCTATACACTATCCAATCCAATAACCCGTAAGTTAGCAAAATCCGCAAATGTCCTCTATTCTGCTATCAGGTCAGGCTCTTTTCTGCGTAGTACATCTTCTTCTACTGCTGAAAATTGACCTTGAATACACCCTTAACAAAATCAATAACCAATACGGCTCCTGCAGTCCTTCGTCTCAAAAAAGTTGATCCATGTTCACCCAAGAATCCACACTTACTTACCTTGGTATGCTGCATGACGATCTTCTATTAGCTGAAAGCGGGTCTTCAAGTACTACTTACGCTCTTCTCTAGCAAGCAATTGCACACATTTTCTCTCACTAACCACATTGGGGATGCTGAAAGGTTGAAAATCTGTCCAAGTTCTTCGAAAACAACACGCTAAGCCCATAAAGTTCTCAATCACTGGCGCGAACCTCTCAATCTCTGGTGTAAACACAAGTGAAAGACACTAAATGTGGGCATGGAGACTTTAAATTCTCCCCCACTAAAGTGGAATTTGGTCCTCCAAATTCCCTAATAACAAGGACAAGAAGAAAAGAAAAGGTGAGTCTCCCCCACTAAAAGAAAAGCAAACCCGAAATTAAAGAAACAAAAACTAGACAAAACAAACCCAAACGGTCTAATTAACGAGTCCTCACCACACGTCTTAATGTTTCTAAAGTGTTTCATTTCCTAGAAACTTGCCCGCTCTGATACCAGTCTGTCACGCCCCAAAACCGGGATCCTGCAGTGACTCGATCTCAGGGAGTGTGATTTTGGGTTAATTAAAATGTTTGCTTTCCCCAGGATCCGCGTGTGTGAGGATTACAAAATTTCACACGACCTAAAATTTTCGCGGAAGCTGATGTGGCGTTGCGACTCGGAGCCTGTGACCATCGGGTTCCGTGTCGCACTCAACCGCTAACATAAATCCATCAAATCGAGGCTCATGATCAAACTGGAACAAATCAATAACCATAAAATACTGAGCTGGCAGTAACAGGACAATTTATTTCCCACATATGTTCAAGTTACAAATTATGCGAATATATTCATGACAAAAAAAAAAAACCCAAAAGAAAAGGGCTAGTAAAAGCCATCCAAAAATACCCAACTAAACAAAATGCTACCCCAAATTATGTTACGAACTCCGGCGCCAAAAGCGACATCTAGATGACATCGTTGGCCAGCCACTCACGTCCAACCGACAGCTCAACCGCCTCCTCTGCTCAAACCGTCTAAAAGGCAACGTGGTCGAAATCTGGCACCAAACAAGAGAGTATCAGACACGATGGTCTGGCAAGCAAATAAACAGATAAAGAGTGACAAGTATTTATAAAATATTATGAAAACATTGTAAAACAATTAAAAGTCTAAACATGAATATTGATGAAATAATTAAATACTTTCTAAATCATTAACAATTTTAAAGAGACATAATAAACTGAGTAAAAACACTGGCAATCCACATATAGCTATATTCTCCTATTACCGAAGTAACAAGAGCAGCAGAAGTCGTTGCCACTACCCGTGGGACCGGAATAGAACCGTTGTCACTACCCATGGGACCGGAATAGAACCGTTGCCATGGTCGGAACAGACAGAATCCAAATTGCAGTTGGCAACTAATTTAAAGATCCCAAGCCGAGTGATCGGCCCAACTAGGTGACCTAAGCTTAGTAGTGTCATTCAAAACCAAAACCTGAATCGATACAAATCAAATCATAGTAATACATTTCCAAAATCAATAAAAGGAACTACTCCAGACAAATACATACTGACAAATTCGAACGAATCAGATGAGTAGCCTTACCGATGTTTCCGAACGTGGTGAACCACTTACATCCATTTCAAAACAATTTGTAGAAAATATACAAATTTCTGTGGCGAACCACTCAAATCTATTTTAAAACAATTTGTAGAAAATATACAAATTTCCCTAACTTGGAATGAAGTAATGTATCGTGGTTTAGTGGCTTACCAAGGGTTGTCTCAATACACACTTAACTCCTAAACGTTGATTTATAATAATGGGTTTGGTACCAATGAAAATCTCCAACATTTAAGGTGGCAAAGTGTACATTGAGACTTATAAAAATTTCCTCGGAAAATTCCAACATCGAGTCTTTCCTTCATTTTTCACACTCGATTTGCATAATTCAATGTGTTTCTTTCTAAACTTTTCATTCCCAAACATTCATAGTCCATAGGGTTAAATACTTCAAATAAAAGGGAAAGGACCTGCTGAAATGGGCCTGGGCGCCTGTTGAAACAGGCCTGACAGGGCCCAGACACGCTCGAGCGGAGGTGGGCCCGCTCGAGCAGACCCCATCCAGAGACTGGTCCGCTCGAGCGGCCCAGTTTCTTTGCTGGGTCCGGTTCAGTGCAGAAATCTGCACTGTTCCTTCTATTGGTTCCATTTCCTTCCTTCCTCCTCTATCATTTCCAGTTTCTTTCCCATTCATTTCAAGCCTTTCTTAGCATTGAGAATTCCCATTCAACCATAAACTTTATTTACATTCAGATTCCCCAAATCAATTTCAGCATATTGTATGACATTAGAAATACATAATTCTGCAGAAATCTGAACTCATTCGTTCATGAAAATCCGGCAGAAATTTGAACACTATTCCTCACAAAAATCCTTCAAAAGTTTGTACACAATTGCATACTAAAATCCTTGTAGAAATCTGAATATAGCTGATCATTAAAACATTGCAGAAATCTGCACAAAACTGATCATTAAAACATTGCAGAAATCGGCACATTATTTGGACATAAAAACCTGCAGACATCTGAATATAAACTGAACATTAAAATAACCTGCAAAAATATGCACATAACTAAGTATAAAAATGTGCAGAAACCTGAACAAAACCATGCAGAATTCTGAACTTAACTGAGTGCAAAAAAATGCAGAAATCTGAACATAAACTGAGTACAAAAACCCTTATGAAATCCACCTTGAATAGCCAAAGGCAATGAATAAATGAAATAGCAATTTCACGTCAAACCTTGAAAAAGAAACACAAATTTAACTGTATGCAATCCAATATCCATTTATTCACTTGCCTTTACTCCAAAAAGGATCACAAATCACTCTAAGAAACTCTCAAACACAGCAACTCCAATCTACACCAAAAAAATCAAAAGAAGAACACACTAAAATCCACCCAATTCGAAATAGAAAGGAGCTCTCAAGAAACTCTTTTGCATGCATGATAAAAGAGTCTTAAAGGGTCTAAAAAAACCAAGATTTCAAGAGAGGAAGGCATTGCTAACCTTTCACAGCTCTAAGCAAGAAGAACGACTTGGAGAACAAGGTGGTTCCAGCTGATTTTCTTCAAGAACAGTACCAATGGGAAGCTAGAGGTGAGGAGAGGAGATTTATGAAGTCAAATCTCTAAGTAGCACTCAAGAGGTACACATGCAAGAGGAGCGAAGGTGGCTGGAAATGGAAGAGAAGGAAAACTCTTTCTCAGCACAGTTGCAGGAAAAACAAAATGAAGGAGGAGAAGGCCTCTAACGTGGGCCTTATTTGGGTTTAAGTGAGGAAGGTGGGCCCCAAATCTTCGAGTGTTTAAAACTTCCTTTTGTGTGTCCCGGATGAAGTAGATGAAGAAGAGAAAAATGATCGTTAAAAAATCTAGTTTTCAAAAAGTATATTTCCCTCATGATTTTCAAATTTCGAAATTTATGCACAGATTTGGGTGTGAAAAGACTGTTTTCTCCTTTTTCTCGAAAAACGTGATTTCTGGGTTTAAAATGCAAACGGGTAAAACACGAAAGTTTTGAGATCAATAAAACAAATTGAGAGGAGTAAAATCGGAATTTCCTGAAATAAAATAATAAATTCCCACATGAACACAAATCACACGGGCCACCACTGGCTGGTTCAAAACAAACCCGCGGCTCTCAAGATTCTCTAAAGCTATGAAAAATCTAGCCAAACTCACAAACAAAGCCGAACCACCTCTAATCTTAATAAAAAAGCTAATCCACAATTGAGACAACAGTAAACACGAGAATTAGGGGTCAGGGTCTTACATCCTCCCCCCTCAGAACATTTGGTCCTCCAAATGAACTAAACCAAATCAAAATCGAAAACTCAAAAGACCGATAAAAACATCGACACCCTACGCCTAGCTCAGCAACTGTGATACCCCCTGATCAAACCTGACGGTGAGATGCGGCTGCAAACAACTTACCTGCTTCGGTTGAAGGCTTCACACAGTCCCGCATAGCTACTCAACAACATGCTCCTCTGACAAAACCGATGTTCATAATTTCCTCTAGTCATCCCATGGTGGTCATCTGGCATCCTTACACTTGATCAATTCTTTTACTCGCATTGTGAATCATTATCAGTCCAAGAAACTGCAAGTTCTGTCTCCTTCTATCATCCTGGAATTCTGTGCCTTAAGTCATACAAAGCTGAACGCTGTGATCCTGACACTCGCATGAAGTTGTGGATATAGTCAAGCTCGCATCGAAGTAATCTCCATCCTGGAGAATCTTGGAATTACATATACCTGCTCTTATTATACCATTCGAATACTGATTCAATCCTTCTATTTGGTCTGCATCATCTGTTTCTGGCCTCCAAACATTTCGTCAATCCTTCCCTGTCCTGAAATCACAAACCCCAGAATTCTATAGGTCTCCGACCCCTGACTTGGTCTGCCTATTCTGTGTGTCGAAACTTCACATGGCTTGCCTCCTTCATATTTCACTCTTCAGGTTTACTACCCTTGACATGTATATCTGATCTTAGAAATCCAATGTGTGTTTAAAAGTCCAATCTTTCTTCGTTGTACTTTGAAGTTCATGCTCGCTCTAATTCTATCTACTTGTTGCTCTTGATCTTCTACCTGAAAATGTGTTATCAACAAAAACATACCTGCCAAGCTGGTGTCATTCCATGAAAAGCTGAAACTTTTAATCCAGATCTCGAAACAACTCCACCACTTCCTGTTTGCCCTACACGGTTCACCAAAAATAACCGAATCCTTGCTCGATGCGTGGGTAAAGTCATTTTCTTGGATGGTGCTTAATTGGAAATTTCATAATCCGGAGTCTGCTCACTCTTTTGCCTCTGTTTCATGCTCTACCTTTCCTGCAAGAATGGTTATTTCATCCACATTCGAGTGTCCTGTCGCGAGTTATGTTCACTGTCTCATAAATCCGACTTTGTTTTCAACTTTCTTCCACGCAACCAATGCAACTCCATCGATAGTGTAGACAAAATTACAACCAACTTGTGACATTTCTTTAGCTTTCATCTATACACTATCCAATCCAATAACCCGTAAGTTAGCAAAATCCGCAAATGTCCTCTATTCTGCTATCAGGTCAGGCTCTTTTCTGCGTAGTACATCTTCTTCTACTGCTGAAAATTGACCTTGAATACACCCTTAACAAAATCAATAACCAATACGGCTCCTGCAGTCCTTCATCTCAAAAAAGTTGATCCATGTTCACCCAAGAATCCACACTTACTTACCTTGGTATGCTGCATGACGATCTTCTATTAGCTGAAAGCGGGTCTTCAAGTACTACTTACGCTCTTCTCTAGCAAGCAATTGCACACATTTTCTCTCACTAACCACATTGGGGATGCTGAAAGGTTGAAAATCTGTCCAAGTTCTTCGAAAACAACACGCTAAGCCCATAAAGTTCTCAATCACTGGCGCGAACCTCTCAATCTCTGGTGTAAACACAAGTGAAAGACACTAAATGTGGGCATGGAGACTTTAAATTCTCCCCCACTAAAGTGGAATTTGGTCCTCCAAATTCCCTAATAACAAGGACAAGAAGAAAAGAAAAGGTGAGTCTCCCCCACTAAAAGAAAAGCAAACCCGAAATTAAAGAAACAAAAACTAGACAAAACAAACCCAAACGGTCTAATTAACGAGTCCTCACCACACGTCTTAATGTTTCTAAAGTGTTTCATTTCCTAGAAACTTGCCCGCTCTGATACCAGTCTGTCACGCCCCAAAACCGGGATCCTGCAGTGACTCGATCTCAGGGAGTGTGATTTTGGGTTAATTAAAATGTTTGCTTTCCCCAGGATCCGCGTGTGTGAGGATTACAAAATTTCACACGACCTAAAATTTTCGCGGAAGCTGATGTGGCGTTGCGACTCGGAGCCTGTGACCATCGGGTTCCGTGTCGCAGTCAACCGCTAACATAAATCCATCAAATCGAGGCTCATGATCAAACTGGAACAAATCAATAACCATAAAATACTGAGCTGGCAGTAACAGGACAATTTATTTCCCACATATGTTCAAGTTACAAATTATGCGAATATATTCATGACAAAAAAAAAAAACCCAAAAGAAAAGGGCTAGTAAAAGCCATCCAAAAATACCCAACTAAACAAAATGCTACCCCAAATTATGTTACGAACTCCGGCGCCAAAAGCGACATCTAGATGACATCGTTGGCCAGCCACTCACGTCCAACCGACAGCTCAACCGCCTCCTCTGCTCAAACCGTCTAAAAGGCAACGTGGTCGAAATCTGGCACCAAACAAGAGAGTATCAGACACGATGGTCTGGCAAGCAAATAAACAGATAAAGAGTGACAAGTATTTATAAAATATTATGAAAACATTGTAAAACAATTAAAAGTCTAAACATGAATATTGATGAAATAATTAAATACTTTCTAAATCATTAACAATTTTAAAGAGACATAATAAACTGAGTAAAAACACTGGCAATCCACATATAGCTATATTCTCCTATTACCGAAGTAACAAGAGCAGCAGAAGTCGTTGCCACTACCCGTGGGACCGGAATAGAACCGTTGTCACTACCCATGGGACCGGAATAGAACCGTTGCCATGGTCGGAACAGACAGAATCCAAATTGCAGTTGGCAACTAATTTAAAGATCCCAAGCCGAGTGATCGGCCCAACTAGGTGACCTAAGCTTAGTAGTGTCATTCAAAACCAAAACCTGAATCGATACAAATCAAATCATAGTAATACATTTCCAAAATCAATAAAAGGAACTACTCCAGACAAATACATACTGACAAATTCGAACGAATCAGATGAGTAGCCTTACCGATGTTTCCGAACGTGGTGAACCACTTACATCCATTTCAAAACAATTTGTAGAAAATATACAAATTTCTGTGGCGAACCACTCAAATCTATTTTAAAACAATTTGTAGAAAATATACAAATTTCCCTAACTTGGAATGAAGTAATGTATCGTGGTTTAGTGGCTTACCAAGGGTTGTCTCAATACACACTTAACTCCTAAACGTTGATTTATAATAATGGGTTTGGTACCAATGAAAATCTCCAACATTTAAGGTGGCAAAGTGTACATTGAGACTTATAAAAATTTCCTCGGAAAATTCCAACATCGAGTCTTTCCTTCATTTTTCACACTCGATTTGCATAATTCAATGTGTTTCTTTCTAAACTTTTCATTCCCAAACATTCATAGTCCATAGGGTTAAATACTTCAAATAAAAGGGAAAGGACCTGCTGAAATGGGCCTGGGCGCCTGTTGAAACAGGCCTGACAGGGCCCAGACACGCTCGAGCGGAGGTGGGCCCGCTCGAGCAGACCCCATCCAGAGACTGGTCCGCTCGAGCGGCCCAGTTTCTTTCCTGGGTCCGGTTCAGTGCAGAAATCTGCACTGTTCCTTCTATTGGTTCCATTTCCTTCCTTCCTCCTCTATCATTTCCAGTTTCTTTCCCATTCATTTCAAGCCTTTCTTAGCATTGAGAATTCCCATTCAACCATAAACTTTATTTACATTCAGATTCCCCAAATCAATTTCAGCATATTGTATGACATTAGAAATACATAATTCTGCAGAAATCTGAACTCATTCGTTCATGAAAATCCGGCAGAAATTTGAACACTATTCCTCACAAAAATCCTTCAAAAGTTTGTACACAATTGCATACTAAAATCCTTGTAGAAATCTGAATATAGCTGATCATTAAAACATTGCAGAAATCTGCACAAAACTGATCATTAAAACATTGCAGAAATCGGCACATTATTTGGACATAAAAACCTGCAGACATCTGAATATAAACTGAACATTAAAATAACCTGCAAAAATATGCACATAACTAAGTATAAAAATGTGCAGAAACCTGAACAAAACCATGCAGAATTCTGAACTTAACTGAGTGCAAAAAAATGCAGAAATCTGAACATAAACTGAGTACAAAAACCCTTATGAAATCCACCTTGAATAGCCAAAGGCAATGAATAAATGAAATAGCAATTTCACGTCAAACCTTGAAAAAGAAACACAAATTTAACTGTATGCAATCCAATATCCATTTATTCACTTGCCTTTACTCCAAAAAGGATCACAAATCACTCTAAGAAACTCTCAAACACAGCAACTCCAATCTACACCAAAAAAATCAAAAGAAGAACACACTAAAATCCACCCAATTCGAAATAGAAAGGAGCTCTCAAGAAACTCTTTTGCATGCATGATAAAAGAGTCTTAAAGGGTCTAAAAAAACCAAGATTTCAAGAGAGGAAGGCATTGCTAACCTTTCACAGCTCTAAGCAAGAAGAACGACTTGGAGAACAAGGTGGTTCCAGCTGATTTTCTTCAAGAACAGTACCAATGGGAAGCTAGAGGTGAGGAGAGGAGATTTATGAAGTCAAATCTCTAAGTAGCACTCAAGAGGTACACATGCAAGAGGAGCGAAGGTGGCTGGAAATGGAAGAGAAGGAAAACTCTTTCTCAGCACAGTTGCAGGAAAAACAAAATGAAGGAGGAGAAGGCCTCTAACGTGGGCCTTATTTGGGTTTAAGTGAGGAAGGTGGGCCCCAAATCTTCGAGTGTTTAAAACTTCCTTTTGTGTGTCCCGGATGAAGTAGATGAAGAAGAGAAAAATGATCGTTAAAAAATCTAGTTTTCAAAAAGTATATTTCCCTCATGATTTTCAAATTTCGAAATTTATGCACAGATTTGGGTGTGAAAAGACTGTTTTCTCCTTTTTCTCGAAAAACGTGATTTCTGGGTTTAAAATGCAAACGGGTAAAACACGAAAGTTTTGAGATCAATAAAACAAATTGAGAGGAGTAAAATCGGAATTTCCTGAAATAAAATAATAAATTCCCACATGAACACAAATCACACGGGCCACCACTGGCTGGTTCAAAACAAACCCGCGGCTCTCAAGATTCTCTAAAGCTATGAAAAATCTAGCCAAACTCACAAACAAAGCCGAACCACCTCTAATCTTAATCAAAAAGCTAATCCACAATTGAGACAACAGTAAACACGAGAATTAGGGGTCAGGGTCTTACATCCTCCCCCCTCAGAACATTTGGTCCTCCAAATGAACTAAACCAAATCAAAATCGAAAACTCAAAAGACCGATAAAAACATCGACACCCTACGCCTAGCTCAGCAAATGTGATACCCCCTGATCAAACCTGACGGTGAGATGCGGCTGCAAACAACTTACCTGCTTCGGTTGAAGGCTTCACACAGTCCCGCATAGCTACTCAACAACATGCTCCTCTGACAAAACCGATGTTCATAATTTCCTCTAGTCATCCCATGGTGGTCATCTGGCATCCTTACACTTGATCAATTCTTTTACTCGCATTGTGAATCATTATCAGTCCAAGAAACTGCAAGTTCTGTCTCCTTCTATCATCCTGGAATTCTGTGCCTTAAGTCATACAAAGCTGAACGCTGTGATCCTGACACTCGCATGAAGTTGTGGATATAGTCAAGCTCGCATCGAAGTAATCTCCATCCTGGAGAATCTTGGAATTACATATACCTGCTCTTATTATACCATTCGAATACTGATTCAATCCTTCTATTTGGTCTGCATCATCTGTTTCTGGCCTCCAAACATTTCGTCAATCCTTCCCTGTCCTGAAATCACAAACCCCAGAATTCTATAGGTCTCCGACCCCTGACTTGGTCTGCCTATTCTGTGTGTCGAAACTTCACATGGCTTGCCTCCTTCATATTTCACTCTTCAAGTTTACTACCCTTGACATGTATATCTGATCTTAGAAATCCAATGTGTGTTTAAAAGTCCAATCTTTCTTCGTTGTACTTTGAAGTTCATGCTCGCTCTAATTCTATCTACTTGTTGCTCTTGATCTTCTACCTGAAAATGTGTTATCAACAAAAACATACCTGCCAAGCTGGTGTCATTCCATGAAAAGCTTAAACTTTTAATCCAGATCTCGAAACAACTCCACCACTTCCTGTTTGCCCTACACGGTTCACCAAAAATAACCGAATCCTTGCTCGATGCGTGGGTAAAGTCATTTTCTTGGATGGTGCTTAATTGGAAATTTCATAATCCGGAGTCTGCTCACTCTTTTGCCTCTGTTTCATGCTCTACCTTTCCTGCAAGAATGGTTATTTCATCCACATTCGAGTGTCCTGTCGCGAGTTATGTTCACTGTCTCATAAATCCGACTTTGTTTTCAACTTTCTTCCACGCAACCAATGCAACTCCATCGATAGTGTAGACAAAATTACAACCAACTTGTGACATTTCTTTAGCTTTCATCTATACACTATCCAATCCAATAACCCGTAAGTTAGCAAAATCCGCAAATGTCCTCTATTCTGCTATCAGGTCAGGCTCTTTTCTGCGTAGTACATCTTCTTCTACTGCTGAAAATTGACCTTGAATACACCCTTAACAAAATCAATAACCAATACGGCTCCTGCAGTCCTTCGTCTCAAAAAAGTTGATCCATGTTCACCCAAGAATCCACACTTACTTACCTTGGTATGCTGCATGACGATCTTCTATTAGCTGAAAGCGGGTCTTCAAGTACTACTTACGCTCTTCTCTAGCAAGCAATTGCACACATTTTCTCTCACTAACCACATTGGGGATGCTGAAAGGTTGAAAATCTGTCCAAGTTCTTCGAAAACAACACGCTAAGCCCATAAAGTTCTCAATCTCTGGTGTAAACACAAGTGAAAGACACTAAATGTGGGCATGGAGACTTTAAATTCTCCCCCACTAAAGTGGAATTTGGTCCTCCAAATTCCCTAATAACAAGGACAAGAAGAAAAGAAAAGGTGAGTCTCCCCCACTAAAAGAAAAGCAAACCCGAAATTAAAGAAACAAAAACTAGACAAAACAAACCCAAACGGTCTAATTAACGAGTCCTCACCACACGTCTTAATGTTTCTAAAGTGTTTCATTTCCTAGAAACTTGCCCGCTCTGATACCAGTCTGTCACGCCCCAAAACCGGGATCCTGCAGTGACTCGATCTCAGGGAGTGTGATTTTGGGTTAATTAAAATGTTTGCTTTCCCCAGGATCCGCGTGTGTGAGGATTACAAAATTTCACACGACCTAAAATTTTCGCGGAAGCTGATGTGGCGTTGCGACTCGGAGCCTGTGACCATCGGGTTCCGTGTCGCAGTCAACCGCTAACATAAATCCATCAAATCGAGGCTCATGATCAAACTGGAACAAATCAATAACCATAAAATACTGAGCTGGCAGTAACAGGACAATTTATTTCCCACATATGTTCAAGTTACAAATTATGCGAATATATTCATGACAAAAAAAAAAAACCCAAAAGAAAAGGGCTAGTAAAAGCCATCCAAAAATACCCAACTAAACAAAATGCTACCCCAAATTATGTTACGAACTCCGGCGCCAAAAGCGACATCTAGATGACATCGTTGGCCAGCCACTCACGTCCAACCGACAGCTCAACCGCCTCCTCTGCTCAAACCGTCTAAAAGGCAACGTGGTCGAAATCTGGCACCAAACAAGAGAGTATCAGACACGATGGTCTGGCAAGCAAATAAACAGATAAAGAGTGACAAGTATTTATAAAATATTATGAAAACATTGTAAAACAATTAAAAGTCTAAACATGAATATTGATGAAATAATTAAATACTTTCTAAATCATTAACAATTTTAAAGAGACATAATAAACTGAGTAAAAACACTGGCAATCCACATATAGCTATATTCTCCTATTACCGAAGTAACAAGAGCAGCAGAAGTCGTTGCCACTACCCGTGGGACCGGAATAGAACCGTTGTCACTACCCATGGGACCGGAATAGAACCGTTGCCATGGTCGGAACAGACAGAATCCAAATTGCAGTTGGCAACTAATTTAAAGATCCCAAGCCGAGTGATCGGCCCAACTAGGTGACCTAAGCTTAGTAGTGTCATTCAAAACCAAAACCTGAATCGATACAAATCAAATCATAGTAATACATTTCCAAAATCAATAAAAGGAACTACTCCAGACAAATACATACTGACAAATTCGAACGAATCAGATGAGTAGCCTTACCGATGTTTCCGAACGTGGTGAACCACTTACATCCATTTCAAAACAATTTGTAGAAAATATACAAATTTCTGTGGCGAACCACTCAAATCTATTTTAAAACAATTTGTAGAAAATATACAAATTTCCCTAACTTGGAATGAAGTAATGTATCGTGGTTTAGTGGCTTACCAAGGGTTGTCTCAATACACACTTAACTCCTAAACGTTGATTTATAATAATGGGTTTGGTACCAATGAAAATCTCCAACATTTAAGGTGGCAAAGTGTACATTGAGACTTATAAAAATTTCCTCGGAAAATTCCAACATCGAGTCTTTCCTTCATTTTTCACACTCGATTTGCATAATTCAATGTGTTTCTTTCTAAACTTTTCATTCCCAAACATTCATAGTCCATAGGGTTAAATACTTCAAATAAAAGGGAAAGGACCTGCTGAAATGGGCCTGGGCGCCTGTTGAAACAGGCCTGACAGGGCCCAGACACGCTCGAGCGGAGGTGGGCCCGCTCGAGCAGACCCCATCCAGAGACTGGTCCGCTCGAGCGGCCCAGTTTCTTTGCTGGGTCCGGTTCAGTGCAGAAATCTGCACTGTTCCTTCTATTGGTTCCATTTCCTTCCTTCCTCCTCTATCATTTCCAGTTTCTTTCCCATTCATTTCAAGCCTTTCTTAGCATTGAGAATTCCCATTCAACCATAAACTTTATTTACATTCAGATTCCCCAAATCAATTTCAGCATATTGTATGACATTAGAAATACATAATTCTGCAGAAATCTGAACTCATTCGTTCATGAAAATCCGGCAGAAATTTGAACACTATTCCTCACAAAAATCCTTCAAAAGTTTGTACACAATTGCATACTAAAATCCTTGTAGAAATCTGAATATAGCTGATCATTAAAACATTGCAGAAATCTGCACAAAACTGATCATTAAAACATTGCAGAAATCGGCACATTATTTGGACATAAAAACCTGCAGACATCTGAATATAAACTGAACATTAAAATAACCTGCAAAAATATGCACATAACTAAGTATAAAAATGTGCAGAAACCTGAACAAAACCATGCAGAATTCTGAACTTAACTGAGTGCAAAAAAATGCAGAAATCTGAACATAAACTGAGTACAAAAACCCTTATGAAATCCACCTTGAATAGCCAAAGGCAATGAATAAATGAAATAGCAATTTCACGTCAAACCTTGAAAAAGAAACACAAATTTAACTGTATGCAATCCAATATCCATTTATTCACTTGCCTTTACTCCAAAAAGGATCACAAATCACTCTAAGAAACTCTCAAACACAGCAACTCCAATCTACACCAAAAAAATCAAAAGAAGAACACACTAAAATCCACCCAATTCGAAATAGAAAGGAGCTCTCAAGAAACTCTTTTGCATGCATGATAAAAGAGTCTTAAAGGGTCTAAAAAAACCAAGATTTCAAGAGAGGAAGGCATTGCTAACCTTTCACAGCTCTAAGCAAGAAGAACGACTTGGAGAACAAGGTGGTTCCAGCTGATTTTCTTCAAGAACAGTACCAATGGGAAGCTAGAGGTGAGGAGAGGAGATTTATGAAGTCAAATCTCTAAGTAGCACTCAAGAGGTACACATGCAAGAGGAGCGAAGGTGGCTGGAAATGGAAGAGAAGGAAAACTCTTTCTCAGCACAGTTGCAGGAAAAACAAAATGAAGGAGGAGAAGGCCTCTAACGTGGGCCTTATTTGGGTTTAAGTGAGGAAGGTGGGCCCCAAATCTTCGAGTGTTTAAAACTTCCTTTTGTGTGTCCCGGATGAAGTAGATGAAGAAGAGAAAAATGATCGTTAAAAAATCTAGTTTTCAAAAAGTATATTTCCCTCATGATTTTCAAATTTCGAAATTTATGCACAGATTTGGGTGTGAAAAGACTGTTTTCTCCTTTTTCTCGAAAAACGTGATTTCTGGGTTTAAAATGCAAACGGGTAAAACACGAAAGTTTTGAGATCAATAAAACAAATTGAGAGGAGTAAAATCGGAATTTCCTGAAATAAAATAATAAATTCCCACATGAACACAAATCACACGGGCCACCACTGGCTGGTTCAAAACAAACCCGCGGCTCTCAAGATTCTCTAAAGCTATGAAAAATCTAGCCAAACTCACAAACAAAGCCGAACCACCTCTAATCTTAATCAAAAAGCTAATCCACAATTGAGACAACAGTAAACACGAGAATTAGGGGTCAGGGTCTTACATCCTCCCCCCTCAGAACATTTGGTCCTCCAAATGAACTAAACCAAATCAAAATCGAAAACTCAAAAGACCGATAAAAACATCGACACCCTACGCCTAGCTCAGCAAATGTGATACCCCCTGATCAAACCTGACGGTGAGATGCGGCTGCAAACAACTTACCTGCTTCGGTTGAAGGCTTCACACAGTCCCGCATAGCTACTCAACAACATGCTCCTCTGACAAAACCGATGTTCATAATTTCCTCTAGTCATCCCATGGTGGTCATCTGGCATCCTTACACTTGATCAATTCTTTTACTCGCATTGTGAATCATTATCAGTCCAAGAAACTGCAAGTTCTGTCTCCTTCTATCATCCTGGAATTCTGTGCCTTAAGTCATACAAAGCTGAACGCTGTGATCCTGACACTCGCATGAAGTTGTGGATATAGTCAAGCTCGCATCGAAGTAATCTCCATCCTGGAGAATCTTGGAATTACATATACCTGCTCTTATTATACCATTCGAATACTGATTCAATCCTTCTATTTGGTCTGCATCATCTGTTTCTGGCCTCCAAACATTTCGTCAATCCTTCCCTGTCCTGAAATCACAAACCCCAGAATTCTATAGGTCTCCGACCCCTGACTTGGTCTGCCTATTCTGTGTGTCGAAACTTCACATGGCTTGCCTCCTTCATATTTCACTCTTCAAGTTTACTACCCTTGACATGTATATCTGATCTTAGAAATCCAATGTGTGTTTAAAAGTCCAATCTTTCTTCGTTGTACTTTGAAGTTCATGCTCGCTCTAATTCTATCTACTTGTTGCTCTTGATCTTCTACCTGAAAATGTGTTATCAACAAAAACATACCTGCCAAGCTGGTGTCATTCCATGAAAAGCTTAAACTTTTAATCCAGATCTCGAAACAACTCCACCACTTCCTGTTTGCCCTACACGGTTCACCAAAAATAACCGAATCCTTGCTCGATGCGTGGGTAAAGTCATTTTCTTGGATGGTGCTTAATTGGAAATTTCATAATCCGGAGTCTGCTCACTCTTTTGCCTCTGTTTCATGCTCTACCTTTCCTGCAAGAATGGTTATTTCATCCACATTCGAGTGTCCTGTCGCGAGTTATGTTCACTGTCTCATAAATCCGACTTTGTTTTCAACTTTCTTCCACGCAACCAATGCAACTCCATCGATAGTGTAGACAAAATTACAACCAACTTGTGACATTTCTTTAGCTTTCATCTATACACTATCCAATCCAATAACCCGTAAGTTAGCAAAATCCGCAAATGTCCTCTATTCTGCTATCAGGTCAGGCTCTTTTCTGCGTAGTACATCTTCTTCTACTGCTGAAAATTGACCTTGAATACACCCTTAACAAAATCAATAACCAATACGGCTCCTGCAGTCCTTCGTCTCAAAAAAGTTGATCCATGTTCACCCAAGAATCCACACTTACTTACCTTG
Organism: Cinnamomum chago; assembly: GCA_038049695.1. Classification (NCBI taxonomy): domain Eukaryota; kingdom Viridiplantae; phylum Streptophyta; class Magnoliopsida; order Laurales; family Lauraceae; genus Cinnamomum; species Cinnamomum chago. The sequence goes on along the minus strand of CP142453.1, from coordinate 41,065,892 downwards.
GTATGCTGCATGACGATCTTCTATTAGCTGAAAGCGGGTCTTCAAGTACTACTTACGCTCTTCTCTAGCAAGCAATTGCACACATTTTCTCTCACTAACCACATTGGGGATGCTGAAAGGTTGAAAATCTGTCCAAGTTCTTCGAAAACAACACGCTAAGCCCATAAAGTTCTCAATCTCTGGTGTAAACACAAGTGAAAGACACTAAATGTGGGCATGGAGACTTTAAATTCTCCCCCACTAAAGTGGAATTTGGTCCTCCAAATTCCCTAATAACAAGGACAAGAAGAAAAGAAAAGGTGAGTCTCCCCCACTAAAAGAAAAGCAAACCCGAAATTAAAGAAACAAAAACTAGACAAAACAAACCCAAACGGTCTAATTAACGAGTCCTCACCACACGTCTTAATGTTTCTAAAGTGTTTCATTTCCTAGAAACTTGCCCGCTCTGATACCAGTCTGTCACGCCCCAAAACCGGGATCCTGCAGTGACTCGATCTCAGGGAGTGTGATTTTGGGTTAATTAAAATGTTTGCTTTCCCCAGGATCCGCGTGTGTGAGGATTACAAAATTTCACACGACCTAAAATTTTCGCGGAAGCTGATGTGGCGTTGCGACTCGGAGCCTGTGACCATCGGGTTCCGTGTCGCACTCAACCGCTAACATAAATCCATCAAATCGAGGCTCATGATCAAACTGGAACAAATCAATAACCATAAAATACTGAGCTGGCAGTAACAGGACAATTTATTTCCCACATATGTTCAAGTTACAAATTATGCGAATATATTCATGACAAAAAAAAAAAACCCAAAAGAAAAGGGCTAGTAAAAGCCATCCAAAAATACCCAACTAAACAAAATGCTACCCCAAATTATGTTACGAACTCCGGCGCCAAAAGCGACATCTAGATGACATCGTTGGCCAGCCACTCACGTCCAACCGACAGCTCAACCGCCTCCTCTGCTCAAACCGTCTAAAAGGCAACGTGGTCGAAATCTGGCACCAAACAAGAGAGTATCAGACACGATGGTCTGGCAAGCAAATAAACAGATAAAGAGTGACAAGTATTTATAAAATATTATGAAAACATTGTAAAACAATTAAAAGTCTAAACATGAATATTGATGAAATAATTAAATACTTTCTAAATCATTAACAATTTTAAAGAGACATAATAAACTGAGTAAAAACACTGGCAATCCACATATAGCTATATTCTCCTATTACCGAAGTAACAAGAGCAGCAGAAGTCGTTGCCACTACCCGTGGGACCGGAATAGAACCGTTGTCACTACCCATGGGACCGGAATAGAACCGTTGCCATGGTCGGAACAGACAGAATCCAAATTGCAGTTGGCAACTAATTTAAAGATCCCAAGCCGAGTGATCGGCCCAACTAGGTGACCTAAGCTTAGTAGTGTCATTCAAAACCAAAACCTGAATCGATACAAATCAAATCATAGTAATACATTTCCAAAATCAATAAAAGGAACTACTCCAGACAAATACATACTGACAAATTCGAACGAATCAGATGAGTAGCCTTACCGATGTTTCCGAACGTGGTGAACCACTTACATCCATTTCAAAACAATTTGTAGAAAATATACAAATTTCTGTGGCGAACCACTCAAATCTATTTTAAAACAATTTGTAGAAAATATACAAATTTCCCTAACTTGGAATGAAGTAATGTATCGTGGTTTAGTGGCTTACCAAGGGTTGTCTCAATACACACTTAACTCCTAAACGTTGATTTATAATAATGGGTTTGGTACCAATGAAAATCTCCAACATTTAAGGTGGCAAAGTGTACATTGAGACTTATAAAAATTTCCTCGGAAAATTCCAACATCGAGTCTTTCCTTCATTTTTCACACTCGATTTGCATAATTCAATGTGTTTCTTTCTAAACTTTTCATTCCCAAACATTCATAGTCCATAGGGTTAAATACTTCAAATAAAAGGGAAAGGACCTGCTGAAATGGGCCTGGGCGCCTGTTGAAACAGGCCTGACAGGGCCCAGACACGCTCGAGCGGAGGTGGGCCCGCTCGAGCAGACCCCATCCAGAGACTGGTCCGCTCGAGCGGCCCAGTTTCTTTGCTGGGTCCGGTTCAGTGCAGAAATCTGCACTGTTCCTTCTATTGGTTCCATTTCCTTCCTTCCTCCTCTATCATTTCCAGTTTCTTTCCCATTCATTTCAAGCCTTTCTTAGCATTGAGAATTCCCATTCAACCATAAACTTTATTTACATTCAGATTCCCCAAATCAATTTCAGCATATTGTATGACATTAGAAATACATAATTCTGCAGAAATCTGAACTCATTCGTTCATGAAAATCCGGCAGAAATTTGAACACTATTCCTCACAAAAATCCTTCAAAAGTTTGTACACAATTGCATACTAAAATCCTTGTAGAAATCTGAATATAGCTGATCATTAAAACATTGCAGAAATCTGCACAAAACTGATCATTAAAACATTGCAGAAATCGGCACATTATTTGGACATAAAAACCTGCAGACATCTGAATATAAACTGAACATTAAAATAACCTGCAAAAATATGCACATAACTAAGTATAAAAATGTGCAGAAACCTGAACAAAACCATGCAGAATTCTGAACTTAACTGAGTGCAAAAAAATGCAGAAATCTGAACATAAACTGAGTACAAAAACCCTTATGAAATCCACCTTGAATAGCCAAAGGCAATGAATAAATGAAATAGCAATTTCACGTCAAACCTTGAAAAAGAAACACAAATTTAACTGTATGCAATCCAATATCCATTTATTCACTTGCCTTTACTCCAAAAAGGATCACAAATCACTCTAAGAAACTCTCAAACACAGCAACTCCAATCTACACCAAAAAAATCAAAAGAAGAACACACTAAAATCCACCCAATTCGAAATAGAAAGGAGCTCTCAAGAAACTCTTTTGCATGCATGATAAAAGAGTCTTAAAGGGTCTAAAAAAACCAAGATTTCAAGAGAGGAAGGCATTGCTAACCTTTCACAGCTCTAAGCAAGAAGAACGACTTGGAGAACAAGGTGGTTCCAGCTGATTTTCTTCAAGAACAGTACCAATGGGAAGCTAGAGGTGAGGAGAGGAGATTTATGAAGTCAAATCTCTAAGTAGCACTCAAGAGGTACACATGCAAGAGGAGCGAAGGTGGCTGGAAATGGAAGAGAAGGAAAACTCTTTCTCAGCACAGTTGCAGGAAAAACAAAATGAAGGAGGAGAAGGCCTCTAACGTGGGCCTTATTTGGGTTTAAGTGAGGAAGGTGGGCCCCAAATCTTCGAGTGTTTAAAACTTCCTTTTGTGTGTCCCGGATGAAGTAGATGAAGAAGAGAAAAATGATCGTTAAAAAATCTAGTTTTCAAAAAGTATATTTCCCTCATGATTTTCAAATTTCGAAATTTATGCACAGATTTGGGTGTGAAAAGACTGTTTTCTCCTTTTTCTCGAAAAACGTGATTTCTGGGTTTAAAATGCAAACGGGTAAAACACGAAAGTTTTGAGATCAATAAAACAAATTGAGAGGAGTAAAATCGGAATTTCCTGAAATAAAATAATAAATTCCCACATGAACACAAATCACACGGGCCACCACTGGCTGGTTCAAAACAAACCCGCGGCTCTCAAGATTCTCTAAAGCTATGAAAAATCTAGCCAAACTCACAAACAAAGCCGAACCACCTCTAATCTTAATCAAAAAGCTAATCCACAATTGAGACAACAGTAAACACGAGAATTAGGGGTCAGGGTCTTACATCCTCCCCCCTCAGAACATTTGGTCCTCCAAATGAACTAAACCAAATCAAAATCGAAAACTCAAAAGACCGATAAAAACATCGACACCCTACGCCTAGCTCAGCAAATGTGATACCCCCTGATCAAACCTGACGGTGAGATGCGGCTGCAAACAACTTACCTGCTTCGGTTGAAGGCTTCACACAGTCCCGCATAGCTACTCAACAACATGCTCCTCTGACAAAACCGATGTTCATAATTTCCTCTAGTCATCCCATGGTGGTCATCTGGCATCCTTACACTTGATCAATTCTTTTACTCGCATTGTGAATCATTATCAGTCCAAGAAACTGCAAGTTCTGTCTCCTTCTATCATCCTGGAATTCTGTGCCTTAAGTCATACAAAGCTGAACGCTGTGATCCTGACACTCGCATGAAGTTGTGGATATAGTCAAGCTCGCATCGAAGTAATCTCCATCCTGGAGAATCTTGGAATTACATATACCTGCTCTTATTATACCATTCGAATACTGATTCAATCCTTCTATTTGGTCTGCATCATCTGTTTCTGGCCTCCAAACATTTCGTCAATCCTTCCCTGTCCTGAAATCACAAACCCCAGAATTCTATAGGTCTCCGACCCCTGACTTGGTCTGCCTATTCTGTGTGTCGAAACTTCACATGGCTTGCCTCCTTCATATTTCACTCTTCAGGTTTACTACCCTTGACATGTATATCTGATCTTAGAAATCCAATGTGTGTTTAAAAGTCCAATCTTTCTTCGTTGTACTTTGAAGTTCATGCTCGCTCTAATTCTATCTACTTGTTGCTCTTGATCTTCTACCTGAAAATGTGTTATCAACAAAAACATACCTGCCAAGCTGGTGTCATTCCATGAAAAGCTGAAACTTTTAATCCAGATCTCGAAACAACTCCACCACTTCCTGTTTGCCCTACACGGTTCACCAAAAATAACCGAATCCTTGCTCGATGCGTGGGTAAAGTCATTTTCTTGGATGGTGCTTAATTGGAAATTTCATAATCCGGAGTCTGCTCACTCTTTTGCCTCTGTTTCATGCTCTACCTTTCCTGCAAGAATGGTTATTTCATCCACATTCGAGTGTCCTGTCGCGAGTTATGTTCACTGTCTCATAAATCCGACTTTGTTTTCAACTTTCTTCCACGCAACCAATGCAACTCCATCGATAGTGTAGACAAAATTACAACCAACTTGTGACATTTCTTTAGCTTTCATCTATACACTATCCAATCCAATAACCCGTAAGTTAGCAAAATCCGCAAATGTCCTCTATTCTGCTATCAGGTCAGGCTCTTTTCTGCGTAGTACATCTTCTTCTACTGCTGAAAATTGACCTTGAATACACCCTTAACAAAATCAATAACCAATACGGCTCCTGCAGTCCTTCGTCTCAAAAAAGTTGATCCATGTTCACCCAAGAATCCACACTTACTTACCTTGGTATGCTGCATGACGATCTTCTATTAGCTGAAAGCGGGTCTTCAAGTACTACTTACGCTCTTCTCTAGCAAGCAATTGCACACATTTTCTCTCACTAACCACATTGGGGATGCTGAAAGGTTGAAAATCTGTCCAAGTTCTTCGAAAACAACACGCTAAGCCCATAAAGTTCTCAATCACTGGCGCGAACCTCTCAATCTCTGGTGTAAACACAAGTGAAAGACACTAAATGTGGGCATGGAGACTTTAAATTCTCCCCCACTAAAGTGGAATTTGGTCCTCCAAATTCCCTAATAACAAGGACAAGAAGAAAAGAAAAGGTGAGTCTCCCCCACTAAAAGAAAAGCAAACCCGAAATTAAAGAAACAAAAACTAGACAAAACAAACCCAAACGGTCTAATTAACGAGTCCTCACCACACGTCTTAATGTTTCTAAAGTGTTTCATTTCCTAGAAACTTGCCCGCTCTGATACCAGTCTGTCACGCCCCAAAACCGGGATCCTGCAGTGACTCGATCTCAGGGAGTGTGATTTTGGGTTAATTAAAATGTTTGCTTTCCCCAGGATCCGCGTGTGTGAGGATTACAAAATTTCACACGACCTAAAATTTTCGCGGAAGCTGATGTGGCGTTGCGACTCGGAGCCTGTGGCCATCGGGTTCCGTGTCGCACTCAACCGCTAACATAAATCCATCAAATCGAGGCTCATGATCAAACTGGAACAAATCAATAACCATAAAATACTGAGCTGGCAGTAACAGGACAATTTATTTCCCACATATGTTCAAGTTACAAATTATGCGAATATATTCATGACAAAAAAAAAAAACCCAAAAGAAAAGGGCTAGTAAAAGCCATCCAAAAATACCCAACTAAACAAAATGCTACCCCAAATTATGTTACGAACTCCGGCGCCAAAAGCGACATCTAGATGACATCGTTGGCCAGCCACTCACGTCCAACCGACAGCTCAACCGCCTCCTCTGCTCAAACCGTCTAAAAGGCAACGTGGTCGAAATCTGGCACCAAACAAGAGAGTATCAGACACGATGGTCTGGCAAGCAAATAAACAGATAAAGAGTGACAAGTATTTATAAAATATTATGAAAACATTGTAAAACAATTAAAAGTCTAAACATGAATATTGATGAAATAATTAAATACTTTCTAAATCATTAACAATTTTAAAGAGACATAATAAACTGAGTAAAAACACTGGCAATCCACATATAGCTATATTCTCCTATTACCGAAGTAACAAGAGCAGCAGAAGTCGTTGCCACTACCCGTGGGACCGGAATAGAACCGTTGTCACTACCCATGGGACCGGAATAGAACCGTTGCCATGGTCGGAACAGACAGAATCCAAATTGCAGTTGGCAACTAATTTAAAGATCCCAAGCCGAGTGATCGGCCCAACTAGGTGACCTAAGCTTAGTAGTGTCATTCAAAACCAAAACCTGAATCGATACAAATCAAATCATAGTAATACATTTCCAAAATCAATAAAAGGAACTACTCCAGACAAATACATACTGACAAATTCGAACGAATCAGATGAGTAGCCTTACCGATGTTTCCGAACGTGGTGAACCACTTACATCCATTTCAAAACAATTTGTAGAAAATATACAAATTTCTGTGGCGAACCACTCAAATCTATTTTAAAACAATTTGTAGAAAATATACAAATTTCCCTAACTTGGAATGAAGTAATGTATCGTGGTTTAGTGGCTTACCAAGGGTTGTCTCAATACACACTTAACTCCTAAACGTTGATTTATAATAATGGGTTTGGTACCAATGAAAATCTCCAACATTTAAGGTGGCAAAGTGTACATTGAGACTTATAAAAATTTCCTCGGAAAATTCCAACATCGAGTCTTTCCTTCATTTTTCACACTCGATTTGCATAATTCAATGTGTTTCTTTCTAAACTTTTCATTCCCAAACATTCATAGTCCATAGGGTTAAATACTTCAAATAAAAGGGAAAGGACCTGCTGAAATGGGCCTGGGCGCCTGTTGAAACAGGCCTGACAGGGCCCAGACACGCTCGAGCGGAGGTGGGCCCGCTCGAGCAGACCCCATCCAGAGACTGGTCCGCTCGAGCGGCCCAGTTTCTTTGCTGGGTCCGGTTCAGTGCAGAAATCTGCACTGTTCCTTCTATTGGTTCCATTTCCTTCCTTCCTCCTCTATCATTTCCAGTTTCTTTCCCATTCATTTCAAGCCTTTCTTAGCATTGAGAATTCCCATTCAACCATAAACTTTATTTACATTCAGATTCCCCAAATCAATTTCAGCATATTGTATGACATTAGAAATACATAATTCTGCAGAAATCTGAACTCATTCGTTCATGAAAATCCGGCAGAAATTTGAACACTATTCCTCACAAAAATCCTTCAAAAGTTTGTACACAATTGCATACTAAAATCCTTGTAGAAATCTGAATATAGCTGATCATTAAAACATTGCAGAAATCTGCACAAAACTGATCATTAAAACATTGCAGAAATCGGCACATTATTTGGACATAAAAACCTGCAGACATCTGAATATAAACTGAACATTAAAATAACCTGCAAAAATATGCACATAACTAAGTATAAAAATGTGCAGAAACCTGAACAAAACCATGCAGCATTCTGAACTTAACTGAGTGCAAAAAAATGCAGAAATCTGAACATAAACTGAGTACAAAAACCCTTATGAAATCCACCTTGAATAGCCAAAGGCAATGAATAAATGAAATAGCAATTTCACGTCAAACCTTGAAAAAGAAACACAAATTTAACTGTATGCAATCCAATATCCATTTATTCACTTGCCTTTACTCCAAAAAGGATCACAAATCACTCTAAGAAACTCTCAAACACAGCAACTCCAATCTACACCAAAAAAATCAAAAGAAGAACACACTAAAATCCACCCAATTCGAAATAGAAAGGAGCTCTCAAGAAACTCTTTTGCATGCATGATAAAAGAGTCTTAAAGGGTCTAAAAAAACCAAGATTTCAAGAGAGGAAGGCATTGCTAACCTTTCACAGCTCTAAGCAAGAAGAACGACTTGGAGAACAAGGTGGTTCCAGCTGATTTTCTTCAAGAACAGTACCAATGGGAAGCTAGAGGTGAGGAGAGGAGATTTATGAAGTCAAATCTCTAAGTAGCACTCAAGAGGTACACATGCAAGAGGAGCGAAGGTGGCTGGAAATGGAAGAGAAGGAAAACTCTTTCTCAGCACAGTTGCAGGAAAAACAAAATGAAGGAGGAGAAGGCCTCTAACGTGGGCCTTATTTGGGTTTAAGTGAGGAAGGTGGGCCCCAAATCTTCGAGTGTTTAAAACTTCCTTTTGTGTGTCCCGGATGAAGTAGATGAAGAAGAGAAAAATGATCGTTAAAAAATCTAGTTTTCAAAAAGTATATTTCCCTCATGATTTTCAAATTTCGAAATTTATGCACAGATTTGGGTGTGAAAAGACTGTTTTCTCCTTTTTCTCGAAAAACGTGATTTCTGGGTTTAAAATGCAAACGGGTAAAACACGAAAGTTTTGAGATCAATAAAACAAATTGAGAGGAGTAAAATCGGAATTTCCTGAAATAAAATAATAAATTCCCACATGAACACAAATCACACGGGCCACCACTGGCTGGTTCAAAACAAACCCGCGGCTCTCAAGATTCTCTAAAGCTATGAAAAATCTAGCCAAACTCACAAACAAAGCCGAACCACCTCTAATCTTAATCAAAAAGCTAATCCACAATTGAGACAACAGTAAACACGAGAATTAGGGGTCAGGGTCTTACATCCTCCCCCCTCAGAACATTTGGTCCTCCAAATGAACTAAACCAAATCAAAATCGAAAACTCAAAAGACCGATAAAAACATCGACACCCTACGCCTAGCTCAGCAACTGTGATACCCCCTGATCAAACCTGACGGTGAGATGCGGCTGCAAACAACTTACCTGCTTCGGTTGAAGGCTTCACACAGTCCCGCATAGCTACTCAACAACATGCTCCTCTGACAAAACCGATGTTCATAATTTCCTCTAGTCATCCCATGGTGGTCATCTGGCATCCTTACACTTGATCAATTCTTTTACTCGCATTGTGAATCATTATCAGTCCAAGAAACTGCAAGTTCTGTCTCCTTCTATCATCCTGGAATTCTGTGCCTTAAGTCATACAAAGCTGAACGCTGTGATCCTGACACTCGCATGAAGTTGTGGATATAGTCAAGCTCGCATCGAAGTAATCTCCATCCTGGAGAATCTTGGAATTACATATACCTGCTCTTATTATACCATTCGAATACTGATTCAATCCTTCTATTTGGTCTGCATCATCTGTTTCTGGCCTCCAAACATTTCGTCAATCCTTCCCTGTCCTGAAATCACAAACCCCAGAATTCTATAGGTCTCCGACCCCTGACTTGGTCTGCCTATTCTGTGTGTCGAAACTTCACATGGCTTGCCTCCTTCATATTTCACTCTTCAGGTTTACTACCCTTGACATGTATATCTGATCTTAGAAATCCAATGTGTGTTTAAAAGTCCAATCTTTCTTCGTTGTACTTTGAAGTTCATGCTCGCTCTAATTCTATCTACTTGTTGCTCTTGATCTTCTACCTGAAAATGTGTTATCAACAAAAACATACCTGCCAAGCTGGTGTCATTCCATGAAAAGCTTAAACTTTTAATCCAGATCTCGAAACAACTCCACCACTTCCTGTTTGCCCTACACGGTTCACCAAAAATAACCGAATCCTTGCTCGATGCGTGGGTAAAGTCATTTTCTTGGATGGTGCTTAATTGGAAATTTCATAATCCGGAGTCTGCTCACTCTTTTGCCTCTGTTTCATGCTCTACCTTTCCTGCAAGAATGGTTATTTCATCCACATTCGAGTGTCCTGTCGCGAGTTATGTTCACTGTCTCATAAATCCGACTTTGTTTTCAACTTTCTTCCACGCAACCAATGCAACTCCATCGATAGTGTAGACAAAATTACAACCAACTTGTGACATTTCTTTAGCTTTCATCTATACACTATCCAATCCAATAACCCGTAAGTTAGCAAAATCCGCAAATGTCCTCTATTCTGCTATCAGGTCAGGCTCTTTTCTGCGTAGTACATCTTCTTCTACTGCTGAAAATTGACCTTGAATACACCCTTAACAAAATCAATAACCAATACGGCTCCTGCAGTCCTTCGTCTCAAAAAAGTTGATCCATGTTCACCCAAGAATCCACACTTACTTACCTTGGTATGCTGCATGACGATCTTCTATTAGCTGAAAGCGGGTCTTCAAGTACTACTTACGCTCTTCTCTAGCAAGCAATTGCACACATTTTCTCTCACTAACCACATTGGGGATGCTGAAAGGTTGAAAATCTGTCCAAGTTCTTCGAAAACAACACGCTAAGCCCATAAAGTTCTCAATCACTGGCGCGAACCTCTCAATCTCTGGTGTAAACACAAGTGAAAGACACTAAATGTGGGCATGGAGACTTTAAATTCTCCCCCACTAAAGTGGAATTTGGTCCTCCAAATTCCCTAATAACAAGGACAAGAAGAAAAGAAAAGGTGAGTCTCCCCCACTAAAAGAAAAGCAAACCCGAAATTAAAGAAACAAAAACTAGACAAAACAAACCCAAACGGTCTAATTAACGAGTCCTCACCACACGTCTTAATGTTTCTAAAGTGTTTCATTTCCTAGAAACTTGCCCGCTCTGATACCAGTCTGTCACGCCCCAAAACCGGGATCCTGCAGTGACTCGATCTCAGGGAGTGTGATTTTGGGTTAATTAAAATGTTTGCTTTCCCCAGGATCCGCGTGTGTGAGGATTACAAAATTTCACACGACCTAAAATTTTCGCGGAAGCTGATGTGGCGTTGCGACTCGGAGCCTGTGGCCATCGGGTTCCGTGTCGCACTCAACCGCTAACATAAATCCATCAAATCAAGGCTCATGATCAAACTGGAACAAATCAATAACCATAAAATACTGAGCTGGCAGTAACAGGACAATTTATTTCCCACATATGTTCAAGTTACAAATTATGCGAATATATTCATGACAAAAAAAAAAACCCAAAAGAAAAGGGCTAGTAAAAGCCATCCAAAAATACCCAACTAAACAAAATGCTACCCCAAATTATGTTACGAACTCCGGCGCCAAAAGCGACATCTAGATGACATCGTTGGCCAGCCACTCACGTCCAACCGACAGCTCAACCGCCTCCTCTGCTCAAACCGTCTAAAAGGCAACGTGGTCGAAATCTGGCACCAAACAAGAGAGTATCAGACACGATGGTCTGGCAAGCAAATAAACAGATAAAGAGTGACAAGTATTTATAAAATATTATGAAAACATTGTAAAACAATTAAAAGTCTAAACATGAATATTGATGAAATAATTAAATACTTTCTAAATCATTAACAATTTTAAAGAGACATAATAAACTGAGTAAAAACACTTGCAATCCACATATAGCTATATTCTCCTATTACCGAAGTAACAGGAGCAGCAGAAGCCGTTGCCACTACCCGTGGGACCGGAATAGAACCGTTGTCACTACCCATGGGACCGGAATAGAACCGTTGCCATGGTCGGAACAGACAGAATCCAAATTGCAGTTGGCAACTAATTTAAAGATCCCAAGCCGAGTGATCGGCCCAACTAGGTGACCTAAGCTTAGTAGTGTCATTCAAAACCAAAACCTGAATCGATACAAATCAAATCATAGTAATACATTTCCAAAATCAATAAAAGGAACTACTCCAGACAAATACATACTGACAAATTCGAACGAATCAGATGAGTAGCCTTACCGATGTTTCCGAACGTGGTGAACCACTTACATCCATTTCAAAACAATTTGTAGAAAATATACAAATTTCTGTGGCGAACCACTCAAATCTATTTTAAAACAATTTGTAGAAAATATACAAATTTCCCTAACTTGGAATGAAGTAATGTATCGTGGTTTAGTGGCTTACCAAGGGTTGTCTCAATACACACTTAACTCCTAAACGTTGATTTATAATAATGGGTTTGGTACCAATGAAAATCTCCAACATTTAAGGTGGCAAAGTGTACATTGAGACTTATAAAAATTTCCTCGGAAAATTCCAACATCGAGTCTTTCCTTCATTTTTCACACTCGATTTGCATAATTCAATGTGTTTCTTTCTAAACTTTTCATTCCCAAACATTCATAGTCCATAGGGTTAAATACTTCAAATAAAAGGGAAAGGACCTGCTGAAATGGGCCTGGGCGCCTGTTGAAACAGGCCTGACAGGGCCCAGACACGCTCGAGCGGAGGTGGGCCCGCTCGAGCAGACCCCATCCAGAGACTGGTCCGCTCGAGCGGCCCAGTTTCTTTGCTGGGTCCGGTTCAGTGCAGAAATCTGCACTGTTCCTTCTATTGGTTCCATTTCCTTCCTTCCTCCTCTATCATTTCCAGTTTCTTTCCCATTCATTTCAAGCCTTTCTTAGCATTGAGAATTCCCATTCAACCATAAACTTTATTTACATTCAGATTCCCCAAATCAATTTCAGCATATTGTATGACATTAGAAATACATAATTCTGCAGAAATCTGAACTCATTCGTTCATGAAAATCCGGCAGAAATTTGAACACTATTCCTCACAAAAATCCTTCAAAAGTTTGTACACAATTGCATACTAAAATCCTTGTAGAAATCTGAATATAGCTGATCATTAAAACATTGCAGAAATCTGCACAAAACTGATCATTAAAACATTGCAGAAATCGGCACATTATTTGGACATAAAAACCTGCAGACATCTGAATATAAACTGAACATTAAAATAACCTGCAAAAATATGCACATAACTAAGTATAAAAATGTGCAGAAACCTGAACAAAACCATGCAGCATTCTGAACTTAACTGAGTGCAAAAAAATGCAGAAATCTGAACATAAACTGAGTACAAAAACCCTTATGAAATCCACCTTGAATAGCCAAAGGCAATGAATAAATGAAATAGCAATTTCACGTCAAACCTTGAAAAAGAAACACAAATTTAACTGTATGCAATCCAATATCCATTTATTCACTTGCCTTTACTCCAAAAAGGATCACAAATCACTCTAAGAAACTCTCAAACACAGCAACTCCAATCTACACCAAAAAAATCAAAAGAAGAACACACTAAAATCCACCCAATTCGAAATAGAAAGGAGCTCTCAAGAAACTCTTTTGCATGCATGATAAAAGAGTCTTAAAGGGTCTAAAAAAACCAAGATTTCAAGAGAGGAAGGCATTGCTAACCTTTCACAGCTCTAAGCAAGAAGAACGACTTGGAGAACAAGGTGGTTCCAGCTGATTTTCTTCAAGAACAGTACCAATGGGAAGCTAGAGGTGAGGAGAGGAGATTTATGAAGTCAAATCTCTAAGTAGCACTCAAGAGGTACACATGCAAGAGGAGCGAAGGTGGCTGGAAATGGAAGAGAAGGAAAACTCTTTCTCAGCACAGTTGCAGGAAAAACAAAATGAAGGAGGAGAAGGCCTCTAACGTGGGCCTTATTTGGGTTTAAGTGAGGAAGGTGGGCCCCAAATCTTCGAGTGTTTAAAACTTCCTTTTGTGTGTCCCGGATGAAGTAGATGAAGAAGAGAAAAATGATCGTTAAAAAATCTAGTTTTCAAAAAGTATATTTCCCTCATGATTTTCAAATTTCGAAATTTATGCACAGATTTGGGTGTGAAAAGACTGTTTTCTCCTTTTTCTCGAAAAACGTGATTTCTGGGTTTAAAATGCAAACGGGTAAAACACGAAAGTTTTGAGATCAATAAAACAAATTGAGAGGAGTAAAATCGGAATTTCCTGAAATAAAATAATAAATTCCCACATGAACACAAATCACACGGGCCACCACTGGCTGGTTCAAAACAAACCCGCGGCTCTCAAGATTCTCTAAAGCTATGAAAAATCTAGCCAAACTCACAAACAAAGCCGAACCACCTCTAATCTTAATCAAAAAGCTAATCCACAATTGAGACAACAGTAAACACGAGAATTAGGGGTCAGGGTCTTACATCCTCCCCCCTCAGAACATTTGGTCCTCCAAATGAACTAAACCAAATCAAAATCGAAAACTCAAAAGACCGATAAAAACATCGACACCCTACGCCTAGCTCAGCAACTGTGATACCCCCTGATCAAACCTGACGGTGAGATGCGGCTGCAAACAACTTACCTGCTTCGGTTGAAGGCTTCACACAGTCCCGCATAGCTACTCAACAACATGCTCCTCTGACAAAACCGATGTTCATAATTTCCTCTAGTCATCCCATGGTGGTCATCTGGCATCCTTACACTTGATCAATTCTTTTACTCGCATTGTGAATCATTATCAGTCCAAGAAACTGCAAGTTCTGTCTCCTTCTATCATCCTGGAATTCTGTGCCTTAAGTCATACAAAGCTGAACGCTGTGATCCTGACACTCGCATGAAGTTGTGGATATAGTCAAGCTCGCATCGAAGTAATCTCCATCCTGGAGAATCTTGGAATTACATATACCTGCTCTTATTATACCATTCGAATACTGATTCAATCCTTCTATTTGGTCTGCATCATCTGTTTCTGGCCTCCAAACATTTCGTCAATCCTTCCCTGTCCTGAAATCACAAACCCCAGAATTCTATAGGTCTCCGACCCCTGACTTGGTCTGCCTATTCTGTGTGTCGAAACTTCACATGGCTTGCCTCCTTCATATTTCACTCTTCAGGTTTACTACCCTTGACATGTATATCTGATCTTAGAAATCCAATGTGTGTTTAAAAGTCCAATCTTTCTTCGTTGTACTTTGAAGTTCATGCTCGCTCTAATTCTATCTACTTGTTGCTCTTGATCTTCTACCTGAAAATGTGTTATCAACAAAAACATACCTGCCAAGCTGGTGTCATTCCATGAAAAGCTTAAACTTTTAATCCAGATCTCGAAACAACTCCACCACTTCCTGTTTGCCCTACACGGTTCACCAAAAATAACCGAATCCTTGCTCGATGCGTGGGTAAAGTCATTTTCTTGGATGGTGCTTAATTGGAAATTTCATAATCCGGAGTCTGCTCACTCTTTTGCCTCTGTTTCATGCTCTACCTTTCCTGCAAGAATGGTTATTTCATCCACATTCGAGTGTCCTGTCGCGAGTTATGTTCACTGTCTCATAAATCCGACTTTGTTTTCAACTTTCTTCCACGCAACCAATGCAACTCCATCGATAGTGTAGACAAAATTACAACCAACTTGTGACATTTCTTTAGCTTTCATCTATACACTATCCAATCCAATAACCCGTAAGTTAGCAAAATCCGCAAATGTCCTCTATTCTGCTATCAGGTCAGGCTCTTTTCTGCGTAGTACATCTTCTTCTACTGCTGAAAATTGACCTTGAATACACCCTTAACAAAATCAATAACCAATACGGCTCCTGCAGTCCTTCGTCTCAAAAAAGTTGATCCATGTTCACCCAAGAATCCACACTTACTTACCTTGGTATGCTGCATGACGATCTTCTATTAGCTGAAAGCGGGTCTTCAAGTACTACTTACGCTCTTCTCTAGCAAGCAATTGCACACATTTTCTCTCACTAACCACATTGGGGATGCTGAAAGGTTGAAAATCTGTCCAAGTTCTTCGAAAACAACACGCTAAGCCCATAAAGTTCTCAATCACTGGCGCGAACCTCTCAATCTCTGGTGTAAACACAAGTGAAAGACACTAAATGTGGGCATGGAGACTTTAAATTCTCCCCCACTAAAGTGGAATTTGGTCCTCCAAATTCCCTAATAACAAGGACAAGAAGAAAAGAAAAGGTGAGTCTCCCCCACTAAAAGAAAAGCAAACCCGAAATTAAAGAAACAAAAACTAGACAAAACAAACCCAAACGGTCTAATTAACGAGTCCTCACCACACGTCTTAATGTTTCTAAAGTGTTTCATTTCCTAGAAACTTGCCCGCTCTGATACCAGTCTGTCACGCCCCAAAACCGGGATCCTGCAGTGACTCGATCTCAGGGAGTGTGATTTTGGGTTAATTAAAATGTTTGCTTTCCCCAGGATCCGCGTGTGTGAGGATTACAAAATTTCACACGACCTAAAATTTTCGCGGAAGCTGATGTGGCGTTGCGACTCGGAGCCTGTGGCCATCGGGTTCCGTGTCGCACTCAACCGCTAACATAAATCCATCAAATCAAGGCTCATGATCAAACTGGAACAAATCAATAACCATAAAATACTGAGCTGGCAGTAACAGGACAATTTATTTCCCACATATGTTCAAGTTACAAATTATGCGAATATATTCATGACAAAAAAAAAAACCCAAAAGAAAAGGGCTAGTAAAAGCCATCCAAAAATACCCAACTAAACAAAATGCTACCCCAAATTATGTTACGAACTCCGGCGCCAAAAGCGACATCTAGATGACATCGTTGGCCAGCCACTCACGTCCAACCGACAGCTCAACCGCCTCCTCTGCTCAAACCGTCTAAAAGGCAACGTGGTCGAAATCTGGCACCAAACAAGAGAGTATCAGACACGATGGTCTGGCAAGCAAATAAACAGATAAAGAGTGACAAGTATTTATAAAATATTATGAAAACATTGTAAAACAATTAAAAGTCTAAACATGAATATTGATGAAATAATTAAATACTTTCTAAATCATTAACAATTTTAAAGAGACATAATAAACTGAGTAAAAACACTTGCAATCCACATATAGCTATATTCTCCTATTACCGAAGTAACAGGAGCAGCAGAAGCCGTTGCCACTACCCGTGGGACCGGAATAGAACCGTTGTCACTACCCATGGGACCGGAATAGAACCGTTGCCATGGTCGGAACAGACAGAATCCAAATTGCAGTTGGCAACTAATTTAAAGATCCCAAGCCGAGTGATCGGCCCAACTAGGTGACCTAAGCTTAGTAGTGTCATTCAAAACCAAAACCTGAATCGATACAAATCAAATCATAGTAATACATTTCCAAAATCAATAAAAGGAACTACTCCAGACAAATACATACTGACAAATTCGAACGAATCAGATGAGTAGCCTTACCGATGTTTCCGAACGTGGTGAACCACTTACATCCATTTCAAAACAATTTGTAGAAAATATACAAATTTCTGTGGCGAACCACTCAAATCTATTTTAAAACAATTTGTAGAAAATATACAAATTTCCCTAACTTGGAATGAAGTAATGTATCGTGGTTTAGTGGCTTACCAAGGGTTGTCTCAATACACACTTAACTCCTAAACGTTGATTTATAATAATGGGTTTGGTACCAATGAAAATCTCCAACATTTAAGGTGGCAAAGTGTACATTGAGACTTATAAAAATTTCCTCGGAAAATTCCAACATCGAGTCTTTCCTTCATTTTTCACACTCGATTTGCATAATTCAATGTGTTTCTTTCTAAACTTTTCATTCCCAAACATTCATAGTCCATAGGGTTAAATACTTCAAATAAAAGGGAAAGGACCTGCTGAAATGGGCCTGGGCGCCTGTTGAAACAGGCCTGACAGGGCCCAGACACGCTCGAGCGGAGGTGGGCCCGCTCGAGCAGACCCCATCCAGAGACTGGTCCGCTCGAGCGGCCCAGTTTCTTTGCTGGGTCCGGTTCAGTGCAGAAATCTGCACTGTTCCTTCTATTGGTTCCATTTCCTTCCTTCCTCCTCTATCATTTCCAGTTTCTTTCCCATTCATTTCAAGCCTTTCTTAGCATTGAGAATTCCCATTCAACCATAAACTTTATTTACATTCAGATTCCCCAAATCAATTTCAGCATATTGTATGACATTAGAAATACATAATTCTGCAGAAATCTGAACTCATTCGTTCATGAAAATCCGGCAGAAATTTGAACACTATTCCTCACAAAAATCCTTCAGAAGTTTGTACACAATTGCATAATAAAATCCTTGTAGAAATCTTAATATAGCTGATCATTAAAACATTGCAGAAATCTGCACAAAACTGATCATTAAAACATTGCAGAAATTTGTACATTATTTGGACATAAAAACCTGCAGACATCTGAATATAAACTGAACTTTAAAACCATAAAAAATCTGCACATAACTGAGTATATACATGTGCAGAAACCTGAACAAAAACATGCAGAATTCTAAACTTAACTGAGTACAAAAACATGCAGAAATATGAACATAAACTGAGTACAAAAACCCTTATGAAATCCACCTTGAATAGCCAAAGGCAATGAATAAATGAAATAGCAATTTCACATCAAACCTTGAAAAAGAAACACAAATTTAATTGTATGCAATCCAATATCCATTTATTCACTTGCCTTTACTCCAAAAAGGATCACAAACCACTCTAAGAAACTCTCAAACACAGCAGCTCCAATCTACACCAAAAAAATCAAAAGAAGAACACACTAAAATCCACCCAATTCGAAATAGAAAGGAGCTCTCAAGAAACTCTTTTGCATGCATGATAAAAGAGTCTTAAAGGGTCTAAAAAAACCAAGATTTCAAGAGGGGAAGCCATTGCTAACCTTTCACAGCTCTAAGCAAGAAGAAAGACTTGGAGAAGAAGGTGGCTCCAGCTGATTTTCTTCAAGAACAGTACCAATGGGAAGCTAGAGGTGAGGAGAGGAGATTTATGAAGTCAAATCTCTAAGTAGTACCTGCAAGAGGAGAGAAGGTGGCTGGAAATGGAAGAGAAGGAAAACTCTTTCTCAGCACAGTTGCAGGAAAAACAAAATGAAGGAGAAGAAGGCCTCTAACGTGGGCCTTATTTGGGTTTAAGTGAGGAAGGTGGGCCCCATGGGCCCCAAATCTTCAAGTGTTTAAAACTCCCTTTTCTGTGTCCCGAATGAAGTAGACGAAGAAGTGAAAAATGATCATTCAAAAATCTAGTTTCCAAAAAGTATATTTCCCTCATGATTTTTAAATTTCGAAATTTATGCATAGATTTAGATGTGAAAAGATTGTTTTGTCCTTTTTCTCGAAAAATGTGATTTTTGGGTTTCAAATGCAAACGGGTAAAATACGAAAGTTTTAAGATCAATAAAACAAATTGAGAGGCGTAAAAATCGGATTTTTTGAAATAAAAGAGTAAATTCCCACGTGAACACAAATCACACGGCCCACCACTAGCCGGGTCAAAACAAACATGCGGCTCTTAAAATTCTCTAAAGCTATGAAAAATCTAGCCAAACTCACAAACGAAGCCGAACCACCTCTAATCTCACTCAAAAAGCTAATCCACAATTGAGACAACAGTAAACACGAGAATTAGGGGTCGGGGTCTTACATCTTTGAAGGCTTATCCGCTCTTTTGGATCTTCAGGTAGGATTCTGAACAGAATGTAATCAATGAATGAATCCCTCCAATCACCTATCAGAGGTTTGAGGATGAACATCCGACTTCCAACCATTTTGTAACATTCAACAACTACTTGGTGTGTGTTAAGAGGAGGGAGAATCCTTCTTTGACACGCTGTAATTTGCATGTTTTCTCCTTCTTGGATTGCCATAGATGCGGCGAGTCCGGCCAGGGCATCTGTACGGATGTTTTCACCTCTGAGGATGTGGGTGATGTGACAGATGTCAAACTTTTGCCGAAGTGATTGTGCCTTGTTGTAGTAAGGCAACAGATCAGGCTTCCTGACTTCAAATTTCTGATTCATCTGGTTGACGATCAGTTGAGAGTCCCCATAAGCTTCTAGCATGGTGATGCCAGATTCGAGGGCGAGTTCCAATCCCACAATCAGGGCTTGGTACTCAGCTGCATTGTTTGAACATGGTTCCAGTAGCGAGAAAGTGTGTGGAATCATGTATTTGTCGGGACTGACATTAAGGATGCCAATCCCTGATATCTACTTTCCTTTTTCATTTACCCTGGTTGCGCCGTCAAAGTAGTTGTCCCAGGAGGCATTTGATAAGGAAGTTTCCACGTTGTAGATAGATTTGTCCGGGAGATCATCCCTGAGTGGAGAATCCTTAAATAATGGATCATGGAGAATCCAATTACTGAGTTGCAAGAGTTTGATGCCCCCTGTGTAGTTTCATTTCTCTAATGAGGTAGCATGAAATTACCAAGGGTGAATTTTCTTACCACCTTTGAAGTCTTGGGAAGGAATTCTCCGTTGCCCCTAGTGAAGTAGTGGAAGAGGTCTCTGCCTTTTCAAGGACTTCTTGCTTTGATTGAGCTTTCTCCTATTTTTAAGCTTGCAGAGTTGTCTCTTGGCTTGCCTTCGCTGTTGAGCGGTAGGCTTTGTTTTGACGATCTCCCAATTTTCATCTTCCAGGAGATCGGGATGCACCCATATGGGTTGTCCGTCTCTGTCTAGTGCTGGATAAGGAACCAGTTCTTGGGACGTCTGAGTCATTTTTATCACCTTGAAAAAAGTAGTGATCTTCTCCTTTGGTGACTTAGAAGTTTGTCCGTATGACATCATGTTGACGGAGGCAGACCCGTAGTTTTTGCCAAAGGTGATGACTCAGTTTTTCCACATCTCGTTGATCTTCTTTCTCACAACAAAGCATTGATTGAGAGGATGTGACACCATCTGGTGCTATGGACAATACCGGGGATCATTGGTTTTGCCAACATCTCCTGGTCTTTTGGGCTCAAGTAGGGTGAGTTTACCGTTTGTTACGAGAGCCTCAAAGATTTCTTCAACATCTTCATTGAATGGGTATTTATTTTCTACTCGTTCTTTTAAGGCCTCAGAGAGTTCAGGTTTCCTACCTAAAGTTTTGTTTTTAGCTTTCTTTGGCTGCTGAGGAGCTGACTTGGTTTGTACATTAAGAACCTCATTTTTCTTTGGTTTTTGAGGTTGTAATGGAAGTCGGTTCTTTCTTTGATGATTTTTTACTATTGAGGTCTTTGATCACCGTTTCAGCTTCCATAGTTGCTCTTAGGAGTTCTCCCAGGTTTTTTGATGTGTTGCCGATAATCATGGAGCGGATCCTTGCTCTCATATTGCTATGACAGATGTCGACCAGCGACGCTTGTGGCAGTAGATCTGAGCATTTGTACGCCATCGCCTTCCACTTGTGAGTGAAGTCGCATGTTGACTCATTCTCTCCCTGTTTTAGGCTGCAGAGCTGTGCCATAGTAACATGATGATCTTCACCTTTGAAGTGGGTCAGGAAGCGTATCTCCAACATGACCCAGTTTTGGATGGAGTCCTCCGGCAGAGTGGAATACCAATCAAAAGCCGCACCTTTTAGGGTACTTGCAAAGAGACGGATCTTGAGGGCAACTTGATCAGCAATAGCTCTCATCAGGATCTTGAAGTGGATGACATGTTGTCTGGCTGAACCTTTCCCCGTATATGCTTGGACAGTAGGTTGTTTGAATTTTGCAGGGAACGGAACCGAGTCCATCCATAAGGGATATGGTGGTTTGATCCCATGTTCCTTCAATGTACCTCTTCTTTTGCTTTGGCGAGGATATCGTCAACGTCCTTTTCGATAAGGGCACGTGATTCATTGTTTTTCTCGTCATCTTGATGACTCGGAGGAGCTTCATTATTAGGCGGATGCTGGAAAGTGAGGAGGAGGTTTTCCATCAGAGCCTCAATTCTCTGTTGTCCTTGCTCCAACTGCTGGATGTGTGCTGTAATGTCATCATGCGATGGAGGCTGCTCAGCATTTGTAACAAGGATGTTTATCCTTCGAGAATCGAATGAGGATACTGTCTTGGTGACTGAGCTGGAACTCATTCTTTTGGATGAAGAGTCGGAGGAGTGGTTACTCTAATGTCCTTGGCTTGAAGGAGCGGGAGAATCCGCCTGACATGAATCTTGGTTGCTGACTTCTGGTGTCTTCTAGCTTTGCCAAGCATGTGGACAGCAACAACTTGGTCGGGTCTTTCTTTTTCGACCCATTTTTAGAGAGCTAAAGGGTAGATGCTGGGTTCTTTGTTTCTCTAGTCTTTTTTGTCGATATGCCGCGCGGCGACGCATACGACGAGCAATTTGAGCTTCAGTCAGCTCTAGCTGTGCTCTGACAATAACAGAGGTAGTTCCCTGTGCACAGCAGCCAAGCTTCTCTTCTTTGAAACTAGGCATGGACAAGATCCTGACGAGGTCCTTTGCCTGTGGCAGTGAGGTTTTGAATTTTCCTAGTTCGGCCCTTGTTGAAATGAAGGGTCAACTCGCAGGGGTGTAGGCCTTAACAGGTTCTTGTAGAGGCCTGGTGATGCATGACTTGATTTTGGGCTTATAGGAGCAAGCCGGCTCATGCTGGGTTGATTTGTGTGTTTGGTGGAGGGTAGGTTTCTCCTCTTTCATGTAAGAGAAAAGGTAGAACCGGTTCTCCTTGAGAAGGGCCAGGTACGCTAGCTTTGCAGATGTTAGGGACCTCCTTTGCTTTGGAGAGAGTCTCGGGGACCAGGATTTGGGGTAGACCTGGTTTCTTGCAGGTTGAGGCTTCGTAGGAGTGTCACGGGCTTTAGGCTTCTTGATTGTTGCCCTTGGTGCCAGAGTAACGACATGTTCAGGGGCAGTTTTCTACTTCTTGGTAGGTACAGTTTCTTCTATGGGGAGTGAGAATGGTCCCATCGACCCGAAGATGATGGTCCGGGGAGTAGAGGTCAACCCGGTGTTTTGAGAGTTGCCGAGGGAGATGACGCTTCGGCAGCTGCTAGGGCACTTATGAGTGCGCTTGTTTTGCTTCTCTTGAAGCAGGAGTTGTTACTTGTTCTCATCGAAAGTGATGGTCAATGAAGCTACCATTGTTAGTTTGGAAAACTTCCGAAACAAGACCAAATCCATTAGTAATCACAAGAATATGGTGATCATAAATGGAAAATAACTATGGTTTTGTCTTTTCAAATCGCTCGAGGGGACATTGCCCAGCCCAAGCAAGATGAAGAAGGCAGAAGCCATGGAGGGTACAATTGTTCTAAATGCAAGTATGGTAGGCTCAGCGTGAGCGTTCCAATGACTGCTAGAAGAAATTGTAAACCTTAATTCAAATTATTGAGAAGCAAGGCTCACTCGAGGTAAGATGATATAAGGTTGGAGATACAAATGTGTCGGTCGCGAATACAATAGACTCGAAAGGGCGTACTAGCACTGCTAGGCGCAAATATTGTAAATCGCATCCTTGGAAGGGACACGAGATGGGATTTTTTTAAAGATCAAGATTGGATTCATAAAGGAGAGCAAATGGTATTCCAATCCGAACACAGGCTCAAACATTTCTGCGAGCACTAAGTCCGAAAAGGAGGGAACCAGAATTTCTCGAATCTGAACCCAAAAGTGATGGAAGTTTTTTATTTTTTGAAAAGTCAAGATTGAATTCATAAAGGAGAGAAAATGGTGTTTCAATCCGAACATAGGGTCAAACATTTTTAAGAGCACTAAATCCAAAAAGGAGAGAACCAAGATTTCTTAAATCTGAATTCAAAAGTGACGGAAGTTTTTTTTTTGTTGAAGAGATTTTTTTTGAAGAGTACATAAAGGTTTCCAATTCGGTCTTATGAAACCTTAGTAGAAATATCAGCCCCCAGGTAAGGGTAGGATTACTTAATGAACCCATTTGGAGGACCCTTGCCTCGAACAATCTAGCTGCCTCCACACTCTGGACAAGGCTTTTCTTATATCCACTTTGGTCAAAGAACGCAATTGGTGCAACCTTAGTGGGTTTTGAACTTTTTTTTTTTTGGAAGATTTCTAATGGACTCATCAAAGAGAGCGAATGGCCCCTCCAAATCCAAACGCTGGCTACAAACGATTTCCGCGAGCCTTTGTTCGAAAAGGAAGAAACCAAAGTTTCTTAATTTTGAATCCAAAAGAATTTTTTTTTTTTGAAAGAGTTTGAAATGAGATTTTTTTTAAATCCTTATCGGACTCAACAAAGAGAAAAGATCGCCCACTCCCCGATACGAACAATAGCTGCAAACATTTCTATGAGTTATCAGATTCGAAGAGGAGAGGATCAAAGTTTCTCAAAATTGAATCCAAGAAATAAAAAGTCCGATTTCTTTTTATTTTAGTTTTTTGAAATGAGAAAGAGTGGACATAAATTCAAAGATAGAAATTTCCAAAAATCTCATCTCATGTTTTTTTTTAGATGCAAGATCCAACATAGGCTACCAACTAGAAAGGAACCTAAGAATTAAGCATCGCGTTCTCAAAAGAATGAGTCCCACTGGGTGTGCTAACTTGATGGGCCCCGGCCTTTCGTCCTCTCCTTCCGCCCTGAGGGCTGCCGGGGTCCGGCAGAGGAGGAAAAGCGAGCATCAACATTTTTGTACGGGTATGCCAGATTTTCTATTCTACTTGGAATTTGAAATGGTGATCCGGAGATTCACCTTCACAAGTCGAAAGGAAATCAACTATTTTTTCTAACTTTTCATTGCACATACATTTTAAGAAAGAGATATAATTTTTTTAAATGCCGTGAGAGGTGGTTTTTCTTTGTTTAACGTGAAAGGCGGTTTTTGTCGTGGAAGGCGATTTTTGTCGTGGAAGGCAATTTACAAATCTCATCAATAATGAAAGACAAGAAATGTGATTTTTTGTCTCTTTACAAAGAATACAAAATACAATAGAAAAGTGAGAAAAGGAATCTGACTTCTCAGGAGATTGCCGGGACTCGTTCAGATCGATGGTCGCAAGTCATGTATGGACTTCGCCATCGTCCTTCAGATGAGAACACGTGATGCTTTGTTTCTTTGGCTTGGCTTGGACCTCAGATTTTTAGAGGATAAAGATCAAGGGGAGATCCTATATCCAATAAAAAAAAAGAGTAAACGGGCTGAAGAGAAACGTTTAGGACATGTTGGATAAAAGGAGAGAGGATCTTGGGGGGAAGGGGACCCCAAGGGACTTTGATCACCTTGTGATGTTTCTTGCAGCAGAGTTCCTTAGAAGAAGGAGAGCTTGTTTGTGTAGAGATTTCTTCGAGAATTCTTTAGGATTTTTATGGACCCTTTCTTCTTGGAATGACCCCCTTTTTATAGGCTTTTGGTGGCCATAAGGTGGGTTTATGAGCATTGATGGCATTG
Source organism: Cinnamomum chago (assembly GCA_038049695.1). Classification (NCBI taxonomy): domain Eukaryota; kingdom Viridiplantae; phylum Streptophyta; class Magnoliopsida; order Laurales; family Lauraceae; genus Cinnamomum; species Cinnamomum chago. The sequence goes on along the minus strand of CP142453.1, from coordinate 41,040,618 downwards.
ATACTCAATGATGAGAGGAGTTACAAGTTTTAATTCTTTGATTTTGTAACTCCTTTTTACTTGAATATGATTGGCCGATGAAGAATGATGGACATTTAATCGCCCTTAATCTCCATGATGATGGGAGTTTCATGGTTTTAATACCATAATTGCTTGGATTTGTAACTCCTATTTTCATGATTTTGATTGGGCCGTCCAAAATAATGGGTTAATGACCACATTAAGTTGTCATAAAACGGGTCAATTAACTGCGTTAAGTGGTCGCCAGGGCATTTGAAGAGTCGCAGGTCGTGCCGCGTCTTTTGGAATTCTTCTTGTGATGATTGCCGATTGATCCACATATTATTTGATGTCGGATGGCGATGCAACTTCAGACATTGATTGGTGCCAGTGGGCTGGTGACATCTGTCTTGTCGATTTCTAGATCGGTCGGACAAAAAGTATACTTTCTTGGTCAGCCGGTTAGTGATCTTGGAGCGATCAATGATGATTTCATGCTCTTGACGGTAAATCTGTAATGTTGATGAAGATCTGTCGATTTCAAGCATGAAAAATCAGATTTTCGGAAAACTACAGAGGCTGGAATTCCTGAAACGCGAAAAGGGTCGGAAAACGAGCCATCCGGCGGAAAATCCAGTGACCCGAATTTCTAGGGTCATCGGCGACCATGGGGTTTTTTCCCCTTCCAGTCTCCGTTTCTCGACCTATTCTCGACCTTTTTATTCTTTCTTTCTCCTATATTTTTCTTGACATTTCTCCTCATTTGTTGGCTTGGTTCTCCTGAAGAAAATATGATGAGAATCCATGCAAATCGGAGCCTAAAGTTTCCTATTTTTTGGAAAGGCCGGAGACTTTGTAGCTGATTTTCCGTCAAGAGTTAAAACTAGGTCAAATGATGTTGGAATGATCTGAAATTTGAGGTGAAGCCTTTTGAGCAGTAGATAGGACCAACCATGTGCTTTTGTTTGAGTTTTGAAGCTGTGTGGGGTCCCGTCGCCAGTAGACTTGATTTTACCACGAGGAAGATGTCGCGCTTTGATGTACGGTCAACCGATATCCGATCGACTTGAAATTTGACAGGGAGCCTATTGGAGTTATTTTGTGACTATCTATTAGCTCCGATTTGGATGTCAATGTCCCGGGGTGCTCCGCCGCCGGTAGCCTTGATTTTGTTTCGGAGCGTCAAAGTCGGGTCAAACGTTGTCAGAATGACCTGAAATTTGGCGTGCAACCCTTTGGAAGCATGTTGAAGCCACCCATGTGCTCTGTTTGATGAGCAATGGCCTCGATAGTTCTCGCCGCCGAAAGGCTTGATTTTACTACTCGAGGGTTTATGGAGGGTCAAATGTTGTCGGTTTGACTTGAAATTTGATATGGACCCTTTTAGAGGTATTTTGAGACCATCCATGGGCTCTGATCGAAGTTTTGATGTCTTTGATGCCGCCGTGGCCGCTAGGAGCACCTGTTCAGCTGTCGGAGGAGTGAAGTTAGGCCAAATGTTGGCAGAATGACCTGAAACTTGATGTAGAGCCTCCTAGTGGCATCTTGGGGCCAGCTGTGTGCTCTGTTTTATGTGTCAATGTCTCTGCCTTCACCGCCGCTAGGAGCGCCTGCTCAGCTATTGGAGGAGTGAAGGTCGGCCAAATGATGTTAAAATGGCCCGAAGCTTCAGATGTACCCCTCTTTTGGTTGTTTTGAAGGATCTTGTAGTTCTTGTTTGATTCTGACAAGATCTGATGCTTGAAGTAGCATTGCCTATTTGTAGTAGGTTGTAACTTCTTGATGTTGAGGAGGCAAAGTGACCTTTTTTGGTGTCAACACATGAAACATATAAATTCGGCGTCACAGCCCTGAGCCCAATTAATGAATAAACCGGATCTAGGGTTTAAATTTAGGGCTAATTAAAAAAAATCTCCGTTTATGCCCAAGGATCGAAGTCCGCTGTATGGATTGTGTATTTGAGCCTCATTAACAAAATAGCCAGTGAGACTTATTTCGTAAACACATTCATTAAACATGTATAAATATAAAAGGCAGTATGCATCTCATCCTAATATATATTTAAGTTTCAGGACCATCCCAAAACTTAGGTCCTGGAACAAAAGATATACAAAAGTATGATATAAGTCCAAAAGATAGAAACCCCCAAAAGATGGAAGCTGGGTGGCAAGATAATAGATGTCCCCGTGTAATGCTCATAGATGCTGGGAGTGATGATGCTAAGCTATGTCATTGTTACCTCACTCACGTAACTCGTCCTCCTCCCTCGGTCGAGGATCCTCTGGGATTGCCTCAGTGTTCGGGTCGACGTAGTAGTAGGTGGTGTCGTCTGCAGACCAATGATAAAGGATCAACGATATATTGGCAAGAAAATAAGCAATATATATTATTCATAGCATGTTTCAAAAGAGAATAGAGACAAGTACATGATTATAAGACATCAAGGTAAAAAGCTAGGCATGAAACAAGAGTACATATAAGAATCAAGTAACAAGATAAATCCTTGCAAGTTATATAAGAATGACCATCCATCAAATGCAATGTCAAGTAAGAAGAGAGTCCGAGGATGTCCAAGCCATCTCACGGGGGTATAGGTGCCATCCATAGCCGAATACGAATACCCAAAAGTCCGACTCTAGTGGTATCCTAAGCTACCTACTAGGGATAACAACGACGTCCTAGCCGACTGCCGCTATCCTATGCCACGGATGTCGTCCAAGCCGACTGCCCACGCTAGTGTCTGAGTAACCGGCCCACTCAAGAATCATCAGACTGCAAATGGTCATGAATGCAAGATGATGATGATTTTGGCACGTGACAAGATCCAAGACAAATACATGTGGATAGATTTCAATTACAAGATAACAAGTTGAGGGCTACTCCAAGTCATGCCAAGATACAACTCAAGTCCTCAAGTTCCACAAGTAGTCCTCTTCCAAGTCTATCCACACGTGTTTATCAAATGCAAGACCAAGGTACCAAACAATACACTCTACGTCCGGTCAAATCCTAATTCTACAAGTTATGTTACAAGTTATACAAGTGTACAAGGTACGTCAAGCTATGGATACGAGATTTATGAGTCAAGAGAGAAGAACAAGCAAATCCTAGGTCAAGGGTCGTCCATCCTATATCGTACTATTCCCAGCTTTGTGGTTATGGAGAAAGAGTCAACGATGCCATAGTGTGGTGAGTCCTTAGTGTAGTGAAGTTATTGGGCACCAATTGATTCAATTTTGTTTGCATTGGCCAAGTTGCAACCATACACAGAAGCCCAGACAACCGACAAATCACACCAAGCGAATCGTGCTCCGTTTTCATTTCCCAAAGTTGTCCAACTAGGTTTAGGGTCCTTTTCCAAAAGAGATAAGGGTTTGGTTCATTGATCCAAATATCCACTTCCTTTTCCAACCTCTGATCATTAAGAAAAGTATTCCACTGGATTCCACGCTTCGAGAGCTTTCCAACGGTATATAAAACTCCAAATTCCGACGAATGGGTCAAAAGTTATGCCCGTTCAAAGTGGACGTTGTTGTTTGCATAATGCAGTCTCGCTACCTAGGCTCTAGCGAGGGTTAAGCCCGCTACAGCGAGCCTGCTTGCTGCTTGAGCCTGGGCTGAAGCAAATTTGGCCTGTTTCAAATTATTTTCAATCCCATTCACCTAGGGTCCATTCCTTTCCTTCCTAAGCGTTTCTAAGGCCTGTACCTGCATGAGAAGAGCCTCAATGCTCTCTCTCAACTGTCACTCCCTGAGCCCAAGATTTCACCCATCCCGAGGCATGACATACGCCCGCGTGGAGATTCGAGTCAAACTCGTTGAAAATATGTCCCCACGAATGGGATTCCCATAAGATTTCACGCGTGAGGTAATAAATCCATTACATTAGGGGTACCTTTCAATTCGATGTGAACCTGTATAATTAACCAAACAGGCACCCATTTATATTTACCAACCATGTCATATTTGATTCATAATCAAGAGAATAAACAGTCCATAGAGTGAATGCTTAGGTGCAAGTTAAGTTTAAAGAAAAGAATTAAACGAAAAAAAGAGTAGCGGAAGATAAGAATTAATTAAGGCTTACAATACCAAAGAAAGTGCAAATATAAAACAACTAATCATCATGACCATCCAGGCAATGAGTCTAGGGTTAAGTGACATCGATGAATGCTCAACGCAAGTGATGTCTACTGGACATCATCAGAAGTTGACTCAGCTAATTACCGGGGAGTTTCTTGTTCATTCTCAGCGACGGGGCAATGGCATTGAGGTCCTCACCTGTAACACCAAGTGTAGTACCATTAGACTAGGCTAAGCAAGATAAACAGATATAAATCATATAGCATGTGACAAATGAATTATTAGATAGATATAAATCAGATGAGGTCAAAGTATGATCACTAGGCAAGTCTGTGCATGAATAAGCATGAAACGTACGAATCATAGATGACAGATATACACAATAACAGAACTAATTGGCACATCCACATTAGCTATATTTTCTCAAATTAACCATATAAACATGAATGTAAAGTGAGAGCAGAAGTAGAACAAAACATAATATAATCAAATATCCACTTAGAAATATAATCAAATTGACCTAGGGTGCCGGTCAACCCTCAGAATATAATCCCATCTGCAGAGGGCCAGAAATATATACTAAACCCATACTTTGCCGTGTCCAACTTAGATATGGTCGAAGACAAGTGGTGCCGACTCATGGAATAAAACTACAACTAACAGAACATACACAGAACATATCATATCATAAATAAGAACTTATCAAGACTTAACTGAACATATGTAATATAAACAGGTATATAAGCCGATATACATAACTAGGCCGAAGTATGATCAAGTCATACGAAAGTACTGGAAACAGAATGCATTGCATGTACAAAAATCATAGACGGAATCAACATTTGAAGCAAGCCAATCCTATGGTTTTGGGAACGCTCGGGGTCTTCACTGTCCAAGTAGGTGTAGTACTAAGGATTCTGGTGTTAGTGGCCTACAAAAAAACCCTTAGCGTTACTTAATTTGGGCACCAAACCCTTAGTATAATACATTTGGTTCGGTTCTCAATTTCGAAGAACATGAGGTTCCTTGTGGGTGCATGGTTGCTCAAACTGCATCCACATAATATACAAGTCCATTGGTCATGATAAAAAGGTTCAAGGTATCCATCCTTAAGGTCCTACTACTAGGCCAATTAATCTAAACATGCTACGGTTAAACATTTGGCTTGCGGTACCATCCGGTTGCCGTAGTTTATATAAAATCCAATATCCACTCATGCAATGAAACTCAAATAAAATATATGCAGGGATAATTGGATTCTACACTTCAAGATCTTTCCAACGGTATGTGAACCTCCAAAAACGGACGTACGATTAAAAAGATATGGCCGTTGGAAGTTCACATTAAATTCTATGTATCAGGTGCGCTCGAGCGGACCCATCCAGAGGTCACGAGCGATAGAGCGGGCAATCACGCACTTGAGTAAACCCATCCTGAGGTCGCGTGCGCTACAGCAGGCAATCACACCCTTGAGCGAGTAGTCCAGAATTCTGTTCTCGAAATTTGAACTTCCCTGCTCTCTTCCAAAGCTAACCTTGGCCTGCTCCCAGACTTCAAACCACATTACATGGATAAATTGAGCCTCTAAACATGCTCATAACATCCCCAATAAACTAACATTAAATCAAGAAGAAAACAATCCAATTCTTACATCAAAACATGAACAAAATCCATTTTTGAGCAAGGAAATGGGTATCTAACATGAAGAAGCATATTTATAGAATCATTTGAAGAAACATGCATACATTCATAGGAGTTTGACCTGCCTTGTGAAAGTCCGGGATCCTAACCCTAGCGGGGTTGGGGGGGGGGGGGGGGGGTGAATAGGGTGAGCTATAAATTAGTGACCAAGTATGAAGAATTTTAACTTTTTTAAAATTAACTAGTCACAAGTGATAATTATGAAATAAAATGCGGAAGCTAACAAAAACAATCACCACAAGGCTGCACCATCACTCAATAATTTATAGTGGTTTGGCCTCAATGCCAACACCCCATCGGATTTCCACTATCTATGCTTTTCAATTGGCTAAGCAATAACCTTTACAATGATGTTTTTCTAGGCTAAACAACAACCTATCAATGTGCTTTTCTAGGCTAAGTAATAACCTTTACAAGATGTTTTTCCAAGGCTAAGAAATAATCTTTACACTATGCTTTTCTTAGGTTAAGCAATAACCTTTACAAGAAGAATACTTTCTCTCAAAGTAGTGTATACACAAACACTAAAAGAGATACAATTTAAGCTCAATTACAATGCTTTTATAATAGGCGGATATGAAATTGAAAATCTAACTCACACAAACACTATATGAATGCAAAGGTGTATGCTCATGATGTGTGTGTGTGTGTGTGATAACTTCAATCAAGTTAAAAAGTAAGCTCAATCAATATATGCTCAAAGCATTTAAAAGTTTAAGGCACATAAAAAGATTTGATTGAAGTGAAATGCAAATCACATGTATGAATACTAACTTGTTGATGAAGTGAAAATCAAGGGCTCACAGGTTGTATGAAACTAATTAACTCTAAACATGTGATGCATGTGCAATGTTGTTTTCAAAACCAAACTAATTTAACTAAGGTTCAAATGAATGTAAACAACAAATAAAGATTCAACCAAGTAAATGAATCATGCTATAAAAGAAATCAAAGATTTTGGCTAAGCATGATTAAAGAAGATTTTAAAACAAACTTGGTTTGAAACTAAGGTGAAAAATCTAATCCAACATAGATCAAAGATTAAATGAAGAATGGATTCAACACATCATAGTTATCATGCTAAAATTCATTTGCCAATAATTTAAACAAAGCATATAACATATGATTAGTAAAAGTAAAACTTATTTAGAGATTTAACTTCATTGATCCAAGCTTTAGCTTCACTAGTGACCCCTTGATCTCTCTTAGTTCATTCCCCTATTCCTTGTCTCCAAACTCCTCAAGGGTGGCTCTTAGTTCCTCTCATTTTCAACTTTTACCAAGGAATAAACCTCATTTTATACTAAAAAATTGAGTTCCTGTGAGTCCCCGGTCGACCTTCACCTTTCCTCGGTCGACCTGAGCTCAATGGTCATAAATCTGACCGTTTGAAAAAGAAGCTCCAACGGCTCTTTCCCGGTCGACTTGCAGTGTGCTCGGTCGACGGGGTCCATGGGTTTGGTCGACCGAGCACACTGTAGGTCGACCCGGGCCTAGGGACCAATTTCCCCAAAAATTCACAATAAAAGATCATTTCTTGTGGGGACTTTTGGGCCATTAAATCAAGTTTGGAATCATGATTTAAATTAAACTAAGAGGATTAAAAACATGAAACATAAAAGACCTAAAATGATTTGAATGGTTTAAAACATAGGCTAGCTTGATTTATAAAACTTCTTTTCAAATTTAATTACATCCAAGATTAAAATCAAAACATGCATAAATCAATATTTCTACAAGTCTATAAACCAATGCATGTGCAAATCAAGATTTCAAGATTTTCTAAATCAATGCATGTGTGAAAATTCGAATGATGCTAAAATGGTAATGCATCCATCAAATTGCAATATACAAAAACCCTAACAATTTCCCCCTTTGCAATTTGATGGCAACTTACTCAACACCGAATTTACACACTAAGTCTTCAGCTCCCCTTAAGCTGGACAAGTCTTGAAATCTCTTGGATACTCCTTTAACTTGGCTTGGGCTCTAGGTCTTTTTTTTCATTTTTCTTGATACTTAGAGCTTGATCATTCTTTAAGCTTTCTTTTCATCTTTCTTTCAATAGCCAAGCATTTTCTTTAACTCCCAAGCTTTCTCTTCTTTCAACTCTCCCCCTTTGACCATGCACTCTCTTCCTTTGGCAAGATATGCATTCTCTCCCTTTAGACAACTTGAAGACTCTCTCCTCCTTTGACATTAAATTGCAAAGGTACCTACACATGAAATAAGGAAAATACCTTTTAGAAAATACCCTGTTAACAAAAGAAATCGAAAATGAAATACATAACAGGGTATCACGTATGGAAGTAGTCTCTAAGGGTTCAAAGCCAATACAAAGGTGAATTTGATCAAAACTAATACTTCCTATGAAGGTTTACACTCCCCCTCAATCCATTCTCTCCTTTTGTCAACATGTTGACAAAGATTAACTATGTAGTGCAAGAAGAATATGGTTTTACCAATTGAGGGTAAACTTCAAGGAAATGATTAGACACGTTTAACTATAGAGCTCAATATGATCAAATTACGAATATAAAGAGCAAGGTCAAGGAGAAAAGCGATCATGGATATCAATTGGAATAAAGAATACCAATTGAGATTCAATGATAAAACTATAAAAACAATCACTCTAAAAAGGAGTTAAAAAGAATATAACTACTAGGATAAATCCAAATTAGAGCTATCCATGATGATATAGGGTTTACTAAACATAGCATCAATCAATTTAACTATGAAAATCATATGCTATGAATGTTTTGAAATCATTTCATCCACTCATGAAATATGACTATCAAGTGCAAGATGAGTGAAATGAAATTCAAACATGAAGCCAACCTTAACTATTAACCAACCAAGATTATGATCACATAAACATGGTGGTCATGAGATTTACCTATATGAGCAAGAGAGGTGGCCAACATGAAAATTATGATGCTAATGGAATGTGACATGGAATGAAAATATATTTACTCTTAAATTCAATCCAATGTACATGGTCTATCACATTCTCAAGATATGACATCAATTGGATATGAAAACAATCGAAAATGATACAAATTGAAACCAATAGAATATGACAACATGATTAATAACAAGGATGTGACAAGCACAAAAATTCCATCAGGCATCATGAATGAATATTCATCACTTTTAATGATATAACCAATGAGCATTGTGATGAACAAGAGAAATTGCACTTTGAAAATATATGTCTTGGTAGAGCATGCAATTTTCAAAGTGTCAAATCATATGAATTCAACATCTAAGATATCCATCAAACAATCTATGAAATACAATGAATGGATTTCAAAGAGGTTCATATGATCAAGAATACTACTATAAAGTTGAAACATGTATAAAGATGACAACACTAAGAAAATACACATGAATCAACATCATAACCATCCATTAAAAAAAATGACTACAAAGAACAAAAGATTGGTTTTTGAGTTCTAGAATGGTATCTACAAACATAACTAAGGTCACAACCATACATGGAACCAATTGACATTTGCATATAAAAAGAACGTAACCAAATGAGCAAAGATGCAAATAGCTTATAACAACATTCATTTCCATTTCTAAGATGATATAACTAAATGTATAAGGAAATGAGAACATGGAACATGCTTTGATGATTATAACTAATGATGTTTTAGAGCATTTCCATTCATACAATCTTCAAATCATTTCAATAAACAAAATCCAACAATGACCATAAAAAGAATGATTTTGAAGATATTATCAATTTTCAACTTTGCATTTTAAAAGATATAACCTATTTAAAACACATACAAGTTGATTTTTCAAAGCAATAATTTTCCATATTAAAGTATAACTTAGAAATCCATGAAAAATCTAAATTGATTCAAACCATTTGTTTTTTTTTAAATAATCTAACTATGACATCCACACAAATGATTTTGCAACAACAATCGATCATGAATAATCTAGTTATGAAAGCTTTTGAAATCACAATCAATTCATCATATATAAAAATGCAATCCAAGAGATATAACTAAATGTAAGCAAAAAGTAAATCTAACATGATGAAATTATACTCAAATGATTTTGAAAACCATGATATGTAACTAGAATGGTGCATGAAGACAAAATCAATTGATCACAAATAGACATTGCATTTTAAGAATTGTAACTTTGAAAGAACAAAATGAAAATGTAAATATGACCAACAAAAAGATTTAACTATAAAGGATAGGTTGGTCAAGGAGGTTCAAGGCCTTAAGGTTTGTCTAAGTATCTAACTTTAGGAATCCACCTAAAGTCTTGAGAGGGTTGATCTTTGAGGTCTAGATTAGAAGTCCCACCAACTTTAGGAGATTTGACTTGATAAATTTCTAATTTGGACTTATCTCCATGATATTTAGATTTGAATAAATTTAGCTTAGATTGGTGATTACTCTTTTGAGGTTGGTGAGTTCGTTTCTTAGGGGATTGATTCATTTTTCTTTTCTTCTTATTTCCTCCCTTTATTTGACTTTTGAATTTTAAATTGAACTTTGCTACTTTCTTTAAAAGTACTTTCATGTGTTGATTTAAGGGAGATAGGTTGAGAAGCTTTTTGTTGATAGATTTTTTTACACTTGGTTTAACTTGTTTAACCTTTTTAGAATCTATCTTAGGAGACTCCTTTTTAATTGATTTAACTTGTTTGATCTTCTTGGAGTCTTCCTTGATTTTTAGTGTCTTACCCTTCATAGATTTTGATTCTACTTTCTTGGGTTTATAGATGAGTTTAGACACACACTACTAGAAAAAAAGGGTTTTTATATTGGCTAAAAACCGATATAAAAGACTTGTTATATTGGTTTTTCAGTAACTTTCAAACCGATATAAGTACCCCCGATATAATAAACAACTATAACCGATATAATATGTGTATTATTTCATATCGGTTTTTGGACAACTGATGTCTTTTGAACCTGAAATTATAACACATATTACTGTAAAACCGATATAAAAAAAAGTGAAATCGATATAAAAAATATGTATAATATCGATTTTCGGAGAACTGATGTGTTTTGAAACTGAAATTATAGCATACATTACTGTAAAACCGATATAAAAGAGTGAAACCGATATAAAAATTATTTATAATATTGGTTTTTCGGAGAACTGATGTATTTTGAAACTGAAATTATAGCATACATTACTGTAAAACCGATATAAAAAAGAGTAAAACCGATATAAAAATTATTTATAATATCGGTTATAAAGGGCTTTGTTATATTGGTTTTTTGGGATTGTATTATATCGTTTGTTCTGTAACCGATTTAATATTATATATGCATTTTTTTATCAAAAGAATTTGCATTGCTGCGCGCAGTACCTATAAAACCTGCAGTACCATAAAATAAACCTGCAGTACCATTGCAGTACACTGTACACCAATAAAACTTTGCACTATATATACAAAGTGATCATATATATATAACTCATTAACATAAAGCTTGACTAGACAAATCTTTATGGAAATATTGTGTGTATATATATAGTATCTACATTGTCTTCCATGGGATGTACAAAAAGTTGGAACTATATATAAACAAAAAAAAATGAAAAGAACGTGATTTATATGGAGTATTCATGAACGTGATGGCCCACCGGCCACTACATCAGCAAATCGAAATTCATAAAAAAATGAATGAACAAAAGAGAAAATACTAAAACTCAGTGTGGTTTGCCCACCTTTCCTTGGTTTTCGCTACTTGTAGCAACCAATGGAAGTTCTGTTACTTCTGTAAGTTCCTGCCCAAATATTCGAAGAATTCCAGCTGACACAACAAATGAGTTGCATGAGAAATAACAATATAAATCCATGATAACAGAACATAACTGTAGAACTTAATACCAGTCAAATCATCATTTATAATTCTTACTTTATAGTCAATATGGCACAATACATCCCTGTAAATTCTTGGTCTCTCATGTTCCTCCTGCAAAACATTGAACTCAGAAGAATTTAGAGATCGTGAAAGAAAATGCACAAAACAATATGAAAGGAATGAAGCAACAAAGTGATCATGTTCCTCTAACAGAAGGATGAATTTTCTCACCCATAAACTACACAAGGAATAAGGTCTCTGCTTGCAGAATCAACTATTGGGTGGAAACAGTCTTGAAAGCAATATGGAATTGAAAGCAAATTAGCAATTTCAGAGAAGTCTTCATTTCATGAGGCATAGAAGACAAAATACACTAGATAGCTTAAATCATAATTAATTATCAAGTAACAACACAGGAACATCTGCTTAACTAATAAATGCCCCACATGGGAAATGAATATTTTTCATGGTAACTTCCAAAATATGAAAAGGTAAATTTCCCAACAAAGTAAATGTGCTCAGCAACTTTGGTTGATGATGATAGTAGGAAACATATAAGAGGAAGAAAAATAATCCATCGGTGCTGATCTTAGGAACATAATTTATGGATAATACCATGTAGGTTCTTCAAAAATCAGGCCAATGACACTTGCTGTTAAAATTTAAATTTTAATAATAATTTCAAAAGATTGGCATAGCTTCACAATAAAATACAGATCAAGGATCAACAATTGATCAGGATAGTCACATGAGAATATAATAGTATCAAAAAAATAAAATAAGAAAAGAGCCATCGACACTTTAAGTATCTTGGTTCGGCAAGGGAAACTACTTACATGAAAGATAACAACAACTTTAGAAAGTAACAATTTACTGTCTGAGGACTCATTCTTCCCTTTAAGAAGTCTCCATCTTACGTCAAGATCAGTAGAGTCACTTAAAGATTTTTCACTATGCTTCCATCTTATAACATTTGAAAGTGACTTTGGAAGTGCCTCTGACCCACGAAGAACCAACTTCTCCAATGCAGTATTGATCTTCTTGCAATCGCTACAACAAAACCACTTCCCTTGTGGCAATTCCTATTGTGCAAGTTGAAGTAACACATTGTAAAAAACATAAATGATTTAAGATGACAGTGGACAGTAAAGGCAATTGTTTGGATGAAGGAGGCAATCATAGATTTCTTTTTAAAAAATCACACCTCTAAATCTGCCATTTGATGATCCTTTAAACAGCCCACATGATATTCCTTCTCACACTGAGAGGGAAAAAAGAAAAAGAAAAAAGATCCAATCAAAATAGGTCACATAAGCCTACTTAGAAACTCAGACTATCAGCCATACAAAGAAAGCTGCAATATATGGAGTGTAAACAAGGAGAACAAATATCATACTTGGTCACAAAGCATAACGGTGCGTGGTCCAAATACAGATTTGCTAAAATCATGAGATCTGAAAAGAAAAAGAAAAAAAGGGAGGCAAATGGTAAGTTCAAACTAAAACAAACAGACATGTATCGGAGACAACAAAGCAAGAAGAAATAAATTTCAGCAGAATTAAGGAACTTAAAGCCAAAAAAAAAAAAAAAAAAACTACAAAAACATATAGAACAGGGAAGATTTTTTGAATCCATGCATCTTGAAAGGGGTCAAGATTTAAACACAATAAGGCTAAAAGAAAGGACAAACACCCAGTCCTCTACAACCCCACCCACACTCTGTCCTATTCCTAAAGGATTTCATGCAAAAGAAGATCGAAGTGTGATTCAGAGGGCATGCATTAAAATTGGGAACAAAGAAAGCAGAAAGATTGTACAGCCTTCTCATTCTACTCATCATGTGTCAAACTTGTGCCTTCATCTTCATATCAGCATTATCATTCTCTTCCTTCTATCTCCTCACTTTTTCTCCCTTCATATCAGCAAAGGCTTCTATGTTAATAATTATGGAAGAAGATTGCCTAAAGGACTTGAGAAAATGGGGTTGAAAAATATTAATATTTTTAATACTAAAATATTAAAATGGCACCCCTGAATTATAAATTTGCTCTAATGGTAGGTGCCAAAATGGGTGCCATTTTAATATTTTAATATTTTTTATTAAAAAATATAATCAAACTTAATGGTTATATTTTAACATTTCTGGCAATTGTAAATGCTAGAGGCTAGCCTCCAACTTTTGGAGGGAGGCGGCTAGCCAAACCAAGTTGGAGGCTAGCCTCACTAAATAAAATAAAATAAATCTTCATCTCTACTGATCTAGAACAGAAATCAAACCTTGAAACCAACTTGTCTAAAAAAAAACTCAACCAACTTGTCCAAACGAAATCCCACAAAATCCCAAAAAAAAAAGAGTTTCAGGCACGTAGTCTTATGAATGATGAAGAAAGAGGAAGGAAAAACCCAAATCCCTGCTGATCTATTACAAATCACAATGCAAAATCATCCATTTGATATGGGTTTCTCTGAGTCATATTCTTTTAGAGCTAGAAATAGACAGAGAAGAAGAATACAAAAATTAAAAATCATGAAAAATTAAATGCAATCATGCTAACATTATGCAAACCGAATCGATCACTGAATACCTCAATCTCCAAACTTCGAAGCTAAAACCCTAACTTCTCGCTCTTTCTCTCCTCAAATCGTTCGAAAACCTAAATCGCTCTTGCTGGGCTCCAGCCACTATCCTCATTTAGAATTGACAGGCATACAGCTCCAGAAGGGTAGATATTAGGGTGGAAAAAGCCTTGAGGAAACTTGCATTTTGGGGGTTTACTTGGATAGTCCTCACTGAAATGCAGCGTGATGGGGAAAAATCCACCCTCCTAGTCAGTCCCTTGCTTGCCAGGGATTGTGCAGTGCCAGGCCATCAAATTGATGGAACCATCCGTTGCCGTCTCTGGCTTAGCCACGAAACCATGAGGATGATTCTTACATCAGGCCTTGCGCTCCTCAGCAAGTCGTCCACGAAATCCAATCTCTCATGCCAAAACAAAAAAAAACAGAAAAAAAACCCAGATCCAAAACCCCACAAAGCAACAAAAAGAAAAACCCAGAATAAAAAAAAAAGCAGATATCCTTCTTGGAGATCTGGAGATCTCTACGAGAGGAGAGCGTGTGCTGGTGTGCAGGGGAAGTGTTGAGGGATGCGATGGTGTTGCAGAGAGGAGGGAGAGAGTGAAAAACCACTTAACTTGCCTTAACACAGGCAGAGGTCCCACTTATACGATCTCAGATGAATATCAATAACAAGTGATTAAACTAATAGTTAACCCTAATCCTGATTAACACAATCAAACCATAAGAGAGAGAATGATACAGGATTTTTACGTGGAAAACCCTACTCGGGAAAAACCACTGGCCTTATCGTCTAGGCCAACAGACAACCAAGCACTATGAAATTGAAAGTTACAAGAAAACTCACAACCCTTTCCCAGTTGCTGACTCAACCTAAGGACTGTTTTGATCTTGCCGACTGCTCGCCGTACACCTTCACCACGGTTGAACCAACCACCTTGAATGCCTCTTCAAGATGAATCCACTTCAGAAAAGTAGCAGAAAAATCTCCAAAGACTTGAACTTCAGCGCAGCAACTTGAAGCTTTGGAGAAGAAAATAATCTCTCAATAGATCTCTAGATTTTTGGATGGGAGAGTTGTCTCTTAGAGTAGAGAGAGAAAGGCCATATATAGGCTTTAATTCGTGCCTCAATACTTGTAGAGCAAGTAGGACTCAAAGAAGTAAGTTGAACCAAATTAGAAAGCATTATTTTATTCAAACCGGACTTTCTGCGCACTGACCGCTCGAGCGGATGACTTACTGTCTTTGTCCGCTTGAGCGAACCAAAGATGGCTCGAGCGATCACCCAACCTGATGTTGCACGGATCCCATGGCATCATATTGAAACAGATGACAGCATATTAAAACACAGCCATGCTAGTTGTGTCTTCTTGACTTTTGTGTTTCCAAGATACTTTGACAAAGATCTCCATGAGTTCACAAAAGGTAGTCCACATGAGTTCTCAAAAGGATAGTCCATACAATCCATACAAGTTGATGTCATCATGTTGAATACTCATATGGTAGTCCTCATGTGATGATAATAGAAAACTCCACATCGCAAATCCTGTAGCAATCTTCCTTGGGCATTCCCACTAAAATTACAATCATAATTAAAACCCAGGTTTTGTCCAGTACCCAATGAATTTGCCAACACAAATTATAATAGAATTATAATCCTAACAATCTCCCCCTTTGGCAATTCATGGACAAAACACCTAATTACAAGAAAAATTCTACCCATAATAAATAAGATGAATATCAAGAAACTTTTCTTCAGTTCAGCCCTGTAATTCCTATTCACGAAGGTTTGACAAAAGATCAAGCGTGAAATCATGAAAATGAAAATTATTCTGACAATAAAATAAACTTACTAAAACACTAATCAGCAACAAGTGAAATCACATGAGCTATCTCAGCTTCTCCCCCTTTTTGTTCATAATTGACAAAGATTATTCTCCCCCTAAATCAGATAATCTATATCCACAAAAAATGCACAAATGCAAAACTCAGACAGGCCAATAATCGAAAACCTTCGATGATCAAACACTATAATTTGCAAGTCATGAGGCAACACAATTTTGGGGAAGTCATCATGTGTGTAAATTGTGAGAAAGATAATCTCAAATGAAAAACACAGAGAAATCGTAGATCGACCACAAATCAACAATCATCAGATACATAGCGAATTTCACACCTTTCAAAAACAATCAATCCGATCAATAATGAGGTGAGAAACTCCCCCTTAATGTCACACACCGTTTTTTTTTATTTATTTTATTTATTTTTAACCCAACTCAAGATTTTCTTATGAACTTCTCGGCATAAATTAATGCACAAGTTCAAGTGCTCTTTTTTTTTTTTTTTTTTTTTTTGCAGAAATTTCTGAACCCTTTAGGATACAGTTCCATCGCGTCGGTCTACAGAAATCTCTACGCACTTTTGGGTCACAAATAAAATATAGACATTAAGAAGAGATCATAAGGAAGTGGGAAAATCAAAATCGATGCTCCGAATAGGTATAAAACCACTAAGACCGTGAATCATGTCAATCCTAGTGTCTCATTGACCCTAAGTGAGTGTCCAAGTGAGTCATCGTGTACTTGTGGACATGATCAAAATCCTTAAATCGTAAAAAAAAATCAGTTCGAAAATCCAACAAATCAAAGTGTATCACATGCCAAATAATCTCAAAATTAGCTCGAAAAAGTATGCATGTGCAATCCAAAACGCAGTTGGAGGATTAGGTTCATAGGCAAATGCCTAGGGGCTTGTGCAGAGGGGGATCAACCTCAGCATTCTCAGTTGATTTAGACAGTGCAATGTGAACCACATTAATGCTCAGGTCAGTCTTATGAATCCAAACAGCCTTAGTTTTGACCTGTTGAGGAGAAGAAGATTTCATCCTCGTCTGATTTCTGATATGATTTCTTCTTTTATTGCAGTGTGGTCTAATGTGCCCTTTAATTCCACAAAAATGACATGTGGGGGTGAATTTAGGCTTATGCACATTCTTAGCATTCACAAATATCAAGGGTGGAGCCTTATGAATTAAGGGTGTCATGGAATACACAGTAGGCCCCTGAACAAATACACATTTACCTTTATCGTTTGATGACGAAGCTCCACGAGTGTAGCCAATTCTAGATTTAGACTTGTCAGTCTTGTGGCTTCCAAGGATCTCATCAAGTTTCTTAGACCCAGTATTCATCCTCTTGATTGATGCTGTAGCAGAATCCAATTCGATGAGAGCCATCTTCAACTTTCCTCTTAAATCTTCCTTTTCAGCATTACAGTCACTCAGCTCTTTCTTTAAATTGTTCATCTCAGATTTTGCTTTCAGCTCTTGTTGCTTCAATAATTCACTCTCCTTACCTGTAACAATCAGATTATTAGACAAGATTAAATGCTTATCTTCTAACTGACTTACCTTAGCTTTTGATTCTTCTAGTTGGGCAATAAGAGAGGAATTTTGAGATTCCATTTCCTTCAGCATTAACGCTCTTTTCTTATTGATCTTTGACATACGTATGGAATCTTGCAGCAATTTCTTGTATGCAGTTTCCCGGTCATTGTCATCATTAGAAAGATTATTAGAATCTGAATTGTCATCGGACTTGGACTCCCTGTCAGATGAACCATGCATAGAAGAGACAGTAGACAAAGCCATGAAAGCAACACACTTTCCTAACTCACTCGAAGGTGAATCAGGTTCATATACATCCTCATCCGAATCATCATCCCAGGCAACATTTAATGCCTTGCCTTTGTTCTTTTTCCTTCGATTGGCACACTTTGAAGCTGTGTGTCCATAACCTTGACATTCAAAACATTTGATTTGCTTATTCATACCCTTTGATCGACTCTGTTCAGTTTTGAGTACAAATTTTTCTTTAAAAGATCCCTTGGGATTTGATATATCTTTCTTGTTAAGAGCCTTTCCATTCTTCCAGATCTTCTTGAGTTTTCTTCTGAGATATGCTTCAAACTTTTCATCATCAGTATCATTGCCTTGATCACTTAATTCATGATCCTCAACTGACTTAAAGGACATTAGTGCAATGTCCTTTTCCTTTTTTTGCGGGCAGTGATTTGCCTCAAATGTCTGTAGATTTCCAATCAGTTCTTCAACAGATATTGAGTCCAGATCCTGATGCTCCTCTATAGCAACGACTTTTGGACAAAACCTTTCAGGGAGAGACCTCAAAATCTTTTTAACAACCTTTGATGGAGGTACTGGCTCTCCCAGAGTATGGCAGGAATTGACAATTTTTGACAATTTTGTGTTAAAATCATCAAAAGATTCTGAATCTTTCATTTGAATCGTTTCAAAAGCCGTTGTCAGATTTTGGAGTTTGGTTTGCCTGACAATTTCTGTTCCTTCATGAACAGTTTAAAGCAAATCCCATGCAGCTTTTGCAGTGGTACAAGCCGAAATTCTATGAAACTCAGTTTGAGTGACACCATTGTAGATAGCATGAATGGCCTTATTATTGTAGTTTGATTTGGCCTTTTCATCAGCAGTCCACTGTGCTTTCGGTTTTGGTCTCGTTTGACCTTCACCCGTCACAGTGGGTTCAGTGTATCCATCAGCCACAATGTCCCAAACCTAGTCATCGATTGCCTTAAAGAAGGCTATCATCCTTCCTTTCCAATAAGCATAATTAGATCCATCTAGGAGGGGAGGCTTGTTGGTCGAAGTTCCTTCTCTGATGATATCCATGAGAGATCAGTAACTTGATCACACAATAACTTAGTGTAACTTGCTCTGATACCAATTGAAAAAACCCCTTAACTTGTCTTAACACAGGCAGAGGTCCCACTTATACGATCTCAGATGAATATCAATAACAAGTGATTAAACTAATAGTTAACCCTAATCCTGATTAAAACAATCAAACCATAAGAGAGAGAATGACACAGGATTTTTACGTGGAAAACCCTACTCGGGAAAAACCACGGGCCTAATCGTCTAGGCCAACAGACAACCAAGCACTATGAAATTGAAAGTTACAAGAAAACTCACAACCCTTTTCCAGTTGCTGACTCAACCTAAGGACTGTTTTGAACTTGTCGACTGCTCGCCGTACACCTTCACTGCGCTTGAACCAACCACCTTGAATGCCTCTTCAAGATGAATCCACTTCAGAAAAGTAGCAGAAAAATCTCCAAAGACTTGAACTTTAGCGCAGCAACTTGAAGCTTTGGAGAAGAAAATAATCTCTTAATAGATCTCTAGATTTTTGGATGGGAGAGTTGTCTCTTAGAGTAGAGAGAGAAAGGCCATATATAGGCTTTAATTCGTGCCTCAATACTTGTAGAGCAAGTAGGACTCAAAGAAGTAAGTTGAACCAAATTAGAAAGCATTATTTTATTCAAACCGGACTTTCTGCGCACTGACCGCTCGAGCGAAGTAAACGTGCACTCGAGCGAACCAAAGATGGCTCGAGCGATCACCCAACCTGATGTTGCACGGATCCCATGGCATCATATTGAAACGGTGGCAGCATATTGAAACAGATGACAGCATATTAAAACACAGCCATGCTAGTTGTGTCTTCTTGACTTTTGTGTTAAAAAGATACTTTGACAAAGATCTCCATGAGTTCACAAAAGGTAGTCCGCATGATGTTGCACGGATCCCATGGCATCATATTGAAACGATGGCAGCATATTGAAACAGATGACAACATATTAAAACACAGCCATGCTAGTTGTGTCTTCTTGACTTTTGTGTTTCCAAGATACTTTGACAAAGATCTCCATGAGTTCACAAAAGGTAGTCCACATGAGTTCTCAAAAGGATAGTCCATACAATCCATACAAGCTAATGTCATCATGTTGAATACTCATATGGCAGTCCTCATCTGATGATAATAGAAAACTCCACATCGCAAATCCTCTAGCAATCTTCCTTGGGCAGTCCCACTAAAATTACAATCATAATTAAAACCTAGGTTTTGTCCAGTACCCAATGAATTTGCCAACACTAATTATAATAGAATTATAATCCTAACAGAGAGGCTCTTACTTGTAAATGGGATGAGTTCTGCGCGTGGAGGAAGAAGAGGGAGAGATGATGGGGCTCTGTGCTACTGCTGGTGGTGGTACGGTCTGCGTGTGGAGGATGAAGGGGCGACGGTTCACGGGCGTGAGAGAGATGAAGAGTAGAGAGACTGGAGAGGGGGGCTGCCTCTTAGATGGGTCTGCGCAGGGGGTTGCGAGATGGAGAGAAAGAGGAGGTGATGGTGCTGCGCGTTGGTTCCGGTGTGAGAGAGACGAAAGAGGTCTGGTTGCGAGGATCTTTAAGAAGAACTCTGTATAAAATGAGAGAGGCTATCTTATTTCATTTCGTCGCCCAATAGTGCACGAAAGAGAAACCCCAAACAGAGATGGCACGATTGATGGAGAAAGAAAGAGAAGGGAGGGAAGGAAAAAAAAGGAGGGAAAGAAGAAATGATGGAGAAAGAAAGAGAAGGGAGGGAAGGAAAAAGAAATGAGGGAAAGAAGGAAAAATCAAAGGGTGGGAACGGGAGTGAGCTTGCGCGGAGAATGCAGCATATTATATCGGTTTTACTAATAACCGATATTAAGGGATTTTAAAACCGATATAAAATCATTGTGTATATAATATCAGTTTCATAATAACCGATATAAAATATAGAAATTAATATCATATATTTTGTAACCGATATTATATATAGAGATTATTATGTCTGTTCTTTTGTAACCGATATAAAAAAAATTGACCGATATAAAAAAATATTAACCGGTTTAAAAAACCTTGACTGAAGATATTATATCGGTTATATGAAAAACCGATATAAGGCAGTTTTTGTAACCGATCTATAAAAACCCTTTTTTCTAGTAGTGACATGGCTTCTTCTTAGTTTGCACTCAAACCTAAAATGCCCTTTAATGCCACAATAATTACATTTAGTCATGGGCAAGGAAGAATGAGTACTAGAGAATGAGGACTCACCTTTCACAAATGTATTGGTGAAGCTAGGGTCATGAGAAATATACCTATCAAATCCAAGACCCGTCCTATCTCTTTGAGATTTACCCAATTTAAATAACTTTTCAAATCTCTCTTCACCTTGGGTAAATTTTCACTCATACTTTTGTTTGTAGCTTTCGAGTTGAGTGACTTGGTTAATAAGGATTGAATTTTCATTTTTAACTTTTAATAATTCATTTTCAATTTCCTTATTGTTGTTTAGTTCTTCATGGGCGAGTTTTAAATCAAATTTAAGTTCATTAATAACATTAGATCCAAGTTCTAGAGTTTTTATCTTATTTTGAGCATTAGATAAATTTTCCGTATAATTAGTCAACTTGGATTCTAGGTTGTTAATATTTTTGGCTTGCCTTTATAATTGATCTCTTAGTTTTGAATTTTCCTTATTAAGCTCATCACAACTTATCTTAATTTCATTTAGTTCATCTTTAATATTAGATAGGTTATGCAAATAGATCATAAACTTAGAGTCTAAACAATGTATTACTTCTTCTTTCTCTCTAAGTTCATCTTTTGAAGAAATTAATTCTTTGTTTAGCTTTTTAGATTCTTCTCTTAATTTTTTAATTTTCTTAACAAGCTCTAAGGAAAATGTACATAAATCATCATAAGCTTGTTGAAGGTCATCTTCATTTTCATCATTTTCTACTTCTTTTAAATCAAATTTAGATTCATTAATTTGAAGGTTTGAATCTCCAATAGATGGAAGAAGGAGGGGTCTAGAAGAATCTACACAAGAATCTACACAATCTAACATAGTGGAGTCCATTCTAATGATCGTCATAAAAACACAACACTAGGGTTTTAACTCTAGGTTTTTACACCTAATCAAGAGTTCCAAACACATGATCCTAATAAAGAGCACAGGGCTCTGATACAAATTGAAAGTCCGGGATCCTAACCCTAGAGAGGGGGGGGGGGGGGGTGAATAGGGTGAGCTACAAATTAGTGACCAATTATGAAAAATTTTAACTTCTTTAAAATTAACTAGTCATGAGTGATGATTATAAAATAAAATGCGGAAGCTAAAAAAAACAATCACCACGAGACATGCACCATCACACAATGAATTATAGTGGTTCAACCTCAATGCCTACATCCACTACCGGCTTGTGATCTAACACCCCATCGGATTTCCACTATCCATTCTTTTCAATTGGCTAAGCAATAACCTTTACAATGATGTTTTTCTAGGCTGAACAACAACCTATCAATGTGCTTTTCTAGGCTAAGCAATAACCTTTACAAGATGCTTTTCCAAGGCTAAGCAATAACCTCTAACTATGCTTTACTTAGGCTAAGCAATAACCTTTACAAGAAGAATATTTCTCTCAAAGTAGTGTATACACAAACACTAAAAGAGGTACAATTTAAGCTCAATTACAATGCTTTTATAATAGGCGGATATGAAATTGAAAATCTAACTCACACAAACACTATATGAATGCAAAGGTGTATGCTCATGATGTGTGTGTGTGTGATAACTTCAATCAAGTTAAAAAGTAAGCTCAATCAATATATGCTCAAAGCATTTAAAAGTTTAAGGCACATAAAAAGATTTGATTGAAGTGAAATGAAAATCACATGTATGAATACTAACTTGTTGATGAAGTGAAAATCAAGGGCTCACAAGTTGTATGAAACTAATTAACTCTAAACATGTGATGCATGTGCAATGTTGTTTTCAAAACCAAACTAATTTAACTAAGGTTCAAATGAATGAAAACAACAGATAAAGATTCAACCAAGTAAATAAATCATGCTATAAAAGAAATCAAAGATTTTGGCTAACCAATAATTTAAACAAAGCATATAACATATGATTAGTAAAAGTAAAGCTTACTTAGAGGTTTAACTTCATCGATCCAAGCTTTAACTTCACTAACAATCCCTTGGTCTCTCTTAGTTCATTCCCCTTTTCCTTGTCTCCAAACTCCTCAAGAGTGGCTCTTAGTTCCTCTCATTTTCAACTTTTACAAAGGAATGAACCTCATTTTATACTAAAAAATTGAGTTCATGCGAGTCCCCAATCGACCTACACCTTTCCTTGGTCGACTTGAGCTCAACAGTCATAAATCTGATCGTTTGAAAAAGAAGCTCAACGGCTCTTTCCCGGTCGACCTGCAGTGTGCTCGGTCGACTAGGTCCATGGGCTCGGTCGGACCAAGTCGACCGAGCACACTGAAGGTCGACCCGGGCCCAGGGACCAATTTCCCCAAAAATGCATAATAAAAGATACTTTCTTGTGGGGACTTTTCGGCTATTAAATCAAGCTTGGAATCATGATTTAAATCAAACTACATAGGTAGCATCTTCTCTGATCTCCAATGGCTCATGCCGGAGTACATGCGAAGGATCAGGGACATATTTCTTCAACATAGACACATGAAAAATGTTGTGTACGCCGGATAGCTCAGGTGGTAAGGCTAATCTATAAGCCACATCACCAATCTTGCTCACAATGTCATATGGTCCAATGTATCTCCGTAATAGCTTGCCCTTCTGTCCAAATCTCAATGTTCCTCTCGTAGGTGACACTTTCAAGAAAACCTTATCTCCTTCTTTGAACTGTAAATCCCTTCTATGAGAATCTGCATAGCTTTTCTGTCTACTCCGGGCTACTTTCAGTCGTTCTTGGATCAACTTCACTTTGTCACTGGTCTCACTCACTATAGTTGGTCCATGGAAACTGCGAATGCCGACTTCTTCCCAACATACAGGTGTCCTACACCTTCTGCCATACAAAGCCTCAAAAGGAGCCATCCCGATGCTCGAGTGGTAGCTGTTGTTGTACGCAAACTCACACAACGGTAGAGTCTCATCCCATTGAGTCTTGAAATCTAACACACAAGCAAGGAGCATATCCTCGAGATTTTGAATTGTTCTCTCTGATTGACCATCTGTCTGCGGGTGATAAGTTGTGCTAAACTGTAGTCTCGTGCCCATCGACTCATGTAGCGTCTTCCAAAATCTCGAGACAAATCTGCTATCTTTGTCAGATGTGATAGAAACTGGTTGCCCATGTTGACTGACGATCTCGTTGACAAACAACTCTGCTAAAGGTAACATGTGCATCTTCTTCCCTGTCCTCATAGCAATGAAATGCACTGACTTGGTGAGTTGGTCCACAATGACCCATATCGTATCGTTGCCTTTGTTAGTCCTTGGTAGTCCCGAAATAAAATCCATAGTAATGTCCTACCATTTCCATTCCGGGATCTCTAATGGTTGTAACATCCTGGAGGCCTTTGATGTTCTGCCTTTATCAACTGACAAGTCATACAACGGGAGACAAACGCTGCAAATTTCCCTCTTCATATTATTCCACCAAAATCTGCCCTTCAAGTTCTGATACATCTTCGTGCTGCCTGGATGCATAGAGTACTTCGTACTAGCTTCGGTCATGATATCATTCCTCAAATCTTCAATATTTGGCACGCATAGACGGTCACGGTAGTACAAAACTCCATCAACAATACGGAAGTCAGGACGTTCTGCTATATGCTCTGAAATCTTGGCCAACTCTGGATCTTGCAACTGACTATCCTTAATCTTCTGAATGAAAGAAGGTTCTGACACTGTCATGTTAGCTAATAAAGCACCCTTCCTCAGTGGCTGCAGGTCTATACTCAACTCTTCAAATTGCTCAAAGATACAAGTGCCACTTAGATTTGCTAAGCCTATTGATTTCCTGCTCAAGGCATCGGCAACTACATTGGCCTTCCCCGGGTGGTACTTGATTGGAAAATCATAGTCCTTGATATATTCCATCCATCTTCTCTGCCTCATGTTTAATTCCTTCTGAGAAAATAAATATTGTAAGCTGCGGTGATCGGAGTGGACTTCGAACTTCTCTCCATAGAGGTAATGTCTCCACATTTTCAACGCGAAAACAACCGCTGCTAACTCAAGATCATGGGTGGCATAGTTCTTCTCGTGATCTTTCAACTGCCGGGATCCATATGCAATCACTTTTCCTTCTTGCATCAACACACAACCAAGTCCAACATTCGAAGCATCGGTAAAAATGGTAAAATCGCCGCTCCCGGTAGGTAAAGTAAGGACTGGTGCTGTAGTCAATCTCGTCTTTAGCTCTTGGAAACTCTCTTCACACTGATCTGTCCATACATATGGTGCATTTTTCCTTGTCAACTTTGTCAATGGTGACGCAATCGACGAAAAACCTTGCACAAACCTCCGATAATAACCTGCCAATCCCAGAAAACTTCTAATTTCTGTCGCATTCTTCGGTCTCTTCCAATTCATAACTGCTTCAATCTTAGACGGATCCACGGACAATCCTTCTTTGGAGATGATGTGCCCCAAAAATGCTACTTGCTCCAACCAAAATTCACACTTGTTGAGCTTCGCATACAGCTGGTTCTCTCTCAAGAGTTGCAGTGCTATCCTCAAGTGCTCTTCATGCTCTTCTCTGGTCTTGGAGTATACCAAAATGTCATCTTTGAACACTACAACAAACTGATCCAAATACTCTGCAAATATCTTGTTCATCAATGCCATGAACACTGCTGGTGCATTAGTCAATTCAAATGGCATCACTAGGAACTCATAGTGGCCATATCTTGTCCGGAAAGCTGTTTTCATCACATCTGATTCTCTAACTCTCAACTGATGGTAACCGGATCTCAAGTCAATCTTCAAAAAGTATGATGCACCTTGTAACTGGTCAAACATTTCATCTATTCTTGGCAATGGGTATTTGTTCTTGATTGTCATTTGATTCAATCTTCTATAATCTATACACATTCTCATCGAACCATCCTTCTTCTTGACAAACAAAACTGGAGCTCCCCATGGTGAAATACTCGGTCTCACAAAACCTTTGTCCAACAATTCTTGCAACTGAGTCTTCAACTCTCCCAACTCTGCTGGAGCCATTCTATATGGTGCAATAGATATCGGAGCGGTCCCTGGTAACAACTCGATAGTGAAATCAATCTCTCTGATGGGTGGTAAACCTGGAATCGCCTCTAGAAAAACATCCGGGAATTCCCAAACAATTGGGATCTCCTCCACCCCTTGGGACCGTTTATCCTCCGTGATAAACGCCAAATATGCCTCACAACCACTTCTCAAAAGTCTATCAGCCTTCATTGCTGAGACAAACCCTGCACGAGGACTCCTCCTCTCTCCCTAAAACAACACCCTTGCTGGTGTCTCATCTAACTTGAAAGTTAGGGTCTTATGGAAACAATCCATTGTGGCATGGTATCCTGCCAGCCAATCCATCCCTAGGATGACATCAAAATCGAACATCTCTAATAGAATGAGATCTGCGGTTAAAACCACTTCTCCTATCTGGACCGTGCAACTAGGATAATATGTACTACAAATAATTTGTTTGCCTACTGGGGTTGCCACGGTCAAAATAAACTCAAGTTCTCTAGCATGCATATCAATCAACTTAGAAAATTCATGGGATAAAAATGAATGTGTAGAGTCAGGGTCAAATAAAATCTTAGCTTTTATCCCACAAACAAGAAGTGTACCTTCCACTACATTTCCCGCTGCCTCTGCATCAACTCTGTTGACCCCGTAGATTTACCCTCGATGTTGGGGCCTATTCTGTGCCTGCTGTGGTCTGCCTTGTGGTGCATTCCTATGCTGCTACGGTGCACGCTGATTGTGGATCTGTCCCTGCTGACGAGCCTGTTGTTGTTGTGGTCTATGCTACTGCTGTGGTGGTGCTTGTTGTGGATCTGTCCCTGCTGACGAGCCTGTTGTTGTTATTGTTGTTGTGGTCTATGCTGCTACTGTGGTGGTGCTTGTTGTTGTAGGGGCCTTGCCTGATTCTGAACAACGATTGCATTTTGTGGTGTTGCTGGACGCTGTGCCCCTTGCTGCTGCTGCTGATTCTGCCTATTCTGCCTTGGACAGTCTCTCATCTAATGGGCCATGGAACCACATCTGAAACATGCTCCTGTCAGTGTACGACACTGTGCACTCTCATGGTT
Organism: Cinnamomum chago; assembly: GCA_038049695.1. Classification (NCBI taxonomy): domain Eukaryota; kingdom Viridiplantae; phylum Streptophyta; class Magnoliopsida; order Laurales; family Lauraceae; genus Cinnamomum; species Cinnamomum chago. The sequence goes on along the minus strand of CP142453.1, from coordinate 41,013,431 downwards.
CTTCCCACAATGGGTACAAACCAATGGACCCTGAGCATTCTATTCTGTCCTCTGTCTCTTGTTCTGATGGATCCTTTGCTGGTAGTTCTGCTGCTGAGCTTGTCCCTTGCCTTGGACTCTAAGTATCTCGTTGTGAAAGTTCTCAAACTTATAGGCCCTCTTGACCGCTTCATCAAAAGTTGCAGGTGGTACTACTCTGATGGCATCTCTCTCAATAAAAGGGTTAAGTCCTTCAAAGAACTTGGCAATTTTCTTCTCCACCGTATCCACCAACTCTGGAGCATATCTGGACAATCTCTCGAACTTGGTGAGGTACTCGAGGACTGTCATACTTCCTTGTACAAGCTGCTGAAATTCTATGGCCTTTTGCTTCTTGATATGAGCGGGTACTTACTTATCATGAAATTGCCTCTTGAAGTTTGCCCAAACCTCTGCATCAACCATGGTTCTATATTCCACCATTTGTCCGTTGTACCAGCAAAGAGGGATGATGCCAGCTTCACTCTTTCACCTCCGGTACAATGGAAAATCTCAAAGATGTTCTCCGTATGTTCCAACCAGTCATCTGCAGCCAATGGATCTTCTATTCCCAGAAATTCTTTCGGAGCTCTCTTTCGGAATCGCTCAAACAAGGCATTAGGGTCATGTTGCCTTTGATTTATGACGATAGCGGGTTGGGGTTGAACCGGTTCTAGTCTCCTCTGTAAGACCTCAAGCAATTGCCTTTGCATTTCTGCCATTTCCCTCGCATGATCTTCTTCTCTTTTGAGCATCTGCTCTTGTAGTCTAGCCTGGTTCTCGTTAGCTTGACGTTGCTGGTCAAGCATTGCTTGCATCATTTCTTGGAACTGATTTGGTGGGTTGTTCTCAACCATATCCTCTTCTACCGGCCCGGTGTGATCACTGTTACTTCCAGAAGGGTTGCCATTTATCGGTCGCTTACGAGGTGGCATGATGCTGTAAGACAAATTGTTAGCACATAATAGTCAAATAAAGGGTTACATTGCTCACACGATACTAGCTAACGAAAGATCTAACGAATCCTCGCCACGTCCTTATGATTTCTAGTTTCTTTTAATTGCTTGAGACATGTCTCGCTCTGATACCAGTCTGTCGCGACCCCGGACCAGGAATCCGAAGGACCAATCCGGGATCGGGACTAAATGATGATCCACATCGGTTTAATAGTAGCATACATTTATTTAATTTCCCACAGGTGTCCGCGGCGAGGATATCAGAACCATAATGAATATTTCTTTTAAGTGCGGAAGCGTGTAGCAAATCAAATATTCAATCCACTTCAATTGATAAAGATAATAGCATAAGTGTAAACTGTATCAAAATGAGCAATGATCATTAGCATGTTACCCTACGTAAGTTAAAGTTTATACAATTAACATTTAATTACATTTCCCAAAAATAGAGGCCCACAAGGTCAATATAACCAAAATACCCATCCAAAGAATGGTTAAATGGTTTCCCAAGATATAAAGTCTCTCATAGCCACCAAACGTCTACATGACGTCATCAGCACGCCACTCAACTAACTGTTGCGGTTCTACGACCGCCTCCTCGTGCTCCTCCTCGGGGTAACCAACAACGGGACCTGAGTACCAAAGAGTATGTCAAACACGACGGTTTCGCAAATTGGATAAAACACAATGATAATATGAAAAATACATGAATTTACCTCCAAAACATTTGAACCTGTTTAAATGACACTTTCTCTAAACAAGATAAAACTTTTATTCAAATACGGATATGCATCATAAAACATGTAAAGGTAACCAAGGGAACGAGAAACAATCAAGATGGCAACCACACGAAGCTAAGTCCTCTATCACTAAAGTGATAGAGCAATAACTAGGCACTGATCTCAGTCACTCGAGGTGAGGAGAAACAGTGGATCTTATAAATACATATACATATACATATACTATACATGACCACGGTAGCGAGCCGGGCATCGGGGACCACAGTAGCAATCTGCGGCATCGGGACAAGACCACGGTAATAACCGGGTATCGGGATTCAAACTGCAGCTGGCGGGACAAGAGGGGGATCTCCAAGTCGGTGGATCAGAGCAACAGGGTTATCCAAGCTTAGTGGTGCCGACTCATAGGTCAAATACAATCGAGACATATGCAATTAATCAAGTACAATAAATACACGGGCAAGACGGGGGTGCTCAAGGGCACGCTATCATTTCATGTGGTGCAATGCACTTCAAGACAAGTAGCTATATCAAGTGTGATTCAATGCTTTCGGGAAAACAAGACATGTAGTATAAATCTCGGGATCAATAAGGTAAAATAAACAATTGGAACTTCGGTAAAGTATCGGGTTCAAAATTCGTTTAAAGTGGATAGGGACCCCGTATGTCAATCTAAAGACAATTTGGTACTCTTTGAGTTTGGGGACATTCCGGGCTCCTTATACACTTTGAATTTTTCAAAACCTCAATTGAAATCTTTGTGATATGGTTTCTTCCTCAAATGGCCTCATACAATGCTTAACAAATCCTCTTGACATAGAGGGGTTCTCAATGGATAGTCCCAAAATATTTAAACAACTCACCTTTATCCCAAACATAGCCTATGACAGACAAACCTCATCGCTCGAGCGAACCGGAGAGTTCGCTCGAGCGAGGAGCTCTCTGGAATGGCTGTCTGGATGGGTTCGCTCGAGCGAAGTTGAGGTTGCTCGAACGAACTCATCGGGTAGAGCGAAGTTTATAATGCGTTCGAACGAACAACTCCCTAGAATGGGTTCTGGGATGTCCACTTGAGCGACCAAGCTACTGGAATGCTCCGAACCCTTTTCTGGACAGGTCGCTCGAGCGAAGTGTCATGGTCGCTCGAGCAAACTGTCCAGGAACTGATTCCGGACCAGTTCAGCTCCTCTTTATCTCTTCCTTTTTACAACCTCCTTTTAGCCCTTTTTATACATCAAATGAGGAGTCTAATACTTCATTCAAATTACATCAAATCCTTCATCACATCCATCCCATTCTCTCCTCCATCAATATCACATCCAATACAAAGAAAGAAAGAAGGAAACCATTTCACATAGTATATTTATTTGAGACAAAACAAGAGGAATTAAATGCTATAAACCAACACATCTCTTGACCATAAATGCACTAACAAGGCTATTCATGAGCATTTATTTCAAAGGAAAGCAATAAATAGGCATGAGTGAAATTTAATGAAACCAACCACATTTCTCATAAAGACATTGAAAGCTCTTAAGAGATCATATCATCCACTTGCCTTAAGTCTCTATTCAAGCAAATCAAGCTCTAACAATCTTCCAAGACAATGGTCCAAGCTACAAGGCAAAAACCCCAAAATAAAACCCTAAAATGGTCAAACAATGAAATAGCAAAGGAAACCTTTCAATAATGAAGGTGAAGCTTCTCTAGGGCTAGAGGAACACAAATCTAGAAGGAGGGAATGATTACTTACTTATAAGGTCCTCAAATGGACAAGGTGAGCTCAAAGGAAGTCTTGTAATGGATGGTTTTCTCTAGCAATGGTGTCAATAGAGAGCTATTGTGATGAGGAAGAAGGTGATGATCTCCTCCTCTCAATTTGTGCAAGGTTGGTGGTGAGTTTGGTGATGGAAAGCAAGAGCAAGAAGAAAAAGAAGAAAGGGAAAACCCTAGCTAAGACTTGAGCTGGAAAAAGGACAATGGAAGGGGAAGGGTTTCCTTATAAACAAGTGGGGAGTGGGCTCCACTACTAATAATCTAATTGGGCTGAAAACATGGCTTTCGGGGCTTCTAATGAATTCGATGAAGAAGAGAAAAGTGATTGTCGAAATATCTAGTTTCCAAAAAGTATATGTTTCGCGGGTTTTCGGAATATTAAGTTTTGGGTACAGATTTTGTGTGCAATGACTGTTTTGCCCTCAAGGCTATGAAATCAGGTTTCGGGATCTCGAACGGGGACGGGATCAACATGAAAGTTGTAGGGATTATCAATACGAATAAAATGGGATTAAAACCCATGAATGTAAAAATCTCCGATAAATCCCCAAACACATGCAACGTCATAAAAATGAACCCCCAAAGGGCCCTACTAACACAAAGCAATCAAAATCCCCCAAAACTAATTCAAAAGCTATTATAAACCTAACTTAGCCAAAAACACTAATCAAGCTTAGAACCAACACATGACTTAATTAGTACTAATTGAGTTCTCTCAGGTCGGGGTCTTACACTCCGGACTGTGGTGCTCGAACAAGATCTTCACCAAACGAATCGTCTGGGTATGCAACACTTACTCCTTGACGTCAATCACACATAAAAGCTTCTCATAGTAAGTCGCATATGCTCGGATCTCTAAGGGCTCATACTCTATTACTTGAGACAGGTCCGGAACATATTTTCTCAACATGGCCACATGGAAAACATCATGTACTGCCACAAGATCTTGAGGTAATATCAACCTATAGGCCATGTCTCTTACTTTACTGCGAATGTCGAACGGTCCCACGTATCTTGGTGACAACTTGGCCTTCTACCCAAATTGAATAGTGCCCTTCATTGGTGAAACTTTAAGGAACGCCTTGTCTCCCACTTGAAACTCGAGATCTCTATGTCGATGATCTGCGTAGCTCTTCTGCCTACTATGAGCTGTCTTCAACTGGTCGTATGTAAGCTTGACCTTAGCACTGGTCCCTTCAATAATCGTCGGTCCATGGAAGCTTCTGACACCAACTTCTTCCCAACAAACTGTTGTCCTGCACCTCCTACCATGAAGAGCTTCAAACAGTGCCATTCCGATACTTGCGTGGAAACTATTATTATACACAAACTCGCACAAAGCCAAATCTCGATCCCATTCTGCCTTGTAATCCAAAACACACGCTCTAAACATGTCCTCAAGAGTCTGGATCGTCCTCTTTGGCTGTCCATCTGTCTGCGAATGGTACGCTGTGCTGAAAATCAACTAAGTGCCCATGACCTGCTAGAATGACCCCCAAAACCTCGAAATAAATCGGCTAGCTCTTTCTTACACAATCGAAGCTGGAATCCCATGCATTCTAACAATTTCCTTAATAAACATATCATCCATCGTATGCATCTTGGTCCCTGTTCTGAATGGCACAAACTGTGCTGATTTAGTCAATCAGTCGACAATCACCCAGATGGCATGGTGGTGTCTTGATGTCTCTGGCAATCCCGACACAAAATCCATATTTATGTGCTTCCATTTTCACTTGGGTCTCTTCAATGGCTTCAAAAGTCCCGAGGGCTTTCTATGTTCTGCCTTGATCTTTTGACACGTCAAGCATCTCGAAACGAACCCAGCAACTTCTCTCTTCATGTTATTCCAACAAAATCGACCCCGCAAATTCTAATACATGTTAGTACTACCCGAATGCATAGAGTATCGCACATGATGCACCTTTGCCATAATCTGATCCTTAAGGTTTTCAACATTTGGTACACACAACCTATCCCGAAAATACAAAACACCATCCTTAAGTCTGAAATCTGGCTTTTTTGCAATCCTGTCTCTTAACTCTGGCCAACTCGGGATCCTGAAAATGGCTATCCTTAATCTGTTGAATTAACTGTGGTTCTGAAATTGACAGGACTGCCAACATCACCTTTTCATTGTCCAACTCTATCGCAACATCCAAGTCTTTGAACATCTAAACTAAATCCCACTCACCGCACAAACTAGCCATGGTGCCTGACTTCCGGCTCAACGCGTTTGCCACTACATTCCCTTTGCATGGAAAGTACCGAATAGGAAAGTCATAATCAGCCATCGACTCTAACCAACGGCGTTGCCTTTTATTCATATCTTATTGTGAGAAAAGGTATTGCAAACTCCTATGATCAGAGTGAACCTCAAATCTCTCTCCATAGAGATACTGTCTCCAAAGTTTCAAGGCAACAACTACCAACGCTAATTCCAAATCATGCATGGCATAATTCTTCTCGTGATCTCTTAGCTGTCTAGATCCATAAGCCACTACCTTGTCATTCTGCATCAAAACACAACCTAATGTAATCTTCGAAGCGTTAGTATAGATCACAAATCCTCCGCTCTAAATCGGTAAGGTCAACATTGGGGTTGTACTAAGCTTCTCCTTAAGCAACTGAAAATTAGCCTCACATTCGGGAGTCCAAAAAAATGGGATATTCTTCCGGGCTAGCTTGGTCAACGGAGCTGAAATCCTAGAGAACCCTTCAACAAATCTCCGATAGTATCTGGCCAATCCTAAGAAATTTCTGATCTCTGCTACATTCTTCGGGCTTAGCCAATTCACTACTACCTCTACCTTAGACGGGTCAACTGCCAAACCCTCCTTAGAGATTACATGCCCGAGAAAAGCTATTCACTCCAGCCAAAATTAACATTTGCTCAACTTCACATATAATTGATTGTCCCTTAACAATTGCAATGAAGTCCTTAAATGCTTTGTATGATCTTCCTTAGACTTAGAGTACACTAAGATGTTATCAATAAAAACAACTATAAATTGATCCTAGTATGGGGCAAAGACTCTGTTCATCAAAGACATGAAAAATCCCGGGGAATTTGTCAGTCCAAAAGGCATAACTAAGAACTCCTAGTGTCCATACCTCGTCCGGAAAGTTGTCTTAGCAATATCTTGATCTCGAATCCTCAACTGGTGATAACCAAACCTATGATCAATCTTCGAGAAATGGGCTGCACCTTGCAATTGATCGAATAATTCAACAATTTTAGGCAGTGGATATTTGTTCTTTATGGTCACTTGGTTAAGCTTCCTATAGTCGATACACAACCTTAAGGTGCCATCTTTCTTTTTCACAAATAAAATAGGAGCTCCCCAAGGAGAAACACTAGGGTGAATAAAACCCTTATCAAGCAATTCTTCCAACGGAATTTTCAATTCTCTAAGCTCTGTAGGTGACATCCTGTAGGTGCTCTAGAGATTGGGGTTGTACCCGACATCAACTCAATGGTAAAATCTATCTCCCTAATAGGTCGTAAACTAGGCACTTCATCCGGAAAGACATCCGGGAATTCACTGGCAACTATGATGTCCTCTAATTGTTTAGGCTGCTTGTCCTCTAAAATAAAAGATATGAACCCCTCACAACCACTATGGATAAGCCTATTTGCCTTAAGAGTTGAAATCAACCTGGTATCTAATCTCTTCTTAGTGTTAGGGATTTTGTATTTGCAATTTGATGGATGCTTTTTCACTTTAGCATCATTTGAATTTTCACACATGCATTGTTTTAGAAAATCTTGAAATCTGGTTTTATAAATGTATTGGTTTTTAGACTTGTAGAATTAATGATTTATGCATGTTTTGTTTCTAATCTTGGATGCATTGGTTTTAGAATCCAAACTCTTTTGAAAACCTAATTCTTTGTGCATTCCTTTTGAGAAATCAAATTGAGGATTTAGGTTTGTGCCTTGCATACATTCATCATTTTCAGAATCATTTTTGTATGCATTTAAATATGAAAAGAGTTTTTAGAAATCAAGCAAGCCTTTGGTTATAAAGTTTTGAATCATTTTAGGCTTTGTATGTCTCATGTTTTTAAACATCTTAAGTTGATTTAAAACATGTTTCCAAGCTTGGTTTACAGGCCCAAAAATCCCCTCCAAGGAAAACCTTCAATTATGCAAAATTTAGGATTTTTGGTCCCATGGGGTTGACCTGCCAGTGTGGCCGGTCGACCGGCCCCCTGCAGGTTGACCAGGTTCCTGAAGCTCCAACGGTTCTTTTTTTTACCGTTGTGTGTATGGGGTCGACCGGGCCCTGTCATGGGGTCGACCGGGTAAACTAGCCGTTGGACTGTTTTTTTCTTATAAAGTTCATTCTTTTCCAACCTTTTTAGAGGCTTGATACATGCACTTTTGAGACTATTTTGGAGCCAAAGAAAGGGGAAGAAGTTGGAAAGGCTAGAGGGCTATTTGGAAATCAAATGCTTGAGTTTTTAAAAGGTACATCATTCAAGTTATTTTGATTTTCATTCAAATGAAATCCATGCATGTTCAAATCTTTTATATTTTCATAAATGCATGATTTCTAGCCTTTAAAGAGTTGTGTTGCAAACTGAATATCATCTTTGGTAAATTAGATTGGTTTGCAAACTCTCTTAACTAAATCACATGCATTCTTAGATTTTAATTTTCATACAACTTGTGAGTCTTTGAATTTCATGTCATTAACAAGTTGTTTCTCATACATGTGATTTGCATCAAACTTCAATCAAAACTTTTATGTGACTTAAACTTTCAAATGCTTTGAGCATATATTGAATGAGCCTTCTTTTTAAACTTGATTGGAGTCATCACACACACACATCATGAGCATACATCTTTAGATTCATATAGTGTTTGTGTGAGTTGTTTTTCAATTTCATATTAGCCTAATTAAGAGGCAATTCCATTGAGCTTTAATTGTATCTCTTAGAGTGATCTTTTGTGAAGTCGCCATCTTAGAGAAATCTTTATTTGTAAAGGTTATTGCTTAGCCTAAGAAAAGCATTGTGTAAAGGTTATTGCTTAGCCTAAGAAAAGCATTTTGTAAAGGTTATTGCTTAGCCTAGAAAAGCACATTGAGAGGTTGTTGTTTAGCCTAAAAAAACAACATTGTAAAGGTTATTGCTTAGCCTATTGAAAAGCATAATTGTGGAAATCCGGCGGGGTGAGTGGATCACAAGCCAGTAGTGGACGTAGGCATTGAGGCCGAACCACTATAAACCTTTGTGTTGTGGTGTATGCTTGTGGTGATTCATTTGTTAGCTTCCGCATCTTGTATGGTAAATCATCACATGTGACTAGTTTAATGCTTAGAATTTAAAAATTGTCTAAATTGGTTATAATTGTAGCACACCCTATTCACCCCCCCCCCCCCTCTAGGGTTAGGATCCTCAGGACTTTCACTTAGACCCTTCAAAGATCACTCTTGCACTAGACTCAGTTGTCCTAAGGATCACAATCTTGAGGAAACAATCCATACAGGCCCGATACTTCGCTAGCCAATCCATTCCTAAAATAACATCAAAGTCATGCATAGCTAGGACTATCAAATCTGTAGGCATCACCAACACACCAATATGCACCTTACACTGTGGGTAAAATAAATCACAAACTACCCTCCTGCCTACTGGGGTAACAATTGCAAGTATAACTTACAACTGCTCAGGTCTATCCCTGACCGTCATAGCAAAGTGCGGTGCAATGAAAGCGATTGTGGATCCAGGATCAAACAAAACTCTAGCCTTATGATCACAAACAAACAACATACCTTCTACAACGGTGTCAGCCGCTTCAGCCTCGTCATAAGCCATCGCATACATGCGCCCTGACCTTTGTTGAACCAGCGTTTGCTGAACTGGCCCTTGTTGTTGTGGTGGTGGTGGTGGTCTCTGTTGTTCCCGCACTGCAAGCAATGCTCGACGGAAAGGTGGGATCTAAATTAGGACTAACTCTGGCAGCCTCACACTGATTTGGGCAGTCCTTTGTGGTGGCATGTTTTGCGAAACAATTGGGTTGGCACAGACAAGTAAACAAACCCTAGAAAATCTAAAAAATAATTAACACACCCAACGTCCTATCGTGTCCTCACATTGTGCCCTCGACTTCTAAGTATTTTAAACTCTTAGAACAATTCATGCTTTGATACCAACTTACGTATATCATGCCCCGAGCCCGAGATTTCACCCATCCCGAGGCGCGACGTACGCTCGTGTGGGGATTCGAGTCAAATTGTTGAAAATATGTCCCCACGAACGGGATTCCCACCGGATTTCACATGTGAGGTAATAAATTCATCACATTAGGGGTACCTTTCAATTCGATGTGAACCTGTATAATTAACCAAACAAGCATCCATTCATATTTACCAACCATGTCATACTTGAATCATAATCAAAAGCATAAACAATCCATAGAGTGAATGCTTAGGTTCAAGTTAAGCTTAAAGAAAAGAATTAAATAAAAAAAAGAGTAGCGGAAGCTAAGTATTAATTAAGGGTTACAATACCAAAGAAAGTGCAAATCTAAAACAACTAATCATCATGACCATCTAGGCCATAAGTCTAGGGTTAAGTGATGTCCATGAATGCTCAACGCAAGTGATGTCTACTGGACATCATCAGAAGTCGACTCAGCTAATTACCGGGGAGTTTCTTGTTCCTCCTCAGCGACCGGGGCAATGGCATTGACGTCCTCACCTGTAACGCCAAGTGTAATACCATTAGACTAGGCTAAGCAAGATAAACAGATATAACTCATATAGCATGTGACAAATGAATTGTTAGACAGATATAAATCACATGAGGTCAAAGCATGATCACGAGGCAAGTCTTTGCATGAATAAGCATGAGACGTACGAATCATACATGATGTGCCCAAAACTCCCCATCGTGGACCTAGAGTGCCGGTCAACCCTCATAATATAATCACATCTGCAGAGGGCCAGAAATATATACTAAACCCATACTTAGCCGGGTCCAACTTAGATAGGGTCAAAGACAAGTGGTGCCGACTCCTGGAATAAAAGTACAACTAACAGAACATATCATATCATAAATCAGAACTTATCAAGACTTAACTGAACAGAAGTGGAAACAAATATAATATGAACAGGTAAATAAGCCGATATACATAACTAGACAGAAGTATGATCAAGTCATACGAGAGTTCTGGAAACGGAATGCATTGCATGTACATAAATCATAAACGGAATAAAGATATGAAGCAAGCCAATCCTACGATTTTGGGGACTCTCGGGGTCTTCACTGTCCAAGTAGTGTAGTGCTAAGGACTCTAGTGTTAGTGGCCTACAAAAGAACCCTTGACGTTACTTAATTTGGGCACCGAATCCCTTTGTATAACACATTTGGTTCAGTTCTCAATTTCGAAGAACACGAGGCTCCTTGTGGGTGCACGGTTGCTCAAACAGCAAAATGGTTCAAGGTACCCATCCTGAAGGTCCTACTACCAGGCCAATTAATCTAAACATGCTACTGTTCAACATTTGGCTCACGGTACCATCTGGTTGCCATAGTTTATATAAAATCCAACATCCACTCATTCCTTCAACTTCAAATCAAATATGTGTTCAGACCATTGGATTCTATGCTTCAATAGCTTTCCAACGGTATGTGAACCTCCAAAAATGAACGTACGGTTAAAAATATATGGCCATTGGAAGTTGACATAAAATTCTATGTATCAGGTGTGCCCGAGCGGACAAACACGCGCTGGAGCGGATCCAACCAGAGGTCACTTGCGCTAGAGCGGGCAATCACGCGCTCGAACGAACCCAACCATAGGTTGCACGCGCTAGAGTGGGCAATTACATGCTCGAGCGAGTAGTCCAAAATTCTGTACCCGGATTCTTAACTTCCCTGCTCTCTTCCAAAGCTAACCATGGCCTGCTCCCAGACATCAAACCACATTACATGGATAAATTGAGCCTCTAAACATGCTCATAACATCCCCAATAAACCAACTTTAAATCAACAAGAAAGAAATCCAATTCTTACAACAAAACATGAACAAAATCCATTTTTGAGCAAGGAAATGGGTATCTAACATGAATAAGCATATTTATAGAATCAATTGAAGAAGCACGCATACAATCACATGAGTTTAACTTGCCTAGGGTGTTAGCACACTCAAATCTTACACCTCACACCTCCCCTACCCAGGCAAGCTTCTCCAACTAAAAACCCCCAATAATGAAAACTCAAAAAGCAACCTACAATCGTGAAAAATGAAAATGAGGGAGAAGAAGACGCATGCACGAATTGTAACACTCTATAACTAAAAGAAATCAAGAGAGAGAGAGAGAGTGATTAAGAGAGAAGGAGCTTACCAAGAGAACAAGGGGATAGAAATGGAGAGTTGCTTGAGCTTGGAAGATGAAATCCTAGTTGAAGAAGATTGAGAAGATGATGTGAAGATGAAACCCACGCACATGCAAGGTCACCAACCACTCAATCTTGAGAAAGTTTGATGAAGAGATGAAGAACGGAAAGGAAGTTTCAAATGAGACTACAGGGAGAAAGATACGTCTGAAATGGGGGAAAAGGGGTTTCGAGCTGGAATTTCCTGCAGTTGCATGCAAGTCCCATTAAAGAACTGGAATTTTCAAAAAGAGGCTTTATGCAGGGAGATGGGCTTAAATGGGTTGGTAGTGGGTTAAGATGAATCCGGATTTAATGGGTCAAAACATGAAAAATTAAAGACTATGAAATGCTCTATGCAATGCACTAAACACCCATAAAAATCTAAATGCACACAAAAAACCAGAAAAACTCCAAATAGTCATACTTCTACCTAGTCAAAGGTCAACCCAACTAAATTCTACATAATCAAGCCCGATTGCATACAATAATCAAGCCTGATTGCATACAAAACATCCATTAAGCTATTAATCTAAGTTAATTAGCTCTAAATCGGAATGAAGGCGGGTTGGGGTGATACATCAACCCACATTCCATCCATTCATTAAATCATCCACATTTAACGTCCATTCAGCCCAATTAGCATATATAATCAAATTAACTATGACAAGCTTGGAATTTAGGGGAAATCTAAACAATGGAATGAATGGAAACAATAAACAGACATGTACGTATGCTTCATATATTGAGCTAATCCACTTGCCTCTACCAAAGAGAATGCAATTAGAGAGAAATCAAGAAGATTGATGAAGGAGGAGCTCTCCTCATGCACACACTAGCCAAACTAACTCTCCAAGAGCTTCTCTTACACTCCATGAGCACAAGGGAAACGAAAGAAAAATATTTCATCACTATACAACATCTCCATAGCAACAAGAAAGGAATGTAGGGTAGGAGAAGTTGGAGAAACTTACAAATTTTGGGTCCAAGGGAAGAAGAAGAGGAGAAGAAGAAGATGGTGGGCTTGGATTGGCCTTTGTAATAAACCATATACCAACCCAAAAGCTTAAGCTGATAGGTATAAGGCCCATACAGGTATTGTTAGGTCTTTTGTTTTTGCAATTTGATGGATGCATTTGCACTTTAGCACCATTTGAATTCACACACTAGCATTGTGTTAGAAAACCTTGAAATCTAGTTTTATACATGCATAGCTTTTAAGATTTGGAAAAGCTTTTGTTTTATGCATGTTTTGGTTTTAAACTTGGATGCATTGGTTTTGAATCCCAAACTCTTTTTGAAAACCTAATTCCATGTGCACTACTTTTGGAAAATCATGTTAGGTATTTAGGTTTCAGGTTTGCATACTTTCAGCACCTTTGGAATCAGTTTTGTATGCAATATCTTTTGAAAAGAGTTTTTACTAATCAAGCTTGCCTAAGGTCTTAAACCTTTGAATCTTCTTAGGCTTTAGGTATCTCATGTTTTAATCATCTTAGAATACCTTAAATCATGTATTTAAGCTTGATTTAGTGGCCAAAAAGATCCCCCAAAGAAAAACTTTGAAAATGGAAAAAGTGGATTTTTGGCCCAGGGACTCGCCCGGCAGTGTCGCCGGTCGACCGAGCCCTGTGTCTCGGTCGACCTAGGACACTGCAGGGCCCTGGGAAGTTTCTGTGCAGAAATTTCCCAACGGTCAGAAATATGACCGTTGTGTTGTCCCGGTCGACCGAGCCCCTCTAGGTCGACCGAGACAACTAGCCCGTGAACTGTTTTTTGCCTATAAAGTCCATTCATTTCCAACTTCTCAAAAGTTGAACAAATGAGCTCTTGAGAGCATTTTGGAGCCAAACAAAGGGGAAGAAGTTGGAAAGGCTAGAAGGCCATTTGGAAATCAAATGTTTGAGATTTAAAAAGGTAGACCTTACTTATCATTTTGATTTCCATTAAAAGTAGAATCAATGCATCATTAAATCTTTGTATTTGCATATTTGCATGATTTCTAGCTTTTAAAGAGATGTGTTGCAAACTCTAAATCATCCTTGGTAAATTAGATTAGTTTGCAAACTCTCTTATCCTAATCACATGCTTTCTTAGATTTTAACATTCATACAACTTGTTTAATTCATTTCATCAAAGTTGTTTGAATTCTTTATGTGATTAGTTTTCTCTTCAATCATCATTTTATAAGCTTTGATTTTAAAATGCATCATGCATTCATTTAAGAGCTTCATAGTTAACATTGATTGAAGAAACACATTCATACACTTGTGCACACACTTTAGCTTGTTTTAAGTGTATGTTTATAATTTGGAATTTCACTTTCCTTTTAGCCTATTAAGAGGCAATTCCAATTGAGCTTAATTTGTAATCTCTTAGAGTGATCTTTTGTGAAGACACTTTCTTTGAGAAATCATCTTCGTGTAAGGTTATTGCTTAGCCTTTGAAAAGCAATTTGTAAAGGTTATTGCTAAGCCTAGAAAAGCACAATTGAGAGGTTGTTGTTGAGCCTTAGAAAAACAACATTGTAAGGTTATTGCTAAGCCTAAGAAAAGCATATTGTAAGGGTTATTGCTTAGCCTAGTAAAAAGCATAAGTAGTGGAATCCGGTGGGGTGTTGGAGACACAAGCCGGTAGTGGATGTAGGCACGTTGGCCGAACCACTATAAAAATTGTGTTGTGGTGATTGCTTTTGTGGTGATTGTTTATTTGAGCTTCCGCATATTGTATGGTTAATCATCACATGTGACTAGTTTTTATTAAGAAGTTAAAATTGGTTTAAATTGGTCATAGTAGTAGCTCACCCTATTCACCCCCCCCCCCCTCTAGGGTTAGGATCCATAGCGGACTTTCAATTGGTATCAGAGCCAAGTGCTCTAATCCCTTAGGATCAAGTGTTTGGAACTCTTGATTAGGTGTAAAAAACCTAGAGTTAAAACCCTAGAGTTGTGCTTATTTGAAAATCATTAGAATGGACTCCACTATGCTAAACATTGTAGATTCTTCTAGACCCCTCATTCTTCCATCTTATGGAGATTCAAACATTAAAATTAAAGAATCTCAACTTGAATTAAAAGAAGAAGAATTTGATGAACATGAAGCCTATGAGGAATTGTACACATGGTCCTTAGAGGTTTCCAAGAAAAATAAAAGATTAAAAGAAGAATCTAAAAGGCTAAACCAAGAATTAGTCTCTTCTAAAAATGAACTTAGAGAAAAAGATGAATTCATAAATTGTGTAGAATCTAAGTTCATGATCTCTTTAAATAATCTATCTAACATTCAAGATGAACTAAGAGAATTAAAGATGGATTATGATAATGTCAATAAGGAAAATTTAAATCTAAGAGATCAAATAAAAAGGCAAGACAAAGACTTTATCAATTTAGAAGCCAAGTTGATTAAAAGTAAGTTAAAATCTCAAGAACTTGGATCTAATGTTGTTGATGAACTAAAACTTGAATTAAAACTTGCCAATGAAGAGCTAATCAAATATAAGGAACTTGAAAATGAACTTTCAAAAGTCAAACATGAAAATTCAATCCTTATAACCAAAGTCACTCAACTTGAAAACAATAAACAAAAGTATGAGTGCAAGTTTACCCAAAGTGAAGAGAAACTTGAAAAATTATTCAAATTGGGTAAATCTCATGGAGATAGGACGGGTATTGGATTTAATAGGAATATGTCTTATAACCCTAAATTCACCAACACTTTTGTGAAAGGTGAGTCCTCATTCTCTAGCACTCTTTCTCCTTTGCCCAAAACCAAATGTGATTATTGTGGCAATGAAGGACACTTTAGGTTTGAGTGCAAACTAAGGAAAAGAAGCCATGTGTCTAAACCCATCTTTGAACTCAAGAAAGTAAAATCAAACTTGAAGGGTAAGACACTAAAAACAAAGGAAGACTCCATAAAGCTTAAACAAGTTAAACCAATTAACAAGGAGTCTCCAAAAATAGATTCTAAAAAGGTTAAACAAGTCAAACCAAGTTTAAAAGAATCTATTAACAAAAAGCTTCTCAACCTACCTCCCTTAAGTCAAAACATGAAAGAACTTTTGAAGAAATTTACTAAGTTAAATCTAAATTTCAAAAGTCAAAGAAAGGGAGAAAATAAGAAGAAAAGAAATTTGAAGCAATCCCCTATGAAACAAACTCACCAACTCTCTAAGACTAATCATCAATCTAAAAAAGTCAAACCTCAAAGATTTGATGTTAAGTCTAAAAGAATTTATCAAGTCAAATCTCCTTTAGTTGGTGAGAACCCCAAACTAGACCTCAAAGTTCAAACCTCTCAAGACCTTAGGTGGATTCCTAAAGTTAGATACTTAGACAAACCTTAAGGCCTTGACCCTCATTGACCAACCTATGCTTTATAAGTTAAACCTTTTGTTGGTCATGATTGCATTTGCATTTTGTTTTCTTTTAGTTATATTTCATAAAATGCATTGCTTCTTTATGATCATTTGATTTTGTCTTCATGCACCATTCTAGTTACATGTCATGGTTTTCAAAATCTCTTGATTATAATCTCATCATGTTTGATTTGCTTTTTGCTTGCATTTAGTTTTATGTTTTGCATTGCATTTCTACATGATTAATTGATTGTGATTTCAAAAGCTTTCATAGCTAGATTCTTCATAATCAATTGGATTTTCCATGGTTTTATAAGTTAAACTTTTATATGGAAAATTGTTTTGAAAAATCAACTTGTATTTGTTTCAATTAAGTTATATCTTCTAAAATACAAAGTTGAAAATTGATCTTCAAAATCATTCCTTTTATGCTCATTGTAGGATTTTGTTGATTTGAAGATTGTTTGAATGGAAATGCTCTATAACCTCTTTAGTTATATTCATCTAAGCATGTTCCATGTTCTCATTTCCTTTTCTTTTGGTTTCATTATCTTAGAATTGGAAATGAATGTTGTTTGCATCTTTGCTTATTTAGTTATTCTTTTTATATGCAAATGACTTTTGGTTCCATGTATGGTTGTGATCTTAGTTTCATTTGTAGAAACCATACTAGAACCCAAATCCATCCTCTATGCCTCTAGTCATATCTTTTAGGATGGTTATGATGTTGATTCATGTGTATTCTCTAAGTGATGTCATTCTTATACATGTGTCAACTTCATAGTAGTGTTCTTAATCATATGAAACTCTTTGAAACCCATTTCTCATATTTCTATATGTTTGATGGATATCTTAGATGTTGAATTCATATGATTTTGACACTTTGGAAATTGCATGCTTTTCAAAGTCAAATACTTTTGCATTGCAATTTACCTCGTTCATCACTATGCTCAATAGTTATATTTTTAAAGTGATGAATATGCATTTTTGATGCTTGATGGGATTTTGAGTTTGTCACATCCTTGCTTTTAATCATGTTATCTTATTCAATTGGTGTCATTTGGTATAATTTTCCATTGATTTCATATCCAATTGATGACTTATCTTGTGTATGTGATAGACCTTGTGTGAATTGGATTAAGCTTGATAGTAATATATTTGTTCCTTGTCACACACCATTAGCTTCATAATGTACATGATTGCCTCCTCACTTGCTCTTATAGGTATATCTCATGACCACCATGTTTATGTGTTAATAATATTGGTTGGTTATTATTTGAGGTTGGCTTCATGTTTGAATTTCATTTCATTCATTCTTGCACATTAATAGTCATATTTATTGTTTGAATGAAATGATTTCAAAACTTACATAGCATATGATTTTCATAAGTAATATTGATTGATGCTATGTTTGAGTAAACCCCATATCATGGATAGCTCTAATTTGGATTTCTCTTAATAGTTATACTTTTAAATCCATTTTAGAGTGATTGAGTTTACAGTCATATCCTTTAATCTCAATTGATATGTTTGTTTCAATTGATATCCATGATTGCTTCTCCCATTAGACCTTGCTCTCTTTTGGTAATTTGATCATATGAGCTCTATAGTTAAATGAATCTAATCCTTTCCTTGAAGTTGACCCTCACTTGGTTAAACCATCTACTTCTTGCATCTAATAGTTAAATCTTGTCAAAAGATTGACAAAAGAAGAGAATGGATTGAGGGGGAGTGTAAACCTTCAAAGGAAGTGTTAGTTTTGATCAAATTGACCCTTGGATTGCCTTTGAGCCCTTAGAGTTAACTTACATACATGATAGCCTGTTATGAATTTCATTTTCGATTTCATTTGTTAACAGGTGCTACTAAAGGTATTCTTCTTGTCTCATGTGTGTAGGTACCTTTGCAATTTAATGTCAAAGGGGGAGAGAGAGTTCAAGTGTGACTCAAAGATCTCCTACTCATCAAAGGGGGAGAGAGTTCGAGAGTTCAAGTACTCGAAGATCTCCTATCCATCTAAGGGGGAGAAAGCTTTCAAGTTCTCAAGAGAGAGAGGCATGGTCAAAGGGGGAGAGCAAATAGAAGAAAGAAAGCTTGGAGCTAAAGAAAATGCTTGGCCATAGAGAGGAAGATGATAAGAAAGCTTGAAGAATGATCAAGCACCAAGCATCAAGAAGATTGAAGAAAAGATCCCAAGAGCCCAAGCTAAGAGAAGGAGCATCCAAGAAGATTTCAAGACTTGTCCAGCTAAGGGGGAGCTGAAGACTAAGTGTGTAATTTCAATGATGAGTAAGTTGCCATCAAATTGCAAAGGGGGAGATTGTTAGGTCTTTTGTTTTTGCAATTTGATGGATGCATTTGCACTTTAGCACCATTTGAATTCACACACTAGCATTGTGTTAGAAAACCTTGAAATCTAGTTTTATACATGCATAGCTTTTAAGATTTGGAAAAGCTTTTGTTTTATGCATGTTTTGGTTTTAAACTTGGATGCATTGGTTTTGAATCCCAAACTCTTTTTGAAAACCTAATTCCATGTGCACTACTTTTGGAAAATCATGTTAGGTATTTAGGTTTCAGGTTTGCATACTTTCAGCACCTTTGGAATCAGTTTTGTATGCAATATCTTTTGAAAAGAGTTTTTACTAATCAAGCTTGCCTAAGGTCTTAAACCTTTGAATCTTCTTAGGCTTTAGGTATCTCATGTTTTAATCATCTTAGAATACCTTAAATCATGTATTTAAGCTTGATTTAGTGGCCAAAAAGATCCCCCAAAGAAAAACTTTGAAAATGGAAAAAGTGGATTTTTGGCCCAGGGACTCGCCCGGCAGTGTCGCCGGTCGACCGAGCCCTGTGTCTCGGTCGACCGAGGACACTGCAGGGCCCTGGGAAGTTTCTGTGCAGAAATTTCCCAACGGTCAGAAATATGACCGTTGTGTTGTCCCGGTCGACCGAGCCCCTCTAGGTCGACCGAGACAACTAGCCCGTGAACTGTTTTTTGCCTATAAAGTCCATTCATTTCCAACTTCTCAAAAGTTGAACAAATGAGCTCTTGAGAGCATTTTGGAGCCAAACAAAGGGGAAGAAGTTGGAAAGGCTAGAAGGCCATTTGGAAATCAAATGTTTGAGATTTAAAAAGGTAGACCTTACTTATCATTTTGATTTCCATTAAAAGTAGAATCAATGCATCATTAAATCTTTGTATTTGCATATTTGCATGATTTCTAGCTTTTAAAGAGATGTGTTGCAAACTCTAAATCATCCTTGGTAAATTAGATTAGTTTGCAAACTCTCTTATCCTAATCACATGCTTTCTTAGATTTTAACATTCATACAACTTGTTTAATTCATTTCATCAAAGTTGTTTGAATTCTTTATGTGATTAGTTTTCTCTTCAATCATCATTTTATAAGCTTTGATTTTAAAATGCATCATGCATTCATTTAAGAGCTTCATAGTTAACATTGATTGAAGAAACACATTCATACACTTGTGCACACACTTTAGCTTGTTTTAAGTGTATGTTTATAATTTGGAATTTCACTTTCCTTTTAGCCTATTAAGAGGCAATTCCAATTGAGCTTAATTTGTAATCTCTTAGAGTGATCTTTTGTGAAGACACTTTCTTTGAGAAATCATCTTCGTGTAAGGTTATTGCTTAGCCTTTGAAAAGCAATTTGTAAAGGTTATTGCTAAGCCTAGAAAAGCACAATTGAGAGGTTGTTGTTGAGCCTTAGAAAAACAACATTGTAAGGTTATTGCTAAGCCTAAGAAAAGCATATTGTAAGGGTTATTGCTTAGCCTAGTAAAAAGCATAAGTAGTGGAATCCGGTGGGGTGTTGGAGACACAAGCCGGTAGTGGATGTAGGCACGTTGGCCGAACCACTATAAAAATTGTGTTGTGGTGATTGCTTTTGTGGTGATTGTTTATTTGAGCTTCCGCATATTGTATGGTTAATCATCACATGTGACTAGTTTTTATTAAGAAGTTAAAATTGGTTTAAATTGGTCATAGTAGTAGCTCACCCTATTCACCCCCCCCCCCCTCTAGGGTTAGGATCCATAGCGGACTTTCAGGTATATTAAGACATGTCAAGCCTATTACTTAAGCGATGTGATATGTTGGACTTTTCAACACTCCCCTTCACGTGAAGGCCCGTGGACTACACAAGAACAAGTAGATCAAAACCCGCTCTGATACCATGTAATAAACCATATACTAACCCAAAAACTTAAGCTGATAGGTTGAAGGCCCGAACAAGTATATTAAGACATGTCAAGCCTATTACTTAGGTGATGTGAGATGTGGGACTTCCCTCTACACCCACATGCAAGAAGGGAGAGTGAAGAAATGAAGAAGAAGGAGTCTCCCATCAGCTGTTCTCTTTGAAATAGGATGGAACGAATGAAGGGGGTTGTTAAAAGATCACAACTTAGATAATATCATTGGAGACATCAGAAAAGGGGTCATGACAAGAAGACAGGTTCATAATCTGTGTGCTCACTACTCTTTTGTTTCACAAATTGAGCCCAAGAACTTCTATGAAGCAGAAACCAAGTCTGAATGGATTGATGCCATGCAAGAAGAATTAAATCAATTTAAAAAGAATGATGTGTGGGATCTTGTACCTCTTCCTGAAGGCAAAAGTCAAACTGGCACTAAATGGATTTTTAAGAACAAGCTGGATGAATCAGGAAATGTGATAAGGTACAAAGCTAGACTTGTAGCCAAAGGGTATGCTCAAGTTGAAGGAATTGATTTTGAGGAAACATTTGCTCCTGTAGCTCGTTTGGAGTCTATTCGAATTATTGGCTTATGCTAGTAGCATGAAAATTAAACTATTTCAAATGGATGTGAAGAGTGCCTTTTTAAATGGTGAAATTGAGGAAGATGTGTATGTTACCCAACCTCAAGGTTTCAAGGATCCTCATCACCCAGACTATGTATTTAAGTTGAAGAAGGCTCTCTATGGATTGAAACAAGCCCCAAGAGCCTGGTATGAGAAGCTTACAAGTCACTTACTTGAAAATGAATATGAGTGTGGAAATGTGGATAAGACCCTCTTCATTAAAAGGTTGATAAAGATATTCTTATTACTCAGATATATGTTGATGACATTTTTTTTGGATCCACATCTAATCAACTTGTCAAGGATTTTCTCAATTGATGAGCTCCACTTTTGAAATGAGTATGGTAAGACCCTTACAATTCTTTCTAGGATTATAAGTTAGTCAGACTGATCATGGTATCTTTCTTAGTCAATCCAAGTTTGCTCTAGAAATAGTGAAAAAGTTTGGCTTAGGAGAATCTAAGACTAGTTGCAATCCCATGGGCTCTACAACTAAAATCTCTAGTGATCCTCAGGGTAAGAAAGCTGACCAGAAACTTTATAGGAGCATGATAGGAAGCCTTCTTTACCTCACTACTAGCAGACCAGATATATCTTTTAGTGTTGGATTATGTGTTAGGTATCAATCTGATCCCTGAGAGTCTCA
This sequence comes from Cinnamomum chago, assembly GCA_038049695.1. NCBI lineage: Eukaryota > Viridiplantae > Streptophyta > Magnoliopsida > Laurales > Lauraceae > Cinnamomum > Cinnamomum chago. The sequence goes on along the minus strand of CP142453.1, from coordinate 40,991,697 downwards.
CATTAAAGCTATTAAGCGAACATAAAATATATTCATGAGACTTCTCATTATGGTATCTGGTATCCCGATGACTCGACTCTGCAATTAATTGGATATAGCGATGCAAATTGGACAGGATCTATAGATGATAGGAAAAGCACTAGCGGCTGCTGCTATTTCATATGAAATTGCTTAGCAGCCTGGCATAGCAAAAAGGAAAATTTTGTATCCTTGTCTACTGCAGAAGCTGAATATATTGCTGCAGGTAGTTGTTGTGCTCAACTGTTTGGATGAAACAAACCTTGTTAGATTATAATGTTCCACAACAATGTATGCCTATCATGTGTGACAATTCCAGTGCCATCAGCAATTCTAAAAATCCTGTTCAGCACTCTCGCACTAAGCACATTGACATTCGCTATCATTTCTTGTGTCATCATACTGATCAAGGCACTATTGAGTTAATTTTTGTTCCAACAGATACCCAATTGGCTAACTTATTTACTAAACCCCTAGGAAATGATCGGTTCATAAAATTGAGACATCAATTGGGCATTGGGCCTTGCCTTGAATTCAGAATTTTTTATTGGCTAATCACCTGTTACCAAATTTTATTTTTATATCTCTTATAATCGGGTGCTACTAACAAGGTTGTGTGTTTTCTCATTGATGGGCAAGCTCCTTTGCAATTAGATGTCAAAGGGGGAGAGAATATCAAGTGATCACCAATTGAGGCGGAGAAGATTCAAGGGTTGCTAATGTTGATGGGGAGAAACTAAGCCTAGACTTTATTTGCGTAGTTTCCAAGTTTCGTCGCTCTCGCAAGGAAAATCCAAAGCTCCAAAATATCCAAATGCTCCCGAACATCCAAAGCTCCTTAAATATCCAAAGAAGTTATTGTTCAAGTTTCAAAGGAGAATGAGAGAGAGTTCAAGCTTCTAGAGTTGCCATCAGATTGCAAAGGGGGGGATTGTTAGAGTTTTTATTTTGTTGCAATTTGATAGGATGCATTCATTTTCATATCTTGACCTCTCATTCTCTAATGAAGTTCTTAATTCAGTTTTTCAAGTCTCAAATAGTTCTATCTTTGAAAATCTTTTCAAGCTTTCCAAATGTTTTCACTTTAAATCCATATTTTGGTCTGAATATTTCATGTAATTAAAATTCACTTTTCATCCTTTCTCAAATTATGATTCAAGCTTGATCAATGTGCCTCGAGTCCCCTAGAAAGAAGCCCTCTTAGTTCCAAATTTCTAAAAATTTCAGAATTTCAGGGCTGCCTCCAGGTCGACTTGCCTGTGTGGCCGGTCGACCGGGCACACTGCGGGTCGACCAGGAATTTGGGTCGTTTAGCCTCTCCAACGGGCATTTTTATAGCTGTTGAGCATCCGGTCGATCCAGCCCTGTACTAGGTCGACCGAGCACTAGCCGTTGGGAACTTTTTCGTTATAAAAAGTCATTTTTTGTTTGGAAAATGTTGCTAAACTTTGGAGGACTTTTGAGGCCAAGGATTTACAACTTTTCAAGAGTATTATTGAAGGGATTATGAAGCCAATCCATGGATTCAACATTTGATCTTCTAATGGGTGTGCTCTCTTTATCCTAAGCTTTAAAATCATGCTTTGTTTCTAAATTTTTGTTTTCTTTAATGCATGATTGAATAAATGTCTATCATTTGAATTGTTGGTTTTCATAACATGCATAGAACTTTAAAATCTCATAGCTTTATGAATCCAACATATAGTTTGTATTTCACATGAAGTTGTTTTCTTGTTTCAAAACTAACTTGCTAGATTCAAGTTTCACTTCTTTAAATCAAGTTAGTCCACTTTGAAAAACCCATGTGCTTTTCATAAAACTTTTGCTCAAATAAATGATTAACATCTTTGCATCATTTAGAATTTCTACTTTCTAAATGGAGATAGAAAAGTTTCTAGTAAATGCATGAATCATAGACTTTTACTATTCATATGCATATGTCTAGAGAGTGAGATTTCATTTAAAAATCAGCCTATTTAGAGGCATTAAATTGCACTTACATTGTTCTCTTAATCCATGCATTCATAGGCATCTTTTTAAGAGAAAATTTACTTGTTGTAAAGGTTGATGCTTAGCCTTGAAAAGCATATATAGTGTTGTAAAGGTTGGTGCTTAGCCTTGAAAAGCATAGTGATGTATTTGGAAGGTTGAACATGAACCTAAACCTTAGCTTGAGTTGAGTGGATGTAGGCATGTTGGCCAAACCATTATAAAGGCTTGTACTATGGTGATTGACTTTTTGCTTCCTTTTCATGGATGTTTCTCTCTTGTTCGATTCTATAATTAATCTTCTTCAAAGCATAAGTGACTTAAAAGCAAAAGGATTTAAAATTGGTCTAGTTATTTGAGCTCACCCTATTCACTCCCCCTCTAGGATTCGATCTTGGACTTTCAAAGGGACCCTGCTCATAATTAGACTAGAACGGACAACTTCATATTCCGGTCTTAATTTCATAAGAAACTAGGCTCGCGATGATTGATGTCTTGTAGTTGATGAATCTCTAAAGGTGTTGCATCAGACACTTTAGCATATTTTAATTCATCAAATTTAGCCCACAAATTTAGAAAACCAGAGTAATAATCTTGAATGGACAAAGTGCCTTGAGAGAATATTGAGCATTCTCAAGCTTAAGTTGATACTAACAGGCATAAGTCCCCTGATGATAGACCTTCTTTAAGTACTCCCACATTCCCTTGGAAGTTTTGTACGGCTTGAGATTGAGTATAAATTGAGGTTCCACATATCTAAATATCCAAGTTTTGATTTTGGCATCTTTAGTATTCCAAGATAAAAAAAAATTTGTCATCATCTTGGGGCTTCGGATTTGTCCCATATATATGTCCCCACATTTCCTTGCCTTCCAAGTAAACTTGAAATTGGTAAGACCGAGGTATAATTTTTCCTAGTGAACTTAATTAGTGTAAGTTCAGATTCTTCCATTAGTCTCAATAGATTAAGAAAGATCCACAATAAACAATCGAAACAAGGGAAATAAGAGGCCGTGGATATAAACCTGGGAAGAGAAATAGCAGCAGAAGAGCCAAAAATAATCCACAATAAAGTTCAGAATAGTGTAGAAGCAGAAGAATGCATAGAACAGTGCAGAATACCCAAAATGAGCCCTGTCGTCGATGGAAGAATTTCCACATGGGCCCCACCAATTTATCTATGGACAGATCAGAGGCTGGGGATGGAAGGGCAGATGATTTTCACAACTACTGGAAGAAGTCCCACTCAAAACGAATCAAAATCCTCAATTTTCAATGGTTGCAATGAAAACTTTGGGACAAAACTGAAATACAAAAAAAAATGGTAGATAACCTACCTCTGATGAGCAAAATTGCTGGAAAATCACCATAAATAAGAGAAAGACTAGGTGACCCTGATTGGCTAATGTCGCTGTTACCGTGAGGTCGATTTTTGGTGGGCCACGTTTGATCCACGATGATTGGAGATGATCAGACTAATGAGAGGCTTCTTTGAAAGCTTTTCGAGATGGAAGATGAACTAGGAGGGATCTATGGACCTCTATATCTTGAAGAGAATGAAACACCAGACCATACCATTGTTGTCAAAGATGGCTCTGATACCATGACACGAACTCAAAAGAGAGAAATATTGGATTGTAATTGTGTGCTTTTGTTTGAATTTTCCATTCATTATATAGACATCACATGCCTTGTTTAGGCTATAAATCAGTAATCAGAATCAAATTTACACATGGGTATGACCTGTACAATCTTTGACTATATCCTACATATATTACAGCTGAGCTGAATATAGTTGAGTCTAGATTTGTACAATAAGAGAGTTGAAATGGGCTTCTTAACAACAAGGAGGGTATCCCATTGCCGCACACCGTCCACGATTGAGGTAGGTTGAATCCCAAAACAATCGGTATAACCGTGAAGAAATGTCAGCTCAAAACTTTCTCACATATAGTCAATGAGTCGCCAAATAGAGAGACAAGGTCCCACCTAAGTCCATCTAATAGGTAAAACAATCCCTTTATCAAAAGGACTTCAGGCAAAAATAAGCCTAACAGCCTGTTAACCATGGTCGGTGACCACCCGTACAATTTCCCCAAAAATGCCGATCTCTGAAATTGTGAACAACAGGTCGCGGAGCTCCGAATTTGTTAACCGACTCCCAGACGCCTACTCCTAGAATTCAAGTCGATCGGTTAACCGACTCCCAGACGTCTGCTCCCAGAATTCAAGTCCAAACTCTATTTTCGATTCAGATTTGGGGAGCTCCACTCCCCTTCCTTCATCCACACCTATAGACAAGAAACCACAGGGCCTATCCCTCTCCAAGTGAAGTAGACATCCTCCAAACAAGTCCATTCAATCATTCCCATCCACAAACAAAACCATTCCATTAATAACCTAATTATCATGTTTTCAAACTCAAAAGCATCAAATGAGCGCATTATAAGGTGTCTAATTCATTATCCATCATCAATTCAAAGGAAAGACAAAAGTATCATGCAATTACATATATATCTACTAGACAAAAATATCATGCAATTACATATATATCTACTAGCCTTGATGAATAGCTTCACAAAAGAAAGGGAAATCGAGGGGAAAACTCTACTTTGAGCTCAAACTAGTGCAAAACAACTCTCAACCCAAAATCAATTTACAAAATGGATGCAAATAGGTTGCATGAGCTCCTCTATTCCATTTCTTAGTAAAAGATGGAAGAAGATCTAAGCCTAAAAGCTTGGGAAGCTTACCTAGAGTTTGTTAATGGAGGAGAAGTTTGGAGAAGAGGATGGTTAGGGTCCTTAGAGCTTAGGGAAGGTGATAGTAGTGTCCGACCGGTGAAGATGGACTTCGGTGATTGTCGACGGCAAGGAGGCAGTGATGAAGAGAGAAATGAGAGAGTGACAGAGAATGAAAGTGAAAGTGAAAGAGAGAAAGAAACGAAAGAGAATGGGTTCGTTGGATTATATAAGGGTCGGGTTATGGAAATTACAGTTTAATCCTTCGGTTCACTAATGTGATCATTTGGGCCCCTTTGATGCGTCAGATCAAAACGCAACAGCAGGCTAATGTTGGTGAAATACCAAGGTCTACCCTATGGACCCAAAGTTGCAAAAATTCATAATTTTGGAAAAACCCCTGAAAACTTTCCGAAATTCCAAACCAACCCCCTACTATTCCCAAAACGAGCTCGGAATCAAGCAAGACTTCACACACATGACTCACACGTCAAACCTGACGAGCTTGGACTCTAACATGCTTAATTAACTAACAATCAATTAATTATAAATAATCTAGTATTAGGGGACGGTGTTACAAATTTTACAAATGGTTAAAAATGATGTGAGATCAAAGAGTTATATACAATGGTTGAAAGAACATAAGGCTAGCTAGTCGTGTATCAACTCAACCAAATCGGATAGATTAATGAAATGTGGATTTAGATGATCGAGGAAATGACATGAAATGTGGGTTTAGATGATCGACGCTAGGGCAAGGTAGCTATGTGTTCTTTCATTTACAAGGAGAAAGGTCATATAAGAGTGCAGAAAAAGAGAGATCCACATGCCCAAAAGGAAATTGACTGAAAAGATCATATTGTAAATGACGACAGGCCAGATTATGAAGCAGGCTCGAAAATCTTTATGATGTTGTTATACGTGGAGATGGCGGCAGGTCCTTGATGATTCGCGAGACCGTATTTTCTTCAAAGATACATGAAGAAAATGATTGATATGAACTAGTATCTTCCATACCACATGCAACATAAAAATTACTTGATCATCCATAAAGAGAATTTTGAGATCGTACAGGTCATCTATAAGTTTAAGCTCTTTAGTGCGAATCATGTAATTGCTTGTTATAAATTTTTAACTATGGTTCAAGACAGTTGCTCATAAGACTTGAGTTTTGCTTCCTATTGGTGTTCATTAATGATGATGTGTGTTGCGATGTCATTCACATGGACGTCTATCATATCTTGTTGGGTAGGTCATATCAATATTGTAAGTACCTAAATATTACGGACTTCATTAGGTGAGTATGAAACTCATAATGATGTTGTTAAGCTTCTTTGGGAAGGATGGATTGCCTTAAAACTTGAAAGGGAAGGAGAAATAAAGATCAGAGACCCTGGCTGCAGTCAGCCGAAGGCTCTCCGATTCCTGAGTTAGTGCTATGACTAGACAAATGATCGAGAAGAAAGGCCTGCATGCCTGTATCGCCTTATCTCGCGTACCTTAAAAGGGGATTCGTACCCTCATATATAAGTGGAGGTTTCACCTGGCGCTCGGCGCTCCCCTAGTTGGGGTAGGTGGAGATACTGTTTAGTCGAACCATGAGATGACTTCTCGGATCAATGTGGATGTGATCGTCTGACAAAGACGACCCCTTATCATTATCCGGCGTCCATCTTCTCTGTCAACACGTTCTGCAATGTAGTCGTAGCTTTATGAAAGTACAATCATGGTTTGGTAATCATCTCTGTGGGCGTACCGAGCTAAAGATAATACCAAGACCAGATTTGGGCGCATCTTGACACTATTGCCGAGGTACCTTATGCCGAGACCAAGGTGAGGCTAGCCGGTACTCTTACCGAGGCTAGTTCAAGCTTGGTGCCAGCTGGCACTGTTGCCGAGCTAGATGTGTCTCCGCACTATTGCCGTGCTTAGACACCGAGATCGGGACAAGCTGAGTCGGTACTGTTACCGAGATTAGCGTACTCCTACTCTTATGAAAACGCCCCACACAAATATGATTGTCACATACTTCATAATGGTTATAAGAATATATTTATCTTTTACAAAGTTAACCTAAAAATTGATCTAGGAGCTACCCAGGAGACAATTTCTACAAAAGCTACCTAGTTAATTAGGGATGCAAGCAATTTCTTAGATAACATGTGCATAGAAGACATGGGTGATGAGGGTGTCAAACATGATTTTCTAGATTTAACTACAATATTTGTTGAGAATGTGGAAAGTGAATATCATGGAATATATTCAGGAATCTAGATTTTTTATGAGGACATAGATGTGCAAGTGGATGTAGCCAACGATCAAGTCAAGCTAGACTTGTGCCTGAGCCAGTCGGTTATGACTCCTAAAGCTCCTCTTATGACCAAGTATGTTGATCCATTTTGCAACATGTAGGATCTTACACTCCATTCAGCACACCCGCCGCGACTCCTACTGCGAACTCGCAAAATTCTGTCCCGTGAATCGAACACCCAACCTACTAGGCTCTGATACTACTTGTAAGATCTTACACCCCATTGATCTACCACTAATCCCAAAACCAATTGGTGATAGAAAATGGTACAACAATAGTTTTAAGGTGAGGGCGAGAGCTCGACCACAATTTTGACCATTCAGGAGCGAGGGTGGACGTTGACTTCAACATAACAAGTAGCATATAGGTGGGTTTGTGAAGTTGCAAGTCATTTTGAGAGCTCAGTTTTGGCAATTGGGATATCCAATAAGTGGCAAAAGGAATATTCGGCTTATGAAAGGAAAGGAATATGGTTCTTTTCTCCAACAAGTTGCCTTCTCTTAAATTTGCTACTAAATACTTTTTAGAGGATGCTGCCTTCTCTCTAAGCAATATGTCTTCCTTTTTTTCCATTAGCACTTTAGACTATTTCTTTCTCCTTTGTAACCAGCCTATTCTTGGCCTGAAATAGAGCTCTGCTCTTTCCTTTTCTTATAGCTTTTCGTCTCTGTTTTGGTTTTTATTTTGGCTGTGTTCTTTCTCTCTTTCTTAATTCAATTTGCAATTTAGCGAAAAAAAAGGAATATAGTTTGATGAGAAGGTTGGAAGTTTAAGCTCCACAATAGAATATTGGGATAAAAGAAAGTGCCACACCAGTTACGATTTGAAGATTCAAACTCAAGGATGAGCTTGTCCAACCATGGGAGAATGAAGTAGTATGAACTTTTTACAATCAATCTAAAGTAGTAGAGGCCTACATGGAGCAAATTGAACACTGCAAGAAGGCTTTTGATGGACCTAAATAGTCCCAATTGTTCAGTAAAATAAGATTTCACTGGCTGTTTTTAAGAAATAGAATAAGTCTGGGAGTTTATTGCATTTTTTTAGTATGGCAAGTGCTTTAAGGTGCGATGTCATCACATGCGGCAATTTTTTCTCCAAAAAGATATCTTTATCCATATCCTCTATCTCCTAAAGTCTTTCAATCAATATCCCCTAAAATCTCTTTATTTTGCTACAATTATTCTCTCTTTCAACACCATCTATCTTCCATCTTCTCAAGATTGTCATCATTTTATTTTAATATTTAGGGCCCACCTTTCAACAATTCACACTAATAAATTTTTCATTAAAAATACCATTTTCTTTTAGTTTCCAAATAGAGCTCTACTCTATTCAAAGATTGTCACATGTGAACGAAAATTAGACCCGACCTTCGGGCAGACCACTTCATGGATGGGCTTGTGATAAAAATCTTTTGAGGATGGAGGTTTTTTTTTTTTGGTTGAATCTTATAGTCATCTTTTTCTGATCTAGACATATGACCCTCGATCTGGCCCACCATAATTACACTTTCGTGAGCCAACATGGACTCATAATTGAGAGATATATACATTGATCCAAGGTGTGCCAATTATTATTGGGATCAAATAACACTAGCCTATGGTTTTAAAGCCTCATAATTCATGGCTTTTAAAGTTAAGATGTTTATGCATTTTTTTTTTTAAATCTAGAGATAAAAAATTATTTGATCAGTCCTAAAATAGTATTGGTGCTAATTCAAAGGGGTAGAGAAGAAATTTGTGCAGAAGGATTGAAATGACCATTGCCCTGCCTGAAAATAAAAAAAATGGTGCATTTGTGCAACGAGAGGATTGAAAATTTTTATGATTTTCTTTGTTAACAATATTATGTTGTTTGGTGTGATGTATTTTCCTTGCATAGAAGAAACGAATGAATCATTTTTCCTTAATAGAAATGACTTTGATTTTCTATGAAAATACAATTCCATTCTCATGAAGAAATAAAAATCTGCATAAACCAGAATCCTCTTGTTAAACAAACAAGTCCAAATGGGGTGGCTTTGTTTTATTGGGCTTTGAAGTTATCAATGGGTAACAAAAACTTGAATGCATTTTTTATTAATAATATTATATATATTAACAAAATTCACTTTTTTATATCTTCTTTAGTAATTATTGTTGTTATTATTATTTTTATGTTGTTGTTGAATGGATTTTTTAGCTTTATCTTTGTAATAGTTTATTGTTGATGTTGACCACTTATATTTATGATTGAAGATGTGTTGACTGTTTTTATATAAATATGCATGTGTATAATTGATTTTGATATCTCATAAATTCAAAATGTAATATCTTATTTTTTGCCCCTGGCTAAGCACAAGGCATTGTGCTAGTTCTCTTCTAAAGTGTTCGGAATGACCAAGTTCTTAATTGCGCTTTCTTAGTTTATCTTTATTGTTTTGATTACAAAACAATTGTGGTGGGAGATGACCTGCACCCTCGAGCCTTGCTGGCCAAAAGACATGATCGATCTTTTACATAGTAGAAAATAAATATATTTACTGTTGCATATGTGATGTAAAAAGAGACTATTTTTTAGAAGAAAAGGCCATGGAAGGCAATTTAGATTTTTTTTTATGGAAGTCAATTTTTCATGTCGTACAGGACATTTGAGATTTTCTTGTCCATTCTTTTAAATATAAATTTAAAAATAAAAAATTACATCAAGAGATAAGGGGACAAGAAGTTCCGATTGACGGACACAAGTGGTTTATATTGGCACCTCTGACGTTCTTTTGATGGCAGGATAATGCTAGGGTTTTTTGACTTGGGTTAAACCTTCGATTTTTAGATTATAAGGATCACTACTTCGTATAGATCCTATATCCAAGAAAATGCGAAGTAGATGGGATAAATAGACAATCTAATTAGTCATGAAATAAAAAATGAAACTATCTGGAGAAAGTCCCGCTGGTCTTCAATCACCTTACACCAAGTGTTGCTTTTGTAGAGATTTTTGTAAAGTTTGTGGGAGGTAGAGTTTCTTCAAAAAGAGTTTGGAGATTGAGCTTGTGGAGGTGTCGGTGTCCTTGCAAATGATTCCATGGCATCGATCCTTTTATAGAGCCCAAGTGACTTGAAGAGGTAAAGAGAAGGCATAGAGGGTTGGACGTCCACTTCCATCTCCATTCATTGCATTTGAATGCATTTAATCAGCACAACATGAGAGCTATATGGTTTTTTCATATTTATATGTAACTCATGTGATCTCTTTAGAAAGCCATTGAATGAGGCACGGCAGTAATTAGCAATTATCTATATACCTTTATATAAAAGAGAAGAAACGCCAATCGAATTTCTCATCTGCTTTCTTATGAAATGTTTACACCCTGCCGTCCGACAGATGGAGATTGCAGTCGTCACTAAAAAGAAAATCAGAACTTTTTGTCTCCCTTTCTTCCCTCTCCCTTTCTCGACTATTCCCTCCTGATCATTTTGGCCTCTCGCTTTTGCTCGCCTTTGCATTCATCTGCTTACTTGCTATTGCTCTAATCAAGGTTATGAGGTTTGGCTTTCATCTTCTTCTCCAACTCGAACTTGAAGCCCAGGTAAATCCCTTCTCTAAAAATAGCTTTTCATGGGCTCTCCTGACTTTTGAATTTTGATTTTGAGCTCTTTCTCTAAATTCCTCAACTTATTTTGATAAGATTTCAACGTGGGCCTTCTAAAAGAATTTGCAACCTTAGGAATTCGTATACTGAAAGGAAGTGTCTACCAAAAGAGCTTGCATACTTGGACAGTTTTGTCATCCATAAGCCAATACATAGTCAAGTGACGTTGGAATGTCACTACAAGAAAAATCACATTTAGCGACGGATAAAAACCGCCGCTATATGTATAATAACCACCGCTAATACCTTTTGCGGCGGTAAAATGTCCACCACCACTTTTGTCGTAGAAAATCCCATCACTGATTGTATTTACAGCAGAATTGGAGTTGCTACAAAAAAAACTATCAATAGCGGCGCTTGTAAACTGCCACTAATTAGCACTGGTTTTGCTGCTGTAACTTTGCTTTATAGCAGCAAACTTCACAAACTGTTGCTGAAAACATCACGCATTTATCTCCCATTTTATTGATTATAATTCATGTACTGAATTTTTTTTTTTTTTTTTTATAAAACTCAGCTTTGCTTTAATTTTTGTTTTACAACTGCATCCAAGGAGATGGCTCCAAGTAAGTGTCTCTTCTGAGTCCTTTGAATAGGAATTGTTTCTTGTGGACAACTTCCACTCTTATGCCACAACTGTTCTAATGGTTTCGAAGATGACATGCTTTCCCCATTATAAATGCTTGGTCTCAGCTGTAATACATATAAAAAAGTTCATTTCAAGCAATAAGGGAAACAATCCTAGAACTTGAAGTACCAAAAGGCCAAGGCATGATATTGTATGGCAAGGTTAAGTGAAAATAATTGTAATCATTCAGCTGCACCGCAACAGATGTACATGAATCAAAATTATCCCCATTGCCTACTTTTAATCTAGTGTCTCTGTTTTAATGTTTCAACACTGTCATCACTATCTGATTATGGGTCATTAACCCAAGGTCCAGCAAAATCATCAAAGGAGGGTCTGCTGCATCTTAGATGGATTACATGAAGTCTTAGAATTCTTTCCATTCACCAGTGCTTGACAGAAGAAACGACCATGCTTCTGAAAATTGCTTGCATCTGTAATAGAACCCAAAGTAAATATATCAGTAAAACAACAAACTAAACTCCAAAAATAATGAATTAAGAGATCTCAACCAAAAAAAAAAAAAAAACTACTTGTTGAAGAAAGATCAGGAAAGCAACTTACACTAATTTAGCATCAATGAGATCAAAGATGGAAGAAGAAGCAACAGAAGCTAGGATTGATGCAAGCATTTCATGAGGGAGAAACAAGATATTACTAGTAATTGTATTCAACCATCGATCATAAGAGCTATCTATATGTGACAATCGATTATGGGTCCTAAGGAATTTGGAACTTTTATCATGGGAGCTTTTGCAGACCATCGATTGGGATTCTCTAAATATTGTGGACCATGACAAGAGTGATCAAGTGGTGATCCTTGATATGAAACTTCTGAAATTATGGCTTTTCCAGTTTTCCAACACCTAATACTCAAAAAATAACTCCCATTCATGCAAAATAGGAATGGCAATTAGTCATCTTGATTCTTCTAACCATTGAAACCAAAAATAAAGAAGGAAATAGCTATGCCTTAGACAGGTGGAAGAATGTAAGATGTCTGATTTGGATGATCCTGAAGGACCTGTACAAACACACGTCTGATTCACACAACTAACTTAATAACATTCTGAATTTTCTTATGTAAGAAAAGTTGGATTCTAAATTTAGTCCATATCCAACATAAAGAAAAGTTTCCTAGTAAGTCAGACTTGGCAGACTTTGATGGATCAAAGAAAGCATTATTATAAATTTGGTGAACTTCTATATCAAACCATCATGTCCAACATCTGATGCAGCCAAGTGAAAGCAAGGATACATATTATGCCCGACTCCAAGATCCAGCCATTATAACTAGAAGACCAAGATCATGGCACTGATAAAGGGAAATGAATTTCTTCCCTAATCACAAAATATCAGGATCATGGCACGGATTCTGGTTCTTCACCCAACATGAGATGGAAATTAAAAAAAAGAGAAATAGGGGGGAAGCTCATCCTTCCCAAAGTTCCAAACCATCTATAGTGCATTCTCATCCACTTAATGTAACCAGTGCTGCATTCTTTTTTAGAAATCCACTTAATGTAACCACTTAGTGTAGTCAGTTTTTACCTTGGTAGCCCGGGGTTCACATGTCACCTCTTCCTCTTTTGTACAGGCTCATTTGCCATTTGTATGGCTTACTTGGAGCTGCAACCTACAAAGAAAATAGGACGGAATAAATTTTCAAAGGATGGAATTCAGCCCAAAATTTATAAATGCCACGGACTTTAATTTAAAGCTAATGGCACATAACATGATCGCAAAGACAAGCATACTCAGTTGCATAAAGTACAAAGCACACATAACGTGAGAACTCTGTCAATAAGTGAACTGCCGAAAACAATTGAAAAAGACCAAGAAAGTCTTTTTAGTGTCTCTGAAAAAGTGTGCAATGCTTCAAAAAAGGTGAGATACCACATCACTGAATTTTCTCCCTAATCCTGCTGAAAGTAATAAATATAAACAGAGGGCCAAAGTTCAAATGAGGTTACACAATCATACAAATTCTAGGTTGTGTTCTTTTTTTTTTTAATCAATCTTTCTAGTGAGGTTGGAATGCATAAGCATTTGAAAACAGAGAGATGCAAGAAACTCATTAAATAAGTTGAGAATAGAAAAATACTAGAAGCAAAACCCTTGGATAACAACAACAGCCTGGGGTTCTGCACTTTATCATGAACAAATAATTGAAGAAAGATCTCAACAAGTGGTCATTGATATCAGCAAGATCCAAATAGAAAAAAAGGAACCAGACAGCACATTAATGAATCCCTTAACTTGTCTACACTTGTTCCACTGATAAGCAGAAAACACAAGATAGAAGGGCACCTAACATAAGAAGAAACTGAAGAACCCGAGTGGGATCATGACTCATGAATCAACCGATAATATTAGATAGTGTGAGAATCTTCTAAATTCATGTTTGGCTTTGTATGAACCTGCAGGAGGGACCAAATCCTGTCATCATTAATTCTAGGGATCAAAGAAAGAAGATATGCTCTCAAGCAAAAGCGACAATTGTCCATGGCGATGTGCTAGAGTTGATTCCAGGGAGTTTCTTTTTCAAATATATATCATCAACTTTTGAGAAGCACCCTTCTTCATCCACATCGAATGGAAGCTTTTCAACTGAAGGAAAAAATGTTCACAAACAAGATACATTTACTTTGAAAAGGAAGCTTCTTGTTCTTGATGGTGAAGCATGCCCGTGATCTATGCAGGTCGTCTTCAATCTTAAGCTCTTGCTGTTTTATCCTTCATAATGTAATGCATCACTCATCAGTTGTGGAAGGAAACACCATAAGAGGGGCCGTTTTCATCTTTGCCAGCACCTTATATGCTTTATTCTTCACCCAAACAAATTCAGTCAGCAGCTATAAAGTAGGCATTATGCAACACCAACAGGCCTCTTAAATGAGGGTAGAATACCCATGAAATCCATGTGCAACTGTCACGACCCGGACCCGAGATCAGAGTCATTAGGGTTAACCCCGGGGTCGCGATGTTCATACTTACTCCCGTAGATCCGAAATAACCGAAGTTCAAACGAATCTACAAGGGATCTTGCATACGTACCTGTCAATGTATAGTGCGGAATATACAAATAATATACATTGACAACCATTAACAAAACAAATCATATACTTTACTATGAACAGTAAAGTTACTTTACATCATTCAGTTTTCCTATTATCAACCACTGCATATTTAAATTACAATGCAAGGGACATCCTTTATATACTTACAATACCAAAATGAATCTACCAAAATCATTTCAAAAAGTTCTCAAAAGATTTCCACTTGTTCGCCCTCAAATCATGTCCATTCGGCTAAACCTCCTGGAGGTAGCGAATGGGCCTCCTCCGCTGACGGGACGGTCTCGGAGGTACTGGCACGGGCAACTGAGCCTGTAACATCATCAGTAATACCATGAACACGACGGTTCAACAAGGTATACATATATTTATGACATTTCATAATTCCTAACAATGCATCATTTAACAGTGCTAAACAGTTCATAAGAAATACCATGAACAATACATATACTGGCAACTACACTAGCAAGGGTTTCAACTCCAATCATTTCTTCCCAAAACGGGAACATTTCATATTCATTTATTCATAAGGTTCCATATTTATTAATGGCTTTTCAGTGTATGACTTTTCAGTCAATGACCTTTCGGTCCAGTGTGGTGAGATCTCCCAGTGTCTTGATCAGAGATCACTGGTGTCCCACGGGCTCCGGAACACCCCATTCTCATCTGCTGCAGCAGGAATAATCATTTCATTTATCCTTTCTCATTTCCAGTCAATACGGAGTTCGGAAACCACTAGGTAGTGCCAGACCTGTTAACAATTCCTATTAATCTCAATCTAATTCTAAATTAAGCCTCTAACCAACCCTTAAGTGAAACGACCGTTATCGATGCACGTATTACTATAGATGATATTACTTAAGTATGTGTGCATTAGGATAACCCTCGTTAACACTTAGGATGGTTTAAACATGATTAATATTAATTTCTAAGCTTAAACTACCCTTTCTAGACATTTCTCAATGAGCCAAGTCGACATAGGAAGGCCCGGTTATACTTGTCCCCATATCTACTTCATCTCCCAATATATGCTCATGAAGAGGTGTATACCATTGGTTTCTATGCTCCAAGAGCTTTCCAACGATATATAGAACTCAAAAATTGAACATATGGGTCAAAAGTTATGGCCATTCGAAGTTGGCCCTTTTGGCCCAATGGGCCGACCCACTCGGGTAGGCCCAACCCGGCAGGCCCACTTCAGTTCAGCAACCTGACTGCTGAACTGAGTTTTTGTTTTTCTGATGTCTACTGAATCTAAGGAACCATTAAAACATGATTTTAACAAGGAAATACAACTTACCCAACTTAATCATACTTATCTTAATCCATTATACTAATTGCATATCCTAATTAGAGTTGTAAAATCCACAAATCACCCCATAAATCACCCTAATAGCTGATTCATCATTCCCTTCCATTAAAATCACTAAAAACTCCTTAATAAGCATAAGCATATATATAAACTTGCCTCAAAATGAAGTTCCAAGTCCTTGTTAGTTTGGTTTGGAGATGAAATCCTCTCTTTGAGCTTGATTTCCAAGAATAATTCCAAGAAGATGCTCAAGAAGACAAAGAAGATAAAGGATAGCAACTTCTCTTCAATTCCCTTCACTTGAACCACTCTAAATGATGAAGGAATGGAGGAAGAAAGAAGAAGAAAAAATGGAGGAACGGTTGTTGGAGGAAGGTGCTGGAGATGAATGACTCAATGGAGTTCTCATCTTATCTTATAAGGGAATTTTGCATTTAACCCCCCTTTATTTCTCTTAATTCCATTTCAAGTCAAATCAAAGCCTACTTGGTTCATTTCTCATCGAATCAATTCAAGTCTTTTACACAATTCCTCGTACTCGTCGAGATACACATGCTGGTATCAAGACTTTCCGTATTCGGTAAAATACGTATAAATCCGTATTTATACACAATTCCTCATTTGCTTAACTAAATCGGCTTAATTAGTCTCAATTTTTGATTAATTAGAGCTAATCAGGATTAGCTCGGGACGGAGCCTAACATTCTCCTAAACTTTTAGAATCATTCGGTCCTCCGAATGCAATAAAATCAATAAAAAGCAATTCAATTAAAAGTTACCTGAACGAACAGCTCTGGATATTTCTGAGCCATCTGTTCTTCAAGTTCCCATGTAGCCTCATTGGGAGCATGATGATCCCAAAGAACTTTGACCCATTTGATTGTTCTGGTGCGTAGAACTGCCTCCTTGGTATCAATAATCTGTACTGGCCTCTCAACATATGTGGTGTCTGGCAATACTTGGATCTCTTCGTGACGAATCACGTGTGAAGGATCAGCCACATATTTGCGAAGCATCGAAACATGAAACACATTGTGGATACCGGAGAGCTCTGCTGGAAGGTCAAGTCTATAAGCTACATTGCCAATCCGACTCACGATCTTAAAAGGACCAATAAATCGCGGTGAAAGCTTTCCTTTCTGACCGAATCGGATCGTACCCTTCATCGGAGAAGTCTTCAAAAAGACTAGATCATCAACGGCGAACTCTAAATCACGCCGACGATTGTCAGCATAGCTCTTTTGCCGTGATCTAGCAACTTTCAGCCTATCCTGAATTTTCTGTATTCTTTCAGCTGTTTCAGCGATGATGGTAGGACCATGGAAACTCCGCGTTCCAACCTCTTCCCAGCTCACTGGGGTCCTACATCGACGACCATACAGTGCTTCAAACGGTGCCATCTCAATGCTGGAGTGATAACTGTTGTTGTACGCAAACTCGCACAACGCTAAATGGTCATCCCAATCACTCCCGAAATCAACCACACTGGCACGAAGCAAATCCTCCAATGTCTGTATAGTCCTCTCTGACTGTCCATCTGTCTGTGGATGATAAGCAGTACTAAACCGAAGTTTAGTACCCATCGAACTCTGAAACGACTGCCAAAATGAGGACACAAACCGACTATCCCGATCGGAGATAATCGAGACTGGTGTTCCATGCAATCGAATCACTTCCCTGATAAACAACTTGGACATCTCGCTGAACCCCATATCTTTCCTAAATGGAAGGAAATGTGCGGACTTTGTCAGACGATCCACGATCACCCAGACGGTATCGTGCTGCTTCCTCGTCCTTGGTAAACCCGATACAAAGTCCATCGTAATATGATCCCATGTCCACTTGGGAATATCCAGTGGATGAAGCAATCCTGGCGGTTTCTGATGCTCGAACTTCACACGCTGGCAAGTTAAGCAGGAGGCTACATAGCCTGCTATCTCCCGCTTCATATTATTCCACCAAAATCTGCCTTTGAGATTCCTATACATCTTGGTACTTCCTGGATGCATAGAATATCTGGTGTGATGAGCTTCAAACATTACAGCCTGCTTCAAATCCTCCTGTGCTGGTACACACAATCTGTCCCTGAAGTAGAGGACTCCTTCTACCAACACAAAATCTGGGCGATGTGCAATGTTATCCCTGATCTTTGCTAATTCAGGGTCTTCAAACTGCCTCTCTTTAATATCTTGGATAAGGAGTGGTTCAAAGACGGACATTTGTGCAATCATCACTCTATTATCCATCAAGTCAATGGCTACATCTGAGTCCCTGAACTCTTCTAGCAGATTCCAGCTATCTTCCAAGGATGCCAAGTCAGCTACTTTCCGACTCAAAGCATCTGCAACTACGTTTCCCTTTCCAGGTACATATTTGAATGGAAAGTCGTAGTCTTTAATCAGCTCCAACCAACGGCGTTGCCTCAGATTTATATCCTTCTGAGTAAACAAGTACTGAAGGCTCCTGTGATCACAGTGTACTTCGAAAGTCTCTCCGTACAAGTAATGCCTCCATTGCTTCAATGCAAAGACAACCGCTGCGAGCTCGAGATCATGAGTAGTGTAATTCTTCTCATGGTCTTTCAACTGACGCGAACCATATGCTATCACCTTGCGGTTCTGCATCAATACACATCCCAATCCTACACCCGAGGCATCCGAGTAAATCTCAAATCCTCCTCTTCCTTCGGGCAATGCTAAGATAGGGGCTGACACCAACTTCTGCTTCAAGGTCTGGAAACTGGACTCACATGCATCGTTCCATTGAAATGGAACATTCTTCCGAGTTAGTCTCGAAAGTGGTGCTGCTATTTTTGAAAAGTCCTTTACGAACCTTCTGTAATAGCCTGCCAACCCTAAGAAGCTTCTCACCTCTGGCACATTCTTCGGACTCTGCCAATTGGTAATGGCCTCAATCTTAGCTGAATCAACAGCTAATCCATCTCTGGTAATAATATGCCCCAGAAATGCCACCTGCTGTAACCAGAAGTCACACTTTTCAAGCTTTGCATACAACTGATTCTCTCTCAGTATCTGCAAGGCTGTTCTCAAATGCTGTGAATGCTCTATCTCTGTCTTTGAGTAGACCAATATGTCATCAATGAAGATCACGACGAACTGGTCTAAATATGAAGCAAACACTCTATTCATTAGAGCCATAAACACTGCAGGTGCATTTGTGAGACCAAAAGGCATGACTAGAAATTCATAATGGCCATAACGAGTCCTGAATGCAGTCTTCTGTACATCTTGATCTCTCACTCGAATCTGGTGATATCCAGATCGAAGATCAATCTTTGAAAAGTACGCTGCACCCTGGAGTTGATCAAACAACTCATCGATCCTAGGCAGTGGATACTTGTTCTTCACTGTTACTTGATTGATCTGCCTATAATCGATGCACATACGAAGAGTGCCATCTTTCTTTTTCACAAACAGAACAGGTGCTCCCCATGGTGAGACACTAGGTTTAATGAAACCTTTGTCGAGCAAATCCTGTATCTGTTTCTTCAACTCATATAACTCTGATGGTGCCATACGATATGGTGCCCTGGATATCGGTGCTGTACCAGGCACAAGCTCAATAGTAAAGTCCACTTCCCTGGCTGGAGGTAGACCTGGCACCTCATCCGGAAACACATCGGGAAACTCACAGACTACAGGAATATGTTTCAACTCCTGTACAGGCTTCTTCTCTGAGATAAAGGCAATATAGCCTTCACACCCACTCTGCATCAATCGTTCAGCCTTGAGTGCTGAAACAAGCCTGGTGTCATATCTCTTCCTGACTCCTTCAAATAGTACACTGGCATTGGCTTCATCAACCCTGAAGGTGATGATCTTGCGGAAACAGTCTAAACAAGCCCTGTACTTCGCAAGCCAATCCATGCCAAAGATCACATCAAAATCATTCATGGCTAATACAACCAGATCTGCTGGCATGGTTACCTCTCCAATCCTGACAGTGCACTGAGGTATGTATAACTCACACCTCACTTGTTTCCCCAAAGGTGTAGACACTGTGAAATCATAATCTAACTGCATGATCCGGTGTTGCATATCACAAACAAATGCAGGTGCAACAAAGGAATGTGTAGAACCCGGATCAAATAAAGCAATAGCAGGTCTACTATCAACATAAATTGTACCTTCCACTACATTGGCTGCAACATCAGCCTGTTCCCTGTTGACAGCACAAGCCATCCCAGCTATCTGCGGTCTCTCTACCTGCTGTTGCTGTCTGGGCTGTTGTCTCTGCCACGGACGCTGCTGTCCCTGACGTGGAGGCTGTGGCTGCTGTGGTCTAGGAGGAGGAGCTGGCAGTGCCAATCTCTGTGGAGGAGCTGGAAGTGCTGCCTGTCCTGGAGCCTGGTACTGATAAGGAGGTCTGTCATCTCTCCGAGCTCGTGGACAAAATGCCATCCTGTGTTCCAATGAACCACAGATAAAGCAAGCTCCGGAAGTCCTCCAACACAACTCAGTCCTATGGAATTTCCCACATGTAGCACAGACTGGTCTGTTCTCTCTCCTCTCATTCCTATCAGGTCTAGGAATGAATCTGTGTTTCTGCCTCTTGGACCTAGATGGTCCTCCCTTCTTGAACCATGAATCACCACTTCTCTTGGCATTCACGGCTAAAGCCTCAGCTTCTTTCTCTGCTTCCTTCTCTCGCTGAATCTCCTCTGCTGTGTAGGCCCTATCAACTGCCTCATCAAATGTCGTAGGCTTCTGTCCAGCCAATACGACAGCTTTGTACTCCGGATTTAGGCCTATGAGGAATCTCTTCAGCTTCTTTGCCTCTGTGTCTATCAATTCCAATGCATACTTGGACAGCTTCAAGAAGGTATGCACATATACAGCTACTGTCATATGACCTTGCTTCAAGGCCAAGAATTCTACCTCCTTTTTCTGCTGTACCTGCTCTGGGATGAATTTCCGCTGAAACTGCTGTCGGAAGATCTCCCAAATACCCTCTGATGGCATTGCTTTAAAGGCATCTTTAACACTCTTCCACCACGTCTTCGCTGTATCTCTAAACATGGTGGAGATAAGCAGTAGTCTCTGCTTCTGAGTGCAGACAACTGTTTCAAACACATCTTCAATGTGTTCAAGCCATTCATCTGCTTTCATCACATCCTCATCTCCGTGAAACTCAGTGGCTCCCCTCTTACGGAACCTCTCAAAGATAGCATGAGGATCCTTGTCCTTGTGCTGTAATACCACTTGTGTCTCAACATGTGGCTGCTGAACTGGCATTACTGGAGATTGTATCTGAGCCTGCAACTGGCTCTGTACTTCCAACATCGTAGCTATTTGGGTTTGCATGCCCATTTGAGCTTCATGGCTCCTGGCTAACTGCTCCAAAATAGCAGTAAAGCGCGCATCAGAACTAGGAGGGGGAGGCGGAACAATAGTAACATCATCTTGTGACCCTGACCCCGATCCCAATCCTGATCCTGACGCCATACTGTAACAATAAGGAAGGTAAGAATGCATCTAAACACTTCCATCTCAACTAGTTCACATATACATCACATATATAACACAATATGTGAAAGCAATAACATAAATCCATAGTTGGATTTGCTCGAAACACACACTTCTCACTGTGGTCCTAGCTTTGCTAAGTCTTTTACGTTTTCTTAACCTCGTCTTTGTAACATGGCTCTGATACCATACAATAAGTATGTCACGACCCGGACCCGAGATCAGAGTCATTAGGGTTAACCCCGGGGTCGCGATGTTCATACTTACTCCCGTAGATCCGAAATAACCGAAGTTCAAACGAATCTACAAGGGATCTTGCATACGTACCTGTCAATGTATAGTGCGGAATATACAAATAATATACATTGACAACCATTAACAAAACAAATCATATACTTTACTATGAACAGTAAAGTTACTTTACATCATTCAGTTTTCCTATTATCAACCACTGCATATTTAAATTACAATGCAAGGGACATCCTTTATATACTTACAATACCAAAATGAATCTACCAAAATCATTTCAAAAAGTTCTCAAAAGATTTCCACTTGTTCGCCCTCAAATCATGTCCATTCGGCTAAACCTCCTGGAGGTAGCGAATGGGCCTCCTCCGCTGACGGGACGGTCTCGGAGGTACTGGCACGGGCAACTGAGCCTGTAACATCATCAGTAATACCATGAACACGACGGTTCAACAAGGTATACATATATTTATGACATTTCATAATTCCTAACAATGCATCATTTAACAGTGCTAAACAGTTCATAAGAAATACCATGAACAATACATATACTGGCAACTACACTAGCAAGGGTTTCAACTCCAATCATTTCTTCCCAAAACGGGAACATTTCATATTCATTTATTCATAAGGTTCCATATTTATTAATGGCTTTTCAGTGTATGACTTTTCAGTCAATGACCTTTCGGTCCAGTGTGGTGAGATCTCCCAGTGTCTTGATCAGAGATCACTGGTGTCCCACGGGCTCCGGAACACCCCATTCTCATCTGCTGCAGCAGGAATAATCATTTCATTTATCCTTTCTCATTTCCAGTCAATACGGAGTTCGGAAACCACTAGGTAGTGCCAGACCTGTTAACAATTCCTATTAATCTCAATCTAATTCTAAATTAAGCCTCTAACCAACCCTTAAGTGAAACGACCGTTATCGATGCACGTATTACTATAGATGATATTACTTAAGTATGTGTGCATTAGGATAACCCTCGTTAACACTTAGGATGGTTTAAACATGATTAATATTAATTTCTAAGCTTAAACTACCCTTTCTAGACATTTCTCAATGAGCCAAGTCGACATAGGAAGGCCCGGTTATACTTGTCCCCATATCTACTTCATCTCCCAATATATGCTCATGAAGAGGTGTATACCATTGGTTTCTATGCTCCAAGAGCTTTCCAACGATATATAGAACTCAAAAATTGAACATATGGGTCAAAAGTTATGGCCATTCGAAGTTGGCCCTTTTGGCCCAATGGGCCGACCCACTCGGGTAGGCCCAACCCGGCAGGCCCACTTCAGTTCAGCAACCTGACTGCTGAACTGAGTTTTTGTTTTTCTGATGTCTACTGAATCTAAGGAACCATTAAAACATGATTTTAACAAGGAAATACAACTTACCCAACTTAATCATACTTATCTTAATCCATTATACTAATTGCATATCCTAATTAGAGTTGTAAAATCCACAAATCACCCCATAAATCACCCTAATAGCTGATTCATCATTCCCTTCCATTAAAATCACTAAAAACTCCTTAATAAGCATAAGCATATATATAAACTTGCCTCAAAATGAAGTTCCAAGTCCTTGTTAGTTTGGTTTGGAGATGAAATCCTCTCTTTGAGCTTGATTTCCAAGAATAATTCCAAGAAGATGCTCAAGAAGACAAAGAAGATAAAGGATAGCAACTTCTCTTCAATTCCCTTCACTTGAACCACTCTAAATGATGAAGGAATGGAGGAAGAAAGAAGAAGAAAAAATGGAGGAACGGTTGTTGGAGGAAGGTGCTGGAGATGAATGACTCAATGGAGTTCTCATCTTATCTTATAAGGGAATTTTGCATTTAACCCCCCTTTAT
This sequence comes from Cinnamomum chago, assembly GCA_038049695.1. NCBI lineage: Eukaryota > Viridiplantae > Streptophyta > Magnoliopsida > Laurales > Lauraceae > Cinnamomum > Cinnamomum chago. Next base: position 40,968,393 of record CP142453.1, on the reverse strand, counting down.
TTCTCTTAATTCCATTTCAAGTCAAATCAAAGCCTACTTGGTTCATTTCTCATCGAATCAATTCAAGTCTTTTACACAATTCCTCGTACTCGTCGAGATACACATGCTGGTATCAAGACTTTCCGTATTCGGTAAAATACGTATAAATCCGTATTTATACACAATTCCTCATTTGCTTAACTAAATCGGCTTAATTAGTCTCAATTTTTGATTAATTAGAGCTAATCAGGATTAGCTCGGGACGGAGCCTAACAGCAACCCCTGTATACAGCAAGAACACACAATATATTGCTTGCCTCAACCTTGAAAGAAAATAACACTCTAATAATGCTGGTTGACTGCTCTAGTAGTGCTTTTTATATTGATTTTTTTGAGAAAAATGGCCTAAACTACATCTAGGCTGTACATCCAGCTTTAAACAATTCTTAGATGTTTTAATCATCTCATAAAACATAAACCCAAACAAATAAAAGAAATTGCTGTGCATGGGCTGGATGTGCATGGGCTGGATGTGCTGGCTGGGACTGGAATGTGTGGCCCAATGACCTGTTTTTTTGTTCCAATGTGTGGACAATGGTGAAAGTCCTGGGGATCCGAACCCTAGAGGGGGTGAATAGGGTGAGCTTCATTTATGACCAATTATAACCAATTTTAACTTCTTTAAAACAACTAGTCACATGTGATGATTAACCATACAAGATGCGGAAGCTAACAAAAGAATCACCAAAAAGCAATCACCATCACACAAGGATTTATAGTGGTTCGGCCTCAATGCCTACATCCACTACCGGCTTGTGATCCAACACCCCACCGGATTTCCACTATTTATGCTTTTCAATAGGCTAAGCAATAACCTTTACAATATGTTTTTCAAGGCTTAGCAATAACCTTTACAATGATGTTTTTCAAGGCTCAACATCAACCTATACACTATGCTTTTATAGGCTAAGCAATAACCTCTTCAACCACAAGGTTGGTTATCTCACTAAGTTAGTGTCTATAATACACTTGATGGAGATTCAATTAAGCTCGTTACATTTGCCTCTAAAATAGGCGGATATGAAAATGAAAATCTAATACACACACACACTATGAATGCAAAGATGAAAGTACATGATGTGTGTGTGTGATGTCCTCAATCATTTTGAAAATGAAAGCTCAAAAATGTATGCCTAAGGCTTTTGAAAGTTTTAGCTCATAAAAACATTTATGATTGAGGAAAGAATGCAAGTCACATGTTAAAAGTAACAACTTGTTAATGATATCAAAGATTCACAAGTTGTATGAAATTAATTAGCTCTAAACATGTGATGCATAGGGATGTCAATCAAATCAACAATGTAGCTCAAAACATAAAAATAGATTTGATTGAAATTAGGGGACAAATCATATGTAATTATAAAAACAACTTGAATATGATATACCAATCAATGCAAGGCAAGTTGTGAAACTTTAAAATAAAGTTACATATGATTTGTAAACATGTTGAATCCAAAACATAAGATATATTTGAAAAATATTTTCTTATGATGGAAAACAACAACCAAAGATTCAACCAAGTATATGGATCATGTTACATCTAATTTCAAAGATGTTTCCATTAACATGATCTACTTAGATTTACCAAGGATAAAGTACTACTTGGGTTGAATCAATGGTGATGCATCCAAAACAATAGATCAATTCAAAATATAAAACATGCTAAGGATACAACACATCATAGGTTAACATGCTACTAAAGATTTATCAAAGATAAAACAAAAACATGAAAACATATGATATGAAAAGATGTTGAATCCAAAACATAAGATAGTTTTGAAAGTGATTTTCTTATGTTAAAAAAACAACAACCATAGATTCAACCAAGTATATGGATCATGTTACATATAATTTCAAAGATGTTTTCATTAACATGACCTACTTAGATTTACCAATTCAAGTACTACTTGGATTGAATCAAATGGTGTTGTATCCAAAACAATAAATCAACTCAAAACATAAAACATGTTAAGGACACAACACTTCATACATAGTTTATCATGCTACACAAGATTTACCAAAAATAAAACAAAGCATGAAAACATATGATTAAGGAAAGTAGAGCCTACTTGGTGATTTAACTTCATTAATCCAAGCTTTAGCTTTCCTAATGATCCCCTTCATCCCTTAGTTCATTTTCCTTTGATATGCCTCAAAACCCCTCAAGGAGGTCCTTAAAATTCCCAACTTTTGGCAAAGGAAAGAACTCATATTTATAGCAAAAAGTGCCCAACGGCTAGTCCTCGGTCGACCTGGAAACAGGTCTCGGTCGACCGGGAACACACAACGGTCAGAGATATGACCGTTGGTGCCCCAGGGCATTTTCTGCCTGCAGTGTTCCCGGTCGACCGGGACCCCTGGGCCGGTCGACCGGCCACACTGCTGGGACCAAAAATTCCAACTTTTGCATATTCCAAAGATTTTCTTTGTGGAACTTTTTGGGCCACTAAACCAAGCTTGAATACATGTTTTAAATCATTCTAAGAGGTTTAAAAACATGAAACATAAAAAGCCTAAAATGATTCAAAACTTTAAAAACAAAGGCTAGCTTGATTTGATAAAACTCTTTTCTAAACCAAATGCATCCAAGATTAAAAAACAAATCATGCATAAATCAATACTTTTACAAATCTTAAAAACAATGCAAGAATAAAACAAGATTTCAAGATTTCTAAAATCAATGCATGTGTGTGTGAATCAAATGATGCTAGAATGATTATGCATCCATCAAATTGCAATCTACAAAATTCCTAACAAATGGGTCCACATGTGGTGCGCGTTACGTGATGGTAGGGTTTTGAACCCTTTTGCTAGATCCATTTCAGCCAAATAGGCATTGACTAGCGTCTGTAATGTATAACAACTGGATGGCTATGTCTTTCTCCCTTGCATGAGAGGAACTCGAGTTTTAGTCTGATTCTTGATTTGCTTCAACTTGTTAAACGACAGCTTTGTAGGCTGCAAGATCTCTTGATTATTTCAAAATTAAATGGACATGCATGAAAAATGCTGACTGTTATGTAGAATAAACTCAAGTAGATGACTGGCCATTTCAGCCATAGTATTAGATTGTTTTTTTGTTACAGCTTCAAGCTACAAATTTTGATTTTTTAATAGATAATTATTTTCAAGGTTCTAAAATTTTATAACTAAATCCTGAGGGCCATATACAATCCTGGTTTCTACATGTCAAGAAATGATGCAGTCCTGATTGGTTAAATTGGACTGTCAAAGGGAAAGATTTAATAAACCAAGAATATTCCAGCAAGTATAAATGTTTGCAGAAAATTACAGAGAATCCAGAAATTAAAATTAAACAAGGAACCAAAGTTAATCCACCACAAACTAATCTCAATCTCATGGAATAAGTGCCCATGTGAGCCCTCAACTCCCTCAACATCCCAATCTCATATGTCACCTCTGTTTGTTGATATGCTCTGTTTGTACCAAACAGAACCAAACCTCTCTGTCTTGCTAATATTCTTTTGTTTCTATATTTCAAAAGCATCCAATAGAGATAAAATACATAGTCAGATGAAACGAGAGAGTGAAGAGAAATACAAACAAATATGTGAAAAACGCTTTATACAGCTGAAGAGAAGGATCCCAATACAGTTCCAGTGTCTGGCTGGCTGCTTCTATATATATAGAGACATGAGAGTGGGGATTCCTGGCATGGCTGATTTAGAATCCTATGGGTCCCAGATTGACGCTAGACTTAAAAGTTTTGAGGAATCATTTGTTACTCTGAATAACAGAGTAAAATAAAAACAATTGATGAACCTTGAATATAAAATAAAAACAAAGACCTGACAATCGAATAACAGAAACATTAGCAAGGCAAGTTCAAACTGCACCTGAATGTTTGTGAATTAAAATTTGATCAGAAGATTCTGGCCATCCAATTGATGAACCTTAGACTTGAGGCATTTGATTAATGGGAAATTTTGGATCTAGTGTACATGGGCTAACGGTCCATTAAACAGGACCATCACGCTGGATGTCATTAGTAGCAGCACCGGAAATCTAGTACAAAAAAACAGTCATTTGAGTATGAATTTTAAAATGAATTAAATCCAAATATAACTGATTTTTAAATCTATGGTATGCTACCCACAGGGACAGACGAAGACGACGACGGGCCACTCCCAGTGAAGCTCTGCATCCATGTCATCAATTGGTTCAATTGGGTTTGCATCTGGACCACTTCCTCTTGCAAGGATATCCTCTGAGCTCTCTCCACCTCTGCTATCCTCGCCGATTCAGCAGCTGCAGCTCGTGCTTCATTAATTGAAGCTCGTGGGCCATATATATCAGAGGGAGTGACACCTAACCCAAACGTACGAACCCAGCCACGTCCATCTACTCCCATCACTTGGGTGAAGATGTCATCTCGTGTTGTCCTGCTTTGTGAGCTTTCAGGAAGTTGGCTAAGTCTTTCATTGAGCTCTCTGCAATTCAAAATTTTGAGCTCAGTTAGTTTTTAAGTAAAACACATCAATTCTTGCAAATTTAAGATTGTAAACAGCACACAATGTAGATATGAACAGGCTGGTTGCATGCATCCATCATCATCATCATCAAATAAGAACAAGAAGAAGAAGAAAAACAAGAACTACAATCAAATTAGATCATTTGGGTTTTTTTCCAAAAAATAAGCATATTTGGTGTAGTATTATATGATGACTAATGAACAATTTTATAAGCGGGCGGGACAGGAAGCTAGACCTGTATAAACTATATGGAGATGAATGTTGGGCAGCAGAGGAACAACATGGCAATGTGCATGCATGCAGCCAACATGCAGAAACTTACATGAAGAGAAATAGGAATGAGTGTATTAGAGGAAACTTCCAAACCAAAGCATATTTGGTGTAGTACCAGACAGACAAAACCCCCTCCAGACTACCAAGTTACCTGCTCAACAGGTATCTCTCTGAAATTCACGTTATGGCAAAAGCAACAACTGTTACAGGCAACTAAGGTTATCCAATAGAATGAACCCCAATTTAAGCATACACTAAGTTACCTCCTTTTACTTTACAAAGATCAAACAGTCCCTTGTCTAGCCTCATTCCATCTCCCTGGGTCAGTTGAGTCTGAAATAATATGATCCAGATTCCAACCCATTACTGCAAACCAAGTATCTTTAACATGTAAGCCATATTTTAAACTAAAATGAATCGAGTTACATTGCTGTCTCAGATCATGGATCATCCTGGTTGGAGTGACAAGGTGGGTCAGAAAAATGCAGAGGTTCACTTAAGCTATTCTCATTGCATGTGTCTGCCAGATTGGATTTTCATAAAGACCAATTTTGGCCTTGCTAAGCTTGGCATGCACAAGGATGCCCCAGACATGTCAAACTGAAGCAGCCGCACTTGCACCTATGCCTTAAAAGATCTAAAAATACAAATAGGTGGCCATTTGAAATTACTTTTGTGTGGTTAATAAGGTTGACAATATAATTGGATATGATCATTTCATTTATTATTATTACTTTTTTGCTAAAGGTCATTTGTGTATTAAAGGAAGAAGGGAATACTAGACAAAGCACATTATAAACAGAGCGTTGACCCCATAAAAATACAAGGCACAAAGGCCTCAAAAGCCTAACAGGCTGCTGTACAAGGCCTCAAAACAGAAAAAGGAGCAGCACTACAAAACAGAGCATGATGCTAAAACTGAACTTCAGTGATCAATAATGCCCAGGTTGTGCAGGAGACGGTGCAGTTGCTGCCTTTCGATATGATCTGGGAGGCAGGTAACCAGCAGAACACTTTGTTATTAGAATTTCATTTTCTTTTATTTTGGAAAAAAGAGAGAAAGCAATTGGTTTTTAAACCCAAATAATGATTTTAACATGTTCAACAAGGATTAAACATACCATAACGTCCTCTGATGCTCGATCCACGAGCTGCCCATCTCAGCGTGTATGAGTAATTCGGAACACTTCCATCCGGTCCGGCACCTGACCATTGGGATCTCGCGCCCGCTATAATCATTTAAAATAGTTAGATTAAAAACAATGAGATGGATATCCAAAGTATTATATTAACAAAAATGATTTAATTAAATAAGAAATTACTGCTTCATCGCATATTCGGTGTACACAAGCAATTCATTGCTTTTTCAGATATTCAATTGTTGATAGTCAAGAAAGAAACACTGCCATTTATTCATGAACCATCAATTTCAGGTGAAATTATATTTAAAAGAAAGAGATGAAGAACAGTTATTCAGTTCACACAACAAGCAAAGATGTAGCACCTAGAATCAAAACTGAACTTCATGAAATTATGAACAGAATTAACAAGAATAAGAACTGTAACTACCAACTTCACAAAATACCAGTTTTGACAAAGAAAAAATATGGAAACAGTAGGCACCCATTTCAAACAACTGAATCATATGAGGGGATTCAAACCATATACTACACATAGCTTTAAAAAAATATATCAAATGGAAAATAGTTGCTACTAGACACATACTAAAGCATCATATTAGTGAAAACAGTAAAACTAATTGGAACCAAAGACAAGAATAGAAGCTACAAACCAAAACTTCTATTTGGTAAATGGAGAATAATGCCAAAACAATGACTACCCATTTCATGAAGCAGATTAAACGTTAAGAATCACAACTACACTCCACTCAATGAACAAAAACATTAAAAACACAAATCCTGAGACAACCCATTTCTCAATTTATTGGTTTTCAGATGAAATTAAAAAAAAGAACAGAAAACACATGGACAAATGCAAGAACCAAAGGACATTGGTTTTCAATTCAGCCTTCCAAATGGAACGAAAAGCTCTTCTTTTGTATAGAAGGGTTTTCCTGCCCTGTTTTGAGGGAAGTTAATATATTCTTACTTACCTTCCAAAGAAACAAAAGCCCTTCTCTTAACATTTATGCGAGTGAGAGCCTGTATATACATTTCTGTATTTTCTCATGTGGAGCACATATGTTAACAATCCTTTCAAATGTAAGGGTTGTGTATTCAATGTAGAAATGCAGGTAGCTACTAGATGGCTTTATTTCTTTTCAAGTCATTGTTATTTTTCATAATGTCTTAGTTTAAAAACTTCTGATGATGTTAGATTAACACTTTTTTCATTGCTGGTGATGGTGATGGTGATGATAAGTAGTGCCTTGTGGTCTCTGTGTGATGAGACCTGCATAGATTTTTTTTACTTTGAATTACAAAGCTGACCTGTGGCGATCTGATAATGCGTTCACAGTAATAATTGCATTGGATCTTCTTGCAAAGTCTTGCACTAGTTCAACTCTCAACTTACTAAATGAAAAGCCTGGGAGCAACAGAGAAGCCAATGATTTCCAATAAACATGATTTTTCTAAGTTATTGTTATATCAAAACCAATGTCCATCATAAAGGCTACCCATTCCTTTGGATACATTAACTAAGACCACCCATTTCGCCAAACATTGGTTTTCAGATGATATTGAATGAAAGAACAGAAGATACATTAGAATTAAGGCTAATACAGCATGGGTTTAACGAGAATGTGGGATAGAGATAGAAAAAAACAAAAGGAAACTTGGGAGAAGAAGTTTAATTACTCGTCTTTTCTGTAAATGCACCCCGTCACCTTTTGCTTATTTGACATTCTATCCTAGTTTAATCAACTCCCACAAGTAGAAGAGTAATTTATTGCAATCAACTAAACAGTAATTGTGATGATTATGATGATGGTTTAACTAAAGAACAAATGGTTAATGAGTTCAGACCTCAATCCAATTCAAACTGGAAGTGCCACTAGTAAGCAGGGATACATTTTCAGAACCATGGAACTAATACTATTAAGAAATTAAAAACCATATACCACACAGAGGGAATCTAAAAATGTATGAGTGCTCAAACCTGATATAGTACCTGATAAGAAAGGGGATGCCACCTAAGTAAGTCTGAAACAACAACTTAAGAGCTGGAACTCTAAGAAACAACAGTGAAGAAAAGTAAATTGAAAGAATAGTCTCTGGGCATATAATCTTTAGCTAGGAGTCAATTTCTTCACTAAATACTTGGCACAAGTGACCTGTAATTTGTAGCGATAATCATAACATCATTGAAGAAGAACAAAATTACAAAGTTATCTACTATAAAAAAAGCTCAAATATCATAAGAACTAAAAATAGCTTAGCTGCATGTGAAGATGAATTGTGTGTCTAGTGGAACTTTAAAAAAAAAATGCATGTGCAATATAAGACACATTCAAAAGGTACCCACAAGTTCTGTCACTCCATGTCAGATTGAGTAGAGTCATCAAACTAACGTTGATGGTGATTGATTATTCTGGATTCTTTCAACTCTTAAAATATGAAAATCTCCAATAATTAGTATAGTCACCACAAGCACTTGAAACATTTCACAATCAAACGGTGTCATGAGTTTCTTGGAGATCATTTGCTCTATGAAATCTATAAAAGTAGAACTTCCTCAAAACCAAACCAGGCTACTCTGATAACACATCCATCAAACATTAGAGAAAAAAAAAAGAATTTTATTATATAACAGATATAAATATATTCTACAACACACACCAATTACAAAGATACAATACCAGTGAACAGGAAAGAATCATACATCAATCACCCCATCTCTCTCTCCCTCTCTCTCTCTAACCCATCAAAAATAACCAAAACCCAAGTATAATAAGATAATAAACATCAGCCCCAACAAATAGAAATTACAAAAAAAAAGACACCCCAACTAGAGAAAATCAAGAAAGAGGAGAACCCATGAAGGAAAATGGAGAGAAGAGCTAGCTCACACTACTAGAAAAAAGGCTTTTTATATCGGTTACAAAAAGTCCCCTATATCGGTTTTTAATATAACCGATATAATATCTTCACTTAAGGTTTTTTATATCGGTTTATATTTTTTTATATCGGTCAATTTTTTATTTATATCGGTTGCACAGGAACCGACATAATAAACTGTATATATAATATCGGTTATAAAATATATGATATTAATTCTAATATTTTATATCGATTATTACAAAACCAATATTATATACGCATATATTATATCGGTTGTATATACATAATTTATATCGGTTTTTATTAAACCGATATTATATTCACAAATTTTATATCGGTTTCATAGAAACCGATATTATATTGACGATAATTTTACATCGGTTTAAATCACTTAATCTGCTGCTCTCGGCACGCGCGGGTTCTCGTTCTTTCCCTCCTTTTCTTTTTCGTTCCCTCCCTTCTCTTGCTTTCTCCATCATTCTTTCTTTCCCTCTTGTTTTTTTCCTTCCCAACTCCCTTCTCTTTCTTTCTCCATTAATCGTGCCATCTCTGTTTGGGGTTCCTCACTTTCGTGCACTATTTCGGTTCTTCTCCCCCCCCCCCCCGGTTTCCCAGTTTATCTTCCTGCAGATAGGTTCCTTTTCTCTCTCTCTCTCTCACTCACTCTATCTCGATCTCGATCTGCTCTTCTCTCTCTCTCTCTCTCTCTGCTCTTTTCCCTCATCTCCCTCACGATCTCCATCTCTTCCTTTCTTGTCTTTCTCTCTAGTCTCTGCTATTGAGATCTCATGTTGTCTTTCATTTCCATTTCAGGAAGAACAAGAGGATCTCTAAGGGGAAAAAGGGAGGAAAGAAGAAGGCGTAAGTTTGATAAAACCCTAAATATCTTTCCCTTTGTTGTGAATCTTCTCGTTGTGTTGGTTGTTATGGATCTAATCTTTGTTTTCATTGTTTGTATTACTAATCTAGGGTCGATCCTTTTTCTAAGAAGGATTGGTATGATATCAAAGCACCATCGGTGTTCAATGTCCAAAATGTCGGTAAAACCCTCATCACTCGAACACAGGGTACCAAGGTCTGTCTCCTAAACCTTTCAGATCTTCTCGTTTGATATCTGGATTTGATGCTTTTGTCCATCTTTTCTGCTGTTTGTAATTGTATGGAATGACTTAATAGATTGGTGTGAAAAAAGGGATGTGTGTGAAATCTGTTTCTGATACGTGTTGCGCATAAAATCTAGTAATAGAAAAGCATTTACTATTATTGTTTACATTTACTACTATTTGACACTTGCTGTTATTTAACCTGAATAACCCATAAGTTACGTCCTTGGAAATCATTTTAAAGGGATTACTTGCTTTCAATTTTTTGGGGTCACTGTTATCTCTCTTTTGTATCAGATAATTTGCAGTGCTTTTGATGTGGGCTTTGAGATTTGGGTCTGGTTTTCTATGGCTTATTCTTCTGCTTATCGATTTGCATTTATCTAGTGTGCTTGCTTTTACTATGTTGGATGGTCATATTTAATTAAATTTCATCATCATCATTGGAGAATTGGGTAATGTTTTCATGGATGGCTTTAACCTATATGGTAGCAGGGAGAAATCAATCTTAATTGCTATTTTGATGAGTTTTAGTTTTGTTGGAGGGTAGTTGAACTAATGTATGTTTTGCATGATATGCTTTTGTTGACAGATATATGGATCTAATTGGATTTTGGGGTTTGATGTATTGGGTATTCAATCCCAATGTAGGTTGATGCATACATCCTGTTTTGGAATCATTGCTATGAAGCAGTTACTCAGAATCAAATTCATCTGGCTTCTACTTTGTTCATGATATTCATGATTCAAGCTGTAATTAGTTCTGAAAAGTATCATGTTCACTTTCTAGCACATGGATGAAATGTAAATGCCATTCATGGAGGCATTTTTCGTATCAATATCTTGTATATATCTGAAGGCACATTGGATCATTGTAAACTTTTTTTTCCTATATTCATGCAAATTGTATAAAGTTTTGTGCTATTTTATGGAGTTTGTGATCTTTCTAAAGCAATGGCAATCATGTTTGGTTTTCCAAATTTTGTCCTGGAATTCTCTTGGAATTTTACAAGCAGTTTTGGCTTGTCACTGTCAGTTGGGATCTTTAGTTTGGAGGAATTAAGAATTCAAATCTGTATTTCATGAGGTTGCTTCCAATCCGTAAAATGCAACACTATTTCTTGGGACATGAAACATTCATGTCTGGTAACTAAAACATTTTTTTTCTCACTTTACCATACTGGGTGAGTTCATCTTTACCACTTATAGTGGGCATGTATAGGTCTCATTCAATTGTGCACATGTGAGGAGAAGCTTGCAATGAAATAGCCACTTAACAAGATAGTGCTTTTATTAGACTCATACCCTGACACCCATGAGACCCACTAGTGTCTTGGTCGAAATAGCAGTCATGTGTGGCCTGTAAAAATGATATGTATTGCTGACGTAGCAGTATCAGTAGTCTTTTTCTCTTTCTGTTTTTTTATCCATAAAACCGAGAATATTTTAAAATGTTAGATCTTTTTTTTTTTTTTTGCATTAGGGCATTTTATATGTGTGTCTATTGGAACTCCGAAAGTCAGGTAGACCCGTATCTTCTACGCTGTTGAATTTGTTCAGTTTTAGTGTACTCCACATCAAGTGAGGTACAGTTAAAAGTTACATTAGTGTTTGAAAGGAAGGAAAAAACTGGAAGTTATTGGGTGGGATTTTTGTTACCCTTTCCATCCTATCAGATCTATGAATGCTTTGATGTAAATGGTACTTATCAAATGGAACTAGCAAGCCTGGCGATTTCCTCAATACTTGATAATTCTTCAGATCTATGAATGCTTTGATGTAAATGGTACTTATCAAATGGAACTAGCAAGCCTGGCGATTTCCTCAATACTTGATAATTCCTCTATTCAGCCTTAAAAATTGAACGTTTTTTAGTTGGCAATTCAGTTATGTTAAGAACTGTGGTTCACTTATCCCACTCTAGTATGAACTGAGATTTATGAGTTTCATATTTCGAGTTTGATGTTGGTTTGTGTTTCTAGAATGTAGTTTGTATTTCCCTCTTCTGCTCATCTGCTTGTTTTGACAGTCTTAATTGAGTGATTAGGGCAATCCTTAAATTATATATTAATTTATGAAACTGCAGGTCCTTACCAATGGCATAGAAGTTAAGATGCAGAGGAATGCCCTAAGTGTGATTGAGGCTCCGACTGGTCAGGAGGAAGATGATGAGATCGAATGTGAAAATATGCAGTGGAATGTTTCAGATATGGGTGAGTTCTATGAGAATGGTTTAACTAGTCACAAACATTGTTTTCCCACATGCACTTGGTTGCATGCCTTGTCAACTGTCTTCTTGTGACATATTTGACTACTAAATCTAGACAATCAAAATGTTGGTACAAACATTTCTATGCATGCGTATTTGATAGGTGACATGAATTGAACTTGCAACCTTGTTGTTGCGATAATATTCACCTTCTTACTGCACTACGGGATCATCTAATAGAAACAGGTTAAAAGAACGTAAAAGCTTATTCATGTTACAGTTAAATGTTTATGTATCTTCCACATGTAATTTTCCACCAAGAATGATGTAGGAGATTATTGTGGGTTAGTCCTGAGCTTGGTTGTCATCTTTATTCATCTGTTATAGAAATTCTCTATTAGAAACAAAGTGTCCTTGCTACATAGGATGCAGCATGTTTTATTGCATCTTTAACCTTTCCACTATTTTTAAAGTGTCCATAATTTACTTTACCTTTTTTTCCCTGTATTTCTGACTGCTCTTTTGCTGTTGATGATTCTTTGCAGCATCTGATGAGACCCAAAAGCTACACAGACCAAGACATCGGTCACATAGAACCATTGGATCGGCTCACAAGGCCACAAGCCGATCCCATTCTTTTGATTTGCAATCCAAGGGATCTGTATCACCTACTCGGGGTGTAACAGTATGAAAAAAATTCTTTCCCTCAATTTTCATTTCTATCAATATGTTTTTGAACATGTTCTGCAGTCTGGAATTAGTGGACTTTGTTTCCTTCATTTATTTTTCTAGCATTTGGTTCAGAAGGTTGACTTGAGCAAACTAGGAACACCAGCACTATGGAGATATTCGCAATACTTCAAGCTTGTGAGTTCATGTTTCCTATCAATGTTGAAGTTGGGGGCATTAATAATGGAATGCTTAATCAATAGAGATACAACCTTTTGATAGTGCTGAAAGAGTCCACTAGACATTGGTTCATTATCAGATAGACAGTGTTACTGACTCTTCCCTCTCTTAAAGTTCTACCCCATTGGGTGATATCATTGATTCATGACCAAAGGTGCCCATTTAATGTGGGCACAGTTGGACTGGATCTTCTGATGGAAGGAGATGATTAAGGCATGCCATTTATTTTGTTGACTGTATGAATGGAATGATTCTCAATAAGTGGCTCCTTTAAGTATGGTCTGTTGGTGAAACAATCAATAAATTGTGAAAGTTGTTTGCTACGTTTTGCTTTTTCTATTTATTTAAAGCGGTTGTTCTTCATTTTCTTTTCACTTTGTTCTTGGTGTTCTTCTCTGGGCTAGGTTGACTCCATTCCTAACCCTACAAAAGAGCAGCTAATTGATGTTGCTCGGAGACATTTCATGCTGTTGGTACTTGTCTCAAACGCATGAGATTATGTGTTCTTTTCTTGTTCTATATTTTTAAATAACTATGGTTGATTCTCCTTTTCTTGTTGTTGAATCGAATTGCTTTGTGCTGTTATTGAAGCAATTGGATGAGTTGCAGGTCCTTGTAGGTTTTGTGCAGGCTGCTAAAAGATTGAAGACCGTCTGCAAATGACCCTTATGAAGTTACATTCCATGCTAACAGATTGGGGTCCTAGTGTATGTCTGCATTCGAATGAACCACACACATACACCCTGCCAGTCACCGATCCCTTGATTATTATGGTGTAGTGGTATTTAGGGACAGTTTTTTCATGTAATTCAATACATAGGAATCACATGGACTTATACATTGGTACCGTGAGTTGCTACCTTCTTTTTTTTTTTGACATCCATCATTCATTAAAATAGACATGTATTGATATTATCTAGGTTCTCTTATTTACAATCAGAGGCCAATTGTGGTTTTTTCTTCAAAATGTCAACAATTAAATTGTTAGCTTTCTCCATTGTCTTCTTCAATTCATCTTGTGGTTTTTTTGTGGCTTGTTAGAACACTGAGATGAAGATTTTGACTTTACTCTTTTTCTTTGTCATGATCATCTGGTGTGTTCAGCAGATGCTGAATTGTATGACTATAATGAAGAGAAGGTATGTTATAATGCACCATAAGTATAGGATAATTGATAATTTATAGTCTATACCTTCACTAATAATTCCTACATGTATTGGCAAGAGAACAGGGGCAGTCCTTGAGCTCTGCTGATGATTTTTACAAGAACTTGTTGTCAAGAGCTACTATAAGAATCATGTCAAGGTACTGAGAAGATTGAATGTGAATGCGTTTGCTTTTATTTCTTTTGCTAATTTATTGTTTTGTTACCTGTGAATGAGATTTATTGCTTTTTATTGTCATTATTTCCTTCTTACATCTTTCTGCAAAAGGGCCTCAACTGCTTCTCAGTAATTGTAACCTGCAAAAAGAAATAAGAAATGCAGTAGTTAGCACCTGCTGCTAACCGCCAGTGCTTTTTATGTTCTTCCTGCGGCTAGCCGTAGGTGCACTGGCGGCTAGCTAACCGTGGGTTTTCGGTTTGCTTTCCAGAGACCTTGTTTTGTCAGATCACTCTTGCGGTTACCCCTGCAGTTGCCTCACGGCTAGCCCCCAACTATTCCTGCGGCTAGCCGTGAGCCAACCTGATTTGAATTTTCTATATATCTAGAGCGTCTTTCCCCTTTCCTAATGACTCTTTTGGAGAGAGCTTTTGCATGCTATCTTCTTCCCAACATATCTAAGCTCTCAAATCTTCTTCCAGCCACTCATGTAGTAGATTGGTCAAGCTTTTAGAAATGAGGTTTCTCCTCCATTTGTTCTTCATGTGAAATCATTTGAATGTATGATATACTTGATCAGTTGCTATGTTTCATTGTTTCTCATGCTGAATGCATTGATGTGGCCATGGGTTTCTTTTCTGTATCTTTCCTCATCACACACACACAAATACAGGCTCATGCTGTACTGTTGATGTTCCACTTAATTATTTGACTTTATGAGATTGTTTGTTTGTGCATAAGCTGATTGCAACTGTTTGTTTGTGTATAATTAAGCTGACTGCCATCTACTGGAAACTGTTGTCTGTGTTACAGATATCTCCTCGCCAAGGACTTTTGAGAGTGCGTGAATTCACGTTTGCAGAGATTGAGCATTTTGTTGATCCTGATGACAAATCTCACCCGAAATACAAAGAGGTTGCTGATTTGGAGTTTTTAATGTTCCCTAGAGAAGAGCAAATGACTGGAAAACCAGCCAAGAAAATTTGCCTTGGTCAAGCAGTTTCAAAGGTTGTTTGTTTACACTTTGTCGTTTACCTCTGTTTTCATTTGGAAAGGAAAATCTTGATTCTTGCATATACAGTTTAGTTTGCTTTTTTATATTCAATGATGGCTGTTAAGATATTATTTATCTATTGCCTTGCTTATCCATTTCTGAATCCCTATGTAGGATGGAACCATTGCTTGTCCATTTCTAAATCTCTATGTAGGATGGAACGCTGAAAACAAGTTGGGATCTCAAAAGCTGATGGTTATTGTACAAGAGTTCATTTTTCTCAGGCAGAAGTTTTTTTTTTTTTTTTTTGTGTGTGCATGTTGGGATTCACTTTTTCAATAAAAGAATTCTAACTTTAAATGGCTTTAGCTGTTTGATAACTCTGAAATTTTCTTCTTTGCAATGGAAATCTTATGAATTTGGTATTATAACCTTAGTCAGTTGCCTCAATATAGCTAATGGATTTGGCAATACTGTATAACAGGAAAAGAGTGGTGTCCCTCTTGTTGCACATGAAAAGTTTTCGGAACCCAGGGAGGTGGAGGTATCTATCTCTCTCTCGACCATGCAAATTGTTTTTATGCGTGACCCTCTCACAAACGAATACATCAATCTGATGAACCAATCATTTTTATTTATTTTTTAATTTTCTTGAATGGTGGCACAAGTTGAACTTGCTACCTTAATTATGATTGCAACAATGATCGCCTTCCAACCATGCCATACTAGCACATTTATCACACTACAACAAATCGGATTTTCAGCGACGAAAATATTTGCGACGCAACCCAAAGCGTCGCAAAAAATAATTTTTTTGCAACATAAAATTAGACCCGTCGCAACAAGTTAAGTATTTGCGACA
Organism: Cinnamomum chago; assembly: GCA_038049695.1. Classification (NCBI taxonomy): domain Eukaryota; kingdom Viridiplantae; phylum Streptophyta; class Magnoliopsida; order Laurales; family Lauraceae; genus Cinnamomum; species Cinnamomum chago. The sequence continues at coordinate 40,952,167 of CP142453.1, read as the reverse complement.
CACGACTCCATGCGTCGCAAATAGATACTTTCAGCAATGAATATAGTGCGTTGCAAAAAAATGCGTCACAAAATCATTGGCGCCAAATGGCGGTAAAATTATTCGCCACGCTAGATACACATTTGCGACACAATCATCTGTCGTAAATAAGTGCCTCTATTAGCGACGCAATCCCCGCGTCGCAAATAACTTTTAGTCTGAGCTATATAGTAAAAAGTTAAGGGTTTTTGCAACAGTTTCTTTTTTGCGTCGCACATAATATCTTATTCGCGACACTGATGTTTTTTGGTCGCAAATAATTATTATTAGCGACCTCCATCATATGGTGTCACAAAAAATTTAAGCTAAAAAAATAACTATTTATTTGGGACGCAATTTATACGTCACAAATAATATTTAGTTATGACAGTATACCTGCTACGTCGCAGATAATGAGTTTTTTTGCAACGTGGATTTAAATGCGTCGTAGATAATAGTTTTATTAGGCGACATTATTTTATAGTGTTACAAAAAAAATTAAGTATTTTATAGGGTAAAATGTGTTTTTTTTTGCTAAAAGGTGTTCTTTTACCGGCGTTTTTTTCCCGGCGTAATCATTAAACGCTGGAGAAAGTATAACTTTTACCAGCGAAAAAGCTTCTTTCACCGGAAAAAGATAAGGTTTTCCTGGTAATATATTTTCGCCGATAAATATTAGATTTTTCTCGATGATTTATCTTTTTCACCGACAAACGTGAAAATTATTTCGGCCTTTTCCCTTTTTCACCGGCAAAAGTCAAGGTTTTCTCGCCTTTTATATTTCTCGCGGGCAAAGTTCAAGGCAAATTTCCCCTTCAATTGGCCCAGTCTCGATCTTAAACCCTATTTTCTGAAAAAATGAAGAAACTCAAGAAAGCATTCCCATTCTTGATCCCTTTTCTCCTCGCGCTAGTTCTGCACTACCCCTTCCCTCATGCCATTCCTTGGAAGCCCTCACGACGCCCCTCCATTTGCGAGTCATCTTTGGAAAAGGTCGACTCCCACGACGATTTGTTGGTTGCTCACACCCCGTCGACGACGCCTCTGCCCCTCCTCATTCTGCTTCAACGGCTCCCGTATCTCCAACGGGAACGATTCTCACTACAAGAAAAAGGCCCAACAGCGACCAAATGTTTCAGCAACCGCAATTTTTGGTAGCTATTGCGGATAATAGCGACCGCTATTAGCGACCGAAAAATAAATCCCGTCGCACCCGTCGCTAATTCACAGTTCCCGCAATGGCATCAGCGACCGCATTCGGTCGCAGAAATCGGTCGCCGATACCTTCCTTTTTTCCCCTTTACCGCGACCAAAATCCCTCCACCAAAATCCCTTTTTCCCTCGCTCTCGGTCTCTCACGGCTAAACTCTCGCTTTTCTCCCGCCGCCGAAAACCCTCCACCAAAATCCCTTTTTCCCTCGCTCTCGGTCTCTCACGGCTAAACTCTCGCATTTCTCCCTCTGTTGGCCCATCCCCACCCGAGGCGACCCTCTCTCAGTCTCTCTTGTTCTCCCTTTCCCCTCACGGCCTATCGCCCTCATCGCCTCCCTGCGCAGAGTCTCCGCCAATCTAGCAGCCCATCATCCCTTTCACACCGCTCTCTCCGTCGTCGCCATCTCCTCGTGCGCAGAACCTTCCCAGAACCTATCTGGACTCCCCCTCTGGAGCCGATCCTCTCCCACGTGGGCCACTGGCTGTTGCAGATCTGATCTAGTTTGGTTTGGGTGAAGAGCGGGGCGTTTTAAAGATCAGTGAAAAAGAACAAGCAGTCAATATACGCTGAGATGTCCGGAGATCTCTCGTCACTAGTGGGCAAATCCTTATCGTAGAACAGAGAGAATCGCCTCGCCGGAGAAGAAGGGCGAGTTTCTGTTGCTGTCCTCGTCAGATTTGGGCGGGTATCTTTGTGCAGAACAGAGATAATCACATTGCCGGAAAAGAAAGACAAGTCTCGTTTGCTCTCCTCGTCAGATTTGGGTGGGCATCCTTGTTGCAGAACCAGTTTGTTTGATTTCTTTCGCAGATTTCAGTTTCTACTTTTTCATCTCTCGAGATGCTTTGCTTTCCCATTGATCTGCTCTCTCTCTCCCTCTGCTTCAAGGAAAGATCGAATGTCATATTGCTTCGAAACGAATTTCTCTTGGTTTTTGTTTTCTGTTTGGCTGTGATCTTTGGAATGCTGTTTATGCCTTTCTCTTTCTTTTATATTAAACTTCTTTTCGCTGAATTCAAGTTCTGGGTAACTTCCCCCCTCAATGTTAGGGTTTATGCACTGACACCAAAGGGCTTTGATAACTTGGAGAAAGAGTGAAAGAGCGGTATGGACAGGCAAAAAAGATGTTGAAGAATCTTATCAACTGAGTGAAAATTATGGCTTGTGGAAAAGAGACAAACACACACAGAAGTTGCAATTATGTGATCCATGGCTTTCTTTTTGAGTCACTATGCTTTGCCTGGTCTTTCCTTTTTGTAGGTGCCTTTTAATAGTATCAATTGGGCTTTTCCCCTAGTTGGGTTATCCTTCATTCACACACACACACTGAGAGAGAAGCAGTTAAGATAATCAAATATTTAGATCTTTCAATACTTGGCAATATATCTCCCATCTCCCATCTGGGAGAGTGGTTTGAATTTGAACCTATGTAGATGGTGCTTGTTCTTCCTATAAGAAGTCCCCTTTGCTAGTTTCTATGGATGTTCTTTAAGGTGTGTATTAGTGAAAAACATATTTTTGAAAGTTTAAGCTATAGACGAAATGATGGGAGAAAAAAAAATCAGCTTTGAAATTGAAATGATGACACATTCCAGAGCATGCTAAGAGAGAGAAACGCCTGATACCTGGGGTCCTCTGTTCTGCAACCCTCCAAAACACAGTTAGAACAAATGGCCCAAAGTGGTCCATGGTAGGAAGGTTTGAATCTGACACCACGTGCATGGGGGCTTCTGGGGCGACTTGTATTGGTACATGGATTAGTGGTAGCCGAAAGAAGAAATGAACTATCATGGCTTATGATTAGGGTTGGGGAGTTTTTTCTTCATGGGCTATCATGGAAGTGAATATGTGGGTGGGAAAAGTACCTTTCATGTACGTTTGACCCAAGAAAAAAGTAGAATTATTTGATCAACTTTGCTTTTATATTTGGTGATTTTGTTCCAATCATTATTCATTTGTTCTTGCACCTACCAAGATCAGATTTTCCTTGGTGTGAAAGTCTTATCAAGAGGGGTGAAAAGGCTCCTGATAGTAATCCATTTCTCCATCTCCTTTTTACACCTTTCAACTGGGTTAAAGTTGTTAAAGTTGAGCTAGAACCTATAAAACTCATTCCTTTTGTCTTCTGTCATTTCTCATGAGCTACAAAAGCTAGAAAAGGAACTTGACTTTTGAGGGGTGAAGGGGTTCTCTTGGAAGTCTTTGTAATGTCACAATATATCAAGGTATTGGCGGTATTCTTGTCAATCTTTTTGTTGTTAAAGGCAATACCATTGATATTGATATGCTAGGTTTTTATGCTGATTCATTAAAATTGTGTGCCTTCCAGGTTCTGTATACTTTAATTTTGATACCGCTGATCAAGTATGTGCTTGTTGTTCTTTTGGCTCAAGGCTCAAGGTTCCAACATCTGATGCCCGCATTTGTAATAGCCAAATGACTGATTTCAGGTGAGTACATTTCATGGAGAATCTATATGATTCTATCTGGTTTTACTTGTGCTATTTTAGCGCTATTTAAGCGCTATTTAAGCTCGCATGAACTATTTAAGCTCGCATGAACTATTGTGAACTGTTTATTGCAATGGCTTGATTTGTTGCAGTTATCCTGGGCAGATTATTATTTGCTCTGTTCTTTCTTTATCATGACAACACTTGTGGTTTTTGGCATACTGTTCAGAAAGCATCCCATGAATTCACTTTTATGCAATGACAGGGCTTTGATGACGGGGCAAATAATAGCATTTGAAGTTATGTGATGGCAATAAATTGTTTTCAATGTGGGATAAATGGAACGGTTGTTGAACTTTAGTTGCATAATGGATTGCTATTAAAAGAAGTGGTTGCTACAATATCACGCAACATTTTGTAGAAAGTTTGTGATAATCTTTAAATATTTCTCTTACATCATTGAAGCCTTTTTTCAAGATATATCTTCACTGACAATCTCTCAAAGTAGATGACAATGACTTGGGTGTAACATATGATTAACCATCTACAACTCAAGATTAAGAACACACAATTTCTGGTATAATTATGATTTATACATATTTTTGCTACTCAACTCCGTACTCATTGCAGTAGAAGTTGTTGAATTAAGAATTTGAATCAAATTATTTTTAATAGTCTTGTAAAGAACAGACCCAGACCCTCCCTTTTGATGATAGGCATCCCACTGTCAGCTCTCATCTGGTTAAATTTTACCATTGGATTGGACCCCTGTAGATGATTAGCAACTAATCATCATTTGGTTCCTTCCAACATTGACTATCACAAGGATCAGAGTCACTTGGACATGCCTTGATTCACTAGTGTTGAAGCAGTACTAGAGGCCGAGGAAGTGAAAGGAGATCCTGAGCATGTAGTACCCAAATGTTATTACACTAAACAACCACCTCAGCTGCATGTATGTCGTCATGACTGAATGAAACCTTTTGCTTTGAGTTTTATTATCTTTTGAGTCCTAACTCTGCTGTTGTGCCTGTAGCAAGGGTTTTTTGTATTTCTATGTGTGAGTATGGTTCTTATGTTTCCTTCACTCTCTGTTATGCAGAAGCTACAGATTTGCTCCAGAAGCTATGAATAGATTCTCAAACCAATACCCTTGAAGTTCTTGAGCCTTCTAAAAAGGTAATTATAAACTCCTTTTCATGCCTATGTGATAATTTCTAGAAGCTTGTAACCTTTCTTCCATGTCACTTGAAGTTTTTGTTCTAAATTTCTGTTATCCATTTCTTTCCTAAAGAATATGAGCCTGTGAGCTCCGGTGATGTGGCAAATGTGCCAATTGCATCATGTGAAAGATCTACTCCTCTAACTCAGGGACTTGGAGGATGTGGACTCAATGGTCAATGAGACAGGTGTAATTAAAGAGGTAAAGAAGGCCAATTAGCTACCTGGATATTCTTAACTAGGCTTAGAGCTAGTTGGAGAAAGAACTTAGTTTTGACTTGGGTCAAAGTGAGCTTGACTTGTTAAGGGGCTTTGACTTGAGTTCTATATTTTGGCTTATTTCAGTATGGACATACTCTTTAACCTAAATTTTTATGCCTTTAGTTAAAAGTATTTTTTCTTTTTTAGAAATTAGTGAGAGTTATATGTAAAAAACAATGAGTTTTTATATAAGGAACTTAAATGTCTATCGAAACCTTTACAAATTGTTGGATTGAGTCAACAAAATCTATTTTTAATAGATTATTAAACTTTTAAACTGTTAAATCAAGGAATCCAGAAAATGCCCACTGATTTCTGGGCTATGAAAAAAGGTTGTTCTTTGGCATCAAGATGCTACTCCTGTCATAGTTATGGTGAATCAGACCTTCACATCTTCTTCTGTTGTAGTCTAGCTCTTCAGCTTTGGACTTGGATCCTCAACCAAGATGGACTTCCCCCAGCTCTTCCTCTTTCAACTTCTTTTGTCTGGTTTGCCTTAACTAAGGGTGTTTGATGTCCATGGAAAAAAAACCTAATGCAACAATTTTCTTCCTAGCCATCTATGCCCTTTGGTTCTCCCGGAACGAAGCCAAGCATCGGAGTAAGGTCCCTACTCTGATGACTACTCAGTTGATCTTCTTAGACAGTCTTAGTGGAATGTTAAGCTCCTTTAAAGGTTTGAGATCCCCTTCTCATCCTTTATTGAGGGCTCTCGGTTTGGAAAATTAAGGAGTGATTTCTTTTTCTTTCCCTCTCTACTTCTCTCTTTGCTGTGTTTTCAAGTCTAGCTGTGCTTTTACTGCTGTTGTTTTGGTTCAGCTCCTGGGTTGTTCCTTGCTGTGTTGTGCTTTGCCCTGTTTTGGTCACATCGGCCCACAGCAGTCAAGAGTAAGTAGCGTCCTTCTGGCTACTGGGTTGACAGTTATTTCCGGTTGGCAGTGCTTTAAGATTGTGCGCTATGCTTCTCTGCTTGGTGGTGCAGTGCCTTCTCTTTGAGTTGTTCTCTATTTTAGGTTGCTAGGGGAGTTTGGTTCTGTCTCTGCGTAGGCTTTCTCTATTGGGTTATGCTTTGATCCTTGAAGTCTTTTTTGTTGCTGGTGCTGTGATGTGCCGGTTCTGTTACCCTGCAGCAGAGTCCTTTTGTTTAGGTGTGGCCTGTTATGCTGTGTTTGGGGCTGTGGGTGTTGGGTGATGCAGTGCTGAGCTTTAGAATTCAGTTTGTTTTCATCATTGTAGTGTTTGCTGAGCTTTGAGATACTTATATAAGCTCCCCTGCAGTTTTCCTCCTCCCTCCCCTCTGGATTGCAGTTCCACTCTATTGTTCTTGCTGCTACTACCTGGAGCTTTCTCTGTTATGCTGTGTTTGGGGCTGTAGGTGTTGGGTGATTCAGTATTTGTTGGACCATAAGGAGGCTTACCATCTGTCAGTTGGAGAGAGCATTAAGCTCAGTAAGCTAATCCAGTCTGTCTGGAAGATGAAATTCAACAATCAATCACTTGCATATTTTTCTAATGTTAAAAAGAGAGACTACCAAAGTATAAATATATATATATATATATGAGAAAAGATTTGGCCCTAATAATGATTATATCATCATGATATAATTATAAACAGACAGATCCTGATAGGAGAAGATAACTCAGGCAGCAGAATTATACTCAGAAGTAGCATGCATGGTGACAACTCAATCTTCCCAACAGAGCCTGTCCTGTTTGGACTTTAATTGGTGGACGACCTCTGAAAATAAGATGTGAAGACAATACCAGGTGAAGGTAGGTGAATGTTGCATATAGGCATCTACCAAACATGCACGAAGCCTGTTTTCTCCTACCAAAAACCAAATATCAATCAATATTTCTGATGCCATTAACTCAAAGAAGTTGTTCTCAGAGAAAAGAAAGTCCTCCATTGTTGCACACTTAGCATCTTATGAATGAACAATAAAATGCTAAGAATTAAGGGACCCCTGGTACAAAATGAAAATGACAGATATTGCATTGCCCACTATTAATCTACACTTCCAATTAGTTATGTTGTTATTGCATTACAATTAGACACTAAATTCCAAACGTGCATGCACATAGTTTTTATATTTAAATGTCTAATAACAAATGGAATTCATGTAAACATGCCCGAATATGGGGAACCCTATTACACTTTTGAGTTTATTGCTCAGGCTCCAAACTTCATGCGCCATGCACTCAATGTCATTTGTATTGGAAATGGTATGTGGTTCTCTTACTGATTTTTTTTTTTTAAAAAGGATATGTGGTTAACTGCTACCTGCTCAATCTGTTTGTGGCTTAAAACTCATTTTGGACTGCAACTAGCCTGAGATTTGAAACTGTTATGACACTGTGGGACTCATCTGGTTTCAGAGTGAAACCCTATGGGAATGTGTTGTTTCACTCTACTGAGTCTGAGTCAACTAAGCTCTGAATGAGTATTGGTTCCCTCTACATTCACTTCTTCTCAAGATCTTGAATATTTTCCATCCTGATCCATGTGTGACTTGTTTCTGTAACTTTCTTTCTGATCTTCACTTGTCGTTAATCATTATGACTTTATGAGTACTAGAGCCTGAATTCTGCCTTATGCACAGCATCATATCAAGATTTTTCTAACATTGGAAATTGGGTCGGGTATGTCAAGAGACTGAGGTTGTGCAATTTAGGCCTATACCTAACCCATGATAAGGCCTGAACCATCAATTGTCACCTAAAAGTTGAGTGGCTTGGATCTACCACAGATATCACCAATTAGGAGTTAGTAGGGCTAGACATCATTCAGTAAATAGTAAGCCACACATGCCATTATCATAATCATCCTAGATTTATCTAATCCTACTTAAGGATTTACCAGATCCTATTTGGTTATTTTATCATAATTTTCCAGACTACACTAACATATCCTTTATTCCTTACACTGACCAGAGGACATTGGGCGCTTTCTTAGAAAAATATATTTGTTATTCAAGGAAAGTTTAGTTGGTTAGAAGATTTCCAAATTGACTTGGCCATGGTTGGATAAAACAAACACTTGGATGGTAGATTTTCTCAGGAAAGTGGTTATCTACCCTTCAACCTATTAAAATGAGTCCGAGCATGTGATCGTGATTGTCACTTGCATGTAGATTTTCACCTTTTGACAAAAGCCACGAGCTACATTGGTGTAAGAGCATATATCCTCTTGCCATTTTTTTCAGTATTGAGTTTTCTGCTCATCAATAGCTATTCATTCTAGTGACTAGTGAACTATGCTTCTTGCGGGTTGCCTTTTTGCTTAATAGAACTGGTTTCAAGTTTATGATTATTGTTGGATCTTTTGTATCACACCAACCTGTTTTCTCAATGTGTGGTGCACCATGGCAGGCAAGTTCTACACTGTAACAACGGGAGCTAATGAAAGGAGGTGGGACAAGATGAAGGATAGGTTGCACACTGTCATCGATTCTTTCAAAATCTTCAATGCTTGAGGTTTGTGTTTTTTCTTTTTTTTTTTTTTTTGGATCATAAAATTAGGAACCACAACCAACTTTTTAGCAAGCGTTAGTCATTCCTAGCCATTGCTTTCTTCTTCTTCCTCTTCTCTGCTCTGGTTCGGACTGATTCGTCCATTTCTTGTCTTCGAGCGATCAACTAAGAGTATCAATATGTAAATGAGCATTTTGCTTCATAAAACTATGATTGTGTTAAATATTTCCTCACTGTGTTTGATATCTTGCCCTTATTGTTTTGCTGATATCTTGCCCTTGTTGTTTTGCCTCACAAGTTTCCTTTTGAACTATTTGATTTACAAATGTCCTGTGCAGAGATGAACTATACTACTGTACTATCACAAATTAGGTTACCATGGAACCTTCTTTTATTCATCCAGTTTCTCTCTTTTGTCTAGAACTCTGGTTTCTAATAGTGTTTTAGTACATTTTACCATTCAGTTTTTTTCTTTAGGTTAAGCTGAGTGTTGCTGGTAAGGTGCCAATTCAATGGGGCTGCTGAGTACAAGAGGGAGACTGATAAAAGGTGGGCCCTAATGGGCCTATAGAGCTGTGCCACATGTAACAGTTGGGCCCTAATCCTCTGTTTGAAGCAAGGAAAATAAATGGAGAAAGAGAATAGACGAACCAACCATCAATCAAACCAAGCCAGCCCGATTATTGTGTGGCCTGGATCTTACAATAACTTTTTTTTTGTTTTTTGGTACAATGGGACAGTTTTGGGCCACTCTACAAAAATCAGAGCAAATTGCATTTAGGATTTCAAGTGAGCCATAGAAACTCGAGGTCCAGCCTGAGTCCATCCAGTTATGGGCAGAGTTTATAGGTCCACGGGGTGGGAATTGGCTGATATTTAAGGTCAAAGTAACTAGCAAGCTAGGCCTAGACTAATGACTACCTAAAGGGCCCATTGCCCCCATCAGATGAAAAGGCTCAAACTAAAATATCTAATTAAAACGAGTTAACCTGTCTGATAATCTTTGAATCATTTTGTCCAGTTAACCTGTTACTATTGATGCGCTGACTCTGTCTTTGCTTTGAATGAGCAGTAGGACTTGGAGCTTTATAAGCAACGTGTGCGATTTTTTAGGGCCTGGTGTCAGTAAGTACTCTTTCAACTTGATATCTCAAATTTTAGTTTTAACATCTATCTTGTTTTATAGATTTCAACATCTATCTTATTTTATTTATTACAGATCGAAATGGGAGATGAAGAGAAAATTACAAGCAACATTTTTTGGACCCGTTTGGATGGCGCAGATCAATTTGAGGATGCTATATTTTATCATGGAAATTGTTCATTGTCTCCGTGTGATACATGTCGAAGATTGCTTTTCAGTTATTGTTTCTATGTTTTTTTGAGACTAGCTATTATATAGATTTATGTTTAACAGAATTTTATCAATTTCTTCAGCAATAATTTGTGATAAGGACAACTGTTTCATTGCATTCAAATTCAATGAATTAATTTAGTTTATGTTTTTACATCGGTGGAGTGTTATTTTCATACCTGAATTGCAACTTAGAGATATATGATTGTGAAGACCTAAGGATGACTTTGCATTAAAGATTTGTGAATGGATGACTTGTGAATGGATGATGAGATTATATTTGATTGGGTATAAAATCAGGAAAAATATATCTATTTTAAAAATATTAAAAAATATTTTTTTGAGAAATTATTATTTGCGGCGCTTTTATTGCGTTGCAAATAATTAAATGTAAAAAGATAAATATTATTTACCACACCACATAAGCGTCGCAAAAAAAAAATATTTGCAACTTTATATGAGCGTTGCCTTTAATAATTTATTAACGACCTTTTAGAATCGTCGCAAATATAAATTATTGGTGACGCAATTTTACCGTTGCAAATAAATTATTATTTGCGACGTTTATAATACGTCGCAAATATAAATTAATTAGTGACGCAATTTTACCGTTGCAAATAAATTATTATTTGCGACGTTTATAATACGTCGCAATTGATACGTAATTAGCAACGCTTTGAAACCGTTGCAAATACTCTCTTATTGCCACGCTGTAGTCTTTAGCGTAGCTAATCTTTTTGTGACCCCATTATTTGCGACCCCTCTGCGACACTTAGTTTTTTGCGTCGCAATTAACTTATTGCGACGCTTTTTATATTATTTGCGACGCTTTTTTAGCATCGCAAAAAAGCCAAATTGTTGTAGTGTCAGTGGGTGGATGGGCAGCATCTGCATGCATGTCTATAGACATCAGAGTTATAGCAATTTAGTTGATGGTTCCATTGAGTGCAATTTCACAGATGATTCATGTGGTGTAATTTTTTTTTGAGAAACTGATCATAGCGCAAGTCAAAAAAGGAGTTGGGTCTTGCATGCCTTCAAGGGGAGCCAAAAGATGGTTGTTGAAGCTTTGGAGGTAAATTATGATTATGTATCTTTAATATGGTTTTTTTGTTTATATACAGTTCCAACTTTTTGTACATCCCATGGAAGACAATGTAGATACTATATATATATATACACACACAATATTTCCATAGAGATTTGTCTAGTGATCAATGTATAATATTATTAATTAGTTATATATATATATGATCACTTTATTAATTTGTATATATAGTGCAAAGTTTTATTGGTGTACAGTGTACTGCAGGTTTTATAGGTACTGCAGCAATGCAAATTCTTTTGATAAAAAAATGCATATATAATATTAAATCGATTACAGAACAAACGATATAATACAATCCCAAAAAACCGATATAACAAAGCCCTTTATAACCGATATTATAAATAATTTTTATATCGGTTTCACTCTTTTTTATATCGGTGTTACAGTAATGCTTGCTATAATTTCAGTTTCAAAACACATCAGTTCTCCGAAAACCGATATTATAAATAATTTTTATATCGGTTTCACTCTTTTTTATATCGGTTTTACAGTAATGTATGCTATAATCTCAGTTTCAAAACACATCAGTTTACCGAAAACCAATATTATAAATATTTTTGTATATCGGTTGTACTTTTTTTTTTATATCGGTTTTACAGTAATATGTGTTATAATTTCAGGTTCAAAAGACATCAGTTGTCCAAAAACCGATATGAAATATTACACATATTATATCGGTTATAGTTGTTTATTATATCGATGGTACTTATATCGGTTTGAAGTTTACTGAAAAACCGATATAATAGGTCTTTTATATCGGTTTTTAGCCGATATAAAAACCCTTTTTTCTAGTAGTGTCAGCAAAAAAAGAACCCAAAGAGAAGGGCAGAGAAGGAGGCAAAAAGAGCTGGGGCAAACACAGTAGAGGCAAATGTGGGACTGGGTGCAGGTGGGCCAGCTGCTGCAGCAAGTGGGACCATGGAAGAGGCCATGGCTATGGCCATCAACACAATGGCAAAGGAGAATCTCATCTTCTAACCTTCCATTTTATGGTGCTTGTGTGTTTTGGGGTAGAGCAACAGAAGCACAAGAAAATGAAGATTTCTATTGTATGGGTTTTGTTTGTTGCGGGGGGGGGGGGGGGGGGGGGGGGGGGGGAGGAGTGGGGGGTTGAGAGAGGGGTTTCTGGAGTTTGAATGGGAATGGGATGCTTGTATATGTAGGGAATGGGAGGAAAGAGAGGCTGTGGAGGGGAAGGTTGCAGAAAACAGAGAAATGACAGTATTTCAACCATGAAGAGATCAATGAATTAAAGGTCAACCTCTTGCATTAACCTTTCTAATAAAATCAAGCCAGAACCTGAAATATGCTTCTCAGGAACAGGAAGACCTAATTGACTGACAAAGAACATTAACACAAGTCAAAAGAAAACCATTCAGAAGAAAGGTAAAAAAAAAAAAAAAAGAGGGCTTCTTCAAGTACATCAAGCCAACATTTGAAATGAATTCCTAAAACAAGTCTACTCCTTGTAATATGAGAGTGAGGAAAAGGATTAAAAAAAAAACCATCAACATTATGGAGAAAACCTATTATAGAAAGCCTTCTCATTTAGGATCTAATCCAACTCAAACAACTACTTATAGATGAGAGAACGTTATAAGAAACTTCATGAAAAAAAAAGTTAAATAATTAAACAAAAAAAAAAAAGCAAACATATTTCAGGAGAACTTTCTACTTAATCAAATGGGTTTCCTCCAAAACATCAGAAATACATCTCAATCAAGATTCAACAAAAGCCTTTGATCAAAGCACAACAAAACCCGAACACAAGAACACAAATGAAGAGAGAAGGAAAAAAAAGGAAAAGCTTTTCCCAGCAATTATTTACAGAGTAAATGTGTTCTAATCATATGGGTCATCATGATTCACCAACCAACATACACCAAAAAGAAGTAATGGAAGCATTAACATCTACAAGACCTAAATCCACAAGGTGTAGTATGATTTTTTTTTCTAATACTCACAGATGAATAAAAGAGTGTCTTAGAAAGATTGTTGACTGCTCAGAAGTAGAACCCAAGAGCATGCCATGAACCCCAGAAAAAGAAATGAAAATCCTCCACGGTGAGGGATAGAGATTCTGTGTGTGAGAGAGAGTGAAAGAATAAAAACAAACTGAACTGAAGAGATCTCTACACAAAGGTCATAGAAACGGTAGCAGAAATCAAATCAAAACCATTACCATTCTCAAAAATCTTGAAAAGAAATTGCACTCAAAAAATGAATCGCTCTGAGCGGAGAACAACATTACATCTCCCGCACTAAATCTCTTTCCACCTCTTGTGTGTTAAGTTGGACTACACAGAAAATCATTTTATGCCCTTAGACAAACAAAAACAGGGAAAATCTGCAGTCCAAAGAGAGATCGACTTCACTAACTGCATAAGAGAAACCTAAACAGGAATCTAACAGCCAAAAGAGAGATCGATTCGATTGAGCGATGGAAAAAAACAAAACAAAACAAGATTGAGGAGGAACATGGAATCGAAGAGAATCCAAACGTGGAGAAATGAGATCGGATTTATTACCTAAAAAAATCGAGGAATCAACGAAAAGAAAAACCAATCGAGGAGCAGATCAAAATCTAAGAAATGTTCCAATCAGAGCAGATTCATGTATGAACAAAAACCTCCATAAGAGATCACTGGAAACAACGATGAAAAAAGGAGATTTTCTTACCTTACCAGCTAAAAGAGAGTGATTCCTGCTCTCTACGGCTACTCTTGCATATCGTCGAAGATCTGAAAATGCAGGGAAGTAGGTCAACCGATGCAATCTATTTCTCCATGCAATCTACCGATGATCGCTTCTCAAGGTTTTACTGGACAAAACGTCTTAAACATTCAACAAATCTCTCAATCTTTCACCAAAATCAATCAAAACCACATCCTCAGTAAGAATCATTTGCAAAAACCAAATAAGATCACAAATCTCTCTTCAACTTCAACCAATAAGATCACAAATCGACACAAAACGTAAAAGAATGAGAAATCACCTCTCAAACGATCTCTTCAAAGAACGACATTACTGTTGGAAGGAGAGAATCATTTCCCGCGAAAAACAGTCACGAAATCGAGCGGAACGGAGATCAAAAGGTAGTTGAAGCGCAATGTCTGGATCTGAGCAGCAACAAGAGGGATTCAAAGGGATTTAGAAGAGAAATTCAAAACCCTAGAAGATGAGGAAAGAAGGCGAGGAATGAGGTGAGAGCAGTGAAGAAGTTCTGGGGACGATGCTAACGGTGCTGATGAAGCTATTTAGTCGCTAAGGGTTTTTAACTGGACTGTGCTAAGGGCGCATGTAGGGGTTTAAATGTATAGCAGCGGAAAGCATATTTCCGCTGCTATACGGTCTCTACTAATTATCCTTTATACATAGTATACGGAGAATAGTATACTGACATTTATACATTATATATCGAGAATAGTATACTGATTACCATTTATACATAGTATAGTGACGAAATGCTTTATACATAGTATAACTGAAGGAATGCACCATTTATTCATAGTATACTGATTACCTTTATACATGGCATAATACATTTTCCGAAGTATTAGTGACGGAACATACTTTCCACTGCTATGTGTGTAAATATTAATAGATGTAGTGACGGAATATACGTTCCACTGCTATACGTATAAATCTTAATAGATAGATGTAGTGACGGAATGTACGTTCTGCTGCTAAATGAAAATAGTTTTAATATATAGTGACGGAATATACTTTCCGCTAGTAATGCTTTAGATAGATGTAGTGATGGAATGTACGTTCCGCTGCTATACATAAATAATTTCTAATATGTAGTGACGGAATGTATGTTCCGCTGCTATACGTAAATAATTTCTAATATGTAGTGACGGAATGTACCTTCCACTAGTATACGTAAATAATTTCTAATAGCTTAATAGCAGCAAAATATAATTTCTGCCGCTCTATATCAACAAAAACCCTCTTTAATAGCAGCACAATACAATTTCCATCGCAATATGTGCTTATTAGCAGCAAAATACATTTTCCGCCGCTGTACTTAGCATAATATTAGATATAGTGACGGACAAATAAACCGCCGCTAATTGTCAATTTTCTTGCAGTGTGTCTTGGGACTTTTGGTGAAGCTTTTGATGGTAATGAAGCACCGACCATATGCTGAGTTGATCAAATCTTATGGGATGTAGTGCTAATAATACCAAAAGAAACCAAAATCAACCATAAGGTAAAAAGGCATGAAGGTGAGCCTTCTTTTGGTTCAAAATAGGAGATAAATAGATTAAGCATGTCATTTTGATAGGTTTTGGACCCGAAATAGTAATCGTCCAATTTATCGCTCAGAAGAATTGATCATAAAATGATATCAAAATTACCTAAAGCTAGGAGGAAATCCTCTAATAGAGGCCAAAATAGAACATTTGTAGGCTAAATGAGTACTTTTTGAGAGTTTCTGGACCTGAAATGACCAATGCCAAGTTTGTCACCAAGAAGATAGCACCAGCTGGGTAGAAGGACAAGCTCAATAGAAGCTCCAGCTGCAGCCTCGGTGACAGCACCAGCCTTAGCTCGGCTTCTTCAATCATGGCAGCTCCAGCAGTGGCCTCGGTGTAGCACCAGCCACGACTCAGACAGTTTTAATCGTGACAACTCCAGTAGTAGCCTCGGTGATAGCACCAACCACGGCTCGGACAACTTCAGTCACGACAGCTCCAATTCTTGCCAAGTTGTGGAACGCAGCAAATTACTGACCCACCTAACTGCTACAGAGCATTAGAGAAATGAAGGCCTTAAACGGTTAAGGCACACCTTGTTGCAGAACTCGATGACTTCAACTCGGTTATGGAACCAGCTAAAGAAAACGCCAAGTTGCGGAACTCGGCAGAAGTCTCAGCTCGATGATAGCACCGGCTGGGTAAAAGCATAAGCTCGGTAGAAGATCCAGCTGCGGCCTCAGTGATAGCACCAGCCTCAGCTCAGCTTCTTCAATCAGAAGCTCCAGTTGCGGCCTCGATGATAGCACCAGCCTCAGCTCAGCTTCTTTAATCAAAAGAGCACCAGCCTCCGCCGCACAGCTTTAACATTGGCCTCGATGGTAGCACCAGCCTCGTCTTACAAAGCTTCTGCAGTGGCCTCGTGGCAATACCAGCCTCCGCCGCACAACTTTAGCATTGGCCTTGGTGGCGGCACCAGCCTCATCTTACAAAAATTCTGCAGTGGCCTTGGTGGTAGCACTAACTCGGCTTACAAAGCTTTGGCAGTGGCCTCGGTGATAGCACCAACCACAATTCGTACATTTTTAATCGTGACACTCTAGCAGTGGGCTCGGTAATAGCACCAGCCATGGCTCAGACAACATCAGTCATGGTAGCTCCAATTCTAGCCAAGTTACGGAACTTGGCAGAGATCCCAGCTCGGTTGCAGAACTACCTATTTACAACACCTTGTTACAGAACTCAGTGGTTTCAGCTCGGTTACAGAACCGGTTATACAGCGCCAAGTTACAGAACTCGGCGAAAATCTCAGCTCGGTTACGAAACCAGACAGCTCGGTCATGGGACCAAATGTACAACGCGCCAGGTTATGGAACTCGACGACTATCCTAGTTCGTTTCAGAACCAACCATACAAAACGCCAGGTTATAGAACTCGGCGATTATCTAAGTTCGGTTGCAGAACCAACTATACAAAGCATCCCGTTAAAAGAACTTGATCGCTTCCTTTGAGAATCTAGTTCGGTTGCGGAACAAACTAAAGTCTTCTATCTCCAAAGATACAGGTACTCCTTGAGTTACAGAACTTAAGAACAATTGGAATTTCGGTTGTTGAACCGAATTCGATTAGGCTCAGTTACTTCTGGCTGTGGAACCGAAGTCATTTGCCCAATGGTTACTCAGTTTCGGTTCCTAAACCGAACTCAACTATGTAGTCAAAGAATCAGACGTTTATGCTAAAGGGCCAATTATGGAACAGAGGTCAAACGCATGGATGTTATTTTCAAAAATGAAAGATTGAAGGCAAGTATGGAAAAGAAATTGTATTCATTCATTGAAAAGAAAGTTACAAAATTCTTTAAACTTTTTCCAACGTTACAAAGAAAAAGAGAAAAAATACAAATGCTTCAAGGAGCAGGGGCCTCTGCATTGGCATCAGGATGGTCAGTCGCAGCAGCTTGGGGATGAAAGTCCAAGATCGAATCCTAGAGGGGGGGTAAATAGGGTGAGCTCAAATAACTAGACCAATTTTAATTCTTTTTGCTTTCAACTCTCTTATGCTTTGGAGAAGATTAATAATAGAATCAAACAAGAGAGCAACATCCATGAAAAATAAGCAAAAGGATCAATTACCATAACACAAGCATTTATAGTAGTTCAGCTAACATGCCTACATCCACTCCCGGTGTCCCTACCGGATTTTCACTAACTCAAATTTAGGTTTAGGTTCACCTTCAACCTTACAAATACATCACTATGCTTTTCAAGGCTAAGCATAAACCTTTACAACACTATGCATGCTTTTCAAGGCTAAGCACCAACCTTTACAACAAGAAGATTTTCTCTTAAGTAAAATGCTTATGAATGCATGGATTAAGAGAACAATGTAGGTGCAATTTAGTGCCTCTAAATAGGCTGAATTTAAAGTGAAATCTCACTCTCTAGACATATGCATATGAATGGTAAAAGTTTATGATTCATGCATATGCTAGAAACTTTTCTATCTTCATTTAGAAATAAGAAATTCTAAATGATACAAAGATGTTCATCATTTATATGACCAAAAGATTTTAAGACAAACACACGAATTTTTTAAAGTGAACTAACTTGTTTTAAAGAAGAGAAACTTAAACTTAACAAGTTAGATTTGAAACAAGAAAACAACTTCAAGTGAAATACAAACTATATGTTGGATTCATAAAGCTATGAGATTTTAAAGTTTTAAGTATGTTATGAAAGACAACATTTCAAAAGATAAACATCTATTTAATCATGCATTGAAGAAAAACAAAGATTTAGAAACTAAGTATGATTTTAGAGACTTAGGATAAAGCAAGCACACCCATTAGAAGATTGAAGGCTGAATCAATGGAATAACTTCATAATCCCTTCAATAATGCTCTTGGAAAGTTGTAAGTCCTTGGCCTCAAAAGTCCTCCAAAGTTCAGCAACTTTTTCCAAACAAAAAGCCACTTTTTATAAAGAAAAAGTTCCCAACGGCTGGTGCCCGGTCGACCTGGTATAGGGCCAGGCCGACCGGGTACGCACAATGGCTATAAAAATGCCTGTTGGAGAGGCTAACAACCTTGTCTCCTTGTCGACCCGTAGTGTGCCCGGTCAACCTGGAGACTGCCCAGAAATTCTAAAATTTTAGAAACTTGAACAAAGAGGGCATCTTTCCAGGGGACTTGAGGCACATTAATCAAGCTTGAATCAAGATTTTAAAGAGGATGAAAAACGAATTTTAAAGACATGAAACATCCAAACCAACGTATGGAGTTTAAAGAGATGGAGTTTAAAGAGAGAACATTTGGAAAGCTTGATAAGATTTTCAAAGATAAAACTATTTGAGACTTGAAAATCTGATTTAAGAACATCAAGAGAGAATGAGAGGTCAAGATATGAAAATGAATGCATCCTATCAAATTGCAACAAATTAAACAAAAACTCTAACAATCTCCCCCTTTGTAATTTGATGGCAACTTAGAAGCTTGAACTCTCTCTCTCTCTCTCTCTCAATCTCCTTTGAAACTTGAACAACAACTTCTTTGGATATTTAAGGAGCTTTGGATCTTCGGGAGCATTTGGATATTTTTGAGCTTTGGATTTTCCTTGCGAGAGCAACGAACTTAGAAGCTACACAAATAAAACTCTAGGCTAAGTTACTCCCCCTCAACAGTAGCAACCCTTGAATCTTCTCCCTCTCAATTGGTGAACACTTGAGGAACACTTGATATTTATCTCCCCCTTTGACATCTAATTACAAAGGAGCCTGCCCATCAATGAGAAAACATACAACCTTGTTAGTAGCACCTGTTTATAAGAGATATGATAAAAATAAAATGTGGTAACTGGTGATTAGCCAACAAAAATTTAGAATTCAGGGCAAGGGCCAATGCCCAATTGATGTCTCAATTTTATGAACCGATCATTTCCAAGGGGTTTAGTAAATAAGTTAGCCAATTGGGTATCTGTTGGAACAAAAATTTGACTCAATAGTGCCTTGTTCAGCATGATCACGCAAGAAATGATAGCGAATGTCAATGTGCTTAGTGGGAGAGTGTTGAACAAGATTTTTAGAAATGCTAACGGCACTTGAATTGTCACACATGATAGGCATGCATTGTTATGGAACATTATAATCTAACAAGGTTTGTTTCATCCACAACAGTTGAGCACAACAGCTACCTGCAACAATATATTCAACTTCTGCAGTAGACAAGGATACATAATTTTTCTTTTTGCTATGCCAGGCTACCAAGCAGTTTCCTATGAAATAGCAGCAGCCACTAGTGCTTTTCCTATTGTCTATAGATCCTACCTAATCTGCATCACTATATCCAATTAATTGTAGAGTCGAGTCATGGGGATACCAGATACCATAATGAGAAGTCCCAAGAATATATTTTATGATTCGTTTAGCAGCTTTAATGTGAGACTCTCGGGGATCAGATTGATACCTAGCACATATTCCAACACTAAAAGAGATATCAGGTCTGCTAGCAGTGAGGTAGAGAAGGCTTCCTATCATGCTCCTATAAAGTTTCTGGTCAGCTTTCTTACCCTAAAGATCACTAGAGATTTTAGTAGCAGAACACATGAGATTACAGCTAGTCTTAGATTCTCCTAAGTAAAACTTTTTCACTATTTCTAGAGCAAAAGATTTTAAGACAAACACATGAATTTTTTAAAGTGAACTAACTTGTTTTAAAGAAGAGAAACTTAAATTTAACAAGTTAGATTTGAAACAAGAAAACAACTTCATGTGAAATACAAACTATATGTTGGATTCATAAAGCTAAGAGATTTTAAAGTTCTAAGCATGTTATGAAAGACAACATTTCAAAAGATAAACATCTATTTAATCATGCATTGAAGAAAAACAAAGATTTAGAAACTAAGCATGATTTTAGAGACTTAGGATAAAGAAAGCACACCCATTAGAAGACCAAAGGTTGAATCAATGGAATGACTTCATAATCCCTTCAATAATGCTCTTGAAAAATTGTAAGTCCTTGGCCTCAAAAGTCCTCCAAAGTTCAACAACTTTTTCCAAACAAAAAACCACTTTTTATAAAGAAAAAGTTCCCAACTCTAGTGCCCGGTCAACCTGGTACAGGGCCAAGTCGACTGGGTATGCACAACGGCGCGCTATAAAAATGCCCATTGGAGAGGCTAACGGCCTTATCTCCCTGTCGACCCGTAGTGTGCCCGGTCAACCGGCCACACAAGCAGGTCGACCTGGAGACTGCCCATAAATTCTGAAATTTTAGAAACTTGAACAAAGAGGGCATATTTCCTGGGGACTTGAGGCACATTAATCAAGCTTGAATCAAGATTTTAAAGAGGATGAAAAATGAATTTTAAAGACATGAAACATTCAAACCAAAGTATGGATTTTAAAGAGAGAACATTTGGAAAGCTTGATAAGATTTTCAAAGATAAAACTATTTGAGACTTGAAAATCTGATTTAAGAACATCAAGAGAGAATGAGAGGTCAAGATATGAAAATGAATGCATCCTATCAAATTGCAACAAAACAAAAACTCTAACAACCTCCCCCTTTGTAATTTGATGGAAATTTAGAAGCTTGAACTCTCTATCAATCTCCTTTAAGACTTGAACAACAAATTCTTTGGATATTTAAGGAGCTTTGGATCTTAGGGAGCATTTGGATATTTTGGAGCTTTGGATTTTCCTTACGAGAGCGACGAACTTAGAAGCTACACAAATAAAACTCTAGGCTAAGCTATTCCCCCTCAACATTAGCAACCCTTGAATCTTCTCCCCCTCAACATTGCTAAAACACATCCAACTCGGCAAACAGTGCCAGCTAGCACCAAGCTTGAGCTAGCTTCGGTAAGATTACTGGCTAGGCTCACTTCGGTCTCGGTATAAGGCACCTCGGCAACAGTGCCAAGATGCGTCCATATCCGATCTCGGTATCATCTTAAGTTCAGTACGATCAACAGATATGAACACTAGACCATGACTGTACTCCCATGAAGCTACGACTACGTTGCAAAACGTACTGACAGATTAGATGGGCGTCGGATATTGTTAAGGGCTTGTCTTTATCAGGCGATCACATCCACAATGATACGAGAAATCATCTAATGATTCGATTGGACAGTATCTCCACCTACCCTCACTAAGGGAGTGCCAGATGGAACTTCCATCAATATATATACAAGGGTAAAAAACCCAAGGAGGGACGCAACACAATGTCATGCTATACAATACAAGCATACTTGCCTTTCTTCTCCATCCTTTGTTCGGTGATGGCACTAACTCAGGCATCGGAGAGACTTCGGCTGACTGCAGTCAGGGTCCCTGATCTCTGTTTCACCTTCCCTTTCAGGTTTTAAGGCAGTCCATCCTTTCCGAAGGAGCTTAACAGCATCATTATGAGCTTCATATTCATCTAATCAAGTCCGTAAGATTTAGACACTTACAAGCAGAAAAGGAGAAAGATTCCTTGCTGTTATAGGGAGATTTTAGGAGGCAATTTAGGTGTTTATGAAGAAGAAGTTGGGTAGGGGCCCAAGAAGTAGCTGAGGGAGTTCCTCTGGAAGGTGCGAACAGGGCAGGGGCAGGAGATCCATCTGGAGGTGGATCAGGCAGAAGGGGAGGGAAGTCCCTGCTGTAGGAGGCGGGAGGATCTAGTGGGAGGAAGGAAGTTTGGGGCTGAGAAAAACTAGGGATTTGAGGTGGAGGAGGAATGAGAGGAAGTTCTCCCATGACCCTTGGATCTCTCCGAAGAAATCTAGTTGGACCATTAAGGGTCAGTCGGGCTAGTTGTAAAGATTAGAAGTATATTGGGCCTAAATAATTCTGAAATAAAATCCTATAAATGCTAAAGTTTGTTTGGTCGTGAAGATACATTCTGCCATTTCAACTTTCAGTCATTAGAAAATTAAATTAAACTAGAACATGCCGGTTCAAATTGAGACAAATATTATGTAAAAACAAATTGCAAATGAGCTGGTTAGCTATAATGTAGCCCAAATAGAGAAAATATGATTTTTCTTTAAATTGTATTTAAATCTGCTCTAATACCACAAATGTGAAGGTCACTTGGATCAATTACGGAGAGATTTTAGCCCACTTTTGACTACTTCCTCTTTGTCTTCAAGCTTATTAGAAACTAGCACTGAAATATTTTCTATCTCTACTTATCGATCACAAAGTAGCAGTGACATATGCTGAGTGTAAGAGAGGAGTTAATATATATTTGACTTAAAAATAGGGTGGACGTACATCTGCATCTGGTACGCATGCTATCATGCATACCTGTTGCTGGGGTCCACCTAGGGTCCCATAGATCGTGGGATTGGGGGGATTGAAAGATGTAGGTGAGACTACCCGATTATCAAATTTTCAGTCACTTTAATTATCCTAGCTCCTTGAATACCCATGAAGGGGGGGAGGGGGGGACGCCAAGAGCGTTCTCCTTCAACATGCAATTCAATCCAGTAGTCGTATATCAGAATTCGGACCCTTGAAAATAGTAGGAAATCATTGGTTTGATTTTCAAATTTAACTTAGAATTTAAACAGCTTCTACACTGGGCCAAATGGGCAAGGGAACTACCTCTACCAGCCCAAGGAGCAAACTCGAGCGGTATGATGAGAGGAAGAGTTCCATCTGTTGAGACATTCCTATTGTTGTGATCTAGGGCCTAAGTAATCACACCAGAATCAAGGACCGAGATGGTTTTTCACTATGCACCGGGAAGAACGCACAACAAAAGACTATTTCACTGTTTATGCTCTCAACCCCAAAACCCGGTACACTCATATCAGACCACTGTTAATGCAGTAAACTAAGGGCGATGCAGGGCCCAATCAACCGAGATTATCAACTTATGCACTCCTTACTATCATCGTTTATTGAGCCATATAAGTCAACACAAATATTCTCATAGGACAAAGTTATCGTTTTCCATAATGAAAGAAATAATGGACATGGGTCAAATGGGGGCTGAACTTCATCCACCGAAGGCCCTGCACCTTGATTGTTAATCTCAGTAGATCAGTCACCATGAAAATTTGTGCAATACATTTTAACAATTTTATAAATAATTTTACTATCACAAATCCCGATGGTGGCCATCAATTGGGGGTGTGAAACATCAACAGTCTCCTATCAATATGCTAGAGACTTTTAACAAAAAAAAAAAAAAAGAAATTATATATATTCTATTTTGGCCGTGAAATCACTAGTTAGTGATTGACTTTTGAAATATTGCCAAGGATTGCTATTTGAGAGCTTCTAAATGCACACCCAATTTTTCTTTGCACACCCACCCTTTAAAAAAAGAGATAATTAGCGAAAGGTCCCTAGAATGGAATGTTTCCAACTTTCAGTCGAGGCGGATTCTTTTTAAAGGCTTTGGTCCAAGCAGTTAGGATGTTTGCAGCCTAAGGTCCCTATATCCACACGGTTTCAATTTTTAAGATAAATTTGCCCCTGTAACTGTCGCAGCATGTAATGGAGTGGTCCCTAACGTGTCATGATTATTTAGCCACGATCTAAGTGCATAAGCATGGAAGTTATTACTGATATGCCCCTATAATCAAGCGCAGATCTCGTTTTTTGAATTTCAACCTGCAATCACTTATGATCTTGAATATGAATGTAGAAATTTAACGAGAGAGAAGATAGATCTTTTAACTGCCTCATAGTTTTGTAGATTCATTGTTTGCGAATCATATTGCAGATCAAACTTTTGGTAGCAGTTCTATTGTAATTGGATTATAGTCTCGTAGATTGATTGGCTGGGAAACAGTTCATTGGCTGGGAAGCAGAGTCCAGATCCAAACTTTGGGAAGGGATTCCATCTTTTTTTAGGTAAGCAATTTTTTCTATTTACAGCAGAGATTATGCAGTTTTTGTTATTTGAATGTGTATATCTATATATATCTGATACTCGTGCTCAGTTCTATTCTTATTGGTTTTTAGCTGTGTACATTGATTTACGGGATAGTAGATTTCAAATCTAACTTTTGTGTAGCAGTTCTATCTTTTATATGGACGTGAAGTTTTTAATTTTTCTTTTCGAGTTTTGATAGTTAGATTTCATTAGTTTTGTTGGTAATGAAGTATTCAATTTGTATCAACTCAGTTGAAGTAGAATTGCTTTGATGGTCATGCATTTAGATTAGTTAGAACCTGACTCATTTACCAGTCTTATTTCAGAGCTGCATTGTGGAAGAAGTAATGTAATCAAAGATATTTGACTTTAGCATCAAATTTATCTGACTGTTAATCAGAAAAATCTTAGTTTGTGTAATTTTATCTGAGTTCTATACAAACTATTTGATTTCTGTATTGAATTTATCTGAGTTCACTTCTGAAAATCCAGATAATTTCAGGCAAATTTGGCACAAACTCGGATAGATTTGTAGAGATCATGTTTGTTTTTTTGCATTCTGCATAGTTTTTGCAATGGCAATGACCATTTTTGTTATTAATGAACAATTCAATCTGTATGACTTCTGTTGATGTAGAATTGCTTTTTATTATATGTAATTTCAGGTGATCATGTATTTAGATTTGTTAGAGCCCAAATTATTTGCTAGTCTTATTAGTTAGATTTTTTTTATTTTTTTTTATAGTGCTGCATTGTGGAGCAAGTGATGTAATCAAAGATATGTGACTTAGGATCAAATTAATGTGACTGTCATATATTAGTTTATGCAATTTTATCTGTGTTATGTACAATTTATCTGAGTTCTGTATTGATTTTATCTGAGTTATGTATTGAATTCATCTAAGTTCACTTCTGAAAATCCAGATAATTTCACAGAGTTTTGTACAAACTCAGATAGATTTGCAGAGACCATGTTTGTTTTTTGCATTATGCATACTTTTTGCAATGATAATGACCATTTATATCCATTGAATCTTGTTGTTTTATAGATGTCACAGCCGTTATTGCTTCTCTGTAAGTATAGCATGTTTACGGCCATTATTCATTTGAGTCGGGGTATGAGTTATGATGGTTTGATACATCAAGTTTGTAACAAGCGGAGAAATCTTACAGTGAATATGGTTTGTTTGACTTATGCATTGCCTGGCCACCCAAACTACAAGAAACTTGACATTTAGCTGCGAAAATTTTCGCGGCTAAAGGTCTTAAAGTTGCGGCTAAAAGTTTTAGCGACAATATTTTGATCGCCGCTGAGTCGTTGCTATAAGTGCTGTCACTAATTGTTTTAGCCGCGATTTTAAAACATCGCGGCTAAAAGTTGGACTTTTACCCACAACTCCAAAGTTGCAGCTAAAAGTCTAATAATTAGCCGCAAGATTTACCGCCGCTTATTTAAAAAATTATTGACACTAAAAGTATAAAATCGCCGCTAAAAAATTATTACAAACATACGAAAGTAGGGTTTTAGGGGCGATCTTAAGTCGCGGCTAAAAGTTTAATTTTAGCGGCAACTATAAGTCGCCACTAAAAGTAGTGTGTATAGTAATTTTAGTGACAACTTGTTATCGCGGCTAAAAGTTTAATTTTAGCGGCAACTATAAGTCGCCACTAAAAGTAGTATGTATAGTAATTTTAGTGGCAACTTGTTATCGCGGCTAAATGTTTAAATTTTAGCCGTGATAACCATCGCCACTACTAGTACTAGGTATAGCACCTTCAGTGGTAGTTTCAGCGGCGACTTGCAATCGCAGCTAAACGTGTTACTTTCAGCTACAACAACAAGTCATCACTAAAAGTATTAAGTATAATAGTTCTACCAACGACTTGTTCCCGCGACTAAAAGGTTAAAATTAATTAAAAGGAAGAATAAATTAATTTATTGATTCCTTTTCAAATTTTCATGAACATGCTTATATAATATAAGAAAATGAAAACTTCGTCACCATCAAGTATTAGAAAATAACCTCAAATTTAAAAACATTAAGTTCTAAGGTACTTGAGTAGCAAGAGCAAAATTTACATCAGCATAGAAAAAATATAAATAAAATAAAAAAATCATTATCATCCGACTTTTGAGTAGTTATGCATCACATTGGAATTTGGCCTGACTCCTTGAATTGCTGGAGGAGGATGTTTAGCTGGGACTGTAATGCAGCTTGTACTTGAGCTTGGACCTGTGTCTGTTGCAATTCTGCCTGGGAATGGAGCGCTGCCTGCACCTGAGCTTGCACTTGTGTCTGCTGCGAGGCTAGCTGAGACTCTAAGGACTCCATTCGCGAAGCCATCTCACTATTCTCCTTTTCCAACAACTCCAAGCGCCTTGTATCCGCCTCAGCATGCCTCCTAAACTCCTCATTCTCTTTCTCTACCTGCGCATGGATTCGCTGCCCAACTGTAGAGGTCCTGGGCTTTGGTCCGGCCCCACGACCACGTATATATCCTGATCGCTCTGGTCCAAGCACTGACTCAAATATCTGATCCTCAGTCATGGGAGGAGTGCCATCCTCTGGTGGTTGAGACTCTAATCTCTTAAGCTCCTCCTACATTCAAAAACCAATTGTTATTATTTATCAATTTAGTATTATATATAATATAAGAAGATTGATAAGAAAATAGAAAAGGGAACCATAACTTACATAGACTTTTTCCGAAGTTGAATCCACCCAAACTTTTTTCTTCATGCTATACCGGGTAGTGAACCATAAGCTAGTCCGAGAAGGCTCGTCCCCCGTCTCAAGATTACGCTGTCATTAAACAAGTTAACACAAATAATAATAAAAAAAAAATCCCAGAAACAATATGAGAGAGGTTTACACTATCATAGCTGATTCGAGCAAATGCCTTTGTCCCAGCAACATGGCCGATCTTCTGCTTTTCCCGGTTCTCCTTATTTATATTACTCATTTTCTGCATTCGTGTTCCATAAATTATAAGCAATACATGTATGAAAGATAGATTAAAAGGGCAGACAATATAACTTAATTGACATGCATACCTTAAATTCCTCAGATCCGAAATACCTAATAAGACAAACCCAATCATCGTTGCTCACAAACGAGGGGGGATTCTCCAGTCTCATCTCATCGGCGTCATACTTACAATAATAATCCTTATGCAACCTGTGTCGATAATCCCTATATTGGCGATTTAGCTGTTGATACACAGCTTCCTTGATATGGGGTTCATCCTGGAGAGTAAACTTTTGCTGCACATTATTGTATGAGTAAGTAAACATAGATGTAAGTTAGAAATTTCAAATCTAAATAGAATTTCTCGAACACATAAGCTTCTTAATTTAAATGACTCACTTGTGTAGCTTGCCACATCTTAGTCTTCTTGTCATCTGGGATTGTCTTCCATTTGGGAAACCGGAGTGGAGCCATCTGTCTGACAATAATGCCACACTCAGTTATTAATGCTTGAGCATTGTTTCCTACAACTCGCATCAAGTTTGGGGGATGTCTACCGCTAGCTTTTCCCCATCACGCCTCCTCTTTGTGAGTACAATACCCCTAGTCTTCCCTCGTACTCTCTTCCTGGACGCACATGGCCCTGTTCACTCAAAATACAACTAAATTTATTAGCTTTCGTCAACACAAATTTATATATTGTTGCATAAACCATAAAAAAGTACATGCATAATTTAAAATGGTTGTTAAACATACCGACGTTGTCGACGGCGACCTCATCTCGAACAAATGACTCAACCTGTGTAGGGTTTGAAGGTCCTACCTCTAATGTAGGTTGTCCTATCTGTGAGGACTGGCTTGCCCGAGCTCCTCCTCGTCTGCCTCCACCTTGACCTCTATTGGTCATGTCAACGATTTATCCTACAACACTTTGCATTAAATTGATTATTCATTAAGCATATATGCAAACACATCAAGCACATGTCTTACATCAAAGAAGGATTAATATAAGAGCATGAAAAATAAGCTTTCTTTAATTTATTTATCCATCAAGAATGATAATGAACATATTATATATACAAATTATATCAAGATATTGGTCTCACTATCATTATCAGTGCTCATTTCATCTTCCTCATTATCATAATCAATGGAGGTATCATCCTCTTTTATTCTTTCATCTTGACATCTGTAATTTAAAGATGAAAATTGGTTGTTCTAGTTGTTCACTGTCCACATTGCAACAAGCATCTCTTTCTCTCCCTCATATTCTCATGCAAACTACTACTTGCTGCCAGCTTCGTAGAAGGATACAAGGTGCTCCGGTGAGCAATCAGTTTCAGGACCTAACTACTACTGGAAAGTTATCATCCGATTACTATACCCATGAAGAAATGGTACAATTTAAAAAGCCTACTAAGAAGAAGAAATCATTGAGGAAGAGAGAAAAGTTGGATTTGGATGCTCTCGAAGCAGAAGCCACTCAGCTGGATTGGGTGCAGGGGATCTTGGTTCTAGGAATGAAGAGAGGAGACAGTCTGCCAAAGCAAAGGAAGAGAGAGTGGAGGCAGATATGAGGACTGAAGCATATCAGGCCGCTTACGCGAAGGCACAAGAGGCATCTAAAGCTCTCCGGCAGGAGCAAACACTCACCATTCACCAGTTTGAATATCTAGACGTTATCCTTCCTTTTCAATTCTTTCTACTTCGTTTTCCTCTTGAAGAGTTACCTAGAAGAACCCATATGGGTGCAACTAAAAGATATGCTTTTCTCTACCCAAATTACATTCATGGCATGCAATGTAACCATTGGATTGGTTTGGGAAGGAATTCAAGTAACCATGTTAGCATCAACCACCAATGCAATGTACCCCCTGCAAGTCTGACATCCCTTTTAGAAAATTTTATCTTTGCTTTTGAGGAAAATAGAAACCTTCTGCACACCAATGCAATGCCAAGAGAAAACAACGTGCTGAGAATGAAAAGTTCCCAGGCACTTCAATTTTCATATATGGTCCACTATGCACTTCGATGAAAAGTACATGACAAGCACTATGTTCTCAATTAAAGTACTCAAACAAAGGAAGTTCTCATAGTGCTTTGTTGAGTACATGACAAGCACTATGATCCTTGCTACACTATGACAACAAAGCACTATGTTATTTGAGTACATGACAAGCACTTAACATGAAGTAGCTATTGAAATAATGAAAAGTAAGGTTTCTTTTATTTCTAACAAAATACATACTTCATTAGAAAATCTCAGCAAAGGAAAACCACCAAGATTTTCCTTTTTCTAGGATTTAGGCTTGGAAGTTTAAAAATGTTTAAATGGATTGAATGAGACTAATGGATTTGTATTAGCAGTGAAACATGAATTGGTTTAACAGGACAACAGCATGAGAACCAATCCAAAAAGATAGGGCAACAACATATATTTTTTATAGGCTATATGTAAAATTGATACATGGTATAATTATATAAAGAGGACTAGAACAAGAAAAATTCAATCTTTCTATAGGTTTTGGAGTCACTGGATAGTGTTAATATTATAGATTTTCAATATATAAATATTATACACTATCACATTAGTAACAATCCAATCGCAAAGGCACTAGGTATTACAAGATTCAATATCAATCTCTGTAATGCGATATTAAAATATTTTAGTGTTAGATATTCACCTTTGAATCAAACAATTAGCCAATTCTAACTTATACATTATAACTGAAACTAAGCCCCAGTTCGTGAATTGCAGCACCAGAAAGATCAATTGTTCTTGAACAACGAATGCAATTCTTGAACAACGAATGCAAATCATATAAGCAAGAAACAGTCACATAACAACAATATGAAACAAAAAAGAACTACAGCAACTCAAATCGTAATTCCCAGTTCCATATCAAACCCCATTAAAGAGAAAAACCCAAACAAGTGTAAATCCCAAAGTGAGAAAACCTCTAAAAAACAAACCCGAAACCCTCACAAATAGAACAATAAATATGTTACAATTTTTTAAGCAGATCCTCAATTCTTATGTGTTGTTGTTGGAGAGAATCCAAACTCGAAGAGAAAGGGAGAGAGGGTTACTAAGATAGAGAGGGGTTTACAAAAACAAAAAAAGAGTAATACAGGGAGGGGGTTACCGAGATAGAGAGAGGGTTCGGATCTGCTGGGGAGGATACCCGAGCACCGCAGCTTTAGATCGGAGAGAGAGACAGAGACCGAGATCGAGATCGAGATCGAGACCGAGACGGAGAGAGTTTTCCCCCCTTCTGCGTTTTGGAATGGCGAGAGAGACAGAGACCGAGAGGGCTCTCTTTCTACGATTAGAGAATGCAATTTGATGGTGGGAAGGAATGGGTTGAGGGCGCGGGACTTGCTAATTGAAAGGAATGGGCGCGCAGGATCGACTTACTAATTGAGTAATTGGAGGAGTTGGAGACCAAAGTCTTAATTAGAATTCACCCTTATCTAATTAAGTGAACCAAAGTTATTTTTGTTAATCTAAATACTTTACCCTGTTGGCCTATTCATAAAAACATGAGTCATTAAAAATAAATGCCTCCTCTTAATATTGGCCCTAAACAAATTTTAATCAAACTAAAATTGGGTCCATCAAATTTATTACTTTTAAGCCATTTGAATAAAAAAATATATATGAAGGTAGAACCAAGTCCTTGGAGATTCCCCCTCTTTTCTCTAATGGACCCAAGTTATTTTTTTAATTGAAAGATTTTAGAGTGAGCCTAATTATAAAAATATAAGCCATTGAAAATAAATGCCTCCCTTGATGTGGGTCCTCAATAATTTTAATCCAACTAAAATTGAGCCCATCCGATTTGTCACTTATTAAGTAACCTAAATTAAAAATATAAAAGGTAAAATTCAAATATTTTATAGTAGTCAATCTAATGAAAATCCCATCGGGTATCGAAATGTTTTCATGACCTACACACCTGTATTAGAAACCACTTATAAAAAAAAATAAACCACTCATAACAAATTCCTCCATAATAAGGCCTCGAATAGATTTTATTCCTATAGGAGATGGGTTCAATGTCATAACAAATTCTCCTACAGGCCACACCCTTCTGCTTATTGGAATGTGGCACGTGTCCAAATCTACCATTGGCCATACCTATTGATAACCTGAACCGTTAAAAATGAATGCCATCCCCTCCAGTGATTTATCCCCATACTTTATTTCAGTAGAAGATGGTTCCACCATAAGATTGAGTCTATAATTGATAACATGGTTAGCATAATCTTATACACACAATGAAACATTTCCGATTTAATTGGTGTGAGTTGAGGTGGACCCCACAAAACCTCCATAGCCCATAAAATTCAATATTTGAAAACTGCTGGTGCTGAGAAATTTTTGTAAATTATGCTCTGCAGTCATGTACGGGCTCTGTTTTATTTAGGTACTTTTGGACCTTGCTATTAGGCCTTTTATTATGGCATCCTGATTGGAGCCAATGGTTTATGAGGTCCAGGGCAAAGTAACTTTGGCAATGAGTTTTGTGTTACTGTTATTTTGTTATAGGGCCATGAGATGATAGATTAATGGTTTAGATTTAAAATGGGTTCTTCAAAATCATTGTTTATAGAAGAAAATGTATTAGACTAGTAGGACAATATTTTTGAAAGAAAATGCTTGAGGTGTTTCTTTTGGAACCTGTTTTTCTATCCACTTTTGCATTAATTCCATTTGAATATCTTGTTCTTGATACTGTCTCAGTTGATTTAGCTTTTGGGATTTCGTTTATTGTTCTGAAATTTTTACTGAAGCCGAAAACCATGGCAATTTTCCCCCCAAATTGTATCAGGTTTAAAACAGATCAATTTAACTAGTCTGAGTCATGGTCCAGGCAGGGGCCTTAATCTACATGGCATTGGAATGGTTTTTCTTGGTTCAAGGTTTCTGCATAAACTGATATGTATTGCCCCATTTGTTATTTTTTATGGAATTAGTTTGAAACATTAAATTGTCAAAGTCTCTATTATCTCCACCATTGTATGATAGGACAAGGTTTTATTCATGTGTAAATCATCATAAACACCACTGAAAATCAAGATGTTCAATTTGTAAGTGTTGGAATATTTGTAAAATATCAAAAGAGACAGAATATCAAGATATGGACTTGGTTTTTTATGTTGGACATGACCTATATGGGAACAAAAGCAGTTTTAAAATCATTGTCTTCATTCCAAACATTTATGTACTGGCTGATGTTATGTTGGGACCACTTCTTCCTGTTTGTATGGTCCCCTGTTCTGAATATTTGTTGAAAAAAAACAGAGACCGCTATTGAGAATTGGCAGTTTGTTGGAAACTTTTTTTCCATTTCTTGTTAGAGTAGAAAGAATTCTTCCTAAACCTTGCGAGGTCACTCAGTTTATTCATAAATCAGAATTCATGTGTTTGGTTAAGGATCCTAATCGCCTATACCTGACAGTTGTTTTGTTTTTGTGATAATCAATTACCAGTAAGTAGAGTTCTACACAATTAGATTTACAGATAAACTAAGTGTATGGTAAGAGTTTTGATGATCCTTTTAACAGGGCTTTTAGGATAGGTTTGAACATATATTGGGGCCAAAGTATTTTCATCTGTTTCATGGCCTCCTGGCCAGTAGACTTGACTACTAGAATTCAGCTGAAAGTATGTGGGATTCAGTGTTACTTGGACATTGGATTGCAATTTAGTCGAGGTTCGCCTCTTGTCAGTGACCCCAGTTTGCTAGGGGTAGTTGGATGAAGTTATTTATTTTTTGTATCCTTTGCTTGCATAACCTTTCTTTTAACTTACATGACTGCTCACATTAAGATCTATGATTTCAATTCTGTGATATAATGCGCTATGTTCTGATCCCAGTTTATCTGTGGTTGGGAAGTTTGGGTACAATCTAAAAGAATCAACTTTGTAACCAGTGACTGAAATAAATATTTGTACTACAGTTATATTGCTGACCCATAGGGAACTAACTCAGTATCTGAATGACCCAGATTGCTGATCACTGGGTGTCATAGTGATCTAAGTAAGCTGGGGATGGATCACTAGAAACAGAGATGTCATACATTTATCCGTTTAAATTATTTTCACACTAATCACTGGCCATTGCTTGACTGAGTTGAGCTCATTTTCCCTGCCCATATGTTCTGTTTCAGGCAGTGGAAGGGTTGGGATAGCATTGCCTGAGGCAACCAAGGAGAAGGTTGTAGCAATCAAGAAGGGTGATGCCATTGCCCTTCCCTTCGGCGTGGTTACATGGTGGTTCAACAGCAATGACACTGAACTAGTTATCCTCTTTTTGGGTGACACCTCAAAAGCTCACCGAGTCGGTGAGTTCACCAATTTCCAACTCACTGGGATGACCAGTATCTTCACTGGATTCACCACCGAGTTTGTGAGCCGAGCATGGGACTTGAATGAAGAGAATGTACAAAAGCTTGTAGGAAGCCAATATTCCAATGGAATTATCAAGCTCGAGGAGGGCGCTGACATCCTAGACTCCTGGACCACATTAGGGGTAAAAGATTAAAACTCGCCACTAATTCTTTTTCCCCTCCAAAATAACCTTTAGCCACAACAAATAAGTTGTCACTAAATGTGATCACTATAATACCTTCACTAAAGTGAGTCTTTTGTGGCAAAAATAACTTTGTGGCTAGAAGTGTCGCCACTAAAAGCTGGCTTTCATATAATATATTTTTAGTGGCAATAGAAAGTCGCCGCAAAAGGTGGCGAAAACATAACAACTAAACATTTAGCCACGAAAATAAAAAGTTACCACTAAACTCCTAGACCATTAGTGGCACAAAAAGAAAACTCGCCACTAAATCTCCTTCCCCTCCAAAAGGACCTTTAGCTACAACATATAAGTTGTCATTAAATGTGATCACATAATACTTTTAGTGTCAACATCTAGCTTCGCCGCTAAAGGTGAGTTTTTAGTGGCGAAAATTAAATTATGGCAAAAAGTGTTGCCATTAAAAGTCAACTTTCTTATGATATATCTTTAGTGACAATATAAACTAGCCACAAAAAATAGAACATACAGTGGCAAAAAATATACTGCGGCTAAATGTAAGAATCTAAGAAATTAGTGGCGACCATAAAAAGTTGTCACTAAAACCGGATACCATTAGTGGCGATAAATTAAGACTTGCCACTAAATCTCTTTCCCTCCAAAATCCCATGGCGCCAAAAATTCCCGCCAAGGAATTAGTGGCGAAATTTAGCTACAACATATAAGTTGCCACTAAATGTGGGCATTATAATGCCTTCAGTGGCAACATCAAATATTTGCCACTAAATGTGGGTTTTTAGTGGCGAAAATTAGACCGCGGCAAAAAAAGTCGCCGCTAAATGTCAAGTTTCTTGTAGTGAAAGTGCTTACTGGACAGCGATTCGGATCTACTGAGCTTGTCCATGCTGGCTTCTTCAATGAGATTGGGGATAGTTGATGTATTTGTATCAGAATCGCAGGAATCAGAGGACGATGATCAAGAGGAGAATGGTGGTGATTTAGCTGAAGATGCCCTACCATTAGTGGGGTACGAAGATACATATATAGTGACAGATCTTCTTCCACAGTTTTGTACCCACAAGTAGAAGATGTTGCTTTCTTCCGGCTGGACAAGTGGTATTAGAGATGTGGGGCAGAGGTTTAAGGGCGGTGTTGGGGAGTTTAGAAGTGTCCTGTGCATATATTCAATTGAGGTTGGGTTTGAATTTGTATATGTGAAAAATGATAAGGTGAGGGTGACAGCTGAATGCTCTCGCAGTCATTCAATGGGAAGCAGATGGTTTGTTCATGCATCTATTGAAAAGTCGAGTGGCCATTTTTGTATCAGGACATTAAACAATGAGCATACATGCGGTGCAGCAGTTCGAACGTCAAAGAACAACCATATGAATTCTAAGACAGTTGCAGATTTAATAGTGGATCATATCCGTGAGAAGCCGCTCACCAGACCCATTGATGTTGTGCACCACTTTAAGGCGGATTATGGACTTACCATTACATATCATCATGCATGGTGGGGTGTGGAAAGGGCTAGAAATAAGTTGTATGGTGATTCGTCGCTATCTTTTGACCATCTTCGTTGGTATAATAAGGTGGCGGAGGAGGTAAATCCAGGAAGCATCCTTGTGCTAGATTATGCCAAATCAACCATGTGTTTCAAGCGTCTCTTTGTGTCGTTCTATGCTTCAACTGCTGGTTTTAATCATATTCGTCGTTTGTTATTTCTGGACGGTACTTTCTTAAAGGGCAGATACAAGGGAAACATGTTGGCAGCAACTGGGAAGAATAGGAATTAAGGTAAGTCGTAATGTTGTTTCTGATATTATTGACCCATTTCTTTATTTTTATACTAATGATCAGCATGTTTTGATTTTCTGAATAGTAGCTGAAATATAAAACTTCATTAATTCATGGGACAGGTTTGTTCCCCCTTGCTTTTGCGGTGGTGGACTCAGAGACGGAGGACAATTGGACATGGTTTCTGCAGATCGCACTATTACTTTTATTTTCGACAGAAATCCAGGTCTGATAGAGGCTGTCTCAAGGGTATTTCATTTTGTCCATCATGCGTATTGCCTCCAACACCTTAAGGCAAATTTGAGGGACAAGTTGTCCGGTGGTTACACTAATGCATTTAGAGAGAGAATGGTTATGATGCTGCGGGAATGTGCATATGCGCCAACCATCGTTGCCTTCCATGCAAAGCTGCAGTCGTTAAGGCGTGAAGGTGGTTCCAATGTAGACAAATTTCTCTGTGGATTGCCTCATGAAAGATGGAGCAATGCATATTTTAAAGGTCAGCGGTACGATGAGATGTGTTCGAATGCTGCTGAGTCTTTCAACTCATGGATTAGAGAAGCTCGCCATCTTCCGATTACAAAGATGGTTGACACAATAAGGGTTCAAATAATGGAGCAGATGGATAATAGGAAGGAAGTTTCCAGCATATGGAAGTCAGTCATCTGCCCGGACATGGATAAGAGGCTTGATGCTGCTATCCGGCTTGGAAGGACATGGACCGTCAGTTGTTCAAGTGAAACTGTTTACGATGTGCATTCTTACCCGTCAGTGACCGTTGACATTTTTAATCACATATATTCCTGTTATCAGTGGCAGATCAATGGTTTTCCCTGCTCCCATGCTTGTGCGGTGATTCAAAGGAGTGGAAAGGACTTGAGTCTCTTTGTTGATCATTATTTTCACACTCATACATATAGGGCTCCATATGAAGAGCGGATTTTCCCAATTCCAACCGTGGGAATGCCAGAGACAAAAGGCGCCGAAGCCGCTATTCTCCCACTTGTTATTAAACGACCAGCTAGCAAGCCAAAAAAAAGAGGATCTTGTCAAGAGGGGAGATCACACGGCAGATAAAATGTGGGCGGTGTGGTCGGATTGGCAGTCATAATAAGAAATCGTGCAAGGAGCCTATTCTTTGACATTTCATTGAATTAGATATTGAATTTAGGTTAGGTGTAATATTGTTGATACCTCTAATGTAATTCTGATTAGTGAATAAAAAGTCAAATTGACATTCCCTTTAATGTTGATTAATGTGCTCTTGCTTTTATAAGTAATTACTTCCAAATGTGTCTAAATCATTTAGTCATTGCTCAAAATTGATATTGAAATTGCATTAGAGCTGAGATTATCTGGAATCATTAGCTAGACAGAGCAATCACATTACCCAGCTAAATATGTAGCAGAACTTAGATAATTTCAATCTAGACTCAGATAACTTCACTCAAGAGTCAGATAATTTCACCCAGGACTCAAATAATTTGATTCAGAACTTAGATAATTTCATTCATAACTCAGATAATTTCACCCAGGACTTAGATAATTTCATTCATGAGTCAGATAATTTCACCCAGGACTCAGATAATTTGATTCAGAACTCAAATAATTTCATCCATAAGTCAAATAATTTCACCCAGGACTCAGATAATTTGATTAAGAAGTCATATAATTTCATCCAAAGTCATATAATTTGATTCAGAAGTCAAATAATTTAATCCATAAGTCAGATAATTTCATCCAAAACTCAGATAATTTGATTCAGAAGTCAGATAATTTCAATTAGAACCTAGATAATTTCATCCAAAACTGATATAATCTCAACTCAGATAATTTCTATCAGAAGTCGGCTAAAATTTCACCAGAAATTAGAAAAAAAGATTGCATAGTGCTGATGTACGAAGACATTGACAGAAATGATTCTATTTACATTCATTCACAAATGTGAGAATTACATTGACAGAAATGTTTATCCAACATTCATGTGAACCAAAAAAATACATTCACAAGTTTGTTGTACGTTCACTTTTCATATAAAGAGATTTACATTAAAATGTTTTTTTTTTTACATCAACTTGATTGAAAACAACTTGTTTGTCTCATTGTTGTAGTTTTTTCGTCAGTTTTCGAAGTCATCATCAGCAGCTTGTTGCCTGCCGTGGTAGTTTTCAACTGACCAGCTGCAATGCTTGTCATTTAGGAACTAAACTATCTCTGCCCTTAATCCGTCAATGACACATTGTGGCAGCTTCGAAGCAATTATTTGTTTATGAGTAAGTTGCTTCATAAGATAACAAACGACCACTCCGCAATCAACACTGAAATAGGACATGCTATTGTTAGTCGATTGTAAATAAGTCACTGTCAAGTCAATTGAATTACTGTAGTTGCACAATGATACTTACGAGCCCATTTTCGGTTGTGGGGCGTCTTCGACGCTTATCAATGGAGCTCCATGTGGCTGTATCTCCTCAACATTGACATAATTGTAGTTCTCCACATACTGTTTTTGCAGAATAAAAAATATTCCGTATTTTGGGTCAGTTTCGATTATTCTAATAGAGACCATCGTATAAATAATGACTAAGTAAGTGAGACATACCAGAATTCGTGCATCCTCAAAGTAATGATCGACTGTTTTAGGTGATCTTGGTCGTAAGGAGTTGTAATGTAGCCAATCTCCTTCTTTCTTATCCAGCACCAACAGTGTCCAGTGGAAGGGTTCAACATCCTTCCTTTTTCCATTTGAAATCATCGGAAAAAGCACGAATTTGTGGTCTGAAGTTCTGCTTGGGGAGATCTGAGGGTGCAGTATCTTTTCCCTCATTTTCGACGACGGGGAAGTAACAAATTTCTACATTAAGACATGTTTAGTAACTATTTATTATATATAAAAATAAAGTTAATGATGACACAGCCAACACAGTTATTGTTTTTTACGAAAGTATGATTTCTCACGAGGCAGCATTTCTTTGTGGTGGACAGTTGTGAGTTGCTCTTGGATTTCACCATGTTCTCTATATAGCAACTCAGCGTAGCAGTCAATAACCTGTTCAATTTGAGACACATAATGTTAGGCATATAGTGTGAACACGACCATATTATGTTTGTGTAAAATGTAGGAATATTTTTTCAATGTGTCTGTGCTGTGATGCTTACAGTGCTTGACATTTCTACTCTGCTGAGAACTGCAATTATGTCCTAGTAAGATACAGCTTGTATGCCCTCACCTCCCCAAACGAGCGCCCTGCAAATGCAATTGCACAAAGGGCCCAATTAGTCTACATTTTCATTAATGTTTCTTAAATTCAACAATTGTGTTGCTTATGTGCATAGGTATGTGATTTACGCATTGCCCTCAGCTTCATAAATCTCCTTTAGCTTTTCTACGTCAGATGCATTCATAACCTTAGTGACTGCATTTTTTGGGAGTGTGAAGGGGGCAGTTGCTGGGTTCATTTTCCTTGTCGCTATTCTTCTTTTTATTCGTTTCACCATGGAGGACTGTTTCACCTCTTTAATTGGCTTTGATGGTGCATCAGGCGGCATGATCTGATCAATATTTCAATTATAAAAATATAGATTAATCAAATTAGAATTTGTGGAAGGGTAGATAAATTTAATATAACATCAAATAAATTTGCTGATAGTGTGATAAAATCATACAGAAGTCAGATAAAATCGATGAAAAGTTTTATAAGTTGATACAGAAGTCAGATAAATTTAATATAAGATCAGATAAATTTTTAGAAAATCAGATAAAATGACACAGAAGTCAGGTAATTTAAAGAGAATTGTTAAAAGTTCTTACAAAATTCAGATAAATTTGATAGATATGCAAAACATGAATTCAATGCAAACAAAAATTATCTAAACAAGCATGGTCGTGTAACTGAATTACCTCAGGTACATTTTCTCCAACATTACGATCAGTTGCAGCCTCCTTCGTTGCTTTCTCTGCCATTCTAAACCCTTTATGTCGTGTATTAGTTTTTCTTGTAGGATCGAAGATATCATCTAGAGGACTAAGCACTATATCACCAGCTTCTGGCACCGATCCAGAGTGTGCTTCATATGGCTCTTCATATACTGTGTTGCTGGTGCTGCCAATTATGTCAGCTAAGATGTTTGCAACCAGCTGATCTATTTGTAGGGACATCAGTTCATAGCCTGCCATCTCTGCACCAAACGCTATAGACTGTGTTGCCACATCAGGGAAATTTGTTTCTTCACTGTTACTATTTTGCAACTGCTCTTCCAACTCGGATACAACCAATGTGTCTGGCATTATGTCTGTATCTGGTTGGGTGGCTTCAATCATTTTGTTCTGTTCTCCCTGCTCTCCTTCTTCCAATTCATGCTTGCTTTTTTCATTTCCATTCTCTTGATCGTCTCCTTGATCCCCATTTTCTCCTTCTACCTCTATTGCTATGTCTCCCCCATCTCCTTACTTTTCGTGTGTTTCGCCATCATCATGTTCATAATCTTCCGATGTGTCTTCTCCATCACTGTTTTCTTTTTCTGTAACTTATTGCTCTCCTTTTATCTCCATCACGGCTCCCTTGTCACAAGCGCCACTGTCCAACAAGGACTGTAATCGCTGCACTTCAAGCAGTGTGCTATCTAATTCGTCATCGAGGACCTGCATTTGATAACAATGTTACACAAAACATGTTAGATTAAAAACTTAGATAAAATTAGATAGTGAAGATTGTGAAAAATACCTCAGTAGCTAGTAGTGAATGAAGGGGCCTTCTCCTAAGTGCCATACTCATTGCCTTTAGATTCCACTTTAGTATTCGTGGGAAATGCACTGAATCATTTGGTGTGATAATCGTCGTATGCTCACACAACCAATACTGTTACAAAATCATAAAACATATATGTATGTCAATTATTCTTTGTATATTGAAATTCAAATTTGTAAATTTGTAGTTGTATATCATACCGGTAATGCAATAAGGCACTCAATTACTCTATCAGAACCACGGCTTTTGGTGTGTATCGACTCCATGAGAAATTTTGAAATCTCTTCTGCCCAGGCATAGTGCTCCATATCCATGTAGTTTTCAACATAGCCCACATATGCCCATCCTATTGTGTTTTCGTGGGTTGCAAAAAAGATTACGACAAGGATATACACGCATAGTAGCCTAGCAACATCAGCAATGTCAGTTTCTGATTCTCCATTCAATGCTAGAAGGAGTTGTTGCTTTATTTGTGGAGCCGACACCCTCGAACAGCCATGGAATCTTCTAGATATGAATTCAATTGTTTCCTTTTTTAATACTTCAGATCAAGCACTCTTGTTCCATTTGGTATGGCGAATATCAGCGATATGTCATTTGCAGTGAATGGCACGTAGGACCTCCCTAGTATGAACTGCCTTCTTTGAGTGTTGTATGCATCAAGGATAACCATAATGTCCTTGTCATACTTTCTGCACATCTGTTCAGAGATTTTGTTGTCCATCATGCATTCTATCAGGCTCCAGAATGGAGTCTTTCTTAATTCAACTCTATGTACTTCAGTGACCATCTGCTTGATGCTTGGGACTAGTGACACAGTTGAGACCATATTCGATCTGAACTGGTAATAAGTGTTAGTCTTCTCAGCATTTTTGTCTTTACTGACTTCCTTTTTGTTTGATGGTTTCTCCTCTACCCTTTTTCTCTTGTTCTGTTTTATTCCTGCATATAGTAAAATAACTCAGATTCATATCACCAAAAGATTAAGATAACTGAATACAGAACAGAGATAAATTGCACAAGATACAGATAAATTTATTATAAACTCAGATAAAATTTATATAAAGTAAGATAATTTGCTATGGAGACAGATAAATTTGATATAAGTTCAGATAAATTAAAGAAATATACAAAAGGTTTGTTGAATTTTCATTCCAAATTTATATGCGTTTGCTTTTAATCTCATATAAAGTCAAGATACATTGATTCAACATCACACATAACACAGATAAATTGCACAATACACAGATAAACTTATCTTAAAATCATATAAAGTTTATATAAAGTCAGATAAATTTGATATAAACTTAGATAAAGTAAAGAAATAGACAAAAGGTTTGTTGAATTTTCACTACAAAGTCATATGCATTTGCTTTTAATCTTAGATAAAGTCAAGAGACATTGATTCAACATCACACAGAACACAGATAAATTGCACAAGACACAGATAAATTTATCTTAAACTCAGATAAAGTTTATATAAAATCAGATAAATTTGATATAAACTCAGATAAATTCAAGAAATAGACAAAAGGTTTGTTGAATTTTCATTCCAAAGTCACACTCGCTTGCTTTTAATCTCAGATAAAGTTAACAGACATTCATTCAACATCACATAGAAGACAAATTTGACCTTTTGTCTATTTCTTAAAATCATATAAAGTTTATATAAAGTCAGATAAATTTGATATAAACTTAGATAAATTAAAGAAATAGACAAAAGGTTTGTTGAATTTTCACTGCAAAGTCATATGCGTTTGCTTTTAATCTCAGATAAAGTCAAGAGACATTGATTCAACATCACACAGAACACAGATAAGTTGCACAAGACACAGATAAATTTATCTTAAACTCAGATAAAGTTTATATAAAGTCAAATAAATTTGATATAAACTCAGATAAATTCAAGAAATAGACAAAAGGTCTGTTGAATTTTCATTCCAAAGTTACACTCGCTTGCTTTTAATCTCAGATAAAGTTAACAAA
Organism: Cinnamomum chago; assembly: GCA_038049695.1. Lineage (NCBI taxonomy): Eukaryota > Viridiplantae > Streptophyta > Magnoliopsida > Laurales > Lauraceae > Cinnamomum > Cinnamomum chago. The sequence goes on along the minus strand of CP142453.1, from coordinate 40,909,952 downwards.
CATTGATTCAACATCACATAGAAGACAGATAAAATCTTTTCAGTGATACATAAAAGAATGATAAGTTTGGTATAAAACTCAGATAAAAACATTAGCAACTGGTTACATACTGGAATAAACTCATATATTGGTGTCATTCAATCACAAACCCAATTAAAATCAGATAAACTTAATTTGAAGGCAGTAGAAACTCACTTAAATAAATACTGAGATAAATTAAGGCCAATTCATCAAGAATAGTTAAATGCATCACAGGGACACATGCATACATTCATTATAATTTGTAGTGATTTTCATGCCAAACTCAGATTATTTTCATTCCAAGCAAGCAATATAAGATAAAGAGAATAGTAATTGAATTAAATTCAATAAGAACTCAGAATAAAGCCAATAGACATTGATTGAAGTTTGTTCAGAAGACAGATAAATTCAATATAAATTTGTGTTGAGTAAAGTAACTCAGATCCATATCATCAAAGATTAAGATAAGTGAATACAGAACACAAATAAATTGCACAAGACACAGATAAATTTATTTTCAATTCAGATATTTTTTTTGAAAAAATCTAAGATAAAATTACTTGAAACTGACAAAGTAGCAATGAATGTTATACATTTGGTTCAACATTTCTAATTTATACAAAAATGACAGACATTATAAGCAAAAAAAGAAAAAAATCTATCTGGATACCTTCAACTTTCTGTTCCTTTTGCTCCTGGCTTTCTGACAGTATTGAGGACTTCGTTCTCGCCATTTCCTAATTAGGTTTTCGTTATTAGAAGAGGAACCAGAAAGAACGGTAGAAAATCATTCAAAATGGCGATTAACAGTAAGATAGGGTTTCGAAACAAAAAGAGTGAGAAACTTTCAAATTACAAGGGAAATGAGTATGTTGAACTTTCTATGCCTTCAGAAACAATTATGCAGTTATGGAGCTGTCGTTTGCAACTAGGGTTTGTATCTCGTCTTTCTTTTATCTCCTCTTGTCGAAATCGAAGATATCTTTGATGCAAACTCTAACTTGCAATGAAACAGTTAATCTAAGGAAAGTTTTTGAAATTTTTATCTAACCTGCTGTTATTCGTTGCATGCAGCCACGGAGACGAAAATGTCGCCTTCTTCGACGTGCCTTTCCTCTTTCAGAATATTCGAAACTCTTTTGAGATATGATTGTAGCGCTTTCTTTGGCCTTATCTTAATAAAGACAGAATGAATATAAGGGCAAATCAGACCTTTTAGGTACCGAATTGTGTGTGAGGGACCTTTGGCTGGATTTTTTTTTATCGTGGACTGTTCGCAATAAAGTGAGGAATTGAGGGAGCTCCAACCAAAGTCCCCTTAAAAAAAACAGAGAGCTGCTAATGACACATACCAAGCTTCTCCTTCCACATCCATTTTTTGCATTACCAAAATACCCATGTAGGAAATCCCGAAACTACCCCTCTCCCCCTCTCCCCCCTCCTACCCTCTCTCTGCTCACCGCCCACCTCCACCCAGTGCCCACACCTCCACTCGCACCCAACCCCTCTCCCTCTCCTTCCTATCTCTCTCCCTTTCCCCTGTCTCTCTTACTCTCCCTCTTGCTCTCTCCATCTCCTTCTCCATGTCTCTCTCCCTCTCCCTGCTCGTAGCCCACCTCTGCCCGCGCCCAACCCTCTCCCTCTCCCTACTCGCCGCCCAACTCTGCTCGCCTCCTGACCCCGCCTAGCCTTTCTTCCCAACGCCTAGCCCCTCCACCCATCTCCCAATTCCCTCCCTCTTTCCCTCCTCCCTTCCCCAACCCACCCAACCCCCCCTGCCATTCGGCAACTCAGGGTAGGGCGGCGGGCGATAGTGGGGAGAGGGAGAGAGAGAGGGGGGTATTTTGAGGACAATGGGTGTGCAGAGAGAAATTTTTTTAAGATAAGGGATGTGGAAGGAGAAGCTCATTTTGTAGCATTAGCAGCTCTAAAAAAATGTCATTACAAATATACCTTTAAATGGAAAATTCCCAAAGTACTCTAGTCTCCCTCTTCGGCTCCCACTCCTTCCCTCTCTCTACCGACTTAGATGTACTTACTTTTACTGGCCCTTTTCAAATAGACTATAACCTTTGAATCACATCATCAAACTCTTTTGCTTTGTTGTAGCCGTACTGCTGATGGGATGGATGTATAAATTAAGTCATTTGGGCAATGCTGCCCCATATGATTTTTTATAAGGAGCCATTTGGAAACTCTAATCTAATTAATAAGAGCAAAATAGATTAAGGTCTAAAATAAAAGCTCTAAGTTTTTAGTCCTAATTTATAATTAGTTTGTTGGGTAAAATTATAAACAAGAGCTCTTATTTCATGAGATAATTGGGGCTACCTTTTAAAAATTACATTGTAGAACCACCATTTACATCATTTTGAAAATTTTATGAGGTCATTTTCATCCAAATTACTTATAAATTTTGTATTATCTAGTTCCATCCTCTTTAGCTAAAAAAAGATGTAAAAGAAAACAAAAAAAAGAAGCCCCGGCCCTTAGCTTATTTTTCTAAAGGCAAAAGCTCTAATTAGTAAATAAGCTCTCAAAATAGAAAATACAATGAACAGTTTAGCAAGCAATCTAATATGTACATAAGCTATAAATCATAAAATAAGAGCATATTTTTAGAGTTTCCAAATGCCCCATAAGGCCTTATTTTGCAAATCTTATCAGTATAATATAGATCTATGATTTGAAATAAATATTTTACAAATAGACCATTTGGTAAGGAAAAAAAAAAGCTGGATCAAATACATGTTTTAACCATCTGACAATTCGCAATTTCTCACTAATTTTTCAAGATCTATAGTCAACCAAGGGCTGATTTTTTACTTTGTAGTCAATTCATCGTTCCAAATAGAATCGACGATACGGATCGTGATTGTGGTGCCCATAGAAGTTAGAAAATGTAAATCTATCTATGGTTTTTTCCTTTTTGCAAATATCTCAAGATTTGAAAAGGTTTGACAGCTCAAACTTAAATCCGTAGTCATGCTTCGAATCCACAATCGTTCTTGGGCTTAGGAAGATCTGCAGCGGTTTGGATCATGATTAAGAGGCCCACAGTTTAAGGAAAACAAAAAGGAGGAAATGGAACGTGGATATGGCTTCGTTAGACCAGACTATATCAACATGTATTTTGAGGGCGCATTTCATAATGGGAGAGGAATCTTCCCTATGGAAGATTCCTTTGTGCCTAAGAATGAAGCATTCCTCAATGAGGATCTACAGGGGAGCGGATTCATGACATCCCATGTTTGGCTAACACAGAGAAATCATCAATAATTTCTTCAAATCCATGTTCGGCAAGAAAAAAAAACTATAAGTTGGGTTCATGATGTTGATGAACATCGAAAGGAATTCAACAATACATATCAAAATCTACGAGAAGAAAGGAAAAGAAAAAAAAAAAGAAAAAAAACTAATGACAAACAATACTTATGAAAGGAATTCAACAGCAAGTTGGGTTCAAGATATGCACATTTAACATATAGGAGTTCATGTCGTAAGATGTTGGTGAACATAGAAACATGTTAAGTCCGTACCAATGATTCTATCTTGCAAGTGGCGACGGAGGGTATGATGGAATACATGTGGTGGACAAAACAACAGTCAAAAGTAGCAACACATAGAGACGGAGAGAAGAACACTCCCGGATCATCCATAAATGAAGAAAGTCTTAAACCAAGAGGGTTTTGGGGATTTGGAGAATGTGGTGTGATTTTGGGGTTTTGAAGATTTTGGGGCTTTCATGTGTGATGAAGAATACAAAGAGGGAGGAAGATAGAGAAGAAAAGAAATAGCTAGGGTGGGGGCTTTTATGTGTGAGGAAGAATAGGGAGGGTGACAGAGACCGACGGAGAAGAAAAGAAAAAGGATAAAAAGCCGGACTAATGTAAGCATTTTGAAGCCACGGGTGAAAGAAAACAGAGAGCAGAGAGACAGAGAGGGAGGGAAAAAAAAAAGAAATAGAGATGTGGGGTTGAGGTCAACCAGCACGGGAGGCTTAGCAAAACAAGGAGGTTGAGGTCGATCCAGCAAGAGGTTGTTGTTGAGGTCGATCGTCTTCGGTCCCATTTTCTGTAGCGAAGAAAAGAGTATTTATAGTGCCATTTAAAAAACGAACGATTTAAAAGATCCAATGGGGGGAGGTCGGACAAAGGAAATCAACTCGAGTGTGGAACACAGAAACCAGTTTTCTTTGTTGGCTAAGTTTACCAAACATGGGCTTTCCTCGATTTCGAGGGAAATCGGTGAGGATTCGTCTACCAGGACTATTTACCAAACGTGCCCTGAAGATTTGCACCAAATCAAGGGTACATATTCGAGCTCATAGCCTTTTGGTGTGTTCCAAATAGAATCAATGGTTCAGATCATGATTATGGGCCCCTCAGAAATCTAAAAATGAAGATCCAAGGATCAGTGGTTTTTTTAAATATCTCGATATTTTAAGATAGATCAATAGCTGAAATTTTAATGCAAAACGGTTTTGGTCTTTGGAGCATTTCCAATGGGTTGGATCATAGCCTAGTGGCCCAAAATTCCCAAAAAAAAAAAAAAAAAAAAGGAAAATGGGACTGCTCACAAATCACGTGGAAGTCACTGCTTGTGAGCTAAGCATGTCCAACGGTTCTTCATCTTTTCTTTTAATTCATTCAATTTGTAGCCACCAAATGGACGGTTAAGATTGTCTGATCAAATATACAAACTATAATTTGTATGTTGTGATCTTTTTATCTATAAGATTTATCTGTATATAGATAAAACATTCAACGTATTAAGGACTGCAGGTCGCTCGGGTTAAGTCTAACCTAGTTCCAATAAGTTCAGCCCATTCATAATAGCCCATCCCACTGTGGCCAAGCCCAAACCCACTGTGGTCCAGCTGAATTAACTTCAGTCCATTTGCGGTGACTGTGATCACCATAATAGAATCCAAATAAATAACGCCCCAGCTCATCATAATCAAGCAATGCTAGCATCCAAATCAATCAGAGCAAATCATCCAACTGAGCTGAACTAGATTTGGGCAAACCAAAGGAAATATACATGATCTTAATTTATCTGTTCCAAAACCAGCAGCCCGCATGGACCATTTCAAGATCAGCATGGACTTTCATGATTTGCCCTCAGCCAACATTATCTCATAAAGTCAATGGTATCTACAACTCAGCTGACTTGGACTTTGGAAAGATGGGAATCAACCATCCATCACAGCAGCAATTGGATCCAACTCATCCCAATCAAATATACATGAAAAGTTGGAAAGCGGATGGCACGCAGCATGGCTGGATGATCTTGTAATAGGATTCAAATTTGCTTATTATTTTTGTGATATTCTATGTAAATTTGCGAAGAGCCTATATGTACATGGAATATGGCTGTAAATTTGTGAATGACTGTTTTGAAACAACCTGCGACTATTGCCTATTTTAAGAGATTGGTAGAATTCTTGCCAACAAATAATATTATGGACGACTTCACGAACAAATTAATTCAATTAATTTTGAGAGCTGCTAATGTCACATCGCAAACTTCTCTAAGCATATTCATTTATTTTAAGACTAATATACTCATGTGTGAAATTACCAAAATGGACATCATTCATAATTTCATACCTCACCAATTTCTCTCTACACTCATGCACCTCACCTAAACCGTGCTGCCAGAGGGGCAGGGGGAGAGGGAGAGGGAGAGAGAGAGGGTGACAGTGGGCGGCAGGTGGCGTCGAGGAGGGAGATAGGGAGATGGAGAGAGGGTGGCGGGTAGAGAGAGGGAGGGAGAGGGAGATAGAAAAAAACTCAGAGAATGAGATGGAGAGAGGGCCAGGTGAAAGCAGGGGGAAGAAGGAGAGTGAACTGAGAAATTGAGGGAGGACGGGTTTGGGTATTTTGGAAAAAAATAGGCGTGTAGAGAAAACTTTTGAAATGTTTTTACTTATTTTGGGTTTGTAAAGATAAGGGATGTGCTCAGAGAAGTTTCGGTTGTGGCATTAGCAACTCTCTTATTTTTTTCACGTGGCATTTGCATAAATTCTTCTCTGGTTATTTTTTTTCTTTTTTTTTCTTTTCTGTTCCTTTCTTTTTTTTGGTGGGGGAAGGGGGAGGTTTCAACCCGCAAGAAAACTAATCTTACTATGTCTTTCCCACTATAGCATATTTAGTGTAAGAGACTAAGAGTACCACCTATGAACAATCCAATCTCTTCACATAAATCTATCCATTTTGAGTGCGCACTAAAACTCATTCGAGACTGCATGATCCTTTAAGCGTTGAGGACCTAAATCTAAGCGCTACGATCATTAATCCAATTGCTTGATAATGTATCCCAAGTCCACGTCCAACACTATCCATCTCCTTGCATCTCTTTGATTTTCATGTGTTCACGTGATCCCAAAAGATGAGGTGTCATTTAAAGAAATATGATGTCAGGCTTGGCTCTTAATCTCTCTGAGCACTCTCATTATGTGGAACAACTTTAGGGATTTTCATGTGTTCACATGATACCAAAAGATGAGGTGTCATTTAAAGAAATATGATGTCGGACTTGGCTCTTAATCTCTCTGAGCACTCTCATTATGTGGAACAACTTTAGGGGTCATTTGTTTGCATTGAAGATGATTCAAATGCTTATAGATCTAGATGTGAATCATTTATATGTGCAGAGGATTCACATGAGAAAGACTTTCCACTGTTTGCGCTTTTCATATCATTAAAAGTATGAATCTACAACAAATCCAACGGTTTGAAGTTTTCACACATTTTCAAAATCTATGATATTTTAAGAGCATGTTTGGTAACAAGCAAGGAATTCATAGATCTAATGATTTTATCTACTACTGGAATAAGGATTCATCGCTGGAGATTTGTATAGTTGAGGATTTCACATAGATATTGGTGTGTACCGATGCATATAGCTGAGAAAAATAAGGTTGGGTGTGCAAATCCATTGAAGTAAGGATTTTCAAATCTTATAGGGAGTGGTCGGATCTGAAAATGCTAACAAATAAAGATTTCTGTCCGTCCAAATCTTCGGGAATTTACAACTGCCAAACTTGGATTTACCACATGAGGTAAACCAAAAAATTTTCCCTAAAGATTTGTTTGCCAAACATGACCTAAAACCTGAAAATTTAACACCCTACCCATATTTGGCCCTCAAGAAGGTGAATAGTTTAGATTTTAAAAACAAGCCCACAAAGCCCAAAATTAAAGATCCAATGGTCTAGACCATTTCACCAAATCGATCAAAATCCCTAATGACTTAAGCCATGAAATTTACCCACCTAGCCATTTTTTGCATTTTAAAGATGATTAACGGTTCAAATCAAGCTTTTGGGGCCACAAAAAACAATTTTAAAAAATGGATTGCCAATTTAAGGACTCCAAAAAGCTGTCATTTACAGCAATGCAATCCAATATTGTTTAGATAAATTTTTCAAGACTTAAAAATCCATGACAATTGAGTTAAGATGTAAGATTTGATTTCTCAATCGTGTTTGGCTTTCTAAAGAGAATGAACGGTTCAAGTCAAGAAAATGGGGCCTATAGATGTCCAGAAATGTGAATCAATAGTCTATGGATGTCCAGAGATGTACAATAATGCAACCCTTGTAACAGTACCATGTGAAACTCTTTCACTAGGGGGCAACGTGTGAAAATCTTTGGCTGAAAATGGTTTCATTTTCACACCATTTTCACACAACATTTACGCGTGTATCACTTTCACGCCAAACCAACGTAAGCATCTGCAATAGATTCACATGTGTAAAACTTTCACTTGCGAAAGAAAGGACCCCTTAGACCGAGGTCTTACGGGATGTGGAGTCATGGTTTAAATTTGTTTTGGGATCCTTCCTGTAACATCTCGGCCCTTAATCAGATATTAATTATGATTAATTGCTTGATTAGTTAATTAAGTGTGTTTAGAGTCTTAGCGAGTCAGGTTTGATGTGTGGATCACGCATGTGAAGTCTCGCACGATTCGAAGCGCATTTGGGTAGAGTAGGGGGTTGGTTAACAATTTCGGAAAGTTTTCAAGGGTTTTTTTTTATGAGATTACGAGTTTTTATGAGTTTGGGTGTATCGTGTAGGTCTTGGCATTTTACGAACTTTAGTCTTCAGTCGCGTTTCAATTGGACGTGTCAAAGAGGCCCAAATATTGTCATTAGTGAAACCAAGGACTAAACTATAATTAGCCATTATCCTAACCTAATGTAACTACATCACCCATCTCTCTCTCTCTCTCTCTCTCTCTCTCTCTCTCTCTCTCTCTCTCATTTCACTCTTTCTCTGCAAAACCCATTTCCCTTCACTTCCACCTTGCCAACGACGACCACCGGAGCTCCAACATCGCCGGCGGACACTCCTTTCTTCTTCCTCAAGCTTCCAAGACTCTACCCATCTCCTTTTCAAAGTATTTCATTCACCATCCATTGCTAGGTAAGCCTCCTAAGCTTCTAGGTCTATGTTCTTTTCATTTCTTTGCTTAGAAATGGTTCTAGGAAGCTCATCCCCTCCCATTGTATTCATTTTGTAAAGAGAGATTTTGGGTTGTGAGACCCATTTGCACAAGTTTGAGCTTAAAGAGGATTTTTTCTCAAATTTCTTCTTGTTTTTTTGTCAAAGCTCTTCATCAAGGAAAGTTGATATATATATATATATATATATGTTTATGCTAGATATGTTTGTCTCTCTTGATTTGGATGCTTAATTATGGTTTAGATGTACAATTGCTCACTTGATGCTTTAGATGTTTGAAAACATGATAATTAAGTTTAATTGCTTAATGAAATGGATTATGTTTTAAATGATTAGATTGATGAGATCGGTGGGATTAGAATGGACTGGTTTTATCCTTGAATCGGCTGCCCATCAAGTTCAGGGATTTTGAAAATGGATTTGGACCCATTCACTGTAACTATAGTGTATGTGGTTGACAGGCAAAGGGGTCCTGGTTGACCGGCCTCACAAGCTCGGGTTCTCTAGAGCCTGAAAAAATCATTATTCACCATTTTATGTTACAAACCCCGGTCAACCGGATCAGGGGAATGTCGACCGGGCTTAGCCCAGGTCAACCGAGCATTCTGGGGGATGTCGACCGGGCTTAGTCCAGGTCAACCGAGCATTCTGGGGGATGTCGACCGGGCCTTGTTCGGGTCGATCGGATGAACTGTGAAACCTTTTGGAAAGAGTCTTTTTAACCCTACTTTAAATGGACTTAGATGGAACTTTGACTACCATTTTTGGACTCATTTGACTATATGTGAGGATATTCTGAGCCGACATTCTTCATGGTTATTCCGATTGCATTGAGACTCAACTTCGCTCAATCTTGAACGGTATGAGACAACGGATACCTTCTTTATATCTATGCACGAAGATTATCTATTCAAGTATCGCGGACCCTAATCCTTTTCGTTGACTGAGTTCGAGAATGACCTTGTACTTAGGTTTGGATTGTATATCGTTTCTGATTCCGAATGGTACTGTCTGGTATTGTCTACATGCAATGTTCATGTCTTTTAGCTTCGGTTACTTTGATTTTTTTTGGGATCATATTGAGAACTTAGATGATGGATTTAGGATCCCCTTTGATGTTTCGTTTGTTATGAAGTTTGAATAAGGTCTTGAGGCTAGGTGGCTTTGATTGTAAGGCTTGAAGAGAACTAGTAATGAAGTTTGATATGATTTGAAGCAAGTAGTTTCTCTGTCGTTCTGATGAATCTTGTTCACGCAAGAAAGCCTAGTCTGTCACTGATATGTTTGTCTAGGATTTTTTGTGTCAGGCACCACTCAACTAATAGCGTTCAACATAGCTGAGGCACCACCTGTCTTAGGGCTTTGAGTTTAGGACCGTTTGTAGTTTGGGTTGGTGTAAAGGACACCACTAGATACCACTAGCGGTATCGTTTTGAGTGAACGGGTTATGATCCCGAATGTTTTATATCTCTGCCACAACTCAATTTGAGTAGGGAAGACAATAACACTATCACATGGTAATTAGCATATGTGAACCGCCTATCTTGTTAGATGTTTATGTTGAATTGTTTATGATTTCGATGCTATTCATTCTTAATGGTCTTGTCTATCGCTTTCTCTATTTAGTATTGCATATCTTTGATGATTTATATATCTATCTACCGACTGTCGTGTCTGATGATGCTACTCTTGGTGCATAGGTATCGATCCCTTTTATCCCAAGGAGGAGACGACGGAGGAAATTCAAACGAATCAGTCGATGACCTTTTAAGCTATTGTACGTACGATGTTGTCTAGTCGTATCGACCTCGTACATGAGAGCCTTCATGCTATATCTGAGATTAGATTCATCTTTTGGTTCTTTTATCATTTTGATTAGGCCCGAGTTTTTATTGTGGCCTTTTATTATAAATAATACTTTTGGTTAATTGTTTCAAACTTGAACTTTTGTTAGTATATTTCAGTATTTGCTCTGTTATATATATATATATATATGGCTATGCTCACACAAGCTGGAGCCCACCTTATTACAAGCTGGAGCGTGTGAGGCCCAGGTGAGGCTCAACTGTGCTTATGAGGCTCCAGCTTGTAATAAGGTAGGTTGTAGCTTGTGTGAGCATAGCCCATATATATATATATATTTGAGGAAATGTTTTTTTCCTCACAGCGGTCTTCGATCCATATGAGATATGATTGGGGCCATGTTATATTTGTTTAATGCGGAAAATCTTAATTCGCCCTAATCTCAAGCATAATTTTTTCGTTTGGGGGTGTGACACAAACCATTATTCAACAGCTCGGTTTTAAAACAGAAGATAAATATCTAAGAATTCAATAACATCAATGTTGTGGTTCCTTAGGTCCAAAGTATTCTTAAAAGCATGTGGCTTTCTCCTTTTCAGCTAGCACGATGCTTCATAACCCACCTGCATTAGCTTTGCAAAAGCTGAACTACATTAGCGAGCATCGCATTTCCCTATACAAAACCCACCCAAGTCCTTGCTCCTTTACCTTTTCTTATGACCATGCCCTTCCCAATCCCACTAAAAAAAAATTATCTTTGCTTTATCTAGCCCATTCTCTTTACTTTAATCTCCTACTTCCCTCATGGGTTGGGCCAAAGCTTATACAAGGAAAAGCTCAGGAACATGTACATGACTTTCAACAGTCTTTCGTCCAATAATACTCAAAAAAGACAACCCTTAGTTCCTAAGGAAGAAAAATGCAATGGATAAAAGCATCGGTTGCCAACACTAAAGCAACCACCCCATACCATTTTCCTTTACTTAAAGAAACTATATGTTTGTCCTCCTTGATTGAGGCTGAGAGAGAGAGAGAGAGATGGCTGACTGGGGTCCAGTTGTTATCGCAGTTATTCTATTCATACTCCTGTCGCCGGGGCTCTTGATTCAGATGCCGGCAACGAGAAGGGAGGTTGAATTTGGTAACATGTGCACAAGTGGGATCTCCATTCTGGTTCACGCAGTCATCTTCTTCGGCATCCTCACCATTTTGGTCATTGCTGTTGGGGTGCATATACACACAGACTGAAGTAAAGCTCTATAACGTGATGTTCTTCCGGAAAATTAATGTAGTATATTGTTTGCGTAATCCTTCTTTTGTAAGAAATAAGAATTTGTTTGCGTATTGTTTTATGTTCAAGTTCAAAGCTTCAAATTTCTTGCAGTCATTCCTTAATTTCTAGTAATTGAACCTTTTAACTCTCATTTTAGTTGCATCAGTTACTCTTAAATGAGTTTCAGCAGTGGATTCTAAGACTGATACAGTCATTTGCTTGTGTCTGGAATTAGTATAAGTTTTCTGTTCCTTCTTTTTCACTAGCTCATTAGTTGATTGACCAAAACCAGTATATACAGTTTAAGTAATTTGATTATGGCCCCTATTTTACCATTTATTGTCATATGTACCAGCAACATAGCCCGGGCTTAAATGTATATACATTAAAACTTGATGATTTTTTAAAATACTATAAGTGAAAGATAAATATAAAATGGTACAAAAATATTATTTATCATTCTTAAGATTTAACCTATTTATTAAAATATAAAGAAGAAGAAATTAAAGTAAGCTTACATAATGCGACAATCCATTGAATTTATAGGCATAAACTTATAAACATGTAAATGATATATTTAAATGTTCTGTTCCATATTGCCCGCGCACACAATTCAAGATCTTTACCACTTACGATGGCTTTCAAAATTTTATGTATATGTAGCAAAATGACAGATCTACCTCCTTTCAAAAGTATTAACAAAAATATATTATTCTTTATAAGATTTCTAATCAATACCAGGACCTATTATTTGAAACTCAGAATTAAATGGATATACCTCATCGTAAATACATTTGTTCTCTCTATCCGTTGCAGAAATTACATTGAGAATTGAAATAAATGAAGATTTGTTACTAGACGTTTTAGAGGCAGTTCATGTCAAAGTCTAAGCTTATTAGTTTAATTGAAGTTTGGCCCAAGTTTAATGTGTGCCTTTTTGCTATATTTGTAACAATATGTTTGAAAAACGAAAGAATGCCTCAAACTCTTTGTATTGCATGTGTATTCACTATCACTTGCTTGAAAATGATACTATAGCCTTTCTTTTTCTTTTTGATTTAAGGGAACAAAAATCTTACAAAACATATACTACACATGTAATAAGAAATCATACCGGAGCCCATCCGATGATTTGTATAGAGATGTTATGGTCGGGCCTGTCCAACCTTGTTGATGGAAAGTAATGGTTTATTTCATCTTCACTTGATTGAATTAAAGGATTTTCAATATATCCGGAAACATGATATTCATATATATATATATATATATATCCACAAATATATCCACAAATCAAAGTCGACTATCATTGTTTTTTGCATTATGTTTGTTTCCAAGATCAATATAAATCCAATCAGAAATGGATTTTCCAGTTCCATTATGCAAAAAATAACGATAATCGACTTTGCTTTGTGGGGCCGGCACTGTTCAACTTAGGATTAGCTAAGATTTTGCTTAGGAGAGCTGACCATATATATATATATATATATATATATATATATATATATATATATATATAGGCATTCATGTGCATCCATCCCTCACCATAGGGTGAGGGACACTTACATGACTTTCCCTCTTTGCACATGAACATTCTTTTTCTGCATATGACCATATATGACTTTTCCTCTTTTGCACATGAATATTGTTAATGTTTCTCTCACCCTATGGTGAGGGATGGATGCACATGAATATTCTCATATATATATATATATATATATGAGCAAGGCTCTCTTAAGCTCGAGCTTAGGTTAAATTTCGTAGGCTCATGCTCGTTGGGCCCACCTTTGGCCCATCCAAATGGACCAAACACATTACCTAAATTGCACATGTCTACTAACTTTTGGTCAGATCCGAATTTACTGGACCGTTGGATCGACTATCAATCGATACGAATAGATTGTCAACCATTAAACTTTTGGGCCCATATCAAGATGATAAAAAACAATGTTGCGGCTGACTTCTTTGCAAAGAGGATCGAGTATCCCAGGAAGTCCTTAAAATCCCCTCATCCCCATCCCCATGTGGGTCCCCAGGTGGGCCCCACCACACACTTGAGCTTACCTTATTCTAAGCTTGAGCTTAGGAGAGCTAGCCCTTACAAAGATATTCATTGAAAGGATGTTAGGCTTGGGTGCCCAAGAAAGCACAAGAATATAATATTTTAGAGAATATAACTTTCATTTTTTAAGAAGAGAAATCTTGTACATTAGGCAGCCTAGAGAAATAAAAAAACGATCATTTTCTTTCAAAAAGCTCAATACTTTCTTTTATAACCACCCCCCCCCCCCCCCCCCCCCTTAGAAGATTTTCCACAATATAAAAGTATTTCAAAATGTGGTTTAAAAAATGGTAAAGTAAAGTGTTTACTTCAACAAGTTTACCATGATGTATTTATTTAAATGTGTAGTAAAGTAAAGGTAGATCTCACATCACAATAAAGATGAGATAAAGTAAAGATTAGATATAAAGTACGTGTGAAGTAAAATAGTAGAGTGGTAAGATTATATATATATTTTTTTGTTTTGACTTCACTTTATCACATTTTACCATAGTTTTATGCGGTAAAGAAAAAGTGGTGGTTAGGCTTTACTTACTATTCTACCTTTCCATGTAAACTTGGTAAAAGGAGAAAAGGTCACATAATAGGAAAGTTTTTTTTTTTATTTTGTGCTAGAAGGTAAATGTATTATCAGCCCAAACAACATCAAAACAAAAGGAGAAACACTGCAGCTAGACCACCTAAACAACACTACATATAATCAATCACCCAAAAAAAAAAAAGGATTGGGTGTAAAGGCAAATTCGAATTCGAACTTGGGACAGAACTGACCATGCCTTTCAAACTATCCAAGAAGATCAGCCTAGCTCTCTCCAAGGAAGGCTTCCTATTATTGTGCTTAGAATCATTCCGATGGGACCATATGCAAAGATGGCGTGAAAGGAGATGGCATGGAAGGAGATATCTACTGCACATTTTCTTCTGGAGACATCTCCATCCATAGCAATAGTCTTCGATATAACTAAAGCTGAAAGATGGGAGGAGAGTGGAGCTCCAGAAGGACTGAGAAGCAAAAACCCGAAACTGTTGGGCCAAGTTGCAAGAGAGACAGATGTAGGTCAGATTCTTTACCACTGAAGCGGATGCGGCATCTAGAGGCCATAGACCACCCTTTATGTTTAGCCCGGCCAATTGTCAGTCAGAGTTTTCCCATGCAGAAGGCGCCAGCTCAGGCAAGCCAAACAAGGGTTGAAAAACTTAATTATTCCTGATCAAGTCAGACCAAGTAGTTTCAGTAGCATTAGCTCTCAAAAGATTACATGCATCTATAAGGGAGAAATTACCTGTGGAGTTTCCTAGCCAAGAATCACCTATCAAGATGAAGCTTTTTGAATGAAACAGAAACTTCTGCAACTCTGTCGAGAGATGATTTGGAATCTACTATTGAGTCCTTTTCTGAGAACTGGATGTTGGGGATCAGAACCTAGAAGCATTTGGGTCATGATCAATCCATTTATCGAACCACATGCTAATGGACTGACCATTTCCAGCATCATAGTAAAGGTGACATAAAAGTATGTGGTGAAGTAAAGTTGACTTTACTGTATCACACTTTAATATGGTTTTATGTAATAAAGAAAAATTGACTTGTGGTAAAGTTTGTGGTAAAAAAATGGCGGATGGACTTGACTTTATAACACTACCTTTTCATCTAAATTTGGTAGAGAGTGAGTCCATCTAAGTCAAGGATTGCTTATTTCTATAGTTGGCAAAATAATGGTAAATGTCACATTATGGTAAAAGGTGAGGTAAAGTAAAGTGAAATAAAGTATGCAGTGAAGTAAAGTAGGGGAGACATAAAAGAATAGTAAAATAGTTGCATTTTGTACTGACTTTACTTTACCACACTTTATCAAACAACTATTATGATATGTAACATTTGCCAAATAGCTCAATTTAAAATTTGTTACATTCTTCAAAAAGTGTCGTACAACAAAAATAGTACAATTCAAATAATTCAATATTCTATTCTGTACTGTTTTATTCATACAATATTAAAATATGTAAATACTTAATTCTATAAACATCCAAACGGCCCCTAAATAGTGCAACGAAACCATCAATGGTCAGTGCTAACTTAATGTAATGAACAAGTTGAAACTCATATTTTTCCAATGAAATCATTTCACATGAGACTATTCCAACAGTTCCAACATTACTGAGTGAAAGAGATTAGGACGTATCAATTGTTAAAGCAATGTTGAAGCCCCTAACCCTCCTAAAAGATCTCTCATCATAGGATGGATCCTACTATGGCAAGATCCATTTGCCACATGGTCCAACCCCACCTCAATGCTGATCTGTACAAAGCAAGGCCATTTTTTTAGTTTTACTTACAATCTCAACCTAGTTCTATTATCAACAATTAAAAAGCACTAAACAGTTTTATAAACAAAATTTAAGGCAAGTATCCATAGGAACACACACAAACATGTCTGCTTGCATTTCTCATTGTAAGGGAGAGAGTAGAGCACAATATTGAATAACCCTTATATAATACTATCCAATTTGCAAAGTATTCTCGAATATCTTAATTCTGTACGTTAGTAGAAACAGGTCCAGATTTGGTCCAGTATGTGGTTATGGCCCGGAACCGACCCATTTACATCCCTAGCCTCCTCAAAGGGCTGGATTGACAGCCCTATAATCAACCCTTGAATATCACATCTAACCCTTTTATTTTTGGAAGATAAGTTAAATATATTCCAAAAGCCAATGTACAAAAGGAGGAGGGATACTACCGACAACCATTCACTTGACCCTCTAGGATGAGGGATAACTGAGCAGGAGTAACCCCAAGCAACGGCCCAAAAGAACCCATCAATTGGGTCGGCTAGCAGCACATTAGAAGAGAACGAAGGGCTTACAAAATAGCCCTAAAGACGGGGCCATTTGATTAATGAGTAGAATGAAGTTGAAATTACAGAGATGCTTTGCCGACCAACTCCAGATGCTAGCTGTCGGATGTGAATTTTGATCCCCCAGGGGAGGGGAATCGCCAGTCATCTATATGTACTATTTAAATTTTACATCGAAAATGAGGATTCCGACTACCCTCAAAATCGATGGATCACGATCGCCAGCTACGGTAACGGCCGTAACACCGTTCTTCGACAAAAGCCGAAGAAAAATGGGAGAAAATAAATGGGTGGGTTCTTCTCTCGTCTAATGTGCTGCCGGCAACACACGACGGTTTTCCTGTCACATTAATTTGGGTCTCTTTGGGTCTTTTTAATATTGGGTCAATTCAGGGTTACGAGTCAAAGTCCAAATAAGGTTAATCCTCACATAGCATAATCATGGTGTATCCAAGTAAAATGAAATAATTAAAATAAAGAAAATAAAAAGGGGGGAGGTGCCAAATATTTAAGAAGAGGATCAGCCCCGTTCCCTGGTACCCCTTTCTAATCCCTTGGCAAAATAGGGTTTTAAGGCTGACTTTTTTAATCAAAATGATGATGCAAACGAGACTTTGACTTGTGATTTCTGTGTTTTTTGTGTGCGATACACGAGTGATAAAGTGAAAAGCCGATGGGCTGTAATTGATTGAAGGTGGCCGATGGGCCGGTGTTTGTTTTAGAGGGCCGATGGGCCAGTGTTTGTTTGAGGGTGGCTGATGGGCCGAGATAAAAATATGCAAAGTGTGTGAAATCACTCATCTCATCTAATTATTCTCATTTATTCAATTTTAGAAGTCAGTTCTTTGTTCCCTTTTATCATTAAGTTCAATTAAATATTTGGCACCTGAGGTGGAGGAAGAAATAAAGGAAAAATCTTTTTGGGTTTATTTTGTTGGTTTTGTAGTTTTTAGGGATTTTTGATATTGGGGCTAGAAGGGCCTAACTAGGGGATCTTACTTGGATTTACTTGATTAATGCCTTATTGCCGATCATCGGATTAACCCTAACCTAAGGTCCTAGGCCGCCCACATCAGCTCTCTCGGTCCCCCTAACAGAACAAGAAAAGTGATGGGACGAAGCCTAATGCTCTAATCTATCTAATGGGGAATCTAATATAATCCTAGGGTGCAAATAGCCTAAGCTTGGCAATTTCTATGCCTAAGGAATTTGGTTATGATCTTAATTGGGTTTGTTTTGATTAACAGTTGATTTATATTGAAGGTTGGTTAAAAGTGATTTAGGAATGCTGTAAGGTTTTGATTAATATGTTTTTAAATATATTAAGGTTCTGTTTTAATTGTTTAAGGTTCTGGAATTTCAGGTTTTGTCCCAAATGATGGAAAGATGTTAGAATCGGTGAAATAGGGCTGACGGAGAACTTGGGCGCACAGATAGTGGCGCCCAAGTGTTAGGTTCTGTGTGCTTAGGCTGGTGACGACGGTATCGCTATTGATTTTGGAATTCGGGGAGTTTCTATAAGTGTAAGCTTCTGTTTTAATGTTGTTTTAGGTTCTGGATTGATTTATCTTAAGGGTTTAAGTCCGGAATTCGAAATGTAACCGAGATTCACAACCTGGGCTAGATAGGAAACCTGGTTGGGGAATGTCTTTGTCCTCTAGGTGTGGCTTAGTCCTATCGTCTTTAATTAGGTTTTAATTGGGGGTCTTAATTAGGGATTGGTGACTAGGGCTTTGTTTGTTAGGGTTTGATTAATTAGGGGTTTCGGTTTGTTTAGGCCTATTAATCAAAATTTTAATTAAGGTTTGTTAATTAGGATTTTAATTTATTTAGGCTTATTAATTAGGATTTTAGTTAAGGTTTGTTAATTAGGGTTTTATTAGGAGTTGTTAATCAATTTCAGGGATTTAATTAATTAATTCTATGGATTTTAATTAGATGTTTTAATTAGGTGTTTTGAATTAATTAAGTGTTTTGGATTAGGAGTTGATCGAATTTATTGATTTACTTAGGCACGAATGAAATATCCTAAGATTAGCTACTTAATGTCTACTTTTAAAAAATGGAATGCAAAGATATGAAAAGGCGGGCCGGAAAACGAATTAGGAACTTGGGCGCACACACAGTTGCTCCCAAATTTCTCTGCACAACTTGGGCGCACACACAAGTGCTTCCAAGTTTCTCTGCACAACTTGGGCACACACACAGTTGCTCCCAAGTGTTTCCCCTGCTGGTTGTGATACACTTGCAATTTTCTACGATATTTCAATTCGATTTTCGACACTTGATGACTAAATATAAGGTCCTTGTCGCGACCCCGGAACGGATCCCGGGCCCGCGACGCAGTAGATGATACTTTCCCACAGGTTTCCGCGGTGAGGATTCCCAAGGACAAGCGGAATCTGACTCACACGTACAAGCTATGCGGAAGCGTGTAGCAAAACACATCAAGATGAGCACCGACACAATATTTAGGTGCCATAACAAATAATCACAAGGCATAGTATCAAAGAAAGAAACTAACATGGCATTCCCATTAATATTCCAGTTATAAGACTAATCAAAAGTAAGTTAAGTTACAATTCCATGAGAGGCCAATACACTTCTCCAAAACATAACCAAAAGAAACCCCAAAACAAAAAGGTGACGAAACTCGAGAACCCGCCCGACGTCTAGATGACATCGTCGGGCTGCCACTCTCTCACAGGGGTTGGCTCACAAGCCTCCTCCTGACGCTCCTCAAAGGTAACGTCTCCCGCACCTGGGCACCAACAAACAAGGGTCAAACACAACGGTTTGGCAGGTAATCAATTTAGGCATGAACATGAACAATAACATTTAGAGAAAACATGAAAGCAGATCCTTGGTATGAAATACTATCAAAACTGAGGTACATTTTCAAGAATGCGAACAAAGCTGAGATACCGAAACAAACTAGCATGAATACATAATATATCATGAATAGTTATCAACCACAAAGAGCCCATCCTTTCTCTATCATTTATATAATGAAAAGAGCAAGCACGCACGACAAGCACGATATACATAATATAAGCACGACATGATTTCCCACATAGACGGGAATTCCGGCCGCGGAACCGGACACGCAAGATGTGTAATAAATACACGACCAGTCTGCAGACAGTCCACATGTTTAAAGACCCCCAGACAGTGGATCAGACTGAAAGGGCAGTCTAAGCTCAGTGGTGTTTACTTAATTTATGAATGCACAAAACACGCGAAACACGGTTTAAACACGTCGAGATAAAAAGGGGGAAATTACTTATCAAAACACGATGAACACGACTAGCAAGGGCATATATAATATGCATAACACGCTTAGGAAGTGATCCCCTTTTTCTTGAAACACATCTTCAAAACGAGCTTGTACTTAACTTCAAAACGAGTACACGATGATATTCATCATATCAAAACCAAAGTACGAATACAAAGCCTATCAAGTTCATGCAAGGACCTTTGGTTGATCGTTGTGCAGCCGAAGCCCAGATGTTGGAATTAAAACGGAGTTAGTGCCCCAGAAGTTCAAGGACATCTCGGGTTTCGAGTGCATAACATCCGGCTAAAGGCCCCTAAACATGTTCTAGTTTTCATTCTTACAAAAGCTCTTCAAAACAAGCAAATGTGTCAATTTCGGTCAGCTCGCGGTCAGCTATCGGCTAGCCGAAATGGGAACTGGCGGCTAGCCGCAAGTTGACCGACAGGGTGACCGCTGGAAACCCAGGTCTGAAACAGCTCTCTGGAAAAGGAACCGAAATGCCCGCGGTTGGCTCACGGTCAGCCGCAAGGGAAGCTGGCGGTTAACCGCAAGCTGACCGCAGGGCTGACCGCCGAACCCTGATGCAAAAGCCAGCTACTGGAAAAGCAACCGCCGAGTTCGGTTAGCCTGCGGTTAGCCGAAGTGGAGACTGGCGGCTAGCCGCAAGCTGACCGCCAATGCACGGGACGCGCGGTTCAGTGCAGGTTTTTTCACATCTTCTTCTACCCTTCTTCTTATTCTCATTCCACCTGCATTCCCTTGAGCCTACATGCTCTCCAAGGGTAAAACACACATTTTTTTCCCAATCTTAAACATTCAATCCGAAGAAAACATAATCATGAAGCTTGTAAACATATTTGTATGCAAAATTTCCAAAACAACAATGTAGCTTAAAATACCCATGCACAATGGTCCTATAGAGATTACTTGCCTTGCCCAAATGCTAAACAATCCTCTCCAAGCACTTCACTCAAGCCAACACTACAAGAAAACCCAAGAGAAAAACCATACCAAACTTAACACAATGAAAGCAAGGAACCCATTTTCATAAAAAGGGGTTTTCAATTGACAAACAAGATCTTAAGGGACCAAAATAACTCCATGAAAATTATGAGTGGAAGCTCTTACCTAGAGAAGGTCAAACAAGAAGAGATGAAGAAGATGAAGGCTTGTCCCACAAGAAGTTCCAAGAAGTTTATACCAATAGAGAGCTTGCAAGGAGATGAGGAATATGATAAGCTTGGAATTCTATTTGGAGCTCTCTAGCCAAAGCATGCAAGATGAAGAAGATTGAAGAGAAGAAGAGCTTTCCTTGCCCTAGGTCAAGAAAGTTGCAGAGAATGGGGGAAATGAATGAAAAGAGGGGGAGAGGGGGCTTAAGTGAATACAATGGGCCCCAAATGACTTGAACTTGAAATGGCCAAAACACAAACTTGTGTGTCTCGGATGACTTCGACGAAGAAGGATAAAACGATCGTCGAAATATCTAGTTTCCAAAAAGTATATTTTTGACATGGTTTTGAGATCTCGAAAATTGTGTCCAGATTTGTGCAAGAAAGACAATTTTACCCTCTTTGGGTCAAAACATGGGTTTTTGGGCTTCAAACATGAATGGGCTTAAAACGAAAGTTGTAACACGTAGAAAAATCATTCAAATGAAATCAAGATCACAATCACACGGAAACCGATATGATCTCCCAAAGCTTACACGCGCACTCATGCCTTCATGAGTGTGTCTGACTAGTACTAAACGTTCTCAAAATTCCCAAAGCTATGTCCAAGACTAAAACTAATTACTTCTAACCCAACAACAACTAAACCCACTTAGGACTAAACACATACTAATCGCACACTAATCGTAAGGGTCTGTTTGGGAAGGGGGGGAAAATGGGGGGGAGGAAAAAAAGGGGGGAAAGTGGAGGGAAAGTGCTTTTGGGGGGTGTTTGGGAAGGGGGGAGGGAAAATGGGGGGGAGGGAAATGGAGGGAAAAAAATACCTTTTTGCCTCAAAAATTTCCCCCCCAAAACAAGGGGGAAAATGAGGGGAAAGTGAGGAGAGAGGGAAGAAATGACTAAAATGCCCTTTTACTTTATTTGAATTTTTTTCAAGAGCAAGGGTAAAATAGTCTTTTTTCTGTACCTCACTAAAAACAAAATTATACTTTTTCACTTTCCTTCCCCTTACTTTTTTACTTCCCAAACAAGAGGAGGGAAAATTAATTTTTCCTCCCCTCCCCTTCATTTTACTTCCCCCTCAAATTTTCCCTCCCCTCCCCTCCCCTCCCCTCCTCCCAAACGGACCCTAAAGGTCTGGGTCGGGATCTAACAGTCCTAATATGAATTACTGATATAATAACCTTCGGATTCGAAAGTATTGACACGAGGACCAAAGTCCAAGAGGCGGATCCTTTTGGCAAGAACTTGGGCGCACTTATAGTTGCTCCCAAGTTCGCTGTCTTGTTTTCTTTATCTTTTGATACTGTATTCCGATATTTCTTCGATTCTTTCAATGCTTTTGGTGGATCCGAAGGTTTTAATATCAATATATATGAAAATGGACTCGGGTCTAAGAACCAAGATGCACACGAAATGGGAAATCGGGGCCAAAGCCCTATCCAAAAACTTGGGCGCACATATAGTTGCTCCCAAGTTCACTGTCTCTTTTTTCCTTTATCTTTAGCGATATATTTGGTCTTCCTTCTAATTCTTTTAACACTTTCCTCAAATCCGAAGACTTTAATATTAATTTTTATGGGGGTAGGCTCGGATCTAAGAACCAGAGTACACGCAAAACGAGAAATCGGGGCTAAAACCCTACCCAGAAACTTGGGCGCACACACAGTTGCTCCCAAGTTCTTTCCTGCACTTTTCTTCTTCTTTGTTTCTTTTCTCAATACTTTTCGCGCGATTTAGGATGCAATATTATAGATCCGAAGGTTCCAATATCAATATGTATGAAAACAAGTTCGAATCTAAGAAATAAATTATGCTTAATATGAAACTCGAAATGGAAACCTGAAGTGGACACTTGGGCTCACAGATAGTTGCGCCCAAGTGTTCTGTTGCACTTTCTTTTTATTTATTTATTTATTTTTTCGGATTTTACTTAATGAAGACGAAATGGATGCAAAGTCTATCCTAATCACGAGTTCGAAATGCAAGAAATAATGCAGATCTACGGAGTAGGGATGATCCTAAGCATGTTACTAATGGTGGATGATTGCTAAGTATTAGATCTACTGAAAAATATTACTATTAATGCAGATCTACAATGCATGCATGATCCTAAGCATATTTCTAAGCATTAATGATGTTGAATATCAATGGAAGAGAACCTAATCTAGAAATACCGATTGAAATCGTATCTTTCAAATCCTAGGTTGAAGCTTTCGCGCAGATCCAGGGCTTTGGGAGGCCTTCTCCATTGCTAATCTTGGGAAACCAAGAAAAAAAGCTCCTTCTTCTCCTTTCTTCTAGATCCGAAACTCTCTCTTTGGTTATGGTGGCTACTCTCTTTTCCTCTCTTTTCTCCTAGCTTTTCTATTCGTTTTGGTAGCCTTCCCTTGTAAATGACATAAGAGATCCTTATATAAGGGTTTTTTCGTGGAGAAGGGGTTAGGGCTGCTGTTTGCATGAGTTTCCAGAGGTTTCACGCAAACCAAGGCAGGTCTAGGGTTATGGGGAACTTGGGTGCAAATATAGGTGCGCCCATGTTGGTCTGGGAACTTGGGCGCACACATAGGTGCGCCCATGTTGGCCTAGGAACTTGGGCGCACACATAGGTGCGCCCATGTTGGTTTTGGGAGCTAAGTGGGCTTTGGGTTCGGTTTCGGACTATTTCTCGGTTGAGGTCAGGTTGGGATTGTGAAAGATAGAGCGAAACCCGCCTAAGTATATATTCATGCTGTTTTCTAGGCCAATTGGACACCTGGGCGCACACACAGGCTGAAACTTGGGCGCACCTAGGGTGGCGCCCAAGTTGTCTTTACTGGGGGGTTGTTAGGGCAATCTTCCGTGGGCCATAACTCTTGGACCGTTGGTCGGAATTTGATGTTCTATATATCATTGGAAAGCTCTTGAAATGTAGAATCTGTTGGTCCATATATCATAATGATCAGAGGTCAGGAAATGGCAGGTACTTGGGGTTAAGTTGACCTAGGGTTTAGTTCGGGTTGAATTTGGACTAAAGCAAAGGAAATTGGACTTGGGCGCATTTGTGGGGGCGCCCAAGTGGATTTTAGAACTCGGGCGCACACACAAGTGCGCCCATGTTTTCTTCTGGGTTGAATGGGCTTGGGGTTTGGTTTTGGATCGTTTTCGGATTGAGATTGGGTCGGAACTATGAAGAGTGGAGCGGAACCGACTTAAATGTGCACTAAAGGGTGTTCTAGGGTAACCAGAGACTTGGGCGCACACACAGTGTTTTCTTGGAACCTGGGCGCACCTGTATGGGCGCCCAAGTGGAGCTTGGAACTTGGGCGCACCTATATGGTCGCCCAAGTGTGTCCATTTATGTAGTCTCCCGAGGGCCATATCTTTTGATCCGTTGCTCGGAATTGGACGTTCTATATATCGTCGGAAAGCTCTCGGAACGCAGAATCTTGTGGTCTGTAGATCCTAAAGATCAGAGGTCAGGAAAATAAGGGATACTTGGATCAATGATTCTAACCTCTTAACTCATGTTAATCATATTGTACTTAGGCAAACCATGTGCAGCTTCTCTAAGAATAACCTGAGTGTGTTCTATATAGTCTGGAAGGGGCTGGGAATAGTGTCGTAGCCCATGCTTGGTATGAGTAGTGGGTTGAACTCGAGATCTCAACGTGATTTGGCCTTTTCTCTCACAATTTCTATGAATCGTCGAACTAAGTCTAAAATTATCAACAAGCATCTTCATCGTCATTAATTAATCTGAATTATGCCATTAACCATTCAATTATGGGTGAAATGGGGGCATCATTATATATGATAAGTGTTTAAGGCTATCATAGGGGGCCAAAATGAGGTGTATACAGTATTCCCCTCTTTGGAGAACAACACGTGGAGAGTTGTGCTCCAAAGAAAGTAGACACACCACTCATGACTCACAGGAGCTTTTGAGCTCGCGGGAGTGGCCACCTACGGATGTATGCAATGGCAAACTTGTTCTAAAGGTGATGTTCATTTTTCTAGGATCGATTCTGATTCAGGGGAAAAATAAAAAAGAAGAAGTTACGTGCCTACTGATTTGATTGGAAACTCGAGATCTGTGCCTCGGTGCCCGTGGTATTGCCACGTGGCGGGTTGGGAACTGTGCCCCGGTTGCTTAATTTAAAGTGATGGTGGGAACTGTGTCCCGGTGGTCTGAATCAGAAGTTGATCTTTCGATTGTTTAAGTCACTATTAGAATTTCATTTGTTCTTGCAATAGAGTTTTATTCAGTTTGTCATATATAATGTCTTTTGACTTTCATCCACAGTTGAATGCTCAAGGCATAGTTAAAACTAACTAGTAATAATGGAGATCTTGAAGGCAATCACAAACATAGTTCAAGCAATGGTGTGAGGTGCTTGTGAGAATGAGATGCATTTTTTTTAATGAGATTTTATTTTGAAACTCGGGTATGCATCGAAAAAAAAGCTAAATCAATGGAGAATGTCCACCGGAATAACCGTCACTCTCTAGGGATCTTGGTCTTCACCCAAGCTTGGATGAGAACCTGGGATAGATTCAATCATCATTTTATGCTTATCATGGAGAGCTTCGAGTTGCGCGGATTCCATTCTCCAACGTCAAGATTTGAGTCGGCAAACACCACAATTCGTGATAACACAATATTATGGTTGCCGCACCGATTATAAGCGCTTAAGGGAAGCCTATGGCTACTCAATTTCCAGACGTGAAATAAAATCATGAAAATCCATAGTTAGGTATACTTACCTCAAGAGCTTTTCATAAATCCGACGATGGGGCTCATTGCCGCTTTCTTTCGTCGTCCATTTGCATAAGTTTGTGTCATTCATCTCCATCAGCGTGTTCGAATCACTTTGTTGTTTGCATTCCTGGAGGCTGTAAATCTGCAGTGGATAAACACTAAAAGACTCTGCACTCTTGCTTGTTAGTACTCAATCTTATAATTTGCAGAAATAACAATTTTAATTTCTATTGATGGAGATGACATAGAATGCAATGCACAATATTAGATGTATGCGTGATGGGACTAGAGTGTATGCAATGAGTTCCCATGTGATGGGGTGATGCCCAGTGGGCACTTCTTTTTCTTTTTTTTTTTCCGGCCACTCCGATGCTTTCATTACTCTCTTTTGGTTATTATTTGTTGTTGCCTTTGTTTGATTTGATTAGTAATCATCAGAAAACCATTTTGGTTTTGAGTTCATGCATTGCAGGGCTCTCCGGATTGAAACATAGGGTTGGGCGCACATGGAGGGATGCCCATGTGTTCCTGTGCACTTGGGCGCACCTCTATCTGCGCCCAAGTAGTCTCTCCTACTTGGTTTAGAGTTCTTGTGATGTGGTTACGCGCGGTGTCCTGCGTAGGGTAGAACTGAAAAGTGAAGAACTTGGGCGCCACTAGGAGTGCGCCCAAGTGGCATTCTCCTTCTTGGCTTAGAGTTCTCACGAGGTGGTTGTGTGAGGTGTCCTCCGTGGGGTATAATTGAAGAGTGAGGAACTTGGGCGCCACTAGGAGTGCGCCCAAGTGGCATTCTTCTTCTTGGTTTAGAATTGGAAAGTGAAGAACTTGGGCGCCACTAGGAGTGCGCCCAAGTGGCATTCCGTCCTCTTTTGAAACTAGGACACTAACCTATATAAGGAGGGGTTGCCTATGGGTTTCTCCAAGCTTTCTACTCATCAAATTTCGAGTTCCAAGGTCTTTGGTCTCTCTCTTGTCTTCAAGTAAGCACTCTTTTCTATCTTTTGGTCTTGAATTATGTGCATGCTTTCTAGTTGTTTTGCTCTTCCTTGGGAGATGATGGGGATGTGCTTTTATGTTTCAATCTTAGATTAGTTCTGATTCTAGCAATGCTAATGTTTTTTTTTTGTTTGTTTATTATTAATATGTTGCATTGCATTATTGATACCTGCTTGAGCAAAAAGAACATGTTTTGTTTTTTTGGGTTTCCTAAGGACCTGAAAGTGATCTGTCAGTACCCTCGGGGAACTTGCCTCACGGATCTCAGGGGTTATGATGAATAGTTTTGGGTTAAACCGGACCCACATGGGATGAAATCCCTAAGATAAACTTGGGCGCCACCCTTGGTGCGCCCAAGTGATCTTCTGCATTTTTTTATTTTTTTTATTTTTGGTACTCATGTGTAGAGTCTCTAAGGCTGGGTGTTTTTGGTTCGCAGGTTCGACTTCATTCAATGGCTGGTTTCCCGGTCTTTTCATTCACCATCGATGCTGGTGCAGGTCCTGGCGCTTGCAAGCCTTATGTGCCAAGGGAGGAATACTGGTCCCCTGGGACTGAGATGATAGGTTACCACGACTTTGAGGATCGAGCGAAATTTTATCTCGAGCATGAGTCGTCCATTCCTGCTACTTACGATTGTGTGTTCGAATTTGAAGAGATAATGGATCAACGTCTTACTGAAGTTAAGCGTGGGACGTATGATCTGTTAGTTATGAAATACAAACGAATTTGCGGGCTATATGGAGACTTGTGCGTCGTTGGGAGGACCGCCCTCGGTAGGTTGCGTGGTTACACTGGGCTCACGGAGGACTTACCGGGTTTTGTCAGCGAGGTGCTTCAGTCCCTGTTATGGAGTTTGATAGACCTCAGAGCAATGCTGGGGGTTTGGGAAGCTACCAAGATTGCAAGTGAAAGAGCTCCAATCGATGACTTCAGTACACTGCAAAGGTGGATGGATCAGCTGGAGCCCATGACCATGTCTTGCCCCCATGAGGTTGAAGCGTGCATTCCAAGGCGTTATAGAAAATACTTCGAGATGCAGAACACTACGCTTTCAGCGCTCATTCACCCAGTATATACCGCTCTTCAGGACGACTCCCGACAGATTCGAGAGATCTGTGATGCCCTTCGTAATCCTCTAAATAATTTCAACGAAATACAAGGGCAGCTCGAGGCTTATGTCATAGGAATGGAGGCGCGGATGGCTCGCTTCCCAGTCTTCAACGGCATGATTCACCCGTTCTAAACGACTCACCAGGAGTCCTCATTTTAGGTTGGGTCATTAGGACCGGTAATAGTTGTTATAAGCCTCAAGTAGGATTTGGAGGCAGAAATGATTATCTCTCTTCGTTTTTAGTCTATGCCTAGGGAAGTTAGGTTAATTCATCATTCCATTGTTAAGTGACTCTTATGAAGATTTAATAAAAGTCAATATAGATTTTTATAATTCCTTTCTCTTCTTTTTGTTTATTTTTATTTTATTATGTGATGATGCTTTAGTCTTAAATAATGGTGACATCTCATTATTGTGATATTATGATGATGAGTTATGAGATTTAATCATGAATTATTAACGCATGATGAATGGGTGATGACCAGTTACTCTTATGGATTTTTTTTTCTTTTAAAAGAAAGATATAGGGTTGTGCTTTAGGTGGGTCCCTCATAGAGGGGGACCCCACCACATGATGGGGCTGGGCCATCCAGCGCCCAGCGTTGGGCGTGCTTTAGGTTAGGGGGTTGGTCCCCACCTTTTTTTTCTCATTCTGTTCATTTCATTTTTGTTTCCCTCTCTTTCTTATCCTTCGTTCTGCACTGCTTCTTCCTCTTTTGGGCGTGGGTTCAGGTGGAGAGTAAGGAGCTGGGAGTGGATAGATAAAAGGGAAGAAGGAAGTGCAGCGCAGGATTGCTGGCGCCCAGGTAGGTGGACCGTCCCTTCCCTCCTTCTATTCTTTCTTCCCTTTTTTTTTTTTTGAATGCTGCTGCTGCCATTTCAGGTGAGGGACGAGTGGGCTGGGGAGAAGGAGAAGGAAGGAGAGAACAGAGGAGAGGGGAGTTCTTCCTGAGTGGCCCAGGTATGTACGTAGATCTGGTCATTCATCTCTATTTCCATTTCCATTCTCTTTTTTTTTTTTTTTTTTTTTAACCTGTTGCTGTTGCTGCAGGCGTAGAACGATTGGAGGAAGAGAAAGAAAACAGAGAGGAGAGGAAAGAGGAAGGAAAGGGAGGAGAGAAGGAGTCAGGCATGCGTGCTCCATTCCTTTTTATTTCCCTTCTCTATTTTTTTTTTATTCTCTCCCCTTTTTTTTGTGAACCTGTTGTCCTTGTTGTAGGTGAAGAACGATTGAAGAAGAGGAAAGAAAACAAGGAGGAGAGAGGATAGAGGAGAGAGGAAGGAAAGGGAGGAGGCAGAGGACCAGGTATGTGTTTCCATTCTTTTCCTCTGTTTTTTTTTTTCGTTCATCTTTCCCCCCTATTTTTTTTTTTTTTTTTTTTTTTTTTTTTTTTTACTATGGTCATGGAATGGGGGTGCCGAGCCTAGTTTTGGTCAAGGGCAGCCAAAAGAATGGTGGCTCATGATGAGGAGAAAGGGTAGAGCTGTCTCTGTTGTGAGGTTGGCAATCCTAGCCCTCATGGTTCCAATTTGAAAAATTGCACAGTGAGAATCCTTTGGCAAAATCAGCCTGGGTGGAGAATGGCTGTTTACCTGTAACTAGTTGGGATTGATGAGATGATGACGGGTGAAGTTTGGTGTTACCCATGGAGACTATTGATTGCAGTGAAGATTGTTGAGTTTATTGGACTCCTCTGTTGGCCTTAAATGAGAATGTGGTGAACATGATTTGGGACTCCTGACATAGATTTTGGCGATTGCCGGGGACGGCTTGGACATTTTTTTTTTTTTTTTGTATTATTTTTCTGTCATTGTTATTCAGGGACTGGCCTAAATTCGTGGAGTGCTTCTTTAGTCTTGTTTTTGATGAGATGATGATGATATGTTTTATGCTGGCTTTAAATCTGTAATTGTGTTGAAAATCTTTTGTCCCTTTACCCCTTTCTCTCTTGGTTTGTTTGTTTGTTTGCATGGAAGAGTGAATTTGATAATGGAGGGGTGTGAAAATTAGATCGTGATGGGACAATGGACAAAAGTCGGGGGGCTGTTTCAACTCAGATGGGACTCACCTTACTTGCTCTCATTATCATTATTATTATTTATTATTGTTAGTGGTTTCAGTTTTGTTCTTTGATTAATTTACTTCAGAATTGGTTTGGCCAATGTTTTCCAATTTGATGTCTCTTCTGGATTCATTTTGGTTGTCTTGTACAATCTTCTATGTGACCTCTTCAAACTTAAAACCTCCCCTTTTGCTCATGCATTTCTAAATCCATGGTTTCTCATCTATGCTCTCTTTTTTTTTTTTTTGGAATGTGCAGGATGGCTAAGACGAGGCTCGCTGGTAAGAGGACCTCGACTATGGTTGAGTCGGGAGAGGGTCCGTCGAGAGATTGCGGGGGCGTTCCCTTAGATAGACTCGCGGAGGACCCCGAGGTTGGACTTACCGGGGAGCCCGAGGCGGGGCAGAATACGGCCCGGCCCGGAAAGAGGCATAAGAAGCGACGAACTAAGGAAGATCCCCACCTTGCCGACGAGATAAGAGCGGGCAAGGTAATGACACCTAGTCTTTTCTGTATTGCGTCTCACCATTACTCATCTTCAAATCTTTGGGCTAACAATCATGATGTTTCTCTTAATTTCAGCTTGTACCTCTTGCTCGGATGAGGGTGGGGTGGCTTAAGGTGAAAGAGTGGTGGACGGAGCTGCCGGACACTCTGAAGGATCGTCTCCGAGCTATGGGTTTCGGAGACTTTATGTCGATTGTAGCTTTCCGAGTAGACCGCTGTCTCATTAGTGCACTTTCGGAGAGATGGAGGGATGAGACTCATTCTTTCCATTTCCCGACCGGCGAGATGACCATCACCCTTGAGGATATAGTGAGATGTTGGGGTTTGAGGGTCAGCGGTCTGCCGGTCTCGACTAGTGCAGTTGACGCTAACCCTGAGCTCATTCGGCCCTTGCTTCAGCGTTTGTTTGGCGCACGACCTTACCTTGGCTCTAGGCCGATTGACATCGAGTGGCTATGGGAGGCTTATGGCCCCGCGCGAGCGGAGATTCTAGATAATGAGTATTCTCCCTTTGTTCTTGTAACCTTTGATCCATTCGCTCACTCGCTTATCATTGTTTCTTATGCGATCTAGGTTGGACTCGTGATCAGGCAGAGCTCTTTGCTGGTCATGAGGTGCAGACGGCAGCTAGCAGAGGTTCACCGGTTAGGGGTGGAGACAGTGGACCTATTCCGACTCCTACCGAGCGGACGGGTATGGCTGGGAGCGAGGGCGCGGTTATCGACTCTGATGATGAGGAGTATATAGCGCCTCTAGATGAGCTACTTGCGTTCGATGATAGTGATGACCCGATGGACGACGGGGGAAGCAGAGATGAGAGGGGTGGCGACGAAGCGGTGGCTGGAGACGATGAGGGCGGTGATGACGATACCCCTCCCCCAGGTAAATTCTTGATTTCATTCTTACCCCACGTTATTTTAGCAATTAACGCTTATAAGTTATAATCGCCTTTCCCATTTGTAGAGTATGAGTGTAGAGAGGTACCCGTCGATGGGTATTATCGGCGGAAGAGAGTGGATCCCTTGCGAGACCTTTTATGTGACGGGTGAGCAGTAAGCCATGATCTTAATATTGCTTTTCGTAAATGGATGAGTATTATTAATTGCGGATCTTTGTCAATTTGGCAGGGAAAAAGAGGACCCGACCCGACGTTGCTTTGAGGCGTCCTCGATTATCGTCGGCTAGGCAAGGCGAGGATGAGAGCCTTCGTGCGTTACTCCTCTATTTCTTTGGGAAATGCTTATTTGCGAATGCCACGGGCAACAGGATGTCTGGCACCCTACTCAGGTTTGTAGATGATTTGAGCCGGGTAGGTGACTATGCCTGGGGTGCGGCAGCTCTTGCCTTCCTTTTCCGTAGCCTAGATGATAGATGTCGGGTCCAGAGGGGCCACAGGAGTCTTCGGGGCTTTGTCCCAATTCTTTAGGTAAATCAGCTTCTCATATTTGTTAACCTTTTGCTTTGAACATTCTGCCTCACTAATGATTTAACTGTTTGGAAACAGGTATGGATGTGGGAGCACATTCTGCAGGGTCGCCCCGAGTGTTTGCCAATGCGGTTGAGCCTTGCTCCCCGGGCGGCGCAGTGGTATCCGAATGCTACCGTGCGGGGTTTCGCTGACATCCGACCTTCAGAGCTGGCGAAGCGGACTAAAGACTTGAGGATGAGGCCTGATG
Source organism: Cinnamomum chago (assembly GCA_038049695.1). Lineage (NCBI taxonomy): Eukaryota > Viridiplantae > Streptophyta > Magnoliopsida > Laurales > Lauraceae > Cinnamomum > Cinnamomum chago. Next base: position 40,877,918 of record CP142453.1, on the reverse strand, counting down.
AGCAGGGCTACCACTTCATCCTGAACGAGTTGATGGACCGGGAGGTAAGTTATTCTTTCTCTCTTTCTTTTCCTCCTAAGCCGTTAGCTGGTTTTGGAATTTGGCCAAAGTCGGCAACCCTTTTCCTTGGGTTGCTAATGGTTGACATTCTTCGGGGCTATGCTTCCTCTCTTCTCTCTTTTTTTTTTCAGATCATTTGGTGTCCTTACCAGGGCGGTCCTGGTGATGAGTTGGGGGCGGTGCGAGAGGGGTGCATTTATTTGCGAGAGATATATGGCTTCATGCCCCTCAGATTGTTTCCAGGCTTGTTGTGAGCCGAGTTGCTCGCTAGTTCGGTAGTTGTCAGGTCGTCCTACCTCCTGAGCATGCCATGAGTCATTCATATAGGGGATGGCGCAAAGCGATATTTAGTCATTCCCATCCGCACCAGCTTGAGATAGATGATTAGGATAGAGGGGGACAAGCGCCTTCCTTTAGTGCGGATGAAAAGGCATCGCGCGATTATGAGCGGTGCTGGAGAGACAACACGCATCGGTACATACTTCCTGAGTCGCATTCTGGCGGATCTTCCTATTCTATCCGAAATTGCACTGAGGCGATGGAGACGTTGCTATCACTTCGGGTAATCGTTTAACCCTTTCTACTTATCTGACTTGATATTGTCCCTTATCCTCGATCTAACCCACCATGTTGTTTTCTTATTTCAGGCGGCTTCCTCAGTTGGGATGGGGTGTGAAGGGACTCGTCCATTAAGTGATAATTCAGCCGAGGTAAATTCCACCAAAAGTTCATGAACCTTATATTGTTTTCTATCCTCCCTTTCTAATTGTTCTCATTGTGCTTCATGGCTGGGAACCTCTACAAGAATGATATCTGATGTTGAGTTAGTCCTTCGGGAGGAGGTACTCCTGTTATCCAAGTTGGTGAGGGAGAAGGTTGATGCACCGGCGGATACCTCTGAGGTAGAAGGTTATTGACTCAATTTTCATCACGAATTAAGACTTATGACATCTAATTGCTTGTGTAGAGGGATAGGGATTTGGCTGCGTCCGAGGCTGCGAGGTTGAGATCGGAGGGCGAGCTTCAGACACTGCGAGCTGAGATGGACCGACTAAAGGTTAGTAAGGCTCGGACTTTTATTGCGTCGTCTTTTCTCTGTTTTTTTTTTATATATCGACTTATCCTCGATTGTCTGTCTCTTTGTGACTTTTCAGGCGGACGCTTGTAGCGAGCGCCTTGTGAGAGATGCTTTAGAGGCACAGGTATGAGCCTTACTCGAGTGACATTTCAACCTTGATTCCTTGTCCATCGCTGATGTGGTTCGTAATCTTGTGATTTACAGGTTAATGAGCTGCGTGCCAAGCTCGTGAGCTATGAGGCCTCTACGCAAGTGAGGGCCTTTTCTCCCTTTTAAGTCCTCTATTTGTTGTTGCAAGGTTTGTTGAATGTAATGTTTCTTTAAAATGTCGTCTTGCAGAGTGGTGCTATCGTTGCTTCTGTTTCTCCGCGTCTCAGCTTGGGTGAGGAGAGGGCTCTTATCCAGGATCAGTACAATGAGCGCATGGATCGCATGGCGCGATGTCACGAGGAGGTGGTTGCTGATTTGCAAAGGCGTCTCGATCGATATCGCCAGAGGGCGGAAGAGAGAGGTTATGCGTTTTCGGACTCGATGCGAGCTCCTTCTCAGCGTGCTCCTGGTCCGTCTTCATTTGCTTCATCGGCTCGTCAAAACGGAGCTGCTCCATAGGGTTATCGTTCTTCGATTGGTCTCCTAGGGATCCATCCCTTGTGTATCCTTGCTCTATATTGTATTCATATGTGCTGGCCATGTATTTATGTTATTTCATGTTGTACTTGGCTCATGGCATGGGCTCGTATGTATTTGGTCTGAGATGTATCATATGCGTGTATATACCATGTATGTGTAGTTGAGATAGTATGTTTAATGCCTTAGAAGTGCTATGGTCGATGTGGTTGATTGATGAGGAGCTTTTGTGGGGGTGTCAGGGGATATATGAAGTGTTTTTCTTCACAGGTAACAGGTTTTTTTTTTTTATTATTCGGAAATTTTCCGAGGGCCAAAAAACAAGGGGAGATGCTGCCGAAATTTTTCCAGAATTTCTCGAAATTCATGCTCTAAGCATGGATCTCGTATGGAAGGCCATTGGTAATCAGAGATAGCCGGTAATGAAACCTACACAATAGATCAAATTACTACAACTGCGTACCGGAGCTGTAACATAGACTTAGGGTTCTCACACAATGGGAGTGCCTGGGTGTGTGATGCTTGTGGCCTAAGTAGTTCTATGTTTTAAGGCATTCATATTGTTAGCTACAAATGTAAAGACAGAAGTTCAAGATAACTGCATTTTTTTTTAAAATAGCACAGCATGTGATATCATAGAAAGGTGTGAACAATATGCATTCATAATTAAATTCATCATAAAGTATCGTAAAAGACAAAATTTATATATCTCAAATTTAATTACCACCATTGTATTCTTTTCAAACCATGAGGAGTTGTGCGCAAAATCAGGCATGTAAAATAAAATAAAAATGCCCCAGCTTGCGGGATGTTTTGGACGTGATCGGGGTTGGGTTCCCTGCAAGGTCTCAAAACAAACTTGTTAGTTTAATATTTTTAGGCCCCCTGCATAGTCTGGCTGAGGTAATATTTTCTTTCTCGGTAAAAATGTCAGGAGACCATTTCGGCGCTCAAGCTTTGAGAATAACAAGATTGAATTCATACCTTAGGGGATAAGTCTTCCCTGCATCCAACCAAAAGTGATTAGTAGTAAAAGCATGCATGGGGTGCCTGTGTGTGGGCTAGTGAGTGCTCGTGGCAGTTGTGTATGCGATGAGGACCCAGATTGGAAAGCCGCGTGGGATAAAAATATATTTATACATATAAAAAAAATGCCCCAGCATAAGACTAGTGTTTATTCTAGCCGTGGGTAAGGGCGTCAAGGTAGATTAGCTTCTCGATCCATGATTTTCACTCTGGTGGTAACGTGATCCCCCTTAACTTTCCTTTGGAGGTCGAACCCTCACGAGCCCCTTTTTGTAGGTGCTTAGTCTTTTCGGTTGAATTTTGGAGAGCACCTGACTGCCTCCGGGGCTCATTTGTGGGTAATGTTCGTGTGTGGGGTGGTTAGTCACCGTGCAACCTTAGTGTTGTGGTTTTCGACCACCTTCTGCTTAGTTCGCCCGATGAGTACACATGCCACTTCAGCGAGCCTAATTCTAATAGAATTTTTTCTTCTCTTTTTTTTTTTTTGTGACTGTGCAATGTCTGGGCCCCTTAAGCTTTCTAATCAACCCATGTAACGAGCATTCGGCCAATGACTCCCAAACCAAGTGGCTTTAGGGCACTAGGCATGTAAATACCCCTACGGGCTTACTGGCTCGAGTTAAAAAGGCTACGAACTCAGACTAGTAAAAAAACTTTTATTCCTTTCAAGACTTCTAACTAAATATATATATGTATATTTTAACATGTGACTGTGCAATGTCTAGGTCTCTTAAGCTTTCTAATTAACCCATGTAACGAGCATTAGGCCAATGACTCCCAAACCAGATGGCTTTAGGGCACTGAGTATGTAAATACCTCTACGAGCTTACTGGCTCGGGTTAAAAAGGCTACAAACCCAAACTATCACGATTTTTTTTTTTTGAAATAAAACGCTTTCATGACACGGGCGATCCCACCTTCAAACCCTTACATTAGGTGACTTTAGCTGTGCAAAATTTGTGTGGGGTAGACTCACCATTTTGTGTGCTTTTAGGTGCTGGTGTGTGTTTGAGTTCCAAGTTTGATCAGAGTGCATCTCTTAGGTCCTCCTACGGGATTTCTTCAACTACGCTAAGGGGCAAGGAGGGTCATGCTCCGCAAGAAGCGGGGAAGAGTTAAATTGTGTACCTTTTCAGGTACATAGCGTTCCATGGATCGGGGAGCTCTTCCCCTTCTGCATTTCCAGAATATACTTCTTTAATTACAGAAGGGCCTTCCCAATTGGGTCGCAACTTACCTCTAGGATGCGGAAGCTGGGATGGAGTGATGCGCTTTAGTACGAAATCACCAACTTTGAATTTTCGTTCTTTGACATGCTTGTTGTAGGCTCTAGCAATCCGCTTCCGATACACTTGTGCATGCTCTGCTGCCTTCATTCTTTTCTCATCGAGTAAGTCTAGCTGAAGTAGTAGTGCTTCTCTCATCTGGTCTTCTGTTATATCTTTATTTAACTGGACACACTGTGATGGGTGAAGGACCTCGAGTGGGAGGACTGCTTCCGTTCCGTAGGTTAAAGAGTATGGGGTTTCTCCCGTAGGAGTTCTTATGGAAGTCCGATATGCCCACAATGCTTCAACCAAACGGTCTGGCCAATCACTACCTTTGGCGGTTTGCACAGTCTTCTTGATGATCTTCAGTAAGGTCTTATTGGTTGCTTCGGCTTGACCATTGGCTTGGGGATAATATGGGGTTGAATGATGCAGTTCTATATCATATTTTGTGCACAACTCATTCATTTGTTGAGATATAAATTGGGGGCCATTGTCTGTTATGAATACCTTAGGGATGCCAAACCTGACTATTATATTCTTTTTGATGAATTTAACTACAGAGGTAGCCTTAATATTAACATATGTCTCTGCTTCTGCCCTTTTAGTGTAATATTCTATAGCTGTTAATATGAATGCCTTGTTTTGTGTGTTTTCTAGTGTAGGGGCCAGGGGTCCTATGATATCAAAGGCCCATGTTGAAAAAGGCCATGGAGCTATGGTAAGGTGAAGGGATGATGCGGGGGCATGTATTAAGTCGGCATGCAGCTGACATTCTTTGCATCTCTTAACATAATGGACTGAATCCATCTCGAGGGATGGCCAATAATAACCTAAACGAATAATCTTCTTGGCTAACATCTGGTCGTTGACATGTCCTCCACATTCCCCTGAATGTACTTCTTCAACTATCTCCTGCCCTTCTTTTACGGTCACACATCGTAGGAGAATTCCACTGAATGATCTATGGTACAATAGTCCCGCGACTATGACATATCTCTGAACCATTTCTTTCAATGCTCTCTTATCTGATCGAGTGGCATACTCGGGGATGTGGCCATCGTTCAGGTAGTTCCAAATATCGTAGTACCATGGGTGATCGTCTACCAAGTCATCGTCATGTTGTATGCGGGCTAGGACTCCTTTGGGCTCGGTGTTCTCCTCGTGATCAGACTCTTTGGCCTTGGCTTTCTTACTCCTATCCTTTGAAACTTTTGGCAGGACTTCGGCAGGGTCCCCTTTGGTCGGGTCTATTGGTTTGACGGATGGAGAATCTAGACTTTTAATAAGGAATTCTTTGGAATCCTTATCATCGGGCATCTCTATGAGTGAGGCTAAAATTGCTAACGAGTCAGCCAATCGGTTCAAGGCGCGAGGGATGTAGAGGAAGGAAATCTTCTTGAAATTAGACATTACTTCTTTTGCTTTTGCATGTTAATGTGCAAGCTTTGGGGCGCTGACCTTCCATTCGCCGGCTATTTGGGAGATAACAACCTTGGAATCACCGAAGACTCTCAGCTTCTCAACACCTAGGGCCTGGGCTTCTCTCAGTCCTGCTAGTAAAGCTTCGTATTCCATTACGTTGTTGGTCGCTGGAAACCCAATTTTGTAGGCTTTCGGTATGGAAACTCCTTCCGGGGATAATAATACTACCCCGACTCCTTTCCCATTTTAGTTCAAAGCCCGATCAAAATACATGGTCCATAAATCATCATTCTTAACCTCCTCAATGTCTGTAAATAAAATGTCCTCATCAGGGAACTCGGTTTTGACTGCCTCGTATTGAGGCAGAGGGAGGTGTGTTAGATGATCAGCGATTGCCTGTCCTTTTACGGACTTTTGTGTAACATAGGTTATGTCAAATTCTGCCAAGAGCATTTTCCATCGCGCGACTCTTCCCGAAGTAACGGGTTTCTCGAAAATGTACTTCAAAGGGTCCATCCTAGCTAAGAGTTTGACTTGGTGGGCTAGGAAGTAGTGTCTCAAATTCTGAGCAGCCCAAACAACTGCTACGCAGGTTCTCTCCATCGGAGAGTATTTTCTTTCGTAGGGCAGGAGAGACTTGCTTAGGTAATAAATCGCGTTCTCCTTTCGGCCAGTCTCATCGTGTTGACCCAGGACTATGCCTACTGCGGATTCTGTGGCCGATACATATAAAATGAGAGGCTTATCTTTAGTAGGGGGCTTCAGAATGGGAGGACTCAATAGATATTTCTTCAAATCTTCGAATGCCTTCTGGCAGTCGTCATCCCAGTGATATTCCACACCTCCTTTTAGCAATTTGTAGAACGGTTCACATCTTTGCGAATGCTGCGAAATGAATCTTCTAATGAACTGTAGTCATCCTATGAGGCCCCTCAATTCTTTTAGGTTTTTCGGGGGCGGCATTCCAAGAATGGCCTTTACCTTAGAAGGATCGACTTCAATTCCTCGATCACTCACCATAAAGCCCAGGAATTTTCCAGAGGATACTCCAAAAACGCATTTCTTCGGATTCATCTTCAATTGGGTGTCCCTAGATCGTTGGAGGACTCTCCTGAGGGCCATGACATGGGCGTCACGGGTTTTGGATTTGATTAGAATGTTATCCACGTAGACCTCCACACAATCGTGTATCATATCATGAAATATTGCCATCATGGCCCTTTGATAAGTGGGGCCGGCATTCTTCAAGCCGAAGGGCATAACAACATAACAGTAAGTCCCCTAGGGTGTAGTGAACGAGGTTTTCTCCTGATCTTCCGGTGATAGCCTAATTTGGTTGTATCCCGAATAACCATCCATAAATGATAGCATAGCGTGCCCGGCGGTATTGTCAATAAGCACGTCGATGTGAGGTAAGGGGAAATCGTCCTTGGGAGACGCTTTGATGAAATTCCGAAAATCAATACAAACTCGGACGCGTCCGTCTTTCTTCTTCACCGGGACTATATTGGCAACCCATTGAGGAAACAACACAACCCTAATGAACTTAGCCTGGTGGAGTTTGTCAACCTCCTCCTTCACTTTCAGCGCAACATCAGGGAGCATTCTTCTCAACTTTTGCTTGAAAGGTCTAGCATTTTCCTCTAACGGTATCCGGTGTTCTACAAGGTCGGGTGCAAGTCCGGGCATGTCGTTATAATCTGATGCGAACACGTCTTGGTATTCTCTTAGGATTTCAAGGATTTTACTCTATTCGTTAAGTTCTAGGCATGCGCTGATTTGGACTGGTTTGGGTCTCTCTTCCGTCCCCAGGTTTATCTCTTTCGTCTTTTCAGCAGCTGCTTGTGTTTCCTCATCAAACTTCTTGATTACTCTCTTAAATTCTTCAGAGACTTCATCATCCCCTTCTTCGGCGTCCACTAGTTCATAAACACCCATTCCATCATTAATGTTTGCATGTTCTGTGGAAGGCTCAGGCTCTGAAACGACAGGTAGAGATTCGCAGCCTAACTTATTGATGTTGGTCATAATTTCCTCTAGTCGAGACTGCTCTACCGGTGGTATCTTCCATCGCCTTAGGTTGCCCACATTCTGATCATGACTAAAGTCTTCTACTCCTACGGTTCCTATGTTTTTGGGTTTTCTATTTTCTAATTTTTTTGGGTTTTGGGGGTTTTCTATTTTTTTGGGATTTTTGGAATGATATGGTACAGATGGGGTCGAGGATGGGTTATCTACCGAGGAGGATCCTCCCCGCTGGCGCAGCCAGGCGGTGGGGCGGTATACCACTTTGTGATCATTGAGGTCATCGGTTTCCCAGATTTTACGGTCTTCTTGAGAGGGGTCTTCTCGCCAGTGGCGCCAGGCAACGAGCCAATATACCACTTCTTCGCTAGTAGGGTCTTCGATTTCCCACGTTTCACGGCTTTCTCGGAGTTCGGCAATCGGCGTCTTTTTTTGGATAAATGAGTTGGTTCACTCGCAGTCAACATGTTGCATGATAGGGTATGGGACCTTAGGTCAATGGTGTGGTCTATATGGTTCACTTCCTTTAGCGGGTGGAGCTCTCTCCAAGTGCCGAAGATTTCCTCGTAAGTCTCGCTTTCTGAAGATGTCGAATCTCCCCAATCCTCTACTAAAACGAACTTACCTTTATCATTTGGGTCTAAATTGTAGCATCCCTCCCTGGTCGGTGGTGTGTTGGGATCTAGGGCCTTGTTGTACTTCACAAAATGTTCGTTTAAGGTCCAGTCCTCCCGTTTATACCTTATGTCATCGTGTGTGTCGTACCCTAACCCTTCTGCTCTCGCTCTGGGGTCTGGTATGTAAGGGTCGATAATTCCTTCTCCGTTCCTTCCTAGCCCAAATCCGGGTTGATACCCATCTTTTTCATCAGGGTCCATGCTCGATCTCGACCTTCGTTGTCCACTGTAGGATTCTGCAGGCAGGATAGTTCGGAGAACATATTTTGCATCAGGTCCGTGTCCATCAAAGAGATGAGAGGGTCGACCCTGTATCCATGAATTTTGACTTCTGGCATAATAGGAGCGGGTTGTAGGGTTGGGAGTATATGAAGTTCTTCCGGTTCAATGACAGGCGGGTCCCCCATTAGTTTCATGATCTTGCCTAAGTAGGGGAATTTGACGCATTGATGCCTGCTCGACATGACGACGTTCATATGATTCAGCCACCTGCGTCCTAAGATTAAGTTAAAAGTGGTGGGGATATCCATAATATAAAATTCTTCAGGCATTGAGATCGGGCCCGCTTGCACTAATAACATAATTTTCCCACAAACCATTTTCTTATTCCCGTCATAGCCGGTCACAACCATAGGGGCTGGAGTTAGGTCTTTTACTGTGAGCCCTAAAGCTTTGTAGGTTTTCAACGGACAAATATTCAGTGATGCGCCAGTGTCAACCAAAGCTCCTGACATCTCATTCCCCGCTATCTTGACTGTTAGATGTAGAGGAGACGTCCTCGCCTCAGGTGGTATCTCCTTTAATTCTTCCTCAGTAAAAGTGACGACAGGGAATGAAGTTCCCGGGGCCAAGGCTGCGATAGATGTCCTTAATTCCTCTGGAGTTATGCCTACCGGGACTTGTAAGCGCGTAATAGCCTCAAGTAGTTGTTGCTGATGCTTGGGGGATGTCTTAATTAAATCAAGGACGGACACCTTAGCTGGGATCTTAGTGAGGTGTCCTAAGAAGTCATACTTTATCCCCGTTTCCATCGAAGTATACGCTCTTTCATCAACTGTCTCCTCAACCTGATCATTGGGGTTTTGTGAATCTAAGTTTTAAGTAACTGGGTGAGGAGGTAGCCTGGGAGGACGGATCCGTCCAGATCGTAGGTGAGCCTGAGGTGCATTCGTATCTAGGTGAGGATCTGGCTGTGAATTCGTGATGATGGGTGATCCTCGGTTGTCTGGCTCGTCAAAATTCACCTTGTAATGGTCAGGGGAGTCAACGACCGCATCCATCCCTGAGTTAAAGATTTTAAATTTGGTCTTCCCATCCCATGGCGTAATGTATTTTCGATAATCCTCCTCTTCAAAGAAATCATCATGACAGGGTTGGCTATGGTGTATACTCCCTTGAGCTGGGACATCGACGTGCTCGTGCTCTATTACGGCGATGTTTATTAATTGGGTTTGTGGGCCCTGTCCAGAGGTTGATGCTCCATGCGAGGTAACGGGTTCATATAGATCTGCATGTTGGGAATATTCTGAGCTGGATTGGCGGTTGAATTTTGATTAGGAGGGGCATTTCGTAGGTCATTCCCGCCCATTGGCCTAATGTTACCCCAATCAATTCTACCTCATCATTGAGGTCATAGATCAAATCTCTAACCGTGTAGCATTGGGTGAGGTCATGACCCGGCATCCTATGGTAGGCGCAAAACTTGGTCTTGTCCAGGTGTTCAGACCATGCCTGCGGTCGTTCCGGTGGGAGTTGGAGGGCGCTCTGGCTTAAGAGAGACTAGAAGACAGCAGTCCATGGTTGAGGAAGGGATGGGTAGTCTGCCCTTTTAGGTCCGAATCTTCTTCTATTTCCGTTGTTCGGGTTATTTTGGCTGCCGTTGTTGTCTCTATTGTAATTGAAGGGGACAGTACCATAGTTGGGTTGAGGATTCGCGTTTCAATTTTGCGGCGGATCCGTCGGATTTTGGACCGGTTGCATAGGATTAGGATTCTGATTTTGATTCATTGAAGGTCCTTGGTTCCTTGGCGGTTGGTCATAACTTTGGTTATTCCTCGGAAGGTTCTGGTAGTTTTGATTGTTCCGTTGAAAATTTTGGTTATTCCTTTGGTAATTCGGGTTACCACCTTGGTAACTGGGATTACCATTCTGCGCTTGGTTTTATGTTGGTTAAAGCTAACATTGGTACGCTCTTGGTACGGTCGGTAGACCTCTTCCTGATTCAAGCTTACCTCAGGAGTTGCGCGGCTCTCTGGTTGGGCGGTTGTGCCTGCCTTACGTGTGGTCTTCTTATGGTCAATGATGGTGTTCAACACACCCTCGTCTAAGTTTTGTTTCATCCTAGACAACCTACGGTATAGGCCACTCCAACTAACAACCTCTCCGATTGTCATCAAAGCTCTCATCGGATCCTTCATATTTGATATGGCCATTCTCACTTGTTCTTCTTCTTGCATGTTGCAGTCTGATCGCGCGAATTGGTTTTGCCACCTCACTGCGAATTCCTCATAGTCCTCGTTGTTCTTTTGCTTGAAGTTAGCCAAGTCATGCCACAAGGGTTTGTTTTTAGTTAAGTACTGGTATCACGCTAGGAATTTCTCTACCACATCCTCGAAAGTATTAATCTCGTGGGATGGCACAGATGTGTACCAAGTCAATGCATCTCCGGTCAATGACTCCTGAAAATAATTTATGAGCATGGAGTCATTGTTAGCGATGGCCCGACACTTGTTGCAAAATGAGACTAAGTGATGCTGAGGGTCAGTCGTCCCATCGTAAGGTACGAATTTTGGAGCTCTAACAGGGAAAGGTGATTTCTCTTTTTCTTCCTTTTTGGTAAAGTCGTAAAATCCTAATTTCTTACCAGTTGAGCTCGAGGACTTCTTTTTAATTTCGTTCTTAAGCTCCTCTACGTTTTTCTACAGTTCTTTGAATGCTAAAGGATCCAGGTATTGAATTGTCTGCGACTGATGCTCTCTTTGTGGTTCTAGCGAAGTAGGGGCATAGGCTGGTTCTTGGAATTGGCCTGGGAAATACGGCTGCGGGATAGGCTGATAGCTTTGGTTCAACTGAGCTTCCCCATGAGTAACCGACTGTCCTCTGTATGGGTCAGCTATCGGGCTTAAGGTAGGCAACGGATAAGCTTGCTGATAGCGGTGTTCTTGATAAGAATTTCTAAGGCCCGTGGGGTTAGTGACTTGCACGTTCTAGATCGGGGGATTCTGGTCCGTATTGGGCACCTGATAGATCGAGACTGTTTGGTTTTGATAAGTGGGAGGCCTCCCCTCGTGTTGAATCGGCTGGGGGTATAACATACCAGTGCCGATTGTTACAGGGTTGTAACTGGTAGGAGTTTTGTATTTGCAATTTGATGGATGCATTTTCACTTTAGCATCATTTGAATTTTAACACTTGCATTGTTTTAGAAAATCTTGAAATCTGGTTTTATACATGCATTGCTTTTAAGAAGTGTAAAAGTATTGTTTTATGCATGTTTTGTTTCTAAACTTGGATGCATTGTTTTTAGAATTCGAACTCTTTTGAAAACCTAATTCTTTGTGCATTATATTTGGAAAAGCATATTGAGAATGTAGGTTTGTGTCTTGCATACTTTCATCACTTTCAGAATCATCTTTTTATGCATTTTCATATGAAAAGAGTTTTTAGAAATCAAGCTAGCCTTTGGATTTAAAGTTTCGAATCTATTTAGGCTTTGTGTGTTTCATGTTTTTAAACATCTTCATTATGATTTAAAACATGTTTTCTAGGTTGGTTTAGTGGCCCAAAAATCCTCCCAAAGAAATACCTTTGAATGTGCAAAAATTGGAATTTTTGTCAAAAGGGGGGTGGCCCGGCAGTGTCGCCGGTCGACCGGGCCAGGCTTGCCGGTCGACCGGGAACACTGCACCTTTTAAAGGCAGTTCTTCCAACGGTCAGATATATGACCGTTGTGCTTTCCCGGTCGACCGAGGCCTCTTTGCAGGTCGATCGAGGACTAGCCGTTGGGCACTTTTTGGCTATAAATTCCATTCATTTCCAACCTTTTTCAAGGCTTGAGACATGAACTTTTGAGACCATTTTGGAGCCAAAGAAAGGGGAAGAAGTTGGAAAGGCTAGAGGGCTATTTGGAAATCAAATGCTTGAGTTTTAAAAAGGTAGATCTTACTTTTCATTTTGATTTCCATAAAAGTAGAATCAATGCATGTTTAACTCTTTGTATTTTCATTGATGCATGATTTCTAGCTTTTAAGGAGTTGTTTTGCAAACTCATTATCTTCATTGGTATATTAGAATGGTTTGCAATCACTCTTATCTAAATCACATGTGTTCTTAGACTTTAATATTCATACAACATGTTTTAGTTCATTTCTTTAAGTTGTGTGAATCTTTCATGTGATTAGTTTTCTCTTCAATCATCATTTTATAAGCTTTGATTTTAAAATGCATCATGCATTCATTTAGGAGCATCATTGTAGAAATTGATTGAAGTAGAACATTCATACACTTGTGCACACACTTTAACTTGTTCTAGTGTATGTTTGTAATTGGAATTTCACTTTCACATTAGCCTATTTAGAGGTAATTTATTTGTGATTAAATTGTATCTCTTAGAGTGATCTTTGGTAAAGACACCTTCTTAGAGAAATCTTTATTTGTAAAGGTTATTGCTTAGCCTAAGAAAAGCATTGTCTAAAGGTTATTGCTTAGCCTAAGAAAAGCATCTTGTAAGGTTATTGCTTAGCCTAAGAAAAGCATTTTGTAAAGGTTATTGCTTAGCCTAGAAAAGCACATTGAGAGGTTGTTGTTTAGCCTAGAAAAATAACATTGTAAGGGTTATTGCTTAGCCTAGTAAAAAGTATAAATAGTGGAAATCCGGTGGGGTGATTAGATCACAAGCCGGTAGTGGATGTAGGCATTGAGGCCGAACCACTATAAACCTTGGTGTTGTGGTGCTTGCTTGTGGTGATTCATTTATTAGCTTCCGCATATTGTTTGGTTAATCATCACATGTGACTAGTTTTTGTTAAGAAGTTAAAATTGATTAAAATTGGTCACAATTGTAGCTCACCCTATTCACCCCCCCCTCTAGGGTTAGGATCCTAAGGACTTTCAGTAACGAGCTTGGTTCATTGGTGGAGGAGTCATTACCTGGAATTGGGGTCGGGCCATCTCATATTATCGGTAGGTATCTAGTGTCCCTGCATGGATTAAAGGGTTTTGGTGCAAGGTATTAGATGTTGCCGACTAACCCACGTTCACTGGACCACGACTCACCTGATGATATGGGCTTTCATTTATTGCGAGGGTCTGAGAAGGGGCGATGGTCCTAATTGGGGTTATGATAGGTGCACCAGTAGGCATCCCGTACTGCGGGATAGAAGACGTAATTGGCTCCATTTGACTAATTAGGGAAGAGTAGGGTATAACCCCACAGGATCGCCTGCGAGGAGAGAGTGATCCCTTGACGAAATATTATCGTGAACCCTATATCTTATAACCTGGCCAGTGGGACTGACTAAGTCTGTGTAAGTAACCCCTGAATGCGAGGAATGTTGATTCCTCCCTGACGAAGGAGAAGGGGTGGATGTATGGGAATGATTCCTCCCCATTGTAATGGTATTAGCTGGTAGCGGGCCTCCTTCGAAAAGGGACCGTCTTATCTGTTGTGGGTCATAGCTTGAAGTTGCTAAGGATCCATCTAATACCCTAGAGGGTTCTGGATTCTGCAGGGTTTGGTGTGACCCGCCAGTGGTGCGGATCACTAGTGGGGGTGAAATGGGTTGAAAGTCGGACATTCCGAATGTCTGGCCCTCCATTTGTGAAGAAATGCTTAGATGAGAAGAGAAAGAGTGAAGGGAAGAGAAGAGCACGCGTTATGTAATCTTGTTGGTGAAGGTTTGTTTCTTATGATGTAATGGGGGAAAGCTTAGTGGACGGTCCATTGGAACCTCAGGTTTAATTTCGGACTAGACTCATAATAACCCTAAACTGATTGGGACACGGACATCTGATCATTGATTGGATGTTTGTGTCTTAGAATAAAATTCCAGAAAAAAACCCAAATAAGTGACAGGAAAACAAAAGAGGTCCCATCACGATCGCCAGGCTGTCGGATGTGAATTTTGATCCCCCAGGGGAGGGGAATCGCCAGTCATCTATATGTGCTATTTAAAGTTTACATCGAAAATGAGGATTTCGACTACCCTCAAAATCGACGGATCACGATCGCCGGCTACGGTAACGGCCGTAACACCGTTCTTCGACAAAAGCCGAAGAAAAATGGGAGAAAATAAATGGGTGGGTTCTTCTCTCGTCTAATGTGCTGCCGGCAACACACGACGGTTTTCCTGTCACATTAATTTGGGTCTCTTTGGGTCTTTTTAATATTGGGTCAATTCAGGGTTATGAGTCAAAGTCCAAATAAGGTTAATCCTCACATAGCATAATCATGGTGTATCCAAGTAAAATGAAATAATTAAAATAAGGAAAATAAAAAGGGGGGAGGTGCCAAATATTTAAGAAGAGGATCAGCCCCGTTCCCGGATACCCCCTTCTAATCCCTTGGCAAAATAGGGTTTTAAGGCTGACTTTTTAAATCAAAATGATGATGCAAATGAGACTTTGACTTGTGATTTCTGTGTTTTTCGTGTGCGATACACGAGTGATAAAGTGAAAAGCCGATGGGCTGTAATTGATTGAAGGTGGCCGATGGGCCAGTGTTTGTTTCAGAGGGCCGATGGGCCAGTGTTTGTTTGAGGGTGGCCGATGGGACGAAATAAAAATATGCAAAGTGTGTGAAATCACTCATCTCATCTAATTATTCTCATTTATTCAATTTTAGAAGTCAGTTCTTTGTTCTCTTTTATCATTAAGTTCAATTAAATATTTGGCACCTGAGGTGGAGGAAGAAATAAAGGAAAAATCTTTTTGGGTTTATTTTGTTGGTTTTGTAGTTTTTAGGGATTTTTTATATTGGGGCTAGAAGGGCCTAACTAGGGGATCTTACTTGGATTTACTTGATTAATGCCTTATTACCGATCATCGGAGGATTAACCCTAACCTAAGGTCCTAGGCCGCCCACATCAGCTCTCCCGGTCCCCTAACGGAACAAGAAAAGTGATGGGACGAAGCCTAATGCTCTAATCTATCTAATGGGAAATCTAATATAATCCTAGGTGCAAATAGCCTAAGCTTGGCAATTTCTATGCGTAAGGAATTTGGTTATGATCTTAATTGGGTTTGTTTTGATTAACAGTTGATTTATATTGAAGGTTGGTTAAAAGTGATTTAGGAATGCTTTAAGGTTCTGATTAATATGTTTTTAAATATATTAAGGTTCTGTTTTAATTGTTTAAGGTTTTGGAATTTCAGGTTTTGTCCCAAATGATGGAAAGATGTCAGAATCGGTGAAATAGGGCCGATGGAGAACTTGGGCGCACTTATGGTTGCGCCTAGCTTACTCAGGCAACTTGGGCGCACGGATAGTGGCGCCCAAGTGTCAGGTTCTGTGTGCTTAGGCTGGTGACGACAGTATCGCTATTGATTTTGGAATTCGGGGAGTTTCTATAAGTGTAAGCTTCTGTTTTAATGTTGTTTTAGGTTTTGGATTGATTTATCTTAATGGTTTAAGTCCGGAATTTGAAATGTAACCAAGATTCACAACCTGGGCTAGACAGGAAACCTGGGCGCACCTGTGTGTGCGCCTAGGTATTTCTGTGAACTTGGGCGCACCTATATGGGCGCCCAAGTGGTGCTTTGATGTTGTTTGCCCGTCCGGCTTCGGTTCGAGGTTCCGGTTGGGTTTAAGTTAATTAAATCTATAATTTGTGGGTTGTTATTGGTTCTATGATGGTCCTATGATGTTGACTAGGGTCAAGGTTCGAAGTGAATATGCATTCGGAGGTCACGGGTGATGGAAGTGAACTTGGGCGCACCTGTGGTTGCTCCTATGTTTGATTCGCGTGTTATGGTTCTTTACGAGATTTTGTTCACTTAGGCTTGGAGTTTAAGTGACCTATGTCAATAAATATATATGTGGTTTAAGTTCGGGAGTCGGAACGTAACCAATGTGCTTCGGGATTGGAACAAGAAGTTGGGCGCACTTATATTTGCGCCCAGGTGTCTGGGATAACTTGGCCGCACCTGTGGTGGCGCCCAAGTGTCTGCCTATTATGGGGCTACCGGTTCGTTCTATTCTAGGGTAGTTCTAAGTCGGGTTCGAGTATTCTGGTTAGGGAATGCCTTTGTCCTCTAGGTGTGGCTTAGTCCTATCGTCTTTAATTAGGTTTTAATTGGGGGTCTTAACTAGGGATTGGTGACTAGGGCTTTGTTTGTTAGGGTTTGATTAATTAGGGGTTTCGGTTTGTTTAGGCCTATTAATCAAAATTTTAATTAAGGTTTGTTAATTAAGATTTTAATTTATTTAGGCTTATTAATTAGGATTTTAGTTAAGGTTTGTTAATTAGGGTATTACTAGGAGTTGTTAATCAATTTCAGGGATTTAATTAATTAATTCTATGGATTTTAATTAGATGTTTTAATTAGGTGTTTTGAATTAATTAAGTGTTTTGGATTAGGAGTTGATCGAATTTATTGATTTACTTAGGCACGGATGAAATATCCTAAGATTAGCTACTTAATGTCTACTTTAAAAATTCTAATACTTGTTTTAATTATTTTCTTTTTTGTGTTCTCTTCTCTAATTACTAGAGAGTAAGATGAGAGGAGAAGTAATTTATGATTTTATGATTTTTTTTCGTATTTTATGCAATTAATCCTAACCTAAAATGATGATGATTTGATGCTTCGAAGTCTAGAAGTTCAGTAGTCAATTGAAATTACCACAAAGATAAAGCAGCAAGCTAAATGGAATGCAAAGATATGAAAAGGCGGGCCGGAAAACGAATTAGGAACTTGGGCGCACACACAGTTGCTCCCAAGTTTCTCTGCACAACTTGGGCGCACACACACTTGCTCCCAAGTGTTTCCCCTGCGGGTTGTGATACACTTGTAATTTTCTATGATATTCCAATTCGATTTTCGACACTTGATGACTAAATATAAGGTCCTAATATGAATTACTGATTAATAACCTTCGGATTCGAAAGTATTGACACGAGGACCAAAGTCCAAGAGGCGGATCCCCTTGGCAAGAACTTGGACGCACTTACAGTTGCTCCCAAGTTCGCTATCTTGTTTTCTTTATCTTTTGATACTGTATTCCGATATTTCTTTGATTCTTTCAATGCCTTTTGTGGATCCGAAGGTTTTAATATCAATATATATGAAAATGGACTCGGGTCTAAGAACCAAGATGCACGCGAAATGGGAAATCGGGGCCAAAGCCCTATCCAAAAACTTGGGCGCACACACAGTTGCTCCCAAGTTCACTGTCTCTTTTTTCCTTTATCTTTAGCAATATATTTGGTATTCCTTCTAATTCTTTTAACACTTTCCTCAAATCCAAAGACTTTAATATTAACTTTTGTGGGGGTAGGCTCGGATCTAAGAACCAGAGTACGCGCGAAACGAGAAATCGGGGCTAAAACCCTGCCCAAAAACTTGGGCGCACACACAGTTGCTCCCAAGTTCTTTCCTGCACTTTTCTTCTTCTTTGTTTCTTTTCTCAATACTTTTCGCGCGATTTAGGATGCAATATTATAGATCCGAAGGTTCCAATATCAATATGTATGAAAACAAGTTCGGATCTAAGAAATAAATTGTGCTTAATATGAAACTCGAAATGGAAACTTGAAGCGGACACTTGGGCGCACAGATAGTTGCGCCCAAGTGTTCTGTTGCACTTTCTTTTTTTTTCTTTTTTTTTCGGATTTTACTTAATGAAGGCGAAATGGATGCAAAGTCTATCCTAATCACGAGTTCGGAATGCAAGAAATAATGCAGATCTACGGAGTAGGGATGATCCTAAGCATGTTACTAATGGTGGATGATTGCTAAGTATTAGATCTACTGAAAAATATTACTATTAATGCAGATCTACAATGCATGCATGATCCTAAGCATATTTCTAAGCATTAATGATGTTGAATATCAATGGAAGAGAACCTAATCCAGAAATACCGGTTGAAATCGTATCTTTCAAATCCTAGGTCGAAGCTTTCGCGCAGATCCATGGCTTTGGGAGGCCTTCTCCATTGCTAATCTTGGGAAACCAAGAAAAAAAGCTCATTCTTCTCCTTTCTTCTAGATTCGAAACTCTCTCTTTGGTTATGGTGGCTACTCTCTTTTCCTCTCTTTTCTCCTAGCTTTTCTATTCTTTTTGGTAGCCTCCCCTTGTAAATGACATAAGAGATCCTTATATAAGGGTTTTTTCGTGGAGAAGGGGTTAGGGCTGCTGTTTGCACGAGTTTCCAGAGGTGTCACGCAAACCAAGGCAAGTCTAGGGTTATAGGGAACTTGGGCGCACACATAGGTGCGCCCATGTTGGTCTAGGCCCATGTTGGCCTAGGAACTTGGGCGCACACATAGGTGCGCCCATGTTGGTTTTTGGGAGCTAAGTGGGCTTTGAGTTCGGTTTCGGACTATTTCTGGGTTGAGGTCAGGTCGGGACTGTGAAAGATAATCCGAAACCCGCCTAAGTATGTATTCATGCTGTTTTCTAGGCCAATTGGACACCTGGGCGCACTTGTGTGTGCGCCCAAGCACATGCTGAAACTTGGGCGCACCTCTCTACTGGGGGGTTGTTAGGGCAATCTTCCGTGGGCCATAACTCTTGGACCATTGGTCGGAATTTGACGTTCTATGTATCGTTGGAAAGCTCTTGAAATGTAGAATCTGTTGGTCCATATATCATAATGATCATAGGTCAGGAAATGGCAGGGACTTGGGGTTAAGTTGACCTAGGGTTTAGTTCGGGTTGAATTTGGACTAAAGCAAAGGAAATTGGACTTGGGCGCATTTGTGGGGGCGCCCAAGTAGATTTTAGAACTCGGGCGCACACACAAGTGCGCCCATGTTATCTTCTGGGTCGAATGGGCTTGGAGTTTGGTTTTGGATCGTTTTCGGATTGAGATTGGGTCGGAACTAAGAAGAGTGGAGCGGAACCGGCTTAAATGTGCACTAAAGGGTGTTCTAGGGTAACCAGAGACTTGGGCCCACCTGTGTGTGCGCCCAAGTGTGTCCTTGGAACCTGGGCGCACCTGTATGGGCGCCCAAGTGGAGCTTGGAACTTGGGCGCACCTATATGGGCGCCCAAGTGTGTCCCTGGTGCGTTATCATTTATGTAGTCTCTCGAGGGCCATATCTTTTTATCCGTTGGTCGGAATTGGACGTTCTATATATCGTCGGAAAGCTCTCGGAACACAGAATCTTGTGGTCTGTAGATCCTAAAGATCAGAGGTCAGGAAAATAAGGGATACTTGGATCAATGATTCTAACCTCTTAACTCATGTTAATCATATCGTACTTAGGCAAACCATGTGCAACTTCTCTAAGAATAACCTGAGTGTGTTCTTTATAGTCTGGAAGGGGCTGGGAATAGTGTCGTAGTCCATGCCTGGTATGAGTAGTGGGTTGAACTGGAGATCTCAACGTGATTTGGCCTTTTCTCTCACAATTTCTATGAATCGTCGAACTAAGTCTAAAATTATCAACAAGCTTCTTCATTGTCATTAATTAATCTGAATTATGCCATTAACCATTCAATTATGGGTGAAATGGGGGCATCATTATATATGATAAGTGTTTAAGGCTATCATAGGGGGCCAAAATGAGGTGTCTACACTAGCATCTTTATCAATGTCATCACATAGGAGATTATTAACACGACTCAATATGGAAGTGAGGGCCCCCACCCATCTCTCACCAGGTGAGAGATGGGTGGCGACCCTCACTTCCATACCACTCTCACCAACTTAAATGCAAGGACCCCCAACTTAAATGTGAGGGCCCCCACCCATCTCTCACCAACTTGGTGAGAGTGTCTCTCATAGGAGCACCTCCCATATATATATATATATATATATATAAATACGAGAGACACTCTTATAAGAGCATTTCTCATCTTATTATGATAGATAAAGGTGGGGCCCTCACAATTATAAGGTGGGGGCCCTCACATTCATATCCAATGCCAACAAGAGAGATAAGGTGGGGGCCCTCACATCCATACCCAATGCCAATAAATTAAATGTGAGATAAAGTGGGACTACATCCAATAGGCTTTGATCAACCAACGTCCAATCGGGCCTTGACAAGCTCCATGGCCAACTGGGTTTATATGGGTGCACATCCAATTGTTGGGCCTTCACCTTTGAATTTGAATTCTTTTTTTTATTTTTGTCCTCAAACTTAGATAGGTAATCTTTTTTTCTTCTTTACCTTTGAATTTGATAAGATAGTTGTTCACCTTTGAAGTCACATATTTTTAAGAAAGTTGAATGTAGAATTGTTTGCAGTCAGTTTTAGAGGTATTTTAATAGTCAAATTAGGCTTTTTTACAACAATTTCTCAGGTTATTTTATGCCTATTTACAACGCATATGTGGACTGAATTCGAGGCTCATTTTCAGACATTATCTGGGCTAATTTATATTAATATTTAAGAACATTAATTTACTACCCATATAGAGACTGTATTATAGTCATATTTAGACCCATTTTAAGATATTATTTGGACCTATTTATAGCCCATATATGGAATATTTTGTAGCCATGTTCATTTCCACTTTCAAACATTGTTTGGGCTAATTACAGTCCATATATATAGACTACTTTACAATCATGTTTATGCCCATTTTTGAAATTATTTGGGCTCATTTATAGTCTATATGTGGCCCATTTTCAAAAATATTTTCTAGTCATGCTTTGGCCCCAAGACCCAGTTGTAACCCACGTATCAGTCATGTTTAGGCCTACTTACTGTCGTGGTTTGGGCTGATTTACTATTTTAGAATCATATTCAGGCCTATTATTAATATGGTTTGCATCGATGTACAATCTTTTTCAAGCCCATTACAGTTGTTGTTTGGGCTAATCACAATCATTTTGAGCCCATTCACAACTGTTGTTTGGACTGATTCAGAATCATTTTTAAGTTGATTTACAGGTGTTGCCTGGGATGATTGACAGTAATTTTCCAGCCCATTCACTGCCACTTTCTGGGTTATAGGAATTGTTAGGGGTGACAACCATTTTTATGCCCATTTATAGCTATTAGAGCATTTATAGACTTTGTAAAATTAAAAAGGATACAAAATACCCCTTATATCACCGTTTTATGGCTGTTGAGGGAGTAAAATAGACAACTTTTCCAAAAAATAGCCATTTTTGGCCGTTGGGCGGGCCTAGCGGGCCGACCTTTCATTGGTAAATGCCACCTGAGCAAGAGAAGACAGATCTTAGGCTTCAAAAATATGCAGGAAAGACCTCTCCATTCTTACTATCTTAGAGCTCCTCGATCTCACCATTGGTACCCCAAGAATGCAGCACTTTACCCCGCTACTGGACATATTTCTTCTCAAGCTTTCTGGCTGGAAATCCAAGCTCCTCTCTTTTGCTGGCCGCAGGACTTTGGTGAGACATGTGTTAAGCAGCTTGCCTACTCATATTGACCTGATTCTTCCTATCCCTAAGTCAGTGTCTAACCAAATGGAGGCTATTATGAGGAATTTCCTTTGGTCTGAGGGAGCTGTTAGGTAAACAAGAAATCAGGTCAACTGGGAGACAGTCACCCTTCCTACTAAAGAGGGAGGTTTGGGCATAAGGCGAGTCGGTGAACAAAATGAAGCTTCCTTCATCAAATTAGGTTGGATAGCAATTACCTCTAATTCTCTTTGATCCAATCCGGGTCCTATGTTTCGCAAAAAATCAAAAAGCTGGCCCATCACATCCAATCTAGTAGCAAGTGGATCATTGGGGATGGTAAGTACGTGGGTTTCTAGTATGATAATTGGATGCAAGCTGACATGGCCTCCCTGTTTCCGTCCCTCAATTTTCGTCTGAATAAGAAACTTCACTCTCTATAGGATGGCACAAATTGGCAGACTCCTCATGATATCCTTGAAGCCACTGTTGCCACCCTGAGATATACCGCAAACCATCTCTCCTTGGATATCCTATCCAAAGATAGGCTATCATGGCACTCTCACCATGACCATGTCCTCTCTCTCCAAGAAGCTTGGGAAACTATCAGAGCTCGCAAACATTCCACTGACTGGTTGATCTGGGATCCTTTGGTCTGGAATCACAACCAGCAACCCTAGTGTAAGTGCCTAAAATTTACGGACTTGGTTAAAAGAGGATTAAATTCTTGATTTGATGATTTTGGGAAAGGATCGGCCTCCGGGAATCTGAAAGGATAAACAAAGGTCAGAGCCCCTGGCTATAGGCAGCCGAAGGCACTCCGATGCCTGAGTTAGTTTGGTAACTGAGGAAAATAAGGAAGAAAGAGTATGGAGGGCAGATTTTTCGCATACCTCCTGTAGTTTTTCTTCATGCATTATATAGACGTGAGAGTCATCATCGGACTAGGCCCCTTAGGAGGAGATGGAAGTCCCATCGGCTTGTACTTTCTCTCCTTAGTGGGGGTAGGTAAAATGGGAACGTCCCATCGGGTCATTCCCCCATGTCTGTGGATGTGACCTTGAGATAAGGTTTACTACTTATCTAGGTCCGGCGCCCACTCTATTTGTCATTTCGCCGTTTACCGCCATGGTAGCGCATTTATGGTCGCATTTATGACTGAATGACAGGAGGGCCGAGATCAAGCTAAGGTCGAGACCAAGCTGGGCACCTACAGACGTGGTCACCGAGATGGGCTCTGGGCTTTTCCAACCTGGCACTTCTACCGAGTTGGGTAACACCGAGGCCAGGAACTATCTCGTCATTGGGGAACAGCCCCACACAAATCCGTCATTAGGAAGTGACCCCACACAATTGCCCCTAGCTCTCGACCTCTTAGAACTCTTTCTAGGGTCGGGAGCTAAGATTGAAAGGATGTGCTGGCGCCTGTCTTGACGCCCCTTGCTGACGTGTGATCCTCATTATGATGCCGTTTCATTTGCCCTAGGCAATAAATGAGATATCATAATTATTTCACCAAGGTGGGCACGCGGATGTCGTTTCGTATGCCCGAGGTGATAAATAATGTACCAGAGTTATGGTGGGAGATGAACTGGTGGTGCCACGTGTCACCTTCCGTCTGGTTGTTCATTAGGATCGAAGCGACGCGTGGAGAGTCCGAAGCGCGGCCTCGCACGTGTGACATTCAAGAGGTGTGTCCCTCTATAAAATAGAGATGCCCTTTTTCCTTTCTTCCCTTATCTTTGCTCTCGCTTGGAAGAAGACTCTGCTGAAGAAGACGCTCTGCTGAGATTAGAACCTCAACAAACCCGGAGACTTTCACTCTCGAAACCCTTTACATTCCCTTTGTGAGTTCTCTTCTTACTTATCCTCCTCTCACCTCTTCTGCCTCTTGTCTAGAGGGTTTCCGTCCCCTAGGGTTTCTAGGTCTTGTCCCTTCTTCCTTGCTCTCTGCTCCTTTCTAGCTTTTAGGAAATGGGAATTTACAGCCACTGGTTAGAGAACCCCCAAGCTCTGGAGGGGCTCAGGAAGGCGTATGAGATACCAGACGACGTTCTGGTGAAGCTCGACGAGTTCCAGGCCTTTTTGAGGGCCTCACCCGATTCAAAAAATGGATGCCCTTTCCTCTGGTGTCCATAATCGAAGGCGGGGTCAGGTTCCTTGTTCATCCTCTTCTTCGATCTTGTCTTAGCTCGTGGCGGTTCTACCTCTTCCAACTAATGCCAAATGGGTTTAAAATAATTATGGGCGTGGCGGAGTTGAACCGAATCCTCGACATTAACCTCGGCGTGCACTATATAGAGGATGTCTATGACATAAGTAAATCCGCGGGGGGCGAGGATTCATATTACCTTCGGGTGAAGGCGAGGCGTCGGCCCCTGATCAATGCCCTGGAGGACTCGAGCAAGTATGCCAGGGAGGACTGCCTGCTAGTCTTGGGGAACAGGGAGTTCGGGGCGACCGAGACCGAGGTGGAGCGGAGAATCCAAGTTCCACGGAGACTTGGGACCCCTCCGAGTAAATACCCGCTTCCCCGGGCTATTTGTGTTGTTTTACTATTGATTCGCCAAGCCGACATCTTCTGTCTTTTGTGTAGGTGTTCAGCGAAGGAGGAAGGATGCCGACCTCGATCGTTGGAAGAGGAACGACGCTTGGCTTAAGAAAATCTACCAATACCACGGCCACAACGATCGGGCCGCCTTCTCGCTGCTCTGGTACAAACCTCGGTACCAGTCTTATACCAAGAAGACTGCCGAGATCCCCCTTGAGCCGATAGGGCAGATCGTGCTCGCTCTTGCGGAGACCGGTGGTCAAGTCTCGGAGTCCTCCAGTCTGACCCGGGTTGGTAAAGATAACCCCTCCGCCCAAGACCAGGAAGAAGAAATGGACGGGCAACATCCCCCTTTGAAAGACCTGGGAGCCTTGGTCCTCAAAGGCCGAGCTCCTTCTGCTCTAAGGCGTGCCCCCAGCGGGTCTGGTGCCGCCCAGGGTTCCTCGGCCAGCGCCCCCTTCGGTCCCTCAGGCACAGCAGGGGCCTCCTCCTCTGCAAAAGACAAAGGTACGTGAGGCCCCCAGCAGGAGAAGAGAGGGAGGTCGGAGGAGCCACCTAAGGAAACTCGGCCACGGGTCGCCAAGGCCGAGAAGGAGGGTGAGAGGCCCCCTCCCGAAAAGAGGCTTCTAGTGGGGGGCGAAAAGGAACAGACTTTTGGAGCGGCTCCGCAGCTCCGGTTCGTCAAACCGCCCCCCTTCAGGCCTGACCACGAGGTCAACCCCGGCCAGCCCCTGAACATGGAGGACCGGATGGGGGCCACTGCTGGGACGATCTCGGCAGTTGCCAAGGCTTCTGCTCTCCCCAGGGACATGGAGAAGCATAATAAAGCCGGGCAGCTGAGCCTGATCTACTCGACGATGAAGGCGTCGATTGAGGTAATTCTCAGTTCTCTCCGTCTTTTTAAGCATAATGCCTTAGTTGCTTGTTCTAACCTCCCCCCTTTTTCTTTGCAGAACGTGCAGAGGCTCCAAATAATTCTGGAGAGGATGGAGAAGACAGCTTCACGGGTCATCGAGACGGATGCCGAAAATAAGAGGATGCGAGAGGTCCTGGAAGCGAGTGCGGGAGAGCTAAAGAAGGCGGATGAGAAGATTTCCGAGCTCGCAACGGAGCAACAAACGGCGAAGGCCGAGATCATTAAGTTGCGAGCTGAAAATAGGCACTTGAAAGGCGCAGTCGAGGTTTAGGCGAAGAGGGTGCACGAACTAGAGACCGAGCTCGCAAAGAAAGAGACTGACCTGGCTGGGAAAGAATCCGAGCTCGAGTCTTCTAGGAAGGAGCAGGCCGAGGCTGAATCCACTCTGCGAGCCCAGTCCACTAATGCTTATAAAGAAGGAGTGGATTGGGCGTCGGCGGAGTACGTGGCTCAAATCAAGGACTTGAGCCATGTTCTGTATGAGATGGGTTGCAGGGAAGCGCTTCGGGAGTATGGGGTCCCTGAGGAGGACCCCATATTTGCGAACCTTCCCCAATTCCAATTTGTTATCCCCATTCCAGAGTCAGAGCCCAACTCCAACCCTCCGGAAGCCCCTCCTGAAGCCTCAGGCCCCTGTCCTCCGCCCTCAACTCCCGCCGGAGGCGACCAGGCTCAAGCCTCCTCTGCGGCTCCTCCGCTCGAGACCACAGGCGCTCCTGGCCCTCCTTCATCCGTCCCTCCTGTAGATAAAGCCGCGGTGCCTGAGAAATAATTTAGAGAAATAATGTGTCTATTTGATGATGTATTTTTCTCTTTTTTCTGAGTGTACAGAACTATGTAATTGTTTTCTCCCATTAATAAAAAAAAGAATTCTTTCACTTCTTCAGTTGTCTTTCCATTTTTTTTTTGGCAATGGCCTGTGTATAAACAAATCTTCTAATCCCGAGAAAGATATTGAACGAAATTGAGGCCCCCTGTCATTGATCAATTCTCCAAACCTTTAAGTGGCTGAGATCGGTGAATCTATAAGACCGGGACTTAACAATTTCTGGCTATACACAATAGCGTGTGTATGTTTAATCTTCTAATCCCGAGAAAGATATTGAACGAAATTGAGGCCCCCTGTCTCTGACCAATTCTCTAAACCTTTAAGTGGCTGAGATCGGTGAACGTCTGGCTATAAGACTGGGACTTAACAATATGCTTCTGAGGGAACCGCTTCTTTAAAAGACCTTGTAGTTAGCTCAGACTCATACCCTGGGGTGCGACCTTGCAGCTGGAGGTAAGTTTTCATAATCGAACTGGGGCTGTACTGCCAATTTCGATAACTCGGGGGGTTCGGCCGAGCCTTAAGGTAGACCGAGTTCCGCGACTTGTGAGCAAAATAAAACAGCTGATTCCGTTCTTGACCCAAGGAGGGCCAGGGAGTTGGTCCAACGACCGAACTTGAGGAGGCTGGTCCTATGACCGAAACCTTGGGAGTTGGCCCAATGACCAAACTTGAGGGGGTTGGTCCTGTGACCGGAGCCTTGAGAGCTGATCCAACGACCGAACTCGAGGAGGCTGGTCCTGTGACCAGAGCCTTGGGAGTTGGTCCAACGACCGAACTCGAGGAGGCTGGTCCTATGACCGGAGCCTTGGGAGTTGGTCCAACGGCCGAACTCGAGGAGGCTCGTCCTGAGACGGTGCCTTGGGCGTTGGTCCAACGACCGAACTCGAGGAGGCTGGTCTTACGACCGGAGCCTTGATTCACAACTTGAAAGAGACAAGGCACACGTCTTCCATAAGATCCTTCTTTCATTGACTTATCATTTAAGTACATTTAGAAGTAGTATTTCTTGAAGTGCGCGACATTCCACAGTCGTGGCAATTTTTTACCATCCATGCTCTCAAGCTTATAAGCCGATCTCCTGGATGCAGAGACCACCTTAAAAGGCCCGACCCAGTTTGGTGCGAGCTTGCCTTCATTAGGATCTTTGTCTGCTGGAATCACTCCTTTTAAGACCAGTTCTCCGATCGAGAACTTTCTTTCTTTGAACCTTTGATTGTATCCCCTAGATAACTGTTGCTCATAGGAAGCCAGGTGGACGGATGTTGTTTCCCTCCACTCTTCGGCCAAGTTGAGCTCTTTGGCCAGATTTACTTCATTTTGGCCTGGGTCGAAGAGATTCAATCTCAAGGTCGGAAGGCCGACCTCAGGAGGGATCACAACTTCCATCCCGTAGGATAGGGAGAAAGGGGTTGCCGAAGTGGATCGTCTCGGGGTGGTCCTGTACGCCCAAAGGACACTTGGTAATTCCTCTACCCATCTGCCTTTAGCTCTGTCGAGTCTCTTCTTGAGTCTGTCCAGTACCACCTTATTCGAGATCTCTGCTTGTCCGTTGCTCTGTGGATAGGCCGGGGTTGAATAGAGGTTCCTGATACCGGGCTCTTGGTAGAAGTTTTTAAAAAAGTTGGAGTCGAACTGGGTCCCATTGTCCGGGACTAGAGCTCGGGGGACCCCAAACCTTGTGACAATGTTCTTCCATACAAAATTCTTTGTATCCTGCTCGGTGATGGAGGATAAAGCTTCTGCCTCTATCCATTTGGTGAAATAATCAGTGGCCACTATCAGCCACCTCTTTTTTCCTGGAGTCCGGTGAAGAGGTCCCACGATGTCTAGCCCCCACTGAGTGAATGGCCATGGGCTGGAGAGAGGACTCAAGTCCTGCGCCGGTTGGTGCAGAGAATGGGAGAACTTCTGACACTTTTCACATTTCCTGGCATAGAGCTGAGCATCCTTCTGCATGTAGGGCCACCAGTAGCCCTGACTGATGGCTTTCTATGCCAGTGATCTCCCTCCGATGTGGGTTCCGCAGATTCCCTCATGAATTTCAAAAAGGAAGTCTTCAACCTTGCTTGGGTGGACACATTGGAGACATGGTTCTGTGAAGGACTTTCTATAGAGCTTCCCATCTGGGGATAGCAAAAAACGAGTTGTTTTCACTCTGACCTTGTGGGCTTCATTCTTGTCTTCAGGGAGTTTATCTTCTTTTAAGAATGCTATGATCGGATCCATCCAACTTGGACTGAGATAGACGCATAGGACTTGCCGAGGTGGAAGGAGCTCTATACTTGGTTTTTTCAACGTCTCCACGTCAATTGTCCTTTTTTTCCTGCTTCTACGGCAGAGGCTAAGTTGGCGAGGGCATCTGCATGGCAGTTGGACTCTCTGCCGATTTGCTTGACTTATACTTTCTCAAACTAGGAGAGGAGCTGCTTTGTGTGGGCTAAGTAGGCTGCTATCCTTTCGTCATGGGCTTGATAGTCTCCGCTTAGCTGGTTCATCACCAGCTAAGAGTTGCTAAAGACTACTAACTGACGTGCCCCCAGGGTTTTTGCACTACCGAGACCCGCAATCAGCGCC
This sequence comes from Cinnamomum chago, assembly GCA_038049695.1. Taxonomy (NCBI): domain Eukaryota; kingdom Viridiplantae; phylum Streptophyta; class Magnoliopsida; order Laurales; family Lauraceae; genus Cinnamomum; species Cinnamomum chago. The sequence goes on along the minus strand of CP142453.1, from coordinate 40,849,318 downwards.
TCGTCCTCCGCTTCGTTGTTGGAGGCTTTGAAATCAAGGGTCAGGGCTTGCTCAATGACTAGGCCCTCTGGAGATTGGAGGAATATGCCAACACTAGCCCTTCTGGATGTCGAGGATCCGTTGATGAAGACCTTCCAGGCCGACTCAAGGAATTGTCTCTAAGATCGGTCTTCCTCGGTCTTGGCTGCCTCATTGTCCTTATTGCCCCCCAGTTCAGTATCGAGTGAGGTCGGCGCCGAACTAGGAGAAGTGAACTCGACGATGAAGTCTGCTAGAATTTGTGCCTTGATCGCCGTCCTGGGTTGATATTGGATATTGAATTGCCCCAGTTCGATGGCCCATTTGGAGATTCTTCCGGAAAAGTCCGCTTTTCGGAAAAGGGACTTGAGCGGGTGTTCTGTGACAACCACCACTGTGTATGTCTAGAAGTAGTGGGAGAGCTTGCGAGAGGCACTGACGAGTGGTAGCGCAAGTTTCTCGAGTGGAAGGTACCTAGTCTCGGCGTCGAGTAGGATTTTACTCGTGTAGTAAATAGGTTGCTGCTACTTGCCATTCTCTTTGACTAATACCGAGCTCACTACGTGGTCCGAGACCGCTAGATAGAGATAAAGGAGGTCACCTTGTGTTGAAGTGGACAGCAGTGGTGGCGAGGAAAGGTAGTCCTTGAGTTTCTCCAGTGCTTGATCACATTCAGGGGTCCATTGAAATTTGGAACTCTTTTTCAGGAGTTGAAAGAAGGGGCGACATTTGTCCGAAGCTCGGCTGATGAAGCAATTGAGCGCAGCGGTCATCCCCGTGAGCCTCTGAACTTGCTTTGCCGTGGTCGGGCTCTGAATGTCCTGGATTGTTGAAATCTGCTCTGGATTAGCTTCGATCCCTCTCCGGGTCACCAGGCTCCCTAAGAACTTGCCGGATCTGACGCCAAACGCACAATTGGAGGCATTCAGTTTAAGCCGGAGCTTTCTAAGGATGGCGAATGTCTGGCGTAGGTCTGCTAAATGATCCTGCGACTTTTTGGACTTGACAACCATGTCATTGATGTAGACCTCTACTGTCTTCCCAAGCTGTGCTTGAAACATCTTCGTAACCAGTCTTTGGTATGTCGCCCCAGCATTCTTTAACCCAAAGGGCATCACTTTGTAACAGTAGATGCCTCGAGGTGTTATGAATGCGGTTTTCTCCTCATCAGGCCCATGCATGGGGATTTGGTGGTAACCTCGGTAGGCATCAAGAAAACTCATCCTATCATGTCCCGCGGTGGCGTCGATCATTTGGTTGTTCTTCGGGAGCGGGAAGCTGTCCTGGGGTAGGCTTTATTAAGGTCGGTGAAGTCCACGCAGACCCTCCATTTGTCGTTCTTCTTCTTGACCACCACTGTGTTGGCCAGCCATTTCGGATAATGCACTTTGCCGATCGCTCCGGCTTCGAGGAGCTTGTCTACTTCTTCAATGACCGCTTCCGTCTGCGGGACCCCTGTTCTGCGATCTTTTTGCACTATGGGCTTGTGTCCAGGGTCCACGTTTAGCTTGTGACACATGACTTCGGGGTCGATCCCAGGCATCTCGTATGGGGTCCAGGCGAAGACGTTCTTATTTTACAGTAGGAAGTCGAGCAGCTCGAACCTCTCGTTGTCGGGGAGCTGGCTTCCCAATAGGAAATATCGCTCGGGGTCATCGGAATTGATCCTGACCTCTATGAGTTCCTCTATGCTCTTCTACTCTGCCAATCGACAGACGTCCTCGAGTTCGGCCATATGCACTTGCTGCGGCTCTATTTCGCCAGGCACTATGGCCATGAGGCACTGTCTGGCCATCTGCTGATCTCCCCATATGGTTACTATCTCGATCACCCCTCCGGCCTTCTCTAGTGGAAACTTGAGCTTCTGGTGAAAGGTGGAAGGTACTGCCTCCATGGCATGCAGCCAAGTATGTCCCATTATTACATTGTAAGGGGACGGTGCGTCCACCACCATAAAGTCTGCCATCTTTGTGGCACCTCATATTCGGACTTCGAGCGAGACCCTTCCCTTGGGATACACCAGTTTTGCGCTGAAGCCTACCAAGGGGACTCGGGCTTCCTACAGTTCTGACTCCGTCAGGCCGAGTTACTTGAAACAGTTGAAGTAGAGGATCTCGAATAAGCTCCCTGGGTCCACAAGGAGTACGTCGTTGTGGGGGAGCTAGACCCCTCCCAGGTCCTCGTCCGAGAACCAGATCTTGGGTTTTTCCTTCCTAGCTTTCTCTGGTGCAGGCTCTAGCTTGGCCGACATCACTTGTTTGCCATGGGAGGCCCTCCTGGCCTCTGAGCGAGCTTGGGAACTTCCTCTATTGGGAGCAGGGGCCAGGTGAATGACGTTGATGATACCCGCCGGCTCGTCGCTGTCCTGATCCGTACTGGGTGGGGCGTGCTGCTGAGCTTGGTTGTCCCTCTCCCCCTCCTTGATGTATTCCCGAAGGTGCCCGTCCCTGACGAGCTTCTCGAGGTGGGATTTCAGGGCCATGCAGTCCTCAGTCATGTGTAAGTGTTGCTTATGGTAAGAGTAGGACTTGCTCTGGTCTCGCGTGGATGGGTCGCCCCTCATCAGCTGCGGCCACTGGAAATAGGGTTCTACTTTGATTTTGCCGAGGAGTCTGTAGATGGGCTCCTTGAAGACAACATTGACAGCCCTGTAAGGATCTCCGGCAGGCTTAAACTTCGGTCTTTTGCTGCTACCCTAGATGGAGTTTGAGAAGGTCGCCGAACTGGCGGCCCCTTTTCTTATCCGGCTTCTGTTTGGGGAACATCCCTTCTCCTCTGGAGGTTTGGCCCTTTTGTGGGAGGCCGAACCGCTCGTTGACTCGAGCTTCGTCCTCTTCCTACTAAATGTACTGATTCACCTTAGCCATTAGCGCTTTCATGTGGTCACGGGGGTTCGAACCAGGTCTCTGCGGAGCTCATTGTCTGGGAGCAAGGCTGCCGAAAACACATGATTACGACGTCATCTTTGGCGTCCATGATCTGGCTATAGATTGTTCAGAATCTTCTGCCGAATGGAATGATGCTTTCGTCGTCCTTCATTCGGATCGCCATGAGGTTGCCACCCGTTTTCGGTATGACTCGGTGCGCTTGAAACTTCTTAACGAAGGAGCTTCGGAGTGCCGCCAGCTTGAGACCGACCCTCCAGGGAGTGCGCAGAACCATCGGAGGGGGAGGTCGCCTAAACTGGAGGAGAAGACCCTACAGTTCAGGTGGACGACGTCCCCCCAAACCGACAACCGCTGAGTGAAATGCCGGAGGTGCGCTTCTGGGTTCGAAGTCCCGTCATAGAGGACGAACCTCTGGACGTTGAATCTCTCGGGGAGAGAGAAATCCTTTATTTCCTGGGAGAAGGGGGACATGCCCTGGTCTTCTGCATCGCAGGCCTCCGATCGGTCTCGGGTGAAACCGATCTCTGCCATCCGGGCCTAGACCTCTTGTTTGATGTAGTGGTCGAGCAGTTCCGTTAGGCCCGTGATGTTCTCTGGCCTCGGGGACTCTGGCTCGCAACGCGACCCCCCGAGGTTGCTACGCAGATGGCCGCTACTCGAGCCTTCTTCTTCGCAGCGATTTCTTCTTCTGTCGGTGAGGACCTGCCTCAACTCTCGGCTGTCTGGGTGATTCTACTGTCGTCCGAGAGGTGGAATAAGTGTCCTCCTTTCATTTGCTTTAAGCTGCTCTTGGAGATGACGAATCAACTCCTCTTTTTCTTGGTGGACCTGATTTTGGGCCTTGAGCTCTTCAAGCAAAGGGTCATCTTCTTCATGGGCTCGATGAAAGGACTGAGCATCATTGTGAATGTGACGATGGGAGTGATGAGATTTTGCCCTGACAGGGGTTTTGCCCCGTCGTCGAGGATCCGACGGGGAAACATTCTGTTGTGGACCCTTGGGTGGCTGAGCATCTAGGGGGTGTGGAGCCATATGGTGGTCGTCACGCCGGGGGAGTGCTGTCACAGGTCGGGACGAGGAGTCCGACTGGAAAACACCTTCTGAGTACACGGGACTGGATTTTCCTCCGGATCTTCTCTAGCGGGGAATCGCCAACAGCTCCTGTAGGACGAGGGGAACCTCTGTTGGACCCTGAGGGGGAAGAAGAACAGAGTGAGCGCCGGTGGGCGCAGCTGGAGGTAACGACTGGAGCGGCTAAGGCTGCGGCTCTGGTCGCGAAAATGACGGGAACGGTGGTTGTTTCGGTGGTGGAAAGGATGATGCTTTTCGCGATTTCAAAGATCCCTCGCTGCCATTCCTGGTTTTTGGAGGCATGGCTTTTGTAGGTTTTGTTTTGGCAAATATCCAGTCCCCACAGACGGCGCCAACTGTAAGTGCCTAAAATTTACGGACTTGGTTAAAAGAGGATTAAACTCTTGATTTGATGATTTTGGGAAAGGATCGGCCTCCGGGAATCTGAAAGGAAAAACGAAGGTTAGAGCCCCTGGCTGTAGGCAGCCGAAGGCACTCCGATGCCTGAGTTAGTTTGATAACTGAGGAAAATAAGGAAGAAAGAGTATGGAGGGCAGATTTGTTGCATACCTCCTGTAGTTTTTCTTCATGCATTATATAGACGTGAGAGTCATCATCGGACTGGGTCCCTTAGGAGGAGATGGAAGTCCCATCAGCTTGTACTTTCTCTCTTTAGTGGGGGTAGGTAAAATGGGAACGTCCCATAGGTCCATTCCCCCATGTCTGTGGATGTGACCTTGAGATAAGGCTTGCTACTTATCTAGGTCCGGCGCCCACTCTATTTTTCAGTTCGCCGTTTACCGCCATGGCAGCTCATTTATGGTCGCATTTATCACTGAATGACAGGAGGGCCGAGATCAAGCTAAGGCCGAGACCGAGGTGGGCACCTGCAGACGTGGTCACCGAGATGGGCTCTGGGTTTTCCCGACCTTGAGCTTCTACCGAGCTGGGTAACACCGAGGCCAGGAATTATCCCGTCATTGGGGAACGGCCCCACACAAATCCGTCATTAGGAAGTGATCCCACACACCTAGGTATCTTTCTTTGCTTGGAGACTGTTGCATGGTAAGACTCCTGCCGAAGCTTGGGCTCAACATTCTAGCTTCAATCTTGCCTCTTGGTGCAGCCTGTGCAACTAGGATCAAGAGTGCACTCTTCACTTTTTCTTCCTATGTTATTTCTCCTCTGCAATTTGGAACTGGATCCTCTCCTCAACTGGAATGGATTTTACTGGTCCCCCTTATCCCTGTATATGATCTAGCGCCCTCTCTCCTTTCAAAGTGATAAATTGGCTTGCAAAGGAGTTGCTACCATCTTCTTCTTAACAACTTTTGTTGATTGGCGGGTCGGCGTCCCATTTGACATCACTACTGTTGCCCAATACATCTTGTGGGCCCACTTGGTCGACCTAAAGTGGCTGTCCAAATTGTTATATAAAGGTCAAACAAATGATCAAGGTCTCCTCAAAATGTCAATACAAATTAAGGGAAAAATCTTAAGAACCAAGTCAAGGAAAGTTATTGTCCAACACAACTGGAAATCACTGTTCCGCACAACCAGGTAGATTTGCTTTGCACAATCGGGCAAAATAAATCCACAACCGAGTGAAGCGCATACATCCACAACCGGGAGCGTGACCGACACAATTGGTATTCGACCAGGTCCACAACAGGGTGATTGTTCGAGACAGTTTTCGTACATTGCACATTCGTCGCCCACGATTGTGCCACGACAACACTTTTTGACTGATTCCCACAATCAGACGGAATTCAAATCCATTTAAGAGTGGGTGATGGTGCAGCAGTTGGCGCCACTTCTTCGACTCATCTGGCAGTGCATTAACCTGCAGAAGAGCCAGTTGCTCATGGGGAACTGCTTTGTTAGAAGATCTACAATGGCCTCAACCCTGCTTGGAATCAACAAAGCCTCTCTTCCCTCAGTCTACTTAGGGATCCCCCTATTTTTTTATAGTGCTCATCACCCTTACTTTAACAAGGTCCTGGATTCTATTAGGCAGAGACTAGCTGGTTGGAAAACAAAGCTTCTTTCTTTTGCTGGAAAACTGACTCTTGTTAGGCACGTCTTATCTTCCAACCCCCTCTATATTTCTCTTGTTCTTCTTCTCCCCATAAAGACCTGTCTTCTCATTGAGAGGTTGATGAGGAATTTCTTGTTGTCTACCAATCCGGAAAATCTAAAGTCTAATCTTGTAAGATGGGAGGTGGTCTGCTTACCAAGATCAGAAGGAGGTTTATGCTTGCGCAGAGTAAAAGCGTTCAATGAAGCATGTCTTCTAAAATTTAGCTTGGTCTGTCTCCACTTCCAACTCTCTTTGGGCAATTTGGTTTAGAGAAAGATACCTCATTGGGCGAGCTATTTGGAAGTGGAAATTCCACAGGGGAGGTTCCTGCATATGTAAGAGTTTAAGATCTTTCTCTTCCATTATCCAATCGAAATCTAGATGGGTGATTGGGAATGGGCTGTCAATTTCCTTGTGGTTCGACAGATGGATTAATCAGGTCTCTATTGCAACAAGGTTTCCCAATTTCTAGTTCTCAGAGCTAGACTTGGTGGCTGACATTATAGGGGAGAATGCTTCGTGTATCCCTAACCACCTCCCTACCCGGCTGAAGGACTTCCTGGACCTCTCTACCATCTCAATCTCCTTTGGCAGCAGCTACGAGGAGGACAACCTGCAATGGCTAGAGAGCTCTCCTGGGGATCTCTCTATCAAAGACACTTAGAACCTGTTGCGGACTAGGGACATTGGAACTCCTTGGTTTGGGCTTATTTGGAACACACTTATCAACCTAAGGCTGGCTTGCTTCAGTTGGAGGTTAATGTTGTTGGAAAAATGGCTAAGAGCACCACTATATTGTTAGATTTTAACAATGGCCACAGACTAGAAGTAATAGTGAAAAGAAACAATAGTGCCGACCTGCAGTCCTGAAGAAGATTGTATCGTTCTGGAATCGACAGAAATCAGAGGCAAAAGCTTTTGACCGAGGCACGTCTAGCGACGCTATCTTTAGGACGAGTTCCACCCTTCCAGGATAAACCCAGATGCGAAGAGGATCTCTGCAGGAACTGCCCCCAGGATACAACGGCCTTCACAGATCAGGCTTGGTCGCACACCAAGTGCAGATCAATCTCCAGGAACCACAGAATGCTCACGCGAAAGGAAGAGAAGAAAAATAGAGAAGCATTTTTCTATTTTTTTTTTTTTTAACTTAGACCATGTTATTTTATAAGAGAAAATAATTGAGCCACAATTAATCACGATTAAACCAGCGGTTAATATCACAACATTAAACATTAAGGCACAACGTATTAAAAACTGCATTTTTTTTAAAAACTGTTTTTTAAATCAAGTAATTAATAAAAACGTTGAAAGAAAAAAATGAATTTGAAATTTCTGCAAAAACAACCCATAGCTATATCAGATTATGGGCCCCTCCAGGCCAGGTTGGGCTGGATTTGCACCCCCCCTGCGCACGATATACACGGAAGATGCGGGTCTCGGACGCACGCCCGGTTAAACGTTTTTTGGACCCGGAGCCCTAGGTCGAGCCGGACTCGCGTGCGCGCATACGGCTCATGGTAAAAGGTTCCAATTGTTCTAATGTGTATAGGAAAGGGAAAAACATTTATAGCCACCTTAAGAAGCGAACTTTTGCAATGTGGGATGCCAAATTCTCAAGTAGCCTTCACTTCCCACATAAAACAAAAGAACAAAAGACAAAACTCCTTTTCTCAAGTCAAACTTTTGAAATTTTGAAACACCTTAAGAAACCCAATAGATATTTGTCAACTTTGAGCCAAAATCTAAGTGGGACCCACTTATCATTTTGTCCATAAATATCATCTTGTCCATGCCTTCTTGCTCATTTCATTCACTGCAATTGCATTGCATTTGATACATCAATCTGTGTCAAGAGAGAGTTCTACTGCACGATTGGTTCGCCTGTCACATAGTTTGTAGTGCTGCTATTAAGTGGATCGGTCATTGTATCCTGAGAGACAAATGCCATTGAAGCCCGTTAGCACCATTGAAGGGGCGAAATTTGTCTTAAGGACATAGTGTCAAACACTAGCCTTGATCAACTTTCTCTTAGGGATTTTCGGATCACTTAACTTCAACAAAAGTTCTATGTTTTATGCCTTCAGACAGTAAGTGGATTTTCATTACAGGACTTGATTTATTGTTGTTTTGTTTCACTATTGTGAGGAACTGTATCCTAAATACTGAACTATCACTGTATGTACTCGGAACAACGAATGCTAAGGAAAACTCCTATAGAGCAATGGGTAAAGCAGAAGGGGTGGTCATTGGCATCCAAATGCTCTAATTACTATATGGAAGAGGAAACGAATGTGAATCTCTTCTTCTCCTGTGTTCTGGCTTCTCAACTCTAGAATTGGATTCTTTTTCCATCAGGTTCTCAGCCAACCTACCTTCTCTCTGCCACAGCCACCTGGGACCTTCTCTCCAGAGGCAAAGATGTCTTAGGTAGGAAGAGGGCTACAACAATTTTCTTCATACTTATCAATGTTTTAAGGTTCAATTGGAATGATGCCAAGTTCAATTCAAGGAAACCCTCTCTGGAGAGAGCAAAGTCCATCTTCAAGGATCGTTTGAAGGAATGGCAACGTCTGTGTTGAATTGATTAATGTTGAGGCTCTGTTCTTTTTTCTCTCTTTGTTGAGCTTTTTGTTTGTGTTTCTTGGTTTTCTTTGGACAGACCCTTTCGCCTGTTTTCTTGTTTTTTCGCTCCTTCTCTGTGTCATGGCTGCTAGGTGCCCTGCCCATTGCAGGTTTCTTCTAGCCTCCAGTTTTGGTTTTCTCGTGGGAGCTTTATCTCATGTATCTCTTCTTTCTGCTTAATACAAAGTTTACCTTTAAGCGCGCGCGCACAAAAAAAAAAAAAAAAAACCCTCCCACGACTTGCAACTGCCTCCTTCCCTTGGGAACCTAGTATAAAAGGAGGTCGTTGGGTAGCTCTTTGTATCAAGCATCACCACCACTTGCCAAAAACTCTGCCAAAGCTACGCCACACTCTGGCGATAATACGATACTCTGCCAAACTCATTCCAACATCCCTGAACTCCTTAAGTACCAGGTAGTTAGCCTCCAAAACTACAACCGGAGGGCCAAAATAGTGCCTCAACACCATGATGTCCCTCATACTTCAAGCCTACTAGGACTTTCTTTGTTCCCTTCACTTAGGAGATAGAGAGGTCCATGTCTTTGCCGTGTTCATCGCTTGGGCCTAACAGATAACGATCCCGGAGTACTGGCACAGCCTTGGATTTTCTCTGTTGTTATAAACACTAACACCTCTTCCGGAATTCGTATTTTTTGCACCCCGGGAAGGCAAGTGATAGGCCACAAAGACTGCCTTAGGGTCCGTTTGGTAATTTACTTTTAAAATAAAGTAGAGTGAAGTGAAATGAAAAGAATGAATAAAATATAAGTGAGTTATGATGATATTTTGTTTTTAGTTGTTTGTGATGGAATATTTTTGACTTTTTGTATGGGGAAATGGAGTTTTTTTGTCTTTTAGTGAGTAAATGTAATTGCTTTTTGACTTTTTTTTTGGAAAAGATGGAGGGAATTTTGGTAAAAAGTGCTTTTGATGAGATGTTTAACTTGACTTAACTTGACTTGACTATATTAGTAAAATTACCAAACGGGCCCTAAAGGACAACTTATCTCCTTTATCTCGAGTTTGACAGCACTTAAAATGCCCCACAGAGTGTCTCTCAGTAACTTCGCAAGAAATAGGAAGCAACAAGAGCCCCTGCAAGCCCCTGTCGAACAGATTTTCTGCCTGCAAGGCACTGCCAGGCAACACATAATTCATCCGGCAGTACCCGAAAGTCTAGAATATTCCATTCTTTTTGTGTGTTTTCTACTAATTCTCTTTAGCATTTGATCTCCTAAGCCGAGCGGGGGAGCATGGGCTTTTGACCCTTGCTTTGACTTCGGTAATTGATTGAACTTTGACTGCATTTGCCCGGTTGGCCCACTATTGTGCCGGTCTTTGCCTTGATCTTTCTTCTGAAGTTTTTTTTCGAGTGCCAATAGGCCATGCTGGTACAAGAAGGCCTGGGCCGTAGCATGGCACAGCATGGGCCGCGACACAGTCCGGCCCGGCCTTTGTATAAAATAAATGCTAATCTTTTATATAAATGAACATAAAACTTCAAATAATTAATGCTTTATTTTTCGTTTGTAAATTAGCTTAAATCTTTGTCCATTTATTTTAGTAATTACAACTTTATTTCAAGTTGAAAACCCTAAAACCCATAAGTCTCTTTCAATTTATATAACAAAGTTTGTTTAAAAAATTAAGAGGGGCATGATGGCTAACCAGTGGGCAGCACGGGCCACTCAGCCCCACATAAGCCGTGCTGTGGGCCATGCTGGGCCTGCCAGTCATCAGGCCATGCCGTGCTGTACACCCCTATAGTTACCATTTAGTTGTTCTTGAAAAAGATTAGATTAGACTAAGACGACGTTATTGATCACGGATGGATGAATTATAAAAAAAAATATATAAAAATAAAAAATAATAAAGGAGCATGATCAAGGGATACAGTTTGTGTAGCTCTGATGAGGAGCAGAGGTTAGAATGACTTCTTTTTTTGGTCAAAAATTACAATGACTTATGGCCATGCTTTTCTGCAAGACCCTTGCGTACATTGCCACTATATCCTCCCTTTCAACCATGATTACCATTCATGGATGTAGAAATCGCAAGCAGGCATTGCACTGATATATGGATATAGTTTGTGTTGTCATCCAATTATTCTCAACAAGTAGTCACAGAGTGATCAGGTCTAAGTCTAACTCATTGATTTGATTAGCAACAATATAACCCACCGATCACATGCACATAGCCTGAACCATTTCATTTGGTGGCGGCTTCATATATCTTTGTAGAGACCGAATCCAAATTACCTTGTTTTAATACTAATTGACTGTGATTAAGGGTAATTAATTATGTTAAGTGTTCTCATGCAAATGTGATTAAGGGTAATTAATTATGTTTAGTGTTCTTAGGCAGGTTCAAGTAGTGTACAAGTGGTTTTATATGTTAGAATAGAGTTTGAGTTGATTTGAAAGTTTCAGAACCTAGTTAGGACTCTAAGGATCAAGTTGGAACTTGGGGAAAAGTTGAGGGGTATTTCTCGGATTTCAGATGTTGACGAGAATTGTGACGATTTTGTGTGAATTTTACAATAATTAAAATATGAAAAATATGAGAAAGAATTATTTACACAAAAATTAAAACTTTCATTCATTTATCAAATTCATTATTACATGGAAGATATGGAGCTTGCTCTATCCCAATCTCCCATTCCCATGCAAAACAGAAAGCTTCACCTTCTGCCTTGGTCTCCTGGCCAAGGTCCTTTTGACTGGCCTTCTCTTCACCCTATTTGGATTCGCATCCATGGTATCCCCTACCATTGCTGGAGTTCTAACATCCTGCTCTCCTTAGCAAGCTCTATTGGTTCCCCTCTTAGACCGGATGACATTACTGCCTCCAAAAAACTCTTAACTGATGCTAGAATCCTGATTAATCTAGATCTCTTTAAACCCAAACCTACAGAGATCAAGGTGGAATTGGAAGGTGATTCGGAAGCCCTTCTCTTAGCCTCTTACTAAAATCTACCCTGTTCTAATTGCTTATCCCCTTGACACTTACAGAACTTCAATAACTCTGGGCCCTACAGTTACCAAAGCAACCACCTTCAATACATTTACCTAGCTCAGTCAAGGCATATTAGGCAAGCCCCCTAATCTGCCTCCAACATCTTTAACCTCTCTTATCTCCACTCCACCACCACCACTATAGCTTGTCCAACCTGCTAACCTCTCTCCCCAAGACCCACAGTCTTCGGCTCCTATGGATATTCCTTCCACCCCCTTGGACACTTCTGCCACGACCCGGACCCAAGTTAACTCCGAGTCGCGGCGCGTACTTACTCCCGTGAACATCAAATACATAAAATTCACAAGGGATATCAATTACATATTATGCGGAATATAAACAAATATACATTGCTCAAGTATAAAACAAAAACCCATTTACATTATTTACAAAACCAATCACTTGCATATTTAAATACAATGCAAGGATCAAAAGTGTGAAACGTTTTAAAACCATTTTCTACAGGTTTTCTTTCATTCAAAAGTAACATCAATTGTTTTCGCTTCATTTCCACTCTACTAATCCTCCTGGAGGAACCGGAGTGGTCTCCTCCTTTGGCGTTGTGGTCTCTAAAGGACTGGTATGGGCAGCTGTGCCTATAATGTCGTCAATAATACTATGAATTTGACAAATTCAGCAATGTATAAACAATTATATGAGTAAACATGCTAATTACACATTTAATCGGTCTAATTCAATGTTAGACTAATACAATTCCCATTTAATTCAAAGCAATAAGAGTCTTTAGTATTAGGCAGTCTACAATAGCATTTCACTTCAATTCAAATCACATCTTCCTAAAAAAGGAAGGAATCACATCTTCCATACGGAAGAATCATATGTTGTGGGATTTATCAGTGCCCGGGCCAGGGACAACTGACATCACCACGGAGTTCCGGAACACTCCCAAATAATCTGCTGTAGCAGTAACACCTAAAAAAAAAAAGCTTACTGAAATCACTATGTAGTGCCAGACTCAAGAACAACATTTAATTCCGTTTAATTATAATTAACAAAAACAATTCAATGTACAATTCAATTAAAATTTTACCAACCCTTCAGGTGAAATCCTCAGTTGTTTAATGTACATGTTATTCTCGATGGTCATCACAATTTATGTGAAATTGTACATTAAAGTCCCCTTAATTAACACCCATGGTGGTAAAATAATATTAACAGCCTTGATATAATCAATAGGCTCTTTTCCTAAAATTCAGAAATTTATTCTGAAATCTTATTACTTTTAGATAATTATTTAATATTTTGTCGACTATCTTTAAAAGCTAATATTACTTTTGGATTACAATAACCCAACTTTGGTTAACCTTTTTTGTTAATACTCAATTCATCTTGGATCCAAATCCATGGATACTACTTTATGGAAAGCGTAGTTGACTTATTAGTCCTCAGTTGTATTATAATTAGTCTTAAGGCTAATTTTACGAACCATTTATGCTCAGAAATGAATATTTGATTCCATTAAAAATCACAAAAATTCTGGACTCAATCCGAGTCCTCCGATCGATCGGGCTTCAGGTCCGATTGATCGGATAGGGTACGAATTTCAGTTTGAGATTCTGAAACTGGTTTTTCTCTCCCATATCCACTCTTCTTCCGTTCCCAACCTGCACAAAAGAAAAATGGAACCTCTTGTTCCCACCTTCAATCCATTCATTCAATCAACCCATATATATACAACACAACTCATTTCACTGATTTATTCACAACTTGCACTACACACAACCACAGGACCTCCAGCCCTCTTCTCCATTATTATTTTGCACATAAATCAACACTTCTATTCCAATCAACACCATTCCATCAACCAAATCTATCCATTCACAACTCAATTAAACAAGATAGGGCTGAATTCATAACTATAACAAAACCAAATGAAATCTATATAAAATAGCATGTAAATCACATTAAACTATTTACACTTGCCTCTAGTTGCAATTTGACACAAAACCCCTTTCTTTGAGCTCTAATTGAGACAAATTCTTTCCCCAATTCAAAACCCTAGTAACAAGAACAAACCCAAAAATGAATTTCTCTTGAATTGTTTGTACTAAAATCACTATAAACCAATTAACCACAACCAAAAATGTTTATAAAAAGTTACTTAACTCTTACCTCAAAGAGTATCACAGCAAGAACTAAAGTTCCTTCTAACTCTAGTCTCTAGCACCACACAGTGCAAGAAGACAATAACAATGATGAAAAAGGTGAAACTATCTCAAAGATTCTTCCAAAAATCCTTTGCACAACCTCTAATCTTATCAATTAGTGAAGAGAAATGAAGAATAAAACAAGGAGGAAGAAAACCCAAGTCGTCTAATCTATTCTGGAATGCTTTCACCGACTGAAACAGAACACTAATTCTTTTAAAACTCTATGCAATACAGTTTTGCATTTTAACCCCACTTCATTTACTTTATTTCAAGTTTAAGTCAATTTAAGATCTACTCAACCCATCTCAAGTCAAATGAAAATGTGACTGTTATGAAAATTGTTGCACTCATTAAGATACACGTGTTGACATCAAGTTTTACCTCATGCGACGAAATACGTATAAATTCGTATTTACGAAAAAGTCCTTAATTTCACTAATTTGGATATAAATTCAACTCTACTAAGCTAAATACTTCCAAACTTGTTCATTATGCTTAATTCGGTCACTCATGCATAATTTAATCCATTTTGACTACTAATCACATTTATCTTAATTAATCATGTTTAATTCACATTAATCTCGATTAATTAGAATTAATCTTTATTAACTCGGGTTGGGGTGTGACATTCTCCTAAACTTTTAGAATCATTCGGTCCTCCGAATGAAACATAAATAAAAATAAGTGTAATAAATAAAACTCACCTGAACAAATAACTCTGGACATTTTCGAGCCATTTGTTCTTCCAATTCCCAAGTGGCTTCATTGGGTTCATATTGCTCCTATTGGACTTTAACCCATTTGATCGTTCTTGTGCGTAGAACTTGCTCCTTGGTATCAATAATTCGAACTGGCTTATCAACATATGTGGTGTTCGGTTGAACTTGAATCTCATCATAGTTAATGATATGACTAGGATCAGCCACATATTGTCGAAGCATAGATACATGAAATACATTATGGATACCAGAGAGTTGCACTGGAAGATCTAGACGATAAGCCACATCTCCAGTTCTGCTCTTTATCTTGAAAGGTCCGATATATCTTGGTGAAAGTTTTTCTTTTTTGCCCAAATTGGATTGTACCTTTCATTAGCGAAGTCTTCAAAAATACCCAATCATCAATGGCAAATTCCAAATCACGCTGATGATTACAGCATAACTTTTCTGCCTTGATCGGGCTACTCTCAATCTATCTTGTAGTTTCTGCACTCTTTCAACTATTTCTGCAATAATAGTAGGACCATTGAAACTCTTTATTCCAACTTCTTCCCAGCTAATTGGAGTCCTACATTTACGTCCATACAATGCTTCAAATGGTGCCATTTCAATGCTGGAGTGATAACTGATGTTGTATCCAAACTCACACAACGCAAGATGCTCATCCTAGTCACTACCAAAATCCATAACACTAGTACGAAACAAATCTTCTAATGTCTGAATTGTTCTTTCAGACTGCCCATCTGTTTGTGGATGATATGCAGTACTAAATCAGAGTCTAGTACCCATTAAATTCTAAAATGATTTCCAAAATGTAGAAACAAACCGACTGTCTCGATCTGATACAATCAAAACTGGTGTTCCATGCAATCTAGTCACTTCCCTCACAAACAACTTGGACATTTCACTGAATCCCATATCCTTTCTGAATGGAAGAAAATGTGCAGACTTCGTAAGACGATCCACAATCACCCATATAGTGTCATGATGTCTTCTGGTCATTGGCAAACCAGATACAAAGTCCATAGTCAAATGTTCTCACTTCCATCTAGGAATAGGTAAAGGATGAAGTAATCTAGGCGGTTTTCTATACTCAAACTTCACACGCTGACAGGTCAAGCATGAAGATACATAACTTGCTATCTCCCGTTTCATATTATTCCACCAAAACCTGTCCTTGAGATTTCTGTACATCTTAGTACTTCTTGGATGCATAGAATATTGGGTGTAATGAGCTTCAAACACTATACCAAAAATCGGAAATTGGAACGGAAAAGCGTTCCTAATCCTTCCGTTCCTAATCCGTTAAAGTGTTCCAATTTCCGTTCCAATTTGGATTAGGAACGGTTGGTACCAAATTGGAACGGAAATTGGAACACTTTAACGGATTAGGAACGGAAGGATTAGGAACGCTTTTCCGTTCCAATTTCCGATTTTTGGTGTAGTGAAACATCACTGCCTGTTTTAAATCTTCTTGTGTTGGTACACACAACCTGTTTCTGAAGTATAGTACTCCATCAATCAACACAAAATCTGGTCTAACACCAATGTTATCTCTGTTTTTCACCAATCCAGGATCTTCGAACTGTCTATCCTTAATATCTTTATTAAGGAGTGGTTCGAATACAGATATTGCTGCAATCATTTTTCGTTCATTTACTATCTCAACAGACACGTCAAGATCCTTGAAATCATCAATCAGATTCCACCCACACTCCAATGATGTCAAGTTAGCAGATTTGCGACTCAAAGCATAAGCTACAACATTACCTTTTCCTGGTAGATAAGTGAATGGAAAAATCATAATCTTTGATCAGCTCTAACTAACGGCGTTGCCTTAGATTAATATCCTTCTGAGTGAACAACTATTGAAGGCTCCTTGTGATCACAATGAACTTCAAAAGTCTCTCCATACAGATAATGCCTCCATTGCTTCAAAGCAAATACAACAACCGCAAGCTCTAAATCATGAGTAGCATAATTCTTCTCATGTTCTTTCAACTGACGTGAACCATAGGCAACAACCTTGCCATTTTGCATCAGCACACATCCGAATCCTATACCGGAAGCATCAGAATAAATTACAAATCCTCCTCTTCCATCAGGTAATGACAAGATTGGGGCTAAGACTAATCTCTGTTTCAATGTTTGAAAACTGACTCACATTCATCATCCCATACAAATGAAATGTTCTTCCGAGTCAGTTTTGTCAATGGTGCTACAATTCTAGAGATGTCTTTTACAAATCTTCTGTAATATCCAGCCAATCCTAAGAAACTCCGCACTTCAGGAACATTCTTCAAACTTTGCCAATTAGTAATTGCTTCAATCTCAGCTGGATCCACGACTAATCCTTCTTTAGTGATAATGTGACCCAAAAATGCTACCTGTTGCAACCAGAAATCACACTTCTCTAGCTTTGCAAACAACTGATTGTCTCTCAACAATTGCAATGTTGTTCTTAGATGGTGTGAATGTTCTTGCTCTGACTTTGAATATACTAGGATGTCATCAATGAAGATCACAACAAACTGGTCTAAATAAGCAGTAAAAATTCTATTCATCAAAGCTATAAACACTGCAGGTGCATTTGTTAATTTAAAAGGCATAACAAAAAATTCATAATGTCCATATCGGGTTCTGAATGCTATCTTCTGAACATCCTGGTCTCTAACACGAATCTGGTGGTATCCATATCGGAGATCAATCTTAGAAAAATACGCTGCACCCTGGAGTTGATCAAACAACTCATTAATTCTAGGCAACGGGTATTTATTCTTGATTGTTATCTGATTCAGTTGCCTATAATCGATACACATACGTAGGGTTCCATCTTTCTTCTTGACAAACAATACAGGTGCTTCCCATGGTGATACACTAGGTTTAATAAAACCTTTGTCGAGCAAATCCTGTATTTGGTTCTTTAACTCATGTAATTCAGACGGTGCCATTCTATATCGTGCCCGAGATATAAGTGTAGTACCTGGCACAAGCTCTATAGTGAAGTCTACTTCCCTTGCTGGAGGCAGACCTGACACTTCTCTTGGAAACACGCCTAGGAACTCACAGACTACAGGAATGTTTTCTAATTCCTTTATTGGCTTCTTTTCAGTGATGAATGCGATGTAGCCTTCACAACCACTTCGCATCATTCTTTCAGCCTTTAATGCTGAAACGAGCCTTGTATTAAACTCCTTTTATGTTCCCTCAAATAACACACTGGCATTGGCTTCATCTACTTTAAAAGTAATGATCTTGCGGAAACAGTCCAGACAAGCTCTGTATTTCGCAAGCCAATCTATGCCAAAAATTACATCAAAATCATTCATAGCCAACACTACTAAATTTGCTGGCATTGACACCTCTCCGATTTTAATATTGCATTGGGGTACATATAATTCATATACTACTTTTCTTCCCAATGGAGTAGTGACAGTAAAATCACATGACAATTGTCTAATTTGTTTTTGCATATCACATACAAATGGAGGTGCTACAAATGAATGAGTAGATCCAGCATCAAACAATGCAACTGCAGGTCTATTATCAACATAAATTATATCTTCCACCACGTTAGCTACAACTTCAGCTTGTTCCCTATTGGCAGCATAAACTTGTCCTGCAACCTGAGGCCTATTCTGTTGTTGCTGTTGTCGTGGTTGCTGTTGCTTCTGACATTGCTGCCATTGGTGCTGCTGTTGTTGTTGTTGTGGAGGAGTAGGAAATGCTGCTTGTCCCTGAGGAGGTTGTTGTTGTGGAGCTCGATTATCTCTTCTAATTTTGGGACATTGAGCCATTTTATGCTCCATTGAACCACAAGCTAAACATGCCCCAGTTTTTCTCCAGCAAGCTTCAGTTTTGTGAGCTTTTCCACATGTATCACAAACCGGTTTAACTTCAGTTCTAGTAACAAATTTATGCTTCTTACTCTTGAATTTGCCTCCCCTTTTCAGCCATGGGCTACTACTCCTTTTAGGACTAGTTTTTTATTCTTGTTTTTCACTATGAACTTCTTCAGTAGTATATGCTTTGTCCACCGCATCATCAAAATGTACAAGCGTTTGACTTGCTAAGACCATTTTCTTATATGCTGGGTTCAAACCGTTTATGAACCTTTTAATCTTCTTCTCATCTGTATCTATCAAGTCCTTGGCATATTTTGAAAGTTTTATAAATGTATGTACATACACTGTCACAGTCATCTGCCCTTGCTTCAGATTCAAGAACTCTGATTCTTTTCTCTGTCTCACATGCTCTGGAACAAAATTCCTCTCAAATTGTTTCTTGAAATTCTCCCAAACAGTAGCTGCAGGTGTTTCAATTATTGCATCTTTGATACCTTTCCACCATTCCTTTGCAACATCTCGTAACATGGAAGAAGCAAGCAACACCCGCTGCTTCGAAGTACACACAATGGTATCAAACACATCTTCGATGTGTTGTATCCACTCATCAGCAACTAATGCATCTTCTTTACCCTGAAACTCAGTGGCTCCTCGCTTCCTAAACTGTTAATAAAGAACATTAGAATCCTTCTCCTTGGTCTGTACTACCACCTAGTACCAAATTAGGCAGTGGTTGACCTAGTGGTGCATGTGGAGTTTGAATCTGAGCCTGCATCTGAGTTTGCACTTGTAACATCGCTGCAATTTGTGCTTGCATATTCAATTGAGCTTCATGGCTCCTTGCTAACTGTTCTAAGATAACAGTGAATCTAGCATCGTAATTAGAAGGAGTAGGAGGTGTAGGTGTAGGACCTTCATTCCCACTAGGCACAGAATCAGGATTATCATTCCCATTGCCGCCGCTACCCGAGCCAGATGCCATTTTGAAAACAACACAGGAAGTTAAGATAGATATCTTTATACTTCCATCACATAGATATCACATATAGTGAAAGAAAATCACATTTAGAGAAAGAAATAAATCACAAATCCGAAAGTAGGATTTGATTAGTAATTTGTCATTTCCTCCCCGTGTCCTTACATTTTCTAAAGATTTTAAAGTTTCTCAACTATTTCATTAGCTCTGATACCATACAATAACTATGCCATAACCCGAACCCAAGATTACAATTAATCCAAATTAACTCCGAGTTGCGGCGCGTACTTACTCCCGTGAACTTCAAACACAAAAAATTCACAAGGGGGTATCAATTACATATTATGCGGAATATAAACAAATATACATTGCTCATGTATGAAACAAAAAATCATTTACATTATTTACAAAACCAATCACTTGCATATTTAAATACAATGCAAGGATCAAAAGTGTGAAACGTTTTAAAACCATTTTCTACAGGTTTTCTTTCATTCAAAAGTAACATCAATTGTTTTCGCTTCATTTCCACTCTACTAATCCTCCTGGAGGAACCGGAGTGGTCTCCTCCTTTGGCGTTGTGGTCTCTAAAGGACTAGTATGGGCAACTGTGCCTGTAATACCGTCAATAACACTATGAATTTGACAAATTCAACAATGCATAAACAATTATATGAGTAAACATGCTAATTACACATTTAATCGGTCTAATCCAATGTTAGACTAATACAATTCCCATTTAATTCAAAGCAATAAGAGTCTTTAGTATTTGGTAATCTACAATAGCATTTCACTTCAATTCAAATCACATCTTCCTAAAAAGGAAGGAATCACATCTTCGATATGGAAGGAATCATATGTTGTGGGATTTTTCAGTGCCCGGGCCAGGGACAACTGACATCACCACGGAGTTCCAGAACACTCCCAAATAATCTGCTGTAGCAGTAACAGCTCAAAACAAAGCTTACTGAAATCACTATGTAGTGCCAGACTCAAGAAATACATTTAATTCCATTTAATTATAATTAACAAAAACAATTCAATGTACAATTCAATTAAGATTTTACTTACCCTTCAGGTGAAATCCTCAGTTGTTTAATGTACATGTTATTCTCGATGGTCATCACAATTTATGTGAAATTGTACATTAAAGTCCCCTTAATTAACTCCCATGGTGGTAAAAAAATATTAATAGCCTTGATATAATCAATAGGCTCTTTTCCTAAACTTCAGAAATTTATTCTGAAATCTTATTACTTTTAGATAATTATTCAATATTTTATCGACTAGCTTTAAAAGCTAATATTACTAGTGGATTACAATAACCCAACTTCGGTTAACACTCAATTCATCTTGGATCCAAATCCATGGACACTACTTTATGGAAAGCGTAGTTGACTTATTAGTCCTCAGTTGTATTATAATTAGTCTTAAGGCTAATTTTACAAACCATTTATGCTCATAAATGAATATTTGATTCCATTAAAAATCACAAAAATTCTAGACTCAATCTGAATCCTCCGATCGATCAGGCTTTAGGTCCGATTGATCGGACAGGGTACGAATTTCAGTTTCAGATTCTGAAACTGGAATTTTCTCTCCCATATCCACTCTTCTTCCGTTCACAACCTGCACAAAAGAAAAATGGAACCTCTTGTTCCCACCTTCAATCCATTCATTCAATCAACCCATATATATACAACACAACTCATTTCACTGATTTATTCACAACTTACACTACACACAACCACAGGACCTCCAGCCCTCTTCTCCATTATTGTTTTGCACATAAAACAACACTTCTATTCCAATCAACACCATTCCATCAACCAAATCTATCCATTCACAACTCAATTAAACAAGATAGGGCTGAATTCATAACTATAACAAAACCAAATGAAATCTATATAAACTAGCATGTAAATCACATTAAACTGTTTACACTTGCCTCTAGTTCCAATTTAACACAAAACCCCTTTCTTTGAGCTCTAATTGAGACAAATTCTTTCCCCAATTCAAAACCCTAGTAACAAGAACAAACCCAAAAACGAATTTCTCTTGAATTGTTTGTACTAAAATCACTATAAACCAATTAATCACAACAAAAAAGGTTTATAAAAAGTTACTTAACTCTTACCTCAAAGAGTATCACAGCAAGAACTAAAGTTCCTTCTAACTCTAGTCTCTAGCACCACACAGTGCAAGAAGACAATAACAATGATGAAAATGTTGAAACTATCTCAAAGATTCTTCCAAAAATCCTTTGCACAACTTCTAATCTTGTCAATTAGTGAAGAGAAATGAAGAATAAAACAAGGAGGAATAAAACCCAAGTCGTCTAATCTATTCTGGAATGCTTTCACCGACTGAAACAAAACACTAATTCTTTTAAAACTCTATGCAGTACAGTTTTGCATTTTAACCCCATTTCATTGACTTTGTTTCAAGTTTATGTCAATTTAAGATCTACTCGACCCATCTCAAGTCAAATGAAATTGTGACTGTTTTGAAAATTGTTGCACTCATCAAGATACACGTGTTGACATCAAGTTTTACCACAATCGACGAAATACGTATAAATTCATATTTATGAAAAAGTCCTTAATTTCACTAATTTGGGTATAAATTCAACTCTACTAAGCTAAACACTTCCAAACTTGTTCATTATGCTTAATTCGGTCACTCATGCTTAATTTAATCCATTTTGACTACTAATCACACTTATCTTAATTAATCATATTTAATTCACATTAATCTCGATTAATTAGAATTAATCTTTATTAACTCGGGTTGGGGTGTAACAACTTCCCAAATAGAAGTCCTTATTCCTCCATCTGACATAGTTGACCTTCCTGATCTAGCTATCCTAGCAACTATGTTTCCTGCCCCTGTCAAGAACCAGGCCCTTACCCCCCTGTCTGAACCAGATTCAACCAAGTTAAAACACTCCAACTCCACCACTCCCTCTGGCCAAAACCTCAACCCCGACACCAGCCTAGAAGATCTACCTTAAGAAATAATGCTGGGAATCCTGGTGAAAATTCCAGCCCCAACTGTAGACACTTCAATTTTTTTCTCTATTATCGAAAACTGCACCTTCATAGAACCAACCTCTTATACTCCTTTCTCCAGTTTTTTGCCCCCTCTTCAAATACCAATAGAATTAAGGAGAGGAACTTTCAAACCCTTTAGCTCAGGACCTTGCCAACTACGAGCCAACGGAAATATCCTTGGAAGTAGACGTTAGCCCCTTCTCAAATAAAAATAAGCCAAAAGCTAGAGCCAAACTTGCTACATCCACATCAATTGCAAACTCCCTAACTATCAGAGCTCTTCAACACTTAGCCTCCTCTAAATCCCCTGATGTCATTTCCATCTCTGAACCAATGAGAATCTCTCCCCCACCATTCCTCCCTTCTGTCCGCTATGGGCTATGATGGCTTCCTTTCAAATAACCCTCTATCTACTGCCTCCATTTGGTGTTTTTTCAAAACAAACTCTAACTTTGGTATTTCTCTCACTGAATCCTCTACCCAATTCTTGACCATCTCTTTCCTCAATCCCTCCAATGCAAGCACTTGTCTTCTCATGGGCGTCTATGCCTCCACAAATTATGACTAGAGAAGGGATCTATGGGACTACTTATCCTCCTAGGCTAACACTAACTATTCTTGGTGTGTGCTGGGCAATTTCAACTCCATCACCTCTACTACTGAGAAGTTCAGCCTTAGGCTTTCCCGCCTAATTCCAAACTTCCAACACCTGATTCTATCATTAGGCCTACAAGACATGGGCTTCACTGGAAATAGAATTACTTGATTGAATAACTGTCGGGGCACTGGCTACGTTTCAACCAGGTTGGACAAAGCTCTCTGCAACCACCTCTGGTTTTCAAACTCGAATGACCCCCATCTCTCTCACTTGCCAAAGCTCTCCTTAGACT
Source organism: Cinnamomum chago (assembly GCA_038049695.1). Lineage (NCBI taxonomy): Eukaryota > Viridiplantae > Streptophyta > Magnoliopsida > Laurales > Lauraceae > Cinnamomum > Cinnamomum chago. The sequence goes on along the minus strand of CP142453.1, from coordinate 40,825,966 downwards.
ACTATCCCTTGCTTTTGACTTACAACAGGCGCCCTGCCTCTCCCCAACTTCGCCTTTCAAGTTCGAAGCTATGTGGATCCATCACCCTGACTTTCTCAATCTTGTGGCAAAAAATTGGAACCATGAGATTCCAGGCAACTACCAATACGCCTTAGCTTAGAATCTGAAATCTTTGAAACAAGTTCTCCAAGGCTGGAATAAACAAGTTTTGGAGACATCAGGCTCAAGGTTCAAGCTACAAAAAAACAAGTCTAGGAGAACCAAGAGCTCCTCGATGCTGCGACAGATTCTCTTCATATATCTCTTGCCGAGGCCAAGGCTTCCCTTCACAACTACCTCCTTCAAGAAACACACTGGTGCCAAAAATCTAGAATCAGATGGTTAAAGGAGGGTGACAGGAACACTGCCTTCTTCCATGCCTCAGCTAAATCCAGAAGTGTTTTTAACCGCATTGACAGAATTCTATCTGAGGATATTTGGGTGGATGACCAACAAGAAATTCAGTCCATGGCAGTTAACCATTTCTCCTCTATGGAAAACTCCACCTACTTGGATCCTTCTGACTTCCTCTTTGGCTTAGGCAGTAACAAAGTATCAGTTGATATGAATTTCCCTCTGTCCAAAACCCCGGATGCAGATGAGATAAGATCTGCAGTCTTTGCGCTCAAGAAAGACGGCTCACCAGGCCCACGTGGTTTCTCAAGCCACTTCTTCACAGCATCCTGGCATATCGTTGGCCCCTCTGTGGTTAAAGCAATGTAGCATTTTTTCCTCTCAAGTAAGCTTTATAGAGCCTCAAATGCCTACTTCCTAACTTTGATCCCCAAAAACCACTCTCCAAGTTCCTTTGTTGACTATAGGACAATTGGTCTCCTAAACTTCACCTACAAAATCATTGCTAAAATCCTGGCTTCCAGACTAGCCAAGATCCTCCGTCACCTTATCTCTCCAAATTAGGTTGCTTTTGTCCAAGGCAGATCAATTCAGCAACACATTGCCTTAGCCCATAAGCTGTTTCAGAAAATCAATTCCAAACTGAGAGGAGGCTCCCTATGTATGCAATTGGACATCTCTATGGCCTTCGATAAGCTTATAAACTGGCCTTTCCTTCTCAAATCCCTACACTTCATTGGCTTCTCGGCTACATGGAAAAACCTCATCGGAGAGTGTGTTTGCTCAGCCAAAGGTTTGGTTCTCATCAACAGAACCCCTCACAGTTTGTTTCACTCCACGTGTGGCTTAAAGCAAGGGGATCCTCTATCCCCCTACCTCTTCATCTTAGCCAAAGAAATCCTCAAACTTAACATCCAAAACCTGGCCAACAACAGAATTATCTCACCCTATCAAAAGTTCCCAATACCCTCTGCCATCTTCTCTATGCGGATGATATTTTGTTGTTTCTCAAAGGCCAAAAACGCAGCCTGACTGCCTTGAAGGAAGTCCTTATAATCTACCAATCTACCAAACCATATTAGGTCAATTTATCAATTTGGAAAAGAGTAAACTCTTCATTGGCAAATGTAGTGTGAGAACTAAAAGACAGATCATGGCCATTACACATATCCAAGACAAACCACTCCACTCCAATTATCTTGGAGCTCTCCTCATCATTGGCACTCCTAGAGGGCACCACTTCTCCCCTCTACTAGATAGATTTCTCCTCAAGCTCTCAAGTTGAAAATCAATACTCCTTTCCTTTGCAGGGCGCAGAACCTTAGTCAGGCATGCGTTAAGTAACCTATCTACCCACATTGGCCTAGTTCTCTATCACAGCCCCGAACCTGATTAGAGATTAAACCGGATCCGGGGTGTAAAGTTTAGGGCTAATTAAAAAAATTTGCCCTTAATGTCCAAGGATCGAAGTCCGCTGTGAGGATTGTGTGGTTGAGCCTCATTAACAAATTAGTCAACGGGACTTGTCCAGTAAACACATTCATTAAACCTGTAGAGATGTCAAAGCAAGTACGGTCTACATCTCATTATATATTCAAGTTTCAAAGTATAAAACATATAAGGTTTATAAACATCAGGACCGCCCCAAAAACTTAGGTCCTGGTACAAAAGATATACAAAAGTATAGAAATCTCCAAAAGATGAGGAGTGGCACGGTAAGATATCCCCGTGTAATGCGCACTAGTGCCGGGAGTGATGACGCTAAGCTACGTCATCGGCACCCCACTGTCGTACATCGTCCTCCTCCTCCGGTTGAGGATCCTCTAGGATTGCCTCGGCATCCGGGTCTGCGTAATAGTAGTAGGTATCCTCTGTACACCATAGAATAAAGGACCAACAACATGTTGGCAAGAAGATAAGCAATATACATTATTCATAACATGTTCCAAATGAGAATAAAGACCAGTACATGATTATAAGATAACAAGGTACAAGCTATGCATAAGGCATGAGTAATACGAGAGTCAGGCAACAATGTAAGTCCTAACAAGATAACCAATAATAACCATCAATGAAATGCAATGTCAAGCAAGAGGAGACTCCGAGGATGTCCAAGCCACCTCCCGGGGGTATAAGTGACGTCCAAACAGACTACGAATACCCAAAGTCCGACTCTATGGGGATCCTAGCTCCCGGTCCTAGGAATAGCAGCACGGTCCAAGCCCGCTCCCAACTATTCACGTTATGGACGCCGTCCAAAGCCGACTATCCACCCTAGTGTCTGGTACCCGACCCACTTTATAATCCTCAATCTGCAGATGATCATGAATGCAAGATGATAATGGTGATGGTTTGTATATGACACAAGTTCCAAGACAGATACACGTGGATAGGTTTACAAGTACAAGATAACAAGCCGATGGCTACTCTAAGTCAAGTTTCAAGTCCCATGAGTAGTCATCTTTCAAGTCTATCCACACATGTTTATCAATATAAGACAAGGTACCTAAGGATACACTCTAAGTCCGGTCACATCCTAATTCTACAAGTTAAGTGACAAGTTATACAAGTATAGAGATAGAGTGTACAAGGTACGACAAGCTACGGATACAAGATTCGTGAGTCAAGAGTGAAGAACAAGCCGATCCTAGGTCAAGAGTTGTCCACCGTGTACCGAATGTATCCTCAACGGAGTACGTATCGAGGATGAGTCAATGGTGTCCAAGTTTGGTGGGCCCATGGTGTACGGAAGTTGTTGGGCACCAATTAACTCATTTCCACACGCATTTGGCCAAGTTATGTTGATATACGGAAAATCCCGGACAACCAACGAAGCACGCCAAGCCAACTGTGCTCCATTTTCATTTCCCCCAATTGGTCATGCAAGGGTAGGGTCAATGGGTTCCAACCTAGGGTCCAAACTTGGTTTAGAATCCCTTTCCACAAGAGATAAAGGGTTGGTTCATTGATCCAATACCAACTTCCTTTTCCAATCTCTGATGACCAAGATTAGTGTACCATTGGGTTTTACGTCTCAAGATCTTTCCAACGGTATATAGAACTCCAAATTCCGACGAACAGGTCAAAAATTATGGGCGTTCCAAGTAGCCCCTTTTTTAACCACCTTGCAGGTTCCCGGCGTCCGGCGTAGGCAGTGTGGGCACCCTGAGCATCTGCCTTCTGGCATCCGGACGCTAGAACCCCAGTGTCCGGATGCCCGGAGGCAGAAACCTCCCGGGATTTCCCTGTTTTGCTAGTTTTTTGACCTCCTTCCTTCCAAACCATTCCCCACCAATTTCAAACATTTTCAAAGGTTGTAACCTGCACAAAACTGAGCCACCATGCTCTCCCAATCATCACATTTCATCCATTCATCAAGTCATCCACCCATAATAAAATCCATTCAACCCATTAATCCAATTTTAGCATGTGTAATCCAATTAACCATGATAAGTTTGGAATTTAGGGAAAATCTAAACAATGAGTTAACGAGAACAATAATAATACTTGCATGCCCAATATATAAAGCAAATCTACTTGCCTTCACCAAAGAGAGTGAAATAATGGAATTTGAGAAGATTGAGGAGGAAGAAAGCTCCCCACTAACACCCTAGCCAAACCACTTCCAAAAACCCTTCTCCTACACCCAAAGAGCACAATGGAAGAGAAAGAAAGGAATTCTATCAACATGCAACATCTCTACAACAATGAGGAAGGAAATTAGGGAAGAAATGGTCGAGGAAAACTTACCAATTTGGATCAAGATGTAGAGGAAGAAGAGATGAAGAGATTGGTGAGCTTGGTTGACCTTAAATCCCTTCTCCAATGTCTCATGCAAGAAGAGAGAGAGAGAAGTAGGAAGAAGAAGAAGAAGCCCTAGCAACTGAAATGGAAGAAGGAAATGAATGAAAGGGCCGGAATGGAGTTAAAAATGAGGGATGGAGGGGAAATGACTCAAATGCCCTTTTTAAGTGAATTAAGAGAAAAGTGATTATTTGAGGGACTTTGAGGCGTCGAATCGCGACGGGTCAAGAATGAAAAATGACGAGCGCGACGAGATCTTTTCAACGGACCCAAATTCGCTGAAAACGGAATTTTTCAGAAAAATACCCAATTTTCCTATTAATCATAGCCTAACCCCTATTAGGACTAATCGCACTCAGAATCAAACTAAACTTCGCAAATCACTTTCTAATGATAAAAGAAACTCGCTTAGCCACTAAACATGCCTAATTAGCTAGAATCACAATTAATTAGGCTAATCGCCAATATTAGGAAATTAAACACCTTATTAAGGTCGGGGACCTTACATTCTCCCTCTTCTTAAGTCTGTGTCAAACCACATGGAAGCTTTTATGAGGAACTTCCTCCGGTCTGGAGGGCCCTCCATGTAAAGAAGAAGCCAGATCAGTTGGGAGATGGTAACCCTACCCACTAAGGAGGGATGCCTGGGTATAAGGCATATCCACGAACAAAATGAGGCATCTTTCATTAAATTGGGATTGATTGCTATGTCCTCTGCCTCTCTCTGGTCAAATTGGATGTTCCGGGTACTTCCCAAACTCAACTATATGGAGTCCTTTCTCCAAAAAAAAATCAGATTCCTGTCAGGCGCAAGATCAGAAAATTGGTTCACTATGTCCATTCTGGCAGCATCTGGATTGCTGGTGGTGGAAAGTCATTGGATATTTGGCTTGACAGAGGGTTGCTTCACCTCTCTGTTCTCATCCTTTTCCATCCCCCCTAACCAGAAACTCCACAACCTTTGGGATTGTGTGGGGACGCTTCTTAATGACAAATTTACGCTGGGCCACTCCACAATTTCAGGATAGCCTCGGTTTCGGTGTTAACCAACTCGGTAGAAGTGCCAGCTCGGGGAGGCACGTAGCCCATCTCAGTGGCCGCTTTTGCAGGTGCTCACCTCGGTCTCGGTCTTAGCTTGATCTCGGTCACCTGTCATTCAGCCATAAATGCGACCATAAATGCGCTGCCATGGCGGTGGACGACAAACTGACAAGTAGAGTGGGCGCCGGACCTAGATAAGTGGCACGCCTTATCTCAGGGTCACATCCACTGGCATAGGGGATGGCCCGATGGGACACCCCCTTTTTACCTACCCCCACCCAGGAGAGAGAGTACATGCTGATGGGACTTTCATCTCTCTCTAAGGGGTCCACTCCAATGATGACTTCCACGTCTATATAATGCATGAAGGGAAACTACAGGAGGTACGCAACGAACCGGCCCCCATACTCTCTCTTCCTTATTCCCCTCAGTTACCAAGCTAACTCAGGCATCGGAGTGTCCTCGGCTGCCTACAACCAGGGGCTCTGACATTTGTTCTTCCTTTTAGGTCACCGGAGGCCGATCCTTTCCCTAAATCATCAAATTAAGAGTTTAATTCTCTCCAAACCAAGTCCGTAATTTTTAGGCACTTACAGTTGGCGCCGTCTGTGGGGACTGGATCTTTACGTAAATCAAACCTACAAAAGCCATGTCTCCAAAAATAAGATACGGCGACGAGGGATCGTCGAAGTCCAGAAGAGCGTCGTCCTTTCCTCCGCCGGAGCAGCCACTACTGCCATCGTTTTCGCGACCAGAGCCGCGACCTCAGCCGCTCCAGTCATTACGTCCAACGACGCCCACCAGCGCTCATGCTGCTCTTCTTCCCCCTCCGGGTCCAACGGAGGTTCCGCCCGTCCTGCAGGCGCTATCGGGGATTCCCCTGAGAGAAAGTCCGGAGGAAAATCTGGCCCCGTGTACACAGAGGGTGTTGTCCAGTCAGACTCCTTGTCCCGACCTGTTACGACACTCCCCCGGTGTGACGACCACCACGAGGCTCCTCACCCCCTAGATAATCAGCCACCCAGGGACCCACGGCAGAATATCTCCCCGTCAGATCCTCGACGGCGAGGCAAAACCCTTGTCGGGGCGAAATCCCATCACTCCCATCATCGCACTCTCAATGATGATCAATCCTTTCACCGAGCCCACGAAGAGGGAGATGACCCCTTGCTTGAAGAGCTCGAGGCCCAGAATCGGGTCATCCAGGAGAAGGAGGAGTTGATTCATCGTCTCCAAGAGCAGTTTAAGGCAAACGAAAGAAGAACTCTCGCTCCACCTCTCGGGCGACAACAACACCGTCCGGACAGCCGAGACCTGAGGCAAGTCGTCAATGACAGAAGAAGAGATCGCTGCGAAGAAGAAGGCTCGAGCAGCAATCATCTGCATAGCAACCTCGGGGGGTCGCGTCTCGAGCCAGAGTCCCCGAGGCTAGAGAACACCACGGGCCTAAGAGAGCTGCTTGACCACTACGTAAAATGAGAAGTCCAGGCCCGGATGGCCGAGATCGGTTTCGCCCGAGACCAAGCAAAGGCATGCGAAGCAGAAGACCAGGGCATTTCCCCCTTCTCCCAGGAGATAAAGGACTTCTCTCTTCTCGAGAGATTCAGCGTTCCGAGGTTCATCCTCTATGATGGGACCTCGGATCCAGAAGCGTACCTACGACATTTCACTCAGCGGATATCAGTTTAAGGGGACGTCGGCCACCTGAATCGCAGGGTCTTCTCCTCAACTCTTGGCGACCTCCCACTCCGATGGTTCTGCGCGCTCCCTTCTGGGTCGGTCACTAACTGGCGGCAGCTCCAAACCTCCTTCGTCGAGAAGTTCCAGGCGCACCGTGTCATCCCGAAGACAGGTGGCAACCTCATGGCGATCCGGATGAAAGACGGTGAAAGTATCATTGAATTCCCCAGGAGATTCTGGACGATCTATAGCCAGATCGCAGACGCCAACGACGACGTCGCCATCATGTGCTTCCGGCAGGCCTTACTCCAAGACAATGAGCTCCGTAAAGACCTGGTCTGGACTCCCGTGACCACGATGAAGGCGCTACTGGCTAGGGTGAATAAGTACATTGAACAGGAAGAGGACGAAGCTCGTGGCAAGGAGCGGTTTGGCCTCCCGCAAAAGGGCCAAACCTCCAGAGAAGAAGGGATGTTCCCTAAACAGAGGCCATATAAGAAGAGGGCCACCGCCAGTTCGGCAACCTTATCCACCTCCATCTCGGGCAGCAACAAGAGACCAAAGTTCAAGCCTGCCAGGTCGGCCGGAGATCCTTACAGGGCCATCAATCTTGTCTTCAAGGAGCCCATCTACAGACTCCTAGGCAAGATCAAGGCAGAACCTTATTTCAAGTGGCCGCAACCGATGAGGGGCGACCCATCTACCCGAGATCGGAGCAAGAACTGTTCTTACCATAAGCAGCACGGGCACATGATTGAGGACTGCATGGCCCTGAGTCCCACCTCGAGAAGCTCGTTAGGGACATGCTCCTTCGAGAGTACATTAAGGAAGGAGAGAGGATCAATCAGGCTCAGCAGAGCGCTCCACCGCCTCCACCCAGTGATGATCAGGACAGCGGCGAACCGGCGGGTATCATCAACGTCATTCACCCGGCCCCCGCTCGCAATGGAGGAAGTCACCAAGCTCGGTCAGAGGCCAGGAGGGCTGCCCATGGCAGACAAGTGATATCGGCCGAACTAGAGCCTGCACCAAAGAAAGCTAGGAAGGAAAAGCCCAAGATCTGGTTCTCGGACGAGGACCTAGGAGGGGTCCAGCTTCCCCATAATGACGTACTCACCCTCACCTTGCGGCCGAACAATTACACCGTGAAGCACATCCTCATAGATCCAGGGAGCTCGTTCGAGATCCTCTACTTTAGCTGCTTCAAGCAACTCGGCCTGACCGAGTTTGATCTACAGGAAGCCCGCGTCCCCTTAGTAGGCTTCAGCGCCAAGCCAGTGTACCCCAAAGGAAGGATCTCGCTTGAAGTCCGAGTAGGGGACGCCACGAAGATGGCCGACTTTATGGTAGTGGACGCACCATCCCCTTACAATGTCATAATGGGACGAAGTTGGCTGCTTGCCATGGAAGCAGTACCCTCTACCCTTCACCAGAAGCTTAAGTTTCCACTAGAGAGGGTTGGAGGGGTGATCGAGATAGTAACCGTGCGGGGAGATCAGCAGATGGTCCAACAGTGCCTCACGGCCATAGTGCCTGGCGAAACGGAGCCGCAGCAAGTGCATGTGGCCGAACTCGAGGATGCCGGACGCTCGGCAGAGTAGAAGAGCGTAGAGGAACTCACCAAGGTTAGGATCTATTCCGATGATCCCGAGCGGTATTTCCTGCTGGGAAGCCAGCTCCACAACAATGAGAGATCCGAGCTGCTTGACTTCCTACTGCAGAATAAGGACGTCTTCGCCTAGACTCCATATGAAATGCCCGGGGTCGACCCGAAGTTATGTGCCACAAGCTAAACATGGACCCCGGACACAAGCCCATAGTGCAAAAAGCCCGCAGAACAGGAGTCCCGCAGACAGAGGCTGTCATCGAAGAAGTAGACAAGCTCCTCGAGGCCGGAACGATCCACGAAGTGCATTATCCAAAGTGGCTGGCCAACACTGTGGTGGTCAAGAAGAAGAACGACAAATGGAGGGTCTGTGTAGACTTCACCGATCTCAATAAGGCTTGCCCTAAGGATAACTTCCCCCTCCCAAAAATTGACCAGATGATCGACGCCACCTCGGGACATGATAGAATGAGCTTCCTCGATGCCTACCGAGGTTACCAACAGATCCCCATACACGGGCTTGATGAGGAGAAAACCGCATTCATAACGCCTCGAGGCATCTACTATTATAAAGTGATGCCCTTTGGGTTGAAGAATGTCGGGGCGACATACCAGAGACTGGTCACAAAGATGTTTCACGCCCAGCTCGGGAGGACGGTGGAGGTCTACATCGATGACATGGTGGTCAAGTGTAAGAAGTCGCAGGACCATTTGACAGACTTACGCCAGACATTCGTCACCCTAAAAAAGTTCTAGCTTAAACTGAATGCCTCCAAGTGTGCGTTCGGTGTCGGATCTGGCAAGTTCTGAGGAAGCTTGGTAACAAGGAGGGGGATCGAGGCTAATCCAGAGCAGATTGCGAAAATCCAGGCGATTCAGAGCCCGACCTCGGCCAAGCGGGTCCAAAGGCTCACAGGGATGGCCGCTGCGCTTAATCGCTTCATCAGCCGAGCTTTGGGCAAAAGTCACCCCTTCTTTCAACTTCTGAAGAAGTGCTCCAAATTTCAGTGGACCCCCGAGTGTGATCAGGCGCTGGAGAAGCTCAAGGAATACCTTTCCTCGCCACCACTGTTGTCCACTCCATCACAAGGTGACCTCCTTTATATCTATCTAGCAGTCTCGGACCACACAGTGAGCTCGGTGTTAGTCAAAGAAAACGGCATGCAGTAGCAGCCCATTTACTACACGAGCAAAATCCTGCTCGATGCCGAGACTAGGTACCTTCCACTCGAGAAACTTGCTCTGGCACTCGTCAGTGCCTCTCGCAAGCTCTCCCACTATTTCCAGGCATACACAGTGGTGGTTGTCACAGAGCACCCGCTCAAGTCCCTTTTTCGAAAGGCAGACTTTTCCGAAAGAATCTCCAAGTGGGCCGTCGAACTGGGGCAATTCGATATCCAATATCAACCCAGGACGGCGATCAAAGCACAAATTCTGGCAGACTTCATCGTCGAATTCACCTCTCCTAGTTCGGCACTGACCTCACTCGATACCGAACTGGGGGGCTCCAAGGGGAATGAGGCAACCGAAACCAAGACTGAAGAAGACCAATCTTGGGAACAATTCCTTAGGTCGGCCTGAAAGGTCTTCGTTGACGGATCCTCCACATTCAGAAGGGTTGACGCTGGCATAGTCCTCCAATCTCTAGAGGGCCACATCATCGAGCAAGCCCTGACCCTTGATTTCAAAGCCTCCAACAATGAAGCATAGTATAAAGCACTAATTGCGGGTCTCGGTAACGCGATAATAATGGGGGCACGTCGGCTAGTAGTCTTTATTGACTCCCAGTTGGTGACGAACCAGCTGAGCGGAGACTATTAAACCCGTGACGAAAGGATGATAGCTTACTTAGCCCACACGAAACAGCTCCTCTCCCAGTTCGAGAAATCAGAAGTCAGGCAAATCGGCAGAGAGTCCAACTGCCACGCAGACGCCCTCGCCAACTTAGCCTCTGCCGTGGAAGCAAGAAAAAGAAGGATAGTCGACGTGGAGACGTTGATAAAACCAAGCATAGAGCTCCTCTCACCTTGGAAAATCATGTGCGTTGATCTCGGTCCGAGTTGGATGGATCCGATCAAAGCATTCCTAAAAGAAGATAAACTCCCTGAAGACAAGAACGAAGCCCACAAGGTAAGAATGAAAGCAACTCATTTTTGGCTATCCCCAGAGGAGAAACTCTATAGAAAATCCTTCACGTGACCGTATCTCCAATGCATTCACCCGAGCAAAGTAAAAGACTTCCTTTTTGAAATTTACGAGGGAATTTGTGGAAGCCACATCGGAGGAAGATCACTAGCATACCGAGCCATCAGTCAGGGCTACTGGTGGCCCTACATGCAGAAGGATGCCCAGCTCTACGCTAGAAAATGTGAAAAATGTCAGAAGTTCTCCCACTCTCTGCACCAACCGACGCAGGACTTGAGTCCTCTCTCCAGCCCATGGCCCTTCGCTTAGTAGGGGCTAGACATCGTGGGACCTCTTCATCGAACTCCAGGAAACAAGAGGTGGCTGATAGTGGCCACTGATTACTTCACCAAATGGATAGAGGTAGAAGCTTTATCCTCCATCATCGAGCAGGATACAAAGAATTTTGTATGGAAGAACATTGTCACAAGGTTTGGGATCCCCCGAGCTCTGGTCTCGGACAACGGGACCCAATTCGTCTCGAACTTCTTTAAGAACTTCTGCCAGGAGCTCGGTATCAGGAACCTCTATGCAACCCCGACCTACCCACAAAGCAACGGACAAGCAGAGATCTTAAACAAAGTGGTACTGGATGAACTCAAGAAGAGACTTGACAGAGCTAAGGGCAGATGGGTAGAAGAATTACCAAGTGTCCTTTGGGCATACAGGACCACCGCGAGACGGTCCACTTCGGCAACTCCTTTCTCCTTAGTCTACGAAATGGAAGCTGTAATCCCTCTTGAGGTCGGCCTTCCGACCTTGAGGTCGGATCTCTTCGACCAGGGGCAGAATGAAGTAAATCTCGCCAAAGAGCTCGACTTGGCCGAGGAGCGAGGGGAAGCAGCATCCGTGCGCCTGGCCTCCTGCCAGCAATAGCTATTCAGAGGATACAATCAGAAGGTCAAAGAAAGGAAGTTCTCAATTGGGGAACTAGTCTTAAAAAGGGCGCTTCCAGCAGACAGAGATCTTAATGAAGGCAAGCTCGCACCAAACTGGCTCCGGCCTTTTAAGGTGGTCTTGGTATCAGGGAGGTCGGCTTATAGACTGGAGAACATGGATGACAAAGAGTTGTCACGGCCGTGGAATGCCACACACCTCAAGAAATACTACTTCTAGTTGTATTCAAAATGATAAAGTCAATAAAAGAGGGGGCTTGTCGAAGATACGTGCCTTGTCTCTTTCAAATTATGAATCATGGCTCCAGTCCTCGCACCAGTCTCCTTGAGTTCAGTCATAGGACCAGCTCCTAAGGCTCTGGTCCTCGCATCAGCCTCCTTGAGTTCGGTCATAGGACCAACTCCCAAGGCTCCGATCCCCGCACCAGCCTCTTTGAGTTCGGTCATAGGACCAGCTCCTAAGGCTGTGGTCCTCGCACCAGCCTCCTTGAGTTCGGTCATTAGACCAGCTCCCAAGGCTCCGGTCCTCACACCAGTCTCCTTGAGTTCGGTCATTGGACCAGCTCCTAAAGCTCCGGCCTCCGGGCCAGCCTCCTCGAGATCAGACATTGGACATCGACGGCATTTCCCTCAGATGCATGTTATTAAAGCCCTGGCCTTAGGGCCAGATGTCCACCGATCTCAGCCACTTGAAGGTTTGAAGAGCCAGGCAGAGAAGGGGAGCCTTGTTAAGCCCCAGTTTAATGGATCCTCTGATCTCAGCCACTTGAAGGTTTGGAGGATCGATCGGTGACAGGGCATCAGTTTTGACCAATATCTATCTCAAAATCAGAAGGTTAGGTCTAATTTCTATGAGTCCACCAATCTCAACCACTTGAAGGTTTGAGGAACTGGTCAGATCGTGGAACCTCAATTTCGCTCAAAATTAGAAAAACATTCACACACTACGCCCAGGAGAAAGAAATGAAGAGACACCTGGAGAATTGAAAGAAAATTGTATTTTTCATTAATAAGAGAAGACGATTACAAAGTTCTATACACTCAGAAAAAAGAGAAAAATACAGACATTATTCCTCTACTTCATTTTTTCGGGCGCCGCGGCCTTATTCTCTGGAAGGGCAGAAGAAGCAGGATCAGAAACACCCGGGGCCTTAAGCGGAGGAGCCGCGGAAGAAACCTGGGTCTGGTCGCCCTCGGTGGGAGTCGGGGGCGAAGGAGCAGGCCCTGAGGTCTCAGGAGGGGGCTCCAGAGGGTTGGAGTCGGGCTCTGACTCTGGGCTAGGAATGACGGACTGGAATTGGGGAAGGTTCGCAAATATGGGGTCATCCTCAGAGACCCCGTACTCACGAAGTTCTTCCCAGCATCCCATCTTGTACAAGACCGGGCTCAGGTCCTTGATTTGAGCCACGTACTTCGCCGACGCCTAGTCCACTCCTTTCTGATAAGCCCTTGCGGCCCGGGCTCGCAGAGTGAACTCGGAATCGGCCCGCTCCTTCCTAGAGGACTCGAGCTTGGCCTCTTTCCCAGCTAGTTCAGTTTCCTTTTTGGCGACCTCGGTCTCTAGTTGATGCGCCCTCTTCGCCTTGTCCTCGGCCGCTCCTTTTAGGTGCTTATTTTAGGCTCGCAACTTGATGATCTCGGCCTTTGCCGCTTGTTGTTCCGTCGCGAGCCCGGCAATTTTCTCCTCCGCCTTCTTTATTTCTCCCGCACTGGTCTCCAGGGCATCCCCCATCTTCTTCTTCTCGGCGTCCATCTCGAGAACCCGTGCGGCTGTCTCCTCCGTCCTCGCCAATATTACTTGGAGCCTCTGTACATTTTGCAAAGAGAAAAAGAGGTAGGGGGTCAGAGCGGGCAACTAAGGCATAAAGCTTAAAAGGACAAGAGAGCTGAGAATCACCTCGAGTGATGCCCTCATCGTCGAGTAGATCAGGCTCATTTGCTCGGCTTTATTTTACTTCTCCATGTCCAAAGGGAGAGCGCATGCCCGGGCAACTGTGGTGATCGTCCTGGTAGAGGTCCCCATCCGGTCCTCCAAGCTCAGGGGCTCGCTGGGGTTGAGGTCGAGGTTGGGCTTGAAGGGGGGTGGTCTGACAGGCCAGAGCTGCGAAGCCGCCCCAGAAGCCTGCTCCTTCTGCAGAGCCACCCCCGAAGCCTGCTCCTTCTACGAAGCCGCCCTGGGGGTCTGCTCCTTCTCACCCCCCACACGGGGCCTCTTCTCGGGAGGGGACCTCTCACCCTCCTTTTCGGCCTCGACGACCCGTGGCCGGGTGTCCTTTAGGGGCTCCTCCGGCCTCCCCCTCTTCTCCTGCGGAGGACCTCGCGATCCTTTGTCCTTCGCCGAGGAGGAGGTCCCTGCTGCGCCCGAGGAGCCAGGGGGGACGCTGGCTGAAGAGCCCTGAGCGGCACCAGGCACGCTTTGGGGCGGGGGGAACTCGGCCCTTAAGGACCAAGGCTCCCAGGTTCTTCAGAGGAGGATGCTACCCGTCCATTTCCTCTTCTGCTTGGTCTTGGGAGGGGGGACTGTCTTCGACTAGGACCGGACCGAGGGGCTCTGAGGCTTGACAACCGGTTTCTGCGAGCGCCAGCACGATCTCCCCTATCGGCTCAAGGGGGATCTCGACAGTGTTCCTGGTGTAAGACTGGTACCGCGGCTTGTACCGGAGCAGCAAGAAGGCGGCCCGATAGTTGTGGCCGTGATAATGGTAGATCTTCTCGAACCAGGCGTCGATCCTCTTCCAACGATCGAGTTCGGCGTCTCTCTTCCTTCACTGAACACCTGCACAGAAAACAGAGAACATCGGCCTGGCGAATCAACAGTAAAACAACACAAATAGCCCGGGGAAGCGAGTATTTACTCGGAGGGGTCCCAGGTTTTCACGGAACCTGGATTCTCCGCTCCACCTCGGTCTCGAACGCCCCGAGCTCCCAGTTCCCCGAGACTAGCAGACGGTCATCCCCGGCGTACTTGCTTGAGTCCTCCAAGGCGTTAATCAAGGGCCGGCGTCTCGCCTTCACCCGAAGATAGTATGAGTCTTCGCACCTCGCGGACTTACAGATGTCGTAGACATCTTCTATGTCGTGCACGCCAAGGCCAAAGTCAAGAATCCGGTTCAACTCCGCCACGCCCATTATTTTTTTGAACCCGTTAGGCATCAGTTGGTAAGGGCAGATCCGCCACGAGCAGAGGCAGGATCGGAGAAGCGGGTGGGCAGGAAACCTAACCCCGCCTTCGATTATAGATACCAGGGGGAAAGGCATCCAGTCCTTGAATCAGGTGAGGCCGTCATAATGGCCCCGAAGGTCGTCGGGCTTCACCACGACATCGCCTGGTATGTTGTACGCCTCCCTAAGTCCCTCCAGGGCTTGGGGGCTCTCTAACCAATGGGTGTAGATTCCCATTTCCTAAAGGCTAAAGAAAAGCAGAAAGCAGGGGAGAAGGAATAAGACCTAGAAACCCTAAGGGGTGGAGACCCTCTAGACGAATGGCAGAAAAAGAAAGAGGAGGATGAAGAAGAAAAGAACTCACATAGAGAGTGTGGAAGTTTGCAAAGAGTGGGAAGCGAAGAGTAAGAAGGTCTCCGGGTTCGTAGAGCTTCTGGTTTCAGCAGAATGTCTTCTGTAGCAGGGTCTTCTTCCAAAACGAGAGCAAGGGTAAGAGAAGAAAGTAAAGAGGGCGTCCCCTTTCTGTAGAGGGACTCCCCTCTTAAATGTCACGCATGAGAGGCAACCCTTCGGGTTCCCCACGCGTCACTCCGATCCCAGTAAACAGCCAGACGGAAGGTGACATGTGGCACCACCGGTTCATCTCCCATCATAACTCTGGTACATTATTCATTACCTCGGGCATATGAAATGACGTCTACGTGCCCGCCTTGGTGAAATAATTATGACGCCGTATTTATTACCTAGGGCGAACGAAAAGGTATCATGATGAGGATCGTGCGTCAGCAAGATACCATAGGACGGGGGCCAGCACATCCTTTCAATCTTAGCTCCCGACCTCGGAGAGAACTCTAAAAGGCCGAGAGCTAGTGGGCAATTGTGTGGGGACGCTTCTTAATGACAAATTTACGCAGGGCCACTCCCCAATTTCAGGATAGCCCCGGTCTCGATGTTAACCAGCTCGGTAGAAGTGCCAGCTCTGGGAGGCACGTAGCCCATCTCAGTGGTCACGTCTGCAGGTGCTCACCTTGGTCTCAGTCTTAGCTTGATCTCGGTCACCTGTCATTCAGCCATAAATGCAACCATAAATGCACTGCCATGGCGGTAGACGACAAACTGACAAGTAGAGTGGGCGCCGGACCTAGATAAGTGGCACGCTTTATCTCAGGGTCACATCCACAGGCATAGGGGATGGCCCGATGGGACACCCCCTTTTTACCTACCCCCACTCAGGAGAGAGAGTACATGCTGATGGGACTTTCATCTCTCTCTAAGGGGTCCACTCCAATGATGACTTCCACGTCTATATAATGCATGTAGGGAAACTACAAGAGGTACGCAACGAACCGGCCCCCATACTCTCTCTTCCTTATTCCCCTCAGTTACCAAGCTAACTCAGGCATCGGAGTGTCCTCGGCTGCCTACAGCCAGGGGCTCTGACCTTTGTTCTTCCTTTTAGGTCACCGGAGGCCGATCCTTTCCCTGAATCATCAAATTAAGAGTTTAATTCTCTCCAAACCAAGTCCGTAATTTTTAGGCACTTACAGGGATGGAGGCAATTGGGTGATCCCTCCTCACATCCCAAATGTTGTTGTAGTTGCTCTGAGAAATGCAGTTGAAAACCTCTCCTTGGATATGCTTTCAAAAGACCGTTTGGTCTGGAACTCACACCCAGATCAGAACCTCTCCCTCAAGGAGGCCTGGCAGCTCATCAGAACTCGAAGACAGTCTGTCCAGTGATCGAATTAGGCCCCTCTGGTCTGGAACTCCCTGTAGCAGTCTCGTGTCTCTTTCTTTGCTTGGAGGCTGCTGCATGGCAAGACACCTTCCCAGCCTTAGGCTCAATCTGCTAGACTCACCCTTGCCTCCAGGTGCTGCTTGTGCAAAGCTAATATGGAATCAACTCCCCTTCTCTTCCTTTGCTCCGTCGCTTTTGAAATCTGGAACTGGGTTCTCAACTCTGCAGGTGCTGCTGTGGCTGGTCCTCTCTCTCCCTCTAAGATCTGGTGCGCCCTCTCTCAAAATAGTGACATGCAGTCTTGTAAGCCTTCATCTTCTTCACCACTACCTTTGCCATGTGGAATTGTAGGAATGATGCAATTTTGTGTAACTCTAGAGCCTCTCAGACAGAGGTCATAGCATACCTGACCGAGCTTCTCTCTGCATCTCTCATCTAGATTGCAAAACCTTTTTCTGGTATACCTCTTCGGATTTTTTTCGCCATTCTTTGTCTATACCTATCTAAGGCTTTTTTTTTTCTTGGTTTGGTTTGGCCTCTGTTTTTTATTTTCTCCTCCTCTTGTATGGTGCCCCCCTGTAAAGTGGCCTCCTGTTGCTTCTTTTGTTGGGAGGTTTTTGCCTTTTGTCTCCTCCTCTTTTTCTAATACAATTCGATTCGTCTTTTAGCCAAAAAAAAAAATATTTCTAGCCTGGTAGGTGGAAGTTGTTTATAAAGCATTTTTTTACAACTCCCCCATCTATCATTAAATGACCTTAAAATGAAGAAATTATATATACACACACATAAGCTCATGTTTGTGGGGCCCACATTTGCTCTATCCAAATGGACCAAACACAAGACCCCTTAAAATTGCACATGTCCACCAACTTTCAGACAGATCCGAATTTACTGGACCATTGGATCGACCAAGTAACGATCTGAATGGACTATTGACCATCAAACTTTTGGACTCATATGGAGATGATAGAAATCACAACTGGGCTGATTTTTTTATAGAGAGGAGGATCACAGGGAGTCCTTGAAAGCCCCCTCTCACTATCCTCATATGGGTCCCTAGGTGGGCCCCACCACACACTTGAGCTTACCTTATCCTAAGCTTGAGCTTAGGAGAGTTGCCCCCATGTATATGAACAAGGCTCTCCAAAGCTCGAGCTTAGGATAAAATTTCGTAAGATCATGCTTGTGGGGCCCACCTTTTGCTCCATCCAAAAGGACCAAACACAAGATCCCACTAAATTGCACATGTCCACCAACTTTCCATCAGATCCAAATTTACTGGACCGTTGGATCGACCATGTATCGATCCGAATGGACTGTTGACCATTAAACTTTTGGGCTCATATGGAGATGATAGAAATCACTGTTGGGTTGATTTTTTTACAGAAAGGAGGATCACAGGGAGTCCTTAAAATCCGCCTATCCCCATCCCAGTATGGGTCCCAAGGTGGGCCCCACCACACACCTGACGTTCCCTTTTCCTAAGCTTGATCTTAAGAGAGCTGGCCCCATGTATATGAGCAAGGCTCTCCTAAACTCGAGCTTAGGATAAAATCTCCTATGCTCATGCTTTTGGGGCCCACATTTGCTCCATCCAAATGGACAAAACACATGAGCCCTCTAAATTGCACATGTCCACGAACATTCAGTCAAATCCGAATTTACTAGACCGTTGGATCGGCCATGTATCGATCTAAATGGATTGTTGACCATTAAACTTATGGGCTCATTTAAAGATGATAGAAATCACGGTTGGGGCTGATTTTGTGCAAAAAGGAGGATCACCGGGAGTCCTTGAAATCCCCATATCCCCATCCTCATATGGGTCCCTAGGTGGGCCCCACCACACACTTAAGCTTACATTTTCCTAAGCTTGAGCATAGGAGAGCTGGCCCCATATATATGAGCAAGGCTCTCCTAAGCTCAAGCCTATGATAGAATGTCGTATGCTCATGCTTGTGGGGCCCACCTTTGCTCCACCCAAATTGACCAAATACATGACCTCACTAAATTGCACAAGTCCACCTACTTTCAGTTAGATCCGAATTTATCGGACCGTTGGATCGACCATGTATCGAACCGAATGAACTATTGACCATTAAATTTTTGGGCTCATATGTAGATGATAGAAATCAGTGTTGGGGCATTTTTTTGCAAAGAGGAGGATCATAGGGAGTCCTTGAAATCCCCCTATCCCCATTCCCATATGGGTCCCTCGGTGGGCCCCAGCACACACTTGAGCTTAAGGGCTTAGGGGACTAGGCCCCGTGTATATGAGCAAGGCTCTCCTACGCTCGAGCTTAGGATAAAATTCCGTAGGCTCATGCTTGTGGGGCCCACCTTTTCTCCATCCAAATGGACCAAACAAATGACGCCTCTAAATTACACATGTCCACCAACTTTCAGTCAAATTCGAATTTACTAGACCGTCGGATCGACCATGTATCGATCCGAATGGACTGTTGACCATTAAACTTTTGGGCTCATATCGAGATGATAGAAAATCATGGTCGTGACTGATTTTTTGCAGAGAGGAGGATCATATGGAGTCCTTGAAATCCCCCTATCCCCATCCCCATATGGGTCCTTAGGTGGGCCCCACCACACACTTATGCTTACCTTATCCTATGCTTGAGCTTAGGAGACCGGACCCCATGTTTATGAGCAAGGCTTTCCTAAGCTCGAGCTTAGGATAAAATCTCATATGCTCATGCTTGTGGGGCCCACCTTTGCTCCATTCAAATTGACCGAACACATGACCCCACTAAATTGCACATGCTCACCAACTTTCAGTCAGATCTGAATTTACTGGACCGTTGGATCGACCATGTATTGATCTGAATGGACTGTTGACCTTTAAACTTTTGGGCTCATATGGAGGTGATAGAAATCACGGTTGGAGTTAATTTTTTGTAGAGTGGAGGATCACAGGGAGTCCTTGAAATCCCCCTATCCCCATCCCCATATGGGTCCCTAGGTTGGCCCCCCACACACTTGTCCCTACCTTATCCTAAGCTTGAGGTTAGGAGAGATAGCCCCTATATATATACATATATATAATGTAAAACTACAGTGAATCGCTAATCGACAATTCTAACACATTTGCAATTCTCTCGTTTTCCATTTAATTTTGTTGGAAAATTCTGGTGAAACCCTCTAAATATGGCTTCCCAAATCACGGTGTGAATGTAAGTGGTTTTTTCTGTCAACTAGGCATGTTTGAAAATATCACTCGTTTGTCTTGGGGGGCAAAGTGCAAAACCCAAGGGAGTTATTGGTTTTCGTGCCAACGGAATGTCATCCTAGGTTTGTGGGTGGGGACAAGCCACACTTGTCATTTGTTAGGCAAAATTTTTTATACAATTTTTTCTTTATTTCGAGGTTTTCGGGAAAATTTTCAATGTTTTCCAAATGTTTGCCTTTCTTTGTTTTTATTTAATTATTTGTAGGAAAAAATGGTTTTTGAGAGATTATTTATAATCTAAAAGTGTCGAGAATTTTAGAATTTTCAAGATTTAGACAAAATTGAATTTGGCTCACTATTTTGTCTGCATAAAATCTTTTGGGAAATTGTGGAATTTTGACTTTTTCACAAACATAGCTGTACACATGTTTAGATTTTTAAATATGAAGCTATAATTGTTGTTGATGAGAGCCTAAAATGTACCATTTAAGCCTTAGTTTAAACTTTGTTATACCATCTGATGAGTTTAAGTAGTTCAATTATGTTAATTTTATGTTTACATGTGTTTCAGGAGAAAAAAGCTAGAATTCAAAGCTAAAATGGAGAAAATGGAACCAACATTAGACACTCAACGCTCACTGCCTCTGGGTGTCCGGATGCCCCACTCAGAATATGATCCGTGGCCACTGCCATTGGGCGTCCGGACGCCCGGACCGGCTGGGGACACCGCCCTAGCGCGTTTTAATGAGATTTTTGGTCAAAAAGCCTGTAAATAAAACCCTAATCTCGTTTTAGAAATGAATCAACATCAAGAGAAGTTCTGGAGGCTATTCTTGGAGCTTTGGAAAAGCATCAATGGGGATTTCGTCAGGGATTCTTCGCCAGTGGTCTTTCATGAGTAACTAAATCTCCATCTTAGGTTTGTGATGAAGCCCTAGTTTTGTGTTTATGGTGATGTATAGGTTCTAGGGTTTTATTTTAAATGCTTTGATTATATGACATTGATGTTATCTATTGTTGGATTCTTTTATTAATGCAAGATCTCTTTTTGGTATTTTATTCTTGTAGTTTGGAGTACCAAGTCATATAATATGGTGCTTGAATGTGTGTGGAGTTAAAGCTAGGATAATCTATGCCTTAGAGATAGGTTATGCCCAGATCTAAACCCGCACCCCTTATTTGTTGACTCTGTGAAGATTTGTAACCAGAATGAGTCTTGAAAGCATTGGCAGTGAAACCCTAGATCTATATTCGCCATTGCACGAGGCTACGGTGGATTCATACTCTAAGACTTTTCTCTGATTAGATCAAAACCTTGTCTTTTAATTTGTTAATTTATGAATTACAAGCAATCAAACCAACACTTCATTTTCTACTAGGATTAGTTTAAGAATCAAAAATTTGTTTTCTATTCGGATTAGTTTAGGGATTTAGGAAACAACACAACTTAGCCTTTTTGTCCCAGTGGATACGATACTCGGTTAACATCTTTGCTTTTGTAAGCAAAGATAGTGGCGGGGATTAATTTATATTTGCAACCCTATTTTAGGACGGTCAAATCTTGGCGTCGTTGCCGAGGACAATTAGCACGGTTGTTTGTTTCTTTGAATTCTAACATTAGTTTAGCTTTTTCAATTTCTTTTTATTTTTTATTTTACTTTATTATCTTTTCTCACATCTTTACCATCTTTACTGCAGGGTATTGGTTCTAACACAGAATCTTAGAATTTGTGCAGGGTCTACAAGAGTTCACAAAGTTTTACTCAAAGAAATGTCTTCTCTCTTCCCAAGGGCGCGGTAAGCCTAGACTTTCTGTTTCTTTTCATATAATTGCAGTAAGTTTTGTCTGTGCATGCTTGGTCGTCGCTTTTGTCATCCAGATTTGGTATCTCTAGACCAAAATTTATAGTGAGTCCTTAGAAAAATTAGATCATCTAAACACCCTTCTGTTGTCTCACACACAAATTCACTAATGGCTGAGGAAAGAAAAAAAGATGAGGCTCGTGAGGCTCCACCTCTCCGACCCTTGAAGGAGCACTATACTCCTTTGGAATACACGTCACCATCATGTATTCAGCTGCCTATTGTACAGGCAGCTCAATATGAAAGCAAGCCTAGCACAATCAATGTTATTCCTTCTTTCTTTGGTTTGAACAATGAGGACCCATACAATCACATTGATAAGTTCTTGGTTATTTGTTCCACGGTGCGAATAAACAATTTCAGCAGTAAGGCCTTAAAAATGTTTCTCTTTCTGTTTTCATTGAAGGACAACGCCAAGTATTCGCTGAGTACTTTACTTGCAAACTCTATCACTTCTTGGGCCCAACTGCAACAAAAATTCTTAGACAAATATTTCTCTGTGGGTAAAACAAATCAGTACAGGAGATCTATCACATCTTTCACCCAAACTGATAATGAACAATTTCATAAGGCGTGGGATAGATTCAAGGATCTCATTAGAAAGTGTCCTCATAACCAAATTGCCATTGGTGTAATTCTTTTATGATGGGCTATCACCTGAATGGAGAAACATGGTAGTTACCGCCAGTGAGGGATCAATAATGTTAAAAAATGAGGATGAGGCATGGGAGCTCTTCGAGAATATGAGCGAGACCTTCCAACACCATGCCTCCACTGCTAGATTGGAGAGGTCGGCAGCCTCTATTTTGTAAAAATCTAGAGGCGTGTTTGAAATTCAGCCCTCTAATGAACTCACAACTTAAGTGGCTGCCTTGACCCAAAAGATAGATCAATTGATTTCTGGGGGACAATCTCTCTAATCTTCACCTTCCCAGCCTCCTGCTCATCAAGATGCTTGTGCTTTATGTAATAGTCCCGCTCATTTTGTGAGTGATTGTCCTGCAGCACCCCAATTCCCTGAATTTGTACAAGAGCAGGTGAATGCTGCTCAGGGGTTCTCCAAACCGGGTAATAATCCTTATTCAAATACTTATAACCCGGGATGGCGTAATCACCCAAACTTTTCATGGAAGTCACTCGGTCAAGGCACTTCTTTCTCTTAATCGGGAAATAGGCCTAATTTTCAATACAATCCTGTGGCCTATCGTTCCCAACAATCCTACCAGCAATCCAATCCTGAACCACCTCAAAGAAATCCATCATTTGAGGAGACAGTACTACAAGAGCTAAAGGAGCTCAAAGCAGGTAATCAATTGATCCACTCCCATTCTCAGTCTATAGCCAAGCTAAAAGCCCAGATGAGCCAAATAGTTATCGCTCTTAATAGAAGAGAAGATGGCCGTTTACCAAGCCAACCCACCGTCAACCCTAAGAATACTTTTGAGGTGGGAAGTAGCTCACAACCTGATGACACTTATCATGAACAAGCCAAAGTAGCTGTCACGCTTAGGAATGGGCGTGAGGTTGATACTCGGCCTGAGGAGCCTAAGAAAGATGTTAAAGAGTCTGCACCAAACCCAAAAGGCTCTATAGGGTGGAAAAGAGTCCCAAGGAAAAGGAGGTCAGCCCTCCTACTTCTTCATCTGTTCTGGCTATGGTACCCACATATGTGCCTAAAGCCCCTTTTCCCACTTGTCTGGACACACCCTCTCCCTTCAGTAAAAACGGAGCAACCATGGATGAAATGTTAGATGTGTTCAAGCAAGTAAAGATCAATCTACCTTTGCTGGATGCTATCAAGCAAGTACCTTCATATGTGAAATTTCTAAAAGACTTGTGCACTAAATAACGCAAATCTAAATCTCATGTGCCAAAGAAGATTTTACTCACCGAGCAAGTAAGCTCAATTCTCCATAATGACACTCCTCCCAAGCTGAAAGATCCTATCACTCCCACCGTTACTTGCACGATTGGGAGTCACCTTATTGATCATGCATTGTTGGATCTGGGAGCAAGTGTCAATCTCTTTCCTTACTCAATCTATGAACAAATTGGGCTAGGGGACTTGAAGCCCACTTCGGTTACCTTGCAACTTGCTGATAGATCTGTTAAGGTGCCCCGCGGAATAATTGAGGATGTTCTGGTCAAGGTTGACAAGTTCTTTTTCCCTATCGATTTCATCGTCCCTGACACTGAACCAGTGCAGAATTAATGGAAACACACTACTGTCATTCTTGGATGGCCCTTTTTGGCCACGGCCAATGCGAACATTAATTGTCGCATCGGGGTTCTGGATGTTTCCTTCGGGAATATGAAAATGAGGTTGAATGCTTTTAGGACCTCTCATCAACCTCCAGGCCAGGATGACTGCTTTGCAATCGATGTTGTTGATGAGCTCATAGAAAACGCTCTTCACACTGAGAATACTTTGCCGGCTGTCATTGCTCCTGATCTGTCTGACGGTCAGGACGTTCAAATTTTGAATGTGTTGGAAATACACAAGCGTGCCCTCGGTTGTTCAGTTGCTGAGTTGAAAAATATTGATCCCTCCATTTGCATATCCCATCTTCCTTGCATTGATGATTTTACACATTCTCGGGATATGAAGAGGTTTTTAGTTCCTAACCTGGAGGAGGTAGACATGAAAGAAGTGTTGAGTCATGTCTTTTTGCTAGTTTGGTTTGTACTTCGTAGGTTTTCTTTGTTTTTGTTAGTTGTGCTTGCCGCTAACATTCCGCAGGTACTTTGGTATGAGTTAGGGGGTGTCCTCCCCGTTTTCCTCCATTCCACTTTTTGTTAAGCGGTACCCAGGTGATATCCTTCCTTTTTCCTTTACTTTCCTTGTCCTTTATCTTTTATTTTGTGCTTCACATTGTGGATAATGTTAGGTTAAGTTGAGGGGTGGGGTAGTCTAGGGGTAGTCTTTAGCAGTTTTTAGTTCTTTTTAGTTGTAGTTCTTTTCCTTTAGTTTCAATTTAAAAAAAAAGAATTTTTGCTTTTTTTTTGTTAGTCTTTCAGGAGATTTCTATCCGGGTTCATTTATGAAACGAAGATACCCTACTTTTTGGAATTTTTGTGAAAAAAAAAGAAAAAGGATTCACTATCTTGTTTTAGGAAAGAGTTTTTTGAAAAATTGTTGAATTATTAATCTCTCACTTAACACATATTATATAGAAAATTTGAAATGTGAAGCTACGATTTCCATACTAGTGAGAACTTTAGAACAATTATGATGGAAAGCCGACCCTCGGTCATACAATGTCCTGGTTCAACTGAGTGGATTTATCCACAAATCAGTGAATTAATTCGGGGATATGGCAAGGGCTACCTATTGTTGGGGACCGTATAAAAAAAAAGGAGCAAAATAGTGTTGTCACGTCCTTTGAAAAACAATAGTGTGAAAGCCACCACAAATGCCTTGAGAGCAGTCATGTTAACTTTTACTGAGTTTAGGTGGCCTAGAATTTTGAAAGAAAAAGTTGTGTTTTCACGAAAATTTTTAGTGGATCGTTTTATGTTTTACTGTGTCTATATATATACACAATTTCCACCGTGCACGATGAATTTTTCCAGCATGATTTTGAGGATTTCTGACCAAAAGATAGGATTTGTGAACCACATTTGAGATGTGTAATGAAAACCCCATAATCAGGAATATCTTGTGTGCGTAGATACTTTGGTGGAAAATACTCCTTGTTTTTCTTTTATATTATAGGAATTTTGTGGGTAGATTCACTGCAAACCCTCACGAGATTATAACTCATCCTCTAGGGGGAACTTAGACGTTTAAGGCTTGCTTGCTGCACATGCTAAGTGCAGTTGTGCTCCCTACAAAAGTGGCCTTAGTTAGTTTTTCTTTTTGTTTTAGCTTTGCTCGAGGTCTAGCAAAGTATAAGTTGGGGGGTGTGATGAGAGCCTAAAATGTACCATTTAGACCCCTTAATTTAAACTATGTTATACCATCTGATGAGTTTAATTAGTTCAATTATGTTAATTTTATGTTTACATGTGTTTCTGGCGAAAAACGCCAGAATTCGGAGCTAAAATGGAGAAAATGGAACCAACGTGAGACACCCGACGCTCACTGCCTCTGGGCGTTCGGATGCTGCACTCAGAATATGATCTGAGGCCACTGCCTCCGGGCGTCTGGATGCCCAATGGCTGGCGTCCAGAAGCCCGGACTGCCTGGGGACACCGCCCCAGCGCATTTTAATGAGATTTTTTTGTCAAAAAGCCTATAAATAAAACCTGATCTTGTTTTATAAATGAATCAACATCAAGAGAGAAGTTCTGGAGGCTATTCTTGGAGCTTTGGAAGAGCGTCAATGGGGATTTCATCAGGGATTCTTCGCCAATCGTCTTCCATGACTAACTAAATCTCCATCTTAGGGTTATGATGAAGCCCTAGTTTTGTGTTTATGGTGATGTATAGGTTCTAGGGTTTTTATTTTAAATGCTTTGATTATATGACATTGATGTTATCCATTGTTGGATTCTTTTATTATTGTAAGATCTCTTTTTGGTATTTTATTCTTGTAGTTTGGAGTACCAAGTCATATAATATAGTGCTTGAATGTGTGAGGAGTTAAAGCTAGGATAATCTATGCCATAGAGATAGATTATGCCCATATCTAAACCCGCACCCCCTATTTGTTGACTCTGTGAAGGTTTGTAATCAGAACGAGTCTTGAAAGCATTGACACTTGTTAGAATTTGTATTGGCTAATTCTTTTGGTTTGAACAAAACTTGTATTCATTGTCCAAATTGAGTTGTATTTTTTGTTTCATTTAGATAAGGACTGTGAAGGAACCCAAATAATGTGAAAAACTACCTTTGGATACTTGTGGTAAGCCTTGAAGACTTCTACATATACTTGAAGATTCAGATGGAAGTCCTCCCGAAGTTTTTGCATCAATTCAGCGTCAATTCCATGTACTAGACAGAGACTGGTCTCGCTATAGCGAGATGCCCAGTTTCTGTCCAATAAGGACTCTTGTGTGATGACGGTTCTCTACTCACTTTAAGAGTTCTACATTCTTTCAAACAAGTCTTGTGCACGAAACTAAAGCTATTTAAAGCCCCCTTGCAAACACCATTAAGCACGGAGAGCTATTAGCATTCTCGATCATTATTCTTTGATTCTAGAGAGAGTTTGGTGGGCAAATTCTAGCAAGGGAGATTGTGTTGAAGTTCTTCTTCTTCGTCCTCTTCTCTCAAGCACTTTGAAGGGGTATTCAAGGTGGGTCTCAAGCAAGCACGTGGAAGGTGAACGGCGGGTTGTCGATGAGTACTTCACAGTCCTTTAGGTTGAGTTTCAACTGGGTCAAAGTTCTGTGAGTTCTTTGTAATCTTCATATTTATAGTGCATTGCTTTCTGTGGCTTTTGCCACCCGTGGTTTTCCCCCGAGCAGCGTTTTCCACGTAAAAGTTTTGTGCCTCCTCTCTGTGTGTGGTGATTGAGATTTTATTTGTCTAGTTTTTAATATTGCATACAATAATCTGAGTTAGGACCTTAGCCTGTGTTAAGGCTTAAATAGAAGGTTGTTTTTCAAACCTTCACGTGGTGTAAGAGCAAGTTCACTTTTCACAAAAAAAAAGTGAGATCCTCTCAGATTTATTTTATGGAATTCACTAAAGAAGGCATGTCCGCCACCAAGCCTCCTTTTCTTGAAGGCAGTAGAATTACGCTTACTGGAAGGTAAGAATGATTGCGTTTCTACGTTCTCTGGTTCATGATGTTTGGCAAACTGTAGTGAACGATTATAAACCACCAACTGTGGTAGTTGATGGAAGTAGTGATCCCAAACCAGTGGCTGATTGGACTCAAGGAGAAAAGAATCAAACCCATTGGAATGATAGAGCCATGAATGCTATATATAATGGCCTCAGTCACTCTGAATTTCGTAGAATTTCTACTTACACCACTGTGAAAGAGGCTTGGGATCTCTTGAGAATAGTGCATGAAGGCACTGATAAAGTTAGGCAGACAAAACTTCAAAACTTGACAACTGCCTTTGAGTCTATTCGTATGAATGATGAAGATACCTTTGATGATTACTATGCTAAACTGAGTCATATTGTTAATTACAGTTTTAACTTAGGGGAACCAATTCCAAATCAAAAAGTGGTAAAGAAAATTCTTCGATCCTTGCCGAAGAATTGCAATTGAGGAATATACCAACCTCAATGACCTCCCTCTTGAACAATTGGTTGGAAATTTACAAACCGTTGAATCAAATCATTGTTCTGATAAGAAATTCAAGGGAATTGCTTTAATGTCATCTAAGAACAATGATGATGATGAGTCTGATAATGATTCTGATGATGAACTTGAGGCTTTTTTTGTCAAAAAATTCAAGAAATATTTAAATAAAAATAAAAAGAACACCTAAAAGGAATTTCCCAAGAATAAAACCTTGAATAAGTCAAAGACTGGACCAAAGTGTGAGGAAACTTCTCCCAAGAGCACAAATAAGCCTATACAATGCTTTGAATGTCAAGGGTTTGGTCACCCTGCCTCTAAATGTGCAAACCGATTGGAAAGAAACAAAGGAAAGGCTTTGAATGTTTCTTGGGAAGAAGATTCTGAAGATGAGAATAGTGAATTTGATTTACAATTTGAATCTGCTAAATTTGTAGCTTTTATGTCTTCTACTAACCTATCTCTTGAGCTAGCAGGGGTCATCTGACAAGGACTCCAAGTCAGATGACGAGTCAAGGAGTGAGGATCTTTCTGATGAAGAACATGATCTTGAAGTTTCTTATAAAAAACTTCTGAAAGATTCTTTCGTTTGTCACGCATCAATGATAAGCTCTCTCACAAGTTAAAGGCTTCTGAATCTCAAAAATTATCTTTTTCTTCTGAGCTTGATGATGCTCGCGCCAAGGTAAGTCAGTTAGAAACCCAACGTGCAACTCTGTCTGACAACATTATTGTTGCAGGAAAAGAGATAGATCTACTTACTGCACAGTTAGAAGAAGTTACAAAGAAACTGAAATCTTTGCAAACTGACTACAATTTGTTGCAAGCCGAAAAGAATGATGTATGTGGCAAACTCCGGATGGCGCCATCAGAACTTGTCTCAGCCAAATCTTCACTTGAAAGAATGAATAAAGGCTCCATAACTCTTAATGAAATTTTGATGCAACAAAGAAGTGAGAAACAAAAGACTAGATTTGGATATAATCCAAAAACATCAACTTCTATGCAATCAGGTAAATCTATTTTTGTTAAAGGACCAGCCTTATATACTGTTGTTCTCGCTAATCCAAATGTTGAACATGGGAACTCAAATTCATATAACAAAGTGTCTAAACCCAGAATTAACCCGATTTGCCATTTTTGCGGTAAAAAAGGGCACATTCGACCATATTGTCATAAACTGTGGAATAAAAGGCAACTTCCACAAAGGAAAAGTGTTTTATCTCCTCCACAGATTAAGAAAAAATACATATGGGTTAGGAAATCTGATCTTCACTGTAACGTGGTCCTAACCGCACTTAATGCAAAAGATTCTCATGTTTGGTACTTGGATAGCGGATGCTCCAGACATATGACTGGTAACAAATTACTGTTTACCTCCTTGAAAAGCTGTGATGGAGGTAGTGTTAAGTTTGGTGATGGAAGTAAATCGAACATAGTTGGAAAAGGTACAGTCTCAATACTAGGTATGTCTACTCTTTCAAATGTTTTTCTGGTCAATGGTCTGAAAGCTAACTTGTTAAGCATCAGCCAACTATGTGATTCTCACCATGAAGTCCATTTTTCTCTTAATGATTGTGTTATTATTGACAAGAAGGGTAATCATGTACTTCATGGAGTTCGTACATCTGACAACTGTTATGTGGTTTCCACCGAAACTAAAATGACATGTCACACAGTTATGATCAGTGATATTGATTTGTGGCATCAACGTTTAGGCCATGTTAATCATAAGGACCTGGATAACTTGGAAAAAAATGAAATCATATTAGGACTACCTAAACGTCTAAAAGCACCAAATTCTATTTGTGGTCCTTGTCAGATTGGCAAACAAATTAGGTCCTCACATAAGAAAGTTGATGCTTTAAAAACTCCGAGACCACTTGAATTACTACATATGGATCTCATGGGTCCTACAAAAACTGAAATCATTGGCGGTAAGAAATATATCTTTCTAACCGTTGATGATTTCTCCCGGCTTATGTGGGTCCGATTTCTTAAAGAAAAGTCTGAGACTTTTGAAGTTTTTCTTGATTTGTGGACTCTGCTTATCAATGAGAAAGGAAAAGTGTTTGGTAGTGTTGTGCGTATTCATTCAGATCATGGTACTAAATTTCAGAATTCTGATTTCAATTCTTTTTGTTCAAAAAATGGTATCAAACATGAATATTCTGCTCCCAAAACACCCCAACAAAATGGGGTTGTTGAGACAAAAAATAGGGTTGTGCAAGAAATGGCAAGAGTTATGTTGCACAGTAAAAAACTCCCTCAACGTTTCTTGGCCGAAGCTGTAAACACTGTAGTTCATATCATCAATAGAGTTTACCTACGGCCTGGAACGAAAATTACCCCATATGAGATTTGGTGTGGTCGCAAGCTAACTGTTAAATACTTTCGAACATTTGGGAGTAAGTGTTACATCCTGAATGATAGGAAACACTTAAGCAAATTTGACTCCAAGAGTGACGAGGGCATCTTTCTTGGTTATTCTATGGAAAGTAAGGCATATAGAGTTTATAATTTGAGAAACTTTTCTGTTATGGAGTCAATAAATGTTGTTGTTGATGATGTTGGCACTTCAGAATATTTTGACGATGAAGATGATTTAATTCTTGACCCTGTTTCTACTCAGGTTGCTGAACCGAACACAAGTAAGCAATCAGACACAACCACTACAACAAAATACAGTTTCTCCAAGGCGGTCACCGCGTCTGGAAAAATCAAAATTGCGTCGGGACAGGCTTTACCGATGTAGTACAATGCGTCGGCACCATGGCGGCAACCTAATGCCTGGAAAACCATTCCCGACGTAATAATGTTTAGCGTCTGCTAAAAAGGGCCATTCACCGACGCAATGGTGCGTCGTCCCAAACGTCGGCAATTCCAACAGCGTCGGCAAAACATCGAACTTACCAACAGTAATTGCCAACACAGTCCAAATATGCGTTGGAAATAAGACTTTGGCCAACGCAAATTTTCACTGTATCGGCAAATAGTGTCGGGAAAGGTGCAGTTTGTTGTAGTGAACACCAGAATCGGAAAGTAGTGTTAATGCTTCGTCTAAAGATAAACAAACTGATCTAGAATTTCCATCAACCGATCTTATGGTACCAAGCATCATCAAACAATTAGAAGAACAGAGTGCTTCTAAAAGCTCCCGCCCAATGCCAAAGGTAATGCAGAGTCATCCAATTTCACAAGTTCTTGGAGATGCTATGGAACCCATAAAAACAAGAAAATAGGTACGCGATGAGGTAAGTAACTTTTGATATATTTCCTTTATTGAACCAAAGAACATAAAAGAAGCTTTGCTTGATGATTGCTGGATCAATGCAATGCATGAGGAATTAGAACAGTTTGAGAGAAATTGCATCTGGGAAATAGTTCCTAGGCCTACTCACACAAATGTCATCGGCACCAAATGGATCTATAAAAATAAGACTGATGAACTGCGGTAGGTGATTCGGAAAAAGGCTCGGTTGGTAGCACAGGGGTACACACAAATTGAAGGACTTGATTTTGATAAAACGTTTGCTCCTGTTACTCGATTGGAATCCATACAGTTATTATTAGCCATTGAGTGCATTCTTGAATGGGTACTTAAATGAAGAAGTCTATGTTGAACAGCCCAAAGGTTTTCAAGACCCTCACTACCCGAATCATGTGTTTAAATTGAAGAAAGCTCTCTATGGGTTGAAACAGGCTCCTCGTGCTTGGTATGAGTGACTTACAGTCTTTTTGTTGGATAATGGTTTCAGACGCGGCAGTGTGGACAAGACACTGTTCATCAAAGAAGACAATCATCACATATTTATTTCTCAAATCTATGTGGATGATATTGTCTTTGGCTCCACCTCATCCAAGATGGTTGACCAATTTTCAAAAAGCATGTCTTCTGAATTTGAAATGAGCATGGTTGGAGCACTTACCTTTTTCTTGGGCTCCAAATCAAACAGTGTGAAAATGGCATCTTTATTTCTTAGTCGAAGTATGCTCGAAAACTTCTGGAAAAATTTGGAATGACTTCTACTAAACATTCCAGAACTCCAATGAGTCACACTGTTAAATTGAGCATTGACCTGAAGAAACACTATATCGTAGCATGATTGGGAGTCTTTTATACCTCACTATAAGTAGACCTGATATTGCTTACAGTGTTGGGGTTTGTGCTCGGTATCAATCTAAACCAAAGGAATCTCACATTCATTTGGTGAAAAGGATCATGAAATATGTGAGTGGCACTGCTGACTTTGGTATTTGGCTAAGTAAAGATACAAATACAACTCTAGTTAGGTACTCAGATGCAGATTAGGCAGGCTGTATAGATGATCAAAAAAGTACTACTGGAGGGTGCTTCTTCATTGAAAATAATTTGGTTGCTTGGCATAGCAAAAGGCAAACTTCAACGTCTTTGTCAACAGCTGAAGCGGAATATATCGCTGCTGGAAGTTGCTGCACTCAACTTCTTTGGATGAAACAAATGCTCGCAGATTATAGGATTGATCAGGATACAATGACGGTTTACTGTGACAATTAACGTGCCATTAACATATCAAAGAACCCAGTCCAGCATTCCAGGACCAAACACATTGATATTAGGCATCACTTTATCCGTGAATTGGTTGAAGAGAAGATCATTGTCCTTGAAAAAATCCCTACTAAACACCAATTGGCGGATATCTTTACCAAACCACTTGAACCCACTCGCTTTGAATCACTTTGCAAATCCTTGGGGATCTCCTCTTTTTCTTAGTTCCTTTTCTCTGTCTTTACTTAACTTGCACATGCACAATTTCACCTCCATCGATGATAATCCTTTGCATGTGATTTAGTTGTGTTTCGTGCACGGTTGACCGTTATCATAATGTTTGCACTATGGATGTGAACCCTAGATTTCGATTAGGCTTGTCCAGCTTCTCTTATGGCTATATCTCTTAAAAAATACAAGTGCGTAGAGATTTTTGTAGACCGACGTAATGGAATTGTATCCTATAGGGTTCAGAAATCTCTGCAAAAGACGAGCACTAGAACTTGTGCATTAAAAAAAAGGGAATGAAATTATGCCCATGTCGTAGTGAGAAGTTAGAGTTTACACTGATTAGCTGATTCTCTGGGTTTGCTCCCTAGCTGTTTTATCATTCAGTTCTAAACTCTTGTCTTAATTAAGGGGGAGCATCTCATATCTCACACACAACCACACGATTTTGGTTAATTTTGTACTTTCACACTTATCCGTACATAACTTCATAGACGGAACACACATCTCTTTCAGTTAGTTTATATATTAAAAAAAATTCCAGAACCCTGTCTTGCTCAAGCGAGACTTATTCTCGCTCTAGCGAGAATGGGCGTCGGGCTCTTTATGTTTTAAAGCCCCAAACCGCTTGCACCATTTTCTTTCCCTCTAATTCTTCCTTTCTTAGGGATTTCTGGAATTGTTTATTCCTTGTTTCTCTTTCCAACTCTCTTTCCCCCATCTATTTCACTTGGATTTGCATATCTCATTGCACCCATTTTTCAGGTATGATAAGCTCTTCTCCTCTTCATGGATTTATCTTTTTCTTCCAATCTTTGTGTAATGGTAGTAGAATGCTTGGATTCTTTTACATGATTTGTCCTTGGCACTTTCTGTATATTTTGGATATGAAAGAAGTTTATCATGTAGATTGCTCATCTAATATTTAGTTTATTGATCAAGGTTGGGTATGTTCTTGATACTATTTGGTTTTGATGGATGAACTAGTTGTGCATTTTCCTTCCTTGGAAAGTTTTTCTCTGTTCATTCCTCTATGCTTCATCCTTTTCTGTTGTATGATCCTTGGGATCTTCTGGGAGCATTCTTGGGGCATCTATACTTGGTGTGACAATTTCTGCTCACAAGGTGTTTGAAAAAATGTCTGTTTCAACTTTAATGCTTCAAAACACTGATAGTGTGGTTCTTTGTAGTTTCCAAGTGCAGAATGGCTCCCAAGTCTTCAAAAGGAAAAAGTCTTGCTGCATCTACTTCTACCGTTGATCAAGAACGTTTTCCAAATGCTGAAAGTGCTGATAGGTTTAAATCTGACTTCATAGATAGAACAATGATTTTTGAAAGAATTGTTGTGCACATAGATTTCTGTCTTACACATTTCCTAAATTGGCTTCATCTTAATCGCCTCATGGTTTTGATGAACTTGGTCACTGAATGTTTTGATGATTGGGTGAGAGAATTCTATTGCAATATATGCATGAGGTTTCACCTTCTAAGTTCAAGACCTTTGTTAGGGGAAAGACATTAACTGTTGATGCCAACAGGATTGCCTTGCTACTAAATTTAAAGAGACCAGCTAATATGTCTTATCCTTTCCCAAATCCGGATAATGCTGCGCTCCCAAAAGATGAAGTGGCTGCGGTCTTATGTAGGGAACCAACCATCTGGAATTCTGCTGTTTTGGAGATAGATGGTCTCACCTCTGATTATCGGCTCCTCAACAACTTCGTTTGTCATAATATGGAGCCTCGTGGTCATTCATCGGATCTCCTGTTCCCTCAAGTTGCTCTTCTATATTATCTAGGCACAGGTACTTCAGTAGATGTTCCACTGACCATCTTCAATTCGATGTTACGCATTTATGATGAGAAATGGAAGCTCCCTCTTTCGTTTGGTGCACAGATTAGTAAACTCCTGATTGAGGCTGGTTGTCATGTGTATCCAAATGAAATACCATTCCAAAGAGACAAAAGATTGATCGTCGGACTAAAGCCATGTCAGACTCTCATGTGAATAATCGGATTCAGGGGGAGCGAGCCCGCGATCAAGTTCTTGAAGAAGAAGATGAAGGCTCCATTGAAAATCGACTGCTTACAGTTGAACACGCGGTTTTTGATCAGTCACTTCAGATTGAACACTTACAGGAAAGAATGACTGTTGGCTTTGATGATCTTAAGAATCAACTGACTGACATGTTCAATCACCTGCGTCAACGCTGATGACATTGCTCCTTTGGACTTCTCACTGTTTCTGACTTTGCTGCTATCTCATCTCACTCTTTTGTTTAATTCCTCCAATATTTTGGAATTGATTTGTCAATTCTGTGACAAAAAGGGGGAGTAGTTTTAGTTGTTAAAAGGACTTAGGCAAACTGACTTAGGCACTGCTTGAGTAGTATTTTACATTAATATCTGAATTACTATCATTTCTGTGATTTTATGGATCTTTGCCAAGGTTTGTTTCATGCAAGTAGTGACAATTTCTCTTCAGGGCTGAAGTTATTCCTTTTTTTTTTGTCCTGGGTCTTCTAGTAGAAATGTTTTTGGATTTTGGTTCACGAATTTCCAAAGGGGGAGATTGTTAGAATTTGTATTGGCTAATTCTTTTGGTTTGAACAAAACTTGTATTCATAGTCCAAATTGAGTTGTATTTTTTGTTTCATTTAGATAAGGACTGTGAAGGAACCCAAATAATGTGAAAGACTACCTCTGGATACTTATGGTAAGCCTTGAAGAATTCTACATATAGTTGAAGATTCAGATGGAAGTCCTCCTGAAGTTTTTGCATCAATTCAGCGCCAATTCCGTGTATTAGACAGAGACTGGTCTTGCTATAGCGAGATGCCCAGTTTCTGTCCAATAGAGACTCTTGTGTGCTGACGGTTCTCTACTCACTTTAAGAGTTCTACATTCTTTCAAACAAGTCTTGTGCACGAAACTAAAGCTATTTAAAGCCCCCTTGCAAACACCATTAAGCACGGAGAGCTATTAGCATTCTCGATCATTATTCTTTGATTCTAGAGAGAGTTTGGTGGGAAGATTCTTGCGTGGGAGATTGTGCTGAAGTTCTTCTTCTTCGTCCTCTTCTCTCAAGCACCTTGAAGGGGTCTCAAGCAAGCATGCGGAAGGTGAACGACGGGTTGTCGACGAGTACTTCACAGTCCTTTAGGTTGAGTTTCAACTGGGTCAAAGTTCTGTGAGTTCTTTGTAATCTTCATATTTATAGTGCATTGGTTTCTGTGGCTTTTGTCACCCGTGGTTTTTTCCCGAGCAGGGTTTTCCACGTAAAAGTTTTGTGCCTCCTCTCTGTGTGTGGTGATTGAGATTTTATTTGTCTAGTTTTTAATATTGCATACAATAATCTGAGTTAGGACCTTAGCCTGTGTTAAGGCTTAAATAGAAGGTTGTTTTTCAAACCTTCAACACTGAAACCCTAGATCTATATTCGCCATTGCACGAGGCTACGGTGGATTCATATCTTAAGTCTTTTCTCTGATTAGGTCAAAACCTTGTCTTTTAATTTGTTAACATAGGAATTACAAGCAATCAAACCAACACTTCGTTTTCTAATAGGATTAGTTTAAGAATCAAAACTTTGTTTTCTATTCGGATTAGTTTAGGAATTTAGGAAACAACACAACTTAGCCTTTTTGTCCCAGTGGATACGATACATGGTTAACATCTTTGCTTTTGTAAGCAGACATAGTAGCAACAAATAATTTATATTTGCAACCCTATTTTAGGATGGTCAGTTGTTTTTGATAATTCATTTAGAATATGATGAAAATTTGAAACTTAGTTTGACTTTGATTTCTTGATTCATCTAGGTTGTTTCGGAGCCATATGCTGGTGAATTAATTTAGGTATACATGGTTGCCTATTGTTGGGATCTGTTGAGTGAAAATTAGCCAAAATGGCTAAGAAAAGAAGTTCCAAAATGGCCAATGAGAATGAAAATGACAAAGAAAAGAATTCGCAAAAACAAAGCAGACAAAAAAATGAAAAGCCAAAAGGCTGAATGAGTCATGAGGAGGTTCGGACCTTTTAAAAACAGTAGTGCTAAAATCTGTCATGGTTTTCTTGAGAGGAGGCCTAAATTTTTTACTAAGTCTAGGTGGACCTAATGGAGTTATCATGATGGTATTATAGTATATCATTTAACACCTTTTTATATATATGTTCATTTCACCGTCCCCACTCAAGTTTAACATACTTTTGAAATCTTTTCAATGGCGGACCAGTGAACCAAATTTTAAATTCTTCTTTTACTTTGGTTATTCGAAAAGTTGAGATTATTCAATGATTATAAGTTTTATTTTGACTTTCTTTAGATTTTAGTTTTGAAAAAATTAAATTTTGTGGGCATATTTACTACAACCTCTCACGAGGCACAACTCGTCCACTAGGGCCAATTTAGGGATCTAAGGGTTGAGTGCATTTGCTAAATGTAGTTGATAGTGCCAGCGAAAGTGGCACTAATTTAGGGATTTAAGGGCTAAGCGCATATGCTAAATGTAGTCGAGAGTGCCGGCGAAAGTGGCGCTAGTTAATTTGTCTAATTTTTTTTAGTTTAGGTTAGGATAGTTGAATTTCACCCTTTTTGCATCTTTTGCTCAAGGACAGCGAAATGCTGGTTGGAGGTGCTTATTAGTCCATAAAATTGCATCTCATATTCATTATTTCATGTAGAATATGGACTTATTTATTGTAAATTGCATTGAATTTCATAAAATCAAGCATTATGTTTTGTAAAGTTGGTTTTATAAATAAAATTAGAAAAAAAGAAAAACTTAAATGCATAAATCTACATGGTTATGTCAAAGTTATAGTTTTGGAATATCAGCTTATCCTCGTGAATAACTTTCAAACTACACGTAAACTCAGGTGATTTTTTTGTACCATTGCATAGTGCACAGAATTATAAGTCAAACGGTGTATTTGCATTGAATGAAAGTTATTCTTTTTAGTTATTCTCATTCTTTTTGTAGGAAATGTAGAAATTCGGGGCCCACGAGAAACGGAAATCCAAGAGAAAGCGAACGAGAAAATTAAAAAGAAGCAAAAGAATGAGATTCCACCCTCTGGGACCCATAACCCCGTTGGGCGTGAACCCCAAGGCATGTACAACCTAGGGTGTGGTCCACTTACATTTGTTTCACTTCAAGAAATCCTCTTTCCTTGTGTTTAGAGAATTTGAAATTCAAATTTAAAATTAGTGAGTCCAAGAAAGGAAAGAAAAATGGAAAGTTTGGAGGCAAAGCAAAGCAAGCAAGAAAGGAGAGCAAAAAGGAGGAAGCAAAGAAAGAAAGAAATCAAGGAAAAACCTGAGAAGCCTTGGACGTCAAGGGGGGTCTAACACCAGCTGTTGCACACCCAAGGTGCCCCCCCCCCTTTTGTTTGCACAAATTCAAATTCCACCCCTTATGGAGACAATTTAATTGGAGATGTTAGGGATTTTGTATTTGCAATTTGATGGATGCATTTTTACTTTAGCATCATTTGATTTATCACACTTGCACTGTTTTAGAAAACCTTGAAATCTGGTTTTATACATGCATTGCTTTTAAGATTTGTAAAAGTATTGTTTTATGCATGTTTTGTTTTTATACTTGGATGCATTGGTTTTAGAATCCAAACTCTTTTGAAAACCTAATTCTTTGTGCATTACTTTTGAGAAATCATATTGAGAATTTAGGTTTGTGCCTTGCATACATTCATCTCTTTCAGAATCATTTTTGTATGCATTTTTATGTGAAAAGAGTTTTTAGAAATCAAGCTAGCCTATGTTTTAAATCTTCCAAATTATTTTAGGCTTTTTGTGTTTCATGTTTTTAAACATCTTCATTTGACTTAAAACATGTTTCCAAGCTTGGTTTAGTGGCCCAAAAATCCCCACAAAGAGAAACCTTCAAATATGCAAAAGTTGGGAATTTTTGTCCCAGGGGGTGGTCCGGCAGTGTCGCCGGTCGACCGGCCCAGAGGTCCCGGCCGACCGGGAACACTGCAGGCCAACTGGGCCCCTGGAGCCCAACGGTCATATTTCTGACCGTTGTGTGATCCCGGTCGACCGAGACCTGTTTCCAGGTCGACCGAGGACTAGCCGTTGGACTGTTTTCTTGTATAAAGTCCATTCATTTCCAACCTTTTTCAAGGCTTGATACATGATCTTTTGAGACCATTTTAGAGCCAAAGAAAGGGGAAGAAGTTGGAAAGGCTAGAGGGCTATTTGGAAATCAAATGCTTGAGTTTTAAAAAGGTAGATCTTTACTTGTATTTTGATTTCCATTAACATGAAATCCATGCATGCTTAAATCTTTGTATTTTCACTTATGCATGATTTCTAGAGTTGTGTTGCAAACTCAATATCATCTTTGGTAAATTAGTTTGGTTTGAAAACTCTCTTATCCTAATCACATGTGTTCTTAGACTTTAACATTCATACAACTTGTTTGTTTCATTTCTTCAAAGTTGTTTGAATCTTTTATGTGATTAGTTTTCTCTTCAATCATCATTTTATAAGCTTTGATTTTAAAATGCATCATGCATTCATTTAAGAGCTTCATTGTTGAATTTGATTGAAGAAAAGCATTCATACACTTGTGCACACACTTTAGCTCAATTAGTGTATGTTTGTAATTGGAATTTCACTTTCATATTAGCCTATCTAGAGGCAATCCAATTGTGCTTATATTGTATCTCTTAGAGTGATCTTTTGTAAAGACACCTTCTTAGAGAAATCTTTATTTGTAAAGGTTATTGCTTAGCCTAAGAAAAGCATCTTGTAAAGGTTATTGCTTAGCCTAAGAAAAGCATTTTGTAAAGGTTATTGCTTAGCCTAGAAAAGAGCATTGAGAGGTTGTTGTTTAGCCTAGAAAAACAACATTGCAAGGGTTATTGCTTAGCCTATTGAAAAGCATAAATAGTGGAAATCCGGTGGGGTGATTGGATCACAAGCCGGTAGTGGACGTAGGCATTGAGGCCGAACCACTATAAATCTTTGTGTAGTGGTGTTTGCTTTGTGATGATTGTTTTATTAGCTTCCGCATTTTTATTGTTTATCATCACATGTGACTAGTTTATGTTAAGAAATTAAAATTGGTCTTAATTGGTCATATTTGTAGCACACCCTATTCACCCCCCCCCCCTCTAGGGTTAGGATCCTCAGGACTTTCAATTGGTATCAGAGCCTCGTGCTCTATCTTTTAGGATCATGTGTTTGGAACTCTTGATTAGGTGTAAAAACCTAGAGTCAAAACCCTAGAGTTGTCCTTACATGAAAATCATTAGGATGGACTCCACTATGCTAGATCTTGTAGATTCTTCTAGA
Source organism: Cinnamomum chago (assembly GCA_038049695.1). Lineage (NCBI taxonomy): Eukaryota > Viridiplantae > Streptophyta > Magnoliopsida > Laurales > Lauraceae > Cinnamomum > Cinnamomum chago. The sequence goes on along the minus strand of CP142453.1, from coordinate 40,786,136 downwards.
CCCCTCCTTCTTCCTTCTATTGGAGATTCAAACCCTCAATCTAATGAATCTCAATGTGACATAAAAGAAGAAGATTTTAATGAAAATGAAGAAGATCTTCAACAAGCCTTTGAGGAATTATATGAATTATCCTTAAAGACTGAAAAGAAAAACAAAAAGTTAAGAGAAGAATCTAAAAGACTAAACAAAGAACCAGTCTCTTCAAAAGATGAACTTAGAGAGAAAGAAGAAGTAATAAATTGTTTAGAATCTAAGTTCATGATCTCTTTAAATAATCTATCTAACATTGAAGATGAACTAAAAGAATTAAAGATGGATTATGATAATGTCAATAAGGAAAATTTAAATCTAAGATATCAAATAAAAAGGCAAGACAAAGACTTTAGCAATTTAGAAGCCAAATTGATTAAAAGTAAGTTAAAAACCAAAGAACTTGGATCTAATGTTGTTAATGAACTAAAACTTGAATTAAAACTTGCCAATGAAGAGCTAAGCAAATATATGGAAATTGAAAATGAACTTTCAAAAGTCAAAAATGAAAATTCAATCCTTATAACCAAAGTCACTCAACTTGAAGGGTATAAACAAAAGTATGAGTGCAAGTTTACCCAAAGTGAAGAAAGACTTGAAAAATTATTTAAATTGGGTAAATCTCATGGAGATAGGACGGGTCTTGGATTTAATAGGAATATGTCATATGACCCTAAATTCACCAACACTTTTGTGAAAGGTGAGTCCTCTTTCTTTAGCACTCTTTCTCCAATGTCCAAAACTAAATGTCATTATTGTGGTAAAGTAGGACATTTCAAATTTGAGTGCAAACTAAGAAGAAGCCATGTGTCTAAACCCCTCCTTGAACCCAAAAAGATAGAATCTAAATCTATGAAGGGTAAGACACTAAAATTCAAGAAAGACTCCAAAAAGACTAAACAAGTTAAATCTATTAAAATGGGGTCTCCTAAGATAGATTCTAAGAAGTTTAAACAAGTTGAACCAAGCTTGAAAGAATCTATGAATAAAAAGCTTCTCAACCTATCTCCCTTATATCAACCCATGGAAGAACTTTTGAATAAAGTAACAAAGTTAAATCTAAAATTCAAAAGTCAAATGAAGGGAGAATATAAGAAGAAGAGAAAAATGAACAAATCCCCTAAGAAACAAACTCACCAACATCAAAAGACTAATCACCAATCTAAGCTAAATTTAGTGAAATCTAAATATCATGGTGATAAGTTCAAATTGAAAATTTATCAAGTTAAATCTCCTTTAGTTGGTGAGAATTCCAAACAAGACCTCAAAGTTCAACCCTCTCAAGACCTTAGGTGGATTCCTAAAGTTATTCACTTAGACAAACCTTAAGGGCTTGAACCTACTTGACCAACCTATTCTTTAATAGTTAAATCACTTTGTTGGTCATGTTGCTTTGCATTTTGTTCTTTCTTAGTTACATTTATTAAAATGCATTGTTTCTTTATGATCAATTGATTTTGTTTTCATGCATCATTCTTGTTACATATCATGGTTTTCAAAATCTTTTGATTATAATTTCATCATGTTTGATTTGCTTTTTGCACACATATGTCTTGCATTGCTTTTCTTTACATGATTAATTGATTGTGATTTTAAAAGCTTTCATAGCTAATTTATTCATGATCAATTGTTGTTGAATCATTTGTGTAGATGTCATAGTAAGATTATTTGAACAAATGATTTGAATCAATTCAAGTTTTCCATGGATTTCTAAGTTATACTTTTATATGGAGAACATTGTTTTGAAAAATCAACTTGTATGTGTTTCATTTAAGTTATATCTTTTAAAATACAATGTTAAAAATTGTTCTTCAAAGTCATTCTTTTTATGCTCATTGTTGGATTTTGTTTATTAAAATGATTTGAAGATTGTTTGAATGGAAATGCTCTATAACATCATTAGTATAATCATCTAAGCATGTTCCATGTTCTCATGTCCTTTTCTTTTGGTTTCATTATCTTAGAAATGGAAATGTTTGTTGTTTGCATCCTTGCTTATTTGTTTACATTCTTTTTATATGCAAATGACTATTGGTTCCATGTATGGTTGTGTTATTTATTATATTTGTAGAAACCATACTAGAACCCAAATCCATCCTCTATGCCTTCTAGTCATTTCTTTTAGGATGGTTATGATGTTGATTCATGTGAATTCTCTAAGTGATGTCATCCTTATACATGTTTCAACTTCATAGTAGTGTTCTTGATCATATGAAACTCTTTGAAATCCATTCATCGTATTTCTATATGTTTGATGGATATTTTAGATGTTGAATTCATATGATTTAGTCACTTTGGAAATTGCATGCATTACCAAGTCATATCCTTTTGCATTGCAATTTGCCTTGTTCTTCACTATGCTCAATAGTCATATCTTTAATAGTGATGAATATCCATTTATGATGCTTGATGGAACTTTGTGTTTGCCACATTCTTGCTCTTTATCATGTTGTCAAACTCAATTGGTTTCAATTGATAAAATCTTCAATTGATTTGATTTCTTGTGAATGTGATAGACCATGTGTACATTGGTTTGATCTTGATAGTTATACATTTGTTCCATGTCACACACCATTAGCATCATAATGTTCATGATTGCCACCTCTCTTCCTCTTATAGGTAAATCTCATGACCACCATGTTTATGTGTTCATAATATTGGTTGGTTAATTGTTGAGGTTGGCTTCATGCTTGAAATTCATTTCACTCATCTTGCACATTAATAGTCATATTTTTGATTGAATGAAATGATTTCAAAACCTACATAGCATATGATTTTCATAGTTATATTGATTGATGCTATGTTTAGTAAACCCCATTTCATCATGGATAGCTCTAATTTGGATTTTTCCTAATAGTTATATTTTTAAATCCATTTTAGAGTGATTGTGTTTAATAGACTTATCTTTAAATCTCAATTGGTATTCTTGGTTTTTCCAATTGGTATCCATGATTGCTTTTCTCATTGACCTAGCTTTCTTTTGGTAATTTGATCATATTGAGCTTTATAGTTAAATGAATCTAATCCTTTCCTTGAAGTTGACCCTCATTTGGTTAAACCATCTTCTTCTTGCACCTAATAGTTAAATCTTTGTCAAAAGTTTGACGAAAGGAGAGAATGGATTGAGGGGGAGTGTAAACCTTCATAGGAAGTATTAGTTTTGATCAAATTTACCCTTGGATTGCCTTTGAACCCTTAGAGATAACTTCCATACATGATAGCCTGTTATGTATTTCATTTTCGATTTCTTTTGTTAACAGGTGCTACTAAAAGGTATTTTCCTTATTTCATCTGTGTAGGTACCTTTGCAATTTAATGGCAAAGGGAGAGAGAGCATTCAAGTACTCAAAGATCTCCTATTCTTCAAAAGGGGAGAGAGCATTCAAGTTCTCAAGAAGGGTGAAGAGAATGTCCAAGCTTCCTGAGGGGAGAGTTGTGTATGATCCTCTACAAGGGGAGAGAATGCATATCTTGCCAAAGGGAGAGAGAGGCATGGTCAAAGGGGGAGAGCAAATAGAAGAAAGAAAGCTTGGAGCTAAAGAAGATGCTTGGCCATAAAGAAAGAAAGATTGAAGAATGATCAAGCACTAAGCATCAAGAAGATTGAAGAAAGAGCCCAAGAGCCCAAGCTAAGAGGAGGAGCATCCAAGAAGATTTCAAGACTTGTCCAGCTTAGGGGGAGCTGAAGACTTGGTGTGTTATTTCAATGATGAGTAAGTTGCCATCAAATTGCAAAGGGGGAGATTGTTAGGGATTTTGTATTTGCAATTTGATGGATGCATTTTTACTTTAGCATCATTTGATTTATCACACTTGCACTGTTTTAGAAAACCTTGAAATCTGGTTTTATACATGCATTGCTTTTAAGATTTGTAAAAGTATTGTTTTATGCATGTTTTGTTTTTATACTTGGATGCATTGGTTTTAGAATCCAAACTCTTTTGAAAACCTAATTCTTTGTGCATTACTTTTGAGAAATCATATTGAGAATTTAGGTTTGTGCCTTGCATACGTTCATCTCTTTCAGAATCATTTTTGTATGCATTTTTATGTGAAAAGAGTTTTTAGAAATCAAGCTAGCCTATGTTTTAAATCTTCCAAATTATTTTAGGCTTTTTGTGTTTCATGTTTTTAAACATCTTCTTTTGATTTAAAACATGTTTCCAAGCTTGGTTTAGTGGCCCAAAAATCCCCACAAAGAGAAACCTTCAAATATGCAAAAGTTGGGAATTTTTGTCCCAGGGGGTGGTCCGGCAGTGTCGCCGGTCGACCGGCCCAGAGGTCCCGGCCGACCGGGAACACTGCAGGCCAACTGGGCCCCTGGAGCCCAACGGTCATATTTCTGACCGTTGTGTGATCCCGGTCGACCGAGACCTGTTTCCAGGTCGACCGAGGACTAGCCGTTGGACTGTTTTCTTGTATAAAGTCCATTCATTTCCAACCTTTTTCAAGGCTTGATACATGATCTTTTGAGACCATTTTAGAGCCAAAGAAAGGGGAAGAAGTTGGAAAGGCTAGAGGGCTATTTGGAAATCAAATGCTTGAGTTTTAAAAAGGTAGATCTTTACTTGTATTTTGATTTCCATTAACATGAAATCCATGCATGCTTAAATCTTTGTATTTTCACTTATGCATGATTTCTAGAGTTGTGTTGCAAACTCAATATCATCTTTGGTAAATTAGTTTGGTTTGCAAACTCTCTTATCCTAATCACATGTGTTCTTAGACTTTAACATTCATACAACTTGTTTGTTTCATTTCTTCAAAGTTGTTTGAATCTTTTATGTGATTAGTTTTCTCTTCAATCATCATTTTATAAGCTTTGATTTTAAAATGCATCATGCATTCATTTAAGAGCTTCATTGTTGAATTTGATTGAAGAAAAGCATTCATACACTTGTGCACACACTTTAGCTCAATTAGTGTATGTTTGTAATTGGAATTTCACTTTCATATTAGCCTATCTAGAGGCAATCCAATTGTGCTTATATTGTATCTCTTAGAGTGATCTTTTGTAAAGACACCTTCTTAGAGAAATCTTTATTTGTAAAGGTTATTGCTTAGCCTAAGAAAAGCATCTTGTAAAGGTTATTGCTTAGCCTAAGAAAAGCATTTTGTAAAGGTTATTGCTTAGCCTAGAAAAGAGCATTGAGAGGTTGTTGTTTAGCCTAGAAAAACAACATTGCAAGGGTTATTGCTTAGCCTATTGAAAAGCATAAATAGTGGAAATCCGGTGGGGTGATTGGATCACAAGCCGGTAGTGGACGTAGGCATTGAGGCCGAACCACTATAAATCTTTGTGTAGTGGTGTTTGCTTTGTGATGATTGTTTTATTAGCTTCCGCATTTTGATTGTTTATCATCACATGTGACTAGTTTATGTTAAGAAATTAAAATTGGTCTTAATTGGTCATATTTGTAGCACACCCTATTCACCCCCCCCCCCCCCCTCTAGGGTTAGGATCCTCATTTCTCTCATGGAGAGTGGCTTCTTCCTATTCAGATTCAACACCAAGGAAGACAGACCATTTGGTCAGTCGAGCCCCATGGTTATGGAAAGGAAAAAACTTCTTCTGCAGCCCTGGTCCCCCGGACAAGAAGTGGGCTCCTGGCAGGCGGTCACTCCCGTTTGGATTCATCTCAAAGGAATCCCCTACCACTGCTGGAGTAGTGATTTTCTCCTCTCCATCGCCGGATCGATAAGTAAGCCTCTTCGCTTTGATGGAATCGCAACTTGTCAGAAAATGTTGTCCTTCGCCAGAGTCTTGGTCAATCTACACTACACCATTTGGGTGATTTTGCAACATTTGAGATTTCTTATTAGTAACGTAAATATTTCCGTTAGGTAATTTGTCACATTTATTATCCGTTAGCAATATTCATAACTGTTAGTAAATATCTTTGCAAATACTTGAATTATTTTGTAACATTTATTGGATATTTTGTGACGATTAGTAATGTATTACAATGGTATCAAAACAAGAAAAAGAGGAAAAATCACATTAGAAAATAAAAATGAAAACAGGAGGCGGGAGTGATTTTAGTTCCCGCGCTAAAGAGAAGACAGAACATAAGAAGCAAGTGAGAAGGGGGGAAAGAGTGAAATCTTGACGGTGAGCATGACGATGAGCAATATAAGTCTGGCATCTTCCAATGGTCATCTCTGATTGATTTTTTTACCACAGCTACAACTCAGAAGGTGATTTTCTTCTTCGTCTCTACGTCTTCTTCATCTCTCTATTTTTTTCCCTTTTTTCTATTCTCTTACTCATTCCTTTTGACAAATGGGGGCTGGGATCGGTTTCCAACTCTGCACAACTCCCACTTCTCAACCATCTGGTGGGATATTGCTCAGGCTCTCTCTTAGCCTCCTTGCAGCAGGTCAAGTGGGTGCTTTCGTTTCCGTTTGGTAGCTGGGGCCATTTTTCGGCAGCTTTCTCCTTGTTTCCTAGCTGCTGGAAGCTGATTGCTTATGTTGGTGGTGCTGGTTCTTGCGGTTTTTTGCCGAGGAGTTGTCGTTTAGCTTCACCTTTTTGCCAGTTAGCTCCTTTTCCTGCTGCATTTTCAGTTCTTTCTTGTTCTGTTTCTTGTCCTGTATAGAGCCCCTTCTGTTTCAGGGTGCTTTTGTTTTTGTTTTTTTCTTTTGGCTGCCTTTTGGTTGTATTCTTTCTTCTCTTATCTTGGGGGCCTTGCTCTCCTTTTCTTTCTTCTATACAAATTTACCAAATTGCAAAAAAATGGGTTTCATGATTTTTTTTTCTTTAATACGTTCCATGGGTTCCATCTTCAATGGGTTTCACAACCTCAATGTTCCCTCTCAGCTTGATGGATTTTTTTTTGAAGCGAAGGTCTTCTGCCAACGAATTTCCCAATAGCAGAGTGAGAGAAAGATTGCTTGCTTGAGTTAACCATCTGAAGGGGGATTCGAATGGTGAGTTTACCATTGAGCAATTCTGGAGGGGGGACGGTTGGAGGGGGAGAAAAGACGGGGGAGACACAGCTAGCATATGTTATTTATTTTTTGGCAGAGGAGCCCTTGCCTGGGGGATAAAATTTAAGCTGATTCAGATGATTATCAAGGAGAAGCAACTGATCAGGCTTCCAGGAAGTGGGAGAGGCTGGGGGCAGGGTTGGTGAGGTAGCAAGAGATGGATTAGGTAAAAAAGGAGGCGTTGGAAGAGGGTTAGGGGAGGGGTTGGAAGAGGTCGGGGGGATCTAAGGCCGGGGGTTGACGGTGGAAACAACTGCCGAAAGAAATGGGTTCAGGTTAGAAGAGGGGCGGGAAGCTGGAATCCCCTGATTCAAAGGAAAAGGGGAAGAGGGGGACGCACCCTGGGTAAAAAAACCCTGATTCAGAAGAAGCTGAGGTTGCTGATCACTGGCCAGAGAAGTCGAAGGTTGCTGGACAAGGACCCTGGGCTCTGGAGGTGCTTGGTCTGGGAGCGGAAACAAATCGCTAGCCAGAGGAGTCGAGGGTTGCAAATCTGTGACCGACGCCCCACCAGGAATGGTTCGGAGAGTGGGAGAGGGGAGTGGAGTGGAGTGAGAGCTCAGAAAGCTAGGAAAAGGGGACAGGTGGTCGGCCACTAGGATGGGGTTTGGCTTTGGGACGGGGTGAGGAGCAAGATGGCGGACAGGGGGCATTTCGCTCTCTGATCAGTTTTTTTATTATGCCGAGCTTGATGGATTTTTGTAGTTCTGTTTTTGAGCATTTGGATTATGAGGGAAGAGGAGCCAGATGGGTTTGGATGACCTTATGGATTATGCAGAGATGGCAATGGTAATGCAGAAAGCCATCCAAACCCATCTGGCGGCTCTTCTTCTTCCCCCTATTTTTTTTCTTCTTTTTTCTTGTTATCTTACTTCTTTGACACATGTTTGGATGGCATCAATTATGCTAATGCACCTGCACAACTCCATCTTCTCAATGGGTTTCATCTTCTATTTTCTTCCATGAGTTCTATCTTCAAGGGCTCCCTCTTCATGGTTGGTATCGGTTATACTAATGCACCTGCACAATGCCATCTTCTCATTGGGTTTCAACATCTATTTTCTTTAATGTGTTCCTCTTCATTGGCTGGGTATTTTGCATTGTTTGATTTTTTGCCTATGGATTTCTAGGCAGACACAGCACAGAACATGGGGTTCATATACAATGTTTCATTCAAGGGTTTTATTGCTGGGAACAGAGACATGGGTTTATGCAATGCTTTTTTCTTTTTCTTTTGTGGTGCTAGGAAAAATAATTATATTACCACACAATTAAAAACAGCCCAGTTATATAGCAACTGCACTTGTATGGATTATGAAAGAGAACAATGCAGAAAATAAGTCCAAACAAGTGTTAAATATGTGTACAGATAATGTATAAACATATAAATTTCCACTAAAAAAGTTTAAGTAGGTAGGAGGTGTGTCTTGAGTTAAATAGATTTTGAGGTAGGAGAGTATTATACTTTGTTCTTTCTCTTTCTCCTGCTTTGGTTTTTTTATTTCTTGGATCTATATGTTCTGCATTACCTTTTCTACTCTTCATTTTTCAGCTCATGACTCTTAGTATTGTTTCCATGCCTTGAAACTAGCACAACTATTCTTGCAATTGGACTAGAAGAAATGGTGATAAATGTGTTGCATTTTTTTTATGCAGAGTTTGATGCAGAGAACCCAAGAATTATCACCAAATGTGACCATCATTTTCACCTCTCATGCATTCTTGAATGGATGGAAAGAAGTGACACTTGCCCTATATGTGATCTGGTTTGCTTTGCAAATATGGTTGTTAGGACTGCCCATTTACATGAATAATTCTGCTGGAATTATATATATATATTTATTTATTTATCATTGATGTTCGTTTAAATAGATCTGTCCATTTTTTTTAAATGCTCGTTCCTTAATATTGTTTAACGATTCATTTGATGTACTGCAGCATATGACAATCTCAATGTATGCACATGGCCACTGCATCCAAGTAAAATCAAACCCTCTAGATCCTCCATTTTTTATGCGGCATAACCCAAAAATATACAATGATCAACCGTCTGATTGTGGTCAATTGGATGGTTAAACCTGTCACGGTTCAATTTCTCAGTACAATTGTTTTCCAGTCAGAGATTAGTATCATCCAGCGGATCTGACCTTGTCGCTATAACCCATCTGTACCTCCCACGATTAGAACATTTAGATTGATTCCATAAATGCCACTTTTGGCAGTGACTTGCATATAGAGTATTATGCGCTGCCAAGTATCAATTTTTTCTCACACAATGTTGTATATTGTTTGAGAAGTTATGTTTGTCATCTATGGCTTTTAGTTAATCTTAACAATGAATTGATGACCACATAAAAATTCCCTAGATCTAATGATAATGGCTTAAGAATAAAAGAACTCTCTCACATAGGCTAACAAAAAAAAAAGAATAAAGAAATAAAAAAGCTTTGGCTAAAATGTCCATTGGCGGGGCTAAGTATTTCTTAGGGGCTTTAGCAGTCTGTCAAAGGACAGCTTATGGTGGAGAAGATTCTAGTTTGTGTGTGTGAACTGTGAAGGTGGGGGTGGGTGTGGGGGGTGGGCAGTTTGAGAGGAAGAGCTGCTTTACTTGGAGCCTTTGTGGATATCATCTACAGAACTTGGGTTCTTTCTACTGACTTGTTCAGTTTCTTTCGTTGTGTTTGTGTTCCTTGTGAGGTTATTGACACTAGTGCACAGCCTTGTGTCATAATTGATAAAATATTATTACACCTTTCAAATCTAAGATATTGATATGATTATTACTTGATTGTTTAAAGTTTTTATATTATTCTTTCTGTTGTTACTTTTTGCGCATTATTTTTACCAATTTAAACATATATTTAAATTTCAGTTACTTGGAGAACGCTGAATGATTTGAATATTGGTTTGGGCTTGGCAAGGTCCTAATTGGTATCATTCAAAAACGTAAAAAGAATAAGAGGTTGTATGGGTTTGATTCATTGGATTTGGGTCTGAATTGCTACATGGACTCCGTGAGTTGGGCTTGGGCTTCAAATTTCTGATTTATGGTATTATGAAATATTGTAGATGGCTACAGTGATACAGTACACATAGATGTCATGAAATCATTTTATCTAATGACTGTATTTGCAATTGAGTAGGTTGAAATGTAATACAAGTTTATTTATAATAAAGCGGTTGGGGACCTCGTAAACAACCTCGCTTACTAATAAAAAAATAATAATAATAATCTTTCCAGTGCGGTGGTTTGATTGTCATTAACACTTGGTTTTTCGTATTTGTTTTTAAGGTATAAATTTGTCTTAAAAAAAGCCTTGTTGTTGCTACTTCGTTGCTGATTGAGGGCTCAATTTGCTGAAGGTAAACTTGCATATCGATCTCTTTTTTTTTTTTTTGAGTACGATTGCTTGGGCGTGACTGCAGGCGCTTACATCCTTACACTCTTTGCGGTATGTTTAGGCTGAATGTGGAGATTCACTATGGAGTAAATATGAGACATTTGTCTCATTCTGAATAAATCTGATGGAAATTCTCATTCTCAATTTTTCTCGCCTTTTCTCACTTAAATGATGCTGGGATCCTTCACTGACTATGGATCCTTTTAAGCACTTTCAGATGACTAGTGCTGGAGTATATCCGGACTCCCTCATCTGTCAATCTTCATTTATTGCATTGGAGAAACCATTCCACTTCTATCTAATGTCACTTGTTTTCTTGTTTCATGACAGACAAAATACAGAGAACGTGTTCTTGGGTTGATACTTGTCTCCCCTCTTTGCAGAGCACCTTCCTAGACAGAGTGGTTGTACAACAAGGTTTTGGTCCATAGCTAGCTTCTTCTTGATTTGAGAAAATGAATGTGTATTTCACAATCTTTTAGTATTTGATTCAGATTAAAACACTACATGGTTAGATGGAGGGGGGCTATTATTCTTTTTTGTAGATAAAGATGTGCAAGATTAGCATTTGTTTGAGGGCAGGGATTATAAATACTTACTACTATTTTGTCTTTGTTCGAGGAGGGGGGGAAATTATACCTGAAAGAATATCAAACTCTACCTCTTATATGTGTCCTACTAATGATATTTCATTTATTTATCTTGTAATATTCTTATTTGTAATATGGGGTCAACCTCTTTGAAAAAAGAAGTCATCCAAATTATCTGTGTTATTTATTGATTCTTTCTGTGAATTTAGGTCGTTATTACAAATCTAGAAGGTGGATCGATAATTGATCTAGATGCAAAGATATGGCCTGATGCTCAGACAGATGATGCTTTCTACAAGGTGATTACTAAAGCCCACCACTGACAGTGGTAGTCTCTATGTTTCAAGCTACTTACTCATTTTTTAAGTTTTTTATTGGACATAGGATTGGATTTTATCATTATTAATTAGGTTTTCTGATGCAAATCCAGTGGGCCATCCCAACCAAAGTTGTGACCGAAATTTCAGGCCCAAAATAGAAGATTTCGGGACAACTTGTCCAAAGGAAAAAAGATTTTCTCTCCATTGGAATTTAAGTAGTTATTTATTTATTGAATTGTCATTAGGGTATCTAATTAGAAATTTATCTTGGTAAGATATAGTTTCTTGTTTGGGGAACTTCTAGTTTTTTATAGAGTTCCTGTTTCCTTATATATGGATGTAATGCAGTAGGAAAATTCCGAGTAGCAGATTAAAAACATTTTATACCTTTGAGGATATTTTTCCCTTGTGTTAGTAGTTAGGAGACCCAATTTCATGCTTTGACATTTTCATCCGTTTCGATAAAGCCCTATCCTAAAGGGGTTGCATCATTTTCATAAATTTTGGTTTCTGAATTTGAACAATTTTATTGAACATAGGAACCGGATTTTAGCAATGCCTGGTTGGTTAAAGAAGCCAAGGTCTGCGTTTAGGATTGGCTAACTTTTTTTGGAGGTTGAGAGTGAATCTTGTTCCAGTTTTTCTTATAACTAGTATTTAATTGGGCTCAGGCCTGAATCAACGCCTCTTTGTACTAAGTTGGTCATTGTAGCCTTGTTGATGCCTAGTTCACGTGGCGTCGTGGTTTTTTTATTGATTTGATCTATATATCATTTGTCCCGTCTCTATTTAGTGTTGGGGATTTTGTATTTGCAATTTGATGGATGCATTTTCACTCTAGCATCATTTGAATTTTCACACATGCATTGTTTTAGAAAATCTTGAAATCTTGTTTTATACATGCATTGGTTTTTAGACTTATAGAAATCCTGCTTTATGCATGTTTTGGTTTTTAAACTTGGATGCAATTAATTTGAAAAGATTTTTTAGAAATCAAACAAGCCATTGGTTTTCATTTCAGTTTTGTCTCTTAAGATCATGGAGTTTTTTATTTCAAAAATCATTCAAGCTTTCCTTAGGTTCTTTCTTTAAAATCATTATTTTGATTTGGAGTTTTCATGACTTTAGAAATTCAGTTTTCATCCTTTTTTCAGTCATGAATTCTTGCTTGAATTAAGTGTCTCAAAGTCCCCTGGAAGATGCCCTCAAAAATTACAAGTTTCATTTTATTTCAGAAATTCTGACCATCACCAGGTCGACCTGCCTGTGTGGCCGGTCGACCGGGCACACTGTAGGTCGACAGGGTCTCTGCAGCACCAACGGTCAGAAATATAGCCGTTGTGTGTACCAGGTCGACTCGGGGTCCATGGGGTCGACTGGGGAAACTAGCCTTTGGACTGTTTTTTCCTATAAAGTCCATTCTATTCCATCCTTTTTGAAGGCTTGATTAATGAACTTTTCAAATCTTTTTGGAGCCAAAGAAAGGGGATGAAGTTGTAAAGGCTAGAGGGCTTTTTGGAAATCAAATGCTTGAGTTTTAAAAAGGTATATCTTACTTGTCATTTTGATTTCCATTCAAATTAGAATCAATGCATGTTTAAATCTTTGTATTTTCATTTATGCGTGATTTCTAGTTTTTAAAGAGTTGTTTTGCAAACTCATTATCATCTTTGGAATATTAAGAACGGTTTGCAAACTCTCTTGTCTAAATCACATGTGTTCTTAGACTTTAACATTCATACAACTTGTTTTAGCTCATGTCTTTAAGTTGTTTGAATCTTTCATGTGATTAGCATTTATCTTCAATCATCTTTTTCTAAGCTTTGATTTTAAAATGCATCAAGCATTCTTTAAAGAGCTACATTGTAGAAATTGATTGAAGTAAAACATTCATACACTTGTTCACACACTTTAGCTTATTTTAGTGTATGTTTGTAATTTGATTTACACTTTCATATTAGCCTATTTAGAGGCAATTCACTTGTGCTTAAATTGTATCTCTTAGAGTGTTCTTTTGTGAAGACACCTTCTTAGAGAAATCATTCATTTGTAAAGGTTATTGCTTAGCCTAGAAAAGCCCATTGAGAGGTTGTTGTTTAGCTTAGAAAAACAACATTGTAAGGGTTATTGCTTAGCCTATTAAAAAGCATAAATAGTGGAAATCCGGTGGGGTGATTGGATCACAAGCCGGTAGTGGACGTAGGCATTGAGGCCGAACCACTATAAACCTTTGTGTAGTGGTGTTTGTTTTCTTAGCTTCCGCATCTTGTTTGGTAAATCATCACATGCGACTGGTTTATGTTAAGGAATCAAAATTGGTCTAAATTGGTCATATTTGTAGCACACCCTATTCACCCCCCCCCCCCCCCCCCCCCCTCTAGGGTTAGGATCCCAGGACTTCCAATTGGTATCAGAGCCTCGTGCTCTATCTTATAGGATCAAGTGTTTGGAACTCTTGATTAGGTGTAAAAACCTAGAGTTTATAACCCTAGATTTGTGTTTGATTGAATACTTTTGATATGGATTCCACTAAGCTAGATTGTTTAGACTTTTGTGTAGATTCACCTAGACCTCTCATTCTTCCATCTATTGGATATTCAAACATTCAATTAAAAGAATCTCAATGTGAATTAAATGAAGAAGAAGAATATGATGAAGATGATCTTCAACAAGCCTATGAAGAATTATACACATTATCTCTAGAGCTTAATAAGAAAAACAATAAATTAAGAGAAGAATCAAAAAGAGTAAACAAAGAGCTAGTCTCTTCAAAAGATGAGCTTAGAGAGAAAGAAGAAGTCATACAATGCTTAGACTCTAAGTTCATGATCTCTTTAAATAACTTATCTAATATCAAAGATGAACTAAATGAAATTAAGATAAGTTATGATGATCTTAAAAAGGAAAATTTAAACCTAAGAGATGAATTAAAAAGGCAAGACAAAGACTTTATCAATTTAGAATCCAAGTTGACAATTTCCATGGAAAACATGTCAAATGTTCAAAGTAAGTTAAAAACCTTAGAACTTGGATCTAATGTTGTTAATGAACTTAATTTCAAATTAAAACTTGCCAATGAAGAGCTAATCAAATATAAGGAAATTGAAAATGATTTTTTAAAAGTCAAAAATGAAAATTCAATCCTTAAAACCAAAGTCACTCAACTTGAAGGATATAAACAAAAGTATGAGTGCAAGTTTACCCAAAGTGAAGAGAGACTTGAAAAATTATTTAAATTGGGTAAATCTCATGGAGATAGGACGGGTCTTGGTTTTGATAGGAATATTTCACATGACCCTAAATTCACCAACACTTTTGTAAAAGGTGAGTCCTCTTTTTTCTCTAGCACTCTTTCTCCAATGTCCAAAACTAAATGTCATTATTGTGGTAAAGAATGACATTTCAAGTTTGAGCGCAAATTAAAGAAAAGTCATATGTCTAAACCCATCTTTGAATCTAAGAAAGTTAAATCTAATTCTATGAAGGGTAAGACTTTGAATTCCCTGGAAGACTCTAAGAAGTTCAAACAAGTCAAAACATTTCAAAAAGAGTCATCCAAGATAGATTTTAAAAAGACTAATAATCAAAATAAATCTATCAAAAAGAAACTTCTCACTTTACCTCCTTTAACCTTAGAAATGAAAGAATTCTTGAAAAAGGTTGAAAAGGTAAAATTAAAATTCAAAAGACAAAAAGAGGGAGGAAAAGCTAAAAGAAATGAGAAGAATAAAAAGAAAATGAAACAAACACACCAACTTCCAAAGACTAATCATCAATCTAAAATAGTCAAACCTCAAAGATTTGATGTCAAGTCTAAAAGAATTCAATCCTCATCTCCTTTAGTTGGTGGAAATTCAAAAATAGTCTCCAAAGCCCAAGATCTTAGGTGGATTCCTAAAGTTAAATACTTAGACAAACCTTAAGGCCTTGAACCTCATTGACCAACCTATCCTTATTAGTTAAATCATATTGTTGGTCATGTTGCATTTGCATTTTGTTTCTATATAGTTACATTTATTAAAATGCAATGTTTCTTTATGATCAATTGATTTTGTTTTCATGCACCATTCTAAGTTACATTTCATGGTTTTCAAAATTATTTGATTATAAGTTCATCATGTTAGTTTTGCTTATTGCTCACATTTAGTTATATGACTTGCATTGCATTTCTTTACATGATCAATTGATTGTGATTTCAAAAGCTTTCATAGCTAGATTATTCATGATCAATTGTTGTTGCAAAATCATTTGTGTAGATGTCATAGTAAGATTATTTGAACAAATGATTTGAATCAATTTAAGTTTTCCATGGATTTTTAAGGTATACTTTAATATGGAAAATCATTATTTTGAAAAATCAACTTGTATGTGTTTCATTTAAGTTATATCTTTTAAAAATACAATGTTAAAAATTGTTCTTCAAAGTCATTCTTTTTATGTTTATTGTTGAATTTTGTTTATTGAAATGATTTGAAGATTGTTTGAATGGAAATGCTCTATAACATCATTAGTTATAATCATCTAAGCATGTTCCATGTTCTCATTTCCTTTCCTTTTGGTTTCATCATCTTAGAAATGGAAATGAATGTTGTTTGCATGTTTCCTTATTTGTTTACATTCTTTTTATATGCAAATGTCAATTGGTTCCATGTATGGTGGTGATATTAGTTATATTTGTAGAAACCATACTAGAATTCAAATCCATCCTCTATGCCTTCTAGTCATTTCTTTTTGGATGGTTATGATGTTGATTCATGTGAATTCTCTAAGTGATGTCATCCTTATACATGTTTCAACTTCATAGTAGTGTTCTTGATCACATGAAACTCTTTGAAATCCATTCCTCATATTTCTATATGTTTGATGGGTATCTTAGAAGTTGAATTCATATGATTTTGACACTTTGGAAATTGCATGCATTACCAAGTTATATCCTTTCACATTACAATTTCTCTTGTTCATCACTTTGCTCATTAGTTATATCTTTAAAAGTGATGAATATCTTTTTATGATGCTTGATGGAATTTTGTGTTTGTCACATCCTTGCTATTAATCATGTTGTCATATTCAATTGGTTTCATTTGATATAATTTTCCATTGATTTTATATCCAATTGATGTCTTATCTTGTGAATGTGATAGACCTTGTGTACATTGGATTGAACTTGATAGTTATATTTTTTTTTCATTCCATGTCACATTCCATTAGCGTCATAAATTTCATGTTTGCCTCCTCACTTGCTCATATAGGTAAATCTCATGACCACCATGTTTATGTGATCATAATATTGGTTGGTTAATTGTTGAGGTAGGCTTCATGTTTGAATTTCATTTCACTCATCTTGCATATGATAGTCATATTTTTTTATTGAATGAAATGATTTCAAAACTTTCATAGTATATGATTTTCATAGTTAAATTATTTGATGCTATGTTTAGTAAACCCCATTTCATCATGGATAGCTCTAATTTGGATTTATCTTAATAGTTATATCCTTTATAACTCCATTTTAGAGTGATAGATTTTAATAGAATTATCCTTGAATCTCAATTGGTATTCTTTGTTTTTCCAATTGGTATCCATGATTGCTTTTCTCATTGACCTTGCTCTCTTTTGGTAATTTGATCATATTGTGCTCTATAGTTAAACGAATATAATCCTTTTCTTGAAGTTGATCCTCAATTGGTAAAACCATCTTCTTCTTGCACTTCATAGTTAAATCGTTGTCAAAAGTTTGACAAAAGGAGAGAATGGATTGAGGGGGAGTGTAAACCTTCATAGGAAGTATTAGTAATGGGCTTTGAACCCTTAGAGATTACTTCCATACATGATAACCTGTTATGAATTTCATTTTCGATTTCTTTTGTTAACAGGTACTAGTAAAGGTATTTTCCTTGTTTCATGTGTGTAGGTACCTTTGCAATTTAATGTCAAAGGGGGAGAGAGCATTCAAGTTCTCTAAAAGGGAAGAGAATGTCCAAGCTTCCTAAGGAGAGATATTGTATGATCTTCTATAGGGGGAGATAATGCATATCTTGCCAAAGGGGGACAGAGGCATGGTCAAAGGGGGAGAGCTATTAGAAGAAAGAAAGCTTGGAGCTAAAGAAGATACTTGGCCATAGAGAGGAAGATGAAGAGAAAGCTTGAAGAATGATCAAGCTCCAAGCATCAAGAAGAATGAAGAAAAGGACCCTGAGCCCAAGCAAAGAGAAAAAGCATCCAAGAAGATTTCAAGACTTGTCCAGCTTAGGGGGAGCTGAAGACTTAGTGTGTAATTTCAATGATGAGTAAGTTGCCATCAAATTGCAAAAGGTGAGATTGTTAGGGATTTTGTATTTGCAATTTGATGGATGCATTTTCACTCTAGCATCATTTGAATTTTCACACATGCATTGTTTTAGAAAATCTTGAAATCTTGTTTTATACATGCATTGGTTTTTAGACATGTAGAAATCTTGTTTTATGCATGTTTTTGTTTTTAAACTTGGATGGAATTAATTTGAAAAGATTTTTTAGAAATCAAACAAGCCATTGGTTTTCATTTCAGTTTTGTCTCTTAAGATCATGGAGTTTTTTATTTCAAAAATCATTCAAGCTTTCCATAGGTTCTTTCTTTAAAATCATTATTTTGATTTGGATTTTTCATGACTTTAGAAATTCAGTTTTCATCCTTTTTTCAGTCATGAATTCTTGCTTGAATTAATTGTCTCAAAGTCCCTTGGAAGATGCCCTCAAAAGTTACAAGTTTCATTTTATTTCAGAAATTCTGGGCATCACCAGGTCGACCTGCCTGTGTGGCCGGTCGACCGGGCACACTGCAGGTCAACAGGGTCTCTACAGTACCAACGGTCAGAAATATAGACGTTGTGTGTACCAGGTCGACCCGGGGTCCATGGGGTCGACCGGGGAAACTAGCCGTTGGACAGTTTTTTCCTATAAATTCCATTCTATTCCATCCTTTTTGAAGGCTTGATTAATGAACTTTTGAAATCTTTTTGGAGCCAAAAAAAGGGGATGAAGTTGTAAAGGCCAGAGGGCTTTTTGGAAATCAAATGCTTGAGTTTTAAAAAGGTATATCTTACTTGTCATTTTGATTTCCATTCAAATTAGAATCAATGCATGTTTAAATCTTTGTATTTTCATTTATGCGTGATTTCTAGTTTTTAAAGAGTTGTTTTGCAACCTCATTATCATCTTTGGAATATTAAGAACGGTTTGCAAACTCTCTTGTCTAAATCACATGTGATCGTAGACTTTAACATTCATACAACTTATTTTAGCTCATGTGTGAGGTCCCGCCCTTGGTGGGCCCTCTAATTGCTATTTTATAGACTAATTAATCCTAATTTATGCTAATTACTACTAATCTTTGCTAATTACTACTAATCTTTGCTAATTATTGCTAATCTTTACTAATCTTTGCTAATCTTGGCTAATCTTGGCTAATTACTATTTAATTGGGCTTATTAGGGGTGGATTAGAGAGATTAGTTAGACTTCCTAAGTTAGAATTAGATTTGTTTAGTTGGGTTAGTATTTTAATTAGTAAGGGGTTTTGGGTTAATCCTAGACTATTAGTGCTAGGTAGGTCCTTAACAGGGTCTTAATTAATTAGTGAGGGATTAGTGTCTAATGGTGCTCCTCCTCTCTAGAAGCTTCCTACCAAAAGACCAGATTAACCCCAACCCTAACCCTAATTTCATGATAACCCAAGGGCTAAACTTGTCTTTAATCACTTCCCCCTAATCTATAAATTAGCACCATTCCCAAAAACCCTAAACCTAAGCCAGCCACTATTCATCTTAATTCCCTGCTCCCTCATTCCCTCTTCCAAACGACTGTTGCAGCTGCAGCTACTACTCTTCTTCCCTCTTTATTCACTCTGGTTTCCTCTCATTTCCCCTCCCTCCAAGCTGTTGCTGCAGCCATTGTTCTTCTTCATTTCCTTCTCCTTCCTCTCTCATTTTTCCCCTTGAGCTACTGTTACTGTGTGCTGAACGGGACTGATTCTGGGCTGGGAATTTCTTTCCTTGGAGCTACTGTCACTGCTGGGATTCTTGCATTAAGGGGCAGCAGTTGCTACATCATCTTCTTCCCCTATCCTTTCTGCACCTGGGAACTTCCATAGCTGATTATCTCTCTCTACAAACCTTCTCTCCATTATTAAGGCAAGTGCACCTACTGATTAACATAGAATGTATGTGTTTCCTTTGATTTCTATGGTTTCATCTCATGAATTGTGATTATTGAGTTTTAGAATTCTACCTGAGCCTAGTTGGGTTGATTGGATGAAATGGACATTGATGGATGGGCATTGTAGTGTTTCTACAAGTTGTAATTGTTAAATTGATTAATGGGTTAGTTTAAGAAGCAATCTGATTAGAAACGAGCGGAGAAGAGTGACTGATACAGTCACTGTTATGAAAACAGAGTGTTTTGTTGGGTTGAGATCAGTGGGCCCAGGAGGGCCACCTTGGAGATCCGGACCCCATATCGTGTAGGGTCATCTTGGGCGACCCAGGGGATGAGGGTTGATCGTGGGCCCTTGATTAGTGGGGCCCACGATCATTGCTTCTCTTTGTATCGGGCGTAAGGAGTGGTTTTTATCTGATTTGATCCGGTTGTGGGGCCCAGGTGGGCCATTGATTGCAGATCAAACCCGGGCCTCTTGTAGAGAGTCCTTGGGCGACGTTAGTGGTATAGTCTGATCTGAGTTCCCTCCAGTGGGGGGGGGGCCCACCATCCAAGCCTTCCAGTGTGACGCCGTCGCCCCAGCCCATTCCAGACGCTGGTTCTGTGTTGATAGCACCTGACGAGTTTAAATGTAAGAGGAAAAGATGAGTGGATTAGGAAGAGTGAAAAAAAAAAAAGAGTAAGGGGTAGGTGAGGGATGACCTGTTGAGTGGGTTAGAAGAGAGAAAGGTGAGGGATGACCTGTTGAGTGGGTGAGGGATGATGTCACGTGGGTGGATATGAGTGGTGAAGTATGGGATTGAAAAGGGGTATTTACTATATATATATAGATAAGTGTTAGTGGACTTAGGTTCTGGATGGGGGCTTTGGGCCCAGTGGGGCCCACCAATCTATAGCCCATTAGTTACTTAATTAAAAATAATCCCTTAGTTTTCAATACCTTCTATTAGCATCATTAATTTTCATTAACTAGAAATATAGACCCTTTAATTTTATCGGACCAAATCGGAGCTGGGCCCAGTGGGGCCCACTATTGCCATAACCCGTTAGCTTTATTAATTAAACAAAACATTTTGTTTTCTAATGTGTACTATGGGACCCACTGGTTTTCGAAAATTAGGAGAGTAGGACCTTAGCCTTATGGAACCCTATTAGAATAAATTAACTTGTTACCCCTTAAATTAATATTTTCAGACCCTTTGGTCTTTGAATTAATTTAAATTAATCTGGACCCTTTAGTTTTCCACTTTTATAAATATCATTAGTTTTTATAATTTGATTAAGCCCTGGGTATTTACGAACCGAATTCGAATAGTTTGTGCATGACTTGGATATTTCCATCAGACCCAGACCTTAGTGTAAAAGTTGAGATTTGGCCTGGAGTCTGTTGACTCAGGTACACCCATGTACCAGATCAACCGGCTGGCCACCTGGTCAATCGGGTACACTGGAAATTTCAGAATCCAAACCAAATCCCAACTTTGATTCCAGTGGGGCAGATCGACCCGACCCTTGCCAGGTCGACCTGTCACACTGCGAATACTAGGATGTGAGTTTAGCATTGTTGTATGATTAATCGATTGTGGGACCCATTAACCATCCAAATGAACTTCCATCAATGTGCCAAGCACGAGTCAATGGCGTGGCTCGACCTTGACTCGTGGGGACCACCGATTAGGGTTTTGGTTATTAATCTAAGATGATTTGACCTCTAAAAGTTGTTAATGGTGCCCGTACTTTTCCTAAGCACCAAATACAGTATCTTATGGCATCAATGACTTCGTTTAGAGATCAAATTACCGGAGATGGACCTGAACCTAACGTGGCCCATTTACCTAGGATTGGACCGTTGGATTTCCCTGTTGATTCCTTCATTGAAGTTTATACTTCTCTTTATTTATATTCTGTCATTCTTAGATCTTTAGATTAGTTGTTTACAATTAATTAAACATAATTGGAAGACTTGAACTTAGGGTATCTAGAGGTGACCCGATAGTGTGGTTTCGGAGATCATTGACCCGTGTCTGTGTCTAGGCGGGCCCTTATTGGGCCTAAGTGTGGAGATGTGAACCCTTTAGCTTGAAGAGGTAGTTTCTTTTGGACTGTTAAGCTGTTATGGATTGAATTGGAACTGTTATCAGTAATAGATGGATTAGTTGCCTCGTTTGGACGGTTTTAGACCAGGCCATGTACTGATGGGCCTTGGTATGGATCCAACGAGTGGGCCTGGACCTTGAATGAGATCCAGAGACTGTATTGAGATGTGTAGACCTCTTAGAGATATTGTTACGACCTTGTTCACGCAAGGCAAAGCCTAGACAGACACAGACCTTAGAGTTATTCTCGAGTCGGCATGAACATTCACTCGGTTGATTTAAGCTCAGCCTGTGGACTGATCATCCCCGGTAGGAGCTAGATGAGTGTTGTAGAGCTATGGTGATGAGCTGACGGACGGTGTGATACCATGCCGGTCTGGAGTGATGAGATGATGAGATGATGAGTGATATTCGGGATTAGTTATTCCCACTGGTGAGATTTCCCCGCCGCGACTGTGTTCAGTATGGGAGGGCCGCGACATAATATCCCGCGGTATTCCAGCTCGTGTGAATGTGCCACTTTCGTTATAGTAGTTTAGATGTTTATCTTTGTACTGATTCTTTATGATTTAAATGCACAACTGCCTAGTTCATTTCCCTTGCTATTCATTTAATTTATATACCTGTCTTTATTTCCTTTGATATATATGTTCTATGTTAGTAGTATGCTGTAACTTGCCAGATCTTTTAGATCTGACCCATTCATTGGTGCTTAGGCCTTGACCCAGAGATCCCTGATGACGCACTAGCTGTAGTGGAGGCACCCGTTGCTGGAGAGTACGCATGGGGCCCGGCCGACACGGATGTCGAGCCGGAGGGTGGAGACGATCTATACGGGTTTTGAGGGACACTCTTTTATTTTGGGTTTTGAGTGAAATTTTGTAGCAAGTTGGGTAGATTCAAATGTATAAGTTTTGATTAACAACTGATACTGTAACTAGACCTTTGTTCTGCTCACACTTTATATATCGATACCTATTGCTTCCGCATTGTTTAATTGTTATGCTTCCGTAATTTAAATGTTATTATTATATGGTTCAAAAAGTTTTAAATTGGACCTCACTGCGGCCTACGATCTTGGAAGTTCTCGGATTTTCCGGGAAGTAGCGCGCCAATTTCGGGTATTCGAACGAGTATATCGGTATCCGGAATTGGGGCGTTACATCATGTCTTTAAGTTGTTTGAATCTTTCATGTGATTAGCATTTATCTTCAATCATCTTTTTCTAAGCTTTGATTTTAAAATGCATCAAGCATTCATTTAAGAGCTACATTGTAGAAATTGATTGAAGTAAAGCATTCATACACTTGTGCACACACTTTAGCTTATTTTAGTGTATGTTTGTAATTTGATTTACACTTTCATATTAGCCTATTTAGAGGCAATTCACTTGTGCTTAAATTGAATCGCTTAGAGTGTTCTTTTGTGAAGACACCTTTTTAGAGAAATCATTCATTTGTAAAGGTTATTGCTTAGCCTAAGAAAAGCATCTTGTAAAGGTTATTGCTTAGCCTAGAAAAGCACATTGAGAGGTTGTTGTTTAGCCTAGAAAAACAACATTGTAAGGGTTATTGCTTAGCCTATTAAAAAGCATAAATAGTGGAAATCCGGTGGGGTGATTGGATCACAAGCCGGTAGTGGACGTAGGCATTGAGGCCAAACCACTATAAACCTTTGTGTAGTGGTGTTTTCTTGTGGTGTTTGTTTTCTTAGCTTCCCCATCTTGTCTGGTAAATCATCACATGCGACTAGTTTATGTTAAGGTATCAAAATTGGTCAAAATTGGTCATATTTGTAGTACACCCTATTCACCCCCCCCCCTCTAGGGTTAGGATCCCAGGACTTTCATTTAGTTCCTTAACTATTAAAATACAAGTGCTTGATTCATGTACTTGCCTTAGGTTCCTTTTACGAATGTCATTTACATTGAGCGTTCTGATTTTCGGACTAAAGATTCAAAAGACTATTATGGGCTTGCTCCTGGTAAATCTGTCCTGCTAAGGTTTGTGCTTCTACGACCCTCTCTAAGAAATGCATTCCAACCTCACTTTTTGACTACTTGACTGCTTTTACTTAAAAATGCTACTATAATGATTTCCTGTGTTTTTCTTTGTCAATACAAGTGATTCTTTATCCCACTAATTTGTGCAGATATGCCTTCCCTATCAAATGCACGGAAGTTGTATATGGGGATGATAAGAAGACTGTTGTTGAGATTCATGCTGAATATGACCCTTCTAAAAAGATAAAGCCCAAGGTTTGGTTCATTGGATAGTTCCTTTTCTTTTTTTAATCATCTCTCCTTGCAAAATATTTTGCAAATGTACGGTAAAGGATGCAAGCAGGTTAGCCCAAGCCAAGTTTTGTTTCAGGCCTGAAAATGGGGTTGCATTTTGGTTTTGCTTGCTTGTCTTCTTGATGGATGAGTGGTGCACAAGTTGTGAGACCATCTACTTCCCTGGCCAGCTATGTGAGATGAGACACCCTTGCCACTTGGGTGTCTCACATTTCTCTTTGCTTGCTTAGTCTTTGCAGAAATTAGATATAGGCAAGGTCTGGCTCAACAATGCTTATTTGTGGGACTCTTAGTTCATATAAATATGCTCGGATCAGGTCCATGGTCTAAAAGTTGTTCTCTATCCTGAAAACTTTGAACGAAGTGCTCCCCATTGATAATACAGGCAATGGGGATTTATGGGAACTATTGACACTTGATGCAGGGTGTTCTCCATTGGGTAGCACAACCTTCTCCAGGGGTCGATCCTCTTAAAGTGGAAGTCAGATTGTTTGATAAACTATTCCTTTCAAAGGTGTGTTACTCTCATTTCTCTGCAGTTTTTTTTTTTTTTTTACAAAGTCACAGCCGTGCTCATGACTTATTTCTAATTGCATCGGAATCCTGCTGAACTTGATGATTGGCTTGCTGATTTGAATCCACATTCCAAAGAGGTCATACCAAAGCTTTTGTTGTGTCCACTCTTGCCAATGCTGTATTGGGAGACAAGTTTCAATTTGAAAGGCTTGGTAAACTCCGCAATCTTCATTTTTTTGTTTTACTTGTTTATGGGTGTGCCTGGGTATGCCCCAACTCTCATAGTCAGTCTTGAATGATCTGGCATAATGGATTATTCTCCATTCTGTTCCTTTGGGGGCTGCTCAGAGATTGGAATGACGGTCAGTGGGCTACCCCGTTTTTCCAGCTTTACCGCTCTATGAAATTGATCCTCCATTCTGTTGTATCTCTAGAGATATATGCCTTTTAAGACTGCAGTAAGTTTTCAGCATTGATATATATATTTTATTTTCACGTGTTGATCCCACATGGGGATGTGGTTTCCTGATTCTTTCAATTTTGATAGCAAGTGTCATTTAGCAATATAGCATTTAGTATCTATGTAGTCAGAAGTACTGTAGGTGGCTTGTCAGAAATTGATCAGGAAATTCCATTGTTTTTTTTTCTAAAACAACAAATACTTAGTAACGGATATAAACCATTACAAATATAATACTTAGTAATGGACTCCAACCGTTACAAATACAATACTTCGTAACAGATATCTACCATTACAAATAGGTTGACCAAATAGTTATATATGCGTCAGAAAGTGGGAATTACCAACAGTTTTATCCGTTGGGAACAAACTATGAACAAAATTAATAACCGTTACTAATAAATTGTAACGATTATAGATGTGTTACTGAAATTAATTTCAGTCATAGTTCATAACCGTTAGTAATATTTCTAACGGTTATTAAGTGTTACTAACTTCCGTTACTTTTCATTTGTGACGCAATTGTGTCAACGTAAAATAACCGTTACTAATATTTTTTGTAACGACTGTAGATTCGTTACTAATTGATTATTATGGTGTAGTGCTAGATATGGTAAAACCAAACCTAACATCCCTAACAATGGAATTGGAAGGAGATGGAGTGGTTGAGGTTAAAATTCTATATGAGAATATCCCTTGCCGAGAATGTCTATCTGCAGGTCACTTATCCTCTAAATGCCCTTTCACCTCCAAGCCTCCTCTGCTGAAGACCCCATCTAATGCAACAAATGCAACTATAACAGCTCCAGTAGTAGTTAAAGACACAGGTGACAGAGAGGAGGTCGATTTCCTATCAATGGTCCCCTAGTAGCAACTTCCTCAGGCTCAACCCCCATTCTCTTAATCACACCGTCTACCCCAATGGTCCAACCTCTTGGTGGCAACAGCCTCTACCTTCTCAGATTTGAGACCTATCAGTCTCCTCAATTTCACCTATAAGATCATTTCTAAAGTTCAAGCTTCAAGGTTATCTAACATTCTCCCTCTCCTAATCTCCAAACACCAGGTTGCTTTTGTCAAAGGTAGAACAATACATCACCATGTAGCTCTTTCCCATGATCTTCTTCAGAAATTAAAAACTAATATCTGAGGGCCGTCAATCTGCATGAAATTGGATATTTCAAAGGCTTTTGAAAAACTACAATGGATTTTTCTATTTAGGGCTCTCAAATTCTTTAGTTTCTCTTCAAAGTGGATCAACCTAATGAGGGAACTAGTTTGCACTAGTAGATGTTCGGTTCTGGTGAGCAAAAGTCCAAGTGGTTTTTTTCAGTTCTTCCTGTGAATTGCGTCAGGGAGATCCCCTCTCCCCCTACCTTTTCATTATAGCAGAGGAGATCCTTAGCCTTAAAATTGAAGAGCTTAGGCTAGTAGGCTCTATTTTCCCAATATCCCAGGTCAGCTTCACCCCCTGTCATTTAATTTATGCAGATGACATCTTGGTTTTTCTCAAAGGGAATAAGAGAGGGCTGGAGCGGCTTCAAGATCTGCTCCAGCTATGTCAAGATTCCTTTGGCCAATGCTTCAATCTTCAGAAAAATCAGGTTTTTCTCGACAAGTGAAGTGTTCGGAAAGCCAACATGGTTTCAGGGCTTCTGAAGATCAATGTTGCCCCACTGCCTTTTGTCTACCTAGGAGTGCCTGTGTTCTTTGGATGCACCTGGCACAGCCACTTTAGCCACATTATGGATTCCATCAGAAGTAGACTGGCAGGTTGGAAGACCAAATGCCTCTCTTTTGTAGGTAGATTGACTCTGGTGAGACATGTGCTTCCATTCCTCTGCACATTGCTCTTGTTCTGCCTCTTCCCAGCAAAAAAAGCCTCCATATCGAACGGTTGATGAGAAACTTCCTTTGGTCGGCAAGTCCTGACAAGCTAAAATCCAATCTGGTAAGATGGGAGCTAGTCTGCCTTCCAAAATATGAAGGCGGGTTGGGTCTTCGCAGGTTAAAAGAATTCGACGTAGCGTGCCTTAAGTTTCTAGCTTGGTCAGCTATCAATGCATATTCGTTGCGGACTATCTGGTTCACAGAAAGGTACCTTAGGGAGCCTACTTTCTGGAATCTGAGGAATTCTATTGTGGGCCCTTACATAGGGAAGAAGCTTAGTCCTCATTTCCTTTTCTCTTCAAGAGGACAACAAATGGCTTATTGGTAATGGAAGGTCCATTAGTCTTTGGTTCGATAATTGGATTGACCCCCATCCAATTGCCCCAAGGTTCCCTAGTATCCAGTTTTTTAAAAATGCCAGTGGCTGACACTATAGTGGACAATGCCTCGAGCATTCCCAACCAGCTCCCTTCCGAGCTACAGGATATCCTTATTCAGTCTACGAGCCTCATCCCTATTAGGAACAATTCAGTTCCAGACACTCTCTCTTAGCCTGGGACCTCCTCAGGAGTCTTTTCCATCTCGGTTAACTGGAACTCGCTGAGGACTATAGTAGCTGCGACTCCTTTGTCCAAGCTGATATGGAACAAATACATTAACCCTCGCTTAGCTTGTCTGAGTTGGCATTTGTTCCATAGGAGAACCCCGACGGACATCTGGGCTAAATTCAGAGGGTGGTCCATTGTATCAAGATGCCATAACTGCTTTAATGAAGAGGAATCAGATATGCATTTGTTTTTCTATTGCATTCTTGCAAGAAACTTATGGCATTGGCTCCTCACTCCCTGTGGTGCCACATATTCATATTCCCTTTCAGACTCTTGCATTTGGTTGACCATTAATTCTGCTGGAGATGCCCTCAGAAGAAAATGTGCAGCCGCTATCATCTTCCACGCCATCTTTGTCTTATGGTCTGTCAGGAACAATTCCAAGCTTAATTCTAAGAAGCCTTCTCTTGAGAAAGCCAAAGTGGTTTTCCTGGACCGCCTGAAAGGTATGGGTACCTCAGTTCAAGAGCTGCCTCCTCACCCAATTCTTGTTTACTTTGGAATCTCTTCTTAATTGATTTTTGGCTCTATTTTTTTCATGTGCTGAGCTCTTCTCTTCCTCTTCTTTTAGTTTTTGTGTCTCTTCTCTCCTCCTTTTGGCTTCCCCTACTAAAGGGTCAGTAATGGACTGTATGTTTTGGTTTACTTGTTCTAGGGGCCTTGCCCTTTTTTTTCCCTTAATACAAATTTACCATTAAGCAAAAAAAAAAAAAAAGGAAGAACAAATGTGTTTCTAGTCATTAAGGGCAAATGAATCCCATATTTCCATTCCTTAGATTGTGCTTTTTTATTGTTATCTGCTTTAATTGCTTTCAATTGGGTTTTCTGGTTTTTCTATTGTGGTCGCAACATATTTTCTACTTTAGGAATTTCTACCTTTAGGAATTTTAAATTAGGTTTTTTTTAATTGGTTCTAAGTTTGTAATTATTTTTCAAATTTATTGACATTGGTTGTATAGATTCTATCTAGGCTAAGTTTAGAGTTTTGTTTTGTTAGGATAGATCAAGCTTGGAGTATTTTAACTATAATTAGTAAATATAAAATCAATATTGTGCTTAATTATCTTAGACAAAATAAAAAAATATGAAAACTCAACAAGTAACACTTGGATTTTATCGTCGAATGAAAGAAATAAATATGAAAAGCCGAAAGGCAAAGCTTGGAGTCCTTTCACCAAAATTATCACATTAATTTTGTGTTTTTTCTAATGAAGAAAATTAAAATTGTGTTATCCTTCAAGGAAAGAAACAAATGTTGAAAATCAACATGCTTAACTTAGTACCCTTTAACGGGCAAATCATAAGCCTACATGTGTATAAACATGGTCCTAAATATCATTCCAATCAATGCCATATAAGCTGTTAGATGAATCGCTTTGTGAAATGTAAAATTATGTGCAATACAAGCTACCAATTCAGCCTTATTTATTCATCCTTCGGATTGGATCTTGGAATGGGGATGGCATAAGAAGCATGATTTGGATTGGGAATATTTGAATCTCAATTGTTGTTACTACTACAACAGTTTACACATTTAGCCACGAAATTTTTCATTGCAAAAAGTCACAAGAACGTCGGTAAAAGCCTTTACCGACGCAAATATTTTCGTCAGCTGATAAGTCCACAAAATTATAGCTTTCATTCATCATTTTATATGCATTTGTGGACTTAATTAGGTTAATTGCATAGAATTACACTTAATTTCATGATTTCATTCATTTGAGCATCAAAGTTGGAATCTTTGTCAAATTTGGTCAGAATTCATTACATTGCATGGCTTTTGTGAAATTAGGAATTTTCATCTTATTCATCACCCAAAAAATTAGTTTTTCTTAGCTTCACTAATGCATGCCTGCTAATTTTGACACTATGTGTTATTTTTGAAAAGTTAGATATTTTTGGTGCATTAAGTAGGCATGTAGGGTCCCATGCATAGTCAATCTAGATTCTTCACACCTGATTATTATTGAGATTATTTAATTTTATTTATGTAGGAGAAGTCAAGAGTGGGACCTGCACTGTTGAAACTTAAAGAGTGATCAAAGGCGGGACGCCCTTCATGAAAGAAAGAGAAAATTGGAAACTTTGCAAGGAGAGTTGACTAGTCAAAGTTGCAAGTGAGGAAGCATGCCAAATATGGGAAGATAATCAAATAAGAAAGAAAATAAAGTGTCCAAACATATTTTGAACGTCCAACATGGGCCCCACACACCCCATTGCATGCCAAAAATAGAAGTTCCCTTAATTGCACAATTATTCTCGGATTTTTCAGGGGCAACAAATTGAAATGGTAATAACTTTCAATCTGAGTGTTGGATTAGTGCAATCTATATACCGTTAGAAAGATCTTTTCGAGTAGATATCCGTGGAGCCCAAGATTTCATAAATCAGAGCTATATCGAGGGAGATATGACCTCTAGAAGTTTGCTGTTATAATTCTATGCGGGAATTACAAAAGGTTTTTAAAATTGGCAACTTGAGAGATGTTTGAGGAGTTCAATTTGGCAAGACTTGGAGTCCAAGAGACCACACTTAGTAACAAATCCTCTTCAATTCAAATTCTTTCCAAGTGTGAAGCCTAACTTGAGTACTAAGCAAGAAATCTTTACCAGTAAGGAAACAAGTCTTAAAAGAGAGGAGATTCTTTGCTAAAAAGAAGGCATCAACATCTATAAAACCATTCTCCACCAAGCATCCCAGCAGAGCCCTCTCTCCTAAACATCCCTCTCTTCTCTTCCTTTCTTATTTTCCATTAGTTTATTTTTATTTTTGGTAGCCTTGGACCATGTCCAAGGATTTATTTTGAAGGAGAAAATTTGTGAAGGAGAATTGAAGTTGTAAAGATGCAATTTTTAATGATAAATCAAGAAGCATTCTTTGCAATGGCGGGCTAATTTTCTTGATTAGAGTTATGGATGTAGGTAAGTAATTGTCTTTTTATTTGTTTAGTAATTCTAATTTGTGTTCCATGATTATATGTTTAATGATTAATAGGCTTGTCTTTGTGCCCTAGGCAAATCTCTACTTTTATTTCTAAAAATAAAAATTATTTTTTTGACTACTCATGCTTAGGTTTGACAGGCCATGCTTAGGATTTAGATCTTTTGATGGTTTATGCTTACTTTTGATGGGTGGTGCTTAAATTATTTTTATTCTTTTATGAGATGAAGGAAGTCTTGAGTTTTGAATTTTTATGATTAAGAAGGGATTTTAAAAGTTAAATCTTCCAAATTAAAAACATTGATTTGTCTTTGATTTGAAGTAAAAATTGGAACAAGTTAGGGTTACTTAATAAATAATTGGTGGATGCTTATTGGATTCCTATGCTCTAATCACCTTCATTAATTGGTAGATTTCGAATTTCTAAATTAGTTGCTTATTTTTATATCTAAAAACTCAAAACTTTTCTTAATTGTTAGTTAATTAGTTTTCTTAATTTAAAAGTTTCTTTAATTAGCTCCCTATGGGTTCGATCCGTTCTTGCCACTGTCTCATCTAGACACCCGTGCACTTGCGGTAATTTATGATTGATAAAGATCACATCAAGTTTTTGGCGCCGTTGCCGGGGAGATAATTTGAAAAGAATCTTTTAGTTAGGATTTCTAGCATTATTTGTTCATATCATAGCATACTTTTTAGTTAGTTGAATTCATAACTTGCATTAGGTTTAGTTTTTGTGTTTCTTAATGATTGTGGTTACTGTTTTTCAGGTTTTTGTTGCTGTTCTTTAATTAATTTTCGGACTGATTTCAAGTGGTTACATAGAAGACAAATTTCAGCACTACTTTTTTGACAGATTTGGCTTGGTTTTTCCCCAAACGTTCGCACTTTGAAAACCAATCAAACGGACTCCTTTTGACTTGAAATTTGGGTGGATTGGACTTTGGTATACTGACTTTGAACCATAAAAATTTCAGAAAGAAATACGTTCTGGAAGTCCAACTTTTAGTGCCGTGAATAGGGCCAATCAGTCAAGCAGATTCTGCAATCAACAGAAAAACTGTTTCAAGTAGCCAACTTCATTATAGCATAACTTCTTCGTCTTTTATCCTTTTTAGTCTCTGCTTTTTTTTTTTTGTTTCTTGCAGATTAGGAGACTACATCCCAGTCATTGCTATCAGGTTTTGATTAATACAAATGGGTCGTAAAGATCTATAAACTTGGGCCTGTGCAACAGGTCCCAACACTTAAAATTCTTCAGCACTTGACAGGTTGGTCTCCATTTAACCTAGGACTGCATTAGGAGTTTTAGAAGTGCATCTTTCATTCAAATTGCAGTAGTTTAGGGTTGTGAAATTTAGATTAGGTTTATTTTCCAATTTAGGAGTTTTATTGACAATTATTAGCTATATTTAGTAGATTATTTTGATCTAATATTTTAGTTTTTTTCTTTGAGGTTACATTCTAAATTTTGAAGAACTCTAAAAGGAGGAAATCGCAGGGATTGCTTTTAAGGAAACAAGTTGCTCTCATAATTGTAAAGTTGCTAAAAAAATTGCAGGTTAAGCTTGCACAGTTTAAAGATTTTAGTGGACCCGCTATAAGAGTTTCTAAACTTTACCCCACGAATCTTTTACTCGTAAGTGGGGCTTGGATGATTTAATTTTTGCAAAGTGTGAATGCTTGATTGACACACCATCTAATTGGACACACACTTAATTAAGGGCAATTGACCCTAAAAAGATAAGGTCTGGATTTCATCACCAGATCCTTGCCCAATTAGGCTTAACCACCTCTCACATAGTAACCTAAACATTAATTAAAATCGAGTAGAAACGAGACCATAGGACTCGAGCTCAGTAGGACGAAGACCACAAAAGGTTGCACCAATTGCACTCTTTGGTCAAGTTGATGTTTAGGTAAGTCATGTCCCTACCAAAAAGGGTGGCAGTCTCTGTTCTAGGAGTTTGGTTCTTAAGCGGGACCATTGCCAAGTGCATTGTGACCCCACCACTCATCCTGGGGACTTACCTGATCAATTTGGCTTCATAAGACCGGATTGGAGGCCGTAGTGCACTCTTCAAACCAATTAGGAACTGTCTAGTGAGTTAGGCTAACCCTAGGATATTTTCTTGTGCTCGGTCTTTGTGCTTGACTGCTTGTGCATCATCTAGTAAGACCATTAGGGCCCCGCATATAGATTAAGCTTGCATTTCTTTAAGGTCGAACCCGATGCATGCGCTCTAGACCTGAGAGAGAGAAACTGTGGGTACGCAAGAGTAAAAGGTAAGTCAGGATAGAGCCCGAATTAGCCTTAAACATTGTTGGAAAGTCTTTCATTTTTGAAGAAATTGTTAGGATGGCTGATCAGGTGACCCACCCATGACTTTGAAGGACTACATATACCCCACTAGGAAAACTCAACCGTCCTACATCACCCTGCCTCAGACCAATGCCACATTTGAGCTGAAATCTGGCATGATCTAAATGCTCCCAATATTCCGTGGGCTAGACAAGGAAAACTCATATCAACATGTTAGGGAATTTGATGACATTTGTGCGACCATGAGAATTAATCACATGACTGAGGAGGCCCTTAAACTTAGATTATTTCCTTTCTCCTTAAAAGAAAAGGCTAAAGCTTGGCTTTATGCCTTACAGGCCGGGTCCATCACTACATGGGTCAAGCTAGTCGAAGAATTTTACAAAAAATTCTACTCCAAGAAAAAGACCGCTTCGATTAGGCAGGCCATCAATGGATTCCATCAAATGGAATGGGAGACACTTTACAGTTATTTGGAACGATTCAACGACCTCTTAATCCAGTGTCCCCACGATGGATTTGAAAAAATTCGATTGGTCCAAATTACACTATAAGAAATTTGGGGTTTAAGGACGACACAAATTTGTCCCAAAATGTACATATTTCGTCACCAAGATTAATTGAGACGAAAAATTTTCGACATCCGTTTTGTTGCCAAAGCCTTGTCGCTAAAAGGTATTGGAGACGGAAAAAAATTCGTCATTGAAAAAGATAAATTTGTGACGATTTTTTTTTTGTCTTCAATACACGCTGTTGAAAACATACTTGTAAGTAATTTTTTTCATCTCCAATACACTCTGTTGGAAACATACTTGTAAGTAATTAGTGATAAAATATTTTGTCATTAAAGGAAGAAATTAGAGACAAAAATATTTTGTCATAAATATAAGAAATAGAGACGAAAAAATTTTGTTGCGTCCGCCCAACTCAAGAACTTCCCAGGAGGTCACCCATCATAGTATTGCTCCCACCCGAGCACGCTTAACTTCAGAGTTCTTACGATTTGCAAAACCACATGATTTTAGAAGTCCTCATAATAAGTTAATACGGGATTTGACTTATAAGCCCATGGTCAAGACTTGGATATTTCCGATGCGGGCTAACGGAGACTAATCGTTTGAAGCTCGTGGTTGGCACGTTATGCCCCGTGGTTAAGGGTACCACCCGGACCAAAATCTCACATTCTCCACCACTAGAAATAGAGCCGTCCTCGGCTCTGATACCAACTGTCACAGCCCCGCCCAACTGAGCATGAAATTGTCCGCTTTGGCCCACGTGCATGCGAGAGGACTTCCCGAGAGGTCACCCATCCTAGTATTGTTCCCCCCCCCACCCCGAGCACGCTTAACTTCGGAGTTCTTACGATTTCCGGGGACGCACGGTTTTAAAAAGCCTCATGCGAAGTTAATACGGGGTTTGACTTATAAGCCCAAAGTCAGGACTTGGATATTTCTGATGCGGGCTAACGGAGACTCACCGTTTGAAGCTCGTGGTTGACACGCTACGCCCCGTGGTTAAGGGTACCGCCCGGACCAAGTTCTCATAGTAGCAGAGACTGAGAGACGTAGGTGTACCTAGAGATGAGAGGGATCACTAATCAGAGATGGGTCTGCACTGCGTGTGTTGATGGAGGGTGATGATGATTGATGGGGGCCAATGGGCCATGGGGCTGCTGCCTGAGACGATGGGTGGGAGATGTTGGAAAAGGTTTTGGAAAATGGGGAAAAGGGTTATTCTCTCCTCTTCTGGAAAAGGGTTTTTGGAAAAGGGGGAAAAGGGTTTTGGAAATGAGAGACCGGGATAGATGGAGGGACAAAAGGGGAAACGGGTTTTGGAAAAGGGGCGTTGGATTGGGGGGGGGGGGGGGATGGACGTTAGGGCCAGGGGGGGGGGGGCATTTTAGTCATTTTAAAGGCTTTTCCAAAGCAATGCTTGTAAGAGAGGAATAGGCTCAAGTACGAATGAAATTGGGGCCTTATTTTGTTGGCCGAAATATCTTCGTCTTCCATAACTTATCCTTATTAGTGACGAATTACGTTCATCGCAAAAAAAATATATATTTTGTGACAAATTTTTTTGTCTCCAATGAGCTAAAATAATTGGCGCCCGCAAATGAAATTGGCGCCTTATTTTGGTGACGAAATGTTTTCGTCTTCCATAACTTATCCTTATTAGTGACGAATTAAGTTCGTCACAAAAACAAATTATATTTTGTAACAAAAATGTTCGTCTCCAATGAGCTAAAATAATCCGCGCCAAAGCAAATGAAATTAGCGCCTTATTTTGGTGACGAAATATGTTCGTCTTCCATAACTTATCCTTATGTCACAAAAAAAAATATTATTTTGTGACAACAATTTTCGTCTCTAATGAGCTAAAAAAATTGGCGCCAACAAAAAACAAGTTGGCGCCATATTTTTGTAGACGAAATTTTGTTTTCGTCTCCTATACTTTTGACAAAAATGAAAAAAAACGACAAAATTTATATTTCGTCCTCTTTGGGTGTTCTTTTAAGACAAAAAAATATTTCATCATCAAATTTTGTCACAACAGCCTAGATTTCTTGTAGTGTTATGTATGAAGGCATGGATTGCCCAACCAAACAAATGGTGGAATCTTTCTGTAGTGGGAATTTTACACAGAAAACACCGGAAGAAGCTTGGACATTTTTGGAAGATACAGCTGAAAACTCATTGTAGTGGGCCCCTATCAAGAGGGAGCCCATCAAACCCACCATTCCTGAAAAGGGGGGGATGTTCAAGATTGAACCCAAAATAGAGGTAGAGGCCAAATTGGCCACACTGGCGAGGAGAATAGAGGCTTTAGAGCTGAACCAAAGGCCAACTCCAAACACTTTGGAGTCATTGAAATATAATCAGGCCGTGAATGGAGGGATTGACCCAACAACTTTGGGTCAGACCGAGTCTATTGAGGAGGTGAATGCGCTTTATCAAAACACTCATTTTGATAATCGTCAGAGGTATGACCCATACTCCAATACATACAGCCCAGGTTGGAGGGATAATCCGAAATTTTCTTGGACCAAGGGTCCAATTCAAGGTGGCCCATCTCAATGCACTCAATTTCAGCCCATTCAATCTCAAGCCAATGCCCCCACCCGGTTTCCAAAAGCCCAATTTCACCCACTACAAAAAAAGGACTTTTAGTCTCGCTTTTAAATTGAGCTTTTGTGTCGCTTTTACTATAAAGTGACACAGTATGGTCTGATGTGTCACTTTAGAGGAGGAGTAAACGAGGAGGAGGTTTGTTGTGTCACTTTTCTATAACGCGACACACACAAAACAAATTTGTCTCGTTTTATTCTTAAAGTGACACTAGCGGAGCAAGTTTTTAAAATAATTCAAACTAAATATTGAGGATGGTTTTCCCCACTAAACAAAAGTGACACAAGAAGTTTGGTTGTTCTTTTATTTCGGGAAATAGAAAACAAAAGCGACACATGAATTTGGGCGGGTGCAAAATTTGGGCGGGTGTTCCCTCCATCTTATATCCCATCCCTTCGTTCCCTCCATACCTCATTCCCTTGGCGCCCAAAATACCCCAACGATCAGAGCGATCCCCTTGAGGAGTGTCTGAGACGATCGACAGGTGCAGGTTTCTTCTTCTTTCAGCTATATATCTTTCTACTGTCTGTGTTTCAAACGATGGAGATTTTGGGTTTCTGTTAGATTGTGGGGATGGGTTCCATGGTGCTGGGAGATTTTGGGGGTGGATTGTGGGAGTGGGTTCCTTGGTAGGGGGGATGCAGACGATGGGGGAGATGGA
Organism: Cinnamomum chago; assembly: GCA_038049695.1. Classification (NCBI taxonomy): domain Eukaryota; kingdom Viridiplantae; phylum Streptophyta; class Magnoliopsida; order Laurales; family Lauraceae; genus Cinnamomum; species Cinnamomum chago. Next base: position 40,749,698 of record CP142453.1, on the reverse strand, counting down.
GATTTTGGGTTTCTGCTGGATTGTGGGAGTTGGCTCCTGCGATGCTCCTCTTCATCCCTCCCTCTTCCTCTCTCTTCTGTTACTTTATGCCTTGCTCTATTCTGCTGGCAGGCTGGGTTGGTTGGCATTTTTGTAAGCCTCCCTCCCCTTTTTGGTTCTCTGTTGTGAGGCTGTGTTGCCCTCTTTCTTCTTCTTCTCAATATTCATTTACCATTAAGCAAAAAAAAAAAAAGTAAGGGTAGTTGAAGGCTTGAAGCTTCAACTGATGATACAATGCTAATTTCTGTTTTGCATGTTTTTCTGTATTTTCTTAAAAATTCTATTGGGCACAGACAATTAACAAATTTATTCCCTCTATACCTCACACTCTCAATCTCTTCCCTCTATACCTCGGGCTCTCAATCTCTTTCCTCCCTCACCTCTCAATCTCTTCCCTCTATCGCTCACATACTCAATTTCTTCCCTTTATCTATCTCTCACTCACCAACTACCGGTGGCAAGGTATCCATAAATTTTGTTATTTTTTTAGGCTTTAATTTGTTGAAAACAAAACTTCTTCTTTCCTCATTAATGTTTAACCCATCGATGTTTATGCTGCAGTTTAGGGGTTTTCTGGCTCTTTCTTTTATCAACAATATTTAACCCATCAAAAGGTAAGACTTTATTACTTTAATTTTATTGTTCCCTTTTTTTATTACAAATACTGGGCTGATTTTTTTTCTTATTTACTTTAATTCACTCTCTAGAAAGTTTGAAGCTTTATTAATCATTAATATAACATATAATCAGTTTGTGATATAGTGAAAATTGTACGTCTGTAACTTCAGTATTGTGATTTGATGCTTTCTAACGTTAGCTGCTTAAATTTCTTGTCAAATTACATACAAACTTGAAATTGTTGGACAAGACATGCCAAAAACCTAGGGTTGAATCACACTCAGCTGATCGAACTTCCATCCCCAAAATAGGCTTAATGCAAAAAATGCTTAGCATAAGTATTTAAGTAGTGTATGAACTGGTTCTTTTTTTGGGTATGCTGGAGTTTCTGCTAGCATCTCCATATAAGGAAGTTCACATAATTTCTTAGGGAGGTGAAGTCTCAGACGGTCATAAGTTTTCGTCTTCCACAGAGATGCTACACTTGGAAAATTTTCATCACTAAGATGTGACCCTAAATTTTTTATGAGGGATCTATAAGATAAATAACTTAGTTTACATGACACTATGACCATGACAAGTAGGGAAAGAGAGCTGTTTTCCTTGGAAGAGAAGAGTGGGTGATTAGAATCATGTGGAGTGCATTAAAGGCAAAGAGTGTGTAAGAACAAGACTTAGGGTTGTACAACTAAATTTCATTTTCAATCTCCCTCGAAATTGTTTCATTTTTTTTAATATTGCTTAGACCTTAGTTTGATGTCGGATCTCATTAAGTGTATCTCATTAATGACTTGGTTCTTGTTGTCTTAGAGGAGTACTTTTTAAATCTGATGGGCATAGCTTGAACATTGTTTTTCTTACATTTCTTTTGTTAAGTAAGATGCTATGCTGATTTGAGATTTGTTAAAAGATTCATTTGATCAGAAGCAACATGGTCATGGTCCAAATATTAATTATCTTTAGTTTTTTACCAGGCCATGTTAAACTGGCTAAGCTAGCATGTGTACTAAATTACTAACTAATTGAAAAACAACGTATAGCCGCATAGGCCATATACCTGGTTTCATTTTAAAAGGGTTGGGATTCCATGAGTATATCTTTTTGTCCCTTTTGTTGTTTTCTATTTGTCATATGTTAGATAAAGATGTTAGGTGGGTGCTTACATGTCATGGCTACGAAGAATTATATGTCTGTGATTTTCTTGAGAATTTTGGTGTTTTAGAATTTCAGGATTTTTGTTAATTTGGAATGGACAAGTCTTGGATGTCCAAGCTGAGAAATTCGAATGAATACATTGAAGGGGTTAACAATCTTCTTAGTTTTGGAAAGGATGAAGAAAGTTATATATGCTGCCCATGCAAAGACTGTGGGAATCTCCATGAGTTAACTAAGAAGGAAGTCAGAAATCATCTTTTTAGACATGGTATCGACATAACTTATGTTCTGTGGAGATATCATGGGGAAAGGCATCTTGCTTCTGATTTTTCAAGTGTTCCTACACATGAGAACACCCATCAGCCCTACAATACGGAGAGCCCCCTCGATGCTACAAACATGAAGGAAATGGCAGAGGCTGTAGATAAACAATATAAGGCTAATCCTGAGAAATTTCAAGAACTTCTTGAAGATGCTGAGACTCCTTTGTATGAAGGTTGTACAAAGATTACGAAGTTATCAGCTATTGTAATGTTGTTTAATTTGAAAGCGAAAGGTGGTTGGAATGACACAAATTTTACGAATTTGTTGAAAGCCTTAGGAGAGATGCTTCCAGAAGGTAATTTGATGCCTTCTAGCATGCACGCAGTTAGAAAGACGTTGTCAATTTATGGGATGAAATATGAAAAAATCCATGCTTGTCCCAATGACTGTATACTTTACAGGGGTGATGAAAATAAGAATAGAACTACTTGCCCAACTTGTGGAGTATCAAGATACAAGGAAAATAAAAATGGGACCGACCAAACTAAAGGTGTTCCGGCTAAAGTTTTGTGGTACTTTCCACCTATTGCAAGATTTAAAAAGATGTTTCAATCTGTGGAAACAGCGAAGTCATTGACATGGCATGCCAATGAGCAATTGGTGGATGAAAAACTGCGTCATCCAGTAGACTCTCAAGCTTGGAAGTTGGTAGACAAGAGGTGGCCTGAGTTTGGTGCTGAATCGAGAAATCTCCGCCTTACACTTTCAGCGGACGGAGTCAACCCATATAATAATCTTAGCAGTAAGCACAGTTTATGGGCTGTGATGTTGGTAACTTACAACCTCCCACCTTGGCTCTGCATGAAGAGAAAGTTCATGATGTTGACAATGCTGATATCAGGTCCAAAACAACCTGGAAAAGACATTGACGTTTATTTAGCTCCCTTAATTGATGATTTAATTACTTTATGGAATTCAGGAGTAGAGGTTTTTGATGCCTACAAGCAGGAGTCATTTCTACTGAGAGCCGTATTGCTATGGACGATCATCGATCTTCCAGCCTATGGTAATCTTTCTGGGAGTACTGTTAAAGGTTACTTTGCTTGTCCAGTTTGTGCTGAAGAGACATCTTCGTATAGGTTGAAATATTGTGGAAAAACTGTCTACACATCCACTACAAGATTTCTATCTCGGCATCATCCATATCGGAAGCAACAAAAGGCCTTTAACGGTGAGAAGGAGTTGAGGGAGGCACTTGAACGATTGAATGGGCAACAAGTACAAAGCAAAGTTGAAGGGATCAAAGTCTCGTGGGGGAAAGAGAAGTCAACACAAGTAGTCAATAAAGGAGATAATGGTCTTATGAAATGCTGGAACAAGAAATCCATCTTTTTTGATCTTCCGTATTGGGAGTACTCACCTCTCCCACATAACTTCGACGTCATGCACATCGAGAAGAATGTATGCGATAGTGTGATTGGTACTCTACTCAACATTCCAAATAAGACAAAGGACCACCTTAAGAGTTGTCTTGACCTGCAGGAGATGAGTTTAAGGATGGAGTTGGCCCCAAAGGTTGGTGAGAAGCGAACATACTTACCCCCGGCATGTTACACATTATCTAAAGCTGAAAAAACTAGAGTATGCAAAACCTTGCACGAGTTGAAAGTCCCCGAAGGATACTCTTCAAATTTCAAGCCCCTTGTTTCAATGCAAGATCTGAAATTGCATGGGTTGAAGTCACATGACTGTCACATGTTGACACAGCAACTACTTCCTGTGGCAATACGATCTGTCTTGCCAAGTCATGTGAGAAATGGAATTATTAGGTTGTGTCGATTCTTCAAAGATCTTTGCGCGAGAGTAGTAGATGTGAAAAGACTGCCTGAAATTCAGAATGATATCGTGATCACATTATGTTTGCTGGAAAAGTATTTTTCGCCATCTTTTTTTCGATATCATGGTTCACTTACCAGTTCATCTTGTTAGAGAGGTTGAAGGTGGTGGTCCTGTTTTCTTCCGATGGATGTACGCATTTGAGAGGTACATTGATTACTTATCTGGTCATTTCTATTATGCATGAAACTTACGCACAATTTATCACTTAATTCTTTAGTAACTGTTTAGGTATATGAGGGTGTTAAAGAGTTATGTCCGAAACCCAACTCGACCGGAAGCTTGTATAGCTGAAAACTATATCACTGAAGAAGCAATTGAATTTATGAGTGAATTCTTACCTGGGTTAGCTGCATTAGGAGTTCATACCTCCTTGGAAATTATTACCACTGATCTGGTAGAAAATGGGAAGCATCCGTCAGGTGGTGAATTCATTGCACCTGATAGCAAAGCCTTGGAGCAGGCACATCATTATGTCTTGCAAAACACAGGAGTTGTTCAACCTTATATTGAGTAAGGATTTTTAGTTCTTTAATTAAACAAATTAAATAATATATTGATGGGTTTTGATAGCTAACAATGTGATTTCGTACTGATATATGATAGGGAGCACATGAGCAACTTAAAGGAACACAATCCCCGCAAGGCCAGAAAACTTACATGGTTACAGGAAGAGCATAACCGTTCTTTTAATGATTGGCTCAAAAGAAGGGTATATAATTACCTGAATGTCTTTTATGTATTGTATACCTCAAACAAATTTGAGTCAGCTTCTTAAACAATATAGGTTTTACACGAGCGGGGCATGGCTAATAACAATGTGTCAGAAGTTTTGAGGTGGATTTCAAAGGGACCATTGCCACGTGTTTTGAAATACTCTACGTATGTAATTAAAGGTCATCATTTTTGCACAAGAAAACGTGATGCTTCACGAGTTAATCAAAACAGTGGAGTCAGGTTGATGGAGACAACCCCCCAAGTTTCAAGTTCAAAGGATCAAAACCCTGTATTTTCCAACATGGGGGTTTTACGGTGTAATTGATGAAATATGGCTGCAAGACTATACTAATTTCAAGGTTTCAGTGTTCAAGTGTGATTGGATTGACAGTAAGAATGGCATCAAGACAGATGATATGGTCTTCACCTTGGTTGATCGTAATGGAGTTGGCCATAAGTCGGATTCCTTTATTTTAGCATCTCAAGCAAAGCCAGTTTTCTATGTAGCTGATCAACTAGATCCCGATTGGTCAGTTGTTGAAGAATCTCATGTAAAGATGTATCATGACGACGACAACCTTATTGAGGGCAACATAGAAGAAAACACTTGTGTCGAAGAATTGCCAAATATCGAATCTTTTGATGGAACTGATGAATCTCAATCAGCTTACATGCGAGTAGATTGTGAGGAGGGGATTTGGGTTGACAACAATAAATCTTGAGTTTCATTGTTTACTAGTACTCCATTATAACAAAAGCTATGACTTTCGCTTGACTAATTAATTACTTATGTTATAATTTTCATATATCTGATAGCTCTACATTCTCATTCTTGCATACTCGATTAGTGTTGCTTGCTTTGCCGATATTATTTTTGTTTGGTTTGCTGATGATAGGTAAGTTTAAGTCATGCATTTCTTTTTATTATTTGTTGGAAATATTATTCTTTCTAGCCTTATGTACTTATGTGTCTGCCTTTGTAACAGTTTTCTATGGATCCAGAAAGGGATATTCAAGCACCTAAGAAAAGAAAGAGGAGACATAAAATGAAGAAATCTGCCAATGACGTTGAGCCTAACGTTAGAGGCCAAACAGTTAAACATGATTTAAATAAGGGTTGGAATGGTGTGAAAGTTGAAGTTGGGTTAGATGAACACGGTGTGCCAATAAATAAAAAGGTGCAAAAGGACTTTGCTAGTTGGGCAGGCACTCAAGTGAAAGTTAATGTCCCGCTTGCTGAATGGCGAACTTGGCCAAAAGTGGATAAGAGAATAAAAGCTGATGTATGGGAGGGCTTACTGGTAATCCTTAAACTTTCCTCTCTTTATAGTTTAAAATACTTTGTGTTCTCTTACTTGTAAGTCAAAGTTCGATGACATTTTATTTGTAGGGAAGGTTCATTATAGATCCGAAATTTAGGAAGGCAGCTCTAAAACAATGTGGTAAAATATGGAGGAAGTTTAAGAATTATCTGACAAGGGAGTTTATTAGACCTTTCATAGACGAACCTGAAGCACTAGTAAAAGCACCTGAAATGTATCCCGATATCAAGCAGCCAGATTGGGAAAAGTTTCTCCAGATGAGGTTATCAGCATAATTCCAGGTATATGTGTTCTACATGCTTTCTTTTTTTTTTTTTCCCAACCGGGACTGTTGGTCTTAGGATGAGAATTCCACACGTTCGAGTGCCCCATCTTCAAATTTTCTGTGAGGAAAAGAGTCAACAGCAGCCCTTGAGCAGAAAATTTATACATATATGATAGTTGATAAACTCAACTGAAGTGCTGAAGTGTTTATGCCTAATGAATTGAGCAAAGGCATCATCTGTTGTACCTGCTTTCATTAGGATTTGTTGGCCAATATAATAATATATGACTAACTAGTACTTTTTCTTATCGAACTATTAGGAATTTAGTAAGGTTCAACTAGCAAAAAGGATGGTGAACGTATACAACCATCGACTAGGAAAGTCAGGTTATGCTGGCCTTGAAGATAAGCTGGTAGTAAATTTTTATAAGTTTCTTATATCATTTTTATTAATATATACGTATACATTAACTAGTTTATTATTATTTGATTATTTGGTTTTGATTGAACATAGAAAGATGCAGGGATGCCCATTGAAGAACTTGACAGATCTCAGTTATGGCTGTTAGCTCGACAAGATAAAAACGGAGAATATGCAACTGATTCTTTGAGGGAGATGTCTGGAAAGATAGTAAGTTTGGGTTTAATGTTTAAGTCAATAGTTCTTCATACCAGCATATATCAAGGTTCTATGTCATTTTCTTTGCTTATATTGTAAGTACTCATTAACATGATTGAGTAAGAATCACAAAATAACCACCCAACAGTGGGGGCTACCTCTCTTGGAGTAATGTTTTTTTTTTAACTTTTTATTTTTCAATTGTCTCACAGGATGAGCTGAAAAAAAAAGAAAGAAGAAGGAACTTTGATTACAGAAGGAAGCAATGATATACTTACAATGGCCTTGGGAACTCCGGAGCAAAGTGGACGCGTTAGGGGGGCTAGTATGTACTACACTCCAACTACATACTTCAATCTCCCTAGACGTGGATCAAGGAAACATACTGAGAAGTTGGAAGCAGAGAATCAAACACTGAAAGTAACAGTAATAGAGTTGCTTAAACAAGCAGCGTCAAGTGGCTCATCACCACTGAATGAAACCATAATTGAGCTTCTTAGGCAACAAGGAATGGACACGCCACGACTATCGGAAAATGTGGCATCTAATAGTGCTAAGAGTTCTAAGAGTGATAACAAAAAGCACGTAATAATGACTTCTGAAGCACATAGATCATGTGGAAAACAGGTAGCAATTTTCTATTCCATATTCTGTGTTCCCAATTTTATACGTTCTTTGAGAACACTCTTTTGTCATTGACTTTAAAATAGATTGTGGTATCTTCAAAGCCAAAGGCAAAGAAACGGATTGTGGCTGCTCGAAACCAAAAGGCAAAGATAGTTGATAAAGGGAAAGGCATTCTCACATATTCAACACTTAAATCTAAAGATGGAAATGTATATGTTTGTCAATAATCCAACTTAAGTGGTAAATAACCTACGTAACTAACAAATCCCTTATAAGCTTTCATTTTCTTGTGTGTTATAGACCCAACGTTGTAAGTTAGTGTTGCAGTCTATAGATAACATTGTTGCTGAAGGTAATATTCGTCCGAGGAATGGGACAGAAGAATCACTTCACAATGTGCCTTTAGGGGGAGTCAAATGTGTGTGTCTCTATCAATACAACTATATGTCATGATGCTCCTCTCCCCATTCCAAATGACAGCGCTGGGTTGATTTATGTTAAAGATGCTATCAATTCATTTGTAACTTGGCCTAAGGAATTTGTTATACTCGAGGATGATGAGGTACCTTGTTGAAACAATAATAGTTTTACATTCATACAGTCTTGCAATTTAATGAGCATTCTTTTACTTTATTTTATTAACTTCATCTTTATAGGAAGAGGATGATTCACTTGATTATGTCGGTAATAATAGTCGGTGTTCAAGTTTTACTAAATCTATGATAAAACGGATGGGAAAGAACGATGTTATAACTGTTCCAATGATTGGAACTCTGCTTGCGGACGAGACTGATGCTATAAGAGTCTCAAGGGATGAGTTGTTAGATGTTTGTTATAAGAGAGAATTAAATGCCAGTTGCATCATCACATACATGAGATACTTGTATACAACCGATTGCATTGGTCGTGCAAAGTACGCGTTCGGATCTCCAACAGGTTTTAATTGTCATACAAAGAAAGATGATAAGAGTCGATACATCCAGTCCTTGGCACAGGAACATGATGATAGAGCTCTTGTAATTCCTTACAGCCTAGGGTAAGTGTTTTTCAGTATTTATTTGTTAGACATCACTTTACTTTAGTACAATAATAAAATATATTAACGTAATTTGTTTTTTCACTTGATTGGCTGTAGAGGGCATTGGGTTTTGATTGTCATTGTCTTAATAGAAATGCAAGTCTATTGGTTGGATTCGTTAGGAAAGCAACCAGAGCCAACTTTTACACTTGAAGTGAACACGTAAAGTATCCCTATCTCTTTTTTTCCCCTTAGTGTATATATTTTATTTTCCTTGACGATAATTTCTTGGGAGTTTTAGAGCAATTCAAATATCAAACTTGTCTTCTGGAAAGCCGAGAAGGTTAAATCCGAACCCAGATTGGGAGTATGTGACGGTAAGCATGCCTATTTATGCAATGAAGATGCAAGGTTTGTTACTCTTACCATTTGTCTATATGACATTTGTCCACAGTGCCCACAACAAGGAGACGGAATTGTATGTGGTAATTACGCGATGAGTTTTATGCGACACTTTTTTGCTGATGCCTGTCAATCACTCAAACGCAAGGTAAAAAAAATAGTTATACACAAATAAATAAATATATTTTTTTTGCTCAATAATTAAAAGTTCTATTAAAAAGAAAGAGAAAAACAAAAGAATGGGATGGAAGTTTAATTACCCTAGCTAGTTTTCGTACACAAAAGAATGAGTAAAAGTTCCTTAGCTAGTTTTCTTACACTAATGACTACACTGACTTGTTTTTTCTCGAAACAGGATATGGAGTTGGTTAGCATAAAGACATACACCACCAAAGAAAAAGATAAGATCCGACTCGAGTTTATCGACTTCATCCAAGGATTTCTTCCTTTATAAAGGTATACCTAGGAGTTCAATTTGTATAGTTGAGAAGATTTCATAGTAAGGCTTAGTGACGATACACTTAATTTAATGTGCATTTCAGTTTTTAGGCTTAGTGACTACCTGTTTCTTCATCGGACTATCATCAATATGAATTGATTCATGCATTTTTGTCTGCATCATGCACTTGGGTAGGTGGATTTTTTCAGTTCATGATGCATTTCACACTTCATCACATATCATTAGGAGGGGGGGGGGGGACTGTCTGTGATTAACTTGCATAGTTTTCAGTACGTTAATGCTTATTGAGTGTTAGTTGTAGATGGTGATAGGAATACTAGGTCATCATATTATTGAATTATTGATTGCTCCTAGTTTGCTTGCTACTATGATCTTATGACAGAACTGCTAGTGTTTCAATTGCTCTTTCTCTAGTAACAAAATGTTTTCTCTTTAATATGAATCCTTGATATTGTTGGTTAAACTCTCCTTCTTACTTGATTATATTATTGATACATAGTCAAATTCTTATTATTTTGTAGGTGAATGAAGAAGTTAATTAAACGGAGATAGAATGCCTTTTGCTAAGTGGATCTACTAATTAGGTTAAGTTAATTTTGGTTAGTTAGGGATTTCCGGAAATTGTTTACAATGTAGCTTGCTTTTTTTTGGATGCTTTTGTGAAGGTTTTGGATTATGTCGTGACGCTTTGGTTACGAATTCGAAGGTTAATGTAAATAGTTTGGATTATGGATGGATTCAAATTGGCTATGTTTTGAATAGTTTGTTTGATTTAGTGCGTGGACGAGCAAGTACGTTCCTTAATGTGAATGGTGATTAATTTCCAATTAATGAAATGATTCTTATTGAATGTTGCTATCTATATTTTTTTTGCATCTTTTGTAAGGCAGGTTTAGTGATTTGAAAGTGTATCCATACTGCAGCATGTTATCACTACGTCAAAAACGCAAATTTCCAACGGTAAAAGATAAGGGAGAAACGACGGTTGTGGCTGTCGTTTAGATTTTGATGGTTCTCAGCAGTTGATCATCTGTCTTTTAGATTTTGATGGTTATCAGTCGTTGATCATTTATCCTTAAGTGGGTCTCCCTAGTGATGGTGTAGCAAATATTACCGCGGGCCGTCGTTTACAACCTATTTCGTTTGAATCTGAAACACACAGACGCCTCTCCAGCAAACAGCATCTTCAGCTCTCTCCAAAAGGCCCAACCCAGCTTTCGTTACACGATTGTCCAAAAGGCCCAACCCAGCTTTTGCAAAAAAAAATTTATTGGTAGCTTGTGCAAAATTTCAATCCTATCAGGGAGAAAAAGCTGCAAACTGAAAATTTGTTACCACAAAGATTTCTTGTGATCATCTCCTTGTCCTCACAAAAAAGAAAATTCTTGGAGCTGTCTTATTTATTTGGACATTTCTGATAAAAGGATGTATTTCTAATTTTATGTTTGCTATCTGTGATGTTTCCAATTACATTGGAGACAATTCAATCCCTATATTTGTAACTTCATTAGGCTCTTTATTTTTTTGGTTCATGAGGATGGATTGGACATGGATCGGTTTAGGTAGGATGAAGATATTCATATCATGATTCTGTTTGAGGGATTGCCTATCTCATGCATTTCTATCTTAATAAGTAAATATTTTCTTTTAACTGCAATATTGTTAGTTAGGTTTATGTTTAATCTGAATGCTCAATCTATTTCATTCTTGATTTTATAGTCTATAAGAGTGGATCACTGTGAAAGGGTACAGCTGATTGTAGCTGGAAAACGCATCTCTATTTCAAATTGCCGTGAATGTGTGTTTTTCTTGGGGGTTAATCAACGACCAGTTTTTCTGGGGGATAACCATATGCCACAGGTGAGAACTGTGATGGTTGTCATTCTGTTTGTGTGCTTTGACTTTGCTTTCCTGCAATGCTGTACTGTTTTTAGTCCTCTATAATCTCTATCTAATTGTTGAAAAAATGATTATGACATCATATCCATTTTCAAATATGAAAGTTGTATATATCTTGTTCTTTCATCTGTAACTATGCTTCTCAGGTTATAACTGAGGTGATATTGTTCAGGAACAATCAATTTAATCATTTTCTTTGGGTTCCATTGATTGCTCAGTAACATATTATATGTTGTTACCCTTTGCATGTAATGTGTTTTTCCATGTTAATTACAATGCTTGTTCAGTTTGTTGATGTGTTGTGCATTTTGAATGACTTTTTCCCGAAGTTAACATGACAAGAGCCTGTGATATGACTGAATAGCTTCCAACTATGCTATGGGCTCTGATCATGCAGTTTTTTCTTTTTGGTAGTTTTCATCGGTTCAGTTGTTCATGTAGCTACCAGTTTGGGATGTAGATGTGTTGGGTTTAGGTTGGGTCAATGGTGGACTTGGACCTGGACCTGACTCCGATTAGGTTTATATAACTGAACTCAAACCTGAACTTACCTGATGGTTCTAATTTTACTTTTCTATCACTTTTCCTTGTTCTCTTTTGACAAACAAAGAAATCATCTTTTGTAGGTTTTGAGAATAAAACAATATTACCAGAAGGTTCATAGGTTATCTTCTTCTTTTGCATGTTTGTGAAAGGTATTTGTCTCCTACTTTGTAATGTTTTGGTGCTTGAGTTGATTATTGAAATCTTTGGTGCCTCCATGTCTTGATTTGCATGCTTTTAAGTGTGTCCAAAGTACTATACATAACTTAGTATTGTCATCATAATTTTTTTAACTTATGAATCTATTTATGTACACTACATGATTATTGCTTATGTCTTTTAATCTCAACATTTTTAGATTCAAGGTTTATGTCATTCTTTATGCAAGCCAATATTTGTTTCATAATATTGAGTTTCATATTTAAATGTGGTTGTAGGTACTATGTCGCATTATACCTCTTCATCATCTTCTGCGTCTACTATTCAGGGTAGCTCTCATGGTTGGAATTCCCTTTTATGCATGTTACATGCATTTCCTTAATAGATTGAAAAGAAGGGGAGTGAAACTGTAAGTGGAGACTTTTTTTTTTATTAAGAGAGAATTGGATAATGAAATAAAGGGTTTCCTTTCTCATGTAGAATTGTCAAAGAATCTTCTCTTGTTTTTTCTTGTTGATAACTTTTCAATTGGATTTGATGTTTCCATTATTTGAAATCGTAAATATAAAGAGATAGTATAGTTACATTGAGTGAAACAAGTTCTCTCTCTCTCTCTCTCCCTGATTTTTTTTAAATTGGTTTCTTATATTCATTGGTTGGAGCTGCTTAAATTCATTGGCTGCTTCTATGTGATGGTTTATTTTGATAAACTTCAAAGTTCCATGGCTAGTTAATAGTTAGGGAGGTTGCTTCTATGCAGTGGTTTATTTTAATAAACTTCCAAGTTCCATGGCTAGTTAATAGTGAGTGCATTCTTTAACTATTCTTTTTGGTTTTATGATGCCTATAGATGTAAAAGGAGACTGAAAGTCCTGGGGATCCTAACCCTAGAGGGGGGTGAATAGGGTGAGCTTCAATTATGACCAATTTTAATCAATTTTAACTTCTTTAAAACAAACTAGTCACAAGTGGTGATTACAAATAAAATGCGGAAGCTTAATAACAACAATCACAGCAAAGCAAGCACCATCACACAAGGATTTATAGTGGTTCGGCCTCAATGCCTATATCCACTACCGGCTTGTGATCCAACACCCCACCGGATTTCCACTATTTATGCTTTTCAATAGGCTAAGCAATAACCTTTACAACATGCTTTTCAAGGCTAAGCAATAACCTTTACAATGATGTTTTTCAAGGCTTAACATCAACCTATACATTATGCTTTTATAGGCTAAGCAATAACCTCTTCAACCACAAGGTTGGTTATCTCTCTAAGTTAGTGTCTATAATACACTTGATGGAGATTCAATTAAGCTTATTACAATGCCTCTTAATTAGGCGGATATGGAAGTGAAAAACTAACTCACACAAACACTTAATGAATGCAAAGATGTATGCTCATGATGTGTGTGTGTGATGTCCTCAATCATTTTGAAAATGAAAGCTCATAAATGTATGCCTAAGGCTTTTGAAAGTTTTAGCTCAAAAACATTTATGATTGAGGAAATGCTAATCACATGTTAAAAGTAACAACTTGTTAATGAGATCAAAGATTTACAAGTTGTATGAAATTAATTAGCTCTAAACATGTGATGCATAGGGATGTCAATCAAATCAACATGTAGCTCAAAACATAAAAATAGATTTGATTGAAATAAGGGGACAAATCATATGAACTTATAAAATCAACTTGAATATGATATACCAATCAATGCAAGGCAAGTTGTGAAACTTTAAAACAAAGTTACATATGATTTGTAAACATGTTGAATCCAAAACATAAGATATATTTGAAAAAGATTTTCTTATGATGGAAAACAACAACCAAAGATTCAACCAAGTATATGGATCATGTTACATCTAATTTCAAAGATGTTTCCATTAACATGATCTACGTAGATTTACGAAGGATAAAGTACTACTTGGGTTGAATCAATGGTGATGCATCCAAAACAATAGATCAATTCAAAATATAAAACATGCTAAGGATACAACACATCATAGGTTAACATGCTACTAAAGATTTATCAAAGATAAAACAAAACATGAAAACATATGATTTGTAAAGAAGTTGAATCCAAAACATAAGATAGTTTGAAAGTGATTTTCTTATGATGGAAAACAACAACCAAAGATTCAACCAAGTATAGGAATCATGTTACATATAATTTCAAAGGTTCTTTCATTAACATGATCTACTTAGATTTACCAAAGATAAAGTACTACTTGGATTGAATCAATGGTGATGTATCCAAAACAATAAATCAATTCAAAACATAAAACATGTTAAGGATACAACACAACATAGTTTATCATGCTACAAATGATTTACCAAAAATAAAACAAAGCATGAAAACATATGATTAAGGAAAGTATAGCCTACTTGGAGATTTAACTTCATTAATCCAAGCTTTAGCTTTCCTAATGATCCCCTTCATCCCTTAGTTCATTTCCCTTCTATTTGCCTCAAAACCCTTCAAGGAGGGCCTTAAAATTCATAACTTTTGGCAAAGGAAAGAACTCATATTTATAGCAAAAAGTGCCCAACGGCTAGTCCCCGGTCGACCGGCAACACATAACGGTCAAATTTCTGACCATTGGAGCACTGTGACCCTGACGGCCTGCAGTGTTCCCGGTCGACCGGGACCTCTGCGCCGGTCGACCGGCGACACTGCCGGACCAGCCCCCTTGGGACAAAAATTCCCAACTTTTGCAAATATGAAGGTTTCTCTTGGAGGGGATTTTTGGGCCACTAAACCAAGCTAGGAAACATGTTTTAAATCAAAGCAAGATGTTTAAAAACATGAAACACACAAAGCCTAAAATGATTCAAAACTTTAAAACCAATGGCTAGCTTGATTTGATAAAACTCTTTTCTAAAACAAATGCATCCAAGACTTAAAAACAAATCATGCATAAATCAAAATTTTTACAACTCTTAAAAACCATGCATGAATAAAACAAGATTTCAAGAATTCTAAAACAATGCATATGTGTGTAAATCAAATGATACTAGAATGATTATGCATCCATCAAATTGCAATCTACAAAATTCCTAACAGAGACTATATATGACGTTAAGGTTAAGGGAGTCGACATATCTCCAAATCCAGTGGTGAGGGGGAAACCAGCTACTGGTAAATTAATGTTCCCTGATTTTGTTGGTTCTTGTTTTGGCACATTTATATTTTGAGCTTCCTTTCTCCGCATCTGTCGTACTTCATACTTGGCATCAATAGGGCTTCTAAATTCCTTGTTTCCATATTGTGGTTGTTTACAGATAAACTATGTTTTTATCAGTCTGATCTTGATGTTTCTATCAATGAAATTTCAGATCCTTAAAAAACAAGCTCCTCTCACAGTAAAACAGGTAAGACCTGTTCCTCTCAATGTTGATAGTATTCTCCAACAACCAGATCTACTGATGTAGTCCTTTTTATTGATCTGAATCTCATTAGAAAGTAAGTAAATGAATGAATGTTGATTTGATGATTCACAGGAGAAGTTCTGCAATGATGCTTGTGTGGAGAGGTTTCTGAAATCTAAAGGTGACAATGTGAAGAAGGCAGCAAAGCATTTGAGATCATGTCTCTCTTAGAGAGAGAGCATTGGGACTGGTATGAGCGTTTGGTTATACTAGAAGCCGAAAGCATTCAAAGTAGATAGATTGAACCTTTTTTTTTCTTTCTCTTGAAAGAAGTGATGAAATCTCTCTTTTTCTTCTTATTTGAAAAACAGAGCATTTGATAGCCTGTTGAGCCTAATGCTGGTGTATAAGGTGCTGTGCTGGGTGCTTGTAGAGCTCACTGTGAGGTCGAGGTTGCAGAGTATGTAGCAATCCGGCTCTTCATTCGAGGGCCTAAGAGTGTTGACTTGTTGCATCATATTTGGTGATGGCAAACATCTATGAAGCTGTCGGGAGGTGGGAAGTTGTTGCAAAGATACGAGCAATGATGAAACACAACAGAGTGAAGAAATCATCAGACTAGAGCCTTGTTCAAGTGGATGGTCAATGTTTTCATTTACTTCTGAAGATATGTCTCATTCAGAAGTTCTGCAGATATATGCAGATTTTTAAATGAAGATTGTAACATAATGTATCTATGTAACTGGCTGCCTACTAACTGCCTAATGAGACTGGGCCCTTATTATTCTTTAATAAAATCTTTTCTACTACTTTCTTTTTCTTTTTTTTCTTGTCAACTACCTAATTTGTAGCATTTTTAATCTTGCAAAACCGACAAAAGCTACAGGATAAAATCCATTAAATAGGCCATAAAAGTGAAAAAAATGTCCCAAAAAAGGGGGAAAAGAGAAATATTTATAGAAACGATGGCTCATGAGCAGTCGTTTTCTATAAGCTACATTCAACTAGCTGTTGCAGGTTTGAAAAGGACGACGGCCATTTTTGAATTCCCCGACGGCCGGAGCCGTCGCAAAAAACTACTGCCTTGTGGCAGTCGTTTATTTTAGTAATTATATGACTGTCTTCGGCAGTCGTTTAAGTAAAACGACTACATTTTTTCCAACGGCCGTAAATTAGGTATGGCCGTCGTATTTGCTGATAAACGATTACTGATGGTAGTCGTTTAAGGTCAATTTTGACATAGTGTTATTAGTAATGTATATATTGCATTTTTATTTTAAAAAAAAATGGATGGTAACTCGCTTCTATGGAAACTGTCACAACTGATGACTACTTGTGTCACTTTTGGTCCGAAAACAGCATATTGATCACTGCTCTTGAAAAGCGAGAAAACAAAGTTATCTTTCTTGTGACGCTTTTAAGTTATTTCAGTGTCACTTTTGGGTTTAAAGTGACACAAGTAACCATTTTTTTGTGTCATTTTGATAACAGAAACTGACATAACAAATGTCTTTCTTGAGACGCTTTTACGAACTTTTAGTGACGCTGGTAGATAAGACGCTTGCATAGTAATCAGAAAAGCGACACAAACCACTTTTTAAGACACTTTAAAAGTGACTCATTAAGACATTTTTTTTGTAGTGACCCCCAATCCGCAAAGTCAGCGAATAGATTCTCTTGAGGAAACCATGAAACTGTTTGCTCAGAATACCCTCCAATTCCAGCAAAACACTATTCAGAGCTTGAATGCTAACACACAATCAATTGCAAAATTGGAATATCAGATGGGCCAACTGGCCAACTCCATCAGTGCCAGAGACAAGGGAACCTTCCCTAGTCAACCCAAACCTAATCCCAAGGGCCAAGTTATTCATGATCCTAAAGGAAAAGGCCTGGAACAAGTCCAATCCATTATCACTCTTAGGTCGGGTATAGAGGTTGATAACAAGGTGGAACTACCCAAGGAAACTGATGAACCAAGTGTGAATGCCGAACCCATATTAGTCAAAGGGAATCCAGTCAATGTTGAACCATCGCCTAGTGAGCCCACTCCTAGGACCTATGTTCCCAAGGCACCATACCCACAGAGGCTAGGCCCAGCAAAATCAACTGTTCAGTTGGATAAAATGCTTGAAGTATTCAAACAAGTGCAGATTAATATCCCACTACTTGATGATATTTAATAAATTCTAGCCTATACAAAATTTCTAAAGGACCTTTGCACCTTCAAAAGGACTACCAATGTGCCCAAGAAGGCTTTTCTAGCCCAACAAGCTAGCTCAATCATTTCCTGTCCAACCCCGATCAAATATAAGGACCCAGGGTGTCCTACCATTTCTTGCTAGATAAGGGACCATCACATAGAGAAAGCTTTGCTAGACTTGGGTGCAAGTGTGAACCTTCTTCTGTACTATGTTCATGACGAATTAGGTTTGGGGGAGTTGAAAAGGACACATGTGACCTTGCAATTAGCTGATGCATCGATTCGATACCCCAAGGGGGTAGTCGAAGATGTTCTTATCAAAGTCGGAGACTTTGTGTTCCCTGTCGATTTTGTTGTCTTGGATATCAAACACACATCTTGAGCTGAACCCAAAATTCCAGTCATCTTGGGGAGACCATTCCTAGCCCCTTCAAATGCCTTGATCAATTGTAGGAATGGAGTGACGCAAATTTCTTTTGGGACCATGACAGTTCAAGTGAACATTTTTAATGTCACTAAGTAACCTACTTATGAAGATGATGGGCTTTTTGAAGTTGGTTACATTCATGAATTGGTGGAAAATCACTTACCCCATTTGAAACTTGAAGATCCACTAGAGGCTTGTTTGGCCCACTTTGGACGTGATTTTGATATAGATGGCCACATTGAAAAGGTGTATGCACTACTAGATTCAACCCCAAATATGGAAAAGAATAGGTGGCAACTTAAGCATGAGATCTTGACCTCAATTTTGGATGGTAAGCTTGTTTGGGATCCAGGTGGATTCCATGTTAGGTGTCAAATAGGGTAGTTTCTTTTTTCCTTCTTTTTATATATATTATTATTATTTTAGGTTATCTTTTGTCTTTTTTTTTTACTTACCTTGGACAGGGGAGCGCCATGCAAAATCATCAGGGAACTTCTTCCCTTTCCCTCCTACAATTTCTCTTTTCTCATGTTACATTATCATTTTATGCATGACATGCACGACATCGAGGACGCTGTCTAGTTTAGGTTTGGGGGTGGAAACAAGCACACTTGTCCAATTTTTAGGTGATTTTTTCTCCAATTTTAGGCAAACTTTTAATATATTTTAGAAAAAAATTTAGGAAATTTTTTTTTGTGCAATTTTATTTTATTTTTGAGGAAAAAGGGTAGTTTTGAAAGGAATTGATAAAATTCAACGATGCTCGAAAACCTAGAATTTCAAAATTTTTGGAAGGAAGTAAAATGAAGGTTCATATTTTCTAAAATATATCAAAATAGTACTAAACGTTTTTTTCACTGAAACACGCATACATTTATCAAGATTTTGGATAGGAAGCCTTGGTGTTGCATTTAGAGTTTCTCAAGAAAGATGGGATGACTTTATGAAGTCTAGCCTTTTAAGTCTACCTGGTTCATCGGGATGGTTAGGCCAACCAACACCATTGGATTAATTCGGGTGAATTGAAAAAGGTTGCCTATTGTTTAGGGACTCCAAAAAAAAAGAAAAAAAAGAAAAGTAAGTGTTTAGTTAGAAGTTTGAAAAGAATAAAAAGTTGTGACTAGTTTGGGTTCGTAGCCTTTTTAACCCGAGCCAGTAAGCCCTTAGGGGTATATGTTAGGTTTTTGTTTGTTGCTAATTTGATGGATTCATGTTCACCATCATTGTCAAATGATCACACACTCTTGCTCTTAGTTTTGACTTTGGAATCTAAGATTCTATCCTGCATTTGCATATGTTTTTCAAATGATTTATTCATACATGTTTTTAGAATCCAAATACACTTTTGAAAACCTATTTCTTCATGCATTATTTTGGAAAATCAAATTAAGAATCTAGGCTTTTGATTTGCATACATTCCTCATTTTTAGAATCAATTTATTATGCTTAAATCACACTGGCCTTGAGTTCCAAGTTTCATCTTTGGAATATTGAAAAATCTACAGGAATTCATCCCAGGCCAGTTTGGTTGGTCGACCGACCAAACTGACTGTTGGGAAAACAGCCAGTGTACCCGGTCGACTGAGCCATGCCAAGGTCGACCGGGTAACTAGCCATTGAGCCAATATGACCGTTGGGCCAGGTCGACCCGGGGGTCATCGGGTCGACCGGGCCAAATAGCCGTTGGACTATTTTTTGTATATAAGTCCATTTCATTCCCTTCTTTCAAGAGGCTTGATCATTGAATCTTTGGAACCCCATTGAAGCCTAAAGAAGAGGAATAAGCTAAGAGAGCTAGAAGGCTATTGGAAATCAAATGTTTGAGATTTAAAAGGTTTATCTTTCTAGTTAATTTTGATTTTCATTCCATTTAAAATCAATGCATGTTTAACTCTTTGTATTTTCATATATGCATGATTTCTAGCTTTAAAAGAGATGTTTTGCAAACACAATATCACCTTTGGAATATTCGATTGCTTTGCAAACATTCTTGTCTAAATCACATGTGTTCTTAGTCGTTAATCTTCTTACAACTTGTTTAGTACTTTCTTTCAAGTTGCTTGAACTTTTCATGTGATTAGCATATAACTTCAATAATCTTTTTCTGAGCTTAGATTTTAAAATGCATCAAGCATTCATTTAAGAGCTTCATTTTAGAATTTGATTGAAGTAAACATTCATACACTTTGTGCACACACTTTAGCTAATTATTGTGTATGTTTGTATCTTGATTTAAACCTTCATATCAGCCTATTTAAGAGGAAATTTTATTGAGCTTATATTGTATCTCTTAAAGTGTTTGTGTAGACAGTACTACATTGAGAGAAAATCTTTTTATTATAAAGGTTATTGCTTTGCCTAAGAAAAGCATTCGTGTAGAGGTTATTCCTTAGCCTTGGAAAAGCATCTTGTAAAGGTTATTGCTTAGCCTAGAAAAGCACATTGAGAGGTTGTTGTTTAGCCTAGAAAAACAACATTGTAAAGGTTATTGCTTGGCCTATTGAAAAGCATAGATAGTGGAAATCCGGTGGGGTGATTGGATCACAAGCCGGTAGTGGATGTAGGCATTGAGGCCGAACCACTATAAATCTTCGTGTGATGGTGTATGCTTGTAGTGATTTCTTTTGTTAGCTTCCGCATCTTGTTTGGTAAATCATCACTTGTGACTTGTTTGGTAAATCTTGCCGGTTTCCGAATTTTCTGTGGGCCGGTTCCTTTTCTATTTCGGAGCCCCTGCGCATCGTTGTCTAGCCTAAGTGTTGGAAAATCTGATGTTTTTGCTTCTAATTCTCTAAACGAGAGTCCTATTTGCGAACCGTCAGTTCCTAAAAGTCATTCTACCTTTGAGCCACATGCTCGTGCTGGTTTTCGATTTTTTCAGAGGCCGGTTCCTATTCTGAACCCCGGCGGTCCATTTTCAAGCTTAAGTGTTAGAAAATCCGATGTTTGCTCTTCTAAATCACTACCCAGGAGTTATATTTGCGAACCATCAGTTCCTTCAAGTCACTTTACCCTTGAGAGAAGTACTCGTGCCAGTTTTCGATTTTTTCGGGGGTCGGTTCCCTTTCCAGACCCTGGGAGGGTTGTTTTCAAACTCAAGTGTTGGAAAATCCGATGTTTTTGCTTCTAATTCTCTAACTAGAAGTCCAATTTACGAACCGTCGGTTCCTACAAGTCACTGTACCCTCGAGCCAAGTGCTCGTGCCAGTTTCTGATTTATTCGGGGGCCGGCTCCCGTTCTGGACTTTTGGCGGACCGTTTTGGAGCCTAAGTTTTGGAAAATCCGATGTTTTCACTTCTAATTCTCTAACCGGGAGTCCTATTTCCGAACCGTCAGTTCCTACAAGTCACTCTACCCTCAAGCTAATTACTCGTGTCGGTTTCTGATTTTTTCGAAAGCCGGTTCCCATACCAGACCCCCAGCTGGCTATTTTCGAGCCTAAGTGTTGGAAAATCCGATGTTTTCGCTTCTAATTCTCTAACCAGGAGTCCTATGTGCGAACAATTAGTTCTTACAAGTCACCCTAACCTCGAGTGAAGTTCTCGTGCTGATTTCCTAATTTTCTGGGCCGGTTCCCATTCCGGACCCCTAGCGGGCCGTTTTCGAGCTTGTGTTGGAAAATCTGATGTTTTCGCTTCTAAATTTATAACCGGGAGTCCTATTTGCGAACCGTTAGTTCCAACAAGTCACTCTACCCTCTATCCAAGTGCTCGTGCCGGTTTTTTATTTTTCCAGGGTTTGGTTCCCTTTCCGAACCCTCGGTTGGCCGTTTTCAAGCATAAGTGTTGGAAAATACGATGTTTTCTCTCCTAATTCTAAACCGGGAGTTCTATTTAAGAACCGTCAATTCCTACGAGCCACTCTACCCTCGAACCAAGTGCTTGTGTCGGTTTCTGATTTTTCAGGGGGCCGGTTGCCGTTCCGGACCTCAGGCGGGCCTTTTTCGAGCCTAATTGTTGGAAAATCCGATGTTTTCATTTCTAATTCTCTAAACGGGAATCCTATTTGCGAACCGTAAGTTCCTACAAGTCTCTCTACCGTTGAGCAAGTGGTCGTGCCAGTTTTCGATTTTTTCGGAGGCCGGTTCCTGTTCTGGACCCCGGTGGGCCGTTTTCGAGCCTAAGTGTTGGAAAAGCCTATGCTTTTGCTTCTAAATCACTAACCAAGTGTCCTATTTATGAATTTTCAGTTCCTACAAGTAACTTTTCCCTCGAGCGAAATGCTCGTGCTGGGTTCCGATTTTCCGGGGGCCGATTCCCGTCCCGTACCCACGGCGGGTCGTTTTCGAGCCTAAGTGTTGGAAAATCCGATGTTTTTTCTTCTAATTCTCTAACCAGGAGTCCTATTTGCGACCCATCAGGTCCTACAAGTCACCCTACCCTTGAGCGAAGTGCTTGTGTCGGTTTCTGATTTTTTCTAGGGCCGGTTCTCGTTCCAGACATCCGAAGGGCCGTTTTCGAGCCTTAGTACTGGAAATTTTGATGTTTTCGTTTATAAATCTCTAACCGAGAGTCCTATTTGCGAACTGTCAGTTTCTATAAGTCACTCTACCCTCGAACGAAGTGCTCATTCCGGTTTCCTATTTTTCCGGGGGCCGGTCCTCGTCCCGGACCCCCAATGGGCCGTTTTCGAGCCTAATTGTGGAAAATCCGATGTTTTCGCTTCTAATTCTCTAACCGGGAGTCCTATTTGCGAACCGTCAGTTTTTACAGGTCACCCTACCCTCGAGTGAAGTGCTCGTGCTGATTTCCAATTTTTTCGGGGCCGGTGCCTGTTTCCGACCCTTTAGTAGGCCGTTTTCGAGCCTAAGTGTTGGAAAATCTGATGTTTTCACTTCTAAATTCTAACCGGGAGTCCTATTTGCTAACCATAGGTTCATACAAGTCACCCTACCCTCGATCCAAGTGCTCATGCTGGTTTTTTATTTTTCCGGAGGTCGGTTCCCTTTCCGGTCCCTCGGCTGGCCGTTTTCAAGCCTAAGTGTTGGAAAATACGATGTTTTCGCTTCGATTCTCTAACCGGAAGTTTGTGAACCGTCAATTCCTAGAAGTCACTCTACCCTCGAGCCAAGTGCTCGTGCCGGGTTCCAATTTTTCCGGAGGCCAGTTCCTGTTCCGGACCCAGGTGGGCCGTTTTCGAGCCTAAGTGTTGGAAAATCCGATGCTTTAGCTTCTAAATCACTAACCAGGTTTCCTACTTGTGAACAGTTAGTTCCTACTAGTCACTTTACCCTCGAGCGAAGTGTTCATGCCGGTTTCCGATTTTTCCACGGGCCGGTTCCCGTTCCGGACCCACGTCGGGTCGTTTTAGAGCTTAAGTATTGGAAAATCCGATGTTTTCGCTTCTAATTCTCTAACCAGGAGTCCTATTTGTGAACCGTTAGTTCCTACAAGTCACTCTACCCTCGAGCGAATTGCTCGCATCAGTTTCTGATTTTTCCGAGAGCTGGTTCCCGTTCCAAACCTCCGAATGGCCGTTTTCGAGCCTAAGTGCTAGAAAATCTAATGTTTTCGCTTCTAAATCTCTAACCGGGAGTCCTATTTGCGAACCGTCAGTCCGTACAAATTAGTCTACCATTGACCGATGTGCACGTGCCAGTTTCCAATTTTTCCGGGGCCGGTTCGCTTTACGGACCCCTGGCTGGACTTTTTAGAGCCTAAGTGTTCGAAAAGCTGATGTTTTCGCTTCTAATTTTCTAACCGAGAGTCCTATTTGCGAACCGTCAGTTCCTAGAAGTTACCCTACCCTAAAGTGTCGTGCTCGTCCCGGTTTCCAATTTCTCCGGGTGCCATTCCTCGTTCCGGACCCCCGACGGACCATTTTAGAGCCTAACTGTGGAAAATCCGATGTTTTCGCTTCTAATTCTCTAACTGGGAGTCCTATTTGAGAACGTCAGTTCCTACAAGTCACTCTACCCTCGAGCCAAGTGCTCGTGTTAGTTTCCGATTTTTTCGGGGGACGGTTCCCGTTCCGAACCACCAGCGGGTTGTTTTCGAGCCTAAGTGTTTGAAAATCCGATGTTTTTGCTTGTAATTCTTTAACCGTGAGTCCTATTTGCTAATATTTTGTTCCTACAAGTCACTCTGCCCTTGATCCAAGTGCCCGTGCCTGTTTCCAATTTTTCTAGGGGCCGATTTTCGTTCCAGACTTTCGGAGGGCCGTTTTCGACCCTAAGTTTTGGAAAATCCGATGTTTTTTCTTCCAATTCTCTAACCGGGAGACCTATTTGCGAATTGTCAGTTCCTACAAGTGACTCTACCCTCGAGCCAAGTGCTCGCTCGTGTCGGTTTCCAATTTTTCTACGAGTCAGTTCCCGTACCGGACCCCCAGTGGGCCGTTTTCGAGCCTAAGTGCTGGAAAATTCGATGTTTTCGCTTCTAATTCTCTCACCGGGAGTCCTATTTGTGAACCGTCGGTTCTTACAAGTCACCTTACCCTTGAGAGAAGTGCTCGTGCTGATTTTCAAATTTTCCGGGGCCGGATCCAGTTTCGGACTCTTCTGCAAGCCGTTTTCGAGCCTAAGTGTTGGAAAATACGATGTTTTCGCTTCTAAATCTCAAACAGGGAATCTTATTTTTTAACCATTGGTTCCTACAAGAACTCTACCCTCAAGCCAAGTACTCATGTCGGTTTCCGATTTTTCCGTGGGCTGGTT
The DNA here is from genome assembly GCA_038049695.1 of Cinnamomum chago. NCBI lineage: Eukaryota > Viridiplantae > Streptophyta > Magnoliopsida > Laurales > Lauraceae > Cinnamomum > Cinnamomum chago. The sequence continues at coordinate 40,725,039 of CP142453.1, read as the reverse complement.
CCCTTTTCGAACCCCCAACGGGCCGTTTTCTACCCTAAATATTGGAATATCAGATGTTTTCGCTTCTAAATCACTAACCGGGAGTCTTATTTGCGAACCGACAGTTCCTACAAGTCACTCTACCCTCAAGCGAAGTGCTCGTGCCGGTTTCTGATTTTTCTAAGGGCCGGTTGCCGTTCCCGTTCCAGACCCCCGGCGTTTTCGAGACTAAGTGTTGGAAAATCGATGTTTTCGCTTCTAATTCTATAAACGGGAGTCTTATTTGCGAACCGTCAGTTCCTACAAGTCATTCTACCTTTGAGCCACATGCTCGTACCGGTTTTCGATTTTTTCAGAGGCCGGTTCCTATTACGGACTCCGACAGTCCGTTTTCGCTTCTAATTCTCTAACTAGGAGTCCTATTTGCGAACTGTCAGTTCCTACAAGTCACTCTACCCTCGATCCAAGTGCTCATGCTAGTTTCCATTTTTTCCAGGAGCCGGTTCCTGTTTCGAAACCCGGCGGGCCATTTTCGAGCCCAAGTGTTGGAAAATCCGATGTTTTCGCTTCAAATTCTATAACCGGGAGCCCTTTTGCGAACCGCCAGTTCCTACATGTTACTCTACCCTCGAGCGAAGTGCTAGTGCTAGTTTCCGATTGTTCCGAGGTCCGCTTCCCATTCCGCACTCCCGGCAGGCCGTTTTCGTGCCTATGTGTTGGAAAATCAGATGTTTTTGCTTCTAATTCTCTAACTAGGAGTCCTGTATTCGAACCGTCAGTTCCTACTAGCCACTCTACCCTCGAGCCAAGTGCTTGTACCGGTTTCAGATTTTTCTGGGGCCCAATTCCCGTTCCGGACCTCCGGCTAGCATTTCTCGAGCCCAAGTGTTGGATAATCCGATGTTTTTGCTTTCAATTCTCTAAGCAGGAGTCTTATTTTTGAACCGACAGTTCCTGTAAGTCACCCTACCCTTGAACGAAGTGCTCATGTCGGTTTCCGATTTTTCCAGGGTCTGGTTCTCGTTCTGGACCCCCGAAGGGATGTTTTAGAGTTTAAGTGTTAGAAAATCCGATGTTTTCACTTCTAAATCTCTAACCGGGAGTCGTATTTATGAACCGTCCGTTCCTACAAGTCACTCTACCCTCGAGCCAAGTGCTCGTGAGAGTTTCTGATTTTTCAGGGGGCCGATTCCCGTTCTGGACCTCCGGCGGGCTATTTTTTATCCTAAATATTGGAAAATCCGATGTTTTTGTTTCAAATTCTCTAACCCGGAGTCCTATTTGCGAACCATCAGTTCCTAAAAGCCACTCTACCTACGAGCCAAGTGCTCGTGCCGGTTTCCAATTTTTCTAGGGCCTGATTCCCGTTCCGGACCTCCGGTTGGCCGTTATCGAGCGTAAGTGTTGGATAATCCGGTGTTTTCGCTTCTAATTCTCTAACCTGAAGTTCTATTTGTGAACCGATAGTTCCCACAAGTCACTTTACCCTCGAACCAAGTGTTCGTGCCGGTGTCTGATTTTTCCGGGAGCTGGTTCCCTTTCCGGACTTCTGCGGGCCGTTTTCGAGCCTAAGTGTTGGAAAATCCGATGTTTTCTCTTCTAATTCTCTAACCGGGAGTCCTATTTGTGAACCGTCGGTTCCTATAAGTCACTCTACCCTCGAACCAAGTGCTCGTGCCGATTTCCGATTTTTCCAGGAGTCGGTTCCCGTTGGGCAGTTTTCGAGCCTAAGTGTTGGAAAATCCAATGTTTTCGCTTCTAATTCTCTAACCGGGAGTCCCATTTGCGAATCGTCAGTTCCTACAACTTATTCTACCCTCGAACCAAGTGCTCGTCCTGGTTTCTGATTTTTTAGGAGGCCGTCGGTTCCAGTTCCGGACCTTCGGCGGGCCAATTTCGAACGTAAGTGTTGGAAAATTCAATGTTTTCTCTTCTAATTCTCTAACCCGTCATCCTATTTGCGAACCGTTAGTTCCTACAAGTCACACTACCCTCGAGCCAAGTACTCGTGCCGGTTTCCAATTTTTCAGGCAGCCGGTTCCCATTTGGGACCTCCGACGGGCTGTTTTCGAGCCTAAGTGTTGGAAAGTCCAATGTTTTCGCTTCTAATTCTCAAACCTGGAGTCCTATTTACGAACCGTCAGTTCCTACAAGCCACTCTACCCACGAGCCAAGTGCTCGGCCGGTTTCCAATTTTTCTAGGGCCTGATTCCCGTTCTGGACCTCCAGCTGGCCGTTTTTAACGTAAGTGTTGGATAATCCGATGTTTTCACTTCTAATTCTCTAACATGGAGTTCTATTTGCGAATCGATAGTTCCCACAAGTCACTTTACCCTCGAGCCATGTGTTTGTGCCGGTGTCTAATTTTTCCCGGAGTTGGTTCCCTTTCCGGACTTCTATGGGCCGTTTTCAATCCTAAGTGTTGGAAAATCCGATGTTTTCTCTTCTAATTTTCTAACCGGGAGTCCTATTTGTGAACCGTCAGTTCCTATAAGTCACTCTACCCTCGAGCCAAGTGGTCGTGCCAATTTTCGATTTTTCCAGAAGCTGGTTCCCCTTCCGGATCCCGGCGGGCCGTTTTCGAGCCTAAGTGTTGGAAAATCTGATGTTTTCGCTTCTAATTCTCTATCCGAGAGTTCCATTTGCGAACCGTCAGTTCCTACAACTTATTCTACCCTCGAGCCAAGCGCTCATCCTAGTTTTTGATTTTTTCGGGGGCCGGTTCCCGTTCCGGACCTCCGGCGAGCCGTTTTCGACCGTAAGTGTTGGAAAATCCAATGTTTTCGCTTCTAATTCTCTAACCCGTGATCCTATTTGCGAACCGTTAGTTCCTACAAGTCACTCTACCCTCGAGCCAAGTGCTCGTGCCGTTTTCGAGCCTAAGTGTTGGAAAGTCGGATGTTTTCGGTTCTAATTCTCAAACCTGGAGTCCTATTTAAGAACCGTCAGTTCCTACAAGTCACTCTACCCTCGAGCCAAGTGCTTGTCCGGTTTTCGATTTTCCCAGGAGCCGATTCCCGTTCCAAACTCCGATGGGCCGTTTTCGAGCCCAAGTGTCGGAAAATCTGACGTTTTCGCTTCTAATTTTCTAACCGGGAGTCCTATTTGCGAACCCTAAGCTCCTACAAATCACTCTACCCTCGAGCCATGTGCTTGTTTCCGATTTTTCAAGGAGCCGGTTCCCGTTCCAGAAGCCGGCGGGCCGTTTTCGAACTTAAGTGTTGGAAAATCCGATGTTTTCGCTTCTAATTATCTAAACGGGAGTCCTATTTGCGAACTGTCAGTTCCTACAAGCCACTCTACCCTCGAGCGAAGTGCTCGTTTCGGTTACGGATTATTCTTGGGCCCGATTCCCGTTCCGGAGCTCCTGCTGGCCGTGTTCGAGCCTAAGTGTTGGATATTCTGCGGTTTTCAAGCCATGTTCGAACCTTGTTGCGGGGGCCGATTCCCGTTCTGAACCCCCGGCGGGCCATTTTCGTGCCAAAGTGTTGGAAAATCTGATGTTTTGACTTCTAATTCTCTAACTGGGAGTCCTATTTGCGAACCGTCAGTTCCTACATACCACTCTACCCTTGAGCCAAGTGCCTGTGCTGGTTTCGGATTTTTCTAGGGCACGATTCCGTTTCCGAACCTCCCGCTGGCCATTTTCGAGACTTAGTGTTGGAATATCCGATGTTTTCGTTTCTAAATTTCTAGCCGGGAGTCCTATTTGCGAACCGCCTATTCGTACAAGTTAGTCTACCCTCGATCCAAGTGTTCATGCCGGTTTTCGATTTTTTCGGGGGTCAGTTCCCTTTCCAGACCCTCGACGGGCCGTTTTCAAGCCTAAGTGTTGGAAAATCTGATGTTTTCGCTTCTAATTCTCTAACCGGGAGTCCTATTTGCAAACCTTCGGTTCCTACAAGTCACTCTACCCTCGAGCCAAGTCATCGTACCAGTTTTTTTTATTTTTCTGGGGGGCGATTCCCTTTCCGAACCTCCGGCGGGCCGTTTTCTAGCATAAGTGTTGGAAAATCAGATGTTTTCGCTTCTAATTCTCTAACCCGGAGTCCTATTTGTAGACCGTTTGTTCCTACAAGTCACTCTATCCTCGAGCCAAGTACTCGTGCCGGTTTCTGATTTTTCCAGGAGTCTGTTCCCGTTCCAGACCACCGCAGGCCATTTTCGAGCCTAATTGTTTGAAAATTCAATGTTTTCGCTTATATTTCTCTAACCAGGAGTCCTATTTGCAAACCTTCAGTTCCTACAAGTCACTCTACCCTCCAGCCAAGTGCTCGTACCTGTTTTCAATTTTTCTGGGGGGCGGTTCCCATTTCGGACCTCTGGCGGGCTGTTTTCGAGCATAAGTGTTGGAAAATCTGATCTTTTCGCTTCTAATTCTCTAACCCGGAGTCCTATTTGCAAACCGTTTGTTCCTACAAGCCACTCTACCCTCAACCCAAGTGCTCGTGCCGGTTTCTGATTTTTCCAGGAGCCTGTTCCCATTCCGGACCCCCGAGGGCCATTTTCGAGCCTAATTGTTTGAAAATTCGATGTTTTCGCTTATATTTCTCTGACAAGGAGTCCTATTTGCAAACCGTCAGTTTCTACATGTCACTCTACCCTTGAGCGATGTGGTCATACCAGTTTTCGATTATTGCGGGGCCGGTTCCCATTCCGAACCCTCAGCAGGTCGTTTTTGTGCCTTTGTGTTGGAAAATCCGATATTTTTGCTTCTAATTCTCAAATTGCGAGTCCTATTTGTGAACCGTCAGTTCCTATAAGCCACTCTACCCTTGAGCCAAGTACTCGTGCCGGTTTCAGATTTTTCATCCAGCCATGGGGCCTGACTAGGGCAACCTCTCTAATGGCTAACCCAAGATGGCTAACCAATGATGGGGCATGTTCCCCTTCTGGCCTATGAATGGAGACGGGGATCGGGATTGGGCTTTTATGACCCAGCTGTCTCCTCGGCTTTGTCACATTCTTCCCTCGCATAACACCCCCCTTACACGGCTGATGCTATTAAGATGACAGTGCTAAATGAGTTAGTGAACACAAATCATTAACTTGAGGTGAACCTTTCTGAATTTTAAAAGGTCATAATTTTCTCACCTACGCTACTCCCGACTGTTTGAGGACTCGTCGGAGGCTGGGATGGCTGAGAATGGGTCGGCAAGGGCTGTGTGGTATGTGGGTGAATCGATAAAGGCTGGGGGGCTGCCAAATCAGGGGTGCTCTATGATCCTCCAGACCGTGCAACTAGAAGAGCAGCTGGCGGAGGCTGTGTCGAGGCCTCAGGTGTGTTCTCTACACGAACTAACTGAGTGCAGCTGCGATCCTCCGAGCACGTTTCATCCTCTTATCTCGAGGCATATCTGCAATCTGGCTTAAAGCAAAGTGACAAGTAAAATAAATAATTATTAGCAAAAATCAATAATATTAGTAAATTGAATGTCAGCAATTTACATTAAATGGAAATGGGAATCATTTTAGCATGAGTGTCACCATCAAAACTAACGTTTTCAAGTACACGTCATAGACATTCATATAAAGATTACCTTATCATTTTGAGAACAAGATGTCTCGTCATCTACATCATCATCTTCGGGGGGAATGTAGTTCTCATCCTTATCATTCCCTCTAGCATTCCTCTTTCCCTTCTCGTTTGTCCCTTTAGCGAAACCAAATATAGTACATGCGGTCGGGGGGATCCCTAGAGATGCAATTTTTTCTGCATTATGCTTAATTGCCTTTTTTCTCTTTAATAAATAATTGGATGCTTGCACTTGACGGGACAACTCTCCTATTTTGACCCATTTTTTCCCTCCATTTGGCATCTTTTCCAGCTATGATATATAGAAATAAGAATAAAATGTGAAAAGTAGAAATGTCTTATACATATATGAATAAATCAGAAGAGAAAATGAAATTGAAGATAATGTCATTATGTAAGACAAGATCTTTATTAATTTACTTAATCGTTACATGTGCAAAACCTGAAACAAACACTACATGACATATTCCATGTCATCATCTTCCTGACTATGAACATCATTTTCTTCTTCATCTTCGTACTCCGCCAGTGTTTCATCATCTTCTTGGCCATCCTCGTCTGCTAATTCATCACTGAGAATGATCCCGGGATCTATATCATCCCTAGAGTATTTGACACTAGTACCATCGACGAGGACTGGGACAACAAATGTCGTTTCATCTTGCTGAAATGCATCATTAGGCACATCATCATCGTCATTGTCGTCATCCCACTTAGCGGGTACATCCCATACTCCCCGAGGCTTGACCTGTTCTACGACTCTCCAATTTTTTCCTCTGCTGGTGTCATTGACGTAGAAGACCTGTGTCACCTGACTTGGTAGGACAAATGGATCATCCGTACACCAACGACCAGTGATATCAATGCTTGTAACATGGTCTTCAATGTTTATCTTGTGCTTGGTACTAGTGTTGTACCATTCACATTCAAATAAGACCACCTTACCCCCGTGCCGATAGGACAATTCCGATACTTTGCAGATGTAGCCATAGTAGTCATGTTTCACCCCTTCGTATTCCCCTTCCACAACCAAGCCGCTACTCTGGCTCCTACGACATTTCTCACGGTCTATAGTGTGGTATCGGACGCAATTGCAATCATGCCCTTGGTAAAGATTCACTATGGATCTAGGGTCATTTGCTAATGACCATATCTCATCAAAAGCTTCTAGTGACCTTAAAGTTAGCAATTGATTCATCTACATAAGCAGATTAAGACAAATGTATTAGACTAATGTTATTTGAAGTGTAATCCAATAATATCTAGCAATTAAAATGATAATATTTTATATGTCTTACACGTTGTTTGAACCATCCTGCAAATTCTTTTTGTTGTATCTACCCGACATCTCCACCTCTTTGATCTTGCACTAAATTCTCGTGTTCCCTACTCAAGATAGCTTTTAATGAATAAGTAAGAGTAGAGAATGAATAAAAGAGTTAACAAGTAATGCATAAATATGGCTAGATTGAAGCACATACTATAGATACGGCTCCACCTCGGGGTAATTATGAAAACCTAATACCAAGATGCACCAAGGAGAAGAGACACACACAAACACACACACATATATATTTGAAGTGTGGTTGGAAATAAGGAAGTGTACACTTTCACACATGTTGGGCATGGTTCAATGGCCAAAATATAGAGCTTATAGAACTAACCATAAATAGCAAACGCCCAGAATTCTCTCAAATCTGAAGATCTTTGCCATCTCATCTTTCGCATATTTTCTTGGACCTTTTTTTTTTAAATGGATATTTTCTTAGACCTTTACTGCAATTTATTCATTATTATATATTTGTAGGCAAACATCGGTTATTCAGTAGTGCTAGTTGTTTTGATCATCCCCTATCTGACATGGGGCCTACCAGATCAATAGTCTGGAATTCTCCTAGACATAAAAAAGGGCCTAAATGCTGATGGACTTGGCACTTGAAGAGTGTTTTAGCTGAACATGTGGCAATATGTTGCCTATGTCGCTCTTGGTGTGACTAGCTCTTGAAATTTAATCCTATGACAGTTCATTACAGTAATAGATAAATTAAAATAAAAGTGAAAGAGAAACTAGAAGAGACTATCTATTAAGGAAGGTCTATTCAATGCTGATCTGTAAAAATCTACATAGCAAATGCTCAAATAAGAAGATAATGAAAATCATGCAAAAGCTATTGAAGAACATCATTGAACATAGCATATATGCAAATCATATAGATTATGTACATCATAGCCCATATATGCATCATGACATGGACATCAAATACACCCTCACAATATTACAAATTCCAAAAGATTGAATTGCACAAATTGATATGAGATATTGTGAACTGCACATTTAAAGAAATGAAGGCCCTGATAAAAAAAAACCCTATGTGCACCAGCAAATGAACTTCGATTACAAGGACATTTTTATACGACAGAGTCAGGCATGCATTGTTGATGCAGGACGGTTGAGTTGTCATGGTGAGGTACTTGTAGTCCTTTAAAGTCATTGGTGGGTCCATTTGATCAGTCATCCTAACAATTTCTTCGAAGATGGAAGACTTTCCAACAATGGTTAAGGCTAATTCGGGTTTTATCCTGACTAACCTTTTACTCTTGCGTACCCACAGTTTCTCTCTCTCAGGTTTAGAGCGCATGGATCAGGTTCAACCTGAAAGTCCAAGAACGAATCCTAGAGGGGGGGGGGGGGGTTGAATAGGGTGAGCTCTAAGAACCTAGACCAATTTGAATTCTTTTAGCTTTTAAGTCAATTAAGCTTTGATGAAGATTAATTATCTTGTGATAGAGAGGAGTCTCTAAGGTAAGCATACACAATGAATAACCAACTACAATCTTCATTCAAACATAAGAACATCATTCATATAAAGAAGGTAAAAGATCAATCACCATAACACACATATTTATAGTGGTTCGGCCAAATTGCCTACATCCACTCCCAGTAAACCTACCGGATTTCACTAACTCAAATTAAGGTTTAGGATCACCTCAAACCTTACAAATTCATCACTATGTTTTTCAAGGCTAAGCATAAACCTTTACAACATTAACTATGTTTTTCAAGGCTAAGCACCAACCTTAACAGCAAGAGGTTTTCTCTTAAGAAAAATTCCTATGAATGCATGGATTAAGGGAACAATGTAAGTGCAATTGAGTGCCTCTAAATAGGCTAAATAGAAAATGAAAACTTAACTTCTAGAAATATGCTTATGAATGACAAAGTTTATGAATAATGCATATACTAGAAATCACTCTAACTCTTTTTAGAAAGATGTAACTTTAAATGATGCAAAGATGATAATCATATGTATGAGAAAGAGTTATTTGACAAACACATGGTTTTCAAAAAGATCAAACTTGTATAGAAAAAGTACAATCTTAAGTCTAACAAGTTAGATTTGAAAACAAAGATTTGTAACACATGTGAATGATAAATCATATGTTGATTTATAAGGCTAAGAGATTTCAAAGTTCAAAGCATGTTATGAAACACAACATCACAAGAAGAAAGCCAACTATTTGATCATGCTTAAGAGAAAACAAAGATTTAGAAACTAAGCAAGAAATAGAACTTGAGATTTAGAAAGCACACCCATTTGAAGATCAAAGGTTTAATAAATGGAATGGCTTCATAATCCATTCACAAATGCTCTTGAAAAGTTGGTCTTCCTTGGCCTCAAAAGTTCTCCAAAGATCAACAACTTTTTCCAAAAAGGCCACTTTTTATAAAGAAAAAGTTCCCAACGGCCAGTACCCGGTCGACCGGGTACACACAACGGCTATAAAAATGCCCGTTGGAGAAGCTAACAGCTCAAAATCCCTGTCGACCCGCAGTGTGCCCAGTCGACCGGCCACATAGGCAGGTCGACCTGAAGACTACCCAGAAATTCTGAATTTTTAGAAACTTGCAACTAAGAGGGCATCTTTCCAGGGGACTTTGAGGCACATTTCTCAAGCTTGGATTCATGATTGAAAAAGGATGAAAACTGATATTCTAAAGACATGAAACTCCAAATCAAAATATGGATTTAAAGAAGAAAACTTTGGAAAGCTTTAATGATTTTTGAACTTAAAGATTAAACACTTAGAGGCTTGAAAATCTGAACTCAAAACTTCATGAACTTAAGTGACATAAAGAATTTGAAAAACATGCATAACATATGATAAAAACAAAGATTATGAATGAGAAATATGCATGAGGATCCTAAGATTAAGAACATGAAGGAATGAGAGGTCAAGCTATGAAAATGAATGCATCCTATCAAATTGCAACAAAACAAAAACTCTAACACAACCTTAAAGAAATGAAAGCCTAATCTATATGCGAGACCCCTAATGGTCTTACTAGATGAAACACAAGCAGTCAAGCACAAAGATTGAGCACAAGAAATTATCCTAGGGTTAGTATCCTAACTTACTAGACAGCTCCTAACTGGTTTGAAGAATGCACTAAGGCCTCCAATCTAGTCTTATGAAGCCAAATCGACCAGGTAAGTCCCCAGGATGAGTGGTGGGGTCACAATGCACTTGGCAAGGGTCCCACTTAAAAACCAAACTCCTAGAATAGAGACTGCCTCCCTTTTTGGTAGGGACTGAACTTACCTAGACATCAACTTGACCAAAGAGCGCAACCGGTGCAACCTTTTGTGGCCTTCGTCCTACTGAGCTCGAGTCCTATCATCTCGTTTCTACTTGATTTTAATTATTGTTTAAGTTATTATGTGAGAGGTGGTTAAGCCTAATTGGGCAAAGATCTAGTGATGAAATCCAGACCTTATCTTTTTGTGGTGGATTGCCCTTAACTAAGTGTGTGTTCAATTAAATCGTGTGTCAATCAAGCATTCACACTTTGCAAAAATTAAATCATCCAAGCCCCACTTGCAAGTAAAAGATTCGTGGGGTAAAGTTTAGAAACTCTTACAGTGGGTCCACGCAAATCTTTAAACTGTATTTTTTTAGCAACTTTGCAATTCTGAGAGCAACTTGTTTGCCTAAAAGTAATCCCTGCGATTTCCTTCGTTTTAGAGTCCTTCAAAATTCAGAATGTAACCTCAAAGAAAACAACTAAAATGTTAGATCTAAATAATCTACTGAATATAGCTAACAATTGTCAATAAAACTCCTAAATTGAAAAATAAACCTAATCTAAATTTCACAACCCTAAACTACTGCAATTTGAATGAAAGATGCACTTCTAAAACTCTTAATGCAGTCCTAAGTTAAATGAAGACCCTGTCAAGTGCTGAAAAAAATTCAAAGTGTTGGGACCTGTTGCACAGGCCCAAGTTTACAGATCTGTATGACCCACTTGTATTAATCAAAACCTGAAGTCAATAACTGGGATGTAATCTCCTAATATGCAAAAAAAAAAAAAAAAAAAAGAGGCTAAAAAGGATAAAAGACGAAGAAGTTATGCTATAATGAAGGTTGGCTACTTGAACTAGTTTTCTGCTAATTGCAGAATTTGTATGACTGATTAGTCCTATTCACGGCACTAAAAGTTGAACTTCCAGAACGTATTTCTTTCTGAAAATTTGATGGTTCAAACTCAGTATATCAAAGTCCAATCCACCCAAATTTCAAGTCAAAAGGAGTCTGTTTGACTGGTTTTCAAAGTGCAAACTTTTAGGGAAAACCAAGCCAAATCTATCAAAAAATTGTGTTGAAATTTGTCTTCTACGTAACCACTTGAAATCAGTCTGAAAATTAATTAAAGAACAGCAACAAAAACTTGAAAAACAGTAACCACAATCATTAAGAAACACAAAAACTAAACCTAATGCAAGTTATGAATGCAACTAACTAAAAAGTATGCTATGATATGAACAAATAATGCTAGAAATCCTAACTAAAAGATTCTTTTCAAATTATCTCTCCGGCAACGGCGCCAAAACTTGATGTGATCTTTATCAATCATAAAATACCGTAAGTGCACAGGTGTCCAGGTGAGACAGTGGCAAGAACGGATCGAACCCACATGGAGCTAATTAAAGAAACTTTTAAATTAAGAAAACTAATTAACTAACAATTAAAAAAAGTTTTGAGTTTTTAGATATAAAAATAAGCAACTAATTTAGAAATTCAAAATCTACCAATTAATGAAGGTGATTAGAGCACAGGAATCCAATAAGCATCCACCAATTATTTATCAAGTAACCCTAACTTGTTCCAATTTTTAATTCAAATCAAAGACAAATCAATGTTTTTAATTTGTAAAATTTAGCTTTTAAAATCCCTTTTTAATCATAAAATTATTCAAAACTCAAGACTTCCTCCATCTCATAAAAGATTAAAAATAATTTAAGCACCACCCATCAAAAGTAAGCATAAACCATCAAAAGATCTAAATCCTAAGCATGGCCTATCAAACCTAAGAATGAGTAGTCAAAAACTAATTTTTATTTTTAGAAATAAAAATAGAGATTTGCCTAGGGCACAAAGACAAGCCTATTAATCATTAAGCACATAATCATGGAACACAAATTAGAATTACTAAACAAATAAAAAGACAATTACTTACCTTCATCCATAACTCTAATCATGAAAATTAGCCCGCCATTGCAAAGAATGCTTCTTGATTTATCAATAAAAATTGCATCTTTACAACTTCTCCTTCACAATTTTTTTCCTTCAAAATAAATCCTTGGACATGGCCCAAGGCTACCAAAAATAAAAATAAACTAATGGAAAAGAAGAAAGGAAGAGAGAAAGAAAGGAATAAAAGAGAGAGTTGTACTGAGATGCTTGATGAAGAAAGGCTTTATAGATGTTGATGCCTCCTTTTTAGCAAAGAATCTCTTCTCTTTTAGGACTTGTTTCCTTATTGGTAAAGATTTCTTGTTTAGGACTCAAGTTAGGCTTCACACCTAGAAAGAGTTTGAATTGAGGAGGATTTGTTACTAAGTGTGGTCTCTTGGACTCCAAGTCTTGCCAAATTGAACTCCTCAAACATCTCTCAAGTTGCCAATTTTGAAAAAAACTTTAATTCCCGTGTACAATTATAACAACCAACTTTCAGAGGTCATATCTCCTCGATATCGCTCTGATTTATGAAATCTTAGGCTCCACGGATATCTACTTGAAAAGATCTTTCTAACGGTATATAGATTGCACTAATCCAAAATCAGGTTGAAAGTTATGACCATTTCAATTTGCCACCCCTGAAAAATCCGAGAATAATTGTGGAATTAAGGGAACTTCTATTTTTGGCATGCAATGGGGTGTGTGGGACCCATGTTGGACGTTCAAGATATGTTTGGACTCTTTATTTGCTTTTCTTATTTGATTATCTTCCCATATTTGTCATGCTTCCTCACTTGCAACTTTGACTAGTCAACTCTCCTTGCAAAGTTTCCAATTTTCTCTTTCTCTCATGAAGGGTGTCCCGCCTTTGATCTCTCTTCAAGTTTCACCAGTGCAGGTCCCACTCTTGATTTCTCCTACATAAATAAAATTAAATAATGTCAATAATCATCAAGTGTGAAGAATCTATATTGACTATGCATGGGACCCTACATGCCTACTTAATGCACTGAAAATATCTAACTTTCCAAAAATAACACATAGTGTCAAAATTAGCAGGTATGCATTAGTGAAGCTAAAAAAACTAATTTTTGGGTGATGAATGAGATGAAAATCCATAATTTCACAAAAGTCATGCAATGTAATGAATTTTGACCAAATTTGACAAATATTCCAACTTTGATGCTCAAATGCATGAAATCATGAAATCAAGTGTAATTCTATGCAATTAACCTAATTAAGTCCACAAATGCATATAAAATGATGAATGAGAGCTACAATTTTGTGGACTTATCAATTGTTATTTGGCACCGAATATTTGGCAATGAAAAAACTACAAGAAATTAACGCACACCTGTCTAAGATGCTTCTGCTGAGATTCAATGCTGAATAACAAGAAAGTATAAAAGTGTGAATGAGTAAATTAGAGGAACTCTGTGGGCTCCACTATGTGAAATAAAAAAATATTGTTTGCAATGGTCTGTTGTCTTCTCATACATTAGATTGTGGAGCAACAAAATATATCCCTAAACTAGGATGTGTGGTATAATAGAACTAGCGAAGTTGTCCAAATAGGTGAACTCAATCTATTATATTATAAGTTGGTATTTCTTTAATCAAAATGTAAAAAAGTCAATACGAAACTTATGGTTTGAGGAGCGTTTTGTCCCGAAATAGTTGGTATTTTTTTTTTATAAAGGCAACAGTTGGTAGTTCGTGCTAGAACTATCCTCTTTAGGGGATAGCACTTGAACCGAAATAAAAAGGGCAAGGAGGTTGTAAGCGCCTAAATCTTACGGACTTGATTAAATGAGTATGAAACTCGTAATACTGTTACTAACCTTCTTTTGGGAAGAGATCGAGTGCCTGAGACCTGAAAGGGAAGGAGACAGTGATTAGAGGCCCTGGCTGCAGTCAGCCGGAGGCACTCTGATGTCTGAGTTAGTATAGTTACTGAACAAAGGATGAGTGGAGAAAAAAGGCAAAGTCTGGATTATGTGAATTTGTGTTGTATTGTATTGCGTACCTCTTTGGGATCTTACTCTCATGTATATATAGGGGGAAGTTCCATCTGGTGCTCCCTTAGTGGGGTAGGTGGAAGTACTGTCCCATCAGCCCACATCATGTTTCCTTAGTGGAGGTAGGTGGAGGCACTATCCCATCTGATCATGCACTGACTTTTTGTATTAATGCGAATGTAATTGTTAGATAAGGACAACCCCTTATCAATATCCTGCGCCCATCTTATCTGTCAGTACGCTCTGCAACATAGCCATAGTTTTATGGGAGTATAATTATGTTTTAGTATTCATCTCAGTTGGTTGTGCCGAGCTGAAGATGATACCGAGACCAGGTATGGACGCATCCTGGCACTGTTGCCGATGTGCTTTATACAGAGACTAAGGCGAGCCTAGCTGGTACTTTTACCAAAGCTAGCTCAAGCTCAATGCTAACTGGCACTGTTGCCGAGCTGGATGCACCTCGGTACTATTACCGAGTTTGCAAATCGAGGTCGAGAAAAGCCAAGTCGGTACTGTTACCGAAATTAGCGTAACCCTGCTCTTAGGGAAACGTCTCCCACAGAGGTCATGAATTCCTTTACAAGGGACTTACACAAATCCTCCCTCTTATGCCCAAGTAGCTATAGAGAGAGACCACTAATTACTAGTTCTATGATCAAGGTGTCCATCTACAAAGTGAACTAAATGGAGTTGAGCTTTCTTGCACATTTAAGGATTCCACATTGTGATTGATCTTACCCTTCATGGATTGAACTAGATGGAGTTAATCTTTCATTTTAACTGGTGGATTAGGATTCCCAAATGAAGAATTATACTAGGTCTATTTCTTTGATTAGTGTCAACTTAATGTGCTTTCCTCAAGGCTTAGCTAATCAAAGAACTTGGTACTCCTGTAGACCTATTGGACCACTTTTGCATTAATCAATATAGTAATATGATTTGTTCCTTCTGTATAACTAACCATATAAGAATGTTAGGTTGAAAAAAAAATTGCCTGACTGATTTAGGATAATGATTTGAATGGTTGGGATTCATTACACCATACTTCATGGATCATACCTTTCCACCCCAACTCCGCAAGAATTGCATCACTCAGTCACCAACCAAGAAAAGGAAAAAAGATGTAGTGGAGAGACCAAAAAAATGTCAATTAAGTTGTGCTATTGTAGCCAAAAAGAATCATGGTGTGCTATACAGAGTATGTAGACATCTCCAAATGAATGTGGAATTTTCGTTTATTGTCGTCGAACAAGCCCTTTGAACGCCCAAATTAATGGATTGGACCATAAATCAAGATTATTTTCAGGTCTAAATCCCATGTTCAATGGGAACAATCCAAGTTTAGTCAAAATCCTATATTAATTTATAGAAGCATGGAGACCAAGCATTTACTGATAGGACTCAACTAAAAAAATTATGTCTCCAATCACATGCTTTAGATTGATGACTATCCTTCTCCGATGCTACCAAAAAGTTGAGATTATAGACTACTTTTGTTTTGTTTTGTTGACTATGTTGCATGGTGAAATTTTTTTTGGGGGCTACCAGAATGAATTACTAGTTCTAATTTAACCAATCAATGCAGCGGAAATAAACCAATCAAACAATTTAGAACTAGCTATCTACCAATTACACACCACACGAAGGCAGACACAATATTTAGCGTGGAAACCCTATCCCGGGAGAAAAACCACGAACTAGAAATCAAGAGTTCACGAACAGTTACAAGATATACTCACAAGCTCCTTTACCTCAGTTTTTACCTCGACCTAAGGACTATAGTTATTCTTGCAAAGAATCCACTGACACGACATCCACCGTGCCCCGTTCTCCTTACTTGATCTCCTAGCACCTTGTCAACCAAGATGATCAATCTTCTACAAGAAAAGTAGAAGCGGCAACAACCTTCTAGAGCAGCTCTTCAGAATAGTCTCTCAATGGCTCTAGAGAATAAAGTCTCTCTAAGATATCACTGACTCAGATCAATGAGAGTTGTGTGTGTATCTAGGGTTGAGAGAAACACCCTATAAATAGCCCCAAATTCGTGCCTTAGACTTAGTGCAAAGTAGGACTCAAACTGGGAAAGATAGTCTTAAAGGGAAACTAATTCATGTCAAAATAATAGACTTTCCCGTTTCTGTGCACCTCGTCTAATTGATCGGACTATGCATCCGATTGATCGGACCATCCAAATAACTGGATGCTTTTTCTGACCGATCGATCGGTCTGAGGCTCCGATCGATCAGGCCTGGGGAATTTCGCCCGGTCTGCACTTTTCTTATATTCTTCGCTTGAGCTCTTCCGGCGACGCATCCACAGTCCATTCTAAAATAAATTAGAAAATACAACTCAATGGACCCAGAGTTTTGTCCAACCCATGTATTAGCCAATAAAAATACTAACAATCTCCCCCTTTGGCAATTCATGGACAAAACTCCCTAGAACAATACAAATGATCTACCCAAGAGAAAAACCCAAAATAAATTGAATTTTTAACCAATAAAAAAAATCAGCATCTGTAGATCTTTGCTTCTTTCTCCTCCTAGCTTCAGTAATCTCCCCCTTTTTGCCCACAATTGACAAACAATTTTCTTCAAGCAGCTTCTGTCAATCTGGATTCTGCAGCTCCCCCTCAAGATGATCTTCGTATCAGCACCGGGGTGGGGGCTTGATCTTGTAGATCAGGGGTGATGAAGCTTTGGCACACACACTTGCATTTTCAGATAGTTCAGCATAGTGTGTACCAAGACAGATGGAAGGTCTTCTTTCTTGACCTAGACAGCTTTGGTTTTCATAGGTGACACTTCCTTCTGCTTTTTCCATTGCTTTTGGTTTGGCGACTTTCGTAGCTTATTACAATGGGGTCGAATGTGTCCTTTAATTCCACAGTGATGACAAGTGGGTATACGTTCACGAAGTGACACATTTTTCTTCTTGGCGACTGTAACATGAACAATAAGATTAGTAACAACTGAATTTTGAACAAAACAGTTAATACCGTTGGCTTATGATGTAGATGCCCCGTCAGTGTAGCCAATGTCATGCATGTTAGTCTTTGCCTTTTGACTGCACAGGATGTCATCAAGTTTTTTAGACCCAGTATTCATCCTGTTTAGTGAAGCCTTGCTTGTATCCAACTCAGAAAGAACAATCTTGAGTCTTCCTTGCAGGTCGGTATTTTCAGCTTTCAAGGTCTCCATATCATGATTAATCAAAACACACTTTTGTGCTTCAGTAGTCAATTCATCTGCCAATTTGTTATTTTCTGCCTTTAAGTGACTCACTTTTGTAAGAGCTTCAGACAATTCTTCTTTTAATGAAGTATTCTGCTCTTCAGATTCTTTCCAGCTTGTAGGCACTTTTTCATTCATCTTGAGCATCTTCATGGTTTTTGCAAACAATATATGATATTCAACTTGTCAATCATGTTCTGTCTCTGACTCACTAACATCTTGATCAGTCCCTTCATCAGAAACTAGGGGAGTAGCAGAAACTGAAGTTGCCATGAATGCCATGAGTTTTTGTTTGCTAGCATCAAGCTTCTCAGACTCAGATTTTTTATCATCTTCCTCAAAAGTCTCATCATCCCAAGTCAGATTGAAAGCCTTCTTTCTTAGCTTTTTGTTAGCACAGTCACTAGCAACGTGTCCATAACCATGACACTCAAAACATTGATTCCCTTTAGAAGTTTTCTTCTATACAAAATTTTTAGGGACTTTCAGATCACTTTTCTTCCCCTTCATAAAAGCTTGAAATTGCTTCATAAACTGAACAGCAACTTGGGGATCAATCTCCTCAGAATCAGAATCAGAATCACTAGCAATTTTCTTGAATGATTCTTTGGAGGTTCTCAAAGCAATACTTTTGGATGTTGATTTTCCATTAGTCCTTAAGTTTGCTTCAAAAGTCTGAAGGTTGCCCACTAATTCCTCAGCTTTGAGAATATTCAGATTTTTATTCTCTTATATGGCCACAACCTTTGTATCAAACCTTTCTAGAAGAGACCGCGGAATCTTTTTCACAATTCTATTTTCAGGAATTGGCTCTCCCAAAGTAAAGGTATCATTCACAATTGTATTCAGCTTTGAATTAAACTCATCTAAAGTTTCATCATCCTCCATCTTTATGGTTTCAAAGGTTGTATACAGTTTATGAAGTTTCGACTGTTTGACAGTGTCAGTCCCTTCATGCACAATCTGCAGAATATCTCAAGCTTCTTTTGTAGTAGTACATGTAGAAATTCTACGAAACTCAGATATGGTAACTCCATTATAAATAGCATTCAAAGCCCTAGAGTTGCAAGTGGCTGTCAATTCTTCATCCTTTGTCCACTGTTCTTCATATTTAAAACTGGTTATCCCATCAGTAGTGACAGTGGGCAAGGAATAACCTTTTACAATAGATTTTCATACTTTCAGATCTATGGCTTTTACAAAGGCAACCATTTTGGCTTTCCAATAAGCATAATTAGAACTATCCAGCAGAGGAGGCTTATTGGTTGAAGTGCCTTCATGATAGGTATCCATTCTAGCAAAATATGGATCAGCACAGTAAAATAGCTCAACCCGCTCTGATACCAATTCAAATTTTTTTGGGGGGCTACTAGAATGGATTACTAGTTCTAATTTAATCAATCAATGCAATGGAAATAATCCAATCAGACAATTTAGAACTAGTTATCTACCAATCACACACCATAAGAAGGCATACACAATATTTAGCGTGAAAACCCTATCCAGGGAGAAAAACCACGAACCAGAAATCAAGAGTTCACGAACAGTTACGTGATATACTCACAAGCTCCTTTACCTCAGTTTGTACCTCTACCTTAGGACTGTAGTTATTCTTGCAAAGAGTCCACTGACATGACATCCACCATGCCCCGTTCTCCTTACTTGATCTCCTCGTACCTTGTCAACCAAGATGATCAATCTTCTACAAGAAAAGTAGAAGCAGCAACAACCTTCTAGAGCAGCCCTTCAGAATAGTTTCTCAATGGCTTAGAGAATAAACTCTCTTTAAGATATCTCTGACTTAGATCAATGAGAGTTGTGTGTGTTTCTAGGGTTGAGAGAAACACCCTATAAATAGCCCCAAATTCGTGCCTTAGGCTTAGTGCACAAGTAGGACTCAAACTGGGAAAGATAGTCTTAAAGTGAAACTAATTCGTGTCAAAATAAGAGACTTTCTTGTTTTTGCGCACCTTGTCATATCGATCGGACTGTGCATCCGATCGATCGGACCATCCAAATAACTGAATGCTTTTTCTGACCGATCGATCGGTCTGAGGCTTCGATCGATCAAGCCTGGGGAATTTTGCTCGGTCTGCTCTTTTCTTGTATTCTTCGCTTCAGCTCTTCCGACGACACATCCATAGTCCATTCTAAAATAAATTAGAAAATATAACTCAATGGACCCAGAGATTTGTCTAATCCATGAACTAGCCAATAAAAATACTAACAATGGTCATGTGATATGTATACTGTTGTATATAAGAAAAGAAACTTTTAGGTTGAATATCTTATTAGTGTAAAATCATGCAAATGACAATTCAATTAACTTAATTAGGTTGACATGATACAAACTTCTCCAATACTGAACAAGGTTCATATTGCAGACACATGAGACCAATCAGAGTTATACATTGAGACACCACCAACCATTAAATTAAAACATCAAGCAAATAGATGAATATGCTGAATTATTGTTTGAATATAATTAAAGCCGCAACAAATGTAACATTTACCAAAAAAATAAAAAAATCTTACAAATGTAACAATTTTAGTGCCATACATAAACATTCCATTCCACAGTACAAGCAACCTTACAATATAAACCTAACATTCAATTAATTCCATCTCATTATAACTGGACCACATCATAAAATTGTAACACGTCGATATTTTTGCAAAATGAAAAGAAGCACATAATTCAGATTTCAGTAAATAAATGAAAAGAAGAGAGAAGAAATGAGAAAGAGAGTTTACCTCCAGAGAGGCGAGAGATGCAGAGGCAGCAAACTCGTGCTGGCTTTGGAGAAACGATCGGAAAAGGGGTCAAACTCATGCTAGCTTTGGAGAAGACGACCGGAGAAGGGGGCACAAGTTTTCTTCAGCGGGATGGGTCTACGCCTGATAACAGAGATGTAAAATAGCACATTCACAAGAAAAAAAAACTGTAACTAAAGAACGGAAATTGATAGCTTCTTGTCATCATCTATATTTCCATACATCGAGTTGTTCCTCGTTGGATTCTCAGAACTACACAGAAACCAAATCGACGTCTCCAAGCTATATCATGTTACAGAAATCAAGATCCAATCCAATCGGGAGATAAAAGAGAAAAAGATAAATAAATAACAAAGCAAACTAAAATACCTCCTCTTTTTTCGATTATCTGTTACAGAGATAGAGCAGAAAAGGGCAAATGCGTCTGGAGAAGACAACTAGAAAAGGAGTCAACCTTGTGTTGCGTCTAGAGAAACGACCAGAAAAGGGGTCAAACTCGTCCTGGCTTTGGTGAAGACGACCGAAGAAGGGGGCACCAGTTTTCTTCAGTGGGATAGGTCTGTGCTTGATAACAGAGATGGGTTTTTGGAGATCAATAGAGATGTGATTTTTTAGATGGGTTTTTTGAGATCAATAGAGATGGAGATGGTGGGAGGGATCTGCGTGCGTTGATGGAGAGGGTGAGGTCTGCGTGAGTGGTGATGGAGATGATGCCGATGAGGGAATGGAGATGGAGATGGTGAGGGAGAAGAGGGAAAGAGGAGAAAGAGAGATAGAGAGATAGAGAGAGAGCCGATCGAGAGAGAGAGATGAGCAGATGAGAGAGAGAAAAGAGGGAAAAGAGGGCTTTTGGAGGGGTGGCGGGAGAGGAAAAAAGAAGTGGATTTACCGGCGTTTAACTTTCGTCACCAAAAACCGTATTTTCGTTTGTAATAATTATTTTCTTTTTTTATTTAAAACAAGTAAAAAAGTCAATCAACCTTTACCGACGTTTAATATAAAATGTTGGTAATAAATTTTACGACGCTAATTTTCGTTGGTAAAGGTCTCTGATTTTTAATTTTCCTAAAAATAAAATTAAACTTTACGGACGCTTTCTATGAAACATCGCTAAAAGTTCATTTTAATATTTATTTTCCACTTCATAATAAAATTGAACTTTGCCAATGGTTTTCTTTCGTTGGCAAAAGAAAAAAGAAAAATAAATAAAAAATAAAATACTTTTACCGACATTTTTTTTTCGTTGGTAAAACAAAGGAAACGTCGCTAAAAGTCGATTTTACCGACGTTTTATAATTCGTCGGTAATAATGTCTGATTTAAAATGAAGTTAATTCCAAGATTGAACTTTGCCGACGTTTTATAGAAAATGTCAGTAAAAGGAAGATTTTCACCGACGAATTTATAAAAGCGTCGCCAAAAAACGTTGCTAAAAGTGCAAGTTGTTGTAGTAAAGTTATTACTACTTCATGTCAACCCTACGCTTGGAGTACGATCAATCTTCAACCTCAGCGTCATCTTGAATCTCGCGTTACTAATCTTCAATGTCAAAGAGAAATAATTTGGAGGGCGTTGTCCAACCATGTGGCTTGGGAGAGTGGAATTGGAGGGTCCAAAAGTTGCACGCCTAAGCTCCCTTATTTAAATCATTTTTGGTAATTGAATTTGAGTTGGAAGGAGACTTTCTTAACGTGGGGAGAAAGGAGGGAAAAGGAAAGAGAGTGCGGGAAAATAAGAAAATAGGAGAGAGAATAGGGATTTTAGAAAGTTCATTCCAACGTTGGGTTCATGTCGTTAAAGTACTCTCCTTGTTTATCACAACTTCCATCTCTGCAAAAATCTCTACGCGATTTGCATCACTGATCTCATCTTGATCAAAGCTTCCTTGATTAGAATTCTTGCATTTTTGGAAAGTCTTCTGTCTCTCTCGAAAAACTGAAATTCAAATCTTTTTAAATTTTGAAATTTCAAAATTCGAGATGTGGAACTTTGAAATTTTATTTCTTTCTTTTCTTATTCTCCAAGTCGTTGCTTAAAGTTGGATGCCCTTTTGAAGTACAGATCTAAAAAAACCACGGAAAATTTCCTTGCAACAATCACGGGCTCCCACCACACTTGGGTGTGCACCTTGGGGATTACGCCCAAGGTGGGTCCCACTTGAGGTTGATTTCTTCTTCATTTTTTTTCTTGGTTTCCTTTCTTCTATGGATTCCTTTCTCTGCATAATTTCTATGTGGCTCTGCATGTGGGTCCCATTTGTGTATTTTCAACAAGCTAAATTAATTAAATTAAAAACAATAGTTTTACATAGAAAAGAATTATGTCATGCATGGGACCCAAATGGACACATATGAGCTCATGCAAATATACTGTGTTACTTAAAATTTTGCGTACGCTGCAATGGTGAAAAGAAGTCATATGAGTTTATATGTAAAAATAAAGTTATCAAAAGGATAATAAGATAATTCAAACATAATAATTCCAAGAAATATGTAATTTTCCAAAATTAAATGTAAATTCTCATAAAATTCAATTTGAAGACATTGATGCATATTTTAGATGATTATCTTATCAAGTGTAAGGATTAATTAACTTTTTCTTTTTGCATTTACATGTGCATCTCTTCATTTTACTGATCTTATATTTCTTTTGTTCTAAATAAGTTACTATAGATGACTCCATTGCACACAAGACTCAACATTCACTCTGGAGGAGTTTCATTTTTCATTTCAAAACTCTTAGAAAAAAATCATGTCATGCCATAAGGATTAGCCTAATCAACTATGTCGTTGAATCAAAACTTCTACTATTATTGATTCCTTTTGTTCAAGTAGTACAATAAATCTTCAATATATATAAAAATTTAAGACACTATAAATTCTAAATGATATTATTAACCCCGAGGGGTAGCTCATTGGCCTAAGACCATGGTATTCTCCCGGATGTTGAGGGTTCGAAACTGCTCTACGACACTGGGCTCCTTTGGACACGTAGGGTTAAGTCTAGTCCAAAGGGCTAGGACACCCTCCGTTATAAAAAAAAATGATATTATTTTATTATTTAGGGAGTGTTTGGAAACAAAATATTTCAAGAGATTTTGTTATATTATCTACTAATTTAGAATCTAATCTACTCACCAAAAAAGGAAGTGTTTGGAGAACTTAGAAAGTAACTTACAATATCTCACTTTATTCCTAAAACCTCGGTATTACATTATTCAAGGCTATGTTGTATAAAATAATCTTTTGTTACAAAATTTTCCATAAATACCAAATAGTTCATGGGCAACCATTAATTATAGTGGCCCACTATAAGTTTTTAACATCAATGATCCTTATAGGAGTGCGACTATGACTGCCAATATTAGATTGGCCCTACGATACTTACAAGGTTAATGTGGGGTCCTATAATCATATCACAATTATATAGCCCTTGTTAATTATCAATATTAGGTGAGTCTTACTAATGTCACACCAGGGGATCTTCAATGTGATTACCAACATTAGGTGGGTCTCATACTACCAAAATTAAATAGGTTCCTTATTAATTACCAAGATTGAATTATGTGGTTGCAATTATCAGTTTGTCATCATTAAATGGGTTCCACTATTTGATATATCCCCTTGTGTTAGACTACTAGTATCAGTGAGCCATGTAATATCCCGATCATACCGTAATCATGTTTAGTGTTTAGTGTCAAATTAACCCTAATTAGATACCTAATGGGTGTTTTGAAAGTATATGTGCTTGGTTAGGTAAATAAGAAGGGGTTTGACCATTGACTAGGTAGCATTATGACTTTTAGGTATTTTGGATTTATTGGGTCCTGCGTGTGTTTTTCTATTTTCTGATGATTTTAGGTATATTTCATCGGTCAAAAGTTGTTCTTCGATTTCCGTGTTTTAACCCGACTCATTTGAACCTATTTAGACCCATTTATGATCCAAAAGCCTGAAACTGTAAATCCTTGTTAGATTTTGGACTTTCCTACAATTATCGGAAACTTCATAAGTATAAAATCCTAGCTAAATTCTAAACCCTATCTCTTCTATTTCATTTCATCCCCATTTCCTTGCTTCCAAACACCTAATGGAGAGAGATTGAGAGTCTTTTACTTCATCTTCTCCAACAAGAAACCATTTCTTCGAGTTTCATCTTCTCCAAGCTTCCTTTTCATTATTTCATCTTTCGTGTAAGCTATCACTCTCCAAACTACATTTCCTTTCGTTGGGATCATTCCTAGAAGCCTAGATCTACTAAGGGAAGCCATTTCAATCATCATTTCATATTTTCTGTGTAGGGTTTTGTTTAGGGACCAATATATTTTGGGGCTTTTGCTCTAGAGGCTTGGTAGTAAGTAATATTTGAGTTTGAAGCACCTAAGGCAAGTGAACAGCTATAAGAATGTGCATGTTCTTCTCTATTCTTGGATTCTTATATGGAATTGATGCTAGTTACCCAGGTTTCTGCTCACACTACAACAGTTTGCACATTCAGCGACAAAATTTTTCGTTGCAAAAAGCTAACAAAACGTCGGTAAACATCTTTACCGACGAAATTATTCTCGTCGGCCAGACGTCGGTAAAAACTCGTGGACAAAACCTTTTACTAACGAAATTTCTTTCTGTCGGCAAAAATACGATTTTTACCGATGATTATTTGACTTTTGCCAACGTTTTTAAAACGTCGGTAAATTTATTTTACTTTTCTAAGTATTTAATATAACTTTAACCGACGTTTTATTTTCGGCCACAAAAAGAAAAAGAAAAAGAAATAAAAAATAAAATACTTTTACCGACGCTTTTTTCGTCAGCAAAAAGAAAAAAGAAAAAAGAAAATACTTTTACTGACGTTTTTTTTCGTCGGCAAAAAGAAAAAGAAAAAGAAATAAAAGTATCGGCGTTTAATTTTTCGTCTACAAAAAGAAAAAATGAAAAATATAAAAATGAAATACTTTTTCCTACGTTTTATTTTCGCCGGCAAAAAGAAAAAAGAAAAATAAATAAAAAATAAAATACTTTTGCCGACATTTTATTTTCGCCTGTAAAAAGAAAAAAGAAAAATAAAAAAATAAAATACTTTCCTATAAACCTGTTTGTACACCTGTATCAAAAAATAAACCTATTCATGTACCTATATTCAATATAAAAAATGCATTGAAACAAAAGCTGCTAAATAAACAAACAACCATCACCATTTTTCATCAAACCATTCATCTCAATATACAAATATTACAATAAATAATGATATAGTCTCATATAAATGTCCAACATACATATTCAAATACCCTAAAAAAAATAAAACGCCCCACAAGTCTGCAACCGACCCCAAAGCGTCCATCAATCTGCAATGACAAAAACAACATTAGAATCTTTTCAATGAATTGAATTATAAACAAAAGATAAACATGTATATATATAAATCTTTTCCTAAGATTTTCGACGGCCTGTTTTCCAGCCTAAGTGTTGAGAATCAGGCGGTTTTTACGTTTAATTCGTTAACCGGAAGTTCGATTCACTAACCGTCAATTCCTACAAGTTACTTTGGCCTTGAACAAGGTACCCGTGCAGGTTTCTGGGCTGTCCGATGGCCGTTTCCCGTTTGAGGGTAGAATAACTTAACGGAACTAACAGTTCGCAAATAAGACTCTCGGTTAGAGAATTAGAAGCAAAAATCGACGATTTTCCAACACTTAGGGTTGAAAACGGCCCGTCGGGGGTCCGGAATGGAAAACGGCCCTCATAAAAATCGGAAATAGTGATACTTAAGAGAACCATGGCTCTAATATATATATATATATATATATATATATATATATATATAGAGAGAGAGAGAGAGCTATTTGTTGAGTCCAATAAAGACGATTAACCTAAATAAAGAAACAAAACTGGACCATAAGATAAACAAAATAACCTAATCACATCATAACTTAAATATGATCCAATTATATCCTAAGATTGCTAACAAATCAGTGCCATCATAACATATCCTACATTTCTAAATGTGATATTCTATATTAATATGACGGTTGATAACAGGAAATAAGAGCATTTTCTGCGTTTCTTCTACTGGCATTACTGCAAACTAAGAATTTATTTGAGTTTCTATGCTATACACTTTTGGGTGAACTGCATTCCTCGCCACTTACGTGAACATTTCAGGTGTAGTGAAAGTAATATGTGGGTGAACTACATTCTTCATCGCTTACATCAACATATCTGGTGCAGGCAACTTACACTGCAAGGCTCTTAATCACTCCCTCGCATGGATCTCCAAATGTCTCTGTAGAAACTCTAATGCTGCAATTCTTCGATCCTACACAAGCCAGTTGAGCACAAGCATGATCCAATGAACATCGTTTGAAAAAGGAAAAAATAGTCTGAACTCAA
This sequence comes from Cinnamomum chago, assembly GCA_038049695.1. Taxonomy (NCBI): domain Eukaryota; kingdom Viridiplantae; phylum Streptophyta; class Magnoliopsida; order Laurales; family Lauraceae; genus Cinnamomum; species Cinnamomum chago. The sequence goes on along the minus strand of CP142453.1, from coordinate 40,698,585 downwards.
ACTCAATTACCAATACTGACTTGACAAAAAATAGCAGCACAGCCACGTAGGTACACTACAAGAGGCTTCCCCATCGAGTTAATAGAGCCTTCTTGTTATTCATTGGGACACCGGTGGGTCGATGGTCCATGGCACAGCAAACCACACTTGTCAGATAATTTTAGCTGCCCAATGGCTTCACTTGAAAATGTAGACAAATGGCCTTCTATTCACTACTTGAACACTACGTAGGCCTTCTGTTTCTCTGTTTGAACGCTAACCACACAGCTGGGATTGATCAATTGTGTGGTTTTCGCACAGAAGACCCACCAGATTGATCATCTAACTCACTGACTGTAGTCATGTATACAGTGGTCAGTCTAGTCATGGTGACAACATATACAGCCTATTTATGTACAAATTAAGCTTAACATGTCAATATACAACAAATAATAATGTGAGGCGAGCAATATAGCATATTGGCCACATGCATGTTCTCAATAGTTGACACTGTAATTTCCTAAAATATTGTTACACATACCTGTTGTACAATGGCAAGAGCTCTGTCACTACAGCACGTGCCATGCCCATAACTCCCACATGACCCTTGAGGAGTTCCAAAACTTGCAAACTTGATTTTAGAGATGAGCTTAATTAGACGGGCATTCCAAGTGGAGAAGTGGGCCTGATTTCTGCCCCATCTTCCGATACGATTCCCATGCATCTAAGTGAGGTGCATGTAACTCTGACACATGAGCGCACAAGCTTTCTACTTGCCCCTGGGCAGGAGATATCTGTGTCGGATCGCCACCCATCTCTTCAAATAACACAAGCGTGTTATTACTGGGCTGAATCCATGAACGAGGAACACATATGATACCTAAAAATGAGCAAGACTATTCATACTGAAAGTTTCTGGTTCAGGGGAGTTTGTCTAGAGGAAAGATGCTCACTTACAGTTTCTGAGATGGTAAGCCGCAGCCTGTGCTACATTTATCTACATGATATGGCCCTCTGTAATCACAGGAATCCTCACAACTGCCCTTTGGAGAAATGTAAGTCGGCCAATAGCACCCAATGCTTTGCCCATTAACCCATGCCTCACCCTTTCCCAATCCTGTATAGTCTAGTAGAATTGGATCATCGCCATCAGGGGCATCAAAGTTTCTCTGCAGTAATGAATAGAGGACGAATTCAAAATGCATGAACACATATAGTGGGTTTTGTGGATTGCATGCTAAAGACAATATCCATACTGTCACGCCCCCAGAAGTGAAACCGGGGTTATGCGTGAGATTAGAGCCAATTAAAACTTTTTCCAACGTTAATCAAATGCAACTTGGCCCCAATCGGGTCCCATCTGGATCGAAGACCGCTGTGAGGTATAAACATTTCCTCCAATAGTATAAAACAAATAGCGGAAGCTTTTGTAACACAAGTGGTATCTTATAGATGTATAGTTTGAGAACACATACTGAATAACCTATTTAAAGTTCAAGTTTAAAACTGCCAACAAGTTATAATTACACAAATAGGCCACAACCAAGACTTGGCCTAATCAAAAGATAAAAGAACCAAAATATAAAGTTAATCCCAAAGGTGGAGGCTCTCGTATACGGGGTCAGTACGACTATACTATGATGTCCGTATTGTACTCAAGGAAGTCATCATGCTGATCTGCCTGAACTTCTTCCGTCGTTTCTTCCCCTTCAAAGTAGGGGTCAGTACCTATGCACCAAGAGTAGCATCATCAGACACAAAGATCGGCAAGGAAATAAATATATAATCAACAGCGATATGCGGACTAAAGAATATACGAATAGACCATATCGTAAGAGATGCATAGCGTTATGACTGTAGTAAACGCATAGCATAAGAATCATAAAATCAACTAACACACTTCTATCAAATAGGCAAATCACATAGCTAATCACCACGGGATAGTTCCACTTGACCCTCCTGGCTCAACATGAGAGCTGTGGTAGAGTAAAGCAATGGGCTCGGGATGAAACCCGACAAGCAGTCATATGATACCCTTAAAATAAAATAAACAAAATCACATAACATTCTTCTTTCAGAAAGGGTATCTGATGGTGTACATCCATCTAAAACATAAAAAGGTCGTACTGCGCAGACGTTCATTCCAAAATCCTCACACAATTGGTGCCCCAAAAGTGTTGGGCGTTAACAGCTGAGTGATGCCTGACACAAGAGTTCTAAACATACAATAGTGAGGGCTAGACTTTCCTGCGTGAACATGATTCATTAGCCAAAGAGAAACTACCTTGCCATTATCAAATCATACTAACATCATCAAACTTCTTCATACTTCACACTTTATCCTCATAGGTAGTTCTCGACAAGCTTTCTTAATCAAAGCCGTCTAGCCACAACACTTCATCAAACTTTGGAACAAACGGAACATCAAAGGGATCCTAAATTCATCTTCTAAGTTCAATATGATCCCATACAAATCAAAACAAACGAAGCTAAAGAACATGGACCTTTCATGCGGAGAGTACCAAACGGTACAATTCAGAATCATAAGCGATAAACAATCCAATCCTAGGTCATTGTTATTTCCAAAGTCTCGTACAACTTTATTCAGTCAACGAAAGGAATTAAGGTTCGCGATACCCATACAAAGTCTCTTCGTGCATAGATATAAGGTGGTATCCCGTTGCCCATTCCGTTCAAGATTGAAGTGAATTGAAACCCGAGAAAACGGAATTAACTACGAGAAATCGTCTGCTCAAAACGTTCCTCGTACATAGTCAAATGAGTCCAAAAGGGGTAGCCAAAAGTCCACCAAAGTCCACACAACACAGGGTTAAAAATCCCTTCATAAAGGGAAAATCTGTAGAAAATCTGCAGCAGGCCCGGTCGACCGACCCCTGCAGTGCCAGTCGACCGGCTGGCATGCGAGAACTGAACACAGCCCCTGTTCTGGGCTGAAATGGGACTTTTCCCATTTCTCTCTTCTTGGACTTGATAAGCATCATATGTAGTGATAAAAATACCTCAACTACAATACATGAAACTCACTAAGCAAGCTATAAATCTCTAAATCCATTCCATTAACTTAACACATCTATTTATCATGTTTTCATACTTTTAAAACATTAATTGAGCAAGTAACATCTAATCATCATTTTTCCATGCCAAATCAAGAGGGAGAAACATATCAAGCATCAATATACTTATTTACTTGCCTTTGATGAAGAGCTTGACTCAAAACCAAAAGAAATTGGAGAGGGAAGTTCTCCTTAAGCTCAACTTGAGTAAATGGGTTCCAAACTCAAAACCTCACTACAAATGAAATGCAAGGGAAGAAATAAGCTTATCTACACCATTTCTAATCCAAAGGAAGTAAACTACTTAGGTCTAAAAGCTTGTAGAGCTTACCTTAGAATGGGTTGTAAAGGAAAAGCTTAGAAAATGGTATGGTTGTGATCTTGGGGGCCAAAGGAAGAAGATTAGTGGGTTGAATGTCTTCGTCGGAGTTCCGATGATCGCCGACGGAGAAGAAGAAGATGAAGGAAAGGAAGAGAAGAAGAAGGAGATCGGCTACTGTTATGTGGCTGTATTGAGTTGAGTGGATAAGTGAGTGAAATGAAAAGGAGGAAGAAAAGATGGGTTTGATGACTTAATATAAGTGATGGGTTTTGGGCTTGGGCCTTTGGCTTGGTTGGGCTTGGGTTAGGTTCTGGGCCGGCCTACGTATACTATCGAAGATGTTTGGGCCCCTTCGACGTGTCGAATCAAAACGCGACAGAAGGCTAAAGTTCATGAAACAATGAAACCTACCCAATGCACCCAACTCACCAAAACTCATAATCTTCTAAAAACCCCTAGAAAAACTTCCCAAATCGCAAACCACAAACCACCCCCCTGCATTAACCAATCGTACTCCGAATAGCGCGAGACTTCATATGCGAAGTCCACACGTCAAACCCGACTCGCTAAAACTCTAAACACACTTACTAACTAATCAAGCAATTAAATATAGTTAATAGGCCATTAGGGGGACGGGGTGTTACACATAATCTGGGCATGTTGAATTAGCGTTGATGTTGCTACAATGCCCACTAAATATATCAGTGATAAATAAATAGAGCATTCGAAATATTATTTTGTCTATCTCTACCTTAGTAAAGAATACGTCTATCTCTACCTTAGTAAAGAATACGTGAATTCCTACCTCTGGACACGTTTCTCCTCCTCCTGCAGGGTTTGGCTGCAAGTATTCATTGCCAAAAACCTCATACTGAAACAAATCATGCACCATCATATTGCATGTTGCTCAAAATTATTTCAAAAGGTCCTTACCTGGCGAAAGCTGACTGGATAGGTGGTAACTTTGATTTGAGATTGCTAAGGCCCAGTAAACGATCCTTTACAGGTGGTGTGAAAGAATTACGCTCAACTAATACATTCCTATACTCACTACATACTCTCTTTGGGGACCTGACGTCTCCATTCTGATATGCACAATCAACTCATGAATGTGAAAGCAACGCATTATATGTTAGTAAAAAACAATTTCCAAACTAGTAAAAGTCATAATTTTTTTTACAAAAAGCATAACTTCAGGGTCAAGAAATCAGATTCCTCTTAAGGTGAAATTACCAACATCATATAGGAAAAGTACCCAAGCACATATACAAATTTAATAAATATTTAAAAAAAAATCTAAATGTGGAAGCTGTTGGGATTTGTGTATGCCCTAAAGCCCACTGACTGCACCCTCTTCTCTGTTACTGGATATTTACTAGTTATTTAATGGAAGGACTCTTTTCTCTTACTGCTTGTATATATGTATGGTTGTGTTAGGCCGATTGTTTCTAGTAAATGACTTGGGTGTGTAGTGGCTACACACAGTTAGGTCTGAGTCATGGACACTTGAAACAATAAACTTGTTCATAACTGAGAGATGGAGTTGGGCACTTCATCTTGGTATAAGTTATAGTGAGATACTCTCCTGTATTCAGGGTGACTTACCTAAGTCACGGGAGGCTTTTCCGGATTTATCTCATTAGTGCATGTGTCATGCATTGAACAGGACCACTTGTAGGTGTGATCTCTAAAATAGTACTATCACTGAGAGAGATCAAATCACCTTATGCTACTGAGTGACCAGTGCTCTTAATCTTGAGCATATGTGGATGAACTGACGAAGTCGAGTTCTTGTACTTTAATTCACTATGGGTGAGATCCTGTTCATGGGTCAACATCTCTGTGTTTTGGGTACTCGAGCCTGATTAGTTAGGACGTGCAGATGCAATAAAGAATCTATGTCATCTTGTGATGGAGTGATCGTCCCCTTAGAATTATCCGATTAATCATCAGAATCTAAGATCTTAGTATATGGAGGTTCCATATGGATATTGAACTTGTGGGTCGCTCCCTGGACCAAGAGAATGATATCCGCATGATGATTAAGTCAAGGATATGAAGTTCTAAGGTTGAGATATAATCAAGAAGGTTGATAGTACATCGGATAACCTGACTTGATTATGGATGTTACATAGAGGGGCATTTTGGTCATTTCACTTGGTAGGTCGAAGACAAATGTCATTCCCTGACGAGCTTAATTCATATTTAATATTTGTCCCTGGAGTGCAACCGTAGCTCTTTAGTGGAATGAGTTAGGGTTAAAATGATCTTAATGTTGCTATGGGGTTAGCATGGACATTTTGGTCATTTTGGGAGCCAAGGGAAAATATGTATTTTGGTCCCTCTTCTAGCCATCTTCCTATATTGGCATGGTTTCCTAATTTAATTAGATGATATGTGGTTGAATTAATTTTGTGGAAGAATAATTTTGAGTTTAAATTCAAATAGGCTTTTGTTGGCATACATGAATTTAACTCTAGCTAAATTATTAACTTGTGGGCCATGGTGTGTTTATCTATCTTGTGGGCCAGCCATAAAGGGAGCCCCTTGTGTGAGGTTTCCAAGTTTAACTAGGTATCTTTACTTGGAAGGAAGAATTCCTATTTGGGTAAGAATTCCTATAATTAAAGTTTACTAATTTTTAGTAAATTTAATTAGAAAGTGTTGCACTACTAAGGTGGCTGGTTGCTTATTTTATGGGATACTCATTCCTATTAGAGAGAACTAAAAAGGAATGAGAACAACATGTTATATATACCCCACACTACCCTAGGCGTGCAATAAACAATCAGAATTGCCCTAGGCGTGAATCAAGAGGGAACTCCATTGGCTGCCCAAGTGAAAAAGAGAGACTCACGCCCATTGCTCTCTTATTCTTCATTCATTAAAGAGAGGAGATCAGGTCCTGGTTCTTTTTCCACAAAGTACAGTTCAGAATACCCTTCTAGGAATCCATAGTTTGATCCCACAATCAAAATCAATCAGATTGGGTTGTGGAATAGAAGAGAAGATCAAAGGAGAAGCTACTGCAGAAAATTCCTGCAACTTGTATTGCTGATTGCAGGCTGAGATAAGACCTTTGAAGTTTTTCTCATCAGAGATTTGAGGCTTTCATATCAACAAGGTATTAGTCCTCTTTCATCTCCTTTCATTATACACATGTTGATCATGATTTCGTGGAGTTTATATGCGTATTTCATGGCTAATTTGCGCTGCCAGATCTGATCTGTGATTGAAAATCAAAGATATATCAGCCATGGACGTCCCTTACATGTGTATTCAGATCAGAATAGCATGAACTTTCAGAAGCAGCACACTCATAAAGGCATACAGAAAAAACGTAAAAAAAGAAGCAAAATTAACCACATACACTTTAACTACTTAAGATCTTCAGATGAGATGATACAGATACCTAGTGAAATCTCATGCTTGGGAACGGGCAGAGGTGGCAAGCCTGCAGTTGAGATGTTATGGTGCATTGCAATTGCATCCAATGACGGCATGGGTTCAGCTAATAAACCAAATCTATTTATTTTAGCAGAAAGGACTGGCCTCACTGTGATCAATGAATTGTACAAGGAGGAGCCCTTTTCCCATGCCATACTCTCTAACAGCCGCTCATCCAAGGAATTTAGATGTTGTTTCAACTCTCTTGGAAGGGTTTCTTCATGCCTAACAAAACTCTCTATCACTTTGCTCAAATCAAAGGCAATAATGCCATTTCTCTCCAAAACAGCAGGAAACAACTAGGTAACTGGAGAAATTATGGTGCGAAGCCACTTGGCAGTTGTCATTGTTGTGCTAATTGGAGTAGGAGCTACCTTCAAGTTAGTACCAACTAAACTCCCATTTAAGTGTGACATGGCAGGAGAGCGTGGAGGAGAAAGTGGGCTTGTTATTGTCTTTGATGAAGAGGCCATTGATTCAAACTTCCACTGCACAAACAAACACGAGAAACCAAAACAATATATTTTTAGAGTTCTCATGGCCACAAAGAAAACAAATGGAATCTTTAGTACAAACCCTGGAGCCACAGATGTTGACTGCACCTCCAGATAAACTTCCAGTACTAAGTAAACTGTCTTCCTCTTCAACAAATACTCGTTCATCTATGTCATCCTTGATTGCATTATCATAATCCTTCTCAAGAGCCCGTAAACTTGATAACAACGATTCCCCCTCTAACAAGTCTTCAAAATAGATTAAACCATTTGTACCCAAAAAAGTTAAAAGATTTATAAGTACTTTAGATAAACAAATTCTGCATGCATTTAGGAGCATAAATTAATCATTGCAAACTACCAACCATAAGTAGCTATTACGTAACCATATGTCATCACCACTAAAAAAAAATTAAAACCAAGTACAAAGCTTATGACAATTTGAATGTTCAATTGGGAACAAAGTACGGGGAGAAAGGTAGCCATAAGCTTGCCAAGATCAGAGAAGGCAAACTAGAGATCTCAAGCAAGTAAGGTTTAAAGATGAAAAAGAAGGGGTCTTACCAAAAAAAGGCCAAGGTCAAAATAGATGTAGAAAGTGTTAGGAATTTTGTATATTGCAATTTGATGGATGCATTAACATTCAAGCATCATTTGATTTACACACTTATGCATTGATTTAGATAAACTTGAAATCTTGATTTATACATGCATTGTTTTTAAGATTTGTAAAAGTATTGATTTATGCATGTTTTGTTTCTAACCTTGGATGCATTTGTTTTGGAAAAGTAGTTTTTAGAAATCAAGCTAGCCATTGGTTTTATGGTTTTGAATCTTTTTTTTCTTTTTATGTTTCATGTTTTAAAACCCTTAGAATGATTTAAAACATGTTTTTAAGCTTGATTTAATGGCCCAAAAAATTCCCAACAAAAAATACTTTGAGAAATGGATTTTAGAGAATTTTGGTCCCAGGCCAGAAACGCAGTGTACCAGGTCGACCGAGCCAGGCCCAGGTCGACCGGGTATACTACCGTTGGCCATTTTTCAAACGGTCACTTTTTTGACCGTTGTGAAGGCCAGGTCGACCGGGGGACTAGCCGTTGGGCCGTTTTGGCTATAAATACTAGTTCATTCCTTTGCCAAAAGTTGGGAATTTTAAGACCTTCCTTGAGAGGTTTTGAGGCAATTCAAAGGGGAATGAACTAAGGGATGAAGGGGATCATTAGGAAAGTTAAAGCTTGGATTAATGAAGTTAAATCACCAAGTATGCTCTACTTTCCTTAATCATATGTTTTCATGCTTTGCTTATTTATTGGTAAATCTTTTGTAGCATGATAAACTATGATTTGTTGTGTCCTTAACATGTTTTATGTTTTGAATTGATCTATTGTTTTGGATGCATCACCATTTGATTCAATCCAAGTAGTACTTTATTTGGTAAATCTAAGTAGATCATGTTAGTGAAAGAATCTTTGAAATCATATGTAACATGATTCATATACTTGGTTGAATCTTTGGTTGTTGTTTTCCATCATAAGAAAATCTCTTTCAAATATATCTTATGATTTGGATTCAACATCTTTACAAATCATATGTATTATTGTTTTAAAGTTTCACAACTTGCTTTGCTTTGATAGGTATATCATTTTCAAGTTGTATTTATAAATACATATGATTTGTCCCCTAATTTCAATCAAATCTATTTTTATGTTTTATGAGCTACATTGTTGATTTGATTGACATCCCTATGCATCACATGTTTAGAGCTAATTAATTTCATGCAACTTGTGAATCTTTGATATCATTAACAAGTTGTTACTTTTAACATGTGACTTGCATTCTTTCCTCAATCATAATTGTTTTTATGAGCTTTCATTTTCAAAATGATTGAGGACATCACACACACACATCATGAGCATACATCTTTGCATTCATTAAGTATTTGTGTGAGTTAGTTTTTCACTTCCATATCCGCCTAATTAAGAGGCATTGTAATGAGCTTAATTGAATCTCCATCAAGTGTATTTTAGACACTCATTAGAGAGATAACCAACCTTTGGTTGAAGAGGTTATTGCTTAGCCTAAGAAAAGCATAATGTATAGGTTGATGTTAAGCCTTGAAAAACATCATTGTAAAGGTTATTGCTTAGCCTATTGAAAAGCATAAATAGTGGAAATCCGGTGGGGTGTTGGATCACAAGCCAGTAGTGGATGTAGGCATTGAGGCCGAACCACTATAAATCCTTGTGTGATGGTGCTTGCTTTGTGGTGATTATTTTTATTAAGCTTCCGCATTTTATTTGTAATCACCACTTGTGACTAGTTTAAGTTAAAGAAGTTAAAATTGGTTAAAATTGGTCATAATTGAAGCTCACCCTATTCAACCCCCCTCTAGGGTTCGGATCCCCGGACTTTCAGAAAGTACTTCAAATACTAATGAAATAAAAAAAAGGGAAGTGAAATAAACTACAATACTGAAACAAATTATTCATCAATGAAATATCTAAAAAAGAAGCAAAGACAACCACAAGTAGGATGAAGAAAAATAGATCATTAAGTCCATATGTTGTACCTATGAAAACATGAGCTTCAAAGGGTTAAATTAAGATTGATTAGTAATTCAAATTGTTCACAAAAAAGTTTACATACAAAAAGAATGCCTAGAAAATGGAGAATGATGCAGCCCCGAATCTGAAAACAAAAAATAACTCCAAAGGAGTTGACTGAATCTTCAATGGATTTGAAGTGAGTTAGGCAAAGCTCCAAAAAGGACCTGGCCGAATCCCCACGGAATTCCACATACACAAGCACTCTCAAGTCTCAACTAAAGAGAGGCACTCACAATCATGGAGAACCTGAACAATTCTTTATTGAAGTAATGAAAGATGGTCCTCCCAATGGAGGAATTACAAAATACAAAGAGTAGGGCTTGGATGTCTCCTTGTCTTCCTCCCTCTCTTCCCTTTCCTAATTCGACTAAAAGTCCTAAGGGCACGTTTGGTAACGGGAGAAGATTCCTCTCTTTGGAAGAATCCTTGGTGCCATGGATTTAGGTTTTCTTTAGAAATGATTCATAAGGAGAGAATTCCTTGTATTTCACGTTTGGCTAGCACAGAAGAATCATAAATGATTCCTTAGAACCCACGTTTGGTAAGCAAGAGGAATCCATGGAAAAAATATATATAATGATAAATAGATACTGATTATCTCCGTTTCAAATTCATTAATACCCCCCATCATATCTTATATCCCAAGTCACCATCTCCAATTTAACCCACCCCGTATCCTAAACAATGACGATTATAAACTTTTTGAACTTGGAAAAATATATTTTTAAATCTTGACAGTCTCCCTTAGACTGGAGGGCATTTCCTTCTTTTTTTTCCAACCTATTAGGAACCCTTTAAATCGATATTTATATAAAAATACTTCGGGCTACAACCAACAAGTATTTGTCTCACTAAATAGAGGATTCTTCTCTCACTGGATAAACACTCTTGCCTTTGCAAAGTTGTCTACATCATCTCCCCCATGACTCAAACAATAAGGTGTAGGTCTCTATTCATTTATTTATTTTATTACGACTATTGTTATAGAGAGAGGGGCATACATTAAATTAAAATAATGCTAAATGTATCACATTTGAATTGAATCTTGAAATAGACCATATTTCAAAAAGGATTACATAATACTCGGACCATATTATTGTCATCAAATTAAAATCACGAGAAAGTACTACATTTTAGTTGATTCTTGAAAGAGAACATATTTTAAACAAGGATTACACAATGCTTGATCAAATATTTGTGACTTTCATTCAGGTGAACAGATAGATGGTCCCTTTCTTTCAGAGGTTCAAACCATTTTCCCAGCTATGTAAGAAACATGACACAAAGCCGTTGCGAGTTTTATAAGCTTCCCAGGCAAAATTCAAGTCTGATCACTACAAAAAAAAGGACTTTTAGTCTCGCTTTTGAAATGAGCTTTTGTGTCGCTTTTACAATAAAGTGACACAGTATGGTCTGATGTGTCACTTTAGAGGAGGAGCAAACGAGGAGGAGGTTTGTTGGGTCACTTTTCTATAACGCGACACACAAAATAAATCTATGGTTTTCCCTACTAAACAAAAGTGACACAAGAAGTTTGATTGTTATTTTCTTTCATGAAATAGGAAAGAAAAGCGACACATGAATTTGGGCAAGTGATAATTTAGGTTCCCTCCTTAGTATATCCCATCCCTTCGTTCCCACCATACCTCATTACCTTGGCGCCCAAATACCCCAACGATGAGAGCGAAACCCTTGAGGAGTGTCTGAGACGATCGACAGGTGCACATCCCATTTTGATATTTTCCCACTCGGTCTCTCTCCCTCTCTCCCCCTCGATCGGCAGCAGCACTTCGACTTCGGCGGAAGGTTTCCTCCACCTCGATCGGCAGTGGCACTTCGATTACAGCTACAAAGGTATTTTCTTCTTCTCTTGGTTTTGATCCATTCATTTTCTATATATTCTCAAGATGTGTTTCGTTTATTGAGTTGGTTATGGTGATTTTGTTAATTGAAAAAGTTGGGTTTATAGATCTTGGAGTTTTGTTCTAAGCTGTGAATCTAAAACTTCTCTTTCACTGCCTGTTCTGTTGTGTTTGTCTCAAAAGGGTTTATTCAGATCTCGGAGTTGTGTTCTAAGCAGTGAATCTGAAACTTCTCTTTCACTGCCTTTCTGTTCTGTTTGTCTCAAAAGGGGCTTATTCCGTTGGACCTTATGAATGTAGCCCTTAATAGTACATTCGATAATGTTTCTAGAATCTGGTTTTCTCTGCAGAACGAATCACAACTTTCAGAAGATAAAAGGAAGACAAAATACCCATTTCAGCAGCAAGGTTAGTTTCTCTCCCCCAAAAGAAACTTTTTTTTTCTGAGTCTTTCTGGTGGAACTTTCTTCTATCTGTATTTGGGTATATTAATGCTTTAGACCCAAGATGGGAAAGAGAGAGATGATGTTTGGAATCTGTGTTTTGTGGTCTTTTTCCTGGGCTGCTATGGCCATATCTCATCATTAATTTCTGGTAGAAGGCCAAAGGTATTGTAGGGAACCATAGAGAAATCTTTTTTCTTCTTCTTGTTCTGTCTTTGAAAGAAGATGAACAGAACAATGAACAGTAAAACTTTTGTGGTAACAAAAAAAGATCATTTATTTTACTCTTAAAGTAGTTTTATTACTCTCATAAAGTCTTTTTATTACCAAGATATTTTGATCTGGCTGTGATGTTCTTTTTATATTTTTACTTGAAAGTTGAAAGCACCAGCAAAAGAAAGAAAGGAGAAATGCAGAAAGGGGAAATGCAGGATTTAACATCACTTTAAGTAAGACTTAAGAAGAAGAAACAAAGATTATAGAAAAACAGAGTACAAATCACAAAGCTTAGATTGGATATTACTTGGGATGACGATGATCTTATCACATGCAAATGCAAATGCAAATGCAAATAAAGTTACATACATGCTGCAAATAGTATTATTGGATAAGTAGTAGCCAAACGGAGTAAATTCAGAGAGTGTGTGCCCTAAAATTCTGAGATTTAGTTTTTTTTTTTTTTTTTTTTCTGTTGGAGAAGATTTGAGGAATTTGAATCAAGATAGTTGAAGGGCGTCATCTAGAATGTATCATGTTCTAGGATGAGTGATTTTCTCTTTGATACCCATGCATGCAGACAGACTTGAGAATGCAACACAGAAACCTCACTTTCCAGTCTGCAGTTCTTAGGTAGATTCTCTTTACTTCAATTTAGTGTTTAGATGATTGAGTCATGGAAGACATGGCCTTCAATAGTGTAAAGCAGAAAAGCATAACTCAGCAGAGGCAGCCATTAATGGATAGGAATTAGGATTCAATGGTACTGATAATGTGTATCTCTAGTAGTGATCATCTTTCTCTCCACTCGCAATCACTTTCGTTCGTTGGTTGTTTACTATAACTAGAGTGCATTTAGCCAGAGCCCTTGACCGACGGAAACTGGCAAACATGACATCACCTTCTCTGGGAATTCCAAATTCCCATCAACTCATTCTCCCCAATTCTCTGACTTTTCTGCTTGATATCGAAGCATTCAAAAAAAGCACTAGAATTTGTTACAGTTAAATGGCTGAAATAGCCTCTGAAATCCTCAAAACCCAAAAATTTGGAATGCCATTTTCAAAGATTAGCATCTCAAGAATTCCAATGAAAAAAATAAAAAATTAGGAGATTTTGGAATTCTCCAGTGCAAACAGACCCTAAATAGAACACCAAATGCTACTTTTCCGTTGCTGGGTTGCTGAGAATTCTTACCATCATCATCCAAACTAAATCTTCTCCACCTCTTACATGTCAAAGAACAGAGTACTTTGAAGATTCTCCTTGGTAGAAGGATTCAAACTCTTAGTGGACTTAAATTCATCTAAATGGACCACTAACACATGAAAGGATAAATGTGGATTTCTTGTTTGTTGGGTTTGTATTGTTCAGCCTCTGAGTAGGCTTCCTTCTTTGGAAGTGCCTAGTTTTGGTGTTCTGGGGCCTGCTGCTAGTTCTGTAGCCTTTCTGTAGGATCTTTTTGTTTTATGATGGTTTGTTGTGCTGTGTATGGGGCAGAGGGTTTTTGCTAGCTATTTTGGAGCTATGTTTTGGTGTGTTTTTGGTGCTGTGCTTTGGCGTGCTGTTATGGTGCTGCTGTTTTATTATTATTATTTTTTTCTGTTTTCTGTTTGCTGTTTTTGTAATTCCTTTGATCCTGCTATAGATGCAAGTTGCATTTGAGCCAGATTTTAGGCTTGCAGGCAGGACTGCTATTGATGAATGTGTTGAGTTCATTTTGCATGAATACTTGCTTTTCGACTCAAGCTATCCAAGTCCTATCTAATCCGACTCATAGTACTATGACCTGCCAACCCAATCAGAATTCAGCCTTCTGATGAAAGGGATGGGGTTCACCCACAACTTACAAGTTGGGTTTGGTTGACATTTCGGACCTGAAAAATAAATCAATCTAGTTCATGTGGAGCTTGTGTAAGTTATTGAATGGGATATGTTAAAAAAAAAATATCTAAGTAATGGAACCATCTATTGATCAAAACCCTATTTGTCATATTATGAAAATTTTGTCATATTATGCAAAGTGCATGAGTCCCTATTTGATAAAAAAGGTCTCCCTATGATTTTTTATGTATTTCTTTTTCATTAAACTGTTAAGTGATACTTTTGATAACAGTTGGGTATTTGTTAAAAAAAAATTGTAAGGTGTATGAGAAAATTCAATGCCCTGTTTTTGGTTTCCAAAGAGGAGGAATTATGTTGTGTTATTTTGTAATTTAAGTGCTAATTGTTATTTTTCAGAATATGGCCATGAACAAAGAGTGGATGATGGCACCAAGGTCATCTAATGAAAATATTTTAACTGTACAGTTAAAATCATGTATCCAAGGGAATGGGTAGCCTTTATGATGGACATTGGTTTTGATATAACAATAACTTAGAAAAATCATGTTTATTGGCAATCATTGGCTTCTCTGTTGCTCCCAGGCTTTTCATTTAGTAAGTTGAGTGGACTAGTGCAAAACTTTGCAAGATCTGTTTTCAAATGCTTATGCATTCCAACCTGACTAGAAAGATTGATTAAAAAAAACAAAGAACACAACCTAGAATTTGTATGATTGTGTAACCTCATCTGAACTTTGGCCCTCTGTTTATATTTATTACTTTCAGCAGGATTAGGGAGAAAATTCAGTGATGTGGTATCTCACCTTTTTTGAAGCATTGCACACTTTTTCAGAGACACCAAAAAGACTTTCTTGGTATTTTTCAATTGTTTTCGGCAGTTCACTTATTAGCTTTAAATTGTCTTTGCGATCATGTTATGTGCCATTAGCTTTAAATTAAAGTCCGTGGCATTTATAAATTTTGGGCTGAATTCCATCCTTTGAAAATTTATTCCGTCCTATTTTCTTTGTAGGTTGCAGCTCCAAGTAAGCCATACAAATGGCAAATGAGCCTGTACAAAGAGGAAGAGGTGACATGTGAACCCCGGGCAACCGATTTGAAAAACTGACTACACTGAGTGGTTACATTAAGTGGATTTATAAAAAAGAATGCAGCACTGGTTACATTAAGTGGATGAGAACGCACTATAGATGGTTTGGAAGGATGAGCTTCCCCCCTGTTTCTCTCTTTTTTAATTGCCATCTCATGTTGGGTGAAGAACCAGAATCCGTGCCATGATCCTGATATTTTGTGATTAGGGAAGAAATTCATTTCCCTTTATCAGTGCCATGATCTTGGTCTTCTAGTTATAATGGTTGGATCTTGGAGTCGGGCAAGTATCCTTGCTTTGACTTGGCTGGATCAGATGTTGGACATGATGGCTTGATATAGAAGTTCACCAAATTTATAATAATGCTTTCTTTGATCCATCAAAGTCTGCCAAGTCTGACTTACTAGGAAACTTTTCTTTATGTTGGATATGGACTAAATTTAGAATCCAACTTTTTTTACATAAGAAAATTCAGAATGTTATTAAGTTAGTTGTGTGAATCAGACGTGTGTTTGTACAGGTCCTTCAAGGATCACCACTTGCATCAATCCTAGCTTATGTTGCTTCTTCTTCCATCTTTGATCTCATTGATGCTAAATGAGTGTAAGTTGCTTTCCTGATCTTTCTTCAACAAGTAGTTTTTTTTTTGGTTGAGATTCTTAATTCATTATTTTTGGAGTTTAGTTTGTTGTTTTACTGATATGTTTACTTTGGGTTCTATTACAGATGCAAGCAGTTTTCAGAAGCATGGTCGTTTCTTCTGTCACTGAAGTGTGGCCCACATCTTGGTGGTGTTATGGATTGCATATTTTTCCCTTGATAGAGGACAAATAGATGAAAATGATATTTTTTCTGCTCATAATTTTATGTTAGCATAAATGGACAGTTTGAAAGCACATGATAGATTTGTCTTGTAGGAGAGAGATGCTATTGAGCTGTTGATCTCTGCGACTCTATGATGTATTCAAACTGTTTATTAGAATATTTTTAGTCTTTGATGTCGTATAGTCCTATACATGATGTGGTTTCCTCCACTGCAATCAGATTTTCTTAAGTTGCATGCTGGTGAAACAATTTCTCCAATAATGACATGTAGATAGGACAAAAGCTCGAGCAAATTAGTGATATCTGTGTTGATCGACTGAGCAGTAGAACCATTGAATTTACTTGCAATTTATTTACAATATTAGAGTTCCAATACTCAAATAATTGAATTCCCATTTAAAACTCTATCCATAGATTTTGACCAAACTTGTGTCTGATTCTCATTATTGAAAGGGTGTGTACACAAACATGCCCTTACACTTCGTAAACTAGTAGCCCAAACTAACCATAAGAAAAAAAGATGAAAAGTGTTGCAGCTTTTCTCATGTGATGTCTTGATGCTTGTATATTAGAAGATTATAGTATTTTTTGTTCGTTAGTTTACTTTATTAAAACCTTGATGTAGTGGTTTTGGCTTCTGGAAATGGCTTTCTGCATGCATGAGGCTTGGTCTTGCACAGCTTTTTTCAGTACGAGTCTCACCTTTTTAGGTGATCATAAAGCGTGGGAACAATTTGAAGCAATCAGTGGGAAACCCAAGTGCCTATTGCAAGATCACACTTGGCAACACTCCACCCAGGCAAACTAAGGTAAGATGTATTAACAAACCATTATTTTGCTTAATTTAAGTACCATGAGAGAGTTAAAACTTTTCTGTCCTCTACTAAGTGTCTCCCATTCCATTGGGCTTGGGTGGCCTGAGATATGGAAAATAGCATGAGGTTCCCCTTTTGATCGGAAGGTGTAAAAAGGTTTCTATGTCCTTAAAAATAGATTTAATATGCATCAAGCACCTGTATATCAGCATAGAAATCAGATCTTTTGGTCTGAGACTTGATCTATTAGTAACTTTGATTCTTTATCATGGTTTACACCATTACCAATTCATTTGCTTCTCAAATTGTGTCAACTGGTCCTTCTCCTGAATGGGATGAGAGCTTTGCCTGGGCATTTGACAGCCCACCTAAAGGCCAGAAGCTTCATATATCTTGCAAGAACAAGAGCAAATTTGGAAAGGTAAGTAAAAAAAAAAACAAGAAGAATAAGAAGCTATATCTTCTCCGTACTTTCTGTTTTTGAGTTTAAGAAAAGTGAAGGGCTTTGGTTTCTTTTAGATGATGCGAAGTATTGGCCTTCTAGTCTGACTATGAAAGAAGCTTGGTTGGTGCCTATTAGCATAGTAGTACTTCAACCACCATAAGAGACTGACATCAGGGTTTGCATTTGAGAATATGAAAGAAGTTTGGTTGGTGCCTATTAGGATAGTAGTACTTCAACCACCATAAGAGACTCACATTGGGAATGAAGATTGAGAGAGAGAGAGAGATGCCCTGTGTCATTGTGTGTCTACAACTCTACCATAGGTGACCTGAAGTCCATGAGAAGTGCCCTTTTCATCTCAAAGTTCCTGCCTTTATATATTCTATTTTCACATGTTCTTTTGTAATTTTGGTTTTAAGCTGTAATTTTTGGATTTCATAATTATTGGTAGACATTTTTGATTCGAAGGATAATGATTTTATCTGTGTTTCTTTTTTCTAACTCGCTGTTTTCTGTTTGATGTGCAGGCCTTTGGTGACTCTAGCTTATCCCTTGTAAGTGTATTCCTGGTTTTTCCTTCAGTTAGCTTGAGTTGTATTCATGTATTAGTATCCCCTTAAATAACCCAGTAAGATTCTAGAAATTTGTGAATGAGAATTTCTAGTCCACAATGTCTTTATCAGAACATCAAAAATCCCAATGTCCAAATGTCTAAAGCAACCTACATTGCCTAACCTTTAGATAAAAAACCTACATTGTTGCTAACAATCTTCCCTGTTCTTTCTCTCCTTTCATTTAGACTAGTAACTATTAGTGTCTATCTTAATATAATTGATTGGCAACTGCCTAGTTTGACATAAAATCATTTTGATCAGGTATCATAAGCATGTGTTCTATCCAACATTAAATCACAGGCATTAATATATACCTGTAGGTCATGCCACAAATATACATTGCGTTCCTGGAGGATTTCAAATGTTTAAATGGTTTCATGACATATATCAATCAGCTGAAACTGAAAAAGAAGTTGTCTCCACTTAGAATTGCTTAATAGGGATTATGTTAAACCCATTCTATTCAGTTGCATTAAATATTGGATCTATGTTGCAAGTCTCTAATTCTTGGAAATTGGAAGAATCACTAAAGAAAACAAGTAACACAGATATACAAACTACAACTGATACAAGCTTATAACCATCCTATAGTTATAAAAATATACAAAATCAATGCAGACCAGCCATTCTCATTTGGGGTCTGTGTGAAAGTCACAACTCATAGGACTGAGATGCCATGGAGAATAGTTGCTCCTTGATGCAATTCCTGTAGAAATGTAAAATGCTCATATGTAAGGGCAATTTTCACCTGGTTCAGGTAAAGGTTCCTGGTAAATTAGTTTAACTCTGTTTTGAAGATCATGAAGTCTCTAGGATTGAATTTGGTGGGTAAATTTACTATCTTGTTAGCCAATCTGCAACATAGATGAAGTGTTCATGCTTTGAAAAAGGAAGCACCCAGAGTAATTGCTTCCAGGTTCCTGTCAGCTTCCAACCTGTACAGTCTCCTCTAGTCCTTTTATGTAATGCCTTTTGTTTTAATAAATTTATCCTGTCAGCCATCAAATAATAAATGGTGCATTACAGTCATAGCGAATTTGGTTGGCTGTGCAGTGCAGTATTGAGTTGCGCGGCTTTGGTCTGCATCAGAAGTTCCGAGCTGCTTTGGTTGTGTTATGCTGCTGTGCTTTGGTGTGCCCAGCTGCAGTGCTGGTTGGGAGGAGCTTTGCTGGTGTTGCTCTTCTGAAGTGTTGTGTGGTTTTCGTGTGCGGAGTGTGGTTTCCTGTTGCATCTCTCTCTGTGCAGGCTATCTATTTTTTAGTTTGCTAGTCTCTCCTTTTGCTGGTTGTGAAGTGTGTTGAGTGGCAGTAAGTCATCAAGTTCTAAGCTGCAGTGTAGTGGCCTGTTAAGCTGCATTGTTCTTGTCCTGCTGCCTTGTTCTGGTGCTCTCAGCTGCAGTGCAGGGTGGTGTTTTTGGAATCCTCTCTGCGTTTTGAAGTGCATTTTCTTGCCCTCAGAGGTTTTTTGTTTCTTCTCTGGTTCCTGTTCTGCTCTCCAGTTTTCTTGAGTTGTTCTGTTGCTGCTGGTAGGGTGCTGAGTCTGTCCTCCTTGCGGTTCTTTTGTTTTTTGGTACCCTCTTGTTCTGTGTCCTTAATGTGAATGGTGATTAATTTTCAATTAATGAAATGGTTCTTATTGAATGTTGTAATCTATATTTTTTCTGCATCTTTTGTAAGGCAGGTTTAGTGATTTGAAAGTGTATTATTAGTAATGTATATATTGCATTTTTATTTTAAAAAAAAATGGATGGTATCTCGCTTTTACGGAAACTGTCACAACTGATGACTATTTGTCACTTTTGGTCCGAAAACAACATATTGATCACTGCTTTTGAAAAGGGAGACAACAAAGTTATTTTTCTTGTGACGCTTTTAAGTTATTTCAGTGTCACTTTTGGGTTTAAAGTGACACAAGTAACCATTTTTTTGTGTCACTTTGATAACAGAAACTGACACAACAAAGGTATTTCTTGAGACGCTTTTACGAACTTTTAGTGACACCGGCAGATAAGACGCTTGCATAGTCATCAGAAAAGCGACACAAACCACTTTTTAAGACACTTTAAAAGTGACTCATTAAGACATTTTTTTTGTAGTGGATGTCTTCTGTTCGAGCCAAGCTTTTGTGTATTTCTTCAGCAAAACAATCTTTTCATGTCCATGTTTCACCTTGTATAATAATATGTCAAAGAATTGTTTTAGTCGTCTTCCACTACCAGTAATCCAAACGAGAACACTTCCCATCTTTAAAATGGTGGAACCTAACCCAATCACGAAACACAATTTCAAGGTTGCAGATCTTTGATATCAACTTAGTAACAGTATGGTAGTCATTACAAACCCGAAGATTCATCACAATCCTAATCGTTGTCCCAGCACCCATCTTGGTTTATGACTTCCTTTAGTTATGAAAAAATCCTAAAATTTACTGCTCTGCATAGATCCAGAAGAAAGACATTGCAAATCCTATATCATGAAGTGGAGACATGTCAGGACAAATATTCAACGTGCATCATAAGGTTTCCATCATAATTAAATGACAAATGGAGCAAAAATAGAAGTTCTTTAGCACAAAATAAAGAATGAATTTTTTTTACATCTGTTTGAGATTGATGTTTACAAATTACAAGACCTCAATGCATAGAATAAAATAAGAAAGGATAAACGTTCATGGCAGATAAAGAATCAGAGCAGAGTACATGTAAGACCAGGCTAAACTATATGAAGGTTAAACTCTTAAGACTATATGATACAGTTGAAAGATCAAATTTTAGAAACTTTAATATTTTTAAATGGCTATATATAGAAATTTACTAGATAAGAAAGCAAGATACAACAAAGATAAGAGGGAACGTGTTCCCAAATACGTGCATGAATTATCACACATTCATGCATAAGATGAATAATCATGCATACATGCCATTGCATCTAGTTCTAATACAGATTACATGCAAAGAGAAGTAGCTGAAGCCCCTAAACTCTAGCAGCAACAATAGAAGTAGCTGAAGAGAAAAGAAAGAAAGAAAGAGAAAAAGGTTGATGGTATTTGCTTGAGGAGGAGATGAAATCACAGGTCTGAAACAGAGAGAGGGCACTACCCTTTTGAAGCCAAAGTTTCTCTGAAATGCCTCATTCTTAAACTAATGAGTATTCTCCTCAAAGCCCCTAAACTCCAATACAAGATTCAGTCAACTAGCAATGTTAGGAAAAAAATATATAAAAAGGGCATATTTCTTCTTGGGATTTCCAACACACACCTTTTGACCCTCAGGCATACCAGCATACATGGAAAAAAAAGAGGGATGAATTTGCATGCATGATGCAATAAAAAGGATAACCATGCATACAAGCCAAAACCCAAAAATCAATATAAAGTCCACTGAAACAGAGTTTGGAAAGATGGCCTTTTTACAGCGCAATTCGAAATAACCTAACCTGTCATACTAGAACATGATATTAACAGGTTCAATCATACCGACATCAAATTGACCATGGGTTGGAAAAGAGCTCATTGGACACTAACCATATTTAACAAGTAAAACTAAAATGGTTGGAGGACAAAAAATCTGCTTCTATAGTTTCAAATGTGTGACATGCCTAACCAGCACAACTAGTTTGTGAATGATCCCCGAAGCATAACCTATATCATGGACATGTGATTGGGCCCTCTACCTGCCTCATTTAGTCAGGTCATTGTTGAATGAGACTTAACCTACACTGTCTGGAACATACATTCGTTCAACCAATTCTCAATCATTCTTCAGAATCATCCATGGCAGCCCAGTCATATGTTTCTACCAAAAAAACTCCTCTCCTCTATAATAATCTTTTGATGGAGCTCATTTTAATCATTAATTCCTATCCATTCAATCCATATGTTCAATACAAACATATAGCCCCATAGTAGCATTGTTATTGAGTGTGTATGTACTGGCCAAAAAAAGTATTGTAGACCATACAATCTACACATGGAAGAGAAAAATAAAATCAAGAAGTTTATTCTCACAACTGGCGCATGTGGTAATTGGGAAATCATCATTCAATAGGTGATGCAAAATTACCAATATGAATAAATCATATTGAAGTAATTTCATTTTCAACTAAAAAGATCAAAACTCAACAGTTTCTGCACACATGGAAGCACAGAAACGCTGGCACATTTTCCACATTTTCTCCAAACTTAAAGGTGATGGGGAAAACACATTTACATTAAGAATGCATAAAAACTTAGCCTCCTTGATCTCTTTTTCACTTCGAGTAGCATCCTCGATATTGAAAGACAAATTTGGCACTGCTTTGTTAATGCAGAATTTTTTTTTAACCTGTACTTCTACCTATGAATTAAAAAAATGGGAATTCCATATCAGCTTCTACATATCCGCCCTTCACAACATAACATCCCTTATGTATGAAATTCTAATATAAATCGCTATCGGGTTACAACAGTTAAAACCATCCACAGCAACAGCATCCACGACAACAATAAGGAATAAAAAAGGAAAATTTTAAATTAGGCCTTTTTTTTTTCCTTATTTGAAGTTTTTCCCAACAGGAGAAAAATTACCAAACTACCTCTTGTGATGTCCCTTTGATCGGAACTAATGGAACTGTGACGACACCTTGGACATCTACAAGCGACTCTTTGCTCAGCCCTGCAACAAACTAAACCACCTGTCGGCTGACGTGCTCCGTAGAGGAGTTCAGGCATATTGGGTTTGGTTTGCTGCTTAACAGAACTAACAAATACAGAGAGAGGTTTATCCATTTTGAAATGGGGCGAAAACTGAAAAAATATAGAAACCCTACCTGACCTGAAGACGTCCGGCGGTGCAGGTCTGGTCGCCTCCGGCCGGTGCCCGTTATGTGATTGAGTGGACTTCTATTGGCCCACTGATTCATACCAAGGCCCGCTAATGCCTTTTCTTTTAAGGCCATTACTCTGATCCAGTTTTGTGAGCACATCCTTTTCTTTTTTAATAATAATGATTTAAGATACTGTGATTTGTGTAAGGAAGGAACCAGGATGGAGTTATGTGTAAAAACTGTATTTCTATGTCTATTGTAGTTTTGCTTCTCACAAGATTAATACTCATGGTCACTTCCTAACTTATGTGGTTAAGTAGGTGACTGGAAAGAAATGTTGAAGAAATGTTCAAAAGTGCAATGTTAGAGTAAATCCAATGGCATAATAATGTTGTTTTATTCGCTACAAAGAGAGTAAGAACTGTATATGAAGAGAAATTTTAGGCTGACTTCAGTTGAATAAAGACTTCTTTTGTTGTGGTTTCCTTGACCTAAACTTGATTTTGCAGAGTAACCTATCAAAGGCAATTAAGTATAAGTCCTCATCCTCGGGCTGAGCTATGTCATCTTCAAGTATGTAATATGAGATTAACTATTTTTTAAATAAATGTTAAGCATTTGTAATTAAACTTGATTTCAACTACTTCGTCTGAGATCTCAGGTCAAGAATATATAGGCAAGTCATCTTTGACACCATTTCGAAGCTTAGTATGGGCTCCAAAATGCCCATGTGGATATGAGTTTATGATATTAAAGACGTCTCATACTACATCCAACCCTGGCCGTAAATTTTGGAAATGTCCAGATTTACATATAAGCATCTATCTTTCCAAAATCATTTATTGATTTTTTTCTTCAATATTCAAAACGTTTTAACTTCATTCATAAAGCGTATATATTTTTTGCTCCAACATTCATTTATATCAATATGAATTTCATTGCAGGGAGGAAGAGGTTGTGGTCTTTAGATTTGGATGGATGAAATTGCTCCAAAATGTATACCGATGCTAACTTTAAATCAAGGCCAAGTTGAAGTGAAAATGGAAGAAATGAAAGACTCAATCAATGGGTTGTGCCTAGAGATACGACATCTAAGCGAAAGCATGGAGACTCACATGAAAGGAAGCTGAAGCAAAAAAGGCCTTGCATTTTCGATTGCGATTCTTCTCCTCTTTGTTGCGTACATGTGGCGTGGACAGAAGGACGGACGTGCCTATTTGTCTTATGGGATGTAAACATTGTTCTGATGTGGGATGCACGAGCTATTTGTTTTTTTTTTCTTTTTGCTTGTTTCAACTTTAGGAAGTCTCATTTGGACTATTGAATGCATGAAAGACTAGAAGGTGTAAACTTATAGTAATTGGAACCTTAGGTGTAAACTTTCTTTTGGGTTTGGATTTTGTGTTGAAGAAAATGAATCTGTAGCTTTTGGGTTATGTAGTTATTTCCTACAGAATGGATAAAGAATTCACTACTAGAAAATTGACTTTTAGCGACCGCCAAAAGCCGTCGCTAAAAGTGGTCTGGCGGTCGCTAATACTCATCAACGACCGCCCAGTGAGAGACGCGAAAACTTCGTTGCAAAAAGTAGTGGCGGTCGCTAATAATTTTAAAAGAAAACTTGGACTATTAGCGACCGTCATAGTGGTCGCTAATACTCCATACAGCGGTTGCTAATACATTGTTTTTTGAATTTTTTTTTTATTTTTTTTTAAATTTTAAAGTATTAGTGGCCGCCACTGGTGGTCACTAATAGTACTTTTAGCTAATGATTTTTTAAAAAAAAAATATTCCGTATTTTCTCAAAACTTTTCCTTTTTTTGTACCTGTACCTGAGTATATACAACTACTACCATCAATTAAAATTACAAATAACAAAACCAAAATATATACAACTACTACCATAAATTAAAATTACAAATAACAAAAGAAAGTCTTATATTAATTACATTCAAAACATTACAAAAGTTTCAATAAATTATATCCATTACAATTACAGGAAAAAAAAATTATCTGTGCAAGGTGTCGTGGTAGATCCAATGCTCTCAAACCTGAATAGAAAAAGAAAAAGAAATATTAATAGATAACTATAAAAATTAGCAAATTTATACTAAATATAAAAAACGTAAGAATTAAAATTAAAATTTTAAACAACGTCTCAACTGTACGAGCAATCCGGGAGTCGGAATCTCGTTCCGTCAGTTCCTGCAAGTCATGAATGACTTGGGGACCGTGCCCGTCAAGTTTCACGGGCAACGGAGCCCGTTTGCTCATTTTGGGCGCTCGGAGGCTCGTTTTCCAAGTTTTAAGTTAACGTTCTAACTTAAACCTATGTTTCAACTGTACGAGCAATCCGGGATTCGGAAACTCTTTCCGTCAGTTCCTGCAGGTCATTAATGACTACGGGCCCGTGCCCTTCAAGTTTCATGAGCAATGGAGCCCGTTTCCTCATTTTGGGCGCCCGGAGGCTCGTTTTCTAAGTTTTAAGTTAACGTTCTAACTTAAACCTACGTTTCAACTGTACGAGCAATCCGGGATTCGGAATCTCGTTCTGTCAGTTCCTGTAAGTCATGAATGACTAGGGACCCGTGCCCATCAAGTTTCACGAACAACGGAGCCCGTTTACTATTTTTGAGCGTCCGGATGCTCGTTTTCTAAGTTTTAAATTATAGTTCTAACTTAAACCTACGTTTCAACTGTACTAGCAATCTGGGAGTCGGAATCTCATTTCGTCAGTTCCTACACGTCATGAATGACTAGGGGCCCGTGCCCATCAAGTTTCACGGGCAACGGAGCCCGTTTCCTCATTTTGGGCGCCCGGAGGCTCGTTGTCTAAATTTTAAGTTAACATTCTAACTTAAACCTACGTTTCAACTGTACGAGCAATCCGGGATTCAAAATCTCGTTCTGTCAGTTCTTGTAAGTCATGAACGACTAGGGACCCGTGCCCGTCAAGTTTCACGACCAACGGAGCCAGTTTGCTCTTTTTGAGCGTCCGGAGACTCGTTTTCTAAGTTTTAAATTATAGTTCTAACTTAAACCAACGTTTCAACTGTACTAGCAATCCGGGAGTCGGAATCTCATTTTGTCAGTTCCTACACGTCATGAATGACTAGGGGCCCGTGCCCATCAAGTTTCACGGGCAACAGAGCCCGTTTCCTCATTTTAGGCGCCCGGAGGGTCGTTTTCTAAGTTTTAAGTTGGAACGACGTTCCAACTTAAACATACGTTTCAATTGTACGAGCAATCCGGGAGTCGGAATCTTGGTCCGTCAGTTCCTACAAGTCCTGAATGACTAGGGGCCCGTGCCCATCAAGTTTCACGGGCAACGGAGCCCGTTTGCTCATTTTGGGCGCCCGGATGCTCGTTTTCCAAGTTTTAAGTTAACGTTCTAACTTAAACCTACGTTTCAACTGTACGAGGAATCCGGGATTCGGAATCTCATTCTGTCAGTTCCTGCAATTCATGAATTGACTAGGGACCCATGCCCGTCTAGTTTCACGGGCAACGGAGCTCGTTTCCTCATTTTGGGCTCCCAGAGGCTCGTTTTCTAAGTTTTAAGTTAATGTTCTAACTTAAACCTACGTTTCAACTGTACGAGCAATCTGGGATTCAGAATCTTGTTCCGTCAATTCCTGCAAGTCATGAATGACTAGGGACCCGTGCCTGTCAAGTTTCACGAGCAACGGAACCCGTTTGCTCGTTTTGGGCGCCCGGAGGCTCGTTTTCTAAGTTTTAAGTTATAGTTCTAATTTAAACCTACGTTTCAACTATACGAGCAATCCTGAATTCAGAATCTCGTTCCGTCAGTTCCTGCAAGTCATGAATGACTAACGGCCCGTGCCCATCAAGTTTCACGGGCAACGGAGCTTGTTTCCTCATTTTGGGCGCCCGGAGGCTTGTTTTCTAAGTTTTAAGTTAACGTTCTAACTTAAACCTACGTTTCAACTGTACGAGCAATCCGGGATTTGATGAATTGACTAGGGACCCGTGCCCGTCGAATTTCACGAGCAACGGAGCCCGTTTGCTCTTTTTGAGCGTCCAGAGGTTCGTTTTCTAAGTTTTAAATTATAGTTCTAACTTAAACCTACGTTTCAACTATACTAGCAATCCGGGAGTCGGAATCTCTTTTCGTCAGTTCCTACACGTCATGAATGACTAGGGGCCCGTGCCCGTCAAGTTTCACGGGCAACGGAGCTCGTTTCCTCATTTTGGGCGCCTGGAGGCTCGTTTTGCAAGTTTTAAGTTAACGTTCTGACTTAAACCTACGTTTCAACTGTACGAGCAATCCGGGATTCGGAATCTCATTCCGTCAGTTCCTGTAATTCATGAATTGACTAGGGACCCGTGCTCATCGAATTTCACTGGCAACGGAGCCGGTTTCCTCATTTTGGGCGCCCGGAGGCTCATTTTCTAAGTTTTAAGCTAATGTTCTAACTTAAACCTACGTTTCAACTGTACGAGCAATCCGGGAACAGAATCTCATTCCGTCTGTTCCTGCAAGTCATGAATGACTAGGGACCCATGCCTGTCAATTTCCACGAGCAACGGAACCCGTTTGCTTGTTTTTAGCGCCCGGAGGCTCGTTTTCTAAGTTTTAAGTTATAGTTCTAACTTAAACCTAAGTTTCAACTGTACGAGCAATCCGGGAGTCGGAATCTCGTTCCGTCAGCTCCTACAAGTCATGAATGACTAGAGACCAATGCCCGTAAAGCGTCACGGGCAACGGAGCCCGGTGGCTCATTCCGGGCGCCCGGAGGCTCGTTTTCTAAGTTTTAAGTTAAGGGTTCAACTTAAGCCTACATTACAACTTCACGAGCAATCCGGGAGTCGGAATCTCGTTTCGTCAGTTCCTGCAAGTCATGAATGGCTACGGGCCCGTGCCCGTCAAGTTTCACGGGCAACAGAGCCTGGTTACTCGTTTTGTGCTCCCGGAGGCTCGTTTTCAAAGTTTTAAGTTAAGGTTTTAACTTAAACCTACATTTCAACTTTACGAGCAATCCGGGAGTCAGATTCTCGTTCCGTCAGCTTCTGCAAGTCAAGAATTTCATTGGGCCCATGCCTGTCAAGCTTCATGGGCACCGGAGCCCGGTTGCTCGTTTTGGGCGCTCGGAGGCTCGTTTTCTAAGTTTTAAGTTAAGGTTTCAACTTAAATGTTGAAATCTTGAATTAAAAAAATAATCTTACCTGGTCAGGATCAGTCGAGCCTGCTGGATCATGACTGCCCTCTCCACCGAAGTCATGTCTAGCCCTGTAGCCGCTGCCAGCGTCTGGTGCCTGTAATTATTTAATATAAAATTAATAACAATAAAAAAAACATAAGTATTGATGCTTCAATGACACAATTGACAATTTAAATGTACAAATTTTTTTTCTTACTAACCTGAGTAGTGGGTCGTGGGTCTGAAGCGAGCGGGCTGCGACTCTGTGATAAACGAGCCTCAAGCTTCGCCATCTCCGCTCTCAACTCGGCCCTCATCTCTGCCCTGTCCTCATTTGTTACCTCCGCTCTGATCGCTGCCTTCATGGACTGCAGCAACTCCTGAACCTCCTCATCTATACGGAGGCGTATGCCCTGGGAGGAGCTAGCACCGAATGACTCCGCTCGCGAGATGTGTGACCGTGGAATGCCCGTCCCATACGTGAGCGTGTATCCGTGCCCATCCCGGCCAACGCCAGAGTGGAATATCTCATCCCTCCGTGATGGCAAACTGTGCTCCTCCTCGGGCAACTCCTCCAGGCGTGAATGATACTGGGCCTGCGTAGTTGATTCATTTAGTATCTTATCATGCATAACAAGACATAGTAATAGACAAATAATTTAAGTGGTTCAATATAAAAACTTTCGAAGATAGCTGCAACCTCCGGGTGGGGAGGATCTCAAGAACGCATCCAGACGGACATCCTCTCAACTGGAACACCCTAAGAACGCAACTGTTTGGTGGAGAGTTATATTATTAGTATATTATCATACAAAATCACAAAAACATAAATTACATGTACGATCCAACTTTTTACCTCGTGGCAGACCTGGGTGATGTGTCGAGTCCCCAACCTGTGTGCGGGACCCTGTATTGCGCGGTTCCGTGCATTCATGGCAGCCTCTCTCTGTTTGAATATTTATCAGTTAATTTTTGTTAGTTACGTTAGTCACTAGTAAATTGTTCAAAAAAAAAATTACAAGTTTCTCACCCTTGCCTCCTTGCTCGTCCAATACCGGACGAGCTGAGTCCACTGATCCGGGAGATCACCCCTCGGAACTCGCTCTAGTATGTCGGGCGCATCCTGAAGTACCTTCCAGTGCTGCATCTTCATTTTATTTTTATGATCTTTCCACATCTTCCGGCACTTCGACATGCAAACTGGCCGGAAGAGCTAAGGACATGCCCTCAAATTGTCTTGAAAAAGGACAATTTTTTTTTCATGAAGTTATGGTTTAAATTGACACACCCCGAGGAGAAAGGTTAAATTTTTACCTTAATCTGTTGCCAGATACGATCTAGCGTCTCCACCGGGATTGCCTCCCAATCAAGTTTAGTTAAAGGGAATGCATATGGATCCCGGACCATATGTCCCAACTGGCTGATGAGCTAGTGAGCATGAGGGCCCACCGGATGGTATGTCTCATCAAACTCCACGTCAATGGGATGGCCAGAATTCCACGTCCGGATCCCTCTAGCAGGGCCTCTACCCTTGCTGGAAGATGGGCCCGTGCTCGTAGCACCTGTTTAAATTAGAGATAATCTAATTAAATTGAAATAAAATAATTTGCTAGAATTAACAAGTTTTAATTAAATAAACTTATACTAGTCTGTGTATCAACCGATGCAAGCCGAGATAGTGGAGCTGAAGCAGTAAACGACGCCGAAGCGTCCACTGGAGTGGATGGACTCGGATGAGATGTCGATGGCCTACTCGGTGGGGCCATCGAACTAGACTGGGCGGCATCCGGTGCCGGTCTAGGCTCCCAAGATGGCATGCTAGCCTGGGCCTGGCGTAGCATCTCGTCCATCGTCCGCAAGCGATCTCTCCTCTTTCGTCCTGACATATCTGTTCAACTGTTTGTAAGATAAATTTCATTAAATGAGATAATTGAAATTAACATTTAAAAATTATTTACACTAAAATTTAACATTACATATCTGGCTTAAAGGTTCTCCTTGCCAAGTATGGATAGTAGTGGGGCAAAAGTTTAACCTCTCCAAGAGCCATCTTTTTATCGGAAAATGTAATCACAGGAAGAGGACGTCCATTTCCCCTTTGTTAGACATACATCCCTATTGCTAACCCTCCCTCCACCTACTTAGGTACCCTTTGTTTCTTTGGAAGTCCAAAGTTCTTCCACTTCACCAAGTTGTTGGATGCTGTAAGAGCCAAGCTCTCGAGATGGAAAGCCAAAGCCCTTACTTTTGCAGGAAGATTAATTATTGTCAGGCATGCCTCTTTACATCTCCATTTCCTAAAAAGGTTTTCCTTACATATATATAGAGCGAATCTTAAGGAATTTTCTTTGGTCTGTTGGGTGCTTAAAAACTAAACATAACCAACATAACCAGGTCCATTGGGAAACTATTTGCCTCCCTAAATCTGAGGGCGACTTGGGCATTCAATGTGTTTGTGAAGTCAATGATGCATGCGTGTTGAAACTTGGGTGGAGCGGAATGACAACCTCCTCCATTTGGGCAATCTGGTTCAAAGCAAGATACCTCAAGAATAAATCCATATGGAGCTAGCCAAAACAATCCATATTTACACTGAAATCTTCAAATATAAAATTTTCCTTGAGGTGATATGGACCCATTCTATGATTTAAAATTTGATTAAATGATGCAAATGTTGGGTTATTGATGTGCAACATATTAATTGGTAGGAATAGTTGCCGAAGCCTTTCGCAAGGTTTTAGGTTGAGTTTTGAATATCAAGATTGTTTTTTTTTTCTCAACAATCAATGATACAAAAAACAATGTTATTATTCATCCAAACATAGACAATAAATCTCATTCTAAACATCACCATCTATAACTACTTAAATTCATTAATAAGAACAAAACACTTTGAGTTCTTAAATGCTTTAGGAAATATTTACTCTCCATTGGATGTACAAGGTTTTGAACTTTTAACCTTTTACAATATCCCCTTATCCACTGTAAGCCTGGAGATATGTGCATTGCATGCCACCAAAAATTATGTAGTCATAAACTAGGGGGACATGACAGGGCAAGGCATCCAAAATGCAAACATGCACTGAATTCAACTAGGTGAAAATTTAGAAATTCAGACCTGCCCAAACTCGATAAAACCATTGCCAAGCCAAACCCACCCCTATAAGGAGTGAGTTGGGCGATGTAAATGGAGCAAAAGGAATTCATCCTTCATCGTGAAAATGAGAGCATATATGACCCTATAACAAATAACATGTAAGCTGAGCATAAAACTGGAAACTAAGGGAATCCATAGTAGTAGCAGTAACAACAACAACAACAATAACAAAATGAATCAGCTACCAAGTTGAGCAAAGTTTCAATGCAAATGACCAAAGAAACTAATGAGTTTCATAAAATAAAAAAGAATTCCACACCTACACAATAGATGCTGGAGCATATACACACACACACACCTGAAGGAGAGGAAGAACTGCAAGAATATCAATTAGGAAGTAAGATGTCATATATCTTTTGGCTATCTCTAAAGGGTCTCCAACCAATACACCCCTTCCACATACTGGAGAGGAAGGACCCATAAAACCAGTACGAAATTGAAAGATAATATGCAGCATATAAAAGACATTAGTGGCAGAACGCAATACAGTGGCTGCAATTCCACACTTCGGTTCGATCGGGCAGCAGCAGTCGCCGCGCCGAGACGAAGGGAGGATCCCTCACGGCAGGCACACAGTTCTCCCCGAGAAAGACTTAAGAATTCAACTGAATGAGAAAAGGTGAGATCGAGCTCGCGACGAGGGTTCGAGCGCCAGCCGTAGCTACTCGAGGAAGGTGTCAGAAACTATTCCGGAGAGCAAGTATCATAACCAGGAGTGGCTGGACGAGGGCATAAGGAGAACAGTTCAGCGCAATCTGGAGGTGGCTGGCCTCGCCCGAGACCAACGGGATGCTTGCTGCGACTCCATCGATCTCGGAGCGTCCCCCTTCTCTTGCGACATCAGGAGATATCCCCTACGAAAGAAGTTCACCGTCCCGAGGTTCGTCACGTATGACGGGACCTCGGATCCAGCCGCACATCTTAGACACTTCTCCCAGAGGATGTCTGTTTAGGGGGACGAGGGCCACTTGAACTGTCGAGTCTTTTCCTCCAGTTTGGGAGACCTCCCCCTGAAATGGTTCTTCGCGCTCCCCGAGGAGTCCATCTCAAGTTGGCAACAGCTCCAGCAGTCCTTCATGAAGAAGTTCCAAGCCTACAGAATCTTGCCGAAAACGGACGCAGAAATTATGGCCCTGAAGATGAAGCGAGAGGAGAACGTCACCCAGTTCGCAAAGTGATTCTGGACGGTCTACAGCCAGATCGAGGACTCCAAGGACGAGGTGGTAATCTTTGCGTTCCGGAATGCCTTGCAGCCAGACAACAATCTTCGCAAAGATCTAGCCAGGAACCTGGTGTCCTCTATAGTCGCCCTGATGAGCATAGTGAATCGCTACATTGCCCAAGAGGACAACCACGTCCGAGCTTGGGAAAGCTTCGGGGCCGCGCAAAGAGACTAAGGTGGAAAACCCTCGAAGAAAGATAAAGGATCGTTTCGGAAAAGCGAACCAGACAGACGCTGGACACCGGACAGCTTGGCGATAGCTCCATCCACCTCGGGATGAAGCAAAAAGCCTAGGCTGTCCGAGGACCCATACCGGGCAGTTAACACGATCTTCAAGGAGCATATCCACAAGATCATGTACAAGATCAAATCGAAGACATACTTCAGCTGGCCAGAGTCCATGAGAGTAGATCCTTCTTCCCGAGATCAAAGCCGGTTTTGCGCGTACCATAAGCAGAGCGGTCACAAGACTGAAGAATGCAGGGTATTGCGGTCACATTTGGAGAAGCTCATCAGGGATGGGCACCTACAAGAGTTTGTCAAGGCAGGTACCAGGGATGGCGGCCAGGCCCCTCGCTGAGATGAAAGGGGCCAGGATAGTGATGGGTCTGAGAGACTGATTAACGTCATCCATCTAGCTCCCCCTCCTAGGGGGAGTAACTGAGCTCGTGCTGAGTCCAAGCGCGCCTCCCACAGTGAGCAGGTGGCCCTTAGAGTCAAAGTCGGCGGAGCAGCAGTGATGATAGACTTCCTGGTGGTAGATGCACCCTCACCTTACAACGCCATAATGGGCCGAACCTAGCTCCATAACATGGAGGCAGTCCCCTCTACCCTTCACCAGAAGTTGAAGTTCCCATTGGAAAGCATGGATGGCAGGGTGAAGATAATTACTGTCCGAGGAGACCAGTAGGCGGCCAAGCAGTGTCTGATGGCTGTAGTATCCGGGGAACGAGAGCCCAAGGTAGTCAACATGGCCGAAATGGAAAAGAAGCTTGATGAGGTCGGTAAGGACCCGGAGATGAAGAGCGTGGAGGCCCTGACCGAAATTAGGATCGACTCAAACAATCCGGAACGATTCTTCCTGCTCGGTAGCCAGCTCACGGAGCCGGAGAAGTCAGAGCTGGTCCAATTCCTGGTGCGGAACATAGACACCTTCGCCTGGACGCCCCGCGAGATGCCCGACATTGATTCCGACGTCATGTGCCATAAACTGAATGTGGACCCTAACCACAAACCGGTGATCCAGAAGGCTCGCAGGATCGGACTGCCAAAAACCGAGGCCGTGATCGAGGAGGTGGAGAAGCTGTTAGAGGCCGGGATGATCAGAGAAGTCCAGTACCCATCCTGGTTAGCTAACACAGTGGTAGTCAAGAAGAAGACAGGAAAATGGAGGGTGTGTGTCGACTTCACCGACCTGAAAAAGGCTTGCTCTAAGGACAATTTCCCTCTTCCTAAGATCGATCAGATGATTGATGCCACTGCCGGCCACGACATAATGAGCTTCCTTGACGCATACCGAGGTTATCACCAGATACCCATGTACGGGCCGGATGAAGAGAAGACAACCTTCATAACACCCAGAGGCATATACTGTTACAAAGTGATGCCATTTGGATTGAAGAATGCAGGGGCCACCTATCAGCGTCTTGTTACCAGAATGTTTCAAGCTCAGCTTGGCAAGACCGTGGAGGTTTACAATGATGATATGGTTATCAAGTCTAAACAAGCACAAAGCCATTTGGAAGATTTGGCTCAGGTCTTCAACGTTCTGAAGAAGTTCCAGCTCAGGCTTAATGCTTCTAAGTGCGCGTTTGGTGTCGGTTCCGGCAAGTTCCTGGGGAGTTTGGTCACGTGCAGAGGGATCGAGGCGAACCCCGATCAGATTTCGGCTATCCTTAGAGTGCAGAGTCCCACTTCGGCGAAGGAAGTCCAAAAGCTCACCAGAATGGCGGCCGCACTGAATCGCTTCATCAGCAAATCTTCAGATAAGTGCCGACCCTTCTTTCAGCTTCTTAGAAAGAATTTAAAATTCCAATGGACTCCGGAATGTGACCGGGCCTTACAGGAACTCAAGGCCTACCTCTCCTCACCCCCTCTGCTCTCAACTCCTGTACACGTAGAGATTTTGTACTTATACTTAGTGGTCTCGGATCATGCGGTGAGCTCGGTCCTTCTCAGGGAAGAGGACAAGCTTCAAAAGCCAATATATTATGCGAGCAAGACCCTCATCGATGCCGAGACTAGATACTTACCCTTAGAGAAGCTCGCGCTGGCACTCGTTGGCGCCTCACGAAAGCTCTCACATTACTTCCAGACTTACACAATAGTGGTTGTTACGGAACATCTACTCAAATCTGTTTTCAAAAAGGCTGACTTTTCAGGGAGGGTCTCCAAATGGGCCGTTGAACTTGGGCAATACGACATCCAGTTTCAGCCTAGGATAGCGATCAAGGCCCAAGTGTTGGCAGACTTTCTTATGGAGTTCTCTACCAGTTCGGCACCAATCCAGCTCGGCACCGAACTGGGGAGCAAGGGGATAGGAGCAGTTCTGACAGTTTCGGATGAACAAGGCCTGGC
Source organism: Cinnamomum chago (assembly GCA_038049695.1). Classification (NCBI taxonomy): domain Eukaryota; kingdom Viridiplantae; phylum Streptophyta; class Magnoliopsida; order Laurales; family Lauraceae; genus Cinnamomum; species Cinnamomum chago. Next base: position 40,663,585 of record CP142453.1, on the reverse strand, counting down.
CCCTTGGAAAGTCTTCGTCGACGGGTCCTCCATTTCAAGGAGAGCTGGTGCGGGGGTCGTCCTCCAATCCCCAGAAGGGTTGATTATCGAGCAAGCTTTGACTCTGGACTTTAAAGCGTCAAACAACGAAGTTGAGTACGAAGCTCTGTTAGCAGGACTGAACAGCGCCAAAATCCTAGGAGTTCAGCAGCTCATGGTCTTCAGCGATTCACAGCTGGTGGCGAACCAGCTAACTGGGGACTACCAAGCTCGCGACGACAGGATGGCCGCCGATCTAGCCCTTGCAAAGAAGATGCTCGCCCAGTTCCAAACAGCCGAAATCAGATAGATCGGCAGGGAATCGAATTCTCATGCCGATACCCTTGCCAGCTTGGCCTCTGCTGTCGAAGCGGGAAAAAAGAGAACCATTGAAGTGGGATCGTTGGCCGCGCCCAGCATAGAGCTACATCCACCCCGGGAAGTACTGTGCAGTAACCTCGGCCCGAGCTGGATGGACCCCATCGTAGCATACCTCAAAGACGACAAGCTCCCCGAGGACAGAAGCGAAGCTCATCGGATCAGGCTCAAAGCAGCCCGATTCTGGTTGTCTCCAGAAGGCAAACTCTATAGGAAGTCGTTTACAGGACCGTACCTCCAGTGTGTCCACCCGAGCAGAGTAAAAGATTTTCTCTTCGAGATACATGAAGGGATGTGCGGGAGCCACATTGGAGGGAGGTCCCTGGCGTACCGTGCCATCAGCCAAGGCTACTGGTGGCCATATATGCAGAAGGATGTGCATGTATACGCCAGAAAGTGTGAAAAGTGTCAGAAATTCTCCCACTCTCTCCATCAACTAGCGCAAGACCTCAGTCCGCTCTCCAGCCCGTGGCCATTTGCCCAATGGGGGCTCGATATTGTGGGACCACTGCACCGAACTCCAGGGAATAGGAGGTGGTTAATTGTGGCCACCGACTACTTCACCAAATGGATCGAGGCAGAGCCATTGTCCTCCATCACAGAGCAGGATTCCAAGAACTTCGTGCGGAAAAACATCGTCACAAGGTTCGGCTTTCCTAGAGCCTTGATCTCGGACAATGGGACTCAATTCGACTCCAACCTCTTCAGAAACTTCTGCCAGGAGCTCGACATCCGCAACCACTACTCCACCCCGGCTTACCCACAAAGCAATGGTCAGGCAAAAATTTCTAACAAAGTGGTACTTGAAGGACTGAAGAAGCGACTTGATAGAGCTAAGGGAAGGTGGGTAGAAGAGCTTCCGAGCGTCCTATGGGCCTACAGAACAACTCCGAGGCGATCAACTTCGGCAACACCTTTCTCCCTCGCCTATGGGATGGAAGTCGTCATTCCCTTAGAAATCGGTCTCCTTACTCTAAGGTCCGAGCTCTTCGATCAAGGCCGGAATGAGTCACATTTAGCTGTGGAGCTGGACTTGGCCCATGAGCGAAGAGAAGTAGCAGCAATTCGGCTATCCGCCAATCAGAAGCAGCTGGCCAGAGGCTATAACCAGAGGGTTAGGGAAAGGAAGTTCTCAGTGGGCGAGTTAGTTCTGAAAAAGACACTCCCGAACGACAGAGACCTGAACCAGGGCAAACTGGCTCCGAATTGGCACGAGCCCTTCAAGGTAGTCTCCACCGCCGGACAATCAGCCCATCAACTCCAAGACATGGAAGGCAAGCAGCTACCTCGGCCGTGGATTGCGTCCCATCTCAAGAAGTTCTATTTTTGAAATATGTACTCTGTATTTGGGAGATTCAATAAAAGGGAACTTTTTATTCAGAGAACGAGGCATCCCGTGTCGGCAGTTCGGCTACGGCCCTTGATGAGATCACCTCGGGTCGGCATAAAGCCACCCGGGCGTGAAGCCATTACGGCCCTTGATGAGATCGCCTCGGGTCGGCATAAAGCCACCCGGGCGTGAAGCCATTACGGCCCTTCATGAGATTACCTTGGTCAACACTAGCCACCCAGGCGTGAAGCAACTATGGCCATTGTTCTCCCCGTCTCGGGAAAACAGCGCCACACGGACAAGGGTCCATTTCGGCTAAATTGTCGAGATGAATGAAGTCCACAAGGCTCTAAGACTCTCATGGTCGGTCCTAAGCTGGAAGATCCGTCTCAACCCGAACTCATACACTTGAAAGAACGCGGAAAGATGACAGGTCACAAATAAACATAATTCAAAAATGGAAACTTATTGAGGCAAATTGAGGAATTTTATTTATGATCGCAAATTTGTACATTCAAGTTCATGACAAAAGAAAAGAAAAAAAAAAGGGGATATACATTTCATGTGAAAAACAAAATTCAAGACGTCCCAGCCCCGGTGCCGTCGATGACCACCACTGCGGCGTCGCCTGATAGAGGCAGGAGAACCCGACGCCGTGTCGGCAGGAGTTTCCGGTGGAGGAGCAGGAGTCTCGACGGGAGCCTGGGGCGCAGATGCGGCTCGCCCGAACTCAGGATGGTTTTGATACAGTGGATGATCTTCTTGGACCCCCATCTCCTTGAGTGCGGCGCGATAGCCGAGCTGAAATAGTTTCGGGCTTAGCTTTTTGGTCTGGGCGGTGTAGTTCCGGCCCACATCTGCAACCCCGTCCAGGAAGGCGGCATCGACCTCAACTCGGGTTGACGCGAGAAGTTCCTCCCGTGCCTTTTTCTCTGCCTCGAGCTCGACCGCAAGTTCTGCCGACCTCTTCTCCTCGGTGTTGAGCTTCCCCTGCAACTCGTAGGTTTCTGCCTTCAACTTGCAAAGCTCGCTCACCGTTAAGTCGACTTGAGCGTCAAGCTCGGCCTTCTTAACCTCCACCACCTTCAGCTCATCGCACTTCGCCCGCTGTTCGGCTTCGGCCCTCTGCTTTTCTTCCACCAGGTGACTAAGCCGAGCATCTTCTTCAAGGATCCTATTCAGGACCACATGAAGCCTATGGACGCCCTGCAAGAAAACAGACGGAAATGAATTAGTATTGCGTGCAACATCCGGAGCTACAGTTCAGAGAAAAACCCGGCACTTACCGAGATGGAGTGCTGTATGGTCTTCATGAGCAGCTACGTGCTGTCAGCTGCACGGTGCGCCTCCATATCTTTAGGAAGCGTACAGGCCCGGTTGAGGGCAGCAATCACGGCTGAATTGCCGATCAGACGATCCTTACTGTTCAGCGGCCTCCCCGGCCACAGCTCGAGGTTCGGCCTGAAGGCTGCCGGCTCGGTCGAAGTCGTGGCGTGGGGCGACTCAGGGCGCCGCTCCACCAAGGCCCCTGCCTAATTCGGCTCCTCTTCGATGGCCCTCTCCCTTACGGCCTCGAGGGGCCGCGACCGATCTCCTTGGACCGGCGTCTTTCCCTTGGTCCTTTTTCTAGGCCTCTCCTGTTCTGCATCTGCGACGGGCCGAATCTCGGTGCTGGGAAGGACGACGGCGGTGGAAGGGAGAGGATCAGCGCTAGAGGCAGCCGGCTGCTCGCCAAACACTGCATCCTCTAAGTTCAGCTACTGATAAGCCGGTCTGCGTCTCTCCATGTCCTTAGCGCTGGGGGAGGAGTAGTTCTCGATCTCTCTGATGGGATCGCTCTCGGCGCCGGTGGCCGATATGGAAGCCTCAACTCCTGAAACGGCTCCACTCGCGGCTTCGGCTAGGGCAATGACTATCTCCCCAGGACGGCCTGATTTTCATGTATAAGACACGTACTTTGGCTCGTACCCTAGTAGGGAGTATGCGGCCCTGTTGTGGTGGCCTTGGTATCGGTAAACTTTGTTCAACCAAACCGTGTTCCTCCTCCAACGATTTAGCTGGGCTTCTCGCTTTCGCTTGGAGAGGTCTACAAAAAAGAGGAGAGGAGTCAGAATGGAAAAGAAAAAGTTCATAATCCGAAACCCAGTGGAAGGGTCAGGGCGTTACTCGGTGCTGTCCAGAAGAGTCGTGCGACTCGGACCCTCCTCGCCGCCTCAGATTCGGTCGACCTGAACTCCCAGTTGCCCGAGACGAACAAACGATCATCTCCGGCGTATTTATTCGAGTCCTCCAAGGCCGTGACGAGGGGCTGACACTTCGCTTTAACGCGGAGGTAGTACGTGCTGCCTTCTCGGGACTTGTAGAGGTCGTAAACATCCTCAATATCATGGACGCCGAGATTGATGCCTAGAATTTTATTCAATTCGGCGACGCCCATGATAATTTTGAAGTCATTAGGCATCAACTGGCACGGACACAGGTTCTAGGCTTGGAGGCATGATCTAAGGAGGGGATGAAGGGGGAACCTGACTCCACCTTCGATGATGGCGATAAGCGGAAATGGCATCCAGCCGTTGCTGAAAGCGTAGCCGGATAGGCTAGTTGGGTCGGCGGCCTTCACCCGGACATCCTCCGGGATCATGTAAGCCGCCTTGAGCTCGATCAGAGCCAAGGGGGTGTCTATCCAGTAGTTGTAGGCCCCCATCTCTAAGAAACCCTAAGGACATGTTGGTACAGGACAGGGCGAGGAACAAGGCAGAAACCCTAGAAACTAGGCTGGGGGTGCAAACAGGAAAAAGAGAATCAGGGAAGAGAGGCACTCACTGATTCGACAGAGGCAAGACCGGATTACGGCGAACGACGCTGGGCTAGACAACTGCAACTGGTGGCCGCAGGAGGACAGGACGAAGGCTCCTTACTGGTTCTAGTAGGTTGGTTCTAGTTCTAGCAGAGGGTCGAAAGTAAAAAATGGCGAAAAGGCAAGCTAAACCGAATATAAAGGAAGGAGAAGGGCGCCATCCCGAAATTCAAAGGTGAGACGCGTGCGGGGTGTCGTCTCGATTTACTCTGCACGCTGCCTCGAAGCGACAGGGAAGCCTTCGGACGGCGACGCGTGGCGCAGACGGTCCGTCTCCCCACATTAATCATGATCTCCGCATTTATCACTCCTTTGACTGCCTCAGGCAAGTGAAGCGATGGTGGCACATTAAACTGAACCATCATAACCTTTAATTGGAAGGTGACTTTGGGGTTAAAGCCGAACGACTTCGGGGTGCCAGCTCAGCTCTCAACCTCAAGACTTGGGGAACCCTGGAGGTCAAGAGCTGGGGGACTATTGTGTGGAGATCGTCCCGTAATACATAAGCTTGCCTCGGTTTCGGCACCCCTTTTCCGATATCTGTAAGAACCAGCTGATCTCACTTCGGCAGCGTCACCCAGTTCGGTCTCGGCTATGCAGGGTTATAAAACCACGCCTGACACCTGGACATTTTATGGGCATGCGCTGTTGGGACAGGAATGTCATCCAAACCGTCCACCCTCATCGCCCTTCTGACAAATCCACATCTAGTGGCTGCAGCCATCTGGGCAGGGCTCGAGAAAGGGACCCGATAGGACTCCAGCCGCCAACGAGTCGAGGTCCAATCAGGCCCAATGTGACTCGCATTTAATGTAGTATGGGCTGATTGGACCCTCATTTAATGCATTGAGGGCTATAGTGGACCTCCATCGATGGCCTTATAAGGCTAACGCGACCCTACTATCAACAGCGGGATCATGAGGCCCATGAGGAAGTAACTTGGACTTCTCATATAAGGGGGATCCATCACCAAGATGAGGTACGCACACTTGCATCCAGAACACCCGAATCCATTCTTCTTCTCCGATTAGCTTCCCGACATTAATTTAAGCATCAGAGAGCCCTGCGCTGCCCACAGCCAGGGTCCTCTGACTGTTTCTTCTCCCCTTTCAGGCCCGAAGATCCTCTAGCTCTTCCCGGTTGTTTTGGATAAGTCCCTTGAGGCACCTCCCTAATCTTGTGAGTATTTTCTGCACTTAGAGAAGACATGCTTAGTTAAGGTGTTTTCGACCAAGCATTCTTTTTATGAATATAAAAAAAAATAGTGCATTTGAGAAATAAAAGAAAAAAAATATAAATTTGGACCAAACCCAATTGAAATTACATCAAAATTGAGCCAGACCAAACACATAAGCCACTTTGATCACTCCAAAAGTAAATTTCTGAAATTTTCTTCGGAAACTCCAAAAACCAAAACTAGATAGCAAACCAAGAAAACCCATTTATAGAAAACAATAAACACCCACTTTGACCAGATCACCAGATACCCAAAGCAAACATCTATACAAGCTAAGATCCCCCAATATCCAATGATCACATCAAAAACCCCACTTCACACCATAGAGATACCATCGGCATACAATACATAGAGATGCAATAAAAAATCATAAAGAGGCAAATATAATAGTAACTGAGAAAGGAGGGAGAGAGAGAGAGAATGCATGCAGGCATTTAGAAAGAATGCTTCAATCCGTAGACATCAAGTGTGAAGTGGTGTTTCAAATTGTATGCTTCAGTTCTACAAATTTATTAGTTAATCTATCCGACATCAACTTGAAAAACCCGTATTGTATCCGGATCCGACAACAAAAACCCCCACTTCACACAATAGAGAGGGTTTTTTGCAACTAAAAACCACAGAGAGAGGGAGAATAGTTACCCACCTCTTCTTCCTCAGACCTGCTTCGGTTCTTCAACAAGAGCCCCTGTTCAAAGCGAGCGACGATGTTCAGAGAGATGAGATGAGAGATGAGACGACACCAAGATGAGATGAGACGAGTGAGAGGGAGGAGGTGCGACGGGGAGACGAGAGATATATTTGGGAGATGGGCTTTAAAGAGGAGAGAGAAGAGAGAGGGAGATGGTTTGATAGAGGAGAGAGCTCTGTTGTCGGTAAAGAGAAGAGAGAATAGAGGAGAGAGAAGGAGAGACTTTGAAGACTTTGAGATAAAAGGGCCCCATCGATGAAATGAAATTTGGGCGGGCAATGAAAATTTTTGACAACTCACACGGGCGTATATATATAGGGCAATATTCAAGTGAGGGATTCCCTCACCATGTGTGGTGAGAGACTACTTTTTTTTTAGGTTTCAAGTACAAAAGGGTGTACTCCTTGGGTACAAAGGGAGTACACCCTTTTGTACTTGAAACCTCCCCAAAAAGGGAGTTTCTCACCACACATGGTGAGGGAATCCCTCACTTGAATACCCCATATATATATGGGGAAGTTTCAAGTTTATCTATCCCTCACCATAGGGTGAGGAACACTTCCATACTTGGGAATTTTCAAGTACAAAAGTTACTTTTCGAGTACATAGGGTGAGGTACACTTCCTTGTCTTCATGTGCAAAAAGGGAAGTGTCCCTCACCCTATGGTGAGGGATAGATGCACTTGAAACTTCCCATATATATATATATAGCTAGCAAGGCTTTTAACTTTAGGATAAAATTTCACAAGCTCGTATTCGTGGGGTCCACCTTTGGTCTATCCAAATGGACCAAACACATGACTCTCTTAAATTGCACGTGTCCACCAACTTTCGGTCAAATTTGAATTTATTGGACCATTGGATCGACTATGTATCGATCCAAATGGATTGTTGACCATTAAACTTTTGGGCCCATATGGAGATGATAGAAATTACGGTTGGGGTTGATTTTTTGCAGAGAGGAAGATCCCAGGGAGTCCTTGAAATCCTCCCACCCCCATCCCATGTGGGTCCCTAAATGGGCCCCACCACACACTTGAGCTTACCTTATCCTAAGCTTTAGCTTAGGAGATATGGGAGATGCTCCTATGTGAGATATCTCTCACCTTACTATGAGAGATAAAGGTGGGGGCCCTCACATTTAAGTTGTTGACATTGGATATGGATGTGAGGGCCCTCACATTATCTCTAAGGTGAGAATGTGTCTCATAAGAGCACCTCCCATATATATTTATATATATATATAATTACGCTAAAAGTGTGACATGTGTCATCAATGGTACACTTATTCATTCTCTCTCATATCCTAAAACTATGGATCTTTTATAAATTCTAGGGGTGTACACGGATCGGATTGGTGCAGATTGGGCCAAATCTGTCACCAATCCGTTACCTACTGATGTGATCTTTATCAATCATAAAATACCGCAAGTGCACGGGTGTCTAAATGAGACAGTGGCAAGAACGGATCGAACCCATAGGGAGCTAATTAAAGAAACTTTTAAATTAAGAAAGTTAATTAACTAACAATTAAGAAAAGTTTTGAGTTAAAGATATAAAAATAAGCAACTAATTTAGAAATTCACAAGTAATTGAGGTCAAGATCTCTCGCTTAGGTTGCCACCTATTCTTTTCCATGAATGAGGTTGAATCTAGTAGTGCATACACCTTTTCAATGTGGCCATCTATATCAAAATCACATCCAAAGTGGGCCAGACAAGCCTCTAGCGGATCTTCAAGTTTCAAATGGGGTGAGTGATTTTCCACCAATTCATGAGTGTAACTAACTTCAAAAACCCCATCATCCTCATAAGGAGGTTGCTTAGTGACATTAAAAATGTTCACTTGAACTATCATGGTCCCAAAAGAAATTTGCATCACTCCATTCCTACAATTGATCAAGGCATTTGAAGTGGTTAGGAATGGTCTCCCCAAGATGACTGGAATTTTGGGTTCAATCCCAGATATGTGTTTGGTATCCAAGAGAACAAAATCGACAGGAAACACGAAGTCTCCGACTTTGATAAGAACATCTTCGACTACCCCCTTGGGGAATCGAATCGATGCATCAGCTAATTGCAAAGTCACATGGGTCTTTTTCAACTCCCCCAAACCTATTTCTTCATAAACAGAATACAGAAGAAGGTTCACACTTGCACCCAAGTCTAGCAAAGCTTTCTCTATGTGATGGTCCCCTATCTGGCAAGAAATGGTAGGACACCCTAGGTCCTTATATTTGATCGAGGTTGGACAGGAAATGATTGAGCTAGCTTGTTGGGCTAGAAAAGCCTTCTTGGGCACATTGGTAGTCCTTTTGAAGGTGCAGAGGTCCTTCAGGAACTTGGCATAGGCAGGAATTTGTTGGATTGCATCTAAAAGTGGGATGTTAATCCTCACTTGTTTGAATACTTCTAGCATTTTATCCAATTGAACAATTGATTTTGTTGGGCTTAGCCTCTGTGGGTATGGTGCCTTGGGAACATAGGTCCTAAGAGTGGGCTCACTGCTAGATGATGGTTCAGTATTGACTAGATTCTCTTTGACTGGCTCTGGTTCTAACATGGGTTCAGCATTCACACTTGGTTCCTCAGTTTCCTTGGGTAGTTCCACCTTGTTATCAACCTGTGTACCCGACCTAAGAGTGATAATGGATCGGACTTGTTCCGAGCCTTTTCCTTTAGGATCATGAATAGCTTGGCCTTTGAGATTAGGTTCGGGCTGACTAGGGAAGGTTCCCTTGTCTCTAGCACTGATGGAGTTGGCTAGTTGGCCCATCTGATATTCCAGTTTTGCAATTGATTGTGTGTTAGCATTCAAGCTCTGAACAGTGCTTTGCTGGAATTGGAGGGAGAGAGGGTGAAATTGGGCTCTAATCAAACAGTTTCATGGTTTCCTCAAGAGAATCTATCCGCTGACTTTGCGGATTGGGGGTGAAATTGGGCTTTTGGAAACCGGGTGGGGCATTGGCTTGAGATTGAATGGGCTGTGATGAGTCCTGAAAAGCGCACATTTTCATACACATTTTGGACCATTTTAAGGGCTTATTGATATTAAAGAGCTTTATTTAGTGTCAAATCATGTTTTTATGCATTTAGGGTCCATTGTAGTGCATTCATGCATAATTTTATCAAAAATCACAGTTTTTGCATAAATTCATGAAACTAGCCATTTTTGGAAATTTATTTTTGGAAAGTCAATTATTTTGGGTACATCAAGTAGGATCACATGCATCGTCCATTTAAATTCCTTACATATAATTATTCTTGAATCCATTTGTTTTAATTTGCGTAGGAGAAATCAAGAATGGGACCCACAATGGTGATATTTGAGAGAAATCAAGGGTAGGACATCTTTCATAGTGGACCCACATATTTTGGTATTTTTGGAGAGTTAGAAAAATCAACAATGGAAAGCTAGATTTGTGATTTCAAATTCAAGAAAGGAAAGTGTGCTAAAAGAGTTGACTAGTCAATCAAAGAAGCATCGAAGCAAACCAAAGATGGAAGGAGAGTCAAGAAACAAGGAAAGAAAGATCCTAAGATCCCTTTGGACGTCCACATGGGTCTCACACACGCCATTGCACAACTAACATTCCATATGTGCACAATTATTTTTGGATTTTTCAGAGGCAGCAGTATTAAAATGGTCATAACTCTTAATCCAGTCGTCGGATTGGTGCAATTCACACTACACCATTTGGGTGATTTTGCAACATTTGAGATTTCTTATTAGTAACGCAAATATTTCTGTTAGGTAATTTGTCACATTTATTATCCGTTAGCAATATTCATAACCGTTAGTAAGTATCTTTGCAAGTACTTGAATTATTTTGTAACATTTATTGGATATTTTGTGACGATTATTAATGTGTTACAATGGTATCAAAATAATAAAAAGAGGAAAAATCCCATTACAAAATAAAAATGAAAACAGGAGGCGGGAGTGATTTTTGTTCCCGCGCTAAAGAGAAGACAGAACATAAGAAGCAAGTGAAAAGGGGGAAAAGAGTGAAATCTTGACGATGAGTCCGGCATCTTCCAACGGCCATCTCTGATTGATTTTTTGACCACGGCTACAACTCACACTACACCAAATCAGGGTTTTTACGGCGTGCAAATTACGGCTTGCATCAGGTGCACGCCGTAAATGATATAAAATTACGGCGTGCCTGAAATGCGAGTCGTAAAAATTCTTTTTTTACTCTTTTTAATGGCGTGCGTGTCTCGCGTTGTAAATGAGTGTCAATTACGGCGTGATCTATGTGAGTCGTAAATGAATACCTTTTTACGGCCTCCATCGCACACCATAAATATCTATTGTTTCATGACCTACACTTGCACGCCGTAACATTGTAGCCCACCAAAAATTTCAACGAAAATAATCTCTCCCACCAATCTTACAATAACCCACAAAATCGATTGATTAATTTTAAGAAAAAGAAAACGCTGATTTAAAGAAAAAAAATTGGTCTCTTTGTCTGCGAAAATCGATCCCTCCGCCCAAGTCACTTCCAGGGCCCTTGGTGACGGCGACCTACAGTTGCATCTTCGGCGACCGTCGGCGACAACTCTTTGACGACCTACAGTTTATTTTTTTAATCCTTTTGCCGACGAAAAAAAACGTCGGTAAAAGTATTTTATTTTTTCTTTATTTTTGATTTTGTCGACGAAAAAAAACGTCGGTAAAAGTCTTTTTAGATATTTTTATTTTATTTCTTATTTTGCCGACGAAAAAAAACTTCGGTAAAAGGATTTTTTATTTTTTCTTTATTTTTATTTTAAGGATGAAAAAAGCGTCGGTAAAATTATTTTTATATTTTTTATTTATTTTCTTTCGTATTTTACCGACGAAAAGGAAACGTCAGTAAAAATATTTTATGTTTTTTATTTTATTTTATACTTTTGCCGACGAAAAAAAACGTCCGTAAAGTTTCAATTATTTTTCCCCCCTCTCCCGCCTCCAAAACCATCTTTTCGGTCCCAGCGCCTCTCTCCCTCCAAAAACCCCTCTTTCCTCTCACTCTCGCTCTCTCTTCTCTCTCCGCTCTCTCGCTCTCTCTGCTCTTCTCTCACTCTCGCTTTCTCTACTCTCTCTTTGCTCACTCTCGTTCTCTTTCTCTCTCTCTCTCTCTCTCTCTCTCATCGGCAACGAACCTGCACGAGCAACGACGGCTGCGGCCCAGTTCCGCTTTAATCTGATAAATGGCCCAGTTCTGCTTTGTAACACTCCTCTGCAATTCTTCTCTCCTTATCGGCCTCTGTTTCACCGCAGATCCCTATGTGTTCTACGACTAGGACGTCTCTTACATTATAGCCTCTCCTTTGGGTGCCAAACAACAGGTTCTCTCTTTCTCACTCTTGGGGTTTTTTTTTTTTTAGAATGATTGAGTTTCTACTCGTTTCGGAGCTTCTGGTTCAGTGGGTTTGAAGAAAATCTAGTTTCTATTGTATGGTTTTTTTTTTTTTTACACAATCTTTAATCCAGGTTATTTTTTTTGGTAGCACCAATGCTCTGTTTTGAATTCATTTTCTTTGATTTTCATGTTGATCTAATAACTAAATGCATTTGATCTTGAATTTTTATAGATAGAGATTGGTCAATTGCTTTTGTATTGGATTTGTAATTTTTTGATCTCTCCAATTCTTTGTTGTTCTCTAATATTTTGATTATTGGGTTGTCTAATTCTACTTTGAAAAGAGATAAAAATCGAGTCTTTATTAGTAGAATCTCTTCTCTTGGACTCAAACTCGGCATTTCTCATTTCTGTTGATCTTTATCTCAACTATTCGTTATATGGGCTGTATCTGATTAGAGAGAAGTTGTCGTTTTTGGTGACTAAATATTCAAGGAGAATCAATCTCATCCATTACTAATATATTTGGTTTTTATTGTCATTATTGGATTGTAGGTGATTGCAATAAATGGGCAGTTCCCCAGTCCGATTGTTAATGTGACCACAAACAATAATCTAGTTGTCAATGTCGTAAACAACTTGGATGAGCCTTTGCTTATCACCTGGTGAGTACAATCCGTCATGAGTCTTCTCTGAATCTTTGTCTGTAATTCACTTGCTCAAGTGTGGGTGTGATTTGATTGGTATGTGGGATATGAAGATTTTTGTGGCTGTTGTCATTGGTAGGGATGGGATTTAGCACCGGCACAATTCCTGGCAAGATGGTGTTTTGGGCACCAACTGCCCAATCCCAGTGGGTTGGAATTGGACCTATCAGTTCCAGGAGAAGGATCAGATAGGAAGCTTCTTCTACTTCCCTTCTCTCAATTTTCAGAGGGCCGCCGATGGTTATGGAGGTATCATTGTAAATAATAGAGCTATTATTGCTGTGCCATTTGGGCAGCCAGATGGGGATATCAGCCTTTTCATCGGCGATTGGTACAATAGCAACCATACAGTTAGTGTTCTTGCATAATTCCCTGGATTTATTGTTGATTTATGGTTAAATCTTGCAGTCTTATAGTTTTCAGAATATCTTTTGAGTACTTTTATAACTCTCTGAGTTGGGTTCAATTGGATGATCTGAGATTTTTTCCCCTTCTTTATAAACTTGATTATTTAGCTGAAAAACTTGAATTGTAAATTGTAATGCAGCATGCACATTGTAGACTTGAAAAAGGCTTAATCTAGTTCTTGGTCCAACTCAAAGATGGGCTTTTGGCCAATAGGTTGTGAGTGTTCCGAGTTAAATAAGAAGGGGAAAAGAATCTTGCTTGAAAACTTGAAATCCTTGTTTGGCTGGAATAGTCTGGATAGGATGATGGAGTATAATATTGCTGGCAGTCTGATGTTTGTTTCTATGGGTTGTAGGACCTAAGAAAAGCCCTTGATGATGGAAAGGATCTTGGGATGCCAGATGGGGTTCTTATAAATGGAAAGGGACCTTATCGCTATAGATGGGGTTCTTATACCCTTGTTCCTGCCGGTACCGATTATGGGACAATTAATGTCCAACCAGGTAATATGGTTGAGAGGTTAAGAACTACTTAGAATTTGTTCACTTGTTGACATAAATCACCTATATCTTTTCTTGAATTTTGATTTATGCTAAATCATACTCCTCATGCCTATAGCTTTGGGCTGCTCCTGCCCTGGTCATGTTACTATAACATTGGTGTAGTACTTAAAACTACTAGATACTTGCAAATTTGGTTGTTTATGTTATGCGAATTTTTTATCTTAAAGTTCTCAATGACTGCATCCCATAGATCCTGTAGGAATGTCCGCATGTGGATGTTCCCATCCTAGAGTTGGTGCCCTCCTCCTCCTTAAAACTTGGTTCCCTCTTACCTCCCCAACACTCGGATTGGGAGGTCCGTAAGAGAATATTTTCCATGGATTGGATATACAATAAAAAACCAATGGATGCTTAGAGAGAGGACCAATGGTGCACAACTAGCGTACATTTGGATCCTAAGAGTGGACCATCCTTGTTCTTTTTTGTTAGGGGTTCTGTTTTGTTGACCCCATAGTTTTGGCACTGGTTCATGCACATGTCAATTTGGCCGTCTGTGCCCACTGCCCACTGCGCATAAGAGTAGGCTTAGAAAAAGTGATTTGACTCTTCCATTTGGTATGGTTTTTGGACTTATTTTGACTGTTGATCACTTGATCCTACTTTATTGACAGTAGATTTTGTAAGGCTTGAATTGCTTTTATTTAGAGGTTCATGTTTGCTAAAATTATGGCTCATCTTTTATCATTTATGAGCTCCTATATTTGTCAAGAAAGAATTATGTTCTCTTCTTTTGAGATGAAAGTTTTGCTAACAAATGTATTTGTCCACAGGCAGAGAAAAAAGATATTGTTGGTTTACCAGAACAGGTAAATTTATTCACGGACAGCTCATCACATGCCTTAATGAGTAGTTGACATGTCGAAAGTTGATTGAACTGGCTTTCAGGTTATCGTGAGGAAAGTAATTGAGCTGCATGACAAATATTTGGCGTATGTGAATGATTGCTTCATGAATCACTCCCTTTTCCATAAGGTTTGTATTCGAGATTGATGTCCAGCTGTTTGACTTAGATCTGAACTACTCTGAGTCACTAGTTGCATTTGCAGGCACTGAAAGAGGCTTTTGAGGTGTTTTGCAACAAAGGTGTTGCAGGCAGTTCTAGCGCAGAGTTACTGGCTACATTTTGTGATAATATACTTAAAAAGGGTGGAAGTGAAAAATTAAGTGACGAAGTGATTGAGGAGATGCTTGAAAAAAGTAACTTCTGAATTTTTCTTCCATGTTACCTATTTACTTGATGTTAATTTTCCACAGCTTCTGAAACTGCTTGTACTTCATCTATAATCTCAAATAATCTACAGGTGGTAAAATTGCTTGCATATATTAGCGATAAAGACCTTTTCGCCGAATTCTATAGGTATTTTTTTATTAGCATACTTTTTTTTTTCAAAGTGTGCTCCGAATACTTGGCTTCAGTAACTGTGAATTCTTTTCCATTGTTGTCCTATTACCATCTTGGTTTAATTAATTTCCATGAAAAAGCTTGCTCGTAGACTTCTTTTTGATAAAAGCGCCAATGATGCACATCTGTAATGCATGCTGTTCTGCTGCCTGCTTACTACATTGTAAATCCTCACAGCAACGGGAAAAGTTCATCTATCACGAAACTGCTTTTTTCCTTTCATCAACTTCATAAAGCCTTATAGCTCTCCAGTCCGTGCAATATTCTGAGACATGTCTGCCCCTATAAAAAGTCCTTCTAGAAAGTAACCTGTGATAAATGCTTTAATCTTTTTAAAGATCAGGTCAATTAAGTTCCAGCCCCATTATATAGTAAGCACCCTTTTCCAAGAAAAAACCATTTGATTAAAGATCAGCTCGTGGTTTTTTATTGATTTGATCTATATATCATTTGTCCCGTCTCTATTTAGTTCCTTAACTATTAAAATACAAGTGCTTGATTCATGTACTTGCCTTAGGTTCCTTTCACGAATGTCATTTACATTGAGCGTTCTGGTTTTCGGACTAAAGACTCAAAGGACTATTATGGGCTTGCTCCTGGTAAATCTGTCCTGCTAAGGTTTGTGCTTCTGCGACCCTCTCTAAGAAATGCATTCCAACCTCACTTTTTGACTACTTGACTGCTTTTACTTAAAAATGCTACTATAATGATTTCCTGTGTTTTTCTTTGTCAATACAAGTGATTCTTTATCCCTCTAATTTATGCAGATATGCCTTCCCTATCAAATGCACGGAAGTTGTATATGGGGATGATAAGGAGACTGTTGTTGAGATTCATGCTGAATATGACCCTTCTAAAAAGATAAAGCCCAAGGTTTGGTTCATTGGATAGTTCCTTTTCTCTTTTTAATCATCTCTCCCTGCAAAATATCTTGCAAATGTACAGTAAAGGATGCAAGCAGGTCAGCCCAAGCTAAGTTTTGTTTCAGGCCTAAAAATGGGGTTGCATTTTGGTTTTGCTTGCTTGTCTTCTTGATGGATGAGTGGTGCACAAGCTGTGAAACCATCTACTTCCCTGGCCAGCTATGTGAGATGAGACACCCTTGCCACTTGGGTGTCTCACATTTCTCTTTGCTTGCTTAGTCTTTGCAAAAACTAGATATAGGCAAGGTCAAGCTCAGCAATGCTTATTTGTGGGACTCTTAGTTCATATAAATATGCTCGGATCAGGTCCACGGTCTAAAAGTTGTTTTCTATCCTGAAAACTTTGAACGAAGTGCTCCCCATTGATAATACAGGCAGTGGGGATTTATGGGAACTATTGACACTTGATGCAGGGTGTTCTCCATTGGGTAGCACAACCTTCTCCAGGGGTCGATCCTCTTAAAGTGGAAGTGTTTGATAAACTATTCCTTTCAGAGGTGTGTTACTCTCATTTCTCTGCAGTTTTTTTTTTGACAAAGTCACAGCTGTGCTCATGACTTCTTTTTAATTGCATCAGAATCCTGCTGAACTTGATGGTTGGCTTGCCGATTTGAATCCACATTCCAAAGAGGTCATACGAGAAGCTTTTGCTGTATCCACTCTTGCCAATGCTGTATTGGGAGACAAGTTTCAATTTGAAAGGCTTGGTAAACTTCGCAATCTTCATTTTTGTTGTTTTACTTGTTTATGGGTGTGCCTGGGTATGCCCCAACTCTCATAGTCAGTCTTGAATGATCTGGCAGAATGGATTATTCTCCAAGAATTGGTTAGAGCAGATGATGATAATGCATGAATTCTCTATGCTGCAACACAATTAAGGCAGACATGCAATTCAACAGAGATGGTAATATCTCCACTAATCACTCCAAATCATGGAGGTAGCAATATCTCTGCAGCAACTACATTCTCCAAAAAGGTAGTTCATGCATCATAGTTTTGCTCATATCATATGGTTGCAAAAGAAACGTGTCAACAAAAGCTTCTGTATTTATAACACGGAAAAAAATAGACCTCTCTCTCTCTCTCATATCTGACCTTGGTGGTTCTTAATTGTACCATGATGGACCCGGTTGCCTCTGAAACTCCCATCAACATTAAAATTAAATCCTCCAGTCCAAGACCCAAACTACATTTGAACTTTTACTCGGTTTGGCAATGTGTTGGGACAGATTTAGATCAGATTTACTATTGTCTGTAACATGTACGTGCTCCAGGCACCCACCCAACCCGTCTATTAAACAAGACTGTCAATCCTGAGCTATCAGGTAGAGTTTTCAAGTCAACAGGTCAAGTTGCAATGAGTCAAGTACAGCCAGGTTCGCAAATTTAATAGTAGTATAGATCCATCTTGAATCCAACATATTTATGAATAGGGCTAAAAAGTCAACCCGAATCCAACCAAGAACTGAAAAGGATCAATGAGAACCTTTGAACACATTGTTAGATAACATGTCGGGTTAGAGTTGTCGTCTCATCCCTAATTTCAAGTACACATGTAATTTTTTTTTTTTTTTTTTAAAGGGAGACTAACTTTTAATGCTAATGAGAACATAAACACCTTATTTAGCTAGTCTATCAATAATATCTGCAATCAGATCAGCTACTCACCAAGTGAACACTTTTGGTACATGATGTCCAAGAAAACAAATCATTAATCAAGCATCCTTCAATTATAAACCCCATTACATCTAGTTTAGATGACCCTGCACTCAATTTTCAACCTCACCCCCATGCATCATTACTTTGTACAGAAAGGTCCCATCAAGAATTAACTTTAGCTTCCTACATGAGAACATAACCATGTAACAGAGGAAGAAGACAAGATAGATCCATTATCAAGACAACCAGACCAGCTACAAAATACACCAGCATTTTTTACAGTTTCAACTCCATCCTAACTACAACTACCCAACAAAAGTACCAAAACATACCCTGACACATTCAGAAACTGAGTACCTAAGCAAATAAGCACCCAAACAGTTCCATGAAAATTCTACTTAACAAAGAAACACAATAAAACCACAGCCAAACCTTCGAAAAGGGTAATAGATCATAGGGTAGTTCACATCTTCTTAGCGTTAAGACACAACTCACACATTCATAAATATGTAATGCCACTTGTGTAACAACAGTAGAATTGTGTAAACAAAAAACCAGGATTCTTGGTGGGGCTTCAGCCTTCAATCCTCAAAATGTAGCTGAGAGTACTAGCCATATTCAGGCCACAAAACAGACTCCCACAAATAGATTTAGGAGAGAATGTACCTTTTGGATGGGGAGA
This sequence comes from Cinnamomum chago, assembly GCA_038049695.1. Classification (NCBI taxonomy): domain Eukaryota; kingdom Viridiplantae; phylum Streptophyta; class Magnoliopsida; order Laurales; family Lauraceae; genus Cinnamomum; species Cinnamomum chago. The sequence goes on along the minus strand of CP142453.1, from coordinate 40,645,377 downwards.
CGAAAACCGAGTATTCATTTCTCAATTTTCTATGAAAACAGCAATAAGAACTACAATGTCTTATTTGAAGAGCCTGGTTCAGCATCATTCGAGCTTTGGCAGACAATCAGAGACCAAACCACATGGTCCCCCACTACATCAAAAGCCTCCATCACTAAGAGTAACAAAATGTAATAGAGGGAACTGCACCCATAAAACCTGATTACTGCACCACATATGCATCCAAAAATAAAAAATAAAAACCCTGGTACCAGATCATACTCTATATTCGATCCTTTCATCAAACTAATTCGATCCTTTCATCAAACTTCTTTTACCTCTCCCAGTGACCAGAACCACTTCCCCTAATAAAGCCTACTTTACCAAAGACTGACAACACAAACAAAAAGAATTCTTTCATATGACATATGGTACAGCCGCTATAAGTTCAGACATCAGAACAGTCTTCTTTGAAAGGAAATAAAATAGAAACTTTTCCTTAGCTTTCAATACATCAAAGAAACATTATCAACAAAAAGAGCATCCTTTAAAAAAAGAATGACATTGTTCCATCTTGAAATACAAAACTAGCAAGATACTAAATATGTATTTTTTTTAATCAGGATAAGTTCCTCGTATGGATTAAAGTTAGTAGGAAACATCATGTGCCATCCAAAGTCAATTGTATTCTAGCTGGTAAACAAGACATACCTTTCTTCCTTCCAAACATAGACTGCACATGAACATTCTATGCCTGTGATATAAATAAAACATTTGAACTTTTTATCCATTTCGAGCAATGTCTCCTTTTCCTTTGTTGTTTTGAAAACTTCAAGCAATGTCTCCTTATAATCAGATTCAACACCAAATTTGCATTATGAATAGTAGGATCATATACACACATACATAAGCGTGACTATAAAAAGCTACGTAGTCTCCCTCCAAGTGGAGCCCACATTGATGCATGACTATCAAGGCAGGCACCGCGATTAAAATTTTTGGAAGTGGAAAAGAGGGAATATGTGATACTAGACCGATCAAATGATTCAAGGCTTTAGTTTTAAGTCCTAAAGTTTATGGCTAAATGTCTTTTCTTTTAACAAAATCTAACAGTGGATAATGTCTGGAATAGTGTAAAATTTAGTGTGAAAGCATTGGTTTTGTTAAATGTGGCTTAAAAAACTAGATTAGTTCAAGGCACAAATCAAAGAACTAAAATGATTATGAAACACCCTTACTGCAACACGCTTTCGTCCCCAGAGACTAGAGATATTCCAAAATAGGACCCAACAAAAGCTAGAAAGCTCATGGATGGGGGAAATTAGCAATTCCCACAACGCATTCCTACAGCAATGGAGAACAAAGATCCCGAAAAACACACCCATAGATGGGGTATAAATCCAACTTCAAAGTTACTCTTTATCAGAGCATATGAGCACCTGAAACATCATTACCCATCAGTACACAAGTACCAAGAGTGCAATGAATTTTCTCAATTTTTCATCATTCAACAAATTCAAAATTGCTAACATCAAAACTAAATTGGATATTTGCACCAAATGGGGTAGTAGCATTCAAAACCCAAACATAGATTTAAAGAACAAACAAACAATAAAGTGGAAACAGACTTGAAATATACAGATTGTGAATGATAACACCATCAAACATTCAAACAGATTGGAATCATATATATTTAAGGAATAGAAATAAGTTCTAGGTTTACTTCCAAAAGCTTAAATATCCACATCCCAAACCAGAAAATCAAAAGACAACGATGGGAATTTGGATAACCTACTCTTTGGAGGAAGAGCAATTCTCTGTGCAACTGAAGAAGACGACTTCAATTCCATCGGCGAATCGAACGGTGTAAAACACGACGGCAAGCCTTTCAGCACCGTGGGCCCCACGTCTCTCCCAATGCCGTGAGTTGCACGACACACGTCCATAGCAGCACCGTTGTGGTGGCTCGGATCATCCACAGCTTCATCCGCGGCCGAGACACCACCAAACCCTTCGATTTCTCGCCCCTCATCTCAGCCAGCGATTTCAAACCCATTTCAAGCTTCTGTCCTTCTCTCTCTACGTACTTAGCTCCTGTCGATTTCTCAAATCTACACATCGTTGCAAGGGTATCTTGTATTCTCCTCCCCCATACATACAAAACCCACACAACTCTCTTATGCAATCACGAACCATAAATTTTGGTTCGAAGTCTTCAACTCTAGTGCCAAAGGCTCAAACCTTTTTAGTGAAGGAAACTTGTCGACACAAGCCCGATCAATGTAGCAAGAAAGCCCTAAAATGGCTATTTCAATCTATTCCAACAGAAAAAAAAAAAACCTAAAACCGTAAAGAGAGCAGAGGGCGGGAGGGAAAAAAGGGAGAGGGCGGGAGAGGAATAACGGGGTACAGTTTTTAGGTCTTTTTTTTAGACGAAAACAACCATAGAGAGCAGCTGTGGTTTATGAAAATACGAGTGTCAAAAAATGCCATAGTCTAAATCAATCGTTTTGTCTGCCTTATTTGTGTTGCTGTTAGCCGGTTTTGACGTAGTGATTGCTCATCGTCATGCTCACCGTCAAGATTTCACTCTTTTCCCCCTTCTCACTTGCTTCTTATGTTCTGTCTTCTCTTTAGCGCGGGAACTAAAATCACTCCCGCCTCTTGTTTTCATTTTTATTTTGTAATGTGATTTTTCCTTTTTCTATTATTTTGATACCATTGTAACACATTACTAATCGTCACAAAATATCCAATAAATGTTGCAAAATAATTCAAGTATTTGTAAAGATATTTACTAACGGTTATGAATATTGCTAACGGATAATACATGTGACAAATTACCTAACGGAAATATTTGCGTTACTAATAAGAAATCTCAAATGTTGCAAAATCACTCAAATGGTGTAGTGAATACAATGTGAAGTTGAAGAGTGTTGATCAAGAAAAGTTTACAAATTCAAATCTGAAATTTATTTATTAAAAAGTGAGGCTTTATCATTCTCAACTTGAATTGAAAACCCAAGTTGAAGAATGGGACCCTAGGTTTGCACATCTAATTTTCTTGGACCCTCAATTGAGAAGAATTAAAAGAAGCAACTCACCACTTTTATATTTCAGTTTTGTTTACCATCTTTGATTTATGCACACCACCCTTATTTTCAGCACTTCACTTTTAATTCTAGCCATTAAACTCAGTTTTACGTTGCACTAGATTAGGAAAAATCATGCATAAAAACAGCCATGCATACTAGTTTTTCAGACTTGGAAATTTCTAACATCTCATGGCATTTATTGCATTACTAACTTTCTAACTTAGGTTTCTTTTGTTTCTAGTTTAGTTTCTTATTTAATTTTGTACTTTTTATTCTTGATGTTCAAACTTGTGTTCTTTTGTAGCAATTTTAGTTTTTAGTTTAGGATTTTTAGATTTAGGAAGTTTTCTTTTCATTGGATTGTAATTAATTTAATTTTTGGAAAGTAGGAATGATGAATGTACTTTTCTAGATTTTAGGCTAAAATTAGATTTTATTTAGGGCAGGTACAAGTTGAGAAGGAATCTTAATTTACATTGCTCCCTGTGGATCGACCTAGTCTTACCAGTTTATTACTACATCGCGGCTCTACACTTGGAGCTCACGAACAGGCTGAAATTGAGTGGACTGAGATGGGCCACCTTGAGTTGGACCCTTGGTCCAAGAAAAATTTGGATTATCCCTCCAACCTAGGTTGTATGTATTACAGTATGGGTCATACCTTTGACGATTATCAAAACGAGTGTTCTGATAAAGCGCATTCACCTCCTCAACAGACTTGGTTTGGCCCAAAGTTGTTGGGTAAATCCCTCCATTCATGGCCTGATTATATTTTAATGACTCCAAAGTGTTTGGAGTTGGCTTTTGGTTCAGCTCTAAGGCCTCTATTCTCCTTACCAGAGTGGTTAATTTGGCCTCTGCCTCAATTTTGGGTTTAGTCTTGAACATCCCCCCTTTTTCAGGAATAGTGGGTTTGATGGGCTCCCTCTTGATAAGGGCCCGCTGCAATGTGTTTTCAGCGGTATCTTCCAAAAATGTCCACGCTTCATCTACTGTTTTTTGTGCAAAGTTCCCACTACAGAAAGATTCCACCATTTGTTTGGTTGGGTAATCCTTGCTTTCTTACACAATTTGGACTAATCGGATTTTTTCAAATCCATGGTGGGGACACTGGATTAAGAGGTCCTTAAACCGTTCCAAATAATTGTAAAGTGTCTCCCCTTTCATTTGATGAAATTCATTGATGGCTTGCCTAATCGAAGCGGTTTTTTGGTTGGAGTAGAATTTTTTGTAAAATTCTTCGCCTAGCTTGGCCCATGTAGTGATGGACCCGGCCTGTAAGGTATAAAGCCAAGCTTTAGCCTTTTCTTTGAAGGAGAAAGGAAATAATCTAAGTTTAAGGGCCTCCTCGGTCATGTGATTGATTCTCATGATCCCACAGATGTCCTCAAATTCCCTAACATGTTGATATGGGTTTTCCTGGTCTAGCCTACGAAATACTGGGAGCATCTGGATCATGCCAGATTTCAGCTCAAATGTAGCATTGGTCTGAGGCAGGGTGATGTAGGACGGTTGAGTTGTCCTGGTGGGGTACATGTAGTCCTTCAAAATCATGGGTGGGTCCATTTGATTAGCCATCCTAACAATTTCTTCAAAGATGGAAGACTTTCCAACAATGGTTAAGGCTAATTCGGGCTCTAGCCTGACTAACCTCTTACTCTTGCGTACCCAAAATTTCTCTCTCTCAGGTCTAGAGCGCATGCATCAGGTTCAACCTTAAAGAAATGCAAGCCTAATCTATATACGGGGCCCTAATGGTCTTACTAGATGATGCACAAGCAGTCAAGCACAAAGATTGAGCACAAGCAATTAACCTAGGGTTAGCCTAATTTACTAGACAGCTCCTAACTGGTTTGAAGAATGCACTAAGGCCTTCAATCCGGTCTTATGAAGCCAAATCGACTAGGTAAGTTCTTAGGATGAACGGTGGGGTCACAATGTACTTGGCAAGGGTCCCGCTTAAGAACCAAACTCCTAGAACAGAGACTGCCACCCTTTTTGGTAGGGACAGGACTTACCTAGACATCAACTTGACCAAAGAGCGCAACTGGTGCAACCTTTTGTGGTCTTCGTCCTTCTGAGCCCAAGTCCTATGGTCTTGTTTCTACTTGATTTTAATTAATATTTAAGTTACTATGTGAGAGGTGGTTAAGCCTAATTGGGCAAGGATCTGGTGATGAAATCCAGTCTTTATCTTATTGGGGTCAATTGCCTTTAACTAAGTGTGTGTCCAATTAGATGGTGTGTCAATCAAGCATTCACACTTTTCAAAAATTAAATCATCCAAGCCCCACTTGCGAGTAAAAGATTCGTGGGATAAAGTTTAGAAACTCTTACAGCGGGTCCGCGCAAATCTTTAAACTGTGCAAGCTTAACCTGTGATTTTTTTTAGCGACTTGCAATTCTGAGAGCAACTTGTTTGCTTAAAAGCAATCCCTGCGATTTCCTCCTTTTAGAGTCCTTCAAAATTCAAAATGTAACCTCAAAGGAAACACTAAAATGTTAGATCTAAATAATCTACTAAATAAAGCTAACAATTATCAATAAAACTCCTAAATTGAAAAATAAACCTAATCTAAATTTCACAACCCGAAACTACTACAATTTGAATGAAATATGCACTTCTAAAACTCCTAATGCATTCCTAAGTTAAATGGAGACCAACCTGTCAAGTGCTGAAAAAATTCTAAGTGTTGGGACCTGTTGCACAGGCCCAAGTTTACAGATTTGTACGACTCACTTGTATTAATCAAAACCTGATAGCAATGATTGGGATGTAATCTCCTAATATGCAAGAAACAAACAAAAAAACAGAGACTAAAAAGGATAAAAGACGAAGAAGTTATGTTATAATGAAATTGGCTATTTGAACCAGTTTTTCTGCTGATTGCAGAATCTTCCTAACTGATTTGCCGTATTCACGACACTAAAAGTTGGACTTCCAGAACATATTTCTTTCTGAGATTTTGATGGTTCAAAGTCAGTATACCAAAGTCCAATCCTTCAAGTCGAAAGGAGTCCGTTTGACTGGTTTTCAAAGTGCGAACTTTTGGGGAAAAACCAAGCCCAATCTGTCAAAAAAATAGTGCTGAAATTTGTCTTTTATGTAACCACTTGAAATCAGTCTGAAAATTACTTAAATAACAACAACAAAAACTTGAAAAACGGTAACCACAATCATTAAGAAACACAAAAACTAAACCTAATGTAAATTATGAATGCAGCTAACTAAAAAGTATGCTATGATATGAACAAATAATGCTAGAAATCCTAACTAAAAGATTTCAAATTATCTCCCCGGCAACGGCGCCAAAAACTTGATGTGATCTTTATCAATCATAAAATACCGTAAGTGCACGGGTGTCTAGATGAGACAGTGGCAAGAACGGATCGAACCCACTGGGAGCTAATTAAAGAAAATTTTAAATTAAGAAAGCTAATTAACTAACAATTAAGAAAAGTTTTGAGTTAAAGATATAGAAATAAGCAACTAATTTAGAAATTCGAAATCAACCAATTAATGAAGGTGATTAGAGCATAGAAATCCAATAAGCATCCATCAATTATTTATCAAGTAACCCTAACTTGTTCCAATTTTTACTTCAAATCAAAGACAAATCAATGTTTTTAATTTGGAAAAATCTAAGTTTTAAAATCCCTTTTTAATCATTAAAAAAAATTCAAAACCCAAGACTTCCTTCATCTCATCAAAGAATAAAAATAATTTAAGCACCACCCATCAAAAGTAAGCATAAACCATCAAAAGATCTAAATCCTAAGCATGGCCTATCAAACCTAAGCATGATTAGTCAAAAACTAATTTTTATTTTTAGAAATAAAAATAGAGATTTGCCTAGGGCACAAAGACATGCCTATTAATCATTAAGCACATAATCATGGAACACAAATTAGAATTACTAAACAAATAAAAAGACAATTACTTACCTTCATCCATAGCTCAAATCAAGAAAATTAGCCCACCATTGCAAAGAATGCTTCTTGATTTATCATTAAAAATTGCATCTTTACAACTTCTCCTTCACAAATTTTCTCCTTCAAAATAAATCCTTGGACATGGCCCAAGGCTACCAAAAATAAAACTAAACTAATGAAAAAGAAGAAAGGAATAGAGAAAGAAAGGAATAGAAGAGAGGATTGTCCTGAGATGCTTGGTGGAGAAAGGCTTTATAGATGTAGATGTCTCCTTTTTAGCAAAGAATCTCTTCTCTTTTAGGACTTGTTTCCTTATTGGTACAGATTTCTTGCTTAAAACACAAGTTAGTGTTCACACTTGGAAAGAATTTGAATTGAAGATGATTTGTTACTAAGTGTGGTCTCTTGGACTCCAAGTCTTGCCAAATTGAACTCCTCAAACATCTCTCAAGTTGCCAATTTTGAAACCTTTTTTGTAATTCCCACATAGAATTAGCCAACTTCCAGAGGTCATATCTCCCTCGATATAGCTCCAATTTATGAAATCTTTGGCTCCACGGATATCTACACGAAAAGATCTTTCCACGGTATGTAGATTGCACTAATCTGACACTCAGGTTGAAAGTTATGACCATTTCAATTTGCTGCCCCTGAAAAATCCAAGAATAATTGTGCAATAAGGGAACTTCTATTTTTGGCATGCAATGAGGTCTGTGGGACCCATGTTGGACGTTCAAGATATGTTTGGACTCTTTATTCGCTTTCTTATTTGATTATCTTCCCATATTTGGCATGCTTCCTCACCTGCAACTTTGACTAGTCAACTCTCCTTGCAAAGTTTCCAATTTTCTCTTTCTTTCATGAAGGGCGTCCCGCCTTTGATCTCTCTTCAAGTTTCACCAGTGCAGGTCCTACTCTTGATTTCTCCTACATATATAAAATTAAATAATCTCAATAATGAAGAATCTAGATTGACTATGCATGGGACCCTTCATGCCTACTTAATGCACTAAAAATATCTAACTTTCCAAAAATAACACATAGTATCAAAATTAGCAGGTATGCATTAGTGAAGCTAAAAAAATAAACTAATTTTTGGGTGATGAATGAGATGAAAATCCCTAATTTCACAAAAGTCATGCAATTTAATGAATCTTGACCAAATTTGACTAAGATTCCACCTTTGATGCTCAAATGCATGAAATCATGAAATTAAGTGTAATTCTATACAATTCACCTAATTAAGTCCGCAAATGCATATAAAATGAATAATGAAAGCTGTAATTTTGTGGACTTATCACCTATGGATTGACGAATTTGGAATCCGTCACCAATCCATGGCTGTTAAAATCCAATCTGATCCGATCCGTGAAGGACCGGATCGGATCGGATTAATCCATTCGATCTAATATTTATTAAGAGAAAAATATCAAACATGTAAAAAAATTACATTTTGACCCCTTAATTCTTTTTTCTTATTTTAAATTTAGACATCTTAATTTATATTTAGACCCCTAATTTTTTTATAAATTTAATGTCAATGGATCGGATCGGATTGAATCCGCGAATTGAGGGTGAAATCCGCCACCGATCCGTTGCTAACGGATTACAAAATTTTCAATTCGTCACCAATCCGTTTACGTTTGGATCAGATAAAAATCTGCGGATCGGATTTGATCGGATTTATAGATAGATGGATTTTTTGTGCACCCCTAATAGATTCTCTTAAATCATTGGCTAATAGATAGGGGCGGAAACTCCCCTTTTGAGATAGGGGAGTTTCTGAGAATTTTCTATATATAAATTATATATATATATATATATTTATATATTGGTTTCCTCATTCCTCACGTCATGGGTCATGGACGTGCCTTTATTTTCATTTTTATTTTTGCTTTGATTATAATTGAGAAGGTGAAGCTTATTCTACTGCGACATGCTTGCAACCATGTTAATGGAATATATGATTTCTGTCTTTTTTTTTTTTTCACATTGATTTATTGGACTGATTTTTTAGATACTTTTTCAATCATTCCAACTCTTTAACAAAGATTATCTAGATATGATATCCTTATGCCGAGTCCGGATGCTCTAAGGCTTTTTCCCAAGGTGACCGTGACTCGACCAGTCACACGTGGTCCACCACGTCACCAAGGATGCCTGCCATTCACATGGGCAGTGTCCGCCCCATTTAAGGCAAGCATCCCACGGTGACATGCCAGACTGGGATTAGTCCACTTCCAGTAACCGTGGGTAAAAACTCAAAAGTCTTAGGGTCCCGATTTCCTATATGGGCTCCAATATGGCATGCAGTGGGCAGAGATTCTCGGGGTGTAAGGGAAATATGAGTTGGAAAGACCAAGTTTGAATGAGGATCTTTGTGGCCACTTATCGGGTCCAAAAAGGCCCACATGCGAACAAGTACAATGAGTTGACTAACCTCTCTTTCATCTTTACAATAAGCATTTGGACAAATGTTTTTTTCTCCTTTGAGCTTGTTTCAAACCTTATATGTAGGGATAGAAAAACTCAGTTCAGGTCTTCTTGGATTCAGATAAGGAAATCCACCCTTAACATTAGTTTATTAGGGAAAATAGACAATCAACGAAAACTGATTATTATCTTTAAAAAATGGGGCGTTTAGTCCAAAGTTCGTTTGGTTAGACACATGACTTTATGGCAAACAATCCACAAACTAAACTCATGCAGCCAAAGGTCCTCTCACACATGCACTACTAGAATTTTGGGCTTTGGCGGATGGAAAAGCGGGCGACCGCAAGGGGCCTTTAGCGACCGCAATAGCGGTCGCTAAAGGCCCATTAAGACCCGCCCCCCCGAAACCCATCGCTTTCCTTCATTTTTTTCATTCCCAATTTTTTCCCCTCCCTCCCACGCCCTGCCCTCCCGCTGAACCAGCGACAACACTGCCGGAATCCGCCTGCGCCGGAGCCGCAACCGGTGCTCTCTCCCTCCTTCTCCCTCTCCCTCGCTCCCTTTCTCTATTTCTCTCTCTCTCTCTCCCTTCCTCCCTCTACCTCTCGCTCTGCACTGTGCCCTCCCGTCGCTGGTGCCGCCAATCCATCCTCATCCACGATCCCGACTACCCTTTCTCCGTCACCGCTTTCAATGCCAATCATTGTCCAGGTACCCCCCCTTTCTCCTCTTTTCTCTTCTTTTCCCCTTTCTTGGTCTCTTGATTTGTTTGCTCAAAATCTCTTGGTCTTTTTTTTTTAATCGAATTGGGGATCTGTTTATCTGTTTTTCATGATTTGTATATATTGTTGATTGTTGATTGCAAGGAATTGTTTGATATTTAGCTGTTATCATATTTCCAACCTATTAAGGTGGATTCTAGGATCCCTAAGTCATTTAAAGACGACGTTGTTAAGGTGTTGAGGGTTGCAGTGCTTTGCACCGTAAGGCTACCATCACCGAGACCTTCTATGAGAAACGTGGTGCAGATGCTGGAAGATGTTGAACCTTGCGAGGTCTTTGCCATTACTGTCAAGGATGAGAAAATGAGAGACAGTTTTGAGGCGAAGAACGAGAAACTCAAGTTAAGCCTTTGATCTAATTATTGTAAGCAACTTAAATTGCTGATTTAGACTCGGCATTGCAAGGTAGTCTGTACATAGATAGTGCCCAGCTGGTGTGTATCAGGAGTAATGCCACTTTGTGAGTTAAAATATAAATGTAATCCAGTGAACTAACCATCTAGGCCACCCAATTAACATGGATGACAACTAGGGACATAAGTTGGGGTTCCAATCATCAGATTTATACTTCCATCTTATTTGTGTGAGGACAAATCAATCTTCGAAGTATTTCCAAGATTAGGGTTGCCATTATTGTTCTATAGTCGTAACTTAATTGAACAAGCTAAACAGAGCTAAGCTTCCTCTAATTTCATACATATCTTGTCGTTTGTTCTCTTCTTGATTTTCTGATGATTTTTGAATTATCTATGTTTTATTTATGGACACTGCAATATTTCTTCAAGGTTGGAGATTTTAAGAGAAGGAAATCTGAGTCCCTTTCGATTCAATACGCACGAGCTTGAACAGTTGTTTTTCATTTCCCCTTTCTGGGTCTCTTGATTTTTTTGCTCAAAATCTCTTGGTTCTTTTTCATGATTTGTTGATTCTGATTGCAAAGAATTGTTTGATGTTCTGTTCTTGATTTTTGTATTATCTCTGTTTTATTGTTGCTGTTGATTCTTGGGATTGCCTGTCTCGATATCCATCTGGTCATTATGTTCGCACCATTGGAGAAATTGGTGATAGGGATACTGAAAGCGAGGCAAGTTAGTTGGGCTTGCCCTGTTCCTTTAGCAGCCCCTAATTTTTTTTTTCAACCACATAGTGTTGTTGAATATTAACAGCCGAAATAGGCTCCAAAATTAAGGATGTTAAATCATATGGTTTACAAATCTTTTTTCACTAAGTCTCAATATTGTCCGGATCTTGCACCTTTGACCTTCTCAAACAAAAATGCCCTCACTTGTAATATCTTCTAGTTCTAGGCGTGAATTTCTCACCTACTGTTTCCAGAGGCTAAATTAACCTCTACATTTTCTAATTTGCTAAACTAGCTGGCTATAAGTATTGTAGCATGTCACTGAAAAATCAATGCTTTTCTTCTTTCTTTCTTTCTTTATTTCTTTCTTCTATGAAAGCGCCACCTCTGCAGTCTACAAATTCTAATGGCTAAAAAACTTAAGCTCTATAAATTTTACTGATTAAAGTTGTTTAGCAAGAGGAATTTTGCCTGGATAAATGGAAACTGTGGTCGTTTACATTTTTGGACACTGCATTTCTTCAAGGTTGGATTCTAAAAACCATCATCAGAGATTTAAAGAAACAAAGAGAAAAAAAAGGGGCATAATTGAAGCATGTGTAAAATTTAGCTGATTGGGCATAATTGAAGTCATTATTTTTCCTTACACATGTAGTTGTAGATTAGAAATTTTCATTGACTTCATGCGTATGTGTGTTTCTAAGTTAGATTGTGTATGGGTGGTGGTGACATTGGTTTTAATCCCTTAAGTTGAGTTTGCCTTTTTAAATGGGGTTCTTTGCTTTCTTCCAAGGCAAGCGAAAGGGATTTTATTCCTTGGGTAGTTGAGTTTCCTTTTCTTCAAGATTTATGTGGAAACTTCAGGGGTTTCTCTGTAAATTTCCCTGGTTGAAATTTGGATTTAAGAGTGGTTTTAAGGCTTGGTTGAAGGGTTTGAGAAGGAAAAAAGAGAGAACAGGAGGAGAAATGATGGCTATTTTATTCATTTGTTGGGTTGTTGGGTATTTTCCAAGATTACTGAGAAGATTGCATATTGGTGTAATGATATGGGTTTTGACTATTTTTTATTTGTTTTTTTGTTTCGGGGTTTCTGACTGGAAGCTAGAAAGGCTTTCATCATGACTTCCTTTTCACTAAGGTTTTCTTGTTACCAATGATCAGTCTAACCTCTTTTGTTGTTTTGTCATTGGGTAGAAGCTATTGCTGATCATCTCTTTGAGGATGTGTCTATATCTGTAGCTCTTTCTTTTTATGTTTGTTTAGTAGAGATGTGATCTAATGTATTGCTAGATCTTTGAAGGAGGAGGAGGAGGTACAGAAAAATGACCTCAAGGAAGCTATTTTTCTTTCTGTTTGCTACAAGTGTGCACTAATTAGGATATTTCTGATAGCCATTGAATGATCTTCAAAAACTTATGTCCACAAAAGATTGGAAAATCACTACCTAAGGCCATGTATGAATCCTTGCAACTTGGCTTGCCTGCACTCAGCTTACCTGTAAATATACTTACCTTTCAAGAATTACCTGCATGTACTTGGTTCAGGAAGATCCAGGTGGGCCTTAGGTATCTTACACTGTTTTCCTCTGTTTGAGGACTACACAGTCAAAAGCCATTCCTTTTACACATATGAACTCCTAGAGGTTTTTTCGCGCACTTTTGTCAGTCTGATCATTAAAAAAAGAAAAGGAAACAAAGAAAGATTATCCGTCTGTCTCCGTCTTAGAAGCTGTGTTTTACCCTGGTTCTCGTAAGTTGTTACATATCTGAGGTTGATAAGATTCTCATCGTGATCTTAATTATTACTTGAAGTAGCTCTAAATGTCATCTGTTGGAATGGATGGTGAACCCTTGTCTCATCTTTTGTCTCTGCTCTCAAAGCATACACTTTTGTGATTATTTTATTTGGAGAGGAAAGTTGAACTTCAATATGCTGTACATGATTGTGAGTCGAGTGCCTATTTCTAATGCTAGTTGACTAGTTGAGGGGATCCTCCCAACACCATTGACTAGGCAAGGTAAGGGGTTTGATACCCTTGCACTTTGGAGGCCTTTGTTGAAGAACTCAGTGGTCTCTGTTATGTGAGGTTCTAGGTTCTAGGAAATAGTTGTAGAACCTAGATTGTTTGCTTGGAACTTTCATTTTTTTTATTAGGTTCTCATTCATTTGTCATAATAGATTGACAACTTTTACTTTTGTTAGCAATTCTTCTTTGGGAATTCCATCTTATTCTGTATATACAGTTTTTTTTTTGTACATTAAAAAATAGTGGGGAATTTAGGGATACTTTTAAATTATTCTAGGTTATTGATAAAGAAGTGGGAAAATTATTCTAGGTCTAGGGATACTTTTAATTTTTTTTTTCTTCTTTCATTTTTTATGGCAGTGGATTTAAATTGAATGCATAGCAAAATAGGCAAACAAAGGATGGAAGAATTTTTTAAAAGTGCACCCGGGTGAGAGCGGAGACTACCGTGGTCTTACATGATAGAATAGGAAGTTAACCAGCATGAGCTTCAATCAACATTATGGGCTATATATGGATTCTTTCATCATTGACTTATCTTACAAACATTTGAACAGATATGTCAGGACAAAAGAGGAGAGATCATCTGCGGACGATGGATGAACTGCTGCGCCAGGCCCAGGCCAGCATGCCATCTGGGGAGCCTAGACCGACACCAGATGCCGCCCAGTCTAGGTCGATGGCCCCACCAGTAGGCCATCGACGTCTCATCTGAGTCCATCCACCCCAGTGGACGCTTCGGCGTCAACTTCTTCAGCTCCACCGTCTCGGCTTGCATCGGCCGATACACAAACCGGTATAAGTTTATTTAATTAGAACATTTTAATTCTAGAAAATTATTTTATTTCAATTTAATTATATTATCTCTAATTTGAACAGGTGCTACAAGCACGGACCCATCTTCCAGCAGGGGGAGAGGCCCTGCTCGAGGGATCCAGACGTGGAATTCCGATCAACTCATAGACGTGGAGTTTGATGAGACATACCATCCGGTGGGTCTGCATGCTCGCCAGCTCATCACCCAGTTGGGACATATGGTCCGGGATCCATATGCATTCCCTTTGACTACACTTCATTGGGAGGCATTCCTGGTGGAGACACTTGATCGTACCTGGTAGCAGGTTAAGGTAATAATTTAACATTTCTCCTCAGGATGTGTCAATTAAAACCATAACTTAATGAAAAATTATTGTCCTTTTCAGGACAACTTGAGGGCATGGCCTGAGCTCTTCCGGCCAGTTTGCATGTCAAAGTGTCGGAAAATGTGGAAAGATTATAAAAATAAAGTTAAGATGCAGCACTGGAAGCCACATCAGGATGCGCCCGACATACTTGAGCGAGTTCCGAGGGGCGCTCTCCCAGATCAGTGGACTCAGCTCGTCCGGTACTGGACGAGCGAGGAGGTTAAGGTGAGAAACTTGTAATTTTTTTATTTTAATTTTAACAATTTACTAGTGACTAACGTAACTAACAAAAATTAACTAATAAATATGGAAAACAGAGAGAGGCTGCTACGAATGCGCGGAACCGCACAATGCAGGGTCCCGCACACAGGTTGGGGACTCGACACATCGCCCAGGTCCGCCACGAGGTAAAAAGTTAGATCGTACGTGTAATTTATATTTTGGTCATTATGTATGCTAGTATACTAATAATATAACTCTCCACCAAACAATTGTGTTCCGAGGGTGTTCCGGTCGACAAGATGTCCGTCTGGATACGTTCTCGAGATCCTCGTTACCCAAAGGTTGCAGCTATCTTCGCAAGTTTTTATATTGAACCGCTTAAATTATTGGTTTATTACTATGTCTTGTTATGCATGATAATATATTTAATGAATCAACTACGCAGGCCCATTATCAGTCACGCCTGGAGGAGTTACCCGAGGAGGAGCGCAGTTTGCCATCACGGAGGGATGAGATATTCCACACCGTCTTTTGTCGGGACGGGCACTGATACACACTCACGTATGGGATGGGCATTCCACGCTCGCACATCGCACGATCGGAGTCATCCGGTCCTAGCTCCTCCCAGGGCTCGCGCCTCCGTACAAATGAGGAGGTCGAGCAATTGCTGCAGTCCATGAAGGCAACGATCAGAGAGGAGGTGACCAATGAGGTGAGGGCAGAGATGAGGGCCGAGTTGAGATCGGAGATGTCAGAGCTGGAGGCTCGTGTATTACAGAGTCGCAGCCCGCTCGCTTCAGACCCACCACCCACCACTCAGGTTAGTAAGAAAAAAATTTGTACGTTTAAATTGTCAATTATGTCAATGATGTGCCAATATTTATGGTTATTTTTAATTGTTTTTAACTGTATAATAAATAATTACAGGCACATGACGCAGGCAGCGGCCACTGGGCCCGTCCTGACTTGGTTGGAGAGGGCAATCATGATCCAGCAGGCTCGACTGATCCTGACCAGGTATAATTATTTTTTAATTCAAGATTTCAACATGTATAGAAATTTGTTAGTTGTGTTAGAAATTTATAGACTTTGAAACTTAAAAAGTTAGAAACTTAGGCGCACGGGCTTCGGTGCCTGTGAAACTGGACAGGCACGGGTCCGTAGCCATTCCCGACCTGCCGGAACTGACGGAACGAGATTCCGACTCCCGGATTGCTCGAAAAGTTGAAACGTAGGTTTAACTCAAAACTTTAACTTAAAACTTAGGAAATCAGCCTCCGGGTGCCCAAAACGAGCAAACGAACTCCGGTGCCCGTGAAATTGGACGGGCATAGGCCCGTAGCCATTCCTGATTTGTCGTAACTGACGAAACGAGATTCCGACTCCCGGAATGCTCGTAAAGTTGAAATGTAGGTTTAACTCAAAACTTTAACTTAAAACTTAAAAACGAGCATCCGGGCGCCCAAAATGAGCAAACGGGCTACGTTACCCGTGAAACTTGACGGGTACGGGCCCCTAGTCATTCATGACTTGCAAGAACTGACGGAACGAGATTCCGACTCTCGGATTGCTCGTACAGTTGAAACGTATGTTTAAGTTAGAACGTTAACTTAAAATTAAAAACGAGCCTCTGGGCACCCAAAACGAGCAAACGGGCTTCATTGCCCGTGAGACTTGACGGACACGGGCCCCTAGTCATTCATGACTTCCAGGAACTGACGGAATGAGATTCTGAATCTCAGATTGCTCGTAAAGTTGAAACGTAGATTTAAGTTATAACGTTAACTTAAAACTTAGAAAACGAGCCTCCGGGCGCCCAAAACGAGTAAACGAGCTCCGTTGCTCGTGAGACTTGATGGGCACGGGCCCCTAGTCATTAATGACTTGCAGGAACTGACGGAATGAGATTCTGAATCCCAGATTGCTTTTACAGTTGAAACGTATGTTTAAGTTAGAACTATAACTTAAAACTTAGAAAACGTGCCTTCGGGCGCCCAAAATGAGCAAACGGGCATCGTTGCCCGTGAAACTTGACGAGGCCATTCAAGGAGAGTGTCAGAAACCATTCCAGAGGCCATATACGACAACCATCGATGAGCTCATCAGGCAGACAGTCCAGCATAACCTAGAGGTGGCCGGTCTCACCCGAGACCAACGGGATGCCTGCGAGTGCATTGATCTCGGCGCGTCCCCTTTTACTCGGGGCATCAGGAGTTATCCCCTTCCGAGGAAGTTCACTGTTCCGAGGTTCGTCACTTACGACAGGACCTCGGATCCGGCCGCACGCCTTCGACACTTCTCCCAAAGGATGTCTGTTTGGGGGGACGAAGGTCACTTGAACTATCGAGTCTTCTCCAATAGTTTGGGTGACCTCCCCCTAAAATGGTTATGTGCGCTCCCAGAGGGATCCATCTCAAGTTGGCAAAAACTCCAGCAGTCCTTCATGAAGAAGTTCCAGGCCTACAGAGTCATGCCAAAGACTGATGCACATATTATGGCCTTGAAGATGAAGCGAGAAGAGAATATCACCCGGTTCGCCAAGCGATTCTGGACAATGTACAACCAGATTGAGAACTCTAAAGACGAAGTAGCAATCTTCGCCTTCCAGAACGCCCTGCTTCAAGACAGTGACCTTCGCAAAGATCTGGCCAGAAACCCTGTGACATCCATAGCAGCACTGATGGCCAAAGTGAACCGCTACATTGCTCAAGAGGACGGCCAAATCCAAGCTCGGGAAACCTTCGGAGTCGCGCAGAGAGACCGAGATGGCAAACCTTCGAAGAAGTATAAGGGATCGTTCCGAAGAGAGGAGCCGGACAGACGCTGGGTGCCCGCCAGTTCGGCGAAGACCCTAGCATCCACCTCTGGAGGCAGCAAGAAGCCCAGGCTGTCCGTCGACCCCTATAGAGTTGTCAACACCATTTTCAAAGAGCCCATTCACAAGATCATGAATAAGATCAAGTCGAAGCCATTCTTCGGCTGGCCGCAGCCTATGAGAGGAGACCCATCTGCCCGAGATCAGAGCAGGTTATGCACTTACCATAAACAGAGCGGTCACAAGACCGAAGAGTGCAGAATATTGAGGTCACACCTAGAGAAGCTTGTCCAAGAAGGGCATCTGAAAGACTACATCAAGGCGGGTGCCAGGGGTGATGACCAAGCTCCACGCCGAGATGAGAGGGGCCAAGATAGTGATGAGTTCGAGAGGCTCATAAATGTCATCCATCTAGCTCCCCCTCCCAAGGGGAGTAACCGAGCTCGCGCCGAGTCCAGGCAGGCCTCCCATGGTAAATGGGTGATGGTAGCCGAACTCGAATCAGCACCGAAGAGGGCTCGGAGGGAGCGGCCCAATATCTGGTTCTCAGATAAAGATTTGGAAGAGGTCCAGCTCCCCCACAACGACCTGCTCATTGTCACCCTGATGCTGAAGAATTTCATAGTGCAGAGGATCCTCGTAGACCCCGACAGTTCATCCTAGGTCCTCTATTTTGATTGCTTCAAGAGGATGGGGCTATCTGAAAAAGACCTACAAGAAGCTCAGACTCCTCTCATAGGCTTCAGTGCCAAGCCAGTGTACCCTAAAGGAAGGGTGACCCTTAGAGTCCAAGTCAGCGGAGCATCTGTGATGGCGGAATTTCTTATGGTTCACGCACCATCACCTTATAACGCCATAATGGGCAGGACATGGCTCCATAGCATGGAAGCAGTCCCCTCCACTCACCACCAGAAGTTGAAGTTCCCATTGGAAGGACGAAATGGCAGGGTGGAGATAGTTACGGTGAAAGGAGACCAGCAGAAGGCCAAGCAGTGCCTGATGGTCGTAGTGTCCGAGGAACGAGAGCCCGAGCAGATCAACATGGCCGAAGTAGAGAAAAAGTTGGACGAGGTCGGCCAAGACCCAGAGACGAAGAGCGTGGAAGATCTGACCGAGATCAGGATCAATCCAAACGATCCAGAGTGATTCTTCCTGCTCGGAAGCCAGCTCGCTGAGCAGGAAAAGTCATAATTGGTCGAATTCTTGGTGCAGAACAGAGAAGTCTTCGCCTGAATACCCTCTGAGATGCCTGGCATCGACCCCGAGGGCATGTGCCACAAGTTGAATGTGCACCCCACAAGCCGGTAATGCAAAAAGCTCACAGAGCAGGGGTGCCACAAACAGAGGTCATAATCGAGGAGGTGGACAAATTGCTGGAGGCCGAGGCAATCAGAGAAGTCCAGTACCCGGTCTGGTTAGCTAACACGGTGGTGGTCAAGAAGAAAACAGGCAAGTGGAGGGTGTGCGTCGACTTCACTAACCTCAACAAAGCTTGCCCTAAGGACAGCTTCCCTCTTCCCAAAATTGATCAGATGACTGACGCCACCGCTGGTCCCGACAGGATGAGCTTCCTCGACGCGTATCGGGGCTATCATCAGATACAAATGTATGGGCCAGATGAAGAGAATACCGCCTTCATAACACCAAGAGGCACCTACTGTTACAAAGTAATGCCATTTGGGTTAAAGAACGTGAGAGCGACCTATCAGCGGCTCGTCACCGAGATATTCCAGGCGCATCTCCGCAAAATCGTCGAAGTAAACATTGATGATATGGTCGTCAAGTCCAAGTAGGCGCAAGATCATTTGGAAGATCTAGCCCAAGTCTTCGACATCTTAAAGAAGTTTAAGCTAAAGCTCAATGCTTCCAAATGTGCTTTTGACGTTGGTTCCGGCAAATTTCTCGGGAGCTTGGTCACACGAAGAGGAATCGAGGCCAATCCAGATTAGATATCTGCCATCCTCAGAGTGCAGAGTCCAACCATAGCGAAAGAAGTCCAGAAGATCACTGGTATGGCTGCCGCACTGAATCGCTTCATCAGCAGATCCTCAGATAAGTGCCGGCCTTTCTTTCAGCTTCTTAGAAAAAACTTAAAATTTCAATGGACTCCAGAATGTGACCAGGCCTTGCAGGAACTCAAGGCGTATCTCTCTTCATCCCCCTTACTCTCAACTCCAAAAAATGGAGAAACACTGTTCTTGTATTTGGCAATCTCGGATCATGCGGTAAGCTCGGTCCTCATCAAAGAGGAAGACAAGATGCAAAAGCCAATTTATTATAAGAGCAAAACCCTCCTTGATGTCGAGACCAGATATTTACCATTAGAGAAGCTCGCGCTGGCACTCGTCAGTGCCATGTGCAAGCTCTCCCACTATTTTCAAACTCACACTATAGTGGTTGTTACGAAACATCCACTTAAATATGTTTTCAAAAAGGCTGACTTTTCAGGAAGAGTTTCCAGATGGGTTGTCGAATTGGGATAGTACGATATTCAATATCAGCCCAAGACGGCGATCAAGGCCCAAGTTTTGGTAGATTTCCTCGTGGAGTTCTCTCTGAGTTCGGTACCGACCTAGATCGGAACCGAGCTGGGGGGAAGGAGGCATGAGGCATCCACGGACTCTGATGAACAATCACAGAATCAAGCCCTCACCTCAGTCTGGAGAGTCTTCGTCGACGGATCCTCCACTT
Organism: Cinnamomum chago; assembly: GCA_038049695.1. Lineage (NCBI taxonomy): Eukaryota > Viridiplantae > Streptophyta > Magnoliopsida > Laurales > Lauraceae > Cinnamomum > Cinnamomum chago. Next base: position 40,625,136 of record CP142453.1, on the reverse strand, counting down.
AAAGAAGAGCTGGCGCCGGAGTTGTCCTCCAGTCACCAGAAGGACTGGTCATCGAGCAGGCTCTGACCCTGGATTTCATGGCATCAAACAATGAAGCTGAGTATGAAGCCCTGATAGCAGGACTAAACAACGCTAAGATCCTCGGAACTCAACAGCTAGTGGTCTTCAGTGATTCACAGCTGGTGACGAACCAGCTGACTAGAGACTACCAAGCTCGCAACGACAGGTTGGCCACCTACCTAGCCCTTGCAAAAAAGCTTCTCTCTCAGTTCCAGACAGTTGAGATCAGGCAGATAGGCAAAGAGTCAAATTCTCACGCTGACGCCCTCGCCAACTTAGCCTCCGCTGTCGAAGTAGGAAGGAGAAGAACCATTGAAGTAGGATCGTTGGCAACTCCCAGCATAGAGCTCCATTCACCTCAAGAAGTCCTATGCCTTAATCTCGGCTCGAGTTGGATGGACCCAATCATTTCTTACCTCAAGGATGACCAGTTTCCCAAAGACAAAAGTGAGACTCACCGAATCAAACTCAAAGCAGCTCGGTTCTGGTTGTCTCCCGAAGGTAAGCTTTACAGGAAGTCATTCACAGGTCCATACCTACAGTGCGTTCATCCAAGCAGAGTCGAAGACTTCCTCTACGAAATACACGAAGGGATCTGCAGAAGCCACATTGGAGGAAGATCACTAGCATACTGAGCTATCAGCCATGGCTACTGGTGGCCATATATGCAGAAGGACGCGCAGGTATACGCTAGAAAATGTGAGAAGTGTCAAAAATTCTCACATTCCCTCCATCAGCCAGTACAAGATTTGAGTCCACTCTCCAGTCCTTGGCCATTCACCCAATGGGGACCCGACATCGTGGGACCACTTCACCGAATTCCAGGAAATAGGAGGTGGTTGATAGTAGCCACTGACTATTTCACTAAATGGATTGAGGCAGAACCATTATCTTCCATCACGGAACAAGACTCGAAGAACTTCGTATGGAAGAACATCATCACAAGGTTCGACATTCCAAGAGCTTTGGTCTTGAACACCGGGACCTAGTTCGACTCCAACCTCTTCAGGAACTTCTGCCAAGAGCTCGGTATTAGGGACCACTACTTTACTCCAGCGTACCCTCAAAGTAATGGTCAAGCAGAAATTTCTAACAAGGTGGTACTTGATGGACTGAAGAAGCGACTTGACCGAGCTAAGGGAAGATGGGTAGAAGAACTTCCAAGCATCCCGTGGGCCTATAGAATGACTCTGAGGCGCTCCACTTCGGTAACGCCCTTCTCCCTCGCCTATGGGATGGAGGCAGTCATTCCTCTGGAGATAGGCCTCCCGACGCTTAGGTTCGAACTCTTCAACCAAGGCCAGAACGAAGCAATTCTAGATTGGGAGTTAGACCTGGCCCACGAACGCAGAGAAGCAGCAGGAATTAGATTGGCCGCCTATCAGCAGCAGTTGGCCATGGGCTATCATCAGAAGGTCAGGGAGAGGAAGTTCTCAGTTGGCGAGCTGGTTCTGAAAAAGGCACTCCCAGGCGATAAGGATCCAAATCAGGGCAAGCTAGCGCCGAATTGGTATGGGCCATTCAAAGCAATCTCCATTGCCGGACTGTCGGCCTATAGACTCGAAGACATGGATGGCCGACAGTTACCACGGCCATGGAACGCGTCGGCCATGGTAACTTCTCAAGAAGTTCTATTTCTAATATGTATAAATTTTCAAGATCAATGAAAAGTCTTTCCCACTGCTCAGTTCATTGTCATAAAACTTGGTCGCGTCTACCGGCAATTCGGCGATGGCGCCACTGATGAGATTGCCTTCGGGTCGGTATATATACCACCCATGCATGAAGCCATTACGACCACTGATGAGATTGCCTTTGGGTCGATAAATATACCACCCAGGCATGAAGCCATTACGGCGACTGATAAGATTGCCTTCGGGTCGGTATATGGTATACCACCTAGGCATGAAGTCATTACGGCCACTGATGAGATTGCCTTTGGGCCAGTATATATACCACCCAGGCATGAAGCCATTACAACCAATGATGAGATTGCCTTCGGGTCGGTATATATACTACCCAGGCATGAAGCCATTACGGCCACTGATGAGATTGCCTTTGGGTCGGTATATGTACCACCTAGGCATGAAGCCATTGCGGCCATTGATGAGATTGCCTTTGGGTCGATATATATTCCACCTAGGCATGAAGCCATTTCGGCCATCTAGACTGACCTAAGCTCACCATGTCACTCGAACAAATCCATTTCGGCTAAAGACGACTCGGGTTGATACGAAATTCTTTCCACTCAACGGTGTCTAAAGGCCGGTGTATCACAAAATCAACCCCGGGTACGTGTCAAATGTGTTGTAAATGGTACTAAAATTATTGTGCATCGGAGATGTTACGTGACGAAGTGGTGGAACCGTGTCGAGCATAGGTGACAATGGAAAGTCACTTCCTATTTCATAAGGTGTTTCAGCTCGGCCATACCTTCCAGTTCGGATCATATGTAAAGCCGAACTCAAACAAGGCAGAACAAAAAAGAAAGAGTGAGACAAAAGGAGTCCACAATGAAGCAAAAATTCAATTTTATTGATTTTTCTTGACATTACAATCGAGTCATTACATCTTGAGATAAAAAAATACATTATTGAGCAGAGGCTTTTTAAGGGTCGGGGGCAGAAGCGTCGGCGTTGGCCTTGGGCTGGACCGCGGGCTCTATAACGATGTTGGCCCTGGGAGTCGACGAGCCAGGAAAGACAGGTGGTTCCACGAATGACGAATGGCCCTCCGTGATCCCCACCTTTTTCAGGGCAGCGCGCCACCCTTTCTCCCAGGCCTTGTCCTTTACGCGCAGCACCCGAGTTTCATAGTGTGAAGTCGCCTGCCTCACCGCGTCCGCAAAGATCGCGTCGCCTTCAGCTTGAGTAGCTTGAGCCTTAGGCTCAGCTTCGGTTGCCCTCTGCGCCTTGGCTTGGAGGTCACTCTTCAGCTTCTCCACTGATGCTTCGAGCTCGACGGTCTTATTTTTCCCTGCCTCAGCCTCAGCCGTGGCACCCCCGAGCTCGACCTCAAGCTCGCCTTTTTGAGCCTTCAGCTGATTCGCTTTCTGGGGGGTGGCCCCCAGAGCTTCTTCAAGATCTTTCTTTTCCTTATCAAGCTTGGTGATCAGGGGGCTCTGCTTATTGAATCTGTCGATAACCACCATCGACTTCTGCAGCGTCTGTTACAGCAAAGAGACAGAAGTTAGCCGAGATGAAACACTTAAAAAAAAAACTCTTAAAAGATTGTAAACTTATAAACTCACCCAAAGGTCGGACTGCAGCAGCGATGCCAGCAGCTTCGGATCACTGTACTGTTCGTAGTGCTCCATGTCCGCCGGCAAGGAGCACGCTTTGCTAAGCGCCTCGAGGACGAGAGAGTTGGGCCTCTTGTGGATCATGTTCTCGACTGTTATAGGCCTGCCTGTGGAGAGGATGAAACTCGACTCCCAAGGAGCTGGCGGCAATGTTGCGCCCAAGCTCGCCCCCTCCTCTCTCGGCCTCTTCCCCAAAATGCTCCCAACATGCCCCGCCTCGGGTGAGGATGGCCGAACTTTTGGATGTTCAAGCTGAGCGAGGGCCTCCTCTCCCTCATTAGCAGGGACCATGCGTAGCCCGCCGACGGAGGTTCCGACAGCTCCCGAGATGATAGGCGTAGGGGACTCAGGAGCATCGTCCCCAAACGCCAAGGCCTCCAAGTCCAGGTACGCCACAGTGCGCGACATCTCTTCCAAACTTGGCGCAGAGCGTCGGGGACGTCTCACGAGAGGGGTCACGCTCGACTCCGGCTCGGAGGTAGAGGCTTCGGCGCCGGATGCAACCCTGCTGGCGACCTCGGGTGCTATCCGAGAAGGACCCGCTTCGGCCTCGGGTTCCCTTCTCTCTGGACTTTCTTGCGGTGACTGCTGAGTGACTTCGGCCCTTTTGTAATAGCCGCGGTACCTGGGCTCGTAACCCAAGAGCGCCCAGGCTGCTTTGCCCGAAAACTCAGTGCACCTCGAGACCCTCTGGTGCTAGGCCTCTTTCTTCCTCCAGCCGACCAGCCCGATTTTCCTCTGTCGAGCGGCTGCATAGTCAGGAAAGGCATCAGTTCGGGAAAATGAAAGAATGAGACAAAATTGAAACTAGAAGAATGAACTCATACTTGGAACGACCACGGGGCGATGAAGGACTCTGTATGCTCCGACCTCTTCGGCGTCGAACTCCCAGTTGCCCGAGACGGACAAGAGGTCATCCCTCGTATACTTGTTGGAGTCTTCGAGCGCCGTGACAAAACTTTTTCAGTTCGACTTGACTCGGAGGTAGTAGGTGTCCTCCTTTGACTTACAGATATCGTAGACGTCCTCTATGTCATGGATGCCGAGGTCGATATGTAAGTGCTTGTTGAGTGCAGCCCTTGATGATTTTGTAGCCGTTGGGCATCAGCTGGCAAGGGGTGATGTTCTAGGTGCTAAGGTAAGCCCTAAGTAGAGGATTTAATGGAAACCTAACACCCCCCTCTATGACCGCTATAAGCGGGATGGGCATCCAGTCGTCGGAATATGACTGGCATATATGGTCGACGGGGTCTGCCCGCCGGACGAAGACGTCGTCCGGTATCTCGTATGCTGACCTGAGTCCCTTTATGGCTCTACACTATCTAACCAGCGGCTATACACCCCCATGACTGATAAAAGAAAAGAAGAGAAGGGGAAGAGGAACCAGAAGGAAAGCAATAAAGAACGAAGGACTCGGAGGACTTACTAACACAGGGGACCTAGGACGGAGGCGGGACACTGTTGTGAGTGCGTTGCGCGTTGATGGAGGCTCTGCTCTGGAGTTCTTAGAGATCTCTGCTCTGGTTCTTGGAAACGCTCTTTCGAGAATGAAAAGTGAGAAAGGGGAAGAATGAGAAGATACAACTATTTATAAAAAGGAAACGCCCAGTAATGGCGCCGTTTTTGAAATTCAAAAAATGTCGCTTCAAAGACTGCACGCGTACCTTGTGTGACAGTGTGGAGAATCAAATGACAACGCATGTCATCGACGGTTTATCTCCTGCAATAATTAGGGTGTGGCATTTACTGTAATTAATTGCCCCTAGCGTGCAAAGAGAAGTTGGATAAGGACCACCTGTCAATAGCTGACATCAAGGCGAAAGTCTCTGGCGGTTTTTCGTAATTATAGCTCTCGACCTCAAGGAATCCGGGATCCCAAGAAGTCGGAAGGTAGGGGGCAATTGTATGGGGGCAATTCTTAATGTGCAAGTTATACTAAGACCAACAATAACGCCAGTTCTTATGCTCCATTTCGGCTATGCACGTCTCGGCATGAACGCTGGTGCGCTTGCCGAGACCAGCACTGATCTCCACGATCACAACCACATGCCTCGTCAAACAAGTTATGCGTCTCAGCTGCAGCCGACGTGATGGGCTGCTAACCGAGACAGGCACCGACAGCCACGTCTTACCTAAGGACACGTGGCAGGATGCAGGTACGCGCTGATGGGACAGATACACTATCCCAGCTGTCTACCCTCATCAAATCTCTGACAGAGCCACATCCAGTGGCTACAGCCATATTTGGACAAGGCCCAAGAAAGGATCCGATGAGACCTTAGCCGCCAACAGGTCAATGCGAGATCAGGCCCAATGTGACTAGCATTTAATGCAGTATGGACTGATTGGACCCTCATTTAATGCAATGTGGGCTATGATGGATCCTCATTAATTACTCTATGGGCCAATGAAACCCTAGCAGTCAAATCATTAGGCCCACTAACAGGCATCTAGGACTTTTCTCTTATAAGAAGATATACCACCCAAAAATGAGGTACGCGTGGACATGCATGCAATTTCCTAGTCATTACTCTGTCTCTCTTCTTCTCCGATCTTAGTCCCTACACTAACTTAGGCATCGGAGAGCCCTGCGCTGCCCACAGCAAGGGTCCTCTGGCTGTCTTCTCTCCCCTTTCAGGTCCCTGAAGCGACTAGCTCTCCACAGTCGATTGGATAAGTCCTTAAAGGTTCCTCCTAATCTTGTGAGTTATATTTTGTGCACTTACAAAACCTAACCCAAACTTCAAACTTCAAACTGATACTCCCTAAACATAACACTATGAGAAATGATGCAATACAAGAGGCTGACACATACAAGCCTCTAGTACTGAGGCTAACTTGTGGTTGAATCCATTCACCTATATTCATCTACCCGTTGATATGGAGCTGGCCTAAATATGACCAAAATGATATTAAGCATTGGTGAATCATCCTAAGTTAGAACGATTACATTGTTGGGCCCTTTAATCCAAAACTCAACAAGGACAGACTTTCACCCAAACCTTATAGCATGACACCTTGTGATCCCACCTTAAACCGCGATAGGTGGTTTGGACTAGAGTACTAACACTACCAGTCTACCACTACTGCTACTAAGTGCTACCACAATTTCTATCACCACAACTAGTATTATTATTTCTTTAGGTATCAAGACTCAAATCTGCAAATTCTTCCTCCTCTGCGTTATTTTATCATTTCTGTATAGCCTAATAGTTTTTTGCTGTGCCAGCTTTGTACCAACGACAAAAAGAGATTAGAGGAGTGAAATATAAGGGTAAGATTTGGATGAGCAGAATTACATAAAGAGAGTGATTAAAATGCACCTGCAGAGTAGGTTCCTTAATTTGCGAGGATTACACTTCCTGATTGCTCTTGTGGTTGAGCTTTCACTGGATGGTTCTTGACCTGTGGCAAACAAGCAATCAACAAAAATCAACAAAATTATTAAGAGAAATATCATAACCTTGCAACAATATTTATTTATTTAGTTCTTTTTTTGTTGGAACATGACTTGAACGTTCAACCTAGTGGTTGCAGCACCTTCCAACAGTGCTACACCTTATATTGTTCCTAAAGTCTAGGAGATAAACATAGTAAATCACTCAATTATATGGATTGTCTCTATCAATCAATTTACCACAAATCAAGAGATAATTATGGATAATTACAAGGGATAATTATGGTATGGTAATCCGCAACACTCCCCCTCAAGTTGGTGCATAGATGTTTCTTATGCCCAACTTGTCAACGATTCCATGGAAAGCTTGACTCGATACTGCCTTAGTAAAAATATATGCCAGTTGATCTTGTGATCGAACATGAAGGACTTCAATAATTCGTGCTTCCAGTTTCTTCTTAATAAAATGTTTGTCAACTTCCACATATTTTGTCCGATCGTGTTGAACAGGATTATGAGCGATGTCACATGCCGCTTTCTTATCACAATTTAGTTGCATAGGGGACTTTGATGGAATCCTGAGTTCCCGCAGCAGCCTTTTGATCCATAAAAGCTCACATATACCTTTGGTCATTCCTCTATACTCAGCTTCCGCACTAGATCTAGCCACAACTCCTTGTTTTTTGCTTCACCACGTAACTAGATTTCCACCCACAAACGTCAAGTATATATCCCACGGTTGAACGTCGATCATTAATGGAACCGGCCCAATCCGCATCAGTATAGCCTTCAATGAATAAAGTGTCTCCCTTAGTGAACATAAGGCCTTTTCCCGGAGAAGACTTCAAATAGCGTAAGATACGTATAACTGCATTCATATGCTCCTCACTAGGAGAATGCATGAATTGACTAACGACACTAAGAGAATACGCCAAATCCGGCCAGGTGTGTGCGAGATACATCAACCATCCTACAAGTCGTTGATAACGTTCTTTATCTGTGGGAATCTGATCCAGAAAAGTACCCAATTTGACCTTTTCAGCTGCTGGTGTATCACACGGTTTGCACCCTAACATGCCAACTTCCTTTAGTAAATCTAAGGTATATTTCTTTACGACAAGAACATACCTTGTTTAGACCGTAACACCTCGATTCCCAAAAAATATTTCAAAGTGCCAAGATCCTTCATTTCAAATTCATGAGAGAGATTCTCTTGCAAGGCCTTTCTTTCAACATCGCCATTCCCTGTCACAATCATGTCATCGACATAAATAATAAGCACAGTGAGCTTCCCTCTATTATGTTTTATGAAGAGAGTATGATCTGAATTGCTCTGTCGATAACCAAATGCCTTCATTGAACTTGTGAATCTTCCGAACCAAGCTCTTGGCGACTGCTTTAGGCCATATAATGATTTCCGCAATCTACAGACTTGTTTGTTGCCTTCCACCTGTAAACTGCAACCAGGAGGCAATGCCATGTATACCTCCTCGCGGAGATGCCCATGTAGGAAGGCGTTCTTTACGTCAAACTGTTGTAGTGGCCAATCAAGATTCACGGCCAAAGATAAGAGTATACGGACCGTATTGATTTTGGCCACGGGTGCAAATGTTTCTGCATAATCTACTCCATATGTTTGGCTATATCCCTTAGCCACAAGTCGAGCTTTAAACCTCTCAATGTCCCCATCAGCCTTGTAATTAATTGTGAAAACCCATCGACGTCCAACCGGTTTCTTTCCAACGGGTAAGTCAACCACCTCCCATGTTGCATTTTTTTGAAGGCATTTCATTTCCTCATTCATTGCTTCTTTCCACCTGTGGTCTTTCAATGCTTCCTGCACACTGGTAGGTACATGTACAGTAGATATTTGATTCACAAATGATTCACAATCCTTTGATGACCTATGGTAAGAGACATATGGTAAGAGACAAAGTTATTCATTGGGTACCTAGAGGTGGATTTTAGAACAGGTTCATAACTAATTCTAGGGACACCTCGTGTGGTACGATTAGAAAGTGTACGGAGTAGAGGTTCTTGAGTTACCTGGGGTGCGGAGGATGACTCGGGAGGAGAAGAACCATCAGGTGGAAACAATTGGTGTTGTGGTACTGGTGGTGTAGCTCGACTATCATGATTGCACGATGGGAGCTCAAGCGAGTCACCAACAGATTCGGGCACAACAGATGCGGGTTCAGCTCTACTATCATGATTGCACGGTGGGAGCTCAAGTGAGTCACCAACAAGTTCGGGCACAACAGATGCTGGTTCAGCTTGAGGTGTATATTCATCCAGTAAAGGTGATACAACATAGGGTGCAGGCTCATCACTTGCAGGTTGATCAAAGCCGGGCCCAGTGGCTGCATGGCTTTCATGGCTGATGTTTTCAACTTGAGGATCAAAGAACTGTAAGTCGCGACTATGCTCCCCCCTGACTGGCAGTGGCGGCTTCCTGAAAATACATCTGGTGTTCGTGAAATTGAACATCTATGGTCACTTAACTCTTGGGTTTGGGGGTGGTAGCATCGGTATCCCTTTTGATGGAGGCCATAGCCAACAAAGATGCACCGAAGAGCTCGGGGTTGAAGTTTATGGCGAGTAGGACTAGGTAAATGCACAAAAGCAATGCAGCCGAACACTTTTGGAGGTTGGTTGGGAGTGGATGGTGAGGATAGACTGGTGTTTAAGGTTTCGAGAGGTGTTTGGAAATTTAAGGTACAAGATGGAAGACGATTTATCAAGTAAGCCGCGGCAGTAAGGGATTCACCCCAAAAATGAAGAGGCATATGGGCTTCAAATAATGTGGCTCGGACCATTTCAAGAAGTTGCCGGTTTTTTCTTTCCGCGGTGCCATTTTATTGGGGAGAATAGGGACATGTAGTCTGATGGACAATACCATGGAGGTGAAGGAATTGTTTCAGCTCATGATTGAAAAATTTCCCGCCATTATCAGCTCGAAGAACTTGAATTAAAGTTTTATATTGTGTAGCCACCATTAAGTGAAACTGTTTAAAGAGGGAGCAAACCTCTTGCTTTGTTTTCATCAAACACACCTAGGTCATTCGACTATGATCATCAATGAAAGAGACAAACCATCGTGCACCATTTAGTGTTGGAATCTTAGCAGAGCCCCAAACATCCGAATGAACAATCATAAATGGCAAAGAACTTTTATTCAAACTCAGCGGAAAAGAAACACGGTGACTCTTTGCCAAAGCACAAACTTCACATTTAAACAGTGAAGGTGATGTATTCAAAAATAACTTGGGAAATAAATACTTTAAATATCCAAACGAAGCATGTCCAAAACACTTGTGCAACAACCATATGTTAGGGGATGATGGAGGCGTTGGACTAGTAACTGAGAAAGACTTGGGCAATGCACTTGAGCTTAACGGTGCGAGATCAAGACAGTAGAGCTTCCCTCTTCTAGTACCACAACCAATTGTCTTCCGTGTCTTGATGTCCTTGAAAACACAAGAATGAGGCCAAAATATTACAACACAATTCAAGGCAGTGGTAATTTGAGAGACAGATAATAAATTAAAATTAAGGGAAGGAACCACAGGAACAGAGTCTAAATTGAGGTTATTAGGAAGGGAAAGTGAACCTTCACCAATTGCAGAAGCTGAAGTACCATTGGCTGTAGAAACGACATGTGTGTTAGAGGAGTTTAAAGTTGAAATAGAGGCAATGTCAAAGGACATATGATTGAAAGTCCTGGGATCTAACCCTAGAGGGGGGGTGAATAGGGTGAGCTACAATTATGTGACCAATTATGATAAATTTTAACTTCTTAAAAATAAACTAGTCACAAGTGATGATTAATCAAACAAGATGTGGAAGCTAATATAAGCAATCACCACAAGCATACACCACAACACAAAGGTTTATAGTAGTTCGGTCTCAATGCCTACGTCCACTACCGGCTTGTGATCTAATCAACCCACTGGATTTCCACTAATTATGCTTTTTACTAGGCTAAGAAATAACCTTTACAATGTTGTTTTTCAAGGCTAAACAACAACCTTTACAAGATGCTTTTCTAGGCTAAGCAATAACCTTTACACAATGCTTTTCTTAGGCTAAGCAATAACCTTTACAAAAGAAAGATTTCTCTAAGAAGGTGTCTTCACGAAAGATCACTCTAAGAGATACAATTTAAGCTCAATGAAATTGCCTCTTAAATAGGCTAATATGAAATTGAAAAACAAACTCACACAAACACTATATGAATGCAAATGTGTATGCTCATGATGTGTGTGTGTGTGTGTGATAACTTCAATCAAGTTAAAAACAAAGCTCAATTAATATATTGCTTAAAGCAATTCAAAGTTTAAGGCTCATAAAAGATTTGATTGAAGTTTAATGCAAATCACATGTATGAATATCAACTTGTTAATGATATGAAAATCAAGGATTCACAAGTTGTATGAAAATGACTAACTTAGAAAATTCAAGACCATATAGCTCTGGCTCATGAGTTGACCCAGAATCTTCAAAAGGGTGCCAAAGGAAAAGGAATTTGTTTGAAGTTGGATATTTCTAAAGCTTTCGACAAGTTGAGCTGGGCCGTTTTTATTCAAAGTTCTAGATTTCTTTGGCTTTAGCAAAGAGTGGGCCTCTCTTATTCAAGCTTGTATATGCTCCTCCAAAGGGTCGGTCCTCATTAACCGAGAGCCTGCTGGTTACTTAGAAGTTGGTTGTGGGCTGAGGCAGGGAGATCCCCTATCCCCTTACCTATTCATCCTTGCGGAAGAAATCCTAAGTTTGAACATTTCTCATCTTGTTACCCAGAAGCTTCTAACTCCGATTTACAGAGCTCCATCTTCTCCATCAGTCTGCCACCTGCTTTTCGTGGATGATATTTTGCTCTTCTTCCAAGCTTATCCTCGGAGTATCAAAGTTATTAAAGGGGTCTTAAAAGCCTACCAGCTGGCAGCAGGCCAACATTTCAACCAAAGGAAATGCAATGTCCTATTTGGCAACTAAAAGTTCATGCTATACTGATCTGAACTAGGACGTCCATGGCTGATATGGTTTTTCAATCACAGAAAAAACAGATCTGATATGGCAGCCATGAAACACGCATAAAACTCCATGAAATCATGATCTACATGTGTATAATGAAAGGAGATGAAAGAGGACTAATACCTTGATGATATGAAGTCTTCAAATCTCTGAAACTGAACTTGCAAAGGACTGATCACAAGCCTGCAATCAGCTATACAGGTTGCAGGAATTTTCTGCAGTAGCTTCTCCTTTGATCTTCTCTTCTATTCCACAACCCAATCTGATTGGCTTTGATTGTGGGATCAGAATATGGATTCCAAGAAGGGTTTTCTGAGCTACACTTTGTGGAAAAAAAACCAGGACCTGATCTCCTCTCTTCAATCAATGAAGAAGAAGAGAGCAATGGGCGTGAGTCTCTCTTTCTCACTTGGGCAGCCAATGGAGTTCCCTCTTGTTTCACGCCTAGGGTTAATTCCTCTCTCTTGTTGCACGCCTAGGGTAGTGAGGGATATATACAACATGTGTTTCTCATTCCTTTTTAGTTCTCTCTAATAGGAATGAGTATCCCATAATATTAGTAACCTGCCACCTTAGTAGTGCAACACCTTCTAATTAAAGAAACTAAAATTTAGTAAACTTTAATTATAGGAATTCTTTCCCAATGAGGAATTCTACCTTCCAAGTAAAGATACCTAGTTAAACTTGGAAACCTCACACAAGGGGCTCCCCTCATGGCTGGCCCACAAGATAGATAAACACACCATGGCCCACAAGTTAATAATTTAGCTAGAGTTAAATTCATGTATGCCAAAAGCCTATTTGAATTTAAACTCAAAATTATTCTTCCACAAAATTAATTCAACCACATATCATCTAATTAAATTAGGAAACCATGCCAATATAGGAAGATGGCTAGAAGAGGGACCAAAAGACATATTTGCCCTTGGCTCCCAAAATGACCAAAATGTCCATGCTAACCCCATACCAACATTAAGATCATTTTAACCCTAACTCATTCCACTAAAGAGTTATGGTTGCATTCCAGGGACAAATATTAAATATGAAATAAGCTCGTCAGGGAATGACATTCGTCTTCGACCTACTAAGTGAAATGACCAAAATGCCCCTCTATGTAACATCCGTAATCAAGTCAGGTTATCCGATGTACTATCAACCTTCTTGATTATATCTCAACCTTAGAACTTCATATCCTTAACTTAATCATCATGCGGATATCATTCTCTTGGTCCAGGGAGCGACCCACAAGTTCAATATCCATATGAAACATCCATATACTAAGATCTTAGATTTTGATGATTAATCGGATAATTCTAAGGGGACGATCACTCTATCACAAGATGGCATAGATTCTTTATTGCATCTACACGTCCTAACTAATCAAGCTCGAGTACCCAAAACACAGAGCTGTTGACCCATGAACAGGATCTCACCCATAGTGAATTAAAGTACAAGAACTCGACTTCGTCAGTTCATCCACATATGCTCAAGATTAAGAGCACTGGTCACTCAGTAGCATAAGGTGATTTGATCTCTCTCAGTGATAGTACTATTTTAGAGATCACACCTTTAATGGTCCTGTTCAATGCATGACACATGCACTAATGAGATATATCCGGGAAAGACCTCCCGTGACTAAGGTAAGTCACCCTGAACACAGGAGAGTTTCTCACTATAACTTATACCAAGATGAAGTGCCCAACTCCACCTCTCAGTTATGAACAAATTAGTTATTTCCAGTGTACATGACTTAGACCTTTCTGTGTGCAGTCACTACACACCTAAGTCATTTACTAGAAAACAATGGGCCTTACACAACCATACATATACACAAGTAGAAAGAGAAAGATGTCATTCTATTAAATAACCAATAAATATCCAGTAACAGAGGTGTGAGTGCAGTCAGTGGGCTTTAGGGCATACACCAATCCCAACAGCAACAGCAGGCAGTCTTTCAAAACCAGAGTTTTAAGATCTGTGGGCTTCTCTCAGGCTTTCTTTCCTTCTACCTACTTGGGTGCCCCTCTCTTCATTGGCAGCCCCAAAGCCAGACATTTTGAGAGCTTAAAGGATCAATTCAGGCTAAGACTTTCTGGTTGGAAAAGTAACCTGCTCTCTTTTGCGGGGAGGCTCATTCTTGTCAAGCATGTTCTCCAGAGTCTTCCTATTCACATCCTTCTTGTTCTGCCCATTCCTAACTCCATTGTTTTTTTCTTGAGAAATGGATGAGGAACTTTCTTTGGTCTGGGGGCCCAGATAGAGTTAAAAGGAGCCTCCTCAACTGAAAGTCTGTTTACCTGCCTAAGCTAGAAGGTGGCCTTGGCCTCCGTCGTATGAAGGATATGATCAATGCCAATTATTTAAGGCTGGGGCGGGCTGCCTTCTCCTCTTCCTCTCTGTGGGCTAGCTGGTTTAGAGCTAAATACTTCAAAGGTTTCTCGCCGTGGCATCCTATTTCACTATCTTCTGGCTCTTGCATCTGGAGGCCTATTAAGAGAATCTCTTCCTTCCTGTTTCAAAGCAGCCACTGGATCTTAGGTGATGGGAAAAGCACGGACTTCTAGCATGATAAATGGCATGGCCCCCTCTCTCTGACGCAGATCTTTCCTGAGGTTAACTTCCCTTGGTCAGCTTCGGTGAACGCTGTTTTTACAAATCATCAGAGGCTCCAAAGTCCTTCCATCCCCCAGCAGGTGTTATCCTTCTCCTCTTCCATCATAGCCTCTTTCTCCCTTGTTGATGACCCTGATCAGCTAATTTGGTCAAGCTCCAACTCCAGCATCCTCTCCTTTGCAGCTGCCTGGGAATCCATTAGAGCCAGAAATACCCCCACGCTTTGGTCCAAGTTTGCCTGGAAGTCTCTCCTAAAGCCCTCTACTGCTTGTTTTGCTTGGAAATTATTCCATAACAAGCTCCCCACCAATGCTTGGGCCCAGTCGATTGGAGTGCATCTGGCATCCTCCTGCAGCCTGTGTGGCACCCATCTGGAGACTGCTTACAATTTGTTCTTCCTCTGTCCCTTTGTTGCTGCTTTTTGGGCCTGGTTAAAAGACAAAGGGAAGTTTAGGTTCCCCCCTTCCAGCTCTGTCTCAACTAACTGGACAGCTTTCTCCTTGAACTCCTGCTCCAGAGCCAAGAAGGGGCTGGGTGCTCTCTTCATCACTGCTATTTTCAGCATTTGGAAGGTTAGAAACTTGTCTATCTTGAACAACAAGGTACCTTCTCTGGACTCTGCTATCAAATTCTTTATGGAGGATGCTTCTTTTGCTCTTAGCAAATTGTCTTCTCCTTTCTCTAGCCTCATTTTAGATTCTTTTTTCCTTCTCTGTAACCAGCTCTATCCTTCTATAAGATAGAGTTCTGTTTGTTGGTTTTCTTGGCTTCTTCTCTGTAGCCTGTTTGGCCTTTGTTTCTCTTTTGCTTTCTTAATTCAATTTGCAACTTAGCAAAAAAAAAAAAATTTGATAACAAAAACTTATATTAAGATAGATGGAAGTACGGATGAGGAATTAAGACAAGCAAGAAAAGGAGATGACACTATAGGAGCCTCATACTATAAGCCCAACCAAGAATAAGAAACAACATTAAAAAGCCAATAAAGGAATTAAACCTATCCAAACGTTGCATTGCCAGAAAATCTGCTATCTCATTAGCAGATCAAGTGATCAACTCACGTGTCAATAAAACAGCTGAAGCGTAGGTGACAAGGATTTAATTTCAATAAGTAGATACTAGAACTTATAGGGACTCGTCCACATGAGATACCTAGGAAATAGCATTTAAGAGTCACTCTCGGCAATCAATCTATCATCAAAGAACCTGATGAAACCCTCATCGCCTCTAGGATTTCCAGCACCTCCACTTTCTTTGAATCCTTCACACTAATCATCACCTCTCCATTAAAGTTGTGAAGCACCCCACTAATATCTGCCAGACTTGGCTTCCCTCTAGCCAGTCCATCCACATTGAAATTATACAATCTTTGTAGACATACAACGGTCAAAGGTCGCGATTTACAATTTGAATTTTGCCAAACCTATGCAAGCATAGATCCCAACCATTCTATGAACGGCCAGCCGGCCACTCGTACTTGTGTCACGAGAGCTCCAAGCTGTACACTTGTAAGACAGTGGGCTCCATTGTATATGAGCCCTGGCCAAAACATGGACCTTGGACAAGATTAATTGTAAGTAGAAAACGTGATGTCAAGAAGTTGGCTATGGACTCCATCAAACATAAACATTTCTCCCAAACACTCAAACGAATGGAGAATCCACCTCAAACAACCCCGAACCCCTTCTTCTCAGAAAAACCACCCCCACAACAGATAGATGAGAAACAAGGACATGCAACACTAGAAAGTGGCCACACAGAGCTGAGGTGATCTACATGCAAACATCTAATGAGTGGATCATAGGCTTGATATATCCGATCTATAATTTAAGAAAAGCAGGACAAGTAGTTAGTGGCGCAAAAGAGTTGTGGTTGACCCACACGTGAGCCTGCACACAACCAAATCTGATGTGACAGTACAGAACATGGGCCACCTAATCCATACAAAAGGTGCATCCCACGGTGTAACCGACCCAAGCCAACACTCAGGAATGTCCATCTAGGTAGAGTACAAAAAGTCAGCAGCAAGAAATGTATCTTCACCAGTTGAAATTACACTTGCATGTGCAGAACATCTAACAAATCACCTCAATTATTTGTAATTACACGGTGGGATCCAAACTCGAAATTGCTTGGATGTGGTCACATGTGTCACACTGGCACGTGAATGTGCAGCCTGGAGTTGTCTAGCACTAACGTAACCCATAGAAAAATATGAGTTTAGTTTTAAATACACACGTCACAAATGTGCAGGCACTAAAAGGAGGTCATCTGCACTGTTTGAAACATCCCCTGTTTTTGCAACGATTTGAGATTTCTTTTAGGAGACAAAATATTATCATATGGATTTTGATACTTCAAAGACTTGTATAGGATGCATATAGTGTTATTGCAGGTACCAACTGTTGGGATGTGACCCACTCACATACATTGAGGATCAGCATACATTCATGCAAAATACGTGTAACAGTAAATAAGCTGATGCATCTGGATTGGTGGAGAACGAACCGCCCAATCATAGACACCTTCGAGCCAAACTTAGCACAATAACTTCTAGAGTTCCATCCCAAAGTGAAGAGAAAAACCGAAAATCATTGAAGAGTAATTTAAGAATACACATGAGAGGACCTTAAATAGGCTCTTGGACATCCAAAGAAGAGAGTTTCTATTTATACATGGATTTTCTTACCATTCTTACATACATTCATTGAACTTAACGACCTAAGAAAAATAGAAAAACCTAAAACAAGGAAGATTCTTCAATGAAAAGATACTAAAATAAGAATATTACTAAATAAAATAACATTCCACAGGATTGTTGGATAATATTGCCTAGTTGGGAGGCTTGGGAGTTGGGCCTCTTTATGCACACAGTTGGGCATGTTAAGCTAAGAGTGTGTTAGGAATTTTAGTGTTGGCTAAATTCATGGGTTGGACAAAATTCTGGGTCTTTTGAGTTGTAATCTTTATTTAGAAAATGACTCTGAAGATAGAAGGTTGGAAGGACTCAGAAGAAGAAAGTAAGAAGAAAGCTGGAGAAAAGAGTGCTGAATTTCCGGATCAAACAGAGAGGGGTCCGCTCGAGCGACCATCATATCCGCTCTAGCGAACAGGTCGGTTTGCCCCAGCGCTGAAACAGAGGCCTGTCCGCTCGACCGCACCCAATGACCGCTCGAGCGAACCAAGCGCAGTATACTACGAATTTTGGAAACTGCTATTCTAATTGTGCTTAAATAGCTGGTTTTAGTCCTAATCATCTTAGGCATCTTTAGGCACGGATTTGGGGCTATTTATAGGGTGTTACTCTCAACCCTAAGGAGAAGACACACAACTCTCATTGATCTGAGTCAGAGATATCTTAGAGAGAGTTTATTCTCTAGAGCCATTGAGAGACTATTCTGAAAGGCTGCTCTAGAAGGTTGTTGCTGCTTCTACTTTTCTTGTAGAAGATTGATCATCTTGGTTGACAAGGTGCGAGGAGATCAAGTAAGGAGAACGGGCGCGGTGGATGTCGTGTCAGTGGATTCTTTACAAGAATAACTACAGTCATTAGGTCGAGATACAGACTGAGGTAAAGGAGCTTGTGAGTATATCTTGTAACTGTTCGTGAACTCTTGATTTCTGGTTCGTGGTTTTTCTTCCTGGATAGGGTTTCCATATTAAAAATTGTGTCTGCCTTCTTGTGGTGTGTGATAGCTAGTTCTATATTGTCTGATTAGTTTATTTTCGCTGTATTGATTGGTTAATTAGAACTAGTAATCCATTATAGTAGCCCTCAAGAGATTTTTCAGAGTGGAATCTGGGTTTGGGCTCAATAGATCTGGGCCTCAATCATGTGTCTTGTGTTGGTCGTGGCCCATTATCTAAAAGCCCATTCTGTGGCAACCCCTCTTGGGCTCCATCACAAATGACACTGAAACAATACCATTCAGAATGAGATACCAAGTATTATTGTTCAGCTTATCATAGCCTTATGAAGGAAAATTAGGAGTTAGGAGGAGCTCATGTAAGAGCTGAGCAGCAGGAATTATCGAAGGTCATTAATTATATGCATTGATGAGGTGGGAGTAGGGGTGAGATTCCACAATGTGATCACAAGATAGAGCCGCACCTCAAAAGGTTCAACTTATCATAAATATCGGGGGTACAGATAATCCATAATTACTGGCCGATATGCTACATATCAGCTGATAATTCAAACCATGATTATTTATAAAATGATTGCTAACAGTCATCTGGGCACATCGCAAACCATCTCAAACAGCATTCATTTATTAGTTTTCTTTCAATTGGAGCCAGCCCTTGTATACTTATTTAAAACTCTCATGTTCTGTTACTCCACACATCAGTTGTTTCCGAGTAGCCCATTGGTCAACTCCTTTTTTATAAGCTGACATTCATCAGCTCCATATAACTATGTAGGTTTAACTGACCACTTTTCAAAATGACCTTTTAAACTAAGTGTACTTGACATTACACAACACCGATGAAAATAATTTACTGACTTGTAGATGAATTCCTTGTAATTTTCTCTTACGTAAGGATAGTTTGTCTTTTCCGGTTAGAAAATTTCAACAATTTTTTTTAGGAACATAGAGAAAAATAAATTCTCTAGTAGTTTCTTACAAGTTCTAAGTATCTATAGTTGAATCCTGTAAAAACACGAATGTGCATGCAAAGGCCTGGAAAACTCCTGTAATGAGTAAATGCTCCACTTTCTCCCATGCTTTTTTTTTTTCATCAATGTTGTTGAAGCTCTTAGCAGGATGACAATGAAGGCCAAAGAAGAATAGCCGGTTTGTTTACCAGTTTCAACACTAAACATTCGAAGATTGAGATAGCTGATAACCCACATTCACAAAAGGCAGATGACACAATTAATTTTCGCTACAAGAAATTTTGGGTTTAAGGACGACACAAATTTGTCCCAAAATGTACATATTTCGTCACCGAAACTAATTAAGACGAAAATTTTTCGTCACCCATTTTGTTGCCAGAGCCTTGTCGCTAAAAGGTATTGGAGACGGAAAAAAAATTCGTCATTGAAAAAGATAAATTTGTGACGATTTTTTTTGTCTCCAATACACTCTGTTGGAAACATACTTATAAGTAATTTTTTTTCCGTCTCCAATACACTTTGTTGGAAACATACTTGTAAGTAATTAGTGACAAAATATTTTGTCATTAAAGGAAGAAATTAGAGACAAAAATATTTTGTCATAAATATAAGAAATAGAGACGTAATAATTTTGTCGCATTTAATATAAAGAATGTCACAGCCTCACCCAACTCAAGGACTTCCCAAGAGGTCACCCATCCTAGTATTGCTCCTGCCCGAGCACGCTTAATTTCGGAGTTCTTACGATTTCCGGGGCCACACGATTTTAGAAGGCCTCATGCTAAGTTAATACGGGGTTTGACTTATAAGCCCATGGTCAGGACTTGGATATTTCCGATGCGGGTTAATGGAGACTCACTGTTTGAAGCCCGTGGTTGACACGCTACGCCACGTGGTTAAGGGTACCGCCCGGACCAAGATCTCACATTCTCCCCCACTAGAAATAGAGCCGTCCTCGGCTCTGATACCAACAGCCACAGCCCCGCCCAACTCAGCATGAAATTGTCCGCTTTCGCCCACGTACACGCGCGAGGACTTCTCAGGAGGTCACCCATCCTAGTATTGCTCCCGCCCGAACACGCTTAACTTCGGAGTTCTTACGATTTCCGGGCCACACGGTTTTAAAAAGCCTCATGCTAAGTTAATACGGGGTTTGACTTATAAGCCCAAAGTCAAGACTTGAATATTTCCGATGTGGGCTAATGAAGACTCACCGTTTGAAGCCCGTGGTTGACACGCTACGCCCCGTGGTTAAGGGTACCGCCCGGACCAAGATCTCACATTCTCCCCACTAGAAATAGAGTCATCCTCGGCTCTGATACCAACTGTCACAGCCCCGCCCAACTCAGCATGAAATTGTCCCCTTTGGCCCACATCCACGCGCGTGGACTTCCCAGGAGGTCACCCATCCTAGTACTGCTCCCGGCCGAGTACGCTTAACTTCGGAGTTCTTACATTTTTCGAGGCCACACGGTTTTAAAAAGCCTCATGCTAAGTTAATACGGGGTTTGACTTATAAGTCCAAGGTCAAGACTTGGATATTTCCAATGCGGGCTAACGGAGACTCACCGTTTGAAGCCTGTGGTTGACACGCTACACCCCGTGGTTAAGGGTACCGTCCAGACCAAGTTCTCACAATAGCAGAGACTGAGAGAGGTGGGTGTACCTGGCGGTGGAGGACTCCTAGATGGAGGATGATGGGCACAGATGATGGTGATTGGTGATGGTGGCTGCGTTTGGGAGTTCTAGGCGAGAGAGACTGAGAGAAGTAGAGATGAGAGGGATCATTGATCAGGGATGGATCTGTACTGTGTGTGTTGATGGAGGGTGATGATGATTGATGGGGGCCAATGGGCCATGGGGATGCTGCCTGAGACGATGGGTGGGAGATGTTGGAGGAAAAGGGTTTTGGAAAATGGAGAAAAGGGTTATTCTCTCCTCTTCTGGAAAAGGGTTTTGGAAAAGAGAGACCGGGATAGATGGAGGGACAAAGGGGGAAATTAATGGGTTTTGGAAAAGGGGCGTTGGATTGGGGGGGGGGGGGGGGGGGGGGGGGGGGCATTTTAGTCATTTTAAAGGCTTTCCAAAGCAATACTTGTAAGAGAGGAATAGGCTTAAGTGCGAATGAAATTGGCGCCACCGCAAATGAAATTGACGCCTTATTTTGTTGGCCGAAATATTTTCGTCTTCCATAACTTATCCTTATTAGTGACGAATTACGTTCATCACAAAAATAAATTATATTTTGTGACAAAAATATTCGTCTCCAATGAGCTAAAATAATTCGCGCCAACGCAAATGAAATTGGCGCCTTATTTTGGTGACCAAATATTTTCGTCTTCCATAACTTATCCTTAATAGTGACGAATTTTGTTCGTCACAAAAACAAATTATATTTTGTGACAAAAATGTTCGTCTCCAATGAGCTAAAATAATTCGCGCCAAAGCAAATGAAACTGGCGCCTTATTTTGGTGACGAAATATGTTCGTCTTCCATAACTTATTCTTATTGGTGACGAATTACTTTCGTCGCAAAAACAAATTATATTTTGTAACAAAAATGTTCGTCTTCAATGAGCTAAAATAATTCGCGCCAACACAAATGAAATTGGCGCCTTATTTTGGTGACCAAATATTTTTGTCTTCCATAACATATCCTTATTAGTGACGAATTACATTCGTCACAAAAAAAAATATTTTGTGACAAAAATGTTCGTCTCCAATGAGTTAAAATAATTCGCGCCAAAGCAAATGAAATTGGCGCCTTATTTTGGTGACGAAATATATTCGTCTTCCATAACTTATCCTTATTGGTGACGAATTACGTTCGTCGCAAAAAAAAATTATATTTTGTGACAACAATGTTCGTCTCCAATGAGCTAAAATAATTGGCGCCAACACAAATAAAGTTGGCACTTTATTTTTGCAGACAAAATTTTTTTTTCGTCTCCTATACTTTTGAAAAAAATGAAAACAAACGACAAAATTTATATTTCGTCCTCTTTGGGTGTTCTTTTAAGAGAAAAAATAATTTCGTCATCAAATTTCGTCACAACAGCCTAGATTTCTTGTAGTGTTTTAGGGAGGCCAACCACAATCAGATAATGAACTTGAAAATTATTTTTCAATGATTTGAAAGAATCTCAAGCTTGATAATTAATTATTCTAAGTATGAACTCTTGGGTGTCCATAGTGAAATTTTTTTTGCTGAGATGCTTTCTGACAATTTTGGTTTTAAGGTATGAAGTGTTCCCACTACTTCTATGCCTTCCTGTTTGCATTGGGATACTTGCCAAGTCATCAAGGGAACCAATTACTGAGCAGTTTGAAAGAAAACTTTATATGTGGATGGAATTTATCATTCGGCAGTAGGATTATGTTACAGCAGCCTTGGCAAGCTTCCAGTTTACTTCCTATCAATGTTTCACTGCCCAACTGTAGTTAAGAGAATAGAAAAGATCCAGTGTGATCTTTTGCAGAACAATACTGAAGATAAACTGCAATGTCACTAGGGAGATCAGAAAACAGTGAACCCATTAGTGGAGGAGCGTTTGGTATTTTGGTAACTGAAAGGAGGGTGTGGTAGTTGCCATTTGGGCAATTAGAAAACGGCCTTGTTTTTCAGGCCACATATCAGCAGTCGGTCTAGGCCACCCATTTTCCTAACCACAAATGGATGGTTAAGATTACCCAATCAAATTATTGAAATGGTAAATTTAAGAGGAAACAGTATTTTATTGGTCAAATCAATTATTGGAGCTCTTTTCCTAATCAATATGGTCATTTTGTAATGCATGGATCAAATTCATGATGGAACCATTTTTTTTCTTTTTGTTAAAAACTTAAAACTATATTTTCAAAATAATCTATAACCAATTCCTGGAGAAGAAAAGGCAAAGCATTCACAATTGAAAAGTCCATACCACATCAAATTCTTTTTGGTGTGTAAGCATGTATACTCGAGCATCAGCAAGATGAGATTCCACCTTTGAACAGGCCACAGAGCCATTTAACTTGATGTTTCTCTTGCAGGCTTCAACTGACACTGAAAAATCCAAAAGTATCGTGGTTCACCCTACATGCATTTCTCCAATATTGAATAAGCGAATAATTTATAAATAACTGAAAGGACTCAAATAGCCCAGCCATATGATGAAGGATAGACATGTCCAACACAAGCCAAAAACGGCGTCGGTACGAAAACGTTTGGCTATGCATGTTAATGGCCCACCAAGGGGAGGGGTAAGCTTACGAGGCGTGTAGATCTAAAGAAATATAACTTATCTGTGGATTTAGCTCAAGATAGATGGGAATGGAGAAACATAATTCATGTAGCCGACCCCATCATAGTTGGAAAAATGCTTAAGAGGATGATGATGATAAAAGGACTCATTGTGCGTTTGATTTTCAACAAAACATAGCTCGGCCAAATGATCACAATCCTTGATTATTTAGGGGAATTGAGCTTAAACAGTTACCTAAGTTGTTGTTGTTGTTGTTGTTTTTTTTTTTTCCAAATCAGGCCAAAGGTGAGTCTAGGTTGGATGAGTAACAAAGTGGGTTTCCCAATTCACGGGCAAGGGTACTGACATGGGCGGACCCCGAGTGTAACCTTATGGGGGGTTCTAAGGTTGGAAGTGAGAATTTGGCGATCACCCATCTTCAATTTGCCAATGGTACAATTTTGTTTAGCTTGTCAAAGTTAGAGGAGGTTGTTTCTTTGAAGAGGATTCTTACGTGCTTCGAGCTCTCTTCAGGGTTAAGGATAAATCTTTCAAAAACTTGATAGTAGGTGTGGGTCTCACTGAGTTAGTAATGATGCCTCTAGCTTTGAAGTTCAATTGCAAGGTTGGTAAGTCACCACTTTTACACTTAAGTTTTCCAATTAGGGCTCAATCAAAATCCATATCAGTTTGGAACCCCGTGGTTGACAATTTTGAGTGTAAGTTGTCCAGTTGGAATAGGAATTATCTCTCTTTAGGATGGAGAATTGCTTTGATTAAGGCTTCTTTATCTAATTTTCCAATTTATTACATCCCTTTTGTTGATGATAGCAGTGGTCAAGAAGAAATTGGATCGGATTCAGAGGGATTTCTAACGGGAACAGCAGAGTTAGGAGAGGAAATTACATCTTATGAAATGGGATAATGTAATCAAACCAAAAGTAGTGGAAGGTTTAGGGATTGGTAATCTGGAGTTCAAGAATTAGGCATTGCTGGTTAAGTGGTGGTGGAGATTTCGGGAAGAAAGGGAGGCTCTATGGAGTAGGGTCATTGTGGCAAAATATGGAGGGGTGAGTGGGGTTGGGAATATTCTTAGGGCGAGGGGACCCTGGGGGGTCTTCCTTCCGGCTGGTTTTCAAAGTTAGGGAGGGGAGTTGTGTCCGTTTTTTGGTTGGATGATTGGTTGGGTGGGGATATTTATCTGCTTGGTCCAAGATTGTGGTTGACAAGTTCTCTTTGGTCTAAGATTGTTTCATGGGGATGGAGAAGTGTCCTTAAGGAGAGTCTACATCAATTTGAGTCTTTATTGAGCCTTCTTTCTAATGTTTACATTTGCAGGAGTGAGGCAGATCTTCAAATTTGGAAGCCATGCCTTTCTGGTATTTTCTCTACCAAGTCTTTTTTTAAGAAATCTAGAGACGGGTGCCGGATGTTAAGCACCCCAGTTTTGGAGTTTGGGTGGGCTTGGCTCAGGCTCCTCCAAGAGTGGAGGCTTTTGTTGGCTGGAGATTTCAAGAAAGGTGGCTACTGCCGACACTATTAGTAGGAGGGGTACCTTAGCAAAGGATATTCGATGCATGGAGGGGAGTTTTTGTTGGAAAATAGGTGGGCCATTCAGATAGGTTTCAAAACTTTTGATCCACTTAATGCAGGGATCACCTATCTAGAAGGCAACAAAACCCAATCCAGGATGCAATCCCTCAAACTCATAAATCATGTACAGCAATATATCCTATCTAGAAGATAGAAAAACAACACCTAAACATGCAACCACGAAATCTACAACATACAAGGATGTAGATTATACCTTTTGAGCTTGATAGTGCTCTAATGGAGAAGTTGATCTCTTTCTTTGATGATGAATGCTTTCACTGATCAAATCAGAATCTCCAACACCTTTTGGTCTTCCACGCTATGACCCGTATCAAATTCTCTTTTCTCAAGAAGATGGTGGAATCTCCAAGAGAAAACCCTAAAGGAAACTAGAAGAGAAACTAGAAGAGGGAGAGGAAGAGAGGTGTGCAACTCTTGCACAATTGAATGGGCTGGGCGTGAATCACTATGATGGTTAAGTGTTGGACGTCCAAGCCTCCTTTCCTCTTTTATAGCACCTAACCAACCTCCTCTTACTAATTGGAATAGAAGTCTTACTTCCATAATAATTAGTTGCTTACTAAATCATAATTAGAAGTCTTACTTCAAATATGATTAGTAACTTCCTCTTTTCTAATTAAAATAGAAGTCTCACTTCCATTAATAATTAGTAACTTACTATTACCACTATTAGAAGTCTCACTTCAAATAGAAATAGTAACTTTCTATTTCCTTTTAGAGTTCTACTATAATTAGTATCTTTCTAATATCTTGGGCTAGCGTCGGGACCACTAGGGATTCCTTAGAAAGCTGGTTCCAACTGGGACACGCTACCCCACATCTCATGTGCAATCCGGGCCCACAGTTAATTGCAAATAACTCCACTATATAAATGCAATTGAACTCCAGTCTTAGGAATATATTACAATGAAGACCCTAAACTTCCTCAGTACCACAAGTAGGCCCCTCCATCTATATCCATGGATCAATTGAACCTGTCCACCAAAATAGATCCATATCTTATTATCTTTGAGCCCCAATTAATTTTAGTGATCATTTGGTACCGACCCAATTAACTCTTAATTGGAATGGGTGCGCACTTACCAATGATAAATTCATTAATTGGCACAAGGGGATATTAAAGATAGATTCTATCTTGACCATTGAATGTTCTCACAGCTCTACTACCACGTACCCAAATCACTGAGGTGTTGACCTACAATTGGCCTCACTCATTGGTGACTCAAAGCAAATGAATAGATAGAAACTTGAGTTTATTAATGTCTTAGGATTATGAGCCTATTGCTAGGGAATTATGAGAGAAGACCTTAAAGTAAAAATAGTGTATATAAGGTGTTTCTCATGGTCCTTCAATACATCCAATGTACCAGCACCATGATCCAGAATCTTACATTCCGATGATCAAGACAAATCACACTATCTCATAGTGATCAAAGTGTTGCAACATTGTCAGATGAGATGCCCAATCTCATCACTGGTTGTGAAGATGTTTAAGTATAAGATTTGCAATACATGTCTCATGAATATGGATCTCATCCATACACATGTATTACATCTAGTATACTTGTGGACTCCGGTTCATCTCATGAACCATTTTGTCATTCGTATTAGTTATGTGCAAACAAGTAATAAAACACCATTCATCTCATGAAAGGAAAGCAACAATATATATTGATAAATAAAGAAATTAATCAGTTTATTCATCATATACTGGTATTGAGACCATAAAACTAACAGTTTCTATTCTTTGGTTGGTGTGGAAAGAATGGAACAATAGTTTATATGGGAGTTTCGATGGTTGTGGAGGATGTAGTGCACTTAGTTTTTGTGCGTATAGCCAAGTGGGTGTCTAGCAAGAAAGAGTTTAACAACTTAAGGGTGGATGGGCCCCCCTGCTTAATTGGGAGGCCTCTCTTTCTAGTGGTGTTTCTAAGGTGAGGAAGTTGGTTTGATGGATCCCTCCTATCCATAGTGTTGAAGTTCAATGTTGATGGTGCGACTAAAGGTAAACTGGGTCCGGCTGGTGTTGGTGTGGTGCTTCGTAATAGAAATGGTATTGTGTTGGCTTTGTTCTCTAAACATGTAGGTTGCATGAAGTCCAATGAGGCAGAAGTGGTGGCTATTTTAGAAGCTCTTCATATTTTCGTTTCTTCTTCTCATTCCAAGCTTGTGGTGGAAAGTGACTCTTTGCATCCTTGGAGGTTTCAGTTCTTAAAAGAGATTAAAGTGCATTCCTCTATGATTGAAGTCGATCTCCATCATGTTGGGCATTTGGCTAATGGCTTTGCTGATGTGGCAAAGCAAGGGGTGGAAAGATCTATTCCTTTTGTTGCTGTAACTCTCTAGCTTTTGGTTGTTTTTTTTTTCTTTGTTGTTGGTTGTTGTGGCTATAAGCCTAAAAGGGTTGTATCTTTTTCTTTCCTTTCTAATGAAAGTTATTGTTACTGATTAAAAAAAAGGTGGGAGATACCTGTAAGTGCAAGAAATAATAATACTCACAAGATCAGGATGCCTCTCAGGACTTACTCAATGCATGGAGGAGATAGCTGCGACGGTCTGAACCTGAAAGAGGAGGAAGACAAAGGTCAGAGGACCCTGGCTCTGGGCAGCGCAGGGCTCTCCGATGCTTAAGTCAGCAATGGATCGGAGAAGAAGAAGAAGAAGAAAGACTCAGTGTCTATGTGAGAGTGCTTACCCCTTTCTCCCTTTGGCTCGTGCCTTATATATGGAACAGTCTGGGGTGAGTGCCAGTGGGCTTGGTGATGTGACCTGGGTCACATCAGCCCACAAAGTCATTAATGAAGATCCATCATAGCCCTCTTTGTATTTAATGTGGGTCCGATCAGCCCACACTACATTTAATGTGGGTCCGATCAGCCCACAATGCATTTAATGCCAGTCACATTGGGCCTGATCCTGCCCTGATCTGGTGGTGGCTGAAGTCCCATCAGATCCCTTCCTTGGGCCTAGCCACGACAGGGCCGTGGCTGTTAGCTGCAAGCGCAATAATGCATTGCCGAGCTTGCGTTGCCGAGACGGAACGGAATGCGCGGCCGAACTGAATTCTATTTGGCCGAGATCAGCACGTAGTGCCGAGACCGATATGGGTCGGATCGTAGCCGAGATCAAGGGACGTGGTCCCCCATACAGTAGCTAACCGAGCACACCCTAGCCGAGACCAAGAGAAACTGGCTCACGAAATGGGCCCCCACAAAAGCCCCTCAGTTCTTGACCTCTAGGGCTTTCTCGGGCGCTAGGGTTAAGAGCTGGACCGATCTCCCGAGACGGATAGTGCTTGCCTTCCATCTGCCTTTTGGTCAAGGGTTGTGACTTGTTCGGCGCCAGACGCCGCCGCTGCTTCGTCTGCCAGAGATAATAAAGGGGGCAATAAATGCGGGGCTATGATTAGTATGGGAAGGCGAACCATCATCGCAACAGCGCCACGCGTTATTGCTTGGTAGGCTCTCTTGTCTTTTCGAGGGGGCGTGCGACGCAAGCCGAGGCGACGTCTCACGCGTGTCCCGCTTCGAATTCCGGAATGGCGCCCATTCCTCCCCTTTATATTCACTTCTGTCTTCTCCCTTTGTCATCTCTGCAAACGAACCTTGTCGAAGCTCTGCTAGAACCTCTGTTCGCCGGAACCTTCACTGCCAGAACCACCTCCGTCGCCTCCTAGCTTCGTCCAGGACTTCCTCTAGGACCAGTGAGGGATCAACGGCCTGAGTTGTGATTTCGCCCGAGTCTGTGAGTCTCTCTGCCTCAATTCTCTTCTCTTCCATTCTGTGTTTCTGTCCTGACCCCAACTAGGGTTTCCTCCGTTTCTCAGTCCTTCCACAGTTCAGACCTCTAGAGATTGTTAGGGTTTCTTAGATTCAGAGATGGGGATTTTCACCCATTGGATAGATTCCCAGTCGGGCCTGGCAACTCTTAGGAGAGTCTACATGATCCCAGACGATGTCCAGATCATGGCAGCCGACCCCTCCATCTACTCATTTCGGAACGGCTGGATGCCGTTTCCCCTGATAGCCGTGATCGAGGGTGGGGTCAGATTCCCCTTGGCCCCCCTTCTTAGGTCTTGTTTGGAGACCTGGAACCTTAGCCCCTGTCAGTTAATGCCCAATGGGTATAAGATCATCATGGGCATCACCGAGCTGAATAGGATTCTAGACATCAGCCTCGGCGTCCATGATATAGAGGATATATATGACCTCTGCAAGTCTAGGGAGGCGGGCACCTATTATCTTCGCGTCAAGGCGAGGTGCCAACCCCTCGTCACGGCGCTGGAGGACTCCAATAAATACGCCGGAGATGACCGCCTGCTCGTCTCGGGAAACTGGGAGTTCGGCGAGACCGAGACCGAAGCAACTAGGAGGGTCCGCGTCCCTCGACGCCTCGGGACTCCACCGAGTAAAGACCTAACCCCCTGGGTTTCCGATTTCTTTCTTATGTTTGATTTCTGCTGCCAGATTCTAACTCGGCTGTTTTCCGCAGGCCTTTCCGAACGCAAGCGCGAAGCCCGGCTGAACGGTTGGATAAGGCACTCACCTTGGCTGAACAAGGTGTACTGCTACCACGGCCACCATACAAGAGCTGCCTACTCTCTTCTGAAGTACGAGCCGAGATACGTGTCTTATACACGGAAATCCGGCAACCCGGAGAGATTCGCCCCCGATCTAGTCGAAACCAGCGGGACCGTGACGGTTGCGGAAGCGTCCGCAACGTTGGCCGTGGTCACGGGCATCCCGCTAAGGGAAATTGAAGAATATACCTCCGGGGCCGAGGTAGACTCTCCGACAAGGGAAGTTGAGAACTATTCTTCCGGAGCCGAGGCTGAAGCCGACAATATGGAGAGGCGTAGACCCGCGTTTCAGCCGCGGAATCTGGCGGACGCCGTCGTCGGTAGCGGTAGACAGGCTGCCGCACCCCGCACTGCCCCGCCCTCCTTCGGGACCATCGTCCCTGCCAGGGTTGAGGCCCGACCTCCCCCAGACTCGGAAAGTGAGAGGCCGAGGAAAAAGGCGAAGGGGAAGGGGCCGGATCAGGAGGAGCGATCACGGCGACGTTCACCCCAAGCTGCGAGGGAGAGGGCAGCGGACGTGATGCCCGCTCCGGCGGTTCCTCTGGTGGAGAGTCGCTCCGAGCCCCAGGCGGCAACGTCCCCGGGTGCCGAACCGGCCGAGTTCAGGCCGGACATGGAGCTGAGGAAGGGGAGGCCCCTAAATGCTGAGGACAGACTGGTGGGGAGCCCAAATGTCATTGCGGCGCTCAGCCGAGCCTGTGCACTCCCCAGGGACATGGAGAGGCAC
The DNA here is from genome assembly GCA_038049695.1 of Cinnamomum chago. Classification (NCBI taxonomy): domain Eukaryota; kingdom Viridiplantae; phylum Streptophyta; class Magnoliopsida; order Laurales; family Lauraceae; genus Cinnamomum; species Cinnamomum chago. Next base: position 40,594,973 of record CP142453.1, on the reverse strand, counting down.
AGGTCGGAAGACTCCCCCCTGCTGCTTATGAGGACCATACAGCATTCCCTCGCTGTAAGTGCCCGACTTTCCTGGTCACAGGTGTTTCTGTCTTTTGATATTTCTTGCTTTCGTGCTGAGTTTTTTTTTTGTTTGCTCCGCTGCAGGCTGTCCAAAGGCTCCAGATTGTCGCTGAAAGAATAACGGAAGAGGACAACCGGCTGGCTCGCCTAGCAAAGGAAAAGCAGAGAGCCGAAGCCGATCTGAAGGCGGCCAAGGAGGAGCTGAAGGCGGAGGCGGCCAAGACTGCAGAGCTCAATGCTCAATCAGATATAATGGCCAGCGACCTCTGCAAAGCAAGGTCAGAGAGCTCAGAGCGGCAAACGAAGCTCCAGGCAGAGGAAAAGAGGTCGGCGGGGTTCAAGGCCGAGCTGGAGCTGGAAAGGAAGGCGAAGGAGGAACTCCTTGCATCGAAGGAGGAGCTCCTTGCATCGAAGAAAACCGAGGTCGATGCTGCCTTCCTGGAGGGGACTGAGGAAGCTGCGCAAATTTATGTTGATCAAATCGCGGCACTCAGCCCAAAGTTGTTCCGATTCGGCTGCAAGGCCGTGTTGAAGAAGATGGGGGTTCCTGCAGAGGATCCGATATATCAGAATCTCCCCGAGCTCGGGGATGAGCCCCTAGATGAAGCCCTAACCGAGACCCCTGCCACTCCGGCCGAAGTCCCTTCCGAGCCAACGCCTGACCCCGTTGGAGAAGCTCCTCAAGCCGAGGCCGCTGTGGTCGTTATTGAAGACATAGAAGCAGGGCCGTCGACTTGACATCCTCTTTCTTCTCTGCTATCCCTTATATAAAATGTAGTCTTTGTTTCGAAGTATTTCAATGTATACATCAATGTTATCAATGAAAAACCTTTTCTCATATTTGTCTCCTGTGTGGTGTGGCTTTTACTTGCTTTCCTTTGTACGCTTTGCGTGAGTGTTGTGAATCTGGGAGTCAGTTCGGACTAGAGTAGACCGGCTAGATTAGGGTTCCCTGCGAGCGCTCGGATCCCTTGGAGGCCTCATTCGCTTCGGTGAAACCAAAGAATCGCATCGGACCTCTAAGGCAGGTGCTGAGTGCCAGCCAGCCATAACCTTAACAAGTTCGGCAGCTCGTCTAGGTGGCTGAGTGTCAGCCTTAGACATGGGCCGTTTCGACAGCTCATCTAGGTGGCTGAGTGCCAACCTTAGATATGGGCCGTTTTCGGCAGCTCATCTAGGTGACTGAGTGCCGACCTTAGATATGGGCCGCTTCGGCAACTCGTCTAGGTGGCTGAGTGCCAGCCTTAGACATGGGCCGCTTCGGCAACTCGTCTAGGTGGCTGAGTGCCAGCCTTAGACATGGGCCGCTTCGGCAACTCATCTAGGTGGCTGAGTGCCAACCTTAGATATGGGCCGGTTCGGCTGCTCGTCTAGGTGGCTGAGTGCCAACCTTAGACATGGGCCGCTTCGGCAACTCATCTAGGTGGCTGAGTGCCAGCCTTAGACATGGGCCGGTTCGGCAACTCATCTAGGTGGCTGAGTGCCAACCTTAGACATGGGCCGCTTCGGCAACTCATCTAGGTGGCTGAGTGCCAACCTTAGATATGGGCCGCTTCGGCAACTCATCTAGGTGGCTGAGTGCCAACCTTAGATATGGGCCGGTTCGGCTGCTCGTCTAGGTGGCTGAGTGCCAACCTTAGACATGGGCCGCTTCGGCAACTCATCTAGGTGGCTGAGTGCCAACCTTAGATATGGGCCGCTTCGGCAACTCATCTAGGTGGCTGAGTGCCAACCTTAGATATGGGCCGGTTCGGCTGCTCGTCTAGGTGGCTGAGTGCCAGCCTTAGACGGTCTTCCAACTTAACACCATTGTCACTATCAGGACGTCAGATCGTTACAAATTGAGAACTGTAGTTCCATTAAATCCAGAGGCGTTGTACAAGTTCAGAGACTAAAAATAGAATTTTTTGAGGTGTGAAGCGTTCCATGGTCTCGGAAGAGGCCGTCCGTCCATGTCTTCGAGCCGATAAGCTGATCGCCCTGCAGTGGAAGTCACCTTAAACGGACCATGCCAATTCGGCGCCAGCTTTCCTTGATTCGGATCTTTGTCGGCTGGGAGCGTTTTCTTGAGAACTAGTTCCCCCACGCAGAACTTCCTTTCTCTGACGTTCTGGTTATAGCCCCTGGCTAGCTGCTGCTGGTAGACGGCCAGTCTGACTGCCGCCGCTTCTCTTCTTTCGTCTGCCAAATCCAGTTCCCTGGCCAGGTTAGTCTCGTTCTGTCCTTGGTCGAAGAGTTCGGACCTCAGAGTGGGGAGGCCGATCTCCAAAGGGATGACTGCTTCCATGCCGTAGGCGAGTGAGAAGGGGGTAGCCGAAGTGGAACGCCTTGGAGTAGTCCTGTAAGCCCACAGGACGCTCGGCAGTTCTTCCACCCATCTTCCCTTTGCTTGGTCCAGCCGTTTCTTGAGCCCATCCAGGATCACCTTGTTGGAGATCTCGGCCTGGCCGTTACTTTGTGGGTAAGCTGGAGTGGAATAATGGTTTCGGATGCCGAGCTCCTGGCAGAAGGTCTTGAAGAGCTTGGAGTCAAACTGAGTTCCATTGTCCGAGACCAACGCTCTAGGAATGCCGAACCTTGTGATCACATTCTTCCATACAAAATTCTTGGAGTCCCGCTCTGTGATGGATGAAAGTGGTTCCGCTTCAATCCATTTGGTGAAGTAATCTGTCGCCACAATAAGCCATCTCTTGTTCCCCGGAGTTCGGTGGAGCGGTCCCACAATGTCGAGCCCCCACTGAGCGAATGGCCACGGGCTAGAGAGCGGGCTGAGATCCTGCGCGGGCTGATGGAGAGAGTGTGAGAACTTCTGGCACTTCTCGCACTTCTTCGCATATACCTGTGCATCTTTCTGCATGTACGGCCACCAGTAACCCTGGCTGATGGCGCGATAGGCCAGGGACCTTCCCCCGATGTGGCTCCCGCAGATTCCTTCGTGTATCTCGAAAAGGAGGTCTTCGACCTTACTTGGATGGACGCACTGGAGGTACGGTCCCGAGAACGATTTCCTGTAGAGCTTGACCTCGGGAGATAGCCAAAACCGAGCTGCCTTGAGTCTGACCCGGTGGGCTTCGCCACTGTCCTCGGGAAGCCTGTCGTCCTTAAGGTAGGTGACGATGGGGTCCATCCAGCTCGGGCCGAGACCGAGGCACAACACATCCCGAGGTGGACGTAGTTCAATGCTGGGTGCAGCTAATGATCCGACCTCGATGGTCCTCTTTTTCCCTGCTTCAACGGCGCTGGCCAAGTTCGCAAGAGCATCTGCATGAGAGTTGACTTCTCTGCCAATCTGTTTGACTTCGGCCGTGTGGAACTGAGAGAGCTGCTTCTTGGCCAGGGCCAAATACGCGGCCATCCGGTCGTCGCGAGCTTGATAGTCCCCAGTCAGCTGGTTTGTCACCAACTGTGAATCACTGAAGACCACCAGCTGTTGAGCTCCGAGGATTTTGGCGCTATTCAGTCCGGCTAAAAGGGCTTCATACTCAGCTTCATTGTTCGACGCCTTGAAGTCTAGGGTCAGAGCCTGCTCGATGACCAGTCCTTCTGGCGATTGCAAAACAACTCCTGCTCCGGCTCTTCTCGAGGTGGAAGATCCATCGACGAAGACTTTCCAAACTGGGGTCTCGGCTTGGCATGGTGATTGTTCAAAACCAGTGGAAGCCCCACGCTCCTCACCCCCCAGTTCGGTGCCGAGCTGGGTTGGTGCCGAACTCGAATCAAATTCGGCAAGGAAATCTGCCAGCACCTGGGCTTTTATCGCTGTCCGTGGCTGATACTGAATCTCATACTGTCCCAGTTCGACAGCCCATCGGGAGATTCTTCCTGAAAAGTCAGCCTTTCTAAAAACAGACTTAAGTGGGTGCTCCGTAACAACCACAATAGAATGGGTTTAAAAGTAATGGGAGAGCTTTCGCGAGGCGCTGACCAGCGCCAAGGCGAGCTTCTCCAGAGGCAGATACCTGGTCTCGGCCTCAATAAGGGTCTTGCTCGTATAATACACTGGTTTTTGAACCGTGTCCTCTTCTCGGATGAGGACTGAGCTGACCGCATGATCCGAGACCGCCAAATATATATACAGGGTTTCCCCGGGGGTCGGGGTTGATAACAATGGTGGTGAAGAAAGGTAAGCCTTAAGCTGCTGTAAGGCATGGTCACATTCTGGGGTCCATTGGAATTTAGAATTTTTTCTAAGAAGCTGAAAGAAAGGTCGGCACTTATCTGAAGATTTGCTGATAAAGCGATTCAGTGCCGCGGCCATCCCTGTAAGCTTCTGGACTTCCTTTGCCGAGGTGGGACTCTGCACCCTGAGGATAGCCGAGATCTGATCTGGGTCTGCCTCAATGCCTCTGCGCGTAACCAAGCTGCCCAGAAACTTGCCGGAGCCAACACCGAAGGCGCACTTCGAGGCGTTAAGCTTCAGCCGGAACTCCTTTAGAGTGGCGAAGACCTCGGCCAAGTCTGACAGATGATCCCGCGCCTGCTTGGATTTGACCACCATGTCATCGATGTAGACCTCTACGGTTTTGCCGAGCTGACCGTGGAACATCTTGGTAACGAGCCTCTGGTAGGTGGCTCCTGCATTCTTCAGTCCGAACGGCATCACCTTATAGCAGTAGGTTCCCCTGGGCGTGATAAAAGCTGTTTTCTCTTCGTCTGGCCCAAATAGTGGGATCTGATGATAGCCGCGGTAGGCGTCGAGGAAGCTCATTCTGTCGTGCCCGGCCGTGGCGTCGATCAACTGGTCAATCTTCGGGAGGGGAAAGCTGTCCTTGGGACAGGCTTTGTTGAGGTCGGTAAAGTCGACGCACACCCTCCACTTGCCAGTCTTCTTCCGGACGACCACCGGATTGGCTAACCATTTCGGGTATTGAACCTCCCTGATAGCTCCGGCCTCAAGCAGCTTATCCACTTCCTCGACGACGGCTTCGGTCTGTGGGACCCCTGTCCTGCGGGCTTTCTGCATCACAGGTTTGTGGTTAGGGTCAACATTCAGTCTATGACACATTACCTCGGGGTCGACGCCAGGCATCTCCTGAGGTGTCCCGTCGAAGGCATCTCTGTTCTGCACCAGGAACTGGGCCAGTTCGGACCTCTCTGGTTCTCCGAGCTGGCTGCCGAGCAGGAAGAACCGATCCGGGTCCTTTGGGTCGATCCGGATTTCGGTCAATTCCTCCACGCTCTTCCTGCCTGGATCTTGGCCGAGCTCATCCAGCCCCTGCTCCAGGTTCTTCTCCATCTCGGCCACATTGACCTCCTTGGGCTCTTGCTCCCCAGGTACTACAGCGGTCAGGCACTGCTTGGCTGCCTGCTGATCTCCTCTGACCGTGATGATTTCAACTCGGCCGCTCTTTCCCTCCCACGGAAATTTCAGCTTCTGATGGAGGGTGGAAGGGACTGCTTCCAGGCTGTGGAGCCAAGACCTGCCCATTATAGCATTGTAGGGAGAGGGTGCGTCAATCACCATGAAGGTTGCCATGACAGACGCGCCACCGACCTCGACCTTGAATGTCACTTTCCCCTTAGGATAAACAGGTTTGGCGCTGAAGCCGATAAGGGGAACTCGAGCCTCCTGCAGATCTTTCTCCGTCAGTCCCATCCTTCGAAAGCTGTCGAAATAGAGGACCTCGGAAGAACTACCGGGGTCAACAAGGACTTTCTTCACAGTGCAATTCTTCACGCCCTGTTTAGAGCAGTCAAACTTCAGAGTGGCGATCAGGGGGTCGTTGTGGGGGAGCTGCACCCCTTCCAGATCTGCATCAGTGAACCTGATCTCGGGACGCTCCCGCCGAGCCCTTTTCTGTGCCGGGCCGAGCTCGGCGGCCATGACCTGCTTGCCGTGAGCGGCTTTCCTGGCTTCGGCACGGGCTTGATTACTCCCCTTGGGTGGGGGCGCCAGATGGATAACGTCAATTATCTTCTCTGTCCCGTCGCTGTCGTGACCCCCCTCGTCTCGGCGCGGGGCTCGGGTGTCAGCCCTGGTTTCTCTCCTGACAAACTCTTGCAGGTGTCCATCCTGGACAAGCTTCTCCAAATGCGACCGCAGTATCCTGCAATCTTCGGTCTTGTGGCCGCCCTCCTTGTGATAGGAACAGAACTTCGTCTGATCTCGTCTAGAAGGGTCGCCTTGCATGGGCTCTGGCCAGTTGAAGTACGGCCTGCTCTTGATCTTATACATGATTTTGTGGATTGGCATCTTGAAGACCGTGTTGACCCCCCGATACGTGTCCTTGGATAGCCTGGGCCTTTTGCTCCTTGCCGAGGCGAACGTCTGAGTCCTTGCCGAGCTTGTAGGCACCCAACTCCTGTCTGAGTCACCTCTTCGTCGCTCGTCTCGCCGAGGCTCATTCCTCGGAAACGGTCCTCCGTCCTTCTTGGGGGGCCTCTCACCCCGGTCTCGGTTTCTTTGCACGGTCCCATGGCTTTCCCGAGCACGGGCCTGGTCATCCTCTTGGGCGATGTACCGGTTGGCGATGGACATGAGCGCTGCTATGGAAGAGACCGGGTTCCTGGCCAGGTCCTTGCGAAGGTCGCTGTCTGGGAGCAAGGCATTCTGAAATGCGAAGACAGCAACCTCGTCCTTGGAATTCTCAATCTGACTGTAGACCGCCCAGAAGCGCTTGGCGAACTGGGTGACGTTCTCTCCCTGCTTCATCTTCATGGCCATGATGTCTGCATCTGTCTTCGGGAGGACTCTGTAGGCCTGGAACTTCTTCATAAAGGACTGCTGGAGTTGCTGCCAACTCGAGACGGATCCCTCTGGGAGCGCACAGAACCACTTCAGGGGGAGGTCGCCCAAGCTGGAGGAAAAGACTCGGCAGTTCAGATGGCCCTCGTCTCCCCAGACAGACATCCTCTGAGAGAAGTGCCTGAGATGTGTAGCTGGATCCGAGACCCCATCATAGGTGACGAATCTTGGTACGGTGAACTTCTTCGGTAATGGGTACCTCCGGATATCCGGGGAGAAAGGAGAAGCGCCGAGATCAACGGGGTCGCAGCAAGCATTGTTTTGGTCTCGGCCGAAGCCGGCTACTTCCAGGTTGCGCTGGACCGTTTCCCTTATGTGCGCGTCCAGCCAGTCCTGATTACGATACGTACCCTCCGGAATGGTCTCGGACGCCTTCCTCGAGTAGCTACGGCTGGTGCTTGAGCCTACATCTCGGGTTCGGTCGTCCCTTTTCCTGTTCAAGCGGTCCCTCAGGTCTTCCTTTGAGGAAGAGATGCGCGTGACACGAGTAACTCCCCTCTCGTGTTGTGGCGATCGCTGCTGTTGCCGAGATCGCTGCTGCTGGGACTGCTCCTGACGAGTCCGCTGCTGCTGCCTTGCCGAACCAGTTGCTCTTTCCAACTGCTGCTGGAGCCGGAGGATCAGAGCGTCTCTCTCCTTGATGGCCTCATTCTGTGCTTTAATCTCCAGAGCGGTGGAGTCCAAGTCGTCATCAGGGCTGTAGTCTTCATCCTCAGTATCTTCAACGTCCTCCACCCGGCCCTCAACGTCCTCCGCTTGGCCCGGGGGGCGTGATCCATCGACCACTGGAGACTTATCCCGCTGGTCTCCCCCCGTCAGGAGACCTGTAGGCTGCTGGGTGTCTCCCTTCCCGGGAGCGGACTCCGAGCGGAGGTCACGCTCCTGAACGTTGATCCGGATGAGAGCACGTTCAGCATCGTCCTCTGTGACTGGTTGCTTCCCAGCCCTCTGGTTGGCAGGGGGCGGCCTTGCATGCTTTGTCTTGGAAGTTTCTCCATCTTTCGCAGCTCTCCTCGTCATGGTGTTTAGGAATAGGAATAGGAAAGATTATAGAAGTCTCCCCACAGACGGCGCCAATTGTAAGTGCAAGAAATAATAATACTCACAAGATCAGGATGCCTCTCAGGACTTACTCAATGCATGGAGGAGATAGCTGCGACGGTCTGAACCTGAAAGAGGAGGAAGACAAAGGTCAGAGGACCCTGGCTCTGGGCAGCGCAGGGCTCTCCGATGCTTAAGTCAGCAATGGATCGGAGAAGAAGAAGAAGAAGAAAGACTCAGTGTCTATGTGAGAGTGCTTACCCCTTTCTCCCTTTGGCTCGTGCCTTATATATGGAACAGTCTGGGGTGAGTGCCAGTGGGCTTGGTGATGTGACCTGGGTCACATCAGCCCACAAAGTCATTAATGAAGATCCATCATAGCCCTCTTTGTATTTAATGTGGGTCCGATCAGCCCACACTACATTTAATGTGGGTCCGATCAGCCCACAATGCATTTAATGCCAGTCACATTGGGCCTGATCCTGCCCTGATCTGGTGGTGGCTGAAGTCCCATCAGATCCCTTCCTTGGGCCTAGCCACGACAGGGCCGTGGCTGTTAGCTGCAAGCGCAATAATGCATTGCCGAGCTTGCGTTGCCGAGACGGAACGGAATGCGCGGCCGAACTGAATTCTATTTGGCCGAGATCAGCACGTAGTGCCGAGACCGATATGGGTCGGATCGTAGCCGAGATCAAGGGACGTGGTCCCCCATACAGTAGCTAACCGAGCACACCCTAGCCGAGACCAAGAGAAACTGGCTCACGAAATGGGCCCCCACAATACCTTTATCATTGTCTACAGCTATAACTTGGCCAACCTCTTCTACTTCACGTGCATACCGTACAACTCTTAGTCCAGAAGCAGACAAAGCCTGTTGATGATAAAAAAAAAAAGGTTATTAGCAGTTGAAGAAATGCTAAACAATATGAGGTTAACGTCGGGACCATAATCCTCTCAAATGAGTTATTCCTTGGGGAGCACGAACACTTCTCCCGGGCCGTCGTGTCCTTGTCCAACACGGACACTTGCCGGACACGCCAAAAAGAGTATCCTATTTATTTTTTTATATTTTATATTCTGGACACATTGGGGACACTCTTGGGACACATTAGGTGCACGCTGGCCTCTTTTAATTGGAAAAAAAATTTAAAATTAGAGTAAAAAAAAAAAAAGAAGAGGGGGTTGTTTGTAAAAAGTAATAACTTAGGAGGAAAATGGGGCTCTTTTAATTCGTCCATCCAGCTCCAACCCTAAATGAAAAAAAAAAAAAAAAACTCATTCGTCCATCCAGCCCTAAACAAAAGAGAAGAAACCCCATTCGTCTGTCCAGCCCTAAACGAAAGAGAAAAAACCTCATTCGTCCGTCCAGCCCTAACGAAAGAAAAAGAAAAAGAAGATCTGCTGTGTCGGCATGTCCGTGTCTTTGTATATTATTATTATAATTATTATTATTAATAATAATAAATATTAATGCCTCCCCGATGTGTCCATGTCCTACTTTTTTGAGAAATGCCGTGTTGGCATGTCCGTGTCGTGTTGTGTCCGTGTCCCGTGTCCATGTCCATGCTTCTTAGGTTATTCCTTATGGAGCTCCACATATCATAACATTATCATTACCACCTGAAAGTCTTTTGTTATATGAGGAATTATGTGATCATACAACTCAAAAATAAAAAATAAAAAAATCTTGATGCATCTTTATAAATGAGGTATCCAATGTTCAATGATACGACTACTAATCTAACTAGGGCTAAACTTTGATAGGGCCCAACCCAAACTTTGTTGTTCGTTTGAAAAAATATTAGGTTTTTATGTAATTTAATTATGCTTGCATGGCATTAGCTACTGTTTCTTCTTCCTTTCCCCCCCGGTTTTTCTTTTTTGAAGTTGAGACTGTATCATTAAAGCCTTAGTTTTTTATTTTATTTTTTTAAGATGATACTATTAGGGATTTTGTATTTGCAATTTGATGGATGCATTATCATATTAGCATCATTTAAATTTACACATATGCATTGTTTTAGAAAATCTTGAAATCTTGTTTTATACATGCTTTGGATTTTAGACTTGTAGAATTAATGATTTATGCATGTTTTGATTTTAAACTTGGATGCAATTTGTTTTGAAAATAATTTTATCAAATCAGTTATGTCTCTTAAGTTTCATGAAGGTTTGAGCTAAATGTTTCTTTCTTTCATATGTTTTAACCTTAAGCTCAAATCCATTCAAGCTTTCCAAAGGTTCTTTCTTTAAATTCATTATTTTGATTTGGAGTTTTCATGACTTTAGAATTTCAGTTTTCATCATTTTTCAGTCATGATTTCATGCTTGATAAAAGTGTCTCAAAGTCCCCTGGAAGATGCCCTCAAAAGTTACAAGTTTCTAAAAAAAATCAGAAATTCTGGGCATGCACCAGGTCGACCTGCCTGTCTGGCCGGTAGACCAGGCCAAGGGACCCGGTCGACCGGGCACACTGCGGGTCAACAGGGAGTTTTGTGCTGAAGCCTCTCCAACGGATATTTTTCTAGCCGTTGTGTGTACCAGGTCGACCCGGGGGTCTTGGGGTCGACCCGGGGGTCTTGGGGTCAACCAGGGAAACTAGCCGTTGGACTGTTTCTTCCTTTAAAGTTCATTCTATTCCATCCTTTTTGAGGGCTTAATTCATGAACTTTTGAAACTTTCTTGGAGCCAAAGAAAGGGGATGAAGTTGTAAAGGCTAGAGGGCTTTTTGGAAATCAAATGCTTGAGTTTTTAAAAGGTACATCTTACTAGTTATTTTGATTTCCATTTAAATTGAAATCTATGCATGTTTAAATCTTTGTATTTTCATAAATGAATGATTTCTAGCTTCTTAAGAGTTGTTTAGCAAACTCAATATCATCTTTAGTAAATTAGATTGGTTTGCAAACTCTCTTGTCTAATTCACATGTGTTCTTAGACTTTAATATTCATACAACTTGCTTTAGTTCATTTCTTTAAGTTGTTTGAATTTTTCATGTGATTAGCATTTACCTTCAATCATCATTTTCTAAGCTTTGATTTTAAAATGCATCATGCATTCATTTAAGAGCTTCATTGTTGAAATTGATTGAAGTAAAATATTCACACACTTGTGCACACACTTTAGCTTATCTTAGTGTATGTTTGTAGTTTGAATTTCACTTTCATATCAGCCTATTTAGAGGCATTTTATTTGTGCTTAAATTGTATCTCTTAGAGTGTTCTTGAAGAGACACCTTCTTAGAGAAAATCTTCATTTGTAAAGGTTATTGCTTAGCCTTAGAAAAGCACATTGTGTAAAGGTTATTGCTTACACTACACCAAAAATCAGAAATTGGAACGGAAAAGCGTTCCTAATCCTTCCGTTCCTAATCCGTTAAAGTGTTCCAATTTCCGTTCCAATTTGGTACCAACCGTTCCTAATCCAAATTGGAACACTTTAACGGATTAGGAACGGAAGGATTAGGAACGCTTTTCCGTTCCAATTTCCGATTTTTGGTGTAGTGTTAGCCTAGAAAAACATCTTGTAAAGGTTGTTGTTTAGCCTAGAAAAAAACATTGTAAAGGTTATTGCTTAGCCTAGTAAAAAGCATAATTAGTGGAAATCCGGTGGGGTGATTGGATCACAAGCCGGTAGTGGACGTAGGCATTGAGGCTGAACCACTATAAATCTTTGTGTAGTGGTGTTTGCTTGTAGTGATTGTTTTATTAGCTTCCGCATATTGTTTGTTTATCATCACTTGTGACTAGTTGGATTTTAAGAAGTTAAAATTTGTCTTAATTGGTCACTATTTGTAGCTCACCCTATTCACCCCCCCCCCCCCCCCCCCCCCGGCCTCTAGGGTTAGATCCCAAGACTTTCAGATACCCATAAGGTGTCGTTTGGCAAGTCTACTTTTTAGGTTTGTTTGACTTGAAATTGATTCAAACATATGTTTGAGTGCTTGAGACTGTTTGGGAAAGTTTACGTGAATGTCCAATTGAATCAGCTTTAAGAGCTTTTAACTTTTTTTTTCAAAAAGTACCAAAAATGTAACTTTTTCAAATAGATCTAGTTAAATCAACTCTATTTCAAACAGATAAGACTTTGCCAAACATGCCCTAAGAGAAATAGTAAATGTTTAGGAATACCTGGGCCCATGAACCACCTGCTCTCTCATTATGAATCTCAATGTAAAGACTTTGGTTGGCCCAATCCTGACCCAACTCATCCAAGTTGTAACCCTAGTTCTCATTGTCTCAGCTTAGCATATCAGTATATTTATAATTATTAATATATGGGCCACCTAGGATGTGTCAGAATCTTCCAATCTTGAGGTTTTCGGGACAATCACTGATCACACCACGATCGTGCCCTTCACATTACCTATCTAAATCAACCATACATTTTTTTGGTCATACAAGCATGGAACCTTCCTTTTCAATCTAATTAAAGGAATAGTCAGGTACAACTATCTATACTATCATTTTAGTGCAAGCTCACTGCGGCTCCTATAGTCCCATTCATCCCACAAAAATACATGGTGGGTAGACAAATAAGCAGGGTGTTGAATGGATTGCATATAGCCAAATATCAATTGGATTTGATGATCACAATTCACAACCATCTCAATACTCCACAATACAGGTCTAGAAAAAGTTAGTTCAACCATTCATTTTGCATGTTCTTGATTCAATGATTATGATTGTAGAACCAAACTGAAATAAGGCCATATATAATCGATGCAACACACTTCCTATCAACCATCCTCCATAGAAGCAAGTGGCCGAAGTGGACCCAACTCACAACATGCATTTGGACTTGATCATTCTCCTACTTAACTAGCCCTACATTTTTAATCTTCAAGCATAGGCTTTCTGGCTGGAAAAGTAATCTGCTTTCTTTTGCGGGGAGACTCATCCTTGTCAAGCATGTTCTCCAGAGTCTTTCAATTCACATCCTTCTTGTTCTACCCATTCCTAACTCCATTTGCATTTTCCATGAGAAATGGATGAGGAACTTTCTTTGGTCTAGGGGCCCTGATAAAGTTAAAAGGAGCCTTCTCAACTGGAAGTCTGTCTATATGCCTAATCTGGAAGGTGGGCTGGGCCTCCGCCGTATTAAGGACATGATTAATGCCAATTCGATTAGGCTTGGGTGGGCAGCTTTCTGTTCTTCTTCTCTGTGGGCAAGCTGGTTTAGAGCTAAATACTTCAAAGGTTATTCTCCTTGGCATCCTATCTCCCTATCTTCTGGTTCTTGCATCTGGAGGCCTATCAAGAGAATCTCTCATTTCCTTTTTCAAAGCAGTCACTGGCTCTTAGGTGATGGGAAAAGCACGGACTTTTGGCATGATAATGGCATGGCCTTCTCTCTTTGGTACAGATTTTTCCTGAGGTAAATTTCCCATGGTCAGATTCAGTGTACGCTATTTTTTCAAATCATCAGAGGCTCCTAAGTCTTTCCTTCCCCCAGCAGGTGTTATCCTTCTCCTCTTCCATCATAGCTTCTTTCTCCCTTGTTGATGAGCCTGATCAGCTAATTTGGTCGAGCTCCAACTCCAACAACCTCTCCTTTGCAGCTGCCTAGGAGTCCATCAGATCTAGAAACCCCCCCACGGTTTGGTCCAAGTTTGCCTGGAATAGTCTTCTAAAGCCTTCCACCGCTTGTTTTGCATGGAAATTGTTCCATAACAAACTCCCCACCAATGCCTGGGCCCAATCTATTGGAGTGCAACTGACGTCTTCTTGTTGTCTGTGTGGCACACATCAGGAGTCTGCTTACCTTATGTTCTTCCTCTGCCCCTTCGCTGCAGCTTTCTGGGCCTGGTTAGAAGATAAAGGGAACTTCAGGTTCCTCCCCTCCAGCTCTGTCTTTTCAAAATGGATCGCCTTCTCCTTTAACTCATGCTCCAGAGCTAAGAAGGGGCTGAGTGCTCTCTTCATCATTGCAATTTTCAGCATTTGGAAGGTTAGGAACTTGGCTATCTTCAACAACAAGGTACCTTCTCTGGACACTGCTATTAAATTCTTTTTGGAGGATGCTTCTCTTGCTCTTAGCAAATTGTCTTCTCCTTTCTCTAGTCATATTTTAGATTCTTTCTCCTTCCTCTATAATAAGCTCTATCCATCTATAAGATAGAGTTCTGTTTGCTGGTGCTCTGGTTTTCTTTTCTGCTGCCTGTTTAGGCTGTTGTTTCTCTTTTTTGCTCTTCTTAATTCAATTTTCAACTTAGCAAAAAAAAAAAAAAAAAAAAAAACTAGCCCTACATTTGTAAACATGAAGAGAAATGCAATGTTCTTGTATCATCTTTCCATGATAATATCATACATATGGCGGGTCACATGATGTATAAAAGGTATATGCAAATTCCACCCCACATGATGATCCAATAAAATTTTATCAAGCATAGTCCTGTGTCATTAAATTTGAGATTTTGGTTGTAGAAATCCACTTTCACCAAATGGTATGGATCTTATCATCATTGCCACCACACTGTCATTGATTCCTCTTCCCATCTATTTGGGGTTGGCTTAGGGCCTGTTTGTTTGCATGGCTATTTCTAGGCCCCCCTTTGTGATACATACACCCCTTAGGGTCAGTTTGGTAACTCTACTAATAGAGTCAAGTGAAGTAAAGTTGATTTTGAAGAAAGAATAAAATATAAGTGGGTTATGATGGTATTTTGTTTTTAGTTGTTTGTTATGGAATCTTTTTGACTTTTTGTGTGGAAACGTGGAGTTTTTTTTTATTTTTATTTTAGTGGATAAAGGTAGTTGCTTGTTGATTTTTTCTATGTAAAGGATGGGGGGAGTTTTGAATAAAGTGCATTTGATGCGACATGTTGTTTGAGAAATGAAGGTTTTACTTGACTTTTAGTATTAGTAAAGTGCCAATTAACTAGCCGCCTGTAAGATCTCCTCCTGTATGACCAAGGGGCCTACTTTGAGCCCCATGCTGTCTCCATCAGAAGATTTAGGATCAACAGGTTTTTGACCCTTTTCCTTTTGCATATCTCATATCTCAATCATGATAGATCCATTGGAATGCACACTCCCCTATTTAAACAAAAAGTAATCCATTGGTAATAGTCAAAGCCCCGCTAGCAGATCCCAGAAGGCTTTCACCCATGAAATCCATGAGTGAGGTCACCCAAGAGATCATAATCTATTTATGTGTATATTTTCCCATTTACCTCATTCATGAAATCAATAATTTTTTAGAGTTTATTGATCATGTTATCATGTGTATGATTATGCTCAAATTTAAGCCCAGCTAAGATTAACTCATGTATAATCTAACATGAATTCAAGCCGAGCTTGAGCTTGGTAACATGAGGTCAAGCTGAGTTTTAGCTTAGCTCCTCGCCATCACTCGAGCTTGAGCTTCGCTAAGCTTTCTCAGCTGGCTGTACATCCCTAGTAACATTTACAAATGGAAAGGATCATATGATAGGATAACGCCAAGGCATGGCCAATTCCACTAATGCTATTGAAAGGTAAACCCCACTTGACATCCTTTATTTGATGGGACAAAATATATATTTCAATAAATCAAGTATGATATTAATAAGTAAAAAGAAAGTCAAACCTCAAGAACTCTTGGTGGGTTCAGTTCTCTACGCACTTTCCCTCCCAGTGTTTTAAGTGGTTCTTTCGAAATGTCAATTGGTTCATCTTGAGTTGGATCCATCTGTACTTCACATTTTCCATTTGGTTTTTCATCATGAGCACTAACTAATGACTTCCTCCGGTATACGCCCAGAAGAACCCTCCTCAGATACCTGGTGTTCTACTTTTGCTTTTTTGCTCAGAAGTGCAGCATGCTCTTCTTTGCGTTTGGAAATAAAGGTCCTTAGAACAGCAATTGAAATATCTCTGCTGTTAACCTAATTAATGGCTAATGAATCAGCATTTGCAATAATAACAATAGGAGTAATTAACAAACAGAGAGGATGTTTTGGCCAAGGAGTTGTTGCAAGCAGAAGTCACATAACAACATCATGGAAAAGTTAATAACAGAATTTGCATTAAAGAAACATGAACTGAGATATTTGCTTTAAGAAAGGCTACTTGCTTGCACTTCCTTACTCTCCCTCATTGTTCACTAGTATCTAGATCACTAATCTTACATGTACCATCTATAAGCCACATGCAACAAAGCGCACCTATTAACCCTCCTTACAATCCATGCATAAGAGTTATTTTTTAAAGGTATGCATAAGAGTTGAAATGTTTGCCTTCGTTTGTCATCCTCCTTTCAGTATCGACACTACTGACTGTAAAATTCACACATCAGTTGATTTTGTTGCCTGTAGCCTGCCCACATAGGGACCTGCCAGATGAGCAGTTCAAACGAAGAAGGAAAATAACAAAGAGCAAGCAAGACTGCTATCTATTTGCTTTGACAAAGATCAATATATAGAGATGTGATTCATCTGACTTCTCACTCAGGTGAAACTTCACAACATAAAAATGGATAATGGTAGCAAGACAGAACATCTTATTACCTTACATGGATGCTATAACGATATTGATTGATACCATTGAGTATTGTTGCTTCCGCCAAAATATGATTCAAATGTGATGGTAACTTGTGAATATCACACGTGATATCATGTGGGAACCACAAGTGTGGGGCAAAAATCGCCATCCTTGTGGACCCTACACCAGTCGTGCCAGCAATTCAAAGAAATTCATAGTTCCCGGTTTGGGGGGCCCGACAACATGGGTGTAAGTGCAGAAAATATAAATCACAAGATTAGGAGGAGCCTTAGAGGACTTATCCAAATGACTGTGGAGAGCTATTCGCTTCATGGACCTGCAAGGGAAGAAAAAAGGTCAAAAGACCCTGGCTGTGGGCAGCGCAGGGCTCTACGATGCCTTTGTTAGCGCAGGAACTAAGGTTGGAGAAGAAGAGAAGCAGAGCAAGGGCTGGGGCGTGTGTGCATGCGTACCTGGTTCAAATTCGTGCCTCCTTTATAAGAGAAGAGTCTTTAGGCGATTGATAGTGGGCCTAATGACTTGACTGCTAAGGTCTCATTAGCCCACAAAGTAATTAATGAGGGTCCATTACAGCCCATATTGCATTAAATGAAGGTCCGATCAGCCCATACTTCATTAAATGCTAGTCACGTTGGGCCTGATCTTGCCATGACCTGTCACCGGCAAAGGTCCCATCAGATCCCTTCTTGGGCCCTGTCCTGATATGGCTGCAACCACTGGATGTGGCTCTGTCAGAGATTTGGTAAGGATTCTGGACGGTTGGGATGATGTATCTGTCCCATCAGCGCGTGCTCGTATCCCACCACGTGTCCGAAGGTAGGACACGACCGTCAGGGTCAGTCTCGGTTGGTAGTTCGTCATACGGCCACAGCAAAGGTGCGAGTAAGGCCGAGGCGCGCAGCCGAGACTGAAATGGGTGTGCTAATAGTAGAACCGAGGTGAGATTTAGCTGGTTCTTACCGACACCAGCTTAGAAAGAGACGTTGAAGTCGAGGCGGTGCAGAAAAGGGCGTAACAGTTGGTCCCGAGCTACGTGGCTGAGATCAAACCTAAGCGGTGCTTCTGCCGAAATCAAATTTGGCGTTACGGAAATGCCCCCACACAATGGGTGTTTTTTTTTTTTGGATGGTAGACAAGGAGCACTACTAGAACATTGACTTTTAGCGACCGCCAAAAGCCGTCGCTAAAAGTGGTCTGGCGGTCACTAATACTCTTTAGCGACCACCCAACGAGAGACGCGAAAACTTCGTCGGAAAAAGTATTAGCGACTGCCACTGGCGGTCGCTAATGTTTTTTGCGACCGCAAGATGGCAGTTGCTAATAATTAAAAAAAAAAAAAACTTGGACTATTAGCGACCGCCATAGCGGCCGCGAATACTCCATATAGCGGTTGCTAATACATTATTTTTTGAATTTTTTTTATTTTTTAAAGTATTAGTGGCGGTCGCTAATATTACTTTTAGCGACCGCCACTAACGGCCCCTAAAGCTAATCAATTTTTTTAATAAATATTCCGTATTTTCTCAAAAAAACTTCTTCTTTTTGTACCTATACCTGTACCTGAGTATATACAACTACTACCATCAATTAAAATTACAAATAACAAAAAAAAGTCTTATATTAATTACATTCAAAACATTACAAAAGTTTCAATAAATTATATCCATTACAGTTACAGGAAAATTTTTTTTCCGTGCAGGGTGCCGTGGTAGATCCGTTGCTCTCAAACCTGAACAGAAAAGAAAAATAAATATTAATAGATAACTATAAAAATTGGCAATTTATACTAAATATAAAAAAAATTAAGAATTAAAATTAAAATTTTAACCAACGTTTCAACTGTACGAGCAATCCGGGAGTCGGAATCTTGTTTCGTCAGTTCCTGCAAGTTATGAATGACAACGGGCCCGTGCCTGTCAAGTTTCACGGGCAACGAAGCCTGTTTGCTCATTTTGGGGTCCCGGAGGCTCGTTTTCCAATTTTTAAGTTAACGTTCTAACTTAAACCTACGCTTTAACTGTGCGAGAAATCCAGAACTCAAAATCTCATTCCGTCAGTTCCTACGGGTCATTAATGACTACGGGCCCGGGCCCGTCAAGTTTCACGGGCAATGGAGCCCGTTTGCTCATTTTGGGCGCCCGGAGGCTCGTTTTCTTAGTTTTAAATTATAGTTCTAACTTAAACCTATGTTTCAACTGTACGAGCAATCCGGGATTCGGAATCTCGTTCCACCAGTTCCTACAAGTCATTAATGACTACGGGCCCGTGCCCATCAAGTTTCACAGGCAACGGAACCCGTTTACTCATTTTGGGCGCCCGGAGGCTCGTTTTCTAAGTTTTAAATTATAATTCTAACTTAAACCTACGTTTCAACTGTACGAGCAATCCGGGAGTGAGAGTCTCGTTCCGTCAGTTCCTGCAAGTCATAAATGACTAAGGGCCCGTGCCCGTCAAGTTTCACGGGCAACGGAGCCCGTCTCCTCATTTTGGGGGCCCGGAGGCTCGTTTTCTAAGTTTTAAGTTAACGTTTTAACTTAAACCTACGTTTCAACTGTACGAGCAATCCGGAATTTGAAATCTCGTTCGGTCAGTTCCTGTAAGTTATGAATGACTACGGGACCATGCCCGTCAAGTTTTACGAGCAAGGGAGCCCATTTGCTCATTTTGGGCGCCCGGAGGCTCGTTTTCTAAATTTTAAGTTATAGTTCTTGTAAGTCCATGGGGATCCGAACCCTAGAGGGGGGGTGAATAGGGTGAGCTTCTTTTATGACCAATTTTAACAATTTTAACTTCTTTAAAACAAACTAGTCACAAGTGATGATTATCAAACAATATGCGGAAGCTAATATAAGCAATCACCACAAAGCAAGCACCATCACACAAGGATTTATAGTGGTTCGGCCTCAATGCCTACATCCACTACCGGCTTGTGAACCAACACCCCACCGGATTTCCACTATTTATGCTTTTCAATAGGCTAAGCAATAACCTTTACAATATGCTTTCCAAGGCTAAGCAATAACCTTACAATGATGTTTTTCAAGGCTTAACATCAACCTATACACTATGCTTTTATAGGCTAAGCAATAACCTCTTCAACCACAAGGTTGGTTATCTCTCTAATTTAGTGTCTATAATACACTTGATGGAGATTCTATTAAGCTCATTACAATGCCTCTTAATTAGGCGGATATGGAAGTGAAATACAAATACACACTCACACTATGAATGCAAAGATGAAAACAAATGAAGTGTGTGTGTGTGATCCTCAATCATTTTGAAAAAGAAAGTTCATAAATGTAACCCTAAGGCTTTTGAAAGTTTTAGCTTATAAAACATTTATGATTGAGGATATAATGCAATCACATGTTAAAAGTAACAACTTGTTAATGATATCAAAGTTACACAAGTTGTATGAAATGGATTAGCTCTAAACATGTGATGCATAGGGATGTCAATCAAATCATCAATGAAGCTCATAGAACATAAAAATAGATTTGATTGAAAAGAGGGGACAAATCATATGTAATTATAAATACAACTTGAAAATGATTTACCTATCAAAGTGATGCAAGTTGTGAAACTTTAAAACAATAATACACATATGATTTGTAATGATGTTGAATCCAAAACATAAGATACATTTGAAAGAGATTTTCTTATGATGGAAAACAACAACCAAAGATTCAACAAAGTATATGAATCATGTTACATATTTCATTAACATGATCTACTTAGATTTACCAAAGATAAAGTACTACTTTGATGAATCAATGGTGATGTATCCAAAACAATAGATCTATTCAAAATATAACACATGCTAAGGATACAACACATCATAGGTTAACATGTTACTAAGATTTACCAATGATAAAACAAAACATGAAAACATATGATTTGTAATGAAGTTGAGTCCAAAACATAAGATACTTTTGAAAGTGATTTTCTTATGATGGAAAACAACAACCAAAGATTCAACCAAGTATAGGAATCATGTTACATATGATTTACCAAGTTTCTTTCATTAACATGATCTACTTTGATTTACCAATTCAAGTACTACTTGGATTGAATCATATGGTGTTGTATCCAAAACAATAAATCAACTCAAAACATAAAATATGTTAAGGACACAACACAAACATAGTTTAACATGCTAGAAATGATTTACCAAAAATAAAACAAAAGCATGCAAACATATGATTAAGAAAGGAAGAGCCTACTTGGTGGTTTAACTTCATTAATCCAAGCTTTAGCTTTCCTAATCTTCCCCTTCATCCCTTGGTTCTCTTCCCTTTTGATATGCCTCAAATCCTCTCAAGGAGGGGTTAAAAATTCCCAACTTTTGGTAAGGGAAAGAACTCATTTTATAGCCAAAAAGGTCCAACGGCTATATCCTCGGTCGACCGGCACACAGGCCTCGGTCGACCGAGAACACACAACGGTCATATTTCTGACCGTTGGAGCTCCCAGGCAATTTTGCCTGCAGTTGTCTCGGTCGACCGAGACCTGCCTCTCGGTCGACCGGCGACACTGCCGGGACTCCCCCTCTTTTTGCAAAAAATGCAACTTTTGCAATTTCAAAGTTATTTCTTTGGGGGACCTTTTGACCACTAAATCAAGCTTAGAAAACATGTTTTAAAGATTCTAATGGTTTTTAAAACATGACATAAAAAGCCTAAAAAGATTCAAAACTTTTAAAACAAAGGCTTGCTTGATTTCTTGAAAACTCTTTTCTAAAACAAATGCATCCAAGATTTAAAAACAAATCATGCATAAAACAAGATCTTAAAAACAATGCATGAATAAATCAAGATTTCAAGTTTACTTTAAAACCAATGCAAGTGTGTAAATCAAATGATGCTAGAATGATATGCATCCATCAAATTGCAATCTAGAAAATTCCTAACAATCTCCCCCTTTGCAATTTGATGGCAAACACACTCACCACTGAAATTACACACTTCGTCTTCAGCTCCCCCTCAGCTGGACAAGGCTTGAAATCTTCTTGGATGCTTATCTTAGCTTGGGCTCTTTTCTTCATTCTTCATGATGCTTGGTGCTTGATCATTCTTCAATCTTTCTTTCTTTATGGCCAAGCATCTTCTTTAGCTCCAAGCTTTCTTTCTTCTATTTGCTCTCCCCCTTTGACCATGCCTCTTTCTCCCTTTGGCAAGGTATGTATTCTCTCCCTTTGTAGAAGATCATACACAACTCTCCCCTTTGGAAGCTTGGACTTTCTCTTCACCCTTTTGAGAACTTGCATAATTTCTCCCCCTTTGCCATTAAATTGCAAAGGTACCTACACACATGAAACAAAGAAAATACCTTTAGTAGCACCTGTTAACAAATGAAATCGAAAATGAAATACATAACAGGCTATCATGTGAGGTAGTAGTCTCTAAGGGTTCAAAAGGCAATCCTAGGGTCAATTTGATCACAACTAATACTTCCTATGAAGGTTTACACTCCCCCTCAATCCATTCTCTTCTTTTGTCAAACTTTTGACAAAGATTTAACTATTAGGTGCAAGAAGAAGATGGTTTAACCAAGTGAGGGTCAACTTCAAAGAAAGGATTAGATTCATTTAACTATCAAGCTCATATGATCAAATTGCTAAAAGAAAGCAAGGTCTATGGGAAAAGCCATCATAGATATCAATTGGAAAGACAAAGAATACCAATTGAGATTTAGGATATGACTATTTAAATCAATCACTCTAAAATGGATTTAAAAATATACCTATTAGGAAAAATCCAAATTAGAGCTATCCATGATATGGGGTTTACTAATCATAGCATCAAATAATTTAACTAAGAAGAACATAAGCTATGAAAGTTTTGAAAATCATTTCATTCAATCATTAAATATGACTATTAAAGTGCAAGATGAGTGAAATGAAATTCAAGCATGAAGCCAACCTCAACTATAACCAACCAATATTATGAACACATAAACATGGTGGTCATGAGATATACCTATGAGAGCAAAAGAGGTGGCAACATGAACATTATGATGCTAATGGTGTGTGACATGGAACAATCATATTACTTATCAAGTTCAATCCAATGCACACAAGATTTATCACATTCACAAGAAATCAAATCAATCAAACATTATACCAAATGAAACCAATTGAATTTGATAACATGAAAAAGAGCAAGAATGTGACAAAATTCCATCAAGCATCATAAATGCATATTCATCACTTTTAAAGATATAACTATTGAGCATAGTGATGAACAAGAGAAATTGCAATGCAAAAAGATATGATTTGGTAAAGCATGCAATTTCCAAAGTGTCTAAATCATATGAATTCAACATCTAAGATATCCATCAAACATATAGAAATATGAGAAATGGGTTTCAAAGAGTTTCATATGATTAAGAACACTACTTATGAAGTTGAAACATGTATAAGAATGAAAACACTTAGAAAATACACATGAATCAACATCATAACCATCCAATAAAAATATGACTAGAAAGCATAGAGGATGGATTTTAGTTCTAGTATGGTTTCTACAAATATAATAAATAACACAACCATACATAGAACACTTTGACATTTGCATAGAGAGGATCTATCAACACTCAAGATCTAACTCATACCAATCATCAATAAAGAATATAACTTTTGAAAGCACAAGAAGGTATGAAGTGAGAGAGACATCATGGATCACATAAAGATGAAGATGGACCACATAAATGGATATACCTATTAAGAATAATGGTTTAATTCCAATTCATCTAAAATGATCCATTAAGCTATCATGTAACATCTCCACTCTTAGCAAATGTACTATGCTTACAATGCAATGGAAAAGGATATGTGGTTTAAACCAAATGAACTTAGCACATAAAATCACATATGTACTTAAAAAGCTCAAATACAAGATTTTACTATAAAGCACATAAACAATCATCAAAATGCATTAATGAAAACATATACCAAGATAGGCACAAACATGCAAATCAATGAAACCATATCCAACCATGCAATGTAAGACAACAAAAACAATTTGCATAAAGAATGTCACTAAATGAGCAAAGATGCAAATTGTTTGTAAAAATTATTTCCTTTCAAATGATGTAATCATAATTAGGCACAAGGAAATAAATTCAAGGAAAATGCTTTTAAAAATGCAACCAATAAAGCTTAGAACATTTTCCAAGGTTTCTCAAATCACTTCAATATATGAAATTCCAACAAAGAATCATTAATAGAATTATGAGCAAGTGAATTTGAAAAACAAGAAGTGTACTATTGTAAATTTTCAATTTGTAAAAACAATAGACACTTACAAATTTTCCATATCAAGAGATATAACTTGTAAATCAATGGAAAACTAAAGTTGCTTCAAATCATTTGATTTCCAAAAAGGATATAACTATGACAATCATCAAATGATTTTCCAACATCAATTGATCATGAAAAATTAGCTAAGAAAGCATTTGTAATCACAATCAATTGATCATGAATAGATATGCACTACAAGAGATATAACTATATGATCAAAATGCAAATCCATCATGAAAGTATTGCAATCAAAGGATTTTGAAAAACCATGAGATATAACTATAAAAGTTCATGAAGACAAAATCAAATGATCACAAAGAAACATTGCATTTTAAAAGATGTGACTATAAAGCAACAAAATGCAAATGTATCATGACCAACAAAAAGATATAACTAAAAAACATAGGTTGGTCTAGGGGTATCAAGGCCTTAAGGTTACTCAAATAGTCTACCTTTGAAAAAAAAACACCTAAGGTCTTGAAAATGTGTCCTTGAGAGATCACTTTGAGGACTCACCAACTCTAGAAGATATAACTTAGAAAAGTCTTAGAGTGGTGCAATGAGGCTAGGGAAAAATTCATTTTCAAACATAGTGGAAATCTTTAAAAGATATGCAATAAATCACAACACTAGGGTTCAAATCTAGCAAGGATCAACTCCGGGTTGTTAAGCCCTAAAATGGAGTAACCCGCTCTGATACCACTTGTAAGTCCATGGGGATCCGAACCCTAGAGGGGGGGTGAATAGGGTGAGCTTCTTTTATGACCAATTTTAACAATTTTAACTTCTTTAAAACAAACTAGTCACAAGTGATGATTATCAAACAATATGCGGAAGCTAATATAAGCAATCACCACAAAGCAAGCACCATCACACAAGGATTTATAGTGGTTCGGCCTCAATGCCTACATCCACTACCGGCTTGTGAACCAACACCCCACCGGATTTCCACTATTTATGCTTTTCAATAGGCTAAGCAATAACCTTTACAATATGCTTTCCAAGGCTAAGCAATAACCTTACAATGATGTTTTTCAAGGCTTAACATCAACCTATACACTATGCTTTTATAGGCTAAGCAATAACCTCTTCAACCACAAGGTTGGTTATCTCTCTAATTTAGTGTCTATAATACACTTGATGGAGATTCTATTAAGCTCATTACAATGCCTCTTAATTAGGCGGATATGGAAGTGAAATACAAATACACACTCACACTATGAATGCAAAGATGAAAACAAATGAAGTGTGTGTGTGTGATCCTCAATCATTTTGAAAAAGAAAGTTCATAAATGTAACCCTAAGGCTTTTGAAAGTTTTAGCTTATAAAACATTTATGATTGAGGATATAATGCAATCACATGTTAAAAGTAACAACTTGTTAATGATATCAAAGTTACACAAGTTGTATGAAATGGATTAGCTCTAAACATGTGATGCATAGGGATGTCAATCAAATCATCAATGAAGCTCATAGAACATAAAAATAGATTTGATTGAAAAGAGGGGACAAATCATATGTAATTATAAATACAACTTGAAAATGATTTACCTATCAAAGTGATGCAAGTTGTGAAACTTTAAAACAATAATACACATATGATTTGTAATGATGTTGAATCCAAAACATAAGATACATTTGAAAGAGATTTTCTTATGATGGAAAACAACAACCAAAGATTCAACAAAGTATATGAATCATGTTACATATTTCATTAACATGATCTACTTAGATTTACCAAAGATAAAGTACTACTTTGATGAATCAATGGTGATGTATCCAAAACAATAGATCTATTCAAAATATAACACATGCTAAGGATACAACACATCATAGGTTAACATGTTACTAAGATTTACCAATGATAAAACAAAACATGAAAACATATGATTTGTAATGAAGTTGAGTCCAAAACATAAGATACTTTTGAAAGTGATTTTCTTATGATGGAAAACAACAACCAAAGATTCAACCAAGTATAGGAATCATGTTACATATGATTTACCAAGTTTCTTTCATTAACATGATCTACTTTGATTTACCAATTCAAGTACTACTTGGATTGAATCATATGGTGTTGTATCCAAAACAATAAATCAACTCAAAACATAAAATATGTTAAGGACACAACACAAACATAGTTTAACATGCTAGAAATGATTTACCAAAAATAAAACAAAAGCATGCAAACATATGATTAAGAAAGGAAGAGCCTACTTGGTGGTTTAACTTCATTAATCCAAGCTTTAGCTTTCCTAATCTTCCCCTTCATCCCTTGGTTCTCTTCCCTTTTGATATGCCTCAAATCCTCTCAAGGAGGGGTTAAAAATTCCCAACTTTTGGTAAGGGAAAGAACTCATTTTATAGCCAAAAAGGTCCAACGGCTATATCCTCGGTCGACCGGCACACAGGCCTCGGTCGACCGAGAACACACAACGGTCATATTTCTGACCGTTGGAGCTCCCAGGCAATTTTGCCTGCAGTTGTCTCGGTCGACCGAGACCTGCCTCTCGGTCGACCGGCGACACTGCCGGGACTCCCCCTCTTTTTGCAAAAAATGCAACTTTTGCAATTTCAAAGTTATTTCTTTGGGGGACCTTTTGACCACTAAATCAAGCTTAGAAAACATGTTTTAAAGATTCTAATGGTTTTTAAAACATGACATAAAAAGCCTAAAAAGATTCAAAACTTTTAAAACAAAGGCTTGCTTGATTTCTTGAAAACTCTTTTCTAAAACAAATGCATCCAAGATTTAAAAACAAATCATGCATAAAACAAGATCTTAAAAACAATGCATGAATAAATCAAGATTTCAAGTTTACTTTAAAACCAATGCAAGTGTGTAAATCAAATGATGCTAGAATGATATGCATCCATCAAATTGCAATCTAGAAAATTCCTAACAGTTCTAACTTAAACATACGTTTCAACTGTACGAGCAATCCGGGATTCAGAATCTCGTTCTGTTAGTTCTTGTAAGTCATGAATGACTAGGGGCCCGTGCTCGTCAAGTTTCACGGGCAACGGAGTCCGTTTCCTCATTTTGGCGTCCGAAGGCTCTTTTTCTAAGTTTTAAGTTAACGTTCTAACTTAAACCTATGTTTCAACTGTACGAGCAATCCAGGATTCTGAATCTCGTTTCGTTAGTTCCAGCAAGTCATGAATGACTAGGGGCCCGTGCCCGTCAAGCTTTACGAGCAACGGTGCCCGGTGGCTCGTTTTGGGCGCCCGGAGACTCGTTTGCTAAGTTTTAAATTATAGTTCTAACTTAAACCTACATTTTAACTTTACGAGCAATCCGGGAGTAGGAATCTCGTTCCGTCAATTCCTACAAGTCAGGAATGACTAGGGGCCCCTGCCCGTCTAGTTTCACGAACGGAGCCCGTTTGCTCGTTTTGGGCACCCGGAGGCTCGTTTTTTAAGTTTTAAGTTAACGTTATAACTTAAACCGACGTTTCAACTGTACGAGCAATCCGGGATTCAGAATCTCGTTCCGTCAGTTCCCGTAGGTCATTAATGACTACAGGCCCGTGCCCGTCAAGTTTCACGGGCAACGGAGCCCGTTTGCTCATTTTGAGCGCCCGGATGCTCGTTTTCTAAGTTTTAAATTATAGTTCTAACTTAAACCTACACTATTAGAAAAAATGGTTTTTATATCGGCTAAAAACCGATATAAAAGACCTATTATATCGATTTTTCAGTAAACTTCAAACTGATATAAGTAACCCCGATATAATAAATAACTATAACCGATATAATATGTGTATTATTTCATATCGGTTTTTGGACAACTGATATCTTTTAAACCTGAAATTATAACACATATTACTGTAAAACCGATATAAAAAATATTTATAATATCGGTTTTCGGAGAACTGATGTGTTTTGAAACTTAAATATAGCATACATTACTATAAAACCGACATAAAAAAGGGTGAAACCGATATAAAAATTATTTATAATATCGGTTATAAAGGGCTTTGTTATATCGGTTTTTTGGGATTGTATTATATCGTTTGTTCCGTAACCGATTTAATAATATATATGTATTTTTTTTTTATAAATAGTCCTAAAAGAAAGGGTCAGGCGGCTAGCCACCCTTTGCAAGGGGGCTAGCCGCCAGACCCACGGTCAGCTTTCCAGTAAGCATTTTTTTTTCAGGATGATTTTCTGTGCTTCCTGCGGCTAACTGCCAGTACACCTACGGCTAGCCGCAGTGCTTACCGTGGGATTACGGTTTGATTTCCAGAGACCATTTTTTTCAGAACCATCTTGCGGTCACCCTTGCGGTTGCCTCACGGCTAGCCCCCAACTTTTCCTACGGCTAGCCGTGAGCCATCCTGATTTGAATTTTATGACTGTTATTTGAAAGCGGCTAGCCGCTGGTCTAAAAGGGCTAGCCGTTGGATGTTTTCTATAAATCTGGAGCTTCTTTCTCTTTTCTAGTGGACTCTTTTGAGAGAGCTTTTGCATGCTATTTTCTTCCCAACATATCTAAGCTCTCAAATCTTCTTCCAAACACTCATGTAGTAGATTTAGGAAAATCCCAGAGCTTCATTAGCTCCAAGATGAGTGTGTTGTGTGAGAAGAGTTTCTCTAGGATCCCTTACTGTGCATGAATGCCATATCCATGTTACCCTAGAGGACCAGACCTCTAACCACTTAAAAAGCACACTAAGGAACAAGAGAAATTAATATTACAACATGGATTGCCAAAAGCCCCTTTTAGTAACTCATTTCTTCAAAAAGTAAAACACTCACAAAAATTATCTACGATGGAAGCATTCAACTTGCAGACCAATCAAAAACTACATTGACAAAAAAAAAATCTAAGCATTTAGGATTCACAATATAAACATCTACTAGAAGGGCAAAAGCAAGACACTACAACATATCCCAAAAAAAAAAACCAATTATATGATATTAAAATACATGCAAGGAAAAAGAGTTAAAATTCATTTATCGAACTCACTTGCAAGAAAACAATCAAGACCATGGAAGCGCTCCTGCAACCAATATCAGTAATATAGAAAAAAAGGAAAAAGTCAGCCTCATTTCATAGGAGTGGAAAAAGTAAAGATGTAGTCCATTAAATAGATAATTTTAAAGCACTTACAAGTCCTATAAGAATTTCAAGACAAAGTATGGCAAAACTTTAGTTGCGGACTGAGGAAACAAGAAGTTTAACTCCCTGCAAAAAAATCCATGCAATGTATGCTTAGAGAAAGAGAGAGAGTTGATTCCTCTAAAAACAAAGATTGTTCATTCCTTGAAGCCACTTTTGTAAATATGTTAAAGAACGAATTATCTCTCATTTTCGGCAACCGGTTGTAGTTTCAATACCTGCAAAAACAGAAAAAGGTACCACATCAAACAATTTGCAACATCAAATCCATTCTACTCATCCATATGAATTACTTCTTATGGAAGAAAAGAGTATGAGTTAAGCTAACGACATCAACCACAACATTTCAAATAAGAAAAACACCATAAAAAATACTAATTTATCACAAATTAATAGTATGAAACAGATTACTCAAAAAAAAATTTCTCAGTAACACAATGACCACAAATCTAAAATTTTAAAATGAACATACAGATCTAGCTCCAAAATTAAATTTTAAAATGAACCTATAAATCCAGCTGGAAAACTTTCTAAAAGAGTGATCATCAATATAATCACTATCCAATCTCTATAGCAGTCTTGATAAAATACCATACCCTCACCAATGCTTCTCAAAATTGCTTAGGCTTGAGCTCATTGGAGATCACCCAGTTTCATGCCTACTTTAATCGTGCAATATCTCCTGAGAATTCGAGGGACTTGTCTGTCTCCTCCTAGCAATGGTCTTTCTTTGAATTATAGCTCACAATTATGATGGGTTCCAATCCCACATATAAGTAGACTACTACAATGGCATCAACATGGAAATGGATTTCAGTATAAAAACATAACTTCCAAATGAAAATTCATAACTTTAGTAGAATGGCAGAATTTGTCAGTAGTCTACTTACAATGGCAGAATTTTTCTCCAGTAGAAAATTCATAACTTCCTCTTCTGAACTCGAAACAACATGATTCTTGATCCAAATGAAAGATTTATCAGAGGGCTACAACTTTCATGTTTTGAGATTTAACCCAGATTGAATGGAAAGTAGTTTAAAATCACCTTGAAGCTGACTGGTCACAGAAAAACAGCAACCTGAGTGAAGCAGAGTTGTCTCCAGTAGAAAATTCATAAATTCCTCTTCTTAACTGGAAACAACATGATTCTTGATCCAAATGAAAGATTTAACAGAGGGATACAACTTTCATGTTCTGAGATTTAACCCAGATGGAATGGAAAGTAGTGTAAAATCACCTTGAAGCTGTCTGGTCACAAAAAAACAGCAACCTGAGTGAAGCAGAGTTGTCTCCAGTAGAAAATTCATAAGTTCAAAACCTGAAGTCAGATCGACCTGATTCGAAAACCAAAAATCAATCTCTCTCACTGATGCACAAAAGTCATGTTGACCACTTTTTGATTCAGATGTTAGATAAGAAGATATAAGCATAACAACATGCTTAACTGACATGACTTGAATAATCCAATTTATGATTCAGTACTCACTTACATGCACCATCTCCATCAGTAAGATTATAACCAGATCACAGGATTCAGGAGAGAAGCATGTGAGAGTGATGTTGGATGTGAATTGTGATCACCATCAGGCATTAGATGGAAAGAATGTTATGAAGTATAGGGATGTGTTGCTAAACAACAGTAGATAGAGAGGAAAGCAGTAAACTAAGGTAATACTAGGTAGCATATCTGTAAGACCAAGAAGCTTCCCTCATCTGAAAGATCAGCTAAATCATATGGAACAAGAGATATCTGTTGCAAAACCCCCATTCTTTTCAAGTGGAAAATGGATGACAATAAATCCCCCCCCCCCCCCCCCCACAGTGGAATGGGAAGGACCATCTCCTTGCAACTTGGTCTAATTTATATCAAACTTAAGAACTGATTTCTCAATCACAATAAAATTTCCATAAACTTGGATTGTTTATAATCAATGAACTTTATTTTCTTTGAGTATATGTGACAACTAAAGCTACTCTTGAGTCTTGATTAAGATAAACCGACCCAGCCCTATTTATTTTAATCACTCACGGATTGGGGATCCATATGCCCAACTAAGAAACCAGCCCCATATTTGCCCGGTGTGCGTTTGTGCGGGTTTAGTAGGCGCCTCCCAATGGATTAGTCCTGTTGGGTCAAAGACCTTACTGAAACTGACGTTATTAAAATTAAAAAATAATAATAATGCCCCCAAGCCAAGCAAATCCACCATCTTTTTTCTGTTTGGCTTGACCCTGTATCAGACCATAGATTAAAGAACTTTTCCAATATGATACAATTGCTAGTGTAGAACAAGCTTTATATAGATGATAAAAAAGAATGGTGGATATAAAGTAGGGGCCCCCTATAAAGTATGACAACAAAAATAAAGCAGGTCTTCTAAGATGGATTTGGTTGTTGGGAAAGAATATGGACCTAGGAAAACAGGACAAAAATAGAAAAGGTGAAATAATAAACATATAAGATCGCAAGGTTGCTCAAAATTAGCAATGCACCTGTGGCCAATCATGAACCGAATGACAATCCCCTTCTCTCGTTCTAGTTGTTGTAGACTTTCTCCTAAGTGAACATAAAAAGGAAGTGGCACCAAACATCAATAAGTGAAACCTCAAGATGTCAATATGGGAGAAATTTAGTTATCATTGCACTAAACCAGCGTACTTACATTTTGGACAGCGGAAGTCCTTCAAGCAGGGAGCAACTTCACCTCTACATCAAGATGGGGTCAAGAATGTGTCAGCCCTAAAATATCATTTGTAAAGTGTTCTATGCATCTAGTCACAAAATTATCAATTTTTATGCAAAATATATAACAAGAG
This sequence comes from Cinnamomum chago, assembly GCA_038049695.1. NCBI lineage: Eukaryota > Viridiplantae > Streptophyta > Magnoliopsida > Laurales > Lauraceae > Cinnamomum > Cinnamomum chago. The sequence goes on along the minus strand of CP142453.1, from coordinate 40,563,398 downwards.
AAATGAAGACACTTACAAATTGTTCACTGTAGGATGGCTTCCAAATAAGTTTCTAAAGAAACAACAATAAAATTTGAAGCAGTAGGAATAAGCAACTACATATAGCTGGAAAGCATGGGGACCTACAAATTACTGGAAAGAGGTCTCATGATTTTCCTTGTTGACATTGCCCAGACCGACCCAACGTCATATTGTTGTAAGAAAGGTCACTGCAACAACAATGCTTTGGAATATCAACAACAAAATGAAGGGGAGTAAAAGATTTCATGGAAACACTATTATTGTGCATATGGAATGCAGGGAACTTGTTAGTTATCTATGTTTCTTGCATTGGCCGCAATTGATTTTTCTCATGTCCATTGTTTTGCTCCACAATCCACTTCTCCATGCTGGAAAGAATAATGAACTTGAATGCGAATATAAGGAAAACCAACATTAAGAAAATAGGAAGAACATACATTAGATCTGCATTCTCCAGCAGCGAGTCTGGTACTGTCCCAGTTAGCAAGTTGCTAGTTAAAAATCTATCACAAAACCACAACAGTGATACATTGTGATTGAATTGTTGTTCGTAATAAGAGCATAATCAGTTTGTTTTAGTTGAGATTTAGTTAACAGGTAAAGCTAAGGAGCATGGTTCCATCTCGAATGAATTGAGAAATATACAAAACGGTCTCCATGACATTTATAAGCACAAGCTCTTCAAAGAGGATATCAAATAGATCAAGACTCCAGAAACAAATGGAAAAAAGTGGGTGATAAAAACACCAACTTCTTTCACGAAGTAGTTTCAACTTGGCAGCAACTGACTAGATTGAATCACCAGTAGAGAGGGAAAATATTCTACCAGACAAGAGGGAGATATCTTCTACCATAGTGAATTTCTTTAAATTTGTGTACAGTGAAAGAAACAAAGTAGATGTAAAGTTAGACAATCTAGAGCTTGATCTGATAGGCGAACAACATGCAGATTCCTTGAAAAGGAAATTTATATAGAAAGACTTAACAAGGTTGTTTTTGAGCAGGGGAAGATTGTATGCAGGATCCAGATGGCTTCCTTCTAGCATTCTTCCAAATCTTTTGAGAGGGGTCATGGATTTCATAGATGAATTTTGTAACACACCCACATCTCTAAAAGCCTAGGAGCAACATTAACTGACTTCATCCCCAAGGTAGGAGTGGTTCAAGTTGAAGACTTTATAAACCCATCAGCCTCATCCAGAGTATCTACAAAATCTTGGTTCAAGTCCTAGGTAGCTAGCTACTTGATTGAAGGATTTCTTCTCTGAGTTATATCTTTTCCTTTAAGGGGCGTTCATTTGTAGTCGATAAATTCCCAACGGCGTCCTATTTGCTGAAGAATATGTGCACTCTAGACATAGAGGCAAGATGCCAGAGATCATTTGGAAATTAGAATTTTGACAAAGCCTGCAGATTTTCTACTTCACACTCTTTTCGGATGGAGTTTGGAAATCAAATGGAGACATGGAATAAGATAAAGTGTTGGACCAGCTTCATTCTCAATGACAGTGAATGGATCCCCAAAGACCTTCTTATGGTAGCCTATCTATAACCTCAGACAAGGAGATCCCATCTCCTTTCCTCTTCATCATAGTAAGAGAAGCTCTCATGAGGATGTGAGAGACACTATAGGGCCAACTTCTTTAGAGACATCTTATGTGGGAACAACCAAATCCAAGTCTCTCATTACAGTTTGCTAATAACACTCTAGCTTTCTGTGTTGCTACAAAAGAAGATCATGTAACAAACATTAATGCCGTGTCGAAATGTATTGTAGTGAAATCCAAACAGAAATCCATATTCGCAGAGACAGAACTGATTCGTGGTGCATAAGTGACTCCTTGCCTTCATAGTTGGCCAACACCTTGGGATGCAAGAATGGAACTGTTCCTACAACCCACATTGGGCTGCTACTATGGGTGAACAATGCTTCTAAGAAAGACGTTAAGTATCATTCCTTAATCATAAAAATTCACTTGTACTGAAGAAAAGGGCTGTTTCGTCAAGCGCTACACCTTGTAGCAGATTCAACTTGCAACTACAATCCCACCATTACACCAGTTAAGTTTAAATGGCTACCCCCATGATTTTAGTGTTGAATTCTAAACCAGTAGTCACACAAACAATAACAAGACAGAATCAGTCAACAAGAAATCCGGAATTCTCCCCTCCCTGTCTGTTGCATAGTTCAAAAAAAAAACCTCCAAATTCTCAACATCAAACACTCTAAAAACCCCTAATTCCCCAATCCAAACCCAAATTCATCATCAATTGAGAAGAAAAATCTCACCTTTCCGAGCGTGTAAGCAAGAGCTGCACCAGCCACACCTGCTCCAACAACGACTACATCAGTGCCGCTATCTTTCCCTCTGCATTCTCCTTCTGCAGAAGATTTCTTCTCACTGCTCGCAGCACAACTCTTCTCCTTCTCCTTCTCCTTATTCTTTCCTTTGAATCCGGAGAAGAAGAAAAACCCTAGGAAAAACGCAAGCATCCCTCCTAACAGATATTGCTGCTAATAGAATGAGAACCCATTCTAATCATCCCACCACCTCAACTTCACCACTACATCAACATCTCTCTATCCATCCAATCAAGCCCAAAAAATCCAGCACAAACCAAAACCATCATTATCATTTGTTAATCATCTTCACCAATCAACTGACTTCATCATCTCTATCACCCTCAGTGCATCTTCTTTCCTCTCACCCATGAACCCACTTACTCATCAAACACCATTCCGAAACCAACCCATTTGAAGTGTATGCCAGCCTCCAAACTCACAAACCAAGCACACCGCCTTTCATCTGAATCCAATTCATCTCTCTGCCCGTCAACTTACTACCATCAAAACAAAAGTCTTTGCTCCAAGACTACCAAAACAATCAAATACAGATTACTAGTAGAACCCCACCAAAAAAAAATTGAAATAGAATAAAATGAAGTACTGAAGAAAAGAAATAACAGAGAGTAACAATAAGAAATGGAACCTATTAACCACGAAAATTCCAAACAGAAGCTGCAAATACCCATATCAGATAGAAACGAAGAGAGAAGAGATGAGAAAGTTACTCTACCTGTAGAGAGGGGAGAGATGCAGAGGCAGCAACGGCAGAGAGGGTCCGAGCAGAGGCAGCGGCGCGAGAGAGGGAGACTGTTTTCTTTCAGATCGGTTTTGGGCAGAGAGAGAGAACAGAGAGATCGAGCGAGAGCAGAGAGAACGAGCGAGCGAGAGAGAGAGAGAGAGAACAGAGAGAACGAGCGAGAGTAGAGAGAACGAGCGAGAGAGAGAGAGAGAGAGAGAGAGAGCAGAGAGAGTGAGAGAAGCGCAGATAGAGAGAGAGAGAAAAGAGGGAGAGGGAGGGAGGGAAGGAAAAAAAAAGGAGGGAAAGAAGGAGTGAGCCCGCGCGGGGAGCAGCATATTAAGGGATTTTAAAACCGATGTAAAATCATTGTGTATATAATATCGGTTTCATAATAACCGATATAAAATATGTGTATATAATATCGGTTTCATAATAATCGATATAAAATATGTGTATATAATATCGGTTTCATAATAACCGATATAAAATATGTGTATATAACCGATATAAAATATGTGTATATAATATCGGTTTCATAATAACCGATATAAAATATAGAAATTAATATCATATATTTTTTAACCGATATTATATATAGAGATTATTATGCCGGTTCCTGTGTAATCGATATAAAAAAAAATTGACCGATATAAAAAATATTAACCGATATAAAAAACCTTGACTGAAGATATTATATCAGTTATATGAAAAACCGATATAGGGCAGTTTTTGTAACCGATATAAAAACCATTTTTTCTAGTAGTACTATGTTTCAACTGTACGAGCAATCCGAGAGTCGGAATCTCGTTCCGTCAGTTCCTGCAAGTCAAAAATGACTAGGGGCCCGTGCCCGTCAAGTTTCACGGGCAACGGAGCCCGTCTCCTCGTTCTGGGCGCCTGGAGGCTCGTTTTCTAAGTTTTAAGTTAACGTTCTAACTTAAACCTACGTTTCAACTGTACGAGCAATCCGGGATTCGAAATCTCGTTCCGTCAGTTACAACAAGTCATGAATGACTAGGGGCCCATGCTCGTCAAGCTTCACAGGCAACGGAGCCCAGTGGCTCGTTTTTGGCGCTCGGAGGCTCGTTTTCTAAGTTTTAAGTTAAAGTTTCAACTTAAACCTACATTTCAAATTTACGAGCAATCCGAGAGTCGGATTCTCATGCCGTTAGTTCCTACAAGTCATGAAAGACTAGGGGTCCGTGCCCGTCAAGCGTCATGGGTAACGGAGCCCGGGGGCTCGTTTTCTATGTTTTAAGTTAAGGTTTTAACTTAAACCTACATTTCAAATTTACGAGCAATCCGGGAGTCGGATTCTCTTTCCGTCTGTTCCTACAAGTCATAAAGGACTAGGGGCCCGTGCCCATCAAGTTTCACTGGCAACGGAGCCCGGTGGCTCGTTTTAGGCGCCCGGAGGCTCGTTTTCTAAGTTTTAAGTTAAGGTTTCACCTTAAACCTACATTTCAACTTTACGAGCAATCCGGGAGTCGAATTCTCGTTCCGTCGGTTCCTACAAGTCATGAATGACTCGGGGCCCGTGCCCGTCAAGTTTCATGGGCAACGGAGCCCGGTGGCTCGTTTTAGGCGCCCGAAGGCTCGTTTTCTAAGTTTTAAGTTAATGTTTCAACTTAAACCTACATTTCAACTTTACGAGCAATCCAGGAGTCGGATTCTCGTTTTGTTAGTTCCTGCAAGTCAAAATTTTCATTGGGCCCGTGCTCGTCTAGTTTCATGGGCAACGGAGCCCAGCTACTCATTTTGGGCTCTCGGAGGCTCGTTTTCTATGTTTTAAGTTATAGTTTTAACTGAAACCTACGTTTCAACTTTACGAGCAATCCGGGAGTCGGATTCTCATTCCGTCAGTTCCTACAAGTCATGAATGATTAGGGGCCCGTGCCCGTCAAGCTTCACAAGCAATGGAGCCCGGGGGCTCGTTTTGGGTCCCCGGAGGCTCGTTTTCTAAGTTTTAAGTTTAGGTTTTAACTTAAATGTTGAAATCTTGAATTAAAAAAATAATTTTACCTGGTCAGGATCAGTAGAGCCTGCTGGATCATCACTACCCTCTCCACTAAAGTCATGTCTAGCCTTGTGGCCACTGCCAGCGTCTGGTGCCTGTAATTATTTAATATAAAATTAAAAACAATAAAAAAAACGTAAGTATTGATGCATCAATGACATAGTTGACAATTTAAACGTACAAATTTTTTTTCTTACTAACTTGAGTAGTGGGTGGTGGGTCTGAAGCGAGTGGGCCGCGACTCTGTGATAGACGAGGCTCAAGCTCTGCCATCTCCGCTCTCAACTCGGCCCTCATCTCTGCCCTGACCTCATTTGTCACCCCCTCTCTGATCGCTGCCTTCATGGACTGCAGCAACTCCTGAACCTACGGAGGCGTATGCCCTGGGAGGAGCTAGCACCGGATGACTCCGCTCGCGCGATGTGTGACCGTGGAATGCCCCTCCCATACGTGAGTGTGTATCCGTGCCCGTCCCGGCCAACGACATAGTGGAATATCTCATCCCTCCGTGATGGCAAACTGCGCTCCTCCTCGGGCAACTCCTCCATGCGTGAATGATACTGGGCCTGCGTAGTTGATACATTTAGTATCTTATCATGCATAAGAAGACATAGTAATAGACAAATAATTTAAGCGGTTCAATATAAAAACTTACGAAGATAGCTGCAATGTCCGGGTGGTGAGGATCTTGAGAACGCATCCAGATGGACATCCTGTCAACCGGAACACCCTCGGAACACAACTGTTTGGTGGAGAGTTATATTATTAGTATACTATCAAACAAAATGACAAAAAAATAAAGCTATGGACGATCCAACTTTTTACCTCGTGGCGGACCTAGGTGATGTGTCGAGTCCCCAACCTGTGTGCGGGACCCTACATTGCGCGGTTCCGCGCATTTGTGGCAGCCTCTCTCTGTTTTGAATATTTATCAGTTAATTTTTCTTAGTTACGTTAGTCACTAGTAAATTGTTAAAATTAAAATAAAAAAATTACAAGTTACTCACCCTTGCCTCCTCGCTCGTCCAGTACCGGACGAGCTGAGTCCACTGATCAGGGAGAACGCCCCTCGGAACTCGCTCTAGTATGTCGGGCGCATCCTGAAGTGGCTTCCAGTGCTGCATGCATCTTCATTTTATTTTTATGATCTTTCCACATCTTCCGGCACTTCGACATGCAAACTGGCCGGAAGAGCTCAGGACATGCCCTCAAATTGTCCTGAAAAAGGACAAATAACTTTTCATGAAGTTATGGTTTAAATTGACACACCCTGAGGAGAAACGTTAAATTTTTACCTTAATCTGCTGCCAGATACGATCTAGCGTCTCCACCAGGAATGCCTCCCAATCAAGTGTAGTCAAAGGGAATGCATATGGATCCCGGACCATATGTCCTAACTGGCTGATGAGCTGGCGAGCATGAGGGCCCACCGGATGGTATGTCTCATCAAACTCCATGTCAATGGGATGGCCGAAATTCCACGTCCGGATCCCTCTAGCAGGGCCTCTCCCCCTGCTGGAAGATGGGCCCGTGCTCGTAGCACCTGTTTAAATTAGAGATAATCTAATTAAAGTGAAATAAAATAATTTGCTAGAATTAAAATGTTTTAATTAAATAGACTTATACCAGTCTGTGTATCTGTCGATGCAAGCCTAGATGGTGGAGCTGAAGCAGTGGACGACGCTGAAGCATCCACTGGAGTGGATGGACTCGGATGAGATGTTGATGGCCTACTCGGTGGGGCCATCGAACTAGACTGGGTGGCATCCGGTGCCTGTCTAGGCTCCCCAAATGGCATGCTGGCCTGGCGTAGCATCTCGTCCGTCGTCCGCGGACGATCTCTCCTCTTTCGTCCTGACATATCTGTTCAAATGTTTGTAAGATAATTTTCATTAAACGAGATAATTGAAATTAACATTTAAGAATTATTTACACTAAAGTTTAACATTAGTGAATTAGTTCCCAACCGTTCATTGGTCATGTAAGTCAACTGTATCTCCTTCAATGGTTTCCCGAACCCAATTAATATCTTCATCATGTTGAACAACTGCATTCTGGTCAAGAACTTGTTGGGCGAATGCATCAATATCTGGCTCATCACATTCAATCTGATACACTCTCCTCCTTGACATTTTAACTGCAAATTGCCAGTTAGGATCTTTCGGATCTCTGACATAGAAAATTTGCTCTGCCATTGAGGACAGTATGTACGGTTCGGCACTTATTCGATCATCACGATGTAACAAATTATTAAAATTTACCAATGTAAACTGGTAATTATCTGTTTTCACCCCTCGGATGGGATCCACCCAATCACACTTAAACAATAGAAACTTTAACATGTGATTATATACAACTTCAACAATATCTTTCAACCGGCCATAGTAGTAACCAGCATCGACGGATGGACAACCGAGCCCACTATTTTGTGTCGCTCGTTTCTCATCTACATCCTTGATGCGAAATCGAAAACCGTTGACATCACAAGTTGTGTAACGTCGGGCCGTTATAAAGGGGCCATCAGCTAACTGGTTCATTTCATCGGTCAAATACGGATCGTTGGTTCTTCGTAAGCTACACACCTACGCAATGCATGTAATCACTGAATATCACTACATGAAAGTAATATGACAAGAACAGGTGAAACTACTCCTAATGATTGAATACATACGTGATTCTTGAACCATTCGTGAAATGACCGGTAATGGGACTGATGAATTTCATTCTCTGTAGCACAAGGCATGACCTGTTTGAGCTCATCGATGTGTGTCCTGCGATGCATAACACGTGTTAACGACAAGTATGATAATTTAGGCAAAAAACCTGACAAATTACTCTTATAAATGAGTGATAACTTACTGAGTCAAAGCCACAACAGATGGGGTGTTGAACAACACCCACGGTGAGCTTGAATCCACTCAATACTGTTGAGATCAAATGGCGTGCCCTCCCCAATTGGACCATCATTAATCCGCGAGGGCCTAGTTAACTTTGTTTCAATATTATCTTTAAGATATGCTGCGCAGAAATTGGTGCACTCATCCATCAAATACCCCTTAGCTATTGATGCCTCTGGACGAGCTCTATTACGAACATACCTCTTCAACGTGTTCATGTACCTCTCGATCGGATACATCCATCTGAATTGGACGGGGCCACCAAGCAGGGCTTCATTGGTTAAGTGTATGATCAGGTGAATCATGACATCGAAAAGTACCCATAATGTTCTTTCTTTCATGTTCACACGCTTAGCGATATTCGAATAGTCCCCGTCAGGAACCTTGACACCCTTCAGAACTGAGAGGAAGACATCTTTCTCATCTTTACTCATCGTGTACTGCGCAGGAGGCATGTATGCCTTATTGGACTCTCTCAGCTGCAAGTGCAGCGGTTTTCTCAAGCCCATTTCTTCCAAGTCACGGCGTGCATTGACACCATCCTTCGACTTCCCCTGAACACCGAGGATGGTCCACAGTATATTATCACAGACGTTCTTCTCGATGTGCATAACATCTAAGTTGTGCTTGAGTAAGTTATTTTTCCAGTATGGTAAATCGTAGAAAATACTTTTTTTCTTCCAATTATGACCTCGCCTTCTATTTGCACCAGCAAGTTGGCTTCTTCTCCTTATTGCAGCAAGGACATGCAAACTCTCCATTTGTGCTCCAACCCGACAAGTTGGAGTACGCAGGGAAGTTGTTGATTGTCCACAATAATGCGGCGCGGAGTTTAAACATTTCATTACCTTCGGCATCAAATGTCATCAGACCATCAACCTATAATTCATGCAATTCATCAATCAAAGGTTGTATATATACATCAATCTTGTCCCCTTGTCCTCTTGGTCCATCAATAAGTGTGGATAGGATCATAAAACGTTGCTTCATACACATCCATGGCGAGAGATTATAAGGTACCAAAACAACTGGCCACGTACTGTGATTTGCCCCAGTCATGGATCTGAATGGACTAAAACCATCTGCAGCCAAACCAAGCCGTACATTGCGACAATCCAAGGCAAAGTCTGGATTCCTCCGATCAAAGTCTTTCCACGCTGGGGAATCTACTGGATGGGTTAACTTACCATCATCCTTGCTATTCTTGGCATGCCATCTCATCAGTTTAGAAATATTTGATGACATAAAAAGCCTCTTCAGCCTTGGCTTAAGTGGGAAATATCTCACTTGCTTTGCTACCACAAGTTTTCCACGGTTGATAATGCTTGTAGAACTATTCTGACGATTGTAACCAACCCCGTCCTCCTTCCATCTCGAAGTCTGACACACAATGCACGTATCAAGATGGGCATTCTCATTCCTAAACAACATACAACTGTTCGGACATGCATCCAAAGTCTCATATGTGAAGCCTAAATTTTCAGTTAACTTGCGAGCCTGATAGTAGGACTCAGCCAGTTTTGCACCGAATGGGAGCACTCGATGCAACAACTGGAGGAGTATATCGAAAGACTTGTCAGACCACTAATTCAATGCCTTCAAATGTAACAACTCAACAATAAAAGACAATTTACTGAAGTCCTTGCATCCAGGATACAATTATGTCTGTGCATCGTCTAGAATTTCAAAATATCTCAAGGCTTCTTCATCGGCACCAGAGCGAAGATTACTCCCACCCGCACCCTCAGTCTCATAGCTTGTGTATTCGAGTGCCAACCCGCAAGCGATATCATTTAGCATCACGTTCATCGGATCAGTCTCTGACATATCATCCACATCAATTTCATCTCTTTCCTCTCTGCGACAGGAAACACACTCTTATCCATGTCTTATCCAATTCCTGTACTGCTTCAAGAATCCGTTCAGAATCAGATGCTCTCGGACAATCTCTCTTCTGTAATAATACCGATTTACACATTTTCTACATGGACAATTGATGAACTCATTGTCAAACCTATTGGTAAATTCCATGAACTGGTTAATCCCCTCCATGTATTCCCTAGACATCCTATTCGGTAAATCAATCCAACTCTTGTCCATCTTCGTAAAGGTTTCTGGGGAAATCTAGAATGAGCAAGTACAATTAGTCCAAGGTATCGTGCATCATGTAAGTCACGTATCCATAAACTACAAACTCCTTACTACAAGGTGGTTGGTCCTATCCCATTCGAGAATGCACGATCCAACCTGCACTCAACAACTCGAATGCTTCGTCCCCTAGTCAGACAAAATTTCGGCAGCATGTCCGCGTGGTTCTCCAAGTACACGACATAGGTACAACAACAGTCGTACCTATGTATGTACCCAGAGAACGATGGGACATCAACCGAAACTCTATCTAACATCAGACTTGCATGAGCTATTGAGTATAAGATGGATAATTGCATTCTCAAACTGTCCGAACTGGACAATTCAAGAATCGTATACGATAAAGTTCAAATGTACATCACAAGAACAACGAATCTAGTCAAAGACCCAATCCGTCGCGTCATGGATTACCGAACAGATGTCGTACACAATTCTTGAACGGGTCTAAGTTTCACTAATGCATGCGAATGAATAAAAGTTGATAATGAAAGGTTCACAACCAATGAAATCTTCAAATATAAAATTTTCTATAAGTAAAGTTGTATGAATTGGAGAGTCAAGAACACCCTCCTACACTTTAAGTAAAATTGCATGAATTGGAGAGTAAAAACCCTCGATGTATGGCATCTATTGAAATCACTATTCTCTCTAACAAATTTCCAAGTGTTCATTTCTTTCTTTTTTTCTTTGTTAATATAGGAGGCCATCTTTGAACATTCTAATCCCTTCACACACCATATATTCAATTACCACTTGCCCTAATTTCACTCTAAATTCGACGCTAACTTAGCTTGGATATACACATTGAAACTCCTTGACATTAACACATGATTGCTATTGACATCACCAGGTAAAAACATCAGTTGGGTCAAAATAGATTTCACACATTTTATGTCCTTTCATTGCTAATTTGTTGCTAATATATATTAGTGATGAGTTGATCATACCGAGCAAGATGTATCAACTCTTGAAACATGAGAAATGAATAGCTGCCAAAAGAATGAATCTAAGTGCTAATAAAGTTTGTGTCAAAACATTCTATTACAAAGGGAGAACCAAGCAGATGCAACTGGTACATGAATCGTACTAGGGAGGATGTTTTACATTATTAATGTAATGTTTCAAAGGAAAAAATAAATTATAGTTATCTTCTTGAGGAAAACAGATCCAATGGTAAATATTACTAAAAGATATATATTATCAACATTACCACAAGAATAAATATATATATATATATACACATATACATATTTTTGAAAGATGTTAGTCAATGAAGATCTTGATATTACATATTAGCAGCACTGATAAAAAAATGTTACAAAATAGCAATAGGTCAATCTATGATTCCTAGACATGGGTCTGGGGAGCAAGGTCGGCTCTAATTCAAGACACTTACACAATATCCTATCCAAAACATGACATTTTACATTTTTGTATTAAGATTTTAATTAGAAAAGACTCACACTTGACACCTTGTGACTGTGAGCAACCTAACTGTTTTATCAACATGGTTCTCTCTCTCTCTCTCCCTCTCTCTCATATCTAGATATATATATATGCTCTCTCAATTTCCACAACTAAGATAAACAATTAGGAGCAAAGATCAGCCAAATTTGACAATCATAATTCAAATATGTTAGCTTACCTGAGAAAACACAAAAAGCATGTCACACTCATCTAAAAGCTAAAATTTATTTAGCTTTCAGCCTATGGGTAATTCTTTTATATATATTTTTATAAGAAAAATAGTCATGGGTAGTGGGTACCTTCATCATTTGATCAGAAAGGGTGCAGGCAGGTTACTAAAATGCATACTGGGGTTGGGGGGGGGGGGGTGTGCAACTTGAGGAATGTAGTATCAGTAACTTCTTTGCTTGTAGTTGTAGGCAAGGACATATATTATTTCATAGTTACAACTTGCAACTCTTTTTTTTTCCTTTTTAGGCCCATCTTTTACTTCTCTCCAAACAAAGATATCTGGTAAAGAACAAGTAAAAATAATTTATTTTTTCCTTTTTTTTTAAATTTTAAATTCCCTCTCCCTCCCTCCCCCCCCCCCCCCCCCCCCCCTCTCTCTCTGGGCTGATTTCAAGATTTTTTTTATTGCCAAGTCAAAAAGAACTAGTACAAGACAGAGAAGATAAGGGAATTCAAGAGATGGATGACCCTCACCTCTTCTCTTTTCACCAGACTCCAAGGCAAGGCAAAGGCATTAGGACCCAAAAAAAAGAAAAGAAGAAAAAAAAAAAAGGGATCTGTAACAGAACAAGTTCTATATTTGCAGACCGCAAAAAATATTTAAAAAGAAAAACTTAAAAAAAATGCCATTCTTTTTTCTTCTAAATTCATGAAAGAGAAAGGAATATATGTAAGAATCAAACCCCAATTCTCAACAATGATCTTACTATAAAGAGAATCAGAAGAGAGAGAGAGAGAGAGAGAGAGGAGATGATGAGAAATATGGAGCTGGAAATGAATGAAATGAAGAGCAGAATTAGTAGTATATACCGTTACATTAGTTTCGTGTATGCGACACAAGTCCTCTACTTCCTAAGAGAAGCTCTGGAAGTAGTAGGGAAAAACAAGCCCTGCTTCTGCATACATTTCTCTCCCTCCCTCTCTATCTTCTTCTTCTTTTGCTTTGAAAGAAGAAAACTAATAAGCCGAGTAAGAGGAGAAATTGAACAACTCCACCACTGCTACTTTTCTTTTACCCCCTCTCTGCTTTGTGTAATTGTGTCACCACCTAGTTTTCTTTTTTTTTACTGGGTCTTTTTCCAAACAAGTGTTTATGTGTGAGAAAGAGAATTGGAAAAAGGCAAGTGAGGTGTGGTGAATGGTGATGCTCAAATAAGGACAGTGTGTGGGACATTGACATTCTGACTTCTCAGACTATATTGTCTATGGGACAGGTACAGGTTAAATCCTCTCCAGCAATTGGATTTTGCTCTTTTAACAGATGGCTTCAAGTGAACCATGGTGCCCACGACATGCAAATGTGAGATATGGATGATGTGAGATATGCAAATTATTATATATTGAAGCAAAAGAAAGGGTGATTGTATAGGAAGCCACATCAGCCCTTAAAGTTCTCTCCTTTTAAAGAAATACAAAAGAAAAAAGCACCTTCCTCCTCCTATCTCATTGTTGCCTAGTCTAAAAGTTCAAATCCCTAATCTCTCTCTAAACTTACATATCATTTAATTTAAATCTCTTAAAATCACTTCGGGTAGGTGTGTTGCCTATGCTTACCCTAAGTTCCTAAACAAGCGTGCTTAACTAGCCAACACATCACATAATCATAAAGTCTACACCCCATACCACATGCCCCTTATACAACTCATTTCTTATTTAACGCACCCTCGTTGGTCACATTCAGTAGGAAAATCTATGTCTGATACCATAAACACCCTTCCTTAGGTGACATGATTCTCAAGTGCAGGAATCCCACACGTGAATTAGAAGCAAACACCATAAACAAGAAATAGAGCCAAGAATTTAAAGCTAGGGATCACACATGTAACATGATATATAGTCATAAAAAAATCATGATTGGAGGTTTTCAAGCATACAACTTAACATTTAGATTAAATCAATAATTACTAAACTTGGTTAGGAAATTAATCATATATTAGAGAGTAAATCCTTCAAATTTCAAAAAGAAAAAATGAATGAATCTCAGATGATCGAGTTGTGAGTTTCCAAGTTTCCAACATGTATAGGCCGACTCATGCCAATTGACTCAAAAATGGTCGCCAATGCAACATAAGCATTAGCAGCTCATTGGCCTTAATAATATGAAAAACTAATGTTTTTGTTTCAATTGCCATGCAAGGAACTTGATCCACTGATGAGGTCATTTTTGCTCCACGGGTTATCAAGAAAAACACTTAATATTGGGAAATAACACAACTTTTATTCAGTCTTGCAAGCACGCCATTTAGAAACAAAATCAATTTTTCATTCAGATGTCAAAAGAAAAGCTATCAACAACTCAGATCTAATTGCTCAATTCCAATTCAAAGAGCAATTAAACAACAACAAAACTGCCACAATGTAAGAACTAACAATACAATGCAAATTCATGGAACAAATGTTCACAATTCCAAAGTACAATATACAAAGAGAAATCATCGAATCAAACAAAAGAAGCAACAAAACTATTACAGCTAATTCCAAAACGAATGAACATGATACAGAAAGGAGTTTCCCGTAGCACTATTAGCAATTGTCCTCTGCTGACGGAATCCCAAGTCGCAAAGATAAAACACCGAGATCTATACTCCAAGATTCAAATCATCAAACACGAAGAACAAGATCAAGAGGAAAAAAAACTCCTTTACTCGAAAAAGGAAAAATTGAAGCCGCGGCAAACTAAACGATCTCAAAAGCTCAACGCCTCAATTCCATTTTCTACCACTAATTCCTCATCTTACTTCCAGTTCGCTCCCAATCTAATCAAAACAAAAACAAATAAGAAAACACATCAAGCACTGAATCTCCAGCCAAAATCTAATCCAATCATTCCTAAAAAAACCGAAAGTCTTCACACAAATCCGATCCGATTCCATAAACACTGAATTTGCATCACGTGATTTTGGAGATTTTGACACCCCTGTCTAGTTTTTTAAATTCTTTTTACAAATCAGAATGACATCGTATTTCAACTGAAGTTACAAGACACATATACCAATCCACAGAAAAATCAGCGAATCGAATTGAAAATGTTTGGATACCAGAGTAATTTGTCGAACCCAAAGTAGGAAATCTGTAAATTCAGTTTTTCTATAGAAATGTTACAAATCCTTTTAAGGTGATCCAGTTGGGTTTGGAAGACAAGAAAGGTATTTTTGAGAATTTCTTCAGATATTAGAGAGAGAGAAATAGAGTGAGAGGAGGGGGAGAGGGAGAAGGAGGGAGAGAATGAGTACCTGTGGCGGCTCCAGCGCAGGGAGGGAGAGAGAGAGAGAGAACCGGTGGCGGGAGGGCATAGTGCAGAGCAAGAGGGAGAGGGAGGGAGGGAGGGAGAGATAGAGCAACGAGAGGGAGGGAGAGGGAGAGAGAAATAGAGAGAGAGAGGGCGTGTCGTACTGGTGTGGCAGGAGGGGAGAGCGCGGGATCCGTTCCGTCAGTACAGAGAGAAATAGAGGGAGAGGGAGAGAGAGAGAGAGAGATCCGGGGGCGAGGGGGAAATTGGAAAGAAGCAGAGCGCGGGAGGGGAAACATGAGCGTGGGAGGGGAAAGGGGAAAGGGGAAAGGAAAAGGAGGAAGAAAAAAGTGGGGTTCGTTGGGCTTATAAGGAGACCTTTAGCGACCGCTCTGCGACCGCCAGTGGCGGTCGCCCGCCTTTTCCGCCGTGAAAAGTCAAATCTCTAGTAGTGGAGGTTTCTCATGCATTTATGATGGATTATCTCCCTAGTTGTGAGATTTGGACTGCACAACCGTGTTGAAGTGATGTTTGTTCCTTCCTTGAGGATTTACCTTCTAAATTTGACACATGAGGCACTTCATAAATATCATGTCTTCTATTAATAAAATATTTTGGCTCAACAAAGCAATATCATGTGGTAATGACCAATAAGGCCTAAAAAGAAAACCCAAAAGACAATATAATTCCCCCTAGCAACTAAAAGAATTGAATAGGCTCGATACAACTTATCCTTCGACAAATTCACCTTTAGTTCTCTTCTCGGCTCTTTTCTGCATTGCAGGAATTGACCAGTTCGGATTGTCACTCATCCTCTGCTGGTATTTAGCAGCTATATAGCTGGAAGTTACCAAGTGATTCTCAAACCTCATACCACATGCATGTTTGGGCTTGAATGTCTTAATTTGAAATGTCTTCTCACCCTGCATGGATGATGCATGAATCCTAAACCCACAATCATATTTACAAACAGCCGTGATTCTCTTGTTCTCATTTTTCAGATATTTAATGTCATAGCCTTGCCTTACAGTCCATTCAACAAGTGCTTGTCTGAAAACTTGTGGACTTGAAAATATCATACCCAACTTCAGTTCAAGATTCTCCATATCAGTCAGCTCATTCAACTCATGCCATTTAGACCTGTTGTTCTCATCAGATGAGCTGCACAATGAGTGAAGATCATCCCCATGCTCATCATCTGTAACCCAATTCTCATCAATTGGTACTTGTTGTTTTCCTTTATGCACCTCTTCCACATTCTCAGAAGATCATGTGAAGATATTCTCATCTTCTGGCTTCTCAATATCCTCATGTAACTCTGGTGGCTCATCAGGATCTATAGGATTCTTTTCACTTTCAACCTCACTGTCATCATCTAACTGATGCTGCTGGTTTTTATCATCTCCAACATCAGGATGCTGATGAACATTATCCTCATCATGACCAGCACTTGTTTGAGGATGCTGATGAACATTAGGGTCATCATCACTGCCTTCATCACCAGAAGTTTCATCCTCAACATCAACAGCATAGTCCTCCTCACATTGAAGTTTCCTACTAACTGATGCTACTTTTGCTGCAGGTAATTGCTCCAAGGGACCTTCGGTGTGAATATTTTGCATCAAGATCTTCCCCTTAGGTGACACTACCATCAAAGGTTCATGTCCCCTCTCTATATAAACAATTAACACCTTATTGTCCTTATAATGTTCTAATAGAATAAATACATCCCTGTCTGATTCAATCCGCCTCAAACCATCATCAAAATCCATTCATGTCACCTTAAAATACATTGAACTGTTCCCTGGGTACCCTAATTCTATCATATAATCCATGAACTCAAAAAATGATGCTTTGCCAATATCAAATTCTCTGACTTCATGTACCATACCCCAAATGTATACACTATTTGGTGGGTCTATAAAATAACCACCATGGTGGAATTCAATTGTAACTTCATCAAACATCTGCATGTAGAACCTTATACCAGTTAAGGAAAAAACTTAATATGTAATTTATTAAAGGCTCAAGTAAAATAACCTTCAAGATTCAATCACAAAGGATTTCATTGTCTGGAGATTATTCACTAAAAATAGGGTTGATCAATCCAGCAGTCAGCAATAACAAAAACTTTGGATTAATAGATAATGTGAGGGAAAGTATAGGCCACAAGTGGTCCTTCCAGATGCTCTCAGGACCAAGTAGAGTTCCCATATGCAAGTAGATACCACTACAAATTCAGCTCCATGAACATATACATATGACTTGGAATGCATTCATAACAGACCTCTCACCATTAGTGGGTTTACTACAATCTTTGGGAAGTAATATTTATGCCTCCTGTTTTTGAAAGAAAGATTGCTTTTTCTATGCTATCTTCTCTTCTTCTGTTGTTGAATGGAGGCTAGCCCCTGATAACTGGAGGCTAGCCGCCAGATAACCGCACAGTCGCGGTCACTTTTCCAGAGAGCTGCATTTTCTCCTGAAGTCACGCGGTCAGCCTCACGGTTAGCCAGCGGCTAACCGCCGAGCCCATCGGCGGCTAACATGTGTATTAACTGTAAACTGTGATTAAATAAGTGTGTGCAGGGGTTCACACTTCAATTAGATACACACCTCAAGATGTATTAACCTCAAGATGTCCATAAGTGTGTGCAGGGGTTCACACTTCAATCAGATACACACCTCTTACAGTGCAACCCCTAGTTCCCTATCAGTGATAGAGTCAAACCTCTTACAGTACAACCTCGTATAGTGCAACTCCAGATGTGTTTGAAAGGTCTCGTTGTGGGTTAGGATGCGAATAACTTAGCCCTATCAATCATATCATTAAACTCATGTTTTGAGGACTCAGAAGTTTGACAGCCTTAAACTATATAGTACTTTTTTTCCTATTGATTCACTCTTAACAACTAATAGAATCAAACCATTGTCAGTTTGAGGTGAGTGCCAATCACCTTATGATTAGATTAAACTGATACAGGTAAGCCCCTGCATCCACAGATCCACATAAATGGTGCATTTGAGTGTCTGGGTTTGCACTCGTGATCCAGGGAGCATTTGTTAACACCTTTCATTTAGACCCACAGATACACATTACAATGCAGACAATGGATATCCAACGAGGTGTGACTGTGGTCTCCTCCATGTGTAACTGCCACCATGGATAACCCACAAAAGTAGCAGACAAGTGGGGTTTCTATTCCACCAACATTCAAACAAAAACAATAAAAAAAATCCCTTTCTTCAAGAGGGGACCATTTTCGACAGCGAAAGTTCTTACACTTTTCTATATGAGACATTCACCATATGAGACAAAGAAATTCAAACTTCACATGGATCATGGACGTTGGACAAACCCTCAAACAATTTGAAAATATATGCACGTAGGGCTATGAAATTAGGATGTTTGTTCAAAATAATAAACCCTAAATCATCGGCAAGGCTTAGAACCACCACATGCATCAAAGTATACATGATTAAGGGTATGAGATCATACCTCTGAAACCGTTGATGGTCCTTCGGTGTGGATCTCTTGTTCTTCTTGAGGGATCTGATGCATGCAAGGAAGGAGGTGCGGTTTCGCCTAAAATCGCCAGAACCCTAACCGCAAGTGAAAGGGGAAAAAAGAGAAAAAATCGCTAACAGTAAAATGGATATATCAAGGGTAAATTTGCCATTTACTATATTCCGTCACGGCAGTTAGTATTTGCATGTCAACTAAAACTACAGGTAGGTTTAGTCCAAAATATCAAAGTACAGAGGTCACTCTGCAAAATGTCCAAAGTACATGTAGGTATAGTGCTTTTTTCCCTTTTTTTTATAGAAACTTCTCATAAGAGTTATTGTTTACAATCTCAACTTAAATGGTGGGTCCCACCAGATAAATATCATAGACATCATGCCTTTATCTAAGTCGGATTCATCATAAATGACCCACTTACTGATCAATTCCCACTTTGTCACCGTATACATAACCCATCCATCTTTTGAAAGGACCCATTGTGCGCGTAATTCACCAAGAGTCTCCAAGGTGGATAGATTAGTGGGATCTAATGGTATTATTTGAATCCACTGTCATTTAAGATGGCCAACAGTTATTACACCATTTACGTGGTCCCACAATGATTATGTTATTTAGGCGGGTTCACCTTAAGGTATGAGGAAAACTTTTACCAAACATCCAGATGATCCCATATGCTGGACCCACCTATGAAAATCACGCAATATGGATCTAGACGCGGGGTGCACATACGCATTGTGCGCAAGTGAGTATTTCCCTAAGATATAGTTTGATTTTCAGTCAAGGACATTTTGATATTTCAAGAATCATTTTCTTAGACAAGTGGGCTGCATATAGCCTATAAGTGAACACTTAACTTAATGTACTTGAAAATTCTCGAACTTACATAAGTAGATGGAGCTAGAAGAACCGCAAATTAATTTACAGATATTTATTCATATATTATCGAAGGCCTTGTATGGACTTATTGTTAATTAATTATGTTCTAATATGAATTTTATATTCTAGTGATTATACAATGGGTTTATGATCCGCTCAATTCACATATTTTTAATTAACATTTAATTTAGATATTAATCATTCTATACGTAAATGAAGTATAAGTATATATTTTTTTCTCTTTTTTGAGAACCACTAGATGCCCAAGTGGAAAGGGACATCTCATATCAGAGAGACACTGGGATCAATCCATATGAGCGAAAATGTGATTCCACAAGCTCTCTATCCCAACTTAGTGAAAAAAGAAATATGATTTTACATTATTTTCTGATTTTTATTTTTTAATTTAAAATTTATTTTATCCTAAAAAATATTTGTAAATAATATTACAATAAAATTACTTCCGTGTAATCTCACAGTTTAATTTATTAGGCCTAGTCAAGTCTCACAAGAAAAGGGGAAATTTTCAAATATGGCCTTAAGTTTTTGCCTTATTTCCAAAAAGGACACAAGTTTTGAAACTTTTCAAATTAGTCCATAAGCTTTCCAGTAAATTTCCAATTAAGGACATCCGACCATTTAAAGGTATTTTTTGGTGACTTTTTCCATGACATGGTTTCGGCAGCCACTACATGCAGCCAATCGCTGTAGGAATAATGGGCGTCCTTGGTCACCATGAGGACACCGGCGAGGGAAACGAGGAGAATATATAGGAAGTGAAAGAGAGTTTTATTACAATGAAGGGTAATTTGGGTATTTAAAAAAAAGGAAAGAAGCTGTCGAAAAATAACTTTAAATAGATGGATGTCTTTAATTGAAAACTTCCTAAAAAACTTAGGGACTAATTTGAAAAGTTTTAAAACTTGTGTCCTTTTTTAAAATAAGGCCGAAACTTAAGGACTTTTTTGAATTCTCCCAAAAGAAAAAAGTGAAAAGAAAAATCGAGTCAACAATAGAAAAAGTGAAAGCAGGGCCAACCCAATAAACATAGAACTAGGCGGCGGTGTTGATTCAACTGTGGAATTTCCTTCAATTGTTACCATCTTTTGGACTAGATAAAGAAAGCCAAACAAATTCTGCCTAGTAAATAGATTTGCACGAACTAAGGCGATTGTGACATCTGTGATTTAACTTATTACAAGAATTCTATTAAAAATCTGATGTGCTAAAAATATACGTGTGCTTCTAATGAATCGGGATCCTCTAACGGATTTGTCCCATAGTGATTGTGAGAGGATCAATCGCGGTCCAGTGCCTTTATTTTATCTATGCAGCTTAGATTTTCAATAGGGGGGGCCTTATTATTGTAGAACTATTTTAGGAGGATCAAACTCAATTTAGAACCAAGGAATGGGCAAATATTTTTGACCGAAGGCAATAGGTTTGTTGAAACTTTTAGAGTTGGGAACGTGTGGAGCCCACTTAAATACATGTGAGTCACAATAACAACATAAAAATCAGCATCCACATATGGGCCAACATCTAATGATAGAAGTCTGGAATTGACTATTCTCACTCCCACTGCTGTGGTTTTGATGTTCGTGTTTTTATTTGTTTTGGCTATGCTTTTATTGGGGTGTGTGGGAGGGTGAGTAGGGGGGTTAAAGAAATTGGAGCAACCTTTGGCATGTGGGCCCCGACCCTAATAAATACCGGGGCACCTTTTCTCTCACCCCTTCTCAGGGATTGACATTATTTCAGGTGGGCCCCACATCGTTATGCCTAACATTGTTTGATGTTAAACACAATTTTAATGTCAATCTCCAGTATATGTCTATATGGCCCTCTAATCAGACCGCTAATGATGGTCAGAAGGTTGATTTTTACCATATAAGTTACTGCTGGCCCCTTTTATCACAATTGTCTAGTGAGACAAAAACAGATGATTATAAATTGGGCCTGGATATGGTCCATGATAAGTCCTTAAAAATACATAATTTTATTATCATTTTAGAGTAATTAAGGACTTAATCTTCAAATCATGCACCATTTTAGTAAAAAAAATCACGATTCTATGTTTGTGGGCATCAAAGTTTGAATTCGAGTCAAAATTCATTGAAAAATCGCATTTTCACATAAAATCATGAATTTCTCTATTTCCTATAATTGGAAGTCAAAGATTTCTCATAACTTTTTGTTTACACATAAAATGATGTACTTTCTCTACACCATTGATTTAATTAAAGAAAATTTGATAAAATGGTGACATTTTATGCATCCATTTAGTGTGAATTGGGCCCGCATCTTGCAATGTTCTTTTCCAACATAAATAAATAATTATTTGATCATTGATTATATCATTTGTATTTTTGTAGGAAAAATCAATTTTTTGGGGCCCACAAAAGAGAATTGATGAAGCAAATGCACAATGGGAACCATCTTCCTTGGCCGTGGATTCTAAGGTAGGGGTGGCCATGGTAGGGTCCGCTTTCATATGCAAAAATTCAGATTTAATCTCTTGAAGATAAGTTCTAGATTTGTGGGCCATGTGATGAGGTGTCCTATCTACTTTCCAACAAATATTGGTTACATGTCATGATGGATGGGTAAGATTCAAAACAAGCAAACAAAGAAGAAAAAAATGCAAAAAAATCCAGCCAAGGTGGAGGACGTCCATGCACGGTGTGGAGTGCAAAAAGTTGCATATTTTCCAGTGGGGCCTACTTCTATTCCATATTTGAAATTAATTTCAGATTTGAGATGCTTTTTAAGGAGAAAGTGGGCCCATGTTAAGAGATTCTCAAGCTATGAAGAAGTTAAGAAAAAAAAGATAATTAGCCAAAGGTCCCTAGAATTGAATGTTTCTAGCCTCCAGTCCAGACGAATTCTTTTTAAGGGCTCTTGTCCAAGCAGCTAGACTATTTATTGTCAGAGGTCCCTCGATACAATTCTCACGACTGATTTACCCTCTCAACCATTTTAGGCATAAAATTTTGAAATTTCAAATTTCAAATCTTGTATTATCCCTCTTCTTCTTCAACCCATATTTCTAGGATGGGTTCTGTGCGGGCGGTTGATGTCGGTTCTCTGTTTCGTCTTCTCTGTGACTACTGGAGGAAGTGGCGGTCGGGCAAGGCAACACCGCTTTCTTCTCCGACTGCGTGCAACTGGGTATAGAACCCTTCTTCTCCTTCACTTCAGGCGATGTGAAGGCCTTTGCAACAAAGGATCAAACCTCTGTTCGATGTCTGGATCCTCTGTGTGTCTCCACTTTTGGTTTCTCCAAAACCAGATAACAAAACCCAGTCAATGAGGAAATAAATCCAGACCTGGAAATTGCAGAATCAACCGAGACTGCTCTCTGTTTCTAACCAATCTCCATCTATCTCTCTCTCATACTCTTCTGCTTGATTTTTTTTCTCTCTTCCCTCCCTACCAGAAACCGATGTCGATTGAGAAAAAGAGAGAAAGAGAAAGGGCGCTGGTGATGTTAGTTGTGGATAAAGATGAGGATATGAAAGGGAACATATGGGTTTGTCATCACATGGGTGCCATGTGATGTTGATCCAATTGACATTTTTTCCATTAATATCTGAAAGTCCGGGGATCCGAACCCTAGAGGGGAGGGGGGTGAATAGGGTGAGCTTTAATTATGACTAATGTTAACCAATTTTAACTTCTTTAAAACAAACTAGTCACAAGTGATGATTATCAAACAAAATGCGGAAGCTTAATAAAACAATCACCACAAAGCATGCACCATCACACAAGGATTTATAGTGGTTCGGCCTCAATGCCTACGTCCACTACCGGCTTGTGATCCAACACCCCACCGAATTTCCACTATTTATGCTTTTCAATAGGCTAAGCAATAACCTTTACAATGATGTTTTTCAACGCTTAACATCAACCTATTACACTATGCTTTTCTTAGGCTAAGCAATAACCTCTTCAACCAATGGTTGGTTATCTCTCTAATTAGTGTCTAAAATACACTTGATGGAGATACAATTTAGCTCAATACAATGCCTCTTAGTTAGGCGGATATGAAAATAAAAATATACTTCACACACACAAACACACACTATGAATGCAAAGATGAATGCTCAATGTGTATGTATGATGTCCTCAATCATTTTCAAAATGAAAGCTCATAAATGTATGCCTAAGGCTTTTGAAAGTTTTAGCTCATAAAAACATTTATGATTGAGGAAAGAATGCAATTTACATGTTAAAAATAACTTGTAAAAGATATACATTTGTATCCTAAACAAGTTGTGAAATTCTAAGCACAAAACATGTGATGCATAGGGATGTCAATCAAATCAACAATGTAGCTCATAAAACATAAAAATAGATTTGATTGAAATTAGGGGACAAATCATATGTAATTATAAATACAACTTGAATATGATATACCTATCAAAGCAAAGCAAGTTGTGAAACTTTAAAACAAAGTTACATAGATTTGTAAAGATGTTGAATCCAAAACATAAGTTATATTTGAAAGTGATTTTCTTATGATGAAAAACAGCAACCAAAGATTCAACCAAGTATAGGAATCATGTTACATATAATTTCAAAGATGTTTTCATTAACATGATCTACTTAGATATACCAATTTAAGTACTACTTGAATTGAATAATAGTGATGCATCCAAAATAATAAATCAATTCAAAACATAAAACATGTTAAGGACACAACAAATCATAGTTTATCATGCTAGAAAAGGTTTACCAATAATTAAGCAAAGCATGAAAACATATGATTAAGGAAAGTAAAGCTTACTTGGTGATTTAACTTCATTAATCCAAGCTTTAGCTTTCCTAATGACCCCGTTCACCCCTTAGCTCATTCCCCTTTGATTTGCCTCAAAACCTCTCAAGGATGGCCTAAAAATCCCTAACTTTTGGCAAAGGAATGAACTAGTATTTATAGCCAAAATGTGCCCAACGGCTCTTCCCCGGTCGACCTGGCTCTTCCCCGGTCGACCTGGCCTTCACAACGGTCATAAAACAGACCGTTTGAAAAAGGGCTAACGGCTCTTTACCCGGTCGACCCGCAGTGGGCGAGGTCGACCGGCCCAGGGCAGACTCGTGTCTGGGGCCAAAATTCCCTAAAAATTCAATTTTCAAAGTATTTCTTGAGGGAACTTTTGGGCCATTGAATCAAGCTTGAAAACATGTTTTAAATCATTCTTAGGGTTTTAAAACATGAAACATAAAAAGCCAAAAAAGATTCAAAATTATAAAACCAATGGCTTGCTTGATTTTCTAAAACTCCTTTTCAAAACTAATTACATCCAAGATTAAAAATAAATCATGCATAAATCAATATTTCTTCAAGTCTAAAAACCAATGCATGTATAAATCAAGATTTCAAGATTTTCTAAATCAATGCATATGTGTGTAAATCAAATGATGCTAGAATGATAATGCATCCATCAAATTGCAATACACAAAATTCCTAACAATCTCCCCCTTTGCAATTTGATGGCAACTTACTCAACATCGAATTTACACACTAAGTCTTCAGCTCCCCCTAAGCTGGACAAGTCTTGAAATCTCTTGGATGCTTCTTCTCTTAGCTTGGGCTCTTGGTTCCTTTTCTTCATTCTTCTTGATGCTTGGAGCTTGATCATTCTTCAAGATTTCTTTTCATCTTTCTCTCTATAGCCAAGCATCTTCTTTAGCTTCCAAGCTTTCTTCTTTCACCTCTCCCCCTTTGACCATGCCTCTCTCTCTCCCTTTGGCAAGATATGCATTCTCTCCCCCTGTAGAAGATCATACAAAATCTCCCCTTAGGAAGCTTGGACATTCTCTTCCCCTTTAGAGAACTTGAATGCTCTCTCCCCCTTTGACATTAAATTGCAAAGGTACCTACACACATGAAACAAGGAAAATATCTTTTAGTAGCACCTGTTAACAAAAGAAATCAAAAATGAAATTCATAACAGGTTATCATGTATGGATAGAAGTCTCTAAGGGTTCAAAGCCAATCCAAGGTTGAATTTGATCAAAACTAATACTTCCTATGAAGATTTACACTCCCCCTCAATCCATTCTCTCCTTTTGTCAAACCTTTGGCAAAGATATAACTATTTGGTTCAAGAAGAAGATGGTTTTACCAATTGAGGGTCAACTTCAAAAGAAGGATTAGATTCGTTTAACTATATAGCACAATATGATCAAATTACCAAAAGAGAGCAAGGTCAATGAGAAAAGCGATCATGGATACCAATTGGAAAAATAAAAAATACCAATTGAGATTCAAGGATGTGAGAACCCGACCCCTAATCTCTTGGATTAGTGTTGTTTTATTGAGGATTAGTTTCTTTTAGAGGGATTAGTATTTGTTGGGTTGAATTTGTGAGCTAGAATGGTTTTCTTCTAGTTTTGGGCTTTTGAGTGCTTTGGTAGCTTGTGGGGCCCTTTGGGAGTTCCCTTTTCGGCTTTGCTTTTACTTGTGAGATTTTTCCGATTTGTTTCGTATTGTGTTTTTGGCCCGTTACATTCATCTTGAGGAATCCTACAACTTTCATGTTGATCCCATATCCATTTGAGAACCCGAAACCCGATTTCTTGGCCTTGAGGGCAAAAACAGTCATTGCACACCAAATCTGTACCCAAAACTCGATATTCCCGAAACCCGCGAAACATATACTTTTTGGAAACTAGATATTTCGACGATCATTTCTTCCTTCTTCGTCGAATCCATCCGAGGTCCCGAATTAGATGATTTCAGCCACCCAAGTTCTTTATGTTGTGGGACCCAAACCTCACTTGCTTATAAGAGGAACCCATCTCCTTCATTCATTTCATTCACCATTGTTCCAGCTGAACCTAGGGTTTTTCCCTTGTGAAACTTCTTCTTCTTGCTTCTTCATCTCCAAGCCACACCAAGAGTTCATCAATCAAGAAATGGAGACCATCTTCTTCTTCCTCTTCACCATGGCTCCCCATTTATACCATTTTTGGAGAAATCTCCCAACCTAGAGACCTCCCTTGAGCTTGTTCTTCTCATTTGAAGGTCATCCAAGTAAGTGTTCTTCTTCATCTTCTAGATTTGTAATCTTCTAGCCTTAGAGAAGCTCCACCTTGATTATTGAAAGGTTTCATTGTCATTTCATTGTTTAACCCATTTTAGGGTTTGTTTTGGGGGTTTTTGTAGAGATTGTGGATCTTGAGCTTGAGAGGTGATTAGGAGCTTGATTTGCTTGATTAGAGTCAAAGGCAAGTGGATGAATGGATTGTTTTGATTAATAACATGTTTTGTGAGAAAAATCTTGTTTCATTAAGGGTTTTGGTGATTTTAGTAGTTGTCTTTACTATGATTATTATTGATTTCGAAATGTGCTTATTGATGAGTTATTTCCCTCTTGTTCATGCTTGGAAAATGTATGCATCATATTGTCAAGGTTTCAAATGGTTTCACATGAATGAGTTTTCTCCACCTTGAGATTTATTGTGAATGGAAAGAATGGAAAAAAAGGAGAAACTTGAAATGAGGAGCTCTTTAGCTCATTTTAATGTCTTGGAAACATATATTTAAACCATCTTGTTTATAGTTCTATGTGATTGTGTAAGTGTTGGAAAGGAAAGGAAAAAGAGGAGGAAAAATCAGTGTCCCGGACCTGCTGCACGCCCAGGTCCGATCGATCGGATCTACAGGCCGATCGATCGGCCTGTCTTTTAACAGTAAGGCTTTTTGAGCCGATCGATCGGACCCTGTGCATTTCTGGTACAGTGAAATTTGATATTGTGTTTTTTTGGAAACCTTTGGACTTTCTATGAGTCCTAGGGGTATATACCTTAGTGTTAAGACCAATTGTACCCTAATCTAAGGTCTCTAAGACTAGGGAACTGAAAGAAAAGAATGGTGATGATCTAGGCACTAATTCTTGGCTTTAGGTGGGACCCTGGCTACCCTCTTTGGACTGTTTGGACCAAGTGTGAGAATGTCTTGAGCCGACACGCCTCACAGTTGGTTCGGTGGCATCGAAGTTCAATCCATTTCAATCTTGAACGGGATGGAACGACGCGATATCTTCTTTATATTTAAACACAAGTCTATTTCCTTGTTATCGCTAATTCTATTCCTTTCGATGACTGAATCGGTTGCTCGATGTTTCCGGATTAATGTCATGCCTAGGATGGACCGTTTATAATCTTGATTCTTGCTATTGTAACATCTAGTACTACCCATAAGCTCATTTTAAGTTTTGAAAGTAGTAAAAGTGCATACGGAGCCCGGAATGTCTTCAAACTCAAGGAGTACCAAGTAATTGTTATAATCGACATACGGGACCCCTATTCACTTAAATAGATCTTGAAACCGATATTTTCACCCGAAATTGTTATAGTTCATTGTTTCACCTATTTTCCCGAGATTTGCATTACATGACTTGTTTTCCCGAAAGCATTGGAGTTACTCTAGTAACAGTCATTTGTCCCGAAGTGCATTGCATCACATGATACGACAGTGTGCCCTTGAGCACCCCGTTTTACCCGTTTATTTATTGTACTTGATTTACTTGTTTCCCCGAAAGCATTGAAGTTGCACTAGTAACAGTTATTTGTCCCGAAATGTATTGCCCGATATGAAGTGACAGTGTGCCCTTGAGCACCCCTGTTTTACCCGTTTATTTACTGTACTTGATTTACTTTCATATGTCTCGATTGGTTTTGACCTATGAGTCGGCATCACTAAGCTTGGATACCTTGTCGGTTTGATCCACCGACTTGGAGATCCCCTCCCGTCCCGCCAGCTGCAGTTTGGATCCCGATACCCGGTTATTGCCGTGGTCCCGTCCCGATACCCGGTTCGCTACCGTGGTCCCGTTCCCGTATATTTATATTGTATATATGATTTGCGTTGAGTCTCCTCACCTTGTGTGACTGAGACCAACGTCCCGTTATACTCTTGTCACTTCGGTGATAGAGGACTTAGCTTCTTGTGATTGCCATCTTGCCAGTTCCCGATTCCTTGGATACCCGACATGTTTTATATTGTTTACTTTCTTTCTGATAAATGATTCGTTTCCTTTATGAAAGTTGTTATTTAAACAAGTGCTAATATTCTCCAATGTAAATTCAGTTATTATTATATTGTTTTCTGTCCTTTGTACCCGCACATGTTTTAAATGAATGCCGGTTGGGTGAATAACCATGCTTTTACATATGTTCCATACGATCAATGATTTTGCTAGATTTATATGATTACACGTGTTTTAAAGGAATACCCGAATTGTTAAATATCCGTGCTTTGTTTTAAATGACATTTGGTTTGTCAGATATCTATGTTTATACCTGTTTTAAATGATTACCCGATTCGTTAAATATCCATGCTTTGAAATATGTTCCAAATGACACTTGGTTGCCAGATCCCTACGTTTATACCTGTTTTAAACCATACCCGGTTTGTTAAAGATCCATGCATTGAAATATGTTTAAAGGAACACTAGTTTTGTCAGATTTCTTCGGTTACACCTGTTTAAATGAACACCCGGCTTGTTAAATATCCGTATTTCTACGAAGGTTTCAAATGTACATTGGTTTTGCTAGACTGTTATGAATACCTGGTTTGTTGTATACTTGTGTTTTTACTTAAGCTTCAAATGAACGTTGTTTTGACATACCACTATATTTATACACGTTTTAGACGAACACCCGATTGTCAAATATCTATATTTATAGATGATGTAAATGAACACATGTTTTATTAGATATTCATGTTTTACCTATGCATGAAATGAATACAGGTTTTCCCCGAGTTTCCCAACTTTGCACCCGTTTAATTATATGCAGCACTTGATCGATTAGCATGATTTATTATATGTTTTATTCTTTAGTATATTTGTGATCTTTTCATCCACCTGCCAGACCGTCGCGTCTGACCCACTACTTTTGGTACTCAGGTTCAGATTTCTTCGCCCCGAGTTGAGTGTTTTTGTTGGCTGTGGAGCCATGCCTTGCAGGTTGTTTTGTCGGCTATGTCATGTAGACATTGAGCTTGACATCGGAGCTACGTCACATTTGGGTAGTAGTTTATAGCTTATTGTTGTATGGCTTTTATTAGCCTTTTTCTTGGGATTCTTAATTAATGTACATTGATAATTGTAACTTGAACATATTTGGGAATGTAACATCCTGTTACTGTCAGCTCTGTAATTTAGTGTGATGGTTACTCCAGTCTGATATGATCCTTGATATAATAGCTATGTGCTAAAGGTTGAGTGCGACGCGGAATCCGATGGCCACGGACTTCGGGTCGCAACGCCACAAATGCTTCCGCAAAATATTCAGAATGTGTTGGGATGTGTTGTCTTCACACACGCGGATCTTGGGAGAAAAATATATTTATGCTTTAATCCCATTCCCGCCCCCGAGGTTCTGGTTCGGGGGCGTGACAAAGGATAATTCTATTAAAACAATCACTCTAAAATGGAGTTATACAAATATACCTATTAAGATAAATCCAAGATAGAGCTATCCATGATGAAATGGGGTTTATTAAACATAGCATCAAATAATTTAACTATGAAAGTCGTATGCTATGAAAGTTTTGAAATCATTTCATTTAATCAATAAATATGACTATAAAAGTGCAAGATGAGTGAAATGAAATTCAAACATGAAGCCAACCTCAACTAATAACCAACCAAGATTATGAATATATAAACATGGTGATCATGAGATTTACCTATATGACCAAGAGAGGTGGCAAACATGAAAATTATGATGCTAATGGAGTGTGACATGGAGCAAATATATTACTATCAAGTTCAATCCAATGTACACAAGCTATCACAATCACAAGAAATCAAATCAATCGAAAATTATACCAATTGAAACCAATTGAATTTGACAACATGATAAAGAGCAAGAATGTGGCAAACACAAAATTTCATCAAGCATCATAAGTGGATATTCATCACTTTTAAAGATATAACTAATGAGCATAGTGATGAACAAGGTAAATTGCAATGCAAAAGGATATAACTTTGTAATGCATGCAATTTTCAAAGTGACTAAATCATATGAATTCAACAACTAAGATATCCATCAAACATATAGATATACGAGGAATGGATTTCAAAGAGTTTCATATGATCAAGATCACGACTATGAAGTTGAAACATGTATAAGGATGACATCACTTAGAGAATATACATGAATCAACATCATAACTATCCAAAAAGAAATGACTAGAAGGCATAGAGGATGGATTTGAGTTCTAGTATGGTTTCTACAAATATAACTAAGATCACAACCATACATAGAACAATTTGACATTTGCATAGAGAGGATCAATCAAGAATCAAGATCTAACTCATACCATATCATCAATAAAGAATATAACTAAGCAAGCACAAGAAGGTATGGAGTTAGAGGGACATCATGGATCGCATAAAGATGAAAATGGATCACATATATGGATATACCTATTAAGAACAATGGATTATTCCGATTCATCTAAAATGATCCATTAACCTATCATGCAATATCTCCACTCTTAGCAAATGTACTAAGCTTACAATGCAATGGAAAAAAGGATATGAGGTTCATACCAAATGAACTTAGCACATTAAATCACATATGTACTTATTAGGCTCAAATGATAATAAAACAAAAGATTTTACTATAAAGCACATAAACAATCATCAATTTGCTTTAATGAAAATATATACCAAGTTAGGCACAAACATGCAAATCCATGAAACCATATCCAACCAAGCAATGTAAGACATCAAAATCAATTTGCAAAAAAAAGAATGTAGGTAAATGAGTTAAAGATGCAAATTGTTTGTAGAAATTATTTCCTTCCAAAAGATATAATCAAAATTAAGCACAAGGAAATAAATTCAAGGAAAATGCTTCTATAAATACCACCAATAAAGCTTAGAACATTTTCCAAAGTTTTTCAAATCACTTCAATATTTGAAATTCCAACAAAGAATCATTTATAGAATTATGAGCAAGTGAATTTGAAAAACAAGAAGTGTACTATTATAAAATTTCAATTTGTATTCTAAAAATGACAATAGACACTTATACAAATTGAACACATATTTTCCATACCAAGAGATATAACTTGAAAAATCAATGGAAAACTTAAATTGCTTCAAATCATTTGATTTACAAAAAAGATCTAACTATGACATTCATCAAATGATTTTCCAACATCAATTGATCATGAAAAATCTAGCTATGAAAGCTTTTGTAATCACAATCAATTGATCATGAATAGATATGCACTACAGGAGATATAACTATATGAACAACATGCAAATCCATCGTGAAAATATTGCAATCAAAGGATTTTGAAAACCATGAGATATAACTTAAAAGTTCATGAAGACAAAATCAAATGATCACAAAGAAACATTGTATTTTAAGAGATGTGACTATAAAGAAACAAAATGCAAATGTAACATGACCAACAAAAAGATTTAACTATAAAGGATAGGTTGGTCTAGAGAGGTTCAAGGCCTTAAGGTTAGTCTAAATGTGTACCAATGAAGATTCACCTAAGGTCTTGATAAAGTTGTCCTTGAGAGTTCATAAGAGGACTCACCAACTCTTGGAGATATAACTTGAAAAAGTCTTAGAGTGGTGCAAGATACTATGGGAAATTTCATTTTCGATCATAGTGGAAATCATTAAAAAGATATGCAATAAAACATAACACTAGGGTTCTAATCTAGAAAGGATCAACTCCGGGTTGTTAAGCCCTTAAAATGGAGTAACCTCGCTCTGATACCAATTGAAAGTCCGGGGATCCGAACCCTAGAGGGGAGGGGGGGTGAATAGGGTGAGCTTTAATTATGACTAATCTTAACCAATTTTAACTTCTTTAAAACAAACTAGTCACAAGTGATGATTATCAAAAAACACTACAACAAATTGCACATTTCCCGAAACTATTTGCCGATGCAGGGAAAATTTGCATTGGCAAAAGTCTTATTTCCAACGCATATTTGGACTGCGTTGGCAATTAGTGTCGGAAAATGATAGTTTTACCGACGCAAGTAAGACCGCGTTGGCAAAAGCTATTGAAACTGCATTGGCGCCAGCAAAAAAAACACCAAAAGAGAGGGAAAGTTTTGCCAACGCGTTTTTATCTAATGGCGACGCAACAATGCGTTGGCAATTATCTTGTTTACTGGCGACGCACAAGTGTGCGTTGGGAAAGGTCTGAGTTTTTATTCGTACAATTGCCAACGTATGAGTTGCGTCCCTAAAGCCCCATTTATGATAAACTTACCTTTTCTGACACTATTTTCCGACACAGTGAAAAGTTGCGTTGGCAAAAGTCAGAGAAAATTGCTGCTTTTACCGACTCAAGTAGGACTGCGTTGGCAAAAGCTGTGGAAAAACTTTCCCGACACTATTTGCCGACGCAGTGAAAATTGGCATTGGCAACACTACAAGAAAGTTGGCTTTTAGTGGCGACTTTTTTTGCCGCGGTTTAATTTTTGCCACTAAAAACCCACATTTTGAGGCAAATATTTGATGTCGCCACTGAAGGCATTATAATGCTCACATTTAGTGGCAACTTATATGTTGTAGCTAAATTTCGCCACTAATTCCTTGGCGGGAATTTTTGGCGCCATGGGATTTTGGAGGGAAAGAGATTTAGTGGCAAGTTTTAATTTATCGCCACTAATGGTGTACGGTTTTAGTGACAACTATTTATGATCGCCACTAATTTCTTAGATTCTTACATTTAGCCGCGGTATATTTTTTGCCACTGTTTGTTCTATTTTCTGTGGCTACTTTATATTGCCACTAAAGATATATCACAAGAAATTCAACTTTTAATGGCAATATTTTTTGCCATAATTTAATTTTCGCCGCTAGAAACTCACCTTTAGTGGCAAAGCTTGATGTTGACACTAAATGTATTATGTGATCACATTTAATGACAACTTATATGTTGTAGCTAAAGGTCATTTAAGAGGGGAAGGAGATTTAGTGGCGAGTTTTCTTTTTTTGCCACTAATAGTCTAGGAGTTTAGTGGCAGCTTTTTATTTTCGTGGCTAATTGTCTAGTTGTCTTATTTTCGCCGCCTTTTGCGGCGACTTTCTATTGCCGCTAAAAAATACTTTTAGCCACAGTTTTATTTTTGCCACAAAAGACTCACTTTAGTGAAGGTATTATAATGATCACATTTAGTGGCAACTTACATGCCATGGCTAGAGGACATTTTGAAGGGGAAAGAGAATTAGCTAGAGGACATTTTGGAGGGGAAAGAGAATTAGCGGCAAGTTTTAATTTTTCATCACTAATGTGGCCCCCTACAATAATTTGTACTTTTACCGGCTTTTTTTTCCTGCATAATAATTAAATGTCGGGGAAAGTATATTTTTTACCGGTGAGAAATGTACTTTTACGAGAAAAAGATAGATTTTTTCCGGCGAAAAAAAAAAGGTCGTATTTTCCGACGATTTAATTTTTTTTCACCGACAGAGGGCAATGTTTTACGGCAAATTTCACCCGCCAACTATGCCAAAAGAAGGTGCCAATATTTTTCTTGTAAAAGTCTAATTGGAGCCAAGGTTCAGTCCCCCTATTCTCCCTCTGTAATTTTCAATCGACAAACCCCTTCTGCGCCTCCATCCCTCATCTCTCTAACCCATCCCTCTCTAGCCGACCCATCTCGCCTCAATCCCTCATTCGCTCACCCACGCAAGCCATCTCCTCTCCCAGGCGCAGGACCATCTCCCCCCCCCCCCCCCGCCCCAGGCGACCCCATTCCCTTCTCCCTCTCATCATCTCCATCTCACGATCCATCTCATCATCACGCCCAATAGCCCGGCATCTCCATCTCCATCTTCTTCCTCCCTACACAGACCTCTCCATCACCCTTCCTCTCTCACGGCTCACCCTTTCCACGCCTGTCTCTCCATAACCGACCCATCTCACAGCCTCCCCTGCGTTCAAACATCTCCATCGCCCACCTGCATTTTCCCTCATGAGATCCTCCTTGGTCAAGGGAATGAGAAGGCAAAGCAACCCCATCTCTCCAACCACTCTCTTTCCACGACCATCTCACTCGTTTTCAAGGCATCTCTCTCTCTCAATTACCCCCATTTCCTAACCTTGATGATGTTTCATTCTTTCTTTGTTTTTGAGGATTTCGGGTTGAGATCTGAAATGTGTAGTCTCCAAATGCTTCTCCCCTTGTACAGTGCTGTATCATCAGCTCGATTGACGTCGTGTCTGGGCGTGGATTCAAGGAGCTCCAGATTGTTGTCTCAGGGTACGCTTGAAAACCCAGGGGTTTAATTTTTTCTTTTTTATACCAGTAAGGATCCTTCTTTTGCATTTTCATCTCACTCCTTTTTTTCTTATAGAAGAATATGGTATTGTATGTCGTGATTTTTCTCATCTTCTTGTGGTTCTGCTTGGACTTTTGTTGTGGGGTTTAGATGCACTTTGGAATTGATTTGCACTAACTGGCCCTGATAAATTAGCCAAACTGCATCTTACTTTTCTTAGTATTTGTAGGGAGGGATAGGACTCCAAGTCTCACTTTATAATGTTAAGACTTTAAATACTACTTTTGAGTATAGAAAAAAAAATAGGAAAAAGAAAAAAATTCTGAGTTGGGTTTGTTACTACTTGCAAAGGATATGGCCAGTTGAGTGGCAGCAGATTCAAATTTTATATAGTTATTATCTTTCTATAGTGGAAATATTGTGGTAACCATCTTGTGAATTTGGGATGTGATGAGGTGTATAGTTTTGAATATGCTTCATATATAGAAGAGGTCTCCCGTCTGGCATGATAGGTGATGGTTAAGAGATGGGTACAATTAATTCACTTTTTTCATAAAACCCTCCTGGTCATCGAATGGACCTTGACCTTATCCAACATGTTCAGGTCCAAAGCATTTGAGTAGAGACTTAGTATACTTGAACATGAATTGGAAATAGGTGGGTCCAAAATAAATACCCATACTGCTGCTAAGCTTCTGATGCGTAAAAGTTACCATTTAAAGAATGG
The DNA here is from genome assembly GCA_038049695.1 of Cinnamomum chago. Taxonomy (NCBI): domain Eukaryota; kingdom Viridiplantae; phylum Streptophyta; class Magnoliopsida; order Laurales; family Lauraceae; genus Cinnamomum; species Cinnamomum chago. Next base: position 40,527,888 of record CP142453.1, on the reverse strand, counting down.
GAAAGAGAGATTACAATTATTTTCTTGGTCTCCCCTCTATCCCCATCACCTGAGGCTGATCCCTGCAACCCATTCTCCTTCTCCATCTGCCATTTATCAGAAGACCTCTGCGTCTCTCTCGGTCTCTTTCGTCTCCCTCGGCATCTCTCTCGGTGTGCCAGCTCCTCTGTCTTTGTCCCTCCAACATCTCCCATGTATTTGATTTTTTAGGGCTTTATAGATATCGTGTTTGAGTTCTGTTTCTTTTTTGCTTTTGAAGAGAGTTTTCATTCAATCTAGGCACATAACTGATACTGCCATCTTAAGATGATCTATTGTGTTATCTTTTGCCCTTTTGCTTTATACTGTCTGACAGCATACTCTTCTCTTCAGTCTACTGCTTCAGTTGCACCTTAGTTATGGCAGCCATCCAGTGGAACTCTCATGACTAATGACACTAGTGAACTAACCCTGCTGAAGATTCAGCTGCTTGTATTGCTTTGTCTAAGAACGACTCATATGTCATGTCTGCTTCTGGTGGAAAGGTTTCTTTGTTCAACATGATGACATTCAAGGTTTATCATCTCTCTTCTTCACAATCTTTGTGATCTTTTTTTCTTCTTGATTCAAATTGTTTGTTTGATATTACCAGGAAAAGTGTAGGTTCTTATGGTACGAGTTCTTAAATACTGCATTAAACTTAATGATATTCAATTTCAGGTCATGACCACTTTCATGCCACCGCCTCCTGCTGCTACCTTTCTGGCGTTTCATCCACAAGATAATAATATCATTGCCATTGGGATGGAAGACTCTTCTATTCAAATATACAATGTCCGAGTTGATGAGGTGATGATGCTCATATTGTTGATATTTGAATATGAGAATGTTTTCTGATAACTGTTTGTTTTTGTCCTTAAAATCATCGAAACAACACGAGCATGTGCTCATCAATCTTTAACTTCTTCAAGTTGATTTCACTTTGATTTATATTTTGTGATCTTTGCTGCTGCTGGTGGTGGTGTTGTCACTGCCACTGCTGCAGTTATATTTTCTTGCTGTATAATCTTATGTTTCTCCTATTCATGTGCCATGGTTTTGGCATATATCATTTGACCTTTATCTTATTTGATGCTTTACTGTAACACTAAGTATCTTTTTTCATGTTGGCAGGTAAAGATCAAACTTAAGGGTCATCAAAAGAGAATAACAGGCCTTGCATTTTCCCAGTCCATGAATGTGCTGGTCTCTTCAGGGGCTGATGCACAAGTAAGTATTGCTGAATATTTCAATGGTCTGCGTGCTCTCTCTCTCTCTCATGGCCTAGATTAGTTTTCCCTTTTTCTTTTTATTTTTCAAAACTGCACACACAGCGGTGTTTCTAATTTCATATTTATTGGGATAAGCATTGGTTGTTATCAAATATCCTGACTGCATGTTTTTGAAATTTAAGAAACCTGCTTTCTGCTTTGTTGAAATAAGTGTTGTGGTTATCATTGAATATGGCAAATGTATGTTTCTGATTATTCAAGGACCTTGGTTTTTAATATCAGCCATCCATTTCCTTGAATGTTTAGAATCTGAATATAAAAACCAATTAGTTACTGTGTTTAGTTTTCCTAGTTAGTTTGTTGGTGGAATACATTCATATGATTCAGGTATGAAAGTTAGTCATGGATAAGATGAATTTCTAAGTGATTTTCATCAGCCCCTGATATTATTATTTTTGGATAACCAGTACGATTGCAGTTGTGTGTGCAGTTTTCATGGTTTAGCGCAACAACCTGAGTTTTCTAAACCCTATTTAACCTTTGTTTATTTAGAGTTATTTATTTGAAAGTGAAGATCACTGGTGGTAAGCTTTTTCTGATGGGCCACCAGTTTGTAATTTGTATGGTCCATATATACTCGACCTAAACCGTGTTCATTTGGGAGCTGTAGACTGTTTCTTGTAGGGTGAGTGGGTTCCAATTATTTAGGATGGGCAAAAAAGTATTTACATGGGTAAGCATAAAGTCAATTATTTAACCATTAGTAACTGTGAGGGGCCTGCTGAATTTATGTAGTATGTACAGGCTATAAACCAATTAACAGACATTTTCACCAAAAACATTACCGCATGGTGGTCAAATTCTGATGATTTATGCCAAGCCGGGCATGAGCAATATCTATGCACCACCTTGAGATATAGTTCAAAGTGCTATGTTCATCTTGAATTAATGGGCATGAGTAATAATATCTCTGCACCACCTTGAGGGAGTTCTTAGTGCTATGGTCATTTTGAAGTAACATCTCTCTCTCTCTCTCTCTCTCTCTCTCTCTCTCCAGGGAGGGAGTTTTAATTGTTCTCTCGTGCACACCACCTTGAGGGAGTCTTAAGTGCTATGGTCATCTTGAAGTAACATCTCTTTATTTAAGCTTCAGTTTTTTTAAGGATACCGTCCTCTCATAAAGACATGATGAAATGTTGAAATAATCTCCCCGACCCACTCTTTTTTTGTGCAATAAGTTTTTAGGCTTTGACAAAAAATTATGATACTATGCTGTCCCATCCTGGAATGGTAAACTTTCTTGTAAGGTGTGGAAATGATGAGGTAATTGGTAACATCAGGAAGGCAAGGAAATGATAGTGACTTCTATTTCTTTATTGGTTAAATTTCAGCTTTGTGTATGGAGTATTGATGGATGGGAGAAGAAGAAATCAAGGTTCATCCAAGCCCCACCAGGTCGATCTGCAACAGCACTAGCTGGGGACACAAAAGTTCAATTCCACAATGATCAGACTCATCTCTTAGTCGTCCATGAAAGCCAAATTGCAATTTATGATGGCAAAGCTTGAATGCTTGCGTTTAGTAAGTTCTTACCCATACAATATTGAAAAATTGCTGCACTCATTCCATTTCAAGGCAACCATGGAATTTTTTGAGCTTCGACAATCGCCCCAACTAAGCTGGCACCGTTTCTACCCTTTTTTTTTCTGCAACATCATTTATTTACTGTCATGTAATTTTCAGCTGTCTTGTTTATGTTGCTAGTTCCAAAGCTTGTATTTTATTTATTTAATTTTATAACATAAATAGACATCTAGTGGGAAAAGGATAAAGCAGCACTACCTTGAGCAACTGAAGAAACGGCATTTAAGGGTCAACACACCCACCTAATTGCTTAAGTTATAGATGATACATACAGGAACTCCAGAATAAAAGTAGCAGATTACTTTTCTTGTGAGGTGGTGTGAATGCCTTTTTATCAGATAGGCTAAATTGGAAAACTATAGGTAAATATCTACAATTGGCTGCCAAATAGCCTCTCCTATGGTGGGAATTGATTACCTTGCCATCACCCTAATAAATCATATTCTAGGAAGGGGAAGCTCTAATCTACTTCTCCATCTTATATCTTTCACTCTTCACCTCTTTATTTTTTTATTTTTAGACCTCAATTTATAAATGAACTGCTATCTGTTGGAAAGACCACAAGATCAAGATGCACCATAACGAAAACAAGTGTTTGGATTTAAGATCCAATAAAGCACTTTCAACAAATCCCATTAATTTCACTATACAATCTCATCCCCTAGAACAAATATGACTACCTCCTGCCCACCAGGTAGAAATCTTGATTCCTTCGCCCATGAACTTGCCCATCATGTTTGATCCCTGTTCCATCTCCCAGTTTAAAAATATCATTCCACAGGCTCAACCCATCCCTAAAAGTACTTCCCTCACCATCTATTTTACCAAGTGGCAAGTACAAAATACATTAGCTATAAAGTTAAATGCAAACCGAGGAAAAGATGAAAAACAGTACATAACCAATGAAAAGCATTGGTCATAAAATTTTCTTTTCTTCTTCACCTTCAGCTATCCATGCCATGGATCAGTGACCCATTACTGCTTTACTCAGCTTCTCATAAGTGAGAACCATCCACATAAAGATCAAAAAAAGATCAAACTGTCTGTCCAAAGATAAGTTGTGACCTAGAGATGTAGATATCGGGTTTTGAGATACCAACTCTTGAGAAGATCTTCAACAATTTTAAGACAACAACTTGCAAGACTAATCATTTATCGTCGTCGTCGTCATCACCATAGCCATAAGAGGGGTCAGAACAATCAGATTTTGAAGCTTTTATCATATTATATATTTTTTTCGTCTTAGGAAGACTAGTAAGTTTCTTGTCTTTCTCCATTTCTTTATATTGTCAGAATCTAGAGGAATACAATAACTCCATAATGGAGAGCCAAAAATGGAAGGCATTCTACCTAGTTCAGAGGTGATAGAAGTGGAAGACTTGGAAGGAGTTAAAACCTATGATACCTGGATACTTGTACAAGCCCAACGTATCCGTATCGGACTGATACGATACTTGTATTGGTACATGATACTCCACGGATACTTCTAAGGAACAAGTTTAACATATCCTACTTATAAAGTCTTTTATTTCATATAGTTCTTTTAATATTTTTACTTTTCACCATAAAAAATTTCTAGAAAGGGTCAAAACAATGATAATTTCATTGATTCAAAAGTGATGTAAAGAAAAAATTAGGACACCCATATTTGTATCCGTGTCCTAGATTTTCAAAAGTGAGGAGTCGTATCCCCGATCTCCGTATCAGTATCCGTATCCATTTATCTTTTGAGCACTAAATTATATATCATGTTATGTGTTCTTGATGAGATTTCTTTATTTTACATAGCATTTTTTTTTTGGATGCACATATATCTTATGGGCCATATAGTAGTGTTTATGGGTAGTCCTTATGATTTTAAGCTTAATAGGACGAAGACCACCGAGTTGCACGGGGCACTCTTCGCTAGTATTGTAGATCCTAGTTTATTTCAATTGCCTAACATATATTAATTACATGACATATTTGAATGCTTTGATAATGCAGCGAAGAATGGAAGAGGCATTGTCGCAGCCTGAAATTAACTCTCCAGTGGCTGAGCAACAGGTGATCGAGAATCTGCTAGGGAAGAGGGTTGCAAGGAGGCAAGGGTACCGCTCGAGGGGCCCATCATCATCTTCTACTGGTATCTTGATGTCTTCTTAGATAAGCACCCTACGGCAGCAACTAGCTGATTCGTTGAAAGCACAAGAAGATTTGAGAGAAGAGTTGCGGCGACAGTATGAGGACTCGTAGAAGCAAATGCAAGATCAAGCAGCTATGCAGGGTTCACATGCAGAGTCAGATTCAGTTGTTGCTTTTCCGAGTCGGTATGGATGGTTCAGGCTCCTCCGAAAGATAAGGATTTGATGGTTTTATGAATTGACATAGGTCATCCCTCTAACAAGTTCATTTTGCTCCTTACTGGCCGTGTTTCATGGTGTGCTTTGGATATTTGATGGTGATTAGATTTTAGTTGAGATTTACTTTATTGAGATATTTGACTTTTTTTGACGTGGGATATTACATTTTATGTGGCATGGACAAGTTTTATGATTGGTTTTAGTTTATTGATGACACATTATTTTTTATTGTTACATGATGAATGTGGGATTATTTATTGTTTATCAATGCTTATGCTTGTGCAATGTTGAAAATGTAGATTTGAACAGGAAAATATTGTACAGGTATTTTTCCTAATTTTTTCAATTATTTCTTAATTGATAAGAAAAGCTATTTCTCAACGCACTCTCTGCGTCACCAAAAGTAAATTTCTTGACCTCGTTAGAGACATTTCTTGACGCGTCAACACGTCGAAATATGTATGACCGGCGGTATGCGTGCGTCGTCAAATATGTATTTTGACGCTAGTATGTGTGTTGGCAAATGTATAATCGACGTTATTATGCATCGGCAATGACGTAAATCTATTTCTCAACGCACTCTCTGCGTCGCCAAAAGTAATTTTCCTGCATCGTTAAAGACATAACCCGATGCTTCAATACGTCGGGATATGTATTACCGGCATTGTGTATGCGTCGTCACATATGTATTCCGACGCTAATATGTGCGTTGGCAAATGTATAACCGATGTTATTATGCGTCGGCAATTAGGTACATCTATTTTGCCGACGCACCCTCTGCGTCTCTAAAAAATAATTTTCCTACATCGCTGAAGACATTTCCCGATGCTTCAAGACGTTGGGATATGTATTACCGGCGTTGTGTATGCGTCGTCAAATATGTATTCCGATGCTAGTATGTGCGTCGGCAAATGTATAACCGACGTTATTATGCATCGGTAATTAGGTACATCTATTTCCCGACGCACTGTCTGCATCTCTAAAACAAATTTTCCTGCATCGTTGAAGACATTTCCCGATGCTTCAACACGTCGGGACATGTATTACCGGCGTTGTGCATGCGTCGTCAAATATGTATCCCGACGCTAGTATTAGCGTCGGCAAATGTATAACCGACGTTGTTATGCGTCGGCAGTTAGGTAAATCTATTTCCCGACGCATTCTTTGCGTCGCTAAAAGTAATTTTCATGCGTCGTTGAAGACATTTCCCGACGCTTCGACACGTCGGGATATGTATTACCTGCGTTGTGTATGCGTCGTCAAATATGTATTCCGACGTTAGTATTAGCGTCGACAAATGTATAACCGATGTTGTCATGCGTTGGCAGTGAAGTGAGGTTGACCACTAAGTTCATTTTTTTGCCGACGCTGTTGGAATTGTCGACGTTTGGGACGACGCACCTTTGCGTCGGCGAATGGCCCTTTTTAGCCGACGCTAAACATTATTACGTCGGGAATGGTTTTCTTGGCATTAGGTTGCCAACGTGGTGCCGGCGCATTGTACTACGTCGGTAAAGCCTGTCCCGATGCAATTCTGATTTTTCCAGATGCGGTGACTGCGTTGGTAAAACTGTATTTTGTTGTAGTGAAAAATGCGGAAGCTTAATAAAACAATCACCACAAAGCATGCACCATCACACAAGGATTTATAGTGGTTTGGCCTCAATGCCTACGTCCACTACCGGCTTGTGATCCAACACCCCACCGAATTTCCACTATTTATGCTTTTCAATAGGCTAAGCAATAACCTTTACAATGATGTTTTTCAACGCTTAACATCAACCTATTACACTATGTTTTTCTTAGGCTAAGCAATAACCTCTTCAACCAATGGTTGGTTATCTCTCTAATTAGTGTCTAAAATACACTTGATGGAGATACAATTTAGCTCAATACAATGCCTCTTAGTTAGGCGGATATGAAAATGAAAATATACTTCACACACACAAACACACACTATGAATGCAAAGATGAATGCTCAATGTGTATGTATGATGTCCTCAATCATTTTGAAAATGAAAGCTCATAAATGTATGCCAAGGCTTTTGAAAGTTTTAGCTCATAAAAACATTTATGATTGAGGAAAGAATGCAATTTACATGTTAAAAATAACTTGTAAAAGATATACATTTGTATCCTAAACAAGTTGTGAAATTCTAAGCACAAAACATGTGATGCATAGGGATGTCAATCAAATCAACAATGTAGCTCATAAAACATAAAAATAGATTTGATTGAAATTAGGGGACAAATCATATGTAATTATAAATACAACTTGAAAATGATATACCTATCAAAGCAAAGCAAGTTGTGAAACTTTAAAACAAAGTTACATAGATTTGTAAAGATGTTGAATCCAAAACATAAGTTATATTTGAAAGTGATTTTCTTATGATGAAAAACAACAACCAAAGATTCAACCAAGTATAGGAATCATGTTACATATAATTTCAAAGATGTTTTCATTAACATGATCTACTTAGATATACCAATTTAAGTACTACTTGAATTGAATCATAGTGATGCATCCAAAACAATAAATCAATTCAAAACATAAAACATGTTAAGGACACAACAAATCATAGTTTATCATGCTAGAAAAGGTTTACCAATAATTAAGCAAAGCATGAAAACATATGATTAAGGAAAGTAAAGCTTACTTGGTGATTTAACTTCATTAATCCAAGCTTTAGCTTTCCTAATGACCCCTTTCACCCCTTAGCTCATTCCCCTTTGATTTGCCTCAAAACCTCTCAAGGAAGGCCTAAAAATCCCTAACTTTTGGAAAAGGAATGAACTAGTATTTATAGCCAAAATGTGCCCAACAGCTCTTCCCCGGTCGACCTGGCCTTCACAACGGTCATAAAACAGACCGTTTGAAAAAGGGCTAACGGCTCTTTACCCGGTCAAGGGCCCGGTCGACCGCGCCCACTGCGGGTCGACCCGGGCCTGGGGCCAAAATTCCCTAAAAATTCATTTTTCAAAGTATTTCTTGAGGGAATTTTTGGGCCATTGAATCAAGCTTGAAAACATTTTTTGAATCATTCTAAGGGTTTTAAAACATGAAACATAAAAAGCCAAAAAAGATTCGAAATTATAAAACCAATGGCTTGCTTGATTTTCTAAAACTCCTTTTCAAAACTAATTACATCCAAGATTAAAAAAAAATCATGCATAAATCAATATTTCTTCAAGTCTAAAAACCAATGCATGTATAAATCAAGATTTTATAAATCAATGCATACGTGTGTAAATCAAATGATGCTAGAATGATAATGCATCTATCAAATTGCAATACACAAAATTCCTAACAATATCTAGAAGACTCTTTCTCCTCTTTTTTTTGTTTTGGTGTTTGTCATTCTTTCTTCCTGATATTATTTTTGGGCCTCCAAGCTCTTCTCTTCCTTTCTTTTTTTTCCGCTAAAATATAAGCTTTTCCCTTCTCTTTGTCCCAGAGCAGGGTCGTTGAAGAAAGGAAGAAGACAACCTATCTTGGGTGTCCCAGGTATCGGGTCGGTTCATGTTAGGTTCAACCCGGAGGCCAGATCCAGAATAGTAAACAGGCCCAAGGTTGGTCCAAGCCGTTGATGAAAGGAAGAAGACGACCTGTCTTTTTTTGGGGAAGAAGACAACGATTTGGGCTGGGTTTGGTTCCGGGTTGGTCCTGGTCAGGTCAAGCCTGACCCGTTTCAGAAGTCAAATTTATCTGAGTTCTGTATTTTTGTCAAATTTATCTGAGTTTTGGACAATTCTATCTGAGTTTTTGGCTATTTATCTGACTTTTGGAATAAATTTATCTGAGTTCTAGACAAATTTATCTGAGTTCTGTACAAATCTATTTGAGTTTTTGGCTATTTCTTTGACTTCTGGAACAAATTTATCTGAGTTCTGGAAAAATTTATCTAAGTTCTGGACAAATCTATCTGAGTTTTTAGCAAATTTATCTGAGTTCTGAAACAAATTTATCCGAGTTCTGGACAAATCTATCTAAGTTTTTGGAAATTTATTTTAGTTTTCGAAAAATATAGTTAACTTTCTGACAAATTTATCTCCATTTGGAAAATTTTAACTGAGTTTCAGAACTAAACTCAGACTGTTCTTTTAAAATTTATTTTCAATTTTTAAAATAAATTTAACTGAGTTTTAGCAAAAATACTTTAGTTTTTGGCAAATTTTTCTGAAATTCGAAAAATTGAGTTATCTTAGTTTTGACTAATGTATTTGCATTTTTTTTAAATTTATTTGCGTTTTTTAATTTTATTTTCATCCTTTGAAATTTAGTTACACTTTTTGAAATTGATTTTCATCTTTTGAAATTTATTTATATTTTTTGAAATTTATTTGGATCTTTTGAGATTTATTTGCGTCTTTTTAAATTGATTTTCATCTTTTGAAATTTATTTATATTTTTTGAAATTTATTTGGATCTTTTGAAATTTATTTGCGTCTTTTTAAATTTCTCTGCCTTTTTTTGAAATTTATTTCGTTTTTTGAGATTATTGCATGTTTTGAATTTTATTTGCATTCTTTTGAATTTATTTGTATTTTTCAGATTTATTTGCATTTTTTATTTTATTTTCGTCTTTTGAAATCTATTTACGTTTTTTGAAATTTATTTGGATGTTTTGAAATTTACTTGGCTAATTAAATGGTAGTTGAGCATTATTAATGGCATATCCCACTAATCATGGGATATGATTTTGAAGAAAGGGTAAATTAGACATCTTATGTCTTCAAATTTGGAAAAATGACCTATCACACTAAGAAAAAATATTGTGGACCTAAGGCAATAAAGTGCAATGTTCAGGGACCCGTCACCGAATGCCCAAAAAAAAAACTGGAAGATCTTGCAAATCAATCAAAGTTGGAAACTAATTCAAAGAGTCCATAATTTTAGCACAAAGTTGTTAAAGTTAACTCCAAGAAGATAGGTCTCAAGATTTTAAGTTTGCAACCAAGATTCTTCCAAGAAGAATTCACACGTCCAACACTTCCATCCCATAACTTCAGACGTCCAAGATGGTGGTCCAAGTCATCAAGATTTGTTTCAAATATGAAATTTCATATACGAATTGATTCTTAGCCAAAGTGGGCCCAAGAGAGGAAGTTGCATAAGATAATGAGAATCCTATTTTTACTAAGATTGTGGGCCGATCCCTTGAAACTCTCTCAAAACCCTCCTAATCCTAATCCAAATTGGACCCCACACTACTAATCCTTACCCAAATCAAAACCCTGCAAGCCAAGTCATCAAAAATACATAAAAGGAGCCTTAAAATGGGTTGCACGTGAATCCCATCTCCCCCATTCCTCTTGGACAACCAGCAACATATTCCCCCATTTTCCATTAATTTTTCTCCATTTTATCTTCTTCCATCACTACTTCATCCAAGGCCTTCCCTAAGGCACACCACCACTTGGATTTCTATGCCACCGTCGCACCGCCACCATTGCTACCGTCGCTCCACCATTGGACCATCCATTCATCATATTCCCTTGCTTGAATTTCAGATCGCAAAACGAGAGCCGGTTGGATCGCCGTTCAAGACCGCGAGTCCTTCTCCTCCGTTTAGTGTTTCATGTGTCTATGGTAAGGTTGGATGCATTTTATTTTGATTCAAATAATTTTGCAATGGTTATTTATTTGTAATGGGTCTTTCATTAATAAATCAAGTTCATGGGGTCTTGATCTTCACCAATGGGTCAACATTGAATTTTTGTGCAGAGTGACAGTGCACACTTGGTGCGGTGTTCTTCATTTTTCTTGATGGCATCAAGCAAAGTAACTATTGCAATATTTTAGAATTAAAATCCAATTTTTTTTATTCTCTAACTTTACTTTATTTTATTTTCATTTTTATGCATCTTAATAATTTTTGCAATTGGTTGGACTAAGAAATCTTATGGTGAATGCAGTAGTTAGATTAGGTTTCTAAATTAGGATTTTTCTTTTTCTTTGGCTGTAATTAATTTTTCAAACTTTTAATTTGTATAGGATTTTTTTAAGACTATAACTAGTTTTTCAATAGGACAGGTTTTGTGCGATTAATTACTCCATGTGGATTTACCTCAGACTTCATCGAGTTATTACTACATCGCGGCCTTGCACTTGGAGTTGAAGATCAAGTTTTTGGCATCGTTGCCGGGGAGATTTTCTTCGCTTGAGGTAATTTTTCCAACCTATCTTTTTAATTGCTTTGTGGGTGTGCCTTTACTATTCCGCAATCATTCTAGATCTAAGGGTAGCATGCATGGAATTTTTGGACCAGCCCTATTGCATTAAAAAGAGGATTTTTAATCTCTGCTTTTTGATAAAATTGGGACTATTTAAGATCTGAAAATTTATTCTTTCTGATTTTTCAAAAATCACATCAATTTCAGAAAATTGCCTAGTTTACTTGTTCTAATTTTGACTAGTTTAGGTCGATTTTTTTAGTTGCTGGTTAGGATTAATTAAGGTGAGCTAAAATCAGTTATTTTTCATATTTTTAGGCTTTTATAGTTTTTAAAAAAATTATGGAACTTTCCCTCACAAAGGCAAGTCTTAGATCGTGCAAATTCGGCTTTTTGGCCACCAAACTTTCCAAAATATGAAAATTTCAGAACTTTCATTAGAAACTCAGTTATTTTAGTTGTTTTTAAATTTAAAATGACTCTTAAAAACTTGCTGAAATTCTTTTCTAAGAAGGTTAGTTAATTCTTTGAAAAGCCGAACAAACTGCCTTTATTGATTGGTTCGATGTTTAGGCAAGTCTTGTCCCATTACATAAGGGAGACAAGTCTCTTGTTCTAGAAGGTGGTTTTTAAGCGGGTCCCTTGAAATGCATCGCGACCCCACCATATATTGATCTAAGGGCTTACCTGGTTGGGCCAGTTTCATATACTTGAGTTTGTTAACTTTCCTAAGAGATATCAAACTAGCTGTCTAAGATTAAGACTTTACAAGAATTTGGGAATCTTCTTTTAAATCTAAAAAACGGACCTTAGGTAGTTTTTCTTTCTAGGTTTCTTTAAAATAAAAGGGAAAACTAATCAAAATTCCAAAAAAGAAAGAAAGACCCTCACCTTCTTGGCAGAGGGACACCTCAAGAGCTTGATTAAATTCTACGAATCTAGATCTCCTGGTTCCCTTAAGATTTCCAATATGGCTGATGAGCATAGTGATAATGATGAGATGAGGAATGAAAATGAAAATGGGAACGGAGCCAATAATAATAGGGAGGTGAATCAACCTCTTAGGAGTCTCCATGATTACCTTCACCCTAAACGACAAGCCACACCATCGTGCATGGTTATACCTGCAGGTATGGGTCAATTTGATATCAAACCGGGGGTAATCCAACTTCTCCCCAAATTTCATGGACTTGAAACGGAAGGTGCATTTTTGCACATAAAAGAGTTTGAAGAAGTGTGTGCAACACGACACTTCAATAATGTGAAAGAAGACCTTATAAAATTTCGTTTATTTTCATTTTCCCTCAAAGATAAGGCTAAGGCATGGCTTCACTCTGTACAGCCCAATTCAATTGCTCTATGGTCCGACATGGTCCTAGAATTAAAAAAAAATTCCCATTACAGAAGACCAACACCTTACGGAGGAATATTATGAATTTTAAACAAAAAGACAAGGAGTCTTATTATAGGTGTTAGGAACGCTTTAATAAACTACTCCTTACATGTCCCCACCACGAATTTGAATTGCACAATACAATTTGTCACTTCTATGATGGACTTAGTCTAGAAACACATCAATTCGTGGAAATGATGTACAATGGGGAATTCATGGCAAAGAACCCAAATCAAGCATGGACCTACCTTCTGTTTTTGACAGATAATGCATAAAATTGGGACACATCTGAAAGTATAGACCCCTTAAAGCAATTGAATCAAGCCAAGGGAAGGGGGGGGGGTTATATGTATTAAAATAAAATGATGATCTTAAAGAAAAAATTGCTTATCTTACCAGAGAAGTTGAGTCCTTGAAATTTGTGAAGAATAAGGAACCTACTATAGTTTGTGGCATCTGCGCTAGTGATAAACACATTTCTTCTTAGTGTCCAGCACTCCCTACTTTCTAAGAAGTGTTTCACGAGCAAGCAAATGCCACTAACACATACAAGCGGAAGTTCAATAATTCTTTGGGTAACACGTACAATCCTAATTGGAGGAATCACCCCAACTTTAGTTGGAGGAATGGCCCAAATGCTAGTCCGCCCAATTTCAACCAAATGTCAAATCAATTTGGAGGTACCTCTGGTACATATGCTCAAAACAAACAACAAATGGTACCCCCTACAACTCAAATGACACCTTGGGATGAACTTGTGGTTAAGTTTATGGTAAATCAAGAGTCCATCAACAAGAAACATGATCGGAACTTTGAGAATTTACAAAACACCATGCAGAAGCCCTGCAAAATGATTGAAGTACAAAATAAGGGGGCTTTTCTAGCCCAACCACAGCCCAATCCAAAAGGACAATACGAGGTTCATCAAGGTAGTTCGTCAAATTCAAAGGAGCAGGTTCAAGCTCGTAAGACCCCGTCCCAAGTGACATCGATTAGTGTTAATTAAGTTGTGTTTTAGTTCTAAGCGTGTTTAGTGTGTTTTGGTTAAGTTGGGATTAGAATAGCTTTTAATATAATTTTGGAGATTTTGAGTGCCTTTGTGACTAGTGGGGCCCTTTGGGGGTTCCTTTTATGACTTTGTGTGTACTTGGGGATTTATCTGAGATTCTTGTGTTTATTATTTTAATCCCGTTTTATTTATCTCATTAGCCCCTACAACTTTTATGTTGATCCCGTACCCATTCGAGATCCCGAAACTTGACTTTCCTAACATAGAGGGCAAAACAGTCTTTTTACACTAAATCTGTACCCAAAAATAGGTATTCTTTAAACCCGCGAAACATATACTTTTTGGAGACTAGATATTTCGACGATAACTTTTCTCGTCTTTGTCGAATTCATCCGAAGTCCCGAAAACCAAGATTTCAGCCCAATGAGATTATTAGTGGTGGAGCCCACTCCCCATTTGCTTTATAAGAAACTCTTCTCCTTCCTTTTCTCTTTTCTAGCACAAGAACCTTAAGGTAGGGCTTTTCTCTCTTTTCCTTTCCCTTCTAGCTTTTCCATCTCCAAATCTCTACCAAACCTTGCACAAATGGAGAAATGCTTGTCTTCACTCTCTTCCTCCCTTTGAGAACTATCCATTGATACAATTTGTAGAAGATGATACCCATTTCAAGATCCTCTTTTAGGCCAACCTAGAGTTTTGAAGAACTTTCATGTAAGTAATCTTTCCTCTCTTTTGACATTGTGTCCTTTTAGCCTTTGGGAAGCCCCATACCTATTATTGTAAGTTCTTCTTCTTCATTCCTTGTTTTGGAGAATCGCAACACCTAGTTGACTGGCGTGCTAATGATGTTGTTTAGACATTTGATTGCTTTGAGAGACGTAACATTTTGAGAACGTTTAACCATTCTTTTGGGGATTGGTATTTTGTTTATATTGGCCTTTGTTGGCCTCTATTTTTGGGAATGTAACTAAATGATCTTTTGTATAAACTTTAACTTTTCTTTTGGGAAAGCACTTATGATCATTGCTCATTCTGATACTTGGTTTATACTTGTGTTTTTATCTTCTGACTAGAATTGGATTATGAATGTTTGATTTGCTACACGCTTCCGCACTTAATAGAAATATTTATGTTGTTGTGATATCCTCACCGCGGACACCTGTGGGAAATTAAATAAATGTACACACACATCTTCAGTCCCGATCCCGGATTAGTCCCGCATGGCCGGTCCGGGGTCGTGTTTCAGCAATTAAAAGAAACTAGAAATCCTAAGGACGTGGCGAGGATTCATTAGACTTTTTGTTAGCTAGTATTGTGTGAGCAATGTGTGACCATTTATTTGATTATTATATGCTAACAATTTGTTTTGCAACATCATGCCACCTCGTAAGAGACCGACAAACGGCAACCCCTCCGTAAGTAACAGTGATCACATAAGACCTGTTGAGGAAGACATGGTTGATAACAATATGCCAAATCAGTTCCAACAAATGATGCAGGCAATGCTTGACCAACAGCGTCAGGCCAATGAGAATCAGGCTAGATTGCAAGAACAAATACTGAAGAGAGAAGAAGATCATGCCAGAAAATTGGCAGAAATGCAGAGACAGTTGTTAGAGGTGTTACAGAGAAGGCCCGAACCGGTTCAAGCTCAATCCGCCATCGTCATCAATTAGAGGCAACATGACCCGAACGCTTTGTTTGAGCGGTTTCGGAAGAGAGCTCCAAAGGACTTTCTAGGCATAGAGGATCCATTAGCTGCAGATGACTGGCTAGAGCATACCGAGAACATCTTTGAGATCTTCCAATCCATTAAAGGAGACAGAGTGAAACTTGCAACATCTCTCTTTAACAGTGCAGCGGACATATGGTGGAAAACAGTTAGAGATGAATACAGGACTATGGCAGATGCAGTGGCCTGGACAAATTTCAAGATGCAGTTTCATGATAAATATGTACCCACCCACATCAAGAGACAAAAGGCAGTGGAGTTTCAACAGCTTGTGCAAGGGACAATGATAGTACTCGAATACCTCACAAAGTTTGAGAGATTGTCTAGATATGCTCCGGAATTGGTTGACACGGTGGAGAAGAAAATTGCAAAGTTCCTAGAGGGACTTAATCCCATCATTGAGAGAGACGCCACGGGCGTAGTGCCACCTATCAACTTCGAGGAAGCTATCAAGAGAGCCTACAAGTTTGAGAATTTTCATAATAAGATCCTTAGAGTTCTGTTAGGGATTTTGTAGATTGCAATTTGATGGATGCATATTCATTCAAGCATCATTTGATTCACACACTTGCATTGTTTTAGATAAACTTGAAATCTTGATTTATTCATGCATTGTTTTTTAAGTGTTGTAAAAGTATTGATTTATGCATGATTTGCTTTTAAATCTTGGATGCATTTGTTTTTTAAAAGAGTTTTAGAAATCAAGCAAGCCTTTGGTTTTAATCTTTTGAATCATCTTAGGCTTTTTATGTTCATGTTTTAAAAACCCTTGGAATGTTTTAAAACATGTTTTCAAGCTTGATTTAATGGCCCAAAAATTCCCAACCAAAATTACTTTAAAAAATTCATTTTTGGTAAAACAGGACTTTTACCGGCGGCCAAAACCACTTTTACCGGCGGTCTCTGGCCGCCGCTAAAAGCAGTTTTTCCAACGGTCAGAAATATGACCGTTGTGCTTTCCCGGACGACCGAGACCTGTTTCCAGGTCGACCGAGGACTAGTCGTTGGGTAATTTTGGGCTATAAAATGAGTTCTTTCCTTTGCCAAAAGTTGGGAATTTTCAGGCCCTCCTTGAGGGGTTTTGAGGCATATCAAAGGGAAATGAACTAAGGGATGAAGGGGATCATTAGGAAAGCTAAAGCTTGGATTAATGAAGTTAAATCACCAAGTAGGCTCTACTTTCCTTAATCATATGTTTTCATGCTTTGTTTTATTTTTGGTAAATCATTTGTAGCATGATAAACTATGTTGTGTTGTGTCCTTAACATGTTTTATGTTTTGAGTTGATTTATTGTTTTGGATACAACACCATTTGATTCAATCCAAGTAGTACTTTATCTTTGGTAAATCTAAGTAGATCATGTTAATGAAAGAACCTTTGAAATTATATGTAACATGATTCCTATACTTGGTTGAATCTATGGTTGTTGTTTTTCAACATAAGAAAATCACTTTCAAAACTATCTTATGTTTTGGATTCAACTTCTTTACAAATCATATGTTTTCATGTTTTGTTTTATCTTTGGTAAATCTTTAGTAGCATGTTAAACTATGATGTGTTGTATCCTTAGCATGTTTTATATTTTGAATAGATCTATTGTTTTGGATGCATCACCATTTGATTCAATCCAAGTAGTACTTTATTTGGTAAATCTAAGTAGATCATGTTAATGGAAAAATCTTTGAAATCATATGTAACATGATCCATATACTTGGTTGAATCTTTGGATGTTGTTTTTCCATCATAAGAAAATCTCTTTCAAATATATCTTATGTTTTGGATTCAACAAACTTTACAAATCATATGTATTATTGTTTTAAAGTTTCACAACTTGCTTTGCATTGATTGGTATATCATATTCAAGTTGTATTTATAATTACATATGATTTGTCCCCTAATTTCAATCAAATCTATTTTTATGTTTTATGAGCTACATTGTTGATTTGATTGACATCCCTATGCATCACATGTTTAGAGCTAATTAATTTCATACAACTTGTGAATCTTTGACATCATTAATAAGTTGTTTCTTTTAACATGTGACTTGCATTCTTTCCTCAATCATAAATGTTTTTATGAGCTAAAACTTTCAAAAGCCTTAGGCATACATTTATGAGCTTTCATTTTCAAAATGATTGAGGACATCACACACACACATCATGTACTTTCATCTTTGCATTCATTGTGTGTGTGTGTATTAGATTTTCATTTTCATATCCGCCTATTTTAGAGGCAAATGTAATGAGCTTAATTGAATCTCCATCAAGTGTATTATAGACACTAACTTAGTGAGATAACCAACCTTGTGGTTGAAGAGGTTATTGCTTAGCCTATAAAAGCATAATGTTTAGGTTGATGTTAAGCCTTGAAAAAACATCATTGTAAAGGTTATTGCTTAGCCTTGAAAAGCATATTGTAAAGGTTATTGCTTAGCCTATTGAAAAGCATAAATAGTGGAAATCCGGTGGGGTGTTGGTTCACAAGCCGGTAGTGGATGTAGGCATTGAGGCCGAACCACTATAAATCCTTGTGTGATGGTGATTGCTTTGTGGTGATTCTTTTGTTAGCTTCCGCATCTTGTATGATTAATCATCACTTGTGACTAGTTTGCTTTAAAGAAGTTAAAATTGATTAAAATTGGTCATAAATGAAGCTCACCCTATTCACCCCCCCCCTCTAGGGTTCGGATCCCAGGACTTACAAGTTCAAGGAAAAGGACAAGCTCATCAACAGAACTACCAGCATAAGAATCATCAGAACATGAAGCAGAGGACAGAATAGAATGCTCAGAGTCCATTGGTTTGCACCCACTGTCGGAAGAACCATGAGAGTGCATAGTGTCGTACACTTACAGGAGCATGCTTCAAATGTGGTTCCATGATCCATCAGATGAGAGACTGTTCAAGGCAGAACAGACAGAATCAATAGCAGTAAGGGGCACAACGTCTAGCACCACCACAAAAGGCAATAGTTATCCAGAATCAGGCAAGGCCACTTCAGCAACAAGCACCACAGCAGCAACATAGACCGCAGCAGCAGGCCTGTTATCAACAGGGACAGAATCAGAATCAGCGTCCCCCACAATAGAATAGAAACGTCGAACAAGGCAAGCCACAACAAGCTCAGAATAGGCCACAACAATGAGGACAAATCTATGCGGTTAATAGAGCTGATGCAGAGGCTGCAGGCAATGTCGTGTAAGGTACACTCCTTGTTTGTGGGATTAAAGCTAAGATTTTATTTGACCATGGGTCTACACATTCGTTTTTGTCTCATGCATTTTCTAAGTTGATTGATGTACATGATATAGAACTTGAGTTCATTTTGACTGTGGCAACCCCAGTAGGTAAACAAGTTATTTATAGAACCTTTTACCCTTGTTGTGCAGTTCAGATAGGAGAAATGGTTTTAACCACAGATCTCATTTTATTGGAGAAGTATGATTATGATGTCATCCTAGGGATGGATTGGCTGGCAGGGTACAATGCCACAATGGATTGTTTCCATAACACCCTTACCTTCAAGTTAGATGAGACACCAGCAGGGGTGTTATTTTAGGGAGAGAGTAGAAATCCTCATACAGAGTTTGTCTCAGCTGATTGACTATTCAAAAGTGGATGTGAAGCATATTTGGCGTTTATCATGGAGGATAACCGATCCCAAGGGGTGGAGGAGATCCCAATTATTTGGGAATTCCCGGATGTTTTTCCGGAGAAGATTTCAGGTTTACCACCTATCAGAGATTGATTTCACTATTGAGTTGTTACCAGGGACCGCTCCGATTTCGATTGCACCTTATAGAATGGCTCCGGCAGAATTGGGGGAATTGAAGACTCAGTTGCAAGAATTATTAGACAAAAGTTTTGTGAGACCGAGCATTTCACCAAGGGGAGCTCCGGTCCTGTTTGTCAAGAAGAATGATGCTTCGATGAGGATGTGCATAGATTACCGAAGATTGAATCAAGTGACCATCAAGAATAAACACCCGTTACCAAGGATAGATGAATTATTTGATCAGTTACGAGGTGCCTCATGTTTTTCAAAGATTGACTTGAGATCTGATTACCATCGGCTGAGAGTCAGAGAATCAGATGTGTTGAAAACAGCTTTCCGAACAAAATATAGCCACTATGAGTTCCTAGTGATGCCATTTGGGTTGACCAATGCACTGGCAGTGTTCATGGCGTTGATGAACAAGATATTCGCGCAGTACTTGGATCAGGTTGTGGTAGTATTCATAGATGACATTTTGGTGTACTCCAAGACCAAGGAAGAGCATGAAGAGCACTTGAGGATAGCACTGCAACTTCTAAGAAAGAATCAGCTGTATGCGAAGCTCAATAAGTGTGAGTTTTGGTTGGAACAAGTAGCATTTTTGGGGCACGTCATCTCCAAGGAAGGATTATCAGTAGATCCATCCAAGATTGAGGTAGTAGTGAAGTGGGAAAGACCGAAGAATGTGACAGAAATCAGAAGTTTTCTAGGATTGGCAGGATATTACCGGAGGTTTGTGTAGGGATTTTCATCGATTGCGTCACCTTTGACGAAGTTGATAAGGAAGAATGTACCATATGTGTGGACATATCAGTGTGAAGATAGTTTCCAAGAGCTGAATAAGAGATTGACTACAACACCAATCCTTACTTTACCATCCGGAAGCAGTGGTTTCACCATTTTTACCGATGCTTCGAATGTTGGACTTGGTTGCGTGTTGATGCAAGAGGGAAAGGTTGTTGCATTGGATCCCGGCAGTTGAAAGATCACGAGAAGAACTATGCCACCCATGATCTTGAGTTGGCAGCGGTTGTCTTTGCGTTGAAAATGTGGAGACATTACCTCTATGGAGAGAAGTTCGAAGTCCACTCCGATCACCGCAGTTTGCAGTATTTTTTTTCTAAGAAGGAACTGAACATGAGGCAGAGAAGATGGATGGAATATATCAAGGATTATGATTTTCCAATCAAGTACAACCCGGGGAAGGCTAATGTAGTTGTTGATGCCTTGAGAAAAAATCAGTAGGCTTCGCAAATTTATGTGGCACTTGTATCTTTGAGCAATTTGAAGAATTGAGTATAGATCTACAGCCACTAAGGAAGGGTGTATTGTTAGCTAACATGTCAATGTCAGAGCCTTCCTTCATTCAGAATATCAAGGATAGTCAGTTGCAAGATCCAGAGTTAGCCAAGATTTCAGAGCACATAGCAGAACGTCCTGACTTTCGTATTGTTAATGGAGTTTTGTACTACCTTGACCGTCTGTGTGTACCCAATATTGAAGATTTGAGGAATGACATTATGACCGAGGCTCAGAGTACGAAGTATTCAATGCATCTAGGCAGCACGAAGATGTATCAAATTTTGAAGGCTAGATTTTGGTGGAACAACATGAAGAGAGAGATTGCAGCGTTTGTCTCCCGTTACATGACTTGTCAATTGATTAAGGCAGAACATAAAAAACCTCCAGGATTGTTACAGCCGTTAGAGATCCCGAAATAGAAATGGGAGCACATTACCATGGATTTTATTTCGGGACTACCGAGGACCAGCAAAGTCAACGATGCGATATGGGTCATTGTGGATTGTCTCACCAAGTCAACTCACTTCACTCCTATGAGGATAGGGAAGAAGATGCATATGCTACCCTTGGCAGAGTTATTTGTCAACGAGATTGTCAGTCAACATGGACAACCAATTTCTATCACATCTAACAGAGACAGCAGATTCGTCTTGAGGTTCTGGAAGACACTACATGAGTCCATGGGTATGAAGTTACAGTTCAGCACGACTTATCACCCGTAAACAGATGGCCAGTCAGATAGGACTATTCAAACTCTTGAGGATATGCTCAGTGCCTGTGTTTTAGATTTCAAGACTCAATGGGATGAAACTCTACCGTTGTGTGAGTTTGCTTACAACAACAACTATCATTCAAGCATTGGAATGGCGCCCTTTGAAGCCTTGTATGGCAGAAGGTGCAGGACACTTGTATGTTGGGAAGAAGTTATCACCTGCAGTTTCCATGGACAGACATGTTAGGAATTTTGTGTATTGCAATTTGATGGATGCATTATTACTTTAGCATCATTTGAATTTTCACACATGCATTGTTTTAGAAAAACTTGAAATCTTGATTTGTACATGCATTGTTAGAAATATTGATTTATGCATGTTTTGATTTTTAACTTGGATGCGTTTTTATTTGAAAAGAAGTTTTATGAAGCAAGCAAGCCTATGAGTTTTAAATCTTTCAAATCAATTTAGGCTTTTTATGTTTCATGTTTTAAAACCTCTTAGTTTGATTTAAAACGTGATTCCAACCTTGATTCAGTGGCCCAAAGTTCCCATAAGAAATCTCTTTGAAAAAAAAGCAATTTTAGGGAATTTTGGTCCCAGGCCCAGGTCGACCCGCAGTGTGGTCGGTCAACCAACTGCGCGGTCGACCGGGAAAGAGCCATTGGCTCCTTATTCAAACGGTCAGATTTTTTACCGTTGAAGGCCAGGTCGACCCGGGGGTCATGGGGTCGACCGGGGAAGAGCCGTTGTGAGCTTTTTGGCTATAAATAGTGGTTCAATCCTTTGAAAAATTAGAGGATCAAGAGGCCCTCCTTGAGATGTTTTGAGGCCAATCAAAGGGGAATGAGCTAAGGGATGAAAGGAGTCATTTGGGAAGCTAAAGCTTGGTTTCATTGAGTTAAATCACTAAGTAAGCTTTACTTTTCTTAACCATATGTTATCATGCCTTGCTTTATTATTGGTAAATCTTTTCTAGCATGATAAACTATGTTTTGTTGTGTCCTTAACATGTATATGTTTTGAATTGATTTATTGTTTTGGATGCATTACCTTGATTCAATCCAAGTAGTACTTAAATTGGTATATCTAAGTAAATCATGTTAATGAAAACATCTTTGAAATTATATATAACACGACTCCTATACTTGGTTGAATCTATGGTTGTTGTTTTTCATCATAAGAAAATCTCTTTCAAATCTATCTTATGTTTTGGATTCAACAACTTCACAAATCATATGTACTTTTGTTTTAAAGTTTCACAACTTGCCTTGCTTTGATAGGTATATCATTTTCAAGTTGAATTTATAATTACATATGATTTGTCCCCTAATTTCAATCAAATCTATTTTTGTGTTTTATGCTACATTGTTAATTTGATTGACATCCCTATGCATCACATGTTTTGTTCTTAG
Organism: Cinnamomum chago; assembly: GCA_038049695.1. Classification (NCBI taxonomy): domain Eukaryota; kingdom Viridiplantae; phylum Streptophyta; class Magnoliopsida; order Laurales; family Lauraceae; genus Cinnamomum; species Cinnamomum chago. The sequence goes on along the minus strand of CP142453.1, from coordinate 40,505,136 downwards.
AATTTCACAACTTGTTTAGAATACATATGTATGTCTTTTACAAGTTATTTTTAACATGTGATTAGCATTCTTTCCTCAATCATAAATGTTTTTATGAGCTAAAACTTTCAAAAGCGTTTGGCATACATTTATGAACTTTCATTTTCAAATTGATTGAGGACATCATACATACACATTGTGCATTCATCTTTGCATTCATAGTGTGTGTGTGTGTGTGTGTGTGTGTGTGTGTGTGTGTGTGTGAATTAGATTTACACTTTCATATCCACCTAATTAAGAGGCATTGTAATGAGCTATAAATTGTATATCCATCAAGTGTATTTTAGACACTACTTAGAGAGATAATCAACCTTTGGTTGAAGAGGTTATTGCTTAGCCTAAGAAAAGCATAATGTAGAGGTTATTGCTTAGCCTTGAAAAGCATATTGTAAAGGCTATTGCATAGCCTATTGAAAAGAAAAAATAGTGGAAATCCGGTGGGGTGTTGGATCACAAGCCGGTAGTGGATGTAGGCATTGAGGCCGAACCACTATAAATCCTTGTGTGATGGTACATGCTTTGTGGTGATTATTTTTGCAAGCTTCCGCATTTATTTACTTAATCACCACTTGTGACTAGTTTAATTTAAAGAAGTTAAAATTGGTTAAAATTGGTCATAATTGAAGCTCACTATATTCACCCCCCCCCCCCTCTAGGGTTCGGATCCCGGACTTTCAAGACCATAGTAAGTGAAACTAGTGACAAAGTCAAGCTAATTCAAGAACGTCTAAAAGTAGCCCGGAGTAGACAGAAAAGTTATGCAGACTCTGACCGAAGGGACCTACAGTTTAAAGAAGGAGATAAGGTTTTCCTGAAAGTGTCACTCACGAGGGGAACATTGAGATTTGGATTGAAGGGCAAGCTATCACGAAGATACATTGGGCCGTATGACATTGTGAGCAAGATCGGTGATGTGGCTTATAGATTAGCTTTACCACCCAAGCTATCCGGCATACAGAACGTCTTTCATGTGTCTATGTTGAAGAAATACGTCCTCGACCCTTTGCATGTACTCCGGCATGAACCTTTAGAGATTCGAGAGGATGCTACATATGTTGAGAAGCCCGTTCAAATCATTGATACGAAGGAACAAGAGTTGAGGACACGAACTATTCAATGGGTGAAAGTACTTTGGGAGAATCATGGACCGGAAGAAGCAACGTGGGAACTACGAGATCAAGTGCAGAAGAAATATCCACATTTACTTCCCGAGGTGAGTTGTATTTCATTTGGTGGACCAAATGCCTTAAGGGGTGGAGGATGTAAGACCCCGTCTCGAGTGACATCGATTAGTATTAATTAAGTTGTATTTTAGGTCTAAGCGTGTTTAGTGTGTTTTGGTTAAGTTGGGATTAGAATAGCTTTTAATATAACTTTGGGAATTTTGAGTGCCTTTGTGACTAGTGGGGCCCTTTGGGGGTTCCTTTTATGACTTTGCGTATACTTGGGGATTTATCCGAGATTCTTTGTTTATTATTTTAATCCCATTTTATTTATCTCATTAGTCCTTACAACTTTTATGTTAATCCCGTACCCGTTTGAGATCCCGAAACCTGACTTTCCTAACATTGAGGGGAAAACAGTCTCTTTTATACTAAATCTGTACCAAAAATTTGGTATTCCCAAAACCCGCGAAACATATACTTTTTGGAAACTAGATATTTCGACGATCACTTTTCTCTTCTTCGTCGAATTCATCCGATGTCCCGAAAACTATGATTTCTGCCCAATGAGATTATTAGTCGTGGAGCCCACTCCCCATTTGCTTTATAAGAAACTCTTCTCCTTCCTTTTCTCTTTTCCAGCACAAGAACCTTAAGCTAGGACTTTTCTCTCTTTTCCTTTCCCTTCTAGCTTTTCCATCTCCAAATCTCTACCAAACCTTGCACAAATGGAGAAATGCTTGTCTTCACTCTCTTCCTCCCTTTGAGAACTATCCATTGATACTATTTATAGAAGAAGATCCCATTTCAAGATCCTCTTTTAGGCCAACCTAGAGTTTTGAAGAACTTTCACGTAAATAATCTTTCCCCTCTTTTGACATTGTGTCCTTCTAGCCTTTGGGAAGCCCCATTCCTATTATTGTAAGTTCTTCTTCTTCATTCCTTGTTTTGACCCATTTAGGGTTTATTTTGGGGGTTTTTGTGTGTAGCTTTGGATTTTGGCTTGGAGAGGTGATTAGAGCTTGATTTGCTTGATTAGAGACCTAAGGCAAGTGGATGAAATGATAGTTTGAGCATTTAATGGTTTTATGAGAAATGTGGTTGGTTTTGTCATTCTTATTCATGTTTATTAGCTTGCATTGATTTGAAATAAATGCTAATTAAAGAGTTTTGCTAACTCATTTATTGTCATGGAAAGGTGATTTATAGTCTTTCATTTATGTTTTGATTTTAGCAAATGAATCCTTATGTATGGTGGTTTCCTTTCCTCTTTATCTTATGGTGGAATGAGGTGAAGAAGATGGAGATTTGATGAATGTTGATGGATGTTTCTATGGTGTTTTGGATGATGTTTGAAGGGAGTTTTGAGCCTCCTATTTTGATGTAGAAATGAGGCTCAAAGGGGTATTGTAAGAAGAGGACAAGGGGAAGCGCAAAACTGTCCCGAAACCAGCTTCTCGACAGTTCGCTCGAGCGAACTTGACAGGTTGCTCGAGCAAAGTGTCCAAAAAAGGGTTCGAACCATTCCAGAGGACAGTTCGCTCGAGTGAACCTTACTTCGCACGAGCGAACCCTCCTAGAACTCATTCTAGAAAGTGGTTAGCTCGAGCGCATGGATTGTTAGCTCGAGCCAACCCGAATTGGACGAGTTCGCTCGAGCGAACGCAATTTCGCTCGAGCGAACCCTCCCAGAAAACCATTCCAAAGACCACCTCGCTCGAGTTCGCTCGAGCGATGTGCTCTGTGGGTCAAGGGCTATGTTTGGGATAGTGATGAATTGTTTAAACGTTTTTGGACTACTCATTGAGAACCCCTCTATGTCAAGGAGATTTACCAGGCAATGTATGAGGCCATTTGAGAAAGAAATCACATCACGAAAATTCATTGAAGTTTTGAAATTACCGAGGTGTGTAAGGAGCCCGGAATGTCTCCAAACTCAAGGAGTACCAAGTTGTTATTAGATCGACATACGGGACCCCTATTCATCTTAAACAAATCTTGAACCCAATACCTGGGGATCCGAACCCTAGAGGGGGGGTGAATAGGGTGAGCTTCATTTATGACCAATTATAAACAATTTTAAATTCTTTAAAACAAACTAGTCACATGTGATGATTTATCATACAAGATGCAGAAGCTAACAAAAGAATCACCACAAAGCAATCACCATCACACAAGGATTTATAGTGGTTCGGCCTCACTACCTACATCCACTACCGGCTTGTGAACCAACACCCCACCGGATTTCCACTATTTATGCTTTTCAATAGGGTAAGCAATAACCTTTACAATATGCTTTTCAAGGCTTAGCAATAACCTTTACAATGATGTTTTTCAAGGCTCAACATCAACCTATACACTATGCTTTTATAGGCTAAGCAATAACCTCTTCAACCACAAGGTTGGTTATCTCACTAAGTTAGTGTCTATAATACACTTGATGGAGATTCAATTAAGCTCATTACATTTGCCTCTAAAGTAGGCGGATATGAAAATGAAAATCTAATACACACACACACACTATGAATGCAAAGATGAAAGTACATGATGTGTGTGTGTGATGTCCTCAATCATTTTGAAAATGAAAGCTCATAAATGTATGCCTAAGGCTTTTTAAAGTTTTAGCTCATAAAAACATTTATGATTGAGGATAGAATGCAAGTCACATGTTAAAAGTAACAACTTGTTAATGATGTCAAAGATTCACAAGTTGTATGAAATTAATTAGCTCTAAACATGTGATGCATAGGGATGTCAATCAAATCAACAATGTAGCTCATAAAACATAAAAGTAGATTTGATTGAAATAAGGGGACAAATCATATGTAATTATAAATACAACTTGAATATGATATACCAATCAAGACAAAGCAAGTTGTGAAACTTTAAAACAAATTTTCATATGATTTGTAAAGATGTTGAATCCACAACATAAGATATATTTTGAAAGAGATTTTCTTATGATGAAAAACAACACCCAAAGCTTCAACCAAGTATATGAATCATGTTACATCTTTCATTAACATGATCTACTTAGATTTACCAAATAAAGTACTACTTAGATTGAATCAAATGGCGATGTATCCAAAACAATAGATCTATTCAAAACATAAAACAAGTTAAGGACACAACAAATCATAGTTTATCATGCTAGAAAGGATTTACCAATAATTAGAGCAAAACATGAAAACATATGATTTGTAACAATGTTGAATCCAAAACATAAGATATATTTGAAAGTGATTTTCTTATGTTGAAAAACAACAACCAAAGATTCAACCAAGTATATGGATCATGTTACATATAATTTCAAAGATTTTTCAATTAACAGGATCTACTTAGTTTTACCAATTCAAGTACTACTTGGATTGAATCAATGGTGATGCATCCAAAACAATGAATCAATTCAAAACATAAACATGTTAAGGATACAACAAAACATAGTATATCATGCTACAAAAGATTTACCAAAAATAAAACAAAGCATGACAACATATGGTTAAGGAAAGTAGAGCTTACTTGGTGATTTAACTCATTAATCCAAGCTTTAGCTTTCCTAATGATCCCCTTCATCCCTTAGTTCATTTCCCTTTAATTTGCCTCAAAACCCCTCAGGGAGGGCCTTAAAATTTCCTACTTTTGGCACAGGAAAGAACTCATTTTATAGCCCAAAAATGCCCAACGGCTAGTCCCCGGTCAACCCCATGACAGGGCCTGGTCGACCGGGTACACACAACGGCTATAAAAATGCCCGTTTGAAAAACTGCTTTTAGCGGCGGCCAGAGACCGCCAGTAAAAGTGGTTTTGGCCGCCGGTATAAGTCCTGTTTTTCCAAAAATGTATTTTTTAAAGTAATTTTGGTTGGGAATTTTTGGGCCATTAAATCAAGCTTGAAAACATGTTTTAAATCATTCTAAGGGTTTTAAAACATGAAACATAAAAAGCCTAAGATGATTCAAAACTTTAAAACCAAAGGCTTGCTTGATTTCTAAAAACTCTTTTAAAAAACAAATGCATCCAAGTTTTAAAAGTAAATCATGCATAAATCAATACTTTTACAAATCTTAAAAGCAATGCATGAATAAATCAAGATTTCAAGTTTTTCTAAATCAATGCAAGTGTGTGAATCAAATGATGCTCAAATGATTATGCATCCATCAAATTGCAAACTACAAAATTCCTAACAGATGTATTTTACACTTGTCTTGATTTTTGTAATTTGACCTATGAGTCGGCACCACTAAGCTTGGATAACCTTGTCAGTCTGATCCACTGACTTGGAGATCCCCCTCTAGTCCTGCCAGCTGCGGTTTGGATCCCGCTACCCGGTTATTACCGTGGTCTCGTCCCGATACCCCGGATTGCTATCGTGGTTCCCGATGCCCGGCTCGCTACCGTGGTCATGTCCCGTATATTATATGTATATGTATATATTTCGTTGTTTATCCTCACCTCGTGTGACTGAGATCAACGCCTTAATATCGCTCTATCACTTCAGTGATAGAGGACTTAGCTTCATGTTGTTGTCATCTTGCTTGTTTTCCGTTTCCCTGGTTACCTTTATATGTTTTACAACGCATACTTGTATTTGAATAAATGATTTATCTCTTTTATGGAAATTGTTATTTAAACAGGTTTAAATGCTTTTGAAGGTAAATTCATTTATTGTTATATTGTTATGTCTTTTCACCCGTTTGCCAAATCGTCGTGTTTGACCCACTCTTTGGTACTCAGGTCCAAACATTGTCTATCCCGAGGCGAAGCTTGAGGATGCGATCGGCGAACCGCAACGCCTAGTTGAGTGGCCTGCTGATGATGTCATTTAGACATTTGATTACTTTGAGAGACGTAATATTTTGGGAACGTTTAACCATTCTTTTGGGGATTGGTATTTTTTTACATAGGTCTTTATTGGCCTCTATTTTTGGGAATGTAACTAAATGATCTTTTGTACAAACTTTAACTTTTCTTTTGAGAAAGCACTTATGATCATTGCTCATTCTGATACTTGGTTTATACATGTGTTTTTATCTTGTGACTAGAATTGAATTTTGAATATTCGATTTGTTACACGCTTTCGCACCTAACAGAAATATTTTTGTTGTTGTGATATCCTCACCGCAAACACCTGTGGGAAAGTAACCCTCCGCCTGGAAAGAAAGAATCTCTCAATCTGCCTACTTCCTTCTCGCTACCAGCATGAGATACATTTTCTGATCCACTTGCTTTCTCGTTTGACTTGAGGATTGCTGGTTCACACTACTAGAAAAAAGGGTTTTTATATCGGCTAAAAACCGATATAAAAGACCTATTATATCGGTTTTTCAGTAAACTTCAAACCGATATAAGTACCCCCGATATAATAGATAACTATAACCGATATAATATGTGTATTATTTCATATCGGTTTTTGGACAACTGATGTCTTTTAAACCTGAAATTATAACACATATTGCTGTAAAACCGATATAAAAAAAGTGAAACCGATATAAAAAGTATTTATAATATCGGTTTTTTGGGATTGTATTATATCGTTTGTTCTGTAACCGATTTAATATTATATATGTATTTTTTTTTTTTTATAAATAGTCCTTCTAGAAAGGGTCAGGTGACCTTACGGTCACCTGGCGGCTAGCCGCCCTTTGCAAGGGGGGTAGCCGCCAGACCCACGGTCAGCTTTCCAGTAAGCATTTTTTTTTTCAGGATGATTTTCTGTGCTTCCTGCGGCTAACCGCCAGTGCACCTGCGGCTAGCCCCCAACTTTTCCTGCGGCTAGCCGTGAGCCATCCTGATTTGAATGGCAGAATTTGTCTCCAGTAGAAAATTCATAACTTCCTCTTCTGAACTCGAAACAACATGATTCTTGATCCAAATGAAAGATTTATCAGAGGGATACAACTTTCATGTTTTGAGATTTAACCCAGATTGAATGGAAGGTAGTGTAAACTCACCTTGAAGCGGACTGGTCACAGAAAAACAGCAACCCGAGTGAAGCAGAGTTGTCTCCAGTAGAAAATTCATAACTTCCTCTTCTGAGCTCCAAACAACATGATTCTTGATCCAAATGAAAGACTTATCAGAGGGCTACAACTTTCATGTTTTGAGATTTAACCCAGATTGAATGGAAAGTAGTGTAAAATCACCTTGAAGCTGACTGGTCACAGAAAAACAGCAACCTGAGTGAAGCAGAGTTGTCTCCAGTAGAAGATTCATAACTTCCTCTTCTGAACTCCAAACAACATGATTCTTGATCCAAATGAAAGATTTATCAGAGGGCTACAACTTTCATGTTTTGATATTTAACCCAGATTGAATGGAAAGTAGTGTAAACTCACCTTGAAGCGGACTGGTCACAGAAAAACAGCAACCCGAGTGAAGCAGAGTTGTCTCCAGTAGAAAATTCATAACTTCCTCTTCTGAACTCCAAACAACATGATTCTTGATCCAAATGAAAGATTTTTCAGAGGGCTACAACTTTCATGTTTTGAGATTTAACCCAGATTGAATGGAAAGTAGTGTAAAATCACCTTCAACTTCTGGCGGCTAGCCTCCAACTTGGAGGCGGCTAGCCGAACCAAGTTGGAGGCTAGCCTCCAACTTCTGGAGGCTAGCCGTCAACTTGGAGGCGGCTAGCCGAAACAGCAGGGAAAAAAAAAATTGTGAAGAAACGCAGCAGGGAAAAAAAACAGCAGAAACACAGCAGGGAAAGAAAAACAACAGGGAAAAAAAATACATAACAGCAGCAAGAAAAACAGCAGCAGAGATCGTGAGAAAACAGAACAAAAAAAAAACAGAGAGAGAGAGAACAGAAAACAGTAGCAGCAGAAGAAAAGGGAAAGAAAGAAACGAAACAAAAAGAAAGGAAAGAACGTGATGTACCTGGCACCTGCACAGCGCCGGAAGAGCAGCTTCTTCCTCTTCGTCGTCGTCGTCTTCTTCTTCTCCGGAGAACGAGAGTGAGCGAGAGAGACAGGGAGAGCAGAGAGAGAGTAGAGAAAGCGAGAGTGAGAGAAGAGCAGAGAGAGCGAGAGTGAGAGGAAATGGGTTTTTGGAGGGAGAGAAGCGCTGGGAAGAGAGGCGAGAGTGAGGAGAGAAGTGAGCGAGAGTGAGAGGAAAGAAGGAATGATGGAGAAAGAAAGAGAAGGGAGGGAAGGAAATAAAAAGAGGGAAAGAAGGACTGAGCCCGCGCGGGGGATTAAGGGATTTGAGGTATATAATATCGGTTTCATAATAACCGATATAAAATATTATATATAACTGGCGGCTAGCCGCAGGTGCACTGGCGGTTAGCCGCATGTGCACTTGCGGTTAGCCGCATGTGCACAGGCGGTTAGCCGCAGGACGTCCTGAAAAGGGAGGGAAGAAGGAAAAATAAAAAGGAGGGAAATAACCGATATAAAATATGTATATATAATATCGGTTCCATAATAACCGATATAAAATATGTCTATACAACCGATATAAAATATTTGTCTATAATATCGGTTTTATTGAAATTAATATCACATATTTTCCTAACCGATATTATATATAGAGATAATTATGTCGGTTCCAGTGTAACCGATATAAAAAAAAAATTGACCGATATAAAAAAATATTAACCGATATAAAATACCTTGACTGAAGATATTATATCGGTTATATGAAAAACCGATATAGGACAGTTTTTGCAACCGATATAAAAGCCCTTTTTTCTAGTAGTGTCAACTCGGCTTCCTAGCTATTGGAAAGAGAAAAATGAGAGTATGACATTACCGGAAGCGCATCGCATGTTCTCTCTGATCGTACGCTTGAGCTGTGCCTGTACCCTGGAAGATTGTCTGATCAACAGCACCTTGAACCGTAAGCCTAGAAGTCATTTGCCCGCAAAGCCTTGACCTTAAAGCTACCCGAAAGAAATGAAAGAAAGGCTTTCTACGGCGCTTGCCTTAGAATACCGAGCGAGCGCAGTTTACGAAGTGAGTCAAGAAGAGCGAGTGTAGTCTTTTTCCTTTTTGAGCAATGAAAGAATTTTTTCATCTTTAAGAAAAAGCTTGAACAAAGGAACTAGATTGAAAGATGAGCTAACTGCCTGACCTGCGCACACAACACAAGGAGTCTACCAGTCCAGGGAATGGAACCGCTTACCGCTACCAGAAGAACAAGTTTACTACGACCACCGACAAAGAGCCCTCGAGTATTTTTGCAGTAGATTTATCACAGCACCTGCGCCTAGAAGTCAACTGCGCCTGCTACCGCTAATGGAACAGAAACTCTCTTTGGGAAAGCGCCTCTCGCTTAGAAAACAACATACTTAATCAATCAATCAATTGCTTGACTTACGCAACAGCAATCATTTTTTCTACGGTGCATGACCTGTACCCGCTAACCAAAACTGACTATCACGAGTGCCAGGCGCCTACTACCGAAATCTCTGCAGTGCTTTCACTGGACTTGCTTCCCAAGAGAAAAAACAACACTCTAAATATACCGTACGCCTGTAACCGCTACCGGAAGAACAAGTTCACTACGGCACCTTGACTTGATGCATCGCATTCCGTTACCACAACAAGAACACTTTTTCTACGAGCGCCCCTATTAGTAAGGCATGTACCAACTCCCAAAAAAAGAAGTCGAGTGTGACTAAAATTCACCAGCCCCTGACCCGTAACTGAGACTACTGCTTGCTCTGCCCTTACCGCTACAGCAAATACAGCCTTTACGCCCACTCGCTTACCGAAAGCAAGGGAAGATTTCTTTATCCACTTCAACGGTGCGAGTGGAAAGAGCGAGCCACAAAAGAAATCTCAGGCAGGAACCTCACTCGTCTATTGAAAAGAATAGGAACTGGTCTCTTTGTTTGCTTGTCAGGATCGTCATAAGAGTCAATAGAAGTAGGAATCAGAATTTGAAACAACCCAACCAAGCAAAAAACCAATCTACACCAGAACAAGACATCTTTCAAGAAAGCAATAGTGTAGTAGGCTCGTTAAGTCTAAAGTGCAATAAGGATTGGATTCCAACTAAGAAAGTGGAAGTCAACGGTCAGCCAAGTCAGCAGCTATTGGTCCTTATGACCCATAGTCTATAGTCTACTATTTCATACTCTTTGGCTTAGGCAAGGACGCGGGTTCGGTACGCAAGTAATCGGAAGAAGAGTATTCGGCATACAATACAAGCAAGCAGGAACAGCAACCAGCAAGCATAGTCAGACGGAGCGAGCCAGGTCTTACAAAACCACGGGTTGAATGAATGCTGCTCGCCACTTTGGAAAGCCAAAATAATAGGTTTCGGAGTATTGGCTTAGGAGTGTGAGCATGAAGAAAAGCAAGCAGGAATTGATAGTCGCTGGGGATATAATATAGGCATCGACACTGAAAGGAACAAGCAAGAGTCACTTCAATCGCTACAAGCAAGAGGAAGAGGTAGGAATGGATAGTTAGATAGAATAGGTACACAAGCAATCGCCACAGGAACCGGTATATATGAGTAATCGTAATGCACGCAATCAAAGGAACTGTAAACTGGATCTCCTTTGCTTCGTCCCCTCCACCGAAACAGCTTTCAATCGGGAAAGGAATCCACCCGGCCCGCCTGCCATCAGTAATAGGAAAGCTTTCAATCAATAGAAATCGTATTCCTGATGAAATCCCCTTTGTTTGAATCCCATGGTATGGACTTCTTTCAGTAGCAGGACTCTCTTCTGTTCGTTTGAACTCTTTTTAGTTGCTGGAACAGAGGAGAACATAATAGGCATCCATTAGCTCTGTCCCTTCGCACGACATCTATGAAAGCAACAGTGGGCGAACCGGCGGTGAGCAGGAAGAGGGAGGACCACCCGATCACTAGGAAAAAGCAAGCCTATTCCCCTTGGATCCCTTTCTTTGTCTTTCATCCCCCCGTCCCGTTCTTTCTAATTCAACAAACAAAATAGGGGCAAAGCGCCCGTTTGAAGTTACGAAGGTTAGACCTGAGAAAGTACGAAAGAAAGTAAGTTAAGGTTACGAAGTCACTTAGTCAAACTATAAAGAAAGGGAGGCTGACGGTTACGAAGTAAGGTCAGCTGGTTAAGGAAAGCTGCGGTTATGAAATCGCTTAGCCATTAATTAATTAATTAAGTAGTAGTGAGGCGTCGGTACGGAGTCATGTTAGCTGTGGAGAGTACACTTATGGTACGGAGTTGCGTCAGCTATGGATATAGACTAGGCTAAGGGACGGACTTCATCTCTTCTATTCTCTTCACTTACACCTTACACTTTTGCTGAGTCTAACGAGGCTCAGGTGTGGAGCCTTCCACTGTGGACCGAGACAACGCAAAGGTAGAACACCATAGAAACTTCGCTGACTTTCTCATAAACCTTGATTTCGCTACGCTCAATAAGAACCCGGAATAGCGGAAATCGGTTCGTGTTCCGCTTCCAAAGTCAGTCGTCTTTGCCCAACTGTGAACTGCAGACGACTCTCTAATGGTTCCATTCCTTCTGACTTTTGGGTCAGCGCAACCCGAATGGGAAGAAGAGGGTCTGCCAACCGACGGCTACGTCTAGTAGGTATGCGACCCCCAAACAGCGGGCAACTCGACTTTGTACATTTGCTGAGCAAACCTTCCATTGGGAAGGGAACTTCTCACCGAAGGAGGCAGTAGGAGTGAAGGAGGTGAGAAGCTACAGCTTCTGGAATGCAAGCTTATCCTTTACTTTTGATTTTTTAGAGCATACCGCTATTGAAATAATACAAAAGAGTTTATGGATGAAGTAATCGGAGTGACAAATTGTTACGGTTGCGGAAACCGAAGAAAGTCGGGAACCGTCGGTTACCTTTTGAATCAAAGTAGCGACGAGCCGAGTACTACGACTACAGGGGGGAAGCAAAGCTTCGTAGACAGCTTCGCTTCCTCATCGCTTCTTTTTGGCGACACTCTTCTGGTGACTAGCTTCTCCAGTGGGTGGCTTGGTAAGCAAGCTACCTTCAGTAGAGGTCAAATCCCTATCAATAATAGGTCGGAATGGTGGGGAAGGAGGCCCTCTCTACTTCAAAGGAAAAGGGGATCGTCGTTTCACAGCCGCCCCTCTACAATTACCTTTCGCCCAACATGATCAATAACGAAGACAGAGAATTACGTAGATAGGAGGACGAAACGAACCAACCACTTGTCCTGATCGGAACGATTGAGGAAAGAAAGAGAATGGTGGCCCCTTTCACCCAGGGCACATCGTCGGAGAACAATGTCGGGGACAGGGGGAGAACCCTCTGTTGGTTATGCCCTTTAAGTTAAGGTTCTTCCATATTTAGATATGGCCAGATAGAGATCTATATCTTTCTATCGATAGATAGATCTATTGAGAAATGGATCGTCGATCTGGTTTCGACGATCTATGAACAAGAGAGATCCCTAAATATCAAATTTAAAAAATAGATGAATAGATAGGGCTGAGCCGATAGCTGGGCTGGGTACGATGATGGGCGAGAGAGGGAATGAAACCTTCGGGATGGATCGGGAAAAGTGACCTCCGGCTCCGCCCACGACTTCCTTCCCTTCGCGTAGCTCAGGTGACTCCGTTCCCTTTTTTTCCCATAATGAATTCGGTCGACCCAATCCGCCTATCCTCCTTTCTTTCATTGGACCACTGCCCGGGACGCCCCTATTAATTCAATGATTAAGGGCCCCGGGAGGAAACTTCGGAAAGAAAGCCTATAGGTTTCGTTGGTCTGGTTGTCCCCCCGGCGGTGGCCGGGCGGGCCCCGGTTCAATCTTGCCAATTCCACCTAGACATGGCTCAATAGAAGGGTAAGGTAAAGTGTTTTAAAACAAAACTCTTAGTGTCGAAGCACGGTCTTCTGTTAGGTCCTATACAGACAAGAAAGCCTCTTGGCTATACTCTACCGTTCTCCTCCAGCGGTTCTTCCCTTTCGCCGAGCGGGGTTCCACTCTGTAGGAAATGCATAGGAAGTCCACGTAGCAAACCGAGGCCCTAGGTGCGCCGGACTGCTGACGAATAATAGGTACCCCCACCCCAGGCAGAGTTAGTGAGCCGCGTAATAGGCGACCATTTCGTGCTGTTCGGGGGGCACTTGAATCAACCGCCGACGCCCAGCTGCGTCTGGACCCCTATCAAATTTTTGGGCCAATTCCCCCTTCGTACTACCCAAAAATGAGATTCTTGCCGAATCCGAGTTTGCTGCTCCAACCATTACAAAACTAATACCTATTCTGTTTAGTACTTCAGGTGCTTCTGCGGCGTATAATGTAAATCCCGTAGCGGATCAATTCCAACGAGCCTTTCAAACCAGTACTTTTTGTAATCGACTCTATTGCTTCTTCAATAAACGCTGGTTCTTCGATCAAGTTTTGAATGACTATATAGTCAGATCGTTCCTGCATTTCGGATATGAAGTCTCATTCGAAGCTTTAGACAAAGGTGCTATTGAGATATTGGGCCCTTATGGTATCTCGTACACATTCCAACGATTGGTCGAGCGATTAAGTCAACTTCAAAGTGGATCTGTTGTACGAAGAGTACGTTATGACATGTGGCCGCCTGCATGGTGGGGGCGGCTCCTCCATTGTGGGTAAACGGGAAACCCGACTCTATGGACCTGAGGAAAGGTTGCACAGGAGTAGTAAGGGCGTTAAGACCGGAGCTTTTTGTAGTGCTAGCAGGAATGCAAGTGAACGAATTTGTTGATTCACGGCGTCGAGTACTTGCACTTAAGATCCCGTGACTCAACCTGTAGATGGTGATACCACCACCTTAGGAGACGTGTTCTTCTCTTATTCACTTGTGCTGGTGGCGGAGAGGTCGGCGCCTGTGTTCTGGCTTTGGGGGCGGTCCCTTTCTCTTCTGAGGTTAGGTTGCCATCTAGGTCTCGGTCGTGGGTGACTTCACTATTATGGTCTCATTCTTCCCTTCCCTTGATTCACAATCCTTGCAGCTGAATTAATCCCCCATGTGTCGAGACCTGAACCGTGGTGCTCTTCTACAACTTCTTCTACATAGGCTCCTCAACTTCTGGAATTGAGAAAGACACCTTTCCAAGCCCGAACAAGATCGGAAGAACTGATCGCTTTCTACAAAAACAAAATAATTATCTACTAGCCATCTTTTGTTTCTGTGAGAATGTCGTAGGACTAAAGGAATTTTTTAAGCTGAACATGCTCCAAAGATGCCTAAAGCATTTCGCTTTGATAAATCGACTGTCCGCCGAGTGAAACGGTTCCTCGCTAAAGAAAACCAAAGTTCCACTCCAACCAAGGAAAGAGATAGATCAATTCTTGGCCAAATGCCAATCCTCTTATAATGAAAGAGAAAAGGAGTTTAGTTTCGAGAACAAGAATCTATAAACTAGCGGTGAACAACGGAGCGCTCCGCCCCGTCCCTCCGACCCAAACCTAACCTCCTGAAGAAAGGGGAATGGAAACTGGAATCAAGCAGAGATAGAACCAGAATCACCCACCGGCCGATTAGTTGATTTTCACATGCATTCTGGTGAGAAAAAGAAGTACACTAAACTCAAAAGCTAGGGGGAGCGGTCCGTCTGCTTGAATGAGCAGTAATAGGATCCTCTTGTTGGAAGCTCAGCTCACGTCCGAACAGGTCTTAAGCGCCTTGCAACTGACTTGCAGCAGTGATTCAAAAAATAAAAGAAAAAAGAATGGTGACTCAATGGGGGTGGGACCAGCTGGCATAATGCACGCTAGAACGTGGGAATTCGAGGTCTCATGAACGACTCCTATACTACTACTTTGACTTTGTTTTTGTTTTGTTCGTGGACAAACGATTTCTGATCAGGCCTATGGATTGATCTTTTTAGATCTACGGGCCGGCCGGCCCCGGCCGTTCACATGAGCATAGGGAATCTATACTTGAGTGTTCGATTGGGCCCCTGACAGGATAGGTGAGGAATCACTCTTGATCTGATCTATTGGGGCCTACAACTTCGCCGAGCCGACTAGCATCCCTTTCCACTGTGCATTTATCGAACAAAGAAGACGACTATAGGATATAGGATCGAATTTGCTTTCCGTAGTGAACTGGTCGTCCCATACCTTCTGCGTGTCTCATGTGTGTCGAACCAGGCCAAAGTGAGCGCCTCGCGCGATACAGCTTTTTGGCCTACTCTTGCGGGTTCCAGCTTCACTGAAATAGGTAGGGCTGGGCGAGAAATGGTCCCCTGTTGTCTATAGGGCCTTCGATTCCACCGGGGTCTTACGGTCTCTGAGAGAGGGGAGAACTACCTAACTAAAGAAGAATAGTGCTCTTTCTAAGAGTAGGCGTGGAGAGCTTTTTGCGGGGAAACTTGCAAGTACAGCTTGGGGGGAGGCAGGCGTCGACCCAAGCTTATGAATATTCGGACTATAACAGTTCCGATGAACAGTCACTCACTTTTGACCGTTATACAATTCCAGAAGATGATCCAGAATTGGTCAAACACGTTTATTAGAAGTGGACAATCGAGTGGTTGTACCAGCCAAAACTCATCTACGTATGATTGTAACACCTGCTGATGTACCTCATAGTTGGGTTGTACCTTCCTCAAGTGTCAAATGTGATGCTGTACCAGGTCGTTCAAATCAGACCTCCATTTCGGTAAAACGAGAAGGAGTTTACTAGCGACTGATCTAATGAAACGAAATAAAAAAATAGAGTGTTAGCTGTCGTCTAAATACTAAGAAAGGCGATAGTTGTCGCTATCGTTACAAACTAAACTAAGGGAGATGGGTGGGATAAGAATACTATACCTAACAATCAATCCCTACCTAACCTTATACTAAGAACTATGGGGTGGTTGGGCGGGAGAAAAACTAAACTAACTATCTAGCCATGCCATACCAAAGAAGCTAGCCCCGTAGCGAGATAGAGAATAAGGGTTGGGGGGAGGGAAGAGATATGCTAGATTACAGTACTCGTGTAGAGAGTAGGATCGAGATCTAGGGTAGGGTAAGCTTCAACTCAAATATGATCGAGAAGAGCATTTCCGCAGCCTTTAAAGGTGCGTTGAACGTGGGCGGTGGGTGGGGAAGGTAGATGTGATAGAATGAGAGATCACTATTATTAGTGGTCAGTTGCGATATGCGATATCCGTTCCCTTGGAAATGAATTAACTTCTTTCATTCCCCACCACCCATGGAAAGGCCTTCCTTCTCGGACCAAGGGATTCCTATTCAGCGGATTCGGCATCTGATGGTGAGGCCTATGATGTGCCGAAAAGAGTGACTAGTAGTACCACGATGAAAATGACTTGACAAATGCCAGAAAGAAATGTCCCGAGGGCCATAACGCCATAAACGAGTGCCACAGAGCATGAAATTGACCTGAAAGAAGGTTCCTATTGCCATAAGAAATTACTAGATAGAATGAGTAGTACAAGTTTCTTTAAAAATAAAAGTAGTCGAGAAATACGGTGTTGAGAAACAAGTGCCAGGATGCGTTAAGGCGCTAAACATGTGGTCGTAGATAGAGAAAGGAGTGGATGGAGAGCAGTTACAGTCGAGTCGCTAGCCAGGAAGCACTTTTCCACTGCCTAAGCTCCAAGCTCACCCAACCCGATAGCAGACTAATTTCAACCACTTTTCAACTACTTTTCTCATAAATTCATAAAAAATGGAGTCCTTTTTTGCGACTTCAGATCGGCACCCTCGCTTTGAACCCCATAATGAAAGTCCTGGGGATCCTAACCCTAGAGGGGGGGGTGAATAGGGTGTGCTACAAATATGACCAATTTAGATCAATTTTAATTTCTTAACAAAAACTAGTCACATGTGATGATTAATCAAACAATATGCGGAAGCTAATATAAACAATCACCACAAAAGCATGCACCACAACACAAAGGTTTATAGTGGTTCGGCCTCAATGCCTACGTCCACTACCGGCTTGTGATCCAATCACCCCACCGGATTTCCACTATTTATGCTTTTTACTAGGCTAAGCAATAACCCTTACAATGTTGTTTTTCTAGGCTAAACAACAACCTCTCAATGTGCTTTTCTAGGCTAAGCAATAACCTTTACAAAATGCTTTTCTTAGGCTAAGCAATAACCTTTACAAGATGCTTTTCTTAGGCTAAGCAATAACCTTTACAAAATGCTTTTCTTAGGCTAAGCAATAACCTTTACAAATGAGAGATTTCTCAAAGAAGGTGTCTTCACAAAAGAACACTCTAAGAGATACAATTTAAGCACAATGTATTTGCCTCTAAATAGGCTTATATGAAAGTGTAAATCAAATTACAAACATACACTAAATGAGCTAAAGTGTGTGCACAAGTGTATGAATGCTTTTACTTCAATCAATTTCTACAATGATGCTCCTAAATGAATGCTTGATGCATTTTAAAATCAAAGCTTATAAAATGATGATTGAAGAGAAAACTAATCACATAAAAGATTCAAACAACCTTGAAGAAATGAAACAAACAAGTTGTATGAATGTTAAAGTCTAAGAACACATGTGATTAGGATAAGAGAGTTTTCAAACCAATCTAATTTACCAAAGATGATATTGAGTTTGCAACACAACTCTAGAAATCATGCATAAGTGAAAATACAAAGATTTAAGCATGCATGGATTTCATTTTAATGGAAATCAAAATACAAGTAAAGTGTACCTTTTTAAAACTCAAGTATTTGATTTCCAAATAGCCCTCTAGCCTTTCCAACTTCTTCCCCTTTCTTTGGCTCCAAAGTGGTCTGAAAAGTTCATCTATCAAGCCTTGAAAAAAGTTGGAAATGAATGGACTTTATACAAGAAAACAGTCCAACGGCTAGTCCTCGGTCGACCTGCAAACAGGTCTCGGTCGACCGGGATCACACAACGGTCAGAAAAATGACCGTTGGGGCTCCAGGGGCCCAGTTGGCCTGCAGTGTTCCCAGTCGACCGGGACCTCTGAGCCGGTCGACCGGCGACACTGCCAGACCACCCCCCTGGGATAAAAAATCCCAACTATTGCATATTTGAAGGTTTCTCTTGGTGGGGATTTTTGGGCCACTAAACCAAGCTTGGTAACATGTTTTAAATCAACTTAAGATGTTTAAAAAACATGAAACACACAAAGCCTAAAATAATTTGGAAGATTTAAAATATAGGCTAGCTTGATTTCTAAAAACTCTTTTCATATGAAAATGCATACAAAGATGATTCTGAAAGTGATGAAAGTATGCAAGACACAAACCTAAATACTCAATATGATTTCTCAAAAGTAATACACAAAGAATTAGGTTTTCAAAAGAGTTTGGATTCTAAAACCAATGCATCCAAGTATAAAAACAAAACATGCATAAAACAATACTTTTACAAATCTTAAAAGCAATGCATGTATAAAACCAGATTTCAAGATTTTCTAAAACAATGCATGAGTGTAAATTCAAATGATGTGAATATGTTAATGCATCCATCAAATTGCAAATACAAAATCCCTAACACATAACACAAATATCACTGCCTGGCGGGCGGTCTATTCGAAGGAGTAGTTCCATTCCTTGTACCTACTAACCCTACCCATATGCTCGCCAGACATCACCCCCTGCTTTGACTTTGCATCAGATCCATTGCTTTGACGACCGAACCCACATATCATCATGTTTCACCATCGACCATACACTCCATGTCGTGTGGAAAAAGAAAGACCACATCCCTTGCTTGAACAACAGAGCTCGTTTACCTCGGATAGTGGCAGACGGAAAGGAATGGAGTGGCTGAAAGGAGGGTAGAAATGACAAGGAGTGATTCACAATAAGGAAAGCAGCTCTTAGGAGGTGGGGAAGAAGGAATGAAGTAGGGCAGGATCGCTTGCTTCAACGAGGGGAGTGGGCCCCAAGGAAAGGAAAGGACTAGTTCAACCAAAAGAATGATTAACGACAGAAGGAATCACCGAGAGCAGGGAGGGGAAGAGTGACTAAAACAAGTAGTCGAGAAAGAATTACTAGATAGAATGGCATTGACCAGATATAAGTACACAAGAGAATGACTATCACTAACCATAAATACGATACTATAAGGCACTCCCTTGCCCCTCGGCAAACAACCACAGCCCTAAGCCCGTCCACTAGCTGCTTCAAGTCTATCCATTGGCCAAAAACAGGATCTGTTTTCTCAGCTTTTCAACGGCACACCCTTGCTTACGCTTCGAGATACCCTTCGGCAAGTCTTCGGTAGGTAAAGAAACTGAATCCCGATTTCAAAATGACTCAAAACCAGGGATCAAATCACTCAATTTTTAATGGCACCCACGAAGAACAGGAGGCACCTCAAACAGTTGTAAAGGCAGATAGTGGTTTATGGTTGAGGGTTATCCGATGGCAGCGGAGCTTCGCGATATTCCTGAATGGGTTCCCATTCGGGAAGAGTCTTATAGAATCTATCGCCTTACATGTTTTGCTCTGTCCTTAGCCTCTTGTTAAGGAAGACCATCTTACTGCTCTTGTCATACTTCCACCTGCAATAGTAGTTTCGGACCAAAAAGACTGTCTTTTTGTCCCTCGTGTGATCTACTCTAAGTCCATAATCCCACCGGATGATCCAAGGGACTTGGTTTATCGCCAAATAATGCAAGACTGAAGATGGCTTGATGACTTCTGGTACGGATCGAGATCCCTTCATTTCGTCGAGTGTACAATAGTTCAGGGCTGCAACCGGGACTCCGTGAATCCTCCACAATTTTTCTCCTTTCCCAATTGGAATCTTCCATGGTTGGAAGTCTTTCCCTAGGAGGATAAACCCGGAATGCCTTCTGTACGGATTGTTAAATGTACACACATCTTCAGTCCCAATCCCGAATTAGTCCCGTGGGCCCGGTTCGTGGTTGCGACAAAGCTGTTACTACTCTACGTAGTGGTAAAAAGATTGAAAAGCCTAATTTTGAAAAAGATAAACAACTTGCATCCTCAGATTAGGAAGGGAAAGAAAATGAAGTCCCTCCCATCAAGGAGAAAAGCCCAATTCCTCCAGGATTGAAGCCCTTACCGCCTTTTCCCAACTAATTAGCTCTTCCCAAGCCATCTATACAGAACCAGGAAGTCTAGGATGTGCTTAAAGAAGTCAAAAATAACATCCCGTTGTTAGACACAATCAAACAAGTCCCATCTTACGCAAAGTTTCTTAAGGAATTGTGCATGTTGAAGCATAAGACACATGTACAAAAGAAACCATTTCTCACTGAGCAAGCTAGTGCAATTCTAAAGCACGACACTCCCCCTAAATTCAAAGATCCAGGATGCCCCACAATTTTGTGCATTATTGAAAATTATCAAATTGAACAAGCATTGCTTGATCTTGGGGCGAGTGTCAACTTACTACCTTACTCGGTCTATGTAAAATTGGGGCTGGGCAAACTCAAACCCACTCAGGTTACTCTACAGCTCGCAAATCGATCAATCAAAAGACCGAGAGAAATAGTAGAAGATGTGCTTGTGCAGGTTGACAAGTTCTACTTTCCAATAGACTTTATTATGCTAGACACTCATCCTATGGCAGATCCTCATTCTCGGATTCCAGTAATTCTGGAGAGACCATTTTTAGCCACATCCAATGCATTGATCAATTGCCGAAATGGAAAAATGACGCAACCTTTTGGTAACATGACATTAGAGCTAAATTTTTTTTACCTTTACAAACAACCACGGGATGATAACAATGACCTTAAAGAAGTAGATTTGATCGGTGTTTTTACAGCAGAAACTTTTGAAAAATCGATCTTCGATTCCATTGAGTCAATTGAGGACCTGGCCCTCTACGAAGAAACACTTGATAGCACTGTTGAAATGGTCAGCACTGTAGGCAAACCCTATTTTGAAAAGATGGCACCAACTGGTACTCTGTCTCTTCCATCTCTGGTAAGCCGCCCAAACCTTAGTTGAAACCCTTGTCCTCTCACCTAAAATATGCATACCTTGGAGAAAATGAAACATTTCCTGTAGTCATTTCTGCACACCTTAACAAGGACCAAGAAGTCCAACCCTTAGAAGTGCTCAAATTGCACAAGGGTACAATTGCTTGGACCGTGGCTGACATTAAGGAAATTAATCCCCTCGTATGTACACATCATATCTATTTGGAGGAGAATGCAAAACCCTCCCGTCAGATCCAACAGCGGTTAAACCCCACCATGCAGGAAGTGGTTAGGGCCGAAGTTTTGAAACTTGTAGATGTGGGTATATCATCTACCCAATTTCAGATAGCCAATGGGTCAGCCCTACCCAAGTTGTACCCAAAAAGGTCGGCGTTACTGTAGTCTGTAATGCTAATAATGAGCTCGTCCCAACCCGTGCACCCATAGGTTGGCGAGTTTGTATCAACTATAGAAAGTTAAATGTTGTCATACGAAAGGATCATTTCCCCTACCCTTCTTGGACCAAATTTTAGAATGGGTAGCTGGCCACGAGTATTATTGTTTATTAGATGGATATTCTGGACACAATCAGATAGAGATTGCCCCCAGAAGACCAAGAGAAAACAACTTTCACACGCCCCTTTGGCACCTTTGCTTACTGACGGATGCCCTTTGGGTTGTGCAATGCTTCTACAACCTTTCAAAGGTGCATGCTGAGTAATTTTAGTGATATGGTCGAACATTTTCTTGAAGTCTTCATGGACAATTTTTCAGTTTTTGGAGATTCATTCCAAGATTGTTTAGGTAACTTAACTAAGGTCCTCTCTAGGTGTGAAGAAAAGAACTTAGTATTGAATTAGGAAAAATGTCATTTTATGGTACGACTAGGGATTGTCCTTGGCCACATTGTATCATCTAGAGGATTGGAAGTGGACAAAACCAAAATAGACTTAATTTCCAATTTGCCCGCCCCAAAAACTATAAGAGATATAAGATCTTTCTTAGGGCATGCCGGATTCTACAAAAGGTTCATAAAAGATTTCAATGTCATTTCTAGACCATTATGCAAACTTCTGCTAAAGGAAGCAGAATTTGAGTGGCTGGAGGCATGTCAAGCGGCTTTTACCAAGCTTAAGGACATGTTGACGACTGCTCCAATTATGCAACCTCCAGGTTGGAGCCTGCCCTTTGAAATCATGTACGATGCTAGCGATTATGCGGTTGGGGCAGTTCTTGGGCAATGTACGGACAAAAGGCCATATGTGATTTACTATGCAAGAAGGACTTTAAACAGTGCACATATCAATTATTCTACAACAGAGAAAGAATTATTGGTTGTGGTCTATGCACTGGATAAATTTCGTTCCTACTTGATTGGATCCAAAAGTGTGATCTTTACTGACCATTTTGTGCTGAAGTATCTTCTTTCTAAGAAAGATGCCAAGCCCAGACTGATCAGATGGATCCTTTTACCCTAAGAGTTCAATATTGAAATCAAGGATAAAAAAGGAGTAGAAAACGTGGTGGCTGATCATTTTTCTAGGCTTGTCCTTTCCAAAACTTAAGAACCCTTACCAATCCAGGTCACTTTTCCTGATGAGCAATTATTTGCCACATTTTCCCATTCTCCATGGTATGCGGACATTGCTAACTATCTAGCTTCGGGTGAAATTCCAAAAGAATGGACGTAGTAAGATAAAAATAACTTTTTCACTGAAGTAAAACAGTTTTTCTGGGATGAACCATACGTTTTTAAATACTGCCCCAGACCAAATCATTAGGAGATGCATTCCTAACCATAAAATAAATAGTGTAATATCATTTTGCCACTCTCACGCTTGTGGTGGCCATTTTTCTGCTAAAAAGACCACTCATAAAATTTTGCAATTTGGATTTTACTGGCCCAATTTATTTAAATATGCACATGATTTCTGTAAAGCATGTGAGCAGTGCAAAAAATTGGTTCTATTTCAAAAAGGAATATGATGCCTTTAAACCCAATTCTGGTCATCCAGTTATTCGATATCTGGGGTATAGACTTTATGGGATCTTTTCTCCCAAGCTTTAGTTTTTATTATGTCCTCGTTGCAGTCAATTATGTGTTCAAATGGATCGAAACAGTCTCATGTAAGAATAACGATGCTAAAACGGTCAAAAAGTTTATCTTGGATAATATCTTTTCCCGTTTTGGAACTCCACGTGCCATTCTTATATATGAAAGGGACTGATTTTAATTTGAAATCAACTTCAATTGATTTTGACCATCCTACATAATTTTGACCGAGGGACCATCATTAATCCCAATACACAATTCTCCTTTAATCTTATTTAATCTAATTAAATTCAATAAAAATGTCATTTATGGAATGACATTTATTGTTGCAATGAATTATAATGTGCTATTGATCTATGATGCCCAAGGTCCAAGGTAGATCCAAGTAATGGAAAAATCTTAAATTTGAATCTATCTATTATATTTTTCAACTTAAATAAATTTTTTGAAACTTATAAATATATTAATTTATTTCCAACTTAACTAATTATATTATTTTATTAAGACCTTTTGGTATAATAACTTTTCAGCATTAAGCTTGTAATAAATAAAGATAAGTGGTGAGGATTTGATCAATATTATTGATTGAAAGATGAGTCAAGCAAAATAAAACCACCTGTCTTGAGTCGAAATCCAGAAACCCATAACGACATACCCTAAACCCAACTACAAAATCCACTTCTAATTATAAAATATCATATTTTAAATTTCTTCTAAACTTCTCGATCTCATCTCAATATAATATATACAAAAATATCATAATTCAGGTTTCTACTGAAATTTCAAAATTCCTATATAAATTATTTATTTAAGTTTTCAATTGTGTGATTTCTAAGAAAGCCTATTAATTATTCTATGTTTCATGATTGGGAGACAGGGCATAGCATCATCTCTATCGGTGATTATAATTATAAGCATATAAAAAAAATTATTTTTTAAAAATATTTTTATTTTGACTTTCTATAATATAAACGTATGAGATCAAAATCAATTCTTCTTATTTCTATCATAAGATTAAATTATTCTTTTTTTTTTGTATGACTTCAATTGCCCGTGCTAAGCATGGGAGCATTTTGCTAGTCATTAGTGATGGGGGCACTCACTTTTGTAACCGCATCATTGAGAGTTTGTTTTAAAATTACATTGTTACACATAAAGTGGCTACCCCCTATCACCTGCAAATAAGTGGGCAGGTAGAGGTCTCAAATAGGGAAATCAAAAGAATTTTGGAGACCACGGTGAAACCAAATCGTTAGGATTGGTCAATGCGGCTAAATAATGCTTTATGGGCTTATTGAATTACTTATAAGACCCTAATTGGGATGTCTCCATATCGGCTTATATGTGGGAAAGCTTGTCACCTTCCGGTGGAGCTGGAACATGAAGCTTATTGGGCCATAAAACAACTGAACTTTGACTTAGACAAGGCTCGGGAGAAAAGAGCCCTTGATTTAAATGAATTAGAAGAATTGAGAAACGAGGCTTATATGAACTCAAGAATTTACAAAGACAGGACTAAGGCCTTTCATGATAAACAGATATTAAGGAAGTCAATCCATCTGTCTCAAAAAGCCTCTTGTACAATTCTCGACTTCACCTTTTCCCTAGAAAGTTAAGATCTCGTTAGACAGGCCCCTATATTGTTCAAGAAGTACTATTTCCATATGGGCCAGTGACCCTCATTGATCCATCAAATGGTACCTCTTTTAAAGTTAATGGACAACATTTAAAACCATTTTTGGAGACTGTTCCTCCAGAGGAAAATGAAATTCCTTTGATCGATCATGTCCATCAAGATTGACGGGCACTGGATCTTACAGTGGCCCACACCTTTGTACATTATGCATATATTTTTTTCTCCTACTGTTTCTTTCTCTATTCTTTGTCTCTCATTGGACAGGTTTTTATGCGAAAGCTTCATTATTCCAGGTGCTTTCTAGCCCTTTCCTCCTTTTACGTTTTCTCCTCATGTTACATTCCATTTTGCATTTCATGTATGACATCGAGGACGTTGTCTAGTTTAGGTTGGGGGGTGGGAACAAGCACACTTGTCCAATTTTAGACAGTTTTTTTCGTAGTTTTCTCAAAAAAAAAACGGGGGGGGGGGGGGTTTCAAAAGAACTTGAAGATTCGAAGATGTCTATAAATTTGGGATTTTAGAATTTTTTGGAAGGAAGTAAAATGATGGTTCACTATTTTTTTCAAAGATAAAAAGAATATTGAACTTTGTTTTTCACTATAACACGTGTACATCATTTCAAAAGTCTTGGATAAAAAGATTTAAGTGTCATTTTCAGAGTTCTTTCAAGAAGAAGAAAAAGACGACTTTCTGAAATTTGGCCATATGAGTTCTCTTGGTTCATCGGTAATGTTAGGCCAACCAAAACCAGCAAATTAACTCGGGTGAATTCAAAAGAGCTGCGTATTTTTTGGGACTGTTTTAAAAAAAAAGGTGATAAGGGATGCACAAATAGGTGTTTAAAAAAAAGTGTTTGATTATAAGTCTTGAAAAGAATAAACAGTTGTGTGAATAGTTTGGGTTCGTAGCCTTTTTAACCCGAGCCAGTAAGCCCATAGGGGTATTTATATACCTAGTGCCCTAAAGACATCGGTTTTGATTGTCATTGGCCTAACGCTCGTTACATGGGTTAATTAGAAAGGTTAAGGGACTTAGGCATTGCACAGTCACATGTGTGTTTTTTTTTTTTAAACCTGCATCTCGCGGCCTTTGAAAAAACAGTAGTGCGAAGGCTGTCATAGTAGCCTTGAGAGGAGACTTGTATTTACCCCGAATCTAGGAAAGTAGGAAATTCTTAGAGAGAATTCTGTTTTCATGGCATTATCTTAGAACATTTAAAAAAATTTGATTTGATGTATACACTTGGACGAAGTACCCAAAGTTTTGGTATAATTTTTGAAAAGATTTCAAATAAAAAAAAAACGTGAACTGGATTTTGAAAAGTCTGAAATCTTGATTATTTGAGGATTCAAGGCATCCGATTTGACTCAATCATCATTTGAAAAACTTTATTTTGACTTTCTTTTAATTTTAGGTAAATAAATTCACTGCAAACCCTTACGAGGCACAACTTGTTGTTGACACCAAAAATGTCACTTTGCCTCTTCAACATCAGGAAGCCACATGAAGTCGCATCCTACTACAAACGGGCAAGCTACTTCAAGCATCAGATCTTGTCAGAATCAAACAAAAATTGCAAGATTCTCCAAGATAGCCAAAAGAGAGGTCCACGTAAAGTTTTGGGCCATTCCAGCATCATTTGTCCTAAGTTCACTCCTCCGGCAGCCGAACAGACGCTCCTAGCGGCGACGGCATCGAAGACATCAAAACTTCGATCAGAGCCTACAGATGGTCTCAAAAAACCTCCAAAAGGCTCCGTGCAAAATTTCAAGTCAAACCGACAACATTGACCCTCCATCAACCCTTAAAGAACAAAATCAAGCCTCTCGGCAGCGAGAACCACCGAGGCCATCACTCATCAAATGAACACATTAGCGGCTTCAACATGCTTCAAAAGGGCTGCACGCCAAATTTCAGGTCATTCCGACAACGTTTGACCCGACTTTGACACTCTGAAACAAAATCAAGGCTACCGTGGCGGAGCACCCCGGGACCACAACACCCAAATCGGAGCAATGGATCATTTCAAAATGACTCCAATAGGCTCCCTGTCAAATTTCATGTCAATCGGACATCGGTTGACCGCACATCAAAGCGCGACATCTTCCTCGCGGCGAAATCAAGACTAGCAGCGACAGGACCCCAAACGGCTTCAAAACTTAAACAAAAGCCCGTGGTTGGTCCTATCTACTACTCAGGAGGCTAAACCTCAAATTTTGGGTCATTCCGACATCGTTTGACCTAGTTTCGACTCTTGACAGAAAATTTGGAACTCTGTGCGGCAAGGTCTTCGGCTTTTCCAAAAAATAGGAAACTTTGTGCTCCGGTTTTGCACGACTTCTCGTCGGGTTTTCTTCAGGAGAATCAAGCCAAGAAAATGAGGAAAAATATCAGGAAAAATACAGGAGAAAAAGGGACTGAAAAAGCTCGAAAAATGGCAAAAGAAAAGGCGACCAAAGGGGACCAAACCCCATGGTCGCCGCCAGAAGGCCCGTTTTTCAATCATTTTCGCATTTCGGGAATTCCAGTCCCTATAGTTTTCCAAAAATCTGATTTTTGATGCTCGAAATCGACCGATCTCGGTCTACATATCGGATCCGCCGTCAAAAGCATGAAATCTTCATTGATCGCTCCAAGATCGCCAACCGGCTGACCAAGAAAGTACACTTTCTATCCGACCGATCGAGAAATCGACAAGACAGATGGTACCGGCCCGCTGTTAGCAATCTATATCTGAAGTTGCATGATCATCCGACATCGATCAACATGAAGATCCATCGTCGATCATCGCAAGAAGACTTCCAAAAGACGCGGCACGGCCCGCGACTCTTCAAATCCCCGGCGACCACTTAATGTTGTTAATTGACCCAACTAAATACGGTCATTAACTCATTATTTTGGATGGCCCAATCAGACTCAAGAGAATGGGAGTCACAAGCCAAAGCCATCATGGCATTAAAGCCATGAAACTCCTCTCATCATGGAGATTAAAGGCGATTAAATGCCCATAATTCTCCATTGCGCCAATCATATTCAATGAAAAAGGAGTTACAAAATCAAAAAATAAAAACTTGTAACTTCTCCCATCATGGAGCTTTAAAGCCATCAATGCTCATAAACCCTCCCAAATGGCTACCGAATGCCTATAAATAGGAGAGCATTCCAAGAAGAATAGATCAGAAAAATCAATCAGAAAGATCCCCGAACCCAAGCCCCGGAAATCAAGAAAAATCGTCCAAAATTCCCAGAAGCTCTGCTATTTTGAAGAAATTCTACTGCAACAAACACCACAAGGTGATTGAAGCTCCTTGGGGAGCACTCCCCCCAAGGCAAAGCTCTCTCTTCTCTTATTCAACATGGCCTAGACGTGGCTTTTCAGCCCGTCTCTTCATTTTTTTTATTGGATATAGGACCTTCCCTTGGTCTTTATCCTCTAAAAAAAACTGAAGTCCAAGCCAAGCCAAAAGAATCAAAGCATCGCATGTTCTCATCTGAAGGATGATGGCGAAGTCCATACATGACTTGCGATCGTCGATCTGAACGAGTCCCCGCAATCTCCTGAGAAGTCAGATCCATTTTCTTACTTTTCTATTGTATTTTGTATTTTCTTTGTGAGACAAAAAATCACAATTCTTGTCTTTCATTTTGATGAGATTTGTAAATCACCTTTCACAGCAGAAAAATCGCCTTTCACTGCAAAATCGCCTCTCACGACATTCAAAAAAACCTTGTCTCTTTTCTTAAATATATATGCAATGGAAAGTTAGAAAAAAGATTGATTTCCTTTCTACTTGCGAAGGTGGATCTCCGGATCATCATTTCTAAATTCCAAGTAGAATAGAAAATCTGGCACACCCGTACAAAAATGTTGATACCTGCCTTTCTCCCCTTCTTCCCTCCATTCGGCCTTTTCGATGACCCCGAGGACGGATGGGGGAGGAATGGAAGAATCGGGTCCATCAAGTTGGCATACGCGGTGGGACACATTCATTTGAGAACGTCATACTTGGATTCTTTGGCCCCTCTTTAGTTGGTCGCCTATGTTGAATCTTACATCTAAAAAAAAAAGCATGTGATGAGATTTTTTGGAATTTCTATCTTGAATCTATTTCCACTCTTTCTCATTTCAAAAAAAAATCTGATTTCTCTTTTCCTCAATTCGTCTTTGAGAAACTTTTATCCTTTCCCTTCCGAACTTGATAGCTCGCAGAAATGTTTGCAGCTATTGTTCATAAAAAGGAATGGGTCACCTTGTTTCTTTGATGAGTCCCATAAGGATTTTCGAAAAAAAAAAACATCAGTTTTCCCCTCTTTTGGATTCCAATTAGGGAAACTTTGGTTTCTTCCTTTTTGGACAATAGCTCGCGGAAATCGTTTGTAGCCAACGTTTGGATTGGGAGAGGCCATTCGCTCTCTTTGATAGGTCCATTAGAGATCTTTCAATAAAAACTTTGAAAACATAAAAGAGTCTAATCTCAAACTCTTCAAAAAAAATCAGTTTTCTCTCTTTTGGACTCAAATTAGAGAAACTTTAGTTTCTTCCTTTTCGGACAATGGCTCGCGAAAATATTTTGTAGCCAACGTTTGGATTGGGAGAAGCTATTTGCTCTCTTTGATAGGTCCATTAGAGATCTTTCAAGAAAAGTTTTCAAAAAAAAATTAAAAAAAAAAAAAAAACAACACCACTAAGGTTACACCAGTTGTGTTCTTTGACCAAAGTGGATCTAAGAAAAGCCTTGTCCAGAGTGTGGAGACAGCTAGACTGTTCGAGGCAATGGTCCTCCAAACGGGTTCATTAAGTAATCCTACCCTTACCTGGGGGCTGATCTATCTACTAAGGTTTCATAAGACCGAATTGGAAACCTATGTTCCTTTCAAAAAAAAATTCAAAAAAAAATCGTCTTTTGTGGGTTTACATCTGAGAAATCTTGGTTCCTTCCCTTTCGGATAAAATCTCGCGGAAATCGCTTGTAGTTTGCGTTCGGATTGGAATACCATTTGCTCTCTTTTATGAATCTGATTTTGACCTTTCAAAAAATCCCATCTCGTGTCCATTCCAAGGATACGATTTGCAACATTTGTGCCAGCGATGATAGTATGCCCTTTCGGGTCTACTGTATTCGCGACCGACACATTCGTATCTCCAACCAAATATCATCTTACCTGGAGTGAGCCTTGTTTCTTTGTAATTTGAATTAAGGTCTACAATTGCTTCTAGCAGTCACTGGAATGCTCACTCTGAGCCTCCTGTACTTGCGTTCAGAATAATTGTATCCTCTATGGCTTTTTGCCTTCTTCACCTCGCTTGGACTAGGCCATGTTCCCTTGAGCGATTTGAAAAGACAAAACCATAGTTCTTTCCCATTTATGTTCACTGTATTCTTGTGATTAATAATGGACATGGTCTTGTTTCAGAAGTTTTCAAAAACTAACAATGGCAGCTTCATTAACCATCACTTTCGATGAGAACAAGTACCAGCTCATGCTCCAAGAGAAGCAGAACAAGCGCACTCATAAGTGCCATGCTAGCTGCCGAAGCGTCACCTCGCTCGGCAAATCTTAGAACGCCGGGTCGACCTCTACTCCCCGGACTATCATCTTCGGGTCGGTGGAACCGTTCCCACTTCTCGTAGAGGAAACTACACCTGCTAAGAAGCAAAAGATCGCCCCGCAACGTGTCACTGCCATGACACCAAGGGCGAACACGAAGAAGCCTGAAGCCCGTGGCAACCCCACTAAGCCTCAACCTGCAGAGAACCAGGTCTACCCTAAGACTTGGTCCCAAAAACCTTCACCAAAACAAAGGAGATCGAACATCTGCAAAGCCAACATACTTGGCCCTCTCAAAGGACACCGATTCTATCCTCTTACACACATGAAGGAGGAGAAACCAGCCTCTTGCCTAACAAAGAAGTCAACTCATCATGAGCCGGCTTGTTCCTACAAGCCAAAAATCAAATCATACATCACCAGGCCTCTGCAAGATCCTGTCAAGGCCTGCAGTTCGACCCTTAATCTCAACGGGGGCCGAACTCGTAAAATTCAAAGCCACACTATGAAAGGCAAAGACCGCGTCCAGATCTTATCTATGCCCAGCTTCAAAGAAGACAGGCTCGGCTGCTGCGCTCGAGGGAGTACATCCTTCATTGCTAAAGCCCAGCCAGAGCTGACAGAAGCTCAAATTGCCCGTCGCATACGTCGCCGCGTGTTGTATCGACAAAAGAGACTAGAGAAGCAAAGGACCCAGCATCCTATCCTCCAAGTCTCCCAAAAATGGGTCGAAAAAGAAAGACCCGATCAAGTTGTTGCTATCCATATGGTTGTCAAAACCAGAAGACGTCAAAAGTCAGCAACTAAACTTCATGTCCGACGACCGATGACTCGCAGCGTCTCCCGGACACAAAGACATCAATCTTCTACTCCTTCAAGCCAAGAACAACGGAATAATCCTTCCTCAAGCTCTTTAAGAATGAGTCCCAGCTCAGTCACCAGAACGATCTCTTCGTTCGAATCACAAAGGATGAATATCTTGGCTACAAACTTTGAGCCACCTCGCAATCCACCTCCTATTTAAACGACCGCACACATCCAGCAATTGGAGCAAGGTCAGTAGAGGATTGAGGCTCTGATGGAAAATCTTCTTCTCGCTTTTCAGCGTCAAGAAAATAATCAACCACCTCCAGATAACGAGGAAAATGCAGGAGCTAATGAGTCGCGCGCCCTTACCAAAAAGGACGTTGATGACATCCTCACCAAAGCAAGAAAAGAGGATACACTAAAGGAGCATGGGATCAAGCCACCATATCCCTTATGGATGGACTCGGTCCCGTTTCCCACAAAATTCAAGCATCCTACTCTCCAAACATATACGGGCAGCCAGACAGCACGTCATTCGCTTCAAGATCCTGACGGGAGCTATCACGGATCAAGATGCCCTCAAGATCCGTCTCTTTGCAAGTACCCTAAAAGGTACGGCCTTCGATTGATACTCCACTCTGCTGGAGGACTCCATTCAAAATTAGGCCATGCTAGAGACACGCTTCCTGACCCACTTCAAAGGTGAAGATCACCCTATTACTATGGCACAGCTCTGCAGCCTAAAACAGGGAGAGAATGAATTAACATACGACTTCATTCACAAGTGGAAGGAGATGGCGTACAAGTGCTCCGATGTGCTGCCACAAGCGTCGCTGGTCGACATTTGTCGTAACAACATGAGAGCAAAGATCCGCTCCATGATTATCAATAATAATCAAAGAACCTGGGAGAACTCCTAGAAGCATCTAGGGAAGCTGAAACGGTGATCAAAGACCTCAACAGTCAGCAGTCACCAAAGAAAGAGACGACTACCATTACAACCTCAAAGCCAAAGAAAAAGGAGGTTCTTAATGTGCAAATCAAGTCAGCTCCTCAGCAGGCAAAGAAAGCTGAAAATAAAGCTACAGGTAAGAAACATGAACTCTCTGATGCCTTCAGAGAACGAGTAGAGAAAAAAATACCCGTTCGACAAAGATGTTGAAGAAATCTTTGAGGCTCTCGTAGCAAATGGTAAACTCACCTTACCTGAGCCCAAAAGACCGGAAGATCACTATTTCCTTCAAGGTGATAAAAATGACCCAAACGTCCCAAGAGTTGGTTCCTTATCCAACATCAGACGGACAACCCATATGGGTACATCCCGATCTCCTAGAAGATGAAAATTGGGAGATCGTCAAAACCAAGCCGACTGCTCAACACCGAAGGCAAGCCAAGAGACAACTCCGCAAGTTCAAATAACAGGAGAAAGCTCAACCAAAACAAGAAGTCCGTGAAAAGGCAGAGACCTCTTCTACTGCTTCACTGGGGGCAATGGAAGAATCCATTCTCAAAACTCTAAGGGCAGCAAGAAAATCCACCTTTCATGATTTCATGCCACCTCATTTTTTTGCTTTAAGGTAAATTTGTATTGAAGAAAAAAGGGGGAGAAGGGTAAAAAGGCCCAATAGAAACAGAGAAGCCAACAAAGGGAGGCTTACAAAAAAAAAATGCCAACCCCAACAGGCCACCCCCAAGGGAAAGGAACACAAAACAAAGAAGACAGAGAACCAAAGAAAAACCACAACCCCAAACCACAAAAAAAACTCTGAACAGGCAACAGCAACAGCCCACCCTCGAGCTAAGATGCTGAAAACGACACAGGAAAGTAGATCCACGCAGCAAACAAAAGACAGCCAAACTGAGGAGACTAAAGAAGAGGCCCAGAGAAGAAACCAAAACAGGGCAGCAGGGCCAAACCAAGCAGCTAGAAAGAGCACAGCAGAGCAGCACATGGCTACAAAATGAAAGCACATCAAAGCCACACAGCCAAACACCACCCTGCTCGGCCAACATTGGGGAACCAATAAACAGGAAAAGAACCATGACAAGGCTCACCTCATTACAGAAATGAAACTACGCAGGGCGCATCATACTCTTGCAATTCGGTAATTGGATTCTCCATGGATGGATACTAGTCCAGTGACACCGCTAGTGACACCGACGAGTGGAAGGAATCCCTTGAAACAGGAGAATACCTCTTCGACGAAGAATGGATTCCCAAATCTCATCTTATGCCGGAAATCTGGTATAACCCATATCAGCAACAAGGATCCTGGTCTGATGATGAAGAAGACCAAAAGGTTGTTCAAGAAAATGTTGTTGACTCAGCACCCCTCAATGCTCCAGTGGAACCCAATCATGTTGAACCACAAAGGGCAGACGAATAAGAAGATTTGGCTCCCATGCCTGATCTTGAAGAGTATGCGAGGATCTTACAGTGCCTTGCCTTAGAACAAGAGCAAGATCTTTACGATCAAAATCCAAAACTGGAAGTCCCTGAAAATCAATAGGTACCTCTTCCCTCAACTCCTGAAAATGGAGAAAACTGCTAGATAGATGAACTTCTCACATCCGATGATGAGCCTGACTCCCAACAGTCTACTCTGGGGGGATCTCCTATCAAGGTAACCTACAATGCGATAACTCAGAATGATAGTGCCTCTGAAGCATCATCTACCAAAGACACGTACTCTCCGACTACACCTGATAGTATATCTTCCGGAGCTACATTTTCTCAGGTGACTTCCACTGAGATAACACCTACTCAGCCTTCGTCCCTTGAAACTGTGACATCACAAGTCACAACACTTCCGACTGATCATCCTGAAGAAACTTCAGCAGATAAAGACCTGGTCAATTGGTCCCAGATACCTGACCTCATAGGAGACGTCTGGATCGACAAATTACTCAATGAAAGAGAAAAGTTGCAGGATGTTGTTCAGGACTTGTTCCCGGAAAATGCTCCATGTAACGCAATCATTGAGGATGGTGACTCTGCTGCAGACACATCTTCAGCAAATGAGAAGAATCAACCCTTGGATCCCAAGGATGATCTTCCAAATGAAGACCCTTCTCAAGAAGCTCTTGAAGTTGGTAGAGGTACCCGTTCTGGTCGGGATTACCGCAAAAATTACAACCAATCTTCTTCTTCTTATGTAAATCCTTCGGGAAAAGATGTTGTAAACGCCCCAAGTGGTAACAATAATGAACAAGCAGGCCCGAAGGAGGCTTTCAAGTACGACTTGATTGAGCACTTCAAACACATACCTGCACGACTGTACATCCTTGATTTATTACGAATGTCTCCACACACTCGTGATAATCTCATCTCAGAGCTGCAAAGATTGAACGCTAATGTTGGTAAACATGCCTCATAAGTCTTACAAATTGAAATGGACTATAGGGTCAAAAAATCAAATACTTCCTCAAAAGAAGAAAACCGAGGGAACAGGCATTGAATGCCTCTCGGTTCAGAAAGCAGCAAGTGCAACCATCGCCTTCGATAAGGATGACCTCCTGTTAGGCGAAATGAAGAACAACCAACCTTTGTACTTCACAGGGTACATCAAAGAAATGATGATACACAGAGTCCAGATCGACCCAGGTTCTGCACTCAACCTCATCTCTACTTCTGCACTCGAGGAGCTGGGCATTCCACCTAGCAAACTGAGTCATACATCTATATTCATCTTTGGATATGATGGGACCGCTCAAAGGCCTATTGGCAAAATCAGGTTCAAGCAGCAAATCGGTGAACTTATCTCTAAAGTCACTATATATGCAATAAGAACCCCTTCATGCTACAACATCCTTCTTGGACGCCCCTGGATACACAATAATGGTGTCATCCCTTCAATTCTACATCAATGCATCAAGTTCGTCGACAACGACGGCTCGATAGATCGAGTACATCGAGTGTTTGCAGACAAAAAGCCCTTCAAAATCAAAGAAGTTCATTTTGCAGATGCTCAGATGTACAAAGATGAAGAAGAATGAAAGGAGGAAGAAACAGCGCCCTTCGCCAAAAATCTCTAGAAAGATAAAGGCAAGACTCCTCAACAATCATAAGGAGAAAACAAACCTTCCTGTAAATCCGAAGAGAGAGATCCACCTCCCTTCGTTGTCTCCCTCAAATCTTCAAAGCCTTTGGTCATCAAAACCAAAGCAAAGAAAACAAAACAAAGGTCTGGGGGGAAGCTTGTTGTCTCCTTCGTGTCTATCATGCAAGACACGGATTCAGAGTCAAAGTCAGAAGACAACACATCGTCAAGCCAAGCTGACACTCAACAAGTTCAACCTGCTCTATCTCCAATGGAGACACCTACTGACGTAGAAGATCCTAAGTCTGCTTCCTTCGTTGTTCCGGCAACTTTAGCAGAAGAGAAGCCAATCTTCTTCCACAGATCAAAAGCTTCTTCATCAAATTCCATGCTTGAACCTTTCCAAAAGCTTCTTCATCAAATCCCATGCCTCAACTATTTCTATATAGTCCTGTGGCACAAGCTATTATGAAGAAAATGGGTTATGACACTCAAAACTCAGTCGGTCATGGGCAAGGTCGCGGTATTCTCACACCACTGGAGCCCGCCTTAACCAAAAGTCAACTGGAAGATTGGAGACTCTACGGTCATGTAGAAAAATCTTCACATGGGTTGGGGTATGATCCGGACACTCCCATGAGACAGTTGACACAAATGTTGAGAAGTCGATTTGCCGACCAAGCCTCAACATCTCATGTCCTTGAAGACATCTATCTCCCTGGATATCTCTTTGAAGAATCACTCGTCAAGGATCCAGGAAGCTCTACCAATTGGTACGATTTCTCTGATGATGAATAGGAATTATCCAATGATACAGACATGTGGCGTTCTGACCCAGAAAAGCCATCGTTTCCAAAAGAAGTACCTTACTTCGACCCAGTTTCAAGAGGCGATTGGGACCATCTCATAACAAGCCTTGAAAAGATCACCGATCCTGAAAATCCATGGCCAGAAACAAAGCCTTGGTCTGTTAATGTCCTTGAAACTCCAGAAGGGCTCGTTGAGTTAGAAGCCTATTTAAAATATTGTGGAGGAACCACCTTCGAACCTTTCAACAAAAGATCATGTTCAAAAGATAGACTTGGGAACACCAGATGACCCACGTACTATATTCATAAGCAAGAATATAAAGGATGATGAGTTACCCGAGTATATCTCTTTTCTTCATGAGTTCGTTGATTGTTTTGCATGGTCTTATGCTGAAATGCATGGATTAGACCCCCAGATAGCAGTCCACAAACTCAATCTGCAAAAAGATGTCAAGCATGTCAAACAAGGCCAAAGAAGATTTCGTCCGAACGTGATGGACAAAATTGAACAAGAAGTTCAAAAACTCAAAAGCATCGGCTTCTTCCACGAGGAACAACATCCTGAATGGTTGGCCAACATTGTCCCGGTGACAAAGAAAAATGGGCAGATCAGGGTCTGTATTGATTATAGAGATCTAAATGGCGTTTGCCCCAAAGATGAATTTCCGCTTCCCATACCGGAGGTGATGATTGACAACACCTGTGGGTTTGAGCGAATGACATTCATGGATGGATTCTCTGGCTACAATCAAATAAAGATGCATCCTGAAGATGAAAGACACATCATTTCGGACTCCGTTTGGCGTGTATTGCTGCACAGTCATGCCATTTGGTCTGAAAAATGCCGGTGCGACATATCAGAGAGCTATGATGAAAATATTCCAAGATATGTAGCATAAGACGGTCGAATGTTATGTTGATGACCTCGCCATCAAAAGCAAAAGAAAAAAGACAATCTCAAAGAGCTTCG
Source organism: Cinnamomum chago (assembly GCA_038049695.1). Lineage (NCBI taxonomy): Eukaryota > Viridiplantae > Streptophyta > Magnoliopsida > Laurales > Lauraceae > Cinnamomum > Cinnamomum chago. The sequence continues at coordinate 40,468,260 of CP142453.1, read as the reverse complement.
AGAAGTCTTCCTCCGACTTCGCAAACACAAACTGCGAATGAATCCCCTGAAATGCTTATTCGGCATCTCATCAGGTAAGTTTCTCGGATTCATAGTCCGGAAAGCTGGAATAGAACTTCACCCCATCAAAGTCAAGGCTATTCTAAAAATGCCTTCTCCAAGAACCTTAAGAGAACTAAAAGGACTTTAAGGAAGATTGGCATACATCAGACGGTTCATCTCCAATCTATCGGGGAAATGCCATCCTTTATCTCGATTGATGAAGAAAGGTGTGAACTTTGTTTGGGATACTGAATGTGAAGCAGCATTTCAAGATATCAAGTCATACCTGACCAAACCTCCAATGCTGGCTGCCCCTACCACTGGAAAACCATTCATCTTGTACACAAGAGCTCTCGACCATTCCTTGGGCGCTCAGCTCGCACAAGAGAATGACAAGGGAAAAGAAGCTACTCTATACTACCTCAGCCGTATGCTGGTAGGTGCGGAGTATCGCTACTCTCCAATCGAGAAAGAATGCCTTGCAGTGATGTTTGTCGTACAAAAGCTACGTTACTACCTTCTTTCGAACACAGTCTACCTGATTTCGAGGATCAACCTCTTAAAGGTCCTTGTCACAAAGCAGGTTCTCTCACTGCCCGACTGGCAAAATGGTCCATCCTCCTATCACAATTTGATATCAGATATGTACCACAAAAGGCAATCAAAAGCCAAGCTCTAGTAGATTTTCTCATAGAACATCTGTTGCCTAAAGATTCCCCACTCAGAGATGATCTCCCAGACAAACTTGTCTACAACGTGGAGACTTTCTCACCAAATGACTCCTGGGACATGTAATTTGACGAGGCAACCAGGACAAATGAAAAAAGAAAGCTGATCTCAAGAGTTTGCATCCTCTTTGTTAGCCCCAACAAATACGTGATTCCACATGCTTTCTCGCTATTGGAACCATGCTCGAACAATGCGGTCGAATACCAAGCTCTAATCGTAGGGCTGGAACTAGCCCTCGAATCTGGCATCACCATGCTGGAAGTCTTTGGAGACTCTCAACTGGTCGTCAACCAGATAAACCAGAAATTCGAAGTTAGGAAGCCTGATCTATTTCCTTACTCAACAAGGCACAATCACTTCGCGAAAGGTTTGACATTTGTCACATCACCCACACCCCCAGAGGTGAAAACATCAGTGCAGATGCCCTGGCCGACTTGCCGCATCCATGGCGATCCAGGAAGGGGAAAACATTCAAATCACTGTGTGTCAAAGAAGGATTCTGCCTCCCCTTAACACACACCAAGCAGTTGTTGAATGCCACCAAGTGGTTAGAAGTCGAATGTCCATCCTCAAACCTCCGATCGGCGACTAGAGGGATTCGTTCATTGATTACATTATGTTCGGAATCGTACCTGAAGATCTAAAAGAACGGGTAAGCCTTCAAAGACGAGCCCCAAAATTTCATTTGGATATTCCTTCAAAAATGCTTTACAAAAAATCCTTCAACGGAGTACTTCTACACTACTTGTCACAACAAGAAGCCGAGGAAACTCTCAAAGAAGTACATGTTGGCCTTTGTGGAGCTCATCAGGCTGGTCTCAAGCTCTACGATCAGATAAAAAGGTTAGGATATTATTGGCCTGCCATGGTAGCCGACGCCATGCAATTTGCTAAATGCTGCCGCCAATGCCAAGTTCATGGAGACTATGTCCATATGCCTCCAGAATGGCTACACCCCACAGCGATCTCATGGTCGTTCTAAGCTTGGGGTATGGACATCATAGGCCCTATCTCTCCCCCATCAAGCAAAGGTCATCTCTTCATCTTCGCCGCTGCGGATTATTTCTCCAAGTGGTCAAAAGCATTTGTGCTCAGCGAAATGAAGACCTCATTAGTCCTTCAATTCTTGCGCATCAACATTATTTGTCGCTTCAGCATACCTAAAAGATTCGTCTATGATAACGGACCACAATTCCGGGATCACCGATTCTACAAGTTCTACGACAAGTACAAAATCCAAAGTTGTCCTTCGACTCCATACAATCCGGCAACGAACGGACTAGCAGAAGCTTTCAACAAGACACTCTATAAAATCCTCAAGAAAATGGTCTCTAGTCACAAAAGAGACTGGGGCAGCAAACTACCTGAAGCTTTGTGGGCTTATCGAACCACCGCTCGAGGGCCAACCCATAGCACACCGTTCTCTTTAGTCTATGGGTGCGAAGCCGTTGTCCCTTTGGAAGTACAAATTCCTTCCTTAAGGGTATCTTTACAAAATGACATGACGCAAGAAAGCAATGTCAAATTGAGACTCCAAGAACTGGACAATCTCGACAAAAGACAACTTGAAGCTCTACAAAGCATTGAGTTGTACCAAGCACGCATGGTAGGATCTTTCGACAAGAAGGTCAGGCAACGCACTTATAAAAAGGGCGACTTGGTTCTTGCAGTAAAAAGGCCAATGGTTTTCGTCCACAAATCCAAAGGCAAACTCGAACCAAAATGGGAGGGACCCTTCGTCATTGACAAAGTCTTCTCCAACGGTGCATACACTCTCCTAAACATGGAGGGCGACAGATGTATGCTGCCCATCAACGGCAAGTTCTTGAAGCGGTCTACCCTTGAAGACTTACGCCACTGGGTCAGAGCAATGCATCCACGATCAAACCCTATTTCTAGGTACTTGCTCGTCAAACCCACTCCTTTTGGAATTTTCATCCTTATGTTGAAATTTCTAAAAAAAATTCAAAACAATGCTTACTTTCATAGTTTCATTGTTCAAAAACAAATCCAAAAACCCGAGTTTAGGAGCCTCTTCCCGGACTTGACGAAATTTTCAATCATTGAACCCAAAATTCATGGTTTGAAACAAAATCAGGACTCAGGAATTTCCACCCTAGTCCACCCTGACTTTTACAACAAAAAACGGTTTTATGTCAAAATTTACGACCCTCGTGTCATTAAACAAAAACGGTTTTTTTAGAAACCGTGGGGCAGCGACGCTCAGTCGATACTCGCAAAACCCAAAAATCGGAAGGATGCGAACCCCATTCGATACGTCCAAAATTTCAAAATCGCAAGGAAGCGACACTTTGTCGATACTTGCAAAATATCAAAAATCATGGAAACGCAACCTTCCAGTTGATATCCACAAACCCACAATTCAAACAAAAACTGAGGTCCAAAAAAAGACCTCAAATTTCAAAAATCGTGGGGAAGCGACATTCATTCAATACCCACAAAACCAAAATTTTGAAAAAAGCAAGGAAGCGACACTTAGTCAATACTTGCACCCAAATTCGCGAAGAGGTGACATTCCATCGATAGTCTCAACCGAATGAGCAAGGAGGTGACATTCCATTGATACTTGCAAGACCATTCGGCAGGGAGGCAACTTTTAGTCGATACTTGCATTTTTTAAAACCAAAACCCGGCTCTCAGGCCAAAAATTGGCTATCAACGCCACAAAATCGGCTATAAATGCCAAAAACCTAGCTCTCATGCCAAAAAATCGGCTATCAATGCCACAAAATCGGCAATAAATGCCACAAAACTTGGCTCTCATGCCAATTCAAAACTTGGCTTCCATGCCAACAAAACAAACCTCGGTTTTCAAAAAAATTGGCTCTCATGCCAAAAATCGGCTATAAACACCACAAAATCGGCTATAAACGCCACAAAAACTCTATTATAAATGCTACAAAAATCGGCTTTAAATGCCACAAAATCGGCTTCCATGCCAAAAACAAACCTCGGCTATCAATGCCACAAACAAAATTTCGGCTTCCATGCCAAAAACAAATCAGGGCTATCAAAGCCACAAACAAAAATTTTGGTTCCCATGCCACAAACAAAACCAGCTTCCATGCCATCCCAAATTTTGGCTTTTACCACAAAATTCCGAACTCCATGCCAACCCAAATTTGGCTTCCATGCCATCTCAAAATTCGGCTTCCATGCCATCCCAAAATTTGGCTTTCACGCCAAAACAACCATTTCATAAAAGGCTTTTCACAAAATGACAACTTTTGATCAAATTTCCAAACAAACACTCCCATTTAACTATTGCTTGAATTTATCACAAAAGAATTTGAGTGAAAAAAGGGAATACAAAAAAAAAGCTAAAAAAATGTCCACAAGCACTACAAGAGAAAGAGTACCAAAAAAAAATATGTGTGTGTATACACGGGTACCAAAAAAAGAAGAAAAAGGTTTATTACAAGAATCTGGAGCTCAGTCTCACATGATCTTCAACCAAAGACTCAACTCCTTAAGTAGACTCTTGGCCTTAGCCTCTGAAGCTTCTAGGCCACGCTTCTTCAAAATCTTCCCATAAAATGCGGCAAAATGCCGTGATCCGCCTACAGCACGGTTAGCTCTTCCCAAAGAATCTGTTATTTCTCGTACTCTTGAGTTTTCCTCTGGAGATTGCTCTCAGCCTCCTCGACTTGGCGAATCAGAGTTCCTTCTCTTACACGAGCTTCCACAATGGTGGCCCATTATGCAACAGCTTGTTCCTCCAATAGCTCAAGACGCTGCCTGGTCTCAACGACCTCTCTATTAACACGGCGCAGATCTTCTGTCAGCTCAATGTAGCCAACTCGGTAACGTTCCTCTAACAAACGAATTGCTTCCGAGTCCGCGAGATCTCGTTCAGCTCAGACTTGACCCTGCCTGAAGGCTTCAAAAACATCCCATTGAAGAAGTCACCACTTGGGAAGCTCTTGGTTTCATTCCACTTGTTCCCTAGAGCTATGACTTCATCAACGAAAGCCTTCGCACCTGCAATGTCCAGACCAACTTCTTCGCTATCAGCAAGGATGTCTTGTAGATGCCTGATCATGCCAAAGCTGGCTTCTAAATGGCCAGAAGAAAGAGTTTTGACCCATGAGCTTAAAACGCTCTTCAACACTTTCTTCGCATACTCAAGAGATGGCCTGGATGAATGCTCGCCCCTCTCCATTGATCGACTGCTCGTGTCATGTCATGTTGGAGGAGTGATCATTAAGCTCTTTCTAACCAGAGACACTGGCGAAGGAATCTGCTCAGCAAATTTCATCTCTCCTATATTAAAACTGGAAGAAGAAGTCCCTACTTCTGGTTCAACTGCAGGCATCCCCTACTTTGGCACTGAGAGAGACGGAGGAACTTCTTCTGCTACCTCACAATCTACCAGCAAAACAAAACAAAAAAGGTATGAATATGATCATGTTGAGAAAATCATTATCATCAGGGTTATTGCTACAAATACCTTCTTCGACGATTGGCGGAATACTTTCTTCCTCCATGAGTTCATCCGAAGCATCGTCAAAGGCCGCATCCATGGATGGTTCGAAATCATCGAAATCCTGTGACAAGTCAACTGACAAGAAAACGAACAACATGTTAGCATATGACAACACAGATAAAAAAAGAAAGAAAATACAGATAAGTCATACCAGGTGAAGATTCTGGAATCACTCCAGAGTCCCTCGGTTCTTCTTCAGATGCCCCAATCGAATCCGTCACTACTTCATCAGCCGGAACGTCAGGCATCACCAAGTCCTCATCTTCCACTGAAAAAGGGAGAAAAGGCGAATAAAAAAATCTCAATGAAAGAAATGGATAGAGAAAGAGGAAGAATCATACCTTCACCAACGGTCTCTTCTTCTCGGCTCCTCTTTTCTAGAGGCTCATCAACATCCCCTGACATCTCTTCAGCAGTGGTGAGAGGGACTTCTAAATCAGGAGAGTCTTCATGCTGTCTGTTACTACGGCACTACCCTCTCTTCCTCTTGCTTTTATGGGTTGATTTACTTGAAGTACCCGCCCCATTGTCAAAATCAGGAGCTTCGCTTGATTCCTCACCGAATGGTCTACTCTTCCCTGTAGACTCCATGGAAGCCTTCGTTAGTTCCACTTGCATGCAAGCGTCGATCTCAGCTTCCTCCTCTTCTAGCTGTTCCAAGACCTTACTATGTATCTCTTCTACAACTCCTGATCTGATGATGTCCTGCTCACTAAGAAAGCCGATCTTGTGCCTCTCTTCGGAAAGGAAAGCCAGAACTTCCTCTCGCCGGACTCCATCTCATCTGCCAAGACCCTTCCCAGGAGATTGCTTGACATCAAGCTCCTTCTTGGAAAGCCCCTAGCACACTGAAAAGCTTTCCACGAACCATTTCGTGAAGCTAGCAGTCCGGAAAGTGGGTAACTAAGGATAGGAAATCATGGCGGCAGTGTCCTCCGCACTGTAAAAGGCCCATGCATTCCTCCTGTCCTACAAACCTCCAAAATGCTTCACCATGCTCGAAGGCGCTCCAACAACGCCTTGAGAGAAGCCCAATTGCAGTGCAAATCGCCAGGGAACATACGGCTGGATATCAACAAAAAGATGTCTTCGGTACACCAACGTACCAACACGTATGTTAAAAAGCCACCCCTTTTCTGCATTGGTCAAGGAGTAATGTCTTCCCGACCCTGCCCTGGTGGAATCGCTGGAGGCTCTAAAATCAAAAGCCTTCTTCCGCAAATCCGGAGAAAGCTTCACTGAAGATTGCCCGATCTCGACGTCCCTGAACCATCGGTTCCTCAAACAGGCGGACAAAAGAGATTCGGAAACGGCTGTCCCTCTAGCCAACCGAATCATGAAAGGGTCATCATCATGTGCAGCTCCCAAACGATGAAAGCCAGTACAGTGGTAAACGTACCACGAATAGAAAATATGGGTTGAAAATACCCTGTTCATAGGAGCCCCAGCCGAACCAATAAAGCAGCAGCCTGCAGTTCGGTACACAAGTAGGAGTAAAGAGCTGGTACCAAAGCAAGCTGCTCTCCGAATGCCATCTGACAAGCCGGAAAAATACAGTGCGGATGTGTGTTCCATCTCCTCCAATGAAAACAGCCTCACCCAACCAATAAGTGAGGTAAATAGCGAGATCTCTCCGCAGTGCAATGTCAGGATAAATGCCATTTGTACTCCTGAAGAACTTCTTCAAGTCATGTCGCATGACGGAGATCTTCTTCAAACCTGGGTTCTTGGCCCTAGCATCCTGGGCCATACCATCAGAAGACTCTCTGCCGTTAAAGAAGTTGGAGCTACAATTCTTCCAATTGCTACACCGAACTTTCGAGCCCTCCTTCTCCTTAAAAAATCATAGAAGGCGACGAGCTGAAAGTACAAGAGCCTAAACTCCTCAGACTGCTCCTCAAGGACGTTGTCAATAGGCATAAACTCCTCATAGAGTTTGCCAAGGATAGGCAGTCCGGTGATGACGCTTAATTCCTTCAAAGTAAAACCAATCTCACCGTTTGTCACAATGAAGGTGTTGGTTTGTGGAAGGAATGACTCTAGCATGGCCATGAAGGCCTCATCAGAGAAAACCATGGTTTGCCGAAAAGCGCGAACCGCATCAAAAATCTTTGCCTCCTTCAGAATGGCTCCACCAACCTGCAGGGTGTGATCAGTCCACGATTCCCAGCTCGAATCAACACTAAAATTGCCACGAAGTAGGAAAGGCTTCACCCAACTGCTGCCGTCACCCCGAAAAATGCCAAGGCCAACCAGTCTCAAATTGATCGATGGATGGTCAGAACCTTGGTATCCACTGGAGGGCATCAACATGTCCATACGGACAAGTGACTTCTCCGCATATTCGGAAGGGCCGCCAACAAAAACCCCGGTCTTTATCACATTGGTCCTCTTCACCCAGCTTGGAGGATCCTCCCTCTTGGGACACGTGGGAGAAAGACTCATGATCGAGACAGTCTAATCAAAGGTCGACCGGGTAGAAATAGTTCTCTCCTCACCATCTGCCGTGTAAGAGAACTGAAAACATCTCCTTTGGGACGTCAGGTCGTCAGGGACTGCGTCACCAAAGAAAAAGGTAGGCTTGGGCTCAATGCTCTAATCGTCCATGACCCAAGGACGGTTGCTTACCATAATCCTGTAAAACTCCTCATCCTTGAGAGCGATCAATCGCTGTCTCATCTCATCGCGGTTGAGGGAGTCACACTCTTCCAAGTTTCTCTCCACAAACTGGACCTTCTCCCAAGCCTACTGTACGGCCACATTAGGAGACCTAGTAGACCGACGAGGTGCATCAGTAACAGGCTCTTTGCCCTTGTTCGTTCTGGAGGAACTACCTGCGAAGGAAAAAAAATCAACCATCAAAATGACAGAATTTTGGCATGATTCCGAGACAATTCCAAAGAAAAGGGAAACATCCTGAAGAAGATAGGAAGCTTGAAGATGAGCTCAACACCGCTGCAAGCTCAATGAAGCATCCTCAAAGAAGGTTTGAACTCAAACATTGTTGTGAGATCAAACCAATCTCGTCAAATCTCCGCAAGCTTGAAGAAGGGCTCAACAACGCTGCGAGCTCCAAACTCCATAACTTGCAAAGCTCCTCAAAGTCCAGCAAGATCATGAAAGGGCTCGACATTGCTGTAAGCTCCAAATCCCAAAACTTACAAAAGATTTCCAGGTATGCATCATCATGCTCCCAATCAATTTACTAAAAGGCATGCATAAAAAAATCATCATGCATTAGATGCTAGGAAAACTTTAAACAAAGTTTGATCAATTCCAACCCAACTTGGTCAAAACCAATCAAACTTTGTTAAAGTCAAAATTCATGTTGACTTGACCTAGAGTATCTAGCATTCCTCTTGATGCATCAAAAAAAAAAATATGCATGAACATCTTGGAATGCATAAACCTCATTATCATGATGCATAAACCTCATTATCTTGGTGAGCAAAAAAAAAAAGAGAAGCAAAAAAAAAAAAAAAAATTTGGCCAACAGGTCGTGGCCTACTGCCATGTGGCTGTACGGACAAAAAAAAAGAGGCAGCACGTGCGAAAAAAAAAGGCCAAAAAAAAAAAAAGAGCCAGCACGTGAAAAAAAGAAAAAAAATTCTACTTCTACATGAAATTTCTTGTGGAGGAAGAAAAATTACTTGAAGCCATGGATGGAGAAGAAGAAAGAACTTGAAGATTCTTGGAGAAGAAGAGAAACTCTTGATCTTGGAGAACTCTTGGAAACTTTTGCAAAAAGAAAGCAATAAGGGCAAGAGATCCAACCTCCCCTTACTTTTATAGAAGAGAGCAAACCAAAAGAGGAAACAAGGAGAAAAGAAAGGAGGTAAGTGCTAAAAATTAGCAACTTTCCCAAAAGAAATGAGATTCTTTGAGAAATTGTTTCCAAAAAGAAAGGGAATGAGAAATATTCTCTCCCAAAGAGAGATATCTCTCCCAAAAGAAGGGAAACTTGAGAGATTCTCTCCAAGTAAGAATATTTTAAGATATTCTCTATTCAAAAGAGATATTTTTAGATATTCTTTACAAAATGACACCATGTGAGATCTAAGCCATCTTTAAAAGCTTAAGGACCCATGGGCTAGCCCACGTGAGCCAGGTTTCACCACCTAGGTACTAAAAGGGGCTTCCTTTCAAAAATTCCTCTTACCAAGAGCATACAAAATGGTTCCATGCCTCTTTTGAGTTGATTGGACCACACAAAAAAAAATCCAAGCCTCATGAGCTTCCAAAAATTTCAAACCATCCCACCTCATATACCAATTTGACCAAAAATCTTGAAATTGACATTCCACAAAATCCAAACTTGACCCCCTAGCATGCTACATACAGCTTGTTAGGTCACAAAGTCAAAACCAAATCTGACCCCCCAATTTGCCACATACAGCTTGTTGGGTTACAAGGTCAAAATCCAAAAATCAAATCCCGACCCCCTAACCTGCCACATACAGCTTGTTAGATCACAAGGTCAAAAAACCAAAAAAATCCTTCTTGACTGCCTGATGTAAAGCCCTTAGATTCACAAGGTCAAAAGGAAAACCCAAAATCCAACTCCCTCTTGTCATTTTCAAAACTTTGCCTTGAAATGGTACGTGATCCCTCTCATTACCATAAAATTCCCTTGGAAACTCAAAAGGCTACAAAAAAAAGGCTCAAAGACTCTTAGTCAAATCAAAAGCTCTCCTTCAAGTTTCTCTTCGAGGCACATCGACTCCAAAAGCTACTCATCGTTGTACCTCGAGGGGGCATTTGTTGACACCAAAAATGTCACTTTGCCTCTTCACTTTGCCAAATGAAGCCACATCCTACTACAAACGGGCAATGCTACTTCAAGCATTAGATCTCGTCAGAATCAAACAAAAAATGCAAGATCCTCCAAGATATCCAAAAGAGAGGTCCACATGAAGTTTCGGGCCATTCCAACGTCATTTGGCCTAACTTCACCCCTCCGGCAGCTGAATAGGCGCTCTTGACGGCAACGGCGTCGAAGACATCAAAACTTTGATCAGAGCTTGCGAATGGTCTCAAAATACCTCCAAAAGGCTCCGTGCCAAATTTCAAGTCAAACGACAACGTTTGACCCTCCATCAACCCTTGAATAGCAAAATCAAGCCTCTCGGCAACGAGAACCACCGAGGCCATCACTCATCAAACGGAGCACATGGGCGGCTTCAACATGCTTCAAAAGGGCTGCACGTCAAATTTCAGGTCATTCCGACAACGTTTGACTCGACTTTGACGCTCCGAAACAAAATCAAGGCTACTGGTGGCAGAGCACCCCGGGACCATAACACCCAAATCGGAGCCAATGGATCATTTCAAAATGACTCCAATAGGCTCCCTGTCAAATTTCAGGTCAATCGGACATTAGTTGACCGCACATCAAAGGGCGACATCTTCCTCGCGGCAAAATCAAGCCTAGCAGCGACGGGACCCCCAAACGGCTTCAAAACTCAAACAAAAGCCTATGGTTGGTCCTAGCTATTGTCCAGGAGGCTTCACCTCAAATTTTGGGTCATTCCGACATCATTTGACCTAGTTTCGACTCTTGACCGAAAATCGGCAACTCTACGCGGCAAGGTCTTCGGCTTTTCCAAAAAATAGGAAACTTTGTGCTCCGGTTTTGCACGACTTCTCGTCGGGTTTTCTTGAGGAGAATTAAGCCAAAAAATGAGGAAAAATGTCAAAAAAAGTACAAGAGAAAAAAGGACTGAAAAAGCTCAAAAAATGGCCGAAGAGAAGGCAACCAAAGGGGACCAAACCCCATGGTCACCGGCGACCATGGGTGCATGGTCTTCGGCGACCCTGGAAGTCTAGGTCGCCGGATTTCCGCTGGAAGGCCCATTTTTCGATCCTTTTCGCATTTCAGGAATTCCAGTCCCTGTACTTTTCCAAAAATATGTTTTTTGATGCTCGATATCGAACGATCTCCGTCTACATCTCGGATCCGCCGTCAAGAGCATGAAATCGTCATTGATCGCTCCAAGATCGCCAACCGGCTGACCAAGCAAGTACACTTTCTGTCCAACCGATCGAGAAATCGACAAGACAGATGGTACCGGCCCGCTGTTAGCAATCTATGTCTGAAATTGCATGATCATCCGACATCGATCAACATGAAGATCCATCGTCGATCATCGCAAGAAGAATTCCAAAAGACGCGGCATGGCCCGTGACTCTTCAAATCCCCGGCGACCACTTAATGTTGTTAACTGACCCAACTAAATGCGGTCATTAACTCATTATTTTGGATGGCCCAATCAGATTCAAGAGAATGGGAGTTACAAGCCAAAGCCATCATGGCATTAAAGTCATGAAGCTCCTCTCATCATGGAGATTAAAGGCGATTAAATGCCCATCATTCTCCATCGGCCAATCAGATTCAAGGAAAAAGGAGTTACAAAATCAAGAAATAAAAACTTGTAACTCCTCCCATCATGGCGCTTTAAAGCCATCAATGCTCATAAACCCTCCTAAATGGCTACCAAAGGCCTATAAATAGGAGAGCATTCCAAGATGAACGGATCAGAAAAATCAGTTAGAAAGATCCTCGAACCCAAGCCCCGGAAATCAAGAAAAATCGTCTAAAATTCCCAAAAAGCTCTATTATTTTAAATAAATTCTGCTGCAACAAACACCACAAGGTGATTGAAGCTCCTTGGGGGGCACTCCCCCCAAGGCAAAGCTCTCTCTTCTCCTATTCAACATGGCCTAGACGTGGCTTTTCAACCCGTCTCTTCATTTTTTTATTGGATATAAGACCTTCCCTTGGTCTTTATCCTCTAAAAAATACTGAAGTCCAAGCCAAGCCAAAAGAATCAAAGCATCGCATGTTCTCATCTGAAGGACGATGGCGAAGTCCATACATGACTTGCAACCGTCAATCTGAACGAGTCCCCGCAATCTCCTGAGAAGTCAAATCCATTTTTTTACTTTTCTGTTGTATTTTGTATTTTCTTTAAGAGACAAAAAATCACAATTCTTGTCTTTCATTTTGATGAGAATTGTAAATCGCCTTTCACGGCAAAATCGTCTCTCACGACATTCAAAAAAACCTTGTCTCTTTTCTTAAATAAATGTTCAATGGAAAGTTAGAAAAAAGATTGATTTCCTTTATACTTGTGAAGGTGGATCTCCGGATCACCATTTCTAAATTTCAAGTGGAATAGGAAATCTGGCATACCCATACAAAAATGTTGATACCCGCCTTTCTCCCCTTCTTCCCTCTTTCGGCCTTTTCGGTGACCCCGAGGACGAATGGGGGAGGAATGGAAGAATCGGGTCCATCACTCGTCCACTAGGGGTAACCTAGGGGTTTAAGGGCTTGCTGCATACGCTAAATGCAGCCGAGAGTGCCAGCGAAAGTGACGTTTTCTTTTTGTCTTTGCATTTAGATTATATTAAATTAGGATAGAAGACCTACCCTAATTCGCATATTTTGCTCGGGACTAGCAAAATGCCAGTTATGGGTGTGTTAACTCCTTAAAAATGCATAATTTTATTATCATTTTAGAGTAATTAAGGACTTAATCTTCAAATCATGCACCATTTTAGTAAAAAAATCACGATTCTATGTTTGTGGGCATCAAAGTTTGAATTCGAGTTAAAATTCATTGAAAAATCGCATTTTCACATAAAATCATGAATTTCTCTATTTCCTGGCATTGGAAGTCACAAATTTCTCATAACTTTTTGTTCACACATAAAATGATGTACTTGCTCTGCACCATTGATTTAATTAAAAAAATTTGTTAAAATGGTGACATTTTATGTATCCATTTAGTGTGAATTGGGCCCGCATCTTACAATGTTCTTTTCCTACATAAATAGATAATTCTTTGATCATTGATTATATTATTTTTATTTTTGTAGGAAAAATCAATTTCTTGGGGCCCACAGAAGAGAATTGATGAAGCAAATGAACCATGGGAACCACCTTCCTTAGGCGTGGATTCTAAGGTAGGGGTGGCTATGGTAGGGTCCGCTCTCATATGCAAAAATTCAGATTTAATCTCTTGAAGATAAGTTCTAGATTTGTCGGCCAAGTGATGAGGTGTCCTATCTACTCTCCAACAAATATTGGTTACATGTCACAATGGATGGCTTAGATTCAAAACAAGCAAACAAAGAAGAAAAAAATGCAAAAAAATCCAGCCAAGGTGGAGGACGCCCATGCATGGTGTGGAGTTCCAAAAGTTGCATATTTTCAAGTGGGCCTACTTCTATTCCATGTTTGAAATTAATTTCAGATTTGAGATGCATTTTAAGGAGAAAGTGGGCCCATGTTAAGAGATTCTCAAGCCATGAAGAAGTTTAAAAGAAAAATGGAAGATCTTGCAAATCAATCAAAGTTGGAAACTAATTCAAAGAGTCCATAATTTTAGCACTAAGTTGTTAAAGTTAACTCCAAGAAGATAGACCTCAAGATTTTAAGTTTGCAACCAAGATTCTTCCAAGAAGCATTCACACGTCCAACACTTCCATCCCATAACTTCACACGTCCAAGATGGTGGTCCAAGTCATCAAGATTTGTTTCAAATCTGAAATTTCATATTTGAATTGATTCTTAGCCAAAGTGGGCCCAAGAGAGGAAGTTGCATAAGATAATGAGGATCCTATTTTTACTAGGATTGTCGGTCAATCCCTTGAAACTCTCTCAAAACCCTCCTAATCCTAATCCAAATTGGACCCCACACTACTAATCCTTACCCAAATCAAAACACTGCAAGCCAAGTCATCAAAAATACACAAAAGGAGCCTTAAAATGGGTTGCACGTGAATCCCATCTCCCCCATTCCTCTTGGACAACCGGCAACATATTCCCCCGTTTTCCATTAATTTTTCTCCATTTCATCTTCTTCCATCACTACTTCATCCAAGGCCTTCCCTAAGGCACACCACCACTTGGATTTCTACGCAACCGTCGCACCGCCACTGTTGCTACCGTCGCTCCACCATTGGACCAGCCATTCATCATCTTCTCTTGCTTGAATTTCAGATCGTAAAACAAGAGCCGGTCAAATCACAAAATGAGAGCCGGTCTTTCATTAATAAATCAAGTTTATGGGGTCTTGGTCTTCACCAATGGATCAACATCGAATTTTTGTACATAATGACAGTGCACACTTGGTGTGGCGTTTTAGATTTTTCTTGATGGCACAGGCAAAGTAACTATTGATAGTATTTTAGAATTAAAATTCAATTTTTTTATTCTCTAACTTTATTTTATTTTATTTTCATTTTTATGCATCTTAATAATTATTGCAATTGGTTGGACTGACAAATCTTATAGTGAATGCAGTAGTTAGATTTGGTTTCTAAATTAGGAGTTTTCTTTTTCTTTGGTTGTAATTAATTTTTCAGACTTGTAATTAATTTTTAATTAAAGTAGGACATTTGATTTGTATAGGATTTTTTTAGGCTAGAACTAGTTTTGCAATAGGACAGGTTTTGCGTGATTAATTACTCTCTGTGGATCGACCTCAGACTTTACCGAGTTATTACTACATCGCGGCCTTGCACTTGGGGCTGACGATCAGTCCTTACCTCAAAATCTCAGGTAAGATCTTTTAAGGAACAAATTATCCAGGTTAATTAACATCCCAACAAGCCAGTAAATCTTTGTCTTCTTCAATGCAGGTGGTCTTCAAGCATGTTGTCCATTCGACCAATGCTACTGCCAATTTACGACCCAAACAAGGAGTAGATAGGAATGGTCCTTTTCTTTAAATATCAAAGCTAACTTGATCTCTTATAAGAATTTTATGTTAGCATACTGTGGCCCATGTCCCTGAGCTAATCTAGATCATTACGCCCATTTAAATCTACTTCATCCTATTTGTTGGCAACAATTTTTTTAGTTTTTAAAATTAACATTAGATCTTTTCTTTTAAAATTAATATTAGATCTTTTCTTGTCCATGAAAACCAAGATCTTTTAAGTGACTGAGCAATCAGAAAAGATCAGATTATCTCCGATT
The DNA here is from genome assembly GCA_038049695.1 of Cinnamomum chago. Lineage (NCBI taxonomy): Eukaryota > Viridiplantae > Streptophyta > Magnoliopsida > Laurales > Lauraceae > Cinnamomum > Cinnamomum chago. The sequence goes on along the minus strand of CP142453.1, from coordinate 40,452,994 downwards.
AATTATAATTACAGGCAAATAGTCTTCAATGCCAACTAGCGCCCCCCCCCCCCCCCCCCCCCCCCCTTGAGTGGTCTATCTAACTTTAATTTTGTATGATTTTTGTGAGAAAAAAGAAGCACATGCTAGTTCAAGATTATGACCAAAATTGTATCAATGGGACCCTCTAATATTTGATTTGATGGTTACACAAAATATGCTTATAATGATTTTATTAGGGGGATAAGAACAATGGAGCACCCCTAAACATGTGGTAGTGATTCATCTTATCATCTCGCATGGGATGTGGGCCCCAACCCTCATAAATACCAGGGCACCCTTTCTCATGGATTGACATGCTTTCAGGTGGGCCCCACATTGTGATACCTAACATTCTTTCATGTTAAAGGCAGTTTTAATGTCAATCTCCAATATATATCTTTATATGGCCTTCTAATCAAACTGCTAATGATGGTCAGAAGGCTGGTTTTTACCATATAAGTTACTGATGTCCCCCTTTTATCACAATTGTCTAGTGAGACAAAAACAGATGATTATAAATTGGGTCCGGATATGGTCGCTTCCTCAAAATCTCAGGTAAGATCCTTTAAGGAACAAATTATCCAAGTTGATTAACATCCCAACGAGCCAGTAAAGCTTTGTCTTCTTCAATGCGGATGGTCTTCAAGCATGTTGTTCGTTCAGCTAATGCTACTGCGAATTTACTAAACAAAGCATGGATAGGAATGGTCCTTTTCTTGGTATTTAACATTAGCCAAGTGGGCTTATTTTTGTTAGGCCTATGAGTCAGGTGAGTCAAATGAGTGTCACCAACTACTTGGCAAGACTCGTCCAAGTTACTCGCCTTATTTCCTACCTACCTAGCAATGATGAGTTTTCCATAACTTTATATTATAGAAGCAGGAGAATAAAGGGACAGCCTCGAGGTTGCCAGTTGGAACTTGGGAGTTTTGTTCTCGCTAAATTGCCCCGAGTTCAATCCCTAGTCCTCTCCCCATCTTGTGCTAGGATTCACTTCCCTATTGGTTTTGTTGCTCAAGAAGTTTCTTTAAATATCAAAGCTAACATGATCTCTTACCAGAATTTTATGTTAGCATACTATGGCCTATGTCCATGAGCTAGTCTAGATCATTAGGCCCATTTAAATCTACTTAATCCTATTTGTTGGCAACAATTTGTTTAGTTTTTAAAATTACTATTAGATCTTTTCTTGCCCATTAAAATCAAGATCTTGTATGTGACTAAGCAATTAGAAAAGATCAGATTATCTCCAATTAATTATAATTACGAAGCAAATAGTCTTCAATGCCATCTAGCCCTCTTTTTTTTTTCTTTTGAACGGTCCCGCTTGCTCTGTTCTCCTCACTAAATGTTCATGTCCCTCCGAGTCATTAATTTTGTATGATTTTAGGGAGTAAAGAAGCACATGCTAGTTCAAGATTATGACCAAAGTTGTATCAGTGGGACCTTCTAATATTTAATTTGATGGTTACTCAAAATATGCTTTCAATGATTTTATTAGGGGGATAAGGACAATGGAGCGCCCGTAAACATGTGGTTGTGATTCATTTTATCATCTCCTATGGCATGTGGGCCCCAACCCTAATAAATACCTGGGCACCCTTTATCTCACCTCATCTCATGGACTGACATGCTTTCAGGTGGGCCCCACATTGTGATACCTAACATTCTTTCATGTTAAAGGCAGTTTTAATGTCAATCTCCAATATATATCTTTATATGGCCTTCTAATCAAACTGCTAATGATGGTCAGAAGGCTGGTTTTTACCATATAAGTTACCGCTGGCCCCCTTTTATCACAATTGTCTAGTGTGACAAAAACAGATGATTATAAATTGGGCCTGGATATTGTTCCAACCTCAAAATCTCAGGTAAGATCTTTTATGGAACAAATTATCTAGGTTGATTAACGTCCCAACGAGCCAGCAAAGCTTTGTCTTCTTCAATGTGCGTGGTCTTCAAGCATGTTGTCCGTTCGGCTAATGCTACTACGAATTTACTAGCCAAACAAAGCATTGATAGGAATAGTCCTTTTCTTGGTATTTGACATTAGCCAAGTGGACTTATTTTTGTTAGGCCTATGAGTCAGGTGTGTCAAATGAGTGTCACCAACTACTTGGCAAGACTCGTCGAAGTTACTCACCTTATTTCCTACCGACCTAGCAATGATGAGTTTTCCATAACTTTATATTATAGAAGCAGGAGAATAAAGGGACAGCCTGGAGGTTGCCGGTCGAAACTTGGGAGTTTTGTTCTCGCTAAACTGCCCCGAGTTCAATCCCTAGTCCTCTCTCCAACTTGTGCTAGGATTCACTTCCCTATTGGTTTTGTTGCTCAAGAAGTTTCTTTAAATATCAAAGCTAACATGAGCTCTTACCAGAAGTTAGCATACTGTGGCCCATGTTCATGAGCTAGTCTAGATCATTAGGCCCATTTTAATCTACATCATCCTCTTTGTTGGCAATAATTTGTTCAATTTTTAAAATTAATATTAGATCTTTTCTTGCCCATGAAAATCAAGATCTTGTATGTGACTGAGCAATTAGAAAAGATCATATTATCTCTGATTAATTATATTTACGAAGCAAATAGTCTTCAATTCCATCTAGCCCTCTTTTTTTTTTTCCTTTGAGCAGTCTCTCTAGCTCTGTTCTCCTCACTGAATGTTCATGTCCATCCGAGTCATTAATTTTGTTTGATTTTTGTGAGTAAAGAAGCACATGCTAGTTCAATATTAGGACCAAATATGTATCAGTGGGACCTTCTAATATTTGATTTGATGGTTACTCAAAATATGCTTTTAATAATTTTATTAGGGGAATAAGGACATTGGAGCACCCCTAAACATGTGGTTGTAATTCATCTTATCGTCTCCTATGGCATGTGGGCCTCAACCCTAATAAATACCGGGGCACCCTTTCTCTCACCCCATCTCATGGATTGACATGTTTTCAAGCGGAACCCACATCATGATACCTAACATTCTTTGATGTTAAACACAGTTTTAATATCAATCTCCAATATATGTCATTATATGGCCTTCTAATCAGATCGCTAATGATAGTCAGAAGGTTGGTTTTTACCATGTAAGTTACTTTTGGCCCCTTTTTATTACAATTGTCTAGTGTGACAAAAACAGACGATTATAAATTGGGCCTGGATATTGTTCCAACCTCAAAATCTCAGGTGAGATCTTTTAAGGAACAAATTATCCAAGTTGATTAAGGACAAATTGAATGGGGCCCAACTAGGGACCTACTAATCATGGGGCTTGTGTGGAATGGGAAGACACACCTTGGATGAGACCATATATCAAATTTGGGGTCAATCCCATGCATCTAACCCCTTCATCCGTGGCCTACAAATTTAATAACTTTATATACAAAGGAAAAAAACTTGACCCTCGATCCAACAGTCCAATCCATTTGGATAAGCAAAAATTCAATGGGTCAGCGTACTTAAGGGGATTCCATGTGTGTGGATGATTTTGATGTGTTATAAAGTCAACCCTACTATGTTGTCCCTCACCATAACATGGTGAGGGATGGATGCACATGAATATATATATATATATATCATCTCCTCTTGAAATCGCAGGATTTCTACAACGTAGTGACTAGTGAGAAATATGGTAAATGGAAGTGGGAATGATGGCGCCTGGATAACTTTGCAGATGGTGTGGAGGAGATGGAAAAATAGGAGATGGAAAGGAAGAAGAAGACACTAGGAGATGCTCTGACGAGCGACGCTAGCATCTCCCTCATCAGACATGAGTGATGCTAGACATTAGGAGATGCTCTGACAAGCGACGCTAGATCAGACACGAGCGACAAACACCCGTGCATATTCACATTAGGACATTGATAAATTTTTCATTAAAAATATCGTTGTCTTTTAGTTTCCAAATAGAGCTCTACTCTATGCAAAGATTGTCACATGTGAACGAAAATCAGACCCAATGTCACATGTGAACGAAAATCAGACCCAACCTTCTGGTAGACCAAGATTGTTATTTTTTTATTATAATATTTAGGGCTCACCTTTCAACAATTCACACTAAAAAAAATTTCATTAAAAATATCATTTTCTTTTAGTTTCCAAATAGAACTCTACTCTATTCAAAGATTGTCACATGTGAACGAAAATCAGACCCGACCTTCTGATAGACCACCTCATGGATGGGCTTGTGATAAAAATGTTTTGAGGTTGGAGTTTTTCTGGTTAAATCTTATAGGCATCATTTTCTGAGTTGTTTATATGGACATATGACCCTAGGTTTGTTCCACCATAAATTACACTTCCATGGGCCCACATGGACTCATAATTAAGAGATATATACATTGATCCAAGGTCGGCCAATTATTACTAGGATCAAATAACACTAGCATGTGGTATTAAAATCTTTTAATTTATGGCTTTTAAAGTTAAGATTTATATATATTTTTTTAAAAATCTAGAGCTAAAAAATGGTTTGATAAGTTCTAAAATATTATTGGTGCTACTTCAAAGGTATAGAGAAGAAATTTGTGCGGAGGGATTGAAATGACCATTGGCTAATGTATTATTAACAAATTTCGCTTTTCTATATATTCTTTAGTAATTATTGTTATTATTATTATTTTTATGTTGTTGTTTAATGGATTTTTTAGCGTTATCTTTATAATAGTTTATTGTTGATGTTGACCACTTATATTTGTAATTGAAGATGTGTTGACTGTTTTTAGATAAATATGCATGAATATATTCTTATATGTTTATAGTTAATTTTGATATCTCATAAATTCATAATGTAATAACTTATTTTTTTACCTTGGGCTAATAAGCACGGGGCGTTGGTGCTAGTTTATTTTAAATGGTCCGACTTATCTATATGTGTGGCCATGATGTAATTCCAGTAACTAACTTATAACACCATGTGGAGCCAGCATGGTTTAAAATAAGTGGACCTCTAGTCAAAATGAAAAATGAAAAAAAAAAAAGAAATCAAAAGTCTTCAAGCTCACCTAATGATTCTACCCGAGATTCCCGAAAACTTGCTCTTTTATTTTTTAAATTCGGATCCACTGTTTCTCATCCAATCCACACAATCGCCAAATGTGTAAAATCTTATGCCAACTAATGAGCTCGGATCCCTTGTTCTACAAAACAGGAAAATACTATTTGGTCCGATCAAAATTATCCAACTGTGTAAAATCTCTTGATTTTCTCATTCTAAAGAAGCAATTAAGACGGTGCATGAGCTTGCTTTGTTGGAATGAAAAAAAAAATCGCGACTCTTCTTTTTTAAAGCTTTTTTCCCGAAAACTCGCTCAGACTCGCCCAAGTCAAGGTTTTTCCATCATGTGTTTTTTCTCTACCACCAAGCTAGTAGGATCTAACGTGTAACCACAGTCCAATCTTCTCATACTACTGTATAGACATCTACTCTTCATTCACAACTGCTTGAAGCACCGACAACAGAAATGGCAATAAGAGCATAACTAGGAATTATTCTCATTTTCTTTCATATTATCAACTTTACAATCCAAATGGGAAAAAATAAGGGATTCTTGTACATAATCAAGCAAGAACTATTAACTGGTTTGAAGTGGATGTCAGGGAACAGTACAAAACAAAAACCATATATATTGAATATGGTTGTAATGACTTGGATTGGCATTGGTATCAAAATGAAAACTGATTCTCCACCAGAGTCCAGTGCAATGTAGCACGCCTATTCTTCAAAGAATCGGCAATTTGGATAGAAGTTTCCCTGCAACATAGTCCCAATGAGATTTACTTACTGAGCAAAATCAGTCAAAAGAAGTTAACAAAGAGAATAGAACGACTGCAAGTAGTGACATGCTAAGTCCATGACCTTTGTATAACAAATCTACTTATGAACAATCTTCCTAAAAACTTATACTTTCATAATTCACAAATCCCCAAGTTTTTTTTTTTTTTTTGGGTCGTTTCTGGTTAAGATCTTACTGCAAAGATTTCTACTTGTGGAATTAGACATGCACACAGAATGGATATGGCTTGGAACTCTGAAGAAACAGAACTCAAAAGTATCAAATCAGATTATTATATATCCAGGAACTAAGAGTACCAGAAGGCTTCTTCATTTTTACCTTTTGGAATTTAATGTAACGGTCCCTCTCATCTTAGCAGATGACAAAACTCAAATCTCACTGTAAAAAGGGATTTTCAGTTGAATCAATACAAGTCATCAAAGTAAGCATTTGAGAGCCCTCCTAGTAGACAGTTGGATCACCCATGAGTTAAGAAAGCCTATTGGTCACCATTAGATTGAAGCAACTTTCATCACCCAAGAAAGAAACTTCTATTTCAACAGTGACCTGACACCACATAATCCTGAATACTTATTAAAAAAAAAAAAACTTTCATTGGCATCACTGCCATAAAATCATTTGTTAATCACTACATACAAGATACACAATTCAGTTGTTGAACACTACATAAAAGAAAACATTATACAGTAATCACATTACCACAAATAGGCATCTCAGTTTTGAACTGTGGATATTGGTAATAAGACAGAATATCTCAATCAGTGAGAACCACTGCATCCACACAACATTGATATTGACATCTTCTTTATTTTTATTTTTAATCTATCCTTTTACTTTCTTCACTCCACGAAATGGGCCAATGGCTTTGCCTTGAAAGTTAAAAATGTACGTGTAAGTAGAAAATGTTGCGATGACACACAACTACATAAGAAAGCCAAGTTGTATTGAATTTGCATCTACATGGTTTTCAATAAAGCCTAGCAACAGAAATGAGTGGAGGGAAATATGCAGTCATAACATCAATGCCCCCAAAAAACTTTATCTTCTATGGCTAATGTGGGGTAGAACAAGTACTACCTTTAATTAGAGTTGGTTTGGCATGGCAAGTTTCAAAGCCAGCAGCCTGCTTGATGCGAACTCTCCCCTAATATTGGTGAAGGGGCAATCCATCATGAGATTTGAATGAAATAACAATAATGGCACACGAGGGACCACACCATGCTTAGAGATATAGCTTCTCAAAAGCATATGAGATACTGCCAAAGGGACCATCAAATTATATTATTAATATGTTACAAATAAATTTCTGCCAATGAGGGGGTATGTTTAGTGCTACGGCTACCTGATGCAGGATAGACCTCAAAGGCCACATGTGTAGGGCCCAAGATAGTTTGCGGATTTTACTATTTTATCTAATTAATTGATATTAGTTATTAGTTTTATTTTAATGAGTTGTAATTAGGATAGGATGGGACGACACCAACAATACACATCACCAATTAGATGACAATGAATTTGTCTATCATAAGAGTGTGGAACATTATCCTCAAAAAGTATTTTAATATCCCCCTGTGCACTATACCATTCAAGATTATCATAACTTGCTCTAACTCCAAGAACTGCATGCAACTTCAACTCATAAAAACAAGAACACCATCTATTCATCAAACTATGAAAGAAATTGAAGCACTTACTCCTTGATCCACACAAAGCCCAGGAATCAGCTAACCATGCAAAAACTCAACAAACTAGTGTATTGCCATTATAATCTAAAGTTGAGAAATAGAACTAGAGCGAGAAGGGCAAAGGATGATCCTTCTTATTGCCCTATTAATTTGGATCACATATTCAGAGAGGACTATCCCTTGCTTTGTTTCAATGGATCCTGAAAGGCGAGCGAAGGGACTTTGTTTCCATTGCAATGAAAGATTCACTCAAGGACATCAATGTAAAATCAAGCAGCAATTTTTTTATATCGGGGGTGAAGAAGCATGCATAAAAGAAATAGATGGCCCAAAGGAAGAAGAAGAAGAAGCAATAGTGATAGAGCCATTTATTGATGTAAGTATGTAACCAACACAGAGCCAGAGATTTCATTCAATGCCCTAACCGTGACTACTTCACCACAAACTATGAGGATCCAAGGGAGGATTAAGCGGCAACCAATAGTTGTATTGGTGGACTCAAGAAGTACTCACAATTTTCTAAACTTGCAAGTAGCTACATGATTGGGATCCTCACTCCAAAACAATGGCGAGCTACGAGTGATGGTTGCAAATGGTGAGTGAGACCCTAGTGAATCATGGTATATGTCCAAATCTCCTCTTTTCCATTCAACAATTTGAGTTCACTGCTGATTTTTACCTATTAGAATTTGGAGGTTGTGACATGGCCCTTGGAGCACAGTGGTTACAAACCTTATGACCTATTTTGTGGGATTTTTCTAACATGTGGATGCAGTTCAAGTTCAATGGGAAGGAAGTTACCATCAATGGGATGAACCAACCCTCCATGCAAATTATTATGTCATCAAAGGCATCTAAGGCCTTGCGTAGTGGGCTAGTGGCGCAACTTGTGCTCTCTTATATATGTGTCTGTGTTTCTCCATATGCAACTAAAACAAATAGCGAAACACAATAGCAATTGCTCGGAGAATTAGCGGATATCTTCCAAGAGTCAACTGGGTTGCCACCTTGCCGCCAAAATGATCATCAAATCAATTTGAAACCAGGAAGCAAGCCGGTAAGTGTGCAACCTTATCGCTATCCCCACTTCCAGAAGGGTGAAATTGAGCAACAAATTTCGGAGATGTTAGATGCTGGCATAATCCAACCTAGCAACAACCCTTATGCTTCTCAGGTTCTACTGGTTAAGAAAAAGGACGGATCATGGCGTCTTATGCATTGATTATTGAGCATTAAATGAAATCACAATAAAGGAAAAAAATTCCCATACCCGTGATAGATGAATTATTGGATGAACTTAATGGCACTGCATTCTTCTTCAAGTTAGACCTTCGCGCCAGGTATCACCAGATCCGAGTCAAGGAGCGCACTTTTTAAAAAGGTTGCATTCTGAATGCATGACGGTCACTATGAGTTCTTGGTCATGCCATTCGGACTTACAAATGCCCCTTCTACTTTTCAAAGCCTCATGAATGATATTTTTAGAATGTACTTGTGTAAGTTTGTACTTGTATTTTTTGACAATATTTTGGTATATATACGGACTTGGAATGATCACTTAACCCCATCTACGAGAGGTTTTTGGCATCCTATGAGAAAATCACATGTTTGTAAAACGATCCAAGTGCAGTTTTGCCTCTTCTCAAGTGGAGTAGCTTGGTCATATCGTCTCCGAAGACGGAGTAGCTGCTGATCCAAGAAAGATACAATGCATGACAGATTGGCTGCGTCCCACTACTATAAAGGCACTACGAGGGTTTCTCGGGATAACTGGATATTACAGAAAATTTGTTCATGGACATGGACAACTTATTGCTCCTTTGACTGCTCTCTTAAAGAAGGATGCTTTCCACTAGAATGAGATAGCTGAAGCCACATTTAAACTATTAAAGAAAGCAATGACAACAACCCCAGTCTTAGCTCTTCCGGATTTCTCCAAGATGTTTGAGGTTGAATGTGACGCGTCGGGTGAAGCCATTGGGGCCATATTAATACAGGATGACATGCCCATCGCTTACATCAGTAGTGTTTGGTGGGAAGAAAATCTCAAATCCGAACAGACCATTGCAGCATCAAATACTTGGATGAGCAATGAGTTTCCACGCCTTCCCAGCACAAATGGTTATCCAAATAGACCATTCCCAACATCAAATACTTGGATGAGCAATGAGTTTCCATTCTATATGCCATAGCAAAATGGAGACCTTATTTGGTGGGAAGAAAATTTCAAATCCAAACAGACCATTGCAGCATCAAATACTTGGATGAGCAATGAGTTTCCACTCCTTGCCAGCACAAATGGTTATCCAAGTTAATGGGGCATGACTATGAAATTGTGTATAAAGAGGGGGCTAAAAGTTGAGTGACCGATGCTCTTTCCTGCTATGCTACTATCCATGCCTGTCCATAAATGGTAAGAAATTTTTAAGAAAGTTGCCAATAATCCCTATGCAGTTCACTTAATGGATGAAATAATGGTTGGATCTTCTGCATATCTCAACTTTACTCTCCATCTATGAAGCACGGATACATAAAAAAGGGTCCCGTATCCGTATCCCGGGCGTATCGGACACGGATACGCCCGGATACGCCTTGGATACGTATTGGATACGCGAAATCCGTATCCAGGTTTTTTTTTTTTTTTTAAATGCCGGATACGTGAGGGACACGTGCGGGACACGCACATATCCCCCACGGGACACGTTTTTAAAAGCCCGTTAAAAAAAGAGGGGAGAGTTAGAAAACCTGGGAGAGAGGAAGGAAAAAAAAAAGAGAGAGAGAGGGGAAGGAAGAAATTTGTCGTCGCCTCAGCCTCGCCGTTGCCGTGCTGCTGTCGTCCTGCTGTTGTAGCGGTGCTGCTGTAGTCGTGTTGCTGCCGTTGCCATTGCTGCTGTGCCGGAGCCATTGTTACTGTCATCGTGCTGTGCCGGAGCCATTGCTGCTGTTGTCGTGCTGTGCCGGAGCCATTGCTGCTGCTGCTGTCGTCTGTGCTGCTGTTGCTGCCGTCTGTGTTGTGCTGTGCCAGAAATCAAGCCCAATCGAGCCACTGTGCTGTGCCGTTTCATCTCCACTTTCAGGTTCTTTTCTCTTCTTTCTTTCCTCTTGTTTCTTTCTTTCTCTTCATCTGTAAAGGTTGGTTTTTGTTGGTTGATGCTATTCTGGTTAATTCTAATCTAGGGTTTTTTTTTTCTTCCCCCTTAAATCATTTGGATTTTAGGGCTTTTTTTTTTTTTGCTAATCTTCTTTCTTTGCTTTCGATTGGCTGTTGATGCTGGGTTTTTTTTTTTTTTTTTGCTGCTTCTTTTTTATGTTCTTTTCTCTGCTGTGTTCTGCTGCTGTTCTTTTCTCTATTGTGTACTGTTGTGTATTGCTGTTGTTTCTTTCTTTTTTTCTTCTTTTCTTGATGCTATGCTACTGCTGCTGTTTCTTTCTTTATTTTTCCTTGATGCTATGCTGCTGCTGCTGTTTCCCTTTTTTCCATTTGTTCTTGATGTCATGCTGCTGCTGCTGTTCCTTTTTTTTTTTTTCTTTTTCTCTTGATGCTATGTTGCTGCTGCTATTTCTTTTTTTCCTTTTTTTTCCTTGATGCTATATTGCTGCTGCTGTTTCTTTATTTTTTTTCCATTTTTTCTTGATGCTATACTGCTGCTGCTATTGCTTCTTTTCTTTTCTTTTCTTTTCTTTTTTTTTCTCTTGATGCTATGCTACTGCTGCTATTTCTTTTCTTTTTTTTTCTTTTTTTTCTTGATGCTATATAGCTGCTGCTGTTTCTTTTCTTTTTTTTCTTTTTTTTCTTGATGCCATGATTTTAGGTGGCCTGATGGGGCTAATATGTTGTGTTTCCAGCAACCAAAGATGATGATTGATGATGATTAAATCAATGGAAGTGCATATTTTATGGCTATTTTGATTGAAATAACGTTAGATTTTTATTACATAGTCATATAAAAAATATTAAAAAAAATTTTTCAACGTATCCCCGACGTATCGTATCCTATTTTTTTGAGAAATGGCGTATCTGCGTATCCGTATCGTATCGTATCCGTATTCGTGCTTCATAGCTCTCCATAATGGGCAATTATTCTACAAGGGATGATTGGTATTGGCTCCTGATTCAAAGGGAAAGGTGACCCGTCTTACAGTGGTACCAGCACTCAAATGAAGGGGGACATCCAGGGTATCTCAAGACTTATCGGCGCATTCGTTGAAATTTTTGGTGGAAGGGAATGAAGCAGGATATTAAACAACATATTGCAGCTTGTGATGTTTGTCAACGAAACAAATCAGAATCAGTGGCCCCACCCGGACTCCTACAAACCATTCCAATTCCGGAAAAAATATGGACAAACATCTTTATGGACTTCATTGATGGGCCTCCACCTTCAAAAGGTAAAGCGATGATATTTGTCACGGTAGATTGGTTAAGTAAATATGCCCATTTCATTGCTTTATCTCATCCTTATTCTGTGGCCCAAGTTGCCCGAGCCTTCATGGAAAATGTCTTCAAATTACACGGAATGCATTGTAATAGAGATGTAGTATTTACAAGCTGAGTCTGGAAGGAGCTTGTCCAATTACAAGGCATTGAAGTATTAATGAGTCCGGCATACCATCCCCAAACCGCTGACCAGACAGAACAAGTGAATCGTTGCATAGAAACATTTCTCCACTGTTTTTCGAGCACAAAACCAAAGTAATGTAAGCACTGGTTAGCATGGGGAGAATGGAGCTACAATACCACCTTTTATGAAGCCATCAACATGACACCCTTTGAGGCTGTTTACGGCTATTCCCCACTATCTATAGCAACATATGTGAGGGGTAAAAAATGCTCATCATGTCGAACAAGAGCTCCTTACAAGAGATCACATCCTTGGGTTGTTGCACGAAAATCTATCAGCGCACAGGCTCGAATGAAGGCACAAGCAGACAAACGATGTTCCAAATGGTCATTTGAGGTCGGTGACTTTGTCTATTTACCTACAACCTTATTGACAATCTTCAGTTGCCATATGCAGCTCTACTAAATTGACTCCCTGGAATTATCAATTATGGACCTTAGTGCATTCTAGAACGCATTGGAACCGTAGCCTACAAACCAGAGCTACTTGCCTCATCAAGAATCCAACCAGTATTCCATGTTTCTTGCTTGAAGGTGGTAAATTCAGATGTTCAATCCACCAATTTACCCGTCTACGTAGATATGGGGCTAGTTGATTTAATACCAGACGCAATCCGAGATAGGTGACTCTAAAAGAGGCATCATCAAGCTAACAACTGAGGTGGTTGATTTCAAGTGGGGTCATGACAATTTCTCTCGTGCCATCTGTGCTTTCCTTCTCTGATATTTCCTTTTACTGTGTTATTAGATTAGGATTGCTTCACTTTCTAAATTTCTGCAATTACTATTTATGCACTTTCTATTTTTCTACGAATGTAAACCCTATAAGAGGGGCTTAGAACTCGCTATGGAGGCTTTCGGAAATCAATAAATCCAATTAGTATCAAGGAGGTGTCGGGTCCCCTCAAAAGATCCGAGCTTTTATTGTGTTTTTTACTTCTTTTCTTTTCTTTTTTTTTTTGCCTGGTCTGTTAAAAAAAAAAAAGGGGGATTCGGCGGCGGGTCCCTCAACATTTCACTTTATTGCCTTAGATCCACAATCTTTTTTCATAGTGTGATAGGTCATTTTTTTAAATTTGAAGACCTAAAATGTCTAATTTACCCTTTCTTCAAAATCATATCCCACAATTAGTGGGATATGCCATTAATAATGTTCAACCACCATTTAATTGGCCACGATTAATGGAATCCCATTAATGAAATTTTCAAATAAATTCTAAAAGCACACAAATAAATTTCAAAATAACATAAGTAAAATAAAAAAAAACGCAAATAAATTTTAAAAACATAATAATTTCAAAAAAAGCAATAAATTTTAAAAAGACGTAAATAAAGGCAATAATTTCAAAAAACGCAATAATTTCAAAAAACGCGAAAAATTCAAAACGTAAATAAAATTTTAAAAAAGCTATAATTTCAAAAAACGCAAAAAATTCAAAAGGCGTAAATAAAATTAAAAACAGAAATAATTTAAAAAAACATAATAAATTTCAAAAGAACGCAGAGAAATTTAAAAAGACGCAAATAAATTTCAAAAGATCCAAATAGATTTTAAAAAAATAATAAATAAATTTCAAAAGATGAAGATCAATTTCAAAAAATCCAAATAAAATTTAAAAGATCCAAATAAATTTCAAAAAATGTAAATAAAATTCAAAAGACGCAAATAAATTTCAAACGATGTAAATAAAATTAAAAAAAGCAAACAAATATAGAAAAATGCAAATACATTTGCCAAATTTAAGAAAAACCAAATTTTCAAATTTCAGAAAAATTTGCCAAAAACTCAAGTTTTTTTGTCAAAATTCAATTAAATTTATTTCAAAAAATACAAACAATTTTCAAAAGACACAAATAAAATTCAAAAACACAAATAGATCTAAAAAAATACAAATAAAATTTCCAAAAACATTGAAAGATTCATTCAAAAACTCAGTTAAAATTTTCAAAATGGAGATATATTTATCAGAAACTCGACTATATTTTTCAAAAACTCAAATAAATTTTCCAAAAACTCAGATAAATTTGTTCAGAACTCAGATAAATTTGTCCCAGAATTCAGATAAATAGTCAAAAACTCAGATAAATTTGTCTAGAACGCAGATAAATTTGCGCAAAATTCAAATAATTTTTTTACAAAAAATCAAAAATTCAGATAAATTTAACAAAAACTTAGATAGATTTGTCCAGAACACAGAGAAATTTGTTTCAGAACTCAGATAAATTTGTTGCTCTGCTGCTGTTGTTGTTTTCCGAAGGAGGAGAGAGACGAAGGGTATTCTTGGTTCTGAAATTTGGTGCGCAGCAGAGGAAGAAACAAGAAGGAGAAAATCCTGGTTTTGACCTTCGTTGTGCGCAGAGAAAAAGATAGAAAAAGGAGAAGCCCTGGTTTGTTTCTGACCGGAGAAAGAACGCCAGAGGAAGCTGTCGCACGTCACCACTGACTGCGTCGAGGCCGGAGAGGAAAAGACGTTGTCGCCGGAGCAACGCATTGCCACGTCGTCGGTCTTGCTCGATCGAAGAAGGAGAAGACAACAGGGCCTCGTCTCCCCTGTTGCAGAACCCAATCAAAGAAAAAGAAGAAGACAGGAAGAGGGGAAGCCCCTGATCTTCTGGGTTCTTGTTGTAGAATAAGTTCTGAATGGAAGGGTTCATACCCATTTGGGTGTCGCAGAGATCGAGACTTCTGAGCCCGTCGCCGGAGAAAGGGACATCCGCCGCTGTCACCGCTGCCGCCTCGCCGGGACTTCGCGTCCCCGGTGAAGGAGGGTCCCCACCGTTGTCGCTGAACTGGGCCTCGATTGGTGAGAACGAAGAAGAAGAGCAGCATGGCTGCTGTGTAGTTCAGTTCTGCCTAAACAGAGAGGAAGAACTGGGTGGTCTCGGTTTTGTTGCAGAGTAGAACGATTGACAGATGGAGAGACTTGCAGAACCCAAGCAAAGCGAGTATAATCACATGAGAGAGAGAGAGAGAGAAAGACTTCTATCATGTGAGAATTTCGATATGGCTGTCATGTTCAAGCAGATTGATGAGCTCCCCAAGAACGCCAATGGCGTCAAGGTCTGCAGAGGAGATGTGGGTTCGAGTTCCAATGCGAACAAGAAGAGAAAAGTGTCGAAAGATTAATACTTAATTTCAAATTTCAAATTTCAAAATTTTATGCCTAAAATGGTTGAAAGGATAAATTAGTCATGAGAATTATATCCAAGGACCTCTCGCCGAAATATGTCTAGCTGGATGGACTACAGGCCTTAGAGAAAAAGTTGATGGACGGGAGGCCTTACAAGTCCTATATGAGGAACCTTTCGCTAATTATCTCAAAAAAAAAAAAAAAAAAAAACCCTTTACTTAAACTATGCTAATTGAATCTAAACTTGTCGAGGCCTTCTTGAATCAACATTATTGATTGCATCCATCAATGCTTGGCCCACGTTGCCGATTAGTATTCTCACAAATAACTCAAAAGTAGAATCAATTAGTGTTACAAGGGAAATTAGCAAAGAAACTTTCATAGAAAACATAAAAGAAGAGCAGGTTTGGCTATATTAGGGACGGAACCAACCAGCAACCCATGTCTTTTCTTCACCCAAATTAACAAATCATATGCACTTATTTTAGGCAGGAATTAGAAAAAGTCAGATATCTATTATTATAGCAGGAAAGGCAGGTAAAACATAGTGTAGTACATCCAAAAAAAAAACCCAACAAGAGAAAAATCAACTAAATACCATCACATACAATCAAAGAGCAGAATCAATTACCCAAAACACACAAACACACAAACCCCCCACAAAAAAATCATATCAAATCAAATCGACCCAAATAAGAAAAAATCATAATAAAACCATCACACACAATCAAAGAACACACCACACATAAAAATCAAATCAATCAAATAACAAGAAAAAAAAATCAAATAAAACTCATCAAGTCCAATCAAAGAATAAATAATCTAAAAGAAGACTAACAACAATCAAATCCTTAAAAAAGAAAAAAGGGGATCTTTTTTTTTAATTGAAATAAATTAAAAAAAAAAAAACGCACCAGGCATTTCATTTCGCTCGGATCCAGTCGAATTATTCCCCAACAGAATCGCCTTCCCCAAACCCGACAGATTCGAAACCAACCCGAAAAAGTAGAAGATCATCACCAGCCCAAGAACCCAAGGCATTAAAATAAAACCAATCACGAACGTCACCGACCCGCACAGCATCAGAGCCATGGAAACCCCTAGCAGGAGCGATGCCAACGCCGACGGTGAGATCTCCGACCGCCGTGGAGGTGCCGTTGCCGGAGAAGGAAGCGGAGATACGGAGATGGAGAGAGGTGGAGGGCGGAGGATGCTGAGGAGGAGAGCGCAGAGCTCGTAGAAAACCCTAGATTGTTGGTCTTGCGCTATCATCTTGTTGGAAGATGATGATGACGACGACTAAGAAAGAGACGGAGAGATAGAGATAGAGAGAGAATTCGGATGATTTGCAAACCCAAACCCTAGAAATAGATATCTGGGTCTGATTTTTATTATTTGATTTGGGGGAAGATAAGATGGGAAGATGGCTTGGGACACTCTCTCTCTCTTTCTCTGTTCTGCTCGTGTGTTTGTTGATTGAGAAAGGCGTGTGTTGATGATATTTTTTTACATAGGATTTTTACATATTTTTTTACTCTTGTTTCCTCAAAAAGTCTACTTGGACAAACTTTTTGGCCAGAATTTTGGCCAACCCATATGGTTTCCATTGAATATCACTATGATATTCAATAGAAACCATATGGGTTGGCCAAAATTCTGGCCAAAAAGTTTGTCCATGTAGCATTACTCTTGTTTCCTAGATGGAGAGAGAGAGAGAGAGGCGGCTTGATTTGGGAGATAGGGGGAAGCGTTGTTTCGTGTTGTGAGGCCTTATTCTGAAGTTATATCCAATCCACAATCCACATGTGATGGGTAACTTATAGTAATCGTGTGATGTAATAAGTAGTTAACTTTCTGTTGCTAAAAATGCCATCAATGAAACAGTGATGGCCCGAATTTTATTTTATTTTGAGTCATATGTAATGGGAGATTGGTGGGTACCTAAAAATTAGGATTATGTATCTATCAAATGGTGCGTGTTACTTATTCAACAGTGGATTCAAAAGGCACTCATGATTCCATGATCCCAAATTAGTTGGGGACTTATCTAGTCGAATTAAGCATTTAGCAAGACAAAGGAAAAAATTCCAATATCAGTAATTCCAAAACAAAAAGAAAAAAAAAGAAGAAAAAGACAGATTTTATTAATGATTCAAATAATAGTGATTCCAAAAAATTAAAAAATGTTTTATTATTAACTTCAAAGTACTAGATCTAATAATTAGAAATGTTGATGATGCCTATTCTTGATAAATAGCCGGTTCAAAGCATCCCCTTGTATTTTCCAAGTCAAGTGAGTCCCATAGATTGCACTAGCATGGCTCTTTCAAGACAAAAACGCTTGTGTCTAACTTGTGTCCATTTAGACAATAATGATAAATTGATTAAAGGTGTGGCACAGGTTAGCTAGCACCCACACCATTAAAAGGCACATTCATTAGATCGGCTATCTATGAAAAATAAGTTATTATTGGGTGTTAATGGTCATTTGATCTAAGGAAATGAAATCAAACAATAATATATAAAAGAATTATTGCAGTTGAAAACCAACTTTTGATCATCGAGCTGGTAAACATTCGACACTGTGAATCTTTCATAGAAAGCTAATCTACCAAACTCACTTTTGCATGGTGAAAAAAGCTTAGTCTCACCTTTACGTTGAGTATTTATAATGTTGTTCCATTAGTAATGAAAGTTATGTTAGTACCTTTTTTTTTATCATGAGAGGGCATGGACTCACAACAAATTCGTGAGGCTCCTCAGCGGAGCCTACCTATTAAATGCAAACTTAGAGATGATGTTCTATAAAAAAAAAAAAAAAAGAATTTAAAGCTTAATTTGTGTCTATTCTAATACATATATGTTTATACCTACTAGTAAACTTCTAATTGATCCTGCCTCTATTTGTAACTTATTAGTGCACCAAAAATCTATGTATGGTCCTAAACACTACCTAAAAAGTGCATCAAGAATAAAAATTGATGGCACGGTTATATCGTAGAGACTTAACAAGAATCCGAAAATGTGTTATTCTAGAATTCTAGATAATAAAAGTATCATTATTTGTTTATATGTTTATGACATAATTATTATCCAATTTGATTTCTTATATAGTTTTAGAAACCAAGAAATTATCCTCATCAATCTTTAACATGAAAGGCATGAGTAATACCAGATTAGCTATTGGTGTTAAGATAGTAAAAGAGACAAACTGTCTTTCATCTCCACTCAATCTTATCATACGAGTGTACTCAGGAATTGTAATAGCCTTGACTCTTAGGCCCAGTTTCTTTAGTGGAGTTTCTGCCAGGAATTCACTATGTCCAGGAATTCCTAGACATGATGTGATAAGTTGTCCCCTGGAATTTCTGAATCTCATGTTTCTTCAGTAGAATTTCTGGATTCCAGCTACTTGAAAGTTCTCTTTTGACCTTTGGGAATCCAGGAATTTCACTCCCTTTACATTTTGGTGGAATTCTTGAATGTTGTTTCATGAATTCCACGATGTCTGGAAATTCAAGAATTCCCCGAACAGGAATTCCTGAAATTCCAGCAAAGAAACATGCCCTTAACTTGTTTTCAACCCCTTCGACACTCACATTAATTTGGTGAAGTATTGTGATAGATACATCTCAAAATTGGAATATGTTAGTGTACTTGGTAAATTATTGTAACATTGCTTCGCTAGTAACCATGCTACACACATTAGAATGCAATTAATTGCATGATTGGTTATTTGAAAATGGCCCCAAACTATAAATTGCATTATTAAAGGGATCTTACCGTCCCTGGCAATGCCATACAGAGCGTTTGTGCAACACCGCGAAAGAGGAAATGTAGGTTTTCCCTTCCATGACACTTTCTTTCCGATGGGCGAGGTGGGAAACCTGGATCCTCGCTGGAAGGGGAAAACTTAGACTTTTGAGGAGCTGGAGATTGAGGAACCGCGGAAAGAATTGCTACACCGAACAGGTCGACTAGGGCATCGGATTTGTTGTCCCTCTTTTCGCGGCAACTACCTTCTACACAAACAAACCCTTAAGATGCAAATATGTGTAACTTATTGCATATGAAATCAAAATTAATTGTCTTTGAATTTTAATAGTGTAATGCTGCTGCGAGCATGTAGTGGTAGGTATAGTATGAAACAACTCCTCAAAGATGATAATTTCACTATCGGAGACATTCAATTAAAGGCCAATTATTTTTTTATTTTTTCATTTTTCATTTTGATATGTAACGTAATTTTAACCCACAATCTCAAGATTGGAATAACAAGTACCTTTCACCGTGACATGGGCTCTTGAAAGGGGCAAGATTAGAAGCCAATTGGGCATATCCTTTCTACAATGGGCCTTGCAAGAAACACGATCTGGAGTCTGGAAGGGTGGGGTTGAAGCCCTCAAGAAGGGTGGCCTTGCAAGTGACAGTCACCTAAAAGATGATTAAGCAATAGTGCCTAACTTTTCAATGAAGGTTCTCTGTCCTCATAAAAGAAAGAGGATTTAATTGGAAAAATCACTTAATGCATACCTGTTACGTGATCAAACACTTTAGCAAGTGGAGCACCAATTAGAGCAATTGGGCTCAATTTCCATTTGTTTTTACCTATTTGGTACATCTTCGGCGCTAATCTTAATTACACTGAATAAGGTCGGCGTTGACCCTTTCCGCGAACCATATTTAGGGCTCATATCCCCGTTTCTTCTCATTCTTCTCTTTTCTCTTCCACCATACCGTCAAGACCGACTTTGAACCGGTGCCAAAGAGCGGTTGCTTCCATTTCCAAAATCACCAACCTTCAAATTGAATTCCTCAACTGCTTCTCTTTGCTCCCATCGTCTTTTCCATCGTCTGTGATTTCTACCGACACTCCAGAGGTATCTATCTCCTTTCATTTTTGAATCATTGTCAATGTTTTTTGTATTTTCCCTCCTTTTTGTTTTCCCGCCATCCCGCATGTGATATCAAAGTGCATGGTAGGTTAGCTTCAACGTCGTTATTCGATTTGTACATTGTTTGTTTGCATTGATTAGGGTTTGAAGATTCCAAATTTGGGGATTTTCAGTTGAGAAGGATGATGGAGGATTGAGGCTTGTTTTAATACTTTCAGAAAAGTTTGAGTGAGAGCTATTTTTATTTTAATAGTTCCAAACTTGAGGATGTTGTATGCCGTCAAATGCCACTAGTGGTTCATTTGTTCTTTTTGTATTTCTTCATTTTGACAATGTGAGTGGGTTCATATGCTAGGATTAGCCTCTCAAAATCTCTTCATAATAAGAGATAGATGGACCATTAGCAACCGCAGCCTGTAATGTATCAATTCATATGTGAAAAAGAAGAAGAATCCCTATTCAAAGAACCACATCCACATGAGTAATTGAACCATATCATCTCCTCCTCAGATGCCCTGAATATTGCATACAACAGGTAGAATGCGAATTGATGACACATTTGAACTACAGTACCCACCATCTCTAAAATAATTACACCACAGTATTTTATACTTAGAGCTTCATCAACCAATCATCACTTCTCTCCCCAAATAAATCATTAGAGTTTCAATGGCTCTACACCATTAGTTATCTTGAACATGGTACAATGAACTTTCTTTAGCAAATAGCTAGGTGTGACATTTATATACTAACACAGTCTATATCCCCTATCATTTCAAGAAATCAAGATGAATAGCTGTTTGCAAACTTGCAACAGATAATCTAGAATGTAAATAGAGAAATAAGAACAGATTTATGGTTTCAATCCATTAGTGCTGGTTTTGTTCATTTGAAGCTTTCTTTGTATCTTGAATGATTGATATAATAGGTGTTTTGTTTTGAGGGCAATTGATTGAATAGTTGGTTATATATTTTTGCTATTCTTTGGGTGGTGTGTAAATGTAGAAATGTAGTTTATGGGTTTCATTTGATGATTTTTGTTTTGTACTTTATGGTGGAATAAGTTTTAATGTGGACATTATGTGGTTTGAATACCTGATATAATGGGTGTTTTGTGTTTTAGGGCAATTGAATGGATGGTTATATATTTAGCTATTCCTTAGGTGATGTGGAAATGTTGAAAATAATTTTTTTTTTATCATTCAATGATTTGTGTTTTTGGTGGAATCAGTGCTGATCTGTGCACTGTTTGGATTAATGAACAATTTCTTGGCTGATTTTGTTCATTCCATATCTTCTTTGTGGCTTAAATGCTTGTTAGAATGGGGGTTTTGTCTTTATGATAATTGAATAGATAAATAATTATATGTTTAGTCATTATGGAGTTATATCTTCTTTGTGCTATATGTATTCTTCCAAATACGTTGTAATGTAACTTGTAATTGAAGTGATGCTGACTGTGGATGTTGTGAATTTTCAACTATAAACTTACGAGATGTGTAGAATTGTTTCTTAATTGTATATGAGATGTTGATTGAATGTCAATTGAATGCATGGTTTGTTTGTGCTTGTATTTTAAATGCCACATTTATCTTTTTCTTGTTGTACACATAGTTGTATTTTGATGTAAATGTCATAATTCCAGTATTTCATTTTTTTTCCTTGTTTATACAGCATCTGTAGCACTAAAAATACTGGAAAAGTTACCACTTTTTGTTGAAAAATTAGGAAACTCGTGTCGGTGATGACCTTATTTTATACTACTAAGGTCATTACAGACACTGTAATGGTTTCATTGAAGATATTGCCTGGAAAAGTTACAACTTTTGCTAAAAAAAAGGAAACCTGCATCGGTGGTGACCTTATTTTATAATGCTAAGGTCGTCATCAACATTGTAGCACTAAAAATACCTGGGGATGCATGGAAAAGTAATAATTTTTTATTGAAAAATTAGGAAATCTGCGTCGGTGATGATCTTATTTTATACTGCTAAGATCATCGCCGACCTTATTCAGTGTAAATAAGGTTAGCGCCGACGATGTGCCAAATAGGTAAAAAAAAATGAAAATTGACTCCAATTGCTCTAATTGGTGTACTACCAGCTAAAGTATTTAATTGCGTAACACATACATATTAAGTATTTTTTCCTCATAAATCCCCTACTAGAAAAGTTCATTTGTTTATTTTCGTACCCAAAAGTAAGTGTGACTTTCACTCTACGCCGTACGAGGAGGTGCAAATCATGCAGAACATCATATTCATATGCTTACCTACCGGGGTAATTCAAGTGGCACCTTTTTTACCCAAAAAGACCTGAACTCACTAGGCACTTGGCATGCCCGGCACAGCCCGCCCAAATCTCAGCCCGCCCGGCCTGCACGGCCCACCAAAAAATGTCCCTGACACAGCACGGCCCGCTGTGGCCATGCCGTGCCTCTATGCCGGACGTGTTCAGCATGTCTCTTTATTTTTTTTTTTCGATTAATTTTTTTCATCTTTTTTGTATTAAAATTAAAAATTAGAACACAAACAAACTGATTCTTAGTATGATGATCTTCATCATGAATTATTATTTCCTACTCTTAAGAAGCTAAAAATACATAGATAAAACAGGCTGATTACATGAATTGGCATAAACATTTTCTGATTAAGTGCTTGTTTTGTTCCCTGATGCTCGATTTTGCTAGTAGTGTCTGAATGGGTCGAACACCAAATTGCATGCACAAGATGAAATGGCTCCAAATATCTTCAATGACCACTAAATCTAAATAAGAAATAATCATGAAAAGAATATCTTCAATACCTCCAAATATCTTCAGATCCATGAAGATCCTCATACCAAGACCATGCATATATTATGTATTTTTTTCCTATGGGCCATGCCTGGCGGGCCTACCCTTATGGTTAGGTCGGCCCATGTGCGTGCCATGCCCGGTACCCTCGGCACAGCATGGCCTATGGCACGGGACGTGCCGTGCCGAATAGGGCCGGCCCGGCCCATTTAACACCTCTACTGGGCACCTGTTAGTCCGAGTACATATAGTAGTATTTCAGAATTCAGGAAGCAGTTCCTCACAATAGTGAATTAAAACAACAGTAAAACATAACTACATAATGTAATTTACGAATGGAAATCACTTACTGTTTGAAGGCAGAAAAAAAAAAAAAAACAGTACTCTGCTGCTGGAGTTACGAATCTCTGAAATTTGCAGAAGAAGAATGATCAAGGCTAGTGTTAGACACTATGTCCTTAAGACAAAATTCGCCGCTGCAATGGTGCTTACGAGCTTCAACAGCGATTGCCTCCTAGGATACAATGACCGGTCTCACAACAGTTGCAGCACTATAAACTGTGTGACAGGCGAACCGACAGTAGTAACAAGAGTCTCTCTTTGACAATGAGGATGACTCGAATGCTATGCAACAACAGTGAATTGAATGACCAAAATTGCATGGACATGATGCATTATATAAGCCTGCTTCAGGACTCTTCAGGGGGGTTACATCTGTTCAGAACAATGACTGTTCAGTGAACAGATGCTACACACATCTCTCTTGGGTTTGGACACACCCTTTCAAAGGTGAAGGGACACACCACTAAGGACACATCCCATTTGCAAAAAATAAATTTTTTATTAAATAAGATTTATCCAAAAATTAAATGGGTAGTGGGCCGAGTCAGACCCAACTCGTGCGTGAAGCCCAGGCCCAGGCCCGGATCGGTGCAGGGCAGGGCGGCGTGCGCGTGTGGTGGTGACCCTACCTTGATCTATGTCCTCCCTCCTCTACAAAAGTGGGATGCCCCTTGGGGCTCATCTTATACTACCAAAGTAAGTATATTTATACCCAATGAATGTTTTGCTCTCAAGTAATGTGAGAAGCAAGTTCACCGCTTACTTTTGTTTCCATGTTTAACATGTTCAAGTAGTGGTGTTTATGAGGCAATTTCTCATTCACTTCTAAATGGATTAAAGCAACTCAATACATGTCCATAATCTACTCATGGAGTATATTACATTCCATGTTTAACATGTTCAAGTAGTGGTGTTTAGGAGACAATTTCTCATTCACTCCTAAATGGATTAAAGCAACTCAATACATGTCCATAATCTACTCATGGAGTAGATTAGATTCCCATGTATTTCCACCCAAAAAGATAAGTGGGTCCCACTTAGTTTTTGGCTTAAAGTTGACAAAAAAACTAGTGTAGCTCTTAGCCACTTTTCCAACAGTACCTTCGTCTATGTTTTAGTTTACACTGAATTCCACATTGCCCTTTCTACTGTTTCGCAATTCACTTGTAAAGTGAATTCAAACAAAATGACTATTTTTAAGAGATAGGAAAAAAAGAGGGGTATTGTTAAAAAGTACAAAATCTCAAAATTCACCTTATTATATTTTGTCATTTTATGGTGTGGAGGAACATTTCTTACTTTCTTGATTAAGAGAGACTTTTTTTGTCTTTTAGTGTAATGACAGATTGCCTTTTTAACTCTTTTTTATTATAAAAAGATAATTTTTAAAATTTTATTTTTTTTTGTATCTTAAAAATGATCATTTACTGTGAATTCACTTTACAAGTGAAATCGAGTTCTTGCTTGTTACCTTCTGCTACTTTGGGTTTGAAATAAGAGACGTGTTGCATGGTTGGAAAGTTCGACTCCTTTTGTTACTTGCCAAAATAAAACAAGTCTGGGTTTAAAATAAGAGACGTGTTCCATTCTTGGAAAGTTCGACTAGCCGGCGAATGTGACCCTAGCTAGGGACGCTGGAGCACGGCCCTTGGGTCCATTCACAATTGTTTATGCCATGTCAGCAACCAGAGGTGTCAATTTGGCCCAACGCCCAAGTAACTTCCTCTTGCAATTTATATAAATAGGGCCACTGTTTCAGACTCTCCTTTATCCTTTTGTTTCGGGTGCTATCTATGGTTTTCATGGCTTGTCTTCCATTCCGGCAGTCCAAATAAAGTAGCCCTGATTTATCCTGATTTATCCAATAAGAATTTCACTCTTGGAGTGTGTGGTTCTCTTCTCGCGTGTGCGAGTCTATAGGGATTTCAGCCCCCTTAACTGAAATACCAAAAAAAAAAAATTAAAAAAAATAAAAATAAAGTAGCCGGGCCTGATTTATCTTGTTTGGCGACTCTACAAATAGAGTCAAGTAACGTAAAACCCCCATTTCTAAAAAGGAAAAAAAAAGTCCAATCAAAAGCACTTTAATTTAAATTTTCCACCATATTTTTTTTAAAGTAAAAAAGTAAGCCTCATTTCTGCACTAAAAAATAAAAAAACTTCACAATCAATGCAAAAAGTAAAAAAAACTCCCTAATAAACAACTAAAAACAAAATATCATCATAAACCACTTATATTATATTCTTTATTCAAAATAATCTTTACTCCACTCAATTTCATTAATAAAGTCAGGCATACATGCTAGCAACACAACTCAATATGTAATAATATGAATTTGAACCTGATCTAGATCAGTTTGGGGTAAAAAATTCTAGCACAGTGACTTGACTAGATTCTAGCACAGCAGAACTCAGAATCAAATGAGGCTGGACCAACCAGATTCTTACTATGTATCTTATCTGTTTTATATTTGGTGGGGGCGTGGGGTTTGATGAAGAAGCGGCTGTACCAATTCTCAAACACTTAACCTTGTCTATGTGCTTCCAGTCATGCAGCCATAGAGACACGAGGGAGATTGGTAAAACGTTTTTAAGTTACAAAGAGGTACCCATTGTGCCTTGTATATGGTTTACACTACTGTGTTCTTTGGATGCAGTATTGTTCAATTGTCCTCTCCGTTCACCAGCCTTGTATATGGTTTACACTACTGTACTGTTCTTTGGATACAGTATTGTTCAATTGTACTCTCCGTTCACCAATAAAACTCACACACTCACACCACACACCAAACACCACTACCCCCTTAAATAATGCACAATTTGCCATTGATCCCACTATCATCCACTTTCGAATTCAATTTCGATAATTTGCTTTCATAAGAGACTCTAATAATTATCCATTTTCTCCTTTGGTAAAAAGACTCGTTCTTATTAAAAGTCAAAGAACCAAACAACAAAAATCCAATACAGACCACCTAACCATCCTGGAGGGATGTTAAACAATGCACACTGAGATTAAACCTTTCATGGCTCATTGGGCTACAATGTGAACAATCTGGTTAAAAATTCTACACATGAACAATAAAGAAATGCGATGAGATTTAAATGATTCCAAAATAATGTCAAAAGCAATAGAAAGGTGAGTACAATAATTTGAATGATATTTTTTAGCCAACTCTAGTCCATGTACTCCTCTTATTCATTTCAGTAGATTGGTGTAGGCGTGCATCCATGTGAGATCCATTCATTTTAGTAGAGTATTTATTAAAGTGCAAGGTCAAGATGTGAAAGCTCATCCATCCATTTCTATGCATGATTCATATGCACAGAATAATTTGAGGGGGGACCTATTGGTATTAAATTGACTAAATTAAGCAATCATTTTTTCTATTATTTTATGATTGATGCAGTGCTCCAACGAGTGAGCATTCTTTACAAAAGGATTTATAATGTTATTAGAGGTAAAGTGAATGCATATCATTATTGGATATTTCCTTTGTGGTGGCCCACTAGGTTCACCATTAGTCTAATTTAACAATGACATAGGATATTAGTTGGTCAGTCACGATTGATTGATGTGCCCTTCATGATGTAGTATTATTACCTTCTTCTCGAAGGCAAAGATTTCAGGAAGAGGCACAAGCTAGGCAGGCCAGTGGTGACTGGTGAGACCACGGTGCAAGATTATTGGGGAAAATTTGTTAGGTAGGGTGTGTAATGGTGAAATACATAATTAAAAAAAAGGGTGAGGTTAACGCTCCAATTTCGGATACCGAGATTACCGTCAAGGTACCAGAATTTGGCGCGCTACTTTCTGAAAAATCCGAGAACTTTTAAGATCATAGTCCTCAGTGAAATCCAGTTTAAAACTTTTTGAACAATATAATAATCAACAATTGAATTGCGAAAGCATTAGAAAGATAGTGGAAGCAAATGTAACAATAGCGGCAGTATAAGGTATCAAATAAAATGAATCAAGTGTAGCAGGGCCGAAGTCTAGCCTAAATCTCAAATGTGAATAATAGAAGTTTGTACATATGAGTCGACCTCCCTGCTCACAACATAAATACTCAAATCCCATATGTAGGCACTCCATCATCCAGCTCGACCTCTTGGTTAGTTGGTCCCCATCCGTAGTCACCAGCTACGGGTGCCTCGACGATTGCGTCGTCCTTGGAATCCGGGTCAATACCTGAGCACCAATAATGGGTCAGATCCAAAGATTTGGCAAGGCATATTATACAAGTAGCATAAGATGTATGCATCAAAAGAATATTCTCCCTCCTCTTCGTTTTCAGTCCAACAAAGCCGTTGCCAGTGCCACGCCTAGTCGGAGCCCAGGTCCCAACCACGCTGTCTCTGGTTGTAGGTACACAGTTTCTTCTTCTTCTTCCATTATTTTTCCCCATGTTTTCCTTCTTCTTTTTCCATTGTTTTTCCCTATTTTTTTTAATACTGCTGCAACTGCTAATGCCGAGGCCTGGTTTCATTCTTATTTGTCTTTTATTTGTATGAATGGGTTCTTCTTATTTCGATCATTGGATCTAATCACCAATCTATTTTTGGAGAAATCTGTTATTCTCTTTTGGGTTTTGGTCTAATGGAACTCTTCTTTTCTGGGTCTTTCTGGTTTTTTCAGGGTCTTATTAAAAATCTAATCTTTTTTGTATTTTGGGGTTTTTATTTCTTCTTCCTATTGAAAAAGTTCCCATCTTTTTTCTTTGATCTCTCTGATTTCTCCTTTCTGGTTTTTCTGTTGTTTCTGTTTCTGAACTGATGGCCCTCTCGTTTGTTTCTCTTCTTCTTCCCTATCATATGTTTTCTTATCTCTCGTTTTCTTTTCTAAATCTCTCTTTCTTTTTTGTTTTTCTTTCCATAAAAATACTGGTTCTTCGGTTTTTCAGTTCTTCTCCCTCCTCTCTCCTTTTTTTGTTCACTATTTTTTTCAGTTGCTGTTCTGGTTTTTCCCTTTTTGCTTGGTTTCTGTAAGTTGATAGTTGATTGTGTGCATTTTCCATTGTTCACTGTTCTTTCCAGTTACTGTTTGTTGCTTGCTACTAGAATGAATTTAAATATTTTGATGATGGTACTGCTATGCTATCTTAGATGATAGAGGTGTTACTGCTCTTGTTGTACTCTGCTTGTACATAATGTTCACTATCAAAATAGACCACTTGTTCTGCAGCAATTCTTTCTTTGGAATGAGCAGTCCTTTTTTTTTCTTTTAAATGAAAATGAGCAGTCGCCAACTATCAAAATAAAGACAGCCCAAAATAAATAAGTTGAATCAATATCCGAAACACAGACATAAGTCAGTACCTTCTTAGCAACTCGCTTCCGCTACTTCTCACACTTCTTGATTTCATCGATGAACGGTGACAGAACTTCGGGAGGTAAGACATCACTCAGATCAATTTCCCAAAGCTGCAATATTTGATGATAACTAATGAGAGACAAAATCTACCACAACACATGCCAAGTCTTCAATCAACAAACACATACCTGGAATGTAGTTGTTAAGGAAAAATGACTTAAGAAACGATAACGCCTCCTCATGGTTTCTAACTGAGTCACTGTCTCCATTTATAAGATTTCACCACCAATTCTGCAGTTACTTTTAACTTATTTTAGCTGGTGTAACTCACATGATAATCACTGGAGGCATGCTTGAATTCAAAAAAACAAAAAACATAGTAAAAATCAAAGATGTACTTGAAAGTTGAAACAAAGGAATCCCAGCAGAGTTCCTATGCTT
Organism: Cinnamomum chago; assembly: GCA_038049695.1. NCBI lineage: Eukaryota > Viridiplantae > Streptophyta > Magnoliopsida > Laurales > Lauraceae > Cinnamomum > Cinnamomum chago. The sequence continues at coordinate 40,423,956 of CP142453.1, read as the reverse complement.
GGATAGGTGCATGAAATATGCAAATTGTGGAAGCATGGAAAATGCAGTTAGTCACTTTTTGGGGTCACATAAGCACAGGGGCAGAGCCAGGATTTCATCTTGGTGGGTGGGGGGGGGGGGGACTTGAATAAAATTTTATTTCATCAATTACTTTGCACCCAAATGGGTGCACTAAGATCCCTTCTTTCCTCCTCCCTGTCTGCCACACCTGCACTAAGATCCCTGTTCTTAGACATAAAACAAGATGGTCCCTATTCACAAACAAAGGCAATGTTCATTCTGATTGTCGAAGATGAATCTTAGGCAGTCAATTCTTGTGGGGCCTGCCTTGTCTGGGCCTATTAGTTCTTAGAAATAGTTGTGTCGGGCCTCTGCCTAGATTCACAAAGAGGCCTTTTGCGCTCGTTTATCCCTACAGAACCTATTTAATACACAGAGAACCAGTACTTGGATTGGGCCAGACGCATAGACCTGACTTATTACATCCCCTAGATTTGGGCCTAAGGATCAAGAGCTTGAATAAAATCTTGGGGGGGGGGGGGGGGGGGGGGTGCCTCAATGTGGTTCCGCCCCTGCATAGGGGGGGGGGGGGGGGGGGGGGGGGGGGGGGAGGGGGGGTGCCTCAATGTGGTTCCGCCCCTGCATAAGCATGATGTAGTGCTGTGGAATTCTTTACTCGCAGGGCACCCCCATCATGGAAATGGCTTAGAGTTGCTGAAAGCCCCTGATGAAATGGATTATAAGCTTTCTCAGTAGTGCGTTTTTCTTTTGGCTTGCTACTAAGCTCAAATATGGCCAAATTGTTTGAAATGAATATCAGGTTGGGTAATTTTAAATAGGATGACCTGCATTGGATGCAGGATTAGGTCGAGTTGACATTGGATCTTCAAAATCTGGATCTATAGAGGTTTTTCACTATATGGTTCTCCATTTTGGATCACTTACTTATTTGGTATCTAAACTTTTATATTCAAATAAATCACTCATACTGCAACACCCAACTCAAGATAATGGCTCTTTTTTTTTTCTTTTTCTTTTTGAGTTTCTTCTCCACCCAAACAAAAATCTGCTTGAAATGGGCATACCAAGTGTATGTTATCATGCTTGGATGAAACATTGGCTTTATCCCAATGCGTGTTTCTTCATCTTTTGTTTGGGTAAAAACAAAAAAGACCATGAAAGTAGTCTTTTGAAATGAGCAGAAACATGGGTTTGTCCATTCCTTGCATCTGAAAAATGATTAAACCAGATAAATACACTGTAGAACCTCGCATTTGGAGTCTGGACCTGAAAAATGGGCAATGAACAAATAGGTGGCTACATTCTTCCACTCCAAAAGCACATAATGAATGGATGAGGAATAACAATCTTATGCTAGTCTAGGAAGATTAGTGAGTGATAGGATTTTGCCCAATGTTCCTCTTTTCCATGTTTTATATGCTTACCTACCAAACCCAATAATGATTATTTCCTATTAGTTTGATGTATTTTTTTATTTCAGCTATGGCACATCTTAGTTTAGCCAGAAGAAAACTCAAAGTGAAGAAATTGGCATTGGCTATGCAGTGGTGGTTGAACATTCTACATCTACTAGGGCGCTATTCATGCAATTGTCATATAAATTGTTTGAAAGACAATGCATGGGTGGGGTTAGATCTAGGTACCGCCTAGATTTCTATGGTAATAGAGAAATTATTGAAAGTTGGGTGTATAAGAGTGATCACATATGTATGAGCAATTTTAGAATGACTAGGCGACTATGAGCAATTTTAGAATGACTAGGCGACCCTTTGTGAAATTATGTCACTTGCTTAGCATAATTGGGAAGTTGGAACCAACCCGACACATGTTGGTTGATGAGTAGGTTGCAATTTCCTTGCATATCGTTGCTCATCATGTAAAAAATAGGGCCATTCAGAGTGAGTTTAACCGTTCAGCAGAGTAAATCAGTAGGCACTTTAAAATGTTTTTTTATTGCAGTCATTAGGCTACAAGGAGAGTTAATTATATAAAAAACCTTAGCCAATACCGGAGAACTCGGTAGGTGAGAAATGGAAGTGGTTTAAGCTAAATGATTCATATGTTTTATACAATTGTATCTTATTAATTTATTATTTATGTGTAAGTATATTATAATGAATTGTAATGTCTTGTAGGGATGTCTAGGAGCTTTAGATGGGACACACATACCGGTCCATGTTTCGGCTATTGACAGACCTAGGTGTCGAACTAGAAAAAATCACAATTCAACTAACGTTCTAGCAGCGTGCAGCCCAGATCTACATTTTACTTATGTATTACCTGGATGGGAGGGGTCTGCCGCTGATGGTCGGGTGTTACGGGATGCAATTGCTAGAAGACATGGCTTAGTTGTTCCACTTGGTAAGACACAATGGTATTACAAAATAAATAATTATTTTCTTTTTCAAAAAATATTATAGATCACTAATTAACATAAAAAAAATTGGTTCAATTTGTTCAAGGTATCTACTATTTGGTGGATGCTGGGTATACAAATGGTGAAGGATTTCTCGCACCATATAGAGGCCAACGTTACCATCTGAATGAGTGGAATAATGGAAGTCAACCTACGAACCCAAAGGAACTTTCTATTATGAAGCATTCAACCGCTAGAAATGTAATAGAAAGAGCATTTGGGATATTGAAAAAACGATGGGCAATTCTTAGGAATCCTGCTTTTTATCCCATCAACATCCAAGTTCGTATCATCTTGGCATGTTGTTTGCTTCACAACTACGTAAGGAATGAGTTATGTGTGGACCCGTATGAAGATATCGAACTAGACGAGGAGGAGGGCGAAGGCAACACAAATCACATTTCTACTTAGGGATGAAAGTGGGCCGGGCCGAGCCGGGCTTTGACAGGCCCTAGGCTCGGTCCTAGTATGTTTCAGTAGGGCTGAGCTCGGCCCGAGCTCGAGAGGGCCTAAAAAACCCTGGCCCAGGCTCGGCTCTTATTAAGTTATGAGGCCCTAGGGCCGACCCTTTGAGTTCGGCTCGATTGAGGCCCTAGGCTTGGCTCGTGAGCCCAGCCCGTTTTATAACGATATAGCACTAGTAAAAGAAAATATTTTCAGGAAAAAAAAATCCTGTAGGAATTCAAAGAAATCTGCATATGCAAACAAGAACAAAAAATGGTCAAATGCATGCATTCATCCCATATTCCCATTCTCATAATTTGGATTGTAGCAATAAAATTAACTAAAATAAGAAAGACTCCATAAAAGCAAAGGGATCCCAGTTCCAAAACACTCCATAATAGTTCAATGTTATTGTAGATGAGCATTATCAAACTCCAACAATAATACAAATCAAATTAAACCCAATAACATCATAGAATAAAATAAAGTATTCGGCTAGCATCATAAAATAAAGTCTCCAGCATCACCAGCATCACCTATAACAACAACAATAGAGCCTTATTAATAAATAATAATAACAACAAAGGAAAGGCTGTTCCAGAGTTACAAGACTTAAAAAAATGTCTTCCAGACCATTAATATACCTACATCCTCATGGTAATTTTAGAACAAACTTTTATGACAATTTTAGAACAAATTCTTCGTCCCCTTCTGCTTCTTTCTACACATGAATAAAAAGAAACATCCATAAAATTTAGCTTACGGGATTTTGAAACTAAATAAGAATTTATTAGATATAGTCAATGAAATTTAATATTCACCTTGTGTGATTTCTTCTTTATGCCACGTAGATTTTTTACCCAATCACCTCCACACATCAAAGCTTGAACTGTATGCGAAGCTAAATTAGCACGATAGGTGTCAATGACTCTACTACCTGCACTGAATGTAACCTCCGAAGCTATTGTTGTGATGGGAATAGCTAGAATATCTAAAGCCATTTTTGACAAAATACGAAACTTTTGACAATTCAACCTCCACCAACCTAAAGCACTCCATTTCCATTTTTCTTCTTGAGAACATCTGTAAACAACTTCTCCTAGGTAAACATCCAAATTAGATTTTGCCGGAGGAACATTGTCAGTCATGTCTACAAACTCATCAAACTTGGACCATCCAGAATTCATATCAATGGTAGAACTAGAACCAACATCCTCTCCTTGGAATTTTGAAGTCCTTTGACCACTACCTCCCTCGTTGGTTGAAGCAAAACTAGCTGCATACTCTTCATACATCTCATATAAAGCTCCATGAACCTTCTCAATATTGTATATCACTTCAGACTTTTCATAAATCAATGAAAAATAGAATTCAATCAACTTCATTTTGCAGCGTGGATCTAAGACAGCAGCAATTGATATCAATAAATTGCACTCACCCTAATACTTTTCAAATTTCAAATTCATTTTCCCAACCATTGCCTTGATGTATATGTTGTTATCTATTGCTCTCTTTTTCAGAATTTCTTTCACTCGATACATCTTAGAAAGAAATAAATTCGAAGTTGGGTATTCACTTCCCGATATGAGATTAGTGATTGTATTGAACACAGATAATATTTGACACACATTCTCAACTCTAGACCATTCTTCCTCTGTTGGTAAATTATGATAAAGAGGTTCCCTCTCTTTAAAAATAAAAAATGCATCCTTAAACTTCAACGCAAGTGACAACATCTTGAAAGTTGAGTTCCAACTGTTATGGATTTTGTGTTATTGCAATTTGATGGATGCATTATCATATTAGCACCATTTGAATTTTTACATATGCATTGATTTTGAAAATCTTGAAATCTTGATTTATACATGCATTGTTTTTAAGATTTGTAAAAATATTGATTTATGCATGTTTTTTTTTAAAACTTGGATGCATTTTTATTTGAAAAGAAGTTTTATCAAATCAAGCTAGCTGATGTTTTAAATCTTTTAAATCTTTTTAGGTTTTTTATGTTTCATGATTTTAAACCTCTTAGTTTGATTTAAATCATGATTCCAAGTTTGATTCAGTGGCCCAAAAGTCCCCTCAAGAAAATTCTTTGAAAAATACAATTTTAGGGAATTTTGGTCCCAGGCTCGGGTCGACCCGCAGTGTGGTCGGTCGACCGGTCCAAGGGACCCGGTCTACCTAGTACACATGCAGTAGACCGGGGAAAGAGTCGTTGTGCCTCTTTTCAAACGGTCAGATTTATGACCGTTGAAGGCCAGGTCGACCGGGGATAGGGCAGGTCGACCAGGGAGACGCAGGAACTCAATTTTTGAGTATAAATACAAGTTCATTCCTTTGGAAAAGAGGTTGAAAAAGAGAGGAACCAAGAGCCACTCTTGAGGTGTCTTGAGACAAAGAAAAGGGGATGAACTAAGAGAGACCAAGGGGTCACTAGTGAAGCTAAAGCTTAGATCAATGAAGTTAAATCTCTAAGTAAGCTTTACTTTTTATTAATCATATGTTATATGCTTTGCTTAAATTATTGGTAAATGATTTTTAGCATTATAACTATGATGTGTTGAATCCATTCTTCATTTAATCTTTGATCTAAGTTGGATTGGATTCTTCACCCTTGATTTCAAACCAAGTTGTTTTTAAAATCCTCATTAATCATGCTTAGCCAAAATCTTTGTTTTCTTTTATAGCATGATTCATTTTCTTGGTTGAATCTTTATTTGTTGTTTTCATTCATTTGAACTTTAGTTAAATTTGTTTAGTTCTGAAAACAACATTGCACATGCATCACATGTCTTAAGTTAATTAATTTCATACAACTTGTGAACCTTTGATTTTCATATCATTAACAAGTTTGTATCCATACATGTGATTTGCATTTCACTTCAATCAAAATCTTTTATGTGCCTTAAAACTTTTAAATGCTTTGAGCATATATTGATTGAGCTTACTTTTTAAACTTGATTGAAGTTATCACACACACACATCATGAGCATACACCTTTGCATTCATTTAGTGTTTGTGTGAGTTAGTTTTTCACTTTCATATCCGCCTAATTAAGAGGCATTGTAATTGAACTTTAAATTGTATCTCTTTGAGTGTTTGTGTAGACACTTCCTTAAGAGAAATCTTTCATTTGTAAAGGTTATTGCTTAGCCTAAGAAAAGCACATTGTAAAGGTTATTGCTTAGCCTTGGAAAAACATCTTGTAGAGGTTGTTGTTTAGCCTAGAAAAAAAATATTGTAAAGGTTATTGCTTAGCCTATTAAAAAGCATAGATAATGGAAATCCGGTGGGGTGATTGGATCACAAGCCGGTAGTGGATGTAGGCATTTAGGCCGAACCACTATAAATCATTGTGTGATGGTGAATGCTTGTGGTGATTTCATTTGTTAGCTTCCGCATTTATTTACTTTATCACCACTTGTGACTAGTTTATTTTAAAGAAGTTAAAATTTGTCTAAATTGGTCACTAATTTGTAGCTCATCCTATTCACCCCCCTCTAGGGTTAGGATCCCAGGACTTTCACCAATGTGTTGGAATATCCAAAATTAGCTTCCTAGCAGGTAATTGCAACTGTTTAACTATTTCACTAAACTTCATAAATCGTGCTTCAGAATTTTTTAGAAATTTGACACTCTCCCTTATATTGTAAATCACATAATCAATAGCACCAATTCCATCTTGCACTAAAAGATTCAGAATGTGTGCACAACAACGAACATGAAATAATTTCCCATCAAGTACCAATTTCTTATTTCTTAAAACTGTGTTCTTCAATGTTCTAATAGCCACATCATTGTAAGAAGCATTATCAACAGACAAAGAATAAACTTTGTTTTCAATCCCCCACTCAGTCATGCATTTGAAGGGAGCATCAACAATATCAACACCACCTCATGGAGGCGGTATACTCACAAAGTTAAGTACCCTTTTCTGTAATTTCCAATTAGCATCAACAAAGTGCCCTGTAACAACCATGTATTCTACTTGTTGACAAGACTTCCACATGTCAGTTGTCAAACTGATTTTGCTAACATTTTTAAGCAATGGCTTCAACTTCTTTTTTTTCTTTCTCATATTCTTTTATGCAATCATCTTGTGCAGTGATACGAGAATATGGTTTATATTCTGGATTACAATTCCTTATGATAAGATTGAATCCTTCTTGCTCTACTATAGAGAATGGATGCTCATGCATAAGAATAAAATGCACAATACTAATTCCGACCTTCTCATAATCATACTTAAAAGAAAGAGAAGATGGCTCAGTAGTGATTTTACCTGATTTAAAGTTCAATATCTTTGAGACCTTTGACTTATCTTTCTTCTTACACACCCATTTAAATGTCTCCTGAAGTGAGAAGTAGTGCCACCACTGATTTGAAGTTGTGCCTTGCAATGTATACACTTCACTTTATTTGTTCCTATATTCTCTTCAAACTCATTCCATACCGCGGATGTTCTTCTCTTTCTTTTCTTATCCATCTGTAGACTTTCTTCATTTCTTCATCTACTCCACCTTCATCTTTCTCCTCATCTCTCTCCTCATCTTCATTTTCCTCTTTTTCTTCCTCTTGTTGTTTCTCTTGCTCTTGATCCACATCCATAGCCACAGGATTAACTGCTGGGGAAATCACACCAGCAACTTCCATCACAAAACTTGACAATTAATTCCTGAAATATTAATGTTTATAGAATGTAAAGCATCATAGACATAGAACATGGCACCGCAAAGTGCACCCAGGACAAACATATGACACAAAACAAATCATTTATGATAGACTTTTTCATGGAAATTACTAATATTCAAGATTCAAGCTTCATATCTGAGTACTTAGTTTTATCTCACATAATTTGAAAATAACTTTATTATAAATCCAAATCCATTCAGAGCACATTACAGCTGAAACATATGAAATCCAAACAAACCCAGAATTAAGCATTCAGTTTTGCGTATGAGCAGAAGCAAATGAGATTCATTTAGGATCAGTGAAGAAGCTGTTGAGGGATGGCATGATTTCAGGTGATTTGCCGCAGACAAACTTTCTCACAAAATGCTCAGATGAGATGAATACAGAGGTTAAACGAGCATCCCACACCCAAAAGGTGCCCCACATAGGTCTTCCTCGAAACCCCCCAGTAACTAAGGTAAAGAACGTAAAAAAAAAACCAATTTTTGTGCCGGTTCCGGAAGAGCCGTAGCGATATAAACAAGAATACTCATCCTAAATCAAGCAGGAACATGTACATACAGAGAAAGGGGGAATCAAAATCGCAAACCTAAACCTAAATCAAGCAGTCATATATGTCGGATAGGGAACTGAAAACTACCTCTTAGAAGCTTGCTCGTTACGAAGATGGTTGTCGTCGGCAGAGGGACGTTGCGCCGTTGTGCAAGACTGCGACTCTACGAGGTTGCGCTGTCAGGATATTAGTTTTTTAGGGCAACTGGGAAGCTTCTCACTGGTATGAGGTAAAATGAAAACCATTATGTTTAATATAAAATTAAAAATCGAATACTAATTGTTTAATATTTTACTATTTTAGAGTTACTTAATAGTTAATACTTACTTACTAATAGAGTAATAGTTTATACTTTAAATTACTAAAATTATTAAGGTTTGAATTAATTGAATTAATTCATAATTGGACTAATGATGACTTAATAAGGTTTGATTTAGGGTTTATGGATTATTTAGTGCTTAGGTTTAGGTCTCAATGGTTCATGGATTATTTAAATCTTAGAGTTTAGGGTTTAGGTATTATTTATATTGGATTGAAATTAGGGTTTAGGGTTTAGTGCTTAGGTTTTGGGTTTATGGATTATTTAGTTCTAATGTTTAGGGATTATTTATATTGGATAAAAGATTAAAACTAGGATTTAGGGTTTAGGTATTATTTATATTGGATTGAAAATTTGAAATTAGGGTTTAGGGTTTATGGATTATTTAGTTCTAATGTTTAGGGATTATTTATATTAGTTAAAAGATTAAAATTGGGATTTAGGGTTTAGTGCTTAGGTTTAGGGTTTAGGGTTTATGGATTATTTAGTGCTTAGGTTTAGGGTTTAGGGTTTATGGATTATTTAGTGCTTAGATTTAGGGTTTAGGGTAGTTCATGGATTATTTAGTGCTTAGGGTTTAGGGATTATTTATATTGGATTAAAATTAGGGTTTAAGGTTTAGTGCTTAGGTTTAGGGTTTATGGATTATTTAGTGCTTAGGGTTTAGGGTTTAGTGTTTAGGGTTTAGGGATTATTTATATTGGATTAGATCTAAGGTTTAGGATTTATGGTTTATTATCATAGATTCATATATGTATTATATACTGGATAGTGTACACATATATATAATATATGGCTAAATATATGTAGGCCCTAGGGCTTACTACTTAGGTTTAGGATTTATGGATTATTTAGTGTGTAGGGTTTAGAGATTATTTATATTGATTAAAACTAAGGTTTAGGATTTATGGATTATGTTATATTATATATGTATTATATACTGTAAAGTGTACATATATATATAATATATGTAGGCCCTAGGGCTTACGAGTCGGGCTTCATCAAGCTTGAGCTAGGCCTGTTTAAGCAAACGGGCCTCCTACTAGGCCCTAGCTCGACTCTTTTGTCTTTTGAGCAGAGCTCGGGCCGAGCCTATAATGGCCCGTTCGCGGGCGGCCCGAGACCCACTTTCACCCCTATTTCTATTATTGAGACTTCAGTTGAATGAACGCCATTTAGAGAACAAATAGTTGTTTCTATGCTTAATTCGTGGAGAAGTACTAAATTTGTTTTTATTTGAGTGACAATGTTTGTAATGGTTGTAACGTTTATTTTCTTGTATTTTAGTGACAATGTTTGTAATGGTTGTAACTTTTAAACATTCTTATATTTGGGTGACAATGTTTAAATTTCAATATTATGTTATTTATTTGCATTATATTAACTCTTCTATTTTTGCTAGATTTCATTGGCTAATTAAATATCAAATTGTCTATGTTCTGATTGTGGTTGTTCCCACAACATTAATAGGCATGGACATGATTGAAGACATGGACACTAATGAGAAAGGGCCATGGAAGAAAAAAAGAAAATGGACTGATGCTGAGGATAAAGAGTTGGTTTATGCTCTTTTTGACATGGTAAATGCAGGGACTCATAAGGCTGACAATGGGTTCAAACTTGGTTTTCTTGGAGTCATTGAAGTAGTGTTAAAGAAAAAGTTGCCTGCAAGTAGAATTAAAGCTAAGCCACACATTGATTCTAGAATCAAGACAATGAAAAAGGATTTTCGTGTTGTGTATGATATGCTTAATGGAGAGAACTGCAGCGGTTTTGGATGGGATCCACATAAAAATGTGGTGGTTGCCGAAGTTGAGGTTTGGAACGGTTATGTGAAGGTATTATCATTTAAAACTCAATTCATAATGGAGTAGATTAAATAATAAATATCTTTATGTATCCTTGTCTGTCCATTTCTTTTGAATATTTTGCTCTATTTGTCTTATTATTTATATGTTTGTTGTAGACACACAAGGGCGTTGGTCAATGGAGGAGTAGAAGTTTCCCACATTATGAAATGTTATGTACCATCTTTGGGAAGGATCGTGCCATAGGAAAAGGAGCTGCTACCACTGAAGATGTCTTGGATGAAGTGACTAGGAATGAGGAGCATGAAGATTCACAAGATTTGGGCATGGATTTTGTGTAAGTGGAATGCTACGTTCCCACTCTTTCCATCAATAGTGAAGGAACTATTTAGAAAGGAAAGAGGAGGAGGAGCACCGACAATATGGATGGATTTCGAGAAGCAGCCATGATCATAGGTAACAAGATTGATGAAGCCACTGAGAAGTTTAGTAGAGCTATTGGTGTTGATTTGGATATGGCAAACAAAAGGGATAAAATCAATTAGGAACTTCGCAGTCACTGTGGAAATCTTGAGAGGGAATAACGCCACAAAGCCTTGATTGCTATAGCTCGTGATCATGAGATGACTGCTGTTTTTTTTTTTGTTTGGAAAATGATGAAAAAGAAGACTTTGTGAGGGCTTTGCTAAGTGGAGATCCGTGCTATAGATGGGTATTTTGATACATTATCTACATTTTGTTGTTTGCTACTATTATCATAAGCACTGTGGATGTCATGAGATGACATCTCATGATGGGTCTTTTGATACATTATCTACATTTTGTTGTTTGCTACTTCGTAAGCACTGTGGATGTCATGAGATGACTGTTCTTTTCTACACTTCTAGACTTCTACTCCTAATTTGTAGTACTTGCAATTATGACTAACAACAAGAAGAGGGTTTTCTTTTGGGTGCAATGAATTGGGTGGAGGTTGTGTTAGTAGTACCATGCAACTAATTGTTTTTATTTTATGATCATTCTATCCATGTTTGAATAGTGGTTGTTTTCTGATGGTTGAGGTGGGATGTTTATTTCTTGAGTTCTACTTGTCATTATCTTTTCTTGAGTTGGTTGTGGAGTTGGTGCAGAGACGATTACAAATGATTACTCCCTATTTATGGTTTTTCAATCCTCTTCTTTAATAATTAAAATAGAAGCAATACTTCCATTAATAATTTGTAACTTTCTCCTTTCTAATTATTATAGAAGTTTCACTTCCACAACAATTAGCAACCTACTATTATCACTATTAGAAGTCTCACTTTAAATAGAAATAGTAACTTTCTAATTCTTTTCTTTTAAAGTTCTAGAATAATTAGTATCTATCCAATAACTTGGGATAGCATGAGGATCACTAGAGATTCCATAGAAAGCTGACTCCAACTGGGATACCTCGACTCCACATCTCATGTGCAATCCGGGCCCATAGTTGATTGCAAATAACACCATTATATAAATGCAATTGCACTACAGTTTTAGGAATAAATTGCATAGAAGACCCTAAACTTCCCTATGACCACAAGTAAGCCCCTCTATCAATATTCATGGATCAATTGGTCCTGTCCACCAAAATAGATCCATCTTTTATTATCCTTGAGACCCAATTAATCACAGTGATCATCATTACCATCTAATTAACTCTTAATTGAGATGGGTGCGCACTTACTAATGATAAATCCATTAATTGGCACAAGGGGATAATATAGATAGATTTCATCTTGATCATTGAATGTTCCCACAGTCCTACTACCACATACGTATCCAAGACATCGAGGTGTTGACCTACAGTTGGCCTCACTCATTGGTGACTCAAAGAAAATGAATAGATAGAAACTTGAGTTCATCAATGTCTCAGGATTGAGAGCCTATTGATAGGGAATTATTATAGCAGACCTTAAAATTAAGACAGTGTTCCATAAGGTACTTCTCATGGTTTTTCAATACATCTAATGTATCAGCACCATGATCCAGAATTTTATATTCTGATTATCGAGACAAACCACACTATCTCATAGTGATCAAAGTGCTGCAACCTTATCATATGAGATGCCCAGTCTCATTACTGGTTGTGAAGATATTTAAGTATAAGATTTGTGACACATGTCTCCCATATATCACATCTAATATACTAATGGGACCCGGTTCATCTCATGAACCATCATATCATATGTATTGGTTATGTGCATTAAGTAATAAAGCACCATTCATCTCATGAAAGAAAGCATGACTTTATCAATAAATAAAGAAATTAATTAATTTATTACATTATCTGATGGATTGAGACCATACAAACTAACAATCTCTTACTTGGGCTCAATGCGAGTCAGGGTTGCATCTTATGCCCATCTCGTCTACATGCTGTTCAAAAACTTTGGTGGTCAAAGGCTTAGTAAAGGGATTTGCCAGATTGTCCGCAGAGGCTATCTTGATGATTACAATATCACCTCTTTGCACAATCTCTCTGACCAAATGATACTTCCTCTGTATGTGGTTTTGGCTCTTATGGCTCCTGGGTTCACTATATACTTTTTGAATTGGACATATTGGGGGGAATATGATGTTTAACTATTTTTCACTAAACATGTGCCAATAGATTTGAGTACATGTGACTCCAAACTATCATATGACTGATTTGAGTAATGCGTCTAAAAGGGGACTACATGTCATCTAAATCTCCGCCCCTCCCCTTTGTGTTTGTGTGTGATATTTTTGTGCGCTGCAGCCATTTCTTGATATGGAGCTTCCATGTCCTCTTTTCTCATATACAATAGTTCGGGCTACTTGGAATCTGAAACAATTGACATGAATTTCATGTTGTCTGTTCTACTTAATTGATGTAACATTGTCGGATATAATGTGAAGATGAAATAATGTTAATTCAATAGTGTCATGCAGATTTGGTAAATTTATGGAAGAATTGAAAGTTGTAATAGTGTCATGCAGATTTGGTAAATTTATGGAAGAATTGAAACTTGTAGTAGTCAAATACACCATCAAAGTGATAAATTCTTTTTTTCCTTTTTGGCAGCTTTATCAGTATGATAAAGAAATTTTCTTGTCAGAGTCACACTTCTTCTTTAGCAAGTTATGCATGTAACAGTAACTGGCTTCTTTGGGCATGGGTGAGGGAGGCCTAAGGGCGCTAGAGGATTGGCTCTCTAGGCACAATTTTCATTCACAGGGGCACACTATTGAGAAGAGTTGAGAGCTGTTTCTTTTTTCCCAAAGTGGAATTAACTAGGTTAACTTGGTTCTTACATTGAGTCACGTGGTGAGTCAAATAGGGATACACTAGACTAAGGGTGCAAATGTGCCGAGCTAAGCCACAAGTTCAGGCTCAAAATGGGTAAGCCCAGTCAAGCCTGATCGAATATACTTTAATGAGTCAATCTCAAACTCAACTTGATATTGCTTAAGCAACTTCGAGCTTGGCTTGATCTAAGCAGGAGCTCGATTTTTTTTTTGATAGCCGGAGCTCAGTTGAAATAGCTCGAATGTCCCACAACTACCATTAATTGGTCCACCTATAAGCCCATTGATCAACTGAGCCACATCCAAACGTGCCTCCATTAACTTTTTTTTTTTTGGCACACACCTCTATTCATGTTGAAAGTATTAACGGGCTCGTGTCAAGCTCCACATACGATCCCTGTGAATGAAAACAGATGTGGTTCACATCAATTTTGTGAACCAATTAATGGTCAACCATTCATGCCAAGATATTGACGTGTAAAAACCAACAATGAGCTGGGTTTTGAATTTGGTTCTTGATCAATTGAAGTATGGTCTGGGGACCACGTTAAGACTCTTGGGTGTAGTATTGCAACTTTGACTGAGCCAAAGATATGAATCTAACAAGGGTATTTTGCTCAATCTAAAGTAAATTTTATTTCATTCTGGGCATCATTCCAGCGTACCAAACGCAAGAACAAGAATCAGAATTTTATTATTGGGTTGATTCCTCAAGCGTACCAAACGCTGGAATGGAAATGACTATTCCTGCCTCATTTCATTCCAAACTCATTCCAGTCTCCATTCCATTCCCGCCTACAACCATACCAGCGAACCAAACGCTACCTAAGAGTCTTCCAAGCTCTCAACCAATTCCAAAACTTAGATCTAGATAGATCTACTGATCCTAACACCTAATCCACAAGAGAATTGTAATAAGGAAGGAAATCTAGAGAGAGAGATAGAATTCTAAGGAAAATTGAACTATAGGAAGAGAATTACCTTTTCTCATAGATTGAAGAGAGATATAACAAGAGAGAGATCCTTAGGAGAGTTGTAGCTGAAATTGTAGATAATCACCTTCTTCTTGATTAGGGTTTAGAGCTAGGGTTTTAGAGGGAAAGAGAAGGGAAATGAGAGATGAGAGTGAATTAGGGTTGAACTTCATTTGGGATGAAGGGGTTTAGCTTATATACGTTAGGGTTAGGGCTGATTACCAAAAAGTCCTTTTAGTTTAAATAGAAATGATGATAATTGGTCATTTGTAGGAATTCTAGAAGATTCTCAAGTGGAAATCCCCTTATAGTAAAACCTAATTACTAGCTAGAGCCTCTACTAACCAAAAACCCTACAATTACAATTGACACCCTACAAAACCTATAAAATGTACAAAGGCCTAATTCCTTTAAAATAGGCTAAGACTTAGGAAAATACTTATCTACCCTTAATAATCCCTATTAAATAGCATAATTAGATATCTCAAATTATAATTTTTAATATTCAAATAAAAAATGAGGGTCCACAAGGAGTGGGGCCTCACAACAAGACATACCAATTAAGTGCTTGTTTGCCATCTCTGTTTGTATCTTCTATTTCTTTAAATCTTTAAAGCGGGAAGGGGTTTTGAAAAATAGAGCGTTTGACATCTATTTCCGACCTCTGCCCATTTCAGAGAATAAGAGGCAAAGCCTCTCAAACCCAAGTGCCCTTTCCTTACCCATTTGAAAAGGAGAGGAAAGAAAAAAGTGGTGGATGAACAGTGCATGCCAGTCGACAACGCCCAGTTTGTTTTTTTTTTTTTTTTTAATATAAAAGAGTAAATCAAGATACAAGTCGTTGAAGTTGTTCCTAAGATTAAGCGCGACCATGAGACCAAATTTCATCCGTTGGATCATCACCAATGTCAAGTTATGTGCAAAAAATGTGAGCCATTGGATGAAATCTTCTGGATTATTTGGGCCCCAAATGCATGATCCAAACCCTTGAATTTCTTTCGAAGGCTGAACACAACTATGGGGTTAAAGTTCAAGGCTTGATACCTTGTGGATCTCAACATATTTGCAAAATAATATCAGCCATTGATGCAACATGCCCTACACTACAACAAAAAGCATTTTTCGCGACGTAAATATTTGTCGCAGAAAATTACAAAATCGTCGCAGAATATATTCTGCGACGAAAATGGTTTCGTCGCCCGTTTGTCGCCCATTGTGTGTCGGTGATTGTTTTTGCCGACGATCAGAATTAATCGTCGCTAAATATACATTTTTGCGACAACTCCGTATTGTCGCTAAATATCACTTTTCCGCGACAACACATTATCGTCGCTAAATATCAATTTTCCGCGACAACACATTATCGTCGCTAAATATCCATTTTCTACGATAAAACATTATCGTCGCTAAATTGATTTTCTGCGACAACGCATTATCGTCGCCAAATATCAATTTTCTACAACAACGCATTATGTCGGCAAAAATGATAATTTTTGTCGCCAAATGTCCATAATTCATTACGAGAAAATGGATAAAAAATGGTGAAAAAGGAATTTGACGACAAAATGGAGTCGTCGCTGAATTATAGTTTTTTACCGACAAAACTTTATTGTCGCCAAATAGTGCATGAATTGCCATAAATTATAATAGGTGACGAATTAGTTTTGCCGCGCATAGTTTGTAGACATTTCGCCCAATATTTAACCTTGCCACAATTTCTCTTAGGCGACAAATTATATACGTCGGGGATATATTTATTCCTTTTAGGAGACAAATAAAATTCGTCTCTAAAAATAATATATATTTTTTTAAATTACCACATGCTACCTCAAAAACCTCTTTTACGCTGAATGTAATAAAACCTGCTCATTCAACTAAAATAAAATGTATAATAAAACCTTCACATTCAACAAAAATAAAATGTACAATAAAACATGGCCATTCAACTCAAACAAAATGTACAGTAAAGTATCTTCATTTAACTAATGAAAAATGTACAAAACATGCTCCTTCAACATATTAGGAAACATATAACTATTAAATACGACCCACAAGCTTAGCCACATTGTCGTTACTAATTCAAGTAAAAATGTAGCATCCAAAATAGTGTAAGTACAATATTCTTATGAAAAACAAAAAGATGTTCAAGCAATTGGCCTCTATTACATTGATCTTCAGTCCCAACCTGTGGTAAAAAAAAAAAAAATTTTGTTAGGAATTAAACATTGGAATCAAAAGCAAAGTAAGTGAAACAAAATAAAATCCTGAGAAAATTAAAAAATAAAAGTGCACTTGAGCCTAAACAGTTGATTCAAGATCACAAACTAGGGTCATGTATCAAAGGAGTTAAGATTTAATTGACTGTAAGGAGTAACTTACATTTTTTGGAAATGCTTTGCACAATGCTTTAATGGTAGAATTCTGTATCCAGGAGCTCACATTTGAATAGGCTACTCCCCCAGCTTTAGCTGCTTCGGCATGGGTCCCGCCACAATTCACCATTATACGCCCATGGGTCATCAACTTTTCATTAAGTTCCAACCATGTTGCAGCCTTAGATGTGCAATCAGAAAACACATACAAGAATATGCAGCCACAAACTTTAGAGAAACTATCGATCTTTTAAACATAGTTAAGCAAGGTAAACAGCATTAAAATATAAAAGGTAGCTGAATAGACAGAACAAAGATGCATAAATAAACAAAAAACACATGAGAATTAAACAAAATGTAACTTTAAAAGAACTAGCACGATAATCAAAAGAGGACAAGAATAAATAGATCTCTGGCTTTATCAATTAACTGTAAAGCAGCACAAACAAATGTCTCATAGTAAGGATAAAGTTCCTATAGATGAATACATGAAATTCTGCATTGATTATAAAAGTTTCACAAATGGTTTGAATCAGATTTCAAATAGAAATATATATTAACTTCCAAATAAAAGTGAGAGTATTGAGTTAACGAGGTGTAGTAACATATGCAGTTAGCAGTGAATGGACAAGGGAATCACATTCTGAATTTACTAAATGCCATCGTCTCAGTCCCTGTTGGCTGATCTGGTATTCTGGCTTCATTTCATGCAACATTGATTTTGATATTAAAAATTATGCTACACACTGAACTTACATCATCATAATTAAAGTCTCGTCCCAACTTTGCACCTGCATGTGAAAATATAAAATATCTACAGAAATATTCAGATGAGAAATATTCAGATGTGAAAATATAAAATTCTCTGGATTTAATAGGTTGTGGAGGGGGTGGGGCAGGCTCTGCTGGGGGTTCAATAGGTTGTGGATGCTCTACATACATGGTAATCTTATCCATCTTCAGTTTATTGTCAGTGACATTGTCTTCAACCAAACCATTGTATGTTCATTAGAATATTTCTTCATTGTCAGATGAGACATTGTCTTCAGTTTATTGTCAGTGACATTGTCTTCCATTAACATTTCAACATTTGGGAGAAAGGTATTAACCTTCCAAGCCAGTTGAAGACTGCAAAACTGTCGTTGTCACTTCTGTTGGACCCTCTAAAACTGGAAAGAATAAGAAGACAATTGTCAAAATTATAAGCTGCTTGTGCAATGAACTTGGAAATTGTCAATGTGTTGCAATCAAGCCTCTGAATTGTCACTAGAATCCATTGAGCTTACCCCAAATAAGGTATAAGGCTAAAATAGCAATGAGTCTCTATCAAACACTGTACTCAATGCCAATGACAAAAGGTAACAAGAGGAGCTTCTTCCACACAAGGTGTAGTTAAGAAGGTTGTGAATTAGAAATGAAAGTGGGGCCTTTAGCTTGCTTGAAAAGAGAAGGATTTTTGTGGTGTTGATTTAAACATGTAAGCTTGCTTAAAATCACCAATCCAAGCTACTCATTTTTCTGGCTATATGTACAAACTGAAAAGCTTATCATCTATGAATATCATATTATTCAAGGATACAGTGAATTACCTTCTCCATAGCTTCAAGATACTGATCAACATATTTACTGACTTTCTCTGCTAGGCTCTTAGTTAAGGGACGCGACTCTGCATCTGGAGCATCAGGAATGGTAGAATCATAGCCTAATCCTGCAGAACAAGCTAACAATGAGTATAGCATGAATTTATTTCCGCCAAGGACAGGTATCTGCATCTAACATAGACAGGTGTTGTCTGACATAGCAACACCAGTAGGCATTCACCTAGCAGCCAAATGATGATAATGAAAGGTAAGGAAATAAACTTACTGCATAAAAAATTGTATGTTCATTAGAATTAAACAAGGGAAAATGAGGAAGTATCAGGTCATCAGCATCGGCAAATTTACAAACGCGCTGGACTCAGTATTTGGGTGGCCCATGGTTCAATTACATCGACTGTGTATCTAAAGGACTTGGATGAAAGATGTTCTAAAGACTCCCAGATAAGGAAATGCTAACTTTTTGATCTTTTGCCGATTGGCATACAAGCGGATGAGTTAATTAAGATCAATGAAATTCTAACTCTTTGAACCTCCCTCATTTAACAACAGTGAATAGATAGTGAGTTCAGATCTAACAGTTACGACCTTTGATTGGGGGATTTTTGGGGCCATAGAGGATACCAATCTCCCATCAGGATCCAACAATCTGGATTCTCCAACAAACGAACTCTACATGAATGGAACCCTGCACATCAGAAAACTAAAAACCTGATGAAACTCGGCACCTTAATACTCAATTATTAAAAAAATAAAAAAGAAAACAACAAACTTCAACCCTAATAGTCATGTCAGACAAATGCATTGGATTATCCCTGACAGGTGAAGCTGTCACACAAGATATATCACACAGAGATTGACAAGGAACCTCAGTGGTACAAACTGAGGGCAAACACATCTTTGGACCAAAGATCAAACAATTCTCCATGTTGTCATCTGATTCTAAGCTACATGAAAATTAAAAAAATTAGCATTAAAGGTGGTACAAAACTTATTATACTGCATGTCTAACAAAATGCAGATATTTCTAACTAATACTTTCTATTAAAAGCCATTCAAGTGGCTAACCTGGAGGTTTTGCAACAAAGCTCAAGACTCTGTTAATAAAATTGCCCAAGTTATTCAGCAACTCATTATTTAGTTTGACCTGCAAGTCTGCCCATGTAACCAATGTGTCTGACACCTGATTCATAGGAAACATGGGCATTTTCAATCAACCACATACAAAAAGCAACTCAAAGAAATTTGATTTGGACTAAGGTGAGCAAAAAAGTATGTCACATTGAGAGAATTCACCTCTGGTCTATTAATCAATAAATAGTATCGCCACACTTCTGCAGGAATATTTGTATCTTTTGCATCATTGCCAAACACACCAACACCCTTACTTTTGGAGAACTTTCCTGGAGATGAGATGCCAAGTAAACAAAAATCAGAAATCCACTAGTTCCGCAGCCAATTCTTCGTTTACCATGCAGTCCAAACATTTAAAGAACTGAAGCATCGAAACACAGATTCAAAGAACTAAAGCATTGAAGCACAGAAAACTCAACTAACTAAAAGTAATAGATAAAATTGAATACACTTCATGAGATGAAATTTTACATGCCTCTCAGTGTGGAAAAAAAAAAGGATGAGACAGAGAAGCAGACCTGTTTCATAGTTCAAATATTCTGTGACACTGATAGTCTTCATCAATGTCCAGTTTTCACCAGCTCCAAGAAGCGTTGAAGGAAACATAACCTGGGATTATATTTATAATCATTAAAAGATGAGCCTTGTGGTAGGTGATAGGATAAATTCCGTTCATAACGATAAATAGAAGCCTTGTGGCCTTTGTGGTGTTGATTTAAACATGTAAGTGTCAAATCAAGAATTCATTGTATTAGAAGTAGAAACAACACCATAATTTCTTCATACCTATGCACTAATTCTCCTTTCTTTCTGCCTTCTGTGTGTTTTTTCATCAGCCCTGTTTTCCTACATTTGTTTCTCCCCATCATAAGTTGTTAGGCAACTAGTTTAATATTCCTTGCCATTATTCATGAGATAGTCATAAGGCCTTTACAATCTCAAAGATTTTCTCCTCCATCTTAACAAAGAGTTGACTTTCAGGTTTTGAATCTAAAACAATCATAGCATATGAATCTACTTCCACATCAGCTAGACTTCCTTGAGAATTGGCATTGTTAGTTGGATCATTTTCTCTTTCTATTAGTCTCTTTCGTCTTAACTAGGAACATTGTCTTTTTGAAAGCTAGCTGCTTCCCTCCTAACATCCTCTTCCTCTGCTGCTTGATCAACCCAACTTTTCTCTCTCTAAACTGGGACTTTTTTTTCTCCTAATACCCCAACTTTTATTGATCATAACTGGGCTGCCTGTTATTATTATTTTTTTTTTTATGAAATTGGGTCTCCTAAGATATACCATGAGACAAACTAGGAGAAAGAGCATCTCACTTGCTTCTCTTAGACTTAAATTGCATCCAACTACGCCGCTGATTTATGCTCGGTTGCTGTTTGCCCAACTGGATGTTTCAGCATGATGGATATTACTTAGAGTAGTTTGGAGTGTCACATTTAACTGTGCCAGTGGGGAAAGCTTGTCGATTTGACCTCTGCTCCTATCACCCTTAAAATATAGTGCAGATATGCATCCCAAATGTAACAACCTTATTCAACCAGCTATTTTCAATCTCCCAGTTCTGACAATGAACTTGGCTTCACAAAGTTGTTCAACCATGTTCTTGACTGCCTTGTGTGAAGGTCATGCACCTTCCTTACTGCAAAGGATAGTTTTCATATTACTTGCCTAAATCCACCCTTGCAATGCTCTTGTCCAAGAAATTGACAAGTTTTGCTTTCAAGGAGATGTAGGAGGCACTAATGGCATTTTTCCATTAGTGATGTTGCTTAAAGGTGATATCCAATATTTATATGCTTAGTTTTTAAAACAGCTAATTTTATGCACCTCAATAGCACCTTTCAATTTGGACGCCACAATAGGGGCTGTAGGAGCAGTAAAGTTAACATCAACATCATCTAGTAATTGATAAAACCAAATAATCCTTGGTTTGATCTGGACTATAGATCCATAGCTCTATATTGTGCTTTACTTGGGGACTGACCTACTAAAGATTATTCCTTTCTCTTCCATGCAATTGGGTTTTGCCAAAAAAAATAAAGGAACTATTTATGTATGAAAAGTTGTGTTCTAGAGCAGATGAGAACAATAGAAGAGATAAAACCATGAAGATAGCAAAGAATCTATAAAAATTAAAAAATAAAAGAATGAGGAGAGAGACTTTGAAGGTGGTATAAATACTGTAATCTTCACCTTTCCCTTTCCCTTCCCCTTCCCCTTCCCCTTCCCCTTCTCCCGCTCCTCCCATCATAGGAGATTGGTGTCAGGTTAGGTATTTAGTAGTCTAGGGTGCCCGCAATTTGCATGTAATGTTGCTTAGATGTTCAAGAGGTTCACCATCTGTAGCTCATAGGTTTTCAACTTTTCATTGAATTCAATCAGTGGTTTTGTTGTCTATGACCCTTGCGTGTGAAATTTTTCCTTAGCATATTTCATCGGAGATATAATAGAGTGCCAAAGTGAGGGATGTCTTCTTCTTCTTGTTCTCTCACTTTTTAAGTAAAGACTAGAATATCTCTGATGATCCATGCACAAACTCAAACCCATACTTTTGAGAGTACTGTATAAACTTCAACATCCAACCTCATGGGATCATGCCCATCTGTCCAATAAAAACATCCAGTCAACCATTCTGAAACCAACAACAAGCCCCCCAGCATCCTAGACGGAAGCCACTTCCCCAAACAAACACTATAATTTCTTCTACAAAACAGAGACAAGACCATGTTCCCATCATCAATATAAATGCAACACTGTAAAGAACACAAAATAGCATCAAACCACCAAAGAAGTATATTATATATATTCATAAGCACAGACCCATATTAGTTTATTGTTTGGATGCACTGCCCTAATAGCAAAAGGGACCACCTACAAGGAAATACGACACACAAGTTCAAGCCCATACCAGTTCAATTGGGTCAGGAACACGTTAAGCAATAACCACCAAAAATATTATAATAATCAGAACAACACTTGTGCATAATTAATAAAGTTAAAACAATAAACCACTATAATAATGCCTTTAAAATTTTAATAGCAACAACAAAGCCAAAGGAATTACTCTTTTTTGGATAGGTGGCCAAAATTTCTGCACTTAAAACTATGGAGAAGTTACTAGTTATTTCTACAAGAAATACTGGCTGATTTTAAAAAAAGAGCAAAAACAAACCTGTTGGTGAGAAAGAGCAAAAAACAAACCTGTATGGTAGATCCACACACTATTCCAATCCAAAGACCCTTTCCTCCAATATGAAACACAAAGCCTAATACCACGGAGATCGGAATTCCAAATATATAGAATGCACCAAGGTTGATATAGGCACCTATATGCTGCCATCCACACCCTCTTGCAACACCTGCAAGAATCTCTCAGTCACTTAAGGGATCATGTAGTTCAAAAATATGAGAGAGGAAGTTTGATGTGGAAGAAATGGAAGTTCCTAACAGATGATGGGTACAAGAAAATTTTTTGTACTCATACATTTGTGTTTGTTGGTAGGGTGAAATTTATGAAACTCCAGCAATATTCTACTAAGCTTTACTCAAAGTCACCCTGTGTTTTCACACCCACCCCAAATCCACATTAATAGTCAATTTTGATGATGGCTTGGGGAAAAGGTAGAAAATACAGTAAACCTAGCCAGTTACTAAGAGAGTAGTTACTAAGAGAGTTAACTAGTAGCCAGTTCTCAAATCAGAACAGAGAAGAAAGAGGAAAGAAAAGAAAGTCTCAATCATAATGTCCCCTCATTACTGTCACTAATAAATCACCATTTACTTGATTTTTAACAGAATGACCAATTGTTGCATAACTTGAAGGTGCACAATAAATAGAGATTAGAAACCAACATAAAATAGAAAGTGGAATATCAAATGTAGGAATTATTAGTGAAGGTATAGACTATAAATTATCAATTATCTTATACTTATGGTGCATTATAACATACCTTATCATCATTATAGTCATACAATTCCCCCCTCATTGTCGGAATCATCATCATGTACACCCTCTACATTCATAGGCATTGGCTCCCCGTGGAGTATCCATGCCGTGTAAGAAGTCATGATTCCGTTAAACAACAAATGTTCTTGGACGGTGGGATAAGTATGCAATTCTACATTCATGCATCTCAAACACGGACACCAAATCTTACTATGCTCACCCATATGTTCACTGGCAAATTTAATAAACGACCTCACCCCATTTCTATACTCCGGTCGAAGTTTATTCCTGCAATTCATCCAAGTCTTGTCCATATTTGGTGACCTACAACATCACAGTTAAATGTAGTTTTATTCTATTCTAATCTTAAAAATCACACATTATTGGCGTTAAAGAAATAAAATTAACCAGTCCTCAGAATAAGTGGAACATAAAAGCATTTATATGGAGTATGCACAGCATGAAAAAAAAGTTTGCAGGAACATCTATGCTAATAATACAATGCCCTTAAGATCACAAAATACAATAAAAGTCTGTTCTATTTTTCTCCATCTTAACTAATGATGTCTTTACTTCTAATCTGGAAACCATTATCTGAATGCATGAGATATGAAACCGTTGTGAGGACATGTAATTAAGTTCACTTTGCTTTCCTTTTAGTATTGTTGTGAGGACAAGTCAAAAAAGTTTGCTTTTCTTTCCTTCCATTTTTTACTTGAACAAGAAATTTTAAATGGATTTCTTAGAGTAGTTTCATGTGTTTTCTTTTCTGTTTGCTTTTCAAGTGGAAACTCCAAGTTTTTTTTATTCATATCAACATTGAAATTTTGGACAATTGAATACAATACTTTATCCATGTAAGAACTGTCCACACATAGGGATAGTGTGGCCGTGTCTGTGGTGTGCACTTGAAGCCATGTGAACCAAAAGGTGGGTTTAACCAATTAAGGTGTGCTCAGCCATTTTGCCTTTCTTTTCAACCATGCTATCTGGCCGATGATAGATGGGAACCTTGAATTCTGTATTGGGTTTTTCTACCCTTTCTTTATCTCTATCTCCATCTATACTGATAGTATTTATCAGTATTTGTGGCTGAGCTTCTATTTTCGGAGGATCTTCTCCTCTGATAATAGATTCGATTTGTTCGAAGTTCTCTGCTTGTGCAATCGTTATGGTATTGCACTGATGGTTTAAACTAGCAGATGAGTTAGACCTGAGTAAATTAATTACTGGTCTGGTTCTACTAGTTCCTCTATCCAAGGATTTCCTTTGCCTAATCTTTTCAGCTATTTCAGGCCTTGGGGAGAATCCTAGGAAAGGAGCTCTGAATTCATCTTCGAGCTCTTCTCTGCTTTTCTCCTTTACCATGGTTGGTTTGGAGAATTTTAAGGAAAAGGAGTTTCCTTCTTGATGCACAAA
The DNA here is from genome assembly GCA_038049695.1 of Cinnamomum chago. Classification (NCBI taxonomy): domain Eukaryota; kingdom Viridiplantae; phylum Streptophyta; class Magnoliopsida; order Laurales; family Lauraceae; genus Cinnamomum; species Cinnamomum chago. The sequence continues at coordinate 40,398,953 of CP142453.1, read as the reverse complement.
GTCAAGAGTATTGAACTTGGATTTCTCTTGCTTTGGTAATATTTCTGGGAAGTTCCATATTCCCAGATCTCGAATTAACCCTGAAGTAGGGATCTTGACAAAAGTGTAGTCTGAAGCATCTCTAGATGTTCTGACTAAGATTTCTTCATTCAATCTTCCTTTCTGAATATGCTCATGCATGCCGTCAATTGCGTGATTGGTGAGCATGACTCTGCTCTGGTGTTGGACTGATAGGATACCATGGGTTATGTCATAGTTTTCATAACCTTTTGTTCCTATTACAAGCTTGATCTGATCCACAGCTTCTATGGGAATCACATAACCAGGTATGGTGCTGAAATCGGCAATGTTCTGGAGTAAATCTAATTGTCCTATTCCTATGATGCTGGTTCTAAAATCCTTAGCTCTTTCATCTGATAAGATGACACATATCCTAACATTAGGATCTGGACTGTGTAGACCTTGGATTCTACACTGAAATAAAGCTAATGAGACATACTGAAAATGTTTGTCTATAGCTTCTTGAATCCAAGCAGGATGGAATACTTGGAACTTTTGTTGTAATTTTACAACCTTGTTTAGATCACCCCATTTGGTGATCTCATAATCCTCTCCTACAGGGCAATTAGCCCATTGGAAAAGGTCATCATTACGAACTGGAGGGAGAGTTTGTTCTCTCATGGCTTTCTCAACAATTTGCCATTCTCTATCACCGAAAGCATTCCAGTTCATTTTGGGTTTTTGTTTAGAACACTTCTCTTTAAGTATTCTTCCCAAATTCTTAACATGGATCATATTAGATTCTACCTTTCCTAAAGGAGGTCGGGTAGGTTTTAACTGAACACTCTTAGTGATCGTAGTCTGTGCAGGGGATATGGTTAGACCATTTAGTCTTTCACCATATACTTTGGTAGATCTGTCTACCTCTTTAAGATGTGTCTGGACATCATCTATCTTTCTGTGCATCTCCTGTATCATGGTGGCTTGTATATTGTGATACTGGAGTATATTTCTTAAAATTATGTTAGTTCCATCTTTTAATGGTTGGAATTCTAACAAGATTACTGCACAGGCGTCTTCTATTAACTTGATGTTTTTATCAAAGTCACGAAGCACCTCTTCTCTCAAATTTTCTACCATGCTTTTAACATTTCTTTCTGCTAAAGCAATAGCATCCGTTATGCCTTTGTAAGGATAGGCATGCTGTGCTGAAGCTAGGTCGCTTCTTATCCCTAGAATGGCCTTTTCTATATGGGACAACTTATAAGCAATATTATTAGAGAGTTCTCGTAGTTCTTCTCTAATTTTATCATCTCCTTGACTGCTCTGTTTCAGAGCTATCTGTGCTTCCAAGCCCTTTATATCATGACTGAGGGTGTGTTGATATTCTAGGAATATCTCAAAAAACCTTTGGAGTCTTGAGTAAAGGTCTGCTTGGTTTTGTCCTACATGAGAATGTATTTCTTCTCTTAACTGAATGATGCCTGACATCACAAAGTTCTGTGCATTAGCCAAAGTTTGGTTTAAGGCTAGGCTAGAGGCTTTTTCTAGGTGGGTTCTCCTAATGAGGAATTAATATCCTCCTGTGCTGACGATATTTTGGATTTGCTCTAAAAATTCTTCTAAAGTATCAGCCATTTTTCTCTGCGCTTTTAGAGGATTTTCATATGGTTCACAGTCCATAGAAACTCATCTAAGATCTGCACCTACAGCCTCTTGGACTGTTTTTACCTTCTTAGAAATATCTTGTATTTCTAAGGTAATTTGTTCCATTTGTCTGGTCAGATTCTCAATTGCCTTTTCATTGCTGACAACAATGTTGTACATCTGTTCCAGGGCTGTTCCAAAATTCTCTGGAAGCTCTTTACTAACTTCATCAAGGAAATTCTCAACTAAGTCTAGTTTAAGACTTACTTCATTGGCTATCTCGGCTTGGACTAAGCTGGTTTTTCCTACCATCTCAATTAACCATTGTGTTCTATCACTAAGGGTGTTTCCTAATGCTAATAGGTCCCTAGTGGTAGGTTCACTATTTGTAACATATGGGATGTGAGACATATGTCTCCAATTCCCATCTTCTCTGCCATGCCAACAACTAGAGGCTGGCCAATATTCTCTGTTTAGGGGAATAAATTATTCTCCCTGAAGTTTATGGGTCCGTATAACCAATAGTGTATACGGGCTATAGGAGATGGTCTTGTATTATTCATTTAAGACCTGAGGTTGATGCTCCACTGGACAACTTCATTTTGTCCATCTTTCTACATAGGGAAAACTGGATTATTCCCTGCTGAATTGCAGCATCATACTGCTCTTTATGGTTCATAAGTTGCCTGTAGGCTTTTATGAACACCTCTTGATGGGTTGTTCCATGCAAGTCTCTGAATTGGAACCATAGAAAATTCGCATGGTATCCTTGGATTTCTGCCATAGTAGTATAAACTCTTTTGAGGAGTTTTCTGTGCTCTGTAAAAACTTCATATAGAGAGGGATCTAATTTCTTTAGATATTCCTCCATACTAAAGGTTTCCAGTCCTGTCTTGATTTCCTGGGTAACTTCCAAGATGTATTTAGTATTCCACTGATGTAGTGGGAACTCTGCTAGATACCTTTGTACCCACCTTAAATAGTCTTCTACATAAGGTTCCATGGTTAGGGTAAAGGTTCCTTTGGTAAAAGTGTTTCTGAGTACTTCTGCAATCTTTATTCTTTCAGTCTCAGTTTGAGTTCTGAGAATAGAGACTCTGTAATCAGGGTAACTGTATTCCTGCTGAAGTTTCAAATAGGGTTTGACATCATCAGGAATGATTTCTTCCTGCTCTGCGAAGGTTATGGCTTCTTGCCATAATCCAGTATAATCACTAAAAGTGGGCATAAAATTATCATGACCATCTTGATATTCTGTGCAGATAATATTAACTATTCCTGATCCATAGAATAGGGCTCTTGAGGGAGCTCTGATAAATCTTTTATGGATGTTGTCTATGATATCCAAGAATGTAATAAGATATCTTCTCTGCCATAGGAAAGCGTTGTCCCATTCGGGATTTCCTATTCTGATGAAGAGGATGGCTTCCAACAAGACAATCCTTCTTCTATCCATAACTATCTGGAGTACCAGCTCCAGATTTGGAAAGCCGCATCCCAAACTCCTGTTATAGTAGTGCAGGGTTTTTAGGCTCTTCATTCCTTGGTCTAAATACTGGGTATATTGTGTAGACCTGAGCTGCACGTAGACCGTGTAAACAGGGTCTTCCATTGAAACTTCATACCATGGAAGTTCCTTCAAAATTGGTGGCTCTTGTTCTGAGCCTCCGATCTCAACATATTCCGGTAGTCCCGGAAAATCACACATTCGAGTCAACCAAGAAAGGCTGGCTCTGATACCAAGCTCTAAACCAAGAAGGTGGGCGCTGCAGCAAGAGCAAGTGAGGGGAGACAGGGGAGGAAGAAGATGAGAGGAAGGGAGGGAGAAGAGCAGACAGAGAGGAAACAGAGTGATGGGGAACGAGGGAGAGAGAGAACAGAAAAGAAAGAGAGAGGAGAGGGGGAATGGTGCGTGAGTGCAGGAAGAGGGAGGGGTGTACCTGGTGCAGGGGAGGGGTCCGCGGCGCAAGGAGGAAGATGAAGTCGTCCGGGGGCTGCTGCGCGCTCTTGGCAGTGCTGCTGTAGTCGTCGTGCAGTGGAGAGGGAGGGAGAGATAGAGGAGATGGGCTCTGGAGAGGGCGATGGAGGCAGGAGAGGAAAAAATGAGTGAGGAGAGAGAACGAAATGAGTGAGCAGAGGGAGGATGGAGGCGATAGAGAAATAAATGAGAGAGGAGAAAGAAGGAAAAGAGGGAAATAGGAATTTCGAGAGGAGAGAGAACGAAATGAGGGGAAAAGCGCTGGGGGTTGCGAGATGCAGACAGAGAGAGGGGGGCCAAGATCGAGAGGGAGAGGAGGTGATGGAGCTGCGTGTTCGTTCGGCTGGGAGAGAAATGGAAGAGTTCTGCGTGCGTTCCTTCTTTTCACTATCTCATTTCGTCGCCAATACCTCTCCAAAAATAAACCGCGAAGCGAGCCCGCGTTTGCAAATTTTATGCATTCCGCGACGAAATAAATTCGTTGCGGAATATTATAAATGGATTTTGCGGTGAAATATTTTTGTCTCAAAATCTCTTTAATAAATTCCAATGTAAATGATTTAGCGATGAAATAAACTCGTCGCAAAATAAATCATTTCGTCGCCAAATTTGCGGCGCCAGCCCCTTTTTTGGCGCCAAGTTTTTCGCGACAACATTTAGCATCGATTAAAAATTATCGTCGTTAAATCATTTGTATTTCCATTTTAGGCGACGAAATGATTTTTTCGTCGCGAAAACCAATATTTAGCGACAAATTCTCAAAATGTCGTGAAATATTCTCCGCGAAAAATGATTTTTGTTGTAGTGCTAGTCCATAATCAGTCACTTTTTCTCTTTTTTATTATTATTTATGGGATGAAAAGTCACAATCCAAACTGCTGGAAGTGTTCATAAGGTAAAAAAGATGATTATAATACCAAATTTTAGTCGTTGGATCATCACCTATCTCGAGAAATGTACAAAAAAAGTGAGCTACTTGATAGTAATTGATCGACACTTATTTGTGCAATGCTTAACCGTAAGACTACAATGTCATCAAGTAGTAACGGACTGAAGAGTCCGGCTTATCGATCCCACGAAGAGAGGATGAAAGAAGCAATCAATCCAATTAAAGTAGAATTGAACTAAGATATAGCTACTAAAGACAATTGAAGTGAGCAATTAAAATATTAAACTATGCAATGTAAATAATGAATTAACAATCTAAGATATGAAAGAAGCAATGAATCTAATTAAAGTAGAATTGAACTAAGATATAGCTACTAAAGACAATTGAAGTGAGCAATTAAAACTATTAAACTATGCAATGTAAATAATGAATTAACAATCTAAGATATGAAATTAATTAGATCTAAGCTAATCTAACAAGCTACACTAAACTAGTGGATGAATGGTGGTGGAAATGGAAGATTTAATGTGAAGATGTGGTGTGAAATGTGTAGGATTTTTAAACAAGTTGTGTGAAATGTGTAAGATTCTAAAACAAAGATTCAAATTAACAATAATAAAAATAAGAGATTAGGCAATCCAAAATCCACTAAGTATGTAATTAATTCAAACAATGCATGTTCTAATTCAATTCCCAAATCTACAATCCAATTAGCAATCCTTGCCTAATTAGATTGGATGATATAACAATGAAGATTAAAGTAAAGAAAATCAAAGGCCAAGATCCTAGATCATCATCTAGCTACCCTAACAATAATTCATTAAAATCAAACTACAGAAGATCAAAGATAAGGGCTCTAGAGCATGCTATGTGAGAGAACTTAATCCAACTATAAAGCATCAATTGAGATTATCCTAGAATCAAGTGTAGAGATAGAGCATGAGAAATGAGAGAGATTAGCACAATTAGATTTAAAATCTACTAATCAATCAAGGCACAAGTAGGAAATTTACACTAAAACACGCATGTAATTGAACTAATCACATTACTTAGCTTCAAAAGGAAAGCCTAATCCAATAGCTTTAGCCACTAAAATCAAGAAAGAGCTCTAAATATTCATTTATGATCTTCAATTAGACACTCTCTCTAAATTAGTTACAAAGAAGGTCCTAAATTGCAAAAAGACTAACTTGCCAAATTTTTTTTTTTACTCTACAAATACATTCCAATTTATAGAAACATTGAAGACATTTGATTGGCTCATTTCATTTCATAAGGATTGCTTCCATTTGATTGGTTGTAACTTGAAGGAAAGCTAAAAGCATATGTGCTTTATGTGGTCCTTCATTTTGGAGGCTTTTGATTGGCTAATATCATTGTTGGGATTTGAGACCATAACCTATTTCATACCAATTCAAGCTTTAACTAATACACCAACCAATCCTTTGTGCTAGAAAATGACTTCTTTTATCCTTAAAGTCTTCTTCTCTTATTTTGGAATTCTTCAACACTTCACCAAGATCTCTTCTTGCAACTTCTTTATTGAAATCTTTTCTTGATGCATTGGGACATTAGCCGGAAGGTTGGGGTAGTCGCAGGGTCCACCTACACAAGAGGAATTACATAAAAATGCGCTATAAATAATCGGATTTATGCATGATAATCCAATAATCTGTTAATGTGATAGAAGGATAAAATCTTCGTGTAAAGCAAATGATATGCATATGAGATGCTGGTAAAATTCGGACTAACGACGGGCAAAATATGTAATATTTAACACTTATCACACCCTAAAACCTATATTTTACTAGTCCCGAACAAAAACTATGAAGAAAACTAAACTATATGCAAGAAAACACGGTAAAGATCCTAACTCACTTTCGCAAGAAACACGGTTGCACTTAGTTAGTTCAACAAGCCGTTAAACCCCCTAGGCTTCCCCTAATGGATGAGTTTTGTCTTGTGAGGGCTTTCAGCGAATAAATCCCACAAAATTCATTTTATTTTGGAAAGAAAATATTTTTGATATCCAACAGTCTCTAGTAAGATAATAAGAATCAGTACTAAGTGAGGAATACTAGCCAACTCTTGAAGATATGTCAGTCAATACCTAAGTCCCATTGTGTATGTGTGTATTTAGCTAATAATCCTGCAATCTTCAAGTCGAAGCTCACACGACCTTAATCTCCTTCGGAATACATTTCGCCTTGACTACATCCTTATAGGTTATACTCCTAACAATGGAAGCACACAGATTTTACTGATTAATTCTTAGTGTGTGAGCATGAACAAGGATAAGGACTCACATAATTGTTGAAGAACGGAGCTTATGTATAGAAGGATTGATCTCATAGAACAAGATATAACTAATGGAAGGTGGAATTGCGCACTCAACTTCTCACTCATTCAACACCAAACCTTTCCTAGGATCCAATAGGTCTTTCATAGGTTATAATCGGGTTATGGTTAATAGGTAGGATAAGGGTTAAATGTGGCTAAGGTGTTTTTTTTTTTTTTTTTTTTTGAGAAGGTAAAGGTCTTTAAGTCTTCATAAGAAGGTCTTCCATTGTCTTCACTTCTTCCTTTTGCTTTGTGTTCTTTATTGCATTCTATCTCTTTTTGGTACTTGCTTTTCTTTGGTTTCCCATATTTTTTTCCTTTGGTTCTCATTTCTATTTTTTCTCTTTTTTTTTTTTTTAATTTCTACTTTTCTCTTTGGTTTCAACTTTCAAATTCCTTTATTCCTTTGTCATCCCTTTGTAGAACATCTATCTTTTGGTAACCCATGTGATGTCTTCATCGCTAAAGCTCAAGTCCTTCCTTTCCTCATGTATCCTTACCCCTCTAAAAAAAAAAAAAAGGTAAAAAAGGATTATGTATATATATATATATATATATATATATTTGTGGGTGATGATGCTTGGGACAATGAAGGAAGGTCTCTTGTAATAGGCTCAAGAGGGCTACTAAGGGTGTAAAATGTAATAGGTGGATTCAAAATTTGGCCATTGGTTTCTTTTTTTTAGAATGCCTATCGTCTTCCCCTAAGTTAGGAAAAACGTATCATAAGCTACAAGTCAAGGTTTCTTCGCATTTTGATGTCGCCTCTATGGTTAGAACAAGGAATAGCATTTATGAGTTCGGAAGTGCTGGACTAAGAAGTTCTAAGAGTAGCTTTTCATCCTACTCAGGAATAGCGTAGAAGAGTCCTCACCCAAATGGATATAGATAGGCTCAATCACTCAATGGTTTCTAGTCTCCACTAATGATTCTTTTGGGTCTCTAAGAAGTGATTCGCTCTTCTCTTAGACTACACTCATGTGGCTAAATGTGTAAAAAGGTTATAGGACTTATATCTATGACAACACTTCAAGCTAAAATCCATGGACGATTTTTGAAAGCTTTTAGATTTTTAGTGATTTTGGAAACTCTTTGAGTTTTTAAAGTTTTTGGTATAAATGGTAAACAAGACAAGTTATGCACATGCAAAATGCAATCCATGAAATGCAGTGCCTCACCCCTAAACATTGTCCCTAATATTTATGCAGAACATAAATAAAATAGGACAAGGAAGATAAATTGAAATTTCTCACCATGGGGTGTCAACACACGGGTATATTGGGTTGCCTCCCAACAAGCGCTAAGTTTAATGTCTTCAGCCAGACACAACTAACATGGTATGAGATCAGTTTATCCAAGGTCCATAAAAAGGACCTCCTCAATCACATTACCAGGATCCACAAACTCAAGTTACTTTTTTAATCTGTGCCCGTTCACTTGAAAGGTGCTACCATCTCTAGGATTCAAAAGTTCAACTTCACCGTGGGAATGGATTGTCTGAACGACATAGGGTACTGATCGAGACTTCAACTTTTTTGGAAATAAGTGTAATCTGGAGTTATATATCAAAACTTTCTGGCCAGGATGGAACTCTGTCCTTAAAATTCCCTTATCATGAAACATTTTGGTCCTGGCCTTATAAGTACTCCTCGCACATTCATATGATTCATTCCTCATTTCCTCTAGTTTAGCAAGCTATAGTTTCCGTTGGACCCCGGCTTTTTCTAAGTCAAAGTTTAGGTGCTTGATCGCCCAACATGCTCGATGTTCTAGCTCAACTGGCAAGTGGCATGCTTTGCCGAAGACTAACCTATACGGAGACATTTTGATAGTGTCTTGAAGGCTGTCCAATGTGCCCACATTGCATCGTGTAAATGCAAAGACCAGTCTTTCCGATTTGGATTGACTGTCTTCTCCGGGATGTTCTTGATCTCACGATTGAAAATTTCTACTTGCCCGCTAGTCTAGGGATGGTATGGTGTGGCAACTTTGTGCGTGATGTGGTACTTCCCCATTAAAGCTTCAAATACTCGGTTGCAAAAATGCTTACCACCGTCACTGATGATTGCGCAGGGTATACCAAAGTGAGCGAAAACTTGGTTTTTCAAAACCACAACCTTGTGGTCATTGGTCTTGCAAGGAATGACCTCTACCCATTTAGACACATAATCAACAGCAACAGGAATATATTAATAACCAAAAGAAACAGGAAATGGTCCCATGAAGTCTATACCCCAAACTTCAAACAACTCAATCATCAAGATAGGTTGTTGGGGCATTTCATTCCTCTTAGATATCCTCCCTAATTGTTGACACCGGTCACAGTTCCTATAGTGCTCATGTGCATCCTTGAAAAGGGTAGGCCAATTAAATCTAGATTGCAGCACCTTTGTAGCTGTCTTTTTACCAGAAAAATGTCCCCCGCAAGCATGGTTATGACAACATTCAAGTATGCTCTTCTGGTCCATCTTAGGTACACGCCTCCTAATGATTTGGTCAGGGCATTGTTTAAACAAATAGGGATCATCCCAAAAATAGTATTTAGCCCTAGACAAGAAGCGGAATTGGTCATTTTTTGACCAATTGCTTGGTGTTTTCCTGGTCACCAGGTAGTTAACTATATCTGCATACCACGGGGTTTTACTATCAATCAACAACAATTGCTCACCTGGAAAGGTTTCTATAATCGGACGGTCATCAGAAGAATCGACAATCAAATGCGAAACATGGTCAGCTATCACGTTTTCAGACCCGTTCTTATCCTGTATCTCTTGGTCAAATTCTTGCAAAAGCAGTATCCACCTGATCAACCGAGCTTTAGCATCTTTCTTGCTCAACAAATATTTCAATGCGGTATGATCAGTGAAGACAATGACTTTTGACCCTATGAGATAGGATCTGAACTTGTCCAACGTGAAGACGACATCCAACAATTCCTTCTCAGTGGTAGTATAGTTAAGTTGTTCATCACTAAGGGTCCTACTAGCATAGTAGATGACGTGAGGAAATTTATCTATCCTCTGTCCCAGTACAGCTCCAAGAGCATAATTGGAAGCATTACACATCAATTCAAAAGGTTTCGTCCAATCAGGAGGACGAATAATGGGTGCAGATGTCAACTCTCGTTTCAAATGATCAAATCATTCTAAACATGTAGTAGAAAGATCAAAATTAGCATTCTTTGCCAAGAGATCACAGAGAGGGCGAGCAATTTTATTGAAGTCCTTGATAAAACGCCGATAGAAGCTTGCTTGGCCAAAAAAGGCCCTCATCTCTCACACAGTTTTAGGAGGGGGCAGGTTCCCAATCAAGTCGATCTTGGCTTTATCTACTTCAATGCCTTTACTCGACACAATATGACCCAAAATAATGCCCGACTTGACCATAAAATGACAGTTCTCCCAGTTCAAGACTAGGTTCTTTTCTGAACATTTTTACAGTACCAGGGTCAAGTGGTGCAGACAACTATCAAAACTTGAGCATAGAAAAGTCATCCATGAAGACTTCCAAAAATCTTTTCACCATGTCTAAGAAAATGCTCAACATACACCTTTGAAAAGTCGCAGGTGTGTTGCACAGGCCAAACGGCATACGTCCATAGGCAAATGTGCCAAAAGGACAGGTGGAAGTTGTCTTCTCTTGGTCCTTGGGGGAGATATGGATCTGGTTATACCCTGAATAACCATCCAAGAAGCAATAGAAAGCATGGTCGGCTAATCTTTCCAACATTTGATCAATGAAGGGTAATGAAAAGTGGTCTTTCCAAGTCCTTGAATTCAATTTTCTGTAATCAATACAGACTCTCTAACTTGATTGAATACAAGTCGGGACTAGTTCATTGTCCTTGTTGGCGACAACGGTTATGCCAGACTTCTTGGGTACTACTTGGACATGACTCACCCATTGACTGTCAGAAATCAGGTAGATAATGCCAGCGTCTAAAAGCTTGATTACTTCTCCCCTCACTACTTCCTTTAGGACCGGATTCAGTCTCCTCTGCGATTCACAAGATGGTTTGACACCTTTTACCAGATAAATCTGGTGCATAACTATAGAGGAACTAATTCCTTTAATGTCTGAGATGGTCCAACCTAGGGCACTCTAATTGTCTTTCAGCACATCCAGTAATTTCTTTTCCTGCTCTTCCTCAAGGTCCGAGGCAATAATTACTGGGTTGCTAGCAGAGGGCCCCAAGTAGGCATACTTTAAATTCTCGGGTAATGGTTTCAATTCTAACTTAGGTGGCTCGATAACTGATTCCTTTTCGACCTTAGATTTAGAGGTGGATGTAAAGATAGACTCAATTTTCTGCTTCCATTGGCTAACATCCATCGGCTAGGCCGAATCCGATAATGCATTAACTTCGCATATGGACCCGTCGATGTCTATGTCGGCATTGAAGTGAGCCAAGCATTCCTCCAGCAGATCTGTGTAACAAGATGATTGAATTGTTTGGTCAACTAATGTGTCTGTCATGTTCACTTCCTCATCATCATCTAGGTTTAATGTCTGGAGTACGTTATGAAAAACATTTAACTCCAACTTCATGTTCCCAAAACTAAGTGTCACAACCCCATTCCTGTATCTAATCACTGCATCTGATGTTGTAAGGAACGGTCAACCAAGAATGACAGGAATATGTCGGTCGGGGGCAGCCACTGGTTCGGTATCAAGAACCACAAAATCAACTGAAAAATAAAAATCTTTAACTTTCACGATCACGTCTGCAACCACACCTTTCGGATACTTGACTGGCCTATCAGTAAGACAAAGGGTAATATCAGTCTTCTTCAGTCCTCCTAGGCCCAATTGGTACACGGAGTATGGCAGTAAATTCACGCTTGCCCCAAGATCAAGGAGACACCTCTCCATGACAGAGTCTCCTATCTGAATGGTGATGGTAGGGAAGCCAGGGTCTTTGTATTTGGGTACAATTGTAAGGTCCGCGACCTTAACATTGACCAGTTTATTTTATTATTATTATAATTAATTATATTTTAGGAATTTAAGTGGGTTTAGATCATGAGTGAGTTTCTTTTAGTGTTAGATTAGAGTCTCCAAAGTTTCGTGCGATTCCGAGTTCGTTTGACCTTAGTAGGGGGGTAGTTTGCAATTTTAGGAAAAAATGAGTGTTTTTCCTGAAAATTCCAAACGCCGTAATTTTTGGGTTCGTTGGAAAGGTTTTGTTGCACTGATCATTTTTGTCTCTTGGCCCGTCACGATCCGAAGATCAGAAACACTTCAAGTGGTCCATTCCTTCACCAGACCCACTTAAAGGGTAATTCAGTCTTTTCCTCCCTCTCTTCTTCTTAAAGCAGCGACACTATAAAAAAAAGGACTTTTAGTCTCGTTTTAAAAATGAGCTTTTGTGTCGCTTTTACAATAAAGTGACACAGTATGGTCTGATGTGTCACTTTAGAGGAGGAGGTTTGTTGTGTCACTTTTCTATAACGCGACACACAAAACAAATCGTTTTATTCTTAAAGTGACACTAATAATCCAAACTAAATTTTATTCTCTCTCTCCTTTGTGTATATATAAATTCATTCCACCTTCTCTTTCTTCGCTTTCTGCAAAAACCCACAAAGCAGAAGAGGAAGAGAACAACAAGAACTGCAAAAACCTAAAAACAGAAGCCTCTTTTTTCAATCTTCTTCCTCCTCTCATGGAGCCCATACTGGATTCTGAGCAATCCACGGAAGCACCGGAATCAGAGGACCAGCCCAAGAACGAGGCCGAGACCGAGGCCGAACTTCTTCTCTCCCGAGCGCAGAAGATCATCGACAAGATCATGGCAAACCACTCAAACCCTAGGCCCAATCTCTTCCACGCCCTCGCATCCATGATGGAGACCCAGGAATCCAGGTTGGGTTTCCATCCATTTCCCTTTTTTTATTCTCTTTTTGGCTCGAATTTGTATCTGATTTCTAGGATTTGAGATATAGGGTTTTGAATTCTGACTCTGTTTTTTGGGGGTTGGGAGAAAAGGGGTGGGTTCTTGGGGTGGGGAGATTAAAACCCTAAAGTGATTTTTTGGGATTTGGGTGTTTTAGTTTGTGGTTTGGATTTAATGCTCGTGTTGGGGTGAACTGTGATGTGGCTTATTGGGGGTTGGTGCAGTTTACGTGTACTGCAATCTTTACCATTTGAATAATGGATGTGGAGGTGAAGGTTGAAATGTGGTTGAATGACCACAATCAGATCGCTAAGATTGGATTTCGGTGCTGTAGCTAGAATGGGTTTGGATGGTTTGGATTGATGCTTGGTAGTGTGAATGTTTGTCCGTTCTGATCTCTGTTGAAAAAGTGGCATTGCAGTTGGAATCACTAAGATCCTGTTTTGTGAGACCTCTTTAACCCAAATCAATATGGGCAGTTGGTGCTATGTCGATTAGGTGGTGATACAGTTGGCTATTATTGTGAAATTGGTAAATGCAGATGCTTTTTCTGCTAGAATTAATTTAGTAACTAACAACAAGGATAATTACATTTTGTTTCTCTTTCCTGATGAGTGTATTGGCAATCACTTTTGGGCCCTTTCGGATTTTCATAAATTGAGTATGCATTAATGAGGTTTATTGCATTTGGGTAACCTGAGTTTCCTGTGAGTGATGCTTTTGTTGTTCTTTTTTCCAAAAGTGTTATAGACAAGTAGAACAACAGGTAAACTGAGTGAGTGCAGATGCATGGACTCGAGGAAATTGACAAAACAGAGAGCTTGGGTTTTAGAGGGTTGACAGTGAGTCGAGACTTAGTCACAGATTTTAAACAACAAAGATTTATTATTTACAACACACTCTGGGGAGCAATGTGTAACAATCCTTATAGTTGCATTTTTAGAATTCGAGGCACTAAAGTTCAAGAGGGTGAGGCTGGAGGTATTACGCAGCAGATTGGTGCTACGTATTTCCCTGCAGAAAATATAAGGGAGAGAACAAAGGAGCTTAAAGCTGATGCAAAGTTGAGGGTTCCTGGTCTGCTGGTGATTGATACCCCAGGACATGAGTCATTCACAAATTTATGATCACGAGGTTCTGGTCTATGTGACATTGCAATTTTTGTGGTTGATATTATGCATGGCCTAGAACCACAGACTATTGAATCTATTAACCTTTTGAAGACGCGGAAAACTGAATTCATAGTTGCCTTGAATAAAGTGGGATGGTTTACTTGATCAATTTACATTATGAATTTCAATAAGCTTTTGCGTAATGCTGCATTTGGCTCCTTGCCATCATGGGAGGAGAGATTCTTCTATGATTTTGAGAATTTAGATCTACTCATAAAAAAAGCCCTGAAAATCGAGAGAAGAATTTCTCCACTTCCTAGTGGAAGATAAGGGGCAAATGCAGTATCATTATGTTATTAGTTTCTTCTTGTGGTCTGATACTTCAGAGTTTCAATTTCAAAGGTTGATAGACTGTACGGATGGAAGACTTGCCCCAATGCACCTATTGTCAAGGCTAAGAAACAACAATCCAGGGATGTGCAAAATGAGTTCAAAATGAGGCTTACTCAGGTCATTTTACATTCATGCCTTTTCGTCTCTATGTTAGGACATATGACTTATAGTGAACCATCATTGTGAACTTGCAATTGCCTCTTCTTCTTTTTTTTTTTCTTTCAGATCATCACCCAGTTTAAGGAGCAAGGCTTAAATACTGAATTGTACTACAAAAACAGAGAAATGGGGGAGACTTTCAGTATTGTCCCTACAAGTGCAGTCAGGCATGTACCATGAATTTAAGCTGTGCCATGTTCACCGGATATGAATTTTTTTTTTTTTTGTGCTTGTTGTAGCTGATTTAATGACATTTGTTTGTTTTTGGTATTCAAGTGGTACAAGCATCCCGGATCTTCTTTTGTTATTGGTTCAGTGGACACAAAAAACCATGGAGAAAGAGCTTGTGTTTGTGAGTGAAGTACAGGTGTGAACAATGTAGAATCTATTTAGGCACATTTTTTGTTTACCATGTTTGATATCAACACCTGTTCATACAGTTTTCACATTTATTGTTTACTCATCGTTATCATTATCCCATATATTTAAGGTTGGCTACATTTTACTCAACCCTATATGCAACCATACAGTTTCTAACATCTTACCAGAATAGTGGTAGTTACTGTCGCTAACTTCGGGTTTGTTTCAACTGTTCTCAGTGCAGAGTCTTAGAGGTAAAGGTCATTGAAGGCCTAGGGACAACTGTTGATGTTGTGTTAATTAATGGCGTCCTTCATGGAAGGGATCAAATAGTTGTTTGCGGCTTGCAGGTAAGCCATGTGACCCTTAGTTCTATCTTAAGCTTTATGGTGCTGAATGTTTCTGCTCACATGTTTATCGTTCCATGTTAGGGGCCTATTGTTACAACTATCCGAGCTTTGCTAACAACCTCATCCTATAGTCAGGCCTACTGAAGCCTAAGGCAAAAACCTAATTTTATTAGCCACCCCTTTAAAAGAACTAGAAAAACAGGCTTTTTTTTAAAGCTTCTATCAAATGCTGCACCATTATTAACTAATAGAAGCCATTCACTCATTCAGCTCACTTCATACTCTAGATCATCCATGTATTATGCATAAGCTAACTCAAACTAAAAATATAAGAGTATTACAGAATAAGAGAAGAGGAATGAAACCACACTACCAAACCTGTACTTCATAAATTAAAATATTTTATGAAACAACCTCATCAAAACCATTTGACAATCAAACAATTAATCTCCCCTTCATTCATCATCTCCATCATCAATTCATCCCATTTATTTTCCATAAATCAAAACCATTTGACAATTAAATATAAAACAATAATGAAATCATTTCAAAGCTACAATTCCATAAAAAACACATGCATATCCATAAAAATAAATACATATTCACTTGGCTTTGGGTGAGGAAATCCAAAATGCTCAAATCCACAACATAGCTCAAAATGCCCAAAACCTATGAATTAGAAACAAACCCACCCACCATAATAATAATGCAATAAGTTCAGTTTATTGCCACAAAAAGAATTCCTCAATATTATCATGATAATTAAGGATACTATTTGATTTTTATGAAACACAGATCCATGGAGAAAATTGTTCTGATTATGAGACAAATGTGATTTGAAGTGAAATTAGACTGACTTGTGATTTTATGAAGAGAGTTCAGGAACTATGTCTTCTTTGCCACAAAGCAGAAAAGGTTTCTAGCTAGTCTTTTATCACTTGTACATGTGCCTTGTTCTCTTCTTTGCTCCTGAGTCGTTGGGTGCATGGACTGAAATGGGGTTGTTTGTTTTGTTTAGGTATGGGGAGATTTTCAAGACCCATTTGCTTGGATGCCCTTGTGTGATGCTGGCTAGCCCAGAGGCTGCCAGGTTTGTGCTGGTGAACCAGGCCCACCTGTTCAAGCCCACTTACCCTAAAAGCAAGGAGCAGATGATTGGTCCATCTGCTCTGTTTTTCTACCAAGGGGACTACCACACATGGCTAAGGAAGCTGGTCCAGGCCCCTCTCTCACCTGATTCCATCCGAGGCCTTGTTGCCGACATCGAAGCCATCACCATTTCCACATTGGAGTCATGGGTCGGCAGTCGAGTCATCAACACCTTCCATGAAATGAAGAAGGTTGGTTTTGGTTTTGAATGTCACTAATATATAGTACTATATGTTCTCTCAGCTCAATAATCTAATTCTCCTCCTTCCGGGTTTTGCCTTTCATCTAGGAACTCTTTTCCAATATTGATGGGTTTCTGAGTTATTAATGGGTCATGTTCGTTTATTTCGCTTGAGTTTTGATCTTGCAGTTCTCTTTTGATGTGGGTATCCTTGCTATCTTCGGTCGCCTGGATATGAGGTACAAACAAGAGCTGAAAAAGAGCTACTGTATAGTTGACAAAGGCTACAATTCATTTCCTACAATCATACCTGGAACTACATACTACAACGCCATCTTGGTATGGGAAATTCTAATGATCCACTCTAAAATTTAACTATCTTGCGGGTTTTTAGTTCAACTTACCTTTTTTGTTCAAATTCTCCTAGGCAAGGAAAAGACTGAGCAAGATATTGAGTGAGATCGTCCGAGAGAGGAAGGGAAAAGAGATTAGAAGAGAAGGATCTCTTGGGTTGTCTTATGAACTCAAAAGACGAAAAGGGGGAGCATCTTAGTGATGATCAGATCGCAGGTTAATGTAAATAGTTTGGATTATGGATGGATTCAAATTGGCTATGTTTTGAATAGTTTGTTTGATTTAGTGCGTGGACGAGCAAGTACGTTCCTTAATGTGAATGGTGATTAATTTTCAATTAATGAAATGGTTCTTATTGAATGTTGCTATTTATATTTTTTTGCATCTTTTGTAAGACATGTTTAGTGATTTGAAAGTGTATCTATACTGCAACATGTTATTAGTAATGTATATATTGCATTTTTATTAAAAAAAATGGATGGTATCTCGCTTCTATGGAAACTGTCACAACTGATGACTACTTGTGTCACTTTTGGTCCAAAAACAACATATTGATCACTGCTTTTGAAAAGCGAGACAACAAAGTGATCTTTCTTATGACGCTTTTAAGTTATTTCAGTGTCACTTTTGGGTTTAAAGTGACACAAGTAACTATTTTTTTGTGTCACTTTGATAACAGAAACTGACACAACAAATATATTTCTTGAGACGCTTTTACGAACTTTTAGTGACGCCGGCAGATAAGACGCTTGCATAGTAATCAGAAAAGCGACACAAACCACTTTTTAAGACACTTTAAAAGTGACTCCTTAAGAGATTTTTTTTGTAGTGCGATTAACCCTAATCTTTTAACTAATTCTCTACAACGAAAGCTACAACAGCCCATCTTCTTCCTCTTCTCCTCTCAGGCCCAGAATTCTACCCGGGGGAGATCACCTTCGCGATTCGAACCGCTTATCTTCATCTCCTCTTTCCATTGATACCGGTTTGGTAAGCTTTCCCCCACCCTCATCTTTTCAATCATCTTCGCTTTTGTTTAGATTAGGTTGGATCTTGGCCTTCTTCCTTTCTTTCTTCTTCTCGGTGTTCTAGATTGCGTTTGGTTTGGTTAGATTCATGGTTTCTACGGTAAAAGGTTTCTCCTCGAGTTTTCCCTAATTTTCAATCTTCTTCCTCGTTGAGGCAAGTGGATTTGCATTGTATATTTGAGCATGTGTGTATGTTTCCTATTGATTAGCTGTGTTTTCATGTTAGATTTCCCTAATTCCAAGCCTGATTTGGGGATTAACATGTTAGATTAGGTTTTGGGGGATTTGGATTGGTTTAATTCGTAATTGGTAATCCTATGATGTTTCTAATTTGTTAGAATGGATGTAAAATTGATCAGAATGGATTTTTGGGAGAGCAGGAGGCTCAATTTCTTGTAGGTTATAGTGCTTGTGAAGGCTAGTTGAAGAAATAGGGTGAATTCGGACGTCTGGGGAGGGTTTCTGCCTCCTGGCGTTCGGACGCCAGGGTTCGGGCGTCCGGACTCCAGAAGGCAGTGCCTTCGGGCGCCCTGACTGGTTCCGAGCGTCCGGACGCCAGGTTTCGGGCTTCCGGACACCGGAACCTGTAGAGGCATGTAAAACGGACTGTTTTGGAACGCCCATAACTTTTAATTCGCCTGTCGGATTTCGACGTGTAATATACCATTGGAAAGCCCTCGAGATGTACAATCCAATGGTTCTAATTTTGTTATGATCAGAGATTGTGAAGTGATGTAAATACTTGGATTCTTCCCTCAGCTCATATTTTTATTGAAACTGAGACCGGTAACCTAGGTTTGGGCCCTAGATGTTGGAAACCATGAACTTACTCTCACATGATGAGTATGGGGTTGAAATCGAAGCATGTGGCTTGGTATGCTTTGGTTAGGTGTCTAGGTATTCGTGTATTAAACATGAGGTAACCGAATGCGTATGGAACTGAATTAATGGATGCTTAACATGGTTGTACACCAAGGGATTTCCTTAGAAGCATCGTTGATCCAATTCCACATGTACTCCGCTAGAACTTGTACGATACATGAATGATACCACTTGCCTAGGGTTGGCATGTAATTCCTCCTTGACTTGTTTAATTGTATACGTTGTAATTTCACCTTGCACACTCTCTCGGCATAGTACAACTAATTAATTATGAAACATAATCCCTTGTAGAATTAGGACTAGGACCTGACACCTTAGGACCCCGTGTTATGTAATTGATAAAGATGACTGGCTAGATGGAAGGGATTATCATGTGATTGGATTTGTCTTGTATTGACTTGAATGAGATAATCCCTATGATAATGTCTTGTATATTGAGCTAGCCAGACTTGCTTGTCTTGGTTTTCTCGTGTTAACACCACTTTACTATTATTTGCATGTCATGGCCAACTGAAGTTTGGGGTATTATTGATGGGCCGGTTACTCGGACATCGGGGTGGGCAGTCGGCTTTGGTCGGCGTCCATGGCGTTGAATAGTTGGGAGCGGGCTTGGACCGTGCTACTATTCCCAGGACCGGGAGCTTGGATCCCCCTGGAGCCGGACTTTGGTATTAGTAGTCCGGGTAGGATTGTTACTGGTACCCCAGGAGGTGGCTTAGACATCCTCGGAGTCTCCCTCTTGATTATTGCATTGCATTGATTGGACAATGGTTATTGCTAGTATGTTAGGATTTCCTGTTATTGTTTCTGGTTATTTATTCATGCCTTATGCCTAGCTTCGATTCCTTGTATTCTCTTGATTATCATGCCTGTCATTACTCTTATACTTGATGCATGTCATGCTTAATTTGATCTTGCTTATCTATTGCTAAACATGTCGTTGACTCTGTTCCTTGGTGTGCAGACACCTCAGGTGAGTACTATTATGAGGAGCAGACCTGTGAGGAGATCCCAGAGGATCTCCGACCGGCTGAGGAGGAACGAGAGTGGTGTGCCGATGACGTAGAGTAGCATCATTGATCCTGACACGAGAGAGATTCATTGGGATTTCTTTATATTCTTTTATTCTTTCTCTCTCGTTGAAACTTTCACTATTGACTTCTTTATTGTTTTAAATGACCTTGATTAGTGGGATGGCCATTGTAATAAATTAATTTCTTTGTTTAAGTTTTATTTAATTCCTAGTGCAACTTTAACTATTAATGAGATTTGTTATTCATTGCTTTGAAATTTAATATGCCTCAAATTGTATGAATTCCGCAGTTTTATATTACTTGAGGTTTGAAATGCAATATCCCCACAGCGGACTTACGATCCTTGGGCCTAAAGGGCAAAATTTTTAATTAGCCCTAAATCTCACTCCCCGGATCCGGTTTATTCTCTAATCCGGTTCGGGGGACGTGACAACAAGGTATCAGAGAAATGGATGGTTTCTCAGGGTAAAAATTGTAGAAACCATAGGACGCGTGTGAGGATTTCGTTAGTTAGTTGGTTGGTTTCCTAGTTCTATTTCTTGCATTGTGTTGCTAGTTTTGGGTTGCATAGGGCCTAACTCATATTATCTTGTAGTGACATGACTAATAGCGGGCCATCGGGATCAATTAGGATCCACACACTCATTTGTTGCACCTGCATTTGCACTAAATTTGGGGGACGATAAGGAGACACTATCATATGATTTGATAGTAGCCACCCATGTGGGTAGATCGGTTCCTTGTAATGTCATCTACCCTAGATGTATGTTTCCGATTGGAGAAGTTCGGCTGACGGTCAGTTTGATCCTGTTACCAACGTCAGAGTTTGATGTGATCCTTGATATGAATTGGTTAGCAGCGAACCAAGCGGTGTTAGATTGTTTTAACAAGACTGTGAGGTTGCAAGGTGCAGACCATAGTGTTGAGTTTGTTGGAGTTGAGAAGCCGACATCTGCTCGACTGATTTCTGCATTGAAGGTAGAACGGTTGATAAGGAGCGGTTGTGAAGGCTTTATCACGTTTATCGCGGAGGACATGAAGTCCAAGACTGTGGATGAGATTCCTAGTTTGCCACCTGTTCGTGAGTTGGATTTCACGATAGAATTACAGCCGGGTACATCACCTATTTCGAAGGCCCCGTATAGAATAGCTCCGGCAGAATTGAAGGAGTTGAAGACTCAGGTAGAAGATTTGCTAGATAAGGGTTTCATTAGACCTACTGTTTCACCGTGGGGAGCTCCGGTGATATTTGTGAAGAAGAAGGACGGGACAGTGAGGATGTTTATAGATTACAGACAGTTGAATTAGGTGACTGTCAAGAACAAGTATCCGTTACCGAGAATTGATGAGTTGTTTGATCAGCTGCAGGGAGCTCAATTCTTTTCGAAGATAGACCTGCGTTCCGGTTACCATCAGTTGCGAGTTAGGAAGGAGGAGTTCCTAAGACTGCATTCCGGACAAGATATGGTCACTTTGAGTTTCTCGTGATGCCTTTCGGGTTGACTAATGCACCCGCAGTTTTTATGGCATTAATGAATAAGGTGTTTGCTCCATTTCTGGATCAATTTGTGGTTGTCTTTATAGATGATGTGTTGGTATACTCGAAGTCTAAGGAGGAGCATGAGCATCAGTTGAGGATATCATTGTAGCTTTTGAGGGATAACCAATTGTATGCTAAGTTGAGTAAATGCGAATTTTGGTTGGAGAAAGTTGTATTTTTGGACCATATTATCTCAAAGGATGGACTGATAGTGGACCCTAAGAAGGTAACAGCAGTTGTTAATTGGAGTAGTCCACTAAATGTAGTGGAGATTTGCAGTTTTCTTGGACTTGCAGGTTACTACAGGAGGTTCGTGAAAGGGTTTTCTACCATAGCATCTCCACTCACTAAGTTGACAAGGAAGGATATCCCATTTGTGTGGACAGAAGAATGTGAGAAGAGTTTTCAAGAGTTGAAGACCAGGTTAACTACAGCACCCATACTTGCTTTACCCTCAAGAAGTGGAGGATTTTTGGTTCATACAGATGCATCAGGGATTGGATTGGGTTGTGTTCTCATGCAGAATGACAAGGTGATAGCATATGGGTCTAGGCAGTTGAAGGATCATGAGAAAAAGTATGCCACACATGACTTAGAGCCAGCAGTAGTGGTGTTTGCATTGAAGTTGTGGAGGCATTATTTGTATGGAGAAAGATTTGAGGTGCATACAGATCACAAGAGTCTGTAATACCTGTTTACACAGGGTGATCTGAATAATAGGCAGCGGAGATGGATGGTGTACATAAAGGACTATGATCTTCCAGTCAAGTACCATCCAGGGAAGGTGAATGTGGTAGCAGATGCTCTTAGTAGGAAGGAAGCTTTCAGTGGGTGTGTAATGCTAGAGTGGAGATGGATGGAGCAGTTCGGAGATATGGATGTGGAAGTATGGCCAGTCAAAGAGAAAGTCCTAGTTGGTACTATGGGAGTCTGGGAGCCAGAGATAGTTAACAGGATCAAGGAAGCCCAGAAGGATGATCCAGAGTTACAGAAAATCATTGACAACATTGATGGCAATCCAGAGTTCCGATTGATTGAAGGGATTCTGTATTGTAAGGATAGGTTGTGTGTGCCAAATGTTCAAGACATCAAGTCAGAGTTGATGACAGATGCACACCACACCAGATGCTCTATTCACCCAGGGAGCACCAAGATGTATCAGAATTTGAAGAATCACTACTGGTGGGTGAAAATGAAGAAAGAGATTGTAGAATTCGTTTCCAGGTGTATGACTTGTTAGCAGATTAAGGTAGAGCACAAGAAGCCTCCTGGTTTACTTCACTCGTTGGATATTCCTCAGTGGAAATGGGAGAACATCACTATGGATTTTGTGTCAGGGTTGCTGAACACCAGGAAGGGTAATGATGTTATTTGGGTGATTGTGCATAGATTGACTAAGTCAGCACATTTCCTACCATTCAAGACTGGACAATTTATGAACAAGATGACTACGTTGTACAGATACAATATAGTCAAACTACATAGAGTGCCTAAGTCCATAGTATCCGATCGAGACCCTAAGTTTGTCTCTCGGTTTTGGTCTACTTTTCAGTCATCTATGGGTACTCAGTTGACGTTTAGTACAACTTACCACCCTCAAATAGATGGACAGTCAGAACGTACCATTCAAACATTGGAAGATCTTCTCCGAGCATGTGTTTTGGATTTCAAGGAGAATTGCGATGAAAGTTTTCCTCTGTGTGAGTTTGCCTACAATAATAGCTATCATTCAAGCATTGGTATGACACCATTTGAGGCATTGTACGGACGGAGATGCAGGACTCCAGCATGTTGGGAGGAAGTAGGAGTTCGTAATTTTCATGGTCCCTCAAAGATTGCTGATTCCAATGAGAAAGTTAGAATTGTTCAGATGAGAATGAAGGAGTCACGTGATCGTCAGAAGAGCTATGCAGATAAGAGGCGGAAACCTTTACGTATAGAATTCCAGGTGGGGGATATGGTGTTTTTGAAGGTATCCTTGATGAGAGGTGTTATCAGGTTTGGACAGAAAAGAAAGCTTGCTAAGAGGTTTGTGGGACCGTTTGAGATCAAGAGCAAGATTGGAGACGTGGCCTATCATTGGTGCTACTGCCTGAGCTAGCCGGCGTGCACGATGTTTTTCATGTCTCAATGCTTCGGAAGTATATTCCAGATCCTACTCATGTGTTGTAGCATTAGCCACTACAACTACAAGCAGATGCGACCTATGTGGAGCGTCCGGCGCAGATCATCGACACCAAAGAAGTAGTGTTGCGTACCAAGACCGTCAGTGGGTCAAGGTACAATGGTAACATCACACTCCGGAGGAAGCTACATGGGAGCTCAAAAACCAGATGCAGAAGGCGTATCCTTATCTCTTTCCCGATGAGGTATGTTTAGGCATTTGGGGGACCAAATGTTCTTTTTAGAGGTGCGAGATGTAAGGTCCGGACCTTACTGGGTCAATGGGCCGAATAGTAGGCCCGTTGACCCGTTTATTTTATTATTATTATAATTAATTGTATTTTATGTATTTAAGCGGTTTTAGATCATGAGCAAGTTTCTTTTAGTGTTAGATTAGAGTCTGCAAAGTTTCGTGCGATTCCGAGTTCGTTTGACCCTAGCAGGGGGTAGTTTGCAATTTTAGGAAAAAATGAGTGTTTTTCGGGAAAATTCCAAACACCATAATTTTGGGTTTGTTGGAAAGGTCTCATTGCGCTGATCATTTTTGTCTCTTGGTCCGTCGCAATTCGATGATCAGAAACACTTCAAGTGGTTCATTCCTTCACCGGACCCACTTAAAGGGTAATTCAGTCTTTTCCTCCCTCTTTTCTTCTTAAAGTAGCAATTAACCCTAATCTTTTAACTCATTTTCTGCAACGAAAGCTACAACAGCCCATCTTCTTCCTTTTCTTTTCTTAAGCCCAGAACTCTACCCGGGGGAGATCACCTCCGCGATCCGAACCGCTTATCTTCATCTCCTCTTTCCATTGATACCGGTTTGGTAAGCTTTCCCCCACCCTCATCTTTTCAATCATCTTCGCTTTTGTTTAGATTAGGTTGGATCTTGGCCTTCTTCCTTTCTTTCTTCTTCTCGGTGTTCTAGATTGCGTTTGGTTTGGTTAGATTCATGGTTTCTACGGTAAAAGGTTTCTCCTCGAGTTTTCCCTAATTTTCAATCTTCTTCTTCGTTGAGGCAAGTGGATTTGCATTGTATATTTGAGCATGTGTGTATGTTTCCTATTGATTAGCTGTGTTTTCATGTTAGATTTCCCTAATTCCAAGCCTGATTTGGGGATTAACATGCTAGATTAGGTTTTGGGGGATTTGGATTGGTTTAATTCGTAATTGGTAATCCTATGATGTTTCTAATTTGTTAGAATGGATGTAAAATTGATCAGAATGGATTTTTGGGAGAGCAGGAGGCTCAATTTCTTGTAGGTTATAGTGCTTGTGAAGGCTAGTTGAAGAAATAGGGTGAATTCGGACGTCTGGGGAGGGTTTTTGTCGGACGCCAGAAGGCAGTGCCTTCGGGGACCTTGATTGGTTCCGGGCGTCGGGACGCCAGGTTTCGGGCTTCCGGACACCGGAACCCGTAGAGGCATGTAAAACGGACTATTTTGGAAGGCCCATAACTTTTAATCCGCCAGTCGGATTTTGACGTGTAATATACCGTTAGAAAGCCCTCGAGATGTACAATCCAATGGTTCTAATTTTGTTACGATTGGAGATTGGTAAGTGATGTAAATACTTGGATTACTGCATCAGCTCATATTTTTATTGAAACTGAGACTGATAACCGAGGTTTGGGCCCTAGATGTTGGAAACCATGAACTTACTCTCACATGACCAGTATGGGGGTTGAAATCGAAGCACGTGGCTTGGTATGTTTCGGTTAAGTGTCTAGGTATTCGTGTATTAAACATGAGGTAACCGAATGCGTATGGAATTGAATTAATGGATGCTTAACATGATTGTACACCAAGGGATTTCCTTAGAAGCATCGTTGATCCAATTCCACACGTACTTCGTAAGAACTTGTAGGATACATGGATGTCACCACTTGCCTAGGGTTGGCCTGTAATTCCTCCTTGACTTATGTAATTGTATACATTGTAATTTCACCTTGCACACTCTCTCGGCATAATACAACTAATTAATTATGAAACATAATCCCTTGTAGAATTAAGACTTGGACCTGACACTTAGGACCCCGTGTTATGTAATTGATAAACATGACTGGCTAGACGGAAGGGATTATCATGTGATTGGATTTGTCTTGTATTGACTTGAATGAGATAATCCCTATGAACATGTCTTGTATATTGAGCTAGCCAGACTTGCTTGTCTTGGTTTTCTCGTGTCAACACTACTTTACTATTATTTGCATGTCATGGCCAACTGCAATTTGGGGTATTGTTGATGGGCCACTTACTTGGACATCGGGGTGAGCAGTCGGCTTTGGACTGCATCCATGGCGTTGAATAGTTGGGAGCGGGCTTGGACCGTGCTACTATTCCCAAGACCGGGAGCTTGGATCCCTCTAGAGTCGGACTTTGGTATCAGTAGTCCAGGTAAGATTGTTACTGGTACCCCGGGAGGTGGCTTGGACATCCTCGGAGTCTCCTCTTGATTATTGCATTGCATTGTTTGGATAGTGGTTATTGCTAGTATGTTAGGATTTCCTGTTGTTGTTTCTGGTTATTTATTCATGCTTTATGCCTAACTTCGATTCCTTGTATTCTCTTGATTATCATGCCTGTCATTACTCTTATACTTGATGCATGTCATGCTTAATTATATCTTGCTTATCTATTGCTCAATATGTCGTTTACTCTGTTCCTTAGTGTGCAGACACCTCAGGTGAGTACTATCATGAGGAGCAGACCGGTGAGGAGATCCCGGAGGATCTCCAACCAGCTGAGGAGGAACGAGAGTGGCGTACCGATGACGTAGAGTAGCGTCATTGATCCTAACACGAGAGAGATTCTTTGGGATTTCTTTATATTCTTTTATTCTTTATCTCTCATTGAAACTTTCACTATTGACTTCTTTATTGTTTTAAATAGCCTTGATTAGTGGGATGGCCATTGTAATAAATTAATTTCTTTGTTTAAGTTTTATTTAATTCCTGGTGTAACTTTAACTATTAATGAGATTTGTTATTCATTGCTTTGAAATTTAATATGCCTCAAATTGTATGAATTCCGCAGTTTTATATTACTTGAGGTTTGAAATGCAATATCCTCACAGCGGACTTACGATCCTTGGGCCTAAAGGGCAAAATTTTAATTAGCCTTAAATTTCACTCCCCGGATTCGGTTTATTCTATAATCGGGTTTGGGGGACGTGACAACAATGGCCTGCTGGATGAAGCCTGATGCTTGGGCCGCCATCACATTTATTTTGGGTACTGAGTCTTTTCGCTTGACAGTGGTTAGGTCTTTCAAAAAATTAGAGTAGGAAAGAATTTGCTTTATAGCATCAAGGAAGGGTATGTTTATGTGGACATTCTTGAAAACTTTTAAGATTCCCTCAAAGTGATCCTTTTTCCTAGTCTCTTTCAATATGTGTGGGAATGGTGCTCTAGGTATCACTTCTAAAGATGATGGGTCAATTACAGTGGGCTTTTGAGTTGCTCTCTCTATGGCTTTCGTCTTGGTATGGATTCCTCTCTCTTTCTCTTTTTCTCTTTCTGTATTCTCTTTCAAGTTTTTCTTCAAATTCTCTCTCTCGGGTTCAACAACTTTCCTCGAACTCTCTGGTTTTCCTAAAAAAATCTTGTCTTTTTGATCCTCTTCAGGCATTGCAACTCTATTGTCAATAGTTTTTCCTGATCTCAACATATGGGTCGCCTGCACATGCTCATTACTCTCTACCGAACACTGACCTTTGGGTTGTCTTTTCATATTAACAATGGTTTGGCTCGGTGTCACACCCCCAAACCAGTATCTCGGGGGCACGAATGGGATTAAGGATAATTATATTTTTCCCAAGATCCGCGTGTGTGAAGACATCACATTCCAACACACTCTGAAATTTTGCGGAAGCTTTCGTGGCGTTGTGACCCGGAGTCCGTGGCCATCGGATTCCGTGTCGCACTCAACCGCTAGCTTATAGCTATTATATCAAGAATCATATTAGAGTGGAATAAACCATTACAACCAAGTGCAGAGTTGACAGTAAAAGGATATTACATTCCCATACATGTTTAAGTTACAATTATTAATGTGTATTAATTAAGAATCTCAAGAAAAGGCTAATAAAAGCCATACAATAACAAGTTAATAACCACTACCCATATGTGACGCAACTCCGATGTCAAGCTCAATGTCTACATGACATAACCAACAAAACAACCTGTAACTAATGGCTCCACAGCTAACAAAAGCACTCAGCTCGGGACGAAGAAATATGAA
Organism: Cinnamomum chago; assembly: GCA_038049695.1. NCBI lineage: Eukaryota > Viridiplantae > Streptophyta > Magnoliopsida > Laurales > Lauraceae > Cinnamomum > Cinnamomum chago. Next base: position 40,371,263 of record CP142453.1, on the reverse strand, counting down.
CCTGAGTACCAAAATAGCGGGTCAGACGCGACGGTCTGACAGGTGGGTGAAAAGATAATAAATGTGCTGAAAAATAAAATATGTGATAATTCATATTATTTGATCAAAGGCTGCATATAATTAAAACGAGTGAAAAATCATAGATCTTTGACAAAACCTGTATTCATTTAAAGCATGAGTAAAAATGGAGATCTAACAAAACATGTGTTCATTTACAACATCTGTAAAAGCATATATATTAGACAAATCGGGTGTTCATTTAAAACATGTGCGAACATAGAGATCTGGCAAAACAAGTGCCCATTTGAAACATATGTAAAAGCATGAATATTTGACAAATCGGGTATTCATTTAAAGCGTGTGTAACCATAAAGATCTGGCAAAACAAGTATTCATTTGAAACATATGTAAAAGCATGGATATTTAACAAATCGGGTGTTCATTTAAAGCGTGCAAGTGTACTAAGGAGCGAGAAACATTATAACAATAACTGAGTTTACCTTGGATAACATTAAAACATGTTTAAACAATAACTTTCATAAAAGAAATGAATCATTTACTAGAAAACAAATAAGCAATATAAAACATGTAAGGTATCCAAGGAATCGGGAACTAGCAAGATGGCAACCATACGAAGCAAAGTCCTCTATCACCGAAGTGACAAAAGCATTTCGGGGCGTTGATCTTAGTCACACGAGGTGAGGGGAAACAACGAAATGTACATATACATATAATAATAATAATAATAATACGGGATGGGGCCATGGTGGCAAGCCGGGCATCGGGAACCGCGGTAGCGAGCTTCGTATCGGGACGGGACCACGGTAATAAATCGGGCATCGGGATCCAAACTGCAGCTAGCGGGACGGGAGAGGGATCTCCAAGTCGGTGGATCAAACCGACAAGGTCATCCAAGCTTAGTGGTGCCGACTCATAGGTCACATAATAAAAATCGGGACATTATAAAATATATATGATGCAATTGTATAAGCGGGCGGGACGGGAGTGCTCAAGGTACAAATTTCACTTCATTTTGGGCAATGCATATCGGGGCTAGCAAAATGTTAGAAGTACAAATTCAGTGCTTTCAGGAATGATAAATCGTAAATCATAAATTTCGGGAGTGCATATCAAATTTCAGGACAAGTATTGGGATTCAAGATTAGTTCAAGGTGGATAGGGGTCCCGTATGTCTATTTCAATATAGATTGGGTACTCATTAAATTTTTGGAAACATTCCGGGCTCCTTATACACCTTGGTAACTTCAAAGTCATCAATAAAATCTTCGGGATGAGATTTCTCTCTAATATGTTTCCGGGACGATGTTTTCTCCCTTAAATTCCAAAACAGTCATTCCTACCCATTTCATGGACATATGGTTCGAAACAGTCCTTTCTTTCTTATCAATCTCCAAAAATTACTAGGAGGTCGGTCACCTTGGCGGTCAGTAGCCAGGTCGGCTAGCCGACCGATCATCGCTTGGTGACCGCCCCTGCAGAATTAGAATTCTACTTATTGATATGCTGACCGCCTCTGTACGGTCACTAGTCGGTCACCAAGTCGGCTAGCCGACTAGTGACCACCTGCTGACCGCCCAGTCAATGGGCAGTTCAGTTTTGGGCTATTTTTCAGCCCCCTTTTCCTCTAAAACATTTCTCCTATAACTCATCTCATTCCCTGCAATAAAATGAGCTCAAAAGCTCCTTCAATACATCATTCAACACTTCCATTTTCATCATTTCACATTTTTCCCATCACTTCATTTCCATTCACATTCAATCACAAGAGAGAGAAACCCATCTTATATGAAAACCATTTGCAACTTTGAGAACATAATACATGCATTTCCAAGATATTAACAAGAGAGAAATAGACTCATCAATAAGTACATTTCGAAATCAATATTAATCATAGCAAAAGACAAGCATTAAAATCATCAAAACCGTTAATGAAACCAAGCATTTCCCAGAAAACATGTCAATAATCAAAACAATCCATTCATCCACTTGCCTTGGGTCCAAGCTAGCAAATCAAGCTTCTAATCTCACTCCCAAGCCAAAGATCTCTAAGCTATACAAAAACCCCCAAATATAATCATTACAAACCCTTAAAGGTCAAAACAATGAAATAGAAAGAGGGAGCTTCCAATAATGAAGATGGAGCTTCTCTAGGGTCACAAGAACACATATCTAGCAGATGGAAATGATCACTTACTTGGAAGATCCTCTAATGGCAAGAGTTATCTCAAAGAGAGCTTCAATGGTGATGGATTTCTCCTCTAAGAATATCAATGGAGAGCTTGTAGGGAGTGGAAGAAGAAAATGACCTCCATTTCTCTATTTGATAAGGGTTGGTGGTGGATTGAGGAGGAAGAAAGCAACAAGAAGAAGGAGGAAAAGAAAACCCTAGGTTGCTGTCATCTTTGTGCTGTTTTCTGAGTCCAGTGGGTTTTGAGGTTTATTTTTCCTTGTGGACCTTGGCTAACCTCCTCAGACCCACTCGACCATATGTGAGAGCGTCTGGAGCCGATGCTCGTCACGGTTGGTTCGGATGCATCGAAGTTCAACCCATTTCAATCTTGAACGGGATGGAACGACGCGATATCTTCTTTATATCTAAACGCAAGTCCTTCCCTTGGTTATCGCGAATTCCATTCCTTTCGGTGACTGAATAGGTTGCTCGATGTTTCCAGATTAATGTCATGCCTAGGATGGACCGTTGATAATCTCGATTCTTGCTATTGTAACATCTAGAACTACCCATAAGCTCAAGTTAAGATTTTAAAATAGTAAAAGTGCATAAGGAGCCCGGAATGTCTTCAAACTCAAGGAGTACCAAGTAATGATTATAATCGACATACGGGACCCCTATTCACTTAAATAGATCTTGAAATTAATACTTTTCCCGAAATTGTTATAGTTCATTGTTTCACCTCTTTTCCCGAGATTTGCATTACATGACTTGTTTTCCAGAAAGCATTGGAGTTACTCTAGTAACAGTCATTTGTCCCGAAGTGCATTGCATCACATGATACGACAGTGTGCCCTTGAGCACCCCGTTTTACCCATTTATTTATTGTACTTGATTGACTTGTTTCCCGAAAGCATTGAAGTTACTTTAGTAACAGTTATTTGTCCCGAGATGTATTCCCGATATAAAGTGACAGTGTGCCCTTGAGCACCCCCGTTTTACCCGTTTACTTACTGTACTTGATTTACTTGCATATGTCTCGATTGGTTTTGACCTATGAGTCGGCATCACTAAGCTTGGATACCTTGTCGGTTTGATCCACCGACTTGGAAATCCCTCTCCCGTCCCGCCAGCTGCAGTTTGGATCCCGATACCCGGTTATTACCGTGGTCCCGTCCCGATACCCGGTTCGCTACCGTGGTCCCGTTCCCGTTCCCGTATATTTATTATTGTATATATGATTTACGTTGAGTCTCCTCACCTTGTGTGACTGAGACCAACGTCCCGCTCTTGTCACTTCGGTGATAGAGGACTTAGCTTCTTGTGATTGCCATCTTGCCAGTTCCCGATTCCTTGGACACCCGACATGGTTTATATTGCTTACTTGTTTTCAGATAAATGATTCATTGCTTTTATGAAAGTTGTTATTTAGATAAGTGTTAATGCTCTCTATTGTAAATTCAGTCGCTATTATATTGTTTTATGTCCTTTGCACACGTACATGTTTTACATGAATGCCGGTTGGGTGAATACCCGTGCTTTTACATATGGTTCTAACGATCGATGGTTTTGCTAGAGTTATATGATTACACATGTTTTAAAATGAATACCCGAGTTGTTAAATATCCCTGTTTTTTTTAAATATGTTTTAAATGACACTTGTTTTGCCAGATTCCTATGTTTATACCTATTCTTACATGATACCCGATTTGTTTAAATATCCATACTTTGGAATAGGTTTAAATGAACATTAGCCTTGTCAGATTTCCTTGGTTACACCTGTTTTAAATGAACACCCGGTTTGTTAAATATCCGTATTTTTTCATATGTTTCAAATGGACATTGGTTTTGCTAGACTGCTATGAATACCTGGTTTGTTGTATACTTGTGTTTTTACTTAAGTTTCAAATGAACGTTGTTTTGCCATACCGCTATATTTATACATGTTTTAGACGAACACCCCATTGTCAAATATCTATGATTATAGATGATGTAAACGAACACATGTTCTATTAGATGTTCATGTTTTACCCATGCTTGAAATGAATACAAGTTCCCCCCGACATTCCCGACTTTGCACCCGTTTAATTATAAGCAGCACTTGATCGATTAGCATGATTTATTATATGTTTTATTCTTTAGTATATTCGTGATCTTTTCATCCACCTGCCAGACCGTCGTGTCTGACCCACTACTTTTGGTACTCAGGTTCAGATTTCTTCGCCCCGAGTTGAGTGTTTTGTTGGCTGTGGAGCCATGCCTTGCAGGTTGTTTTGTCGGCTATGTCATGTAGACATTGAGCTTGACATCGGAGCTACGTCACATTTGGGTAGTAGTTTATAGCTTATTGTTGTATGGCTTTTATTAGCCTTTTTCTTGGGATTCTTAATTAATGTACATTGATAATTGTAACTTGAACATATTTGAGAATGTAATATCTTGTTACTGTCAGCTCTGCAATTTATTGTGATGGTTTACTCCAGTCTGATATGATTCTTGATATAATAGCTATGTGCTAAAGGTTGAGTGCGATGCGGAATCCGATGGCCACGGACTTCGGGTTGCAACGCCACAAATGCTTCCGCAAAATATTCATAATGTGTTGTCTTCACACACGCGGATCCTGGGAGAAGTAAAATACAATTTATGCTTAATCCCATTTCCCGCCCCCGAGGTTTCGGTTCGGGGGCATGACAGGCGCCGTCTGTGAGGAGAAGAAAATTTCCTTTTTCCAAAGCTATGCCGATCACCACAAGGTCAACAAGGCGACAAGATGGTAATCCCTCGCAGGAGGGCGAGGGTAATCCTCCACCGACTAACCCTCCACCGAATGCTCCTGCTCCCTCTCCTCAATAGATGCTAGAGACCATACAGCAGCTGGTGACCCAGAACCAGCAGATATTGCAACTCATGCTGGCAGGGAAAGGAGGAGCACCAATTGGTACAGGACAGCAAGAAGTACCGTGCCCGGAGCAACCGGTTGCTCCACGCAGAGGGGCACCTCACCCGGGCGCCCGTCCACATGGTGCCCGGGGCCGAGGTGCCGCCCGTCATCATCCTCACCTGGGCGCCAATCCCCATGGCGCCCAAGGTCGAGGAGCACACCTGGGCGCCCATCCTCATGGCGCCCACGCCCAGAGCGTCTCTACTGGAGCTCCCCCTGTCGCCCCGCATGGAAGACTCTTGGTCGACCCTCAAGGCCGCGCCCATCTCGACGTGCCTCCACCCCCGGGTGGAGCCCCAGGAGGGTCGAATCGCGGTGGACTTCCAACTCCTCCCTCTGCTTCCAATGATGAGGATCCTCATTTCCAGGAGGGGGGAAGTGAAAACCACATCCTGGAAGATGAGAGTCATTTCCAAGGCCAGTCCAGAGAAGCCCCCAATCGTTAGGATGAGAAGATCAAGGAAATGCAGAATCAGATTGGCAATGTCTTCAATGCCATGAAGGCACAGGTACCAAAAACAATTGACTACCTAGAACAATGGACGGACACACCGTTCAAGCCCGCCGTGGCGAACTACCCACTTCCTAAAAAGTTCAAAATGCCAACCATGGAGACCTTTGATGGGACAAAGGATCCACTGGATCACTTGGAAACCTACAAAACCTTAATGCAACTACATAATATCTCCTACGATATTATGTGTAGAGCATTCACGACAATGGTTCTCCAGTCTAGCCCCAGCCTCCATCTCCACCTTTGCAGAACTAAGCAAGTCCTTCGTGTCACACTTCATTGGAGGAAGCCGCCACCAGAAGCCCGCCACACACCTGCTCAGCATAAAGCAGGATAAAAATGAAAGCCTCAGGAGTTACCTCACTCGTTTTAATGAGGAGGTACTCCAAGTTAAAGAGCCCGACGACAAGGTCTCCATGATAGCCTTCCTGGGTGGCCTTCGTTCGTCAAGCTTCCTATTTTCGATGATGAAGCGCCCGCCGAAGAGCTTTCCGGAACTGCTGGCAAAAGCCCAGAAGTACATGAATGCTGAGGAAATCAACAGGTCCAGGCGAGGTGAATCATCTCGTGGATCGCCAAAAGCTTGACCTACCTCTGCACTATTCTCAAACAGGTAGTCTATATATCCAGCTTAGTGGCTCTCTCGCGGGTCGCCAAAAAAGCTTGGCCTCTGCACTGTTCTCAAACAGGCAGCACATCTCCAGCTAAGCGGCTCTCTCGCGGGTCGCCAAAAGAGCTTGGCCTACCTCTGCATTGTTCTCAAACAGGCAGCCTATCTCCAGCTTAGCAGCTCTCTCATGGGGCGCCAAAAGCGCGGTCTCAAAAGGCAGGATCTTGAAACTCAGTCATCTGCAACATGAGGGACTACATTAAATTAGCGTACCCAACTGATCTGCTCCCCCGAACCAGCTGGAACAACGCCTATAAGGGTGCCTGACACGGTCTGCTCGCCCAAAACAGTTTTCCTTTTTCCTCTTTGCTCGTCCGTTTCAGCCCGACGACATAGCACAGTGGGAGGAATATGATAAGAAGAAGCCATCTTCAAAATGTCACTGTTAGTGTTGAACACACTAAGAATGGTGCTCACCTTGGATCTGTCGTCGTCGACAACCACTTTTCCTCAATACCTTTTGCGACGAGAGCGTACCGTGCCCGCTGCCGCGCCACGCGCCCATGCTCACCTCGCTTAAAGTAGCGCCGCCCGTGGCAGCAGCGCCATGGTGCCGCCGCCCACAGTAGCACCCAGGGCGGCGCCCGCGCCTCCATCACTTGTCGCAGCAACGGTTACCGTTCATATGTCTATGCCTAAATGACTTCCTTTTTTAGGGTTATGGAGAATCAATCCATAACACCTAACACCTAATGGCATCATTTGAAGACTTGGAAGTATGTCCATAAATGGAGATGGGATATCCCGTAATTAGTCATGCATATCAGGCATGGAATGTAATCCTAACCTGCCTACAATAATGGGCCTGGAACAATGCACTGGTCATTGGAAACTTATGAAGTGGTCAGACATGGACAGAGAGGTTGCAGGCTTATTTACTAAGGTTGAAATTAAGGCTTAGGCATAATCAGAAGGCCTAAGAGGCCTCACCAGTCACCATACCCCGTAACAAGTCAAGCACAGAAGCCTAATGCATAATCCAAAATCCATTAGTCTTACTTTTACTGCCACATGTTTAGGCACACAGGCTTGTTCCTTTAATTTTCAGTTTGATAAACGAATAGACCAGGTTTCCTATCATTTTCTTATAAGGACAAGGTCGCACTTAAATCATGTCAGCGCCAGGGGCGCTCGAGCTCCCATCGCTCCTCGCCCCCGCTCGAGCTCGCGCTCCTCGCATGCGCCCCCGCTCCCCGCGCCTGAACCCGCTGCGCCCAGTGCTCCCAGTGCCCTCGCCCAGCGCTCCCAGCGCCCGCAGCAGCGCTCGCGCTTCCACCTCGGGCGGCGCCCGCGCTCCCAGCGCCCTTCACGCAAACAACCAGCTCGCCCATCTGGATTGTGCCCCTAGTCTGGATTGCCACTCTTCCCGCCTGGGTCTCCTCTCCCGCGTCGCCCCCACAGGCGCCCGAGGCTTCAGCTGCACGCCCAACCAAATCCACTCCAGCTGCACGCCCAACAACGACCCATCATTCAAAAAAGGGAAAAGACTTGAGGTGTTTAGCGAGGCAAAAATATATCATGAAGGGAAATAGTCATCTAGCAGAGGGAGTCTCCACTACCCAGTGCTAAAAAACTCAAGCTAATGCCCCTTTTCCAAGTTTTCTTAGACAAGGGGCATTGGGGGGCAAATGATGGGCCAAGCCCAAATGGCCCAATCCATGTGGAAAGCCCAATCTTATAAAGGCCCACCAAGCCCAAAGTGGTCCAAGTCCAGTCATTAAAGGCCAGGTCCAGATCCACAAAGTGACGAAGTCAGCGCGTCGTTCCCTTAACCTGCTTTTACCCGGTCCTGCGGAGGAGATCCTACCTGCCTCGTCTGTTGAGGGCGGTTCGAAGACTCCGCCAGAATGGAGCGTCCGTTGCTGAAGAGTCATCCCCATCTGTTAGGGGAAGACTATAAATCACAGAGCCCCACCAGCACTGGGGGGCAAGTAACATTTTACCATCTTTGCACTCTTTCTGTATTCTTCAAACCTGTAATCCCTACATCGGAGAAGTAAAATCATCACTTTGGAGTGGACGTAGGTCACGCTGACTGAACCACTATAAACTCTCTCTCTCCCCATTAATTCTCACATTAATTACTTACTACTTGACCGGTGGTGCCCGAAAACACATTTTGGCATCATCAGATTCCATGAAATTAATGGTTTTTAAGATGATACAGAGCACTGCTTTCACATACTTTTGATCTCAAACTAAAGGACATTTTCTACATATATGGGTATATACAAATGGTGTTAGGATTCTATCTTTTCTAAGGCTTGAAGCCTTGTTTTATTAAATCAGAAACTAAAGGTTCCTACTTTGGTTGCATATGAAAGTAAAGAAAAAAAGGGTGAAGGGTGTTTCGAAAATCCCTCTCATGGTGAGTTCATTCATCTGTATCAAAACTGCAATATGACATACTTAATGTTGATAAGACTATTATTGTCACCAACTTCTGAAACATCTAGGTTATTATACGGAAAGTGGGGTATTATTAAATTGTAAAGTCAATGCACAATTCTAATATGAGGCACTCTAGCCCAAAAGAAAATCAAGGGTTTTTAATGGTAAAAATGTAGTGAAAGGAAAGCTTAACATGCTTCTCTTTCTATCCAGTTTCTCATAACATAATTGATGTACCTGTGTATATAATTTTGTACTGTTAGTGTCTTTTATAACTAATAATTGTTTGTTTTCTGTTTTTTTTTTTTTTTTGGTAACTCCATTGGCTGATTGTGAACTATTGTTGTAGAGAAACAAAGATTAGATGCTGTCAGGACAGAGCCTCTTCTTTTGGATCAAAATGGTCGAGCATATTGGAGATTGAGGAGCCATTCTGATGGATCACATATTTTGCTTCAAGGTTGTTAATTTCTGAATTATCTTCTCTTTTAATTAATGAGATTGAAATTCTGGAGCCCCGATACTGCTTCACTTACTATTATTATTTTCACCATTGTTATGCTTCTTTACAGATATTGGGAACCAGGATTTGGTAACACCTCAAGACAAGTGGTTTACCTATGATGATGAACAAGAAAAAGCTGTTCAGAATTATATTTCTACTACAAGGTGGGTGGAAAGTTGATCCAATACTATTTTATGGTTCAAACTATATATGCAAATTTTATTCTTCTGCTTGTGTCATTTATTCTAGCTCTATTATAAATGCCATAAGTTCTATCTTCATGAACAAAATAGTAAGATTGTAATCTAGTATGTAGTCTTTTCTTGGCAAAAGATGTGGCTTAAAATGCTTGAATCCATGTTTACTTCTCGAGGGGAACAGGCAAGTGAAAAAATATAGAGCAGAAATCTCTAGTGAGAAAGGAAAGAATAATAACAGAGACAACTAAGGTAAAGTAATGTTCAGATCATGATGAAGCACTTAAAAGTAAATGAATGTAGGTTCTTTGAATGTAAAGAAGATATTTAATAAAAATTCAAGGACAATGGCAACTTTAAAAGGTGTTACAATCTTAATAAAGTATAGGGTCTGGCCGGTATGATATGAAATAGTCTTAGATATTCATATTTAGAAAATGTTTGGTCCTCTTTTTCGGACATTGGAGAACCCACAGTTGATGTCAGCCAAACCTGATCTCCACTGCTCCTCTCTGGCTTGATCCACCGTATCTTTCTCCAAGGATTTTGTGTAAGATGCTTTCCTTCTTCTCTCACTTTGATTTTTTTTCTTTTTTTGCTTGCATTGGTATTATGCACACCTTTTCTTCTCTGTGTAGTTCTATTTTTTGATGAAAAGTATGTGAATGGTTTTAGTTTGAAATTCTCTTGAATTCTGCTTAAATCAAGGTTGTTTATTATTGATATGAAGGTTTTGCTATTTCCGTTTTGAATTTATTGTCATCCATTTTCCACTTGAAAAGAATGGGGGTTTTGCAAGAGATATCTCTTGTTCCATATGATTTAGTTGATCTTTCAGATGAGGGAAGCTTCTTGGTCTTACAGATATGCTACCTAGTATTACCTTAGTTTACTGCTTTCCTCTCTATCTACTGTTGTTTAGCAACACATCCCTATACTTCATAACATTCTTTCCATCTAATGCCTGATGGTGATCACAATTCACATCCAACATCACTCTCACATGCTTCTCTCCTAAATCCTGTGATCTGGTTATAATCTTACTGATGGAGATGGTGCATGTAAGTGAGTACTGAATCATAAATTGGATTATTCAAGTCATGTCAGTTAAGCATATTGTTATGCTTATATCTTCTTATCTAACATCTGAATCAAAAAGTAGTCAACATGACTTCTGTGCATCAGTGAGAGAGAATGATTTTTGGTTTTGGAATCAGGTCGATCTGACTTCAGGTTTTGAACTTATGAATTTTCTACTGGAGACAACTCTGCTTCACTCAGGTTGCTGTTTTTCTGTGACTAGTCAGCTTTAAGGTGATTTTACCCTACTTTCCATTCAATCTGGGTTAAATCTCAAAACATGAAAGTTGTAGACCTCTGATAAATTTTTCATTTGGATCAAGAATAATGTTGTTTCGAGTTCAGAAGAGGAAGTTATGAATTTCCTACTGGAGACAACTCTGCTTCACTCAGGTTGCTGTTTTTCTGTGACCAGTCAACTTCAAGGTGATTTTACAATACTTTAAATTCAATCTGAGTTAAATATCAAAGCATAAAAGTTGTAGCCCTCTGATAAATATTTCATTTGGATCAAGAATCATGTTGTTTCGAGTTCAGAAGAGGAAGTTATGAATTTTCTACTGGAGACAACTCTACTTCACTCAGGTTGCTGTTTTTCTGTGACCAGTCAGCTTCAAGGTGATTTTACGCTACTTTCCATTCAATCTGGGTTAAATCTTAAAACATGAAAGTTGTAGCCCTCTGATAAATATTTCATTTGGATCAAGAATCATGTTGTTTCGAGTTCATAAGAGGAAGTTATGAATTTTCTACTGGAGACAACTCTGCTTCACTCAGGTTGCTATTTTTCTGTGACCAGTCAGCTTCAAGGTGATTTTACACTACTTTCCATTCAATCTGGGTTAAATATCAAAACATGAAAGTTGTAGCCCTCTGATAAATCTTTCATTTGGATCAAGAATCATGTTATTTCGAGTTCAGAAGAGGAAGTTATGGATTTTCTACTGGAGACAAATTCTGCCATTGTAAGTAGACTACTGACAAATTCTGCCATTCTACTGAAGTTATGAATTTTCATTTGGAAGTTATGTTTTTATACCGAAATCCATTTCCATGTTGATGCCATTGTAGTAGTCTACTTATATGTGGGATTGGAACCCATCATATTTGTGAGCTATAATTCAAAGAAAGACTATATTGGCGGCTAGTCCTTTTAGACCAGCGGCTAGCCGCTTTCAAATAACGGTTGGAAAATTCAAATCAGGATGTCTCACGGCTAGCCGCAGGAAAAGTTGGGGGCTAGCCGTGAGGCAACCGCAGGGGTGACAGCAAGATGGTTCTGAAAAAACTGGTCTCTGGAAATCAAACCGTAATCCCACGGTTAGCACTGCGGCTAGCCGTAGGTGCACTGGCGGTTAGCCGCAGGAAGCACAGAAAATCATCCTGAAAAAAAAATGCTTACTGGAAAGCTGACCGTGGGTTTGGCGGCTAGCCCCCTTGCAAAAGGCGGCTAGCCGCCAGGTCACCTGACCCTTTCTAGAAAGACTATTAATAAAAAAAAATGTATATATAATATTAAATCGGTTACAGAACAAATGATATAATACAATTCCAAAAAATCGATATAACAAAGCCCTTTATAACCGATATTATAAATAATTTTTATATTGGTTTCACTCTTTTTTTATATCAGTTTTATAGTAATGTATGCTATAATTTTAGTTTCAAAACACATCAGTTCTCCGAAAACCGATATTATAAATATTTTTTATATCGGTTTCACTTTTTTATATCGGTTTTACAGTAATATGTGTTATAATTTCAGGTTTAAAAGACATCAGTTATCCAAAAACCAATATGAAATAATACACATATTATATCGGTTATAGTTATTTATTATATCGGGGGTACTTATATCGGTTTGAAGTTTACTGAAAAACCGATATAATAAGTCTTTTATATCGGTTTTTAGCCGATATAAAAACCATTTTTTCTAATAGTGTTATATAATTGCTAATGTATAACTAGCAAAACATGCATGCGCTTAGTACGGGCAATATAATTTATAATATTAAAAAATATAATTTTTAAATAATATTTAGTCTAAATTATATTGAGATGGTGAAAATTGCAATCAAAGTTATAACTTATAATAATAATAAAAAATATAGTTGTTTAATTTCAAAAGGAGAGCACTTTAATTTGTTTGGAGTTGGTTGAGTAATTTACTTCAAACATTCTTTTAAAGTAAGAATAATAAAGAAGAATAAACCCATAATAAAAAATAAAATCGATAAAACACGAAAACAAAAGTCTATAGATAATCCATTAATAAGAACATCATAGAATAAACAAATACACCAATGTATACAAAAAACTAAAAGAAAAATACGAATGCATAAAAACCTATCACTGCGGAAACTAAGAAAGAACTCACTGAAATCCGAAAAAAAATAAAACAGGACTATGATAAAATGGAGGAAAAATTCATACATAAAAAAGGAAATGTATAGAAATAATAAGCGTGATTTAGAAGAAATATTAAAAAACCCATGAGAAACCAATACAAAGGAAAAAAAGGAAAATAACTAAAATTAAAAAAGAAAAGATAAAGAAACCATCAAAATTGATAGTGATAATGAAAATGTACGCTTGCTCGGTTGGTTGGCAACCTTACATGTATAAGAAAGATAAGATTTGCCTATGACATTATATAAGAAAATAAAAATATGCATTAATTGATTAGAGATGCGGAAGATTGAACTCTTTAAAATAAAATTCCTTTTAGATTGATTGGACTCATTATTTAAATGGCTAAAATCAAAAACTTGTTTCGAATCCCTAAAATCTCCCCTTCAAGTTAAAATTAAAATGCGCCTATGCACACACATAAGTACTTATTATTTAATTATTTCATATTTTTATAATAGTAGTAAAACTGTGACTTTGAGTGATTTAAACTTTATTTATTCATTATCTGAAATCAAGAATAGCAAGTAGATATGTTAGTGAAAAAGGAAAAAAGAAAAGAAAAAAGAGAGAAAATCTTAACGTGAAACTAATACAGAGCTCACTTTAAATCTTATTTGAATAATTAACAAAAGTTTAAGGTGGGATTTACCATAATTAAAAAAAAAAGAATTTCTTAATACATAAAGAATATGCATGTTTATGTAAAAATAAATAAAAACTCTGATCTACAATTTAATTTTCTTAAACCTAATAAATAAGTTATGGGCCAAGAATTCTTAACTATGGCTCACAAAAAGAGAAAAAGGATAAATATTCATAAAGTATCCCTTCCGAGTCATTCTCCCTGGACCAAGGTCTATCGATTACGTAAATTCTCAATGCTCAGGTCCAATATAACTTATGATGAACCGATAGGCTAATAGTTCATACCTACGCTATTGCTCGTATGGAAATCAAACTGCATGAGAACAAATCGGTATTACTTTTTCCACTACAATTTCATCACAAATGGGGCGTAGGATTATCTAAAGTCCTTGTCCAAGTAATAAATACTACCAATGGGTCCTATTAAACTCATTGTGCCCAGTAAGTAGCCTCATCCAAAAATGGCTTCACAAGTTTAGCTTGCCAATGACGAAATCTTCAAATACGTGGGTCTTATGTGTAACCTCATCTTCAAAAAAAAAAAAAATGCATCCAATGACGAAATCAAATAGGCGAGTCTCATGTATAACTCTATTCAAATAAGAAAAATACGTCTCTTGGGGAATTTCTAAAAATGGGTAGGTCCCATGTGTGTAACCCTATTCAAAATAACAAAAATGCATATAATGTTTCATATGGGTGGGTCCCGTATATACTCCATAACATAGAAAATGAATACAATAACCAAAATGGGTGGTCCCGTATGTAATCTCATCCAAAATACTTCAAAGTCTAAATGAAATCGTGTGCCCCATATACAAATTTTAGTCAGTCTTTATCATCAGATTGAACAGATTGGTTTATGCCCTGCTATGGAAATAAACTTATGCTCGAATTTTTTTACTATATAGACAAAAAGGAATTCATCTTCAAAATAAAGACTCTTTTAAAAGTCTCGAGATGACATAAAAAAATTAAGATTAGAATGGGATTTATATTAAAAGGGAAGCATTATGGGTAATTCATTTTCAAATAGGAGTCCTTTGATTTAACTTAAAACCCAATCAAAATTGAAATTGCAATTAAAACTCAATCCATGCCATGTCTTCTTTGATATGTCTGTCTCATTCAAACAACTTTGTTACAAAACGTGCATTCTATTTTAGAACTAAACCAATCGTATAAGAGTGGATTGAGTATTGAAAGTTGAATTTTTAAAAGATTTAAAGTCTAAAAGACTTTGGATGGATGAATTATGAATTGATAAGATAAGATTCAAGTGAGAGTCCACAATAATTCAAATTGCAATAAAAATCTAGAATACTACAGTTTCTCTCTAAATCCAAATCAGATCAAATCAATTGCAAAATCAAGCTCCAATTTCACAATCAATTGTGAAATGTTACAAAACGTGCATTATATTTTAGAACTAAATCAATCGTATAAGAGTGGATTGAGTATTGAAATTTGAATTGTTAAAAGATCCAGAGTCTAAGAGACTTTGGATGGAAGTATTATGAATTGAAAAGATAATAACCAAGAGAGAGTCTACAATAATTCAAATTGCACTAAAAATCTAAAGTACTAAAGTTTCTCCCTAAATTAAAATCATATCAAATCAATTGCAAAATCAAGTCCCAATTTCACAATCAATTGTGAAATTGGACTCAAATTTCAAAATCGAATCCTACAACTTTAAGATATAATGATGTGCTGGGGTGTCTTGGGATGAGGGTCTCAACATTCTTGGTGTTTTGGCGTGATAAAAAGTGTCCTCCATTCCACATAGAGAGCAAGATCAAGATCTCAGATACCCACTTCTCACGATACTAGTTTGCTGCTTCTTCTTCTTCATCTCTCTCTAAAAGGATGAATAGTGCATAAACCCCTGCTGAAGATGAGATTGGGGGGAGGAGAGTGGATGTCAACTTTTTATTCATGACACGTGTCACTTCATTTTTGAGATTTTGAGTACTTAATCAGGTCAAATTTAAGTGCCACATGCTGCTCATTAATTAAGACACGCGTCATGATGACTTGGTAGCTTGTGAGACCTATTTAAAGTGAAAAATGGTGAACAGGTTACAAAATACACAAGGGGGGTTGCAGGAGCTTGCGGAGGGAGGGAGGGAGGGAGGTGGGTGGGTGGGTTTGTGGACCTGCGACCCTAGGCTCATTTTCTCTATTTTTCCCTTATTTTAAAATCTTTTGCCTTGAAGTTTTTAAGCAATGTTCTTCACATGCTTCTTGATGATCTTGAGATGGACTTAGAGGCTTTAGATTGAACAACCAGACTGTCCCATGTCTAGAACTATGAATCCCACTTGGAGTGATGGAAATTTTATAATAAATAGAGATAAGAAAGTTGTTTTTAATTCTTATGAGCTACAAAAAAATAAAATAAAATAAAATAAAGAAACCCATTTTGAAGTCTCTAAGACCATCCGAATCTCAAAAACCTCTTTTAGGGCCCAAGCTTCTTTCGCTAGAACTGTAACTTTTTCTTGAACTTTCATATTTTTTTAATCATCTTTCCCTGTTTGTTTGTAAATATTTTACTCTTCTTTTAGCATCTACCATCAAAGTTCAAACCAAAATGCTTGTGGTGATCAAAGTTCCACTTTCACGTTTTATTGTGCAAATTTTCTTTTAATTTATTTATTTATTTAGGTAATGGCACCTTCTACAATCTTTAAACCCATTTTTTCTTAATATCTTTATTTAATTTTGATATAAATTTTAATTATACTTTTAAGGGCCTTCTTCTTCATTCATTACTGTATCTTACCCTTCAATTAGCTTCGTACTCAATTTTTTTTAGTTTATGCATTATAAAACACTATAGTTAGGTCTTTTTCCTTATCTAGCTTGGTTTCTTAGTTAGGTTCTAGATTTATCTCTTCTATAATATATTTCTTTATTTTTTTAATTTACATTTCATTTTATAAAATTGTAGCTTTTCCTTTTATCAATATGATATTCTACGACTTTTACATCTGACAACTTTAAAGGGAAAAAATCCTTAGACCCGTTCACGAAAAAGGACCTCATAGTTTCTAGTGTACAAAAAGGTCCTCCTGCCAATTTAACATGTTTTTTATTTTTTATTTTTTTACCTTTTAGATTTAACAATACAATATTATTGCTCATTTCAGTTGAGCAACGATATTGCCACTCATATCTTCTTCTTCCTCTTCTTTCTTCCTTTTCTCCCTCCTCTTTCTCCATCTCTCTCCACTCCATTTCTCGTCCAACCCATTTTAAACTTCTATAGCTAACGATTCCTAGTAAAACCGAGAGGTGTTAATGGAGGCGGCATAAATACTTTTCAATATTACCCTTTGGGTGAAGCTCGCTCCTCAACAAGAGGAAGAAGAAGATATCATTGTTCAATTGAAATGAGCGAAGATAACGCCACTCAGTCTAAAAGGTAAAAAAAAAAGAGGTTTAAATTGGTGGGAGGGCCTTTTTTGTGTAGTAGGATACTATAAGGTCCTTTTTCATGCACGCGCCATCTAAGGGTTTTTTTTTTCCGTAAAATCATCTTTACAATTTCTTCAAAAGCAAATAAAAATGTATTCTTATCAAGTTTCAAATTATTTTTTATTTTGTTTCAATTAATTTTTATTTAGTAAAATTTAATATAATTTCTTAGTTAAGCTTGCTACAAAGTTTAAATAAGTTTAATTTCTTTCCCTAACCAATCAAGGGATTGTGATTTGATGTAACTACTTATATTTTTTTTTTATTAGTGCAGGCCCAAGCTTATTTATATTTTTAGGGCCCGGGCTTAATACGGGCCTTTGTTGCTAGCTTTTATGAAACTTGACCCGCGAGCTTTATACTAGTAACCATTAAAATTGAATTTCTAAATTGGTAATTTGACTAGAGGAATGCTTCTCAATCCGCATTTATAGGTATTGAAAACACGGCCGCATAACCACTACAACACCCATCTTTTTATACAGTGGACCACTTGGTGGTTCTGAACTTGTTTTATCTTTTATTTTATTTTCACACATTCATGGACAAGGACAAATCACAATCCCTTTCATTTATAGTTGGGTCCTCAATGATAACATTAACACCTACAATAAAGAGCAAGAGAGGACACTTGGTTGTAATGATCAAAATAGCGGCGGCATGTTAGTGGCCAAAACCCTATGTAGCGGTCGCAGAGATATGTAGTAGCGTAGTGGTGTTAATTTTTGAAGTGACAAAAAATATCTGAATCCTGTGTAGTAGCTAATCTTGTATTTTCTTAGTGATTTGGACAATATAAGATTTGAGGTAACTTTAGGAAAAGCTATTCGGAAGAAGAAATAGAAAAATCAATATTCTAAATCAAAATTGTTTGGCTCTAATAGGTTTCAGACTGTAGTGTTATTATTTTTAAAATAGTGTAGCGGCCTCAACCACTACGGTCGATAATGCGGCTACTAAGTTATTTTGAACCATGCTTGGTTGGCAACCCCCCTCTCACCCGAATGGTCGGGGATCAACCTTGGTCTCCTCCCACTCCCTGCATGTGTGAGTTTTCACTCCCCCGTATGTGCAAGTTTCACTCCCACTCACATGAGCGAGCCTCCTGGGTCCAACCCCCTTGGATGACCTACAAGCAAACATACCCACTAGTATTAAAGGACAAGTAGAGAAACACCCGAGCATGAATAATTTAATAGGATCAAATCATAGGAAAAATTAGAGATACCAGATGGGGATATGCTTTCTTGTTGTCCCCCAGCTGCACTAGCCAACGATTTTTGCAACTGAGATATACAATGCACTGATGACATGCATTGAGGTGAGTGATTAATGTTAGATTGTATGGTCTCAATCCATCAGTTGATGTAATAAATTGATTAATTTCTTTATTTATCAATAAAATCATGCTTTCCTTTCATGAGTAGAATGGTGTTTTATTATTTAGTACACATGACCAATATATATGACATAATGATTCATGAGATGAACCGGGTCCCATTGGTATATTAGATGTGATATATGTATATGGATGAGATCCACATACAGGAGACATGTGTCACAAATCTTATACTTAAAAATATCTCCACAACCAGTGATGAGACTGGGCATCTCATCTGATAAGGTTGCAGCACTTTAATCACTATGAGATAGTGTGATTTGTCTCGATCAACAAAATATAAGATTCTGGATCATAGTGCTAATACATTGGATGTATTGAAAGACCATGAGAAGCACCTTATGAATACTTTCTCAATTTAAAGACTGCTCTCATAATTCCCTAGCAATAGGCTTTCAATCCCGAGACATTGATGAACTCAAGTTTCTATCTATTCATTTGCTTTGAGTCACCAATGAGTGAGGTCAACTGTAGGTCAACACCTCGGTGTCTTGGGTACGTTGTAATAGGACTATGGGAACATCTAATGGTCAAGATGGAATCTATCTATATTATCCCATTGTGCCAATTAATAGATTTATCATTAGTAAGTGCGCACCCATCTCGATTAAGAGTTAATTGGATGGTACTAATGATCACTATGATTAATTGGGGCTCAAAGATAATAAGATGTGGATCTAAGATTGGATGAGACAGATTTATTCCAATTGATCCATGGATAATGATAGAGGGGCCTACTTGTGGTAATGTGGAAGTTTAGGGTCTTCATTGTAATGTATTCCTAAGACTAGAGTGCAATTGCATTTATATAGTGGTATTATTTGCAATTAGCTGTGGGCCCGGATTGCACAAGAGATGTGGGATTGCGAGTCCCCAGTTGGAGCCAGCTTTCTAAGGAACCCCTAGTGGTCCTTACGCTAGCCCAAGTTATTAGAAAGATACTAGAATTCTAAAAGGAAATAGAAAGTTACTATTTCTATTTGAATTGAGACTTCTAATAGTGGTAATAGTAAGTTATTAATTATAATGGAAGTGCGACTTCTATTTAAATTAGAAAGAAGAGAGTTACTAATTGTTAGAGAAGTGAGACTTCTATTTCAATTAGATAACAAAGAGGAGCTTGCTTTTAAGCTATATATAGAGGAGTCTATAGGGCTGGACATCCCATGTATATCACACCTAGGGATTCACGCCCAAGCCTTGTGTGTGCAAGAGTTGCACGTACTCCTCTCTTCCCTCTTCTAGTTCTCTTCTAGTTTCCTTAAGACTTTTCTCTTGGAGATCCCACCCATGTTCTTGAGAAAACAGAATCTGATATGGGTCATAGCGTGAAAGATCAATAGGTCTTGGAGATTCTTGTTTGATACGTGAAAGAGTTTCATCATAAAAGAAAGATGCAACTTCTCCATTAGAGCACAGCCAAGCTCCAAAGGTATAATCTACTTCCTTGCATGTTGTAGAATTTTATGGATGCTTGTTGGCTGTTGTACTATCTTTTTGATAGGTTTATTTAAAAATCATGATGGCTGAGATTGAGGACATGGATCCTGGATTGGGTTTTACAGCCTTCTGGATACTTGATCCCTGAGTCAAGTGGGTGAAAAAGTTTTGAAAACCTATCCACGAAGCCCACCCATAACCCATAATTGGTGTCAGAGCCATACCTTATCTCTAATAATGTTAGATCAGCAAACTTGTTCTAATCTTTGCATGAGATGTGAAGAGGATAGAGCAGGGGCTATGTACGGATCAATTTTTGATGGATTTGCTTTGTTTATTAGTGAATCTATGTTTGGATAGTCACAAAAGGGTTTAATAATGATGGAAGGATAGTAGGATGCCATTGAGAGCCTTCAGAAGTGTTTTGGAGGTGTTTGGACTCGAATTGAGAAAACTCGATTTTTTGCCTTCGTTAGGCAGCTCAATCCCCGCCGGGGGACACCCCCGGACCCCCTTTATGAAGTGCATGTTTTAAAAAGGTGGGAACCTTTGGCATCATGTTTTTCCATTGTGGTTTGGTGACCTGGTTTTGTGAGATGCTTTGTTGTATGAAATACTAACCTGCAGGTGATAATGTCCTCTCCATGTGGCCCACAAGACTTTTACTTTCTTTTTTGGTTATTGGTTTATTTGAGGCTAAGCATAAAGGACATCATGGTTTCCTTGGTTTCCCGCGAAAGGGCAATGCATGGTGAATTTCCCTATAGCCCTTTTATTTTCATGTTTAGATTACCATGTAAGTCTCATTGTAGAGACATAGGAATTTATGTAATTTTTTAAAAATTTGTAAATTCTGGAGATGTTCGAGACAAATAAGGAAAGTGAAGTTGACTCCTAATCAAAGAATTTGAAGATTACCAAAAGCCTTTTGGAGATGCTCAAAGAGTTTAAGGAATCCCAAAGTTTTGGAAAGTCTAGAAGTCCAAGAAGTCTATTCCGCTTGGCCCATGTGGAGGAGAGGACTAGTTTCCTTTTTAACACTTTCTATTTGTGGATGGTTGCTTTTATAGAATATTCCCAAATCTGATCCAAACATAGCAATTACCAAAATTGGTCAAATCAAATTAATTTTTGGAAAGAGTTCTAATTAGAGTTTATCGGCCCATGAGATGGATCCATTAGTAACAGTAATTTAAGAAACTGGACTTTCCATGAAATAACTTGACTTGGAACCAATCACTGGACATATCATGAGATGATTTAATGTCTATATTTGTGGGCCCATATACCTAAAATAAAATCCTCAATTCTAAAATATTAAATGGGAGCGGGGCATTTAAATTTAGAAATCCCCATGGTTTTCCACCATAGGTCCATTGTAAGGAAAGTATTAGCCTCACGCCATCTTGAGAATGGCCGTTCCCCACGGAGGGCTTTTACTTCTCTGGTTACTAGATATGGATCTCCTATGGATAGTGTTGGTGAGACGGGGTGGGGTCCACTCCCTAAGGAGGAGCTGCTCACAACGGTTGTCATGCAATGCTAGTTGGTAGGTCACACTTAACTAAAATAATGATGTAGTATCCCCAAGGATTTGCCTCATGTATTTTAGAAACCGAAGCTAATCGAGAGTCATTCGTTATTTGGTATGAGATACCTAGATAATAATGAATGAAGGGGGATCATGGATAGTTAGTTTTAATCCTAATTTTGACCAACTTTGATCCACACCAATCTAGGTGGTATTCGCACTCCCTAAGGAGGCATACCTTGGGGATTGAGATTCTGATGTATTCTAAATTTAGTAGTTATGAGGATTCTCGCATATATTTGGTAGAATACTAAACCCTATTGTCTTTTAAATTCATTAATTGAATATATGGTTATGTGCTACAGTATTTCAAGCATGAATTCAAATACTTTCAATCCACTTGCGACCATCCTCAACCAAAATAAGTTGGTGGGATCCAACTATGTAGACTGGAAACGAAACCTGGATATTGTCCTGACTGCTTCAGGATATAAATATGTCTTTACCAAAACCCCCCTTGATGAGCTTCGCCCAGATGCACCGGAAGAAGAAAAGGTACTTTACACCCAATGGGCCAAAGACGATGAGATGGCTAGATGTTACATTCTGGCATCCATGTCTAGTGTTTTACAATATCAACATCAATCCTATAAGACTGCATACGATATTATATCGAACTTAAATGAGATGTTTGCGGAACATGGCAGGCCTGCTAGGCAAGCAACTATGAGGGTGCTCATCAGCACCAAGATGGCTAAAGGTACATTAGTACAGGAACACATGTTAAAAATGATGGACTCATTAAATGAGTTAGATGTACTGGGAGATGCGATTGATGTAAAATTGCAGATTGACATAATCCTTGAGTCACTTCCAGAGTCATTCAACAATTTCAAGGTTAATTATAATATGAATAAGATGAATTTGACTTTGGCTGAGCTGTCAAGCCAGTTGGTGGTGACTGAAGGGATTATGAAGAAGAAGTCAATTGCCCTAGTGACAGAAAATTCAGATGCCGAGTCCAAGCCAAAAGGCAAAGGGCGGAAAGGCAAAAAGAAATCAGTTCCGAAGGGTCCTAAGGTGGAGAATGGTCATAATGGTGGCGTGGCTAAGGCTAAGGGTTCAAGGTCAAAAGGAAAGTGTTTCCATTGTGGTAAGACAGGACATTGGAAAAGGAATTGTCCAGAGTATCTATCTGAAAAGAAGACCTCAGGTATGATTGAGTCACTTATTTATGAAGTTAGTTTTGCAGCTAGTACTTTAGAATCTTGATGTATGAACTCCGGGGCAAGTAATCACATATGTAATTCGTTGCAGGGGTTCAGGAAACCATGAGGTTTAGTGACGGAGAAATCTTTGTCAACCTAGGATCTGATGCTAAGGCAGAGGCTGTTTCAGTGGGAGTTATTACATTATGTTTTTCAAATAATAAATTAGTTTTGTCAGACACGTTATATGTACCGTCTTTACAACGGAATTTAATTTCAGTTTCTAGTTTGGTGAATAAAAATTATTCCATTACTTTTGGTACTGAAGTTGTCATAAAGAGGAATGATACTTTTATATGTTCTGGCAAGGTAACCAATGGGCTATTATTTGTTAACTCCTACAATGTATGAGATACATGATACTGAAACAATTAATAGACCATCAATAAAGAGGAAGTCACCTTCATCTAATCCAACAAAACTTTGGCACTTGAGGCTAGGTCATATAAACCTAAACAGGATTGACAGGCTAGTGAAAGACGGTATCTTGCCTTCATTGGTGGTAGAACCAATGCCTGTCTGCCTGAAAGGAAAACTGACCAAAAGACCATTTTCATCAAAGGGCAATAGAGCCAAAGATTTATTGGAATTAGTGCATACTGATGTGTGTGGACCTATTAATGTCAGTGCCAGAGGAGGATATGAGTATTTCATCACTTTCACAGATGATTACTCAAGATATGGATACATATACCTTATGCACCGCAAGTCCGAGGCTTTTGAAAAGTTCAAAGAGTTTCGAGCGGAAGCGGAAAATCAATTAGGTAAGAGTATCAAGACTCTTCAATCAGATCGAGGTGGGGAATATCTCTCTGCTGATTTTATGGGATAGTTATCAGAAAATGGGATTCTATCCCAGTTGTCTGCTCTTGGTATGCCTCAACAGAATGGAGTAGCAGAAAGAAGGAACATGACTCTTTTAGATATGATTAGGTCTATGCTGAGTTTCTCAGGATTATCTATATCCTTTTGGGGATACGCCTTAGATACTGCAATGTACAAACTAAACATCGTACCAACTAAGTATGTACCTAAGACTCCCCGGGAGTTGTGGTCCGGGCAAAAGCCTAGTTTACAACATTTACACATTTGGGGCTGTCCGGCACACGTGCTAAAGGTTTAGACGGATGGAAACGAAGTCGGAAGTGTGCACTTTTGTAGGATATCCAAAAGGAACTAAAGGATGGTTATTCTATAATCTTAGAGAGCAGAAAGTGCTGGTGAGCATTAATGCGGTTTTTCTGGAGCAAGATTATATGATGGACCGGAAATCTTTAGAAAAATGTGATCTTGGAAGAAATTCAAGAGCAAACAATTCCAAATCCAAGTATGACCGAACTTGAGGAAGAACCGCTCTTACCAGACCCAGCAGTTACACCAGTGCCTCGTCGTAGTGGGAGGATTGTCAGACCCCCTGACAGGTTCTCGTTCTTGGGAGAGTCTTACGAGGCAGTCCCGGAAGAACCGGAACAAGATCCCTGTAACTATGATGAAGCAATTAATGACATAGATTCGGGACGTTGGCAAGGTGCTATGAAAGCTGAGATGAAGTCTATGTACTCCAATCAGGTCTAGACACTTGTGGACTTGCCTGCCAATATTAAACTTATTGGGTGCAAGTGAGTCTACAAGAGAAAGAGAGGACCAGATGGAAAAGTTGAGACCTTTAAAAGTCAGGCTTGTTGCGAAAGGATATACTCAGAAAGAAGATATCGATTATGAGGAAACCTTCTCACCGGCACAAGAGAAAGAGAGGACCAGATGGAAAAGTTGAGACCTTTAAAAGTCAGGCTTGTTGCGAAAGGATATACTCAGAAAGAAGATATCGATTATGAGGAAACCTTCTCACCGGCAGCCATGCTCAAGTCCATTCGGATACTCTTATCCATTGCGGCTCATCTCGATTAAGAGATTTGGCAAATGGATGTCAAGACGGCGTTTCTCAACGGTCATCTTGAGGAAGACATCTATATCGTGCACCCAGACGGTTTTGTAGCTACAAACCAAGAGCAAAGAGTTTGCAAGATGCAGAAGTCTATTTATGGACTGAAGCAGGCATCTCGAAGCTGGAACATCCGTTTTGACCAGACAATCAAGTCATTTGATTTTTGTCAAAAACGGATGAGTCATAAGTGTATATGAAAAGTGAAGGAGGCAGGGTAATTTTTCTGGTCGACGACATCCTTCTCCTAGAGAGTGATATAAGGATGTTGTCAACAGTAAAAGTTTAGTTAGCTAAGACTTTTGATATGAAGGACTTGGGAGAAGCTAGCTACATCCTAGGGATCAAACTCCATTGAGACCGGAAAAAATAGGATGATAAGCTTATCCTAATATGCGTACATAGATGAGGTGCTGGTACAGTTAGCTATGCTTAATACTAGACTGGATATCTATCACGCAGTGGGCCGAGTCAATAAATATCAGTCTAACCCAGGACTTGAACATTGGACTGCTGTAAAGTGTATTATCAAATACTTGAGAAGGACTAGAGATTACATGTTGATTTATGGTAGTGATGAACTGATTACAGTCGGTTACACATATTCTGACTTTATGTCAGATAAGGATTCCAGGAAATCAACTTCCTTGAGCTCAAAAGAGGTTTTTCCCCCCAATTTCTTCTTGGTTTTTGGTCAAGCTCTTCATCTAAGGCAATTAAATATTTATATTTATGCTTGATATGTTTGTCTTCCTTGATTTGTATGGAAAAATCATGATTTAGATGTTAATTGCTCATTTGATGCTTTAGAGGTTTGAAACATGATAATTAGGTTTATTAGCCTAATGGAATGGATTTGGATGTTAATGAATTGATTAGCTAGATTTGTGGGGGTGAGGTTAGGTTGTTTTTACTCTTGATTGGACTGATAATCAGGTTCAGGGAAAGAAGGAAAGAGAATGACCCATTTCACTGCAGAAACAGAACCTGGGCTCTGTTTCAGTAGTGCACGCTGTCGATCGGCCAGGGATCTTGGTCGACCTGCCACACAGGGTCTCGTTCTCTAGAACCTAACCAAAACACTGTTACCCATTTTCATTTACAACTGCCGGTCGACCGACCAAGTCCTCGGTCGACTGGGCATGCATGGGAGAGGTCGACTTGACCTCCTCAGGTCAACTGGGACAACTTTGTATTTCTTCTTGGAAGGGATTTTCACCTTATTCTTGGATGGACTTAGGTGGAACTTGATTACCCCTTTTGTGGACTCATTTGACTTATTATGAGGATGTTTGAATCAAAATTCTTCACGGTTAATCCGGTTGTATCAATACTTAACCGAATTCAACATTGAACGGTACGGGACAACATGATACCCTTCTTTAAATCTATGCACGAAGATTGTTCGACTAGGTATCGTGAACCCTAAACCCTTTAATTGACTGAGTAGGTTGTACGATGCTTTAGGATTAACATTGTACTTAGGGTTGGATTGTCTATCGCCTTTTATTTTGAATTGTACCGTCTAGTACTATCTACATGTAACGAACATGTTCTTTAGCTATGTTTGCTTTACTTTATTTGGGGATCACATTGAGAACGTAGATGATGGACTTAGGATCCCTTCTGTTGTTCCGTTTGTTTTGAGGTTTGTTTGAGGTGGTGTTGAGGCTAAGGGGGCTTTGATTGTAAGGCTTGAAGAGAACTACTATTGAAGTTTGATTTGGTTTGAAATAAAGTAGTTTCTCTAATGTTGTTGAATCTTATTCGAGCAAGAAAGCTTAGCCCCTCACTGATGTTTATTTAGGATTCTTTGTGTCAGGCACCACTCGGCTGTTAACGTTCAACACAGCTGGGGCACCAACTATGTGAGAACTTGAATTTAGAACCTTGAGGTAAGACTGGGCCAGAGCCCACGGGGCCCGGGTCGCATGAGCCCAAGAAGACCGTCTGCAGTTCGGATTTGGTGTAATGGACACTACTTTGAACACTTTGATTGAAGGGTTATGATCTCAAACTATTTATATCTCCACTACAACTCAATGTGAGTAAGGGAGGGCAATGACAATATCCAGTGGTAATTAGCATATGTGGACCGCCTACTTTAATAGTTTGTTTATGATTCGAATGCAATGCGTTTCGTATGATCAGATCACTATGCATCTCTTACGATCTTGTTATCTTTTACTCTTTTTAGTACTGCATATCTTTGGCGATTTATATATCTATCTGCTTGCCGACCTTTTTGTTTGATGATGCTACTCTTGGTGCATAGGTACTAAGCCTTTCTACCCTGAGGAAGAGGAGGCAACAGAAGAGGTTCAGACAAATCAGTCTGATGACTTCCTTGAGTATAGTACGGACGACATTGTATAGCTATAATGACCCCGTACATGAGAGCCTTTATACAATTTTATCTTTTGGTTTTATTATCTTTTTGTTTAGGCCTAATTTTAGTGTGGCCTTCTTTTTGTAACTAATATTTTGTTAACAGTCTCAAACTTAAACTCTAGATATGATATTCAGTATTTTCTCTTAAACTATACATCTTTAAGATACCACTTGCATTTATGAAGCTTTCGCTAATTGTTATCTATATATAAATGAGGAAATGTCTATACCTCACAGCGGTCTTCGATCCGAATGGAACATGATTGGGGCCAGATTGCCTTTGATTAATATTGTAAATTTTTTTAATTGGCCCTAATCTCATGCATAACCCCGGTTTCACTTTTGGGGGCGTGACAGTAGGAACTACCCAAACAATCATAATATCTATTGATTCCAGGTAGATTGAGCTTAAAACATCTGCTATCTAATGGACATGTAAAACAATGATGGTTCTCAGCTCTGTGTCGAAATGGAAAACGTTGGCATTGATTGAGTTGCTTCGCTGCTGCTACTCTCCATGTTACACAAACAAATTGAAAATTGAAATGATAATCACAATGATGCAATTGAAATGATAATCACAGCGAATGCTAGTATCATGGCTAGATCTTCTAGAAAGCAAAACAACAACAATACAGAATATATACATGAAAGTAAATCCATTTACTGTATGCAGTCAGAAAATAGAGAACAGTTGACGAATGAGTAATCCGGTAATCTGAAAGCAGAAGGGAGGTTGATCAAGGCCAACGTTTAACGCTATGTCCTTAAGACAATTTCTGCCCCCGCTGTGGTGCTTACGAGCTTCTGTGGCGTTTGTCTCTCGAGATACAATGATCACTCATACGGTAGCAGCACTACAGACTGTGTGACCGGCGAAGCAGATTTGTCATTGACTCTATCTCGACTCTTGCAGAGAGTGAATGACAAAAACGCATGGACGAGATGGGTTTAAATAGGCTACTTCAAGACTTCATCCATGTGTTGCATCTGTTAACTATAGTGACTATTCATGTTCGAACAAACATAGAACCCTTATTGGACACACTCTTCCATTTGGACACACCTCTCTCGACGCACCCCCATTTCAAAAACAAAAAATTTATTTACTTAAAATTTCTCCAAAGAAAATAATACGAAGTGGGTTGAGCCAGGCTTCACTCACATGTGTGGCCCAATCCAGGGGTGGTTTGGTTCGGTGTGGAGCAGCACGCGCGTGTGGTGGTGAGCCCACCTTGGTCTAGGTCTTTCTTCCTCCACAAAAGTGGGGTGCCCCATGGAGCCCAACCTTTACTACCAAGTTATACATATTTATATCGGGAGAGGGTTTTGTTCATAAGCAATTTAGAAGCAGTTAAGTTAGCAGTGAATTTCTCATTCACTCCTCAATGGATTAGAGCAACCCAATACATGTTTCTTAATTTACTCATGGAGTAGATCATGTGTGTGCCTAAATATTACGGACTTGGATAAAATGGATGTTAGTTTAAGGTGATCCTGTAAAGATTCTTTGGGGAAAGATTAACCGCCTGGGACCTTCAAAGGAGAGAGAACGAGAAAGGTCAGAGGCCTGGGCTGCTATCAGCCGGAGGCACTCCGAAGCCTAAGTTAGTGCAATCACTAGACAAAGGATGAGTAAGGAAGAGGAGAATGCAGAATAAGAGTGTATATGATCGTGTCCCTTTTGTGGGTTTACCTCATGCATATATATAGAGGAAAGCTCCATCCATGGAGGTAGGTAGAGGCATTGTCCTGTTGCCCCCACGCCATGCTTCCTTAATGGCGGTAGGTGGGGAAAAGTCCCATCGGATCATGCGCCGAATCCTCTTATTAATGTGGAGGTGATCGCCTGATAAGGTTGGTCTCTTATCATAGTCTAGCGCCCATCTTGTCTTTCAGTACGCTCTGCGACGTAGCCGTAACGTTATGGGGTACAATTATGACCTTGTACTCATCCTAGCTGGCAATGCCGAGCTGAGGATGATGCCGAGATGGACGCGTCATGGCACTGCTGCCGAGACCGAGATGAGGCTAATTGGTACCTTTACCGAAGCTAGCTCGAGTTGGATGCCAGCTAGCACTGTTACCAAGCTGAATATGATACTTCTGCCAAGCTTGGATACCGAGACCGAGATAGGCCAAGTCAGTAATTTCACCAAGATTAGTGTAGTCTTGTTCTAAGGGGAAGCCCCCACACAATTGCCCCCCAGCTCTTGGCCTTGTAGAGTTCTATAACTCTTTGAGGTCGGGAGCTAAGTGATGTGACTGAAGAGTCCTGAGAATTTAATGCACGCCCCATCTTTAATGTCGGTTCCTTGCCCGAGGTAATCGATAGCACACTGCCGTCGCCTCGTCTGCCCGAAGTAATTAATAAGATGCTTTGAATCATTGCAGGAGCTGAACTGGCGGCACCACGTGTCGTCATTTGGCTGGTTGCCTAATTAATTTGAAGTGACGCTTGCAGCTTCCAAGGCTACGCTTGGCACGCGCGTCTTTCGAAATTCAAAAAGGGCGCCTTATCTTCTATAAATAGGGGTGTCCCTTCCTTCTTCTCACTTTTGCCTTGCATTCATTCATAAGAGTTTTTTCGCAGAGAAAGAGCTTGCTGTTAGTTTTATCTGATTAGAGTCCAGTGTAGTTTTATCTGATTAGAGTCCGGTGTCTCTAGGATCCCTCTTCGCCGTTGGTTTCGAGACCTTCCTAGGTTCTCCTTTGCCCTATTCCGTCTAGGGTTTTCGGTGCCTTCTCGATCTTTTGCCCCTTTTTCCCCAAGCCTTCTCACTTTCAGAAACGGGGATTTACAGAAGCTGTGCAGATACTCCAACGGCTGTAATGGAGTTTAGGGCAAAGTACAAGGTTCCGGACGATGTAAGGATTAGGCTAGACAACCCAGAGGACCCCTTTGATGGGCTTTCCTTCCGGGACGGCTGGATGCTGTTCTCGTTAGTGTTGCTAGTCGAGGGTGGAGTCAGGTTCCTTGTGCATATGAGGTTCAAGTCAAGAACTTGAGCCAAACGATTTGGGAACTGCGGTGGAGAGGCGCTCTGAAAGAAACCGGAGTCTCCGAAGATCACTCTTTATACAAGAATCCACCCAAGTTCCAACCCCCAGAGCCGAAACCTGAAGTCCCTCCTGAGTCAACCGAAATCCCTCCTGAGTCGACCGAAGTCCTTCCTGAGTCAACAGCGACCGAAGCCGAGAAAGAGAATGCCGAGGTCGAAAACTGAGGCCGGGAGTGTCAGGGCTATCCTTTGAACTACTAATGTATTTCTTTTTACACCTTTTGATGTAATATAAATTGCAACTTTTTACAACAGTGAATACAATTACTTTTTCACATCTCATTTTTAAGTATGTGAGTTCGGTGTAAGAATATAATAATTGAGTTCGGTTCTATAACCGGAACCGTTAAATAATCACTGGGCATACAACCTTGGTTCTATAACCAGAAGGAAGTTAGCTTAATCAAACTTGGTCTAAAAGTCCTATTATAGCCAGTTCCACAACCGAACTAGGACAATTGTTGGGTTCCGTAACTCAGCATTTTGTTGGTTAGTTCCATAACCGAGCCGAAGTGCCGAATTCCATAACTTGGCGAGCTAGTTCCATAACCGAGCTGAAATGTACACCGAGTTCTATAACTTGGCGATTTGGATAGCTGGTTCCATAACCGAGCTAAAATATACGTCGAGTTCCATAACTTAGCGATTTGGATAGTTCCATAACCGAGCTGAAATGTACGCCGAGTTCCATAAGTTGGTGATTTGGATAACTGGTTCCATTACTGAGCTAAAATGTACGCCAAGTTCCATAACTTGGCAATTTGGATAGCTGGTTCCATAACCGAGCAGAAATGTACGCCGAGTTCCATAACTTGGTGATTTGGATAGCTGGTTCCATAACCGAGCTGAAATATACTCCGAGTTACATAACTTGGCCATTTGGATAGCTGGTTCCATAACCGAGCTGTGGGCACCGAGTTCCGCAATAAAGAAGTACATCTTTACACAAGAATTCACTTTTATTGATTCCAGAAACTGAGTAAAATCTAGAAATAGTATTTCTTAAGATGCATGGCGTTCCATGGTCGTGGTAACTCTCTACCATCCATGCTTTCGAGCTTGTAAGCTGATTTCCCGTCTGCCGAGATCACTTTGAATGGCCCATGCCAGTTCGGTGCAAGCTTGCCTTCACCGGGATTTTTGTCTATTGGAAGTGTCTTCTTCAAGACCAGTTCTCCAACTGAAAACTTCCTCTCTTTGACTCTTTGATTGTATCCTCTGGCTAACTGTTGCTGATAGGAAGCCAGACACACAACTGTCGCGTCTCTTCTTTCCTCGGCCAGGTCAAGCTCTCGAGTTAGGTTTACCTCATTCTGACCTTGGTCGAAAAGTTCCGACCTCAGGGTTGGAAGGCCGACCTCGAGGGGGATCACAGCTTCCATTCCATAAGCGAGGGAGAAGGGCGTTGCCGAAGTAGAACTCCTTGGAGTAGTTCTGTACGCTCGAAGGACGTTGGGAAGTTCTTGCACCCATCTCCCCTTGGCCCGATTGAATCTCTTTTTGAGTCCATTGAGCACCACTTTGTTTGAGATCTCCGCCTGACTGTTGCTTTGTGGGTAAGCAGGAGTCGGTACTCCAAATCTTGTGATGATATTCCTCCATACGGAGTTTTTTGTATCGTGCTCAGTGATGGAAAATAGTCCTTCTGCTTCTATCCATTTAGTGAAATAATCAGTGGCTACTATTAGCCACCTCTTATTCCTTGGAGCTCGGTGGAGTGGTCCGACGATGTCGAGGCCCCATTGAGAGTGGGCTGGAAAGTGGGCTCAGGTCTTGTGCTAGTTGGTGGAGAGAGTGAGAGAACTTTTGACATTTTTCACACTTCCTGGCATAGAGTTGAACGTCTTTCTGCATATATGGCCACCAGTAACCCTGGCTGATAGCTCCGTAGGCTAATGACCGACCTCCAATGTGGCTTCTACAGATTCCTTCATGGATTTCATAGAGGAAACCTTGGACTTTCCTGGGGTGAACGCACCGGAGATAAGGTCTGGTGCAGGATTTTCTGCAAGGTTTCCCATCCGGAGTTAACCAAAATCGAGCTGCTCTCAGCCTGATCTTGTGAGATTCGTTTCTGTCTTCAGGGAGCTGATCATCTTTTAGATAAGCTATGACTGGATCCATCCAGCTTGGACCGAGGTCAGCACACAGAACCTGCCGAGGTGGTTGAAGCTCTATACTTGGTTTTTCCAGTGTCTCCACCTCAACTGTTATTTTCTTTCCGGCCTCTACAACAGAGGCCAGGTTGGCAAAAGCATCAGCATGGGAGTTTGATTCCCTGCCGATCTGTTTGACTTTGGCCTTCTGGAATTAGGAGAAGAGCTATTTTGCGTGTGCTAAGTAGGCTGCCATCCTTTCGCCTCGGGCTTGGTAGTCTTCGCTCAGTTGGTTGTCACCAGCTGAGAGTCGTTGAAGACCACTAGTTGTTGTGCCCCTAGTATTTTAACGCTTTTGAGTCCTGCGATCAATGCTTCGTTTCGGCCTCGTTATTGGATGCTTTGAAGCCGAGTGTCAAGGCTTGCTTGATGACAAGGCCTTCTGAAGATTGCAGCATGATGCCAGTGCCAGCTCTCACGGAGGTTGGGGATCTGTCGATGACGAAGACTTTCCACGCTGAATCAAGGAACTGCTTCCAAGATCAATCTTGATCTGTCTTGGTAGCCTCATCATCCTTATTGCCCCCCAGTTTGGTATCGAGTGGTGTCGGTGCCGCACTAGGAGATGTGAATTCTACAATGAAATTTGTCAAAATTTGGGCTTTGATCGCCGTTCTAACTAATATTGGATATCATATTGGCCCAGTTCGACGTCCCATTTTGAAATTCTTTCAGAGAAGTCCGCCTTTCTAATAAGAGACTTAAGCGGATGTTCTGTAACAACCGCTAATGTGTATGTCTAGAAGTAATGAGAGAGTTTGATAGAGGCGCTGCAGTGAATTTACAAGCAGTTAAGTTAGCAGTGAATTTCTCATTCACTCCTCAATGGATTAGAGCAACCCAATACATGTTTCTTAATTTACTCATGGAGTAGATCATGTGTGTGCCTAAATATTATGGACTTGGATAAAATGGATGTTAGTTTAAGGTGATCCTGTAAAGATTCTTTGGGGAAAGATTAACCGTCTGGGACCTTCAAAGGAGAGAGAACGAGAAAGGTCAGAGGCCTGGGCTGCTATCAGCCGGAGGCACTCCGAAGCCTAAGTTAGTGCAATCACTAGACAAAGGATGAGTAAGGAAGAGGAGAATGCAAAATAAGAGTGTATATGATCGTGTCCCTTTTGTGGGTTTACCTCATGCTTATATATAGAGGAAAGCTCCATCCATGGAGGTAGGTAGAGGCATTGTCCTGTTGCCCCCACGCCATGCATCCTTAATGGCGGTAGGTGGGGAAACGTCCCATCGGATCATGCGCCGAATCCTCTTATTAATGTGGAGGTGATCGCCTGATAATGCTGGTCTCTTATCATAGTCCGGCGCCCATCTTGTCTGTCAGTAGGCTCTGCGACGTAGCCGTATCATTATGGGGTACAATTATGACCTTGTACTCATCCTAGCTGGCAATACCGAGCTAAGGATGATGCCGAGATGGACGCGTCATGGCACTGCTGCAGAAACCGAGATAAGGCTAGTTGGTACCTTTACCAAAGATAGCTCGAGTTGGATGCCAGCCAGCACTGTTGCCGAGCTGAATATGATACTTCTGCCGAGCTTGGATACCGAGGCCGAGATAGGCTAAGTCGGTAATTTCACCAAGATTAGTGTAGTCCTGCTCTTAGGGGAAGCCCCCACATAGATCACATTCGCATGTAGTCCCACCTGTAATTGTAAGTGGAGCCCAACCTTTACTACCAAGTTCTACATATTTATGTCAAGAGAGGGTTTTGTTCATAAGCAATTTGGGATCTAAGTTTTCCACATGCCTGTGTTACCATGTACAAGTAGTTAAGTTAACAGTGAATTTCTCATTCACTCCTCAATGGATTAGAGCAACCCAATACATGTTCTTAATTTACTCATAGAGTAGATCACATTCGCATGTAGTCCCACCTGAAATTATAAGTGGGGCCCACTTTTATTTTGGCTCAAACATAGACCAAAATAAGGATGCTCTTATCCATTTTTCCTACTTGTTCAAGTTTGATTGCTATGCAAATCCTAGTTTGCTGTTGCAGTGGTCCCACGCCCACGTGCCATTCGTCCAAGAGTGCAGACAAGTAGGGGACGAGCCACTGATCCTCACAGCATTGCCGAGAGGGTCTGGACACTGGACTAAATGCTTATTTTTTTTAAAATAAAATTTGGTGTGCACATATGGAGAATTGTACCAATATCTGGTTCACTATGGAATGCCATTTGTGGTTTTGCTACATATTAGCACCCGTGAATATTATTACATTAGGATACAGACCCACCTCTTTTGGGGCCAATCTGAGTGCATGATAATCAATGGCCAAACATGGATGGATAGATTTGGATGTGGATTAGAGGTGGGTACAGTAGCAGTATGATCATATGATTGTGAGCCTTTATTCTAGGTCCTCAAAGTTTATAGATATTGGGGAATTATGAATTTGTCTTTCTTTTGCCATAACGGATTTGTGTCAAAGGAGGATCAGTCCTAATTCAAAGGTGTAAGTGCCTAAAAATTACATACTTGGTTAGGAGAGGATCAAGCTCTCAATTTGATTATTTGGGAATGGATTATCCTCCTGGAACCTGAAAGGGAAAGCAAAGACAAAGGTCAGAGCTCCTGGCTACAAGCAGCCGTAGGCACTCCGATGCCTGAGTTAGTTTGGTGACTGAACTGAGGAGGAGTGAATGGAGAAGAAGAAAGAATATATGAATATCTCTTCTTGCATACCTTTGGTGGTTTTACCTCATGCATATATATAGGCATGAGTTTCATCATTAGGCCAAACCCCTTAGTGGGGTAGGTGGAAATGGAAGTCCCATTAACCTGCACCTTGCCTCCTAAGTGGGGGTACGTGAAGGTACTGTCCCATCTGTCCATGCCTCAATGGCTGCGGATGTGACCGTGAGATAAGGTTGACTACTTATCTAGGTCCGGCGCCGAATCTTCCTGTCAGCTCGCCGTTGTACCTTTACGACGGCGCATTTATGGCTGAATGGCAGCAGAGACTGAGGTCAAGCTAGGGTCGAGACCGAGGTGTAGGTATTTTCACTGGGATGGGTTTTAGGGTCTTTCCAGGCTGGCACTCCTACCGAGCTGGGTAAGATCGAGATCAAGAATTATCTCAGCATCAAGAAATGCCCCCACACAATTGCCCTTAGCTCCTGACCGTTTAGAATTTTCCTCCTCTTTGAGGTCGGGAGCTAAAAATGAGAGGATATTTTGTGCCTGGGTCCCATCTTGGTGCCAATCGCTGACGTCCGCTGGCGTCTGATCCTTATCATGATGCCGCTTTATCTGCCCGAGGCAATAAATGACGTGTAGTCATTATTTCGTCTAGTTGAATACGAGAACGTCGCTTCATATGCCCGAGGCGACTAATGGTGTGTCAAAGTTATTGCGGGGGGTGAACTGGCGGTGCCACATGTCATCTTTTGGCTGGTTGCTGCCTGTACCGAAACGAAGCGTGGAGAGCTCGAGGCGACACTTCGCATGCGTGCTTTTTTAAAATGCGCCTCTTCCCTCTATAAATAGGGATGCACCTTCTTCCTTTTCTTACTTTTACATTCGCTGGGAAGAAAACTCTGCCGGAGTAGACATTTTGTCGAGATCAGAACTTAGCGAATTCGGAGATCCTCGTTCTCGGACCCCTTGGTCCCTCTCTATGAGTCTTCTCCTTCCTTATCTTTCCTTGCTCCCTTCGTCTTTGTTTAGGGTTTCTGCCTTTCTTTTTAGGGTTTCTACCCCACTGTCTTCTAGGGTTTTTTCTTTTTTGAATCTCGTCCTTCCTTCTTTCCCGACCCTTCTAGTTTTTAGAAATAGAGATTTACAGTCACTGGGTAAAGAACCCCCCAGGCTTTGGAGGGGCTTACGAACGCATACAAGATACAAGACGACGTTCTGGTGAAGTCAGGTGAGTTCTGGGGTAGTTTTGATGGCCATGCTTTTTTCAAAGATTGGATGCCCATTCCTTTGGTAGCAATAATTAAAGGTGGGGTCAAATTCCCCATCCATCCCCTTCTCCGATCGTGCCTAAGCACCTGGCAGCTCTGCCGCTGTCAATTAATGCCCAATGGTTTCAAGATAATCATGGGCATCGCTGGGCTTAATGAGATCCTCAGTATTAACCTCGGTGTGCATGACATCGAGGATGTCTATGACATCTGCAAGTCCGGAGGGGGCGAGGACTCGTACTACCTCCTGGTGAAGGTGAGACGTCGGCCCCTGATTACCGCTTTGGAGGACTCAAACAAATATGCTGGGGGTGACCGCCTACTCGTCTCAGGGAATTGGGAGTTTGGGCGGACCGAGACCGAGGCAGTAATGAGAATTCAGGTTCATCGGAGACCTGGGAACCCTTCGAGTAAATACTCGCTTCCTCTGGGGTGCTGTATTCGCTTTACTACTGTTCTGTTGAGCTGATGTTTCCTTTTCTGTCTTTTGTGCAGGCGTCCAGTGAAGAAGGAAAGAGGCCGGCCTAGACCGTTGGAAAAAGAACGAGGCCTAGTTCCAGAAAATATACAAGTACCACGGTCATGACGACCGAGCTGCCTTCTCCCTACTCCGGTACACGCCGAGGTACCAGTTTTACATCAAGGGGACGACCGAGCTCCCGACAGAGTCGATAGGGGAGGTGGTGCTTGCTATGGTCAAGACCAACAGACGAGTATCTTCGGGCGCCGAGGCTTCTACTTCGGCGGCTGACCCCGCGACTACCGACCCGGTAAAGGCTGTTGAAGCCTACTTTTCCTCCCCCAACCTAGAAAAAGGAGGAGAAGAAGAAGAAGAAGAAATGGACGGGCAGTAACCCTTTGTCACCAATTTGGCGGATGTCATCTTTAAAGGCAACCCCTCCAGCGGGTCCGGCGCCGCTTCCAGGTCCTCGACAGCACCTCCTCCAGTCTTTTGAGTGCAACCGGGGCCTCATCCTCCATTCGGAAGAAGAGCGCCCAGGGCCCGTATCAAGAGAAGAGGGGCAAGTCGGAGGGCCCAGCTAAGGAGATTCGGCAGCAGGCTGTCGAAACTGAAAAGGTGGGGGAGAGGCCTCCACTCAGAAAAAAGGCTAGGGTGGAGGGTTAATCGGAGTAGACCTCCGAGTTGGCCGTGGAGCGCCGGCACATCGGGCCACCCCATTTCAAGCCCGACCTCCAGCTCGAGCCCGACCGATTTCAGAATGTGGAGATCAGGTAGGGGGCGGCTCTGGGGTCATCGTGGCATTCTCCAGGGCTTGTGCTCTCCTAAGAGATATGGAGAAGCACAATAAGGCCGAAGAGCTGGGTCTGTTCTTGTCGTCGATCAAGGCATCGATTGAGGTGAGTCTCAATTTTTCTATAAGTTTTGTACTTCAGCTGCTCGTCTGATGTGTTTTCCCTTTTTCACAGAACGTGCAGAGGCTTCAAGTGGTGGTGGACAGAGTCGACCAGAGTGCCGCAAAGTTCAGTCAGTTGGAGGACTAGAATAGGAGGATTGAGACGGCCCTGGAAGCCAGCATCGAAGATTTGAAGAAGGCGGAGGGGAGAAACGTCGAACTCGCAGCAGAGAACAAAGCGGTGAAGATCGAGATCATTAAGCTGCGAGCTGAGACAAGGCACTTGAAGGGTGCGGCCAAGGCCAAAGTGAAGATGGTGCATGAGTTGGAAGGCGAGCTGGCGAAGAAGGAAACCGAGCTGGCAAAGAAGGGAGCCGAGCTCGAATCCTTGAAGAAGGAGCAGGTTGAGGCTGAATCCTCTTCTCGGGCCGAGGTCGCTCGTGCTTACAAGGATGGGGTGGATTAGGCGACGACAG
Organism: Cinnamomum chago; assembly: GCA_038049695.1. Classification (NCBI taxonomy): domain Eukaryota; kingdom Viridiplantae; phylum Streptophyta; class Magnoliopsida; order Laurales; family Lauraceae; genus Cinnamomum; species Cinnamomum chago. Next base: position 40,333,284 of record CP142453.1, on the reverse strand, counting down.
ATTACGTAGCTCAGATTAGAAACCTGAACCCGCAGCTGTATGAAATGGGATGTCGAGATGCACTGAAGGAATATGGGGTTCCCGAGGACCATCCCATATTCGAGAATCTGCCCAAGTTCCAGCCTGCCTCGTCCGATCCTGAGCCAGACTCTGTCTCTAATCCTTCTGAAGCTCCTCCTGAGGCCTCGGGTCTTCTTCCCCCGCCTGTGAATCTAGTTGAAGGTGCCCAGGTCCTTCCCTCGCCCGAGACTCCTGGCGAGGCCAACCTGTCAGTTCCTTCTACTCCTCCTACAGTTGAAGCCACAGCAGAGGGCGCTGGACTGATTTGTCCTTGAAAAATGATGTATCTTTTTTTCTTTTTTCTGTAACTTGGGAAGTTGTAAACGATTTTTGTACTCTTTTTTTTAGAAGGTTTGTAATGAAAACTTCCATTCAGTGTGTGAGAACCCGACCCCTAATCTCTTGGATTAGTGTTGTTTTATTTGTGGATTAGTTCTTTTAGTGGGATTAGTAGTTGTTGGGTTGAGTTTGTGAGCTAGAATGGGTTTTCTTCTAGTTTTGGGCTTTTGAGTGCTTTGGTAGCTTGTGGGGCCCTTTGGGGGTTCCCTTTTCGGCTTTGCATTTTCTTGTGAGATTCTCCCGATTGGTTTCGTATCGTGTTTTTGGCCCGTTGCATTCATCTTGAGGAATCCTACAACTTTCATGTTGATCCCATATCCATTTGAGAACCCAAAAACCGATTTCTTGGCCTTGAGGGCAAAATCGGCTTTTCACACCAAATCTGTCCATTAATTTCGAAAATTTCAGAATTTGGCAAAATTAGACTTTTTGGAAAGTAGATTTTTCGCTGATGAATTTTGTCTTCTTCGTCGTTTTCATCCGGGGCCCAGAAACTTGTGTTTTTCCCTTGAGAAGTTTAAGTGAGGTGGGGCCCACACCCACCCCTTTATAAAATGGGTTCCTTCTCCTTCCTCTTCATCCATTTCCCTGCAACGGTTCCAGCAAGAGCTGGAACCACTCCTCTCTCAGCCACTCTCTATCTCCTCTCTCCCTTGGCTTCTCTCGATTGTAAATGGAGATTTGATCTCCTCATCATCTTCCATACCTTCCAAGCTTTCCAAAGATGTTATTTTCATGGATTTTGAGCAAAGGCAACTTCTCTTTTCAAGCTCTTCTTCTTGGTTCAAGGCTTTAAAGGTTAGCATTTGGTTTCTTTCTTTTAATCTTTGTTTTCCCAAACCATTTGGAGTATTTTTATCTTCCATTCATGGATTTTCATTGAGGTTTGCAATGGATTGGATTTTCTAGGGTTTTCATGGGAAAATTTGGGGGTTTTGGTGGGTTTGGAGCTAGAGACTTCTTTGAGGCTTTTGTGGAGTGATTTGTGCATCTTCTTAACCCAAGGCAAGTGGATGAATGGATTGTTTTGATTATTAACATGTTTTGTGAGAAAATCTTGATTCATTAATGGTTTTAGTGATTTTAATGGTTGTCTTTAATATGATTGATATTGATCTCAAAATGTGCTTATTGATGAGTTTACTTCTCTCTTGTTCATACTTGAAAGTATATGTATCATAGTGTCAAGAATTCAAATGATTTCACATGAATGAGTTTTTCTTCACTTTGAGACTTATTGTGAATGAGATAGATGGAAATGGAGGAACTTGAAATGAGGAGCTCTTTAGCTCATTCTAATACCTTGGAAACATGTATTAAGTATCCTTGTATCTAGTTCTATGTGATTGATTATATGTTGGAAGGAAAGGAAAGAAAAGGAGAAAAATCCAAGTCCCGGACCTGCACTGCGCCCAGGACCGATCGATCGGACGTGCAGACCGATCGATCGGTCTGTCAGTAACTGTAAGGGTTTTTGGACCGATCGATCGGTCCCTGTTCAGAAAATTTTGGCCGATCGATCGGACCTTCGGCCGATCGATCGGTGGACTCAGTTTGAGTCCGGTGGATTTTGAGATTTTTATTTTTTTCCCCTTAGTGCTAGGTGGGACCTTGGCTACCCTTTTTGGACTAATTGGACTATGGGTGAGATGTCTTGAGCCGACGCTTCTCACGGTTAGTTTGGTGGCATTGAAGTTCAATCCATTTCAATCTTGAACGGGATGGAACAACGCGATATCTTCTTTATATCTAAACACAAGTCTATTTCCTTGGTTATCGCTAATTCTATTCCTTTCGATGACTGAATCGGTTACTCGATGTTTCCGGAGTAATGTCATGCCTAGGATGGACCGTTTATAATCTTGATTCTTGCTATTGTAATACCTAGTACTACCCATAAGCTCATTTTAAGTTGGAAAAATAGTAAAAGTGCATAAGGAGCCCGGAATGTCTTCTAACTCAAGGAGTACCAAGTAATTGTCATAATCGACATACGGGACCCCTATTCACTTAAATAGATCTTGAAACCGATATGTTTACCCGAAATTGTTATATTTCATTGTTTCACCTCTTTTCCCGAGATTTGCATTACATGACTTGTTTTCCCGAAAGCATTGGAGTTACTCTAGTAACAGTCATTTGTCCCGAAGTGCATTGCATCACATGATACGACAGTGTGCCCTTGAGCACCCCGTTTTACCCGTTTATTTATTGTACTTGATTGACTTGTTTCCCGAAAGCATTGAAGTTACTTTAGTAACAGTTATTTGTCCCGAGATGTATTCCCGATATGAATTGACAGTGTGCCCTTGAGCACCCCCGTTTTACCCGCTTATTTACTGTACTTGATTTACTTGCATATGTCTCGATTGGTTTTGACCTATGAGTCGGCATCACTAAGCTTGGATACCTTGTCGGTTTGATCCACCGACTTGGAAATCCCTCTCCCGTCCCGCCAGCTGCAGTTTGGATCCCGATACCCGGTTATTGCCGTGGTCCCGTCCCGATACCCGGTTCGCTACCGTGGTCCAGTTCCCGTATATTTATTATTGTATATGATTTACGTTGAGTCTCCTCACCTTGTGTGACTGAGACCAACGTCCCGCTCTTGTCACTTCGGTGATAGAGGACTTAGCTTCTTGTGATTGCCATCTTGCCAGTTCCCGATTCCTTGGACACCCGACATGGTTTATATTGCTTACTTGTTTTCAGTTAAATGATTCATTGCTTTTATGAAAGTTGTTATTTAGATAAGTGTTAATGCTCTCTATTGTAAATTCAGTCACTATTATATTGTTTTATGTCCTTTGTACACGTACATGTTTTACAGGAATGCCGGTTGGGCGAATACCCGTGCTTTTACATATGTTTCAAACGATAAATGATTTTGCTAGATTTATATGATTTCACATGTTTAAAGGAATACCCGAATTGTTAAATATCCGTGCTTTGTTTTAAATGACATTTGACTTGTGAGATTCCCATGTTTATACATGTTTTAAATGATTACCCGATTTCTAAATATCCATGCTTTGAAATATGTTTCAGATGACATTTGTTTGCAAGATCCCTACGTTTATACATGTTTTAAACGATATCCGGTTTGTTAAATATCCGTATTTCTACATAGGTTTCAAATGGACATTGGTTTTGCTAGACTGTTATGGATACCTGATTTGTTGTATACTTGTGTTTTACTTAAGTTTCAAACGAACGTTTGTTTTGTCAAACCACTATATTTATACATGTTTTAGACGAATACCCGATTGTCAAATGTCTATGATTATAGATGATGTAAATGAATACATGTTTTATTAGATGTTCATGTTTTACCCGTGCTTGAAATGAATACAAGTTTTCCCCGAGATTCCCGACTTTGCACCCGTTAATTATATGCAGTACTTGATCGATTAGCATGATTTATTATATGTTTTATTCTTTAGTATAATTGTGATCTTTTCATCCACCTGCCAGACCGTCGTGTCTGACCCACTACTTTTGGTACTCAGGTTCAGATTTCTTCGTCCCGAGTTGAGTGTTTTGTTGGCTGTGGAGCCATGCCTTGCAAGTTGTTTTGTCGGCTATGTCATGTAGACATTGAGCTTGACATCGGAGCTACGTCACATTTGGGTAGTAGTTTATAGCTTATTGTTGTATGGCTTTTATTAGCCTTTTTCTTGGGATTCTTAATTAATGTACATTGATAATTGTAACTTGAAAATATTTGGGAATGTAATATCCTGTGACTGTCAGCTCTGTAATTTCTTGTGATGGTTACTCCAGTCTGAAATGATTCTTGATATAATAGCTATGGGCTAAAGGTTGAGTGCGACGCGGAATCCGATGGCCACGGACTTCGGGTCGCAACGCCACAAATGCTTCCGCAAAATATTCAGAATGTGTTGTCTTCACACACGCGGATCTTGGGAGAAGTAAAATACATTTATGCTTACTCCCATCTCCCGCCCCCGAGGTTTCGGTTCGGGGGCGCGACACAGTGAAATAGAGATTTTGCCTTTAGACCCTTCTTCTGTCTTTTTGCAATCTTGTCAAGTGACCGAGGTCGGTTTAATACCCGAACTCACCTAATAACTGGGAAGGATAACTTAATGCAATGACTTTGGAAACAGTGATGTAATCATAGCCAGTAGTAATTGAATATGAACTTCCAAGTTCCTTATCATAAGAAGTTAAGTTTGAGTCCTTAAATAATTCCACAATTGGTTCTGCAACTGAACCTGTTTCCTTGAGGCAGCTACCGAGTTCCATAACTTAGAGTTTCTTGCTGGACCCAGGTCGGAATTAGGTTTTGTAACAGAGCTAACTTTGACTTCCCAGCTTCGTAACTTTGCGTCTTTCATCTGACTGGATCCATAACCGAACCTAGGCAACTGGTTCGACAACCGAGCTGGAGGAGGCTGGTCCTATGACTGGGCCTTTGTATGGTTGCTCAAATGCTGCTCGTGCTCCTCTCTGGACTTGGAATAGACCAACACATCGTCGATGAACACAACTGTGAAGCTGTCGAGGTATGGAGCGAAGATCTTGTTCATCAGGGACATGAACACTGCTGGTGCATTCGTCAACCCGAACGGCATCACAAGGAACTCGTAGTGGCCATAGCGTGAACGGAATGCTGTCTTCTGCACATCCTGCTCTCTGACTCGCAGCTGATGATATCCCAATCTCAAGTCAATCTTCGAAACGAACTGCGCACCCTGAAGCTGATCGAAGAGCTCGTCAATCCGGGGAAGAGGATACTTGTTCTTCACTGTTGCCTGGTTCAGCTGTCGATAGTCAATGCACATCCTCATCGATCCATCCTGCTTCTTCACGAAGAGCACTAGTGCGCCCCATGGCGACACACTCGGCCTGATGAAGCCTTTGTCTAGCAACTCCTCCAACTGGGTCTTCAACTCTCGAAGTTCTGCCGGAGCCATGCAATAAGGAGCTCTGGAAATCGGTGTTGTGCCTAGTGCAAGCTCGATGGTGAAGTCGATCTCTCTGACATGAGGTAATCCCGGGATCTCGTTAGGAAACACCCCTGGAAACTCGCAAACAACTGGAATCTCCTCGACTCCCTTGGACTCCTTGTCCTCTGAGATGAATGCGACGTAGCCTTCGCAACCTGATCTCATCAATCTCTCGGCCTTCAGTGCCGAAATCATCAGAGTGCTAGGTGATCTCCTCTCACCAACAAACTCGATCTTGTCATCTGAACCGTCGATAGTGAGTCGGACTGTCTTCTCAAAGCAATCCATCACCGCTCGGTATCTAGCCAACCAATCCATCCCCAAAATGACGTCGAAGTCATGCATGGGTAGCACGATCAAATCGGCAAGCAAAATGCACTCCCCAATCTGCACTCGACATCTGGGGTGGTAAGTCTGACACACCACACTCCTACCCATCGGAGTGGACACAACTAATGTACAAGGCATAGCCTCTCCTATCCCACCAAGGACTAAAGCAAAAGCCGAAGACACATACGAATGTGTCGCTCCTGGATCTAGCAATACTCTAGCAGGATGATCACAAATAGAAAGGGTACCTTTGACGACGTTGCCTGCGGCCTCTGCATCCTCATGAGTGAGTGCGAAAGCTCGACCCACAGCTTGGGGTCTCTGCTGCTGGTGCTGCTGGCCTTGGTGCCTCTGATGTCGGCCTCGCTGGAAGTGCTGCCCTCTAGGCTGCTGGGGTCCCCGTACCTGCTGCTGAGCACGGTTCTGCTGCTGAGGTGCTGGAGCAATCCGCTGAACGGGTAGAGCGGGAGCTGGAGCTCGAGGAGATGCTGGAAGCTGAAGCATCTGAGGCTGTCCTCCTCAGAGTGGGCAAAATCTGGAGATGTGCCCTGTCTCTTCGCAGTCGTAGCACACTCTGGGCCCACGCTGCAGCTGCTGATGCTGATGATACCGCCCCACCTGACCTGCCGGCCTCTGTCTCAGGAATGGCTGTCGAAGAGGAATCATGGGCTGCTGCCTGATCGGGGTGATCCGGAGTCGTTTCTGCTGGCGAATGGACTCCAACCGTTGAAGATGCTCCTCTGCCCAAAAAGCTCTCCTCAAAGCCTCCTCGTATGTGGGTAGCTCGATGCAGGTCATGGCCATCTGGATCTCCTCTCTCAGTCCATCAACGAACCGCCGAACACTCTCGGCCTCTGATGTGAGCAGCGCCTCTGCGAATCGGGACAGCTGAGTGAAGCGAACCTCATACTGACAGACCGTCATGTCGCCCTGAACAAGAGTCTGGAACTCTCGGAGCTTACGCTCTCTGACATGGGTGGGGATAAACATCCTAAGGAAGTCAGTCTTGAACGCCGTCCATGCCACCTCATCTCCTATCTCCTCATATGGCCTCTGCATAATCCTCCACCAGTCTTCCGCCACGCCGCCGAACATGTAAGCCGCCAGCTGTACTCTCTGGCGTCCCGAGCACTCGAAGACTCGGAGGTCTGCCTCCCGAACTGGTACATCCCCAGGGGCTGGTGGGGCCACCCTATCAATCACGTCCAGGACCTGTGCCTGAAATTGCGCAAAGTCCTTTGTTTGCTGCTGATGGGTTGTAGTCTAGGCCTCCTTAGCAGCAAGGAAAGCCTGAAGAAACCTTTCGAATCGACGCTCATGGCCGGACTGATCGCCGATAACTATCGCCTCCGGTGGTGCCTCACCTCCAGACATCTCTCATAAAAAGAAACTGTGTCAGTTTAAGTCCAAAACCTAAGACTACACTGATCCTACCCAATCCATCGTCCTCACACGTATCCTATCACAGATATCCTCGCCGTCCTAAGGTTTCTAGTGTGTTTTATTTCCTAGAGACTAGCTCAGCTCTGATACCATAAAAATGTAACGCCCCAATTCCGGATACCGATGAAGTCGTTCGAATATCCGAAGTTGGCGCGCTACTTCCCGGAAAGTCCTAGAACTTCCAAGATCGTAGGTCCGCAGTGAGGTCCAATTTAAAACTTTTGGACGATATACTAACATTAGTTAAATTGCGGAAGCAATGAGTATCAATATATGTATTAAATAAGAGCTGAACAGTAGTCTAGTTTAAAGGTATCAGTTGTTAAGAACTAAAGTTAATACATTTCTGTTAACTATCCGGCTCACTACAAAATTCTCTGAAACCCAAAATAAAGTAAACTCTCAGAACCCTGGTAATAGCTCTCCACCCTCCGGCTCGACGTCGAGGTCGGCCGGGCCCCACGCGAACTCTCCAGCTACGGGCGCTTCTACTAGCGCAAGCGCGTCCTCTGCGATCTCTGGGTCAAGGCCTCAACACCAAAGATGGGTCAGATCTAAAAGATATGGCAAGTCACAGTATACTAATAACGTAGGACATATATATCAAATGAATAGAGACAGGTATATAATTGAAAGAATAACAAGGTAAATGAACTAGGCAGTTGAGCAAGATAAGCATAAGGAATCAGGATAAATGTACAACATATAATCTACTACAAAATGACACATTCACACGAGCTGGAATACCGCAGGATATTATGCCGCGGCCCTCCCATACTGAACGCAGTTGCGGCGGGGAATCTCACCAGTGCTGGGAATTACTAATCCCGCAAATCACTCATCAATCTCATCACTCATCACTCGAAGACTGGACCCGGCATCACACCATCCGTCTTAACCACATAGCTCATCATGATAGCTTCTCAACACTCATAATAGCTCCTACCGGGGATGATCAGTCCACAGGCTGAGCTTAAATCAACCGAGTGAATGTCTATGCCGACTCAAGGAAACTCTAAGGGTCTGTGTCTGTCTAGGCTTTGCCTTGCGTGAACAAGGTCCTAACCATGTCTCTAAGAGGTTCATATATAAATCAGTCCATGGATTATAATTCCAAGTCCAAGCCCACTCGTTGGATCCATACCAAGGCCCACAACACATGGCCTGGTCTAGAATGGTCCAAACGAGGCAACATATCCATTTCTACTGATAAACATCTCATTCTCAATCATCATGAGTTAAAATCCCAATGTACACTACCTCTCCAATCTAAGGGTTCACATAACCATACTTAGGCCCAATAAGGGCCCGCCTAGCCACAAACACGGGTCAATGTTCTCCAAATCATACTATCGGGTCACCTCTAGATATTCTAGGTTCAGGTCATCCATTTCCATTAATTAACAGTTATTAACTACACTAAGGATATAAGAATGACAGTAAATAAGAAAGGTGAAGTATGAACTTCTGTAAGAGAATCAACAGGGAAAATAGCAACAGTCCAATCCTAGGTAATGGGCCACATTCAGGTTCAGGTCCATCTCTGGTAATTAGATCTATAAATGAAGTCTCAGATGCCAAAGGATACTGTGTTTGGTGCTCCTGAGGTTACAAGCATCATTGACAACATTTAAAGATCGAATCATCTTAGATTACACGACCAAAACCCTAATCGGTGGTCCCCACGAGTCAAGATTGAGCCACACCGTTGACTCGGGCTTAGTACATTGATAAATGTCCATTTGGATGGTCAATGGGCCCCATAAATGATTACAACTTCTAAATGTTGAAAACTGGAAAATCAGGGTTACCCAGTATGCTTAGTCGATCTGGCACACTGGGGGTTGACCCCCAGGTTGACCTGATGTGCAGTGTGCTCGGTCGACCTCCTGGCCTGGTGGATCGACCGAGTGCACTGGGAAAACTAGGCCAGGCCTCCTGGAAGACTTACTTTGTTTCCAAAGGTTCCAAATGTGTCCGGTCAACCTCCTGGCCTCGGTGGTTGACCGCATACACCAAAAACCTTGGCAAGAGTGATGTCCCAGCTTTCAGACATTTTCTACTGCATTTCATGTGTTTCAGGAGGAAACCAACTTTCAGTCTGCATTCCCTGAGTTTCAGGAGAAAAACCAACTTTCAGTCATTTCCTACAAAAATAGTGTACCCGGGTCGACCTGGTACACTGGAACTTAGCTCTGCAAGAAAAATTAACTGAGAGCAGGTTTTTTTCCAAAATTCAGTGTACCCGGTCGACCTGGGCAGGGCCCGGTCGACCTGGCACACAGGGAAACTCAGTCCTACAGAATTTTTAACTGAGACTGATTTCTGCAAATTTTAGTGTACCCAGGTCGACCTGGGTAGTGCCAGGTCAACCTGGCACACTGTAAAAATCCTGCAGAACCCAATTTTTGGGATTTTCCATTTTTAACCCGTTTTTCCACCAAAACACCTCCAATCACTCCCAAACTTCACCAAATCATTGAAAAACACAAAACCACTACAATGCCCATCATCCAACACCAATTAGGCCCCATTGATCTTCCAAATGGGGTGAAAACCCATCCATCAATGTCCAACCATCCATCTATCCTAAGCTCAATGTTGTTTCTAACACATGAAATAACTGAACTAAAATTAAATGAATCAAATGCAACAGAATATACATCCTAAGTTAAAAGTATAATGCACTTGCCTTTGCTTGGAAGAGAAAGTTTTGTAGAGAGATAGAGAAGAAAAGAAATCCCAAGTCCAATGCAAGAAGAAGAAGTTAATGGCAGCTCCTAGGTATATTTCTCCAGCACAACAGTAGCTCAACTCTTAGGGAAGAAATGAGAGAGAGGAAGAAGAGGGAAATGAGAGAGGAATAGTAGTAGGGTTTGCCTTGGGAATAGTGTTATATTTATAGGATTTGGGGAGTGGCTAAAGACTAGAATGGCCTTTGGGGTTGTATAGGGTTAGGGTTAGGGTTAGGGGCAAATAGGTCTTTAGGTGGGGGAAGGTTCTAGAATGGAATTTTTACAGACACCCCCCTATAGTTCACTCAAAACCCTAGTAAGGGCCTCTAACACACTACTAACCCTAGAATTACACAAAACTCCCTACTAGCTCAATTATTAACTCAACTAAGCTAGTCTAACTACAACTTAGGAGATTAATACATAAATACCCTGAATAACCCCTAATTAGCATAATTAGCTAGTAATTAGTATTAATTAGTATTCAAAAACTAATTAGAGGGCCTACAAGAGGTGGGGCCTCACATTAGAGTTGAACTGGGTCCCATTGTCCGAGACCAGAGCTCGAGGAACTCCAAATCTTGTAACAATGTTCTTCCAGACAAAATTCCTCGTGTCCTGCTCGGTGATGGAAGACAGCGCTTCGACCTCTATCCATTCGGTAAAATAATCAGTGGCCACTATTAGCCACCTCTTATTCCATGGAGTTCCGTGAAGAGGCCCTACAATGTCCAAACCCCTCTGAGCGAAGGGTCACGGGCTGGAGAGTGGATCCGGGTCTTGCTCTGGTTGGTGCAGAGAGTGTGAAAACTTCTGGCATTTTTCGCATTTCCTGGCGCAGAGCTGAGCGTCTTTCTGCATGTATGACCACCAGTAGCCTTGGCTAATAGCTCGGTAGGCTAGTGACCAACCTTCGATGTGGCTTCCATAGATTCCTTCATGGATTTCATAGGGGAAATCTTCGACTTAGCTGGGGTGAACGCACTGGAGGTAAGGTCCGGTGAAGGATTTTCTGTAGAGTTTCCCATCCGGAGATAACAAAAAATGAGCTGCTTTCATCCTGATCTTGTGAGCTTCATTTCTGTCTTCAGAGAGCTGATCTTCTTTCAGATATGCTATGACTGGATCCATCCAACTTGGGCCGAGGTCAGCGCACAGAACCTGCCGAGGTGGTTGAAGCTTTATACTTGGTTTTTCCAGTGTCTCCACCTTAATTGTTTTTCTCTTTCCGACCTCAGCAGAGGCCAGGTTGGCAAGAGTATCAGCATGGGAGTTAGATTCCCTGTCGATCTGTTTGACTTCGGCTTTCTGAAATTGGGAGAGGAGCTGGTTTGCGTGTACCAGGTAGGCTACCATCCTTTCATCTCGGGCTTGGTAGTCTTTGCTCAGTTGGTTCATCACCAGCTGAGAGTCGCTGAAGACCACTAGTTGTTGTGCCTCCAGTATTTTGGCACTGCTGTGCCCTGTGATCAATGCTTCATATTTGGCCTCGTTATTGGATGCTTTGAACCCGAGTGTCAAGGCTTGCTCGATGACAAGGCCTTCTGGAGATTGCAACACGATGACAGTGCCAGCTCTCTTAGAGGTTGAGGATCCGTCGACGAAAACTTTCCATGCTGAATCAAGGAATTGTTTCCAGGGTCGGTCTTGTTCTGTCTCGGTAGCCTCATCTTCCTTATTGCCCCCCAGATTGATATCGAACGGTGTCGGTGCCGAATTAGGAGAGGTGAATTCTACAATGAAATCTGCCAAAATTTGGACCTTAATCGCCGTTCTGGATTGATATTGGATATCGTACTGGCCCAGTTCGACGACACATTTTGAAATTCTTCCAGAGAAGTTTGCCTTTCTGAAAAGGGACTTAAGCAGATGTTCTGTAACAACCACTATTGTGTATGTCTGGAAGTAATGAGAGAGTTTACGAGAGGCGCTGACGAGCACCAATGCAAGTTTCTCGAGTGGAAGGTACCTGGTCTCGGAGTCAAGCAGGAACTTGTTCGTATAATTTATAGGCTGCTGGTGCTTGCCTTCTTCTTTGACCAGTACCGAGCTCACTGCATGATCTGAGATGGCCAGGTAGAAGAAGAGTACCTCGCCCTGTTTCGGTGTAAACAATAGGGGTGGCGAAGATAAGTAGGCTTTGAGTTCCTGCAGAGCTTTGTCGCACTCTGGAGTCCACTGGAATTTTGAGCACTTCTTCAGCAGCTGTAAGAAAGGGTGACATTTGTCCGAGGCTTAGCTTAAAAAACGGTCAGTGCAGCGGCCATTCCTGTGAGCCTTTGAACTTTCTTCGCCGAGGTCGGGCTCTGGATCGCCTGGATCACTGAGATCCGCTCCAGGTTGGCTTCGATCCCTCTTCGGGTGACCACGCTTCCCAGAAATTTTTCGGAGCCGACACCGAATGCACACTTGGAAGCGTTCAGCTTGAGCTGGAACTCTTTGAGGGTGGCGAATATTTGACGTAGGTCTGTCAAGTGGTCTTGTGACCTTTTAGACTTGACGACCATGTCGTCAATATAGACCTCCATTGTTTAGCCGAGCTGGGCCTGAAACATTTTCGTTATCAACCTCTGGTAAGTTGCCCCGGCATTTCTTAACCCAAAGGGCATCACTTTGTAACAGTAGATGCCTCTAGGTGTTATGAACACGTTTTTTTCTTCGTCAGGCCCGTGGATCAGAATTTGATGGTAACCTCGGTAGGCATCGGGGAAACTCATCCTATCATGTCCTGCGGTGGCGCTGGTCATCTGATCGATCTTCAGGAGTGGGAAGCTGTCTTTAGGACAGGCTTTATTGAAGTCGATGAAGTCCATGTAGACCCACCACTTTCCACTCTTCTTCTTGACCACCACCGTGTTGGCAAGCCATTCTGGATAATGTACATCTCGGATTGCCCTGGCCTCTAGGAGCTTTTCGACTTCTTCAATCACTACCTCTGTTTGCGGGACCCCTGTCCTGTGAGCTTTTTGCACTATAAGTTTGTGCTTAGGTTCCACGTTTAGCTTGTGGCACATGATCTCGGGGTCGATGCCTAGCATCTCTTATGGCGTCCAGGCGAAAACGTCCTTGTTCTGCAACAAGAAGTTGAGCAGTTCAGACCTTTCATGATCAGGGAGCTGGCTCCCCAGCAGAAATATCTCTCGGGGTCGTTTGGATCGATTCTGACTTCGGTCAGATCTTCTATGCTCTTCTGCTCCGCTGATCGACCGACGTCCCTGAGCTTAGCTTTGAGTTTGGCCATATGTACCTACTGCAGGTCGGCTTCACCAAGCACCACAGCCATCAGGCACTGTTTGGCCATCTACTGATCTCCCCGTATAGTGATCACCTCAACTCTCCCGCTGGCATTCTCTAATGGGAATTTGAGCTTTTGGTGATGGGTGAAAGGCACTGCTTCCATGTCGTGCAGCCAAGTTCGCCCCATTATTACATTGTATGGGGATGGTGCATCCACCACCAGGAAGTCGGATGTCTTAGTGGCGTCTCTAATTTGGACTTCTAGGGAGACTTTCCCCTTAGCATATTTTGGCTTCTAACTGAAGCCCACCAGGGGATGCAGGCTTCCTGCATATCTTCCTCCTTAATACAGAGCCTCTTGAAGCAGTCAAAGTAGAGGATTTCAGACGAGCTCCCGGGATCCACAAGAATGTGCTTCTCCTTGTAGTTTCTCAACCACAGAGTGAGGATCAGTGGGTCGTTGTGGGGGAGCTGGACTCCTTCCAGGTCCTTGTCTGAGAACCAGATCTTGGGCCTCTCATTCCTAGCATTCTTGGGCGTAGGCTCCAGTTCGGCCGATATCACCTGTTTGTCGTGTGAAACTCTCCTGGCCTCGGCACGAGCTTAGTTACCTCCTTTGGGGGCGGGTGCCAGGTGAATGACATTGATGATACCCTCCGGCTCGTCGCTATCATGATCTTCATCAGGTCGGCGCTGCTGAGCTCGGTTGACCCTTCCACCTTCCTTGATGTAGTCTTTTAGGTGCCCATTTTGCTTATTGTAGGTACAGAACTTGCCCTGATCTCGGGTGGATGGATCGCCTTTCATAGGCTACGGCCATTGGAAGTAGGGTTCCGTCTTGATCTTGCCGAGGAGCTTATAGATGGGCTCCTTGAAGTTCGTGTTGACGGCCTTGTAGGAATCTTGGAGAATTTTTTGTCTCCTCCAGGGGGCGGTTTCTGTTGACACCAAAAATGTCCCTTTGCCTCTCAACATCAGGAAGCCACATGAAGCCGCATCCTACTACAAATGGGCAATGCTACTTCAAGCATCAGATATTGTCATAATCAAATAAAAACTGCAAGATCCTCCAAGACAGCCAAAAGCGAGGTTCACATGAAGTTTCGGGCCATTCCAACATCATTTGGCCTAACTTCACTCATCCGACAGCTGAACAGGCGCTCCTGGGGGTGACGGTGTCGAAGACATCAAAACTTCGATTAGAGTCTACGGATGGTCTCAAAATACCTCCAAAAGGCTCCGTGCCAAATTTCAAGTCAAACCGACAATGTTTGACCCCCCATCAACCTTTGAACAACAAAATCAAGCCTCTCGGCGGCGAGAACCACCGAGGCTATCACTCATCAAACGGAGCATATGGGCGGCTTCAACATGCTTCAAAAGGGTTGCACGTCAAATTTCAAGTCATTCCGACAACTTTTGACCCGACTTTGATGCTCTAAAACAAAATCAAGGCTACTGTCGGCGGAGCACCCCGGGACCACAACACCCAAATCGGAGCCAATGGATCATTTCAAAATGACTCCAATAGGCTCCCTGTCAAATTTCAGGTCAATCGGACATCGGTTGATCGCACATCAAAGCGCGACATCTTCCCCACGGCGAAATCAAGCCGAGCAACGACGGGACCCCAAACGGCTTCAAAACTCAAACAAAAGCCCATGGTTGGTCCTATCTACTGCTCAGCAGGCTTCATCTCAAATTTTGGGTCATTCCGACATCGTTTGACCTAGTTTCGACTCTTGACCGAAAATCGGCAACTCAGGGCGGCAAGGTCTTCGGCTTTTCCAAAAAATAGGAAACTTTGTGCTCTAGTTTTGCTCGACTTCTCGTCCGGTTTTCTTGAGGAGAATCAGGCCAAAAAATCAGGAAAAATGTCAAGAAAAATACATGGGAAAAAAGGACTGAAAAGCTCGAAAAACGGTCGAAGAAAAGGCGACCAAAGGGGACCAAACCCCATGGTCACTGGCGACCCTAGCCCATGGTCGCCGGATTTCCGTCGGAAGGCCCATTTTTTATCCTTTTCGCATTTTGGGAATTCCAGTCCCTGTATTTTTTCAAAAATCTGATTTTTGATGCTTGAGATCGACCGATCTCCGTCTATATCTCGGATCCACCGTCAAGAGCATGAAATCGCCATTGACCGCCAACCAGCTCACCAAGAAAGTACACTTTTTGTCCGACCGATCGAGAAATTGATAAGACAGATGGTACCGGCCCGCTGTTAGCAATCTATGTCTGAAGTTACATGATCATTCGACATCGATCAACATGAAGATCCATCGTCGATCATCGCAAGAAGAATTCCAAAAGACGCGGCACGGCCCACGACTCTTCAAATCCCTGACGACCACTTAATGCTGTTAATTGGCCCAACTAAATGCGATCATTAACTCATTATTTTGGACGGTTCAATCAGATTTAAGAGAATGGGAGTTACAAGCCAAAGCCATCATGTCATTAAAGCCATGAAACTCCTCTCATCATGGAGATTAAAGGTGATTAAATGCCCATCATTCTCCATCCGCCAATCAAATTCAAGGAAAAAGGAGTTATAAAATCAAGAAATAAAAACTTGTAACTCCTCCCATCATGGAGCTTTAAAGCCATCAATGGTCATAAACCCTCCTAAATGGCTACCAAATGCCTATAAATAGGAGAGCATTCCAAGAAGAACGGATCAGAAAAATCAGTCAGAAAGATCCCCGAACCCAAGCCCCGGAAATCAAGAAAAACCATCTAGAATTCCCAAAAGCTCTGTTATTTTGAAGAAATTCTGCTGCAATAAACACCACAAGGTGATTGAAGCTCCCTGGGGGGCACTCCCCCCAAGGCAAAGCTCTCTCTTCTCCTATTCAACATGGCCTAGACGTGGCTTTTCAGCCCGTCTCTTCATTTTTTTATTGGATATAGGACCTTCCCTTGGTCTTTATCCTTTAAAAAAAACTGAAGTCCAAGCCAAGCCAAAAGAATCAAAACATCGCATGTTCTCATCTAAAGGACTATGGCGAAATCCATACATGACTTGGGACCGTCGATCTGAACGAGTCCCCGCAATCTCCTGAGAAGTCAAATCCATTTTCTTACTTTTCTGTTGTATTTTGTATTTTCTTTAAGAGAGAAAAAATCACACTTCTTGTCTTTCATTTTGATGAGATTTGTAAATCGCCTTTCACGGCAAAAAAATCGCCTTTCAGGGCAAAATCGCCTCTCACGGCATTCAAAAAAACCTTGTCTCTTTTCTTAAATATATGTATAATGGAAAGTTAGAAAAAAAAATTGATTTCCTTTCTACTTGCGAAGGTGGATCTCTGGATCACCATTTCTAAATTCCAAGTAGAATAGAAAATCTGGCATACCCATACAAAAATGTTGATACCCGCTTTTCTCCCCTTCCTCCCTCCATTCGGCCTTTTCGGTGACCCCGGGGACGGATGGGGGAGGAATGGAAGAATCGGGTCCATTAGTTTCCTCGCGAAAGGTCGAAGCTCTCATTTGCTAGAGCCTCGTCATCTTCTTGCTCGATGTACCGGTTCACCCTGGTCATCAATGCTTTCATTGTGACTACGGGGGAACGGACCAGGTCTTTACGGAGCTCATTGGTTAGGAGTAAGGCTTGTTGAAAGCACATGATGGCGACGTCATCTTTGGCGTCCTCGATCTGGATATAGATTGTCCATAATCTTTTGGTAAACTGAGTGACATTTTCAGTCTCCCTAATCCGGATCGCCATGAGGTTGTCGTTCGTCTTCGGGATGACTCGGTGTGCTTGAAACTTCTCGACGAAGGAGTTCCAGAGCTACTGCCAGCTCGAAACCAATCCCTCCGGAAGTGCGCAGAACCATCTGAGGGGGAGGTCGCCTAAAGTGGAGGAGAAGACTCTACAGTTCAGGTGGTCGACTTCCCCCCAGATCGACATTCGCTGGGTGAAATGCCGAAGGTGCGCCGCGGGGTCCGAGGCTCCGTCAAAGAGGACGAATCTTAGAACGTTGAATCTCTCAGGGAGAGAGAAGTCCTTTATCTCCTGAGAGAAGGGGGACATGCCTTGGTCCTCTGTGTCGTAGGCGTCTAGCCGGTCTTGATCGAGGCTGACTTCTGCCATCTTGTGCTGGACCTCCCACCTGACATGGCGACCGAGCCATTCTCTCAGGTCCCCAACGTTCTCTGGCCTCAACGACTCTGGCCTGAGCGACTCTGAGTGCATGATAATCAAGGGCCAAACATGGATGGATAGATTTGGATGTGGATTAGAGGTGGGTACAGTAGCAGTCTGATCATATGATTGTGACCTTTTATTCTAGGTCCTCAAAGTTTTATAGATATTGGGGAATTATGAATTTGTCTTTCTTTTGCCATTACTAATTTGTGTCAAAGGAGAACCAGTCCCAATTCAAAGGTGTAAGTGCCTAAAAATTACGGACTTGGTTAGGAGAGGATCAGGCTCTCAATTTGATTATGTGGGAATGAATTATCCTCCTGGAACCTGAAAGGGAAAGCAAAGACAAAGGTCAGAGCCCTTGAGTTAGTTTGGTGACTGAACTGAGGAGGAGTGAATGGAGAAGAAGAAAGAGTATATGAATATCTCTTCTTACATACCTTTGGTGGTTTTACCTCATGCATATATATAGGCGTGAGTTTCATCATTAGGCCAAACCCCTTAGTGGGGGTAGGTGGAGATGGAAGTCTCATCAACCTGCACCTTGCCTCTTGGGTGGGGGTAGGTGAAGGTACTGTCCCATCTGCCCATGCCTCAATGGCTGCGGATGTGACCGTGAGATAAGGCCGACTACTTATCTAGGTCTGGCTCCCAGTCTTCCTATCAGCTCGTCGTCGTACCTTTACGGCAGTGCATTTATGGCTGAATGACAACAGAGACCGATGTCAGGCTAGGGTCGAGACCGAGGTGCGCCCTGTAGGTATTTTCACTAAGATGGGTTTTAGGGTCTTTCAAGGCTGGTACTCCTGCCAAGCTGGGTAAGACCGAGATGAAGAATTATCCTGGCATCAAGAAATGCCCCCACACAAAAGGGATTGGTATGTGTGAAGATTGAATTGGCCAAAGGTAGCTACACATAACAAAAAAATGGCGTCCGGTGAGTGGGCATTGTGGGACCTACTGTAGTTTCGCTACACTTGGATATTTAGAAAATCATGAATTTGGTGGCCCATCGTTATTCAAATTACATCTACAAATCAATAAATACATTAGCTAAGAGGCAATAGGACTAACCATCGGTCTCTCTCTGTATCGTACTCACAGTTTTTTCCTTCTCATACACTTTGTATGATACCCCCTCACAGTTTTTTTCTTCTCTCACACTCTGTATGGTATTCTCTCACATTTAGAAGCCTCCAGAATCTCCCTTCAGTCTCTGCCCCTTTATTTATACTACTCCATGCATATCTACTTTTTTATTCCTCCCTTTTTCCCGCCCATCTCCGTGCATTCCTCTCTTACTTTCCTCCCATCATCGATAAACAATGCCTTAGAACAACCGTATCATAGTCATGCAGAGGTCTGATAGTGATCATCGGCAAAACCTATTAGATGTCCATATGCTCAACATTGACTCACCGGTTGTTGCCATTGTCACCTGTGACAGCTCCATCCTTCATGGATGGATTACTGAATTTTTAGAGAGCGATAGTTTTGCACGTTACAATCGAGTAGGAAAGAAAGCCGTCATAGGCTTTGAGATGGAATGGTGTAGAGAAAGCACGGTGCGGTATGGCTGTAATAGAAAAGATATTCTCATCATCCATGTTTATAATAGTTGTCTCATTTTTCAACTCGAGTGTAATTCAATACCCCACGAGCTATTTGAATTCATGACGAGCAAACGATTGGTCTTCGTTCGGGTGGGCTCGGAGTCCAAGCTCAGAGTATTCCAGAATCTATATCAACTTGAGCTAGCCCGCCAACTCACTGAAGATGGCGGGATAAAATATGTAGATCTCTATGAAATAATACTTGTATTCAGATTAAAATGATACTTGTTTTGGAAAACTATTTTTGGGATATGGATCACCTGTTTGGCCCAAACAGGGAAGCCTTGTTTGGACCGAACAGGGGGTGCCACATGGGAAGAGGAGTCACATTCCATCTCTTGAAAAAAAAATTTCATCTCCTTAAAAAATTCATCTTTCCATGTGGACCCTGTTTGGTCCAAACAGTGCTCCCCTGTTTGGACCAAACAGGTGATCCGGATCCCTATTTTTTATTCTCATGAATAACAGCCAAAGTAAGCCCATTTTATGGGTACTTTTTGAAATAATGTAAACTGTTTTTCTTCATGATCATTTTTATGAAGTAGTGTATATATGTTGATCCCCTGATGTTCAGGAAATTGTATGGGGGTTTGAAAAATCATATTGATAAGTTTAACTTCTGGTAAGCAATATTATTTGCTCCTACAGAAGGCAAATGCTATTTTTTTTTTTTTTCCGGTTCTAAGAAAATCGAGGCCTTTTCTTGGGCTGTTCTAGCCTATCGTCCGACCTTCCCTGTTATGCTCTTGGAGATTTCCAGAGGAAAATCATGTTGGAATAGCCAAATTGTGAAGATACCATGTTTAAACACAAAAGTACTACTGATGGCTCATCAAGCATTCATTGGTATGGGTTGAAGATTAGATTTAAGGATAAGAATGGGACTTGACATCCAGAGTCATCTATCATGTATCGAGGACCGTGGCTTTTGAATCAAGTGGGCCTGATTTTTCTATTAATGGGTTTGAGAGAATTTCAATAGATAGAGCTAAAGCATCTGGAGCATTACACATTTCTTATACTCCTTTGGACACACGCTTGCTTTCTCCTCTGAATGGTAAATGTTCAGTGGAGTTCTCCGGACTCGATCCCACTGTTTTCAGTAGGTGGGACACCGGACATGTAAGGCAAATGTTCTCTGGACTGAATGTGCACTGTAGCTCTATTTGATTGGTGCAGCTCCTTTGATAATCTTGTCAACCCACGATCTGGCATCGGGCCTAATCTTACATTAATTGAACCATTTACTCACCGTTGGATTGAATATAAAAAATATCTATGGATAAGATGCCTTTAAACATTTAAGGCCGTTAAATCAAGGGCTATGATAATTTGGTCCGGCTGATTTCTTTGGCTGCCCTTGTCCATAAGGAGACCTTCTCATCTACCTTCCTCCCATTGATCGATACGCCTCTCAGTGGGCTCAACGAACTGGACTGCTTATAAGCAATGTGCACTCTACTGAACCGGGCATGCACGCATCAATTCTCGCTAGGCGATATGTGGATGTGTCATCAGATACCAACTTATCTCAACATATCAACAAGATATTTTCTATTCCTGAAAGAAAGTTTTCTAAGAAATATCAGACAATATCAATTTGAGCAAACAAATCTTATCTGCGTTTTGGAGGCAATCTTCTATAAACCGACGGGGGTGATCAAGACAGATACACACCGTTCAAGGCAAAATTGACCGGGCGATAGCATCAAATGGGCCAATTTTATAAGAGGCAAGGTCAGAATCTACACTGACTGTAAGATCAAGTGGATCAGATCATAGAGCTGGATTTGGCTCCTCAATAGAACAGAACACAGCCAACGGATTGGCTGAGGCTTAAGATATTGCACCTCGAGGAAGCTTCTGTAACATCTCGTCCCTTAACGGCCTATTAATTATAATTAATTATGTGATTAGTTAGTAAATGTGTTTAGAGTCTAAGTAGTCGGGTTTAACGTCGAATCTCGTGTGCGAAGTCTCGCACGATTCGGAGAGCGTTTGGGTAGGATAGAGAGTCGTTTTACTAATTGAGTGAGTTTTCCGGGGATTTATGAGATTATGAGTTTTGTGAGTTTGGGTGCATTGGGTAGGCTTCGTCGTTTCATGAACCTTAGTCTTCTGTCGCGTTTCGATTCGACGCGTAGAAGAGGGCCGAAAGTCATCCATAGTACTCATGGACCGACCCGGAACTTGACCAAAGCCCAACCCAAGCCCAAGGCCCATCCCCTAAGCCCAATCACTTATATTTAGGTCAAAACCCATCTTCTCTTTCTTTCTTTCATTCATTTCAACAACAACAGCAGAAGCAGTCATCTTCTCTTCTTCTCTTCCGTTCATCTTCTTCTCCCCCATCGACGGTCACCGGAACTCCGGCGAAGACATCCGAACCGTTCATCTTCTTCCTCTTGCCTCCAAGAGTCCAACCATCTAATTTTCTAAGCTTTTCACCCACAACTCATTTCAAGGTAAGCTCCTAAAGCTTGTAAACCTTCTCAATGCCTTCTCTATTAGCTAGAAATGGATTAGGGAGACTCACCTTGACCTTTGGCATGCATTTGTAGGAGTGATTTGGGTTTGGAGAGTTGTTTCATCCTATTGGAGCTTCCAAGAGCTTTTCTTCTCAACTTTCTTCTTGATTTTTAGTCTAGCACATCACCAAGGCAAGTCAATAGATATATTAATGCTTGATATGCTTGTTTTCCTTGATTTGCATGAATAAATTATGGGTTAGATTTCCTTTGCTCAATTGATACCTTAGGAAGTTGAAAACATGATAATTTGATTCATTAATTGAAAGGAATGGATTTAGAGATTTATGACTTGATTAGTGAGTTTTATGTATTGTAGTTAGATGATTTTTATCACTACATGAACTATTTATCAGGTCCAAGAAGAAAGGAAATGGAAAAGTTCCATTTCAGTGCAGAAACAGAGCCCAGGCTCTGTTTCCGCAGTTCACCCGGTCGACCGGGTAGGGACCTCGATCGACCGGCGACACAGGGTCAGGTTCCCAGAAACCTGACCAAAACACTGTTTCTGCTTTTTTATTACAACTGCGGGTCAACCGAGCAAGGCCAGGTCGACCGGACCCCTTGTGTACCAGGTCGACCGGCCAATGGGCAGGTCGACCGAGCCAACTGCTGAATTCCTTCTAGGAAGGGATTTTTACCCCATTGTGGGTGGACTTAGATAGAACTTTGGCTACCCTTTTGTGGACTCATTTGATTTATAGTAAAGATGTTTGAGCAGACATTCTTTACTATTGATCCGGTTGTATCGGGATCGAACCTAGTTCAATCTTGAATGGTTCGGGACAACGGGATACTCTTCTTTAATCTATGCACGAAGATTGTTCGTCCGAGTATCGTGGACCCTAACCCTTTCGTGGACTGAATAGGTTGTACGATGCTTCAGGATTGACATTATACTTAGGATTGGATTGTTTATCGTTTTCGATTCTAAATTGTACCTTCTGGTACTATCTTCTATATGTGATGAGCATGTTCTTTAGTTTCGTTTGCTTTACTTTATTAGAGGATCACTTTGAGAACTTAGATGATGGACTTAGGATCCCCTTTGTCGTTTCGTTTGTTTCGATGTTCGTTTGAAGTGTTGAGGCTAGGGAGCTTTGATTGTCAGGCTTAAAGAGGACTACTATTGATGTTTGTTTGAAGTTTGATTTGATTTGGAATAAAGTAGTTCTCTAACGTTATTGAATCTTGTTCGCGCAAGAAGCCTAGCCCTTCACCGATGTCTTTAGAATTCTTTGCGTCAGGCACCACTCAGCTGTCAACGTTCAGCACAGTTGGGGCACCATCTGTGAGAGGACTGATACTATCCTCGAAGCGAGATAGAGCCAGAGCTCACGGAGCCCGAGCTACTTGAGCTGAGAGTTGTTTGTTCCTCGAGTGTTTGTTCTTCGAAGCAAGATAGAACTAGAGCTCACGGAGCCCGAGCTACTTGAGCTGAGATTGTTCGTTCCTCGAAGCGAGACAGTGCCAGAGCTCACGGAGCCTGAGTACTTGAGCTACGGGTTGTTTGGATATTTGATACTGGCTTTTATCCCAATTTATGATATATATTTAGCATATGTGGACCGCCTACTTTGATAGCTTGTTTATGATTCGAATGCAATGCATCTTCTACGATCAGAGTGTTATGCATCTCTTATAATTATGTTATCGTTTACTCTCTTTAGTACTGCATATCTATGGTGATTTATATGCCTATTGTCTTGTCATCCGTTGTGTTGATGATGCTACTCTTGGTGCATAGGTACCGAACCTTTCTACCCCGAGGAGGAGGAGGCGACGGAAGAAGTTCATGCAGATCAGCCTGATGACTTCCTAGAGTATAGTACGGACGACATTGTATAGCCGTGACGACCCTGTACATGAGAGCTTCACGATTCATCCTCCTAGTTTCATCTTTTGATACTTTTGTTTTGGCCTAGTGTTAGGATGACCTTCTTCTTTGTAAATAATATGTTGTTAACAGTCTTAAACTTTAACCCTAATTATGTTATTCAGTATATTGCTCTTAAACTATACATCTTTAAGATACATCTTGTATTATGAAGCTTCCGCTACTTGTTTTATATATTTGAGGAAATGTTTATACCTCACAGCAGTCTTCAATCCAGATGAGACGTGATTAGGACAAGTGCCATGTAATTATTGTTGGAAAAAGTTTTAATTGTCCCTAATCTCACGCATAACCCCGGTTTCACTTTTGGGGGCGTGACAGTTTCGACGATGGAGATCGATAGGAGCAATGACAATCAATTAGGTGTAAAGGCATAGATAAAATCATTCTAAGAGTACATTTGTGTAGTGTTGATGGGAATGGAACTATGGGGATTTGGGCTCTTCTGCGGAACATATTGCCTTTCCTATCCCCTGAAATGGCTGTAGTTTCAATGTACAATCAGAAAGAGTTGTGACTGTCAGTGGTTGAGATTGACCGATGCCCTGAGCATGAAATGGTGATCAAGGGATGAATGGTTCTGATCAATGTCTTTGATGCCATGTAGAAAAATATTATGGCCGGTGAGCAATGTAAAACAAGAGGCGGAACAATATCTGTAACAACAAGATGTAACAAGAAGATTTTAAGAAATCAAGTCAGAAGGCTTGGACAATAGTATCAACTTCAAAATGTCATAACGTTTAATCCGAACACCATCTTGCAATGCATTGGAGCGCTTGTTTTAAAACTATCCATGTATTCTATGAAATAGAGAACTGTCAGAGGAGAAATGAGGCAAGCTTTGAAGGCCAAAATGCAATTTTCATGCAAAATTTACTATTTACTGTGGTTTTCTATTTTTCTTAATTTTAGGGTTTTTGAGCCCATTTGAGTCTAAATTATATGGAAGCTCTGGAAAAGTAATTTAGGATTAAATCGAGTGTTTTTGGGGTTATTTTTATAGTATTTTTTGTAATTTTTTTGGTTGGGGGACGTTAGGGTTTTGGATGCTATATAAGTTATTGTTGTGTTTCCATTGAGAAAATAACACAAATCTCAATTTTTACTTTAAGGTTTTCCTACATCTTGTGGATTCAAAGTTTTGTTATTGAGATAGGAGGATGATCTTCTTCCATTTTTATACTTAGACGCTTTCTGCTACAATAATAAGATGTACATGTACCCTTCAAATTCGTCTACATCTAATGAGACACCAACAGATTAACACAACATTATGAGTTCTTACGTACAAATAGCATTAATTGTGAGATGACAACAAATCAGAATTAATAAACCACATGGGATCCAGTTTAGGCCTATAAAAGGGACAATATAAAGGTTCAGATTGAACCTTTTCAGAAATGATTTGATTGTGCACCTTCAACCACTGGCCCTCTCCCACAATACCTTTCCTCCTGCAGAAGTCAAAATCATTCCCCTATTCCCTTTAAAGAAAGTTCCCTTTAAAGAAAGTTCCCACCCACACTCACAACACAAATGCACCATCCTTTTACAAACGCTCCAACAACAAGGAGAGTTCAAATAGATTTGCTGTAGTTAAGAGATATTAAGGTTACAATGCGTTAATTAAAATAAAGACCATATTGCATAAGATACCATTGTGAGACAAATGTTATATCCCAATCATACATACCATGGCCATGGAGATCAACGGCCTTCGTACGTCATGCAAGCCATCCCGGCATGTAGTTATTCACACTCGGTCCAGGTGCGGCAATCGATATTTGATCAGCTGGCTGGTACCTAAGAAATACAGAAAATCTAAGTTTCAGCTACTTTGGCTGTTCCTCGGAGAAGAGGAGTTCAACGTTTACTTTTTGAGGAATAAGCTAACAGATACTACAGAATCTTTCTGCAGTTGGGATGGCAAGCTGCTGCTGCTTGTCGCTGCTGTTGTTATTATTATTATTATTATTATTATTATACTACCCGAAAAGTATGGTAAGTGCTGAATTGGAGAGAGTGCAACAATTCAAGAGTGATCAGTGTGAAGGGACCAAATTGATTATAAGAGATTCCATAATTGGAATCCTACTTAACCAGAGTTATCAATTAGCAGGTATGTAAATGGCATCATCATCATCATCAAAGCTTTGTCCGAACAAGCTTGTGACTCCGCCGATTTGGAGTTTTGGTTCCATAACATGGTCTGAGATGCCCATTGAAGGCCTTAAATTTATTGACAAAAGTTGGGAGGCATACCCGATATGGAGAGTGGGTTCACACGTCTCTAAGGGATGGAAGAATCCATCACTCTGTGGTGGGACTTGTTGTCGTCCATATGTAACTGGATGCCCATTAGGATCCCAAACTTGGTGGGGATTTGCCTGCATTCCTTCCTCCAACTGCACAACGTATACAAAAATTAGTCTGTCTAGGTCGATTTCTTCCAACTCTACTGGTTCTATTCCAGAGAAAGAAAAAGTTCTTGAGAGAGAGAGAGAAGGAAAAGAATTAAGTGAGAAAGTAAAACAAAGAAAACCTGAAAAGTTTCTAAATCGCAGTTTTGAAACCTGTAGAGGTGTCTACCTACCCAAACACTTCATTAAATTTTCCAACAAAACAACCATGAGACATTTATCCATCACTGTATCTGTGGGAAAATCATCTTCTTCTTCTTCTTTTTAAGATGTGTTAATCTGGGGGCTCTTAGCTTAGCAGTTAGCTCCTTTCTTTCTTTAATACAAACTTACCTTCTAGCCAATAAAAAAAAAAAAAAAAAAGATTTGTTAATCCCACGGGCTCTTAGCTTAGCAGTTTTTTTTTTTTTTTTTCAAAAAAGTTTAGGTAGAAGTCTACAATTCCCATTCTCATTTTTATCACTTACCCAAAAATACTTAATTAGGATTCCAAAACTGTGAATCCATGCCCCAAGATTTCCAAAAAGAAAGTTCAACATAGATTCTGAAAGCCCTAATGCAGTTGTCTCCAAATGTGCCTAACAGACCTTTTGTTTGCATAAAAACATATAGGAATTTATGTAAAATGAACTCAAGAATTATTAAAGAGGTGCGGGAGAGAAGAATATAGGGTGATGCAGCCAGGATGCAAATGGTTCATTCCATGGAGGATCCAGACTTGGGTTTTGATCTAGTTCCGACATGGAACCTTTTTTTTTAATTTGGTTCCGACATTAATTAAAAAAAATGGATTTAGTTTTAAATTCAAAACCGAAATAAGACGTATATTGCATATAAAAGGGCTTAAAATTATATAAAATAATAAAATTGGCACTCGATCAAACGGTTCACTCCATTTCAATCTATCAAAGCCCAGTGTGACCCATGTAAATAGGAGGGATTGGTTTGGATGGTCCATTCGGATGGACCAGTAGGTGGCCCCACGAGGGGGCTTGTACCGTAAGATAGGTAAGGGAAGCTTGTACAAGAGCATTACTCATGCTCCTATACTAATGCTCCCACACAGCTTCTCTTACCGTTTTACTTTAGAAGCCACATAGTGGAGCACACTTGGAACCCCACAAATCATGGAACACGGGGGATTCAAAGATCTAAGTTAATCTAATACATGTAACTCATTCATCCGTGCTCCATAAGTTTAATGACTTTATATAAAATAATAAAATTGGCCCTCAGTCCAATGGTTCACTTCATTCAAATCTATCAAAGCCCGGTGGGACCAATGTAAATAAGAGGGGTTGGTTTGGATGGCCCGCTCGGATGGACCAGTAGGTGGCCCCATGAGGTTTCTTATACCGTAAGACAGCAAGGGAAGCTTGTATATGAACATTACTAATATATATATATATATATATATATATGAGATGCTACTATGAGAGATATATCTCACCTTATATGACAGATAGGGGTGGGGGCTCTTACATTTAAGTTGTTGGCATTGGATATGTATGTAGGGCCTTCACCCAATCTCTCAGTTGAGGTGAGAGATTTTTCTCATGGGAGCATCTCCCTATATATAAATATTCATTCCTCACCATAGGGTGAGAGACACATAGTGGGGTAACATACTGGGGCTGATTTTATGATCCATCTGAATCATCTGCACACACAGGACTCCCTAAATTGCAATAGATCCATTGAGTTTTCATTCATCAAAATGGACTAGAGAGATGGAAATTTCATCTTAACATAAAGTCGTTAAACTTGTGGGCCAAAGATGAAGGGGTTAGAGGCATATGCTTGATCCCAAATTTGATATATAGGCATCCAAAATGTCTCTCTCCATCACCCATGTCCCACCCTTAAAACTTATATAAATTTCTCTATATGAATGTAATTGTGTTGTATTTGGATTCTAAGGTCGGGACATACTAGGATTCGTTTTCATTCGATCTGAATATTTTGGAACCAATATGCATGGATTTGGACTCAAATTTGAGTTTCTCCTAGATACAAAACTAAGTTCTAGGCCATATTTATTCGGAAGTAGAGACTTTGAATACTTGGATAATTGAATACCCATTTGCAACCTTAGAAGTAGATTGGAGCTTCACTTTCCCATGTAATGAAATATCAAGGTAATGGTTGCATATTCATTTCCATCTTCTTTTAATTCTGTTTTCCTAAAAGCAAAGTTGATTTAATGCACTTTTTTTTTTAGGAGTTCGCCTTTGATTTTTGAACTACTTTTGGTATGCATGCTATGTATTCAGTTCCAATGTATTTTACTAATAGTTCTCATATAAAGGAAAATTAATGAACTTTATAATAATTTGTGGTGATTCAGACATGCAAAAAACATCACAATTGACCGACTTTAGGGCTATAATGAATTGTATGTTAATTAACAAAGGAATCATTTTTTCTCCCTAAAGTTGATTCAAATAGGGAAAGATGAACTCCACTAATTTTTTTTCTCCTCCTCCCTCCTTTAATCGACATCCGAATGTGTATTTAATATTTGTGTAAAATGTGAAAGGATAAAAAAAAATTTTAAATCACGTACCCTCCTTTTCAGGTTCTTGTTGGCTTCACTAAGCATGTGTTCCTGCATAATTAAGGGAATGGTCAAAAAAGAAGAAAAATGAAATAAAAAAAAATAAAACCCCTTGTACAAGTCTCTCTCTTGTACCCGTCGTTGGAGGTCTGCGAGTTGATCGAGCATGTACTGAGTCTGAAAGTATGGAAAGAATTGAAAGTCAGTAATGTGGTTCAAATGATGGCTCAGTTGTTCTCTAGTTGAACTAGTTCATATATCTTATAAGAATACAATGCTAGGTTGTAATAATTTGCAAAACCTTGAGCAACAAAGTGAGCACCATATCTATGGGATAAGATAATATTGATGGTATGACAGTGTGATGATTGATCTGTCCCTGGGCAATTCCGGTCAGGTTAACATTTAGTATTAGTGGGATGTACATTTTAGTGTTCCAGGTTCCAGGTCATGACTCGTGGTGAGAGACCTGGTCACTTGATTGGCCTCTAGCCAATCGTATTAAATTACTTCATATGTAAAATTCATGTCTCTGTTTGTGATTTGTGAAAATCTATACCGAAATTAGAATGGAAGCTTTCAAACTTTCTCTATCCATAATATAGAACCTTTTGTACTCAAGAATGAAATAGAACCTTTTGTACTCAGGATACTCGTTGGTCTACTACTGGTTGGTGCATGTATCTCGGAAATTCTCTCATTTCTTAAAAATGTAAGAATCAAGAGCATGTTTCTCGATCTTCCACAGAGGCTTAATATAGGGCAACGTCTTCTATCTGTTTTGAAATCTTATGGGTCTGGAGACCTCTCTCAAATCTCGGCGCTGCTCAATCCTCTCCTACTTCTTTGCATGTAAATAATATCGGGCTATCAGGATCATTGAACATCGTATCTTCCATGAACGCATCAAGCATATTAAAGTGAGTTGTCACTTTATTCGGGATGAATTTAAATGTGATGTCATTTTTTTACCTTAAGTCCCTACTGAGCTTCAATTTGTTGATATCTTCACCGAATGACTTCCTCGGCCTCGACATCAAGTTCTGGTTACCAAATTACTGCGACATGACTCTCCAGCATCAATTTCAAGGGGGGTGTCAATCATACCCATCATGCGCAGGCCCAACTAGGCCCATTACTTGTATTGTAATTAGATATTGTATTCTAGTTAACCTACAATTAGTCAAGTACTCTTTCTATATTAGGGTAGCCATAATTTAGGGATTTAAGTTGTATTAAGAGACTGTTAATATGGTATTAAACCCTTATATAATGTGAATGAGTGAACGCTAAAAGGGACACACGAATTCAACAAGGATCTTTCTCTCTTTCTCTCTCTAAGTGTTTTGTATTACATCTTCTCATAATGACAATGCCCAGTGAAATAGGAAGAGAAAAGCATATCCACATGAAAAAAAAATGAAACAACTTTATGGCTATGCATGCATGCCATTTTGGGACCAAAATTCAGCATCGTGCCGTACATTTTAAGAAACTAACATTCTTACCAAAAAACAAAGAAGAAAGAAGAAAGAAACTAACATATTTAGTAAGCTTCTAAATGTAAAAAAGAGAAAAGATATTGTATTCTAGTTAACCTACAATTAGTCAAGTACTCTTTCTATATTAGGGTAGCTATAATTTAGGGATTTAAGTTGTATTAAGTGACTGTTAATATGGTATTAAACCCTTATATAATGCGAATGAGTGAACCCTAAAAGGGACACACGAATTCAACCAAGGATCTTTCTCTCTCTCTCTAAGTGTTCTGTATTACATCTTCTCATAATGACAATGCCCAGTGAAATAGGAAGAGAAAAGCATATCCACATGAAAAAAATGAAACAACTTTATGGCTATGCATGCATGCCATTCTGGGACCAAAATTCAGCATTGTGTCATACATTTTAAGAAACTAACATTCTTACCAAAAAACAAAGAAGAAAGAAGAAAGAAACTAACATATTTAGTAAGCTTCTAAATGTAAAAAAGAGAAAAGAAAAAATAGAGAAGTACCCTTGTTGATCTGATCTGCTTCAAAGATGCATCCAACTGTTTTTCAAGAGTGTCGAGCTCCTTGCTAGTTAGAGGGCCCAAGTCTTCGCCCAGAAGATTTCTGGAGTCACCGAAATTGTTATGAACGATGTGATCGTGATATCATTTTGATATACAATTTTTCTTTTCTTTCATAATGGAGGGGCTACGTATGCAATTCATGTTAAACTTAATGCAGAAATAAAATGTAGAAGGTTGTCATAGATAGCGGTTAGTGTGTGATAGTTTGTTTCCCTTGCATATAATTGCAGTGGGCAATTACTTCATTTTAGTGGGTTGGTTATTACTAGTGGTAGTGGCCATTTAGAGCATTTACAAAAATATCAAACTTACATATAGGTAAGTGTGCATTTAGTATATTTACTACAACAGTGTGGTGGGCATTCACATGGCAATGTGAGCTTTGCTTTTTTTCTTTTTTTTTTGCTAAAGGGTAATTGTATTAGAGAAGGGGGAGGAAATCGAGGCAAAAGAGCCCCCAAAAGAGGAAGCCAAAATAGGCCACTTTACAAAATAAGAAAGGAGAAGCAAACCAAAGGGGCAATATAAACTATCAAACCTCTAATAGTAGAGGAGGAGACAAATTATTACAAACAACCTTAAAAGGCCTGCCAGAAAAAGGTTTGTCTATTCGTCTGAGAGAGGAAGAAAGGAGCTCTATCAGGTAGAACTTGGCATTCGTCTGAGAGGCTCTAGAGTTCTTGAAAATATGAATGAACATTGGCTATTTGAGAATAATATTGTAATGCATTTGATATAGTGATTATTCATAAGAATTGGTCTTCATCCTATTGTTTGTGTTATATATGGTTGTGATTAGTCTTTAGATTTCCTTTTCTCAAACTAACCGTTGAGAAGAGCAGACGCAGACGGAGAAAACTAGAAGCAACCTGTGCATCTTATCAAAGTGGGATTAGAGTCGGTTGGAGAATCTACCACCATGGCCCAACCAACGATGACAAATAATAGTGCAATGGTTACTCTTTCACAGCGGTCCCTACCTTTCTTCAAAGGCATAGGTTATGATTCTTGGAGCACAAAGATGAAGACCCTATTTAGATCTCAAGATTTATAAGAACTGGTAGAGAAAGGCTATGATGATGCGGGGACTTTTGCTGAAATCTTAAGGACACCATTAACAGAGATATCAAAGC
Organism: Cinnamomum chago; assembly: GCA_038049695.1. NCBI lineage: Eukaryota > Viridiplantae > Streptophyta > Magnoliopsida > Laurales > Lauraceae > Cinnamomum > Cinnamomum chago. Next base: position 40,301,784 of record CP142453.1, on the reverse strand, counting down.
TCTCTTTTTTATTCGGTCAGCCATGGGTTTGACAATTTTTCCATGAGTCTCAGCAGCCATAAAACCAAAAGAGGCATGGGCATATCACGGTAGTGCCAAGGTATTGACAATCAAACTCCAAATACTTTGCAGAAAATTCGAAATTAGTGTATGAAAGAAACTAAGACTATAAATGATTACTTTTCTAATGTTTCAGAAACCTAGAACTAGATAAAAGCCTAGGGCGAAAACTTTATCTAATCAAGGGGTTGTTGAAAAGAATTCTACAAAGTTTGCAGACAAAATATGACCATGTTGTTGCGGCAATTGAAGAGACGAAGGATTTGATTCTTCTTTCTATTGATGGATTGATGAGATCTCTTTGATCACCTGAGGAAAGACTGAATAGATCTAAAGAAAATTCCGTAGAAAGTGCATTTCACACTATTATGAATTTGTCTAAATAGAAAGACATTGAAAGTAAGGGTGAATTAAGCAATATGAATTTAGCTCCTAGAGGCTGTGGTGAACGTTCTAATAGAAAAAGAGGAAGGGGAGGAAAATCCGATGGAAACAACCAAAGAAATAGTGAAGGAAAAAATAATGAGCCAAACGAGAAAAATAAAAAATAGTAAGTCCCTCCATCCTACTTTTGTAAAAAATCTAATCACATTGAGGGGTTTTGTCAGCTCAAAGAAAAACATGCAAATTTTGTTAAAGAAAATGAAAAAGAAGAAACTGTATTTCTTGCATGCTATTCAGTTCATGAATATCCTTAATATGATTGATAAATGGATATAGGCTACAATAACCATATGATAGGGAGTTTGGATGCTTTTATCAGTTTGGTTAAATCTGAGCAAGCTGAAAATGGGAGATGAAAATATTTGTGAAGCGGAAGGTAAATGTGTCGTGAAGCTAAATTCCTATGGTTGGAATTCAATAAAAAAAATATACTATTTATTCTTGATTTGGACACAAGCTTGCATATTGTGGGAGAATTTATTTTGGATGCGTATTCTATCATTTTTGAGGATTTGTGAGGATAAGACTAGGAAAGATTTATTAGCTAAAATTTTTAGTACTAAAAATAAGATTTTTTCTCTGAGTCTTAATGGTGATGAGAAACATGTATTGAAAGCATATTTGTTGGATGAGAATTAGTGCATCATAGATAACTGCATTTGAGTTTCAGAATTTTGGAGTTTTTGTTTAAACAAAATATGGCGAATGGTTCACCTTTTATCAAGCATGTGGATAAAATTTGTGAAAGTTGCATACTTGGAAAATATCACGGTGATGCATTTCCAAAGCGAAGTTCACGAAGAGACTTTAAACCTACCAATTTAGAGCATGCGGATGTGTGTAGTCCAATGCAAATTCTTTCAATTAACAATATATATCTGGTTATTTTTGTTGATGACTATAGTAGGATGACATTGGTGTACTTTGTCAAGGAAGAATCTAATGCATTGTATGTTTTCGAGAAATTCAAGAATTATGTTGGAAAAAAAAAGGTGGTTATTTTTAGAATATTTTACTCACTAGCAGAGGGTGAATATATTTCACATTAGTTTAAAAAGGATGAATTTATTTCACATGACTTTGATTCTTTTGAGAAGAGAATAATATTTATAGGCAATTGACTATGAGCTACATGTCTTTACAAAATGGTATGCCAGAGCAGAAAAATAGGAGTCTTGTAAAACGAAAAAAGCATGTTGAAAGCAACTATTTATTTTTGGGTTGAAGCAGTATTATAACAGCCTGTGTACTTAATCGGAGTCCCATCTCATTCGTGGAAAATATGAATCCTCTTGAAGCTTGGACTGGTTAGAAGCCAAAGGTAAAGCATCTCAGAGTATTTTGTTGAGTTGCTTTTGTTCATGATCCAAACGAGAAAAGGCAACAAGTTGACGATAGTAGTATCAAATGCAAATTTGTGGGTTATGGTGTTGAATATAAGGGGTATCATTTCTATAATCCCCTTAAAAAGACTTATGGTGTTGAATCTAATAGTGTCGTGATGTGATATATGATGAGCAAGATGGATTGGAAATGGAGTGAATCCCACGATGGATAATGATGGCAATTCTAATTCACTTCCACCAAGCACCCCTTCCACCAAGCACCCCTTCAACACCAATAAGTTCACTTTCATCAAGTTCTTCATCTTCCTCAGAACCGCATGAACAAAGACTTAACCGCACCACTGCCAATGAAGAACAAACAGCTCTAAAAGCTTCCTCTTTTTTTGAACCCTCAAGTTCTCAAGGAGGAAGAGGTCGTGGAAGAGGAAGAGGTGGTCGAGGCCATTGAGGTGGTGGATGGTCTGGACATCGAGATGACAGCAAGCCATCTCATGTTTTCAAAAGAAATGATGACTCTGAAGAAAAAGGAGTATACCATTTTGATAAGTCAAAAGTGGAGTGCTATGGGTGTGGAAATTTTGGGCACTACAAGAATGAGTGCTACACGAAGTTACCAAAAGAAAAAGGAGAAAAGTCAAACTTTGTGGAGAAAAAGGAGGAAGACACTTTTGATGGCTTTTCATGCACTGACAGAGATTGATCAAAAGACATGGTATGTGGACACGGGTTGCAGCAATCACATGAGTGGATGTAAGTCTTCCTTTATTAATTTGGATGAAAGTTTTCACACGGCAGTGAGTTTTGGTGACAAATCAACAGTGAAAGTGATGCGTAAGGGAGATATTCAAATCAGAACTAAAAATGACTTTATTGAAACTATCTCAAATGTTTTTTTTATTCCTGATTTGAAGAAAAACTTGCTGAGTGCTGGTCAATTATAAGATAAAGGTTATAGGATTACAATCTATAAAGGAGAGTGTGAAGTGTATGATCCAAAAAGAGGCTCCATTGCTGTTGTAAAAATTTCTTCCAATAGATTGTTTCCTTTGAAAATCAAGACTGCACAGGCTTGCCTGCTTGCCAAAGAAGATGACCCGTGGAGATGGCACTACAGATATGGCCATTTGAACTTTAATGGCTTGAGAACACTTCACCAGAAAGGGATGGTCACTAGCTTACCTGAGATAACTCCTCCATCAAAGGTGTGTGAAGAATGCATCACTGGGAAGCATCAAAGAAACTCTTTTCCAAGTGGCAAGGCAGCAAGGGCTCAATCAATCCTGGAGATGGTCCACTCTGATCTATGTGGACCAATAAATCCCATCTCAAATGGTAATAAGAAATTTCTCATCTCCTTTACTGATGATTTTAGTAGGAAGACATGTGTCTATTTCTTGCAGGAAAAATCAGAAGCATTTAAAGCATTCAAAAGCTTCAAAATGAATCAAAAAAGAAGATTAAAACACTAAGAACTGACCATGGGGGAGAGTATTGCTCGAAGGAGTTTGATCATTTTGTAAAGAGAAAGGCATCAAGAGATAGCTGACCACTGCCTATACACCACAACAAAATGGTGTAAGTGAGAGGAAAAATCGCACCATTCTCAATATGGTTCGAAGTCTGCTAATCAAAGGAAAAATTCCCAAGAAGTTTTGGCCTGAAGCTGTGCTTTGGTCAGTTCATATCTTAAACAGAAGTCCCACATTTTTTTGTTAAGAATATGACTCCTCAAGAAGCTTGGAGTGGATTGAAGCCTACGGTTGATCACTTTAGGGTGTTTGGGTACATAGCATATGCACACATCCCTGATGAGAAAAGAAAGAAGTTGGATGACAAAAGTGAAAAATGTGTTTTCCTTGGTGTAAGTGAAGTCTCAAAAGCTTTCAAACTGTACAATCCAGTTACGAAGAAGATAGTGGTAAGCTGGGATGTGATATTTGATGAAGACACCATGTGGAATTGGTCTGAGAATAGATCGGTTCAACAACAAATTCCAGTCGATGATGATTCAGACAAGGAAGATATAGCAGCTCTTGAAACTCAAGCCCAGCAGTCACCTCAACCTGAAGTTCAGTCATCTCAACAGTCTGAAGAAGAGGGATACAAACTGAGAAATGAGAACTCAAGGAAGAGGCCAGCATGGATGATGGATTACGATGTATGTTATTCAAGTTTTGATGATGAAAATGCTCACTTTGCATTATTTGCAGACAGTGATCCAATCACATATACTGAGGCTGTTAAGGAGGAGAAATGGAGGGAAGCAATGGACAATGAAATCAAGTCCATTGAGAAGAATCAAACCTGGGAGTTAACTAATCTTCCAAAGGGAAAGAAAACCATTGGTGTTAAATGGGTGTTTAGAACAAAGTTGAACGAAAAAGGTGAAGTTGACAAGCACAAAGCTCGTTTGGTAGCTAAAGGCTACAAGCAGGAGCAAGGCATTGATTACAAAGAGGTGTTTGCCTCAGTTGCAAGGCATGACACGATCAGGTTAGTGATCTCTCTTGCAGCCCAAAATTCCTGGTCAATTTTTCAGTTAGACGTGAAGTCAGCATTCTTGCATGGCAACCTGCAAAAGGAGGTGTACATTGATCAACCACCAGGTTATGAGAGAAAAGGAGAAGAAGAGAAGGTGTTCAAACTGAAGAAAGCACTCTATGGACTGAAACAAGCACCTCAAGCTTGGTATAGTCGCATAGATGTTTACTTTGCTAAGCTTGGATTTCACAAATGTCCTTTCGAGCACACACTTTATGTCAAGACTGAGGAAGGAGGTAAACTACTCATGGTATGCTTGTATGTTGATGACTTAATATTCACTGGAAATGATGCTAAAATGTTTGATGAATTTAAGACGTCTATGATGACGGAGTTTGAAATGACTGATCTGGGATTAATGCACTATTTTCTTGGATTGGAAGTCATTCAAACTACTGTTGGTAATTTCATCTACCAGAGAAAGTATGCGTAGGACATTCTTAAAATGTTTCAGATGGAATTTGGAACTCCAATTGAACTCGGCTTAAAGCTATGCAAAGACAAAGGTGGAAAGGAGGTTGACAGTACTTTCTATAAACAGATCATTGGGAGTCTCATGTACTTAACATTCATGAGGCCTGACATCATGTATGCAGTGACTCTAGTGAGCCGATATATGGAAAAACCAACTGAAATGCATCTCAATGCAGCAAAGAGAATTCTCAGGTATGTAAAGGGGACAATTGATTATGGTCTGTTTTATAAAAGGGAAGATGGTTCTGGTTTTGTTAGGTACACATACAGTGAATATGCAGGTGATATAGATGACCGTAAGAGCACTTCCGGTCATACTTTTCTGCTTAACTCTGGTGCAGTATCGTGGTCCTCAAAGAAGCAACAGATTGTGACACTTTCCTCAACAGAAGCTAAATTTGTAGCAGCAGTTGCGAGTTCCTGTCAAACTATGTGGCTCAGAAAAATGCTTGAAGTGCTTGGTGATGTTCAAAAGGGACCAACGACCATCTACTGCGACAACATGTCAACTATCAAGTTATCAACGAATCCAGTCATGCATGGGAGAAGTAAACACATTGATGTTCGTTTTCATTTTCTGCGTGTTCTGTGCAGAGATGGGAAGATTGTACTGGATTATTGCAAGAGTGGGGAGCAGGTTGCAGACATAACTAAGCCTTTGAAGCAGCTTGCATTCGAGAAACTGAGAAGCTTGTTGGGAATTTGTTCACTTCGAAGCATTGAACAGGAAGATGATTATGTGATGGTGGGGAAACCCTAAACTGTTTTTCGTAAAAATCAGTTTAAGGGAGGGTGTTAAAAGTTATTTAGTTATGTTTAATTAGTTTTTTAATTAAATGAAGCTGACATGGCAATGTAGAGACCAAGTCAAGCTGGAGTCCTAGAGTGTAGGAGTTGTGGTTAGTTTGTTCACCACGTTCAAATTTGCTTCAGTTATTTAAGGTAGTGGAACTCCACAAAATCTACACATGTTGTGTTAGTGGGTATTGTGGAGATTGTTATTAAGTTGTAAGCTTTGTTTTCAGTTATATATATGAGAGAAAAACTGCAGTATTCAAGTATTGTGAAATACATTTGTTCAAGCATCCTTTTCCGTTTAAGTTAATTCCAGTTTTCAAAAAATCCTGTTATGTCCCCTCCCACTGACATAATCTATGGTATCCAGGATAAAATTCCAGCTCCTTCTGTGGACTGCTCAAATCCTTTTTCCATCTTGGAAAATAGCTGCTTAGCTAACCCAACCTCTTCCACCTCTTATTCCAAAAATCTAGTGGCAGCCTAGCATAAGGGCAATCCAGCCAACCTGGTCCCTCAGGCCCCTAAGCCTTCTCTCCCCTGTCCCTCTACCTTGGAACTGCAAGTCCCAGTGTCACCTTCACCTTCCCCCCTCTCTACCGAAAAGACAGAAACAAGATCCCATTCTATATGGTAACCTCTAGCAGTAGTCCCTCAGCTTCACTTAGGGAATGTTTGTTAAAAGGCAAGGAATCCATAGATTTAATGATTCTTCACTACCACTAGAACAAGGATTCCTCGCTAAGGATTTCACATTGATATTGGTGTGTATCGATGCATATAGCTGAGAAAAATACAGTTAGGTGTGCAAATCCACTTAAGTGAGGATTTTCAAATCTTATGGAGGGTGTTCGGATCTGAAAATCCTAACAAATGATGATTTCCATTTGTCCAAATCCTCAGGAATTTACAATTACCATACATGGATTTACCACAACTTTAGATAAACCAAAAATCTTTTTCCTAAAGATTTCGTTGCCAAACATGCCCTTAGCAATCCAAATAAATCCTAGGTCCCAACTTTGGTGGTAGACTTATCCTCACTTAGAGTCAAAGGCAAAAGGAAAAACAAAAATAGTGGAACTTCATCCCTAGGACCTAAAACTGGGAGCAATAGTGGCCCTCCCTCCCCCAATCTCATCCATCGATCAAGATCTTCTTCTGGAATTGTAGGGGGATAACTAATAACCCCACCAAGGTGATGCTGCATCACATAATTGTCTCTCACAAGCCTGACCTCATTTTCCTAACTAAGCCAAAAACCACTTTGAACTCTTCCATAACCATAAACTTCCACTCTCTTGGCTCCATCTCCTCCTTCTCTAACCAAACCAACTCCCTTCGGTGCCTCTACAATCCTAACCAAAATTTCATTTTCTCCCTTCAAGACCACTCAAATCAACATATTACAATAGAATTTGCAGACCCCCAAAATTCCTCCCTTGGAATAGTTACTGGAGTCCATGGCTCCACAGACTACAGAATTAGAAGAGACCTCTGGGACCACGTCACTAACTCTTCCCAAACCAGTCTACCCTGGTGTGTGATAGGAGATTTCAACTCCATCCTCTTGGCCTTCGAGAAACTCAGTATCCGGCCTTTTCCCTCCCCCTCTGTCAAGGATTTCAATGACATGGTCCTTTCCTTAGGCCTCAAAGACCTAGGTTTTAGAGGGAACAGTTTCACTTGGGCCAAAAATAGGCAAGGTCAAGCCTATGTAGCCGCCAGATTGGATAGAGCCTTCACTAATTCAACTTGGCTAGATAGATTTGTGGATCCTATGGTTACTCACCTTCCCAAGTTGTCCTTAGACCACAGTCCCCTCCTTTCTCATAGAAAAGATAGTTAAGATCTGATGATCATGTAATGAGAGAAGAATTTGGGGGGAAAGTTGATCTCTTAACAGAGCATCGACTATCCATTTTATAATAGAATTTACCCAATTACAAGCTATTAATCGGTAGCAATTACAAGCTAATTACAATCAGCAATTAAGGAAATAAAGATAAAAGGAATCCTAATCTCTATACATAGAAGTATATCTATGATACAAGCTGTATAAGATTTATCCCAATCCCACACGTGGGATATTCTACATGGGCCTAGATGGGCCAAGATTAGTGTACATGGGCCTATTTATTTCATGAGTTATCTTCTACACTCCCCCTCAAATTGATGTGGTGATGCAGAAAACATCAATTTGGAAGTAAGATCATGATGACGCATTTTGGGAAGAGCCTTGGTGAAGATATCCGCCAACTGGTTAAGAGTAGAGACATGAGGAAGGGATATCTTCTCAGTAACGACGTGCTGACGGATGAAGTGACAATCAATCTCAATGTGTTTCGTCCTTTCATGAAAGGCTGGATTGTTAGCAATTCTGGTAGCACTAGTGTTGTCACCATGAAGAGGTGTAGAACGACCAAGGAGAACACCGAATTCACACAAAAGACGGCGTAGCCAGATGATTTCGGCACTAGCAGAGGACATTGCCCGATATTCTGCCTCGGCCGAAGACTTCGAAACGGTGGTTTGCTTCTTGCATTTCCACGAAATGAGAGAATCCCCAAGAAACATACACCATCCAGTAGTAGAGCGCCGAGAATCGGGACAACCAGCCCAGTCGGCATCAACATAAGCAGATAAGCACAAAGAAGTACCCGAAGAGTAGAATAGACCATGGTGAAGAGTGCCTTTAACATAGCAGAGTATGCATAAAGCCGCTGCACGGTGAGATTTGTGGGGATTGCTAACAAACTGGCTAACCGTATGAACAGCATGAGAAATATCTGGCCGAGTCATAGTTAAGTAGAGCAAACTACCAACTATCCGCCGGAAAATAGAGGGATCATCCAAGGGAGGGCCATCATTCGAACTGAGTTTGCTGTTCAATTCCATAGGCGTATCAACCGTGTGAGCATCATCAAGCCTTGCCGAATTAATCAAATCTGTAACATATTTGTGCTGATGGACCCGAATGCCAGATTTGTTACGAACAAACTCAAGCCCCAGAAAGTAAGTGAGAGGACCAAGATCCTTCATTCTGAAGTGGCGAGTAAGATGAAGTTTGAGATCCATAATGCCAGCAACATCATTGCCACTAAGAATCATATCATCAACATAGACTAAGAGAAATGTGTAGCCTTTCAGAGTCCATCTGATGAAGAGGGAACTGTCAGAGTGACTCTGGAGAAAGCCAACTTGAAGGATAGCTGTCCGAAATTTATCAAACCAAGCCCTGGGAGCCTGCTTAAGCCCATAAAGAGCTTTCTTCAATTTACAAACATGTTGTGGAGGACAAGCATATCCCAGAGGTGGTTTTAAATACACAGTCTCACGCAAGTCGCCATGCAGAAAGGCATTTTTTACATCCATTTGCCATAGGGGCCAGTTGCGGGCTGCAGCTACACAAAGGAGAGTGCGAACAGTTGTCATTTTAGCCACTGGTGCAAAGGTCTCCTCATAGTCAATCCCATATTCCTGTTTATAACCCTGTGCAACTAATCTGGCTTTGTAGCGGTCAAGACTCCCATCAGAGTGAACTTTTATGGAATAGATCCATTTACTGCCGATTACAGATGCACCGTTAGGGGCCGGTACCAACTCCCATGTTTTATTTGCTTCTAGAGCAAGCAACTCCTCATTCATAGCATCCTGCCAGTAAGCAATCTTCGAGGCCTGTGAATATGAGGTGGGTATAGGAGCACTATCCAAAGAAGTGAAAAGAGCAGGAAAACCATAACGGTCAGGGGTAACTGAAGGACGACTAGAGCGTCGCAGGGGTATGATATTATCAGAAGAAGCATTAATACCTGAGGGTGCAATAGGTGGCACTGGCAGAGGATCAGGAGAGGGAGTCCCCACAGGAGGAACTGTGTTACGCCGAACATAGACATTGGTAATAGGAGGTGGAGAAGTCGCGGGGAAGTGCGGCATATAAGACACAGCAACATGGTGAGTATCCAATCGCAAAGAAAAGAAAGGAATGTTTTCCAAGAAGATCACATTACGAGATATTCGCATGCGTTTTTCGGATTGATCATAACACAGAAATCCCTTGTGTTCAGTACTGTAACCTAGAAAGATACATTTGGCAGCCTGAGGAGACAACTTAGTGCGCTCTGTAGGTGGAAGATGAACAAAGCACAGGCAGCCAAACACTCGTAAGTGAGAATATGAAGGGGCATGACCAAAGAGAGTTTCATAAGGAGTAGTCTTTCCTAGAACAGAGCTAGGATGACGATTGAGGAGATAAACAGCAGTTTGTACAGCATCACACAAAAAGGTAGGAGGAACTAAGGATGCAAGGAGGAGAGAACGAACAGTTTCAAGAATATGTCTGTTCTTCCTCTCCGCAACACCATTTTGTTGTGGAGTATGCGGGCAGGATTTTTGGTGAAGAATTCCTTTATCAGAAAGGAAGGCAGAAAAATCATGGGACATGTATTCTCCACTAGAGTCAGACCTAAGAATTTTTATTTCTTTTTGAAATTGTGTTTGAACCATTTTGTAAAACTTTTGAAAAAGAGAAAGTACTTCAGACTTGAAGCGCATGAAATAAATCCAAGTGAAACGGGAATGATCATCAATGAAGGTCACATAATACTTAAAGCCTGTCCTACTCATGGTGGGTGCAATGCCCCAAACATCAGTGTGAATAATATCAAAAGATGATAAAGCACGAGAACTATGAACAGGAAAAGGCAAGATATGACTCTTACTCAAACAACAAGTTTCACACTTAGATTGAAGTAAAGAGGACATCATTTGAGTATCAAAAGTGGGTTCTAAACAACCATTTTTAAATAGGGAAAGTAAAGAAGCATTGCTCACATGACCAAGACGACTATGCCACACTGTCCACAATTTATCTAAGTTAGGAGAAGAAGAAGAAAAGAGAGAAGAAGAAGAAACGAGCGAGTGATGTCCAATGTCCAGCAGAAACAGTCGACCATGTTTACTCCCCGTCGCGATCACCTTCCCAGTTTGCCGCCCCTGTATGACACAACCAGTGGAAGAAAAGTTAATATGGTACCCATCATCAATAAGTTGTCCGACAGAAAGTAAATTTGCTGATAATTTGGGAACAAAATAGACATTGGAAAGGTGAAGAGACTGGCCAGAGACACTAGATAAAGTAATGGTACCAATTCCAGAGATGATTAATTGGTCTCCATTAGCAGTGGTGATTTTGTCTTTGCCAAGGTAAGGGTGAGAGGCTGTAAAGCTACTTTCTACAAAAGTCATGTGGTTTGATGCTCCTGAATCTAGAAACCATGTGGAGGGGGTGATGAATGAAGATAAAGAGACTGAAGAATGAAAAGCCGGGAATGCTAGAGGAGAATGAGGATGATACCGACCACCATGAAAGCCCATAGATGCGTAAGCTGATGGCACCGTGTTTTGAATTGGTTCTTGAATTGGGGTTGGAGTCATGGAGCAACCAAGGACTAAGAGCAGCAACAGCAATAGCAAATATGCACACAGCAGTGATGGCGCAGTAAACCCAGCAGCAGCAAGTAGTACCAAGAAATATACTAAACAGTGAAGCAGAAGGCAGCAGAGAAGATGAAGTCTGCTAAAAACAGCAAGAGAATGTGCTGTAATCTGTGTTAATTTGATTGAATCGGCTAGAACCTTGCTAGAAGTGTGCTAAAACAGCAGAGGAGGTGTCTGATGAGCAATCCAGCAGCAGACAGCACAAACATGGCCAATAAAGCACCCAGGCGACCTTGATTTTGGAGGCAGGAGTTGTGCGTGGACCCCACAAAATGATCTAATCACAGATCATGTTAGAATCTCTGGAAGGAGTCCAAAAGTACTTCCTCTAGTCCAAGGGTGATGAGGATTGGATACAGATCCACAAATCTGGACGGCTGTGATGAAATCTATTTGATACAGAAATATCAAAATCGACAGAGGAAGAATCTGATGAAACCTACCTCAAATGGTGAGAAAAAAATCCATAAAAATCCTTAGAATACTCCTTAAGGACTGGCGATCCCAACTGTGAAGGCTACTTGGTGATTCAAAGTTGATCAGAGATGGGCCACAGTTGATCAGAGGCTTTCACAAAAAATATAGGTCCAGGCGACCTGGATTTGGACCTCTAAATCCCTGCGTGTGGCCCACAGCTGGATCTGATTGAGAATCAGATCTACAAGGTTCAAGGAGACTCAAAATATATTTCCAACAAGACAAGATTCATCAAGATCCATCCACAATCCAAGATTTTGTACGGCTGTGATCAAAACTATCTTTAAAAAGTGGAAAATCACAAATCGGGGCAAATGACCTACCTCTGATCTTGGAAAAATGTTGAAAAATATTCAAAATTACCAGGAGAGAGAGTCGACCACTACTGTGGGGAATTTGTGACATGCCATGATGATCGCAGGTGGGCCACTAGTGATCATATCATCACATACGTCTGTTTCCTCCGTCTGGTTGCTGAAAGAAGCGCAGATCCCTGATCTGGTTGATTGCAAGATTACAGATCCTTGATCTGTTGGCTTTTCCCAAGAGTTCTCTCAAAACAGCTAGTCTTTAATAATTTCCCATGATCAGTATAGTCTCTGATACCGTGTTAAGATCTGATGATCATGTAATGAGAGAAGAATTTGGGGGAAAAGTTGATCTCTTAACAGAGCATCGACTATCCATTTTATAATAGAATTTACCCAATTACAAGCTATTAATCAACAGCAATTACAAGCTAATTACAATCAGCAATTAAGGAAATAAAGATAAAAGGAATCCTAATCTCTATACATAGAAGTATATCTATGATACAAGCTGTATAAGATTTATCCCAATCCCACACGTGGGATATTCTACATGGGCCTAGATGGGCCAAGATTAGTGTACATGGGCCTATTTATTTCATGAGTTATCTTCTACAAAGATCTCCCCCAAAGAATACCCCCTTCAAATTTGAAGAGATGTGGCTAACTCACAACTCTTTCAAAACAGTTGTTGAGGAGAGTTGGTCAGCCCTTGTCAGAGGCAATCCTCAATACATCCTAGCTCATAAGTTGAAAATCCTTAAAGGCAATCTCAAGGCTTGGAATTTCGTCACCTTTGGGCAGTTGAAAAGGAACATAGAAGATGCTGAAAAGCTATTCTTCAGGCGCAATTGGCTTACGATACTCAGCCCAATGATCAGGTCCTTCTAGATTTAAATTTTGTGAAGTGTACCCTGCATAATTGGCTTAACGCTGAATCCATTCATTTGAAGCAAAAGGCCAAACTCAGATGGCTCCAAGACAGGGATCGTGACACAAGATTCTTCCATAAATCGGCCAAGTCAAGAAGAAAAATTAATTGCATCGATAAGATTACAGTGGACGGTACTCTCCTTGAGGATGAAGAAGACATCAGAAATCAAGCTTGCCTTCATTTTACTCAGCTGCTGCAACCCACGAGCCCTAGCCCTATTCTTGATGAAGCTCTCCTTGATCAAGCTGGCCCTTCCCTTACTGTTGATCAAAACCAATCCCTAGTGCCAATCCCCTCCCCTGCTGAGATCCATGAGGCTGTCTTTGTTTTGAAGAGAAACAGCTCCTCAGGCTCAGATGGCTTCTCAGGGGTGCTTTTCACAAATTGTTGGCAAATAGTTGGTTATGATGTGATTCAGGCAGTTACTCCTTTTTTCACCACAGGTAGACTTCTCAGGGCTCCCAATGTCTATTTCCTAACTCTCCTTCTTAAAACCCAATCCCTGACTACTTTCTCAGGCTTTTGCCCCATCAGTTTGTTCAATTTCACTTACAAAACCATTTCCAAAATCCTAGCCACAAGGCCATCAGGCATCCTCCCCCAGCTAATCTCAAACCACCAATCTGCCTTTGTAAAAGGCACATCTATCCATCATTATGCTGCATTGGCCCATGACCTTTTACGAAAGCTCAGATCCAAGACCAGAGGAGGTGCTATTTGCATGAAGTTGGATATCTCCAAGGCTTTTGATAAGATGAGTTGGAACTTTCTCTTTAGAGCCCTCAATTTCTTCAATTTTTCTTCTAAATGGATCAACCTTGTGAGAGAACTTGTTTGCAGCAGCAGAGGCTCTGTCCTTGTCAACAAAAGTCCCTGTGGTTTCTTCAGTTCAGCCTGTGGCCTGCGTCAGGGCTGCCCTTTGCCTCCCTATCTTTTCATTCTTGTGGAGGACATCCTCAGTCTTCAGGTAGAAAGATTAAGGAAAGATGGCGCAATTACTCCAATATCCCCAGTCCTCTCCACTCCCTGCCATCTCCTCTACGCATATGATATATATTGCTCTTCCTCAAAGCCAAAAGGATAGATCTCGGTAGGCTTTCAGCTGTCATCAGATCTTATCAAGCCTCCTCTGGCTAGGTTATCAACCTTACGAAAAGCCAGCTTTTCTTAGGAAATTGCAATGCAAGGAAATCCCATATGGTCAAAAGAGCTTCTCCACATTCCACTAGTAGCCTTGCCTATAGTCTACCTTGGGGTTCCTCTCTTCCTTGGAAGTGCTCGCCACTCTCACTTCACCAAAATCATAGATTCTATTAGATTAAGGCTTGCTTGCTGGAAAACATAATTCCTTTCTTTTGCGGGTAGACTAATCCTATTGAAGCATGTCCTCAGCTCTATACCTATGCACATTGCTCTGGTCATCCCTCTCCCAAGCAGGACCTGCCTTTTAATTGAAAGACTGATGAGAAATTTCCTTTGGTCTGATGATCCAGTCAAGTCCAGAAGCAACTGTGTCAAGTGGGAGACGATCTACCTGCCCAAGTCTGAGGGTGGGCTGGGCCTGAGAAGGTTAAAGGAGCTAAATGAAGCCTGGCTACTTACGTTGGGCTGGACTGCGGTGACAGATTCCTCTCTTTGGGCCAATACGTTTAGAGCTAGATACTGCAGAAACAACTCAATTTGGCATCCAAGCAACCCCAAAAATGGCTCCACTATTATTACACTCCAACCCGAGTTAATCAAGATTAACTCTAATTAATCGAGATTAACAAGGTTTAAACATGATTAAGCTCCTTAATAGGGATTAGTGACTAAGATGGATCAAATTAGTTTTGACGAGATGAATTGAGCATAATGAATGAATTTAAAAGAGATTGGTTTAATTGAGTTGAAATTACACTCGAAGGAGTTTTTCGTAAATATAATTTTGTACGTATTTCGTCAAATGAGGTGAAATTTGATGCCATCGTGTGTATCTCGATGAGTACAACAACTTTCATATTACACACGTTTTCATTTGGCTTAACATGAATCAAATGAATCATGAATTGACTCCACTTAGAAATATGTTTAAACCTAGGGATTCATATGCAAAATATATGGGCTATGTGTCAAAAACCCAAGTTGCATGTTATTAGATGATTCACCTCAACGGTGATTCATTCCAACACTTACAGTAAGAGAGAAAGAGAGAGATAGAGAGTTGTTCTTCTTCATACTTCTTCTTGTGTGATTAACTTTGAGGATTTCAAGTGGTTTTCAAGAGTTTCATCATCTTCTTCATCATTGTTCAAGTGGGTTTTCTTAGAAGTTGGTGTTTTTTATTTCAAAACTCAATGAACAAGTTAAAGCACAGCATAAGGCAAGTATAAACTGTTATTTATGATTATATGTTAGTGGTTGGAGAGTTCTTCCATATTGAATTATGATAAAAGATGTTGGTTGATTAGTTTAAACAAAACGGAATCATCTTTGAATAATGTTTCTAGTGATGTCATGTGGAATAGAAGTGAGGTTTTGCGTTTATATAGTGTGAAGAAAGGAACAGGAGGTTCCAAAGAGAAATTTCAGGTACAGAGAGGAAACAGAATTCTGCAATTGCAGAGTTGCGGGCGTAGCTCGGTCGACCGGCCACACAGGGGTGAACCCCCTGGAACAGAGTCTGACGAGAGTTTTTACTGGTTTTTCTTTACAATGGTTGGTCGACCGACCATGGTCCAGGTCGACCGAGCCTTCTGAGAAATCTTTTATAGATTCTGAATTTTTAAAGATAGTTTAGAGTGATTATTAAATATAGTGAAGACTATTATTGATGGTTAATGAATAAGGAATTTGTTCTTATTTCCATAAAAGGTTATCTTGGTATATGAATCCAAAGTGAGTTGTATGTGAATCGAGGGTAACTAAAGATAATTGTCCGTCAATGCTAACTTCCAAAGATAAGTCATAATGCATTAGGGACTTGTACGAATTTAGCAGGACTTCAATTTTGAGTTGTAAAGGATAACGCCTATCCTTTATTCCTCGATTAGTGTGGATTCAGGGAAGTCAATGTACAATATCGTATATCTGTAATGTTCATCGAGAATAACACGTACATTGACCAACTGGGCTTACACTTAAATGGATGGTATTAGTTATTGAATGATTGAATTGTTATTGGATTATATCCGTTAAATGAAATAAAATGAATCCTTCTTGATGCTTGGGTCATGAATGGTGCGCCCTTCCGCCCTATGCCAAAGAGGATAATGATATTAAATTGAAATGAATTGATAATTGAAGTGATTAGTGAGTCTGGCACTACATGGTGATTTCTAGAAGCTCATTGAGCTAATTCTGCTGCAGCAGATTAATTGGGACTGTTCCGAAGCTCCGTGGTGATATCAGTTGTCCCTGGCCCGGACTCTGATAATTTCCACATTAAATGAATCCTTCCGTATGGAAAAGAGAATCCTCTCCTTTGAGGGAGATGGAAATGGAATTGAATAGAAATTGAAATGCTATTGTAGTTTGCCAAATAATGAGACTCTTATTGATTATGAGTTGGAATTGGAATTGAACCAATCTAACACAAAATGAAATGGATGGAATGTACTGTTAGCATGTTAAGTCCTGGAATTGTTTATACATTGCTGAATTGTGAAATTCATAGTGTTATTGATGGCATTACAGGCACAACTGCCCATGCCGGTCCTTCTGAGACCACAGCGCAACCGGAGACGTCCGGTACAGTTCCTCCTGGAGGACTAGTTGAATAGAAGTAAAACTTTGAGTTGTAATGAGTTGAAACGTTTCACAATTTTGATCCTTGCATTGTATTTAAATATGCAAGTGATGGAGTTGTATATAGTGTAAAGAATTTTAGTTAAAGACCAGCAATGTATATTTGTGAATATTTCCGGATAATGTTTAATGATATCCCTTGTGAATTTTAATGTGTTGAGGTTCACGGGAGTAAGTATGCGACATGACTCGGTGTTAACTTGGATTAGTCCTAATCTCGGGTTCGGGTCGTGTCAACTATTTGGAAAAAGATAAGATCTCTATCTCCTCTTCTTTAAGGCAACAACATATGGTCAGTGGGAAATGGGAAGTCTATCAACCTCTGGCATGACAATTGGATAGGCAATGAGACAATTTCCTCAAGGTTCCACCACATTCAGTTCTCTGAGAATGATCTAGTCGCTGTCTGAATTTCAGATGCAGATTGGCTCATTCCAAGCCAGTTGCCTCTTTCCTTGAAAGTCTCTCTCCCAAGCTACTAATAACATCCCTCTTGGCAGCTCCTCTGCCCCAGACTCCCCTTCTTGGAACAATTCAGCTGGCAAGCTTTCCCTTCAAGAAGCTTGGCACCTCCTCAGGTCTATAGACACAATCAAAAGTTGGTCCAGTTTGATTTGGAACGAGCTAGTGAATTTGTGGTTAGCCTGTCACAGTTGGCGTCTAATGCACAGAAAAACTCCAACTGAAGTTTGGGCCAAGAGCAGAGAGTGGTCTATGGCATCCAGATGTCAAAACGGCTTCTCTGAAGAAGAGTCAGACCTGCATTTGTTCTTTTCCTGTTCTTTAGCTCAGAATTTCTGGGCTTGGCTTCTCAGCCCCTGTGATGTTAGGCTCACCTCCCACATTCCAGTTTCCTCCATTTGGAACTCCATTTCCAAGGGTGGAGATGCCTCCGGAAGACAGTGTGTAGCAGCAATCCTCTTCCATGCCATCTTTATCCTTTGGCAGCTCCAGAATGACTCTAAGCACAACAGCAGGCTGCCTACCTTGGAGAGAGCCAAAGTAGTCTTTTTGGATCACTTGAAGTGTATGGTCAATTCGGTTTCAGGTCAGAGCTCTGTTTTCCCTTCTCACCCAATCCTTTTTTTCTTCAAAGTGCTCTCCTAATTTTTTATTTTTTTATGTGGCCTTTGCTGTTAGAGGGCCTTGTGTCTCTGTTTTTGTTTTCTGTTTGGCTAAATGCCCTGTTTCTTCTTCTTGGGAGCTAATTGCTCTCTGTATTCTTTTCCTTCTTTCCTCTTAATACAAACTTACCTTACAAGCAAAAAAAAGTCGATTTCATAAAACAATGCAATCATGGTTTAAAAAATTGGCCGAGTCGAGTCCTTTGGACTCGGACTCAAATGGGCGGGACTCGCCCGAGTCGCACGAGTCGACTCAGACAGAAAAAGAAAAAAAGAGGGGACAGAAGGATAGGAGGACCAGAAAAATAAAATAAAACGAAAAGTGCAAGACAACTGGTCAGCACGGGATAGAGAGAGAAGCTCATGAAATTTGAGAATAAAAAAGAATACTTGGGTGTATTCTCTGCAGTGCAATCTCCTGCTGCTATTGTTGCAGCTACACTGTTATAGTGCTGCCTGCTGCTGCTGTTGTGCTGCCCACTGCCTATTACCGCTAGCCTACTGCTACCCACTATTGTTGCTGTGCTGCCTACAATTGTTGTGCTGCCTACTGCTGACTGTTATTGTTGGAAAAATAGCTAGAAGGACCCATTATTTTGGTCATCTTTGAGCCAAAATAAACGTGGGACCCACTTATCTTTTTAGGTGGGAATAATGGGAATGTAATCTACTCTATGAGTAGTTTAAGGACATGTATTGGGTTGCTCTAATCCATTATGAAATGAATGAGAAATTGCCTCATTTACACCACTATTTGAACATGTTAAATATGGAAACAAAAGGAAGTGGTAAACTTGCATCCCACATTGCTTGGGAGCAAAACATTCATTGGGTATAAATATACTTACCTTCGTAGTATAAGATGAGCACCAAGGGGCACCCCACTTTTGTGGGGGAGGGAGGACCTAGATCAAGGTAGGGTCACCACAACACGCGCACGCGCCGCCCCGGGCCGGGCTTGGGCTTGGGCTTCACACGCGAGTTGGGCCTGGCTCAGCCCACTACCCATTTATAAATTTTTGGAGAATTTTTTTTTAATTTTCTTTTTCCAAATGGGGTGTGTCCCAAGAGGTGTGTGCCCTTTCGTAGTGTGTCCCTAGTCCTAAGAGGTGCAACCCCACTATGAAGAGACATGATTGCAGGCTATATATTCATCTCGTTTCATGCTTCTTTCATTCATTCCATTTTCGCTGCTGATGCTGCACTTGCATTGAGTCACTCATCCAGAGCCAAGAAGAGAGAGTCATTATACACTAACTGGTTCGACAGTCACACAGTTTGTAGCGCTACAACTGTTGTGGAACAGATCATTGTATCCTGGGAGACATGCGCCATTGAAGCTCGTAAGCACCATTGCGGGGGCGAATTTTGTCTTAAGGACATAGTGTTCATACTAGCCTTGATCAACTGCGAATCTCTGATCTACTAACTACAACAACAGAGTACTGTTTTCCTGCCTTCAAACAATAAGTTCATTTTACATTCAAATAGAATACTGTTTTGTTTCATTTTAATATAAACTGCTCTCCTAAAATGTTGAAGTAGTTGTACTCGGACTAACAATGTTTAATAATCTTAAGATAAAATTCCTTTAAAGTTCTGAGTACATTCTGTTCTCTGTTTGCTTCAGTATTTCTGGTTTCGGTTTATGTCAGTTTTCTACTGGTTTCTTCTTCTTCTGTTTCTGAAACTAGTAGTGTAAAACTGAGTTTCATTCTTTATATACATTTAGTTACAGAACTTCAGGTTGTTCTGTAAATTGCATTCTATTTGCCTCAGTCTTTAGTAACCAGTTACAGGTTACCATATAGTCTGAGTTACTGTTTACAGTACTATTAGTTGTTTAATTCTATAGTTTACTCTGTTTAAGTGATTTCTGTTTTGTTAAAACAGACATGGGTATTGAGAAGAATACTCCAGTCACTACCCCTACCCCTGTTATGGTAAACCATGGGGAGAAACCTGAAAAATTCAATGGGACTGAGTTCAAGAGATGGCAACAAAAGATGTTGTTCTATCTCACCACCCTGAACTTGGCTAGGTTCTTCCATGAAGAAGCTCCTGCTTTGAAAGAAGGTGAGACAGACAAGCAAGTAGTTGCTGCTGTAGAAGCCTAGAAGCATGCTGACTTCCTCTGTCGAAATTACATTCTCAATGGACTAGACAACATAATATATAATGTGTACTGTTCATTGAAGAATGCTAAAGAATTATGGGATTCAATTGATAAAAAGTACAAGACTGAAGATGCTGGAATGAAGAAATTCGTTGTTGGCAGATGTCTTGACTACAAGATGATCGATTCCAAAGCAGTTATCAATCAAGTTCAGGAACTTCAAGTAATCCTCCATGAAATTCATGTAGAAGGAATGTCTCTTAGTGAGTCTTTCCAAGTGGCAGCAATCATTGAAAAATTGCCACCACTTTGGAAGGATTTTAAGAACTACCTCAAGCATAAACGAAAGGAGATGAAACTTGAAGACCTGACAGTAAGATTGAGGATAGAGGAAGACAATCGTGCTTCTGAAAAGAAAGCAGGAAAAACCTTCACTGAAGCTAAGGCAAACATGGTGGAACATGGGCAGAATCCCAAGAAGAGGAAAAACAATCCCAACGGTCCAAAACAAGGTCCCAATGAGAACAAGAAGTTCAAAGGGAAATGCTATGTGTGCGACAAACCAGGCCACCGTGCTAAGGACTGTCGTAAGCGCAAGGACCAAGGCAATACAAGTAAGAAACCCGTGCAGGCCAACATGACAGAATGGGACACTCTCTCCACTGATGTTTTAGACATCAATCTTTCTGATGTGATCTCAAAAGTCAATCCGGTTGGTAACACCAGAGAATAGTGGGTGGACACAGGGGTCACTCGACATGTTTTCTCTATTAAAGAGATGTTCTCCACTTATCAAGCATCAACCGGAGAACAACTCTGCATGGGCAACTCTGCCACCTCTAAGGTTGAAGGCCAAGGACAGGTGGTATTGAAGATGACTTCTGGAAAAGAACTCACCCTCAACAATGTGCTGCATGTACCTAATATTCGTAAGAATCTAGTATCAGGCTCATTACTGAGTAAGAAGGGTTTCAAACTTGTATTTGAGTCAGACAAGTTTATACTCACTAAATCTGGGATGTACGTGGGAAAGGGATATATGAGCGATGGGCTCTTCAAAATGAATGTAATGACAATTGTACCTAATAAGAAAAACTCTTCTGGTTGTATGCTTGAGTCTTCTAATATGTGGCATGGTAGATTAGGCCATGTTAGTTATGATGCATTACGTAGATTAGTTAACATGGAATGCTTGCCTAAATGTAGTTTTAATTCAAATATCAAATGTGAAACATGTGTAGAAGCTAAACTTACTAGAACTTCTTTTCAATCTATTGAAAGAACTTCTGAACCTCTTCAATTAATTCATTCTGATATTTGTGACCTGAAGTTTGTTCAAACTAAAGGTGGTAAGAAATATTTTCTTACATTCATTGATGACTGCATAAGATACTGTTGTGTTTACTTACTGAGAAGTAAAGATGAGGCCTTGGAAATGTTCAAACATTACAAGAATGAGGTTGAGAATCAACTTGATAAGAAAATTAAGGTGATAAGAAGCGATAGAGGTGGTGAATACGAATCGCCTTTTGGTGAATTCTGTTCACAGCATGGTATTATACACCAAACTACTGCTCCTTATTCACCTCAGCAAAATGGTATTGCTAAAAGGAAAAACAGAACTTTAAAAGAAATGATGAATGCTATGTTAATAAGTTCTGGCCTACCTCAGAACTTGTGGGGGGATGTTATACTCTCCGCAAATTATATTCTCAACCGAATACCTCAAAAGAAAACCAATAAAACCCCCTACGAATTGTGGAAAGGCAGAATGCTTACTTACAAATACTTGAAAGTGTGGGGGTGTTTGGCTAAAGTGGCGGTTCCTACACCTAAAAAGGTGAAAATAGGACCAAAAATAGTAGACTGTGTATTCATTCGGTATGCTCATAATAGCAGTGCTTATCGGTTTCTAATTCACAAGTCTGAAATTCCCAATATGCATCCTAACACTATTATTGAGTCAAGGAATGCATCGTTCTTTGAACATGTATTTCCTTACAAACCATCACAGGAAACGAGTTCTCCTAAAAGAACTCATGACACTGCTAGTAGCAGTAATCAAAACCAACAAGAGATTGATGAACCTAGACGGAGTAAGAGGGCTAGAACATCAAAAACGTTTGGTTCAGATTTTCTATCATTTCTGTTGGAAGATGCGCCTCAAAGCTTTAAACAAGCAGTGTCCAGTCCCGAGGCACCATATTGGAAAGAGGCCATAAACAGTGAAATTGAATCTATTTTGCAAAACCATACATGGGAACTTGTAGATCTCCCACAAGGTTGCAAAACTCTTGGATGCAAGTGGATATTCAAGAGAAAGTTGAAAGCAGATGGCTCAATCGATAAGTACAAGGTCAGGCTTGTTGTTAAAGGGTACAGACAAAAAGAAGGCTTGGACTATTTCGATACTTATTCACCAGTGACGAGAATAACATCCATTCGAATGTTAATAGCAATTGCTGCTATATACAATCTCGAGATACATCAAATGGATGTAAAGACAGCTTTCCTCAATGGTGAATTAGACGAGGAGATATATATGGAACAACCAGAAGGGTTTAATATTCCAGGTCAAACTAAGAAAGTTTGTCGACTTGTTAAATCTCTATATGGATTAAAACAAGTACCAAAGCAGTGGCATGAGAAATTTGACAGCTTGATGATGTCAAATGGGTTTAAGATGAATGAATGTGACAAATGTGTATATGTCAAGAACACTAACAATGGTTGTGTCATTATTTGCCTATATGTTGATGATTTGCTTATTATGGGTAGTAATAATGATATCATTCAAGCTACCAAGAGGATGTTGAACAATAAGTTTGACATGAAAGATAGGTGTTGCTGATGTAATACTAGGAATAAAGATTTCTAAATCATCGGATGGACTGATATTATCTCAATCGCACTATATTGAGAAAATACTCAAGAAATATAATCAAGATAATAGCAGTCCAGCGAGAACACCTATAGATATTAGTATCCATTTATCCAAGAATAATGGAAAAGGCATATCACAACGAGAATATGCACAAATAATTGGCAGCTTAATGTACGTGATGAATTGCACTCGTCCTAACATTGCATATGCTGTTAGTAAATTGAGTAGATACACAAGTAACCCTGGATCAGACCACTGGAAGGCCTTAGTTCGGGTTCTAAGATATTTAAAATACACCAAAAACTATGGCTTGCATTACTCTAAATATCCAGCTATACTTGAGGGCTATTGTGATGCCAACTGGATATCAGATACTAAAGATTCAAAGTCCACAAGTGGATATCTATTTACACTTGGTGGTGCAGCGGTATCATGGAAATCTTCTAAACAAACATGAATTGCTAGATCCACTATGGAATCTGAATTTATTGCATTGGATAAAGCTGGGTGGCTTCGTCAATTCCTCGAAGATATTCCAATGTGGTCAAAACATGTGCCTCCTATCTGCATTCATTGCGATAGTCAATCAGCAATTGGAAGGGCACAGAGTACAATGTATAACGGTAAGTCTCGACATATTCGTCGAAGGCATAATTCCGCGAGACAACTGCTCTCTAATGACATTATGACAATTGAGTACATAAAGTCCATATATAACATTGCAGATCCTTTAACCAAAGGATTAGCGAGAGAGCAAGTGAATCGTTCATCGAGGGGAATGGGCTTAAAGCCTATAAATGAAAAAAGTTGCCATAATGAAAACCCTACCTAGTTGACTGGAGATCCCAAGATCTAGGTTCAAAGGGACAACCAAATTGTGTGTGACTTAACGAAATCACTATGGAGATAAAATCTCCTGCTCATTCCTATGATATTAACAGTGATACCTGCAGCGGAAATTAGGATAAGCAACGCTTTTAATGATTCTTATATCTTGACTAATCAGATGGGGTATAGCAGGATACTCTTAATAAGAATCACCTATGTGAGTGTGAACTGGGCCGATTCTATGAGAATAATAAGGCTAAATTCTTTAAAGCACTCATTAAAACCAGGCATTGTTCAGGGCCAAAATGAACACAATCATGAGAAACAACTGTGTCCGGAAAGATTCTGTGTGAACTCTATTGTCTCGGTTTACGTAAAAGGCTGAACAATTCAAGACATCATGTTCATTGTTCAACCAGTAAATCCGATAGTATTTCACAAGAGAATGTTCAAGGCCACAAGCTACCTTTCTCTATACAGAGGATTTCCAAAATTTACTCTCTCTGTGTGTGTCTGCATATCATTTCATTGCTTTCGGTCAATTTCATTCATGTGGGGGATTGTTGGAAAAATAGTTAGAAGGACCCATTATTTTGGTCATCTTTGAGCCAAAATAAACATGGGACCCACTTATCTTTTTTGGTGGGAATACATGGGAATGTAATCTACTCTATGAGTAGTTTAAGGACATGTATTGGGTTGCTCTAATCCATTATGAAATGAATGAGAAATTGCCTCATTTACACCACTACTTGAACATGTTAAACATGGAAACAAAAGGAAGTGGTAAACTTGCATCCCACATTGCTTGGGAGCAAAACATCACTTTGGTATAAATATACTTACCTTGGTAGTATAAGATGAGCCCCAAGGGGCACCCCACTTTTGTGGGGGAGGGAGGACCTAGATCAAGGTAGGGTCACCACCACACACGCGCGCCGCCCCGCCCCGCACCGAACCGGGTCGGGCCTGGGCTTGGGCTTCACACGCGAGTTGGGCCTGGCTCGGCCCACTACCCATTTATAATTTTTTGGAGAAATTTTATTTAATAAAATTTCCTTTTTCCAAATGGGGTGTGTCCCAAGAGGTGTGTGCCCTTTCGTATATGAAAGGGTGTCCCTAGTCCTAAGAGGTGTGTGCCCTTTCATATATGAAAGGGTGTGTCCCTAGTCCTAAGAGGTGCAACCCCACTATGAAGAGACATGATTGCAGGCTATATATTCATCTCGTTTCATGTTGTTTTCATTCATTCCATTTTCGCTGCTGATGCTGCACTTGCATTGAGTCACTCATTCAGAGTCAAGAAGAGAGAGTCATTATACACTAACTGGTTCGACAGTCACACAGTTTGTAGTGCTGCAACTGTTGTGGAACAGATCATTGTATCCTGGGAGACAGACGCCATTGAAGCTCGTAAGCACCATTGCGGGGGCGAATTTTGTCTTAAGGACATAGTGTTCACACTAGCCTTGATCAACTGCGAATCTCTGATCTACTAACTACAACAACAGAGTACTATTTTCCTGCCTTCAAACAGTAAGTTCATTTTACATTCAAACAGAATACTGTTTTGTTTCATTTTAACATAAACTGCTCTCCTAAAATGTTGAAGTAGTTGTACTCGGATTAACAGTTATCGCTGATGGCTGCTGCTAGGGTGCCAGGTATGCTCTCCTCCCTTTTACCTACGCGGAAAACCTCTCTCTTCTTCACTTATTAGTTGATTGGGTTTCTTTTTCTCTATTTTTACTTATTTTTTTAATATTTTTGTGGGCTTGACATGGAGTTGAACCCAACTCTCTAGCCAACTCACCTGAGTTAGCCAAGTTGACTCGGACTCATGCATGGTTGAGTCGGGTCCCGAGCCCGATTTTTTAAACCATGAGTGCAATATAAGAGTAGTGTGATACCATGGATGGTGAAATTATAGTATTAGAGAAAATCCAGGCTTAGGAACTTGTTGATTTACCTGAGGGAAAAGAAGTTGTTGGTTTCAAATGGATTTGTAAAAGAAAATTTCAATTCAGTGGCTCACTACAAAAATTCTTGGAAAGAATTATAGCTAAAGGCTAAATTTTCTTGCGAAATTGAAAAAACTGTATTAACGAGAATGAGAGAAAGAGAACAAAACAAGAAGCCCAACCCTAGAAAAGTAGAGACCGCCAGCCCAAAAATAAGCCACAATAGGGCTTCACTCATAATGGAGTATACTAAAAATCCAAGGAAAAAAAAAAACTTCATGAAAGGGGAGGCAATTGACATTAAGGAAAAAAAAAAGAATGAAGGAAGAAGATTAGGAAAGGTGAGTGCATTCTTCTAAAGGAGATGAAAATATCTTCAATGAAGAACCGGACTACCATTTCAAGGGAGAAGAACCATTGAAGACAGAAGCATCCCTTAATTTCCAGTGGCTGAAAACTGCAGAGATATAGATAGCTCCCAAACTAGCTTTTGCAATCTTACGAGGGTTGTTTGAGAGGGAATTCCTTAGGCTCATTACTGAGTAAGAGACAGGAATCCGAACTTTAGCTTGGAGAAAGATCTAGTCCTAGAAAGCTTAGGCAAAAGGGCAAGAGAAGAGGAGGTTAATAGTAGTTTCATTGTAAGTACCACAAAGTGGACAGATTGAAGCTAGCTGCACTCCCAAGCAAAGCACATAATAGAGGGCTTGAGAAGGTTGTTCCAAGCAAACTTGGACCAGATCTTGGGGTTACTCCTTGAGCGGATGGCCTTGCAAGAACGCAAAGAAAGGATGGAGGAATTTGAATTAGACCACAACAAAACATCTTCTTCAGCACTTAAGAGAATCTTACTTTGAATTTCTTAAAAAACTAGGACAAGCTGATAAGGAAAGTGGTTTGGGATTTCTTATGACAATTAGGAATGATGTTGTGAGCTGGATCCTTCTAGGAAAAGGTGAGGTTTGGGAATTGGTCCGCAAGAGAAGAGGGGCCATGCCATTTATCTTACCATACACTACTATCATGCCCAAATACGGCATGGATACGGCTAAGATACGCCATAGACACGGCAGAGACATGGATTTAACACATAAAAAGTGAAGTATCGGATACGATATGACACAATACATTGCCCATTTCGAAATATCCGTGCATCATAGATACACTGACTTTCTTACCATCACCAATTTCCCAATGACTTGAAGTAGAGAACAGAAGCGAGTTTCTTTATCTGCTTCCAGATGCAAGATCCCGAAAGAATTGAGGTAGGATGCCAATGAGAGAACCCATTAGAGTGTCTTTCTTTAAACCAAAAAGCCCCAAGAGAAGAGGATGATGAAGCTACCTAGCCAAGCTTGAGGAGGCTTGCACTGTCAAGCTCATTATGCAGCGAGAAGGTATTGGTTTTTCAGAAAATTATGGTCTTATTGATTGATTTAATACAATTAGAGTTATTTTAGCTATAGTCGATTATCATAACTGGGGTATTTTCCAATTTGGTGTCAAATTGGGTGTTTTAATGGTTTTTTGGATGAGGAAGTGTATGTGCAACAATTACAAGGTTATGAAATTGTTGGTGAAGAAAAGGTCTACACGCCATAGAAAGTTCTCTGTGGCCTCAAACAAGCACCAGGGATTTGATATGATAGGATTGATAGGAATTTTACTCACAATGAAATTTAAAAAAGTGCAAGCAATTCAACCTTGTATATCAAATCAAGAGGCACAAATGAGGTATTCATTGTTTGTCTTTATATTGGTGATCTGAATTATACAAGACAGTGTACTAATGGATGAGTTTAAAGAAAGTACAATTAAGGAATTTGAAATGACAAGTGAAGCAATATGATAGAGGGATTTTTATCTCACTAGAAAGAATGTGACTGATCTTTTTGAAAAATTCGAAATGTTAGAATGCAACTCAGTGAGAACGCCAGTGAATATAACCCAATGGTTTAGTTATCAATGATGGGGTAGAAAAGGTTTGACTCTAATATTTATCGAAGTTTTCTTGGGACCTTGTTATGTTTTATACACATACGTCTGTCATTATGCAAGTTTGACTTTGGGGGTGCCAAAAAAGTGTTAAGATACCTAAAGGGGACTAGATCCTATAGTATTTGATACATTGATACTCACAACTTCGAATTATGTGGGTTTATTTATACCGATTGGGCAGGTTCAATTGATGACCGAAAAACCGGTTCTGCCTACATCTTCATGATCGGACTGGGAATAATTTCATAGTACTCAAATTAACAACAATCCATAGCCTTGTCGGACCTTGTTATGTTTTATACACATACGTCTGTCATTATGCAAGTTTGACTTTGGGGGTGCCAAAAAAGTGTTAAGATACCTAAAGGGGACTAGATCCTATAGTATTTGATACATTGATACTCACAACTTCGAATTATGTGGGTTTATTTATACCGATTGGGCAGGTTCAATTGATGACCGAAAAACCGGTTCTGCCTACATCTTCATGATCGGACTGGGAATAATTTCATAGTACTCAAATTAACAACAATCCATAGCCTTGTCGTCCTCAAAAGCAGAGTACATTGGAGCTACAGCATCAGCTTGCTAAGCTATTTGGATGGGAAGAATTTTGGAAGACAATAAGCAATTTCTAGCAAATGTACCAACAACTCATTGCGATAATCAGTCTACAATCGCAAAGAAAAAGAATCTTGTGAATCACAGCCGCACAGGATACATAGAGACCATGTATCATTTCATTCCAGATTTTGTGGAGAAAGGGAGCATTCAAATGGCATATTGCAATATCAATGAGCAATTAACTACATTTTCACGAAGTCATTGTTATTCTCAAAGTTTGCATATGTTAGAGAGAAATCGATAGTTGTGGATTCTTGCGTTAAGGGGGTGTGTAAAGATTAATACAAAAATAAATTATCATAGATAGTGGTTAATGTGTGACTGGTTATTTTCATTTACATGTATTGCTTGTTTTCCCTTACGTGTAATTATATCTTTGTAGTGGGCAATTAGTTAGTTGGTTGGTTGTTACTAGTGGTAGAAGTCATTTAAAGCATTTATAAATATGAAATTTACACATAGGTAAGTAGACATTAAGCATATTTATTATAATGGTGTAGTGGGCATTTACATGTTGGCATGAAGATTGTCTATGTAAGAAGGACCTTGTAATACATATGATATAGTGATCCATTAGATTTGATCTTCTTACTATCGTCTTTGTGTCTTATCTGATTATGATGTAACCGTTGAGAAGAGAAGAAAGAGAACACCCAATAGCAAGGTTCAAAAGGTTAATGAAGCGGAGCAGGCTACCAGACATAGGGCGGGTAGAGATGGGGGACTAGAGATAGAGGGTGGAAGGGATATGTCAAGCTTCACACCTGAAAATCTTGGTTTCACGCTAAACTCCCCATTGCAGGCGAGAAAGTGAGAACACTGAAAAACCCAAAAGCACTCAAGAAAATTTTCGTTAATCATTTACCACCCAAGACAAGAGGGCCTATATCACTTATATAAGAAAATAATAAAACCTAAAACTAATTTGGACCATTTAAACACGATGACGGCCATGATTAAAACATGAAACATAACCATTAAAATAACATAAAATAAGACTCTAATGAGATAAAACATGAAAAATAGATGGGCCGGACCGAAAGAGCTTAGTTGAGGTAGATGGGCTTGACCCGTTGGCAGGTCAACCCATGGAGACCACAGGTCTTTCCTACATCAATTAAACTATGTGGGCCTTTTTTTTTCATATAATTAAATTTGGGGGCGTTTGGTCGGATGTCCCTCGAAGTATGAATTTGTTGCAAATAGTCCAAAAAAAAAAAGTAATGCAGCCAAAGGTCCTCTATCACATTCTCATACCTGATATGTCTAATTTACATTTATTTAAATCATATCCCATGATTGGTGGGATATTCCATTAATAATGGTCAATTACCATTTAATTGGCCACCATCAATGGAATCTCATTAGTGAGATTTTCAAATAAATTCTAAAAACACACAAATAAATTTTAAAATAATGCAAATAATTTTTAAAAAAACGCAATAATATCAAAAAACGCAATAAATTTTAAAAAATCCAAATAAATTCTTAAAAAATAAATAAATTTCAAAATAATGTAAAAATAAAAAAAGATTCGTTCAAAAACTCAGTTAAAAAATTTAAAATGGAGATAAATTTGTCGGAAACTCACCTATAATTTTCAAAATCTCAAATAAATTTGTCAAAAACTAAAATAGATTTGTTTAGAACTCAGATAAATAGCCAAAAACTCAGATCAATTTATTAAGAACTGAAATAAATTTGTACAAAAATCAAATAAATTTGACAAAAAAAAAAAAAAAAAACTCAGATAAATTTGATAGAGCCAGCAAACCGCGTAGGTCCAGAACACACTCCCTAAAAGAGGAAAACCAAGAAATCAAAACCAATGCAGCCAAATGCGGACTGACTGAGAGACGCCGATTTCGCCCAAAAGAAGAGGATCACAACGAATCAAAGGAGCACATTTGTAACAAGCATGATCAAGCTATATCAAGCCCGTTCAAAGAGGGACCACGGGGTGCTTCAAATGATGAAAAGATAAATTTCGACATCTCGACGCTTCTACAGAAGAACATCGGCGACTGCTACAACGGAGATTTGAAAGAATTAGTCAAGGCGAGTATCGGATCCGAAACAAAGAGATAGAGATGCTAGTAACGGATCGAAGAAGTATTAAATTATCTATTTGATTGTTAGAGCCTTTCGACTCAGTTGAAGTTGGTCGGGAAACAAAATCTTCTCCGGCGACAATGAGTCGGCAGCGATGGCGCAGTCGAATCAGCTGTAGCAAACAGACGAATAAAGGGTTCTGTTACAGAACCTGTAACTTGAAGAAGAAAAGGGCTCTGACTAGGTTCTGTCCATGTCCGAATTGAAGAAGAAGAGGGAGAATGGAATATTTAAACTTTTAAATTTTAAAATTTTATGCCTAATCAGTTGAAATGGCAAATCAGTCATGAAAATATATGAGGTGGCGTATCTAGGGACCTCTAGCCGAAATATGTCCAAGCTGCATGGACTACTGGCCTTAGAGAAAAAGTTAATGGACTGGCGGCCTTACAAGACCTCTATAATGGACTTTTCGCTAATTTACTCATTAAATTTCTATGAGTTTTCATAAATGCATTCCTCGAAATGTTCTACTTTAGTTTCTCTATTTTTTATGGCGCCCTCTTTTTTTGAATCTCTTGTGGTTTTCACATTGAATCAGATTCCTAAGAGTTGTCAGAAATGTATTTCTAGAAATGTTCATCATTATTGTCTCTGTTTTTTTTTTTGCATCTCCACGTAGTTTTGTTTTCATGGGCTATATATGTTGTTGTATCTTTTGGGCTTCCTAATCCCAAAGCTTTGTTCTATTCTTCTTTCTTAATATTTAGATTTGTAATTTAGCTAAAAGAAAAATAAATAAATAAATAAATAGAAACCAATAAACTGCCTTTGGATAGTCTCTTTTTGATGGAAAATGAATTCAAGGGAGATAGAAAATGATTACCGAGCCATCACTTAGAAAATCAAATCCTAGAAAAGCGAGGGTTTCATCTACATCTTCTCCCTCATATTTCTCACCCCTTACCCCCTTTGTAATCAACCCAGTTTGCATGGAACTCGTAGGAATTCAATTCCATACAAACTATTGGGTCTATACGCAGGGGACATATTCAGGAATCAGGACAGAATGTGAAAATACTTCACTCTAGTTTGAATATTTTAGCTAGTCCTCAATCTTAAAAAATCAAATTGAGTTGCAAGTATTTAATTGGATTAGAAAGGCATTAATAGTAAGATAAGTGTCAAACTGGGGTACCAATTCACGAGGTTTAGTGTGAATGGCTGGAACTTGTCAAAAAGGGGCATAACGGAGGGGGAGACAGGGATTAAAGAAGAAAGGACTAATTTGAGAAAGACCGTGAACCTATATATGTAACAATAGATCACCTTCAAGAAAGTTTTCTACTGTTCCACTTGTAGCGGCTTTGCCATGGAAATAGAATTGGAAAATCTACAAAATGTAGATAATACAGTAGTTTTTTTTTTTTTTAACTTAAAGTACTTATTTACCTTCTGAAAGAATCCATAAAGCCAAAAGATTGAGAAGTCTAAAATCAATAGCTTCATTTCATAAATATTCAAGATTAGGTATTTGCTTTGTCATAAAGCGGCATAGTCATCAGCCAAAAGCCAATAGGAAAATGGATCTGGTCTGGGATATTAATTATTGGAATTCTTATCTGCTTTTGGGATAGTGGGATAACATTTTGAAAATAAAACATGCAATCAAAATGAAGTTTTTTGTTAGGTTAAAGTAAATAATTAGAAATGGCTCACCTTTGTGATCTCTGTAAAGCTTCAACACGTGCCTTGAGTTTCAAATACTCCTGGTGACTGCTCTGCTTAAATTTACCATTAGAAAGATTAGTAACATAAATGATAAAAATTAGACTAAAAACTATTAAACATACAAAGAGGAGGTTTAAAAGATGACCGATTTGTGTATATCATACCTAATTACAAAAAATTATGGAAACAATTAATGGGTTACAATTGCTATAGTCCATAGGGTCATTGCTTTGGTGCCATGGTAAAAATTTAAGGTGTCATGTGCTGATTTGAGACACGTGGGATTAGCCACGTTATTCAAAATCGCCTCCTAAAACCCTGCTTTGGTAGGGTTGATGACCTTTTTAATTTCTACAGTCCTTATATAGGGTCACAACAGTCATTACACAATGACGCCTACAGCCACTTTAGACTCTGGTTACCACCACTAAGCAGTATATGCAGTGTAAATTTCATTAGCTTTGAGAATATAATGAATAAACTACTAAAACAGTTAAACTGGTAAATAAAGCCGAAAATTTGAAAATCACTTGATGCCACAAAGTGATACTATGCTGTAATGAATGGTGAAAGAAAATCACCTCAAAATGTGAGGGCATGCCGGCACATGGCTTTCTATTTAATTCAAGTGGGTGTCATCGACATTTTTCAAATTGAGTCTCTCTCTCTCTCTCTCTCTAAATCGAGTATCTTTTGTTCATTTTCTCTTATCCACTTCTTTGTTTTAAAAAGGAAAATTTTTAAAAAAGAAAATGAATAAATAGATAAAAACGTTTGGTCCATCTTACCATTCAAAAAAAATTGGTCCATCATAAAAAAAGTACATAAATATTTGAATATTTTAATAAAGTATAAAAGTTTCCGCAATTTTTTCAATCTATGTCCTCTCTGAATTTTTTTTTTAATAAATGACATAAATCCCCTTCTCACATGACAATTTTTTCTCTTAACCTCTTTTTTCTCAAAACTAACCATTTTGGTTGATGATCATAACCATTTAAGCTAGATTTTTAGTCATTTTCAATCTCCTTTTATTAAAGATCTATACATAATGGTAGTTGAAGTGGGACCCACTTGATTATTTGGGTTAGACTTGATTATTTTTCTTAAAGAATTTATTAAAGAAAAAATTTGAAAAATGATATAAGATTATTTTTGACATTTCTCAAAAAAAAATTTTATAGAAAGAACTTGATTGGAAGAAATGAGAACTTTTGTACTTTTTTAAAATATTAAAATCTTCATGCACTTTTTAAAAAAATTAGACAAAAGCTTAATACTTTTTCCAAAATCTTCCTTTTTAAAATATGGTTTTTATTCCGAAGAGACGTGAAACAGTGGTGCTCAAGTTCACTTGGTAATTTTCTTGGGGCATGCGTAAAGCTCTTTCTTAACCGGTTTGAAATTGGTCCCTACTTGGAAACATATGACATTCCCTACTTGGTCGCTGTCAGTTTCAGTCAGTGGATGTCAGTTTCAAATCAGTGGGTCCGGTATGTTCCAAGGAGTGACCTGGTTGAAACTGGTGAAGAAGCTGCTTCAAAAGTGGAACCGTTCAAAGTCAGAGGGCAAAAAAAGTCTTGAAGTTCAGAGGGCAAAACAAGTCTCCATATGCTGAAAGTGGATATCAGTTTCAAATCTGTGGATCTCCTATGTTCCCAAGTAGTGAACAAGTTTTTCTTTGGTAAACTTGGTTACTACTTGGACCACAGGAGATCCACTGATTTGAAAACCAGCGAAGAAGGTGCTTCAAAAATGATCAAAGCCTCAACTAAATCTTGAAATTCAAAGGGCAAAATAAAAACTTTGAATGCTTAATACTGCTCAAGACTGTTGCATCTCCATAATAACATTTTAGTTCAAGACTGCTACCTCAATGGGCTGTGTAACATCCCATCCCTTAATCTTCTATTAATTATAATTAATTACTTGATTAATTAGTAATGTTGTTTAGAGTCTTAGCGAGTCAGGTTTAACGTGTGAATCATGCGTGCGAAGTCTCGTGTGATTCCTAACTCATTTAGGTGCAGTAAAAAAGTGTGTCGCAATTTTCAGAAAGTTCCAAGGGCTTTTTCATATTTTTTTACTTTTTCATATTTTGGTACCATCGGGTAGATCACTTAATTTCTCAGACTTTATCCTTCTATCTCATCCCGATCCGGACCCTTGAAACATCTTAAAAACCTAACCTGAGCCGAACCCACTTTGAATTATTTTATTAATTCCCATCGGACCCCCTTTTTTCCACCCTTTTATAACTCACGTGAGTCAAAGCCCACCTCACCTCACCTCCACATCCATAACTGCCCCAAATTTGCTCCCCCTTATCCTCATTCCCTGTCTCTGTTTCTTTCTTTTATCTCTTTTTCTTAGTTACTCTCTAACTCCGGGACTTCTTACTCCCTCACTGTCTCTCCCTTACTGCCTGCTCAACTGAAGCCCCACCAAGCTAAGAGGATCACCGTCATTGTCCTCCCCATGCTCCAACGACCTTGAGCATCCCTTTCTTCAAGCCATCCATTAATTCTACATCTCTAGATAACCATGTAGAAATTATGGCATTTTCCCTCTTTGCTTAAAAATGGTTTAGGAAAACTATTTACTACCCTTTGCCTGCATTCTTGTAGGTTGTTTTGGGTTTGAAAGGTCCTTCCCCAATTCGAATTCAAATAGTGGGTTTTCTACTTTTCCCCAATTTTAGAGTGCACTCACCAAGGCAAGTAGATATCTATATTATGCTATGATATGTTGCTCATCTTTATGATTCTAGCATCTAATATCAACTCTAGACACCCTTGTGCTCATTGTATGTTAAATTGGAAATTAATTGTCGGGTTATGTTATATTTTGAATGGGTTTATTTAGGATGAAATGGTGATTGTCTAATGTATGGATGGAGAGGGTATGGCCCATTTGCTATTTGAATGTAAGATGTATGGGTGTAGGGAAGAGCTTCCCATGTTTAAAATTTGACATAACCCGTGTTACAGAACCCACTCATGTCACAGAACCCTGGTCACGTTTTGGTGAGGCCTCATGTAAATCATGAGTATGAACAGGAGAGGACTTTATTGGAAAAATTATTGAAGAAACCAAAAGCATATTTTTATGATTTCTTTATGCATCGGTTTGACAACGTTGTATTTCTTTATTAATTTATTAACATATTTGTTTATTGTCAATTGTCTTTACATGCTCATGCTTATTGAAACCTCAATGTGACCTGGTGTTATGATCATTTCGGACATAACACTGGTTGTATTTTTATATCGTGGATACTTTAGGACTTATGGAATTAGGTGGGACCCTCGCTACCCTTTTTGGACTCATTTGACTATATGTGAGGATGTTTTGAGCCGACGTTCTTTATGGTTATTCCGGTTATATCAAAATTCAACATATCTCAATCTTGAACGGTACGGGACAACGAGATACCTTTCTTTAAATCTATGCATGAATATTGTTCGTCGGAGGTATCATGAGCCCTAATCCCTTTCGTTGACTTAGTAGGGATGTACGATGCTTCAGAATTAACAATGTACTTAGGATTGGATTGTTTATCGCTTATGATCCCGAATTGTACCATCCGGTACTGTCTACATGCAATGTCCATATTCTTTAGCTTCGCTTGATTTGTTTTGCTTTGGGATCACTTGATGAACCTAGATGATAAACTTAGGATCCCTTTGGATGTTCCACTTGTTTTGATGATTGATGGAAGTGTTGAAGGTATGTGGCTTTGATTGTAAAAGCTTGATGATCACTACTTATAAGTATTGATGTTTGAAGAAGCTTTCTTGTTTGGTCTTAATTTGATAATGGAAATGAGTCTCTCATTTGTTAATGAATCTTGTTCACACAAGAAAGTCTAGCCCCTCACTATTAGTTGTTTAGGAATTTGTGCCAGGCACCACTCAATTATTAACGCCCAACACATATTAGGGCACCATTTGTGTAAGGACCAAACAATGACTGAAACTTAAAATAGATAAATAAAATAAATAAATAATTTTTTTTGCTTCTTAACTGCTTCCTAAAACACCTACTCTCCTTCTCTCTGATCAGACGCTGGATGGTGGGCCAAACATGGTTCACCTCGCATGGGCCCACCACCTACTGGGTCACTCATGGGTCCTCCTTCGGATCCACGGATCAGATGGGTCATCTAGTGACCCACCTGAATCCTGGAATCAATGCAGGAAAATCAAAGTGGACCGTGCATAGCACGGGCTGTTGCTAGTTTCAACGATGGGCATGTGGTCTCCATCAATTACACTTTATAAGAGATCATATTGTGCAGCTGTTCTCCTGCACTTAATTTTGTGTCTGGTCGTCCCTTGGAGTTGGGCTAGTGGCTAGCTTGTGGGTCTTTTTGTTTAGCTTCCTATATTTTTTGGCTCTTCTTTTGAATTTTCTTTTGGCTGCAGGTTGTCATATTCTTTGGCATAGCTAGTTTCCTCACCGGAGATCCTTAATCAATTTAAAGCATTTCTCTCATGAGGTTGTAGGAATTTGGATGGGCTCACACTCCATAAAAACTTAAAATGAGGGACACTCCAAAAGAAATTTCTTCACTTTCAAGTGAACACAACTGTTACAAAATCTCTGTTCAATAACTCACTGTCGACCCACTCAAAATCAATAACCGAACTACACTCTTTTTTATTCTGCAATTTCATTTCACTCCACTCACTACACACTTTTTTTTTGTAAGGCCCCAACCCTTTCTTACCTTTATTTTCGTTACTTATGCTTTTGTGCTAATTTGTAGGAGATTAGTAGAGGCTGAAGGGTAATTTTATGCTAATTACAAGGTTTTAGACTGGAGTTTAGGGGGGAGTTACTAGTGAAATAGAGTGCGTATGTGGTTGTTTGTAATTTTAGGATTGGGAGTTGAGAATTAAGAATTGAGAATTGAGATACCCTTTAGATGTAATTAAGTGTTAGAATTAGGCGCTTGGGAGAATTATGCAATTCCTTGTAAAATTCCAAAACTATCCTTAGAGCCTCTTCATTGCCAATCACTTATAGGAATGGCATTTTAGTCCTCTCACCTCAAATATAGCTCATTTCAATGCCCTCATGTCTCTCTCTCTCTCTCTTTTCCTTCCGCAAAAATCTAGGGTCTCTTACAATTTCAAAAAACTAGTCTTTTTGTTCACTTCCTATCAAGGTAAATCTCAAGTCCTAACTCCATGTCTATAGTTTCCTAGGGTTTCTTCTTGTGAATCCCAACCCTAATTCGTGGTTCTCCCTAACTCCATGTCTATAGTTTCCTAGGGTTTCTACTTGTGAATCCCAATCCTAATTCGTGGTTCTCCCTAAGAGGTGTTGATCTTGTTGTTTTGGGGTTTTTAGAGGAGTTCTTGGGGCTTGGTGGCTTAGAGAGCTTAGATCTTGAGAGTTTGGCTTGAAAGCCCTAGATCGGAGAATAAGACAAGTGCAAAATACATTTAACATGACATGCGCAATAACTCATCTTTGATTCTTACGGAGAACTATGTTTGATTTGAATCAAAGTTACACTTCTCCATAATATTCTTCAGAATGGAAAGTCATAAAATACATGACAAATGGATTAAAAATAAAAGATTACAGTGATGTTGTAGGATGCCAAATATTTAAAATGATGGGTTACGAGCTCTAGCACATAGTTAATGTTGCAGAGAAAGCAAGAGAAAGCAAGTGTACCTGAGTTTCTCTTGTTAAAACAGTGGTCTCAGGTGCACCATAGTTGCATTTCTGATACCTCTCGAGCGTTTTCAGCATGCTACAAATGAGATACAAACAAAAATAAAAAATAAAAAGGAAAAAAATTCCCAAATAATGTTAGGAACACATGCAAGGATCAAGAACATTGGGTATAACAATAGAAAATTTGAAATGGGCAAAAATAGTGTCATTGCTTGAAAAATTCTTTTCGATACTGTGATTAACCAGTGTATCACATATTAGATTCCACCTAATTTATTTTCATTCTATGTAACTGTGACGATGCACTTGGTCAAGTTGAGAACCCATATGATCTACTTGCACCATCAGTTTCGTCCTGTCACTTCTCTTGAAGCCACCTCCCTCTTTGTGGTAACGTGATGTACTATCCTTTTATTGTCCTAAAATGATAATAATCAAACTTATAGCAATTTATAAGAAATGTACATAGAAGTTCTACTGAAATGTAGAGAGAAACCTACGGATATGTGAATCCCTAGTAGAACAGTGTGTATAAGAAGAGTGTAGTGTGTAGAAATTAGCAAAGAATTATGCACAGAGTGTCATTTTATATTCCTATGTCAAATATCTAGGAAGAGTGTGTAGAGAATGATTCAAATAGTAGTGGGGCTTTTCCAACAGTTGATTACCAGCTGAGTTTAGGAAGTTCTACAATTTACCTATGTGAGTTTCTTGGTTGAATGAGTCCTACAAACCTGTTTGCATGTAATGTGCTTTGTCATTCATTTGTTGTTGTGTGGGGTGTTTTCCTAACAGTAGGATTAGGCTAGCCTCGGTAGTAGTACCAGCTCAGCTCATGCCGATCTCGGTATCCAAGTTCGGCCACAGCGCCAAGATCCATCTAGTTCGGTAACGGTACATGCTAGACATCTCTTCTCAACTCAACAAACAGTGTCAGCTTGAGCCAGTCTCGATAAGAGTACCGACTGGGCTCATCTCGATCTCGGTATAAGGCACATCGACAATAGTGCCAAGGTACATCCTAATATGGCCTCAGTATTATCTTCAGCTCGGTCCGTCTAAGGAGATGAGTTGTAGGCCATGATTGTACTTATACGAAATTACGGCTACGTTGCAGAACGTGCTGACAAACAAGACAAGGGCCGGAGAGTGATCAGGTATCGTCTCGATCAATCACATCCACATTAATACCAGGGGTCATCTCTTGATTGGACCTGACAGTATTTCCACCTACCCCCACTAAGGGTGTGCCTGGTGAAATCTCTACATATAGAGAGATACCAATCCCTTCTAAGGTATGTAACAATATGCATTATTATGCTGAATATCATACACTGCATAACGCGTTACATAACGCCTTATATAAGAGCATACTTGCCTTTCATCTCCATGCTTTGTTCAGTGATAGCACTAACTCAAGCATCGGAGAGCCTTCGGCTGACGACAGTCAAGGTCTCTGATCTCTATTTCTCGTTTCCTTTCAGGTCCTAAGGCGATCTATCTTCCCCAAAGAAGCTGAAACAACAAATCACAAATCTTACACTAACCTAATCTGAGTCCTTAACTTTTAGGCACTCACAATTGACGCCATCTGTGTGAAACAATCGACAAAGACATGCCTCTAGCAGCGGCAAAGGGTCTACAAAGCCCAGCCACCATCATCGACAACGCCCTGTCGAAACAGATCCAGGGAAAGACTGATGCAACAGGCGCGGGACAACCTATAACTCAGAACAGGTTCATCAGCAAAGGAGGTGACAACACCTCCCCGGCAAAGTGCTCCTCCACTGGAGCACCCCCAACAAAGTACTGCCTTGCTGGAGACTCCCTCGAGGAGCAAAAGTTCCAGCAGCAACCGGGTCTCGTCATTTCTTCCACCAGGTGGATCGTAACAACGATAATGACGAAGATCCATCCCTTATTGGTACCAGGGTCATCTTTTGAGCAAGCTCCGCTGTCAGCCAGCAAGCTTCAAATGGACCTCGTTCGGTTCCCCATAGTCACTCTGAAAACACTGATTGACAGGGTGAACAAGGACGAAGCTCGAACTCGAGCTCACAAGAGTTTCAATCTCTGGCGGGACCCCTCCCCTAGAAAAGAGAATGGAGGTCACGGAAACGGTTCCTTGACTCGCCATACAAATCTTTATCCTGAAGTCCCGGTTCAATGATAGCGCCAGCCATAGCTCGGACAACTCCAATAGTGACAGCTTCGGCAGTGTCACCAGCCACGACTCAGGCAGAAGCGCAACCCAGAAGGAGTTCCAGTAGCGGCCTTGGTGACAGCACCAGCTACTGCTCGGACAATCTCGATCTCGACAGCTTCAGCAACGGCCTCGGTGATAGCACCAGTCGTGGCTCCGACACTTCCAATCTTCATAGCTCCAACTACGGCCTCGGTGGCAGCACCAGCCTCAACCCAGCTTCTTCGGACATATAACAAAGCTTTAGCAGTGGCCTCGGTGACAGCACCAGCCTCCACTACACAACTTTAACATCGGGCCTCGGTGGCAACACCGACCTTAACTTACAGAGCTCCGGTAATGGCCTCAGTGATAGCAACAGCCATAACCCGGACATCTTCACTTACAACAACTCTGTTCCCTCACCGCAGTTATAGAACTCGGCAAAGGTCTTAACTCAGTGACAACACTAGCATGGAAGAGACCACAGCTCGATTACACAACCTGCTGCAAAGCGCCGTAGTTATGGAACTCGGCAAAGGTCTCAGCTCAGTGACAACACCGGCATGAAATAGACCACAGCTCGATTACAGAACTAGCTGCAAAGCGCCGTAGTTATGGAACTCGGCAAAGGTCTCAGCTCGGTGACAACACCAACATGAAAGAGACTACAACTAGGTTACAGAACCAACTGCAAAGC
This sequence comes from Cinnamomum chago, assembly GCA_038049695.1. NCBI lineage: Eukaryota > Viridiplantae > Streptophyta > Magnoliopsida > Laurales > Lauraceae > Cinnamomum > Cinnamomum chago. Next base: position 40,261,226 of record CP142453.1, on the reverse strand, counting down.
GCCCAGTTATGGAACTCGGCAAAGGTCTTAGCTTGGTGACAAAACCAGCATGAAATAGACCACAGCTCGGTTACAGAACCAGCTGCAAAGCGCCGCAGTTATGAAACTCGGCAAAGGTCTCGGCTCGGTGACAGCACCGGCATGGAAGATACCATAGCTTGGTTACAGAACCAGCTGCAAACCACCGCAGTTACGAAACTCTGTAACGGTCTTAGCTCGGTGACAACACCAGCATGGAAGGGACCACAGTTCGGTTACAGAACTCGGCCAAAATCTCGGCTCGATTACAGAACCAGTCAACCTGGTCACGGGACCAAGCGAAGCAACACACCAAGTTATGGAAGTCGGCGGCTATTCTAGTTCGATTATGGAACCAGCTATGCAGTTGAAGGACCTGATCGTTTCCTATGAGAATCTAGTTCGGTTGCGGAACCATCCATAAGTTTTCTACCTCTAAAGGTGCAGGTACTTCTCAAAGCTATATAAACTTCAGTGCAATTAGAATTTCGGTTGTTGAACCAAGTTCGACTAACTAGCTTAACTTACTTCAGGTTAAGGAGCCAAAGTAATTATTGCCCAATAGTCACTCAGTTTCGGTTACTAAATCGAACTCAACTACTTGGTCAAGAATCGGGCGTTTGTGCTAAGAGCCCAGTTGTGGAACGAAAGTCAAGCACACATATATGTTATTAGAGCAAGTGAGATGGCAAGTATGAATGTAAAAATTCTCTTCATTGATGAAAAAATCATTACAAAGTCAGTTCTTTACATATGAAAGAAAAAGAAAACTACAAAAAACTTCAAGATTCAGTAGCCTCGACGTTGACGTCAAAAGGCATGGTCCTGGTAACTTGGGGAGCATCCTCATGCGGAACAGCTTCTGCAGTGGGGGCAGAACTCGGCTCAGTCTCGGGGGGAGTGAACTTTGGCAGGTCCTGGTAGACAGGATGGTCATCTGGGATCCCTACTATTCTTCAGTGCAACTCGGCACCCGAGCTCGAACAGCTCCGAGCAGATATTCTCGACTTGGACCTCGTACTCTTTAGTAGCTTCGAGCTAGGCTTGGAGTGCGGCTTTCTCCTTGTGCGCCATTTCGAACTCGGCATCCTGCTTTGCCTGCTCAGCCTCAAGTGCGAGAATCTTCTTTTCTTTGACCGCGACCATGCCTCTCAGCTCGTGGGTCTTGGCCTTCACATTACTGAGCTCTTGGAGAGCAAACTCCATTTCTGCCTCTTGGCTGCTTATTCTCTCCCCCGCCGCCTTCAGCTCCGGCTACTCCCCTCCAAGGCCGCATCGAGTTTCTTCTTCTCAGCTTCAAGCTTTTCGGCTTTGGAGCCACTTTCGCGGGCCCTCTCCAGGACCACCTGAACCCTCTACTCCTGCTTCCTCTGGCTGGCCTCTGCACGACAAAAGATAACATCAGCTCGGCAAGACAACAGAAGGAAAAGACAACACTCTGAGTTTGGTAATTACTTGGAGGAACCCTAAAGTGTCGATGAATCCTGTACAATTTCTCTGCTTCGGTCTCGTCCTTGCCGAACTCCTAGTCGTCCCCGGTGTGTCTGTTTGAGTCCTCCAGATCATGGACGAAGGGCTCCATCTTCGGCTTCCCACGGAGATAAAAACTGTGACCGTCCCCGGCGGTCTTGCATAGGTCATATGCATCCTCGATGTCATGGACATCGAGATTTATGCCCAGTATCTTATTGAGCTCGGCAACGCCCATTATGATTTTGAAGCCATTGGCCATCAACTGGCATGGGCCGAGGTGCCATGTCGCCAAGCAGGCCCTGAGCAGGGGGTGGACAGGGAACCTAACCCCTCCCTCTATTATTGAAACTAACGGGAATGACATCCAGCCATCTCAGAAGGATCGACCCTCGAAAAGGTCTTTTGAGTCATCCAATTTCGTTGGGACGTCTTTTGGGATCCCATACATCTTCCTGAAACAGGCCATGGCTTCAGGGGTCTCCGCCCAACTCCTATAGGATCCCATTCTTCTAACAGATGGCGACACTGGAAAAGGGGCAGAGACAAAAACCCTAAAACCTAGAGCAAAACCCCTAAACAGAGAAAGGCGGTGTGCAAAGACAGGGAAAGGGAAGAAAACTCACAGAGAAGGAGACGGATTCCGAGCTCCGGTTCGCTAAATCAGACTTCCAGCAAAAGCTCTGGCGGGGTTCTCTTTTCTCTTGCACCAGAGTCTTCTCTGATGAAATGCCAAAGTGAAAGAAACAGAAGAAGAAAAGCCCTATTTATAGACGGTATGGCGCCTGTTCCGATTCCTGACGGCACGCGTCGCTTCAATTTCATTGAACGACCAACCAGATGGAGACACGTGGCACTACCAGTTAATCTCGCACAGAGATTCAGGCGCTACATTTATTGCCTTGAAAAGGTGAAACATCAGCATGCTATTTATTGCCTCGGGCTGATAAAGCGTCACCTACCTAATATTTATCACCTCAGACAAACGAAGCATCACCGATGTGATATTTATTGTTTTAGAAAGGCAAACAGACTTCATGATAAAGATCATACGTCATCAGCCAACACCGAGATGAAGTTTAAATTGATACCTCAGATCCTCTCAACACGATACTAAGCTCCCAACCTCAAAAAGTTAGAGAACTCCAAGAAGTCGCGAGCTAGGGGGCTATTGTGTGGGGTGTTTTCCTAAGAGCAAGATTATGCTAGCCTCCGTAGCAGTACCAGCTCAGTTCATCCTGATTTCGGTATCCAAGTTCGGCCACAGCGCCAAGATCCATCTAGTTCGGTAACGGTACCAGCTAGATATCTCTTCTTAGCTTGGCAAACAGTGTTAGCTTGTGCCAAGCTTGAGCCAGTCTTGGTAAGAGTACCGACTGGGCTCATTTCGGTCTCGGTATAAGGCACCTCGGCAATAGTGCCAAGGTGCATCCTAATTTGGCTTCAATATCATCTTAAGATCGGTCCGTCCACGGAGTGAGTACTAGGCCATGATTGTACTTCTATGAAGTTACGGCTACGTTGCAGAACATGCTGACAGACAAGACAGGCGCCGGATAGTGATCAGGTGTCGTCTCGATCAATTACATCCACATTAATACCAGGGGTCATCTCTTGATTGGACCTGACAGTATTTCCACCTACCCCCACTAAGGTGCGCTAGGTGAAATCTCTACATATAGAGGGATGTCAATCCCTTCTAAGATATGCAACAATATGCATTATTATGCTGAATATCATACACTACATAACGCGTTACAGAACGCCTTGCATAAGAGCATACTTGTCTCTCATCTCCATGCTTTGTTCAGTGACAGCACTAACTCATGCATCGGAGAGCCTTTAGCTGACGACAGCCAGGGTCTCTGATATCTATTTCTCATTTTCTTTCAGGTCCTAAGGCGATCTATCTTCCCCAAAGTAGCTTAAACAATAAATCACAAATCTTACACTAACCTAATCTGAGTCCTTAACTTTTAAGCACTCACATTTGCTATTTTTTTTCTCATTTATTAAATGCCACTTGTGACCTATGAGTTTCAACCTCTAATAACTGGTGCATTTGTATGTGAAAAACAATGAGAAAAAAGGAAAGAAAAAATCCATTCATGCCTCAACAATTACTCGTATCTTTATGTGAATCATGTAGAAACTAGCAGTGTGAATTAACCAAGACTATTTCTGACAGCCGACTAACAGTGAGTAGAAATGCAAACAGTCTTATGGTCTACCATACAAGGATACTAAATGGAAGGGTTGGCGAAGAACAAGAAATTGATAAAAACATCTTTTAAAACTCCTACCTACCAATAATTTTCTCCATAATTAAAAAATTTGTTTTCCCAACTCCTCTTCCTACTTTACAATTCCACCAAACGAAATTCATTCCTTTGTGCTAAAAACCTGATTACTATAGCAGCAAGTTCTAGTATCTCCACCTTCAACTACTCTAAAAAAAATAAAAAATTCATTATCTATTTGTAAAGGAGGAAGCTATGATTATCGGAGCTTTTAAATGAAGACCATCTTCATGTCATAACTTTATGGGATGTAGTTGAAGATGACAATGATGAATTGGAGTATGCAGCAACATTCCAAACATGGACACAAGCAAGGATGTAATATCTTGAGCCTATCCTAATCATGTTTAGCATCTAATCAATCTTAATTAGATGCCTAATATCTGTTTTGAATGTATTTGGGCTTGATTAGGTAGATTAGAATGGGGTTTGACCATTGACTAGGTAGCATTATGATTATTGAGTATTTTGGATTTATTAGGTTCCGCGTGTGTGTTTTCTATTTTTCCAAGGATTTTGAGTGCATCTCATAGCTCATGAGTCATTTTTCAATTTCTATATTTTGACCCAACTCATTTGAGCTCATTTAGACCCATTTAGAAGCCAAAAGCCCTATATATTATAAATCTTCATTATATTTTTTGACTTTCCTTCAAATATTAGAACTTCATGGTATAAAGGGCTAACTAAAACCCTAAACCCCATCTCTTTCATTTCATTCCAACTCCATTAATAAGAGATACCTTGGGTTCCATTTCCTACCCATTCTTCATCATTTTCCTTGCTACCAAACACTAAATAGAGAGGTTTGAGAGTATTTTCCTTCATCTTCCTTAAGCAAGAACCGATTTTCTACAAGTTTCATCTTCTTCAAGCTCTTATTTGTTCTTCTTCTTCTATTTCACTCTATTAGTAAGCAAAACTTTTCCCAAATCACTCCTTACTGTTCAAAGCAATGATTAAAGGTTTTTTTAGTAGTGAATACTTGTTAATTTTGTAGTTCTTTCTTCAATTTTCACCATTGTAGGAGCTTGGTTGAGGTTCCATTTTGGGGGTTTTTTGCTTAGAGCTTGGAATTGAGTGGGTATAGCTTGGATTTCTATAAATTTGTGTTGCAAGCACCTAAGGCAAATAAACATTTATAAAATGTGCATGCTTTTATCTATTTATGATTCTTGTAATGGATCTCATGTTAGATTACCCAATTTCAGCTCATGTTGTCTATTGTTCTAATTTGATTTAAATTTGTAAATGGGTGTAGTAATAACTTGTTATTTCTTTTGGGTTTTATTTTGATTGGGAATGTGTTTGATGGTTTGGAGTGGGTATTGGAGACTCCTTTTGTGCATATGAAATGAGTTTGCAAGGTTGTGAGAGGTTGGGGAAGGAGCCCACTCCAAAGATAGAGTTTCAAGCATAGAATTCATGATTTATGCCAAATTTCAGGTCATAATTTCAGTCAAGAATTTGGCCAATCGAATTTGGGCAGATATTTCACCGAATTTACAAATTTTCAAAAGGCCATAACTTTTTATCCGAATTTGGGTAGATTCTTCACCGAATTTACAAATTTCATGGTTTATGTCCAATTTTGGAGTTCTACATATCGCTGGAAAGCTCTTGGAATATAGAATTCATTGATCTATACAATTTTATGATCAAAGGTTAGGAAAGTTAGAGGATATTTAAACCAATGAATTTAGCTCCATAACTCATGCTACCCACATTGTACTTAGGTGAACCAAGTGTGGTTATGTTGGAATTAACTTAATAAGATTTTTAGGTGGTTATGGACCTAGTTTTGGACCTTAGTATTGGATCATTGAACCTTAATTTAAGCCTAATGAATTTCTAATGTTAGAGGGTGTTGTTTGAGCACACATACACGATCATGGAAACTCGTTCTTGGTTTTCTTTTACCCCAAACCAAATATGTTATCTTAAGGTATTTGGCATCCCAAATTATGTAACGCCAAGGGTTCTTTTGTAGCCCAATGATGTTGGAAACCTTAAGTCTACACATTGTTGGACGGTGAAGCCCACGAGTATTCCAAAATCTTAGGATTGGCTTGTCATGCATCATTGATTCCGTATATAATCCTTATGCATGCATTTCATTTCCATTTCTAGTGCTCTTACATGACATGTACATGCTATCTCGTGTCGATTTTCTTAGCTCATGTGCCCTTGTTGTTTTACGTCATATGTTTCCTTATGCATTATGTATCTATGTATGTTCATATGATATGTCATGTTATGCACTTATGATTATTGTCATGTACTTGTCCATGTTTATATTTGTATATGTTTATGCTCACGTTAGGTCGCACCATGATATTTGATGTCCACTCTATCCCTTGAGTCGGTACCATTTAGCTTCTACCTTAGTCCGGTTGGATCCGGCTAGGTGCGGGTTTAGTTAATTTTTACGGACCTCTGTAGATGGTATTTCTATGGGGGGTTGACCGGTACCTCAAGTTCACAATGGAGTATCCGGGCCCTATGCCTCCTAGTGGTACCTCATGTTTATGTTATGTTATGCCATGCTCTCATGTGACTATGTTTACATACTTATTTGGGAGAATATAGGTCATGTGGTTTTGTCATCTAGTTATGATATGTATCTCTATGCACTTGTCATCCTTGATTCCTTATGTATCATGCTTACTCACGCATCATGTATGCCAGATTTCTTTACTTGACCTCATATAATCTATCTTGTCAATCTTACTCATTTGATATGCATGCTATATTTTATTCTTGTTTACCTTGCTTAGCGTAGTCTAATGGTGCTACACTTGGCATTACAGGGGAGGAACACGTCTTGATCTCTTTTAGACATCTATGCGTTGAGTGTGCATGCGTCACCATTTCCCTCGACCATGGCATGGATTGCCATATACTTCGACTTGATTTAGACTTTTATTTGGGATTATAAACCTAATTAATACTTGCTTCCGCCATACTTTAGTATTTCTTTCTTACTTGCTAACTTAGAAACTTAAACTCTTAACTATGCTTGTGGACTAGATTATGCTCTTTTATCATGATTATATATTTGATGGATGTTTATATATATGGATAAGTTATGATTGAACTATACAAGTTAAGGAATTTTTTTACCATACGTGATATCCTGTGGGAAGACCCGTTTGTGGAATTAATGTTGGTTTGAATTTCCACGCGGGAGTATGTCATGCTTCGAGATGAGCTTAATCTGAGGCTCGGGGCTTGACAAAGGCTAAGTTAATACAATGAGAGTGACAAGAAAATTTCAAGGAGTAGGACAACTTGAGGGCATTTAAGGAAACATAGGGCCCGTTTGACATCATCACTGTGCCGAGAATATCTCTTTTCTAATAATGGGTTGTGCTGAGAATGGGCTATTATTCTATTATTTTAAAATCGAACCCTTACAGAGAGAATTGATAACAATGCATTGGAAGATGATGAATCTATCTCGAAGCACTTTTTCTTCCTCTCGAGTTGTGAGAATATTGAGTATATTAGAATGAGATAGTTTGCAGCGATTGGAGAGAGAGAGAGAGAGAGAGAGAGAGAGAGAGAGAGAGAGAGAGATTACAAGATGTTTGATATTTGCATATTAAACACAGTAACCATATGAAAAATTACCAACCATAAACTAGATGAGTCGTAACTTTCCAAGTGAATTTTCAAAGGAAAAAAAAATTCCAAGTAAATTTAATTTGAAGGGACCATAACCATTAAGACAAACAAAGGTCACTCTCAACTAATTCACAATATTCTTTATGTTCCTAGCATGATTCACAATTCGAGTGTTGCCCATCTCGTGTAAAAAGATTATTTAATAAATACCAATATAAATAAATGGGAAATTTCCGGAATGAAGAATAAATAAATTGTACCTTAAGTGAATAAATTCCGAACAGGTACTAGCAACGAGAACTATGCCTTAAACCTTTTAAAATATAGACTTCAATTTTGATCTTTTGGATTTGCATTGTCTAACTTTAGTCAACTCACATGAAATAGATTTTTTAGAGACACATCTGAGTACACTGTTGAGAGTTGATTTCCAACGGGGTTCCACTGTGAGCCCATCTTATTTAACTACTGAAACGGACATATTGAAGATTGGGGCCCAGTTTGTTTGTTATTAATGGATGATAAGGTGCTAACTATTCAAACAAGAAGCTAGTGAACTACTAGTTAGGACTTGAGAAAGATATTTTGAGTCAAATGTGTTAAATCGCATCAAGATTGAATACATAGTGCGAGTAGAGAAATTGAAGTATTTAAAACTGAAACAATTTTTATATTTTGTTACTTAAGAGCTATTATAGATAGTATAAGACTGAGGGTTGATTTGCATTGGATTTACAAAGATGTGCTGCATTACTAGAAAGGATGGGATAAAAAAAAAGTGCATTAGAAGTAATTTCAGATTACCATAATTAATCAAGGATAAATCAAAGAAAACCAGAAACTACCAATATGTGATGAATTGAGGGTTCGTTGTGGAAGGAACTAGAAGACAAGGGTGGCGATTCTAGACTTTGGATAAGTAAATTTCATTTCGTTTAGTAACCAAGAGCATGAAGTTGAATAAAGTTGGGTGAAAATATGTCAAGCATAAGTACTTCCAGTTTATCAATGGTTAATATCTACACACTCAAAACTTTCAAATTATCTCGGTATATTTGTTAAACAACCAAAAGAAAGAGATTTCAGAGAAAATCAAAGAAATATCGACTTAAATCACTAGGAACCATGCCAGGGATTACACCATGTGAAAATCCAAGTGAGAAAAAATAACCAAATAATGAGGGGGGCGGGGGGGGGGGCAAAAAGCCCCCAAAGCCAAAAGGCTACACAGAAGACACCAAAAAAACTATACAAGAGAAGCCAACTAAATGGCGAAACCCAAAAACATCAAAATAGGATGGATATCAATCTAACCATAAATGAGTTATTCCAAAAGTTGATTGTATTCCCTCCTTAATATTTATAATGCTTGCCTCTAGATCCGAAGTATGCAAATTATCAAATCTCTAATCCTAGTTAGGGAGATAAACCGCAGACCGGTGGATCCCTTTTAAGATTAGAGGCAGAATGTGGGAAACAACTGGCTTGAATTCATTGCTTGTTGGGTCTAGAGATGGCCCATCAGGTTGTATTTGACCTGTTTGCTTTCTTTTTTATCCCTTAAACTGTTGATATCGGTCCATGTAGTTTAATACCAGCTCATGCACACCATCCATCCAAGCATTGGAGCTGCTGCATTTCCCTCTAGAAAAGGAGTTCGTCCTAAAATCTTGATTATGCATCGAGATGGAGAACTAATTGTAATCCCACAGTTCTTGTTGCTATGATCATTTTTGGATACTTTTAAACAAATTCTAGAACACCCACCCAATGAAGGGGATCACTCTTAGCACAAATGAAAATGGAGTGGAGATCTAAGAGAAGAAGCATCTTCTCTTGATCTTAAACAGCAAGAAACCTGATTTACAAAGAGATACATGTTTAAACCTGGCTAACAGATAATACCACCAAGGAATCTCAAGTTTTCACTCAAACAACTTAGTTTACGAAGAGATACATGGCTGAATTTATAGACTCCATTTCTAATTCGGGATTAAACATCATTTAATCCCTTACACTTTACTAAGTAACAACTTAATAACTAAGATGCGTGATAATCCAAAAGACATATTGAAAACCCAAGAGATATATGGGAAACCCAAAAGACACTGCAAGAAACAATGTACTATAATAAAAGCTTTTTGGATTCATGGAATGCTAGAGTTCATAGAATCTAGCTTACTTCAAACAGCCGGTAAGCTAGATTTCACTAACTCAAAGTCTTCATTTTGATGAAAAAATCCTTCTTTAAAGGCTTGGTGAACAAATCTGCCACTTGGTCTTGAGATTTGCAAAATTTAACTACAACTTCTTTATCCTTCACCAATTCTCGAATGAAGTGATACTTGATCTTTATGTGTTTGCTTTTATCATGAAACATTGGATTCTTGGACAAAGATATGGTTGATTTATTATCATAAAATAATTTTATAGCTCCTTCTTGATCATGCTTTAGCTCATCCAAAATCCATCTCAACCACCTAACTTGACAATTTGTTGCGGCAAGAGCAATGCATTATGGAAGAGAGGGCCATAACAAATTGTTTATTTGAAGACCACGAAACTGCACTAGAACTAATATTGAAAACGTATCCAGAAGTACTCTTGTAGTCATCAATATTTTCAGCCCAATCACTATCACAAAAGCCAACTAAACTTGAGTTTTTAGCTTTATAATTGTGGAGACCATGATTTTGTGCCCCTTTCACATATCTTAAAACTCCTTTTCCCGCTTCCCAATGGGCACCTCTTGGTGATTCCATGAAACGATTGAGCATGCTCACCGAATATGTGAGATCCGGTCTTTTTGTTGTCAAATACATGAGACCACCAACCAGACTTCGATAAAGAGTTGGGCCCATTGTCTTCTTTCCATTATATTTGCTAAACTTCAAATTAGCTTCCATGGAAGTGCTAGTGCTTATTGACTTTGCGTCTTCCACCCTAAACTTTTTCAACAACTCCTTTGCATATTTCTTTCGAGAAATGAGAATCGCATCTTCATTTTGATTTGCTTCAATTCCAAGAAGGAGCTATAAAATGCTCTCGAAAGCCATCTCAAACGGATTTCTCTTATTTTATTTGATAGTGATGCTACCTCTAAATGCTTTCGAAAGTGCTCTTTTCTAATTTTATCTTTCTTAATTTTATCACACATCCACCTCAAAATTTTCATCTCTGGCATATCTATTTTGTGCATATGTTTTTTTTTAATTTACCAATGTTCTTCAGGCACCGTTGGTTCATGATGAGCAGCCTAGTGATCAGTCTCTCCAAGACTTAAATTCAAAAACGGCAGCCTTGCACAATTGGTTGAATGCCAAATCCACCCACTGGAAACAAAAAGGCAAACTTAGGTAGCTTAAAGATGGTTATCATAATACAAGATTCTCCCACCATTTGGCGAAGGCTAGGAGCATCTTTAACAGAATTGACAAAGTCTCAGTTAATGGTATCCCCTACAAGGAAGAAGAAGATATCAAAGCTCAAGCGTGTCTCCACTTCTCCAAGCTGTTGCAAGTTACAGACTCTAACACAATTTTGGATGTCTACTTTGGCAACAACAGACAGTCTTTCAAAGTCAGAGTCTCAAGATCCCTTGGCATCTCCCAGGCTTTCTTGCCTGCCAAATACTTAGGAGTTCCTCTTTTCATAGGCAGCCCCAAAGCTCACTACTTTGATTATTTGAAAGACTCCTTTAGGTAGAGGCTAGTTGGCAGGAAAAAGAATTTGCTAGCTTTTGCTGGGAGAGTCATTATGGTTAAACATGTGCTTCAAAGCCTTCATATCTTCATCCTTCTTATTCTTCCCATTCCTAGCTCAGTCTGTACCTTCTTGGAAAAGTGGATGAGAAACTTTCTCTAGTTTAGGGGTTCTGACCAAGCTAAGAGAAGCCTTTTAAACTGGAATTCTGTTTGTCAGCCTAAATTCGAAGGAGGGATTGGTCTTTGTCGCATCAGGGACCTGATCCAAGCAAATTCAGTAAGGCAGGGCTGGGTGGCTTTTTCCTCCTCTTCTTTGTGGGCTCACTGGTTCAGAGCAAAGTACTATAAAGGTTTCCCCCCTTGGCACCCCTCTCCCTTTCCTCTGCTTCTTGCATCTAGAGGCCCATCAAGAGAATTTCTCAATTCCTTTTCCAAAACAGTCATTGGATTTTGGGTGATGGTAAAAACACTAGCTTCTGGCAAGACAAATGGCACGGTCCTCTCTCCTTGGTGCAGATCTTCCCTGAGACTCAATTCCTTTGGGCTGGTTCAACTCATGACTTCTTCTCCAATAGTAAGAGATTTCAAAGCCTCTCTCTTCCTCAGCAGGTGACCTCTCTCTCTTCCATTATCCTTGCCTCCTCCGTGGTTAACGAGCCAGATGTGCTGTCCTGGTCTAGCTCCAACTCCACCAATCTCTCCTTTCCTGATGCGTGGGATTCTATTAGAATCAGGCGCCCCCTCAGCCCCTGGTTCAATTTTGCCTAGAACAGCCTCCTCAAGCCTTCAGTCGCTTGCTTAGCTTAGAAATTGTTCCATAGCAAACTCCCCACCATCGACTGGGCTTAATCCATTGGCATGCATTTGGTGTCCTCCTGTTACCTCTGTGGCACTCGCCAAGAATCTACATATTCCATGTTCTTCCAATGCCCATTTGATTCCTCTTTTGGGAAGTGGTTTGAGGATAAAGGGAATTTTCAGTTTCTTCCTTCCAGCTCTGTTTCTTGCATGCGGGACTCTTTTTCAACCAATTCTTGCCTCAAAGCTAAGAAGGGTTTGGGAGCCCTGTTTATCATCGCCATCTTCAGCCTATGGAAGGTTAGGAATCAAGCTGTCTTTAGTAACAGGTCTCCTTCTTTAGACTCAGCTATTAATTTCTGCTTGCAGGATGCCTCTATTTCTCTTAGGAATATGTCCTCTTCTTTTAATAGTCCTTCTTTACAATCTTTCTTTTTTATATGTAATCAGCACTATCATCTTATAAGATAGTGCTTTGCTGCCTCTGTTTGGCCTCTTTTGGCTTCTGTTTTTCCTCCTTACAATTCAATTTGCAATTAAAAAAAAAAAAAAAACTACTCAACACATGACAATATTAAAAACCATTATATCTGAGATAGAATACTATATAAATAGCTTAACTTTTATATTTTTTCTGGTTTTCAATTCCTTTTATCTTTTGAATTTCTTGGAATCTTTGACAAATTTTAGGCTTGGCACATTTAGTCTGGCACAGATCGACGCGGGTGGCAAGGACTCATCCCAATCCCAACCGGCATGAAAATCGATACTGGGATTTAAAACCATGCACCAAATCCTCAAGAATTCCTTACAGATTTTCCCCGAGGATTCAAAGAATCCACCTTTGCCAATTGAAAATCTTCAAGGATTTGGGCTTGTGGAAATCCTCATTTTTGAGGATTTTTAGGTCCAACCCTCACCCATAGGATTAAAAAATCCTTAGTTTTTTGAGTATTTAGATGATGAATTTTTCTCTAGTATACACAATGATATCGATGTGAAGTTCTCAATTATACAAATCTTCATTGAGAATACTCAAATCCATGGCATTGAGGAATTCTCAGTTTTGCGAATTCCTCACCCGTTACCAAAAATTGACTATGTTACAAGAGCTACCTTGCTTTCTTCTTACATTATTATTTATAGCGGTGGCCTTTAATACTACATGCTATAAAATAAACCTCAAATTTCAAATACATGCTATAAAAATTAAACCTCAAATTTCAAATCCTAGCCATACCTACAATTGTAAAAATGCTAAAATGAAAAGCCTTAATTAGAAAGGAATTCTCTAAAAAAACAAAACAAAGAAATAGAATAGCTTTATGAAGAAGGAAATCATCTTCTAGAAAAGTGAGTACAATGGAAACTGCTTTCTAGCAAAGCAATCATGATCTATTTTTTCATAAAGAAATAATATTAGAAAAAAATTAGATAGTTCAAAAGGTATGAAAAATTGAAAGAAAGCATTAAAATGGTAGGAATCTAGAATGGATAAAGATTGGGGAGTAATTTAGAAAGGTGATGTAAATAGAAAAGGGAGAAAAAATAAAAAAGAGCTTAGCAAGCAGATAATTTGGAAAAATATAAATAGAAAGAAGAGTTTTGAAAGAACGAGATAATGGAAAGAAGACGAAGCAAAAGAAGACACTCAGAAAGGAGAAATCAAAGGAATAAAAGTATCTATATTTGGGAGCAGTCAATACAATCTTACTAACCATCAAAACATAAAAAATAAAAAATAAAAACCCTTAAATTCTTCGTTACCATAATTTCTATCAAAAACATTGGGCCATAATTCCCTGAAATGAAGTGAGAATAATGCAAACTTGAGCTCTTAAATGGCTAAATGAATAATCTATCCAAGGATCCAATTATATGCAATTTTGACATGTTTGGTGCATTAAAATTAGTTTTTTTTTTTTTTTTTTTCCTCTTTAAGGGTAATTGTATTGAAAGAAAAGAGAGAAAAACAAGAGCCCAAAAAGCCCCCAAAAAAGATAAAGAAAACTAGAGGAAACAAATTACATGAATGACAAGATTAAATCTAGTTAGAAGTACAGAAATAAAGAAAAGATGGTTTCTTGCGTACGCCTGACAAACAGTGCCTAATCCTTGGACTAATGCTTCCATTGGGGCTTCCTCAGTTTTTTATGCTTTGTTGGGCTTTTTCATGACTCAGCATCTCACAATAATGAGTTGAGTTAACCGAGTGCGTGGTTGACATGCTGCATCAGTCATCTAGGGTAAAATCCATTTTAATCAAGTTAGACTCACCTACTCACCTATTTCATGAGCTGGCTAAGTCGATTCCGTCAAGTTCATGGTCATCTCACTACTTGAACTCTTATAACGGTTGATTATGGCTTGCATGCGGTGAATTGATAAAATCTATAAGAACATGCCAGATATCTTGCTTATATGGGTGTGAACACAGTTACCTAGCTTGCATTTCGATTAATTTGTATTTGGGTTTGGAACTAATAATTTGAGGCATACATGATCGGAAAATTTGATTCACTAGGTAGAGTTTATTTGCTTCTCAGTTCTTTTGATTCAGAGTTCGAGTTCAAAAGTTCCACGAACCAATTCATTTGTCCACATCTAAAACCCTATCCACTAAAATAATTGTTCTTTATATTAAATCAAGGCCAACTTTTGCTTTAATCATAGTTAGGCCCATAGTCAAGATTGATTACTTGGAAAACAAAAGGTTAAAAATTAAAATAGAAATCAAAATAAATTTCATGTTTCAGTGGTTATAATCTATAGGTGGGTCCAACTCTAATTAGAGTTAGATATTGATTAGCACTGATACATAGGGATGTTGTTCTTTTGAGAGACTTGGATTTTGGAAAGGTACCATCACCATATCTTTACGACATGAGCTACTAAACTATGCAAGATTAGTTCGTTGATAGTTTGCAAATCAAACTGCAAATTGTTTAAAATGGTTTATTGCTCGAAAGCCTTATAAGTGAATTAGGTAACTATAAGTGTGAAATGTTTCTTTGATGAGACATTCTGCTACTCTATAAAGTGCCCATAGATTGTAGGATAACACCAGGACCCTAGTGAATGTGATCTTATCTGAACCCTATGATGCCCAAAATATTGTATGTGATACGTTCATAAGACAATGATTAGACCAATTATGATCTATAGAGTAGAATGTTGACCAATTAAGAATCAACATATGCACATAATGAGTACAATAGAGATGAGAAACTTGAAATGGGTATATGGTAAAATTATGAAAGATAAAATCACAAAACAAGAGAATTCACGAGTATTTAGGGATAACTTCAGTAGGTGAGAAACTAAGAGAAAATTATTTGAGATAGTATGAACATATGCAACATAGGCCAACAATAATAAGATTGAAGAAAAGTTCTTCTATGCATATTGATGGCCAACCAAGGAGAAGGGATAGGTCGAGGATGATATTGATGAAAATAGTAATGATAAATATGAAGAATTTCAACCTATTCAAGGATTTGGCTCCAGTTAGATCTAAGTGGAAAAAGACGTGAATTTGCTCCCCGCATCTTGTATTCGAGTCCAATGATAGACTTACTTGGTGCATGTGTGTTGAAAGGACGTGTATGTGCTTGGGGGAAGAGTCATGTTAGGTAAACATATATACCACAGGAACACTCATGTCGTCAAAAAAATTAAAATTAAAAAAAATGGGATAAAAGACTCATTTAGTTTATTCTAGCATAGTTTGGACAAGGCTTTAATGACATATACATATATAGGGAGATGCTCCTATGAGATATATCTCTCACCTTAAATGAGAGATTGTGTGGAGGCCCTCACATTCAAATACAATGGCAACAAGTTAAATGTGAGGACCCCCACCACTATCTCTCATATAAGGTGAGAGATATCTCTCATAAGAGCATCTCCCATGTATATATATATATATATATATATATATATATATGTATATGTATGTATATATTTGTTCAAAACCTAACAAAGTTTCTTTGTTTTTTTTTTTTTTTTTTTTGCTTTTTTCTTTCTTTCTTTCATTTATTTATTTTTGGTAAGTTGTAAAATGAATTGACTATGAGGAAAGAAAAAGGGAGCTTGGCTAGAAAAGCTTCCCTAAACAATATTGTATAATCCAAAAAGAAGAAAAGAAAAACTATATACACTAAGACCATTGAGTTATATATATAGGGAGGGAGGGAGGGAGGGAGGGAGGGAGGTGCACAAACAAAGAAGCATATGTAATGAAGTTAAATCTGAATTTACTAAGAAATAGTTCATTAAATAGTCCGAGTTCTCATTCATATTACCTTATTTATTCCATAAGTTACTAAGCTCGAGCAATTCTCTCCTACCACCCTCATCATAAATGTTACAGTAATATTTTTTTTTTATTGCTACCTTTTTCTCATATTTACATAAAGCTTCTGCAAAATATCCATATATAGTTATTAGAATCAACTCTAAAAACTTCCCAAAGCCACATAATTTCTCGAGGTTTCATTGATTAGTAAAGATGTACAGGATAAATATATATATTCTTTCTTACCTTCCAAAAAAAAATAATAACAAATTGCCAGAGTTAAACAATTTACAATCACTCTACTAGTTTTAACCACTTGCTGCATAAACGATGTATTAGTTGTAAACATTTGAAAGATGCATTTGCATGTGCACCAAATAGGAAGTGGTTTGAAGAGTTTTCTGTAAACAAAGGCTATCTATTACTATCGCTTAACTTCCTATATGGTTGAAATAAAAAACCACATTACGGAAATTATAGTTTTAAACTTTTTAAACCTTAAGTAATTTTTAATGGTTACTTTTATGAAACAAAAATTACAGTACAATGTAAGAGATCTATACAAGCAAAAAGACAAGTATGGAACATAATCAATCTGCTGAAATAGTGGGGAGTGACCTCCCATCCGATCCACAGATTAAATTGCAATAGAGGGCCAAAATTAAGTGGACAGACCATGAAACCACTGTAAAAAAAAATGATATTGATATGGGCTAAGATAACATTAAAGAAAAAAAAAATTAGGCACTATGGAGTCTTCTAATTTTTATTGATATTGGATAAAGAATTGATCTTATAAAGAAACTGGTACATTGCAATTTCAAAATTTTGCAGTTCTTCAAATGCCTAGATAAAGAAAGGAAACGAACCATCTATTTCTCTCAGATAGTGGAACAAGAAATGCTTCAAGGAAAACCCTGGCACACCCTAAAAGAACTTATTTCCCTTTATTAAAAAAAAGAAGAAGAGAAGAACGGATTCCCAGTTGTAAGTATCATTAGAGAGATCCGGTTTTGTTTTCTCCAAAGCTGAAATTTGAACTGAACTGATCTTTGCTGGCTATATTTGCGTTTTCAGGAAAAGAAAAGCAAGGCTAATAGAGAAAAACTAAGAACTCAAAAGTTCTCCAAGAACATATGATAGAAGATTCATAGATTGAGAAAACAAAAATACCACTAGTAATTCGATGGATGTCATCTCTGGAAATTTGAAGTTCCAATCAACTGTTTGTGTTTCCAAAACTGATCTCTCAAATCAAGGGAAAATGGCAGAAAGAAGTGGCCTCCATGCAATTGTTCAGAGAATAAGAGAGAGGGGTCCTTCACAAATCACAAAGCAATTAATATGATCAAAATCAATCCTTCTAGTGAGAGAAAAAAACTGATATATATATATATAGAGAGAGAGAGACAGAGAGAGAAGGAAAATACAGCTCAAGAAGATAAGCTAAGACCCACAATTCTAGAAAAAAGAAGCGGAGAAGAAGAAACCTTATTTATAGGAAAACGTCCCTCACTGTTTCTACTTCCCCGTTTCCCGAAACCCTAACCGCGACAACTTCAAGAAAGACAAGAAAAATTGAAACCCTAACCTCTACGAAAACCCACTAAAATATGTACGACCACGATCCGATGCATTAAAATCTCAGAGCCAAAAACAAGCCACATTTCCGCTCCTTTCTACTGCTGAAAAGACCGTTTCTAAGACCCCTTGCAGGTCTACCTTTTCCGCCTAGGAACCAAAATGAAAAGAACCTAAGATCTGCTCGACCTTCAATAACAAGAGGTCAAAACCCTACTAGCTTCATTCGATGTATTATATCATATCGATATCAACGAAGAAAGACGAGTCTGAATAACCTAGGACAAACAACCAAAACCTGGGAAACCTCAAAACCAGGTTCCCATCAGTCATGTCAAATCAATATAAGAGGAATGAATAGAAAAATATATGCAAAAGCTAAGTAGATCCTATAAAAATCTCATTCTCAACTACCAGAGGAAACCACAAAAAATGCATCTTTTTTTACTAGTTTCTACTCCGATCTGTTTTTTTTTTTCTCTTCGTTCTTGCTTAAAATCTAAACAATCACAAAGATTACACTTACAGACTGAAACCTACAAAAAAAATCTCAGAAATAACGATCATGGAAAGGATTTATAGAGATAAAGCTGCAAAGAAACATCAGAAAGAAATAAGCAAAAGATCACATAGTTACAAAATTTTCTCGAATGAGATCAAGAACAGAAAGGATTTATGATTCAAACACAGCATACAAACGTTCGAACAAAATAAACAGATATCAAAACATAAATCTAAAGGCAGTGTCTGTAAGTTAGGATGAAAAGAAGCAAAAAGATCACACCGATTACAAACATCAAACCTACTGAAACTTCTCAAACAAAAGCTAAAACAGAAAGTATTTCTATTTATAGATAGATCTGAAGGTATAGCCTTAAAAACTGAGCACAAAAGACCTAAACAAACAAATGATCTGTAAATTTCAAAAACCAAAACTACTGCCTTTCTCAAACAAACACAAGAAAGAAAAGGATTTCTGGATCTGAAGGTCACAAGGTATGAGTTCAAAAAAAAAAAAGAGAGAAAACAATCATACAAAACATAAAACCTATTAAAATAGCTGAAACAAATGTAAAATCAGTAATAATCTGCAAATCTAAAGCCAGTCTTCATAACGCGAGAGACGAAAGAAACAGATTAGATTCAAGATGGTTGGTTTTTAGGGTTTTCTTTTTTTTTATTTTTTTTTTCTTTTAACTTTGTATTCATTATCTTTGTTTACCTAGAGCTGCTGCAGAACTCATAGAGCTTTCCTCTATTGGAGAAGATGATGAGAGCAACCTCAGCATCGCAGAGAACGGAAAGCTCGTAAGCTTTCTTCAGAAGTCCGTTTCTCCGTTTGGCAAAGGTCACTTGCCTGTTGATCTTGTTCTCAATCCTCTTCAGCTCTACTCTTCCTCTCCCCATTTTAAAGTCTTCCTTCCTCTCTCTTAGATCTGAAACAGAAACAGAAACAGAAAAGAAAAAAGAAAGAAAAGAAGAGGGAGATGATTTTAGCTATGGAAGGTTTGGATGGGAATGGAGTATTTATAGTGTGGAAAGCTGATGATGGTATGTGGAACTGGAACTCCTCACTTCTCGCCTCATTGTCTTTGATTTTATTTTCGGTGAAATGATATTTTTACCCCCACTCTGTTGCTTTCTGCTCGTCTTGATTCTTTTTTTCTTTTAGGGAGAGAGGAAAACGACATAGCAAAGGAGGGGGTATTTTGTCAAGACTCAAAACTAAGGGGGTTTAATAGTAATTACAACATTATCTTCTTTCTTACAAGGAGGTTTTGGACATCAACAGACATGTTTGCTACACAATAGAGAAGTAAATGAACACAACGCGGAAAACAGTGTGAGAGTTTCGTGTCGTTTGAGGGACTATGGAATGGTGTGACCTTCGGATGAGAAATACTCTTGGGATTGTCGTAAGTAGGGCCCACTCTTTTTTGATGGAAAATCTAGTATGACTTTAACGCGGTACATGGCTATAGGGATGCAAACCAGTCGGATCCGAGGTAGAACAATTGCTTCAAAGATTTGGACATGGAGCGCTAATGTAGAATCTATTTGTTTCTATGTGTTTTCCCAAACTCCGCCTCAACTAGAAAGGGCATATATGATAGCAGATCTAGATCCAAAGAAGATGTGGAATGCATTGGTATAATTGGATAAAAGGGCATTAAGATAATCTTTTTCTTAAATATACAAATGGGACAACCACTACCACCACCACCATCAAAGTATTGTCCCAACTATGTTGGATCGGCTAAATGAATTTGATTTCTGGATTCACGTCTATTTGGAACCAAAATCTCATAAAAGTTGCCTTTCTTTATAGCAAATCCTCCAAGATCAAGATTTCTCAAGCTAAGTAGAAATAGGGTTGTAAACGGGTCAGTTCTGATCTGGGTCCAGGATAGAACCAGAACCGGAACCATTTTCTAAGAAGGGGAATCGGAACCAGAACCAGACCCGGTTCGGAACCAGAAAACTGGTTCCAAAACTGGAACCGATAATATTAATGGGAACCAAAACCGGAACCGGAACCATTTGTGAGGCGGGTCCGGTTCCGGTTTCGGGTATGAGATGTAGAAAAGTAGAAATCCTAATATAGAAAAGTAGAAAAATAAAAAGGGTTCTGTTTTCACATACTAAAGTTATCTTATATTAGTGTATATTGGGTCAGGTCCCGGGTCCATGAGTCTGAGCCACTGTGGATCCGGAACCGGAATCGTTTAGGTATCGGTTCCAAAAAAGGGATTTAGAATCAAAATCATTTGCTTATCGAGACCAAAATAATGACCCAGACCTGGAACCTAACGGGAAGGAACCTTCGGGTAATCGGAGAATCGAAGATCCATTTACAACCCTAAGTAGAACCTTGGAACTTAAGTATTTTTTTAATATGTGATCAAACTAACCGTCCTTGATACCAATCCATTGGTCACAACATTCAAGAATTTGAGTTTTGACCCAAATACTCGAGATCCTATATGCTTAGACTTGAACCTAAATATCTGCTCGACAAAAAAAAAGGTTCCTTACCTTTTTTCCAGATTCAGAGACTTCAGATAAATAAATAATCGGATATCCATTTTCAACCCTATATATGGCATGTGTTCCTGTCTCGACCCAGAACCGGGAATCCGAATGACGGATCCGGGATCGGGACATAACGTCTGTTTAATAACAACACTGTGCACTCTCATGGTTCTTCCCACAATGGGTACAAACCAATGGACCTTGAGCAATCGGTTCTGTCCTCTGTCTCTTGTTCTGATGGTTCCTTTGCTGGTGGTTCTGCTGCTGAGCTTGTCCCTTGCCTTGGACTCTGAGGATCTTGTTGTGAAATTTCTCAAACTTGTATGCCCTCTTGACTGCCTCATCAAAAGTAGCAGGTGGTACTACCCCGGTGGCATCTCTCTCAATGAAGGGATTAAATCCCTCAAAGAATTTGGCAATTTTCTTCTCCACCGTATCCACCAACTCTAGAGCATATCTAGACAATCTCTCGAACTTAGTGAGGTATTCGAGGACCGTCATACTCCCTTGGACAAGCTGTTGAAATTCTATGGCCTTTTGCTTCTTGATATGAGCAGGTACATATTTATCGTGGAATTGCCTCTTGAAATTTGCCCAAACCTCTGCATCAGCCATGGTTCTGTATTCTTCCCTAACCGTTTTCCACCATCTGTCCGCTAAACCAACAAAGAGGGATGATGCTAGCTTCACTCTATCTCCCCCTATACACTGGAAAATCTCAAAGATGTTCTCGGTATGTTCTAACCAGTCATCTGCAGTCAATGGGTCTTCTATTCCCAGAAATTCTTTCGGAGCTCTCTTCCGAAATCGCTCAAACAAGGCATTAGGATCATGTTGCCTCTGGTTTATGACGATAGCTGGTTAGGGTTGAACTGGTTCCGGTCTCCTCTGTAGGACCTCAAGCAATTGCCTTTGCATCTCTGCCATTTCCCCAGCATGGTCTTCTTCTCTCTTGAGCATCTTTTCTTGCAATCTAGCTTGGTTTTCATTGGCTTGACGCTGCTGGTCAAGCATTGCTTGCATCATTTCCTGGAACTGATTTGGTGGGTTGTTCTCAACCATATCCTCTTCTACCGGCCCGATGTGATCACTGTTACTTCCAGAAGGAATTCCATTCACTGTTCTCTTACGGGGAGGCATGATGCTGTAAAACAAATTGTTAGCACAAAATAACATAATGGGTCACACATTGCTCACACGATACTAGCTAACGAAAGATCTAACGAATCCTCGTCATGTCCTTAGGATTTCTAGTTTCTTTTAACTGCTTGAAACACGTCTCGCTCTGATACAAGTCTGTCGCGACCCCGGACCGGGGATCCGAAGGACGGATCCGGGATCGGGACATTACGTCTGTTTAATAACAACATACGTTTATTTAATTTCCCACAGGTGTCCGCGGTGAGGATATCACAACCATCAATGGACATTTCTTTTAAGTGCAGAAGCGTGTAGCAAATCAAATAGTCAAACCATCATTGGTCATAACAGCAATATCACAAGTATAAAGATACTATATCAGAATGAGCAATGATCTATAACATGTTACCCAAAGTAAGTTGAAGTTTATACAAATATCATTTAGTTACACTTCCCAAAAATAGAGGCCAACAAAGGCCAATATAAACAAAACAATAACCCAAAATACCAATCCAAAGAATGGTTAGACAGTTTCCCCAAAAAGATAAGTCTCTCATAGCAACCGAACGTCTACATGACGTCATCAGCACGCCACTCAACTAACGGCTGCGGTTCTACGACCGCCTCCTCGAGCTCCTCCTCGGGATAACCGACAACGGGACCTGAGTACCAAAGAGTAGATCAAACACGACGGTTTGGCAAATGGAGGGAAAAACGACGACAATATGATAATAAAAGAATATACCTTCAAAACATGTGAACCTGTTCAAATCACAAATTCTATGAAAGAGCTAAAACATTTATTCAATTACAATGATGCAATGTAAAACATGTAAGGTGACCAAGGAAACGAGAAACAAGCAAGATGGCAACCACACGAAGCTAAGTCCTCTATCACTAAGGTGATAGAGCAATAACTAGGCACTGATCTCAGTCACTTGAGGTGAGGAGAAACAGTGGATCACATATAAATACATATACATATACATATACTATACATGACCACGGTAGCGAGCCGGGCATCGGGGACCACAGTAGCAATCTGCCGCATCGGGACAAGACCACGGTAATAACCGGGTAGCGGGATCCAAAGTGCAGCTGGCGGGACAAGAGGGGGATCTCCAAGTCGGTGGACCAGACCAATAGGGTTATCCAAGCTTAGTGGTGCCGACTAATAAGTCAAATAACAAATCGAGACATATGCAAGTAAATCAAGTACAATAAGTAAACGGGCAAGACGGGAGTGCTCAAGGGCACACTGTCATTTCATGGGGTGCAATGCACTTCAAGAGAAGTAACTATTTCAAGTGTAATTCAATACTTTCGGGAAAACAAGGCATGTAGTATAAATGTCGGGATCGATAAAGTACCATAAACAATCGAAATTTCGGGTAAAGCATCGGTTCAAGATTTATTTGAAGTGAATAGGGATCCCGTACGTCAATCTAATAATAATTTGGTACTCTTGAGTTTGGGGACATTCTGGGCTCCTTATAAACTTTGAATTTTCAAAACTTCAAATTTTCAAAATTGGAAAATTTCGGTCAGCTGGCGGTTAGCCGCCGCTGGGATGGGCGGCTAGCCGCTGGCTGACCGCGGCTGGGCTGTAAAAATGCAGCTTACTGGAAAACTAACTGCAAAGGTGCGGTTAGCTGGCGGTTAGCCGTCGATGGTTCGGCGGTTAGCCGCTGGCTAACCGTGGAGCTGACTGAGTTTTTCAGGTGGAGAAGTGTGCTCTCTGGAAAAGCAATCGTGACATTTTGGCTTGCTGGCGATTAGCCGCCAGGTGACCGCAGGCTGACCGCCAGGTGCGGGAAACACCCACTGTGTTCATATTTTGAGCCATTTCTCCTCCTCAAAACCATTCTCCCTACTTCCACTTAGTCCCTGCAATAAGATTGAGCTAAGAACTCCTCCAATACATCTATCTATACTTCTCCAAAACTCTAACTTGTGATCATTCATCACCTCATTCTTCCACACCAAGTCCAATACCAAGGAAGGAGGAAGGAAACCATTTCATAAACATTCATTTAGGATATAACCAAAGACAATAAATGCTAAACCAACATGTTTACAAAACATTAAATGACTTAGCCAATATGCATTCAAGCATTCATTTCAAAAAAAATAAATGCAAGCCAATAAATATGAGTGAAATGACAAGTCAACCACATTCCTCATGGAAACCATTGAAAGCTCGTAAAAATCAAGTAATCCACTTGCCTTTGGTCTCTAATCAAGGAAAACAAGCTCTAATACTCTTCCAAGCCAAAGATCCAAGTTATGACAAAAATCCCCAAAAAAATAAACCCTAAAAGAGTCAAACAATGAAATAGAAAGGGAAACCTTACAATAATGGAAATGAAGCTTCTCTAAGGCTAGAAGAATGCAAATCTAGAAGAAGGGAAGGATTACTTACTTTTAAGGTCCTCTAATGGCAAGAGTAAGATCAATGAAGGTCTTGGAATGGAGGGTTTTCTTCACAAATGGTATCAATAGAGAGCCATGGTGAAGAGGAAGAAGAAGATGATCTCCATTTCTTGATTGGTGCAAGTTTAGTGTGGATTGGAGGTGGAGAGAGCAAGAGGAAGAAGAAAAGTTGCCAAAAGCAAACCCTAGGTTCTTTTTGTGCTAGAAAAAGGGAATGGAAGGAAAGGTTTCCTTATAAACAAGTGGGGAGTGGACTCCACCACTAGAAATCTAATTGGGCTGAAATCATCTCTTTCGGGACCTCGGATGAATTCGACGAAGAAGGAAGAAATGATCGTCGAAATATCTAGTTTTCAAAAAGTGTATGTTTCGCGGTTTTCAGGAATATCAAGTTTTGGGGTACAGATTTAGTGCACAATGACTGTTTTGCCCTCAAGGCTATGAACTCGGGTTTCGGGATCTCGAACGGGGACGGGATCAACGTGAAAGTTGAAGAGCTTAACAATACCAATAAAACGAGATTAAAACTATGAATGCAAAAACTTCCGATAAATCCTCAAACATATGCAATGTCATGAAAAGGAAAACCCCAAAGGGTCCCATTAATCACAAGACAACCAAAACTCCCCAAAACTATATTAAAAGCTATTCCAAACCCAACTTAGCCACAAACACTAATCAAGCTTAGAACTAACACGTAACTTAATTAGCACTTATCGGGTTCACTCGAGTCGGGGTCTTACAGTCCAAACACATAAAATATGACCCGTGGAAATGGGCTTGTTATCTACTAAACACAAGACATTTTCAGTGATCATCTAATCTAAGGATATTAAAAAAGCTTTGAATTTAAAATAAGTGAATGGCTCACAACACCACCTTACTTGAAATAGCTTTGATAGATTACTAATCCACAGCTCTCACCTTCTACTTGGTAAGTTGGCCCCCAACATCCTTGTTAATTGGGTTGCTATGGAAGGCTAGATCGGTTCATATCGTAAGTGCTATGGCAGAATTTTTGCTCCAAGCAAAAATGTGATCAATCTGATTATAGAACTCAATTCCAAAGTCAAATTTAACTTAGTGCATGTTACTATGTGAGGTTTGGATTTATTAATGCAGGCTTCATTGTTTTACCCAAAAGAAAAAAGAAGAAAAAGGTAGGATTCGTTGATAGTTTTGTATGGGGTCAGACTATATTAATGGAATTAGTACGAACACTTGAACAAATATATCAGACTTGAAATTAAGAAATATAGTAGGAACTACGTTCAATTTGAAGCCCAACTTCTACTTGAATGAAATTTGACTTGGTGATTTAGTGAGTTGCGTCTTATAAATAGATCGTTATTAAAGCCTTGAGATTTAATAAGTTGGGCCCAATAACTGATTTTCTTGAGACTTAATCATCTTTGCTCTTTAATGGAAGTAAAATAGACTTTTTTAGAACTTATCAAACAAAACAGTGCAAATAAAGTTAGGAATACGCAAGAGACAAGCTAAGAGGCACTAGAGATTTTACTTTATATTGTGTATCATCACTATATCTTGAGGCCACCAGGCCCACCTAGGCCCCTTTTAACTGCCAAAAGCCCAATTGGTTACTCAGTCGATTATATTAAAGGAATTAGTACGAACGCTTGAACAAATATATCAGACTTGAAATTAAGAAATATAGAAGGAACTACGTTCAATTTGAAGCCCAACTTCTACTTGAATGAAATTTGACTTGGTGATTTACTGAGTTGGGTCTTATAAATATATCGTTATTAAAGCCTTGAGATTTAATAAGTTGGGCCCAATAACTGATTTTCTTGAGACCTAATCATCTTTGCTCTTTAACGGAAGTAAAATATACTTATTTTAGAACTTATCAAACAAAACAGTGCAAATAAAGTTAGGAATACGCAAGAGACAAGTTAAGAGGCACTAGAGATTTTACTTTATATTGTGTATCATCACTATATTTTGAGGCCACCAGGTCCACCTAGGCCCCTTTTAACTGCCAAAAGCTCAATTGGTTACTCAGTCGATTGTTATACTCACCATTGGATTAAAAAAAATTAATATTTTCTATTACCATTAAACTTGTGGCTCATAGATCAAGAGATTAGGACGATCTTATGAGGTTATATTTTAAAAACATCTAAGACTCGCTTTGATTTTAACGTGCTTTGCAATAATTAGGATATCTCTAATGGCCGAATAGGATATTTGCACACGGTTTATAGTTTATACCAGAATCGTCGTATATAAACATGCATGACATGTATATATATAGGGCTTTTCAAATGTGCATATACTCATCTAAGTAATTTGCTGTTAGCCTTGGGCCTAACTAGGCCACATCAATGCGTGGAAAAGCGGAGATAAAAAACCCAGTAGTCACTGACCTTTGTGCAAAATTTCAAGCCCTTCAAGTCATATTAAACCCTTGATCTATTGTCACAACCCATCATCTGGATTCCTGAATCTCAAGGTGCCACTTATACTAGCAGATCAAATGTGGTCGGAATCAATAGTTAAAGTTTCAAATACTCAAACCATATGATCTTACAAAGCAATCTAAATGAAATTATTTCCATAACTTAAAAGTCTATACAATCAAAATTTAAACTTTATAACTGCTACTCATCCTGCAACCACAATACTAAGGCTAGTATAACTCCAGAATATATTAAAAAAGGACCTTGCATTTTGAAATATTAGAAACCAAGATTTCACTGCAGCTACTATCGATTACTCAGTAATATGAAATATACAGAAGAATTAGCTCAATAGCTCAGCAAGTAACTAGTCATAATCACTAGGATTCATAATCAGTAAAAACATGTATCATTTAAAACAAGTCCTATAATCTCTTATCATGTAAGAAATACTAAAGAAGTATATAAAATATGAACATTTATCAAACTAATTCTAAACATTGGGATTTCTAATATAGTAACTGAAACAACCTCACCAATGATTAATTATAGAAATCCAAAATCCAAGGCATTAAGTTTCAAAATAAAAGGACATAACGAAATTCCTTTCAAGATTACAATTAGTGAAACGGCCCAAATTGATAAAACTGACTGAACAAATACATAGAGATAACATATTACTAATGATGAAAAATAAGAAACTCACTGGACACACATGGATGCCCTTTTTTTTTGTATCGGAGGGTTCTCAACCCTTTGGGTTTGACTAATCCCTCCGGGCCCAAAGGGAAGCCGGATAAATCCCCTATAGCCCTAGTGTGGTAGTGTAGTTTCGAACCCACAACCTCTAGGTGCAAACTATGGTCCTAGGCCAACTGAGCTACCCCTTGGGGTTTGGATGCCCTTGCTCATACATAGTTAATAGAGGTACTAAGTACAAAGTGTCAAACTGCAAACGAGCTCTAATCTCGTGGTATGATCTTTACCAATCTAAATGTTCAGATAACCAACTGGCACTATAACAAATTGCATATGTACCTATGAACCTTACCGACGCAGTCTAAACACGTCTGCAAATAATGTGTTTAGCAGACGCATTATAGCGTTGGCAAAACAATCACACAATGCTACCTTTTGCCCGTCGGAAAATCTTGTTGGTAGAAAGCGGGGAGCCATATGGGATGTTTTCCCTGAATGAAATATATTTTGCCCGATGTAGTACAACGCCTGAAAATTAGTTTTCGGAAATACAACGCACTAACTACGTTGGGAATTATGAAAACCTATTTAGCGTCGGAGAAGATTATTAACAATATTTAACGACGCTTAAGTTGCGCGTCGGGGAATATGTGTTAACCTATTCCTAATCACGCGATTAACCTAAATATCCAAAAAGGAACAGTACTCCAACGACAGTGTCTCTACGTGTCTTCAACCCGGCCAGCGTCTCTGCATTACCCTTCTTGCCAACGCCAGCGAGCATTCAACCTCAGTATGGGAAACCTCATTCTCTCTTCCTATTCTCCCATCGCTACTCCCTCATTCTCTTCTTTGTTACAACCCTGCCCGACGGCACTATCAACCACCATTACCAGTCGTTCCGCAGGCCGCCCTACCCGCCCCACCACTACCAGCCGTCGATTAGTGAATTGGTCGTCCACCCAAGCTGCTGCCAGCACCGCCCAAACCCTAGTCCACAGCCCTGTCTCCCTTAGCTCTCTACTCAGGCCGTCCATAGCTTGAAATTGCAGGCCACCCCAGCCTCTGGCCAGCCCAAACTTCAGGGATTCAAACACAGCCTCAGGCCGCTCCCTGCCCATACACATTGCAGCCCAGCCCGGCAGTCCCACCCAAACAACAGGGCCCCAGCCACTGGCAGCCCTGCCCAAACCCCACCCCCCAGCCCTACCTCCCTCAGCGCTCCACCCAGGCCGTTCATAGGCTGAAATTGCAGGCCGTCCCAGCCTCCGGCCAGCGCAAACCTTGGGTATTCTAACACAGCCCCAAACCGCTCCCTGCCTCCCCGCATTTCAGCCTAGTCCAGCAACCCCGCCCAAACCCCAGCTCCCAACCCGACCTCCCTCAACGCTCCATCCATGGTCGTCCCAAGCCTGAAATTGCAGGCTGCCCCAACCTCTGTTGCTTTTTTTTTTTTTTTTGTTACTTTTTATTTATTTATTCAACTGCTACTTTTTAATTATTCATCCGTGTTACAATTTTATTTTTTTAATTATTCTACTACTACTCTTTAATTATTCATGTTTGAATTTATTTTATGCATGTGGACTTTGGGCAAGAAAAGATCGCCTACTATCGGTTGAATTTTTTAGGGATTGCCTTGCTCATACTTGTTATAGAAAAATAATCTATTGTCCGAAATCCGAAAGAATTACCTAGAAACCAATTTGAACTAATTTATATGTTGCTATCTAATATGCTTGCAATAATCCAATCTATTGTACGAATGTTCTTAATTTTATCATTTATGTTGTTTAATTTGAAGGATGTGGTTTGCATATGCATAATCAGTCATAATTTGGACCCATTCATTGTTCGAGTTGGAAATCCATATTTGTTCCACAACATGAATAGACCTAGTATTTAGTAACATTGAGGACTTACAAACATAGGTGTTAATAAGTGATTGATTGTTTTCATAATCATATGCACATGTGTTCGTGTGTTCTCTCTTTAATAATGTGATCAGCTTATTGATTATCCATTTTTAAGATATTCTTGCCACAGGGAAGATATGCTGGGCAACATTTCAACTTCAGGAAAAGTAATGTTCTTTTTGGAAACAGCAGGGAGTCTTTTAAGGCTAGAACTTTGAGATCCTTAGGCATTCCTCGGGCCTACTTTCCTGCCAAATACTTGGGTGTTCCTCTTTTCATTGGTAGCCCCAAAGCTCAGTTTTTTTAGAGTCTCAAGGATTCTTTTCGGCTAAGGCTGGCTGGTTGGAAATGCAATATGCTTTCCTTTGTTGGGAGAGTCATTCTTATAAAGCATGTTCTACAAAGTCTTCCCATTCACATCCTCTTGGTTCTCCCAATTCCTTCCTCGGTTTGTAAATTCTTGGAAAAATGGATGAGAAATTTTCTGTAGTCTGGGGGGCCTGAGCAAGCTAAAAAGAGTTTTATCAATTGAAATTCTGTCTGCCAGCCTAAGAGAGAAGGAGGCCTGGGTTTCCGCCGTTTGAAGGATATGATCTCTGCAAATTCTTTAAGGTTGGGTTGGTCTGCTGTCTCTTCTCCTTCCCTGTGGGCCAGCTGGTTCAGAGCTAAGTACCTCAAAGGCTTCTCTCCTTGGCATCCCAACTCCCTTTCCTCTGGCTCTTGTATCCGGAGGCCTATCAAGCGATGTTCTCACTTCATTTTTCAAAACAGTCACTGGCTTCTGGGTGATGGCAAAAGAATCAGCTTCTGGCACGACAAATGGCATGGTCCCTTATCTTTGGCGCAGATCTTCCCTGATATGGAATTCTCTTAGTCAGTTTCAGTGAAGGATTTCCTTTCTGATCCCCTAAGATTTTCTAGCTTTTTCAACCTTCAGCAGGCTGCTTCTTTCTCTTCCTCCCTATCAGCCTCTTACTCGCTGTAGGAAGACCCTGATGCCTTGATCTGGACCAGCTCCAACTCCCCAAACCTGTCTTTCTCTGCTGCTTGGGATTCTATCAGACACAGAAGCCTCCCCAGAGTTTGGCACAAGTTTGTGCTTGGAATAGTCTCCTCAAGCCCTCTACTGCTTGCTTTGCCTGGAAGCTGTTTCACAACAAACTTCCCACCAATGTCTGGGCTCAATCCAGAGGGGTTCAGCTAGCGTCCACTTGCTCACTCTGTGGCTCCCATCAGGAATCAGCCCCAAACTTGTTCTTCCTCTGTCCATTTGCAACCTCTTTCTGGGATTGGTTGGAGATTAAAGGGAACTTTCAATCCACTTCTTCCTGCTCTGCCTCAGCTAAATGGTTCGCCTTCTCCGCAAACTCTTGCTCGAAAGCAAAGAAAGGTCTGGGCGCCCTCTTCATAGTAGCTCTCTTCAGCATCTGGAAAGAAAGGAATATGGTTCTCTTCTCTAGCAAGGTGCCCTCTCTTCAATCTGTGATTAATTTCTTTTTAGAGGATGCCTCTATTTCTCTAAGAAATATGTCTTTTTCCTACTCCAGCAACACTTTAAATTATTTCTTTCTTCTTTGTAATCAGCCTTCTCAAGGGTTGAACTAGTGCTCTGTTGTTTCTTTCTCTTGTTGTCTTTCTTCTCTGTTTTGTTGTTTTTTGGCTGTATTCTTTCCTCTCTTTCTTAATTCAATTTGCAATTTAGCAAAAAAAAAAAAGATATTCTTGCCACACGGGACTCCAAAGGTCTTAGCGCGCGGATTTCGCCCAGCTTGACCATTGGATGTACTCGGATCCATAAATGGTTTCTCGGTTTGTGTGCGGGCATTTATTACTCAACCCTTTCCGAGTTACCTGGATCACCTTGCTTTTCCGCCACCCGTTTTGGGTCTCCCATTCCAACTTGAAATGCTGCTCGTTTTTTCATAGGATTTTTCGGACTTATTAAACATTTTTTAAAACCAGTTTTTAATTCGGTTTATTATTTTTAAAAGATGAATCAACATTGTTTATTTTTTTAAGCATTCTAATTGTCTGATAACCCCTGTACTTGCAAATATATCTCGTGAGTAATCAAATTACTCATTAAATCCTTATTTAAGTACCAAACCCTGCATTCTGCATTGATTTTCGAGTCGGCACCACCAAGCTGTTATTCTAGCATGTATTATATGTGTGTGTGTGTGTGTTGCTCGCTGCAATTTGAGTCCTGAATGAGATTGGTGTCACTAAAGTACCTATCCTGCCCGGGTTAGACTAGGTACTCGTGGCAGGGCAAAAGTTTTCAGACGGGAATAAACTCACGGGTGAGTTCCAAGGTACTCTCTGTTAGTTCGGCTTGGGCAAGCGAAAGTTCTCCTTTTCAAGGATTATGCGAAGTGGTTGCCGAGTACTCATTGGTCTGAATTTAATTCTTGTTTATGATCTTGTTAATCATATTTTCTTGCATCAACCTGTATTTATATTATGCTTTCTACCTTCAAACCATGCCTTTTATCTTGAATACTTGCCAGACTCCCATTTGATCTACACTTGATGCCATAGGTAACAAGCTCGTCTACGTGCCTGAACCAGACCTTGCAACGATCCAACAGAATCCACCAGCTATTTGAGAGTGGGTAGCTGACAACGTGGAGTAGCGTCCTATGCTACAAAGCTCATGACATCACCTTTTAGTTTTTTTTGTTATTATGGGGAATTTCATCTTTTGATCATTGTAATTTTTGGCTAGTGCTTTTGTACGGCCTTATTCTATGATGTAACTAAACTTAGTCTTTTGTTAAACCTGAATACTAACTGATGGAACGAATTCCTTTCTACCATCCAGTTTGATAATGCCATTATATTCTGTTTTCTATGCATGTTTCCTGAAATGGCCCTTGCAAGCTTCCGCCTTGATGATCCTCGTGGGTCGAGGGCCTTGCAGAATCTCACATAGTGAAATCCTGTGGGTGAAATTATTTGGTGCGCGGATCGAGGTTCCACCAATCACTGTCTTCTGTGCGCCAACACGGCTCCATTAGCCCTAATTGCATCCTAATCCAGATTAGGGATTTGAGGACGTGATGAAAGTCCTTGGGATCCTAACCCTAGAGGGGGGGGTGAATAGGGTGAGCTACAACTATGACCAAATTAGTCCAATTTTAATTTCTTAAGCTAAACTAGTCACAAGTGATGATTAATCATATAAAATGCGGAAGCTAAACAAAAACAATCACCACATAGCAATCACCCCAACACAATATTTATAGTGGTTCGGCCAACGTGCCTACATCCACTACCGGCTTGTGAATCCAACACCCCACCGGATTTCCACTATTTATGCTTTTTCAAAGGCTAAGCAATAACCTATACAATGTTGTTTTTCTAGGCTCAACAACAACCTTTACAAGATGCTTTTCAAGGCTAAGCAATAACCTTTACAATGTGCTTTTCTAAGGCTAAGCAATAACCTTTACAAAAGAGAAATTTCTCTAAGAAGGTGTCTCTTCAAGAACACTCTAAGAGATACAATTTAAGCTCAAATTAATTTGCCTCTAAATAGGCGGATATGAAAATGAAAACTAACTCACACAAACACTCAAAGAAATGCAAAGATGTATGCTTATGAAGTGTGTATGTGAAAACTTCAATCAAGTTTAAAAGTAAGCTCAATCAATTTATGCTTAATGCAATTCGAAAGTTTAAGGCACAAAAGGATATGATTGAAGTTCTATGCAAATCACTTGAACAATTACACACTTGTGAATGATATGAAAATCTAAAGATCACAAGTTGTATGAAAGTGTTTAAGCCTAATCAAGTGATGCATGTGCAATGTTGTTTTCTAAACAATTTGACTAAAGATTAAATGAATGAAAACAACAAGGGAAGTTTCAACCAAGTGAAATAATCATGCAATAAAAGAAATCAAAGATATAGGTTAAACATGATTAAGAAAGTTTAAAGCTAAACTTGGGTTGAAATCAAAGTGATGAATCCAATCTTAATTAGATCAAAGAATAAGAGAAGAATGGATTCAACACATCATAGTTATCATGCACAAAAACATTTACCAATAACTTAAACAAGCATGTAAACTATGATTAAGAAAGGTAGAGCTTACTTGGTGGTTTAACTCATTAATCCAAGCTTTAGCTCTCCTAATGACCTTCTAGCCTTTCCAACTTCATCCCCTTTCAATGACTCCAAAATGGTCTCAAAGGTTCATGAGTTTTCCCCCTTTTTCCAAACCAAAAAGCCACTTTTTATAGAGAAAAAGTTCCAATGGTCAGAAAAATGACCGTTTGAAAAAACTGCTTTTAGCGGCGGACACAGAAACCGCCGGTAAAAGTGGTTTTTCCGCCGCTAAAGGTCCTGATTTCCCAAAAATGTATTTTTAAAAGTAATTTTGGTTGGGAATTTTTTGGGCCATTAAATCAAGCTTGAAAACATGTTTTAAGTCATTCTAAGATGTTTAAAAACATGAAACACACAAAGCCTAAAATGATTCAAAAGTTTAAAACCAAAGGCTAGCTTGATTTGATAAAACTCTTTTCAAATGAGAATGCATACAAAACTGATTCTGAAAATGATGAATGTATGCAATGCACAAACCTAACTTCTCAAATTGATTTTCCAAATATAATGCACAAAGAATTAGGTTTTCAAAAGAGTTTTGGATTCTAAAACCAATGCATCCAAGTTTAGAAACAAAACATGCATAAAACAAGATTTCTTCAAGCCTAAAACCAATGCATGTAAAAATCAAGATTTCAAGATATTTTAAATCAATGCAAGTGTGTGTAAATCAAATGATGCTAAAGTGAAAATGCATCCATCAAATTGCAATTACAAAATCCCTAACACGTGACACCCTCGAGGGGCCCATCATCATCTTCTACTTGTATCTCGTCTGTGATGAGCACTCTATAGCAGTAGCTGGCTGATTCGTTGAAAGCACAAGAAGAGTTGCAACAACAGTATGAAGAACCATAGAAGCAAATGCAAGATCAGACATCTATACAGGTTCACATGCAAAGTCAGATTCAGTTGCCGCTTTCCCAGGTCGGTATGGACAATTCGGGCTCCTCCAAAAGCTAGAGATTTGATGGTTTTATGAATTGGTATGGGTCCTCCCTTTGACAAGTTCATTTTGCCCCTAACTATAGACACCAAAAATGTCACTTTGTCTTTTCATACACTTTCGACATTGAGAAACTACATGAAGCTGCATCCTACTACATGCAAGCAATGCTACTTCAAGTATCAAATTTTGTTAGAATCAAATAAAATTCGCAAGATCCTTCAAAACATAAAAAAGAAAGTACACATGAAGTTACAGGCCATTACGACATTATTTTGCCTAAGTTTACTCTTCCAGCAGCTGAACAGGAGCTCCCGACTGCGGTCAAGCTGCAGACCTCGATTCACAAAACAAAGCACATAGTTGGCTTCAAAATTCCACTAGAAAGCTCTATATCAAATTCCAAGTCATTCTGACACCGTTTGGCACAAAAAGGAAACAACCGCAGCAAAGTAAGCTCTGCCGGTGGTGACAGCGTCAAAGACATCAGATCTTCGATCAGAGCCTATGGATGGTCTCCAAATACTTCCAAAAGACTCCATGTCAAGTTTCAGGTTGAACCGACAACATTTGACCCTACATCAACCCTTAAGTAGCAAAATCAAGTCCTTCGGTGGCGAGAATCATTAAGACCATCACTCATCAAACAGAGCACATGAGTGCCTTCAAAATACTTCCATAGGGCTACATGTTAAGTTTTGGGTCATTTCAACAACATTTGACCAAACTTGGACTCTTGGAAACTAAATCAGGCATCTCAGTGGCAGAGCCTCTCAGGACCATGATTTCTAAATCAGAGATAACAAAATGACTCCAATGAGCTCCCTGCCAAATTTCAGGTCAATTAGACATCGATTGATCGTACATCAAAGCACATCATCTTCGTCGCGACAAAATCAAGTCTGTCATGCCCCCGAACCGAGACCCTGATAATCAAGTCCTTAATTTGGGGAATGCGGCACGACGGGTCTAAAAATTTTGCCCGCACGCGCTAATTATTTTCCCACAGGATTCCGCAGTGAGGATTCCAGACGATCGATCATAACAAATCAATCAATATACAACAAATGGTAATGTGCGGAAGCATGTAGCAAAATAAAAATCAAATGTAACATAAGATTGGTGCACAAGCTTGATATCAAAAGAAAAATATATACATAGCATAACCCAATGTTAATTAAAGTTGTGAGGATCACAAAAGTATATATTCATGTTATACAACCCAACAAGACCAACGGAGGCCATAAACAAAGTTTCCAAAAAAATAAGAGTCACTCCCCAAAAAATATTATCGAAACTCCAGACCCAACATGATGTCTACATGACATCATTTGGTTGCCACTCATGCTCTGCCGGAGGCCCTACTGCTTCCTGCATGTACTCCGCCTCAAAGGCTTGCATGTCCGACATCTGACACCAAACAGAAAGTATCAGACATGACAATCTGGCAAGTAAATAAAGCAGATAAGATATGCAAGTTTTATAAATATCATGTTTAGAGTCATAAAAATGCAGTTAAAACGAAACATATATAAGGAATAAATCAAATGAACCATTTCGGTGTAAATAAAAGAATTTCATAATCTAAATATTTCTAACTAACTGACACATAATCAAAACATTAGCGAACCACATTTAGTTATATTCTCCTATTCCGAAGTAACAAGAGCACACAAACAAATAACCGTTGCCATATGGAATGGCTGGAACATATAACCGTTGCCATACGAGATGGCCGGAACAGACAAAAACCGTTGCCACTACCCGTGGGACCGGAATATAGAACCGTTGCCATGGCCGGAGTAGACAGAGTCCAAACTGCAATTGGCAGATAATTTAAAGATCCGAAGCCGGGTGATCAGACCAACAAGCTGGTAACCAAAGCCTAGTGGTGCCGTTCAAAATTTAAATCAATATATCAAATCATTTTAATACGTTTTCATTGATAAAAATGACTACTCTTGAACAATAACAAACGAACAGTAGCAAACAAATCAAATGAGTAGTCTTATCTATATTTTCAAACGTGGCGAACCACTCTTTCAAATTAATTTATAAAGAAAAACAAATAAACTTTATAACTTGGAATGAATTAACGTATAATGGTTCAATGGCTTACCACGGGTTGTCTCGATATACACTTAGGCTCCTAATGGCGATAATAAATGAGGAGTTTAGTGTCACTGAAGATCTTCGACAATTTAGGATATAAAGTGTATATTAGGACTTTAATAAGTTCCCGGGTAATTCTAACATCAAGCAATTCCATCACTTTTCCCCATTTAGATTTCACGATTCAAAATAATTCGATTTAATGTATTCATTCCGAACTCCTATGCGCCAATAGGGGTTAAATGGGCTTCAAACAATGGAGGAAATGGGCTGGAAAAAGGGCCTGCAATGGGCTGGAAGCAGGCCTGGGCCCTGTCCAGGCCCACTCGAGCGGTGATGGGTCCTCTCAAGCGGAGCCCATCCAGAAGCTGGGTCGCTCGAGCGGCCTGCTTTCTGGCCCGATCTGTTGCCAGGCAGAGCCTTTCCGAATTGGTGCAGATTCCTACACCTTTCCCTCCTTCTTTCTCATTCAATTCCTCTATTTCCCACCTGAAACACTTACACTTCTCCCAGCTAAAATCACACTCCATTCAACCACAAACATACCAATCCATTCCATTTACCAAATCTGATATAAACATAGCCTTTTAATTCATCAAAAGCACAAAACTTTGAGATACAAGAACTAATAATCCAGGAATTGTAATGAACAACAAAGCTTTGATTTCTGAAGCAACAACTTACAATAACAAAGCATCATCCATAACTTAGTCAATTCAAAAATCATACCCATAAATTGTAGAGAAACTAATGTTTAAATGGTATGCATTTCTTGTCCAGATTATTCACTTGCCTCAAGTCAAAATGGGTCTCAAATACACTCCAAGAGAAGCTCTAACACAGCTGCACCCTATCTACACCAAAATCCATGAGAAAAACCCAATCAAAAACTCAATATTTTGTAAAGAGAAGGAGCTCTCAAAGAGCCTCCTTGCATGCATGAAGAAAGGGCTCTAATGGTCCATTAAAACTAGAAATTCAAAGAAGGAGCCATTGCTAACCTTTTTAACAACTCTAAACAAGAAGAAGAGCTTGGAGAAGAGATGGGTTCTAGCTGAAATTCCTTAAAGATGGTATAGTTGGAAAGCTTGAGAGATGAGGAAGACAATGGTGTGATTTGTTCTTCAATTTGGGCATCAAAAGTAATACATACAAGAGGAGAGAAGATGAGAGGAAGAAAGGGAGTCTTCTTCAGGTTGGTTGCAGGAAATGAAGAAGGGGGAAAGACTCAACGTGAGTTGGGTTTTAAAAGAGGGTGAGTTGTGGGCCCCAATGGCCCTATAATTTCAATGGTTTAAAACTCCTATTTATAGGTCCCGAATGAAGTCGACGAAGAAGAGAAAAATGATCGTCGAAAGATCTTGTTTTAAAAAAGTATATTTTCCTCATGATTTTCAAATTTCAAAATTTATGCACAGATTTAGTGTAAAAAGACGAATTTGCCCCTTTTTCTCGAAAAACGCGATTTCTGGGGTTCGAATGCAAATGGAACAAACATAAAAGTTGCTGGGATCATAATAATTAATTCAAAAATATCGAAATCCATATTTTTCAAGAAATTAAATAAATCTAATTCCTACACTAACATGTGTCACATGGGCCACCCCGGGCCCTATCAAGCTAGACTCAACGCGCTCAAAATTTCCCAAAGCTATCCAAAATTCTAATCTAACTAAAAATTCAAGCTAATCGTCCCCTAATCCCACTTAGAGACTAATCACAGTTAAAATAATAATAAAATATACTAAACCTGGGTCGGGGCCTGACAAAGTCTACTGGCGACAGGACCCAACACAGCTTCAAAACTCAAACAAAAGTATATGGTTGGTCATATTTATTGTTCAGGAGGCTTCACCTAAATTTTCAGGTCATTCCGATATCGTTTCACTTAGTTTCGGCATCTGACGGCAAATCGACAACTCTACACGACAAAGTTTTTGGCTTTCCCGGAAAATCAAAAACTTTGCACTCTATTATGCAAGGCTTCTCATCAAGTTTTCTGCAAGGAAATCAAGCCAAAACATGCACAAAAATGTCAAGAAAAATACTGAAGAAGAAATATTCGGAAAAAAAAATCAGAAAACGGCTAAAAATCTGCGACCAAAAGGGATAAAAATCCCCAATCGTCGCTGGCGACCATGGGTGCATGGTCGCTGGCGACCATGGAAATCCGGGTCGTCGGGTTTTAGCCAAAAACCCATTTTTTGGGTCCCTTTTTGCATGCCGAGATGTTTGGCCTCTGTGGTTTTTCAGAAATCTGATTTTCGGGGCACGGAATCTGTCGATCTTCGTCAACATCACGGATCCACCATCAGAATCATGGGACCGCCATTGGACTCTTCGAAATCACAAACCGGCCAACCAAAAAAGCACAGTATATGCCCTACCGATCGAGAAACCGACAGGACAAATGGTACCGGCCCACTAGTAGCAATTAGTGTCTGAAATTACATGATCATCTGACATCATTCGGCATGAAGATCCATCGGCGATCAAGCTCCACATCGCGAGAAGAATTTCAAAAGACGCGGCACAGCTCGCGACTCTTCAAATGCCTTGGCGATCAGTTAATGTAGTTAATGACCCGTTTTATGACAAAGTTAATGCGGTCATTTACTCATTATTTTGGACGGCCCAATCAGAAGCCAAGAAAGGGGATATACAAGTCAAGTGCAATCATGGCATTAAACCATGAAACTCCTCCCATCATGAAGCTTAAAGGCAATTAAAAACCATTTATTATCCAATGGCTAATCAAAAGCCAAGAAAAAGGAGTTACAAAAATATAAATTAAAAACTTGTAACTCCTCCCATCATGGAGCTTTAATACATTAAAAGCTCATAAACCCTCCTCATGGCCACCAAAAATCCTATAAAAGAATGTCATTCCAAGAAGAAAGAGATCCAACGATCGGACTGAAAAATCCATACACAAGAGAAAACTCTACAAAAGTTGTTGAAGAAGTTCTACAGTGACCACCACTACAAGGTGACCAAAGTCCCTTGGGGGGCCACCCCCGCCAAGGCCTTCTCCTTCTGTCTCCATGGCTTATCCGTGGCTTTTCAGCCCGTGTACTTAGCTTTTTATTGGATATAGAACCTCTTCTTGGTCTTTATCCTCTATAAATCAGAGGTTTATGCCGAGCCAAGCAAATCAAAAGTATCATTTGTTCTCATCTGAAGGATGATGGCGAAATCCACACATGACTTGCGACCGTCAATATGAACGAGTCCCCACAATCTCCTAAGAAGTTAGATCCCCTTTTCTTGCTTCTCATTGTGTTTTGTATTGTTTAAAGAGACTTAAAAAAATCACAACTCTTGACTTTCATTTTTTATAAGAATTGTAAATCACCTTTCACAGTAAAAAATCGCCTTTCACGACAAACATCGCATTTCACGGCAAAACAAATGAAAATCGCCTTTCACTGCAATCAAAACAAACCATGTCTCTTTTCTTAAATATATGCGAAATGGAAAACTAGATAAAAGTTTATTTCCTTTTCCACTTGTGAAGGTCGATCTACAGACCACCACCTGTCAATTCCAAATAGAGTAGAATATATGGCATATTTGCACATAAAGAGTTGATGTTCGCTTTGTCTCCGGTCACGAAAGGGTTGGACCCAACAGACTCTCATGTTTGCTAACCCCGGTAGTCCAGCGAGCGAAAAAGCGAAACCATCACTAAGTAGCCGTGTTTCATGGTGTATTTTTTATATTTGATGATGATAGGATTTTAGTTGGGAATTACTTTATTGAGATATTTGACTTCTTTTGATTTGGGATATTACTTTTTTTGTGGCATGAACAAGTTTTATGGTTGCTTTTAGTTTATTGATGACTCATTCTTTTTTATTGTTTCACGATGAATGTGGGGTTATTTATTTTTTATCAATGCTTATGCTTGTGCAATGTTGAAAATGTAGATTTGAATAGGAAAATATTTTACAAGAACTTTTTTTTCAACTATTTTTTAATTGATAAGAAAAGTTATTTCTTGACGCACTCTCTACGTCGCCAAAAGTGGATGTTACAAGCGTGGAAAATTTTAAGGAACAATGCCCGGCATGCGTTCTTTCATTGTTTAAGATATTTTCTGATGCTTAAACACATCGAAATATGTATTACCGATGCAATTAATGTGTCGTTAAATACTTTTTCTGACGCCAGTATGTGCATTGGCAAATGTATAACCAACATTGCTTTGTGTCGGCAGTGAGGAGAGGTTGACCAGTAAATTTGATTTTGTGCCGACGTTGTCGACATTGCCGATGTTAGGGACGACACACCATTGTGTCGGGGAATGTCATTTTTTATCCGACGCTAAAAAATAATATGCTGGGAATAATCTTGCCGGCTTTTGGTAACGGACGTGGTGCCGACGTATTGCAGTGCGTCAGTAAAGCCTTTTGTCAATGTGGATTTCGAAAGGGTCGACGCGGAGTGCGCGTCGGCACATATGCAATTTGTTGTAGTGGGCCAATAATAATGGATCTTATTTTAGGGTCTTTCACAGAAGAAACTTCATAAACCCTTCTTACCCCAATAAGAATGGAATCCTTTTCAAATTCTAAACCAAATCATATATACATTATCTAAAATTTCATTTCGAAACACCATTGGAGTCATATTCAAATTATTATATATGAAGCGAACTGGTTCTAATTGGCAATTTTAGATTTGACTTTGAGTGTCCAATTTATTTTGACTATCCAATTTACCTTGAAGGCTAAGATTTGATATCAACATTGAGAGGCTCTAATCCTTTTGATCCTACACTCGTCCCGTCCCTATGACTGTGACTATAAATGCCACATCATATAGTGCCCACATTGTAATGGTAACTGTTTCTCTCTCTTTCCATGTAAGTGACATTAAAGTAATATTTCTTATAATGGTAACGTCCAATTCATAAAATAATTAACTCTCTTTTTCCTTGTAAATAAGATTCTCTATATAACAAGTTCACATTGCTGGAAGAGTCTTACGAGACAATCCCGAAGGAGCATGAATAGGATCCTTCTAACTATGATGAAGCTATATAAATGACAAGGATTCGGGATCTTGGCAAGAAGCTAAGAAAGTTGAGATGGAGCCCATGTGCTCTAATCAGGCGCAGAAACTTGTGGACTTGCCTGTAAATGATAATTAAAGCCCATAAACTCCCCACATGCCCACCATGTCTAAATATTTAACTCTTATGCTTGAGAATGCTATATGATACATCGCTCACTCTGACATCATGTTATTAATTGTGTTCCTCAGTCTTCCAATCAATGAATGGTTTTATGGATGAGATTTGATACATGCTTCGGCAATACAATCATTTTTTGCTTGTGAGTGTGACATCCTCACCTTGGAAACCTGTGAGAAATCACTTATACGGACGATGTGTTCCATCTCGTTCTGTATGTGCAAACACCCTCGCAATCCCGGATAAGGAGCGTCATTGGCACTAACACGGTTCGGGGTCGCGACAATATCAATCCACACTACACCAAAAATTGAAATCAGAAACGGAGGTTTGAAACGGCCCTTATCCGTTTCTATTTTGACACGGTCTCAAACCGCTCGAAGAGGCAAAAGCCGTTTCAATTGAAAAAACAACCCTTCTCAAGTATTATGGCATCGTTCCCTCTCTACTTTTTTCCCTTCGCGCCATTCTTATAAAGCGTGCCCTTTTTACCTCATTCTGTTCGCGCCATTCTTCTTCTAAATGGAGGTTCCGGACTACTCCGTCTTCTTCGAATGTCAGTGCGTCTTCTTCGAATCGTTTCGAGGAGCAGCAGAGAAGAGGATCCAGAGGATTCCGAACTGCTGCTCTCAGATTCTGCGTACTGGAGAACAGAGAAAGAGGAGCGTCTTCTGTGCACACTGCCGCGCGTAGAACAACAACGATCAGAGAAGAAGGCTACGGAGAACCCAGATTTTTGTTGCTGAACAACCACTACTAGAAAAACGAGTATTGGCTCGTTAAAAACGCCTCCTTTCCACTCTTTATTTCCTTCTTCCCACTCTTTATTTCCCCTCCCGCGCGAAAAACCCTTCCCTTCCGCGCCAAATCTCTGCCCTCGCGCAGGAGCTGCCATCGCCGGAGCCTCCTTTGCCGGAGCCGCCAAGTTTTATCTCTCCCTCTCCCTCTCTCTCTCTCCTCTGCCCTCCCCCGCCCAATTTCTGCAATCCCGCCGCACCAGCGACGGCACCGCCGGAGCGGCCTGCGCCAAAGTCGCCAGGTGTTCTCTCTCTCTCTCTCCCTCCCTCCCTCCCTCTCCTGTCGCTCTGCACTGTGCAACCGCTGGAGCCGGTTTTGGTAATTTTTTCCCCCATCTGGGCCTATTATTTTTTCTAGATTTGCTCATGGATTTTTTTACCCTTTTTTATCTTAGAGAGAAATCTGTTTCTGGGTTCTGTAGAATCTGCTGTTTTTTCACCTGGGTCGTTTGGTTTTTGGTAGATTTGGGGTTTTCTTGACTGGTGATAGATCCAAGAAATCTTTGTAATTTTGATGCCTTTTTAAGGTTAGGAATCAGCTGTTAGGAATCAGATGGTGGAAGCATTGAGGATCAGGTATCTGTGTACTGCTGATTCACCTTCAAAAAGACCAAGTATGCAGCAGATAGTAGGGCTCTTAAAAGACATTGAACCTGTTGCAAGTCAGTGAGAAAGGGGAAATTACATTTCCATGCTTCTCTTGTTTTCTACTCTGATGTTCTTGCCATTGAAGAAGAAAAGTGTACAGCAGGTCTAAAGTATGCTCTTTGTACTTGATGCTTGTTTCTTTCCATGTCATTTTGGTAAGCATAGTTTGATGTTGAAACTTAAGGCACAGAAGTTTGAGACTGAAGACTGAAAAAAAAAAAAAAGGAATCATATTCTTCATTTGTTTCTCATTTGCTTTGTTTTGCTTTTCTATCTTGTTTGGACTGTTAGATGTGAAAAACAGAACTCTAGACATTTCTATGCTTCTGAAAGATGCTAGATCTTTTGTTGAGATTGAGAAAATCAAAAAAATTTGTATTTTTGTTTGGGTGTTTGTTCCATGGAAGCAAATTGAACTAGCTCCTTTTTAACATGATTTAGCTGTTTGTTTCTCTTTAATTATTGTGTCAGAAAAACTTAAACTAGCTGTGTATTGAACTATACAAATGTAAGGGGATGTTGAACACTGTAGAACAGAGGTGATTCAAGTTCTGTTTTTCTTTTTCTTTTTTTCTTTTTTTTAACATATTCATCAAATTCATTCCTACTTTTGGTCCTACTGTTGGATGACCTATGGTATTATGCTTGTCTGTCTGAGGCCTATTGGGAATGACATTGCATGCGCATAAAAACTCAAAAGAAATGGAGGAAAATGATGTGGTGTCCAATGTAATCAGGTGGATGGATAGTGTCCAATGTAAAATGGGGTTAATGTGTTTGCACCCATTTACATTTAAATGTAAATGCTCAAAACGTTTAATTAGTTTCATATCAAAATAATGAAAATTTCTGATATGTAATTGAATTGATCAAGGTGCTCCAAAACAAACATGGTAATCTGATTCACATGTGTAAATTGTGCATATATATGCAAATTTTACATATTGTATTTTCTGTTTTTAATATCTTATGCATTTCTACCAAAAAAAAAAAAAATCTTATGCATAAAAGACAGATTACCTTTTAAAATGAGAACAAATCACCCCCAAAATGAGGTTGGTTTTGGGAAGTTGCAACTGGACCCTACCACAGTGATCACAAATTCTGTAGCCTTTTGTAAGACTAAGGGCAGTTTGTGATTTTACTAAATATCCTGGT
Organism: Cinnamomum chago; assembly: GCA_038049695.1. Taxonomy (NCBI): domain Eukaryota; kingdom Viridiplantae; phylum Streptophyta; class Magnoliopsida; order Laurales; family Lauraceae; genus Cinnamomum; species Cinnamomum chago. The sequence continues at coordinate 40,216,807 of CP142453.1, read as the reverse complement.
AGAGTTTAGTCCTTTTATTTTTATATAGTATTTTCGGATCTAACAGTGGGTTTCTGCTGCCCATCTAATCATAAAGAAGCTATTCCCTTCCATGTTTATTCAGGGTATTTTGTTGAATTGATTGTGCATAAGCATAGATTTGAATATGATTCTAAATGTTGAAAACATTGTATTGTAAGTGACTAAAGGATGCTTTTCCAACCATTCTGATAAACTAATGATACTAGTATCTAGCATTTTCTTCTTAGCAGAAGGAAACTTCTGAATTTATTTAATGCCAGTTCATCTCTTCTTAAGCTTAATAAATGGAAAACTGCCATATGAAGGTGATGGCAGTTTTGGTTTTGAGGCTTGGCCCCATAGATATGGTCTCTGTAAAAAATGTAGTGTCTTTTAAATAATATCCAAGTGTTACTTGGAAGATTACTCTGGCCTTCTATGTCAATCTTGATGTTTGTATATTTTACAGGCAATGCAGTGATGCCACTGTTTATGCTGCACCTTTTGTCTTCTATTTTTTTAATTTTAATTTCTTCTTGCAAGTGCAGAAGTTACCGGCGGAAATATGTGAGCTTGTACAAGAGAAAACTTGAGCTCCTCCACCAAGAACAGGTGAACTCTATGTTTTTATTTGTCTGGGAAATTTTCCCCCTCCTATGGTCCCTGCCTTTTGGCCTAATTATCCAGAAACCATTGTGGTATGGGAATTATAATTTTCTTATAATTAGCCTTTTTAGTCAGAATCAATGTAACTATGGTTATAAATCTTTACGAAACTAACACTACTAGAGAATTGACCTTTCGCGGCTCAAAAGGCGGGCGACCGCCATCAAGCGGTCGCAAAAGGTCCCGTTCCCACGTTTTTTTTTTCCCTTCTTTTCCTTCCCCCCTTCTTTTCCTTTCCCCATTCCCGTTTCCCCTTTTCCCTCTTTCCCTCCCGCGCTCTGGTTTCCCCTCACTGTTGCAATAGGGCACTACTACTATACTCTAGTCTAGATCTATATAGCATCTTGGTTTGTTTGTGAGAGATGCATACAATCTTGTAGTGTTACTGCATAAGGCTGTGAAACCACTATGTGCAGCTTAAATTCCCATTTTTGTGTGCGCTTCTTCAATTCTAATTTTTTTTCTCTTATGTTCAGGTTTGTTTGCATTCAAGTGTAGTGTTATAGCCACTTCGCATTTGGTACAGCCACTGACCGCGATTTTCATCCATGTCTGTCAGTGTCTCAATTGTTACTTTTATATTGCTCTAATCATCAATTGAAATCAGCTCTAATGAACGCGTCATCCCATCATCTAATGAAGTTAGATTACCACCTCCCTCTTCTTCAGTTAAAAAGCCAAAACTTCTGGCTGGTTCTGTGCCTAACAAATTAAGGCAAAACATGAAGTTAAAAAAGAAGCAAAGATGGATGTGCCTAACAAAATTAAGGTAGTGAAGGAAGTAAGAAAAGAAGCAAAGATGGATGATGATGATGATCACATACCAATTTCCCAGAGAGTGAAAAAATCGGTTTCATTAGACAATCGATCCTTATCAAAGAAACCAACAAAGGTTGTCACCTCCCAATTGAAGAAAACAAACAAGAAATCAGAAAAGATTATAAAAGCTTCTAAATACTCAAAGTCATTGAAGGTGCCACCTGGCTCCGGTGGAGGGTAGAAGTGGACTACATTGGAGCACAATGGTGTCATTTTCCCTCCTCCATACAAACCTCACTGGATTAAGATGATATTGGATTATCATCCAAGGATGAACAGCCAGGGCGAACCCAATTGGATGATGCTGTCAACTCAGGCACTCCAACAGAAGTTCAATCTGAATCATACCCTGGAAATGGGTGGGTATATTGTTGTTGTAGCTTACAATTATCATTAGTATTTTAGCAGTTTGTGTGTATCTCAAATAACAGTCAGTTTGGGTATTGGTGGAATTGCTAATTAAGCTTTGCCATGTGTTGATAAGAGCCCTTAGCACTGTTGGAAGGTGCTCATTGTTGCAACTACAATCTTAAGGCATTGAGACATGTTACCCATAAAATTCAATTTCTGTGTGTGTCTGCAGTATTATTTTTCCAACACTTGACATGACTTTTTTCACTAAGTGAAATCATATCAGCATTCAGATTTGATGGGGATTTAGTTTGATAGACTGGAAAGGCAGCATAATGCTTTGTGCCTGTGGTCTTTTATTCTGCGCTTCATGAAATGGATTGTGGAATATAATATATAATGGTCTTTTTTTTTCATATTTTTCAACCCACTTTCGGTACATTTACAAGTACTAGTGATTACAGGGATAGGTAGTTTGCTGAACTTGTCGTCGAGTCCCATGGATTTTCAGGAGGAAAGTAGTTTGCTAATTTATAAGTACCATTAAAAAAAAGGGCAGCTTGCTAATTTTTATGCCTGGTGCTGTTTGCAGGTTATTGGAGACGACTCATCCCAAATCTCTTCCAATGAGAAGACCGGAGAGTGACACATTACCTGTATACTTCATAATCTTCTGATTTGCATTATCTCTTTGCAGATGAAGAATGCAGACAGTGCTTGGACTTCTTTTAGTATCTTGCACCTGTTCGCATATTTTTCAATCTGTGCCTGCTTAATTCATGAATGAGTTATAAATGGTTTGTCCTATAATTATCTCATTCATGACTTGAGGCAGGAATCAAAATTCAGTTACTAATATGACTTTTTTTGTGGTTGGTGTCTTGGTGAAACACACTTACCATACCAATGTGTAAATGGATGGTTTTTAAATTCTATACTTGGAATTGTTTTTAATACAAAATTTTTGGACTTGCCTTTGGTTTCATTTCAAGGTTGTAGCAGTTGCAACTCAACAGAATTCTGTCAAGGAAGTTGCTGAAAGTTGTGCACATCCTAAAGGTACATGGCATCAGGGATTAGGTGTTTTAGTAAAGGGCATATGGACTTTATAATAAGCTTAGTTTTTTATGTCATTCTTTTGATCCCCATGTGTGAATTTTTGTATCAGAAGTAGCTGCAAATCTACTGCATACCATGCCTAATGGGTTGTTTGATGGTCTTTTGCACTTGACAAAGTAAATTTCTTCTGTGAAATTTGATTTTTCTTAGTCAGTTCACTTGTGACAGTCATTTACAACTTTTCCTTGCTTATACTATTTCTTTCCATTTTTTTAACAGGGTAGCCTCATTTTCTGACCATTGTATATATTTTATTATCTTAGTGGGAACAGGGCTGTAAGTTTCAACTATCATGGTCCATTGAGTGTAAGTTTGGCGGACAAGTATCTCAGCCAAAAATGGTGGCAACTTCCTTATGCACTCTTAAATAATAAACCATGTCAATATATAACTCCTTGGCTCCAGATTTTGCTTCAATCGTAATGGTTTGCAAATTTCACTTTTATTTCCATTTACACTTCTTTAGTTCCTCTTGGAGAATTCATGTTATTTGCCATGAATGGCAAATTTTTCAAGCTTTTAATATTTCGATTGACATTCTTTTAGCCCTAGATTTCCACTTCCTAAAATTTAAATGTGAAGAGCAGTACCAATTTTGTTTCATTTAATTGCAGTTACAGCTGTTGATGGTGGCATTAAGGCCCTGGAAGTTCTTGGCTTGAATGAGAAGGTTGAATCTCCTACTGTCAATGTGAGTCAATTGTACACAATCTGTTTTCTTAAATTTTTTGCTTCTCTGCACACTTTACTCATCAATATCTTTTACTTCTTACTTTTCTTTTCTTTTCTTTTTCTTCTTTTTTTCCTTTTTTTTTTTTAAGAAGAAGAGCTTCTTACTTATATTTACTGTTTCTCATCCACTGGCAAATGAAAATGTAAAAAAGAAGATAAGTGAAAGGAGAGAAGAAAATTTGGAACATATAATATTGAAGGGCAGCCTTTAATGGATCAAAAAAAGTTTGGAACATGCCCCTACTCCACTGATAACTTTGATTCAATCCAACAGTGAATTTTTTTTTTTTTTGGTTCTTTGTTCTTCCATGAAATCCAATGCATTGAATCTCAAAACCCTCATTGCTCTGTGTAGGAGAGTCTTGAAATCTCCAGCCAACACCCAAACATCACATTTAGCAGACAATGAGTTTGTTTGTTTGAATTCTTAATTCTACAATCAATCTGATGAGGGAAAGGTCTCACTTTTATGTTGATTGAAAATAAGTCAGCTATTAAACTTTAGCTTCTCTAATCCACATCCAAAGCTATGATATTAAACTCTATTCATACACTGCTGTATTCTACATTCTATTGGTAGAATGCAGTGGTGCTTGGTGTAAGATATGACACGACAGCCCTGATATTTCTCGGTTGCTTATTTGACTCTACAACCCCTTTTCTCCGCCTGTCAGTTCTTTTTAACAAGTAACATCTCTTCATCTTCTCCCATTCTTTTCAGTTGGTAGAGATTCTTCCATCAGCTATGGTTCTCTTCATCCTTAGGAAGCTTCCACCAAGGCATGTATCTTATAAGTATCACCCAATTAGCTGACTGTGGAAGCTTTTCCTCCTCGAGCTGTTCAGGTGCAATGACTGTAAGTTGCTTGCAGTTGTGAGCATGGAATGAAGAAATCAAAATCACGTATTCATATTATCCTTTCCATTCTAGTTTCCTTTCATGAGCCTAAGGATGGCATAAACTCCAGCAATATTATTTATAAATTCACCACCTAATAAATCAAATCAATAAAAGGCAAACACTAATAAAGGAAACAATTAACTAGAGCAGTGTGTGCCTCTGGTCTCTTGGTCTCGTCTATCTCTTCTGTGTGGATGGGTGAAGCTGCTGTTTTCTCCCAGCTTTTCTATCTTCTTTTGCAGCCTGTGCTCCTCTTCAGTTTCCAGCCATTTTCCAGCCTTGAAGTAGTCTTGGTTTGCTCTTCGTTTTGTTCTGTTGGAGAGGCTTTGCCCTGATCTGTGCTTTGGGTCTTAGCTTGGTTGCAAATCCAGTTTTTGGGTCATTATATTGTTGGTTTAGGAAAGTTGAAACCAGTACATTCTCTTGAACTCCATCCCAGTGTGAGCTGCCCTAGCAGAAGCTACCTAACGTGCTGCTGGTGCTTTTGGAATTAAGAGTGCTTTTTTACCTGTTATTTTTTAAGTTCCTTTTTGAACTGATCCTAAATTTGTTATGATCACTGTTGATTTATGTACTTCATTCAAACAACATTTACTGGACCTTTTCCTTGGGTGTGTTCTTTTGCCGAAAAGATTCATTCAGAACCCAATGCCAATTGCCAAAGGTCCAGATCAGAAACAGATGACCATCAATACACAAAAAGGATAAAGAATTGAGTCGTATGTCATGCCTGATAGGTTCAGCAAATAATACTGGTCTCACATCAATATGTAACTCAGGGATCAACCAAGTCAAGATACTGGCATTTGGTATATGTTCCTTCTTATCATGATTCTTGTTACTCTGTTTTTATTTCATTTTGCAGAATGAGAATTTAGGAAAACGCTTGGCTCATGGGTACCCCTTTCTAGAAGCTGAGGTCGCATATTGCGCTCGACATGAGTACTGTGAGTCTGCGATTGATTTCATTGCTAGGAGATGCCGGCTTGCTTTCCTTGACACTGATGCGGTAGGACGAGCATTGCCACGCATTATTCAAATATTGTCTGCTGAACACAAGTGGGACAAAGCAAGGCAGAAGCAAGAGTTACAAAAGGCTAATGAATTTTTAGAAACCTTCAAGTCATCGAAAAATGCACAATTCCATGATGGAAAACACTCAGGTCCTTTGCTTGTGAGATCAAACTAATTTGTGGCTTTTCATTTCAGTAGGATGTTGAAATTTTTTCCTGTGAATTGTTTCAGGTTCGTAAGTTTAATCATAATGGATCTCATAGAGATGGTCTGATTGTGGCCCATTTTCTTCATGGTTTTTTGAACATGTGGAGATTTGGAGGGTGACTTCTCAGCTCTCTTGTATGGAGGAAAAGGTATAGTTCTAATAAGTATTTCCAAGTAACCTATGGATAATTTCAATTCAATAATCAGTTATCACAGCTTGAAGATGAAAGAAATCATTATATAATCTGAAGCTTGTATGGACTAAAACTAAAGTACTTACTGCATTTATTCCATTCAAGTTCTAAATTAATTTTTGTGGGAAATGAGGAAGGCTGCATCTTCGGTTGCTCGTGTTAAGTTGCACCATTCTTAACACCTATGGATGCTGATATTCTTGGTGTTTGTATAGTGGAGGTAATCGATGCATTTATGAATGCTGGTTTTTTGAAGCCAATTGAAGATTAATGCATTTGTGAACATTGGGGAGGATAAATTTATTCAATAAGAAATGCTTTGATGCCAGCTTAATTGAAGGCATTGTTTATATATATATATTTGATTGTTTACCTATGCTGCTTTATATTTGTATAAACTGTCGAAAGATTATCATTAAGGCAATTGTTACTGTTTTATGTGATTCTCAGATTGAATCTTCTAAGTTCATCAAAAAAAAAAAAAATTGAACACCTAAATTTCATCCCTAGTGGATTTTGGGGTAATTGAGTTAATATGATCATAACTAATCATTGTCATCATTGCTCATTTTAATTTTCGGTTTGAGGGTTACACATTTGATGTAAAAAGGTTAGAGGCAATGCATGCTCGAGCATGAAAAATATTTTTCAGTTTGCCATTTTGGTCACTGTTACATGCCTCTAAACTCAGGAATGACTGGTCACACTCACACCAGCCTGATGAGTATTGGCTCTGGTCTTGCAGGCACTGCCTACCTTGAACGGGTGTGCCACTGCTGTGAAATAGGATGTTGCACAGCTGAGATGATTTCCTACAATTTCTTGATATCTTGCTGAAGCAAAAAAAAAAAGAGGCATCATTGAAGGTTTAATGATGCCTGTTCCTCATCTTACATTTTTTTTTTTTTTTTCCAATTTTCCAATGATCAAGTCTAATGGATTTTATTGAAGTTGAAAGTTGTAATGGCCTTTATATAAATAACAGTCACTCAAGGATATTATCATCAAAAACTCAGTATAGGCTGATACATTGGTGTTTACTCTAATTTTATACTGTCAAAATGTTTCCCTTCAAGTCTTACCTGAATGACTCCTGTAAAGGAGGGTCAACTTTTTTTTTTTTCTATATTAAAATATTTTGGGTTTTGGGTTTTTTAGTTGTGTTTTGGGTTTTTTCCTTTCTCTGTGAAACTAGTTTCAGTTTCTTTCATTCCTTTTTTTTTTTTTGGGTGATTGGTTTTAGTTGTTTGGTCTATGGAATTAGTACCTGTTACTTGATCTTTTGTTTGAGATCTGTGTTTTTTTTCTATTTATTCATCAGTCCTGAGTAGCTGGTTAAAATATACATGTATTGATAAGTTCATAGGTTCTCTGATTTACAATCAGAGGCCAATTGTGGATTTTTCTTCAAAATGTCAACAATTAAATTGTTAGCTTTCTCCATTGTCTTCTTCAATTCATCTTCTGACGTTTGATACTTGTTGCAAAAAGATGCAATATGGATCAACCTGCAAATACCACCATCCAAAAGAGAGGCATGTGACACTGGCTGCTAGCACTCTCAGCTCACAAGGACTTCCTCTTAGACTGGTAAATTTGATACTCACCCTTTTCTATTCTTTGTCCACTTGATGTGCTTATCTAAAGTCCCAATACCCATCATCAGTAAGATAAGATTGTCTCACAGTGCTGAATCCAAATGAATGATTGTATAATATAAGTACATAACCACACACACATACACACACACCAAGAAAGAAAAAAAAAAAGAAAGAAGGAAGCATTACATTAAAATTCCTCAATCAGGCTTGAGAATAGCCTGATGCATGGACTCTTCGATGTGTTGTGTGAAATGTATGTGTTTCCAACAAAAGTATCAGATTACTACAATTGTATTTTTTTGACAGTGTTGCTGCTAAAATACCTCGAGCTGTGACGTTGGGTTTTTTCAGTTTCCAAAGAATCAACGACTCCATGAGCGTCTAGAGAAGTTCAAGAGAAATCCCAAGCTTTCTGTCAAGGTACGATTTCTTCTTCATCTCCCTTTGTACAGAATACTCTGAAGATTGTTGCAGGGGAAGTACTTGTCATTTCATCTCCCTTTGTACAGAATACTCTGAAGATTTCTTCTACAACAAAATGTTTTTTGTTGTAGTGAATAAAAATGGTTTTCATCTTTTTTGTGTTCAGGATCTTTCATTTTCAGGTCATTGATGTCTAATCTTTCGGGCCTCAGCACTGCTGTGGGTGCAAATCCAAATCCAAACAAGTCCGTCGAGGTAAAATTTTACTTCTACCTCTAAATTTTCATGGAACAGATGCTTACACAATATGTTGTGAATTTGATTGAATCAAGCTTCTCATCAGGACAGTGCAGTGGGTGGTGATGGTAGTGCAGTGGGTGGTTGTGAGGGAGAGGAAGAAAGGACGAGAAAGAGAAGGGAAAGAAAAGAATGGAGAAGGAGATGGTGATGGTGTCGGCATGCAGTGGAGGTGCAGCGGGTACAGGTGGCAGGGGGAGGAAGAAAGGAAGGAGAGAAGTGGGGGAAGGAAGAGAAGAAAAGGAAAGGGAGAGGGACGTGCACGGGCATGGGTGCAGGGGAGAAGGAGAGAAGAGAGGGGGGAAAGAAATAAAGAAGAGGAGGCAGTGGGTGTGCAGGTGAGTGTGTGTAGGGTGGTGCAGCTAGTGGGTGTGTGCAGGTGGTGGAAGAGGAGGAATTAAACCTTTTCCAAAAGTTCTGGGTTGATTTTGAGTTATATGTGTTATGTATTTCTAAATATTGTAAATTGCACATTTAAATTCAAGTTAGTACATTGATTTTTTAAATAAAGTAACAGATGACGTGTGATATTAATGTGCAGGTGTGAATGCTACCATTTATGGTTTTTTTTTTGTGATTTAAAAAAAATGAATTTAATGGCAACTACAAAAAATTACGGTGAAATTATTTAAAAAATGATAATAATAATTAAATTAGGGATGGTTCCAAATTGTCATTTAGCATAGTAAAAACTGATCCAATATCAAAAATTAGAATTTGGAATGATTTTAGAAATTTTGAAAGTGTTTAAAAGCGTTCCAAAATAGACTAACTAATTGGGACACTTAAAATTGGAATGGTTCTACAAAAATTGAAAGTGTTTATAACTTTATCAAAATTCTAAATTTGGAACGGTTTTGGAAAATATAAGTGTTTAGGACCGTTCCAAAAAGGACTACAACCATTCCAAATTTTTGTATGTGGAACGGTAAAGGGTCATTTGGCAGTGTTAAGAACCGTCTCAACATTCAACATTTGGAACGGTTCTAAGAATATTGGAACGGTTTTCAACAGTTCCTAAAGTTTGAATTTGGCGCGGTTTAGAGCCGTTCCAATGGTTTAGGAACATGGCGATTAGCAGCGGATTTGGACCGTTCCTATTTCTCATAGGAACGGTTTTGAACACTTCCTGTTCGCTGTTTTTGGTGTAGTGCCATACTGCTCATCATCAAGATCATGGCTCAAGATATGTTTTTAGTTAATTAGATTATTTATTGTTAATGCATAAATCAAGATCCTTAGGTTTATTCATGTTCAAAACCTTTTTTTTTTAGATCTTACAAATGGTATCAAAGCATTAGGTTTCTGATCTATGCATTATGCAATTTTTGATGGGTGACTAGTGATGCTACTTTTTATCTAGGAGCTCAAAATACCTATAATCCGCCATCACCTAATCTCGACATGATTTGAGTCTGGGTTTGTACGCTATGTTTTTTTAATGGGATCTCATCTCATCAATCGATCTAGAATTATTAAACAATGAGAAGTTGATCAATGGATCACATGATGGCCTCAGTTTCTTGAGGTATTCCGTTTTGTGCACAACTCATTAACCTGTGCACAACTCTTCTTTTCCCTTCTTGAAACAAGTGTTTCCCTTAATGGCCCTCAAATTAGGGCAACTATAAAATTAATTTCCTTTTATGATGAACTTCTTGATCAATGAAAGGATGAGACAACACGACTTCCTGTGCAAGCATCGAGACGTCAAAGAGGTGTTCTGTCTCATTCCACATGCGCAAACACCCCCGCGATCCCGGACCAGGAGCGTCATTGGCACTAACCCGATTCAAGGTCACGACAGACTGGTATTAGAGTGAGAAATGTTTCATGCAAGTAAAAGAAACTAGAAATCATAGGGACGTGGTGAGGATCCATTAGACTTTTCGTTAGTTAGAATCGTGTTAGACTGGCTATATAGTAGTTATTTGAGTTTATTGCACTAGCTCTTTGTTTTGCATTGATATGCCACCACGTAAGAGGCATGTGAACACCAATCCCACAGCCAGCAATTAGTGAATATACTGGGCTATATGGGTAAACCCTCCAGATACGACAATGCATAACCTTCTTTTTTTTTTTAAATGTAGACTGCGATTGACCAGCAACGTCAAGCGAATGAAAATCAAACTCTACTATAGGAACAAATAGCCAAAAAGGATGAAGACCATGCACTAGAAATGGCACAAATAAAGAGTCAGTTACTGGAAGTCTTAGAAAGAAAACAAGAACCGGTACCAGCTCAACCACTAGTCACTCAAATTGTCATTAACAACAGAGAAAGTGATCCCAACGTATTGTTTGGGCATTTCTTGAGAAGGGGTCCAAAGGAATTCACTGGTCAAGAGGATCCATTGGCTGTAAATGATTGGCTAGAGCATACAGGAAATATCTTTGAAGTGTTCCGATGCATAGGATGACAACAAGTGGCCTCACAGCATCCATGTTTACTGGCACTACAACAACTTGCACTTTTACTCATGTTTTTTGGCGATGCTTTTATAAATTCGTCGGTAAAAAGTATTATTTACCGACGTATATAATTCCGTCGATGAAAATCAGTGACTTTTAGCAACGTTTTTGATAAAACGTCAGTAAAAGTATATTTTTAGCGACGTTTTACTAAAAACGTCGGCAAAGTTCAAGATTGGAAATATAAGGAAATGTAAAAATTAGAGATTATTACCGACGAATTAGAAAATGTCGGTAAAATCAAATTTTATCAACATTTTCTTGGTTTTATCAACGAAAAATAAACATCGGTAGAAGTCTTTTGATTATTTATTTATTTTTCTTTTTTCTTTTGCCGACGAAAAGAAAAACGTTGGTAAAAGTTTTTTTATTTTTTATTTATTTGTCTCTTTTATTTTACCGACGAAAAAAAACATCAGTAAAAGTATTTTATTTTTTATTTCTTTTTCTTTTTCTTTTGCCGACGAAATAAAATCATTGGCAAAGTTCAATTTTATTAATCACTTCATTTTTGGAAAAATAAATATAAAAATGAACTTTTGGGGACATTTTTTGTAAAACGTTGATAAAGTTTAATTTTATTTTTAGGAAAACTAAAAATCAGAGACCTTTACGAACGAAATTTTTTTTTACCGACGAAAATTAGTGTCGGCAAAATTTATTACCGACGTTTATTATAAAACGTCGGTAAAGGTTGTTGACTTTTTTGCTTATTTTAAATAATAAAAATAAATAATTTTTACCGACGTTTAATATAAACGTCGGTAAATATCTATTTTCTTTCTCCCGCGTCCGTTAGCCCTCTTTTCCCTCTCCTCACTCATTTCTTTCTCTCCCGCCTCTAAAAGCCCGTCTCTGCTCCAGAACCCATCTCTCTCTCTCTCTCTCTCTCTCTCTGCTCTCTCTCTATCACTTGATCTCTCTGCACTCTCTGCCTCTGTCTCTCTCGCTCACTCTCGCTCTCTGGATCCGTTATTTCTCTCTCTCGCTCGATCTCTCTTCTCTCTCTCGATCTGCTCTTTCTCTCTCCCTCTCTTGCTCTCTTTGCTCTGTCACTCTCTCTCTCTCGATCTGCTCTTTCTCTCCCTCTCTCTCTCTGCCCGAAACCGATCGCTCAAAAACAGTCTCCCTCTCTCTCGCCGCTGCCTCTGCTCGGACCCTCTCTACCCCCAATTCCTCTCTCTCTCTCACTCTGCTCTCTCTCTATCTCTCTCTTACCCTCTCTGCCTCGCCGATTCAAGACTAATATCAGAGAAGGTATAAGAAACGCTATGAATGTCTTTATTGTTTGGTTTTCCTTCTTATTCATTGCAATTGATTCAGTTTGATTTTCTTCTTTTCAAAATTTCAAGTATTCAAGCTTCTCCGAGGAAGCAGGCTGTAGCTGCAGCATTTTAGTTTTGTGAAAGAGCCACTTTTGGACGTAATTTTGGTACTCCTTTTTTAGTTTTTTTTAATATGAATGGATTTTTGAAGTGAAGATTTTGTGATTTTACTTTTTTAATGTGTAATTGGGATCAATATCTTGTTTGGGTTCCTCCCCTTTTAGTTAATTTTTGCCATTTCTTGTTTCCATTTGGTGGGATGATATGCAATGAGATGGATAACACACGCTTCTTGGCTTGTTTGGATCTTCAGATTACTCATTGTACCTGTAAATATGCAAATATGAGCTTATGCATTTCAATAACTGAGTAGCAAGTGAGGTTTGATTTGTTCTGAGGTAAACAGAGTTATATGTGCTTTTGTTTTTCCGGGGAAACTGGGTTCCTCGATCCAAACAGGGGGCTTGCTCTATGTTTGAGAAAGGTGGAAAATACTATTGTGGTTCTATGAAATATTCCAGCATTTCAAATACTGAATGGGTCACAGGATTTGGAATTGCATGTGGGGGACAAAGGAGAGTATTAGAGTTTTGGTAGGATTTGGAAATGTGCGTATCATAAAATATACACCCTGCTATGGATGGGTTGTTCCACACAAAGGAGAGTATTAGAGTTTTGGTAGGATATTTCTTTCTTTTGCTTCATGTATGTTCTGTTTTGTCTATTTCTATAGAGGGATAAGGGAGTTCTGATGATAATAATAATAATAATAATAATAATAATAATAATAATAATAATAATGAAAAGGATGGTGAATGTCAGAACCTATAAGGGCCTGTTTGGGCACCTTACTTGTAGAGTCAAGTAAGGTGAAGCCCCATTATCAAGAAAAAAATTCCACCAAAAGCACTTTACATTAAATTTCCCACCATATTTTTTCCAAAAAAGTCAAAAAAGTAACCTCATTTACTCACTAAAAGACAAAAAAACTCCACTTTCCAATAAAAAAAGTGAACTAAAAACAACTAAAAACAAAATACTATCATTATTCACTTATATTTTATTATTTCTTCAAAATAATCTTTACTCCACTCAACTCTACAAGTAAAGCCCCCAAACAACCCAAAGGAGGGATGTTGGTGGCGTTGGGAGGTGAGTAGTTGTGGGCTCGTGGCCTTGGGGTAGTGAGCAGGATCAGTCGCTCTTCGGCTTGGACTCTTGCGCATGATGTTGGTGATGATGGGATTGGGAAAAGGTTGTTAGAGTTGTTAGCCTTTTTGTTCTTGTTGGTTGTGGTGGTCGTAGAGGGGAAATAGTACATCTAAATGCAGATGAATATTTGCTTCATACAGATGTATCGGTTTTTAAAGGGACATTTGGTGGATTGATTGTGACAGTCAGAAAGGGACATTTAGAGTACATCTAAAGTTACATGTTGATTGGATGGTCCGTGGCGATTCTTTTTGGGAAAGGCACTGTGGGGTCCACCATAATTTTTTCTGATGGGAGGCTTATCAAATTTTTTAATTTTTTTATTAAATGTTTTTTACTTTATATTTTTTTATTATCATGGTCCGATTAAATTTTTGTACTTTACATATTTTTATTTTTTTGTTTAAATCTTTGTTTAAAAAAAATTAGTGTATTTTATATTTTTTTATTTTTTGTGTACTTCATTGATTCAATGAAATAATAAGGCCTCCCATACCCTACATAGGCCTCCCATGCCCTATGTAGGCAACTCATTATACCCTACATAGGCATCCAATAGGATTTTTTTCTGTACTTTATTTTTTTTAATTGCAAGGAGAAGAGATAAGGCCTCCCATGTCCTATGTAGGCAACTCACACCCTACATAGGCCTCCCATGCCCTATGTAGGCAACCCATGCCCTACATAGGCCTCTCATACCCTACATAGGCCTCCCATGCCCTATGTAGGCAACCCATGCCCTATGTAGGCATTCCATGCTCTATATAAACATCACATGGGAAAAATTAATAAATCAAACACAGTCAAAATTACTAAGTAAAAAAAAAAAAAAAGAACAGAAAAACATAGAATGAATGGTCTAGATTGGATTCGAACAATATTAATTAGAATCAACAACAAAATAGTCTTCAAACAATACTAATCAGAATCCGAATGTACAGTAGGTTGGGTTACAGTAGATGGATTCCATATCCGCTTGTAGTCTTCAAAGTTTTGTTCATAAATTAAAGCCGATTGTGCTGCACATTGGTGTTTGTATGCACCCCATTGGATCATGATAGGGGGCATTGGAGGATTGGAACCAAGGATACCTCTACAAAGTGGTTCTGATTGACATGTCCAATGCAAATTACATGTTGTTCGTGTGGTGGTGGTGGTGGTGCAGACCGTAGAGGAAGAAACGTCATGCTCTGTGATTCACTAATCAAAATGAAAACCACATTATACCATAACGCAATCAAGTAACCCATGTTCGGCATATTCATCCAATGAAGCAATGGTGCAGGCTTATCTGTCTCAAAAAATGTCAGCGCTTCTCTTATGTGCGAAAGCCTTTTGTAACTTCCATACAAGGATGCATACTCATCAACAATGTTGTTCAGCTCAGTTAGCATATCATACCTTACAATAGCCCATGCATTTTGACCTTCATCCATACGTAAAGCCATAGCTACGCTACGATACCCGCAATTCCCATCAGCAATGACATCGGTCACAGATGTAATATACGGATGCAAATGAGGTGGAAACTGGTGGACGTAACTATGTGAGACATACTCTGAATAGAAATCAGTAGAAAATTGGTCAACGTAACTATGTGAGCCAAAACCCGGGTACAGTTCAACAGGAAATTGGTCAACGTAACTACATGAGCCAAACTCTGGATGCAAATCCGAATGCAACTGGTCCACGTAACTATGCTGGCCAAAGTTAGGATGCACCATAGTAGGAAACTGGTCACTGCTCTTATGTTGACTAAACTCCAGCTGCATATCAGTAGAAAATCTTCGAGGTTGTGGCGCTGGGGGAACATAAGATGACGCAAAACTATGCATGCCCGGTACAAAAAATGAATGATTTGCCTCAGCATATTCAAATCCTGATGGATCTCTTCGAGTCGATGTAATATCTTTTTTCTTTGAAGTAGGTCGTCCACGAGTATGCTTCTTCACCTCTGGCTCTGCAAGTAAAGTGGTTGAAGGATTAATAATTTCACGTAATTTTTGCAACCACCGAAGTTTACCTGACTAAGGCTTTTTTTTTATTGGTCGGCGAACAATTCTAACTCAACATTGCAGCTTAAATCATCATTCTCTACTCTAGTGGTAGACATGAAGTCCAGCTTCCTCCAGAACAAATCAATAGAAGATAGTGGAATTGGACGACCCTCCGAGATATATGTATAGATTTCATGTGCACATGGCAAACCGTGACTTAATTAGATTTGACAGCCACAAGTTTCAAGATCATCCCTAACAATATGAGAACGTTTTGTTTCTTCTAAAATGTGATACATTGCAACACAAGAAGCAAAACCTGTCAGTTCGTTGTACAATGAGTGCCTGAAATCATGGCGCACAAGATTGACACTTCGTTCCAACGATGCTTTAATGGGTGTGAATTGTGCCTCCAATAGATTATGAACATGTGACCATACGGACTCAAAATTGCCCATTGAATTACATAAATGCCTTTTCAACCTTGCATGTTGACTTTTAGCTCGATTCGTCGTCCTGTTACCGCAATGCATTGATCTGTTGGTCCAGGCTTGCACAAATTTCTCCTTATATTTATTCAGCCATATCATTTTGATGTAATTGAGTGCTTTAGGATATCTGCGAAATGATTGCTCAATAGTCAGCAACCTCTTGGAATACTCTTTGGTGGTATCAGAGTCCACTAGATAAAACCACTTGAAGTAGAAACTCTCCCATGCATGCTTTTCTTCGAATAACTTCTTACAATTTGTTAATACATTCCTCCCAATATGCCATTTGCACAGCAAAGCGGTTGACTCGGGGAAAACGCAATCCACAACATTCATTAATGCTAAATCTCTGTCAGTCAACACCACTCGTGGTAATGAACACCCATACATAGTAGAACGCAAACAACTTAATGCCCATGCAAAATTATCCTCTTTCTCAAACCGGATGAACACAAATGCAACAGAAAAAATCAACTCTGTTGATGTAACACTGACTATTTCAAAAAGTGGCATGTTGAACCTGTTAGTCTTGTATGTCGTGTCCATAAGAAGTATGTGAGGAAAAGCACATAACAAATCAAGTGAACAAGGATGAGCAAAACATGAATCTTGAAGCTCGTTTGACTCACCATGACTTCTATGCCACGAAATGTAATCATGCTTACTGAGATTAAACATTAATTGTTGCATCTGAGACCTCCCTATAGTTTCTGCCACTCGATGTTTTTTACGAGCATTGTAAATGGTTTTAATGGTTGACATATTGAGTGGATCTCTCGCCTTCAATGTGGATAGTATGTCACGTGACTTCACTAAATTTTTGGATAAATCAATCATAATCCCTGTTTCATCCTCTGATAATCTACCAGCATACGAATGACCTTCCATGTAATACGCAGCAGGGTGATTATGGATCCCGCAAACGACCATTGATACCCAATCATTCTCGACTTCCAATTTAATGCCTTTCAAACGAAATGGACAATTGCATTTTCTAGTACCAGTCTTCTTCGACGAAATCTTTATCGACCGGTAATGTCCACTTCGCTCACATTGCATAAACAAGTAAGGCTTCTGACCAAATTCACCTTGATTCGAACTTGCAATCGTCAAAATAAATCCAACTGCACGCCCAACTGCTCATGCCCATTGAATTAATTCTTCGCAACATTTAAATACCTAAGAATGAAAAAAGTAATTAGTATTTATTCAGATTTAAATGACTAAGAAATAAAAAATTTAATTATACCATATTAGTTGTAAACTGCTCCATATAATCAGTTTGAACTTGAATATTTTCTGATGCTACTGCAATCACTTTGCATTGGTCATCCTATTTCATATTAACTAGCATAATTAGTGCGTATTTAGTCAACAATTAGTTAGTATTATATTAAAAGAAAATTACCTCAGAAAAATTACCTCAGTCGAATAACTTGACAAGCGTAAATCTTTGCCCCATAACTTAATACGTTCGTCCATAATACCGAATAGTATCCGAAGGGATAAGAGAACTAAGAAAACCAGAAATATAGATTAGAGAAGTTGAGAAGAGAATAAATAATTTTTGGGAAAATCTCGTCTAAAGAAGTAGTATTTATAGAGTATGTGATCAAGATAGGCTACTACAAAAAAGGTTAATGCAATCATAAACTTGGGTTGTCAATCCAAGCATAAACATAAGCAACATAAATAAACCATCAAGCATAAACCATAAGAAGAAGAATATTAAAAAAAATAACTTTAACTAACATGTAGATTCATTTACATATGATGGAAAATAAAAATGATAGAGAAATACATGTTAGGATGGGAAAACCTCTTCTAGATGAGAAATCCCAAGAGAGTAGTGTGACTTTAGGACTAAGCCTCATTGAGGAACATAATGAGGAGAAGGAGAATGGAGAGGATGGAGTGAAGAGAGGCTAGAGAGTTGCTTTCCATAAGAAGATGAGGGAAAGAACATCCCATGTGATGTTTATATAGAGCATGGGTTGCCTACATAGGGCATGAGAGGCCTATGTAGGGTGTGAGTTGCTTACATAGGGCATGGGAGGTCTTATCTCTTCTCCTTGCAATTAAAAAAAATAAAGTACACAAAAAAAATCCTATTGGATGCCTATGTAGGGTATAATGAGTTGCCTATATAGGGCATGAGAGGCCTATGTAAGGTATGGGAGGCCTTATTATTTCATTGAATCAATGAAGTACACAAAAAAATCAAAAAATATAAATTACACAAAAAAAATTTTAAACAAAGATTTAAACAAAAAAATAAAAATATATAAAGTACAAAAATTTAATCGGACCATGATAATAAAAAAATATAAAGTAAAAAATATTTAATAAAAATATTAAAAAATTTGACAAGCCTCCCATCAGAAAAAATTATGGTGGACCCCACAGTGCCTTTCCCAAAAAGAATAGTCACAGACCATCCAATCAACATGTAACTTTAGATGTACTCTAAATGTCCCTTTCTGACTGTCACAATCAATCCACCAAATATCCCTTTAAAAACTGGTACATCTGTATGAAGTAAATATTCATCTGCATTTAGATATACTCGAGGGGGAACTGATAGAGTTTCCACGTGATTTCCTGAGGAGTTTGGTCTTGGCTGACACGTCCATCTGTACAGAGAAGAGTGAGTTGACGGGTCGATGGTCAAAGAATCTGCCACACCACATCTGCTTTAGCACATCCCCATGCCATAGGACCCTGTCACACCTGCAAATACACACAACACACTATGCCACCAGATGCATCAGCTCCCGGATTCACATAGCCACTAATCAAGTCTCACGTATAGATGATAATGCAATTTTGCTGGGAGTGTTGACCTGATCCATAATAAAGGCCGGACAATCCATTTTCACACAAGAAATGACTCTTTTTTTTCATTAATGCTTAAGATAAATCACTTGCATGTTTGTTTAGTAATGAGTAAACTAAAAATAAGCCTAAAGGCGACATATTCACCCTTTACTCATCAAAGTTCGTTAAGTGTGATAAAATAAAGTTAAGACAAGCCTCTCTTCAACTTTACTTTATTATATATTTTATCTTATATTTACCATGTTGTAACATCCATTTTTATTTTATTTCACCACACATGTGAACAGAGATGTAGCTAGATATTGGAAAGTATTTCTTTTATCTTTACTCATGCCTGAAGGATTTGATAAGATTTGTTAGTTGATGAAATTTAATAAAAGAATCACCTGTTTCCGAGTTTTTTGAGCGCAAGGTAATATGATTGGATTCTTAAGTTCTTTGAGTCAACAATTAATCACACTGTTTGATTTTTTAAATAACCATACTCAAGAGTTTAGAAAATTTTAATGACAGAGAATGGCCTTTTAGAAGGTCTTAATCGTTAATCAAATCTTATTCTACAAGAAACAAGACTAGTTGGCCGGCTGTAAAACAATATTAAAACACAAGTAATACAAGAAGAAAGCCGTCTCAACCAACCATCTTCTGATTTCTCTAAACAAACAAATTTCAAACTAAAACTGCTATATTCAGTTGTTTAAATTTGTTTTAGGCTTCTTCATCTAAGGATGTTAACTCCAAGGCCGACATCTTCATTAGTGAAAACATGAGATTAATTTTGTGACACAAGATAAAAGAAATACAAGTTCAACTCAAAACATGATACCATGTGCATCCTAAACTAAACGGCCTTCCCATAAATGCAATTCTTACTTGACATACCTTTTTTTGCCTTTTGTTTTCCAAAGACCTATTGCAGTGGTATTATGATGTATATAGGAACATTCATTAAAGGAGCTTAACAGTACTAGAGGGTTGTATTGACAAGCCAGCCAAATCAAAAATAGAAAAGCAAAAACACCAAAAGCCGGACACAAAAGAAAACCAAATAGATCCGATTGGGAAATCTTCCCTGCAAATAATTCTCATGGACCCCTGACCATAAACAAAAAATATAAAACGGCCCACTAAAGGATCATACTCCCAAGTCCCATCTGTGGAGAAGCCACAGATAATCCGGACCCTAAAATTTCCCCTTTTCTTCTCTCATCTTTCCATTCCACTAGTGCTCTCTTCGGTTTGCTGCTGTTTCACAAGTTGAAGTATGTTGTCTATGATTTCCTCCCAAATCAAGTATTCCATTAATTGGATGATGGGTTTTGGACCCAATTTGATGGATTGTTGAAAGTTCATCAATCTCAAGTTCAGAATGCAGATTCCATTTTTTTTTTTTTTTTGAACTTTTGATATGATCTTGTTGATATGGGGTAATTTTATTTTTCTTTCCTTTGTTAATTTGTTCTATGTTAGGAACATATATAGCAGATTGACGTGTAAAGATGTGGGGAATTATCAGGCAAAAGGTTGGATGCTGATGCTTCTCTGCTTTGGTAATGAAAGAGTGTTATTAATTTTTAATTAGTTCATATATGTTGATGTGTTCTTGTGGGTGTTAATCTCCATTTTATTTTATTTTTTGTTTTTTGGTATGTTCGTGCAGATTCTGGGCAGTCATTGCAAAGAATAGAACAGCCACTGACTGTTCTAGCAAGGAATTTCTCATATGGGGGAAAAGATGTATGCGTGGTTTCCTGATTATTTGATGTTTCATTTGTTCCTAGTTTCCTGTTTCTCCATGTTTTCCCATGGTTGTCTCTTTTAAATGATTTAAGATAAAATTGTGATGATTGCCAAAACAATGGGTGTTTTTTGGCAAATAATACTGAATGTGTGGACGTTCATAAGAAAGGTGCTTTCATCCAATGGTAACTTGTAAGAATTGATGGTTCGCAAATAGGACTCCCAGTTAGATATTTAGAAGCGAAAATATAGGATTTTCCAACAATTAGGCTCGAAAACGGCCATCTGATGGTCCGGAACGGGAACCGGCCTCCGAAAAAATCGAAAACTGGCACGATCACTTCGCTCTAGGATAGAATGAACTGTACGAATTGATGGTTCACAAATAGGACACTCCCGGTTAGTAATTTAGAAGTGAAAACATCGGATTTTCCGACATTTACGCTCGAAAACGGCCCGCCGGGGGTCCGAAACGGGAATTGGCCACCGAAAAAATTGAAAACCGGCATGAGCAGTTGGCTCGAAGATAAAGTAACCTGTAGGAACTGACGGTTTGCAAATAGGACTCCCAAATAGAGATTTAGAAGCGAAAACATCGGATTTTCCAACACTTACGCTCGAAAACGACCCGCCAGGGGTCTTGAACGAAAAGTCGCCCCCAGAAAAGATAAAAAACAGGCACAACCACTTGGTTCGAGGATAGACTGACATGTAGGAACTAACAATTTGCAAATAGGACTCCCGGTTAGTGATTTAGAAGCGAAAACATCGAATTTTTCAACACTTAAGTTCGAAAACGGCCCGCCGGGGGTTCGGAACAGGAACCGGCTACCGGAAAAATCGAAAACTGGCACGAGCACTTGGCTTGAGGGTAGAGAGACTTTTTGGAACTGACGGTTCGTAAATAGGATTCCTGGTTAGAGAATTAGAAGCGAACCACGAATTTTCCAACACTTAGGCTCGAAAACGGCCCGTCGGGGGTCTGGAACGGAAACCGGCACGAGCACTTGGGTCAGGGATAGAGTGACTTGTAGGAATTGAAGGTTCGCAAATAGGACTCCCGGTTAAAGATTTGGAAGCGAAAACATCGGATTTTCCAACACTTAGGCTCGAAAATGGCCCGCAGGGGGTCCGGAACGGGAACCGGCCAGCGGAAAAATCAGAAATTGGCATGAGCACTTGGATCGAGGATAGAGTGATTTGTAGGAACCAACGGTTCGCAAATAGGACTCCCGGTTAAAGATTTAGAAGCGAAAACATCGGATTTTCCAACACTTAGGCTCGAAAACGGCCCGCCGAGGGTCCTAAACGAGAACCGGCCCCCGCAAAAATAAAAAATCGGCACGAGCAGTTGGTTTGAGTGTAGAGTAACTTGTAAGAACTGACGGTTCGCAAAAAGGACTCCCGATTAGAGATTTAGAAGTGAAAACATCGGATTTTCCAATACTTTGAAACGTTGGTTTAACTTAGAACCTTAACTTAAAACTTAGATAACAAACCTCCGAGCGTCAAAAACGAGCAAACGGCTCCGTTGCCTGTGAAATTGACGGGCATGGGCCCGTAGTCATTCCTAACTTGAAGGAACTGACGGAACGAGATTCCGACACCCGGAATGCTCGTAAAGTTGAAACATACGTTTAAGTTAGAACATTGACTTAAAACTTAGAAAATGAGTCTCCGGACGACCAAAACGAGCAAACGACTCTGGTGCCCATGAAACAGGACAGACTCGGGCACGTAGTCATTCCTGACTAGCAGGAACTGACGGAACGATATTCCGACTCTCGGATTGCTCGTAAAGTTGAAACGTAGGTTTAACTTAGAACCTGAACTTAAAACTTAGAAAACGAGCCTCCGGGCCTCCAAAACGAGCAAACGGGCTCTGGTGCCCGTAGTCATTCATGACTTGTAGGAACTGATGGAACGAGAATCCGATTCTCCGATTGCTCGTAAAGTTCAAACTTAGGTTTAAGTTAGAACTTTAACATAAAACTTAGAAAATGAGCTTCCGGGCGCCCAAACCGAGGAAACGGGGTCCGATGCCCGTGAAACTTGACGGCACGGACCCGTAGTCATTTCTGACTTGAAGGAACTGATGAAACGAGATTCAGACTCCCGAATTGCTCGTAAAGTTGAAACGTAGGTTTAGGTTAGAAACTTAACTTGAAAAAACAAGAAAACGAGCCTCGGAGCGCCCAAACCGAGTAAAGTTGAAACGTAGGTTTAACTAAAAATATTATCTTAAAACTTAAAAAACGAGCCTTCGGGCCCCAAAATGAACAAACGGGCTCCGTTTCCGGTGAAACTTGACGGGCATGGGTCCGTAGTCATTCCTGACTTGCAGGAGCTGACGGAACAAGATTCCGACTCCCCGATTGCTCGTAAACTTGAAACGTAGGTTTAATTTAAAACCTTATCTTAAAACTTAGAAAATCAGCCTCTGGGCACAAAAAATAAGTAAACGGACTCCGGTGCCAGTGAAACTTGATGGGCACAGGCCCGTAGTCATTCCGGAATTGCATGAACTGACTGAACGAGGTTTCGACTACCAGATTACTCGTAAAGTAGAAACATAGGTTTAATTTAAAACCTTAACATAAAACTTAGAAAACAATCCTCCGATCTCCCAAAACGAGCAAACGGGCTTCGGCGCCCGTGAAACTTGACAGGCACGGGTCCTTAGTCATTCCTGACTTGTACGAACTGAGGGAATGAGATTCTGACTCCCATATTACTCGTAAAGTTGAAACAAAGGTTTAAGTTAGAGCCTTAACTTAAAATTTAGAAAATGAGTCTTCGGGGACCCAAAACGAGCAAACAGGCACCAGTGCCCAAGAAACATGACAGACACGGGCCTGTAGTCACTCCTGACTAGCAGGAACTGACAGAACGAGATTCCGACTCCCGGATTTCTCGTAAAAATGAAACGTTGGTTTAACTTAGAACCTTAACTTAAAACTTAGATAATGAGCCTCCGGGCATCAAAAACGAGCAAACGTCTCCGGTGCTTGTGAAACTTGACGGGCACGGACCCGTAGTCGTTCCTAACTTGAAGGAACTGACGGAACGAGATTCCGACACCCGAATCGCTCGTAAAGTTGAAACTTGGGTTTAAGTTAGAACCTTGACTTAAAACTTAGAAAATGAGTCTCCAGGTGTCCAAAACGAGCAAACGGCTCTGGTGCCCATGAAACAGGACAGACTCGGGCACGTAGTCATTCCTGACTAGCAGGAACTGACAGAACGATATTCCGACTCTCGGATTGCTCGTAAAGTTGAAACGTAGGTTTAACTTAGAACCTGAACTTAAAACTTAGAAAACGAGCCTCCGGGCCTCCAAAACGAGCAAACGGGCTCTGGTGCCCGTAGTCATTCATGACTTGTAGGAACTGACGAAACGAGAATCCGATTCTCCGATTGCTCGTAAAGTTCAAATTTAGGTTTAAGTTAGAACTTTAACATAAAACTTAGAAAATGAGCTTCCGAGCGCCCAAACCGAGGAAACGGGGTCCGATGCCCGTGAAACTTGACGGCACGGACCCGTAGTCATTTCTGACTTGAAGGAACTGATGAAACGAGATTCAGACTCCCGAATTGCTCGTAAAGTTGAAACGTAGGTTTATGTTAGAAACTTAACTTAAAAAAACAAGAAAACGAGCCTCCAGGAGCCCAAACCGAGTAAACCGGCTCTGGTCCCTTTGAAACTTGACGGGCATAGGCCCGTAGTCATTCGTGACTTATAGGAACTGACGGAACGTGATTCCGACTCCCGGATTGCTCGTAAAATTGAAACGTAGTTTTAAGTTAGAACCTTAACTTAAAACTTAGAAAACGAGCCACCGGGCCCCCAAAATGAGCAAACGGGCTCCGGTGCCTGTGAAATTTGACGGTCATGGGCCCGTAGTCATTCCTGACTTGCAGGAACTAATGGAACGAGATTCCGACTTCCGGATTGCTCGTGAAGTTGAAACGTTGGTTTAACCTAAAACCTTAGCTTAAAACTTAGAAAACCAGCCTCCGGGCGCCAAAAACTAGTAAACGAGCTCCGGTGCTAATAAAACTTGAAGGGCACAGGCCCGTAGTCATTCCGAACTTGCAGGAACTGACGGAATGAGATCCCGATTCCCAGATTGCTCATATAGTTGAAACGTAAGTTGAAGTTAAAACCTTAACTTAGAACTCAGAAAAGGAGCCTCTGAGCGCCCAAAACGAGCAAATGGCCTCCGATGCCCGTGAAACATGACGGGAACGAGCCCATAGTCATTTCAAACTTACAGGAGCTGACTGAACAAGATTCCGACTGCCGGATTGCTCGTAAAGTTGAAACGTAAGTTTAACTAAAAATATTAACTTAAAACTTAAAAAACGAGCCTCCGGGCGCCAAAACGAACAAACGGGCTCCGTTTCCCGTGAAACTTGACCGGCACGGGCCCGTAGTCATTCCTGACTTGCAGGAACTGACGGAACAAGATTCCGATTCCAAGATTACTCGTAAAGTTGAAACGGGATGTTTAAATTAGAACCTTAGCTTAAAACTAAGAAAACGAGCTTGCGGGCGCCCAAAACGAGCAAACTGGGTCCGGTGCCCGTGAAACTTGACGGGCACTGGCCCGTAGTTATTCCTGACTTACAGGAACTGACGGAATGAAATGCCGACACCCAAATTGCTCGTAAAGTTGAAATGTAAGTTTAAATTCGAAACATAACCTAAAACTTAGAAAACGAGCCTCCAGGCACCCAAAACGGGCAAACGGGCACCGATGCCCATGAGACTTGACGGGGACGGGCCCGTAGTCATTCCCACCTTGTAGGAACTAACTGAACGAGATTCAGACTCACGGATTGTTGGTAAAGTTGAAACGTAAGTTTAAGTTAGAACCATAACTTAAAACTTAAAAAACGAGCCTCCAGGCGCACAAAACGAGCAAACGGGCTCTGGTGCCCTTAAAACTTGACGGGAACGGGCCCGTAGTCATTCCTGGCTTGCAGGAACTGACGGAACGAGATTCCGACTGCCGGATTGCTCGTAAAGTTGAAACGTAAGTTTAGCTAAAAATATTAACTTAAAACTTAAAAAATGAGCCTTCGGGCTCCAAAACGAACAAACGAGCTCTGTTTCCTGTGAAACCTGACGGGCACGGGCCCGTAGTCATTCCTGACTTGCAGGAGCTGACGGAACAAGATTTTGACTCCCCGATTGCTCATAATCTTGAAACGTAGGTTTGATTTAAAACCTTATCTTAAAACTTAGAAAATCAGCCTCCGGACGGCCAAAAATAGTAAACGGGCTCCAGAGCCCGTGAAACTTGATGGGCACGGGCCCGTAGTCATTTCTGACTTGCATGAACTGACGGAACGAGGTTCCGACTACCGGATTGCTCGTCAAGTAAAAACATAGGTTTAATTTAAAACCTTAACCTAAAACTTAGAAAACAATCCTCCGGTTGCCCAAAACGAGCAAACGGGCTTCGACACTCGTGAAACTTGACGGGCACGGGCCCTTCGTCATTCCTAACTTGTAAGAACTGATGGGACGAGATTCCGACTTCCGTATTGCTCGTAAAGTTGAAACATAAGTTTAAGTTAGAACCTTAACTTAAAACTTAAAAAACGAGTGTTCCGGCGCCCAAAACGAGCAAAAGGGCTCCGGTGCAAATGAAACATGATAGACACGGACCCGTAGTCATTCCTGACTAGCAAGAACTGACGGAATGAGATTCCGACTCCTAGATTTCTCGTAAAGTTAAAACGTTGGTTTAACTTAGAACCTTAACTTAAAACTTAGAAAACGAGCCTCTAAGCGTCCAAAACGAGCAGACGGGCTCCGGTGCCCGTAGTCATTCATGACTATTAGGAACTGACGGAACGAGAATCCAGCTCCCGGATTGCTCATTAAGTTGAAACGTAGGTTTAAGTTAGAACTTTAACTCAAAACTTAGAAAACGAGCCTCCGGGTACCCAAACGAAGTAAACGGGCTCCGGTGCCCGTGAAAATTGACGGGCACGGGCCCGTAGTCATTCCTGATTAACAGAAACTGACGGAACAAGATTCTGACTCCCAGATTGTTCATAAAGTTGAAACGTAAGTTTGAGTTAGAACATTAATTTAAAACTTAGAAAACGAGCCTCCGGGCACCTAAAATGAGCAAACGGGTTCCGGTGCCTGTGAAACATGACTGGAACGGGCCCGTAGTCATTCCTGACTTACTGGAACCGATTAAAACGGGATTCCAACTCCTGGATTGCTCGTAAAGTCGAATCGTAGGTTTAACTAAAAATATTAACTTCAAACTTAAAAAGCGAGCCTCCGGGCGTCCAAAACAAACAAATGGGCTCCGTTTCCTATGAAACTTGACGGGCACGGGCCCGTAGACATTCCTGACTTGCATGAGCTGACGGAACGAGATTTTGACTCCCCGATTGCTCGTAAACTTGAAACGTAGGTTTAAATTAAAACCTTATCTTAAAGCTTAGAAAATCAGCCTCCGGGCTCCCAAAATGAGTAAACGGGCTCCGGTGCCCGTGAAACTTGATGGGCACGAGCCCGCAGTCATTCCTAACTTGCATGAACTAACGGAACGAGGTTCCAACTACCAGATTACTTGTAAAGTAGAAGCATAGGTTTAATTTAAAACCTTTACATAAAACTTAGAAAACAATCATCCGGTCGCCCAAAATGAGCTAACGGGCTTCGGCGCCTGTGAAACTTCACGGGCACGGGCCCTTAGTCATTCCTGACTTATAGGAACAGACGGAACGAGATTCCGACTCCCGTATTACTCGTAAAGTTAAAACATAGGTTTAAGTTAAAACCTTAACTTAAAACTTAGAAAACGAGTCTCCGAAACATGACATAAACGGGCGCATAGTCACTCCTGACTAGCAGCAACTGACGGAATGAGATTCCGACTCCCGGATTTCTCGTAAATTTGAAACGTTGGTTTAACTTAGAACCTTAACTTAAAACTTAGAGAACGATTGGTTTAACTTAGAACCTTAACTTAAAACTTAGAGAACGAGCCTCTAGGCGTCCAGAACGAGCCTCCGGGTGTCCAAAACGAGCAAATGGCTCCAGAGCCTATGAAACTTGACCGGCATGGGCCCGTAGTCATTCCTGACTTGAAGGAATTGACGGAACGAGATTCCGACACCCGGATTGCTCGTAAAGTTGAAACATAAGTTTAAGTTAGAACCTTCACTTAAAACTTAGAAAACGAGTCTCCGAACGCCCAAAACGAGCAAACGGCTCCGGTGCCCATGAAAAAGGACAGACTCGGGCACGTAGTCATTCATGACTAGCAGGAACTGACGGAACGATATTCCGACTCCCGGATTGCTCGTAAAGTTGAAACGTAGGTTTAACTTAGAACCTTAACTTAAAACTTAGAAACAAGCCTCCGGGCGTCCAAAACGAGCGAACGGGCTCTGGTGGCCATAGTCATTCATGACTTGCATTAACTGACGGAATGAGAATCCGACTCCCGAATTGCTCGTAAAGTTCAAACGTAGGTTTAAGCTAGAACCTTAACATAAAACTTAGAAAATGAGTTTTCGGGTGCCCAAACAGAGAAAACGGGCTCCAGTGCCCGTGAAACTTGACGGCACGGGTCCGTAGTCATTTCTGACTTGAAAGAACTGATTGAACGAGATTTCGACTCCCGAATTGCTCGTAAAGTTGAAACGTAGGTTTAGGTTAGAACCTTACCTGAAAAAAAATAAGAAAACGAGCTTCCGGGCGCCCAAACCGAATAAACGGGCTCTGGTGCCTTTGAAACATGACGGGCATAATCGTGACTTGTAGGAACTGACGGAACGTGATTCCGACTCTCGGATTGCTCGTAAAATTGAAACGTACGTTTAAGTTAAAACCTTAACTTAAAACTTAGAAAACGAGCCACCGGGCACCCAAAATGAGCAAATTGGCTCCGGTACCTGTGAAACTTGACGGCCATGGGCCCATAGTCATTCCTGACTTGCAGGAACTGACGGAACGAGATTCCGACTCCCTTATTGCTCGTGAAGTTGAAACGTAGGTTTAACCTAAAACCTTAGCTTAAAACTTAGAAAACGAGCCTCCGGGCGCCAAAAACTGGCAAACGTGCTCCGGTGCTAATAAAACTTAACGGGCACAGGCCCGTAGTCATTCTAGACTTACAGGAACTGACAGAACGAGATTCCAATTCCCAGATTGTTCGTATAATTGAAACGTAAGTTTAAGTTAGAGCCTTAACTTTGAACTTAGAAAACGAGCCTCCGAACGCCCAAAACGAGCAAACAGGCTCCGATGCCGGTGAAAATTGACGGGAACGAGCCCGTAGTCATTTCTGAATTGCAGGAACTGACGGAACGAGATTCCGACTTCGGATTGCTCGTAAAGTTGAAACGTAGGTTTAAGTTTGAACCTAAACTTAAAACTTAGAAAACGAGCCAACAGGCTCCTAAAACAAGCAAACGAGCTTTGGTGCATGTGAAACATTACGACCACATGCCCGTAGTCAATTTTGACTTGCAGGAACTGACGGAACGAGATTCCGACTTCCGGATTGTTCGTAAAATTGAATCGTAGGTTTAACATAGAACCTTGACTTAAAACTTAGAAAACGAGCGTCCGGGTGCCCAAACGGAGTAAACGGGCTCCGGTGCCTGTCAAAATTGACGGGAACGGGCCCTTAGTCATTCCTGACTTGCAGGAATTGACGGAACAAGATTCCGACTCCGGGATTGCTTGTAAAGTTGAAACGGGATGTTTAAATTAGAACCTTAACTTAAAACTAAGAAAACGAGCTTGCGGGCGCCCAAAACGAGCAAACGGGGTCCAGTGCCCGAAAAACTTGACAGACACATGCCCGTAGTTATTCCTGACTTACAGGAACTGACGGAATGAAATACCGACACCCAGATTGCTCGTAAAGTTGAAACATAGGTTTAAGTTTGAATCATAAGTTAAAACTTAGAAAACGAGCCTCCAGGCGCCCAAAACAGGCAAACGAGCACCGGTGCCCAAGAGACTTGATGGGGACGGGCCCGTAGTCATTCCTGACTTGTAGGAACTGACGGAACGAGATTCAAACTCCTGGATTGTTCGTAAAGTTTAAACGTAAGTTTAAGTTAGAACCTTAACTTAAAACTTAGAAAACGAGCCTCCAAGCGCCCAAAACGAGTAAACGGGCTCCGGTACCCGTAAAACTTGATGGGAATGGGCCCGTAGTCATTCCTGAGTTGCAAGAACTGACGGAACGAAATTCCAACTGCCGGATTGCTCGTAAAGTTGAAACGTAGGTTTAACTAAAAATACTAATTTAAAACTTAAAAAAAGAGCCTCCGGGCGCCAAAACAAACAAACGGACTCCATTTCTCGTGAAACTTGACTGGCACGGGCCCGTAGTCATTCCTGACTTGCAGGAACTAACGGAACAAGATTTCGACTCCCCGATTGCTCGTAAACTTGAAACGTGTGTTTAATTTAAAACCTTATTTTAAAACTTAGAAAATCAGCCTCCGGGCACCCAAAATGAGTAAAAGGGCTCTGGTGCCCGTGAAACTTGATGGGCCCGTAGTCATTCCTGACTTGCATTAACAGACAGAACGAGGTTCCGACTACCGGATTGCTCGTCAAGTAGAAACATAGGTTTAATTTAAAACCTTAACTTAAAACTTAGAAAACAATCCTCCGGTTGCCCAAAACGAGCAAACGGGCTTTGGCACCCGTGAAACATGACGGGCACAGGCCCTTAGTCATTCCTGACTTGTAAGAACTGACGGAACGAGATTCTGACTCCGGTATTGCTCATAAAGTTGAAACATAGGTTTAAGTTGGAACCTTAACTTAAAACTTAAAAAATGAGTCTTCGGGCGTCCAAAACGAGCAAACAGGCTCCGGTGCAAATGAAACATGACAGACACGGACCCGTAGTCATTCCTGACTAGCAAGAACTGACGGAACGAGATTCCGACTCCCAGATTTCTCATAAAGTTGAAACGTTGGTTTAACTTAGAACGTTAACTTAAAACTTAGAAAACGAGCCTCCGGGCATCCAAAACGAGCAGACGGGCTCTGGTACCCGTAGTAATTCATGATTATTAGAAACTGACGGAACGAGAATTCGACTCCCGGATTGCTCGTTAAGTTGAAACGTAGGTTTAAGTTAGAACCTTAACTTAAAACTTAGAAAACGAGCCTCTGGGTGCCCAAACAGAGTAAACGGGTTCCGGCGCCCGTGAAAATTGACGGGCATGGGCCCGTAGTCATTCTTGACTTGCAGAAATTGACGGAACAAGATTCCGACTCCCAGATTGTTCGTAAAGTTGAAACGTAAGTTTGAGTTAGAACCTTAACTTAAAACTTAGAAAACGAGCCTCCGGGCACCTAAAATGAGCAAATGGGTTCCGGTGCCTGTGAAACATGACGGGAACGGGCCTATAGTCATTCCTAACTTACTGGGACTGATGAAATGAGATTCCGACTCCCGAATTACTCGTAAAGTTGAAACATAGGTTTAACTAAAAAAATTAACTTCAAACTTAAAAAGCGAGCCTCCGGGCGCCCAAAAAGAATAAATGGGCTCCGTTTCCTGTGAAACTTGACGGGCACGAGCCCGTAGACATTCCTGACTTGCATGACTTGATGGAACGAGATTCCGACTCCCCGATTGCTTGTAAACTTGAAACGTAGGTTTAATTTAAAACCTTATCTTAAAATTTAGAAAATCAGCCTCCGGGCACCGAAAATGAGTAAACGGACTCCGGTGCCCTTGAAACTTGATGGGCAAGGGCCCGTCGTCATTCTAGACTTGCATGAACTGACGGAACGAGGTTCCGACTACCGGATTGCTCGTAAAGTAGAAACATAGGTTTAATTTAAAACCTTAACATAAAACTTAAATAACAATCCTCTGGTCGCCCGAAACGAGCAAACGGGCTTCGATGCCGTGAAACTTGACCGGCATGGGCCCTTTGACATTCCTGACTTGTAGGAACTAACGGAACGAGATTCCGACTCCCGTATTACTCGTAAAGTTGAAACATACGTTTAAGTTAGAACCTTAACTTTAAACGTAGAAAACAAGTCTCCGGGCGCCCAAAAAGAGCAAACGGGCACCGGTGCCCATGAAACATGACAGACACGGGCCCGTAGTCATTCCTGACTAGCAAGAACTAACGGACCGAGTTTCCGACTCCCGGATTTCTCGTAAAGTTGAAACGTTGGTTTAACTTAGAACCTTAACTTAAAACTTATAGAATGAGCATCCGGGCGTCCAAAACGAGCAAACGGCTCCGATGCCTGTGAAACTTGACGGGCAAGGGCCCATAGTCATTCCTGACTTGTAGGAACTGACGTAAGGAGATTCCGACACCCGGATTACTCGAAAAGTTGAAACATAGGTTTAAGTTAGAACCTTCACTTAAAACTTAGAAAACGAGTCTCCAGGCGCACAAAACGAGCAAACGGTTCCGGTGCCCATGAAAGAGGACAGACTCGGGCACGTAGTCATTCCTGACTAGTAGGAACTAACGGAACGATATTCCGACTCTCGGATTGCTCGTAAAGTTGAAACATAATTTTAACTTAGAACCTTAACTTAAAACTTAGAAAACGAGCATCCGGGCGTTCAAAACGAGCAAATGGGCTCTGGTGCCCGTAGTCATTCGTGACTTATAGGAACTGACGGAACGTGATTCCGACTCTCGGATTGCTCGCAAAATCGAAACGTAGGTTTAAGTAAAACCATAACTTAAAACTTAGAAAACGAGCTACCGGGCGCCCAAAATGAGTAAACGGGCTCTGGTGCCTGTGAAACTTGATGGCCATGGGCCCGTAGTCATTCCTGACTTGCAGGAACTAACAGAATGAGATTCCGACTCCCGGATTGCTCGTAAAGTTGAAACGTAGGTTTAACCTAAAACCTTAGCTTAAAACTTAGAAAACGAGCCTCCGGGCGCCAAAAACTAGCAAGCGAGCTCCGGTGCTAATAAAACTTGACAGGCACAGGCCCGTAGTCATTCCGTACTTGCAGGAACTGACGGAACGAGATTCCGATTCCCAGGTTGCTCGTATTGTTTGAAACGTAAGTTTAAGTTAGGACCTTAACTTAGAACTTATAAAACGAGTCTCCGAGCGCCCAAACCGAGTAAAAGGGCTCCGATGCCCGTGAAACTTGATGGGAACGGGCCCGTAGTCATTTCAAACTTGCAGGAACTGACGGAACGAGATTCCGACTTCCGGATTGCTCGTAAAGTTGAAACGCAGGTTTAAGTTAGAACCTTAACTTAAAACTTAGAAGATGAGCCTCCGAGCGCCAAAAACTAGCAAACGGGCTCCAGTGCTAATAAAACTTGACTGGCACAGGCCCGTAGTCATTCCTGACTTGTAGGAAACTAACAAAACGAGATTTCGACTCCCGAATTGCTCGTAAAGTTGAAACGTATGTTTAACTTAGAATCTCAACTTAAAACATAAAAAATGAGCATCCGGGCTTCCAAAACGAGTAAACGAGCTCTAGTGTTCGTGAAACTTGACGGGCACGGGCCCGTAGTCATTTCTGACAAGCAGGAACTAACGGAACAAGAATCCGACTCCCGGATTGCTCGTAAAGTTGAAACGTAGGTTTAAGTTAGAACCTTATCTTAAAACTAAGAAAACGAGCCTCCGGGCGCCCGAACCGAGTAAACAGGCTCCAGTGCCCTTGAAACTTGACGGGCACAAGCCCTTAGTCATTCCTGACTTACAGGAACTAACGGAATGAGATTCCGACTTCCGGACTGCTCGTAAAGTTGAAACGTTGGTTTAAGTTAGAACCGTAACTTAAAACTTAGAAAACGAGTTTGCGTCGCCCAAAACGAGCAAACGTCCTCCGGTGCCGTTGAAACTTGACGGGCATAGGCCCGTAGTCATTCATGACTTATAGGAACTGGAGGAATGAGATTCCGACTCCTGAATTGCTCGTAAAGTTGAAACGTAGGTTTAAGTTAAATCCTCAAATTAAAACTTAGAAAACGAGCCTCCGGGAGCCCAAAATGGGCAAACGATCTCCGGTGCCCATGAAACTTGATGGGCACAAATCCGTAGTCATTCCTAACTTGCAGGAACTGACTGAACGAGACTCTGACTCCCGAATTGCTCGTAAAGTTGAAACGTTAGTTTCAGTTAGAACCTTAACTTAAAACTTAGAAAACGAGCCTTCGGGCGCCCAAAACGAGCGAACGAGCTCCGATGCCCATGAAACTTGACGAGAACGGGCCCGTAGTCATTCCTGACTTGCAGGAACTGACGGAACGAGGTTCCAACTCTCGAATTGCTCGTAAAGCTGAAACGTTGGTTTAACTTAAAACTTAAAAAACGAGCCTCCGGTCGCCCAAAACGAGCAAACGGGCTCCGGTGCCCGTGAAACTTGACGGGTACGAGCCCGTAGTCATTCCTGACTTGCAGGAACTGACGGAACGAGGTTCCAACTCCCGAATTGCTCGTAAAGTTGAAACGTTGGTTTAACTTAAAACTTAAAAAACGAGCCTCCGGGCACCCAAAACGAGCAAACGGGCTCCGGTGCCCGTGAAACTTGACGGGCACGAGCCCGTAGTCATTCCTGACTTACAAGAACTGACGGAACGAGATTCTAACTCCCAGATCGCTAGTAAAGTTGAAACGTAAGTTTAATTTAGGGTGCTGCTATTGGCACACAGAAAATCTCCCTTCCCACACACACATTTAAAAAAAAATAAAAAAACCCTTTGAAGTTACATTTTTGCCCACCCTCCTCTTTTCTCTTCCCCCACCTTCCCTCCATCTCCGGCGCAGCCCTGCACCGGCGGCGGCCACTGGCTTCGGCTTAGGACAGCAGTGAATCCCTCCTCCCCTCCGTTCCCTCCCTCTCCCTCTCCCTCTCCCATTGTTTTCTCTCTTCTCCCTTTCTCTCCCTCCCCATCTCCGCCTCCGGCCTGGATCGACGGCGACAACTGGCTCCAGAGTATGCGCTGGTGCAGTGCACAGTGGGTGTAGGTGCAGGTGAGGGAAGAAGAAAGGGCGAGTAAGAAGAAAAGGAGAGAGGAGGAAAGATACGACAGAAAGGAGAGGAAGGGGTGCGCAGGTGGTGTGCGGTGGAGGAAGAAGAAAGTGCAGTGGTGCTGCATGCAGGTGAGGGAGAAGAAGGCCAAGGAGAGAAGGAAAGAAAGAAGAAGAACAAAGAGGGGAGGTGATGCAAATGCAATGGGTGCGAGGAAATGAGGTGCGTACCTGGTTCCTGAGTCCGGCTGCGAGGGAGATGGAGAGGGAGGTGCTGGCACTACAAGGAAGATGGAGAGGTGGAGGTGGCAACGCAAGGAGTGCTGGTGGTGTGGAGTCCGGATCTGCGATGGGAGCCCAGGATCGATCTGCGCCTTGGTTGCGAGATGGAAGATGAAGGTGAGACGGATCTGGAGTGATTGCTGCGCAGGGATGGCAATGAAGCAGGGGGTTGGCTTGAGATGGAGATGAAGGTGGGTCGTCTGCACGCTTGGGAGATGAAGATGGGTCGAGATTAGCGCCTAGGGACGCAGTGAGATGGCTAAGAGCGATGGAGAGGATGGTGATAGGGTCTTCTTCGATGCCGGTGCAGGGCAAGGCAGGAGTTGGGAGGGATGGTGGGGGGAGAGAAAAGAGGAGGGTGGGCAAAAATGTAACTTCAAAGGGTTTTTTTATTTTATTTTTAAATATGTGTGTGGGGAGGGAGATTTTCTATGTGCCAATAGCAGCACCCTTAATTTAAAACCATATCTTAAGACTTAGAAAATCAGCCTTCGGGCGCCCAAAATGAGTAAACGGGCTCTAGTGCCCATGAAACTTGATGGGCACTGGCCCGTAGTCATTCCTAACTTGTAGGAACTGACGGAACATGATTCTGACTACCATATTACTCGTAAAGTTGAAACATAGGTTTAATTTAAAACTTTAACTTAAAACTTAGAAAACGAGCCTCTAGTCGCCCAAACCGAGCGAACGGGCTCCAGTGACAACGAAACTTTACGGGCACGGGCCCGTAGTCATTCTTGACTTGTAGGAACTGACGGAACGAGATTTCGACTCCCGGATTTCTCGTAAAGTTGAAACGTAGGTTTAACTTAAAACTTAGAAAACGAGCATTCGGGCGTCCAAATTGAGCAAACGGGCTTCGGTGCCCGTGAAACTTGACGAACACGGGCCCGTAGTCATTCCTGAATTGTAGGAACTGACTGAACGAAATTCCGACTCTCGGATTACTCGTACAGTTGAAACGTAGGTGAACTTAAAACATTAACTTAAAACTTAGAAAACGAGCCTCTGGGCGTTCAAAACGAGTAAACAGGCTCCAGTGCCCGTGAAACTTAACTAGCACGGGCCTGTAGTCATTCCTAACTTGCAGGAATTGACAGAACAAGATTCCGACTCCCGGATTGCTAGTAAAGTTGAAACGTATGTTTAACTTAAAACATTAACTTAAAACTTAAAAAATCAGCCTCTGGGCGCCCTAAATGAGCAAACGGGCTCCGTTGCTTATGAAAGTGGTCGGGCTCGGACTTGTAGTCATTCCTGACTTGCAGGGACTGACGGAATGAGATTCCGACTCCCGGATTGCTCGTAGATTTGAAACGTATGTTTAAATTTAAAATTTTTACTTTTTCTTCTTAATTTTTTTATATAGTATCAATTTCCAATTTTTATAATTAACTATTAATATTTATTTTCCTTTTTGTGTTCAGGTTTGAGAGCATCGGATCCACCACAGCACCTTGCACGGACAATATGTTTTTTTTTTTTTTGTTTTTTTTTTCTGTAGTTGTAATGGATATAATTTGTTAAATTTTTTGTAATGTTTTGAATGTCATTAATATAAGACTTTCTTTTGTTATTAGTAATTTTAACTGATGGCAGTAATTGTATATAATATATTCAGGTACAGGTATAAAAAGCAGGAAAAAAAATGAGAAATTAAATGAATGCTTAAAAAAAATTATTGGCTTTAGCGACCGTCACTGGCGGTCGCTAAAAGTAAAAATTATTTAACTATTAGCGACCGCCATAGTGGTCGCTAATACTTTAAATTTAAAAATTAAAAAAATTAAGTATTAGCGACCGCTATGGCGGATTGCATATTGGTGGTTATTATGACCAAGTGGGAGATCACGTATGTGTGGTCATTCGGACCAAGTGGGAGACTATTAGATGTAAGTGGTCCCAATGACCACATGTTTGATAATCATAGGGCCCCACTTTGAGTCAAATGATAAGCTTTCCCCTTTAGGTTTTTAGTTGAATAAATCTTTCTTGGGTTCATTTTAAGAAAGCCCAATCAATCAGGATTCTTGTTTGACTAATCATTAAAAAAAATTAAGGAAACTTACTGCTAATTGATTTCTTTGACAGGAAGAAATCTCTCTTAGGTGATTTATAAAAATGGTTTTTCGGTCCCCTTTCTTGACTCACGGTTTTTGCAAAGTACCCATTAACTCTCACGCTTCTTGTAGTGATAGACAAGGGACATAGGAGAATACCCAAAGGCTATTGATCTATCAGTGGGATATGCTTAATATCAATCCATACCACTCATCATCAAGAGCATGGCTTAAGGTATGTTTTTAGTTATTCAGATTAGTCATTGTTAATGCATAAATCAAGATCCTTAAGTTTATTCATGTTCTAATCCTTTCTCTTTTTTTTTTCAGATCTTACATAGGAATGATTGGTAAAGATCCTCGTACTTTTTTTAAAAAATAACCTAGGATATCTCCCGCACAGCCCAACCCAGCAACCTTTAGGCCTAAGCCCTAGGGGCGCTCGATTCTTGACAGCCGAGAACTAATCTCTAGGGGCAACCCTCCCATACACATGCACCGAATAAAACTATGGGAGGTGGCTAACGAAGATACATACTGAACACAAAACCTCTTTACTTCTTAAGGCGCGAGTCTTTGGCCAACTGAGCTACCGCTCGTTGGTTAAGATCCTATGTTCTTGATTTTAGAATATAATTGACAAGACTAGTATTTTTCAAACGCTTTCAACCAAATAATAGAGTTACAAAAGGAAGGGCGGCCTTCCAAAAAGATGTCCAATAATAAATAATTAGGGGGGGGGTTGATGGGTGGAAAGGTCTTCAGTTACAAATCCTTCTGTCCTCCGCTGAGAGTAGGAAGGGCGGCCTTCCAAAAAGATGTCCAATAATAAATAATTAGGGGGGGGGGCGGGGGGGGGGGCGGGGGGAGGTCTTCAGTTACAAATCCTTCTGTCCTCCGCTGAGAGTAGGAAGGAAAGATTTTAGTAATGTCTTCCCAATCCATGGGATTACTAAAGATTCCTCTAATCTTTGGCGGATCCCATCCTCGTTCAATCCAACATAGATTAAAATAAAATAAAATGTCCTAATAATTTGTATGCATACCATTTATAATAGATTGAATATACTGATCAACGTTTCTGTTACTATGATAGCAGCAAATGGGTTGGATTCGGGTTGGGCCCATCTGGACAAAGAAGCTGACTCACTAAGATTTTTGTGGAGCATTGGTAGTGGTCTGAGTCCCTATCCTTGGGTCCACAATTAATCCATAACCATAATCAATTTCGGATTGGAAACATGGTTATTTCCTAAACTATACATATAAGGAAAAAATACAATATCAATAGAAAATTATTGAAATACTTGACTCAAAGTTGGATCCATTAATTTTTTACATCAGCCCATTACGACTTAAACCCTAAACTTGGCCCTATCCTGATGAGTCTAAAACTTGGACTCATAATTCTTGGTTCAGGTCCAATTGGTCTCATATATGACCTAACTGACTTGTGTTGTTGTCGTTGTTATCCACATCGGTTCGGAGGTCCAAAATCCACTTAGAGGATTGATTATTGACAGACCAGATTTGGCTTGGATGAACATGAGTGGATACAGTGTATGAAATATGATTATTAGAGGAAAATGGCCCTAAACCTTATATCCAGTGCACTCCAATGAAAAGTTGGACCCTGAACTAGTGTTTGATTCGGACCTGTCAAGCCCATCCGATAACAAAAAACTAATGTGATGGATTCACATTCGTATGGATTGGACCTGTTAGTCCATTGACAGTTGAGGATAAAATTGGTCGGATGAATGTTTCTTTACTCATAAGCGGACCTGAGCCCAGTAAGGCCCAAGGCATAGGACCCAAATCTGACTCAGTGCATGACTCAAATGTCGAATACTGAGTAGATAATCAATCATATAACGTTATATATAACAGTATCAATCTAATACATTGTTAATTATTATATTAAAATTTATAAAATATAGATCATGTTATTATTATATAATGATACATATTATTCACTAGACTACAGGTATTCGAGTGTAGATTCAACTAGACCAGACCCAATCCAATTTTTAATTGTGTCTGAACCGAGCTGCCCTACCTTGACCTAATTGGCAATAGCAAGAACGGGTCCAAAGCCAGATATGTAGGGTCAGGTCCTTGGATAACTGGGCAAACAGGGGACCGTTGACATCCCTTCTATCAGTGATCTGGACTATCTGTTCTGACCATATTGTGCCAGAAAGTCACATTTGTTACAGAGTATTTTTTTTTTGAATAATGGTAATTGTATTAGAAGGGGAAAAGGAGATACAAATTCACAAGCCCTCCAGAAGGAGGAAAGAACCAAGAAAGAAGAAAGATAAAGAGCCCAAAAAACAAAAGAATGCCAATGCTACAGCAGAGGCCTAAGAGGCTAAGAGAGCCTCTAGATGCAAAAATTCCATGAGGGAGTTGAGCTGAGAACTAACAAAAGGCTTGGTAATTTTCCTAAGAGAGTAGCAGAGAACTTCATTCAGCTTGTCCAAGAGAAGATGGAGGGGAGTACTGTGGCCTTCAAAGATGGCTAAGTTCCTGGACTGCCAGAGAGAGTGCAGGACTGAAAGGAAAATGGAGGCCATTATGATCTTGCCATGATTGTCATTATCTCTGGTGATGGAGGTCCATATTGAAGATGCAGTGTAGGGGGGGGGGGGGGGGGGGGGGTGTGATTGACCTTTAAGGAATGGAGCAGCCTATGCCATACTGCTTGGGCTGTGTTGCAGGAGAAGAAAAGATGGTTAACTGTTTCTGATTCATTGAAGCAGAGGTTGCATCTCGAAGCAAGG
Organism: Cinnamomum chago; assembly: GCA_038049695.1. Lineage (NCBI taxonomy): Eukaryota > Viridiplantae > Streptophyta > Magnoliopsida > Laurales > Lauraceae > Cinnamomum > Cinnamomum chago. The sequence goes on along the minus strand of CP142453.1, from coordinate 40,177,278 downwards.
GAGAAGCCCAGGTGCTGAAGACGGTCTTCAGTTGGGGTGCGTTGAAGCATCAATCGCCATCCGAAGCAGGAGACTTTTGGCTGGGAGATGCCATTCCAGATGAACGGGGGCCAGAGGAGAGCAGAGCCTTTCTCTCTAAGGACCTCCCAAGCCTGTTGTTGGGACAGGTTTCCATCAGAGGCCTCCTTCCAGTGGAGCTGGTCTGAAACCGAGGGACTGGGAGAGAGAAGAGAAGTGGCAGCTGATAGCAGATCACGGACTGGAGCAGGAAGGCTGTGAGGGAAATGCCAAGCATTTGAGTGGTAGAAGTAGGCAAGCCGCTGGTCAAGAGGGAAGTTCAGAGTGGGGAAGACTGCCGAGAGAGGTTTGTCTCCATGCCAAGAGTCGTGCCATGTGTTTATACTCTCCCCATTACCAAACGTCCAAGCACTTCCTTGGTGAATGAAGTGAGTGAGACGTCTAATTCTCTTCCATATACAAGACCCATAAATGGTGTTAGCTGGATTCCAGATGGAGGTGTTCTTGAAGTATCTACTCCTGAACCAAGAAGACCAGATCGAGCTCATTGTAGAAGCTTGCCAACCCAGCTTTAAGAGAGAGGCTGCATTAACTTCAGAGATCTTCCTAATGCCTAGCCCTCCTTCAAGCTTAGGGAGGGTTACTTGAGACCAGCTGACATGATGAATTTTGGAGGAGGGGGAGTTGCCTGACCATAGGAAGTGGCGCATCAGACGCTCAATGCCTTTGCAGATGGAGGCTGGGATAGGGAGGATGGAAGCTAGGTGCATAGGAATGCTAGATAGGACGTGTTTGATAAGGATTAAGCGACCTGCAAATGAGAGGGATTTAGCTTTCCATGCAGTCAGTCTTCCATTGATGGAGTCCAGCAAAGGGAGGAAATGAGTGCGCTTAGGAGCCCCAAAGGCCATTGGAAATCCCAGGTATCTGAGCTGGGATTGGCTGACTTGCAGGCCAAGAATGGAGCTAATTCTAGCTTTCCTTCTAGAGCCGCAATTACCCAAGAATAGCTGGCTTTTTTGGAGGTTTACTAGCTGACCAGAAGCTGATTGATAAAGATCCAGCAGGTCCTGCAAGGCCAGCACTCCGGAAGTAGCTCCTTTCATAAAAATGATAATGTCATCTGCATATAGAAGGTGGCAGGGGGTGTGTGGGACTGTGGAGAGGGGTTGGATGTAACCTTGGGAGTGGAGATTGTGAAGGTGAAGGCTTAGAATTTCCTCAGCTAGGATGAACAGGTAAGGGGAGAGGGGATCTCCTTGTCTAAGGCCACAGGAGGAGCTGAAAAATCCATGGGGGGAACGGTTTATCAAGATAGAGCATTTAGAGGAGCAAACACATTCACTGATGATGGAAATCCAGTCTGCAGAGAAGTTAAAGAACCTGAGAGCTGAGAAAAGAAAGGTCCAGTTGAGCTTGTCGAATGCTTTGGAGATGTCTAACTTGAGACATAAAGAGCCTTTGCTGAGCTTGGATTTGAGCTTTTGAAAGAGCTCAAACGCCAGAGCAGAGTGGTGTTGAATGGATCTTCCTGCTATGAAGGCTGCCTGGTAGGAGGATACCAACTTAGGGAGGAGAGAGGAAAGCCTAGAGGAAAGGATTTTGGAAACAATTTTGTAGGAGAAGTTCAGCAAGCTTATAGGCCTAAAGTCTGCAAAGGTTTTAGGAGAATTGGACTTGGGAATGAGAGTAAGGAAGAAAGCATTAGAGGCTCTTAGGAGTTTCCTGGTTTGGAAAAAATGCTGAACTGCTGAGATGACAGTGGGACCAATGATTTTCCAAGCTGAGGTGTAGAAGAGACCATTGAATCCGTCTGGGCCTGGGGAGCTATTTTTCTTGAGAGCAAAAACTGCATTTTTAATCTCAGTTGCAGAAGGGATTGAGATGAGGGCTGAATTTTCAGACTCTGAGACTTTGGGACTAGAGGTTTGGAAGAGAATTTGGTTAGGCTGGCTGCCATGAGGCTTGAAAAGGTTAGAGAAATATTCCACGGCTTGGGCTTGGATTATCAAGGGGTCATTGGTGAGTTGGCCATCAACGAAGATCTGATTAATGCTGTTGAATGATCCTCTTGCTTTGGCTGACTGATGGAAGAAACGGGTGTTCTGGTCTCCCTCCTTTAGCCAAGAGACCCTGGACCTCTGTTTCCAGTGAATCTCCTGAGCTTTGAGGGCATCATGGAGATTGACCTGAGCAGACAAGAGGGCAGTCCTAAGGCTATCAGAGGGGGAGGCATCATACTGCTGTTGGCAGTCCAGGACTGAGTTTTCTGCTGCTAAGATGTTGTTGCGGAGATGACCAAAGGTGACCTTACTCCAAGCTCTAAGGTTAATCTTGAGGATCTTGAGTTTCGTAGCCAGGACGAATTGAGGATTTCCTTCTATGGGGGTCGTCCAGCTAGATTCAACAATTCCAAGGAAGGAGGGGTGAAGGAGCCACTTGTTTTCAAATTTGAAAGAGACTTTGGGAGCAGGAGGGGTGGCAGAATGATCCAACAGGATGGGGCTGTGGTCTGAGGACAGTCTGGGAAGGTGGTGAACAGTAGGGTCATTGAATGATGTCAACCACTGGGAGTTCACTAGAACCCTGTCAAGTCTAGCAGCAACATATGATAAGCCTTGCCTATTATTGGACCAGGTGAATTTGCTTCCCAGGAAGGGAACATCAGAGAGGCCAGCTTGCATCACCATGGTTTGGAAATCTTGGATAAAGGAGGGAGGAGTCTAGCGAATGCTGAGTCTTTCATGATGGGCCAGGGTGGCATTAAAGTCCCCTAAGACACACCAGGGGTGGGTGGTTGGGGATGTGTCTAATAAGACTTTCCAGAGATCTTTCCTAATGGAAGGAATGGTGGAGGCGTAGACTCCTGTAATGAGGGAGGAGGAACCAGAAATTGGATTGTCCAGAGAGATTGTGAGGTGTTGAGGGGAAGCATTGAGGACTGTGGCTTTGAGCTGGTGTGAAGATTTGGAAAAACACCAGAGTTTTGGAGGGGTGGGAGAGGTTGTGTTGGAGTGGAAGGTGTCAAAACCATAGATAGAAAGGCCAAGGGATTGGGAGGAGGAGAAAATGGACATTGGTTCTGAGATGAAAATTAAGTCAGGGAGATGATTTCGGACCAGATTGGCCAGGGCTCTAATAGTAGGGGGGTTGGCAATTCCCCTACAGTTCCAATATAGGATCTTCAGCATGGAGAAAGGTTTGGGGAGGTGCGCTTGCTCTTAGACCTCCTGGTGATCGGACCCAAGCCAGAGTTAGAGATGTTGGCCTTCCGTTTAGACTTAGAAGGGTGTCTGGTGGAGGTAGGGGGAGGAAGGGAATGTAAGGACTTAGAGAGGCTAGTGCTGGGGAGAACTGCTGGAGGGGGAGCAGGGACCTGGGAGGGGACAGTGGAAGTTGACTGAGGAGGAGAGACTGAGGTTACAGGGGATTCTATTACGGCCAGAGGATCTGGGATAGAAGCTGAAGCTGGCAAAGCAGGGGAGACAGGGGCTGGCAGAGGGGGGGAGACAGGGCCAGGCAAAGAAGAAGCAAGGGCTGGCGGAGGTGAGTTGGGAGTTGGGAGAGGGTGGAGGGGAGGTTTTCCAAAACCGGGAGGAGGTTCTGATAGGGTGCTATCTTCAGAAAACCTTTGGAGGTTTCGACCATAAATATGGGGATTGGAAACAGGATCCAGAAAGGAGTAGTTTTCAAGAATGTCAAAAGGATTAGAAGTATCTATGGTTGGAGAGGTGGATTTCTCTAGGATAATGGAGACTACATCATGTGGGAGGTTAGAGAGGGATGGAGAGCTAAGGTTGGACTTGGTGGAGCTATCCAGGTGAGCTGCTTGAGTGGCCTTCTTGGCCTGGTTAATTGAAGTTACTTGGGAGTGAGCTGCTAGAGGGGAGGTGGTGAGAAGGTTCTTAGGAAGGGGGGAGGAAGCAGGGTTGGAAGCAGAGTTGATGGATAAAGGAGGCAGAGAAACTGCCAGGGCAGGGGGAGCAGGGTTGGTGGTTAGAGAAGGAGGAGAAACAGAGTTGTTGGTGATAGCAGGCTGAGAAAATACCTGGGGAATGGGATTGACTAGAGGAACCTGATGGTTTGGATTGGAGGTTTTGGCATAGAGAGAAGCTAGGCCAATAACTGGAGGGGGTTTGACTGGCTGGAGGTGAAGGTTGGTTTAAAAGAGGGAGGGTGGTGTTCGTAGGCAACTGCAACTACCAGTTCACCTTCTCCTTCCAGGTCAACATGAATGGACTGGGGTTTAGGTTTGGAGAGGTCTAATGAAACCAGGACCCTGGCAAAGGTAAGGATCCGTTGGGAGGAAGTTATGTCATCTAGCTTGATAGGCTGGCCTATGGAGTTGGCTAAGGAGAAGATGATGTGTTGGCTCCAACAGTGGTAAGGAAGGCCTGAGAGTCTAACCCAAACAGGGGCAAAGGTTGGCCAGTTGGATTCATCTTGTCCAGGAGACCAAGATAAGAAGAAGATTTTTTTCCTGTCAATGGTAAGGGGGGGCAGTGGAATGGCTGTTGTCGCTGGGTGGCTTGACGCTGAAATGGCTGTTGTCGCTAATGGCTTGTGGTGGCTGGTCAGGGGGATGGAGTGGAGGAGGTGGGTGGGAAGAGTGGGGGAGGGGTAGTAGGGGAGGGAGGAGAGTGGGGTGGAATGGAGGGGTAGGGGGGAGGAGGGAGGGGAATCCGGTGGCATTGCCCCGTCGCCGGGGTGGCCGGGGCTCGGAGGAGGGAGTTGGGCGGGAGAATTCAAATTTTCAAAAGCCTCCGAAACCACCTGCTTTGATTTGTTACAGAGTATGATCATGTTGGAATTGAATTCAATTTGAATGCCATGTTTAACCTTATCCAATGTAACGAGAGTCTACGAAATCCTCACCTAAGCCTCATCTAATCCTTGTTTCTAAGGTCCACAATTCATATGAGTTGGCTATTTTGGGGTTCCAATTTTCATCTTGGCCACATATCTTCTTCAGTTTTGCTTTCATCTAGTTCAATTTCTACCGCAACTTAGGTGACCCATCAACGCTTGAATGTGTGACATTGGATCTGATCTTTAATGACACATCAGCTGTCACTAACAGCCTGGGGAACTCAGTGCAACTCATATCTGAGTCTACGTCACATATTTAACTAACTGACTGAGCCCAAGAGATATGAAAAAAAAAAAAGAGCCCCTCTCCTCAGCTCATGCTGAGGAGAAGGTCCGCTCATCACGTGCGATGTTGAGTGAAACATGTCTCTCAAGTGTGGACCACGCCTAGTTATTTCATTTCCCCGCTCTCCATCAGCGCCAAAATCAAATCCTCGACATCACCCCTTCTCCTCTCTCTCCATTTCGAATGCTCTGGAACCCTTTTTCTTTGCGACTGCGACGACGATCTCTCTCCGCCGGGGACGCGACGATCTCTCTCCGCCGACAAATCGCCCCATTTCCTTCACTGGCTCTCCTCTCTCTATCTCTCCAGTTCTGGAACCCATTTTCTTCCTCGACGATCTCTCTCCGACGGCGTCGCAGTGATCTCTCTCCCAGCGACGATCAGCGACACCGCCCCTACCCAGCGTCTCTCCCGCGAGACTGCGAAATACGAATGTCCGACCCTCGTGCGCCCGCCGGCCTCTCTACCTATCTCCTGCTATCATCCATCCGGAAAGGAGCGAGGTTTGAAGCGACGACGCACCCTCTCCTGCGATCCTCCGTCGGGAAATCACCGCGACGCGCACCAGGTGAAGAATCCTTCCCTTTCCTGTTCTCTCCCTCTCCTCCCTGACCTATCTGTTATTTTTTTTACCATCTGAATCGATGATTGTTGGTTTGTGTTTTGGGACACTGTTATTTCCCATTTTACACATGGTTGGCCTCATGTATCTCAATTCTCTCTCTCTCTCTCTGTTTCAGTTCTCTCCCTCTCTCTGTTTCAGCTTCCTCCCTCTGCAACCAGCATAAACGGAAGATTTTTTTTTTTTTACTTTATCTTATGTATTGATTGAGGACACCGTTTCTGTCCTCAATGACAAAGCACCATCCACCATTTTCTCTCCTCCATTCCAAAAAGCCCCCATCCCAAACCCATTTTCTCAAAGATGTCCTCACCTCCATCAGGAAGGTATTTCTCGAAAAACAGGAATTTTTTTTTATCAAACTGTCATTTCCAAACTGTTCAATTTTTCCATTTTTTTTATTCCTTTTTTATTTGTGAAACTGGGGATTCCATGTGTGGAATTGGGAAATGGTATCAGTTGGGCATGACATAATTCTCAGGAGTTGGGATGACATAATATGTTGTAAGATTTCTGGTTTTTTTTCTTTTTTCTTTTTTCTTTTTGGATGATTTGCTTGCATTGGTTTATGGAATCCAATATCTTAATTGGATGATTTCTGATTTGCTTGTCATATGGATACTCTACAAATTCAATGCAGAAACAATGGAGTGTGAGAGCTATTAATCAATTGCCTGGCTACAGCTGTGGTTGTATTTTTAGCTCTTTCATTTTCTCTGGTACAAACATGATAATCAGCAGCAGTTTAAATTTAATAGAGATTGTAAAAAAAAAAAAATGATTAACTCTCTCTGAATAATTCCCTTGATGAACTGGGAGTTAGATCATCTGACTAGAGGGTACTGTTAATTTAATAGGAAACTGTCTTAAGCAGTGTAGTAAAAAAGTTACCTGAACAAACTAAATGATCTCATCTTATTTGTTCAAACAATCTTCCTTTGGGGGTCAAAATGTCTTTGGCTTAGATGTTTGAAAGAGCTTGCTATGCAGCACCCAAGTCTGGAAAGTTTGGTTGAATGAATATCATCTGTCACGTGGTTTTAACCCAAAAGCTGAAGCCTTAGGACTAGTTTTGAGGTTGTTCTGGTTCTTGTATAGCTCCTAATTGCCGTGTTTCCAGCCTTTCCAGCGTGTATCTGTATCACTTTTTGATGTGAAAAATTGGAAGTTATTTTATGGTGAAAGGCTAAAGGTCTTCTTTGGATTCTTTGGGTGATCGAATTCAATGAGGCAAAAATCATTACCGCAGTACTTTTCATTTCTTTGCTTTTTTAATCAATAGAAAAACTTATTTTATTACGACAAATAGGAGAGGCTATGAGAAAGTGGCAGTACGAGAGTGTTACACCAAAGGCCCAACAAAAAACAAGCAGCAACAATGGAAATACAACTAAATTAAAGGATCAACAAAAGGAACATCTTCATTGATCAGCATGTCTGCTGCACAATTGACTTCCCTAGTCACAAGATGATAGGCCACCTGAAGAGAAAATGACCAGGCTTTGATCTCATTTAAAATATTGGACCATTAAAGTTCTGTGCATGATTTTGCTATGTGGAAATTGATGACCACACTAATTTGGACTCTTCCCTACTAAAAAAACATTTTTTTGGGGCGCAGGTGATCATTTAGAGTGAAAGAGTGATGCTGAGAGCATCAAAGCCAGCTTGGAAATTGATAAGCATTAGAGTGAAAGGTCTCATCACTTTGGAATCTCCTTTTTGAAATCCAGCAAAGAGTAAGCCTTTTGAGCAAAAACATTACAAGATGATATCATGGAAGAGGATATAAATGGTGATGATGAAGATTACTCTTAGCATTTCAGGCACTAGAACTTGTCACTAGAAGTCTGCAACAAATTGTTTGTGAAAGGTATTTCTCTCCTACTTTGTAATGTTTTGGTGCTTGAGTTGATTATTGAAATCTTTGGTGCCTCCATGTCTTGATTTGCATGCTTTTAAGTGTGTCCAAAGTACTACTCATAACTTAGTATTGTCATCATTTTTTTTTTAACTTATAATTCTATTTATGTACACTACATGATTATTGCTTATGTCTTTTAATCTCAACATTTTTAGATTCAAGGTTTATGTCATTCTTTATGCAAGCCAATATTTGTTGCAAGGTTTATCAGCATTGACTTGTTGCAACAATGCTTGTGTGTCCTCACTGAATCATCATCTTCACCCTTTTAAAATGCTTGGGACCCACACTTTGAGCCTTTTGAGTATGGAACAGGAGTATAGGACTCTTCAACTAGGGAATCAAATGGAGCCTTGACAATTGGGAAAGCTTGGAGCTTGGAGTGCGCACCAAAACTAAAGAACACATGATATTGCAAAGATAACAGTTAGATATATTCTTTCCTTTCAATGTGCCACATTTAAAATGTAAAAAGATCTGGAAGGCTTTCCAGAAGGCAAGACTAAAACAACTCCTAATCTGAAGCATGTTTGACCATCCTCTTTTACACTATCTCTGGAAACTGAATCTGAAAGAAACTAAACCTTTTTACTTTGACAAATAATAGACAATAAGATATAAATATAACTCCAGCCATGACGAAGATCTTTTGACTAGTCTCAACGTGAACCAAATGAAGATGTTGTGTGCATGTTGGAGTGCCCTTTGAGTCTGCACAACAGCATGTGATAACTATTTTTTTCTAGCCTTGGATTTGCATCATAATGGCTGTTGGGACATCCCCTACTTTGTCAACATTTAATTGAACTTTGATGTTTACAATGTAATAGCTATGCAGTGATTCACTTGGGATTCTGGGGGCTGTTAGTTGGGATTTTGGGGCTGTTTTAGGACAATTATTATTGCTGGAATTCCTGAATTGCAGCTGGGATTATTTTCTCTACTTCAGATTTTTGTGACTCTATGGTATTGTTTGGCAAGCAATCAAATAAATTCCTGCTCTCAGTCAGGGATGGTACAGATTGTTCAGGGTCAACTTGGTTTGTTTGGTCAGGATGATTCCTGACTGCATCATATCAAGCAACTGACTTCTATTGTGTCAATCTTTTCTAGGTCACCACTATGAATATTACCTAATTGTTCTCTTTTCTTTTTCAGTTGGGGCATCGACTGAATCATCCTAATGGAGTGATGGCATCTAGCAGGGAGCCTGATCAAGGCTTACCAGTGAAGAAGCAGGAAGCAGTTCCCCAAAATGTGAATCTCCCACCCATACATCCGAACAACAAGAAGAAACCTTATCCAATCCCTCTGAAGAAGATACAACGGGCTGCAAGAGCTGATAAGAAACTGGCAGAGAAGGGAATAGAGAAGCCTCTTGGACCTCCAAAGAATGGAGAAATTATTATATATGAATATGTAAATTTTCTTTGGCATTTGAATGTTGGTACATAGTAGAATGTTAGCATTTGTTTTAATTTTGTAATGGTAATGGTAAAGTGTTTTCAATGTTGTAAGGATGTTTGAATATTAATATGAAGTGAAATGAATTTTCTTGTTTCATTTGTTGATGATTTTGGAATGGAAATGCATGGGGTGTAAGAAGTCCAATTGTTCTCCATAATTGTAGTAGTAAATGAACTACACATGGAAAAAATCAAAATTGCAGAAGTGGAGTCTCACTATTTTTTCGCATCAAACACCATCACAAACAATGAGTCTAGTCTAGATCATTGATTTTGGTACCGACACATTGTATGACTGGACTGTGATCCTTAGTGGATATGTGAAACACCTGTACATTCATTCATTTTCAACAGTTGGATATTCTTTCTTTCATTGCAAACATGCATCCCTAGGTTTGTAGCATTGGGAGAAAGGGTAGCCTTGGTGCCCCAAACATACAAGCATTCAAGAAACAACGCCATGTAACCTATTCTTCTCACATTCAACATCACCGTGTTATTGAGCATCACCATTCCACATTCAACTTGGAATGTGTTCCCTTTTATATTTGTGCTTCAGAACTCATCATTCAGCATTGTGAATTTCCTTACATGCCATAAACACTCACAACCTGAAATAGAACCTTAAACACTGGACCTGAACAAAAACATCATGTTACATATAATGTGAACATGGCTTGAAGAACCTATACAATCACTACCAGAGACGAAATATCTTCACTCAACATCTACTCACATTCAAATTAAAAGCTGATATAAAATTCAACATTGAACATCTGCATAAGAGAAAATATATTAAAATCACAAACTCAAAAAAAAAATACAATAACAATCCACAACAAAAAAATAAAACATCCTATAACAACTGGTATGAAGCTGCAAGTACCTTGAAAAAATACATTCAAACTTCACTTCAAGAACAAAATACATTCTTTAGATTCACTTTGCATCCTAATTCAATCCCAGCACAATACATTCCCTTGAAACAAAAGGAAAACAAAATGTATATAACAGTCACCCTCAAACCCTCACAGGACATCTTGAAACTAGTCGCATTCCATGGCATCTACAGGTTTATGATCATCCACAAAGACAAAAAAAAAAGTCAACATCTTGAAACTGGACCACAGATCATAAATATTATGGTACTGAATTGTTCATATAAATTCAAACCAAAAGGCATGTAGATATCCAAAAGTCAACAAACATGCTTAAGACATTCAAACCAAATCAGACATGTTATCTATACATGTTACCTAAAGACATTCAAGGACTGTTGAGTCCCAGGATCACCAATGAAAACACCCCCTTCACAAGAAGAGATGTCTTCTACAGGGAAAATAAAAGTAGGCTCCTTTAAAGAAGAATAGTAAAAAAGGCTTCTACCAAATCCCCGTTCAAAACCCAAAGTAGTCAGTAGCCAGCTCATTGTCATTTTCATGGCCTTAAGTTGGTATCTCTAACATTGGATAGACTAATTTTTTATGGAATTTGATGCTAACCCCCAGGCCAGTGTGATACAATCAGATCTACTGTTAAGTTTAACAATAACAACAGAGAAAAGATAGTTAAACCTAGAATCAAATCAGCATGTAAATTATAATAGCTGAGGTCTTATTCTTCATATTCAGCATGTCCTGTCTTAAACTCACTATCTTTGCTTGTGAAAGCAATAGATTCAAATTCAATCCAAAAATCATCATCATTTGTGCTTCATGTTGCCTTTGTTTGGATTCAGGCTTGGCCAATCAGATTTAGATTCAAGCAGACATGGGCAAACAAAGATCTGTTGATAGTCGTAAGGGCCCACCAATTGGGTTTTTGTAAATCAGAGCAGGTAAATCTGTTAATATCATAAATGATGATTACTATTTTTGGATAACCACAGTGACACAACTGTATTGAGTCTTTGCCATGACCAATTAAGTACTACAGGATACTAGAGTTGCAGGTAATTTGAACACAGGGCAATAGAAAAGATTCAAACAGGGCCTTACCAATAATAAAAAAAGAAAATCAAATGTGGGTGTAATGTATGTATTCCTTATGGCAACTCTGGAAAACCATTTCGGTCAAAGGCCTTTTTATCCTCTTATGACTTATTTTAATTGCAGTGTTTAATTAGTCATGGACTATTCAAGTTTGCTCATTGCTGATATTCTGCATCACCTGATATGTTGCTCTGCACATGTCACAAATAAATTTGCATTTCCAGTCTCTAGTCTAAACAGCAATAGTACCGAGACATGGCAAGTGGTTGATGGAGGTGAGGACATCTTGTTGAGAAAATGGGTTTGGGATGGGGGCTTTTTGGAATGGAGGAGAGAAAATGGTGGATGGTGCTTTGTCATTGAGGACAGAAACGGTGTCCTCAATCAATACATAAGATAAAAGTAAAAAAAAAAAACAACAATCTTCTGTTTATGCTGGTTGCAGAGGGAGAAAACTGAAACAGAGAGAGAGAAAAAACTGAGATACATGAGGCCAACCATGTGTAAAATGGGAAATAACAGTGTCCCAAAACACAAACCAACAATCATCGATTCAGATGGTAAAAAAAAAATAGAGAAGTCAGGGAGGAAAGGGAGAGAACAGGAAAGGGAAGGATTCCTCACCTGGCGCACGTCGCGGTGATTTCCCAACGGATGGATGATAGCAGGAGATAGGTAGAGAGGCCGACGGGCGCATGAGGGTCGGACATTCGTATTTCGCAGTCTCGCGGGAGAGACGCTGGGTAGGGGCGGTGTCGCTGATCGTCGCTGGGAGAGAGATCACTGCGACGCCGTCGGAGAGAGATCGTCGAGGAAGAAAATGGGTTCCAGAACTGGAGAGAGAGAGAGAGAGGAGAGCCAGTGAAGGAAATGGGGCGATTTGTCGCTGGAGAGAGATCGTCGCGTCCCCGGCGGAGAGAGATCGTCGTCGCAGTCGCAGAGAAAAAGGGTTCCAGAGCATTCGAAATGGAGAGAGAGGAGAAGGGGTGATGTCGAGGATTTGATTTTGGCGCTGATGGAGAGCGGGGAAACGAAATAACTGGGCGTGGTCCATACTTGAGAGACATGTTTCACTCAACATCGCACGTGATGAGTGGACCTTCTCCTCAGCATGAGCTGAGGAGAGGGGCTCTCAAAATATATATATATATATATTGTGTGTGGGGTCAACACTCATTATATTTTTTTATCTAAGCAATATGAAGAGCAGTCTCTGAGAACTATGTTTTCTCCTTTTCTCTATCTGTTCTCGATTTCCATGATTTCATGGTATCAAAGCCCTAGACTTGCATCAAACGATCGTGACCTTGTCTTCGTGACTTCCTCTACAAGTTACGTGAGCGAATCTTCCGCCTTATGAAGAAGTTGTTTTTCCTTTTTCAAATCTGCAATCACCTTTTCACCAGAGCGATCTCTAGCTCTCAAGATCGCCTACAAATCTGTGTTTTGTGTTCTGCTTCTCAGATCTTGCGCAGCCACACCACATCAGAGTATCTTCCTTGTGCCTTTTGTAGACGACATAGTTCTTGTTCTATTGTTGCAGCTACAAGCGAATCTTGCCAGTTTTGAGTGATTTCTTGCTCTTCTTGCACATTGGCTGTTTGAGAATTTTGGCGAGCGGATTCTTGAGCAGATTCTTGCTGTTCTTGAGTTATTTTTCGGCGTTCTTGAGCGAATTCTTGATCCTCTTCTTGAATCTCTGCGGTTCTTGAGATTATTGGCTGTTTCTTGGCGAATCTTGGTGAAATTCTACTATTCTTGAGTTTTCCCCAAATGTCGTGATTCTCGCTCTTCTCCAGCCTTCTTGTTTTCCAACATTGGAAATCTCATTTCCATCAAGCTGGACAGCCAAAATTACCTACTGTGGAAATCTCAGTTCCTACCTATACTACGCACACACTGTCTGATCGGATTTGTGGATGGATCTCATCCATGTCCACCAAAATTCTTGCTTCACTCTGCTGGAAACCTTACATCCGATGTCAATCCACAATTCCTGACATGCACTCAACAGGACCAGAATGTCCTCTGTTGGATCAACGCCACGCTCTCTGCAACTATTCTTGCGCATGTCGAAGAGATTCGCTTCTCTGTCTCGTTCTCATATCATCCAGTTGAAGACTTAATTGCAAGCTATCAAGAAAGGCTCCCTGTCGATTTCGGACTACATACAACGCATCAAGCATCTTGCAGACAGTCTTGCATCTGTTCTTTGTCTAGTAGATGATGAAGACCTCATCATTCATACCCTGAATGGCTTACCTGCAGATTATGGTCCTTTCAGGACTTCTATCTGCACACGGTCATCCCCAATCAATCTGGAAGAGCTTCATGTTCTTCTTCTCTGTGAAGAACTAAGCGTGGAATCATCTCAAGCTGCAGTACCAAACTACTCCACTGCTGCCTTTCTCTCTTCCAAGGACTCTTCCTCTACACGCTCTAACTCCAACCAACAAAGTTGAGGCTCTAGCCGCTCCTCCAACCGTGGCAGAGGTTGCTGGGACAGAGGAAACAAAGGTCGTGGCTTGTCTTCTCCAAATCAGACCACGTCTCAGTCGTGTACATCAAAACCATGTTGCGGGTGATAAGTCCACTAAATTGTAGCTTTCATTCATCATTTTATATGTATTTGTGGACTTAATTAGGTTAATTGCATAGAATTACAGTTAATTTCATGATTTCATGCATTTGAGCATCAAAGTTGGAATCTTAGTTAAATTTGGTAAAAATTCATTACATTGCATAACTTTTGTGAAATTAGGGATTTTCATCTCATTCATCACCCAAATAATTAGTTTTTTCTTCAGCTTCACTAATGCATACCTGCTAATTTTGACACTATGTGTTATTTTTGGAAAGTTAGATATTTTTAGTGCATTAAGTAGGCATGTAGGGGCCCATGCATAGTCAATCTAGATTCCTCACACCTGATTATTATTGACATTATTTAATTTTATGTATGTAGGAGAAATCAAGAGTGAGACCTGCACTGGTGAAACTTGGCGGGACGCTCTTCATGAAAGAAAGAGAAAATTAGAAACTTTGCAAGGAGAGTTGACTAGTCAAAATTGCAATGAGGAAGCATGCCAAATATGGGAAGATAATCAAATAAGAAAACAAATAAAGAGTCCAAACATATCTTGAAAGTCCAACATGGGTCCCACACACCCCATTGCATGCCAAAAATAGAAGTGTTCCCTTAATTGCACAATTATTCTCGGATTTTTCAGGGGCAGCAAATTGAAATGGTCATAACTTTCAACCTGAGTGTCGAATTAGTGTAATCTACATACCGTTGGAAAGATCTTTTCGAGTAGCTATCTGTGGAGCCCAAGATTTCATAAATCGAAGCTATATCGAGGGAGATATGACCTCTGGAAGTTGGCTATTATAATTTTATGCGGGAATTACAAAAAGGTTTCAAAATTGGCAACTTGAGAGATGTCTGAGTAGTTCAATTTGGCAAGACTTGGAGTCCAAGAGACCACACTTAGTAACAAATCCTCTTCAATTCTAATTCTTTCCAAGTGTGAAGCCTAACTTGAGTCCTAAGCAAGAAATCTTTACCAATAAGGAAACAAGTCCTAAAAGAGAGGAGATTATTTGCTATAAGGGATGCATCAACATCTATAAAGCCATAATCCACCAAGCATCTCAGGAGAACCCTCTCTTCTATTCCTTTCTTCTTTTCCATTAGTTTATTTTTATTTTTGGTAGCCTTGAGCCATGTCCAAAGATTTATTTTGAAGGAGAAAATTTGTGAAGGAGAAGTTGTAAAGATGCAATTTTTAAAGATAAATCAAGAAGCATTTTTTGCAATGGCGGGCTAATTTTCTTGATTAAAGTTATGGATGAAGGTAAGTAATTGTCTTTTTATTTGTTTAGTAGTTCTAATTTGTGTTCCATGATTATGTGCTTTATGATTAATAGGCTTGTCTTTGTGCCCTAGGCAAATCTCTATTTTTATCTCTAAAAATAAAAATTAATTTTTGACTACTCATGCTTAGGTTTGATAGGCCATGCTTAGGATTTAGATCTTTTGATGGTTTATGGTTACTTTTGATGGGTGGTGCTTTAATTATTTTTATTATTTTATGAGATGAAGGAAATCTTGAGTTTTGAATTTTTATGATTAAAAAGGGATTTTAAAAGTTAAAATTTTCAAATTAAAAACATTGATTTGTCTTTGATTTGAAGTAAAAACTAGAACAAGTTAGGGTTACTTGATAAATAATTGGTGGATGCTTATTGGATTCCTATGTTCTAATCACCTTCATTAATTGGTAGATTTCGAATTTCTAAATTAGTTGCTTATTTTTATATCTAAAAACTCAAAACTTTTCTTAATTGTTGTTAATTAGTTTTCTTAATTTAAAAGTTTTTTTAATTAGCTCCCTATGGGTTTGATCCGTTCTTGCTACTGTCTCATTTAGACACCCGTGCACTTGCGGTATTTTATTATTGATAAAGATCACATCAAGTTTTTGGCGCCGTTGCCGGGGAGATAATTTGAAAATAATCTTTTAGTTAGGATTTCTAGCATTATTTGTTCATATCATAGCATACTTTTTAGTTAGTTGCATTCATAACTTGCATTAGGTTTAGTTTTTGTGTTTCTTAATGATTGTGGTTACTGTTTTTCAAGTTTTTGTTGCTGTTCTTTAATTAATTATCGGACTGATTTCAAGTGGTTACATAGAAGACAAATTTCAGCACTATTTTTTATGACATATTTGGCTTGGTTTTTCCCTAAAAGTTCGCACTTTGAAAACCAGTCAAACGGACTCCTTTTGACTTGAAATTTGGGTGGATAGGACTTTGGTATACTGACTTTGAACTGTCACACCCCGAGCCCGAAACTTCACCCATCTCGAGGCGCGACAAACGCCCGCATGGGGATTCGAGTCAAAACTTGTTGATCCTTGTCCCCATGAACGGAATTCACCCACAGGATTTCACGTGTGAGGTTTCAAATTTTCTATTCACCTGTATTTCCACCTGTGTAATTTCTGTCAAATATATATCAGATCGTAAACCAACAACATCAAATGCATCAAGATATAGAGCATAAGCTTCATGAGCATAGATTAAAGGTTCAAGTTTAAGTTCAAGAGATAGAAAGAGAAAGAAGTACGTTAAGTTAAGGTTTACAAGCCATAATCTAAACAAGTTTATAAACTATAACAAAAGATGTGGCAATCCAAGCCACGGTCCATGGGTCATTTTGCGTCCAATCTCAATGAGTAGATGTCTAGAAGACATCATCAGAAGTCCATTCAGCTACGTGACGGGGAGATTCCTCCTCATCGTGGATCTCCAGGTTGGTGGCATTGAGGTAGTCACTTGTAACGCCAAATGTAGCACCATTAGACTAAGCTAAGCAAGATAAACAGATACAAATCATATAACATGTAACAAATGAAATTGTTAGACAGATATAAATCACAGGAGATCAAAGCATAACTACTAGGCAAATCGGAGCATGAATAAGTATGAGACGTACCAATCAAAATTTCACAGGAATACACAATATCAGAACTAAATGGCACATCCACATTAGCTATAGTCTCTCAAATTAACCATGTAAACATGTATGTAAAGTGAGAGCAGAATACGGTATAGAACAGAACATAGTGGTGCCACTTGGAGACAGAGGGCTCAAAACTCCCCATTGTGGACCTAGGGTGCCGGTCAACCCTCAGAATATAATCCCATCTGCAGAGGGTCAGAACCTAGAAGTATATACTAAACCCACACTTAGCCGGATCCGACTTAGATAGGGTCAAAGCCAAGTGGTGCCGACTCGCGGAATGAAAGTACAGATCAACAAAACATATACAGAACAGATCATATCATAACTCAGAACTTATCAAGATGTAACGGATCAGAAGTAGAAACAGATATAATATAAACAAGTACATAAGAAAGATATACATAGCTAGACAGAAGTATGATCAAGTCATACGAGAGTACTGGAAACGGAATGCAATGCATGAACATAAATCATAGACAGAATCAAGATATGAAACAAGCCAATCCTACGGTCTTGGGAACTCTCGGGGTCTTCACCGTCCAACTCAGTATAGTACTAAGGATTTCGGTGTTAGTGGTGTACAAAAGAACCCTTGGCGTTACATAATTTGGGCACCGAATCCCTTAGTAAAACCCATTTGGTTCGGATCTCAATTTCGAAGAACACGAGGTTCCTTGTGGGTGAACGGTTGCTCAAACCGCATCCACATAATATACAAGTCCATTGGCCATGATAAAATGTTCAAGGTATCCATCCTTAAGGTCCAACTATCAGGCCAATTAATCTAAACATACTACGGTTCAACGCTTGGCTCGCGGTACCATCCAAAAGCCATAGTTTTTACTAAAATCCAATTTCCACTTATTCCACGAATTCCAAATCAATTATATGTATGGACCATTGGATTCTACACTTCAAGAGCTTTCCAACGGTATATAGAACTCCAAAAACGGACATACGGTTAAAAAGTTATGGCCATTTGAAGATCTCACTGTTGGGCCCAATGGGCCCATCCGCTCGAGCGGGCCAACACGTGCTCGAGCGGACAGTCCAGCATGTCCAAACAGCAAGCACACGCGCTCGAGCGAGAAGATACGCGCTAGAGCGGGCAGTGCAGACTTCTGAGTCCAAAATCTGGTTGTTCCTATCCTCTTCCAACCCATCTATTGCCTACTCCCAGCCTTCAAACAACATTGATACACAAAGATGAGCCTCCAAACATGCTCATAAACATCACCATTCAACCACCATTTAAATTAACAAAAGATCAATCCATTTAATATCAAAACATGTACAAAAATCCATTTTTGAGCAGGGAGATGGGTGTCTAACATGATTGAACATATTCAAAGGATCAAATAAAGAAGCATGCATACAATCATATAAGTTTAACTTGCCTTAAGGTGCTTAAATTCGAATCCTACACCAAATCAATCCCTCCTAGCAAAGCCAAACTCTCCAAAGTAAAAACCCCAAAATGTAAGATCAAGAAGCAACCTAAAATGATGAAATGAAATGAAATGAGGGAGAAGAAGATGCATGCACGAATTGTAACACCATCTCACTGATTTGAAGCAAAAGCAAGGGAAAGAATGAGAAATACTTACCAATGAAGAAGATGGAGCACACTTAAATGAAATGGGGACTTGGAGAAGATGGATAAGAAGATGATGATGAAGATGCTTTCACCAAAACCCACATGCAGCAACTGTTTTAAGAAGATGATAGAGATAGAAGACAAAGGAAGGAGAAGAAGGTTTCCAGCTGAAATGAAGAAGAAACTTCGTTTGAAATGGGGAGAAAGAGGTTTTTTGAGTTGAAATTTCCTGCAGTTGCATGCAAGTCCAGTAAGGGACTGAAATTTTCAAAAAGGGGCTTAAGTTGGAAAAATGGGTTGGAAATGGGTCAAGATGGATCCGAATCCATTGGGTCAAAACATGAAAATCAAAGCCCATGCTATGCTTTATGCAATGCGCTAAAAATCCATAAAATTCTAAATACACACACAAAAGCCCAAAACACTCCAAAAGTCATAGTCTACCTAGTCCATGGTCAAACCCAACGAATTCTACCTAATCAAGCACAATTACATTCAAAACATCCATCAAGCTACTAATCTAAGTTAATTAACTCTAAATCAGAATTAAGGTGGGTTAGGGTGTTACATGAACCATCAAAATTTCAGAAAGAAATACGTTCTGGAAGTCCAACTTTTAGTGTCGTGAATATGGTCAATCAATCAGGCAGATTCTACAATCAGCAGAAAAACTGGTTCAAGTAGTCAACTTCATTATAGCTTAACTTCTTCGTCTTTTATCCTTTTTAGTCTCTGTGTTTTTTTTTTTTTTTTTTTTTTTTGTTTCCTGCATATTAGGAGATTACATGCTAGTCAATGCTATTAGGTTTTGATTAATACAAGTGGGTCGTACAGATCTGTAAACTTAGGCCTGTGCAACAGGTCCCAACACTTAGAACTTTTCAGCACTTGACAAGAAGGTCTTCATTTAACTTAGGACTGCATTAGGAGTTTTAGAAGTGCATCTTTCATTCAAATTGAAGTAGTTTAGGGTTGTGAAATTTAGATTAGGTTTATTTTCAACTTAGGAGTTTTATTGACAATTGTTAGCTATATTTAGTTGATTATTTAGATCTAACATTTTAGTTGTTTTCTTTGAGGTTGCATTCTGAATTTTGAAGGACTCTAAAAGGAAGGAAATCGCGGGGATTGCTTTTAAGCAAACAAGTTGCTCTTAGAATTGCAAAGTTGCTAAAAAAATATAGGTTAAGCTTGCACAGTTTAAAGATTTGCGTGGACCCGCTGTAAGAATTTCTAAACTTTACCCCACGAATCTTTTACTCGCAAGTGGGGCTTGGATGATTTAATTTTTGTAAAGTGTGAATGCTTGATTGACACACCATTTAATTGGACCCCACACACTTAGTTAAGGGCAATTGACCCTAATAAAATAAGGACTGGATTTCATCACCAAATCCTTGCCCAATTAGGCTTAACCATCACTCACATAGTAACATAAACATTAATTAAAATCAAGTAGAAACGAGACCATATGATTTCGAGCTCAGTAGGACGAAGGCCACAAAAGGTTGCACCAGTTGAGATCTTTGGTCAAGTTGATGTCTAGGTTAGTCCTGTCCCTACCAAAAAGGGTGGCAGTCTCTGTTCTAGGAGTTTGGTTCTTAAGCGGGACCCTTGCCAACCGCATTGTGACCCCACCATCCTGGGGACTTACCTGGTCGATTTGGCTTCATAAGACCGGATTGGAGGCCTTAGTGCATTCTTCAAACCAGTTAGGAGCTGTCTAGTAAATTAGGCTAACCCTAGGAAAATTTCTTGTGCTCAATCTTTGTGCAAGACTGCTTGTGCATCATCTAGTAAGACCATTAGGGCCCGCATATAGATTAGGCTTACATTTCTTTAAGGTTGAACCCGATGCATGCGCTTTAGACCTGAGAGAGAGAAACTGTGGGTACGCAGGAGTAAGAGGTTAGTCATGATAGAGCCCGAATTAGCCTTAACCGTTGTCGGAAAGTCTTCCATCTTTGAAGAAATTATTAGGATGGCTGATCAAATGGACCCACTCATGACATTGAAGGATTACATGTACCCCACTAGGACAACTCAACCGTCATGCATCACCCTGCCTCAGACCAATGCCACATTTGAGCTGAAATCTGGCATGATCCAGATGCTCCCAGTATTCCGTGGGCTAGACCAGGAAAACCCATATCAACATGTTAGGGAATTTGAGGACATTTGTGCGACCATGAGAATCAATCACATGACTGAGGAGGCCCTTAAACTTAGATTATTTACTTTTTCCCCAAAAGAGAAGGCTAAAGCTTGGCTTTATACCTTACAAGCCGGGTCCATCACTACATGGGCCAAGCTAGTCGAAGAATCTTACAAAAGATTCTACTCCAAGTAGAAAACCGCTTTGATTAGGCAGGCCATCAATGGATTCCATCAAATGGAAGGGGAGACACTTTACAGTTATTTGAAACGATTCAAGGACCTCTTAATCCAGTGTCCCCACCATGCATTTGAAAAAATATGGATTTGAAATTATTTGATTAGTCCAAATTGTGTATGAAGGCATGGATTACCCAACCAAACAAATGGTGGAATCTTTCTGTAGTGAGAATTTTACACAAAAAACAGCAGAAGAAGCTTGGATATTTTTGGAAGATACAGCTGAAAACACATTGCAGTGGGTCCCTATCTGGAGGGAGCCCATCAAACTCACCATTCTTGAAAAGGGGGGGATGTTCAAGATTGAACCCAGAATTGAGGCAGAGGCCAAATTAGCCACTCTAGTAAGGAGAATAGAGGCCTTAGAGCTGAACCAAAAGCCCACTCCAAACACTTTGGAGTCATTAAGATATAATCAGGCTATGAATGGAGGGATTGACCAAACAATTTTGGGTCAGACTGAATCTATTGAGGAGGTGAATGCGCTATATCAAAACACTCATTTTGATAATCGTCAGAGGTATGACCCATACTCTAACACTTACAATCCAGGTTGGAGGGACAACCCGAACTTTTCTTGGACCAGAGGCCCAACTCAAGGTGGCCCATCTCAGTCTACTCAATTTCAACCCAATAAATCTCAAGTCAATGCCCCAACCGGTTTCCAAAAGCCCAATTTCAACCCCAATCCATTGACCCGGAGGGTAGATTCGTTAGAAGAGGCCATGAAACTCATGTCTCAAACCACGGCCCAATTGTCTCAGAGTATTGCTCAATTCCAGCAGACCACTACTCAACTTTTGAATGGCCACACTC
Organism: Cinnamomum chago; assembly: GCA_038049695.1. Lineage (NCBI taxonomy): Eukaryota > Viridiplantae > Streptophyta > Magnoliopsida > Laurales > Lauraceae > Cinnamomum > Cinnamomum chago. The sequence goes on along the minus strand of CP142453.1, from coordinate 40,155,762 downwards.
AAACTTTTGCAAAATTGGAATACCAAATGGGCCAACTGGCCAATTCCATCAGTGCCAGAGACAAGGGAACTTTCCCTAGTCAACCCGAACCTAATCCCAAGGGCCAAGTTATTCATGACCCTAAAGGAAAAGGCCCGGAACAAGTCAAATCCATAATCACCCTTAGGTCGGGTACATAGGTTGATAACAAGGTCAAACTAACGAAGGAACCTGAGGAAGAATCGAGTGAGAAAGTGGAAACTGATGAACCAAGTGTCAATGCTGAACCATCACCTAGTGAGCCCACTCCGAGGATCTATGTTCCCAAGGCACCATACCCACAGAGGCTAGGCCCAACAAAATCAACTGTTCAGTTCGATAAAATGCTAGAAGTATTCAAACAAGTGCGGATTAATATCCCACTATTTGATGTTATCAAACAGATTCCGGTCTATGCAAAATTTCTGAAGGACCTTTGCACCTTCAAAAGGACTACCAATGTACCCAAGAGGGCTTTTCTAGCCCAATAAGCTAGCTCAATCATTTCCTATCCAACCCCGATCAAATATAAGAACCCAGGGTGTCCTACCATTTCTTGCCAGATATGGGACCATCACATAGAAAACGCTTTGCTAGACTTAGGTGTAAGTGTGAACCTTCTTCCATACTCTATTTATGAAGAATTAGGTTTGGGGGAGTTGAAAAAGACCCATGTGACCTTGCAATTAGCTAATGCATCGATTCGATATCCCAAGGGGGTAGTCGAAGATGTTCTTATCAAAGTCGGAGACTTTGTGTTCCTTATCGATTATGTTGTCTTGGATACCAAACACACATCTGGGGCTAAACCCAAAGTTCAAGTCATCTTGGGGAGACCATTCCTAGCCACTTCAAATGCCTTGATCAATTGTAGGAATGGAGTGATGCAAATTTCTTTTGGGACCATGACAGTTCAAGTGAACATTTTTAATGTCACTAACCAACCTCCTGATGAGGATGATGGGGTTTTTGAAGTTAATTACATTCATGAATTGGTGGAAAATCACTTACCCCATTTGAAACTTGAAGATCCACTAGAAGCTTGTCTGGCCCACTTTGGATGTGATTTTGATATAGATGGCCAAATTGAAAAGGTGTATGCACTACTAGATTCAACCCCATCATGGAAAAGGATAGGTGGTAACTTAAGCGAGAGATCTTGACCTCAATTTTGGAAGGTAAACTTGTTTGGGATCCAGGTGGATTCCATGTTAGGTGTCAAATAGGGTAGTTTCATTTTCTTTCTTATTATTAGTTTAGGTTATCTTTTGTCATTTATTTTTTTTACTTACCTTGGACAGGGGAGCACCATGCAAAATCATCAGGTAACTTCTTCCCTTTACCTCCTACAATTTCTTTTTCCTCATGTTACATTATCATTTTCTGCATGACATACAAGACATCGAGGACGCTGTCTTGTTTAGGTTTGGGGGTGGGAACAAGCACACTTATCCAATTTTTAGGTTTTTTTTCCAATTTTAGGCAAAATTTTAATTTTTTTTAAAAAAATTAGGAAATTTTTTTTTGTGCAATTTTATTTTATTTTTGAGAAAAAAGGGTAGTTTTGAAAGGAATTGATAAAATTCAACGATGCTCGAAAACCTGGAATTTTGAAATTTTTGGAAGGAAGTAAAATGAAGGCTCATCTTTTCTAAAATATATCAAAATAGTACTAAACGTTGTTTTTCACTGAAGCACGTATACATTTATCAAGATTTTGGATAGGAAGCCTTGGTGTTGAATTTAGAGTTTCTCAAGAAAGCTGGGATGACTTTCTGAAGTCTAGCCTTGTAAGTCTACCCGGTTCATCAGGATGGTTAGGCCAACCAACACCATTGGATTAATTCGGGCGAATTGAAAAAGGTTGCCTATTGTTTAGGGACTGCAAAAAAAAAAAAAAAAAGTTAAGTGTTTAGTTAGAAGTTTGAAAAGAATAAAAAGTTGTGACTAGTTTGGGTTCGTAGCCTTTTTAACCCGAGCCAGTAAGCCCTTACAGGTATTTACATACCTAGTGCCCTAAAGCCATCTGGTTTGGGAGACATTGGCCTAATGCTCGTTACATGGGTTAATTAGAAAGCTTAATGGACCTAGGCATTGCACAGTCACATGTGTGTATTTGCAAAAAAAAAAAAAAAAAAAAAAAAAAAACAAAACAAAATGAAGAAAGAAAGAAAATAGAGATGCATCTCGCGGCCTTTGAAAAAACAGTAGTGCGAAAGCCGTCATAGTAGCCTTGAGAGGGAACTTATGAGCCACTAAATCTAGGAAAGATCAAAGCATTTAAGGGAGAATTATGTTTTCATGACATCATAGTGGAACATTTGAAAGATTGATTGGATGTATACACTTGCACAAGGCACACAAAAGTTTGGTATTTGAAAAAAAAAAGTTTGAAATTAGAAGGATGAACCGAATTTTGAAAAGACTGAGATTTTGACTATTCTGGGTCACACAAAGAGTATCCGAGGTAACTTGATTTCTTTTTGAAAAAGAAAAAAAAAGTTTCTTTGTTTTTATTTCTGTGTGTCTTTTAGGATAAATGAATTTTGTGGTTATATTCACTGTAAACCCTCACGAGGCACAACTCCTCCACTAGGGGGAACCTAAGGGTTTAAGGGCTTGCTGCATACGCTAAATGCAGTCGAGAGAGCCAGCGAAAGTGGCATTTTTCTTTTTTTTTTCTGCCTTTGTTAGGATAGTAAACTTCTCATTTTTCACTTATTTTGCTCGAGGACTAGCAAAAAGCTGGTTTGGGGGTGTGATAAGTCCACCAAATTGTAGCTTTCATTCATCATTTTATATGCATTTGTGGACTTAATTAGGTTAATTGCATAGAATTATAGTTAATTTCATGATTTCATGCATTTGAGCATCAAAGTTGGAATCTTAGTTAAATTTGGTCAAAATTCATTACATTGCATAACTTTTGTGAAATTAGGGATTTTAATCCCATTCATCACCCAAAAAATTAGTTTTTTTTAAGCTTCACTAATGCATACCTGCTAATTTTGACACTATGTGTTATTTTTGGAAAGTTAGATATTTTTAGTGCATTAAGTAGGCATGTAGGGGCCCATGCAGAGTCAATCTAGATTCCTCACACCTGATTATTATTGACATTATTTAATTTTATTTATGTAGGAGAAATCAAGAGTGAGACCTGCACTGGTGAAACTTGAAGAGAGATCAAAGGCGGGACGCCCTTCATGAAAGAAAGAGAAAATTGGAAACTGTGCAAGGAGAGTTGACTAGTCAAAATTGCAAGTGAGGAAGCATGCCAAATATGGGAAGATAATCAAATAAGAAAGCAAATAAATAGTCCAAACATATCTTGAACGGCCAACATGGGTCCCACACACCCCATTGCATGCCAAAAATAGAAGTTCCCTTAATTGCATAATTATTCTCGGATTTTTCAGGGGCAACAAATTGAAATGGTCATAACTTTTGACCTGAGTGTCGGATTAGTTCAATCTACATACCTTTGGAAAGATCTTTTCGAGTAGATATCAGTGGAGCCCAAGATTTCATAAATCAAAGCTATATCAAGGGATATATGACCTCCGAAAGTTGGCTGTTTTAATTCTATGCGGGAATTACAAAAAGTTTTCAAAATTGGCAACTTGAGAGATGTTTGAGGAGTTCAATTTGGCAAGACTTGGAGTCTAAGAGACCACACTTAGTAACAAATCCTCTTCAATTCAAATTCTTTCCAAGTGTGAAGCCTAACTTGAGTCCTAAGCAAGAAATCTTTACCAATAAGAAAACAAGTCCTAAAAGGGAGGAGATTCTTTGCTATAAAGGAGGCATCAACATCTATAAAGCCATTATCCACCAAGTATCTCAGGACAACCCTCTCTTCTATTCCTTTCTTTCTCTGTTCCTTTCTTCTTTTCCATTAGTTTATTTTTATTTTTGGAAGCCTTGAGCCATGTCCAAGGATTTATTTTGAAGAAGAAAATTTGTGAAGGAGAAGTTGTAAAGATGCAATTTTTAATGATAAATCAAGAAGCATTTTTTGCAATGGCGGGCTAATTTTCTTGATTAAAGTTATGGATGAAGGTAAGTAATTGTCTTTTTATTTGTTTAGTAGTTCTAATTTGTGTTCCATGATTATGTGCTTTATGATTAATAGGCTTGTCTTTGTGCCCTAGGCAAATCTCTATTTTTATCTCTAAAAATAAAAATTAATTTTTGACTACTCATGCTTAGGTTTGATAGGCCATGCTTAGGATTTAGATCTTTTGATGGTTTATGGTTACTTTTGATGGGTGGTGCTTTAATTATTTTTATTATTTTATGAGATGAAGGAAATCTTGAGTTTTGAATTTTTATGATTAAAAAGGGATTTTAAAAGTTAAAATTTTCAAATTAAAAACATTGATTTGTCTTTGATTTGAAGTAAAAACTGGAACAAGTTAGGGTTACTTAATAAATAATTGGTGGATGCTTATTGGATTCCTATGCTCTAATCACCTTCATTAATTAGTAGATTTCGAATTTCTAAATTAGTTGCTTATTTTTATATCTAAAAACTCAAAAAAAAATTTAAGCGTTAGTTAATTAGTTTTCTTAATTTAAAAGTTTCTTTAATTAGCTCCCTGTGGGTTCGATCCGTTCTTGCCACTATCTCATCTAGACACCCGTGCACTTGCGGTATTGTATGATTGATAAAGATCACATCAACTGGACATTTTCTTCTCGATTATTATCACAAAATGAATTTCTCTTATCAAGGTCGTCATCCTCCCTCCCAATTAGCTGCAATGGCTGCTTCCTTTTCACCAGAATGAGAACAAAACTGGTTCACAGACTCATGAGCTACTACACATGTCACTAATGATCTGTAGAACCTGTCTCTCCACTCTGATTACAAAGGCAAGGACAAACTTGCAGTTAGTAATGGTCAGGCCTTAAACATTGCCCGTATTGGATCCTCCACTTCACACACCTCTTCCCAGTCTTTCCATCTTGGCAATGTGCTTCATGTTCCTCAAATCTCCACCAATCTGTTGTCTGTACATCAGTTTTCTAAGGATAACAATTGTATCTTTATCTTTGATGTTTCTGGTTTTATTATACAGGACCGACACTTGAAGCAGACCCTTTTCCAGGGTCGCAGTAAGAATGGCATGTATCCCTTCTCATTGTCATCTACTCCTCCATCACACATTGTCTTCATTGGTGAACACTCTTCTGCTAATGTATGGCATCAGTGTCTTGGCCATCCTTCTAAAGCCTCACTGCAACGTCTTATGTCCAAGATTCCAATAAATGGCACTACCTCTCTATCTTTCTGTGAACATTGTCAAGTTGGCAAAAGTCATAAACTTCATTTTTTTCCCTTCTGCTACTGTTTCTTCTAAGCCACTTGAACTTGTGCATAGTGATGTCTGGGGGCCTTCCCCTGTTATCTCTGTTAGTGGTTTTTGTTATTACTTAGTGTTTGTTGATGATTTTTCAAAATACACTTGGTTGTTTCCTATGGTTTCCAAATATGATGCTTTCAGTATGTTTTTTGAAATTTAAACTTCTAGTTGAGAACATGCTTGATTTCCATATCAAATGTCTTCGCACAGATGGTGGAGGTGAGTTTATAAATGGTCCCTTTAATTGTTTTCTTGTAGCTAATGGTATTTCGCACCAGGTTTCCTGTCCTCACACCCCAGAACAAAACGGCTGTGCTGAGAGGAAACACAGACATATTGTCGAAATAGGTCTCACTCTTATGTTTCGGGCTTCTATGCCTCCCAAGTACTGGACAGACGCCTTCTCCACTGCAGCATTTCTTATCAACATGATGCCTATGAGGAGCTTACAGCTCATGTCTCCCTGGGAGAAACTTCACCATGCAAAGCCACATTATGTTGACTTAAAACTTTTTTGTTGTGCCTGCTATCCATGGTTAAGACCCTACTCCTGCAACAAGCTGGAACCAAGGTCCAAGCAGTGTGTCTTCCTGGGCTACAGCACTACTCAAAAAGGATACAAATGCCTAGATTATGCCACTGGTCGTCTCTATGTCTCGCACCACGTCGTGTTTGATGAATCCTTTTTTTCCTTTTCACACCCTTTTTCCCAATTCCTCCTTAAGTAGTCCAGCCCAGACCTCTGTCTTATCCCATTGGCTTCCTTCCTCGATAGGCCCTCCTAATTCTCAGTAGTTATCTTCCTCATCCCCTCCCCCTAACACCCTTGTCTCCCTCCCTATTCAGGCACCCCCTACTACCTCTCCTCCTTCTGCTGCGTCACCTCCCAATATCACAATACCAACTACCCATCCTCATTGGCCACTCCTCATTTTAATATAAACTCTACTCTCCCATCAGTGACTCCTGTTCCTACTACCATTACCTCTATAATTCCTATCACTCCCCAGCCTCCATCTACACTTCCCAACAGCAATGCCCATTCCATGGTCACTCGCTCCAAAGCAGGTATATTAAAAAAGAAGGCATACATCTCCACCAAACATCCTCCTCTTCCTCCTCCACATAGTTACTATCATGTTCCTACACCCACCAGTTTTACAGAATCTTCCAAATCTACTAAATGGCGTCAAGCTATGGCTGAGGAATTTTCTGCACTTCAATGACAAGGCACCTGGTCTATAGTTCCACTTTCCCCAGATAAACATGTTGTTGGTTGCCGCTGGGTTTACAAGATTAAACATCATCAAGACAGATCAGTTGCACGCTACAAAGCTAGACTTGTTGCTAAAGGCTTCCATCAAGAATTTGGCATTGACTACACCGAAACATTCAGTCCAGTTGTGAAGCAAGCCACAGTCCGTGTAGTTCTCACTCTTGCGGTTCATTTTCATTGGCCTCTTCGTCAGCTTGATGTTACCAATGCTTTTCTCCATGGTATTCTACATGAGGATATATACATGTCCCAACCTCAGGGCTTTGTTGACCAATCTCACCCTACTCATCTATGCAAACTTCACAAGTCTCTATATGGACTCAAGTAGGCCCCCAGAGCATGGTATGAGCGGTTCTCTAATTTTTTGCTTGGTCTTGGCTTTCAGACTACTTATGCCGATCCTTCATTATTCATTCGCCACTGTCACCAATCTATCACTCTTATTCTGCTATATGTTGACGATCTCATCATCACTAGGAGTGACAGCCACTACATTCATTGCTTAGCTGCACCATCTGTTTGAAATGAAGGATCTTGGTAAGCTCCACCATTTTTCAGGCATCGAATCAGCTACACTCCAGCTGGGTTATTCCTCTCTCATACCAAATACGCAAAGGATTTACTGGCTCAGACTTCTTTGCTCGATTGCAAACCAATTGGGTCTCCCTGTTCTTACAAAGACTCCTCTTCCACCAGCATTCCTCCTTCAATGTAGGATCCCACTCTTCATCGTAGCATAGCTGGTGCCCTGCAATACCTGACATTGACACGCCCTGAGTACTTATCGTTTGTTGTCAATTTCCCCTGCCAATACATGCATAGTCCCTCAGAGCTTCACTTTACAGCCTTAAAACGAATTCTTCGCTACATCAAAGGCACTTTGTTTTTTGGTCTCCACATCAAGGAAGGTCCTCTTCGTCTTCATGCCTTCTCTGATGCAGACTGGGCTGGTGACTCCACTTAGGCGTTCCACTACTAGCTTCTGTGTCTTCTTCGGCGCTACCTCTGTTTCTTGGTACGCAAAGAAGCAACATACCGTTGCCCGCTCCTCCACTGAATCTGAATACAGGTCCTTAGCTCACACTAGTGTAGAGATCTCCTAGCTCCGTATTATTTTCAAAGACATCGGCATCTTCCTTGCTTCTCACCTTCTCATCTAGAGCGACAATATTGTCAGCCATTTCTCTCGCTTCTAATCCTGTCTTTCATGCCAGGACCAAGCACATAGAGGTTGACTATCACTTTATACGCGAGAGAGTTCTCAGGAAGGATCTTGATGTTCAATTTGTTTCAATCATGGATCAGGTGGTTGACATCTTTACCAAAGGGCTGCATCCTCGTCGTCTCCAGTTCCTCCATTCCAAGCTCATAGTCAATGATAGACCCCTGAGCTTGAGGGGGGCTAATTACACAGCAGCTGTCACTAACAGCCTGGGGAACTCAAGTGCAACTCATATCTGAGTCTACGTCACATATGTAACTGACTGAGTCCAATAGATATGAAAATCTATATATATATATATATATATATATATGTGTGTGTGTGTGGTCAACACTCGTCGTATTTTTTTATCTAAGCAATATGAAGAGCAGTCTATGAGAACTCTGTTTTCTCCTTCTCTCTATCTGTTCTTGATTTCCATGATTTCAATCTTCTCTAATTTGACCTTCCAATCAGCAATGTCCATCTGGAGCAGGTGTCCACTATGCGAGGCATGTTTTCATGCTGTTCTGTATTGGTCAGATCATCTCATTAGGCTCTGGCTTTGGTTCTGGTCATCTCCTCGAGTTATATCTGGATTTATCTTTATCCTGTACCCACCGTCTTTATCTTTGGTGGAGCCAGCTTCTTGCATCAATCATTTGGATCGTCTCTGAGATTAATCCTGGCTGCCCATTTGGTTTGCTAGACACCTTAGATAGGTTTATCTACAGCTCTTGCTCACATCTAATCATTAAATACCTTAGCCTGTTTGTTTGCAAAAGAGTCAAGTGAAGGAGGTTTGAAATAAATCTCAAACGGTTAGATTCTTTACTTCAATAGGTGTTTGTTTGTATTTGCCCAGACAAGTAAAGTAAATTTCTCTAACCACTGGCAGACCAGAATTTATATTTGGGTCCAGCGGATTATTGTCAATTGAAGATGTCAATCATTCTTTTGCCGTACTGTCTTCACATTAATAATAGCAAAAGATAAAATATATCACATTTAAATAGATATAATTGGTTTTTAAATGAAAAAAGCTCAGTATTTGGACCGAACCCATTGAACAGGTCCATCAGGCAGACGCCATTCGCCTTTTCAGACCTAATTCCATATCACAAAGTGGTTTAAACCTAGATTGTGACACTCTCTAACAGGTCATAGGTTTAGATCCTATACTATAAAAGTAATTCTCTCACAAGTTATAGGGTACTAGGATCCAATCAGACCCTCTGATTTTGCATCCTTGAAAACTGGAGAAAAGAAAATAAACACTTAAATAGGCCATCCCATAATGGGATTTTTTCCACTATAATGACAATGCATTATGCAAGTAGTGAAGACACAATCCTTAAAATTGAGTACAATCATATTAGAAAACTAGCATGCAGGTTTATTGTATAAATGTAACTAAATCCTTCTATTTATAGATAGAGAGAGGGAGATGAAGAGTTCCAACGATTTTATTTTATTCTATTGAACTATTAGAGTTAGAGAATCTTCAAATTCAGAGTTCTTGATTATATTCTTGAATTGAGGTTTTGGTTAAGGCTTTCGTATATCATCATATCCCTCAAGTTTGCATTTTGGATGTTGTGATTCAGGACATAGGATTTGTATTACGATTTGGGAGTTTAGGGTTAGGACTTGGAGATAAAGGCTTTGGATTTAGATATAGAGTCAGTGGGATTAACTAGATTTAGGAAGGAGAGAGTAAGAGAAAACTAGGATTCGTTTAAGGCTATTTGGTGTGTGGGAGAGAGAGAGAGACTAACCACGAGATAAGGTCTTTTGACCATTGAAAGTGGTCAAAACTACCAGTCAAATTAGTTGATCAAGCATTGTTACGGTTCTCTTTCTCGATCTCGCTGCATTGAACTTAAGAAGTGTCTTCAACACGTCAAGAAAGGTTCGTCTACGATGCAAGAACACCTTCATCGAATCAAGGTCATCGCCGATCAACTTGCAACGTGTGGTCCTCCAATTAGTGAGAAATTCTTATACTTTATACATTGTTAGCTCTTCCTTTCAGACATCTATTCGCATCAGATCATGGCACAACCCTGTCTCATTGGAGGAGCTCCATACTCTCGTTGTCTGTGAAGACCTTAGTCTTGCTGATGATGTTTTCGTCGAGGCCTCCACCGCCATACTCTCGTTGTCTGTGAAGAACTTAGTCTTGCTGATGATGTTGTCGTCGAGGCCTCCACCGCCTTCATTGCCATTAAAACATCATCTTCGCATTCCTATACTCTTGGCCCAGCTATCTTTAGGCCCATATGATGTACTCTGACTGGGTATTTAATTCGTAACATTTACTCACTACTTTGTCATTGTATTACCAAGTCTACAAGACCGTGCATTATTCTCTCCTTGTTACAACTGTATAGTTGAATATATAGAATATAACTCATCCAAACCCACTAAGTTAGGTTGGATTTCTATCAAAGTATTCTCCATTTAGAAGTATCAAGATGTTTATATGTAAATATTCCTTTTAAAATTAAAGTGTCTTCGTTCTATGTCACTCTCCTTCACAATAAGAATGATACCATCATCACTAACTCCCGAAAGCCAATCAACCACCCAAAGAAGAGCAGCTACCAGATGCCATTTTTACAGGGCAACTATAGGCTTCTATCTATCATAGAATGGTCATCAATGTAGCCAATGCATATACAAGGGGTATCATGGCCCATAACAACCTATGCTGGACCCACTCCTGCATCGAGCTGGGTCTGTTTTTAGAAGCCTGTGGGTTGGCTGATTGCCAATTTCTGGTCAGGAAGTTAAATGGGATGGGCCACAGCCTATGTATTCGTCGAAACTTACATACCCCGTCGTGACATAATTATTTAGTATAAAGGGGCACATGGGCTGACTTTTAATTCTGTCGGCTGGACCTGTCCCTCAACATCAGACCTGATAATCCCAAGAATAATTAATTTGATAATGAAGAAGAAAATCAGATGAATGTATCTTTAAATGAGTCGTTTGGTTTGAACACTAGCCCATAGCCTGATCCTTTCAAACCTATTTGGAGTTTGGACCCTTGCCAACAGCCTAATCGGGCCTAATACTGGAACCCAGTCGAGAACAGGGCCATGTCCAGATCTTGTCCAACGCCGGCCCATCTAAGGTCAATTTGGCTCACGAATCAAAAGAAATATCCAAATTCAAGAAAGGAATATTTCTTCAAGATTATCATTTCCAATGCAATGGTTTGAGCATGCAAAACTAAATAGCAACTGGGAGAAATATTAACCAGAGAGGAAAGAAATCTTTGAAAAGGAATGCTTTGAGAAGAGGCCGAATAAGGATCCTTTGAACAGGATAGTGTTTTTATAAATATCTCATAATAGAATCTGTTCCAAAGAAGGAACTTACGTCAACAGGGTGTAAATATCTAAATTTCATCTCCTAGATACTTCTTCATCCACATTGATGTTACGGCCTGCGAATATTACTTAGTTCCGGTACTAAATCGAATAAAGTGTTTATTTTTCATGAGATTGTGTTTGCATGGATAAGCTGCCAAAACAGTCTTATGTTGCATGCATATGTAGGGTTGTAAATGGGTCCCCGATTCTCCGATTATCCGAAGATTCCGAACCGTTAGGTTCCGGGTCTGGGTCCTTATTTTGGTCCCGATAAGGAAACGGGTCCGGTTCTGGATCCTTTTTTTGGAACCATTACCTAAATGGGTCCGGGTCCGGATCCACAGTGGCTCAGACCCGTGGACCCGATCCAATATACTATAACCTAACTTTAGTATCCCCTGTTACTGTTACCCTGTATCAATGTTATGAAGCCAGAAGCCTGTAGCGGTCATGTGAATAGTGAGAACAGAACCTCACTGTGAAGAATAGAATTGAAGAAGTTATGGGCTGATGATGTCTTATTGGATGTAGTCTTGTAGACTTGTATTTTGAAGTGAAGATGTTATATTACTAATTGTATCAGCCTTTCTCATTCAAGTCAGCGTAGGGGGCTCTATGCGGCCCTTATGCGGTCCTTGCTGTGACTAAATTGTTGACTCTGATGTTATAAAGGAGATTAAATCAAGTGTAAAAATAACTTCTTGAGGCTTTGTTTCTTTTCTTTTTTTTTTATAAGCTTGCCAGACCTTGCCATATGAACCCCAACATTCCCTTTTATTACTTTTTTTAACCAGAACCGGAACCATACCCGGAACCGGAACCGGAACCAGACCCGCATCGCAAATGGTTCCGGTTCCGGTTCCCATTAAAATTATCGGAACCGGTTCCGGAACCAGTTTCCTGGTTCTGATCCGGGTCCAGGTCCGGTTCCCCCTCTTACTAAGCGGTTCCGGGTCCGGGTCCACCCTGGACCCGGACCGGAACCGACCCGTTTACAACCCTATGCATACGGTTGCCTGATTTTTCACAGATGCCTTATCCAAAAATAGCTAACCGCTTCATCTTTTTTTCTTTTCTTTTCTTTTTTTAAACCAGCCAAGGAGGTTGGGACACAAGAGAGAACCTCCACACACATGAGGGAATACAACTGATCTGTCGTGGAAATCAATCAAATTACCAAACTAAACTACTAGTATAGTAGTAGAGTAAGGGTCGAACCCACAGAGATTGCTAATTGTTTAAAAACCAAGGTTGAATTTAATTTTAATTCCAAAAAGAGTGATTGATTGTTGAATTTTCTAAAATAATTGAGAACTGAAATTAAAGCAGAATTATAATTAAATTAAACAATGAACAAGTTAAAAAAGGAATTCCTAGGGTTGTCGAATTCACCACTAATCTTGCAACTATCTTCAATTGTATTAATTTTCGGTTATTATATTAGGATGTAAAGATGTATTTTAGCTACAAGCCAAAATACAATCACCAAGAAAATCACGCACCAAAACCCCAAGTACGAATTATCTTTGGATAATACGAACCGTCTACGCTACTTCTACTGTCATAGACACGACTCGTTTTCCTAAGTTATAACTCGTCATACGGTTTTGGTGTATGTATAAGAATCACCATTGTATAACCACATATGCAAGACCACAGAAATTGAATATGTGAAAAGAAAATAAAACCATTAATTGCAATAAATCTCAATGTTATACAATCAACATCCCAATGTAATTATTCCAAAAATTAAATACAAAAAAAAAAATAGAGTTACTTGACTAGGGTTTCATCTAAACCCTAGGAATAGGAGAAGCTTAGCCCATGATGGTGGAAGAGGAGAACACCATTGCCTTGGAGTTCTTCATCTTCTTCTTTTGAGTCGTCTTCTTCTTCTCCTTCTTTTTCCCCTTTTTCTCTCCTTTTTGTCTCCTTCAACCTCAGAATAGAATAACCGAATGATAGAATGATTCACCTCCTAATATCTCTCTTTTTGTTAAAACACTCTTTCCTTATCTCTTAAGAGAAAATCAATGAAAATCCCGTAATTAATCAAAAGGGGCCAAAAGAAGGGTGATAGAAGGCTCCAAATTGGGTTCTTTTATGCTAAAATAGGCCCTAATCCACTAACATATGGGCCAAGCCTCTCTTCTAACCCATAACCACTTGTTTTCCACTTCTTTTAGCACTTCAAAGCCCAATATTTTTCTTTTGCTCCAATTCCACCACTAAATCATCAACTTTGTCAAGCTTTTTCTGTAAAAAGATAAAACAAGAATTAACTAGCAAATGCATATAAATGGAAGAAAATAAAATAATAAAAGTGCAAGAATATTTAGGATTAACAGAATAAATATGCACTTTTTAACCAGTTATCACACCCCCCAAGTTACACTTTGCTAGTCCTTGAGCAAAGCCAAGGAAACAAGAGACAAAATACAACTAAATCCTTTTTCGCGAGATACACGATTGCATTTACCATATGCAATAAGGCTTTAAACCCCTAGGTTACCCTAGTGGACGAGTTATAGTCTCGTGAGGGTTTGCAGTGAATCTACCCACAAAATTCTATCACCCCCCAACTTGAACACAATATACTCCACAATCAATAAAAATGAAGCTTAGTGAATGTATATATGAACTACAATCGAAGCAATGTATCAATAATATCACTAAAAGCAACACGTGAATCCCCAAATGTTCATAAACAAATAGAATTATTGTGCACCAAAGTAACAACCACAACAATGTTAGGAATTTTGTATATTGCAATTTGATGGATGCATTATCGTATTAGCATCATTTGAATTTTCACTTGCATTGATTTAGAAAATCTTGGAATCTTGATTTATACATGCATTGTTTTTAAGACTTGTAAAAGTATTGATTTATGCATGTTTTGTTTTTAATTTTGGATGCAATTGTATTTGAAAAAAGTTTTATCAAATCAAGCAAGCCATTGGTTTTAAAAGTTTTGAATATTTTTAGGCTTTTTATGTTTCATGTTTTTAAACCACTTAGCTTGATTTAAAACATGTTTCCAAGCTTGATTTAATGGCCCAAAAATTTCCTTCCAAGAAAAACCTTCAAATATGCATTTTTGGGGAAATTTTGGTCCTAGGGGGTCGACCTGCAGTGTGGCCGGTCTGCGCGGTCGACCGGGGCAAAGAGCCGTTGGCTCTTCCAACGGTCATTTTTCTGACCGTTTATGGCCAGGTCGACCGGGCACTCGCAGAAACCCATTTTTTGGGTATAAAATGAAGTTCATTCCTTTTCAAAAGTTGGAGATTTTGAAGACTCTTTAGAGGTGTTTTGAGACAAAGAAAAGGGGATGAACTAAGAGAGACCAAAGAATCATTTGGAGAGCTAAAGCTTGGATTAATGAAGTTAAATCTCTAAGTAAGCTCTACCTCTCTTAATCATAGGTTATATGCTTTGTTTAAATTATTGGTAAATAATTTTTAGCATTATAACTATAATGTGTTGAATCCATTCTTCTCTTAATCTTTGACCTAATTAAGATTGGATTCTTCACTTTGATTTCAATTCAAGTTGTTTTAAAATCTTCCTTAATCATGCTTAGCCAAAAACTTTGTTTTCTTTTATAGCATGATTCTTTTACTTGATTGAATCTTCATTTGTTGTTTTTATTCATTTGAACTTTACTTAAATTTGTTTAGTTTTGAAAACAACATTGCACATGCATCACATGTTCTAAGTTAGTCATTTTCATACAACTTGTGAATCTTTGATTTTCATATCATTAACAAGTTGATATTCATACATGTGATTTGCATTAAACTTCAATCAAATCTTTTATGAGCCTTAAACTTTGAATTGCTTTAAGCAAAATATTAATTGAGCTTTGTTTTTAACTTGATTGAAGTTAACACACACACACACACACACACACACACACACACACACACACACATCATGAGCATACACATTTGCATTCATATAGTGTTTGTGCGAGTTTGTTTTTCACTTTCATATTAGCCTATTTAAGAGGCAATTTCATTGAGCTTAAATTGTATCTCTTAGAGTGATCTTTTATGAAGACACCTTCTTAGAGAAATCTTTCTTTTGTAAAGGTTATTGCTTAGCCTAAGAAAAGCATTGTGTAAAGGTTATTGCTTAGCCTAGAAAAGCATCTTGTAAAGGTTGTTGTCTAGCCTAGAAAAACAACATTGTAAGGGTTATTGCTTAGCCTATGAAAAGCATAAATTGTGGGAATCCGGTGGGGTGATTGGATCACAAGCCGGTAGTGGACGTAGGCATTGAGGCCGAACCACTATAAACCTTTGTGTTGTGGTGTATGCTTGTGGTGATTGTTTATATTAGCTTCCGCATCTTGTTTGATTAATCATCACTTGTGACTAGTTTATGTTAAGAAGTTAAAATTGTCTAAATTGGTTATAATTGTAGCTCACCCTATTTACCCCCCCCCCCCCCCTCTAGGGTTAGGATCCCAGGACTTTCAATTGGTATCAGAGACCGGTGCTCTATCTTATAGGATCAAGTGTTTGGAACTCTTGATTAGGTGTAAAAACCTAGAGTCAAAACCCTAGTGTTGTGCTTTTATGAAAATCATTAGAATGGATTCCACTATGATGGATTGTTTAGATTCTTGTGTAGATTCTTCTAGACCCCTCCTTCTTCCATCTATTGGAGATTCAAACCTTCAAACTAATGAATCTCAATGTGATATAAAAGAAGAAGATTATAATGATTATAATAAAGATGACCTTCAACAAGCCTTTGAAGAATTATATGAATTATCCTTAAAGCTTGATAAGAAAAACAAAAAGTTAAGAGAAGAATCTAAAATCCTAAACAAACAATTAGTTTCTTCAAAAGATGAACTTAGAGAAAAAGAAGAAGTTATACAATGCTTAGACTCTAAGTTTATGATCTCTTTACATAACCTATCTAATATCAAAGATGAACTAAATGAGATTAAGATAAGTTATGATGATCTTAAAAAGGAAAATTTAAATCTAAGAGATCAACTACAAAGGCAAGACAAAGACTTTATCAATTTAGAATCCAAGTTGACAATTTCCAAGGAAAACTTGTCTAATGCTCAAACTATGGTAAAAAACTTAGAACTTGGATCTAATATGGTTAATGAACTTAAATTTGATTTAAAACTTGCCCATGAAGAACTAATCAAATATAAGGAAATTGAAAATGATTTATTAAAAGTCAAAAATTAAAATTCAATCCTTATAACCAAAGTCACTCAACTTGAAGGTTACAAACAAAAGTATGAGTGCAAGTTTACCCAAAGTGAAGAGAGACTTGAAAAGTTATTTAAATTGGGTAAATCTCATGGAGATAGGACGGGTCTTGGTTTTGATAAGTATACTTCATATGACCCTAAATTCACCAACACTTTTGTGAAAGGTGAGTCCTCTTTCTCTAGCACTCTTTCTCCTTTGCCCAAAATTAAATGTATTTATTTTGGCATTGAAGGCATTTTAGGTTTGAGTGCAAACTAAGAAGAAGCCATGTATCTAAACCCATCTTTGAACCCAAAAAGGTAGAATCTAAATCTATGAAGGGTAAGACACTAAAAATCAAGGAAGACTCCAAAAAGATTAAACAAGTTAAATCATTTAAAATGGAGTCTCCTAAGATAGATTCTAAAAAGTTTAAACAAGTTAAACCAAGCTTAAAAGAATCTATGAACAAAAAGCTTCTCAACCTATCTCCCTTAAATCAACCCATAAAAGAACTTTTGAAGAAAATAGCCAAGTTAAATTTAAAATTCAAAAGTCAAATAAAGGGAGAAAATAAGAAGAAAAGAAAAGTATATCCATCCCCTAAGAAACAAACTCACCAACCTCAAAAGACTAATCACCAATCTAAGCTAAACTTAGTCAAATCTAAATATCATGGTGATAAGTCCAATTTGAAAATTTATCAAGTCAAATCTCCTATAGTTGGTGAGACTTCCAAACTAGACCTCAAAGTTCAACCCTCTCAAGACCTTAGGTGGATTCCTAAAGTTAGATACTTAGACAAACCTTAAGGCCTTGAACCTCATTGACCAACCTATTCTTTATAGTTAAATCATATTGTTGGTCATGTTGCATTTGCATTTTGTTTCTATATAGTTACATTTATTAAAATGCATTGTTTCTTTATGATCAATTGATTTTTTCTTCATGTACATCTCTAGTTACATTTCATGGTTTTCAAAATCATTTGATTATAATTTCATCATGTTAGATTTGCTTTTTGCTCATTTAGTTATATGTCTTGCATTGCATTTCTATACATGATCAATTGATTGTGATTTCAAGCTTTCATAGCTAGATTATTCATGATCAATTATTGTTGCAAAATCATTTGTGTAGATGTCATAGTAAGATTATTTGAACAAATGATTTGAATCAATTTAAGTTTTCCATGTATTTCTAAGTTATTCTTTAATATGGAAAATTATTGTTTTGAAAAATCAACTTGTATGTGTTTCAAATAAGTTATATCTTTTAAAATACAATGTTAAAAATTGTTCTTCATATTCATTCTTTTTATGCTTATTGTTGGATTTTATTTATTGAAATAATTTGAAGATTGTATGATTGGAAATGCTCTAAAACATCATTAGTTATAATCATCAAAGCATGTTCCATGATTCTCATTTCCTTTTTCTTTTGGTTACATCATTTTAGAAATGGAAATGAATGTTGTTTGCATCTTTGCTTATTTGTTTACATTCTTTTTATATGCAAATGTCAATTGGTTCCATGTATGGTTGTGATATTAGTTATATTTGTAGAAACCATACTAGTACCCAAATCCATCCTCTATGCCTTCTAGTCATTTCTTTTTGGATGGTTATGATGTTGATTCATGTATTTTCTCTAAGTGAAATCATCCTTATACATGTGTCAACTTCATAGTAGTGATCTTGATCATATGAACTTCTTTGAGATCCATTCCTTGTTTTTCATAGTTATATCTATATGTTTGATGGATATCTTAGATGTTGAATTCATATGATTTTGTCACTTTGAAAATTGCATGCATTTCCAAGAATATATTCTTTTGCATTGCAATTTATCTTGATTCATCACTATGCTCATTAGTTATATCTTTAAAAGTGATGAATATCCATTTATGTTGCTTGATGGAATTTTGTGTTTATCACATCCTTGCTATTAATCATATTGTCATATTCAATTGGTTTCATTTGGTATAATTTTCCATTGATTTCATATCCAATTGATGTCTTATCTTGTGTATGTGATAAACCTTGTGTACATTGGATTGAACTTGATAGTAATATATTTTTTTTCCATGTCACATTTCATTAGCATCATAATTTTCATGATTAACACCTCTCTTGCTCCTATAGGTATATCTTGATCACCATGTTTATGTATTCATAATCTTGGTTGGTTATTAGTTGAGGTTGGCTTCATGTTTGAATTTCATTTCACTCATCTTGCACTTGATAGTTATATTTATTGATTGAATGAAATGATTTCAAAACTTACATAGCACATGATTTTCATAGTTAAATTATTTAATGCTATGTTCAGTAAACCCCATTACATCATGGATAGCTCTAATTTGGATTTATCTTAATAGATATATTCTTTATAACTCCATTTTAGAGTGATTGTTTTAATAGAATTATCCTTGAATCTCAATTGGTATTCTTTGGTTTTCCAATTGGTATCCATGATTGTTTTTCTCATTGACCTTGCTTTCTTTTGGTAATTTGATCATATTGAGCTTTATAGTTAAACATGTCTAATCCTTTCCTTGAAGTTGACCCTCATTTGGTTAAACCATCTTCTTCTTGAACCAAATAGTTATATCTATGTCAAAAGTTTGACAAGAGGAGAGAATGGATTGAGGGGGAGTGTAAACCTTCATAGGAAGTATTAGTTTTGATCAAATTGACCCTTGGATTAGCTTTGAACCCTTAGAGATGACTTCCATACATGATAACCTATTATGTATTTCATTTTCGATTTCTTTTGTTAACAGGTGCTTCTAAAAGGTATTTTCCTTGTTTCATGTATGTAGGTACCTTTGCAATTTAATGGCAAAGGGGGAGAGAGCATTCAAGTTCTCTAAAGGGGAAGAGAATGTCCAAGCTTCCTAAGGGGAGATTTTGTATGATCTTCTACAGGGGGAGAGAATGCATATCTTGCCAAAGGGAGAGAGAGGCATGGTTAAAGGTGGAGAGCAATTAGAAGAAAGAAAGCTTGGGAGCTAAAGAAGTTGCTTGGCTATAGAGAGGAAGAAGAAAAGAAAGCTTGAAGATTGATCAAGCTCCAAGCATCAAAAAGAATGAAGAAAGAGTCCAAGAGCCCAAGCTAAGAGAAAAAGCATCCAAGAAGATTTCAAGACTTGTCCAGCTAAGGGGGAGCTGAAGACTAAGTGTGTTAATTCAATGTTGAGTAAGTTGCCATCAAATTGCAAATGGGGAGATTGTTAGGAATTTTGTATATTGCAATTTGATGGATGCATTATCGTATTAGCATCATTTGAATTTTCCCTTGCATTGATTTAGAAAATCTTGGAATCTTGATTTATACATACATTGTTTTTAAGACTTGTAAAAGTATTGATTTATGCATGTTTTGTTTTTAATCTTGGATGCAATTGTATTTGAAAAGAGTTTTATCAAATCAAGCAAGCCATTGGTTTTAAAAGTTTTGAATATTTTTAGGCTTTTTATGTTTCATGTTTTTAAACCACTTAGCTTGATTTAAAACATGTTTCCAAGCTTGATTTAATGGCCCAAAAATCCCGTCCAAGAAAAACCTTCAAATATGCATTTTTGGGAAATTTTGGTCCTAGGGGGTCGACCTGCAGCCGGCCACACTGCGCGGTCGACCGGGGCAAAGGGTCGTTGGCTCTTCCAACGGTCATTTTTCTGACCGTTTATGGCCAGGTCGACCGGGCTCTGTACCGGGTCGACCGGGCACTCGCAGAAACCCACTTTTTGGGTATAAAATGAAGTTCATTCCTTTTCAAAAGTTGGAGATTTTGAAGACTCTTTAGAGGTGTTTTGAGACAAAGAAAAGGGGATGAACTAAGAGAGACCAAAGAATCATTTGGAGAGCTAAAGCTTGGATTAATGAAGTTAAATCTCTAAGTAAGCTCTACCTCTCTTAATCATAGGTTATATGCTTTGTTTAAATTATTGGTAAATGATTTTTAGCATTATAACTATGATGTGTTGAATCCATTCTTCTCTTAATCTTTGATCTAATTAAGATTGGATTCTTCACTTTGATTTCAATTCAAGTTGTTTTAAAATCTTCCTTAATCATGCTTAGCCAAAAACTTTTTTTTCTTTTATAGCATGATTCTTTTACTTGATTGAATCTTCATTTGTTGTTTTTATTCATTTGAACTTTACTTAAATTTGTTTAGTTTTGAAAACAACATTGCACATGCATCACATGTTCTAAGTTAGTCATTTTCATACAACTTGTGAATCTTTGATTTTCATATCATTAACAAGTTGATATTCATACATGTGATTTGCATTAAACTTCAATCAAATCTTTTATGAGCCTTAAACTTTGAATTGCTTTAAGCAATATATTAATTGAGCTTTGTTTTTAACTTGATTGAAGTTATCACACACACACACACACACACACACACATCATGAGCATACACATTTGCATTCATATAGTGTTTGTGTGAGTTTGTTTTTCACTTTCATATTAGCCTATTTAAGAGGCAATTTCATTGAGCTTAAATTGTATCTCTTAGAGTGATCTTTTGTGAAGACACCTTCTTAGAGAAATCTTTCTTTTGTAAAGGTTATTGCTTAGCCTAAGAAAAGCATTGTGTAAAGGTTATTGCTTAGCCTAGAAAAGCATCTTGTAAAGGTTGTTGTCTAGCCTAGAAAAATAACATTGTAAGGGTTATTGCTTAGCTTATTGAAAAGCATAAATAGTGGAAATCTGGTGGAGTGATTGGATCACAAGCCGGTAGTGGACGTAGGCATTGAGGCTGAACCACTATAAACCTTTGTGTTGTGCTGTATGCTTGTGGTGATTGTTTATATTAGCTTCCGCATCTTGTTTGATTAATCATCACTTGTGACTAGTTTATGTTAAGAAGTTAAAATTGTCTAAATTGGTTATAATTGTAGCTCACCCTATTCACCCCACCCCCCCCCCCCCCTCGGGTTAGGATCCCAGGACTTTCAAACAAGATGTTTAGGCAATGAGACTCCTTTTTCAAACAGGCATTTGACTTCAAATCTCACCAAAAGATATCACTCACAATTGAAGCTCACAGAGATGGGGTGCATATGTATTCTCTCATACACGTGGATAGAATAAATGTTGAGTACAAACCAAATAATCCACATGCAAATATGAATGAAAGCTCAACAAGAACATCATAGAGAGGAGAAAAAACCACTACGAGAAATCAACTCTCAAAGTCACATGTTCACTATAGTCACATCCTCAATCATCAACTACTACACCTTCGGGGTCGGCTAGGTCTTTATTCCGGTTGTAACATAGGTCAGGGTCAAGGATAAAGTAAGCGTAGACAAATCACAAGCTCATGAAATAAGTGAAGAAGCTGAAGTGAACAAACTGCAGTTTTTCAAACTCATCATCTCTTTTGAACATTTCATCACCACTCCCAAACTCCAATTGAAGCAATTCCAAACCACTTACAATCTTCTACTTGAGTAAACAAAAAGAAAAGAAAAACAAATGAATTGAAACGGTTTTATTTTATTTTCTTTTATTTTTGTATTATTATTTTTTCTTTTTTTTTATGCTCTCACTTTTGCCTAGGTTATCTTTTGGATGTCCAACCTAGCGAGCATTTTTCATTCTTTTTTGAAAAGAAAATACAATGACAATAAAAACAAGAACAACTACCTAATAACATTACATCTTCACTTCTATACTTTCAAATAACCAAGTCCTCAAAAATTTACCCAACTTCTTCACCCAATGTGAGGCTACTGGCTATGAAAAGAAGGATGTGCAATGAAGGCTCAACTTGGTTCCTATCAGGTAAATAATGTACGGATGCAAGAAACAAACGAACAGGCTCAAAGTAGAAAAGATGGCCTAGTTTCATTCCCCAAAAGTAAGAAGTGTCATCTGACATCTAGATTGACCGACCTTGAACATGTGACAATGGCAGTTAATGGAATGAATATGCAACTGTATAACCCTCAGAATAAAGTTCAAGCTCAAATCTAACATAACATGGGTTATAAGTCTCAGTTAATGCCATTCTGATATGAGAATCTCAAAGCCTAACCTCGAATCATGGAGTCACAAGAGTAGCAACCCAATTTATCTCCAATGATGAAAACCGGGGAAAAACAAATCACTAACAGTGCACAACTATCATAATGATTCTCATGCAAGCTCAAAAATACACAAATTAGCTCAAACAAATGAGTTGTAATCATGAAGTATATTGAGCTCAATTAGGCAAAATAATAGGAACTCGGGTATTGTGGAAGCAATGATAATAGGAAGAGTGTCATCGGGTCCCAAGAATGAATACTTAAGAGTATCCGGGAGTGACTTCAACTCAAGCTTTGGAAGAATCTCTAACAATGGAGGAGCAGGAGTGCTGGCAAGATTAGGAAGGGGTTCCGGTCTAGACTTCCAAGGAGGATAGTATATAGAAGAAGAAAAGTCAAGCAATGAATTGACTTCCTCAATAGAACCATCAATATCAAAAACATCACTATCAAAGTAAGTCAAACATTTCTCCAAAGGATCCTCAATCAAGATTTGAGGGAGAGATTCCTCAACTATCCCATCTATCATATCCACCGAAAAACAATCCTCCTCATGTGGAGGTTGTTGTGAAGCATTGAAAACATTAAGCCTCACAGTCATATTTCCAAAAGAAATATCCATTACTCCGGTTCGACAATTAATACATGCATGAGCAGTAGCTAAGAATGGTCGACCTAAGATGACGGGAATGTGACACTTAGGGTCATGAACGGGCTCCATGTCGAAAACCAAAAAATCAACTGGAAAATAGAATTTGTCTACTTTCACCAAAACATCCTCAATGATCCCACGAGGTAGCTTGACAGATCTGTCAGCTAACTGCAAAGACATCGTCGTAGGCTTCAACTCACCTAACCCAAATTGCTTATATACAAAGTATGGCAATAAATTGACACTTGCCCCCAAGTCAAGGAGCGCCCTCTCAATGGTGTGATTACCAATGACATAAGAAATTGTGGGGGCTCCAGGATCTTTGAACTTAAGTGCAATTTGGTGCTGGAGAATCGAGCTCACTTGCTCTGTCAGAAAGACCTTCTTTGACACAAGAGTTTTAGCTTTACGCTTTTGAGTGCAAAGGTCTTTCAAGAATTTGGCATAGGAAGGGATTTGCTTGACTGCATCAAGAAGTGGCAAGTTAATCTTAACTTGCTAAAAAATCTCAAGCATCTCCTCCATATTTGCACTCTTTTTCCCAAAAGGAGAAGGGTCGGCCAAGCAAGAAGGGTAAGGGGCCTTGGGCACATAGGGTGCCACAGGAACACTCAAAGGATCACTTGGGGATGAAGAATCCCCTCTCTGCAAATTTTCATTCACAGCTTTGTCTTTTCCAGAAGAACTCGTCAACTCACTCTCAGCCTTATATTCAACTTTGTTGTCTACCTCTCTCCCACTCCTAAGGGTAGTTATGGCCTTAGCTTGCTCATGAAATTGTTCATTGGAGTTAGAAGACTCTACCCCATATTGACTTTTAGGGTTGTTCACCGGCTGACTTGGTAAACGTCCCACAGCTTGTGCTAGTTGTCCCATTTGTGATTCTAGATTTGAGATGGACTGAGTGTGTGAGTGGAGCAATTGAGTGTTGGACTGATGATTTGACTCTAAAGCTTACAAAGCACTCAACACTTTATCCTCAAAAGCTGAATTTCTAGGAGGAGGTGGTTGCTGTTGATATTGTTGAGGAGGAGGACGGTAGGATGATGACGGAAAAGAGTTAGGCACATTTGGCCTAGAATTTTGTGCGAATGGAGGATTTGGGGCTTGAGGCCTCCAAGAAAAACTTGGATGGTTTCTCCATCCCGGGTTGTAATGGCTAGAGTATGGATCATTACCCGGTTTGGAAAAAACTTGAAGAGCATTAACTTGCTCTTGCACAAACTCTGGATATTGCGGGGCTAAGGGACAGTCTGTCACATAATGGGTTGGGCATGAACATAAAGCACACACCTCTTGAGTGATAGGAGTAGAAGTGGAAACTTGTCCCATAGCCAAGACTTGATCTAGTTTCCTAGACAATGCTGCAACTTGCTCTTGGACATCCACAGATTGTCCAACTTCATAAATGTCACCTCTCTTAGGGGCGCTAGAAGAGGCGGGTGGAGCTCTCCGACTTGCTGAGGCATGGTGTTGGGAATTCTCACTAAGGGTCTCAAAAAGATCCCATGCCTCATCCTGATTCTTGTTGAGGAAAGTCCCTCCACAAGCAGAGTTAATCATTTGACGGTTTTGTTTAGTGATACCGTCATAGAAACTCTGTACCAACTGCCAGCGCATGATGTCATGATGGGGACACTTCCTATGAAGGTCCAAAAATCTCTCCCAAGCTTCATGAAAAGACTCGCCATCGAGTTGAGTAAAATTTGTGATGGCTCTTCTCATATCATTGGTTTTGCCTATAGGAAAGTATTTTTTTTAAAACTCTTGTTGAAGTTGAGCCCATGTTGTTATAGAATTTGTAGGCAAAGAACCGAGCCATTATTTGGCTCTATCCTTTAACGAAAAAGGGAACAACCTTAACTTAAGAGCATTCTCACTCAGATTTTGCACAGACAGTGGTGCATAGCTCCAAAAACTCATTCAGATGTTGATATGGGTCCTCATTTGATTTCCCATAAAAAGATGGTAACATCTGAATGGTTTGGGGTCTAATTTCATATTGCCCAGTTACAACAGGCATTTGAATACATGAAGGATTGGTATATGTTCTAGGAACAAAATGAGCCTTAAGAAGCTGTGGTTGTTGTTGTACGTCCACCATTATTAGCCATGTCTACGGAAATAGGATTTCCTAAGACTCTAGACTTAATGGACAAACCATGAAAAGCTCTCAATGTTCTTTCTAGCTCAAGGTCTAATTTTTCTAAGTCTGGGTTGCACGAACGGCGACCAAACATAAAACAAATAAACCTATCCTATCAAGTATACCAGCTGTAGTAAAAATAAAATGCAAAGAGAAATGAAAGATTTCACTGTGATCAGTTGCAAAGAAGGTAGAATTTTTCTTCTTTTGTTTTGTTTTTTTTTTTTTTTTTTTTTTTGCCAACGTTTGCTCCAATCGACTCTGCTTCTCTTT
Source organism: Cinnamomum chago (assembly GCA_038049695.1). NCBI lineage: Eukaryota > Viridiplantae > Streptophyta > Magnoliopsida > Laurales > Lauraceae > Cinnamomum > Cinnamomum chago. Next base: position 40,130,169 of record CP142453.1, on the reverse strand, counting down.
AACTTTTTATAATTGCTGCACACCAAAAACAAAGAAAAAGAATAATAGCAAAAAATAAAGAATCAACTGAAGGCTTGTAACAATTAAACAATCCCCGGCAACGGCGCCAAAAATTGATCTGTCGTGGAAATCAATCAAATTACCAAACTAAACTACTAGTATAGTAGTAGAGTAAGGGTCGAACCCACAGAGATTGCTAATTGTTTAAAAACCAAGGTTGAATTTAATTTTAATTCCAAAAGGAGTGATTGATTGTTGAATTTTCTAAAATAATTGAGAACTGAAATTAAAGCAGAATTATAATTAAATTAAACGATGAACAAGTTAAAAAAGGAATTCCTAGGGTTGTCGAATTCACCACTAATCTTGCAACTATCTTCAATTGTATTAATTTCCGGTTATTATATTAGGATGTAAAGCTGTATTTTAGCTACAAACCAAAATACAATCACCAAGAAAATCACACACCAAAACCCTAAGTACGAATTATCTTTGGATAATACGAACCGTCTACGCTACTTCTACTGTCATAGACACGACTCGTTTTCCTAAGTTATAACTCGTCCTACGGTTTTGATGTATGTATAAGAATCACCATTGTATAACCACATATGCAAAACCACAGAAATTGAATATGTGAAAAGAAAATAAAACCATTAATTGCAATAAATCTCAATGTTATACAATCAACATCCCAATGTAATTATTCCAAAAATTAAATACAAAAAAAAATAGAGTTACTTGACTAGGGTTTCATCTAAACCCTAGGAATAAGAGAAGCTTAGCCCATGATGGTGGAAGAGGAGAACACCATAGCCATGGAGTTCTTCATCTTCTTCTTTTGAGTCGTCTTCTTCTTCTCCTTCTTTTTCCCCTTTTTCTCTCCTTCAACCTCAGAGTAGAATAACCGAATGATAGAATGATTCACCTCCTAATATCTCTCTTTTTGTTAAAACACTCTTTCCTTATCTCTTAAGAGAAAATCAATGAAAATCCCGTAATTAATCAACATGGGCTAAAAGAAGGGTAATAGAAGGCTCCAAATTGGGTTCTTTTATGCTAAAATAGGCCCTCATCCACTAACATATGGGCCAAGCCTCTCTTCTAACCCATAACCACTTGTTTTCCACTTCTTTTAGCACTTCAAAGCCCAATATTTTTTCTTTTGCTCCAATTCCACCACTAAATCATCAACTTTGTCAAGCTTTCTGTAAAAAGATAAAACAAGAATTAACTAGCAAATGCATATAAATGGAAGAAAATAAAATAATAAAAGTGCAAGAATATATAGGCTTAACAGAATAAATATGCACTTTTTAACCAGTTATCAACAACCCACTCAAGTGGGAAAGTAACCCGTACACATGGAAAGAAAACCCACACATGTGGGAGGTAAGCCTACACGCAAGAAGAAGCAGCATACCTAGGGTTCAAACCATCAATAGTTAGCTGAGAACCGCTCCTCCTTACCACTTGGGTAAGAAGCCGTTATCCAATAGCTAACTATTAAAGTCCTCGAATTGCCAATTTGCAAGATTTTTTCAAAAGATTCTTGAAGCTAGGTCCACTCCTATACATTTAGTGGAGCCTATACAACTAGAGGCGGACCTAGGTTATAGTGACCTGGGGTGGCCATTGGAATCGGTATAAAGTTTAAAGGCGTCTTGGTGTAGGGGCGGACTTACGTTTGAGCGATTTGGGGAGCGATCTGGGACAGTCACCCCATGTCAAAATTAAAATCCTCATAGAGTTGAATAGGTCCTTGGAGTATGCCCCTCATGTCTAAACTAGTTGATTTACATATGTCTAAAGATAGCCCCACATATGAAAAGCATCGTTGGTAAAAAAAAAAAAAAAAAACAGTGTGGTAACACATCTCTCTCCCTTTTCTTCGACCTCTTTGTGCCTATTGTCGATCGAGCTCCTCATCGCCGGTCCCTATGTACTATGTAGACTACGGCATCTTTATTTTCCAAACATATCTAGTATAATCGTTCATAATCACTCTATACTTATATCTAAATGCTTAATTTTTAAATCCTAATTTCAAAAACTGAATCCCCAAATCCTAATCCATACCCTACGTCCTAAATCACGAAATCTGAGCGTATCTACAAAAATTCAAAGATAACCAAATCCATTAAGTTTATCATGTCTTCTTACCTCCACTATGATTCAAAGATGGAATTCCACTCCCATTATCTAAAGGTTGGAAGCTTTGAAAAAGAGAAAAAGGAAAGGATGTCATGTGTCCTCAAAATGTTCTTGCATGTATTCGGTTTTTCACACACCCACTCACCTTGAGTCTACGGTGACCCCCATTGGGCATTGGTTTTGACATATAAATTTAGTGAAAGATGATAATGTGAGTTTGAGTATCTAAAATAAATGTAAGAATCATTTTTCATCAATCTAATGCTTTTTGATACTTCTGATTTCATAACCTTGTCATTGTCCAGTCGTTAAGAACTTCATGCATCTATTTGAGTTACTTGAGTTGGACATTTTCTAAAGAAAAACATATAGGTGTTATTTGGTAATGTAAAAAAGTCTAGCAAAGTCAAGAAAAGATTTATTTTTTTTCAAATGTCAAGTGTCGTAAAATTTTAGCCCCACCCATACGAAAATCCTATGTCCACCACTGCACACAACTCAATCAAGTGCACAGCAGCCCTTATAGGCATTGACTCCATTCCATAACTAACTCGAATCACGGTGGCCCGACCTTAAAATTGATCACTTGTGAAATGGTTTGAAGTGTCATTCGTGGCCAAAATTTAATATGAGGAGAAAAATTATCTTCAGCAGTTTAAATTTCAGATATGGGCCCCACTATGGATTTGTACAATGAACTAAGATGAATAAGTTCATCAAACTTGTCCGAACTTGAATTTCGAACCTTACAAATCAAATGAGGGATGCTCAGAAATTTTAAAAATCCGGCCCCCTTTATATATCAAGAAAATTCTCATGGTCGTAATTGATCGTGCTCATGAGAGGGAGAGAGTTAAGATGTATCAAATTAAATCAAAATAGCTTGATACATGATCAGATAATAAGATTTCGAATGTCATGAAATTCATAACCAAAGACGGACCAAATCAACGCACATTAAATCACAACACTTAGTTATCTTTAAATATAGCTATCACTGGAAAAGATTATCTCCACTTAATGTAGATTTGTTGCTTGTGTCTCTTGATACTTCCTCGAATCCATTCGTTCAAGCCTGAATCGCTCTTGAACGCAAGAGATGTAAGTCGCGGCCCTCAGGTCCACAGATTCGTCACCAGCCACACTTGCACCTGCACCATTGGTGCCTTCTACATGTCCAACGAAGTCACTATACGCGTCTCCATCCATTGCAATCACCAAAGGCTTCTGCTTCATAGGGGAAGATGAAATAGCGAACTTCTTCTCATCGACATGGAAGCCCACTGATGCAGTCGAAGCATGCGGGTTTTGCTTAATTTTGCTACTGAATTGCACTGAAGATGGAGTCTTCGACGCCCGATAGAAGGACATCACTAACTTCCCTTTCATGAACCCCCTTCTCTTGCGATTCGACTCCATGTTGGCTATGAGTTTTGGATGAATTTTCAGTTCCAAGGGAGCTACATTTATAGGAATTGGACCGCATAGTAATTAAGGCCATTGAGATTAACATAAATCCTATTAATGGGTCATGGTCCCCTACTACAAATCTATGGAATCTTGGTGCCATTTTTTCCTACAGTTGTATATCATGTTTTCTTGAGACAGGAAGATATATTCCCATCTATCATTTTAGTAGTAGCTTTTGTAATAAATCATATGCCAACCCAAAGCTCATAGGTGGAAGGCCCAAACAAGTATATATGAATCCTTAGGCGATGTGGGGTTGGGGCTTTACTTTACCAATACTCCCCCTCACATGCAGGCCTAATAGATTTTATGGACAGGCCTGCCATATGGGCTACACAAGAACGACGAGATCGGAACCCGCTCTAATACCATGTAATAAACCATATACCAACCCAAAAGCTTAAGTTCATAGGTGGAAGTCCCAAACAGGTATATAAGTTTTGGGCGATGTGGGATGTGGAGCTTTACTTTACCAACAGCTTTACAGATTTGGAACAATGTTAGAAGGATATAACTTCCTGGCAAGAAATTCCTTAATCACTACAAGAAAAATGGGTTTTCCCGGCGATTAAATAATTGCCGGAAAAGAAATCGCTGCTAAAAGTGTTTTTTTGCGGCGAAATACATACCGTTGCGAAGTTTCGAGGTTTATGTGACCATCACATTTTTTGCGGCCATTTTAAATACTATTGCGGCGACTTAATTAGACGCGTAAACAATTAATTTTTAACGACGTTTTTTTTCGCTGCGAATAGCCAAACCCAGAGAAATTTTTTGCAACTTCCATCTGAAAATCCAGATTTTCAACATCCCGCGCCCGCGCTCACTCATTTCTCCGTCTCCCGCGCGTTTCTCCCATTCCCTCCAAATTTCCTGTTTTCCCCTCCTCACGCTTCCCACATTCAGACATTTCCCTCACGCTTCCCATCTTCCCTTTTTTCTGCCCACGCTTCATCGATCGCCCCCACCTCTCCATCGGCCGACTCTCCCCCTCCGTTTTCCAGAACCCATATCGATCACCCCACCTATCCATCGGCCTCCGTTCATTCCTCTGTATATCTACAGATCTCTCCTCTCCAAGGCAGACGATCAACTTCAACAGCACTGACAATCGGCGGCAGCAGCCATTGGACGCCGGCAGTCTTCATCTTCCTCATCGGGGTCCAGGACGCCTCCCCTTCACCAGGTACACCACTCCTCTTCCTGCACACCGGACACACCGCTTCGCTCTTCTATTTCTTCTCTGATCTCTATCTCCCACGTGCCCCATGTCTAGGTTCCCTCTGTCTTCTCTCCTCCCTCCCTTCCTCTCTTCTTCTTCCTCCCCTGTCTCCCATCACCTGTGCTTCTTGTGGCGCCCACCTGCACACCACTTCGTCTCTGCCTTGGTTCCCTCTCTTTCTCCCTCCCTCTCTCTCCCCCTCTCTTCTCTTCTTTCTCCCCTGTTCCTCTCCCTCTCCCCTGCTTCATCCACTGTTCCGCCCTGCACTCACCTGCACACTACTCCCTTTCTCCCTCGGTTCTCTCTCTCTCTCTCTCTTCCTCATCCCCTGTTCCTCTCCTCTCCTCTGCACTGCGTAGCCATCTTTTCCTCCTCCTCCTCCTCTTCTTTCTTCCCCATCCTTCTCAGGGGCGAATGAAAGTGGGGGGGGCGTGGCGGGGGCTGGGGCTAGGACAGGGGTCGTTCTAGCCCACCCAAGCTTTCAGCCAAAAAACTATAAATGCTGGGTTTGGAGATTGAGGTAGTAACTAATGGCATTGATTTCAGATTTGGGTTTCCACTTGGGTACTGGGTTTTAGATTGATATACCAATTTTGTACATGGTTTTCATTTGGGCATTCATTTGGAGATTGTGGTACTAATTTATGGTATTGATTTCAGATTTGGGTTTCATTTGGCTGCTTCTATCCACAGCTCTCTCTGTCTCTGCTAATACGCCGTCAATTTCTATCCCGGTATGTGTTTCATCTATGTATTGCTTGATTGATTGCCAGTTGTTGTTTTATGATTTATGTAACTTGAAATTGAAATATTCATATCAAATAATGCTTGTATGAAATTTAAATATATATATGTCTACATGCTTATATGTTCCTGTCATTCATGATTGTTAGTGTAGACAACTTGTTCATAACTTGAGGAATGAGTAACAGGACAGAAGTATGATAAAAACCATTGCATTATGCATTTAAGAGCATAGTTTGAGATCCACAGAGGAGCTTGGGCTAAATCATATAGCATTGAACTATATAGAGTGATTAAATAACATGTGAATAATATAGAAAAGAGACAGATTTTTTATTTTATATGTGATTCTGTCAGTGGATATGATAAGGGAAAAAGAGGCAACTACTTGTTTAACTCAAAGCAGTCCTCTGCCTATATGAATTATACTCCTTGTCTAAAGCATAGTAGTTTTGGCTTATTCTGTTTTAGAGCCCCTTCGGTGCTTTTTTGTTTAGGCCTGCAGTGCTCCCCTCCATCTTGTCTTTTATCTTTCATGTCCCTCTTGTTTCGAGGATGGAATTTTGTCCTTTTGTATGTTCTATTTTTGCTTCTCTTTTGTCCCCAAGGATTTGCCTTTTTCTCCTATCAATATCAAATTTACCATTAGCAAAAAAAAAAAAATTAATAAATAAATAAATAAAACACTGGAAAAAAATAAAAAAATTAGCAATGACTCATATTGCTCAATGTGAGGATAATATGCACTTGAATTATCCCCACTTCAATGTGAGGATAATATGTTACTATTTTGGATTTTTTCAATTTTCTTTTCCAATTTATCCTCAAATAGAGGTAGAAAAAATGGGTGGACAAGTTTATTTACCTTGATTCCCCTCTCCCCAATCCAATGGGAGGGATTAACACTTATTGAAATTAGGGATTTTATACAAATAAAAGCCTTCATCTATTTTGTGTCTTAATTGCGAGAATCTTTATTTTCCATGGATTAAAGTGTCCTTTGGACACTAAGATTGTTGAATAATAGTGTGGTATGATCTATATCAGGAAACGTACTGGTACAACACCACCTACTGTACTTTTCCAACTTTGTGAATTGGGTTGGTCCAATTCCAGATTCGATCAAGTTGTGAGTTGCATACTTTGATTTGCAAGATTATATTTGTACCTGAGTGCTTGTCTTTTCTTGAATTGAGGAATGATGGAATCAGTATGGTACTTATATAGGAGGATTTGGATGTTGCCTAAGCTGTGTTTATCTTATTAGTATGGTACTTATATAGGAGGATTTGGATGTTGCCTAAGCTGTGTTTATCTTATTAGTATGGTACCTATATAGGAGGATTTGGATGTTTATCATAACGGGAGATTACCCAATGTCAGATAGCAAAGTAGCCCTTTTCACACAATGAATGAGGAAAGTACTAGAGCTTGGAGCATATTGTTGGAACTTAGTTTGAACAGCTTTGTTTTAAGTTCCTTAAATCTTGTGCCAATCTCTGCCACCCATTTTTCTCCTTTTTTTTTTTTTAATCTCTAAGCTGTTTTGACATGCAATAATCAATGTGCAACAGTTAGGATTGATAGTATCTGGGCCAGGCTAAAGTTTTTTATTGGGCCAATTAGATACCACCTGATGAGCTCATAGTAATCCAACTCTTCACAAAATATGCACAGCCAATTTGTGATACATATATAGATATCATTAGAAATCTGGTTGGATCTTTGGACAGGCCTAGCACATTTAATTATCACGTTAGAATATATGAGTTGCTATGCCCAGTGTCAGGTCCAAAACGTAACCCAATGCAGGCTGGGCTGGACCATCCCATCCCCGTTTTAACCATAACAATGACTCTTGAAATCATCCAAAAAAAAAATGACTCATCCAAAAAAAAAAAGTTCTCTAGTTATGTGACTCATTCAATGTGTCAAAAATTGCCGCATAACTCTCATTGTCTAATGAGTTCTCCCCATCATGTCTTTTCTCTAGATGGACAAAAGTTGGATGAACGAGCCCGACAGACTTTTGTCACCTGCATACACTGAAGGGGTTAGCAATTTTCTCATGCAAGCACGGAACCATGCTCGTGGAAGGGATCGTATTCGATGTCCATGTCGTACATGCCTTAACAATCGGTGGTTGCCTATATTTGAGGTGGAAAATCATTTATATATGAAAGGGATCAATCCAAATTACACTCAGTGGTTATTTCATGGAGAGGAGGAGACATTTAATGACAGTGATGACGATGTTCAGGATGAGGTTATAGCAGAAGATGATTACATTGATGACATGCAACAGATGTTGGATGACATTCGGGCAGGCACCTATGTGGATGTGTCACATGACAACACCCCTGCATCGTCCAGTCGACCAATACCTGCAGCCACACCAGCGTCATCTTTTGACCAGCTATTAGAAGATGCTCGACGTCCTCTTTTCGATGGGTGTACACAGTTTTCAAAACTGTCATTCATGGTGAATTTGTTACATATCAAGTCAATCGGTGGATGGTCAGTTAAGTCATTTGACATGCTCCTTGACTTGTTGGGGTCTGCCTTCCCAGATGCTCTCTTGCCACAATCATATCAAGAGTCAAGGTCCTTGGAGCGCGATTTGGGTTTCAAGTACAACAAAATACATGCATGCGTCAATGACTGCATCTTATTTTGGAAGGAAAATGCTACTCTTAATGAATGCCCTGTATGTAAGGCTTCGAGATGGATGCCAAATACACACGGGTCACGAATGATGCCTCAAAAAGTGTTGCGACATTTTCCTCTGAAGCCGAGATTGCAACGTCTCTTTATGACGGCAAAGATAGCAGGTGATATGAGATGGCATAAAGAGCAGCGGGCGATAGAAGATATCAGTATGAGACATCCGGCCGACTCTGAGTCTTGGAAGAAATTTGATGAACAACATAGTTGGTTTGCTGATGATCCTCGCAATGTTAGGCTCGGGCTGTCAAGTGATGGCTTCACTCCCTTCAATAATTTGGCTAAACCTCATAGCATTTGGCCAGTGATCCTTGTTCCATATAATTTGCCGCCGTGGTCATGCATGAAAGACCAGTTCTTCATGACGTCTCTGATTATTCCTGGCCCAAAGTCACCAGGGAATGACATTGACGTTTACTTGCAACCGTTGATTGATGAACTGCTTGAATTTTGGGAACACGGGGTACCGACATATGATGCCTCGACCAGGGAAACATTTATGTTGCATGCCGCCTTATTGTGGACAATTAGTGACTTTCCGGCCTACGGGAACTTGTCTGGTTGGTCAACAAAGGGAAAATTGGCGTGTCCAGCTTGCAATGCCGAAACAGACTCCAATTGGTTGAAGTATGGCAGAAAACATTGTTATATGGGACACCGACGTTTTTTACCGACAGATCACATGTGGAGAACGGAAAAGGCGTTGTTCAACGGTAAAGAAGATCATCGCATGGCACCGAATGATCTAGGAGGAGACGATATTCAAACGCAATTGCGTATGATTGGGGATGTTCAATTTGGTAAATCTCGTAGGAAGAGAAAACGCACTACTGAAGAGCTAAATTGGACAAAGCGTAGCATATTCTTCAACCTACCTTATTGGTCAACACTTAGACTTCGGCATAATTTGGATGTTATGCATATTGAGAAGAATATTGCCGATAGCATTTTATTCACTTTAATGAACATTCAGGGAAAAACTAAGGATAATATCAATGCACGGCGTGACTTGGAGATTTTGGGTTATAGAAAAGAATTACATTTGAGGCGTGAAGGCGATCGTGTAACAATGCCACATGCACTTTACGCATTACATGGAAATGAAAGGATTAAATTTTGTGAGTGGCTAGCCAGTATCAAATTTCCAGATGGCTTCGCTTCCAATATCTCAAAATGTGTTTCTTTACGTGATTGTAGAATCTCAGGGTTGAAAAGCCATGATTGTCATGTTTTCCTTCAAAGATTACTCCCCACTGCTGTTGGGGGGTACTTAAGAAGTGACATTGCTTTGGCACTAACTGAACTCAGCACTTTTTTCAAGGAGTTGTGCGCCCGAACTCTAAATGTGGATCGTATATTCCAGCTCCAGACTGATATCGTCACTACTCTATGCAAACTAGAGATGATATTTCCTCCATCCTTTTTCGATATCATGGTCCACCTAGCTATCCATTTACCTCGTGAGGCTATTCTTGGGGGTCCAGTACAATATAGATGGATGTATCCATTTGAGAGGTATCTCGGCAAATTCAAGCGGTATGTTAAGAATAAAGCCCGCCCAGAAGGTTCAATAGCTGAGGCTTACATTCACACTGAATGCCTGACATTTTGCTCCATGTACCTCCAAGATGTTGAGACGAAGTTTAATCGAGCGGATCGTAACGTTGACGCTAATGAAGAGGAAAGTATAGATGGATTCAAAATTTTCAACCAGCAAGTTCGCCCCTTGGGTAGAGGTTCTAATGTGCAATTAGAACAAAAACTCTTTAGAGCAGCCATCTGGTACGTGCTTAACAATTGTGTGGAGATTAGACCCTATATAGAGTAAGCATTAACGACTTTACTCACACATATACATTTTCCAGTCGAACTTAACATGTTTCTATCATCCCACACTAGCTAACAAGAAGATTTTGCACTACGATTTTGTGATCCAAATGCAGGGAGCACTACAAGAAATGTAGGGTACAACATCCACGTTCCGTCGATCGCACTCATCAAGATGAGTTTCCAGATTGGTTCAAGCAACGTGTAAATTCCTCTGACATCCCTATCTACTATCGATATCATAGCTTCTGTTTTGGTTTGGAATGACTAAAATATATCTTATGATTTTCATGAATCTTGTTGTAGATCCAGGAACAACGTACATCCAATCCAAGTGATGTGTCAGCTGATTTGTATGCCTTAGCTTGCGGTCCTGACCGTTGGATCGCATCATATGCTGCTTGCATTATAAATGGAAAAAGGTTTCATGTAAAGCATCGAGAACTTCGCCGGCGCACACAAAATTCTGGGGTGTTTGTAACTGGTGACGAGGCTACAAATCTGATAGATTTCTATGGTGTTATTAATAATATCATAGAGTTGCGGTACATGGAATGGCATCGGGTGTATCTATTTGAATGTGATTGGTTTAATGTCGGTGATCGAAAACGAGGCGTGCGGGTGGATGACCATATGACTAGTGTCAACATGGACATGACTTGGTATGACGATGAACCATTTGTGTTGGCGGGTCAGGCTTCTCAGTGTTTCTACATTAGAGATTTAAGGGCGAAAGGGAATTGGGGTGTTGTGCAGAACTATTCAAATAGGAATGTATACAACATTCCTCCAGCGCCGAGGGTTCTAGAACATATTGCTGGTGAATCAAGTGACGATGATGCCGATCAAGCAGATGAGTCAGCGTATGCTTATGGATTAGTGCAGTGTGATGCATGTCTTATGTCAACCCATATGAGTAGGAATGATATACTACCTAGTCATATTGATGCACGAGCTGTCATGGATCAGGATGGTCAAGTCACTCATTCAAACGTGTTCATCAACGATGACATTATCACTTCTAGTTCTGGAGATGCATATGGTCATGGGGAATATTCAGATGAGGGGGACCTATCCACAGAGGAAGAGTCTGCATCAGATTTATAATTACAACCAAAATAAGGGTCACTGAGTTTAAGGGTAACACGATAGATTAACTATTTGAGATTGAGTTTTCGACATGAGCTGTTAATGATTATATCGTTTGGAATTATAGCTTTTATCATATTAATATACCGTGTGCAATTATTGTTTTTATTTATTAAACCATCCAATTTATTATTGATAAATTGGTTGGACTAATTCACTCAAGATAGCATTTATGTTTCCATATATATATATATATATATATATATATATATGGCTAAGTATAACTGACCATTTATTTATTTAGCTGTCAACTTGTTTGACTTATCATATGTATGATATTATTCTTTTTCAGGTGAGGTGAACCAGGACGGTGTTTTTTGTGACGTTGCTTCCTTCCAGCCGGTGAAGGTAGGTTTTACTTCTTTCTATCTCGGCCTATTTAATTATGCAAATAACAAACAAGTACAGAAGAAGTATTCAGCTTTTGGGTTACAATTTAATACCTGCTTAATTAAAGTCTATTGAGTGGTACTTATTTGATTCATGTGACATGAAATCGGGACATACCATGCTTCTAGGTGGTAAGTTGTGTCGAAATGTCATCACAATCTCATCTTCAATCTAGAGGCATGAGGAGCAACTATCAAGGTATATAATTTGATATTAATATCAAATACCAAGGTATATAATTTGATAATTTTCTTTATTTTTCTATTTATGTTATGCTCGTAACATGTGCTGCCATATACGTGCATTAAGAGACGGTAATTAATTTTAAGGATTCCAACTGCAAAAAACATAAGCCATATCAAATGTACGAATTAATCCACTAACAATTAAACCATGAAACAGTAGATATATGATCTTTGTTACCTACCTGTATTTGAATTTGACATTATCATGTGGAATGCAGTGGCATTTGTCTAAAATGATTATCTTGTGCACACGCAGGTAACCAACTACGAGAAAGTTTAAGAGGCTCAGGGAGATTTGGCCGTACTCGTGCCAAGGGCATTGCACGGTACGGATGTCAACGGGGCCGATCGCGTGGAGCGCGCCTGTCTTCATACCATAGCTCCGAGGAGGAAGATCAAACCAACTCGGATGATTCTACGCAGCCCCCAAGTCAGACATGGGGGCCTCCATGCGCAGACCCAAGTCCCCAGCCGGATCCTATTCGAGAACTCTCACAAGTAGATACTTATGATGATATCAATATACCACGATCTGGTGCGTGTTTTATCCGTAGTTATAAAGAGTGGGTTGGCCTACTTACACATGTCTAATATTTAGTGACTGTTTGATTTAACGCCTCTAATTAAAAAACCAAAAATAGTTCCCCATATATTAGATTGTCGCTGCTAAAATAAAAAATAGCACAAGCACATGAAAACTAGGTTTTAGCGAAGACTTGCAGTCGCGGCAAATTGTTTAACTTTTGGCATGACAACTACAAGACGTCGCTAAATATGTAACTTTTAACATCGATTATAAGTCACCACCAAATAAAAGATTTGACACATGATATAAGATTACTGTCTCCAAAATGATACCTGAGATGGACCCTTGATTATAGAACAGATATTTGCAAATGATCTGTCAAGATCTCAGCCACATGTAAAAATATAAAAAACAAAAAACAGAGAACCATTAAGGGACTTCTCCCTTCAAATAGAATGCCACATGTAAAATTAACTTTCAAACCTTAAGTACAGCATCCAAAGACTGCATAATCTAGTGGATCAGATCTGAATCATCTGATAACTAGGACATGTCAGTTTCTATATTCCGACATCATAACTATAACACACAATATATATTGCCAACGGTTTCATGTCTGGTAAATGCAAGTGAAAAGGTGTGATGAACATTCCCAAGTGCAGTTAACTTCTCCACTCATATCATTCATGTATTAAAGAAGAAAATTCATATAGAACTAAATCTTCAAGCAGAGTACAACACTTCCAGCCAATATAACAACTCCCACTACCAGACATCCTAAATATGTGGGTGAAAGCATAAATCACTTTACCCAATTATCAGTCTGTCAATATTTGTTAGAAATGTTGACAATTTCGTCTCCCAAGTGAGACATAATGCATTTATTTTCATAAATATTAAAGGTTTGCTGGCGAGATGTTGATTATATCTTCGGATATCTATGCAGCTGAATTACAAACCAGCAAACCAGCAAACCAGCAACAGAAGAAGCGTACTCGTGGGCCTGCAAAATGCACCTTGTTTGATAAAATGAGGAAGATTGGGAAAGTACCTTTGAAGATAATTGATGGTGAGACTGCCCCGTGTTGTGAGAATGCTTCTATGTTCACATCTCGGGTGTCCTGGATTGTTAAACAAAATTGCGACATGAGTTACGCACGTTGGTCCGCTGTCCCACAAGCACAGAAGGAGGAGCTCATTGCCCGTGTCAAGGTAAGGCATTTGTTAATTAATATCGATAATTTGAAAGTGGGGTTGTAGTATAATCGCTGCCTAAATAACGTGATGACATAACATTGTAGGGTGACTTCGTGTTGGATTGGGAACGCGAAAACCACCGAATGACAGTGTCTAAGCAGCTTCGTAGGCGCTTCAACTCATTCCACCACGACTTACACAAGATATATTTATCATATGGAAGCCACGAAGAGGCACTGGCACATGGGACTACATTGGTTGACCCACTCGTATGGGTTAAGTTATGTGAGAGGTGGGGCAGCGGCGAATTTAAGGTATGTATTGTCTATAACGGTAACTCATATATTTACCCATTTACTATGTCTAAATATTGATAATGGCAAATTAGTTTGTCTATTAGAGCTAACATATGGGTTTGGTGGCAGAAAATGTCGGCTCAAAATCGAGAGAATCGAAAGAAGCTCACGATTAATCACACATCAGGACGGAAAAGTTTTGTCCGGATCCTTGAGCAGAAGGTATATGTATCAAATGATTCATTCTCAGTGAGGTTACACATGTCCCAAATATGAACTCATCTCTCAACAATATGTAACATAATGACTTTCATGTATTAAATCAACCCCTTAGAAAAAGGTTGAACCTATACTTTTGAGAATGCATGAGGCAGCAACGATAGATGGGATTTCATATTATCTTAGGTTCCCTGTCTTGAGTGTTGTTTTATATACTAGTATTGATTGAAGTGAATTACGTGATTGTTTTTTGTGTTTGTATTAAAATATTCTTGTGATTCTTAAACTTGACAAAATGCTGACACATGCAGCGAGCTGGAAATAATTCATCGAATATGATTGACTTCTACAAGGAGACGCGTTGGTCGAAGAAGAAGAATGCGTTTGTGACAGCCGATACAGAAGAGATCTATGTAAGTGGTGAACTTTAACACCTTGGGATCTATGCTTCTTTTCAGAAGTGATGATTGCACCTCCAGGACAAGATATATCTAGATTTTCAATAACCAGTGTTTTCTCAAAATGTGCAGAAGAAGATGCAAGATAGGATGGATGGTCTAGAACCAGAGCATCGTACTGATGAGGTGGCAGCGACTGTCTTTAGGGAGGTTCTTAGCCATAAACCTGGATATGAACGGGGACTCGGAGAGATGGTCATCCCAGAGTCAAGCAGACTCCGTGACCAACTTAAAATGAAACAATATCTGGCCGAGATTGAGAGACAAAAGCAAGAGGCTGATCAACAAAGAAGAGATGCTGAACAGTATAAGATTCAACTTGAAGAAATGAGAACAGAGATGCGGGATCTTAAGGAGCAGCAGATGTAGACTAATAATATGCTCCAGACTTTCTTCAAGGGTCTGCCTGGATTCACTGGGTCATTTCAACAGACCCAGGGATGTTCTAATTCTCCTTGATACCTAAGTATTAGGAGTGTTTTGTAAATCATCTTTTGGGTGCTTTTTGGTAGATAAGTTGGAAAGAGGGCAATAGATATATAATAACATGATCAAATCTATAGGGTGCTATGTTGGGATCTTGAGAGACAACAGGGCGGGTTTTTGTATTTTTGGTAAGACTTTTGAGCAAGGTGTCATCAGAGGTTGCTGATTATTTTTGGGGGCCTTTCACTGGTGCTATTGGGTGCTTTCATATTACGATATTTTTTGAGTGCCTTTCACTGGTGTTATTGAATGGCACAAGCTATTACCAAGATAGAGGTAATATTTGAATTGATATCTGATTACTTAGTAGCTCTTCACTAACCAAACTAGAGAATGAGTAATATGACAAGCGTTATTGATATACAGGCACTAAAGGAGGCTGTGGTAGAAATCTTCAACTATAAACAGGTCGATTTCAGTTGGTTACTTTGATTTGTTGTATATATTAACTATTTCATATATTGACATTGTGAACTCATATCAGCTTAATTTTCCTCTGTGCAATAGGCGATTCAATGGTTGAAACTTGGGCTGACAAGGTTCCAATGGAACAGGTAATTTGCTCAGTCCACATACTCGAAATTCAAGTTTTTCAATAGTGAATTTTCCGTGGTCATTTAGAACTTTTGATATTTATTGGTAATTGTCTATTAGAATGCTTGTACTATGGATTTTGTGCATATGGGTGCACTTGGATCATTGTTTTGTGAAAATGGGTGACTTTTGAGCAATTTAGTTCTCTTCTAAGCTTCACTTCAGAACAATGAAAGCTCTGCCTCTGTCCATGTATTAGTTTCAAGTTTCAACAATCCATGTAGTTAGATCATCCTTCTCCTATCCCAGCACACCATAACAAATAAATACAGGGATGAAATTATATTCCTGGTTTTCCAAACTATGAAACCATGGAGCCCTGTCCCCATCTCTACTACCCTCTTCACCACAAACTACACATTGGTAAAAAAAAACTGTTAAAGTGGTATGACTTCGATCCAACAGGTGAATTATCAACCCAATCTAACTTATAGGCCAGTTGGAATTCAACCGGGTTTGGGTGGTGTTTCGATCAACAGTCTACCTTGATAGGAAATCGGTCCAAATAATGCAGATATTGTGCATCCATATCACAGCATATGATACTGTTTGAATCAGCTGTTTAGGGGTTGCTTGATTTAAATCTAATCACTGTGTGCTAATATCCTGCCCAACAGATCGTAAGACATGTTGAGAGGTGGAACGTTTCTGCTATTCAAGCAATTGGTCAAATATTCACCCCTGGCTTTAGAAGCATGGTTAATGATTAAGGTATGTCCACAACATGGTACTATAATAGGCCCAGTGTAAACACAAGATGTCTTCTCCAATTGAACGAGTGAATCTCGTGCCAAAGAACAGCATCGACAACCACCCTTGTTCCTTGCTCTCAATGGATTTCTTTATTTATGAAAACAAGAGAGATATTGCCAAAGAATTGTATCAGCAGCCTCCACTATTTCTCAATGTACATGAATTCATTTATGACCTTATACCTGTATCTCTTACTTGGCTGTAATCTATCTACCAACCATATCTCATCTCACCTATAATAACGTGTGAGACATAAAAATGTAGCTTGATTCATCAATCCCTTTGCTAATTGATTGATAAGGCTTCAATGATCGTTCATTTCAAACTATTAATTGGCTCCTTCAAAACTAAGGTACGTATGTGACTAGATTCAAATTTCAAACTATTATTTGGCTGATACATTGAGTTATATATATATAAGAGCTACTGAATTGGTATCTTCTTAAGATAGAGATTTTAGTATGACTTGGTATTTTGTCAAATACCATATGATCTGTATTGGTCATTATTGACTTAGCAACAACAAAGTTCTCAACTAGTATATCAACAACAAAGAAAAAAAAAAGGTTCATAGTGATTTTGTATGTTCACATTTCATTTGAATATCCATTCTATTTTCTAAGCGCATGAAAACCAAAAACCAATGGTTTTGCATCATTTGTAATTAGACAAAAAGTGAAAATAACCAAAACAGGCTTATGTGATTTTGGTTACAGCTATGTTAATTAAACTACTCAAATCAACTTTTTTAGTATATAAATGAGAAGTAAGTTATATTGTAAACCTATGGATTTCTTTATTTTCTATAACCTATTTTTGGCCATATGGATGTGTTTCAAGTACTACTTTTTTATACAAAACTAAATTAGAATGTTTAACTTGTTGAGTTATTGTTATTTGCTGCCCGTTTGATGCCAACCCTCTTCTTTTTATGGATTCGAAGTTAAAAAAATTTACTTAGTTTTTATAATTAAACTTATTTGTTATTATTGTGCAAGAAGAAAATTCTAATATGCATGCGCACGCACATGTACACATGTAACTTGGATATTTGGTTATTACTTTTCTTATTGGACTAACATATACTCTAACTAACCCAATATTTTAAAAACTAGGAGAATAACATGATCTTCTACTGTATTATATTTGTGTGCTTTATACTTTTAAATATATTTTAGCATTTACATGAAAAATATACACATTGATGTCCATTTCTCAACAGAGTTATCCATCATGGACATAGCAATTTCTTCCATCTTTCTGTATAATATGGTGCAAGGTGTTAACAGCTGCTATTGGAGCTTGCTTGACTCTGTCCACTTGCTATCCCTCAGGGGATCAGCTACGCCAAGCTTGCCAATCTACCACCTATACTTGGATTATGTATGATCTTGGTTTTCAGTAAATGTTTTTTTTTTTATTTTTTAGTGTTGGTTTCTTGGTTTTTGAGGGGAATTGAAGGAGGCCCAGAACTGAATTTTTTGTGTTTGGTTGATGGGCAATGCAGATTCCAGCTTTGTGCCGCCTTTGGTTTATGCTATGATGGGTAGCTCTAGAGATTTAGCTGTGGGGACTGTTGCTGTTGCTTCTCTTCTTATGGCTTCCATGTTGGGGAAAGAAGTTTCCGCGACTGAGAATCCGTCCCTTTATCTTCACCTTGCTTTTACTGCTACTTTTTTTGCTGTGGTCTTTCAGGCAGCCTTGGGTTTATTAAGGTTAGAACGCAGAAATTTGATACTAGTTGGTAATATGGAAAGAGAGACAGAGAGATATGTGATCATTTATGCTTTGTTGTTATCTCTTCAATTCTCAATATATTTTATTCTGAGAGGGTTGTTTTTATGTGCTTTTTTGGTTTAACTCTTGTGGTGGTTGTTGGTTTATTTACAACAGGCTTGGGTTTATAGTAGATTTTCTTTCACATGCAACGATAGTGGGTTTCATGGCCGGAGCTGCAACTGTTGTTTGCTTGCAACAGCTGAAAGGAATCCTTGGGTTAGAGCATTTCACCACATCAACAGATGTTGTGTCTGTCATGCGCTCCATCTTCACCCAAATTCATCAGGTGATCCTATCTCCAATCCAACCCAATACAATAAAAAAAAAAACAAAAGCAAGAGTTCTATATATTAAAAAGGCTTCACACCTTTATCTCTCTAAAGATCTCACTATATAAAAACACAAAGTCTTGCCTTGTAATCTTATGAATAATCACGTGTTTAGACTTTAGAACGAGATGACTGTTGGGCGCACTTTCTTCTTTTTTTGTCATTTTAGTTTTTTCAATGTCATTCATGGTCATCAAGTCCTTTTTTTCCTATGCTCTGCTGAAAATCATAACTACCGAAAAAAGATGTCTTTTTCTTTTGAAACCTGAAGTTCAGAGATTGGTCTGTTTTTATTTTTTTCATTTGACATGTCACGACTCACGACTCATGACTCACGAGTGTCTTTTTTTCTTTTCAAGGACTCTATAGTCTCTATACTGGACAATTATTTGGGTTTCTGACCCGATGGGTCATTTTTGAACGGACAAGTTAATTGCTTTAACCCAGTTTTGACCAGATGGGTCCTTTTGATCTGACCAGTTAAAGGACCAGTTCAGTCCAATTGGATCCGGGCTTAAACCCTCATTGCATATCTGTTTTAACAATTTCTTTATTGGGGAAATGATGAGTGGAAACATGAAATTTGTGATAAGGGTCTTCTTTGATTTTTATAGTTTTATTTTATAATAATGAGTTGATTGCTTGCGTCTTGTTTCTAATAGTTGTGATTGTGATGTTTGTTACAGTGGAAATGGGAAAGTATTGTATTAGGCTGCTCCTTCCTCTTCTTCCTCCTCCTCACTCGCTTCTTTGTAAGTAACTGAATGTGATATCATTTTTTTTTTAATTCTCAACTTTTCAGAGAACAGAGAATAATGTTAGCCTCAAGAATATAATTTATAACATTTTTTATAGAAAAAACCAAAAAAGTTGACATGGGCAAGATGCTCTTTCCACAATAATATTTCATATTTGTGGGCCTTTAGGAAAAAAAAAAAAAGATGCTACAGTTCTCCTCCCTGGTAGTCATTTTGTCTCAAGCTTTTTGGTACAGCCTTTGGCCTTTGGTGAGAAGCATGCAGTCCTACAAATGGGTTTTTTTTTTTTTTGTCTCATCCTTTTTATTTAACTTGTTCTCACTGGCCACCAATTATTGAGCTCCTTAATGCTATTGAAGTGCTAGAAACCCTATTTCTTTTCTTAAAAGTATAGACCAAACCATGTTTTTTTTAGCAAAATGAGGTGATGATTTGATGTTTTCCTGCCTCATTTTAGAGTCATCTATATAAGCAAGACCAATGTCAGTTTCTAGTTCCTTTCATTGTTATCCCCTTGCAAATGCATGAAGTGGGATTTCCCAACTTCCTTACCAACTCTAGGTATTCTATCATCAATCATCATAATTTTAATTCTGGAGACTTGCTAATTTTCATGGATGGAAACTTACTACTTTTCATATTTTAATCATCATACACTTTTAGTTCCACTTGTCCACTTGCTTGATTCATGTTTTCTTTGGTTTTGAGGTCCATTATTGAATATTTTGGTTTTCTTGGTTTTCATCATCACAAAGATAGCTCCCCACTATTCTAGGATGAAGAGATAAAAAAGGGGTGAATCCAATATACATAAGATATGGTTTCAGGGCCAAGACGTTCACAATTTAGTTTACTATTGCAACTCAAGAACTCCATCCCTGGAGAGAGATATAATGATCTTCAAGGACAGTATAAAAGGCATGGTATCTTCAGTCAAAGTGTTGCATCCCCACCCCATTTTGGTGGCTCTGGGTATTCTCATATAGCTTTTCTTTCTTTGTCATTGGAGCTTGCTCTGGGTTCTCTCTTTTTTCTTTTCTTTCTTTGTCTTTGGTGTATGCTCCTGGCCTCTTTTTTCTCTGTTTTGTTTTTAGGCTCTCCATTTTCTATTGGCTTTCTCTGTTTTGCCTTGGTTGCCTTTCTTCTGTATTTGGGGGCCTTGCCCTTTCTTCTTAATTCAATTTACCATTTAGCAAAAAAAAAGTTTACTATTGGTTGTATGCACATGCACAAGTTTGAAATACATTAGTCTTGCAGGTATGAGAAGGTAGCTGAGAAGCACCCATGACCCAAAGAGGATAGCACAATACTTGATGAATGAGAACTAAAGGGATGAACCTCTCACTTGGGTGAACGAAAAGCTACCAGTCTGCGGGATGATTTGGCATTTCTTTCAAAATGGGCTAAGTGGCAGCAACACATCAATTGTATTTTGGATATTTACCGCCTTCATTTTATTGATAATAGACACCTTAACTCTTTTTATGGCCACAACAGTGTGGTTGAATATTGTTTAACAGTAGCCCGATTTGTACTTGATGTGAATATAATGCACCGCCATATTATATAAATACATGAGTTTGAGTGAATTGATGCTTGAACAAGTTAATGAGATTTTGTGTATTAATATATAGAAAATAGAGATTAATTATATAGTTTTTAATTGGCAGATGTGACAATAAATGTGACGTTGGAAGAAAAACTGAAGACATTAATTACAGTGATTTAATTTGAGTGAAACAGTGGGACTTAATGGCATAATCAAGAAAAACATCAATTCCTACAATAAAATAATGATGTTTTTGAATTTTTGAAATTAAAAAAAAAAAACAGTTGCATAGTTATAAACAAGCAATTCTGTCAAGTTGAAATTGACGCAATTGAGTTTCACCTTCGAAATCTATATAGCAGCGATGTGCACAGACGCTGCAAATGATTTTTTCCGACGATAAATAGTTGATGCTCTTGTTACATTGAAATCCAAACGAGAATTTGCGTCAATTTATGATAGTTGCAACTGAGTTTTAGCGGCGAGCATTTAATTACCGGCGAAGATAAAAAAACGCTGCGAAAAGAATTTTTTGGCGGCAAATAGTCAATGCGAAAGAATTTTAGAAAATTTAGAAAATAACGGTCAAAATTAGCAAATGCGTCGATTTGAGATCGATGCAATTTTGTTTTACCCGCCCTCAATTTTTTGCGGCAAATTTTAAAAACGCTGCAAATATTTTTTTGCGGCGATATATAGACGCTGGTAATAAATTTTTAAACGCTGCAACTGCACACTGCCAACTATTATTTGAATCCTTTTTGCGGCGTCTCTTGTAATTATTTGCGTCGGAAAAAAACGTCGCAAATAAAAAGAGTATTTTCGACAATTTTCGGTTATCGCCGCTAAAAGGCATGAGTGAAGGGTTACATGCGTCGATTCAGCGACGAGGTAAAATCGCTGGGAAAAGGATTTCGCATCGGTTATCTGTTTTTTAGCGGCGAAAATGTGCGCCGGGAAAACCAATTTTTCTTGTAGTGAATCCTTCCACAATCCATTTGCGTTAGTTGTTTATGTAACGTATCTTCTCTTGTGAAAAAGAATGATCTAAAATCCCTATATATGCACTATGCAAAAATATCCAGGCCGGGGAGGATATAAAGATAAGAATAGTGTCATTTTCAGAACCTTCCAACATGGAGTAGAGTATCTGCAAAGGGTAATCTTTCTTTTCCAATAATCTTGTGAGACCTATTATTAAGATGATATTTATATGTTACTTTGATGCTGTATGCTGTAATTATTTTCTGCATGTAGCTTAGGGGTGTTCATGGGCCGGGCTAAGGCATATCCAGTGGCCCGACCCGGCTTTCAAAACACTAGCCTCCGCCCGACACGGGCCATAAAAGTTAGGCCAGAGCCCGCCCATTTAATCAATCGGGCCAGGCTGAACCGGGCTTTTCATCACTTTTGTGGTCATCAGAGCACTAATTAAATTAAATTACATGCATTTCTTACACGAGCCGATCCCGGCCGAACTATGGGCTTTCTATCGTTTAATCCAAGCCCAACCCAATTATTAATTGGGCCCTAATTACATATCCAAGTCCTGCTCAAAGCGGGCTAGGTCCGGGTCGGGGTCAGGCTGGCCCAGCCCATTAGCACAGATAAATTGTAGCTAAAAGGATTCATGGGCCGGGCTAGACTCTGCCAGGCTTTTGTTGATCAGATGGATTTTGTTTTTTGAAAAGGCTCGAAGACTGGACCTAAGTCCACCTATGCTAGAAGACCCAACTATATGCTCACCCCAGCCTTACGGATTAGCACAAAGAAATAAAGTTTGGATAATAGACTGAGAGTGGGCGGGCCTTTCAGCCCCATAAGCTGTGTTCATCCTTATGTTAGGCCCAATAACTCAGTGGCCTGTGCTTGGAGAACTTTGAACAGCCCTACATACATCTAACATATACATTGCATGTATCAATCTTAACAGAAATCGTCCAAATCATTCTTTCGGTTTGGGCAGATGGCCCAACCACTTTGATCAGAGGGTCCTCATCATCAGATTTTCATCTTGCAAATGGATGGTTGAAATAAATGGGCAAATATCTAAACTGGATCGTTGCGATTTTCAATCTATTACAAGTCCAAAAAGGAAGCCACAATATGGAAGGTCTTGATTGAGTTACATGCTTGCCAATTGGGATACTCTTTAGTCAGGCCAGCCTGACTCTTCCCCACAATGGGCCATATTTTCTGGACGCCAAATGGGCCAATCTTGTCCTTTCTGTGCTTGAAGGCCCAGCCTGGGCTAGAGTGGCATTACCATCAAGCCTGTGGGCTGGATCAGGCCAACATTATGGAGACTTCCATATCTACCTGTGGAAAAGTGGTTCCACCCATCCTCCAATCGTGGGAAATGGCTTTCCCATGTATATGAAAAAAAATATATTTGATCATATTCCTCTTTCCGCACGAAAAATGCTTACTAAACTAGAGAAAGATCGCAGTGTGTGTAAAAGCAAATCCTTTTCCGTAGAACTGGAGTTACAAAAAATGTGTCCTAAATAGACTGGACCTGGATACATTTTGGTCTGGCCATTAAGCCCCTACTATGTAGATATACTTGTCAATAGATATGATCAATCATAACGCCGTGAAGCCATGCCATAATTGAGAGGATTTATTCTAATATATCTACTATTTGTCTTTCTCTTGCTTCTGGTTCCAAGATAGTGCAATTTGGGTGTGCCTTTACTCGTAAAGCTACAGGATAGGAGATTTTTACTGACAGACAAGTGGGGTTTAAGATTCTTTGAGCACTTTCCACTCCCACCTGAACCAATGGTTCCATTTAGAAAAACCAAGTACAGTCAGTCCTTCCTATCGTTCTTATCGTCTTTTGATGTGGAAAGTGAGGATCTCTTTTCATTGGTGGACAAAAGTATACATACTTTTTTCTTTTTTTCTTTTTGGTAAGAGAAAGTATATACTCTGCCTCCTAAAATCTAGGGTTGACCCTAAAATCCATTTAACATGAGTGATTGCAAGGCTTGGATTTTGGACTGTATAATTGGCTCGTTAGCTAGGCAGCTTCATCACTGAATTGTAGTTCATTCACCGGACCTCATTCTTCTTTCAGAGCCACAGGCTCAATTTGATTCTTGCAATTCCATTGGTGTTCAGTGTTTTGGTTTTAACTCCTCCTTTACAAATTCCAGCAGCATTCTTTGGTGTTTCTTCAACTCTAACTCTAATTTTACCTTCTCTCGTCAAGATCATATAAGCTAGCACATTACTATCAGTATTTTTTATTCCTTCACTTTCTCCTCAAGCATTATCACCGGTGTTGACGGGTCTACTGGCTATAGAACCAGGAGAGATATTTGGAATTACCTTGTTAATACTTCATCCATTTTTTTAACTTCTTGTGTGATTGGCGACTTCATTATTATCCTCACGGCCAAAGAGCAGCTCAGCACCCAACCCACTTCCCGTATTTCTGTTAAGGTATTTAATGACATGGTTTTCGCTTCTGGCCTCAAGGATTCAGAGGAAACAATTTCACTTGGGCCAATAATAGACAAGATCAGGTCTATGTTGCCGCTAGGCTTGATCGTGCTTTCACAAATTCTATTTCGCTGGATAATCTTGAAGATCCAATTGTGACCCACCTCCCTAGGCTTCCCTCATACCACAGTCCCCTCCTTCTGTGCCATAGGAATCGTTTTTTTTTTTTTTTTTTTTTTTTTTTTGCTAACGTTCCTTTTAAATTTGAAGAGATGTGGTTGTCTCATGTTTTCTTCTCTACAATTGTGGAGACAAGTTGGGCTACCCCCTGCAATGGAACCCCCTAGTTCATCAAAAGCCGAAAATTCTCAAGCAAAATCTCATGGTCTAGATAGAGATATCTTTGGCCAGCTAAAAGTTAAAATTGTTGAAGCTGAGAAGTCTGTTATGGACAACCAAATCACTTTTGAATCAAGTCCTTCTGATGCTCTTCTTTTGGACCTGAGCTCAGCAAAATCTTCTCTCCACAATTGCCTAAATGCAGAATCTGCTCATTAGAAACAAATGGCTAAAATCAGATGGCTCCAGGATGGTGATAAGAATATTAGTTGTTTCCACCTTTCCACAACTGAATTGATAGGATTCCAGTTGGTGGAAATCTCTTTGAAGATGAAGGGCAAATCAAAGACCAAGCGGCTATCTTTTTTCTCAAATCTTTTGTAGTCTTCCAGTCCTATACCCGAAGAAGATCTATTCCACATGGTTGGGCCTTCTGTCATTGTCGAGAATCAGATCCTCACTGCAATCCTCTCTTCTTCTAAGATCCAAGAGGTTCTTTTCCAACTTAAGAGGAACAGTTCACCTGGTCCTGATGGCTTCTTTGGGGATTTCTCCACAAACTACTGGCATATTTTTGGCCAACATGTGACCTCGGTGGCAACACATTTCTTCTCTACTAGTCAGATTTTGAGAGCTACAAATGCCTACTTCTAAACTCTCATCCCCAAAAAAAAACAATCACCGGAATCCTTCTCCGACTTCCGTCAATTAGCCTCTTAAATTTCACCTACAAAATTATTTCTAAGATTTTGGCAACTAGGCTTTCAGTCATTCTCCCTCTCTTTAATTCAAATCACCAGTCTACTTTTGTTAAAGGCAGATCCATTCACCACCATGCAGCTCTCGCACATGACCTCCTGTAGAAATTAAGTTCCAAAATCAGTGGGGGTTTTAGACATCGCTAAGTCTTTTGACCAGCTGCAATGGAATTAATCTCCTTTTCAGGGTCCTTCAATTCTTCAAATTCTCCTCTAAGTGGATCAACTTGTTGAGAAAATTGGTTTACACAAACAGAGGATTAGTTGTGATCAACAAAATCTCTTTGCGGTTTCTTCAACTCCTCTTGTAGTTTGCATCAAGGCGATCCCCTATCGCTCTATCTTTTTATTCTAGCGGAGGAAATTCTTAGCTTAAAGGTGCAAGTGCTAAGGTTCGAAGGTGTTATTGTTCCAATTCCCTCAGTTCATTTGACTCCTTGCCACTTGCTATATGTGTCACACCCCGAGCCTGAGATTTCACCCATCCCGAGGCGAGACGTATGCCCACGTGGGGATTCGAGTCAAGCTCACTGAGAATTTGTCCCCACGAACAAGATTCCCACAGGATTTCAGGTGTGAGGTCATAAATCCATCACGTTAGGGTTACCTTTCAATTTCCTGTGAATCTGTATTAATCTGTCCTATATAATTAACCAAACAGATATCCTTTTGAATTCACCAACCATGTCATATTTCAATCATAATCAAGAGCATAAACAGTCCATAGAGTGAATGCTTAAATTCAAGTGAAAGTTAAAGAAAAGAAGATGAATAAAAGAGTAGTGGAAGCTAAGTATTAATTAAGGTTTACAAATACCAAGGAAAATGCAAATCTAAAACAACATATCATCATGACCATCCAAGCCATAAGTCTAGGGTTAAGTGACGTCCAAGAAAGCTCAACACAAGTGATGTCTAAAGGACATCATCAGAAGTCCACTCAGCTAATTACAAGGGAGTTTCTTATTCCTCCTCAGCATCCAGGGCAATGGCATCGAGGTCCTCACCTGTAACGCCAAGTATAGCACCATTAAACTAGGCTAAGCAAGATAAACAAAATATAAATCATATAACATGTGACAAATGAATATCTTGACAAATATAAATCATATGAGGTCAAAGTGTGTACACTAGGCAAGTATGTACATGAATAAGCATGAGACACACGAATCATAAATGACAGATACACATAAATAACAAAATTAAATGGCACATCCACATTAGCTATATTCTCTCAAATTAACCATGTAAATATGAGTAAAAAGTGAGCAGAAAACAGAATAAAACAGAGTGGTGCCACTGGGAGACAGAGGGCCCGAAACTATCCATCATGGACCTAGAGTGTCAATCAACCCTCAGAATATAATCCCATCTATAGAGGGCGAGGAATATAACTAAACTCACACTTAGCTAGGTCCGACTTATGAAATGAAGTGTACAAAATAACAGAATATAGTACACATCTGATCATATCATGTGGTACATAATCAGAACTTATCATAAGTATAACCGAATAGAAATGGAAGTGGATGTAAACATAAACAGGTGCATAAACAAGATATACAAGAACTAAACAAAGGTATGATCAAGTGATACGATAATACTGGAAACGGAATGCAAATGCATGCATATAGATCATATACAAAATCAAGATATGAATCAAGCTAAGCCTACGGTCTTGGAACACTCGTGGTCTTCACCGTCCAACTGAGCATAGTACTAAGGATTCTGGCGTTAGTGGGTTACAAAGGGACCCTTGGCGTTACTTAATTTGGATGCCGAATCCCTTAGTATAACACATTTGATTCGGATCATAAATAAGAAGAACAAGAGGTTCCTTGTGAGTGTACGGTTGCTCACACCGCACCCACATGAATTACAATTCCATTGGGCATGATTTAGGGTTCAAGGATCCAATGCTAAGGTTCAGAACTAAGTCTATAACCACCTAGGAATCCTATTAACTGATTCCAACAGAACCACACTTGGTTCACCTAAGTACGATGTAGGTAGCATAAGTTATAAGGCTAAATTTATTTATTCAGATATCCCCTATCGTTCTCAACCTCTTATCATAAAATTATATGGACCGATGAATTCTACATTCCAAGAGCTTTCCAACGATATGTAGAACTTTAAAATCGGACATACGGATCAAAAGGTATGGTCGTCTAAAGTCGCCACTCGGCTAGCAGTCGACTAGCCGAGTAGCCAGGTCGGTCACAACTTGGCCAGCCGCCTTCTGACAGAGTTCTGGGCTGTCAAAACTTGTGCTCTCGGGAAAAGTAACTGCGGGTGAGGTCAGCTAGCCGCCCGGTGACCCCCTTTCAAGCGAACAGAGCCCAAAATGACCCTGTTTATGGGTATTTTGAGCTCCAATGCCTTTAGGCCTTCCATGAGACATTTTCTTACACATAATGAGTCTCTAATGCTCATTCCAAACCTCCTAACAACATTTCCAACAAGAGAACCAACAAATGACAAAATCTCACATACCCACTTATAAATCTAAAATCAATTTTTAAGCAAGAGACAAAATGAGCTGAAATTGGGTAATCTAGCATAAGATCCATTGCAAGAATCATAAATAAAGAAAAACATGTACATTTTTATAAATGTTTACTTGCCTTTGGTGCTTGCAAACTCAATACCTATAGATCCAAGCTTCCACACACACCAACCAACTCCAAAAAATGCAAAACCCCCTAAAATGCAAAGCTTAAGGTGCAACCTACAATGAGGGAGAAGGGGATATATGCAATGAAAAATAAACTTCCTACAGTTGATTCAAAGAATGAAGATGGAAGCAAAGAAATCTCTTACCAGTGAGGGATGTAGTGAGATGAGGAAGACCAAAAGAGCTTGAAGATGATGCTAGAGAAAAAGAGAGGTTGCTCCCTAGCATAATTGATCCAACATGCACAGCTCTAAGTGCAAGATTTTTGTGAAAATGAAAGGAGAAGAGGAGGTGGAGGAGAAGAACTTTTACAAAAATGAAAAGAAGGAGAATGAAGATTGGCTGATATGGGAGATGTTTTAAATGAGTGTTTCCTAAACTTTGCATGAAGGTACAATCAATTAATGCAAATTTTGGGAAAGGGCTTTTGGCTAGAATGGGCTTGGATGAGCTGGGTCAAAACTTTGGTCCAATACAAAAGTCTAAGTTCATGAGATGCTTTATGCAATGCACCCAAAACTAACAAAAATCTAAAACCACACAAAACCATAAACACTCCAAAATGTCATAATCTACTTAGTTAATGGTCAAACCCCACTAATTCTACCTAGTCAAGCCCATAATCATTCAAAGCAACCATTAATCATCTAATTAAAAATTAATTAGACACTAAACATGATTAGAGTGGGGTCGGGGTGTTACAATATGCAGACGATATCATGTTTTTTCTAAAGGCTTCCAAAGAAACTTGAGCAGATTAATAGCCCTTCTTAGCAAATACCAAAACTCTTTGGGGCAACATCTTAACCTTTAGAAGAGCCACTTGTTTGTGGATGAATGCAGTGTAAGGAGAGCAAGCTCATATGATTGCAAGCCTTCTTCCAACTCCTCAAGCAACTCTCCCCTCAGTCTATCTTGGTGATCCTCTCTTCTTTGGCAACCCAAGACATACTTTTTTCTACCAAGTTTTGGATTCCATCAGATCTAGGCTTTTTGGTTGGAAGATGATGTCTCTCTCTTTTGGAGGTAGATTGACGTTGCTAAAGCACGTCCTATCGTTTATCCCTCTCCACATCTCTCTTGCGATCCCTATTCCAAGTAAAACTTGCCTTCAAATAGAGCGGCTAGTGAGAAATTTTTTGTGGTCAGTGAATTTGGATAGAACGAGATGTAATCTCATTAGATGGAAGACGACTTGTTTACCAAAATCAGAGGGTGCTCTTTGCTTTGCCCAGGGTAAAGGAGTTCAATGATGCATGTATGCTGAAATCGGGTTAGTTGCTACTGCCGATTCTCTATGGGCTATTTGGTGTCGTGCAAGATATCTTAGGCACTCTTATATCTTGAATTCCGGAAATCCAATTGGCGGCTCTTGTATATGGGAGAGATTAAGATCCCTGTCATCTTTTCTTCAAAGGGATAGTAAATGGACTGTTGGAAATGGGCTGTATATCCATCAGTTTGTGGTTTGATAGATGGATTGGTCATGACCTAGTTTCTTTTGGATTTTCAAATACTCACTTCTCAGCAATGGACTTGTTGGAAGTAGGCGGGTCTGGTGGATAGATTTTCAAAACTTTTAACCCACTTGACTCAGGGATCAACTATCCAGAATGCTATAAAACCCAATCCAGGATCCATGTCCTCAATCTCAGCCATCATGATCAGTAAATAAACTTATCAAGAAGATAGAACAACAGCCAACAAGCATCCATAAAATCTACAACATGCAAGGAAGTAGATAATACCTTAGGAGCTCTGTTGTGCTCTAATGGAGAAGTTGTGTCTTTCTTTGATGATGAAACTCTTTCACGTATCAAATAAGAATCTCCAAGACCTATTGATCTTCCACGCTATGACCCGTTTATCATATCTCTTTTCTCAAGAAGATAGGTGAGATCTCTAAGAGAAAACCCTACTAGAAGCTCCAAGGAAACTAGAAGAGAACTAGAAGAGAGAAGAGAGAAAAGATGAGAGATGTGCAACTCTTGCACAAAGGGTTGGGCGTGAATTCTTGTGTGTGACGTCCACGGGGTGTGTCCCCTTTAAATAACCCTCAAGCCTCCTCTTATAACTCTTCTTACTAATTGCATTAGAAGTCTTACTTCCACACTAATTAGTAGCTTACTATTACCACTATTAGAAGTCCCACTTCAAATAGAAATAGTAACTTTTTAATTCCTTCATTTTAGAGTTCAAGTAGAATTAGCAACTTTCTAATATCTTGGGCTAGCATGGGGACCACTAGGGATTCCTTAGAAAGCTGGCTCCAACTGAGACACTGTGACCCCACATCTCATGTGCAATCCGGGCCCACAGTTAATTGCAAATAATACCACTATATAAATGCAATTGCACTCCAGTCTTAGGAATAAATTACAATAAAGACCCTAAACTTTTCAATAACCACAAGTATGCCCCTCTATTAATATCTATAGATCAATTGAAATAAATCTGTCTCATCCAATCTTAGATCCACATCTTATTATCCTTGAGCCCCAATTAATCACTGTGATCATTAGTACCATCCAATTAACTCTTAATCGAAATAGATGCGCACTTACTAATGACAAATCCATTAATTGGCACAAGGGGATAATGTAGATAGATTTCATCTTGACCATTGGATGTTCCCACAGTCCTACTGCCAATTACCCAAGACACCGAGGTGTTGACCTACAGTTGGCCTCACTCATTGGTGATTCAAAGCAAATGAATAGATAGAAACTTAAGTTCATCAATGTCTCAGGATTGAGAGCCTATTGCTAGGGAATTATGAGAGCAGTCCTTAAAATCGAGACAATTTTGCATAAGGTGTTTCTCATGGTCCTTCAATACATCCACTGTACCAGCATTATGATCCAGAATCTTTCATTCTGATGATCAAGATAAATCACACTATCTCATAGTGATCAAAGTGCTGCAACCTTATCAGATGAGATGCCCAGTCTCATCACTGGTTGTGAAGATATTTTTAAGTATAAGATTTGTGACACATGTCTCCTGTATATGAATCTCATCCATATACATATATCACATCTAATATACTAATGGGACCCAGTTCAACTCATGAACCATTATGTCATATGTATTTGGTCATGTGCATTAAATAATAAAACAACATTCATCTCATGAAAGGAAAGCATGATTTTATTGATAAATAAAGAAATTAATCAATTTATTACATCAACTGATGGATTGAGACCATACAATCTAACAATCTCTCACTTGGGCTCATTGTTAGTCAAGGTTGCATCTCAAAGACTTTGGTAGTCAAAGGCTTAGTAAAGGGATCTGCCAGATTGTCCGCAGAGGCTATCTTGGTAATAGCAATATCACCTCTCTGCACAATCTCTTTGACTAAATGATATTTCCTCTGTACATGCTTTTGGCTTTTATGGCTTCTGGGCTCCTTGGACTGAGCGACTGCACCGTTTCTATCACAGTAAACTGTGAGCGGCTGTCGTGCCAATGGTACCACCCTAAGTTCCATAAGGAATCTCTTGAGCCATACTGCTTCCTTAGCTGCTTCACAAGCCGCTACATATTCAACCTTCGAGGTGGAATCAGCAGTACAATCCTGTTTTATACTCCTCCAGCTAATAGCTCCGCCACCAAGCATAAATACATAACCAGAGGTGGGTTTTTTGGAATCCTTATCTGACATGAAGTTAGAATCTGTGTATCCGACTGGAATCAGCTCATCACTGCCATATATTAACATGTAATCTCTAGTCCTTCTCAAGTATTTGAGAATACACTTTACAGCAGTCCAATGTTCAGGTCCTGGGTTAGACTGATATCTGCTGACTAGGCCCACTGCATGATAGATATCCGGTCTAGTACATAGCATAGCATACATGAGGCTACCAATAGCCGAAGCGTATGGTATCGACCGCATCTGCTCCTTTTCCTCAGGTGTCTTAGGACACTGATCCTTGGAAAGGTGCACTCCACGCCTGAAAGGTGTAATACCTTTCTTGGAGTCTTGCATAACAAATCGTACCATTACCTTATCTATGTATGCAGCTTGGGATAAGTCAATCATCCTATTTTTTCGGTCTCAATGGAGTTTGATCCCTAAGATGTAATTAGCTTCTCCCAAGTCCTTCATATCAAAAGTCTTGGCCAACCAAACTTTCACTATTGACAACATTCTTCAAGTCATTGAACTGGTGTTAGACATACATAATGCTACCTCGTTAAAACCTTAACTAGGAAAACCCAGTGAGATAAAACCTATAAAAAGAAAAAGAGTACAGCGCACAAATGTCCTAGGTAGCATACTTCAGGATGCGCCCTGATAAATTACTCCCCCTGATAATAGCAACCATTCACATAGTTTGATTATGAACTCTACGGATGCCAATCTCGTATATAAAAATACTGATTTTGGCAAAGATTTGGTAAACACATTAACCAGATTGGTACTCGAACGAACTTGCTTGACTTCAATTTCATTGTTCTTCTGAAGTTCATGAGTGAAGAAGAACTTCGGTGCTATATGCTTAGTCTTGTCTCCTTTAATGAAACCTTCTCGAATTTGTCTTATACATGCTTCATTATCTTCATAGATAATATTTGGGATACCTGCAATAGAAGGTAATTGACAAGAACTACGACCATGCTGAATCAAAGATTTTAGTCATACAGATTCCCTATTGGCTTCATAAAGAGCCAAAATCTCAACATAGTTGGAGGAAGTAGCTACTAAAGTCTATTTAGTAGAACGCCAAGAAATGGCGGTATTACAATTTAGAAACACATAACCTGTTTGTGATCGACCCTTATAAGGATCAGAGAGATAACCTGAATCTGCATATCCTACAAAACTGGAATCTTTAGATCGTAAGAATAAAATATTCTCAAATCAGTTGTTCCACGCAGATATCGTATGATGTATTTAATACCAATCTAGTGCCTTTGAATTGGTGCGGAGCTATACTTGATAAGTAGATTCACAGAAAATGCAATATCTAGTCTAATGCATTGTGTCAAGTACATCAGGGTTCCAATAGCACTTAAGTATGGTACTTCGGGACCCAATACCTTTTCATTTTCCTCGATGGGACAGTATGGATCTTTCTTTATATCAGGAGACTGGATAACCATGGGGGTACTTAATGGATGTGCCTTGTCCATACAAAATCATTTTAAAACCTTCTCGGTATAATTAGATTGATGGACCAACATCTTATTAGAATTTCTCTCGATTTGCAATCCTAGACAGAATCTCGTTTTCTTAAGGTCTTTCATTTCAAATTCTTTCTTTAAATAATCAGTAGTTTCTTCGAGCTCTTCTGGAGTCCCTAACAAATTTATGTCATCCACATAAACTGTTAATATTGCAAATCCCTTCATGAATTTCTTTATAAATAGACACGGGCAAATGGAATCATTTTCATACACCCTTTTAGACAAGTATTCACTAAGACGATTGTACCACATTCTTCCTGATTGCTTCAGGCTATACAATGATCGCCTTAATTGAATTGAGTATATACTCCTTGGCTTTGCTTCAAGCAAAGGAAATCCTTCCGGAATTTTCATGTGAATTTATATGTCTAAATCCCCATATAAGTAAGCAATTACAACATCCATGAGTCTCATTTCTAGATTTTGAGAAACTACTAAACTTATCAAGTATCCTTGTGCCACTAATCGTGCCTTATATCTTGTAATTTCATTCAGCTAATTCATTTTTCTTACAAACACCCACTTGTAACCTACAGGGTTAACATCTTTTGGGGTTTGTACTATAGGTCCGAACACACCACGTTTATTGAGAGACTTAACTCTGCTTTGATGGCATTTTCCCATTTTGGCCAATCCTTTCTTTGTCGACATTCATTTGTAGAACGTGGTTCTGTGTCCCAATCATCATCATCATTTTCCTTTTATATTTGTGTAGCTACCACATATGCAAATGCATCATCGATGATAATCTCATTTCTATTCCATCTCTCTTTTAAATAATTCTAAAGTGTAGAGATCTCTTCATTTTCCGGTACCGGTGCCTCTTCAGGGGCTTCCAAAGTCTCACCAGGGACTTCCATAATTTTAGAGAGAACGAATTTTATTATAACCTCTTCAGGAGCGTTATGTGCCTCTTCAGGAGGAACCTCTTCGGGAGCGTTACTTGCCCCTTCGGGAGGAGCCTCTTCAGGAGTGTTTACGTGCATCTTCGGGAGGAGCCTCTTCAAGAGTGTTAATTGCCTCTTCGGGAGGAACCTCTTCAAGAGGGCTACATGCCTCTTCAGGAGGACGTGATGATGATTGTTCATTTCTCATTTTCCGCAGAGCTAAGTCCTTTAAACCTATAGGACTGTCATGCTTCTTGCGTATTTCATTTTCACATTGTGAAGTACGTGGATTTAGATGAGACAGACTTGAAGTATTCCATGTTAGTTCTCGTCGTTCTTCAGGAACGGGTTGTTACAGGAACAATACATTCTTCAGGAACTCTCTTATCTCCCCCTAACGGCCGGAATATTGTCTTATCATATGGGCTCTTCTGGAGCCTTTAATTATTTTCACAGGTCCAGCTATAGTGGAAACCTTTCGAAGAATGAACAGCAATTTTAAGAAAAAATTCTGATTTTTCAGAATGGTATGTGTTATGGCACTATCTACCAAACATAGATTGTCATCAGTCCCATGATTCATACCTTAAATAATAAATCAATATAACTATACAATCACGTGATAAAACTGAAATAATTAAACTATTCACCATAAGTTAAGACAATAATGAAAAATAAAGATCTCCATCATAAAGGAAAAGTCTAAGAAACATGCATATCAAATGAACCAAAAAATCAAGTTTGTGAAAGTTCAAAGAATTATTGGTCTTCTAGACCATGCCAAAGGGTACTCTCCATATAAATGCCTTGTTATTTAGAGGTTGGCCAATGAAAAGTTGGAACGATTCCATCATCATCCACCATTAGTGAGTGGATTTTTAGTCATCAGGCCAAGTTTCTGGTTAACTCTCACGTTGCCGATAGGACTCACACCCCCAGATCCGTTTGGCCATACGGGATCCGTTCCGTGTGAGTCCAGCACCAATAAGGTCACCCATGAGTCCATCTTCGGAGCCCTGGGCTTGATTGATCATGTGGGATAGGTCGGTCAATGAGAAGTTGGAACATCAGGTTCTTAACTTTAAGAATCAGAACAACTAGTTCTGCTTGAATTAGAACTTCATGTTCACAAAACATGAAATTAGAACTACAGGTTCTGTCAAATCTTCAAGTTTGAAGTAGAACTTCTGGTTCTAACAATTGATTAGAACTTCAGGTTCTAACAATTGATTAGAACTTGATTAGAACTTAATCTTCAGGTTTGATTTCATAGCCTTATAATTTGTTTAGATTTGAACATCAAAAACTCTAGGTTTTGATTTATGGATATGAATCTACAGATTTATATCAGTATTCCAACTTCTATGACTACTGGTCCATAGATCGGTGAACTTCAAGTTCAGATTTAGAACTTCTGGTTCTATTTTGTGATCCATTCATAGTATTGATAAATGTAAATTAAAAGAAAAATCATGCAAGAAGATGAAAAGTAACCAAACACTATAATTAATGTAAACAAGCATTATAAACTAGTTGCATGCGTTCGAGTAAATTGATTTTGGAGAATGGCTTAGATACTACTTACTGTATTTGAAGAAAAGTATTACCCTTTTCTAAAATCCGATCTGTGAAGGATTCCGCGATGAAAATCCGCGTTGGGAAGGAATCGGTGCAAGGAAACCGCAGTGAAAATCTGCGCTGGGAAGGAATCTACAATGAAAATCCATGCTAGGAAAGAATCTGCGCAGGGAATCCGCGATGGAAAGGATTTCGCGATGGAAATCCGTGCAGGGAAGGATTTCTCCATGAAAATCAGTGCAGGGAAGGATTTCTCTTCTCTTTGGGTAAGAAGACGGGTATTCTTCATTCTCTTAGAGTTTCGTGCTGATAACGTGTTAGAAAAGAGAGAGAGAGAGAGAGAGAGAGAGAGAGAGAGAGAGAGAGAGAGCATTTCTATTATCTCATTAATGTATATACAAATACAAGGGGAGATGCCTATTTATAGGCAAAGTAACCTCATAAGAAAGGAACCATAATTCTGACCCTAACTCATCTTAAGTGGGCATCCACCTAAGATCCATATCTTATAACAAGAATGACCATTATCATGCTATATATTAAGACTTAAGAGAAAGCCATGTAGATAAATGTTGTGTGAATAAACAAGGTAATTGAAGATCCTAAGGATGGCTTATGTGATGTAAAAATGCCCCATATAACCAACTAGATATAAATAGGTGCTAAAGAGGTCCCTCACTCATCTTTGATTGATACGGTCGTTGACACCTCAGGGGTTGATTGGGGTTGATCAATCACATGATCCCCAAAATGGATAAGAACTACATGCCATTAATATTTTTGGTGACTACAATTTCTACTATATATATCCAAATGAATATTATTACTTTTGATGGGTTGCACCATTTGAAAACACAATGATTAGATATCAAAATAGTAGTTATATACCCATGAGAAACGTTTTCAAGATATATTAGTGATTTTTATAATCTTATAAATGTTCCATTGATTGAGTTGTACTTCAATGGCTATCTAACAAAGAGACCGGCCTCATCGGCTAATTAGAAGATAAAAAAATACCATATGGTGGATTAATTTGATCAGGTGTGCCCAAATTAATATACTTGTCATTATCGTAAAGTACTCAATGGATCTATAAAATTGTGTAAACAGAGAAGTCATAGTGAGTGACATGACTATTTCATAGTACTATGGCTTAACTATAACGAGAGATTAACTAAACATAAAATTTATGCCCATCATCATACATACTACTGTCTACAGTCATCCGAAAGGTTTTGCTACAAGGAAGAAGTCAAGTTGGTCATTAAATAAGTGTGTATGTCTTACATAAGGTCAAACGAAATTGAAGGGGTCAACTTAAAACACTGAAAGAGCTAAGCAATTTTTATTGCATTGTTCATATGAACATGGGCCACAAGTTAGACTTCTTGGCTTGAAAATGCTATTAATCTCTTAATTAGTGTTTGATTCCGATTGGACAATTAGAAAGTTTAGTCTAAGCAAGGTTGGAAAACTCGGCGAGTTGACCCTTTACTCTGCCGAGTCACCTCGTTTTGATAAAAGACCGAGTCAAATATAAGGTAAACTCAGCGGAGTCAAATATAACTTACTAATTTACTTGAGATTTGGAGATAGTAATTAAAAAATGATTGATTGAGATGTAATAAACTTACTTTAGCAACTTAAAAATGATTGATTCAAATGTAATAAATTTACTAATTTGAACTTATTATTAAGACATGTAAATGAGATTCCGGGATCCGGGTCCTAGAGATAGGGGGAGCTTAATTCTATGTCAATTGTGATAAATTTTAACTGCTTTTTACTATTAAGCACAAGTGGCGTTTATGAAAAGTAAAGTGCGGAAGCATATAAGATAAACAATCACCACAAACACTAACCACAACACAACAATATATAGTGGTTCGGCCAAAATACCTGCTTTCACTCTCTGCTTGTATGTCTCTACAACTCGTTGCAATATGCTTTTCTTAGGCTAACCGATAACCTTTAGGGCCCTAGATCTGAGGATTCCTCGTTGCCCCTGGAAAAGGAGGATTCTTACTAAGTATTTGCTTAGTTGAGGATTCCTCACATTCCACATTTGATTAGAACTGTGAAATGGTAGAGAATTTCCCCAATCCATATTTGACGCTAAACTCGAAAGTCCATGGAAAATATGCAGTCCACCTAATCTAAGTTCTTTGAGTGTTAGCCATGACGAAGATGTGCAATGGTAGCAAATGGGGCCCACTTAATGATATTTTACAAAGCAAGATCCCTTATTACAATCGTGTATGATTGAACTAATGGGACCCACTTCATGATGTTGAACAAACTAAAACCCTTATGACAGGTGTGCGTATGATTGAATTGATGGGCCCCACTTCTTTTCCACTAATCAAACTACATTTCCTGAATGAGATTCAAAATGCCACCACTAATCAAACTACATTTCCTGAATGAGATTCAAAATGCCACCACTAATCAAACTACATTCCTTTATAATTAATTGCATATAATGGGCTCACCTCTACAATGGCCAACATTTATATTAACCTCTTCCGTATAATTGAAAAGCAACAAATGTAGTTTGATACAAGTCTCCATGAACCAATGGATAGGGAGGGTAACTGCTACCAAATGAATGGGGAGATATATAGATAGATTTGAAGAGAGGGGAGAGACAGATTATAGATTTGCAGAGAGAGGGGAGAGACGGATTCCCACGAGCTGAAGATGAGAGAGATAAGAGATAGGGATCTGCAAAGATGTGGTAACACGGATTTAGATGAGTAGTAAATGAGTGAGAGAGAGGTGTGAAAGAGCATACCTGAGACCGAGATGAAGACATAAGCAGAGAGAAGCATTGCTCAAATATGGAGATGACGAGAGACTAAGAGACATAGAGAGGCCTTGCTAAACTCGTTCCAAGGGTTTGGACATCGGACGGAAGTTGAGAGTTGTTCGAAATAGACCCTTTCACGAGAGAGCATACACGAGACGGATTAGAGTTTGTAAATCACAGGGCTAAGATTTTAACCTGAGGATTTGGAGATCTGAAGGGGGTGGTCCGATGCCAAGATCCTTAGTAGCAAAGATTTGAAGCCACGAAAATCATCCGAGATTTGTACTTACCAAACATGAATTCTTATTGATATTGTGGAAAGCGAGAGTCCTTTCCCTGATGATTTCAATACCAAGCATGCCCTTACAATATGATTTTTATTAGGCTAAGCAATAACCTTTACAATAAGCTGTTTTTTAGGCTAAGCAATACCTTTACTCCATTAGGGTATTTCTCTCTAAGATGAGTCTCAATACACTAGAAGAGATAAGTTTAAGTACAAGAGTATGCCTCGAAGATAGGTTGATATGAAAGTGAATATCCAACTCAATACACACAATAAAGATGTAAAGATAGAAGTTCAATGTGTACGCACGATACCTTCAATCAAGTTTTAAAAGATGGCTCATAAGAGTATGCCAAAGGCATTTAAGAATGTAAACCACAAAATGATTTGATTGAAGTGAAGAAACCAATCATATGTAGTGAAAAAGACGACTTGATATTGATATGAAAATCAAGTCTAAACAAGTTGTATGGAATTTCAAAATGAAAACAGGTAATGAATGAGCATAGTTATATCCAAAAACACTAACTGGTTTAAAATAAATTTCATGTTATGGAAAACAATAAACTAGAAGTCAAACATTCATAGAAATCATCCTATCAAAGAAATTCAAAGGTTTAAACATGCATGAAAATCATATGTCATGGAAATCCAAGCTTACTTGAAATGATTCAAATGCTAAATCCAAGCTTTTGCATTTTCATTGACTCTCTAGCCTTTCTCAAGTCATTATCCTTCCTTGACCCTCAAAAGCTATTGAGAATTCCACACATGGGCTTTGGAATAAGATGAAGTTTATATAAGAAGTTTTCCAACAGCTAGTTCTTAGTCAACCATAGGCCCCAACGGTTGACTAACAGCTAGTCCTCAATCGACCGCAACCCAATCCTCGGTCGACCGCACGAGGACAATGCACAGTCAACCTGAATCCCTAGATTTCTATTTTTTTAAAGTAATTTTCAGGTGGAATTTTTTTTGCCATGGAAACACATGCTTAGATTCATGCACAAGTTGATTCAAAAATATTTTTCAAAGTATGAACCTAATATGCCTAAGATGATTTGAAAATGAAATCACAAGCATGCATGTCCAAAATTCCAATCTAAAGAGACAAAGCTATACATGAAACATCCAAGTTTTAAAGTTCAAACCATGCATAAAAAATCAAGTTTTAAAGTTATAAGACCATACATGAGAAATTTAAGATTTCAAGATTTGAAAGTTAAGTGCATGTATAAAAAACCAAATGAAAATTCAAGCTCAGCAAAAATGAGCATGCATCAATCAAATTGCAACACAAAATCCCTAACAGTAAATAAATGTATATCTACGTTTTGTAAGTAGTTGGTCTATTTTTCAATATTTCTAAAATAATTTTTACAAAAACATGACCCTCCCAAGTCAGTGAGTTGACTCTCTCTCTCTCTAAATCAATATTTTAGAGTTGGAGGAGTAGAGTCCGAGTCACGAGTTTTCCAACCTTAAGTCGTAAGAGCTTATTTTCAGTTTGAGGGTATCCGTTAAACCTTTAATTAGAGTTCTACTTAAATTAAAAGTAGAGGCAAAAGCCTCAAGAGACTAGAAATTTGTTTCGATCTTACATTCTTAATAAAAGGTTATGACTAAGCCAAAATGGTAAGATGCGGAATGTTTTGAACAAAAACATTCCTCATAAAAATGGATTTTTTACTTAAATACCCTATTGTGTTACCCCATTAATTTCTCCACAAAATCTTTAGTCTTTTTTTCGCCCTTTTTACTACATAGGCTTCTTTAGAAAAAAAAAACCTTAGCTCAAAATCCCTCAAAAAAAAAAAAAAAAAAAGAACCATCAACCACTTCCCAAGTGTGACTCTACATCAAATCATTTGCAGTCTCATTCGACGCTTATGTTTTGTTGTTTGTTTGTTTTTTTTTTTTTTTAATGTTTCCAGCTACTTGCACGTAGTTATGGCTTTAAGCACCTTCCTTCTTCTTTCCAAAAGAAAAAAAAAGCAATTTTTTTTTTTTTTTTTTTTTTTGCTAAGATGCAAAAGGTTGCATTAAGAGAAAGCTTGGGCTATGCAAGAGTAGATCCCCACAAACAAATTTAAAGAAAAGAAAAGGCCCATACAAAGATGCATGCAAAGCCAAGGGCAAAGAACTACAATACAAATAAGGCCAGAGGAAAGAGTTCAAAAGGAGGAAAACCCAAAGAAAAACACAAGTTACGGGAGGTTTTCCAACAAGCGATTCAAAATGGGGCTGCAAACAGGTTTGGACAATAACAACAGCAATTATACAATTTCTACTTTATTTTGCCAGTTATCTCCAATATATTAAGTATATTTTTAATTGTGATTTAAATCAAAATTATATTAAAATTTTGATAACATGATTATATAATAATCTATCTAGTATACTAAATATAATAGGTAACAAACAATCACTTAGCTTATCCAAACACTCTACAAAGTTGTTATTAACTTGAGAGATATCAGGGTCATGCATTTGGCGCAGAATCAAAAGCCATATGGAGTCCTATCTCTCCAAAATCAGGGTCATGCCTTTGGCGCAGAATGAGAAGCTCGGCCCACCTAATTCACCAAGGTAGTAGATGGAAGATTGGGGACGGTAGGTTAGTGGATATCTGGTTTGATAATTGGGCAATGGACCAACCTCTAGCTTCTATTTTCAACCAATTTTCCTTCCCAGCGTACCATTGCCTCTCCTCCATTTGGAGTGGTAGCAACTGGGAGATCCTATCAGGCATCCTAACAGCAACAACTTCACTTCTCAGCAATGTTGTCCACAACATCTCCATGGAGGCCCGATAAGCTGATCAGTTGGTCTGGAAATCAAATCCAGGAAAAGGGTTGTCCTTCAAAGAAGCCTGGGAGATGTCAAGAACCAGTTACACTTCTGTGTTTTGGGCTAAATGGTCTCCCCTGATCTGGAACCCCTATCTTCATCCAAAAGTCTCATTCTTTGCATGGCGGTTGTTGTACGGGAAGAATCCTTCTCAAGATAGAGCTCAAGCTTGCAGTTTCAGCCTAGCTTCCCGTTGCTGCTTTTGCAAGTCCGAGCAGGAAACTACTCCTCATCTTCTCTTCTACTGTGAGTTGGCATCTACCATCTGGAACTAGATCCTTCAAGCCTCTGAAGTCTCCTTAGTTGGCCCTCTATCCCCTTCTAAGCTCCGGTACGCTCTCTCCAGCAATAGTGACAGCTTGGCCTGCAAAGGGGTAGCCTCCATTTTCTTCTCTACCTCCTTTGCTATTTGGAAATATAGGAACAATTACATCTACAAGAACTCTAGAGTCTCTCAGACGAAGGTCACAAACTATCTGTCAGTGCTTCTCTTAGCTTCTCTCAAGATAGAAAAGCTTTTTTTCTGGAAGACCTCTACAAGCCTTCTATAATTTTTTGTCTACTCTCCCTTAATTTTGTTTGGGAGCTCTGGCTTTCTTGCTCTTCTTCTTCTTCTCTGCTTGCTTGGTGGTAGCTTGGCTCCCCTTGTTTTGGGTTGTTTAGCTTTTTGCTCTCTCCCTTTTTTTGTTGTATAGCTTCTTCCCCCTTTTCTAATACAATTTGCCTCTAGCGAAAAAAAAAAAAAAACTTGAGAGATCAAAGCTTGAAACGTACTATATATTCTTTCTTTTTAATTAGAACTCATCAAAACAAAAGATATAAGAAGCTAAAGATATGTCGATAAAATTAATAAGAAGGATGTGGTATAAGATTGAACTGTAATTCATGTTATAATATAATTGTACCAGCATCCATAACTATAAGTGAAATCAGATGTAGACCACAATTTATTTAGTATAGAAGTCCCACATTTCACAAGTCTTAGCCATTCAAATTCACATATTTTCATGAAGTGATACTCTTCCAGTTGTGAAAGTATATTCTTTACTTAAATTTATACTTTTGAAATTGAGAAAAAGCTCCCCTTTAAATATAATTTCCTTTTGTTTGTTTACCAAACATGCTAAAAAGAAATAAGATTTACTGTTTAGAATTCAAGAAAACTAGAGCCATTTGTTTTAGACCTATAATATAACTATCACTTTTTAAATTAGACTAGAGTTTACAAAGGAGCTTTAGGAATTTGAGTTACTGGACTGATGTGATTGTATTTAGCAGCCATGTTTAACAAGTGAAACTAGGAGTTATAATCTCATAAATATGTAGAGAATCCAATGGCAAGATCTATCAAAAGAAGTCCTTTCTCTTTCAATTTTTTTTCAGTAGGACCTTGATCTAAATAAGATCGAGGAATTCTGAGATTGAATGCACTTACCTTCGATGGCTGCCATACGGACCGGGCTGTTGTTGGACTACATCCTTTGCTAAATCCCCCCAGTGAGAGTTCCACACCACATACAGAAATCATCTAGTTACCAATTGAGCCAACTCTGCATTTTTCGTTACACATGTCAACTCATTGCATAGTGTCGGTCTTGATTCATTTAGTTCATCCCACTTGAATTGGTAAATTTAGCAGGCTTGCAAAAACCTAGGTTGTTTGTTTGCATTAGAGTATATAAATTGAATAAATAAGAATCCATGGTCAACTAATGCACTCCGTTGAAGGATTACTAAAGAGGTAAGCTGAGAATGATGTAAACTAAGGGGTAAAGAGCAATGTAGATTGGATCATGATTAAAGATTTGAATTACAAAGTTGATGGCTGGGCATTCATCTCTCATCTTTCCTTAATTTACTGTCCATTAAAGAGAGGCTTTTTGTATTGTCAGTTTTGTATGTTAACCTTGGATTTTCATTTTTAACCACTTATGGTATGAGTTTCTATGTGTTTTATGCAAACAAACAAACTAGGGTGTGTTTATGCACCCCACCCTTCTGCATGTGTTATGTTTGTTCCATGCACGCCAATTCATTGCAGGAAAAGTGATCAACAGACCGTTCTTTTTCTTATGAGGATTTCCAAGCATTACATGAACACGTCCTTAATAAATTATGGCACATAAAATATGAACAAAGTTCATGGTTGTATGTTAGCAATTATAAGCAAGGCCGACTATATTCGGTTCATTTGCACTCAGGGGCGGACCTACATGTACGCTC
The DNA here is from genome assembly GCA_038049695.1 of Cinnamomum chago. Classification (NCBI taxonomy): domain Eukaryota; kingdom Viridiplantae; phylum Streptophyta; class Magnoliopsida; order Laurales; family Lauraceae; genus Cinnamomum; species Cinnamomum chago. Next base: position 40,086,244 of record CP142453.1, on the reverse strand, counting down.
ATTTGCAACCCCACCCCCCCCCCGTTCCATTTTCTGAGTCCGCCCCCTGTTTACACTAGTGTTTGTACCACACTCATCAATATACATTCACTAGGGTCTTTGCTTGATATTGAATTCCTAGGATTTTTAGGTCAAGCAAGGATTAATAGAAGATAGATAAGGGGAGCATCAAATAATTTCACCTATAATAGAAAGTGATTACACATGGGCCAGGGTCATATACTCATATCTACGTCCCGACCTTTATGCTCCTCACTTTAGTACTCAATAAAACCCTTTTACTATGAATTCATGGGAATTCAGTAAGAAGGAGAAAAGGGACCGGGGCCTAAAGAAAAAGGAAACACCAAAATCTAATATCTGATATGACTTGCATATCCTATATTTATACAGTCACTCAAATCGGATCTAATAAATGATTTGGTTGCCGCAACAAGTGGTGTACATAAATATTATTAGTAGTTCAACTTTCCTATGCCAATTTGCTGGAGACAGTGTCCAAGGTCAAAGGATGAAGCTAATGAGGCAATTTATCATCTACAATGCTGCATAAATGAAGTAATATATTATGAATTATTAGTAATAATAAAGATTAGCATTGCATCTGATGATCATTTCCATGAGTGGGCTGTAAGAGACAACTGATTATATTAGCTGTTAGAGATAAGATTTGATTTGATAGTGTTAGAGATTTTAGGAACTTGATAAGATTAGTTATCTTATCTTTGGATAGATATGGGTTCATTACCCAGAGATAAGGATTAGTTTAAATTTATTACAATTATTAGGGATTTTGACCATACACTTGCCTTTAGAATTAGATATGCGTTCCTACTTGTTTAATTTTAAATGATATGCCCTCCTACTTGTTCGATTTTAAATGACTCCCTAGAGGTATGTTGTATTTGTTATATGAAAAAAAATAACCCTCATTATATGATGTTTGCAATATGTTGGATCAGCCTTGTCTTTCCTTTTCTATATATAGTGCCCACTTCATATTTCTCTACTCCTCTTGGACAACTATATTCTCCCTTTTATAATCTCTCAAGGTGATGGATCCTTCCTTTTTTTTTTTTTTTTTGCTAGGGATGAAAAGTTAAAACCTATGAAACATGAATTAATGTATTTTTTTTCTTGTCCTATTTTGGAATAAGATAACTTAAATGGTAGTGTCTTTTGATGTAGGATTTTCTAAAAAGTATACGTTGCCATTTGGATTTGATTTATTTTTATTTTTATTATTATTATTATTATTTTGAAGTTCAGGTTTGAGGGCTCATTTTTTTCACACAATTCAGGTTTGGGGGCTCTATTTTCCACACATTTTAATGTGTTAATGATGGAAGGTGGATGTGGTGGACCATGTTGGGTGATCTTGGTCGTTAATCTAATGATAGAAGATGGTTGTAGCATTGGGTAGTTGGTTGAAATTGACTTTATAAAATTACAAATCTATATTTTTTTATTGAATATATTTTTTTAAATTAAGATTTCTAGCTTGATCGAACAAAAGTTCGATAAAAAGGAAACTAACATTGAGAAATTCTACCCACTAGATTGGAGGCTCAAATCGATAACTACAAAAGTATTATAACTAAAAATAATATTGGAAAGGAAAAATGACTACTAAATAATTGGGTATAATAGAGCTAGACCAATTTTAAACATCATCATCCACTAACATGAACACAAATAAAACATGCTTAAAAATCAAGTAAAAATGCAAAAATTCACTCCAAGAGTTAATTGATTTATGGTCCTAGCCCATGTCCTCAATTGGACATGGATCAAAATATAACACGTTTATTACCTTTAACACATGCCCAGTAAGATCCAATCACGCCATGGACTGATGTTCAAACCAAACCTATTTTAGTCCCTTGATGGGACCAAACTATTTCCTTTTGTACATTTGCTTAATTAGGAATCATTTTTTATTGGTGATCCACACGGTCACTTCAGACAGGTCCTTGATATATACCTACCAATGTACCATTTCCTCTGTAAGTCTTATAAACACCATGAATCAAATCCCAATCAGGCCCACTTAAGAGGTTTCTATTTTAGAGATAGTATATACTGTGCAACATCCCATAGTGAGGGGCATTTCAATCGTTTTTTTCTGTAGACAACAAATATAGCACACCTATGGGGAATTATTTAAAATTTGAGAAGCTGAAAGGCATATCTAAATCTAAAGGCAAGTATACAGTCAAAATCCCTTATTATTATTATTAGGTTGCATAAATTGAGATTCTTTGGATGAATCTCATGGTGATTTAATGTATTCAATGCATTTGTTTCTTTGAAAGTCTTTATGTACTGCATAATCAAATATTGTTCTTAATATGATTTCTGAAAAATGAAAAACCAGCACAAAATATTTGTAGAGACTATTTAGTAATTAAATAAGTAATGTTCTAAAGAAACTCTAAATGAGGCCCACATAACCCTAAATCTTGACTGGTATGCACTTTATATCATTAAATATAATGAGAAATATGAGTCATTTTTTGGAGTGACAAGGTAGTTTCTAGCTTAGGAATGATCAAAGCACTTGGAAGTATGACAATCCTAGGGTTTGGAGTTTGAAAGGCCTTTCTATGACCAATTTACATACAAAAGTAGAAGCCATCCTATACCAAGGGAGTTTTTTTTTTTTTTTTTTCTCTCTATCTTCACTTTTTGTCTTTTCCTCCTCATCGCCCAAACTTTTAAGTATGAAATTCCGATGATCAAACGGAGGAGCCCACCTATCCCACCTATCCCGTCTTATAATCAGCCTGAGCTGCCCCCCCAATGAACGGACTCAAATTTAACACTCATTAGAGTTGTATATGTCCTACAGGATAGACTATTCTAAGATAGGATTGATCCGGAGATTGATCAAGTGCTGCCTCCCAACACAAAATTGGACAAGGCAGCCTCGAACAGATTTGTAAAATAGCAGACACCCAATGAAAGGAATGATGCGACTGTTTTAAGTACATCAAAGTTGCTCAGATCCTACCCCATTAGATCAAATAGGATGACTGCCAAAATGAATTATTAAAGGAATAAAATAGAACTAGTACGTGTCAAATTCATGGGTTTTCTATTAATTATAGAGGGCCGGCCATGGCGGCCAAGTAGGCCACAAGCCAGTCAGACCCCAAATTCCTGAATAATTAATAAAAAGAAGAAATATTTAAAACTGCCAGTTAGCATGTTTATACTTATTTCATCTGCAGGATCTGATCCGATCTACCTTTTGTTTCACAGATTGTAAATTAAGGCCGGCAAAGAATAGGTGGCCCCTTATATTTAGAAAAAAAAAAAACATTGAAAGTAAATGAGAACAATAGTTTATAGATGTTCAAAATAAGCTTGTGGTCATAATCATATTTACCAAAAATACATAAGCTTGTGGCGACTTGATGAGAGGATTGATCTTACTTTTGGGGATGGGGATCCACAAATTGAACCCCACAACTGATCAGCTAAGATCTTCCAATATGCGGGTAATTAAGCAGCTAGGGTTAGCCATAATCATATATATATATATATATTTATATCCTTCACACTTGCCATATAGATTCACATGATTCTGTCCATCCAAATTGTTGGTTCTGCTGCATACCAAATCGCATGGACCACTCTTATCAACATGGGTCCACTATTCGGAAAGACCAGATTCACGTACATGCATGCATTCATGAGTACAATTATCAACCAGAACATAGGACTAGTAAAACTGACCCAACAAAATGAAATGAATACTAACCATTTGCTCCGGTTACACCATTCACACACTCCTTCGATACTTAATTGCCGGATATCAACGGCATCAGCACAGCGATCAATGTGATATTGGCACGGCTCAATCAGATCAAAACACCCAATTACCACAAGTTCCGACTTGATTGAGCCACACCAACATCGCACTTTCACCTGGCCCACCGCGATCGTTCTTCGTCGAAGAGAACCCAAAAGGATCCCCACTCTGTTGCCTGATTTGTCTTGAAGTTTTAGGGGTTTTGATCTAACTGAGACCGAGAAACAGAAGCAGAAGCTGATGTAGAACACATAACATGTAGAGAATAGAGAATAGTACAGGAACAAGGAAGATAGATGGAAAGTTGGATGGAGAAGGAAGGAAGGAGAGTAGAAATAGAGAAAGGGAGAGTTGAAGGGAAGATGGGAGGATGGTTGAGACGTCCAAATCTTTCCTTCACAAAGAACAAGGTTGTAAAATAATTATGAGTTTTCTTGTTATGGTTTTCTTAGGGTAGTGGTTGATGACATATTGACATGGTCATACAAAGGCATGTTGTCTTTCTAGAGAGAATCTCCCCAATTTCTCAAGTTTTATCAGGTTGGCTTGTTTACCTAATTGGGTATCCGTCTCTTTAAGTTGAGTCATATTTATACCGTATTTGTACCATTAGGTGGGGTCACTGTTCAAGCTGTGGGGCCTAGCTACTAGTAGAAGACAGGCCCATGATCATATAGTTATTGTTACATATGGTTGTTTTCACAATTTGGTGAATAGGGTGCTAATTAATCATGGTTTTAAAAGGGCCAAATTCGGGTTAATATTTCACGAGAATAATATTTGTGGCACTACCTGTCATCACTAATTCACTACCATGCACAAATATCTAATGCTTCCATAGGGTTGCAAAAGGGACGGTTTCAAGTCAGAAATATATTGGACATAGACTGGGACCAATTTATAAAAAACGGTTTCAGATCAAGTTTTGGCTGGAGATCTATTTTGTTGGTTCCAAACCCGGTTTTCTAGAAATACCAGAATCCGATTCTGAAACCTGGTCCACCTATAGGACTGGAATGTAGTTCCCAAATCGGTTCTACCTTCTCTTCATTTTTTTTTTAAAATAAGTATATCATTCAATTTATAACATTGTATCAATTCTAATATCACCAGTACTATACATAAAAACATCTCAAAGAGGTTGACCTTGAGGTACAGTTTGCAATATCAAAGACTCGTATGTCGTGTCCATAGGTCAGAATCTATATAGACCCGAAACTAGACCCATTTATCAATCGAGACTTAAATTGGGTTCCAGACCCGGACCCGTTTATGAATCAAAACTTAAAGTAGGTTCTGAACCCGTTTCTTTTTCGGATCGGAACTTTCAGGTAATCAAAGAATCGGATACCCGTTTGCAACCATATCAATATGACACTTAATAGATGATCCTGACCCTTCAATCACCAGCATGATAGCAGCTGGTGGAAATGACTGCTTATGATTTTTTAAAACCATTACAAGCAATCCTAGTTATTATTATGTTAACACTAGAAACATTCAGATTTAAAAAAAAAAAAAAAAAAGGGTGGGACTGCGCCAATACTATACTAGTGCTGTTAACGGCCCTTAAATCGAAATGGTTGAGCCAAACCTGGCCCATGATATTAGTTCTTAACAGCTCCGGGTGATTTGTTGCTGAACACGAATGGACCAGATCCCACAAGTAACATTTAAAATTTTCATTCATTCAAATAACTTCAAGGGGTTGAGGGTTCAAAACTGCACTGCCACGGGCTACAGGAGATTTACCTGGCTTCCCTCGAGCCCGTAGGGATTAGTCTAGCCCAAGGGCTGGGACACCCTTCGTTGTCAAAAACATAACTAAAAAAAGAAGACACTCATGAAACGCACCCGTGCTTAACCTAGGCAATACAAGTCATACAAAAAATATTTATTATTTGAGTTTTTTTATAAATTTTGAATATTTATAATATAAGTAAAAATATTATTTTGGGTGATCTGGATTTCGTAGATCCATTGTGTGTAACCAAGAATAGAAAATAGATGTACTATTTCAAAAGAAAAGAAAAATAAATAAATAAAAAAAGATCTGCTATTTATTATCTACGGATGAAAAAAATATCAAATTCATTAAACTTATTATCTAAAGTCGTTGACCAAGTGCCCTACCAATGGGTCCCATTATATTCATTGTGCCCACATGGGTAGCACTATCCATAAATGACTTCACAAGTTTAGCCAATGACAAATGTTCAAATGGGCGGGTCTCATTGTAACCCCATTAAAAAATCACATCCAATGACAAATTCAGATGTGTGGGTCACATTATATCTCCATTCAAAATAAAAAAAAAATACATCTAATGAGAAAGTTTCATATGGGTGGGTCCCATGCGTAATCTTATCCAAAATAAAAAAATACATTTAATATTTCATAATATAAAAAAAAATGAATACAATGACCAAAATAAGCAGGTCCCGATGTAGTCTCATCCAAAATACATCTAATGTCAAAGTCTAAATAAAATAGTGGGTCCCATAGGTAGATCTATTTTAGACAGATTTTTTTGTAAGTCTTTATCATCATAGGCTGAACAGTCGTTGCTTTTAAATCGTGTTTAAGATTAATTCTTAAAGTCCAAATCTTAGAGGGTTATCTTGACAAATCTTAAAAGAATCATCTTATCTTAGGAATTGATAAGAATAGCATTTGAAATGATAAGGTCTAAATTGAGAGCGAAATCGGACAATAGATTGTGAAATTGAACCTCAATTTTCAAATCAAATCATCCAAGATTCATATATCATAACTAGCAAAGCACGCCCGTGCTAAGCCCGGGCCCAGAAAAAAAAAAAAAAAAAAAAAAAAACACATCCAATTTGTAGCTATTTTATGAGATATTAATTAATGAGAAAATAAATATAAAACAAAAAAATATGAAAATAAATATAAAACGAAAAAATATACCATTTATTAAGGTTCGAAGCATGGCCCAACCTGACATTTATTCAAAGTAAATATTACTTTTTATTTAAATGAGTATGAAACTTCAAGTCTTATATAAATTAACATCAATGTTTATGTATTTATTTTAGTAATTTCAACTTTATTTGAAGTTGAAAACCCTAAAAGCCCATAAAGTCTCTTTTAATTTATATAAGTAAATTTAAAAATAAAAGATTAGGATGGGCATGTGGGCCAACTCGTGGGTGGCACTGGCTGACCTAATTGGGGTAAGTACGGCACGGCTGGGCCGATCTGAGAGTGGGCAATGCTTCTTTGATAAAAGTTCAAATCTTATCTTTATTTGAGAATGAATCTCTTTATAAGAGAAATCCTAACGGAAAAGATATATCTCTATTTTTCAGAAAGAAGATAAAATAAAGTCAATATTAAAATCCAAATCAAACAATCAATTACAAAATTGCATGTAGCCCCGTCTTTAAGAATTAGAATATGATGCCCACTTTAAAAAAGTTTATTGTATGTGGAGCCCTATAAATCACTATCAAGGATCCACTTTTAAAAATCATAAACATTAAGGATTTTCTAACCATAAGAGATATATAAAAATTCTAAATCCACTTAAAAAAAACTCATTTTAACTTGGTTTGATAGAGTTATTGAGCAATGTGGATTTTTACATATGCACTCTCTAATCACCTATCCATAATAGATATATATATATATATATATTAAAATTTGAATTAATATAAAGAAGTTTAACAAAAGTGGACTCTGAATTGATTGATAGAGCTTATCTCTTGAAATTGATTTGAAATACAATTTTTCAAATTGATTTGAGATTAGAGTCCAATTTCTCAATCGATTGCGAAATCGGACTCCAATTTCAAAATCAAATCCTACGTCTATAATATATATGAATTAAGAGTGACAATATAACCAACCTGAATCCAATAATTAAGGGTTTAGACTTTTTCTTCTTCACACAGTAATGGGGGGTTTGGTGTGGGCCGAGTGTTTAATAAAGACCAACCTGATAATTGAAGGATAAAGGTTAGATTTCTAATCAAATTAATAAAGGTATTAGGTTGGGATTGAAGCCATACATGTTACCAACCCTAATTCCACTCCACCCTACCTATGGCCATCCCTATAAAGGATAAATCAGTGGGCATAAATAATGGGAAAAACTAATAAGATGCACGTGCCGACAGCTACATATTCCCTATAGCAGTAGTAGACAGTAGTACACTGAGGATAACAATCATTGAGGAGGAATTTCATTGGAGTAAATTGCTAAGAAAATCTTTCGTTATACAACTATCTGTTCTTGTGGCTACGATCTGGTGTGCGTTCGTCACACCGTAATCAAATGGTAGCAACTCTACATGATGTAGGCATGGATTTATGCCCCATTTGATTATCCACTTAATGGACCAATTGTTGATTGATCAGAGCCAAAACATTGGAGGGAGAACGTTTATACCTTTTTTTTAAATAATCAATACATGAAATCCTTTTTAAGATAGTTGACTAAAAACATTTGATGTTTTTGTAAATTTTACCATTAGAACATGGGGTAGAAACAACCTCTTGGAGGATTTTTTTTTTTTTTTTTTTTTTTAATGTGGGTATAGGTAATTATCTATAATGATAGTTGATAGATCGACAGTAGTAGGATGCATCTTTAATTGTTGTCGGCCGAGGGGGACATTTGTTCATGAGAAAATTTCGTTGTCACAATGTATTTTAGGAGACAAGGATTTTGATGTAGGGCGTATGCATGTTTGGGTGCTTCTTCCTATCCAATAAAAGACATGGGAGAAGTTGTAGATTCGCCAGGCCAATTTCTTCACTTATAATTCACCTACTCTTTGTCGCTATTTCCCCAAGGTCTGTTGGAAGTTTCCTGGCTCTACTTTTAAAAGAAAGTGAGGAGAAAAAGGAGGCCTGGCCAGAGCTAACCATTCGTCTCTTGAGATACGCAAGAAGCTGTGCAGTGTCATGTTTACTTTTTCTTTATTAGAAAATCATGGCCGTTAGAGTTTTGCCGGCAACAACAAGGACTCCTCCAACCTTTTCTTCTTCTCTCTCTCTCTGGGTTTTGGGTGTGATCTCACCCGCTTGTCATGTCCGGTGTTTTTATTTCACACCAAGGACAATGACATCATTCGTACATGTAAGCAACTGGACATGGGGTTGTGTTGGGCCGTGCATCCCAGGATGGGCACTACATGGTACGACGGTCAACATATGGCTCGGCCCAATAGAGTCAATGTCTAAGCCATGCTGAGCCAGGGAGGCCTAGACCATGGAACGGCCTGTTGCATTGCACGGGCGACAGGCCGTGGACCAGCCCGGCCCTGCATTTATATAAAATAAATGGTAATTTTCTCATATAAATGAAAATAGAATATCAAGTAATTAATGTTTTGATTTTCATTTGTAAATCAGCATCAATGTTTATGCACTTATTTTGGTAATTAAAACTTTATTTTAAGTTGAAAATCCTAAAAAATTATAAAGTCTCTTTCAATCTATATAAGAAATCTTAAAAATAAAAAAATTAGGAAGGACATCTGAGCCAGCCCGTGGGCGGAACAACTTAGTCTAGCTGGGGCACGACACGACATAAGCCATGCCATGCCATGGGCCGTGCTAGGCCCAACCCCACCCAAACCCAAACCCAAACCCAAACCCAAACCCAAGCTAGGCACGGCACACAGACCATCCAGTCAGCATGCAGGCATGGCCCGTTTTAAACCCCTAATTGGATATGGATCCTGTGCAGCTGCTTAAAATTAAGACAAGGCAATGAAAGGAATGCAAACGGGTCCGAATCAAGCCCGAACCTTGGTAGATGTGGGCCAATATCTGACTTTATAGATTCTGGTCCAGATTCCGATCCAAACCCAGATCCAACGCAAAGCCCATATGTTCTATCCAGATCCTGCATCAACTTAAAGAAATGAAGCCGGTTCCAAAATAAGATGTGCAGTGCATTGGTATAATTTATTAAAAGAGCTTCATGATAACTTTTTTTAAATATGCAAATGTGATATTAAATGATATATGATTAATGCCATAGAAACCTTCAAAAATGAAAATAGCTCAAGCTATTAACTTCGTTAGATATGGGTCCTCGGGTTGGAACATGCATCAATCCGATTCTAGATCCAAATGCTTTGAATCCTATATGCATTGGATGGGATTTAAGTTTTTCTCATATTAAAAAATAAGTTACATACCCACTTTATTCGCAACAAGAGACTTTTTTATGACAAACGAGAGACTTCAAATGCGAGGGTAATTATATACCCATTCACAGCCCTAGGCAATGACCTAGCCAACACAATAGAGATTAAAGTGCTTTCAACCATTGATCAAAAGAAAAGAGGAATGGAAAGAGCCATCGTTGGTGGGCCCAACTATCAAGTTTGGGTTTACTACCATGCCTCTAACCCCTTGATCCACGGCCTACAAGCTTAACCACTTACTAAACAAAAAGTTATTTATTGATCCAACAATCAAGTTCATTCGATGGGTGCAAACCCATGGGCTTCAGCATAATTCAAGGGGGTCTCGTGTGTAGATGGTTTAGATAATGATTTTAAAAAAGGGCAGTTATATTTTCAATACTATGATCAAAATAGTCGTTGTATAAAAAAAGTAAAAAATGGTCCATAATTGTCGGTGTGGCCATTATTTTGATTATAACAGTTATAATGGTCACAACGAGCCATTGTGTTGGAAAAAAAATCCAAATATCAGCAAACAATAAAAAAGATTTAAGTTATTTCCCCCTTCTTTCTATCACTTCATGATAAAGCTTTTTGGGATTGTGCTAGAGCTTCCAAAGCCTCTTGTTCACCAAAACTCAAGTAATTTTCAAGATTTTGGTGGATTCTCATACGAAGGTTTCTCCCCTTCTCAAATACAATACCCCTATGTCCCTAATCCGTTGTTTTAATTCATGAATTCATATTGATATAGTAGCAAATGTTACTTGAAAGTTGAAACTCACTTCCAACATACTTGGTGATTGAGTAATTTAGCACTTCACTACTACTGTTAGTTTATTGACTTTAAGTGTTTAACACTAGTGGTGAATTCATAATTAGCATGCTAAAAAATTTATGATATTTTAATTTATTTTAATATATACATTTAAAAAACAAGCTTTAAAAGTTTGAAACAAGACCATGATACATAATGTTATGACTTAGCTAGAGAGATCAGTATCTTGCTTTGAAGAGTTTACTAGTAGAAGAATATATATTAATTTCTAACGGTTAATAATATTCTGAATTTTTTTAATTTTTTTGGATTTTTTTGTTGTAAGATAAAAATTCACACTGTGATCAACTGCGAACCATGACAGAATGCCACGTCATAACAGTTTTCAAGGTCGGCTGTGATGGCGACCTCATCCGCGTCCGTAATTTTAAACCATGGTTTGAATTGGTCATAGGTAAGTCAAATGTCTCTCACCACAAGACAGTGAGAGTTAACTCTCTCATATGAGCATTTCCCTATATATTAAGATAAAACACAAAGACATGAATTATATGTCACACACTTGGGTATACAGGTATTCAGGGAGCAGACTCACGTAAGATGGGCCAATAAGTGAGTTTTTTGAGCCAGTCAAACAGGTAATCGGGGTTGCATTGACATCCCAGCATTCGTAAGCCAAGAAAATTGTTAAAATCACATTATGGTCAATAAAGTTTTTAACCTTCACAACCCCACCTCAAAATTTTGAGTATGACAGATAATGAGAATTTTCTGGAATACTATAAAACGTTATACTTGTTCAGACAATAAATAGATCATCCGTGTATACACCCATCCAAACCGCTCCCAGATGTTAAAACACCTGCCTCATAGATTGACTACAAAACAAGATCTTATTTAATAGATCATCCTAATTACTCAACTAATTGTTCACGTACTTTCAGAATTATGAGCAATCGTCTAATGTTTTACTTCAACAATTATTAGTACTCATGATTTTTTGGACTACAGTCAATAATCCAAGAAGCTTGTCATTATTTATTTCTGGATTTTCAGACGTTCGTGTTTTTATTCCTAACCAAATTTTTAATTGGATCTAGACCATGCAAATAAATATCCACCACTTGAATATTTTAATTGAATCTAGCTCCTTGATCAATCACCACAATTTTTGAACAGCTAACAGGGTCCATAAAAGGCTTATGTTCTGTTTGGCAAGTCAACTTTCGGCCTGTACTTCAATTAATACGGTTTTAAAATGCTTTTAGCCTGCTTGGATGCATGATTTTAAATGTCTATATCAATTCATCATAAGCGATATTGCCTCTCTTTGAAAGGACCAAAAGCGGAGAGATATCAAATAATGGAGTTGCTATTGGCACACAAGAAATCTCCCTTCCCACACACATTTAAAAATAAAAGATAAAAAAACCCCTATGAAGTTACATTTTTGCCCCCCCCCCCCCCCATGTAGCGCTCTCCCTCTCAGTGTCTCTCCCTCCTCATATCTCTCCCTCGCCCGAGCTTGAGATGGGGAGGGAGAGAGAGGGAGAGGGAAAACAGTGGGAGAGGGAGAGGGAGAAGCTGCCGCCGGTTCAGGCCCGAGCCTAAGATGGGGACGGAGAGAAAGGGAGAAGGGAGAGAGAATACAGTGGGATAGGGAGAGGGAGAGCTGCTGCCCAAGCCCGAGAAGGGGAGGGAGAATGAAGAGAGAAGAGAGAGGGAAGGGAGGGTGGGCAAAAATGTAACTTCATAGGGTTTTTTTATTTTTTTTAAGGGAGATTCTACTGGCACACGGAATTTTCCTTTTCCCACACAAATTCTCTTTACACACATCACTATAATTTAAAAATTATATTACTTCTTTTCACATACCAAAAATCCCCCAATTACCCATCCTTCCTTTTCCCTCATTCTTCCCACACACATCCTCTTCCCTTTCTTCCCACATAAAAATCACAACCGGACCTCTCCACATCTCCGGCATCTCAGCCTCTCCGGCATTTCCAGTTCTCTACACCATCTCATCTTCCAAAGGTAAATGTTTTTCTCCACTATTACCATTTCATCCACCTTAGATTACCTTTTTTTTAATGAAAACTTATTATGGGAGACAGATTCACATTCAATGTAAGCTTTTACAAACAATGGGGGCTGATTTTAATGTCTCATCACAACAGAAATCGTAATTGTTCGGTATTGTACATCCGAAGATGTGCATTCAGTTCAAACCTGAAATACCGTACATATCGGACCCGCAACTCGTTCCAAGCGAGAAAAAAAAAAAAAACAAAGTGGGAAAAATAACAAAGAAATTGAGGAAGATGGAATTAAAAAAAAAAAAAACCATTTGATAGTTGATTTCTTCCTTCATTGCACTAAAAAGTCTTAGAGATGGAATGAAAAAAGATCAAGTAAAAGAAAAAAAAAAAGATGAAGAAGATGGAGGAAGATGAGTTGCCCAATAGCAGAAAATGGAGGAAGATGAGTTGCCCAAAACCATAATGTGAGGGAAGTGGAGAGTGAGAAGTGGAGGGTGAGATGGGTGGAATAATGGGATAGAGAAGAAAATGAGCTTGTGTGTGAAAAGAGAAAATATGTTGTGTTTTTATGGGATAATGGATATTTTGGTCATTTCATAAAGGGGTAAAAATGTAACAAAAAAAAGACAAATTCCTTGTATTGGAAAAGTAAAAATTTATGCACCAATAGCAGCACCCTTTTTTAAATGTGTGATAAAGGAGATTTCTTATGTGCCAATAGCAACTCCCTTCAAGCAAAGGCTTACGGCTGAAGCAGGCAGGCCACTCCCAATTTTATTTGGACAAGTTTACCCTCAGTCTTTTCAAAATGACAAATTTGTCCATAAATAAAGAAGCCCTTTCTCCCATTTCCTTATTCACCTCTCCTTTTAGCAACCCTAACAGATGAAATACCAATCATGCCAACCCTATCAGATCTTGGTAACAATGTTTATAAAATAAAATAATTTTCTTATTTTGAGGCCTTGAGGCCGGCCCTGGCCCGCGAGGGTAGCGTAAGGGCCTCGATAGTGCAGGCCCTCTGAAGGCTTTGGCCCGTTCAAGCCCAGCCCACCCTGCATATATTGAGGGTAGGGCTAGGGCAAACCCAAGCCCGGCCCGGCCCTTCCCTTTGACAACCACAATTGTATGTAGGGCACTGATCGACCTTAAGTGTTGCCCAATCAACAATCAACCGACAATGCATTTAAGGGCAAGTGTCGCGCTCATGTAATGGATGCAAACCAATTTGACAAATGCTTCTATCATGTGTGGTGGGCTATTTTGTGCTCTTTTTGTTGTAGATTTTTAATTTGACAAATGTGGGCCACTGAATCAAGTAATTAAATGCGTTGTTGTATGGACAACACCGAATAATCATTTTCTATAAATTGAATCTTTCCTTAAAAAAAAAAGAATTCTATCGGCACGAGAACAGAGAAATACAAAATTGTGATCAATGGATCACATACCTTCCACCTTTTAGAACGAAAATAAAAACATCTGATTTGGACACACCAATTTTGATTAAGCCACCAACTCATTTTATGAGTTTTATATGGTTTTATTGAGATTAAAAACATATATATGGAATTTCTATAATAAATAACATTTTTTAGAAAAGGCAAGAAACGCCCCTGTAATAATAAGGCAACAAGAAGGAACACATCCAAGGCAACAAAAAAACAAGTTTCCAGGCACACGAAGCTTCACAGAAACTCAATAAAGAATAAATACATTGAAAGCTGTCAACTACATTGAATGCAAAGTTTTAAGTACTTTAATAACATGCATCGAAAAACATGGAGCATACCAGGCCTAACAAATGACAACTTTGCCATGTCTGAATTGAAGATGCTCAGCTGGAAAAAAAAAAAAGAAGATACTAATGAGTGGTAACAATGATAATAATCAATTCTCCCCTTTTGAGCTTCTTGTGAATAAATTCTCAAAAGCAATTTGTGAATCCGGCTTGGCAATTTGGAGAATTCTATAAGCCAAAAGTGCCAATCCACAAGGCTGGATTTTTGGAATCTCACAAATCAAAAGGGAAATTCCAAATGCTGAGATTACAGACCCTGACATTACAGTCATAAATTCCCAACAAATGGAATCCTGACAGAAACTCCTCCAAACAAATGCCCCAAGGGAACGTGCTAAAGATTGGACAGTAGGACCTTCCAATCACAAAAATCAGCAGGATTACTCCATTTGTGACACATAATGGTCTAGATGACTAGACCCCCAAACTGTGGGCCTCAATTGCAG
The DNA here is from genome assembly GCA_038049695.1 of Cinnamomum chago. Taxonomy (NCBI): domain Eukaryota; kingdom Viridiplantae; phylum Streptophyta; class Magnoliopsida; order Laurales; family Lauraceae; genus Cinnamomum; species Cinnamomum chago. Next base: position 40,071,193 of record CP142453.1, on the reverse strand, counting down.
ACTCAAACTTGTAAAAAGGTTGTCACTACAACAACTAAATCCAACTGAAGCAGGCTCTCTTCTGTGTTCAACTTGACCCTTTTCACATAACCAGCTGTATTCTTAACATCTTAGTTATTTGGTAGATGAGCAACCTCAAATATTTGGTAGCCAGTCAAATTCTGATATTATAGTTAAGACTCACCTTGGGAATTGAACATAAAACTCAACATCATGTCAAAAAAAATAGAGCTCCTTATGTTGTCATATGGTTCTGCAATTGGAACATTACTTGTCAATATCAAATCATGGGTAGAGTACATTGATTTTCTTCTTTTTCTTTTCCTTTTTCTTTTCCGGCAGCAACTTGATTAGCTTTCTTGTTGAAACAGTTAAATAAAGGATATAATTGATGGGGAATGATCCTATACAGCTCATGTGTATCATATAGACTACATGACAACCAGCATATATATTAGAGCTCGCTCTTACCAGGCCACTCACTAAATTACATTTGTCTGATCATCCTAATAGTCAAATAGTTGCCATTCTAAATTGTAACTACACACTTTTTAGGCCACCAATAAAAGGTTACAATTGCCTGATCGCAATGATTCCCACGAAATACCGGTTCCTTGAGATGTGGGGGAGTCAATATATGTAATTAAAAAATAAAAAAAAACAACCTCGGGGGGCGGTTTTGGGGGGGGGGGCGTCTGCGAAAAAAGAACATAAATTTCCTATACTAGTGGGTTTTCCAAGATTTCTGGGGGACCCATGCCCACCCAGTTCCGCCTGTCTAGACTGATGATAGGTCTTTTCCTTTAAAAAAAAAAGGAGGAAAAAAAAAAACTAGATTGTTCACTATGTAAGTTATTAGTCAAGGTTCTGATCATTCAATTAATGGGGATTTGGCACAGTGCACCATGAAGAGCAGGTTGGATCCAATGGTACAGTTCAATGTTTTGGACCTCATACAAGTCAAATTTGAGAAATGAGAACCAAACTACAATGATACTCTTGTTGGTATAGGATCATTCATATTTAGATTGGCCGTAAAACGTAAAATAGAATGTAACTTCAGCCTCTTTACATGATTAAAGAAATCACAATAGTTTTAACAAAAAATCAATTCATAAAAGATAGAACATGCCTTTGATTGAATGATTTTTTGGCTTTCGCTGAAGTACTGATTTGGATGGTTGATACCAGTGTCACAAGATGAGGCATGAATGGCTTCAAAGGTCAAGGTGCATGCCAACTGAAAACTTTCAAGTTAGACTAAAAATATAAAAAATAGTGTCACCAACAAAATAAAATCTGCTAAACTGGAACTAATTTAGAGCCAAGGTAAGAATCCAGTTACCTGATAATGCTTGTTTCGAACCTTGTCCAGCACGTCGTCCATGGAACGACCCCCAACTCCCATTTTACCAAGGGCAGCTCTCAAATTTTCCTCGCTTAAATAAATAAATAAAGCAATAAGGGAACAATACATCTGTTTCAGTGTGCATATGTTGAAAGACACCTTTAACTGTAAATCACCAAGTGGAGTTGGGCCAATGATATGGGTGCTTGGCAGTAGGCCTGTCAATGGGACGGGCTGGGGCCTGGGCTTGGGTTGTCCAATCCCATCCCGACAATAGGACGGGTCTGCCAGGTGTTGTCCAATCCCGACCCTAAATTGAACGGGCTTACATCTAATCCCGTCCCGTACGGGCCCGGGCTGGGACAGGGCCGGGCCTGGGCTTAGCCCAATCCTGAAGATAAGCAAAACATTCTCTAATTATTCCTACTGTCACCAGACACCCGGTGCGAACCTGACTTTAAACCCTCCTCTTTTTTCCAGGCTTAAGACTGGCAATGCAATGCAACAAGCAACATGGCGGAGTTAAAAACTTTTTTTTTTACTAGTGACAGTAGGAAATCAGAAAATCAATAGAAATGAATGAGTATACTATAGGCTATATGGGTCAAGTAATGTAGGAATGATTAAAAACTTTTTTTTCCAGATAAAAGTAGAAAATCAGAAAATCAATAGAAATGAATGAGAATAAGTATCCTATATGAGTCAAGTTAAAGTAATGTAGCATCAGTTAAAAACATTTTTTTTAAGTAGAAAATCAGAAAATCAATAAAATGAATGAGAATGAGTATCCTATATGGGTCAAGTAATATAAAAAAGAAATCAACAGAAATTAATTTTCTTTTAATATGTCTAAAACATCAATTAGTGCATTCCCATCATTATCTAAATCATCATCACTAGTTGGGTCATGACTAAACCAATCTTGAGCAGAAGAGGCAGAAGGGCGATTGAGTGTGGGATGTTTTTAGGGCTTGCAGTCCCAGTCCCATTTTGGCCGGGCCGGGCCTGAACGGGCTGGGCATCCTCTGCCCAGTCCCAGTCCCATTTTGGCCGGGCTTTAAAATTATTGACCAAGCCCAATCCACTGGGCTCAAAATTTTTTATAAAGCCCTGTATTTTCTGACTTGGGCCGGGCCGGGCTTTCTACCCGTTTCAACCCGTCCCATTGACAGGCCTACTTGGCAGGGTGCACAAAAAAACTAATAATAATAAACAAATGCATAACTAATTAGACCAATCAAATATTTATGGCATTTAAAGTGCATCTTTGTAATTTAGAAGAAAAGAAAAGTAACTTGACAATCTGTTGAATAACAAAACCACAAGGACTGATGAAGACAATGAAAGATGGTATTAGGTTTGGGTTTAACTGCAGTAAAGAGGTGATTTGACCAATCCAGCGCTAATCGATTTTAAGAACAATTGGTATATGAATGACTTAACCTTTCTCAAGGAGGGCCATCTGAGAGTTCTCTCCTCTATTTAAGGAAAAAATTTATAGCTAATCACATTGTTATGAGTCAAACAATAAGGACTTATTCGTTAATCAATAAGTTCAGGGGTTTTTATGTAACTATTGGAAATAAATGGTTTTTTTGTGATTTTTGGGAATTGAGAAATTTAGACACACGAGAGAGAGAGAGAGAGAGAGAGAGAGTCAAATTCAACTTGTTTGGCTGGGCTAAAAAAAAAAAAAAGAGCAGAGTTTCGCTCTCCTTCGTTCAGTAGCCCTCTTGGAAGATCTCTTTCTAGTTGACAGCCCTAGTGGAGGATCCAAACCACGTCATTCAAGATGGGCAAACCCCGTCCTGGTTTATTCCTGTCATAGACCTTTTATCTAGAAAATCTCAGGTGTTTCTGGACTTCCTTGGAATTGTACAGTCACATCCCTGTGGTATTTGAGGATCTAAAATAGGTACTTATTTCATATTATTATTGTTATTCTGACAGGGATTTCATTGATTTCCATTGTCAGAAAGCCTTAGGGCTTACATCAACCATACAAGTCAAAAAAGGGGGATCACTATATGATAAACCTTCTTTTGTGAAGTGTTATGTGCCCTATCTGTGATAAATCCTAGTTTATGTGAGACTAAAGTCAGTGTTGACTGTGTTTTAAAAGGAGACAGTCCTCCTTGATATTTGGGTCTCTGTATACATCCAAATTGACTCAATCTGATTTGAATAATTGTAGTCAGTCAAATCAGATCATACAAGAATTATCTTTGGAGTGATGGTTGGTAACTTTTTTTTTTTTTATAACAGTAAATTTTATTGACAGTCCTCCTTGATATTTGGGTCTCTGGATACATCCAAATTGACTCAATCTGATTTGAATAATTGTAGTCAGTCAAATCAGATCATACAAGAATTATCTTTGGAGTGATGGTTGGTAACTTTTTTTTTTTATAACAGTAAATTTTATTCCCACAAAAAAGAACAAAGATTACAAGCAAAGAAGCCAAACTAAAAGAGAAAACGAAAAAAGGAAAACACTAGACATCAAACAAAATAGAAGAGCGTAACACTCCCTCCTTAGCAAGAGCATCTACCATGACATTTGCCTCCCTATGAACATGATGAAACTGTTAAACAGGCCCAAGGCCCATGGAAGATAAAGTTATATCTCACGTGGCTTGTTTGTGACACAGACGTACATGTTGTTTATTAGTAGTTTTCCCATCTAGTTTATTAGTAGGTTTCCTATCTTAGATAGATTATGGTTTTCTAACTAGAATAGATATTGTTGTAATAACCTAAATTAGAGCCTTCATTAAGGCATGTAATATCTATATATAGTGAGGTGATGATCTCCAAAGGGATAATAACACAATACAATTCAGAACTTCTTGTAATCGGTCATAGGTTCTTGAGATTGTCATGGTATCAGAGCAAGGCTCAAGGCAGTCTTGATCTTAGACATCTTCCATAGCATCAAGGGATTAGGGATAGAGAGAAATAAGTCTCTCTCGTGCAACAAACAGATCCAGAATCTGCTTTCAAGAAAATTCCATTCCAGCGACCCCTTCTTGCTGCATCAGCGACATCCTGTTGGTGGCCCACCCTTGATCAATCAGATCAACTTCTGAAATCATCCCTTCATGGTCGCCTGATATTTCTAAGGTTATTGGCGATTTTTTCAGGATTTCTCAGCACCTCCAGGTAGCTCTTCTGATCATTCTCGTGTTATTTCAAAAGATTACAACAGTTTCAATCAAAACCATCCAGAATCTTGGATTTTCAGCGGAATAGGTTCAAACCTGTTCCAGTAGGTGCGAAAATACTGTAGCTTCTCAGATCAAACATCTGATCAGTGGTCAAATCCATCTGTGGGGCCCATGTATGGGATCTGCATCCCCAGACAAGGTCGTCAGTGGGTTTTTTTTTACTGTTATTGGTCTGCTTTGATTTTTTTCCTTTTCTGCTTGGTTGGATCTTGCCTTCTGCACTCACAAACAGTTTTTCCTACAACTGTTGTTTGATTTTATTACTATTTTTACTGTTTCAATCCAATTTTTTCCAATCCAACATTGAGATGGAAAAATCTGAGGTTACTTTGATCAAGTTCACGGGAAAAAATTACCTTGCATGGTCTTTTCAATTCCAAATCTATCTAGAAGCTAAGGAATTGTGGGGTTTTGTTTCTGGTGCTGACCCTAAACCCACTGAGGATGAAAAGAAGATATCCTCTTGGCATACTAAAGATGCCAAAATCAAATCATGGATTCTGGGATCCGTCGAACCACATCTGATAGTGAATCTCAAGCCTTACTCAACTTCTAAAGCCATGTGGGGGTATTTGAAGAAAGTATACCATCAAGACAACTCTGCGCGTCAATTTCATCTTGAATGTGCAATTGCTGAGTATGCACAAGGGACCTTGTCGGTACAAGACTACTATTCCGGATTTCGTACACTGTGGTCCGAATACGATAGTATTAAGTATGCGGATGTGGCTGACAATGTGTTGACAGTGATTCAAGATCTTCAGGCTTCTAGTCAAAGGGATCAGTTTTTGATGAAACTGCGCAATGAATATGAAAGTGTTCGATCTGCTCTGATGAATCGGACGCCATTACCTTCCTTGGATGTATGCTTGAATGAACTCCTACGTGAAGAACAGCGCATTGCGACCTCTGCTCATATAGCCCAACAAAAGACGGAAACCTATTCAGTCGCATTCTCGGCCAATAAGGCTTCTCAGCCCCCGCCTCGAGACTTGAGCAAAACACAGTGTTACAGTTGTCACAAATTTGTGCACATTGCAACTCAATGCAAACAGAAGGTCTGCAGTTACTGTAAAAAGTCGGGACATATAATCTCTGAATGTCGCCGTCGCCCACACCGTCCATCACCACAGTCTCAGACTCCACAGTATCAGCCTCCACATGCGTATGCTGCTTCTTCGGATATACCTGCTCCTACATTTGCACCCTTACAGCCTGGGCCCTCCTCCTCTCTCACTCCAGAATTAGTTCAACAGATGATTGTCAATGCCCTCTCTGTTTTTGGTCTCTCAGGTACATCCCCTCCATCTTCTACTTGGTTTCTTGATTCCGGGGCGTCTAATCATATGACATCTTCCAGTGCACCACTCTCCATTGTGCAAAGTTACAATGGCCCTCTTCAAATACAAACTGTTAACGGGAGCCATATTCCCATTAGTGCTATCGGTGACATCCCTAGTCCCATTCCATTGAAAAATGTTTATTTGTGTCCCAATTTAACTTCCAACCTTTTATCAGTCGGGCAGCTTGTTGAAAATAAATGTAACATCTCTTTTTCTTCTTCTGGTTGTGTTGTGCAAGACCAGATGTCCGAGAAGGAGATCATGAAGGGGCCTAAGTGTGGACGCTTGTTTCCGCTGGATTTTTCTAAAATTTCTAGGAATCAATTTGACCATAATGTGTTTTGTTTTTCTCTTAGAGATAATTGCCGATTGTGGCATAATAGACTCGGACATCCTAATTCCAAGGCTTTGTCCCTTATGTTAAATTCTGGTTTATTAAATAAATCCATTGGTTTATCTTCTTGTGTGCCTTTTGATTGTGCTACTTGTAAAATGGGAAAGAGCAAAATTCTTCCGTTTCCTCATTCCACTTCACTCACCACTCAGTGTTTTGATTTAGTTCATAGTGATGTATGGGGAATTGCTCCAGCTCTTTCCCACGCTCATTATAAATATTTTGTGACTTTTATTGATGATTTCAGTCGGTTCACATGGGTCTACTTTCTGCATTCCAAATCTGATGTGTTTAATGTTTTTCAAATCTTTTTAGCTTATGTTGAGAATCAATTTTCCACATGCATTAAAATCTTGCGATCTGATTCAGGCGGGGAATATATGTCCTCAGATTTTCAACAGTTTTTGCAAAACAAAGGCATTATTTCTCAAAAAACTTGTCCTTATACTCCACAACAGAATGGGATCGCTGAAAGGAAAAATAGACATCTCCTTGATGTCACCCGTTCCCTTCTTCTTGAATCATCGGTTCCTACCCGTTTTTGGGTTGAGGCACTGGCTACAGCAGTTCATCTTATCAATCGTATGCCATCAACCTCCATTGAGAATCAAAGCCCATATTACCGACTGTACAAGACCTATCCCTCCTATGATGATCTTCATGTTTTTGGCTCTACTTGCTTTGTGCACTTGCCTCCTTCTGAGAGAACAAAACCAACCGCACAATCCGCTCAGTGTGTGTTTTTAGGTTATGCGCCCTTCCAAAAAGGGTTCCTTTGTTATGATCCTTATATTCGTCGTTTACGTACCTCTCGGAATGTTGTTTTCTTTGAACAACAGTATTTTTTTCAAAAACACATTGACCCTCCTGACTCCTCTTCTTTCGTGTCTTTACCGGGTTTTTCTGATGACTCGTCAGTTGTTCGATTTAATCCTAAATTTGTGTATCACAGACGGAACAGCACAGCGCCTACCAGGGATCCTCCTCCTGATCTTCCTCCGGCATCCGGTCCGCCCCCAGCAATTGCTTCCTCTGGACATCCTTCATTGCGTCACTCCTCTCGTATTTCGGTACCACCAGCCCGTTATGGATTCTCACATGCTTCCTTAATGGCCACTTTATCTTCCTCTTCCATTCCCCAATCCTATTCTCAGGCTGTGCAGGACCCATGTTGGAACCAGGCTATGCAAGATGAATTGGCTGCGTTAGAGCAAAATCATACGTGGGATATTGTCCCCTCTCCTGTGGGTGTCAAACCTATTGGCTGTAAGTGGGTTTTTTCTCTCAAGTTAAAATCTGATGGTACTTTAGATCGATATAAGGCGCGTCTTGTCGCTCTTGGAAATCAGTAGGAATATGGCATTGATTATGGTGAAACTTTTGCTCCGGTTGCCAAGATGACCACCGTACGCACAATTCTTGCTGTTGCTGCATCTCAGTCTTGGCCTCTATATCAAATGGATGTCAAAAATGCGTTTCTACATGGTGATCTCAAAGAAGACGTTTATATGCGCCTGCCTCAGGGATGCTCATTCAGGAAGGGTATGGTTGCCAAACTTCGTCGCTCTCTCTATGGTCTCAAACAAGCTCCTCGCGCATGGTTTGAGAAATTTCAAGCTGCTCTTCTCCGCTTGGATTTTCATCCAAGCCCGTATGACCCTTCTATGTTTTTACATCATGCTCCATCCGGGATCACTATACTACTTGTCTATGTTGATGACATCGTCATTACTGGTCCTAATGGCAAACTGATTCAGGAGCTCCAAGCGTCTCTTTGTGAGACATTTCATATGAAGGATCTCGGCCCCCTACACTATTTCCTCGGTCTTGAAGTTCATCAATCGACTAAAGGTATCATTCTCAATCAGCACAAATACACTGTTGATCTCATTGCCTTGGCTGGTCTTACTGCTTCAGCTCCTGTAGATACGCCGGTCGAATTGAATGTCAAACTCAGTCGAGATGAGGGTGATCTTCTTTCTGATCCTACTGCATATCGCCAGTTAGTTGGTAGCTTGATCTACCTCACGATCACTCGCCCTGATATCTCTTATGCGGTCAACCTGATGAGTCAGTTCATGACCGCTCCTCGTCATCTTCATCTGGCTGCTGTTCGCTGCATCATTCGGTACCTAATTCGCACACCGACTCGTGGGTTGTTTTTTCCATCCAACAATCCTTTATCTCTCAAGGCTTATTCAGATGCTGATTGGGCTGGTTGTCCGGATACTCGCAGATCGACGACAAGATGGTGCATGTTTTTGGGTGACAGTCTCATTTCTTGGAAATGCAAGAAACATGAAAAAGTTTCCAAATCCTCTACCGAGGCCGAGTACCGAGCCATGTCTGCTGCATGCTCCGAAATTCTTTGGCTCCACGGTCTGCTCTCTGACATTGGTTTTCCAGCAAAAGGAGCTACCCCCTTCTATGCAGATAATACAAGTGCAATTCGGATTACTGAAAATCCGATTTTTCATGAACGCACTAAGCATATCGAGGTTGATTGTCACTTCATCCGTGATGAGCTTAAACGTGGCGTCATCAGCCTTCCGCATGTCTCCATTGAACTTCAAATTGCTGATATTCTCACCAAAGGTCTTCCACGACCACGCCATCAGTTCTTGGTTGGCAAATTGATGCTTGTTGATTCTCCAGCATCAATTTGAGGGGGGGTGTTAAACAGGCCCAAGGCCCATGGAAGATAAAGTTATATCTTACGTGGCTTGTTTGTGACACAGACGTACATGTTGTTTATTAGTAGTTTTCCCATCTAGTTTATTAGTAGGTTTCCTATCTTAGATAGATTATGGTTTTCTAACTAGAATAGATATTGTTGTAATAACCTAAATTAGAGCCTTCATTAAGGCATGTAATATCTATATATAGTGAGGTGATGATCTCCAAAGGGATAATAACACAATACAATTCAGAACTTCTTGTAATCAGTCATAGGTTCTTGAGATTGTCAGAAACGAGGCTCCAAGATGTTTAGCAATATCCTGCAATTCCTCCACCAAATACGTCAATCTCCAAGGATGAAAAGCCTTTCCAGAACCCCACCAAATAGCTGAAAAAGAATAACCTTCAATAATTGCATTGTAACAACCCAAGCTAAGCAACTCACGACAACCAATCAACAGAGCATAGACTTCAGCCGCATTAGCATTCAAAGAGTCCACAGGCCCAGAATAGTTTCTAATCACCTTGCCCTCACAGTCCCGAATTACTCCACCAATTCCGCCTTGTCGAATATCATGAAAATAACTACCATCAAAATTCAGCTTAAGGATACCAGTACGGGAACTCAACCGAACATGCCAAAACCTTGTAAAAAGATTTAACTGAAAAAATACCTCTAACATCTGGTTTCTAAAGACTAATATCAGATTTGTCACTTGACAAATAATACTTATCAAGACAACCAAGTAATCGAACAAAATCAGCAATTTCAATATCTACCAAATTTCTTCAAAAAGAAAAGTCCCAAACTCCCTTCTCCCTTAAACAAAAATAATCTGCTACTACAGAATGCTGCCTCAAATCCAAATAGTATAAAGAAGGAAACTGACTGTGCAAATTGGATTGCCCACACCATTCATCATGCCAAAAACTCACCCGACTACCATCATGAACCCTGTAACGAATCCACATATCAAACTCTTTCTTGACAGAAAGAATAGACTTCCAAATGCCATAAACATTATAAGTTTGACTACACACACACCAACCGTCATTATCCAACCTATACTTGCAAGAGAGGATCCTTTTCCACAAATTGTTACCTCGACCCCACATCCTCCACAACCATTTTTTCAATAAGGCTTTACTAACCTTCTCAATCAACCAAATACCCAAACCGCCTTGAGCTAAAGGATTACAAACAGTCTCCCACTTCACTAGATGATACTTCATTCAAAAGAATCATCCCAAAGGAAGTTCCATTCAATTTTTTTCAATCCTCTGCACAACATTCAAAGGACATTTGAAACAAGAAAGAAAATAAATCAGAATGCTAGATAACACTGATTTAATCAAAGTTATGCGACCTCCCATAGATAAATACTTACCTTTCCATGAGCTTAATTTTTTCTCAACCCATTCCACCACAGAATCCCACAAAGATTTCTTTGGAATCCCCAAACATAAGGCAACCCTAAATACTTTGAAGGAAGTTTTCCAGCTTTACGACCAAAAATTGTTGGCAAAGAAACCAACCTGACTGAGATCCATCTGCACCCTAATAAACTCACACTTCTTGTAGTTAATTTTCAATCCCGACAACACTTCAAACCATTTCAAAATAATTTTCAAATTATTCACTTGGGCCAAAGAAACATCACAAAAAATAATAGTATCATCTGCAAACTGTAATTGAGTTACCTCATGTGCTTCATTATCAACAAAAAATCCATAAACAAGCTTCATATGATTGGCTCTCTCCATCAATCCATTTAAAGCTTCTGCCACAATAACAAAGAACATCGGATATAAAGGATCTCCTTGTTGAAGATCTCTAGTACTTTTAAAATAACATTTTGAGGAGCCATTCACCAGTATTGAGAAATGAGCAGATGACACACAACTATGAATCCACTGACGTCATTTCTTTCCAAACCCCATACTTTCCATCAAAAACTGAAGAAACCCCAATCCACCATGTCATATGCCTTTTCAAAATCCAATTTGCAAACTAAACCAGGACAACATTGACGTTTCCTTGAATCAATGTACTCATGGGCAATCAACACACTAAATAAAATTTGACGACCATCCACAAAAGCTCCGTGAATATCTGAAATGATTTCTAGAAGCACCATTCTTAAACAATTAGCTAGAACCTTCGCAAGGATTTTATACATACTCTCAATCAAACTAATAGGCCTATAATCCTTAAGGAAGATAGCTCCTTTTTTTGGGATTAAAGCAATGAAAGAAGCACCCGTTTCACCTATTAAGACATCATTATCATGGAATTCATTGCAGAAGATAAATAAATCAACTTCTAGTAAATCCCAAAAATGTTGAAAGAACACTATAGGAAAGCCATCTGGACCCAGAGCACGATCACCACCAAGATAAAAAAACAGCTTGTTTGATGTCATCTTTAGTAAACCGTGCTTCAAGAGAGCCATTGGGTTAGAGAGTTGTCCAAAAGAAATCCCACCAATCCTTGGTCTCAACTTCATATCTCCTGTATATATTATATAATTGATGAAAAAAGTGAACAATCTCTTCAGAATCTTCTCCTATTCTCCATAACCACTTGCCAAGCAAAGCTTGGTTCACCTTCCTAAGGGGCCTTATTCCCAGCCCTCGCTCTCTTTCTAATCTACAGACCGAATCCCAATCAACAAGATGAAACTTCCTTTCTTCACTTGTACCATGCCATAAGAAATCTCGCTGAAGTTTCTCAATCCAATTGATAACAGAAATGGGACATTTGAGGAGGGAGAGGTAGTATATCGGAATATTAGACAAGGCTGCTTTAATAAGTGTGACCCTTCCTCCTACGGATAGGTAGTTAGCCTTCCAAGCAGAAAGCTTTTTCTCTACTCGCTCCACCACCGGTCTCCACACCTCCTTTTTTGGATGCCCCAAACATAGAGGCATTCCTAAATATGATACAGGAAATTGCCCCGCCTTACATCCGAACAAATATGCAAGCTTCTTAATGTTACCGTCCCCCACTCTAACACCAATCAACTCGCTTTTGAAGAAGTTAACTTCAAAACCTGACAGTGCTTCAAAGCAGATGAGGATGGGTTTTACATTTTTTACCTGCTCCTTATCTGCCTTCACAGAAAAATGAGGGTGTCATCTACAAACTGTAAGTGGGATATCAGGGGAGGATAGTCAGTTGTCCTAAAGACTCCAATTAGACCAACATTTGCTGCCATTTTCACCATCCTACTTAGAGCTTCAGCCACTATAACAAAAGGAAACAGAGAAAGTGGATCTCCTTGCCTTAGGCCCCTTTTAGCTGGAAAGAATCCTTTAGAAGAACCGTTTATCAGGATGGAATAGCACGCAGAAAAAACATAACCTTGCATCCACTTCTCTCCAAAACCCATTCTTCTAAGAAGATATTGGAGGAAGCCCCATTCCACTCGATCATAAGCCTTTTCTAGATCCAATTTACAAATAAGCATAGGGATTCTGTTTTTATTTCTCGAATGGACGCATTCATTCGCCACAAGAACTCCATCCAATATTTGTTTGCCTTTCACAAAGGCTCCCTGCTCCTTGGAAATTATGCCGAGTAATACCTTTTGCATTCTCTCTGCTAAAACCTTTGCTGGTATTTTATAAATATTGCCGATAAGACTGATGGGTAAATAATCTTTAATCCCAATAACTCCCTCCTTTTTAGGGATGAGCGCAATGAAAAACGCCCCTAAACTTCTTGATAGCTTCCGTTTCTGATGGAACTCTTTAATGAAGGCTAAGAGATCATCCTTGAGCAATGGCCAAAAATGTTGGAAAAAAGCCATTGGGAACCGTGAGGGCCCGGAGCCTTGTCACCTGCCATCGCAAAGATCACCTCTCGAACTTCTTCTTCTTCAAAACTCCTTTCAAGCTAGCGTGCCTTCTCCATTCCTATAGTGTCAAAAACAAGATTATCAAGAGATGGCCTTCCCATAACTCTGCAGAATCCAAGTGAGCAAAATAATCTATGATGTGCTTAATTATATCCTCTTTTTTCTCCAATCTATTCTCTCCTTACTATTAAAAAAAAAATCTATTCTCTCCTTCCATTAAGCATATGAGATTCTGTTAATTCTACGCCTTGAGGAAGCCAATCCATGGAAAAACTTCGTATTTTTATCTCCTTCCTTCAGCCAATTGCACCTTGATCTTTGTTTCCATTTAATTTCTTCCTCGCTCACCTTTCTATGGAATTCTTCCTTAAGGTTTAGCCTCAATTTACTTTCTTCAATAGAAAGCTGAGCACATTCCTCCTTTTTATCCAAGATGTTAATTTTGGAAGTCGGCACATCTCCAAAACTCGTCTTTGCCCATTCCTTTATTCTCATTTTTAATAATTTCAACTTCAAGGCTAACCTGTGACCCGGCCTTCCTTCCACCGGTAATTCCATCCAAGTTCTACCAAGCTGAGATTAAATGAGTAAAATCTTTCTCCTCCAGCCACATCATTGCAAAGCGAAAAGAAGCAAGACCCCATCTTTCACAATTTGAATCCAGCTACAGCATAACTAGACAATGATTTGAGGCAAGTTTCAGCAAAGAAAAACCTAGTACACATCCGGATACAACCGAATCCAATCAGTAGACAGTAAGAATCTATCCAATCTTGACATAATTGGGGGATCATGATGATTTGACCATGCGTAGGACGCTCTACTTAGATTTAGATACATCAAAGCATGACTGTTTATTAGGGGTGTTCATGGGCCGGGCCAGGCCAGCCCGAGCCCGATCTGGGCCTAAAGCGCGTAATCGGGCCATTTATTAGGGGTGTTCATTGAAGCTCGGCTTGAATATGTAATTGGGGCCCGATTAATAATTGTGTCGTTTAATCAGGCCGGGCTTGGATTAAGTGATAGAAAGCCCAATAGTCTGGCCCGCATGTAATTTAATTTAGTTAGTGCTCAAATACCCACAAAGTGATAAAAAGTTTGGTTCAGCCTAGCCCGATTGATTAAATGGGCGGGCTCAGGCCTAACTTTTATGGCCCTTGTCAGGCTTGGGCCAAGCCTAGGCCAGTGTTTCTAAAGTCGGGCCGTGTCCAGATATACCTTAGCGCGGCCCATGAACACCCCTACTATATATCCAATCTGAAAAAAATCTCCTGTCCCCTGAGGTTCTGCATCCTCATAGGCTTTCAGTAGGGAATCTTATAACATTCCAGTCTCCTCCAATGCACCAAGCTCCCTTCCATGTTCCACTGATCGTGTCCAGTTCTCTCCAAAATTCCTTCCTCCTCTGGCCATCATTAGGGCCATACACAGATGTAAGGAGCCATTTGGAAATTTCCCCCAAGTCTTCCACTAAAATTGAGAGATTTCATCCACCCAACTATTACTGACATCCACATACTGAGAATCCCACATCACCAGCAAGCCTCCTGATGTGCCAATGGCATCTCGAGCCACCCATTTCACATGCCTTCTTCCCCAAAGCTATCTCACTATCGAATGAAGGACTTCCTTAAGCTTGGTCTCCTGTAACATAGCAATGTGCACCTTCTGCCTTCTCACTAGTTCCTTCACCATTTGCCTCCGCGCTGCTCCCCCTAATCCTCAAACATTCCACGATACAATCCTTGTAACGACCCAACCCTTCACGCATGCATGATATTGCCCGCTTTGGCCCACATGGGCCTCACGGTTTTGCTTGTGATGGGACTCAAGCCATCAAAAAGCCTCATGAAAGGTAAGGGTGTAAGCTCTACATATAACCCCATTCACTTTCCTCTCTATAGTCAATGTGGGACTCCGGGGCGTCACATTCCACCCCCCCTAAGGCTGCACGTCCCTGTGCAGTAGCCTGCCGGCCCTCTTGGCCTGCCCACATAAAGACCCACCCATTTGCATCAGACCACGACAGGGGACCCACACTCTAACTAGTCGAGAGTCGGCTCTGATACCACTTTGTCACGACCCAAATTCCGAAGCCCTGTCGGATATCCAGATTGTGATAACTTGGCAATGTTTACCATACATTTATCAAATAGTTCACATAAGAGATTTGGCACTTAAATCAAACTATAATTCCAATTAATTTATAAAGTCAAACAATATCAATAATCTCCAAATGATCCAAATTCTTATGTTCTAATTCAAATCAATAATGTACTAAAACATTATATAAATTACTAAACAAAAGCTAATCCTTCTATCAATTATTTAAATATTTCTCGTTCTCTCCCTTCAGCCACGCATACCAAAATCTACATACTGAACGCCATCCTGATCTGTCCCACCCGCAGTAAGATTACCTGAAGGGGCAACACAACATCAGTATTACTGATGAATGAATTTTCCTAATTACAAAAGCAGCATAAAACATAATATCACATGATTAACATATTTGAATCAATATATTAAATGCTATCAAAAGCACATCCATATACATATCCGTACCATACCTCAAAGGCCCATCGTATACATGTATACTGTTCACCATGACCCTGTCTCATTAGACACGTCCACTAAGGACCAGCCATCATAATGGCCACTCACGTCCACTAAGGACAACGGCCTCCATGGCCCACATGGTTAGAACACCATGCCTCACACAATAAATTTGCATACCAACCCATTCTTTCACTTGTACTGATAATTTCCAATACACAATCAGTCATTCCATATATGCCATATTAAATATAAATCATAATATTAACATTTAGCAGTGTGGAACCAGCTCCATATAATTCCCCCTTAGATTACTGCCCCACTTCTAATCATAACAGGTAAGGGATGATATAGGAGTGGCCCACCTTCTTAGAATATTACACAGTATCATACCAAAATTTCAATAAAACAGTCCATAAAATTAATCATAGTCCACGTGATCAATCATAATCCACGTAAGGCCTTGATTTATCTAAGTAGGAAGGTTAGTTTGTAATTAGATATAAAGTCCAGGGCTATCCCCATCTATAAATCCCGCTCAGGCCACATATACATACACAAAACCTAGAAACACAAGCTAAAACACCCTGTGGTAAGATCCAGTGGGTCCCACTCGTCTGATCTTGACCTAATGTCTAGGTCGCCCAAGGATAGGCTTTACTCTTAATGGATTGGATTCACTATCAAATATTTTTACTAGGCCCCACAGGCTTAACAAAAACAATTAAAATTCATAAATAAGCCTTATTGTTAACAAAATTAAAGTTTCTGGATAACTGGGCAAATGGAGACCAGGCCACATGAGACCACCACCATTCAGATCGTCTCTGAGCCTACTTCAAGACGTGGGGTCCTAATCTAGGGTTAACTTAGGTAGTGGGTCCCACCATGGATGTCAACCTTCAGCCTTGTCTTCATCAAATTCACACGTGAGATTCATTACACCTCTTGAACAGTGGGACCCAATGGTTCACAACCCAGATGTCCAACTACACAAAGGTCGCCCAAGGGTCCCACACTTGATGGATGGAATTGATTTCCATTCATGTGCCCAAATGGGTTTTAGAACGGCCTCACGACATGAGACTACAATTCATGTAACAGTCACCTCAGTTACATCATAACAATTAGATGAGGGCCCAGTTGGGGCCCACTCCTTATGGGACCAATACCACCTTGGTCGCCCATGGGTCCCCTTCAGGATCCATGCACCAGATCCTTGATCAAGTGGGCCAGGGGTCTCACAGCCCTTCAACATCAATACAACCCATTGACGACAAGTCTCTGTTCTTGTTGATTTTGTGCCTGTTTGACAGATGCTCAAAGATTTGCGCCCCATATTGACTGTATCATTCTAATCACTATTCCTTGACCCAAAATAGATCTTTTATGTCTACGCGATGAATACAAAAATTATGGTATACCTAACAATACAGAGTATTCGAATCACATCCCATTATCAATCATCTTGATTAATCAACCAATTAATTAAGAAGATCCACTCACCTTTGATACGTGATTGTTGCTTTTGCGATGTGAGGACGCGAAAAGGACATCCGATGATCGTCTTCCCACTGTTTGACTTCTTCCTCCTCTTCCCCTGAACTCCAATGACCAAGTTCTCTTTCTCAGATTGTTTTCTCTAAAAAACTAGAAGATAATTTCATACTGTGGAATGGTCGATGCTTGCCTATATATATATATATACACAAAATAGAGTCTTATTGCTACTCTTATACTTCCTCTTTTTCTAATTAGAGTTGTCATACAACTCTTTCCTTTTCCAAAACTCCTCACGTGAGTCTCTTACTTATTCAAAAATTAAACAAGGGGTCCTACCTGGGCCAAACTAATCTTGGGCCCAGGTAACTCAAGATATTACATACTCCCCTCCTTGGGAAATTTGGTCCTCCAAATTTAAAACATACCTGTGGTGAAAAGATGTGGATACTTCTTTCAGACTTCGTCCTCGATCTCCCATGTAGCCTCTTTTGGATCATGATGTGTCCAGAACACCTTGACTAGTCGAACTGTTCGTCTCCGCAACACCCTTTCCTTGGTGTCTAAGATTGCAACAAGTCTCTCCTCATAGGATAAATCTAGCTGTAAGTCCATTGGTTCAAAATCTAACACATTAGACGGATCTGGTTCATACTTTTTCAACATGGATACATGAAACACCTTATGAACTCCAGCTAATTGAGGTGGTAGTTCCAATTCGTAAGCGTTCCTATCGCTCACGTGCCCTGTAATTTTGAATGGTCCAATGTATCTCGGGCTTAGCTTTCCCTTCTTGCCGAATCGCATCACTCCCTTCGTCGGAGAAACTTTTAGGAATACCGAGTCACCTACCATAAATTCTAATTCTCGCCGGCGTTTGTCTGCATAACTCTTCTGGCGACTTTGAGTAGTCCTTAATCTATCCCTAATCTTCTTAATATTTTCTGTAGAAGTTTGCACCCATTCAGGGCCTAAAATCCGTCGATCGCCCACTTCCTCCCAACAAATCGGAGAACGACAGTTCCTGCCGTACAGGGCCTCGAAAGGAGCCATCTGAATACTAGAATGATAGTTATTGTTATAAGCAAACTCTGTCAGCAGTAACTGCTCATCCCAACTGTCACTGAAATCTATAGCACAAGCGCGAAGCATGTCTTCTAATGTTTGATTGGTCCTCTCCGTCTGTCCATCAGTCTGAGGGTGATATGCTGTGCTAAAATTCAGTTTCGTACTCATAGCCTTCTGTAAGCTCTTCCAAAACTGTGAAACAAATCTGGTATCCCTGTCTGCTACAATCGATGCTGGAACGCCATGCAACCGTACAATCTCCATGACATATGTTTTGGCCAGGTGTTCCCTTGTAGTTTTTCCTTTCAACGGTATGAAGTGCGCCGACTTGGTCAATCGATCCACAATAACCCAAATTATTTCATTTTGTCTTGAGGTCTTGGGAAATCCTGAAATAAAATCCGGAATCCCACATCGACTATAGAGAGGAAAGTGAATGGGGTTATATGCAGAGCTTACACCCTTACCTTGCATGAGGCCTTTTGATGGGTTGAGTCCCATCAAAAGCAAAACCATGAGACCCATGTGGGCCAAAGCGGACAATATCATGCATGCGTGAAGGGTTGGGTCGTTACAAATGGAATCAGAGCCGACTCTCGACTACTTTGAGTGTGGGTCCCCTGCCGTGGTCTAGTGCAAGTGGGCGGGTCTCTATGTGGGCGGGCCAAGAGGGCTGGCAGGCTACTGCACAGGGACGTGCAGCCTTAGGGGGGGTGGAATGTGACGCCCCGGAGTCCCACATCGACTATAGAGAGGAAAGTGAATGGGGTTATATGCAGAGCTTACACCCTTACCTTGCATGAGGCCTTTTAATGGGGTTGAGTCCCATCAGAAGCAAAACCGTGAGGCCCATTTGGGCCAAAGCGGACAATATCGTGCATGCGTGAAGGGTTGGGTCGTTACAATCCTCATGTGTAATAGGCAGAGTCCCCCATTTCTTTTGTGTCACGGTTCTTAAGATTGGCCCTCTCTACCCTTTCTTTAGCCTTATATAGTTAATGGAGCAAGACAAGACTGTTGAGGTCTCTAACCCCCTTTCTCTTTGATTTCCTTTTTACTCTATTATCCCTACTCTCTTTCTCCCTCTTATCTGCAAATTCTACCAGCTGGTTCCACCCACCCTTCAAATTATCCATCGAGACAACAATAGCCTTGCCACAACATACCACCTTCTGTGATACCCAATCACAATAAGAATCATGGGTTAAAATATTGGCCAATACCAATTCGTATCAGCCAATGCAAACCAGTATCGGCCAGTTCTAGTACGATATATTGAA
Source organism: Cinnamomum chago (assembly GCA_038049695.1). Classification (NCBI taxonomy): domain Eukaryota; kingdom Viridiplantae; phylum Streptophyta; class Magnoliopsida; order Laurales; family Lauraceae; genus Cinnamomum; species Cinnamomum chago. The sequence goes on along the minus strand of CP142453.1, from coordinate 40,051,938 downwards.
ACTTATCGGTATCGGACTCGGTCCCCCAAAATATTGCAGGCGTATCAACCTGTATCGGCTGATATCTTGAAGATATCGGTCAAAATCGATATATTGGCCAATATTTTTAGACAACCGATGTTTACCTCATTTCTACATAATCATAGATGGAGAGAAAGAGTGAAAGCACACGCATTTTATATGAAGTTGCAGAAAAAGGGAAAAAAGAGAGATGTAGTTGCAGAGGAAAAAAAAAACAAGAAACAAGCAAAGGAGAAGATATATCTGGACGCCGAAGAACGAGCACCCACCTCTGCCGCCGCCGCCATTGCATCATATTCTCCTCCCTTTTCCTCTCACTCTTCTCTTACCCCACTTCTTTTTCCCCCTCCTCATCTCGATTTCATTCAGTCCCAAGAAAAGAAAACCCTAAGGGTTCTTTCCGTTTTAACTTTTAACTTTTAAGTCCGTGTTTTGAGTTTGGATTCCAGAAACTTCCTTCCCATTTGACTTATTGAACGATGAGTGAGCCCCACTTATATATATATATATATATAGAGAGAGAGAGAGAGAGTAAGGCCTTTGTCTTGGATCACAGATGTGAGTGAAAGATCAGGCCCACTTATTGAAAATCTCATCCCATCAAATTAAATTCCCTCTCATTCTAAAGGGTGTCTCAAAATTTAACGTTGGTCCCACACCATGGGATTGAGCATTTGAAAAAAATTAAAAAAAAAACCATGATAAATGAATAGTGCACAAGATTGTATTATCACTTTTTTTTTTTATCAAACGATCAATCCTCGAATGGGACCAACTCCTATTGGAGTGAAAATTAGAGATATCTCATATACAAGAAGATGTTCATTTTGAGCGGCTCAAGGTTTCAATAAGCGGGCTCCATTCGTGGAGTTCCACTTCTACTCAGGATTTCTCCAAGTTAAAAGCTGATTTACTGGAAAGACTTTTTAATTGTACCTGCTAATATGACCCACTTATAAAAAACCTTATATCACTCAAAATAAATGCTTGCTCCTAAGTGGTCCGCCTAATAATCTTACTCCAATAAGAATAGGTGCTTGTCATATTGGTCACTTATAAAAGGTGCAAAATGAAATATCTAAAAAAATAAAGTTTCTTAGTAGTCCGATCGATTATTTTTCATAAAGTTTATATAACGGAAGTATTTAGGAACCAAAAGAAGGGATCCCAAACATTCAGATTGGTTTTCTAAAAATATGTTGGTCATGAACTGATCCTGAATTCGATGTTAGAGAGTATTGCAACAAGTTTTAAATATTTTGACACCGCTAAGGAGCTTTGCGATGCTATTGAGGCAGCATATGCTCAAAAGAGAAATAATCCCCTAATACTTGAATTGAAAACAGAATCTGCAATATTTAAGAAAGGAAATCTATCCATAGGAAACTACTATTCCTAATCGCCAAATTCGAAGAACTATGACACGAGTTAAAACCGCATCTAAGTCTTGAACCCAATTGTGCAAAGAAACAAGCCAAGTTGCTAGAAGATTTTCATATATTTGAATTACTGGGTGCTGTAAATTCAGAATATGAAAACCATAAATTCCCAAATAATTAGCCAAGACCTTTACCACTAATTGGAACAGTGTTTGCACTTCTCCTGAGCTGAAGAAAAGTCTTGACTGTAGAAAAAAAAAATGATACGATGATCGATCTACTTTTGCCAGTAACAATATAGCAAACCCTAGGATAACTGCAGGGATGGTGGTCAACCCTGATTTTATATCTCAGTATTTGCCAATCAAAGGCTACAATAGAGGGATTGCAGAGTAATTACAATGAATTAAAAAATCTACTATCTAAGAATAGCACCACAAAATCTCTTAAATTAGTAACTGTACATTGACCAATGTAGAGAGAGAGAGATCTTGCTCGACTGTCGAACATATGATTTTCTCTCACATTTCTAATGGACCTGGGTCATGTGAACTTCTATTGATGGCCCACTTTTACACATGTATTTATGTTGAGAATATTATTATATAAATGAGGCACTCCCTCAAAGAGGACATGGCTGTTTTCATGCCAATTCTGAAATTATCAATATCCACTCTTTCTTCAAATGAATTAATAACAACAATTTCCCTTGACTAGGAAAGCAGTCAAGTAACTCAGTATAAAAGTTCCATAAACCCCAAGAGTTTAGAAAGCTGAACTTAGGACAATAATTAATTATAGATTTGTTCAGAATCTCACTTTCCTCTTAATAGTGATGACACTTATATGAGTTTTTTTATGCTATCCAGTAACTAATGATCAAATCAAATGAAATCAGATCAGTATGAGATTGAACCTAAAATGTCTGTAAGGGCAACCATGGTGATCTCCAACACTAGGAGTCGATGCAATGATCTTTTGACAAGAATAGGGCGTGTAGTCCTGCACCAGCCAGAAATTAATTAAATATGCTGTGTTTTCTTCATAGTAGACTGCTTTATTTATTCAGTTAAAAGCTCTTGTTTTAGGTGTCATACCGTTCTCTTTCCTTCTTTTCCATAGTTATGCCGTATGCTATATGCATATTCTTTGTCAAATCTCTCCGAACCAACCTGGAACAAAGACAGTACAATCAAAGTATTTTTAAAAGCTAACTAGAAGCGTGACACATGATTTGCAAGTCTAAATGTGTGTTAATATGATGCTTCATCCTTACTATGAGCATATCTCATGCGTAGGGATTAAAATGTAAATCATAATGGTTCGGTTGACATATAATTTAAAATCCAGTGAAATGCCAACTGATTCCAAATTAGACAACTATTATAAGTCAACATCTAATGGTGGAAAATGACATCCACAAATTCCAACACAGTTTAGGCCCTAAATCCATGACCATCACTATAAGAAAAATCCAGAAGCTATGATGTTCTTGGCCTCTTGCCCACAGATGGTAAATGAGTTCATATAATTTAAACATACCATGAAATATAGGATCTGAATGGGCCGCAATCTGGCCCGGTAAAAGGAGCTTTTTTTCTTTTTGAATAGTAGAAAAAGGAACTGTTACTGGGCCTAGACATGCATCCAGGGCTGGGACAGACCTAGATGTCAAGCAGGACCATCTGGGCCCAATACTTGTATTTAGTTAGTGATTGTATTCTAGTTAAACTACAATTAGTCTAGTCATAACTCATGTACAATTAGGTAGCTATAATTTAGGATTTGAATTGTATTAGGACACAATTAATAGTGTAATCAACCCTTATATATATGAGAAGGAGTCCACCCTAAGGGGAAACGACATTCATTCACTTCTTTCTTCTCTTTCTCCTTGCTGTGTTTTCATCAATAGAATAATAATGAAATGGTATCAGAGCTAGGCTCAATAAGATAGGTAGCATTCATCTTCACCATCTGTCTTGCTCAAGACTGATAGATACAGATTCAGATCTGCATCTCTGGAGTTTCTCATCATCTGGGACAAAGAAATTAGTTGCTGCCCAGATGCTTCGTGACCCACCTGCGATGATCAAGACTTCCTCGAGAGACATATAGAGGTTGGTCGACTGGTTATCCTGGGATTTATAGAGATTTTTCCACAATTTTTTGCTGCTTTGAGGTAGGGTTTCTACTTGTTTTTGTGGATCTCCTCTTTTGCACACATAGTTTCATCTCAACCGTCCAAAAGTTTGGATTCTCATCCAAATTTGTTGGGCCTTGGTTACTTGGTAGCAGAAATACGCTACCTATCCTCCTGCGACCTCTGATCATTCAACTGATCACACAGTGGGACCCACAACAAGATCTGAAGCAAGACCCAGCTTATTTTTTTTCAAATCTGTGAGTTCCACACAGCTCTGTTGCTGCTGCTTTGTTTCAATTAATCTACTGCTGCTGCTGGTTTGTCCTGCTGCTGCTGGTTTGTGCTGCTACTGCTGTTGCTGGTTTGTGACGCTACTGCTGCTGGATTATGCTAGTACTGCTGCTGCTTTGATGCTGTTTTCTTTCTGCTCTTCTACTACAGCTGATTGATTGTTTCCTACTATCTGTTTCTACTGCTGCTCTTCCTCTCTTGAATTTTCTTGCTATCCCTAGGCGTGGCCCACGTAAAGCATCACCAATTGATTCTTGTTTGGAATCCTTCCTAGTCTGCTATTAATGGAGAAATCTGAAACTGCCCTCGTTCGTTTTCATGGGAAAAATTACACATCATGGGCCTTCCAGTTTCAAATCTACCTTGGAAGGGAAAGAACTTTGGGGCTACATGGATGGTTCTAAACCTAAACTGGAGGACGATGACAAGATATATGCCTGGAAAACTAAGGATGCTAAAATCAGAACTTGGTTACTAGGATCTGTTGAACCCCATTTCATTCTCAATCTGAAACCTTGCAAATCTGCCCGTGAGATGTGAGATTATCTTAAAAAGATTTATTAACAAGGTAATGCAGCTCGACAATTTCACTTGGAGCTAGACATCTCCCAATTTGCTAGAGGCAACCTGTCTATACAAGCATATTACAATGGGTTTCAACAAATGTGGTCTGAATATGATGAGATCAAGTTTGCAACTGTGTTTGAAGCTTTTCTACCAGAATTACTTCCTTCACAGCAAAATAGCTATCAGGACCAGTTTCTCATGAAACTTCATCCGGAGTTTGAGACCGTTAGATCAAACTTAATGAGTCGAGCTTCTCTTCCCAGCTTAGATGACTATTTTCAGGAACTTCTCAGAGCGGCACAACATCTAGTTACCAAAACGACTCTGGAACAACAAAGATCTACTGAGGCTCCGCTTGCCTATGCTACTACAACCAGACCCCCTTTACGGGACATCAGTAAAGTTCAGTGCTATAACTGTAAGAAATATGGTCATTACGCAAATCAATGCAAGGCTAAAATCTGCAAATACTGTAAGGCCACTGGTCACGTTATTGACGAATGTCGGAAGAAGGCTCGAAATTCTACTTCCCGCAACCATGCGCCGTCAACCGCTGGTACTTACAATGTATAGTCCACTCCTACTGCTTACACAGTGACTTCTCAACAATCTGCACCTTCTGACTTCGATGGTTCTCTACAGTTTGATTCTTCTTCACAGCCTGGTTCCTCATCATACTCTGCGTCCCCAACTCTTCTCACTCCTGATATGGTAAATCAAATGATTATCAATGCCTTGGCATCCATGAATATCTTAGGTACTGATTCATCTCTTTCTCATACGTGGTACTTAGATCCTGGCACAAGTAACCATATGACATCTTCACCCACAACATTACATAATGTTGTTCCTGACACTAGTAATCTTACTGTTCAAACTACCAATGAAGACCATCTTCCCATCACCTCTGTTGGTGATACTCCTGGCCCATCACCATTAACCAATGTTTTAGTGTCTCATCATCTTACTACCAATTTAGTTTCTGTTGGTCGATTTGTTGAGGATAATTACAATGTCTCCTTTTCTTCTTCTGGTTGTGTTGTGCATGATCGGGAGTTGGGGGAAGTGACCGTGAAAGGGCCTAAGCGTGGCAGACTGTTTTCTCTACGAGTGTCTACTTTTATTCAGAATAAATCTTTACAACAATTGTTTTGTTTTTTCTTGAGAATAATTCTCGGTTGTGGCATAATAGACTTAGTCATCCGAATGCTTCTACGATGTCTACTTTATTTAAATCTGGATTATTAAATGAAACTATTGATTCTGTTTCTTTTGAATGTGATGCTTGTAAATTAGGAAAAAGTAAAACTTCACATTTTCCTCACTCCACCACACAGAGCATTGAATGTTTTGACTTAATTCACAGCGATGTTTGAGGCATTGCTCCTCACCTTTCCCATAGTCATTTCAAATACTTTGTTACATTCATTGATGACTACAACAGGTTTACTTGGATTTATCTATTGCATTCTAAGTCTGATGTTCTTAATGCATTTCAATTTTTTCTTAGCTATGTTGAAACCCAATTTTCAAAATGCATTAAAACTTTGCGCTCAGATTCAGGGGGGAGTATGCTTCCAATAATTTTCAATCTTTCCTAAAGACTAAAGGAATCACTTCTCAACGTACCTGTCCGTATACTCCACAACAAAATGGAGTCGCAGAACGGAAAAATGGGCATCTCCTTGATGTAACTAGAACACTATTGATTGAATCATTAGTTCCTCCTCATTTTTAGGCCGAAGCTCTCACCACTGCCGTTCATCGAATCAACCGTTTTCCATCACCTACCATTGCTCAATTAACACTGTATTTTAAACTGTTTGGTCATCATCCTGTGTTTGATCATCTACATACCTTTGGCTATGTTCGCTTTGTTCATCTATCCCCCACAAAACAAACAAAATTAACCGCACAATCTCGCCGGTGTGCATTTCTAGGATATGCCACTATTCAAAAAGGTTTTGTTTGTTATGATCCCATTGCTCTGTCGTATTAGGATTTCTCGCAATGTTTTTTTATTTGAAAATCAATATTTTTCCAAACTCACTTAGATTGTCCTCATCCATCTTCTCATGCCATCTTACTGGGTTTTTCAGATAAACCAACTGTTACTAGGTTTCATCCTAACTTTGTTTATCATCGTCGGGAAAAAACTGTCATTGCAGATGCACATCCTCGTGATCCTCCGCCTGCTGCTGGTTCCACAACTCCTCATATCATGCGTCTCTCCTAAAGAACCTCTAGACCACCTGAGCGGTATGGATTCACACACTTCCTTGATGACAACCCTTTATTGTCTCTATTCCAAGTTCTTATTTGCAGGTGGTACAACATAATAGTTAGAACCAAGCTATGAAAGCAAAATTGGATACATTGGATCAGAATCACAAATGGGATATTGTGGACTGTCCTTCAGCAGTTAAACCTATCGATTGCAAATGGATATACTCTATCAAACTTAAATCCGGTGGCTCCTTAGATAGACACAAAGCTAGACTCGTGGCACTCGACAACAGGTAAGAATATGGGATTGACTACGAGGAGACGTTTGCACCTGTGGCAAAAATGACTACAGTTCGGTTGCTTCTTGCCATTACTGCCTCTAAATCTTGGCCATTATATCAAATGGATGTCAAAAATGCCTTTCTCCATGGGGATCTGAAAGAAGAAGTCTATATGCGGATACTACAGGGAGTCACCTGACTCACCTCTCCATCTAAGAAATCGGTCTGTCGCCTACGGAAGTCTCTTTATGGTCTGAAGCAAGCTCCTTAGGCATGGTGTGAAACTTTTAGGGGTCGCCTAAGCACAAGTGGCTTTACTCAAAGCCCTTACGATCCCTCTCTTTTTCTGCAAACTATGTCTACTGATGCTACCGTTCTCCTTATGTATGTTGATAACACTATTATCACTGGCACTGATGATGGTATGATCAAGTCTATCCAAGCTTTTCTCAGGGATTCTTTCCATATGAAGGATTTGGGCCCCTTGCATTATTTTTTGGGGTTAGAAGTCCATTAATCTACCAAAGGCCTATTTCTTAATCAACATAAATACACATCTGATCTTATTGAGCTTGCCAGTCTCCAGGAATCTTCGCCCGTTGATACACCTGTAGAGGTCAATCTAAAATTGAGTAAAGACGATGGTGACCTTCTTCCTAATCCACATACCTACAGGCACTTGGTGGGTAGTCTTGTCCATCTCACTATCACTCGACCGGATATCTCCTATGCTGTCAATCTTGTGAACCAACTCATGACATCTCCTAGACACCTTCATCTAACTGCGGTCAAGCACATTATCCGGTATTTGTTGCACACTGTCACTCGTGGTTTATATTATCCCATAGATAATCCTCGTCAGTTAACCGTTTATGCAAACGCTGACTGGGCAGGCTATCAGGATACACGTCAGTCTACTACTGGTTGGTGCATGTATCTCGAAGATTCTCTAATTTCTTAGAAATGCAAGAAACAAGAGCGTATTTCTCGATCTTCCACAGAGGCTTAATATAGGGCAATGTCTTCTGCATGTTCTAAAATCTTCTGGCTCCGAGGACTTCTTTCAGACCTCGGCTTTCCTCAATCCTTTCCTACTTCATTGCATGCAGATAATACTGGGGCTATCCGGATCACTGAAAATCCTATCTTCCATGAACGCACCAAACATATTGAACTAGACTGCCACTTTATTCGGGATGAATTTAAACGTGATGTCATTTCTTTGCCTCAAGTCCCTACTGAGCTTCAGTTTGCTAATATCTTCACCAAAGGACTTTCTCGGCCTCGGCATCAGTTTCTAGTTGCCAAAATGCTGCTATATGACTCTCCAGCATCAATTTGAGGAAGGGTGTCAAGCAAGCCCATCTGGGCCCAATACTTGTATTTAGTTAGTGATTGTATTCTAGTTAAACTACATTTAGTCTAGTCATAACTCATGTACAATTAGGCAGCTATAATTTAGGATATGAATGAAATGATATGAAATGAGAGAAGGAAGAAAGAGACTGAGTTTGGAGAGAACTTGATACCTTAATGTGAGGTTCGTTTGAATATTTATAATTACATTATCCCCTATGCAAGGGCCCTAAACATCCTAATCAGTACAATCAGGATAATCACTAATCAATCTCCTAATCTATACAAGGAAGTAAATAAGAGACAAAATAGCAACATATCAAAAGATGATCCCACACGTGGGATTTTATATACAGCTGTGTACAAGCCCTTGATGGGCTAGCCTGGGCCTAGTGGAACTGGGCCTGGGCCTAGTGGGCCTAAGCCACATTATCTTCTACACTCCCCCTCAAATTGATGTGGTAATGTAGAAAACAGCAATTTACTAGGGAGATCAGGATGGCGCGGTTTGGGAAGTGCTTTGGTGAAGATATCGGCCAACTGGTCATGAGTAGAGACATGAGGCAATGTTATCTTCTCAGTGACAACATGCTGACGGATGAAGTGACAATCAATCTCAATGTGCTTCGTCCGTTCATGAAAGACTGGATTATTAGCAATTCTGGTAGCACTGGTATTGTCCCCATGAAGAGGTGTAAAACTATCAACAAGGACACCGAATTCACAGAGAAGACGGCGAAGCCAGATGATTTCAGCACTGGCGGACGACATTGCCCAATATTCGGCCTCAGCAGAAGATTTTGACACGGTGGTTTGCTTCTTGCACTTCAACGAAATCAAAGAGCCGCCAGGAAACATACATCAGCCAGTGGTAGAGCGCCGAGAATCAGGGTAACCAGCCCAGTCGGCATCTGCATACGCTGATAATCACAGAGAAGTATTAGAAGGGTAGAAGAGACCATGAGTAAGAGTGCCTTTAACATAGCGGGGTATGCGCAAAGCAGCAGCAAGATGGGGTTTGTGAGGATTGCTCACAAATTGGCTAACCGTATGAACTGCATGAGAAATATCAAGTCGAGTCATAGTTAAGTAGAACAAACTACCAACTATCTGCCGAAAAATAGAGGGATCATTCAAGGGAGGGCCATCCTCCGTACTGAGTTTGCTGTTTAATTTCATCGGGCGTATCAAAAGTGTGAGCATCATCAAGTCTTGCTGAGGTGATCAAATCAGCAGCATATTTACGCTGATGGACTCGAATGCCTGATTTGGTACGCGAAAACTCAAACCCCAGAAAGTATGTGCGAGGACCAAGATCCTTCATTCTGAAGTGGCGAGTGAGATGGTGCTTGAGATCCGTAATGCCAGAAATATCATTGCCACTGATAATCATATCATCAACGTAGACTAAAAGGAATGTGTAACCCTTCGGTGTCCATCTAAGAAATAGTGAACTGTCAGAATGACTCTGATGAAACCCAGCTTGAAGAATTGTTGCCCGGAATTTATCAAACCAAGCCCTGGGTGCCTACTTAAGACTATAAAGAGATTTTCGCATCTTGCAAACATGCTGAGGAGGACAAGCATATCCTGGAGGAGGTTTTAAGTAGACAGTCTCTTTCAAATCACCATGAAGAAAGGCATTTTTTACATCCATTTGTCATAGAGGCCAGTTGTGGGCTGCAACGACACAAAGAAGAGTACGAACGGTGGTCATTTTAGCCACTGGTGCAAATGTCTCCTCATAGTCAATGCCATACTCCTGCTTGTGACCCTGCGCAACCAATCTGGCTTTGTAGCGATCAAAACTCCCATCAGAGTTAACTTTGACAGAGTAGATCCATTTACTGCCAATCACAGAGGCTTGTTTAGGAGTCGGTACCAAGTCCCATGTGTTGTTTGCTTCAAGAGCAAGCAGCTCCTCAGTCATAGCATCCTGCCAGTATGGAATCTTCGAAGCCTGTGAATAAGAGGTGGGTATAGGAGCACTATCCAAAGAAGTGAAAAGAGCAGGAAAGCCATATCTGTCAAGAGCAACAGAAGGACGACTAGAGCGTCGCAAGGGTATGACATTATCAATAGAGGAAGTATTAATACCTGAGGGTGTAGTAGGCAGCATTGGGATAGGATCAGGAGGAGGAGGCCCCACAGGAGGAACCGTGTTACGCCGGACACAAACATTGGTTATAGGTAGTGAAGTAGTCGCAGGGAATTGTGGCAAATCAGACACAACCACAGGATGAGTATCCAAACATAAAGAAAAGAAAGGAATGTGTTCCAAGAAGATCACATTACGAGATATGCGCATGTGTTTCTCGGATTGGTCATAACACAGAAATCCTTTGTGTTCAGCACTGTAACCGAGGAAGATACATTTGGCAGCCTGTGGTGACAACTTGGTGCGCTCTGTAGGTGGAAGATGGACAAAGCACAAGCAACCAAAAACACGTAAGTGAGAATATGAAGGGGTATGACCAAAGAGAGCTTCATATGGAGTAGTCTTTCCAAGAACGGAGCTAAGATGACGATTGAGAAGATACACAGCAGTCTGTGCAGCATCACACCAAAAATCTAGAGGAACTAAGGATTCAAGTAGGAGAGTACGAACAGTTTCAAGAATATGCATGTTCTTCCTCTTCGCAATACCATTTTGCTGTGGAGTATGTGGGCAAGATTTTTGGTGAAGAATTCCTTTATCAGAAAGGTAGGCAGAAAAATCATGGGACATGTATTCTCCACCGGAGTAAGACCTAAGAATTTTTATATCTGTCTTAAATTGTGTGGGGACCAAATTGTAAAACTTTTGGAAAAGGGAAAATACTTCAAATTTGAAGCGCATAAAATAAATCCAAGTGAATCGAGAATGATCATCAATAAAGGTCACATAATACTTAAACCTTGTCCTACTTAATGTGGGTGCAATTCCCCAAACATCAGTGTGAATGATATCAAAAGATGATAATGCAGGAGAACGATGAATAGGAAATGGCAAAATATGACTCTTCAACAACACGTTTCACACTTTGAGTTAACTAAAGAAGACATCATTTTATTATCAATAGTGAGTTCTAAACAACCAATTTTAAACAAAGAAAGTAAAGAAGCATTGTTCACATGACCAAGACGGCTATGCCACATAGTCCACATTTTATTGAAATTAGGAAAAGAAGAAGAAAATAGGGAATGATGTCCAATGTCCAGCAGAAACAGTCGACCATGTTTACTCCCCGTCGTGATCACCTTCCCAGTTTGCCGCCCCTGTATGACACAACCAGTGGAAGCAAAGTTAATATGGTACCCATCATCAATAAGTTGCCCGACAGAAAGTAAATTGGCTGATAATTTGGGAACAAAGTAAACATTGGAAAGGTGAAGGGACTGGCCAGAGACACCAGATAAAGTAATGGTACCAATTCCAGAAATGATTAATTGGTCTCCATTAGCAGTGGTGATTTTGTCTTTGCCAAGGTAAGGGTGAGAGGCTGTAAAGCTACTTTCCACAGAAGTCACGTGGTTTGAAGCTCCTAAATCTAAAAACCGGGTAGATGGGGTGATGGAGGAAGACAGAGAGATTGAAGAATGAAAAGCAGGAAATGCTAGAGGCGAAGGAGTTTGATACCGACCACCATTAAAACCCATAGATGCATAGGGGAAGAAGTGCTTTCCGTATCAGGAAGAGGTGCTTGAACTTGGAACGCAGCTGGAGCATTTTGTCTGGGCACGGTGGAAGGATTCTGCTTCTGCTGGGGCCCATTCTTTCGCTGCAAGTTGCGACAGTCATCAATAAGATGACCAGAGCGTTTGCAGTATCTGCAAACCAATTTCTTTCGACAGTTCTTGGCCATATGACCGAAGCCTTTGCACTCATAGCATCGAGTAGGCTTCTGATTGGGGGCTGCCAGGAGAGCGGAATCAGCCGGGAGAGGAGCTAGGAAGGCCTTTGGTTCTTCAAGAATGGCACGTTGAGAGTTGAGGCGAAGTTCTTCTCGAAAGACTTCTTGGAAGCATGTATCCAGGTTCGCAGAGACTTTTCTATTCATGAAAGCAGACCGAACAGATTCGAATTCAGGTCAGAGATTCATAAGGAACTGGCTGATATGAGATTCCTCTTGTAATTTAAGAGCCTCAGACAGAAACCCAGCAGACACAGTTTGAATAATCATAGCATCCCTCTCAGTCCATAAGGTGAGAAATCCATTGAAGTATGTCTGCACAGATCTATCGCCATGACCGAATTTTGCAATTTCATTGTCTAGTTGAAATTTGCGAGCTTTATTTGTTTGATGATAAACATTCTTGAGATGACCCCACATATCAGATGCGGTAGTATATGCTTGAAGAGCAATGGCAAGAGAAGGGTCAATGGAGTTAAGAATCCAAGTAATGACCTTAGCATTTTCTTTAGACTAGGTGGGCAATGCTATTGTGTCAGTAGTATTTGTAGCAGGTTTAGTTATCAAGCCATCAAGGTAACCAAACAGTCCCTGGCCTTCTACAAAACTCTTCAGATGAAAAGACCAGGCCATATAATTATTCCCATTGAATTTAATAGGAATAACATCAGACTTGTCCATAGTAGAAAAATAGCAACTAAGAGCAGCAACCAACAACAGTAACAAGCAACTATGCAAACAGCAGCAAATAGGACTGACCACAATGCCAAAGAAAAAGGAGAGCAGCACGCAGACCAACCACAATATGGCCAGATCTGCTAAAATACTGCATTAACAATACCAACAGTGTACTAACAGTGAAGTAACTAGCACCGATCAGTCATTAATCAGCCTGAATCCATAACAAGTAGCTTCCACAGCATACAGCAGCAGTCAATATCATCAAGAGAAGAAGAAAACAGCACACTCAGTGCAAGTTTTCCTCTAAACAGAGCCAGACGACCTTGAAAATGGGACCTGGATCTGTGCGTGGGCCCCACAGGGTGGTCTAATCACAGATCAGGTTTGATCTCCATAAAGTGGATCAAAAGTACTTCCTTCAGTCCAAACCTGATGAGATTTGGAAAAAGATCCACAAATCTGGACAGTCCTGATGAAAACTATCTGACAGAATTTTATTAAAACTGACAGATGAAGAAGTGGATGAAAACTACCTCAAATGTGATTGAAAAATCCCAAAAAAATCCTTAAAAAGATCCTCAAGGATGGTAGACCACAACTGTGGAGGTCTCTTGGAGATCCGAAGATGATCCGCGGTGGGCCACTGTTGATCAGTGACACTAACAGAGAAGATATGCACGCCAGGAAAAAGATCCACGCCAGGAAGACTCAGTGGATCAATGAGAGAAGAAGATTGATCAATGATAGAAGATGATTGATCATAACCTACGCTCTGATACCATGAAATGATATGAAATGAGAGAAGAAAGAAAGAGACGAGTTTGGAGAGAACTTAATACCTCAATGTGAGGTTCGTTTGAATATTTATAATTACATTATCCCCTAATCAAGGGCCCTAAACATCCTAATCAGTACAATCAGAATAATGAATAATCAATCTCCTAATCTATACAAGGAAGTAAATAAGAGACAAAATAGCAACAGATCAAAAGATGATCCCACACGTGGGATTTTATATACAGCTGTGTACAAGCCCATGATTGGCTGGGCCTAGTGGGACTGGGCCTGGGACTGGGCCTGGGCCTGGTGGACCTAAGCCACATTATCTTCTACATTGAATTGTATTAGGATACAATTAATAGTGTAATCAACCCTTATATATGTGAGAAGGAGTCTATCCTAAGGGGACAAGACATTCATTCACTCCTTTCTTCTCTTTCTCCTTGCTGTGTTTTCATCAATAGAATATTAATGACGGATTATGTTCAGGACCAATCCCTCAACAGAATCAATTTATACCCTGGCCTGTCATTTTAGTATCCTACAAACTAATTGTGCATATATGATAGAAATGTTTACAAGAAAAAAAAATTTTGTTTTAGTAACAATGTTCAGTGATGTTAAGTAACAAATAGAATGAGAAAAAAATTCAAAACTCAGAGAAGAACCAAATCTATATCCATAATCAGATACGGATCTGGATCCAAGTTCAGATTCGGGTATTAAATGGGCAGGCTTATGCTCTGTGCAACGTTATGGATTCAGGCCCCAGGAGCCATCTCAAATCCAAACACGGACATGGATCTTGCAAACTCAATTTATGGTTGACAGCTTGAAATGTGCATAAGCTTTCAAAGCAATGGCATTAGTAATTCTCTCAGATACTTGTTTTCAACTACCTCAGATGTTTTGTAAGTATTAACAGCGTCCAGAGTTCCAAATGAAGAAAGCTTCATTTTCTATATATTTACGAATCTTTATGAGTTTTGACACTAGCTACCTAACAAGGATACATAATAATTATAACAATAATAATACGTGGACGGAAACACATCCTCGGGAATTTCAACACACGATCCCCAGCTCTAATACGATGTTAATAACCAGAAACACCAAAAGCTCAAGCTGCTAGTGAACGACAGAATAATGTATATCAAAGGGTCCTAACAAACTCTAGATGTTGCATGCATAAAAAGGATGGTTGTTTGACAACTTCAACTTGACAAAAAAAAAAGGCAACATTTTTCAATTTGTTTGAAGAACAAACCACATAATCCAAAAAATCACACAAAAAAATTAACACAAATCAAATAGATGATCAATCATCATCATTGGCGCCTAATCTAATCTATTCAGGAAATCAAAACAAATGGTTAACTCTCAAGCCTAATTTCCTTTACTTTCCTTCAGTAATTTAACATACCTTCCGTGAGAACTCCGCCTTCCAAAATGCAAGTGCATCATCCAACTTCAAGCCAACACCCTGCATCAGATCAAAAGATGATTTTAGTTAAAAATGAACTAATTGAATCTGATAAGCAGGATTTTTTTTTTATTTGATTGTTTTTTAGAACATATAAACATTTCATACATATATTGTGATAAACTGAAAAGTTGTTGGACTGGTTGTCACAACAGTACATTCAAAAGTTGTTGGATTGATTCAACATGACAAATGCAAAGCTACTTAGAACACCTCTTGCAAGATATTTCAAGCTAAGATCTAGTCAAACTCCTCCAAGTGAGAAGGAGAAGGGAATGGAACCAACTCCTAATGCAGACAACGGGATGTAGGTTGTATGATATGGTTTGTACTATGCCAACATAGTACATGCAATTGGTCTCATGAGCATGTTTTTTTATCAGGGGTAAAAGAGTACTAGGGTACAACGAAATGGATTCTTAAAATCTCAAAGGTACTTCTAAGTACTAGCCAATCTCATCACGGTCATGACAATTAATTATACCAGACCTTATAATAGAAATATTAAGAAGATTGGATAAGTATGTGAAGATAGTATTGTGTCATATTAAGATTAGATTAAGTTATCAGATTTATTAGATGATTCTAATCAGATTTTATTAGAGCTATGACTCAAAAAGAGCAAGATACGATGGTGGTGGACTCTATAGACAAACGCTAATCACCAACAAATGCAACCGAGACTGAAGGATTATATTTACTATGACCAATCACACGATCCTTTCTTTCAAAGGACCATGTGATTGTAGGGAGATAATAGAGATTATTAAGAAGATTGGATAAGTATGATCTGAGAAAAGACTAGATTTAGTTAGAGTTTTATGTGATTAGGACAAATTAATTTCTCTTATCTTAAGATTAGGTTGGACTTTATAAATACCCACAGTATTCTCAATGAAAAGCACATTGGAGATTTTTTTCAAAATATAGTATCTAAACTTCACACCAAACGGGTAGACGCTCAAAGTTAGCCCCAAAACTATGCCAACTGTTTTTTCATTATACTTAATAAATGTCCTCTTTCTGCGATCTGGATTGAATGCAGTGGTTCTGTGTTGACTAAAACAACCTCCATCATTAGGGTTGCTAGTTTGAGCCTGATGCCTGTGATAATCACAAGGGAATCGAAGAAGACAGAAATTGGAAGTGAAATGAGTGCCTTTCCTTGGGATCATTCATTTCACTTAATAGTATTCCTTGTGCTCAATACAGTTAGCCTATCAACCTAATCCCTTTATTTGAGGTGATTACAAGTGGAACTAGGGAACACCTATACAGATGCTAATAAAGATCCATATAAAATAGCTGATTTGTATTGAATAGCACTGTAGACCCTGGTCCACATATTTAAATCTCTATATTCTTCCAATTCAAATTTGTCAAGAGGGAAAATTCTCCAAATATGACCCAAATCAGAAATCCAAGAGCTGTGGTGATCACAGGAGACACAGATACCAATTGATCAAGATTTATGTCGACAGATCCCAACGAACAATAAAAATACCTAGAGAAGGATTTTTTAGGTTATTGAAAAAAGAAGCTCTTACCAGAAATCTCCTCTTTGAGACGAACAGCAAGGATCAGTCTTGGTGGAGGAGGTGCAGGATATCTCAAGGAGATTGGGAGCCACCTTCAATCATATTCTTAGGGGAGCTAATGCCGTGGCGGATAGTCTTGCTCGTGAAGGAGCTTTTAGCTCTACCTTGTCTTTTGATGTTTAGTTATCTTTTCTTCTTTGTTTGATGTTTTTCTCTCATTGTGCTCTGTTCCTTTTTTTGGTGAAATAAAATTTTACTGTTATAAAAAAAAAAACCAGCAAGGATCAGTAAGTACCACAGAGGCACAGACTGATCAAATCTCTAAAGAAAAGAGGCTACTTGATTCCTTTGATGTTTAGAAGCTCTTGTACCATGACAATCACAAGGGAATTAAAGAAGACAAAAATTGGACATGAATTGAGTGCCTTCCCTTAGGATCGATCATCTCACTTTATAGTATCCCTTAATTAGGGTGATTACAGCAAGTTAACCTATCAATCTAATCCCGTTATTGAAGTGATTACAATCATATCCCCTTAATAGGGGATTATCCCAATCAATACAACTCAGCTATTTTATGTCAATCTTTATTAAAAAGAAAAGGAGATAAAATATTCAAGTATCCAGGGGAAAAGACTCCTTTAGTAGCATATGATGGGCCTATATACACTCAAGATTTCAAGAGCCAGCTGCGAATGATGATATCTTGGAAAGGTCTCCAGGAGAACTCAAGAAGAGACTCTAGAGGAAAGGCTTCCAAAAAGAACTCAAGAAAAGACTCCAGAAGAGCCACCACTCCAGGTTCATTCCCGGAGGAAAAGCAAAGAAGCAAGACCATTGTTCTCCAACTCACCATACCATCATCAAATGTCCTAAGATTGAAAATTTACTTCATTACCATGTGAGTCGCCTTGTTCATAATCTTGATATTCCTATTGGTTTTATTAAGGAAAAACGTGTGTAACAATCCAATTCAAAATCTTATGTCCTATCACTGTTTGTCACCTACATTTAGGTCATTTGTGTTATAAATGTCTACTGAAAACGTACCCAACGAGATGTTCTCTCTCTCTCTCTCTCTCTCTCTCTCTCTCTCTCTCTCTCTCTCTCTCTCTCTCTCTCTCTCTCTCTCCCCGTGTATACACATGGAATTGCCACCAGGGATTGTCTTAAAAGAAAAAAGTGGTAAGGTGTGTTGGTTGAAAAAGTCCAGTATGGGCTAAACAGTCTCCCCAGGTTGGTTTTATAGATCCAGTCAAGCCATGTTGATGACAGGCCATAAAAAGTGTCGTGTTAATCACATTGTTTGTAAAGAGAAATGGCAAGTAGATAACTATTCTAATCGTGTATATATATGGCAATTATTACAAGTAAATATAGCAAAGAGGTAAAAAGGCAAAAGAGACAACTAGACTCAGAATTTGAAATCAAGAATCTCAATGAGAAAAGATATTTCCTTGGAATTGAATTTGCAAGATCAAAGATAGGAATTGTGATATGCTAACGGAAATATACTCTCGATCTACAGGAAAAATTGGAATGTTAAAGAGTAAACACGTAGAAACTCCCATTGAGCATAATCATATTATTAGGATTGAGCGAGGGGAGTTACTCCATGATATCAAATCGTTTCAAAGATAGTTGGACTTGGTCGATGATTATACTTAACCATAATTCGTCCAGATATAGCTTATGTCATTTAGTATTGTCAATCAATTCATCCACAATCCAAGAATAGAACATTTGAATGTTGTATACAAGATCTTAAAATATGTCAAGAAGTCAGTAAGATAAGAGATTCTATAATAAGGCCTGGTCATTTAGGTGTGGAGGCCAATACAGATGCAGATTGGGCCGGATCAAAAATATATAGAAGATCAACAATGGGTTATTATACTATGGTGGGTGAAAATCTAATACCTCTTGGAAGAGCAAAAAACAGCTTGCAGTAGCAATATCTAGTTCTAAAGCTCAGTATAGTGCTATGGCGCTTGGAGCATGCGAGGTGTTCTGGTTAAAGATTCTACTATATGAGTTAGGTTCTCAATATAAAGGTCCAATAGTATTACACTCTATTAGTACCTCAGCTTGACAGATTGCAACTAATCCAGTTTACCATTAGTGCACAAAACATGTTGGAGTTTACTGGCATTTTATTTAAGAGAAGATTGAAACCAAAGAAATTAAAGTGAAGTGTGTAGAGACACAGATGAGCAAATGCCGGATTTCCTTGCAAAGGCAGTATCAAGAGAAAAATTATTATATGCATAGTCCAAGTTGGGCATGATAGAAATTTATATATGAGGTAGAAGGGGGGTGTCAAGAGTTATGATCTAGACTTATTTGTAATTTTGGGATACTATGTACAGTTTCATAAATAAAAATAATAGTTGGGGGGTTTTGTAAATATTAAAATATAATAATAAATATATTGAAGGTGTCACTAATCCCAAGGCAAAACCATAATATTGTTTGTTTGATTTAATCTACTCTCAATTCTAGTTTTTCTTCTTTTACATAGTTCTAGTGTTTTTTGCCCTTTGAGGAAAAAGCCCAAGAGATTATTAGATCAATCAGTTTCACAACATTTAGTATGTGCAGCCCAACTGATAAGTGCAGCAGATTATTTAATAACCAGTGCATTTTCACTTTCCCAACCAATGAATGGCCTAAACTTCATGGAAATGGCCACATTGGCACATGTATACATATTGTGAAACTTAAAGAATCATCAATGAGACTCATAAATATTCAGCAGCTTTATTTTCCCACAGTCCCATTTGCTTATGTATAATATTACTCCACATCTCATCCTATGATATTCAGCAAGATGGTACTTTAATAATACCAATAGATTATACATCAGCATAGATAAGAATAGTGTCAAGAAACCCATTTGGGCACTGTGCCATTGTTCAAAAAAAAAAAAAAACATAAATAAAAATAAAAATAGAAGTACCTTGAGAAAAAGCCCCAGTTGCATCCTTCCTCCGTGCTTTAAATGATGATCCTCTCTTAGCTGAGCATAAATGGTACATTTTATGTGGCAGAACAAATTCAAAAGAAAGAAGTTACAGGAAACTAGTGAGAATCTAGTGAATAAAATTGGAGCAGATGGAGAAAGAACACTTGTCAGAGATTTTGAGAAGATCCAGTTTTATACCTTACCAAACAAGTGGCTCATGCAAAGAGGAAAGGAACTGTTAGCTACTTGATCAATGTCCTTTATTGACATCTCTGCAAACTCCTTTGGCTGTAGAAAGCATTTTCATTAATGCAATGGTCAATTTTTCCATGAACTCAAAAGTAAAAAATCACAACTACTGTGACTGAATTAAGATACCTGAGAATAGTCAGGACCCAGATACATTGTGCTAAGTGCTTCCACGATCTAAATTAGATAAAGGAGTTATAAAGCACTTCACTGGACTAATCAAATCATTGCTTACAATATCCAAACCATGATCTGCAATCGTAAGATGTATGAAATAGATGATCAATACTCACAGGAGTCAATCGACCCTTCTCTTGTTCTTGGATGGTAGATGTCCACTTTCTGCAAGCAGAAGTTGTATTTTCTAATGTATCAAAACTCATGTACATTCTACTACATCAAGTGGGCCAGTACAGTTCAAGTATCCCCTTTTTATTTATTTATTTTGTTTTTTTTATAACATTAACCCACGACCTCACAGTTGCAAGTTGTAATAATGAGCACCTTCAAACTGTGCTACAGGCTCTTGTCATAACAGTTCAAGTATCTACAGTGAATATACTGTTAATACTCATCAAAAAGGCACATGTTATAGAAGAGGTTGACCAGATAATATTATTGAGCACCACCAAAACAAAACAAAAAAAAAAAGATCAGATTATTATCTTGCTCCTGCAAGTGTTTAAAATTGTATTATATCTGTGAATACCCTAATCAAGGGGTCTATAAAGATGGGAGCCTTTCACAATTAGAGATTGACAATTCCGCCACTATCCTGTCTTCTTGTTCTCCAAAAGTTTTCTACAAGTTATCATGGTAATAAAGCAACAAATCTGAGGTGCTACTGACACTGGGCTTTGTGTTCATGCGGTGTATCAACAACTTCATCATCTAGAAGTCCCGCATCAAAAAAAAAAAAAAGATGTCTAGTCAAAGACAGTTTTTATTGCCGGCCGGCCCCAAGCCCAGATAAAGAGGGCTGCTTAGGTAGGTTGACGGCCAATG
Source organism: Cinnamomum chago (assembly GCA_038049695.1). Classification (NCBI taxonomy): domain Eukaryota; kingdom Viridiplantae; phylum Streptophyta; class Magnoliopsida; order Laurales; family Lauraceae; genus Cinnamomum; species Cinnamomum chago. The sequence goes on along the minus strand of CP142453.1, from coordinate 40,031,077 downwards.
TAAAATTTTGTCACCACCCAAATATGAATTGTGAGATAACAACATTCCCTGATCATGATAGAGCAAACCCCACTTTAAGAGACACACTACAATGATACCCGGTCGTAGTGAAAAGTAGGCAAGGGTTACATGCTAGGGCATCCCCCACTTCCATCAACTTGCTGCCTTCGCTGCAATGGCACTCGGTTGCAATGAAAAGTACGCAAATGTTCCCGCACCAATCTAGATGAGTGCAGCCGTGCAAGTAAAGAAAATAGTCTAGAAGAATAGGAGGATTTGACTTGTTACTCAGAATATAGGAACTTTGACATGCAAGAGTATGGAGTTAATCACCGCAATGAAAAGTAGAAAAGTTAATATAGCCTATCTACAGAAGACAAAATGGAGAGGGGATAAAGCTAAGGAGCTCATTGATGGTTATAAACTATACAATGTAAGAAATGGAGTAGTATCTAGTGGATAAGGATTTGAAGAAAAGATGTGAGGGTAAAGAGGCTGGGTGATAGAATTATAGCAATTAAACTAGAGGAACACATAATGGATATCATCCATACCTATGCATCCCAAGCAAGATTAGATTAAAGTGTTAAGAGACAATTTTGGGAGGAGATGGATGGTTTTATACAAGAAATTGCAACAGCTGAGAGATTTTCCTAGGAGAGGACTTAAAGGGACATGTAGGAAAGGATAATAGAGGGTATGAGAGAGTGCATGGAGGACAACGATTTGGAGAAAGGAATGAGTTAGAACTTAGAAGACACTATGTGAAAGAGTAATGGATCAAAGACTTGGACAAAAAACCAAGATATCTAAAAAACAATTTGGTTTCATCCCAGGGAGGTAAACTATCAAAGTTGTCTTCTCACTTAGGCAACTAATGGAAAAGAAAAAACCGAGCAAAGAGGAAAATCTACATATGGCCTTCATCGATCTAAAGAAAATTTACGATAGGGTACGTAAAGACTTATTTAGTGTATTTTATATAAAAGAAGTGTTCCAAGAAATTATATTGAAATCACTAAAGACATGTATGAGAGAGCAGTAAAGAGTGTGGAAACTACGTGTGAAACGTCAGGCTTTCAGTGACCAAAGGTTTGCATCATGGGTTAGCCTTAAGTCCTTATCTCTATATGCTCTTTATAGACGAGTTAACTGCTCAAATTCAAGAAATACATTGTGTATGTTGTCTGTAGATGATATAGTGTTGGTGGATGAATCGAGACATGGCGAGAATGCAAGGATTTGATGGATCGAGAGATGGCTCATGATAGATCGGAATAGAGAAATAGAATTCCGGAAGCCAACCCCATTGTAGTTGGGAGTTGGGACAAGGCTTTGATGATGATAGGAGTGATTTAACCTTTCTTTTTTTTTCCATCCAAGCTAAGGGGGTTGGGTCCCCAAGAAACTCGCACATACAAGGAGAGAACCCACAAACATAGGGAGTGAACTCATACGTGCAAGGAGTGATAACTCGCACATGCGAGGAGAAAGGAACTCACACGTGCAAGGAGAAAGGAACTCACACATGCAAGGAGTGATAGCTCGCACATGTGAGGAGAGAGAAACTAAGACATGTGAGGAGAGGGGGGAGGCCAGGACCGAACCCTCTCATCAGAATTGACATTCTCATCAGAATTGATTTGACAGCTTGAATACCAAAATATCATCAGAAGTGATAAAACAGCTTGAATGCATAAAATATCATCACCTGTGAACGGTGATAACCTTATCATCCACACATACCAAGAGAAGCATTAAATCCATTTGTTGCATCTAGTAAATGAACTCCGATGCTAGCAGCTAGCAGCCCATGAAGCTGCTGTGTAGCAAGAGTGCAGGATAGAACCTTAGCCTATGCCTAATTAGTCAACTCAAGAGTGGAATCCAGCCTATTTATGTAACTTTGTTCTCTCTGAGAGATTGTTTGTTCTACTAGAGTCAGGATGAGAGATCTTTGGCACACTAATCTGTGAAACTGTACTCTCAAAAATGCATGTGATACATACTTTGACCCGAAAACCTCAATTTTGACAAACAAATTGAGAATCATAGCAGTCAAATCTTTATGGATATGTATCATCTTTTCATTGAGTAATAAGTACAATGTGTGAAATCTTGGGCCAACCATTCATGAATTGAACCCGCTCAGTCATACTATCTTCAACAACAACAAACCACCCCTCCCTCTTCCAACACCCAACACACACGGTCACACACCAAAAAAGAATCTTTCGAAATTTCACTTCAGGGGAGATGATCAACTCTCCATAACCTAATGCAGTTAATCACATGATTTACAGGCGATGAATCTAACGATGGTCCCCACATAAATTGGAGTGAAATCTGGCTGGCCTAGTGCCAAAATCAAACAAGCAATAAACTGAAGAATATTAGAAGGTTCGTTTTGAAATTTTATTTTTCTATCAAAACATTGCAACTGATTCAATATAAATGAAAATCTAAAGTGGTTCAAAAATAACCTGTTCGTCAACACGAGGGCCTTTGACAAGTGACTGCGAAATTGAGTGACAACAAGCGATACCACCTAAAACAACCAAATACCTATTTATTATTAACAAGAAAGGAAAAAAACTACTATTTTGCAGTTGAAATAGATGAGACAACCAAATAAGTTAATATTCACCTGATTCATGGCAACATATGCATAACCCTTGAGCAGAAACACTCTCCGACTTGCTACAAGTTCAGGCACTTCTTCAAATGGCACCTTCATAGAGACAAAATACAGATCAACTACAACTAAAACAATTAACAAACTGACTATGCAGCAAAAAGATATGTGATGAAAATAAGAGGAAACAAACCTTGAAAAATATGGTATCAGCTGCAAAGAAGAACAAGGACAACGTCAAAAACAACAAAAGGCAAAGCTCAAGAAGCATGAATAAGAAAAAAATTTGTATTCTTGCAAACCTTTCCTTGAAAAATAAAATGCATTTCGCAAAAGACAAATAATTTAAAGTTTCAACTGATTACACTTCTATGTTGGTTAAAGGTCCTTCCTGGAAAGGAAAGGGACGCATTAATCCCCGCCTATTTAGGAGAACGCCGTCTGCCCTAGTTTTCTTCTTTTGAGGGCATGGAGTGCCCTTTTCTTCCTTTCTTTTTTCATCTTAGCAATATTCTTCACTTATGCTATGTAGATTTTTTGTAACTGGAAGATGGAATGGTTTGTAATGCAGCCAAAATGGTTAGCCCCAACTGATAATGTTGGGTTGGTGTCTTACATTCCAAGTTGACCAGACCGGTCCACTGGGTCTTCCAGGGACCAAATTTTGGATCAAGAGTATGTTGGCAATTGTACGAGGCTTTCTTAGGGCTTAAGAAAAAGAAGTTATATATGGTGTAAATTGTAAACCCTAGACAGAAGAAGAGAGAATAAGAGTGAAAGAAAAAAGAGGTTTCTCTTTATTCATGGATGTACATCACACTGTCGAACCACATAAATCTCACTGTGTGACTCCCTTTTGTGTCTTTGCTTTGTGTGGTTGATTGTCAATCCCAAGTTTTCTGCTCCCACACACAACCAGTGGTATCAGAGCCCAAGGTCACCAAGTGCAATCAACGCTTCATCAAATCCCTGAGTCACGCAATCTAAGTGAGGAATAAGAAAGAAGACATTCGGTATTGTTAGAGAGAGGAAGAGGATCAGACTCTTGCAGAACGATAAAAGTAGGGGGAAAAAAATGGATCCGGATGCTTCTGAAAACAGAACAAGGGGGAGATTTGCTCAGCTCGCTGCTGCAACCCACTACACAACAAGGCCTATGCACTCATGTTGATCAAACCTACACGATGGTAGAGAAATCAGAGCACTTTGACGGCTGAATAAGGAATGATTCAGAAAACACACAAGATATCAACTAAGTCTTCAAGCATCAAGTTCAAGGTGGAGAAATTGACAAGAAAATAAACTTTGCCTTTTATGGAAAGTCAAGGTTCAAAATCAACTAGTTCAGCAGGATCTGCACCAAAAAAAAAAATAAATAAAAGAAACCTGAAGGTAGGAAGGATGATTATTGAAAGGACCCAGATCTAAGGGCCATAAGTGTGATTCCCTTGTTCCTTGAAGATCACATGCTATATAAAGTCAAGAACGCGACTTTTGCAGAGGAGATGCGGAGAAACCTTAAGGTCTCTACATGAAAAGGTCATTTCAGAACCGGTTATATCTGAAGCTTATACACTCTTTGCATCAATGTACGCAAATAATCATCTCACTCAATTCAATAAAATTATATGTGAACTGTTGAGATTTGATGTCAGTCTTGAAGAAGAGGATACAGTACTACTTGAGATATCTTCCTTTCCTCCCCCACATGAACATTTAGTTACTACTCTTCTATATGAAAAGGATAAGATTGACATGAAAGATGTCACCACATCCCTTCTTTCAAATTAGCAGATTTTGGCACGACAAATATAGTTACTGGTGGAGTAGATATGTTGAACTAGTGGAGGATCTAAGATAGTTGTTGAGTATTCTGAGGAGTTCATGACCATGCAAGCTCGTTGTGGCTTGAATGAAGATGGTGATGTTTTAGTTGACAGATTCTTTCATGGGCTTAGACTTGAGATACAACATATCCTCACATTCAAACATTTTGAGAATGTTGATGAGATACAACATATCCTCACATTCAAACATGCTATCAAGGCCGAGGATATTGCAAATTATCAGGCCCGAAAATTTAGTGTCTAAATGGTCTGCGCAAAAGACTCCATCAAAGTCATATCTTAATCCGAATGCTAGTTCCTCAGAAAAGTTTTCCTCCAAGTTTGAAGATCAGAAAAGATTCACATGTTTTCATTGTAAGCAAAAGGGTCACCATTCGTTTGAATGTCCAAAAAGAATAAATTTAATGGAAGGTGCACAAGAAGAACCGGAAACACAAGATGATCCTAAAAGTGAAGAATCCAGTGAAGTGGAGGAAATAGCAGCCGAAAAAGATGGTGAAATTCTCTTGGTGCAACAAGAGTCTATACCCATTGTTTAGAAGAGATAGTTGCGGAAAAATATTTGTCATTCCATAGGTACAATACATGGGCAAAATTTTACAGTTGTGATTGGTGGTGAAAGTTGTGAGCATATTATCTCCCAAACTCTTGTTCATTGCTTGAAGTTGAAGATTTACAAGCACAATCGTCCCTACTTTGTCAAATGGCTAATGACAAGTGATGAAGCACAAGTGCGACATACATGTCAAGTTTGTCAAGTTACTTTTGCAGTTGGTGATGATTATCAAGATACAATTTGGTGTGACATGTTACCAATGGATAGTGGAGATATCTTATTGGGTTGCCCGTGGATGTATGACAAGAATGAAACTCATGGGATGCGTGACAACACGTAGACATTCAGACACGGCAAAAAGGAAGTTCCACTCTATCCAAAGAAGTCGGAATCACCAAAGAAGAAATCAAGGGCCAATGCTACAAAGGAAGTGTTTCACGTACATCATTTATACAGAGGCAACTTGAAGAAGACCCGAGTTCGAGGTCGAACTCTTCTTTCAACCTAGGGGGAATTATGCAGAGCGGGCTACCACTCCACCAGTGGTCCCACCCAACATAGTTTTAAGGATATTTATTTTTTAGTAGCTTCCTAATTTTATTATAATTAGGATTAGCATTCTGATTTATTTGGTTTCCTAGTTTGATTAGGACAGTTTGTATTATTAAATTGGATTTTCTTAGGCCCTAAGTTTACTTTGCCTGTTTATATTGCATTGTAGAGATGATAATCTGATATTTGGAATTGAATAAAATTGGGATTTTCCCTTGGAGAGGTTTTTCCTCGTGTTAAAAATCTCTATGGAGATAATTTGAGGTGTTTTTTGACACATGCTTTGGCATCTACGCAAACCCTAACCCTAGGGCCTGTATCATCTGTCTTCCTCAAACAACCATGGTTCTATCTCAATGCATCCATGGCACTTGGACATGGTTCACATAAGTGAGCATAGATTACTACAGCTAAGCAAACAAGGTTAGTTATGTGGAACAAGGACAAGCAAGTTGAGCTTCTGTGAGCATTACATCTTCGGAAACATTGTAGGGTTGGTTTCAAAAAAAGTATTCATAGCATTAAAGGCATCCTTGATTACATCCATTCAGATTTGTGGGGAGTTGCTAAGGTCACTTCCAAGTGGATCTTAGTATATGTTGACTTTTGTAGATAATCACTCAAGGAAAGAATGGACTTATACGCTAAAGAGTAAGGATCAAACCTTTGTCACATTCAAGTAGTGGAAGACTGGCTAAGAAACAATCCAACAAAAAGGTGAAGTGGTTGAGAATAGATAATGGCAATGAATTCAGATCGACGGAGTTCTAAAATTATTGCAAGGATGACGGCATAGTTCGACATTACACCACTATAAGAACTCCATAACAAATTGGAGTTCCATAAGGGATGGACAAGACACTCCTAGAGAGAGGACATTTTCTATTGTTTACTACAGAATTGATTAAAGACCTTTGGCAGAGGCAGTGAACACGACTTAGCAACTTGATTAAAAGGATCGATATCATGTTTGCTAGACTTTTTATCATGTTTGGGCTTGATTGCGCTTCATTAAATGGTCTAAAAGGATCTTTAGAAAGTTTTGATCTATTAAATAATTCTAAGTTTTTCACAATGGATTTGGTTCCATCCAGGAAGATACCATGTACTAACCCAAAAGCTAAAACTAATAGGTGGAAGGCCCAAAAAGATATATGAAGCCCTGTCAAACCCAGGGCTCGGGCGATGTGGAGTATAAAACTTCTCAACACTCCCCCTCACGTGCAGGCCCAACAGATTTCATGGATGGGCCTATCACATGGGCTACACAATAACAACAATAAAAACCGGCTCTAATACCATATAAGATACCATGTACCAACCCAAAAACTTTAGCTAATAGGTGGAAGGCCCAAACAGGTATATGAAGCCCTGTCAAACTCAGGACTTGGTGGATAGAGAAAAAAAAAAAAAAAACACTTCAACATAAGACCTATTAGAAAGTTTATGGTAACAATTGGTGGATAGAGAAAAAAATGGAAAATATACACAAACAAGAACAAGTCAATGAACACCTAAGGCATTAATTCTTAATACATGAATACTCCTAATAAGTGCAAGTGACTCCACAGAAATCTCATCCACAGGATACAATGCATGCTAGCCTGTTCCCAAGAAAATAATCAATCAAAAATGCCAAGAAACACTTACACCCAAAGAAAAAATATATGAGAGAATGATCATTAGTGTGTCGAACCCGACACATGTGCCTCGATTATAGATTAAGGGATAGATGTCCAAAGTACATAAATTCTTGATTAACACCATGCAGGGACCTAAATCAATAAGCGACTAACTTTACTTACAGGTGGGCAAAGGCTGACCAATGGAACGTGCAACTTGGCTTAATTTATCCTTCACATTCTGTAGAACAAATATAAGATAACAATAATTTTTCTAAAAATACAAAGGTAAGAAGAAGCCTACAGATAAAATGAAAAGTTAGGAAATCAAGATCAAGATTATTGGACTTCAAGAGATATTTTAATACCCTGTGCAAAATGTATAATGAAACACGAGTAAGGACATGATAGTAACATGATTTGGAAATTGTCAAACTTACATGTGAATTTGAAATGGCCGAGTACCACCACATGAGAAATTAAGTATTGCATCACAAAGTTTAAACCAAAGGACAGCTGTAAAATAAGTTCTTATAAAGTAACTACAATACATTCCAAAACATTTGAAGGTCAGGAATGATAAGACCAAGTTTATTTGTACCATTGGCATCACATTGGAAAGTAACATTTATGCCATGTCTACAAAATGAAAATAATTTAATAAAAATATTAAGCCCTACATTCAACCATTGAAGTGCCCCATTGTGACTTCATATTTTCAAAGATAGACACGTCACAGTTTTCATAGATCTAATGATTAGATCTGACCACTAGATAATCCAACAGTCTATATGCCCTATCAACAGAATCAAGAAGTTGGCCACTGCCTACTATCTACTACCATATGGAGAGGGTCATATTACACTCTTTTTCCACACAGTAGAAAATGGAAGACATTGAACAGTCAAACCTAGAATTTGTGTTATCCACACAGTAGCAAATAAAAGACATTGAACAATCAGTGCACTGCATGTGTGTGATGGTCTGGTGACTCCATCTTCAAGACTAAGATGTCTCTCTCTATAGTGGTTTAAAGACGATTGCATGCAAAAGAAGACAACTACGATTCCAAGGTTCCTCGTACATCACTATATCATGAGACAAGTCAATTGAGTTGCCAAAAGGCACGTGCGTACCTCTAATTCTGCATTGCTAAGTACTTTGTATGAAAGATTGAATTCACTCATCAGCATCCTCTACAAATTCCCAGGAACATTGCATAAGAATGAATTATGACCATCAATATGGATTATCATGAAGTAGTCACATTATACCTGAGCATCAGGACTTTCAAGTCGAAAACGGTAGCGGAAGAGGGTAGTCTCCATGGAAAGAAACCATTTTCGTAAATCATCCCTACAATCCAGTAAGTAAATCAACAAGCAAATTTGAATAAACAAGAGATATATACATATTCTACAAATCAAAAAAGAATCATTCCATAAATTAAAAGTATGTCGTACTATAGAAAATGGGACCTATAAGGAATGTGTGAGTTTATATATCTAGAGCTGGCATTCTATCTCAGTTCAGAAATGTCTGCAGGTGCAACCTGCATTTTCAGTAATGCAAGCAATTTTTATGGCCGACTCCAACCCTTGGCTCTTGACACTATCAAAATCTCCTCATCCATAAACCCTAACCACCCAGTTTGGGGCCACTAAATGGATGCCTTGCAATAGAATGTAGCCAACAGCCAATTTGCATACAGTAGAGAGGGAAGGTGTTAAAGTTCATGGGCGGATGTTTTCAGTCCTTTGCTCATCTATGGTGAGGCCCACTGGGCTAGTGATCTGAACTGCAGACAAAAGGTGCCCAGCAGTAAAAAAAGATACATAAAAGTCAACAATTCTATAATCATAGTATAAAATCCCAAGTTGGAACTTGATATGTTGGAGGAAAGCACCCATAAAAAAATAAAAAAAATAAAAACAACATAGTTACTTACATTCTGCAATACACAAGACGCAGCACGAAATGTGAAATTATGTCCTTATTGATAACCTCCGATGGATTCCGATGCCTCATGTTGACCCTCCAGAGCTCATTTACCTTGAGACACAAATCAATTGTAAATCTAAAATCCCATATAATATTCAAATTAATACGGGAAAAAAGTAACTACAGACCATATCATTCAGATTTATAATATTACCAATTTTTTCATTTCCTCTGGTTTTCTTCCACGGGACAGAGCATCAGATATCCCCTTCAGCACTGCAATCACAAAGTTGCTATCACGCCATGAAAACCCAATAGTGAAGCAATTTTGAAACCCCCAATCATTCAGCCAAAAAGAAGTGCTAATAATCACAATAACAAGGTATTCACTCCGAAATCCAAGTGTCAATGAAACCAAAATAGTGATCAACCATCTCCCACCCTTTGTGATGGGTGCAGTCAATCAGTGGGCCACATGGCATAAGGTGCAATATAAATTGGACGGTTTGGCAATGCTATAAGGAAGATTAAAAATGACGAGGCTGGAATTCATTGTTCGGCAACAAATGAAAACAACAACAATAAGACAGTTGGGATGAGTTATCCAGCGGTGTGACCCCCCAAATTAAAAGTCTCAATCACCAAACACAAGTGTCACTTCATTTGCCCCCAAATACAAGAAGTAACACCAACGAAAAGGGCTGGAATTCATAGAAAAACAATGCTTTCCAACAGCATAAATAATCAGAAACAAGACCCTGGAGTCCAACGTAGAAAACACTAGTCGATCAGGAAAGAGAAATCTTTGCGCGTCTTTAATAATCATTTCTTGCAACCCATTTCAACTTGAATTCAATTTCATGCAAACAAACGGCCCCAAATAGAAATAGCAACAATCAGACAATCACAAAACGTCCACGGCACATTCATTTTCCCCCAAATACAAGAAACCCTAATGAAAGCGAGCAATTAGGAACAAAACCCTAAAACCCAATGTAGGAAACACGAGCTCGATTCAATCAATCAGGAAACATAAACCTCCTCCAAAACCGAATCCGAACAGCCAAGGCATGAGGAAGGCTGAAAATCCATAGGATTACCTCGAAGGCGATCAATGGCGAAGAGCTCGAAATCGTCGAGACGCACTTCGAGAGCCGGGGCGGATCTGTAGAGGGAGAGGGATGGAATCGTGTCGGCCGTTACGATCTTCGTGTTAGATCGGATGATTTCCATCTTCTTCTTTTTTGCAGGCACTTGTTTGAGAGTCGTTGAATGATGGTCAATTGTCGATAGCCTTCCTAACTATACATTGGCGGGAAATGGAACGTGGCGGGAAACGATTCCGGGGATGTTATGGTGGGTCGACTCGGGGTAGGTTTAATGACACTCCAATGGGCATTCTTTCTCAAGGAAGGTTAACAGTGGTTAGAAAGCAGTAAAAAAAAAAACTACATATATATAGGGCAATATTTAAGTGAGGGATTTCCTCACTTTCTTTTTTGAGAGGTTTTAAGTACAAAATGACTTCTGTACTTGAAGGGAGTACATCCTTTTTGTACTTAAAACTTTTCCAAAAAAATGAGTCTCTCACCACACATGGTGAGAGAATCCCTCACTTGAATACCCTCATATATATATATATATATATATATATATATATATATATGGGGAGGTTTCAAGTGCATCTATCCCTCATCATAGAGTGAGGGACACTTCCATAATTGGGCATTTTCAAGTACAAAAGCTGCTTTTCAAATACATAGGTGAGGTACACTATGTATTTGAAAAGTAGCTTTTGTACTTGAAAATGCTCAATTATGGAAGTGTCCCTCACCCTATGATGAGGGATGGATGCACTTGAATACACAACCCCAAGGGGTAGCTTAGTTGGCCTAGGATCACGGTTTGCTCCCGGAGGTTGTGGGTTCGAAACTCCGCTACCACACTAGGGCTACAGGGGATTTATCCGGCTTCCCTCTGGGCCCGGAGGGATTAGTCCAGCCCAAAGGGTTGGGAACCCTCCGACAGCAAAAAAAAAAAGGATGAGGTACACATCCTTGTCTTCATGTGAAAAAAATGGGAAGTGTCTCTCACCCTATGGTGAGGGATAAATGCACTTGAAACTTTCCCTATATATATATATATATATATATATCTTTAGCCACATCAGCAATTGAATCTCATTTATTACTTCAAAAGATATGTTCAAAGAACATGTCAAATTTTTATCTCTCTTTGAATCAATATTGCATTTCTTAAAATGTTACCCACACTTAAAATGTTCATAGGTTAGGAAGTCCAATTTTAACCTGGAGGTTCTGCCTTCGAATCCTTAAGGCCTTACCCGATATATAGGACTTGTGGGTGATTCTATGTATCCGTGGGTTTACCAATGATCTCCCAAAGGGGGGTCGGCGGGTTCCCATGTTATAAAAAAAAAAAAAAAAAAATTGCATTTCTTAAAAAAAGGAAACACTCATTTCAATCTTATCCCTTAAAGTTGAAAAAGGGTTGTGAAATTTCAGGCCATATATTGATGGAGATGCACTTACATATCTCTCCATTCTCCTAGATGTGGAGTCTTTATTTGACAATGGTGGCGGAAGGAGGTGGATCAAATAGAGTCATCCAACAAGGGGACAGGTTCGAGGTATTTCCAGTGGAGGCAGTAGCATTGGTGGAAGTGGAAATGTAAAAGTGGTTGAAGCATAATGCCAGTGAAGAATGTGTGGTGATGAAGACGGGCAGATGCATAGGCGGTGGCCCATGTGTTAAATTATGTTATCACTCCCTGTTGTCTACTTATCAAACATACTAGCATTCATAGGCCATGCGATACACGCTTTAATCTCATGGAGGTTGAATGGGTATTTAGAATTGATATTCTAATTAATTATTAAATAATAAAAAGTTACCATAATTATTCAATGTCTTTCCATTTTTTTCTAAGGCATCACACGGGCTTTGAAACGCATAGCCGAAGAAATGCGGGCATTCATAGCCTTTTTTTGCTTTTTGCTCCTTGCCTTTGATCAAATAAATAAAAAAATATATTTTATTTAGGCTAACCTAGCAAAATAATGAAAGGAGGGAAGAGAAATCTTTCAATACAAGCAATCAAGCAGACTCCGGATTCCGGATTGGGCAAACTCATTGGTTCAAGCTTGTCATTGCAAATTCAATCTAATGTGGGATCAACTTTTATTGATGGAGCTTGACAATATATTATTAGAGGGGATGACATTCATTTTGAATAATCTGGATTAACATTATGTAGACTCCTAGGTGAAGCTCTAAGATAGCGTTTGGTTCGTTTTAATGAAAGTTGGAATGGAATGGTCATTCCAACGAAATTATAATTTCCGCGTTTGGTTTCACAAAAAAGTAGTGGAATGACCATTACTTCCGAAATGACCATTTCTTTATATAATGGAATCATCATTAAACTGGAGAGGTAGATGGATGGTCATTCCATTCCTTTATAATTTTTCATTGAGACCAAAATGCCCCTTCATCACATCAAAATGTGGATGTTATTTTTAAACTTATAGATGAATTTTAACTTAATTACTTTATTTAGCTAATTTAAGTGATTTTTAAGTTTAGTAATGTGTTATTTAGTTATTTTTATGATGTTTAAGCTATTGTAAATGATGTTTTCGGTGTTATTTTGTGGTTGTTTTAATGATAATCTATCAAAATATGTAAATAATTATATTTTGGGTAGCTTGAAATAAGAAAATTTCTAAAAATAAAAAATTATAACAAGGGTATTTTGGTCAGTTTTATGTAAATTTTATTCCATTACAAGCATCATTCTAGCATACCAAATACAATAACAAGAATAAGAATTCTATTACTGGAATGAGTCTTCAGTAAAGCCAAACGTTGGAATGGAAATTACTATTCTTGCCCCCATTTCATTCCAGATTCATTCTACTCTCCATTCCATTCCTGCCTAAAACTATTCCAGTTAACCAAACGCTACCTAAGATATCTTTCACACGGGAATCATGTAATAGACATGACAAGGGATGGAACTCTAAATACATATGAGCCCAGCCTTGGTCCTCCACGTGTCTCCACTCTCCACTCTAGCTATTGGATTTCATAAATACATACCCATAACTTTCTTTGTTGCTTTTGCTTTCTTTCTAAAAAAACCAAGGATGTTTTTATACATGAATATTTAAATTGCATTGTTCGCGATATCCGTGCTGAGCACGGGTAATTATGTTAGTATAAAATCATGGTGGACTACAAATTTGGATCTACAAATTATAGTTTGTAAAGTTCCAAGTCAATTTTGACTTGAATTATTTATATACAATGCAACAATTCATCAGATAAAACTTTAATTTGAAATGAATCGGAAGTGTTTGCCTTGGTAACAATGGTTGTTTGGCATCATAATAAAGTGTTCATTCCAAACATACAGTCCGTACATCATTCCAAACAACACCCAACCCAAACTTTGAAGATGCTTTAACCACTTCATCATTCAAAACAGCAACCAAACACACAACTTGTAGTTGAATTTTTGTTCAGAACATCTTAACATGCAACATGTAAAAATACAACCTTAAAATGAAAAAAAAAAAATCATGACCTATAACTTATAATACATACATTCAAAACTATGACCTATAAATTATAACATATACATTGAGGGTGATGGATTTGGAAAGGTTTAATTGGCCACGTGCCCCTATCGCGAGTCCCAGAGAGGGTGCAAATCCAACCTGGTGGCCAAGGTGTAGGACCTATATATCCTAATGGGAGATTCTACTGGCACACATAAATTTTCTTTTCCCACACAAGCTCTCTTTACACATATCACTATAATTTAAAAATTATATTACTTATTTTCACACACACTAAAAATTCTCAAATTACCCATCCTTCCATTTCCCTCTTTCTTTCCACACACATCCTCTTCTCTTTCTTCCTACACACAAATCACAACCGGACCTTGCCACATCTCCTGCATCTCGGTCTCTCTGGCGTTCCTTCGTCGTTCATAGTCCTCTACAGCATCTCATCTTCCAAATGGACATATTTCTCTCCACCATTACCATTTCATTCTTCTTCCCCATTTCTTCTTTATCATTTTATCCACCCTAGATTATCTTTTTTTTCATAAAAACTTATTACGGGGGATAGATTCGCATTCAATGTAAGCTTTTACAAACAATGGTAGTGTTTTTTTCACACATTTGGGCTGATTTTAATGTCTCATCACCGCAATGACTGTTCGGTACTGTACATCCGAACATGTGCATTTGGTTCAGATCTGAAAGACCGTGCATATTGGGACCTGCAACTCATTCCAAGCGAGAAAAAATTTAAAAACGTGGTAAAAATACGAAAAAATAACAAAGAAACGGAGGAAGATGGAATGAAAAAATGCACCATTAAATAGTTGATTACTTCATTGCACTAGAAAGCCTTAGTGATGAAATGAAAAAAGATCAAGTACAAGAAGAAAGATGAAAGAGATGGAGGATTAGGGATGGCAACGGGGCGGGGCGGGGCGGGGACGGAATTGGGGTGCCCCGACCCCGCCCCGCCCCTCTTTTACCCCGCCCCGCCCCGCCTTCGGGGCACAAAATTGTGCCGCGTCCCCGCCCCGCCACACCCACGGGTTCCTCGCCCCGCCCCGCAATTATAAAAAATTTAAATATGCAGGAGTTGGGATTCGAACTTGGGTGGGAAAGTAACTAGAGGTTTGTCTTACCACTAGACCAAACTTCATTTCTTATAATGCTTTACCTTATTTAAAATATATTCATATATTCAAGATTGTTACACACATATACATATATATACACACATACATATTTATACACTTGAAAATATCATATATGCTTTGAGACATTCTTTATAAAAAAGACAATCTCTCTCTAAAATATCATGATCTCCATCAATACATGGTTTCACTTCATTTCTGGTGTTGAACTCCACTCACTAATAAAGAGGTAATCGTGGGTTTGCAATTTATTTGCAAGTTGCAAATCACTCAAAAAAAAAAAAAAACCCTCAAAACAAAGATAAGAGAAATGACCTATCAATATGTGGATATGGTTATTGTAGTGTCAAACAACCTCAGCCGCTTTGACTTTCCGAGCATGTGGATCATATTAGCTTAGGTAAATAATTACTTATTTATGTGACACTTAACTTGCAATGTTAAATCATTAGTACAATGATTCTAATCATACTAAGGTTGATTACATATAATTAAAATTAGTATAATTTATAGTGTTGTTAGTATAATTAGAATCATATTAAGTTACTAACTATAATTTACCTTGCCATTTCTAATCATATAAGTTATTATAAGCGTATAGCATGATATATTTTGTAATATTATATCAAATTAGTATAATTTATATTGTTATTAGTATGATTAGAATCATACCGATTATAATTTACCTTGCTATCTCTAATCATCTATATTATAATAAGCTTAAAGCATGATCTATCATTCTATTATATTCGTTTTATTTAATATGATTTATCATGTCACAATTTAGCATTATATATGATTAAAGTCAAATAAGCTTAGATAGATTTTTTAACAACTTTAATTTCATTAAATTTGAATTAGAAGGAATGTGATCATATTATATGCTTTTATAATGTATAGGGTTCAATTAATTATATGTTTAACTTTAAAAAAAGTCTTCAATCAATCTACTTAACCCTTAATAACAACATAAAATCAATCTATACATTTACATATAAATATGTTTATTTATTATAAAAAAAATCTAAAATATATATTTAAGAGGATTATTAATCAATGGGGCGGGGCAACGGGGCGGGGTAACAGGGCGGGGCACGGGGCGGGGCAACGGGGCGGGGTAACAGGGCGGGGCACGGGGCGGGGCGGGGCGGGGAAAAGAGCAAACCCATCCCCGCCCCGCCCCGCCTTCGGGGCATAGTTTTATTCCCCGTCCCCGCCCCACCTAAGGATCGGGGCGGGGAAAACCCGTGCGGGGCGGGGCGGGCAAGCAGGGGCGGGGCGGGGCGGGGCAAAATTGCCATCCCTATGGAGGAAGATGAGTTGCCCAAGAGCAGAAAATGGAGGAAGATGAGTTACCCAAAACTGTTATGTGAGGGAAATGGAGAGTGAGAAGTAGAGGGTGAGATAGGTGGGAGAATGGGATAGGAAAGAAGACGAGCTTATGTGTGAAAAGAAAAAATATGTTTTGTGTTTTTGTGGGATAATGGATATTTTGATCATTTCATCAAGGGGTAAAAATGTAATAAAGAAAAAGACAAATTCCTTGGGTGGGAAAAGTAAAAATTTGTGTGCCAATAGTAGCACCCATCCTAATATAGAATTAGTGTGAAATTACTTTTTGACCTTAAGATGTTTTAATTTACTCTTTTTGCCCATTTTCCATAAGTTGCGGTAGTGTTCATCACTGCCCCAGATATGATCATGGTTAGTTAACGTGGCCCACTATTGCAAAAAGAAAACCCAATAGAAAATAAAATGGGTCGTTCGCTTCCTAACGTTGTGCATCTTTTTGGTGATAATGTTTTCTTTGGACAATAACATAATTCAACGGCTATGAAAAACAACTCCCATCTTTGTCTTCAACCTTTTTTTTTTGCTTTAAGGGTAAGTATATAAGAAAAAGAGGAAAGGATTTACAAGGGTCAAAAGACCCCCAAAAGAAGCTCAAAGCTAGGGAAGAAAAAAGCAAAAAACACAAGAGTAGAAAACCCCAGGGAGGGCGATGAAACAAAGGGAGAAAAGATGCCAAATTAGGAAGAAAAATTCGCCGGAGGGGAGGAGAAGCGTTGAGGCTGACGGACTGAACCAGAGGAGCCCCCAGAGGTGGGGCTTTCATCTGGAAACAGTGGGGCTTTCATCTGGAAACAGAGCATAAAGGGAGCTGACGAGGGCCAGCTATGGAACCCTGATCGGAGGAAGCGAGGGAAGCTGGAAGCTGCAGGGGCTGCTGACGGAGGAAGCTTTCGGTGAAGGAACCCAGATGGAGCCCTGAGGAAAGGAGGAGACCCCTGGGGAAGAAGAGGCTAGGGGAGTTGTATGGGCGAGGGCATGCGAAGAGGGAGCTGAGGGGGCTGCACAGGGGAGCTACACAGGCGAGGGCAGCGAAGAGGGAGCTGCACAGGCGAGGGAGGCGGACTGTTGACTTGGAGAACCTCAGGGATGGAGCTTGCCCGAGAGAGGAGAGTATCCTGGATGACGCCTAGCTACAGAACCCTGATCAGAGCAGAGCAAGAAGAAGAAACTGAGCCCTGAAGAAGCTGAGGATAACAGAGCAAGCGCTGCAGGCGGGAAGAGGCCGAAGGAGGACCTGAAGAAATGACTGCTTGTGGAGATGACCTGAAGAATAGACTGCTAGTGGAGGGGCGGATCAGGGAGAGGCCTGAGGAGGAGAGTCACCCAGCAAGGATATTGAGGAAGAGGAGTAGAGATCTGAGCTGAATACTGTAGAAAGGCTTGGAAAATTTCCCCAGAGAGAAGGAAAGGAATTCCTGGAGCTGTTGCTGGATTGAAGAGAAAGGAATCTTCTTGCCCTCAAAGGTAGCAAAATTCCTTGCCTTCCATAGGAAGTAGAAGACGTTGATAATGATAGTTGCCATGTGTTTTTTCCCGGCTAGATCGTTTCCTCTTGTGAGAGCTGCCCAGATAGAAAAGGCTGAGAAGGAATTTGGAATTGCTATGTTGGCTGAGTGACAGAGCCAAGACCAGAGAGCTTTTGCTTGATCGTAGTTGAAGAAGAGATGGCTGGAGGAGTCCTCATCTTTGCGACAGATATTACATCTAGAAGCTAAAGAAAACCCCAGTCTTTGCAGGCGAGATTCTGTTGGAGTCTTGTTGTGCAAGAGACGCCACCCAAAGCAGCTGACTTTGGGAAGGCAGATGGCATTCCAGATGTAAGGGGACCAGACAAGAGTGGGAGCTCTTGACCGAATGAGGTTCCAAGCTACTTTCATAGAGAGATGACCATCTGTGGAATCCCTCCATCTGAGTGAATCCTTTGTGTGGTGAGCTGGGGGGATGGAGTTGATAGAGTCTGAAAGGTATCTATGGATGTCTGGAGGCAAATTGGGAGGAATGGACCATCTGCCTACTTGAATCAGAGAACAAAGGCGTTGGTTCTGGGGGAAATGGTTGTTGACACAAAAAATGTCACTTTGCCTCTTCACACCAAAAGCTACATGGAGCCACATCCTACCCCAAATAGGCAGGCGCCACTTCAAGCATCAGATCTTGTCAGAATCAAACAAAAACTGCAAGGTCATTCAAAACAGCCAAAAGAGAGGTACATATGAAGTTTCGGGCCATTCCGACATCATTTGGCCTAGCTTCACTTCTCCAACAGCTAAGCAGCAGCTCCCGGCGGCGACAGTGTCGAAGACCCCAAATCTTCGATCAGAGCCTACGGATGGTCTCAAAATACCTCCGAAAGGCTACATGTCAAGTTTCAAGTCAAACCGACACCGTTTGACCCTCCATCAACTCTCGATCAGCAAAATCAAGTCCTTAGGTAGCGAGAATTACTGAGGTCGTCACTCATCAAACAGAGCACATGGGCGGCTTCTACATACCTCCAAAGGGCTGCACATCAAATTTCAGGACATTCCGATGACGTTTAACTCAGTTTCGATGCTCAGAAACAAAATCAAACCTACCAGCAGCGGAGCACCCCGGGACCATGGCACCCAATTCGGAGCTTGTGGATCATCTCAAAATGACTCCAATAGGCTCCCCGTCGAATTTCAGGTCAATCGGACATCGTTTGACCAGAAGTCAAAGCTCGGCATTTCCCTCGTGGTGAAATCAAAGTCAAGCGTTTGCGGGACCCCAAGCGGCTTCAAAACCTGAACAAAAGCCTATGGTTGGTCTCGTTTACTGCTCAAGAAGCTACACGTCGAATTTCAGGTCATTCCGACATCGTTTGACCTAGTTTCGACGCTTGACAAAAAATCGGGAGTTCTCCACAGCAAAGTCTTCGGCTTTTCAGAAAATGGGAAACTTTGCAATCCGATTTGCATGGCTTCCTATCAGGTTTTCTTGAGGGAAATTCAGCCAATAAATGAGAGGAAATTCCAAGAAAAATGCAGGAGAAAACAGAAGCGAAAAACGACGAAAAACGAAGAAGAAAAGGCGACCGGAAGGTGGCCGACCATGGGGCACAAACCCCATGGTCGCCGGCGACCATGGAGGTCCGGGCCGCCGGACCTTGCCCAAAAACCCCATTTTTGGGGTATCTTTCGCGTCCCTAGTTGATTGGCCCCTGTGATTTTTCCAAATTCTGATTTTTTGAGCATGAAATACGTCGATCTTCGTCGACATCGTGGATCCGCCGCCGGAATCATGGAATCATCATCCGACACCTCAAAATTGTCAACCGACCGATCAAGAAAATGCACTTTCTGCCCGACCGATCGAGAAATCGACTGGACAGATGTCGCCGGCTTGTTGATATTAATCGAAGTCCGAAATTGCATGATCATCCGATGTCGATCAACATGAAGATCCATCGATGATCATCGCCAAAAGAATTCCAAAGGACGCGGCGCGGCCCGTGACTCTTCAAGCGACCGGGAGACCATTTAATGCTGTTAATTGACTTGTTTATGGCAACTTATTACAGTCATTAACTCATTATCTTGGACGGCCCAATCAAAAGCAAGCGAATGGGAGTTACAAATCCAAGTATTCATGGCATTAAAACCATGAAACTCCCCTCATTATGGAGATTAAAGGCAACTAAATGCCCATTATCCTCCACCGGCCAATCAAATTCAAGGAAAAAGGAGTTACCAAATCAAGAAATTAAAAACTTGTAACTCCTCCCATCATGAGCATTAATACCATAAATGCTTATAAACTCTCCTAAATGGCTACCAAATGCCTATAAATAGGAGGCCATTCCAAAGAAAAGGGGGGCAAGGGAAAAATTATCCAAAAACTCTCCGAAAAATCCAAGAAAAATCCAGAACCTCTGCAACAAACTCTCCTCTATTGAAGAAAACTCTGCTGCAACAAGCACTACAAGGTGATCAAAGCCCCTTGGGGGGCCACCCCCCCCCAAGGCCACCTCTCCTTCTATCCAACATGGCTAGATGCGGCTTTTCAGCCCGTCTACTCAGCTTTTTACCGGATATAGGACCTTACCTTGGTCCTTATCCTCTAAAAATCTGAGGTTGGAGCCAAGCCAAGAAATCAAGCATCAAAGTTCTCATCTGAAGGACGATGGCGGAGTCCATACATGACTCGCGACCGTCGATCTGAACGGGTCCCCCCACAATCGCATGAAAAGTTAGATTCCATTTCTTTCTTTCTATTGTATTGTATTTTTTCTTAAAGAGACACAAAATTCACATTTCTTGTCTTTTCATTATTGATGAGATTTGTAAACCGCCTTTCACGGCAAAATCGCCTTTCACGGCACCAAAATCGCCTTTCACGGCAAACAAAGAAAATCGCCTCTCACGGCATTCAAAACAAACTTGTCTCTTTTCTTTAAAATATGTGTGCAATGGAAAGTTAGGAAAAAGTTGATTTCCTTTCTACTTGTGAAGGTGAATCTCCGGATCACTACTCTAAATTCCAAGTAGAAAAGAAAATCTGGCATACCCACAAAATGTTGATACCCGCCTTTCTTTCTTCCCTCTCCCTCCTTCCGGACCCCGACAGACCCGGGGCGGATGGCAGCGGAGGAGGAACGGAGGGGCACGGTCCATCAAACTGGCATACCCGGTGGGACCCGTTCATTTGAGAACACAATGCTTGGATTCTTTGGCTCCATTCTAGTTGGTGGCCTATGTTGGATCTTGCATCTAAAAAAAAAACATGAGATGGGATTTTTGGAAGTTTCTTTCTTTAAGTTTATTTCCAGCCTTTCCCGTTTGTAAAAAAAAAATCTCAAAAAAAAATCTGATTTAAATTTTTTTTCAGATTTCCCTCTTTTGGGTTTAAGTTGAGAAACTTTGGCTTCTTCCTTTTCGGATTTCGAGATCGCAGAAATGTTGAACTCATTTTCGGAATGGAACACCATTTGCCCTCTTCTATGAATCCACAAAAAAATCTGATTTACAATTTTTTTTTTCAGATTTCTCCCTTTTGGGTTTAAGTTGAGAAACTTTGGCTTATTCCTTTTCAGATTTCGAGATCGCAGAAATGTTGAACTCATTTTCGGAATGGAACACCATTCGCTCTCTTCTATGAATCCATAAAAAAATCTTTCAAAAAAAAGCCACTAAGGTTGCACCAATTGCGTTCTTTGACCAAAGTGGATTTAAGAAAAGCCTTGTCCAGAGTGTAGAGACAGCTAGACTGTTCTAGGCAAGGGTCCTCTAAACGGGTTCATTAAGTAATCCTACCCTTACCTGGGGGCTGATCTATCAACTGAAGTTTCATAAGATCGAATTGGAGATCTATGTGAACTCTTAAAAAAAATCTTCAAAAAAAAAATTTCTAAAAAAAAAAGAACAAAAAAAAACTTCTATCACTTTTGGATTCATATTTGAGAAATCCTGGTTCCTTCCTTTTCGGATTTTCGAGCTCGCAGAAATGTTGAGCTCATTTTCGGATTGGAATATCATTTGCTCTCTTCTATAAGTCCAATCTTGATACTTTCAAAAAAAAAAAAAAAAAAAAAACTTCCGTCACTTTTGGATCCACACTTGAGAAATTTTGGTTCATTCCCTTTCGGATTTCGAGCTCGCAGAAATGTTGAGCTCATTCTCGGATTGGAATACCATTTGCTCTCTTTTATGAATCCAATCTTGACCTTTCAAAAATCCCATCTCGTGTCCTTTCCAATGATGCGATTTGCAACATTTGTGCCTAGCGGTCCTAGTACGCCCTTTCGGGTCTACTGTATTCGCAACCGACACATTTGTATCTCAACCTTATATCATTTTACCTTGAGTGAGCTTTGCTTCTCGGTAATTTGAATTAAGGTTCACAATTGCTTCTAGCAGTCACTGGGACGCTCATTCTAAGCAGACTCTACTTGCGTTTAGAACAATTGTGCCCTCTATGGCTTTTCTACCTTCCTCATGTTGCTTGGGCTGGGCCATGTTCCCTCGGGCGACTTGAAGAGGCAAAACCATAGTATTTTCCATTTATGATCACCATATTCTTGTGATTACTACTGGATATGGTCTTGTTTCAGAAGTTTTTCCAAAAGCTAACAATGAAAACTTCATTAACCATCAGCTTTGATGAGAACAAGTACCAGCTGATGCTTCAAGAGAAGCAAACCAAGCGCACCTACAAGCGCCCCGCCAGTTGCCAAAGCATCACCACCCTTGGAGACTCCCAGAACACCGGGTCAACCTCAACTCCCCGGACCATCGTCTTCGGGTCGCTGGGACCATTCCCACTTCTCGTAGAAGAAACCGTAACTGCCAAGAAGCAGAAAACTGCCACCGGACATGTCGCTGCTCCGACACCAAAGGCGGCCATCAGAAAACCTGAAGCCCGTGGTAACCCCACGAAGCCTCAACCTACAAGAAACCAGGTCTGCTCAAAGATTTGGTCCCCAAGACCTTCACCCAAACAAAGAAGGTCACAAACACCTGCAAAGCCAGCATACCTGGCCCCTCTCAAGGAGAACCGGTTCTACCCTCTTGCTTACATGAAAGAGGAGAAACCTACCCTCCGCCAAACAAAACCAACTCAGCACGAGCCGGCTTGCTCCTACAAGCCCAAAATCAAATCGTGCATCGTAAGGCCTCCGCAAGAACCTGCAAAGGCCTGCACTCCTGCGAGTCGACCCTTCCTCTCAACAGGGGCCGAACTTGCCAAATTCAAGGCTTCGCTGCGACAGGCAAAGGACCGCGTCCGGATCCTGTCCCTGCCAGTCTTCAAAGAAGACAAGCTCGGCTGCTGCATACCAGGGACTACATCCTTCATTGCCAGAGCGCAGCCAGAGCTAACCGAAGCTCAAATTATTCGTCGTATGCGCCGTTGCGTGGCATATCGACAAAAGAGACTAGAGAAGCAAAGAACCCAGCATTCTGCACTTCAGGTCTCCAAAAAATGGGTTGAAAAAGAAAGACCCAATCAAGTTGCTGTTGTCCATATGGTTGGAAAAACCAGAAGACATCAAAAGTCGGCAACTAAAATCCATGTCAGACGACCGGTGACTCGCAGCGTCACTCGGACAAGAAGACATCAAGAAGATTCTCCCGCTCCTTCAAGTCAAGGACACCAGAGTAATCACTCCTCGAGCTCTTCATCTAAAAGAATGAGCTCCGGCTCAGTCACCAAGACTGTATCCTCTTTCGACTCTCGAAGAGTGAACATCTTGGTCACAAATGCTGAGCAACCTCCGCCACATGATGACGTAGCTGCACGCATCCAGCAGCTGGAACAAGGACAACAGAGAATAGAGGCCCTAATGGAAAACCTCCTTCTCACTATCCAACGTCTGCCAAACAATGAAGCTCCTCCGAGCCATCAAGGCGACGAGGAAAATGCGGAAAACAGTGAGTCACGTGCCCTTACCAAAAAGGACGTTGACGATATCCTCGCCAAAGCAAAAGAAGAGGATACACTAAAGGAGCATGGGATCAAGCCACCATATCCCTTGTGGATGGACTCGGTCCCGTTCCCTACAAAATTCAAGCAACCTACTCTCCAAACATATACGGGGAAAGGTTCAGCCAGACAACACGTCATCCATTTCAAGATCCTGACGGGAGCTATTGCGGATCAAGATGCCCTCAAAATCCGCCTCTTTGCAAGTACCCTAAAAGGTAGGCCTTTGATTGGTACTCCACTCTGCCGGAGGACTCCATTCAAAATTGGGCCATGCTGGAGACACGCTTCCTAACCCACTTCAAAGGTGAGGATCATCATGTTACTATGGCGCAGCTCTGCAGCCTAAAACAGGGAGAGAGTAAGTCAACATATGACTTCATTCACAAGTGGAAGGCAATGGCGTACAAATGCTCAGATGTATTGCCACAAGCATCGCTAGTCGACATCTGCCGTAACAACATGAGAGCAAGAATCCGCTCCATGATCATCGGCAACAAATCAAAAAACCTAGGTGAACTCCTAGAAGCTTCTATGGAGGCTAAAACGGTGATCAAAGACCTCAACAGTCAGAAATCATCAAAGAAAGAGCCGACCACCATTGCAACCTCAAAGCTAAAGAAAAAAGAGGTTCTCAATGTGCAAACCAAGTCAGCTCCTCAGCCGCCAAAGAAAGCTGAAAACAAAGCTGCAGGTAAAAAGCCTGAACTCTCTGATGCCTTCAAAGAACGAGTAGAGAAGAAATACCCGTTCGATGAAGATGTTGAAGAAATTTTTGGGGCACTTCTCGCAAACGGTAAACTCACCTTGCCTGACCCCAAAAGACCGGGCGATGTTGGCAAAACCAACGATCCTCGGTACTGTCCATACCATCAGATGGTCTCGCATCCTCTCAATCAATGCTTTGTTGTGAGAGAGAAGATAAATGAGATGTGGAAAAACGGAGTCATCACCTTCGACAAGAACTATGGGTTTGCCTCCGTCAACATGGTGTCGTGTGGACAAAAACAAAAATCACCAAAAGAGAAGATCACTACTTCCTTCAAGGTGATAAAGATGACCCAAACGTCCCAAGAGTTGGTTCCATATCCAACATCAGACGGACAGCCCATATGGGTACACCCCGATCTCCTAGAAGATGAAAATTGGGAGGTCGTCAAAACAAAGCCAACCGCTCAACAGCGAAGGGAAGCCAGGAGACAACTTCGCAAACTCAAACAGCAGGAGAAAGCTCCGAAAAAGCAAGAAGTCGCTGAAAAGGCAGAGACCTCCTCTACCGCTTCACTGGGGGCAACAGAAGAGTCTCCTCCCAAGACTTCAAAGGCGGCAAGAAGATTCACTCTTGGTGATTTCATGCCACCGCACCTCAAAGATGAAACTACGCAGGGGGCATCATACTCTTGCAACTCGGTGGTCGGATTCCCCATGGATGGATACAAGTCCAGTGACACCGCTAGCGACATCGATGAGTGGGAGGAATCCCTCGAAACAGGAGAATATCTCTCCGACGAGGAATGGATCCTTGAATCTCATCTTATGCCAGTAATCTGGTATAACCCATTACAGTCGCAAGGATCCTGGTCTGATGATGAAGAAGACCAAGAGGCTGTCCAAGAAAATACTCCAGTGGAACCCAACCATGTTGAACCACAAGGAGCAGACGAAGAAGAAGATTTGGCCCCCATGCCTGATCTCGATGAATACGCAAGGATCTTGCAGCACCTTGCTATAGAGCAAGAACAAGGTCGCATCAACTAGCTTCGTCACAACCCAGCACCGGAAGTTCCTGAAAATCTACAGGAATCTCCTCCGGTAACCCCGGAAAACGAAGAAAGCTGTTGGATCGATGATCCTCTTACATCTGAGGACGAATCTGATTCCCAACAGTTCATCTTGGAGGCATCTTCCGTCAAAGTTACTTGCAATGCAATAGCTCAGGATGATAATTCCTCCGGAACCACAACGTCTCAGGCTTCGTCTCCTGGAACAGTGACATCGGAACTCAAACCTCTTCCGACTGATCACCTTGAAGAAATTCCAGCCGGTGAAATCTTCTTCAGAGAAAATTCGGTCAATTGGTCCCAAATGCCCGATCTCATCGGTGATGTCTGGACCGACAAAATATTCGATAAAGAAGGAAAGTTGCTGGATGTTGTTCAGGACTTGCTCCCGGAAAATGCTCCATGTAACACAATTACTGAAGATGGCAATGCTGACACAGAGACATCTTCAGCAAATGAGAAGGAACAACCCCTCGATCTCGAGGGTGATCTTCCAAACAAAGACCCTTCTCCAGAAGCTCTTGAAGTTGGTAGAGGTACCCGTTCTGGCCGGGATTACCACAAAAACTACAACCAACCTTCTGCTTCTTATGTAAATCCTTCGGGAAAACAAGCTGTAAACGCCCCTAGTGGCAAGAATAATGAAAATGCAGGCCCCAAGGAGGCTTTCAAGTACGACTTGATTCAGCACTTCAAACACATACCTGCACGTCTGCACATCCTAGACTTATTACGAATGTCACCACAGACTCGTGATAGTCTCATTTCAGAACTACAAATGCTGGATGCGGATGTCGACAAACATGCCCCACAAGTCCTACAAATTGAAATGGACTATAGGGTCAAAAAATCAAAAACTCCCTCAAAAGGAGAAAAGAAGAAAACTGAGGGATCCTGCATCGAATGCCTCTCGGTTCAAAAAGCAGCAAGTGCAACCATCGCCTTCACCAAGGAAGACCTCCTGTTAGGCGAGACAAAGCACAACCGACCCCTGTACTTCACCGGGTACATCAAAGAGGTGCCAGTAAGCAGAATCCAGATCGATCCAGGTTCTGCACTCAACCTCATCTCCACTTCGGCACTCGAAGAACTGGGCATTCCGCCTAGCAAGCTAAGCCACACGTCTGTGTCCATCTTTGGATATGATGGCAGCGCTCAAAGGCCGATCGGCAAAATCAGGTTCAAGTTGCAAATCGGTGATCTTATCTCCGAGGTCACTGTCTATGCAATAAGGACCCCTTCATGCTACAACATCCTTCTCGGACGCCCCTGGATACACGAGAATGGTGTTGTCCCTTCGACTTTACATCAGTGCATCAAGTTTGTTGGCAATGACGGCTTGATACATCGAGTGTTTGCAGACAAAAAGCCCTTCAAAGGCAAAGAAGTCTATTTCGCAGATGCTCAGATGTACAAAGATGAAAAAGAAGAAAGGGAGGAAGAAACAGCACCCTTTGCCGAAAATCTCCAGAAAGACAAAGGCAAGGCTCCTCAGCAATCACCGGAAGAAAACAAATCCTCTATCAAAACCGAAGAGAATAATCAATCTCCCTTCATGGTCTCCCTCAAGTCTTCAAAGCCTCTGGTGATCACCACCAAAGCAAAGAAGACAAAACAAAAGGCTGGGGGCAAGTTTGCTGTCTCCTTCGTGTCTATCTTGCAAGACACGGATTCGGACTCAGAGCCAGAAGACGACACATCGTCAAGCCAAGCTGATGATCAACAAGTCCAGCCCGCTCTCACTCCGATGGAGACAACCGTTGGCATAGAAGATCCGGCATCTGCTTCCTTCGTTGTTCCAGCAACATCAGCAGAAGAAAAGCCAATCTTCTTCCATAAATCGGGAGTTTCTTCATCAAATTCTTCGCTTGAACCTTTCCAAAATGAAGGTATGCCTCAACTATCCCTGTATAGTCCAATGGCACAAGCTATCATGAAGAAAATGGGTTACGACGCTCAGAACCCAATCGGTTTGGGAGGTGGCCGTGGTATTATCACGCCATTGGAACCAACCCTGACCAAAAGTCAACTGGAAGGTTGGAAACCCCACCACCACATAGAAAAGTCTTCACATGGGCTGGGGTATGATCCTGACGCTCCCTTGAGACAGTTGACACAAAGGCTGCAAAGTCGTCTTGCCGACCAAGCCTCAACATCTCATATTAATGAAGACATCGATCTCCCCGGATATCTCTTTGAAGAGTCACCCGTCGAAGATTTAGGAAGCTCACCCAATTGGTATGATTTCTCGGATGATGAAGAGGAATTGACTGATGATACGATACAAAGAAAAATGGGCAAATCAGGATCTGCATTGATTACAGAGACCTAAACAATGCATGCCCAAAAGATGAATTCCCGCTCCCTATACCGGAGGTGATGATCGACAACACCTGTGGGTTCGAGCGAATGACATTCATGGATGGCTTCTCTGGCTACAATCAGATAAAGATGCATCCTGAAGATGAAAAACACACAGCATTTCGGACCCCGTTTGGCGTGTATTGCTACACTGTCATGCCATTCGGTCTGAAGAATGCCGGCGCTACATATCAGAGGGCTATGATGAAGATATTCCAAGATATGCAGCACAAGACGGTCGAATGTTATGTCGATGACCTCGCCGTCAAAAGCAAAAGAAAAGAAGACCATCTCAAAAATCTTCGAGAAGTCTTCCTCCGACTTCGCAAACACAAACTGCGAATGAATCCCCTCAAATGCTTCTTCGGTGTTTCATCGGGTAAGTTTCTCGGATTCATAGTACGGAAAGCTGGCATAGAGCTTGACCCCACCAAAGTCAAGACTATCCTAGAAATGCCATCTCCAAGAACCCTAAGACAATTAAAAGGGCTCCAAGGAAGATTGGCATACATTCGACGGTTCATCTCCAACCTATCAGGGAAGTGCCGTCCATTCTCTCGGTTAATGAAGAACGGTGTCGATTTTGTCTGGGATGCTGAATGTGAAGCCGCGTTCCAGGACATCAAGTCATACCTGACTAAACCTCCAATGTTGGCTGCCCCCACAACTGGAAAACCATTCCTCTTGTACACAAGAGCCCTTGACTGTTCTTTAGGCGCTCTACTCGCACAAAAGAATGACGAGGGAAAAGAAGCTGCTCTATATTACCTTAGCCGCATGTTGGTAGGTGCAGAGCATCGCTACTCTCCAGTCGAAAAAGAATGCTTGGCAGTGATGTTCACCATACAAAAACTGCGTCACTACCTGCTAGCCAACACAGTGTACCTGATTTCGAGGATCAACCTCCTAAAGGTCCTTGTCACAAAAGCAGGTTCTCTCAATGCCCGACTAGCAAAATGGTCCATCCTCCTGTCACAATTTGACATTAGGTATGTACCACAAAAAGCAATCAAAGGTCAAGCTCTAGCAGACTTCCTCGCGGAGCATCCATTGCCTAAAGATTCTCCACTCAGGGATGACCTCCCAGAAGAACCGGTCTACAGTGTGGAGACTTCCTTATCAAATGCTTCCTGGCACATGTACTTCGATGGCGTAACCAGGACAAATGAAAAGGGAAATCAAATATCGGGAATTGGCATTCTCTTTGTTAGTCCCGATAAATACATGATTCCGCATGCATTCTCGCTACTGGAACCATGTTCAAACAATGCAGCTGAGTACCAAGCCCTGATCATAGGATTGGAACTCGCCCGCGAATCCGGCATCACTACGTGGAAGCTTTTGGAGACTCTCAACTGATCGTCAACCAGATGAATCAGAAATTTGAAGTCAGGAAGCCCGATCTGTTGCCTTACTACAACAAGGCACAATCGCTTCGACAAAAGTTCGACATCTGTCACATCACCCACATCCTCAGAGGTGAAAACATTCGTGCAGATGCCCTGGCTGGACTTGCTGCGTCTATGGCAATCCAAGAAGGGGAAAACATGCAAGTTACAGTGTGTCAAAAAAGGATTCTCCCTCCTCTCAACACACATCAAGCAGTTGCTGAATGCCACCAAGTGGTTGGAAGTCGGATCTCCGTCCTTAAACCTATGATCGGCGACTGGAGGGATCCGTTCATTGATTACATAATGTTCGGAATCCTACTTGAAGATCTAAAAGAACGGGTAAGCATCCAAGGACGAGCCCCGAACTTTCATTTGGATATTCCTTCAAAAATGCTGTATAGAAAATCCTACAACGGAGTACTTCTACGCTGCTTGTCACAACAAGAAGCTGAAGAAACACTCAAAGAAGTACATGCTGGTCTTTGTGGAGCCCATCAGGCTGGCCCTAAGCTCTACGATCAGATAAAAAGGTTATCTTATTATTGGCCTACCATGGTGGCTGATGCAATGCAATTTGCTAAGCGCTGCCAACAATGCCAAATTCATGGAGACTATGTCCACATGCCTCCAGAATGGCTGCATCCTATAGCGATCTCATGGCCTTTTGAAGCCTGGGGTATGGACATCATAGGTCCTATCTCCCCTCCATCGAGCAAAGGTCATCGCTTCATCTTCGCCGCTACGGATTATTTCTCCAAGTGGTCAGAAGCATTCGCGCTTAGTGAAATGAAGACCTCATCAGTCCTTCAGTTCTTGCGCACCAACATCATTAGTCGCTTCGGCATACCTAAAAGATTCGTCCATGATAACGGACCGCAATTCCGGGATCACAGATTCTACAGGTTCTGCGACAAATACAAAATCCAAAGTTGTCCTTTAACTCCGTACAATCCGGCAGCGAATGGACTAGCAGAGGCCTTCAACAAGACGCTCTGCAAAATCCTCAAGAAAATGGTCTCTAGTCACAAAAGAGATTGGGGCGACAAACTGCCTGAAGCTTTGAGGGCCTATCGAACCACCGTTCGAGGACCAACCCATAGCACACCATTCTCCTTGGTCTATGGATGCGAAGCTGTTGTCCCTTTGGAAGTTCAAATTCCTTCCTTAAGGGTATCTCTACAAAATGACATGACGCAAGAAAGCAATGTCAAATTGAGACTTCAAGAGCTGGATAATCTCGATGAGAGACGGCTCGAAGCCCTACAAAACATTGAACTCTACCAAGCACGCATGGCAGGATCTTTTGACAAGAAGGTCAGGCAACGCGCCTACAAAAAGGGAGACTTGGTTCTTACAGTAAGAAGACCTATGGTTTTTGCTCACAAATCCAAAGGCAAATTTGAACCAAAATGGGAGGGACCTTCGTCATCGACAAAATCTTCTCCAACGGCGCATACGCTCTTCTAAATATGGAGGGTGACAGGTGTATGCTGCCCATCAATGGAAAGTTCTTGAAGCGGTACTACCCTTGGAGGCTTTCCCCACCGGGTCAGAGCAATGTCTACACTGCCAAAGCCTATTCCTAGGTATCTGCTCGTCAAACCCACTCCTTTTGGAATTTTCATCCTCTTGTTGAAATTTCTAAAAAAAACCCCTCAAAACAATGTTTCTTTCATCGTTTCATTGTTAAAAAAAAAAAGCAAATCCAAAAATCCAAGTTTAGGAGCCTCTTCCCAAACTTGACCAAAATTTTCGATCCTTGAACCCAAAATTCATGGTTTGAAACAAAATCAGGACCTAGGGATTTCAGCCCTAGTCCACCCCGGCTTTTACCACCAAAATGGTTTTGAGTCAAAATTTACGACCCTCATGTCTTTAAACAAAAAATGGTTTTTCAAAAACCGCAGGGAAGCGACGTTCAGTCGATACTTGCAAAACCCAAAATCAGAAGGATGCGACACCCATTCGATACTTCCAAAACCCCAAAGTTTCAAAAATCGTGGAAACGCAACGTTCCAGTTGATATCCACAACCCAAATTTCAAAACAACAAAAAAAAAACAAAACAAAGGTTCGAAAAAACCTCAAAATTCAAAAATCGTGGGGAAGCGACATTCCATCGATACCCACAAAACAAAATTTTTGAAGAAAAAAAGCAGGGAAGCGACGCTTAGTCGATACTTGCACCCAAATCCGCGGGGAGGCGACATTCCATCGATACTCGCAACCGAATGAACAAGGAGGTGACATTCCATCGATACTTGCAATACCATTCAGCAGGGAGGCGACTTTTAGTCGATACTTGCATTTTTGAAAACCAAAAACCTGGCTTTCACGCCAAAAAACCCGGCTTCCATGCCAAAAATCCGGCTTTCACGCCAAAAAATCAAAAATCCGGCTTTCATGCCAAAAATCAAAATTCGGCTTCCATGCCAACAAAACAAAACTCGGTTTTAAAAAAAAAAATATCTGGCTTTCATGCCAAAAACAAAAAATCTGGCTTCCATGCCTAAATGAAATTTCGGCTTTCATGCCAAAAACAAAATCTGGTTCTTACACCAAAAACAAAACCGGCTCTCATGCCACAAACCAAATCTTGGCTCTCATGCCACAAAAAATCTTTGGCTCTCATGCCATCTCAAACTTGGCTTTCATGCCACTTTAAAAAAAAAATCGGCTATTACGCCACGAAAACCGGTTGTCATGCCACCCCAAAAAAATCGGCTTTCATGCCACCTCAAAATTTCGGCTTTCATGCCATCTCAAAAATTTTTTGGCTCTCATGCCATCCCAAAATTTGGCTTTCACGCCACCAAAATCGGCTTTCATGCCACCTCAAAATTTCGGCTTCCACGCCATCCAAAATTTTGGCTCTCATGCCATAAACCCAAATTTCGGCTTTCATGCCATCTCAAAATTCGGCTTTCATGCCATCTCAAATTTTTTTTTGGCTCTCATGCCATCCCAAAATTTGGCTTTCACGCCACCAAAATCGGCTTTCATGCCACCTCAAAATTTCGGCTTCCACGCCATCCAAAATTTTGGCTCTCATGCCATAAACCCAAATTTCGGCTTTTAATGCCATCTCGAAATTCGACTTTCAAACCACACAAAAAAAAAACCCTGGCTTTTGCCGCAAAATCTGGCTTTCATGCCAAAACAACCCTTTTGACAAAAGATTTTCACAAAATGACAACCTTTTGATCAAAATTCTCAAATAAACATTCTTACCCAACCTTTGCTTATTTTCACCAAAAAGAATTTAAGTAAAAGGTACATAGAGTACCAAAAATGTTTTACATAGAGGTACCAAAAAAAGAAGAAGAGAGAAAAGAAGAAAAGAGTTTGTTATAAATCAAGAGCTCAGCCTAGCATGGTCTTCAACCAAAGATCCAGCTCCTCAAGCAGACTCTTGGCCTTAGCCTCTAAAGCTTCCAGGCCGCGCTTCTTCAAGATCTTGCCATAAAACGCGGCAGAACGCCGCGACCCATCTTCGGCACGAGGAAGCTCTTCCTAGAGAATTTGCCACTGCTCATACTCCTGAATCTTTCTCTGGAGGCTGCTACCGGCTTCTTCAACCTGGCGAATCAGAGTTCCCTCTTTAGCACGGGCTTCTACAATGGCAGTCCATTTGGCAGCACTTTGTTCTTGCAATTGCTCAAGGCGCTGCCTAGCTTCTGTGACCTCCCTATCAAGACAGTGCAGGTCCTGTGTTAGCTCGATGATAGCCAACTCGGTAACGTTCCTCTCCCGAACGAATTGCTTCCGAGCCCGTGAGATCTCATCCATTTCAGATTTGATCTTACCGGATGGCTGCAAAAACATCTCATTGAAGAAGTCACCGCTTGGGAAATTCTTGGTCTCAGTCCATTTGTCACCCAAAGCAATGACTTCATCAACAAAGGCCTTGGCACTTGCAACGTCCAGACCGACCTCTGCACTGTCAGTAAGGATGTCCTGTACATGCTTGACCATGCCAAAACCAGCTTCCAAATGGCCAGAAGAGAGAGTTTCAACCCATGAGCTCAATACACTCTTCAACACCTTCTTTGCATATTGGAGGGATGGCCCAGATGAAGATTCACCACGATCTGTTGGCTGACTGCCCATGTCAGGTCGTGGTGGAGAAGAAATCAAAAGGCTCTTTCCAATCGGAGCCACTGAAGAAGCAATATCACCACAAAGTCCCGCCTCCGCCATGACGGGACTGGTAGAAGAAGCCCCTACTTCTGGATCGGCTGCTGGCATCTCCTGCTCTGGCCCTGAGGAAGACGAAGGAACTTCTCCTGTTGCTTCACAACCTGCTGGCAAAAACACAAGAAAATGTATGAATATGATCTTGTCAAAAAAAAAAAATCATCCTCATACCAGGTGGAGATTCTGGGTCCTCCCCAGAGACCCTCAACTCTTCTTCAGATGCCGCAACTGGATCCATCAGCCCTTCATCGACAAGAACCTCGGGCATCACCAAGTTTTCATCTTCTGCAAAAGAAAGAAAACAGCAGGTCAAAAAAAAATCTCTTATAAAAAAAAAAAGGAAGCGGAAATGGAAAAGAAGGAGAATCATACCATCATCGGCGGTCTCTTCTTCACGACTCCTCTTCTCTGGAGGCTCATCAGCATCTCCTGATACCTCCTCAGCAATGGTAGGAGGGACTTCCAGATCAGGAGAGTCTTCGTGGCGTCTCTCAGTGCGACGCTGTCCTCTCCTCCTCTTTTTTCTATGAGCCGGTTTACTTGAAGTACCTGCCTCACTGTCAAAGTCAGGACTTCCATTTGGCTCCTCACCAGACGGCCCGCTCCTACCAGTGGACCCTATGGAAGCCTTCATTTGCTCCGCTTGCATCCAAGCGTCGATCTCGGCTTCCTCCTCCTCGAGCTGTCTCAAGACCTCAACAGGTATCTCTTGTGCGGCTCCGGATCCGATGACATCCTGTTCCTCGAGAAAGCCTATCCTATGCTTCTCTCCAGAAAGGAAGAACAAAACTTCCTCTCGACGGACGCCATCTGATCTACCAAGACCCTTCCCAGGAGATTGCTTGACATTCAGCTCCTTCTTGGAAAGCCCTCGGTACACAGCAAAGCTCTCCACGAACCACTTCGTGAAGCCAGCAGTCCGGAAAGTGGGCAACTCAGGATAGGAAATCATGGCAGTAGTGTCCTCCGCACTATAGAAAACCCATGTATTTCTCCCGTCCTGCAAACCTCCAAAACGCTTCACCATGCTCGAAGGCGCTCCAACAACGCCTTGAGAGAAGCCTAACTGCAACGCAAAACGCGAAGGGACATATGACTGGATGTCAACAAAAAGATGTCTGTGGTACACCATCGTGCCAACACGTATGTTTAAAAGCCACCTCTTCTCTGCGTTGGTCAAAGAATAGTGTCTTCCCGATCCTGCCCTGGTGGAATCACGGGAGACACCAAAATCAAAAGCCTTCTTCCGCAAATTCGGAGAAAGCTTCACTGAAGATTGCCCAATCTCGACATCCCTGAATCGTTGGATTCTCAAGCGGGCAGACAAAAGTGAATCAGAAACGGCTTTTCCCCTAGCCAACCGAATCATGAAAGGGTCATCATCCTGTGCGGCGCCTAAACGGTGAAAGCCAGGACAGTGGTACACATACCACGAATAGAAAATATGGGCTGAAAATACTCTGTTCATGGGGAGCCCAAGCCGGACCAAGAAAGCAGCAGCCTGAAGTTCGGTACATAAATAGGAGTAAAGAGCCGGCACCAAAGCTAGCTGCTCTCCAAACGCCATCTGACAAGCCGGAAAATACAATGCGGCCTGATGTGCGTCCCATCTCCTCCAGCAAAGACAGCCTCACCTAGCCAGTAAGTGAGGTATATAGCGAGATCTCTTCGCAGCGCGATGTCGGAACAAATGGCGTTTGTGCTTGCGAAGAATTCCTTCAGATTTTCTCGCATAACGGAGATCTTCTTCGAAGCCAGATTCTTCTCAGAAGATTCTCCACTGCCAAAGAAGTTGGGAGATAAAGAGCCAAAATTCTTCCAACTGCTGCACCGGACTTTCAAGCCCTCCTTCTCCTTCAAAAAATCGTAGAAGGCGACGAGCTGAAATTACAAAAGCCTGAACTCCTCAGACTGCTCCTCAAGGACGCTGTCGATCGGCATAAATTCCTCATAGAGTTTGCCGAGGATGGGCAGCCCGGTAATGGCACTCAGCTCCTTCAAAGAAAAACCAATCTCACCATTCGTAACAATGAAGGTGTTGGTTTGTGGAAGGAAGGACTCCAGCATGGCCATAAAAGCCTCATCGGAGAAAATCACGGTTTGCCTAAAAGCGCGAACCGCATCAAAAATCTTGGCCTCCTTCAGAATGGCATCACCAATCTGCAGGATGTGATCAGTCCACGACTCCCAACTCGAGTCAACACTGAAACGGCCACGAAGTCGAAAAGGCTTCACCCAATTGCTGCCATCACCCTTGAAAATGCCAAGGCCCACCGGTCTCAAATCAATCGATGGATGATCAGGTCCTTGGTAGCCGCTGGCCGGCATCAACATGTCCAGACGGACAGGCGACTTCTCTGCATAACCAGAAGGACCGCCAACAAAAACCCCGGTCTTGACTACATTGGTCCTCTTCACCCAGCTTGGAGGATCTTCTCTCTTAGAGCATGTGGGAGAAAGACTCATGATCGAAATAGTACGATCAAAAGTCGATCGGGTAGAAATGGTTCTCTCCTCACCATCAGCTGTGTAAGAGAACTGAAAGCATCTCCTTTGGTATGACGAGTCATCAGGGGCTGCATCACCAAAGAAAAAGGTAGGCTTGGGCACAACGCTCTGATCGTCCATGACCCAAGGACGATTGCTTGCCATAATCTTGTAAAACTCCTCATCCTTGAGAGCGATCAGTCGCTGTCTCATCTCATCTCAGTTGAGCGAGTCACACTCTTCCAAGTTTCTCTCCACATACTGGACCTTCTCCCAGGCCTGCTGTACGGCCGCATTGGAAGATCTGGCAGATCGACGAGGTGCATCGGTAACGGGCTCCTTACCCTTGTTCGTTCTGGAGGAACTACCTGCAATGGAAGAAAAAGAAAGAAAATCAATCACCAAAATGACAGAATTTTGCTAAAAAAGAAAAATCCTAGCGAAATTTTGGCATGGCTCCGGGGCAATTCCGAAGAAAAGGGAAACACCCCGAAAAAAGATTGGAAGCCTGAAGATGAGTTCAACATCACCACGAGCTCATAATCAACGAAGGATTCTCAAAGAAAGCTTGAACTCAAACATTGCCGCGAGATCAAGTTAGTCTTCTCAAATCTCCGCAAGATCGGAAAAGAGCTCAACATTGCTGCGAGCTTCAAATTCCAGAACTTGCAAAGCTCCTCAAAATCCCGCAAGACTAGGAAAGAGCTCAACATTGCTGCGAGCTTCAAATCCCAAGACTTGCAAAGGATTTTTAGGTGTGCATCATCATGCTCCCAATCCAATTTACAAAAATCATGCATAAAAAAAAAATCATCATGCATTAGACGCTAGGAAAACTTTGACAAAAAGTTTGACCAATTCCAACCCAACTTGGTCAAAACCAATCAAACTTTGTCTAAGTCAAAATTCATGTTGGCTTAACCTAGAGACTCTAACTTTCTATCTTGATGCATAAAAAAAAAAGTATGTGCATGAACATCTTGGATTGCATAAATCTCATTATCATGGTGAGCAAAAAAAAAAAAAAAAAGAGAGAGAGAAAACCTCATTCAAAAAAAAAAAAATCTGGGCTGGCCCGTAGCCCATGGCCCACAAGCCACGTGGCTATACGGTCCAGGCCGTACAGCAGCAAAAAAAAAAAAAGAAAAAAGAAGAAAGAAAACGTGCAAAAAAAAAAGAGAGAGAAAAAAAAACAGTACACGGTAAAAAAAGAAAAAGAAAAACCGTGAGCAAAAGAAAAAAAAAAGAAAGAAAGGAAAGAAGAAAAAAAAAAGAAAAAAAAAAGAAGAGAAGGAAAAAAAAAAGCGTGTGAAAAAAAGAAGAAGGAAACACGTGAAAAAAAAAAAGAAGAAGAAAAAGAAAAGAAAAAAAAAAGAAAGAAACTTTCTTTCTACTCCTACATGCAATTTCTTGAAAAAAAAAAAAAAAAAAAAAAAACTTACTTGAAGCCATGGAGGAAGAAGAAGAAAAGCTTGAAGATCTTTGAAGAAAAGAAGGTCTTGGAGCTCTCTTGAAGACTTTTGCAAAAAGAAAGCAATAGGAGCAAGAGATCCCACCTCCCTTGCTTTTATAGAAGAGAGCAAACCAAAAGAGGAAAGAGGAGAAAAATAAGGAGGTAAGTGCTAAAAATTGGCAACCTTCCCAAAAGAAAATGAAACTTGGGATATTCTCTCCCAAAACAAAGATTCCTTGAGAAATTCTCTCCAAAAAGAAAGGGAATGATAGATATTCTCTCCCAAAGAAAGATATTTTGAGAGAATCTCTCCCAAAATCAAGGAAACTTGAGAAAATCTCTCAAAGTAAGGATATTTTTAGATATTCTCCACCCAAAGGAGATATTTTTAGATATTCTCAACAAAAACGACACCATGTGAGATCTAAGCCATCTTTCAAAGCTTAAGGTCCCATGGGTTAGCCTATATGAGCCAGGTTTGACCACCTAGGCACTAAAAGTGGCTTTTAGTCAAAATTCCTCTTACCAAGAGCATACAAAAAAAAAAAAAAAAAATGGTTCCATGCCTCTTTTGAGTTGATTGGGCCATACAAAAATTCCAAGCCTCATGAGCTTCCAAAATCCAAAGCATCCCACCTCATGAACCAAATTAAGCCAAAACCTTGAAATTGACATTCTTCCAAAATCCAAAACCACTCCAATGGACTAAAAAAAAATTGTCCCAAAGAGTAACCAAAAAATCAAACCATGGTCCCCTAACTTGCCACATACAGCTTGTTAGGTCAGAAGGCCAACCAAAAACCCACTTCGGTCCCCTAACTTGTCACATACAGCTTGTTAGGTCACAAGGCCAAAATCAAAAAAACCAAAAACCCGACCCCCTAACCTGCCACATACAGCTTGTTAGGTCACAAGGTCAAAAAACAAAAAAAAAAATCCTACTTGACCGCCTGATGCGCCACATAAAGCCTTTAGGTTCACAAGGTCAAAAAGGAAAATCCAAAACCCAAAAAATCCAAAACCCAAAATCCAAATCCCAAATGTCAATTCTCAAAACTTTGCCTTGAAATGGTACGTGATCCCTCCCACTACCATAAAATCCCCTGGAAGCTCAAAAGGCTACTCTATAAAAAAAAAATGCTCAAAGACTCTTGGTCAAGTCAGAAGCTCTTCTTCAAGATTCTCTTCGAGGCACATCGACTGCAAAAGCCGTCGTCGCTGTACCTCGAGGGGGCATTTGTTGACACAAAAAATGTCACTTTGCCTCTTCACACCAAAAGCTACATAGAGCCGCATCCTACCCCAAATAGGCAGGCGCCACTTCAAGCATCAGATCTTGTCAGAATCAAACAAAAACTGCAAGGTCATTCAAAACAGCCAAAAGAGAGGTACATATGAAGTTTCGGGCCATTCCAACATCATTTGGCCTAGCTTCACTTC
This sequence comes from Cinnamomum chago, assembly GCA_038049695.1. Lineage (NCBI taxonomy): Eukaryota > Viridiplantae > Streptophyta > Magnoliopsida > Laurales > Lauraceae > Cinnamomum > Cinnamomum chago. The sequence continues at coordinate 39,992,273 of CP142453.1, read as the reverse complement.
TCCAACAGCTAAGCAGCAGCTCCCAGTGGCGACAGTGTCGAAGACCCCAAATCTTCGATCAGAGCCTATGGATGGTCTCAAAATACCTCCGAAAGGCTACATGTCAAGTTTCAAGTCAAACCGACACCGTTTGACCCTCCATCAACTCTCGAGCAGCAAAATCAAGCCCTTAGGTAGCGAGAATTACTGAGGTCGTCACTCATCAAACAGAGCACATGGGCGGCTTCTACATACCTCCAAAGGGCTGCACATCAACTTTCAGGACATTCCGAGGACGTTTGACTCAATTTCGATGCTCGGAAACAAAATCAAGCCTACCAGCGGCAGAGCACCCCGGGACCATGGCACCCAATTCGGAGCTTGTGGATCATCTCAAAATGACTTCAAAAGGCTCCCCGTCGAATTTCAGGTCAATCGGACATCGTTTGACCAGAAGTCAAAGCTCGGCATTTCCCTCGTGGTGAAATCAAAGTCAAGCGTTTGCGGGACCCCAAGCGGCTTCAAAACCTGAACAAAAGCCTATGGTTGGTCTCGTCTACTGCTCAAGAAGTTACACGTCCAATTTCAGGTCATTCCGACATCGTTTGACCTAGTTTCGACGCTTGACAAAAAATCGGGAGTTCTCCACAGCAAAGTCTTCGGCTTTTCAGAAAATGGGAAACTTTGCAATCTGATTTGCACGGCTTCCCATCAGGTTTTCTTGAGGGAAATTCAGCCAATAAATGAGAGGAAATTCCAAGAAAAATGCAGGAGAAAACAGAAGCGAAAAACGACGAAAAACGAAGAAGAAAAGGCGACCGGAATGCGGCCGACCATGGGGCACAAACCCCATGGTCGCCGGCCCCATGGTCGCCGGCGACCATGGAGGTCCGGGCCGCCGGACCTCGCCCAAAAACCCCATTTTTCAGGTATCTTTCGCGTCCCGAGTTGATTGGCCCTTGTGATTTTTCCAAATTCTGATTTTTTGAGCATGAAATCCGTCGATCTTCGTCGACATCGTGGATCCGCCGCCGGAATCATGGAATCATCATCCGACACCTCAAAATTGTCAACCGACCGATCAAGAAAATGCACTTTCTGCCCGACCGATCGAGAAATCGACTGGACAGATGTCGCCGGCTTGTTGATATTAATCGAAGTCCGAAATTGCATGATCATCCGATGTCGATCAACATGAAGATCCATCGATGATCATCGCCAAAAGAATTCCAAAGGACGCGGCGCGGCTCGTGACTCTTCAAGCAACCGGGAGACCATTTAATGCTGTTAATTGACTTGTTTATGGCAACTTATTACAGTCATTAACTCATTATCTTGGACGGCCCAATCAAAAGCAAGCGAATGGGAGTTACAAATCCAAGTATTCATGGCATTAAAACCATGAAACTCCCCTCATTATGGAGATTAAAGGCAACTAAATGCCCATTATCCTCCACCGGCCAATCAAATTCAAGGAAAAAGGAGTTACCAAATCAAGAAATTAAAAACTTGTAACTCCTCCCATCATGAGCATTAATACCATAAATGCTCATAAACTCTCCTAAATGGCTACCAAATGCCTATAAATAGGAGGCCATTCCAAGGAAAAGGGGGGCAAGGGAAAAATTATCCAAAAACTCTCCGAAAAATCCAAGAAAAATCCAGAACCTCTGCAACAAACTCTCCTCTATTGAAGAAAACTCTGCTGCAACAAGCACTACAAGGTGATCAAAGCCCCTTGGGTGGCCACCCCCCCCCCAAGGCCACCTCTCCTTCTATCCAACATGGCTAGATGCGGCTTTTCAGCCCGTCTACTCAGCTTTTTACCGGATATAGGACCTTACCTTGGTCCTTATCCTCTAAAAATCTGAGGTTGGAGCCAAGCCAAGAAATCAAGCATCAAAGTTCTCATCTGAAGGACGATGGCGGAGTCCATACATGACTCGCGACCGTCGATCTGAACGGGTCCCCCCACAATCGCATGAAAAGTTAGATTCCATTTCTTTCTTTTCTATTGTATTGTATTTTTTCTTAAAGAGACACAAAATTCACATTTCTTGTCTTTTCATTATTGATGAGATTTGTAATCCGCCTTTCACGGCACCAAAATCGCCTTTCACGGCAAACAAAGAAAATCGCCTCTCGCGGCATTCAAAACAAACTTGTCTCTTTTCTTTAAAATATGTGTGCAATGGAAAGTTAGGAAAAAGTTGATTTCCTTTCTACTTGTGAAGGTGAATCTCCGGATCACTACTCTAAATTCCAAGTAGAAAAGAAAATCTGGCATACCCACAAAATGTTGATACCCGCCTTTCTTTCTTCCCTCTCCCTCCTTCCGGACCCCGACAGACCCGGGGCGGATGGCAGCGGAGGAGGAACGGAGGGGCGCGGTCCATCAATGGTAGTTGGGGAATCTGGTTGAAATGGGATCTGCCCCTGCCCACTGATCATTCCAGACATCAATTTCCTGACCATTACCAAAATTCCATAAACTGCCATGCTGGATATGGGTGGCCAGATTCCTGTTTTTTTTCCAGATGCAGGAGCCATGGATGGTGTTGATTGAGCTCCAGATGGGATTCTGCTTAAAATACCTGGTTTTAAACCAAGAAGACCAGAGAGAGCTACCAGTTGATGCCTATCAGCCGAGCTTGATGAAAGAAGCAGCATTGATCTCAGAGATCCTTCTAATACCCAGCCCACCTTCCTTCTTGGGTAGAGAAATAGTGTCCCAGCTTACATAATTGTATTTGAATGTATTAGTGCTCCCTGACCAGAGGAAATGTCTCATAGCTTTCTCGAGGGCGTTGCAAGTGGAGAGAGGAAGAGGCAAGGTAGCTGCAAGGTGGATGGCCATGCTAGAAAGCACATGTCTAATGAGAATTAGACGGCTTGCAAAGGAAAGAAATTTTGCTTTCCAGGACTGAAGTCTCTTGTTGACTCTGTCTAGGAGGGGAAGGAAGTGCATCTTTTTTGGGGTGCCAAACACAACGGGGATGCCCAAGTAGGTTAGCTGCGCCGAGGACTCTTGTATACCAAGAGTGGAGCTGATTTTGCGTTTTCTTCTCTGACCGCATTTGCCAAATTTGAGGAGACTTTTGTGGAGGTTGAAGAACTGACCTGAGGCTGCTTGGTAGAGCTCGAGAAAGTCCTGTAAGGCTTTGACACTGTAGGAATTTCCTTTCATGAGGATTAGGATGTCATCGGCATAGAGAAGGTGGCAGGGGGTTGCTGGAATTGTTGAAAGGGGGTGAATGATCTTTTTGGATTGAAGGTTGAGGAGGTGGAGACTCAGGATCTCTTCAGCAATAATGAAAAGGTATGGGGACAGGGGGTCTCCTTGTCTAAGGCCACAGGAGGAGCCAAAAAAGCCCTGGGGAAGATGGTTAATGAGGACAGAGCCTTTAGGAGTGCAGACACATTCTTTAATCATAGTGATCCAGTCCTCTGAGAAATTGAAAAATTTTAGAGCAGCAAAGAGAAAAGGCCATTCCAATTTATCAAAAGCTTTTGATATGTCCAGCTTGAGGCAGAAAGCTCCTTTCTTGAATTTGGAGTTAAGCTTCTGGAAGAGCTCGTGGGCCATGGCAGTGTGCTGGGTTGTGTTTCTTCCTTTGATGAAAGCAATTTGGTGAGGGGATATAAGGTTTGGGAGGATTTTAGAAAGCCTGGTGGCTAGAATTTTGGAGATAATTTTGTAGGAGAAGTTGAGAAGGCTAATGGGTCTGAATTCAGCAAAGGTGGTAGGGGAGCTGGTTTTGGGGATGAGGGTTAGGAAGTAAGCATTGGAGGCTTTGAGGATTTTTTTTTGAGTGAAAAAAATCTTGAACTGCCTGGGTAACAGAGTGCCCAATGATTTGCCAAGATGAAGTGTAAAAGATGCCATTAAAGCCATCCGGGCCTGGGGAGCTGTTGTGCTTGAGGGAGAAAACAACTTCTTTGATCTCAACAGCAGAAGGCATGCAGGAAAGGGATGAATTGTCTGCAGTTGATAATTTTGGGCTGTCAATCTGGAAGAGCTGAGGGCAAGGGGAGGCTTGGGTAGACTGAAAGAGGTTGGAGAAAAAATCAACAGCTGCTGACTGGATGGAGGTTGGATCTTCACTGATGTTACCTGCAATAGAGATCTGACTGATTTTATTGTTGGAGCTTCTGGCCTTGGCTGATTGGTGGAAGAAGTTTGTGTTAGAGTCACCCTCTTTCAGCCAAGATATCCTGGATCTCTGCTTCCAATGAATTTCCTGGGCTTTGAGGGCTTCATGCAGAGCTGACTTAGCCTTAGAGAGGTCCTCTCTGAGAGCATCTGAAGGGCCTGAGTCATGAAGATGTTGGAGAAGATTAACCTGGGCCTCTGCTTTTGAAATGTTCTGGTGAATGCTACCAAAGGTGGATCTGCTCCAGAGCTTGAGGGACTGCTTCAAGGATTTGAGTTTTTGGGCTAGAATATATTGAGGATTGCCGGTTGGTTCAGGGTAGGCTTCCCAGCTGTTTTTAACCACTTCTTGGAAGGTAGGGTGGAGGAGCCACTTATTTTCAAACTTGAAAGGGGCATTTGGGGTAGGGTTGGGCTTGTTATGGCACAGAAGGATTGGGCTATGATCTGAGGAAACTCTAGCTAGGTGAATGACTAAGGGGTCTGAGAAGGTGGCCAACCAGAGGTGGTTTACTAAGGCTCTGTCTAGTCTAGCTGCAACATAGGAGAGGCCCTTCCTATTGTTGGACCAGGTAAATTTGTTCCCAGAGAAGTTGATGTCCTGCAGGCCTGCTTGCATAATTGCAGTTTGGAAGTCTATCAGGGATGAGGGGCTGGATTGGCGAATGCTGAGTTTTTCATCATGGGAGAGGATAGCATTGAAGTCTCCTATGACACACCAGGGAAGGTTGGTAGAAGAAGAATTAATCAGAACTTGCCATAATTCTCTCCTTTTGGTATGGTTGGTGGAGCCATAAATCCCTGTTATGAGGGAATAAGGGCCTGTGGCTAGGTTGGTTAGCAACAAGGAGAGGTGCTGGGGAGAAGAGTCTGAAAGAGAGATTGAGAGATGGTGTGAAGATTTGGAAAAACACCAGAGATTAGGATGGCCTGATTGGGAGACATTGGAGAAGAATATGTCAAAGCCAAACTGACTAAAATGAAGGGAGTGAGAAGAGGACAAGGGGGTCATAGGTTCTGAGATGAAGATGATGTCAGGAGTGTGAGCTTGAATCAGGTTTGCCAGCACTCTTTTGGTGGGGGAGTTGGCAATTCCCCTGCAGTTCCAGGAAAGGACTTTAATCATTGGGAGAGCTTGGGATTCCTACTTCTAGACCTTCTAGTGATAGGACCAGAGCTTGAGGCATCAGGGTGCTTTTTCCCTTTGCTGGGATGAGTGGTGGCTGCTATCATCCTGTCTTTTGCATGAGGGAGAATGGCAGTAGTTGGGGGAGGAGCTGACTGAGTTGAGGTTGCTAAAGAGGGAGGAGGCAGAGGTTGTGGGGGCTTTTGAATGTGGTAAGAGGGAGGGGGGTTGGGGGTGGTTAGCTGGTTGTGGAATGTGGGCTCAGTGGCAAGTGTTGGCTGGTATGGGAGAGTGGCAGTGGATGGGGGAGGAGCTGACTGAGCTGAAGTTGCTGGCAGAGAATGTGGGGGCTTTTGAATGTGGTAAGAGGGAGGGAGGGAGGTTGGGGGTGGTTAACTGATTGAGGAAGGTAGGCTCAGTGGAAAGTGTTGGCTGGTCTGGGAGGTGGTCACCTGGGTGAAGAGACTTGGATTCAGGGGTACCTGACGGATGGTGGAAACCTGGAGGATGGTCTGAGGAATTGATTTCTAGGCTGGAGGAGGAGGAGGAGCCCTCTAAAATTGTTTGGAGGTTCCTGCCATAATGGCTGGGATTGAGGACAGGGTCTATGAGGGAGTAGTTTTCCAGAATAGAGAAGGGATTGGAAGTATCAACTGCTGGGACTGGAATTTTAACAAGAATCTCAGAGACTACATCATAAGGGAGATCATTGAGGGAGGGGTTTTTTGCCTTGAGTTTGTTTGATTCAGAGGCAGCTGACAGGCTATGAAGGGAGGATTGAAGCTGGCTGAGAGGGGAGGCTAGGTGGAGGTTGGTGGTTTCTAAGGTACTGGCTTGGTTAAGATTGGATTGGGTGAGAGAGATAGCTGGAGAGGGATCAGGAAGAGGAAGCAAGGGAGGGTTGCCTGAGAAGGTAAGAGATGTGGAGGTGAGGGCTGGCTGGTCGGGAGGTATTGCAGGAGAGGAAGGATGTGTAAAATGAAGAGAAAGAGGAGAAGACTGGATGGGAGCTGGTTTGGGATTGGAGGGGCAGGAATGGTTTTTGTGTCTAACAGAGAGGCAGAAGGGGCAGGGGTTTGATTCATAGTCCACTATGAGTTCTATCTCTTGCTCACCCTGGAGGTCTACTAAGATGGAGGAGGGTTTTGGTTTGGAGAGGTCTAGGAGGATTTGGATCCTGGCAAAGGTGAGGATTCTTTGAGTCATGGTGATGGCATCAAGTTGCAGAGGCTGACCTATTGTGCTTGCCAAGGAAAGGATGATGTTCTGGCTCCAGCAGTGGTAAGGGAGGCCTTTTAGTCTAATCCAGACTGGGGCTAAAGAGGGCCAGTCTCCTTCGTCCTGCCCAGGAGACCAAGATTGAAGAAAAAGATTTTTTCTATCCATACGAAGAGGGGAGAGGCTCAGGATGTGAGATTTGTCAGCTAGAGAGTTGAATCTGAAAATAAAGTGGCCTTTGATGGTAAGGGAGACCATACAAGTGTTAGGGATTTTGTAATTGCAATTTGATGGATGCATTTGCACTTTAGCATCATTTGAATTCACACACATGCATTGATTTAAAATATCTTGAAATCTAGTTTTATACATGCATAGCTTTTAAGATTTGGAAAAGTATTTGTTATATGCATGTTTTGGTTTTAAACTTGGATGCATTAGTTTTGAAACCCAAACTCTTTTGAAAACCTATTTCCTTGTGCATTACATTTGGAAAATCATCTTGTGAATTTAGGTTTGAGTCTTGCATACATTCTTCACAAAAAGAATCATTGTTGTATGCATTTTCATTTGAAAAGAGTTTTATCAAATCAAGCTAGCCTTTGGTTTTAAACTTTTGAATCATTTTAGGCTTTGTGTTTTTCATGTTTTTAAACATCTTAGAATGTCTTAAAACATGTTATTTAAGCTTGATTTAGTGGCCAAAAGGTCCCCCAAAGAAATACCTTTGAAATGGCAAAAGTTGCATTTTTTGCAAAAAGGGGGTGTCCCGGCAGTGTCGCCGGTCGACCGAGACACAGGTCTCGGTCGACCGAGACAACTGGAAGTCATTTTTTCCAGATCCTGTTCTGTAGCTCCAACGGTCAGAAATTTGACCGTTGTGCTTTCTCGGTCGACCGAGACCTGTTTGCCGGTCGACCGAGGACTAGCCGTTGGCAACTTTTTGGCTATAAAGTCCATTCATTTCCAACCTTTTTCAAGGCTTGAACCATGAACCTTTGAGAGCATTTTGGAGCCAAAGAAAGGGGAAGAAGTTGGAAAGGCTAGGGGGCCATTTGGAAATCAAATACATGAGTTCTTAAAAAGGTACACTTTACTTGTATTTTGATTTTCATTAAAATGAAATCCATGCATGCTTAAATCTTTGTTTTTCACTTATGCATGATTTCAAGAGTTGTTTTGCAAACTCATTATCTTCATTGGTATATTAGAATGGTTTGCAATCACTCTCACCTAAATCACATGTGTTCTTAGACTTTTATATTCATACAACATGTTTTAGATCATTTCTTCAAGTTGTGTGAATCTTTCATGTGATTAGTATTTTTCTCTTCAATCATCATTTTATAAGCTTTGATTTTAAAATGCATCATGCATTCATTTAAGAGCTTCATTGTTAAAATAGATTGAAGTAGAGCATTCATACACTTGTGCACACACTTTAACTTAATTGAGTGTATGTTTGTTATTTGTATTAAACTTTCATATTAGCCTAGTCAAGAGGCAATTTCATATGAGCTTAAATTGTAATCTCTTAGAGTGATCTTTTGTAAAGACACTTTCTTAGAGAAAGCTTTATTTGTAAAGGTTATTGCTTAGCCTAAGAAAAGCATTGTATAAGGTTATTGCTTAGCCTAAGAAAAGCATATTGTAAGGTTATTGCTTAGCCTAAGAAAAGCATCTTGTAAGGTTGTTGTTTAGCCTTTGAAAAGCAACATTGTAGAGGTTATTGCTTAGCCTTTGAAAAAGCATAAATAGTGGAAATCCGGTGGGGTGATTGGATCACAAGCCGGTAGTGGATGTAGGCACGTTGGCCGAACCACTATAAATATTGTGTTGTGGTGATTGCTATGTGGTGATTGTTGTGTTTAGCTTCCGCATATTGTATGGTTTATCATCACATGTGACTAGTTTGCTTTAAGAAGTTAAAATTGGTTTAAATTGGTCACAATTGTAGCTCACCCTATTCACCCCCCCCCCCTCTAGGGTTAGGATCCTCGTGGACTTACAATTGGTATCAGAGCCAAGTGCTCTATCCCTTAGGATCAAGTGTTTGGAACTCTTGATTAGGTGTAAAAACCTAGAGTTAAAACCCTAGAGTTGTCCTTATATGAAAATCATTAGAATGGACTCCACTATGCTAGACCTTGTAGATTCTTCTAGACCCCTCATTCTTCCATCTTATGGAGATTCAAAAATTGAAATTAAAGAATCTCAACTTGAATTAAAAGAAGAAGAATATGATGAACTTGAAGCCTATGAGGAATTGTACACATGGTCCTTAGAGGTTTCCAAGAAAAATAAAAGATTAAAAGAAGATTCTATAAGGCTAAACCAAGAATTAGACTCTTCTAAAAATGAACTTAGAGAAAAAGATGAGTTTATAAATTGTGTAGAATCTAAGTTCATGATCTCTTTAAATAATCTATCTAACATTCAAGATGAACTAAAAGAATTAAAGATGGATTATGATAATGTCAATAAGGAAAATTTAATTCTAAGAGATCAAATAAAAAGGCAAGACAAAGACTTTAACAATTTAGAAGCCAAGTTGATTAAAAGTAAGTTAAAAACCCAAGAGCTTGGATCTAATGTTGTTAATGAACTAAAGCTTGAATTAAAACTTGCCAATGAAGAGCTAAGCAAATATAAGGAAATTGAAAATGAACTTTCAAAAGTCAAACATGAAAATTCAATCCTTATAAACAAAGTCACTCAACTTGAAGGATATAAACAAAAGTATGAGTGCAAGTTTACCCAAAGTGAAGAAAGACTTGAAAAATTATTTAAATTGGGTAAACCTCATGGAGATAGGACGGGTATTGGATTTAATAGGAATATGTCTTATGACCCTAAATTCACCAACACTTTTGTGAAAGGTGAGTCCTCATTCTCTAGCACTCACACTTCTTTGCCCATGTCTAAATGTAATTATTGTGGCATTGAAGGACACTTTAGGTTTGAGTGCAAACTAAGAAGAAACAATGTGTCTAATCCCATCTTTGAACCAAAGAAAGTAAAATCAAACTTAAAGGGTAAGACACTAAAAATCAAGAAAGACTCCAAAATGACTAAACAAGTTAAATCTCTTAAAATGGAGTCTCCTAAGATAGATTCTAAAAAGCTTAAACAAGTCAAACCAAGTTTGAAAGAATCTATTAACAAAAAGCTTCTCAACCTACCTCCCTTAAGTCAAAACATGAAAGAACTTTTGAAGAAAATTACAAAGTTAAATCTAAATTTCAAAAGTCAAAGAAAGGGAGAAAATAAGAAGAAAAGAAAAATGAATCAATCCCCTAAGAAGAAAACTCACCAACATCAAAAGACTAATCACCAATCTAAGCTAAATTTAGTGAAATCTAAATATCTTGGTGATAAGTTCAAATTGAAAATTTATCAAGTTAAATCTCCTTTAGTTGGTGAGAATTCCAAAATAGACCTCAAAGTTCAACCCTCCCAAGACCTTAGGTGGATTCCTAAAGTCTTCTACTTAGACAAACCTTAGGGTCTTGGACCTACTTGACCAACCTATTCTTTAATAGTTAAATTACTTTGTTGGTCAAGTTGCTTTGCATTTTGTTCTTTCTTAGTTACATCTATTAAAATGCATTGCTTCTTTATGATCAATTGATTTTGTTTTCATGCACCTTTCTAAGTTACATATCATGGTTTTCAAAATCATTTGATTATAATTTCATCATGTTTGATTTGCTTTTTGCACTCATATGTCTTGCATTGCATTTCTACATGATTAATTGATTGTGATTTTAAAAGCTTTCATAGCTAATTTAGTCATGATCAATTGTTGTTTCAAGTCATTTGCATCTTTGCTTATTTAGTCATTCTTTTTATATGCAAATGTCAATTGGTTCCATGTATGGTTGTGATCTTAGTTTTATTTATAGAAACCATACTAGAACCCAAATCCATCCTCTATGCCTTATAGTCATATCTTTATGGATGGTTATGATGTTGATTCATGTAGATTTTCTTGATGTCATCCTTATACATGTTTCAACTTCATAAGTAGTGTTCTTAATCATATGAATCTCTTTGAAATCCATTCCTTGCATTTATGTTGGTTGATGGATATCTTAGTAGTTGAATTCATATGATTTGGACACTTTGGAAATTGCATGTTTTACAAAGTAATACCCTTTTGCATTGCAATTTACCTTGTTCATCACTATGCTCAATAGTCATATCTTTAAAAGTGATGAATATGCATTTATGATGCTTGATGGAATCTTGTGTTTGTCACATCCTTGCTTTTAATCATGTTATCATATTCAATTGGTTTCATTTGGTAGAACTTTCCATTGATTTAATATCCAATTGATATCTTATCTTGTGTATGTGATAGACCATGTGTACATTGGATTGAGCTTGATAGTTATATAATTGTTCCATGTCACATTCCATTAGCATCATAATGTTCATGTTGCCACCTCTTTTGCTCATATAGGTATATCTCATGACCACCATGTTTATGTGTTAATAATATTGGTTGGTTATTAGTTGAGGTTGGCTTCATGCTTGGAATTCATTTCACTCATCTTGCACATTAATAGTCATATTTATTGATTGAATGAAATGAGTTCAAAACCTTACATAGCATATGATTTTCATAAGTTAAATTAGTTAATGCTATGTTTGAGTAAACCCCATATCATGGATAGCTCTAATTTGGATTTCTCATAATAGTTATACTTTTAAATCCATTTTAGAGTGATTGAGTTTATAGTCACATCATTTAATCTCAATTGATATGTTTATTTCAATTGATATCCATGATTGCTTTTCCCATTAGACCTTGCTCTCTTTTGGTAATTTGATCATATGAGCTTTATAGTTACATGAATCTAATCCTTTCCTTGAAGTTGACCCTCTTTTGGTTGAACCATCTACTTCTTGAATCTAATAGTTATATCTTGTCAAAAGCTTGACAAAAGAAGAGAATGGATTGAGGGGGAGTGTAAACCTTCATAGGAAGTATTAGTTTTGATCAAATTGACCCTTGGATTGCCCTTGAGCCCTTAGAGATAACTTCCATACATGATAGCCTGTTATGAATTTCATTTTCGATTTCATTTGTTAACAGGTGCTACTAAAGGTATTCTTCTTGTCTCATGTGTGTAGGTACCTTTGCAATTTAATGTCAAAGGGGGAGAGAGAGTTCAAGTGTGACTCAAGATCTCCTACTCTTCAAAGGGGGAGAGAGTTCGAGAGTTCAAGTACTCGAAGATCTCCTATCCATCAAAGGGGGAGAGCAAATAGAAGAAAGAAAGCTTGGAGCTAAAGAAGATGCTTGGTCATAAAGAAGGAAAGAAGAAGAGAAAGCTTGAAGATTGATCAAGCTCCAAGCATCAAGAAGATTGAAGAAAAGAGCCCAAGCTAAGAGAAGGAGCATCCAAGAAGATTTCAAGACTTGTCCAGCTGAGGGGGAGCTGAAGACCTTGGTGTGTAATTTCAATGATGAGTAAGTTGCCATCAAATTGCAAAGGGGGAGATTGTTAGGGATTTTGTAATTGCAATTTGATGGATGCATTTGCACTTTAGCATCATTTGAATTCACACACATGCATTGATTTAAAATATCTTGAAATCTAGTTTTATACATGCATAGCTTTTAAGATTTGGAAAAGTATTTGTTATATGCATGTTTTGGTTTTAAACTTGGATGCATTAGTTTTGAAACCCAAACTCTTTTGAAAACCTATTTCCTTGTGCATTACATTTGGAAAATCATCTTGTGAATTTAGGTTTGAGTCTTGCATACATTCTTCACAAAAAGAATCATTGTTGTATGCATTTTCATTTGAAAAGAGTTTTATCAAATCAAGCTAGCCTTTGGTTTTAAACTTTTGAATCATTTTAGGCTTTGTGTTTTTCATGTTTTTAAACATCTTAGAATGTCTTAAAACATGTTATTTAAGCTTGATTTAGTGGCCAAAAGGTCCCCCAAAGAAATACCTTTGAAATGGCAAAAGTTGCATTTTTTGCAAAAAGGGGGTGTCCCGGCAGTGTCGCCGGTCGACCGAGACACAGGTCTCGGTCGACCGAGACAACTGGAAGTCATTTTTTCCAGATCCTGTTCTGTAGCTCCAACGGTCAGAAATTTGACCGTTGTGCTTTCTCGGTCGACCGAGACCTGTTTGCCGGTCGACCGAGGACTAGCCGTTGGCAACTTTTTGGCTATAAAGTCCATTCATTTCCAACCTTTTTCAAGGCTTGAACCATGAACCTTTGAGAGCATTTTGGAGCCAAAGAAAGGGGAAGAAGTTGGAAAGGCTAGGGGGCCATTTGGAAATCAAATACATGAGTTCTTAAAAAGGTACACTTTACTTGTATTTTGATTTTCATTAAAATGAAATCCATGCATGCTTAAATCTTTGTTTTTCACTTATGCATGATTTCAAGAGTTGTTTTGCAAACTCATTATCTTCATTGGTATATTAGAATGGTTTGCAATCACTCTCACCTAAATCACATGTGTTCTTAGACTTTTATATTCATACAACATGTTTTAGATCATTTCTTCAAGTTGTGTGAATCTTTCATGTGATTAGTATTTTTCTCTTCAATCATCATTTTATAAGCTTTGATTTTAAAATGCATCATGCATTCATTTAAGAGCTTCATTGTTAAAATAGATTGAAGTAGAGCATTCATACACTTGTGCACACACTTTAACTTAATTGAGTGTATGTTTGTTATTTGTATTAAACTTTCATATTAGCCTAGTCAAGAGGCAATTTCATATGAGCTTAAATTGTAATCTCTTAGAGTGATCTTTTGTAAAGACACTTTCTTAGAGAAAGCTTTATTTGTAAAGGTTATTGCTTAGCCTAAGAAAAGCATTGTATAAGGTTATTGCTTAGCCTAAGAAAAGCATATTGTAAGGTTATTGCTTAGCCTAAGAAAAGCATCTTGTAAGGTTGTTGTTTAGCCTTTGAAAAGCAACATTGTAGAGGTTATTGCTTAGCCTTTGAAAAAGCATAAATAGTGGAAATCCGGTGGGGTGATTGGATCACAAGCCGGTAGTGGATGTAGGCACGTTGGCCGAACCACTATAAATATTGTGTTGTGGTGATTGCTATGTGGTGATTGTTGTGTTTAGCTTCCGCATATTGTATGGTTTATCATCACATGTGACTAGTTTGCTTTAAGAAGTTAAAATTGGTTTAAATTGGTCACAATTGTAGCTCACCCTATTCACCCCCCCCCCTCTAGGGTTAGGATCCTCGTGGACTTACAATTGGTATCAGAGCCAAGTGCTCTATCCCTTAGGATCAAGTGTTTGGAACTCTTGATTAGGTGTAAAAACCTAGAGTTAAAACCCTAGAGTTGTCCTTATATGAAAATCATTAGAATGGACTCCACTATGCTAGACCTTGTAGATTCTTCTAGACCCCTCATTCTTCCATCTTATGGAGATTCAAAAATTGAAATTAAAGAATCTCAACTTGAATTAAAAGAAGAAGAATATGATGAACTTGAAGCCTATGAGGAATTGTACACATGGTCCTTAGAGGTTTCCAAGAAAAATAAAAGATTAAAAGAAGATTCTATAAGGCTAAACCAAGAATTAGACTCTTCTAAAAATGAACTTAGAGAAAAAGATGAGTTTATAAATTGTGTAGAATCTAAGTTCATGATCTCTTTAAATAATCTATCTAACATTCAAGATGAACTAAAAGAATTAAAGATGGATTATGATAATGTCAATAAGGAAAATTTAATTCTAAGAGATCAAATAAAAAGGCAAGACAAAGACTTTAACAATTTAGAAGCCAAGTTGATTAAAAGTAAGTTAAAAACCCAAGAGCTTGGATCTAATGTTGTTAATGAACTAAAGCTTGAATTAAAACTTGCCAATGAAGAGCTAAGCAAATATAAGGAAATTGAAAATGAACTTTCAAAAGTCAAACATGAAAATTCAATCCTTATAAACAAAGTCACTCAACTTGAAGGATATAAACAAAAGTATGAGTGCAAGTTTACCCAAAGTGAAGAAAGACTTGAAAAATTATTTAAATTGGGTAAACCTCATGGAGATAGGACGGGTATTGGATTTAATAGGAATATGTCTTATGACCCTAAATTCACCAACACTTTTGTGAAAGGTGAGTCCTCATTCTCTAGCACTCACACTTCTTTGCCCATGTCTAAATGTAATTATTGTGGCATTGAAGGACACTTTAGGTTTGAGTGCAAACTAAGAAGAAACAATGTGTCTAATCCCATCTTTGAACCAAAGAAAGTAAAATCAAACTTAAAGGGTAAGACACTAAAAATCAAGAAAGACTCCAAAATGACTAAACAAGTTAAATCTCTTAAAATGGAGTCTCCTAAGATAGATTCTAAAAAGCTTAAACAAGTCAAACCAAGTTTGAAAGAATCTATTAACAAAAAGCTTCTCAACCTACCTCCCTTAAGTCAAAACATGAAAGAACTTTTGAAGAAAATTACAAAGTTAAATCTAAATTTCAAAAGTCAAAGAAAGGGAGAAAATAAGAAGAAAAGAAAAATGAATCAATCCCCTAAGAAGAAAACTCACCAACATCAAAAGACTAATCACCAATCTAAGCTAAATTTAGTGAAATCTAAATATCTTGGTGATAAGTTCAAATTGAAAATTTATCAAGTTAAATCTCCTTTAGTTGGTGAGAATTCCAAAATAGACCTCAAAGTTCAACCCTCCCAAGACCTTAGGTGGATTCCTAAAGTCTTCTACTTAGACAAACCTTAGGGTCTTGGACCTACTTGACCAACCTATTCTTTAATAGTTAAATTACTTTGTTGGTCAAGTTGCTTTGCATTTTGTTCTTTCTTAGTTACATCTATTAAAATGCATTGCTTCTTTATGATCAATTGATTTTGTTTTCATGCACCTTTCTAAGTTACATATCATGGTTTTCAAAATCATTTGATTATAATTTCATCATGTTTGATTTGCTTTTTGCACTCATATGTCTTGCATTGCATTTCTACATGATTAATTGATTGTGATTTTAAAAGCTTTCATAGCTAATTTAGTCATGATCAATTGTTGTTTCAAGTCATTTGCATCTTTGCTTATTTAGTCATTCTTTTTATATGCAAATGTCAATTGGTTCCATGTATGGTTGTGATCTTAGTTTTATTTATAGAAACCATACTAGAACCCAAATCCATCCTCTATGCCTTATAGTCATATCTTTATGGATGGTTATGATGTTGATTCATGTAGATTTTCTTGATGTCATCCTTATACATGTTTCAACTTCATAAGTAGTGTTCTTAATCATATGAATCTCTTTGAAATCCATTCCTTGCATTTATGTTGGTTGATGGATATCTTAGTAGTTGAATTCATATGATTTGGACACTTTGGAAATTGCATGTTTTACAAAGTAATACCCTTTTGCATTGCAATTTACCTTGTTCATCACTATGCTCAATAGTCATATCTTTAAAAGTGATGAATATGCATTTATGATGCTTGATGGAATCTTGTGTTTGTCACATCCTTGCTTTTAATCATGTTATCATATTCAATTGGTTTCATTTGGTAGAACTTTCCATTGATTTAATATCCAATTGATATCTTATCTTGTGTATGTGATAGACCATGTGTACATTGGATTGAGCTTGATAGTTATATAATTGTTCCATGTCACATTCCATTAGCATCATAATGTTCATGTTGCCACCTCTTTTGCTCATATAGGTATATCTCATGACCACCATGTTTATGTGTTAATAATATTGGTTGGTTATTAGTTGAGGTTGGCTTCATGCTTGGAATTCATTTCACTCATCTTGCACATTAATAGTCATATTTATTGATTGAATGAAATGAGTTCAAAACCTTACATAGCATATGATTTTCATAAGTTAAATTAGTTAATGCTATGTTTGAGTAAACCCCATATCATGGATAGCTCTAATTTGGATTTCTCATAATAGTTATACTTTTAAATCCATTTTAGAGTGATTGAGTTTATAGTCACATCATTTAATCTCAATTGATATGTTTATTTCAATTGATATCCATGATTGCTTTTCCCATTAGACCTTGCTCTCTTTTGGTAATTTGATCATATGAGCTTTATAGTTACATGAATCTAATCCTTTCCTTGAAGTTGACCCTCTTTTGGTTGAACCATCTACTTCTTGAATCTAATAGTTATATCTTGTCAAAAGCTTGACAAAAGAAGAGAATGGATTGAGGGGGAGTGTAAACCTTCATAGGAAGTATTAGTTTTGATCAAATTGACCCTTGGATTGCCCTTGAGCCCTTAGAGATAACTTCCATACATGATAGCCTGTTATGAATTTCATTTTCGATTTCATTTGTTAACAGGTGCTACTAAAGGTATTCTTCTTGTCTCATGTGTGTAGGTACCTTTGCAATTTAATGTCAAAGGGGGAGAGAGAGTTCAAGTGTGACTCAAGATCTCCTACTCTTCAAAGGGGGAGAGAGTTCGAGAGTTCAAGTACTCGAAGATCTCCTATCCATCAAAGGGGGAGAGCAAATAGAAGAAAGAAAGCTTGGAGCTAAAGAAGATGCTTGGTCATAAAGAAGGAAAGAAGAAGAGAAAGCTTGAAGATTGATCAAGCTCCAAGCATCAAGAAGATTGAAGAAAAGAGCCCAAGCTAAGAGAAGGAGCATCCAAGAAGATTTCAAGACTTGTCCAGCTGAGGGGGAGCTGAAGACCTTGGTGTGTAATTTCAATGATGAGTAAGTTGCCATCAAATTGCAAAGGGGGAGATTGTTAGGGATTTTGTAATTGCAATTTGATGGATGCATTTGCACTTTAGCATCATTTGAATTCACACACATGCATTGATTTAAAATATCTTGAAATCTAGTTTTATACATGCATAGCTTTTAAGATTTGGAAAAGTATTTGTTATATGCATGTTTTGGTTTTAAACTTGGATGCATTAGTTTTGAAACCCAAACTCTTTTGAAAACCTATTTCCTTGTGCATTACATTTGGAAAATCATCTTGTGAATTTAGGTTTGAGTCTTGCATACATTCTTCACAAAAAGAATCATTGTTGTATGCATTTTCATTTGAAAAGAGTTTTATCAAATCAAGCTAGCCTTTGGTTTTAAACTTTTGAATCATTTTAGGCTTTGTGTTTTTCATGTTTTTAAACATCTTAGAATGTCTTAAAACATGTTATTTAAGCTTGATTTAGTGGCCAAAAGGTCCCCCAAAGAAATACCTTTGAAATGGCAAAAGTTGCATTTTTTGCAAAAAGGGGGTGTCCCGGCAGTGTCGCCGGTCGACCGAGACACAGGTCTCGGTCGACCGAGACAACTGGAAGTCATTTTTTCCAGATCCTGTTCTGTAGCTCCAACGGTCAGAAATTTGACCGTTGTGCTTTCTCGGTCGACCGAGACCTGTTTGCCGGTCGACCGAGGACTAGCCGTTGGCAACTTTTTGGCTATAAAGTCCATTCATTTCCAACCTTTTTCAAGGCTTGAACCATGAACCTTTGAGAGCATTTTGGAGCCAAAGAAAGGGGAAGAAGTTGGAAAGGCTAGGGGGCCATTTGGAAATCAAATACATGAGTTCTTAAAAAGGTACACTTTACTTGTATTTTGATTTTCATTAAAATGAAATCCATGCATGCTTAAATCTTTGTTTTTCACTTATGCATGATTTCAAGAGTTGTTTTGCAAACTCATTATCTTCATTGGTATATTAGAATGGTTTGCAATCACTCTCACCTAAATCACATGTGTTCTTAGACTTTTATATTCATACAACATGTTTTAGATCATTTCTTCAAGTTGTGTGAATCTTTCATGTGATTAGTATTTTTCTCTTCAATCATCATTTTATAAGCTTTGATTTTAAAATGCATCATGCATTCATTTAAGAGCTTCATTGTTAAAATAGATTGAAGTAGAGCATTCATACACTTGTGCACACACTTTAACTTAATTGAGTGTATGTTTGTTATTTGTATTAAACTTTCATATTAGCCTAGTCAAGAGGCAATTTCATATGAGCTTAAATTGTAATCTCTTAGAGTGATCTTTTGTAAAGACACTTTCTTAGAGAAAGCTTTATTTGTAAAGGTTATTGCTTAGCCTAAGAAAAGCATTGTATAAGGTTATTGCTTAGCCTAAGAAAAGCATATTGTAAGGTTATTGCTTAGCCTAAGAAAAGCATCTTGTAAGGTTGTTGTTTAGCCTTTGAAAAGCAACATTGTAGAGGTTATTGCTTAGCCTTTGAAAAAGCATAAATAGTGGAAATCCGGTGGGGTGATTGGATCACAAGCCGGTAGTGGATGTAGGCACGTTGGCCGAACCACTATAAATATTGTGTTGTGGTGATTGCTATGTGGTGATTGTTGTGTTTAGCTTCCGCATATTGTATGGTTTATCATCACATGTGACTAGTTTGCTTTAAGAAGTTAAAATTGGTTTAAATTGGTCACAATTGTAGCTCACCCTATTCACCCCCCCTCTAGGGTTAGGATCCTCGTGGATTTACAACAAGGCCTAGAGAGATCCCAGGATTTTGAGTGCTCTTCAACCCATTCAAGAGATGGATGTTTACCTACGAATCTTCCAATGGCAGCAAATGAGAATGACTCCTTACTAGAGGAGAGCATGGCCTGAGGGATTTGAAGAGCTGGTTTCCCATTTTTCCAGGAGGTTGGAGGAAGGATGACTGGGTTACAGATGGGGGGGGGGGGGGGGGGGGGGGGGGAGGGGGTTGTGGAAGAGATTGGCAAAGGATGGATGGGCTAAAGAGTTGCTTGCTGAATGAGGTATAGAAAGAGGGGGAGCTATTGAGGGGAAAACAGGAGGGGAGGCTGGGGGGCTGACAAGGGAGGGGGGAAGGGTGAGGAACTAAAGTAGTATGCAGGGGGGCTGCTGAACTGGGAGAAGGTTGTGAAAGGGGTTTTGAAGCTTGATTAGGGAGGGGGGGGGGGAATGATGGGAAGATAATGAGGGGATTGTAGGATTGCTGGGAAGGGGCTGGGCTGGCTGAGTAGTGGGGTGATGGCTATACCATGGTGGGAGAGAAAAGGTTTGGGCAGAAGATTGTAAAGGGGGAGCTGATAGAGGAAACCAGGGAGGTAAATGGGATTGCAGGGGAGTTGGCAGAGGTTGCTTGGGAGGTGAGGGAAGCAGGGGAGCTGAAGGAGGTATCTGGGGAGGTGGTGGAGGTGGCTCGGGAGATGGTGGTGTTGATGACAGAGGAGCTGAAGGAGGTGGCAGTGGTGGAGGTGGCTCGCACATCTGACCTTCCCCACAGGTACTCCTCTCCAAAGTTCAAGTTCATACGATTGTAAGGGGGCCAGACAAGAGTGCAACCAAATAATAATCGATGGATAAAGACTCGGAGTGCAACCAAATATGAATTCTACAAGAAAACCGTTGTATTCCAGGGGCGGTTCTATGGAGAGCCTTTGTGTTAGGTTTAACCCACTTCGAATTCTGAGCTCGGACTAACCCAGGGCAGCCCTTCAAATGTGAGTGTCTAGTCTTAAACACGTTTGGCACATTATATAGCCTTATAGGTGAGGGTGTTCATGGGCCAGGTCAGACCGGGCTAAGGCATATTCATGCATGACTTGACTTTAGAAATACAATCCCATATATGGTCCGAGCCTGAAACGGGCTGTATGTGCCTTGCAAGAGCCCAGCCCGCCTCAACATTTCAGGCCCCAGGCTTGTCATTTAGTCAAATCAGGCCTAACCTGATTAAAGCTCAATTAGCACTAACACTAAAAAAAAAAAAAAGACACTGAGATCTAGAAATTCAAATATAAAACAATCTCAATTCAAATACATCTACATAAATAACAAAAATACAAAGAAAAATATATTATTCATGTCAGATACAAATATATATTGACAAAGAAAAATATATTATTCCCCTATATGGCTATATTACTTCCTCGCACCCCAAATTAATGTTAAACAGACTCAATTTTTTTATCCAGGACTAACTTGAGTACTAAAACCCAAAGCCCAACATATGGTGGGCCTATGTTGAGCCAGGGTTGGCCTGGCCTATGGACACCCTCTAATTATATGAACACCCCTAATTATAGGGATAAAAATGCTTCCCTTTTGCCAGCGTGATTGTCGAGAGCAGATCTACCCATCTGGTCAGTCAATTTCTTTGATTGCATTAAAAATGGTGGTTTATAAGAAGAATGCAGAAGTGGAGTTTTCCTCCACAAACACAGAGGATTTGGCGGGAATCATTCCACAGTTATCGAAAAATGTTAATCAACTCTCTGCAACGATTGCTCAAATCCAAGAAACTCTTGCAAGGATCGAAACCCGATTAGCCACAAGCTCGATTGATTCCATGTTAGTACTTTGGTGCAGCAAAAGTTCCTTCCGGATTGAGATGAAAAATCTGTTGCAGCAAAATTTCCTTCTGGTCAACTACGCCAGAGATTCGTATTCAAGCTTTGAAGACTTAAAACAAGGGTGCAAAACAGTTGTTGAGTATTCTGAAGAACTTATGACAATGCAAGTTTGTTGTGACTTGAATGAGGATGATGATGTGTTAGTTGACAGGTTTTTTCATTGGTTGAGAATTGATAAGCAACATTTCCTCACATTCAAAAATCTTGATATTGTCAATGAGATCATCCAGCATGCTACCAAGGCCGGGGATATTGCAAATTATCAAGCCCGGAAATTAAATGCATCTAAGTGGGCTGTGCAACCGATTTCTTCAATGCAAGATTCTAAACCAAGTGCTTCATTGGAAAAAGTTTTCACCAAGCCCAAAGGCCAGATTATGATCAATTGCTTTCATTGTAAATAGAAGGGGCACAGTGCAATGGAATGTCCCAAATGCATCCACCTCACTGAGAATTAAAGCGATGTGAATGATACACGAGATGATCCTACAGGGACAGAAACTAGGCTGAGACTGAGGAATTAGAGATCCTCCATCCCTATGAAGGTGAATCTTTCATCGTCATCAAAGAGACTACATCGAAGACGGAGAAGAAATGATTGCGAAATAATATTTTTTCGCTCAAAAGGTACTGGTAATGGACATGCATGTATAGTAGTCATTGATGGTGGAAGTTGCGAAAACATCATATCTCATGCTCTTGTGGATTACTTGCAGCTGAAGGTTCAAAAGCATCATCATCCTTATCATGCTAGATGGTTAATGACAGGTGATGAAGTGCAAGTGAGATATACATGTCCAGTTACGTTTTCTGTTGGTGACGATTATACAAGTACAGATTGATGTGATGTGCTACCAATGAATAGTGGTGATATCTTGTTGGGTTGCCCATGGATGTATGACAATAATAGAATTAATGGCATGCGCGACAACACATACACATTTATATATGGTGAATAGCAAGTCACACTCCATCCAATGAAACAAGAACCGCCAAAGACAGGATCACGAGCCCGTCTCACCAAGGAAGTGCTTCAAGTATACAATGTCTACAAAAGCAATATCAAGAAGAACCGGGTTCGAGGTCATACTCTTTTCCAACCGGGGGGGAACGATGCAACACCACCACTATTTCACGGGAGACAAATTGTGGACCACGTGTGGGACCCATGGAATTCTGATTTTTAATTGTTATTAGTTCTAATTTTAATAAAGAGTTGTAATTAGGATTAGGTTTCTAATTTCAATAGGATTCTTATCTTATTTTGTTTCCTAGTTTGATAATCATTGTTTCTTAGCCCCTATGTTTCTTTTATTATATATATGGCATCGTAGAGATCATAATCTCATATTTGAGTTAATAGAATTTTCCCTCATGGGTTTTATCGTTGGAAAGTGTTTTCATCGTGTGATTGTTTATGCAAAAACCCTATTTGTGCTACGACACCTACGATCCTAACCCTAGGATTGCATCACAAGAACATATTGAAGATTCGTCAAAGGTTATGTGTGTCGATGTCAAGTTGAGAAAGGTCCTCATCAAAGCAGCTGCAAAGCAAACACATTAAGTCCAAGATGGTACACAGTATCTATGTTTCAGCTTGATGGGGAGTTTTGAGAAATAGTTTGGTTTATATGTATTTTTGGGTCAATTGGTTTATTTTTAATTTTGAGAGTAAGTTTCCTAAATTAGGATTAATTTAAATTTGAGTTGTTTAAGGCTAGAAGTTGTGATGAGATTAAGATTAGGTTTCCGAGTTTGAGTTGATATCTTTGGCTGTACTTTATAAATAGCCATTGGCTATTGTTAATAATATAAATTGACGAGTTGTATCCAGAGCCCTAAAAGTTCAACTAATACCTATTTCTATCATATTCTTAGGGAAGATGGTCTGGGAGCAAAACCCCCTTGCTGAGTTGTTGATAGACCATTATGCAGCTATTGTTTCTCAGCGGAAGTGAGAAAATGTTTTCATCTTAATAAGCACTTAAGGTTCTGTAATAGGTCCACTTTTAAGGCATTGAACTTATTCTTGAAGCCCTGTCTCTTTTTAGTTTGCGAAGCTCTCTCTCTCTCTCTCTCTCTCTCTCTCTCTCTCCTCACACACAAAGCACATACCAACATAGAAAAAAAAGGTTATGCTCTGGCTAATGCTAAACTCTCCCATTGCCAGCTTGTTGGAACGAAGAAAAAGGAGAGGCTGCCCCATGTGATTCTGTTGATATATGTCACATCTCGGTCCTGAATCACTCTGGCCTAGGGTAATCTCTAAGGTGAGACACATGTACTCCCGTGATGCTGTACCTGTCTCGAGCCAAATACAACACATGAAGGAGAGAAAAATAACTTTTCCACATGTGAGTCAAGCTCATGAAACCTGTCAATAATAGTTAATTCATAGCGAAAGCTGTAATTCATATATACACTACACCAAAAACAGGAAATTGGAACGGTTTAGGAACGGTTTAACGAATTAGGAATGGACGGATTAGGAACGGTAATCTGTTCCAATTTCCTGTTTTTGGTGTAGTAATTGTTCCTAATATGTTAATCCATTCCAAAAACAGGAAATTGGAACGGATTAACGAACTAGGAATGGAAGGATTAGGAACGGTAATCCGTTCCAAATTCCTGTTTTTGGTGTTGTGATATATAGATATCATTTCCCATTCAGTCCAATTAAGCATTCAAGTTTAATACAAAAGAATTACACAATTATATACATCGCTTTACAAAAGAGGGTGTATAAAAGAACCCTATGCAATACTACCAAAAGTATAAACAAAAGAATAACTAAACTAAGTGTGACCCACACAAAAAGGGGCTAGCCACACTCTACCGCAACATCTCCAAAATTTATAACAGGGGCTCCGAGGAAGGCGTCTAAGCAGGCCCTTATTTTGGCCACTCCTTTAGTCTTGGAGGTACCTCTTGGGTAACCTCCTCTCCCTCATGGGCCTCTTCAAGGCCGGGAGCTGCACCTGCGACTGTGACACCAAGAGTAGTATCTCAATACGACGATCTTGCAAGTATAGGCAATGATAAGAAAATACATAATGTTACAAATTGACTTTAAAGACATTGAGATTAACATATGTCAATGATAAGTAATAACTAGGCAAATTGTGCTAAAATCGAATAATTTATGCTTGTGAATCAAAGGAAATGAAAGCATACTATTTGACTACTACCTTAGGCTCATCCTCTCAAAAGAGAGCAAATTTAGTTTGGATGCCACCAGCGGCCCGGCCAAAGGCTAACCGGCTATCCGGTTCTGGAGTTCCGGTGCTCTAGATGACTTACTACAATAGTCTCAAATAACTAAACCAAGTTCAACCCCGTCGAGTATCACATGGTCGAACCTAAGTAGTGCCGACTCAATCGAATCAATAACAATCGAAATAATAATAGTATTTGAGTAAGTCTATATTCCTTTATTCATGATCAAATCGAATAATAATAAAATATTTTCGAATACTTGCTCAGTCCACATTACCAACGAATACTGAATCGAATATACGATAATTAAGTCACGATTTGAATTTAGAAAATTGAACCAAAATGAATTCTAATAATGCAACCAACATATCAATTAGGAATTGATATCAATAACGAAATGAGACTTCAATATGAAATGCAATAATTGAAGGGAATCAAGACGTTCTTATGAACCAATAATAACTATTGTTTTTAGTCTTTCACCGTCAAATACAAGGTAAATTGGGAAGGTCAACGTATTACTACCTTATTAGGTGCCACTATTTATGAAAAATACGCTGAATTACCAAATTAACCCTCATGGCATAGTGTTAGGCTAATGAATACCCATCGGGTCAATTAATGAGGTTAATGGTTCCATTTTAAGGTCATAAGGGTCTTAAGGATCCTAAATTCCTATGGAAACCAAGTGTGCACCATAATTACTTACAAGAGGTGATAAGGGTGGGTTACGGGTGGCAATTCACCCTAAAAGTGGGTCAAAAGAAGTCCGGTCTACAGTTTTAGGTTCGCTCAAGCAAACTTGATCGCTTGGGCAATGGTTGCAGGAGGGTGATCGCTCGAGCGTACCCCATCCAGAGAGTTGGTCGCTCAGGCGGTCATTATTGATCGCTCGAAAGAGTGTTCACCAGGGAGGTTCGCTCGAGCGAATACTCCAGAACCTCCTAAATTCGGAATTCTCGTGCTGTCTTCCTCCTTTCCAATTCCCAACTTCTCCCACCACAAAAACCTGTAAAATGGAGCCTCCTTGCTCCCATTTACATAATATATGACCCCTCGATCTAACCTCATCCATTAAAATCATAAAATACACCAACCCATTCATTTATTAAGAAATAGAATCATGAGAAAGAACTTCATTGGAATCAAATGGTAATCAATCATTATATAAATCCAAATTAAAGCTTATACTTGCCTCAACTAAGAGCTTTCCAACTCTTCTCACACCTTGGCTCAAAGAACCCAAAAACCCCCAAAATATTCAAACCCTAGACACAAATGCACAAGGAAAACTAATGATCATGTATGCATTGTCAACTATGAGTCTCTTGACTCTATTTAAACTAGAAAAATCTAAACAAAAGGAGTTTGAAGCTTACCTTAAGTGAGGATTTCGAAATTGAAAGAAATAGGAGAGGGTGGAGATGGTTTTCTTGTCAACCTTGTCAACAAAGGTGAGAGGGAGAAGAAGAAGATGAAGGAGGTGAAGGAAGTCTCCACTTCTTGCCTCCAATGCACCCACAATCACTCTCAATCTCAATTGGATGATGAGGAAGAGAAAGAGGAAGAAAAGTAGGGATGAAAGGAAATGAAAAGGAAATGAAATGGATGGGTTCATTGAATGGGTTATAAGAGATAAGGTTTTCTTTTTGCAAGAAAGCCTACTAAAATTACATATTTCCATTTTGAGTCAAATGGAGGTCCATTAGTTCAATGGTTGGTCAAATGAAGTGGGGTCTAATACGAAAATCGACGTACTCATCGAAATACACGCGATGATGCCAAAGTGACACTCAATAATGCAAAATGCAAAAATAGATAATTACAAAAAAGCCCTCGACTCTACCCAACCGAGCCAAATCGGCTCCAACTCACCTGTCCAAGTCTCAAGACTCAACTAACTTAGTCTAAGAAGGCTAGTTAACACTAATCACCATGATTAACAACTAAGCACAATTAATTTAGCTAAACCACCATTAATTAGTACTAATCAGGTTAAATTTGGTCGGTCTGTAACAATGTATCAGTAGCAGTCGCTACTGAGAAGGTACTTTTTATGGTAGCTTGTCAAAAAAGGTTATGAGGACAAAATCGTGTAACTAATTTTGTCAGCAAATGCCTATTTCAGGGCTTGATGACCCCAATTGTCAGGAACGCAGATCAAAAGAGCCTGTCAGCAATCTCCATAGAGGTATGTTCTGCTAGTGTATAGTTATTTCTTGTCTAGATTCTTATGTTCTAGTTGGCATTGTTGAACATTACCTTCCAAGTGAAATGCGACTTTTACTTTGAACAATCACATTATTGAGTTTATTGACTTGAGCTAATGGCTGCTATTTTGGATAGCATTCAGCCATTTACTTTTAGGCCACAGGCTTTCTGTGACATGCTTTTGTATGTCTACAGATAAAATAATAAAGTGTTTTTTGTTTATTTTTTGCCAATATTTTTGGTTATTGACATAATAGGTCAAAGAATTGGCTGAAAAAGCACGGGGTGGGAAATTTGCACCTAATGAGTTTCAAGGTGGGACTTTCAGGTGAGTTCAGAAGAAACCCCACACCCGCGCCCTGCCCAATTTTTATTTTATTTTATTTGATTTGATTTTACCTTTTGCAGCATTTCAAATCTGGGAATGTTTCCAGGGGACCCTTTTTGTGCTATTATAAACCCTCCACGGGTATATGATAATCTTCGCTTTAGTGAATCATTCTGTCTTAATTTTTTTCATTATTATCAATATCAGCAGAACTATGGACTGTCTTTCTGTCTTGACACCCGAATCAAATCGTTGATATCATTACTAAACCACAGCCTTTGATTTCGATATCTGACCATCTCGATTGAATATGGTTTCATTAAGGGGTCCACTTTGTACCCACTTCAGCTTGGTTATGAATGAAGCAACCATCGTATGAAGAATTCAAGTCTTACACAATGAACTAGAAGGGGAAGACTGACACAGGAGACACAAAGAAGTTAAAATTAGAATGCGGAGTGGCATCGACATGTATTGAATTAGGTTTGAATGAAAAGGTAGAACTCAGAAAACTGAGCTTAGATAGACGGGATAAGGTTTTTTCATGATGAAAAATCAATTATGATCCTATTTTGATTACTTTCCACTCCGTCGTTCAGCAGATGGGGTCCATTGACTGACAACAGTAATGTTGTAGCAAGTATAGTTAAGTGTGTCATTCATTCTTCTTACAACTAAATTAGATGAGGCTTTTTTGTTCTTCAAATTGAATGGTTGTATTTATTTAATTGTCTATCCTTCCACACTTGTATGGCAATAATCAGATTCCATTTTTCTCGGCTGTGTCAGAGACTACTTGAAACTCATCTGCTTATATTTTCACTATCTTATATTCTTATGGAATGGATCAGACAGTTTTACCCAAAGAGACATTAACCCCGGAATCAGAGGGTAAGGTCCTAGCAAGTGTTACTTTTCAAGTCTGCTAGTGCCATCCAGTACATCTAGTTACTTTTGGGATGATATGGGAATCGATATGCATCTCATCCTCCAGAGAACCCAACTACCAAATCTTCTATTAGGACACTGACGTGGCTTTCATTTAACTCTGTTCCATGTTGCTTGAGGCTCTAATATCTCTTTCTAAATAAAAAATAAATCTTTATATTACTACTTTTTCACTGCTTTCTTAACTAGGTAATCTTTTACCCTGGTTTTTTTCTTTGCAGGCCTGCATTCTGGCCGTCGGTAGAGGTAACAAGGTTGTTGAACCTGTGGTCGACAGTGATGGTATGATAGTGTTTCATGAGTTTAAGAGATCTATATTCCATACTTAATTTGGCATCATCAAATGCAGCCACATGTACCACCTGAGGAACTGGTGGACTTCACTGTAGACCATAAATATAACTTAAATCTTGACTTTTTGGACCATTGTTGAGCTTTTCCTAATCATTCATTCATTCACGTGGCCTACCCAATGCATGCCTGGTCTTTATTCTAGGTTATCCACATGGTGTCCACCTACTGCATCAGTTGGATTGTATCACGTGCCATCCTGGGATGAGTTGGGATGTGTGGTGTTTTCTTTGAAAACCAGTGTGGTCTTGCAAAACCACTTGAAATTGGCGTTTTAGGGAGTCATGTTGACCATGCTATTCATCTTGCAGGAACAGAGAGGCCTACAGTTGTCACAAAAATGAACTTGACACTTTCTGCTGACAATCGTGTTTTTGATAGTGATATCGGAGGTATGACTAAACCAGATATGTCATTAGTTTGAGTTCATAACAAGTGAGGCTCAGGTCGGTTCCTTTCCGCATTTTCTTCAAACTTCAGCAACATCCAGAGACTTCTTTTACGAAAACATAAGTACGATTTGTTAGACATAACATAACCGGATCTTCTTGGGTCTCTGCATTTATTGACGGACATCTCTATGAGCTTTCCTTGTGTGAGTTCCTCGCATTTTGCTTTTCCTGTGCCATTTTTATCGTATGCTATTTGTTAATAATTGGAGGGCTAGCTGGGGCGACTCATCGGCATCATCTTTGGAGCCTCATTTGGGTAACTGAAATGTCCAGATGTCAATTTGAGATTCCTTTTTTCGTTTTCTTTTTCTTTTTCGAGCTTCTATTTCTTTTATAATTATTGTGTGCTAATTGAAGATAGTGTAGCGTGTAGTTTTTTGCTATGAGGATTGTAAACAGAAGCTGCGGAACAGGGTCTTCCATTTGTTCATTTAGAAATTCTGTTATAAATTATCTCATCTCCATCTTTTGATGGCCCATTTCCAGGAAGTGACTGTGGTGAGCATTGGGAAGGCTTTGTGCTCCGACAAAACTCTTTTTCATTGTTCTTTACCATTTATTTTTATCCTTAATTGATGTCCTTTCTAATTGATGTTCTTTCTAATTGATGTTGATTTTTTCAAATGTTATAGAATTTGGATAATGCCCCATCTCATAATGGACCAACCAATTGACCAGCTTGAATCTCACACCTATGCAACACACTTGAAGAAAATCCTTCTTAAGATGGTAGCATGAAAGTGGTTCTTAATGCCAATGTAGGCCCCATCATCATCATGTCGGAGATCATCAAAATTTTATGAGGGAGACCTATGCACAAATTTTAAGGCTGCAAAACTGCAGCATAAATGATCTGATGTCATGGCCGTTGCCATCTGATTAAGGGGCAATGTTATCCTATGAGAAGACTACTGCATATGAGCAATATGCAGTCCAGCTCATGGGGCCCATTTAAGATGTCCTCTTATTAGTGGGGTGGGATACAAGAAAAGGTCTTCTTGTAGATAAGGGCACGCAAAAAAGATCAGCCTTGTAGAGTAATCCTAGTCCTTGATTTGTAAGTCATAAACTTTAGTGGTCTTTTAACTATAGATTTCTTTGAGATTCAATCCAATAGGGAATAAAGGTTTGATAATAGTGAACCTAGGCCTGATACCAGATCATGAAAGGGCATGAACTGAATCAAGGTGAAAGCTGGACTGCATATGCAACAGCTCTTTGGAGAACATATATATATCCTGAGTAAGAGCCCCTAATGTTTATTCGCTATGCATTTACTGAGCAGAATATTAGTTGCACTAGAAACTCATTCGTGTGATATCATTAGGGGCCAGAGGGGCATACTTCATTATAATACTTCGAAAACAAAGGGTTGGGGAGATTCTAATTTGTCACTGTCATAACAATGCATTACTGTCTGCTGCAGAGTGCACAGGGGATTGGTAGCAAATTCGCTAATAGTGCTTTTAGATGTCTTTTATTTGCAACATTTATTTATGTAATCGCTGCTCAAGCCACCTTACATTTTGTTTAATAAACTTTGCAACTCTAAAAGAATCATATTTGTGAAAAAAATGATGTGTAAAAAGGTTATTTTTTTCTAAGATTTTTTGCACTCTCCACCCCGATGAAAATGATTTACATATGTAAACATTCTAATAGAGCTGATAGTCTGATAATCTCCAAGGTATGAAGTTTCATATTTTAGATTATAATAGATTTTGAGAGATATGTGAACACCACAAAAAATACTCTTATTTTTCTGCACTTGTGGTATCATGATCCCGACTGTTAAATGTTCTTATAGAATCAATAAGCTCTAAGATGTGAAGTTTCAGATTTTAGATCCTGGGATTTCAAGGACCATGTGAAAAGCCAAAAACTAGCCTAATTGCATTTTTCTGCACGCACTATTTAGGTCCTCAATCTATGCTCATACAGTTCACTGTGTCTGGGAACCCACTATTTTTAGAAAAGTTGTTGATGGGTTCAGGCAGCCCACTGAATATGATAGAAATTGACAGAGACCTCTCTTCCTCTTCCCGCCCCCATACATTAATTGCTTAATTTCTTGTATATCTATATATATCTAGTAAAAGCAAACATGGTAGAATGAATTAGGCATAGAAATGATATGAAACTGATGTTTGCAATCAATCGTTGTAATATGTACCAGTTATGATGTATTCGGGAAGTTCTTAGATTTTTATCGTCATCTATAAAGTTCAATTCAGTTGGAAACTCTTCCATGGAAGGCTTCCCACTTCTTATTGGGCTAAGATGAGAGGAATCAGTCTTGTTTTTGCTTGCCCGTTGTGCTTGAAAAATTCAGACAACAGCCCCCACTTTCTTTTTTGATGCTCCATTGCTGTTGATGTTTAGAAGCTCGTTCTTTCTATGGGTCATTTGAACCTCCCTCCCACCCCGTCAACTTCAAGTCTATAGTAATAACATCATTCAACAGATTAGCTGAAATCATGCAAGCTACACGTGGTGGAGGAAATCATATAGTCCATGATTTGTGGATCACCACAATTCAAATCTCTTGCAATCTCTCTCTTTATTTACTGTCATGAGTCACCACAATTCAAATCTCCTATAATCTCTCTCTGTTTACTGTTTGTTTCCTTTTATATAGGATATAATGTTGTTAAATACTAGTCAAATTGTAAATAAAAAATATAATAGAAATATTCAAATAATTCTGATTTATCTTGGTATCAGAGCAGAACGGTTCTGCCTCCTCTTTTTTTTTTCCGTATCCTTTTCTCTGCAACTCTGCTTACATCATTCTTCTTCTTCCCTTCTTCCATGGCAACAACTTCCAACACCACTTTCCTACTCTCTAATGTTCACCACCTTGTCCACATTAAACTCAATGGAGGAAATTATCTCATGTGGAAGTCTTTATTTGAACCAGTTCTCAAAGCCCATTCCTTACTAGGCTTTGTTGATGGATCTACCTCTTGCCCATCCCAATTTCTCACCCAGTCTGATGGTTCTCTTAGCACCACTCCAAATCCAAAATTTCTGGAGTGGGTCCAACAAGATCAACACATCCTTACATGGATAAATTCCACTATGTCAGAGACAGTTCTCCCTTATGTGGTTGGCCTCAAAACCTCCAAATCCGTTTAGGACGCTCTTGGCAAGCGTTATTCTTCACTTTCTCGTTCTCATGTTCTCCAGTTAAAGAACCAACTCCAACATTTGAAGAAGGGAACTCTGTCCATGCAAGACTACCTGCATCACATCAAAGTCCTTACAGACAAACTAGCCATGTCTGGCTCCCCTATAAGTGAGGAGGATTTAATCCTCCATACGCTAAATGGCCTCCCAGCACAGTATCGTCCCTTCCAAACATCAATTCACACTCGATCAACAACTGATCCTGTCTCCATTGACGAGCTGCATGCACTCCTTGTTTGTGAGGAACTCAGCTTGGAAGATGACATTATTCCAGTAGCCACTGATGCAGCAACTGCCTTTTTGGCAAACAGACAACTACCACCAGTCCCAGCCTCTGTAGCATTTACACAACCAGCCCCTGCACACCCAATGCCCACACACCCACAACCTACATTACCTAATCCAACCCAAGTGCTGGTAGAACAGGCAGCCCAGACCCCTCTCAGTTCTACAAACCTAGAGCATGAACCACCTTTAGTGGCCCCTACAAATCCACAGGCCCAATGTTCTGCGTCAAGTGTCCCTTTACCTAGAATGACTACAAGGCCCTCTCGGCCCAACCCAAAATATTATAATCAAGATTTCGTCACTGAATTTAAAAAGGCCGGCCTATTGTCAACCCACCATCCATATCCCATTGTGTTACTCGCTTCTCTTGCCAATAAGGAACCCAGTAACTACAGTGACGCTGCAAAATCGCCTGAATGGCGCCAGGCTATGGATACTGAATTCAATGCTCTCCAAAGTACAGGAACATGGGCTTTAGTCCCTCCTAAACCCAATATGAACGTTGTGGGCTGTAAATGGGTTTTCCGAGTTAAACATCGCCCCGATGGGTTCATTAGCCGCTACAAGGCCAGGCTTGTTGCTAAAGGATTTCACCAACTTCTGGGTGTTGATTTTGTTGAAACTTTTAGCCCGGTTGTCAAACAAGCAACTATTCGGGTTGTTTTATCACTCGCTTTGACATATAAGTGGCAAGTTCGTCAACTTGATGTTGGGAGTGCTTTTCTCCACGGTGATCTCACTGAACAAGTCTTCATGGCTCAACCAATTGGATATGTTGACCCAACTCGACCATCTCATGTCTGCCACATGCGTAAGGCTATCTATGGACTTCGTCAAGCGCCAAGAGCCTGGTACACCAAGTTCACTACATACCTCCTTGAGTTGGGCTTTGGAATTTCAAAAGCTGACCCATCACTGTTTGTTCTCCACACAGCGTCCATCATCACATATCTCCTTCTCTACGTAGATGACATAATACTCACCGACAACAACCCGGGCTTCATCGCAACTTTGTTAACCCAACTAGGGTCCAAATTTGCTATCAAAGATCTTGGTCACCTCCATTACTTTTTAGGTATTGAAGTCCACCCTCACAATGGCGGCCTGCTACTGTCATAAGCTAAGTACGTAATTGACCTACTTCACTGCACCAACATGCTTGGCTCACAGCCAGTTACGTCCCCAGTTTCTCACAGCAAGGCTTACCCTTCCAATGTGACCTTATTACCTAATCCCACTGAATACAGGCAAATAGTTGGGGCTCTGCAATACATCACCATCACCCGGCTAGACATAGCATTTGCTGTTAGTCAGGCATGCCAACATATGCATCAACCCACCACTCATCACATGGTTGCTTTTAAGAGAATTTTACGGTTTCTAAAAGGCACTCCAACACACATTTTGCTTTTACGGCCAGGCCCACTACATTTAGTGGCCTATTGTGATGCCGACTGGGCCGGTGACCCAAGTGATCGACGATCTACAAATGGGTTTTGTGTGTTCTTTGGGTCTTCACCTGTCTCATGGGGTGCAAAGAAGCAACCCACAGTTTCAAGGTCATCTACGGAAGCAGAGTATCGATGCCTTGCTCTCACAACTGCAGAATTATCGTGGCTAAGGTCTCTATTAAGAGATCTACATATTCCATTATGCAAAATTCCTGTCATCTGGTGTGACAATATCAGCGCTATTTCCCTTGCTTCAAATTCTATCTATCATGCGCGCACGAAGCATCTTGAGGTCGATTACCACTATATTCGAGAAAAAGTGGTTACAAAGAATTAGTAGTCCAATATGTCTCCACCAATGAACAAATAGCCGATATTTTCACAAAAGGGTTGTCTTCGAAGAAAGTACAGGATCTTCAATCCAAGCTTTGTGTGTTCCCTAGACCCCACAGCTTGAGGGGGGCTAATAACATCATTCAACAGATCAGCTAAAATCATGCAAGCTACACGTGGTGGAGGAAATCATGTAGTCCATGATTTGCGGATCACCACAATTCAAATCTCTTGCAATCTCTCTCTTTATTTACTGTCATGAGTCACCACAATTCAAATCTCCTGCAATCTCTCTTTATTTACTGTTTGTTTCCTTTTATATAGGATACAATGTTGTTAAATACTAGTCAAATTGTAAATAAAAAATATAACAGAAATATTCAAATCATTCTGATTTATCTTATAGAACGGCCTATCTTATGGAGCAAGTGCTAAAGCCATGAAAGGCATTGGAGCTATTTTCCTTTCCACTTGTTTCTCCATCTGGAAGGTGAGATACACACGGTTCTTCTCCAATATCAAACTAGTTCCCTTGTAAATCCTTAACTCTATCATGGCGGACATATCCTTCTCTCTCAAGAGGATGAAGGGAACCTCTTTCAGTCATATCTTAAGAAGCTTCTATAGCTCTCTCAACATCCAAGAATGACCTTTTAATTTGTCTTTTGTTTTTCTTTGCTCTCTCTCTCCTCTGTTGTTAGCGGTGGTCTTCTTTTGGGCCTCTTTGGCTTGTATCCTTTTAGGTTTTTTTTTTTTTTTTTTCTAAACCCTTTTCCTTAATGAAATTCTTTTGCAATTTAGCAAAAAAATCTCTGAAGTTCAATTCCTCTTGCATGTTATTGATTTATTTCTAGGAGTTACCTCTTAGCTTGTGAAAGCTTTGTTGGTTTCTCTTTTACATCAATGTTGAAATTAGATTCTTGAAGATGATCCATGCAGATATCTAGGACTGGAGACCTTTTGCTTCTAATTGGTATTTTTCCTTTCTCTAGGACAAGGACAACCCGTCACCATTTG
The DNA here is from genome assembly GCA_038049695.1 of Cinnamomum chago. Taxonomy (NCBI): domain Eukaryota; kingdom Viridiplantae; phylum Streptophyta; class Magnoliopsida; order Laurales; family Lauraceae; genus Cinnamomum; species Cinnamomum chago. The sequence continues at coordinate 39,957,610 of CP142453.1, read as the reverse complement.
GAGTGAGATTTATGGAATAGTCACTATAACAATTTCTCTAATGGTTTGGCCACTTCCCAAGGTTTGCATGTACCTATTTGGTACTTTACTAGTTAAGTAAAAGTCAAGTAACGCCTCCATTTTTCATATTAGGGGTCACATCAAAAGTACGCTTTTCAAAATTTTACTCTTCTTTAAAAAAAAAGGTCAAAAAGCAACCTCCTTTCTCCCCTAAAAACCAAAAAAATTTCAGCTTTTCTATACAAAAAGTAAAAAAGATTCCATACCAAACATTCAAACAACAAAAAATAAAATACCATTATAACCCACTTATATTTTATTCTCTCTTGATTTGATGCTTTACTTTATCTTTATTTTATAGTAAAATTACCAAACAGGGGATTAGTTCTCGGCTGTCCAAAATCGAGTGTCCCTCGGGCTTGGCTGGGCTAGGTGGGAGATACCCTGGGTTATAAAAAAAATAAATTCTCTATTGGTTATTTATTGGGATGCAATAATTTCATTTCTTTTTTCTAAATCTCCAATATTACTCTCCAAGTTTCAAAACTCTCATTTGTCAGCACCATCCTTGGGCTATTTGTAAGGTAGAGTAAAATAAAATAAAATAAAATAAAGTGTCAAATGAAAAAAAAAAGTAGAGGGATTTGGTTGAAAAAGAACAAAATGACAAAAATATACTTTTATTTGCACAAAATGACATAAAAATGTGCTCTTAAAAGGCACAAAATGACAATAGAGGTGCTTTTACTCAAAACCACCCCTATAAAATGACACTCAATTTTTTTTATTTTACTCCACCCTACAAACAAACACGACCGGGGAAATCTTACTCTTGTTTTAGCAATGTTAATGTTGTCGTGCGTCATGTGTGTTTGTTGATGCACAACGGGACTGGGGACGATGTCGAGGAGTATGCAACGAAGAGATTTGAATGGTAAAGTTAGCAATTATCTGATAGTCTAGTTACTACAAGCATTGGATTTTTCTTTAATCCTTCTCAGATTTTTTGATACATGCAGACTAAAGGGAAGAGACCCTTTTTTATAGTGTACTTTCAATGGTGGATGCAAGCATTTCAGGGAAACAATTTGATTAATTGCAATGTCTTATAGAGAAGGAGTTGAGGTTACGGGCCGTTTGGTAATTTCACATGTAAAATAAAGTGTAGTAAAACATCAAATCAAGAGAGAATAAAATATAATAGGGTTATGATTGTATTTTGTTTTTAGTTGTTTGGTATGAAAATGACACACCAATCATGCCCTTCTTTCTCTGATCATAAAGCCCCTTGCTCCTTCCTTTGTCGTTCATCCTCTTGTCATGCTCTCTTTAAGGGGCAATGCGCCCAATTGAAGTGGCAAAGGTTAGACTTGAGAAAACATGGGACATTGGATTAATAAACATGTGGTGGCCATTAAGATTGTCATATAACAATGTAGGTCTCGGAGGAAGATGGAGTCCAATCACATTAAGTAAGTAGGTGATCTAAGTCTTTAGAAAAAATGATAATAATAAGTGATGTAAGTAATTTCAATTGTAGTAGTAGCTATAGAATGATTTTAGACTTTAGCACTAGAGCACGATACAGTAGGTTGGAGTCAAGTGAAATAAAGCCCCCATTTGTCAATAAAAAGTCATATCAAAAGCACTTTAATTCAAAATTTTCGCTATTTTTTTCAAGAAAAAATAAAAAAACAACCTCCTTTCTCCACTAAAAGACAAAAAAAATCCTCCTTTCTATACAAAAAATAAAAAAGATTCCATACCAAACAACTAAAAATAAAATACTATCATAATCCACTTATATTTTATTCTTTCTCCAAAACAATCTTTACTTCACTACACTATAGTAGTAAGTTTCCCAAACATGCCATTATTATGAAATACAATTAGTGATAAGGTACATATAAAATCTATTATGAAATACAATTAGAGACAAGGTACATATAAAATCTAATGGTAGAGAATCAACTAGCTAGCAAGACACCCAACTAAATTAGCATAAAAAAGCCCATACAAATCAAGAGCAGAACGAGTAAGGGAACGCACATTAATGGAGGCAGTGCTTTTAACATAACAGAGGATACATTTGACTGCTTGTAGTTGCAGATGAAAGATAGTAGGAGCATGCATAAACTGATAAACAAGATTAACGAAAGAAGGAAAATTAATGTGATTAACGGCAGACTATTTTTCTAGTTAAATTATTTTTCCTTCTCCTCCTTGTTTGGATCCTTGAATGGTGCAGTTGTGTGGGTGACATCTCTCATTCCCACTCTTGAATAGTGGAGTTGCTACCTACACACTGCAAATAGCTCTCCACACATTGCATTTTAAAAAAACAAAAAATAAAAAAAATCCCTAAACTGCCCTTATCCCTCTCCTTCCTTCTATCTCCCTGCTCCCGACTCTGGCCACCTCCGCCCAACCTCCCCCGCTGTCGCCGCCGATCCCTCTCTCTATCTCTATCGCCCGCCTTCGGTAACCCCTGTCCCCTTTCTCTCCCTCTCTTTTCCTCTTTCGCCCTCCGCCGGCCCCCGCGCAAAAGCCCTTTGCTTCTCCCTCTCCCTCTCCCCCCTTTTCTCTCCCGCTTTCTGCCGCCTGCCGCCGCCCACCCTCTCCCTCCACCCACCTTGTTTCCCTCTCTCTCGCCCACCCACCCGCCAAGTCTCCCTCTCTCCCCCTCCCGTCTCTCTCCATCTCATCCCTTTCTCTCTATTGCTCCCTCCCCTTCAGTAGCACCGAGAGGATGGAGGGGGTGGGGATGTGGGTGGGCGCAGGGAAGTGGGAGAAGGGCTACAGAGAGAGAGGAAAGGAGAGGGAGAGGGAGATGGGTCCGCGACAGGGTCGGGGTGGAGGTGGCTGGAGCAGGGAGAGGGAGAGAGAAGGAATGAGAGGGACAGGGGTAGTTTAGGAACTTTTTTATTTATTTACTTTTTTAAAAAAAAATGTAGTGTGTGGAGAGCTATTTGCAATGTGTAGGTAGCATCACTCATTTGTTAGGTGACTTCATAGACCATTGGCAATGGCTGCTTCAATCCATATGGTGAAAATACTCTTATCAGAGTGTTATTTGGGTTGGTGGTATTCATGGATATAGCCTTCATCCAATGGTCTTTCTTTACTAGAGTGGCCTCAATTACAGTTTTTGGCTGACATTGACAAAGGTTGTACTATTGTACGTTTTATTTTTTATTTTATCTATCATTCCACCTAGATGAGCTGGAGCTTTGAGTTTTTAAGTTGGGCTGGAACTATTACTTTTGAACATATCACCTTTCTGGGTATTATTACCCATTATATAGATAACTTTTTTTTTTCTTTTGGTAAAAACAGCTTTCTGTTCGCAACCATGCGCTAAGAAAAAATAACCCCACCAAACAAAACCCACAATCAACTGCCTACCCTAAGTTTAACAACGACTTTTCCCAATCTATATGCTGATTACTTGAACAAGAACTTAGCCAACAAATGCGCTGCTGAGTAAGAAATTCTATAAATATATGACACATGAGTAAAATTCAAAATTAGCTTCTTAATAACAGCAATAATTGGGTTGATCACCCAATCAAAATCACTTTTAATGACATAAATCATCTCTGTCGCATCTAATAAAGCATGGGCACTTGCATGACCATTCTCTATAGCCATTTTTCTTTTTATAACTGTGAGAACCGCCCATGCTTTAATTTCCTTTGACGAAGTGACTTTGAGACCATTCCAAGCACTTGCATCCACAACATCTGAGAGTTTTGGGTCGCGAGATCTCTAGATTGGTCTACTCAATCAATCAAGCCAAAAGTGTGTAGAAATAAACAATATGCAGAGGAAATAAAATCACAAGCACACACCACAAGGACACCAAATTTAAGGTGGAAAACCTTAATCAGGTAAAAAACCACCGATCCGACCTGGATCAATAATTAAGCACTATGAATCTCGTAATTATAAGAAACTCAGATTTCCTCCCCAGATATCCCCTACCTAAGGACTGAAGTTACCTTGCGTCGCTTCATGCTTCAACGACTTCACACCGCTGATTGCAACAGACTCAATCCAGCGTTTGACTCCTCAAATCTTCTCTAAAGAAGATAATCTTCTACAAAGGATGTAGAAGAGACTGGCTCTAGAGAACTTGTCAGCACAACTCCTTAATAAATCTCTAGAGAAGATTTCTCTCTATTAGATCTTCCAATTCAGAATGATGAGAGACTTATTTTCATATCAAAGCCCTTGAGTCCTATAAATTGCCCTTAGTTCGTGCTTAAGGTTGCCTAACTTGATTAGGATTAAAACAAGCAATTTGGGCACAATTAGAAGAGTAATTTCTAATTTTCCTTGGATTTTGCCGCCATGTCTGCTCGAGCGGATCCACCATCCACTCGAGCAGATGAGGTTCTATTTTAGCGCTAGGCCAATTTGCATCATGTTCGATCGAGCGGATGAACTGGTCGCTCGAGTGGACCCCATTCTGGTTGATCCGGAAACTCGGTTCTCTTTTTCTAGTTTTTTTTTCTTTTAATCATTTCAGACTTTCTTCTTCTGAGTCCTTTCAATTTTCTATCTTCAGAGTCATTTTCTAAATAAAGAATGACAACTTAAAAGACCCAGAGTTTTGTCCAATTGATGAGTTAGCCAACACTCAAAAACCAAACAATCTCCCCCCTTTGGGAATTCATGGACAAAACTCCCTAGGACAATACAATTTGATCTACCCAAAATACATTGAATTTAAAAAAATTGGCAATCAGCACAAAAATTGACGATCAGCAAATATAGATCTGCATCGTCTCTGGCCCATCTGAACTTCTTATTCTCCCCCTTGATCTGTCACCTTTCTCTCCCTTTTTGTCCCTAATTTGACAAAGCTAAAGATAAGAACATGTAGCTTTCTTGTCAATTAGGATCAATAGCTCACCCTGAATAGCAACTCCCCCTGAATGTATCTTCATAGCAGCACTGGGGTGGGAGCTTGATCTCATTGATAAGAGCTTGTTATATGTAGCCACCCACACTTGTGTAGTTTGATCTTTCAGCAAAGTGTGAGCCAACTCATTAGGCAAATCAAATTTTCTAACCCAAATTTGAGCCAACTTGGGTGGAGAAAAATTCTTTCACCATTGCCTAGTCTTTGGTAGACTATTCAGCTTCTTGCAATGGGGACGAATGTTTCCTTTTAATCCACAATGATGACAAGTGGATGTGCATGCAGCGTGTAATACATTCTTCTTCTTGATACTACTCATCACATTATTAACATGTGCAGCATGTGGAGTAGCATGTGCAACACTAGAAATAAAAACGGTTTTACCTTTAGTACTCGAAGTAGATGCACCATGATCAAAACCGAGACCGCTTCTTTCAAACTGAGACTTTTGACTGCACAAGATGTTTGTAAGAGTCTTCGAACCAGTGTTCATCTTGTTTAGAGAGGCCTGTTTTACTTCTAGCTCAGACAGAGCGATCTTTAATCTTCTTTGCAGGTCTTGATTTTCAGCTTTCATCATCATTATCTCTTTCTTTAGGTTCACTACTTCTTTTTCAGCCTTCTCAAGTTTTTGACCATCAGTAGTCAAATTTCTAGCCAAATAGTTTTTCTGACTTTTTAAGAGATGAACATGTTTAAGCGCTTACTCTAATTCAGTCTTCAATGCAGAATTTTCTTCTTAAACAACCTTGAACTTGATAGTGATCTTGTTACCATACTTGGTCATCTTGACACAATTAGCATAGGTAGCATGGTACAACTCTTCCCAATCTTTCTCTTAATCTGATATATCAACATCATTCTCTTCATCAGTATTATTGTCAGACACAGACTCAACCATGAACGCCACAAACTTGCCATTCACATTATCTAAAAGGATCATCCTCGGGATCTTTTGCTTCTTCCTTTTCTTCTTCAGAAGATTCTTCATCCCAAGTTATGTTGAGAGCTTTTTGCTTTGTACCCTTTTTCTTGTTAGCACACTCATTAGCATAGTGACCATAGCCTTGGCACTCAAAACACTTTGTCCCTTTTGCAGGATCATTCTTCTCAGATTTGGTATTCTTCCTATTGGCTCATTTTGTCTTCATGTATTTCTTAAAGCATTTCATAAACTCAGCCATATTGTCTTCAGCTTCAGAGTTAGAATCAAACTCAGTTTTCTTTTCAGGTTTCTTTCTTGATTCTAAGGTGGCTTTCAAAGCAATACTTTTTTCTTTTGATTTTCCTTTATCTAATCGGTTTTCTTCAAAGGTTTGAAGATTTCCAACCAGCTGATTTACCTTGAGGGCATCCAGATTCTCTTTAATATGATTTTGAACACATGGGGCCCTCCATTCATCAAAAGCTAGGTCCAACAAGATCCAACTGTTGGATGTCATCAAGATGGTAATCCAACGGTGGATTCACAAAATCTCGACGCTCAAAGTTTGGATATGCATCATCCATCCATAAGGTAGCTCAATCTGCGATCCTACGCCTTATTCGTTGGTAGATCTTGAAAGAATTAGGAGAATTAGGGCTGATGTCCCCATCAATTCCCCTCGACAGAGAAAATCTCACCTTTGGTGAGATAATACTATCATATCTCTCCAAAAGGTCCAGGTTGAGGCGCTGTTGTTCATCACGGGTGATCCATGTATTGTCGTGTTGTGGCCTGTCTCTCCACTCGATAAGGAACTTTTATATGCTTCTTTGTCTGGTGGAAACCACTTGGACATCCAATATGTCTTCCACAATTTCCTTCATTTAAGCTTTAGGCGGTGGGCGTGGGCTTTTGGAGAAAGATGGCTTAGCAGTTTAGCTAGGTGAAACAATAGGAGACGGGATGTCAGAAGGTGTTGCAGGACCTCGAAAAGGAGTTAGGTTCTCCATATTAAATGTAGAAGTGATCCCTATGTCAGGTGGAAGCTCTAATACATATGCATTAGGACCCAACATTTTCAATGCTTTGAATGTGCTAGTACCACAGGCCTACAATTTCTTGGTCATTCCTTGTGGAAATCACTCTAGCCTTACACGGACCATGACATAATCACCCACTTGGAATTCAATGTATCGTCGGTGTGAATCAGTAGATAATTTATAACTTTCATTTTGCAAATTAATTCTTTTTTTTTATCTCATTATGCAATGCATGAATGTGTTGAATGAATGCATCCGTTGACTCAAATGGACGATGGATGGATGACATGAGGATGAGATCCATAGGCATCCTAGGCTTGTAGTCAGTGGCAGCTTCAAAAGGACTCATGCCTATGGACCCATCTACCAAACTGTTATATGCAAACTCCGCAATCGGTAACACAGAATCCCATGATCGAACATGCTCACCAACTAGACACCTCAGAAGATTACCCTAGATTCCTGCTCATTACCTCTGTTTGACTATCAGTCTGTGGATGGTAGGCATATGAAAATTACAATTTTGTCCCCAAGATTCTCCACAGTGTCTTCCAAAAACAACTAGTGAACTTGACATCTTGATCAGACACAATTATTTTTAGGACACGATGAAGACTAATGATGCGCTCCAAGAAAATCTTTGCTACATGGAATGATGGATGCCAATACGCTGTTCCAAGTTGCTTAGGGAGTTGTCTAGGTTCATCATCTAGTAGCATTGTATTGCAATATAAGGATAGTTCATCCCAAGAGGCTATTTGCATTTCCACGAAGACTGGCAAAGGCATTCAACCTGAGCATCTCACACATGAATTTCGATTAGTTGTCTAGGAACCTCCAAGAAATGATGGCCAAAAACATGGAGGACATTAATGCTCGACTGGCTATAATGCAGTAGTAGCAGTCACAAGTCCAAACTGAGGAGCTCAAGACACATCTTGAGAACATTGAAAGGCCCCAATACGGTGATATAACACATTGCTGCGGTCGTAATAGGAACCATGAGAGGAACCGTGGTTATGAGCACAATGATGATTCTGACCTTGAATCCAAGGCTGGTTATGACCGTAGGGCTCATAGTAGAGGATAGAACCCCGAGGAGTGGGTCCGAAATGATGGTAAGGTAGAAGCCCCATCTTTTGACAGTCTCATCGACTGTAGGGCCTATTCCGATTGGGAATCCTACATGTACCGCTACTTTGAGCGGTATGAAATATCCGAGGAGAGGAAAATTCGGTTTGCCAAGATGAAATTGGTGAGTGAAGCACGGTTGTTTTGGTCAGATTTTGTGCACGGGTTGAGATGAAGGAGCACTTGCGGGTTAAGTACTTACCCCAGTCTTACCAGGATAGACTTCTAAATCAAAGGTCTAACCTCCGACATGATAGCATGTGTGTGACCGAATACATTAATAAGTTTGAAGAACTTAAACCTACGATGTAAGGCTCGAGAAGACCTTCTTGCTAAAATTTCTAAATTCAGAACAGGTCTTCGCCAAGAGTTTCAGCGGAAACTAATCTCTGTCAAAACGACTAGGCTAGAGGACATTTACAAAGTAGTGTTTAACCTTGAAGCTGCCATGAAAGTAAACAGGCTAAGCGTAGTGATTACCGTGAAACAAATTCTAAGTCTTACCCCTTGAACAATAAATCAAATTTTGGGGGTCAACCTCCCAAAACTCCCACGAATATACCGCCTACATCCAAGGATTGTAAAGGCAAGGGAATCGCTGGTGACAACTCTAAATGGAGTAATTCAGTTATCTTTAGGGTTGTAAACGGGTGCGTTCCGATCATGGACCCGGAACCGAAACCGTTAAGGAAAAGATGGAACCGGATCCAGATCCGGAACCGTTTCGGAACAGGTTTCTTGGCTCCGGAACCAGAACCATATATGAGATGGGTCTGGATTTAGGTAGAGAATGATATTAAAAAAATATGATTTTTAGGAGTGATTTTTGAAAACTTAGGTAATATGTCGGGTCTTAGGTCCAAACTAAGGTGGAACCGAACCCAAACCCATTTACTTATCGGGGCCTAAATAAGGACCCAGACATGGTTTTTAAAGGCTCAAAACCTCCTGATAATCGGAGACCCATTTACATCCCTGGTTATCTGTCATCGTTGTTATGGTCATGGACACCTCGTACGTGATTGTCCCACCCAAAATCTCTGCATTGAGGATGTGGAGGATGAAAGTGACCTAACAGTAGATCCCTATATTCCGGATTTTTTGCCTAGTGATGATGATTGTGATGGTCCGGAGGATTGGGTATCTTTTCTTAGATTTGTCCCCTCATATCATGGAGATGAAAACGTACAAGGCAAAATGAAAGGTGAGTTACCTCGTGTGATGGTAGTGAGCTGTGCATTGACCCTCCAAGAAAATGAGGATTGGCGTAGGACATCCATCTTTCATACCTGTGTCAAGTGCAATGATAAGAGTTATAAGGTCATTATTGACAACGAGAGTTGTACCAATATAGTTTCTGCCAACAATTTGTCCCATCTAGGCTTGACCCCAGTACCCCATCCCGTGCCTGATCGTGTGTCATGGGTAGATTCTACGTCTATCCTCGTCACTCAACGTTGCACGGTCCCAATTTACATGTCAACTTATCAGGACTAGTTGTGGTGTGATGTGGTCCCCATGGATGTGGGACATATTATTTTGGGGAGGCCTTGGATCTACGATTTGGATGTCACCAACTCTGGATGTACCAACATCTGCATCCTTAATTTCAAAGATAAGAAGGTGAAGTTACATCCACTGCCCCCTAAAGATAAAAGTGGCAAGAAAGAGAGTGAGGAGGAAGCCAACACTAGTGACTCAAATTCTAAGACAAAGAGCTTACACATTTTGAGTGCTAGTAAATTCTAGGCTGATCTAAAGGAAAGGACTAGCAAGGGCTCAAAGGAGGATCCCATTGTCTATGCCATAGTGTCTACAGAAATTTCCAAAGAGCCAACTACTAGCATTCCACATGAGGTGGAACCTGTCTTTTGAGAGTTTCATGATGTCTTTCCCGAAGAATTGCCAAATGAACTCCCACCAATGTGACATCCCGCACGCAATTGATCTTGTTCCAACAGCGACACTGTCTAATCGACCCCGTTACCGAATGAACCCTTCCGAACACGCAAATATGAAGAGGCAGGTAGATGAGCTCCTTGATAAAGGTTTCATTAAGGAGAGCCTAAGCCCTTGTGTTGTTCCTGCACTTCTGACTCTAAAGAAAGATAGAACTTGGAGATTGTGCGTTGACAGTCGAGCGATCAATAAGATCATTGTCAAGTATCGTTTCCCGATACCTAAGTTAGATGATATGCTTGACATGATGACTGGTGCCACCACCTTTTCTAAGATACATCTTAAAATTGGCTACCATCAGATTCATATTCATCATGGGGACGAATGGAAGACCGCCTTTAAGACAAATGACGGGTTGTATGAATGGCTAGTGATGCCATTCGGGTTGTCCAACACGCCAAGTACTTTCATGCACATCATGACACAAGTGTTGAGGTCATTCATTGGGAAATTCCTAGTTGTTTACTTCGATGATATTCTCATCTATGGTAGTACTAAGGAACAACACCTCAATCATTCGTGGCAAGTTTGTGGTACTTTGCGGAAGGAACAACTTTACGCAAACCTTAAGGGGTCGTTTGTTTTCTGTGAAATTGATTCACACGAGTACATGATTCACATGTGAATCGGTTACATATGCAAAAGACTCAAATGTGAAACAGAATCCACCGTTTGTCAATGTAAAATATTTGCACATGTGAATTTAAGTGCATCCAATGGCCATCCTTTTTTTTCATGTTTTTTCTCACAATCCATGATGGATCATGACCTCAAGTTTTATTCTCTAACTTTTTTATACCTTTTTAAGCTGATGAACGATTTGGATCTTAAAAAGGAGACCCACATAAGTCCAATTTACAAATCTAATGCTCCAATGTTTTCCACAAATTCCTTACAATCTAGGATGATTCAACAGCTAGAAATTCATTTTCCAATTGTTTTTTTATATTCTAAAGAATATAGATGGTTCAGATCTTGAAATAGAGGCACACAAATGGGAAAAGGTTAAAAAACCAAACTAGGCGAAAGTCATAAGTTCCTCATGTCAGGTTCTAAGGGTGAATCAACGGTCAAAGAGTTTTTCACTTTTTTCTCACAATCCACATGGAATCATGATATGAAATTTGGACGTTTAGCCATTCTTGGATTTTTAAAGCTGGTGAATTGCTCAGATCTTGAAATGGGGCTAACAATAATCTAAATTGTTGATCTAATGGTCTGATTTTCCCCCCAACTTCGTCATAATCTAGGACGATCCAACGATTGAAATTTGACATATGGGCCACCTTTAGCCTTATTGAGATGATTGACGGTTTATATTTTGGTTTAGGGGCCCAGAAGAATGAAGAAAATGATAAAGACGGTAACCCTTATTTCACCGTCCGCGGCACTATAGCACACGCCCAGTAACAATAATGTGGGGATGGTTTCCCACCTATGGAGATGTGAAAATGAATGGCCTTTTTTCACTTGATTTTCATACCATTTTCATATGAGTTATACGCATGCGAATCAGATTCATGCCAAACAAACGTGACTTATACGTAATTATTACGCATATGATTCAATTACATATGTAAATGGGCACAAACAAATGACCCCTAAGAAATGCACCTTCATAACAGATTGTGTGGTCTTCTTAGGTTTCATATTTTCCTCAGCGGGCGTGTCTGTTGATCTTTAAAAGGTGTGAGCAATTGTTGAATGGAGATCTCCATCCAACATTCATGAGGTACGTAGTTTCCATGGACTGGACACGTTTTATCGTCGGTTCATAAAAGAATTAGTACAATCATGGCTCCAATTACAGATTGCATGAAAAAGAGAGTTTAATTGGAGCTCGACTGCTGCAAAAGCTTTTCAAGATATCAAAGCCAAAATGAAAGAAGCACCTAGCGTTGGAATAGGAGGTGTTTTAAGTCAGGAATGACACCCAATTGCTTATTTCAATGAGAAACTGAATGAGGCAAAGCGGAAAAAGTATTCTAACTATGAAAGAGAATTCTATGCAATAGTTTAATAGTTGAAACATTGGCGACATTAATTGTTACTGCAAGAATTTATTTTGTACTCAGATCATGAGGCATTGCAGTACTTGAATTCTCAATCTAAGGAGAAAGGAGAACATGCAAAGTGGGTTGAACTATTACAAGAACACACATTTGTTTTGTGACACGACGTAGGAGTGGAGAACAAACCCGCAGATGCATTAAGTCGCATGATCAATTTAATCCACTCCATGAATCTTGAAGTCACCGGGTTTGATCGTTTGAGGGATGATTATCCATCATGCCCAGATTTTGGGGATTTGTTTGCATCCCTTTATAATAATCTTCTGCGGAGCATTGATCGATTCACATTGAAAGATGGCTACATATTTCGAGGAAATCATATTTGCATTCCCCGCACCTCCATGAGAGAGTTTATCTTTTGGGAGCTCCATGCTAGTAGAGTAGGCTGCCACTTTGGTCGTAACAAAATCATTCTTCTTGTGGAGGACTGTTTCTACTGCCCGAGTCTCAAGCGAGACATCACGCGCACCATTGAACGATGTTGCACTTGCCAACTAGCAAAACAACGTAAACAGAATATGGGGTTGTATACTCCATTGCCATTGCCTCATGCACTGTGGCAAGATATTAGTATGGGTTTTGTGCTTGGACTTCCAAAGACCAACAAACAACAAGATTTCATACTTGTTGTCATGGACCGCTTTTCTAAGATGGCCACTTTGTCCCTTGCACCAAAACATCAGATGTTTTGCATGTTGCAAAGAATTTCTTGGATCGCATCATTAGTCTTCATGGTATCCCAAAAATAATTGTGTCTGATCGAGATGTCAAGTTCACTAGTTGCTTTTGGAGGACATTGTGGCAAATCTTAGGGGACAAAATTACAATTTTCATTTGCCTACCATCCACGGACTGATGGTTAAATAGGAGTCTGGGTAATCTTCTGAGGTGTCTAGTTAGTGAGCATGTTTCTCCTTCTTGGAAAGAACTCCACAACGAGTTCTCTAGAAGTCCTCTAGGATCGAATGCCAAGTTTATAAACCCTCGATATTCTTCTTGACTCTCAGGCTTTTCAATTGGCTTGGACGCTTGACACAACATTCTTAACTTCATTTCGGTATTCCACTTAGAAGGAGAAGGGAGGTATTGTTGCTTCTGAAATTGAAAATTTGCTTAGATGTGAGATCTAACGATTATATACTTCAAATTTTGCGTATTCAACGTTCCATTGCAATCTTCAGGATTCCATCGTTGATCCCCATAAAGAAAATCAATGCAAAGGGCCTCAACTGATGGATCATTTTGTGAATCCTGTACAATATCTGATTTGTTCTCTCATATTCCAATTTGTTTTTCTGAAAGCAGCATGACGATTAAATTCTTTGGATGTTCAATTGGCTTGCTGGCCACATCCAATTCTCTAATGCTCATGTTTTCTTCTTCTGCCTCACCTGTTGCATGCATCTGATGATCAACACTGTTCAAAGAAGACAATTTAGAATGGTGTATCCATTTGGAAGTCTCACATTCTAATTTTTCAGAGGTTGCGGTGACTTTCCCCTTTTTTGGATCTTGTACCTCAATATCAATTTTAACATTCTCCACAACTAGTTCCATAACATGAGCTTCTGTTGTGTGAGGAGATTTTCCTTTTTGCAACTTAGCTTTCCGGAGATGATAGCGTTTTATCAAGCGCTCTACACGGACCACTTCCCAAAATGCCTTGTGCATATCTTTTGCTATCAGACCCCGACCCAGATTAGCCTGATTAGTGTTTTATTAAGTGTGTGCTTAAACTTAAGTGGGTTTAGTGATCGTTGGGTAAGAATATGTTTGGATTTAGTCTTGGACATAGCTTTGGGAATTTTGAGAGCATTTTTTTTTAGTCAGACACGCCCAGGGATGCCCTGAGTGCACGTGTAAGCATGGGAGGATGATTCTAGTCTTTTGATTTTTAAAGTGTGAATTTGATTACTTTTGAACGATTTGTTATTTTTCCACAACTTTCGTATTCAGCTCGTATGTGTTTGAATCCCAAAAACTCGTGTTTTGGCCTAAAAGGGTGAAATCGTCTTTTCACACTCAAATATGGACACAAAATTTGAAATCTCAAAACCATGTCAAATTTATACTTTTTGGAAACTAAATTTTTCAAGGATCATTTTATCCTTCTTCGTCGATCTCGTCTCAGGCCCGCAAGATGGTGTTTTAGCCATTTCAAACTTCAGAACTGTTGAGGCCCACAAGTCCACTCAACTTAAACCCATCTTCCTAATTCAGGTTTCATAACTTAAACTCCATCTCAGCTTAGAAAATTCCAGGACTTAGAACCTGGAAAGAACTTCTTCTTCTCCAATCTTCTTCCTCTTGCATGCCATAGCTAGTGAACTTGGAATGAAAATATAAGCACATCTTCTTCTTCCTCTCCTTCCAAGCTCTCCATTAAACCCATTTGTTTGGGAATCTCAGCTGGGCAACCTCTTCATCTTCTTCCTTGCTTCTTATTTGGACAGCTCTAGGTAAAAGCTCCAGTCCATCTCTTCAATGGAGTCTTTTTAGCTCTTAAGGAACTTGTTTTTCTAACATGCAAACCCATTTTCAAAATGGGGTTTTGGTTGTCAAAATTTGTTGGTTTCGAGGTTCTCTTCTTGAGGCTTTTGTAGATCTTTGGTTCAGCTCTTGAGAGGGATCCTTGAGAAGGTCTTTGATCTACATTTTTTGATCAAGGTAAGTGATCTCTTTAGTTTTTCCTAATGCATGTTAAGTATGGAGGTGATTTACACTTCAAATGTTTGATTTTATTTCTAGTTTTGCACTTGTGGTTGTATCAACATGGTTATAGGTTGCCTTGAAATTTATTTTTCAGCTTGCATGCATATGTTTCTAGTGTGGCTTGCAAATCCTTCATTTAGTCAAGCTCGTGTTTTTGGTTGCAAACTTACTTATTTTGAATGGCTTGGTTGATGGTTATTGATGATTAGAGAATGGAGGTGTCTGGGATGTGTAATTGATAAAGAAATTGAACCCTTGGAGAGCATGTAGGCTCGGTGAAATTGCAATGATAGGTACAGCAAAGAAAAGAAAGAAGAAGGGAAGAAAAATGGTGAAAATCTTACTTGAAATGCAACTGCCCGTATAGGATCGGTCAGCTGACATGTGACCGACAGTCCACCGAACCATGTCGGTTCCAATTCCAAAAGCCTATTTTCCATCAGGAGGATCGGTGGTTAGTTATCGGCTAACTGACAGACAACTAAAGGGTGACCGACTCCAGTTCGGTTCCATTTCCAGAATGCTGCAATTTCTGGTTTTGAATCAGGTGGCTAGCCGTCAATCAGCTGGCGGCTAGCCGAAATACCCCACCTCGGCTAGCCGACAGGTGACCGAGAGCTGACCAAATTTGCAAGTTGAACTGTTTAGAAGGATTTCTGTAGGAATGAAAACCATAATAAGATAAGGGGCATTAGCTTGATATTGTGCACTTGAAATCTGAAATGTCTTCTAACTTCAGGGCACCAGTCCGTTTTAAACTCTGACATTTAGGTTTTCAAATACACAAGGATCAAATGAAGGGTCTTTTTACTTGAGGAGCTTGTTTTGAAATCCCGATTTGGCATGAAGGATATTGTTTCACACCTGTTTTGATTTATAACTACAAGCTTCATTTTGGATTTGTTTCAAGAACCAAAAAGGGGATCACTTCTTATGTTTTGATATGTTCATAACTTATATGCTATTTGTGTTCTGTTCTGCTTAGCTTTGTTTTGATAAGTGATTTTCCCTTATTTTCGATATGTCTTGTGTATGCTTCGTCTTGTTTTGTGCATTCATGAATTTAGGTGAATACCACTGAGGTTGGACCGCCCCTTCAGTCTGATCCACTGTTTGGGGGTTCTTAAACACTTGGACTATCTGCAGATTAGTCGTATACTTATATATACATTTATGTTCTATTCTGGTTCCGAGGCCGGTCCCCTTCTACCTCGTGTGGCATGGAATTCTGTTTAGTTTAGTTTTGTTTTGTTCTGCTTACTCTTGTCATCATGTACGATAGGGAAAGGATGGGCTCAATGTGGATTTACTAATCATGATATTATATGTATTCATGCTAGTTTCGTTTATTTGAAATGTATCTTAGTCATGTATTTGTTTTAAATTCAGTAAATTATTTTAACAATGTTTCTTTCAAACTTTAATTGATTTATGCTCATGCCTAAATTGATTACCTGCCAAATTATCATGTTTGATCCTTGTTATTTTGGTGCACAAGTGCAGGCGATGTTGCCTTTAAGGAGGAGCTTCCGGAGGAGGTTGTTGAGCCACCCCTAGCCCGAGAGTGGCAGCTCGACGACGCCATCTAGACGTCGGGTGGGATCTTGAGATGCATTGCACTTTGCTAAGGGTTTCAGCTTTTGTCTTTTGGGAATGTATTGGCCTTTGTTGGCCTTTTATTTGGGTTGTAAACTTAATCAACCGACTTTTGCCAACTTTAAAACTTAAACTATTTGGGAAATGCTATAAACATTTCTCCCCCTGACCCAACTTACATCTCTCTCATTTTTCATGCCCAAGAGAAATGAAAAAGGGCTTGAAGTTAAGACCCTTTTGATCCTCTCTCTTGCTCTCTGTCATCAAAACCCAAGGGGGAGAACTCTCATTCTCTTGTTGCTCACCAAAGATGAAAAGGATGGCAACGAAAATGCTGGCGACGGTAGTGCAGCTACGGTGTTGTTAGTGTTGTGTTGATGAAATGACGGCGACAGAGAGATGCTGCTACTCGGCGACTGGTGCCAGGTATGGCTCTTCTCAGATCTCTTTTTCTCTGTTTTTCTTTTCTAATTCTCTTCTCCTTTCTCGATTCCTCTTCCTCATTTTTTTCCACGGGGTGGGTTTGGGAATGTCAACGAATAGGTTGAAGGTGCTGACAGTCGGATAATGGGAGGAAGTGGTCTCGGATAGCTAGGGATTGGGTTTGCAAAATTGGGTTCGGCTATGGTGAAGTTTATGAAGGGAAGATGGGATGTTGGGTTTCGGGCATTGTGGATTTTAGAGGTTGGCAGGTTCAGTTAGGGTTTTTGTATGGGTTGGTTTATGATAGGATTTGGACTTAGGTGGGTTTTAGGGGTTTTGGATTTTATGGTTGGCCGAGAGAGATTTTGGGGGATTAGGGTTGTCAGGCCAAGGATCTTGGTGGAAGTGATGCTTGGCGAACTTGATTTGATCTTAAGGAAGGTGCTACAGTGAAAAAATTCTCCTTTGGCATCGATGAAGGCCTCAACTGAGAGCGGTGACGATCATTTTTTATTTTTTTTGTCGAAAGAGACTTTTGGATGGGAGATTTAGGGGTCTTTCAAGAATCGTCGGTGATGGGTTTCTGTGAGACAAGGCCCTTTGGTCAGCAAAGATCTGTCAAATAGAAGATGATCTCAAGATGAACTGAAGATAAAGA
The DNA here is from genome assembly GCA_038049695.1 of Cinnamomum chago. Taxonomy (NCBI): domain Eukaryota; kingdom Viridiplantae; phylum Streptophyta; class Magnoliopsida; order Laurales; family Lauraceae; genus Cinnamomum; species Cinnamomum chago. The sequence goes on along the minus strand of CP142453.1, from coordinate 39,940,167 downwards.
AGACATTGTTATGATGGAATGGATCTGTCAATATGTTGATGGTGATGTGATCAAAATAAGAATAGTTTGATTAGGGAGTAATCTAATCTAATATGAATTGATGAGATCAAAACAAGAATCAATAACTCATGAAAATTATAAATATGCCAATCATAACGCATAACATTGAAAATCAGTAAAACAACAAACCATAGATCCAAGGCAATCTCACAAATCCTGCAGTAAACACCCTCTAGAATGAGAGGGTAGGATCCCAATGGAAGATAGAACTTCCAAATGCTTAGGGTTGGTTGGATGATTGGGATCTAAGGGTTGGATGGGTGGATAATTAAATCATGGCTTGGTCGTGTAGATCTAGTAGTTTAGAGGCTTTCGAATGGTGAATATGGTTTATATCTACAATTGTTGGTGGCTGGTGGATGACGGGCTTTTGTAGATTTAGGGTTCAAATGCAAAAGACAACTCAAAGGAAAAGAAATAAGAGAAAAGAAGAGGATATACCTGAACTTAGACTCTAACAAAACTCCGATCCAAAGACGTTACTGAAGATCCCGTGGGCATAGTAGAAACCCAAACAAAACTCAGAAGGATTTCATTCTCAAAAGCATCCGTGAGATATAATAACATGTGCAAGTAGATACAATATTATCTTTTTAAAAGGTAACCCTAAAAGATGACATCATCATAACCTCAAAATAAAACAAACTAAAATAAAATAAAAACAGGTCGACAATGACTTGGAATGTCGTGCGCATGGGTATGTGCACGCATCCCAAGGGGTTTCACTTAAGTTGTGGACCCCCTCTTTATTAATTCTCCAAAACATGGAGGCCTTTCTTATTTCTTTTAAAATTCCATTAGGCCCGTCTTGACATCATGTAACTTTTATTTCCTCTCATGTGGCACTTTCTGATGTGGGGCCTTTAATATGATTGAACACATGGGGCCTTCCATTCATCAAAAGCTAGATCCAACGAGATCCAACCGTCGGATGTCATTAAGATGGTAATCCAACAATGGATTCACAAAATCTTGATGCTCAAAGTATGGATACACGTCATCCATCCACAAGGTAGCACAATCTATGATCATAAACCTTCTTCGTTGGTAGATCTTGAAAGAATTGGGGGAATTAGAGTTGATGTCCCCATTAGTGAGTTATCCCAATAGTAACAATATAATTATTAGAAATCAATTTGCCCTTAGGAAAAGTACTTTGGAACGGGACAATAATATGTTTGGAAGAATTAACTTAATTATGTTAGCAATATCTTTAGAAATTACTATATATATAACATTGCATAGACTTGTAGGTCTAAAGTCATTCACATTATTGGCCTGACTTTTATTTGGCATAAGCGTTATAATTTGATTTGGTGCAATGGTAAAAGTCTAGGGTGCTATGCGTGCACGCATGAGCAAGACCTGCGAACAACCATTTTGTGTAAAATTAACAAAGGTTGGTTAGTCTCCAATCTGGACCCTTCCAGGACCTTACTTTGGTGGGACTGCGCTGGGTGATGGCCTTTTAATGGCTTTCAAAGCAAAATAGTACTTAAATTTTTTTTAATCTATGTCCACAGCGTCAGCCCCTATAGTCTTCTACATATGCTGATAAAATTTAGATAAATATCCATATAGACTTAGGGACTTAAGAGGTCCAAATTGGAAAACTATTGCTTTGATTTCTTTCTCATTTGGGACAAGGATAACCTTATACTTTCTTTATTTGTTATAATTGGTTTAATCAATTCTTTAACTAAGCTTAGATTTCTATGGCCTTTAGATTTTCATTATGTAAGATCCTGACCCGTTAATCGTATCATTAGAACAAATTAATTGTATTGTTAGCTCTCTAAGTGGGATTAAATGTCAATTAACTAATTTTTTGGATTATAATAGATTTTCAATATCTTTGGAAACCTAGTTGGAGGCCTACCAGGTTCTATGTGTAATTTCGGGAAGGATTGGGGGTTATTGGAAAATTCTAGAAAATTCCATTATTGAGCTCATTAGACAGAGGATAACATTTCCGACAACTTTCATGTTCATGTCATGGCCCTTCAAAGCCCTAAAATCCCTTATCCGATGATTCTTGTATGTTTGGGGTGAATGGGGCAATTCTGAAAATTCACAATTTTCCCTTATACTTCTGATCATGTCATACTTATGATCGTTAGAAACTAATTTAATTTCGAACAGCTTTCTTTCTTTGACTTTTTCAATCCGGGCCCCAAAAATCCTCCTTTTTGGTGTTGCAAAATCTTTAAGTTGTGGGCCACATAATCCATTGTATATAAGGCCCCATTTCCCTTTTCTCCTTTATTTTTTCTCCCTCTCAATCAGCTTTCTCTCCGAAGCGTTGCAGTAGGTCCCCAATCTTCTTCTTCTTTTCACCTTCTTGCTCCAAGCCTCGTTTTCACACCAAATTTCACCAAACGGAAGGCGCCACCACAATCCTCGTGCTTTCCTCTCTCTCTTCAGACACCTTTTTCGCACAAAACCCATCGTGGCAGCCCCTTCATCCACTGATTCCTTGCTGGTTCACCCCTCTATAGGTTAGCAATCATATTCTTGATATTAGAGCATGAATATACAGGCCATAAAGGTCCTAGATTCCAACCTGCATAGCCTCTCTTGCTTTCTTTCTTGTCTTTCCATTTTCTGGTAGAATTTTGGGTTAAATTTGGGGGTTTTGCTCTAGGAAGATCCCCAGCTGTTTGGAGTGTTGATAAGTGGTTCTTGGGAGCCCCCTTAGCTGAGGCAAGTGTTTAATTTAAGGTTTCTTACATGCATTCAACTCTAGTATGAATTTCCCATGGAATTCCTTTGTTTGTTAAGGCTATTGTTCATGTATTTTCTCCACTTTTCTCTTAAATGTATGGTGTTTAGAATGGTCTAATTTTAGCGTGGAAATTATGGGAACAAAAATTTCCTAAAAATTTCCTAAGATTCCCTAAGCTTAAGCCTCAATTTTGTCCCCAAACAGTGCCCAGAAATTCCCCAGTTCTAGCAGTACCTGCATGGCACAGTCGGGCAAGGTGCCTAGTTGTTCCAGGCACAACTGACCATACCTGTTGGAGCCCCTTTGCACTCCGATTCTTCACCCCTCCTCGCCCAACCGATGGTGGCCTTTTTACTAGCCACTTAGGTCCGGTTCTCTAGGAGAGAATCATGAACCATAGACCCTAGACTTTGGGTTTTTCTCAAGACCCCTTCCAGTTCTTGGATCTTTCTTTGGAGCTCGACCTCCGTTGTGGGGTTTATCGCACCCTACTCTTGCTTATGCTCAAATGCCCGACTTAGGACTTGGACCGATTTTAACTAAGTTAGAGGGTTGTCTAGAGGCATGTAGGTGTACTATGGACTTGGGGATGCACATGATTATTATTTTGGGAAACCGGACAATGCAATTCAGCACTATTGAACATAATAACCGGTGACCGGACCATAAGCATATATGCACAATGCCAAATCCCACTACCCTGACATGTCAATGGCAGTCGTAGTTTAAGATTGTTGGCATTTGTGATGAGCCCACTTGTGTTTACATGTGGGTGGACCCCACTCACAAAGAGACACCCCTCACAAGGAATGTCATGATGATATGGATAAGAATAGTTTGAGTTTTATCAAACTCTCTATCCTTATCATATCTCTATTCAAATTCAAATTAAGAGAGTTTGATCCAACCTATTATCCTTATCATCTCTTCATTCGAATTTGAATAGAGATCTTATCACCCATAGCAAAAAAGGGCTATATATAGACATGAGAGATATCAGTTGAAACTATTTTCAATAGATCATTCCCTAACACAAGATCACCCTCTTCTTTTAGATCTATAATTGTTTGTCATCATCTTCTACATCCAAGGTGTCTATCATTGCCCTTGGATCTTGAAGAGTGAATCACATGTGACTGATCTCTCATAAATAGTCACAGATCTCCACAACTAGTGCCTGATTCAAACCGACACAGTCCTTATCGTGTTTGTAGCTGCCAGCTCATTTAGATCCATGCTTCCGCAGAATCTACGGCTTTCATTGGTATCAGAGCCATTACTGGTGCACTCACGTGAGAATTGGATTTATTTTGTTTGCAAATTAGGTAACCCGAAACTTTGGCAATTATATTGTTTTGTGTGGAAAATCGGATGGGTTTGTGTATGGTCTAAATCGTTGGATTGGTAAGTCGTGTGGTTAAATGCTGCAAGTTGTCATCAACTGCAAGTCTGATGATTCACATGTAGCCCATGTACATTTTCGGATTTTTTTTTGGCATCTGGATAAGTACTAAAACAATAATAATAATAATAATAATAATGTTAATGCGAATCAGGCCTTAAACAACTTTAAACCAAAAAAAATTTTGTGACCCAAATACTGAAGAAGAAATATAGCTATGGAATCTGTGATTTGGGTCCTTTTGGTATGAAAGCAGAGGACCCGAACGTGGACCCATAGTTTCCAGTTGGAAACCTAACCAATCAATGGGTGGTTCTATAATTTCAGTGGTGATACTTCACCACTGTACAAGGCTTTTGAAGATTGGAACTGGGTTAAAACTTTTACAGATCGAGTAGAAAACAAACACAGAAACAGAAACAAGAATATCCATGGGAGTTCATAATATACGTGGGTCGGGCTGGAGCTTTCCTGTTCCTGGCCCAGTTAGTTATCAGGCCTAATATTCAATCCTGGATGGGCCAGCCCATGGCTACAAGTTAGCTATGGCCTTGCCACCCCATTTGTATATTATATATGCTCTTTTGTACTATATATGTCAGGAAAGGGCAGGCGTTTTGACTATATGTCCAGAAAATTAAGCCCAGGCACAGGATATGGGCGTCTAATACCACCCAATGTAGACCATACTTGTGGTGGCCTGCTCCAGGATAGGTTCAGTTTTTGTAAGTGGGCAACGAGCATCAAAAGTTTTTTTAAAGAAGGTTTTTCTCTATTCTGACCAAAAAGAAAAGGTGGGGAATGCACATTTGCTTCAAACATTTTCAAAGTAACAATTTTATGTCTTTGAGCGTGCATGGCCCCACAACGTGTAAGATCCTTTGATTATGACCCCACAAAAAAAAAAATATTGATGTGAGTATCGTATCCAAGTCACTTGTTCTACTTGATCACTATTAATGAGGTGGGCCATATGGTGTATTTATTTCTCAGTGCTTGTTCATCGAGAGGTATCTTACACGTTGCTGTACATGAACATAAAGACCCACTTGATGAATATGTAATGGTTTTCTTTATTATTTTGTTCAGTTGATGCTCCGTTCATTTGTCTAGCCCTGACATGAGAAGATTATAAAATTGGTGTTTAATCTATAAGTAAGTTTTTAAACTGTGTTAGCCAACCTGGTTATAGGGCCAGACATGGATTATGTTAGTTTATTGGGCATGCCTTCGTGACTAATCTTGAATTATTGATGGCCCAATGTGTATAGGGTTTGCTTATATCAAGATTTTGAACCCAACTTATAAGTTCCTTTTTGGGCCTGCTTCTAGGCATGCCTTATTATCTTTTCAAATAATAACCTAAGCTTACTCCTCTTGTGAGCCATGTAGTAATGTTTATGGGATGTCCTTGGGATTTTGAGCTTAATAGGACGAAGACCACCAAGTTGCACCAATTGCGCTCTTTGATCGAGTCGATTCTAAGAAAAGCCTTGTCCCACTTAAGGGAGACAGTCTATGTTCGAGGAAAGTGGTTTTTAAGCGGGACCATTGTGACCCCACCACTTTCCTGGGGCTTACCTAATCGATTTGATTTCATAAGACCGAATTGGAGGCTTAGGTGCAAGCTTCAACCAATTGAGCATTTCTTTGTGGACCCTAATATATATGCGGGGGATAATAAACTATTTTCCCTATTAAAGGATTCACATCATCCAAAAATTATTTTTTGTTGTACTCTTTTTGTATCTTTATAATTGCATCAAAGTATTAAATTGCATGATGTTATCAAATCACCCATGTAATTACGATAATTGTTTTTGACTGCCTCGAATTAGCCCTAGGCAAGAAGGGTTTTCACTACAATATCCTAATTCTCTGAATGATTTGAGTGCAAAAAGGGCAATCAATACGTATGTGTGCGTTGCCAATGTTGTGCATTCATTGATCATCATATTTTTTTTTCTTATTTCTTTTCAGTGATGGCTTCCAAAAATATCATTGCTGACCTTAATAAGGGAGATAAGTTAGATGACAATAACTATGATAGGTGGTACCGGATTATGATTTACTTGTTCGATGAATAAGAGGTCACGTATACCTTGGAATCGATTAAGACCCAACCTGAATTAGCAAATAATGTTGCACCCATGCCCACATTGAATGATTTTGAGAAATGGGATAAAGATAATCGGACTGCTCGCAACATTATGCTGAGTAGTATGCATTTTGAATTGGTTCCCACTTATGAAACTTATGGTACGGCTAAGGAGATGTGGGATGCCTTGAAAGAAGAATATGGTGAAATTACCGCCGGTATGACCCGTGTAATGACCATGGAATTCGATGCGTATAGGATGGCCTCAGGCATAAACCTCAGGAACCACCTCCGCAAAATGAGTCAAATGATTGCAGATCTTACAAGGGCAGGAAATGTGCTAAATGAGGACCAAAAGATCATTGCAGTCATGTGATCTTTACCTGATTCTTGGCGCACAATAAAACAAATTTTGACCCACTAAGAGGCAGTCAAAACTTTTAATGATCTGTGTCACCATCTCGAGCTCGAAGCCCAAAAAGTTCAAGTAGAGATCGCTAGACAAGCACTATTTGTAAAACAACATCCTGTATCTAGGTCAGGGACTAAGGGGGCCAAACGTAAACGTAAGTTTCAAAATGGGACTTTTCAAAATAGGGCAGACCGTCGGAAGAAGCCTAAACAGAACCAGAATGCATCCAAACAAGACCAAAAGAAGCATCAGAAGTGTAACAAGCCCAAAGACTTAGACAAAACCAAATGATATAAATGTCAGGAACTTGGCCACATCGCTAAAACTTGCCCCAAGCGAAATACAGTAAACACCCTAACCTTGTCACTATCTTTGGTTTGCTCCGAAGCACTTTATGTGGATGAAAGTTCTAATGGATGGATAATTGATTCAGGGACAACGAAGCACGTGACAAAGGATATGAGTGGTTTTCAGGATTTTCAGTCAATAGATGTCGGTTGCAACAAGCTCTACATGGGAAATAATTCTTCAGAAGACATATTGGGAATCGATGATTATTTTCTTCCAACGTCTATAGGAAAAACTATGGTGCTCCGTGAGACGCTTTTTGCACTTGGCATGAGGCGGAATCTCCTTTCTGTTTGCCGGCTCGCGAGGGACGGTTTTGATATTCATTTAGCTAGGGATAGAGTTTCCATTAGAAAAAATAGTTATATTTATGCATGGGGTTTTATTGTTGAAAACTTATATGTTTTGGATTTCAATAATTCTATGGTTGGATTTTCTGATTCATTTATGGTGCATGATACAAGTTCCGAATCTATTAAGTGGCATGCTGGATTGGGCCACATAGGAAAAGATCGGATGATCTGATTGGCTAGGGAAGGACTGCTTGGATCTCTCACACAAGTACAGTTGCCCACATGTGAATCTTGTGTGACAGGCAAAGCAACAAGAAAACCTTTTCTAAAGGCAAAAAGATCCAAGGCCACCCTTGAAATTATTCACTCTGACATTTGTGGACCAATGAACGTGACTAATAAACAAGGAACTTGATATTTTATTACTTTCATTGATGATTACTCTCATTATGATAGTGTGTTTTTGTTTCCCACAAAAATGAGGCAATTGATTTTTTTCAAAAATATTATAAAAGAAGTTCAAAATAACTTTGACAAAAACATCAAGACCCTTAGGACCGATCGAGGAGGAGAATACAGTTCGGAGATTTTTAAAAAATTTTGCATGAAAAATGAAATTTCTCGTCAACTGACTATGGTTTACACCCCACAACAAAATGGAGTTGCGGAAAGACGAAATGGGACCTTATTAGATATGGTTAGATCAATGATGGCTCATGCGAACTTAATTACATGTCTCCTTTTGGGGAGATGCGTTATTAACTGCAGCATATATATTAAATAGAGTCCATTCTAAGTCTGTTCCAAAGACTCTGTATGAGTTGTGGACCGGTAGAAAACCTTCCTTGGGAGACCTACGCCCGTGGGGTTCTTTAGGGCATGTTCTTATTTAGCATCCTAATAAATTGGAGCGTAAGACAATTCCAAGTATCTTTGTGAGATAATCTGAATTGTCAAAAGGATACGTTCTAGTTCATGAGGATGTCAACGGCGGATTGATTGAAAAAGAATCTCGTGACATAGATTTCTTCGAGTTTCAATATACTGAAAAGAAGAAGATAAGGGTGTCCATTGAATTATTTGAAATTGATGACTTCTCCTACCAAGGGGAGCCAACACCACTTGCTGGTCTTAGTGGGAGAGATCATATGAAGGCACAGTCAAGTGGGAGTGATCATGATGCCTTTCGTCATTCTTCTCATGGATTAATTCCAAAGAAGTATAGGGAACTTCTTATGCATATATTGCAATTGACGAGGACGAACCACATTCTTATCAAGAAGCAATGGAATCGGTAAACTCGAAGGAATGGATGCTCGCGATGAATGATGAGATCAACTCTATGCGTAAGAACTATGTATGGGACCTTGTGGATCTTCCCAAAGATAGGAAAGCCATTACAAATAAATGAGTTTTGAAAATTAAGCGAAAAGCCGACGGTTCCATTGAAAAATTTAAAGCTAGGCTTGTGGCTAAGGGGTTCACATAGAAAGAAGGTGAGGATTATGAAGAAACTTTCTCTCCTGTGGTACGATTCTCTTCTGTCCGCATGATCTTATCTATTGTAGCACACATGGATTTAGAACTACACCAAATGGATGTTAAGACCACTTTTTTAAACGGTGATCTTGAGGAGGAAATATACATGAAACAACCGATAAGATATGTGGAAAAAGGCCATGAGGACAAAGTTTGTAAACTCCATAAATCTATCTATGACCATAAACAATCCTCGAGACAATGGTACAAAAAGTTTCATAATACAATCATGTCAAATGGTTTCTCCATGTGTTACAAAGATCATTGTGTTTACATTAAGTGATCTAAACATAAATTTGTGTTGTTATCCCTTTATGTTGATGATATTCTTTTGGTTTGCAATGATATTGGATTTTTAATTGAGACCAAAGTTTGGTTGTCAACTATTTTTGAAATGAAAGATTTGGGTGAGGCTGAGTTCATTTTGGGGGTTAAAATTACACGGAATCGAACAAAACGCTTTCTTGGCATGTCCCAAACAACTTACATTGAGAATATTTCAGAGAAAGTTAGAATGGCCAATGCCGGTCCCGTTGAGACCCCGATTGATAAGGGCTGCAAATTAAGTGTAATGCATTGTCCTCAAACCGATGCTGGAACAAAAAGAATGGCTTCCATACCGTATGCCAGCGCTGTAGGGAGTTTAATGTATGCTAAGTTGTGCACATGCCCCGATATTTGCTATGCGGTTGGGTTGGTTAGTCGATTTCAAAGTAATCCGGGAATTGCTCATTGGAATGTTGTCAAACGAATCTTTCGATATTTAAAGGGCACAAAAGATATGATGCTTTGCAATCATGGTGGTAGCTTGAGTTTATTGGCATACAGTGACTCATCCTTTTCGGATTATCCCGACGATGGCAAATCCATATCGGGATATGTGTTCTTATTGGGCGGGGGAGCCATTTCATGGTCCAGTAAGAAGCAGGAGTGTACAATCATGTTGACCAAGGAGGCTGAATATGTTGCTTGCGCAATTGTGGCCATGGAGGCTGTATGGATTCGTCGTTTTATGTTGGATTTGGGACTAGTATCCATTGCCCGTGATCTCATTCCATTGAGAACAGATAGGACAATTGTTATATGCTTGGCAAAAGACCACCAACTTCATCAGAGGGCAAAACATATCAAACAAAGGTGACATTTTATTCGTGAACAAGTAAAAGCAAAAGAGATAGCAATATCTTATGTGCCATCTTTGGAAATGATTGCTGACCCGATGACCAAACCCTTAGCACGAGAACTATTCGTTATTCATATACGGCGTATGGGAATGCAATATATGTAATCCTCTAATTCAGTGCGAGTGTATTTGACTTATAATTTTTTTTTATTGTTTGTGGTTAGATGCGTGTTATATTCCTTTCATTCATGCATGTGCATATACTTTACATTGACAACATACATAAAAAGCGTGTGTATTAGATGCACACATGACACCAAACAGGTGTGGTCATCCACTCGCATGGATAAAGACCGCCCTTAATGTTTTAGTGACTGATAGGATGAGGTGCATGTATTTGTATGATATGCTGATTAGGCCAATATGGATCTTATTCGTGTGTACAAATGTATGGAACGCCGACTCAGTCTTGTGTGCATTGGGGGTGATGTGGATCGCAAGACTAAATGAGACTTAACATTATTCGTCAGACAAATCACACCCTAATAAGTCCGATAACCTGTTTTAAAAACCAAGCGTGGTTGTGTCTGTGACGATCCGCTTGCACAGTAGTGAATCGGTGCAATGTTAGTATGGGCTCATTTGTGGAGCTAATGCATTTTCACACTGTAGACACGCGTGTTTAAGGACCTACCTACAAGCAACGGGATAATACCCTAGAATCTTGTTTGTTGTGCGAGAGTTAGTCTCGTAGGTGACTCTTGAGCCTGGAGTTGGTTATTGTGTGAACCAATTCTTGAGGCTCTTGTGCCCTTATACCAACCTCTACGTTGGAAAGATGAGATCGGTGATGCTACTTTAGCTGCGGTTGTGCCACGACAACATAGGATCCTACGAGCCGTCGTGCTAGGAAAGCTGCTTGGCTGATTCTAACCCTCGTAAGTCCATGGGAAAATCCCTTGACATCACACTCTAGTTTATACGTGCTTACGATGCTTATCAGCCCGGGCTATATCGAGTATTTTGAGAATTTTAAGACAAACAATTTTTAAAATATATATATGTATAAATATGTTATTTTATAAAAAGAAATGTTTGTAAAGAGTTTTTTTTACTCGATAAGTTGAATAAGCACGTATATGGGTTGAACACGACTCAAGGGTATCAGTCAATATCCAATTCGGTGTGGTCATGTGTCACGCCCTCGAACCGAAACCTCGGGGGCGGGAATGGGATTAAGCATAAATGTATTTTACTTCTCCCAGGATCCGCGTGTGTGAAGACAACACATCCCAATACATTCTGAATATTTTGCGGAAGCATTTGTGGCGTTGCGACCCGAAGTCCGTGGCCATCGGATTCCGCGTCGCACTCAACCTTTAGCACATAGCTATTATATCAAGAATCATATCAGACTGGAGTAACCATCACAATAAATTACAGAGCTGACAGTAACAGGATATTACATTCCCAAATATGTTCAAGTTACAATTATCAATGTGCATTAATTAAGAATCCCAAGAAAAAGGCTAATAAAAGCCATACAACAAAAAGCTATTAACTACTACCCAAGTGTGACGTAGCTCCGATGTTGAGCTCAATGTCTACATGACATAGCCGACAAACCAACCTGCAAGGCATGGCTCCACAGCCAACAAAAACACTCAACTCGGGGCGAAGAAATCTGAACTTGAGTACCAAAAGTAGTGGGTCAGACACGACGGTCTGGCAGGTGGATGAAAAGATAACAAATATACTGAAGAATAAAACATAAGATAAATCATGATACTTGATCAAATGCTGCATATAATTAGACGGGTGCAAAAGTCGGGAATCTCGGGGAAAACCTGTATTCATTTCAAGCATGGGTAAAACATGACTATCTAATAAAACATGTGTTCATTTATATCATCTATAAACATAGATATTTGACAATCGGGTGTTCGTCTAAAACATGTATAAATATAGTGGTATGGCAAAACAACGTTCATTTGAAACTTAAGTAAAAACATAAGTATACAACAAACCAGGTATTCATAGCAGTCTAGCAAAACCAATGTCCATTTGAAACCTATGTAGAAATACGGATATTTAACAAATCGGGTATTCATTTAAACAGGTGTAACCAAGGAAATCTGACAAAACTAGTGTTCATTTAAACATATTTCAACGCATGGATATTTAACAAACCGGATATCGTTTAAAACAGGTATAAACGTAGGGATCTGGCAAACAAGTGTCATTTGAAACATATTTCAAAGCATGGATATTTAACAATCGGGTAATCATTTAAAACAGGTATAAACATAGGAATCTCACAACCCAAATGTCATTTAAAACAAAGCACGGATATTTAACAATTCGGGTATTCATTTAAAACATGTATAAACATAGGAACCTCACAACCCAAATGTCATTTAAAACAAAGCACGGATATTTAACAATTCGGGTATTCATTTAAAACATGTGTAATCACATAAATCTAGTAAAACCATCGATCGTGTGAAACTTATGTAAAAGCATGGGTATTCGCCCTACCGGCATTCATTTAAAACATGTGCGGGTACAAAGAACAGAAGGCAATATAATAATAACTGAATTTATATTGGAGAATATTAACACTTGTTTAAATAACAACTTTCATAAAGGAAACAAATCATTTATCGGAAAGCAAGTAAGCAATATAAAACACGTCAGGTATCCAAGGAATCGGGAACTGGTAAGATGGCAACCACACGAAGCTAAGTCCTCTATCACTAAAGCGATAGAGCAATAACTAGGCCCTGATCTCAGTCACTCGAGGTGAGGAGAAACAGGGGATCTCATATAAATACATATACTAGGCACTGATCTCAGTCACTCGAGGTGAGGAGAAACAGTGGATCTCATGAATGCATATACATATACTATACATGACCACGGTAGCGAGCCGGGCATCGGGGACCACAGTAGCAATCTGCGGTATCGGGACAAGACCACGGTAATAACCGGGTAGCGGGATCCAAGCTGCAGCTGGCGGGACAAGAGGGGGATCTCCAAGTCGGTGGATCAGACCAACAAGGTTATCCAAGCTTAGAGGTGCCGACTCATAGGTCAAATACAATCGAGACAATGCAAGTAAATCAAGTACAAATACATAATCAAACGGGCAAGACGAGGGTGCTCAAGGGCACACTGACATATCATGTGGTGCAATGCACTTCGGGACGATAACTGTTACCAGAGTAACTTCAATGCTTTCGGGAAACAAGTCATGTGATGCAAATCTCGGGAAATGAGGAAATATAATGCACTATACCATTTCGGGAAGAATATTGATTTCAAGATCTATTTAAGTGAATAGGGGTCCCGTATGTCGATTATAATAATTACTTGGTACTCTTTGAGTTTGAAGACATTCCGAGCTCCTTATGCACTTTTCGATTTTCCAAACTTAAAATGAGCTTATGGGTAGTACTAGATGTTACAATAGAAAAGAATCAAGATCATAAACGGTCCATCCTAGGCATGACATTAATCCGGAAACATCGAGCAACCTATTCAGTCACCGAAAGGAATAGAATTCGCGATAACCAAGGGAAAGACTTGTGTTTAGATATAAAGAAGATATCGCGTCGTTCCATCCCGTTCAAGATTGAAATGGATTGAACTCCGATGCCACCGAACCAACCGTGAGGCGTGTCGGCTCAAGACATTCTCACACATGGTCCAAACAGTCCAAAGAGGGTAGCCAGGGTCCCACCTAAAACCAAGAATTAGTGTCTAGATCATCACCATTCTTTCCTTTTTGTTCCCTAGTCTTAGAGACCTTAGATTAGGGTACAATTGGTCTTAACACTAAGGTATATACCCCTAGGACTCATAGAAAGCCCAAAGGTTAAAAAAAAAAAACAATATCAAATTTCATTTCTGTACCAGAAATGCACAGGGTCCAATCGATCGGCCGATCGATCGGCCCAAAAAGCCTTACAGTTAAAAGACAGGCCGATCGATCGGCCTGTAGGTCCGATCGATCGAACCTGGGCGTGCAGCAGGTCCGGGACACTGATTTTTCCTTCCTTTTTCCTTTCCTTTCCAACACTTAAACCACTAGCATTTCTCTTCCATAATCACTTCAAATCCTCATTAGAACTCCAATGAACAATTAAATTCAAACACCTCTTTAAATGAGTATCAATTCAAGTCAATGTAACTTATAACATAATCATGAATAGCCAATCCAACCTCATTCCTTATAAAACCAAATGAACAAACTTGACCAAATAAAATGCATACCTTCCCAAGAGTTCCAAGAGATTTAACAAGAGAGAGAAACCCATTCATATGCATTTCGAAATCAATAGAAATGTGACAAGAAGCATATGTGCAAACATGTATCCAATGATCAAGAACAAGTAATAAGACTTAGGATTTTCTCATAAAACTTAATAACATTCAAACCATCCATTCATCCACTTGCCTTTGACTCAAATCAAGCAAATCAAGTTCCTAATCACCTCTCAAGCTCAAGATCCACAATCTCTACAAAACCCCCAAAACAAGCCCTAAAATGGGTTAAACCATGAAATGACAAGGAAACCTTTCAATAATCAAAGTGGATCTTCTCTAAGGCTAGAAGATTACAAATCTAGAAGATGAAGAAGAACACTTACTTGCAAGGTCCTCTAATGGACAAGGTAAGCTCAAAGGAAGTCTTGTGATGGAGGGTTCTCTTCACAAATGGTATCAACGGAAAGCTTGCAAGATGAGGAAGAAGAAGGTGGTCTCCATTTCTTGATTGATGAACTATTGGTGTGGCTTGGAGATGGAGAAGCAAGAAGAAGAAGAGAAGCACAAGGGAAAACCCTAGGCTGCTGGTTTGTGCTGGAAAATGAGGAATGGAATGGAATGAAAGGGGATGAGTTCCTCTTATAAGTAAGTGAGGTTTGGGTCCCACAACTTAAAGAACTTGGGTGGCTGAAATCATCTAATTCGGGACCTCGGATGGATTCGACGAAGAAGGAAGAAATGATCGTCGAAATATCTAGTTTCCAAAAAGCATATGTTTCACGGATTTCGAGAATATCAAGTTTTGGGTACAGATTTGGTGTGCAATGACTGTTTTTCCATCAAGGCTAAGAAATCGGGTTTCGGGTTCTCAAATGGGTACGGGATCAACATGAAAGTTGTAGGATTCCTCAAGATGAATGCAACGGGCCAAAAACACAATACGAAACAAATCGGGAAAATCTCGCAAGTAAATGCAAAGCCGAAAAGGGAACCCCCAAAGGGCCCCACAAGCTACCAAAGCACTCAAAAGCCCAAAACTAGAAGAAAAACCATTCTAGCTCACAAAATCAACCCAACAAATACTAATCCCACTAAAAGAACTAATCCACAAATAAAACAACACTAATCCAAGAGATTAGGGGTCGGGTTCTCACATCGTGCGAGTGTCTAGGGCAAACTGATGTGTTGGTGAGTTGGTGTATTCTAATCAGATGGCGACTTAATTTACATTCTCTCCGTGAATAGGCATCGTGGAGGTCCCACTCTTCAGGTCCATTTTTACTTTGTGGAATTTGATGATGGAAATTAGTGATCTAATGGGATGAAACTTGTTCAGTGCGAGTGAGAGATGTTGGCATTTGTGACAGGACCTACTTGTGTTTACATGTGGGTGGACCCCACTCACAAAGAGACACCCCTCACAAGGAATCTCATGGTGATATGGATAAGAATAGTTTGAGTTTTATCCAACTCTCTATCCTTATCATATCTCCATTCAAATTCAGATTGAGAGACTTTGATCCAACCTATTATCCTTATCATCTCTCTATTCGAATTTGAATAGATATCTTATCACCTGTTAGCCAAAAGGACTATATATTGACATGAGAGATAGCAGTTGAAACTATTCTCAATAGATCATTCCCTAACATAAGATCACCCTCTTCTATTAGATCTACAATTGTTTGTCATCATCTTCTACATCCAGGGTGTCCATCCTTGCCCTTGGATCTTGAAGAGTGAATCACATGTGACTGATCTCCCGTAGACAGTCATAAATCTCCACAACTAGTGCCTGATTTAAGCCGACGTAGTCCCTATCGCATTTGTAATAGCCAGCTCATTTAGATCCGTGCTTCCGCAGAATCTACGGTTTTCAAAGATTAGCAATTTGTAATCGATCCTTAACTGTTATATAGTTTTATCCCATCTAACCTTTATATTATTATTTTCCTCATACATGGTGTATGTCGTCCTTTAATTTGCATGATTCCTTAGTAGACCCTTTGGACCCAACCTTCACACAATCCACGGGGTTTTAGCGAGCATTCCTAGCCCTTGCTTACCCTTATGAGTTAGGATCCACGATGTGGTGCATTGGGTTGTGTAGCGAGCATTCAGTTGCCCTACTCATTCCTGGCCACCCATATCCACCTTATTCTTTACTACCCATTCGGGTTGAGCCATTTCATGCCGAAATGTCATTCGATTTTCTAGAGGACCCACGACCATGTGTAGTCATGATAATCCGTCATGTTTTTCCGAATTGTAGTAGTATGTTGTGTCTACTCCACGTGTGCCTATCATATTATTTTATGTGCCCTTGAGAGGTGCTAAATTATAGATGAACGTTTGAGTATGTATTCCCTTCTTTTAAGGGACACCTTGTAGCCCATGTCCATTTCCAAGTATGACCAGTATGTTTGATATTATAACCTAAGTCGACACCACTAAACTTGGGCACCCTCTTCGGTCTGGTCAACCAATTTGGGGTCCTTAGATTATGTAACCAACTACCGATTGGGATTTATCTTTTCGTTTGAGATTTTCTCTAAAGCCATGGCCGATGCCATGTATGTTTGTATATGCCAAGTATAAGACCTCCTTGTGAGGTCTGACTTACTATAATTATATATGCTTTCCATGTATATAGGCTCTCCTTTACTATGTATATTGGCGAGGATGTAGCTTCATGTGGTTTGCCATTTTGCTAGGATAAGTATAATGTTAGATTTTCTTCATTGACATCCCTATTTATCTTTATTTCAGTTTGTTAATCCAATATGATCATGCCTTGCAGCCTGGTAACCTAAAATCTATTATTTTTTCCTTTGATTGTGTATATAGCAAACATGTTATTTGACTCTTATTAAACACATTCCAACTGGTGCTTGACTCGTTCCCTTTGGTGTTATAGTTATTGCACCCAGTCCCTTTGAGACGGAGCCATAGGAGGCCGCTAATGAGCAGCAGGGCGTAGACGTGTGCTGTACAGATGATGTCGTCTAGATGTCACACTTGCACCGGAGTGACCGAACATTTTTGGGAGTCCTTATATCATTTTGAGATTTTGTTGTTATAGCATGTGTTGGCCTTTTATTTTGAGAAGATGTAACTAAACTTTACTTTTGTGTAAATATTCTAACTTAATTGTAACGCCCCAATTCCGGATACCGATATACTCGTTCGAATACCAGAAGTTGACGCGCTACTTCCCAGAAAATCCGAGAACTTCCAAGATCGTAGGCCGCAGTGAGGTCCAATTTAAAACTTTTTGAACCATATAATAATAACAGTTAACTTGCAGAAGCATAAGAAATAAGCGGAAGCAATAGGTATCGATATATAAGTAAAGTATGAGCAGAACTACAGTCTAATTAAAATGTATCAGTAGTTAATCAAAGTTGTTACATATTTAATTCTACCCAACTCACTACAAAATTTGCCTCTCAAACCCAAAATAAAGAGGACTCTCAAAACCCTGGTAAATAGTCTCCGCCCTCTGGCTCGACATCCGTGTCGGCCGGGCCCCATGCGAACTCTCCAGCGATCGGCGCCTCAACTAGCGCTAGTGCGTCCTCTGGGATCTCTGGGTCAAGGCCTAAGCACCAATGAAGGGTCAGATCTAAAAGATCTGGCAAGTTACAGCATACTACTAACATAGAACATATATATCAAAGGAATAGAGACAGGTAAATAATTAAAGAATGACAAGGTAAAGAACTAGGCAGTTGTGCATAATAATCATAGAGAATCAGAATAAATATAAACATCTAAACTACTACGACAAAATGGCACATTCACACGAGCTGGAATACCGCGGGATATTATGCCGCGGCCCTCCCATACTGAACACAGTTGCGGCCGGGAAATCTCACCAGTGCTGGGAATTACTAATCCCGCAAATCACTCATCATCTCATCATACTCATCACTCCAGACCGGACACGGTATCACACCATCCGTCTTAACCACACAGCTCATCATGATAGCTCCTCAACACTCAACTAGCTCCTACCGGGGATGATCAGTCCACAGGCTGAGCTTAAATCAACCGAGTGAATGTTCATGCCGACTCACGAATAACTCTGAGGGTCTGTGTCTGTCTAGGCTTTGCCTTACGTGAGCAAGGTCCTATCAAAGTCTCTAAGAGGTCTACATATACCTATTCAGTCTATGGATTTCATTCAAGGTCCAAGCCCACTCGTTGGATCCATACCAAGGCCCAACGGCACATGGCCTGGTCTAAATCTGTCCAAATGAGGCAACAATCCATTTATACTGATAAACAGTTTATTCTAATCCATCATAACTTCTAATCCCAAAAGAAACTACCTCTTCCAACTAGGGGTATATATCTCCACACTTAGGCCCAATAAGGGCCCGCCTAGACGCAGACACGGGTCAATGTTCTCCAAATTACACTATCGGGTCACCTCTAAGATATCCTAGGTTTAGGTCCTCCATTTATGTTTAATTAATAGCAAACTGCTACACTAAAGATCTAAGAATGATAGTCAATAATAAATGTGAAGTATGAACTTCAACAAGAGAATCAACAGGGAAAAGCAACGGTCCAATCCTAGGTAATGGGCCACATTAGGTTCGGTCCATCTCCGGTAATTCGATCTCTAAACGAAGTCGTTAATGCCATAAAATACTGTGTTTGGTGCTTAGGTGGTTAAGGGCATCGTTGATAACTCTTAGAGGTCGAATCATCTTAGATTATCAACCAAAATACTAAACAGTGGTCCCCGCGAGTCAAGGTTGAGCCACACCGTTGACTCGGGCTTAGAACATCGATAAATGCTCATTTGGATGGTCAATAGGCCCCACTTCTGATCACAACTCCTAAATGTTGAAAACTGGAAAATCAGGGTTTTCCAGGTGAACCTGATGTGTAGTGAGCTCGGTTGACCTCCTGGCCTGGTGGATCAACCGAGTGCACTAAATTACCTGAATCAAGCCTCCTGGACAACTTACTTCGTTTCTAAAGGTTTCCAGCGTGTCCGGTCAAACACCTGGCCTAGGTGATTGACCGCATACTCCAAAAACCTTAGAAAGATTGATGTCCCAGCTTTAAACACTTTCTAAATGTAAATCCTAAGTATCAGGTTGATTTGGGTGTAAAGAGTCTGAGTTTCGGGTGAAAAACCAACTTTCAGTCAATTTTTACATAAACAGTGTGTTCCAGGTCAACTTGGACAAGGCCGGGTCAACCTGGCTAACTGAAATAAATTTTATGCAAGAAAATGGCTGAGGGCCAGGTTTTCCCAAAAATACAGTGTTCTCGGTCGACCTATGGGTCGACCGGGAACACTAGAGATCTCAGACCTGCAGAAAAAAGAAGAGAAATAACTGGGAGCTGTTGTCTCCCAGTTGCAGTGTTGCCGGTCGACCGGCCTGCAGGTCCCGGTCGACCGGGAACACTGCAGGTCGAGTCTACCGGTCGACTGTGAACACGAAACGGGTTTCTGCAGAATTTCTGTTTTGGCTCTTTTTACATCCAAATCACTTCCAATCAGTCCCAAACTTCACCAAATCATCTCCAAACATTAAACAACTCTAATGCCCATCAATTAACCTCATTATGGCCCATTGATCTTCCAAATGGGGGGTGAAACCCCATCCATCAATGCCAAAAATCCATCCAAACAAAAACAGAGGCTCCAGGTAATTTCTAATACTTAATTAAACACAATCATAGAATGAAACTACTGAAATCAAAGGGAAACACACACATTCTATGTTAACAGTAGGTGCACTTGCCTTTTGGAATTTGAGGGAAGGTCTGTAGAGAGACAGAGAGCAATATAAGAGAGAATCCCAACTCAGCAGTGGAGAAGAAGAAGAAGATGATGATTCAGCAGTAGCAGTAGCAGCACCCAGGGAAATCCCAACACAACCAGTAGCTTGGGGGAAGAGAAAAATGAGAAAGGGAGAAGATACAGTAATAGTTGCAGCTCCTATTAATCCTCCCAGCACAGACAGCAACAGCAGCAATGGCTTGGAAGAGTGGAAATGAGAAGGGAAGAAGAAAGAAATGAAGAAGCAACAGGTGCTGCAGCTCCAAGGACTCTCCCAGCAGTAACAGTTGTTTGGGAAGAGAGAAATGAGGGAGAGGAAGAAAGGGAATTGAAATGAATAGTGGTGGCTGGTTATGGCTTAGGGTTTGCATTGGGATAAGAGCTTATTTATAGATTAGGGATGGGTGGTTAATGACAGGATTAGCCCTTTAGGGTTTCATGCAATTAGGGTTAGGGTTAGGGTTAGTTTGGTCCTTTGGTAGGAATCTTCTAGAGAGGAGCACCTTTATCATAAACCCCCCTCCTATAATTAATTAAACTCAAACTAAGGACCTAACTAGCACTATTAGCTTAGAATTAACCAAAACCCCTTACTAATTAAATACTAACTCAACTAAGCTAATCTAACTCTAACTTAGGAAATCTAACTAATCACTCTAATTAACCCCTAATTAGCCCAATTTAATAGTAATTAGCAATAATTAGCAATAATTAGTATAAATTAGCATAAATTAGTATAGATTAGCCTATAAAATAGCAATTAGAGGGCCCACAAAGGGTGGGGCCTCACATCATGCTATAGGAATGCTATTTTATTAATAAGCCTATCTTTGATGCGTGTTTCCTTTACTATTTATATTCTATATGTATGATTTGTTACAAGCTTCCGCTAAAACATAATTCATTTCTGATTATGATTCCATATGGGATCCTCACCGCGAAAACCCGTGAGAAATCATGCACGGGCGAAATGTTTCGCACTATCCCACATGCGCAAGTCATTGCCTTGGGCTAATGACCGCGATTATTCTAAACCCAATCCGGGATCGTGACACATGATCCCTTCCAAATGACTACAAAGTTTAGATCATATTCCCTCTCTAGGACTTAGCCAAATTCCCTTTTTATTTTTAGTCTATTAATTTTATTCAATCTCCTTCTATTTATAGTATTTGAGTGAAAATATTTTACGTTTCTATTACATATTTAAGCCAAAGTTCTCTAGAATTCCGGCACCATAATTCTTCTTTTTCTTTGTTAATAAAATATTCTTCCAATTTATTAGTAAGTTCAAGTTCTTGAACAATGGTCTCCTCATTGGGAGATCTTAGCCAAATATACTCTAGCTCATCTCTGGTTATTTTAATCACCTCGTCAACTCTCTTAGTTTTCCTTTTGTTCCATTGCATTATATCCTTTCCTAATAGACCCAATGTCTTATTTATACTATAAACACGAAACCCTTTAGATTTTTTTCATTGGCTTTTGATCGCTTTCTCACACGCATCTTCTCTAAACCACATATTATGAAAACCTAAATGGCTTAGCTAGTTTAGAACTATTTGGGTTTGTGGACAGAAGAATTGGGGAATGATCTACAACCTCTATTTATTCACACATATAATGTAGCTTCTAGAAACAACATAAGCCACTCATTATTGGCCATCAACCTATACAACCTTTCTTTGATATGAGCAACCCATTTTTCTGATTTTCCCACTGAAGGTTAGACCATTTTAGCTTAAAACACGTAATATTAGCTCATTCAAAACATCCATACGTATTTTAACTATTTTTAATTAAAGTTTTCACCACCCCATTTGTTGTACTTTTCAAGAGTTTCATTGAAGTCCCCCTACTATAATCCATGACTTTGCATTCTCTAATGCTAATTCCTAAATGCGATCTCATAAAACTTTTTTCTCATGTGGGTATTTTTCGGTCACACGAAGCATCAAATCATCAATCCAAAAAATTATAATGCCTCCCTCCATACCATTAGAGGGAATCACTCAAACACATCCATGTGACTGAACTTTTAATTTCATTTAAATCCCCCTGGGTCCCTCTCTCTCTCTCTCTCTCTCTCTCTCTCTCTCTCTCTCTCCAATCTGCATGTATACACGATTTTCCCTCTTTTATGTGACCATTTGCTCCCTCAATGAATGTCTATTGTTTGTCCCCATTAGAGGAAAGATGTTCATTACTGAAACCCATGTTAAGATGAAAAGAAATAGACCCAAAAAGTGGATCAACTACTCATATGGGCTGGTTGCAATTGCTGACCTTGTGGGATTGCATGCAGTGGACGATTGCAGTCCTTACACAATCAACCACTGCACAATTTCTAATTCTATTGAAGTTGTGATTTCAGACCCCTTTTGCTCGTGTCATGCTTGTAATTAATTATCAATTGTATGACCTTTTGCTTATTGAATGCGTTTAATGCCATTTTTAACCTCAATTATGTTAGTAAAAGCATGTTTATTATAACAATTTTGTTTTTATTCTATTGAATTATGCTTTTGATGTTGATTCAGGTTCTCTATTGAGTTAGATGGGAGTTTATTCATGGTAATAGAAAATTAATTCAAGAACCATGTAGTGCTTCCTATGTTCAAAGGTGTTTAAACATTGATCGGCTCACTTTTTCACTCGCGGGACTACCGGGGTCAGCGGATGTGAGAATCCGTGAGGTCTAAATCTTTCGTGACTGGAGACAAAGCAAACATCAACTTTTTTGTATGGGTATGCCAAATTTTCTACTCTATTTGGAATTAACAAGTGGTGGTCCGTAGGTCCACCTTCACAAGTAGAAAAGAAAATTAACTTTTTTTTCTAACTTTCATTGCACACGTGTTAAGAAAAGAGACATGATTTAAATTTGAATGTTGTGAAAGGCGATTTTCAATTGTTTGCCGTGAAAGGCGATGTTTTTGCCATGAAAGGCATTGCTTTTGCTGTGAAAGGCGATTTACAAATCTTATCAGAAGGAAAGACAAGAATTGTGATTTTTATTTTTATGTTTCTTTAAAGAATACAAAATACAATGAAAAGTAAGAAAGAGAAATCTAACTTCTCAGGAGATTGCGGGGACTCGTTTAGATTGATGGTCACAACTTCGCCGTCATCCTTCAGATGATAATAGACAATGCCTTTAATTCTCTTAGCTCTACTTGAAGCTCGAATTTTTAGAGAATAAGGACCAAGAGGAGGTCCTATATCTAATAAAAATCTAAGTAGACGGACTGAAAAGCTACGTCTAACGCATGGAGACAGTAGAATAAGGCCTTGGGGGGTGGCCCTCCAAGGGACTTTGGTCACCTTGTAGTGGTGGTCGCTGCAAAACTTCTTCAATGGAGGAGAGGTCGTCATTGGAGTGTCGTAGCATCGTTACAGAGTTCTTTTCTCTAGGATTTGCGCCTTGTTTTTTTCGTCCCTAGAATGGTGGAAATGACCTCCTTTTATAGGCTTTTGGTGGCCATGGGGCAGTTTATGGGCTTTAAATGCATTAATTGCATTAATGCTCCATGATGAGAGGAGTTACACATTTTCATTTATGTTTTTTGTAACTCATTTTTCTTGGATTTTGATAAGTCATTGGAGAATAATGAGCCTTTAATTGCATTTAAACTCCATGATGGGAGAAGTTACATGGTTTAATGCCATAATTGTGTTTGACTTATAACTCCCACTCCTAGGCTTGTAATTGGGCCGTCCACAATAATGAGTAATTGACCACATTAATTTGTCATAAAATGGGTCATTAATCACATTAAGTGGCCGCCAAAGTACTTGAAGAGTCGTAGGTCATGTCGCGTCTTTTGGAGTTCTACCCGTGACGTATGAAGCCTTGATTGCCAGTGGATTTTTCATACCAATTGTTGTCGGATGATCATGAAAATTCAGACATTTATTTCTACCAGTGGGTAGGTACCATTTGTCCTGTCGATTTTTTGATCGGTCGAGCAGAAAATGTGCTTTCTTGGTCGGTTGGTTGGAGATTTTGAAGCATCCAATGACGAACCCATGATTTCGACAGCGAATCCGTGATGTTGTCGAAGATCGACGGATTTCGTGTGCCGAAAATCAAAATTTTGGAAAATCATAGAGGCCAAATAG
Organism: Cinnamomum chago; assembly: GCA_038049695.1. NCBI lineage: Eukaryota > Viridiplantae > Streptophyta > Magnoliopsida > Laurales > Lauraceae > Cinnamomum > Cinnamomum chago. The sequence goes on along the minus strand of CP142453.1, from coordinate 39,915,970 downwards.
CTCGAAACGCGAAAAGGGACCCAAAATGGGTTTTCGGCGAAAATCCGGCAACCCAGGTTTCTAGGGTCGCCAGCGATCATGCACCTATGGTCGCTTGGCTTTTGCTTGTTTTGGTCGTCGTTTTTTGGTTTTTTCTGCTTTTTCCTTCTTTGACATTTTTCTTGGTATATTTGTACATATTTTGGCATGATTTCCTTGTAGAGAATTTAATGAGAACCCGGGCAGATCAGAGGGCAAAGTTTCTAATTTTCCGGGAGAGTCGAAGACTTTGTCGTGCAGAGTTGTCGATTTGTCGTCAGAAGCCACAGGGCAATAAATAAGACCAACCACAGGCTTTTGTTTGAGTTTTGAAGCCGTGTGGAGTCATGCCGCCAGTAGACTTATTTTCTTGCGAGGAAGATGCCGCGTTTTGATGTATGGTCAAACGATGTCCGATTGACCTAAAATTTGACAACGAGCCTCTTGGAGTCATTTTAAGATGATCAATTGGCTCCGATTTGAAAATCATCGTCCCGAGGGGCTTCACTGTCGAAAGACCTGATTTAGCTTCTAGGAGGTCAAAGTTTGGTCAAATGTTATCAAAATGACCTGAAACTTGACATATAACCCCTTGGAAGTATTTTCAGACCATCCATGTGCTCTGTTTGATGAGTGATAGCCTTGGTGGTTTCTGTTAGGAATTTTGTGTATTGACTTTGATGGATGCATTATCATTCTAGCATCATTTGAATTTTCACACATGCATTGTTTTAGAAAAACTTGAAATCTTGATTTATACATGCATTGTTTTTAAGACTTGTAAAAATATTGATTTATGCATGTTTTGATTTTTAACTTGGATGCATTTTTAGTTGAAAAGAAGTTTTAGAAATCAAGCAAGCCTATGAGTTTTAAATCTTTCAAATCATTTTAGGCTTTTTATGTTTCATGTTTTTAAACCTCTTAGTTTGATTTAAAACATGATTCCAAGCTTGATTCAGTGGCCCAAAAGTCCCCATATGAAAATACTTTGAAATATGCTAATTTAGGGAATTTGGTCCCTGGGCCCAGATCGACCCGCAGTGTGCTCGGTCGACGGAGCACACATGGGGTCGACCGGGGCAAAGAGCCATTGGCTCTTCCAACGGTCATTTTTCTGACTGTTTGGGGCCAGGTCGACCGGGCACTCGCAGAAACCCTTTTTTTTGTATAAATAGTGGTTCATTCCTTTGAAAAATAAGAGGAATCAAGAGGCCCTCCTTGAGATGTTTTGAGGCCAATCAAAGGGGAATGAGCTAAGGGATGAAAGGGATCTTTAGGAAAGCTAAACCTTGGTTCCATTGAGTTAAATCACTAAGTAAGCTTTACTTTTCTTAATCATATGTTTTCATGCTTTGCTTTATTTTTGGTAAATCTTTTGTAGCATGATAAACTATGATTTGTTGTGTCCTTAACATGTATATGTTTTTGAATTGATTAATTGTTTTGGATGCATCACCTTGATTCAATCCAAGTAGTACTTAAATTGGTATATCTAAGTAAATCATGTTAATGAAAACATCTTTGAAATTATATGTAACATGATTCCTATACTTGGTTGAATCTATGGTTGTTGTTTTTCATCATAAGAAAATCTCTTTCAAATCTATCTTATGTTTTGGATTCAACAACTTCACAAATCATATGTACTTTTGTTTTAAAGTTTCACAACTTGCCTTGCTTTGATAGGTATATCATTTTCAAGTTGAGTTTATAATTACATATGATTTGTCCCCTATCTTCAATCAAATCTATTTTTATGTTTTATGCTTATAGCATACACATATTGAGCTACATTGTTAATTTGATTGACATCCCTATGCATCACATGTTTTGTTCTTAGAATTTCACAACTTGTTTAGAATACATATGTATATCTTTTACAAGTTATTTTTAACATGTGATTATCATTCTTTCCTCAATCATAAATGTTTTTATGAGCTAAAACTTTTAAAAGCCTTTGGCATACATTTATGAGCTTTCATTTTCAAATTGATTGAGGACATCATACATACACATTATGCATTCATCTTTGCATTCATAGTGTGTGTGTGTGTGTGTGAATTAGATTTTCACTTTCATATCCGCCTAATTAAGAGGCATTGTAATGAGCTATTAATTGTATCTCCATCAAGTGTATTTTAGACACTACTTAGAGAGATAACCAACCTTTGGTTGAAGAGGCTATTGCTTAGCCTAAGAAAAGAATAATGTAGAGGTTATTGCTTAGCCTTGAAAAGCATATTGTAAAGGTTATTGCTTATCCTATTGAAAAGCATATATAGTGGAAATCCGGTGGGGTGTTGGATCACAAGCCGGTAGTGGATGTAGGCATTGAGGCCGAACCACTATAAATCCTTGTGTGATGGTGCATGCTTTGTGGTGATTGTTTTTGTTAGTTTCGGCATTTAGTTTGATAATGATCACTAGTGGCTAATTTAATTTAAAGAAGTTAAAATTGGTCATAATTGGTCACTAATTTGAAGCTCACCCTATTCACCCCCCTCTAGGGTTCGGATCACGGACTTTCAGTTTCCACCGTCGAGAGGCTTGTTTTTGTTGTTTAAGGGTTGATGTAGAGTCAAACGTTATCGGTTCGATCTAAAACTTGAAATAGAGCCTCTTAAAGTATTTTAAGACCACCCATAGGCTCTGATTGAAGATTTGATGTCTTCGACGCTATCACTGCCGGGAGAGCTGACTTTGCTGCGGCTATTTGCTTTTTGGGCCAAATGGTGTCAGAATGGCCTGGAATTTGATATAGAGCCTTCTAGTGGTATTTTGAGGCCAACTTTGTGTTCTGTTTTGTGAATCAAGGTCTTCAGCTTCACCATCGCTGGGAGCTCCTGTTTAGCTGCTAGAATAGTGAAGTTAGGCCAAATAAGGTCAAAATGGCCCGAAACTTCATGTATACTCTTCTTATGGCTTGTTTGAAAGATTTTGCAATTTTCGGATGATTCTGACAAAATCTGATGCTTAAAGTAGCATTGCCTATTGTGGTCGGATGCAGTTTCATGTAGCTTCTTGATGTTTGAAAGGGTATGAAGAGCTAAAGTGACATTTTTTGTGTCAACAAACATGATAGGAATTAAGGATTTGATGTGCTGATCATGCTTTAGGTTATCAGTTTTGTGGGTCAATATTTGTCCTTTCTAATTGACCATCGTCAGTCCCCCTCAAACAAAAATCATGGGTCCGCCACTAATCAAAACCCCATGGGCCTCTAGCCCACACCTTCTTTATTTCTTCCTAGGAGTTAAAATGGAATGAGAATTGTTCTCTTGATATGGAGTGAATTGTTGGTTTAGGAAAGCTTATCCAGTGTGTATTGACTAATGATTACAGTGTAGACATAGTCATTCTCCTCCTAATGGGAGCTCCAACCATATAGAATAGGCCATTTTCCATCCCCTTATCATCCTCTCCTTAACTATCAAAAAATTCATACCCAGTATCCTCCACTTGCTACTCATGTTTCTCAGTTTCTTGCCACCATCTACTATTGCCCTCGCCATTTCCATCATGCTCATATCTCCTAGGGCTGGAAAACTCATCACCTCTTTGCTTTCTTGTGTCACTATAATAAATCTGCATAGCCTAACTAACAAGTAGAGGTGGCAAAACCTAACCCAAACCAAGCTTGACCTACATTTGAGTTGGATAACCCAACCCGTATTCTATACAAATCGGTCACGGATTGGGTAAATCTGACCACAACAAAAATAGGTCAGGTTAGGGCTAACCCGCATAACCCATAAACCCGAGTTAAATTTTAAAACCCTAACAATGTTCTTTGATCTACACCTTCCAAATACTACCATGCTTGGAAGTTTGGAACTTATCATGTAGTGCACCCACTAGCTAGGCCACATCCCCTTCATTTTCTTTTCTCTTTTTTTTATTGGTTCCCCCTTTGTCTTTGTTATAAAATCTCAAGAGTGATGAGGCTAACCACGAGCAAGGATCCTCCTCTTTTTTCTCATTGTCAATTTTTGTTGGTGGCCCATTACAACACTCACTGAATCTATTGCAAGATCCAGCAACGATATCACCTTAATAGGCATGATAAGGCTTACTGTTTGGAAAAATAAAAAGGATGAACTTCATCCTTGTTGTTTTTGCCTCATGAATTGTTGGCCTTTTGCCCATTATCCAGTTGCAAGGACAATTACCAAGAAAGCAACCCCTCGAATTGGATGCCTTTTGCCCATTGAGTTTTATTCAAGAACAAGGACAATCACTAAGAAAAGCAACCCTCTTTCCTATGGTACTGTATCGACAAGTTACAATTACAATAAATATGAATGATAGATGATTCTGGATTTTATCAGAAAAATTCCCTTAGATTTCCTTTAAACCAAAATGAATCTAAAAGATATGAAATGACCGTAGTACTCCCAAGAGCAATTTTTGGGTTTTTTTTTTTTTTTTTTTTGTGCCGAATAGCTATATCCCTGCTCACTTGCATATATGAGCGGGGATATCCACACTCGTTTTTTCTTCTTTTTCACAGTTAAGCGGCGATATCACCACCAAAGTTATATTCATAAAAAAAAATCTCCAGTAATATCCCTGCACACTTGCATATACAAGCGGGGACATCCCCACTCGTTTATTCTTCTTATTCCTCCTTCCTCCTCCTCTTTTTTGCTCTTACTCCTTTGACCTCTACCAACTAACCCCTTACCCACAAAGCATTTTCCTTCATAATGAGTAAGAGGTTAGTTGTGTGGGTAAGGGGTTAGTTGGTAGTTAGATTGGTGCAAATGATAATATAACATACCACTTTATGGTTCTCTTGGAAATCATTCAACGATGATGATATGGGGAAAAAGAGATACTATGATTTGATAAGAGGTGGATCAAAATTCAACTTATTTTATTTTTCTATAGTCTCAGATATTAAGGGTTTAAGATCTAAGTTGAGATGTAAGAAAAAACGAGAGAGAAGTTCTAACTTAAAAATCCAAAAGTGGATGCTTTGAATGAAATTCGAATTGAGTTTGGTGTCAATTTATTTGGTAGTCCCCTCATTATTGATCTCACCATTCTCAAGGATGGAATGGCTTGACCGAGGTAATATGGGGCTCAATTGAAAGCATGAAGCATGGATAACATGAGAGGTTAGGAGTTTGAAAAGTATTTTTCAAGAGTTTCCGGTGTGAGAAACAGAAAAGAAAAGAACCCATAAGATTTTGAGGACCAGGCTGTATCTTAGACTATAAAGTTGGATGTAAAGGGTAAAGGGTTAGTTGGTAGATGTGGAAGGAGTTGGAGGAAGGAGGAGGAGGAGGAGGAAGAGTAAATGAGTGGGGATATCTCCACTTGTGTATGCGAGTCGGCATGGATATCACTTGAGATTTTTTTTAATCTAACTTAGGCAGCTATATCATGCATTTGAAGCCCGAAAACCCTAAAACTCTCAGCGATTTGAAGCTTGGAGAGTTTTCTTCTTCTTCTTCAAAAATCCGTTGAAGAAACCTAATCTCTCTCTGCAAGAATCCGTTCTTTTCACTTCTCTAATTCTCGATCTCTCCATTTGATGTGATCGGCTACGAAATCGCACCAGGAGCTCCCAATTCGATCAACGATCCAAACTTTCATATTCAAATCATCTCAGCTACTTCTCTTTGTGCATGTTCTTCCGATCGAATCTGCTGCATGCAGGGATTCTAGATCGGAAGGCTTTGAATTCCAATTTCCAGTTCTGTGCTTGTGCAGAAGAATGGATTTTGGTGTTGTGTTGAAGTTGCCCTGATACCTTCTCTCTCTCTCTCCTTCATGATTTTGTGCAGAGAAAGAGCAATTTGCTTAGAAGTTGTGGGTCTGCAGAGAACCAAAGGGTTTTCGAACGATTTGATGAGAGAAAGAGCGAGAAGTTAGGGTTTTAGCTTCGAAGTTGGATATTGAGTTGGTGATGAGGTGAGCTCTAGCCTCTAGATACCAACCTTGTCATCCCAAGCTGTGGAGATTGAGGTATTCGGTGATCGATCCGGTTTGCATGATTTTAGCATGATTGCATTTAATTTTCCATGATTTTTATTTTTGTATTCTTCTTCTCTGTATATCAAATGGACGATTTTACATTGTGATTTGTAATAGATCAGCAGGGATTTGTGTTTTTCCTTCCTCTTTCTTGATCATTCATAAGACTACGTGCCTAGAACTCTTTTTATAATTTTTTTTGGGGATTTTGCGGGATTTCTTTTGGACAAGTTGGTTGAGATTTTGAATGTAGTTTTAAATTTAGTGGTTTTTTATCTGAATCTTTGTCTATCATTTGATGGTGTAATCCAGGTCATTTTGTTTTTAATCTTTTATTAAGGATTTGTTTTATAGAATTTGAATTGGAGCTTGAGCTTGAGATTGATTTGATGTTTTTATTATCTGTGGATTGGTACAATCTTTCTTTTATCTTGTAATGGAATGAAGGTTTTAGTGGATTTGATGTTTTTATTATCTGTGGACTGGTACAATCTTTCTTTATCTTGTAATGGAATGAAGGTTTTAGTGGATACTAGCAATAATCAGGAGCTGTGGAATTTTGAATTTTTTTCTCTCCTAGAGTCTTGGAATCAATACTTAAAGTAGTTGGCCTAGCATGTGAATATACATGAAGAAGAAAGATGATTGTCTCTTTCCCAAGTCACAAATCCTAAAGCTTTCACCAAAAGGATGAGACATTTCAAAAATTAATGAGTCTATGAAATCTCTCTTTTTACTATATTGGGTCACTAGTCTAGGGTGAGGCACTTCCTTGCCATAAAAAAGTTATTACAAGCCATTGAGGCCATCTTGTTAGAGGTTGGGATCTAGGTTGGGATCCATCATAAAAAGGTTATTACCAAGATTGAGGGTCAGCCAAATGTAAACACAAGTGATCTTTATCATAGATGCCAACATAGAGTCCATATGGATCTTTGGATGATAGGCCCTTATATTCTGTTACTCGTATATTTGGCAACACATAATACATTACTAGCACAATATAATTGTGCTAAGCATGGGCATGATCCACGCGGCTAAGGTTTCCACTCCATTTAACTACTTTTGTCATTATTTTGACAAATAATTTCACATAAATACTGTGTGGTGCAGTGGTTACGCTAGCTATTTAAAAAGGCATGAGGTCATGGCCATGGCTGCTAAAACAAACTCCAAAATTGAAGTAATCTGGTCAAAAGAGGCCCTCCGGTACAAATACCCATCAGATCAATTTAGGAAAATGAATTATCAAAAGATAGTGTGGCTATAGACCAAAGTTAGTGATTCTTTCCATTGACTTTCCTAATTAACAAGCTATATATAGTATTCTTTCTTTCTTCTTATCTGTGGTTAAGGGCCTTTTCACTAGTATACTTCTTTCTGAGATCTCAATTTGGATTGAAAAAGAAAATGACACGAGCCCCTTAAAAAACCCTTTAGACGTCATGGGGTTCAAAGATACAATTCAGGAAACCAGCAATATCTGCAATGCCTTGGTCAATGCAGTAGAACGTTGATAGTAGGATTCAGGAATACAAATATGAATAGGAAGGTCATATTATATGCACCCAATGCCTTGTCACTAGTATACATATTATATGCTCTTTTTAGCCTTGTTTTCACTTTCTTCCTTTGATTTTTTGTTGCTTTTGCTTCCTTATATGCTCTAATTCCCCTTTTGTGCCTTCCCAGTTTCTAGTGTTGTCTGTGTTGGAAGGTGTGGACTATGGACCGGGGGATAGGAACATGTGCTTAGAGTCAACATAGGGATTTTTTCCTATTTAGACCAAGGAAAATGACCATCATAACTTCTATTGTAATTCCAATGATCCCTCAATAAAATTATTGTGCCACAAGTGTTTGTGAATCAACCCTGTCTATACAAATTTTGGACCACTGTTGACGGGTCAATGCCTCAATGGCCCAATGATGATTTCATCAAATGATCCAAGCTGTCTGCCATGAAATGCTAGAGATAAAGATAATCTGAATGGGGGACCCATCACATCAGATGAAGTACTACTATCTTGATTGTGCACGCATCATGTGATGAGTGGATCACCTTAGGTTTAACTTTTTGACACACAAATTATATCCAATTTAATCCTAAATAAATCATGAGTGTTGCTTTTATATGACGGACAAATTTAAAAAACACCACGTAGAAAGATTTCTTGATCTCTTCCCATAGCACACACAGATTGTTTGAAATTGTGATTTTGATTTTCTATAGGTATGCCTGAATGGTATGTTAATTCATTTGTGTGATTCAAAAAATTATGTCATAGTTGATGTTGTTGATTTCATGCTTCAATTGACCCGTTCATCACAAATGTTTCCAGTAATTTACCTTATGATCAGCCTGTTAAACACAGCATCGCCATTTGCCACACAAATTTCAGTAATTTCCAAGATTTGGATTACATAAAAGTCCTAGGTTTGGTTTGCATCCAAATCCACCCAATTCAGCATGATAGATATGATTATCAAGATAATGGTTTCAAAATGGGAGCTGATGGATTACAATGGAAGAATCAACAGCTTCTCTACTACTGTGCACCATTGAGAAACAATGTTGAATAGAAGAATACCCATTCTGAAAATAGATGGCCCAAGAAAAAAAAAAGTGGCTCAATAGTTGAACTAGAGAAATAGCTCCTCAACATCACCACGGATGCATGGAACTGATAACTGATTGCATGATTTTATTGCTGGTTTGGTGTGTTATTCTTCCAATTTACTTGCTGGTTTGGTGTGTTATTCTTACAACTTACTTTTCTTCATTGTTGTTTCTTAGAGTTCCAGCCCTTAAGTTGTTGTTTCAGAGTTACTTAGGTGGCATCCCCTTTCTTGTATCAGGTACTGCATCAGGTTTGAGCACTCATACATGAGTTAGAGTTTTTGGATTCCTTCTGTGTGGTATATGGTTTTTAATTTCTTAATGATATTAGTTCCATGGTTTTGAAAATGCAACCCTGTTTACTTTTATCCCATGATTATTTCACATCTTTGATTATCACAAAAGTGTTGCAGATTGTTCATGTTTTAGTGGGAAGTATTGTGATTTTCTTATTATGAAAAATCTAGTAAACATCATGTTAGGGATCGGAAACACACGCACGATCTACGAGACAATCAATCCATGAGACACGGATTTATGTGGTTCGGCAAGATTGCCTACGTCCACAGGAGATTCACGCCGTTCACCATTATTGGAGATTCCCACAAGAGTACAAGCACTCACTGTCTCTCTTGCTCTCTCTCAATTTCACCATAAGTACAATGCTTTCACCACCCAGTATAAATATATGAAGCCCTAAACCCCTAGACACCCACAACCATCGGATCTGGCCTTATAAGAGCTGGTCCATATTAAACCGACAAATTACAGATAAACCCCTGTAATAGAATAAAGTCTAGATCAGGCTTCACCAACTCATCAATCTCCCACTTGAAGACTGAATATACTGAATGGCTTTGACAATAATAGAACACGGCTAAGAACCTCGATACCTCATGTTCATGCTTGAAGACTAACTGAAGTTGAGCATAGCTTCAGTTTCTTTGTAGTCACCACCTCTGTGAACATATCTGCAGGATTCTCACTTGATAAAATCTTCTTCAGTTTCAACACCTTTTCTTCCAGAAGCCACCGTATGAAGTGATATTTGATCTGAATGTGTTTGGTTTTTGGATGAAATGCTGAATTCTTTGTAAGATGAATGACACTTTTACAATCACTGTAAAGCCTGTTGGACTCTTGCTTCTTACCCAACTCTTCCATTAACTGGTGTAACCAAATCATTTCCTTATTAACTTCTGTAGCGGCAGCATACTCTGGTTCTGTGGTTGAAAGTGCAACAACGTCCTATAGTTGTGACTTCCAACTGATTGCTGCACTACCCAATGTGAAGACATATCCTGTAGTGCTTCTACTTTTATCAAGATCTCATGCTAAGTCCGAATCAACATAGCCATATAGTATGATCTCTGATCCTCCAAAACACAATGATGCATTAGTGGTGCCTCTCAGATATTTGAGAATCCACTTAACTGCCTCCCAATGTGCTTTTCCGATATTACTCATAAATCTGCTTACAACTCCCACTCATGAGCAATGTCTGGTCTAGTGCAAACCATAGCATACATCAAGTTGCCAACAGCTGAAGCATATGGGACCTTGGACATGCTGTCCTTCTCCTGTTCTGTCTTAGGAGACCACTCTTTTGAGAGTTTGAAGTAGCTAGCCAGGGGAGTGCTAACTTGCTTAGCACTTTGCATGTGGAACCTGTTTAAAACCATTTCAACATATTTTGCCTGAGACACCTTCATTGTGTGATTTTTCTTGTCTCTGCTAATTCTCATGTCGAGAATCTGATTTGCAGCACCCAAATCCTTCATTTCAAATTCCTGTGACAACTGTTTCTTCAAATTGTTTATTTCACGCATATTTGAACTTGTAACAAGCATATCATCTACGTACAAGAGTAGAATAACGTAACAATCATCAAAACTTTTAAAATAACAACAATGGTCTGCATGACCCCATTTGTAACCTATGTTGCACATAAACCTGTCAAATTTAATGTACCATTGTCTTGGGGCTTATTTCAAACCGTATAAACTCTTTTTGAGCTTACACACCATTTCCTCGTTTCCTGGTACAACATATCCCTGTGGCTGATGCATATAGATGTCTTCTTCCAAGTCACCATAGAGAAACGTTGTTTTCACATCTAACTGCTCCATATGTAAATCTTCTACCGCCACAATGCTCAAAACACTTCTGATTGTGTTCAATTTAACCACAGGAGAAAATAACTCAGAGCAATCAATACCTACCTTCTGCTGGAAGCCTTTTGACGATCTTGACTTGCTCCTTGATTTTTGTCTTCCATGACTTTGCTCTCTCAGATGATCTTCCTTTGTTTTCCAAAGTCACCTTGTACATAATTTTTGAGATATTCTCAATGTGCAGTAGTATGAAAGGACGCATCAGAATCTATAACCCAAGATTCAGATTTATAAGAATTAAAGCATCTTGAACAATATCACCTACGACATTTGCAGAAGCTTCGTTGTCCTTATTACCGTTCTTATGCTTGTTTTTCTTTGGTGGAGCTTTGTAGTTCTTTTTCAAATGTCCTTTCTTGCCACATTTCCAGCGCTCGATCTTGCCACAATTCTCTGATACCATTTGTTAGGAACGGAAACACACGCGCGATCTACAAAACAATCACACATTTAATCCACGAGATTTAGATTTACGTGGTTTGGCAAGATTGCCTATGTCCACGAGAGATTCACGCCGTTCACTATTATTGGAGATTCCCACAAGAGTAAAAGCACTCACTGTCTCACTTTCTCTCTCTCAATTGATCTTCCTCCGTTTTCTACATTCAATGCACTTCTTGATGATTCACCTGAAGGTTTCCTGCGAATTTCCTCATCAAGGATAGGACTCACAACATCATCAAATTTCAGCTTGGTTGATCCTGAAGAATTACTTAGTGATGTAACCATACCATTCCAGTTGTTCGGTAAAGAAGATAAAACCAACGAAACCCAAATTCCATCCTCGAATTGTACACTAACCGAGGATAACCAGCTCATGACCGTGTTAAACTCGTTCAGGTGTTCAGCAACAACCCCACCTTCAACCATCTTCATGTTAAACAACTTTCTCATCAACAAAACTTTATTTGAGGCGGAAGGTTTTTCATACATTCGTGATAAGGCATCTTTAATGGTTTTCTCCTTTGATATATTGAATGTAACAGACTTTGATAGAGAGAGACGAACTGTACCTAAGGCTTTCCTGTCTAGTACCTCCCATTCTGCATCTGACATTGTTGCGGGTTTCTTGGCTTTTCCCCCAAGCGGCAAGTAGAAGCTCTTCTGGAACAAGAGATCCTCAATCTACATCTTTAGTGGTTTATGCCATTAAACTTCTCAATTATGAACTTTGTGTCGTCCGTCATTACTCCCACTCAAACTAAGTTCAACTTACTTGATGAATTCTCCGCCTGTCAAACTGTCAATCCCTTCCGTCTACCTTGTAAATCTCATCGATACGAATCCAACAAAAAAACGGAGTGCAACTCTAAGTCCGGATGGCTTCAGAAATCAAGAATCAATTATGGCCACTGATTCTAGTCAACCTTGGTTGTTGACCATATTGCTGGCGTCAGGATGACGTTAGCCCTACTGGTTGTTGAACGGCTGGGCTTCTCCTGCATGGACTGGGCGAGGTCAGACCTAACCTAGACTAGAACTTGGCCTAGAAACTGACCCAAATGGGTTCTTCTTCTTCCTCCCAACGCTTGCAACAGGCGTTGTGCTTCCTTCTGGTGGTTGTCTTCTGCGGCAACGGTGGGAGGGCGGCCGAACTAGAGAGATGACTATGACGGCAGCCCGAAGATGGCGATTGTGCGGCGACGGAACTTCGGATTTCTGCTACTGCCGGCGGCGCTGCAACTGGGTTTCTACAAATCACAAAATCCAAACTGATGTCCGGTGAGATCTGTGTTCTTCGGCGATGGCGAGGAGACGACGACTGATGTGACTTCCTTCATCTCCGGCGACAATTGCAGCGGCAAAAAACATAACCTTTCTTCTCTGCGGTCGACTTAAATCTGGTGTGAACCCTTCTTCTCTGGGAATCAACCAAAACTGGATCAGGCTTGGTTTCTGCAACAGAGTCTAATCTATATCCGTACCCAAACCCTTTGTTTACTGTGTGGCGAACTCAAGAGATCCAGATGATCTCTTCTCTAGGATTAAAGCCAATCACGATCGTGGATCATGCGCAACACCAAGCCCTAGGAAAATCGTTGGCTCTGGCTTTGATACCAGTTGTTAGGGATCGAAAACACACGCATGATCTACGAGGCAATCAATCCACGAGATATAAATTTACATGGTTCACGTTGTTCACTATTATTGGAGATTCCCATAAAAGTATAAGCACTTACTGTCTCAATTTTACCATAAGTACAACGCTCTCACCACCCAATATAATTATATGAAGCCCTAAACCTCTATAACAAATGGTCCAGATTAAACCTATAAATTACAGATAAACCCCGGTAATAGAATAAGGTCTAGATCAGGCTTCACCAACCCATCAAATCATTTGTTTTCTCAAGGATTCTAACTATGCATTGGTTTGTACCTAGTTGCATACGAGGCTAACACCTCTGCATATTTCATTTATCCATGGCTCATGCCCATAACCTATGAAGACCATTCTCAACCTATCTAATAGTGAATCCCCTCCACGTAGGAATAGAAATAAGAGTTGTATATTGTTTCATTTGTTCCCTTAGTGGGCTGAGTATTATTAGGATTTGAATTATTAAAGTCATAGAGGAGAGTATTCATTTTTCTCCCGTTGATTTATTTCTCATCTCATTTTTAGTTCTTCACTATACTAACAAATAGACCCTAAGAGATATTTCCTTACACTTAAATTCAATCACTTAGACTTTTTTCTCTTTTGTTTCAGACTGACGGTCCATTAGTTGCGAAAAACTATTATGGACAAGAGTTGGACTCTGGAGTCGAGAGTGAGCATTGCATATGAAAAAGGGGTCAAATGATTCCTTGACTTTTCATTTGCTAATGCAGTATCAATGGATATGATCAAATGTCCATGTAAGAGTTGCAGTAACATATACTATAGATCTCGGGATGAAGTATATGAACATTTAATATGCGATGGATTTGAAAAGAGTTACGCCCATGGTGTTTGGATTTTTCATGGGGAAAAATATGCCTTGGATGAAGATGTATCGGATGAAGTTGATGATATGCACCGAATCTAGTTTACAAGAACCTGAAGAAAGGCCAAATGCAGGAGCAGAGAAATTTTACAAATTGGTAGAAAATGCCGACCAAGAGTTCTACCCGGGATGCAAGAATTTCACCAAGCTTGCTTTTGTTGTGCGATTATACCACATAAAGTGTCAAAGAACGTAAAATTCCTGCGAAGATTGTGCGTCACTTTCCTTTGAAGCCAATGCTTCAGCGACTTTTCATGTCAGATAAAACATCTTCCTTCATGAGATGGCATGTAGAGGGCCGCACCAATGATGGGGTTTTAAGACATCCTGCCGACTCCTTAGCATGGTGAAGTCTGGACAACTCATAACCAGATTTTTTCGTGGAGACTCGTAATGTTAGACTTGGATTAGCAAGTGATGGCTTTAATTCATTTGGTACAATGAATATTGCCCACAGCACATGGCCTGTTGTTTTGATTCCATACAACTTGCCACCATGGATGTGCATGAAGCAACCTTTTTTTTGCAATGTCATTGCTTATTCCTAGTCCTTGTGGACCTGGGAATAACATTGATGTATATTTGCAACATTTGGTGGATGAGTTGAAGGAGTTATGGGAGGATGGATTACACACTTGGGATTCATCATCCAATCAAAATTTTCTAATATGCGCAGTATTGTTGTGGACAATTAATGACTTTGCTGCATATGCAAACCTGTTAGGATGGAGTACTAAAGGTCGCTTTGCTTGTCCTCATTGCAATGAGGACACTTGTTATTACTACTTGTCACATGGAAAAAGTTATGTTATATGAGTCATCATCGTTTCTTGGATGATGATCATAGGTTCCGTCGTAATAAAACAAAGTTTGATGGAAACATGGAATTCAGAGCTGCTCCTCTATCAAGATCTAGGACGGAGCTCTTGCGTCAGTGTTTTGACATCAACATCACATTTGGAAAACATAATTACAATTCATCCAGTAAGAAGAGAAAATAGGATGATAACACCAAGGGTTTATGGAAGAAAAAGAGTATATTCTTCACATTACCATACTGGGAGCATCTTTTGATACGACACAACTTGGACGTTATGCATATTGAAAAGAATATATGTGACAGTATAGTTGGGACATTGTTGAATATTGAAGGAAAAACAAAGGACACCTTAAAGGCGCATCTAGACTTAAAAGATATGGGTATAAGACTTGCGCTTCATCCATATGCACAAGGAAATAAAACATATTTTCCTTCTGCATGCTTCTCAATGGCTCAGAAAGATAAAGATATTTTTTGCAAGGTATTATCTCGGGTGAAGGTTCCAGATGGTTACGCAGATAATATATCACGTTGTGTGCGCTATTTTTTTGGATTGTTAGCTTGTATGTTGAAACTCTTTACAACATGTTTGATCTCTTTCCTTAACATTAGATTCAACGGATTGAACGGATTAAACCAATCCGGTCTAGTTCTACATGGATTGAATCAGATCAGCATTTAATAGCCACAGATAGGTGACGGATTCCAAATGCATCAATCCGTAGGCAACATATTGGTGGCGGATTCGGCCTAATCCGCACCAATTCCATCCATGTACACCCCTATTACTTAGTGAAATTTTCCTTTTTTATATGCCCCCACAAATTTATTCTTATCTGGAGCCCACCTATATTCATTCTCATAAGGTTCTTAGGGAGATGGATAAATTTTGGACCGAGATAAATGAGTGCAAAGAATTGACCCTTCAAGATTACAATTGTGACCACCTTCTTCAAGTGCAGCCATTGGGGTTATTTTGTAACATGTTTAGGAGAGCATATCAATCAAATGCACTCTAGCATAGATATGGGTCGAAGTTTGGTTTGGCAGTGGTTAATTCTATAATTAAAAAAATGATTATTGAATATTTAAAAGAATAACTTTTATATATAATATTGAGTATTTTATCAAAGAAATCACATTAGATGTTAATCACAACAAAAAAAAGCCCTTTTAGTTTGCCTCATAAAGGAGTGGTCCTCAGGGGCCACTTCTATTTATTTTTTTACATCACACATTGCTCACTTAATTTTTTTCACATGACATGGGGAGCATCAATATCAACTCTTCCTTGCATTTATAGGAGAATTTCAAAACATAATAAATATTAATCCATAACCATTCAAATTGACATTTCGAAATTGGTACATGAGGACTTTGATTGATCGAATTTCTTAGAAAAAAGATATTTTGAAATTCTCCTAACAATAATTCCTCTATATAAACTAACTCCAACAACACTAGTAGATTTTTTTAAAGGAAATTTCTTTTTGCAAGGCTTACCTTTCAAAAATAAAATAATAAATAATAACACTCGTAGATTTAAAGCCAATTGATATTATCTGAAATGTGGATCAAAGATGAACGAGCTTGGACAACTCTGAGGGTTTGTTTGGCCACTAATAAAGTGGAGTAAAATAAAGCCTCCTTTCACCAGACAAGAAAAGACCAAGGGTCATATCAAAAGCAAAAAGATTTTAAATTTCCTCCTTCATTTAAAAAAAAGTTAAAAAGCAACATTCTCAGGCCACTAAAAGACAAAAATTCATCTACCTTTTACCCAAAATGTCAAAAAGATTCTTTATCAAGCCACTAAAAATAATTTTTCATCATTGATTAGACCCCATAATATTTTATTTTCTCGTCAATCTTCACTTCACTTCAGTTCACCCTACAAGTATTTTTACCAAACTAACCCTCAAGGAACATCTAAGTGTCCTCTCCGTTCCCCATAAATTGAAGTAGTGAGTTGTGCAAGTGTAAATCTTTGCATCTCTACAAATTAGGATAGTTATTAATTATTTTGCATTTAATTTATTTCAATCCCAAGTTCTACTTTTTTCATCTATTTTCTTAAAATTTGATTTTCTATAACTATCTTAATTTTTTCTTAAAAAAAACTAAATTGTCTTAAATTTTACTGACCTCTTATTTTTCTTTATTCAAAAACTAAATATCCATTCCCACTTTATGTTATAAACTCTAAGTAATCATGTATGGACTTGAATAGACCTGGGTCGAGACCCTGGACCCAATTATAAATCGGATCCTAGTTCATTGACTCCTTTCTCTCTCTCTAAGTTGTGTGTGCGTGTGTGAAAAGTAACCTCCATCTCTGTATGCTTTTGGTGGGCCACTGACTCCTTGGATGGTTGTATGTTTCATTTGTATGCAGTCAAACCGTATCTTTAAGGGTATCTAAGGTTGATCAACACTGAATACTAACCTAATGGTAATCAATTCGCGATGTCATCTAAACAAAATATAAGATGGTAATTAGAGATTGCAAAACCTTAGATATTTGATCAAGAGACTATGAACGGTCTGGATTAATGAAATGTGGGCCACATAATGCATGTTTTAATTGTCCAATTAAAGTTTCATTATTTTCCACCTTCATTTGATCACTTTATTTTGATTAAATGGTAATTATGATACGTAGAGAATAGTAATGAATCACCATACCACAACAACAGTCAGCTACAAATCAAGATCAAAAGATGTGAAATTTCATATCATGCAATCCATTATTCATATTTCACGTAGTTTCATTCCTCGTGGTATTTATTGTTCACTTTATGGGAAAGACCAATGTATTAAAAATCATATCAGAGAGTTAACTAGTAGAGCGGATACTTTGGTCTAACTCATATTCAACCGGATCTGGTTAAGAAATATTTTAGGTGTGTCTAATCTGTTCAACAAATGGTTTTGAACCTTTTTTTTTTAAATTGGATTTAGTTATAAAATAAAAATATGTAAAATAAGCTCAAACTCACTTTAGCTCGAGAATCTCCGAAGCCAACTCAATTCAACAACTAAACCCAAGTCAGTCAAGACTTTATACATAAGAGACTTTTTTTTTTGTTTTGCTTTTTTTTTTTTTTTTTTTCATCATAGCCTAAGATACCGAGTCTTGACTATGTCAACCTGAGTCTTGCCATTTTTTTCCAAGTCTAGCCAAAAGATTATGAACTAAGTTTTTATAACTAGTTCTAGATTTATTGCCATTTCGGTTGATTTCAACCGAGTCAAGCAAGGTTTGAACTATGACCAAGCTTTTATAACTAGTTCAGGATTTATTGCCATTTCGGTTGATTTCAACCGAGTCAAGCAATGTTTGAACTATGACCAAGCTTTGAAACTACGTTTTGCATTTAAATTTGTTTCGTTCAAAAATGAAAAGGGAGAACTCTCATTCATTCTTGAATTTTACAGAAAGATGTGAAGGCGACTTGCACATGTATTTAATTGTGCTTTAGGAAGTCATCTCCACTTTTGTTTACATGGGTTCTGTTGTCTCACCTTCTGAGTGCATGTTGTTTACAAATTCTTATACAAATCCCTCGTCAGACTAAGGTGATCAAATGAAAAGAGAGAGGGAGGCTACTGTCTTCAGAAAGTTGCTCGAGACGAAGTTGGGGAAATCTTCATCGTAGTTTCCTCCGCCAATCTTTGTAATTCAACACCCTCATGTGGAAGAAGAGTTGACAGTGATGTATGAGTCAAAAAAGCAAAAACACCTCTGCTCTTCTTCTCCGGTGTGAGAGAAACAAAGACTGATTTTTTAGAAACTGTCACTCAATCTTCAAAACAATTGTTGCCTGGTTCTCACCTTGAGAAGAAAAGAAAAGTATTGTCGCGACCTCGGACCGGGCCCCCGAGGGACTGATCTGGGATCGGGACTAATAATGATAATCTACGTCAACAGTTTAATAATACCATACATTTATTTAATTTCTCACAGGTGTCCGCGGTGAGGATATCACAACCATAAATGAATATTTCTTTTAAGTGCGGAAGCGTGTAGCAATTCAAATAGCCAAACCATCCTTGGTCAAGAAGATAACATCAAGTATGAAATACTGTATCAGAGTGAGCAATGATCTATAACGTGTTACCCAACGTAAGTTAAAGTTTATACAATTAACATTTAATTACATTTCCCAAAAATAGAGGCCCACAAGGCCAATATAACCCAAAATACCAATCCAAATAATGGTTAAACAGTTTCCCAAAATATCAAGTCTCTCATAGCAACCAAACGTCTACATGACATCATCAGCACGCCACTCAACTAATTGTTGCGGTTCTACGACCCCATCCTCGTGCTCCTCCTCGGGATAGCCAACAACGGGACCTGAGTACCAAAGCGTAGGTCAAATACGACGGTTTGGCAAAATGGATAAAACACACTGACAATATGATAATAAATGAATTTACCTTCAAAACCTGTAAACCTGTTTAAATAACAATTTCTATGAACGAGATAAAATATTTATTCAATTACCAGGATGCAACGTAAAACATGTAAGGTAACCAAAGAAACGGGAAACAATCAAGATAGCAACCACACGAAGCTAAGTCCTCTATCACTAAAGTGATAGAGCAATAACTAGGCACTGATCTCAGTCACTCGAGGTGAGGAGAAACAGTGGATCTTTTAAATACATATACATATACATATACTATACATGACCACGGTAGCGAGCCGGGCATCGGAGACCACAGTAGCAATCTGCGGCATCGGGACAAGACCACGGTAATGACCGGGTAGCGGGATCCAAACTGCAGCTGGCGGGACAAGAAGGGGATCTCCAAGTCGATGGATCAGACCAACATGATTATCCAAGCTTAGTGGTGCTGACTCATAGGTCAAATACAATCGAGACATGTGCAATTAAATCAAGTACAATAGATACACGGGCAAGATGGGGGTGCTCAAGGGCACACTATCATTTCATGTGGTGCAATGCACTTCAAGACAAGTAGCTATTTCAAGAATAATTCTATGCTTTCGGGAAAACAGGGCATGTAGTATAAATCTCGGGATCGATAAAGCACAATAAACAATTTACATTTTTGGGTAAAGTATCTATTTGAAGTGAATAGGGACTCCGTATGTCAGTCTACTAACAATCTGGTACTCTTTGAGTTTGGGGACATCCCGGACTCCTTATACACTCTGAATTTTCAAAACCTCAATTGCAATCTTCGTGATATGGTTTCTTTCCCAAATGACCTCATACAATCCATAATAGTTCTCCTTGACATAGAGGGTTCCCAAAGAATAGTCCCAATACGTTGAACTAGTTAATCATTGTCTCAAACATAGCATTGCCCAACAGGGCCCATCGCTCGAGCGGACTGGAGAGTTCGCTCGAGCGAGTTGCTCTCTGGAATGGTTGTTTGGTGGGTTCGCTCGAGCGGATGTGAGGTCGCTTGAGCGAACTCATTGGGTCGAGCGAATATTTAAATGCGTTCGAACGAACAACTCTCTGGAACAAGTTATGGGATGACCGCTCTAGCGAAAAAGGGTGCGCTCGAGCGACCAAGCTACTGGAAAGCTCCGAACCTTTCTCTGGACAGGTCGCTCGAGCGAAGTGTCATGGTCGCTCGAGCGAACTGTCCAGAAACTAATTCCGGACCAGTTCAGCTCCTCTCTATCTCCTCCTTCTACAACCCCTTTTTAGCCACTTTTATACATCAAATGAGGAGTCTAATACTTCATTCAAATTACATCAAATCCTTCACCACATCCATCCCATTCTCCTCCATCCATATCACATTCAATACAAGGAAATAAAGAAGGAAACCATTTCACATAAGAGTACATTTGTGACAAAACAATAAGAGATTAAATGCTATGAACTAACACATCTCTATGACCATAAATGCACCATTAATACTCTATCATGAACATTTATTTCAAAACAAGCAATAAATAGGCATAAATGAAAATCACCCAAAATCAATGAAATCTTATGAAACCTCAATCATCCACTTGCCTTGGGTCTTCTAAACAATGAAATCAAGCTCTAATACTCTTCCAAGCAAGGAATCCAAGCTATGAACAAAACCCCAAAACAAACAAACCCTAAAATGGTCAAACATTGAAATAGCAAGGAAACCTTACAATAATGAGGGTGAAGCTTCTCTAGGGCTAGAGGAACACAAATCTAGAAGGTGGGAATGATTACTTACTTGAGGGTTCTTCACAAAGGCAAGGTGAGCTCAAAGAAAGTCTTGAAATAAATGATTTTCTCTAGCAATGGTGTCAATGGAGAGCTAGGGTGATGAGGAAGAAGATGATGATCTCCACTTCTCAAGTTGTGCAAGGTTGGTGGTGGATTGGGTGATGGAAGGCAAGAGCAAGAAGAAGGCAATGGAAGCCCTAGGTTCTCACTCTCTTGTGCTGGAACAAATGAAGAATGAAATGAAGATGAAGAATGGCTTCCCTTTGTTAACAAATGAGTTGGGTCCCACTACTAAAGGAGCTAGTTTGGTTGAAATCATCTCTTTCGGGACATCAGATGAATTCGACGAAAAAGGAAGAATTGATCGTCAAAATATCTAGTTTCCAAAAAGTATATGTTTCGCGGGTCTCTAGAATATCAAGTTTTGGGTACAGATTTAGTGTGTAATGATTGTTTTGTCCTCAAGGCTATGGAATCGGATTTCGGGATCTCAAACGGGGACGGGATCAACATGAAAGTTGTAGGGATTAACAATACGAATAAAACGGGATTAAAACCATCAATGCAAAAACCTCCGATAAATTCTCAAGCGCATGCAAGGTTATAAAGAATGAACCCCCAAAGGGTCCCACTAACACAAAGCAATAAAAATCCCCCAACACTATTCCAAAAGCTAATCCAAACCCAACTTAGTCAAAATCACTAATCAAGCTTAGAACTAGCACACGACTTAATTAGTACTAATTGAGTTCTCTCGGGTCGGAGTCTTACAAGTATGTCTTTTGTGTGAACAACTGCTGCCTGGTTCTCACCTTGCTGCTCCCCCAAGTCCTTCTTTTATAGCTTTTGAGAGGCCATAACCATCAGAAATCATGGAGGAGTGGGGCGGTATTGAAAACTGCAATTTAATGAAAGTTGTAACTGTTCCTCTTGCAAATCCAACGGCCATTAGAAGGTATAACCATCCAAATCGTGGGTGATAACTGCTCAGCAGCCATTGGAGAAGGTGCGTCCAAATCGTGGGCGATAACTGCTCGGCGGCCATTGGAGAAGGTGTCTGGCGGTTGATGTTTGTGCTGTTTTAACATCCGGCGGCCATGACATGTGCTGAGCGGCCGGTGTCTTGAGAGTTGAAGTGGCCGATGAAGCGTTATAAACAATGGCCGCTTGGAATTCTACTATTATGGTTGGTCAGATTCTAGCGGTTGGAAAAATGACATTTTCCCATGACACTGAGTATCCTGCCTTGAGAAATGTGGTGAATTTTTTTATGCCAACAAAATTCAATTGCAGGCTACTTATGGGCTAAAATATTGGACCCAATATCTACATTGGGTTGGGTTTACCCAACCTAAAACTGAGTGCGAGCCGCAAGCTTACACACTCCGCAATGCATTATGCATCTATCTAATCAATCTTTACTTGGAATTTATACTATTATTTATCCCCACAATGACGTCCATCCATTCAATGATCCATCCAAGAGTTGGTCCAATGTGGAAAACCAGAAGGACCTGAATGTAATATTCCCATTTATTTAGTCCCTTAGGACCGCCCATTTTAAATTCTAATTAAAGGAGAAAGGCCCACAGAGCTAGAAATTTATAGGGTTAAATTTTTGTATAGTACTGGATAACATTTTTAAGGGGCCAAGGATGTTTCATCTCATGAACTCCCAATCACATTGTATGTTAGGGTGGTCCTTCGTATATGCAAATCCTTTTCATTTGAAAATGGAGGAAACAAAATTTTACATTTATAGCTGAACCCACCAAATTACAATGGTAGCACCAACATTCTTACACATCTCTAAATTCAATTCTAGACTTGGCTTCTGTCAACTCCTCATTATTCAAATTCAACATAGAGTCACAGAGCTCCAATAACTAATCTTCAAGGGGAGAGATGTCGGAGTTGCGCCCATCATTATGTGTGCATTGTTGGTTATTTGCCACACGTCGTGCCTGAAATCTTCCATGCTCTTTTATTCCATCTTCTTACCCTTCTCCCTGGTGGTGGATAGATCCATCAGGTTCTTGATAATGTCAAGGTAGTTGGGAGACTCTTTCTTTGACATGGGTTTAACGAAAAGATATGAAACACAATCCTCACAAATATGTTTGACAATACCATCTGAACAAGATTTCATCATCAGTGCCAATGCCATGACTCTCAATCACTCCCATTCATGTTCATGCATAGGTATTTACATGTGCTGATGCATGTGTTGGTGTACATGCATGTGAGAGGGTTTTTATTAAACTACAATTACATTACAATAAGCAATCCAAATTTTGCATTCTCTGAGCTCCAGTTGGCTAAAGGAACAAAACCAATTTTTGGAGAAGTTCTTGTGTAGCAGTAGGGGTCCCATCACTTGAGTTGATTAGTAGGATACACTAACCTTCTATGAAAAGCAGTGTGGCTCAGCCCACAGACTAATATTTTATATCATAGAAACAGTAGGGATATAAGCTAGTGGTCGAATATAAAAGGCAACGGAAACAGGGATATAGACTAATATTTTATGTTGCCTCTAATAATGCCTCTAGGTTTTGGCATGAATGCTAGCTAAAGAAATTTAAGATGGTATCAGAGTCAACCGGTCGCCTGATGAGGAGTACTGAATAGTATTTATGTTGCCTCCTCGCCATAATAACATAGTATGGTTGACTTTATAATACATCCGAACCATCCACACACGTCTCTTTCCACCCCCCACATGTCCCATTATCGGTGGGTCCCTAGGTGGGCCCCATTAAGTTTAACTCTCACCATATGGTGAGGGAAGGATGCACAGGAATATCCCTCATATAAATATGTATATATTCAATTTGTATAAAAAATAGCTTCAGCGGGCATAGCCTGTTAGTAGAGGCATTCCCTTTCAATAAAGATCTCAGATGGGGAACTACTACCTTATTAATATTAATAGTAATATTAATATATATTAATGTATAAAAAAATTACTGGAAGTCCAAACAAATCAAATTTATTCGATTCATTTCACTTTGAAATGAATTGTAGACAAAAAGTTTCAGCAATAGATTTCTAGACTTGGTGGCAACTTATAATTTTTGTACCTCTCCTCACCCTCTTCATTAAAACTTGTCTGTAGCAAATCAGGTTGACATTGAAATTCTTGTGACTTAAAGAAATTTTCATTCTGTTGAATGGCCTAGTTGGTTTTGTTTTTCAAAATGAAACTTATCCGGAATGAAACGTTTCCTAAATTGTTGGAAATGAAATCGAATCCTTAGAGCTAAGTTTCAAACTCAATGTATTAACTATGTTCTAAGGTTAGGCTTTCTCCATCTTATTATTATTGCCAACCCCAACGTAGTTGGGAGTTGGTACAAGCCTTTGATTATTATTATTGTTGTTGCTGTTAACAGACACATTGCTAACATGATAGATCCTCTTAACATTTACTTGTTTTAAATATTTTGTGTAGCTTCTCATGTGTTTTATGTAGGGATGTAAATGGGCCCCTGATTCTTCGATCACCTAAATGTTTTGACCCGTTAAAAACCGAGTTTGGGTTCTTACTTAGGCCCCCATAAGTAAATGGGCCCGTATCCGGTTCCACCTTGGTTCAGACCCATGGACCCGACATATTACCTCAATTTTCGATATTCTTTCTAAAAAACTAGGTTTTTCCCCATATCATTCTCTACCTAGACTCGGACCCCTCCCATATACGGTTCCCGAACCAAGAAACCAGTTCCGAAATGGGTCCGGTTCCACCTTCTCCTTAACGGTTCCAGTTCCGAGTGCACCCTGGGCCGTGCCGGAACCTACCCGTTTACATCTCTAGTTTTATGCCTCGTTGATCTAACGGTTCCTACTTGGGGCTTGAGATTTGTGGCCATCCGCGAACCTAAGACAAGTATCATTTCACTATCGTTGTCACCTAGAAATGATCACAATCAATAAAACCTTCCCAATTGTGCAAAATGTCTTCTACACAAAGATATCCGGCTTCTTTTTCTTCCACAACCCACGTCCTCTATTCTATCATAAATGTCCACTAGTTTAAAAAATTGTGAAACATGTAGGTACGTATCGCATCTCTTTTGTTCAGCAAGTCTTTGCTGATAATGACAAACCTTATGGGTATACATGATTGCAAAATTAATTAATTACGGATAGTTAACAATGGACCGAAACAGACCTGCACTCAACCTCAATTGACTAAGGCCTACGTTCAATATTAACTAAGAGATCATGCAAATTAAAAAAAATTATCAGAAAAAAATGCTTAATCAAAGACTATTACAATACTCAAAGAATGTTATGAAATTGGAAACTCTTACTCGTAGGTAAAGATAGAGTGTTGTTTTGAATATTTAGATATTAAATAAATTATTTACTTAGTTATTATTATAATTGATTGTATTTTAGTTAAATAGGTGGTTAGGTTGAAAGGGACCACGGTACGCCTTAACTTTGTGAGTTGGGCTTGTTGGATAGGTAACTTGACCCATAGTTTACCTAGGCTCAGTGTAGTGGGTATAGTTCTTTTCTAACTCAAACTCTTATTTCTTTAAAACCTAAACTCTTTTCTCCTTACAATTTAAGTTAGATTTCATCTCTTTTTCTCATTCTATTTATACAAAACCATGGTACTGTTTTGCCAAAAAACGGGGGTGGAAAGGGGGAAATGTAAAACGAAGGCTCTGGTGTTGAAATTTCTTTTATTCAATCCTTTAAACGTTATAGAAAGATGTGAAGACGACTTGCACGAATGTTTGCTCGTGTAAGAGGAGTTATCCCCACTTTTATTTACATGGGTTCTTCGTTGCTTCACCTTCCGAGTGCAAGTTGTTTATAATTTTTCATACAACCCCCTTGTCAGGCCTAGGAGATCGAAACAAAGGAGATATACATTAAAGAGAGAGAAGAGGAGTCTGGTGTTTTCCAGAGTTCGCTGGAGACGAAATTGGAGAAGTTTGCAATTTGGCTTCTTTGGGCAATCTTTGTAGTTCATCACCATTGTTTAGGAAGAATGATTAATCAGAGAAGTCTGCTTCAAAACAGCATAGACAATCTCTGTCCTTCCTCCATGGTGAGAGGAACAAAGGCCACCTTTCGGAAACTGCCGCCCAAGTCCAAACAGAAGCGTCAAGTACTGCTTGATTCTCACATTGCTGATAAAGGAGGAGAGAGTTTAAAAAATAGCAAAGTTTCTAGGTTTTTTCGCTGGATCCAGGGGGTTTCACGCTCTCCCTAGTCTTCTTTTTATATCTTTTGAGGAGCTTTAACTGCTGGAGATCATGGAGGAGTGGAGGTGGTTCCAAAACTTTCTTCAGTGGGAAATGTTGATGGTTCAGTGGCCACGAGAAGAAGGAACTGACCAGTTCGTGGGAGATCATGGGCATCAGGTAGCCGGGAGGAAAGAAGTGCGGCTACCAGTGTACATGACATCCAGCGGTCACTTCTTGACTGGAGACCAGCGACTGCTTCATTGCTTTGAGCGGTCAATCTGTTCAAGTGTTGTAACGGCCGATAGGCCTTGTAGGCAGTAGCCGCTGAGGAATTCTCCTTGCTATGGCCGGCCAGACTTTAATGTCATCATTTCCTTATGGAGAAATGACTAATTTGCCTTGGGGAAGGCTATATACGGGTAGCTGGATTTTTTTTTTGTATGTCCACAGGTACCCTTTTCTTCTCCCTCAACTCTATCACTTTCAACTTTCTTTGGCTCATGCAAACTTGCAACCTTGCAACCTAAAATCCAATCAACGGATCTCCGATTAGAGATAACCATCTTCTTCCTTGCGAAAACCTCTTCATCGGGCTATTGCTTTGGGCTTTGGCAAGAGGAACTTTAGTTCGTCTCCTCCAACTGCAAACATAAGGCAAGTATCATTTCACAATCTTTGACAATCATCTTCCTTGCGAAATCCTCTTCATTAGGATATTGCTTTGGGTTTTGGCAATAGGAATTCTAGTTCGTCTCCTCCAAACGCAAACCTAAGGCAAGTATCATTTCACTATCTTTGTCACCTGAAAATAACTACAATCCATAAATCCTTGCCAATTGTACAAAATGTATTTTAGACACAGAAGTCCAGCTTCTTTCTCTTACATAACCCACGTCCTTTATTCTATCATAAATGTCCATTAGTTTAAAAAAAAATGTTATCCATGCAGGTACGCATCATATCTCTCTTGTTCAACAAGTCCTTGATAAGTCCACAAAATTATAGTTCTCATTCATCATTTTATGTTACTTTGTGAACTTAATTAGGGTAATTTGCACTCAAATTCATAGAATTTCATAATTCCATGCATTTGAGCATCAAAGCTGGAATTTTAGTCAAAATCATTCAAAATCATCAATCTTGCATGAATTTTGTGAAATCATGGGTTTACATCATCTTAGTGTCACACCAATTAGCTTTTTTATCATCAATTAGTTCATGGAAAATCATCCAGTTTGGTGCATTCATGTGCATGATCTCATTTGGGTCCCATGCATGACACTTATGAATTTTATACATATGATGGCTGAATATTTTTTTTTATTCTTGTAGGGAATCTTCAGTTAATTGGGACCCGCGTCGAAAAGAAATTAAGAGAAGAAATCCATAGAGAATGTCCAAGCCATGCTATTTCAAGGTGTTTTGCACTCCCCATGTGGTCCCACACCATGGCAAGCTTTGCTACAAATTCAATTTAAGATTTGTTTGAAGAACTTATCAAAGAAAGTGGGCTATAGCATGGGAAATTTTTATGCAAGAGAAGAAGAAAGATTGACACGTCCAAGTTGGAATTTTTCTAAGCATGCCAAGTGAGGTCAGGAGTGTTCCAAAGATTGAGAAAATCTTATTTTCCAGATTTAAGATTTTTTTGGGCCCACACACTTCCATGGACGTCCATACATGAAGATCCCCTTATGTAACAAAATTTGAATTTTTTTTAAAAGCTCTATTGCAAGCAATTTTCGAGATATTTTGGAGGAGTCCAACATGGAAACAATTGCCCACCAAGAAACCAACTTTGGCAAGGAATCTATTCCAATTCAAATTTGTTGCTAACCATGGGCCATTGCTTGAAATCTAAATGAAGATCCCAAAGTAAATAAGGAAACAAAATCAACTTGGTGGAGAATTCTCAGGGAGGCTCAAAAGTATTAAGCACAAAGGGCCATGGTCATGTAGTCCCTTCTCCACAAAATTTCTCATGTGGAAACACACACACACACTCTCTCTCTCTCAACCTTTTTCTCTCTAGAAAAAAAAAGAAAAATCTGTGGGTATTCAGGACTCTGTTCCAGAATTAGATTAGAAGAGTGTGAGAGAAAATTGTAATTGCCATGAAATTTTCAATGAAAATCACATCTTTTGCAATGGAGGAGTAGATTATTTTGGATCAGAGCACCAAAGTGAGTTAAGTGAATTTAATTTTGTTCTATGTCTTTAATTTAATTTTTATGTCCCTATGATGCATGTTTAATAAAATAATAGATCTACCTTCACGCCGCAGGCAAACCTCCGCTTTATATTTTAAATAAATTTATTTTTGAGCAGTTAATCTTTTTTGATAAAATATACTTAGGTTTATATGCCTTTGATATTTTATGCTTAATTTGTTAACTGACGCTCAAAGTAATTTTTATGAGGTGATGGAGACATCGGGTTCTTCTGCTTAAGAATTGAGTTTAAAAAAAATATATCTTCCGGATCAGGAACATTGAGTTGTTTCTGATCTAAGTTATTTGCAAGACAAAAGACTAAATTAAAGTATGTGGACTGAGAATTGAAATTAATTAATGGACTCTTTGTTGCTCTGATCTACCTTTATCATCATTGTTATCCGTTCATCTTGCATAGTAGCTTTATCTCTCATTTAAATCTTGATTTATTTTTATTTTCATTATAAAAAAATCAGATTTTAATAAAAAAAAAGTATTTCAGTAGCGCTCCCTGTGAGATTCGACCTGTACTTGTCACTGTCTCAAAAAGACAGCTGTGCACTTGCAATATTAAAAAATTGAATTTAAATTCACACCAGTCCTCATTATTAATGACAAACCCTATGGGTATACATGATTGCAAAACCAAAACAAAAAATTATAATTACGGACAGTGAACAATGGACTGAAAGAAACCAATACTCACACGCAATTGACTAAGGCATACGTTTAATATTAACTAAGAGAACATGAAAACTAAAAATAAAAAATATCAGAAAAAATGCTGAATCAATTACTATTACTATACTCAAAGAAATGTTCTGAAATTGAAAACTCTTACTGGTAGGTAAAGATAGGGTGGATGTGTCGAATATTTAGATATTAAATAAATCATTCATTTAATTATTATTATAATTGATTGTATTTTACTTAATAAGCAGTTAGTTTGAGTGGACCCATGTTATGCCTGAACTTGGTGAGATGGGCTTGCTAGATAGGTAACTTGACCCATAGTTAACCCAAGTCAAGTTTAGTGGGTATAGTTCTTTTCTAACCCAAACTCTTTTCTCTTTAAAACCTAAATTCTTTTCTTTACAACTTAAGTTATATTCAACTCCTATTCTCATTATATATATAACACCACCGTACTCTTTTCTTCTCCCATATCTCTCTCTCTCTCTCTCTCTCTCTCTCTCTCTCTCTCTCTCTCTCTCACTCACTCACACACACACACACACACACAACTTTTTTGGCTCTTGCAATCTTCAAACCTACTTTTTTGGCTCTTGCAATCTTCAAACCTAGAATCTAGCAGTCAGATCTTTGATTAGAGACGACCATCTTCTTCCTCGCAAAACCCTTTTCGCCGAGAAATTGATTTTGGCTTTGGCAATAGAAAATTTTAATTCGTCTCCTGTAACAGCGAACCAAAAGCAAATACCAGTTCACTATCTTTTTCACCTTGAAATGGTCACAATCCATAGAACATTCCCAATTGTTTTCTGCAGGGCGGGGGGTGGGGGGGAACTAATTCACTATCTTTGTCACCTTGAAATGTTTCCAATTGTGCAAAATGTACGTTCAATATGAACTAAGAGAAAATGAAAATGAAAATAAAAATATCAGAAAAGATGCTGAATCAAAGACTATTATAATACTCAAAGAATGTTCTGAAATAGGAAACTCTTACCGGTAGGTAAAGAGAAAACTGCACTTGGCCTAACATTGGGGGCGTTCATGGTTTGTTTTGGTTTTGGTTTGGGCCCAAAACTTTGGCCCGATCAGCTCAAGGGCCTCGAAGTTGAGGTGAATCCCAGCCACTTGCAAATATATATTCCATTTGCAGTAAGTCTGTGAGGCATAATCTTTAAATATAGGCTTGCTCAAGCTTGACTTATCCAGTTGTCTACTAGAAAATCAAGCTTGATGTTAACCTAAGGGCCTAAAGACAACTTAAATCTAGCGTAATGTTGGCCAAGCTTAACCCATGAGCACACATAATTACACCTTGATTGAGTTGGCAACTGAACCAATTTGAAGAGCGTGGCTTTTTAAGCCATTTAAAAATAAGAAGTACCCTAATCGAGTTTGAATTATTGACACGTGGAATGGGGTTGCAACCTAGCTGCCCCAACATAAAAGAGAGGCATGGGACCATATTTTCGTATAGTAAATTGATGTATTGTAAAATTTAACTCTCAAAGTGTTTGGACGAAAAAGGAAAGGGTATAGCAGTATTTTGACATGATATAAGTAGTCAAACTCCTTAACCCAATTATAATAAGGGTGTTGCTATTTGGACACCAAAATTTTCTTTTCAAACACAAGGAAACTTTTTTTTTATTACATTCATGCCCCTTGATGAAATGACCAAAATGGACATAATTCAACAAAAACTCAAAACCTATTTTCTTTTCACACACACAGGCTGCTCTTCTTCCTCTCTCACTCATCTCATTCTTCACTTTCTCCATCTTCTTTAGGCAACTCATCTTCACTCACATTCCTCCATTTTCTTCTCCTATTCCACCCATTTACTTTCCACTTCTCACTCTCTACTTCCTCCATCTACTTGTCTACTAATCTTCACTTACATTCCTCTACTTTCTAGTGCAATGAAGGAAGAAAGCAACAATCAAATTGGACCTTTAAACCAAAGTAGTAGTGGAAAGGTCAGTTCCTTTGTTTGTTTGTGTTTTTTATTTTTTTACCTCTTTTTTTAAGTTTTTCTCACCTAGAACGAGTTGCAGGGTCTCGATATGTACGGAATTTCAGGTCCGAACATATGCCATATGTTCGGAAATTCAGGTCCGAACATATGGCATTTGTTCGGATGTTTCATACCGAACAGTGACATATTATTATGTACTTCCTGCAGGTCTCTACGCAGGAAAGTCAGGTTGGATCGGAGTTTGTGATGGATTATACCAGTGAGTTTATAACTCAAGAGGTATGTCTGATTGTGAATTTATTACTCAAATTACAAATATTTGTTACTAAATTCATATTAAAATTGTTTACTGTAGATATTTCACAGTCGCGATTTGTTGATCAGTTGGGCTCGTGGTGTAGGACGAAAAAACGGGTTTGTCATTGTGGTAAAGGTTTCAAATGCTGCTCGGATAGGTGTCAAACCTAGAGTACTCCTTGCATGCGAGAGAAGTCGACAATATAAGCATGAAGAGGGCCAAAAGCGAAAAAGGGTCAAACAAACCGGTTCAAAAAAATGTAGATGCCCTTTCGCATTAAAGGGCATAAAGTTAGACTCAAATGATGATTGGATGTTGGAGGTCATATGTGGTGTGCATAATCATTCGGCAGCAGAACATTTAGAGAGGCATTCTTTTGCAGGCAGATTATCAAAGGAGGAAACTCAGTTGCTGGTTGATATGTCCAAGAGCATGGTTAAACCAAAAGAAATTTTGGTTACGTTGAAACAAAGAAGTGAATTAAACGTAACCACAATGAAGACAGTATACAATGCACGCTACAGATATAAAGTTAATGATCGGGGTGGAAGAAGTCAGATGCACCAACTGCTTGGGAAGCTAACAGAGCATAATTACATTGAATGGCATAAGACTTGTGAGGACAACGATACTATAACTGACTTGATTTGGATGCACCCAAGCAGTTTAGATTTATTACTTGCATTTCCACATGTTTTGATAATGGACTGTACTTACAAGACCAATCGTTATCGCATGCCTCTATTGGAGGTTGTTGGAGTCACATCCACAGACATGACTTTTTCTGTATGCTTTGCATACCTTCATGCAGAACGTGAAGATAATTATGCATGGACATTGGGTGTATTGCGTTCTATTATTGGTGATGGTATTCTTCCTGACGTCATTGTGACGGACAGAGAACTATCACTCATGAACGCCATTAACAGAGTATTCCCGAGTGCAACTCATTTATTATGCAAATGGCATATTAATAGAAACGTATTGGCGAGATGCAAAAAGTTGTTTGAAACTAAAGAGAAATGGGACAGGTTTATTATGAGCTGCAATATGTTAGTGTCTTCATCAACAGAAGAGGAGTTTGGTGAACAACTACGTAAGCTAAATCAAGAATTCAGTATGTATCCTGATGCACTCAATTACGTGAAGGGTAATTGGTTAGATCCTTACAAGGAGAGATTTGTGTCCGCATGGACATACAATAGTATCTATTTTGGGAATACTACTTCGAACAGGTACTTTTAAAAAGATACCAATTATTTGATTTATGCCTATTAATTACTGTGTCTCACCTCTTAACAATCATATGCAGGGCTGAGAGTTCACATGCACAGCTTAAGAGGCAGCTGGGATCAAGTCAATGAAATTTTGAAGCGGTTTGGACTAAAATCACAATTTGCTTGAGTTGCAGCATACCGGTATCAAAGCTTCATTTGAGAAAAGTAAGACAATTGTGCAACATAATTTCAAGCCGGCCGAATACAAAGAGCTTCGTGGTAATGTCTCTAAGAATGCACTTGAGAAAATCTTAACAGAAACCAAGAGAGCCAACGTAGTTGGAATTGACGCCAGTGTTTGTGGTTGTGTTATTCGACGCACACATTGATTACCATGTGCACATGAGATTGCAGAATATATAAGTCAAGGGCGGCATATTCCTCTAAGTTGCATACATCCGCATTGGTGTAAGCTTGATATGTTGCCTACTGCCCCGTCAACAAGTTCTTCTATGGGCCTGGATTGTAAGGCAGATTTGCAGTTACTGGAAAAGCGGTTCAATGAATATGATTCCACAAGAAAACTGCAACTTCTAAAGAAGATACGAGAACTATCAAAACCAGAAAGTACTCATTTGATAGAACTTGAAGTAAAATCAAGAACAAGAGGTAGACCAAGTATGAAAGTTGACACCTCAACCCGACGAGATCCAAGCGCATTAGAGTTGGTATCGTCTGCACAGGATAGCTACTCTCCTAATTCAGTTGCAATGACAGAAGTTACAGATAAAGGACGATTAGAATGCAAACCAAAGAGAAGAGAAAAGATTAGTGCGATTCGTACGAGGTCAAGGAGCATTAATAATTTTGTTCTCTCATTTCCTGTGGGGTTGAGGCCTTACATTCGACATGTAAAGGACGTCGCAGCTGATGGTAACTGTGGATTCAGAGCCATCGCTGGTTTGGTTGGACTAGCCGAGGATGAATGGAGACAAGTTAGGAGAGATTTATTACAAAAGTTGCTTGCACATGTATACCACTACAAACAATTATATGCGGTGGAGAACAGAGTTGAGGAATTGGTGGAAGCATTATCATACTATGATGACAACCCATCGATGGACAATTGGATGACTATGCCTGACATGGGGCACATCATAGCGTCTCATTATAATTTGATGTTATACCACTTGAGCATAGAACAGTGTCTGACTTTCCTCCCATTGCGGTCTGTGCCAGTGCCGACACCTTCTCGGAACGAGCGAACAATAGGTTTTGTTAATCGAAATCATTTTGTTCAATTATTCTTAGTACCTGGTCATCCAATTCCGCCTATTGCAAATAAGTGGAGACAATTTCATCACTGTTGTGCGAATGGTTGGGAGACTCCATACAGGGATCGGATTGTACAATTCAAAGAGCTTGTAACTCCAGATGTATCAACATGTGAGATAATTGATTTGGACTGAATAGAACTACATGGTGTATGTGAGACTTTATGTTGCATGTAATAACTATTTTTAAACATTTGATGGAGTTTGGAATGTGTTTTAGTAATTTCTTTTTATTGTATTTAATGAATGCTTTGATGTATGAAGAAATTTTAAAACTACTAGGATGTATTGGTTTTGCCGGCCGAATACAGACAGGTTTTTAAAGGTGATGGGAGTTACAGTTAATGTTCGGAAACACAGTGCTGAACAAACTGGATTTGTTCGGTACTGTGTTTCTGAACAAACCTGATTTGTTCGGCACTATGTTTCCGAACATACTGGGTTGGTTCGGCACTGTGTTTCCGAACAAACTAGATTTGTTCGGCACTGTGTTTCCGAACATTAACTGTAACTCCCAATATATGTTCAGTTTGTCCATTTCGAAGATTTTCTTTGAAGATATATGGTTCTACATCTGTAACAATTCAAGCATATTCCAAACATAAAATCAAAGGTAAAGTAAACAAAATACCATTTGAATTAATTAAGAAAGTACAACCACTTTCCAAATAAAAGACAACTTAAAAGAGGTTCCAAGTCTTATAACAACCATCCAAATTACAAAAATAAATAAAAAATGACTACAAACATTCATTTTTGTTAGCCAAACTTCTTCATAATTTCAGTTGTTCCTTCCCCTTGTTGACCTGCTGCGGGTGTAAATCTGTGAACTCATGTGGGAATGTCGAATGGTTCGTTGAGCATCGGCAATGGACATTCCCCGTAAAACGTGGGCAACCTGATTCACATGGGTAAATAGTCCCCATGGATCTTCAACCCAATGGTCCTCACCCCTTTCCATCACTTCATCAAGAATGGTTAGTGCATCCGAATTACGATGCTCATAGTCCACCGTATTGCTTGACTGTGTTTCGTCGGGTCTGGGCGCAAAATTAGAGTGATGATTTGGGTTTTGTAATATCCTCCATGAGACTCGTCTGTACCAATCCATATACCCAGGAACGCAATCTGCAGGACGCCTTACTGGTTGACTACGGTTCAATGCAGACAGTAGGTGATTAGGCCATCCCTCCCAAATTTGATTCATGTATTGATACGCAATATGGTAGTCACGGGCAGTCGGACCTCGCGTAGCGCGAATGGGGGCTAATGGCAGTTGTGAGAACCCGACCCCTAATCTCTTGGATTAGTGTTGTTTTATTTATGGATTAGTTTCTTTTAGTGGGATTAGTATTTGTTGGGTTGAGTTTGTGAGCTAGAATGGTTTTTCTTCTAGTTTTGGGCTTTTGAGTGCTTTGGTAGCTTGTGGGGCCCTTTGGGGGTTCCCTTTTCGGCTTTGCATTTACTTGTGAGATTTTCCCGATTTGTTTCGTATTGTGTTTTTGGCCCGTTGCATTCATCTTGAGGAATCCTACAACTTTCATGTTGATCCCGTATCCATTTGAGAACCCGAAACCCGATTTCTTGGCCTTGAGGGCAAAACAGTCTTTGCACACCAAATCTGTACCCAAAACTTGATATTCCCGAAACTCATGAAACATATACTTTTTGGAAACTAGATATTTCGACGATCATTTCTTCCTTCTTCGTCGAATTCATCCGAGGTCCCGAAATAGATGATTTCAGCCACCCAAGTTCTTTAAGTTGTGGGACCCAAACCTCACTTGCTTATAAGAGGAACCCATCTCCTTCATTCATTTCACTCTTCATTTTCCAGCACAAACCAGCTGAACCTAGGGTTCCTTGTGCTTCTCTTCTTCTTCTTGCTTCTTCATCTCCAAGCCACACCAATAGTTCATCAATCAAGAAATGGAGACCATCTCCTTCTTCCTCTTCACCATGGCTCCCTATTGATACCATTCTTGGAGAAATCTTCCCATATTGAGACCTTCCTTGAGCTTGTTCTTCTCATTTGGAAGTCATCCAAGTAAGTGATTCTTCCCATCTTCTAGATTTGTTGTCTCCTAGACCTTGAGAAGCTACATTTGCATTATTGTTGGTTCATTCATTTTCATTCCTTGTTTAACCCATTTTAGGGTTTGTTTTGGGGGTTTTGTAGAGATTGTGGATCTTGAGCTTGAGAGGTGATTAGGAGCTTGATTTGCTTAATTAGAGTCAAAGGCAAGTGGATGATTGGATCGTTTTGATTCTTAACATGTTTTGTGAGAAAAATCTTGTTTCATTAAGGGTTTTGGTGATTTTAGTAGTTGTCTTTACTATGATTAATATTGATTTCGAAATGTGCTTATTGATGAGTTTATTTCCCTCTTGTTCATGCTTGGAAAATGTATGCATCATATTGGCAAGGTTTCAAATGGTTTCACATGAATGAGTTTTCTCCACCTTGAGAATTGTTGTGAATGGAAAGAATGGAAAGGCAGAAACTCGAAATGAGGAGCTCTTTAGCTCATATTATTGTCTTGGAAACATGTATTTTAGTCTTCTTGTTTATAGTTCTATGTGATTGTTTAAGTGTTGGAAGGGAAAAGAAAAAGGAAGAGAAAAAGGACAGCTGAACTGGTCCGGAACCCATTTCTGGACCATTCGCTCGAGCGACCATGACACTTCGCTCGAGCGACCTGTCCAGGAAAGGATTCGGGCATTTCCAGTAGCTTGGTCGCTCGAACGCATTTAAATAACCGCTCGACCGATGAGTTCGCTCGAGCGAACTCTTCGATTCGCTCGAGCGATGCGGTCTGCCTGGCATAAGCCACGTTGGGATAACGTTGAACTGTTTAAATGCACTGGGACAGAATTTCGGCCGATCGATCGGACCGAAGTGGGTTTTGATATTGATTTTTTTGTGGACCTTGGCTACCCTCCTTGGATTCACTTGACCATATGTGAGAGCGTCTTGAGCCGATGCTCTTCACGGTTGGTTCGGATGCATCAAAGTTCAATCTATTCAATCTTGAACGGGATGGAACGACACGATATCTTCTTCATACCTAAATGCAAAGTCTATTTCCTTGGGTATCACGAATTCTATTCCTTTCGGTGACTGAGTAGGTTGCTCGATGGTTCCGAGTTGACATCATACTTAAGATGGACCGTTTATAGTCTTGATTTTTCTATCATAACATCTAGTTATAATCATAAGCTCAATTTAAGTTTTAAAAATCGTAAAAGTGGATAAGGAGCCCGGGATGTCTTCAAACTTAAGGAGTACCAAGTCATTTCTATCATCGACATACGGGACCCCTATTCACTCAAATAGATCTTACAATCATTATCTTTCCCGAATTGTTATAGTTCATTATTTCACCTCATTTCTCGAGATTTGCATCACATGACTTGTTTCCCGAAAGCATTGAAGTTACTCTAGTAACAGTTATTTGTCCCGAAGTGCATTGCACCACATGATATGTCAGTGTGCCCTTGAGCACCCCCGTCTTGCCCGTTTGATTATGTGATTGTACTTGGTTTACTTGCATATGTCTCGATTGTATTTGACCTATGAGTCGGCACCACTAAGCTTGGATAACCCTGTTGGTCTGATCCACCGACTTGGAGATCCCTCTCTTGTCCCGCCAGCTGCAGCTTGGATCCTGCTACCCGGTTATTACCGTGGTCTTGTCCCGATACCGCAGATTGCTACTGTGGTCCCCGATGCCCGGCTCGCTACCGTGGTCATGTATAGTATATGTATATGCATTCATGAGATCCACTGTTTCTCCTCACCTCGAGTGACTGAGATCAGTGCCTAGTATATGTATATGTATTTATATGAGATCCCCTGTTTCTCCTCACCTCGAGTGACTGAGATCAGGGCCTAGTTATTGCTCTATCGCTTTAGTGATAAAGGACTTAGCTTCGTGTGGTTGCCATCTTGCCAGTTCCCGATTCCTTGGATACCCGACATGTTTTATATTGTTTACTTGCTTTCCGATAAATGATTCGTTTCCTTTATGAAAGTTGTTATTTAAACAAGTGCTAATATTCTCCAATGTAAATTCAGTTATTATTATATTGTTTTCTGTCCTTTGTACACGCACATGTTTTAAATGAATGCCGGTTGGGTGAATACCCATGCTTTTACCTATGTTTCAAACGATCAATGATTTTGCTTGATTTATATGATTACACATGTTTTAAAGGAATACCCGAATTGTTAAATATCCGAGCTTGCTTTAAAGGACATTTGGTTTGTCAGATATCTATGTTTATACCTGTTTTTAAATGATACCCGATTTGTTAAGTATCCATGCTTTGAAATATGTTTTAAACGACACGCGTTTTGCCAGATTCCTATGTTTATACCTATTTTAAATGATTACTCGATTCGTTAAATATCCATGCTTTGAAATATGTTTCAAATGACACTTGTTTGCCAGATCCCTATGTTTATACCTGTTTTAAACGATATCCGGTTTGTTAAATATCCGCATTTCTACATAGGTTTCAAATGGACATTGGTTTTGCTAGACTGCTATGAATACCTGGTTTGTTGTATACTTATGTTTTTACCTAAGTCTCAAATGAACGTTTGTTTTGCCCGGCACTATATTTATACATGTTTTAGACGAACACCCGATTGTCAAATATCTATGATTATAGATGATGTAAATGAACACATGTTTTATTAGATATTCATGTTTTACCCATGCTTGAAATGAATACAGGTTTTCCCCGGGATTCCCGACTTTGCACCCGTTTAATTATATGCAGCATTTGATCGAATAGCATGATTTATCTTATGTTTTATTTTTCAGTATATTTGTTGTCCTTTCATCCACCTGCCAGACCGTCGTGTCTGACCCACTACTTTTGGTACTCAGGTTCAGATTTCTTCGTCCCGAGTTGAGTGCTTGAGTTGGCTGTGGAGCCATGTTTTGCAGGTTGTTCTGTCGGTTATGTCATGTAGACATTGAGCTTGACATCGGAGCTACGTCACATTTGGGTAGTAGTTTTATAGCTTTTTGTTGTATGACTTTTATTAGCCTTTTTCTTGGAATTCTTAATTAATGTACATTGATAATTGTAACTGGAACATATATGGGAATGTAATATCCTGTTACTGTCAGCTCTGTAATATATTGTGATGGTAAACTCCAGTCTGATATGATTCTTGATATAATAGCTATACGCTAAAGGTTGAGTGCGACGCGGAATCCGATGGCCACGGACTCCGGGTTGCAATGCCACGAAAGCTTCCGCAAAATATTCAGAACGTGTAGGAATATGTTGTTTTCACACACGCGGATCTTGGGAGAAGAAAAAAATACATTTATGCTTTAATCCCATTCCCACCCCCGAGGTTCTGGTTCGGGGGCGTGACAGCGGTGGAGGAATAGTTTGTACTCTCCCAAACTGTCTGAGCACCCTATCCGGATGATAAGGCTCAACAACATCCATGCACTTGATGCATCCACAGTAGTATGCAACCTCGTTGAGTGGGTGAAAGCGCCTAACATCACGATATGGGTCCCAAGTGACCTGCCTAACATCACGATATGGGTCCCAAGTGACCTGAAAATAGTGAATCCAAGTATAAGATATGAAAATACATAATACATAATAATAACTTCATGTGATAGAAAATGAGTAAGAAACTTTACGTAATTACCAAGTCAGTGCTCATGGAATCAAGTCTCTCTCGTAATGCCTGTAAAGGCGCAGACTCCCTACGAGAGACCCATCGATGGACCCGGAGGTGGGAGGGCTGATAGTGAATGTTTGGAGTTGGAGCCAAACATTCGAAGTGCTCGTACACCCAAGCTTTAAATAGAGTCAGGTAACCGGCCATTTGTTTAACTTCACGCCGGGTTGCTTACCCCAACTGCCTGTATAAGTATGCCAGTGCAGCAGTACCCCATGCATATGAACGTACATTATCCAAATCCACCAGATGTGTAAGATATATGATCGGCACCCTTGTGCCACTCTTGTCTGTGAACAACGTACATCCCAGTAAGTACAGAAGGTAAGCTCTGACTGCACAGTCAACCATCTCCTCTCCATCATCGTCAGACATTCCACCAAACCTTTCCCGTAGCCACTCCAATCTAACAGATTGGCCCCGCACCTGGATCAGCTCATCATGTGCCTCTATGGCTTCTACTCCTAGTGCATTAACAAGGCGTGCTTGAGCTTCCTCATATGACATTCTATCATTATACGAGACAGTCCGCCTCGTCACTGGGATGCCTATGATGGATGCAACATCATCTAAAGTGATGGTCATCTCACCAAATGGCATGTGAAAGGTGTTAGTCTCAGGTTGCCACCTTTCCACAAAACCAGATACAATAATCTTATTGACACTGTGGTATGATACATTCACTAAGGGAGCCAAACTGGACCTGGACATCCATTGCCTGAACCTATCAGACCCATTCAATTGCCATTGCCACAATGACACTTTCTGACCATGGCTTAGACACTTCAATGGTCCTCGATCCTGCAGTCAACAATTGATACATCATTATCAAATAAATTCACAACTTAATCAATCAATCAATCAAACTTCATATGAAACAAACGAAACACACCTCTCCACTCCAAATATGCTCAACTATATGTGTATCAAAGCTGGTCAGTAATGACCTATCTCGTGGCCCATGAGATGGTTGCTCTTTCATCTCTGGTTGTTCTTCAACGTCCTCCTCACGAAGAACAGGTTCTTCTACAACCTCTTCCACTGGGTGGCGACGCCTTCTGTTTGAAGCAGTAGGTCGCACCCTAAAAGAGCTCGGTTGGTCCATATCTGAAATAAAAATACAAACATTGTAGGATTATGGTTTTTGCATCAAACTGTTCGGATGTTCAGGTCTGAACAGAGTCCATTTGTTCGGACCTGAACGTCTGAACAAAATCATTTTGTTCGGACCTAAACATCCGAACAAAATGATTTTGTTCGGATGTTCAAGTCCGAACAAACCGTTGTTTCTGTGTGGAAAAATGGTGGCGATGATGGTGTACAAACCAGCCCAAATGCATGGAAAACGTCAGCATTGTTTGTAAAAACTTACATTGAATGAGAATCTATCATCATAACAAGTTTTCATGAAAAAAAGGTAATCTAAGATAGATAAAATGGTAAAGAATGAATGGTGAAGAAAAATGAAATAACAATGGTGGAGATAGAGATTTACCTTTGAAAAAGGAGATGGTCTAGAGAGTTGTGAACGCCGGAGTAACGCCGAAGAGAGAAATGACGCCGGAGAAGTGGAGAGAGTGGGAAGAAAGAGGGATCGAACGTGTGTGTGGGAAGAAAGAGGGAAGAAAAATAAAGATCGTGTGTGTGGGAAGAAAGAGGGAAATGGAGAGAGGGCTAAAATGGGGATTTTTGCTGTGTGTGGAAAGAAGTAATGTAATTTTTAAATTATTGTGATGTGTGTGGAGAGAATTTGTGGGGGAAAAGCTATATTTTGTGTGCCAATAGCAAGACCCTATAATAAAGTGGTGTAGGGTAAAAATTTATCCAATAGTGATTTTTATTATCCACCTCCTCTTCCTTTTTCTAATATTATTATTCCTTTTTTACTCTTCTTTACATAAAATAAACAGGTCTAGGTGGAATTTGGTAAGTATATATATTCTACTTAAATTTGATTTATAAATAGTAAAGAATGAGACTAAATTATTATTATTATTATTTGTTAACAGAGGGTTCCCAACCTTTTGGACTGGACTATTTCCTTCGGGCTCAAGGAGAAGCTGGGTAAAACTAGGGTTGTAAATGGGTCATCGATTCTCCGATTGCCCGAAGGTTCTGACCCGTTAGGTTCCGGGTCTAGGTCCTTATTTTGGTCCCGATAAGCAAATGGTTCCGGTTCCGAATTCTTTTTTTGGAACCGATACCTAAACGGTTCCGGTTCCAGATCTACAGTGGCTCAGACCCATGGACCCAGGACCCGACCCAATATATACTAACATAAGGTAACTTTAGTATGTGAAAATAAAACCCTTTTTACTTTTCTACTTTTCAACATTAGAGTTTCTACTTTTCTACATCTCATACTCGGAACCGGAACCAGACCCGCCTCACAAATGGTTCCGGTTCTGGTTCCCATTAATATTATCGGTTCCGATTCTGGAACCATTTTTCTGGTTTCGGTTCCCCATCTTAGAAAACGGTTCCGGTTCCACCCTGGACTCGGACCGGAATCGACTCATTTACAACCCTAGGTAAAACCCCTATGGCCCCTATGTGATAGCAAAGTGGACTCAACCTTCGGTTTCTGAAGAGAGGGGAACCTATCTCCGGAAGAGTGAGGAACTGTGGTTCAGACCACTCGGCCAACCCCTTGGGGTTAGAGTAGACTATTTAAGAAATATGAAAGTTCATCCGTAAAATGTTGAGCGCTGCTACCTACACACTACAAATACCTCTCCACACACTCCATTTAAAAAAATAATAATAATAAAAAGTTCCTAAACTACCCATATCCATCTCCTTCCTTCGTTCTCCCTCTCCCTACTTCGGCTACCTCCGCTCGACCCCGTCGCTCCCCCGCCACCAACAGCCCCCACTCGATTCAATCCCTCTCACTCTCATGCTTTCTCTCTATCTCTTGTTTCGTGGATGGTGGGGGTAGGGCTGGGGATGGGGATGAGGGCGGGTGGGGGCTGCCGCAACAGAAAAGGAAGATAGAGGGAAGGGCGGCGGCTCGCAGGGGAGATGGGGCTGCGGGTGGGGGCTGCTGGAGTAGGGAGAGGAAGAGAGGGAGATGGGGCGGCGGTTGGCGGGGTTGCTGGCGCAGGGAGAGGAAGAGAGGGAAGGAGATGGATAAGAGTAGTTTAAGAATTTTTTATTTTATTTTATTTTTTTAAATGCAAGTGTGTGATGAGGCATTTGCAGTGTGTAGGTAGCCACTCTCAAATGTTTTGGGCTATGATGGAAAAAATAAGGGCATGGGACCAGGTTTTGAAACAAGAAACAAAAGCCCAAAAGTCTAATGACTACAATGGATTTTGACAAGTTTGCCCTTGCCCAGTGTGCAATGTATTGACTAATGACACGCTTGCCCACAAACTTTACCCCAAAGAAGCTCGGTATCCCTCTTGGAAATTCCCTACCAGAGCCCTCCTCTTCTCTTCTTCCAGCAGCTTTCACTGTTCAGGTAGTACTCTCTCTCTCTCTCTCTCTCGTATGTGTTTGCAGAATTGTTGCTGTTATTATTATTGTTGTGGTCGTCGTTGTTGTACCCACTCGTGCGCACGTTGCTGGGTTGTTTCTATTGCAGGTGGCTATGAGAGTGTGGAGGGGGGATATAGAGAGGTGGGTGAGAAGAAGAGAGAAACTTTGGGTTATTTTGGTCGAGAAAGAAACGGGTGAGCAAGTGGGTTGTGTTGGGTCGGATTGCAGAGATGATGAGGGGTGTATGAGTCTGTTGCAGCAGCAGTCAAGGCTAGGGTTGAGTTCCGAGAGCCTGGGTTCTGTGGGTCGTGTGTGGGGCTTGGGTTAAGCATGGTTTGCAGGTGGGTGAGATGGTTGGAAATGCGGGGAGAGAATATGTGAATAACATGTTGAAGAGAAACAAGAAACCAATTGAAGAAAGCTTGAAATGCTGACAATTCGGCTCCTTTGAAGCTAATTCAATGGGGGTTATAGGTTTAGAGTTTTAGTTGTTGGAATAGGGAAAGGTAGAAAATTTTATAAGAATCATACAAGTTATAAGGAAAAACAGTCAACATTCTAGTATGATGCTCACGCGCAGTGAGCTCATGACTATGGAATTTTTTAATTTGGCATTCAGATTTGGAATTACAGCATTTGGGGATCCTAAATATCTAATGTGCAACAAGAAATTACATGTATATGTTATGTAGATAATAAATAACACATACACGGCTA
This sequence comes from Cinnamomum chago, assembly GCA_038049695.1. Lineage (NCBI taxonomy): Eukaryota > Viridiplantae > Streptophyta > Magnoliopsida > Laurales > Lauraceae > Cinnamomum > Cinnamomum chago. The sequence continues at coordinate 39,872,307 of CP142453.1, read as the reverse complement.
ATGAATCAAAATATAGTTGGCTAGCACTTTTGTGTGTTTGTGCAACATCTATTGCTGGATTTTTTTTTGGGTTATTGCAGAGCCCTTTCATGTGTACGGATTATTGGATTTCATATATGTTAGGGTTTTATTTGATTTCATTCCGGAAATGCTTTGTTTGATATTTGTAAAGTTCATAGGATGGGTTTTCAGGTTTTTGTTTGATCTTTAAAATGCTTGGTTGCCCACCCAATCAACCACCCCATCTGTATGGTGATTTCTGTTTGAGGCTGGTCATGAATGGTTTTGAACCAAATATGTAGCAATGCTTCACATTACAGTTGAGGAAAAAACTCCATATACTTTTATTTTTAACTCCTCAAAATCTAGAGTGGCAAGTTGGTCATGACCTCCTTTTTAAGGAAAAAGTTCTGTGTCAGTTGCATTAGGCAATGTAAGGAGAGAGACTCTGATTTTGTATTTGGCCATGTAGATACTTTAACAAGAGAGGACGTTAGATAAAGCCAAAGACTTTAATCTCTTCTGCTTTTATAGTGTTAGCATTACTTGGTGAGGTAGAAGCCTTCCCTCACATGTCAGCCCACACAGTTGAAATTTGCTTGAAATCCTGTCTTTACAGTGTACAGACTCGATTTAGGTATATTCAAGCAATGTTGTGCTAAAACATGGGTACGTAATGGATTATTGCTATCAGGTCAACACCATTTGCAGCTGTCCTTTGTGTGAGCTAGCACAAATCAGGATGCATTCTTACTCCAAGCAGCTGTGATTTTAGATGAATTTTGAAATTTGTATAATGGAAGGTGATGAAAGCTAAGCTTGATAAAACTGTGAGAAATTTGGTTATAACTAGTTTTGAGCATTTTCTGTAACTAGGTTTGACCATTTGGTCATATCTAAACTTGCTCATTGTAACTAGAAAATTGCAATGCCACTCTATGCAGTCATTTTTATTTTGTAGTCTCTGTAGATGCCAACTATAAATGTAATGTAAATAGAGGGCTTAAATGGGATTCATAGTAAACGAGGAAAGTGATATAGCTGAGCAGGAATAGAAAATTGCTAGAATGGCTACCTTCTATACATGGTTATGTTATACAACATGTTCTAATTGACCACGCTGGATGAGGACATTTGTGAGAGAACTAAACAACACTGCGTGTATGGTGCATGGTGTGTTTGCGAATTCCTGAACTAAACTCATTAGATTATAATGAACTTACCAGTCATATAATAGATTACGAATCTTGCAAAATACTCGACTACAAGGTCGTGTTGCTGTAGCTCATCATATTGGTGCTATGGCCTAGTTTGTTATTTGATTGTTTCCAACATTTTAGCTTATATGTCTCCATTTACAGTTTCATTTGCACAAATCAGTTCTTAGCTTACATGTTTCCATTTGATTCTATGTTTGTGTGGGTTCTATTCTTATCCTGCAAATACAAGGTCATGTTGCTATCGCTCATCATATTGAAGTTATGGCCTAGTTTGTTAACTGATTTGTTACAACATTTTAGCTTGTATGTCTCCATTTTCAGTTTCATTTGCACAAATCAGTTCTTAATTTGCGTGTTTTCATTGGGTTCTATGTTTGTGTGGTGGGTTCTCAAAGCACATGACTGTAGAAGTTAGATAATGAATAGCAGGCCCCAACAACATGACTTTGGTCCCACTTTAAAGTAATTGTTGGTTCATCACGCATAGAGACCCCTTTAGCTATCTTTATGTATTATTGTAAATAATAGTATCATTATTACTATTAAGTATCAATGTTCTCTTCAACCATTTTGGTGAAAAGTAAGTACTTGTAATGTATCAATATGGCGAGAAACCAGTTTATTTCCAAAGAAATGAGGAAATAATCTCCTTTTGAATGAGACAATTAATAATCAATTAACCACTGCAGTGGGCACTTTTCAATAAAGGCCTAATAGAAACATTCAACATTCCATATGCATAATCCATCCACAATCAGATGGAACTAACAATTTTGCCATATCCGTGGTGTGCGTGTGATGGATCCATCGAACATTGCCACTTCTTCTTTCATTGATAATTTCTTTTTCAGCACATGTAAGATATCATGATATTATTCATCCTCCATTACTGAAGTCTATTAATTCTTGACACATGTGAAACATTTGTGAGAGTTTTTCTAGATCCACATGAAGCGACATGTACCAGTGATGCATGCCCTAGGGTTATGGCTTGCATAGATGCCGAAGCACGTGTCAAAGACACTTTAAATTATCTCCGCAGAGATTTCTAACACGAAGAAAAACCTCTCAAAGGGAAAATCCCAATTTTACTCAATTCCAAGTATTAGATTATCATCTCTACAATGCAATATAAATAGGCAAAGTAAACTTAGGGCCTAAGAAAACCTAATCTAATAATAGAAACTATTACTATCCTAATCAAACTAGGAAACCAAATAAATTAGAATGCTAATCCTAATTACAATAAAATTAGGAAGCTACTAAAAAAATAAATATCCTAAAAACTATGTTGGGTGGGACCATTGGTGGAGTGGTGGCCCGTTTTGCATCATTCCCCCAAGTTGAAAGAAGAGTTCGACCTCAAACTCGGGTCTTCATCATGTTGCCTCTGTAGACATGGTGTACATGAAGCACTTCCTTTGTAGCATGGGCCCTTGATTTCTTCTTTGGTGAGTCCGGTTTCTTGGGATGGAGAGTAAATTCCTGTCCACCGTGCATGAAGGTATACGTGTTGTTGCGCATCCCATGCGTGCCATTCTTGTCATACATCCATGGGAGACCCAATAGGATATCTCCACTGTCCATTGGTAGCACATCATACCAAATTGTATCTTTGTAAGCATCACCAACTGCAAAAGTAACCTGACATGTATGTCGCACTTGCGCTTCATCACCTGTCATTAGCCATTTAACAAAGTAGGGACAATTGTGCTTGTAAACCTTCAACTTCAAGCGATCAACAAGAGTTTGAGAGATAATATTATCACAACTTCCACCATCAATCACAACTGTACAATTTTGCCCATGTATTGTACTTGTGGAATGAAATTTTTTTTTCCGCAACCATTTCTTCTTAACAGTGGGTATAGACTTTTGTTGCACCAAGAGAAGTGCACCATCTATTTCAGCTGCTATTTTCTCCACTTCATCGGATTCTTCACTTTTAGGATCATCTTTTGTTTTCGGTTCTTCTTGTGCACCTTCCATTAAATTTATTCTTTTTGGACATTCAAACGAACGGTGACCCTTTTGCTTACAATGAAAACATGTGAACTTGTTCTGATCTTCAAACTTGGAGGAAAACTTTTTTGAGGAACTGACACTTAGATTGAAGTCTGGCTTTGCGGGGGTCTTTTGTGCAGGCCATTTAGAGACACTAAACTTTCGAGCTTGATAATTGGCAATGTCTTCAGCTTTGATGGCATGTTGGATGATCTCATCAACATTATCAAAATTCTTGAATGTAAGGATATCTTGTATGTCAATGCGCAGCCCATGAAAATATCAATCAACTAACACATCATCAACCTCATTCAAGCTACAATGAGCTTGCATGGTTAGGAACTCCTCAGAATATTCAATAACAGTTTTGGCACCTTGTTTCAAATCTTGAAAACTTGAGCGAAGATCTCTTGAATAATTCACAGGGAGGAATTTTTGCTTTAACAAATTCTTCATCTCGATCCATGTGTCAATGGGGCCAATATTTTGATTTCTTCTTTTATTTTAAAACTTGGCCCACTAAATCGCAGCATAATTGTGAAATCGAGTTGCCACCAGTGTAACCTTATCACCATCCGTCATTGACTTGTGCGCAAAATATTGTCAACGCACACTAACCAATCTATGAATTCATCTGGTTTCAATTTTCCATCATATTTGGGAATCACGAGTTTAATACCCAAATCACGATCAACATTGACTGCATGTGGGTCTCGTTGATTCCGATTATTTCCTCCATCAGCTCGATGATTATCCTCACGCCGATTAGTTTCTAAAGTAGTTAATCGGGTTTCAATACTTGCAAGAGTGTCTTGCATTTGAACCATCATTGCGGATAGTTGATTAACATTTACTAATAATTCCGCAATGGTTCCCCTCAAATCATCATCAATATTGGAGGAAGACTCCACCTCTACATGCTTCTTGGGAGGCATTTTTTTTAATGCAAATTCAAAACTTTGGACTGACCTGGTGTATAAATTTGCTTTCCACTATTACGCTGGCGAAAACGGATGTGAAATCTGACGGTGGAGGAGCCTGATATCGCGAAGAGAAGATGTAACCGTCAATCAAGCGAAAGCTGCCTTTGACTTGACTTTGTTGATGAAACTGGGTTTCAAAGAGGAGCAGATCCACCTGACCTTGACCTGCACGGATCCGAATTCAAGCCCAATATGATGCACTTGGCACACGTGACACGTGTGGCTCTCTTGAGCTGCGTGTCGAAGGAAAGGAGAAAAGGGTTTGAAAACCCCTTTTGTCTTTCTGTTGTTGCTTCGTCCAAATGGGGAAAGGAGAAGAGATGGGTGATAGGAGAGAAGCGGCTTGCGTTAGGCGAATGAGATGGTCGATGGGGAGGCGCTGACGATGGTGAGGCTCTGTTGGTGCTAGACGACGGTGGTGCATGGTACGCTTCCGTCTTTCTCTCTTATTCCTTGCTGTTATGTTCTTCTTTTTCCTCCTGCCTTTTTTTTTTTCTTTCAGGGCTGGGGTCTGTTGAAGGGCTCGTGTGTAACAATCAACCGAGGTTCTGCCATGCTCACTGTGTAAGAGCAGGGAAGAAAAAAGGGAGAGGGTGGGTTCGTGAGGTGGGGTTTCTGGAAGAGGGCGGGGCTGGGACAACGGAAGATGGACGGTGATGATTTGGGGCTGAGCAAGAGGAATTGGAATGGGGGTAGCGGATATGGAATGGGATCGTGGTGGTCATGGGGCGTGTCAGGGAAGGATGGATGGTGGACGATGGGTAGGCACCGATTGGTGATCGGAGACAGATTGGAGCGTTGTGATCTTCGCTCTGATACCAACTGATGCAGGCCCTAGGGTTAGGGCTTGCGTAGATGCCGAAGCACGTGTCAAAGACACTTCAAATTATCTTCGCAGAGATTTCTAACACAAGGAAAAACCTTTCCAAGGGAAAATTCCAATTTTACTCAATTCCAAATATGAGATTATCATCTCTACAATGCAATATAAATAGTCAAAGTAAACTTAAGGCCTAAGAAAACCTAATCTAATAATAGAAACTATCCTAATCAAACTAGGAAACCAAATAAACTAGAATGCTAATCCTAATTAAAAACAAATTAGGAAGCTACTAAAAAACTAAATAACCTAAAAACTATGTTGGGTGGGACCATTGGTGGAGTGGTGTCCCGTTCTGCATCAACCAGCATGAATGCATAATTATAGATCCAATGTGTGTGAAAAAGATGAAGCCAACCAAGGTGTTAGAATGCCTGGCCAAAACTCTAGTTATTCCAATAATTAGGTGAGCCACACATGTGGCATAGATGAATACTATTGGAGAAACTATACTGCAAAACTAGGTTTAAAATGCTACGAAAGCACTACCTCCCACGAACATAACAAACAAAAGCTATGAAATATTCATGAAGATTGCAACATATAATCAAAATACCACTAAATAAAAAAGGAAAAGAAAAGAAAAACTCAAAAAATCAGATTCAGCCCTGCCAGACCAAAACCTGTAAATATGAAATGGGTATGTTGATATGGATGCGATTTTTCATATGAGTGTCATGCCCCACCAAAACCCTAACTGCTTGAACAAAGGAAAAAGGAGATCTCAAACTGTAATTTATGTAATCAATCACAAAAAAAGAAAGGTTTTCTACCCTATCTATTATACTTAGCTCGAAACCTGCAACTATGAAAAGATTAGAAAGAACGCTATGTAGTAGATAACAAGAAAAAGGGTAAATCAAAGAACTAAGGAATTCGAGGAAGAAAGAATTTACGGAGAAGAAGAGTACCTTTGAAGCAGACTCGATTTTGCAGGAACTGAGGTTGGATTTCAGATGCCCAGGAACATGACTGAAAAACTGGTTTTTCGAGGGAAAATGAGAAAGGGCAATATAGGTGGGGCCCACTATGTGAAAGAGGGTTCGATGGATTCGATATCAACCATTCATTATAATTTAATTTGCGGTCTAGTGCTAATCTTTTTCTACTTGTGAAAAGCACCCTTTGCAACATTGATGTTTCTGATAGTTACCCTACCTTTTTCATAAATATTTAAATAACCCCATTAATCGGGACATCCCAAAGACTAATATGCCCTTGACTTGAAATGTTGTTCGTCTATAAGCCATTGCATTTTTCTATATTTATAGAAAAAACCTCTTTAATGAACACCCCACCACTATTTTAATACCTTCCCCTTTACCTGTTTATACATAATTCCTAATGATCAAGCACTGTGTCTATCATGATCGCCTTGCTTTTGTCCATCTAACCCCTAATGAATCGTGTTTAATAATAAACTTCCCAACTTTCCTTAAATGCTCAAATGCAACTTAGTGACCAATCTTTGAGCAATATTGGTTTTGCACTTTTCTATGAAACTAACTTGCCAATATCCAGATTGAGAAAACTTGCCTTGTGTTGGACTTTGGTTAATTCATTACTATTTCTTTTACTCATTGTTCCTGATTGAAGCAAATGCTATGTTGAACGAACTATACTAAGTGCATAAATAAGTTTTCCTATGCATACCATTGTTCACTTAGAATTAAATGGCCAATATTATAATTGCAAAAAGCTAACCTTGATTTTGAACCTTTCACCCCCTAGCTCTTCGCATACATGTCATTGCCATCGGAATATTGAGTACATAATATGCACTCAATAGTGAATATCATGTTCATAATTAGTAATATTGATACTTAATAGTAATAATGATACTATTATTTATAATAATACATAAAGATAGTACTAGGGATCTCTCTGCATGATGAATGGATGACTACTTTAAAGTGGGACCTGTGTCATCTTGTTGGGGCCTGCTGGTTCTATCAAATAAAAGATGGGTTTGCAGATTAGGTTCATGCCAATTCAGCCCCATTAAAAGTTGCTCGACTTTGTTATATGGTTGTATAAAAACCATACTGGTGTTAATACTTGCACAGGTTATATTTTCTGTTAACATGATGCAGGATGAAGTTAACATTATAGTAACTGACATTTTTTTGGGAACCATGGTTTAGAGAAGCTATTTGTTATTCTAATATGAATGTAGCCTTCTATATCTATATCACTGAGTAGGTGATTTCTACATTATTTTCCCCCTTCCACATAGATTGCATATAAAAATGGATGGTGAGGAGTTGACTGCACAAGAAACTGCGCTTTATGATCGCCAAATTCGCGTATGGGGTGTTGATGCTCAAAGAAGGTATGGTTTGGGTTTTGACTTGAATTGGTTTGAGATCTATGGCATTCATATATATCAGAAAGGCTTCTTGATTTCCTTCATTCCTTATGAAAATGAGCTTATTAAAATTTTCATTGATGCTAAAAAAAAGATCTTTAACTTCTTAGCTGTTGTAGATCCCAACAAAATAAAATTCTCTCCCATATATGAGTTCTGGATGTGTCACGTCTTGAAACCCGGAGATCTTTGAATTCTGTGTTGCAACTCATATTGTATCACATTCCCATTCATGAATCAAATAATTAAAGCAAAATAAGGAATTAGGCAATTCTATAAAATTAAACATGCATAATATTAAGGTCTGAAAATCCAAATTAATCACTAACAATGCCAACTATTCTCAAATAAAACCCCTACAATACAAAATGTTCAACTGTAGTAAAATATATAAAATTAATTAATCATAATGATGAATCTAGTTCTCTTTTATCTCTAGTTGACTCTGTCGCTCAAGTGCGCATCCCCAAGTCTATTATTTGTAGAAGTTTATGCAAAACATCAAGTATCAGGTGCGTTCGGGAGAGAAGATTCTATTTTGGAAAGATACATGGATAGGGGAGTGCCCGCTAGCAAAGAAATTTCCAGATCTGTTTAAATGTTCTTTGGTGAAGGAAGCAATGGTTGAAAGTAATTTTGAAAACGGCACTAATAGGGAGGTGATATGGTGCCCCATTTTCCGGAGAAATCTGAGGGACATTGATGAAAGGCAGTTTCTCTCCCTTATGAACCTTCTTAGGGATGTGCTTATCCCTGAAGAAGGGGAGGATGCTATGATCTGGAATCTGGATAGCCTCGAAAGACGGTTCATTATCCGTCTCATCATTTTATTCGGCCATTTCCAAAAGGATAGAGAGTAGATTTCATATAGCGAATATTTGGAAGTGAAAGGCCCACCAAGAATTGTGGTCTTTGGTTGGTTAGTTCTCCAAGGTTGAATTCTTACTATGGATAACCTTAAACGGAGAGGGAAGATAGAGGTCAATGCATGCTCTGTGTTTGGAAGATGAGGAAACAATAGATCACCACCTCTTAAGGTGCAACACTGTTGTGAAGATTTGGAATACTGTAATCAGATGGTTTGGTTGCAGTTGGGTCTTCCCTAAGAATGTTCATGATCTGTTTATGGCTTGGAAATCACCCTTCGGGTCACATAAGGGGCAAGAGATATGGAAGCTATCCCTTTTTGCAGTGATTTGGCATATATGGAAGGAGAGGAATGCTAGATGTTTTGAAGGAGTTGCAACGAATGGAGACTCGATTTATGGAAAGATTAAATTTTCTTTGTCTCAATGGGTCTTAATAATTTTCAGAGATTATTCTGTTGACCAAATCATGCTCAATTGGAAGCATGTGGTTGTTTTGTAGGCATGTTTTGGGGGCTTTCTTGCAATCATGTGAATTTCATTCTAGCTTGTGTGTTTAGGAGGGTCTGAGTAGCTCGATCCCTGCTTCCTGAGGGGTTGGGGTTCTTTTTTTTTTTTTTTTTTTTTCAGTATAAGCCTCTTGTACTGTTCGCTCGTTATAATGAAATTAACTATTAAAAAAAAACAAAAAATCTCTTGATCCTGACGGTATTCCTCAGTCTCTAAGTTCTGGGCACCTTGATTGGGGCAAATTCTCAAAAATATCAGTGCAACTGAGTGAGGAGATAATCTAATCTAGTTGTGGAGAAAACAACAAATTAGATAGAATTACACAACAATTTAAAATAACATCCAAGTCCCAAGATCTAAAGGTCTCACACATGGGCAAGTCAAGGTCAATCGGGTCACATCTATGGACAACCTCCTAACCACTAAATAATTGAGGCCCAAATTCATGCTCCACAGATGCCACATATAACAAAATAGTTTCTCAAAATTCCTCTCTGTACATCGCAAAATAATTTCTTTTTATTCGAAACAAAATTGACCACATGGTCCAAAATTAGCAAAATGGTACCACCAAAATTAATTCTCCCAAACAATCCAAAGCCAACAAACATACCTCCCGAAATTGGTCATTTGTATGGGGACGTCATCCCATATAATGCTTTAGCGGTGTCCAAAGGGTTACTCCAAAACCTGATGCAGGCCCTAGGGTTAGGGCTTGCGCGGGTGTCGAAGCACGTGTCCGCGGACACCTCAAATCGTCTCCACAGAGACTTCAACACGAGGATGCGGCTCTCCGAGGGAAGAAGTGTCACGACCCAAATTCCGGGGCCCTGTTGGATATCCGGATCGTGATAACTTGGCAATGTTTATCATACATTTATCAAATAGTTCACATAAGAGATTTGACATTTAAATCAAACTATAATTCCAATTAATTTATAAAAGTCGAACAGTATCAATAATCTCTGAATGATCCAAATCCCTATGTTCTGATTCAAATTAATAATGTACTAAACATTAAATAAATTACTAAACAAAAGCTAATCCTTCTATCAATTATTTAAATATTTCTCGTTCTCTCCCTTCAGCCACGCATGCCAAAATCTACGTGCTGAACGCCATCCGGATCTGTCCCACCCGCAGTAAGATTACCTGAAGGGGGCAACATAACATCAGTATTACTGGTGAGTGAATTTTCCTAATTACACAAGCAGTATAAAACATAATATCACATGATCAATATATTTGAATCAATATATTAAATGCCATCAAAAGTACATCCATATACATATCCGTGCCTATGCACATTACCACATCCATATACATATCCGTGCCCATGCACATTACCACGCCTCAAAGGCCCATCGTATACATGTATACCGGTCACCATGACCCTGTCTTATCAGTCACGTCCACTAAGGACCAGCCATCATAATGGCCACTCACGTCCACTAAGGACCAGTCTATACAACGGCCATCAATCATTCGGACACAAGTCCAACATCCCAAGTTTGGGGCCCAGTGCACAATAATAATATTTTACAATCAAATAGCAACCATAATTTCATTATCATTAATAATTTACACCATCAATACTATGGATCCAACCACTACCCAATTCACTAGTTGTTGCCCCACTCCAAATCATAATTGGTATTGATTGGTGTATGGTTGGCCCACATTTTAAAACATAACATTAATCATCGTGCATAGAATTAATCACAATTAATTGATCACAGTCACTTAATCACAATCCATATAATTAATCATGGCCTAATTAATCCATATAAATACTCATAATACACATATTCTAGGTTCTGTTAAGTCTTATGGTTATTTTGTAATTTCTCATAAAGTCTAGGCCTTATTCAATTCCCAGTTCCTTCCTAGACTCAGTCCACAATAGCTGATACACCTGTGCAATCTGCATGTATGGAACAGTGGGCCCCACTTGAATGATACATGATCAAACCTGATTTATATGGCCACCTAGTGCCCTACATTAAGTCCCATGGTTCTGATTAATCATCAGGCATCCTTACTGGGCCCCGCAGTCTCAACAAATTCATAAATAAGCCTTATGGTTAATAAAATTGAAGTTCCTGGATAACTGGTCAGATGGAGACCAGGCCACATGGGACCACCACCATTGAGATCGTCCCTGAGCCTACTTCAAGACATGGGGTCCTAATCTATGATTGACTTAGTTAGTGGGTCCCACAACAGTTATCGACCTTAAGCCCTTTTCCGTCAGTTTCACAGCTGGGTCTCTTTGAATCTGTTGGATAGTGGGACCCACTGGTCCAAACCCAAGATGCCTAGGTTCCCTGTGGTCGACCATGGGTCCTTTAAAAGATGTGTGGTCCTGATCCCCAATCAGATCCACTGATGGGTCCTACTATAGGTGTCGACCTTCGGTTCTGTTTTCATCAAACTCACCCATGTAACATTAAAATCAAGTGGATGGTGGCCCAAACAGGGCCCACCTCACATGGGTCCAAGTCCATCTTGGTCGACCATGGGTCCTCCTTAGGATCTATGGTCCTGATCATCCATATAGTGGGCCATGTGGTCCCACAACCTTCTCATGTCAATTCTAGCCATTAACGCCAGCCTCTGTTTCATGTAATTTCTATACATGCACAATAAATTCTCATGATTCTGCACCCTTATTAATTTGTATTATCCACACATACTCCCATATATAATTCCTTGACCGAAAACAAGATTCTACTCTATAGTTCAAGAGGATCACTGCATGCTTATCAACACAGAGTAATTGAATCATTCTTCATTAAAAATCATTTGATTAAAACCATCTAGATAATTAGGAAGATCCACTCACCTTTGATAAACTATCGCCGCCTTCACAATATGTGAACGTGAATAGGACATCAATCAACCTTCCTCTCCTTCTCCTAGATTGCAACCACAAGACTCTTTCTCCCAGAATTTTTTTTTTTTTATTGGATACAACAGAGATCGTTGGTTTACTTATATATATAAAGAGAAGACAAGTCCTAATCCTTTCATGTCTTTCTAATTAGAGTTGTATAACAACTCCTTATCTTTCCTTTCTAAAACTCTTCACGTGAGGCAACTCTAATTCCATAATAAGTAACATTCTAATTCTAAATAAGTAGTACTTCTAATTTCATAATAAGAGATAAATTAAGGAACTAGCTGGGCCAGACTAAGCCTGGGCCTAGTATACACCCAGGATACGCAGGATATCACAAGAAGCCCACGATAATTCTATTCAATAACCAAGTATGAGATTTCCATCTCTACAATGCCATGTATATAGAAAACAAAACTTAGATCCTAAGAAATCTAATTAAACTAGGAAACCAAATAAATTTGTAACCTAATCCTAATTACAATTCTTGAAATAAAATTAGAAATCTACTAATAAAAATAAAACATCCGTAAACTATTTTGGGCGGGACCACTTATGGCTTGTTCTGCATCAAAACCACTAAGTCATCCTAACTCATTGTTCGTCCAAATTCCTAATAATAAACATCTCTTCAAAATCTGGCATTCAACATGTTCTCAACGTCTGTAATGGTTAAGTTTCCATAATCAACCCCTCTCAAATTACGTGGATTTAATTTGCCCTAATCTGAATCAAAATTGGTATCGGAGGTGAGTGGTCAATTACATAACTCATCCTCTACAGATTTGAGGTCATGCACTTACAAGAGTAACACAACATATGCGCATTCCAATCTCAGAACCTATCACACATAAGTAATAACATACTTTAATCTCAATAATATCAAAAGCAATAAGGTAGCCATAAGGTAGCCGAAATAAAATCAGCAGGTGTTAACCAATCAATGTTCATTCATTCAAACTTCTGATTCATTGGCTACTACGATAAATTCTGAATTTCTGTAGGATATTAATACTACAACATAAAACAGTAGCATTCAGCCAACATCCAGCTCTTATTAGGATTCGACCATGGCCTACATGCAGTCATACTATGGTTTCAATTTCAGATTTAGTGTACAGATATGTATGAACACAATTTTTCTATGGTTCAGATTATATCCACTCTGAGTATTAGACTCACAATAAGGCTATCTATGATCATCAAGAATGAAGAGTCAAAGCATAACCATATAGGAATTCTCAAAATATAGCATGACAGGTTGTAAAACGACAATGATTTCTATACAAATCAGTTCGGTCCACCTCCAAAAAGTCCATATGTTGGGGTTTAACCCGGTTCAACCCACCTAAACTCCATGTGGGAGTTCAGCCACAACATTAACCCCCGAAAATACCTACCAAACAATTCAGCCAGCCCCATCATTCAGATTTGGGTTCAGTTCATCAAAATCCCCAAGTTGGGGTTTGGCCAAGGGTTAAAACCCACCAGACGTGTTCGACTAGCATGAATCACCTCAAACCATCATTCATCCAGCCCCAAAGCATTATAAACACAATTGACCAGCACATATCCACAACGACCACAGTCGGCCAACATAAAAAATCATTCAAAGCAACATGCAGTGCATCCATTATCATTACATCACATATCTATGGCAGTTTAGAGTTCTAATTACAAGAAGAAATCCTAAAATGCAAGTAGATTTGAGATTTCTACTCACCTCAAGTAGTGAACAGTAGCCTTAGCTATGTGAGGGAGGCTATGGGTAATTCGAAAAAGGCTCTCACTGCTGGTTCTCTTCTTCTCCTTGTCTTTCTTCTAGGGTTTGCCAATCTCTTGTCCAAAACTAGGGTTTGGAGTTGGGGAAAACAAGAAGAGAGTAAGAGAGGGAGAGCAGGTATTTATTACACTTTGGATGCAAATAGGACTTAGATGCTTCATGGGACACATGCGCACAATACAAATCCAATCAGGATTTGTGCGCAAACCTAAGATCCCCAGAGTTGACTTCCCTTCGTGTTATAACATGGGTCCTACCTATTGTAACTATGCTACAATTAAAACTAAACTCCTACGGGCCCCATCTCCATCTACTACTCTCAAAGCATTAGGGTCTCATCAATTAAAAGACTATTATCTATCCTGCAAAGGGCACCACTAGGTTCCCACTTGGATTAGATAAATATGGGTTGAGCCACTGGTCCCTACTCAAAACCCTCTTAAGCCATTACCTAACACAGATCTTACCTTGATCTCCTACCCAAATCTGAAAAATTATGGGTTCCACAATAATTAGGTATACACATACTTCTATCCTATTCAAGAATATCCAAGGGAATTAAATACAGAAAATAATAAATTAATAATTTGTCCCCTAAACACTCTCAGGGGTATTACAGGATGCTTGTTTAAAATCCATCACCTTCTGTTTTGTGGGTCATGCTGATTGTTTTTATTTTTCTTTTTTTCTTTTTTTTATTGTTCTAGTATCATATTTTTAAAGACTTTAGTTCATTTTCTGTGTTGTTTGACATTGAATCTTGTCCTTTTTTATAGGTTGAGTAAGTCCCATATATTGGTCAGTGGAATGAATGGGACAGTTGCTGAGGTACTTACACACTTACAAAACTCTCTCTCTCTCTCTCTCTCTCAAAATAATCAATTTGTTTCTTGCTTGAAACCAACAGAAAGACAATGTCATCATCTGTTCTTAATATTTGATATGCTCTTCATTATTTGTTCTGTGATCCTTTTTTGCTTTATATTTTTGTTGTTCCCTCAAAACTTTAGCTTTCTGTATTGACTTCTTAATGTGTTGATTTCTGAAAAAAAAAAAAAACCCCTTAATGATAGATAATTGCATTGAAGTCAAACAATTGGTCTCTAAATTTATGAAGAGCTTCCAGTGTTATGACTAGCCATCGTTCTCATTTTAATTGCATTGAAGTTAATTCTGTCCATCCATTGAAAATCAATATGAAGAGCTTCCAGTGTTATCGCATGCCTTGATTTCAGTGGGTTATGACTAGCCATCGTTCTCATTTACTGGCTACATGCATCACATACTTACTGTAGCCTTTTGTCATTCTTGCAGTTCTGTAAGAATATTGTTTTAGCTGGAGTTGGAAGTTTGACATTGATGGATGACCGTTTGGTGACAGAGGAAGACCTTTTAGCTAACTTCTTAATTCGTCCTGATGAGAAAGAGTTTGGTGGAAGATCTCTTGCAGAATTTTGTTGTGATTCTTTGAGAGAATTCAATCCAATGGTCCGCGTTTCAGTAGAAAAAGGCAAGTCTTGTTGTTAGTTGCTTTATGCATGTCTTAAATGTTTTTCTGGCAAATGTTGAGAACATACAACAAAAACTGTCTTTTATTTTTTTTTTTATAATTTTTATCTTATCATTATTTAGTTGTTTCATTTTTCTCTTATGCTTGAAACTATGTTCCATATTGGTCTTTTTGTTTCTAAAATATTTATAAAACTTGTTTCCATATTGGTCTTTTTTGTTTCTACAAATTTCTTTGGATTTGTTGTGTGACTTGTGTCTTCCTTGGCAATATTTATGCCCCTTCATTTTTGCTTTGTTGTTGTTGGTAGAAGATATCTATGTTATGTGTATTTATTTGTCTCTCTTAAATCTATCAGTCTTCGTGTACAGTGTTTTAGTTACTGGGTCATGATTGAAAGATACAAATACAACGTAATAAAATCTAGTCTCTGTTTCTTTCAGGTGATCTGTCAAGCTTTGATGGTGAATTCTTTGACAAGTTTGATGCTGTGGTTGTTGCTCGTTGCTCTCTTGCAATTAAAGTACACGCTCTTCCTTATTAATAAGTGCTGGATACTGATTCCATTATTTCTGAAACATGACTAGTCAGCTTGAAATGCTTGATAGCTACCATATTTGTGCTGCTATTTACCTCCTTTTGGCCATTGAAATTTTATTTAAAAGTTTAGAGAAGGAATATGATGATACCAAGAAAAGCTACTAGTTAAAGAAGAGGATTATGGCGAATCACAAAAAATAAGAGATGACCTATTTTGCTAGTTGGTTTAAATGACTAGAAGAGAGTTCTGATGACACCCATAAATCAGAGGGCTTGCCAGCTCCTTGTTAATAATAATTTTTAACCCTGTTTATTACACCTTCCTCATCAAGCAGTGTACATAAGCACACTGATAAAACTCTCTCTCTCTCTCTCTCTGAATTTTGTTACTCCCAAAAAACACCAAATACAAAACTAAAACAGGCAACCGACAAAAAGACTAGACTTGAAAAATAAAACTGAACATAAAAATTTGTAGCGAAAAACTCTCTCCTTTGCAAGAAAGCAAAGAATTTGCCTCTCTTAGAACAGGATGAAATAAAATCCCCAACTGACTAGTAACATCCTAACCAATCCGCCAATCTCCAAGGAGAAGACGACTTTGCTAACCCCCACTGAATAGCCAAGAAGAATCACCTTTAGTAACCGCATTAAAACCTCCCAAACCTACTAAACTCACGACAGTCAATCAGTCAAGCATCAGCTTCAGCTTCATTAGCATTCTAAGAATCCACTGGCCCTGAAAAACTCCTAACAACTGTGCCCATCCAATCTCTAATAACTCCTATACCTCCTTTGTAACTTTGTTGATAAATTTAACGAAACTACCATCAAAATTAAGCTTGAAAATTCCCATAGGAGGGCTCATCCATGAATCTCGTTTTGAGAACTTCGCATGCCAACCCCGCTTCAATATAGCTGCCCAAGACCTATGAAGACCAAATAAATCAACACATTCGAATTCATTACTCTTAACTCTCTTGATTATGTCTTTATCACCAACCCTACCTGACCATGCTTTCCCAAATATGTTACCCATCAACAAATATCAGCATGAGAAATATCTATCTACAGGATAAAAAAATGCATGTACTTTCCATGTACTAGTATCTTTAGTGAGGTTTTTTTCTTGCGATTTATCAAAGGATACTTCCTATTTTCATATCATTTTCCCTATTATTTCAGTTCTGACAGCTCCAATGAATGCACAATAGGTTCGTTTGGTGTTGTTACCTTATGTTTCAACTGAATGAATTACAATGGCTAAATGCCGTTTCCTTAAGTAGGCATTTAATCATGCCTTTTGGATTATAATCTTCCTAATCACTGTAATTTACTTAGATTACAATCTCTCCCCTTGGATTATGATTGATCATCCCCTTATTCTGATCCTAACAGGGTAATTCACAGAGTTTCAACACAAGATAATTGTACATCTCTTGTAGGAATGGCAACATGATTAAACAGACAACTTGCCTAACCCACTCCAATTATCTTGTGTTGAAGTGGTTTAGTCAGGTTCGGGGTGAGTTCGGTTTTTCATTGTCTCTGACCAGCTGTGCTCTATTAGTGATTAGTTTACCTATTACTTGGTAGCATTGCTTATGAAACCAAGAGTGTTGGGTTGCAGGTTCATTCCTTAAGCTGAGCAAGAAATGTTTTTGAAATTATTTTTTATGGTTTAAATTAAAAATAAATAAAACCACTATCAAACCTGATCCGACCTGTACCTGACATGCAGGTTTGGTATCACTGACAATAAATACAGGGTGGGGTAGGGCATGTCTCAGTTGGGTTGGATTTGATAATTGTACATCTCTTGTAGGAATGGCAACATGATTAAACAGACAACTTGCCTAACCCACTCCAATTATCTTGTGTGAAGTGGTTTAGTCAGGTTCGGGGTGAGTTTGGTTTTTCATTGCCTCTGACCAGCTGTGCTCTATTAGTGATTAGTTTACCTATTACTTGGTAGCATTGCTTATGAAACCAAGAGTGTTGGGTTGCAGGTTCAATCCTTAAGCTGAGCAAGAAATGTTTTTGAAATTATTTTTTATGGTTTAAATTAAAAATAAATAAAACCACTATCAAACCTGATCCGGCCTGTACCTGACACATGCAGGTTTGGTATCACCGACAATAAATACAGGGCGGGGTAGGGCATGTCTCAGTTGGGTTGGATTTGGGTTTAGGCCAACCCATACCAAACCCAACTCATTGCAGTCTCTAATCTTGTGTAGTCCACACACCACTGGTTTATATTTTAATGTGATCTCAAATCCGATAAGGCACGCAGGAGTTGATAAAAGGATTCCAGAGTCACGGTCGCGCAAAATCCAAATCACGTGGATGAAGGAATCTGTATTGAGAGATAGAGATAGAACAGTTGATTGGTGGAGGTCTTTGTGTAAAGATGCTAAAATCAGATGTTGAGAGGAAAGTGTGAACCGGAACATGGCAAAGAAGTTTTTGAGTTTTATTAAACTTGTGGTAACAATTTCCATCTATGTACATAATCAACTTTTAGCAGTAGGATTTGTCAGCATTAGGGTTTTTGTTGCATCATCTGTCTTCAGTTAGTTTTCCAAATTGTTGAGTATTCCCTTCTTGGGATTCCTTTGCAGTTTGTTTCGTGGTCCAACCAGGATTATGAGAGCTATAGTTATATTGGTCTTCTCCACATCCTAATAGAGTAAATGTGATAGTATGATTAGGTGTTATAATTGTCTCCATTTCAATTTCTATTTTTCTTCAGGACGATAGTGGAAGAATAGTCTTTATGGTTCTATATTCTGATTTTTCTTCCATATTGGAACCTGCAGCATTTTATTGTTATTTCTTCTGTATCATTTAGCATGGCTTTCTTCTTCCTGTTTACTAGTTTTTAATTGGTCTCGTTATATCTTCTTAATAATCAATGTATTTTAATCCCCAACCCTCTGACACTTGTGATTTTCTATCTGAGCAATTCGTTTGCATTTTCCTTAAAATGTTTGTATTTCTTTTGAATTCTTCTTTCTTAATTTGAAGCCAAATGTCTCTCACAGAAAGTGATAAATGCAAAATGTCGAAAAAGATCCAAGGGGACGCAGATTACATTTTATGCAGTCGATTGTAGGGATTCGTGTGGTGAAATATTTGTAGATTTGCAGAACTACTCCTATGCACAGGTGCTCTTCTTAACTGTGTTCATGTTGCTTATCCTTATTGGTTGTTTTTTTTCCTTTTTGTTCTCCTCTATTTTTTTTTATCCTCCTTTTTTTTGTTTTTTTTTGTGTGTGTGTGTGTGTGATTGAGAGTCCATAGTGTCCTTTTTCTTTGGCTTTTGAGGTCACATTTCATGTCTTTTGTTTTGTACGACTCCAAGATATGGTGTTGGTCACCCGAGACCCTGATCCTTGGATCTTCTTGCAATATGTGCTGTATCAGCTTATCCAAAGAAGCCCATGCAAATTAACAACTACAGCACTGCTCCACATTAATTGTGGGCTCAATTATATTTGGGATTTTCGGTTATGAGAGATTATTATTATTTTTGGGATTTTTCCTTTCTCCATGGGCCCCACCACTGCTGTTTGAACATTTTGGATTGCCGAGAGCTGGATCCCATGTGTATTGCTTATTGATAGATTCTTCTTTATTTTCGATGTTAACCTTTGATCATTCCAAGCATGAATGGGCAGACAGGCTTTTTGTGTGTTCATTTTGGTGTCATAGATTCATCAGTGATTCATGCTGTGAAGGCTAACTTTATTAGATTTTCTTTTCGCAGAAAAGTCCTGATGGTACTATAGACTGCCTCTTGAAGTATCCGAGTTTTGAGGTATAACCATTGCATGCTTAATTCCATTTTACACTCTGGTTCACTGCTTTTTTTTTTTGAAGCCCTTTCCTTCCCTAAAATTTTTATACAACAATAAGTTGAATTCTTGATGTGACATTGTCTTTTTGTAGTTTTAGTAAATATGAAGATGTTTGCTTCACTAATAGCTGTGTTTGCTTGTTTTCACACTTGGGGTAAGTAGGGAGGAGAAAAAGTGTGTGCATGTGTGTGTAGGTTCGTGACAATTAAGGAGAGAGAAAGGTGTTTGTGGGCCCATTTGAATATAGAGAAAACAAGGAGGAGAAAAATTGTGTGCGGGTTGCAAAAATGAATAAGGGTCCTTTTGAAATGTAGAGGAAGGTGGGAAGGAGAAAATATTCTCTTGTGAAACTCATTTTCCCTTCTTTGGATCTAGTAGGGTCTTTTTGGATGAGAGGAAAAGTGGTGAAAATGTTCCTCAGTTCAATCTGTATTATCAAGAGTTTTCTCTACTTGTTTTCTCCACCTATTTTTTCTACATCCAAATGGTTACAGAGAAAAATAATTCTCCTCTTACCTAACTTTTGAAAAAAGTTTAAAGGTTTTTTTTACTACGGTATCCCCATGGTATTTGACTCAGCAGGATTAATCTCCCGGGCGCACACATGCCGCAGCAACACACTATTTAAAGAAAATATTTTTCTCCTCCAGAAATAACTTGTGCCACATTGATATTATCCATAGTCATCCAATATTTTGTCTTTTCCACTCTTCCACCATATTGCTACCTTGATTCAGAGCCTGCGTAACATGTGCAATGTCTAGCTCCCTGTTAAAAGGGGCATGGAAAGGAGTGTCATGTAAATGGTTGTAACAATACACTTTTCCTTGATATTCATACTTTATTTCATGGTTTGACATAACGTGTGCCATATGGCCCATATCTGCATGTGCTAAGGGGCATATAAAGAAATGACCCGTGGAATCATCAACCTCTTCCTCTGTTCTATTTGTCTACATCTTTAGGAGGTCAGTAGTGCTTTATATATATATATTATCTTTGATTATGACCCCAGCCAAAACTATCATTGTTTTTTCTTCGAGGGGCACCCATCAAACATTCTTACGTGCTTTTTTTATTAATTCTTCGTATTTATATACATCATTTTTTAATCCCCCCTTCTCTCATCTTCTCTTTTTAATCAATGTTGATTTCTGAGGCCATAGTACTTTATTGATTTATGCCTTATTATTCTTGTGATCACAAGTTATTTAGTCACGAATCATGGTTTTGTAGTTTGAGGCTTCTATAATTTGTTATGAGTTTACAGCATGTAGTGTTTGTGTTGGCAGGAAGCAATTACAGTCCCTTGGCAGACCCTTCCAAAGAGGACAACAAAGCTTTACTTTGCAATGAGAGGTTGGTTATGCTTTTTAGGGCATAAGTTTTCTCATTGCTACTGTTTTTATATTTTTGATTAACACCATCTATTTGAGGCTATAGATTGGATAATACCTTCTTTCCTAAAGGATTTCTCGGGTGTCCCTGACCAATGGTGGGGCGGCCATCAGGACATCTTGTATTGGTAATCCTTGGGTGTGCTGTATGAAATAGAGGATTAGGAAACTGGCAAAACAAAGGAAATTGGCTTTCTGCTGAATGCCGTCTTTGTTAGCCTACATGTATTTGTACGTAAATGATGTAACAACTAACAACAATCCAATCACAATCTGATGTGATCCCCTTGATTGGGGATAATTCTAATTCAACGCGCATCATAATCTAACGATAATCTTTATCTAAGATACATGATATAGGAAAAGTTTATTAATCTCCAAAATTGCCGCTAATATCTTACAAGGCTCATATATATATATATATATATATCTCCTACGGATAGTCTACATGGGGACATTCATGTGGACAGCCGTGTTGGGCCCACCTTGGCAATG
Source organism: Cinnamomum chago (assembly GCA_038049695.1). Taxonomy (NCBI): domain Eukaryota; kingdom Viridiplantae; phylum Streptophyta; class Magnoliopsida; order Laurales; family Lauraceae; genus Cinnamomum; species Cinnamomum chago. The sequence goes on along the minus strand of CP142453.1, from coordinate 39,850,989 downwards.
ATTTAAATGGACTTTCAGAACCCCCGCCCCCTATTTACACCAGATCTGGTGGATTTGCACTGATCTGAACGGACTGGACCGTTGGATTGAGGGGTCAATTTTTTTAAATATAAAGCCGTTAAACTCGTGGGCCAGGGATCAAGGGGTTGGGATGATCTGATGGACTTACAATTTTGCACATAGGTAGGTCACATCCATATCTTCCAATCCCCTGCCACCCCCATGATTGATGGCACCCCAGATGGCCCCCACAAGGCTGTCCGCCTGAACGTCCATGGGAACCATCTGTAGGAGAGCGCGACCCATGATATTTATGAGAGAGAGATACTTGTGGGGCTAGGTATGTGCAAATTGCAAATGTAAACTGTTAAGATGAAGGGGCTAAGATGACTGGATGGGTTTGGTTTTTTGCACATACCCAACCCTCATTGTCCAGGTGGGCCATATAAAGTCATCTCATTGTCACATTTCCCTATAATATATATATATATATATTATAAACTCCAAATGATATTTGACTTTTGAAAGCTACTAATTTTAACTCGTTCAAGAATTAAAGGAAACAACATCCTAGATAATGAAATAATCCTAATTCCTCAGACATCTAGTTTTTAGACTCCTTTTGGGTCCTCCTTTTGGGCAAAGGGGCATGGTTGCATCGACCCACAGGCCATGTAGAAGTGTGTGCCCATGTCCGTTGCGACACTCCCCTCAAATTGATTCATGTCAACAAGCATGAATTTGCTAACAAGGAACTGATGTTGAGTTGTTACCACCTTGGTATGAAGAGAGATCTGAGAGATGTATGAAGGAGTAGAGATGTTGCAAAGTTCATTCTGTAGGTAAGGAGAGTGATGACAAAAACATATGTCAGGATTCAGATGTTTGAATAAGCTTTACTCCTGGATTCAGTCTTTTGCTGAATAAACAACTGAGGATGTCTAACAGAAACAATGAGGAAGTGGCTACTTCCTTTCTGAGACAACTTTTCTTCACCAAGAGGGTTAGTGATGGAAAGGTGAAGGTTTTGGAAAAGAACTTCTGTCTTCATCTAGGGTTGCAACCCTACAAGACCTTCAAGACTGTTCTTTTGGGATTTCGAGAGAAATGAAAGTCCCAAAACTTCAAGCTAGTGGACCCCACTGATAATCTGATACGGTACTGTGTTGGCCTATACGTACTGATATTGGCTGGGACCACGATGATATCTTACTGCGATATCGGTCGTGGTCCATATTACAAAAATATATTGATGAAATAGTGGTTGTATCAACTGATATTTCAAAATATTGATTGTATTGGCCGATATATTAAAAAAAAAGAGGTTTTTTTTTTTTTTTTTTTTTCTCTTTTGGGTTTTTTTTTTTGGAAGAGGGAGTTGGGGTGGGGGTTGGTTGATGCTGTGCACAGTTGCAGAGGGGAAAAAAACAACTATAATTGCAGTTCAAGGAGTTAATGAACCGGTACATATCTTTTCCCTTCTCTTCTCTCTTCCTCTCCTCCCCTTTCCCTCTTCTTTTCACTTACAATCTTTCTGGAAGGGGTGAATGAACACCCTTTTAAGGGTTTTCTTTCCTTTAATTCATTCCATATGTGTGATATGTGGACCCACTCTAGATTCATGGGCTCCACAATGGGGCCCACATGTTAAAAATCTAAAGAGAGTGAGCGTGAGAGAAATAGAGAGGGAGGGAGTGTACCTAGAAGGGTGAATGAACTGTTACATATCTTTTCCCTCCTCTACTCTCTCTTCCCTCTTCCTCTCGGCGAATGAACACCCTTTTAAGGGTTTTCTTTCCTTTTATTCAGTCCGTATGTGTGATACACGTACCCATTGCAGATCACGGGCTCCTCAATGGGGTCCACATCTTAAAAATCTGAACTTTTCAATATAAAGGCCCATGTTTTGTATGAATCCTGACAAAATTTAATTCATTGTAGATGAGCCAGAATTAAACTTTGCTGGGATCCATACAAGATAGGCATTTATATCGAGCAATTTTGATTTTCAATTGGTAGGCCTTACTATGGACACTACGAATTTTATGTTGCCTTTTTTTTTTTTAATTGCAATCCTCTAATAGGGTCCACTTGAGAAAACAATAAACCAATAGGCTCTTAATAAACTCCACTTCAATGTGGCTGGGCCTACTATCATATTGATCACTTATAAAACATGTTAATTAACTATTATGAAAAGGAATGTAGTGATTTTTATAGAATCAATCTGACGGTGGCCTAAGTCCTATTAAAATAAAAATATTATGAAGACCCATGCAAGAGAAGGGCATTTATTTTGAAATGTTTTGATTTCGTAAGTGTAACATAGATGAGAGTGTTGACTGTTGAGATTGTTGTGTGGTAAAATTAGGAAAGATAGAATAAAAAAAATCAGTGCAGTCAGGAGCATTTAGTTGTAGCATGATAGCATCAATAGGTGATAAATTAAGGGAGACTCGTTTGGACATGTCCAACGCAGGCCAACAATGGCGTTGACGAGGAAAAATGTCTCTGTTCTGGTTGATGGCCCTTCAAGGTAAAGGGATAGGCTAAAGTATTATAATCTGTAATGAGATGAGAGGAAGAAGGAGACGGCAATATTGGAGAGGAAACGAATACCTCAAATGGGAGGATCGTCCATTTTATAATCTCATTATTCCCTTAAATCAAGGGCTTTACATGCTAACAAATAAAATCAAATCTCTTAGGCTATACTGAGAAGTATTATGAGACAAATTAGCATAATCAACAAACTAGATTTAATCCCACGTATGGGACTATATACAGGCTGTATATGGCCTTAATGGGCTGGGCCTGACCTTATTTTATAGGGCCCATTATCTTCTACGCTGCCCCTCAAATTGATGTGGTAAGGCATAAAACATCAATTTGCTAGTGAGATCATGATGACGCGTTTTGGGAAGAGCTTTTGTGAAAATATCCGCCAACTGGTTAAGAGTAGAGACATGAGACAGAGTTATCTTCTCAGTAACAACATGCTGACGGATGAAGTGGCAATCAATCTCAATATGCTTCGTTCTTTCATGAAATACCGGATTGTTTGTAATTCGGGTAGCACTGGTGTTATCCCCATGAAGAGGTGTAGAGCTACCCACAGTGACACCGAATTCACAGAGAAGACGGCGTAGCCAGATGATTTCAGCACTCGCGGATGACATGGCCCGATATTCTGCCTTGGCAGAAGATTTCGAAATGGTGGTTTGCTTTTTGCACTTACATGAAATCAGTGAGTCCCCAAGAAACATGCACCAGCTAGTGGTAGATCGTCGAGAATCGGGGCAACCAGCCCAGTCAGCATCCGCATAAGCGGATAAGTGTAGGGAAGCGCCCGAAGAGTAGAAGAGACCATGATTAAGGGTGTAGAAGATAATGTGGCTTAGGCCCACTAGGCCCAGCCCACTCAGTTGTATATAAAATCCCATGTGTGGGATTCTGTGATTAGATTATGTTGCTGATTTCTCTGTAGTATTTCCTTATATAGATTAGGAGATTGATTCATTCATTATTTTGATTGTATTAATTAGCATGTTTAGACCCCTTGATTAGGGCATAATGATATTATAAATAGACAGACGATCCTCCCATTAAGGCATTTGTTTTCTCTCCAACTCTCATCTCTTTCTCCTTCTCTCATTACATATCATTACATGGTATCAGAGCCAATGTTCTAAGAGTTGTTTCTCATTAGCCTAAGAGACTTTCCAGCCATCTTCGAATATGTCTCTACTGGTTTTCTCTGCTGTTCGTACCTAACGTGCCTGGAGTTCATCTGATCAACATGGCCCACCTTTGATCAATCTCTGGCTACCAGCGACCACTCTCATGATGATCGACTACCCTTCAGGAGTATTTTGAAGATTTTTCTGGATTTTTTAATCTATAAGTTAAGGTACTGTTCTACCACTTCTTCCTCTGACGAGTTTGGGTCCTTTTTCTCAAAAGGTTTTCATCACAACGGTACAGATTTGTGGATCTGTATCCAAATCTCATCAAACTTGGCCTGGAGGTCATACAATTGATCTCTTCCAAGATCATCGATCCTGATCTGTGATTGGACCACTTTGTGGGGCCCACAGACAGCTTCTGCCTAGAAAATTTGGTCGTCTGGCACCTGTTTTTGCCATCTGTGGCACTATGTTGGGTTATTTTCTTCTGGATGCATATCTCAGCCATCCAAACTGCATCTTTCATGCTTAGTTAATACAATCATCTCAGATTACATCTTTTTATCAATTGTGATTGATAATTTCTCTACTGCTGGACTGTGTGAGTCTCTATTTTTCTACTATTGGACTGTTTGGTTCCCTCTTTGCTACTGAACTGGTTGAAGTCACTTGTGATTGGTTCTTCCATTGCTGCTGTACTGCTTGATCCTTTTCTGCACCTATTTGGCTTACTGCTTTGTGTGGTCTCTCTCTCATTTTGCGGGATTTGAAAATAATGGACAAATATGATGTTATTCCAGTTAAGTTTAATGGGAATAATTAAATGGCCTGGTCTTTTCATCTGAAGAATTTTGTAGAAGGCCAAGGACTATTTGGTTATCTTGATGCATCGATAACTAAACCTACTACTACAAGTACTACTGATACAAAAGCCTTAGCCACCCGGTCTAAAGAAAATGCTAAGGTAGTCACTTGGATTCTTAACTCCATTGATCCGTCTCTTGCCATTGCTCTTCAAGCATATACTGTTGCAGCTGATATGTGGGCTCATCTCAAGAACATTTATCATCAAACTCATAAAGCCCGCAAATTTCAATTAGATAGTGAAATTGCTAAATTCAGTCAAGGAGATAAATCTGTGCAGGCATACTTCAATGGATTTTTCACCCTATGGATTGAGAGGGATGCTATGATTGTTCAAAATGTCTCTTCGGGATTTCTGTCTGAGGCTCTTAAATTACAAGAAGAGACTCACATCAGCCAGTTCCTTATGAATCTCGGACCCGAATTCGAATATGTTCGGTCTGCTCTCATGAATCGAGAAGTCTTTGCGAACCTGGATACATGCTTCCAAGAGGTCCTTCGAGAAGAACTTCGCCTAAACTCACAGCGTGCGATTATTGAAGAACCAAAGGCCTTCCTCGCTCCTCTTCTGGCTAATTCTGCTCTTTTAGCAGCACCGAATCAGAAGCATGCTCAATGCTATGAATGCAAAGGCTTTGGTCATATTGCCAAGAACTGTCGGAAGAAATTGGTTTGCAGATATTGCAAACGCTCTGGTCATCTTATTAATGACTATCGTAGCTTACAGCGGAAGAATGGGCCCCAGCAGAAGCAGAATCCTTCCACCTTGCCTAGACAAAATGCTCCAGCTGCGTTCCAAGTTCAAGCACCTTCCACTGATACGGGAAGCACCTCTTCTGGGGCCGTCTCCATGACTCCTGCCCAGATTCAGGAATTAATTCAGAACACGGTGACCTCAGCATACGCATCTATGGGCTTTACTAGTGGTCGGTATCAAACTCATTCTCCTATAGCATTTCCTGCTTTTCATTCTTCAGTCTCTCTGTCTTCATCTATCACTTAGATTCAGGAGCATCGAACCTCATGACTTCTGTAGAAAGTAGCTTTACAGACTCTCACCCTACCTTGGCAAAGATAAAATCACCACTGCTAATGGAGACCAATTACCCATTTCGGGGATTGGTACTACTACTTTATCTAGTGTCTCTGGCCAGTCCATTCACCTTCCCCATGTCTACTTTGTTCCCAAATTATCAGCCAATTTACTTTCTGTCGGACAACTTATTGATGATGGGTACCTAGTTAACTTTTCTTCCACTGGTTGTGTCATATAGGGGCGACAAACTGGGAAGGTGATCGTGACGGGGAGTAAACATGGTCGCCTGTTTCTGCTGGACATTGGACATCATTCCCTCTTTTCTTCTTCTTCTCCTAATTTCAATAAAATGTGGACTATGTGGCATAGTCATCTTGGTCATGTGAACAATGCTTATTTACTTTCTTTGTTCAAAATTGGTTGTTTAGAACCCACTATTGATAATAAAATGGTGTCCTCTTTAGTTCACTTGAAGTGTGAAACGTGTTGTTTGAGTAAGAGTCATATTTTTTTGTTTTCTATTCATCATTCTCGTGCATTATCATCTTTTGATATCATTCACACTGATGTTTGGGGAATTGCACCCACATTAAGTAGGACAGGTTTTAAGTATTATGTGACCTTTATTGATGATCATTCTCGATTCACTTGGATTTATTTCATGCGCTTCAAATTTGAAGTATTTTCTCTTTTCCAAAAGTTTTACAATATGGTTCACACACAATTTAAGAAAGATATAAAAATTCTTAGGTCTGACTCCGGTGGAGAATACATGTCCCATGATTTTTCTGCCTTCCTTTCTGATAAAGGAATTCTTCACCAAAAATCCTGCCCACATACTCCACAGCAAAATGGCGTTGTGGAGAGGAAGAACAGGCATATTCTTCAAACTGTTCGTACTCTCTTACTTGCATCCTTAGTTCCTCCAAATTTTTGGTGTGATGCTGCACAGACTGCTGTGTATCTCCTCAATCGTCATCCTAGCTCCGTTCTAGGAAAGACTACTCCATATGAAGCTCTCTTTGGTCAGACCCCTTTATATTCTCACTTACGTGTTTTTGGTTGCTTGTGCTTTGTCCATCTTCCACCTACAGAGCGCACTAAGTTGTCTCCACAGGCTACCAAATGTATCTTCTAGGTTACAGTGCTAAACACAAGGGATTTCTGTGTTATGACCACTCCGAGAAATGCATGCGAATATCTCGTAATGTGATTTTCTTGGAACACATTCCTTTCTTTTCTTTCAGTTTGGATACTCATCCTATTGTTGTGTCTTATCTGCCACAATTCCCTGCGACTACTTCTCCACCACCTATAACCAATGTCTATGTCCGGCGTAACACGGTTCCTCCTGTGGGGCCTCCTCCTCCTGATCCTATCCCAATGCTGCCTACTGCACCCTCAGGTATTAATACTTTCTCTTCTAATAGTGTCATACCCTTGCGACGCTCTAGTCGTCCTTCTGTTGTTCCTGACAGATATGGCTTTCCTGCTCTTTTCACTTCTTTGGATAGTGCTCCTATACCCACCTCTTATTCACAGGCTTCGAAGATGGCATACTGGCAGGATGCTATGACTGAGGAGTTGCTTGCTCTTGAAGCAAACAACACATGGGACTTGGTACCGACTCTTGAACGAGCCTCTGTGATTGGTAGTAAATGGATCTACTCTGTCAAAGTTAACTCTGATGGGAGTCTTGATCGCTACAAAACCAGATTGGTTGCGTAGGGTTACAAGCAGGAGTATGGCATTGACTATGAGGAGACATTTGCCCTAGTGGCTAAAGTGACCACCGTTCGTACTCTTCTTTGTGTCGTTGCAGCCTGCAACTAGCCTCTATGGCAAATGGATGTCAAAAATGCTTTTCTTCATGGCGATTTGAAAGAGACTGTCTACTTAAAACCTCCTCCAGGATATGCTTGTCCTCCTCAGCATGTTTGCAAGTTATGAAAATCCCTTTATGGACTTAAGCAGGCTCCCAGGGCTTGGTTTGATAAATTCCGAGGCAGCAATTCTTCAAGCTGGGTTTCGTCAGAGTCATTCTGACAATTCACTATTTCTTAGATGGACACCGAAGGGTTACACATTCCTTTTAGTCTACGTTGATGATATGATTATCAGTGGCAATGATATTTCCGGTATTACGGATCTCGCCACTTCCGAATGAAGGATCTTGGTCCTCTCACCTACTTTCTGGGGCTTGAGTTTTCGCGTACCAAATCAGGTATTCAAGTCCATTAGCGTAAATATGCTGCTGATTTGATCACCTCAGCAAGACTTGATGATGCTCACACTTTTGATACGCCGATGGAATTAAACAGGAAACTCAGTATGGAGGATGGCCCTCCCTTGGATGATCCCTCTATTTTTCGGCGGATAGTTGGTAGTTTGCTCTACTTAACTATGACTCGACCTGATATTTCTCATGCAGTTCATACGGTTAGCCAATTTGTGAGCAATCCTCACAAACCCCATCTTGTTGCTGCTTTGCACATACTCCGCTATGTTAGAGGCACTCTTACTCATGGTCTCTTCTACCATTCTGATACTTCTCTGCGATTATCAACATATGCAGATGTCGACTGGGCTGGTTGCCCTGATTCTCGGCGCTCTACCACTGGCTGGTGTATGTTTCTTGGCGGCTCTTTGATTTCGTGGAAGTGCAAGAAGCAAACCACCGTGTCAAAATCTGCTGCTGAGGCCGAATATCGGGCAATGTCGTCCGCCAGTGCTGAAGTCATCTGGCTCCGCCGTCTTCTCAGTGAATTCGGTGTCCTTGTTGATAGTTTTACACCTCTTCATGGGGACAATACCAGTGCTACCAGAATTGCTAATAATTCAGTCTTTTATGAACGGACGAAGCACATTGAGATTGATTGTCACTTCATCCGTCAGCATGTTGTCACTGAGAAGATAACCTTGCCTCATGTCTCTACTCATGACTAGTTGGCCGATATCTTCACCAAAGCACTTCCTAAACCGCGCCATCATGATCTCACTAGTAAATTGCTGTTTTCTACATTACCACATCAATTTGAAGGGAAGTGTAGAAGATAATGTGGCTTAGGCCCACTAGGCCCAGCCCACTCAGTTGTATATAAAATCCCATATGTGGGATTCTGTGATTAGATTATGTTGCTGATTTCTCTGTATTATTTCCTTATATAGATTAGGAGATTGATTCATTTATTATTCTGATTGTATTAATTAGCATGTTTAGACCCCTTGATTAGGGCATACCGATATTATAAATAGACAGACGATCCTCCCATTGAGGCATCTGTTTTCTCTCTAACTCTCATCTCTTTCTCCTTCTCTCATTACATATCATTACAAAGGGTGCCTTTGACATAGCGAAGTATGCGCAAGGCAGCAGCAAGGTGAGGTTTGTGAGGATTGCTCACAAACTGGCTAACCGTATGAACGGCATGAGAGATATTCGGCCGAGTCATAGTTAAGTAGAGCAAACTACCAATTATCCGCTGAAAAATAAAGGGATCATCCAGGGGAAGGCCATCATCCTTACTGATCTTCTTGTTCAACTCCATAGGTGTATCAAAAGTGTGAGCATCATCAAGTTTTGCCAAAGTGATCAAATCTGTAGCATATTTCCGCTGATGAACCCGAATGCCAGATTTGCTACGCAAGAATCCAGCCCCAGAAAGTAGGTGAGGTCCAAGATTCTTCATTCTGAAGTGGCGAGTGAGATGATGTTTGAGATCCGTAACGCCAGATCTATCATTGCACTTTGATAATCATATCATCAACATAGACTAAAAGGAAGGTGTAGCCCTTTGTTGTCCATCTAAGAAATAGTGAGCTATCTGAATGACACTGATGAAATCCAGCTTGAAGAATTGCAGTCCGGAATTTATCAAACCACGCCCTGGGAGCTTGCTTAAGTCCATACAAAGATTTCCACAACTTACATGCTTAGGAGGACATGCATATCCTGGAGGAGGCTTTAAGTAAATAGTCTCTTGCAAATCCCCATGAAGAAATGCATTTTTGACATCCATTTGCCACATAGGCTAGTTGCGGGCTGCAGCGACACAGAGGAGAGTACGAATGGTGGTCATTTTAGCCACTAGTGCAAATGTCTCCTTATAGTCGATTCCATACTCCTGTTTATAACCCTGCGCAACCAATCGGGCTTTGTAGCGACCAAGACTCCTATCGGAGTGAACTTTTATGGAGTAGATCCATCTACTGCCAATTCAGGAGCCGGTACCAAGTCCCATGTTTGATTAGGTTTGAGAGCGAGCAATTCCTCATTCATAGCATCCTGCGTATAAGCAATCTTCGAGGCCTGTGAATATGAGGTGGGTATAGGAGCACTATCTAAGGATGAAAAGAGAGCAGGAAAGCCATAGCGGTTAGGGGCAATGGAAAGACGATTAGATCGTCGTAGAGAGATGAGATTATCAGAAGAAGCATGATTACCTGTAGGAGCAGTAGGCGGTACTGGGAGAGGATCAGGAGAGGGAGGCACCATAGGAGGAACCTTGTTACGCCGGACATAGACCTTGAGAGCAGGTGATGGAGAAGTAGACTCCAGGAATTGTAGCAAATAGGACACAACAATGGGATGATGATCTAAACGTAATGAAAAGAAAGGAATTTGTTCCAGGAAGATCACATTACGAGATATTCACATGCGTTTTTCAAACCGGTCATAACACAAGAACCCTTTGTGTTCAGAACTGTAGCCAAGAAAGATGCATTTGGCAGCCTGTGGGGATAGCTTAGTGCGTTCAGTCGGTGGAAGATGAACAAAACACAAGCAACCAAACACACATAAGTGAGAGTATGAAGGAGGATGTTCAAAGAGAACTCCGTAAGGAGTAGTTTTGCCTAGAACAGCACGAGGAAGACGATTGATCAAATATACCGCAGTCTGTGCATCATCACACCAAAATTCTGGAGGAACTAAGGATGCAAGTAAAAGGGTGCGAACAATTTCAATAATATGTCTGTTCTTTCTTTCCTCAATTCCATTCTGCTGAGGAGTGTGCGGACCAGATTTTTGATGAAGAATCCCTTTATCAGAAAGGAAAGCAGAGAATTCATGAGACATGTATTCTCCGCCAGAATCGGATCTAAGGATCTTGATATCTTTCTTAAATTGAGTGTGGACCATGTTATAGAATCTTTGAAAAATAGAAAACACTTTAGATTTGAAACGCAGGAAATAAATCCAAGTATAACGGGAATGGTAATCAATAAATGTCACATGGTACTTGAATCCTGCCCTACTCAAGGTAGGAGCAATGCCCCAAACATCAGTGTGAATGTTGTCAAATGATTCTAATGAACGAGAGTTATGAACAAAAAATGGCAAAATATGACTCTTAAACAACAAGCTTCACATTTTGATTGAGATAAAGAAGACATCATTTTATTATCAATTGTAGAGTCCAAACAACCAAGTTTAAACAAAGAAATTAAATAGGTATTGTTCACATGACCAAGACGTTTATGCCAAACCGTCAACAAGTTTTGGAAATTATTAGAAGAAGAAGCAAAGAAGGAATGATGTCCAATGTCCAGCAAAAACAGGCACCCATGTTTACTCCCTGTCGCGATCACCTTCCCAGTTTGTCGCCCCTGTATGACACAACCAGAGGAAAAAAAGTGAACAAGATAGCCCTCATCAATAAGTTGTCCTACAGAAAGTAAATTGGCTGATAATTTTGGAACAACGTAGACATTGGAAAGGGTGATGGACTGGCCAGTGACACTAGATAAAGTAATGGTACCAACTCCAGAAATGAGTAGTTGATCACCATTAGCAGTGATAATTTTTTCTTTTCCAAGGTAAGGGTGGGAATCTGTAAAGCTGTGTTCTATAGATGTCATGATTTGAGGCTCCTGAATCTAAAAACCATGTGGAAGAGGTGATAGAAGAAGAAAGAGATGCAGAAGAATGAAAGGTAGGAGATGCTATATGAGAATGAGGTTGATACCAACCACCAGAGAAGCCCATAGATGCATATGCAGAGGTGACTGTGCTCTGGATCAGTTCTTGAATCTGAGCAGGAGTCATGGATATAGCGCCGGAGGAAGTGCTGCCTGTATCTGATACGGGCGCTTGAGCTTGAAAAGCGGATGAAACATTTTGTCTTGGCATATGGGAGGGAGGCTTCTTATGCTGTGTCTCATTCCGTCGCTGCAGGCTTCGACAATCATCAATCACATGACCGGTCCGTTTGCAATATCTGCAAACCAATTTCTTGCGACAATTTTTGGCAATATGTCCGAAGCCTTTGCATTCATAACATTGAGTCTGCTTTGGAGTTGCCAGAAGAGCCGAGTCAGCAGGAAGAAGCGCAAGGAAGGCTTTGGGTGCTTCGGGTGCTTTCAGAATAGTGCACTGTGAAGTGAGACGAAGTTCTTCGCGAAGGACTTCTTGGAGGCAAGTATCAAGATTAGCAGTATTCTCCCTATTCTTAAGCGTAGGCCGAACAGATTCAAATTCAGGTCGGAGATTCATAAGAAACTGGCTGATATGAGTTTCTTCTTGTAACTGGAGAGCCTCAGACAGAAATCCAGAAGAGACCGTTTGGATCAACATGAAATCCCTTTTAGTCCACAAGGTGAGGAAACCATTAAAATATTCCTGCACAGTTTTATCCCCTTGACTATATCTGGCAATTTCACTATCCAGATGAAATTTCCGGGCTTTATTGGTTTGATGGTAGACTTTCTTCAGATGAGCCCACATATCAACTGTTGTGGTGTAGGCTTGAAGGGCCACGGCAAGAGAGGGATCAATAGAGTTAAGGATCCAAGTGATGACTTTCGCATTTTCTTTGGACTAGGTGGCTAGGCCTTTTGAGTCGGAAGTACTTGTAATCTAAGGCTTGGTTATCGATCCATCAAGATAACCAAAAAGGCCTTGTCCTTCGACAAAGTTCCTTAAGTGGAAGGACCAGGACATATAATTTTGCCCATTGAATGTAATTGGGATAACATCATACTTGTCCATTGCAGAATAAAGTGGAGAAAAGACAGCAAAGCACGCAAATCAGTAGTAAAGGGATGAGATCAGCCCTCAGATCTAAAGTAACCAATCAATAAGTAAGAAGCAGAACAAACAGCCAGTAATATAAATGGCTAATCCAGCAGCAAACAGCCCCAACAGTGCACTAACGGTTCAGATTTCCACCAGACAACATAAATCAGTAACAACGAGCACTAATTAGAAGCACTAACAGTAGCAATCAGTACTAATCAGAGGGACTAACAATAGCAATACCACAGGGATATGCAGATTTAGAGGCTGATGAAGCTTTCAACATGAAACAGCACACAACCAATGTTGAAAAATCCAAAAATAGTGCCAGACGAACTGGATGTGAGGCTAGATCTGTGTGTGGGACCCACAGAGTGGTCTAATCATAGATCAAGGCTGAGCGTCTTGAAGAAGATCAAGTGTACTTCCCTCCAGTCCAAGTTTGATGAGCAACGGGTACAAATCCACAAATCTGGACGGTCTTGATGAAAACTAACTGACACCGAATAATTAAAATCGACAGAGAAAGAGAAGCCTGGAACCAACCTTAAATGGTGAAGAAAAAATCCAGAAAAAACCTTAAAAAGATCCTTGAGGCTTATTGATCAAGACTGTGTGAATCGCCGGTGGGCCACTGTTTGATCAATGGTGGGCCACTGTTGATCAGTGGGCAATCAGCAGTGAAGAAGAAGAGTTTTCGCCAGAAAGGATTGATCAATCAGAGGATACTTCAATAAGAGGATTGATAACAACCTAGGCTCTGATACCAGTTATAATCTGTAATGAGATGAGAGGAAGAAGGAGACGACAATATTGGAGAGGAAACGAATACCTCAAATGGGAGGATCGTCCATCATTTTATTATCTCATTATTCCCTTAAATCAACGGCTTTACATGCTAACAAATAAAATCAAATCTCTTAGGCTATACAAAGAAGTATTATGAGACAAATTAGCATAATCAACAAACTAGATTTGATCCCACATATAGGACTATATACAGGCTGTATATGGCCTTAATGGGCTGGGCCTAACCTTATTTTACAGGGCCCATTATCTTCTACATAAAGTGGACATGGATGGAAGTGGTTAAGGATAGATCTAGAAAAGTGCAACCTACCCAAGGATTTGGGCTAGGATAGGTTGGAATGACGAAACAGAATTCATGTAGCTGAATTGTGACAAGGCTTTGATTATTACTATTATTAGATTTCATAAGTAGGCCCCACTTTGGGGCGTCATGAATTTCTTGTGAGTTCAAGCCTAGGAAGATCCAAACCCCGTGGAAATAGAATATGCAGAAGAGATTGTGTGACACATGGGTCCCACCAAATATAAGATATCTTTGAAATCTATCTACCACTGTCTATCTAAAGTCATTAAATGGCCAATAAGCAAGTTTTCATTATTTTGATCGTCCATTTAATGGTTTTTTATAAGATAGCCTCCAATGAACCCAACTTCTTATAAATGGGTAGATCCCAAAGTCTTGTATTTAGTAGGCCAATGATTCTAATCATGTGGCATGGCTAATTTGATAGTGGTCCAACTCCGGTCAAGTATGAAATATCTGACATAGTTAATTTGAAGGGTGATTATTATTCTAAGTGGTTTGGAGTTTTTAAGGGCCACATTGATGGATTTATGGATGATAAATATCGCCAAGAAATTAAACACTAATAACTTAACATATTTAGCAATTAAACCTTAGACAGCAATATTGGAAGTTATGACTCAAGGGGTCCGATATGTTGGTTTACAGTGTTACTAATGAAAGAAAGCTTTGTTTTCTAGCATTTTCTAATATTCTGGATTTTCTGGATAATTCTTCAGATTTTTTTTTTTGGCGTGCAGAAAAAAACAAAAGATTCATGCTTTGAGGAGCTTCAATGGTTGTAAACTGCATCTTATCGCTGCAACCTATCACTTTTTGGAGTTGACCATGAAGGCAGCGGCGATTGCAATTTTGAACCATTTTTTAGGCATGCTAGATAAAAGGCCCAGTTTTCTATTTAGAACCGTTCCTGTGGTTGGGTTTAACTATGTCCACTGCTCAGGCCTACGTGTCTATTGTCGTCTATAAGGCTTGACAAATTTGATCTAGGCCTTGCCCGAACCCAACCTATTGGCCCCCTTCTTCTATGTTACTCTAGGATATTAACCGTTATGCATGTCAAAGCGACCCATTTTCATAACCATGTAATGTAGATACCCGTTTGTGTGCTTTCAACATTGTAGTTTTGGAATTGAGTCTTCAAAATGTGTTATTTTTTATTTATTTTTTAATTGGTGTCTTCAGAATGTGTTACATGACCTATTGTTGCAAATCATACAATTTATGTATTGCTATGTCCTGCTTGCCAAATTTTTTCTTGTTCAAATATCCAGCTTGTGACTTGGTTGTTGCATCAATTCTCTGTATTGTTTCAGTGGTCTAAGAAGTGTTTCAGTTTTTGTAGTCATGAATTTAGTTGTCCAAGAATTTTACTTTCTGCAAGGGGTTAATGCAGTGTTCTTTTGATGCAGTGATAGAAAGTTTTGAACAGGCTGAGGGACGCAATCCTGGTGAAACATCACTTGCAGATCTTCCCAGGGTTTTGGTCCTTAGGAAGGAGCTTTGTGAGGCACAGGTAACTTTATATTCTTCAGAGTTTTTGTTTGTTTCCAGTTCTTGGTAACTGAACTCAGCATGGTTACATGTTTCATAAGCTCCAGGCCTGACACTGTACAAATGCCACGACATGAAAATAGGTCAGGGAAAAAGGTATAGACCAATTGACAGGTTGACGTGGATTGCCTTGAGGATCATATAATTAGGTGGGCTATGATGTATATGGAGGCACACAAATCAAGCACAGGGGGTTCGTACCTATTTGCGAGGATCCCTATTGAATTAGGGAACTCAAACAGTCCCAAAATTGTTAAAGTTACATCATTGAGGGACTGTTTTGGCAATTCAGGTCACAGCAGGGGGTAACTTGTAATTCAATTCAGAAAAAAGGACACAAGAGAGCAGTCGTTCATTGTCTTTTGGGGTGAGATTAATAGGCCCTAATGGGCCCAAATCCACTTGGGCCCATGACCTCCTGGTTTACTTTTAGTGGGTAGGGCCCACCATCAAATCAGTTGGGCCATGTGGGCCTTATGGACACAAGCATCCAAAGGTGTCTGGACATTCCGGTTTCTTCAAATTGCATGTTTGAGAGGATTTTTCTTTCCTGTTGCTACCTAAATTAGTTCAATTAGGGATCTTGAGGATGGGAAGTATTGTAATACTATTAGATTGACAGTTGTGAGAGATTTCTCTATAGGAATCCTTCGGAATTTGGTGATGAACAGTCAGTCGACTGAGGCAGGTAGCACAGTCGACAGTCACCAAATGGAAAGAAAGAGATTTTCTTCTGTGGATTTTTCTGTCGAATCCTTTCCATTAGGATCCTAGAATGCGGATAATCTAATTATGAGTAGCCAAATGGAAAGAAAGAGATTTTCTTCTGTGGATTTTTCTGTCGAATCCTTTCCATTAGGATCCTAGAATGCGGATAATCTAATTATGAGTAGGAGCATGATGCAGGCCAGACCTGAGGTCGGCTAGCCCATTGGGTCCAAACCATGGCCCCAAAAGTTTCATCCAAGGGCCCAAGCCCATTAAGGCTGAAGGAGACATCCAAATCATGCAGTGTGCAGTCTTATTTCTATTTTCTACTTGTAGCTGAATTTTAGGGATAAACATCAGAATATTTAGAAAGTTTTATGATAGAGCATTTTATTTTGATTTAGACTTTTATTTTAATTAGAATTGTTTCCAAGAATAGATTAGAGTATGAGTCTATATAAAGAATTGTAATCCCTCCTTTGGGATAAGTTCATTGATTAATAAAATTTATCCCTTGAGTTTTTCTCTTAGTTGTTTGTCTGTGGTGTGAGACCAAAACGGTTTTGATCCCAATGGATCCCTATCCCTGCCTTTGGCTTGGAGAATCCGTGAAAAGTCCGGGAGAGGAGAAAGGTCCAGAATCCTGAGAGAGAGTGGCGCTTCTATTGGTTATGCTAGGGAACCAGAGCCCGATCAACCAAGGGCATCTGAATCTAGCCCAAAAACAGCAAGACCCTCTAGCTGCGCTGCGTCAGAGAATTGCTTTAATTGATTTTTTTTTCTAGAGTTTTCTTGGGTTCTATAAATATTGCAATAGTCTTGACAGTCAAGAAATATTGAATAAAGGGTTAATCTCTTTTGCTACCTAAACTAGTTCAATTAGAGATCTTAGAGGATGGGAAGTAATAATACTGGATTGACAGTAGTCAGAGATTTCTCTAGAGGAATGAATTTTGTGACGAACAGTCGTCTGAGGCTGGTGGCACAGTCGACAGTCACCAAAATAGAAAGGAAAGAGATTTTCTTCTATGGATTTTTCTGTCAAATCCTATCAATTAGGATCCTAGAATGGGGATAATCTAATTATGAGTTGGAGGATATCTGTAATTGCCTCTTGTTCTAGAGTTTTCTTGGGTTCTATAAATATTGTAATAATGGTCAACTGTACAAGTAGTGCAGAGTCAGACAGTCGAGCAATATTGAATAAAAAGGTTTATCTCATGTTATTTCTTGATTGCTAGTTTTCTTCATTATTTCATGTGTGCGATATTGGTACAAGCTGTTGAAGGGATCGAACCATCCATATTCCTTGATTATTTTAATTCCATAATGGGAACATTCACTATGTGATGTTAGAGGCAGTAGTAGTGGAACATTTACTGTCTGCCTTGGGTTTATTGGATACACGTGATTGCCACAGGTCGATCTGCATGTGCTTAACCAGATGATTCCTCATTCAGACCTGCCTCCTGATGTGTGGTTTGGATCTTGATGCAGCCATGGGTTGTAATGTGAGCAGTTCATCACAACTTAGGTGGCCTTATCCAATTTCATTAATAACCCCACCCTTGGAAGGACTCTCTTTGAATCTGTATCAACAAAATGATGGTTGTGATTTTCCAATGTGACAATGATTTGATTGGGATTCTATGATAATTGGACTCTATTAGCTGGCAACTGCAGTCTGCTTTAGAATCAGATCACATAATACACAAAAAGTATAAGCCAGATAAATTGTAATTTGTAAATGGCCACTCTATAATCGGCTGTATAAACCAAACCAAGCCTTTTCCCACTAGGTGGGGTCGGCTATATGGATTTGACGACGCCAATCAAATCTGTTTAGGGCCATGTCCTCTGTTATAATCGGCTGTATAAATAAAATAAAGGATCTCTATCTAGACTATCAACTCAGTAAATGAATTTTTACAAGGGGTGCTCAAATCAATTGTGATTAGTAAATGGCCACTCTATAATTGCCTGTATAAATAAATGGAGGATCACTATCTAGGGTATCAATTTAGTATGTGAATTTTTACTAGGGGTGCTCGTGGTTCAGGCCAGCCCACGCTTGACCCAGGCCCAGCCCATTTTTGGCAGGTTTTTACACTACGTATTAGTACTAGGCCTAGGCCTGAATTTAAAATTTAGGCCTGCTTGATATCTGAGCTGGGCTTGAATTAAGTGATAGTAAGTTTGAATCCTGGCTTGGCTCGACCGAACGAGCAGTGGTATCTGTTTCATGATTGATTTGCCTGAACTAGTGATAGAAAGCCCAAACAAGTGATAGAAAGCCAAGCCCGGCTGATTGACTAAATGAGCGGGCTTGGCCTATGAACGGGTAGCCTGTGTTGGTCTTGGGTGAGATATGGGCCAGTATTTCAAAGCTGGGCCGGGCATGGTCCATCAACCCTGCCTGACTGAGCCCATGAACACCCTTAATTTTTTTATGCCAAATACCTATATCTGTGCTTGACCATTGTATTTAAGGGTTTATAGCATGGTTTTAAAACTCGACTATTGCATCTCCCAATATGTAAAGGTTTCGGCCATGGCTTTGTCAATTTTTCTTCTTTTTTATATTTTTTCCAAAACATAAAATGTATTTGAACTCCATTATCAGTTCCTTTATATTCTATATTCTTAATTTATTTACATCTAAAATACTCTAAAAGCAACTAAAAAAAGCTGTTTGAATAATAATAATAATACAATTTTCTGATTCTTCCTAGGTCTTCTCTAGTTTTAGTAAAAAAGGCATAAACATGTAGGGCTGGCCCATGTGCTCACCACTTTGATTGGCTCTACATGCTCGAAACATGTGGCCCACATCCCACGTGATGTGGCGCTTTTAGTGACTTCCCATGCAAGCAAGATGGAATTTGAAAACTTTTCTAAGAAAGATCCTAGAGTGGGAAAGCTTTCTAAAAGAAGCAAGTGGAGAGAAAATCTCTCCCATATGGGCATCAAAACTCAAACTGGGATTTGCTTTTGAAATTTCCTTTTTATTCCTTTTTTCAGTTAAGTTGTTGAGTCTTGCAAGGACTTTTATTTAGCTATTTTTCTTTATTAATTAGATGAAGGAATGAACGGCTAGGATTTAGTAGAGATGAGGGCTTTCTTTTTATTTGGAAACATTATAAAATCAACAAAGTGGGACGTCCAGCCCTATCTTGGATTTTTGTTATTTTTGTTCAATGAAATTGCTTTGGTATTTGCAATTCTCTCTCTTCTCCATTGATTTGAGTCTCTCTCTGGATTGGAGACTTATTAAGTAGTGGATTAGCAATTTGGGGTAAGCTATCTACAAATTTTACTCCTTGTTCTGCTTATTTGATTGTTGATCCGGATAGAGTTCATTTTTGGCTTTTCAATCAATCGGGTTTTATTCTTTGGCTTCGTTGGATAGTCTGGTTTGCGAATGGGGATTGCATCACTCGAGCTCAGCTAGATACCGTTCTCAGCTTTATTGTAAAGAAGCATAGCTTGAGTTGGCATGGTCTCAGCTTGTCTTTTTCACCGAGCCGAACTTGGAATTGAGCGTGGGCTTATATATACATTTATGACTGTCAACTTCATTGAGCCGAGCTCGAGCCAAGTCAAGCTGAATAGACCGTAGCTCAAGCATGGCTCCATTTCATCACAAGCCAAGTTGAGTTCAAGCCCAACTGAGCGACAAGCTAGCTTTGGTTGTGGAAAGCCTTAGTAACAGACCTTATGTATTAGTCGACTTAGGGGTGCAAATGGGCCACTAGGGTGGAACCATGGTGGATACGGACCTGGATCTGTCTTTACAGATCTGGATTCAACACTTGAATCCGGATCCGCATCAACTTAGAAAATGGATCCGGTTCCAGGTCCGGACCTGAAATAAGATGTGTAGTGCATTAGTACAATTGGATAAAAGAGCTTCAAAGTAACTTTTTAGACATACAAGTGGGGCTGTTAAATGGTATATGATTAAAGCTAACGCGACTCTTAACATGAATATAACTCATGATATTAGGCCATTAAAACCTATATATACTTTTAAATATGTGAATACAATGGTTCTAGATCTGGATCATCAAGTTGGAAGAATCCAGATCCAGATTTCTCCCTGATCCAAAGTATGTTACATGCCTGCTTTATTCGGAACATGACACTTTGGATGCTCAGAGAATCTGATAACCATTTGCAACCATAACTCCTGTAATGATATATTAGCAGACATGTGAAGGTTTCAGCTTTCTGATAAGGTGTTTGAAACCATTATTCATGGTCATATCAATAATTTCTTACTTCGAATTGGCAGAACTGTTTAATACATAATCAAACCACACTTTGTCAAACTGAGATTCCAACAATCTTAGAATGGTATTTGAATTAGTCCTCACGACCATTTAACTGATAGATAGGTGGCTGAAGAATACATTCGATTGGTCGCAGTTGCATACAATATAAGTTTTTCCATAACCATGCCTTATTGATGATCTTCATCTTTTGGAATAAAAACCAATGTAATTGGTTCCATGCTTTGCTTTTCTGTTTCACCACAGTAGTAATGGCAAAATGTATGTGACAGGTGACTGTCCAACCTCCGTAACCTTTGTAGTTTTGTGTCATTCTGTTTCTGATCTGATTCCAAATCATATCAATACCCAGAAGCAGGTAAGGTCTAGAACTGCTTCCAGAGACCAACACCTGTGAGAAGAACTTTCTGTTGCAGAAAATGGTAATCCATAACACCTTTCAGTTTCTCTGAGAGAGCTTGAATGTGTCAGCTGCTTCCAACCACATGAGAAGCTGCTCTTATGTTTGAGTTGATTGACACCCATATATAGTCTTTGACTAAATCAAAATGTAAGGTGGTGGTTCTGGCCTTCTGCAGAGCCTCATGTTCAGAGAATAGTTCTCGTGAAAAAGAATATCTTATTCCAAAACACATCAGTAAATTTTAGAACTCCAAACACACCTTACCAAATTAAAGAGAATAAAAAATGAGTTATCAGCTTGTTTTCTTGAACTGTGGGTCCACCTCAAATGCACTGCATCTGGTCTTGTACCTTTTCTTTATTGCACATATGAACCATCCCTTGGTAAATGGTAACAAGGCTTAGTTTTGGGTAGACATATATTGAAACCATCACATTATCTGACATGCTTTAACGTGGCAGTCCTTTAATGAATCTCAAATCCCAGTTGGTCTCCTGGAGAGATTGCTTGCTGGCACAAGGGAATACCCTCCAGTGTGTGCGATTCTTGGTGGGATTCTTGGTCAGGTACTACTAGAAATCATTCTTTAGCGATCACTTTACTTGAGAATTACCAATAAAAATATCAATTATGAAAATGCTTTCCCTTCTTAAGTTTTGCTGCTTTATTTGTTGACTTAATGCTCCATGAATAAATTACTTGGCAATACCAAAATGATGTATCCCATAACTATCAGTTTCTATAATTAATACTGGAAAACTGTGTTTACTTATATATATTCAAACTATATAAATGATGTATGCCATCAATTAGTGGCTGGAAGACACTGTTAACAAAAGAAGATACAGCAACATCTAGAGAAAAGGCCATGTAGTCATATACTGTATGGAAATTTTCTTCCAATATAGAAGATTCATGGCAGGTTTTACATCATTAAGGGACTTTTTTTTTCATGTAATTGAATTCCTAGGAATTTAAGACTTTTGTCTTTTCTTTAAGTGGTTAAGAATCAAAGGTGAATATCCAAAAATAACCTTAAAAAACCTCCCCTTTAATGGAAATTCAAGGGATGATAGGAGGTGAATACCTATCCATCACCCTTGTAATTCAAATCCTAGGAATGTCAAGGTCCCACCTGCTACGTTGTGTCCTTCACCCTTGACCTTTTGTCTCCTTCACCATTCACCTCTTTAATAATCTTCTAGTGGAGCTCATTTGACCATGTATTCCTATGTATTCTATGCAGACAAGCCCTAAATATTTGGACCATTGTTTTGAAAATCGAAAGCGTATCATAAATATCTCAAGGGGATGAATCAAATCAAATCATGAATCATAGGATTTCTTATTTTTCTATAAAAATGAAAAAGAAAAAGAAAAAATAACTAGTTATTCATAATCCATCTGTAGCAACATAAATACAGTGACCAAATACCCTGGGTTATAAAAAAAATAAAAATACAATGACAAATAAGACTATCATTCAATCATATGGATAACATCATCAAATAATCATATGGATAACATCTATATACTATTATTTCATAAATGATTTGTGTAAATAGTTAAATGTGTTTAAGATATCAATGTTACTAAGAAAAATAAACAGGTTGCAATAGTTTTTTTAATTCTCTTTAAATTAAAAAACGAAAATAAAATCCTAATCAGCAATCCTACATGTTAGGATGTCTCTTGAAAATGTTTTCATGGGGATAAGAATTGAGAAAAAGAGTACAGGACAAAACCTCATATGACAGTCCTGTACTTTAGTTGAATGCTTGTTCCTTGTTGATCTCTAACTCCTCAAAACAGCAAAAATTCTTAGAAGAGTTTTATTAATCAGTGAACAATCTTTAAAAATAGAAATGCTAACAAAACAGAAGAGGAAAGAAAAAATTTAAAGATTATTAATATTAAGTTCCTGGCTATAACTATTCTCACACAGCCAAATCGGTTGAATCATAAGATTCAACAAAACAAGTATGGAATTGTCAGATTCACCTCTAAATGGGATTCGTTGCATAGATTCAAATCGATTTCATTAGGATTCGATACGAATTGTAAGATTCTGACAACAATGGTTTGGACAATACAGTTTAGTGCCACCACCTAACTGGCTACATGTCTTGGTATACCAGGACCCTACAATACCTCTTCTTTTCATTATTCCTTTGCTATTTTGATTTGACAAAATCAGCTTATTCAATTTCTCAGGAAGTCATCAAAGCAATTTCAGGCAAAGGGGATCCTCTCAAGAATTTCTTCTTATTTGATGTTGTCGATGGCAAAGGTGTGATAGAAGACATATCCAACTCTACTGAAACCTAATGAGTTTCGGTCAGTGGGTGATGCTAACACTAGTGGGGAATTAACACATACTTAATCGTAAATTACTACATTGTACTGCAGGGAAATTCAAAAATTTTCCTGGCACTTGCTGAGGAAATATATTGGTCTTTATCTTAAAACATTTAGGTCGTTCAAGATGGGAACTGAATGTAATGACTGACGTTTATGAATGGGATTCGAGTGCAAATCTTTGAAATGTTTTCAAGCTGCAGCATTTGGCCTACTGCTACAGATCTCACTTACTCTCTTGCTTGCTGCCTGACCTGAATGCCATATGCTTATTGACAATGAACTGTCACAATGGCTACCTGTGTTCTTGTTCTATCTGATGTCAACTGATAGGGATATGATGCCTCCAATAATTGGGGTTTCTGTTGGACTGTTACTTTGAACAGCGTCAGATGCTTGCACTTGGATCACAACCATTAGGTTCAAGTATTGATATATTGGACCTGTATTGGCAGAGCAAGAAATTTGATCTTTATTGGCTCTACTGTTGACATGTATCTATCTGCCTTTTGGATGTATGGGTGTTGCTTGTTTTAAACTTAAAAAAAAAAAAAAAAAAGAAGTCGTCTTGACGGGTATTTTGGCCCATGTTTTCTTTATCAGCAATGGATGTAGGATACAGGTGAATTGGATATCACACTGATTCTATTGGTTGTTTATTGGCCTGCTGAGTGCTGATCCCACCCAGCCCCATGAACTGTCAATCATCATTGAAGGATGTCTTCACCAGGAACGCTATTTCATATGGCTCCATAAAGCAGGGGATAATCTGGATTCATTGCTGGAGTGGTATTTGTTGGTTTGGTACTTAATCAGCACAACTAAACCGTGGTTATGGAATTTTCATGCCAAAGCTGCCTGGAATCCTGAATTTGAACTTCTTTTAACATTCAGCAGTGAGGAATATATTAGTTGGTGTTACAAACCTCAATGGCCAAATTCTCCCTTAACTAACCTGAGCTTGATTAATATATTACATGGTATATATATATATACTATATGTAATATATATTTTTATACAATTGAAAATCTCAAAAGCTTGTTTACAAAGATGTTCAGGTCCAGACCTAATTATCCTGACTTGGACCTGATGATCAATTAAGCCCAAAATTTTGGACCCAGTTAATTGGGTCAAGAGAAAGGGTCCCTTGCCAGGATTTTTGGGTCAGGTTTTTATATAACCGGATAGTACGGATCTATTCACATCCCTATTGGACACTTCTGGGTCCAAAACCGTTTTAAGGAGTTTGGTGGCCACCCATAATCATGCTATTAAAACTTTAGCTTCCTCGGATTGTAATAATTGCTTACCTATAGTTAACCTCATGTCTCAAACTTAAAAAAATATTTTTCAGGGCTGGAGGGGCCAACTAGATGCATGCCAATCAGTGAGTGTTGGAGCAATGTAAAAGTCTCATTATGGACAAGAGTTACACAAAAAAACCAGCACCATTGGATTGTCCCAACCATCGGTTTCTTAGCCTCAAAGTATAACGATATTTAATTGTACACTTGTTTTAGATTCAATCCAAATATGAATGAATGTTGGAGAGTGCCAAATCAGTCCCACTGCCAGATCATGGTTGTCTAGTGAGTGTGAAGGAAGTAACTAATCAAAGTTGGGTTCAGCTGGGCCCCATGGAGCTGGACTCATTGTGTATAGGGTTGCAAAGGGAACGGTTCCGGGTCAAAACCATATTGAACCCGGACTTGGACTTGTTTCTAAATAACGGGTCCGGTTTTGACTCGGATTCTATTTTGTTGGTTCCAAACCCGGATCGGGTTCCGAAATCGGGTCCACCTAGAGGATTAGAATCTAGTTTCAAAATCGGTTCTAGTTTCTCTTCATTTTTAGTTTTCTCCTAAAATAAGCATATCATTCAACTTATAATAGTGCATCGAGTCTACTAACTCCAATATTATACATTAAAACGTAAAAAAAAATGTTAATATTAAGATACAGTTTGCAATATCAGAAACTCAGATGATGGGTCCTTCATCCACTAGTCGGAATCTATATAGACCCATAACCAGACTCGTTTATTAATCGGAATCTAAAAAGGGTTCCAGACTTGGTTTTTTGAGGGTCAAGACTTTCAGATAATCAAATAATCGGATACCCATTTGCAACCCTAATTGTGTAGTGCGCAGAAAGGGTAAATGTATGCCACATACCTTTATTTATACTCCTGACATATGTAGTGGATAGCTAAGGTCACATATCACATTCAATAGAAGAAGAGATTTTAAAACCTTCTAGAAACTTCCACACTGGCCTATATAACCATGTACTAATCCACAACATTCTAGAAACTCAAGATGATCTCCAAGTCTAGAATCTTCCACACCCTTTCAAATCTCCATCAACCATCAAAATCCGTCTGTCCATCCAATCACATGCATCTCCTACCACTTGGAGATTCATGAAACTCATGCAATTTTAGAAAGCCGTAGACCCTTCCACTGCGTCCCTTAAGCTGCGAGCACATGACATACAGCTCAGTTAGGTAGGTGCATAAGCATGAGTGCAAGGATCTATGAATTTGAGTTCTAAATGTAGTATACGCAATCTATAAATATATATTAATTAATATATTAAATTAATATTATTTATATAACAAAATACAAATTATATAATAATATACTTTTGGCCTTGTTTTGATGCCGGAGTTGGCTCCATCCGAATTGACCCAGGTCCTATACATTAGAATTGTCTTGGGTTTGAGTCTTGTCGAGTTGACTCGCATGGACCCAACTGGAAGCAGCATATTGTTATACCATATATATTCTTTTATTACATATATAGTAATTTCAATATATAATCTATTATTAATAAACTTATAATAATAATAAAAAAATTATATAATTCATTGTTGGTGTAAATGCATTACATTATACATTTAGGCATCAGGTAATAGGTATACAAGTTCGGAACCTGTGGAAGTTACTGTCTCTCATGTTGAGTAGGAATTTCTTCATTGCTAAGGTATCAAAGCCTTGATTGCATTCGTTCAATCATGACCCTTTACTTTGATAATGTGATTAAGTGCATGTTTCGCATCTCTATTTTCAACTTCTACTTGTCTAAATATCTAAAGCAGGTAGACATTGGAAAATAAGAGCGTTTGACATACGATTATATCCTCTATTTTAAAGATGTAGAGGTAAATCCTCCTAAAATGAAAAGCTCTAATTCTGAGATTCCGAAAATAAGAGCCACAGGGTCTCTAAAAAGTAGAGAAGGAAGCATTTTTTTTTTTTTTTTTTTTGGTGAAAGATGAAACAAGTTTTTTTATTTTAGCCTTTTTTTTTATATGCCTCTTTATTTTATGGCTCCATTTTGGATGACTTTGTTTGAATAAGAATAAAGATACCAAATAAGTCCTAACCCTACTAGATTTTGGAGTTGTTCGCTACAAAAGCGATAAGGATTGCGTCAAAGATGTGGAGTTCTGTGATTGTATATGAGAGATCAGTCACGTATGATTCACTCTTTAAGATCCAAGAACGAGCATGACACTCTGAATGTAAAAGATGATGATGGATGATTCAGATCTAGTCTTTCTTCTACTATTACTGGATATGATTGTTAGAGTTGATATGTTGAGATGATATGAAAGAGAGTTGGATCATATTCTCTTAATTTGAATTTGAATGGATAGATGATCATGATAGAAAGTTGAATTAAACTCAAAACAAATCTTATCCCCATCATTGACACTCCCTGTGAAGGGCGTCTCTTTGTGATGGGGTCCATCCATACATAAACACAAGTAGGCCCCATCACAAATGCCTAACAGATTGCATGGAGAAAAACTAACCGTGAGGTTAAAGGCATGGATCACTAGCTGTTTATTTGAAGAGGCCTAAACATCTTGTGGTGGGATTGGAGATTGCAGCAGGTGTCAGAACAACTTCAACTCTACAGAAACAGATGACGTTCCTTATCTTGGACCTGATTGAACCTAAACCCAGACCCAATTGTCACCTGGGTCTAGAAGGGTTCATATTTCACACCCAATATTTTTCAACTCTGGTTATTCTGGGGCCCAGTGGCATCCCTGACCCTACTCAAAGCAACTAGAAGAACAAAGAGGAAAAGGGAGAAAAAAAGGAGGTCAATCCTTGCATTAGAAACTTAAAAACAAGGGAATAAATGGACACACATTCCTAAATCCTACACCAAATTAAATGATGTAACATATTCTCAGAATCCAAAGAAGACACACGACAAAGCGACACAATCATTCTGCCCTTTAAAAAGGTGCTCTTTTGCAAAGTTTGGATACTAATCTGCCACACAACACAAGTGACTGAATAAATGGCAGGCCTTGTGGATCGATGAAGTTCTAGCAAAACTTGTGTTGGATCAGATCATCATCACCCTTCAATTTCCCAATAAAGGTCAACCGTCAGATGTGAGGAGTAAAAACCAATGGTTAGGATTGTTTAATCAGAGTGACTTTTGGGCCACCCGCAATATGGTCTGCAGATTCAACTGTAAAGATGGGTGTGATTCTGTTATGACTTATGAGGTGACCATAAAAGAAATCTGTCTTGGTGGAAGACTGATATGAAATCTAGCACAAAGTAACTAATAGCTGGCATTCAAAGGGAAAAAAGAGGGAATTGAATTTCATGGATATATAGGATCATCGAATCTAAAATGGGGCCCATTACATGGGTGATTGGGTGGTAAGGAGAAAAGATGTTGGTAACAAAATCACTCTCAACGTGGGCAGTTCTCATATTATATTCTAACACCTGAAACTTCTTAAATTCAAACACAAAACCCATCATCCACGCCTTCCCTAACAAACCCAAAACAATACAAGAGGAAGGAAGAGAGGAGAAAATAACCAAAGAACCCCACCAAGCATGAAAAGATCAGAAGAAGAAGAAGAAGAAGAAGAGGATTTTAAACATCTTCAATATGACTGGAGCTCCTCCAAGAAATTGAGTCCCCATGGCTCTCTTCACCAGTCGGCCAACGCTGAGATTATCCAACTCATGGACACTTCACCAAGAGAGCTCATATCCTCCCTCCAAAAATTCCATAAAACATTTTCTTCAAGTGGATGGAAGGTGAGGACCAACCATCTCGCCGTAGAAGATGTGATTAGAGAGAGAAGGGCTGTGATCAAGAGTGGTAGATTAAAGGGACGGCGGCTTTTTGATGCTTTTGAGGGTAGAGGTGAAATGGATTTTCAAGAGGAGGAGAAGTGCAGTGTCTCGTCTTCAATTATGATTCATGGGAGTGAGGTTAGATCCTTGTGTTCTAGTTTATCCCGTGAAGATGATGGAGATGAAGCTGGAGTTGGTGATGGGGATGATGGTGGTGGTGATTGTCACCTAAGTATGGAAAGAGAGAGAGTGATAAGTGTGGAAGAGAAGGGTGGTGTTGTTTTTGGTATTGTTCATAGATTGTGGTGGATGGTGAGGGTAGCATGGATTGCTTTTGCTGTTGTGGTATTTGCATTTCTTTTTATCTCGGGGAAGAGCTTTGATAGAAGGCTAGATGGCAGGAGATTGATTCCAACATGAAGTTGATCTCTCTCTTTCTGTGGTTTGAGAATTGATATTTTTTTTCTTATGCTGGTGGTGATGATGAACTGATGATCAGGTCCACGTTTGGATTGAATAGATTTGGTTTTTTTAATTTTTAATTTTTTTTTTGTTGATTGTTGGCTAGTCCAATTTGAGTATTTGTCATAAATATTGATGGGAGTTCTTGTTACAAGAAAACTGGTCTTCAAGGCTTGTACAGAAAAGATAAAAACAGAAGCGCTCTCTCTCTCTCTCTCTCTCTCTCTCTCTCTCTACATGAAAATGTCCTTTTATTTTCATGAACTGAAAAGATTACGCGGTTTGGATCTCTCTTTGAAGGTATACTCCATTTCCTATGCCCTTATAATCTACCTCTTCTCCCTCATAATAGAGGTGGGGTTTTCAAGTGTACTTTTTATATTGAACTATACTTCGTTTAGTAATAAAAAGTAGAGAAAACTACAAAAAAAAGACCCTAGATGACCACTAATAGAAAAACACGCCACTAGTCAATATACTACGGAAGTGGTTCCTGTGATCACTTTCGTTTTATTTATTTTATATTTATTTTATTATAATTAAAGATTTAAACGTATGACGACGTTGTCGCATTCAAACTTATACAAATCGCCCGAAACCCCATTTCCCCCTTCTTCCTCCCATCGCTTTACCCCTTTCTCTGGCGGTTTCCTTTCCTAGTCCTTCCTCAAAAGGTCCTTACCTTGATGATTTAGCCACCCAAAAATAATCATACAACAAATATAATGAATTGATTATAACTTATATCAAAACCCTAATGAACTTTTCTCGAAAAACAAACATGAAACTCAAGCTCTATGGTAGATAACGCATGAAAAAATGTCAAACTATGCTATGCCTACCTCATTAATGGAGATCAACAACCTCCACAAGGAATATTCAATGTTGGGGGATAGTTCTGTTCTAATTCATTTTGGTACACCAACAATAGCAGATGATAAAGATTGAAGAAGATGCAGATTTGACGAATTAGTGACGACGTTGACACCAACTCTCATTATTAAGCGATGACGTTGTCGCTTGTTGAAAAAAGGAAAAAAATGAATATTTTGGTGAGAATGCCCGTTTTATTGTATCAAGACTATAGGTACCTCTTTTGGTTAGTGGACCTAGCTTTGAGGTGTTTTTTCGGGTAAAATTCTCTAAAAAGTAAGTTCTCGATACCTACCTAATTTCTTTAAATGGAAGATAATATACGGACCCGACTCCAAAAATTAAGAAATTAGAATATTTAATTTTGGTTATAATATTTTATATTATTAATTAAAAATCAGATTTAATTAGAAAATGATCTAATAATTAAGAGTTAAGTAAGAATTTAATTAAATAAATAAATACTCACTCGTCCAAAGTGGATTAGGCTCTCCTATATAGGATTCAAATTTGAATAACAAAGTCCAACATTATAGGGTCTACATGGGCTCACCTTTGCTCAGTGCAACCATGATGTATTAATTTGTCGCCCCTTGATTTGGCATCAAGACTAATTTTACACTCATTGAACCTTTATTCACCATTGGATTGAATCTTATAAAAAATTATGCTTAAGGCGTAATTAAATTTTAAGATTGTTAAATCAAGGACTAAGCTAATCTAGTGGGATTGATTTTTTTGGCTCTCCTTGTCCATAATGGGGCCTTTCCATCTAGCCTCCTCCCTCAATAGACATGTGTCCAAGTGGGCCCTATGAGCTCGACTGTGTGTTGCTAATATGAAGTCGATCTACTTGTAAGAGAACATTATCATAAATAAAAAAGAAGGTTCATTTTCATTTAAACCCAATAATGCAAATAGATTCCTATGTGTAAGTCTCAAAATTTATCATTAGTTTTCTTTTTCCTTTTTTCCTTTTTTTTTTTTTTTGACGTAAGTAAACCTCACTTGATCAACCTAAACTTTGGAGATTATACTTATGCATGGTGGGCTCTGTTGTATGGAAAATTAAATTTTATTAAAAGTTTGGTTATTATGTGATTTAACCCCCTTCTTTCTTAAAGTTCCAACTAATTTACATTCTTTGCAGCAGACTTCCCTCATTAATCACTGATGGTCAAACTAGTTCATTGTTAACTTATCAGTTTTGACTGGCCTTTTACTGGTACCCTGATTTTATCTCTATTCGGACTGGTGTAATTTGCAAGTACCAGTGAATATATGCCAGATAGATTGACTCGGCGAGTCCTGTATCTGATGCAACATGTAGAATGATCACTATTACTCCAAAGATTACACATGGTAATCACGTAGTCATGCCTTCGTTGACATTCATTGTACACATCCATAGAAAATCAATTCCACCAAAGCATTACATCCATTTCATTTAATGTAGTTATGGTGAGTTGTACATTTTTTTTCCCGAAGGTTTACTCTAGTTTTATTATTATTCAATTCGTATGGCTCGGCACTACTTAACTTCGACCTTGTGATGGTCGACGGGGTTAAAACTCGATTTAATTATTCGAGACTACTGCAGTAAATAATCTGGAGCACCGAAACCCCAGAACCGGATAGCCAAAAGAACCTTTGACAGGGTCAGTGGAGACATCCCAACATGATTCGATCTCTGTCAGAGAGGATGAGAAAAATGTAGTAGCAACTAGAAAAGTGAGTATTCGATATGATTTGAAAAGCATGATTGATCATAATGCACAATGTGCCTAGTGGACCAATATTTGATCTCTTGAATTTACTCGTCTTTAAATCCGAATTAGAACAGCATGTGTTAAATTATAATTACTCATATATATATATATATATTGTTGAATTGTCGTATTCATAGTGCTATACTTCGTGTCACAGGAATCCAAGAGACTGAGGAGTAGGACTAATAGTCCCTCCGAGATTGAGCCAATAGATTGCAGAGAACATCTACTAGCGTTGACTATCGGACAACGTACAAGAGTTGTAATAATGGGTTTGGGATTAGACTACGTATTTATGTTACTTTGCACTAGTTTAGTTCTGATATGCATTGTATTATGAATATTATGTTCCTTTTAAGGTAAAGCATCTGACAGTTTTTCATTACAGTATTTGTTTACTATGCTTTTAAGAGATTTAAAATATTAGTTTTGTTAATGATAAATTGTAAATGTATTATTCAAACTTTAATGGGTTGCTCAAGCATTGATATTAATGATGTGAATGCTTCTGCAATTTAAATGTACATTGGCAGGTGTCAGTGAGTAATCCTTGAATGTAAAAAGTAATACTCACAGCTATCAAGGATTCAAAGTATTATGAAGGGCTTCCCAGAGCAGTTAAGGCAGCCTCTTGGAAAGGTGTAGGAGCTAAATATGTGATTTTGACATGAATGTTTCTTATTTTAGATGCAAAAAGACTTGAGGCAATTGCCCACCCAATCCTCCAGCCTGTAACCCAACATAAAATTGATCATAAAATAAAACAAATAGCCAACAGGACTAGAAGCAAAATATGAACTTCTTTGTAGATGATGCCTCCAATGATTATATCATTACACCTAAAATGGTTAAAAGGGTATTGATAAGAAAAACATACGGGAAACATTTAATGGCTGAAAGGGCATACGATTGCTGGAGTGTATTAGATATGCTGAGATATATTTAATAGGTATCAATTAGAATTAGAAATTGAATAGGTTCAAACTAAATTTTGATTAGATTAACTTTTCAATTTATCTCATTCACTCCTCTTTAAATATGGATGTTTTCGTTAATGATAAGACAACTGAGTTATTCAGATGTACTCCTCAAAGTTTCTACAATAGGTTATCATTACAGGACAATGTTCTTCTACGCGCATGCTGTATATTGCTAAAATGTGACCCAGCTTGTGGGGCCTACTTAGGTATGTCTGTCAATGGGAGGAGGGCAGATGGAAAGTTCTCCTTATAGACAAGCGGAAGCCAAAAGATAATCCTACTGGATTATATTAGGCCCTGGTTTAACAACCTTGAAATTTAATGGTGTCCTAATCGTAGCATTTTTATTGTGATTCAATCCAATGGCGAGTGAAAGTTCAATGAGTGTAAAACTTATCCTAATGCCAGATCATGAGATTAGAGAGTATCCAAGGGACTGGAATGATCGAAGGTGGGCCTAAATTGGCCCCATAGAGCTGGACTACATATGCAATCCACACTTAGGAGAACATTCTCCTATCATCATGGAGTCAAGTTAGTATTGAAGTAAAAATCCTAAATATTATAAGTGCTTATGTTTATGCACCCCCTAAGGCGGAATTAACTGAAAGTGAGGATATATTTGAGAATTGATAGATGAATCAATAAAAAATATATTTATAAGGGAAATGTTACAATTGGAAAAGACTTTAATAGTTATGTAGGAACGGAAGGAGAAGGTTACAACTTCAAGGACATATTAGGCAATTAGAATAATACTCTCGAAGGATCTGCTTTAGATATCTAAGGAAGTTGTCAGATTAGATTGTGATAGATCCTTTTGAATCCTTGTTTTATAGTTATTGATTTAATCATTGTACTATAAATAAACAAGAAAAAGAAGAGGAAGAAGAGGAATAAGAAGAAAAAGAA
Organism: Cinnamomum chago; assembly: GCA_038049695.1. NCBI lineage: Eukaryota > Viridiplantae > Streptophyta > Magnoliopsida > Laurales > Lauraceae > Cinnamomum > Cinnamomum chago. The sequence continues at coordinate 39,817,839 of CP142453.1, read as the reverse complement.
GAGGAAGAAGAGGAATAAGAAGAAAAAGAAGAAGAAGAAGAAGAAGATGATGATGATGATGATGATGATGATGATGATGATGATGATGATGAACTGGAGTCATTTAAGAGTGGAGTCTGATAAAACAGAGATAGACTATTTTTTACTACGCCGTAGAAGGTGGTAAGACGACAATTGGGGGAAAAAAGAAGGGAAGGGAAACTTTAAGACTCCGACCTAGTTAATCGCGATTAGTCTTAATTAATTGTATTGATTTGATCATTAAGTGGGATGAGATATTTTCTACTAGGTTTGAGCATTAGAATAGCTTATATATATATATATATATATATAGCTTTGGGAAGTTCTGAGTGCCTTTGAACTTAGTTAGAGAACTTTGGAGAACCCTCTTTGTAATTCCGGGAAAGCTTAGGGGGTTATTCGAAATTTTGAGAAATTGTGATCTTTGGCTCATTAAATCGGAGACATTGTTTCGAACAACTTTTGTATTTGACTCGCGATCATTCAAAGCCCTGAAACCTTCGAAAATCCCAAAATCCCCATTATTTGGACCCTTTGGCCAAAGTAGGGCTCCTTGGAAAGAGCATTTTATGCCGGTTATTTTTCTTGTTTTGAGTTCTTAGATCCGAGGCCCAGAAAACCCCCTAAATTGCATTTCAATTTATACTTAAAAGGTGGACCACATTTTCCTTAGCTTATAAATTTCTTCACCTACCCTTATCTCTTCTAGGGTTGAACAGAACCGGACCACAGACCGGACCGGACCGCAAAATCGGACCGGATTTGTGGTCGTTACAGCACAAACCGGACCGGATTTGAAAAACCGGTTAAATCCGGTCCGGTCTGGTCCAGACCTTTTAAAAACCAGTCCGGACTGGACCGGACCGGATTAATAATAAATTTTTTTTAAAATTTTTTTAATACAAAACTTTAAGTACATAAAATTCCTAAATCAAATACCCTAGTGAAATCAAAGATCTGCTGACTTCTTTTTCCCTTTTATTTTTGATGATTGGATCGATGGGGCATCAAAACTTCACAAGATGGGCCACAATGAGAAAGTTAATTAAAGAAAAATATTTCACGGGCTTTTTGTCTAAGCCTCCCCCATCAGCCATAGTAAACTGTCTTTAAAGAGAAAATGCCATGCAAATCGTAACCCGGAAGAAAGAATACTGTGTGTCTGAATTGTCACTGACTCACTGGAGACATAAAAGATAAAGAGTTTATATGGGCTTTGATAGATTGCATTTAGGGGTGCCAAAGGAATTGGCTTTGTCAGACCTATGTGGGTGCAAGCCCAGACCATTTATATTTGGGTCTTGCAATGAGGCCAACCCAGCCTGGCTGTGTGGACTGTGGACCTCTGTCTCAGTCCCAAGCCCATCTCTTGCAGAGGGTGTTTTAAGGGGTGGGCCTGGTTGGCCCTGATTTGGCGCAATAGTCCTTTACTCACCTAAATTATGGTTCACTGACATAAGGTGTGAGTTTACTCCCTACATATTGTGCTCGAGTCCCACCCCAAACTTAATTGGTGCTTGCCATCTTGGTCCGTTAGGGATATGAGGAAATTATTCATATTTTTGAATGATTTGCCTATATAAAACCTCCAAATTTGTAAGTCTAATTCGGGTTTTGGAATTTTTTTTTAATAACATTGATTTTATGACCCCAGACTCTATCCATGGTCTTTGCAATCTGGATATTAGCCGTAAAATTGCGGGCCAGGAGCTAAGAGAACCAGGACTAGAACCCATGGACCATTCTAATGTTGAATCAAAATCAAACAACTTACATCTAGAAAAAGAGGTAGGAAATGGGCTGAAAATGAAAAATTAAAATAAAAACTTAGGGAAAAAAAAAAACAAATGAAACCGGTCCGGACCACTTAAGTGGTCCAGACCGGACCGTTTTGGACCGGACCACTTGTAAGTGGTCCGGTCCAGTCCTCTCATTTAAGCCGGACCGGAAATCCGGTTGTACAGCCCTAATCTCTTCTAACTCACTCCCATTCTCTCCATCGGCTGAGAACTACCAGCACTGTAGCAGTGCCTCTCCTCCTCCAATATCCTTACTTGAATTGCACCGGCGAGCTACCAAATCGACGAGCAAACTCTAGAAACTCCTTCCCCATCATCTCCTCTTCCTCTAGAACCTCTTTGTGTGGGATTTCATTGTGGGCAGCCCCTATTCCCACCCTCCTTTCAATTTTTGGGACTCTTAAAGGTATGAAATCCTTCCCTCTCTTCCATATTTTGATTCTACATCCTTGGGGCATGCCAAATCCGAACATGCAAAAGATTTTATCAAGTTTTTCTTGATTTCCTATTTTGAGTGATTTTAAGGTCGATTTTTGGGGATTTTTGTCTTAGGCTTTGTCTACCCATTTGAGGATTGTGAGAAGAGTTTTAGAGAGCTTTTGGACCAAGGCAAGTGTTTAATTTGTTAATTGTGACATGCATGCTCAATTTCATGAATTTTCAGTCATATGTTGTGTTTATTTATTTGTTTACTTATCTAATATCTTCCCCTTGATAATTTGGTGCTTAACCATATACTAATCAGAGTCTTAACATTCTAATTATTCCTTAATTGTTCTCCAAAAAGTCTCTGACTATGGCCGGAAAAACCCATTTATGCATATTTCATCGGCCACCTCATTTTTCCCCCATGTTAAGGTGTGTTTGGCATCGTGCCGTTTAGATGTTCCCATGTTCCCATGAGATAAGGGTATAAAAAACATGTTTGGTACGTGTAAGTGATTGTTCTGAATTTGTTCTCATGGGAAGGAATCTCAAAATCTTAACCCGCCAGCATAAGCATAAGAAAGTTGGAACAAAATTTTTTTTTTTTTTTTTAACAAACAACTTGCTGGCACAATTATTTCTTTCTTATCTCTTGCCTTTTAAAGAATATCATTTGAAAATTCTAAATTCTCACTTATCCTAAATGTAGGCCCCCACGATCACAATCCCGAAGGAGGTGGCCCCACTTTATAATTCCTAGAGGTGAGTCACATGGTCACAATCATAAAAGGTGGGCCCATATTATGATTCTATAATGGTGGGACCACATTATAAATGGTTTATAAAGGTAGGCATCACATTGTAATTTCTCTAGGTGGGTCCCGTGTCCACAATCACATTTTAATGGTGGCCACATGTTTGGATTTCTAAATGTGGGTACCACATTGTAATTTTTTAAAAGTGGGTCCCGTGTTCACAATTAACAAAAAGTATGGTCCCACATTTTAATGATGACCCCATGTTCGGATTTCTAAATGTGGATACCACTATGTAATTTTTTAAAGGTGGGTCCCATGTTCACAATTAACAAAAAGTATGGCCCCACAGTATAATTCCTATAAAGGTGGGTCCACATTGTAGATTTTATAAATATGCTACTCCCATGTTCTAATTTTTAAAGGTGGGGCACCACATTCTAATTTCTAAAGGTGGGCCTTGTGTCTACAATTACAAAAAATGTGGCTCCACTTTGTAATTCTTAAATATGGGTCACATAGTCTCGTTTACAAAATGTGGACCCACATTGTAAATCCTATGAATGTGAGCCCATATTCTAATTTCTAAAGGTGGATCCCATATTTACATTTACAAAAAGTTGGCCCACATTATAATTCATATAAAGGTTGTCCCACATTATAAATCCAATGGATATGGGTTCCATGTTCTAATTTTTAAAGGCGGGTACCACATTGTAACTTCTACAGGTGGGTCCCATAAATGATAATAATAATACTACAAACAATAAAAGATGGGGTCCCACATTGTAAATCCTATGTTTACTCCTTGGAGCAAAACTTTTATAATGTTACCAAATAAGTTTTGTACAACATATTTTTAATAGAGTAATTTAATATAATGTTGCCAAATAAGTTCTATAGAATTTACACTTGGCACAACCTGATCTCAGCACAACATGATCAGAGCACAAAATTGAGAATAACACGAGAACGATGCCAAACAGGCCCTTAATGTCCAGCGACCACCTCATTGTTTCCCCATTTTAATTTTCCACCGGCCATGTCATCCCTTCACTTATTTTAATTGTATTCTACTAGCCACATCAAACAACTTACCTTTTTACTTATTGTCTTATTAAGGCCATTAGTTATGCCACGTGACTCTCTCTCTCTCTCTCTCTCTCTCTCTCTCTCTCTCTCTCCATTTTCATTCCATCTATCATACTCTTCCATCAAACCATGCCTCCTCTTCTTTGCTTGACTTCAGTCATAAAGGCTGCTGGCCAACTGCCGGCGCTACCAGTGCACAGTAGGGCTGCACAGAACCGGACCGGACCGGTTTTGAAAAACGGTTATATCCGTTTCGGTCCGGTCTGGACCTTTTAAAAACCGGTCTGGACCGGACCGGACCGGATTAATAATAAAAAAAAAAATTTAATTTTTTTAATACAAAACTTTAAGTATAAAAAATTCCTAAGTCAAATACCATAGTGAAATTGAAGATCTAGTTTCTTACATTTGGAAAAAGAGGCAGGAAATTGGCTGAAAATGAAAAAAAAAAAAAAAAACTTAAAAAAAAAAAAAAAAACTAATGAAACCGGTCCGGACCACTTAAGTGGTCCAGACCGGACCGTTTTGGACCGGACCACTTATAAGTGGTCCGGTCCGGTCCTCTCATTTAAGCCAGACCGGAAATCCGGTCCGACCGGATTTCCGGTTGTGCAGCCCTAGTGCACAGCGACCATTGCTCTACAATGGCTGCCTGGCACTGGTCATTGCGCAGCAACGCATAGTGTTAACGGCCATTACACAGCCCCCCAGCCACGTAACTCGCATATATATGCAGGCCCTAACTTGTGGGCCCCACTTTGACTGTTTGACCCATTTTTACCATTTTAACCCAATTTAACTCTGTTAAGTCTCGATTAAGCCCGATTATTTTAGAAATTATTATAAATGGATTTTTATTCCTTTAAACCCAATTATTTTATGTACTAAGAATGGTTCAATGGTGTGAACCTTAACCATAGGGGGCTCATGTTGGGACCAATGACCCCAAACATGACCAAATATATTATTTGACTCTCAGGGTGCTCTCAAACTTAGTTCTTTACTCCGATAGGTTTTCCGGAGATATGTAGGATACCGAGAATTTGGGGATGCGTACAATTAGAGCTTTGGAACCGGTCACACCACTATAGCACTGTTAAGCCAATTAACCAGTGATCGGGCCTAAGTGTGCGTAATGTTAGACCTCGGCCCAGACTAATTCGATTAGTGTGTGATTAGTATGTGTTTAGTCCTAAGTGGTTTTAGTTATCGTTGGGTTACAAATAATTAGTTTAGTCCTAGATATAGCTTTGGGAATTTTGAGGACGTTTAGTGTTAGTCAGACACACTCAGGAAGGCCTAAGTACACGTGTAAGCTTGGGAGGATCATATCGGTTTCCGTTTTTAATTGTAATTTTGATTTCAGTTGAATGACTTTACTATGTGTTACAACTTTCGTTTTCAGCCCAGTCATGTTTGAAGCCCAAAAACCCAAGTTCTGGCCCAAAAAGGGTTAAGTTGTCTTTTACAAACAATCTGGACACAACTTTCGAAATCTCAAAACCATGTCAAAAATATACTTTTTGGAAACTAGATATTTCGAGGATCATTTTATCCTTCTTCGTCGAGTTCATTTGAAGCCCGCAAGATCATGTTTTCATTGATGCAAGATTTGGCCATTGGGCCCCAATTGCTAGGGTTTTAAGTCAACACTTTCCCTCTTTTCATTCTCAAACCCTAACCCTAGAGCAGCCAAGAAGAGAAACCCTTTCTCTCCACTTTATTTCTCTTGAATGATCAAGCTAGAAGACTCCAAATGGAATTCCAAGACCATCATCTTCTTCCTCTCATCCCAAGCTTTCCATTGATACAAGTTTCTTGAAGTTTCTAGTCGGGCAAGATCTCCATTTTCTTCCTTCTCTCTTGTTTGTGCATCTCTAGGTAAGAGCTCCAACCCATCTTTTTAATTGAGCCTTTTTAGTTCCTAAAGATCTTGTTTTTCATGTTTGCAAACCCGTTTGTGAAAATGAGTTCCTTGTTTTCAAGATTGAGTGAGTTTTGTATGGTTTTCATGGGTTTTGTAGTCTTTGGATTAGCTTGAGTGGAAGTGCTCGGAGAAGGTTTGTGGCATCTTGAACTAAGGCAAGTAAACAATCTAGGATGGATGTTAGCATGTGTGCATTTAGTTTGTTTTTTTTTTTCATTCTCTTCATTTCATTGGAAATCTATATCTTGAATGGAAAATTTGGGGATTTTGTTTTAGATTGGAGAATGAGAATGTGATGTCTCAATTTGTGCTATGAAATGGGTGTTTTATCCCTTGGAGAGCATGTAGGCTCAGGGAAGTGCAGGTTGAATGGGAGTCAAGAAGAAGAGAAAAAGAAATGTAAATTTTTTTGAATTGAAATGCACTTCCCGTGCAGTTTCGGTCAGCCGCTGGTCAGCTGGCGGCTAGCCGAAATCCCCATTTCGGCTAACTGCGAGCCGACCGAGCTCGGCTGTTCCTTTTCCAGAAGCTGGCATGTGCATCAGGGTTCAGCGGTCAGCCCTACGGTCAGCTTACGGCTAGCCGCCAGGTCCCATTTCGGCTAACCGCAAGCCAACCAAAGTCAGTTCGGTTTCTTTTCGAAAGAGCTGCGTTTGGATCTGGGTTTCCAGCGGTCAGCCTATCGGTCCGCTGGCGGCTAGCCGCCAGATCCTAGTTCGGCTATCCGACATCTGACCGCAAGCTGACCGAATTTGATACCATTGCCCATTTTGAAGAATATTTGTAAGAATGAAAACTAGAACATGTTAAGTGACCTTTAGCCTGATATTGTGCACTCGAAACCTGAGATGTCTTTTAACTTCGGGGGGCACCGATTCTCTTTTAATTCCAACATTTATGGTTTCGTTTACACAAAGATCAACCAAAGGTCCTTACATGTGTTTGATAGACTTTGTGTTCGTATTTTAACTTTTGATACAATGAATATCATTGTGTATTCGTTTTGAATGTTATGTACAAGCTTGTTTGAAGATTTGTTCCAAAAGTGAAAAGAAGGGGTCACTTCCTAAGCGTGTTATGCATATTAATTATGCATTTTGCTAGTCGTGTTTGTCGTGTTTTGAAAAGTGATTTTCCTTTTTATCTCGACATGTTTAGACAGTGTTTCGCGTATTTTGTGCATTCATGAATTTAAGTGAATGCCACTGAGCTTGGATTGCCCTTTCAGTTTGATCCACTGTCTGGGGGTCCTTAAACATGTGGACTATCTGCAGATTAGTCGTGTATTTTATTACACATCGTGCGTGTCCGGTTCCACGGCCGGAATCCCCGTATATGTGGGAATCGTGTCGTGATTATATTGTGTATATCGTGCTTGTCGTGCGTGCTTGCTCTTTTCATTATAAATGATAGAGAAATGATGGACTCACTGTGGATTGTAATTATTCGTGATATTATAAGTATTCATGCTAGCTTTGCTCGTAATTTGAAATGTACCTTAGTCATGTAACTATTCATGATATTATAAGTATTCATGCTAGCTTTGCTCGTAATTTGAAATGTACCTTAGTCAAGTAACTATTCATGATATTATAAGTATTCATGCTAGCTTTGCTCGTAAGTTGAATTGTACATTAGTCATGTAACTATTTACGATTCAGCAAAAGGTCTTTATACGTTTCTTTAACATTTACTATTTCATGCTCATGCCTAAATTGATTACCTGCCAAACCGTCGTGTTTGACCCTTGTATTTTGGTGCCCAGGTGCAGGTGACGTTGCCTTTGAAGAGGAGCGTCCGGAGGAGGCTCTTGAGCCACCCCCAGGCCGAGAGTGGCAACCCGACGATGCTAACTAGACGTCGGGCGGGTTTTTGAGTTGCATTTCATTTTGTCATGGGTTCCTTTTGGTTATTTTGAGAATTGTATTGGCCCCTATTGGCCTCTTATGGGATGTAACTAAAATTAACTACTTTTGTATTAGTCTCATAACTTGAATTATGATGGGATTGCCTTGTTAACTCCTTCCTTGTGATACTATGTCTTGATATTATTTTGTCATAGCACTTAAATTTTTATTGGTGCTTATCTTGACGTGATTTGCTACATGCTTTCGCAAACTTGATCGTGTGAGACAGATTACGCGTGCTTCGAGAATCCTCACCGCAGGAACCTGTGGAAAAACTTGTTAGTTTTATGGTGTTAATACCAGTATATGATGAATAAATTGATTAATTTCTTTATTTATCAATATATTTTATTTCTTTCCTTTAATGAGATGAATGGTGTTTTATTATTTGTTCGCACATAACCATTACGAATGACATAATGGTTCATGATATGAACCGGAGTCCACAAGTATACTAGATGTAATACGTGTGTATAGATGAGATCCACATATTGGAGACATGTATTGCAAATCTTATACTTAAATATCTTCACAACCAATGATGAGATTGAGCATCTCATCTGACAAGGTTACAACACTTTGATCACTATGAGATAGTGTGATTTGTCTCGATCATCGTAATGTAAGATTCTGGATCATGGTGCTGGTACATTGGATGTATTGAAGGACTATGAGATGCACCTTATATACATTATTTTTACTTTAAGGTTTACTCTCATAATTCCCTAGCAATAGGCTCATAATCTTGAGACATTGATGAACTCAAGTTTCTATCTATTCATTTGCTTTGAGTCACCAATGAGTGAGGCCAATTGTAGGTCAACACCTCGGTGATTTGGGTATGTGGCAGTAGAGCTGTGGGAACATTCAATGGTCAAGATGAAATATATCTTTAATATCCCCTTGTGCCAATTAATGGATTTATCATTGGTAAGTGCGCACTCATTCCAATTATAAGTTAATTGGATCGGTACCAAATGATCATTATAATTAATTGGGACTCAAGGATAATAAGATATGGATCTAATTTGGTGGACAGGTCCAATTGATCCATGGATAATGATAAAGAGGCTTACTTGTGGTAATTGGGAAGTTTATGGTCTTCATTGTAATACATTCCTAAGACTGGAGTGCAATTGTATTTATATAGTGGAGTTATTTACAATTAACTGTAGGCCCGGATTGCACATGAGATGTGGGGCCGCGTGTCCCAGTTGGAGCCAGCTTTCTAAGGAATCCCTAGTGGTCCCCACGCTAGTCCAAGATATTAGAAAGATACTAATTATAGTAGAACTCTAAAAGGAAATAGAAAGTTACTATTTCTATTTGAAGTGAGACTTCTAATAGTGGTAATAGTAAGTTAGTAATTATTAATGGAAGTGAGACTTCTATTTTAATTAGAAAAGGAGGAAGTTACTAATCATATTTGAAGTAAGACTTCTAATTGTGATTTAGTAAGCAACTAATTGTTGTGGAAGTAAGACTTCTATTTCAATTAGTAAGAGGACGTTGCTTACGTGCTATAAAAGGAGGAGAGGAGCCCTTGGACGTCCAATGTATAATCCCATCTTGGAATTCACGCCCAAGACCCTTAGCGCAAGAGTTGCACACGCCCATCTCTCTCTTTCCCTCTTCTAGTTTCTCTTCTAGCTTCCTTTAGGGTTTTCTCTTGGAGATTCCACCATCTTTTTGAGAAAAGAGAATCTGATACGGGTCATAGCGTGGAAGATCAAAAGGTGTTGGAGATTCTAATTTGATTAGTGAAGGTTTTCATCATCAAAGAAAGAGATCAACTTCTCCATTAGAGCACTATTAAGCTCCAAAGGTATAATCTACATCCTTGTATGTTGTAAATTTCGGGGTTGCATGTTTATGTGCTGTTTTATATCTTCTAGATAGGATTTATTGCTGTATATGATTTATGAGTTTGAGAGATTGCATCCTGGATTGGATTTTTGTTGCCTTCAAGATAGTTGATCCCTGCATTAAGTGGATCAAAAGTTTTTGAAACCTATCTGAATGGCCCACCTATTTTCCAACAAAACAAACATAACAACAGAAAATCAACGTCGCGGGCCCGGGATCCGTTCCGGGGTCGCGACACGTAATGCCAAATTCTCACTACTCCAACATGTTAATGGCAACCACGCTTTAGAATTAGAAAGCAGGAATGGCTCTTTGATCATAAATTGATTTACTTCGTCCAAATTATATGTTAACACGTCTGCGTACTTAGCATATGCTTTTTATACTTACATGATTCCTCTGTATTCTATCCGTACCCAACTTTCACACACAACACATGAGACTTGACACTTGTACACGGGTTTTAGCATGCATTTATTTGCCCTGCTTACCCTACACATTAGGATCCATGGTTGCGTTGTTTTAGGATATGAAGCGAGCATTTATTTGCCCTCCTCCATCCCTGACACTTGGATCCACCCTTTTTCCTATCCTTTGGAGTTAAGTCATTCTATGCCTAAATGCTTCCCGATTTTTCTAGAGACCATAGGTCCTATTTGATCTGGTTCGTCTCACCGCTATGTCAATTTGTCTATTCAACCTATCCTTATGCCAACTACGTCATATCCTATCTTGGGTACGTGATTTACAGTTTTGTGGATTATGAGAGGTATCTTATTGTAGGTATGATCCTGAATGTGTAAGTTTGACATGTATAGAACCTTCATTTGATTTGTAATTTCCGAATGATTCCCATCTATGTATTTTACGATTCCGAGAGTCGACACCACTATAAACTTGGAGTTCATTTCGGTCTGATCAACCGTCTAGATATCCTTTAATTTCTGATTTACCATCTGCAGATTGGTCTCTATATTTCTGACCGGAACCATGGTCGGAATTCTGATAGCCACCTCCTTGTGAGATTGGCCCTTTAATTATTATGTACATCTCTATTTTCAGTTCAGCTAGTTGTATGGCTTTCAGTATATTTCTATTCTTGTCACTTAGTGTGATGGTGAGGGTATAACGACGTGTGGATGCCAATTTGGTAAGTTGTAATGTCGATAAAGGTACTATTTACTTACGATTATGAAAAATGTTTCTATGATTATTTATCTTGCACACTCTGCCTAGCTGCAACACTTTATTTATATATCATGAAATCTTCCCTTGTCATTATTCTGTTTTTGCAAACAAGTTACTATATTTCATTTTAAACACCTACCAGGTCGTCGTGCCTGATACTTGTTTAACATTGGTGTTGTAGATACCGACCTTGCCCTTGTGGAGGAGCTGTTGGAAGTAAGTGGGCCTTGTGGATAGGTTTGAAAAACTTTTGATCCACTTGATGCATGGATCAACTATCCATAAGGCTACAAAACCCAATCCAGGATCCAAGTCCTCAATCTCATCAACCATGATCAGTAGAACACTATCTCCAAGATAGAAAATAGCAGTCAACAAGCAACCATAAAATCCACGACATACAAAGAAGTAGATTATACCTTGAGAACTCGGTTGTTCTCTATTGGAGAAGTTGACAACGTGTTGGATGAAGAACTCTTTCTTTCTAACAAATTAAGATCTTCAAGATCTAATTGTCTTCCACGCTATGACCCGTATAAGATCTCTTTTCTCAAGGAGAAGGGTGTGATCTCCAATAGAAAACAATTAGAAGCTCTAAGGAAAACGGGAAGAGAAACTAGAAGAGAGAGGAGAGGGAGACTAGAGCAACACTTGCTCTTGGGCGTGCAAAGGGATGATTGGACATCTAAGGGAGGGGCCGCGGGGCCGGGGGGGGGGGGGGGGTGTCTCCCTTATTTATAGCTTGAGCAACCTCTACTTACTAATTATTATTAGAAGTCCAACTTCCATAATGATTAGTAACTTTCTCTCCTTTCCTTTACCACAATATGAAGTCTTACTTCCAATAGAATTAGTAACTTTCTATTTCCTTTTCTTTTGAGTTCAAGTAGAAATAGTAAGTATCTAATAATTGGGCTAGCATGGAAACCACTAGGGATTCCATAGAAAGCTGGCTCTAACTGAGACACCCCGACCCTACATCTCCAACTGAGACACCCCGACCCTACATCTCATGTGCAATCCGGACCCACAGTTAATTGCAAATAACTCCACTATCTAAATGCAACTGAACTCTAGTCTTAAGAATAAATTACATAAAGACCATAAACTTCCCTATGACCACACGTAAGCCCCTCCATCTATATCCATGAATCAATTAGACCTGTCCACCAATTTAGATCTATATCTTTTTATCCTTGAGACCCAATCAATTATAATAATCATCAGTACCTATCCAATTAACTCTTAATTGGAATGAGTGCACATTTACCAATGATAAATCCATTAATTGGCACAAGGGGATAATGATGATAGATTCCATCTTGACTATTGAATGTTCCCACAGTCCTATTACCACGTACCCAAGACACCGAGGTGTTGACCTACAATTGGCCTCACTCATTGGTGACTCAAAGCAAATGAATAGACAGAAACGTGAGTCCATTAATGTCTCAGGATTATGAGCTTCTTACTAGGAATTATGAAAGCAGACCTTAAAGTAAAGACAGTGTTTCATAAGGTGCTTCTCATGGTCATTCAATATATCTAATGTACCACCATGATGATCCAGAGTCTTACACTCTGATGATTGAGACAAATCACACTATCTCATAGTGATCATGATGCTGCAACCTTGTTAGATGAGATGCCTAATTTCATCACTGGTTGAGATGAGATACATTGGACCGTTTGAGATAGATATGCGTGTGGGTGAAGTGGCTTACAGATTGATACTACCAGTAGAGTTAGCAGGAGTTCACAGAGTTTTCCACATTTCGATGCTGAGGAAGTACATTCCAGACCCTTCACACGTACTACACCATGAGCCATTGGATGTTCAGTCAGATGTTACTTACGTTGAGAGACCGAAGAAGATCATCGATACGAAGGAGCAAGTCCTGAGGACAAGGACCATTCACTGGGTCAAAGTGCAGTGGGAGCATCACAATCCAAGGGAAGCGACATGGGAGCTTAGGGATCAGGTTCAGGAGAAATATCTAGAGTTGTTGCCAGTACTGCCAGAGGTGTGTTAGGAATTTGGAGGACCAAATAGCCTAAGTGGGGGAGGATGTAACACCCCGCCCCCTAATGGCCTATTAATTATAATTAATTGTTTGATTAGTTAGTAAGCTAGTTTAGAGTCTAAATAGTTGGGTTTAATGCCGAAGCTCGTGTGCGAAGTTTCGCACGATTCGGAGTGCGTTTGGGTAGGATAGAGAGTCATTTTAATTGGGTAGGGTTTCAGGGAATACAAGAGATTATGAGTTTTGTGAGTTTGGGTGCATTCGGTAGGTTTAGTCATTTCATGAACTTTAGCCTTCGGTCGCGTTTCGATACGACGCATCGAAGAGACCCAAACATCATCAAATGTTAATATAGGCCGACCCGGAACTTGACCCATCAACCAAAGCCCAAGCCCAAGATCCATTTACTTAAGTATCCTACCAACCCACTTACACTTATCTTCATTTCATTCATTTCCATTCATTTCAACTCAACTACAACACAGCAACCGACTCAACTTCTTCCTCTCTTCCTTTCATTCTCTTCTTCTCCGTTGACGAGCACGGAGCTCCGGCGACGGAAACCAAGTCACCAATCATCTTCCTCAAGTCTCTAAGAGTGCAACCATACACTTTTCTCCTTGTTTCAACCACAACCCACTTAAAGGTAAGCTTCCAAAGCTTGAAAACCATGACATCATCTTCTTCCTTGGTTAGAAATGGTTTAGGAAGACCCACCTTGACCTTTGGCATGCATTTGTAGGAGCTTGTTGAGTTTGGAGAAGTGTTCACCTCATTTGGAGCTTTTAAAGTGTCTTCCTCCTTCATTTTCTTCTTGAATTGAGTCCATCACATCACTAAGGCAAGTGAATAGCTATATTATTGCTTGATATGTTTGTTTACCTTGATTTGTATGATTCAATCATGTTTTAGATGGTTTTGGCTCAATTGATACCTTAGTTGATTGAAAACATGATAAAATGGTCTATAGATTTAATGGAATGGATTTAGAGATTAATGGCTTGCTTAGTGAGTTTTATGTATTGTAGTTGAGGTATTTTTATCACTACATACACTGCTTATCAGGTCCAAGAAGAGAAAAATGGGAAAAGTCCCATTTCAGCCCAGAACAGGGGCTGTGCCCAGATTTCGCAGGCTAGCCGGTCGACCGGCCTGCAGGTGCCGGTCGACCGGGAAAGCAGGGGCAGGTCGACCTGCGGGTCGACCGGGCCTTATGCATATTTTTGTAAATTTTCCTTTTTGAAGGGATTTTTACCCTGTTTTGAGGTGGACTTTGGTGGACCTTTGGATACCCCTTTTGAGGACTCATTTGACTTATTGTGAGGATGTCTTGAGCCGACATTTATCACTGTGGATTCGGTTGTATCGAGAGTCAACCTAATTCAATCTTGAATGGTACGGGACAACGGGATACTCTTCTTAAATCTATGCACGAAGATTGTTCGTCCGAGTATCGCGAACCCTAACCCCTTCGTTGACTGAATAGGTTGTGCGATGCTTCAGAGTTGACACTTTACTTAGGATGAGATTGTTTATTCGCTTTGATTCCAAATGGTACCCTCGGGTACTATCTTCTACATGTGATGAGCATGTTCTTTAGTTCTATTTGCTTTGCTTTATTAGAGGATCGCTTTGAGAACTTAGAGGTTGGACTTAGGGTCCCCTTTTATTGTTTCGTTCGTTTCGATATTCGTTTGAAGTGTTGAGGCTAGGGAGCTTTGATTGTCAAGCTTTAAGAGGACTACTATTGGTATTGGTTTGAGATTTGATTTGTTTTGGAATAAAGTAGTTCTCTATTGATATTGAATCTTGTTCGCGTAAGAAGCCTAGCCCTTCACAGATGTTTTAGGATTCTTTGTGTCAGGCACCACCCAGCTGTTAACGTTCAACACAGTTGGGGCACCGACTGTGGGAGAACCCGATACCACCTCAAAGCAAGATAGAGCCAGAGCTCACGGAGCCCGAGCTACTTGAGCTGAGAGTTATTTGTTCCTCGAGATGTTTGTTTTGTTTTGTTATAGCAAGATAGAGCCAGAGCTCACGGAGCCCGAGCTACTTGGTCCTCAAAGCAAGATAGTGCCAGAGCTCTCGGAGCCGGAGTACTTGAGCTACGAGTTGTTTGGATATTGGATGTTGGGTTTTATCCCAATTGATGATATAGATTAGCATATGTTGATCGCCTACTTTGATAGTTGTTTATGATTCGAATGCAATGTATCTCTTTCGATTCGGAGTGCTATGCATATCTTATGATCATGTTTATCGTTCATTCTCTTTAGTACTGCATATCCATGTGATTTTTATACCTATTGCTTTGCCATCCGTTGTGTTGATGATGCTGCTCTTGGTGCATAGGTACCGAGCTCTACTACCCCGTTGAGGAGGAGACGACAGAAGAAGTTCAGGCAGATCAGCCTGATGACTTCTTAGAGTATAGTACGGACGACATTGTATAGCCGTGACGACCCCGTACGCAAGAGCTACACGATTATCCTCTTAGCTTCATCTTTTGGTTGTTTTATACTTTTGTGCAGGCCTAGTTTTAGTTTGGCATTTTTACTTGTAATTAATATTTTGTAATAGTCTTAAACTTCAACCTTAACTTTGATAATTAGTATATTGCTCTTAAACTGTACATCTATAAGATACCTCTTGTTTTATGAAGCTTCCGCTATCGTTTGATATATTCAAGGAAATGTTTATACCTCACAGCGGTCTTCGATCCAGATGGGACACGATTAGGGCAAGTGATATGTTATTATCATTGGAAAAGTTTTAAATTGGCCATAATCTCACGCATAACCCCGGTTTCACTTTTGGGGGCGTGACAATATTCTATAGAGTTATTTTCTGTAATATTTAAGGCTAGTACGAGCAAATAAATAAGTGTGCATTCTCTTTGAATTGTTGTTGGCAATTCAATAAACAAAACTTCAAACAATAAAAGCTTGTGATTTTGGTTTTTAAAACTCAGACCTGCCTGGACCAGAACTGGCCAGTCTAGGCTTTTATTGGCCCGCCAATTTATATTATAAATTTTGTTCTATTATATATACATTTCTATTGAAAAGACTCATCCCTAGTTTCCATTAAGAATGAGTGCATATTTAGAACTGGAAGTATACACATTTAACAATATAATTAAGCAACAAATTTGACTTATTTTAAAAATGATGATCATAAATCACGGGCAAATTATGTAGGCTTAGTTGCTTGTTGGACTAACCTGCCAAGCAAAATGGGTTAAAAGTCTAAGTCAATTCAAAACTTTGATATAAACTTTTAATTCCAACTGGTAACTTTTAGGAACTTATTATGCATAAATGAGACCTTCATAATGAAATCTCTCAATTTTTATCTTGGCGTTATCAAAAACCATTGATTTTAATTACCTGTTTAAAACTACAGCTTTGATTCGAACCATAAAAGACTTCATGAAGCTATCAGCATTCAGACTCCAAAAAGGAGGATCCAATGCCACGTAGACCTGCATAGTTAAGCCTTCATAAGTAGTCATAATAATAATTTCGAGAAAAAAAAAAACCTCATTCTGCAAATCTTGCCAAAAGCAACAAGGCTGGCCACTTTTGATTTGTCAGTATAATCCTAAATAGAAAATAAAAGTAAGAAAAGGGTTTTGGATCAGTTGATTCAGTTGATCGAACTCGTTTGAGACTCAAAATATTGTTATAAGATATGCTCCTTATCCTTACCTTTCAAGGATATAAACTTAAAAAAATCATATGATACATGTCCGAAGAAGTTTGCATGCTCGGGAGCCATGGTTTGGCATTTAAAACAAGTCCCAACGACTAATCAAGGATTCTAAGATCCTGACAACCAAAACACTAAGCTTTTTTTTTTTTTTTTCATCCGTGGAATATCTCCTTTTGATGCCACCAAAAAGAGTTAAGATTTCTCTACAGGGAAGAAATTATTAGCTAGCGAGCATGTCTCGACCAAACTGATGGCTTCAATCACTGAAACATGGACCACATTTATACACACTCAGAAGCTAAAACATGCTATGCATATCCTAGGGTAGATATAGTTCCCGAGGAAACCCTTTTTTAAGAATGAACAACTAAGAGAATGACTTACTAAAACTCCTCCAGCCAAACTATACATGTTTCATATGTCTCATATGCAGGGTCGAACAACAAAACTTCATCACCCTGATTGATTGCTGCTTATGTAATAAATCTCACATAAATACATTAATGCCAACAGATTTGAACTTTTGAATACTCCAAGGCTATGACTGAATAGATTGACAGACTTGCAAACAAAATTCCTTTGTTTGGCCACAGCAGATTGTAATATCTGTATGAGAGTCCACGTCCAAACCGTGCTTTCCTTTCATCGTATGTGCCAAACAGTCACAAATACCTTGCACATGCCTGAAGCACGAATAAATACTTTTCTATGTTAGATAATGAAACAAAAATAAATAATTTGTTAAAAATTTGAAGAGTTTGTTATGCAGGCAGTAAAAATAGATTTGAAAAAGCACAACCTATCTAAAGATTTGGCTAAGGATAGATCGGAATGGAGAAACAAAATTCATGTATTCGACCCCAACATAGTTGGAACAAGGATTTGATAATAATGATAAAGATGAGTTTGTTATGCATACGGAAAAATCAACCAAGAATTGTTAAGCATCGGGGACTATGCCTCACTTTATGGTAGCCAAATGCTATGTATCTAATTAGTGGCATACATTGATAATCCATTCTCGCTATATATATATCTAGCTTATCTTTGAGCTTCAATTTTTGCTGTCTTGTCGGCTTCTCCATATCATATATCTTGTAGGGTTATTTGTATTATATCTTGTATAATTATAATTATGAAATGACCCTTTTTGTCGAGGTATTTTACAACATGTGCCATCAATATTCTTCATCCCCACCTTATATTCTTCATCTTCACCTTATATTCAATCCCACACATCTAAGCGGGTTTTCAAAGACAAGTAAAAGAAATATAGAAAACAAGAGAAATGGATAGAAGTGGAGACCTGTACTAATTGAAATCGGAGTTAATGGCAGAAATGGCTGCATGTTTGATTGGAGAAGGAGCGGGAAAATCAAGACATCCTTCGACCAGGTTGATTGCACCGCATCTCTGGGCAAGAAGGGAGAGCTCTTGGACTGGAGAAGGTTTTAAGCTCTGAGCTACCTTTGATAGCTTCCCCTCCATCTCCCCAGTTCTTCCGACTACTACCACGCTCTCTCTATATATCTCTCTAGCTTATCTTGGAGCTTCAGTTTCCGTTTTATTGTCAATTTTTCCGTATTATTTTTCTTGTAGAGTTATTTGTATTATATTTTGTATGATTATGATTATGAAATAACCCTTTCTGTCAAGGTACTTTCTACACGTGCCATCAATATTCTTCATCTCCACCTTATATTCAACCCCGTGCAACTAAGCGGGGTTTAAAAGACAATCAAAATAAATATAAAAGTCAAGAGAAATGGTTAGAAGTGGAGACTTGTACTTATTGAAGTCAGAGTTAATGGTAGAAATGGCTGCATATTTGACTGGAGAAGTGGGAAAATCAAGAAATCCTTCGGCATGGTTGATTGTACCACATCTCTAGGCAAGATGGGAGAGCTCTTGGATTGGAGAAAGTTTTAAGCTCCGAGCTACTTTTGATAGCATCCCCTCCATTTCCCTACCTCTTCCTACTACTACTACTCTTATATATATATATATATATATATATATAGCTTACCTTGGAGCTTCAGTTTCCGTTGTCTTGTCGGATTTTTCATATTTGATATCTTATAGGGTTATTTGTATTATATCTGGTATGATTATGATTATGTAATAACCCTGTCTGTCAAGGTATTTTACTACACGTGCCATCAATATTCTTGATCTCCACTTTATATATTCAATCGCATGCAACTAAGTGGGATTTAAAAGACTAGCAAAAAAATTTAGAAGACGAGAAATGGATAGAAGTGGAGGCCTGTATTGATTGAATTCAGAGTTAATGGTAGAAATGGCTGCATGTTTGATTGGAGAAGGAGGGGGAAATCAGAGAATCCTTCAACAAGTTTGATTGCACCACGTCTCTAGGTGATATGGGAGTGTTCTTTAATATGAGAAGGTTTTAAGCTCTGAGCAACCTTCGATAGTTTCTCCTTCATTTCCCTACCTCTTCCTACAACTACAACTACTCTCTCTCCCTCTATATATACATATATATATAACTTACCTTTGAGATTCAACTTCCGTTGTCTTGTCGGCTTCTCCGAATTATATATCATGTAGGGTTATTTGTATTATATCTTTTATGATTATGATTATGAAATAACCCTTACAATCAAGGCATTTTACTACATGTTATATCAATATTCTTCATCTCCATCTTATATTCTTCATGTTCACCTTATATTCAATCACATGCAACTAAGCCGGATTTAAAAGACAAGCAAAAGAAATGGTTAGAAGAGGAGACCTATCCTGATTGAAGCCAGAGTTAATGGTAGATATGGCTGCATGTCTGATTAGAGGAGCGGAAATTCAGGAAATCCTTCGTCAAGGTTGATTGCACCGCATCTCTGAGTGAGATGGGAGAGCTCTTGGATTGGAGAAGGTTTTAAGCTCTGAGCTACCTTTGATAGCAACCCCTCCATTTTCCTACCGCTTCCTATGTAACACCCCGACCCACCTTAATTTCGCTTTAGAGTTAATTAATTTAAATTAGTAGCTTAAATGATGTTTTGAATGTATTTGGGCTTGATTAATTAGAATTAGTTGGGTTTGACCTTTTACTATGTAAACTACGATCTTTTGGGAGTGTTTTTGGTTTATGTGTGGATTTAGATTTTTGTGGGTTTTGGGTGAATTACTTTAAGCACATCATAAATTCCAATTCTCATATTTCAAGAAAAACCATTCGAACCCAAACTAACCATTCCTAGCCCATTTAAGCCCATTTCCTGCATAAAGGCTCTTTTTGAAAATTCTGTAACTTAACTGGATTTGCATGCAAAATCCAGGAAAAACTTTGATTGGAAAGTGGTCATCTCACACAACCACCGGCCTCCTTCTTCATTTCTCCAGCTGAAAGCTCTTCATCTTCTCTTCTTCTTAACATCTTCTTCTTCTTCTTCCCTTCATCTCTACTAAATCTAGAGCTTGCATGTAAGTGAAAGTCTGGGATCCGAACCCTAAAGGGGGGGTGAATAGGGTGAGCTACAAATTAGTGACCAATTTAGACCAATTTTAACTTCTTTAAAATAAACTAGTCACAAGTGGTGATTAAGTAAATAAATGCGGAAGCTTACAAAAACAATCACCATAAAGCATTCACCATCACACAAAGATTTATAGTGGTTCGGCCTCAATGCCTACATCCACTACCGGCTTGTGATCCAACACCCCACCGGATTTTCACTATTTATGCTTTTCAATAGACTAAGTAATAACCTTTACAATATGTTTTTCAAGGCTAAGCAATAACCTCTACATTATGCTTTTCTTAGGCTAAGCAATAACCTCTACAACCAAAGGTTGGTTATCTCTCTAAGCAGTGTCTAAAATACACTTGATAGAGGTACAATTTATAGCTCATTACAATGCCTCTTAATTAGGTGGATATGAAAGTGAAAATCTAATTCACATACACACACACATACACTATGAATGCAAAGATGAATGCACAATGTGTATGTATGATGTCCTCAATTAATTTGAAAATGAAAGCTGATAATGTATGCCAAAGGCTTTTAAAAGTTTTAGCTCATAAAAACATTTATGATTGAGGAAAGAATGCTAATCATATGTTAAAAATAACTTGTAAAAGATATGCATATGTATTCTAAACAAGTTGTGAAATTCTAAGAACAAAACATGTGATGCATAAGGATGTCAATCAAATTAACAATGTAGCTCACTATGTGTATGCTATAAGCATAAAACATAAAAATAGATTTGATTGAAATTAGGGGACAAATCATATGTAATTATAAATTCAACTTGAAAATGATATACCTATCAATGCAAGGCAAGTTGTGAAACTTTAAAACAAAAGTACATATGATTTGTGGAGTTGTTGAATCCAAACCATAAGATAGATTTGAAAGTGATTTTCTTATGATGAAAACCAACAACCAAAGATTCAACCAAATATAGGAATCATGTTACATAAAATTTCAAAGATATTTTCATTAACATGATTTACTTAGATATACCAATTTAAGTACTACTTGGATTGAATCAAGGTGATGCATCCAAAACAATAAATCAATTCAAAACATATACATGTTAAGGACACAATAAATCATAGTTTATCATGCTAGAAAAGATTTACCAATAATTAAGCAAAACATGAAAACATATGATTAAGAAAAGTAAAGCTTACTTAGTGATTTAACTCAATGAAACCAAGCTTTAGCTTTCCAAATGATCACTTTCATCCCTTAGCTCATTCCCCTTTGATTGGCCTCAAAACACCTCAAGGAGTATCCCTTGGATCCTCATTTTTTCTTTAGGAATGAGCCACTATTTATACCCAAAAACTGCCCAATGGCTAGTCCCCGGTCGACC
This sequence comes from Cinnamomum chago, assembly GCA_038049695.1. NCBI lineage: Eukaryota > Viridiplantae > Streptophyta > Magnoliopsida > Laurales > Lauraceae > Cinnamomum > Cinnamomum chago. Next base: position 39,796,266 of record CP142453.1, on the reverse strand, counting down.
CCATGACCCCCGGGTCGACCTGGTACTCAACGGTAAAAAATTTGACTGTTTGAAAAGAGTTGCAGCAGCTCTTTACCCGGTCGACCGCATGTGTGCTCGGTCGACCGGGTCCATGGGCTCGGTTGACCGAGCACACTGCGGGTCGACCCGGGCCTAGGGACCAAATTCCCCTAAAATTCATATTTCCAAAGTATTTCTTTGAGGGGAATTTTTGGGCCACTGAATCAAGTTTGGAATCATGATTTAAATCAAAGTAAGAGGTTTAAAATCATGAAACATAAAAAGCCTAAAATGATTTGAAAGATTTAAAACTTATAGGCTTGCTTGATTCATAAAACTTCTTTTCAAATTTAAATGCATCCAAGTATAAAATCAAAACATGCATAAATCAACATTTTTACAAGTCTTAAAAACAATGCATTTATAAATCAAGATTTCAAGTTTTTCTAAATCAATGCATGTGTGCAAAGTCAAATGATGCTAGAATGATAATGCATCCATCAAATTGCAATACACAAAATCCCTAACAGTGAGATCCCTCAACTCCATCTTCTTCAAGTACTCCTCCTATATCCATTTAATGGTGTGATTCTTTGAGAGAAATTCATCTCCTACCTCATTTCAAGCAACCAGCCAAGGAGACCTCTTGCATGTGAAGAAATCCATCTCCATTGCATCTTCCTTCTTCTCTACAACAAGGGATTTAACTCCCAAGTCAAGAACAACTCTATTTTTCATTTCTCAACACTTTTGGTAAGCTTGTTGATTCATGACTCATGTCTCCTTGTTCAAATCTGAATTTAGAAGGCTATGTTGGTGTTGCATGTGGATTTCAACCCATTTCTCTTCATTTACTATTGTAGGATTTCATCTTCACCATTTCATTTTTGGGGATTTTACTTTGGAGAGCTTGGATTGGCTAGGAGAGGTTGATTTGGTGTAGGATTCGAATTTTAGCACCAAGGCAAGTGTAACATTTATAAATCTATGCATGCATCCTCGTTTGATTCCATGAATATATTCCTTCATGTTAGACTACCCATTTCTTAGCTCAATTTGATTTTTGGTTCAAATTTATGTAAATTATGGTTTGTGTGGCTTGATTTATTGGTGGCAAAAACGGTGATGTTCATGAGCATTTGGAGGCTCTTGGTATAAGCTTTTATAGATGAGAAGAATAGGGATGAGACATCAGGTGAAACAGAGCATTTTTGAGCTTAAAATCACCTAAGAATGCATCATTCTGGACTGCCCACTCGAGCACAGGATTCACCGCTCTAGCGCGCATGACCTCTAGTTGGTGTCCACTCGAGCGCATGTTTCTCCACTCGAGCGCACCTAATGTATGACAATACTTTATCAACTTCCAACGACCATAACTTTTTAACCGTACATCCGTTTTTGGAAGTTCACATACTGTTGGAAAGATCTTGAAGTGTAGAATCCAATGGTCCCGACATATATTTGATTTGAAATTCGGGGAATGAGTGGATATTGGATTTTATATAAACTATGGCAACCGGATTGTACCACGAGCCAAATGTTGAACCGTAGCATGTTTAGATTAAGTGGCCTGGTAGTAGGACCTTAAGGATGGATACCTTGAACCTTTTATCATAACTATCAGACTTGTATATTATATGGATGCAGTTTGAATAATCGTGCACCCACAAGGGGCCTCATGTTTTTCGAAATTGAGAACCGAACCAAGTGTATTATACTAAGCGATTCAGTGCCCAAATAAAGTAATGCCAAGGGTTCTTTTGTAGGCCATTAACACCGGAATCCTTCGTACTACACCAAGTTGGACTGTGAAGACCCTGAGCGTTCCCAAGACCATAGGATCGGTTTGTTTTATATCTTGATTCCGTATATGATCTATGTACATGCATTGCATTCCGTTTCCAGTAGTCTCGTATGACTTGATCATACTTCTGTCTAGTTATGTATATCTTGCTTATGTACCTATTTATATTATATCTGTTTCCGCTTCTGATCAATTACATCTTGATATGTTCTGAATTATGTACCATGATTTGATCTGTTCTGTATATGTTCTGTTGTTTTGGTATACTCCGTTCCACGAGTCGGCACCACTTGGTTTCGGCCCTATCTAAGTCGGGCCCGGTTAAGTGTGGGTTTAGTATCTACTTTTGGTCCTCTGCAGATGTGATTATATTCTGAGGGTTGACTGGCACCCTAAGTCCATGATGAAGAGTTTTGGGCCCTCTGTCTCCTAGTGGTACCACCCTATTCTGTTCTGTTCTACTTCTGCTCTCACTTTACATTCATGTTTACATGGTTAATTTGAGAGAATATAACTAATGCGAATGTGCCATTGAGTTATGCTATTGTGTATATATGCCATCTATGATTTGTACGTCTCATGCTTATTCATGCACAGACTTGTCTAGTGATCATGCTTTGACCTCATTGATTTATATCCGTCTAACAGTTCATTTGTCACATGTTATATGATTTATATCTATTTATCTTGCTTAGCGTAGTCTAATGGTGCTACACTTGGCATCATAGGTAAGGACCTCGATGCAATTGCACCAGTCGCTGAAGAGGAATAAGAAACTCCCCAACTCCCTAGTAATTAGTTGAGTGGACTTCTGATGATGTCCAGTAGACATCACTTGCGTTGAGCATTCGTGGACATCACTTAACCCTAGACTTATGGCCTGGATGGTCATGATAATTAGTTGTTATAGATTTGCACTTTCTTTGGTATTGTAAGCCTTAATTAATGCTTAGCTTCTGCTACTCTTTTCTTCGTTTTCTTTTCTTTAACCTTAACTTGAACTTAAGCATTCACTCTATGGATTGTTTATGCTCTTGATTATGATTCAAATATGACATGGTTGGTAAATATAAAGGGATGCATGTTTGGTTAATTTTATAGGTTCACATGGAATTGAATGGTACCCCTAATGTGATGGATTTATTACCTCACACGTGAAATCCTGTGGGAATCCCGTTCGTGGGGACATATTTTCGACTAGTTTGACTTGAATCCCCATGTGGGCGTTTGTCGCACCTCGAGATGGGCGTAGTCTCGGGCTCGGGGTGTTACATCCTACTACTACTCTCTCTCTCTCTCTCTCTCTATATATATATATATATATATATATATATATATAGCTTATCTTGGAGCTTCGGTCTCCCATGTCTTATCGGCTTTTCCGTATTATAAATCTTGTTGGGTTATTTGTATTATAATTTGTATGATTATGATTATGTAATAACCCTTTCTGTCAAGGTATCTTACTACACGTGCCATCATTATTCTTCATCTCCACCTTCTATTCAATCCCTTGGAACTATGCAGTTGAAGTCGGAGTTAATGGCATAAATGGCTACATGTTTGATTGGAAAAGAAGTAGGAAAATCAAGAAATCCCTCGGCAAAGTTGATTTCACCGCATCTATAGGCGAGATGGGAGAGTTCATGGACTGGAGATGGTTTTAAGCTTCGAGTTACCTTTGATAGCTTCCCCTCCATTTTCTAACCTCTGCCTACTACTACTACTATTCTCTCTCTCTCTCTATGTATATATATATCTCTCTAGCTTATCTTTGAGCTTCGGTTTCCGTTATCTTTTTGGCTTCTCCATATTGTATATCTTGTAAGGTTATTTATATTATATCTTGTATGATTATGATTATGCATGTAATAACCCTTTCTGTCAAGGTAATTTACTACACGTGCCATCAATATTCTTCATCTCTACCTTATATTCAATCCCATGCAACTAAATGGGATTTAAAAGACAAGCAAAGAAATATATAAGCATGCAACTAAACGGGATTTAAAAGACAAGCAAAGAAATATATAAGATAAGAGAAATGGTTAGAAGTGGAGACTTGTACTGATTGAAGTCGGAGTTAATGGCAAAAATTAGAAATGGTTGCATGTTTGATTGGAGAAAGAGCGGAAAAATCAGGAAATCTTTCGGCAAAGTTGATTTCACCGCGTCTCTGGGCGAGATGGGAAAGCTCATGGATTGGAGAAGGTTATATGCTCTAAGCTACCTTTGATAGCTTCCCCTCCATCTCTCCTCCTTTTCTTACTCTCTCTATATATCTCTCTTTGGCTTATCTTAGCTTTAGTTTCCATTGCCCTCTCTGCCTCTCAGTATTATATATATTTATATATCTTGTTACCTGTAGGGTTATTTGTAGGGAAAATCTTTAAAAAGGCGTTAAGTTTTTGCCTTATTTCAAAAAAGGACACAATCTTCAAAACTTTTTAACTTAGTCCCTAAGTTTTCCAGGAATTTTTCAATTAAGGACATCCGTCCATTTAAAGTTATTTTCCGGCAACTTTTCAATTTCTTGTTAAAATATCCATATTATCCTTCATTAACATAAAACCCTCATTTACTTTCTCTATATTCTCCTATTTTCGTTCATCGGCATCCCCACAGTGATCAAGGGCAACCGGTGTTCCCACGGCGATTGGCTGCTTGTAATGGTTTTTGAAATCATGTCATGGCTTTAAATGAAGGGAAATTTGAGTATTTTCAAAATATCGAGCAAAAATGTCTCTAAAAAATACCTTTAAATGGCCGGATGTCCTTAAATTGAAAACTTACAGGAAAACTTTCGGACTAATTTGAAATTGTTTAAAATTTATGTGTTTTTTTGAAATAAGGCAAAAACTTAAGGCCTTATTTGAAATTCTCCCTTATTTGTATTATATCTTGTATGATTATGAAATAACCCTTTCTGTCAAGGTATTTTACTACTGTGTAGATACACATGCGAGAGGGACTGGCCATGTTTTATGAATTGTATTATTTATATTTTGGGAAAATTTCAAATAAGGTCTTAAGTTTTTTCATAATTTCAAAAAAGGACATTAATTTTGAAAGTTTTCAAATTGGTCCCTAATTTTTTCAATAAATTTTCAATTAAGGACACCAAGAAATTTAAAGGTACTTTCTGATAGTTTTTTTTTCTCAGTTTTTTTTAAAATACCTAAATCATCCTTCATTTAAAGCAATAACATGGTTCTGGTAGCCACTACATGCAACTAATTGCTCAGGGATGTTGGTTGTCCTTGATCACAATGAGGACTCCAGTGAAAAAAATGAGGGGAATATATAGAAAGTGGAGAAGGGTTTTATTTTAATGAAGAGTAATTTGAGTATTTCAAATAAATAGAGAGCAAAAGTTGCGGAGAAATAACTTAAATGGACGAATGTCCTTAATTGAAAACTTTCGAGAAAACTTAAGGACTAATTTAAAAACTTTTGAAATTCGTGTCCTTTTTTGAAATAAGACAAAATTAAGGCCTTATTTGAAATCTTCCCCTTTATTTTAGACTACTGATTGGGGGTGAATGATACTTTCAATTGGGAGACACAAGGAATCAATCTCTGGGCAGTGTGTGATACTAAGGGGCAAACACCACTCAACCAAGCGTGTGTCATTTTTTAATATTATCTTATTTTATTTGTCTCATATTCTTTGTTTATTAGTCGATTTCCTTTTTATTTTTGGAGATCTGCTTTTCTTAACTTTTTGGTCCCACATCCCCCGATATGATGGGGTCTCAATGTAGTAAAGTCAGTTACATGTTTTTTTCTCTTCTCCTTTTTTTTTTTTCCTTTCAGCCTTGTCCCATGAGGACAGGATAACTTGCCCTTCCTAAGTAGGGGTGCTCATGGGTCGGGCCAGCTTGTGACTGATCTCTAGATTAAGTGATGAAAGCCCAAAGCCTGGCCCGGCTAATAAATGCTTGTAATCTAGAGTGCATTTGTGCGGCACTTATTTCCATGGAAACAACTGGCGACAACATGCTGGAATCTTCAGCGCCTTCTAGCTGGTGTATGGGTACAACGAAGATTTGAGCTGGGATTCCTACATTTAAGTCGAAAAATCAGCGCCATAGAGGTAGGGGCTGGCCTAAGGGGCTGGCAAGGCCCCCCCCCACTAGAAATGTAAATGGGTCCACGATTCTCTAATTACCCGTAGGTTCTGAATCGTTAAAAACCAGGTCTTGGTCCTTATTTAGGCCCCGATAAGTCAATGAGTCCGGGTCCGGTTCCACCTTGGTTCGGACCCGTGGACCCGAGACCTGACATATTACCTCATTTTTCAAAAACCTCTCCTAAAAACCATATTTTTTTAATATTATTTTCTACCTAAACCCGGACCCGGATTCAGAGCCATCACATATATAGTTCTGATTCCAGTCCCGGTCCACCATGGACCCAGACCGGAACTAACCCGTTTACAACCCTACCCCCCACATCATAAAGTCACTCAAAACATGGCTTTGGCCCTCCACCCCCTCCATTATTTAAGGCTTATTTAACATGGTTTTGACTCTTAGAAAAAAGAAAATAAAACTTTTGTTGATTTTAAGGAAAACTTAACATGAAAAAGGAAAGGAAAATAAAGGTAAGAAAAGAGGGAAAAGAAAACAAATCAAGAAGGTTTGATGGAGATTTGGGAAGAGATTTTTTATTATTCACTCTAACCCATCTACACTTGCCCCAAATTTTATGATCCAAGAAAGAAAGAGGATAAAGCCCATCTTCTCATTGGAGATATTGAAAGAAGTTGTAGGTTTTAGACTTGGAGAGACTTCGAGGTATGTATAAAGAAGAAGAATGACAAATCCACCTTTCTTTTATAATTTTGTGTTTTACATTGCATAAATGTACTAACTTCACTACATGTCATTATGTATTTTCAATCTTTGTGGCTCATATTGAAATCTAATCCGCTTAAAATCAATATATGTTGGCATTCTATTATTACATTAAGTTTTAGTTCAATTGGAGTTTATCCATTGTGGATAAAGAAATATAGTTGTATTTTTTTTTTTATTATTATCATCCATGTTAGAAAAATCTGATTAAAAAAACTTATATTAAGGAAAAACTAATGGAACTATATTTTGGAATGATTTAGATTTTAGATATGAGATGCCATCATTACCTTTCTTTGAGGTTTTAAATTACAGCTTATCAGTTACATGCATGAGAAAGGACGGTACCCATGTTGAGATTTTTCTTTGTCATAAATTTACATATGGTAGATGTCCAATTGCACCATACATCGTTTTGTTATTCAATCGTCGGGTCTTATACTTGAAATCTAACCCACTTAAAAGAACTTTCTTTTGTTTTCTCCTATTACATAAATCTTTAATCCAATCAGAATTTATCTACCATGTATAAATATAAAAAGGTTATTTTTATTAAGATTATCCATGTGAGAACAAGTCTAATTGAAGCAAATTCTTCTTTGTAGATAAAAACTAATGAGATTATGCTTTTGAACCGATCAGATTTTTAAAATGTGTCCTGGTCACACACACATCTCAATGAGCATACTTACTACTTAGATGTTGAGAATTAATAAGCCGCATTATCACTTGAGTGGATAAAGTGTCATGAAGATTGTTAGATAAGTTCCATGAAGATTGTTAAAACTGCACTTTGCATGAGAATGGAAGATAGATTTCTTACCAATTATTTAATTATATATATATATATATATATTAAAATGATTGTAAAAAAATTCGGTACTGAAACAATAATTGATGATTCCAACTCAATGAAAGAATGTCGAACACAACTTCAATAATTTGATTATTGCCTATTTTATTACTAAATTTTTCAGTTTTGTTTTAAGGTTTTTTCTTTTTTTTATCCCTCTAAATAAATTTCCTGGTTCCACCCCCACATAGAGGATCCAAAAATCCGACCTATCCAGGCTGGATATGGAAATGCCTCCGAAGAGGAAACGCAGCGGTGCTGCACAAACACCCCCGTTTTGTATTTTATCTGAACATTTGGTATAAAGCCTGGTTTGGTCCGGCCCGGCCCAATTGACCAAATAGATGGGCCTCGATCCAGCCTGGCCATATTCCTGAGCCCAGCCTTGGTATTTTGAGGGTAGTGCCCGGCCCCACTCTTAGACGCGAGTTAACCAGGTCCTTTCATTGTAATCTTTCCATTACCACTTTAGTCTGTTTGTTTGTCATTAAATAAAATAAAATGAAAATGAGATAAAATCTAACAGTTGCATTTTTGTAAAAATTGAATATTCTCTTAATGATGGCAGGACGATGTCCAATGGGCGCCTTTTGACTCTTCAACAGTCGGATCGGGATACCCACATGTGGACATATTTCCATTTTCTCTGCTCCCTTGGAAACTTAAGATTTCGTACGCATGCCTCCAGCAAAAGAAAGATTGAACATTGACATCCAATTTCATATGATAAGGTGGGCAAAAAAGACAAAATGGAGATTCGAGGGTGAAAACATGAACATTTTTTTCTTTTTGGAAGTGGTAAAAGTGACTCTATGAGAGTTTGATATACCAAAAGTCAGGCTGGGCATGACACCCTCTCTCTCAAGAGTACCAGTGGGATCATCTCCTTACTTCAGAGACCTGAAATTCATTTTTCTGCAGACCCTGCAATAAAATGTTATGTTTTTTAATTTTTATTTGTAAAACTCCCATCCAAAGCCCAAATCCGGAAAGGGCCAACTACAAGTGATAGGGAACCTAATTGGTCACTCAAGTCTGCAACCAAATTAGCATCATGAAATATCAGGAAGCAAAATAGGTCAGCTTCTTTTATCCAAATTATAAAAAAGAAAAGATATGTTAGATTCAGCTATCCCTAACTTCTCCAGAGCCAACAGGTAGTAATAAACATTCTTTGGGCCATCTGTTTCCAGTGGACAATCACACCCAGCTTACCTTGATTGAGGGCCTCAATGACCAATGGCTCAAATATCACACAAGGTTAGTAACTTCAATGTTTCACATTTTCCAAGTTTCCGCATTGCTAGCACGTCTAAATGCACTTGCTTCTTTCAGTGTCCATCCTTGCTTGGGGCAGATTTGGTAAGAGGTCTGCAGATTCCTTGCAGAAGATACGTAGAGAGCTAAGGATCTCACATTGATATCCGTGTATAGCTGATAAAAATTAGTATCCGTGCAGAAATCTAGCGTGTGAAATTCCCAAACCTGGATTTTTAAATTCCACGGGGAAAACCAGTGAAGAATCCATGAGAATTTGGTTGCCAGACGTGACCTTAACCTCTCAATCAAAACACTTTATTCCCACCACTTGCTCTTTACCATAACACCTAGGAGGCTAGGACTTTTACTTGGGATTTCATAATTAATTGTTGACAGGAATTTAGGTACTGGAAGGGGCTTTGCTTCTGAAATCTGAGTGGCCAAATTATTTTGATTTTTGAAGGAGATGAGATTGCCTACTTATTACTGTCGTTGTCATTATTAGCATTTTGGTTGGAAGGTTCAAGCATATTTGAATAACAATATAGTTCTACAACAATTACTGGGGAAGTCAAAAAGATAAAAAGATATTTCAATATCGTTTGTGGTAAAAGAAGACATTACTACAAGATTTTTCATTTTGCAACATGCAAGAGAAGCTTTTCACATATAACCCATATTTATTAGTCCCAAAACACAGTAACTTCCATTTTTCTACACTCCTTGAGGTCACTGATCATTGTGTACTTTCCCTTGATAAAAATTAATGAAGCATTCAGATGCCAATCTCGATAAATTAAATTGAAATGCGAATCTACAAAAATTCAGTGCTCAGTTCTATTACATCCTAGGCATATGTATATTTACCTGAGCACTCTTCCACAAGAAACTGAAGACATCAAATTACAGATGACACCTCCAATGCTTCTGCTCCAAAAGAGGCCGGGGGTGATCTATCCAAAATCAATTGTTGGAAGAGAGCAGCAGCTTTACATGTGCTAGTTTGCACTGCGAGTTCTTGCAAATGGATTTCGAACAGGCAGTGCCCATCCAAATCGGATGGAACTCGAAGAACTGCTGCTGCTGCTATGTTCCACTGCATCATGGGTTCCATTTGAAACTTTGGTAGCAGCATTGACTACATCTGAAATTTCTTGCAGTTCCTGAAGCAAGCAAGTTGACTAGAATCAGAACATTGGTACAAAAACGTGTGAATTGTATGATTTATGACTCAAAAATATGCACTCATGCCCTTGAGCCCTGAATTTTCCTGCAGGATCATTTATCCTAAGTCATGTTCAAATCTCCTCTGGAACGTTCTATTCATGCACCCATACTTCGGCCTTCCTCAGTTAAAGATTTATTGCTGTAGTTTCTGACTATTGATCAAATGATAAGGTTAGCCATTCGAGGAATACTGGGTACTGAATCTCGACAAATGTCCAACTTCCTGCTGTGTATCCCCATGTATCTATGTTTTCAATATTATGCTATCCAGACTTTCAATCTGGAAAGTCAAAAATAACCATCCCACCCCCACCCTTCTCCATTGTTATTGGGGCAACCAACAAATTCCAACTATGCTGACTGTACAGGAGAAGAACCTTCGTTCGCTAAATGGGCGGATATTATTTCGCCCAAAATAGCAGGGTTGGGTATTGTTAATGTACGGGATCCAAAGGAATCTTTACAGGCAAAGTCGCAGTTGAGGTTTGGGGATAAAGCTCAGGCTTTATGGAGGAAAATTGTGGAGGAAACACATAGGGGGTGGGGGAAAGAATGGAGTGGGGAAGGGTGTTGGGGGCTAATGCATGTAGCATTTGGAGAGTGATCTCAAAGTGGGGAAGAAGTCCAAATCAGTAGGAGATGTATCAAAGAAAAAGGTGGTTCTATGGTGGGGAACAGGAATTGTGTGTTGTTTCATGATACATGCCTTGGTCGGAAAGGTCTTCGTTTTAGGAGTAGGAGTATTTATCTCTATTAAGTATACTGATGTCTCTTTTCTATTAGGTATACCTCGGTAGACATTTTCAGGCAAGCCTTTCCAGAATGTCTTTGTTCCATCGTCCAAATGTCATTTTCAGACATTTTCAGGTAAGCCTTTCCAGACCTTTGTTCTCTAGCTTTGCAGGGTATTGCTCCCATAAGGTGGAAGCCTTTTATAGGTTGGTGGCGAAGGGCAAGTTAGCAATAGTGGATAGCCTGAAAAGGATTTTTTTTTTATTCTAATTTGCTGGATATTTGGTAGTTATGTAAGGTCGATAGGGAGTTTCAGCTCTTTTTTGGCGACATGGTGATAAGGCCCCATAGATCATGGGATGTGTGGGGATTGAAAGACCAAGGTGGGAGAACCCAAATATCAAATTTTATGTCAATCCGATTATCCTAACCCCTTGATCTGTGGCCCCGGGTTGTACATCATAAAAAAAATTTCACCCTTGATCCAAAGCTCAAGTCCCAACAGATTGGTGCAACTTCATGGGAACATAACATTATTCCAACATCTGTATCATGTCCAAGCGGTCCAATCTTATCATCAATTATAGGATTCTAATTCTTTTTAAAAAAATTGTAAAAACATTAAAAAGTACTAAAACTATAATAGAAAAAAAAATAGTAAGTACTAATGATGCATCTAATTTCTGTCCATACAACATTATTAATGCAAAGATATGATGATGATACAATCATATGAAGATCAGTGACATGTATCAGTATATCATTAATGATATATGCACTTCAGCAAAACAAAAAAAATGATGTATGCACCAATATTTGAATATTCTTTAAATATCATTAACAGAATAATAAAAATAAATGACTTGCAGTTCTTTTTTTGGAACTCTTTAAATAAAAAATATCCAAATCATAGAAGTTCCATTCTTACAATGTATCGCCTGAAAATTAAAGAAATGATTCATGAAAAAAAAAAAAAAAAAGAGGGAAAGATGATGTGCAGAACCCAAACCTATTGTTGGACACACTAGTCACATGCCCATCCCTTATTTGTGTCTCTAAAACATCCCTCAAATCCCACAAATTATTATCTTAAGAGGTTCCTACATCACTAGATAACCTCTTAAGAACAGAAACATAAAAAAATAAAAATGAAAAACAAGATTAAGGAGCCGTTTGGAAACTCTAGTCAAATTAATAAGAGTATCAAATCATAAGACTTGCGTGGAAGAATTGCCTCAATTGTAAGATTCAATACAACAAATATCAAATCATAAAATTCACATATGAATCTTAAGATTTATTTTTAAATGGGCTTCATTATATATATATATATATTTAAAATGGAGGGTGTCCTAGCCCTTTGGGCCAGAATAATCCCTACAGGCCCTGGGAAGCCAGGTTTCATTATATTGATATGGATCTTTCTATCTAAGATCCAATACAGATCATAAGAATTTAACAACTATGCATGGTTATTCCCCAAAAAGCATCTTGTTTTAATAAAAACAGAAGGAATGTGCTTGACCTAGATATAGCACCCTGCACATGTAGCACATAAACCGAACACATGAATTACAGTGCACTTCTCCACTCCATCTTGACCTGCAGCAAACAGGCCCTATGATTCCTCATAGAAATATTTTTGAGGAATGATGATGGCAGATCCATACATTGAATAGGTATGACGTGCTAAACCATGCCCAGATGCATCAATAAGGCCTGAGGGAATTATAAATCCTCTCACCAAGGATATTGTAATTTCTCAAAAGAAATGTATGAGATTTACCAACCTTAAGCCCCGTAGCTAAGCCTGCTGAGTGAAAAGGTCTCAACACCTGCAATAAGAAATAACAAAGAAGCAATAATACAATGTATCATCTCCTCTGAAAAACAAAAGGCCAAGATTAATTCTTTTGACTTGTAGAAATTACCTTCGGAGTTTGACTGGAAGAAGAGGGAGATGATGGTTCTAGTGCAGGGACAGAGGGAGGCAACGACCCAGTCTATCATGGAGCAAATGAGAGACCAAATAAGAAATGCATAGATGGAACCATAATTCAAAGAGCAATGTGGCTTTGGGAGAAGGAAATCTACCCTAGATATGGGTGCGGGTATGTCTCGTGGAAGCTCCAGAGCTGGCCTCTGCGTACTGGATGGTGATGCCTACAGAATAAAGTAAGAAAAGAAATAAATAATAACAACCATGTATCCTCTACAAGAAATCCGGAAAATCTGGATGCTCATCCAAGCATTCAATTGCTAATCAAGCAATGTTCAGAGAATCATTAGTGTGACAAAGGACTGCCAATAATAGCAACTCCAGCCCATGAACTAGGTTGTGGGCACATTTCTTCTTTTTTCTGTTTTTTTCTGACCATTTTAATAACATCCTAAAAATCATATTTATCTACGTTGTTTAGAGGCAAAAAGTGGGCACACATTCTTTTTTTTCCCCTTGCTTTTCCAAGCCCCAGATTAATGTTCAATGGAATGAACTCCTTGAAACACATTGACCATCATTTTGGGTGGGGAAAAAAAAAAAGAATAAAAGAGAATATTGTTAAACAGGCCCACGGCCCATGAAAGGATCCAGTCCATCATGATATATCTCACGTGGTCTGATTGGGTCAAGATTCATAATAGCTGTATATATTCTCTTGATTAGTTAGTTTCCTAACTTAGAATAGCAATTGATGTAATTAGTAGTTTCCTAACTTAAAGCCTTGATTAAGGCATGTAAATACACTATATATTGATGATCGATCTCCTAAAGGGGACACATAATAAGAGAATACAAATTCTGAAACTTCTTGTCATTCACAAGTTCTTAAATTTGTCATGGTATCAGAGCAAGTGTTCAAGGAAATCTAGGTTCTTTTGATCTAACATAGCTTTAAGGCAACAAGATATAAGGAAATAAGTCTCCCTCGTGCAACCAGTAGATCCAGCGACTTCTTCTTCCAGCGTCAGCGACATCCCCTTGGTGGCCCACCCATGATCAATCAGATCAAGTTCCAAAAACTACATAGACAAGGTCGCCTGATACTTCTAGGAATATTGGTGATTTTTTCAGGATTTTTCAGCACCTCCAGGTTGGATCTTTTCCCATTCTCGAGATTTTCCAGTACTGTTTTCATCTAGACCATCCAAAATCTTGGATTCTAAGCAGAATTGGATCATTCTTCTTCCACTAGAAGCCAGATTACTGTGCTTCCATAGTTCTGTGCTCTGATCTTGGTCCAGCATCATCAGTGGGGCCCACGTACAGGATCTAGGGCCAAATTTCAGGTCGTCAGGGCCCTTTGCGGTGTTTTTTTTGTTCTCTCTTCCTGTGATGCTTGGCTGCTTGGTCTGATTGGTCTGACTAATTGGTTGGATCTGTCCAGCACCATCTCCTGCACTCACGCACTGTACTTCATACAAACTATTGCTGGATTTGATCACTTTTTCTTTCACTGTTTCACAAAATACAGTTGAGATAGAAAAATCTGAGGTCACTTTGATCAAATTTACGGAAAAGAATTACCCTGCATGGTCTTTCCAATTTCAAATGTACCTAGAAGCTAAGGAATTGTGGGGATTTGTTTCTGGCACTGACCATAAACCTACCGAGGATGAGAAGAAGATCTCCTCTTGGCATACTAAAGATGCCAAAATCAAATCCTGGATTTTGGGATCTGTCGAGCCTCATTTGATAATGAATCTCAAGCCTTACTCAACCTCTAAAGCCATGTGGGAGTATTTGAAGAAAGTATATCATCAAGATAACTCTGCGCGTCAATTTCATCTTAAATGTGCAATTGTTGAGTATGCTTAAGGGACCTTGTCGGTACAAGATTACTATTCCGGATTCCGTACACTGTGGTCGGAATACGATAATATTAAGTATGCGGATGTGGCTGACAATGTGTTAACAGTGATTCAAGATCTTCAGGCCTCTAGTCAAAGGGGTCAGTTTTTGATGAAACTGCGCAATGAATATGAAAGTGTCCGATCTGCTCTGATGAATCGGATGCCATTACCTTCCTTGGATGTATGCTTGAATGAACTCCTACGCGAAGAACAACGCATTGCGACCTCTGCTCATATAGCCCAACAAAAGACGAAAACCTATTCAGTCGCGTTCTCGGCAAATAAGGCTTCTCAGCCTCCGCCTCGAGACTTTAGCAAAACACAGTGTTACAGTTGTCACAAATTTGGGCACATTGCAACTCAATGTAAACAGAAGATATGCAGTTACTGTAAAAAGTCGGGACATATCATCTCTAAATGTCGCCGCCGCCCACAACGTCCATCACCAGAGTCTTAGACTCCACAGTATCAGCATCCGCATGCGTATGTTGCTTCTTCGGATATACCTGCTCCCACATCTGCACCCTCACTGCCTGGGACCGCATCCTTTCTCACTCCTAAATTGGTTCAACATATGATTGTCAATGCCCTCTCTGCTTTTGGTCTCAGGTACAACCCCTCCATCTTCTACTTGGTTTCTTGATTCTGGGGCGTCTAATCATATGACATCTTCCAGTGCACCACTCTCCGATGTGCAATGCTACAATAGCCCTCTTCAAATACAGACTGCTAACAGGGGCCATATTCCCATTACTGTTGTCGGTGACATCCTTGGTCCCATTCCATTGAAAAATGTTTATCCGTGTCCCAATTTAACTTCCAACCTTTTGTCAGTCGGGCAGCTTGATGAAAATAAATGTAACATCTATTTTTCTTCTTCTGGTTGTATTGTGCAGGACCAGTTGTCAGGGAAGGAGATCGCGAGGGGGCCTAAGTGTGGACGCTTGTTTCCGATGGATTTTTCTCAAATTTCTAGAAATCCATTTGACAATAATGTGTTTTTTTTTTCTCTTAGAGATAACTGCCGATTGCGGCATAATAGACTCGGACATTCTAATTTCAAGGCTTTGTCCCTTATGTTAAATTCTGGTTTATTAAATAAATCTATTGGTTTATCTTCTTGTGTGCCTTTTGATTGTGCTACTTGCAAATTGGGAAAGAGCAAAACTCTTCCGTTTCCTCATTCCACTTCACTCACCACTCAGTGTTTTGATTTAGTTCATAGTGATGTATGGGGAATTGCTCCAGCTCTTTCCCACGCTCACTATAAATATTTTGTGACTTTTATTGATGATTTCAGTCGGTTCACATGGGTCTGTCTACTTTCTGCATTCAAAATCTGATGTTTTTAATGTTTTTAAAAAAAAATTAGCTTATGTTGAGACTCAATTTTCCACCTGCATTAAAATCTTGCGATCTGATTCAGGCGGGGAATATATGTCCTCAGATTTTCAATGGTTTTTGCAAAACAAAGGCATTATTTCTCAGAGAACTTGTCCTTATACTCCACAACAGAATGAAATCGCTGAAAGGAAAAATAGACATCTCCTTGATGTCACTCGTTCCCTTCTTCTTGAATCATCGGTTCCTACCCGTTTTTGGGTTGAGGCACCGGCTACAGCAGTTCATCTTATCAATCGTATGCCATCAACCTCCATTGAGAATCAAAGCCCATATTACCGATTGTACAAGACCTATCCATCCTATGATGATCTTCATGTTTTTGGTTCTACTTGCTTTGTGCACTTGCCTCCTTCTAAGAGAACAAAACTAACCGCACAATCAGCTCAGTGTGTGTTTTTTGGTTATGCGCCCTTTCAGAAAGGGTTCATTTGTTATGATCCTCACATTCGTCGTTTACGTACCTCTAGGAATGTCGTTTTCTTTGAACACCAATCTTTTGTTCAAAAACACATTGACCCTCCTAACTCCTCTTTCGTGTCTTTACCTGGTTTTTCTGACAGCCCGTCCATTGTTCGATTTAATCCTAACTTTGCGTATCACAGACGGAACAAAGAAGCACCTCCCCGGGATCCCCCTCCTGATCTTCCTCTGGCATCCGGTCCACCTCCGGCACTTGATCCATCTGGACATCCTTCACTGCGTTGCTCCACTCGTATTTCGGTACCACCAGCCCGTTATGGGTTCTCACATACTTCCTTAATGGCCATTTTGTCTTCCTCTTCCATTCCCCAATCCTATTCTCAGGCTGTGCAGGACCAATATTGGAACAAGGCTATGCAAGATGAATTGGATGCATTAGAGCAAAATCATACGTGGGATATTGTCCCCTCTTGTGGGTGTCAAGCCTATTGGCTGTAAGTGGGTTTTTTCTCTCAAGTTAAAATCTGATGGCACTTTAGATCGATATAAGGCACGTCTTGTCGCTCTTGGGAATGGACAAGCATATGGCATTGATTATGATGAAACTTTTGCTCCGGTTGCTAAGATGACCACCACCCGCACAATTCTTCTTGTTGTTGCATCTCAATCTTGGCCTCTATATCAGATGGATGTCAAAAATGCGTTTCTACATGGTGATCTCAAAGAAGATGTTTATATGCGTCTGCCTCAGGGATGCTCATCCGGGAAGGGTATAGTTGCCAAACTTCGTCGCTCCCTCTATGGTCTAAAACAAGCTCCTCGGGCATGGTTTGATTCAAGTTGCTCTCTTCCGCTTGGATTTTCATCCAAGCACGTATGATCCTTCTCTGTTTTTACATCATGCTCCATCCGAGATCACTGTACTACTTGTCTATGTTGATGACATCGTCATTACTGGTCCTAATGCCACCATGATTCAAGAACTCCAAGCTTCTCTTAGTAAGACATTTCACATGAAGGATCTCGGCCCCCTACACTATTTCCTTGGTCTTGAAGTTCATCAATCGACTAAAGGTATAGTTCTCAATCAGTACAAATACATTGTTGATCTCATTGACTTGGCTGGCCGTACTGCTTCAGCTCCAGTAGATACGCCGGTCGAACTGAATGTTAAACTCAGTCGAGAGGAGGGTGACCTTCTTTCCGATCCTACTACATATCGCCAGTTAGTTGGTAGCTTGATCCACCTAACACTCGTCCTAATATCTCTTATGCGGTCAACTTGATGAGTCAATTCATGACTGCTCCTCGTCACCTTCATCTGGCTGTTGTTCGCCGCATCATTTGGTACCTTATTCGCACACCGACTCGTGGGTTGTTTTTTCCATCCAACAATCATCTCTCAAAGCTTATTCAGATGCCGATTGGGCTGGTTGTCCGGATACTCGCAGATCGACGACAGGTTGGTGCATGTTTTTGGGTAATAGTCTTATTTTCTGGAAATGCAAGAAACATGAAAGAGTTTCCAAATCCTCTACTGAGGCTGAGTATTGAGCCATGTCTATTGCATGCTCCGAAATTCTTTGGCTCCGCGGTCTGCTATCTGACATTAGTTTTCCAGCAGAAGGCGCTACCTCCCTCTATGCAGATAATACTAGTGCAATTCAGATTACTGAAAATCCGATTTGTCATGAACGCACTAAACACATCGATGTTGATTGTCACTTCATACGAGATGAGCTTAAATGTGATATCATCAGCCTTCCGCATGTCTCCACTGAACTTCAAATTGCTGATATTCTCACCAAAGGTCTTCCACGGCCACGCCATCAGTTCTTGGTTGGCAAATTGATGCTGGTTGATTCTCCCGCATCAATTTGAGGGGGGGTGTTAAACAGGCCCACGGCCCATGAAAGGATCCAGTCCATCATGATATATCTCACGTGGTCTGATTAGGTCAAGATTCATAATAGCTGTACATATTCTCTTGATTAGTTAGTTTCCTAACTTAGAATAGCAATTGATGTAATTAGTAGTTTCCTAACTTAAAACCTTGATTAAGGCATGTAAATACACTATATATTGATGATCGATCTCCTAAGGGAGACACATAATAAGAGAATACAAATTCTGAAACTTCTTGTCATTCACAAGTTCTTGAATTTGTCAAAGATGTCTGCCTGTCCCACTTGCCGAAGGACTTCCAGACATGACACAATAAGTCAATAATGCAAGCTAAAAATTGTAGACAACAATATGGCTTTAAGCCGTAATGTTTGTGAAAAAGGGAAACAAGAAAATACAAAAACTGTAGTAAAGGAAGACATTTACCTGAAGAAACTGTGCATTTCGGCTTTCTTCCAACCTCTTTACAAACCCACACAAGCGATATACTCCTTGATTTGTAAGATCCTGAAGCATATTTCCATAGTTTATTTATCATTATAAAGCTGCAATATACAAACTCTGATCTGCATAAGTTGTTATGTGCATGTACCTGTTTTTCTTCTATTCGACCAATTTTTGTCTCCTGCAAGATAAATGAACTTATGAACAAGTCTAGCATGTCCAGTGAACGATTATTTTCTTTTTACCACTCTAATTGCATGACTTTTGACCCACTCCTAATTCATATCAAGACCTTCCAGCAGATGATTACTTTCTATATGACAGTTTGGTAGGGTGATTTTTGAATCCATCAACTTCCCATCCAGGTGCCACCTACTGAATGGTCTCAACTTTGCAAATTTGATAACTTCTCTGTGATGCATGTGAATTGTGATTACATGGCTCATGAGGTCTGGTTCTTTGGTCTCAACTTTGCAAATTTGATAACTTCTCTGTGATGCATGTGAATTGTGATTACATGGCTCATGAGGTCTGGTTCTTTCACCTTAACAAACAAGATTATATGGTGTTGACTTCCAAGAAGGCAAGAACTAGTCTGTGGTTTATTTGGAAAGAAAGAACTAACAAGTAATTCAACAACAAAGAGAGTTCCATGGGAGAAATCTTTCGGCCATTTAAAGTGAACTAGCAAGTCAGAGATCACAAAGGATTTTCAAGAAATAGTAAAAGGAGATATTCTTAGAAGAAGGTTACGATAGGAGATGTGATGAAGATAACATAGTAGCAGGATATCCACCTCATAGCTACTTGGTTTGCAAGCAACATATGCACAAAATAAGTGTAGTAGAGATGAAAATGTTGAGATGGATGTGGTAAAACTAGGAAAAGAATCGGAAATGAGCGCTCTTGGGAAAATTAGGGATAGGATTAATAGGGGTTAAATTAAGAGAGACTTGTTTGAGATGGTTTGGGTATGTCCAACGCAATGCAGGTGAACGATGGCACCATTGAGAAAAAAGTTTTTCTATGTAGGTTGTTGGCCCACCAAGGAAAAGGGGTAGACCAAAGAGGACAAGGATGAAAGTAGTAAGAATAGATATATGAAGTAGTGCAACATATACAAGGATTTGGGTAAGGATAGATCAGAATAGAGAAATAGAATTCATGTAGCCAACCCCAACATCGTTGGGACAAGGCTTTGATGATGATGATGATGATGATGATGATGATAATGAGTTACCTGGTTTGCAGTTCAACCTGTTCAAATTCAAGTTTGTAGTTCGCAATTCGGTGCCTATTCTAATTCAAAAATTTGTTAGGATAGGTTTATTCAGTTCACAGTTTGGTTTGCTTGGTTTGCAATTTGAGCACGATTAATTTGATGAATTGATTTGAATAAGTAGTTTGACGTCGTTTGTACTGATTACTGCAGAATGACCTTCCTGGTTGATTAGAAACACAACTATTTGTGTATCATAAATTGATTGGTCCTTTTAGATGTTTACATAAATGGAAGACCAAAGATAAATCCAGCCTCCTTTTAAACTTTTACACCCATAGTACAATTACTAAATTAGCAATGATTCTACTTCTATAGTTGAATTATATAGCAATATATTTGCATGATACAAAGCAATTAAATTTGAGGGTCTTAAATTGATTATTATGAGCATTTGATCATACTATTATGGAGCTTAATCCTTATTTGCATCCAAATCCTCCATCCTTCTAGCGTCAAGAATTCAAGGGGGCCCCACTAGGCCTAGGCATTTTTATTTTATTTTATTTTTTTGTTAAAAATGACCTAGAATTTTCTAGTGGGCATCTACTTTTGTTATTTCTGCTTTGTTATTAAGTGAGATTTCGTCTCAGTCCAAATACTTTAAAGATCAACCATCTATCGCTTTAAAATTCATAAGCTGGCCCAACATTTGAAATCCAAAGTCCAAACCACTAAAAATAATTCTCACCTAGTATTAAAGATGGGCCTGAATTTCACTTTGATAAAATATGTGCCAAATTTTAGATTGATGACATATAGATCATGCAATTTTTTATTTTTAGTTTTGGTCATACTTGGTTATATATGTGATCATTCAGACGGTGGGTATTAGTTATTTCAATTTTCAAGGGAGATAGTGACTTAGTGATTTCGATTACAAAATAAGCCCTACTGAAGGTATTAATGACTGGAGCCTATAGTGGATCCTCTTAGCTCCTACTTTCTTTCTCATTGACAACTTTCATTTATGGTCTAATAAAGAAAGTGAAATCTTCACTCAAGGAAGAAAACATTCTCAATAAAAGAAAAAGGGAATATTAAAAAAATTTGATAGAGGGAACATTTTTAAAAAAAAATACTATTCCTTTTATCTCCATTATTCATTAGATATAACCTTCAAAGGGGGAATGCACAGGTGCCACATAGTACAGTGACCGACTCGAGAGAGAGGGAAAGAATATAATTACTTATATTTTTATTATCTTTCTCAATAACAGAGAGATGTTAGGATTTTTTTATGTTGCTAATTTGATGGATACTCTATCTCTTTCACCGTCAATTGATCACACTCATGCATCTTAGTTTGAACTTTGAAATCTGAGTTCCTAGCTTGCATATGCATTTGGTTTTCAAATGATTTAATCATGCATGTTTTAGAACTTAAAATGCACTTTCGAAAATCTAGTTCTTCATGCATGTTTTTGGAAATTCAAGTTAGACATCTAGGTTTGTGATTTGCATACATTCCTCATCTTTTAGAATCTTGATGTTATGCATAAATCTTGCTGGCCCCGAGTTCCAAGTTTCATTTACTAGAAAATTGAAAATTATGCTGGAACTCCTCCCAGGCCAGTGTACTCGGTCGACCAAACCCTGTACCCGGTCGACCGAGCCAACTAGCCGTTGGGAAATATAGCCAGTGTACTCGGTCGACCAAGCCCTGTCCAGGTCGACCGGGAAAACTAGCCGTTGGCCAATATGACTGTTGGACCCGGTCGACCGAAGGGTCATGGGGTCGACCGAGCCAACTAGCCGTTGGACTGGTTTTTCTATAAAAGTCAATTTCATTCCTCACCTTAGCAGGGCTTGTTGGGTGAATCTTTGGAACTGTATTGAAGCGTAAGGAAGAGGAATAAGCTGAGAAAGCTAGAGGGCAAATGGAAATCCAAATGTTTGAGATTTAAAGGTATATCTTTACAAGTTAAGGTTGAGATTTAAAGGTATATCTTTACAAGTTAAGGTTGATTTCCATTCAATTTGAAATCCATGCATGTTCAAATCTTTGAAACTCCATATTAGCATGATTTCTAACTTTAACTGAGTTGTTTCGCAAACACTAAATCATTTAAGCATATTAGATTGTTTTTGCAAACACTCATGTCTCAATCACATGTGTTTTAGTCTTTAAACTTCATACAACTTGTGTAGTATATCTTTCCAAGTTGTTTTGAATATTTCGTGTGATTAGCTCATCACTTCAATCATCATTTTATGTGCTTAGATTTTCAAATGCATCAAGCATTCATTTAAAAAACTTCATTTTAGAAATTGATTGAAGTAAACATTCATACACTTTGAGCACACACCTTAGCTACTTGTTTGTGTACGTATCTTGTTTTAACTTTCATATCAGCCTAATTAAGAGGCAAATGTATTGAGCTTAAATTGTATCTCTTTTAAGTGTTTGTGTAGACACTACTTTGAGAGATATTATTCTTCTTGTAAAGGTTATTGTTTAGCCTAAGAAAAACATAGTGTAGAGGTTATTGCTTAGCCTTGGAAAAGCACCTTGTAAAGGTTATTGCTTAGCCTAGAAAAACACATTGATAGGTTGTTTATCCTAGAAAAATATCATTGTAAAGGTGATTGCTTAGCCTTTTGAAAAACATAGATAGTGGAAATCCGGTGGGGTGTTGGATCACAAGCCGGTAGTGGATGTAGGCATTGAGGCCGAACCACTATAAATCATAGTGTGATGGTGCATGCTTTGTGGTGATTGTTTCAGTTAACTTCCGCATTTATTTACTTAATCATCACTTGTGACTAATTAATTTTAAAGAAATTCAAATTTGGTATAATTGGTCACTAATTTGTAGCTCACCCTATTCTGCCCACCCCCCCCCCCCCCCCCCCCCCCGGGTTAGGATCCCGGACTTTCAAGAGATGCTTGCCTTATTGTATTTAATATTGATTGACTTGAGAGGGAGAGAGTATAATTTTATATTTTCATTATCTTCCTCAACGGAAGAGAGAGAAGAAAGCTCAAGCAAGCAAAGATTGAAGGGAAAACCAGATCATGTTACGAGCTTTAGCAAACTCTGAAACTTTCAAAGTCCAAACTCACCTAACCCAAACTGCGAATTAGTTAAAAAAATTGATTTGTAGTTCGTGACATTTTAGAGAGAATTAGGTAACTATGACCCACCTCCTTCATGAGGTATTGAAGTTTAATGTAGATGGGGAAGCAAAGAGCAAACCGAATGCAGCAGGCATTGATGGAGTGCTTCATGATTTTATTTTATTTTTTAGATAACAATGGAGTGCTTCATGATGACAAGGAAAATATTCTAGCAGGCATTCTCCAGGCAAGAAGAGATGGATTTAACATCATCGTTGTTGTCACTATGTTAGGGTCAGCTACGTGAATTTTGTTCCGCCATTCCAGTTTATCCTGGGCTCAATGAGTCAGGTACAATAGACAATTTATAGGGAATCTATATATTCTTAAAAAAAAAAAATACTCTTGTTCATTGATCAATAAGGGTGATCAGGCAAACACAATTAAGGATATGTTATGCAAGTCTGATCTGATTAAAATAGAGCCTATTCAATTAGATTTGTTTGATATAGAGCTGATTTAAACAGACCTTTTTACTACTAGACTGTTTGCTATGTCTGATTCAATTAGAAAAAGAAAATTTGTGATAAAGTAAAAGTTAATAGGTAAAGTTATCATATAGTAAAAGAAGTAGAGGCAAATTTGTCATGAAGTAAAAATAGCACAAGCAAACTTGTCATATTGTAAAAGTCAAACTTGTCAAAATAAATAAATAAATAAGTAGATGTCTGATTGCTTTAGATATTCAGTTAGTTTGAAAAAGTTGCCTTCTTGTTACCTTTTGAAAAAGAGGTTAAAGGTCTTATAGCTTTTACATTGAGATAGTCACATACTCACATTAACTTTCTGAAACAGTCTAAAACACTAAAACTAAACTTTCTCAAACAGGCTAAAGCACTAAAACAACTATTTGAATTAATTCAAGTTAAATAGACCCAAAAGTAGGCTTGCCAAACAGCACCTAAGTTGGCACCAGAGGAATGCAAGGAGACACAGATACTTGTGAGATTTGAGGAGTCGAACTCTCGTATCAAAGAACTTTGTCATATCAAAAGTGTAGAAAACCCAATGAGATTCATCAGCCAAGTAGACGATTTTATTTATTAATAATTATTATTATTATTACCAGGATAAATTTTTGTTGCTTGGGGATACATTTTTTGGGTTTAGATTTAATTTTTCTCCTATTTTTATGGAGACATCATACAAAGCTTCTACGGTGTGGTTCTCCTTCCCCTTGTACTGTTTCCTTTCTTAATACATATTGTTGCTCATCAAGGTAAAAGAAGGAATTACATGGGTAATAAATATGGCAGGGGTCCCAATGCACCAACTATGAGTGGGGCCTGTTGTTCAAAGATGCAGACCATGGGAAGCATATTGCAACATGGATGAGGGATCCTCTAAAAATCATCCATGATGGGAGAGTTATTTTAGCCTACAGATTACTGGCTTAAGATTGGATGGCTAAATCTTCCAACTTGAAAATATTTTGTCACCTTTCCAGATGACAATAGGAATTGCCAAATCAGCAAGCCACATATATACAATTGGGTGCATCGGGACACTATTGCATTATGAAGCATTCAATTAATACTTACCAGAGTTTGGACAACACGATGAACTGATTCAACGTCAACAGCAAACCCCTGCAAGTCTCCATGTAATTGGACAACCTAAAAATAGGCGAACGATATATGAACTTCAAAAAGAAAAAAAAGAAAAGAAAAACTCAAAAGCTGCGCTTAAATATAAATAAATAAATAGCAATGCATGCTGATCTGACCTCATCCTTGGTTGCAGCAGAAAGCTCCTTACACTCATCTAAGCTGCTATCCACACGGTTAATTCTTGAAGACAATTGCTTCTTGGCATCCTGAAAATTATTAGTGGGTTTAAGATAAATGCACGTGTTACATGAAACTAAATCTAAAAGGGCAAAAACAGGAGAGAACAAAAAAAAAAAAAAAAGAAGAAGATGAAAACCTCTAAGATAGTTAAGGTCTGAGCATACATTTCAACATAACAAACATAAATGGATAGTCATTGCAAATGCATACAACTTATTTTCTCCCCTTCTCTGTTCTTTAGTTTTGCTTTTGCTTCTTTTATCTTATTTTAATTTAAAGAGGGAGGGGGTGGTGGGGAGAAATAATTCCCACAAAGGTAGCATGCATGATATGATCAAAATGCAAAGACGTTCATCCATCAAGTTGACATAGTAATTTAATATTGCTGAGTCTACAGACAATGTTGGGAAAATATGGTTGCAACTGTGGAAGTCATTTGAGGGACTGTTTTGTTTATTTTGTCACATAGACTGGTCTGTAGATACTAAAACATATTGGAGTATTTCTTGTTAAAATGAAAAATATAATCATAACCAGTATTTAAGAACTAAGATGCTGGCCACCCAACCTAGACCCAAAACGAAGTTGGATGACCTCTCTCTCTCTCTCTCTCTCTCTCTCTATATATATATATATATATATTCAATTTTCTTCATTTTTCTTTCATCTTAATTTTTCCAACATCTCTTTAATTCTGCTTTAATCAGTTATATAGGGTTTCAAGTTGGCGTCAGAGCCTTTGAACAGCAAGGAGATCCATCATGGACCAGCAGGTTTATGTCATTAAGATAATTTTATTGTCATTTATAACTTAAAGGTTTATCAGGTAGAAACCTGCAGAATCTCATAGCAACAACTTCAAAGAATTTCTCATACTAATAATGATAATAGTTTATTTAAGAACAGATGGCAATCAAGTGTCAACTTGTGAATGCAAGCCACTGGTTCTAGTAAGATGTAACTAACTATGGTTTTAAGCATGTCAGCAAAGATAACTAGCAAGGAACTTCTAAGAATAAAATGGAAAACTTGCCGCTATGGATGAATAAACTTGCTCTAGTTGTTTAGCTATGGCAGTGGAAGCTTCAGATAAACTACGTCGTGTTGCAAACACCATGTCAGAAAGCTTCCAACCCTGGAAGTTGTTCAAACCAGAGATGACTTAGAACATTAATGAACTGTGAGAAAACAGCTGATGCAAGAAAACATTTATGTTGAGCAAGCAAGCAAATAAATGATTAGCGTCAGATAAACAAAGCACCCAGTCTCAGCAATATAATTAAACAAACGGACGGATGACATCTAGCACCTCATTCATGCTTAAGATACAGAAGTTTGAATAGGGCGCCTTTTTTTGGCCACGTTGGGCTACTGGTCGGGAGTGCTAGTTCAAACTTGAAGACCCAGGGATTGATCCCTGGGCATGTGTGATTCCAAGGCGCCAACACGACTCATCCACTAGTGTGTTGGCATAGGCCACCTAATTGTTAAGTGGAATGGATTTCTGTACGAATGTCCATACATAATGTTTATTGGTTCCTTTAGGGCACGTTTGTGTACATGTAATTTCCGTGGAAATTGGAAATTGCCACATCAGCAAAATCCATGGGTTTCAAATTCTTTGGAAAAGTTTTTCCACGGAAATCAAAATTTTATGTTTGGTGCAAAAAGGTTTTCCTCGATGAATTAGTGCTAATGTTGTTTGGTGCAGCTATGGATTTCTTTAGTGAAAACCATTTTTTAGTGAAAACTATTGGGTGGGTGGGTGGGTTGGTATGTGTGTGGGGTGGGTGGGGTTGGGAGGGGAAGAGGAAGAAAGATGGTGGTTGGGTGGAGTGAGGGTGAGAGAGAGGAAATTGGGGGGTCGGTTTTCCGTGGAAATGGACTTCCCATACCCCCCCATAGGAAGTCTATTTCCATGGCTAGGAAGGAAAAAGCTGACGTGGCGAAAAAGCATTTCCGCGGAAAACTGCCACACCAAACACATGAAAAAGAAGTTTTCCACAGAAAACTACAACCTTTTCCCCGGAAATGGGCTACACAAACATGCCCTTAGGCTTAGACATTTACAGAACTCTGAAAGTCAATGAAAAGGTAATGCCATTCAGAAAGATAGTGTCTGAGAAAAAAGGCGATGTCCTTCGGCCCATCTTACTCTTCTCTAGATTGATTTTATGCATGATGCGATATTTGAACTATCACAATTCAGTCATCTTAACATTTCCACTGGAAAAATTATATAAATAGCTAAATACTTTTATGTTTAACTTTTTAATTATGCACTAATGCAAGGATTTTTCTAAGACCTGAAAAGGTGAAACTGTTTTTCTCAACCTGCATTTGGAGGTCTTCCACAATCTTTGCATTTAGCTGTTTTTGGTTGATCCACCTCTCAAAGAGGTAAATTCCAAAAAGCACATCCACCTCTATTCAAGGCAGTGCCAAAACTGTTTTCCCCTCTCCTGGAAATCTTTCCAACCAAACTCAACCTCAATTCCCCAATGTTCAAGATGCTCTTTCAAAATTATGCAATCTTCTCCAGAATATGCACATGCACAAATACATATTTACCTACTTTTGAATTATGATAATTACCTTCCACCAGATGTACCCATATCCCACAACTACGATGACAACAACTGGCATTCCAAGATTGGTAGCACCTGCACATGGTGTTTAAAGCCACACTAGAGTTTATGGAATTCTTCAAAAAGTCAAAGAAATTGAAAAATACATTTTCTAGAACATATGATGTTTCCACAAGTCCTATATTGAAATAGAATTACATGAATGTGAATAGTTGTCATTTTTTTCCACATTGAACAAAAACAAAAAATAAAATTAACTATAAGTTATATAGTATATATACTCCATTTACTTCAATAACGCGTGTCATATTCCACGAGAAACTGTAGTTCTATTTCATTGCAGTCTAACAAAAAAATAAGGAATATGAAATTCCTAACCTGATCTTCTTCCAGTTATAATTGTAACTGATCTGGATGATGCCAAGTGTTGCATCTCCTGTCGTATTCGATCAATCTGCAAGAATAATGATTTTTTATTTATTTCAGCTATAGTTATTTAAAACTAACGGACATTACAAGAATGTAAGCATCATAACCTGGTCCAACACAAAATCATTTTTTGGCTTCCTAGTTGTCGGAGTATCATCTTGCTTGCTGTGCTTGAGAACAATCTGACACGACATAAAATCCATTAAGGAATGACAGTAATAGGCAGTGGCAGTTCTGTATACGAAGCTAAATACAATTTAAAAACAATCTGACATGACATAAAATCTATTAAGGAATGACAGTAATAGGCAGTGGCAGTTCTGCATAAGAAGCGAAATACAATTTCAAAATAATCTGACATGACATAAAATCCATTAAGGACTGACAATAATAGGCAGTGGCAGTTCTGCAACAAAGCTAAATACAATTTACTTGCGGAGAAAAAAAGAAACCCTATCAAAAAGATTCTTAGACAAACTGTTCAAGTATAATACATCAAATGCAGAAAAAGACAAACGTTAATTTCTAGGACGACGAATGAAATATATGTTGATCCAAAACTCTCAACTGACCACAGTATTGTAACCTAGAAGGTCATATCCAAACTCTAATGCCCAAAAATATAATTACCTGGCTGTCTAATTAACTTTTTAAACAAATATACAATGTTCCATAAAGAACAGATAATAGCTTTCTAAATCATTAGTTGATCAAGAATCAAGGGGGAAAAATATGTGGTAAGCCATTATACCTGGATACTTGAATCATGATTCATAATAGTAATAGCAGTACAAGTATTATACAGTGCTAAAAACCAACGACAGTCAGAGCTACACAGTGGTCATAGTCATAGGCAGCACTTCAAAATTTTATTGTCCTTAACTTCCTAAAAAAAAATAAAGAATATTATAAACTGATAGATTTTATTTTTTTAATTATTATTTTCTTTTGGGAATATAGGTAAGTAGCAGATCTCCAAAAGTCATGTAGGCCATGTATTTTATTTTATTTTTTTATTTTGCTTTGTGGCTCACTGGCCAGGAGGAAGGATTTCAAACCTCCCACCAGGGATCCCTGGTGATCCCTGGTGGGAGGGATGGGAGGGAGAGCCCTTACCAACAGGCCCTGTACTACTATTCGATCCTAACTGGTTGAATCTTTCGAGATCTAGCCCATGTTTGACATCTTGATTCCAACCTCTATTTGTCTAAATATCTAAAGCGGGCAGAAGTTTGGAAACTAAGTGCACACTATTCTACCCTCTATCTGCTTTAGGGAAGTAGAGGCAAATCCTCTAAAAATGAAAGGCTCCATTTCTGGGCTTGTCAAAATAAAAAGGTTTAGCCTCTTTTTTATGGCTGTATTTTGGATGACACCACTGGATTAAGAGTGGAGATACTGACAAGGCTGTGATTCATTTCACCCCACCATCCAACTGGTTAAGATACAAATAAAAGTTACATAAAATGCAGTTAATGTGGTCTATTATAGTGGAAGGTTTTGCATTCAATTTTGACTATCAACAGAGCCCACATGCTCCTTCAAGGGGCCTACATTTAAAATATTATAATTACAATAAATTGTAAAAGACTTAAAGCATGGATCAACGTAGCGGCCGCTATATCCTAAATAGTATTTAGTGCCGCTCACATCTGTAACAGCTGTTATGGTGCGCTACACCCGCTATGGGGCCGTTACGGACTGCTACGGAGTGAGATGCTACTTTCCAAAAAAAATTAAAGTGCATAAAAAGGCTTATTTCTTTTCTTCTTCTCTTCAAATAACACTTCTCCGCAACTCTTTTACCCTTTCATGCTTAAAAAAACACACATGATCTCACCGAATTGTTGTCTCAAAGGCTCTTCTCTAGGTATATCCTAGTAAACACCCCTTTTGGTAGAGGTATTCTTTTCTCTAAACTCAACAAAAATACATTGATTGTTTTTATGAAAGTTAATTCGTTATAACGGTTTGAACTTTAAATTTGAACTTTAAACTTTATTTAAGCATTATATTATAATTTATACATCCTTTGTTATATACAATTGTACTAAATTGCTTATTTGAATTATGAATTTAGAAATGCATAAAATAATCTAACTTAGTACAGCTAACCAACAAGAATACATGGGGAAAATTAGATCAATATTGTCTTTTTTAAATCATTCGGCGATACAGAACTCTAATGCAGTGAAGGGACTGCCACACCCCCTACCGTAGGTATTATAGGAAAAAAGCATCAAATTCTAACATTTTCCAATATTCTGGGTTTTTTAGATATGTTTTTCAAATTCTTTAGAAAACTTTTTCAATTCACACCGCTAAACTACTGCATATTGCAGCTACTGCTATTAGCATTTTGGCCACTGACCACTATGCCCACCACAACCGCTATTTTGATCCTTGGATTAAAGATTTGAACTCACAACAATTCACTTTTAAGTCTTCAAGATTTCCTCTACCCCTACACCATATTTTTTTTAGAATATGCAAATTATAAATGGTGCAGGCGGGACACCCAAAACCGGTATTAGCCCTGAACAAAACTTTGGTCACAATATATAAATCCATTCATGTCCCGAACCTGAAAAGGCCACAACCAAACCCATCCACAAAAGGAGACGATCAGGGCCAGTCGCCCTTTCAACCTGATCCATTTCCATCCCCATTGTCAATAGTCCAATTTTAAAACAAAAATCCTCTCTAAATGAGATGGGTAAACCCCAAACTTGCCCGAACCTGACTCGGGTCACTATGTTTTTTGAAACAGCATCAATCTTAGGGTCAAAGGGGGGTCACTCAATTTAACCTGACCCATTTCTTATCATTTGAGACTTCTATGACATCTCTTAACTTTAAAAATACAATCATTCAAAATTGTATCCAAAATAAACCCCTGTTTTGGATTATGAAGCTGTCTGACCCGTTGTTTATAAACAATCCAGTTGAAAAATATTCCTTTATAAATGAGTTTGTACACCAATTCATTAAATCGTGAAAAGCTCGCGTCGTCCATAATTCTTTTGAGTGTTCTTATCATTTGAAACTTCTACAACATCTCTAACTTAAAAATCATCTTTTCAAAATCATTAACATATTCAAAATCGTCTCAAAAATAAGAGGCCCTCTCTATTTTGGATTATGAAGCTTCAATTTTTCATAATGTGCGACTGAGAGAAAGCACAGCTCAACAATATCCTGGCCCTGGACAAGAGGGAGATGAAAGACCCAATCTTACCGTACTGCTACTAGAGTTAATGGATCTGAAATCTGAATCTCGATGGCTCCAAAATCTGTGATCGAATCTCAATCATCGAACTTGGTCAACTGACTGTTATCTACTGTTGACATCAGCGATCTAGCCCTTAAAGCTGGGCTGGGCTGGGTTCTTATCCAAATGGGTCTGTGAATCCAGTCTTGACTAGGCCTATAACAAGCTTGACCCAACTTATGTAACATAGAGCTAAGGCACGTGGCGTCACCTATGCGCCGATCAAGGAGCTGTACTGAGTCAGATAATGTGAAGTACATTTTACGGCGATGGCCACTGGAGGAGTGACAGGCCACCGGCAGCTGAAAGCAGTGACAGAGAGGTTTGTCTCTTTCCCTATAACTATCACAACTCACAAGAAACTTCATTTTCTGCTTTCCTCTAGTTTTTCTCTCTTTTTTTTTTCTTTTTTGTCGTTTTCGCAAGACTGAAAGCAAAAAACTATTTGCTCTCCCTTATGTGATTTTTCAATAGAGAATCAACCCTATTTCTCTTCTGGAAGCATCTAGACACCGAGCAAATGAGAGTTACTCTCCTAGAAACACCTAGATTCCCTCGAGATTGGAAAGAGGAGACTTCTAAAAACTATTGATCGCACCAGCACAACTCTACCTCTAATACCAATTGTTGTGTGTGCATGTGGAAGCTGATACCTGCCATTGAGATTCAAACCAAACAAAGGAAACACAGAAGGGATTTACGTGGTTCTAAGGTGTTCTTACATCAATGAGCAAAGAGGAACCTCTTTCTCTTACTTACACTCTTAAGCATGGTTTACAAAATCAGTCAGGTCCGAGTCAACTCAGACTCGACCATACTAAGTCAGGTCCTACAGGACTCGGAACCAGCTCGAAGGGACTCGACCGACTATAATTGTTATGAAATGCCACTTTTTTCTCATTTCACCTACTGGAGAGACTTCATTCTAAAGTTTTCCATTGGACTAACTAAGTACATTTCATACCTCATTTGAGAACAAATCTTTGTATCCTGAGAGATTTAGCCAGCCCAAGAACAAATCTACTATTCATCCAAAACAGGACTATTTTTATTCTTGGAGTTTGAGATATGTTTTGTCAGTTCTACTTGGTTAGATTGTTTAGAATAGATGATATGGTGTATATTTCTCTTAAATATGATTTTTCTACCCTTGATTTGTTGAAAAAATTCTTTGACTTTTTGGTCTTTTTTATGAAAAATATGAAAATTTGATTTTCTTTTTCATTTTTTTTTTTTAGAAGTTTAAGATTTTTGAGTGTATACCACATAGATCCATGGTTCTAAGCCTAGATCTATGCATGTACACCCAATAGTTGCTCCTTATCTCTCTTATTTTCTCCTTTATTGAAAGGTTAGTTGCTGATATTTTCTTTTTCAGGGAAATCCCTCTTTCGTTCTGCATGGTGTGAGCCGAAAGAGAAATGGAACTGGTTCCAGAACTTGTCTTATGGTTCCAAAATGGAACTGGAACCATCATTGCCTCAACGGATATGTACCAGTTCCGGTTCTAATGTAGATCAGGCCCGGAACTGACCTGTTTGCATCTCTAGATACTAGTCAAGGGGAAAAGGCATGGCATGCTATATGCTTTGCCAGTGGAGGGGAGTGGGCATTGGTCGCCTTGAACCCAATGGCGGGTCAGAAGTACTCTTGCATTAGCATCTAGGACATCCTCAGCTGAGATGCCTTAGTGTTCAAACCTCCAAAAAAAAAAAAAGTTCTTAATATTTCAAGTTGATTAAAGACATTCGGTTGCAGTAGTTGTTGAATGGGCAAAAGTTGTTTAACTTATTCTTTGAATGATAAATCTTTGTCGATCATTTACAAAAGCTTTGTAATTTATGCGGCGCTGCAAGGTTTTTTCTTTATCATGTGATTTTTATGGATGATTACATATGACATATATGGATATATCCCTAAGAACATTCATAAGAATTTCATACGGGAATTATGTGTTGGGAATTGTTGGCAATAGTGTTAGCTGCTGCTTATGGAATTCCTTGTTTGATTAGTGGAATTCCTAAAACCTGACCTTTTTGAAATGTCACTTTTGGCTTTTCAAATTCCCCTGATCCCAGCATCTTGATGCAAAGGCCTACTAACAATTTGGGAAACCTACTAGGGGGACAGCATTTGGAGAATTTCTAATTCTCGCCTATAGGAATTCTCTGATGATGTTTGTATATCCACCAGTAAAGTATGCGTAAGCCTGAATGTGACATTCTCCCATTACCACGTTTGCATGAGAAATTAGTGTAGTAACGTCAAGTCCATCCACCACTTTATTTTACCACACACTTTACCACAAGCTACTTTTTCTTTACCTCATAAAAGCATGGTAAAGTGTGGTAAAATAAAGTCAATACAAAAGGCACTTTTTTACCACTCTCTCCCCCACTTTACCTCACTACATACTTCATCTCAGCTTACTCTGCCTCACCTTTACCATGATTGGACATCCACCTTTAGTTTACTTTATCAAACATGCCCTAAATCCCAGCAAACAAGTGCCCTTTGCACCAAAAATCTAACTTATTTGAATGCTTTCACCAATTTCAAAAATTGGTTGGAAATGGAATGGCTGAAAGGAAACAATAGACACATACTTGAGATAAGACTAACTATACAATTTCATGCAAATGGGTTCAATCGTACAATTTCATGCACATGGATTCAATTGCTCGGAACCTTCACATGAACACCTTAATAAGTCCTATCTCAACTATATGTCCATGCTTTCTTTCGGCTATTCCATGACATTTCTCTATAAATACCATGCTCCTCTAAATGAGAAATAAATTGTTGTGATTAAAATTCACCACCCCCATCACTTTCAAAAAAAAATTATTTTTCAGTCATGAATTCTCAAGCAATTTTCGAAATTTGCAAAAGCATTCAAAGAATTTGGATTTTTGCATGAAGGGGACGTTCATTTGCTAGAATTAAGAGAATTCTTGTTAGAAAGAATTATAAATTCTCCAAATGTTGCCCCTCAATAGGTTTCCCAAATCCTCGTGCACACTTGCATCCAATATGCTGGAATTTGGAGAATTTGAAAGGCCAAAAGTGACATTTCAAAAGGCTAGGTCTTAGGATTACACTGATCGAACAAGGAATTCTAGGAAATCCATAAAAAATAGCTAACTTCGTCGCTAGAAGTTCCCAACACATAAGTTCCATCTGAAATTCTAACAGGTTAACACCCTCTTGAGGCATATACCCAGGTATTTAAGCAATCATCCACAAAAATCAAATAAGAACCAAAACCTTGCACAAAAGTCACGGGATTAGCACCACATAAATCACGTATATTTTGTAAATGACCAGTATACATTTTATTTTCATCGGTAACATGACTTGAACCCACAACATCAAGGTTAAAATGGTGAGTACCTTCCACTGTGTCACGGGCTCGTCCGAGTAGAGGTTTTATATTTAAAGAAAAAGATAAGTTACAACTTATGCCCATTTGGAAACTACTACAAACTAAATGAGTCCTTGACATGGTTTAAAAAAGACCGACTGGGGACCCGACTTGCGCATGGCCAAGTCCAAGTCGACTCGGGCGAGTCGCATGCAGGGTTTAAAATATCGGCCATTACTATTACGATATTTTGCTTAGAAAGTTAACGTTATGTACACATCCAAAAAATCGCCAAAATAATGGCCCATATTTCAAAATATCGGTCGATATGGGTCAATACAGGTTGCGGGGGGGGGCAGAAAAAGAGAGACAGAAAGCGATGGAGAGGAGGTTGCAGAAAAAAGAAAAATAGAGAGAGAAGTACCCCAGCCTAGACACCGCCTGCAACCACAGCCACCGCCACGGCTGCTATAGCGCCCGTCACCATTGTCGCACTTGCCTCCCACCTCCTGTTGTTTTCTTCTTTCCTCTTCCCTTCCTCTCTTTCCCTCTCTTCCTCTTCTTCTCTCCTTTTCCTCTTCCTTTCCCTCTTTTTTCTTTTCCCTTTCCCTCGTCTCTGTTTCGATCGAGATTCCAAAAAGAAATTTGCTTATGGTGTGAGGCTACCACACGGATTTTCTAGTATTTTTAAGATTTTTTTTTTATTTCTAGTTTTTATAGGAGTGTGTTCATGGGCCCCTATCTCTCTATATATAAATTATAAAACATCTGTGGCCCCCATTGGATCTTTGTTATTGGTGGGCCCACTATCACATTATTGCACTTATTAAAAAACTGGACCTGTTGTCATATTATTGACCGCTAATAAAATATAGATCACTAAAAATATGTAAATAAATTATTAAGAAATTCAAGTATATCACAATAGTGAAATCAACAGCGGGCCAAGTCCTATTAGAGTTATATTGATGGATTTATAAATTATAAAGTTAAGGACAAAAAACAACTCTAAAAGGTTAACATATTTAATAGTAAAACATTAAACAGCGATACAGGATGTAATGCTTAGGGGGACCGTTATTTTTCTTTAAAGTGTGTACTAATGGGAGAAAAAAAAACATTGTTTTCAATCATTTTATAATATTCTGAATTTTTTGAATATTTTTTCGAATTTTTTTGGGGTCAAATAAAAATTTGCACCGCAATTGACCGTGAACAGCAATGCGACATGATGACCACGATTGCGATTTTGAACCCTGCTCACATGGGACTTGGCTGAGTTGGGCTGAGGGCAAAAAGAAAGAACAACAAAGAAGAAGAGGACTGTTGAAGGCTTGAAGCATAGAAAAGAAAAGGAAAAAACAAGCACAAAGAAGAAGAGGTGAGCCAGTCACGAATCAGCAGAGCAGCAAAGTAGCAGGTAGAAGGTAGAAGGTAGTAGCAGCATCAGCAACAGCAACAAAGCCAGGCAGCAGCAGTAGCAACAGAGCTGGCAGGTAGCAGCCAACAGCATGTAAGCAACAGCAGCAGGCCAGCAACAGTAGCACAGAAGAGGAGCAACACTCATCTCATTTCCCCCAAAACCGCTGAAACCCTTCCCACTTTTTCACTTTTATACTACCCCACTCTCTGTGTAAAGAAATGTTTTTTCCTTCTCTACTTTATGTTCAAACATAACTTCTGAGTCGAGTCCGAGTCACTGTAGACCCGACTTGGACATGGCCAAGTCCGAGCCGGTTTTTTTAAACCATGGTCTTTAACTAAATTGAAACATTAAAAATATTTTTTCAAGCTAAAACTTCTAAGAAATTTCAATTGAGAATGTCATAAACGTTGATGCCAGAGTTCTTTAGACGCAACACGAGATTTTAAGGCCACCAATGCAAGTTCCTCTCTGTTGTCCAAAGCACATATTGTAGAAGATAACAGGCCCTAGGCCCAGCCCAACAAGGCCCATGTACAGCCTACCACATGTGGGATTGGGAGTGTAGAAGATAACGGGGGTGTAAGATAACAGGCCCTAGGCCCAGCCCAACAAGGCCCATGTACAGCTTCCCACACATGGGATTTAGTCTAGATTGTATATAGCTGATTTCTCTCATCTTCATTCCTTGTATAGACTAGGAGATATTCTTTCTATTCTTTCTTTATTCTAATTTGTATTCTTAACATGTTTATGTTAATGAACAATCAAGGCCCAAGTTCATGACCTACTTGTAAAATAGAAAAGCCCAACCCAATTATGTACATAAGACTAACTCAAAACCATGTACAGATGTTAGTTGCTATTTCTAGGAGATTCTTTTACTGTACAGATGTTAGTTGCTATTTCTAGGAGATTCTTTTACTGTATTTTACAAGATTGTAGCCCAAGATTGGGCATTCTCTATCTATATAATGAGATGGTCGATCCTCAAAGGGGAAAACCAAATTTCATCATTCCTTTTGTATTCTCTTCTATCTTAAGACAATGCCATGCTATCAGAGCTACAAAGAGTTTGTTCTCTGATCGATCATCCATTCCAGTCCAAAGGATATTTGTTCCAGCCATCTTGTGTTTGACATCTTGGGTCCATATCAGCAGTCGACAGTCACGTCCTCAGATACCAGATCTGGTGAGGCCCACCTATGATCATCATAGCAACTGTAGGAATCACACCCGTTGTGGTCGACTATTTGTTCTGGGAATTTAGAAGATTTTTTCAGGATTTTTGGCTCATCAGAAGTAGGCCGTCTGATTGATTTTGTGATTTCTCAGTTTTGTGTACTAGTTTTCATCAAATGGGCACTGTGTCATGGATTTGCAACCAAATTGGATGAAACTTGAAGTTTCTGATAGGAAAATATGAATCCTCGTTTGTTGACAGCACTGATCAGTGCTCAGATTGTTCTTTGGGGCCCACTTGCCTATCCAGTTCACAAAAACAAGGCCGTCTGACCTGTTTTTTCTGGTATAAACTGTGTTTTGTGCACAGTTTTTTGAAAATCTGCCAAGGAAGGCTATTACTTCAAGGTTGTTTATGCCTGCTACTGTGATTGTGTAGTACTGCCCATATTCTACACGTAGCTAGTCTGTTTCTGTGGTTTTTTGGATTTTTCCCTACATTGTCTTGTTCTGGGTAGTGTTTATTTTACACATCTACTGTAATGGAAAAATCAGAACTTCCTGTCATTTGTCTTACGGGGAAAAATTACCCATCCTAGGCTTTTCAATTTCAAGTTTATCTGGAAGGAAAAGAGATGTGGGGGCATATTACAGGGTCTGATCCCAAACCAACCGTGAATGAAAAAAAAAAAAAAAAATTCTCTTGGACAACCAAGGATGCCAAAATAAAATCATGGATCCTTGGTTCTGTTGAGCCCCATCTCATTTTGAATCTAAAACCCTACGCAGCATCAAAGGATATGTGGGGTTACTTGAAGAAAGTCTATCATAAAAGCAACTCTGCACGTCAATATCAACTGGAGTTTGAGATTGCCCAATATACACAAGGAACATCTTCTATCCAAGATTACTACTCTGGGTTTCTCAATTTATGGACCGAATTTGAAGAGATTAAGTATGCACATGTTTCTGCAGCAGCCCTCTCTGAAATACAAACACTTCAGGAAACTAGTCATAGGGACCAGTTTCTAATGAAACTAAGGCCAAAGTATGAAACTGTGAGATCTGGTCTAATGGGGAGAGTTCCTTCGCCATCATTAGATGAGTGTCTGAACGAACTCTTACATGAGGAGCAAAGACAACTCACTCAAACTGCTTTGACACAAGAAGCTATCAGTGGTCCTCTTGAAGTTGCATATGTGGCCAAAAGTCACTTTCCAGCACCACCTCATCCTAGGTCAGTTACTTCTGTTGATAGAGGTAAAATCCAAGGACGAGACATGACTAATATTCAATGCTACAGTTGTAAGGGGCTTGGACATTATGCATCTCAATGTAAGCAAAAATTCTGCAATTATTGCAAAGCGACTGGCCATATTATCAGTGAATGCAGGAAAAGGCCTCAGAACTGTAATCCCCATGCCTACCATGCCACAACTGATGCTGCTTCTTCTGATGCTCTTCCTGCTTCCTCGTCCTGTTCTCCACCATCACATATGGCAACACCAAGTCCCAATCCTCCGATCACTGCCGACCTGATCCAACAAATGATTATGAATGCTTTTTCTGCATTAGGTGTTTCAAGTACTCATCACCATTTGTCTTCTCCTTGGTATCTTGATTCTGGTGCATCTAACCATATGACTTTCTCATCTGGTTCACTATCTCACACTCGTACGTACAATGGAAACCTGCAAGTCCATACTACAGATGGTGAAATGCTTCCCATAACAGTTGTTGGTGATATTTCCTACCCCTTCCCTCTGAAAAATGTCTTCTTATCTCCTTCTTTATCTGCAAATCTTGTCTCTGTTGGTCAACTTGTAGATGATGATTGTCATGTCTCATTCTCTAAATCTGGTTGTGTTGTGCAGGATCAGGTGTCAGGGAAAGTGATCGCGAAGGGGCCTAAGTGTGGACGTCTTTTTCCGCTGCCTCTATCCAATCTTCGGAATAAACCTGAGTTTGCATTTCTTTGTGTTCCTTCTCAAAATAATTGGAAGCTTTGGCGCAATAGATTAGGCCATCCAAATCCCAAAACTTTGTTATCTTTGTTTAGGACTAGTTTGATTAATAAAAATATTGTTTCTTCTCATAATGTTGTGATGGATTGTTATGTGTGTAAACTAGGCAAAAGTAAGATTCTTCCATTTCCTATGCATGACACTTTGGCTTCTAAATGCTTTGATATTGTTCATAGTGATGTTTGGGGTATTACTCCAGTAATTTCTCATACTCACTATAAATACTTTGTCACCTTTATTGATGACCATAGTAAGTTCACATGGGTTTATTTGTTACGCTCCAAATCGGAAGTTTTCGATGCATTTAAAAAATATTTGGCTTATGTCGAAAATCAATTTTCTACTTGCATCAAAATCTTACGATCAGATTCCGGGGGGGAATATGTGTCCCATCAATTTCAAAATTTGTTACAACAAAAAGGGATACTATCTCAGCGATCTTATCCATATACCCCTCAACAAAATGGCATTGCAGAAAGAAAGAACAAACATCTTCTTGACACTGTTCGTTCTCTTCTTCTTGAATCCTCAGTTCCAGCCCGTTTTTGGTCTGAAGCTTTATCCACCGCTGTTCATTTAATCAATCGTCTTCCATCCCCAAAATTAAAGAATGAGTCGCCATATTTTCGTTTATACAACAGTCAGTCTACATATACAAATCTTCATACTTTTGGTTGTGTGTTTTGTTCATCTTCCTCTTTCTAAACGCACTAAATTAACCGCTCAGTCTGCCAAATGCGCTTTTCTTGGTTATGCTTCAAATCAAAAGGGGTTTCTTTGTTATGATCCGGATATCAAACGTATTCGAATATCTAGGAATGTGGTTTTCTTTGAAACGCAGTATTTCTTTCATCATTACAGTGATTCTGCACCTTTTTCTTTTTTACCTGATTTTTCTCCCGATTCCTCTCCATCAACTCCTGTTAAGTTTAAACCGAATGTTGTCTATGAGCGACGGCATAAAATTGATGTTCCCACACTACCAGCCCCCTTAAGATCGACCACCAGCACCTGATCCAGATCCTCCTCAAGATTATGTTCCTCCACTTCGGAGATCCACTCGTCTCCGCCAGGCACCAGCTCGTTATGGTTTTTCCCATACCTCTTTGCTTGCTACATTGTCATCTATCACCATACCTACTTCTTATTCTCAGGCAGTGAAGCAGGAATGTTGGCAAAAGGCTATGCAAGCAGAAATGGATGCACTTCATGAGAATCATACTTGGGATGTCGTATCTTGTCCTCCATCCACTAAACCTATTGGGTGCAAATGGGTCTACTCCGTGAAGCTGAAATCTGATGGATCATTGGATAGATATAAGGCACGACTTGTAGCTCTTGGGAATAGACAAGAATATGGTGTTGACTATGATGAGACATTTGCATCGATAGCAAAAATGACTACTGTTCGTACTATTCTTGCCATAGCAGCTTCTCAGTCTCGGCCTCTTTATCAGTTTGACGTTAAGAATGCTTTTTTGCATGGTGATCTTAAAGAAGAGGTATACATGCGCCTTCTCTGGTGCCAACACTGGTAAGGTTGCTCATTTACGGCGATCTCTTTATGGTCTAAAACAAGCCCATCGGGCTTGGTTTGAGAAATTTCGGGAAGCAATCATCCAACTTAATTTTCATCAAAGCCCATATGATCCTTCACTGTTTCTTCATAATACATCCGACGAGATAACTGTGTTACTCGTCTATGTAGATGATATCATCATTTCAGGTACTATTGCTGCTATGATTCAACATCTTCAAGCTTCCCTTCATGAGTCTTTTCATATGAAAGACTTAGGGCCAATGACATATTTTTTGGGTCTTGAAGTTTACCAATCAGAAAAAAGGACTAATACTTGATCAACACAAATATGCCAGTGATCTCATTGACATGGCTAGTCTTCAGAACTCCACCCCCAGTTGACACACCTCTAGAGGTGAATGTCAAATTGAGTCAAGATACGGGGGATCCTCTCCCTGATCCAGCGTTGTATCGTCGGTTGGTTGGCAGTTTGGTTTACTTAACCATTACTTGCCCCGACATTTCCTATGCAGTCAATTTAGTCAGTCAGTTCATGACACATCCCCAGCATCTTCATCTATCTGTTGTTCGGCGTATTATACGCTACATTCTCGGCACTTCTACCCGTGGCTTATTTTTTCCTACTGGCACCTCACTTTCTCTCATAGCATACTCTGATGCGGATTGGGCTGGATGCTCAGATACTTGACGGTCTACCACAGGATGGTGCATGTTTCTTGGGGATTCCTTAATT
The DNA here is from genome assembly GCA_038049695.1 of Cinnamomum chago. Taxonomy (NCBI): domain Eukaryota; kingdom Viridiplantae; phylum Streptophyta; class Magnoliopsida; order Laurales; family Lauraceae; genus Cinnamomum; species Cinnamomum chago. The sequence continues at coordinate 39,754,759 of CP142453.1, read as the reverse complement.
TCATGGAAATGTAAAAAGCAAGATAAAGTTTCCAAGTCATCCACTGAAGCCGAATATCGAGCTATGTCCAATGCTTGCTCCGAAATAGTTTGGCTCCGTGGCTTGCTTTCAGATCTTGGGTTTACTCAGAGTCAACCAACACCACTCTTTGCTGATAATACAAGTGTGATCCAAATTACTGAAAATCCAGTCTTCCATGAGCACACAAAGCACAATGAGGTGGACTGCCATTTTATTCGTGATGAATATGTGCGAGACACGATCAGTCTTCCTCACATCTCCACCAGTCTCCAAACTGCAGATATATTTACCAAAGGCCTACCGAGACCACGGCATCAATTCTTGGTTAACAAATTGATGCTTATTGACTCTCCAGCATCAATTTGAGGGGGGGTGTTAAGGAACAATCAAGGCCCAAGTTCATGACCTACTTGTAAAATAGAAAAGCCCAACCCAATTATGTACGTAAGACAAAGTCAAAACCATGTACAGATGTTAGTTGCTATTTCTAGGAGATAATTTTACTGTATAAATGTTAGTTGGTATTTCTAGGAGATTCTTTTACTGTATTTTACAAGATTGTAGCCCAAGATTGGGCATTCTCTATCTATACAGTGAGAAGGTCGATCCTCAAAGGGGATAACCAAATTTCATCATTCCTTTTGTATTCTCTTCTATCTTAAGAGAATGTCAATTTAGAGCCTTGATTAAGGCATACTGAGATTATAAATATAACAGTCTATCCTCTATGTATGGACGACCTTCTCTCCAATCTACTTCTTCTTTCTTCTTCCATATATGCTAACACATACAGCTTTACCGTGCCTACTCCCCCTAACCAATAACCGTCCAGTTTAATAAACCTTAATTAACAAACCAATAAAAGACCATTCAAATAAGCATTGGGTTATCTAGGGTAAACTGGCTAATAGATTTTTCTTATTTTATTTACGATGCCGACTCCCCCTAACCAATAACCGTCCGGTTTAATAAACCTTAATTAACAAACCAATAAAAGACCATTCAAATAAGCATTGGGTATCTAGGGTAAACTGGCTAATAGATTTTCCTTATTTTATTTCAGGCACCCCTAAAGTATAAGACAGATGTATGTTACTCAATGAAGCATTACCTACATGAGAAATTTTTAAAGCAGTGCCACTGCCATCAGCAACCAACCACTATACTGTTTGTGCCTCGATGAGGAATAGACTGTGAAAGACTATCTGAATGTTTCCCATGGGCAAAGAAGCACTAGTGTCAACATAAATATTGTGATCATGTTGATTAACCAGATGAATGTAGACTTGAGTTTGTGTTACCGGTATTTCATTAACTTGTTCGAATGAAAATTATAACATAACAACATTGATATACAGTAGTATTCAGATATACAGTACACACCCTGAGATGGTGCCATCGTCTGAAGATGAGTAATAATAACTTTATCTTACTCATTCATGCATTGAAACCAGATTCATGAGTAGACGAACCCGCTCCAAAAAATTGTTGTGATCCAAGATTAGGTTGAAAGGGTTCAGCATTAAATTGATCATTAAATCCAAAGGGAAAAATCCCATATCCACGTGACTTAAACCCTTGCTGATTATTATTGCCACCCCCCTTTCAACATTAAATCCAAAGGGAAAAAACCTACGTCCACGAGACTTAAACCCTTGCTGATTATTATTGTCGCCCCACTTTCAACACATTGATCATTAAATCCAAAGGAAAAAAAACCACGTCCACGTGACTCAAACCCTTGCTGATTATTATTGTCGCCTTTCCATCGGCCTCAGCCTCCTCTACCTCTACCACCTCTGCATTTAATCACCATTGTAGTCTTGTCCATGAAATTGGCTATGTTGTTGACCAAGAGAAGCCACACCGGGATCGGTTTGATGCAAAAATGATTATTGTTTTTCTTCTGCCAAAAATAGGTAGTGTATGGAGGTTTAAACAATACTGATTTCACAAAACTCTCATATTTTGAACCCAAGCCAGATGACAAATTGAAGACTATCACTTACCAGACATTGAATCATTGCCAGGGTATCACATAAGCTCTTAAATTCTTGTACCTATTTCGCTACTGTATGAGTTCCTTTTTTGCACATCCAAAGTTGTCTAGCAACATTACTTCCCTATCTTTCATTGATTGAATGAAGGTGTTGACTAGGGGTTCCCGCACTTGCTTGTAAGTCTCAAGTCCAATGATAAAAGACAAAGCTTCTTCCATCATAGTCTCAAGCACGTCTAGGGGAATTGATCATTCTCCCCCCGCAGCATACATTTGGGATTTTGGGATTAGAGTGGAAAAATCAGAGAAACCAAAGCTTTCAACCAACAAAAGGATCTGGATGTAGAACATCAAAGAGAAGAGGGTTGTGAATTGATTCAAAGAGTATGAAGATCCTAGACAATGATGATTCCCTGGCAATAGTTGAAAATGTAGAATGCAAGGGATTTGATGTGACAGCTTAATCTAACGCACTAGTTTATGGAATGGATAATCATTGCTTTGGGTCTGACAGTGCATTGCTCTTCCATTGGACAAATTGCTGCAACAGTTTTGATGTTTCAAGTTTAACAGTGCACTGCATAATCCAATGGACAAAACTCTGCCTCAGATCTGACGGTGCATTGTTTTGCCCGGTGAACAAAACAATGCTTCAGGTTCAACCAAGCTTTGATACAATGAAAAGATTTCCATAAGGAAGAGGAGAAAAAATGGCTCGAAGGGAAAAATTAAAAAAACCTAGAATGGGATGGCTCTTCTTAGGTATAAAGATATATTTATACTGGGGTTTTTACAATAGCAAAAAAAAAAAAAAAAAAGCCCTAGAGAGGGATGCCCTGGGCCGTAGGCCCATTATGTATGCAGCTACTGTCAATTGGGTAGAGTTGTGTCATTGGGCCTCGGATGCTTAGATACTTGAGGAACTGGCTAGGTTCCTTCGAACCCTATGGGCTAAGTTGCTTGCTTTATCAAATATATGTGGCCAACCTGGATGCAAGTGTATAACAGGGCTCCGAATGTAAGATGGGAATGGTGTGGATTAGAATTTGACCAAATGTTAATTTAAGCAGATCATGCCAACCCTTGATATTAGGGCCTCAAAGTTCAATTGTTTTATAAGTGCATTGTTTACTGTGATAATCCAATGACAGATGATGGTTGGAGACTTAAAAAGTGGCAAATAGAGTTTTTGATACTGAACGTTAAAATAGTTAGTTGGGCAATTGGAAAAGGATAGCCCAATAAATAGCAATTTTTAGCTCCAAATGTAGAAATGTGAGCACTCCTTTTTTCTTTTTTTTTCATTCTTTTTTTTTAAATCTTGTTCTCTGTTTGTTTTTTCTATGTTGGGTTACTAGTCTAGGAGTGATGCTTTAACTTGATAAACTAGGGATCGATTTGATCCCTCAGCCTGTGCATGAAACCAAGGTGCCCACACCACTCAACCTAAAGTGTGTTGGTGAAATTTTAGCATTTTATCTAATTTGAGCATAAGCAAAATGTAGAGGCCTCGCAATCGAAGCTTGTAATCGCATTTTAAGTGCTCAAATAAAACCTAAAAAAAAAAACCATGCCACCAATGGATTTCTCTTGAAAAAAAAAAAACAACTCTTCTAGAAAATTTGAGACTTATTAAATAGTACCTGTTGGAAAAGGATAGCCCAAAAATAGCAATGGTTAGATTGAAAAGTAGAGATTTGAGCATTTGATCATATTTAGAGTATAAGCAAAAAAGTAGAGGTTTGACAATCGAAGCTTGTAGTCACGGTTTTAATTGCTAAAAGATGACCACAAACTCTAGTCTTGAAAAGAAAAAAGAAAAAAATAATAATACAAAAAGGGGGAAAAAAAAAAGAAGAGTTAAAGTGAAAAAGGTGAAAAAACAATTCAAAGTAGACCGTAGCCGTTTGTGGCAGACCACATTGGTGGTATTAATCAAAGTACACACTTTGACTGACACGTGCATATTAGCGTGGTCCCTGTTTTACACCTTGAATTGCAAAAGCCTATGGTACCTATGTCTAAAGAATAGGATACTGGCACTAGTCCGGATACAGCAAGAAACTTGCAAGGCACAAGCACATCTTACTCTTTGATAATCGGATGCCCATATATGGCTAGCATGCAGATGTACAATGGCATTGGTTCTGGTCCTCTGGATACTGCATGAATATCTCTATAGGATCAGGTTTAGCATACCTGAATGTACTAAGCCCCTTATTTTATGACGTTCTATTAGTTTTCATGTTAGAAAGGACAATAAGTAGGGACAACTCCAATAAATTAAATATGTTCTAAAAATGAAAGTAATAGTTTACTTTAAAAAATAATATGATATGGAATTTAACATTATGCACCCAAATACATATCCATATCTGTCCTGGATTTCAGAAAGGGCAACACTTTATCCCTTATCCTTATATCCATATTTGTGTGTATATCTATATCTGCCAATCTGGGCATCATGAATTTACTGCACCAGGTCCATTATATAATAAAATTCTATTTGTTTTCTTATTTTAAACATAATGGATAATAAATAGTATGAATTGAGAGTTTTTTAATAAAGAAGTTACCATTTTCTACAAGAAAATCTTTATATAAATCATGAAATTTAATGTTATAAATAGGATAATTGTGTCCATATCCATGTCTGGCAATTCCAAAAGTACAATATATCATCTTCCCACACTCTGTAATTGAGTCCATGGTACCCATATTTTGTCATCATAGGTAGTAAGACCGCATAAAGTTAGCAGGTGCATCTTAGAGCCCCAAATGCTGAGGTTTAGGAGATGACAACAGAAAATGCAAGTATGGGATTCGCAGGTCAAGTTTCTGTTCTGTATCCTAATTGAGCAATAATAGCAGCCGCAATATGACCTAAACAAATCTGAAGCATGCAAGTTTAGCAACTTATTGCTGAATAGGACTCTTTTAAGTATTAAATTTGATTGTCGCTAGTTAAAGAGAAAAACAAATACCTTAAAAGCCCCAGAGAAGAAGTCTGACACTTTTGAGAAGCGCCCCTCTTGGGCCAGCACAGACCCAAGTATGCCTGAAACCCAAATAGAATGAGTTGAGAAACAGAATTAATAAACAATGACATACTGTCATTTCTTTACGAAATAAAAATTGCACAAATAGTTATCTTTTAAAATTTCCCATGACATGAAAATTTCCATGACAAAGCATGTCTATAGCACAATGGAGAAAGGGAAGAATGAGAAGAAAGGTACACCAATATTATAGCCTTACTTCTGATTTAGATGGGCAAAAATATATTACTAATCATAGAAGGAGCAAAACAACAGAAAAATGAAAATCATGGAAAGAATGTAACAGCTTACAAAAATACATATGGCAGAACCAAAAGAAAGCAAGAAATGAGAAGCCCCAAAGCCCAAACATGCCTGGAAATTGAGCATTGCTGAGGCATTTAGAGAAAACCTAGATCTTTCCAAAATTGGAAAGACACTAGGACTCTAGGAGATGAAAACAATGAATCCCGTCTTTCGAGCCAATCCTGTATCTAACATTAAGATCAAAAACCTCCTTCAATTACATTATGCCCCTCCAAACATCCCAATTTTGAGAAGAGGGCCCTGATAGTCCCATCCATTTCTAGACAAACCATACTTGGCCCTACTAAACTGTTTCCACAGACCATCTGGATCTTGCGTTATCCTCCATGGCCACTTTCCCCAATAAAGCTTGATTCATTAACTTCAGCTTAAATCCAAGACCTTCCTCCTCTTTTGACTTACAAACTGTTAAACAGCTAGGTAAATAAAACCTATGCTTATCCTCCTCCCTTCCTTGCCACAGAAAGTTTATAACCTTTCGATACAATTAGTTATCACCACTTGAACAAAGACATAAAACAAATAGGAAGGCTTGATAGGGCCGATTTAACGAGAGTAATCCATCCTCTGAGATGGATGCTTTCCATAGGGCCAATTTGCTTTCAACCTTTTCAATTACTGGATTAGCTTTGGAAGCGCGCGCACAAACACAAAGGAAAACCCAAATAAGGAGCTGGATCACACCCCATGAGATTTGCAAACCTGAAGCTGACTATTCTTCCATTCTCACTCCACGAGTTTACTTCTGAAAAAAATGAACATGAGCCAGACTGCTTCAAAAAATAACAAAATTTTGTTTTCCAGTAGCATCAACAGGAGTAAGGAGATTACAGCAGATAATCAGTTCTGGCAGCATGCAGATGGAGGTTGATTGAACTTGTATCGTCATATACTAGGGAGTGGCAGACAGGGACCATAAGTTTACAATCTTTTCGATTTCTTAATGTTTTGCTCCTTTTGGTGGCTATGATTGTTATCTTTTCCGCTGTTTCTTTCTGGACATTATCTATAGTTAGTTAGTTTTTTTTTTTTTTAATGGTAGCTTTTCATTAAAAGCAATCAGTACAAGAGGACTATACTGAGAAGAGCTTACAAAAGAGAAATTATCTTTAGTTAGTTAATATCATCATCTTAAGCATGAAAAAAAAAAAAAAAGGAAGAAAGAAAAAGAAATCTTGTGGGAAATAAGACCAGAAATAGAACTAGTCAAAGAATTAATGTGTTCATAAGTTCAGGAACAAAGGGCCTGATAAAGACTCGTAATATGGTAAAATAAATATATTTTAGATTGTATAGTAACAAAGACCATGAACATAAATAGGGTTTATTAAAAAGTAGAACTGACAAAGCCTGCCCCAGATAGATGGGATGAGGCTCGAGGGAATAAGTTCTACAATCAAGTATTATTCCGGCTGCTTTTTTAAGCTTTCTTCATGTTCTTCTCTTGTTCAATTGGGGTGCTTCATTATTTTCAATCTTTTTCCTTTTTTTTTAATGGTAAATTTGTGCATCTCATAAAAGGAACAAACAATGCAGTATATACTGAAAGACAACATATAGGCCCACCCTATAGGAGAGGTCCAAAAAGAAAAACGCCTGACAGCAAGATAATACAGAACCTCCAAAATCTATGACATGAAAAGGATATTCATTTTGGAAGTTCCGTGTTCGCAAGAGAGTCCACGTCCCCATTAGCAGTTCTCAAAGTATTAAAGAAAATATCTTATGATTCTGTAGAAAATTCACAAATTTCTTCCATCACATCAGCTAGACACTATGGAACAGTTGCTTGACCTTTTATCCAACCCAATAGCACAGATAAAGTTGCCCTCAATAATAAGCCTAGTTGGGTCTTTCTTCAGTGCTTCACACAGCCCCAATAGAATAACATTTAGCCTTGTTCATAGACACTCACAGTATACCAAATGTAACCGAGAAGGTAAAAATAGTTTTCCAAAACACCTATGCAGATTTCAGAACATGCTTCAATGGAAGCTCAGCATAAGCACTATAAACATGAGACACCTGACCCTAGACATAGTTAGGGGCCTTGATTCACAAAGGCCTTTTTCTGTATCATGTGTTGTTAAGTTCATCCCCAAAGGGGAGCTATAGATTCAGACTGCAATTCATTATGTCTCTCTCGAGTTATAGGGTGAAAATAGTGGTAGCGGCGGGCGTAGCGTTCGAATTTGAAAAAATCATCAAAAAATCTGGAAAAATATGATAGACACACGAATATTATTTGATTAAATTTTATTGAAGACCAATTTAAGATAACATTTATTTTGAGCAGTTTATATCTTTTATAATTGGCCCCTATTAGAATGATACAAGTCAACATCAAGATTCTCCAAGGACTTGGACCCACCGCCAAATTGACCACCATAAAATACTTAAGATTTTTTTTTAATATTTTATTTACATGTTTTACAAGTGACTAATCTCATGGTGGGGCCCAATTCTAATTTGACTAAAATTAGTTAACAAACCATTCAAGAGGGTGCATTTGTTCCTACGTGGGACTATTAGCACGGGACATTTAGAATCTTGCCAATATTTAGAAGTTTCAATATTTAAAAAGTTTTGTAAGCTCCATGTGGGTCTATATTTTAAAATATTGCCAATCTAATTGTGGACAAGCTCAAATTTGGTTGAAATTGGCTACGACCCATATAATAGTCGGGCAACCTAGAACTTCAGAATATGGGCCTCATTGCGAAGCCCATAGAATCAAAGCCTTACAAGACCAAATAAAAGGGGTGTTTGCCCAATGTAGCCCATGTAAAGTGCAAACAGCAGCACAGAAAGAAAAAAATCTGTCTGTTGCCTTGCCCCTTTCTCGGCTTCCAAAGAAGAACATGGGGAAAAGGAAAAAAATAGAGGGAAAAACAAAGAAGAGGAAAGAGAGGGAGAGAAGAAAAGAGGATGCAAAGAAGAAGAGGCAAGCAACAGCAGCATTGAACTCTCTCCCTGCACAGATACGCTCCCTTCCTCCTATCTCTTTTTTTCTTTCCCGTTTTCTCTCTCATTGCAAGCATCTTCCCCCCCCCCCCCCCCCCCTCCCCTTCTCTCTCTCAATTTCAACATGAATGCATGTAAATTGTGTCTCCTTCCTCTCTCTCTGTCTGTCTATTATTTTGTTGCCAACCCTAAGAAACGTTATAGTTAATGCATCGGCCGATAACCATATTTTGGTTGATACTTGAAAATATTGGCCAATATTTATTGATATGACCGCGATATTCTACTGTGCCGATACGTATTCATACCGATATCAGCTGATATTTTAAACCATACCTAGGATAGATTAAAAGAAAGATAAAAAGTAGTTGTCAGTCAACCGCCAGGTAGCAGCTGATGTGTGGTGGTGCGTATCGGCTGCTACAAGTAAATGACGGCCAATACACACACCACCACGGATGTTAACGACGCTCACATCAAATTATCAGAACGGCCTTGGCCGTTACAATAAAGCAGCCGCTATGGCCAATCAAGTGGCCACTACGTAGATCCATGCTCCTTCCTATCCAATTTTTGGATCTTCTCCCAAATAGCTTCCTTAACTTCTTCAATAACCCCACAGTTCTCCTTAGCCCACTCCTTCAGCTTAACTCTAAGCCTTTTTGAGTTACCAGCCAACCTATGACCAGCACACCCTTTTTTGTTGGCAATCTGATAGATCAATCTCTGACCTACTCCTTGAAACCAACAACCTTCATCCACACAAACTTCAACCGAAACAGAACAAGACCCCAAGCTTCCCATAAGATGTCTAGAAAAATTGGACTGCAATCTAACGTCGGTTGAGGGAGGCCCGTCACAGTAACACCAAGTAACAAGTCTAACCTGCTTAGTTGGAAGAACTAGCAACTTGTCCAGCACAGACAAAATTTGGACTTATTGATAATCTGATCACGTAAATAAAGCAATTTCCAAATATTTCAATAAATAAATAAATAAAGCACTTTCCAACAAGAGATCAAGCCTTTCATTTCTGTTAATCCAATTAGAGAATCTACTTTCACCAAGGCACTTCTACTGCCTCTAGATCTTCACATATCAAATGACATCAAAGTCTCCACCCAACACACCAAGGGCTTGCACATCTAGGTCTAACAACGTCCAATTCCTCCAAGAAGACAGCTCCCAATCGATCCTCATTCTGCATGTATATCAGAGATATCACCCACCTACTATTGTTGTCTATGACCATGAAGAATGTTGAGGCCGAGAATCCAAATTTCCCAAAAAAATAAAAATAAAAATAAAAACCCACCAAAAACCCTAGAACAAAGCATCTAGAGCCAGCCACCTACAAAAGTTAAAGCTTATAGAGCCCAGATAAAATATGGATATGGTAGGGACATGGCATGGATATGGTAAGGATACATATTTTAGACATAAAAAGTGGAGTATGAGATATGATACAACACGATTTGTTGCATAATTTGAAGTATACAGGTATTACAGGTTAGATACCAAATAGAGCAAATCATCAAACTGTCCACCTTGGCTTATATGGTCTCTTGAATAATCACCAAATGAGGCTTATTTCTCCTAAAAATCCTCTTCATTACTAACCTCCTTTCTGAGTTGCTTGTCCCCTAAATATTATATGGAATCAATTTCATTAGGAACTGTATGTTTTGACAATCAATACTCATACCCTCCTTTATTAGTAGTATGAGCTCCCCTTTCCTGCAAGGTGACCATTTTTCAAAAAATACTGGGTAGGCAAATCCCTGTATTCCCACATAGCTTTTTACCTTTTTCTTCATTGTCGATCCACTGTACCCAACTCCTTCTTCATTGTTCTCTCACCTACCCATCATTTGTATGTGGTTTATTCCTTTCATCTTCTTAGGAGAGGTCCCCTTCTTCTAAAACTATTTTTGAAGCCAACTGCCACCCTTGTTCAGCTAGGGGTCTTGCAAATATTCCGCCTCCCCCTTTGACTTAAGAGTGCTTTTCTTACTCCCCAACCCATCTAGGATCAAAAGAATTTTCTTTTCATCTGGATAAGAAACATCTTGCAACAAACAATCAGCTTTCCTCTCCAATGAAAACAACCCCTCATGCTCCTCCCTCTCTTCACTTGCCTTCTCCACAAACAACCTTTAGAATGTAATCCCTACATCGGGAAGGACGCCTTTGACTTTGCAATGACCAAATATACTTTCCTTTGCAGCCCTCAACCTATTAAGCTCAAACTTCTTACAGACATGCCCTTGAACCTCCTTTCTCAGATCACTGAAAGCTTAGCCCATTGAAAGAAGAACATCCTTCAACGAGTGCGAAACAAATTTCAATCCATCTACAAAACCCTCTTGCTTGCCTTGTTTGAAAATTAAAAAGAAAGGCATGTGAAAAAGGCTCCTCAGCCCATTACCTTGTCCGAATGAGAGGATAGTATATCATCTACCCCTACTTCCCTCTAATGCCCTTACAGACAGGAATCTGCAACTTAACTTCAACAAGGACCTCCGGCGCCTGCTCCCCAACCAGAAATTGTTTTTTCATGTCCTCCTAGCCCTCAGGAGTAGCTACACATAACTAAGGTCTTCTACAGTTAGATCCACCAACTGTGAGACATCACCCTCCCTAGTTTCCACACCTAAATTCTAGCAAACTCCAACATTCACCTGAGTTTGATCTATGATCTACCGCCACCACCAAACAAAACAACCTTGTAGCATAGGAATGAAACCTTCACACCTTTTGGCCATGCAAGCGGCAAGATTCCATATTGACAAACCCAGGTCGGCTCCCTTGGCTTACCCATAACCTCCATTCACCTCTTCGCAAGAATTAAAGGGGAGTTCTGTTCTGCTTTAATTTTTACCAACATTAGGATTTCCTCCAGCTCATTTTCATAAGACAAATGAGATCAAGATGATCTTCTTAGGTACCTTGGTAATACCAATTGCCATCTCGCCTTACTTGCCATAAAGCCAAACCTCCGCCTGTTTTGGTCCATCACCTTCCTTCATGAACTCAATCACACTCCACTAGAGATCCGTCTAAAATTTCTATGAAACCTAATCTGCAACCCACACCCACATGTAATCTTTGTCACGCCATATTTTACCTCCAAGCTTTCAGAGGAAGATGTATCAGTTCTGTCGCCACTGGTCACTGCTAACCAGCTAGCAGCTCTTCTGAAACTGCTCCTCAATTTGGCTTAAGAGTGTTTCTTTACTTGGCTAACTAAATGTTAATTTGTTGCATCCCAAACTCTCTTATTAATCTGTCAGTGGTCCTCTTAGCTCCAGCCATTGTCTTGAAACTCATAAACCCAAAATCCCCTACGGTTCACATTATTTTCCTTCTAGGTATGAAAGCATCCGAAAATCTTCTAGCCCTACAACATAGTGATGAAAGGCAGGTTCGATACAAAGGAGTTACCGCATTTCTCCTCAAGTCCACATCCCCTTAGGCACCGCCTTCTTCCTCCAAATTCATACTTTCAAGCAATCGCATTATCAAATGATGAACACAATTATGTGGATATAGTCGATAGACCATTAACAACCAACAACCTTAGTACGAGGGTTACATATATATCCATCATTTAGCAAAAGTCTAGAGATCTTATCCGTCTATAATTACATAAGAGGAAAACATGCCTAAAACCAAGATTGTATGTCAAACATCTTGCTAGAGCAATGCATTTATATCCAAGAAAGGAGGAAGATAACCAATGACAAGTCAAAATTGGAGGAATTAAATTGGCTGCACATGCTTCGTTCTACCAAGACTTAGCCACATGCATACAAATGAAAGCAGCACCCCATGCCATCAATCATACCCATGCATGCATATTAGTGGCATAGATGAATGGATGAATGATGTACCTTATACTATGGTCCTTACAATCCAATTATATGACTACCTTGGGGATAACCCCTCATTCAATAGTTTCTTATTAAACGTCCCTTTTTTTCTAAAAAAACATTGCATTAGCATTGGTTTGACCCTGTGAAAGCAGTGCCTCTTATTGTCATTCCTCAGCCGGCCTCCGATAATCCTTTTTCTTTGGCATGTGCAGGTTGCAAGCCCTAGAAAAGGAGGTGGGTTGGTGTCCCATGAAAATTTAGCCAGACCCCTACTCCAACAACCTGTGACACAGTGGAAGGTGTTCACTGTGAATCCTAGCAAAATGAAAAATCCGCATAACCTATATTTTCCCACTTCATAGCTGCTATTGCATGATTGTGGCGAGAGCGTGGAACATGTATAGGGATGTAAATGGATACCCGATTCTCCGATTATCCGGAGGTTCCGACCCGATAAAAACCGGGCCTGGGTCCTTATTTAGGCCCCGATAAGTAAATGGGTCCAGGTCCGGTTCCACCTTGGTTCGGACCCGTGAACCCGAGACCCGATATATTACCTCAATTTTCGAAAATCTCTCCTAAAAATCATATTTTTTTTAATATAATTCTCTACCTAAACCCGGACCCGGATCCAGACCCGACTCATATATGGTTCTGGTTCCGGTTTCAGAGCCAAGAAACCGGTTCAAAACGGTTCGGAGTTCGGATCCAGTTCCACCTTCTCCTTAACGGTTCCGGAACCGACCTGTTTACAACCCTAAACATGTATAACGGGCACTGGTACCAAAGGGGGTTGCGTTTCATGTCAAGAGATGCGTTCATATAAATAAAATGTAACAGGTGTAAGGATCAGGTGTGGTCCCTAGCAATGGCAGACCTAGGATTTTCATTTGGGTGGTGCGGGCAATGATCAAGTTAAGAAGTTAAATAATAAATTAGGGTTTTTTATGCTATTATTTAAAGAATTTCTCAAATCTCATGGGTGCGGTCGCAGTAGGTCCGCCCTTGGTCCCTAGAGGATAAAATCACTCCCACGCAAGGACCATGCTACAGCTAGCCAAACAGGCAAATACAATCCACACTCAGCCACGTCCGACTAAGGCAGATCGAAGCTGAGTGGTTGCCGACTCATTAGTCAGATAACTGGATATACCGGATACTTAATTCTAATGGTAACAAGTGGACTACTCTGAAACAGGCTTAACTTAGTAGATCATGTATTTGGTGAGTAGTTTAACAAGTCTCAGGTATTGATAGCTAGATAATACTATCCATACATGTCTAGAACAAGCATGGTAATCAGACACATAGATAAATAGACTATTGATGACAGATTATTGATATGATCATATCAAACAAAGCATCATTAAGAAAACAAAAACCCTAGATTCCTAAAACCCCATCAAATATAAATAATAAAAAAATAGAACCAAAAGAAAGAGAACATAAAGAAGTAAGACGGAATTAGGGTTTTGGGGAGAAATCGATGTGTGTATGGTTATAAATAGAGATAAATCACGAATGGTTGAAGAGAAAGTAATGGAGATTGCGAAATAAATAGTGGAAAGAGAGATAGCGAAATACCTGCTCCGACGAGGATGGTGAGCTTGCCAAGGGGTAGGGCCATGACTGTTGGAAATCTGCTATAGAATTGATGATGACGATTCTTCCATCCGCGATCGATGTAGCATTGAAAGACAATGATTCCTTCTCTGCTGTTGTGAGTGAGTGAGTAGAGAAAACAAAACGATGTAGCGCGTTCTATACGACGAACAAGTCCGACTATTTATTTTGCACGAGTCAGGGTTATGGCCCACTTCACCTTTGTGACCAACCGTCCATCATCAAATCATAAACCCTATCATGTAGTCTGGGGCATCGCATGGTTCATTGAATAATAAATTGACGTGATAAACAAAATGATATGAATTGAGTGAATGATTAAAATAACAATACGTGAGATTAGGGGTGTAACGATTCACTTAACTGGTCAATTTGAAAAAACCGTTAACCGAACCGTAACTGCGGTTTTCTGTCTTTAAAAACCATAACCGTAACCGTGTCCATAAAAACCGTGAGCGGTTAACCGTATTAAACGGTTCGGATACGGTTAATAACCGTGGAATGTCTTTCTCACGTAAGGGGATAAATGTGAATGATTGAAGGTAAAATGACACATAAGGAGCAATTAAATAAGGTAAGAAATATTTCATTTAACCCCCTTTATTTTTCTTTTATTTGTAAACGATACAATTAATCGCACACGGTTAACCAAACCGTATTATACGGTTCGGTTCGGTTCGGTTAATAACTGTGAATTATTATGGAAAACTGTAACCGAACCGAACCGTGCGGTTTTTTGGTTTCATTAACCGTAATCGAACCGTGAAATACAGTAATTAACTGCGGTTCGGTTCGGTTAAACGGTTTTCCGGTTTTTTTTTTACACCCCTACATGAGATCATGTGTGAGTATAAAACTTACCCAATGCACACCCTTGTAGACCTGATAGCATGGCCCACCTCATGGTCCATCTAAATTTACATCACGCAAGGACCCTCTTGATTGTCACCCACTTTACCTAAGTTTGCATCCATTTAAATGGATTGGACTGTTGGATCAGCTATGCACCAGTTTTTAATTGTGAGAATTTGTGAGTCTTTTGGTCAAGGGCTTAGGATGCTCACATGAGCCCCATTACAGTGAACCAGTAAGTCCCATGCAGAGCTTGCCATCTCCTCAGTCCCATCCCTAGGTGGGCCTTGTGTGTACTAGATTGGGACCCTCTCTCTCACATATGGGTAACATTTCTGCACATCTAACCGCGAAATCCACGTGGGCCCCACGGGTTTGGAAAAACCCACTCATGATGGGCACATATATAAAAAATAAAGTCAATCCCATGCCTCTAACCCCCTTATTCATGGCAGATAAGTTTAACCACTTTATAGTAAAGAATAAATTGACCAGCGGTCCAATTGTCCAATCTATTCGGTGGCTACAAACCCTGAGGCCTGGTGACTAGCGGGGGGTCTGATACATGCCATGTCTTCATGCACGTCAGAGATGAGAGAGATGGGTAGTATTTTCTGAGAATGTGATATTCAATTTTTCCTTTTGTAAGTTGTGGCTTAGCCATTTTGTTTTATTAGGAGTCGTTTGTCTATACTCATTTACATATGTAAATGGTGAATATGCGTAACATTTACGTATCAGTCATGTTTGCGTACAATTATTTACGCATCTTGCTTGTGAACCAGATGTATAAATGGTGTGAAAATGAGCCCATTTTCACACCAAAATTTGAACACATGTTGAGGTGGAAAATGGAGAATACCAAAACACATGTTGAAGAATACTAGTTGGATGCGGACGGGTGTTGGGGCATTTCTGTAAAAGAGGTTTTGGGTTTGAAACCTCCCTCCAACGCATTAGAAAAATAATAATAAAAGAGGCAAAATGGATGATTTTAAAGGAAGATTTGTAAGAAAAAAAAAAAACATATTAAAAGATGAAAGTGGCTCCAATGATTTTAAGGGACAAAATCTGTAAGACAAAAAAATATATTAGAAAATGAAAGTGTCTCCAATGATTTTAAGGGACAAAATTTGTAAAATAAGAAAACATATTAGAAAATGAAAGTGGCGCCAATGATTTTAAGAGACAAAATCTGTAAGACAGAAAACATATTGATAGTAAGAATATTAATGGACAATCTATAAGATAAATATCTCAATGATTTTTCTATATAAACTTTTAACTAGTTAATTACCTTATAATTTCAGTTTTCTTCCAATATCTCAATGATTTTTCGAAAGTTATTTATTATTGTAATACTTTAAAAATCTTTCAACATGTATATATGAATGTAAGAGAGAAGGAAGAATGTATTTTATATAGCATTATGGGATCACTCAAAAATAATGTATAAATGCAATTTCACCTAACCATAACAAATTTGTGACACTTTTAATATGATTGAACTTAGCCACAAAATACTAATTTTTGGAACTTTCTATAATTGATTAATATTAGCATAAAGCCTATGAGATGCATAGGTTAAGTTTTATGCAAATTGAATAATGAATTAAGATCAATATTGAATTAAATATTAATTAATAATAATGCTATTTGCTTAACCATCATAATATAAATTCATATTTGCTTAACCAAACATGTTGGAGTGCATTTTTGTGAAGGTGATCATTGATAGAAATGTATATTTTTTTTAAAGTGTATTTCATGTCGAAAGACATGTTCCTTTCAAAGGATCGAAAATGCAAATGAAAGCTTTGATATAAAATGGACCTTTTTGTCTCCTTTTCAAATAATTATAGTAGAATTTAATTTAATGAATAAGAAGTGTCATTTACAAAATCATCTAATATATTTACACATATAATTGAAACAAACATGTTAAAATGAATCACACATGTAAATGATGCGAAAATGGTGTTATTAGACAAATGTTGTAAAAAAAGAAATGCATGTGTAAATGTTACATACTTAAAATTTGAATATTTATTATTAACATGTGTAAATTGAATTTACATATGCCATGCGTAAAAGACAAATGACCCCGCAGCAGTAAGAGTAGTTATCTAACTTTAGCTATGTGTGGGGCTAGTAGTTGCTAAAAAGTAGGATCTGATGTATGTAAATGAAAAGATGAATGAAATTAGGGCTATCAGTTGCCTCATTTTAGTCTTCTTGGATTCTAGTGGTTTTCGATGTCCCTCGAAGCATAGCCAACTTTCCTTATCTCTCACTCTTCACCTTCCTATCACAATTCTAGGTAAAAAGAAAGCCCAAATAAGATCGGTTGGTCTGACCACAGTAAATTGCAAGATATACCTATCAGGATCCCATGTGTGTGAACGATTAGGGTGGAGTCTGCTGAAGTTCTCACCGTAAGGATGCACCATAATATATATGGGGATATTCATGTGCATCCATCCCTCACCATGTTATGGTGAGGGACAACATAGTAGGGTTGACTTTATAATACATTCAAACCATCCACACACATGAGACCCCCTTAGATACACTATACCTATTAAATTTTCACTTATACAAATGGATTGGACCATTGGATCGAGAGTTAAGTTTTTTTTCTTTAATATAAAGTTGTTAAATTTGTAGGCCATGGATGAAGGGGCTAGAGGCATGTGATTGATCCTAAATTTGATATATGGGCTCAACCAAGAAGTCTCTTTTCATCCCTCACAAGTCCCATGATCAGTGGGTTCCTAGGTGGGCCCTATTAAGTTTGTCCATCACCAAATGGTAAGGGAATGATACACATGAATATCCCCCATATATATATATCAGTTTTCTTCAGGTGAGAAGTATTCTCACCCATTATGTGAGAAGTCTGCTGACAACCGTTGGATCTGTAAAGTGGATCCAACGGCTGCCACGATTTTCATTTAAGGGATGATTTTCATGGGCCCGCCCAACAAAGAGATTCATTTCCCCCCTTTTCGAAAGCACTCCTCTCTAGCTCCAACGTTGCCCTGTGCTTCGTCTCCTCTCCATCTCCATCTCTCCATCATCCTTCCTCATTGCAGCACCATCAAAATCGGCAGATTCTCGGGAGCCATTTGTGTCTATATTGTAGAGAAGAGAGTTTCCCCTCGGACCGATTGCAAAGACTCGTTTCTAGGGTTTTCTCTGTTCTCCGAAGAAGGTACGCTCTCTGTCTCTGTCTCTCCTTTCTTCTATTCTTCTCATCTACCAATCTACTCTTTCTTCCCATCTCTCTTCAACAGAGTCCCCAAGAAAGAGGCTTTTCATTCATTTGTTGCAATTTTATTCTCTGTAGATTATCATTGTAATCAAACGAAAAGGAAGCATGGAGATTTTTAGATTGAAAGAGAAAGCCCTTAGGGCATCTTTGTGGATGCCAGTAATCTACCTTTTGGCGGTTCAAATCTGCATTCTGAGAGATTTTCGAAAAATCTCTGGTTGCTAGGCACCCTTTTGGTTTCAAATCCAGCTCTTCCTTGTCCCTGTTTAATGCTTCAAACCGTTTATTACATTTCTTTCATTTTTATTTACTATCCTAGTGTTTGATGGGTTTAATACGGAGAAATCTAAAAGTGTGTTTGTTACAATGGGTTTATATGGTTCGTCTCAATTTTATTTAAGATCTTTAATGGGTGTTTTTTTACTTTGCCCTTGTCGATATGATGATCCCTAGCTATGTTATATGATGTAATTGGTTGTTCTCCATCTTTTTCAGCCGTGTGGTTGTGTCTTTACCATTCTTCTTCTTTTTTTTTTTTATGATTTATATGTTATGAAGTGTGGAACCATTTTCATAAATGGGTTGATGATTATTTTGAGTACTTGGACTTCATTTTCCTCCCTTTGATGGGTCGATCAGTGGGTTGATGTATTTGCGAAAAATGATTTCATATCAAAAAATGGAAACCATTGTGTTGTTGCATTGCCTAACCAAGCCAATAATTCTAAGGAATGACAAACATTACATGATGTTTATGGATAACTGTTAATGTATCTAATCATATTTTTTTCATTTATTTTATGGCATTGTATTATTCTCATGTGACATTTATGGGTTTGATTTTGTTACAATATAAATGAGTCAGCACCCACTTTGTTGCTTCCTCTTCATGAATTAATATTCAAGGGCATGTTTGATATGCAGTATATATGCAATATTTGCCCTAATGGATGACAAAGATTCATCTCATGATCCACATCTCGATTTGCAACTTTGGCTTTCGATCCATTCGCAGTCTCTGATGCCCTCGCAGTTCCCAGCCCCATCTGAGGCACTAAACTCATCGCAACTGATCACATGTGAAGTTGCTGGTAGCCAAGTAGGTTACTATCTCTATATCTCTCCCATCTCAACGTCTCTATCCATAGAAAAATAATATGTTGCTAAAATTTGCAATTGATTGCTTTCGTATTTTCTTTTTAATTCTGTTTTGCATGTATTGTCATGGTGTGATGCTCATATCGTGCTTAAAACGTACAAAAGATTGACAATGTCGCATCTTTACCAATTAAAACATTTGTGCCACAAGTTGATGAAGAGAAATTACCAAGAGTAGGTCAAGTTTTTGAAAATATAGAGGATGCTTACAACGCTTACAACACTTATGCGAAAGAAGCGGGTTTTAGCATTAGACGAAGCTCGGAGACGAGGCTCAATAACCAAGTAGTGAGAAAAAAGTTTGTCTGCTCTAAAGAAGGTCATAAGAAAGAAAGAATTGGCGGTGAAAGAAGGACCTCAGATACACGGGAGAATTGTGGTGCAAGTCTTTAGTTAAAAAAAATTAAAGGGGGGGCATTGGATTGTATATAAAATTGTTGTGGAACATTCTCATCTATTAAGTACCCCTAGAAAGACCCACATGCTACGGTCACACCGTCGGATTGACGCCCCAAGAAAAAAATTGTTAGAAACTTATGGGGCTGCTAATATTAGACCAAATAAACAAATGGGGATTTTAGTGTTGCAGGCAGGTGAGAGAGATAAAGTTGGTTTCATAGAAATAGACTTTCGAAATCATATTAGAGACAAAAATGAGGAAACAAAGGACAATGATGGTGATATGTTTTACAAACACTTTAGACAATGGAAGGAGGGAGATCCAAGGAATTTTTTTGCTATTGAGAAAGATGATGAGGACCACATAAAACATGTGTTTGGGGTTGATTATTATTTTCAGAAGTCATATGAGGAGTTTGGCAATGTTGTCACGTTTGATACAACGTACAATACAAACAGATATGGTCTCATTTTTGGGCTTTCACTGGAATTAATCATCATGATCAGTCCATCATTTTTGGATGTTGCTTAATCTCAAATGAGACTTTTGATACATTTGTTTGGGTTTTCAATAAATGGCTTGAAGCAATGTCGGGAGACCCACCAAAGTCTATCTTGACGGATCAGGACCTTGTAATGACTAAAGCCACTGGGTTTGTTCTTCCTACTACGAGCCACCGTTACTATTTGTGGCACATCATGGAAAATTTACAAAAGAATTTAGGTGGAGTTGCGATACATAAGAATGACTTGATCCCAACAATTAAAAAAATCGCATTCAACTCTTTGACAATTGAGGAATTTGAATCGGGTTGGCAAAAGATGTTGATAAAAGAGGATGTTGCAAACAACGATTGGCCAAATGGGATGTACGATATCCGTCATATGTGGGTGCCTATATATATGAGACACCTTTTCTTTGGAGGGATGTCTACAACCGGAAGGAGTGAAAGTATTAATGCCTTTTTAAAGCAATATGTGACACAAAAGAATGGTCTATGTGGTTTTATGTTTCGATTTAACCAAGGGATTGCAACTCAAAAGTACCGTCAATTGAAGGCAATTCACGACACTTCTAATGGAAGGCCAAAATTGATGACGGACTTGCCAATGGAGAGGCAAATGTCATAAATATACACAAAGAAGTTGTTTTATAAGTTCCAAGATCAATTCATGTACATAACATCCGGCATTGCTGAGATTGTAAACTATGATATGGAACAAAGAATATATAATGTTTCATCATTCAAAGATAACAAAGAAATTGAAAGGGTCGTCATTTTAAAAAAGGATGAAAAATATGCAAAATGTTCTTGTCAACTATTTGAATTCAAAGGCATTCCATGTGGACACATCATCTGCGTTTTGAAACAAGAGAAAATATACACACTGCCTGAGCAATACATTTTGAAAAGATGGACAAGGTATGCGAGGATAGATGATGAATCTGATAAAAGTACATGCTCTAAATTTGACGGGTCATTGCTAGCACGACACGGTGATTTATCATATGATGATGCAAATATCATTGATGAAGCATCATTGTCTAAGGAAGCATATCACCATGCAAAATCAATTCTACAAGACCTTAAAAAAAGGATTCGCGAGATAAATGAAAAGGGTGATGGCAGAAGATGATCCAAAGAGAAAAAAGAAAAATGCAAGCAATACAGAGAGATATCTTCCACCGAAGCAAGCAATTACAAAGGGTCGTCGTAAGAGATTGAAGTCCTCTAAGGAAAGATCAACTTTGCCGCGCATGTGGCAAGCGCAGGGTTGCACATGACAAACGCAATTGCCCTGGGCTTGACAAGAGGTACCATTCAGCTATGAATTTTTCCTACCAATGCATTTTTTTTAATTTAATATACATTGACAAGCTTTGTTTAATTTTGCCTCCCTTTTTTTTTTAGTATTGCACATGACAACTCTGAGCCATTAAATGAAAATGAGGCATCGGAGAGATCCTCTGAGGACGAGACATTAACACAATTAGAAGGTACACATTTTTCCCTTCTAATTAATCAGTCCATTTTTTGAAAAAAAATTATTCTGATAGTAATGGATTCTTTAGATTACTATTATCATACTAATCAGTCCATGTTTGATGACAGGATTAATTGATGTTCATGTTGGGTCCTTCCCTCTCTTTCAGGATTAATTGGATTATCATATTAATTGATGCTCATGGCAGGATTAATTTTTCCCTTCTCTCTCTGCTGTTTGTGGAGGATGGGTTCTATGGATTGTCCTCTTTGTGGATTTTTTCCCTTCTCTCTCTGTTGTTTGTGGTGTATGGAGCTTGGCTCGTGTTATGCTTGTCCTCTTTGGCTGTGCTGTGTGAGGGTGGTGCGGTGCGGTGCTGTTATGCTTGAATCTTCACTGGATTGTCCTCTTTGGCTGTTTCCCTTCTTTATAGTTGTGGAAGGCTGTGCTGTGTGAGGGTGGTCCGGTGCGGTGCTATGCTTTTGGCGTGCTACAGTTTCATCCTTTTTTGTTAAAGAAGTTTCATCCTTTTTTGTGTGCAGTGCTCCTGTGCCTAGAGGTGTCCTACAAAGCCTTCACTTTGTTTTTGATTGGCTCCTGTATTGGCTTCCTCCTTGGGATGTGCTCTGTTTTTAGGAGTTTTTTGGTGATGTTGTTGAGGTGTGCTGGGGCCTTGCGGCCAACTAAGTAGCCCAGCTGTTTTTAGGAGTTTTTTGGTTGTGGTGGTTTCTTTCTCCTTGCTGTGAAGTGTTGGTTTGTGGGAGTGTTGGGATGTGTGGTTCAGAACTATTAGAGTTCTGGCTGTTTCATCTTTGTTTTGTGAGCAGAGCCTTTGGAAATTTACCAATTTACCAATTAATGTGATTGCAAATGTATCATGTGGAGATTGCACTTTTGAAAATGAATGAATGAATGAATGATGTATAAGTTATTGAATTGAAAAGGAATGGATGAATTCAACTTGGGTGTCTTGTTGAATGAATGAATTCTACAGGTTTAAAACAGGTGCATGGATGAGTGGATATTGGTTTAAAATAGGTGCAGTTTTAATGTTTTAGTTTTGATGTGTTAGATCAGTTTTGATGTATTAGTTTTTATGTTTTGATAATATAGGTTTGAATTGAAAATGAATGGATGAATGGATGAATTGAACTTGGGTGTCTTGATGAATGAATGAATTATACAGGTTTAAAACAGGTGCTTGGGTTAGTGAATCAATGAGTGGATACTGGTGTTCATTTATTCATATAACATATCCAAAGGAAATTGCAATTTAGGGTGCACACTTACAGTTAACCATTTATTTCATTGCCAATTGGGGTGCATACTTACAGTAAGCCAATTCGTTCATTGCCAATCTACCAAACCTAGATCTATCAAATCTCTAAACATCTGCATATCCATTAAGCTGAAACCCAAGTTGAGTGTCTCTTGGCGAATGTCTTTGAGAACTATAAATAATTGGATGAGCTCTCATCTACAGGACTATCAGACATGTTTGGTCCACCACCAGAACGAGGCGCACCAGCTTTAGTTCCAGCTGTGCAAGTGTATACTCTTCTTCCTGATATACTTTCTCACAATGCACAAACGTTGTTGAGGGTGCAGCAACTAAGTGCAGTCATTTCTTATTTGCTGACATTATTGGCACTTAGTAGTTGGCATTTTTGTAAATCTATCTTTCTAGCTTTTCTTAAATTGTAAAGATCAAAATATAACATCAAAACCCACTGTCATTAAAATGACCCCAAAAAACATTCATTAGATTTCAAAAGATACATCACACATTTTTCATCATGCAGATCATAATTACAAGAAAACCGACAAACACTACTACAAAAAGAAATTTGTTTGATTTTTTCCTTTCTTCAGTAGCATGTCTCATCTCTTCAACTGCAGCACATATGTTTTCATTCAGTTTCTCCACTGTCTTCTTCATTTCCTCCATAAGTGCTACTACATTCTTCTCATAGTCAACTTCATCTTTCCATATGAATCTACCACAACCCTTTTCATCTTTCCAATTGGGACATCTCCAAAACTTCCTATTTGGATTAGTCTTTGTACGAGAGGTGAGACAAATCATCTCTCCACATGAGCATTTTGGCATGTAATCACTAGAAATAGAATACGACGATGGCATGCTCTCGACCTACAAAAATAGAGTAGTTTATGAGACTATAAAAGAAATAAATAAAAATTGTGTGCACCTGAATGGCTAAACAAAACAGATAATGAACTATAAAAAAATGTACAATCTTGCTGAAAAAAAAATGTGGACAGGGAGGAAAAAAGAAAAGGAGGATTCACAGGTCAGGTGTTCACAGGTCTGGGTATAAACATATGGCTTGGTATGGGTTGTTGATAGCTCAAATGTTCGCAGGTCAGGTATAAACAAAACAAAACAAAAGAAGAAGAACAGAGGACAGGGGGGGAGAGAAAGGATTTTTCCGAATGGAATGGAGGAAATGAATCAAGCTGTGGTTGATATGGTAAGACCATTACTAACTCATGACCAGAGAAAAGATCCAGTCTTGACAGTGCTTTGGGTTTCAGCTTTGGCCAAGATAGGGATGGAGAATCCTGGGCTCAGCTTGCTTTGGGTTTCGGCTTTGGCCAAGATAGGGATCGATCACTTCTAAACCCTAAAACGGCACAACTCCAGTCACCGCCCCAGATCTCCGATGAGCTCTTTCAGCTTGTCAGCTTCAGTCACTCTCTCCGGTGATGGTGCTGCTACTTGGAACGATGATCGAGAAGAAGAACGACGATGGAGACGCCCAAATGAGGAGATGAAGATGGAGAGGAGACGATGCACAGGGCTGGAGTGGAGAGCAGTGGAAGTTCTAGGAGAAGAGGAAATGGATTTGCTTTGGGGATTTTGGAACCCTTCAAAAGAGGGAAACGAAAAATATTGGCGCCCATTTCTCAAAACCCATTGTTATATAAAAACCGTAGCAGCCGTTGGATCCACTTTACAGATCCAACGACTGTCAGCAGACTTCTCACATAATGGGTGAGAATACTTCTCACCTGAAGAAAATCATATATATATATATATATATATATATATGGGGACTGGTCCTATAAGGACTGTCCTTATGGTCCGTATAGTTCGGAACGCCCACTGGGGCCCATCTTATTACCCAAATTGACCACACATTCACAACCCCCTTATAGGCACCGAATCCCATGAGTGTGCATGGATTTAAATGAACTAGACTGTTGGATTTAGGGTCAATTTTTCTTTTTTGATATAAAACTGTTAAACTTGTGGACCATAGATGAAGGGTTTAGAGGTATTAGATTGACTTCAAATTTGATATATAAGTTGACCCCACTTGGATCTTTCGGACCCCCTCTAACCCATGACCATTGGGGTCTCACGGTAGGCCCCACTAGCTTCGCACCGTAAGTTGTAAGGACGGTTGTGAGGCCCTACCCCTTGTGGACCCTAACGTTTGATTGAATTATATTAACTATAGTATTTTATATATAATTCTGCTAATTAGTATGGATTAGTAAGGATAGTGTAGTATTTTACTAGTAGCTTAGTGTAGTATTTTACTAGTAGCTTAGCCTAATTCCTAGGAATTAGTCCCTTTTTGTATTTCATAGGTTCTATATGGTGTCTATTGTAATTGTAGGAGTTTGTTAGTTAGTTTGATGCCCTTGCTAGTAATTAGAAGTAATATGACAGGTTTCCACATGTGAATATTTCCAATCTCATCTAAAAAGACCTAAAATCCCATGTACTTATCTCCATTTACAACTAACCAAATGAGGGCATTTTTGTAACTTCCTTTCTGACACGAACTATAAAACTACCGCTCCCATCCCAAACAAACCTTCATGCTCTCTCTCTCATTTTCCTCTCTTTTCTCCCTTCTCTCTCATTTTCCCTCCAATTCCCTCATTTCTCTCCAAGAATTCCCTCCCTTTCTCTCTCTAGAAACCCTAGATCTAAGGTTCTACTACAAGAAGGAGTATTCTCTACAAGTTCCAACTATTATCTTCTGTAAGGATCTCTTCTATCTTATAGATTTCTCATCTCTTTACAAATCAAGGTACTTCTCTCTTTCTAGTTTAATTTTCATAGAATTCTATCTTTCTCTCTAGATTCCTTTCCTGATTGCAAATCTTGTGGATCTGGGATTAAGCGTTATAGATCTACTTAGATTTGAGTTTTTGTGTTGATTGAGTGATTGGAGACCTTAGAAGCTTGGAATTATACTTTGGAGCTTGGATTTCTCTTATTTCTAGCTTCTCATTGCAATTGGATTATAGACAAGTACAATATATCTATTTAGCATAGAATGGATGTTTTCTTTCAGCTGATTCTATAATTTCAATTCAAATGGATGTTAATTGTATAGATTTACTTTTTTAGCTTGTTTTCATGGATTTTGATCATTGATGGATGAAGTTCCTCATTTGAAAGATCAATGGCCCAATTGGTGATAGTTGGATGATGACTGAAGTGTTTCTGATGTTTGTACATGTTTCCATGATGAATGGACGAGATTGTATGTGTTTTTGACAAAAAATGGATTGGATGGGAGAAGTTCCAGAAATATGAAATTTTAGATTCATAGTGTACCATGTTGACCGGCCCTGCTAAGTGTTGATTGGATACAAAAGGCATCCAGAAAAATAATTAGGAGTTAAGTTCTCCCACAATCCCATAATTTTAGTGTACCCGGTTGACCGACCATACTGGATGTCGACTAGTTACAAAGGATTTTCAGGGGTTTAACTGGGAACTGAAATGACTTTTTGACTTAGAAATCTAGTGTACTCAGTCTACATCCAGGCCATGATGTCGACTGGACACACTGTAGAAATTCGAAGAAAGGATACTGCCTGCCGGCGAATGTCCAAAATTTATGTGTACCCGGTCGACATCCTGGCCATGATGTTGATTGGATATATTGCAGAGGATGTCGACCTGGGAGTCAGAACTTAACCTTCCTAATGTACCCGGTCGACCGCCCTTTAGAGAATGTTGACCGGATACATTGCAGACCGAGGATTTCCAGTTTTGTAGTTTTTGATGTTTTGATCTGTTGTGGGGCCCATTGACCATCCAAATGGACTTCTATCAATGTATTAATCATGAGTTAATGGTTTGGCCCAACTTTGAATCATGAGGACCGCCAAAGTAGGGTTTAGTGTACTAAATTATTTCGATACGATCGTTAAACGTTGTCGAAAATGCCCGTAACTTCTAAAGCACCAAAATACAGTATCCTTGGCATTTGAAACATTTTTTATGAATGGAATTAACTGACATGGACCTGGACCTGAATGGAGGTCATTACTTAGGTTGGACATTTGCTATTTCTCATTGATTGGCTTGGTTTTGGAGATTTAATATGTGTAATTCATTGTTGTCAGTCTTGTATCTTTTCTATTGATTAGACATATTAATTAAATGGGAAATAGATGACCTGGACCTAGGACTACCAAGTGGTGACCCGATGTTATGGATTGGTGATCATTGACTTGTGTCTGTGACTAGGCAGGCCATCATATGGCCTAAGAATGGATGGTTATGGTACCTTAGAAATAAGAGGATGGTGGTTGTGAACTTATGGCCCAGTTGTGAATGAGAATGGACTAAATACTATGGGACTACACTTGGATGTTATATTTGGACTATTTTGGACTAAGATCACGGCATTGGTGGGCCTTAGCATGGGTTCGATGATAGACTTGGACTTGGATTGTATTGTGAGTTGGACATATACCTTGGACCTCTTATGGAATTGATAGGACATTGCTCACGAAAGGCAAGCCTAGACAGATACAAACCTTCACTTGTTCCTTGAGTCGACATTAGCATTCACTTAGTTGTTTTAAGTTTAGCCTTTGGACTGATCATCATTGGTGAGGGCTATATTGGTTATGGATTAGAGCTACCATGATGAGCTATGGCTAGACGGACGGTAGGATTCCGGTTTCGGTCTAATGAGCGTGAGAGTGTTGATATTGTTGTTATTATTGGCGGGGTTCGTCATCCTTTGCATGGTTACTTTACTTTCCTCGCCGCAACTGGTTTACAGTATGGGACGGTTGCGGCATATTACCCTGCAGTGTTCAGCTTGTGTGAATGTGCCACGCTGATGTTGGTTAGAGTAGATGCTTTACTTTTCATACCGACTCTATTTGTTATATCCTGCTCAATTGCATAGCATTTATACTGTTGCTATTCTTATGATTCTATGACCGTCTCTATTCTCTTTGATGCATACATCCTATGTTACTTGCATATTGTACCTTGCCAGATCCTTGGATTTGACCCATCATTTGGTGCTTAGGTATTATCCCCAACCCCGAGGGTGACGCGGTCGTCGAGGCGCTTGTAGCAGACAAGTATAGATGGGGACCAGCTGACCAGGAGGTCGAGCTGGAATTAGAGTACATTCACTGGGGGCTTGAGTGCACATTTATTTTGGGTTCGAGAGTCTTTTGTTGTGAGCAATGAGTTAGTCTAATATGTACTCTATGTTTACACTTTGAGATTTGGCTGGACTTCATCCCTGCTACATTTGCCTTATGAATTACGATACCTCTTATTGCTTCCGCTATCTTTCATTATGCTTCCACACTTAATCGTTGATCAGTATATTGTTTCAAAAGTTTTAAATTGGACCTCATTGCAAACTATGATCATGGAAGTTATCAGATTTTCTAGAAAATAGCGTGCCAATTTCGGATACCTCGGTGGTAAACTGAGCATTCGAAATTAGGGCGTTACAATGGTCTTCATAGGACCAGTCACTATGAGTAAGGCGTGGGGGGCATCACATTTAGGATGTTGACATTGGATATGGATATGAGGGCCCACCCTTATTCTTATGGTACTGTGAGAGTAACTCTCCTCTCATATATATATTGTATGTGAATATGTCAGATCACTAATCCACCTATGCACATGTGGTTTGGGGGCCCACCTAGAGCGCCACCAATCAAAGGGGTGAGAGATTCAAAGATCTGGTGAGCACTACCTCTGTATAAAATTTGAGGCTCATTAAATCATCTAACTCCTTATCCGTAGCCCACAAGCTTAATGGCTTTATATATTAAAAAATGACCCTCAATTCAAAGGTCTCTCAAAAGGATCGGTGCAAACCAATGGGATTCAGTGACAGTCATGGTGGGTGTGGTGTATTCGGCTTGATGATCATGTGGGTCCTAGGAGTTGTTCCCTATAAGATTTGTGTGTGAGGTGTGCACTTTATACAAGTGGACTGCAAATGTAGTCCAACTCAATGGGACCCATTAGGTCTGCCCACCTTTGATCTATGCCACTCCTTTTAACCTTTTATCTCTTCAAATTCTGACATCGTACCTAATTTTATACTCATCAAATTTTTACTCTTCGTGGTCTTAAATCATAAAAAAGAAAGAAGAATTTATAGCTTAAAGATCATTTAAATTTCAGGCCATTAAATTCGAGGCTAAGATAATATAATGGAGCTAATTTTTTGCATGATCCTTTATCAGCAAGGAGACCTTTCCATCCATCTTGCCACTAATGATAGAAAAGCATCCAAGTGGGCTCTATGAGTTGTTGTTGCATTTTTTTTTCCTTTGTTAAGTTGGATTGGTGGTCAGGAGTGGTACTTTGATACTGCATAATCATGAGCATGTTGGCTATTGTGATTGAGTGTGTCGGCAGTTTTACCTATGTAATCTTCTTGTAGGTGAATATTCTCCATATTGGTGTGTGTGCCTCCCTTTTAAATCATCATCATCATCAAAGCTTTGTCCCAACTATGTCGGGGTTGGATATATGAATTTTGTTTCTAGGTGGATGTCTCCCCTTGAAATACAACAATATACTAGGGTTATATCATGCGTGTAGATGTTGGATATTTTCTAAAAAAACAATAATTTAAAAAATAAAGGGACTTTTATCAAAAATATAAAGAAGTCCCCTAATTTACAATTAATAATAAGAATTTAGTTTTTCGCTGAAGTGGGATGACTTGTAGAAGTCAAAAATACTTTTACCAAACCACCCATGGTTATTCTTTTAACGACACCCATGCTACATTCTTTATTTTATCTTCCTCTCTCTTCTTCTCTAAATCTCACGCAATTGTTGTAGGTGGTGGGCATGATAAATGTAACCAAACATGCCATGCCCCAATTTCGTAATACGAGGATTATGCGTGAGATTAGGGGCCAATTAAAAGTTTTCACGCTAAACAATGCACGTGGCCCCCAACCTTGTCCCCTAAGGATCGAAGACCACTGTGAGGTATATATATTTCCTCGATTTCAACAAAGTAAAGCGGAAGCTTTATAATGTAACAAGTGGTATAAATAAAGAACATTTAAGAGCAAAGCATGATTAACATTGATAAAGTTGAAGTTTAAGAAAAACCAAAAGTATTGTACACAACATGGCCATAACTAAAAACCCGGGCCAACCAAAATACCAAAAGAACAAAAAAGAAGAACTATCCCAAGTATGATGGTGAAGGCTCTCGAGTGCAGGGTCAAAACAACTAGACTATGTCGTCCACACACCACTCATGGAGATCATCGTGCTAATCTACCTCAACTTGCTCTGTCTCCCCCTCCGAGGAATCGATGGGCTAGGTACCTATGCATCAAGAGAAGCATCATCAAACCAACATTGTCGACATGCAAATTATATATAAAACAATAACAGATATGTAATAGTAAATAGAGTTACGAGTGACATGATTATTAGAATTGCATTTCATATCAAATCATAGTAAAGATCTAACATAAACATCCTAACAAAATATGCAGTCCACGTATGCTAGTCACCACGGGATATTATCAAAGCCCTCCTTACTCGTACCGAGTTGTGGTAGGGAGAACACACGGGATAATAGCCCGGCCGGAATATTGGTACTTATCATCTTTGGTATCCAAGGATGTACATCCCTTCAAATAACACAATCTGCTGTTGATCAAACAAAAGCCCAATCACAGTGGTGCCCCAGCTGTGTCAGATGGTACAACTGAGTGGTTGATGTGTGTTATCAATAAAACACCGCAAGTGCATGGCATCTATAAATAGATAGCGGCAAGTACGAGTCGAACCAATAGAGAGCGATCAAGAATAAAAATCTAAAGGCATCACACATTAACAATGCATAAAAGTAAAGCACTAGAATATGAGATGTTGATAATAATAAAAAGATAGTCAATAATAGTAATTAGATCATGGCATCTAAAATCTATTAAGCATTCCAAAACATCATTTTTTTCTTCATGCAAAAACATGTTGATCGGTTTTTCTACTTCAGTTACCTAATCAAAACATCCAAATTCAGATAATCTAATTTTTAAATCATTTTTTTTTTCGAAAGAGCTGATTTTTCTATAAAAATTGATCAAAACACCTAGCTAAGACCTCCTTCCCTTTATAAAAGTGTTAAAATTACCCAATAATCACCTATGAAACATAAGCATAGACTATAAAAAAGAATATATTCTCACTGCCCTAGCATAATCTATCAAAAGTAAGCATAGACGATAAAATTGAGAACTACAAAAAAGAAACATACGTGTTAGTGTGAAGACAAGCCCGTTCTAACATTCAAGCACTTAAAACAACTAGATCAACAAGCATTCACATGAATAAAATGAAAGTTAAAGCAAACTTAACTTTATCTAGTAGCCCCTATCGCTAAGTTAACCGCACATTGCACGTAAGAAAAAGATGATCTTCATTAAAAACATTCTTAAGTACAACTTTAGCTCGTCCTAAACCTAGGTTTTGCTTGCACAAGTCCCAAAACTACCTTTAAAAGTTTGAAAAGTTGAGAACTAGAACTAGAAGACCTAGATATAGAATGGGGAAAAAGAAGAAGAGGGAAGAGGAGAGAAAAGAGGGGGGTGGGACATCCTAGGCTAAGAGAGCAGGCCTTGGACGCCTCCCTTAGGGGTCTATTTATAGTTTTCTCTTCCTTTTGGTTTGAAACTCTTCCAAAAATAAAACTCTATCTTGGCTTGACTTGTAAGCAAAGCAATTGTAATTTGAACTGGAGTTGATTTGATCCTCTTTCTTTATCTTAAACACAACTCTAAGTAGTGGGTCCCACAGAAAATATCTTCGTTGCACAATAGATAAGAATGTGTGGTGTGGATTGAGCAGAGGAGGAGATAGAGAGGGCATGGGGTGGACTTCCAAGGGCATTAGGCCCCAGTTGGACGCCCATTCTCCTTGGCTCTTTTTGAGTGAGAGATTTTTATCTTCTATCTTTCTTTGACTTGATTTTCTAATTCTTCTTGGTTTCTATCTCCTTCTTGCTGACTTATCACAAATCTCACTTGGATAACACTTCCTAAATTCAAATTCGATCTAGAACTCTTCTAGAATATTCTTGATTTGAAACTCTAATCTTGATAGGAGAGAAATCTTGGAAACTTGGGGACTTGGAAACTTGTAAATAGAGAGAGAGATTTGTATGCCAGTGGGACGCACACCCAAGGGTATGGTTCCCTTTATTATTTTATTTTTTTCTTTTATTTCTTTTCTCTTTTTTTTTCCTTCAAATTATCTCTTTCATGTGCCGCCCCCCCCCCCCCCCCCCCCATTGCTTGTGACAACCCCTACACAATAAGATAATAAATCACTAGCAAAGAATTAATTAAAGATGCAATGCATGGGATGCGCGAGCCCTACCTAATGCAAGATGAACTAATGCAATGGGGCCACAGTGCTTTAGATCGATTTAGTGGGACCTGCGGGTGATGAAAAACACTAATCTTATAAATTCAAGCAAATTGAAGGGTTTTTAGTTAATTTTCACTATAAGTCCACTATTATGCTCAAATGCATGAAATCATGGGATTATAGTGTAATTTATCCTGATTAAGTCTACAAATGCACATGAAATGACGGTTTTTTAACCCAATTTTGTAGACTTATCACACCCAAACCTACTTTTTGCTAGTCCTCGAGGAAAACAAATCTTTAAAAAGAGTAATTTTTAACCTAAATGATAAATGCGAAAAATTAAATAGAAAAGTGCCACTTTCGCTGGCTCTCACGAGTCTCGACTGCATTTAGCATATGAAGCAAGCCCTTAAACCCTTAGGTTTCTCCTAGTGGTCGAGCTATGCTCTGTGAGCGTTTGCAGTGAATCTACCCACAAAATTCATTTACCCTAAAAATACTCATAAAACAAAAACAAAAACAAAAGAAATTTCTCAGAAGGACATCAAGTCATCTCGGATGCCACTTGTATGACCCAGAGTAGTCAAAATCTCGAACTTTTCAAAATTCGGTTAATCTTTCTATTTTCCAAGATTTGCTTCTCAAAACTTTGTGTGCTATGTACAGGTGTATACATCAAATCAATCATTCAAATGTTCCACTATGGTGCCATGAAAATAGAATTCTCCCTCAACAACTCCATTCTTTTCTAGGTTTAGGAGCTCATAAGTTTTTCTCTCAAAGCTACTATGATGACTTTCGCACTATTATTTTTTCAAAAGCCATGATATGCATCCCTATCTTTTTCTTTCTTTTTTTTTAGCATAGGGTTTTATTGGGTGAATTTAGCTTTTCCAAATAGGACATGTGGACCAAACCCACATCTTAAGTGTTTCACCTTTTTTTTTTTTTTTTTTTTGTAATATCCCTATATAATTTCTTTTCTAATTCATTTTTTTCTTTCATTCATCAATTTTTTCGATGGTCCCTAACAATATGCAGCCTTTTTCAATAATGTAAATTCCTTTGAAAACTTTCCAAAAAACAAAGACTTGTCATTTTTTCTAAGAACAAAAGAAAACAAACTGAAAATCAGAAAAATGGTCCACTCCGGACTGACATGGGTTTTTTTTTTTAAAGTCAGATTCCCAAACCAGTTGCGTACCATGGCAATGGTTTAGTTCTACCTTAGTAGGAATTCGTTAATCTAACCATTGGCGTAACCCGTCTCAGACCAAATTTCTTCAATCCTACTCAGCGGTTCCGAACTAATAATGTTCTTTGTAATCTCCCTGCCAAGGGCAAGAATAACCCATTACACTGTTTTTCATTTTCTTTTAAAACTGAATTACTATTTAATCTAGCACAATGGCAACAACAACCTATCCTCTTAGCTCTACGTTTCATGGCATAGAGGCTCGTGCCATTGAACGACAACGAATGTTTAACCTTCATTTCCTGCTCAAAGGCCTTCCGATTCTCATCATGATGATGAACTTGATGTCGGAAGGGACATCTAGGTTGGACACAAACCAAATACACTGATGAAAACTGAAAAACCATTGGGTTGCCTCCCAATAAACGCTAAGTCTAACATCTTCAGCTGGACAAAAACCTAGTAAAAACTTTAACACATTTATAAAATGAAAAAATTTGCCTAAAATTCTTAAAATTTGACAAGTGTACTTATTCCTACCCCAAAACCTAAATTGGACAGCATCCTCAATGTAATGCAGAGAATGATAATGCAACATGAGAAAAGTAAATGGGAAGGGATAAAGGAAAGAACCCACCTAATATGGGCCATTATTAGATCCAGTGCCCATCAATTTTGGTAGATCCTCCAGAAGAATTTCTTCCATGTGTTTATCTCTCAATTCTATAAAAGGTTTCAATATTTGACCATTAACTTTGAAAATTTCTCCAGTTTTTGGATTTTCAATATCCACGACCCCATGAAAATATACCACGCGCATTATGAAAGGTCCAATCCAGTGTGATCGAAGTTTTCTTGGAAAAAGGTGTAACCTAGAGTTATACAAGAGAACTTTCATACCTGGTTCAAATGTTTTCCTAAGTATAGATCTATCATGGTTCCATTTCATCCGTTCTTTATGGAGTTTTGCATTTTCATAAGCATCATTCCACAATTCTTCTAACTAATTGAGTTGAAGCTTACGATGGCTACTAGTTGACGGTAAATTAAAATGAAAGGTTTTAATGGCTTAGTATACTCTATGTTCTAATTCAATAGGCAAGTAGCAAGCTTTCCCATAGACTAGCCTATATGGGGACATCCCAATATGAGTCTTATATGTAGTCCGATAAGCCCATAATGTATACAACAATCGTAGAGACTGGTCTTTCCAATTTGGGTTGACTTTCTTTTC
The DNA here is from genome assembly GCA_038049695.1 of Cinnamomum chago. NCBI lineage: Eukaryota > Viridiplantae > Streptophyta > Magnoliopsida > Laurales > Lauraceae > Cinnamomum > Cinnamomum chago. The sequence continues at coordinate 39,720,145 of CP142453.1, read as the reverse complement.
CAAAATCTGTTTAATTTGACGATTTGAGACTTTTACTTGACCACTGGTCTGTGAATGGTAGGGTGTAGCAACCTTATGGGTGACAAATTATTTCTTCATTAGATGATCAATGGTGCTATTATAGAAATGGGTCCCTCCATTGCTAATGATGGCTTTGGGTGTGCCAAATCGAGAAAATATAAACTCTTTCACAAACTTGAACACCACATGGCGATCATTTTTCTTAGTTGGAATGGATTCCACCCATTTGGAAACATAGTCCACCGCAAGTAAAATATAAACACAGCAGAAGGATTTAGGAAATGATCCCATGAGTATGAAGATTTGCCATGTCTTATGTTTATTGATATATAGTCTTGGGATTTATATTGATGATTTGATTAATTTTCCACTGTAAATACTCCTTATCTTGTGATGACAATGTTAAGTTCTCACATTCATGGAGATCCTTGTGTGTCTGTGTGGGAAAAGTTTTAAATTGGTCACTCCGCATGCACATGTTGTGCCCCAAAGCCATGATTATGATTTGGGGGCGTGGAATTTAAGGTTAGGGTCCCATTAGCATACATGAGGTCTAAAACTTAAGGAACTAATGCACCATGTTCTTTAAAATACAAAAGTCAAGCTTTAATACAAAAATGAGCTAAAAGGGCCGTATAAGACAAAAATTAATAATACTCAACATAATTAAGCATGCATGTCATTTATTTACACTTGTTTACTTGCCTTTGGTCTAATTAAATGATATCCTTGCAAATTGAACACGTTTAAGTCAAAATATCAGACATTAGCAAAAAATGCCCAAATCCTACACCAAATAAACCCATCCCCAAAACTCAAGAACGAAACAGTATTTGATTTTAGAGTGTTGCTACCTACACACTGCAAAAATCCCTCCACACACTGTAATTTTTTAAAAAAAAATTAAAAAGAAAAAAACCCTAAACTTCCCCTCTCCCCACCTTCCCTCTCTCCCCCTCCCTACTCCGGCAACCCCACCTGCCGCCGCCCGGCGCCGACCCATCTCCTTCCCATTCCCTTTCTCTCCCTATCCCTGCTCCCAGGTCTTTCGACACCCACCCAAGCTCATCCCCATCCCTAGCCCACCCCCACCATCCCTTTAGTGCTACTGAAGCAGAGTTTGGGAAAGGGAGGGAGAGAGGAAGACTGGGCTGGGAAAGGGGAGAGTGATGAGGGTGGGGGAAAGGGAAAGGGCGGGGAGAGGGGGAAAGGGAGGAAGAGGGAGAGGGCGAGCGGGAGAGGAACAAGTAGAGGGAGGAGGGATTTCGGGTGGGGGCCGACGACGAGCGAGGGGAGAGGGGGTGAGAGGAAAAGTGAGGGAGAGAAAAGGGGAGATAGGGAGAGGGATGGTGTTGCTGGAAAGGGGGAAATGGGGAGAGAGATAGGGAGAGGAAAGAGAGCGAGAGGGATCGGGGTCAGCGACGAGGGTGGCCGGAGTAGGGAGAGAGGGGAGGAGAGGGAGAGGGGTACTTTAGGGATTTTTTTATTTTTATTTTTAAAAAAAAATAGTTGTGTGGGATTTATGCAGTGTGTAGGTAGCCACACATGTTAGGATCTATGGCTGAATTAGGGTCCTAAGCAATAATCTAGAAGGAGGGGATGAGATCTAACCTAGGAAAACTTCGATGAAGCAAAATCATGGAGGGATAGGGCTGCTGTGAGGAAAACCAAGGAAAAGAAAGGGTTGTCAGGCATGGGGAGCCTTAAGCAAGGTGAAGAGAGCTTGAGCGATTGTGTGGGAGTGAAATGGGAGAAGGAAGAAGTGAAGAAGATGGAAGCAACATCAATAGCCGATCTACAATCAGGAAGGCTAAGAGCAAGAAATGAGAGAGAAAGGAAAAAGAAGAAATGAGTCTTTATATAGACTAGAGGTTGAGGTATTTACAAAATCGCTACTTTGTCTAAAGCAACTAGGAATAGTCTTCAAAACAAAGGATGACTGAACCATCAAATGAACTTCCCTTCTCACAACTATCTTTCTAGGAACCACCTCCTCCAAGCCTCAATCCAATCAGAAATCAACCCGCCATAGCCATGGAAATGGATGGATCAACCGCTCCTTGTAGAGTCCGAACCTACAGAGAGGCCCTTTCCATATCCACTACCAATGCATATGGGAACACGGTGTCGTCTTCGATACCTTCCCTACCTTCGTACATCAAACACCCACCGATCCCTGGGACCTCCAAGCTACATGCACCAGTAATTACCTTTGATACTGTCCAATTAGCAGAATCCTGGAAAGCGGTCAATCTATCATTGATTGCTCAATTAAGGGAAGCCTAACTACCAACTTGGCAGATGTTAACTTGATTATTCAAGGTATGGGGTGCACATGGAACAATGGATATTCTGAAACTACAAAACCATTTCTTCCTCTATACATTTACAGATGTTTTAAATATGGCTCGCGTGCGATGGGGTTCACCATGGACAATAACGAGACAACAGTTGATCGTCAGGAGCTGCGTTCCAAATTTCAACCCCACTACTGCTTTCATTGCTCAAATACCGGTTTGGATTATGTTATCGGGCTTCCCCCTAGAATACTGGGAAGAACATCATTTACAGACTATCCTCGCACCTATGGGATCCCTCCTGTGGCTGGATAAAGTCACAGGTCAAAGGGACGAGCTAGCAGGCTGGCGATGTTTGCTCAAGCCCTGATAGAGCTAGATCTTTCTCAAGTGCCACTGGAGGGAGTCTGTATTCGCATGCCGAAGGGTAAACGTTTCCAGAAGTTCATAGTGGAAAATCCTCCACCGTGGTGTGCTGGCTGCTGAAGGTTTCTATTCCAGCAAAATTACTTCTTCTGCCCTACTCAACCCAGGGATAAAGGCAAGGCCCCATTGGAGGACTCAGGCCATCCAACTACACTTGATCGTTGGGGAGGCTGCTGGAAAGTGGCAAGCCTCGGTGGACGACGAAGTTCTCTAAAGGGCATCAACGTAGAAAGTAAATATTCCAACATGGTGGCATACAAGGGGTGACAAGTGAAAGAACCCCAATACAGTCTCTTCTATGACAGCTACCCGCCGGTACAACACCTTAAATAGATTGCAATTGGTGAATGTAGAGTTTTAACCGGTGGGCGATCCAATGAACCCATTATCTCACGTCAGCGGCAGGACTAGGAATGCACGTGGAAACACGAACGGAGGCTCGCGATCGACTGCACTGCACTCACCTTGCTGACGTATAATGTGGGCCTAGTGCTCGTGGTTCGGCTCAGCTCAACTCTCAGTCACACTCTCAGTGAACAGGAAATGTCCACCATCCTATGATGGTAAAGGTGCAACACTGCCTCCCATGTATTAAATGTGGAGAAAGGACATAATGCTATGTGGTGAGCTAATACTACGGAAGGTAAGGGAGTTCATGCATATTTGCAGAAATCGAGGGCGGGAGAGGGGACATTTTTGCATTCTTTTCAAATAAACCTAAGTACCCCAGACGGTATAGGTGATGTCTCGGATTGTTCAATATCACAAGGGGAAACCCCGGATTTACCAACAAGTCAAACTCCCGATGTGCAAATGGTAGACCCTAATGATGATTTGCAGATTTCCATTTCCGAGGCAAACTCGTCTCCGAGAGCAGACGATACTCCACCAAGCTCAAGGAAAGAAATCATTACACCACCACATGTTACAACACCGCCTCTCGATCTTCACTTAAATATGGATGCCAACTGTCCACTTCCGACTCATACCAACTTTCCTTGCAAGGAAGCCATTCCTATGCCTACCAGTGGCAATACTCAACCCATCTTCACATCATCTACTACCTGCAGATCGGATGAATCGCTCCAACAGACTACCGAAGCTAGAAACCCCGTGGGTGTGCCCCTTTCCACTACAAATGTGGCCTCTGGGAAAGGTGTTACCTTGAAGTCTAGTGACTGCACTTCTGGACCACTATTTTTTTTTGTGGGACAGTGACATGAATCTGGGAATTCACCCAATTCCTTTCTTATGGTCTCATCATCAGCTAATATGGATTCAACTGCCTTTCCCGTTGGCCGTTTCCAATACCCACCAACCCTATACCCTGCAACAGCACACCCTTTAAGTTATGGAATTACTGAACATGTGTCAGACTGTTCAGCATGGCTCTTAGAGGACCTCAACGTCCACCCAGCTGCCCAGTATAATGGGTGCCTCAAGTAAGATATTCCACCAAAATATCGCGACAAATATAAGTAAGTCGCAGCAAATGGAAGCACGAGTGGAGCTTGATTGGCTCGATCTAGGCTTCCTAGAGGAACCCTCCTTTGACTACAACCACTAATGGACACCCCCTTCAAACAAAAGCTACTGAAGTCGTAGTTTTTCCTAGCGCGTCTGCAGAAGGCACTTTTTCCTGAGCCAAGTATGGAAATTCATATCCTCCAATCCCATAATTGTTATGAAGATATTGAGTTGGGATGTTAGAGGAGCGGCTAAGAGGCCAATCCTTCCCTTGATTCAAGATGTTGTGCATTTGCATCATATGCCAGTATTGATAATGCTTGAAACTAAAGTCACTACCCAAAGGGCAACTAGAATACTAATTGAAATTCAATAAATCTATGCTGCGAGCAACCTAACCTTTGGTAACGGTTTCTTAGGAGGCATTTGGGTATTTTAGGACCGGGCTGGGATCACACTGAATTAGATGGTGGCCACTAACCAGCACATTACCTTCAGAGGCCAATTAATTGAAGGGGCTGCGCAAAATTTCTTACTATTTGCAGTCTATGCGTCTCCACATTGGAGATGCAAGAAGGAACTATGGCAGTCCCTATCTTCAATTCATAGCAATCACGTCACCAATACTGATGCATGGTTGATGATGGGAGATTTCAATTACATATTGGGGCCTCATGAAAAACAAGGTGGCAGAAGCCCACTTGCTTTGGTTGCAAATAATGAACTGCAGGCTTTCCTCACCACTACGGATAACTCTGACCTATAATATGTGGGGTCCACATATACCTAGAGTAACAGCCGCAGTCCACCTCATAGGATCGTGAAACGCCTTGATAGATGCATCGGTAACAGTGCTTGGTTAAATTATTTTAGACATTTGGCAGTGCATCATCTCCCATGCATTGGGTCGAATCATAACCCAATTCTTCTCACTACTTCTGCCATCTAAAACGCTCACCCAAGTTATTTTTGTTTTGAAAACATGTGGACTAAGCAGCTTGGATTCTTAGACGCAGTCTGTCTAGCATGGGAAACTGCTTCTCGGTCCCAGCAACTTCTTTCTAGCAAGCTTCATTTTTTACAAAACCATCTATTAGGATGGAAACATGAGACTTTGGCTCCTTATATCGGGACCTACATGCCCTGCATCGAAGGATCATGGTATACAGGTGAGTCAACACTATCCTTCATCCATCTACCTCCACTGGCTAGAGATGGATCTACAACATGAACACTCCCGTAAAAGAATTCAACACGAACTGTTCTGGAAACAACGGCCTCGCATCCAATCAATGAAGGAGAGAGATCACAACTCCAAATTCTTCAACCGTGTGGCTAAAACAAACCATCGAAGAAACATGATTCGCTACCTTATAGATGCACAGGGAACCACGAGAAAAACACCTGAAGAACTTAAACAATATTGCTGGGACTTCTATCACGGCATCCATACAGCTTCGTCACATACCCTACCTTCCCAATTATCCTTAACCAGGGCTATCTCTTCTCACATAGATGAGACGGATAACCAAAACATTCTGGCCATACCCACAGTGGAGGAAATAAAAAAAAGGCCACCTTCGCCATAGGAAAGGATAAAGCCCCAGGCCCTAATAGCTACAATGCACTTTTCTACCAAACTTTTTGGAATCTTTTCGGCCCAGATATTATCTAGATGGTATATGAATTCCTTCTTTCAGGTGTCCTAGAGCAAGAGGTCAATGAAACTAGTATCATCCTTATTCCAAAAAAAGATGGTGTAGTTCGACTAGATGACTTTCGTCCTATCAGTGTATGTAATGTTTGCTACAAAATAATTTCAAAGATTCTAGTGAATAGACTGCGACCTTTGCTACCTAAGTGCATCTCTCCTTTGCAAAGTGCGTTTGTCTTGGCTTTGGCTTCTCTGGCCTGGTGGTTGACAGAATCATGTCATGTGTCACTTCGGTATCCTACAAAGTAGTGGTTAATGGAATCGAGACGGATTGCATCCTCCTGATGAATGTCTACGCCAAGGTGGTTCGTTGTCACCATATCTTTACATACTCTGTGGGGGAGGCACTGGCCAGAATGGTTTCGGAGCTCAGCGCTGACAAATCAGCATACTACCCGTCCATTACACCAAGAGAAGATCGAGTGTCGATACTATGGTATGCGAATGACAGTCTTATCTTCATTAGGGCTAATAGACAGTCTGCTTCAAAAATAAAAATAGGTTTTAGATTTATATGGTAGTGAGGTTGGTCAACGGCTAAACAACCACAAACAAACCTGATTTTTAGCAAGAATACTGTCAGACGTATTATCTCAGAGGTAAGATAAATTCTGGCTGTAAACTCGGACACAATCGTGTTCACCTACCTAGGCGAAAGCATTGGCCTCTCTTGGAATGGCAACACCGCAAGGGTGCTAATACATTCTAGAATCATTCATCGTGCTAATCAGTGGAGAGGCACTACACTTTCCTTAGCAGGTAGGCGGACATTGCTACATGGAGTTCTTAAAGCAGTCCCCTAATACTGGGTAGGCCTACATTTTCTATCAAAGAAATGCACCACCAGGATCTCGCAATTACAAGTAGCATTTCTGTGGATGGGCACGTCCACAAAAACTCAATGGACCACGGTGGCATGGACCACCGTTTGTAAACCAATTATTGATGGGGGATTGGGAATTCGGGATGTCGGGATACAAAATCAGGCTGCATTAGCTCACTTGGTATGTCACTTTCTCACCGATTCTGATGCTTGGTGGGCCTGACTACTAAAACAAAAATACCTTCGTTTGACATCCTTTGAAGCTTGTGTTGCCCGTCGATCAGACTCAGTATTATGGAAAGCCATTCTAAAAGCTAAACCATCACCATTGATAATCAAAGATAGGTCATTGGAGATGGGCAAGACGTCAGAGCTCTTGATGATCACTAGGTCCCAGGAGTGGGACTACTCCGACCTCTGTTGTATAACAGAGAACAAGCAATCACCACTACCACCACCACCCAATCAACCTTGAGGATAACAGATTTACTGCACCACACCCAAACTGGAAAAAGCTGGAATGAAGTTTTGCTGCACAACCTCTGGCAACCTCATATCGTCCAAGCCATCCTAGCCATACCCTTGGGTAATATAGATATTAGATGTTGGCTGAATGAACTCGTAGGAACATGCACCTTTAGGGCTTTGTTTAAACATTTACAACATAGCATGCATGACCCGTCTTTGCCCTGGGAGTTGGTATGGAAAATGAGAGTTCTCCCAAAACAAATATTGTTCGCCTGGCGTTTCCTTCTAAACAAACTGCCCACTAGAGCACAAATTGCACAGTGGGACATCAATGTCAACCCTTGCTGCCCATCCGCAGGGAAGAAGAAGAAACCATTGATCACCTACTTGTCTTATGTTCCTTTGCCCGCACCGTCTGGAATCTACACCGGCTCTATTTCTAAACCAACGAGTTCTGTATCCTATTAGTTCTGGCACTAAGCAACACCTGAAAATAAAAGGATAGGCAAAATTCTAATGTGGTACATCTGGAAAGCTAGGAACAAATTACTTGTTCCAATACCACCTAGTTCATCCACGGCATGCACTCTCCAAAACAATTACAGCTATATTTGATTGGAATGTTTCTCATTTGTATGCAGGTCCTAGATCTCACGCAAGTCTAACACCAGACCACTAGATGCCATCGCCTCCAGGCTAGACTAAATTGAACTTTGATGGTGCTTTCAACATTCAAACAGGGACAACGAGCAATGGGGGGTTGGCCAGGGATCCTTAAGGTAACTTACTAATGACCTTCACCAGTGAAGTCAGGGCAGCTCGCCCACTAAAGGCCGAACTGCTGGTCCTACAGAGGGGCATCCACCACCTTGCACAACTTCTCCCTCCTGCGCTTTAAATTAAGGGAGACTGCTTGGTGCTAGTCACCTCTATAAAAAAAATCTATCCACCTGAGTTGGGATCTGATGCCTATGTGAAGGCGAACTATGGATATGCTTGCATCCTTTGCACAATGGACAGTCCATTACTTTAAAAGATCTGCGAACGGAGTAGCGGATATGTTGGCGAGTTATGAGATCCCTGTTCACTCAGCACAGATTGCGGAATTGTCCCCACACAGACTCCAAGCCGATACAAAAATGGAAAGAGCCACTACATACACTCGCTCCCTCTATTACCTCCCTCAAGAGGGAGAATGTGATGTAGGTTTAGGACTTAAGTGTTTGCCCAGTTAGAGTCAGACTAGGGAACCGCTAAAAGCACACAGCACTTGGGCTGGTAATTCATCTACGCAATGCTCGGGATAACAATATGCCTTTCTCACAGCAGTGTCATGGAAATTTTATTGGTCTGCTTTCAAACACAGTTAATCAGAGCTTTGGTTGTTTTCTTTTTTACTTTGGTTTGTCTCGGGGTGATTTTGATATAGCCCTCGTATCTCGAATACTACTTTCTGTAACTGAGGCAATGACACTAATTGCCTCATACCTATGTTGTACCCTTCCTATGCTTTTAATATAATTCCATCCTTTCCGGAAAAAAAAGAAGGAATGGTCTAATGAAATAATGGTCTTTTTTGGCCACCAAATAGGTTTGCACTTTTAATGAAAGTTTCACAAAATAACTTTTTCAATCTAATGAGTCCATTATTGGCACGGTTTTGGAATAGCTAACAATGCCACAACTTTTTTCAAAATTCCAAATGGGTCCTCTAAGGGCCTAAAAAAGGTCTAAAACACTAAAAATTAGGAGTGCACATGGGGCGGTTCAGATCGGTTTAGAAGAGAAACCATCAACCAAACCTAACCCATTGGTTTTTTATTTTTCCAAATAGAACCGAACTGCCCATGTGCTTAAACCGAACCAGTTCGGTTCGGTTCAACTATGGTTTTTTGTTTTTATTTTATTTTATTATTTTTTTCACAAAAAAGTGCAGTTTAGACTTGGTCCATCAAATGGAATGAGGAGAAGTTGTAATGAAAACTAAAATATATTTCATGATTCATTTCAACCAAGGAAGCATACATCAAATGATGGATGAACTCTTTCCATTCATCATCCAGTTGCGTGATTGAATGGATCAGGCCAGGTTCGGCCAACTTTTCAGGCCAATGAGCTAAAATAGTTCAAATCTTTTGGTAAAAAACACCAACAAAATGGTCAGGCACGTACATATTTCTTAACATAAAACTTGGACTAGACTACATTGCTTGATCTAGACCAATGAATTCAACACAAAAGGAACTTTTTTTTTTTTTGCCAACAAGATGGGTTCGAGTGGAATGTAGCCCCAATTTTGAACTAATTGAGATGGGCCTCTTCATAGTTCACTTTCTCTTAAGTCAGACCAAACCCCTCGGCAGCGCAACTAAAAACCCAATAATGCACACTTGTAAAATTTTCATCAAACATGTAACATACAAGTAGTAGAACATACAAGCGCTTCCCCTAAGGCTAAAATAGTCAAAACTCAATACTCAAGTTAATACATACGGTCGGTTTGGCTGAAGCGGTTCACCGTAGGTTCAAACTGATAACCGACCGAAGTAAAGCAGTTTCTATGATTTTCAAATCGTTGACCGAACCGATCTACGTAAGATCGATACAAACCGCCCGATTCGGTTGGTTCGGTCCGATTTTGCGGTGATACTGGATTTTTGTACATCGCTACTCAAAATGATCAACCATTAAACTAACAAGGGGACTTAACTAATTACCATATGATCATACTTAATTCATACTAAATAGTATTAATTGGGATCAGGGTCATACACCCAATTTGAATTCAAATCAAATCCAGCCGCTCCAACCACTCGGGGAGTCTATAAATGGACACCCTGGCTTGCATTGGAATGACGATCTTCAATGATTGCAAAGACATTGAAAAATCCAAGCCAAACCTCTCCCACTTCCTAAAACTTCCTTATCTCAAGTAGGGACTTTGTCAAACTCTGTTCAAAACTCCCAAAATCTTTGATTAAGGTACTTAGCTTTTGGAGAATACCTCTAGAGGATAAACCAAGTCCTAATGGACTTTACCCAAGCATTTTCATTTGAGAATCCAGTCTTTTAAGATTTTCTTTGTCCTTCTCACTTAAGAAGTATGGATATCCTTGATCCTAAACATTATAATTGTGCACGTCCTTTCACTTCATTTTAACTTACCACTTTGAGCCCGGAAAATCCATTGGGCAAGAACCAACAACTCCCTTGGGTTTGCACAAATGCCACCCATGAAAAACAAGTAATGGATTTCATATATGCCTAATTGGCTAAAAAAACGCGTCCTACCCATCAAACCCCTTGGTAAAATCCTGTAGAAAACTTTGGTAGAGATATTCAAATCAAGAATAGCTTCCTCACAAGGAAGAAGAAAATGACAATTTTGCCTGCATTACATTAATTGACTACAACTATAGTCAGTCAGCTAATGGATTGTAATTGTAGTTATTTGCAATTTTTAAGTTCTTTTGTATTTAGTAATTTGAAGTTGTCTAAGAATAGACAGGGGGGGGGGGGGGGGGGGGGTTGTAAAAATGCAAATGTACAGGCGAAGCATTAGGTCCCATGTAAAATAAATGTGACAAATTAATGAAATGATGAATATTTTTGCCATTTCTCTTATTTTCTATTTCTGATGTGGGAAACATGGAGTTAAGCTTGAGAATTTCACAATTTTCTCCAGCACTCACTATTCAACCATGTAAATGAATGAATGTTATATTCAACTATATTATATAAACAATTATGTAACCCACAACAAATTAAGCAACATGAAGATAAAAAAAAAGGCAAATGGAGTTAAATCTTTTTTTCATTTATCCCTCTAAATAATCACAGTAGTTGTATTTTTGGACCATTGGTTAGATCATTTTGAACTTTGGTGGTGATTGCACTCCCCATAAACAACTAAGAATCATATTAAGGATGGGAGAAAATTACCTATTCAATAAAAACAATTACTTTATTTCATATTTGGTTATTGATTGATTGATTGATTTGTTAAATACTCACACAACTAACCACACACTCACCTAGAGTCCCTCACCATTAGCCCTACAACTAGGGATTGATCTTTGATTGACAACTAAGGGAGCCACTTTCATCAGCTAATCCTTCTTTTTGGTTAAAAAAAAAAAAAACTCTTTCCCAATTGTTTTTCGAGTAAAACCCAAATTAGACAAACTAAGGGAGCCACTTTAGTCGTCAGTTCAGGCAACCATGCCCCCAGTGCACCAACACACCCTTCGCCCCTTTCCAAAACCTAATACCTCTTCGGTGGCCGACTAGCAGTTCTCATTGGTGGCCGACAAGCAGTTCTTTTTTCCTAGTTTTATGAGCTCTCCCTCAATTTCTCAACCCCAACTCTCCTCCTCTAATCCCCACCAAGATCCTTCCAGCTCTTCCCCCATACTTGGTGGAGTGTCGGCCTGCGAGCAGCTCCCCAACCAAGTCCAAGCTCTGCAGGAACTCAGGGACCTTGTTCACTTTCCTTTACTGCGATCGAACCATAGCTCATCTAAGCAGAGCAGGCCTCCCTTTCCCAATCTCCTCTCTCTGTCCCAGCACCTCGCCCCTTTTCTAACCCTATCCCATCTCCCTTGGCATCAGCTTCTTCAGCTAACCCCAGTCCTCTGACCCCCTCAACCTCTTTGAACCCTTCCCCTAATCCCCCTTTTATACCTAATCCATCATCTGCTCCCTCTCTTCCCCTTCCTCCAGCCTCTCACCCTCCATGGAAGGCTAACCAGTTGCTTCCCCTAAATAACCACCTGAATCAGCTTCATCATGAACCCTCAGACAACCCCCCCCTCTATCTATGCTAACTACCTATCTCAACCTATATTTTCTACACCTCCTCCCATTCCCCTTCCGGTCCAACTCAATGGAAAACTCACCATTCGGATCCCCATTCAGATGGTAAACTTCAGCAAGCAATCTTTCTCTCACTTAGCTATAGGGAAATTTGTTGGCCGGAGGCCCTCTCTGGAAGCTCTGGAACAATGGTTGATCTCTTTGTAATAGTACAGGGTAATTTTATTTTCAGATTCCATTCTAAGGAAGATAGAGAAGACCTTGTCGGACACAGTCCTCTCCTTATGGAGGGGAAAAAGCTCCTCCTTTGCCCCTGGGCTCCAGGATAAGATGAATCATCTTGGCCATTTGAAGCTCCAGTCTGGATCAGGCTTAGAGGAATTCCATACCACTGCTGGAGTAGTGATATTCTGTTATCAATTGCGGCATCCATTGGCAAGCCTCTTCGTCTAGAAGAAATCACTGCCAGGCAGAGAATGTTCTCTTTTGCTAGAGTTTAGGTGTTACTAAATGTGGCCAGCTCTCCAGGCTTAGAGGAATTCCATACCACTGCTGGAGTAGTGATATTCTGTTATCAATTGCGGCATCCATTGGCAAGCCTCTTCGTCTAGAAGAAATCACTACTAGGCAGAGAATGTTCTCTTTTGCTAGAGTTCAGGTGTTACTAAATGTGGCCAACTCTCCCCCTCCCCCAAGGTCTCTCACAGTTGATCTGGAAGGATAAGATTCAGTTGAAGTCGAAATTCAGTATGAATCCTTTCCCTTCTCGGAATGTCTCTTAGTTGGGCACCTCTCCACTAAATGTCCCTTCAAAATGAAGCCTGGTTTGCTAAAAACCCCTGCTCAAGTGCCGGTCTTGATAGCTCCATCCAATTCAAAGGCGTTAGTATCAGAGGAAGAAGCTACTCTTGAAGCCCCTGCTGATGCAGAGGTAAATGGTTTCACTACCCCAAGGGACTCTAGCTCAACTCAAATCGTAGAAGTCAACTCCAACGAGTTAGGCTACCAATCATCTCAGGTAACCCCAGAAGCTCTTTCTCCTTCTACAGGTCACCTTTTAGACCGAGCCACTTTTGCCACCTCAAATGGCCATCCTCCCCCCACTACGCCCTCTTCGCCTTCAGCCCCTTCCATCCCAATCCTTTCAAGTTTGGTAACAGAGCACCCAGCAACCTCCCCATGTCCCCTCCCTTAAGACAATCCGCTCTCAGCTCTCCCCACGGATCTTGCCTTTGAAATCCTTGAGAAAATCTCGGCCCGCATTATGGGTTGCTCCAACGTATTCTCTATCCTGGAGAATTTCACTTTAGTTGATCCTACCTTATCCACCTACAACCTCAAAAAACTATCAGCAACTAAACCAAGGAAGAAAAGGATCATCCCAGAACCAGTTTCTGATCTGGCCCCTGCTGCTGAACTAGCTTCCACTGCTTCCTCATCTGCTTTTCATAACAGCCCAAAACATGAACCTGTTACCACTTATTCCAAAGGCCACCCTCCAGCTCCCTCCCTCCTCAATCATGTTCCCAACAATCGTCTCTCCATAGTTGTTGACCTCTCCCCTTTCAAAAAGATAGTCAAAAGAAAATCCAAAGGTAAAGGACCTTCCTCTTCAGGTCCTAAGTCAAAAAATCCCCCTATCCCTTCCCACAATTCCGTTGCTTAATGGTTAAAGTTATATTCTGGAATTGTAGGGGCATCTGTAACACCCCTACAAAAACTATGGTTTCCCATGTTGTTACAGCCCGCTCTCCTGACATCCTCTTCCTCTCTCAGCCCAAGACCAACCTGGACTCCTTCTGTAATGGTCCCCCCTCTTTGGCCTTTCCCCCTCCTTCTCCAACACAAAAACTCTATGTGGTCCCTTTGTAACCAAAATTCAACTTTTTCCTTTAACCTTCTAGACCACTCTTCCCAACACTTATCTATCTCTATCTCAGCCTCTACCTCCTTTCCCCCTAATATTATCACAGGTATCTACGGCTCTACAGATTATAGGCAAAGAAAGAACCTTTGGGATTATCTAGTAAACAACCCCTTCTCCTCCATGCCTTGGTGTGTGATAGGAGATTTCAATGCCATCCTCCTAGCCAAAGAAAAACTAAGCCTTCACCCTCCATCTTCCATATCTGTTAAGGAATTCAGTGAGATGGCTTTGGCTGCAAGCTTGTCTGATCTGGGGTATAGAGGTAACAGTTTCACTTAGGCAAATAATAAGCAAGGTCGGGCTTTTGTGGCAGCTAGACTCAATAAAGTTTTTTCCAATTCAAATCGGCTTCACTCATATGTGGACCCTGTGGTGAAACATTTCCCTCGCTTATGCTTAGACCACAACCCAATTATCCTAAGTAACAAGCAATGCCTCCTTTCAAAAAACAGGCCTTTCAGATTTGAGGAAAAGTGGCTCTCTCATAGCTCTTTCACCAAAGTAGTCGAGGATAGCCGGGCGACCCCTTGCAATCGCTCTCCCCAGTTCATTTTGGCTACCAAACTAAAGACCCTTAAGCAGAACCTCAAGACTTGGAGTAAAGATGTTTATGGCCATTTTAAGAATCACATAGCAGAGGCTGAATCCCTTGTTTTGACAAAAGAAATTGCATTTGAAGCTCGGCCTAGTGACTCCCTTCTCAGGGACCTCAACCAAGCCAAAGCCTCTCTCCATAACTGGCTCAATGTGGAATCTACCCATTGGAAACAAAGGGCGAAGGTTAATTGGATCCTCGAAGGGGATAGAAATACTAAATTCTACCACCTTTCAGCCAAGGTTAAAGGAATTCGCAATCATATTGACAAGATCATGGTAGATGGCACTCTCTTTGAGGATGACATCCAGATTAAAGACAAAGCAGCCTCTTTCTTCTCTAACCTTCTCCAAGCTAATTCGGACATTCCTGAAGAAGACCTTTTCCTCTTGCCTGGCCCCTCTATCTCATATAAGCAATAACAGTTCCTAGTCGTTGTTCCTAATTCTGAGGAAATTAGAAAGCAGTCTTCCACCTATAGAGGAGCAGCTCTCCAGGGCTGGATGGGTTATCAGGAGCTTTCTTTACCAGTTGTTGGCACATTGTGCGTAGAGAAGTGATAGCAGCGGTCTCCCACCTCTTCTCTTCGGGTAGGCTGTTGAGAGAAACAAATGCCTTTTTTTATCACTCTATCCCAAAGATTTCTTCTCCAAAAACCTCCTCAGATCTTAGACCAATCAACCTCCTGAATTTTACTTACAAAATTTCCTCAAAGATTCTAGCTTCTAGGCTCTCTACCATCCTCCCCCATCTCATCTCCCATAACCAAACTGCCTTTGTTAAAGGAAGAAGTATTCATCATAATGTGGCCTTAGCTCATGATTTTATCCAAAAGCTAAACTCTAAGATCAGTGGAGGATCAGTCTGCCTTAAGCTGGACATCTCTAAGGCCTTTGACAAGCTCCAGTGGAACTTCCTCTTCAGAGGCCTAAAGTTTTTCAACTTTTCTCCTGCTTGGATCAATTTGATCAGACAGATGATCTGCACCACTAAAGGCTCGGATCTTATTAATAATAGCCCTTCTAGATTCTTCTCTTCATCATGTGGTCTTCGCCAAAGAGACCCTCTGTCTCCTTACTTGTTCATCCTAGCATAGGAGATCCTAAGTCTTCACATAGAGCAGCTAAAGACTTCTGGGAAAATTGTGCCTATCTCTCCTGTTCCTTCCACTCCCTGCCATTTGCTCTACGTAGACGACATCTTGCTTTTCCTAAAAGCATATAAGCCTGGGCTATGTCATTTAAAAGAGTTGTTGTCCAAATATCAAGCTTCATCTGGTCAATGCTTCAACCTCTTGAAGAGCAACCTATACATGGGGAAATGCTCTACTAGAAGAGCCCAAATGATTTCAGACATATTCTCTATCCATCAGGCCTCCCTTCCCTTTGCTTATCTAGGAGTCCCCATCTTCTTTGGTACCTCTAGACATCACCATTTTAACCATCTTTTGGATTCTTTTAGAGCTAGGCTTGATGGTTGGAAGGCCAAATGGCCATCCTTTGTAGGAAGGCTGATTATGGTCAAGCATGTGCTCTCTTCTATCCCCCTTCACATTTCCCTTGTTATCCCCATCCCTAGCAAAATCTGCCTGCAAATTGAAAGACTAATGCATACCTTTCTGTGGTCCTCCAGCTCAGATAAAAAGAAGAGTAATCTGGTGAAATGGGAAAAGGTCTGTGTGTGCCTAAAGCAGAGGGGGCCCTTAGTCTGCGTAGGATAAAGGAGTTCAATAATGGTTGTTTGTTGAAGCTTGGCTGGTCTGCTGCAACCTTTGATTCTCTTTGGCCTTCTTGGTTCCGTGGGAGATATTTTAGGCACTATCCTATTTGGTTTTCAGGTAACACAAAGGTTGGATCCTGCATCTGGAAAAGGATCAAATCCTTGGCTCACCTTCTGCAGCGTGGTAGCCGCTAGAACCTGGGGAATGGTTGCTCCATCCTGTTGTGGCACGATAAGTGGATTGTCCAATTTCTAATTGCTCAAAGATTTCCCCTCTTTCATTTCTCTAGTAATGACCAGGTAGTGGACCTCATCCAGGGTAACTCATGGTCCATTCCTGCTACTATTCCTGCGGAGGTTCGTAGCTATCTCCTTCAACAAACAAATCTTATGCCTCTCTTTGGTACCTCTGCTCCAGATAATCTTTCCTGGATTGGAGCTGCTTCAGGGGCTTTCACTCTTAGGATTGCCTGGGACACTTTAAGATCGAGAGATGCTGCTATTGATTGGGATGGGCTAGTTTGGAACAATATCCTTAATCCAAGGCTTTCTTGCTTCAGCTGACGCCTTCTTCTCAGAAAAACTCCTACAGACAATTGGGCCATGCAAAAAGGATTCTCAATGGCTTCCAAATGCCACTCCTACCACAGCAGCAATGAAACATACCTTCACCTCTTCTTTTTCTGTACTCTGGCTCATTAGTTCTGGCATTGGCTTCTTAGCCTAAATGGCTTGCTCATAGCCTCCCCCATTTCTACCTCTTTGGTTTGGTCTGCCCTTTCCAAGGTTGTAGATGGCCATGGAAGAAAATCTACTGCTGCATTCTTCTTCCAAGCCATCTACATTCTCTGGTCCCTTCGGAATGCCGCCAAGCATCGTAGCTTAAGGCCATCCCTGCAAAAGGCGCAACTGCTTTTCTTTGGTTTCTGTAGTGGGATGTTCTCTTCTTCTTCTTCTGGTAAGTCAGCCCCCTCTCATCCTATTCTGAGGTCCTTGGGGTGGGGAGTTTAACTTGCTCTCATTTAGGCTGTTGCCCCTTCCTGCATTTGGTTCCCTTTGAGCTTGGTCTCGGGCAGTCTGGCAATGCAGGATTTAGTACTCTTTCTTATTTCCTATGCTTGCCCTGTGCAGTGGAGAGCAATTCTGTTTTGTGCTTGTTTTGCTCTAATGTGGAGTTCTCCCCTTTCTGCTAAGTGATGTGAAGTGTGGATTTTGAAATTGATAGGAGCTTTTCTGTGTAGTGTTTTTCTGTGTGCAGTGCATTGGATAATGTCTGCTTTGTGGTATCTTTCTCTCTGAGCAGTGAAGTCCAGTGTAGTTGTAGTGTGCAGTTTCAGGATCTCCTGGACAGTGCTTTGGTCTCTACCTTTTTGTTCCAGTTGTTGCTGCCTTGAGCTCTGTTCTCATGTTTTCCTGCAGGCTACTTCTGTTCAGTCCTGCTAAGATAGTGGTGGCCTTTCATTTCTGCTGCACTGTTCAGCTAGGGGACCTCCTTGAAAGTCCGTGATCCGAAACCTAGAGGGGGGGGGTGTGTGAATAGGGTGAGCTTCAATTATGATCAATTTTAACTAATTTTAACTTCTTTAAATTAAACTAGTCACAAGTGGTGATTAAGTAAATAAATGCGGAAGCTTACAAAAACAATCACCACAAAGCATGCACCATCACATAAGGATTTATAGTGGTCCGGCCTCAATGCCTACATCCACTACCGGCTTGTGATCCAACACCCCACCGGATTTCCACTATTTATGCTTTTCAATAGGCTAAGCAATAACCTTTACAATATGCTTTTCAAGGCTAAGCAATAACCTATACACTATGCTTTTCTTAGGCTAAGCAATAACCTCTTCAACCAAAAGGTTGATTATCTCTCTAAGTAGTGTCTATAATACACTTGATGGAGATACAATTAATAGCTCATTACAATGCCTCTTAATTAGGCAGATATGAAAGTGAAAATCTAATTCACACACACACACTATGAATGTAAAGATGAATGCACAATGTGTATGTGTGAGGACCCATTCCTAGAAATACCTAGTGGGACCCAATTTGACCAAGTCAACAATAGGTTATCCTATTTAATAGGTGATTAGCATGAATAGTTAGTAATTTCCTATTAATTAAGCCTAGTTTATAAGATTGAGACTCTTATAAGATTAATAGTGGTTTTCTTAGAATTAATTAACCAATTAGAGGCCTTAGTTGTAATCCTAATTATAGATGAGTTTTTCTTAGAGAGTTGTGCAATTGACCTTAGAATGACCCAACTATCTATGACCCAACTCATTAGCCCATTTATCATATGAGGGTACTCTAGTCTTTACTACCACAACTTTTCCCTCCTTTTTAGAAATCCCAATACCATAAATGACCTTGGCTCCTTTATTCTCTACCTAGTAAACATGAGCACTTTTGTCATAATAAATAGCCTACCTTTATTACCCTTAGGCTCCTTTATTTACAACCACTCATTTGAGGATACTTTAGTCATTATATGTGGATACCTAAATTACCCTAGTCCTTATCCTTTATTTCTATTGGCAACCAAGGACCCTTTGGTCATTCTATTTTAGCATTCCCCAAATACCCTCATCCTTATCCTAAACTTACTCTAGCAAGGGAGGGCATTTTGGGCTATAATCCAACCAACCCCTATAAAAGAAACCCCCCTTATCTCTTCCTTTCATTTCACTACAATTCCCTCCCATCTCTCTCTCTCTCTCTCTTTCTAAGTTAGAGATTATGGTCTCTCTCTAGATCCTAGCCCTCCAATTACTAGAAGCAAGAGCCTCATTTACATCTAGCCATCCACAAGCTAAGGAGTTCATCTCATCTCCTAGATTTCTCTTTCCTCTCCAAGTAAAGGTAATCCTCATTCACTATTTCCAATTTCCTTGTAGTATACCTCTTTCCCTTAAATTTCCCTTTCTTATGCACTTCTATCTTTGGGAATGGATGTAGAGATTATAGATTCAGCCATTGGGGTGATCTTAGAGCTATTGGAGTGGAGCCCAAGCTATTTGAGGAGATTTCTTCCTAATTAGGCAAGTAGACATGCTTAGATTCTTTAATTAAATTAATTAATATGCTTAGATTGTTAATTACTATCTTTTATGGTTATTTGGCATGATTTCTGTATTTAGATGGTATTATGCATGGATAGTTGTTCTAAGCCCTTTCTTATGTGTTATTGGCCATTGATGGATGTGAATCCCCCATTTGGAAGATCAATGACCCATTTGTAATGAGATCATGATGAGGGAGGTGTGTTTGATGTTTGGAAGTGTTTGGTGAAGATCTGGGTTCCATTTGATGTAGTTTTGATGGAAAATGAAAGAGGGCAGGATGTTGAAAATATGGATTTCGTGTGTACTCGGTCGACCTGGTCACCCAGGATGTCGACCGAGCACACAGGGGACTTCTCCTCGACTGGGAGCAGAAAATGGTCTTAGGGTACAGAACTCAGTGTACCCGGTCGACCGGCCAAGATGCCCGATCGACCGACTACACTGCAGTACCCCCACCCGCCAGATGTTTGTAGAAATTCCTACAGTTTACCCGATCGACCGGGGGACCCTCCAGGTCGATCGAGGACACTGCAGACAGTGTTTTCCTGTCTCCCAGTTAGCTGTCCACCCCTACAGTGTAACAGGTCGACCCGGGGACAATGATGTCGACCTGGTACACTGCAGATGGCCATTTTCCCAGATTTGGATCCTCTTATGATTTGACCATGTGTGGGCCCCGTTGACCTTCCACTTGGACTGTCTGGGATACGCGAGACACGAGTCAAGGGCCGGGCTTAACCTTGACCCTTGTAGCCATCTAAGTAGGGTCTTGGGTTGTAAACGGAACCCGATTCAATGGTTATGGATGTCTTATGATGCTAAATACCTACAGGAGCACCAAGGATACATAATAAGCATTTGGGGCTCCGTGATCATTGTCTTAGGTGAAGTGGGACCCTGGACCCGAAGAGAGGGGCAGTGATTACCAATGTATTTGTGATATGTGATACTTATATTGTGAAACGGACACTAAGGCTAGCTGGTAAGTCCGAACCTTGGATATAGGCCTCGAGAGATATTACAAATCAGAGCATTGCACTTAGACTTTGATCAATGATCACAGTCCATACTGGATACTTATATTGAGAACTTAATGGTAGATACTGATAGATGGACTGTATAATGAGATAATACTAATTAAGCGTATAGAGAAGCGGAGTTTATAAGGGTATGCATTATTAGCTGTTGAGAATCACAAGGATGGATTAACTATACTCGAACTTCGTGCCTCGTACCCTTGACTATTATCATCTCATATTAAGAATAACAAGGCTATCTAGTTCGGCGTAACCCCACATAGTGATCTATAGGATTTTATGGACGTACGATTGGTCTACCGAGGGTTATGATGCCGGCATGGACATTGATATTGAGTGTTGAGTGATTGAGTACAGTATGTACCAATGAGTGATCGGGTACCGAGACTGCGGGCATTCAGATCGGGTACATGTGGACGAGTGTTGATGTTGATCTAGCACGTAAGACCAATGACTGGGACTTGGCAGTAGCTATGGATGAGTGTTGAGGTAGATCTAGCACGTAAGACCAATGACTGAGACTTGGCTATGGCTATGGATATTGATGGACTCTTGTACGCTCCTATTCGATGTGACGGTAGTGATGAGTGGCTATGACCCCCTATGGCTAATGTCCATCGACAGTTGTTGGGACAACGACGATGAGCTGGCTCTGACCCCTCACGTCCCTTGTACTTCAACTATGGACGTACCTTTATATGCTTTTGTGAATATATGTATTGAGTGTATGATTATTATGTATCATGGATGCTGTTATATATTGTCTTTAATTGCCGACATTATTACGATTGGATCTTGACACGATGGTTACGTATATGGCAAGGTTACTTCCTCAGGTTATCTATACTACTTGTGACTCTGATGTGCTCGTATGATTTATATGATGTCTTGATGATGATGGCTTCTCTTATCTACCTAATATGCTGTATCAAACATCTGTTATATAAATATCTTGATTATCGTTCATGCACTACACTCCACACTGTTTTTCGTTGCACTTTGATATTCTATATTTCTTTGGTTATACTAATCACGCAGGTACAATTTGGATCAGGTATGGTTTTCTTCCCTATCTATTAATATAATGTATTGCCATCTAAACATGCCTATTTGCCTGGCTCATTGAGCCTGACCCAATCCTTGGTGTTTTCAGGTATCTTCTCTTTCGCTTTCTTTGATTGGTAGAATTGCTTGGCGACTGATCCATTGCCGCGGGGTTCAGAGAATGATGCAGTTGGTGCATCGAGAGGCGTCTGACACTTAGATCTCTATTCTTTCCTTTTCTTGTAGCTGGCCGTGTCGGCCTAGGATTGAATAGTTAGTTTAATTACGGAAAGTACCTTGTAACCCCTTAAAGTGAAATAAAATTTTTAGGGTTTGTCCAATTACTTGCTCATATGAGATTCACACTTGATTATATTATTGGATTTTCCACATCTCTTAGGTACTTTCTTGTAGCACCCCAAGATTCGAGGCGCCGGGATCTTGGGGCGTTACAGTATGTATGATGTCCTCAATCAATTTGAAAATGAAAGCTCATAAATGTATGCCAAAGGCTTTTGAAAGTTTTAGCTCATAAAAACATTTATGATTGAGGAAAGAATGCCAATCACATGTTAAAAATAACTTGTAAAAGATATACATATGTATTCTAAACAAGTTGTGAAATTCTAAGAACAAAACATGTGATGCATAGGGATGTCAATCAAATTAACAATGTAGCTCAATATGTGTATGCTATAAGCATAAAACATAAAAATAGATTTGATTGATGTTAGGGGACAAATCATATGTAATTATAAATTCTACTTGAAAATGATATACCTATCAAAGCAAGGCAAGTTGTGAAACTTTAAAATAAAAGTACATATGATTTGTGAAGTTGTTGAATCCAAAACATAAGATAGATTTGAAAGAGATTTTCTTAAGATGAAAAACAACAACCATAGATTCAACCAAGTATAAGAATCATGTTACATATAATTTCAAAGCCATAAGATAGATTTGAAAGAGATTTTCTTAAGATGAAAAACAACAACCATAGATTCAACCAAGTATAAGAATCATGTTACATATAATTTCAAAGATGTTTTCATTAACATGATTTACTTAGACATACCAATTTAAGCACTACTTTGATTGAATCAAGGTGATGCATCCAAAACAATAAATCAATTCAAAACATATACGTGTTAAGGACACAACAAAACATAGTTTATCATGCTGGAAAAGATTTACCAATAATAAAGCAAAGCATGACAACATATGGTTAAGGAAAGTGAAGCTTACTTAGTGATTTAACTCAATGGAACCAAGCTTTAGCTTTCCAAATGACCCATTTCTTCCCTTAGCTCATTTCCCTTTGATTAGCCTCAAAATATCTCAATGAGGGCCTAAAAATTGCTAACTTTTGACAAAGGAATGAACTAGTATTTATAGCCAAAAAGTGCTGAACGGCTCTTCCCCGGTCGACCTGGCCTTTCCCCGGTCAACCTGGCCTTCAACGGTCATCAAACTGACCGTTTGAAAAGAAGCCCAACGACTCTTTACCCGGTCGACCCGCAGTGGGCTCGGTTGACCGAGCACACTGTAGGTCGACCCGGGCCAAGTGACCAAATTTCCTAAAATTGCATATTTCAAAGTATTTTCTTGTGGGAACTTTTGGGCCACTGAATCAAGCTTGGAAACATGTTTTAAATCAAACTAAGAGGTTTAAAAACATGAAATATAAAAAGTCTAAAATGATTTGAAAGATTTAAAACTCATAGGCTTACTTGATTCATAAAACTTCTTTTCAAATAAAAATGCATCCAAGTTAAAAATCAAAACATGCATAAATCAAAATTTCTAACAATGCATGTGTAAATCAAGATTTCAAGTTTTTCTAAAACAATGTATGTGTGAAAATTCAAATGATGCTAGAATGATAATGCATCCATCAAATTGCAATACACAAAATTCCTAACACTCTTCTATCCAGCGATTATAGTGATGGAGCTGGTCTCAATTGCTTCAGTAATGCCTCTTGGAGTAAAGTTTTTTTTTTTTGCTTCTCCTTTCATTTTTTGATTTCCTATAATTCCTTCTCTAGTTCCAGCAATTTTGTTTCCAGAGGGGTTCAGCCTTTCTGTTTCTAGTGGTGCCCTTTTGTTTTGTTTGCTGCCTCTTTGTTGTTTTTTTTCTCCTCTTTCTATTGCAAATTTACCATTCAGCGTAAATAAATAAATAAAAAACCTTAGTCGTCAGTTACTTCTTTTTTTATATTTATTTGTTTATTTGGTCGGGGTTTGTTACACTTTTGTGTTAACATTTGTTGGGACTTGGGATAGACATTGATAAAATTAGAAAAAAAAAAGGATCTTCTATAGAGGCATGATAATTATTTAGTGAAAATATTCATTTGAAGATCAGGAACTTAATTAGATTTTAGATGAATTTCAATTTTTTCTCCACACTTGATATGGAGAAATTTCATACTGTCTTGCATATCATGGTTAAAAAATGCCAACTTGTGGTCAACCAAACAACATATTATGCATATTACATTTGATTTTTTTGCAAAAAGATGGGTAACAACTAAACAATAAATAGTTAAAGACGCAAAGATAAAAAAATTTTAATTAGTCAAAACTAAAACAACCTTATATTCACATAGCACTAATAAGCCACACAAATAAACAGTACTCAAGATTACTTCCCAAGTGCATAAGGTCTAGACAAATTGAAACCCACAAATAAATGATTAGGAAGTACCCCTTATGATTCTCAATATATTTAGGTACCCATTTGTCAATAGGTTTTACAATCTTATGCGTTTATAAGATTATAAACCATTTATGAAATGATATGGTATGAATGAAAAAGATAACAATAGACTATCACACACTGTTTGCTATATAATATAATTATATATTCCCATGTTTAAGAACTAAGTTGAAGTTGCTATTTTGTAAAAATTATTAGCTCCTTTGTTCAAACTTCAACATGTTTAGTAACCAGTGTAGATTTGCATTTGGCTCAATATATGCTCAAAGTTATCAGTTGATCTCTCAATTGGATGGGTGTGGGTTCCTTCATAAGTAGTCACTACGACCCCTTCATCCTTGGAAAGGCGTTGAACTTGCTTCTTGACGTTGCAATCTTGATTGGTACATCGGTAGTAGCTTCTGCAAGCAATATGAAATATTATGGACAATAATGTGTCAAATAGTGATATGTCCTTATCTAAACTACAGAAAGATGTTTTTGATAAACTCTGAATTACATTGGTTTATATAGAGAGTGAAGATAAGAGAAGGAAATACAATCAAATCAAATCAAGATCCTTTCAAATAACTCAAAATCTAATGATAATATATATTCTATCTTAACTGGTTCTAATAAATCCTATGTCCTTAACACATGTATCCTAATCACATGTTCCTTTCAAAAAGGATCATGCCAATGGCCAAATTAAATACAACTCACTGATTTTGGTTGTTGTCCTTCCAAAAACACTCTCTACTTTATAGGTGCTCATCATGTTTCTGTAGAGTCCATCATTATCGCACTCTGCTAGCTCTTTTTGAATCAGTAAGCACTTGTGGCCGACTGGATCAGATAAGAAGATCCTGAGGCTTATATGAACGCATGAATGCGAGGGGATGTTTGATATTTATTTAGGAGAAAAACATATTAATGAAGCGCTAGGACCATGGCCGGTCCAATCATGAGATTGCTAACAGCCATAGCTCAAAACCAAGTAGAATTTGTAGAGACTACATTTTCTTTTCCACAAATCAATTCAAAGATTACATTTATTTAAAGTGCAGAGATAAACAAAGGAAATGTAATCAAATAAAGAAACTATTCAAGATCCTTTCAAATAATTCAGAATTTAATCTAAATATCTTCTATCATAATGTTTTCTAATGCATTCTATTTAACACGTATATCCTTATATAATTAGAATTGTTTTAACATCTGGGCTTAGGAAAGTGTCTTATTCTACAACTCGAATTAGGTAAGAAAACAATATCATTCAATTGGAATGGTCCAGGGCACTTACTCTCCTACCTTCAATCTTTGCCGTAACTATTTTGAAAAAAAAAAGGGACTCAATTTGTTGATTAGAAACGACAAGTAGAACGCAATGTAATCTTGAACTATTATTTGTGATCTATTATTTCAATAAAAAATTGAACAATTTGGGTTACAAATTTGGGCCAATTGCAGTGAGAAAAGTAGAATGCAATTAATGGGATTTGATCCTACCACTCATTGTAGGTAGAAATGAGTGGAGAAGTGTACTGTCTCCTTTTGAGATGGGAGAAGTGAAAGTTTTGTTCCTGAAAATGATCTCATTTATACATACAATATTGTTATTTTCAATTTTTTTATTGACCTATTAAACCCAAATGATTCATTTCTTAAATGTTTATAAATTTTGATATATATAAAAATCTCGCTCTTAAATGTTCAAATTTTTTGAGATATATAAAAATTTCGCATATATAATTTAAATTGTTTACAGTTTACTCATATGAACATGGTGTTTTCAAATAAGCACGGTATTGTCTTTCATAAGTGTAAATGTTACGTATGTAAAATTTACACCACAAAATCTTACATAATCTTACATATATAAATCTCTTTTCATGTGCTGTGTAAATAATGAGAGAGAGAGAGAGAGAGAGAGAGTAATCACCTGGAAATCTCACCATTCAACATGATTGGATGAGCCAAATAAAAAAAGTTTAAATCAAGCCGACGATAAGATATTGGAAATCAAGGTCATACATGCATGGGAAGTAGTGTAGTCCATGAACCTTTCAACATGATCAGATGAGCCAAAATAAAAAAAAGTTTAAATCAAGCCGACGATAAGATATTGGAAATCAAGGTGATCATACATGCATGGGAAGTAGTGTAGTCCATGTTGTGAATCTCCAATCCCTCCAATCCCACAATCAACGTACCAGAAGATTAGGCCAAAGAACCCTTAACTATTATCTATTGCAGAGTCTTGCCCACAACTTTGAATTAATCAAGTTTCATCATTTGTTAACAAATCCATTTAAGCCTTGTCTAGAAACCTTCATAAATCGGATATCTTTTCATTTAGATGTCAGAAAGCAATTTCACTTATTTACATAGAATGGGAAAAGTGGTAAATAAATAGTTGTATAATTTTACTTAGTTATTGAGACACCTACCTTCCATATAAACAAGCAGGGACTTAGGTTAGTGGGAGTGTGGATGGGTGTGTCATGAGTACTTACCTTTCCTTACAAAAAGGGGTGTATAGATGATTCAAAAGAGAAAAGTTTTAAGGTTACCTTCTTCAAAAAGTAAAAGGTTTACCGACAACTCAAAAGAGAAAAATTGTAAGGACTGTTCCAACTGCATAAGAAAATTTGAACATAATATTCTTCTTCTTTGATGGGCTGACCAAGTAATGTTAAGATTGAATGCGTAGAATTAAATACTATCACAATATTTTTAATTTTTGCACCTATATTTTATATTATCAAGTAGGGACTTTGTATAATCAATGGCTTTAAAATACATTATACAAAGATAAAATATATAAACCGTAATATCAATTTTGAAAGTGCAAGGAGATATAATTTCTATGAAAATCAAAGCTCAAGAGATATAATAAAGATATTTATTTTTATCTTTGGTTCAATAATTAATAAGGATGAAAATACTAGGGAGGATATTGAACATGGGATAAAAAATAGACTGTTAAAACAGAGACTTGCTTTTGGAGTGTTTTATAATTGGTGCATATCAACAAAATTGAAGAAAATATTTTACAAGATAATGACAATTAAACCACCTTTGACCTTGAAGTAAAATATTGGCCAAATATAATATAACACATGCAAAAATAAGTGCAGCAGATGTGAGAATGATTTTCGTTTCCTTGTTGTGGAAAAGCAGTTCTAACCCCTAAAAGGAAATGCTTCTCCACGAACTTTAGGAAAATCATTTCAATGTTTTTTTTCCCTTTTTTTGGATGAAAAATACTTGAATGAACTGCAAAAAATTTATAAAAAAAAAATGGAGCCTTTTTTGTAATACGGAGGAACCCTCGGCATTACACAAATGTAATTAACCACTACTACTGCAATCCCTAAACTTTACTTGTAGGTCCTTCATACACAACCTTTTTTCAACTCATACACCATATACATGGTATATGTCCATGCCATTTTGGGTCATCCAAATAAGGGTCATCTATGGAAGGTGCATATGGTAGTATGCTTGATATTATGATCCTGATTATCCAATATGTAGCCATCAAATGTTGGAGTGCTCATGGACCAGGTTGGCATGAGCCAAACTTGCTTTGGGCTTGGCTTGGGTCTTAGGTTCTAGTAGATGGGTCGGGCTCGGAGTTTTTTGTTGGGCATAATTAATAGGCTGAGCTTGGACTTGGTAGTTGAGAGACTGAAGCCTAGCCTAGGCCGAATGTAAAAAATAACTTAAGATTTCTCACACAACGCCACATGAGCAAACCAGTTGAGCTACAACATGGGACATTGCAAACAATCACTTCTTTTTTTCTTTTATAAAGCAAAATTGGGCCAAGCTTCGGCTAAGTCTTACTCAGGAGGGTCGGGCTCAGGCTACCCACTTCTGGTTTGGGTCAGGCTTGAGCTTATAATTTAGCAGTCGGATTGGGCCTGGGAACATTCCTTAGTCCGGCCTAGCCTGGCCATTAGGGCTGTCAAAGGGCCGAGCCCGAGCCCAGGCCGGGCCGGGGTAAGCCCTTACCCTACCCTCATATATGTGGGCCGGGCTTAGGTCAAGTCAAAGCCCTCAGAGCCCATGGCGGGCCTACAATATTGAAGCCATTATCCTACCCTCAAGGGTCAGGGCCGGGCTAGGGTCAGGCCAGGGCCGGAAAAAATGATTATTTTTGTAATATTATCATATATAATTATTCTTCTATACCATAATGCTAACCTACCTTTATTCGAGGGGCAATGTAAAAAATCAATCTTTTTGTAACACTTCTAAAAGAATATACAAAACAAGTTACTTCATCATTTTATAAAAAATATTAGTTAGGATTAAATGAAATAAAGTAATGTGATAGTATTGTAACATGAAATTCGGAAATACACTTTTAAATACCTTAACATACTAGCAGTAGTTACATAGTTTAAATAATGTGCTCGATTTTGTTTGCTTTCAGTCTTAATAGTTTAAATAATGTGCTTGGTTTTGTTTGTTTTCAGGCTATTATTAAAATTGTCACAATTGAAGTTTTGCTAGTTGTTGCCTTTTTTTACTAGTTCATGTTCTATATATTTTTATAAAGCAATAATGTGAACCATGAGAACATGTTTGGTAAGTCGTGTCTGACTCAATTAAATTTACTTTAAATAGGCATTCGACTTATTCAAAATAAATTATTTGTGTATATGGTTCAAATAAACATTCGACCACTCTTGAGTTAGCATTAACCCTAACTTGTAATTCTTCGAAAAATCACCCTTGGATTTTATAACAAAACAATTAAACTTTAAATACCGAAGATGAATGATGAAGATGATTTGATTCATGAGTCACAAACTTTTAACTCCGGATGTGGGATCCACATGAATGAAACAACAATAGTCATAAAAGTAAGGGTATAGAAAGAAATTGGCATCGATCAATAGTTAGTAGTTGAAACTCAACCTCACTTAATGATAATGTTAATGATCATCTATCTAAACTCTTAACCTTCAATAGTTTACATTGGTGAAATTCAATATGATGAATGACAACTTGAATTCCCTTTTCATTGAAGAATATGTCCGTGTTGGGCAAACATAGAATCAAATATATCATTCATATGATAACATAGAATTAAATACAGGTGGCAATATTGTGATCTATGGGGATATCCATTAAAATTCTTTCTAAGCCTTGGTTATTATTTTTTGATAAAATATTAAGTCTCTTTCATTAATTGCTAATTAGAGGAGTTCTTTATATATATATTTTTTAAAATCACTATGTATAAATATATATTCTATATTATACATATTATTTGTTTTATATATTAATAGACAAAGGGCCGGGTCGGGCCCTCCTCGGGCTTGCTAAGTCAAGCCCTAGCTCGGCCCTGAAGGCTGCGGGCTTTTCAAAATCGGGCCCTACCCTACCCTCGGGCTTTAGGACAAAAAGAAAAGCCCGCGCTTTGAGGGCTTTTGCGGGCCGAGCCGGGCCGGGCCTCCTCTTCAAAGGGCCGGATTGACAGCCCTACTGGCCATGAACAACATACCCTTAATCAAATAGACTATAATAAGGAAACTCTTGGGGCCTAATTCCAGTTTATGATAAAAGGATACTTTCCAAAATAACTGATAGAAAAAGTAATCTCACAAGAGAAGAGATTGAAAGAAATACCGCAAGTAAGAGAAGAGATTGAAAGAAATACTGGAGATTTATTATTGTTTGCGATGATAATGTTATAAGAGCAGAAGAAGTAAATATAACCCCAGTTTGGACGACAACATGGGTTTTAAAACCCTAGAGTTTCCTATTAATTGCATTCCAAAGAGGATTAAACTCCTTATTACTCGAGGTTTAAGAGTACTCCTTCCTCTTCTAGACATCCTTGGTAAGCTTGGGTATGCTTGGACTTGGTTTGCTGACCTTTTAACTATCATGTCCCTTACACTCCCTCTGGAGGGAGGTGATGTCACTTTAAGCTTGAATTAAGAGATTGAAAAGTCGCTTTTGGTGAAACATTAGTAAGTATATTAGCTAATTGATATGACGAGGAAACGAAAGCAAATAACAAGCTCTTTTGAAGCTAGGGACTGAACTAGGGGGCAGGGGGTGACCATGCAACCTCTCGGCCCCCTAAAATTTTTAAAACAAAAAAACCCTTCGGTCACGTTTGACAACCAAATCCACAAGGAAAAGATTTTCACTTTTCACCCACTCAAGGAAAATCTATGTTTGACAATTGTAAATTTCTGAGGATTTGGACCTATGGAAATCCTCATTTGTTTGGATTTTCAAATATAACGGTCAAATTTGAAAATCCTCACTTCTGCGAATTTGGGCCTAAATCAGATTTTTTCACATTTATGCATCGATATGTACCGATATTGATGTGAAGTATTCAGCTATACAAATCCCTAGCAAGGAATTCTTATTCTGAAGGTAGTAAGGAATCCTCACATCTGTGGATTCTTCACATATTGTGAAACATGCTCTTTATGTTAATGGAAATTCCATGAAATTCTACTCATTGGCCCCAGTTTGGTAACTCTCCTAATTGAGTCAAGTGAAGTAAAGTTGATTTTGAAAATAAAATAAAATATAAGTCAGTTATAATGATACTTTATTTTTAATTGTTTGTTATGGAATCTTTTTGACTTTTTGTATAGGAAAATAAAGGGTTTTTTGTATTTTAGTGAATAAAAGTAGTTATTTTTTTACTTTTTGTATGAAAAAGATGAGGGGAGTTTTGAATAAAGTGCATTTGATATGATATCTTATCTTGAAAATGGAGGCTTTACTTGACTTTTATTGTATTAGTAAAGTGTCAAACTAGAGGATTTTATTTTTTTCAATTCCCCAACCCAAAGCACTTTTGCCCCTGCTTAAAGCAACCTTCTCTCCAACAAGTGATAATCAAGCTCACTATGTTTAATCTGTCCATGAAACACAGGACTTATAAACATATAGAGAGAATTAATGTTGTATCTTAACAACGTGAGTGTGAGAGGACGACATACTCCAATATATGGCATGAAGTAAATAAGTGATCGATCCACATGATTTTAGTAATAGCAATAGCCATGGAATGGTACTTGGTTTCTGCATTAATTAGAATGAGATACGGTAGGTTGAAACTTCAAGCTCTAGGAGATCCAATTAGCACCAATGTATAGCAACGAGTACGTATGAGGACATCCAGCCCATAAAAAAACCATAAAAATCAATGGTAGAATGATGATAAAAGGAGGCATATGATGTGGCTCTTTTAACATAACAAAGGATACGCTTGACAACTAGTAAATTAATGAGAAACATTAGAAGCATTTATAAACTAACAGACAACATTAACTGCATGAGCAATATCACACGTAATGGCAAGATAAATGAGATCCAACAATGCTTCACGAAGCAGGATCAACAAGTGATAATGGACAATATGCACAAAAATGGTGTTTAATAGCCAAAGGAGTTGCAAACGACTTTGATACAATCATTAAAGCACTTCCAACAACATCATGAGCATATTTTTATTGTGAAAGAAAAGACCACCAGAGAATGGAATAAGTTCGTTACCTAAGAAGTATGAAAGAGGACCAAAATCCTTCAAATCAAACTTGGGATGAAGACGAAATAACAATTGTGACCAGGGCAGAACCAGGAAATTGCCCTTTAGGGAGGGCTCTGTGTAAAAAATATATATTGGCGACCATATATGAAAAATAATAAAATACTAGGGAGTTTTTTAAAAATAATGTCACCAACATAACAGGTAAAAGGATAAGGCTTTTAGAAAAAAAAAAAAAAGGAGTAAAGAGAACGGACTAAACCGATCAAACTAGGCTCTTGGTGTTTGCTTTTAAGTCAAATAAAGCATCTTTTAGTCGACAGACATGTGATGATATAGATGGATGTACAAAAAGTGGGGGTCTTTAACGATCGGTCTAGACTAGTGCAAGTGTACATAGGGATGGAAATTCCTAACACACGGTGCCCATACCCAACCCAGTAAGTATCGAATGAGGTTAACATTTCTATTTGCGCAAACCTAACTCAACAACAACCTACCCAAGAGAACGTCCACTTACCTCACTGGTAAGTGGCGGCAGTTCTCACCTGTCGAACCCTAGGTATGCAACCTCTTTCCACTTGTGCGGGCTTTCCCTCCACTTGTGCGGGCTTTTCCACTCATATAAGCCTTCTTCCCGCATGTTCGGGCTCTTTCTTGGGTCCTAGCCCTCTTGGCTGGGTTACCAAAAAATAAAAAAAACAAAAAACACCTGTCTCACCTGTCGAACCCTGGGTTGACATGTTCAACTTGAATTCTTCATGTCACTTTATGGTTTCCATTGTATGAATCATGTGTGAGGAATCAGAATTAAGGTATTGAAATTAAGAGGAAAAGCTCCAGCTTCTTACATATCATTTTGCTAAAGCATTATAAATTAGAGAGTTGTTGAGATGTAAACTTTGTGACACAATATGGTGATCACCGGCAATAGCGGACTTAGGATTTTCATTTGGGTGGTGCGGACAATGGTCAAGTTAAGAAATTATATAATAAAAAAAAGTGTTATTTAGGAATTTTCTCAAATCTAGCGGGTACGGCTGCACCCACGTCGTAACATGTAGGTCTGCTAGTGATCACCGGAGATTCTTTCATTACACATACATCTAATTTAGTTTAGCCCTTCATATTGATATTTGCAGTGAAACTATGAGAGGCTTTTGTCCGTTTCTTAACACCATATTTCACTTGATAAACCCTAGCCTCCTTCTATTAGTCAATTGAGATAATTAGCGAAAGGTCCCTCATATAGGACTTGTAATGCCTTTAATCCATCAACATATTTCGGCGAGAGGTCCCTGGATACAATTCTCATGACTAATTTACCCTTTCAACTGTTTTAGGCATAAAATTTTGAAATTTCAAATCTTGTATTATCCCTCTTTTTCTTCAACCCATCTCCTCCATCTCCAAGGCGACCTCATCCCCCTCTTCCTCTCATCATATCCATCTGGATCTCTTGATTCGCCGCACGGTAAACAGAAAAAATGAAAGGTTTGGGCACTGTTGAAGATCAACGATCAGAAAGTGATCTAAGTCTAAGTGGGCCACTGACCAGAACTGATAGGAGAAGATCGCCATAGTCAGAAAAGGAAACTCGTAGACTACAGAGACCAAGAATGGAGAGATCAATTTCTTTGACCTTTGGTGGGCCACAACCGCAGAAGGCTGATCAGCCTGAGGAAGAAGACAAAAGATCAGGGATTCTGTTTTGTAAAACCCGATCACGGCTGGGCTTGTTCAATTGACACCTTGCCTTCATTGCCGAGGAAGACCGGAGTCGCCACATCACTGTCGATTTCTCTTCACCATCGTCGTCGCCATGCCAGTCCGGCCGCCCGCCCATCATCGCCGCAGAAGACAACAACAGAATGAGGCATAACGCCTATTGCAGGTGTTGGGAGGAAGAAGAAGAGTAATTGGGCCAGTGTCAAGTTCAGGTTAGGTCTGACCTGACCCAGAATGAGACCCCTTTTCTCCACTTGCATGTGGCCAACCGATCCCACAATCAGCAGTAGATATGCGATGCAGCCTTTTCAAGATTTAATATGATCTCTTCCGTGTTCCGTTGATCTGATCTCCTCCGTCCTCCATTGATTTGTCAAATTTATCGAATTTTTTTATCAAGTTTATCGGAGTTTTGAGTATTTTTTCAAATTGTTTTGAGTTTTGCATAAATTTATCTGAGTTCTGGACAAATTTAACTGAGTTTTAACAAATTTATCTGAATTCTGAACAAATCTATCTAAGTTTTTTGTAAATTTATCTGAGTTCTGAAATAAATTTCTTTACATTCTGGACAAATCTATCTGAGTTTTGGCTAATTTATCTGAGTTATGAGACAAATTTATCTGAGTTTGGACAAATTTATCCGAGTTTCTTACAAATGTATTTGCATTTTTCTAAATTTATTTACACTTTTTTGAAATTTATTTGGATCTTTTAAAATTGATTTTCATCTTTTGAAATTTATTTGGTTCTTTTGAAAATTATTTGCATCTTTTTAAATTGATTTTCATCTTTTGAAAAATTTTAGATTTTTTTGAAACTTATTTGCGTCTTTTTATATTTCTCTATGTTCTTTTGATATTATAGCATTTTTTGAAATTTAATTGCGTTATTTCAAATTTATTTGTATTTTTTGAATTTTATTTTTGTTTTTTTAGAGTTTAATTTTGTTTTTTTAATTTTATTTACATCTTTTGAAATTTATTTTCGTCTTTTGAGATTTATTTACATTTTTTGAAATTTATTTTCATCTTTTGAAATTTATTTGGATCTTTTGAAATTGGTTTTCATCTTTTGAAATTTATTTGTGTTTTTTAAATTTATTTCATTTTTAGAAATTTATTTGAAATTTGTTTCCAGTTTTTTGAACTTTATTTGAAAATCTCATTAGTGGAATTTTATTAATCGTGACTAATTTAATGATAGTTGACCATTATTAATGACTTATCCTACTAATCATGAGATATTATTTGAAGAAAGGGTAAATTAGACACTTTAGGTTTTCAAATTTGAAAAAAGGACCTTTCACACTATAAAAAAAAGATTGTGGACCTAAATCAATAAAGTGAAATGTTCAGGGACCTCTCGCCGAATCTCCCTATTTAATTTGTGTGCATGTTAGAGAGAGAGAAAGAGGACGCCCATGGTAGAAAAAAGCCCGCATAGACATTCAACTTATGCCTATTTTGTATACCTGAAAAGAGCAAAAGCTCAATCTACTAGGAAGCAAAACTCAAGGCTATCAGAACCCAAATTTAACGCTACAGACACTGAGATACATGTTCTGCAGAGAATTATATCCAAATGCATCAAAACGTAAAAGGGAAATTTAACCCTAATAGTTAAGGAACATCTTAGAATTTGAAGTGCACCGTTTTCCTCGCATTAGGTTTTTGAAGGAGAGGCCAGACTCTAGAAGGGGAACCTTGGGGGTTTTTTTTTTTTTTTTTTTTCTGAATGGTAGAAGGGCAACCTTGGTTCTATCAATGAGAAAGAAAGAAGATGAAGACTCATCCTACTGAAGAACCACATGGATGTTCTACTCATTCCACACGCACACATGAAAAGATTAAAACCTTAAATAGAAAAGTATAAAAAATCTCCTGACATTTACTATATTCACAAATCCAAATATCAATTAAAACAAGCGGTATATTTGATTCTATCATCCAAGTGCAACATATATATTGCTGTAAAACAAACCCACAACAAAAGGTGTTAGTGTGGATTTGCACCCTACACCTATTTTCTTACTTGGGTTTCTTCTAGTGTAATAGTGTATCGAATATATCATATCTTTTAAGTGGATTTTTTTTCTTTTTTATTTCAAAGTTCTATGGATAGAGCTGGAAGTAATAATGGTTGAAGGAATATATGTGACAATAGTGGGGGGTAGGGATACTTGACACAGTGGTGAGAGAGAGAGAGAGAGAGAGAGAGAGAGAGAGAGAGAGAGAGAGAGAGAGAGAGAGAGAGAGAGAGAGAGAGAACCTTGGATATTTGTTGTTCTTCACAGCCTTTTGCCCATATTTCCTCCAACGATAACCATCATCCAAAATATCCACCTGACTTCTAGTCTGGAAAGCAAACCTCGGCTTCCTATCCTTCCTCTCCACCTTCTTTTTGCCTGTTTTGACCTCATTTCCTGACCCTGCAAAGGTTCTTTCTATTCGAGGGATGTTATCGCTACTTGAACGTGGAACATCAACCTCTTCCTTGAAACCCAAAGGACGACTTGTGTTCTCTTGAAAGTTGGGGAGAATATGTGATGCTGCCATGTTGGATGGGAAAGGAGACAGATAAGAAGAAGCAAAAGCAGACGAAGAAGGAGAAGAAGACGATGAAGAGAATGGTAAGTGGCAGCCTTGCATGAGGGAGCAAGGTGGAAGATAAAATGAGGGATTTTTTTCCCCCCTAGAGTAGGGTGGAAGTTGTTTTCTCTAGGTAAGATACAAAGGTGCATGAGTGTATGAAGGGAAAGTGTGGCGGCATAGAAAAAAGTTGTCGTAAACGGCACGTAAGGAGGGGCAGTGTGTATGGGATCCCGATCCCCTGCATCTTACCAATTAGAAAGGTCTGTCTCGTCATTCTACGACAATACTTGGCAGAGATTTCAATGCCAGTTAGCTCATATCATACCTTGGATATTGTCAATCCACGGGCACGCATCCTCATATATATATATATAAATATATATAAATATATATATATATAGGGCTGCTCCTCTACACTGCAGCCCTCCTTAATATCAGCTGCAGGCACACATGTGAATCATGAACCATACCTGCACATGCCCTACACTGCTCCCCTCACATGCTTGCAACTGATATTAAGGAGGGCTACAGTGTAGGGGAGCAGTCATCATATATATATATATATATATATGGAGTTTCAAGTGCATCCATTCCTCACCATAGGGTGATGACACTTTTTCTTTTTGCACAAAAAGATAAGAAAATGTACCTCACCCTATGTACTTAAAAATTCACTTTTGTACTTGGAAATTCTCATTTATGGAAGCATCCCTCACCCTATGGTGAGGGATGAATGCATTTGAAACTTTCCAATATATATATATATAGTCAGTTCTACTAAACTCAAGCTTAAGATAAAGTAAACTCAAGTGTATGGTGGGGCCCACATGGGGATGAAGATAAGGATGGGGTGATTTCAAGGATTCATTGGGATCTTTCTCTCTGTAAAAAAATTAGCCACAACCGTGATTTTTATCATCTCCATATGGGCCCAATAGTTTAATGGTCAATAGTCCATTCGGATCGATACATAGTCGATCCAACGGTCCAATAAATTTGGATCTGACCGAAAGTTGGTAGACATGTGCAATTTAGGGGGGTCATGTGTTTAGTCACAAGCATGAGCTTACGAAATTTTATCATAATCTTAAGCTTATAAGAGCTATATATATATATGAGCATGGCTCTCATAAGCTGAAGTTTATCTGATCATAAGATGAAATAGTGCTGGTCCCACAAAATAAAGTGATTATATCTGTTTTTGGCATGATGGAACTGGAAAATCCAATTTTAATTGGATTTATCTTGATTTTAGAAACGATCCTCATGCAAAAAAATAACGATAATCGGCTTTGATTTATGAGATCAGCACTATTTCAGCTTATGATTAAATAAGCTTCAGCTTAGGAGAGTTGACCCCTATATATATATAAATATATTGGCAAGGGACTTGGCCACTTAGGTGATGAGCATAGGACTGGGCATGTTGGTGCTTTTCTTAAAAAAGAGGGATTTTAACATATTAGTATTCCATAAATTTGATTTTTTACCAAAATTTAGATAATGTAACCAAAGTCACTTGACTCTGGTCAATATCTTTTTAACCTTTTTACCCTAGATCCCATAATATTATGGGATTTATCATACACAAATTGATAAATCACATGATATCATGGGACTGTCCCATGATGTCATGACTTATATGCAGATAAACAGTGGTCAGATGTGCATTTACTTTCAGAAAAAAGTCATTTTTGTGTTTTGTAAAAAATGAATTTGCTTGCTAATTGCAGAAAGTCGTAAATGATATAAAAACTGATAGACCCAATGATATCATGGGATATGGTACAGAAAAGTTTAAACAATAAGTTGACCAGAGTCACTGAATTTTGATCATGAAATGAGGAAAACTAAGTTTAAGGAGAGCTACCATGTCAAAACCCCAAAAAGATGAACTATTATATCTCAAAGCTCTGTCCATTCAAAAAGAAATCTCAAAAACTCTCTTGAATATTATATAAAGCAACTCAACAAATACTCCCATGTGACCTTTTCATTGGAGATCCTTGTGTATCTAGCTAAAATGAAGGTCCAATGCTAGAGGCCTACCTTTATAATCCAAACTATTCAAAAGATCTATCCCCATGTTTCTATGCAAGACCAAATTTCACTCTAGAGTATGGACACTGAAGGCTTGTTTCTTTGAAATAATTTCTTATTAGAATTTGTTATGTTGGGAATTTAGAGACAAGATGTAATGGCTGTCCCCTTGGCATTTAAAAATGTCCTTTCTTGGCTAGAATCCCAAGTTTCAGCCACTCGCAAAGTCTCATTTAACCATTGGAATTCTCAAGATTCTAAGCTTCTTGGTATTTACAAATCCTCCACGCAAATTCCATATATAGATATGAATTCTTTGAATTGTCTCAATTGAAATTAAGAAAATTCCTGTGTAGAGAATTTCTGAATTCTTAAATACAGTGGAATTCTTGAATCCTCTTTTATACTGAGTATCTAGAAATCCCACCAAAAAGTGAAGGAGTTGGAATTTTACGAATTCTGACAGACATTTGAAGGTGGCTGAGATTTTGGAGATTTTAGTATTCTGGCGAAGAAATATGGCATTTGCAAATGCCCAAAAATAAGCCATCACATCATGTCATGAATCCCTTACTACACCAAATTCTTATTAGAAATTATATCAAAGAAATAGGCCCTCAATATATATTATGCGTTTAACGCTTGAATAACCTAGCCGCCTGAGTTATATGAATATGTGAGAGTCTATTTAGCTCTAATCATATACCTTGAATAGTTATATTGTATATTTAAAATTTTATTTTGAAGCTCGTTTATTCAGTTATACTAATGTACTCCACATCTTATTAAGGATATGTAACTTCATCATTTTTTAGATTGATGCTCCAGCTGCAAAACACAGATCCTATGTTGGATCCGAATTCAGATCATAAAGAGGGATCCCCACTATTTCTGGATTAGGCCTGTGCCCTAAGAGCCTACTCCTTTTATGAAGTCCATATAATAATCTTAGGGGTCAGGGAATTTTTGCCCCCTTACATTTCTATGCGCGTCATTCAACTTGGAATCGAGGCCATATATTTTGTCTACATATGCTTGGAGGTGGGGCCCTTTATTATTTTAAAGGATAAGTGGTTTCAATTTCTGAGCTTTGGAATAACATGTCCAAGATTGGAGGCATTAGTAATGTTAACCAATGATGACTCCCTTTGAAAGTTGAAAATCATGTATCTATCCTGAGCTCCTATGCTTTCATTGAACGAAAGGGCCAAGGTTCCATTAATTATTAATTACTCGGATATTGTGCACACGGTTTCCTTGGACTTGACGTTCACGTTTGAATAATTGAAGTTTAAGTATTTTCCATGGAGTTGTTGTATATACGATATTTTAGGGTCGTGCGATATCTCATATATCATACTGTGCGATATCATAAAGTTGTGTGATATCCCACATATCGCCCGATGCAATATACTAGGACCGTGGGATATTACACCATTATTGTACGAATAAGCTCTGTAAGAAATATTCAAATTTTGAAAGTTTTAGGGCAAATGTCGAATCTAAAGATCGTCATACTGTCATAACTTCTAAATTATTAAAGTCAACAAAGTAAAATAAACAAAACTCATCATGTGATTGGTATTCCTTGATGGTAAAAGAATAATTTAGTTTTTTCTTTTGGTAAAAAGGGAAAAATGGGGTTGGGGGCTTGAAGTTTCTCATTTTGGCTTTCCCAAGTGGAAAAAGTTGGAACTCTACAATGGGGTCTCCCTATTAAGACCCCTAGCAGTTCAAAATAAAGGCCCGACTCATACATGTGATTGTCATAAATTTCAATCTAATAGAAATAGATCCCACTGTAAGTTGAGAATATGACTAGAAACATGATTACTTTATATAATTACTAATAAATAGGGTAGAGATACAATGCAGTGGCATTGTATTGTAGGATGATGCAAGGCCTGTCAATGGGCCGGGCCGGGCCTGGGCTTGGGTTGTTCAATCCCGTCCCGAAAATAGGACGGGCCTGCCAGGTGTTGTCCAATCCCGGCCCTAAATTGAACGGGCTTTCATCTAATCTCGTCCCGTACGGGCCCGGGCTGGGACAGGGACGGGCCTGGGCTTAGCCCGATCCTAGAGATAAGCAAAACATTCTCTAATTATTCCTACTGTCATTAGACACGGGTGTGAACCCGACTTTAAACCCTCCTCTTTTTTCCAGGCTTGGGACCGGCAATGCAATGCAACAAGCAACATGGCGGAGTTAAAAACTTTTTTTTTTTGCTAGTGACAGTAGGAAATCAGAAAATCAATAGAAATGAATGAGTATACTATAGGCTATATGGGTCAAGTAATGTAGGAATGATTAAAACTTTTTTTTTCCGGTAAAAGTAGAAAATAAAAAATCAATAGAAATGAATGAGAATAAGTATCCTATATGAGTCAAGTTAAAGTAATGTAGCATCAGTTAAAAACTTTTTTTTTTTAAAGTAGAAAATCAATAAATCAATAAAATGAATGAGTATCCTATATGGGTCAAGTAATATAAAAAAGAAATCAACAGAAATTAATTTTCTTTTAATATGTCTAAATCATCAATTAGTGCATTCCCATCATTATCTAAATCACCATCACTAGTTGGGTCATGACTAAACCAATCTTGGGCAGAAGAGGCAGAGAGCTGAAGAGGCAGAAGAGCGATTGAGTGTGAGATGTTTTTAGGGCTTGCAACGTCTTATAAAAGAGATGGATTGATGGAGGGCACAGTTACAAGAATGCCCTCCTAACTAGCCGTTTTTTTACTGTTAGTGACGGGCAGTTTAGGTAATATAATTTTTTTTATCAAAATTAACTTAGAGCGGGCCGGGCCGGGCCTGAATGGGCTGGGCATCCTCTGCCCAGTCCCAGTCCCATTTTGGCCGGGCTTTAAAATTATTGACCAAGCCCAACCCACTGGGCTCAAATTTTTTTATAAAACCCTGTATTTTCGGGCTTGGGACGGGCCGGGCCGGGCTTTCTACCCGTTTCAACCCGTCCCATTGACAGGCTGGTGCAGTGCCTATGTTAAGCACATGGGTGGGGGCCACCTTTAAAAATCTCAACCGCTTATTAGCCCTAACACCCACTGGAATGATTAAATATAAATTGTTATTCAAATCAGTAAAATGTACACCACTTGATTATCTAAATTCTAAGCTCGTGATTCAACTTGTACTTTTCTCTATTTCCAAGATAGAAAGAGACCATGTCTAAAATATAGTGGTTAATCTAAGGTTGTCCAACTAAGATTGGCTTTGGATTTTTACATGCAAAGAATATATAGAATGGTTGTTAGAGCTGATAAATGGTTTGGGTTTTTTAAAGGTGGGCCCCACTAATGTACTTAACCCTGGCGCTGCATTATAATACAATCCAACGTCGCTGCATTGTTGTCTGTCCTAATACATAACCACGTTATTAATGATATGATCAATACTAGGGTAGGATCAAGTCCTATTGGATAAAATTTAGGGATTTCCCATATAAAGATTGGTGTCGATGTGCGTTCTGGATATGGGTGTGGACATGCATTATGGCTAGGCTGTCAATCTAGCTAGCCCTTTGAAAGGGGGATTGACCCTTAAAAAGCCCTAGAATGAGGGCTTTTATTTTTTCTTAAAAAGGCCTTAGGATCAAGTTAATATTTTGCAAGCCTACTAATTTTGAAGATCGGGCTTGGACAGAATGAGTTCTTGCCCAGCTTAGACTTCATTTTTTTATTTTTTCATTTATATTGAGTAATGCCCAAGTACAAACTTTCATTACCGTCTTATGGTACAAGCCACCTTGTGAGTGTGCTGCTGATAAATTCCAAAGTTTCTCCCTCTTCCAAACAGCTTTATTTTGTGCTCAGCTAATCATCAACACTTTAAATAGAAGCATTGAATATGAGATCTTTCTGGTATCTTGAGATTTTGCAAGTTCAAATTAAGGCCTTCATTGAATAATAAACGTACAAAGAAGTTGCTATGAATATTGCATTGAATTATGCCCTAGAATTGCTGCTTAGCCTATACTGATGGTGTTTGCACAAGAATTTCTTCTGGCTGCATTTTAGTTCTCCCTCTCCTAAGGAAAGCCAAATCCCTCTCATCTGTTTAGCAATCTGTAATAGCAATTATCATTCTCAATGGATTTACTTTGTTTATTTGAATGCTTTGAGGATAATCTCCTCCGGTATTACCTTTCTCAACAGCCTTAATTTTCTCTAAGTTCATTTTCAACAATGTGTTGCAATCACTGTCATTCTCTCTTATGCCTAATATTTGATCATGTTGTTTTGTACATCCCCGTGTAATTGCTTGGGGCTGCTTTTTGTTGGTTGTAATATGGTTTCAACCTCTTTGTATGACAGTAGATATCATGTTGACATCCCCCTATAATTAAGGAGTTTATAGTTGAAGATTTCCCATTTAAATCAACGGTTTGCAAGGAAAAAATGAGTTCTTTTCCAGACCAACTAAATCATAAGATGGTTGTTATGAATGGAATTCTTTTGTTTTCCTTGGGCGAGTTGTTGCAACTGTCATTCAAACAATTATGCTAGTGAAAGCTGATTATTGACTTGAAAAAGAAAGAAGATAACAATTTACTTACAACTTGATTCATTTTAATTACTCAAGGGGACAACTTTGTTCGTGTGCAAGTTTTTGGTTATAATGGTGTGGTGGCTTGCTGCTGAATAATTTTGTACAATGATATTAGAGCATCGGATAGTAGTAGTAGTAGTTAATAATTGAGTTCGGTGGTATATTGCATTGAATTTTATCATTGGTTGATGGCATTGTAGAAAGAAATTAATTACGAAAAAATAGTTTTCTTGTTTTCAACCACTTGGGCCAGCTCTTACTCTATGAAGGCTTTGACCCGCCGGCCTTGCATATATTGAGGCTGGGCAAGGACAATCCTGGGCTTGTGCTTGCCTGACCCTTTAACACCCCTAATTCTTGTCCATGGAGAGTAGAAATACCATCCTCCATAATTTAATATGTAAAATAT
Organism: Cinnamomum chago; assembly: GCA_038049695.1. Classification (NCBI taxonomy): domain Eukaryota; kingdom Viridiplantae; phylum Streptophyta; class Magnoliopsida; order Laurales; family Lauraceae; genus Cinnamomum; species Cinnamomum chago. The sequence goes on along the minus strand of CP142453.1, from coordinate 39,677,139 downwards.
CAACTAAAACCAAGGATCCCAGCAAATCTTCTTTTCTTGCTGGAATACTCTATAGATATAAAATGATGCTTAATTTATACTTTTCTAGAAGAAACTTATTAGAATAATATTTAAAACAACTCAAACTTGAATTGTCGAGTACTAAGTTGTAGCTTAGTTGGTAAGGGTTGTAGGTGTATGAGTTCGAGTTTCCAATGCTTCAAAAGGAAGGGAAAAAAAACTTGAATTGTCCTTGGAAAAGAAAAGTTAGGTTAACTTTATTATTAAAGTGTGTTCCAAATTATTTATATTAAGATTATCTGTAAAAAAAAACCAATATTTTGGCCCTATGATAAACAAAATTCTTTAATAAAAAAAACCTATTTAGAGGGCTCATTTCAAATTATTCGATATCATCTTGACATTGATCTCTGGGTATGATCTTGCGACACATGAGTACTCCTTTTAATGCTATCACCAATTAGCAGCTGCTATTTTTATGGTCAAGATTTAGTTTCGGTGCTAAACTTATTATTTATAGTTATTTTGATTCTGGTTCTTTTAGGGGTTTCTGACTCTAAATTTTGTTGGACTGTCCTGAAAGTAATTTAGAGTTTGGTTCAAAAGTTCTTAAGTAATTAGGGTTTTTACTATTTTTGGAAATTTTTTTCTATTTTGAAGAATTTAGGTTTCCAAGGTTATACATCAGACATTTTTATGTTGCTATGAGAAAAATGCGAATTTTTGTTCTCTTTGGGGTTTTTTTTAATAGTTTTTTCATGTGAATCTAGGATTATTTTAATTAGGTTGTGGACTGTGATCTTCTTTCTTAATCCTTTTTGGTGATTTCTGACCTTGAGGTTATCAAATCATTTGTTTGTGAGCATTTTAAATGATTACTTTGTGACTTAACAAAATATCCCTACACAACTTTGATTCCTTATGCCATATGCATTTGAAAACATACATGACTTCTTATTTGCAAAGTGTTAAAATTACCCTTTATTTGACATAAAACTATTCGATGAAGAAAGTCATTTCATGCATCCTATATTCCTATTCATGTGGCAGAGTCCCTTCCAAATGCAAGAATGTCAACATTGATTTGCCCGCACTCATTTTAGTTTTTAAATATATGCAATATTCAACCTATATTCATTATTATTCTAGAAGTTTGCAAATCCTCACTGTATATTGTCAAGATCAGTAGCTCCTAAAGACCGAAGATAAAAGCTAAGATTAGCCATGGATTAAGGAAAGTATGAGCATCTAAATGATTTCGCTTTCTGAGATTTAGAAATTACAAACATGCTCAATGAATTCATCGGAAATTCAAAAACCTCACGAGTAGGAGAGATTGAAACTTACTTGATGATATCTAGATAGATCAAGTAGGTTGGTAATCTAGAAAATTGATAATGTGTACTTTTAGATTTCAGGCTCTAAAAACTTGTGCTAATTCCTAAAAGTATATATAACCATTGCATGTGCTCTTTTCTGGGTTTAATCTATAATAAATTTGCTTTACTCCAAGACTTGCAGCTAGCGTACCTTCAAACATCTATGGGTTTATGATTAAATCTATAATTTGTTGTATTTTTAGTGGTAGATTTTTGTGGTCATGGTTGTTGGGTTGTGAAATGAATGACACATAATATTAATAATTACCCTTTTATTTAATTGTATTAGTTATTTATTTCATTTTAATTGTTCTAATTATAGCCTTCTTCTTATTATATAGGAATTAAAGGGATTTGAGCATATTTGAGCTTAATTTGGAAATGATTAAAGCTAGAAGCCAATTATAGAGAAAAGAAATACACAAAGAGTACGTAGGCTTGGTGGAGGGGATCTTGGAATTTTTAAGTTAGAGGTCATAAGATCAAGCCTTGGCAAATTCAATTTTTTATTTTGAAGGCCGACAACCTTACAAGAAAATAAAGCACCAAGAGGGAGAGAGAGTAATAAGGAGGAAGAGAGAGATTCTTCTATAATCCTTACAAGGGATGAGGCTTCTTTATAGGCGGACGTACACAATGCCGCTTCATATAGTTCGATGATGAACTACTCCCCCTGATGACAACAACCTTTCATATAGTTTGATGATGAACTCCACGCATGTTAATCTCATATACAAGCTTCTAGAATATTGATTCTGGCAAAGATTTGGTAAACAGATCAACAACGTTGTTACTCAAATGAACTTACTTGACTTCAATCTCATTATTCTTCTGAAGTTCATGAGTGAAGAAGAAATTCAGTGCCATATGCTTAGTCTTGTCACCTTTAATGAAATCTTCTCAAATTTTTTTTTATGCATGCTTCATTATCTTCATAAATAATATTCGGGATACCTGCAATAAAAGGTAATTGAAAAGAACTTCAGACCTGCTGAATCAAAGATTTCAGCCATACACGTTCTCTACTGATTTCATAAAAGGCTAAAATCTCAGCATGGTTAGAAGAAGTAGCTAGCAAAATCTGTTTAGTATAAAGCTAAGAAATGGCGGCACTGCCACTAAGAAACACATAACCTATCTGTGATCGACCCTTATAAGGATGCCACTAAGAAACACATAACATATCTGTGATCAACCCTTATGAGGATCAGAGAGATAACTTGAATCTGCATATCCTACAAAACTAAAATTTCTACGATCATAAGAATAAAATATTTCCAAATCAGTTGTTCCATGTGAATATCATAGGATGTGTTTAATGCCAGTCCAGAGCCTTTTAGTTGGTGCGAAGCTATATTTGGCAAGTGCATTCATAGAAAAATGAAATATCTTGTCTAGTGCATTGTACCAAGTACATCAGGGCTCCAATATCACTTAAGTATGGTATTTCGAGACCCAATACTTCTTCATTTTCCTCCATGGGGCAATGTTGATCTTTCTTTATATCTAGAGATGGGACAACCATGGGAGTACTTAATGGATGTTCCTTATCCATACCAAATCGTTTTAAAACCTTCTTGGTATAATTAGATTGATGGACCAACATCCCACTAGAATTTCTCTTGATTTGTAGGCCGAGAGAGATTTTTTTTTTCCAAGGTCTTTCATTTCAAATTATTTCTTTAAATAATCACCTATTTTTTCAAGCACTTCTGGAGTCCCTATCAAATTTATATATATCATCCACATAAACTGCTACTACTACAAATCCATTTAAGAATTTCTTTACAAATAGACACTAGCAAATGAGATTGTTTTCGTAGACTTCCTTAGACAAGTATTCACTAAGATTATTGTACTACATTCTTCCAAATTCCTTTAGGCCGTACAATGATCGTCTTAATTGGATCGAGTACGTACTCCTTGACTTTACTTCAGGAAAAGCAAATCTTTACGGGATTTTCATATAAATCTATGTGTCTAAATCCCCGTACAAATAAGCAGTAATAACATCTGTGAGTCTCATTTTTGGATTTTGAGAAACTGCTAAGCTTATTAGATATCTGAATGTTGTTGTATCCATAATAGTGGAGTATGTTTCCTCATAATCAATCTCAAGTTTCTGCAGGAAACCTTGTGCCACTAGTCGTGCCTTATATCTGGTAATTTCATTCATTTCATCTATTTTTCTTATAAACACCTGCTTGTAACCTACAAGGTTAATACTGTTTGGGGTTTGTACTATAGGTCCGAACACGCTACGTTTATTAAGAGACTCTAACTCTGCTTTGATGACGCTTTTTCATTTTGGCCAATGTATCATTTGTCAACATTCATTTATAATACGTGGTTCTATATCCCAATCATCATCATCATTTTCATTTGATATTTATATATCCACCACACATGCAAATGCATCATTGATGATAATTTCCTTTCGATCCCATCTCTCTCTTGAATAATTGTAAAGTATATAGATCTCTTCATTATCCGGTACCGATGCCATTTCAGGGGCTTCCAAAGTCTCATCAGGGACTTCCATTATTGTAGAGAAAATGGATTTTACCATACCCTCTTCAAGAGCGTTATGTGCCTCTTCAGGAGGATATGATGATGATTGCTCATTTCTCCTTTTCCGCGGAGTTGAGTCCTTTGAACCTATATGTCCGCCATGCTTCTGGTGTATTATAGATTCTTTTGCTACCATATTTTGACTTTATCCTATAGGGACATTAATCCTAGTAGTGTATTCATAGCTGGCACATGTGACTTTGTCACTTTTGCTGCATCAGATAATCTATTTGTAACTTCTTATAAATGCACAATTCTCCATACTTCATTTTTACAATGTAAAGTATGTGGATCAAAATGAGACAATGGAGGTATTCTATGTTAATTCTCGTCGTTCTTCTGGAACTATCTTATCTCCCCTAACGGCGGGAATATTGTCTATTTGAATTGACAATCGGCAAAACGAGCAGTGAAGACATCTCCTGTCATTGCGATATCGAATAATTGAAAGAGAGTCATAACCTACATAGATTTCCAATCTACGTTGTGGTCCTATCTTAATACTCTTAGGAGATGGAATTGGGAATTGAACTACAAAACCAAACTTGCACAAGTGGGAAATATTAGGTTGATGTCCTGATATAAGTTGTGCATGAGAATATTGATGATAGGTTGTGGGTTGAAGTCTAATCAACATTGATGAATGCAACACAGCATGTCCCAAAACACGAACTGGTAATTTGGACTACATCAGTAGAGTCCTAGAAATGAGTTGGATGCACTTAATAATGGATTTAGCTCAGCCATTCTCGGTGTGGAAATGGGGAACAAGATGATCGATACAATTCCTAAAGATGAACAGTAGTCTTAAAAAAACTGCGATGTAAATTCGCCTACATTATCAACTCTTATAGACTTAATAGGATAATCAGGGAAGTGGGTCCTAAGTTTAATGATTTGAGTTAATAGGCGGGCAAAGGCTATATTTCTAGTTGAAAGTAGGCAAACATTCGACAAACGAATAGAGGCATCAATCAAAACCCTAAAATACCTAAAAGGTCCACTAGGGGGGTTTATGGGTCCACAAATGTCACCTTGTATTCTTTGCACAAAGGATGGAGATTTGTATGCAATCTTAGCAAAAGAAGGTCGGTGGTTAATTTTCCTTGTGAACACGAGGTACATACGTACACACTAGTTATGGTCAATTGATGGTTCTCTAAGGAGCGCGCAAATGAGTTAAAGCGTTAAAGTCTTAGGTCACTAAGCTCCAGGCTAAGTTTAAGTTGTGGGCTTGACTTTGTCATTTTCCTCATAATCAAATGTGATTCGACATTGGAGATTGTCGTGTAATATAACCCTGACGATAGTGCATTTAATTTTTTTAGTATTTGATACTGGCTTTCAATACCAATAACAATGCATAAGCATTCACTGTTACATTCACTTACAGTCTCAATGTGTACCTATGCATTCATTATTACGTCCTTGAAACTAATTAACTTTCTACGGGAACTGCTTGAGAACAATGCATCTTTAATGAATAGATGGGTACCATTAGGTAACATCATATGAGCTCTTCCGGAGCCTTCAATTATTTGTACAAATCCAGGTATGATGGATACCCTTCGTGGATTGAACACCAATTCTGAGAAAAACTTTTGATTTTCAGAATGGAGTGTGTTGTGGCACTGTCTACCAGACAAAGATTATCCTCAATTCCATAATCCATAGCTTAAACAAAATAACAAACTAATATAACTATTCAATCACATGATAAAGATCAAACCATTCGCCATAAAATAGAAAAGCAATGAAATAAAGACCTAACTTAAACCATAAGTCTAAAACCATGCATCTCAAAGGAACTCAAAAATTAAGTTTATGTAGTTCAAATAATTATGGGTCTTTTAGACCATTTCAGGGGTAGTTCAAATAATTATTGGTCTTTTAGACCATTTCAGGGGGTGCTTCAAATTTAGCATTAAATGCCTCATAAGTTTGTAATGTCGAATGGAGGCCCATTTGGTGTCATTGTATCCAAATCCCAGTTTTCCATATTATTTGTCTCCGCTGAATGAACAGAAGCCTTGTATGCTTTGTATTATAACACCACTTTTTTTTGTGCAAGACAAGTGCATGACCAATGCTCACTCCTTCCACATCTGTGACACGTGTCATTAAGACGGTGGGTAGGATTAGCCTGTGGATTCTGATTCTAATTGTTCTTTTATTGAGGAGTAGACCACTTCTGGTGATTCTTGAATTTTTTATTTTTTTTTTGGACCTCAAAAGCCACCTTGCTTGGAGGAGTTATTTCTTTCACCTCTACTGGGGGGTTTATGTCTTCCACTCCTCCTTCCTTTGCTTGAACCGAAATTGGCATTTGCTTCAAGAATTGCCGAAGATCCAGTTGGTCTGGAGTTATAGTATTTCATCAATACTTTGTAATTTTGTTTAGCGAATAGGAGACAAGAGATAAGGTCTGAATATTTGGAGAAACGTCGCTCTCGATACTGCTATTGCAGGAGCATATTTGAGGCGTGAAAAGTAGATAATGTTTTTAACAACATCCGCTCTTCCATAACCATTTCACCACATAATCTTAAATGGGAAACAATATTGAAGAGGGTAGTGTTATATTCAGATACTGTTTTGTAATCCTAGAATCTCAGGATTAGCCATTCATTCTGAGCAGTTGGTAATATTACAATCTTCTAGTGATCATACTTATCGTTCAGGGATTTTCAAAGACTTGTTGGGTTTTCCTCAGTTAGATATTCATTTATGAGGTCGCCATGTATGTGATGGTGTAAGAAGATGAGGGTTGACGCCTTGTCCTCCTGTGACATCTTATTACCCTTTTCTATGGCCTCTCCAAGCTTCTTGAATTGCAAATGGCTTTTTGCTTCCAATTGCCAGGATAAGTAATTATCTCCACTAATATTATGTTCTTTAAAATCAAGTTTTGCCAGGTTCGACATCATGCAAGAATTGTAATAAAATATTTAAAATTAATGGTATCTAGGTAATTAACAAAATAAAAGAAATGAAACCTTAACATCCAAAATAAAATAAGGAAGGAAATAATCATGACAAATAAGTTGGGCAATGAAAGTTGGAATGTCAGGTTCTCAACTTTAAGAATCAGAACTGCAGGTTCTATCAAGACTTCAGGCTTGATTTAGAGCTTTAGGTTCATCACATGAATTAGAACTGCATGTTCTGTCAGTTTTCGGTTTGAAGCAGAACTTTCAGTTCTATCAAATCTTCAGGTTTGAAGTAGAACTTTTGGTTTTAATAATGTTTCAAGCATATATCAAAATTCCTGGTTCTGTCAAATCTTCATGCTTAATTTCATGCCCTCATCATAAGATATAGTTTATTTGGATCTGAATAAAAAACTTTAAGTTTCATTTATAGATATGAATCTATAGGTTCATGTCAGTATTCAAACTTCTAGGATTGCTGGTCCATAAATCAGTGAACTTCGGGTTCAATTTTAGAACTTCTGGTTCTATTTAGTGATCTATTCACATAAATAGTAATGATAAATTCAATTCAATAAAAAAAAACATACAAGATAATGAATTGTAAGCAAACACCATGATTACTATAAATAAGCATCCTGAACTAATTGCATGCATTCTAATAAATTGAATTTAAGGATGGTTAAAATACCACTTACTTTATTTGAAGGAAAAATACCACCCTTTTCTGAACCGCTGGATTGCCCTTTTGTTGCTACTATTGCGTAGATCTGCTTACAAGGACTCTGTAGGCGCAAATGGATCATCGATCGGTGTCAAAATGGCTGAGATATCGAAATCAGAAGTTTCGATGGTGATCAACATAGGAAATCCAGAAAGAATCCGCACAGAGAATCCGTGCAGAGAAGGAATCCGCACAGGGAATGAATCTTGCATAGGGAATCCGCGCAGGGAAGGCTTTCTCCTCTCTTTGGGTTTCGTAAAGAAAAAGAAGAGTATGGTTTTCTTCCTTCTCTTAGAGCTTTGTGTTGATAACGTGTTGTAAAATAAAGAACCAAGAGGAAAAGTGAGTAATAGGGAGGAAGAGAGAGATTCTTCTATCTTCTTAAGTGTGTACGAATACAAGGGATGAGGCTTATTTTGTAGGCAAAGTAACCTCCTCATTAAGGAACCTAATTACAATAGGATTCTAACCCTAATTCATCTCATGTGGGCATCCACCTATGTTACTTATCTTATAACAACAAGAAAAGGAAAGGTGGATTTTCGAATCTCTAGTCTAGCCTGCACAAGCTTTACTATTTTCAATTTTATGGTTTGATGCGTTGGAAAGAGGAGAAAAAGGAGAAAAACCATATCTCACGAGGAACTCCTAATTTTGACGTTTTGGAGGTCAAAAAAGGCCATCAAATTGAGAGATGAGAGGGATGACGAATTGGGGGGATTTCTCCTTCTTTTTCTTCTTCTATTTCTTTCTTCTTAAAAGAAATTATTTTCTTTTCAGTTGGGAGGCACTTTCTCTTGCTCTTTTGTTCTTAAGTTATTTCTTTAATTTTTGTTTGAATGGGAAGGTGGAGATCGAGTGGTGTGTTAGACAACATTGAGGCTTCCAATAATTAAAACTTGTTTCTTACTTGTTCCATAGTGCTTCGCTAATCCGTGGATTAGGGTAGAGGAGGAAACCAAAACCAGTGAGATTGTTCCTTGTTATTTTTCTCTGTCTTTCCCTCATTATACTTAATGATTTAATAAGCTCTACTTCATGAATGCTATTCAACTTCTTGTTTTGTAAAGGTTATTTGAAATATCTTTTATTTTTATGCTTAATCTTGACAGGCCATATTTAGGTTAAAATCCTTTAATAGTTTGTGCTTGATCTTAATAAATAGTGATTAGAGTTTCACCGTGTTGAAGTGAAGGGAGTCTTAAGTACTTGTTAGAGAATTGGATTTTTAAGAAAAATGGTTTTCAAAGCTAAATCTTCCAATCTAAGGCAATTGCTTGCTCATTAGATTGAGTTTTATTGGGATAAGATTATGAAGTAATTTTGGGATGACTAAATTGTAAGTCCATGGGGATCCGAACCCTAGAGGGGGGGTGAATAGGGTGAGCTTCTTTTATGACCAATTTTAACAATTTTAACTTCTTTAAAACAAACTAGTCACAAGTAATGATTATCAAACAATATGCGGAAGCTTAAATAAAACAATCACCACAAAGCAAGCACCATCACACAAGTATTTATAGTGGTTCGGCCTCAATGCCTACATCCACTACCGGCTTGTGATCCAACACCCCACCGGATTTCCACTATTTATGCTTTTCAATAGGCTAAGCAATAACCTTTACAATATGCTTTCCAAGGCTAAGCAATAACCTTTACATTGATGTTTTTCAAGGCTTAACATCAACCTATACACTATGCTTTTATAGGCTAAGCAATAACCTCTTCAACCACAAGGTTGGTTATCTCACTAAGATAGTGTCTAACATACACTTGATTGAGATTCTATTAAGCTCATTACAATGCCTCTTAAATAGGCGGATATGGAAGTGAAAATCTAATACACACTCACACTATGAATACAAAGATGAAAACATATGAAGTGTGTGTGTGTGGTCCTCAATCATTTTGAAAATGAAAGTTCATAAATGTATGCCTAAGGCTTTTGAAAGTTTTAGCTCATAAAACATTTATGATTGAGGATGTAATGCAATCACATGTTAAAAGTAACAACTTGTTAATGATATCAAAGTTACACAAGTTGTATGAAATGGATTAGCTCTAAACATGTGATGCATAGGGATGTCAATCAAATCATCAAAGAAGCTCAAAACATAAAAATAGATTTGATTGAAATTAGGGGACAAATCATATGTAATTATAAAGACAACTTGAAAAAGATTTACCAATCAAAGTAAGGCAAGTTGTGAAACATTAAAACAATAATACACATATGATTTGTAATGATGTTGGATCCAAAACATAAGATACATTTGAGAGAGATTTTCTTATGATGGAAAACAACAACCAAAGATTCAACAAAGTATATGAATCATGTTACATATTTCATTAACATGATCTACGTAGATTTACCAAAGATAAAGTACTACTTTGATGAATCAATGGTGATGTATCCAAAACAATAAATCAACTCAAAACATAACACATGTTAAGGACACAACACAAACATAGTTTAACATGCTAGAAATGATTTACCAAAAATAAAACAAAGCATGAAAACATATGATTAAGGAAGGAAGAGCCTACTTGGTGGTTTAACTTCATTAATCCAAGCTTTAGCTTTCCTAATCATCCCCTTTATCCCTTGGTTCTTTTCCCTTTTGATATGCCTCAATACCTCTCAAGGAGGGGCTTAAAAATCCCAACATTTGGAAAGGGAAAGAACTCCTTTTTATAGCCAAAACAGCCCCAACGGCTAGTTTAGCCGGTTGACCGGCCATGACAGGCCGGTTGACCGGCCAAGCACAACGGTCATAAAAAGAGCCGTTGTGCCAGCCCGGTTGACCTGCCCTGTGTGGCCGGTTGACCGGGCCTGCCCAGAATTTCCCATTTTTTGGGTTTCTTGAAGATTTTCTTTGGGGATCTTTTGGGCCATTATAATCAAGCTTTTTCACATGTTTTAAATCATTCAAAGATGTATAAAAACATGAAACATCCAAAGCCTAAAATGATTTGAAACTTTAAACCATAGGCTAGCTTGATTTCTAAAAACTCCTTTTTCAAAAACAATGCATACATATATGATTTTGAAGAGATGAAAGTATGCAAAGCTCAAACCTAAATACCTAACATGATTTTCCAAATGTAATGCACAAGGAATTAGGTTTTCAAAAAGAGTTTGGGTTCTAAAACCAATGCATCCAAGTTTAGAACCAAAACATGCATAAAACAAATACTTTTCCAAAACTTAAAAACTATGCATGTATAAAACTAGATTTCAAGTTTTCTTTAAACCAATGCAAGTGTGTAAATCAAATGATGCTAGAATGATTATGCATCCATCAAATTGCAATCTACAAAAACCCTAACAATCTCCCCCTTTGCAATTTGATGGCAAACACACTCACCACTGAAATTACACACTTAGTCTTCAGCTCCCCCTCAGCTGGACAAGGCTTGAAATCTTCCTGGATGCTCCTTCTCATAGCTTGGGCTCTTGGGCTTCAATCTTCATGATGCTTGGTGCTTGATCATTCTCCAATCTTTCTTTCTTTAGCCAAGCATATTCTTTAGCTCCAAGCTTTGTTTCTTCTATTTGCTCTCCCCCTTTGACCATGCCTCTTTCTCTCATTTGGCAAGGTATGCATTCTCTCCCTTTGTAGAAGATCATACACAAACCTCCCCTTAGGAAGCTTGGACATTCTCTTCACCCTTTTGAGAGTTTGCATAATTTCTCCCCCTTTGCCATTAAATTGCAAAGGTACCTACACACATGAAACAAGGAAAATACCATTAGTAGCACCTGTTAACAAATGAAATCGAAAATGAAGTACATAACAGGCTATCATGTGAGGTAGTAGTCTCTAAGGGCTCAAAGGCAATCCAAGGGTAAATTTGATCAAAACTAATACTTCTTATGAAGGTTTACACTCCCCCTCAATCCATTCTCTCCTTTTGTCAAACTCTTGACAAAGATTTAACTATTAGGTACAAGAAGAAGATGGTTTAACCAAGTGAGGGTAAACTTCAAAGAAAGGATTAGATTCATTTAACTATAAAGCACAATATGATCAAATTACCAAAAGAGAGCTAGGTCTAAAGAGAAAAGCAATCATGGATATCAATTAGACAAACAAGGAATACCGATTGAGATTTAGGATATGACTTAAAAAATCAATCACTCTAAAATGGATTTAGAAATATAACTATTAGGATAAATCCAAATTAGAGCTATCCATGATGCAATGGGGTTTATTAAACATAGCATCAAATAATCTAACTATTGAAAGCATATGCTATGAAAATCTTGAACTCATTTCATTCAATCAATAAATATGACTATTAAAGTGCAAGATGAGTGAAATGAAATTCAAGCATGAAGCCAACCTCAACTAATAACCAACCAAAAATATGAACACATAAACATGGTGGTCATGAGATATACCTATATGAGCAAAAGAGGTGGCAACATGAGCATTATGATGCTAATGGTGTGTGACATGGAACAATCATATTACTTATCAAGTTCAATCCAATGCACACAAGTTTTATCACATTCACAAGAAATCAAATCAATCAAACAATATACCAATTGAATCCAATTGAATTTGATAACATGATAAAGAGCAAGAATGTGACAAAATTCCATCAAGCATCATAAATGCATATTCATCACTTTTAAAGATATAACTATTGAGTATAGTGATGAACAAGATAAATTGCAATGCACAAGGATATGACTTTGAAAAGCATGCAATTTAGGAAAGTGACTAAATCATATGAATTCAACATCTAAGATATCCATCAAACATATAGAAATATGAGGAATGGATTTCAAAGAGTTTCATATGATCAAGATCACTACTATGAGGTTGAGACATGTATAAGAATGAAATCACTTTGAAAATATACATGAATCAACATCATAACCATCCATAAAAGAATATGACTAAGAAGCATAGAGGATGGATTTGAGTTCTAGTATGGTTTCTACAAATATAATAGATAACACAACCATACATAGAACAATTTGACATTTGCATAGAGAGGATTAATCAACACTCAAGATCTAACTCTTACCAATCATCAATAAAGAATATAACTTTTGAAAGCACAAGAAGGTATGAAGTGAGAGAGACATCATGGATCACATAAAGATGAAGATGGACCACATAAATGGATATACCTATTAAGAATAATGGTTTAATTCCAATTCATCAAAAATGATCCATTAAGCTATCATGTAACATCTCCACTCTTAGCAAATGTACTATGCTTACAATGCAATGGAAAAGGATATGTGGTTTAAACCAAATGAACTTAGCACATAAAATCACATATGTACATAAAAAGCTCAAATACAAGATTTTACTATAAAGCACATAAACACTCATCAACATGCATTAATGAGAATATACCAAGTTAGGCACAAACATGCAAATCAATGAAATCATATCCAACCATGCAATGTAAGACAACAAAATCAATTTGCATAAAGAATGTAACTCAATGAGCAAAGATGCAAATTGTTTGTAAAAATTATTTCCTTTCAAAAGATATAATCATAATTAGGCACAAGGAAATAAATTCAAGGAAAATGCTTCTAGAAATATAACTAATAAAGCTTAGAACATTTTCCAAAGTTTTTCAAATCACTTCAATGTATGAAATTCCAACAAAGAATCATTTATAGAATTAAGAGCAAGTGATTTTGAAAAGCAAGAAGTGTACTATTGTAAAGTTTTCAATTTGTAAAAACAATAGACACTTACAAATTTTCCATATCAAAAGATATAACTTGTAAATCAATGGAAAACTAAGGTTGCTTCAAATCATTTGATTTCCAAAAAGGATCTAACTATGACAAACATCAAATGATTTTCCAACATCAATTGATCATGAAAAACTAGCTATGAAAGCATTTGTAATCACAATCAATTGATCATGAATAGATATGCACTACAAGAAATATAACTATATGATCAAAATGCAAATCCATCATGAAAATGTTGCAATCAAAGGATTTTGAAAACCATGAGATATAACTATAAAAGTTCATGAAGACAAAATCAAATGATCACAAAGAAACATTGCATTTTAAAATATGTGACTATAAAGCAACAAAATGCAAATGTACAAAGACCAACAAATAGATATAACTAAAAAGAGTAGGTTGGTCTAGGGGTATCAAGGCCTAAAGTTACTCAAATAGTCTACCTTTGAAAATTCACCTAAAGCCTTGAAAAGGTTGTCCATGAGAGATCACTTTTAGGACTCACCAACTCTAGAAGATATAACTTAGAAAAGTCTTAGAGTGGTGCAAAGAGGCTAGGGAAAATATCATTTTCAAATATAGTGGAAAACTTTAAAAAGATATGCAATAAATCACAGCACTAGGGTCCAAATCTAGCAAGGATCAACTCCGGGTTGTTAAGCCCTAAAATGGAGTAACCCGCTCTGATACCACTTGTAAGTCCATGGGGATCCGAACCCTAGAGGGGGGGTGAATAGGGTGAGCTTCTTTTATGACCAATTTTAACTTCTTTAAAACAAACTAGTCACAAGTAATGATTATCAAACAATATGCGGAAGCTTAAATAAAACAATCACCACAAAGCAAGCACCATCACACAAGTATTTATAGTGGTTCGGCCTCAATGCCTATATCCACTACCGGCTTGTGATCCAACACCCCACCGGATTTCCACTATTTATGCTTTTCAATAGGCTAAGCAATAACCTTTACAATATGCTTTCCAAGGCTAAGCAATAACCTTTACATTGATGTTTTTCAAGGCTTAACATCAACCTATACACTATGCTTTTATAGGCTAAGCAATAACCTCTTCAACCACAAGGTTGGTTATCTCACTAAGATAGTGTCTAACATACACTTGATTGAGATTCTATTAAGCTCATTACAATGCCTCTTAAATAGGCGGATATGGAAGTGAAAATCTAATACACACTCACACTATGAATGCAAAGATGAAAACATATGAAGTGTGTGTGTGTGGTCCTCAATCATTTTGAAAATGAAAGTTCATAAATGTATGCCTAAGGCTTTTGAAAGTTTTAGCTCATAAAACATTTATGATTGAGGATGTAATGCAATCACATGTTAAAAGTAACAACTTGTTAATGATATCAAAGTTACACAAGTTGTATGAAATGGATTAGCTCTAAACATGTGATGCATAGGGATGTCAATCAAATCATCAAAGAAGCTCAAAACATAAAAATAGATTTGATTGAAATTAGGGGACAAATCATATGTAATTATAAAGACAACTTGAAAAAGATTTACCAATCAAAGTAAGGCAAGTTGTGAAACATTAAAACAATAATACACATATGATTTGTAATGATGTTGGATCCAAAACATAAGATACATTTGAGAGAGATTTTCTTATGATGGAAAACAACAACCAAAGATTCAACAAAGTATATGAATCATGTTACATATTTCATTAACATGATCTACGTAGATTTACCAAAGATAAAGTACTACTTTGATGAATCAATGGTGATGTATCCAAAACAATAAATCAACTCAAAACATAACACATGTTAAGGACACAACACAAACATAGTTTAACATGCTAGAAATGATTTACCAAAAATAAAACAAAGCATGAAAACATATGATTAAGGAAGGAAGAGCCTACTTGGTGGTTTAACTTCATTAATCCAAGCTTTAGCTTTCCTAATCATCCCCTTTATCCCTTGGTTCTTTTCCCTTTTGATATGCCTCAATACCTCTCAAGGAGGGGCTTAAAAATCCCAACATTTGGAAAGGGAAAGAACTCCTTTTTATAGCCAAAACAGCCCCAACGGCTAGTTTAGCCGGTTGACCGGCCATGACAGGCCGGTTGACCGGCCAAGCACAACGGTCATAAAAAGAGCCGTTGTGCCAGCCCGGTTGACCTGCCCTGTGTGGCCGGTTGACCGGGCCTGCCCAGAATTTCCCATTTTTTGGGTTTCTTGAAGATTTTCTTTGGGGATCTTTTGGGCCATTATAATCAAGCTTTTTCACATGTTTTAAATCATTCAAAGATGTATAAAAACATGAAACATCCAAAGCCTAAAATGATTTGAAACTTTAAACCATAGGCTAGCTTGATTTCTAAAAACTCCTTTTTCAAAAACAATGCATACATATATGATTTTGAAGAGATGAAAGTATGCAAAGCTCAAACCTAAATACCTAACATGATTTTCCAAATGTAATGCACAAGGAATTAGGTTTTCAAAAAGAGTTTGGGTTCTAAAACCAATGCATCCAAGTTTAGAACCAAAACATGCATAAAACAAATACTTTTCCAAAACTTAAAAACTATGCATGTATAAAACTAGATTTCAAGTTTTCTTTAAACCAATGCAAGTGTGTAAATCAAATGATGCTAGAATGATTATGCATCCATCAAATTGCAATCTACAAAAACCCTAACAATCTCCCCCTTTGCAATTTGATGGCAAACACACTCACCACTGAAATTACACACTTAGTCTTCAGCTCCCCCTCAGCTGGACAAGGCTTGAAATCTTCCTGGATGCTCCTTCTCATAGCTTGGGCTCTTGGGCTTCAATCTTCATGATGCTTGGTGCTTGATCATTCTCCAATCTTTCTTTCTTTAGCCAAGCATATTCTTTAGCTCCAAGCTTTGTTTCTTCTATTTGCTCTCCCCCTTTGACCATGCCTCTTTCTCTCATTTGGCAAGGTATGCATTCTCTCCCTTTGTAGAAGATCATACACAAACCTCCCCTTAGGAAGCTTGGACATTCTCTTCACCCTTTTGAGAGTTTGCATAATTTCTCCCCCTTTGCCATTAAATTGCAAAGGTACCTACACACATGAAACAAGGAAAATACCATTAGTAGCACCTGTTAACAAATGAAATCGAAAATGAAGTACATAACAGGCTATCATGTGAGGTAGTAGTCTCTAAGGGCTCAAAGGCAATCCAAGGGTAAATTTGATCAAAACTAATACTTCTTATGAAGGTTTACACTCCCCCTCAATCCATTCTCTCCTTTTGTCAAACTCTTGACAAAGATTTAACTATTAGGTACAAGAAGAAGATGGTTTAACCAAGTGAGGGTAAACTTCAAAGAAAGGATTAGATTCATTTAACTATAAAGCACAATATGATCAAATTACCAAAAGAGAGCTAGGTCTAAAGAGAAAAGCAATCATGGATATCAATTAGACAAACAAGGAATACCGATTGAGATTTAGGATATGACTTAAAAAATCAATCACTCTAAAATGGATTTAGAAATATAACTATTAGGATAAATCCAAATTAGAGCTATCCATGATGCAATGGGGTTTATTAAACATAGCATCAAATAATCTAACTATTGAAAGCATATGCTATGAAAATCTTGAACTCATTTCATTCAATCAATAAATATGACTATTAAAGTGCAAGATGAGTGAAATGAAATTCAAGCATGAAGCCAACCTCAACTAATAACCAACCAAAAATATGAACACATAAACATGGTGGTCATGAGATATACCTATATGAGCAAAAGAGGTGGCAACATGAGCATTATGATGCTAATGGTGTGTGACATGGAACAATCATATTACTTATCAAGTTCAATCCAATGCACACAAGTTTTATCACATTCACAAGAAATCAAATCAATCAAACAATATACCAATTGAATCCAATTGAATTTGATAACATGATAAAGAGCAAGAATGTGACAAAATTCCATCAAGCATCATAAATGCATATTCATCACTTTTAAAGATATAACTATTGAGTATAGTGATGAACAAGATAAATTGCAATGCACAAGGATATGACTTTGAAAAGCATGCAATTTAGGAAAGTGACTAAATCATATGAATTCAACATCTAAGATATCCATCAAACATATAGAAATATGAGGAATGGATTTCAAAGAGTTTCATATGATCAAGATCACTACTATGAGGTTGAGACATGTATAAGAATGAAATCACTTTGAAAATATACATGAATCAACATCATAACCATCCATAAAAGAATATGACTAAGAAGCATAGAGGATGGATTTGAGTTCTAGTATGGTTTCTACAAATATAATAGATAACACAACCATACATAGAACAATTTGACATTTGCATAGAGAGGATTAATCAACACTCAAGATCTAACTCTTACCAATCATCAATAAAGAATATAACTTTTGAAAGCACAAGAAGGTATGAAGTGAGAGAGACATCATGGATCACATAAAGATGAAGATGGACCACATAAATGGATATACCTATTAAGAATAATGGTTTAATTCCAATTCATCAAAAATGATCCATTAAGCTATCATGTAACATCTCCACTCTTAGCAAATGTACTATGCTTACAATGCAATGGAAAAGGATATGTGGTTTAAACCAAATGAACTTAGCACATAAAATCACATATGTACATAAAAAGCTCAAATACAAGATTTTACTATAAAGCACATAAACACTCATCAACATGCATTAATGAGAATATACCAAGTTAGGCACAAACATGCAAATCAATGAAATCATATCCAACCATGCAATGTAAGACAACAAAATCAATTTGCATAAAGAATGTAACTCAATGAGCAAAGATGCAAATTGTTTGTAAAAATTATTTCCTTTCAAAAGATATAATCATAATTAGGCACAAGGAAATAAATTCAAGGAAAATGCTTCTAGAAATATAACTAATAAAGCTTAGAACATTTTCCAAAGTTTTTCAAATCACTTCAATGTATGAAATTCCAACAAAGAATCATTTATAGAATTAAGAGCAAGTGATTTTGAAAAGCAAGAAGTGTACTATTGTAAAGTTTTCAATTTGTAAAAACAATAGACACTTACAAATTTTCCATATCAAAAGATATAACTTGTAAATCAATGGAAAACTAAGGTTGCTTCAAATCATTTGATTTCCAAAAAGGATCTAACTATGACAAACATCAAATGATTTTCCAACATCAATTGATCATGAAAAACTAGCTATGAAAGCATTTGTAATCACAATCAATTGATCATGAATAGATATGCACTACAAGAAATATAACTATATGATCAAAATGCAAATCCATCATGAAAATGTTGCAATCAAAGGATTTTGAAAACCATGAGATATAACTATAAAAGTTCATGAAGACAAAATCAAATGATCACAAAGAAACATTGCATTTTAAAATATGTGACTATAAAGCAACAAAATGCAAATGTACAAAGACCAACAAATAGATATAACTAAAAAGAGTAGGTTGGTCTAGGGGTATCAAGGCCTAAAGTTACTCAAATAGTCTACCTTTGAAAATTCACCTAAAGCCTTGAAAAGGTTGTCCATGAGAGATCACTTTTAGGACTCACCAACTCTAGAAGATATAACTTAGAAAAGTCTTAGAGTGGTGCAAAGAGGCTAGGGAAAATATCATTTTCAAATATAGTGGAAAACTTTAAAAAGATATGCAATAAATCACAGCACTAGGGTCCAAATCTAGCAAGGATCAACTCCGGGTTGTTAAGCCCTAAAATGGAGTAACCCGCTCTGATACCACTTGTAAGTCCATGGGGATCCGAACCCTAGAGGGGGGGTGAATAGGGTGAGCTTCTTTTATGACCAATTTTAACTTCTTTAAAACAAACTAGTCACAAGTAATGATTATCAAACAATATGCGGAAGCTTAAATAAAACAATCACCACAAAGCAAGCACCATCACACAAGTATTTATAGTGGTTCGGCCTCAATGCCTATATCCACTACCGGCTTGTGATCCAACACCCCACCGGATTTCCACTATTTATGCTTTTCAATAGGCTAAGCAATAACCTTTACAATATGCTTTCCAAGGCTAAGCAATAACCTTTACATTGATGTTTTTCAAGGCTTAACATCAACCTATACACTATGCTTTTATAGGCTAAGCAATAACCTCTTCAACCACAAGGTTGGTTATCTCACTAAGATAGTGTCTAACATACACTTGATTGAGATTCTATTAAGCTCATTACAATGCCTCTTAAATAGGCGGATATGGAAGTGAAAATCTAATACACACTCACACTATGAATGCAAAGATGAAAACATATGAAGTGTGTGTGTGTGGTCCTCAATCATTTTGAAAATGAAAGTTCATAAATGTATGCCTAAGGCTTTTGAAAGTTTTAGCTCATAAAACATTTATGATTGAGGATGTAATGCAATCACATGTTAAAAGTAACAACTTGTTAATGATATCAAAGTTACACAAGTTGTATGAAATGGATTAGCTCTAAACATGTGATGCATAGGGATGTCAATCAAATCATCAAAGAAGCTCAAAACATAAAAATAGATTTGATTGAAATTAGGGGACAAATCATATGTAATTATAAAGACAACTTGAAAAAGATTTACCAATCAAAGTAAGGCAAGTTGTGAAACATTAAAACAATAATACACATATGATTTGTAATGATGTTGGATCCAAAACATAAGATACATTTGAGAGAGATTTTCTTATGATGGAAAACAACAACCAAAGATTCAACAAAGTATATGAATCATGTTACATATTTCATTAACATGATCTACGTAGATTTACCAAAGATAAAGTACTACTTTGATGAATCAATGGTGATGTATCCAAAACAATAAATCAACTCAAAACATAACACATGTTAAGGACACAACACAAACATAGTTTAACATGCTAGAAATGATTTACCAAAAATAAAACAAAGCATGAAAACATATGATTAAGGAAGGAAGAGCCTACTTGGTGGTTTAACTTCATTAATCCAAGCTTTAGCTTTCCTAATCATCCCCTTTATCCCTTGGTTCTTTTCCCTTTTGATATGCCTCAATACCTCTCAAGGAGGGGCTTAAAAATCCCAACATTTGGAAAGGGAAAGAACTCCTTTTTATAGCCAAAACAGCCCCAACGGCTAGTTTAGCCGGTTGACCGGCCAAGCACAACGGTCATAAAAAGAGCCGTTGTGCCAGCCCGGTTGACCTGCCCTGTGTGGCCGGTTAACCGGGCCTCTTGGCCAGTTGACCGGCCACACATGGCCGGTTGACCGGGCCTGCCCAGAATTTCCCATTTTTTGGATTTCTTGAAGATTTTCTTTGGGGATCTTTTGGGCCATTATAATCAAGCTTTTTCACATGTTTTAAATCATTCAAAGATGTATAAAAACATGAAACATCCAAAGCCTAAAATGATTTGAAACTTTAAACCATAGGCTAGCTTGATTTCTAAAAACTCCTTTTTCAAAAACAATGCATACATATATGATTTTGAAGAGATGAAAGTATGCAAAGCTCAAACCTAAATACCTAACATGATTTTCCAAATGTAATGCACAAGGAATTAGGTTTTCAAAAAGAGTTTGGGTTCTAAAACCAATGCATCCAAGTTTAGAACCAAAACATGCATAAAACAAATACTTTTCCAAAACTTAAAAACTATGCATGTATAAAACTAGATTTCAAGTTTTCTTTAAACCAATGCAAGTGTGTAAATCAAATGATGCTAGAATGATTATGCATCCATCAAATTGCAATCTACAAAAACCCTAACATAAATCTATTTTGGTGGAATCTAATAACCTGGTCTCTCTTTCTCTAATCAGTTATTTTAGTTTTCTTTTATAGTAATTTAGATATTATTTTCTTAATTAATTGTGTTTTCCAAATCCTTAGTATGAAAATTGATTGAGGGTTTTTTTATCTTCTTTCTACAAATCCCGATGGATCGACTCGTACTTGCCACTGTCTGATTAATAGAGATTTGAGTGATTGCGGTTAATTATTTTGAGCACATCAAAATTTTGGCTCCGTTGCTGGGGATTTGAGCTTGAAAATGGTTTCGAAAATCTGATTTTTTATTTTAGACTAGTCTAGTTTAGGTTTTTAGCCATTTAGCTACTTTTTTTTTCCTTTTTGCACTTTGTTATTGTTGATTTTGCAGGATTGAAGAAAACAAATAGGAAGGAGCACTTAAAGCAAGAAGTTACTAGATTTGGAGCACAAAGAATTTTCAACTAAGTTTCAAAAAAAAAAAAAGAAAAAGAAAAAAGAATCTCACAAAGGAACACAATCAAAGCAGGAAAGGAATTTTATTTTTAGTAGTAATGTTTTTTAGATCCATTGTAGTAGGACTTCCAAAGTGTAATCATTTTAATTATTTTGAATTCTAGGAAGGCCCAGACTGTAATAGTTAGGGACAAGGAAGGACGACAGTTAAACGATACTCTCTTTGCACCTCAGGTTTGTACAGTAAGTACATGCGACCTAATTAATCATGTTTTGTTATTTATTTTTTGTTTTAGTGGGATACTTGATTTTTGAGGGTTTATTTGTAATTATATATTTTGGAGAGACTTATACGTATTTTTGGTTAATTATATGGGGTTATTTATGAAATCCTAAAAGATTCACCGTTTAAGAGAGGATCCCACATCTTCTTTCTCCTTCTCTTTTTCTCTCCATCACTCTCATGTTCCACCGGCGACAATCAGCCCCAACCCTCTCCCTCTCCAGCTCTCTTCCTCTATTTGATTAGCCAGCCCAAGAAGGAAGCTCCATCACCTGTTCAACATCTTCTTCATGTTCTTCTTCTTTTCTCTTCTCTATTGAGTATGGGAGAGCTCTATGAAGTGGGTTTTGGTGGGGTTTTGAGAGAGCTTAGTTAGAACTCCAAACCAGAGGCAAGTATATGATATGCTTTTCATGTTTACGAATTTGATTTCAATAAATTAATTACATGAAGCTTAATTTATTTCCAATTTATTTCATGTGTCTAGCTCATAATATGGAATTCTTGTTTAAATCATGATCATCAAGATTTTATTGATTAAATGAGGTTTTTGAAATGATATCAAGTAGTAGAAATCATATCTTAAGTGTTTGGAAGAGAAGGAACCCAGAGAATGAGTTTAGGAACGAAATAGAGGAAATCCGAAGACTGGTTCCACTTTTCCTTTATACTCGGTTGACCGACACTTGGTCATGCGGTCAACCGACTACACTAGCTTGATAGACGGTCGTTTTTCTGTAATTGAGAGTCTTCTGTCCCGATTGTGCTTCAATGAAGGTCAACCTCCTGGTGTACGATGTCTACCAACCACACTGCAATTCATGCCTGGTCGACCTCCTGGTCAGTCGGCCACAGTAGAAATTCCCCGATTTCTTTCTAAATTTAGTTTTATAGCCTGCAAATGTACCCTACGATAGTTTAATGACCTTGATTCTTTAAGAGGCCATAGTAGGAGATGTCTAAATTTGAAATTGACCTACAAATAGATTAAATTGTCATTTATCCAGAAATACCACCATTAAATACTAATGTATTGCCAAAGGGTTCTATATATTAAATTAAATTCTGAAATGCCAATGTAAGGATCACATTAGTGCCTAATGATGTTATTAAGTAATATGGATCTGATGAGAGACCTTGTAGTCAATTTTGGGTAATTAATTCTTGTATTCAATTCCATCTGTTCAGGACCACCGACCAGGACTCCTTTATTTAAGTGGCCGCTTGGGGATGTGGATTGATGTTCTGATGAACATCTTGTCATGATTTATCAGTTATCAGATATTGTTATGAATATAAGTATATTTTAAGTATCTTGAAAATACATGTTTTTGTTTTACAAGAAACATCTGTATTTTGTTAAACGTGGATATATGTACATGAGTACACTTTGATATTGGCACCACTTAGCTCGATTCTTTTGGAACTGGACGCGGTGAAGGTCGGATTCTTTTGTTCCTTCCGCATGCTAGATGCAGCTTAGTTCTATTCTCTGTGGAGTATTTATACTCTTGAGTATCTCTGTATTCTGTTTTCTAAAATATGTGGCCACCTCCTACTATACACGGTACCCATTATATTTTATTTATTAAATCATCTCTTAATTGAGATCAAGACAAGTTAGCTAATGTGGTATTGCCCTCAGTTATTTTGATATTATGTTATCTGAGATACAAGCATTTTTTCAGAACTTATTATATTTTTCTCGTATATCATGATTAATATGTTATTGTTTAGCATATTAGTCTCGTGCTAGATTACTTGATATAACCTTTGGCGTTTCAGGTTATATGATCAGGAGACCCAAGATTTCAGTTAAGTTCTGCAGATGTCATATAGACATCGAATTCTGTGAGTTGTGCTACCATGGGATGGGTTTCCATTCTATTCAGTTTTGCTGACCTTTATTGGTCTTTTGTCGGGTTATATAATAAAATATTCATATTTTTTGTCTTTAATTTTAATATTGTATATAAAATAGATCTGTATATGCTCTGTTTTGCTCTATAATTGTGAAATTTATCCTATGGGCAAAATCACGCTCCTAGATCTAGAATACAGGGGCCTAATTCGGATTTAGGACATGACATTACACATTAAATTGGAATCACACACTTAGTAAGGGTACTCACCCCCATAAGAAAAGGACCGATTTCATCACCAGATTCTTGCCCATTAGGTTAACCACACCCCACTTTAAACACCCAAGCTTATAGTTTAAAATCAATTAGACATTAGACCTAAGATCTTCGAGCTAATTAGGACGATGAACACCAAAGGTTACACCAATTGCACTCTTTGATCAATTTGATGTCTAGGCAATCCCTAACCCTTTACGGGTGATTGTCTCTACTCTAGGAGTGGTTTTTAAAGGGGGCCCTTACCAACCGCATTTGACCCCACCACTCAACCTAGGGGCTTACTTGGTCGATTTGGTTTCATAAGACCGAATTGGAGGTTTATGGGCGCTCTTCAACCAGTTAGGAGCTGTCTAGTTAACATAGGCTAACCCAATAAATTGTTGGTGTGTTAAAATTAAGAGATAATTAGCCAAAGGTCCCTAGAATTGAATGTTTCCAGCCTCTAGTCCAGACGAATTCTTTTTAAGGGCTCTGGTCCAAGCAGCTAAACTGTTTGCAGCCAGAGGTCCCTGGATACAATACTCATGACTGATTTACCCTTTCAACCATTTTAGGCATAAAATCTTGAAATTTCAAAATTAAATTTTTTTTGTTTCCCCTCCTCATTTCTAGGTAAATTTCAAAATCACATATCTGATCTCTGCGACCGATCCCGCAGGCCCAAAGGCCTCGATCCCACTGTCAATATTTCCTCTCATACGACGGTGGACCATGAATATCTCATTGATTATGCCACGTGTCATGTTTTCTAAGAAGTGGAGCAGTACTTTATCGTACGATGGTCGCTGTTGATGCTGTTCATGTCACTTCACGTTCTCTCTCTACCTCTATCATCTGTTAAAGCATCACAGAGGTTTCATTTCATTTCCTACTACCATCTCACGTCTCTTCTCTCTTCTTCTTCATTTATATTTGATTTCTTGCAACCCCATCTTCCTTACCATCTTTTGCAGTCCATGTCGTCGATTACAGCAGGTCGTGTTATTCCCTGAAGCGATGTTGCGCCGTTACCGTCGAAGGAGAAAAAGACCGGAAGAGGAACGATTCCGGTTCCTGTTGCAGAGAAACAGAGGAGGAAGAAGACCCTGATGGGTCGGTTCCAGCGCAGGTCAGGTCGGATCAAGCCCGACCCGTTTGCAGAAAATGCCCAGTAGCCAGCCAGTCCAGTTTAGGTCAAGCGCAGGTTGACCTAACTCGTGAAAAATTTATCTGAGTCTTTTGACAAATCTATATGAGTTTTAATTAAATTTATCTGAGTGTTTGTAAAATTTATCTAAGTTTTTTTCAAAACTGTATGAGTTTTAATGAAATTTATCTGAGTTTTAACAAATTTATATGAGTTTTTGGAAAATTTATCTGAGTTTTCAACAAATTTATCTGAGTTTCTAACAAGTTTATCTTCATTTTGGAAATTTATCTGAGTTTTTTGAAAATTTATCTGAGTTATGAAATAAATTTCTTTACGCTCTGGACAAATCTATCTGAGTTTTGGCTAATTTATCTGAGTTATCGGACAAATTTATCCGAGTTTGGACAAATTTATCTGAGTTTGTGGCAAATGTATTTGCGTTTTTCTAAAATTATTTACACTTTTTTGAAATTTATTTGGATCTTTTAAAATTGATTTTCATCTTTTGAAAATTATTTGTGTCTTTTTAAATTGATTTTCATCTTTTGAAAATTTTTAGATTTTTTGAAATTTATTTGCGTCTTTTTAAATTTCTCTATGTTCTTTTGATATTATAGCATTTTTTGAAATTTATTTGCGTTATTTCAAATTTATTTGTATTTCTTGAAATTAGTTTTTGTTGTTTTAGAGTTTAATTTTATTTTATTTTTATTTTATTTACATCTTTTGAAATTTATTTACATTTTTTTAAATATATTTTCGTCTTTTGAAATTTATTTGGATCTTTTGAAATTTATTTGCATGTTTGAAATTTATTTGAAAGTTGTTTCCTATTTTTTGAACTTTATTTGAAAATCTCATTAGTGGAATTTTATTAATCGTGACTAATTTAATGGTAGTTGACCATTATTAATGGCTTATCCCACTAATCATGGGATATGATTTGAAGAAAGGGTAAATTAGACACTTTAGGTTTTCAAATTTGGAAAAAGGACCTTTCACATTATAAAAAAAATTGTGGACCTAAGGCAATAAAGTGAAATGTTCAGGGACCTCTCTCCGAATCCCCCTAAAATTAAGGTGTGGTTGACTGCGTGTGCGTCATTCTAGGGCCAAGTAGGATCCTTCATTTAGTTTAGGTAGTTTGTACCCTAATTTATGCAAACTTGGATACGTGAGAGAGGTCGTTTAGCCTTATTTGAACTATTTGAGACACCCATCAAGTTTGTAGAAAACTTCTCAGTTGTTCCCAAAATGGAAAATCAATAGAGAACTCTCAAGGAGTTGTTTGCACCTGCTTCTGCTGCCCCACCTACTTGCATAGTTCTACCTGCAACCACTGTAGCCCAGTTTGAGATTAGAGCTGACCATTAACATGCTTCCTAAGTTCCATGGTTTTGAGAGTGAGAAACCTTACATCCATTTGAACAAAATTTTGACAATTTGTCTGACATCCAAAAACCATAACTTAAATGAAGATGGTGTCTAGTTGAGGCTCTTACCCCTATCCTTAGAGGACTTTGTTACGGTATGGTTGGATTCTCTTGCTCTTAATTCCATAACAACATGGAATGGGCTGTCAAAGAAATTCATGGTAAATTTTTACCTAATGGCCAAGATAAAGAAAATGAAGGATGCCATTAAGAACTTTAGGGGATGACTTGAGGAAGAGTTTTCTCAAAATTGGGAAAGGTTCCATGACCTTCTAGTGAAATGTCCACACCATGGGCTTGACAAGGCTCAGTTGGTCCACTTCCATTATAGAGGACTAATTACTGCACAACGTACCTTGATTAGTCTATTCACAAAGGAAAATTTATGAATCAAACTCCCACTCAAGCATATGTTGACACCAAAAATGTCACTTTGCCTCTTCAACATCAAGAAGCCACCTGAAGCCGCATCCTACTACAAACGGGCAATGCCGCTTCAAGCATCAGATCTTGTCAGAATCACATGAAAACTAATAGATATTACATGATAGCCAAAAAAGGAGTTCACATGAAGTTTCGGGCCATTTCAACATCATTTGGCCTAACTTTACTCCTCCGACAGCCAAACAGGCGCTCCTGGCGGTGGCGGCATCGAAGACATCAAAACTTCGATCAGAGCCTACGGATGGTCTCGAAATACCTCCAAAGAGCTCCACGTCAAATTTCAAGTCATTCCGACAATGTTTGACCCGGCTTTGACGCTCTAGAAGAAAATCAAGCCCCTCGGCGGCGAGAACCACTGGGACCATTACTCATCAAATGGGGCACATGGGCGGCCTCAACATACTTCAAAAGGGTTGCACGTTAAGTTTCAAGTCATTCCGACAACGTTTAACCCGACTTTGATGCTCTGAAAGAAAATCAAGGCTACCGGCGGCGGGGTACCCCAGGACCATGACATCCAAATCGGAGCTAATGGATCATCTCAAAATGACTCCAATAGGCTCCCTGCCAAATTTCAGGCCAATCGGACATCGGTTGACCGTACATCAAAGATCGACATCTTCCCTGCAGCGGAATCAAGCCTAGCAGCAACGGGACCCCAAACCGCTTCAAAACTCAAACAAAAGCCCATGGTTGGTCCTACCCACTGCTTAGGAGGCTTCACGTCAAATTTCAGGTCATTTTGACATCGTTTGACCTAGTTTCGACTCTTGACAAAAAACGGCAACTCTGCGCAGCAAAGTCTTCGGCTTTTCCAAAAAATAGGAAACTTCGCACTCTGATTTACACGGCTTCTCGTCAGGTTTTCTTCAGGAGAATCAAGCCAAAAAAATGAGGAAAATATCAAGAAAACACAGGAGTAAAAAGAAACAAAAAAGCTCGAAAAACGGCCGACAAAACGGCGACCATGGAAATCCGGGTCACCGAATTTTCGCCGGAAGGCCCGTTTTTCATCTTTTTTCGCGTTTCAGGAATTCTTGCCCCTGTGATTTCCTGAAAATCTGATTTTCGATGCTCGGAAACGACTGATCTTTGTCAACATCTCGGATCTGCCGTTAATAGCATGAAATTGTCATCGATCGCTCCAAGATCGTCAATCGGCCGACCAAGAAGGTGCACTTTATGTCCGATTGATCGGGAGATCGACAAGACAGATGTCACCGGCCCGCTGGTATCAACCAATGTTTGAAGTTTCGTGATCATCCGACATCGATCAATAAGAAGATCCATCATCGATCATTGCAAGAAGAATTCCAAAAGATGCGGTACGGCCCGCGACTCTTCAACTCCTCGGCGACCACTTAATGATGTTAATTGACCCAACTAAATGCCGTCATTAACTCATTATTTTGGACGACCCAATCAAAAGCAAGGAAATGGGAGTTACAAGTCCAAATCATCATGACATTAAAGTTATGAAACTCCTCTCATCATGGAGTTTAAAGGCAATTAAATGCCCATTATCTCCACCGGCAAATCAGAAGCCAAGAAAAATGAGTTACAAAACAAAGGATTTAAAACTTGTAACTCCTCCCATTATGTGGTTTTAATGCATTAAAGCCCATAAAGTCACCTAAAGGCTACCAAATGCCTATAAAAGGAGGTGACCCCAAGGAGCCAAGACACACGGAGAATCTCGGAATTTCGAACTTAAGATCCAGAAGCCCTGCTACTCTGTAGAAACTCTGTTGTAAGAAGAAACACTGCTGCAACAAACACCCAAAAGGTGATCAAAGTCCCTTGCCCTCCCCTTCCTCTATGAAAAAGCCTCCTCTTCTCCTATTCAACATGGCTAAGACGTGGCTCTTCAGCCCGTCTCTTCGTTTTTCATTGGGTATAGGACCTTCCTTTGGTCCTTATCCTCTAAAAAAACTGAAATCCAAGCCAAGCCAAAGAATCAATGCATCAAGCGTTCTCATATGAAGGACGGTGGCGAAGTCCATACATAACTTGCGACCATCGATCTGAACTGGTCCCCACAATCTCCTGAGAAGTCAGATTCCCTTTTTTACTTTTCTATTGTACTTTGTATTTTCTTTAAGAGATAAAAAATCGCATTTCTTTTCTTTTCTTTTCTTTATTGATGAGATTTGTAAATCGCCTTTCATGACAAACAAAATAAAATCGCCTCTCACGGCATTAAAAAAAACTCTCTTTTCTTAAATATATGTGCAATTTGAAAAGTTAGAAAAAAGGATTGATTTCCTTTCTACTTGCGAAGGTGGATCTCCGGATCACCATTTCTGAATTCCAAGTAGAATGGAAAATCTAGCATACACGTACAAAATATAGATGCCTTTTTTTTCTCCCCCTTTCCTCCCTCCATTTTGGATCCTCTCGGGGACCCCGGGGATGGATGGGAGAGGAGAGGAGAGAAAAAAATCGGGTTCATCAAGCTTGCATACCCGGTGGGACAAGTTCATTTGAGAACGCGATGCTTAAATTCTTAGGGTCCTCTCTAGTTGGTGGCCTGTGTTGGATCTTGCATCCAAAAAAAATGAGATGGGATTTTTGGAAAATTTCCACCTTTGAACTCATTTCCATTCTTTCTCATTTAAAAAAAAATCTGATTTCTTTTTTTATTCAATTTTGAGGAACTTTGATCCTCTCTTCTTTGAACTTGATAGCTCACAGAAATGTTCGAAGCTATTTTTCTTATCGAGGAATGGGCCATCTTTTCTCTTTGATGAGTTCAATAGGGATTTCAAAAAAAAAAAAACTCTTCAAAAAAAAAAAACTCTCCTTAAAAAAAATCTCCTTTTTTGGAATCAAATTTGAGAAAGTTTGGTCCCCTCCTTTTCGGATTTAGCGCTCGCAGAAATATTTGAGCCCTTATTCGGATTGGAACACCGTTCATTCTCTTTGATGAATCCATAAAAAAATCAAATTTTTTCAAAACCCACTAAGGTTGCACCAATTGCGTTTTTGACCAAAGTAGATCTAAGAAAAGCCTTGTCCAAAGTGTGGAGACAGCTAGACTGTTCGAGGCAAGGGTCCTCCAAACGGGTTCATTAAGTAATCCTACTCTTACCTGGGGGTTGATCTATCTACTAAGGTTTCATAAAGTCGAATTGAAAAGCCTTTGTGTTCCTTCAAAAAAAAATTCAAAAAAAAGGAACTTAAAAAAAAAACGTCCGTCACTTTTGGGTTCACATTCGAGAAATTTTGGTTCCCCCCTTTTCGGATTTAGCGCTCTCAGAAATGTTTGAGCCCTTACTCGGATTGGAACACGATTTGCTCTCTTTTATGAACCCGATTTTGACCTTTCAAAAATCCCATCTCGTGTCCATTCCAAGGAAGCGATCTGCAACATTTGTGCCTGGCGGTGCTAGCACGCCCTTCTGGGTCTACTGTATTCGCGACCGACACATTTGTATCTCCAACCTCATATCATCTTACCTCGAGTGAGCCTCGCTTCTCGGTAATTTGAATGAAGGCCCACAATTGCTTCTAGCAGTCACTGGAATGCTCGCCCTGAGCCTCCCGTACTTGCGTTCAGAACAATTGTATCCTCTATGACTTTTTGCCTTCTTCGTCTCGCTTGGACTGGGCCATGTTCCCTTGAACGATTTGAAAAGACAAAACCATAGTTCTTTCCCATTTATGATCACTATATTCTTGTGATTACTAATGAATGTGGTCTTGTTTCAGAAGTTTTCCAAAACTAACAATGGCAGCTTCATTAACCATCACTTTTGATGAGAACAAGTACCAGCTCATGCTCCAGGAGAAGCAAAATAAGCGCATTCATAAGCGTCGAAGCGTCACCTCCCTCGGCAAATCTCTAAACACCGGGTCGACCTCTACCCCCCGGACCATCATCTTCGGGTCGTTAGGATAGTTCTCACTCCCCGTAGAAGAAACTACACCTGCTAAGAAGCAGAAGACCGCCCCGCAACGTGTCACTACCATGACACCAAGGGCGAACGCGAAGAAACCTGAAGCCCGTGGCAACCCCACGAAGTCTCAACCTGCAGAGAACTAGGTCTACTCTAAGACTTGGTCCCCATGACCTTCACCAAAACAAAGGAGGTCACGAACATCTGCAAGGCCACCATATCTGGCCCCTCTCGAAGAAAATCGGTTCTATCCTCTTGCATACATGGAGGAGAAACCAGCCCCTTGCCTGACAAAGAAGGCAACCCATTGTGAGCTGGCTTACTCCTACAAGCCAAAAATCAAATCATATATCACCAGGCCTCTGCAAGAACCTGACAAGGCCTGCACTCCTGCAGTTCGACCATTTATCTCAACAGGGGCCGAACTCGCAAAATTCAAAGCTTCGCTACGACAGTCGAAGGACCGAGTCCAAATCTTGTCAATGCCCAGCTTCAAAGAAGACAGGCTTGGCTGCTGCGCTCGAGGGAGTACATCCTTCATCGCTGAAGCCCAACCAGAGCTGACAGAAGCTCAAATTGCTCGTCGCATACGTCGCGCCGCATGTTGTATCGACAAAAGAGACTAGAAAGGCAAAGGACCCAGCATCCTACCCTCCAAGTCTCTCAAAAATGGGTCAAAAAGGAAAGACCCAATCATGTTGCTGCTGTCCATATGGTTGGCAAAACCAGAAGATGTCAGAAGTTAGCAACCAAAATTCATGTCCGACGACCGGTGACTCGCAGCGTCTCCCGGACACGAAGACGCCTGGAAGAATCTTTTGCTCCTTCAAGCCAAGGACAACGAAGTAATCATTCCTCAAGCTCTTCAAGAATGAGCCCTAGCTCAGTCACCAGAACGATCTCCTTGTTCGAATCACGGAGGATGAACGTCTTGGCTGCAAACTCTGAGCAACCTCGCAATCCACCTCCGGATGAAACGACCACACGCATCCAACAATTGGAGCAAGGTCAGCAGAGGATTGAGACTCTCATGGAAAATCTTCTTCTCCTTTTCAGCGTCAAGAAAACAACCAATCTCCTCCAGATAACGAGGAAAATGCAGAAAACAGTGAGTCACGCGCCCTTATCAAAAAGGACGTTGACAATATCCTCACCAAGGCAAAAGAAGAGGATACACTGAAGGAGCATGGGATCAAGCCACCATATCCCTTAAGAATGGACTTGGTCTCGTTCCCTACAAAATTCAAGCAACCTGCTCTCCAAACATATACAGGGAAAGGTTCAGCCATACAGGACGTCATTCACTTCAAGATCCTGACGGGAGCTATCGCGGATCAAGATGCCCTTAAGATCTGTCTCGTTGCAAGTACCCTAAAAGGTACGCCCTTTGATTGGTACTCCACTCTGCTGGAGGACTCCATCCAAAATTGGGTCATGCTAAAGACACGCTTCCTAACTCACTTCAAAGGTGAGGATCATCCTGTTACTATGGCACAGCTCTTCAGCCTAAAACAGGGAGAGAATGAGTCAACTTACGACTTCATTCACAAGTGGAAGGCGATGGCGTACAAGTGTTCAGATATGCTGCCACAAGCGTCGCTCGTCGACATCTGCCGTAACAACATGAGAGCAAAGATTCGCTCCATGATTATTGGCAACAAATCAAAGAACCTGTGAGAACTCCTAGAAGCAGTTATGGAAGCTAAAACGGTGATCAAAGACCTCAACAATCAGCAGTCATCATCAAAGAAAGAGCCGGCTACCATTACGACCACAAAGCCAAAGAAAAAGGAGGTTCTTAATATGCAAACCAAGTCAGCTCCTTAACAGCCAAAGAAAGTTGAAAACAAAGCTACAGGTAAGAAACCTAAACTCTCTGATGCCTTCAGGAAACAAGTAGAGAAAATATACCCGTTCGATGAAGATGTTGAAGAAATCTTTGAGGCTCTCGTAGCAAATGGTAAACTCACATTACCTGAGCCCAAAAGACCGGGAGATGTTGGCAAAACCAACGATCTTCGGTATTGTCCCTACCACCAGATGATCTCGCATCCTCCCAATCATTGCTTCGTTGTGAGAGAGAAGATCAACGAGATGTGGAAAAACGGAGTCATCACCTTTGACAAAAACTATGGGTCTACCTCCGTCAACATGGTGTCATATGGACAAACTTCAAAATCACCAAAGGAGAAGACCACCACTTCCTTCAAGGTGATAAAAATGACCCAAACATCCCAAGAGTTGGTCCCTTATCCAACACCTGACGGACAACCTATATGGGTACATCCCGATCTCCTAGAAGATGAAAATTGAGAGATCGTCAAAACAAAGCCTACCGCTCGACAGCGAAGGCAAGCCAAGAGACAACTCCACAACCTCAAGCAGCAGGAGAAAGCTCAATCAAAGCAAGAAATCCCTGAAAAAGCGGAGACCTCTTCCATTGCTTCGCTGGGGAGAACGGAAGAATCCAAGGCTTCAAAGGTGGAAAGAAAATTCACCCTTGGTGATTTCATGCCACCTCAATTCAGAAATGAAAATGCGCAGGGGCCATCATACTCTTGCAATTCGGTGATTGGATTCTCCATGGATGGATACGAGTCCAGTGACACCGATGAGTGGGAGGAATCCCTTGAAACAGGAGAATATCTCTCCGATGAAGAATGGGTTCCTGAATCTCGCCTCATGCCGGTAATCTGGTATAACCCATATGGGCAACAGGGATCCTGGTCCGTTGATGAAGGAGACCAAGAGCCTATTCAAAAAAATGTTGTTGACTTAGCACCCTTCAAC
Source organism: Cinnamomum chago (assembly GCA_038049695.1). Classification (NCBI taxonomy): domain Eukaryota; kingdom Viridiplantae; phylum Streptophyta; class Magnoliopsida; order Laurales; family Lauraceae; genus Cinnamomum; species Cinnamomum chago. Next base: position 39,643,448 of record CP142453.1, on the reverse strand, counting down.
GCTCCAGTGGAACTCGATTGTGTTGAACCACAAGGGGCAGATGAAGAAGAATATTTGGTTCTTATGCTTGATCTTGAAGAGTATGTGCGGATCTTGCGGCGCCTTCCCTTAGGACAAGAGCAAGATCTTCGCGATCAAAATCTAGAACCGGAAGTCCCTAAAAATCAACAGGTACATCCTCCTTCAACTCCTAAAAATGGAGAAAAATGCTTGATAGAAGATCCTCTCTCATCCGATGATGAATCCGACTCCTAACCGTCCACTCTGGGGGGATCTCCTATCAGGGCAACTTGCAATGCGATAGTTCAGGATGATAGTGCCTTTGAAGCATTATCTACCGAACACACGTACTCTCCGGCTACGCCTGATACCATATCTTCCGGAGCTACATTTTCTCGAGTGACTTCCAGTGAGATAACATCTTCTCAGCATTCGTCCCCTGAAACCGTGACATCGCAACTCACAGCTCTTCCGACCGATCATCCTGAAAGAAACTTCAATCGATGGAGACCTGGTCAGTTGGTCCCAGATACCCGACCTCGAAGGAGATGTCTGGACCGACAAATTACTTAATGAAGGAGAAAAGTTGTTAGATGTTGTTCAGGACTTGTTCCCGGAAAATGCTCCATATAACGCAATCACTGAAGATGGCGACTCTACTCTAGACACATCTTCAGCAAATGAGAAAGATCAACCCTTGGATCCCAAGGACGATCTTCCAAATAAAGACCCTTCTTAAGAAGCTCTTGAAGTTGGTAGAGGTGCCCGCTCTGGCCGGGATTACCACAAAACCTACAACCAACCTTCTTCTTCTTATGTAATTCCTCCGGGAACACAAAATGTAAACGCCCCTAGTGGCAACAATAATGAATATGTAGGCCTGAAGGAGGCTTTCAAGTACGACTTGATTAAACACTTCAAACACATACCTGCACGACTGCACATCCTTGATTTATTACGAATATCTCCACACACTCGTCATAATCTCATTTCAGAACTGCAAAGGCTGAATGCGGATGTCGACAAACATGCCCCACAAGTCCTTCAAATTGAAATGGACTATAGGGTCAAAAAATCAAATACTTCCTCAAAGGGAGAAAAGAAGAAAACTGAGGGATCAGGCATTGAATGCCTCTCGGTGTAGAAAGCAGCAAATGCAACCATCGCCTTCGATAAGGATGACCTCCTGCTAGGCGAGACAAAGCACAACCAACCCCTGTACTTCACAGGGTACATCAAAGAAATGCCGATACACAGAGTCCACATCGACCCAGGTTCTGCACTCAACCTCATCTCTACTTCAGCACTTGAAGAGCTGGGCGTCCCACCTAGCAAGCTAAGTCACACGTCTGTATCCATCTTTGGGTACGATAGGAGCGCTCAAAGGCCTATCGGCAAAATCAGGTTTAAGTTGCAAATCGGCGATCTTATCTCCAAAGTCACTGTGTATGCAATAAGAACCCCTTCATTCTACAACATCCTTCTTAGTCGTCCCTAGATACACGAGAATGGTGTCGTCCCTTCAACTCTACATCAATGCATCAAGTTCGTCGGCAATGACGGCTCGATACATTGAGTGTTTGCAGACAAAAAAGCCCTTCAAAGGCAAAGAAGTCCATTGTCGCGACCCCGGAACAGATCCCCGGGCCGGCGACGTGGTGCATACGCTGTCTACTGTTTTCCCACAGGTTCCCGCGGTGAGGATTCCCAAAGACACGCGGAATCTAACTCACACGATCAAGTATGCGGAAGCGTGTAGTAAAACACATCAAGCTGAGCACCAATAAAATATTTAAGTGCCATGACAAATAATAACACGACATAGTATCAAAGAAAAAAGTTAAAATGGCATTCCCCACACTAGTTCAAGTTATAAGACTAACACGAAAGTAAATTAAGTTTTGTTACAACCCATAAGATGCCAACAGAGGCCAATACACTTCTCCAAAAATATAACCAAAATAAACCCCAAGACAAAATGATAGCGAGACTCAAGAACCCCGCCCGACGTCTAAATAACATCGTCGGGCTGCCACTCTCTCACAGGGGTTGGCTCACAAGCCTCCTCCTGACACTCCTCCTCAAAGGTAACGTCTCCTGCACCTGAGCACCAACAAACAAGAGTCAAACACGACGGTTTGGCATGTAATCAATTTAGGTGCAAGCATGAACCAATAGTGTTTAAGAAAACGTATGAGTAAATCCTTGATTGAAACACTACAATAATTGAGGTACATTGTTGAGAATGCTAACAAAGTTGAGATATCAAAACAAACTAGCATGAATAAATAATATATCATGAACAGTTACAATCCACAAAGAGCCCATCCTTTCTCTATCATTTATATAATGAAAAGAGCAAGCACGCACGACAAGCACGATATACATAATATAAGCACGACACGATTTCCCAAAAGACAGGAATTCCGGCCGCGGAACCGGACACGCACGATGTGTAATAAATACACGACTAGTCTGCAGACAGTCCACATGTTTAAAGACCCCCAGACAGTGAATCAAACTGAAAGGGCAGTCTAAGCTCAGTGGTGTTTACTTAATTCATGAATGCACAAAACACGCGAAACACGGTCTAAACACTTCGAGATAAAAAGGGGGAAATCACTTATCAAAACACGATGAACACGACTAGCAAGGGCATAATTAATATGCATAACACGCTTAGGAAGTGGTCCCCTTTTTCTTTAAACAAGACTTCAAAACAAGCTTATACTTGAAATCTAAAATGAGTACACGATGGTACTTAACGTACTCAAAACGGAATTCAAACACGAAATCTAACAAGCATGTGTTAAGGCTGCTAATTGACCTTTGTGTAATTGAGACTCCAAATGTCGGAATATACAAGAGTTGGCGTCCCCGAAGTTGGGTTGCATTTCAAAATCCCATTTACACAATGTCAAGTCAAAACCCTTAACATAGTCTAGTTTTCCAACCCTCGAGAAATTACAGAAATGATATAATTCTTCTTCCTGAATCTGGCAGGTTCGCTCGAGCGAACTTTACACGGTAATGACACTTCGCTCGAGCGAAACTGTTCGTTCGAGCGGACAATAAGTGCGTTCGAACGGACAACTCTCTGTCTCGTTCCAGATTATACAGAGGGCAGTTCGCTTGAGCGGACAATAAGGTCGCTCGAGCGGACAGCTCTCTGTCTGCGCTCGGACCAAACAGAGGCTTGGTCGCTCGAGCGAATCGGCTTCTGCCTGAACTCGCAGAGTGCAGAAACTGCCTTTCCCTTGTACATCTTCCATTACATTTTTCTCCTTCTTCTCATCCCTCAATCACATATAATCCCTTGAGCCTTCATGCTCACCAAGGGTTCATTTATCACCATTTTACACATCCAAATCCAATAAAACATAACCATGTAGCTTGTAAACAAATTTAATGCACAATTTCTAAAACACAATAAAAATCAAAGCATACATGCATCATTTCCTAAAGAGATTACTTGCCTTGACCAATGCTAACCGTACTCCTCTTCAACTCTTCCTCAAGCTATTCTCACACTACAAGAACCCAAGAGAAAAACCACACAACTCACTCAAAAGGAAACAAGGAACCCATTTAACAAAAAGGGTTTGTAACTATGAAAATCATGATCTTAGAGAACTAAAAAGACTTCATGAAAAGCATGGTTGTAGCTCTTACCTAACAATGGCCAAACAAGAAGAGATGAAGAAGATGAAGAGTTTGTCTCACAAGAAGTTCCAAGAAGTTTATACCAATAGAGAGCTTGCAAGGAGATGAAGAAGATGATGACTTTGGAATTCTTTTTGAAGCTCTCTAGCCCAAGCATGCAAGATAAAGAAGATTGAAGAGAAGAAGAGCTTTCCTTACCCTAGGTTAAGAGATTGGAGAGATTGGGGAAATGAATGAAAAAGTAAAGAGGGGAAGGAGATGGGTTGACTTAAGGCATTAGCAAATGGGCCCAATTAACTTGAACTTTGAAACGACGACAACATGATCTTGTGGCCCTCGAATGACTTCGACGAAGAAGGATAAAACGATCGTCGAAATTTCTAGTTTCCAAAAAGTATATTTTTGACATGGTTTTGAGATCTCGAAAATTGTGTCCAGATTCGTGCACAAAAGACAATTTTACCCTCTTTGGGCCAAAACATGGGTTTTTGGCTTCAAATAAGAATATGCTTAAAACGAAAGTTGTAACACGTCGAAAAATCATTCAAATGAAATCAAAATCACAATCACACGGAACCCAACACGATCTTTCCAAGCTCACACGTGCACTCAGGCCTTCCTGAGTGTGTCTAACTAATACTAAACGTTCTCAAAATTCCCAAAGCTATGTCCAAGACTAAAACTAATCACTTCTAACCCAACAATAACTAAACTCACTTAGGACTAAACACATACTAATCGCACACTAATCGAATTGGTCTGGGTCGGGGTCTAACATCCATTTTGTAGATGCTCAAATATACAAATATGAAAAAGAAGAAAAGGAGGAAGAAATAACACCCTTTGCTGAAAATCTTCAGAAAGATAAAGGCACAGCTCCTCAGCAATCATCAGAAGAAAACAAACCTTCTGGTAAATCTGAAGAGAGAGACCCATCCCCCTTCGTTATCCCTCTCAAATCTTCAAAGCCTTTGGTCATAACAACGAGAGCAAAGAAGACAAAGCAAAAGTCTGGGGGAAAGTTTGTCATCTCCTTCGTGTCTATCATGCAAGACACGGATTAAGAGTCAGAGTCGGAAGACGACACATCTCCAAGCCAAGCTGACACTCAATTAGTTCAGCATGCTCTACCTCCAATAGAGATGCCCACCGACGTAGAAGATCCTACGTCTGCTTCCTTCGTTGTTCCGGCAACCTCAGTAGAAGAGAAGTCAATCTTCTTTCACAGATCAAAAGCTTCTTCGTCAAACTCCTTGCTTGAACATTTCCAAAATGAAGGTATGTCTCAACTATTTCTAGATAGTCCTATGGCACAAGCTATTATGAAGAAAATGGGTTATGACACTCAAAACCCAGTCGGTCTAGGACAAAGTCGCAGTATTCTCACACCATTGGAACCCGCCTTAACCAAAAGTCAACTGGAAGATTGGAGACTCTACGGTCATATAGAAAAATCTTCACATGGGTATGATCCCGACGCTCCCATGAGACAGTTGACACAAATGCTGAGGAGTCGATTTGCCGACCAAGCCTCAACATCTCATGTCCATGAAGACATTGATCTCCCTGGATATCTCTTCGAAGAGTCACCCGTCAAGGACCAAGGAAGCTCTACCAATCGGTATGATTTCTCTGATAATGAAAAGGAATTGTCCGGTGAAAAAGACATGTGCCATTCTAACTCAGAAGAACCAAGTCTCCAAAAGAAGTACCTTACTTCGACCCAGTTTCAACAGGCGGTTGGGATCACCTCATAGCAAGGCTTGAGAAGAATACTGATTCTGAAGACCCATGGCCAGAAACAAAGCCTTCTTCTGAAAATACCTTTGAAACTCCAGAAGCTTTCGTTGAGTTGGAAGCCTCCGAAAATATTGTGGAGGAACCACCTTCGAACCTTCCAACAGAAGATCATGTTCAAAAGATAGACTTGGGAACACCAGATGACCCACGTCCTGTATTCATAAGCAAGAATATAAAGGATGATGAGTTACCCGAGTATATCTCTTTTCTTCGTGAGTTTGTTGATTGTTTTGCATGGTCTTATGCTGAAATGCCTGGCTTAGACCCCAAGATAGCAATCCACAAACTCAATCTGCAAAAAGATACCAAGCCTGTCAAACAAAGCCAAAGAAGATTTCGTCTGGATGTAATGGACAAAATTGAACAAGAAATTCAATAACTCAAAAGCGTCGGCTTCATTCGTGAGGAACAACATCCTGAATGGTTGGCCAACATCATCCCCGTGACAAAGAAAAATGGGCAGATCAGTGTCTGTATTGATTATAGAGACCTAAATGGCGCTTGCCCCAAAGATGAGTTCCCACTCTCCATACCAGAGGTGATGATTGACAACACCTGTGGGTTTGAGCGAATGACATTCATGGATGGATTCTCTAGCTATAATCAGATAAAGATGCATTCTGAAGATGAAAAACACACATCATTTCGGACCCCATTTTGCATGTATTGCTACACTTTCATGCCATTTGGTCTGAAAAATGTCGGTGCCACATATCAAAGGGCTATGATGAAGATATTACAGGACATGCAGCACAAGACGGTTGAATGTTACGTTGATGACCTCGCCGTCAAAAGCAGAAGAAAAGAAGACCATCTGAAAGACCTTCGGGAAGCCTTCCTCCGACTTCGCAAACACAAACTGCGAATGAATCCCCTGAAATGCTTCTTCGGCGTCTCATCGGATGAGTTTCTCGGATTTATAGTCCGAAAAGCTGGAATAGAGCTTGACCCCATCAAAGTCAAGACCATTCTAGAAATGCCTTCTCCAAAAACCTTAAGAGAATTGAAAGGATTTCAAGGAAGATTGGCATACATCAGACGGTTCGTCTCCAATCTCTCTGGAAAATGCCATCCATTTTCCCTCCTAATGAAGAAAGGTGTGAACTTTGTTTGGGATGCTGAATGTGAAGCAGCATTTCAAGATATCAAGTCATACCTAACTAAACCTCCGGCGCTGGCTGTCCTACCACTGGAAAACCAATCATCTTGTACACAAGAGCTCTCGACCATTCCTTGGGTGCCCTGCTCGCACAAGAGAATGACGAGGGAAAAGAAGCTACGCTATACTACCTCAGCCGTATGCTGGTACGCGCGGAGTATCGTTATTCTCCAGTCGAGAAAGAATGCCTTGCAGTGATTTTCGTCGTACAAAAACTGCGTCACTATCTGTTGTCCAATACAGTCTACCTGATTTCGATGATCAACCTCTTAAAGGTCCTTGTCACAAAAGCAAGTTCTCTCAATGCCCGACTGGCAAAATGGTCCAGCCTCCTATCACAATTTGATATCAAGTATGTACCACAAAAGGCAACCAAAGGCCAAGCTCTAGCAAACTTTCTTACAGAGCATCCGTTGCCTAAAGATTCCCCACTCAAGGATGATCTCCCAGACGAACCTGTCTACAACGTAGAGACTTTCTCACCAAATGCCTCCTGGGACATGTACTTTGACGGTGCAACCAGGACAAATGAAAAAAGAAAGTTGATATCGGGAGTTAGCATCCTCATTGTTAGCCCCGATAAGCACATGATTCCACATGCTTTTTCGCTACTAGAACCGTGCTCAAACAATGCAGCTGAATACCAAACTCTCATCGTGGGACTGGTATTAGCCCTCGAATCCGGCATCACTATGCTAGAAGTCTTTGGAGACTCTCAACTGATCGTCAACCAGATGAATCAGAAATTTGAAGTTAGGAAGCCTGATCTGTTGCCTTATTATAACAAAGCAAAATCACTTCGCCAGAGGTTTGACATCTGTCACATCACCCACATCCTCAGAGGTGAGAACATCTGTGCAGATGCCCTTGCCGGACTTGCCACATCCATGGCGATCCAGGAAGGGGAAAACATGCAAATTACAGTGTGTCTAAGAAGGATTCTCCCTCCTCTTAACACACACCAAGCAGTTTCTGAATGCCACCAATTGGCCGGAAGTCGGATCTCCGTCCTCAAACCTCCGATCGGCGACTGGAGAGACCCGTTCGTTGATTACACCATGTTCGGAATCCTCCCTGAAGATCCAAAAGAACGGGTTAGCGTTCAAAGACGAGCCTCAAACTTTCATTTGGATATACCTTCAAAAATGCTTTACAGAAAATCCTTCGATGGAGTACTTCTACGCTGCTTGTCATAACAAGAGGCTGAGGAAACGCTCAAAGAAGTTTAGCTGGTCTTTGTGGAGCTCATCAGGCTGGTCCCAAGCTCTACGATCAGATAGAAAGGTTAGGTTATTATTGGCCTACCATGGTAGTTGACGCCATGCAATTTACTAAACGTTGTCGCCAATGCCAAGTTCATGGAGACTATGTCCATATGCCTCCAGAATGGCTACATCCTACAGCGATCTCATGGCCTTTCGAACCCTGGGGAATGGACATCATAGGTTCTATCTCTCCCCCGTCAAGCAAAGGTTATCGCTTTATCTTCGCCGCCACAGATTATTTCTCCAAGTGGTTAGAAGCGTTTGCGCTCAGTGAAATAAAGACCTCATCAGTCCTTCAATTCTTGTGCATCAACATTATTTGTCGCTTCGGCATACCTAAAAGATTCGTCCATGATAACGGACCACAATTCCAGAATCATCGATTCTACAGGTTTTGCGACAAGTACAAAATCCAAAGTTGTCCTTCGACTCCGTACAATCCGGCAGCAAACAGACTAACAGAAGCCTTTAACAAGACACTTTGCAAAATTCTCAAGAAAATTGTCTATAGTCACAAAAGGGACTGGGGAGACAAACTACCAGAAGCTTTGTGGGCTTATCGAACCACCGTTCGAGGGCCAACCCATAGCACACCATTCTCTCTGGTCTATGGATGCGAAGTTGTTGTCCATCTAGAAGTACAAATTCCTTCCTTAAGGGTATCTTTGCAAAATGACATGACGCAAGAAAGCAATGTCAAACTGAGACTCCAGGAACTGGACAATCTCGATGAAAGACGGCTCGAAGCCTTACAAAGCATTGAACTGTACCAAGCACGCATGACAGGATCTTTCGACAAGAGGGTCCGGCAACGCGCCTACAAAAAGGGTGACTTGGTTCTTGCAGTAAAAAGGCCAATGGTCTTTGCCCACAAATCCAAAGGCAAACTCGAACCAAAATGTGAGGGACCCTTCGTCATTGACAAAGTCTTCTCCAACGGCGCATACGCACTTTTAAACATAGAGGGCGACAGATGTATGCTGCCCATCAACGACAAGTTCTTGAAGCGGTACTACCTTTGAAAACTTACGCTATTGGCTCAGAGTAGTGCCTGCACGGCCAAAGAGTACCAAAAAATATATGTGTGTATACACGGGTACCAAAAAAGAAGAAGAAAAAGGTTTGTTACAAGAATTAGGAGCTCAGTCTCACATGGTCTTCAACCAAAGACTCAACTCTTTAAGCAGACTCTTGGCCTTAGCCTCTAAAGCTTCCAAGCTATGCTTCTTCAAGATCTTCCCATAGAATGCGGCAGAACGCCGCGATCCGTCTGCAGCACGGGGAAGCTCTTCCCAAAGAATCTACCATTGCTCGTACTCTTGAGTCTTCCTCCGGAGATTGCTTTCAGTCTCCTCGATTTGGCGAATATGAGTCCCTTCTCTGGCACGAGCTTCCACAATGGCAGCCCGTTTTGCAGCAACTTGTTCCTCCAATAGCTCAAGACGCTGCTTGGTCTCAACGACCTCTCTATCAACACGGCGCATGTCTTCTGTCAACCCAATGGTAGCCAACTCGGTAACGTTCCTCTCCCGAACGAATTGCTTCCAAGTCCGCGAGATCTCGTCCAGTTCAGACTTGACCTCGCCAGAAGGCCTAAAAAACATCTCATTGAAGAAGTCACCACTTGGGAAGCTCTTGGTTTCATTCCACTTGCTACCTAAAGCTATGACTTCATCAACGAAAGCCTTCGCATCTGCAATGTCCAGGCCGACTTCTTCGCTGTCAGCAATGATGTCCTGTACATGCTTAACCATTCCAAAGCCCGCTTCCAAATGGCCAGAAGAAAGAGTTTCGATCCATGAGCTTAAAACGCTCTTCAACACTTTCTTCACATATGACCCGGACGAATGCTCGCCCCTCTCCATTGGTCGACTGCCTATGTCAAGCCCTGCTGGAGGAGTGATCATTAAGCTCTTTCTAACCAGAGACACTGGCGAATGAATCTGCTTTGCTGCATTAAAACTTGAAGAAGAAGTCCCTGCTTCTGGTTCAACTGCAGGCATCCCCTGCTCCGGCACTGAGAAAGACGGAGGAATTTCTTCTGCTACCTCACAATCTGCCAGCAAAAAAAAAAGGTGTGAATATGATCCTGTTAAAGATTTTCATTATCATCAGGGTTATTGTTACAAATACCTTCTTCGAAGATTGGCAGAATACTTTCTGTCTCCAAGAGTTCATCCGAAGTGTCGTCAAAGGACGCATCAATGGATGGCTCGAAATCGTCAGAATCCTGTGGCAAGTAAGCTGATAAGAAAACAAGCAACCTGTTAGCAAATGACAACACAGACAAAATAAAAAGAGGAAAATACAAAGAAGTCATACCAGGTGAAGATTCTGGAATCACTCCAGAGTCCCTCGGTTCTTCTTCGGATGCCGCAGCCAGATCCGTCACGGCCTCATCGGCTGGAACCTCAGGCATCATCAAGTCCTCATCTTCCACTAAAAAAGGGAGAGAAGGCAAATCAAAACAAGAAAATCTCAAAGAAAGAAATGGAAAGAGAAAGAAGAGGAATCATACCTTCATCAACGGTTTCTTCCTCTCGGCTCCTCTTTTCCAGAGGCTCATCAACATCCCCTAATAACTCTTCAGCGGTGGTGAGAGGGACTTCCAAATCAGGAAAGTCATCGTGTTGTCTCTTATTATGGGTGGATTTACTTGAAGTACCCGCCTCACTGTCAAAGTCAGGAGCTCCGCTTGATTCCTCACCGAATGGTCTGCTCTTTTCAGTAGACCCCATGGAAGCCTTTGTTAATTCCGCTTGCATCCAAGCGTCGATCTCGGCTTCCTCCTCTTCGAGTTGTTCTAAGACCTCACTAGGTATCTCTTGTACAACTCCTGGTCTGATGATGTCCTGCTCATTGAGGAAGCAGATCTTGTGCTTCTCTCCACAAAGGAAAGCCAAGACTTCCTCCCGACAGACTTCATCTGATCTGCCAAGACCCTTCCCAGGAGATTGCTTGACATCAGGCTCCTTTTTGTAGAGTCCCCGGTACACTGAAAAGCTTTCCGCAAACCATTTCGCGAAGCCAGCAGTTTGGAAAGTGGGCAACTCAGGATAGGAAATCATGGCGGTAGTGTCTTCCGCACTATAAAAGGCCCATACATTCCTTTCATCCTACAAACCTCCAAAACGCTTCACCATGCACGAAGGCGCTCCAACAACGCCTTGAGAGAAAACAACTGCAGCGCGAAACGCGATGGAACATACGGCTGGATATCAACAAAAAGATGTCTTCGGTACACAGTCGTACCAACACGTATGTTAAAAAGTCATCCCTTTTCTGCATTGGTCAAGGAGTAATGTCTTCCCGACCTCGCCCTGGTGGAATCACGGGAGGCTCCAAAGTCAAAAGCCTTCTTTCACAAACCCGGAGAAAGCTTTACTGAAGATTGCCCGATCTCGACTTCCCTGAACCGTCGGATCCTCAAAAGGGCAGACAAGAGAGATTCGGAAACGGCTGTCCCTCTAGCCAGCCGAATAATGAAAGGGTCATCATCCTGTGCAACTCCTAAGCGATGGAAGCCGAGACAGTGGTAAACATACCACAAATAGAAAATATGTGCTGAAAATACCCTGTTCATAGGGAGCCCAAGCCGAACCAATAAAGCAGCAACCTGCAGTTCGGTGCACAAGTAGGAATACAGAGCAGGCACCAAAGCCAACCGCTCTCCGAACGCCATCTGACAAGCCGAAAAAATACAATGTGGCCTGATGTTTGTTCCATCTCCTCCAGCGAAAACAGCCTCACCCAACTAATAAGTGAGGTAAACAGCGAGATCTCTTCGCAGTGCAATGTAAGAATAAATGGCCTATGTACTCCCGAAGAACTTCTTCAAGTCATCTCGCATAACGAAGATCTTCTTCGAACCTGGGTTCTTGGCCCTAGCATCTTGGGCCATACCATCAAAAGACTCTTCGCCTTCAAAGAAGTTGGAGTTACAATTCTTCCAACTGCTACACCGGACTTTCGAGCCCTCCTTCTCCTTCAAAAAATCATAGAAGGTGACGAACTGAAAGTACAGGAGCCTGAACTCCTCAGACTGCTCCTCAAGAATGCTGTCGATAGGCATAAACTCCTCAAAGAGTTTGCCAAGGATGGGCAGTCCAGTGACGATGCTTAATTCCTTCAAGGTAAAACCAATCTCACCATTTGTTACAATGAAGGTGTTGGTTTGTGGAAGGAACGACTCTAGCATGGCCATAAAGGCCTCATCGGAGAAAACCACGGTCTTCTGAAAAGTGTGAACCGCATCAAAGATCCCGGCCTCCCTCAAAATGGCTCCACCAACCTGCAGGGTGTGATCAATCCATGATTCCAAGCTCGAATCAGAACTGAAACGGCCACGAAGTCGAAAAGGCTTCACCCAACTGTTGCCGTCACCCCAAAAAATCCCAAGGCCAACCGGTCTCATATTGACCGACGAATGGTCGAAACCTTGGTAGCCACTAGAAGGCATCAACATGTCCATGCGGACTAGTGACTTCTCCGCATATCCGGAAGGGCAGCCAACAAAAACCCCAGTCTTTATCACATTAGTCCTCTTCACCCAGCTTAGAGGATCCTCCCTCTTGGGGCACGTGGGAGAAAAACTCATGATCGATACAGTCCGATCAAAGGTCGACCGGGTAGAAATAGTTCTCTCCTCACCATCAGCTATGTAAGAGAACTGAAAATACCTTCTTTGGTACGTCAAGTCGTCAGGGACTGCATCTCCAAGAAAGAAGGTAGGCTTGGGCACAACGCTCTGATTGTCCATGACCCAAGGACGATTGCTTGCCATAATTCTGTAGAACTTCTCATCCTTGAGAGTGATCAATCGCTGTCTCATCTCATCGCGGTTGAGGGAGTCACACTCTTCCAAGTTTCTCTCCACAAACTGGACCTTCTCCCACGCCTGCTGTACGACCACATTAGGAGACCTGGTAGACAGACGAGGCGCATCAGTAGCAGGCTCTTTGCCCTTGTTTGTTCTGGTGGAACTACCTGCAAAGGATGAAAAACGGAAAAATCAATCATCAAAGTGACAAAATTTTGCTAAAAAAATTCTAGCGAATTTTTGGCATGATTCCAGGATAATTCTGAAGAAAAGGGAAACATCCCGAAGAAGATAGGAAGCTTGAAGATGAGCTCAACAAAGCATCCTCAAAGAAGGTTTGAACTCAAACATTGTTGCGAGATCAAACCAATCTCATCAAATCTCCACAAGCTCGAAGAAGGGTTCAACATCGCTGCGAGCTCCAAACTTCGAAACTTGTAAAGCTCCTCAAAAATCCAACAAGATCAGGAAAGGTCTCAACATTGCTGCGGGCACCAAATCCCAAAACTTGCAAAAGATTTTTAGGTATGCATCATCATGCTCCCAATCAATTTACTAAAAGCATGCATAAAAAATCATCATGCATTAGATGCTAGGAAAACTTTAACCAAAGTTTGATCAATTCCAACCCAACTTGGTCAAAATCAATCCAACTTTGTTAAAGTCAAAATTCATGTTGACTTGACCTAGAGATTCTAACATTTTATTTTGATGCATCAAAGAAAAATAAAAGGAAGAAAGAAATATGCATGAACATCTTGGAATGCATAAACCTTATCATCATGGTGCATAAACCTCATTATTTTGGCGAGCAAAACGAGAAGCAAAAAAAAAAAAAAGAGAGAGAAGTTTAAAAAAAAAAAATTGTACAGCAGGCCGTGGCCCACTGCCACGTGGCAGTACGACCAAGTCCATACGGACCTGTCCGTACAGCCAAGAAAAGAGAAAAAAAAACGTGCAAATAAAAAAAAACGTCCGAGAAAAAAACAAAAAAGGCAGCACGTGAAAAAAAGAAAGAAAAAGGAAACATGTGGAAAGAAAAAAAAGAGAAAAGAAAAGAAAAGGAAAGTAATTCCTACTTCTACAATGGAAATTTCTTGAAAAAGAAAACTTACTTGAAACCATGGATGGAGGATAAGAAGAAAAAGCTTGAAGATCTTTGAAGAAGAAGAAGAATTCTTGATCTTGGAGCACTCTTGAAGACTCTTGCAAAGAAAGAAAGCAAAGAAGCAAAGATCCAATCTCCTCTTGCTTTTATAGAAGAGAGCAAATCAAAAGAGGAAACAATGAGAAAAGAAAGGAGGTAAGTGCTAAAACTTAGTAACCTTTCCAAAAGAAAGGAGATTTGAGATATTCTCTCCCAAAGAGAAGATCCTTTGAGAAATTTTCTCCAAAAAGAAAGGGAATGAGAAATATTCTTCCCCAAAGAGAGATACTTAGAGAAAATCTCCCCCAAAAGAAAGGAAACTTGAGAGATTCTCTCCAAGTAAGAATATTTTTAGATATTCTTTATTCAAAAGAGATATTTTTAGATATTCTTTACAAAATGACACCATGTGAGATCTAAGCCATCTTTAAAAGCTTAAGGTCCCATAGGCTAGCCCACGTGAGCCGGGTTTGACCACCTACGCACTAAAAAGGGGCTTCCTTTCAAAACAATTCTTCTTACGAAGAGCATACAAAATGGTTCCATGCCTCTTTGAGTCGATTGAACCATTCCAAAAAAAGAAAAAGAGAAAGCCTCATGAGTTTCCAAAAAACCAAACCATCCCACCTCAGAACCAAATTAAGCCAAAATCTTGAAATTGACAACCCACAAAAAACCACACTCTGGTCCCCTAACTTGCCACATAAAGCTTGTTAGGACATAATGCCAAAACAAAGATCCCCGACCCCCTGGCTCGCCACATACAGCTTGTTAGGTCACAAGGTCAAAACCAAACCTGACCCCCCAACTTGCCACATATAGCTTGTTGGGTCACAAGGTCAAAATCCAAAAATCAAACCCCGACCCCCTAACCTGCCACATACAGCTTGTTAGGTCACAAGGTCAAAAACCAATAATCCTTCTTGATCGCCTGATGCGCCACATAAAGCCCTTAGGTTCACAAGATCAAAAGGGAAACCCAAAATCCAAAACCCAAATCCAACTCCCTTGTGTCATTTTAAAAAAAATTTGCCTTGAGATGGTACGTGATCCCTCTCACCACCATCAAATCCCCTTGGAAACTCAAAAGGCTATTAAAAAAAATAAAAGTTCAAAGACTCTTGGTCAAATCAAAAGCTCTCCTTCAAGTTTCTCTTTGAGGCACATCGACTCCAAAAGCTACTCGTCGTTGTACCTCGATGGGGCATTTGTTGACACCAAAAATGTCACTTTGCCTTTTCAACATCAAGAAGCCACATGAAGCCGCATCCTACTACAAACTGGCAATGCCGCTTCAAGCATCAGATCTTGTCAGAATCACTTGAAAACTGATAGATCCTTCAAGATAACAAAAAAGGAGTTTACATGAAGTTTTGGGCCATTTCAACATCATTTGTCCTAACTTTACTCCGGCAGCCAAATAGGTGCTCTTGGCGGCGGCGGCGGCGAAGACATCAAAATTTCGATAAGAGCCTACGGATGGTCTCGAAATACTTCCAAAGAACTCCACGTCAAATTTCAGGTCATTCCGACAACGTTTGACCCGGCTTTGACGCTCTAGAAGAAAATTAAGCCCGTCAGCGATGAGAACCACTGGGACCATCACTCATCAAACGGGGCACATGGGCGGCTTCAACATACTTGAAAAGGGCTGCACGTCAAGTTTCAAGTCATTCCGACAACGTTTGACCCGACTTTGATGCTCCGAAAAAAAATCAAGGCTACTGGCGGCGGGGCACCCCGGGACCATGACATCCAAATCGGAGCTAATGGATCATCTCAAAATGACTCCAATAGGCTCCTTGCCAAATTTCAGGTCAATTGAACATGGGTTGACTGTACATCAAAGCTCGACATCTTCCTTGCGGCGGAATCAAGCCTAGCATCAACGGGACCCCAAACGGCTTCAAAACTCAAACCAAAGCCCATGGTTGGTCCTACCCACTGCTTAGGAGGCTTCACATCAAATTTCAGGTCATTTCGACATCGTTTGACCTAGTTTCAACTCTTGACAAAAAACGGCAATTCTGCGCAGCAAAGTCTTCGACTTTTCCAAAAAATAGGAAACTTCGCGCTCTGATTTGCACGGCTTCTCGTTAGGTTTTCTTCGAGAGAATCAAGCCAAAAAATGAGGAAAAATGTCAAGAAAAACACAAGAGAAAAAAGAAGCAAAAACGCTTGAAAAACGGTCGACAAAACGGCGACCATGGCCCACGGTTGCCGGCGACCCTGGAAATCCAAGTCGCCGGATTTCGGCTAGAAGGCTCGTTTTTCGTCATTTTTCGGGTTTTCGGGAATTCTAGCCCCTGTGATTTCCTGAAAATCTGATTTTCGACGCTCGGAAATGACTGATCTTTGTCAACATCTCGGATCTGCCGTTAAGAGCATGAAATCGTCATCAATTGCTCCAAGATCGCCAACCGGCCGATCAAGAAACTGCACTTTTTGTCCGATCGATCGAGAAATCGACAAGACAGATGTTACCAGCCCGCTGGTATCAACCAATGTCTGAAGTTGCGTGATCATCCGACATCGATCAATAAGAAGATCCATCATCGATCATCGCAAGAAGAATTCCAAAAGATGCGGTACGGCCCGCGACTCTTCAACTCCTTGACGATCTCTTAATGATGTTAATTGACTCAACTAAATGCGGTCATTAACTCATTATTTTGGACGGCCCAATCAAAAGCAAGGAAATGGGAGTTACAAGTCCAAATCATCATGACATTAAAGTTATGAAACTCCTCTCATCATGGAGATTAAAGGTGATTAAATGCCCATTATCTCCACCAGCCAATCAGAAGCCAAGAAAAATGAGTTACAAAACAAATGATTTAAAACTTGTAACTCCTCCCATTATGTGGTTTTAATGCATTAAAGCCCATAAAGTCACCTAAAGGCTACCAAATCCCTATAAAAGGAGGTGACCCCAAGGAGCCAAGACACACGGAGAATCTCGGAATTCCGAACTTAAGATCTAGAAGCCCTGCTACTCTGAAGAAACTCTGTTGTAAGAAGAAACACTGCTGCAACAAACACCCAAAAAGTGATCAAAGTCCCTTGCCCCCCCTTCCTCTAAGAAAAAGCCTCCTCTTCTCCTATTCAACATGGCCAAGACGTGGCTCTTCAGTCCGTCTCTTCGTTTTTCATTGGGTATAGGACCTTCCCTTGGTCCTTATCCTCCAAAAAAATTGAAGTCCAAGCCAAGCCAAAGAATCAATGCATCAAGCGTTCTTATCTGAAGGATGATGGCGAAGTCCATACATGACTTGTGACCGTCGATCTGAACTGGTCCCCACAATCTCCTGAGAAGTCAGATTCTCTTTCTTACTTTTCTATTGTACTTTGTATTTTCTTTAAGAGACAAAAAATCACATTTCTTGTCTTTTCTTTATTGATGAGATTTGTAAATCGCCTTTCACTGCAAAATCGCTTTTCACAACAAACAAAACAAAATCGCCTCTCACGGCATTAAAAAAAAAGCTGTCTCTTTTCTTAATTATATGTGTAATTTGAAAAGTTAGAAAAAAGGATTGATTTCCTTTCTACTTGCGAAGGTGGATTTCCGAATCACCATTTCTGAATTCCAAGTAGAATAGAAAATCTGGCATACCCGTACAAAATATAGATGCCTTTTTTTTTCTCCCCCTTTCCTCCCTCCATTTCGGATCCTCTCAGCGACCCCGGGGACAGATGGTAGAGGAGAGGAGAGAAAAAAAATTGGGTCCATCAGCGTACAACTACCTCATAGCGCTCAAAACTGGAGTAGCAATGGTGGATATTATAACCAATCCATACCAAGGATCACGTCAAAACCAAACATCTCTAACACAATCAATCTAGCAATCAAAACATAATCTCCAATATGTATCTTACAATTTGGATCAAAAGAATCACAAATTTCTGTCCTCACAACCGGGGTAGAAACAACCAATACAAAAGTAAAACATTCCATCCATTATGGTGGGTCAAGCCTTACAATCTTTGGAAACTCAAATTGAACCAGTGGGACCGGGACACACGCCTAGGAAGTCCTAAGCTTGTGTTACAAAAATATAGATAGGCAAACAAAAATAAAGACTCATAAGTAAAATTATCTATGGGGCCTACCTTTAAAATCCAGATCATTAAAGATCATTGTCCGACCTTATTAAACATGTACTAGAAATGAAAATAAGTCCAAATCAGAATTGAAGAAGGAAATAAAGCTGCATGGAAAAAGAAAGCGATTCAAGTTTCATGACTATCCTATAAATCTAAGGCCACGAGGCCATCGAAAAACTGAATCTTTTAAATAAGTCAAAATCTCAAGTTTGCCAATTGGTTAGGAACATCAATTAGTAACTTTTGTACAAAAATAGAGAAAAAGCTACCTTATGCCTTTCACCCATCACCTCATGTCCTTCACTCCTTACCCCTTAATATATAATTTTATAATCCTCGGGCTAAGTTCATTCGACCACAAATTCCTATGTATATAATTCCTATATATTCTAGATCATGAATTCCTATATACTTAATTCCTATATATTATATTCAAACAAGAAGACCCTAAATATGACTAACACACTTATGATTGAATGGTGTTGGCACCTTAGTTTCACACATGTTCAAGGATCAATCCCTAGTCCCTCAAGTTGAAGCATCACCCATGGACTAGTGGCCCAACTTAGTTGAAAAAATAAAAAAAAAGCCTCATCATCCCAAATTTTTGTCATAAATTATGGTAAAGAAACAAGCCCTAAATATGAATACCTAAACATCACTTTTTTTAGGGTGCCATAATAATAATATATTAAAGTTGAAAGGTTATGGATCTAATTTTGACCATGCCGTTTAATTTTTTGACTGGAAGTTATTTTCGGTTTCTACAACTGCTAATATAATCTCCCTAAACTTTCCACTAATATTCTTCCCCCCAATTATAGACTCCCATCTTCTCCATTTCTTTTTATGCATACCCGTGGTTAGCATGGGCTTTTATGCTTGTAATAATTTAATTGAATAGGCCAAAACCCAAGTTTAACCGAAGGAACGTTGCTAAACGAGTTAGGCGACTAAAATTGGGTCGCCTCTCTTGAGATCCAGGTTAGGCCTCGGCCCATAGCCCAACCCAACCACTGTGACAACCCTAAACAAAGTACATCACTGCACCGCACCGCAGCCCATGAATTGACATTATCCCATATAGGCCCGCCCACTGCTCCAACTCCACCAGCGAAGGATTCAAGCAAAATGCTGAAAGCCGCCAACCCCATACGAAACCTCCTCTCGGTCACGCTTAAAGACAAAAAACAAGCTGTCTCGTACACGCAAAACCTATGCGTTCTGCATATAAAAATGTCCTTTCCCTACTCGCTCTCTCTGTGACTCAAAATGGAAGATTTTTCTCTTCTTCTGAGTCTCCGAGCCTCTTCAAACTCCTTCCTCTCTCGATACGAACCTTTAGCTCTCGTAATTTCTCCTCTTCTCGCTCTCACCGTCGCATGGATTCTTCAAACTCTACACCATCGCATTCAAGAGAAAGGATTCAAAGGCTTTTTTCTAGGGTTTATCATCGCATCTGCCAAGTAAATCTTTCTCTTCTCTTCTTTTCCCCTTTTGATAGTTATCGTTCTTCTTTTTGATTCTGCGATTTCAAGCTTTGATTTTTTCGTAATGGTTGGATGAGAACAGATTGATTCCTGGGGTGAAAGGGTACATCGAGGCCGAGAAGAAAAAGGTTAGAATCTCTAAGATTTTATTTTTTTTTGTTGATTTAAGGAGGTTTGGATGCTGTGGGAGATGAAAAATTAGATTCGGGCCTTTTTTTTTTTTTTTGAATTGATTCTAATGTTTACCTATGTCGGTCAATGTGACCTGAGGCATTGACCCATGGATCGGCCACCATGATTTATAATCTATAAAAATACAAAATCTACTACACAGTTCATAGTGGCTGTTACTTTGGAAGAGATTGCTCATTTATTGGTGACAGGTGCATGATTGCAAAGACCGTTTTGGGAGGGACTGAAAGGATTGAAAACCTGGTTGTTTACAGAGGGTTATAAAATTGTTTTATGATCTGACATATTACACGATTTAGAACACTTTGTAAAAAATGTGGTTTGGCTGTCATAAGGATCATCTATAGTAGATATTATAGACCATGCTTCCAGGATAGATACCCAAGGAGGTAGCTAGAAAGCTGAAGCACATTCATTTCAACCTTTTTCTTGGAATGGGGTCCCGCCACGTGGGGTTGGAGCTTGGTTCCACAGTAGATATAATTAGACATATATAGCAATTGATGGTGGCTGACCCAATGTTGATGAGGTAAGGTTCTATTTATGATGATGGTAGTGGTGGTGATTATAATGATAGTTAGTAAGTGGTGGTGGCTATTGGGGAGAGTAATTGTCAGTGAGTATGAGAAAAGGTGTATAAGATGGGTGCTAGTTAGAGACACAACATCCAAAAAGTCTAGTTTATAGGGCCTCATTTTATCGTTAATAGAAAAGTCTTGTAAAACAAGTATGGTCCAAAAAAGGGTGATGAGGTTCCAAGTGGGATGATGGGATTATATTTATGTTTTGGGCGGATGTGTGGGTTGGGGCAATATAGCATGTGTTCTGTTTTTGGGTTTGTAAGTTGTTATAAGGAACAAGACCTCTCTGATAGTCTGCTTTGAAATTGTTAATGAGTGGTTGGGGGTTGATTCATTTGTTGTATGTCCTGTCTTAGAAGTCTATATGAGTTTGAAGAAGGGGGATCTGTCTTTGCTTGAACTTTTTTCTAGCATTGTTATGTGCAGGGGTTCGATTGATTAATATCATTGTAAACATAGTCGTTCTGGAAGTTTTCAATTAGTTCTTTCAAGGTCTTTGTTCACCCTAGCTCTTTACCTCGAATTTCGCAGCATAAAGAAGTATAGGTCAAATCGTTGTAGCGGAATAACATTCACATCATGATAACAGAGCATAAATAAACCTAATTTATCGAAACTAATTATCAAATAGTCAAACTAAAAAAAAACCCAAAATCCATAGATCACTAATGCCTTATTACATTCCCAAGAATTGAATTAAATAGTTAAGCTAACTAAAACCAAAGCTTTTAGCATGTCCAACGTCCTGCAATAGATTTGTGTAGCTCATTTCTCTTTTCCCTTCTAGAGTTTCCTCTTCATCATAGTTATTCCCTACATTGATATCTGAAAAACATAATTAAGAGCTAGTGAGCTAACACTAATCTACACAACAACACATAGGATTCAACAAGTATGTATTCACAAATGGATTAAACATGACAAGAGTACGTTAATGCAAAACAAGAATGCATGGGTGAAACTCAAGGATCAACCTCGTAGGTTTAGGCACAACTACAAACTAATAATCAAGACAACTAGGAATTAAGTCAGAATGAATCAGATCAAGCAACGAATGAGGCACATCTCACAACCTCAATTAACCCTTGTATCGAGGCCCTCGTGTACAACTTAATCCCTGCGCCAAGGTTCATCAAAATCACATCTAATTGGTACTAGTGTCACTTGTTGGAATTGCCCAGTCCAAACAACACGTTGCACGTTGGAGTTGGCCGAGTCCAAGTAAAAAATAATCCGATCATCTTATGGACTAGCCGCATACTAGTATGTCGGCATGATTATAGTTCCCACCTCATGTCCAAGTGGCTTTGTCACAGTCTAGGTGTCCCCACCGTGCCTACCATTTCTATTTGATAGTGCCTCTAAACAAGGATTTAACGTCTGATACTGCAAGTATTGAGAATCATAGCATCGAATTATCTGGGTTTCGCCAAGTGACAACCCCTTGCCAAACTTTGTAACCTCTTTTTCCTCATAGGACTTCTTGAATCTCTACACTCAACCGTTTCTTTATTAGAATGTCTTTTCCCATTATACTCTCCAAACATTTCTTTTGCAACCTTCTAATGTAGTCAGCCATTTGGTTTCACAGCACTGTTGTTTCTCCCTCCAAATTCTGTTCTGCCCCTTGATTGCGTGATGATTAAATGTTGTTGCCCTTTCCCCTTTCAAATCCACCTACCTTGTTTGGTGTACATTTTATTACAACCCCTTCTCTCTACTCCTAATGTAAAATCTAGAATAACTACCTATATTGTGTGGTCAAACTAGGGTTTTAAAACTTGGCTAAGTTTGAGTCAACTCGGACTCGGTCGATACTGAATTGGGTTGGGAGCGAGTGGGCTGAGTCCCAATCAATCTCTCTTCTCCCTGCTAAGCTCTGTCCCTTAAAAATGTCCTTTTCCAACATATATATGAATATAAAAACCCTAAAACCCTAAAAGATTACCATGAATAAAAATCCTAAAAATCCCACAGAGAGAGAGGGGGGTAGAAAAAAGAACCCTTTTACCTAATTACCCTCCTTTTCTATTAATTCATTTCCTTTTCATCTTCCCATAAGTAATTGTTGAGCTTCTTCATCTGTTGGAGCCTTGGAGGAATAAGACGACAAGGAGGCACACAGGCTGAGGAACATGATTGCATGAGGAAGGGTTCTCTCTCTCTCTCTAGATTCTCCTCTTTTGTGAGACCGCCCTGAGTTCTGGAATGATTCCACAAGTTCTTACCAAAAAAATCTTACAAAAAATAAAAAAATAAAAAGAGTTATATAGGGGAAGAGAAGAGTCGAAGCTTAAAAAAAAAAAAAAAAAAAACAGATAGCGATTCGGAATTAGACTCCGCTCGGCCTAGGCGGAGTTTGAGTTTGAGTTTGCCTTTTTAAATCTTGGGTTAAATTTTCTTTAGGAATAACTTTATAGTCTTTAGAAGCTAGTCTGTCTATTTGGCTCCTATTAGTTCCACTCTTATAGGTAATTAAATGCTCCTCTTTTTTTAAAGTTGGTGTTTGCGGTTATAAGGTCAATTGCCAATTGCCAACACAAATTCAAAGATATTGTCATCCTAACTCATTTCTTTCTCCAAATCCTTGTCCTCTATGCACTTTTTCATACCCTTTGGCCTCTATTATCCTTTCCTGTATCCCTATTTAAGTCCTCTTCTAGGAAAATCTTTTCACGAATTGAAATTTCGTGTATTAAACTGTCCACCTCCTCATAAAATTGTCTTGTAATCCTTTATTTGATCCTACTTGGGGTGCGTAGGTGTTATGAATTATATCTAACTCTAACACTAGTTAAATTTCTATAAGGCCCTCTCTGGCAAGTTTTATCTATATGACATAGAGTTGTGGATAATAGATACTAGCACAATTAGTCAATAACCTGTGCTTAGCATGGGTATTTCCATGCATTGCAAATTTAATGTTCATACCATGGATGACTGTGTAGCGGCCGCTATATCGGGCATAGTGGTGTATAACACATTTAATGGTGTTCACATCCGTAGCGGCCACTAATGTCCGCTGCGCTCGCTACAAGGCCGCTACGGGCCTGCTATGGAGTGAGACAGATTTGTATTTTCCAAAAAAATTTAAAATGTACAATAATAATTATTTCTTTTCTTGTACTCTCCAAGTAACATTTCTACTCAACTCTTCTACCCTTTTATGTGTAAAAGAACACCAAAAAGCACATGATCTCGCCAAATTACAGTCAATACAAAGAGTTATTTTCTAGGTACATCGTATTAGACACTCCTTTTGGTAGAGGTTTTCTTTTTCTCTAGGTACTCTTAAATCTTAATTCTTGACTTCATGGCTTTTATTTTTATTTTTATGAGTCTTTCATTAGTTTCTAAGTTAGCATAACTAAGCAACATGAATACATGTGAAAAAAAAAATATTACTATTATTTCTATTTATACAGCGATACATGATCTCATACAATGAGGGGACCGCTACGCCCCCTTATCTTAGTTATTTTTGCAGAAAAAATACATTTTCTTCATTTTCCAATATTCTAGATTTTTTTACAAAGTTTTCATTTTTTTTTTTTTTTTTTTTTTTTACGATTTTTTCAAATCTCGCCGCTACGCTACGTAGCATTTTGGCAGTAGGCCACTACACCCACAGCTACTGCTATTTTCATCCTTGATTCATACATTCAAAAGGGTTAATGAGAGTATGTCTTTGTGATCCGAGAGCAAACGGCTTACAATCAGAAAAAGAAAATTAGGGTAGGAAGGGAATAAAAGAGGTGAGGTAGAAAGAGGATTTTTGCAAAAGGGAAGAAGTAGAACTTCTGAAAATGGAGAGTGGACGTGAGTAGTTTGATGAGATAAAGAGATAAGAAGGTAGTTGCATGAGATAAAGTAGTATGGAGAGAATGTGGAACTGTTGAAAAAAAGGGATAACTTATAGTCAAAACCATTGGCTTTAATATATTATAATGTGTAGCAATTAGAATAGATGTTTTGCTAATAGACCATTTGGTAAGACAAATATATTGGTTGAAATAGACACTTAAGAACCTGAAGGTTCATGATTTTCCACAAATTTCTCAGGACCCATGTTGAATCAAGGGCCGAAATTTGACCCCATAGCCGCTTTTAGTTTTTCAAAGAGGAACAATAGTTTGGATCTTGATTAAGGGACCCAAAAAAAATCCAGAAATGCATATGCACTGCATTTTTTTTCAAATATCTCATGATCTGTAATGAATTAACGGTTCAAATCAAGGATCAAAATAGCGGTTGCGGTGGGCATAGCGGCCAGTGGCAAAAAATGCTACATGGCAGGTGATATGTAGTAGTTGCGGCGATGCATAGCGGTGTGAATTTTTTAAGTGATAAAAAAAACTCAAATCTTGTGTAGTATCCGATCTTGTGTTTTTTTAGTGATTTGGAACCATTTAAAGGTAGAGATAATTTTAGCAAAGGCTGTTGAGGGGAAGAAATAGGAAAAAGAATGTTTTAGAGTATAACTACTTGGTTCTACTAGGTTTTATACCGTGCGCCGCTATTTTCAAAATAGCATAGTGGCCTCAGTTGCTACGGCTGATAATGTGTCCGCTACACAGTTATTTTGAACCATGGATCAAATTTGAAACAATGGTCGTGTTTTACCTTGTGAAGATTACCAATGGTTCGGATCATTGGTTTGGGTCCCACAATTAAAAAAAAGTTGAAAAATTGCACTGCTAGTGCTCATGTGTAACCCAGACCATTAGGCTCTTAAGTACCTCTAAAGGTCATGGATTCACAGTTTTTCATAAATTTCTCGAGATCCAAGTTGAATCAAGGGCCGAAATTTAACTCCATAGCCGCTTTTAGCTTTCCCAAGAGGATCAATGGTTTGGATCTTGATTAAAGGGGCAAACAAAATCTTAGAAATACATATGTAAGGGTCTATGGTTTGTCACAAATGTCGAGATCCGGGATGAATCAATGGTTCACATTTGAATCAATGGCCATGTTTGATGTTGTGAAGAGGATCAACGGTTCGGATCATTAGCTTGAGCCCCACATTTAAAAATAGAAGAAAAGCGTCTCCTACGATCATTGTGTAAACCCAGGCCATTTAGCTCGAGCACATCAATGGTTCATGGTTTTTCGTAAGTTTCTTAAGATCTACAAAGAATTATGGCTGAAATATGATGTTTAGCTTTCTAAATAAGATCAATGGTTTGGATCTTGATTAAGGGGCCCACAAAAGTCCAAAAATGCATATGTAACAGTCTATGGTTTTTCACAAATATCTCAAAATCCGTGATGAATTAACGACTCAAATTTGACACCTTGGCCTTGTTTGGGATTCTGAAGACCTCTAATGGCTTGGATTATGCTTGTGGGCACCAAAATTTTTAACATTAAAAAATGGATAGGGGCGTCCATCCGTCCCATGTACTATAGCTCAACCTTTTTGCACACATTATATGCGGTTCAAAGGCAAATGTTTGTTTGAAAAGGGCTTGGTTTTAGGTTGTCCCCAATAGACCTGTTTTGTTTGAATGCGATTGGAAAAAGAGATGCGAAAATTGTTGCCAAATGGTCTAAATTCATTTTGAATCAGATTTAAGAGATATAGAGGCAAAAAGTTCTATCCCCCAATCTACTTGCCTTCATTATCTTTTCTTTCAAATCCTTGTAATACTACTATTCTTTCTCCATTTTTTTTGACCTTTTTCTTTTGTTGTAGAGTTTGTGACATGGTTCAAAATCGTGGTTGCACTCGCCATTGCGGTCGACCTTGAAAATTGTGGTTGTCCCAGTTCGTGCATACTGTGGTCCATCGCGGTGCAAATTTTTATTTGGAAAAAAAAAATCTGGAAAATACCAAAAAAATCTAGGATATTATAAAATGCTAGAAAACAATGCCTTTTCCCATTAGTAAACACTTCAAAACAAAATAACAGTCTCCCGATGTCATAACATCATGTATCGCTATCTTCTTTGAAACTTGTAAAGCCTATTCTAAATTAAATAGATTTACATGTATATACTAATATTAATATAAGTTGAAATATCATAAATTTTACCTGATGCCACTATAATTTTGAACTAACCAAAACCAAACCAAACCAAACCAAGCATTTTCCCATTAGGTGGGGTCGGCTATATGGATTTGACGACGCCAATCAAATCTGTTTAGGGCCATGTCCTCCGTTAGATCCATGTAGGCAAGGTCATGTTTAATAGTTTCTTTCCAACTTCTCTTCCATCTCCCTCTCCCTCTCCTACTCCTGACAATCTCCATGCTTTCACACCTTTTAACAGGTGCATCCGTTGGGCGCCTTCTAACATGGCCGAACCATCGTAGTTTATTTTCTCTCATTTTTATCTTCAATCGATGTTAAATATTTAAAGTCAAGAACCTAGTGGTAGTAGTGCTGTACTCAATCATTAAGTAAATTGACAATGAATTTCAATTAACATTTACCACATCAAGATGAATTGATTTGTTAAAGCAGTGGAGTATGGACATTTATGAATTACCTTGATTTCTAGGAGGAGACATGAATGCTTAAGACAAGAGGCATGGCCTGAGCTTAATTCAAGGTTGAGTGGCGGCTTGGCTCGATATCATTGTCATCGTCATCATTTATTGAAACGTAATAATTGTTAGGTCCCTGGTACAACCCTCGTGGGCCCGTGTTGGGGTGAAGACCCGTACAACTCGAATGCCTTCCTAACACAACCAAAAAGACCATAAAACCATTGATTCTACCATTCCTATCACCTTAGGGCCCGTTTGGTAATTGAACATGTAAAATAAAGTGTAGTAAAGCATTAAATCAAGAGAGAATAAAATATAATGGGGTTATGATGGTATTTTGTTTTTAGTTGTTAGGTATGGAATCTTTTTTGACTTTTTGTATAGAAAAGTAGAAATTTTTTGTCTTTTAGTGGAGAAAGGAGGTTGTTTTTTGACTTTTTTTGAAAAAAAAATGGAGGGAATTTTGAATTAAAGTGCTATTGATGTGACCTTGTGTCTGAAAAATGGAGGCTTTAATTGACTTTTACTAATCTAGTAAAGTGCCAAGTGGGCCCTTAAGGTAGCTCGGTGGGGCTGAGATCCTACAAGTGGTATCAGAGCCTGGTGAGGTTGAGGGTTCGAGGCCCCGCTCGGGTGTGTAACCAGTGAATAGGGGATTGTTAGGTCCCTGGTACAACCCTCATGGGCCCGTGTTGGGGCGAAGACCGATACAACTCAAATGCCTTCCTAACACAACCCAAAAGACCATAAAACCATTGATTCTACCCTTCCGATCTCCCTAAGGTTTTAGGATAAGTGGTAGCTTAGTGGGGTCTGAGATCCTACAATAATAAGCACCAAACTACTGTGCCGCACTCCCCATAGGGGTGTTGTGGTTGAGGCGTGAAGAAGCCTGCGTATGAGTTTGTGCCATTAGTAGGCTGAGATGACTTAGGGTAGTCTTGGTGATAAAATTCATGGGGAAGGCAACGAGGTGGATAATTCGGATTGTAGCCATACTTGTGGAACCTCAACAACTCTGTTAGAGAAACTATGGTGATTGCGATGGCCAATGAGGCCGTTGCCAATACTCTCCATAGACTCCATACATGGCCTGTTGATGGCAAACATCACCACCAGAAGTACCCATAGCCGCCACCACTAGCCCTTGCTTGTGATAATTCGGTTGATGGGACAATTCTCTGGTACCCACTGATGAGGATATCTTGCATAATAATACCAGGGTGTACCGCAGGAACAAGAAGAAGGGTCCCACCCAACCTTCATTGTGGTTGGGAGATGTCTACATGGGTTGAAAAAAAAGAATGAAGCTGAATTGGAGGGCCCAATCCATACAATTTCTATTGAAGGCCCCACATTGGGAAGGTGTGGATAGGATGGGCTCCACATTTGTTTAGAGTTAATGAGGATGAGTCAATAAAATTTTGAGTAATTTCTTTTGAGTCATGTAACCAATTAGTTGATTCAAGCCAATAAAAATTGGATCAATTAATTGGACCAGTCATTAGTCATTATTTATTTTAAGAATTGGACCCACTTTGGGCCAACAAGTCACTAGGCCCAGTTTATGTTGCATGTCCCATTTAGGGCTTCTCTCAAATCACTGTATAGAAGGCATTGTAATCCTCTTTGTAAAGGGACGATGGAATGAATGAAGAAAGTATTGCTGCAATGGCTTTGTGCTTTTGGTGATTCCCTCTTTGAGGACAGGTGTGAGACCATCCTTCTTCTTCTAAGGTATTTTCTATTCTCTATCTTTTCTACAGTGGATCCAAACCCCTCTTTAAGAACCCAGCCGATTCTTCTTCTTCTTCTTTTTCCTTTCTCATTTGCTCTACTACCTAATCATATGATTGAAGGGCCAAAAAGGGACTGTCATAGCATTTGCACCCTTTAAGAAGAGGCTACCACATCAGCCGACCCTTGTAGAAGGGTCAGATCTGTTGGCCGAAACTCATATAGGGCCAGATCTGATCTGCTGAACCTGCTGGACTTAACAGTCCTTGTTTGACCCAGATTTAATAGATTCCAGCCCTTTGTTTGCTGCCCAAGACCTGGGTTGTGTTGATTTTGGCTGGATTGGCTAGATCTGCAGGTTTGTATGGGATTTGGAGATCAATCTTAACCCATTGAAGCCTCATAGCTGTTGCAAGCCCAGATCTGGGCGTGACTTTCATTTATAAATATTTTTTTGGACTGTTCATGATGCATCAGATTTAAAAGGGCTGCTGGTTGTTTGTTTATCATCTTCATTGACCATGTTTTAACCCCTAACAATTCTTTTGTGAACCAAATTGAGCCTTTAGGCCTTTCCTTGAAACCCTCATGCAGGATTTGTCAATCAACTTGAATTTTGGGGAAACTCTAAACTGTTGGGACTAAATACATTTCATTACCCTTAACTTTCCCCAGAGTTTAAGGGTTCACATTGCCGGCTGCTATTGATTGCTTAGCAATTCATTTCCTGATATTGTTTCATTCTATTGTGTGAACTGGCATTTTTTTTATGGTGGAATGTGCTTGTGAAATGGACTTTCTGACGTCATGAATTACATTATCATCAATCATATAGTTGTCCTGCATCACCCACGACTTGGATCTATTTTACTAGCAGAAGGAAAACATTCCACTGTCTCCATCATGTGGGGTGGTACCTTGCTATAGCCACGATTATCGCCGCCATCATCACCCCCACCAGAATCGGGAGGCACGTCCAAAAATGAGCTACTACTGCTAAGGCTTGTATCTTCATCATCATCAGCCTCTTCTTGCAACTCCTGATGGTCAATCCCACACCTTTGTTAATGTGTAAGATTTATCTCGCTGAGGCGCTCAACGGCCCTCATAGCCTTTCCCCCGTCAAATCCTTAGCCATATTACCTAGCTCTTCGTCATGATCTAGCATTGGCTCTCCTACCTCCCCTTGCCATTGCATCCACACATCTTTCTCCTCTAAAAAATATAGTCCAAATTGATTGGACAAAAGTAATCCTGCTGATCCTCAAACTCTCTCCTTCGTTGTCTACGTTAGAGCTTGATGTTGTAATGGGTGTTTACCAATTTATTCAACTTTTGCATTGTCAATTGGTTTCTTATTTTAGTGTGAATGGAGAAGGTGCTTCAATTGCTCTCACAATTTGACTTCGTAGTTGTTTGACCAAGGACTTTCATTGCTATTCTCCTTAGCACTCGAGCACTTTGTCCATAGTTTAACCACCACTCAACTGAAAATAAAATGGAAGTATATTAATTAAATCATATTCAATTCATTTTTAATCTCTTGTAGAATGAAATTATTATAATCATTACTTACAAATTGAAGTATATTAATTTGGGCGGTCCTTGTCCCAAAACTTCCCATCCTTTATTGTATATATCAATCTATGATGTAACAAAATAAAAATTAGGGTAAATTTAGCTGTCTCCAAAGTCTTAATAAATAAAAGCACAAAAAATGTATACGCCGTTGGTTAATAGCCTCACATGCATCATCCTCATCCGTTGTAAGTTTTTCAATCACATTCTTCAGACTGACATGAACCTCTTAGATAAACTTCGGTTTTGACTCTCATATCGATACCGTGGGTTGAAGAAATAACTTGCATAGTATATTAATTTAGAGAGTTGAAACCGCAATTGAACATTACTTATTAAGAGTTGAGGGAGTTAGAATTAAATTATTTAAGAAGGCAATATTTACTTGCAGCATGCAAGTGATGATGCAGTTGGTTTTCCCATTGGTTGTTGATTATCTTCCAACATGTCTTATGTACTCTACAGTTTGCTTGTATAGCCAATTTTGCTCTATCTACGACCTCATACAAAACGCCCATGGTAGGCTTCTCATCTCCATCAACCAACTGAAGAACTTTTATCAATGGTTCTAAAACCTTCAAGGCCTCATTAACAAACAACCAGTGTTTTTTAGACCGTACAATTTTAATAACTTGCTTTGCTTGGGGTGTTGGACTCTTTCCCCACTTCGACTCTTATCATTCTTGTGAAGTAAATAGTTGGTGTAGCCCTCCTCAGTATTTATAAAGGCATTCTAGAGTTATAAAGTGGGTGGCAAATCTCGTAATGCCACGCTATAGTAGTTCATGGTTGTCCGTATATTTCTTCATCATTGCTATGAGCCTATTCGACTGATAGATATAATTATAGTAATCTTCTTTTCCTTCATTATCACTCCTCTTATCATTTTTCTCTCAATGATGTCTTCGATCATCAAGTTTAAGCAATGCGTAGCACATGTAGACCAAAATATCTTGGGCCTGCTGCATGAGCATCATCCCTGCTTTTTTCATGCTCGCAGAATTATCTGTGATAATCTGAACAACACAATCTGCCCCAACATCCCCAATCACTTCATTAAAAAGCTTATTCAGGTACGTCGCGTCTTTGATGTATTTTGTTGCATCAATAGATCTAATAAAATACAATGCTTAAATGCGAGCACACTGAAAAAACTCAATAAGGATTGACTAGTGATGGTAGTCCACCTATCACACATAAGTGTCCTGCTCCTCTCTCCAAACCCTCCTAAAAGTATTCACCTAGGCCACTGTCTCTTCGTATTCCTTTTCAACATAGTATCTCACAATATGGGTGCCTTTATTTCCGGACCATGTTCTGCAGCCGCGTCCAATATGGTCTTCAAATAGAGTTAAGTTGCTTTATTGGGTGCGATGGCTCCATTGAAAAACAATTTCTTGACCTCCCTAACCAACTTTTATCTTGTGTATCCCATCTTCCCGCTTAAAGCTTTGGCTGTAGAAGGTTGCTTTGCAGATGGATCCTGTATGCAAAGCTGTATGCAGAAGGGTCAATTGGATCCACGACCTTTTGTGATGAGGACATCACAGCTCCTTTGTTCAAAGTCTACCAATGGAAGAAAAAGAAATCACAAAGGTAGGCCATCTTTGTGGTTAGATGGTTACTTCTTAGTGTTAGATTGCATATTTGATGAAATCCACCGTTGGATTGATAATCAAATGTAGATCCACCATTGGGTCCGACTCAATCTGACATATGACCCATGTGGCATATATCATGAAGGCCCCACATTGGAATGTGCCAAATGGGCGGGATCGGTGACAAAAAGAAGATCAAGATCAAGAGGGGCCCATCAAAGGGCCCACCATTTTATGTTTTTCTTTTAGGTGTTTGGTTTATTTTATCTATGAATTAGATTTTTAGTTGTGGGTCCATAGGTTTTAAGTAGTTGTTTTAATCTCAGCCATTTGCATGTTTCCTACTGTTGAGATCAAGTTTGATTATCTATTTAAACACTGCGAAGACAATTTTTTGGAACCAATGATTTATTGGTTTGAGCGCCCATACTCTCCTCTTGGAAAGGATTTGGCGGAAGTCACCGGATTCTTCCCCTTCTTCCCTTTTTTTTTTTTATTATTATCATTATTAAGGTTTGTTGTTTTCATTTTTCCATCATCATCTCCACAAGCCCCAAAACCCCACTTTTCCATTGTTCGTACAATTGCCAACACCCCTTAAACTACTAGACGAATACTAGCACCATCAAATCCTACCCACCTATCATCACAAGATAATAACCCTCAGATCTGGTCAGCCTTACACCTCCCAAGTCCCAAGTCCCGTGCACATGATTCATTCTTTACTCAGACACACAAGTAGCAGGTTCCTAATCCTAATTCTCCATTGTTCTCCAACACAATCCGAATCCGCCTACTGCTTAATCTCCATGCCCATGAGACCTTTCAACCGACCCACCTAAGCAAATACCTGCTACTTGTGTGTCTGAGTAAAGAAAGATTTGACACGTGCATGGAGCTTGGGAGGTGTCAGGTTGATCAAATATGAGGATTATTAGCTTTTATTGTATGTCCTGGGATGAGGAACAATGACAAGTGGTGGTAGGTGAGTGAGATTTGACGGTGCTAGCATTTGGCTAGTAGTTTAAGGGGTGTTGCGGCTGGTGGGGCTCGTGGAGATGATTATGGGAAAATGAAAACCAATAAACCTTAATGAAAAAAAGGAAAGAAGGGGAGAAGATACCTAGATTATGCTGGTGGCTTCTGCCAAATCCTTTCGAGGAAGAGGAGAGTATGGGCGTTCAAACCAGTAAATCATACATTATCATTAGGTTCTAAAAAATTGTCTTCACAATGTTTAAATAGATAACCCTAATCTTGAACTTGATCTCAATAGTTGGAAACATGAAACATGCAATTGGCGAGATTAAAACAACTACTTAGGGTCCTACAACTAAAACTCTAATTCATAATTAAAATAAACCAAACATATAAAATAAAAACATAAAATGACAGGCCCTTTTGATCTTAATCTTCTTTTGTCACTAGTCCATCCCATGTGGCACATCCTAATGTGGGGCCTTTATGATATCTTCTACACGAGGTCTTCATCTTGATCATGGGTCACATGCTAGATCTAGTCGGATCCAATGGTGGATTTGCACCAGGATCAAGATCCAATGGTGGATCTGCCTTTGTTTCGCAATCCAACTGTGGATCTTCATTGGATATGCGATCTAACATTAAAAAGTAACCATCTAACCCCAAAGTGGCCTGCCTTTGTGGGTTTAGCGCTTGAGAAGATCTTCGGTGACTCATACACCATTCTTCTCCTCTCTTCTTCCTCATAGAGGATCTCATGCTCTCTTTCCTTTCACTTTTACATCTAAATCCTGATCATCATCCGAGGAAAATTCCTCCCTAAGCCAAATACCGCCTCTCTACATGGCTTCATACTCGGCTTCCCTCCTTTTCAATTACTACTTCTTCTTCTTCTTCTTTTTGTTTTTGTGGGTTTTTTTTTTGCTTCCCTACATCTGTGGATACTTTGAGACATTTTACCACTTGGCCCTTTTTGCTTGCATTTTGTTCTTTAGCTCCGGGGATACTTTGAGACATTTTTGCCACTTGGCCCTCTCTATGAGCCAAGTGTTGGTTTAATCTTGTGATTCCACTAATTATAACCTTATCACAATAATTACATCTAGTTCTACTCTTCTTTCCATCTACATTGACATCATGTTTCTACGCTGGATCTACTTTGCATACCTTTTTTTTTTCTAATAAAAATAACATCTATTAAACACATAATTCATAAAGAAAAAAAAAGATCATTTAACATAGAACATTAAAAAAGCACATTTTTTGATGTAGGATATACATTGAACGAAAATGCAATGAAGAACATATGTGTTATTTATGAATCATGTAAAAAGACCTGTTTTAAAAAATCTGAAAATAAAATTAGAAATATCATAAATACTATTATGATATAACAATGGAAACATACACATGCGAGTTATACATTAAACCTAAAACAATAAACTAAAACTTTTTTTTTATGATATCATCAAAAAAAATTATTTTAATATTAATTTATTTAAAAATTCAAAAATAAATATTTAATAACAATAACTTTTGGACACAAATCTTTTAGATCTACTCATTTTCCAAGTAGATCTGCTAAGTCTGAACATCATTGTCATGTATTTACGAAGAAATTGAACAAAACTCACAATATTAAAAAAGCCCCAAATTTAGAAAAAGAGAACTAGATATACACTTGAAAACACTAGATCTAAGACAAATATGGAACCCACAAGCGAATCTAGCACATTCAAAGCACATTTGACAAACTAATTTGAGAAAATCTAAGGTCACGTTTGACAACCAAATCTTTAGATAAAAGATGTTTGGTTTTCCTAAAGTTGTGGTAAATTCATGTTTGGTAATTATAAATTCATGAGGATTTGGACCAATGGAAATCTTCATTTATTAAGATTTTTAGATCTGATCACCCCATAAGATTTGAAAATCCTCACTTAAGGGAATTTGCACACCGAACCCTATACACACCAATATCAATGTGAAATCCTCAACTATTCAAATCCCCAGCGTGAAATCCTTATTTCAGTGGTAGTGAAGAATCATAAGATCTATGGATTCCTCGCTTGTTACCAAACATGCTCTAAATGATTTTAAGAAATGCCCCAAATTTTGAAAATTAGAGAAGCTAGATCTACTCTAAAAAAAAAAAAACCAAGTAAAATTAAATCTAACTCAATATAAAGCCTTTGTTACATGTATTACATAAACTTTAAAAAATATTGGATTTAAATAATGGAAAATTTAGAAAAATTCTATATTGCTAAAATCTATAATTTTTTGCTCCAAAACTCTAGATCTAACATCCCTCAAAACATTTCTAAGCTATTTTGAGGTTGAATATTGAAATAAGCTAAAAAAAAAAAAATTTCTTATCAAAGATGTTTCCTTAAGTTACTTTGTTTTTAATTGAAAAATTCTTGAGTTTTTGTGCTTGTGAGGGATTGGGAAGATGTGAGGGTTACAGTAGTTTTGGAGAAGAAATGAATGCAATAGAAGGAGAATGGTTTGAAAAAAAAAAAGCAGAAGTCGGGCCACTATAATCGCCAAAATATTGGCCATTAATAAGGTTATGGCTGATATTAATCAAGGAGCTAATGATGTGGCGGATGGCCTTGCAAGGGAAGGAGTGTTTGGGTTACACACTTCTTTTGAAGTTGAGTATCCTTGTGTCTGTTTAGTTTTGCTTGAGTACTTATCCTATGTTTTTCTTTTTAGTTTTCATTTATCTTGGAATAAAACTTATCGTAATAAAAAAAAACCCCCATTATGGCCGTTATTTTGAAAGTATCGGCCATAATGGCTGTTATTTTATCCCTTTTTTGGTCTGTTTCATAGCGTGACCGTTATTATCAATATAACGTCACGGTGTGAGCCGTTACGGTTTCATAACGGCCGTTATGAAATGGCAACAACTGTTGTTTTAAACCCTAGTTTCTAACCATCAGTGAGCTCCTTAGCTATATACCCTTACCACTTTCATTCTTGCAGATAAGCTACATTAACTCTTTTTCTTTTCGTTGTATCAACCAACTCCATGCTGTTGCCTGTCAAGGTTCCCATATTTTAAGTAGCAAGCCGAACCATCTTCTTTTAGACTAACTTCTTTACCTGTATTGATTAAAAGAAATAAAATTCTTCAGCCATACTTGTCGAAATTGGTACAAAGCTCTTGCTTACTTTTGACTGTAACTGGGCTTCTCTATAATGCATTGTTTACAGCAGGGAATGCCCTGGCATGGTCATGTAACAATGTTTTCTCAGAATTCATATTAGGGTTATGACTAAAGTTTTATGCCGGCTGTCAACATACTTGATGCAAGCCTCCTCCTTTATCTGAGCTTTGGACCTGCGGTTACAACAATTGGCGAAGTTATTTTCCTTGTTGCTTCATATTTTATTAATTGTGCCCTTTCTATGGTTTTGCCAGGTGTCACTCCTTTTGAGAATTTGTTTCATCAAAAGTGGGTTATGCCCATCATAGAATTTTTGGTTGCACTTTTTTTTTGGTCCTTCTTCCACCTCATGAATGCAGCAAATTGTCTTCGTTATTCTCCTATTTGTGTTTTTTAGGATATGGGATGAGTGCAAATGATATCTCTGCTATGATAAAAAAGCTAAGAATCTTCGTGTCTTGCAATGTTACTTTTTGGAAGCATATTTCATTTTATTCTTTTCCTACTTCCTCCATTACTCTTTAAAGTCCTTCCTTCGTATTTGTTGACCCATTTTCAGTCTAGGTTTCTTCTGAGTCTACTGCATTCTTTCATCCTCCTCTTCAAGTTTATCAACAGCAGGCTTCCTAACCTACACTTGTCTCATTTGCAGCAGATGCTGGTGACTCTACTTTACAGCAACCATATTCTCTTCAGCTTCACATTTTTTAAAGATATGGTCTTTTTTTTTTAATTTAATATTGGTCATTTTTCTCCAGTGTTAGTCCTTTCTTGTGGTACTTGTCAATTCTTACTTGAACCACAATCATACAAGGAGGCCTTGCCTCCCCTCTTTGGCATCAGGTTATGGCCGATGAACTTGTAGTGCTAGAAAGTCTCATACTTGGGATTTAGTCTCTCTTCCCCTGGTCAAACATCAATTGACTGTAAATGGGTCTTTAATACGTAGTTGTCAATTTTGTTTCGGACACTATATTAGTTTGACTTTGGATTAAAACATTTTCGGATGGTTTGGTATTTTTGTGTTTAAACTCAAAGTTTTGTTTCAGAAAATATTAATTGTCCCAACTAGTTAAAAAAAAGAAAAAAAAGTACACATATTTGAAACATAGTATAAAGTTAAAGAAACTATAGATTTAAAGAAAAATGTGAGCCACTCTAATAAACTAAATCCCAGTGACATAAACTGTATAAATCGATATTTTCAGAGGGGCTAAAATCCCTTTTCCATTCACAAGAGATTCCCAAAAACAAAAAGAAAAGAAAAGAAAGACTTTGTGCCATAATGGAGGACTTGTTTAAAAAAAAAAAGGAATTAAAAAAAATTGCACTTGATTTTGCCGAAATTGGGGATTTTGGCCGTTTTGATCAATGAATTTGAAACTAGAATGCAAATTTTGACTGAACAAGAGCAAATTCCAGACCCCTATTATTGTGACCGGGGTTTGTTCCATTCGGTACAGTGACTGAACCAAATAATTTCGGTCACGAACTTAGTTTGACTACTATGCTTCAATAGCAAGACTAAGCCGATGGGTCTTTTGAACGGTATAAGGCTTGGCCTTTTTCAAAGGATACAATCAAGAGTATAGTACTGATTCTAGAAAGCCTTTTCCTCTACTATAAAAATAACACCTATTTGGACACTTATCTCTTGTGCTATTGCCATTGGCCACTATTTCAACTTGATGTCAAGAATGCCCGTCTAAATCACCTTGTCTCAGAGGAAATTTATATGCCTTCTCTTGTTGGCCTTTCATGACTTCCACATCAGGTTTGCTGCTTGGGATGAGCTCTATATGAACTGAAACAAGCTCCCTGCTGGGTTTGGGTGGTTTAGCTCTAGTATTCTCGGTATTTAGGTTCCTTCAAAGTCACCATGATTCTTCTTTGTTTATTTCACTTTCTCAGGAGGATGAATACTTTTTTTGTATGGTGATGTCATGATTGTACTGGTGAATGGTGATGATACCTCTAACATTGAGACACCAAAGAATCTTCTCAATTAGGGTTTCAAAATGAAAGATTCAGGACATCTTTGATATTTTCTATGCATTGAAGTCGCTTATTCTTCAGATGTATATTTATCTTAAACGAAATATCATAAAGATGTTATTCAATGTGTTGGGCTCAACGAGAAGGTGGCTGACACTTCACTTGTACTCAATCCCAAACTTAACACTTTTTGACGAGTTCCCCTTACTGACCCTTGTTGTTATAGACGTGTTGTTAACAGTCTTGTGTATCTTCATCCTGATACCACCTATGCTGTTCACTGGGTGAGCAATTTTTTTTACTCATCCTAGATCTTTTCAGCGATGTTCTTCATATTCTTCATTATTGTCTACTATGACCAGAGCTCTTCTTCTATCCTCCAGTAGCTCTCTACATCTATATGCATTCTTTGATTCTGACTGAGTAGGGGATGTAAAATGAAAGGTGTTACATTATAAGGCTCTGCATTTTTCTTGGTTTCTCCCTCATTTTCTGGAGGACAAAAAAATAAAATAAAATAAAATGGTCTCTTGTTACTTTCTGATATGGGAGCACACCTTACTCAGCCCACACCATAAGACTGTGATAGAAGACTGCCTTTCAAAGTTTCACTTACCAAATATATTGATTATTGGTAACATGACTTCAATGGCCAGGTTTCTGATTTCTTTCCCAAGTCTCACTTACCTCAGCAGTTCTCTGCTCTTGTTGACAATCTCATAATGCTTAATCTGTGAATTATAATGATGCTCTTTACTCAAGAATCTAAATAGACTAGAAGCCTTCCAAAGTCCAATGCCTGCCTGCCTTGGGTGTTCATGTGAGCTTTCATCAATGTTCATCTTTAATACTCTTGTTTGAAGTGGATTCGGATCATTACATTGCTCCACCTTTGGCCGTCTTATACCATTGCAGGAGTCCCCCTTAGTTTCTGTTCTTAATTTAAAAAAAAAAAATCTTATTTTGCAAAATTTTTTTTTTTTTTTTCTAGTTGATGGCATTTATCTGGGCCTATATATTATATACGTATACATATATATATATATATATTATACTCGTGTTTATTTATGATAAGTTCATTTCAATTACCATTTCCTTTTCTTGTGTTAATGCAGGTTGTAGAGGCGTTACAGTCTGGAAGTAAATCTAAAAGGGATACTTGGCGGACTGAACTGCCGAGCATTGGACTGGGGAGAGGTGTTATTATTTTGTTGGAAAACGAGAAAGAAAATGACCCCGTTTGGCAAGGCCGATGTTCTGGTACAGTGTATGTTTTCCATTTTGAATGAAGCCATTCTTTAATATGCACTTTTGACATGACATTGCTTTTTGCATTTGTCATGACAGAGTTTCACACCAATATTATTTTATTTTGGTACATCTGTGCAGCTACATTGGTGGAAGTCAATCAAAAGAGCATTTTTCATTGACCAACGAGGCATATTCAATGTTAGTAAGACATGGTACATTTATTTTTTCAAAATTGGTTTCTGCATTCTGTAGAACACATGATATTCATTGCTTTTGCAGTGATATTCTGTGTGCTTACCTTATAAATGTTAATATTGAGCTTTTATGTGAATGGCTTCGAAGGTAGATGGGTGTTTTACTCATATTAAGTTATTATGGTTGTTTGTTTTCAAGTTGAATATATTGATATTTGAATGTCTATAGCTTCGTGTGAATTTGGTATCAGATATTTTCTCACCATCGAGTTGCTTAATCGATGCCATTTACAGTGATCTTTTGACTCTCCTACTGGATAGCTTAGTTATTGCTGCATATTTTGTTGAGCTTTTGTACATTTGAATATTATTCTTTGGAGTTGTATCATTAATTTGTGAACTTATAGGTAGCCAAGATGCATGCTAAGATGGATGCACGTAGTTGCTAGGATAGAATTAGGAATGATTTTATCGAAGTTAACCTGCTAGTACCTTCAACAGAAGCAAAATTTAAGGATTGTTGCTTTATGATGCAGATATACTTCAGGCCACATGTGTAGGACCCAAGTAGATTTAGGATATTTATTAACTAATTATATATCATTAGCGTCTAATTTTATTTAAAGAATTGTATTTAGGATTAGGTTTCCAATTTATTTAGTTTCCTAGTTTAGTTAGGTTTGGTAGGGCTTAAGTTTTCTTTTCCTATTTATATGGCATTGTAGATGATTATTTTCACAGAGAGAGTTAGATTAATGAAAATTGGGTTTTCCCATTGAGGTACGTCCTAGTTTATCGTCTTTGCGGAGATTTATTCTCTTCAGACACGTGCTTCGGCACCCACGCAAACCCTAACCTTAGGGCCTGCGTCAATTGGTATCAGAGCGAACGATCGCTTGATCGGACGACCTGATTACCCCAATCTTTTCCCTCAAAATTCCATTCACCCTCAATTACTTTATCCTTAAATATTGCTGCCCTTTCTCCATTCAAATACCTCCACCTTGTTTGAGGGCACATTTTATGTACTACCCCTCTCCTTTTACTTCTAATAAAAATATCTAAAACTAATCTATGTTGTGTGGTCAAACTATCTCCTGGAATAACCTTATAGTCTCTACAAGCTAATCGGTCATGTTTTCTAACTAGAAACAAGTCCATCTAGTGCCACTTTTATAGATAAATTAAATGCTCCTCACTCTTTTTAAAGCAGATGTTTGCTATTAAAAGGTCAAATTCTAATTCAAAATCCAGTATAGCGCCTCATAACTCTTCCTTTCTCTAAATCCTTGTCCTCCATGCACCCTTTCATACCCTCTATTATCCTTTCCTACATGCCCATTAAGTCCCCTCATAGGAAAATCTTTTCACTAGTTGTAATTTCTCATAGGAAGCTAACCTTCTCTTTTTAAAATCGTCTCTTGACACTTTCATCTAATTCTGCTTGGGATGCATATGCACTAATGATTAGCAAACTTTTAAATGAAGATTATATGGGAGGAATAATATCAAGAGAGGATACTTCGTTAGCAAGACATACTTTTTTTCCACAGAATTAGAGTGGTGGAAGTGAAGAAAGCATTGACACAAATAAAGACCAAAAAGGCTACGGGCCCGGATGACATTCCGATAAAGGCTTGAAAATGCTTGGAGAAATTGAGGGGATTTGATTAACAAGGCTCTTTAATAAGACATTAATGACAAAGAAAGAGCCAACTTACTGGAGAAAAAGTGTTTTAGTACCTTTATATAAGAACAAGAGAGATATACAAAATTGTAACAACTACTGTGGGATTAAAGTTTTGAGTCATACTATAAAGTTATGAGAGAGAATAACGCATCATAGACTTAGAAGGCCAAGATATTTGAAAATCAATTTGGGTTCATGCCAGGGAGGTCAACTATGGAAGCTATCTTCTTGTCAATTGATGGAAAATTATTGAGCGAAGAGGAAAAATTTGCATATGGTCGAAACTCGAAAAAGAAAGGGAAGATGAAAAGAAAGGGGATGAGGGAGCTGAACAGCCTAGGTTGCTCCATAAATTATGACAAGGCCAGGGAGCAAGAGGAGGAGAGGCCCTATTCAGCCCAAAGTGGAAAGAAATGCCAGGAGTAGTCCTGTAGTTCCAGATGAAGATAGCTTCATGGAATGTTGGGTTTGGGGGGTGTATCTCGTAGGATGGTGGTCAAAGAGTTGATAAGAAGGCAGAAGCTCCAGATTGTTATGTTGCAGGGGACAAAATTGAATGAAGTTTCTGATGCTAAGTTAAGCAGATTTGGGGAAAAAGGGATGTTAAGTGGGCGGCTGTTGATGCCACCGGATCAGCTGGTGGGTTGCTGATGCTATGGAGTCCTCATTCAATTTCTGTCATTACCAGCTGGGAAGAGGAATTCTCTCTGTCGCTGCTGGTGGAGGACATGGGGAATAATTCAAGATGGCTTCTAACTTCAGTGTATGGTCCAAATGATAATCAGGGGAGGAAAGACTTTTGGAAAGAGCTTGATATGATAAGGACAAGGTGGAGTGGTGCTTGGTGCTTAGGGGGAGACTGGAACATAATTAGATTCCCCAGTGAGAAAAAGGGTGGTGGCAGGTTTTCAGGTGGCATGAAATCATTTTCAGATTGGATAAATTCTCATTCTTTGGTGGACCTTCAAATGAGTGGAGCTTTGTTCACATGGTCGAATCACCAATCCCCACCAATTATGTCAAGGCTGGACAGATTTCTGCTTTCAAATGAATGGATGGACTTGTATCCGGATGTGATTCAGATTGCTTTGCATAAGACTGCATCTGATCATTGCTCAATCATGTTGAATTCTAATTGTGAAAGGTGGGGACCTGCTCCTTTTCAGTTTTGAGTTAATGTGGCTAGAGGAAAGGGGTTTTCCGGCTTTGATTTCAGAATGGTGGAAGGCGATGGCAGTGGAGGGTTGGGCAGGCCATAGACTGGCCGTCAAGCTGAAATTGTTGAAGGCAAGAATTGAAGATTGGTCAAAGAGAATTTTGGAGATGTGGGGGTCACGAAAGTCAACATTTTGGATGAGATCCAGTCCTTAGATATAAAGGAGGAAGCCGGCCAATTAACTAGTGAAGAGGCGAATATTAGAATAAATCTCAAAGCAAAATTCCAGAGGAAGAAATAAAGTGGAAACAAAGGTCCAGATGCAAATGGTTGAAGGAAGGAGACAGAAATAGATGGCATCCTCGAGAAGGACGGCGAACAGAATATCAGTTATCTTGTAAGGAGAAAATAGAGTGGAGAGGAAAGAGGAGATTACTAAGCTCATATTAGAGTATTTTGTTTCCCTCTATTCTAGAGACACATGGGAATGGCCGACCTTTGACAATTTGGATTTTGATTGCATTGGGATGGAAAGGGCCAGCTGGTTAGAAAGGAAATTTGAAGAAGAAAAAGTTACAGAAGCAATATTTTCTCTTGTGGGAGATAAGGGCCCAGGACCGGACGGTTTCCCAATGGCTTTTTACCAACGTTTTTCGTCTTTGTTGAAGGAGGATATACTAGTCTTCATGGAAGAATTTCACGAAAGAGGGAAGTTATCTAAAGGCATGGGTGCGTCATTTATCACTCGCATACCAGAAAAAGGGGGAGAAATTGGCGTGAGGGACTTCAGTCCTATTAGTCTAATTGGTAGCATTTACAAGATTCTCGCTAAAGCCCTTGCCGGGAGATTACAAAAGGTCGGTCCTTGTATAATTTCTAAAGAACAAGGTGTGAGATGATTTAGAACACAAATAAGAAGCATGCAAGAAGGAGAGAGTTTGCAAGAGAATATTGTGTATTCCTTGTATTGACGATGGGTATTTGTAATATAGTGTTGCCTAGTTTAATAGATCTAATTACATGATTACAGTATTGCTTAAGGAAACTAATATCTACTCTTAGTTGTACAATCATAAGACAACTCATACAATCTTTTGATTTGTGGGCTGGCCCGATTCATGGGTTATGGGCTGACCCATTAGGTCGAGCTGACCTATATCTTTACACCCCCTCTCAAGCTTTGGATGGGAGAATGTGGCCATCGATAGCTTGGAAACTGGCTCCGAAAACCGAGATGTTGAATGGCTTTTGGTGAAAAAATCGGCTATATGAGCAGCGGATGAA
Source organism: Cinnamomum chago (assembly GCA_038049695.1). NCBI lineage: Eukaryota > Viridiplantae > Streptophyta > Magnoliopsida > Laurales > Lauraceae > Cinnamomum > Cinnamomum chago. The sequence continues at coordinate 39,600,089 of CP142453.1, read as the reverse complement.
ATTTGGAAGAGCTTTATGGTACCACTCCGGACATGTTGACGAATGAAATAACAGTCAACTTCAAGGTGTTTGGATCGTTCATGGAAGACATCATTCGTTGCCAATTTCCGTGCACTTTCACTGTCCGTAAAGAGGTGTAGATTTAGGAATTGGAACTCCTAAATCCCGAAGTAACCAGCGAAGCCAAATAATTTCAGTAGTGGTGTGAGATACAACACGATATTCAGCTTCAGTGGAAGATCGTGAGACGACTTCCTGTTTCTTGCTCTTCCAAGAGATGAGAGAGGAGCCAAGAAAAATGGAGAAGCCGGTTGTAGATCGCCGATCATTGACATCGCCTGCCTAGTCTGAATCAGAATAGCTATGTAGAGTAAGATTTTGACTGGAGGAAAGAAGGAGGGCACGGTTGGAACTTCCTTGTAAGTATCTCAGGATGCGCAGTATAGCAGCCCAGTGAAGATGAGATGGTTGCGCAACAAATTGGCTTACCACATGTACTGCAAAGGCAATATCGGGTCTAGTGATCGAAAGATAAACCAAGCTGCCAACCACCTCACGATAACGAGTTGGATCAGAAAGTAGATCTCCATCAGTAGCACGAAGCTTCAGATTATGTTCAATTGGAGTAGAGACAGGCTTAAGATCTGTGAGTTCAGCTCGTTGGAGAACTTCATTGCAGTATTTCGTTTGATAAAAGATATCCTTTGGGAGAGTAGGCAACTTCAATGCCCAGAAAGTATCGCAGATTGCCCAAGTCTTTCATCTCAAACTGTCGATGAAGAAAACGCTTCAAGGATAGAATACTAGAAGCATCATTGCCAGTGATAATCATATCATTAACATAGAGTAACAGGAAGACACATCTAGATCGTGAATAGCGAGTGAAGAGAGCAGAGTCATGAGCACTATGAGGAAAACCAATGCTGATGCTAAACCGTTCAAACCAAGCACGAGGGGCTTGTTTGAGTCCATATAAGGCACGTTTGAGATGACACACAGAATGAGGAGGTCTCACTACGCCTGGAGGAGGATGCATGTAGATTTCTTCTTGAAGAAATCCATTCAAAAATGCATTCTTGACATCAAGCTGATAGAGTGGCCAATGTCTAATAGCGGCAACAGAAATAAAGGTACGGACTGTAGTCATCTTAGCAACCGGAGCAAAAGTCTCCTCATAATCTACCCCATATTCTTGAGTGTAGCCCTTTGCAACCAAGCGAGCCTTGTAACGATCAACAGAACCATCATATTTGGTCTTGATCTTAAAAATCCATTTGCAGCCGATAGCCCGTTTCTCGGAGGGAAGAGGAACTAGGTCCCATGTGTGAGTTTTCTGCAGAGCGGCAAGTTCTTCGGCAATGGCAAATCTCCAGTGTGGATGAGTAATGGCCTCCTTATAGGCTTTAGGTTTTGCCAAAGTATGAATTGTTGCAAGGAAGGACTTATACGATGGAGAAAAATGATCAGTACAAACAAAACCAAAACGGGATGGAGGAATTCTGGTGCGCAAGGGGTACCTTCGAGTTGGAGGAGGATCCTGCACATCTGGAGCAAAGGAGATAGGCCCATGGTCAGAAGTGGGAACTGGGGCTGCAGAGTCCAAAGGAGCAGACGGAGGTTTGGGTCGACGATGATATACCTGCAGGGGTGGTGGAGAAGGGGTATCGAAGGGAAACAGGTCTGGAAAGGGATCAAGAGGATAGACCGTAGACTGCTCAGAAGAAGGGGATTGAGTAGGTAATGTATAGAAAGGTATATGTTCCAAGAAGGTGACATTACGAGAGACCCGTAGCCGATTGGTTTTAGGATCATAACATCGATAGCCTTTTTGTTCGATGCCATACCCTAAAAAGACACAGACAGTGGATTTTGGGGAAAGTTTGGTTCTCTCATTATCATGCAATAAAACAAAACAGGTGCAGCCAAAAACTTTGAGATAGGACAAGTCAGGTTGACAGGAAAACAATTTTTCATAGGGAGATGTGCCAGATAATACAGAGGATGGTGTTCTGTTAATAAGATAGATTGCAGTCAGGACTGCTTCCCCCCAGAATTGTAGAGGAACATGTGAGGAATAAATCAAGGATCTAGCAGTCTGTAGGATATGTCTGTGTTTCCGTTTTGTGACACCATTCTGCTGTGGTGTGGCAGGACAGGATAATTGAGCTAGAGTCCCTTGACTAGTCAGGTAAGAACGAAATTTGTGGGACATGTATTCTCCGCCGGAGTCGGACCTGAATATTTTGATCCTCCTGTCAAATTGAGTGAAAACCATGGTGGAGAAAGCAGTGTAGATAGTGTATAACTCAGAACGGTTTTTCATCAAATACAACCATGTATACCTAGTGAAATCATCAATAAACAACATATAATAAACGGAACCACCTTTCGTTGGCTGAGAGGCAGGTCCCCAGACATCAGAATGTACCAAAGCAAAAGGACCATTAGTAGAAGAAGTACTTTTATTATACGGGAAAGCATGTTGTTTACCAAATTGGCAACCAAAACAAGTAGAAATGTCTGAGATAGAAATGTTTCCAAATACCCCACTTTTAAATAAAAACTTCATTTTATTTAAAGATAAATATCCTAAACGAGAGTGCAAAAGGGCAAAGGGAGATGTATATGAAACGAGTGCGGCAGGTGATATGCGGGATGATGGAAGATGCAGCGAGTGGAGATAGTAAAGCCCTCCTGACCTAAGGCCGGTCCCAATCTGTCTCCCAGTGCGCGGATCTTGCACAGAACAACCAGTAGAAGAAAATGAAACAAGAAATCCAGAAGAAGTCAATTGACTAACAGAGATTAAGTTGATAGATAGGTGAGGAACACACAAAACATTAGTGAGAGAGATCAACTTAGTGGAAACAGAGCCAATAAGGGAGACCGGTAGAGGAGTGTCATCAACTGTATGGATGGTGAGAGAGCTAGCAGGGGTATAACAATTATGAAGTTTGGAAACATCATTTGTCATATGATAGGATGCACTAGAATAAAAAATCCATGTAGTATCAAGAGTACCTGACGGACCGGAAATGGTCATGACAGAACCAAAGGCTAAAGGGGTAGTGGCCATCTGAGAAGCAGAACCAGTGGAGGAAGCTAGAAATAACTGTTGCATGCGGTCATCAACCATAGCCTGAATCTGAGAGGCAAGATCCATTTGTGGAGGCACAAAGGAATCAGCTTCAGTAACATTCGCCGCATAGAGTCGCTGTGGATAAGATTGCATGGGACCATGATGGAGCTGTAGACCAGAGTGGTTGGTCTTATTGTTTGGCCTTTGAGGTCTGGTTGGGCAGTCCCGTTTCCAGTGTCCTTTCTTCTTACAATAATTGCAAAAGTCATTGGTACCAGATGGAAAAGAGCGAGCATTTTGTGGGGTACTAACATTTGCTGACAGGACATGTGTGGGTTCCACATGTTTCTTCCTTGTAAGAGAAAGCTGAGTTTGTTCTTCAGCCAGAAGTTCCGAGAGCGCTGCATCAACAGAAGGCAGTGGTGACCGATGTAATAACTGACCACGAACATGTTCAAAATCAGGGCGGAGGGCCATAAGAAACTGAACCAGGTGTGAGCATCATCAGTTGTTTTAAAAGTTGGTTCCATTAGAGCCAATTGATCCCATACGGCAGTCATTTTGACGAAGAAATCATGAATGGAATCAGTTCCTTGGTCTGCAGTTTTGATTTCCCATTCTAACTGATATCGTCGAGCAGCATTAGAATGGGTATATAATCGTGCTAAATAATCCCAAGCAGCCTTAGGATAATTGAATTTAGCCAATTGATTCCCAATAGATGGAGTGACTGAATTGGCAATCCAAGAATTTATTTTCCCGACGGAAGCTTCCCATGCTTCAAACGTAGCATCCTTACTGTCTGGTGTATGGATCTGCTGAGCAACATATTTCCACAGTTTTTGACCTTTGAGGAAATTTTGCATGAGATGGGACCAGTAGGGATAATTTGTCCCATCAAGTTGGACAGTAATACCCGAGACAGCCCGATTAGAAGACATTTGGAACAAACAAAATGATCACAAACTGTTTAGAATTAAGTTAACTCTGAAATCCAACCACAGAAATAGTATCCAGATCTGAAATCCCAGTAATTGAGGTCCGGCTGACCTTGGATTGAAGCAAAGAGCACAAAACTTAATTGGAGATGAGAAGTAGTGAGAAATGCTTTAAGAAGAATGATTGTTTTCAATGCAGAAGGACAACAGAAAAAAAAACAGGGCCTGGACGTCCAGAATTTTTGTGCTAGAATGAGCAGCGCTTCTCACAGAGTGATCGATGCACTAATCAGGCTTCCAGGTTATCATCTAGATGGATTTTTGACCCTATTGGAAGAAGAACTAGTCTGATCCAACGGTTGGATGAGATTCTGATGAGAAAAAGGGAAAAACTGTCTTAAAAATTTGTCGATCCAGAAGAATGGGTAAATCACTAACCTGATGAAGCTGATAAATCTTGAAAAAATGCTTAGAAATCCCAGGATAAATGGGCGACCCTAGTGGTGCTGTCTGCTGGTGTGGTCGCTTATCTGAGATGGGGCCCACTGTTGATCAGAGTGACAGAACAGTCACAGACGAACAGGACTGTTTCGAAAACTCCTCTTATGCTTGAATGAATAAACTATCAGGGCTCTGATACCATGTGAGATGATTCAGAACACAAATCAGAAGCATGCAAGAAGGAGAGAGTTTGCAAGAGAATATTGTGTATTCCTTGTATTGACGATGGGTATTTGTAATACAATGTTGCCTAGTTTAATAGATCTAATTACATGATTACAGTATTGCTTAAGGAAACTAATATCTACTCTTAGTTGTACAATCATAAGACAACTCATACAATCTTTTGATTTGTGGGCTGGCCCAATTCATGGGTTATGGGCTGACCCAATTCATGGGTCATGGGCTGACCCATTAGGTCGAGCTGGCCTATATCTTTACACAAGGAACCTTCATGAAGGGCAGACAGATTCTAGATGGAATCTTGGTTGCAAATGAATGTGTGCATTCGAGGAATAAAGAGAGAAAACCAGGGTTAATTCACAAGTTGGATTTGGGGATAGAGTGGATTGGCAGTTTCTACAATATTTGCTTCGAAGAATTGGTTTTGGGGAGAAATGGAGAGGTTGGGTCCAGGAATGTGTCTTCAGCTTGGTTTTCTATTACGATAAATGGTTCCCCTAAAGGTTTCTTTCCTGCTGAAAGGGGTCTTAGGCAAGGTGATCCTCTTATCTCCATTTCTTTTTGTTATAGTAGCAGAAGCTTTGGGTAGAATGGTGAACAAGGCTGCAACGGAAGGTCTTCTAGGAGGATTTAAAGCTGCTGATGCAGTTCCTCTGGTCACTCACTTGCAGTATGTAGATGACACTTTGATTTCCTGCGAGGCAGATTTAGATCAGATAAGGAATGTTAAAGCAATTCTTCTATGTTTTGAGGTTGTGTCAGGCTTTAAAATTAACTTTCTCAAAAGTGAGCTGTTTGGAATTAAAGTTGGGGCAGCACATCTATATCAATATGTAGACATTCTGGGATGTAAGGTGGGGTCCTTTCCGGTTTCTTATTTAGGGTTGCCTTTGTGTTTGGGTTCGGTTAGAAAGGATGTGTGGAATCTAGTGGTGGAAAGAGTTGAGAGAAAGCTATCCATATGGAAGGCAAATTACTTAGAGTCACTTTAATCAAATCTGTGTTGGCAAACCTTCCGATGTATTTTCTATCCATGTTCAAGTGCCGGTTTCAATCATCAGTCGAATTAAGAAGCTGCAACGAGATTTCTTGTGGCACGGATGGAGTGAACAAAAGAAATTTCACTTGGTTGACTGGATCTCGGTTTGTAAATCAAACGAGGGAGGGAGGGTTGGGGATAAGACCTCTTAGACAAATGAACCAAGCTTTACTTGGAAAGTGGTTATGGAGGCTAAGAGATGAATCAGATGGTCTGTTGAAGCAATTACTATTTGGGAAATCCAGTAATTCTAGAAATGGATGGGATGTTCGTGATGTCCTAGATAAAGCATCGGCTATTTGAAAGGGTATTCTCTCCGTGAAAGAGAACTTTCATGGAGAATATTACATATCGAGTTGGTTTAGGTGAGAAGGTTTTATTCTGGCATGACATGTGGCTTGGGGAATGGCCTTTGGCAAAGAAATTCCCAGACATCTTCCACTGCACTCTCAATAAGGACGCAAGGGTTCATTGCTGTTTTTCGTCTTCTGGTGAGCGGAAGGTATGGTGCCCAATTTTGAGGAGAAACCTTAAAGAGCATAATCAATCTCTTAAGTGGGGATTCAAAAAGCTCCATCAGAAGAATTTGGAAAATTAAGGCCCCGCCTAGAGTTGTGGTCTTTGGATGGATAGCTCTTCGTAAAAGGATCCTTACAATGGATAATCTAAGGCGAAGAGGGAAGATTGTGGTCAATTGCTATCCCATGTGCTTGGGGGATGAGGAATCAGTGGACCACCTCCTATTGAATTGTAATGTTGCTCAAGTGATTTGGAGATCGGTGGCTGACTGGTTTGGGTGCAGTTGGGTTTTCCCAAAGTGCATCCTAGAGCTTTATCAAGCATGGTCTTCTCCAATAGGATTGCCTAAGGGGAAGGAGTTGTGGAGATTGTCCTTTTTAACAGTTATTTGCATATTGTGGAAGGAAAGAAATTCAAGATGTTTTGAGGGGAGGTCTGTGAGCTGCGGATCCTTGTTCAAAAAAAATAAATTCTCGGTTGCTTCTTGGGTAATCATGAATCGGCATTTCAAAGGCTACTCTTTGGATCAGATTATGAGAAATTGGAAACAAGTGGCTCTCTCTAATGCGATGCCTTACTTCGATTTTGTTTCCTTGTGTATCTTATTTTCTTTGGTGTTGTCTTGTTTTGTGTTTGCGGTTTTGCTTTTCTCTTTTGTAAGCTTGTCAATATAGTGTGCTTTTAATGAAAAGTTACCATTCAAAAAAAAACACACACACACACACACCATGGAAAAAGCTTACATCAGGGTGCCCAGAGATTTAATTTGGTGGGTTTAAACTAAAAGGAATGTTCCAATAGGTTATATTAAGATTATTAAAGACATGTATGAAGGAGCAGTAACGAGTGTGTGAACTATTTATGGAGCGACATGTGAGTTCCTAGTGACTATATGTTTGCATCAGGGGTCAGCCCTAAGCCTTTATCGTTTTGCACTGATTATGGTTGTGTTAACTTACTAATATTCAAGAGGAGAGGAGGTTCCTTGGTGTATGTTGTATCTTGTCGATATAGTGTTGGTGGATGATTCAAGAGATGGTGCGAATGAAAAACTTGAGACGGCGAGAGGCTTTAGAATTCAAAGGCTTTAAAAAATAAGCCATACAAATACAAAATATATGGATTGTAGCTTTTGTGGGCATATATAAATAGCTGAAACTACTATAAGAATTGAAGCCTAGGAGATACTAGAAAGAGAGTCAATAATTAGTAAGGATGAAGAGGTTGATGAAGATGTAGAACATAGGATAAAAGCGGGATGGTTGACGTGGAGACTTGTCTCTGGAGTGCTTTGTGATCGGTGCATGCCAACAAGATCAAAGGGGAAAATCTTATAGGACAATGGTTAGACCAGCTATGACCTATGGAGCAGAATGCTGACTAATCAAGAAGCAACATATGCACAAAATGGTTGGAGTAGAGATGAGAATGAGGTTGATGTGTGGTAAAACAAAAAGGATAAAATTAGAAATGAGCGCTTTTGAGAGCATTTAGGGATTAGCTTCAATAGGTGATAAAATTAGAAAACTATGATACCCGGATACGACATTTCACCTTGGGTACGCATACCGATACGGTCCGATTACAGCAAGATATGGTGAGAATATAGTGCGGATATGGCTTTTCTGTATTTTATGGGAAAAAAGGCAAAAATGTATGAATTTGTCTGAAATTGGACAAAACAACGAATTTTATCTGAAATCTTCTAATTGCCTTAATGTGATTTTGTTATAACTTAAAAAGGAAAATAAAACCATAACCCTTTCCCCCCCCTTCCCTCAGCCATCATCCCCTTTTGTGCAACCAAGAGGGGAAAAAAAAAAGAAGAAAAAAAAGTAGAGGAGGAGGAGGCTTACCAGTTCTCGACCTGGACTGCTGCTGCCTGTTGCTGCTTGAATGGCTGTGCCTGCTGCTGCTCCCCTGGTGGTGCTTCCTGATGCTGCTCGAGTGGTGGTACTGCCAGGTACTGCTCCTACTTCCTCAACTTCTTCTTCTCTGTTATCATCGTCGTTGTCTTCTTCTTCTTCTTCTTTTCTGTTCTTTCTTTCTTTTTCTTGATCTCCATTCTCCCCATCTCTGTTAATTCCAAGAGGTTTCATGGTCAAAGGGGCAAAGGACCCTTTTTAAAAGGACATTTCAGTATTTAACATTTAGCCCCCCTTTTTTTTGTTTTGAGACTGCATAGCTCAAAGTCCAGTCCAGTAGTCCACTTTACCTCAGTTTTGAGTATTTATGATTTGACAACTCTTATAAAAGAGTATTTCTATTTTTGCTTCAGCCCCCTTCTATTTTATTTTAATACTGGAAAGTCAAAGCCCACTCTACAAGCTTACTTGTTCTCCACCCTTTCTCTCTCATGTTTTAAAGTTCTGCCATAAGCCATTTTATTTATAGTTTCTTTGTACTGTATTGGAAAATGGTCTTTCTTGTCATGTCATATCATGTCCTTCTCTTTCTTTGTATTATATTTCCCTCTTCTTGAAAATTTGAAACTTTTTTCCCTCCCTCTATTTTATTAGCTGGAAATTTTTAGGATCATAAGTTTGACCATATTGGCCCACTTCAGATTGAGATTTTTAGTTACAACATCCAAATTTAGATTTTCAAAGATCCATTTCTACTAGTTATGCATGTATTATAGATAGATGTATGGCTAGAATGGCTGTAGCTTAAGAGTACTCTTTCTATTAATCAAATGGACTTAATCTGTTAGGAGGGTAATACTAAAAAACATTAATATCACATGATATCCATACCCGTATCCATGTCGTACACCTGTGTCTATATCGTATTTTGAGTGATATTGTACCTGTATGTGTCCTAAATTTTCTAAGTTGCCGTGTCGAATCCCCGTGTCCGTATCTGGGTATCATAGTTAGAGAAACCCATTTAAGATGGTTTGGGCGTGTCCAACGTAAGTTGACAACGACATTGGTAAGGAAAAGTCTGGCCATGCATGTTGGTGGCCCACCAAGGGGAAGGGGTAAGACGAGAGGATGTGGGTGGAGGTAGTAAAAATAGAAATGAATGTGTAGCTTATCTGAGGATTTGACTTAAGGATAAACCGGAATGGAGAAATAAAATTCGTGTAGCCGACCTCAATGCAATTGGTACAAGGCTTTGATGACGATGACAATGTGGTACAATATTATTACTGTAGATCATACATTATCTTAGATGATTGCAAATTATCTTAGAGATCATAATTTGTTGATTAAGATTGTAATCATCCCAAATCAAGAAGAGTCCAGTTGTTGTAGATAGGTGTGACCTCTCACATTTAGAGCACACAAAAGTTCCTCCAAATCTTTTTTTCTTTTACATGTAGTTTCTTGTGAGTTCTCTCTCTCAGAGAGAGAGAGAGAGAGAGAGAGAGAGAGAGAGAGAGAGAGAGAGAGAGAGAGGCACACACAATAAAGTTTCCTCTAGAGTCTAGATCGACCTGTCACCTTGAACTTTGATTCTGCTTATGATATGTATTTAATCTCATACCATTTTATTGTTGTCTCTATATATTCTATACATTTCATGATTTAGTCATTCCTTTTCAGGTTTTCACATACCAATCCACTGCATCTCGATGTATTTCAAAGTGTAGTACGGTTTGAGGCAGAAGTGGTTGCTATGACTGCTGGGTTGCTTGGTAGTACAGAGAAGGCCTCTGGAGGACAAATATGTGGCAACATGACATCGGGAGGGACTGAAAGTATATTGCTTGCGATGAAATCATCACGTGATTATATGAAAATGAAGAAAGGCATTACGAAGCCCGAAATGTGAGGTCACGCGCCTTTGTTGTCGTCGTCGTTCTTTTATTTTTAGAGATTTTTTTTTGGTTTTTTTTTAGAGGTGATGGGTGAGGAACCCTGCTGGGCCTCATTCATTCATTTGTTTCATAAATGCTCTATGTTGTTCAAGTATAGGATAATTCCTGAATCTGCACACTCGGCATATGACAAGGCTGCACAATATTTTAACATCAAATTGTGGCGTGTTCCTGTAAATAAAGCATATCGTGCGGATGTGAAAGGGATTAGACGGTACATCAACAGGAACACAATTTTGGTATATTTCAACTATTTGGTCCTATTGTTATCTTATTATTTTGGCTATCATTTTTGGTGAATAACACGTCATATTTGATTAGGGAACTTAATATCTATTGACACCTATGATGCACGGATACTTCAAAATGGACAATGTTGTAAGAGACCTTATACCAACTCAAAAGTTTAAGCTGATAGGTGGAAGGCCCATACAGGTATATTAAGACATGTCAAGCCTATTACTGAGACGATGTGGGATGTGGGACTTCTCAACACTCCCCCTCACGTACTTGGGCTATACAAGAACAATGGAATCAAAACCTGCTCTGATACCATGTAAGAAATCTTATACCAACCCAAAAGCTTAAGTTGATAGGTGGAAGGCTCATACAGGTATATTAAGACATGTCAAGCCTATAACTTAGGTGATGTGGGATGTGGGACTTCCCAACAAATGTATCATGTCGTATCGTTTCCGATACTTCACTTTTTGTGTAAAATCCATGTCCCTGCTGTGTCCAGGGCGTGCCTTTGTCGTATCCATGCTGTATTTGGGCATCATAGATTGACACTTCTTTTTCTTTATGGCTTTTCTTTTCTTTTTCATTGGCTATCATTTTTGGTGAATAATACATCATATTAACTTTTTATGTGTAAAATCCATGTCCCTATTGTGTCCAGGGCGTGCCTTTGTCTTATCCATGCCATATTTGGGCATCATAGATTGATACTCATATTTCTTTATGGTTTTTCTTTTTTTTTTTTTCTTTTTCATTGGCTATCAGTTTTGGTGAATAACACATCATATTTGATTAGGGGACTTATTATCTATTGACACTCATATTTTTTTTTTATGGTTTTTCTGATTTTTTAAAATTTTAATAATGGAGTTATTATAAGAGATAATGGAGTTAAGAATTCAGCAGCGTTCCTTGATTTTAGTGTGCAATGTGGAAGTCTTGCTGAGAGTTAAATGACTCAATTTTTTTCATCAGATTGTTGGATCAGCGCCGGGGTTTCCACATGGCATTATTGATCCTATCGAAGTATGTGGCCCTCAATTCCTTTGTATCTTTTGATATAATTTTTCCTTATATTATTTCTATCTGCACCTAAAACTTTCTCTGGCATTTTCCCAATTGTCAGTCGGTGAGATATGATGTCTTCTTACCCAACTCATTGTATCCAGGAACTTGGTGACTTGGCATCTAGTTTGGGTATTTGCTTCCATGTTGACCTTTGCCTTGGGGGCTTTGTATTGCCTTTTGCTCGGAAGCTTGGGTATGCTTTTTTCAAGACCGTGAATACCCATGAAAATATCTATTATAAGCTTGGATTATGCTCTACAGAATGTTTGGTTTATGACACGACCCGAAATGTGGCCCACGAATTCCGCGTTGTGACTATTATGTATCTCATTTCACATTCATATATCAAATCAAACATGCACAAAATAATTTCAGGGCATTTACTTAGATAATTCGAAAATCTTTATTTAAAGTCTAATTTCAAACAATAATGAATAAGTTTGAGCATAACTAAATCAAATTCAAAACATATCCAACTAAAGGGTCTTAATGTTCTAAAATAAATTAATAATGCAAACTATTATCAAAGGAGGCTAATCCACTAATAGTCTATTGAGTTGCGCTACTTAGCCGCAAATGTCAAATCCTATCTCTTGATAATCAAGGCCCTCTTCCGCTTCTAATTTCTGGTTGCCTAGTAGGGGCAGGCAATCGAGGGGTGAGTTGAAAATAAGTGATAAACATACTGATCTATATATATATATATATATATATATATATATATATATGGAAATATTCAAGTGAGGGATTCCCTCACCATTTGTGGTGAGGGACTCCCCTTTTTGGGGAGGTTTCAAGTACAGAAGGGCTTTTGTACTTGAAGGGGGAGTACACCTTTTTGTATTTGAAACCTCCCCAAAAACGGAGTCCTTCACCACACATGGTGAGAGAATCCCTCACTTGAATACCCTCCATATATATATATATATATATATATATATATAGAGAGAGAGAGAGAGAGAGAGAGAGAGAGAGAGAGAGACCCATTCAACATGCAAAGCAGGATTATACATCAATTTATTTTATAACGTTCACAAGGTCCCATTTGGATTGGGTTCACCACGATAGGTCCGTCTAATGAAAACCTCCTAACCACTTAGTAGCACAGGGAAGACTTATGCACCTCAAGGATGCTGATTTTTTTTTTTTTTTTTCCATCTTTTAAGCTCTGAACAGATTGAACAACTGGGTCTACATGGAACGGCCTCAAGGGTCCATCACATCGGAATCATAACTGTGAGTCAAGCTCTCCAAGATTAACTGAAGTGTAACTCTCCCAAAGTTGACCATTGTATAGAAACGTCTTGCCATATGGTGCTAGCAGTCTAGGGGTGTCCGTAGGGTTTCCACCAAACAAAGTCATTCCAATTGTTATCTTGCTGGTTGTGTACTTAGATTTCCAGTTCAAAGTTGATCTTCTGTCGTTCTCATTACCTATAGTGGGTTGGTTCTGCAACCAGTCCGTCCTTCATACATGTTCTGGACTTCATTTGCCACTAACCGAGTCAGTATTGGTATTCGGTTGTGTAAGGTTGGTCCCATAACCAGTCCATTTCCGATTTGAGATGCCATCAAATTTACAGAATCACTTAACACATTCATCATGTATCACATAGGTTATGAACATCAACTGAGTTGCACAAAAACTAAATCATAGGCAGCATGTAACATGTGTAATCAAATAAAACCAACAGCATTATAAGAAGTCATATATCAGAACTTTTAACATTCATGCAGAAGGAAGGATCAACAATGTTCCATGCATAAGGATGTTCGTCAATGGCCAGCCCTTTTATTGAGGGTGTGACCATTGCAGAACCCTTGTCAGGGTTCAGCCAACCCAAACCCTAACGCTTGGGTTTCAATCAATGACCAGCAGTTTTTCATTAGTTCAGATATCAATCACTTGCCCATAAATCTCATCACAAAGAATCTAAAAACCAATTATCTCTAGTTACAATGAGATCCCTATGAATAATACACAATCATAAAGGAAGGTTTTTAGTGAATTCTACCAAGACCAGACCCTTTGTAGGGGTTTGGCCATGTCTTACACTCCGTGGATGGAGTTTGGCTAGTGGCTAAAACCCATCCTATGGTTCGGCCAGGGGTGAGGCACATCATAGGACTTGATTGGCTATCATGGATTGATGTTATGTCATTTCTCAATAGGTTTGCTCGAGTATCCACTAAATGTTATGCATAATTACATTTCTAAGTTCTGGATCTAAAGAAAATCATCAACTAGAACTGAGTACACCAATAGATTGCGTATATTTACCTACCTTGAGTACAAAATCATCGCTCGATTGACTTGCGGAGCTCTGTAAGTCATCAAAAATGCTTGTACCCAGCTGATCCTTTTCTCCTATTCCTTGTTCTCTTTAATTCTCTTCTAGATCTCACTAGTTGCTCCATCTAAGTACTAGGGTTAGGGTTTCTAGAGAATATAGAGGCAAGAGGAAGGGAGAGAGTGACAAATTCAAGAACTTGTGAATGACAAGAAGTTTCAGAATTTGTATTCTCTTGTTGTGTCTCCCTTAGGAGATCGATCATCAATATATAGTGTATTTACATTCCTTAATCAAGGCTTTAAGTTAGGAAACTACTAATTACATCAATTGCTATTCTAAGTTAGGAAACTAACTAATCAAGAGAATATGTACAACTATTATGAATCTTGACCCAATCAGACCACGTGAGATATATCATGATGGACTAGATCCTTTCATGGGCTGTGGGCCTGTTTAACACCCCCCCTCAAATTGATGCGGGAGAATCAACGAGCATCAATTTGCCAACCAAGAACTGATGGCGTGGCCGTGGAAGACCTTTGGTGAGAATATCAGCAATTTGAAGTTCAGTGGAGACATGCGGAAGGCTGATGACATCACGTTTAAGCTCATCTTGTATGAAGTGACAATCAACCTTGATGTGTTTAGTGCGTTCATGAAAAATCGGATTTTCAGTAATCCGAATTGCACTGGTATTATTTGCATTGAGGGGGGTAGCTCCTTCTGCTGGAAAACCAATGTCAGATAGCAGACCGCGGAGCCAAAGAATTTCGGAGCATGCATCAGACATGGCTCGATACTCAGCCTCAGTAGAGGATTTGGAAACTCTTTCATGTTTCTTGCATTTCCAAGAAATAAGACTATCACCCAAAAACATGCACCAACCTGTTGTCGATCTGCGAGTATCCGGACAACCAGCCCAATCGGCATCTGAATAAGCTTTGAGAGAGATGATTGTTGGATGGAAAAAACAACCCACGTGTCGGTGTGCGAATTAGGTACCGAATGATGCGGCGAACAACAACTAGATGAAGGTGACAAGGAGCAGTCATGAACTGACTCGTCAAGTTGACCGCATAAGAGATATAAGGACGAGTGTGTGTTAGGTAGATCAAGCTACCAACTAACTGGCGATATGCGGTAGGATCGGAAAGAAGGTTACCCTCCTTTCGACTGAGTTTAACATTCAGTTCGACCGGCGTATCTACTGGAGCTGAAGCAGTAAGGCCAGCCAAGTCAATGAGATCAACAGTGTATTTGTGCTGATTGAGAACTATACCTTTAGTCGATTGATGAACTTCAAGACCAAGGAAATAGTGTAGGGTGCCGAGATCCTTCATGTGAAATGTCTTACAAAGACAAGCTTGGAGTTCCTGAATCATGGTGGCATTAGGACCAGTAATGACGATGTCATCAACATAGACAAGTAGTACAGTGATCCCGGATGGAGCATGATGTAAAAACAGAGAAGGATCATACGTGCTTGGATGAAAATCCAAGCAGAGAAGTGGAGCTTGAAATTTCTCAAGCCATGCGCGAGGAGCTTGTTTTAGACCATAGAGGGAGCGACGAAGTTTGGCAACCATACCCTTCCCGGATGAGCATCCCTGAGGCAGACGCATATAAACATCTTCTTTGAGATCACCATGTAGAAACGCATTTTTGACATCCATCTGATATAGAGGCCAAGACTGAGATGCAGCAACGACAAGAATTGTGCGGACGGTGGTCATCTTGGCAACCAGAGCAAAAGTTTCATCATAATCAATGCCATATGCTTATCGATTCCCAAGAGTGACAAGACGCGCCTTATATCGATCTAAAGTGCCATCAGATTTTAACTTGAGAGAAAAAACACTTACAACCAATAGGTTTGACACCCACAGGAGACGGGACAATATCCAACGTATGATTTTGCTCTAACGCATCCAATTCATCTTGCATAGCCTTGTTCCAATATTGGTCCTGCACAGCCTGAGAATAGGATTGGGGAATGGAAGAGGAAGACAAAGTGGCCATTAAGGAAATATGTGAGAACCCATTACGGGCTGGTGGTACTGAAATACGAGTGGAGCGATGCAGTGAAGGATGTCCGGATGGATCAAGTGCCGGAGGTGGACCGGATGCCTGAGGAAGATCAGGAGGGGGATCCCTGGGAGGATCTTCTTTGTTCTGTCTATGATACACAAAGTTAGGATTAAATTGAACAACGGACGGGCTGTCAGAAAAAATAGGTAAAGACACGAAAGAGGAGTAAGGAGGATCAATGTGTTTTTGAAAAAAATATTGGTGTTCAAAGAAAACGACATTTCTAGAGGTACGTAAACGACGAATGTGAGGATCATAACAAATGAACTCTTTTTGGAAGGGCGCATAACCTAAAAACACACACTGAGCTGATTGTGCGGTTAGTTTTGCTCTCTCAGAAGGAGGCAAGTGCACAAAGCAAGTAGAGCCAAAAACATGAAGATCATCATAGGATGGATAGGTCTTGTACAATCGGTAATATGGGCTTTGATTCTTAATGGAGGTTGATGGCATACGATTGATAAGATGAACTGCTGTAGCTAGTGCCTCTACCCAAAAATGGGTAGGAACCGATGATTCAAGAAGAAGGGAACGAGTGACATTAAGGAGAAGTCTATTTTTCCTTTTAGCGATCCCATTCTGTTGTGGAGTATGAGGACAAGTTCTTTGAGAAATAATGCCTTTGTTTTGCAAAAACCATTGAAAATGTGAGGACATATATTCCCCGCCTGAATCAGATCGCTAGATTTTAGTGCAGGTGGGAAATTGAGTCTCAACATAAAATAAATTTTTTTTTTAAAACATCAGATTTTGAATGCAGAAAGTAGACCCATGTGAACCAATTGAAATCATCAATAGAAGTCACAAAATATTTATAGTGAGCGTGGGAAAGAGCTGGAGCAATTCCCTATACATCAATATGAACTAAATC
The DNA here is from genome assembly GCA_038049695.1 of Cinnamomum chago. Taxonomy (NCBI): domain Eukaryota; kingdom Viridiplantae; phylum Streptophyta; class Magnoliopsida; order Laurales; family Lauraceae; genus Cinnamomum; species Cinnamomum chago. The sequence continues at coordinate 39,583,443 of CP142453.1, read as the reverse complement.
AAGACACTAAGTGGTGAGTGAAGTGGAATGAGGAAACGGAAGAGTTTTGCTCTTTCCCAATTTACAAGTAGCACAATCAAAAGGCACACAAGAAGATAAACCAATATATTTATTTAATAAACCAGAATTTAACATAAGGGACAAGGCCTTGGAATTAGAATGTCCGAGTCTATTATGCCACAATCGACTGTTATCTCTAAAAGAAAAACAAAGCACATTATTGTCAAATGGATTTCTAGAAATTTGAGAAAAATCCAGTGGAAACAAGCGTCCACACTTAGGCCCCCTTGCGATCTCCTTCCCGGACAGCTGGTCCTGCACAACACAACTAGAAGAGGAAAAAGAGATGTTACATTTATTTTCAATGAGCTGCATGATTGACAAAAGGTTGGAAGTTAAATTGGGACACAGATAAACATTTTTCAATGGAATGGGACCAAGGATGTCACCGACAGCAGTAATGGGAATATGGCCCCCGTTGGCAGTTTGTATTTGAAGAGGGCCATTGTAGCATTGCATAGTGGAGAGTGCTGCATTGGAAGATGTCATATGATTAGACGCCCCAGAATCAAGAAACCAAGTAGAAGATGGAGGGGATGTACTTGAGAGACCAAAAGCAGAGAGGGCATTGACAATCATTTGATGAACCAATTCAGGAGTGAGAGAGGATGCGGGCCCAGGCAGTGAGGGTGCAGATGTAGGAGCAGGTATATCCAAAGAAGCAACATACGCATGCGGATGCTGATACTGTGGAGTCTGAGATTGTGGTGATGGACGTTGTGGGCGGCGGCGACATTCAGAGATGATGTCCCGACTTTTTATAGTAACTGCAGATCTTCTGTTTGCATTGAGTTGCAATGTGCCCAAATTTGTGACAACTGTAACACTGTGTTTTGCTCAAGTCTCGAGGCGGAGGGTGGGAAGCCTTATTTGCTGAGAACGCGACTGAATAGGTTTCCGTCTTTTGTTGGGCTATATGAGCAGTGGTCGCAATGCGTTGTTCTTCGCGTAGGAGTTCATTCAAGCATACATCCAAGGAAGGTAATGGCGTCTGATTCATCAGAGCAGATCAGACACTTTCATATTCTTTGCGCAGTTTCATCGAAAACTGATCCCTTTGGCTAGAGGCTTGAAGATCTTGAATCACTGTTAACACATTGTCAGCCACATTCGCATACTTAATACTATCGTATTCCGACCACAGTGTAGGGAATCCAGAATAGTAGTCTTGTACCGACAAGGTCCCTTGTGCATACTCAGCAATTGCACATTCAAGATGAAATTGTCGTGCAGAGTTATCTTGATGATATAACTTTCTTCAAATACTCCCACATGGCTTTAGAGGTTGAGTAAGGCTTGAGATTCATTATCAGATGAGACTCGACGGATCCCAAAATCCAGGATTTGATTTTGGCATCTTTAGTATGCCAAGAGGAGATCTTCTCATCCTCAGTAGGTTTATCGTCATTGCCAGAAACAAATCCCCACAATTCCTTAGCTTCTAGGTATATTTGAAATTGGAAAGACCAGGCAAGGTAATTCTTTCCCATAAATTTGATCAAAGTGACCTTAGATTTTTCCATCTCAACTATATTTTGTGAAATAGTGAAAGAAAAAGTGATCAAATCCAGCAATAGTTTGGATGAAGTGCAGTGCGTGAGTGCAGGAGATGGTGCTGGACAGATCCAACCAATCAATCAGACCAATCAGACCCAGCAGCCAAGCAACACAGGAAGAGAGAACAAAAAAAACACCACAACAGGGCCTTGATGACCTGAAATTTGGCCCTAGATCCTGTACGTGGGCCCCATTGATGATGCTGGACCAAGATCAGATCACAGAGCTATGGAAGCACATTAATCTGGCTTCTAATGGAAGAAGAATGATCCAATTCTGCTGAGAATCCAAGATTTTGGACGGTCTAGATGAAAACAATATTAAAAAACTAGAAAATCTCGAGAATGGGAAAAGATTTTACCTGGAGGTGCTGAAAAATCCTGAAAAAAATCACTAATATTCCTAGAAATATCAGGCGACCTTGTCTATGTAGTTTTTGGAACTTGATCTGATTGATCAAGGGTGGGCCACCAAGAGGATGTCGTTGATGCTGGAAGAAGAAGTCGCTGGGTCTACTGGTTGCATGAGGGAGACTTATTTCCTTATATCTTGTTGCCTTAAACCTTTGTAAGATCAAAAGAACCTAGAATTCCTTGAACACTTGCTCTGATACCATGACAAATTCAAGAACTTGTGAATGACAAGAAGTTTCAGAATTTGTATTCTCTTATTGTGTGTCTCCCTTAGGAGATCGATCATCAATATATAGTGTATTTACATGCCTTAATCAAGGCTTTAAGTTAGGAAACTACTAATTACATCAATTGCTTTTCTAAGTTAGGAAACTAACTAATCAAGAGTATGTACAGCTATTATGAATCTTGACCCAATCAGACCACGTGAGATATATCATGATGGACTGGATCCTTTCATGGGCCGTGGGCCTGTTTAACAGAGAGTAGTTGTATGAAGGGGATCTAGGATTTTGTTGGGTTTATAAGGCTAAAGCGGCGTGCGGCATAACCTGGAATCCCATAGGGATTTGTCCAACATGCCATATCCTTCCTAGGATCTATGCGTACAACATATAGGTCGAAACCCACTTCCTATTGCATCTACTTATTCTTCACATGAGGCCCATCTTTCTCTAGGCATTCTAATTTAATTGTAATAGTTCAGTTTTGAGGGTCCTACCAAGTTTTGAGGATTAGACATGTGTTTCCCAATCCTGGGGTGGTGCCCACTGGAAACTACCTTACCTTCATTAATTGCATATTTGGTTCTCATGGGCACACCCTCTTGAGGACTAGACCAACACAAATTAATACAAATCGAGATTAAATTTAATATCACCCATAATTAATTATAATAACCAAGAAAATATTAATAACAATCATTAATTCATAAAAATACAAGGGGATCCAAATAAATTAGTTTGGAAGAATTAATAAAATTCAATAAATAAAATTAAATACCCTTAAATTCTTTATATATGAATCTGTGGTATTACAGTTTACTTAACAATTTGTACTGGCGAACCATGATTTCTCCTATCTACTTTGCTATTATTTTACTGTATGTAGGCATTTGCTCAATAACATTGATAATGGGGCCCTTCAATCTCTGTACTTACGCATGTTGTGCAGTGAGATCATAGCTTGCCAAAATTTGGCACTTGGATATTCTATTCTCTTAATGGGTAAAATGTAATACTTTCATTAAATGTTTAGTGAACTTTTTGAGGGATTGTGTGACAAGATAAGCGCTATCTATTCTCTTCTTCGTAAGGGGTAAACTGTAATAATTTTATTAAATTTTAATATCTTTTTGATGGATTGTGTGACAAGATAAGTGTTATCTCTCCTCCTCCTCCTGCAATCTCTCTGTGTGTGTATCCCCCACCTCTGTTTTTTTTTTTTTTTTTTCCCTCTTCCTCTTCTTTTCTTTTGCCCCTTCTTTCTCCTCCTTTCTTATTTTAGTTTTTGATTACGCACTACAGCTATTAAGGTGGCTACATGAGAGAGCTCCAGCCTAGCAATAGTCAAATAAATAAGTTTCCTACTATCTTCCGTGACATCCTCGAATCTTCTAGCTGCACAGTTATCTATCACACAGATTCTGACTTCTGAGACACCTCAAGAGGAGTATCCCATGGTTTTACACCTAGATTTCTTGCAGCGTGTAACAAGTCGAGCATATTTTATGTGAGAGTAAATTACCCGTACTTTATCATGATACTTCCATCCCCAAGAAATGCTGCCCTTAATTCCTTGATGCTGAATCCATATCCTAAGTGTTCCCTAAGTTTTGAAATACCTGTCATCCACTGTTAAGAGTCAACATGATTGAAAATAGAGAAGAAAAGGTAGAAAGAAGAAGGGGAATAAAGTTTGGAAGGGATTAGGGTTTTGTTGGTGAAAGTAGAGGGGAAGATGAGAGAGGAGAAGAGGTCGTGTGTTCTCACCACATGCCCTCCTTTTTTATATTAATTATTTAGACATAATTGTAATACAAATAGACTTTCAATCCTAATGTGCTCCTAAATGTTAATCGTAAATGGACTCCTAATTCCCTATGGTCCCTTATATAAAACATAGTTGGGATAATTTACATAGGGTTCCCAATACTCCCCCTCAAGTTGGAGTGAAGATATTAATCTTCCCCAGCTTGCACAAAATGGCACACATTTATTCCTATCAAGTACCAAGAGAGTTGGTAAAGATATCTGCCAGTCGATTTTTTCTAATCAGAAAAAGTTCAGCACTGATAGTATTTGAGAGAATTTTTTCTTGCATAACATGACAGTCCATTTCAATGTATTTGGTTTGTTCATGAAACACTGGATTTTTTGAAATATATAGAGTTGCCTGATTATTTCCGCATAGCCACGTTAGAGTGTTAATCTTTATGCCGAGATCCTTTAAGAGTATAGCCATAACGCTTCACATGTTCCATGGGCCGTAGGTCTGTATTTTGCTACAGCATTTGATCTGGCAGCCGCATATTGCTTCTTACTATTTTATGTAGCAAGATTACCTCGAACAAGTATATAGTGTTCTATAATAGACCTTCTATCATCCTCCTATCCTGCACAGTTCGCATCTGTAAACACTACCACATTCATGTTATCATTCTTGGTGTAAAGAAGTCCTTTTCCTGATTCTGACTTTAGGTACTATAGAATTCGATAGATTGCATCCAAGTGAGGTTTTCATGGTGAATGCATAAATTGACTGCATAAATTCATGTTATTGTTCTTTCTATTAGTCGTTGGTATTGCTTGATATCAGTCAATAATGCTCCTTCTGTAGAGCAAAGACCATGGTTTACTTCTATAGGAGTATCTGCAGGCTTTGCATCTAAGTAGCCCTGTTTAATCCAGTAGATCAAAACATATTTTCTTTGGGAGATTACGATACATTATGTGATCGTTGCAATCTCTATACCAAGAAAATACTTCAGGGGACCCAAGTCCTTGATTTCTCTTGGATCACCACCTTTGATAATAATGTCAACGAAATAGACAATGATGCAAGTGATTCCATAATGACTTCTTACAGATAATGTATGATCAACATTGCTTCTTTTATAACCTAAAGCTCAGATGGCCATGCTAAATTTTTTGAATCATTATTGAGGGAATTGTTTTAACTTGTGCAGTGCCTTTTGTAACTTGCAAACCATCCCTGTTTCCCCGAGTTGCAAAACCTGGAGGAATACACATCTAAACTTTTTCGTGAATATCTCCATCTAGGAAAACATTTTTGACATCGAGCTAGAAAGCAGCCAATATTTGTTTTCTGCCTAAGATAGAAGGACTAATAGAGTTTAGCTTTGCCACCAGAGCAAATGTCCCATGATGGTCGAGTCCAAGTGTTTGAGTAAAGCCCTTGGCAGCAGGTCTTGCTATATACCTTTTGATGGATCCATCAACTTTGTTCTTGACAGTGAACACCTGTTTGCGTCCAACTGCCTTTTTACCTTTAGACAATTTTGCAAGTTTCCAAGACCTAGTTGTTTCAAGAGCTTCCATCTCTACATTAATCGCATCTTTCCAATGAGGAATCAGCAGAGCTTCCCGGACATTGGATGGAATGAAAACAGTAGACATTGCAGCTGGGTAGTGATTTAAAGTGGAAGAGACATCATTGTAGGAAACTAATCTTTGGATAGGATGTTCAAATGCATGAACATTTACCTTTACTTAAGGCAATCGGCAAATCTGTTTGTATCCTTACTATTTGATCGCTACCCCCAGTGCATGGTTGTCACGATGTAGTAATAAATCTCGGTGAGTCCAAGGTCGATCCATAGGGAATGGTAGTAGCTTCGCACTTGACCTAGCCTATTAAAAATATGATATTAACCTAAATAAAACCTATACAACCAGCCGTGAATAATCTGAAAATTAATTACCACTTTACATTTAATTAAAAAGATCCTAGTCCAAAAACCCTAATGCTAAAAATCCTAATCTAGAAAAGTAAGCTGCAACCAAAAAAAAGTAAATTAAAACAACTAATTTCAGAAAATTAGAAAGAAAAATCAGAACTGAAATAAAGCTGAAAATAACAATAATAAATAGATTTCTAAGGTCCAGGGGTCAATTTCTTCCTAATAATTGGAAGTATGGGTAATGTCAAACCTCTTTCTCCAATATGGGTTGTCAATCCGTCTTAGAAAAAGAACAAGTCAGATTATTTTAGGCAACTAACTTCTGGAATGGTTACTTAAACATTCAGACACAAAAGATCTCTTTGCGGAAGCCCTACATTGATCCTAAGCATGCCATATATTCGGAGAAAATAAGACATCAAAGAGATTTATAGAGTTAAGCAACTATCACCATTCTTTTATATTAAGATGGCTAAATAAATTCTAATTTTGGTTCTAATTACACACACGACCAATAAAAGTTAAAAAAATATCACTCTTTTCCCTAGAAAAACGAAAACTAGCCTTCCATGGCGTTTATCTTCAACATCTTAAAAAAAAAAACCGGGCAACTTGGTCTTCCTAGAAGTTGAAGAAGAAGCCTTGAAAGAAGGTCGGATGGTGGTGAAGGTGGGCGGCCAAGGGATGGTGGTTGGCCAAGAGGAGGGCCTCCCTTGGGATTTGTTGTGGAAGAAGGAGAAGTGGAGAAGGAGGGAGATGGATTGGCCAAGGGATGGAGGGGGAGTGTATAGGATGGTCAGCTCCTTTTAGGCTCTCTTTAATAATTTTTAGTTACTTGGAATCCAAGATATGGAAGGATTTGTAGCGGTTTTGGCTTGGCTTCCAAGTTTTGAGAGGAATTAGGAAATTAGAGGAGAGAAACAAGGGATTCTAGAATTTCTTTCTAATTTGGACTCTTGTTGTGCAAGAACTTCTAAATTTGGTCCCACCTCTTGCTTCTTGGATATTTCCACCATGAGCCCCATCTTCGATTGAAATTCTTCAAAGGGGAATAAATCTTAATTTTTGCAACATTGATGGGCCCCACATGGGGTGTGCAAGGGGCTGTGGGTCTCCCTATGTGGGACTTCCAACATGACTTGGATTCTTTCTTTCTTTTCGACCTCCTTTTTGTTCTCTTCCTTTGCTTGCTTTCTTGGCCTCTAAGTCTCTTGATTCTCCTTCCTTTTTGGATTCTAAATCAACATTTGAAATTCAAATTCTCCTAGAAACGAGGAGAGAAGCATCTTTTGAATTTGCAGCAAAGTGGACCCCGCCATCATGGACGCGCCACCTTGGGATTCATGCCTACGGTGGACCCCACTTTGTGGATTTTTCTTCAATTTCTCTCTTTAATTTTTCTTCTTTAATTTCCTCTTGAAATCTCTTCTTGCGGTCCCCGGATTAATTGAATTTCCTACACAAATAACAATAATTACAAAGAATACTTTTCATGCATAAAACTATTGTGCTATGCATGGGACCCAATTCAACATGTATGAACTCACGTGAATATACCATGTTGCTCAGAATTTCGTGTCCTATGTAGTGGTGCAAAGAAATTATGTGAGTTTATGTATGAATTAAAAGATATTCGCGACGATAGTCTGATAATCCAAAAGAATAATTTCAATAAAACCATGCAATTTTCTTAAATTAAATGATTTTTCACATAAAACCAACTTGGAAAGCACTAATGCATGATTTTATGTAATTCAATGCATTTATCCTAAATAAGTTCATAAGTCTAAATGAAATAATGAAATTAAAGTGCAATTTTATGGACTTATCACTATTGTCAGGTAATGAATTAATAGAAGGGTCAGAGATGGGAACATTACCTACTTCCTGATTCTCATTGGCTGTTAGTCAGTGTCAACTTCAAGTTGTGCCTTCTTTCGTCGTCGGACATAGATGTTAATTTCTATAGTTTTGACCGGAGTTTCTCCATTGGTTTGAGGAATGGAAGGAGGGTAAGATGTTTTATCATTTTGTTGGGAATCATCAGTGTTTGGAGGCACTGAGGATCAAGCAATAATTATTGCAGTTTTTGTTTTACTCCCTGTGAGGTTTATTACCCTCTTTTGGAAAATAATTTGGCATTAATTATTGTACTAGAAGAGTCTTTGTTTTACAAGAGTTTTTGTTTTACTCCTGTGAGGTTTATTACCCTCTTTTGGAAAATAATTTGGCATTATTTATTGTAGCAGAAAAGTTTTTGTTTTACTCCTTGTGAGGTTTATTACCTTGTTTTGGAAAATATGGGGTGATTTTAAGAAAAAGAAACATCCATCAAGACCACTCCTTTTCTAGTGATAGGAGCATAACATTTAGACCCATTTTAATTTTGGGGATACATTGAGAAGATGCATTTGAAGGGAAAATTTTACAGGACAACGATTAGACCAGCTATGACCTATGGAGCAGAATGTTGACCAATCAAGAAGCATCATATACACAAAATGGATGTAGTAGAGATGAGAATGTTGAGGTGAATGTGTGGTAAAACTAGGAAGGATAAAATTAGTAATGAGCGCTTTCGAGAGCATTTAAGGGTAGCGATAATATGGGATAGAATTAGAGAAACCCGTTTAAAATGGTTTGTCCATCATAGGCCGGCAACAGCTCCGGTAAGGAAATGTTTGGCTATGAAAGTTGATGACCCACCAAGGGGAAGAGGCAGGCCAAACAGGACTTGGATGTTGGTAGTAAAAATAGATATGAAGAAGTGTAACTTATCTGAGGATTTGGCACAAGATAGATTGGGATGGAGAAACAAAATTCATGTGGCCGACCCCAACATTAGTTAGGACAAGGCTTTGATGATGACGACGACGACGACTAAGAAGATGCATTTGACAGCTTTTGGATCAAGTTTGTCTCGTTTGGGTCCGAGAACATTAACACGTGCTGCTGAAATCTTTGTTGGAACTCATAGATTTCCAACTAGGAGACGAGTAGTTAGTTTGTTGATGATACATGCTGCTGTTAAAATAGATCCTGACCAATCTTTCTGTTGGACATTCGTGTCAAATAAAAGTACCCTAGAAACCTCAAGAAGGTCGGTATTCTCTATCAGAAATCCCATTCTGTTGAGATGTATGAGAGGAAGAAGTTTTGATGATGCAGGAGAGACCCGTGGTCCCTATGGGTTGACCCGCCTTTGGGCCTAGCCCACCTATTGTTTATATGTTTTATTTTATTTTGATTTTTAATTATGTTTTTAGTTATTTAAGTGAATGTTTTAATCATGGCCATCGATGTGTTTAATTATTTAGATTTTCTCTTTGCAATCTCTGCATCTGGACAATCCAAACACATCGATGGCCATGATTAAAACATCCAGTTAAATAACTAAAAACATAATTAAAAATCTAAATAAAATAAAACATATAAACGATAGGTGGGCTAGGGCCAAAGGCGGGTCAACCCGTGGGGACCACGGGTCTCTCTTGCATCATTTGAGCTTCAATAGTTTCCTTGTGTCGAAGTGTTCACATCTTTTTTGAAGTATATTTACCTCCATTGAATGCGAGAACGTGGGATCTAAATTCTGGCATTATAAATACTTTTGACATGGTTGTGGTAGTATTTAAACTTTAAACATGTTAGAGACCTTGTCTTTGTTAAACATTGGTCATCCTAGTGCATCCATCAATAAAAGTCATAAAGTACTCATATCCAAACTTGGATTTTTCGGGGGCGGACCCCCAACATCAGAACAAATCACTGAAAAAGGAAGATCACTTTTATTATTGTTGGGTTACAAAGAATTTCCACTATGTTTTGCTAACTGACAGACTTAACAATGTAACTCAAAAGAATTTACTGGCCTAAACATATCTAGAAAAAACTAGTTTTAAAACTAGAAAAGGTGCATCTCCAACTCGAGCATTGCAAAGAGAGACTTCATTTCTAGAAAGACTTTGATTGCAAGGAGGCAGTATTAGGCTTTTGTGACACATTCAAAAGGTGCAGCCCTCCATTTTTAAGGCCACATCCAAGGATCTTCTACGAAGTTAGGTCCTGAAAAACTCAATGAATAGGAAAAAAAGGTCATCGAACAATTTAGAGTCTTGGTTAAATAATTAACATTCTAGGAACATGCAAATTAGAGTGTAATGAAACAGCAGTAGTTGCAGGAATAAGACCCTGTCCTTCAACGGGAAGATGAGATCCATCTGCTATTTTTACTGAATTGATAGTTTTAAATTTAGAGTATGAAGAAAATAAATGTTTCATACTAGTCATGTGTTCTGTGGCAGCTGAGTCAATTACCCAAGTCATTGAAGTGAAAGATATATTGGTCAAAGCTTGTGTTCCTGACTGAACTAAGTGAAGTTTGGCACAGGATGATGATTCCTTATTGTAAGGAGATTAACTGTGAAGGTCTTCCAATTCCTTCATGAGAGTACTAACCACCTCTCCCAGATCAAGAAGGGAGTTTTCTTTCTTATTTTCTGTATTAGTAGCAGCAACTGTACTGTAGGAATTCTCGTGCCGCAATTGTTTATGGATTCTGTAACTCCTATGGACGTCCAATTAATTCCCAACAGGTTTTCTTGGTATGCCTTGTTTTTCCACAGTGAGTACAGACAAGTTTATCCTTTTCTTCTGGTGTAAGCTGCTGCTTGTTTGCCTTACTTTCTTTTGGTTTATTATTTATAAGAAAGGCCGACCTTTCAAGTGGAGGCTCAGAGTCTTCATGATTCTTTAATAGCTTTCTTCTCCATTGAGTAAGGAAAGTATAGTTCCCAAAGAAGGTAGGGATTCTGTGCATGGTTTAAAAAACAGGACTCGGGAGCCGACTCGGGCATGGCCGAGTCCGAGCGACTCGCCCGAGTTGAGATCCATCCACTTCAGAACAAAGAAACTTGAAAAAAAATAAGAAGAAAATAAATAAAACAGGAACCCTACTTCCAGCCCAGCCTAGCCCCAGCCGAATGAAAAAGGAAGAGAAAATAAAAGAAGAAGAAGAAGAAGAGGAAGAAGAAGAAGAAAACCTGCACCAGCAGCAGAGCAACATCAGCAAGAGAAAAGGAAAGAAAGAAAGAAAAGAAAAAGAGAGAGAAGACCAGCGTACCAGGCTACCAGTAGTTGCAAAAACAGCAGCAGCACTGCACCAGCAGCAGTAACAGAGCACTGCACCAGGAGGAAGAAGACCTGCACCAGCAGCAGAGCAACATCAGCAAGAGAAAAGGAAAGAAAGAAAGAAAGAAAAGAAAAGAGAGAGAAGACCAGCGTACCAGGCTACCAGTAGTTGCAAAAGCAGCAGCGGCACTGCACCAGCAGCAGTAACAGAGCACTGCACCAGGAGGCCAGCATCTCTCTCTCTCTCTCTCTCCACCCACCCCCAAAACCAGAAACCCTTTCCCAACCTTTTTTTGCCATCGAAAGAGCCTTTCCCTCACTTTATAATACTCTTTCACCCCTTCCCTCTATTTAAACTGTTGTTACAAAAACAACCTGTTTTTTATTTTTTATTTTTTATTTTTTTACTTGAGCTGAGTCCGAGTCATGTAGACTCGACTCGACTTGGAACCATGATTCTGAAGCCAAACTATTTTCGCTTAAAAAGTCATACATGTACTGATGTTCATTATATATTCTCCTATTATTTGAGGTGGGAGGGGCTGTTAGTGACTTAATTCTTCCCATGTCTCATAGTGTAGAAAAATAATTTCCATGAGCTCGATTTCCTTGTTGGAGTTTAGAAATTTTCATATGCAGATCATGAATCCTAGCCTATTTTTTCTTCTGGGAATAAGAGGTCACTACCCCATCCCAAATATCTTTCGCAAATTTGAAAAACATAAATGTGCTCGAAATAGACTATTCCATGGAGAAGCCAAGGCATGACAACACTATCTTTGGCCTTCCAATTACCGTACTTAGGATCATCTTCTGGAGGTGGTTTAATTTTTGCAGAGTGGTTGCCAATACCATTCAAGATAGTTTGTCCTTTTGAAGCCTGTTATAGTCAATCTAAAGAGGTTCCCTCTTGTGTTTCCAGCCCTCCCATTGGTCTGAGAGTTGTGGAAAACACTACTAGTATTTTGTCACCACTATGGTTTCCACTTTCTTCTACCATTGAAAGGTTGCCTGCGGGACTCGCGAGAACTGGGTGGATCCAAAATGCCTGTGAATAGCTCACACTTGAAGTCATAGAGGAGATGAAGGTTTATTACTTGGAGGAAAGAGGTATTTTATGAAGGATCCAACAAACTCAATTGGCGCAGTCGACTTCCTCAACTTTTATTGTAGAGATTCTGATCGCAGCTCCTAGATGATTCGAAGAGATGTCGTCTTCAATTTTTTCTTGTTGAGCCCCTTTAAGATAGGACCTCCTTTGATCGATACCTCACGACAATTGATGATGCCCTTGGAATCTCCGATAGGATCATCAAAGCCTATGGAGGATCAACTACCTTTCTAGATGCATTTAATTGATTTGGTCAAAGTCTCTAGAAGCAATGAAAGAGTTGTCAAAACCTTAAAAGAGGTATCAAAGAACCCTTAAAGTGGATCTGCAATTCTGCAAACCCACTACAATTTGAGGAACCCTTCTTCCACCATTCAGCTCCTTCTAGTCACACCTTGAACTCCGGGGCCCTATCAGATTCCAGATCGCGACACATAAGCACAATACGTAGGCATTGGTTGAATCAAAATCACATAAAGATTCAGGCATTTACCCACTTAACCAACTTTTTATTAAAGAACCCAAATTTAATCAATAAAGGCAACATTGTCCAATAAAATAAATCAGTTACGTTGTCTATGAAATTCAATGAAATAAACTAAATAATCTACTAGATGTAGTTCTCTTCTTCAGGTAGGTGGCTCCGTCCCTCAAGTGCACATACCGAAGTCTAAACCTGGTCATCACGATATTCGTCAGTCTGTAAATCTCGGTTACTTGGAAGGGGCAATCCAGGAGTCAGTGGATGCTGAGTGAATAAACATACAACTCCATTTGTAGACATAAAATCATAAGAATATAAGAGCACAATTCAATTAAATAGGCTCATCCACATAAGAGACGTATGCAAGAGACGTATGCAATTACAATATCTTGATTATATTCCACCCCACCGGTCAAGGTCTTAACTTGGACTCGGCTTAGAAGTCAAGTTGAACTTGAAGTAAAAACTGAAAAAAATAAAACAAAAGGGGTCTTTTGTAAAAAAACTCTTTAAATAGAGTGGGGAAGGGGATAGAAACAATTATAAAAGTGAAAAAGGAAAAGACTTTGGCAGTTTTTGGGGGAAAAGAGAGGAGAGAGAAAGGCAGCAGTTCGGAGATGGGAGGACTGGAAGAGAGAGAAGACAGCTGTTGATGTGCTGTTGCTCTGTTCTGGCTGCTGTTGGTTGCTTTTTGCTGCCACTGTTGGTTGCTTTTTGCTGCCGCTGCTGCTGGCTCATTTTGCCTTTTTGCTGCTCACTGCTGCTGCTGCCTGCTTTTCTGCTCACTAGCTGGCTGCTACCACCTGCAACACTGCTCCTCTGTTGACTGCTGGTACACCCTTTTTTTTTTTTTCCTGCTTCAAACCGTTATTAGACCCATGCAGCAGCAGCAGCAGCTTCTTCCTATTCTTCCGTTATTTCTTTTTTGAGCACTGCAAAGGGACTTGGCCGAGTTCCATGTGACTCGCCCGAGTCGGGTGAGTCGACTCGGACTCGGCCCTGGGCGAGTTGGGTCCCGAGTCTGTTCTTTTAAATCATGATCTCAACACAACCTCCTAGCTGCCAGGTAGCAGAGTCCAACAAGGATCAAGTACCCAAAAGTCCAGATCAACATGGTACCTTCTTAACATTTATACGCACAAGCTCAAGGTGACCAACAAGGCCAACAACATCCAGGCGCTACCAAAGAATTTTACTTCTCCCTAGGCTGAGGCAAAGTCAGACAACCTAGTCCAGTAGGCTGACCTATGTCAAGACATTATTATCATCACGAGGCTGACCTAAGTCAGACAATATCATTTACAGGGGGCCTTTGTACCATACTTAGCGGTTTAGGATGCCTGAGGGTAATTCCAACTGTCACTAAGTTCTTAGACGGCACACATCATTCCCATACTCCTTTATCCAACTCTTGACTCAAATTCAGATTTATTCATTTACACTTTTCCAATGTCTATAATCACGTAGTTTCTGTAATCAGCCCCCATATCCTAATATTTAGATTTAAACTGCCCCCACCAAATTCAGTATTGCTATCAGATGTGTAATGGGATGATCACATAGCCAGCCCATTATAGGTGCAGGAATAGTTCTTAGTTGACACGCCACAACCACAAAATGAATTATGTATTCAGTTACAAGGATCACATGATCACAACAATGAACCAGCTATACTCAATCTCATCATAGGCAACCTGTTATGTGAAGAAATAATTTTGTAGCACACATTCTAAAGTTCAACTGCTCAAGCCCAAATTCCTGATTCCCCTATACTGTAAACATCAGGTTTGGATTCGACCAAGGTCCAACTCCCAAGAGGGGATTAACCAACCCAATAATGATTCAGCTTGGGCCTATCTCCACTAACTGAGTTCGGTCCAGGGGTTTACTCCCCATATGGGATACAACCAGTTGCATCTTCTAATTTTTTTTTTTTTAAATTCAAATATACGGAACCAATACAGTCATACCTTGTATAGGCATATCAACCACGTTTGAAAACTCACAATTTAGCAATACTTATACTCACTTGTCAACATAATGCATACATATTCCATGGCAGAGAAATACAATTAGTCATGTTTACAAGAAATTCTATGTATGAGAAATTCAATTATGGTAAGTGTGAGTTGATTGGTGTTCAGCTTGTTAGATTGTATGGACTCAATCCATTAGTTGATGTAATAAATTGATTAATTTCTTTATTTATCAATGAAATCATGCTTTCCTTTCATGAGATGAATGATATTTTATTACTTAACGCACATAACCAATACATATGACATAATGGTTCATGAGATGAACCGGGTCCCATTAGTATATTAGATGTAATATATGTATATGGGTGAGATCCACATACATGAGATATGTGTCACAAATCTTATACTTGAAATATCTTCACAACCATTGATGAGACTGGGCATCTCATATGATAAGGTTGCAGCACTTTGATCACTATGAGATAGTGTGATTTGTCTCTATCATCAGAATGTAAGTTTCTGGATCATAGTGCTGGTACATTGGATGTATTGAAGGACTATGAGAAGCATTTTATGAAATACTGTCTCGATTTATGGACGCTCTCATAATTCTCTAGCAATAGGCTCTCAATCCTGAGACATTGATGAACTCAAGTTTCTATCTATTCATTTGCTTTGAGTCACCAATGAGTGAGGCCAACTATAGGCCAACACCTTGGTGTCTTGGGTACGTGGTAGTAGGACTGTGGGAACATACAATGATCAAGATGGAATCTATCTACATTATCCCCTTGTGCCAATTAATGGATTTATCATTAGTAAGTGCGCACCCATCTCGATTAAGAGTTAATTGGATGGTACTGATGATCACTGTGATTAATTGAGGCTCAAGGATAATAAGATGTGGATCTAAGATTGGATGAGACAAATTTATTCCAATTGATCCATGGATATTGATAGAGGGGCCTACTTGTGGTACTATGGAAGTTTAGGGTCTTCATTGTAATTTATTCCTAAGACTGGAGTGCAATTGCATTTATATAGTGGTGTTATTTGCAATTAACTGTGGGCCCAGATTGCACATGAGATGTGGGGTCGCGTGTCCCAGTTGGAGCCAGCTTTTTAAGAAATCCCTAGTGGTCCCCACGCTAGTCCAAGTATTAGAAAGATTTTATTCTTAAACTCTAATAGGAAGGAATTAGAAACTTACTATTTCTATTTGAAGTGTGACTTCTAATAGTGGTAATAGTTGTAGAAGATAACTCATGAACTGAATAGGCCTCTGTACACTACTCTTGGCCCATCTAGGCCCATGTAGAATATCCCACGTGTGGGACTACAGCTTGTATTATGGATTTACTTCTATGTATAGAGATTAGGATTCTTTTATTCCTTGATTTCTGATTGTAATTAGATTATGATTGCTGCTGATTAATAGCTTGTAATTAGGGTAAATTCTATTATAAAATGGTTGGTCGATCCTCTGTTGAGGAATCAACTTTTCCTCCCAGCTCTTCTCTTCTATCTCTCTGCATGATCTCTATCATGGTATCAGAGCTAAGGCTATGAGAAGATTCTCTTTCATTCAGTCTGAGAGATTCTCCCAAACATCATCGAGTTCTTCTCCCTGTGTATCGTCTCTTACTTCTCTCTGCTGAATCTGCCTGGAGTTCTCTGATCAAGGTGGCCCACATCTGATCAATCACTGGTCACCAGCAACACCCATTATTCTGATCGACTAGTCTTCAGGGATTTTTGAAGATTTTTCTGGATTTTTTCCTCATCGGTTAAGGTACTTTTCAACGCTTCTTCATCTGACGGTTTTTGGGTCCTTTTTCTCAAAAGGATTTCATCACCACCGTCCAGATTTGTGGATCTTCATCCAAATCTCCTCAAACTTGGACTGGAGGACATACTTTTGATCTTCTCTAGGATTATATACTCTGATAAGAGATTGGACACCATTGTGGGCCCCACGCACCACTTCTGCCCTGAAAATCCAGTTCGTCTGGCTCCTGTATTGATGTTTTCTGTGGTGGTTTCTCCTGCTTTCTCATATTATCAAATCTGATAGCATCTTTCATGCTTGGTTAGTGAAAATCATAGCATATTACTTCATTGTGCTTGACTGTTCACTGTGATCTGCTACTATACTACTGTTGTTCTTCTCTGCTACTGTTCACTGCTACTTTCTGTGTGGTTTCTGCTACATTCAGTAACAATGGACAAATATGATGTTATTCCAATTAAATTTAATGAGAATAATTATATGGCCTGGTCTTTTCATCTCAAGAACTTTGTGGAAGGCCAAGGACTGTTTGGTTATCTGGATGGATCGATAACTAAACCTACTACTGCTACTGACACAAAAGCATTATCCACCTGGTCCAAAGAAAATGCTAAGGTGATCACATGGATTCTTAACTCCATTGATCCTCCTCTTGCCATTGCTCTTCAAGCATATACTGCTGCCGCTGATATGTGGGCACATCTCAAGAAAATTTATCATCAAACGAATAAAGCACGCAAATTTCACTTGGATAGTGAAATTGCTAAATTCAATCAAGGAGATAAATCTGTGCAAGAGTATTTTAATGGGTTCCTCACCTTATGGACTGAGTGGGATGCCATGATCATTCAATCTGTTTCTTCTGGATTTCTGTCTGAGGCTCTCAAATTACGAGAGGAAACTCACATCAGTCAGTTCCTTATGAACCTCGGACCCGAATTTGAATCGGTTCGGTCTGCTCTCATGAATAGAGAAGTATCTGCAAACCTGGATACCTGCTTCCAAGAGGTCCTTCGAGAAGAACTTCGCCTAAACTCACAGCGTGCCATTGTTGAAGACCCAAAGGCTTTTCTAGCTCCTCTTCCGGCTGATTCTGCTCTCTTGGCAGCCCCCACTCAGAAGCCTACTCAATGCTATGAATGCAAAGGCTTCGGTCATATTGCCAAGAATTGTCGTAAGAAACTGGTGTGCAGGTATTGCAAACGATCTGGTCATCTTATTGATGACTGTTGGAGCTTACAGCGAAAGAATGGGCCCCAGTAGAAGCAGAATCCTTCCGACTTGCCCAGACAAAATACTCCAGCTGCATTCCAAGTTCAAGCATCTTTTCCTGATATAGGAAGCACTTCTTCTGGGTCCGTCTCCATGACTCCTGCCCAGATTCAAGATTTGATTCAGAACACGGTTACTTCAGCATATGCATCTATGGGCTTTACTGGTGGTCGGTATCAACCTCATTCTCCTCTAGCATTTCCTGCATTTCATTCTTCTCTGTCTGAGTCTTCATCTATCACCACATCCACATGGTTTCTAGATTCAGGAGCATCAAACCTCATGACTTCTGTCAACAGTAGTTTTACAAACTCTCAACCTTACCTTGGAACAGACAAAATCACCACTGCTAATGGTGACCAATTACCCATTTCTGGTATTGGTACCATTACTTTATCCAATATTTCTGGCCAGTCTATCAGCCTTTCCAATGTCTACTTTGTTCCCCAATTATCAGCCAATTTACTTTCTGTAGGACAACTTATTGATGATGGGTACAGTGTTAACTTTTCTTCCACTGGTTGTGTCATACAGGAGCGGCAAACTGGGAAGGTGATCGCGACGGGGAGTAAACATGGTTGACTGTTTCTGCTGGACATTGGACTTCATTCTCTATTTTCTTCTTCTTCTCCTCCTAATCTTAATAAAATGTGGACTGTGTGGCATAGTCGTCTTGGTCATGTGAACAATGCTTCTCTACTTTCTTTATTTAAAATTGGTTGTTTAGAACCTACTATTGATAATAAAATGGTTATTTCTTTCCTTCAATCAATGTGTGAAACGTGTTGCTTGAGTAAGAGTCATATTTTGCCTTTTCCTATTCATCATTCACGTGCATTATCATCTTTTGACATTATTTACACTGATGTTTGGGGAATTGCACCTACATTGAGTAGGACTGGGTTTAAGTATTATGTGACATTCATTGATGATCATTCTCGTTTCACTTGGATTTATTTCAGGCGTTTCAAATCTGAAGTTTTTTCTCTTTTCCAAAAATTTTACAAAATGGTTCAAACACAATTTCAGAAAGAAATAAAAATCCTTAGGTCTGACTCTGGGGGAGAATACATGTCCCATGATTTTTCTACATTCCTTTCTGATAAAGGAATTCTTCACCAAAAATCCTGCCCGTATACTCCACAGCAAAATGGTGTTGCGGAGAGAAAGAACAGACATATTCTTGAAACTGTTCGTTCTCTCCTTATTGCATCCTTAGTTCCTCCCACCTTTTGGTGTGATGCTGCACAAACTGCTGTTTATCTCCTCAATCGTCATCCTAGCTCAGTTCTAGGAAAGACTACTCCTTATGAAACTCTCTTTGGTCATGCCACTTCATATTCTCACTTACGAGTTTTTGGCTGCTTGTGCTTTGTTCATCTTCCACCTACAGAGCGCACTAAGTTGTCTCCTCAGGCTGCAAAATGTATCTTTTTAGGTTATAGTACTGAACACAAGGGATTTCTGTGTTATGATCAATCCGAAAAACGCATGCGCATATCTCGTAATGTGATCTTCTTGGAACACATTCCTTTCTTTTCTTTGCGTTTGGATAATCACCCTGTTGGTGTGTCTTATATGCCGCACTTCCCTGCAACTTCTCCACCTCCTATCACCAATGTCTATGTCCGGCGGAACACGGTTCCTCCTGTGGGGACTCCTTCTCCTGATCCTCTTCCCGTGCCACTTACTGCACCTTGAGGTATTAATGCTTCTTCTGATAGTATCATACCCCTGCGACGCTCTAGTCGTCCTTCCGTTATCCTTGATCGTTATGGCTTTCCTGCTCTTTTCACTTCTTTGGATAGTGCTCCTATACCCACCTCATATTCACAGGCCTCGAAGATTGCTTACTGGCAGGATGCTATGACTGAGGAGTTGCTTGCTCTAGAAGCAAACAAAACATGGGAGTTGGTACCGGCCCCTGCCGGCGCATCTGTAATCGGCAATAAATGGATCTATTCCATAAAAGTTCACTCTGATGGGAGTATTTTTCGGCGGATAGTTGGTAGTTTGCTCTACTTAACTATGACTCGGCCGGATATTTCTCATGCTGTTCATACGGTTAGCCAGTTTGTTAGCAATCCCCACAAACCTCACCTTGCAGCGGCTTTACGCATACTCCGCTATGTTAAAGGCACTCTTCACCATGGTCTATTCTACTCTTCGGGTACTTCTTTGTGCTTATCTGCTTATGCTGATGCCGACTGGGCTGGTTGTCGATTCTCGACGCTCTACTACTGGCTGATGTATGTTTCTTGGGGATTCTCTCATTTCGTGGAAGTGCAAGAAGCAAACCACCGTTTCAAAGTCTTCTGCTGAGGCAGAATATCGGGCAATGTCCTCTGCTAGTGCCGAAATCCTCTGGTTACGCCGTCTTTTGTGTGAATTCGGTGTTCCCCTTGGTCGTTCTACACCTCTTCATGGTGACAACACTAGTGCTACAAGAATTGCTAACAATCCAGTCTTTCATGAAAGGACAAAACACATTGAGATTGATTGTCACTTCATCCGTCAGCATGTTGTTACTGAGAAGATATCCCTTCCTCATATCTCTACTCTTAACCAGTTGGCGGATATATTCACCAAGGCTCTTCCCAAAACGCGTCATCATGATCTTACTTCCAAATTGATGTTTTCTGCCTTACCACATCAATTTGAGGGGGAGTGTAGAAGATAACTCATGAACTGAATAGGCCCATGTACACTACTCTTGGCCCATCTAGGCCCATGTAGAATATCCCACGTGTGGGACTACAGCTTGTATTATGGATTTACTTCTATGTATAGAGATTATGATTCTTTTATTCCTTGATTTCTGATTGTAATTAGATTATGATTGCTGCTGATTAATAGCTTGTAATTAGGGTAAATTCTATTATAAAATGGTTGGTCGATCCTTTGTTGAGGAATCAACTTTTCCTCCCAGCTCTTCTCTTCTATCT
This sequence comes from Cinnamomum chago, assembly GCA_038049695.1. NCBI lineage: Eukaryota > Viridiplantae > Streptophyta > Magnoliopsida > Laurales > Lauraceae > Cinnamomum > Cinnamomum chago. The sequence goes on along the minus strand of CP142453.1, from coordinate 39,562,781 downwards.
CTCTGCATGATCTCTATCAATAGTAGCATGAGAAGTTACTAATTTGTATGTATGTGAGACTTCTTATGCAATTAGTAAGAGAAGTAAGAAAAGGAGGTTGCATGAGGACTATATAAGGGGAAACTCCCCTTGGACGTCCAAGATATACAACCCATGCCCAAGAGCCGCTAGTGCAAGTGTTGCACAACTCTTCTTCTCCTCTTCTCTCTTCTAGTTGCCTTCTAGTTCCTTAGAGTTTCTAGTAGGGTTTTCTCTTGGAGATCCCACACATCTTCTTGAGAAAAGAGATCTGATAGAGGGTCATAGCGTGGAAAACAACAAGGTCTTGGAGATCTCTAATTGCTTCAAGAAGAGTTCTTGTTCTAGTTGATTGTCCTCTCCTCGATTAGAGCACTACCAGGCTCCAAAGGTATAATCTGCTTCTCCTCTTGTGGTAGATTATTTTGTTGCATGTAGTTGCTGATTTCTATCTTCTAGATAGGTTATATTACTGTACATGATTGATGAGAAGGAGGGATTGCATCCTGGATTGGGTTATAGCCTTCTGGATAGTTGCTCCCTGAGTCAAGTGGGTCAAAAAGTTTTGAAAACCTATCCACGAGGCCCAAGGATGAAAATAGTGGTAGCGGTAGGCGTAGCGGCCCACCGCCAAAACGCTACGAAGCAGGTGATACGTAGCGTAGCGGGGATACATAGCGGCGTAGCGGTGCGATTTGAAAAAATCGCCAAAAAAAATCTGAAAAAATTCCAGAAAATCCAGAAAATTGTAAAATGAAAGAAAATGTATTTTTATTTTTGCAAAAGTAACTAAGGTAAGGGGGCGTAGCGGTCCCCTCACTGTATGAGGTCTTGTATCGCTGTATGAATAGAAAATAATAGTAATGATCATTTTTTTCACATGTGTTCATGTTTTCACATGTGTTCATGTTGCTTAGTTATACCAACTTAGAAACTAATGAAAGACTTATAAAAGAAAAAACTATGTCATGAAGTCAAGACTTGAGTACCTAGAGAAAAAAATACATCTACCAAAGGGGGTGTCTAATAGGATGTACTTAGAGAAAAATCATTTAGAAGAACTCTCTATATCGATAGTAATTCAGCAAGATCATATGCTTTTTGGTGTTCTTTTAAACGTAAAAGGGTAGAAGAGTTGTGTAGAAATGTTATTTGGAGAGAAGAAGAAAAGAAATAAGTCTTATTATGCATTTAAAAAAAAATTGGAAAGTAGGAATTTTTTCTCACCCCGTAGCGGACGTAGCGGCCGCTACGGGTGCGACGGCCGATAAATCGGCCGTAGCGTAGCGGTGGCGGCCGCTATGCTACGTAGCGGCCGCTATTTTCATCCATGACGAGGCCCACCTACTTCCAACACAGCTTGCAGACAGTCATGTGGTTTCTTTGGCTAATGCTTTTGGGTGTAGGGCTGGTAAGCTTCCTTCCAAGTAATAGGGGTTGCCAATCTGTTTGGAGTTACCAAAAAATCATTTATGGGATGCAGTGGTGGAGCGGATGGACAAGAGGTTAAGCTCTTGGAATGGCCGCTATTTATATTTGGGAGGGCGCCTGACTTTGATTAATTCAGTTTTTTCAAGTATTCCAGTTTATTATTTATCTTGCTTCATGTGTCCAAATAGTGTTGTGGATAGAATTGAAAAACTTTAACTAGACTGCTGTGGAATGATTCTAGAGAGAAAAAGAAGTATCATTTGGTCCGTTGGGGGACAGTTTGTAAACCATTAGCTCAAGGTGGTTTGGGGATTCGTTGAATTGTCAAAATGAATAAAGCTTTGTTGGGTAAGTGGTTATGGAGAGTGGGGGAGTTGGGCCATGGCCTGTGGAAGCAAATTTTAATTTGCAAATATCAGCTTACAAATGATGGTTGGTATGTGCCTAACCAGTTTTACAAGTTCTCGGGGTTTTGGAAATCTATTCCTTCTATTAAGAGTTTTTTCAGTGGGTTCGGTACAAGGCTCATAATGGGGTTCGCATCAGATTTTGGCAAGATGAATGTTGTGGGCACAGTTCTCTAATTTGTTCCTGTTAGATCGAAGGCGGCATGCTTTAGTTTCAGATTGTTTGTGCCTTTTGGGTGGAAGAGTTGCATGGGATTTTTCTTTTCGGAGAAATCTGATGGATAGTGAGGTTGCTGATTTCACTTTGATGCTAGGATTCTTGAGAAGGTTGTTCCACAAGATTAGGTTATTAATATTTACCAAACAAGTTCCCTACCCACTTGTCTCATGGGATCGGTAACATCCAAAGAGTAAGATACCAAACGGGCCCTTAGTTTTTGGAGGAAAAAGGTAGGGCATAGGATTTTTCCATGATCTACCTTTCTTGAGTTCCTTCTCTACAACAAGTGGGAGAAAAAGAGGGGTTCTCTACAACAAGTGGGAGAAAAGAGGAAGAAGGCTTAAGGAGAGAGAGGAGGAGGAGGAGGAGGAGGAGGAAAGGGGGAGGGTGATGCAGCCCAGGGAAAAGACCAAACTTGCCGTAGGGATTTGGCCGAATCCAGATGGATTCAACAATAAAAGACTCACGAACAGTGAATAACCAAAGCAAGAAACAAACCAGAAATCAATTCTTTTATTCAATGATAGAGATGTGTCTGATCCTATCTCATTTTATTCAATTCTTTTATTCTTTTATTCTTTTATTCAATGATAGAGATGTGTCTGATCCTATTTACATATTTATAATAAAATTCCTACTATCTTTCCTATCTCATTAGGATTCTATTGCTAGACATAAAATTCCAATTTAAAGAAACCTACTAATTCTAAAATACTAAATACTACTAAAATAGGATTACTTCCCACAACATAGTTGGTCCTCCCCATTGGACTTGTGGGCCATTCCAATGGGTTGTGTTTGATTGACCTGATAACTCACGCGTTGGGCCCACTGGACTTGGGCCTGGCTCAACTTGCATAGTTATCAAAATCATTTCAGTTCGGACGAAATGTCTGAATTTGTTCATTTCGAAGGAAAAACAAACCGCAAATATCAACCACAGAATCTTCTCTTGCCCTATTTCCATTTGAGATTGTTCACTGCTGAAGCAAAAGTGTGAATCCTTGGCCTTGCCATGATTATCTTCCTGCATTTTCTCCCTCGCCAAAGGTCATCACTGCTGCCCAACTCGGATTTCTTTGCTAAAATCTCGTCGGAATGCCAGGGATGTCAAATCTCGTCATTGTCTTCCATTTCTTATTGTTTGTGTTTTTTTTTTTACTTTCTTTCGTGTGTTTTGAAAAAGGGGGATTGGGGTCGGAACTCGGGATACTGTCTTTATAAAGGCATTTTGATGTTGCCTTTATGAATGAGGGGTCGTGATGAGTTCCCGAAAGTGAGGCCCACTAATTTTTAATTGCTGGAAAATTCTTCACAGGCCCACTTATATTTAATCAATGATAAAATTGGAACGATACTTAGTGTTGAGTATTTAAGAGGCCCACTTAATAAAAAAATCAAGGGATCAAAAAAGAAAATGTTTATGATCGAGGCCCATCACTAGTTGAGTATGGTAACGTTTGGTGTTATTTAATATTTTATGAAATCATTTTTAAAAATATCAATCTAAAGTGGGCCATTTAGTTTCAGCAGAGCAATAATGTTTAATTAGTACTGTTTATGCAGAATTAACTGGTTTCGATTTTATATAAGTGGCCCACTGAAAATTTTGATTAGCAAATTTGAGCGTTGGGCCCTGGCTCACTATTAATTTTTTAAGTTATCCGAAATGAATTCCCGAATTGGAAAGCAAAATGCCCGAATCTGCCGAAATGTTTCACTTTGGAGCCAAACCGAAACGGGGTCCGAAACGAACTTGACAACTATGGTTAGTAGACAACAATGCAAGGGTGTGTTTAGCTCGTAGGGGGTAGAGCCTGTCTTCTTCGGCCCTGTTTTAGGGGTCCTGTCATGGTTGTTCTCTTCTTCGGTAAAAGTCTTGTGCTGTTTTCTTTTAATAAAATTAACCTTTAAAAAAAAATCAATGCAAGGGTGGGAGGTTGGAAAAGCTTTTGGATCAGCTCTATTCCACCACGAGTTCTTGTTTTTTGTTGGATTGCTAGAAATCATAAAATCCTTACTATTGTTCAGTTGAGGAAAAGGAACCATATTATTGTTAATGGTTGTCCTTTTGGCTTGAATGATTAGGAAACAGTCCATCATTTGTTGATTCATTGTCCTTCTGCTCATGGTGTTTGGTCTGCTATCATTATCATGTTTGAAATAAATTGGGGTTATGCCGGGAACCGTTGAAGATGTTTTCATTCAGTCCCGGTATGTATGTAAATTCTTTAGCGGAAGGATTTTATGGATAGCAGCTTTGTAAAGTATCATTGGGATGCTTTGGTTGGAAAGATTAATAGTTTTTCAAAGTACTTCTAAGTCAGTAAAAGAGGTGGTTGAATCGATTGTCCGGTCTGTCTCGGAATGGGTGGTGAAGCGGAGGGAGCTTTTTGGAGTCTATTTGGAAGATCTTACTAGATCTTGGCCAGTTTTTTCCATTGGGGTCGCCAGGTTAAATTTGTTCAGAAAATTCTTTGGACAACTCCACCCAATGGTGTTTTAAAATTATATTTTGATGGAAGTTTTCTTCACTCTTCTCGAAGGGGTGGTATTGGAGGAGTTGTCAGGGATTGGAAAGGTAATGTGTTAAGAAACTTCTCAGGCCCGTGGATTCTCTAAGTGCTAATGAAGCAGAAGTTTATGCTCTTCTTATTGGTTCTCGTGAGCTGTTAACTTTGGAAAGCATCAATGTCGTTATTGAAGGGGATTCTTACTCACTATTCAATGAGGTTCTAGGGAAGCTTCTATTCCATGGAGATTGTTGGATTGGGTGGAGGAAGTGCAAGATATTTCTAGTCGATTGGGTGCTTCTTTTCACCATATCTTTTGAGAGGCTAATGGCATGGTGGATACTCTTGCAAAAGAGGGAGTTTTCTGTACTTCTATTCTTTTTGATGTTTAGTTGATTTTTTCTTTTGGATTGTTGTGGGTTTCTTCTTGTAGTCTTTTGTTCTTTTTCATTTTGGAGCAATAAAATTTATCATTATATAAAAAAAAAGGTTCCTACTTGGATTAGAGAAATATGCAATAGGTCCCTGGGCCTAATTCAGGGGTGGAACCCACTAAAACATTATTTTGTTAGTTGCAGAAATGGCTATCCTGGGCCTACCCAAGAGAACCAGAATATCCATAGCATCAATATCCTTGTAATAATAACAATAATAATAGTCACCCAAAATAATTAATACTTATGCAACCGCAAATATTATATATATATATCTCCAAGATATATTTAATATTCAATCATTAAAGGAAAATCGAGGTAATTTAATAGAGAAATATTAAATAGTATTTTAGCGCCTAAATCAAGTACTCGGGTATTACAAAGTGGATCCGCAAAGCTTCTTTCCAACATCAGTATGGCTTATGTACACCTTCGGCTTCCTTATTGCCGTCAGTCTCCCCTAAGGAATCACATCTTGCTCTGATACCAAATTGAAAATAAGAGAAGAGAAGGATGTAAGATGGAGAATAAAGTGAGGAAGGGATTAGGGTTTGTTGGCACCTCTAAAACCAAATGTCCTGGACCTATCATGAGGTGACTAGTTAAAGACTTTAAGGCCCTAGAAAGCTGTCTTCAATTGACAAGCTTTGTGTTCCAAACCGTGACAATTGAAAAACCAGGTTACCTTTCAAAACAAAAGAGGTTACAATGGCATATAGACCTCTCTTGCAAGTTGAAGGATTTTTTTCTGCAATTAATATATTTATCACATTGATATTTGACTGCAAGATATTGAATTTTTCTGTTCACCATAGGCAAGTTAAGACATTCATATTACCATATTCAGACATAGTTTGGACACTTCTGTAATCCATTCAGTATGTGAAAACTCATTTTATTATTGTTATCTTCCTATTTGCTTATTATTTTTAATTGGTTATATTAACTTCTAATTTTATCTTTGATATGTAATTGTGTAAAGTTTGCTCCATTTTGAACTCATTTTACTTGAATTTCTGGTGGTGACTTGAGACAATACAAGCATTTTCTGCTGATAGATAATATCATCTTTTTTTTTCTTTGCTTGTACTAAACCCTTCATTTTTTGTTGGTTTCACATAAAACTTTTGCCAGCATTTTTGGTATGCATGCATGCATGTATGTATGTAAGTTTTATGCCACCCTATTTAATTATATGCAGGTATCCACTTCCACGTTTCGATTTTTCTGTTGAAGGAGTTACATCAATATCAGTGGATGTGCATAAGTATGGCCTAGCCCCAAAGGGTACAAGTATAGTTCTATACCGGAATCATGAGATTAGAAAGGTAAACCATAGTTTGTTCTTCATATTTTTAGAAGTTTTCTAATCTGGTATTTCACTGGTCTAGAATACAATTATTGAAATCCAAAACAGAAAAAAATGTATTAGTTTTTATATGAAACAAATAATTAGATGAACTTTCTGTCCCCTCTTAAGTTTGTCTTGAATTAACTCTGTGCTATAAGTAACGTCATGAAGCAACTGCAATTTACTGTTTGAATCGTTTAGTTAATTTGAGCCATTCAAAAGGTTCGTGATTACAATAGGAAATCGTTTTTATAGAAAATAAAGCAAATGAAATACATAAAGTGGGATAAATAGTGTGATTTCAGATCACTAAATGGTTTGAAAAGTTTTTATCCTGAAGATCGGAGGCCAATGAAATCAAATTCTGGTAAGATACTAGGCCTGTTTCTTTCCAGTGTCTGATTTGTCCAAGTGTTCAGTTGAGTTAGCTATACCGTAAAAAAAAGGCTTGAAAGAAAGAAGAGGAGAACTTATATGTAATGTTGTTAAAAAGTTGGGTAAAATTTGTTTCTGAGTGTCTGCCTGATTAAATGTAAACGCATCTATATTATTGAAAAAAAATAAAAAAAATGTGTACACATCAATCCTTCTTAGTTTTAATTTTATCTGCTCTATTTCTACTCATTTAGATTATGCTAGTTTTTTAGTCTAGAGATCAGTTTGCTCTGTATCAACTTGCCAATGAAACTATTATTTTCCCAATGATATGATCAGGAAGTGATCATTGTTTTGAATTAAAGATAAAATATGCTATTGTTTTATTGAAATGAAAAAGTATTCATTACGTTGACCACTATGTCGCGGTCCTAAGTAGATGATGTATTATGACTACAAAGGCAGGAATCAGATGACTTCTACTCCACCTTTTGAGAACTTCTTATTGCATTTGTCTTATGTATGTATTCTTGAAAATGTATAAACCTAGGAAGTAGAACTTTGGAATCATTGACATAGTATTCTGAATGATTACTGATATCATGCATTAGGAATTGATACTCGAAATCTAACCTTTTATATGTGCCTGACATTCTTTCAACATTTCTTGCACAAAGATAGTTCCGAAATATGGAAGGAAGCTCTTCTGTATGGCCTAATGAATTGTTAGAAACCCTGATATATTAGAACTGTTAGAGGCGTTTTATTTTTAGTTTTTAGTTATACAATTGTTAGTAGTTTAGATTAACTAGAATTTTTTAATCTTTTCTTTAGAAAGCATGTGATGGCCTGATTGAAGTGGTTAATGCAGATTGGCCCTCATCGATTGATGAACACCATTTTTTTTTTCTTTTTCTATTTTTCTTCCATTTGAAATGAAACCCAAGAAGTTTCTAAGTTTTAACATTATGGTTCAAGTTTTGAAGTTTATGGGTGCATATGATCAAGCATACGGGGATGGGGGGCATTTGTGTAGAGAAACTTTCAACATTATGGTTCAAGTTTTGAAGTTTATGGGGGCATATGATCAAGCATACGGGGATGGGTGGCATTTGTGTAGAGAATCAGGCCTATGTAAGAGCTGAAAACAGTCAACAGCCCTCATAAAAGGATCAAAACCAGTGCATAAAAATATTGTTTCAACGATCGGGCTAAAACAGCCCACAATTGGAACTGCCTGTGCCAAACCAGTAGCTCTGTTGCCCATTACAGTTCCAAATTCTGTATATTAGATCCTCTGGGCATGTGACCAATAAAAATACAGGCCCAACTGAGCCTCTTGATCTCCATATCAGGTGCCAATCCATGTGTGTGTTGCAGTCACCTAAAACAGATCCAAGGCCTTGCTGTCTGACCCCCATGTTGTGCACATTTCATAAATGTGCAGGCCAGGCTATTCTTTTAGGGCACGTTTGGTAAATAGAGAGGAATCCTCTAAATAGAGGATTCCCTCCATCTTCCGGAACAAAGAAATCCTCAGACAGGATTTCTGAGGAGAGTTCTAAGTTTGCTAAAAGAGAGGATCCCTACCATCTGTAGGATTTGTGATCCAATGGTTATAAGGTTTTTTGCAAATTTCTCAAATCCATGAAAATTCAGGACCTGAGCTTGCACCCCATATCTGTTTTTGGTTCTCTAGAGAATTTAAATGGTTCGGATCATGCAAATGGGGCCCATATGAAGAAATTTTTTTAATTTTATGGTCTAGACATCTCAAGATCTATGAGGGATCAATAGCTGTGATTTGACCACAAGGCTGTTTTGGGCCTTTTATTTGATGACTATCAGTTGGTATCGTGATTGAGGAACACAAAAGGTAGGGCTCCAAAATAAAATATGGTAACCTCTAAGTAACTGCCTAAACAACTGTAGCAGCATTGCATGCGTCCATTTTGTTTTCATCACTGAGGAAAATCAATGGTCAATATTTTTTGCCATTTTCTCATCATCCATGATGAAGCATGCTCCAAAATTTGACCCCATAGCAGTTATATGCCTTTTGAAGAGAATGGATGGTTAGGATTTTGCAAATGGGGCCCACATAATTCCAGAAATTGTAATCCAATGGTTTGGACTGTTTTGAAAGTATCTAAAAAATTATGATGAATTGGTGGCTGATTTTTGGCCTACTAGCCATTTTGGACCTGAACTTAATTTATGGTTAGGATCGTAATTGTGGGACCCATATGGTAAGAGTTCCAAAGAAAAAACCGGTAACCCTATAGTTACCGTCTAGAGCGCTGTAGCTCCGCCTTTCCTTCAACGTGTGGAATCATAAAATCAGATGGGGGGAGGTCCAACTGGCATTTTATTCACGAACGAGGAAGCAAAGACTCCTCGGTATGGTTTTCCCACGCTCATCCAAATGTGGATTTTCCACAGAAGTGCCGAAAACAGTGAGAAGTCCTCTTCAAAGACCATTGCCAAACATGCCCTTAAAAGTACTACAATCTGGGTTTAAAACTACAACTCGGGCGACGGTGCCCCTTTAGTCGAGTTTACTCCACTGAGTCACATAAGCAGTCCAGGTGACCCAAAAATAAGATGGTTCTCACGATCCTTTTGTGAGGTTGGTTCTCAGAGGGCTATTTTTTCATGTAGATACATAAAAATATATCACTTCCGATTGCCCTTCGTATTTTAGTGTTAAACTATGCAGACTGAAGTTGCGGGACTTTAATTATCTGGTGTTATTAATCTTACAGTTGCTTAGTGTTTCAACATGCCTTTCCTCTCATCTTACTGCTGTCGATGGGTTACTAATTCCTTTTTCTTTGTTTTGTCCAAATAATTTCTTGTGGGGAACATCTTTCAATGTTTTATCCTGCTCCAACAGCACCAATTTGTTGCTGGTAAGTTGTTTTTGTTTTATTTTCTCTCTTTAGCTAAAGCCTGCAGAGGCTCTTGGGCTATATGTTGTTCATTTCTGCAATCATGGTCATCCTTTCTCATATCTGTAATGCACGGTGGCCTTAGTTTCTAACTATAATCTATGCTGCAATGAATGCTGAGCTTTCTTACAGTGGCTATGTCATAAACATATTATTATGTCCAAACATCTGAAAAAATATCTAAAAAAATGCTGCTTAAATTGAACTTTTGCTGGACTTAGAAAATCTGAAATAAAATTCCAAAAAACCCAGAATACTGAAAAGTACTATAAAACAATTTTTTAATATATATTTTTATACACTATAAACCAAAATATTGGTCCCCATAAGTCATCACATACTGAGTTGCTGTTCAATCTTTAATTGTGAAATATGTCTAGTTTTAGTGTTTAATCTCTGGGCCATCCTTATTATTTATAAATCCAGACTCTATCTAAAATTTAAGCCACTCAAAATAACTATCACCTTATAGTAGGTTTGTAAGAAATTTGACTCCAGTTGAAGCTGGGCCATCGTCAAATTGATCGTGCTACATGATTAGAAAAATTGGCCTGTTGGACAATGAACTTCAGTTTCTAGCCGTACACAAGATCAGTTTCATCAAGTTTTGTCAGGATGAAGACACTTAATTTTATATGGTCATCAGTGTACCATAATCTCTAGAAGATCACCTTTATCTTTGATAGCCTTTCATGTACCATACACTTTCATGGATTCAATTAGTTGGTCATAGCTTCATTGCATTTGTGTTGATAAGCTCATTACTAACATTGTACATGAGACTCCATAACAAATACAGTGGTTGGGAGAATCAACTCAACACAACTTCTCTAGATCTCTTGTTTTCTTTAGTTGTTTCATGCTATCAGAGCCTAGTCTCTCTGTTTTGTCTAATCCAAGTGAGCTTTGATTTTGTTTGTAATGAGCCATTTCTTTGTCGTGGGATTTATAGACCTGCCTTCATTTACTGCAGGACCCAGAAATCTCTGTTGAAAGCTTGTATTAAGCTACCATTAAAAAAAATAAAAATAAAAATAAAAGAAGTTTGTATTAACCTTCTTATTTTCAATCTACTCTCTTCTCCCTTGTAAATCACCAATTTCAGAAGAATACAAACTGTTGACATTTCTGTGCATCCTGACAGCAAGTTGACAAGTGGGCGGGCCCCACTCATGATCTCCAGTAATCATGAAACGTCACCCATCTGGTTGCCTTGCATAGAAGATCAATCCTCTAAAATTTCAGCTCTATCTGACTTCATTTGAGGGAGAGCATTCTCCATTTTCAACTTTGGGCTTGTTTCCAATCTCAGCCGTTGAATCTTTTGATTTCCGCTGGATTCGTTCCAAATTTGAAGACGTGTATTACATACACTGGTAACCTGGAAAGCTGATCGACATTTCTAGGGCATTTTGGACCTTTTTGGTGACCTGCTCTTCATTTGAACTGAACAGAATACTGTGTTCGGTTCTGCTATTATTTTTAAACTGTTCTGAGTGGTTTATTTATTTATTTATTTTCCTCTCTGCTCTACAATTATTCTCGATTGCTCTGATATTCTGCAACTGTTTTGCTTAATTGTTTTGGACTGGACATGCTTGGTTCTGTTCTATTGTTTCAGCTGTATCTTCTGCTCTTTGATATTCTGCTACTGTTGATATTTTTAAAATCGATTCGGTTTGCCAACTCTATTGACCCCAGTATCAGATTTCAACTTGCAACAATAACTCAATTCATGCCTTCTATGTCAAAATGACTACTCTATGATACCAGTTGTCATTTATGGAGCCACAATTCATTTGTACCATTGACTCGGCTACGTTTGAGACATGCCCTAAAGAAACCAGGCTTGCCAATTTTTTATGGCATGGTGACCTGAATTTGAGCATGTTAGGAGTATGGTTTTGCTTGCATCGATCTCCTCTTCTCTCATTCGACATGGCTTCATCTAAATTGTTGTTCGAAGAGGAAACTTGGTCCTCTCTTGCTACCAAGAGAACCACAAACATGGACCATGTCCTTGTCTTTGCAACCCCTGCCTCACTTCTTGGAAATGCAAGAAACGAGAATGTGTGTCAAGATCTTCCACGGAAGTTGAATATAGGGCAATGTCTTCTGCTTGTTCTGAGATCTTATGGCTACAGGGACTTCTTTCGAAACTTGGGTTCGCCCAAACCTCTCCTACTTCATTGCATGCTGATAATACAAGGGCTATCCGAATCACTGAAAATCCGGCATTCCATGAATGCACCAAACATATCGTAGTTGATTGCCACTTTATTCGAGATGAATATAAGCGTGATGTCATTAGTCTCCCTCATGTCCCTATAGTGTTTCAGTTTGCAAATATCTTCATGAAGGGACTTCCTCGGCCTCAACATCAATTTCTTGTATTCAAATTACTGCTTTATGATTCCCTACCATCAATTTGAGGAGGGGTGTCAATCCAAGCCGAAACTCGCAGGCCCATTTAGGCTCAGTCGTTGTATTTTACCATTAGTCAAGCACACATGTACATACTTAGTTTGTTGCTACATTTTAGGATCTGAGATATGATAAGATACTGTTAATTGGATATAATTAGGGCATTCAGCCCCTATATATATGAGACTCAGTCAACCCTCAAAGGGTACTGCATTCAGCATATTAATGTGTTCTGCTTCCCATCTATCACAATGACAAATGCTGCCTAACTTGACCCTGCTCCTTCAGCCGAGTGTCACCCCGTAGGTATCCTCTTCGCATTCGCAAACCTATTAGTTGTTACGACTTCATTGCTTCTTATCAAAATTTTCCAACCTACTACAGTTTCTTGTAGTTCTTCATTCCTATACCGAGCCTCAGTTGTACAAAGAAGCATCCACCTCGCATATTGGCAAACTGCTATGGCTAAACAACTTGCAGCTTTGCACGAGACTCATACATGTGACCTTGACCCTTTTCCTGATGGTGTACATGTTATCAGTTGCAAATGGGTGTACAAAATCTAGACTCTATCTAATGGAATAATTGAATGCTTCTAAGGCCTGCTTAGTTACCAAAGACTAAAAGCAAGAGTATGACATTGATCATGAAGAAACCTTTGCTCCAGTGGCCAAAATGACCATTGTCTGGACTTTCATCTCTATTGCTTTTGATCATGAGTGGCCCAGTGGATGTCAAGAATGCCTATGAAAATTGTCTTCTCATAGAAGGGGTTTACGTGACTTAGCTACATTGGCTTGCTCATTCTCCACGCTATGTTTGTCCGCTTTGTTGAGCATTCTATGGGCTCGGACAAGCTCATCGTATTAAAATTGTGATGGTATAAGTTTAGCTTTCCTATTATTATGTTACCTAGTTTGGCTATGAGTAGGTTTCCTATTTTGAGATGACATCTTTGGTTGTACTTCATAAATAGCCATTGGCTATTCCCTTTTTATTTTTTTAACGGTAATAGAAATTATATTGAAAATGGGAAGAACACAAATCCACAAGCGAAAAACAAAAGGAAAAGATTGTAGGGTAAATAAGCTAATACCCTACAAACACGCAAAGAAAGCAACATATCACAAGGAAATCATGCATGATCGCTACCCTGAGTGCAGGGTCTTCACAATGTAGTAATAATCTCAGTGAAGTTCGAGGTCGATCCATGGAATATTATAGCACCGTACTTGATCTAACCTAACTGAAAATCTATATTAAGCCTTATCAAATTCTATACATCAATTGGGTTCTCAAATAAAATTAAGGGAAATTTTCAAAATGGGGCTTAACTGCTTAAGTTTCTGGGACATTTCAAATCAGGACAGAATAAAAAAGACATTGCAATATGGGCCTTAAGTTTTCCAATTTTCTTTCAAAACAGGACAACCGGTCAGATCCAAAGACCATCCGGTGCTTTTTCTCCCTTTTTTTCTCAAAAAATGCCGATAATGACTTGTCTTTGTGTTAAAAGCAAATATTAAAATAAAAACATAGGATTGGTTCTTCCATTTTCTTACTCAAGCTCTGCCAACCTGCATAGCCTCCACTTGGACTCATCTCAGCCCACCTGTTCAACTTGCCTAGCCTACCTGTATAGTGCATAGCCTTCACCTGCACTCCATTTCCACTGTCCTTTAGAACCAAAGCAGACTTGTACAACTACATCCAAACGACCGAGTCACATTGTCCGGCTCGCCATTTCTTCTCATCATCCACATCCCTCTGCGTGTCTTAGAGCCAACCCACTTTCTTTTTGTATTTTGAAACTTTCATCAATCCAATGGTGGGTCGTACATTGATTGATACAATTATAACCAATTTAAATATAGGTGTTGATTGTCATTATGATTAATTTGGTTTTAAAAAAATTGACCCTATATTGACAAAAATGGATTTATGGAGAGTTATTCTCTCACTAAATGTAATTGTTAATGGTACAAGCTTTAGAGAAAAATAAGGCCAAGCCTTTGAAATTATGCATACATAGATAAAAAGAGATGGGCAAAACTGTCATTTCACTCTAAAAACTTATGGTCGTTGGTTGATTTTGGGGACATGGAAGGTATTAAAATGACAAAGAAGGGGCCTATTTACAAATATTAAAACCATGGGGGCTTTTTTACAAATGCTATAAACCTTGGGGGTATATACAAAAAACTCATACAAGTTATGATTAAAAAAGGGTTTAACTAAATGAATATTGTTTTGCCGTTTTAGTTTGTCTTGGGCCAAATCCTTGAATAGGTTGCACTTCTTCAAATCTATTCTCGCTACTTACATCCGGGGGCTCATGTCTAATTTCTACCTATATGATTGTTGATGCCAATATGGCTGAGAAGTTTATGTCATGGATTGTAATTTAGTTTTCTTTTTTCTTTTTCCTATAATTCCGGTGCAATTTTCCAAAACATTTGGACTAGTTGAACTTAAATATACAACTCAAAATGTTTGTGATTTGGGTCTATAAGAACTATTTGTATATGTCTACTTGTGTGATATAACTCTATTTGTTAACTTTTCATCTAGCCATGAAGTTTTCCTTTTCAATTGTTACGTATACCTATATCCACAAGATAAGATATTGGTACTATTGTTAGATACTTTGCAAAAATGTTTGTTTAAATTTCAATTAATAGATTGAATGATATAACCGAACCTCAATAGATTCAACAGTTCAATTACTTTAGAGCTAGGCTACAATATAAGACTTCCATGACTTGTAGGGGTCCAAAACGCATGTATATTTACTGCAAAATGAAAATCACCTCTATTTTCATGATCATTAAAGCTTCATCCCAACTATGTTGGGGTTAGCTACATCAATTTTGTTTCTTCATTCTAGTCTATCTTAGACCAAATCCTAGTATAGGTTTTCACTTGTTCATATCTATCATTACTATTTCCATCTATGTCATCTTTGGCCTACTCCTTTTCCTTGAGGGGGCCATCAACCTGCATAGAACAACTTCTCTTCGGTGCTTGCCGATGTTGGCCTGTCTTGGACATATCTATACCATCACAAACAATTCTCTTAATTTATCACTTATTGATACAACCCTTAAATGCTCCTGAATGCACTCATTTCTGATTTTATCTATCTCAGTTTTACTACACATCCATCTCAACTTTCTCATTTTTGTTGGGCTTATTTTTTGCATGTATTGTTTCCAGATTGGACAAACATTTAGCTCCATGTGTCATATCTAGTTTAATCATTGTCCTGTAAAATGTTTCCTTAAATCTTGTTGGTATGCACCAATCACGACGCACTCTAGAAGCAAGTTTACACTTCAACCATTTATAGCTCTTATACTATGTTCCACATCCTCCTTAGCCTCTCCATCCTTACTTTATAGTTTCTCTTGAGCTTCAATTCTCACGAGTTTCTTCTCTTTACACATCTTCACTAAAGTTGTAATACATATATTCTGCCTTTATATGACTTATTTTAAAACCATTGGATTCTAAAGCTTCCTGTCAGCTCTCTAGTTTCACATTAAAGCCATCTCTTGATCGATCCACCAACATAATATCATCTATAAGGTGTACCTCTTTTTAGCTAACTCGTCCTTAATCAGTGCAAAAGGATACGGGTTTAAAGTTGACCCTTGATGCAAACCTCTAGTCATTGGAAACTCACTTGTCTCTCCATAAGTAGTTCTTACACTAGTAAACTCTCCTTCATTCTCGTCTTTAGTGATGCCATTATAATCTCTTGTGATGCTCCTTCTATCTAAAACCCACCAACTCAAATCCTTAAGTACCTTGTCGTAGCCTCGTAGGCTTTCTCTAGATTGATGAGGACCATGTAAAGATTTTTCCTCATAATATTTTTTCATTAATTGTTTAAAGTGAAAAGATAGGTTCTATAGGGACCCTCTCTGGCATGAAACCATAGATATCTTAGTCTCTTGTCTAGGTTCTTTGGTTTTTTTATACTAACATACTGTAATATTTTCATAATGCAAATTAACATTGAAATATTGAAATATTTTTAGATTTTGGATATGTTTCATATATTTTGGTCTTAAAAACTTGAATACTAATATTTTTTATACAGAAAATGTTTTGGACTAACTGAAACACTTTATGATGCCATTCCTTTGAATCTTGCCTTGGTAATGACTCTTAAAACTATCATCTCTAGCATGGGGGTATTACTGAAATGCCATAGATATCACTCTCTAGCGCACCAAAATGAATTATCTTAAGAAAATGTGTATTAGTGTTGAAGGATGCAAATGTGAGCAAGCTAGATGATATGTGATATTTTCTCCTCAGGGTGCTTGGGCTACGAATGCATGATTGAGGGTCCTATCTTGTAGTGGGTCCTCACTCTAGTATAGATGTTTCTTTTGCTTGTTACTCTCTTTTGCTAGTTTGAATTAGCAAGCCACTTCCCACGTAGCAGTTGGTTGTAACTGTAGGAGTGTAGTGGAGTAGATCATTTAAGAAAGTGGGTTATCTATGTAGTCTCTTGTATTTATTTGGGATTTACTTTCAATAAAAGTATCATCTGAATTATCAACACAAAGCCTTTTAGTTTATCAGGTCCGATCTCCCTTTTGAGATCATCAATCTTTCTTTCTTCTCCCCTTTTGAGCAGTGCTAAAGTTTTTTAGCACCATAGCTTGAGGTTTATAGAAAGTTTGTATCACTAGAGCTCGGTGCAGTATAGAAGGATTTGGCTAGGTTTATAGACTTATGATATAGCCAATACTTATGCGAAGTAGGGTATTCGGCTATAATGCTTTCCTCGCTCTTGAGCTTTTGTCTTAAGTGGGAATCTTTCATTACTCGTTAAAAGAGATAAAAATTATGGTAAGCTAGAGGCACATGCTAAAATATTCTGGGCACCAAGGTTTGCTACTATTGAAATTGTTCAATTGGTTGCTTACACGACTGGAGTAGAGGCGCTTGTTGCAGATGCTGCTGAGGCACTGATGAGGCAACTTTTGTCTGTTATATTAATTGTAAATATGGTGAATAATGAATATTGTGGAGCAGTCAAGAGGATTTCCATTAACTGTGGCTGAAATTCTTCTAAGCAAGGGCATTTCAACGAAAGGGACCATGGAAATCTTCATCTTGATTATTACTGCACCTAACCTGTTGTGGGTCACTTGATCTGTCTCAACATGTATGTATTTTGACATGATGCGCTCTCATGTTGCTCTCTCAGGGAATACCACATGATGAATTAGCCATTCTTAACATATTAAATACCTCATGGGATTTGAAACTTTCGGGTATTCTATAGCAAAAAATGCATGCCAGAACCTTGAAACTTCTGAAGGCCTTAATTTATTTTCCATGAGGAAATAAAAAAAAAAAAACAGTAAAAAATGTTCGAACAGTGTGTTATGTTTCCAATTTTATTATGGGGAATGCTTTCAGAATGTTGTGCTCTGGATATATGTTGGCATCCCCTCATGCAAGGTGATTTTTTTTTTTTTTTGTTGCAGTTATCTATGTACATATATGAATACACATCTTTATTTTTTTTATTTTTTTTATCTTTTATCATGTATATATAGTTTGATAGTTTTTTCCTGCATGCTTCAGTAACTGAATGGTCAGGGGGACTTTATGTTTCTCCAACTATTGCTGGAAGCAGGCCTGGGGGATTGATTGCCGGGGCTTGGGCAGCTATGATGTCTATAGGGCTGAAAGGTAATAAAATGATACTTGTAAAGGACACCGAGATATCAAATTTGGAAAGGATCTTTGCAGCACATTTGTGGACATGGGATGTGTGTGGCTGCTGTTCATCAAGTGAATCCCACTGGCATTGTCCAAAGACCAGCACAGCCCACACATCATGTGTGTTACCAATGCCTGTATGGTGGATGACGGGAAAAAAGTGGGCCAATGATACTTTCCAAAATTTCTTCAAAACTGTCCGTAGTAGCTATGATTCCCCGATATGACAAGGATACTGCAGTGACGCCGTGGCCATAGCAAGGACACAGATTTTACACATAAAAAGTGAAGTATCGGATACGATACGTTGCCTATTTTGAAGTATCCATGCATCATAGCATAGTAGAGCTCTGATAAAATACTGTCATGGCTACATTATAGGACCACTCGCATTAGTTTTTAGCTTTCTTTTCTCTGTTGCCCATCCGCCCTCCTAAGCTATTTATCTTAAGGTGCTACTAGGCCGATACATCACCATTCCAACCGGGCTCGAACCTCGCTACCCTATCTCCCTCTAGTGAACGTGAATATCCCCACCAGCTGAGCTAGAGTTCAGGACAGTGTTGAGCATTTATTCACTGCATCTGTCTTTCATTTTACTTTTCGTTGCATGCCTAATTTAATTTTCTATTTATAGGTTACTTGGACAACACTCGACTGATCATGGAAGTATCCAGGCAGATACAGAACGGGTAAGTGCATTTTTCACTTGATTCTTGTTGAAACACAATTTCTGAAAATTCTTTTTATCAACTTTAGTGTCTATGTAGAGTAGAAGAGATTCCTGAGTTATTCATCATTGGAAGGCCAGACATGACAATCGTGGCATTTGGCTCAAATATCGTAGACATTTTTGAAGTCAATGATTTGATGTCATCAAAAGGCTGGCACTTGAATGCATTGCAGAAGCCAAACAGGTAAGGCTCTGTACTTAAATTAGTTAAACTGTGTTTTTTACCCAAGAGAAGTTGAGCGTGAATTTGCATGGCATACTGTGCTTGTTCGTTGCTGAATACCCATAAACCCTTTACCCTCAAGTCCTAAAGTGAAAGTAACCTCACCAGCCTCAAATAATCCCAGGGAAATAGTGCGCTCAATCCCAGAGCTCGACCCAGGGATCGATCCTTGGGTGGGCAGGTTTGCTTCAGATCTCCTGGCCACTAGGCCAACTGGCAAAAAAAAAAAAAAAAAAAACACCAGGGGAATAGTAAGTAGGAGTTCTTCAAAAAATAGGTTCTTTAACAAATCTACCATCAAGGGCTTTGGTAAAAAGAAGAAAACCTTTTATCCAAATAATGGAAATAGATCGAAAATACCAGCATATTATGAGATCAGCCCTTCAAGCTCGAGCATCTCTTCCACCCAATCTTCAGATTAATCTTCACGTTTGGACAGGATCTAGTTAAGAAGACCACCTGGCTGCATTTGGCGGTTTCTAATTGCATTGATGAATGGAGGCAGTCACAGGAGTCTGTAATCAGATGGTTTTTTGGTCGAGCAACAAAACGTGGGAATGTAGACATCCCAGTCAAACCAGAAAAACTGAGTGCCAAATCACAAATTTTTGTAGTTAAGTGAAAAATCTGGTTCATGGCCCTGGCTGATTGACCCGTATTTATAGAATCTCCCTGTTCCTATTCTAAATCAACTTAACTCCTAATCTAAATTTTTCCAAGATTCGATCTTCTATTTTCTGTCTTATTTACACCAGACTAATGAAATCAAAACAATTAATTTAAAACCCTCTGGAACTCTCCTTCCATAATCTGTCTCCATAGGATAAGATGGAACAGTAGACCCACATGAGGGTGCCTCTGTGGAGACATGTCTTCTCCTGGGCCCTACTGGCCTGGTCATTTGCATCTGGGTCCTGCTGTGAGCCTGCTGGCTTTAGTGTGACCGACCAAACTAGATGACAGGGGCCTACTGTGCCTGGCCTGACCGAATTGGCCCTGTCTTCATGGCTTGCATTTATTATCATCGGACTTCTGTTAGTGTGATGGTCTAGACAGTTGAGCTGATGGGCCTGACTATCCCTAACCTGGTTCCACTATGACCCGTGTGATGGTCTTGACTGTTGAGCTGATGAGCTTGACTATCCTTCACCTTTTCCACTTAGGCCTGGATGGCATGATCCCAGCTTTCCAATATTGGGTATTTTATTTTATTATTAGGTTTTTGGCTAGACTTTTTTTTTTTCCTTAACCACCTAACTGAGGCCATTGATTAAGAGGAATTCCCCGCCATTGATTAAGAGGAATTCCCCACCAGCAAGATCTTTTTTCGGCATCTTGTTATCCACATTTGAGCCCCATGAGGCCAACTTTCTGGACTGTTGTGCTATAGGCCCAGCTTTACACGGTTGGGTTGAGGATCATATTTTTCCACAATTCATAGTCTCTACTGTGAATAAAATTAGCATTTATGTTTCTTTTTGTTTGTTTTGTTTTTTTTTTTTGGTAAATAACACTTATGTTTACTTTGTGCATGTATCAGCATTCACATTTGTGTGACCCTTCAGCATGTTCCTGTTGTTATAGACTTCATACGGGATTTAAGGGAATCTGTGAACACCGTAAGCATCTTCTTGTTAGTAACAGATTGTGCTGCCACCTGAGGACTTGATTTCTAGTGATTTTTTTTCTCTTGATTTTCAGGTGAAAGAAAACCCTGGTCCTATTAGTGGCGGACTTGCTCCAATCTATGGTGCTGCAGGGAAGATGCCTGATAGAGGTACAGTGCAGGACTTGCTGGTCAATTACATGGATAGCTCATGCTAGCCCTGAACACCAATTCCTTGATGCCCTAAATCCATACTGATTACAAGTTTCAGTTGGCATCTTTCATTTTTTAGTGATTGATGATCAGAGTTCAGAATAAAAAGGGGGGAAAAAACAACCCACCACAGTTGTGTAGTTCCATTTCATCTTAATAGCCATTTTCTTCTATTGCTCTTCGGGTTGTATGCTGTAAGCTTTGCAAATACTTGGAGAAGAATGCTGTACTTTGTAAATGTACAATTCGTATCAAGAGAGTCTGGAGAGGACAAGTCATTCAATATCTCTCTTGCTTTTCGTGTTTTTCCCTCAATCCTTTTCACAACCAAAATAAAGTTGTTATATTGGATGTGTACATCACAGAGGTATTAAGATGACTTCATTTTTTGGAAGTGAAAAGGCATTTAGGAGTTGGGCTATCTTTCTAGTGGTCCCAATTGTGTATTTGAAAGGACCCACCTTGGATCGATAATCAAACATTGAAATGGGTCACTAAATTTCTGTTTGAGTCAACATTTAAAGGAAAAAAAAACTATACCAATCGACATTCAGGTATTAAGATAAGGACAAACGGCATTCAGGCAGACCTAACATAGTAAGAGACTTGTTTAAATTAGCTCTATGTTAAATAAGCATCATTAGAGATTACTAATTGTCCAAGTTAAAAAACTGAAGTGACCAGTCAATAGGAATAGGAAGTAGTGAATAGTGAATCAACTAAAATCGTTTCATTGGATTGAATGAATGGTAATTTATACAAAAGTAATCTTAAAAACAAAAACAAAAAAAAAAATCTGTTCTTTTTTTTTTTTTTTTTGTTCATTTATCCGAATGATCACCGAGCCATAAATCCTTGCCTTCTGTAGGAGTCCACCATGCCACATATTTGACTTATGTGGTCCTCCTTTTCTTGATCGAATATTCTGATCTCACGTGCAAAGCTGAAAGAGAAAAGCTCAAATTCTACTTCAAAAGGATTGATTTTTTTTTTTTTTTTTTTTTGTGATATTATTAGGCAAGAAAATCTCATTAAGCTGAAAAGACAAAAATCAGGAGACAAAGCATGACAACACAATAAAACACAAGATGCAAAACCAGTACAGGAGGTTTTAGTCTGTTCTCAACCCACTTTGAGATTGGCCCCTCCTACCATAAGTCTTGCTTTAAAGAAAAAAAAATTTTGGCTAGAAAATGGGCCATTCCATTAATATGAGAAAAATGAAGTGTGCCCAACTCATTGAAAGGTTATTAGGGCCTATTCATTTGCAAGACTTCTTAGACAATCCAGCACTTGAAATGCTTGAATCTCAAAAATCTGAAAAATTATTTGGAACTTTTTAGGTGGGTTGGAATTCATATTTCTCACTAGGAAATATTGCATTTAAAATTTGAAGGAGATAACTATCATATCATATTATCATTGTTAGATATCTTCAGCATAAAAACCTTTAGTCAAAATACCTCATACAAAATAATCTTGGAAAACCTACCCACTGTCAGCAGGATTGTATTGCACATTTGGCAAAATCAAGTTAAAAATCGTCAACCACAAAAGAAAGTGAAAAATTATAATTATGTATTTTACATGTAAATCAGGAGTGTATTACTTGAATACCGTCTAATGACTTTTAAATAATTAGAAAGACCATGATACGAGCAATTGATGGTCAAAACATAGATCAAATTCTGTATGGTCATTTATCGTTGTCATCATTCCACCCCCTTGACATACAGCTAAGAAGGTAGAGACACTCTTTTCAATAGAATAGATAAGAGGGGAGAGGATGAATCCAAAAAAAAATGCAGAGGATTTCAGATTTTTGGAAACCCTTCCATCTTTCTCCATCCATATTGCGGACCACTGAAGCTTACTCACTTAAATTGAAAGGTATCCGTATAAAATGAGAGAGAGAACTGCCTAACGTATAGGTGTCAGAGAAAGGTCTTGAATACTGTCCTGCGTCAGCGAGCCTGCCACAAGCAGACCGTCGAGTCGCTCTTGATTTACTACTGTCCGAGCCACTCGTTAGGATCGGGATCCCTGTTTGGAATAATCAGAAATCCTATTTGGACCAATAGGGGGTACCACATGGAAGAGAAGATTGTTTTTTATTCATGGGGAGATGAGATGTGATTAAGGCTGTACAAAAAATTCGGTATCACCGCAAAACAGAATCGAACCGATTGAACCGGGCGGTTCGGATCAGTTTATAGTGGATCGGTTCGGTTAACAGTTTGAAAATCATAAAAACCGCTTACATTGGTCGGTTATTGGTTTGAGCCCACGCTTAACCGCTTAAACCGAACCGACTGTATGCGGTAACTTAAGTATTGCCTTCTTACTATTTTAGCCTTAGGGTTTCATTTTTTACTACTTTCATAGTTGGAGTCGACAACTCCATTCTCACATAAACTCAATAGTTAGCACTACCTTAGAGGGTATCACGTGGAATGAATGTTTCACTGCAAGCTGATTATTATTATTATTATTATTTTGTTTTTTTGTGTGCTTATGTTTAGTCAAAACTCTTTTTTTGGAGCATAATTATTTTTTATATGTGTTTAGTCCAGTCTAGATTGTTGGATTTTTATGTTTGCACAAAAAATTGGAATAAATGTAAATGGCGGGGTATCATCATTTTGAAATTCTCAATTTCTAATTTTCATAAAAAAAAAAAAAACAAGGGTTTAACCGACCAAACTGTTTGGTTTGGTTCGGTTCGGTTTAAGCCCTCTCCATCGGTCGGATCGGATCGGTTAATTATAAAACCTACATGTTTGGTTTGGTTGTTGGTTTTTAGTGTTAAACCGATCCGAACCGCCCATGTGCAGCACTAGATGTGACATCTCTCCCCATATGATACCTCTTGATTGGTCCAAACACGGTTTCCTATTTGGTCTAAACCGGAATGGATACGGATCCCCTGTTTAGACCAAATAGGGCCCTCCACGTGCGGGGGCGGAAGGGGGGTGGATGAAATAAAAAGTCAACTCTCTTTCCTCCACCCCCGCATGTGGAGGGCCTGTTTGATCCCTCTTTGGACCAAACAGGGATCCACTTCCAACCGGAATTCGTTTCCCACTAATTATCACCCAAGTACGTGGCCTGCCCAAATCCTACAGTACTGTAGTAGCCATTGATTACTCACTTAAATGACCATACTATTCGTACGGCATATGCATTGCGCAGCAAAGAGAGACTTCCGACCCCGATGGGAACACCTTTCAGCTATTAAGGCAGTGGGGCCCATCCAGCATACTTATAAATGTCCGCGCGCATGGTATATAATATCAGCCCATACTTGTTCATATCGGCCAATTTGAACCGGTATCAGTGCTAGCTAGACCGATATTCCGATATAAACCGTATCGGCCCTAACCGTTTGATATTTTGTTGCGCTACCGGAATAGGTATCAGGCACCAAAATATCGGACCATCTTGGCCGACCGATATTTTCAAAATATCGATTTATATATCGGCTAAACAGATGTTATCAAAATATCTACCGAGTGGAATAAACCCCAGATTTTTTTTTTCTTTTCCTTCATTCCCTCATCTTCTTCCTTGCCCCTCATCTCCTTAGAGCAGCCCATCCTTCTTGGCTCACTCATTCTCTTCCATATTTTACGACTCTTAATTCCTTAAAAAAAATCATTTTATTTGATAAGAAAAAATCAACTTAACTCTGTTATTTGTACTATTATGTATTTTTTTTAATAGAAAAAGCATAGAAATGAATGAAAGGATCATTAGCATGTCACTTTTGGGTTTGGGTTGTCTTCTTCTCTTAGATCTACACACTTTCATACTAAATCTACTCAAATATATGATTTAAATCTTCTACATTTTTAAAAAGTAATTGTTGGACTGTTTATGACACTAAATACTAATGGCTTATTAAAAGTGTGTAGATAATAGATCTACTCGTACACATGATTTTGGGGGTTTTTTTTTTTATTTTCTTTGATTTTTAGATATTTTAATATTTGAATTATAATATATCATTTTTTGGGGATTTCACCATAAATATGTTCTTTTAATGATTCATGATCATTGTGTGGTGTGTAAATGATTTATCTACATATTTTTAGGCTAGATCTATATATTTAGGATTTTAAAAATAAGTTTTTTAAATCTTCTACTTTTTATAAAAATAATTGTTGTTAGAGTATTTATGATACTCTAAATACTAATGGCTTGTTAATAGTGTGTAGATGATAGATCTACTCATACACATGATTTTGGGTTTTTTTTAATTCTTTTATTTTTGAATTTTTTTAATATTTGAATTATAATATATTATTTCTTGGAGATTTCACCATAATAAGATAGGGAGTTGGCGACACAGATAAGACTCATGAGTTAAGGTGGCCAGTATTTTGATTTATTTTTGTTACTAATGGAAAAAATATTATTTTCCAGCATTTTCTAATATTATGAATTTTTTTGGATATTTTTGCGAGTTTTTTTTGGATAAAAAATAATTTTCATACTGTGACGACTGCGAGCGATACCGCTATGATATCAGTTTTTTGTCGCGGCTGATACCGTGACTGATACTGCGATTTTGAACCATGATTGGCGGTGATATCTGATTAGGGCAACAGCTGGGAGTAGTGTTTGATTGAACAATTTGGATTTGCTAATGATCTTGAGCAGTCAAATGCAGCACATTTATATTTGAAAAACCAGCAATAAGTGAGAATTGCAGATTTTAAGTGATGATCAGTTAGTTATACACACTGCTATGGTTAACATAAGAGGGTACCAACTCTATGTTGCATATACGATTCAGATCCTTAATCACTTATAATGGTTTTAGAAAATTGGGAATGTAGCAAAATGATAGATCTATCATTTTTCAAATAATTCTGAGAACTTGTAGAATCCTTGATGGATATAAAGATGTAAATATTTGAAAATTGAAATTAATTGAATTTACTTTGTAGTAACATCTTTTTTTTATATTAATTATTTTTATTTTCTGCTGGAAGGAGATAAGATATCAATTAAATCTAGTTAAATACATTTCTTTCTCTCTTTCCTATGAAGAAATTACATGGAAATCAAAAATTTTATAATATTTATTTTTAGTTGTAGTTCATGCACTTATGCTCCTTTGGAATAAATTATGATATTTAGTATCTTAAGAACTATTTTAATGGTATACTTCATTTATTTCGGATTTATTTTCTTCATAATAACATATTAAAAAAAAATCAAATTTGATATTGCAATTACTATAAATATATGTTTGACTTTCACATATTTTCAGAATGGATAAGGATCTAATATACGAAACTTCATACCTTGGGATTAATTAGGTCTATAAAAACATTCAATGGTTTGGATTATAAACTTGAGCCCCAAAGAATGAAAAGAAGAAGAAGAAGAAGAAGTGAGATAAAGCCAATTTTGTGTTATTCACATTTCTCAAGGTCCATTTTCATCAAAAGCCCTTGTTGCAGCCATCCAACAGATTCTCTATGAGAGATGTAAATGGATTTAGGTCAGGACCTATGGCGTTTTGAGAAGGTTAGATCGACAGGAATCTCCTTTGCGTAGTTGTAGATGGGTGGAATGACGAAGACGCCATCAGATTCAGCGACCATGACATAAGAGGCATGTAGTAAGAGGCTCCAAGACTAAGACACAATTTTAGAAAGAAAAAAAAAAAAAAGGTAGGTCCACTATATGAGGTGAACGATTTGGATCATGACCTGGGAGCCTTTGTGATATATCATAATCAGAAAGTGAGATTATGCTATTTTCATATTTTTTTGTAGGCATATCAGAATCTGAGTTAGCCATTTTATATGAGAATATTGAATAGTTTGGATCATGAACTAGGAATTCTCATGAGTATGGAAAACATATAAGAAAAATAGGTTTAGATTGGTTTTGCATTTTCCAATGTTGGAATAAGGGAGTGTGGTCCACTTGACCACATGGGTCCACTTCTTTCTAGAACATCCAATAAAAGATATTTTCCCCATGGTCAAAGGATTTAAAAACTTACCTTTGTAAGTTATTTAATTAGGGAGACACGATTGGAGAGATTTTTTATTACTTACCTTGATGGGAGGATTCTCTCTCTATAAAAGGATCTCTTGGGTTACTTCCTTGCCTACGGTGAATTTTCTTGGCTTCCATCAATTTGCTCGAAAGAAAAGAAAATGGGTCAAGGAAGTGGTAAATCCCTCCTCTGTTTAGCCCCAGCCATGGAATCAGGTATGATCTTAATTACATTAAGTGTAATTTGTTTGTATCCAATGAGATTTTGGCATCATAGAAATTCTAACATTTGATATCAGAGCCTGTAGTTTTGGGTATAACAAATAAGCGTTTACATTTTATGTATTTTTGGGGCTTCCTGGTTTTTCCGGGAATTACACCCTAATATCCAGAGTAAAGAGATTTCGGGTATTTGATAAAAGATATTCAAGTTATTGAATAAAACTCCTTAGAAAGTGAGGATTACAGTGCCCAACCCAATTTGAAAGAGATTGAAATGAAAGATTTATTTTCATGTTCATTGTAAATTCATTTATTTAAGAAATTACAGTAAAGTTTGAACATTTGTCACTCATTGTTATTAGTATTATTATTATTTTTACATGAAAGAATATAATAATAACAATATCAGTGATTTATTATTATTATTATAATATAAATAATATTATAATAATAGGGGAGGTGGACAGTCAATCCTCAACTAGGAGGGACAGGAACTGTCTCGCTGTACAGCATACTGCCCAAATACCTGAACTGGGCTAGTGGGTCGGGCCAATAGGTTGGGCCAACCCGACCTGCATCTGCCCAGCTCGTTAGCCTGCTCTGGAATGGGTCGGATCAGCCAGATCTGACCTGGTCCGGCCCACTCATGGGTTGGATCAGGTATAGTCTTGGACTGGGTTAAGAATGGGTCCATTAAGGGCGGGCCCAGTCCATTAAGGGCCCACTAAGCCCATTTTCAGTTTTGGGTAAAATTATTCAGATTGACCCACTTATTAGATAGTGCCTATCTGTACAATCAATTGGTACAAAAGAGGTCTGGATCGGGCCCAATTAAAGATTAGAAAATGACCCATAAACTAGATTTCTGTACATACTTGTACTAACTGAAGCTTCAATGTGACCTGCTAGCTTGATCATTCTAGTTATATCTGTAGTCCATGTAAATTGTGACAAGATATATCTAAGTGTAAATTAAATACCGGTAATATGAATAGGCCCCTGATCTAATCAAATCAAGGGGGTATAAGTTAATCCAGTAAGTGTCGAATTAATCTTAGACACTATTTAATTGATCATATCATAATCGTTAACATCATTCATCGGCATTCTAATAATTTCTGAATGTTATTGATCAAAATCAGAGTCGATCATGTTCGTCAGAAATGGATGGTTAATAACATATTTTGATCATATTTGACTCATACGAACTCAAAATTGCGTTGTGTTTTCTCCTATATATGAATTCGTATCGATTGGATCTTTAATCTAAACGGTTCGGATCCATTATTAGACCTCTCTAATATTTTGGCACATTTTTTTAACATGTAAATTAGATTACTTTTTTTCCGCATCAAGTTTAATATTATGATTGTTTATTGTGTAATTGTTATTTGCATAAGGTTATCTATAGTTGAAGCTATAGGCACATACAGGCTGGTGTTGGACACCGAATTCATTTTGGATCTCCATGATACTTTCTTCGTCCCTGATATTTCTAGAAATCTTATTTCTGTGTCAAAACATGATTATGATGGTTTTAAATTTGGTTTTGGTAATGGATGTATGGATGTTATTAGAAATAATAAAGTTGTTGGAATTGGTTATTTATGTGATGGATTGTATAAATTAAAGTTAAATTCTATGTATGAACAATCCCTTCACACATAGCACATTAATTGTGGCATGAACATGGGAGTTAAAAGAATGACCATTAATGAGAACTCATCTATGTTGTGGCATAAAAGGTTGGGCCATATTTCAAAAGAAAGAATGACAAGATTGGTGAAAGACGGATTGTTACCTAATCTGAATTTCACCGACTTTATAGTTTGTGTTGATTGCATTAAAGGAAAGCAAATCAATAAAATTAATAAAGTATTCCTCAGTTGTAAAATAGGGTATGTGGACTTTTCCACAGATATCTGTATGGATTATTTCTAATAGACCCGGACTTCTTGTAACTCCTTTCTTACTTGTATTGGTTTGCTTTCCTTTAATGCAATCAACACAAACCGTAAAGTCGGTGAAATTCAGATTAGGTAATAATCCGTCTTTCACCAATCTTGCTATTCTTTCTTTTGAAATGTGGCCCAACCTTTTATGCCACAACATAGATGAGTTCTCATTAATGGTCATTCTTTTAACTCCCATGTTCATACCACAATTAATGTGTTGTGTGTGAAGGGATTGTTCATACATAGAATTTAACTTTAATTTATACAATCCATCACATAAATAACCATTTCCAACAACTTTATTATTTCTAATAACATCCATACATCCATTACCAAAACCAAATTTAAAACCATCATAATCATGTTTTGACACAGAAATAAGATTTCTAGAAATATCAGGGACGAAGAAAGTATCGTGGAGATCCAAAATGAATCTGGTGCCCAACACCAGCCTGTATGTGCCTATAGCTTCAACTCTTGACTCCTTTCGGTTCTCCATGGTGATGGTCCTTTCCCCATCATTTGGACTCCGGCTTGAAAGGAATCCCTGCATACAACCAGAAACATGAATGGTTGCACCAGAGTCAATCCACCAAGTATTAGATTGAACATCTGCTAAATTGGTTTCGAAACAAACAAGAGTTTGATTATTACCTTTATTTTCAAACCAATTCTTTCGTTTCAGGCAATCCTTTTTGAAATGACCTTTCTTTTAAAAAAAAAGCATTTCTTCATTATCCCTTTGTCTTTCTTTTCTGGTTTTGTGGCTTGAGCATTTACACCTTTCTTGCCTTTACCCTTGCTCTTGGATTTAGATCGGGAGACAAAGTTAACATCATTTGTCCTTCTGCCTTCAACCTTCTTTCTTCTTGATCGGCTCTAGCAATCAATTCATTTATGTCCCATGTCGTTGGGCTTTGGTTATAAGCTACCTTAAAAGCTCCAAAAGCGGGAGGAAGAGAATTGAAAATGAATTGGACTATGTATTGATCAGACACACTCATGTCCACCTCTTTCAATTTCGACGCTATGTGCGCCATTGCAAGGATGTGTTCTCTTACTCCCATAGTTCCATCATATTTCATACTTGAAAGGCGGCTTATTAACGAAGCACCTACTGCCTTATCAGTTATCGTAAATTATTTTTTCACAGTATCTAAGAGGTCCTTAGCCTTATCTTTTATTCCTATGGACCCTCGGATAGTACGTGAAATAGAATTTAAAATGATCTTTACTCCCACTTTGTTTGCTTTTATCCGTTTTTCATAAATTGTCTTTTTTCGGCAATAGAGTTTTTAGTGGGTTTTTCAGGCATGGGTTCGTCGAAAGCAATTTCTAAGTCCAAGAACGTTATGGCAATCATTAAAGCATCCGGCCATTCAACGAAATTGGACCCATCCAAAGTGGGTATGGTCCATAAGGTGGAAAGTGCAGCTAACGACCTGGTTACTGTAAGAAACAATAAATAGCTATATGTTAAGATTCAATAACTAGAACAAAACAATGTGTACATTAATGTAAATCTACCTTTGGGTGGATAAACGAAATGTGAAATATTGTTTTCCATAATTAATCCGTCCATGCTAATAAATGTGATGTAAATTAAGAAGATCATACCTTTGGGTATAAATCATTCAAAATTTATATCAGATTCATAAACACGTCAAATTCCAATTTCTAGCCATTCGGAAGATCTCACCTTTGGGTGAACATCCATTAATGAAACCGCAATCTTAAGTGATATCACAATCACCCAAGTGAGAGGTGATTAATTAAAATCAATTCAAGAAATTATACACTTTTCATAACTAGTGTCGCTTTGGCAGCTAACGAGTTAATCAAAGCTAATTTCCAATTGATATATGCAATAACACTTAATTTATCATTTGATTGTCAAATAAAAGTATGACAAACTAATTTGGAAATGTCCTAAATATGGCAAAAAAATAAGCTATACTTAATCAATGGATCCTTAAGCTATTATTAGTTTTGCTAAGGAAATAACCTTATGCAAATAACAATTACACAATAAACAATCATACTATTAAACTTGATGCGGAAAAAAATAATAATAATCTAATTTACATGTTCAAGAAATGTGCCAAAATATTAGAGAGGTCTAATAATGGATCCAAACCGTTTAGATTAAAGATCCAATCGATACGAATCCATAGGAGAAAACACAACGCAATTCTGAGTTCGTATGAGTCAAATATGATCAAAATATGTTATTGACCATCCATTTCTGACGAACATGATCAACTCTGATTTTGATCAATGACATCCAGAAATTATCAGAATGCTGATGAATGATGTTAACGGCTCTGATCTGATCAATTAAATAGTGTCTAAGATTAATTTGACACTTACTGGATTAACTTATACCCCTTTGATTTGATCAGATCAGGGACCTATTCATATTACCGGTGTTTAATTTACACTTAGATATATCTTGTCACAATTTACATGGACTATAGATATAACTAGAATGATCAAGCTAACAGGTCAGATTGAAGCTTCAGTCAGTACTAGTATGTACAGAAATCTAGTTTAGGGGTCATTTTCTAATCTTTAATTGGGTCAGATCCAGCCCTCTTTTGTGCCAATTGATTGTACAGATAAGCACTATCTAATAAGTGGGTCAATCTGAATAATTTTACCCAAAACTGAAAACGGGCTTAGTGGGCCCTTAATGGACCAGGCCTGCCCTTAATGGACCCATTCTTAACCCAGTTCAAGACTATACCTGATCCAACCCATGAGTGGGCCGGACCAGGTCAGATCTGGCTGATCCGACCCATTCCAGGAGCAGGCTAACGAGCTGGACAGATGCAGGTCGGGTTGGCCCAACCTACTGGCCCGGCCCACTAGCCCAGATCAACTATTTGGACAGTATACTGTATAGCGAGCTGGACAGTTTCTGTCCGGCTGCGCTGTATAGTTCCTGTCCCTCCTCGTTGGGGATTGACTGTCCACATCCTCTATTATTATAATATTATGGTTATATCTATTTAATCAAAGAAAAATCTGATGCTTTAAATGCTTTCAAAATGTTTAAGGCAGAGGTAGAAAAGCAATTAGATAGAAAAATCAAGGTCGTGAGATCAGATAGAGGTGGTGAGTATTATGGCAGATACACCGAATCGGGTCATAACTTGGGCCCATTTGCTAGATTTCTACAAGAGGAAGGAATTGTTGCCCAATACACAATGCCCGGTACACCTTAGCAGAATGGTGTAGCTGAGAAAAGAAAAATGACGCTTATTGAGATGGTAAGGAGTATGGTCAGTAACACTAATTTACCCGAGTCCATGTGGGGTGAAGCATTAAAGATGGTAATGT
The DNA here is from genome assembly GCA_038049695.1 of Cinnamomum chago. Lineage (NCBI taxonomy): Eukaryota > Viridiplantae > Streptophyta > Magnoliopsida > Laurales > Lauraceae > Cinnamomum > Cinnamomum chago. The sequence continues at coordinate 39,530,597 of CP142453.1, read as the reverse complement.
ACATCTTAAATTGGGTTCCTACAAAGGCAGTTCCAAAAACTCCCTTTGAGTTATGAACTACTAGGAAACCTAGTTTAAATCATTTCCGAGTATGGGGATGTCCATCTGAAGTAAGAGTCTTCAACCCGCATGAACGAAAATTGGACCCTAAAACAATTAGCGGATATTTTATTGGATATCCGGATAGGTCCAAAGGGTATGATTTTACTGTCCTAACCATACAACTAGGATCATTGAATCGGGAAATGCCAAGTTTTTGGAGGATTATTTGATTAGTGGGAGTGGTCAAAATAGAAAAATAACCTACGAAGAAATTCGGGTAGATGTTGATCTACCTAATAAAAGAAGTGAGTTTGATGTCCCACTTGATATTGTGATCAACGACAATCAAGAGGAACAACAACCACAAAATGAACAAGAAACACAATAAACCCAATTACCCATTATTAAACCACTTCCATAACAGAATAATGATCTTGAAATTTTAAGAAGGTCAACTCGTACGAAAAGACCCGCTATCTCGAATGATTATGTTGTATACTTAAAAGAAGCTGATATTGGGGTAAAAGATGATCCTGGGACATTTAAAGAAGCCATAGAATGTAAGAATTCTGATCAATGGTTAGATGCAATAAAAAATGAGCTAGAGTCAATGGCCGTTAATGATGTTTGGGACATCGTTGAACTACCTAAGAATTCAAAAACCGTTGGTTGTAAATGGGTCTTTAAGACCAAAAGGGATTCAAAGGGAAAGGTTGAACGTTTCAAAGCCAGACTAGTGGCCAAAGGTTTTACTCAGAGGGAAGGGATTGATTGCAATGAAACTTACTCTCCGGTATCTAAAAAGGATTCATTCAGGATAATTATGGCTCTAGTAGCTTACTTTAATCTTGAGTTACATCAAATGGATGTCAAAACAACATTCTTAAATGGAAATCTAGAAGAAGAGGTGTACATGGAACAACCTGAATGATTTGTAAAACAAAGTGAAAAGAAATTAGTCTGTAAATTAAAGAAGTCAATTTATGGCCTTAAACAAGCTTCCCGACAATGGTACATTAAATTCAACTATGTTATTACAGCATTCGGATTCACCGAAAATGTGGTCGATCATTGCATCTATCTCCAGATTAGTGGGAGCAAGTTTATTATCTTGGTGTTGTATGTTGACGACATTTTACTGGCTAGCAATGACCTTGATATGATTCGTGAAACCAAGGAGTACCTAAGGAACAATTTTGATATGACAGATATGGGTGAAGCAACCTTTGTAATAGGAATCGAGATTTATCGTGATAGATCTCGAGGATTACTTGGGTTATCACAGGAAGCCTATATCAAAACTATTTTAAAAAGATTTCGCATGGAAGAATGTAAAGTTCAGAATACACCTATGATCAAAGGTGATAAGTTTTGTAAGACTCAGTGTCCAAGAAATGAGATTGAAAGAAAAGAAATGGAAAAATTTCCATATGCCGTCGTAATCAGTAGTCTAATGTATGCACAAACATGCACCAGACCTGATATAAGCTTTGCAGTTGGCACGTTAAGTAGATATCAAAGTGATCTAGGTATGCCCCATTGGGTGGGAGTTAAGAAGGTTTTGAGATATCTAAGCGGGACTAGGAATTATATGCTCTCTTACAGGCGATCCGATCGTTTAGAAGTCGTCGGTTATTCAGACGCAAACTTTGGAGGATGCCTCGATTCCAAAAAGTTGACTTCATGATATATTTTTCTGTTAGCTAATTGGACAGTTTCATGGAGAAGTGCGAAACAAACCCTAGTTACCCCATCCACATTCAATGCAGAATATGTGGCATGTTTTGAAGCTACAGGTCATGCCCTATGGTTGCATGATTTTATTTCAGGGTTGCACATTGTGTATACAATCTCCAAACAATTAAAGATTTATTGTGACAAAGATGCAGTTAGAAGATTTGCACATAATGACAAGGTTGCAAGCAAATCTAAATTTTTGGAAGTAAAATACCTTGTGTTAAAAGAGAAGGTACGAAATCAGTTGGTGTCTATAATTGAAACTCAAACAAGCTTGATGTTAGCAGATCCTTTAACGAAGGCACTGTCGCCAAAGCCCTTTCAAGAGCATGTCAGAAATATGGGCTTGAATAAATTGTCCTACTAGGATTTGTAAAGACACATCTTAATTGTATACATTAAAGTTTTGTGATTTCGTATATTCTTGCTTTATTTATATCCACATGTGTTTAAAGATTTGTAAAGTGAGAATAGTAAGGTGAATGACATTAATGAACGCATTAAATAGGATTGTCATGAAAGGTATCCTATTTTTACCCTTATTAAAGACTTGGTTAAGTGAATATGGAGATGCAGTAATTATGGAAGGGAGCATGTTATTTAAGACGTGTAACCGCCATAGTTCTCATCAACAGGCTAACTTAATCAGTGGTTAAAGATTGAGCTTAAAGTTAACATGACAAGTGTTTAAAAAAAAAATGGTGCGCACCAGTCAGAGTCTTGTTTTATTTATTCATTTTTTATTCATTATTTTTTAAATATATATATATAATTATTTGATTTTTATGTGGTCATTGGACCAAGTGGGAGAATGTTGGAATAAGGGAGTGTGGTCCACTTGACCACATGGGTCCACTTCTTTCTAGAACATCCAATAAAAGATATTTTCCTCATAGTCAAAGGATTTAAAAACTTGCCTTTGTAAGTTACTCAATTAGGGAGATATGATTGGAGAGATTTTTTATTACTTACCTTGATGGGAGGATCCTCTCTCTATAAAAGGATCTCTTGGGTTACTTCTTTGCCTACGGTGAATTTTCTTGGGTTCCATCAATTTGCTAGAAAAAAAAAAAAGGGTTCAAGGAAGTTGTAAATCCCTCCTCTGTTTATCCCCAGCCATGGAATCAGATATGATCTTAATTACATTAAGTGTTATTTGTTTGTATCCAATGAGATTTTGGCATCATAGAAATTCTAACATCCAAATCTTCCCATGAAGATGTAAGATAAAACTAAACACCTAGGGTTGTATTAGTTCTATAAAAATGTTCGTTTATTAGGATCACAAATTGAGAACAGAGACGAAAGCCAAAAAAAAAAAGAAGAAAAAAACCTTCAGAAAATGGAATAAACCATTTGCAATTTTATGATGCAAAAGAATAGAGTTGGTGGTTTTGAACCCAAGATCTGTTGAATTTTGTTACCCACAAGAGTGCTGTAAAATCAGAAAGTGACATTAAGCTATTTAAAAAATAAATAAATTATATGCATCTCAAAATCCACGAGGAACTAAAATATGAAACTCCATAGGATAGGGTTTACTATTTTTTATCCGAATGCCAAACAGTTTGGTTCATGAATATCCACACGGGTGAAAGAAAAAAATTTAGGTTGGTTTTGTGTTTTTCACATCTTTCTCAAACCCCTGATGTAAGAAAAAATTAAACACCTTGGATTTTATTAGTTTCGTGAAAAGGTTCGGTTAAGATCACAAATTTGTGCCGCGAGTGTTCGTAAAAAAACTGAGTGGGGGCCATGGCAGGCTGTTCGATTGATTACATACGACCCTCTTCGAAAAATATGCCTCGAGAAACGAGACGACTCCGCCGTCAGTCTAGTCCATCGTGGCCACCAAACATTCCTTTCTTTGTGGGTTTTCCATGCTCGGGTCACCTACGCAAAAACGATGTCCCAACTCTCAATACCAATTTTCTCTCTCTACATTCCCTTTAAGGCCTTTAAGTCTTCCCCTTATTTTTAAAAAGACACAAGTTTCGAGACGTTTTAAATTAGTTTCTAAATTTTCAATTATGGATATCCGGTATTTTTTGACGACTTTTCCTCTCTATTTTAAAATTTTCCAAAATTTTCCTCCATTTAAAGTGATGACATAGTTTTGATGGTCACTACATGCAACCGATCGCTGTGGGAATACTGATTGTCCTTAATCGCATTGACTAGTGAGGATGTCGTGAGGAGAATATATAGGAAGTGAAGGAGAGTTTTATTTCAATAAAATGTACTTTTGGTATTTGAAATAAATTGGACAAAAATTGCCAAAAAAATAGATTTAAATGGACAGATCTCCTTAATTGAAATCTTCTTAGAAAACTTAGGGACTAATTCGTAAACCTTTGAAACTTATGTCCTTTTTCAAAATAAGCCATAAACTTAAAGATTTTTTTTTAAAATTCTCCCTTCCCTATATGAGAGCCGCTAATGCCACAACCCAAGCTTCTCTTTCCACATCCTCTCTCTTTCCAAAATTGCTCTCTACCCACTCCAGTTTTTCAAAAATACCAAAAACCCTCAACCCTCATTTTCTCATTTCACTAGCCTTTTCCCCCCTCTCCTCTCCCTGCCGCCGCCCTTTGTCCCTCTCATTCCCTCTCCCTGCCCCTGTCACCGCCCGCCACCCTCCCTCCCTATCGCAGCCCTTTCTCCCTCTCCCTCCCTCTCCCTACCCCTGTCGTCGCCCGCCGCCCTCCCTCCCTCCTTGTCGCCGCCCTCTTCTCCTTGTCCCTTTCCCACTCCAGTGGTGCTGTCGCAGGGGGACAGTGGTGGCAGGGTGGGGGTTGGGGTGGATGTGGGTGAGTGTAGAAAGAAGTTAGGGAGGACAAGACTTAATAGATGTCCTTTTAGGTAATTTTACACATGAACATATTTTTGGAAATAGGAAAAAGGGATGTGGAAAGATAAGCTTGGGTGCAGCTCTCTCCCTATATAACGCAGCCAACAATTGAGATATTTAAACCATGGATCAAAATCTCGGTTGATACTAGTTCAATATTTTGGTGGGATATTGATCTCGGTATTGACCACCAAAATATCCCCAAAATATCCGCCGATATTAGCTAATGTTTTTAAAATATCAGCCTAAACGATATCTTGGCTGATATGTTCTAAATATCGGTGAAAATATTAGTTGAGAAACATTACCTTCTCCTCATTCCTCGTCTTCTTCCTTTCCCCTCATCTCCTTAGCAGCCCCTCCTCGTTGGTTCGTTCTCTTCCAACTTCTAAGTTCCAACCACTTATTATTATTGGGTATGAGAAATCAACTAAACTCACTTATTTTTACTATTATGTGTGTTTTTGTTTTTTATTTTTTTTAGAAAGAGCTTAGAAATAAGTTAAAAGATCATTGGCATGTCCTTTTTTGCTTTGGGTTGTGTTCTTCTCTTAAATCTACACACTTTTATACTAAATCTACTCATATACATACATGATTTTGGGTTTCTTCTCATTTTTTTTTTAAATCTTCTAATTTTTTAAATTTTAATATGTTATCTTCATGCTCTTGATTTTCACAACTAATTATTTGATGATTGAGTGACTGATAATTTATTAATTATTTGATGATTGAGTGACTGATAATTTATTTGTTATCCTCATTTTCTTAGATTTCACACTAATAAATAGATCATGAGCTAAAATAATGGTTGCTTTTTATGAAATATTGGAGAAGAAAGTGACACAGAACTCATAACTTAAAGTGACCAATATTTTGTTACTGATGAAAAAAATTATTTTCTAGCATTTTCTATTATACTAATTTTTTTTTAAATATTTTTACTAATTCTTTTAATTAAAAAAATAACATTATAACTAATGCGACTTACTAATAATCGCTAGCCGATACCACAATCTTGATCTGTAAATTTGAACCCACCACTTAAATTGAGGGAAACACCTAGGCATGTAAATATGGGTGGGTGGCCCAAGCCCAGCACGAAAAAACCATGCCTGGGCCGTCGCACAGCCCGGCCTGACAGACCCCCGCTGGGCCATGCTGGGCCAGGGCTGCCAGGCCCAAGACACGACCCGACACGGCACTGGTTACCTTCTTAGATGCATGAGAACATGTGCGCCCATACACACAAATACCACTGGTGCTAGGGTAAGATGTGGGACCATCCAAACACAATTTTCTCAAACAAATTCAACTATTGGTTTATGAGTTTTTCACTATGATCCTAATAATGCTAGATGTCAACTTCTAAGGTTTATAATAGTTCGCCAATTACAATTTATACTTGCTGAATACCGGCACTTTGAAAGATTTTTTAGGGAAGCCTTTATTCCTTCGTAGCAGAAAATATCTAGAGTTACTGAAAGAAATAATGTAGTAAAAACTTTTTTGAAAGAAAAGGAGAGTTTAAAATAGGTTTTTCAAAACATGCTTGGAAAAGTGGCTTTAACTTCAGATTTATGGACCTCTAAACAAAATGTGGGGTACATTACAATTACATCACATTATATTGGTAATGACTAGGTGATGCAAAAAAAAAATGATTTCGTTTTTTTTATTAGAGTTCTCATATGCATGTGCTAGGATAGGATCCACCATCCTGAAAAAACTTAGAGAATATAATATTAAAAATAAAATAATTTCTATAACTTTAGATAATGCAAGCACTAACAATGTCGCAACAAATTTACTAAAACCTGCGCTTCAACTTGATTTAACTGGAGCTCTATTTAACAATAGATGTGCATGTCATATCATAAATCTTATTATACAAGTAGGGATAAAATCTATTAAAGATGATTTAAAGATCATTAAATGGATTGTATGTTTCATTTTTTGTTCTCCCTCGCAAAAACAATGGTGGAGGGAAATATGTGGAAATTTGGGTCTAAGACTTAAGAAAATATCACAAGATGTAAAGCATAGATGAAATTTTACCTATAAAATGTTAAAACAAGCATGTACCTATAAAATGACACTAAATCAATATTGTCAACTTTATTTAACATATGAAAATATTTATATAAGTGACGATAGATGGACCCTTCTTAAGATAATAAGAGATATTTTTAGAAGTTATTCATGATGCAACCTTATTTTTTTTCCGGGGTATATTATCCCACATCAAATTAAGCTTTAACCCATTTTTATGAAATAAGTCTTAATTTTAAAAGGTATAGAGATTTTCAACCTTTTCAATTTATGTGTGTATAAATGGAGGAAAAGTTTTCACAATATTGAAGAATAGCTCCTTTAACATTTTGTATAGCTAGTGCATTAGACCCTATATTGAAATTAAAAGGTGTAGAAACCCTTTTTCAAAAAATAAATTCTAACATGAATACAACTAATATAAATGACATGTCTACAGTTAAGACACAATTAGAACACTTTATTTGGATTATGTTATCCGATTAGGTAGATCCATAGCACCCACGGTCCTAACAAGCCCTCCCTAAGTACATAAAAGGAAAATTAAGGCCATTTAGAGTATTATGAGGAAATCGTACGGAAGCGACTCATCTTCTTCCAGAAGATCCTCTTACAACCTTAATGAATTAACAATGTACCTGGAGAGCGATTCTATTCCAATCCCAGATGATTAAGAAGATGCTTTTGATCTTTTGGTAGGGTGAGAATCATTCGAAACTAAGTTTCCTGTGCTTTCCGCCCATGACCCGTGATATACTAATAACACCAGCGTCTACAGTTGCATCAGAGTAGGCATTTAGTGCAAGTGGGGGCACCTTAATGACCCAGAAGGACTATGCTATCAGAAAAAACTATAGAAACCTGCATGTTCTTACGGGATTGGTATCAAGTAGAGGATAGAACACATCACCTCTTGGATGATTTCGAGATAGAAGATGAGCTATTGGCGTTACATATATGATATCACAATATGATTTATTTTTTAGAATGTATAATAGGCTTTTAACTTGTAATTTAGTTTTTAAAATGTATTATAGGTTTTTAAAGTTGTAATTTATTTTTTTAGAATGTATCATAGGTTTTCAAAGTTGTAATTTGTTTTTTAGAATGTATCATAGGTTTCTAGAGTTGTGATTTTTTTTTCATTTATCAAAAGGTTTGAATTTCATTATATATTGATCCAAGTTCAAACTTGTAATTTTTTTGAACTTTTGTAACTTAAATTTCAAGGAAATATAATCTATTTGATGTATTTTTTCAAAACATCATTAGTATTATTCTACTTATTTATTTCTCTTAATTATTTATTTTAATGAAATTGGTCCAAGAGTCTAAGTCCAAGTTTGACTTTGTGTCCGCCCAACTTTAAAAAAAAAAAAAAATTAAAAAAGGGGAGGGAGATTTGTGGGCTGCACACGGGCGCACGACCCCAAAGCATTGGGCATGGCACGGCAGTTCCGTATAATCTTGGGCCTAGCGAGACCGCCTTCTCCATAGAATACATGGGCACTCTAGAAATTTACCCCCTCTGCCACTACCGAGATTTTCATCACATTCTCAAGAGTGACTCTTTTTTTTTTTTTTTTCCCTTCCAGCGGAAGGTTCGTTGGAAAGGTTTTAAGTCTTTGAGCTCAACTCAAATTAAGAGAGAAATTAGGTAAAACTCTTGTGTCCGTACAGGTGGAAACAATAGTAAATTCAAAACTTGTTTCTTAAATAGCGAGAACCAAGGACCAATACCAGAGAGAAGAACCATGGTGTTGACCACTCATACTAACATGTACCAAGTCCTGACACCCTATGTGGCCCACCATGGCAATCAGATTGGCTGAATCAATGAAGCCATTACACGAGACCATTAAAAAAAACCCGAAATTCTTACAGCCGTTCATTTTGGATGGAGGCAGTTAATAAACAGTTTTGATCACTAATGGGCCTCCCCCACCTTTTTTTTTATCTATCTCCGCTTGAGTATCATTGTCAATGTGAATGGTAGCAGGCGTGCCCTCTACCACTCATCCCTTAAATCAAATACAATTAGGTAACATACATGTACAAATGCAATATGGCCCATGGATCTAAAACTTAAACAAAACCTAGATGTTAAAATGACATTGCTTCTGTCACACCCTCTTCTAGACGTGAAATTTCAGAAATAAACATAAAAAACAAAGAATAATTTCTTCCCACCTAATTTCACAAAATAAAAAATGGCAAACAAACTAAAGAAAATCAAGAAATATTCATATTAGATAGAGAGAAAAAGAAAACATCCTACCAAACAGCTTTGACATTTTGACAATTGATATTTGATATTCCAAATTATTTTTTACTCAAGCGCTAGGATTCCAAAGGCTCCACAAACGCGAATTGAACAGCCCCAACACTTCCGGCCAAACCTTCCGCACCAAACCCAGTTGCTCCTGTACGGAAGCGACCGGCTGGAGCCAGTTTCCGGTCGGCTCATGCTCTGCATTGCTGCATTGCTTCGCACTCTCTGCAGCCGCATCATCAGAAGTAGAAGTAGAAGTAGCAGGTGGAACGGGTTCGCTAGTTTCGGGTTCGAGGGAGCCCCATACGGAGTCCGGGACCGATTTATCTGCCGAAACACGGAGATTCATGGGTTTTGATTTGTGGGTTTTGTCGGAGGGGGAGAGATGGTCTTCGAAGGCTTCAATGGCTTGGTGGATGAGATGGCGATTGGGAGAGGAGTCCCAGCGGATCCAGAATCGGGTGTAACAGTCGAAACAGCCACAGTTGAAAGTGGGTTTGTTGCATTTTTTACTGGAGGGGTTGGTGGTGGTGGTGGTGGAGCAGTGGATGAGGTAGGATAGGACTTCTTGGTCATCAACGGAGAGGACAGAGACGATGGTGAGGATTGCAGAGGGGAGGAGGTTGAGGCCTGATAGAGAGTGAATTGAGGTGTGAGAGGGAGAGGGAGAGGGAGAGGGAGATGGGTGGATTTTGCCTCTGCTGCGTTTCTTCTTCCTGTACATGTTCTTCATCTTCTTCTTACAGAAAGAGAGAGAGGATCTTTTTTTTTTGGGTGGGTGGAGACTGGAGAGAGGAGAGAGGAGAGAGTGGTTTTTTACTCGGAGGTGGTGAGGGCTTTTCTTTTGGTGAAATTGGGAAGGTTGGTGGCCGCGGGAGTATGGAAAACCGAAGGCCTGAAAATGGGGGCACTTGTTATTGCTTTCTAGGGTTTGGGATAAGAGATGTGGGGTCCATATTTGAGAATGGACTCCATAGAATGAAAATATAGGGTGTATGTGAAAAATATGATGTGTTATGGGATTGCGCGGTTAGGTTATCTTCTATGACTATGGTCAGAGTCTGTCTCTCATGAGGATGAGGTCGACTGATTTTGATGGTCAAAATCACCGGCCAGTCAAATAAAGCCTATAGAACCATATAGAACTCATGAGTTCGGATCCTATCAGGCTTTGACCCAGAGAACTCTTACTTATTTATTTGTTTAGAAATCAGAAGTTAAAGAAGTGGAACTGGACAGTAGGCATACTTTTTTTTCTCTTTTAACCCAGCCATGGAAAGCAACCCACTCAAGTAGAAAGGAAAGAAGCTCGCACACATGAAAATAAAGTCCATACAAGTGGGAAAGGAGAATACAGTAGGCATACCTATTGAAAATAGACACTCAAAATAAATGTTATTCAGTGTCATGGGTGTCCCCAAATCTACCCTAATAAGAGTTGGTCATGGCGTAAGATTGACTATTTGAATAAAAATATAATTAATAAGATTAACCATTTGATTAAAAATATAATTAATGCAAATCATACATATTCATTAATCGCTTTCTTTTATCAAATGATCAATCTTAAGTTGGGGCAAACTCTTATTCAAGTAAAACCAAGGTATTCATTCTTCAAGGGCTTTTATTTTGAACAACTCTGATTTTCAATAGGTGAGCTTCAGTGAGGATTTTCATTCCTTGAGATGAGGATTTCTCTAAGTCAAAGCCTCATAGGATATGAACTCGCAATTCACATTAAGAGACACATATATGGGTCCGTCTTCCACTAGAATTCCTGACTGGAATTCCTGATGTTGGAAATTCATAGATGTAGTGTAGTGGCTTGACCTTTTGACAATTACAAATGCCATGTTTTTTTGTTAGATTTTCGAATTTCAACCACCTAAAAAGTCTAAATTGACTTTTGAATTTCCTAGAATTCCAACCTCATTGCACTTACAAATGCCATGTTTGTTTTGTTAGATTTCCGAATTCTAGCCACCTAAAAAGTCAAAATTGACTTTTGAATTTCCTGGAATTCCAACCTTGTTGCATTTTGCTATAATTTCTAAATGCTCCACCCATCCAAGAGAATCATTCAGGAACTCCGCCCCACAGATTAGCTTTTAGAAAATTTGAAATTCTTAAGAAACATGCCAATAGTATTCGAATTTCTGTATTTGAGGCTCACCTAAGCAAGTGAGTGCCATGAAGATAAATTGGTTTGAAAAATGTAAAGGATATAGTGAGAGAGAGACAGAGAGAGATAAGGACGACGAGTTATGCAAGTTTGTTTGAATTGAGTGATGTCAAGAGAGAATAGAAATGGAGAGAAAAAGATACGAGGTTGAGAGAGAGGTGAGGAGAATGGAGAAATAGCAAGACATGGAGAGAGACAAAGGAATAAGGAGAAAGATAAATGGATGTGGAGAGAGAGAGATTGACAGGGTTCAATAGAGAAAGTAAGTTAAGAGAACGAGAGAGGTGAGAAGTGTAAGATCCCAACCTTAATTGATGTGTTTAGTTGCTAATTAAGTGTGTTTAGACTGGTAATTAAGTAGGTTTACTCGTTGGATTAGTGGGTTAATGGTTTTAAGAGTTTTTGGACCAAGTCTGATGGGCTAGTTTGTAATCTCGGAAAAGCTTGAGAGGCTGTCTATAGAAATTTTGGGCTTGTTCGGTAGAGGAAAGTATTTGGGAATTTTTTTGTGAATTGAAGGATGTGTAACCTTTCAGTGTCTAGAAAGTCCCAGATTTTTCTTAAATTGTTCACCAAGTTATGTGAGAATGGAATTTTGGTAATTTGGTAAAACTCCAATTTACATAAGAGAGCTCGATTCTCATCTTAGCTTCTTCCTTCGATCCTCTCTTCCTTCTTCTTGTTCCTCTCAACAAGCAAGCTCCATCTCCCACTTGGCTTTACGCTCCCTCTCAACCAAGCTCTATTGTCTCTATTTCTTCTTCCCCTTGATCCTCTAGGTAAGTTTTGTTAGATTGTATGACCACAATCTAGTGGATAATACGGATAAATTGATTTATTTCATTAGTTAATTGATATTTTCATGTTCTTTACTCATGAGAAGAATGATATTTTATTCTATGTTTGCACATGACCAATACAAAATGACATGATGGCTCATGAGATGAACCGGAGCCCACAAGTATATTAGATGTGATCCATATCTTTTGATGAGATTCACATATAGGAGACATATATCACAAATCTTATACTTAAAACTGGGATCACTATGAGATAGTGTGATATGTCTCAGTTATCAAAGTATAAGATTCTGGATCATTGTGCTGGCACATTGGATGTACTGAAAGACTATGAGTAGCACCTTGTACAAATCTATTTTTTTTTATTAAAGGACTGCTCTCATAATTTCCAAACAATAGGCTTTTAATCCTGAGAGATTAATGAACTCAAGTTTCTACTATAAATTTACTGAGTCATCAATGAGTGAGGCCGCCAATTGTAGGTCAACACCTCGATGTCTTGCTCAAGATGGAATTTATCCTCATAAATATCCCCTTGTACTAAGTAATGGATTTTATCATTAGTGAGTGCGCATCTATCTCAATTAAGAGTTAATTGGATGGTACTGATTATTACTGTGATTAATTGGGTCACAAGGATAATAAGAGATGGATCCAATTTGGTTGGACATTTTTGTTCCAATATATCTATGAATATAATTGGTGAAGGGGCATACTTGTAGTAATTGGGAAGTTTAGGGTCTTCTTGTAATTATTCCTAAGACTAGAGTGCAAATGCATTTAATTAGTAGACTTATTTGTAATTAACTATGGGTCTGAAGTTCATATGAGATGTGGGGTCCAGATTCCTAGTTAGAGCCAGATTCGAAGGAATCCCTAGTGGTCCCTATGCTAACCCTAATAAGAGAACGTTACTAATTCCATTAGAACTCTTAATTAAAGGAAGAGTATGATACTTACTAAGAATAGAAGTGCTACTTCTAATCTTGGTCTAAGAGGAGGTGTGCCATAAACTATAAATTAAAGGTGAGGTTTAGAGATCTATGTACACAACAATTACCCCTCAAGTTCCTCTCTCTCTTTCTCCTCGCTCTCCTCTGGTTTCCTACTAAAGATCTAAGGTTTTTTTCTACTTGGAGATCCCACCAATCTCCTTTAGAAGTTCTCTATGAGCGTCGTAGCTTGGAAGAACGCATAGGCAAAGGAGATCAAAGTTTGCGAAAAGATTTTTTCGTAGAAACCAACTTCTCGATTAGAGTACAACCAAGCTGCAAAGGTATAGATCTACTATTTATTTGAATTAGTAGATCTAGTTATGCTTGTTGTTTCTTGATCTACTTAATGGATGTTTGATCTTAATTCATGAGATTAAGGTTTTAGATCTTGGGCTTCGGTTCTTGGTCTTATGGATATTTGATCCCTGCATCAAATGGGTCAAAAGTTTTGAATACTTATCCATGAGGCCCACCTGCTTCCAACAAATTTCTCCTTATTCTCTTCCTTCTCTTGCTTATAATTTCCATTAGCTACTAGGGTTCTTGCATGCAAGCCTCAATGGCTTCATTCTCTAGGTTTTGGTTGTTGGAAGTTAAGATTGGTTTGGTTTTGGAGATTTGGGTTTTAGAGGAGAGGATTTGCTAGAGTCTTCCTAATTTCAAGTTATTTCTTTGAGGTTAAATATAAGGCAAGTAAACAACTAGATTAAACTTTCATGCACATTATTTTCCTTAATAATTCTTGCTAGTACTCAAGTCAGAGACTCATCTCAAGCTCAGTTTTGTGTTTTTAAACCAATTGCAAGATTATGTGGACCCCAGTTTTGAAAGTCCATAGAATTGTGTTATCTATAATTTTATAAGGGCATGATATGCTCAAAAATTCTATAGATATATTGGCCTTGGTGAATAGGGGAATTCTCCTTTGAATCAAATCAAATTCGGACACCAGGTGAAGCATGTTTCGGGTAGCTGAAGAGACCTTCAGCTAACTGATGGAGCTTGTCGGTTGCTTAACCCAAGAACCATTTTTGCAAGTTAAGGGACTTCAATTAGCCAATGAGACAATTCGGCTAACTGAAGAAGTCCATCGTTGCCCGACCCAAGAGCATACTTTATAAGTTTGATTCAGTTGCTAGCCAAGCAAGTCCTTCGGCTAGCCGGGGACCCAAGGTTTCCCTTGGTTTGAGAACCTTGAACTTATAATTTCTATCATGGAATGGAGCTCTTAAGCTTGTTCAATAATGTTTAAGGGAGACCAAAGGTAATTGGTGTTTGAGCTTGATATTTACCTAAATATTGCCCTGAATAATATGTGAAGAGCAATGCTAAGTCAATGGTGTGTTGGCATAGAACCTTTGATGTCAAATACCTTCAGTAGCGCCAGAAAGATAATAAGTCATTGACACCATGGATTCTATGGATACATAAGTTGAATTGTGTTATTCTTGCATGTAGACGGTGAGATCTAAGACCTAGTTTTGGTATTGTAAATGCTCCTTTCCTACCTTTTCTTGCCAGGTTTTGTTTATATTAGAACACCTTAAGATTTGTAAAGGACTACTTATTGGAAATGTGCATTTTGATAGTATGGTTTGTTATGTTGATATGTATGTCTATAACTCATAGTTGTCAATTCGTTTCGGACTTCATTTTGGTCTAGCCTCCAAAATAAAATACTTCGGAATTTTGTTGAAACTTTTCGGAATTACTTTTCGAAAAAATAAAATAAATAAATATAAATGTAAAAATATAAAAAAATTATAAAACACAATTAAAATTCTAATATTGCTTGACTGGGCACTTCAAGAGATTTGAACCCATCTAACGGATATGACATACTTTTAATTAAAACAATGTTGAAACATGTTGAGGTGGACCATTCATCATTGAAACGTGTTGAGTGGTCCATGCATTAGTGAAAGGCGTTGAGATCTCAACTCCCAAGTTTAGAGAACACACAAAATGAGAAAAAAGGTCGTGGTTGTCTGCAGTTTGCCCTTCTATCCTTTTCCCAAATCGGCTTGTAATTGAAAAGCAAACGATTGGAGATAGAGCTGCCCCTTTCTCACGATCGACTGCCGTGACGCTGTCGGAGCTATCGTCGAAACAACTGGAGATGGAGCTAGACTTATGGAGCCTTGTACTCTTCTCTCTCCCTCTCTTCTTCTTCTTCTTCTTCGTTTCTTTGCTGCCTTTTTTCTTTTCTTCTTATTCTTTCTTCTTTTCTCTGCAATCTAATATTGATATAAAAATATGTATTCCTTAACTTTTCGAACATACCGGCCGAAATCTCATATCTTGGATGAAAAATTGCATTTCGGCCGATACAGACTGAAATTTGGAACAAAGATTTTATCCATTTTGGCCGAAACAAAATATAATTGACAACTATGTATGGCTCCGTTACAAGAAGGCAATAGAAGTGGTTGCATATGACTTGGTTATGTAGAGACATGATTGTATGGGGAAAGGTACGTCTGTAGCTCACCGACTTCCCTACGAAAAGGAAATAGAAGGGTTTGCTTATGGCATGGGTGAGAAGAATGTGCCTAAATCCCATATTGGTATTGCTTTTGTCTTTGCTTTGCTCTTCACTACGATCACGATATATTGCCATGTGATTTTCTGTTTTGTTTAGGATATTAATGATGCATATAATTGCCTTATATGATTTTTTAATGTTTCTTGTGTGGGGTCGCTTCCAATTGACAGATTTGCGTGGGGCCACTCCCCAATTTTAGGATAGTTCCTGGCCTCGGTGTTACCCAGCTCGGTAGAGACACCAGGTCGGGGAAGCTCGGAGCCCATCTCGGCGACCACGTTTGCAGGTGCCCACCTCAGTCTCGGCCTTAGCTTGATCTCGGCCCGCTTGTCATTCAGCCATAAATGCGACCATAAATGCGCTGCCATGGCGGTAAACGACGAATTGACAAATAGAGTGGGCGCCGGACCTAGATAAGTGGCAAGCCTTATCAAAAGGTCACATCCGCAGGCATAGGGGAATGGCCCGATGGGACGTTCCCTTTTCACCTACCCCACTAAGGAGAGAAAGTACATGCTGATGGGACTTCCATCTCCCCCTAAGGGCCCAGTCCGATGATGACTCTCACGTCTATATAATGCATGAAGAAAAACTACAAGAGGTATGCAACAAATTTGCCCTCCATACTCTTTCTTCCTTATTTTCCCTCAGTTACCAAACTAACTCAGGCATTGGAGTGCCTTCGGTTGCCTACAGCCAGGAGCTCTAACCTTTGTTTTTCCTTTCAGATTACCGGAGGCCGATCCTTTCCCAAAATCATCAAATCAAGAGTTTAATCCTCTTTTAACCAAGTCCATAAATTTTAGGCACTTATAGTTGGCGCCGTCTGTGGGAATAGGATATTTGCCAAAAGCCATGCCTCCAAAAACCAGGAACGGCGGCGAGGGATCGTCAAAATCCCGAAAAGCGTCATCCTTTCCACCACCGGAACAACCACCGTTACCGTCATTTTCGCGACCAGAGCCGCAGCCTCAGCCGCTCCAGTCGTTACCTCCAGTGGTGCCCACCAGCGCTCACTCTGTTATTCTTCCCCCTCCGGGTCCAACGAAGGTTCCCCCCGTCCTACAGGAGCTGAGCTGTTGGCGATTCCCCGCCAAAGAAGATCCGGAGGAAAATCTGGTCTCGTGTACGTAGAGGGTGTTTTCCAGTCGAACTCCTCGTCCCGACCTGTGACAGCGCTCCCCCGGCGTGACGACTGCCATATGGCTCCTCACCCCCTAGATGCTCAGCCCCCCGAGGGTCCACAGCAGAATGTTTCCCCATCGGATCCTCGACGACGGGACAAAACCCCTGTCAAGGCAAAATCTCATCACTCCCATCGTCACATTCACAATGATGCTCAGTCCTTTCATCGAGCCCATGAAGAATGACCCTCTGCTTGAAGAGCTCAAGGCCCAAAATCGGGTCCTCCAAGAAAAAGAGGAGTTGATTCGTCATCTCCAAGAGCAGCTTAAGGCAAACGAAAGGAAGACTCTTATTCCACCTCTCGGACGACAGCAGAACCATCCGGACAGCCGAG
The DNA here is from genome assembly GCA_038049695.1 of Cinnamomum chago. Lineage (NCBI taxonomy): Eukaryota > Viridiplantae > Streptophyta > Magnoliopsida > Laurales > Lauraceae > Cinnamomum > Cinnamomum chago. Next base: position 39,513,602 of record CP142453.1, on the reverse strand, counting down.
ACTTGAGGCAAGTCCTCAACAACAGAAGAATAAGGCTCGAGCAGCAGCCATCTACGTAGCAACCTCGGGGGGTCGCATCGCGAGCCGGAGTCTCCAAGGCTAGAGAACACCACAGGCCTGAGGGAACTGCTCGACCACTACGTCAAATAACAGGTCCAGGCCCGGATGGCCGAGATCGGCTTCACCAGAGACCGATCGGAGGCCTGCGATGCAGAAGACCAGGGCATGTCCCCCTTCTCCCAAGAAATAAAGGACTTATCTCTTCCAGAGAGATTCAGCGTCCCAAGGTTCGTCCTCTATGACGGGACCTCGGACCCAGAAGCGCACCTCCGGCATTTCACTCAGCGGATGTCGGTTTGGGGGGACGTCGGCCACTGAACTGCAGGGTCTTCTCCTCCAGTTTAGGCGACCTCCCACTCCCATGGTTCTGCACGCTCCCTGGAGGGTCGGTCTCAAGCTAGCGGCAGCTCTGAAGCTCCTTCGTTGAGAAGTTTCAAGCGCACCGAGTCATCCCGAAGACGGGTGGCAACCTCATGGCAATCCGAATGAAGGACGATGAAAGCATCACTGCATTCGCCAGAAGATTCTGGACGATCTATAGCCAGATCACGGACGCCAAAGATGGCGTCGCAATCATGTGTTTTCGGCAGGCCTTGCTCCCAGGCAATGAGCTCCGCAAAGACCTGGTCCGAACCCCCGTGACCACGATGAAAGCGCTGATGGCTAAGGTGAATCAATACATTGAGCAGGAAGAGGACGAAGCTCGAGGCAACGAGCGGTTCGGCCTCCTGCAAAAGGGTCAAACCTCCAGAGGAGAAGGGATGTTCCCCAAACAGAAGCCAGATAAGAAGAGGGCCATCGCCAATTCGGCGACCTTCTCAACCTCCTTCTCAGGTAGCAGCAAGAGACCGAAGTTCAAGCCGGCCGGAGATCCTTACAGGGCCGTCAGTGTTATCTTCAAGGAGCCCATCTACAGACTCCTCGGCAAAATCAAAGTAGAACCTTATTTCCAGTGGCCGTAGCCGATGAGGGGCGACCCATCCACCTGAGACCGGAGCAAGAACTGCTCTTACCACCTCGAGAAGCTCGTCAGGGACGGGCACCTTCGAGAGTACGTCAAGGAGGGGGAGAGGATCAACCAAGCTTAGCAGCGCGCCCCACCTAGTGCAGATCAAGACATCGACGAGCCGACGAGTATCATTAACGTCATTGACCTGGCCCTTGCTCCCAATAGAGGAAGTACTCAAGCTCGCTCAGAAGCCCGGAGGGCCTCCCATGGCAAACAGGTGATGTCGGTCGAGCTAGAGCCTGCGCCGAAGAAAGCTAGGAAGGAAAAACCCAAGATCTGGTTCTCGGACGAGGACCTAGGAGGGGTCCAGCTCCCCCACAACGACGCACTCGTCCTCACCTTGCGGCTGAACAATTACACTGTGAAGCGCGTCCTTGTAGATCCAGGGAGCTCATCCGAGATCCTCTACTTTAGCTGTTTCAAGCAACTCGGCCTGACCGAGTCTGATCTGCAGGAAGCCCGCGTCCCCTTAGTAGGCTTCAATGCCAAGTCGGTGTATCCCAAGGGAAGGGTCTCGCTCGAAGTTCGAATAGGAGGTGCCACAAAGATAGCCGACTTTATGGTGGTGGACGCACCGTCTCCTTACAATGTAATAATGGGGCGTACTTGGCTGCATGCCATGGAGGCAGTACCTTCAACCTTTCACAAGAAGCTCAAGTTCCCGCTAGAGAAGGCCAGAGGGGTGATCGAGATCATAACCATACGGGGAGATCAGCAGATGGCCAGACAGTGCCTTACGGCCGTAGTGCCTGGCGAAATAGAGGCGCAGAGAGTGTATATGGCCGAACTCGAGGCCGAGCTCGATGACGTCGGTCGATCGGCAGAGCAGAAGAGCATAGAAGAATTCACCGAGGTCAGGATCAATTCCGATGACCCCGAGCGATATTTCCTACTGGGAAGCCGCTCCCCGACAACGAGAGGTCCGAGCTGCTCGACTTCCTACTGCAGAATAAATACGTCTTCGCCTGGACTCCATACGATATGCCTGGGATCGACCCCGAAGTCATATGCCACAAACTAAACGTGGACCCCGGACACAAGCCCATAGTGCAAAAAGCCCACCAAACAGGGGTCCCGCAGACAGAAGCGGTCGTTGAAGAAGTAGATAAGCTCCTCGAGGCCGGAGCGATCCACGAAGTGCATTATCCGAAGTGGCTGGCCAACACAGTGGTGGTCAAGAAGAAGAACGACAAATGGAGGGTCTGCGTGGACTTCGCCGACCTTAATAAAGCTTGCCCCAAGGACAGCTTCCCGCTCCCGAAGATCGACCAGATGATCGATGCCACCGCGGGACATTATAGGATGAGTTTTCTCGACGCCTACTGAGGTTACCACCAGATCCCCATGCATGGGCCTGATGAGGAGAAAACTGTATTCATAACACCTCGAGGCATCTACTGTTAAAAAGTGATGCCCTTTGGGTTAAAGAATGCTGGGGCAACATACCAAAGGCGGGTTACGAAGATGTTTCAAGCGTAGCTGGGGAAGACGATGGAGGTCTACATCGATGACATGGTTGTCAAGTCTAAAAAGTCGCAGGACATTTGGCAGACCTACGCCAGACATTCGCCATCCTCAGAAAGTTCCATCTTAAACTGAATGCCTTCAAGTGTGCGTTTGGCGTCGGATCCGGCAAGTTCTTAGGAAGCCTGGTGACCCGGAGAGGGATCGAAGCTAATCCAGAGCAGATTTCAACAATCCAGGCGACTCAGAGCCCGACCTCGGCAAAGCAAGTTCAGAGACTCACGGGGATGGCCGCTACACTCAATCGCTTCATTAGCCGAGCTTCGGACAAATGTCGCCCCTTCTTTCAACTCCTGAAAAAGAACTCCAAATTTCAGTGGACCCCTGAGTGTGATCAAGCACTAGAGAGACTCAAGGATTACCTTTCCTCACCACCACTGCTGTCCACTCCAACACAAGGTGACCTCCTTTATCTCTATCTAGCGGTCTCGGACCATGCAGTGAGCTCGTTATTAGTCAGAGAGAACGACAAGCAGCAGCAACCCATTTACTACACGAGCGAAATCCTGCTCGACGCCGAGACCAGGTACCTTCCACTCGAGAAACTTGCGCTGGCACTTGTCAGTGCCTCTCGCAAACTCTCCCACTATTTCCAGACATACACAGTGGTGGTTGTCACAAAACACCCGCTCAAATCCCTTTTTCGAAAGGCGGACTTATCCGGAAGAATCTCCAAATGGGCAGTCGAACTGGGGCAATTCGATATCCAATATCAACCCAGGACGATGATCAAAGTACAAATTCTGGCAGACTTCATTGTCGAGTTCACTTCTCCTAGTTCGGCACTGACCTCGCTCGATACCAAATTGGGGGGCGATAAGGACAATGAGGGAGCCGAGACCGAGGAAGACCGATCTTGGAGATAATTCCTTGAGTCGGCCTGGAAGGTCTTCGTCGACGGATCCTCAACATCCAGAAGGGCTGGCGCTGACATAGTCCTCCAATCTCCAGAGGGCCTAGTCATCGAGCATGCCCTGACCCTTGATTTCAAAGCCTCCAACAATGAAGCAGAGTACGAGGCACTGATTGCGGGCCTCGATAGCGCAAAAATCCTGGGGGCACGACGGCTAGTAGTCTTTAGCGACTCCCAGTTGGTGACGAACCAGCTAAGCGGAGACTATCAAGCCCGTGACAAAAGGATGGTAGCTTACTTAGCCCACACAAAGCAGCTCCTCTCCCAGTTTGAGAAAGCAGAAGTCAAGCAAATCAGCAGAGAGTCCAACTGCCATGCAGATGCCCTCGCCAACTTAGCCTCTGCCGTAGAAGTAGGAAAAAGAAGAACAGTTGACGTGGAGACGTTGAAAAAACCAAGTGTAGAGCTCCTTCCACCTCGGCAAGTCCTGTGCGTTGATCTCGATCCAAGTTGGATGGATCCGATCATAGCATTCTTAAAAGAAGATAAACTCCCTGAAGACAAAAACGAAGCCCACAAGATCAAAGTGAAAGCAGCTCATTTTTTGCTATCCCCAGATGGGAAGCTCTATAGAAAGTCCTTCACGGGACCATATCTCCAATGTGTCCACCCAAGCAAGGTTGAAGACTTCCTTTTTGAAATTCACGAGGGAATCTACGGAAGTCATATCGGAGGCAGATCACTAGCATACAGAGTCATCAGTCAGGGCTATTGGTGGCCCTATATGCAGAAGGATGCCCAGCTCTACGCCAGGAAATGTGAAAAGTGTCAGAAGTTCTCCCACTCTCTGCACCAACCGGCGCAGGACTTGAGTCCTCTCTCCAGCCCATTGCCCTTCGCTCAGTGGGGGCTAGACATCGTGGGACCTCTTCACCAGACTCTAGGAAACAAGAGGCGGTTGATAGTGGCCACTGATTATTTCACCAAATGGATAGAGGCAGAAGCTTTATCCTCCATCACCGAGCATGATACAAATAATTTTGTATGGAAGAACATTGTCACAAGGTTTGGGGTCCCCCGAGCTCTGGTCTCGGACAACGAGACCCAGTTCGACTGTAACTTCTTTAAAAACTTCTGCCAAGAGCTCGGTATCAGGAACCTCTACGCAACCCCGGCCTATCCACAGAGCAATGGACAAGCAGAAATCTCAAATAAGGTGGTACTAGACGGATTCAAAAAGAGACTCGCCAGAGCTAAAGGCAGGTGGGTAGAAGAATTACCAAGTGTCCTTTGGGCGTACAGGACCACCCCGAGATGATCCACTTCGGCAACCCCTTTCTCCCTAGCCTACGGGATGGAAGCAGTGATCCCTCTTGAGGTCGACCTTTCGACCTTGAGATCGGATCTCTTCGACCAAGGGCAAAATGAAGTAAATCTGGCCAAAGAGCTCGACTTGGCAGAAGAGCGGAGGGAAGCAGCATCTGTCCGCCTGGCTTTCTATCAGCAACAGTTATCTAGGGGATACAATCAGAGGGTCAAAGAAAGAAAGTTCTCGATCGGGGAACTGGTCTTAAAGAGAGCACTTCCAGCAGACAAAGATCCTAACGAAGGCAAGCTCGCACCAAACTGGCTTGGACCTTTTAAGGTGGTCTCGGCATCCGGGAGAACGACTTATATACTTGAGAGCATGGATGGTAAAGAATTGCCACGACCGTGGAATGCCACGCACCTCAAGAAACACTATTTCTAAATGTACCCAAATGATAAGTCAATAAAAGAAGGATCTTATGGAAAATGAGTGCCTTGTCTCTTTCAAGTTGTGAATCAAGGCTCCGATCGCAGGACCAGCCTCCTCGAGTTCGGTCGTTGGGCCAACTCCCAAGGCTCCGGTCACAGGACCAGCCTCCTCGAGTTCGGTCATTGGACCGACTCTCAAGGCTCCGGTCGCAGGACCAGCCTCCTCAAGTTCGTTCGTTGGGCCAACTCCCAAGGCTCCGGTCACAGGACCAGCCCCCTCGAGTTCGGTCGTTGAACCAACTCCCAAGGCTCCGGTCGCAGGACCAGCCTCCTCGAGTTCGGTCATTGGACCAACTCCCTGGCCCCCCCTTGGATCAAGAACGGAATCAGCTGTTTTATGTCGCTCATAAGTCGCGGAACTCAGTCTACCTTTAGGCTTGGCCGAACCCCCCAAGTTATAAAAATTGGCAATACAACTCCGGTTCGATTATGAAAACTTACCTCCAGCAATAAGGTCACACCCCAGGGTATGAGTATGAGCTAACTACAAGGTCTTTTAATAAAGCGGTTCCCTTGGAAGCATATTATTAAGTCTCGGTCTTATGGATTCACCGATCTCAGCCACTTGAAGATACGGAGAATTGATCAGTGATAGGGGGCCTCAATTTCGTTCAATGTCTTTCTCAGGATTAGAAGATTAAGTCCCGGTCTTATGGATTCACCGATCTCAGCCACTTAAAAGATTTGGAGGATTGATCAGTGACAGGGGGCCTCAATTTCGTTCAATATCTTTCTCGAGATTAGAAGATATGTTTATACACACGCCATTGCCATAAAAAATGGAAAGACAACTGAAGAAGTAAAAGAAAATTATTTTTCATTAATGGAGGAAAATAATTACATAGTTCTGTACACTAAAAAAAAGAAGAGAAAAAGACATTATTTTTCTGGCATTGCGGCTTTATCCACAGGAGGGACGAACGAAGCAGGGTCAGGAGCGCCTGGGGTCTCGAGCGGAGGAGCCACGGAGGAGGCTTAGGCCTGGTCTCCTTCGGCAGGAGTCGGGGGCGGAGGAGTGGGGCTCGAGGCTTCAGAAGGGGCTTCTAGAGCGTTGGAGTTGGGCTCTGACTATGGACTGGGTATGACATATTGGAATTGGGGAAGGTTCGTAAATATGGGGTCATCCTCAGGGACCCATACTCCCGAAGCGCTTCCCTGCATCTCATCTCATACAGAACAAGGCTCAAGTCCTTGTTCTGAGCCACATACTCCGCCGACGCCCAATCCACTCCTTCTTTATAAGCATTAGCGGCCTGGGCTCGCAAAGTGGATTCGGCATCGGCCCGCTCCTTTCTAGAAGACTCGAGCTCGACTTCTTTTCCAACCAGGTCAGTCTCTTTCTTTGCGAGCTTGGTCTCTAGTTCGTGCACCTTCTTCTCCTTGACCTCGGTCGCGCCTTTCAAGTGCCTAGTTTTAGCTCGCAACTTGATGATCTCGGCCTTCGCCGTTTGTCGCTCCGTTGCGAGCTCGGCGATCTTCTCCTCCGCCTTTTTTAGCTCTCCTGCACTGGCTTCCTGGGCCTCTCCCATCCTCTTCCTTTCGGCGTCGATCTCGATGACCCGTGAAGCTTTCTTCTCCGTCCTCTCCAGTATTATTTGAAGCCTTTGCAAGTGTTGCAAAGAAAAAGGGGGGGAGGGGGGGGAGGTTAGAACGAGCAACCGAGGCATAGTGCTTAAAAAAGACGGAGAGAACTGGGAATTACCTCAATCGATGCCTTCATCGTCAGTAGATTAGGCTCAGCTGCGGCTTTATTGTGCTTCTCCATGTCCCTGGGGAGAGGGCAGGCCTTGGCAACTGCCGAGATCGTCCCATTAGTGGTCCCCATCCGGTACTCCACGTTCAAAGGCCGGCCGGGGTTGACCTCGCGGTCGAGCCTGAAGGGGGGCGGTTTGACAAGCTGGAGCTGTAGGGCCGCTCTAGAAGTTTGCTCCTTCTCGCCCCCCATGCGATGCCTCTTTTCAGGAGGGGGCCTCTCACCCTCCTTCCCGGCCTCGGCGACCCGTGGCCGAGCTTCCTTGGGCGGCTCCTCCGACCTCCCTCTCTTCTCCTGCTGCGGGCCTCGCATGCCTTTGTCTTTTGCGGAGGAGGAGGCCCCAGCTGTGCCTGAGGGACTGGAGGGGGCGCTGGCCGAGGAGCCCTGGGTGGCACCAGACTTGCGGGGGGCACACCTTGGAGCGGGAGGAGCTCGGCCTTTGAGGACCAAGGGTCCCAGGTCATTCAAAGGGGGACGTTGCCGGTCCATTTTTTCTTCCTGGTCTTGGGCGGAGGGGTTATCTTCACCGACCCGGGTTGGACTGGAGGGCTCCGAGACTTGGCCACTGGTCTCCGCAAGGGCGAGCACGATCTGCCCTATCGGCTCAAGGGGGATCTCGGCGGTCTTCCTGGTATAAGACTGGTACCGAGGTTTGTACTGGAGCAGCGAGAAGGTGGCCCGATCGTTTTGGTCGTGGTATTGGTAGATTTTCTTAAGCCAAGCGTCGTTCCTCTTCCAACGATCGAGGCTGGTGTCCTTCCTCCTTCGCTGAATACCTGCACAAAAGACAGAAGACATCAGCTTGGCGAATCAGCAGTAAAACAACACAAATAGCCCGGGGAAACGGGTATTTACTCGGAAGGGTTCCCAGGTCTCCGTGGAACCTGGATTCTCCGCTCCACCTCGGTCTCGGTCACCTCGAACTCCTAGTTTCTCGAGGCTAGCAGGAGGTCCTCCCCGGCATACTTGCTCGAGTCCTCCAGGGCGTTGATCAGGGGTCGGCGCCTCGCCTTCACCCTAAGGTAATACGAATCCTCGCCCCCTGCGGATTTACAGATGTCATAGACATCCTCTATATCGTGCACGCTGAGGTTAATGTCGAGGACTCGGTTCAACTCCGCCACGCTCATAATTATTTTGAACCCATTTGGCATTAGTTGGAAGGGGCAGAGCCGCCACGAGCTAAGGCAGGATCGGAGAAGTGGGTGAACAGGGAACCTAACCCCACCTTCGATTACAGACACCAGAGGGAAATGCATCCATTTCTTGAATTGGGTGAGGCCGTCAAAGAGGCCCTGGAGGTCGTCAGGCTTCACCAGAACGTCATCTGGTATCTCGTACGCCCTCCTGAGTCCCTCCAGAGCTTGGAGGCTCTCTAACCAGTGGCTGTAAATTCCCATTTCCTACAGGCCAGAAAGGAGCAGAGAGCAAGGAAGAAGGGACAAGACCTAGAAACCCTAGGGGACAGAAACCTTCTAGACAAAAGGCAGAAGAGGTAAGAGGAGGATAAGGAAAAAGAAAACTCACAGAGGGAATGTAAGGGTTTTCAAGAGTGAAAGTCTCCGGGTTTGTTGAGGTTCTGATTTCAGCAGAGCGTCTTCTTCAGCAGAGTTTTCTTTCAAGCGAAAGCAAAGATAAAGGAAGAAAGGAGAGAGTGCATCCCTATTTTATAGAAGGACGCACCTCTTAAATGTCACGCGTGCGAGGCAACGCTTCGGACTCTCCACGCGACACTTCGATCCCAATAAACAACCAGACGGAAGGTGACACGTGGCACCACCAGTTCATCTCCCACAATAACTCTGGTACATTATTTATCACCTCGGGCATACGAAACGACGTCCGCATGCCCACCTTGGTGAAATAATTATGATACCATATTTATTACCTAGGGCAAACGAAACGGCATTATAATGAGGATCACACGTCAACAAGAGGCGTCAAGACGGGGGCTAACACATCCTTTCAATCTCAGCTCCCGACCTCAGAGAGAACACTAAGAGGTCGAGAGCTAGGGGGCAATTGTGTGGGGTCGCTTCCTAATGACAGATTTGCATGGGGCCACTCCCCAAATTCAGGATAGTCCCTGGCCTCGGTGTTACCCAGCTCGGTAGAGACTCCAGGTCGGGGAAGCTCGGAGCCCATCTCGGTGACCACGTCTGCAGGTGCCCACCTCGGTCTCGGCCTTAGCTTGATCTCAGCCCGCCTGTCATTCAGCCATAAATGCGACCATAAATGCGCTGCCATGGCGGTAAACGATGAACTGACAAATAGAGTGGGCGTCGGACCTAGATAAGTGGCAAGCCTTATCTCAAGGTCACATCCGCATGCATAGGGGAATGGCCAGATGGGACGTTCCCTTTTCACCTACCCCGACTAAGGAGAGAAAGTACATGCTGATGAGACTTCCATCTCCCCCTAAGGGCCCAGTCCGATGATGACTCTCACGTCTATATAATGCATAAAGAAAAACTACAAGAGGTATGCAACAAATCTGCCCTCCATACTCTTTCTTCCTTATTTTCCCTCAGTTACCAAACTAACTCAGGCATCGGAGTGCCTTCGGCTGCCTACAACCAGGGGCTCTAACCTTTGTTTTTCCTTTTAGATTACCGGAGGCCGATCCTTTCCCAAAATCACCAAATCAAGAGTTTAATCCTCTTTTAACCAAGTCTGTAAATTTTAGGCACTTACATTTCTAGTGTTAATTATATTCTTATATGATCCTTCTTAGTCGTAGATATTGTTAACATTCTGGCAATTTCCCGTCTTTAATTCTATATTGATGCATCTTGGAATATAATTTTATCTTGCTTACTTGATGGGTTTATTCGTAAACCTAAAACTACACTTGGCATTGTAGGCCTTTGACCCGAAGATTGAGGCGGTCGTGGAGGAACTATAGAGTATGGCTGAGTGGAGTGCATAAGATGTGGTTTAGGACATCGTGCTAGTGTGAGAGATTACGCCATATCTTTTGTAAATTTTAATTGCCTTTTCTTTTGTTGTCCTTAGAATTGTAATAAATATATTTTGTGAATGCTCAACTTTAATATCTTTTAATGCATCATCTCAGGCCCTGTTTGGCAAGTCTTATCTATACAAAATAGATCTGTTTCAAATGAACCCATTTGAAGTAGATGTTTTAAAAATAATCTGTTTGGTATCAGAAAAATATTTGATTGAAATAGATCTTTTTAATGCAATGGATGAAAGTTTTTCATAAATATCTCGAGATTCATAAGGAATCAAGCATTGAGATTTGACGCCATAGCCGTGTTTAGTCTTGCAAAGAGAATTACCAGTTTAGATCTTGCATTTAGGGCCCACGGATTTTTAAAAATAGATAAAACTTTTTGACCCTTTTTGCAAATATCTCAAAATCAATGATAATCCAATGACTAGAATTTTGACCCATAGTCGTGCCTGGTCTTCTTAATATATTCAATGGTTTGGATCATGATTTATGGTCTTAGAACTTAAAAAAAAAAAAAATCGGATTGCCTGTTTACCCTTTCAAAACCCAATCAGTCATGCATGGTACATCAACGGCCGACAACATTTTATTAATTTTATCAAGATCCACTTGGAATAGAGGCATATTTGTTTTGGGTCATAGCCATTTTTGACCTTTCAAATCGGATCATCGGTTCGGATTGTGATTATGGGGCCCATAGTGTCAACAAAGTTAGATAAAATGCTCCACATTTTTCTATAATATCTCAAGATCAGAGTTTGATCAACGGCTGAAATTTGGACCACTAGCTGTATTTAGCCTTGTCAATACTTCCAACGGATTGGATCATCATCTAGGGGCCCAGAATTTAAAAATAAATGAAACCCACGGTCATAAAAAAAGGACGCTCATATTCACTATAGCTGAAGAGTCTGTCTGCTTCAGTGGATATTGTCTGTTTCAATTCCATTGATTTTTGGTGCTGTCTCAAATAGAGGGAATACCTCTTTATGTAGTTCACAAACGGTCTACACCCACTTTCAATCAGTTTTAAGAGAAATAGAGGTAGAAACTAGAGATGCGAAACACCACCTTAGAGTTTTGTTATACTTTGCCTTGGTTAGTTTACAGTTTGTTGCGTGAAAATTTTGAAAATGAAGTGTTTAATTCACAAAATTCAGACACATAAAATTAAGAGAGACTTTTAATCATTTTTCAAATTTGTATTACATGGGCTCACGCTCTAGGCCTCATAGATGCAAGTTTCTTACAAATCTCATTATTTATAACTCCTCCATCGAGCCTTAAATGGTTTCAAACTGAACAAAAATACAGAAACTCGAACAAAACATGAAAAATGATGCAAAAACAGATTTTGTAAGCCCATGTCCGACAGTTCTACATTTGGCCGGACATGGCTCCCTATTTGCTAATTTTCCTTTTCTTCTCTTCTGTTCTCTCCCAGACTTGGATTCTAAGTTCTTACTACTCCTCTGCCATTGATTTGGAATGGGTTTACCAGGTGGTTTGGTGGATGGAGTTTGATTTTGACTAACAGTGATCTTTGAAATTCATCACTTATATTTTAAGGACTGTTTTTGTACAATCTAAGGGAGTTGTTGGTTTTTTGTGCCAGCGAATGCCCAAGATTGTATTACTCTGGGTCATTATTTGTGGAGAACCAAAATGAAGTCTATGAGGGCATGCACAACAGTACTATGTAGGCAAGGACATCTGTACTCCTTTAATTGAGAAAATCAAAGAAAATGACTATGAAGTCATGAACTTCAGTTAGAAAGGGTTGGTAAAGCCATGAATACTCAGTTTCTTCCTCTAGGTGAACATTCCAGAGGTTGAAGACTGAGTTTCAGAGGCTAAGAAAGTGTTTTTGTGGAGTCTTGAGGCAGAACTCCGCCTTCTTGAACAGACGTTTTGAAAGGAGGAATGAAGCTCTATGGGATTCTCTAAGTTCGGAGAGTGCCAAGTGTTGCTAGCCTCTATTTGGATCTCAGAGATGCCTTGAATAGTCGCCCAAGGAGAGGGGGCGGGGGGTTATAGGCTGAGAATGTAGTTGGAGTGGTTTCGAGGAGTTACAATTCGAAAAATTGTAAAATAACAACTAACTACATGCCCATGTCCAGCTAAACAAGAACTGGCCAAATATGGGAGGTCATTAAATGGGTTTTAGGCTCAAATGACCTCTAATTGCCGTAAAATTTTGGAAAACTCTTTTTGGCCTTGTTTTGAACTTTGAGGAGGATTTCACCATCATTTGACTTCGGAAAATTGGTCAAATATGAACTTCAGCCTCTATGTTTGAGCACTTTTGCCTCTAACTATTTTGAGTTGGATCTTGATCCAAATGGTCTCCAATTTCTTTGAAACTTTGGAAAACCTTTCTGGGACTTTTTCTTGAACATTTAGGAATCTTTCACCTCCATTTGATCTCAAGAAGATGGTCAAAGTGGGCCCCAACTTCCCCTATTAGACTAGTTTTGGCTTGGACTGCTTTGGGTTGGATGTTGGTCTAAATGGATTTCAATTGTGTAAAATTTTTGGTAAATCCCTTTAGAGCCTCTCCTTGATCTTCAAGGAAGTTTTCACCTTCGAAAGTTGGTCAAAGTGGGTCCCAGCCTGCCATGTTCGGCCAACTCCACATTGAGCTGACTTTGCTGTATTTTGTCTGAATTTGGGTCCAATTGATTTTCACTTGCTATGGAACTTTGAAGCATATGTCTAGAACTTGTCATCGACCTTCTAGAGTAGTTTCATCAATTTTTGACCTTCGGAAGTTGACTAAATGCAGAATCCTAGCCCATGTCTGGGCATATGAAGCTTAGAGTGTTTGAATGAATCTCCATCCATATGGTCTTGGATTGCTCTGCAACTATGAAGAACGCTTTAAATATGCATTTCTTGACTTTGGATGAGAATTCACCTCATTCTGACCTTTAGAACTAGGCTGGATTTAGTTAATGGGGTCCATGTCTGGGCATTTGTGAACTTCTCGGACATAGGGTTGATTTTCATTGTTTTAGCTTCCTTTGCATTTCTAATGATGTTGGAAGCGTTTTGAAGTCCTCTTTGATTATGTAGAATGTCCTTTGACCCTCAATTTGATGAAATTAAAGAATAAAGCTTCATATTTTTCCTTGTGCTCATCTTGGATGCTTCTACCATGTTAGGAGAATTTGTCATTTTTTTTATGCCAACGCAGTCTATATCCGATACCTTGGTACGTGAATATGATGATCGCAACACGGAATCCAAAGGCCATGGACTTTGATTTGTGGTATCATGAAGCTCCCATTGAAAGTTTTGACTATCGAGGAATCTAACTTAGCCTCACATTGTGGGGAAAAATGTGAAGAAAAAATTCTAAATTAACCACCCCCATAACTTGTCCCTGAAACACAAATAGTTAATGGTAATCTGGTTTGGGTGATTGACAAGAAGATAAATTAAAATGGAGAGAGAGAGAGAGAGGCCCCATGAGCATAAGAGAAACAAAAGGAAATGTTGCCTTTATTGTGGACTCCTATGCACACCTTACAGTGAGACCTACTTAATGTTCCATATGAATGGATCACATTTAAGGATCCCCCTAATAGTCATTAGACCCTGGATTTGCACCCATCCAAAAGGGACTTGACCGTTGTACTGACTGCGCAAGCAGTTTTTACTATGGAAATCTATAGGTTGTTGATTAAGGGGGTAGGACAATCATATGAGTTCTATTTCTTGCACATGCTAGGCCCCAACCAAATCTTACAATCCCCTAGCCACACCCCTATGAGGGACCCTAGGTGGGCTCCACAAAGAGGTGCTCAGGGAGAGATTGGAAAGTTTTAAAAAACACCCTTCCATATTGGAGAAAATATTATTTTTCTTTACAATGTCCCTCCAAGAATTTTTTTTACACAATGGCCCCTCCAAGGAAGATTTTTTGGTTCTGCCCCCATATGGAAACTTTGGGGAGCTAGTGTGGATTATTATATAGGATAGGAGACTTCCACGGAATTCATTGATGAGTCATTTGCTGGGCAAGTTAAAAGGTTGGTTAGAAAACCAAATCGGAGAGTTAATATGATGACCAATTAATTTGTGTAATGGATGGTGGTCTAAGTGGTGTCAACATGACACAATTGAGAACGACCACTTATCTCACTAGTAAGTGGCTGTAATTCTAACATAGCTGCCAGGGTTCGAACCTTGGGTATGCGACATTTTCCAACGTGTATGGACCTTTTTCCTTCTTGTTCGGGCTGTCTTCCCGTTTGTGTGTGGTCTCTTAGGTCCTAGCTTACAAAAAAAAAATGACACAATTTCTTTTCAATTGTCGATTTAATGCCACATCACACTATGACATAAACATTAAACATATGTATGTTTAGATTAAACACACATTATAAGTTCTAATCACCCTAGCTAATATGTTCAAGATGCAATGTGGAAATAGTAATAGAGATAAGCCTAACCAAGAACCTATTTTTAGTGAGCTCGAAGGGCATGAGGACTTGGGAACAAGGCATACCCCATAGGATTAGGTGCTAATTGGAAAATAACAGTTAACTTGCTTGTAGAGAGAGGAAGTTGACAATAGTCATGTTTTTCTCCTACCAACAGACTGCATGTATAATCCAACTCTATTGGGCCCACTTAGGCCTACCTTCGATCAATGCAGCTCTTTTCATTCTCTCATATTCTCACAATTGCCAAATCATGCCCAATTTTATGGTCCTCGAATATTTACTCACCATTAGATTGAATGTAGAAACCATTTATGGTCAAAAGAATATTAAACTTTAACGCTATTGAATCAATGATTAGGATAATCTGATGAGGCTAATTTTGTGAATGACTCTTTTCCGTAAAGAGACCTCAATTTTCCTTATTAGATGCTTCACCATTTTTTTGGTACCAGCCAAGGTGGTTGGACCCTTGAGACACCCAATTGAGGCAAAAGTGAACGCTGACACACGCTATGGAGAAGACCACTTGCAAATGCAAGGGAGAGGATCCCCAGCACATGTAGGGTAGAATACCCGAAGATTGAACTCTGAGCAATTGGATGAGAATGGGATACCCAACAAATGGGGCTATCCCTTTATTCTTGTAAGTGGACTCAATTATGATCCATTTACTCTCTCACAACATCTATGTCTTTGTGAGTCATAAATATGCATGCACCTCAATTTGACATAGATCTTACCATTTTGAACCGTACAAAGGATTCATAGTATAAAAGTTTGAGGCCTTAAGATCGAGGGTTGGGGTTTTTGTCCAAGCCTATCTACATAGACCCTTCCCTCCCGGCCCATGTCTAGAAAGCATCAGGGCTCCATATTGGAGAGGGTCTATGAAATTTGTACTCAACTGGGTTATACAGTCTCCTACAAATATTACGAATGTTTCAAAATTCACACCATGGATTGCAACTTTTGAAAGATATGGGTAAGTATGAAAGTTGATAAGATTAATCATGGCCTATACCCGAGCCTATTATTTCAGCCCGATTGTTAAATGGGCCAGCGGATATAATGCTTAAAGGCTTGGCATGGCCTAGGTAGCCTATTTTGGCTCATGGGTTGTATAAATGCGTAAGTATGTCACATCTCGGACCCAAGAATCCCCTATTTAGGATGGTTCCCAAGGTGTAACACACGTACTCCCGTGAACTCGTACCTATTTTAAACCAAGTCTGAATTCACGAAGCAGAAAATCTCATATTTCACGTGTGAGAATTACTTAGTGACACCTATCAATGAACATTTATCTGTGGAAGCATGTACAATATCAATAAAAACAAAGACACGAGCAATCCATTAACCACTCCATTATATTACAATTTATCTTTAACAAAGCTAGTAATTTAAAATCTCTTAAATGCATAGTACAGAAGTACTCTAATGAATATCTACTAGATTATTATCTCAATAGAACATGATCATAATACGATTGCAAAATAAAACTAATCATATGTATTACCTTAAGCTAAGTGCAATATGAAGTACTTAGTCTCAAACCCACTATTAGCACTCTAATTCGTGCTCCGGCGGTCATAGCTAACCAAAAAGCTTACTAATCAAATCTCTAATATGAATGATTACTAATTATTCTCTTTTGTATCCTGGATCCCTATGACACAAAGAATAGCATCTCAAATACAATGATTTGGCAAGTATATGCATTAATAAGCAATTACATAATGTATCAAATCGAATTAAATGACAATTGATTAAAAGAAGTCAATAGCTAGTAATAACTAGGCAATTGTGCCAATCGAATAATTCATGCTTTACGAATCAAATGGGGAAATCAACATACTAATCTGGCTACTACATTGAGCTCATTCTCTCTATAGAGAGCAAATCTAGTTAGATATCACCAGCGTCCCGACCAAAAGCTAACTGGTTACCCGGGTTTGGAGTTCCGGTACTCTAGAATGACTTACTGCAGTAGTCTTAAATATCAAATCGAGTGTAACCCCGTCGGATATCACAAGGTCAAAGGTAAGTAGTGCCGACTCAATCGAATCAAATAATAATAGAATGTGAATAAATTTTCATATCATATAATCTCATAATCTCAAATTGAATCAAATCAAATATCAATTGCTCAAATTCATATTATTTCAAGAAATCAACTCCGACTATAGTAATCGAATTAGAATACACCAATGTTCAATGCATTGATAAGCCCACTTGAAGTCAAAGATAATATTCTACTCAATATGAAATGCAAGGAATTTAAGGAATCAAGATAATTAATAACCAATTCCAATCTATTTATTCATAGTCCCTCACCGTCCATTACAAGGTAGTTTTAGAAGGTCAATGTATTACTATCATGTATTTGGTGCTACTAATTATAAGAAAATACATTGAATTCCTAAACCAACCCCCATAACATAGTTTTAGACTAATGAGTGTCCTCAGCCTCAAATGAACATTTATAGTATTATAATTTCCCATTACACAAATGAAGATGTTAAAGGTTCCATTCTAAAGTCATAAAAGTCCTTTTTGAATCTTAATCACTTATTGGTTTAGGGTGTGCACCATAATTCTCTTTAGGGAGAGTTATGGAGGTTATTATAGGGTAGAGATACTTTTACCCCTCTCTAATTGGTCAAAAAGCCCAAACAAACAGTCCCAGGTCCGATCCGTTCGAGCGAATGCTGTCCAGTGGGGGTGCATGCTCGAGCGGCCCCTTGCGCTCTCGAGCGTCCACTTTAGAATTCCATTTCTTAAAGTCTCATCTACTCTCCTCCTCCTTACATCCTTCAGTCAATAACACTGCATTAGAAATGGGGTTTACCAATCCTCTACAGGCTCTACTCCTAACAGTTCATTTATCTCATTCCCACAATTCCTACTCTTAAGACCATCATCGGAACCATTACATTCCAAAATAACCAAGGTTATAACATTAGGCTGAAATTACAAAGATCAGAATATGAATATTAGAGTCAAGTGAGAATAACATCATGTGTAACATCCCGAAATTCCAAGGTTGTAATTAGCTTAGTTAATTGTGCTTTTAGCTAATTAAGCTCGTTATAAGCCAAACAGGTCCGATTAATCTTTAGGGTTGCGCGTGCGAAATTGAGTTGAGATCCGAGCCCGTTTGGGTACAGTAGGGGTGTGTGCCGCTATTTTCGGAAAGTTCCGAGGGCTTTTTAGTAGTTTTCCGCTTTTCGAGATTTTGACACCATCGGGTAAATTACCTAATTTCCCAGATTTTATTCTTCTGTTGCACCTTGATCCGGACCCCCGAACCCGACCCAAAACCTGACCGGACCCAAACCCATTAAACTTTCCTTTCTCTCTCCTCACTCATTTCCTTCTCTCCCCTCACTCCACGTGCATAGCCAATTGACCCTCTCTTCCTTTATTCTTACTTTCCTTCTCCCTTATCTTCATTTCCCCCTTCTCCTTCAATCACAACAGCCCCTCCCCCTCTGTTTCTCTCATCTCTCTCGTTCTCCCTTCCTCATGGCGTGCTGCCACCGTCGCCGAGCTCCCCATCTCCGGCGATCACCACCACCAACACCAAGCTCTCCATTCTCTTCTCCACTCTCTCATCTCATCACTCATTTTTCTCACTCATCTCTCCCTCTTCCCAGCTCACAGCAGCCCATCCCTCTTTCTTTTTCCCCTTTCTCTTCTCCCTCATCTCACCTCACTCACTGCCACCACCACTGAACCCATCTCACCATTTCTTTCTCTTCCTTTCTTTATTTCTTTCCCCCCATCTCTGTTTCTCTCTCCCGTTCTCTGTTTTCCTTCTTGTTTCTCTTTCTTTATTTCTTCCTCTCTTTCCCTCTCATCCCACCTCATCTCATCTCATCTCACCTCTCCCTCACCTCACTCCACTCACTGTCACTCACGTTGACTTCCCCCCCTCACCATCTCACCATCTCACTCTCTCTCTCTAATTCATTCTATGTTTCTTTATCTCTCTTTATCTCTCTTTATCTCTCCATTCTTTATTTCTTTCTATCTTCACTTTCCTTCTTGTCAATGGACCACCAAAGAGCGACATCATCAATAACCAGTGGGCCACTGATCAAGTGGGCCCCACAACCTCCGATGATTACTATCATCTCCGAGTGGACCCCGCAAGCTCAACAATCTCCAATTTGCAAGCCACCACTCCATCCACCTATTTGTTTGGTAAGCTCTCATTCCCCTTAGGTTTGGGTTAATACACTTTGGGTGTAGAAATGTGTTTGGTAGCTTAGAGCTTCCCCTCTAGTAATTTTATATTTAATTTAGTTTTATTTTGTTGTTTATCCCTTAGGCTTGGTTTGTTGGACTATGAGCTAAGATTTGTGGATTTGTGCGATTTCAACCAAAGGCAAGTAAATAGCTATATTAATGCTTGATATGTTTGTCTACCTTGATTTGTATGAGAAAATCATGTTTTAGATGTTAATTGCTCAATTGATACCTTAGAGGTTTGAAAACATGATAATATGGTTTAGTAGTTGAATGGAATGGATCTAGAGGTTAATGCCTGATTAGTTAGTTTTGTATATTGTAATTAGGTTGTTTCTACCTCTATATGTACTGTTATTAGGTTCCAGAAGTTAGGAAATGGAAAGGCTCCATTTCAGTGCAGAAACAGAGCCTAGACCCTGTTTCCGCAGTTCACCTGGTCGACCAGCCAGGGACCTCGGTCGACCGGCGACACAGGGTCAGGTTCCCAGGAACCTGACCAAAACACTAATTAGGATTTCTGTTTACAACTCCTGGCCGGTCGACCCGGCAAACGTGAAGGGGGTCGACCTGGCCTTCTCAGGTCGACCGGACTTACTGTGTACCCGGTCGACCGGCCAAGGGGCAGGTCGACCGAGCCAACTGCAGAATTCCTTATGAGAAGGGATTTTTACCCCACTGTTGGGTGGACTTTGATGGAACCTTGGTTACCCATTTGTGGACTCATTTGACTTATTGTGAGGACGTCTTGAGCCGACGTTTGTCACTGTTGATCCGGTTGTATCGGGATCCAACCTAGTTCAATCCTGAATGGTATGGGACAACGGGATACTCTTCTTTAAATCTATGCACGAAGATTGTTCGTTCGAGTATCGTGAACCCTAACCCCTTCGTTGACTGAATAGGTTGTATGATGCTACAGGATTGACATTATACTTAGGATTGGATTGTTTATCGTCTTTGATTCTGTATTGTACCTTTGGGTATTATCTTCTACATGTGATGAGCATGTTCTTTAGTTCTGTTTGCTTTACTTTATTAGAGGATCACTTTGAGAATTTAGATGATGGACTTAGGATCCCCTTTGCTGTTTCGTTTGTTTCGCTGTTCGTTTGAAGTGTTGAGGCTAGGGAGCTTTGATGGTCAGGCTTAAAGAGGACTATTATTGATGTTTGTTTGAGATTTGATTTGATTTGGAATAAAGTAGTTCTCTAACGTTATTGAATCTTGTACGCACAAGAAGCCTAGCCCTTCACCGATGTTTTAGAATTCTTTGTGTTAGGCACCACTCAGCTGTTAACGTTCAACACAGTTGGGGCACCATCTGTGAGAGGACCGATACTATCCTCGAAGCGAGATAGAGCCAGAGCTCACGGAGCCCGAGCTACTTGAGCTAAGAGTTATTTGTTCCTCGAGATGTTTGTTTTGTCGAAGCAAGATAGAGCCAGAGCTCACGGAGCACGAGCTACTTGAGCTGAGAATTGTTCGTCTTCGTAGCGAGACAGTGCCAGAGCTCAAGGAGCCTGAGCACTTGAGCTACGGGTTGTTTAGATATTGGATACTGGGTTTTATCCCAATTGATGATATATATTGGCATATGTGGACCGCCTACTTTGATAGTTTATTTATGATTCGAATGCACTGCATCTCTTACGATCAGAGTGCTATGCATCTCTTATAATCATGTTTATCGTTTACTCTCTTTAGTACTGTATATCTATGGTGATTTATATATCTATTGTCTTGCCATCCGTTGTGTTGATGATGCTACTCTTGGTGCATAGGTACCGGGTACATCTACTTTTGGGAAAGTGGAGGCGTCGCTTCAGGCAGTTTAGCCTGATGGTGAGTACGAGTTGTGTGTCGACGGTATTGTCGTCATGACCAGCACACGAGTGCCTTCATACTTTGGTTAGTTCGTATTTATTCTCTTTTGACTTAAGTTTTGTTAGAGGCCATTAATTAATATACTTTTGTTATCTTTTGCTAAACTAAAATTATTAAAAAGAAAGATGTGCATACTCTGAAATGTTATATTGTACCATTTGTTTACTTATGATGTTCCGCTGTGTTTTATGGTTACCGAGGAAATATTTATACATCACCGCGGACTTACGATCCTATGGGACATGATTAGGGCAAGTTACATTTGATTAATGCTGGAAAAAGTTTTAATTGACCCTAATCTCACGTATAACCCCGGTTTCACTTTTGGGGGCGTGACATCATGCATTTCGAATTAATACTTATACTTGCCTTGTTTAGGTGCTTTCCAAACCTAATCTCTTCTTTAACTCTATTTAAGCAAAAATCCCCAATTTCTAGCTCATATAGAAATCTCTACAATGGTGAATGATTGAAATGAGATCAAACTAGAATGCATGTACTGTAATTGGCATTCAACTAGCATTACTAAGCTATAGAGCACTTTAGGAGGAAGAAAGCTTACTAAGGAAATGGGGATGGAGAAGATAATGGTGTGGGAAGCTTGGGGTTGGGGAAGATGACGAATTTGGAGATGGGGCTGCTCCCTAACTCCTCAATCCAACATGCACAGTCTTCTCTGGCTTGTAATTAGTCGTTTAAGACAAGAAAATATGATTTGGAAGAAGTTCTTCTCAATGGAGATAATCCTAGAGGATGATGGCTTGTACTAGACGGGATGGAGGAAGGAGATGAAGGAGCTGGTCTTGAAATTGGAAACTCTCTCATGCATAGCCTCCTTGCATGGTTTGGAAGATGGAATGAAGAAGACATGGAGAGGAGAGGTAGAGAAGAGTCTCTCTCTCAGCTGGAAATGAGAAAAGAGAATAAGAATGGGGATCAGTGGAGGAGCTGGGTTTATAAGAGGAGTTTGCTCTCCTTTGCATGCAAGTCCAGCATCATTAGGGGTAATTTGGGAAAGGGGCTTTGTTTGTTTTCAGTTGGGAGATGGGCTGAATTGGGTCCAATGAGTTGGGTCTAATTGGGTTGAGTCCAACATGGAGGTGATGTAGGGAAGATGCTTGATGTAATGCACTTGAAAGCCTGCTCATATAATAAAAATACACACAAAATTAAAACTATTTAAAATATCATAACACTACCTTACTAAGGTCAAACCCCACTAATCTAACTAATCCAACACAAAACCAATCAAAACAAGTATTAAGCACCTAACCAAAATTAATTAAGCACGAATCACATTTAAGTGGGATCGGGGTCTTACATATATACCAGGCTAGGCTTGGCACCATAAGTCCGAGCCTGAGTCTGGACATGAACCCTCCTACTCAAGATCAATTGGCAACCTTCCAATGGACATCAGCGTATTATCATCGTTTCCGCAATTGCATTTTCAGTCCCTTTCTTGTCCTAATTTGGTGTCAGAGAAGGGATAGGAAGTCCAAATCCCTAATACAAAAATGAAAATTGAAATGCCGGAAATCATTAGTCAATGTTCTGCAGAATCCACTTCAATGGAGCCAATCTGGCCCCCCTTTGATTCCCCTGACACTCATTAAACCACATGATCTGGCACCAGAGCAATTCACAGGAAAAAACTGATCATTAAAATGAACCTCTGAAATACAAATCAGTTAAAAATCCATAAATTTCAAGGCGGTTAGATCAAGGGTTATGACGATGTTGATAAGACTTTTCATCTAACAAACCAAGCAAACATGTATGTATCCAGATGGGCACATGAGCTAGATATGAACAGTTTACTGTCCTGGTTTGTAAAAAAGTCACCTAAAGAAGTAGTTTTCTCCCATCCAGCCAGCTCTATAGGGCTTTCTTGGGGTCAGCTTCACCAATAGGGAACACCCTTCCTATCTACAACTTTCCTACTGCACCCATTGTCAGTTGCTGCACGCAATCGAGTTCCAGACAGAGGATCTCAATCGCAGAGGCTCCTGGAACTCCCATCTTCGCCCACCAGAGTTGTAGAAGTCGTCGGAGAAGAGACGGGCCGTGCCCTTTTGCCCACATTATAAGTTCTAATCCACTCAAAATAAAAGCTCTTCCATTGAATGACTTTCTCAAATTTTACTCTAATGGGAGTTAGTCCCACCATAAAATTGAGCTTATGATATTTCTAATCATGTGCTCAATTTGGTGGGACTAGCTCTTATTGAGTCAAAATTGTGTGCAACCCAACTAAGGAGACGGGCTTCATTTTTAACGGCCAGCCCAATTCTTTTTTTGTTTAGGTCATGCTCGCCCTTGACTTAATAGTGAGAATGTTTACTGGTCTTTTAGCAATAGATTTCTTTGAGATGCAATCCAATGGTGTATAAATGCTTGAAATCCAATCCAAAGAAAATCATCCTAGCCTTTGATTTTATAGCCATAATGTTTTTACTAGTCTTTTAGCCATAGATTTCTTTGAGATGCAATCCAATGGTGAATAAATACTTGAAATCCAATCCAAAGAAAAAGCCAAGAAGCCCAAATCTAGTTGTAGAGAGGCTTCTCTCAAATTGCCCTTAAGATAAACATGTGGGAGATAAAGAGGGAAGAGATTGATTGCAAGTGCAATCTCTCCTTAAAATTTGGAGAATCATTTACTTGTATCTTTGGAAACAATTAAAAGACAAATGTATCATTGAATTTTTTTAAATTTTCCCTTTTTTTATTTGTTAAATAATACCAAGTGAGTGGGGGCAAGATTATTAGGGATAAAAATTTCAAAAAATCTTTTGCAATCTCTTCCATGTATCCGAACGGAATAGCATAAGTTGAGAGGGGGCAAGTGACCCCACTCGACCCCTCTCTCCCTCCGTCCTTGGTTGTGGGGTTTTCTTCTCGTTTGTGTGCCGTGTGTTTCTTGGGTTTTTCTCTTTGTGTGGTCATGTGGGTTCCGTCCAGATTTCTCCAGTGGCTCTGACGTAGGATTTCACTTGGTGGGGTTTTTAATTTGTCCAGGTTACTTTGTTCGTGGTGTGTCTCTTTGTTTTCCCTATCTGTAGCATTTAAAACTTTCACGACAGAGAACAGTACAACTAGGGGATGGTTGATCTTCTTGGTTCTGATGAGGACCGAGGATTTTCAATTGATGGATGCGGATCTTAATAAGAAGTATGGTTTTAGGGGAAAATCAAGGCTTTACGTGTGGATTTTGATGGTGGACCCATAAATTTTGTTGAAATTTTGAAAGTGAACATAGAATTTTCATTTAAGTTTTGGAAGCACACCCGTTTTAATGGGTCGACCACACGTACCCACGTGCCCGCACTTGGGTCTGCTCATGTATACAACAATGGATGGAGCAATGAAAAAAACCCCACTAATCACCCTTGATCCACAATGTGGTTAAGAAACAAATACAATAACATCGTCATGGAGAAGAGAGGTCAAGCACTGGAGCAGTTAGGATTACCCACTTGTGGCTGTTTTTTTACCAGATGATTGATCTTCAGTGCGGCTCATCAGATCAATGATTTGGATGAAGCCCTAGCCCAATGAACTAGGACCTCACAGTGAATCAAGGTCTGAGGAAACAATACATATCGTAAGGTCAAGGCCCACATAACTCAATCATCAAAACCATATGCGAGTCCATAATATGAGAATTCCAAGGGGTTCTTCAGATGCACCCATTTCACATACATAAATGGGGTTCATGTGTAATGGTTACACATCCCAAATTTCGTTGCACCAATATACACATGTGATTTGTATATGAGCATGTGAAAATTGTGGAAAAATGGGTGTCATTTTGTGCCCGAAATTTTCACATCTCATACCTTGTTACCGTGCCGAGCTGTAGTAGCCTCGAGCAAATGTTTTGGGCTCACCATTTTTTTCAATTTTTTTTAAAATTTTGTGGGCACCTTATTTAAGATTCAAACTATTAGATATATTTAAAATGTCAAAAACAGCTAAGAGGTCCAAATCCAACCATTGATTATCACAGATTTTGATGAGATTTTTGAAAAAAAAAATCCTAGACCTTAAAATGTTCCATTTTGGACTTTTGTGAGCCCACTTTCAAGATTTGAACTGTTCATCCTCTTTAGAATATCCAAAAGAATTGTGGAACCAAATTTGGTACCTCGATTTATCGTGAATTTTGAGGAATTTGTGAAAAAATATGAATCGTTGGATGCACCTACTGTGTTTTACACAACCATTTTGAGTCCTCAAAACCAGTCCCTTTTTTTTTCCCAATTTCTCAATTCAGGTGGGCCTCTAATTCGTGACCTGAGCCGTTAGTCCTCTTTACAATTCCCAAAACGACCATGAGTCAACTTTCGCGTATCAATCCATCTTGGATGTTTAGATATTTGTGAAAAAGTCTAGACCGTAATCTACCATTTAGGGATCTAACTGTTTATCCTCTTTGGAATGCTAAAACCAGGTAGGGAAAATATCGTGACTTGATTCATCGTAGATTTTGAGAATTTTGAGAAAAACAATGAACTATAGGATCCACTGATATTCACGTGTGAAAATGACAAATAATGGAAACTACTTCCATGGGACTCAATTGCATATGAAAATGAATCATATGTGCATCATTTGCACATGTGAATTAATAACTTTTGGCTCACATGTGTATAAGCTAAACAACCCCCAAATAGGGAACAAGAAGCTTTACATTGGAGGAGTCTCACATTGAAACAGATTTTCTAATGAGCATTTATGATATTACCTCCATACCCTACTGTTAGAGAGGAAAAGAAATTGACATTTTAGTAAACTATATAATATATAGAGTTACGCTACAAAACTCCTCGGCGTTTTTCACAAAAAAGACTCCCCTCTTTTAACTAATAAAAGTGTGACACATATCATCAATGATACACTTAACTATTCTCTCTCCTAAATATTCTCCTATAAATGTAGTTCTTTTATAAATTCTCTTAAATCATTGGCCATGAGATAGGGGCAGAAACTCCCCTTTTGAGATAAGGAGTTTTTGAGAATTTCTGTAATAAATATAAACTTATATGCAGATTTTGCTGAGGATAGATCAAAATGAAGAAGCAGTGAACCCCAACATAATTGGATAAGGCTTTAATGATAATGAATAATAAGAAATACAAGAGAGCAAGGCCAGGCCTATATTGTTCAAACCCGTCCTTCAAATTGGTGGGCTTGCAAAATTTTTGTGCAAGCCCAGCCCTCGTGCTTTTAGGAAAGATAAAAATAAAAAATGAAAGCCTCTTTTTGCGGGCATTTTGACGTCCAAGCCAGGCCGGGTACCCTCACAAGAGGGCCTAACTCAGCCCACTGAGGGTACGTGGGCTAAGGGCTGCCCATCCATGGCCCTTTGATAACCTATGGTCCATGAAGTACAATAAGTGGCTGTGAATTATTTATTTACCAAAGGTCAATTTTAGCTAACATTTATAAACTGCTAATAACATCGATCTACATCATCGATCTTGAAGTCCTCTATTTAGTGTTAAAAAAATTGTAAGTTAGCACACTCACTACACCAAAAATCGGAAATTGGAACGGAAAAGCGTTCCTAATCCTTCCGTTCCTAATCCGTTAAAGTGTTCCAATTTCCGTTCCAATTTGGTACCAACCGTTCCTAATCCAAATTGGAACGGAAATTGGAACACTTTAACGGATTAGGAACGGAAGGATTAGGAACGCTTTTCCGTTCCAATTTCCGATTTTTGGTGTAGTGACTCTTGAGTTCCATTGCCGAAAATCAACTGCTACATATATATTAATTTACTCATCTTATAGCAAATTGAACATAGAAATCATTTTCTAACAACCCCTTGTCAAATGATATAAACCTTTATTTATGTGTCTCAACTTGTATTTATCAGTTTAATATAGTCAAATTGCACCTCTCGATCATTTTGCTCTTTTGAAGGCCATAAGTAATACCCCATATCTGTAAATCAGGCCCATATGTGCATACATGCCGATACAGTGCACAAGGATCATGCCACAAATCAAGCTCACAAAGATTGCAAGGATCATCAAGGTCAACTCATACAAGATCTGATCTGATCACACGTGATTCTCAAAGATAAGATCATATCACATATGATCCATATAAGAAAAGAAATCAGATTCAATAGTCTGTACACTCATGTGAATCTCTTGTATTATTATTCTCCACTCATTGAATAGACAAAAGTATACAAAGATATATATAACTCGACCCAGCTCGTATCTCACGTTGAGATAGTGAATCAAAACAACTCTCTTTGTGTTTTAGTCAGGACCTTCTTACAATCCAACTCAACACTTCACAGTTCAGGTGAAGAGGTCTCAAATGAGTTCCTCCTCACCAAGAGGCAGCTAATCTTGCTAGGCTGGAAATTGGCATCATCAAAATCACATAACACAAAATCAGGCCTATGAAGAGAAAGGTTCAGCCGATCTTCGCCTGTAACCATTCCTGAGACATCAAGTAGAACGCTCCATGAATTTCGACGAGCCTCTGAGACCCATTGTAATGTGTACGCAGTCCCCACCACATCGGCCGGATAAGAGAACAATCGCTTGAGACTATGTTTACACTTTGTTCTAAAACAAGAACTGAGCTGCGAACCTTTGATCCTCAGATCAAAC
Organism: Cinnamomum chago; assembly: GCA_038049695.1. NCBI lineage: Eukaryota > Viridiplantae > Streptophyta > Magnoliopsida > Laurales > Lauraceae > Cinnamomum > Cinnamomum chago. The sequence continues at coordinate 39,486,401 of CP142453.1, read as the reverse complement.
CAGCTATTCGGTACCGGAATCACCACGGATTGTTTCAAATTCGCGAATTCTCTAATATAGTCCCTGCGAGAATTAATAGCTGTCATGTAGCAACTGTGCTTGTCAAATGGGTAGCTCTCTCCCACCAACATCATTGCATCCTTGTAACTCGGAGTGAAGATGACTAGGTACTCATCCTCTGTTAGCTCAAATTGTTTTAAGATATGGTTTTGAGCTAAGATTTCAGGAACTGATTTGAAGCTGCTATCAGGATGTGAAGATCTTCGTTGGAGTATGTCGAGAAGCTTAGATGTCATCAATATGATCTTGTTGAGAGTAAAGTGACCTCGACCACCGAAGAAAATTGAATTAGAGAATGTAGGGCTTCTAGATTTGGATTTATGGTCGGCATTGGTCTCTCCACTTTCATCATGAGGAGAAAGAGTGGAGAGACCGGTATTTACGATATCGTCGATGATGCCATTGTGGTACTGTGGGTATTTTGCAACTATGTATTCTTCAGTGTAGAGCACTTCGCCTGGGGTGCTTGGGCGTGACCATCTAAAACCAAGTTGGCCGAGTGTTGGAATGGCTTCTGCTAATATGTGTGGAGGAATGACTGTTCGTGACCTCTGTTCTTGTTCAAAATTCAAATACAAGGTGGATAACTACCAGGATACAACCCCATCTGAATCTACTTTGAACTACAATAACAACACATGATGATGATGATGATGTAGCAGGAGCAACAGTTACGGACTAGCTTATATGATGAAATCACAGTTAAGCTATCAAAATGATGGAAATATAGATGGACCATGTACCTTATGACGAATATCATGATAGGGCCATCCAACTATAAAATATTCGTGAGCTCAAACAATGATACAATCAAGATGGACCACCTCAGTGATGAAAGACACACTGGCACCGAAGGGACAAAGTTTAAGTTTGTCCATTCAATGAGAAATCCCAGTGGAGCCATTTACTGAGGAGGGGATTGGGGTTTGACCATTCCCATCTAATCAACATCAATGCCAAAATGCTAAGGAGACAAAGTGAGATTTGAACCAACGACCTGAAGGAACATCATAGCTACTTTCCTTCATAAAATGGGGAGAATTTTTTTGAGAGACTAAACTGAGTGTGTTCCTTTTTTCCTCAACATTTCTAAATGTTCCTCTTCCATTCACTCTCTTCCCAATAAACCTCCTAAATGTGAGAAATCTGAAACAACCAAATGCACGTCCTACTATTTTATGGGACATGGACTAATTTTACACCATTATGAGTTGGCTCCATCATGAGATTGAGCTCATATAAGAAATGAATAAAATAACAAGAAATATACAAGTATTTTATACATTGGTGCCCACTTCCTCAAATATGTAAATGCGGTAAAAGTGAGATTAGGGAAATTGAGAAAGTAATTAGATATATGACGAATACTTTGGCCTTTTTTTTTAAATTTGATTTATGCGATATGAACAAAAATCAGGTTTGAATTTGAAAGAAATCAAGCTTGATTTAGAGTAAAAATCAGGTTGAAGTATTAGGTTGGCTCGGATGCTTGCATTAACCTTAATAATAGTCACCAAAAAGAAAAACATGAAAAAAAGAAAGGGGCTTTTTAATCAGTGCAGATGAATGGTTGTCATGAGAGAGTTTTGTATGTTTGCTTCGATTGAAAATATTAAAAAGTAGATCTACTTAATTTTGTTTATACACAGTGTAATATTGCGCAATCGACAGTTGGGGCCTATCTGGGCTCTACAGATCACATGGGTGGGATGGAAAGATTCCTCATGATGGACTTAGATATCAGAAATAGGGTCAATATATACCCCTCGACCCATGACCCACAAATTTAAAAACTTTATATTAAAAATAAAAATTGACCCTCAATATAATTCAACACTCTAATCCATTTGGTGGGTGCAAACCCTAGAACTCCGTGATTATCAAGGGGATGCGATGTATGTGAATAGTTCGGATGGCTATAAGGTGGGCCCGTTGGAAGTTCTCATAATAAGGTGAGATATGAATGCACAAGAAGATTTCACACACACACACACACATATCCGAGAAAGTAGGCCATGATGTATAAACTATATGTGTTTTTGATATTTTATTCATATACTTTATACAAGTTGAACCTCACGATGGTGCCAACTCATAATTAACTAAAATTTGGTACAAGACCAGGATGTGCATTTGAACGGTTTAGGTTTTCAATTGGTGAGCCCCATTGGTAGGAGATTGTCGAGAAGAGAGTGAGAAGAAAAGTGCAGTTTTGGAAAGTAAGTGAAAAGAAATTGGCAACTTGCTTTTAGTAAAAAAAAAACTCTCCATTCTATCTGAGGGAAAGAAGGAATGTAAGTGACTATGACGTTCATTTGTTTCTTTGTTACAAATGTATCTCATCTATGTGGCACTAGCTAGTATTCTAAAATGGTAAGAATGTCTCCTTCCTTCCTCTTGTCTATCTTACGTTCTATTGAGATTCATAATCCAGAGATGACACTTACGGTGGGAAAATATTTGATTGATATCCATTATTCCAGTGATAAAGAATATATACCACCTTGTGAATCATGAAAAAATGTATTCCGATATGCAATAGTGGGTATCAACTGGATGGGTGAAACTTGACCCACACAACAACTCTATGAACATGGTGATATGGGAAACCCACTTCACTTGAGTCTGTTATCAATGAAAAGGAAAATGCTTATTCTCTAGAAATGATTTCGATTGTGTAAAACAAAACTCATAAATAAAGAGGAAGCTCTAATTAAGTACAGATGTATACAATTTTAAAATTACCCTTGTCATGGATTATGAGAAGTTAATAGTGGAGAGGATTTGCTCACACCTAAAATGTACAAGGATCTTATTTATGAAGTCTGAGACGAGCCTAATATTTCTTCCTTCACTTTCGACCAATCTTCATTTCCATGGTGAAATTGGCATCCAAGTATATCCATATCTCCATAAAATAACCATTAGCTAGCTATAATGATAAATGTTAGCTCCTTATAAACAAGAAAAATATCATCAGCATACACAAGTATGAAAAAAAAATGCTGTTTTGACTACTTCTGCAGATACAATGGTTTTCATGACACATTAAAGCTAGATAATTAGTTCATTTCACCAAGTAACATCACACGCTAGATACCCAAAGGATTAGATGGATTAAATTGATTTTTCAAAAAACTTATGTTAGCTAGCACATTTTATTTGGATATCTAGTTTAAGGATGGATGCACGTGAATATTTCCATAAATATATATATATATATATTGCTCTATCATTAGTCGAAACATAAAATAGAATCGTTGATCTCGTTTTTATTTGAAGCTAAGAAATAACATTAGGTTTAGTGTCAAATGGTTCTTTTAAGACCACTTTTCTCAATGGGTTCCTAGAGGCAAAAAAGTCTATCACCTTACTATGAGAGATAAAGTGGTGGCCCTCACAATTAAGCTATTGGCATTGGATATGGATGTGAAGGAGCATATCTCACCTTATTATGAGAGATAAGGTGGGAGACCTCACATCCATATCCAATGCCAACAACTTAATTGTGAGGCTCATAGAAGCATCTCTCTCTCTCTCTCTCTCTCTCTCTCTCTCTCTCTCTCACACACACACACACACACATATATATATACACCAGCTCTCCTATGTTGAAACAGTACTGGAGTGCTGGTCACTCAAATTAAAGTTGATTATCGTTATTTTTTACATGATGATCGTCTCCAAAATCAAGATAAATCCAATCAGAGGTTCCATCATGCAAAAAATAAATATAATCAATTTTGATTTGTGAGACCAGTACTATTCCAGTTTAAGATAAGCGAAGCTTTAAGCTTAAGAGAGCCATGCCTATATATATAAAAATATATATAGATGCTAGGAGCATCTCTTACCTTATTAAGAGATATAAGGTGGGGCCCTTTGGAGGCTATCAAGAGACTGGGCTAAGATGTAGGACACTGTGTGACTTAATATGAGACCTTTAAGAGCTTAATGGGCTCCGAAAATAAAACCATGCGGCTCACAGGGCAAGAGCGGACAATATCATACTAGGAGATCTGGGTCGTTACATTTGGTATCAGAGCGGATGGCAGCTCTCGTCTGAGGTTGGGGGATTGTAAGATCTTACATCGCTTAATTATGAGGCTGCATAGAGACTGGGCTAGTTATATGGAGGACACCGTGTGACTTTATGAGGCCTTTTGGAGCTTAATAGGCTCCAAAACAAAACCATACGGCTTATAAGGCCAGAGTGGACAATATCTGCATATGGAGAGATCAGGGTCGTTACAGCCAACTCCAGTTTCCAAGTCTCAACTAAGGTTGTGGGCATGGTTTAAAATGTTGTGTAGGGATGGAGTAGAATATCATCCATAATAACAGCTGCCATACATAATGATTTCACCCGTAGGTACAGACCATTTTCTAAGGTCTATAACAGGGAAAATATCTCATTATGCCATGAAAATGATGCTAAATCCTGTGTGGGACCTACTGTCCTTAAAAGACGGATCTCTCTACAAAGGAACTTCCTCAAATCTCACTTAAAACCAAGTACCTTATATTGTTAAATTGATCATATGTAGATTATAAGGAAAAATACTTGTGTACTTCATATGATCAATTTAATGGTATAATATGGAGGCTACCTAGAGACTGGGTTAATATGGAGGACATCGTGTGACTTAGTATGAGGGTTTTTGAAGTTTAATGGGCTCCGAAAACAAAACCATGGGGTTCATAGGGCCAAAGCGGACAATATCATATCGGGAGATCCGAATCGTTACATTGGCTCATAAGGTCACCAAGTCAAGTACTTTCCCAAGTTTAGCCAAGTTACTTGATGCATGAGATTCATTTGACACATCCAAATTCATGACTTATCTAATGAACTAATTTTTTACAAGAAACAATGACGTTTGTTGTTTTGTTTTTCTTCTCTTTTTTTTTGCTTGGGTGTAAACAAGAAACAATAATGTTGAAGTACTTCGAGTTTACCTTATGACCTTTGTGGCTGTCCATGCTGCTTGATCGGCGGAATTGGAATTCTGACTCGGATTTGGAGGAGAGAAAAGAATTACCGATGCCAAATTTAGCCATGGCCTGATTTTCAACAAATGGAATATAATTAATTAGATTAAGATTATAGAGATGGGATAAAACTTTTAATAATGCCTAAGGTTGCTTTTGAGAATGGAAGCATTCTATGCTTCATATATTTAGATTCCCATAAGAAAGGATATTCCAGCATTCCGACCCCTTTCATAGGAAACCGAAACTTCTCAACTAAGAAACTCAAAATTTCTTTTTTCATTTTAAACAGCATGAAAAATTTGAACAATTTTCCTTTCTATAACAGAATCAAATCTAAGTACTTTGCCCCTTAATTTTATCTCTTTAATAACTCTTTAATTTGTTCTAGTTGAATTAACAATGGATTATTATTTAGTTAATTCAATACAAAGAACCAGCCATAAGGATGCCTTTAATGGAAGGGGCAAAAATCCCAATGGTAAAGACGATGGTGATAATTAAATAGCCGTTAACCAGTCTTCTTTTGTAAGTAATAAATCACACTTGGGAAAGTAAGGGTCCCATCCCTCCAAAATTTTGACTCTCCCTTCCTACTCCTTTAAAACCCATTTTACTATTGATTCCTAGAGATCAGTACCAAGTACACTACACTTTCAAGAAAAATATGAGTCTTACTATAGGTGTTTAAAGTTGTAGTGGTAGATTATCATCAATCTAGAAAAGAGTAGAAAGAAGTGGGTCTAGGTCTATACCTTCCACGCCATATACCAGAAAAGCTCCTGTTTATCACCTCTATCTCTCTCTCCCCCTTTAATTTGGTGCAAGAAATAGCAACCTCTGGAGAGTATTTAAAAGAGGAGTCGGGATCACCTATCGAAGTTTGGAGTAGGAGCCAAACAGTACACGTATGATTCTTGTTAGGATGGAGACCTTGATTGTTTCCTTCTTATTAATTAAATAGAAATATAATGAAACAGCCTAGAAAACAGCCTGAAGAAGAGGTTGTTTTGGCCGCTTGTGGGTCGGCCTCCTCTCAGCTGTGTAGTATACATAGGGATGAGTGGCCCATTTAGTTGGCTTGAATTGATTTATGTTCTTTTTCTTAGATTGCATGTATTCAATTCAGTGGATGGCCGGTGTAAATAAATTGGTTTACTCTTTAATTGATTTATTACTTCATGCTTTATTCATATGATGAATTATATTTTATTTTATAGTTGCACATAATTAATACAAAATGACATGATGGCTCATGAGATATTGGACTGGAGCTCACAAGTATATTAAATGTACATGCGGGCACGATGGGATTCATATATAGGAGATATGGATCACAACTATTATACTTAAAGTAATTTCACAACCAATGATGAGATTGAGCATTTCATTTGACAAGGTTATAGCACGGTGATCAATATGAGATAGTGTGGTTTGTCTCGATCATTGGATCGTGTAAGACTCTAGATCATTGTGCTGGTATATTGGATGTACTTAAGGACCATGAGTAGCACCTTTTATAAATCCGTCTTTGATTAATGACTGCTCTCATAATTCTCAAACAATAGGCTCTTAATCATGAGAGATTAATGGACTTAAGTTTCTACTGTACATTTACTTTGAGTCACCAATGAGTGAAGCTAACTGTAGGTCAACACCTCGGTATCTTGGGTATGTGGTAGTGAGACTGTGGGAACATATAATTCTAAAAATTGAATTTATCCTCTTAGAGAGAAATATCTCCTTGTGCCAATTAATGGATTTTATCATTAATAAATGCGCACCCATCTTGATTAAGAGTTAATCAGATGGTACTGATGATTGCTGTGATTAATTGGGTCACAAGGATGATAAGATGTGGATCTAATTTGGTTGGACAGATTAATCCATTAGATCCATGGGTATAATTGATGGAGGGCCTACTTGCAGTAATTGGGAAGTTTGTGGTCTTCTTGTAAATACTCCTAAGACTAAGCTCAATTGCATTTATATAGTGGAATTATTTGCAATTAACTATGGGTCCAGAGTTCACATGAGATGTGGAGTCCAAATTTTCAGTTGAAGTCAGCTTCTAAGGAATCCCTAGTGGTCCCCATGTTAGACCTAAGAAGAGGATGTTACAAATCCAATTGGAACTCTTTTAAGGAAGGAGGAGTTGTACATATACTAATAATGAAAGTGAAATTTCTAATTATAGACCAAGAAGAGGTTTACCAAAACTTATAAATAAAGAGGAGAGGGTCTTGCACGCGCCATGGTAATCCACGCCCAAGGGTGGACGTCCAACTCCCTCTCTCTCTTCTCCTCTTCTCTCCTCTGGTTTTCTCAAGAGTGCCTCGGGTTGTCTTCTCCTTAGATATCTCACAATTCTCTTTGAGAAGTTCTCAATAAGAGGATCATAGAGTGGAAGAACAAAAGGTGTAGGAGATCTTGATTATTCTTGCGAAAGCGTTTCACAACAACCAAAGTAATCAACTCCTCGATTTGAGCACAATCGGGTTCCAAGGTATAGATCTACATCATCTCTTCTTGTAGATTCTTTGGGTGCACATTGTTGTTCTTTTTCTATCTTCTAGACAGTTTATCTCTGATCTTAATACATGAGAAGAGGGCTTTCAGATCTTAGGATTGAGTTTTTGGGCTCATGGGTATTTGATCCCTGCTTCAAGTGGGTCAAAAGTTTTCAAATTTTATCCGTGAGGCCCACCTACTTCCAACACTTTTATCATCTAATTTAGTTTAAAGTAGACCCAAAATATCATTCGGTAAATCCTTATGATTGGTTGCAGTATGACTTCAGGCCTCTTACAACTGTGAGATCAAGATATAAAGGTTGTTTGTTTGGATTAGAATAAGCAGGAACTGAATAAATGAGCTGGTTAAAAATAAAGGTTAAAAGTTAAAATTTAAAAATGAACATCAAATAATATTTTATTTTTTTCTCCTTTGTAGTTCTTGGTTTTATGAATGCCATGCATCGGTCGGCAAATGGCCTGATGGACGTTTTGGCGAAGTTTGGGGGGTGGATAGAGATGGTTCCTTTTCTTGATCTTATGTAATTTGTAGTTTTGTGTGCATTTATTTAGCTCTTATATCTTCTCATACTTTTCCTTTTATTTCACTTTATGTTGTATTTTTTAAACCATTAATTTAATTTATTGTTGCTGTTCAAAAAACCAACATCTTCTTTTTAGGGAAAAGAATTAGAAGAAGTTATTTGAAGCTCATTTTTTTAAAATTCAGCTTTGGCCTTCATTTTTAAACACCCTATGTATTCAATTCCTATCCATTTAAATGGGAACAAATAAGGCTATAATTTGAAACATAACATAGTTTTTGCAGGGAAACTAACGTATGGAATGAATCTAGCTAGTATCATGCTCAAAGCTACAGTAGTCTCATTTGAATAACTTGCATACCAAGGAATTATATGATCGATCATCAACTTTATTTTATATGTATAAAACATATTTTTTGATGAAAAAGAGGGTGGTTGCCGATCTTCGAACTCTTGGTCTCTTTAAATCATGTGCCAGCGAGACAAAAGGAGAGACTAGTTTATTCAAAAGTACGAAAACAAACAACAGAAGGGCCAACTGGAAAAGGAGACCCTACATGTCCCTGCTCAAGGATGACCCAAACAAATTGAGAAATGGTCCAATTTTTTTTAACCTATTTTCACAAAATTTTCAACGGCCCAGATGGTTGGACATATTGCACTACCACAATTGGATCTAATGGTTTCATCTTCTTGAATTTTTGGCATAGATTGACCCATATGCATGTCCATTAAGATGGTCGATGTAAATGGATGGAATTCAGTATGGCCTGCATATGGGATGGAAATATTGCTCATCAACAATGTGATCGAATGGGTTCACCGTTTTAAATCTTTGGGTTAGGTTGGTCGTCCATTATGGTAGCCCAGTAAATGAATTGCACTCTGTTCATCTTACGTTGTCTTTTTTTTTTTTTTTTTCAGAGTTAGAGGTCTTGGTATTGACCCCCGTTCTCCCTTCTTGAGGAATTGAAGGTTGAGTCCATTAGTGCTACCACCTTGGAGCCACAGGGGTGTTTACCCGACTTCTCTCTAGGCCCGGAGGGATTAGTCCAGTCTAAAGAATTGAGAACCCTCCGATATACATATATATATATATATATATATATTTATATTGGAATAGGTTGATCACTCTGGCCATTCAGATGAACATAGGTGCCCAAGTTTGATCTGTACCATTTATTTAAACGGATTGACAAGTTGAACTCCACCTCAATGATATGACAATCAGGCGGTTGTCATTCTTCAATATAATCTTTGGCATATATTCATCACTGTCAATTTAGATAGCCCAGTAAATGGTTGAAAATGTTGCACTCCAATAATTTTGATGGTTTTCATTTATTATTATTATTATTATTTGCATAGGTTGATCACCGTCAATCTACATGGCCCAGTAAATGATTATCAGGAATGCATGAAATATACATATATTTGTGTTTTATAAGTAATGGGTTTCTTTTTTAATATTTTTGAAAATATTTGGAAAAAAAAAAAACATGACTCTCAAGTCATCGCATTGACTCTATCCAAGTCAAATTTTTTTACATCGGACGAGTCGAATCCGACTCACGAATTTTCCAACCTAGCTCCGGTCCACAAAGTAAAACTAATGGGTCATACTATAGTTGAGGGCCTAAGGCTATATAAACAGGTGTGGTTTGGTCAGGGATGAGCCCAATTTAAGATATATAACCTGACCTGGACCTGATTTATCTTTATTTAGGTCCACGTTAGGTCCATCGTGACAACCACAATGTTATATATAGTTCTTTATATGGCCCAGGTCTGGTTGACGGTTATAACTTTAGTTTATCGAATATATTTATTACTTATTCAGGTCAGACTTGAGTTCATCACCAGAACAGTCTGCAGTCTGCAGTCTGCTAGGCCTTCAAAACTCTAGACCATCTAGAGTGGTCGGAGCAGGGATTTTCTTGTAAGAGGACTCAAATTCAAATAGCTCAAAATAATCATGTATTTCTTATTTTAGTGTTGAGAACCGTATCTTACTCTAATCAAAGTAGGGCCCATGCCAAATTAATCAAAGTAGGGCCCTTACTCTAACCAATCCAGCAAAATTAATTAATGAATCAGTTGGTTACTTGTGGTCGTTTAATGGGCCACAATGTTTGTGATAGACATGCATGGATGGTTGAAAATTCATAAATTGATTACTTGTAATCATTTTTTTATGTGCCACATTGCCTGTAATCAGAAAAATTATTGAGAGCGGGCACCATTGACAGCCATTCACCAATGTCATAAAAAAGTGAATAGTCAAGGTGTGATATCCAAGCTACTAAGAATAAACACCATCCCCTTAAGTGGTTTCCCTAAATTTTAATCTCAAATGGGTTGGTCTCACCATAAAATTGAGCACATGATATTTTTAATTGTATGCTAAATATAGCGGAACGAACTCCAATTTGAATAAAATTTGCGGACAAACCCAACTAATTGTTGGGCACATGCACACGTGCGCAGGCGCACACACACAAAATCCACACAAATAAACAAGCAATCCACACGAAGAACACAATGATTTACGTAGTTCGACAAAATTGCCTACATCGACGGAAAGAAATCTCATCTATTCCTCTTTCTCCCTCACTTTTTTTTTTCTTTGTGCTTAAGGTTAGGGTTACACTTACAGCAATAAAAGGCAAAAGTATAAACATTCAGAACCCGAGAGGGAGGGGGTGACTATGGTGAGCCAAAATTTAATTCAATTAAGCTCGATTTTAAATTCTTTTTACAATTTAGGCACAAGTGAAGTTTATGAAAATATAAAAATAAAAAATTCACATAAAAATAAAACACCCACCACAACACAAAGATTCATAATGATATTTCGGCCAAGATACCTACATCAACTCCTAGTTTGTAACACATCACCCCACTGGAATTCTGCTAGACAATTAGAGATTTTCGGTTCATCTCAAAACATTACAATCATTAAGGTTTTCTTGGCATATTTAGAACCATTACAAATGCATTTTAGGCTAACCAATAACCTTTACATCAATGAATTTTTCTCGTAAAAATGTGATATTATTTTAAATGATTTTGTCAAAATGAGTAGAACTCAACTACTTAGAATTAGGGCACAATCAAGGTTCAATTACTGAAATCGAGTCACATTCGATAATTATTGCAGAATTAGGGCACAAAGCTTGAATAGGGCTTGAATTGAGAATTAAGGATCTATTTGTAATTCTGAAAAATTATATGGGTGTTTTTCTTAATTTCAAAAGATATGCCAATATGGGCTTGTTTTATAGTAAATAATTAATGATAAAACTTTTATCAAGAAAGTGTGGGCTTTTGGTGTCATATAAGCATTAGAGGTCCACTAGATTAAGCAGGTGTCAGGAAGAACAACTAAAACAATATTTTGCATATCCCCCCCGCCCCCCCCGCCCCCCCGCCCCCCCTCTTAAGGTTTCTATGATTTGCAAATAGGCCCCTGTGGTTTTATTATTTGCAAATAAGCTCCTACTCTTTCATTATAATACCTTCTATGTCCCCAAAATTAGTAGCCTTCCAACCATTATAAGTTTTTTGAGTGAAATGACACCTTTTCCCTTCTCTCTATTATCCCTATATGTATATTTTCAAAATCTTGGACTTATTTTTCTTTAAAGATTGTAACATTAATAGTTACTATAGTATATTCAGTGGGAGAGAATAATTAACCTTGTATAAATTCCATTTTTATTAGTACAAGGCTCACTTCATCAAACCCAAATAGCTCATAAAAACAGTACTTGTAATTTGTTATAATTGATCTAATCCATCCATAACCTGCAGTTGGATTGATGAAAGTCTTAAAATAATGATTAGGCTTTATGTGAATAAGAGAGTTATTAAGTGAAAGACTGATGAGAATTGACATAAAATAAAGTTATTATTGTAAAATGATATACCTATAATTGATTATAATTAATCTAATCCATCCACGACCCACCATTCGATTGATGAAAGTTTTAAAATAATGATTAAGCTTTTTGTGTATAAGAGAGTTATTGAGAGAGAGACCGTTGAGAATCGAGATAAAATAATATTATTTTTGTAAAATAATAGTCATTTTTGTTTAATGCATGTAAGGGCAAAGTTGTCATTTTAATAAAAATTCAATACAAACTTCATGGTGGTTGGTCATTCTCGTTAGGACAATTGATTTTAAGAACATGGAAGGTATTAAAATGAAGGTAATGTTTGGATCTTCTTAAGTTTGGGTCTTAATGTCTTGTCTTAAGCACTAAGACAAAAAAAAAAAAAAAAACTAAATAAGATTGTTTGGTACGCAATAACAACATGTCTTAAGCGCTAAGATGACTTGTCATTTAAGACGAGATTTATCTTAATTCTAGGAGCTCAAAATACAGCTTCTGGAATTAAGACCCCAACATCTTAAGCGATAAGACAGTTCAGGATTTTAAAATTCCCGTAATAACCCTCACCAATATCAACGATTCGAGCCCTAATTTCTCTATCTCTTTCGTTGCTCCTGTGTCTAAAATGAAGCTCTTCCTTGTGTGACACCAAGCAACATCGATCTCCTTCTTCTTGTCTTGGATCCAAAGTCAAAGATAAACTCTTTCCCTATCTTCCTTCCCTTTTCATCCCCTCTCTTTTCTTTTTTTCTTTTTTTTTTTTCGTTTGGTATGGAAGATTGGATATTTGGGGATGAAACGATCTGTGTATTCGGGGGCACTTGCCTTTTTCTTTTTGGTCTTGTTGGTTTAATTTCAAGCAGTACAGATTTCACAAGTAGCTTCCATTGAGATCATCTCCTCTCTAATATCTTGTGTTTGGTTCGTTTTAAATAATCTATACCAATGCTAGCTCGTTGACATCTTATTAAAACAATTGATGGTATAGAATGATTAAAATAATCCCTCACAAGTTATTAATAATAATATGAATCCTCAATCGAACCTAATTGTAAAAATATTGGACTTTGGATGGGATTGAGAAGGTGTCCAAGGTGGTGATGTATTTGTAGTGGAGTTGCAATGGATTATGTTGATATAATCATTTTGAATGCTGCTCTTTTTCTTTTCTTTTCTTTTTCTTTTCCTTTTTTGTTAGGGGTTGCATTTGGCATGATATCTCACAATCATTATTGTTGTAAATTCATTCTTTTTAAGGATAAAATGAACTTATTTAGAGCATGTTTGTTTTGCTGGATTTGTGTTTATAGTTTTCAAGAAGAAAAAAAATCATATTTTTTGTTCAGAATTCTCATTATTAAAAAGGTATTATCTAGAATTAAAGCTCAATTGAATTCTAAAACATGAAATTCTAAGACGAATAAAGTAGGAAATTAGAATTTATGAGAAATTTAAGAGCATTCCAAATTTCAACATTCCAAAACGAATTCTCCAAATTACATCAAGCATAAATTCTCCGAACTGTTTCAACCACATGGACCCTAGGTCTATAGACACAAAGGCACTGATTTTGGCAAAAGGAGTCTAGAGAGTTCATATAATTTATATTCAAATTAATGTAAAAGAAAAAAAATAAGCCTTCTTTCCTGGGTTAGTTTATTGAAGCAGTAAAAATCAATTGGAATGTGTTCTTGTGATAAAGCTGCATTAGATTTAATTATTTTGATTTGAAAATCTTTGGTCTTTCAAGCATTCTGATATTGAGTTGCTTGCATATTTGATGTGGCAGACAACTTGATCTGATCTTTGAAAACAGAAAATTCCAAAAACTCAGTAGATGTTCACTTTTGTTTCTAATTTAAATGGGTCGCTGATATATTGCGAAAATTGGATTTTCATTCAAGTCTGATTTTGGCAAGTGGAATCTGTACAAGTAAAATGAATTGGATTTTGGGATATCAATATTATCTAGTCCTACAACCAGTAGTAGAATTACATTATTAAAGCCTACAACTAAAAGGTGTGAGCTGATGGTTATTTTTTTTTTTTTTTTTTTTTTTTGTGGATTAATTAGTTTTCTCTCTCTGACTAGTTGAATTGTGCATTTGTGCTCTATTTTATTTTATTTTTTTTTGGAAAGAGGAGGAAGACTCTTATAGGGAGAAGAGTGAAGTTTCTGATTGAAACTGGTTTTATTGATAGAAATACTACATTCGTAACATTAATAGATATGCATCACTGAAAGTGAGCTAGTAGGCAGAGAGAACTAAAATAAAATTAGATTGATCAGTTTATGGATGGCTTGTTTTAAATAAAAGCATGAATTTCCACAGGTGATATGAACTACAATTACAGTCAATATAATAATGCTATGATACACTTGTCCATGGCAATGAGTAGTTATAATTAGGCGGAAGTTGTTTTGTTCACAACGAATTTAGACTGATGACTACAGCATCGAGGATTGATGCATTACGAGCTTAAGATTTGAGCAAATACATTTTATTGTTATTGAATGTTACAGAATGTCACGCCCCCAAAGTGTAACCGGGGTTATGCGTGAGATTAGGGCCAATTTAAAACTTTTCCCAACATTAATCAAATGTAACCTGGCCCCAATCGTGTCCCATCTGGACCGAAGACCGCAGTGAGGTGTAAACATTTTCTCAATCATATAAAATAAATAGCGGAAGCTTCAAACACAAGTGGTATCTCATAGATGTATAGTTAAAGAGTAATACTGAATATCTTACTTAAGATTCATGTTTTAAGACTAAATAAATTACAACATCAGGCCACTCAAACTCGGGCCTAATCAAAATAGAGAACCAACATATAGACTAGTCCAAAGGTGAAGGCTCTCTCGTACGGGGTCAGTACGGCTATACTATGCCGTCCGTACTGTACTCGAGGAAGTCATCAGGCTGATCTGCCTGAACTTCTTCCGTCGCTTCTTCTTCCCCAAAGTATGGCTCGGTACCTATGCACCAAGAGTAGCATCATCAGACACAAAGGTCGGCAAGAGAATAGATACATCATCATTAAAGACATACAGACTAAAGAATAAGCGAAAGGACCATATTATAAGAGATGCATAACGTTCTGACTGAATTAAACGTGTAGCATAGGAATCATGAAATCAACTAACATACTTCTAACAAATAGGCAAATCACATAGGCTAATCACCACGGGATAGTTTCACTTGACCCTCCTGGCTCAACCTGAGAGCTGTGGTAGAGTAAAGCAATAGGCTCGGGATGAAACCCGGCAAGCAATCAGAATATACCCTCAAAACAAAATAATCAAAACGAACATTCATACTTCTTACAGAACGGGTATTTGATGGTGTACATCCATCTAAAATATAAAAAGTCGTACTGCGCAGACGTTCATTCCAAAGTCCTCACACAATTGGTGCCCCAAGAGTGCTGGGCGTTAACAGCTGAGTGATGCCTGACACAAGAGTCCTAAACATACAATAGTGAAGGGCTAGACTTTCCTGTGTGAGCAGGATTCATTAACCAAGGAGAAACTACCTTGCCATTATCAAATCATACTAACAAAATCAGACTTCTTCATACTTCATACTTATCCTCATAGGTAGTTCTCGACATGCTTTCTTAATCAAAGCCGTCTAGCCACAACACTTGATCATACCTTGAAACAAACGGAACATCAAAAAGGATCCTAATTTCATCCTCTAAGTTCAATATGTGATCCCAAACAAATCAAAACAAACGAAGCTAAAGAACATGGACGTTTCATACGGAGAGTACCAAACGGTACAATTCAGAATCATAAGCGATAAACAATCCAATCCTAGGTCATTGTTATTTCCAAAGTCTCGTACAATCCAAATCAGTCAACAAAAGGGATTAGGGTTCACGATACCCAGAACATAACCTCTTCGTGCATAGATATAAGATGGTATCCCGTTGCCCAATTCCGTTCAAGATTGAAATGAATTGAAACCCGAGAAAACGGAATTAACTACGAGAAATCGTCTGCTCAAAACGTCCCTCGTACATAGTCAAATGAGTCCAAAAGGGGCAACCAAAAGTCCACCAAGGTCCACTACAAAACAGGGTAAAAATCCCTTCAAAAGGAAAAATAAACAAAAATCTGCACAGGGCTCGGTCGAGTTCTCGGGCGAGTGGGCCCTGTTGTCTCGGTCGACCGAGAAGCCTGCGGAAACTGGGCAGAGTCTCTGTTTTGGCTGAAATGGGACTTTTCCCATTTTTCCCTTCTTGGACCTAATAAGCAGCATATGAATAATTAAAAACATAATAAATACAACCTATTAGAACTACTAATCAAGCCATTTAACTCTAAATCCATTCTTTCCCATCTATGAATCATTTTATCATGTTTTCAATCATTTAAAGGATCAAATGAACAAAGATGATCTAACATATGATTTTAACATACAAATCAAGGAAAGCAAGCATATCAAACAATAACATAGCTATTCACTTGCCTTTGATGAAGAGCTTAACTCAAAACTCAAAAGAATGGAAGAGAAAGGTCCTCCTTAAGCTCAAACTTGAGTAAATGGGTTCCCCACTCAAAACCTCTCTACAAATGAAATGCAAGGGGGAAGGTAAGCTTATCTACACCATTTCTAATCTAAAGGAAGTAATCTACTTAGGTCTAAAAGCTTGAAGAGCTTACCTTTAAGTGGGTTGTCAAGGAAACTCTTAGAGAAGTGTATGAATGAACTCTTGGAAGCTTGGAGAAGAAGGTTAGTAGCTTGGAACCTCCGCCGGAGCTCCGGTGTGCGTCGACGGAGAAGAAGAAATGAAGAGGAAGAGCCGGCTGCTGGGTGCTGTGGCTGTTGTTGAGTGAGATGAGTGAAATGAAGGAGGGAAATGAAGATGGGTTGTGACCTAACTTAAGTCATGGGCTTTGGGCCTGGGCTTGGTCTTGGGTTGGGCTTGGGTTGAGTTTGGGTTGGCCTACAAATACATTTGATAAGTTTTGGACCTCTTCGACGCGTCGAATCGAAACGCGACCGAAGACTAAAGTTCATGAAACGATGCAACCTACCCAATGCACCCAAACTCACCAAAAACTCATACTTTCATAATTCCCCTGAAAACCTCACCCAATTAATAAAAAGACCTCTAATCTACCCGAACGCGCTCCGAATCGTGCGAAACTTCGCACACACGATTCGTCGATAAACCCAACTATTTAGACTCTAAACTAACTTACTAACTAATCAAACAATTAATAATAATTAATAGGCCATTAGGGGGCGGGATGTTACATCCTCCCCCACTTAGGCTATTTGGTCCTCCAAATCCCTAACACACCTCTGGCAAAACCTCTGAATCTGGCAACAACTCTGGGTACTTCTCCTGAACCTGATCCCTGAGCTCCCAAGTCGCTTCCCTCGGACTATGATGCTCCCACTGCACTTTGACCCAATGGATGGTCCTTGTCCTCAACACTTGCTCTTTGGTGTCTATGATCTTCTTCGGTCTCTCAACGAAGGTAACATCTGGCTGAACATCCAATGGCTCATGATGTAGCACATGCGAAGGGTCTGGAATGTACTTCCTCAGCATGGAAATATGGAAAACTCTGTGAACACCTGCTAACTCTGCTGGTAGTACCAATCTGTAGGCCACTTCACCAACTCGCCTATCGATCTCAAACGGTCCAATGTACCTCCGAGCCAACTTCCCTTTTTGGCCGAATCTCATGGTCCCTCTAGTCGGTGAGACTTTGAGAAACACCTTGTCCCCAACCTGAAACTCCAAATCTCTCCTCTTCGGGTCTGCATAGCTGTCACGACCCCGGACCGGCCCGTAGGACTAATCCGGGATCGGGACGATAATGATAAATAAGGAATGATAACATGCACATTTGTATTCAATTTCCCACAGGTGTCCGCGGTGAGGATATCACAAACGTCAATGAACATTTCTTTTTTAGTGCGGAAGCGTGTAAAAAATCAAATAGTCCAACTATCATTAGTCATGAAGATCATAACAATAACATGAGTATGAAAGACTGTATCAAAATGAGCAATGATATATAGCAATGTTTCCCAAAAGTTGTTAAAGTTAGACAAGTTATCATTTAGTTACAATCCCCAAAAAGAGAGGCCAACAAAGGCCAATATGAACAAAATAATAACCCAAAAGAATGGTTAAAGTATAGCTCCCAAAATGTGCGTCTCTCGTAGCAACCCGATGTCTACATGACATCGTCAGCACGCCACTCAACTAGAGGTTGCGGCTCTCCTACCGCCTCCTCTGGCCCCTCCTCAAAGAAGCCGGCAACGGGACCTGAGTACCAAAGCAAAGGATCAGACACGACGGTCTGGCAAGAGAAAGCAAGGATACAACAACAATAATATAGAGGAAATCTCTTGAAAAGCATATAAATCTGTTTAAGCAAGAACTCTCATAAAGCAGGTAAATCATTTGCTATAAAACAAGTAAACAAGATAAAACATATGAGGTAACCAAGGAATCGGGAATAACAAGGTGGCAATCACATAAAGCTAAGTCCTCTGTCACTAATGTGACAACAGTATCACGGGACGTTGATCTCAGTCACACGAGGTGAGGAGAAACAACGTATACATATATACAATATAATAATACGGGAACGGGACCACGGTAGCGAACCGGGTATCGGGACGGGGCCACGGTGGTAAACCGGGCATCGGGATCCAAACTGCAGCTGGCGGGACGGGAGAGGGATATCCAAGTCAGTGGATCAGACTGACAAGGTATCCAAGCTTAGTGATGCCGACACATAGGATAAAACCAATCGAGACATGTATGAGTAAATCAAGTACAATAAATAAACGGGGAAAACGGGGGTGCTCAAGGCACACTGTCATCTCATGTCGGGCAATACATATCTGGACAAGTCAATACTACTATCATGCTTTCGGGAAAACGATTCATGTCAAGTAATGCTTGGAAATAGAGAAATATGATGAACTATACCAATTCGGGAAGGATGATGATTTAAAGATCTATTTGAGTGGATAGGGGTCCCGTATGTCGATTATAGATATAACTTGGTACTCCTTGAGTTTGAAGACATTCCGGGCTCCTTATGCACTCTTACGATTTTCAAAACTTAAAACGAGCTTATGGTTATAACTCGATTTCATACTAGGAAAAATCAAGGTTATAGACGGTCCATCCTAGGCATGACGTTAATTCGGAAACATCGACCAACCTATTCAGTCATCGAAAGGAATGGAATTCGCGATAACCAAGGCAAAAGACTTATATTTGGATATAAAGAAGTTATCGCGTCATTCCATCCCGTTCAAGATTGAAACGGATTGAACTTCGATGCCACCAAACTAACCGTGAGAAGCGTCGGCTCAAGACATCTCACCCATAGTCCAATTAGTCCAAAAAGAGTAGCCAAGGTCCCACCTAGCACTAAGGAAAAAATAAAAATCTCAAAATCCACCGGACTCAAACTGAGTCCACCGATCGATCGGACCAAAGGTCCGATCGATCGGCCAAAATTTTCTGAACAGGGACCGATCGATCGGCCGAAATTTCTACACAGGGCCCGATCGATCGGTCCAAAAACCCTTACAGTTACTGACAGACCGATCGATCGGTCTGCACGTCCGATCGATCGGTCCTGGGCGCAGTGCAGGTCCGGGACTTGGATTTTTCTCCTTTTTGTTCCTTTCTTTCCAACACTTCAACAACCACATAGAACTATGATCAAGATGACTAAAACACAAGATTCCAAGACATTAAATGAGGCTATCAAGATGCATAAATATCATTTATTGTAACCATGAAAAATCAATAAATGCAATCAATGAAAGCATAAAAATCCATCAATGTTTCACCAAATCATTTGAAACTTAAAAACATCCAAACATTCACTTGCCTCAAGTCCAAGCTAGCAATAAACAAGCCTCTACTCACTTCTCAAGATCACTTCCAAGCTACAATCAAAAATCCCCAAAAACAACCCTAAAATGGGTCAAACCATGAAATGACAATGAAACCTTTCAAAAATGCAAATGTAGCTTCCCTAAGGCTAGAAGATTAACAATCTAGAAGATGAGAGGGATCACTTACTTGGATGACCTCCAAATGAGAAGAACTAGTTCAAAGAAGGTCTCAAGATGGGGAGATTGCTCCAAGAATAGTATCAAGGTGAAGCTTGCAAGGAGAGGAAGAAGATGATGAGTTCCCTTTTGAGTTTAGTGCAAGATTGGTGAGGATTTGAGATGAAGAAGCAAGAAGAAGGTGAGAAACCAAGAAAACCCTAGACTCCAATGGTTGTGCTGGAAAATGAAAGATGAAGTGAATGGAATGGCTTCTCTTGTTAGCTAAAGAGTTGGGTTGGATTGGGTCCCACAACTAATGAAACTAAATGGGCTGATATCATCTCTCTCGGGTCCTCGGATGAATTCGACGAAGAAGGAAGAATTGTTCGTTGAAATATCTAGTTTCCAAAAAGTGTATGTTTCGCGGGTTTCGAGAATCTTAAGTTTTGGGTACAGATTTTGTGTGCAATGACTGTTTTGCCCTCCGGGCTATGAAATCGGGTTTCGGGGCCTCGAATGGACACGGGATCAACATGAAAGTTGTAAGAATCCACAAGATGAATGCAACGGGCCAAAAACACAATTCACAACCAATCGGGAAAATCTCGCAAGAAAACGCAAAGCCGAAAAGGGAAACCCCCAAAGGGCCCCACAAGCTACCAATCACTCTAAAAAGCCCAAAACTAGAAACAAGGTTATTCCAAACCCAACTTAACCACAAACACTAATCAAGCTTAGCACTAACACGTAACTTAATTAGTACTAATCGGGATCACTCGGGTCGGGGTCTTACAATAGCTCTTCTGACGGTCTCTTGCAATCTTCAGCCTATCTACAATCTGCTTCACCTTCTCGCTGGTATCACTGATGACTGACGGTCCATGAAAACTCCGAACACCAATCTCTTCCCAACAAATCGGGGTCTTGCACTTCCGTCCGTACAATGCCTCGAACGGTGCCATCCCGATACTGGAGTGATAGCTGTTGTTGTAGGCAAACTCACACAAAGGAAGACTCTTCTCCCAGTCTTTCCCGAAATCAAGAACACATGCCCTCAACATATCCTCCATGGTCTGATTGGTCCTCTCAGTCTGTCCATCGGTCTAAGGGTGATATGCAGTGCTGAAGTTCAATGTAGTACCCAAGGCTGCTTGCAAACTGACCCAAAATCTGCCCACAAACCTCATATCTCTGTCTGAAACAATAGAATCTGGAATTCCATGCAGTTTGACTACAGTGTCAATGTACTTGTGTGCCAAGATATCCATGGATCCTCTCATCTTCATCGGAATGAAGTGTGCTGACTTCGTAAGTCTGTCAACAATCACCCAAATGCTGTCATTATCCCTCGTGGGTGGCAAACCTGCAACGAAGTCCATGGTGATGTGTTCCCACTTCCATTCCGGTACTCTCAAGGGTTGGAGTAACCCTGGAGGTTTCTGATGCTCAACCTTCACTTGTTGACACACTAAACATCTCGAGACAAAGGCTGCAATGTCTTTCTTCATGTTGCTCCACCAATAAAAACTTTTCAGATTCTGATACATTTTGGTGCTCCCCGGGTGAATAGCATAACGAGAATGGTGTGCCTCAACCATGATCTCGTTCCTCAAATCATGCACACCCGGTACACACAGTCTATCCTGGCAGTACAACACTCCATCAATGAGTCTGAACTCTGGCCTGTCTGCTATGCTATCTATCAGTCTGACTAACTCTGGATCCTCTGACTGACTGCACTTGATCCTACTCAGAATCTCTGGTTCCCATGTGTGCAAACTGGCAGTCATAACTTTCTCGCTCCGAGGCTGGAACTCTATGGCTAAGTCCCTGAATAACTCTGTCAAAGACCACTCTGTCTGTAAACATCCGGTACTTGCTGTCTTTCTGCTCAAAGCATCAGCCACTACATTTGCTTTTCCAGGATGATACTTTATAGGAAAATCGTAGTCTTTGATATACTCCATCCATCTCGTCTGCCTCATATTCAGGTCCTTCTGCCCAAATAGATACTGGAGACTCCTGTGATCCGAGTGAACCTCGAATTTCTCCCCATATAAGTAATGTCTCCATAACTTCAATGCCATCACTACCGCTGCAAGCTCCAAATCATGGGTAGCATACCTCTTCTCATGTTCTTTTAACTGTCTGGACCCGTAGGCCACTACTTTCCCTTCCTGCATAAGTACGCATCCCAATCCAATGCCTGAAGCATCTGTGAAAACTACAAACCCTCCATTCCCTTTAGGTAAAGTAAGGATAGGAGCTGTGGTCAATCTGGTCTTCAACTCCTGAAAGTTCGCTTCACATTGCTCCGTCCATACGAAAGGAATATCTTTCCTCGTCAATTTGGTCAATGGAGCTGCAATACTGGAGAATCCCTTCACGAATCTTCTGTAATACCCTGCTAAACCGAGGAAACTCCTGATCTCTGACACTGACTTCGGGCTCTGCCAATCAACTACTGCCTCGATCTTAGCTGGATCCACTGACAAACCATCCTTGGAGATAATATGTCCAAGAAAAGACACCTGCTCAAGCCAGAAATCACACTTATTTAACTTGGCATAGAGCTGGTTCTCCCTCAAAATCTGCAATGAAGTCCTCAAATGCTCTGCGTGCTCCTCTGTAGACTTCGAATAGACTAGGACATCGTCTATAAACACCACTGTGAACTGATCTAAGCATGGTGCGAAGACTTTGTTCATCAAGGCCATGAAGACACTCGGTGCATTCGTCAATCCGAATGGCATCACCAAAAATTCATAATGGCCATATCGTGTCCTGAAAGCTGTTTTCTGCACATCTTGGCCTCTCACTCGTAACTGATGGTAGCCTGACCTCAGATCAATCTTCGAGAAATGCCGTGCTCCCTGCAGCTGATCGAACAACTCATCTATCCTAGGTAAAGGATACTTGTTCTTGATAGTAACTTGATTTAGCTGCCTATAGTCTATGCACATACGCATGGAGCCATCCTTCTTCTTCACAAATAGAACCGGTGCACCCCAAGGTGACACACTCGGTCTGACAAATCCTTTGTCCAGAAGGTCTTGCAACTGCACTTTCAATTCTCTTAACTCTGCTGGTGCCATACGGTAAGGTGCCTTAGAAATCGGTGCCGTTCCTGGCGCAAGTTCAATCGTAAAATCAATCTCTCTGACTGGTGGTAATCCAGGTACCTCATCCGGAAAGACATCCGGGAATTCACAAACCACTGGAATATCCTCCACCGCTTTGGACAATTTATCCTCCGCGATAAATGCCAAATAACCTTCACATCCACCCTTAATCAATCTATCAGCCCTCAAGGCTGAAATGACTCTAGTGGACATGGGTCTCCTCTCTCCAACAATCTCCACACTGTCTGCTAACACCTGTAATCTGACGGTCTTGTTGAAGCAGTCCATAACAGCTCTGTACGTGGATAACCAATCCATTCCCAAAATCACATCAAAATCTTTCATCCCGAGGATGATCAAATCTGCAGATAAGATAAAACTGCCCACCTGCACTTTACACGCTGGATAATAGGATTCACACTGCACTGTCTTCCCTAATGGGGTACTAACAAGCAAAATACAATGCAATGGAGCTACATCTCCCACCAAGCATGCAGCAAATATAGGTGACACGAAAGAGTGTGTGGAACCGGAATCAAATAAGACTCTAGCAGGTACATCTGAAATAGAGAGTGTACCTTCCACTACTCCTCCGGCTTCTTCACTCTCCTGCAGATCCAAGGCCTGAAGCCTGCCATGCTGCTGAGGCTTCTGCTGTGGTCGCTGCTGTCCTGGGGGCCTCTGCTGTCCTCTGTAAACCGGTGGTCCTGGGAGCCTGAGTGGTTGCTGCTGCTGCTGATAAGGCCGCTGTGGCCTGACTGGTGGGGCCTGCCTCAAAGGTGCTGCAACCATCGGTGGTCGAAGGGGTGCTGCACTCCTAACTCCTTGCCCATCCTTCCGTGGGCAATCTTTGATTTGGTGGCCCGACTGGCCACAACCAAAGCAACCTCCCGTGACCCATCTACACTCCGCTGCTGGGTGGTTCTTACCACAATGAGTACAACGAACTCCCTGAACCGAATCTGACCTAGGCTTCTTAGCCTGCTGCTGATAATACTGCGGAAAACGCTGCTGGGGTGGGTACTGTGGCTGTGGACGCTGTGGCGGCTGGAACTGTCCTGAACTCTGACTCCTAGCCGGAGTCTGCACAAGCTGAAGCTGCTGGGCATACTGAGCTTTCTTCCGAAGGGACTCCTCGGCCCAATAAGCCCGCTTGAGGTTCTCCTCATAGGTAAGCAAAGTGACAGAAGTCACCTCCATCTGTATATCGGGTCTCAGTCCCCGAACGAACCTCATAACCTGATCAGCTTCGGTTGCCACCAGAGCTGGTGCAAACCTAGACAGGTTAGTAAACTTCAACTCATACTCCTGAACCGTATCCTCTCCCTGAAGCAATGATTCAAACTCTATGATCTTCTGTGCTTGGATATGGGGTGGAATGTATTTTGTACGGAACAAGGTCTGAAAGGTAGCCCAAGCAACATCCTCCTCAATGGTGTCATATGGTGTTTTGACCGATTTCCACCACCTTTCTGCCGCTCCCCGAAACATGTACGCTGCCAACTGGACCTGATCCTTCCCCGTACACTCGAAAACATGAAAGATCTTCTCTATCTGCACAACCCACTCATCTGCATCAAGTGGAGCTTCATTGCCGTAAAAGGCCGGTGGGTTCCGCTTCTTAAACTTGTCATACATGTCATTCCGATCCACCACCCTAGCGGGCATGACGACCTGAGTAGCGGGAACCGGCCTCTCTAGCACCTGCATCATCTGTGCTTGAAAGGCTGCCTGATCTGCCCGCTGTTGATTCTGATTCGCTGCTTGTGCCTCTTGAGAGTTTACAAATGCTTGCATGAGTTTGTTGAATCTGTTCTCAACGGAATCACTGTCATTGGCATTGGCATTAGCATTACTGCTCTCTGGATTGCCACTGCGCATATTACGGCCAGCCATTCTGAAACATAAGAAACGTTAGTCCTATGGGACTCAATCTAGCAAACAACTATACAATCTACAACACCTAAGATACCCGAATAAATCCAATCCTCACTCGTCTTAAGTTTCTACGTGTTTTTAATGTAGAAATCAGTACTGAGCTCTGATACCAACTTGTCACGCCCCCAAAGTGTAACCGGGGTTATGCGTGAGATTAGGGCCAATTTAAAACTTTTCCCAACATTAATCAAATGTAACCTGGCCCCAATCGTGTCCCATCTGGACCGAAGACCGCAGTGAGGTGTAAACATTTTCTCAATCATATAAAATAAATAGCGGAAGCTTCAAACACAAGTGGTATCTCATAGATGTATAGTTAAAGAGTAATACTGAATATCTTACTTAAGATTCATGTTTTAAGACTAAATAAATTACAACATCAGGCCACTCAAACTCGGGCCTAATCAAAATAGAGAACCAACATATAGACTAGTCCAAAGGTGAAGGCTCTCTCGTACGGGGTCAGTACGGCTATACTATGCCGTCCGTACTGTACTCGAGGAAGTCATCAGGCTGATCTGCTTGAACTTCTTCCGTCGCTTCTTCTTCCCCAAAGTATGGCTCGGTACCTATGCACCAAGAGTAGCATCATCAGACACAAAGGTCGGCAAGAGAATAGATACATCATCATTAAAGACATACAGACTAAAGAATAAGCGAAAGGACCAAATTATAAGAGATGCATAACGTTCTGACTGAATTAAACGTGTAGCATAGGAATCATGAAATCAACTAACATACTTCTAACAAATAGGCAAATCACATAGGCTAATCACCACGGGATAGTTTCACTTGACCCTCCTGGCTCAACCTGAGAGCTGTGGTAGAGTAAAGCAATAGGCTCGGGATGAAACCCGGCAAGCAATCAGAATATACCCTCAAAACAAAATAATCAAAACGAACATTCATACTTCTTACAGAACGGGTATTTGATGGTGTACATCCATCTAAAATATAAAAAGTCGTACTGCGCAGACGTTCATTCCAAAGTCCTCACACAATTGGTGCCCCAAGAGTGCTGGGCGTTAACAGCTGAGTGATGCCTGACACAAGAGTCCTAAACATACAATAGTGAAGGGCTAGACTTTCCTGTGTGAGCAGGATTCATTAACCAAGGAGAAACTACCTTGCCATTATCAAATCATACTAACAAAATCAGACTTCTTCATACTTCATACTTATCCTCATAGGTAGTTCTCGACATGCTTTCTTAATCAAAGCCGTCTAGCCACAACACTTGATCATACCTTGAAACAAACGGAACATCAAAAAGGATCCTAATTTCATCCTCTAAGTTCAATATGTGATCCCAAACAAATCAAAACAAACGAAGCTAAAGAACATGGACGTTTCATACGGAGAGTACCAAACGGTACAATTCAGAATCATAAGCGATAAACAATCCAATCCTAGGTCATTGTTATTTCCAAAGTCTCGTACAATCCAAATCAGTCAACAAAAGGGATTAGGGTTCACGATACCCAGAACATAACCTCTTCGTGCATAGATATAAGATGGTATCCCGTTGCCCAATTCCGTTCAAGATTGAAATGAATTGAAACCCGAGAAAACGGAATTAACTACGAGAAATCGTCTGCTCAAAACGTCCCTCGTACATAGTCAAATGAGTCCAAAAGGGGCAACCAAAAGTCCACCAAGGTCCACTACAAAACAGGGTAAAAATCCCTTCAAAAGGAAAAATAAACAAAAATCTGCACAGGGCTCGGTCGAGTTCTCGGGCGAGTGGGCCCTGTTGTCTCGGTCGACCGAGAAGCCTGCGGAAACTGGGCAGAGTCTCTGTTTTGGCTGAAATGGGACTTTTCCCATTTTTCCCTTCTTGGACCTAATAAGCAGCATATGAATAATTAAAAACATAATAAATACAACCTATTAGAACTACTAATCAAGCCATTTAACTCTAAATCCATTCTTTCCCATCTATGAATCATTTTATCATGTTTTCAATCATTTAAAGGATCAAATGAGCAAAGATGATCTAACATATGATTTTAACATACAAATCAAGGAAAGCAAGCATATCAAACAATAACATAGCTATTCACTTGCCTTTGATGAAGAGCTTAACTCAAAACTCAAAAGAATGGAAGAGAAAGGTCCTCCTTAAGCTCAAACTTGAGTAAATGGGTTCCCCACTCAAAACCTCTCTACAAATGAAATGCAAGGGGGAAGGTAAGCTTATCTACACCATTTCTAATCTAAAGGAAGTAATCTACTTAGGTCTAAAAGCTTGAAGAGCTTACCTTTAAGTGGGTTGTCAAGGAAACTCTTAGAGAAGTGTATGAATGAACTCTTGGAAGCTTGGAGAAGAAGGTTAGTAGCTTGGAACCTCCGCCGGAGCTCCGGTGTGCGTCGACGGAGAAGAAGAAATGAAGAGGAAGAGCCGGCTGCTGGGTGCTGTGGCTGTTGTTGAGTGAGATGAGTGAAATGAAGGAGGGAAATGAAGATGGGTTGTGACCTAACTTAAGTCATGGGCTTTGGGCCTGGGCTTGGTCTTGGGTTGGGCTTGGGTTGAGTTTGGGTTGGCCTACAAATACATTTGATAAGTTTTGGACCTCTTCGACGCGTCGAATCGAAACGCGACCGAAGACTAAAGTTCATGAAACGATGCAACCTACCCAATGCACCCAAACTCACCAAAAACTCATACTTTCATAATTCCCCTGAAAACCTCACCCAATTAATAAAAAGACCTCTAATCTACCCGAACGCGCTCCGAATCGTGCGAAACTTCGTACACACGATTCGTCGATAAACCCAACTATTTAGACTCTAAACTAACTTACTAACTAATCAAACAATTAATAATAATTAATAGGCCATTAGGGGGCGGGATGTTACACAGAATGTCAGAAAAAGCAAGGACTAAGGATCAAAAGAGAGAAAAGGCTCCGAGAGCTATATGGTCTGATACCATGAAAAAGGTGCTTGTGGACTTATGTGTGGAGCAGGAGGATCCCAATGGCAAATCATGAACTAATTTTCGAAATTCAGTTTGGAGTGAAATACTAAAGAAATTTACAGCTAAGACGGGGCTTGCTTATAACCAAAAGCAACTATGGAATGGCTTGGACCAAATGAAAAAGTCATACACTGTGTATCTTGAATTATGCAGCCAGACTGGCATTGGGATCAATGAAAAGACTCACACTGTAACAATGGATAACGAACGATGGGATGATTACATAGAGGTAATATATAATTTTTAATATAAATATATCACTTAAATCATTCTACATACTTACGTATTTTATATTAATATGGCAGAAACACCCAGATGCAAAAATATTCAGAACAAAACCGTTGCCTTTTCCCGAAGAAATGAAAAAGCTATTTGGCGGTTCTTCTGCTACAGGTGAGGATAAATGGTCTCCATTTACTGGAGAACTGCCAAGTGGATTAGAAGATAATAAAATAGAATCAACAGTTGATTTAACGATTGATGATGATGAGTCGAAAGGTGGTGCTATTGATGAGACCGTTGAGGTGAAGAGTGAAAGCACCATCGAACAGGCTAGGTCCAAAGTAAAAGGAAAGGTCTTAAAAGGCAGAAGGAGCTCAACTTCCTCTAGTTTTGACCCTCAAATTGATCGTATGATGGAATTGATTGAGGAAGAGAGTAGAAATAAAAAAGCAAGGCAACAAGAAGCTATCAATGAAGAAAAACCAACTCTTGAAGAATGCATTGAAGTCCTTCGTGCGATGGATGGAATGAGTACTTCAAACCCATTATATCTAGTGGCTTTTAATGAGTTTGAGAAGAAGTATAATCGTCAAGTGTGGATGATGTTGGATGATGATGTGGCGAGGAATGGATGGCTAGAAATGAAGTCTAGAATGGGAAATTATCGGCCATAAGATGTGTGAAGTTTAATAATTTCTATGTTTATGTTTTTAATATTGTTGGTACTTTGAAACTTTTCTCTAAATTTAGGTGTGGATTATGTGTTAAATTACTATGTTTTAATTTTTTTAGTATTTTATATGTTGGGAATTATGAACCATTATATGATGAATTTGTATATTTTAATTTTTAGTATTTTTTTAATGAACCTTTTGGATTTATGCTTATATTTTAACAGGTGTTATCTGATGAGTCCTGAAAAGCGCACATTTTCATACACATTTTGGACCATTTTAAGAGCTTATTGATATTAAAGAGCTTTATTTAGTGACAAATCATGTTTTTATGCATTTAGGGTCCATTGTAGTGCATTCATGCATAATTTGCTAAAAAATCAGACTTTTTGCATAAATTCATGGAACCTGCCATTTTTGGAGATTTATTTTTGGAAAGTCGATTATTTTCGGTGCATCAAGTAGTGTCCCATGCATCGTCCATTTAAATTCCTTACATAGAATTATTCTTGAATCCATTTATTTTGTGTAGGAGAAATCAAGAATGGGACCCACATTGGTGAAATTTGAGAGAGATCAAGGGTATGACATTGTGGACCCACATATCTTGGTATTTTTAGAGAGTTTGAAAAGTCAACAATGGAAAGCTAGATTTCTAATTTTAAGATCAAGAAATGAAACTTCAGATTTGGAAAGATCTAATTCTTACTAAGTTTGAAAACTCGAAAATCAAGAAAGAAATCCAAGAAAGGACTAATCAATCAAAGAAGCTTGGAAGCAAATCAAAGATGGAAGGGGAGTCAAGAAACAAGGAAAGAAATATCCAAAGATCCCTTTGGACGTTCACATGGGTCCCACACACGCCATTGCACAACTAACATTCCATATGTGCACAATTATTTTCGGATTTTTCATAGGCAGCAAGATTAAAATGGTCATAACTCTTAATCTAGCTGTCGGATTGGTGTAATCCATACACCGTTGGAAAGCTCTTTTCGAGTAGATATCTTTAAAACCTAAGATTGTGTCAATCAGAGCTAAAACGAAGAAGATGTGGCCTCTGGAAGTTGGTGCTATAATTTCTACTCGGGATTGCAATTTTGCACATGGAAAGCACCAAAAATCTCTCACTCACCTTGCTATTTCTTTGAAGACTTGTTGGCTAAGGAAGGGACTTGTCATACAAAGAAGATTGCATGCTACAAACTTGGAGCAAAGAAGGAAAGAAAGAGAACAAAAATCTATAAATTGAAGGCATAAGCATCTCTCTCCTCTCATGGAAAGATAGACCAACTCTCTCTAGAATTACTACTAGACTCTATCTTCTTCCTCTCTCTTTCTCTCCATTTGAGTCCTCATGAAGATTTGGCGGGAAATCACACTACACCCTTGTGTTTTTCATCTAGAAGAGGCTTCTCATCCTAGTACGTAATTGTCATTGTTTATTTTTTTATTTCTTATATAAGACTTTGCATATTAGTAAAATTGTTTCTTACTCTTTCAATTTTTCTTTCTTGTCCTTGGGTGATTGGTGCTTGTTTTATATTTCTTTTCTGGTTGTTGTTTGGACTGACGACCCAAAGGCCCTAAGAGCATGATTCAAATTATGACCCCGCTTAGAAAATAATTTTGAAAGAGGAGAATACACTTCCACACATTTAAATTTATGTTCTTCCACACAATTAAGTTTTTGTTAAAACCACACATTTACTTTTCTTGTTTTCACGACACATTTAAATTCTTAAACTTTTGTTTATTGTCTTTATTTTTATGATCAATTCGATTTTATGTTTATTTTGTGCATAGTTTAATATGGTTGGAACTAATTAGCATTGCATGCATATTCATATTGGTGGAGTTTAGACATGTTTAAGTTGCTGGAATCGGAGTTTTAAATTGAATAAGCAAGAAAAATCAGAGATTTGAGTCAATAATCTCGGCCAAATAAGTTTTGGCAATTCTGATCCCAATATAAAGTGCACAATTCAGCACATTGATGCAGGAATTTCTGGACAGATTTTGTATAAAAAGTTTGCGATTAGAAACCTGATCTAAACACATTATTATTTGATGAAACTTGGGGAAATTAAAGTTTGATCAGTGTACTTTCAAACCCCAGAATTTCAAGCAAAACTAATTTTGGAAAGTTGGTGAACCAGTGGCTCAAACATGGCTGGTCGGACCCACCTATGTGCAGAATTTCTGAACAGTTTTTTTTTTTTAGGTCATGTTCATACACTCATATTTCATTCATTTTAAATTATTTTTCACTTCCGTTTTTTTTATTTGACTCATGCATCATTGTAGTTCAAAGCACAGCCATTAAACTCAGTTTTATGTTGCATTAGATTAGGAAAAATCATGAATAAAAACAGCCTTGCATACTAGTTTTTCAGACTTAGAATTTTTCAGCATCTCATGGCATATATTGCATTACTAACTTTCTAACTTAGGTTTCTTTTGTTTCTAGATTAGTTTCTTTTTTTTTTTTGGTACTTTTTATTCTTGATGTTCTAACTTGTGTGTTCTTTTGTAGCAATTTTAGTTTTTATTTTAGGATTTTTAGATTTAGGAAGTTTTCTTTTCATTGGATTGTAATTAATTTAATTTTTGGAAAGTAGGAATGATGAATGTACTTTTCTAGATTTTAGGCTAAAATTAGAATTTATTTAGGGCGGGTACAAGTTGAGAAGGAATCTTAGTTTACATTGCTCTCTGTGGATCGACATGGTCTTACCAGTTATTACTGCAATCGAAGCTCTGCACTTGGAGCCACGATCAAGTTTTTGGCGCCGTTGCCGGGGAGAGCCATATAAGGTAACTTCTCTAACTTTCCTTATTTACATTGTTTTTTTTTTTTTTGCTAATTGGTAAATTTTTATTGAATAGAGAAAAGAAGGGCAAAGCCCTAAAGGGAAGGAGAAGAAAGAATACAGCCAAATGAAGCAAGCAAATCAAAAGGCCGCCTCTAAAAAAGGAGGGCTAAAAGCCAGCTGGAACCAAAACAGGAAGAGAGCAAACAACAGAGAGAAGATGAAAAACAGCTCTGCTCCGCAAGGAAAAACCAAAACAACTGATACCAGCTGCTGCAGAAAAGAGATTTACATTGTTTTATGGGTGTGTTATTTTTGGCATCTTTTTAGATTAGGAGGTGCATGCATGGGATGTTAAACCGCCCTAAATTGGATTAGGAAAGTGCATGGATTGCTAATTAGAAAGGACACATCATTGAATTTTTTAGAAAACTTTTTAAAATTGGCAAAGTTACTTTATTTTTCTCAACTTGTTTTAAATCTTATTAGAAGAAAGTGAACCAAAGTGACCTAATCGCTGTCCTTGATCATCTCGGTGCCGAAGCAAAGCCTTGTCCAGAGTGTGGAGATAGCTAGACTATTCTACGCAGGGTCCTTCAAACGGGTCCATTCGTGATCCTACTCTTACCTGGGGGTTGAACTGGCCGGGTTGGTTTCATAGGGCCGGGTTGGTGAACTTAAGTAAACTTTTCAACTTTAGGAATTAACTTAGTTGCTGCAAGTGTAGGCTAGTTTTCTTTCCTTTGTCACTTAAAAAGAAAAAAAACCTAGAAGAAGTGATTCAAAAAAATGGACCAATGGAAATCCACAAATATGAGGAGACCAAATTTTGAACAAACCAATGAGGTCAAAATCAATAATGATAGCCCAAAGAAGTCCTGGCATGAGTACCTACACCCCACAGATACGTACCTGTCAACTTACATGAACTCATATACGAATAAGTGGGGATTTTATCAAAGCAACTCCGATGATGCTTCAAATAATCACAAATCCCTAAGGGAGTTGCGCGAACAAGAATGGAATGCAAATATACATCAAATAACTTGTTCGTTGGAAAGAGGTTCCACATATGGGCGGAAGTGGGCCAATCACTATGGTCATGATTATAATGAGGAGTACATCGAGGGTATCAATGGAATGATAATGGAAGATGATCAACCAACACGGGCCCCACATGATTACTCATACCCCACTTACTCATTTGCTCCTTCAAATATGGATCTGGGAATTCAATGGCAAGCAGAATCAAAAGCAAATCAATGGCCTTGCCACGATGAGTTGAGTAACATGAGTAGCCTAGGCAATCAGACTCCTGACAATTTACAAGATGGGTTTGATATGGGAAATTCTTATCTCCAAGAATTTACTCCTGGTGGGTCGTATGATTACCCCTCACAGGATATTTCATATGCACCCCAGTGGCTCAAACATGGCTGGTCGGTCCCACCTGTGTGTAGAATTTCTGCACAGTTTTTTTTTTAGGTCATGTTCATACACTCATATTTCATTCGTTTTAAATCGTTTTTCACTTCCATTTTATTTATTTGATTCATGCATCATTGTAGTTCAAAACCCAGCCGTTAAACTCAGTTTTAGGTTGCATTAGATTAGGAAAAACCATGCATAAAAACAGCCATGCATACTAGTTTTTCAGACTTAGAATTTTTCAGCATCTCATGGCATATATTGCATTACTAACTTTCTAACTTAGGTTTCTTTTGTTTCTAGATTAGTTTCTTTTTTTTTTTTGGTACTTTTTATTCTTGATGTTCTAACTTGTGTGTTCTTTTGTAGCAATTTTAGTTTTTATTTTAGGATTTTTAGATTTAGGAAGTTTTCTTTTCATTGGATTGTAATTAATTTAATTTTTGGAAAGTAGGAATGATGAATGTACTTTTCTAGATTTTAGGCTAAAATTAGAATTTATTTAGGGCGGGTACAAGTTGAGAAGGAATCTTAGTTTACATTGCTCTCTGTGGATCGACATGGTCTTACCAGTTATTACTGCAATCGAAGCTCTGCACTTGGAGCCACGATCAAGTTTTTGGCGCCGTTGCCGGGGAGAGCCATATAAGGTAACTTCTCTAACTTTCCTTATTTACATTGTTTTTTTTTTTTTTGCTAATTGGTAAATTTTTATTGAATAGAGAAAAGAAGGGCAAAGCCCTAAAGGGAAGGAGAAGAAAGAATACAGCCAAATGAAGCAAGCAAATCAAAAGGCCGCCTCTAAAAAAGGAGGGCTAAAAGCCAGCTGGAACCAAAACAGGAAGAGAGCAAACAACAGAGAGAAGATGAAAAACAGCTCTGCTCCGCAAGGAAAAACCAAAACAACTGATACCAGCTGCTGCAGAAAAGAGATTTACATTGTTTTATGGGTGTGTTATTTTTGGCATCTTTTTAGATTAGGAGGTGCATGCATGGGATGTTAAACCGCCCTAAATTGGATTAGGAAAGTGCATGGATTGCTAATTAGAAAGGACACATCATTGAATTTTTTAGAAAACTTTTTAAAATTGGCAAAGTTACTTTATTTTTCTCAACTTGTTTTAAATCTTATTAGAAGAAAGTGAACCAAAGTGACCTAATCGCTGTCCTTGATCATCTCGGTGCCGAAGCAAAGCCTTGTCCAGAGTGTGGAGACAGCTAGACTATTCTACGCAGGGTCCTTCAAACGGGTCCATTCGTGATCCTACTCTTACCTGGGGGTTGAACTGGCCGGGTTGGTTTCATAGGGCCGGGTTGGTGAACTTAAGTAAACTTTTCAACTTTAGGAATTAACTTAGTTGCTGCAAGTGTAGGCTAGTTTTCTTTCCTTTGTCACTTAAAAAGAAAAAAAACCTAGAAGAAGTGATTCAAAAAAATGGACCAATGGAAATCCACAAATATGAGGAGACCAAATTTTGAACAAACCAATGAGGTCAAAATCAATAATGATAGCCCAAAGAAGTCCTGGCATGAGTACCTACACCCCACAGATACGTACCTGTCAACTTACATGAACTCATATACGAATAAGTGGGGATTTTATCAAAGCAACTCCGATGATGCTTCAAATAATCACAAATCCCTAAGGGAGTTGCGCGAACAAGAATGGAATGCAAATATACATCAAATAACTTGTTCGTTGGAAAGAGGTTCCACATATGGGCGGAAGTGGGCCAATCACTATGGTCATGATTATAATGAGGAGTGCATCGAGGGTATCAATGGAATGATAATGGAAGATGATCAACCAACACGGGCCCCACATGATTACTCATACCCCACTTACTCATTTGCTCCTTCAAATATGGATCTGGGAATTCAATGGCAAGCAGAATCAAAAGCAAATCAATGGCCTTGCCACGATGAATTGAGTAACATGAGTAGCCTAGGCAATCAGACTCCTGACAATTTACAAGATGGGTTTGATATGGGAAATTCTTATCTCCAAGAATTTACTCCTGGTGGGTCGTATGATTACCCCTCACAGGATATTTCATATGCACCCCAGTGGCTCAAACATGGCTGGTCGGTCCCACCTGTGTGTAGAATTTCTGCACAGTTTTTTTTTTAGGTCATGTTCATACACTCATATTTCATTCGTTTTAAATCGTTTTTCACTTCCATTTTATTTATTTGATTCATGCATCATTGTAGTTCAAAACCCAGCCGTTAAACTCAGTTTTAGGTTGCATTAGATTAGGAAAAACCATGCATAAAAACAGCCATGCATACTAGTTTTTCAGACTTAGAATTTTTCAGCATCTCATGGCATATATTGCATTACTAACTTTCTAACTTAGGTTTCTTTTGTTTCTAGTTTAGTTTTTTAAATTTTTTTGGTACTTTTTATTCTTGATGTTCTAACTTGTGTGTTCTTTTGTAGCAATTTTAGTTTTTATTTTAGGATTTTTAGATTTAGGAAGTTTTCTTTTCATTGGATTGTAATTAATTTAATTTTTGGGAAGTAGGAATGATGAATGTACTTTTCTAGATTTTAGGCTAAAATTAGAATTTATGTAGGGCAGGTACAAGTTGAGAAGGAATCTTAGTTTACATTGCTCCCTGTGGATCGACCTGGTCTTACCAGTTATTACTGCAATCGAAGCTCGGCACTTGGAGCCGCGATCATTATCTAATGTCTCGTTTATGCCGACTTATCAAGGTTGCATGTATAATCTTGATGTTACGCTGACAAAGAAGAATAATGAGACATCCTTGTAGGACTTCCATACTCTCAGGCCATGAATGGGTTGTCTCAATAATCAATGGAAATCCCCGCTTATGCCCAGAGCTATTTAGGATGGAGTCACATGTATTTATTCGTTTATGCTATGTTTTTAGAGAAAAAGGTTATCTCAAGGATACAAGAAACATTAGTGTTGAAGAGTGATAGCCATGTTTATTACTATAGTGGGCCAAAATCATAGGAATCGGATACTTCAAGACAGGTTCCAACATTCAGGTGAAACAATTAGTCGCCATTTCCATAAAGTTCTTAAGGGGATGTTATTATTTTCAATGGAAATGATTAAACCTCCAGACATGACTAAAGTTCTAGCCCATATTGAGAACAATCCTCAATTTCAACATTTTAAGGGTTGTGTTGGTGCTATTGATGGAACCTTAGTGCATGCAGTTTTACCTGTCAGTGATCAAAATCGATACAGAGGAAGGAAGGGAGATTGCATGCAAAATTTTGTGGCAGCTTGTGACTTCAATATGCTTTTTACATATGTAATTGCCGGATGGGAAGGTACTACACATGATTCATGGATATTGATGGATGCATTGATTGATCCTCACCTTAACTTTCCACACCCACCTGCTGGAAAGTACTATTTGGTGGATGCTGGGTTCTCCAACATGCGTGGTTTCCTTGCTCCATACCATCAATGTAAGTACTGGTTACCTGATTTTAATGCTAGGCGACCACGTACGAAGCAAGAGCTATTTAACTATAGGCATTTCCAATTAAGAAACGTGATAGAGCGTTCTTTTGGAGTACTCAAAGCACGTTTCCCTATTTTGAATAGGATGCCAAATGGTTTCAAATTTGGTGTGCGAATAGGAATAGTTGTGGCTGCTATGACCCTTCACAACTTTATAAAGCAGGAACAAATAGCGGACAATCTATTCGAGGAGTATGGGCCATATGATACACACATTGAAGAAGTGGAAGATTTTGCACATCCTCATGACAATTTGGTTCACCAACATATTTTGGATGAGATGGGAAGCTATAGAAATATGGTTGCAAATCTATATATTATCCTTACGGTACAGTAGCATTTTTTTATTTTTTGTTTTAATTCATTTACATTTGCATTTTCAATTTTTTTTAAGTTGCTTTTTTGAAAAAATCTTGATTCTAACTATTGGATTCGAATATTTTTCTAAAAATATGCAGCAATTATGTCTAGAACTGCCCCCTTATGCTCTTGTGATGGGGGTCCAATGAAGAGATTCAGGGCAAATACTGTAAAAAATCATGAGAAATGGTTTTACAAATATCCAAATTTTGAGGCAAATTTCATCCTAATTTTTTTATGATTAATATTATTCTAAACTACTTGTTTTCATTTTGGCAGAACCATAAAAGGAGCATTTAAATGGGACAATGAGACCAATGAGTAAAAACTTTTGTTTGTATGCTCCAAAATTTTCAAGGGCATCACTGCCAAGTGCAAATAGTTCTAGATGTGGACTCAAAAGTGTTTTTGTGGCTTTGGTTGTTTTTTTTATAATTTTGGTGGTTGTTATAGTGATGTGTCTTTAGTCCTTTTATAAGCAAACTATTATTAAAGTTTATGTAATAATGTTGGTGATTATGACGTGGAACATGCATTGTGATAGTTAAAACATTTTTTTTTAAAGTTTAAAAAAACGAGTATAGAGTGTACTGGGCATTGCCCGAGTTTAAAAAGAAACATATTTGGAGTGTCACAAATGTTTTTCAGGCTTAAAACCTTTTTTTTAAATGACAGAAATTACCCTTAACTTAAGACATGGATAAGATGTATTACCAAACAGTCTTATTCAATTCAGATCTCATAGCGTTCGGGCGTTCCCAAACGATCTTATTACAGAACAGCTAATCAGATCTTAAACTCGCAGCTCTTATAAGATCTTAAACTCACAGATCTTTTTCAAATAGATTACAGGCGTCAAAAAAATTAATAAGACAATCCAAACAAGGCCGAAATGTCATACTAAAACCATAGGGGTCTATTCACAAATCCTACAAAACAATGGGGGTATATGCAAAATACTCTAACTAAAATAAGAAATTAATTTTAAAATTAAGATAACCCACATGTGGGCTGGTCCCACTTTATATGGTACGTCCAAAACCCTTGTGTACCCTACTTAGGAGTCTTGGTTGCTAGAAAGTACTCATGTGTAGGACTCATTAATGTACTAGTTGCAGAGGAAGTTGGAATTCTAATTATAATAAAATTATTCTCTGCTACAAAAGACTAGAACCCAGTCTATAAATAGGAACTACACATCCTACTTATTCTCCCCATCCAAACAAGTCTCCATTTCCTTCCTTCAACCTCCAACATACTCTGGTAAGATCTATTCTCAAATCAAGGTTTGGTTTGGCTAACTTTCCTTCTCAATGTTCCTTTTGTGAAGAGAAAAAAGAAACCATTATTCACATTCTATTCCATTGTGAATTTTCTAGGGCAGTTTGGTTTGGATCCCACTTGGGAGCATTGACTCATAATTTCAACTGCAATAATGTTTTAGAGTGGTGGAATTCTGTGACAAATCAAAGGAACTCAATCCATCTTCAGCTTTCAGGTCCTGTATCTCATGCCCAGTTTCTTACCTTGTGGAGGGGAATTTGGAGAGCGAGAAATGAATTGAGTGCCAAAGGGCATATCTTAATACCGAAACAGGTTTTAACTATTGCTTATCGTATGAACCTGCTTAATAAACCTGAATGCCCCCCATGCATCTCAAATGTCATTTCTTACTCCCTTATAATTAAAAAGGGGGATCTTAAGCAAATCGCCCTTCTCTTTAGCGATGCCGCATTTGATGGTCATACAGGCCAATCGGCTTTTGGTTTTGCCTTGTTTTTTAATGGATTGCTTGTGGCTGCAGGGGGTACCAAAGGACCAAGAGTCATTTCCGCTAAAGAGGCCAAAACAAGGGCACTACTCTTTGCACTAAATGCTATCAAGGATTGCAGATTCTCGAGAGTTCGAGTTCATATGGATGCACTATAAGTTGTAAGAAGTATGAAGGGCGGCAAGAATTGGTCTATCCAGCCTCTCGTATGAGATATTTTGAAATGTTTGAAGCATTTTGGGTCTTTTGAGACAGTTCTCATTCCAAGAGATTTAAATATGGTTGCTCACTATCTTGCTAAATGTGGACAATCTGGGATAAACTTCATATGGCCTCATTGTGAATAGGCCTCTGTGTGTTTTCTTGTTGGTGTCTGAGTTTTTTTGTGTGTTGTTGCTTGTTTGTTGGTTGGCTAGCTTCCTTTCTTAATGAAATCTCCCTTTCTTATACAAAAAAAAAAAAAAAAAAAAACCTCCGACATACTCAACCCACGGCGCCCCCCCCGCCCCCCCGACTCAATACATTGGTTTGGGACTTGGGAAAAGTGAACTAAATCTGAATTTATGTTTCCAATCTTGATAAGAACCATTGGACGTTATGTAATTGGATTTTTTTTTCAAATCTTAATGCACTGCTTGGATGCTTTATTTTTTGGTATTGTAGCAGTGCATTAAGATTTGAAAATATACTGCTGAAAAATCGGCTGCTCAAAAGATTCAAAAAACTGTACCTAAAATTGTTTAGAAAAGATGAAAAAATTTAGTTAGCAGCTCCTAATAAAGTCGGTGGTCAGCCCCAGTAAATCGGTAAACCAGATGGGGCCCATTGCTGATCGATTATGGCGCTACAGTGCTAGTGTCATTTGTCTGCAACCAGAACTACTTCAGCACCTCCAGAAATCCAAGATTTCTTCCTGAAAGAAATAGCCTCCAGAGATCTACTCTTGAGACAGTAGATGATTGAGAAAAAAATCTTCTTCAAATATGTTTACCGAGATAACTAGTCAACTCTTTTTCATTGAGACAATGAGATATCCAAGAAGAAAAACTTTCCTCTTACTTTTCTTATGCCCATATCTGGGCTTTGATACCATTACAAGACCTAGAATATAAGAAAACCAAATAGATTTTGATGGAATGGAGTACCTCTCTATTTTGAAGGCCTTTGATTTTATATTCCTTAATAATTTGTGTATCAAAAGATTATAATGATGTGTACCCCTAATAATCTGGGATATTTACAACAATGCTATGTTAAATAAAGAAAACACAATATTAAGTAGATTGGATTATGATCAATTTGACAACCGTATAAGAAATCTTTAATAGTCCAATAGATTTGGTGATCAATCATGTGAAATGTCTTAACAAATTTAGTCCACAAGA
This sequence comes from Cinnamomum chago, assembly GCA_038049695.1. NCBI lineage: Eukaryota > Viridiplantae > Streptophyta > Magnoliopsida > Laurales > Lauraceae > Cinnamomum > Cinnamomum chago. The sequence goes on along the minus strand of CP142453.1, from coordinate 39,446,136 downwards.
CAACCCATTAGTATGGACACATTCCATTGGGTCGACTTGGCTCATTGAACTTCAATACCATGCCCACCATTAAAATCAACTCAGTTTGGAAACTTGTAGGTAGGCAACTCCTTTCCCTCTTCCATAATTCAAATTAGCACTCCTTAGAGACCCCAAATCTCCGCATGTAAGTTGTTTCATCTTCTCCTCTCTTGTTACCCATTTTTTAGTGTTGTAATGGGTACTTTTTGGATATTTTGGTTCTAAGGAGCTTGATAAGTCCACAAAATTAGATCATTAACTTGTCATTTTGTGTGCATTTGTGGACTTAATTAGGGTTAACTGCATTGAATTCCACTCAATTTCATGATTTCATGTATGTGTGCATAAGTTTGAAAATTAGGTCAAAATTGGTCAAAATTCATCATATTGCATGACTTTTGTGAAATTAGGTTTGTTGCGTCGTAAAAAGCATTATACCAATTAGCCTTTTGCTTTCATCAATGAATACCCGCTCTTTTTAGCACCATGTGCTATTTTTGGTAAGTTGGGTATTTTGGTGCGTCATTAGGCATGTTAGGGTCCCATAAATAGTTCATGTATATTCCTTACCTATAATTATTGCTGAAATTGTTTATTTCAATTTGTATAGGAGAGATCAAGAATGTGGGCCCACATTGATGAGATTTGAGAGAGGTCAAAGGGAGAAGATATAATCCAAGAAATTGAAGAGACAAATGATACCTAAGGGGGTCCACCTTGGGCGTGAATCACAAGGTGGGGCATCCCATATGGTGAACCATGTTTTTGGCACAATCTTGGCGGGAATTGGAAAGTTTGGGTGCTAAAATTTCAGATCAAGAAAGAGGAGCTCAAATGGAAAGTCTGCAAGAGAAGTTGACTAGTCAAAGTTGCAAAGCTAGAAATCAAACAATATTAGAAAGAGAATCAAGCAATTATTCAAGAAAGAAGAAAGATGCATGTGGACTTCCAAGAGGAGGTCCCACACCCCTTGCACACCAACTCATTGGACCCGCTCCACTTGGACATGCACCACATAGAAGCCACAAAATTCTGAATTCTTTGGGAACATTCTTACATGCAATTGGTGCAGATATTTTTTTGAATTCTACTTGGCAAGGATTTCTCATCAAGAGACCTAATTAGGAAAGGAGTCTAGTACAAATTTGAATTGTTTCCTAACCAAGAAGTTTGCTTGGAATTTAAGCAAGGTAGGAGAGCCCAACTAGGAAACAATTCTTAGCAAACATAGGGGATCAAAAGCTATAAACAAAGGGACTATGTACATGGGACATCCAAGCCTTTTCTTGCAGAAGTGAAGGATGTCTAGCCGTCCACTCTCTCCCTCTCCACTCGATTCCACTCCCCATTCTCTCTCTAATCCCTTTCCTTTTCTTCTCCCTTCCGGATCTTTTTAGGCAAAGTGTAACGCCCCAATTCCGGATACCGAGAAAGTCGTTGGAATACCCGAAGTTGGCGTGCTACTTCCCGGAAAATCCGAGAACTTCCAAGATCGTAAGTCCGCAGTGAGGTCCAATTTAAAACTTTTGAACAAGATAATAACAATGGTTAAATTTGCGGAAAGATAAGAAATAAAACGGAAGCAATAAGTATCATGATATATCAAATGTGAGCAGAACTGTAGTCTAGTTTAAAAGTATCAGTCGACAAGAGCAACAATAGTTAATTACATTTTACACTACAACAATATGCACTTTTAGCGATGTTTTTTAGCGACGCTTTTATAAATCGTCGGTAAAAGTCATACTTTTACCGACGATTATACAAAAACGTCGGTAAAAGTTAACTTTTACCGACGTTTTTATTAAAAACGTCGGCAAAGTTCAAACTGCAATATAAAATGAGAGATTATTACCGACGAATTATAAAACGTCGGTAAAGTGACTTTTAGCGACGTTTTATTTGTTTTACCGACGATAAGAAACGTCGGTAAAAGTCTTTTTATTTTTTATTTATTTTTCTATTTTATTTTACCGACGAAAAAAAACGTCGGTAAAATTCTTTACATTTTTTTGTTTATTTCTTTGTTTTCTTTTTGCCGACGATAAAAAACGTCAGTAAAAGTCTTTACATTTTGTATTTACTTTTCTATTTTCTTTTTGCCGACGAAAAAAAACATCGGTAAAAGTCTTTTTAGTTTTATTTTTTATTTGCCGATGAAATATAAAACGTCGGTAAAATGGATTTATTTTTTATTTATGTTTTTATTTTACCGACGAAATTAATGTTTTACCGACGAAAATTAGCGTCGGTAAGTGTGTTACCGACATTTAGCATAAAACGTCGGTAAAAGTTGTTAATTTTTAACTTATTTTTTATTAATAAAAATTTATTAATCCTTACCGACGAAATTTATGTTTTACCGACGAAATTTAGCGTCGGTAAAAGTTGTTAATTTTTAACTTATTTTTTATTAATAAAAATTTATTAATTTTTACCGATGAAAAAATTAATTTGCCGACGAAAAGAAAACGTTGGTGAAGTTCCGTTTTTCCCTCTCCCGCCACCGAACCCTCTTTTCCCCTCTTTTTCCCTCACTCTCTTTTCCCTCCTCTCTCTCTGCTCTCTGCGGTCTGCCCGCTGTCTCTCACTGTTCACTCTCGCTCCCTCACTCGATCTCTCTGCGCTGTCTCTCTCTCACTCGCCCACTCTCGCTCCCTCACTCGATCTCTCTGCTCTGTCTCTCTCTCACTCTCTCTCTCGCTCGCTCTCTGTCGGTGGAGCCCTCTGCTCTCTCTCGCTCGCTCTCTGTCGGTGGAGCCCTCTGCTCTCTCTCGCTCTGCTCTGTCTCTCTCTCTCTCTCGCTCGCTCTTTCTCGCTCTGCTCTCTCTCTCGCTCTGCTCTGTCTCTCTCTCTCTATCGCTCTCGCTCTCTCGATGTGCACATTATCTCTCTCTCTCGCTCTACTCTGTCTCTCTCTCTCTCTCTCTCTCTCTCTCTCTCTCTCTCTCTCTCTCACTCTGCTCTGTCTCTCTCTCCCTCGCTCTTGCTCTCTCGACGCTTCAATTTGTCTTTCTCTCTCGCGGCTGCCACTGCTCGGAGATCTCTGCCATTTTTGTCTCTACGGGGAGGAAAGCCCTAAGTCGATTGAAAGGAAAGAAGAAAACGAGGGGAAGAAAACGAAGAAGAAGAAGAGAAGAAATCGGACGAGTCTATAGGACACCATCGCCATCGCCATACCACTCTCGACTGAGGTACCCCAAATCAAATGGATTGTAAATTTTAATCCATCCAACTGCTGTGAATTCTGCTATGCATGTACACCAGGGTTCTATTTCTGTTTTTATTTTTTTTAATGATTGGGTTAGTTTTGAGATTGGGTAAATAAAGCCCTTCATTCTATGCAACTATTCAAACTACTTTCACTGTTGCACAGAACACCCCTTAGTAAATTACTGTCTTTTTTTCTAAAATTCTGAAACATATATGAATGATTTGTAAGGATTATGGAATTATTATATGACTTAGAGACATCAACATGCAAAGAAAGGAAAAGACAAGAAAATCCATGTTAAGACAACAACTATAAAGCAGAAAAGAGTTGAAAGGCATCTTACATTGGTTGGTGGAAGATGAATTTCCGTAGGTGAGAAAGTTGATTGGTGTAATTGTTGATTGCACCAGCAACACAAAACCCTTTTTCTCCACTCACATCCTTGCAGTCTCCTGCATTGACATCATAATCAAAATATTCAGAATGTATTTTTCGAACAGTGTTTTCAGAAGAACCTGGGGCTTACTCTTTGATGTTCCTCTGGTCCTTTATTCCCAAAAGGCCTTGTGGCTCAAGTTTAAGATGTGGTTTGGATTTAGGATGCATCCTTGTGTGGGGCATATTTGAGGCATACAACCTAAATGAAGTGTGCACTTTAGTCATGTGCTATATTAGTAGAGGGTATGCGCCCCCACCAACACATCTTGTCTGTAAGAAAAACGCGAGGGCAGTTTGTAGTTTTAAGAACTTGAAAATCTCCTCTTTATACTGTACTATCTAGATGTAAACTAATTAAAAAAAATCACTCCTAAGAAGTCATGTTAGGTATTTGGAGTTCATCGAGAGTCCCTACAGCAAGCCCTTAGCTCCTATGCCACCATCACCATCCACCCAGCCACCTCCACCGCCTTCACAGTTACTACCTCCAGCTCCCCTACTACCCTCACCTCTCAGCCAACTTCAGCCAGCTCCCCTGCAATCCCATTTAGCTCCCTGGACTCCCCTCTTAGCCCCCCCTTTAGTATCTTCTGGCCAAACTCTTTCTTTTCCACCATGGCACAGCCACTGTTTCAACACTCAGTCAGCCCAACCTCTCTTCAACCCTGCAATCCCCTCACTTTTCTCTCACCACTTTCCCCCTCTCCCCAATCAGGTCTCAAAACCCCCTTCGCAACCCCCTTCTCCCAGTTTAGCAATCCCCCTGCAAACCCCCCAGCTTCATAGTTTAGCAGTCCCCCTGCTAACTCCCCAGCCACCCGGTTTCCCCGGCCACCCCCCAGCCCCACCTTCTGTTCTCCCCTCAACAGCTCCCTCCCTTCCCTTACCACATTCATCCTTTGCCAACCTCTTCCACAATCCACCCCCCTCCCCCTCCCCACAAATCTGCAATCCAGCCATCCTTCCTACATCTTGGATAAATGGAAAACCAGCTCTTCAAATTCCCCAAGACATGCTCACCTCTAGCAAGGAGTCCTTCTCATTTGCAGCCATTGGAAGGTTCATAGGTAAACGTCCATCTCTTGAATGGGTTGAAGAGCATTCAAAATCCTGGGATCTATCTAGGCCTTGTATGGTCTCTCTTACCATTAAAGGTCACTTTATTTTCAGATTTAATTCTCTAGCTGATAAATCTCACATCCTGAGCCTCTCCCCTATTCGTATGGATAGGAAAAAGCTTCTTCTTCAAGCTTGGTCACCCGGGCAGGATGAAGAAAACTGGCCCTCCCTAGCTCCAGTCTGGATAAGACTTAAAGGCCTCCCCTACCACTGTTGGAGCCAGAACATCATCATCTCCCTAGCAAGCACCATAGGCCAGCCCCTGCAACTTGATGCCATTACCATGACCCAAAGAATCCTCACCTTTGCCAGGATCAAAATCCTCCTAGACCTTTCCAAACCTAAACCCTCCACCATCTTAGTAGACCTCCAGGGTGAGCAACCTATAGAACTCACAGTTGAATATGAATCTTACCCATGCCCTCTCTGCCTCACAGTCAGACACAATAACCTCCCCTGCTCCTGCAATCCCAAACTAGTTCAGTCCAAACCAGTACAGTCTTCGACCCTTTCTCTTCAAGAGACTCATCCACCCTTCCACACCAATCCTCCCGACCAGCCAGATTACCTCTCGTCAGGCAACCCTCCCTTGCTTCCTCTTCCTGAACCCTCCCCAGTTATCCCTCTTCCCCACTCTAATCCCAACAATACCGGTACCTTAATAACCTCTAACCTCCAACCAGCCTTCCCTGCCAGCCAGCTCCAATCCACCCAAAAAAGCATGTCAGCTGCCTTTGAATAAAAAAACATCAAGGAAACAGATCCCTCCCTAAATGACCTCCCTTTCGATGTAGTCTCTGAGATCCTTGGCAAAGTTCCTGTCCCAGTAGTTGATACCTCCAATCCTTTCTCTATTCTGGAAAACTACTCCTTCACTGACCCTGTCCTCAACCCCAGTCATTATGGCAGGAATCTACAAAAATTCTTAGGTGGCTCCTCCCCCTCTTCCAGCCAAGAAATCAACTCCCCAGACCATCCCCCAGGATTCCACCATCCACCAGGTACACCCGAACCAAAGCATCTTAACCCAGGTGACCAAACTCCAGAACTGCCAATTAATTCACGTGACCAAACTCCAGAACTGCCAATTAATTCCATTGAGCCTACCTCCTTAAATCAGATTACCAACCTCAATCTCAATCCCCCTTACCTCTTCCAAGAGCCACCCCATTCTCAGCCAGCAACCTCAGCTCAGTCAGCTCCTCCCCCTTCCACTTCCTCTATCTCAGACCAGCCAACTCTTGCCTCTGAACCCACCCTTCTTACCCAGCCAATCATCCCAACTCCACCTCCCTCTCAGCCAGATCCTCCTGCCATTCTCCCTCAAGCCTCAGCCTCAGACCAGCCAACTCTTGCCTCTGAACCCACACTACTTACCCAGCCAATCACCCCAACTCCACCTCCCTTTCAGCCAGATCCTCCTGCCATTCTCCCTCAAGCCTCAGATCCTCTAGCTACAGATAGGAAAAAAGCAGTCTCCACTCATTACAGCAAAGAAAATAAGCACCCTGAAGCTAGCTCCGGCCCCATTACAAGAAGGTCTAGAAGTAGGAAAACAAAATTCTCCCAATGATAAAAGTCCTTTCTTGGAACTGCAGGGGAATTGCCAACTCCCCCACTAAAAGAATGCTGGCAAACCTGATCCAAGCTCACTCCCCTGATATCATCTTCATCTCTGAACCTATGACTCCCTTTTCCTCCTCCCTTTCCCTCCACTTCAGCCATCTTGGATTTGATATTTTTTTCTCCAACGTCCCTCAATTTGGCCATCCTAACCTATGGTGTTTTTTCCAATCTTCCCACCATCTCTCCATATCTCTCTCTGACTCCTCCCCCCAGCATCTATCTTTGCTGCTTACCAACCCAATCACTGGGCCTTATTCCCTCATAACAGGGATTTATGGCTCCACCAACCATACCAAAAGGAGAGAATTATGGCAAACCTTGATTAATACCTCTTCCACCAACCTTCCCTGGTGTGTAATCGGTGACTTCAATGCTACCCTCTCCCATGATGAAAAACTCAGCATTCGCCAATCCAGCCCATCTTCCCTGATCGACTTCCAAACTGCTATTATGCAAGCTGGCCTGCAGGACATTAATTTCTCTGGGAATAAATATACCTGGTCCAACAATAGGAAGGGTCTCTCCTACGTTGCAGCTAGACTTGACAGGGCCTTAGTCAATCACCTTTGGTTGTCCACCTTCTCAGACCCTTTAGTCCACCACCTAACCAGAGTCTCCTCAGACCATAGCCCAATTCTCCTGAGCCATATCAATCCCATCCCTACCCCGAATGCCCCCTTCAAGTTCGAAAACAAGTGGCTCCTCCATCCCTCCTTCCAAGAATTGGTTAAAACCTGCTGGGAAGCCAACCCCGAACTAACTGGAAATCCCCAATATAATTTAGCCCAAAAGCTCAAATCCCTGAAGCAGTCCCTCAAGCTCTGGAGCAGATCCACTTATGGCAGTATCCACCAGAACATCTCTAAAGCAGAGGCCCAGGTAAATCTTCTCCAAACCCTTCTTGACTCAGGTCCTTCAGAAGCTCTCAGTGAAGACCTCTCTAAGGCTAAGCTAGCTCTTCATGAAGCCCTCAAAGCCCAAGAAACCCACTGGAAGCAGAGATCCAGGATTTCATGGCTGAAGGAGGGAGATTCCAACACTAATTTCTTCCATCAATCTGCTAAGGCTAGAAGCTCCAACAATAAAATCAGTCAGATCTCTATTGCAGGACACATCAGTGAAGACCCAGCCTCCATTCAGGCAGCTGCAGTTGATTTTTTCTCCAACCTCTTTCAGTCTACCCAAGCCTCCCCTAGCCCTCAGCTCTTCCAGATAGACAGCCCAAAAGTTTCAAATGCTGACAATTTATCCCTCTCCTGTATGCCTTCTGAAGAAGAGATCAAAGCAGCAGTTTTTTTCCCTCAAACACAACAGCTCTCCAGGCCCAGATGGCTTTAATGGTTCCTTTTATACTTCTTCTTGGCAAATCATTGGACACTCTGTTACCCAGGCAGTTCAAGACTTTTTCCGCTCCAAAAAAATTCTCAAGGCTTCCAATGCATACTTCCTAGCTCTCATCCCCAAAACCAGTTCACCTTCTACCTTCACTGAATTCAGACCCATTAGCCTTCTCAATTTCTCCTACAAAATAATCTCAAAAATCCTAGCCACCAAGCTTTCCAAAATTCTCCCAAACCTCATATCCCCTCACCAAGTTGCTTTCATCAAAGGAAGAAACACCACCCTGCATACTGCCATGGCCCATGAGCTCTTCCAGAAGCTTAACTCCAAATTCAGCAAAGGAGCTTTCTGCCTCAAGCTGGATATATCAAAGGCTTTTGATAAATTGGAATGGCCATTTCTCTTTGCTGCTTTAAAATTTTTCAACTTCTCAGAGGATTGGATCTCAATGATTCAAGAATGCGTCTGCACTCCTAAAGGCTCTGTCCTCATCAACCGCCTCCCCTATGGTTTTTTTGGCTCCTCCTGTGGCCTTAGACAAGGAGACCCCCTGTCCCCCTACCTATTCATTATAGCTGAAGAGATCCTGAGCCTCCACCTCCTTAACCTTCAATCCAAAAAGCTCATCCACCCCCTTTCCACTATTCCAGCAACCCCCTGTCACCTTCTCTATGCTGATGATATCCTTATCCTCATGAAAGGGAATTCCTACAGTGTCAGAGCCTTACAGGACCTCCTCGAGCTCTACCAAGCCTCTTCAGGCCAGTACTTCAACCTCCAAAAAAGTCTTCTTAAATTTGGCAAATGCGGTCGAAGAAGAAAACGCAAAATCAGCTCCACTCTAGGCATTCAAGAGTCCTTGGCGCAGCTTATCTACTTGGGCATCCCCATTGTGTTTGGTACCCCAAAAAAGATCCACTTCATTCCCCTCCTAGACAGAGTCAATAAGCGACTCCAGTCATGGAAAGCAAAATTTCTTTCTTTTGCAGGTCGACTAATCCTCATCAGACACGTGCTCTCTAGCATGGCCATTCACCTCGCAGCTACATTGCCTCTTCCTCTTTCTATTTGCAGTGCCCTCGAGAAAGCTATGAGACACTTCTTATGGTCAGGGAGTTCTAGCTCTTTCAAATTCAACTATGTTAGTTGGGACACCATTTCTCTCCCAAAGAAGGAAGGTGGGCTGGGTATCAGAAGGATCTCAGATATTAATGCTGCTTCTTTCATCAAGCTCGGCTGGCAGGCTTCCACTGGTAGCTCTCTATGGTCTTCTTGGTTCAAAGCCAGATATTTCAAGCAGAATCCCATCTGGAGCTCAGACAACACCATCCATGGCTCCTGCATCTGGAAAAAGATTAGGAATCTGGCCTCCCATATCCATCTCGGCAGTTCATGGATTTTTGGTAATGGCCAAGAAATTGATGTCTGGAATGATCGGTGGGCAGGGGCAGAACCCATTTCAACCAGATTCCCAGACTACCAATTCCCCCAGAACCAACGCCTTTCAACTCTGTTTCAAGCAGGCAGTTGGTCCATTCCTTCAAATTTGCCTCCAGATATCCTTAGCTGCCTCTCTGACAATATTAACTCCATCCCCCCAGCTCACCATCCCAAGGACTCCCTCATTTGGAAGGACTCCTCTGATGGTCACCTTACTATGAAAAAAGCTTGGAACCTCATCCGTTCAAGAGCTCCCACTCTTGACTGGCCCCCTTACATCTGGAATGCCATCTGCCTCCCCAAAGTCAGCTGCTTTGGATGGCGTCTCCTGCACAATAAGACTCCAACTGAATCTCGCCTGCAGAGACTGGGGTTCTCTTTAGCTTCCAGATGCAATATCTGCTGCAAAGATGAGGACTCCTCCAGCCACCTCTTCTTCTCCTGCGATCAAGCTACAGCTCTCTGGTCTTGGCTCTGTCTCTCAGCAAACATAGCCACCCCTCCTTCCCTCTCAGCCTCTTCTCAATGGGCAGCTCTCACTAGAAGAAACGATCATTTGGGAAAAACTCACATGGCAACCATCATCCTAAACGTCATTTACACATTATGGAAGGCTAGAAACTTAGCTACCTTTGAGGGCAAGAAGCTTCCTCCTCCTCTGATTCAGCAGTAGCTCCAGGATCTCCTTTCCTTCTCTCTGGGTAAAATCTCCAAGCCTTTCTGCAGTCCTCAGATCAGAGCTCTCCTCCTCTTCTTCAAGGTCTCAGCTGGATGATTTTCCCCCATGGCCTCTTCCCGATCCGCCATCTGCTTGTAATCCTTTCTTCTGGCCTTGCAGCGCCCCTCGCTACCTCCAATCGGGGATCCTCAGCAGGGATTCGTCAGCTCCCCCTCTTTTCTCGGTTTCCTGGCTAGGTCTCTGCTCTCCAGTTGTATTCTCCTCCTCTCGGGGATCCTCAGGTTTAGACAGTCAGCCCCGGCGATTCTCCTCCCGGCCGTCGGCCCTGGGGATTTTCCACCCTAATTTGGCAACTACTCTCTCTTTGTAGCGTCTGCCTCCCTGGATTTTTCCTCTTGTGGTTTTGTTTTTCTTTTTCTCTTGGCTTGTGTTTCTTTTGGGGGTCTTTTGACCTTTGTAAATCCTCTCTCTTTTTCTAATACACTTACCCATTAAGCAAATAAAAAAAACTAGTTAAAATGCTTAAAAACAATGAAACTGTTACTGTTTTCTATTCTTATTAATATATTCTTTTTTAATGCAATCATTTATTTCTGAAAAATGTGTGCTTATGAGTCCAAGGCTTAGTGCTCTACTCTTTAGGAAATTGGAACACTTCGCCTCACGCCTCTTAACAGTTTAAAACATTGTTTTCAACTAATCAAAGTATATATTCTTGTGGCTTCAGCATCTCTATAATAAGGTCCCACGGCAATTGCTCAAGCTTTGGACAACAGTGGCCCATTTTGATAAATTATAGTGTTAGGGGAGTAACTTCACTGTTAGAACTCCAAGTATGTATCGTTTTGTGATGGGCAACAATCCTATACTTGAACCATTTCCTTGAACTTAAAGGTGCTCTTACTAATGTCACAAATCTTGATTGGAACAATTATCTCGGTTCATGTTGTTTCTTCTATTTAGTGGTTGCATGCACAAATAAAAAGCGTCCTGGTAGCCAAAAACCAGGATGAATAACCAAGTAGCAAATGCATATCCATGTGATTGTAAATTCGTAGTGAATGAGTTTGGTAGCTATCTAGATATACAAATACAATTCGTGCCTTGAGTGATGCAAATCTTCACTCACAATATCACTCAGTAGTTTGAAAAAAATCAGCGACCGGCACGGACGGTTCGCACGGGGGTAGAGTAACCTGTAGGAACTGACGGTTCCCAGATTGGACTCACGGTTAGGGAATTAGAGCCGAAAACCGACTCTTTTCCCACACTTAGGCTTGAAAACGGCCCGCCGGGGGTCCGGAAAGCGAATCGGCGACCGAAAAAATCAGGGACCGGCACGGACGGTTCGCACGGGGGTAGAGTAACCTGTAGGAACTGACGGCTCGTAGATTGGACTAACGGTTAGGGAATTAGAGCCGGAAACCGACTCTTTTCCAACACTTAGGCTCGAAAACGGCCCCCCGGGGGTCCGGAACGGGAATCGGCGACCGGAAAATTCGGGGACCGGCACGGGCGGTTCGCTCGGGGGTAGAGTAACATGTAGGAACTGATGACTCACAGATCGGACTCATGGTTAGGGAATTAGAGCCGAAAACCGACTCTTTTCCCACACTTAGGCTCGAAAACGGCCCGCCGGGGGTCCGGAAAGCGAATCGGCGACCGAAAAAATCAGGGACCGGCACGGACGGTTCGCACGGGGGTAGAGTAACCTGTAGGAACTGACGGCTCGTAGATTGGACTCACGGTTAGGGAATTAGAGTCGAAAACGGACTCTTTTCCAACACTTAGGCTCGAAAACGGCCCCCGTGGGTCCGGAACGCGAATCGGAGACCGGAAAAATTGGGGACCGGCACGGACGGTTCGCACGGGGGTTGAGTAACCTGTAGGAACTGACGGCTCCCAGATTGGACTCACGGTTAGGGAATTAGAGCCGAAAACCGACTCTTTTCCAACACTTAGGCTCGAAAACGGCCCGTCAGGGGTCCGGAACGCTAATCGGCGACTGGAAAAATCGGGGACCGGCACGGACGGTTTGTACGGGGGTAGAGTAACCTGTAGAAACTGACGGCTCGCAAATTGGACTCACGATTAGGGAATTAGAGCCGGAAACCGACTCTTTTCCAACACTTAGGCTCGAAAACGGCCCCCCGGGGGTCCGGAACGGGAATCGGCGACCGGAAAATTCGGGGACCGGCACGGGCGGTTCGCTCGGGGGTAGAGTAACATGTAGGAACTGATGACTCACAGATCGGACTCATGGTTAGGGAATTAGAGCCGAAAACCGACTCTTTTCCCACACTTAGGCTCGAAAACGGCCCGCCGGGGGTCCGGAAAGCGAATCGGCGACCGAAAAAATCAGGGACCGGCACGGACGGTTCGCACGGGGGTAGAGTAACCTGTAGGAACTGACGGCTCGTAGATTGGACTCACGGTTAGGGAATTAGAGTCGAAAACGGACTCTTTTCCAACACTTAGGCTCGAAAACGGCCCCCGTGGGTCCGGAACGCGAATCGGCGACCGAAAAAATCGGGGACCGGCACAGACGGTTCGCACGGGGGTAGAGTAACCTGTAGGAACTGACGGCTCGCAGATTGGACTCACGGTTAGGGAATTAGAGCCGAAAACCGACTATTTTCCAACACTTAGGCTCGAAAACGGCCCGCCGGGGGTCTGGAAAGCGAATCGGCGACCGGAAATATTAGGGACCGGCACGGACGGTTCGCACGGGGGTAGAGTAACCTATAGGAACTGATGGCTCGTAGATTGGACTCACGGTTAGGGAATTAGATCCGGAAACCGACTCTTTTCCAACACTTAGGCTCGAAAACAGCCCCCCGGGGGTCCGGAACGAGAATCGGCGACCAGAAAATTCGGGGACCGGCACGGACGGTTCGCTCGGGGGTAGAGTAACATGTAGGAACTGACAGCTCGCAGATTGGACTCACGGTTAGGGAATTAGAGCCGAAAATCGACTCTTTTCCAACACTTAGGCTCGAAAACGGCCCCCCGGGGGTCCGGAACGGGAATCGGCGACCGGAAAATTCACTACAAGAAATTTAGGCTGTTGTGACGAAATCTGAAAAAGAATTTTTTTTTTCTTAAAAGAACACCCAAAGGGGACGAAATATAAATTTTGTCGTCTATTTTCATGTTTTTCAAAAGTATTGGAGACGAAAACAAAATTTCGTCTACAAAAATATGGCGCCAACTTGTTTTGTGTTGGCGCCAATTATTTTAGCTCATTAGAGACGAAAATTGTTGTCACAAAATATAATTTTTTTTTGCGACGAACGTAATTCGTCACCAATAAGGATAAGTTATGGAAGACGAACATATTTCGTCACCAAAATAAGGCGCCAATTTCATTTGCTTTTGGCGCGGATTATTTTAGCTCATTGGAGACGAACATTTTTTTCACAAAATATAATTTGTTTTTGTGACGAACTTAATTCGTCACTAATAAGGATAAGTTATGGAAGACGAAAATATTTCGTCACTAGAATAAGGTGCCAAATTATTTTAGCTCATTGGAGACGAAAATTTTTGTCACAAAATATAATTTGTTTTGCGACGAACGTAATTTGTCACCAATAAGGATAAGTTATAGACAACGAACATATTTCGTCAGCAAAATAAGACGCCAATTTCATTTGCGTTGGCGCGAATTATTTTAGCTCATTGGAGACGAAAATTTTTGTCACAAAATATAATTTGTTTTTGTGGCGAACATAATTCGTCACTATTAAGGATAAGTTATGGAAGACGAAAATATTTGGTCACCAAAATAAGGCGCCAATTTCATTTGCGGTGGCACCAATTTCGTTCGCACTTGAGCCTATTCCTCTCTTACAAGTATTGCTTTGGAAAAGCCTTTAAAATGACTAAAATGGCCCCCCAAGGCCCTAACGTCCATCCCCCTCCCCCACCCCCACCCCAATCCAACGCTCCTTTTCCAAAACCCATTTCCCCCTTTGTCCCTCCATCTATCCCGGTCTCTCTTTTCCAAAACCCTTTTCCCCCTTTTCCAAAACCCTTTTCCAGAAGAGGAGAGAAGAACCCTTTTCCCCATTTTCCAAAATCCTTTTCCAACATCTCCCACCCATCATCTCAAGCAACAGCCCCATGGCTCATTGACCCCCATCAATCATCATCACCCTCCATCAACACTCGCAGTGCAGACCCATCCCTGATCAGTGATCCCTCTCATCTCTACTTCTCTCAGTCTCTCTCGCCTAGAATTCCCAGACGCAACCACCATCACCAATCACCATCATTTGTGCCCATCCTCCTCCATCCAGGAGTCCGCCACCGCCAGGTACACCTACCTCTCTGAGTCTCTGCTACTGTGAGAACTTGGTCCGGGCGGTACCCTTAACCATGGGGTGTAGCGTGTCAACCACGGGCTTCAAACGATGAGTCTCCGTTAGCCCACATCAGAAATATCCAAGTCCTGTCTTGGGCTTATAAGTCAAACCCCGTATTAACTTAGCGTGAGGCTTTTTAAAACCATGCGTCCTCAGAAATCGTAAAAACTCTGAAAGTTAAGTGTGCTCGGGCTGGAGCAGTATTAGGATGGGTGACCTCCTGGGAAGTCCCCGCGCGTGCACGTGGGCCAAAACGGACAATTTCATACTGAGTTGGGCGGTATCAGACCAGAGGACAACTCTATTTCTAGTGGGGGAGAATGTGAGATCTTGGTCTGTGCGGTACCCTTAACAACTGGGCGTAGCGTGTCAATCACGGGCTTCAAACGGCGAGTCTACGATAGCCTGCATCGGAAATATCCAAGTCCTGACCATGGGCTTATAAGTTAAACCCCATATTAACTTAGCATGAGGCTTTTTAAAACCGTGCGGCCCCGGAAATCGTAAGAACTCCGAAGTTAAACGTGCTCGGGCGGGAGCAGTACTAGGATGGTTGACCTCCTGGGAAGTCCTCGCACGTACACGTGGGCCAAAGCGGACAATTTCATGCTGAGTTGGGCGAGGCTGTGACAGTTGGTATCAGAGCCGCGGACGACTCTATTTCTAGTGGGGGAGAATGTGAGATCTTGGTCTGGGCGGTACCCTTAACAACTGAGTGTAGCGTGTCAATCACGGGCTTCAAACGGCGAGTCTACGATAGCCTGCATCGGAAATATCCAAGTCCTGACCATGGGCTTATAAGTTAAACCCCGTATTAACTTAGCATGAGGCTTTTTAAAACCGTGCGGCCCCGGAAATCGTAAGAACTCCGAAGTTAAGCGTGCTCGGGCGGGAGCAGTACTAGGATGGTTGACCTCTTGGGAAGTCCTCGCACGTACACGTGGGCCAAAGTGGACAATTTCATGCTAAGTTGGGCGGGGTTGTGACAGTTGGTATCAGAGCCGAGGACGACTCAATTTCTAGTGGGGGAGAATGTGAGATCCTGGTCCGGGCGATACTCTTAACCACGGGGCGTAGCGTGTCAACCACGGGCTTCAAACGATGAGTCTCCGTTAGCCCGCATCGGAAATATCCAAGTCTTAACCATGGCTTATAAGTCAAACCCCGTATTAACTTAGCATGAAGTCTTCTACAATCGTGCGGCTCCAAAAATCGTAAGAACTCTAAAGTTAAGGGTGCTCAGGCAGGAGCAGTATTAGGATGGGTGACCTCTTGGGAAGTCCTTGAGTTGGGCGGGGTAAATGCGATAAAAAAATTTCTTCTCTATTT
The DNA here is from genome assembly GCA_038049695.1 of Cinnamomum chago. Classification (NCBI taxonomy): domain Eukaryota; kingdom Viridiplantae; phylum Streptophyta; class Magnoliopsida; order Laurales; family Lauraceae; genus Cinnamomum; species Cinnamomum chago. The sequence goes on along the minus strand of CP142453.1, from coordinate 39,430,562 downwards.
CTTATATTTATGACAAAATATTTTTGTCTATAATTTCCTCCTTTAATGACAAAATATTTTGTCACTAATTACTTACAAGTATGTTTCCAGCATAGTGTATTGGAGACGAAAAAAAATTACTTATTTCCAACAGTGTATTGGAGACAAAAAAAAATCGTCACCAATTTATCTTTTTCAGTGACGAATTCTTTTTTCGTCTCCAATACCTTTTAGCGACAAGGCTTTGGCGACGAAACTGGTGACGAAAATTTTTCGTCTCAATTTGTTTTGGTGACGAAATATGTACATTTTGGGAAAAATTTATGTCGTCCTTAAACCCCAAATTTCTTATAGTGATTCGGGGACCGGCACGGGTGGTTCGCTCGGGGGTAGAGTAACCTGTAGGAACTAATGGCTCGCAAATTGGACTCACAGTTAGGGAATTAAAGCCGGAAACCGACTCTTTTCCAACACTTAGGCTCGAAAACGGCCTCCCGGGGGTCCGGAACGGGAATCCGCATCCGGAAAATTCGGGGACCGGCACGGGAGGTTCGCTCGGGGGTAGAGTAACATGTAGGAACTGATCGCTCGCAGATTGGTCTCACGGTTAGGGAATTAGAGCCGATTTTGCTGACGATTTTTATAATTTTTGTATATCTTTCGTTTATAATTTCATTAATTCAAGAGATACTAATTTTTTTTTTGTTTTTGTCATTGCAGATTGATGGACGCTTTCTGATCGGATGCACACTTTGGTGTTGTTTTGTTGTGTTTAGTTTATTTGTATATGTATATTGGACATTTTTATTCGACTGTATTTTTATTAATTTAGACATTTTTATTCGACTGTATGTTTATTAATTGTACTGTTTATTTATGGAGATGAATGATTTGATGAAGAATGGGGATGATTTTGTTTGGATGTATTATTGATTGTAGTATGAGTAGTTTTATTTTTTATTACAGGTGTATAAGCAGGTTTACAGGAAAATTTAAACGAAAAACAAAAAAGTCGATTTTAAAAAAATAATATACTTTCATCGACGAAAATGAAAATTTCGTCGGTGAAGGTATTTTTACCGACGAAAAAATAACGTCGGTAATGTTTTTATTTTTTTTAAGTTTATTTTACCGACGAAAAAATAACGTCGGTAATTGTGTTTTGATTTATTTTTATTTTTATTTTATTTTTACCGACGCACAATAAAACGTCGATAAAATATTTTTATTTTTATTTTTTTTAATATTACCGACGTTAAAAAATGTCGGTAATTGTATTTGATTTTTTTTTATTTTTCTTTTATTTTTACCGACGCACAATAAAACGTCGGTAAAATATTTTTATTTTTATTTTTTTAATATTACCGACGAGAAAAAACGTCGGTAGAGTATTTTAATTTATTTTTTATTTTTTTTATTAATTTTTCCGACGAAAAAAAACGTCGGTAAAAAATAAAAAAGCGTCGGTGAAAATGATAATTTTACCGACGAAAAATTAATTCGTCGGTAAGGTATTTTCTTTACATTTTTTTGCCGACGATTGCCCGACGAAAAAAAAAACGTCGGTAAAGGTTTTACCGACGTTTTTTGGACTTTTAGCGACGAAAAAAAACATCGCTGAAGGTGTAATCTGTTGTAGTGTTAATTACTACCCAGCTCACTACAAAATCGCTCAAAAGCCCAAACAAATGTAAGCTCTCAAAGCCCAGGTAATGGCTCTCCACCTTCCGGCTCGACATCTGGGTCGGCCGGTCCCCAAACGTAATCTCCGGCTACAGGCGCCTCTACGAGCGCAAGCGCGTCGTCCGCGTACTCGGGGTCAAGACCTAAGCACCAAAGATGAGTCAGATCTAAAGATCTAGCAAGTCACAGTATACAAGTAACATAGGACATATATATCAAAAGATTAGAGATAGTTACACAGTTTAAAGAATATCAAGATACATGATCTAGGCAGTTGAGCAAGATAAACATATAGAATCAGAACAATATATATAGCATCTAGTCTAATACAATATGTCACATTCACACGAGCTGGATACCACGGGATATTATGCCGCGGCCCTCCTATACTGAACACAGTTGCGGTGGAAAATCTCACCAGTGCTGGGGATAACTAACCCCGCAAAACACTCAACAGTCTCACCACACTCATCACTCGGGGAGACTGGACTCGGTATCGCACCGTCCGTCTAAAACATAGCTCATCATGATAGCTCTCTCAACACTCATAAATAGCTCCTACCGATGATGATCAGTCCACAGGCTGAGCTTAAATCAACCGAGTGAATGTCTATGCCGACTCGAGGAAACTCTAAAGGTCTGTGTCTGTCTAGGCTTTGCCTTGCTTGAACAAGGTCCTAACAATGTCTCTAAGAGGTTCCAATATCATATCAGTCCATGGATCGCAATCCAAGTCCAAGCCCACTCGTTGGATCCATACCAAGGCCCATCAACACATGGCCTGGTCTAAAACAGTCCAAACGAGGTAGTAAGTCCATTTCTACTGATAAACAGCTCATCCTTATCCAGAATTAGTTATAAGTCTAATACAATACACCTCTCCAATTCTAAGGGTATAATAGATCCATACTTAGGCCATAAAAAGGCTTGCCTAGCCACAGACACGAGTCAGTGTTCTCCCAAATCACACTATCGGGTCACCTCTAAGATATCCTAGGTTCAGGTCATCCATTTCCATTTAATTAACAGTAAACAGCTACGGTAAAGACATAAGAATGACAGTAATAAGCTAAGTGAAGTATGAACTTCAAGCATGAGAATCAATAGGGAAATAATAATAAGTCAACCTAGGTAATGGACCACATTCAGGTCCAAGTCCATCTCAGGTAATTTGATCCCTAAATGGAGTCTCAGATGCCAACGGATACTGTGTTTGGTGCTCCAGAAGTTACGGGCATCATTGACAACGTTTAAGGGTTGAATCATCGTAGATTAAGCGACCAAAACCCTACTTGGTGGTCCCCACGAGTCAAGGTTGAGCCAAACCATTGACTCGGGCTTGGCACATTAATAATTGTCCATTTGGATGGTCAACGGGCCCCACAAATGATCACAAGAATACTGAAAACTGAAAAATCACTGAACTCAGTGTGCTCGGTCGACCTGGCACAGGGCTCAGTCGACTGAGTACACTTAGGGTTGACCCCCAGGTCGACCCTGGTGCAGTGTGCTCGGTCGACCTCCTGGCCTGGTCGGTCGACCGAGTGCACTGGGAAAATTGGGTCAAGCACCTGGCAGGCATGATTTGTTTTCCGTGGTTTCCAGTGTGTCTGGTCGACCTCCTGGCCTGGGTGGTCGACCGCGTACACAAAAACCCTGGAAAAAGTGATGTCCCAGCTTCTAGCCATTTCCACTGCAAATCCTGTGTGCTCGGTCGACCTGGAGCAGGGCTCGGTCGACCGCGTACTCAGGATTTTTGGATCTGAGAGAAAATCCAGCTCTCAGTTGATTTTTGCAAAAACAGTGTGCTCGGTCGACCTGGTACAGGGCTCGGTCGACCGAGTACAATGAACTTTCAGTTCTACAGAAAAATAACTAAGACTGGGTTTTTCCCAGATTTTAGTGTGCTCGGTCGACCGAGTACATGCAGACTGCAGAAAAACCCAATTTCAGGGTTTCATCTCCTTCAACCCATTTTTCCATTGAACCTCCTCCAATCTCGCCCAAACATCACCAAATCAATAGAAAACACAAAAACACTTCAATGTACCTCCATCCAACACCAAACGGGCCATTGATCTTCCAAATGGGAGAATCTCATCTATCAATGCCCAAATTCCATTTATACTAAGCTCAAGGGTAGATCTACAGATTTACATTAACTGAATGGAAATGACAGAATCAATGAAATTAGAAACATACATTCTATGTTAAATCAGTATATTGCACTTGCCTTAGTTGAGGTGAAAGGTTGTAGAGAGAGAGAGAGAAGAGAAAACCCAATCCAAGAAGATGAAATCCCACTCCTAAGGTCTTCTCCAGCACAAAAACCAGCTCAAAGCTTAGAGAAAGGAGAGGGGAAATGAAGAAGATGAATAGTAGCTAGGGATGCCTTGGGAAATGCGCTATATTTATAAGATGGGGTTTGGGCTAAAGACTGAAATGACCTTCTAGTTGTATGGGATTAGGGTTAGGGTAGAGGGCTTTTAGGTCTTTAGGTGGGAAGGTTCTAGAAGACCCTTTTATGGATACCCCCCCTATAGTAAACACTAATATCTAGTTAGGGCCTCCAACACACTACTAACCCTAGAAATTACAAAAGACCCCTATAAATCCTATTACTAATACAACTAGACTAATCTAACTAAAACTTAGGAAAATATATAACCACCCTTACTAGCCCATTAATTAGTATAATTAGCTAGTATATTATTAAATAGTATTCAAATTCAAAAAATTGAGGGCCCATAAGGGGTGGGGCCTCACACATAGATTGAGAGATCATGTTTGAGGGAATGATGAAGAGAGGAGATTTTTAATTTAATGTGCTCCAAGATTGAGGAATAAGACATCTCTTTGACTGATTCTACATGCATAACCTCTTCTTAGCGTAAGTTACTTTTCTTCTAGTCTAGTTTCTTTGATATGTTATGTTTAGAAATGATATATCATATGCTTAGAACTAGGCTTTGAAAATGAATTTGGCGAATCAGAGTCGAGAGAAGTCACATATCCTAAAATTGCTTGCATCTTTCCCTACTCTGAAAAGAGTGGAAAAGAGCTATAATGCCCGTATTTTCAATGCTTAAGCCAATGTCTAGTTCTTAGATCTTGGATGCATAAGTTTTAGCTTTTATTTTTTACACCACTTTTATTTTTATTTTCAGTTAATCTTTTGATTGTTTTTACAGAAAATTTTTTGATTTGGGAATTTCTAATTGCATCATTCTATGTTATTAGTGCATGCAACCAAATTTGGCTAACTTTCTATTTTTTACTGTTAGGTTGGAAAGTCATTAGTGCATGCATTAGAATTAGAAATTTCATTTAAACATGTTTTTAGTTGCTAGAAATCAAGGGTTAATGACTGATTAAGAAGGCCAAATTCGGACTTGCTATGAGTCATTAAGCCGAACATTGAGAAAAAACAGTACTGCCACTAGCAGATTTAGCGCCTGACTATTTTTCAAAAGTACAAGCTATGAAAACCAGGCAAACAAAGGATTTTTTCCTTGAAGTTTCGTAAAATTAATATTTGGGAATAATTCTTTGAAAGCCCAAAGTTTTAGAGAACATTAACCTCGAAAAGTGGGTTAAACAGTGATCTAAATATGAGTACTCGGACAGACTGTATTAGAATTCCTGCACTAAAACTTGTCAACTAGGCATCTTTAGAAGGTCAAAACTTTTTCCTTTCAAGTCCATTTTAACTTCTGATTTTTTTTTTCTTTTGTGTTCATGCATCATTAAAGTTTCAATTCTAGCTAGGTCAGTCGTGCAGTCCAGCGAAGTTGGGTTTACGAAACAGTTTTCATACTAAATTTTTTTTACATCATGGATCATATAATTAGAAACTAGTTACATTTGCATTGTTCGCTTTCTAGGGTTGCATAATTCATCCATAATTGTATTAAAACTAGTTTTGGTAACTTGATAAAGTTTAGAAAAAAAATTACATTTAAATTGGTTGTTTTAATTTATTTTCAATTTTTGTAGGTTTTAGTTAGTTAGGGTTGCATAGCCTAGATTTCTTTTCTTATATTAGGGTTTTTATTTTGTTGGAAACTTTATAATAAGACTTTCAATTTTAATTATTAGGAATCTTGTGTAATTTGACTAGTTTCCATTTAGGTTAGATTTAGTTCCTAAATTAGGACAGGTTCAAATTGGAAAGTGCTTAAACAAATTACTCCATGTGGATTCGACTCTGTACTCACCGGGTTATAGTGCCGAGCACTCTTGCACTTGGGAGTGTTCAACAGAACTCCAACAACTTTAGAGGGTCTAGGAAGAGTTCTGGAAGCTTCGAGACTTGGGGCAAGTGTTTAATTTGAGTTTAAATACATGCATGCCTTGTTTCCTTGAATTTCAAATTCTACTCTATGTGTTGTCCAACATCTTTAGCTCAATCATTTCTTTCTTAATACTAAATGTTTAAGTGTCAAAATGGGTTCAATAATTGGTGTTTAGAATGCTAGAAACACCAGCCAAAATTTTCCAAAGGAAATGGATGAAAAGACCAAAGAATAGCCCCAAACAGGTGAACCGACGAGAGCTTTCTAAAGCTCTTAGGGTTCCTGACTGGGTTTATACAACTAGCCATGGGTGGCTCACGACTAGCCATGGGACCTGTATGGATAGCCGTACCACCCTCTCAGTTAGCCGTAACCCGATCGGTCGTTTGGCTCTCTTCATTCGATGGTCCATCCCGTTTTGCTCGGGAAGGTCCGGATTTCCCTTTTTTCTCTCTTTTTAATTTGGACCACATGCATAGACAGTTTTCGGCCACTGTTGCCACACTAATTAAGCAATTAGTGCATCTTCAACCCCTGGTTCTCCTTTTTTAAGCCTAAACCGTAGGATTGGATCTTGACTTAGAAATTAGGACTTCCCTTGGATTTACCCTTATGACCCTTAGACTAGAAATTAGGACTTCCCTTGGATTTACCCTTATGGCCCTTAGGAAACCTAATGGTAAATCCCTCTAAGTTTTGGGGGCATTGCCTTCAACCTGCTAGCAAGGGTACGTTGCCCCTTGCACCCTTAGCAAGCTCACTGCGGAGCTCAACCTACATCATGGAGTTTACCATGCCCCTCTTGCCAAAAGCATCCTAGAATTTGGACCCACCCTAACTAATTAGACTTGAGACGAGGTGGGGTGATGTTTGAGCTGCCACTCACCCCTAAGGGTTGTCCGGAGGCATGTTGGTGTAATTTGAAGTCAGGGATACATGCCGTTAGGGTTTTGGAATGCCAAACACTATCGCAACACTAAGGAATCATATTCCCAAGCACCTGGACCCTAACTACATGTCAATGGCAACCTGAGACTTAGATTAGCAATTTGTAATGGTTACTTGATTTTATCATTGTAAAGACATCATCCTTCGTCTATAGTACCTAATTAACTATTTGTGTACATAGCATACGCACTCCCTATGAGTCTAGTGCTAATCGTTTCCTTGCCCCCTTTCGCACCCAAACTCAGTATAGTACTTTGGATTGCGAGTCACACTTTGGGGTTTAGCATGAAGTTACTACCTTGCTTGCCCCCTTAGGTGAAAGGATTAACGGTTGTGGTGTATCGGATTGGTGTGCGCATTCATTGTCATGCCACCTTCCCAATCATCCGGATCCGACTTATACCTTTTTTACTATTTCGGGATGGATGATTTCTTGCTGAAATGGTTTTCAATGGTTTAGTGACCTTAGGGTTCGTCCAGTCACTATCTTTGTTCTATTTGATAGGTTTTGATCAAGATTGCATGCAAGTGAGTTTGCTTCGCCTGCTTTCTTTGGGGTCCAATTAAACCAAAACTTGGATTATGTAGGGCTACTCATCCTGATAAGTGTGCTTTGCGTGATTTTAGCTTATTTTGGAGTAGTTCCTCACTTCGTTATTATGCTCGAGTTCTATAAGCCTTGAGAGTTGAAATAACCATGGACTTGGAACCTCTTCTTCTATTTGTATTTTGTTCTCAAGTTGACACCACTAAACTTCGACTTCCGTTTCAGTAAGGATCCGGGTAGTTTTGGAGTACTTACTATGCTTACCATCTGCAGATTGCCCTTTGTATATTTATATTGTCGGAACCATGGCCAGTGTCTCATGTGATTACTATCTAATAAACGCCCATATGGGGGTATTGGCTTATTATTACTATTATATGTTTGTTCACATGATTTTGTTTGCTCGTGCGTGCTACCATCACCATGAGTGATGGAGAGGGTATAACTAATGTGGGTTGCCATTTGGTTAGTAAGTACATGATGTTTATATCTATTTTGCATTGCTTCTATTTGGTTATACTCCGTCTTATTATTCATGTCTTTCTTGTCCGGTTGTACACTTTAGTTCACATCTTGTTTTTGTTACCTGTCATTATACTCATAATCGCAACAAACATGTTTTATTATTCATTTTAAACACTTGTCATGTCATTGGGCCTGACCTTGCTAACCTTAGTACTGTAGGTTTTAGCCCCCTTGCCTCTAGCGAAGAGCTTGCAAGGTGGCTATGGAAATACACAGTGTGTTGATGATGTCATCTAGATATCGGGTTGGTACTAGAGCAGTCATAACAATCAAGGTGAGGTTGTCATATGTATTTTAGGTTTATTTGGTTGTACTCGCCTCTGTTGACATTTTTATTTTTTTTGCGAACAAGGACTGTTTTATTAAAAAGTAGGGAGTTACAGCAACAACGTTAAGGGCCCGTTTGGTAATTTACTTTTAAAATAAAGTGGAGTAAAGTGAAATGAAAAGAATGAATAAAATATAAGTAAGTTATGATGATATTTTGTTTTTAGTTGTTTGGAATAGAATATTTTTGACTTTTTGTATGGAGAAATGTAGATTTTTTGTCTTTTAGTGAGTAAATGTAGTTGCTTTTTGACTTTTTTTGGAAAAGATGGAGGGAATTTTTGTAAAAAGTGTTTTTGATGGGATGTTTAACTTAACTTGACTTTATTAGTAAATTTACCAAACGGGCCCTAAAGGATAGGGACATGTTGCTAAACATGGAGAGGTAGGTAAATAAAACCAAAGCCACTTGGCTAACAAACCATACGTTGGTGTGTTGTAGTGATGCCCAAAATGACCTATGCTGAAATGTACAACCGCATTTTCCTTCCATATGCCATCGAAAAACCAGTGTATTTGCTATCATGGCAATGGGATGTAGATCCGAAGCGGATGACTGCTGCTTGGGTCCTGACCTGGTTGACCCACTGCTAGTTGTAAGAGCGGTTCACTCTTTGGTCCCATCCGCCCACCCATTGTGGGTTTGAAGAAGGCGGTTGTGTAGGATGTGGCTCTTTTCTTCTCTTCCACAATCACTTCACTTATCGGCAGATGAATACGGGTTATTTCTCCGGTGCCATCAGGGATGGTGTAATGTGCCAGCATGTCCGCCACCCGACTGGCCAACCTTTTACAATGATGGACCGTCCAGCTCGCCAGTGTGCTTAGCATGTGCATGGTGCGCTTCCATAAGGGCATCATATCCCAAGTCAGATGTTCGGAGGTTTTTTTATTGTAGTGATGAGTACCGGGCAGTCCCCCTCAAGCTGTATCCCAGGGCTTGAACTGGCTGAGGAGGCTGCAGTATTGGATATTTGGATAAGTCTATGAGGCTCCTTTGGAGAGCCATCAACACTGCTTCCAACAGATGTTGAGCACAGAGCACGCACTTCCGAAGTAAAGGCCATAAGGACGTTCCCGTAAGAGACACGAGCAGCTCCCCCTATGCTTGCCTTGCCGGCCGTTTCATCGAAGGCCCCATCAAAGTTAACTTTGATCCAGCCTGGTGATGGAGGCAACCACTAGTCAGTTGACAGGCTCACACCTATTCCTGCATATAAAGAAGAGAGGTTAGACTCCAGCAATGTTGCTATGGTTCTAGAGATGATCTGGAATGGGTTGAGAGGGCAAGATTGGAAGATGTAAAGATTTCTGGCCTTCCACAGTTGCCAGAATAGTATGCATGCATAACGTCTAGCATTGTGGTTTGTACTGCACCAAAACCAATCCCTGATTGAGTCCACAGGAGAGTGGTTGTTGGTGGAGGATGTTGTTTTGGCCCATAACAATTTTACAAAATCATAGTTAGCAAAGAGATGGTCCACCGACTCTGGAGCAAGCCAGCATAGTGGACAGAGGGGTTGGATAGAGGAATCCCAACGACTCAGCCGCTATCTAGTTGGAAGACGATCCAGAAGAAGTTTCCAGATGAACATTTTGATTTTCTATGGCATCGGCAGGCCCCTTAGGTGGTTCCATGGAAAGGAGGGGCCTATTGGACGCAATTGAATATGCTAGTAAATGGCTTTGAATCTGCATGAGCCCGCAAGCTTGTCCTTCCAGCAGCTGATGTCTGCACCACCTAGTCCCAGATCCTTGATACGGTTGACGATATCCGGAGGCCACAATGCTCCCCAGACGTGTACAGTCCTAGATCGAAGGTGAAATTTCAGCACTTATTAGGTCGGCCACCCGTAGTTCCTTGTCTGAATTGCTTCCTAGAGCTTGGAGGAGAGAAATCAGCCCATTTCCGCTAATTAGATGGTCACGCAGATGCCCACATGGTGGCACCCAAACAATGTCCAGTGCCAGAATTCGAGTCCCGTTGCCAATGACCCATCTTTGATTGTCGAGAATGGTGGCCTTTTGACGTAGGATGCCACACCAAAGGTTGGAGTCTCGCGGGCGTGCCTACACGTCGTGGAAAGGCTGATGACGTAGATATCTCTGACGAAGTAGCCTGCTCCATAGGGCGATGGGGGATCTAAGGAAACGCCAGACTTGATAGGCGAAAGCCGCTTTGTTCTGTGTTGCCACGTCTCTGACCCCCAAGCCACCATCTATCCGGGGTGTAGTAACAGTTTTCCAGGCCACTGGAGTTCAGCCTTTATAATCGTTTTGTCCCGTCCACAGGAAAGTGGCTTATGAGGATGAGACCTTAGCCGCTGAACTCTTGTGCAAGATATTGGTGCCCATCCACTACTGGGGTATAGCCATCAAGATAGGTTATAGCTTACACTCTGTTGACATTTTTCTTTTGGGTTGTAATTAATGTACTTTTTATAAGTGACTTTTAACATCATGGGTAATGAAACATCCTGGTTTACTGTCGTGCTCTATATTTTGTAATTTTTCAGTCTGATGATGTATCATGTTATAGCAAGCATATGCTAAGCATTGGGTTGTGACACGGAGTCAGAGAGCCATGTAAGCTTTCACGAAATATCCATACTAGTGATTGAATTCTTATATCTTCGGTCACACGGATCCTAGGAAAAGAAATGCAAGTACCCCATTAATTTCAAACTCTCGCCTTGAGATGCGGATAGTTGTAGTAATCGAGTTTACTCATACATTTAGTTCAATGAGTAACTGTTATTGATCACTTCAAATGAATATACTAGAGAGAGTATAAAGACTGAGCTTTGATTGGATAGTTTGCAATTTAGGGAGCACTGAAATAGTAAACCCAACAATAACAATAACAATGAACTCAAAATTAACTTTAACTAATTAATTTTTTAATTCTTATTATCAAATATCCTATTTTATGAATGCAGGTTTATGTTAAGATTTTATTTTTTTTCACAAAGAATATGAATGCATAAAAAAAATATCGCTGAAACAACAACCCCAACAATAGCAATGACTAACAGTTGTATACTTGAACTGAAAACTCATTTTAATTAATTTGGTTGTTTCTCTTACACAAACAAATAACCCATTTTATGATCATGGGTTTATACTAAAATTACAATTTCATATTTATCTTCATCTTTCTCTTATATAAACAAATAATCCATTTTAATGAACATCGGATTGTTCGGCCCTGAATGACCAAACAACATAATACTCGTTCGAACAAATTGTGGCGCAGACCTAATCGTGAGCTCCAAGTGTAGAGCCGCCACTACTAGAAAAAAGGATTTTTATATCGGCTAAAAACCGATATAAAAGACTTATTATATCGGTTTTTCAGTAAACTTCAAACCGATATAAGTACCCCCGATATAATAAACAACTATAACCGATATAATATGTGTAATATTTCATATCGGTTTTTGGACAACTGATGTCTTTTGAACCTGAAATTATAACACATATTATTGTAAAACCAATATAAAAAAAAAGTAAAACCGATATAAAAAATATTTATCATATCGGTTTTCGATAAACTGATGTGTTTTGAAACTGAAATTATAGCATACATTACTGTAAAACCGATATAAAAAAGAGTGAAACCGATATAAAAATTATTTATAATATCGGTTTTCGGAGAACTGATGTGTTTTGAGACTGAAATTATAGCATACATTACTGTAAAACCGATATAAAAAAAGAGTGAAACCGATATAAAAATTATTTATAATATCGGTTATAAAGGGCTTTGTTATATCGGTTTTTTTGGATTGTATTATATCGTTTGTTCTGTAACCGATTTAATATTATATATGCATTTTTTTTATCAAAAGAATTTGCATTGATGCAGTACCATTGCAGTACACTGTACACCAATAAAACTTTGCACTATATATACAAATTAATAAAGTGATCATATATATATAACTAATTAATAATTAACATAAGCTTGACTAGACAAATCTCTATGGAAATATTGTGTGTATATATATATAGTATCTACATCATCTTCCTTGGGATGTACAAAAAGTTGGAACTATATATAAACAAAAAAACCAAAAGATAAATAATCATAATTTACCTCCAGAGCTTCAACAACCATCTTTTGGCTTCCCTTGAAGGCAAGACCCAACTCCTTTCTTACTGGCGCTGTGATCAGTTTCTGAAAAAAATTTACACTGCATGAATCATCTGTGAAATTGCACTCAATGGAACAAATGACTCAACCTGTGTAGGGTTTGAAGGTCCTACCTCTAATGTAGGTTGTCCTTGATAGTGCAGGCTAGGGCCAATGACTAAGTCCTAGAGGGGGGGGGGGGGGGGTTGAATAGGACTAAGGGAATCAATTACCAACTTTAAACTTTTTAGGGCACTTTTAATAAAACCAGAATAGATAACAGAACAAACATAAGCAGAGAAAGACTTAAGTAGCATATGTGTTCAACAAGACAACTTAAACAATACCAAAGAGATACAATTAGATGAGAGTAGATAAGCTCAAGTGTGTGTGTCTATTGAATCTTAGTGATGACCTATCATACATAACAAATCCCACAATATAGATATAGAAATGAAAATCATGCCACAAAGAATAGACACAGGCAACTTATAGTGGTTCAGTCACAAAGACCTACATCCATTCTCAAAGGTCACACAGACCCTTGGTTCCAATAAGAAGAATCACACTACACAAGCACTGATTCAACTATAATTTTGCTATCGAGGTTCGATCACTCAGATCTACTCCCCCTCACACAATTACAAGGTGATTTAGTCACACAGATCCGAATCACCATCACTGATTGTAGAAGTTTAAAGGAGGGTGAACACTTGCCTTTGATGAAGATGGAAAGAGTTCTAAAGAGCTTCGACAGTTCACCTCTTGATGATGCCTTGGAGTTGAGAAGGAAGCTTCCATAGTGTAGCACAACCAAGGTTCAGAGGTCTGGTCCTCTAGGGTAACATGGATATGGCTGTCATGCACAGTAAAGGATCCTAAAGAAACACTTCTCACACAACACACTCATCTTGGAGCTAATGGAGCTCTAGGATTTTCCTAAATGTACTACATGAGTGTTTGGAAGAAGATTTGAGAGCTAAGATATGTTGGGAACAAAATAGCCTGCAAAAACACTCTCAAAAGAGTCACTGTGAAAGGGGAAAGAAGCTCCAGATTTATAGAAAAGATCCAACGACTATATTGGCGGCTAGCCCCTTTAGACCAGCGGCTAGCCGATTTCAAATAACGGTCTAAAATTTCAAATCAGGTTAGCTCACGGCTAGCCGCTGGAACAGTTGGAGGCTAGCCGTAAGGGTAGCCGCAAGATGATCTGACAAAAACACAGCCTCTGGAAAGCAAAACGAAATCCCACAGTTAACTCTGCGGCTAGCCATGGGTGCACTGGCGGCTAGCGGCAGGTGCACTGGCGGTTAGCCGCATGTGCACTGGCGGCTAGCTGCAAGAAGCACAGAGAAAAAAATCTGAGAAACGGCTTACTGGAAAGCTAGCCGCAGGTCTGGCGGCTAGCCCCTTTGCAAGCGGCGGCTAGCCGCAGGTGATCACCGTAGGGTCACCTAACCCTTTCCACAGGGACTAATTATCAAGGATAAAAAACATAAGTTTAAAACACAACTTTTCCCAGGGATCTAAGGGTTTGGTCTGGGTATGAATTACCTGAAAAGGTTGTCAAACACAAATGGAGACCTTCTTTGATTAATCCAGACTTTCCCACAAGCTTGATAATCCTTCTGAATGTGATCTTCCTTGAGTCAATTTGAGAGGCAAGAACTTTGGACCTCATTGGCGCAGAGTTGACAAACAAAACTCAGTGCACACAGACATGTGACACTTACAATCTCCCCCTTTGTCAATTTCGTGATAAAATCATTTAGCTAATACAAGATTACAGAAGATATCCAAAACAACTCAAAGAACAACCATATACTAAGTACAAGACCTTTTACAACTGAAAAATGAATACAAGAACAAAAAGGCATCAAGACTAGTATGCATAGCTCTTTATATGAGATTGAGAAGATGAACCTGTAGAAGCACAACACTAACAAACAGAGATTAAAAGCATGAGAAATGGAGATGGATTCTCCCCCTTAATTTGTACCTGCAAACTTAAACCATACTCCCCCTTTTTGTCACAAATTGAACAAGATAAAATAACCATGGATGTAGAGAAGACAGACAATAAATGCAAGAAGATAATAGACAATTAAAGCATAAAAGCAGTTAATCACTAAGACCATAAAAACATCCATATCCAGTGAACATCCATAGGGAGTAACCAACATAAGTTTAAACAAAAGAACCCTAGGAGGGGCAGCCACAAGCCAAAAGAACACCACCAAAAAGAGTACAACCAATAAAAACACAAGTGGCTATGAATCCCCAAAAGAACTAATCCGACGGAGGTGAAGGAAAAGGAGGCATGATAGTAGCATCTTGAGTTCTGCACGCCTTTGACAGTCCAATGAGATATTTGAGAGTCTTCTTTAGAAGCTTTTCGGTTTTGGACTGATTACGTTCGAAAGCATCCATCCATTCTTCAATACTCCGGGGAACAGATGAAGAGGAAGCCTGTCGATGTAAAGAGGAAGGAGCGAGCCCTGAAGGTGCCTGATGTTGAGGAGCTAAAGGGGCTTGGGGTTGAGGATGAGGGGGTACATCCCCTGCTTCTTCATTTGGAAAGAGATTCATCTGAATTATATTAGCAGGGCCAAAAGGTGTATGGGAAATAGGAGGCTCATTTGGGCGGAGAACACCAAGAGACCGAGCTATTTGAGAGATGAGGAAGCCAAAAGGGATTGCTAGCTTAGAGGCAGTGGAGAGGTGAAAGCGAACAATGGTTCTACAGATAAGAGAGGGAAGACACATTTGAACACCTGACACCACTTTGGAAAGAACATTTACCATAGACGCAGTTAATTCACTCAGATTTCCTTACGAGGATAGACATTGAAGGTGAATAGGTGGTGCAACAGCCTGTATTTTGGAATGAGGGATCCCAATGGAAGGAAGTTCTTACGATCCCATTTAACAAAATGACCACAGAGAACAATAGTAGCTTGGGCCTTTTCAGCTTCAGTGAGGGTGTCAGACACCATGGAAAGACCATCAGGGATCACTGGAATATTCATGATTGAAGAGATAAGATCGGGATCAACCGTAACTTCTTTGTTTCGAAAGGCAATTGTGAAGGAACATGAGTCAATGGAAGATATTGCACCAGTGATTGAAGCAAACATGCCAAAAACAAGAGACGGATATGCTTTGTCCCCCCAGTCTAAGATGTTTTCCCATCCGACCTGAGCAAGAATGGCTGCTGACTCATGGGGATTTACAACATTACGCAAAGTGCGTCTTTCAACCATGATTGATCTAGTTTTCAAAGCAGCCAGCATTTGGGCATTGGGTTTGAGAACAGCAGAGCTCGGCTGTGGAGGAGGAGAAGAAGGAGGGGTAAGAGAAGGAGAGGTGGACTGAGAGGGTGAGGGAGATCTAGTTCTACGAGAAGAGGAGGCAGTAGTGGATCATTCTCATTTAGCAGGGCGGTTCACAGCTGTTTTCATTCGTGGAGGCATTTTTACAAACACTTGGAGTGCACAAGAAAACGCTAGGAGGAAGAAAACACAGCATAGAGCAAAAAGGCAAGATTTAGAAGAAACAAGGAAGAGAAAATGACACGACAATAAGTAATATGAAGAAAGAAACCAATGGAAGAGAGAAATGGAGGAAGTTGGAAAGAGAGAAAGAAAAGAGAAACACCAAAACGAAACAAATACTGTTAACAAAATGGAAAAGAAAATAATTCTACAGAACTGAAATATAAGAGAAAAAGAAGGGAAGCTATCTTGGAGGAAGAAGGGAGAAGAGGATCAGATACGTAGCAACGAAGAAGACCAAAAAAGGAAGAGAACAGCAGCTAATCGAAAGAAAAAGAGGGAAACGAAAAGCAACTTAAAAGGGCGCAGGCGCGGAATGCGGTTAGCCGCCTGACTTTTCACGGCTAGCCGAAAAAGGCCCTTTTTTTTTTTTTTAAAGAGTAACTGCAGGATGAATATTGTGTAAATCAGTTAAGGATGGACCATCTGTTTGGCCATAAGAACGAGGCCATAATGCTCCCCTACAAAGAACATGAAGCAAATAATCATGCTAATGCTACTTAAACTTGGCATTTAGTACATAGTTGGGACAAGACTTTGATGATGAGGATAAATGATGACTAGCATTTAGGAGTGCATAAATATAAAGCTTCGCATTTACAAACATGGATGTCAATGAACCAAATGCTCAATTTGAGCTCACACCCAAATTTCAAGCTCACTCACATTATCAAGCTCAAGCTTGGATCAGAAGCAATTAATCAAGCTAGAGCTGAAACTGAGCTTGGCTTGAATAAAATACAAGCAGAGCATATGTGAGCTCAAGTTTGGGTCATTTCAATAATCAAATACCTTATTTGGAACATAGATCAAGCTTAAACTTGATCACAAGCTTGAGCTCATCAACTCAGTTTTGTTGTAATGTGCAATGATATATAATGGAGAAGAGTGACAAAATGCCAAATTATTCTTTGTGCCAACTGGATAATAATAGCTAGTTCCTGAGAATGGATGAGAAATTGTTGCACATGATTAAAGAAAATGAACATGGCCTGCTTTATCAGTGTGTTTTTGGACTCTAAAGTTTAACTGCAGTTAGCAGCCATCCTAAAGAAGCTCATTGATGGGTCTTTGGACTGAATAAAAAGTGATGGGTCTTTGAACTGAATAAAAAGTTACACAAGCTCACTGCAGTTAGCAGCCATCCTACACAAGCTCAGTGATGGTTCATGAACTGCAATTAGCAGCCATTCAAGACACCCCTGTCATTTCTAGCTGAAGAAAGCACAAAAACATAACAAATGTATCAGTTAAAATGACCAAGAAACAATGTGGCAAGCAAAAACTTAAAATAATAGCTAGGCCAATTAAGCTATGCATGCAAAGAGTTTTAAGAACATTACCAAAGTTTTTCTTGGGTCCTAGCTTCTTCACTTCTTCTGTTACAGTATACCTCTCCTATACTGTATAGCTTTCTTTAAATTCAATTCAGTCACTTAAAAAAAATGAATTGTAATACTGTAATTGGTTAGAAAACTTAAAACACTAATGAAACAGGAAGATGGCAACACAATAATTAGACAATACCAGCGCCTACTCTTAAAAATGTGCCATGCAGCATGATTCAGTATGCATGTACGTATGTATTATACACATGCCACAAAAGCGGACACCAAATTGTTAATTTTTCTTATTGGTTGATTAGAGATCATCCAAGTTTCCAAATCACCTCCATTAAGTCTGAGTAGGTGCTTGTTTCCAAATCACCTCCAACTGAGAACACTTAAAATACATAGATAGAAAGCATTTAGCAAGACAGTACTTACGACTTTTCACTGAATTTGAGAAAAGCACCTTGAGATGGTATCTTTCTGACCAAAAAGCTGGTTGATGCATTGCTTCAAAATATTCCAGGAAAATTCAATGTTTGGGCCAAACTCACATAAGCCTGCCTAAAATGTTTCCAAATCAGACACGCACCTGCACACCCACTGCCTCCTTTTCTTCCACCACCTGCACACCCACCTGCCCACTTGTTACACCACCCTGCACAGCCCACCTGCTGCGCCACCCTGCACACACCCACCCTGCACTAGCCCACCTACTGTACCACCTTGCACACACCCACCTGCTGCACCACCCTGCACAGCCCACCTGCTGCACCACCTTGCACACACCCACCCTGCACAGCCCTCCTTCTGCACCACCCTGCACACCCACTGCCTCCTCTAGTAAAGTGCTTTTCCATCCACCATAAAGAAATGAAACAAGAATATTCATTCCATTTCATATTAATATTCAAATATCCTTAAAACATTAAAAGCACTTTACTACATTCAATCTCTCAATTCTTTTTGAACTTCATACAACTTGTACATGTATTTTCAACTTATACCACCATTCCAAACCTGAAGGTCACAGCAATCGAAGTATAGACCAAAAAATCCATGTCCATTCCATGATTCAAATTGAAACTAAATTTAGCCAACCCAAGTAGTAAATCACATATAAAAGAGATCTTATAATTGGATGGAGGCTTATCTTATAACAAGGAATCATAACTTCTTTCTGTCTTAACATAAAGCTTGACTAGACAAATCTCTATGGAAATATTGTATATATATATATATATAGTATCTACATTGTCTTCCATGGGATGTACAAAAAGTTGAACTATATATGCACAAAAAAACCAAAAGTATGTATATGTACTATGTAGCATATGATGCCTCCGTGTACCGCTGCTCCCCGATTAGTTCTCCAATGAAAAATGGACCTACAAGGCATAAATCACTTCATCGATCAATACTTTGCAAGAGAAGCCTATCTAATATATATATATATATATATATATGTATATGCTTCATATCTCATGCATGAAGAACTATACAGTAAAAATGAGATTTCCTGGTAAAAATAGCCACCATATGCAATCAAACACAGTTTAAACGAAATAAAGGCATCATAGAGAATAAAAGAGGAGGATCTATCATAAATGACATGGTAGTAAGTGAGAACAACATTTTGGATGGTAAAAGCTTGTGGGAAGTTGACACTTCCCCTATTCGATGAATCAAGACAAAACATGCATTCATGACAATTTAGAGGCAAAAGCATAGAATGTACCTATTCTCCATTGTTGATAAAATCTAAAATGTATTCAACTAACTCCAAACATAAATCATTAAGCTCCTCATCGCCATATGTCGCTGCCTCCCCAAGTTCTTTCAACTTAGATTTTGTCGACACGAGAGGATCTTCCATAAGATGCTTCATAAATTTCATTACATAAACCCCACATTCCTTTTTCCCCGTTTGCTTAGGGCACTACATAGAGACCATAAAAAGCATACAAAAAGGATTATGTTGTATGTGTGATATCATAAACACAATTATTCATTGCTCACCTTCACCAATTCCCAAGTCGGATTTCCTTTAATTCTTTTTCCCATTTCCATAGCTGCCACTTTCATTGCACTTCACACAACGATATCTATTAAGACTTAGTATTTTAAAAGAGAAGCATTGAAAACATGTGAACAAGAAGAATTAATGGACTACTCACTCATTCACTATGAACTTTACATTCAAGTCAACAACCTTTCGTACCAAGGAGTCCAACCAGAACACTTCCATTGATGTCATATCAATGACTAATAGAAGCCAATGACCCCTAAATCCATAAAAGCGGACGGATTAAATGACATCCAAGACTTGTCCATTTCTGAATAGCCCAATAAAATGCTACAAACAAGCAATAATCAGAAAGTCATTGCCATATAATGCTAATATTACGTAAAAAAAAAAACACGTGTGTAACTTATTAAAAATAGATATATTCAAACAAATACACAAAATAAAACTATGTAGTATAATAATCTAAGATTATTGAACTGGTTTCTATAATTATATAGATTCCCGAATACTACAAAATTCAACTGGTCAAACTCCCCACTTACAGCTATGGTCTCAATAGGCAAGGATTAGGATAACCAAATGAATTACACCAGCATGCACCTTAACATCATCAGAAACTTTCTTGTAATGTACAACCAATTAATGTGAGAGAGACCTGGGTTGGTGTGCACCAAACGAACTGAATATCCTTGTTTCCAACCTTGGTTATTCTCGTTCAGGCAAAGCTTTTAGATTGGCTGAAGATTTGTAGAAATAAATCCATGGATAGAGATTCACCAAACAACAATACAAAAGCAACCAAGTTCAAAAATTCACAATTAAACCAGATACAAATATTTAAAAAAATCAACCCACAGTGAAGAGTAATGTAGATAATCCACAGATAAAAAATGACTGACATTAATAAGATGAAATAAAAAGATCTAATGACAAACAAATGCCTGAGAAGAGTAATGCAGCTGCACACAAAATTTGATGACAACTGCACGACCCCAATGAACTATTCAATAAGCTGGGTTTGTCACGATTCTATTTCAATCCAAACACTCCAAACAATGCAACCAGCCAATATAAATCCCATACAATGATTTTGTTCATAAAATGGGTTTGACTATTTGTTTTTTCAGAAAACACAGGTCTATTCATATATGTAAATTGACTTAGAAAATGCAGAGATATAATTGTGCGTTGAAGTGACTATTCATGTCCCACTTACTGTAAATTGTGCATTTGAGAATAACAACTAGCTCAATTGCTCCCCTGTGACCAAGAAAAAAAAAACACCATCTTCCAAAACCCAAATAGACAAACACCTACAGTACCAACCAAAATCCCATACCATAAAACCCAAATAACCGAACGCCCAAACGAAACCCATCTTCCCAAACCAAAACAAACAAAAACCAACAAAACAAACACCAGCACCAACCAAAAAGTGAAAACCGAAATAAACAAAACACCAACACACCCCATCCACGACGTCTACCTCTCAGAAAATTGAATCAGGTTGGCTCACGGCTAGCCACAGGAATAGTTGGGAGCTAGTCGTGAGGCAACCGCAAGGGTAGCCGCAAGATGATCTGACAAAAACACAGCCTCTGGAAAGCAAAACGAAATCCCACGGTTAGCTCTGCGGCTAGCCGTGGGTGCACTGGCGGTTAGCTGCAGGACGTGCTGAAAATCATCCTGAGAAAATAGGCTTCCTGAAAAGCTGACCGTGGGTCTGGCGGCTAGCCCCCTTACAAAACACCTACAGTGCCAACCAAAATCCCATACCATAAAACCCAAATAACCAAACGCCCAAACAAAACCCATCTTCCCAAACCAAAACAAACAAAAACCAACAAAACAAACACCAGCACCAACCAAAACTAGAAAACCGAAATAAACAAAACACCAACACACCCCATCCACGACGTCTACCTCTCAGGCCCTGCAGACCAAGCAAAACGCCAAACAAACGAACACCCCTAGATTGTGATGTACATTGGGTTTTGGGGTTTTGAAGGTTTCCCCGATTTTGATTGTGATGAAGAATAGGAAAGCACTCAGACAGGGATCAGGCAAAAGACATCTTCAACTCAGAAAGCCAAGCAAAAGGAGCCAGCCCAAAGTAATTGGAAGAAAAACCTGCTACAGAAACAGAGCCATCCCTGCAACCCGCGAGCTATCCAGCAAGCAGAGAATGAAAGACTGAGAAGGAGCAGGCAGCAGGTGAAGCACCTTCTAATCGAAATTGCAAAAACCCATGACTTGAACTACTCATAGAACCCTTCAAAACAGACCAAGGAAGGAAGGCGCCGAAACTTGCAGCAACTATAATCCAGCGGATAATTCACCCCTTCAAACCAAAAAACCACCCTGCAACCAAAAGAGAAAACAACCTTTCTGCAGGAAGCAAAACTGGGCAATCGGGGTGTGGGGAGAAGAACCGAAATAGTGCACGAAATTGAGGAACCCCAAACAGAGATGGCACGATTAATGGAGGAAGAAAGAGAAGGGAGCTGGGAAGGAAAAAAAAGGAGGGAAAGAAGGAATGGTGGAGAAAGAAAGAGAAGGGAGGGAAGGAAAAATAAAAAGGAGGGAAAGAACAACTGAGCCCACGCGGGGGATTAAGGGATTTAAAGACCGATGTAAAATCATTGGGTATATAATATCGGTTTCATAATAACCGATATAAAATATGTATATATAACAACCAATATAAAATATGTGTATATCATATCGGTTTTATAATAACCGATATAAAATATATGATACACATATCGGTTTTATAATAACCGATATAAAATATATGTATACAACCGATATAAAATATGTGTATATAATATCGGTTTTATAATAACCTATATAAAATATTGAAATTAATATCACATATTTTTCTAACCGATATTATATATAGAGATTATTATGTCGGTTCCTGTGTAACCGATATAAAAAATATTAACCGATATAAAAAACCTTGACTGAAAATATTATATCGGTTATATGAAAAACCGATATAGGGCAGTTTTTGCAACCGATATAAAAACCCTTTTTTCTAGTAGTGCGCCCGATTGTAGTAATTATAAAACTGGTGAGCCCAAGTCGATCCTCATGGAGCAATGTAAATTAAGATTCTTCTTCAACTTGTACCTTCCCTAAATTGAAAATCTAAATCTAACCTAAAAGATCTAGAAAAGTACATTAACATTCCTACTTTCCAAAAATTAAATTAATTACAATTCAATGAAAAGAAAACTTGTTAAATCTAAAAACCCTAAACTGAAAAAATAAAATTGCTGCAAAATAAGACACAAGTGAGAAATTCCAAAAATAGAAAGTTAATAAAACTAAACAAAATTAGAAACTATCCTAAAGTTAGAAAGTTAGTGAAGTTAGAAATGCAATATATGCCATCAGATGCTGAGAAATTCTGAGTCTAGAAAACTAATATGCCGGGCTGCTTTTATGTATGATTTTTTATATTCTAATGCAACCTTAAACTGAGTTTAATTGATGGATCTTGAACTATAAAAATGCATCAATCAAATAAAAAAAAAACAGAAGTGAAAAAGGATTTAAAACAAAAAAGATATGAATGCATGAACGTGACCTAAAAATTGAAACTGTGCAGAAATTCTACACACAACTGAGTCCGACCAGCCATGTTTGAGCCACTGGTTCACCATCTTTCCAAAATTATTTTTGCTTGAAATTCTGGAGTTTGAAAGAACACTGGTCAAACTTTAATTTCCCAAGTTTCATAGAGAAATAATGTGTTTTGATTATGTTTCTAATAGCAAGCTTTTCACACAAAATCTATCCTGAAATTTCTACAACAATGTGCAAAATTGTGCACTTTATGTTGGGATTCGAATTTTGAAAAAATATTTGGCCAAGATTCTTCTCGCAAATCACTGATTTTTGTTATCCTTTCAAATCACAACTCTAATTCCAAATTTAAATTCAGTTTTGAATACTCAAATAACCAGCAACTTAAACATATCTAAACTCCACCAATATGAATATGCATGCAATGCTAACTAGTTCTAACCATAAACTATGCAAAAATAGATATAAAATTGAATTGATCATAAAAATAAAGACAATAAAAAAAGTTCAAGAATTTAAATGTGCGGTGAAAATAAGAAAAGTAAATGTGTGGTTTTAACATAAATTTAAATGTGTGGAAGTGTATTATTCTCTTTCAAAATTCTTTTCTAAGCAGGTTCATAATTTGAATCATGCTCTTAGGGCCTTTTGGGTCGTCAATCCAAACACCAATAAGAAAAGAAACATAAAACAAGCAATAATCACCCAAGGACAAGAAAGAGGAACTGAAAAGAGTAAGAAACAATTTTACTAATATGCAAAATCTTTACATAAGATAAGAAAATAAGCAAAGACAATTACATACTAGGATGAGAAGCCTCTTCTAGATGAAAAATCCAAGGTGTAGTGTGATTTTCGAGCCAAATCTCCTTGAGGAATTCAATGGAGAGAAAGAGAGAGGAAGAAGATGGAGTGCAGTAGTAATTCTAGAGAGAGCTGGTCTATCTTCCCATTAGAGGAGAGGGATGCATATGCCTTCAATTTATAGATTTTTGCTCTCTTTCTTTCCTTCTTTGTTCCAAGTTTGTAGCATGTAATCTTCTTTGTATGGCAAGTCCCTTCATTGGCCAACAAGTCTTCAAAGAAATAGCAAGGTGAGTGAGAGATTTTTATTAATGCTTTTCCATATGCAAAATTGCAATCCCGAGTAGAAATTATAACACTAATTTTCAGATGCCGTATCTCCCTCATTTTAGCTCCGATTGACACAATCTTAGGTTCCACGGATATCTACTGAAAAAGATCTTTCCATCAAGGGTAGATTGCACCAATCCGACAGTTGGATTGAGATTTATGTTCATTTTAATCTTACCGCCCCCGAAAAATCCGGGAATAATTGTGCACATATGGAAGCTACTATGTTAGTTGTGCAATGGGGTGTGTGGAACCCATGTGGACGTCCAAAGGGATCTTGGGATCTTTTCTTCTTTGTTTCTTGACTCTCCTTCCATCTTTGGTTTGCTTCTAAGCTTTTTTGATTGACTAATCAACTCTTCCTGCACACTTTCTTTTCTTGAATTTCTTTCTTGATTTTTGAATTTTAAACTTAGTAAGCATTAGATCTTACCAAATCTGAAGTTCCCTTTCTTGATCTTGAAATTCCGAATCTAGCTTTCCATTATTGACTTCTCAAACTCTTCAAAAATACCAAGAATGAGGGTTCACTATGAAAGAACTCTCCAAAAATACCAAGAATGAGGGTTCACTATGAAAGATGTCTTACCCTTGATCTCTCTCAAATTTGACCAAGGTATGTCACATTCTTGATTTTATCCTACACAAATTAAAACAAATGGATTCAAGAATTATTCTATGTAAGGAATTAAAATGGACGATGCATAGGACCCTACTTGATGCACCCAAATTAACCGACTTCCTAAATATGGCAAGTTTAATAAATTTATGTAAAAAGTGTGATTTTTGAGCAAATTATGCATGAATACACTACAATGAATCATAAATGCATAAAAACATGATTTGACACTAAATGGAGCTCTTTAATATTATTAAGCCCTAAAAATGTTTCAAAATGTGTATTAAAATGTACGCTTTTCGGAGCTCATTAAGACCCAAAACGAACTTCTTTGAATTTGGAAAAAAAAATGATGGGTTTGCGTACCTGACGTTACTATAGCAATCTGAAACGATGATTTTCTTGTCCATTGATCAAGTGTGGCAAATAAGAATCGCTTGAATGGTGAATGTATTGAGATGAAGAGATAGTGAGATGAAGACCGGGAATAATGGAGAAAGAGAGAGGGTTGAGGAAGAACTGTTAAGGAAGAAGAGGTTGGTCGACTTGCAAGAATGGGAGGGAAATCGATTTGGGTTGAGATGTGTACAGAGCGATTCCAAGAGCCCTTAAAATAATACTGCTATCCGTTTTCGTCAATTCACATATGTATTTGTCGGTCTTTCAAAAATTTGGACGTGCAATGTGCAACAGGGGACGTGTCAATAGCAGCTCCCTAATTTTTTTCCTGGTCATCATTTACTTGGAAATATGGAATGTCTTCAAAAAAGCAGGCTCTATTCGAAATTTCGAATGCACAAAGAAATAATATGCGAAAGAGGCAGAGAACCCAAGGCAAGGCAGTAGGAAGTGGGATGTGGGAACAAACTAATCTGCTCTGAAGGATCCAAAGGAAAACGATTGAAAGCCCTGGAAACTTCCCAAACCTCATTGAGACCAGAAATCATAATCCTTCCTCATTAGAGTAATCTGGTTAGATTTCTAATTGTGATTGTGGGTTCATCTTCTTTCCTACAAATGCATTGAAGCTGTATGCAGAATTCCCTTTATTGTTTTCCAGATTTAAGTTTTCGCCCTTTCTTCCCTATATTTGCTGGGCATTTGGCTCATGATTAAATTCAGGGTTTCATTTGGACGTAACAATAAGTGGAGATAGTTTCTAAATTCACATAGTACTATGAATAATCATTTATATCTTGCCAAACACCCATTTGTAATTTGTTAAGGTTCATTGTAATTTGAAGATACAGTGAAATGTGTCTCCTTTTCGACTCTTCTAAAGATTCTACTAAGCAATTATTTTTGTTCTGAAAGGTTTTGATTTGTTTATAATCTAGCAACTTGAAAGTAATCATTTATTTCATTCTTGCACGTGACCTTTATTTGCTGTTGTTGATATGTGTGAATGATTCAAATGCGAGCAACCAGATGCAAAAGGTCCAATGTTTTTATATGTTAACCCTGGATGTGCCCTAGGTTGTTTGTATGAGCCCTTGATTTCTTCAAATCCATTGACATTAGCTCACTTAGACTTGTTTAAAGTTCCTATGTGGGTGTTTTGGTGTCACAAATGCATAGAGAAGAAGTGATTATGTGTTTTAATGCCTACGTGATTCACATTTCATGAATTACTCATAATCTTTATGTAAAACCTCTCTTAATGGACACGTGAGTCCTTGATTGGTTACAAAGGTGAAGTAGGATTTGCTTAGTCTAGACTCTAGTTGACCCATCTGATCCTTGGCCTAAGAACAGCAGTAGATGTCTTTGGGTCTTGAGTTTGGGCAAGTACTGCAAATATGTTAGTTGATACTATGACACCTGCATACTTGTACTTGCCCAGTGTATCCACGTGAGACTAACGTACACTTATATTGGTACTTGATAAGGCACCAATACTTCTAAGGTACAAGTTTAGCATATCTTGCTTATGAAGTCCGTTATTTTATATAGCCCTTTTAGTTATCTTGCTTTTCAACATAAAAAAACTGTTAAGAAATGAATGTAAACAAAGATAATTTCACTATTTGATAATTCTAAATAAAAAATTAGGACAACTATATCAGTATCCATGTTTAAGATTCGGAAAATGCAAACTTGGATTCCTAATCTCCATATCAGTATGCGTATCCATATATGAATCTAGATAATATAATTGGATTGAGCACCCCTGCTAAGACATGGATTGAGAAAAATGGTAGAAAAACAACAAGTATAAAAGTAGAAAGTAGATGGTTAAGAATAAGGTATTATGGGTTAATCTAATGAAATTGAGCTTTTCTAAGGAAGGGTCATCTGTTCTTGAAAACACTTTTCTAAAGACCAAATATCCCAATTTATTTTGCAATTTGGATTTACTGTACAAATCTTGAGTTGATAAAAGCTGGGATCATGCAAAATTTGTAAGAATTCACACTGTTTGGACTCTTAGATTCCCTAATAAAGCTCCATTCTCACTTGATTTTTCATTCTACTCCTTTCTTTTGATATGCTAATGTTCAGCTTTATTTACATTTGTAGACAAGATTCTCGTCAATCCACGGCAGAATGTGTGAAGGTAAGGTAATTTTATGATGCAACTTGGTTCCCTTTTTTCATAAACGTGTACAATTTCTTTTCCATTTACATTGCTTAAGTTGCAGTGCTATTGCTTTTGTTTCAAAAAAAAAAAACTAACAGTGAGTTTGTTACTTCATTTTGTCCCTCGTCATTTTTCAGGTTCTGTGTTTCACTGTTGATTGGGCTTCATTGTTTTTATCTTATCTTCATGTGTTAAAACAGAGAAGCAGTGGTGAAGATATTATGTGTGAATTAGCTGCCATAATCAAACTTGATGTGCTCCAGAATCATGCCAAGCATGATCTTGGTGGGGCTTGTAGGGCTCCTATTTTGTACCTCTTTTCTTCCATTTTGTAATGTGGAGGTCAAAGGTGAAAAAAAAGCGCAAGTGGTTTCATTCTTTATAGTTCATGTACAAAAACTGCTTTGGTTATCATAACCATATTATTATTTTAAGTCTTTCTAAATTTGACGACTTTACGATATCAAATGCCAGTGCTTCTGCCATTGCCTGAATATTTTGCGTGTTAAAGCATGCAGGTGGATTTAAGCAGTTTTAACATGTACTTCAAAAGCTTCGGCCAAGCTTATATGATTTTCTACAGAAATGCATGCAGCTATCATGCATGTCTAATTATACCAAATCAATAAGCTTAGCGTTAAAAAAACTACGTTTGCTGCAGAACGAGTAAAAGGGAATGCAATACCAATTCATTGGCATGAAGTCTAATTAAATACAAATGCAAATAACTGAAAGCGAGAAAATAAAGCAACGTCTAATCCCATGACTAACAACTCCTAATAATCTAGGATTCTCCTAAGGAATAGGTAAAAGCAACAGACTTCCTAACATTAGGAATTTATTGAAATACAAACGACTAAATATCTTAACACCCTTCCTTAAACTAAATGCCATCTACGCAATTAGTTTAAAAATGAACTTGAACAAACTCCAAGTAATCCACGCAACTTCTTAAATGCTTCCAGCTTTAGAGGTTTGGTCAGGATATCTACAACTTGGTCTTCACTTCGACAATAAACCAAATCAATGGTTTTTTCAGTTACAAGATCACGAAGAAAACGATACCTCACATCTATATGTTTGCTTCTTCCATGTAAAACTGGATTCTTGGAGAGTTTGATAGTTGAACTATTATCACAACGAATCACAGTAAGCCCATGTTGATAAAAATGTAACTCTTCAAGAATCCTTCTCAACCAAATTCCTTGACATGCAGAAGATGCTGCAGCTATGAACTCTGCTTCAGTTGTGGACAAAGAAACAACATGTTGCTTCTTTGATGCCCATGATATAGCACATGAACCCATCATAAATACATGGCCTGATGTACTCCGCCTATCATCCAAATCACCAGCATAATCGCTGTCAGTGAAACCAGTCAAAATAGTTCCTCCATTTTTCTTATAGAAAATATCGAAATCTGGTGTTCCTTTCAAGTAACAAAACACTCTTTTAGCAGCTCTAAGATGCAGCTCCGTTGGTCTTTCCATATACCTGCTAATCAGACACACTGCATGCATAATATCAGGCCAGGTGGCTGTCGAGTACATTAAACTTCCAATAATTTGTTTGAAGTAAGTACTATCAACCCTCTCTCCATCAAGATCACTTGAGAGCTTCAAACCCGGTTCAGTTGGAGTCCCAACTGAATTACAATTCTCCATGTGAAACCTCTCCAAAACCTCCCGAGCATATTTTTTTTTTTTTTTGCCCAATAAAAAATCCAGTAGCTGTTTGTACTACTTCTATACCAAGAAAATATTTCATCTTTCCCAAATCAGTCATGTCAAAATTAGCCATCATAGAATTCTTAAAATCAACAAACATAGCCGCCTGTGAAAATAAGATCATCAACATATAAGCAAACTATCAGGATTTTACCTCCTTCTCCAGACTGTTAGATTTGGAGAGATGAAATTTGACACTGATGATGATGAATGCTTCCCCCAGTCTTGATCGACTGTTCTCATTATAAATGGGCTGAATGCCCTGATTACATGATACTATTCTTATCTAAATGGGCTGAATGCCCTGATTACATGCTACTATTCTTATCTAAATGGGCTGAATGCCCTAATTACATGCTAGTATCCTCATCTAGATCCTACAAATATGGTTTACAATAAGATATGAAGACTGGGCCCAAAATGGGCCTGGGCTTGGATTGACACCCCCCCTCAAATTGATGCTGGGGAGTCATAAAGCAGCAATTTGGAAACAAGAAATTGATGTCGAGGCCGAGGGAGTCCTTTAGTGAAGATATCTGCAAACTGAAACTCTGTAGAAACATGAGGTAGACTAATGACATCCCGCTTATATTCATCCCGAATAAAGTGACAGTCAACTTCAATATGTTTTGTTCGTTCATGGAAAACGGGATTTTCAGTGATTCGGATAGCCCCAGTATTGTCAGCATGCAATGGAGTAGGAGAGGTTTGAGTGAACCCAAGTTCCGAAAGAATGCCCCGTAGCCATAAGATTTCAGAACAAGCAGAAGACATTGCGCGATATTCAGCTTCCGTGGAAGATCTGGACACACGTTCTTGTTTCTTGCATTTCCAAGAAATGAGCGAATTTCCAAGGTACATGCACCAACCAGTGGTAGAACGACGCGTGTCTTGACAGCCAGCCCAGTCAGCATCCGCATAAGCAGTTAGATGCAGTGGATTATCCTTGGGATAATATAAACCACGAGAGACAGTTCTGAGCAGATAGCGGATAATGCGCTTGACAGCTGTCAAATGAAGGTGTCGAGGAGCAGTCATGAACTGACTCACAAGATTGACAGCATAGGATATGTCAGGTCGAGTGATGGTGAGATAGACAAGACTTCCTACCAGGCGTCGGTATGTATGAGGATCAGGAAGAAGATCGCCGTCATCTTTACTCAGTTTGAGATTTACCTCGACAGGTGTATCAACAGGTGAAGAATCATGGAGGTCAGCCAACTCGATAAGGTCTGATGTGTATTTGTGTTGATTAACAAAGAGACCTTTGGGAGATTGATGCACCTCTAAGCCCAAGAAATAATGCAAAGGGCCCAAATCCTTCATACGGAATGAATCCCTGAGAGAAGCTTGGTGAGTTTTGATCATACCATCATCCGTGCCAGTGATAATAATGTCGTCAACATAGACGAGGAGCATAGTAACACCAGTAGATGTTTTGCATAAAAAAAGAGAAGGATCATAAGGACTCTGGTTAAAGCCACTTTCGCACAATCGACCCCTGAAGGTTTCAAACCATGCCCGAGGAGCTTGCTTTAGACCATAAAGCGATTTGCGCAGGCGACAGACAGACCTCTTTGAGGGAGAGGGGACGCCTTGTGGTATACGCATATAGACCTCTTCTTGCAAATCCCCATGGAGAAATGCATTTTTGACATCCATTTGGTATAATGGCCAAGACTGAGATGCAGCAATGGCGAGAAGTAACCTAACAGATGTCATCTTTGCCACAGGTGCAAACGTCTCCTCGTAGTCAATGCCATACTCCTGTCTGTTTCCGAGTGCCACAAGTCTAGCTTTGTGTCTATCTAAGGACCCATCAGATTTAAGTTTGATCGAGTAGATCCATTTGCAACCAATGGGCTTAACTGCTGAAGGACACTCCACAATATCCCATGTGTGATTCAGAGCCAATGCATCTAATTCCTCCTTCATAGCCTGGTTCCAGCAATCTTGTTGGACAGCCTGCAAATAAGAACTTGGGATAGATCTAACTGCTTCAAACTCCAGACGAAGTTTCATGAGAAGCTGATCCTGATGACTACTTTGCTGTAATAGAAGTAATTCCGGTAGGAGTGTGGTAGACACCGTGGCAAACTTAATCTCATCATATTCGGACCACAGTCTGCGAAAGCCATTGTAATACTCCTGAATAGACTGGGTACCTTGAGTGAATTGAGAGATTTCAAGTTCCAATTGAAACTGACGAGCAGCATCGCCTTGTTGATAAATGTTCTTAAGATAGTCCCACATTTCACGGGCATTTTTACAAGGTTTAAGGTTGAGAATAAAATGGGATTCAATAGAGCCCAGCAACCAGGACTTGATTTTAGCATCCTTTGTTTTCCAAGCTAAAATCTTCTTATCATCTTCCTCAGGTTGAGGTTCAGATCCATCGATGTGTGCCCAGAGTTCTTTTCCTTCCAAGTAAATTTGAAATTGGAAGGCCCATGAGGTATAAT
Source organism: Cinnamomum chago (assembly GCA_038049695.1). Taxonomy (NCBI): domain Eukaryota; kingdom Viridiplantae; phylum Streptophyta; class Magnoliopsida; order Laurales; family Lauraceae; genus Cinnamomum; species Cinnamomum chago. The sequence continues at coordinate 39,399,092 of CP142453.1, read as the reverse complement.
TTGTTCCATCAAATCGAACCAAGGTTATCTCATGTTTTTCCATTACTAAAGACTTGTAAGAAGCACACAGCAGCAACAACAGCAAGAAGAAGTAATGCCAATGATAAAGAAATTAACAGCCAGCAGTAGTAGTAGTCTCAGATGAAAAAATAACCATCCCGCAAACAATAAAAGGAGCAACAGCTGCAGTAAGAGTAACCCAGATGAAGGAGCAATCAACAGCAGAAATCAAGTAGCAGTAGATAATGAAGACAAAATGAACCAGCACAGGCACCAGCAGTAACAAAGTCCAGCAAAGAACCAGAACAGCAAGCAGCAAAAAAAAAACCAAGAAAAACGTCCAGGTCGTCTGAGAGTAGAACTGGACCTGGGCCCCACCAGGTGATCTCTGGGTAGATCAGAGAGTGGGGATGGGTGAACAGGATATTCACGCAACTATTGGAAGTGGTCCCAGTCAAATCAGATCCAGATCCTGGATTTTGGACGGCCGAGATAAAAACAAGTGGAAAAATTGAATTTCAACAAGAACAGGTAGAAGACCTACCTCTGATGGTCAATAAATCTTGAAAAAATCTTCATAAACAAGAAGATATTCAGTCGACCAAGAGGGAAGAATCTGCTGAGAATGGTGATGTTGATCACAGGTGGGCCACGCCTGATCAGAGATGATCAGGGATGATCAGAGAGGATCCAGCTGAAGAAAAAGATCACAGATGACTTCCAAGGATTGGAAGATGACTTAGGAGACGATCAGAGATGATCAACCTGCGCTGCTGGATGTTACAAACAGTAACAGAAACCAAAGAATGCACTGACGAGCCTGTCGCCAAGGTGCTGATATGCACGTGGGCCCCACCAGTTGATCTGAGGACAGATCTGAAGGTCGAGATGGATGCACAGATCTTTTATGCAACTAATGGAAGTAGTCTCATAAAAAACCAGGTCAGATCAAAGATTTGGTGCGGCTGTGATGAAAACAAGTGAGGAAATCCGAAAATCCACAAAAGTTGCCAGACGACCAACCTCTGATGAGAAATAATTCCAGGAAAAATCACCAAAATTCCTGAAATAAACCTGCGACCATACTGGGCTGCTTCTGCAGATGAGTTGATGATGATCTGAAGTGGGCCATGTCTGATATGAGATGATCAGATTTGATCATGGAGCATCTGGGATGATCAGTGATGATCTGAGGTTGCACGGAGGGCTTCCAGATCATTGCATGTGAAAGAAACTAAAACCCTAAGCTCTGATACCATGTTAGATTTGGAGAGATGAAATTTGACACTGATGATGATGAATGCTTCCCCCAGTCTTGATCGACTGTTCTCATTATAAATGGGCTGAATGCCCTGATTACATGATACTATTCTTATCTAAATGGGCTGAATGCCCTGATTACATGCTACTATTCTTATCTAAATGGGCTGAATGCCCTAATTACATGCTAGTATCCTCATCTAGATCCTACAAATATGGTTTACAATAAGATATGAAGACTGGGCCCAAAATGGGCCTGGGCTTGGATTGACACAGACTTGATGAATAGAGTGTGCTCTATGGACATTTGTTAAAACCTGCCTTTTCAAAGTGTGCTTCTATACGACTGTACCAGGCTCGAGGTGTCTGTTTCAGTCCATATAAGGCCTTCTTCAGTCTGTAAACCTTATGTTCATCACCTTTTATCACATAACCAGGAGGCTGCTCAATGTAGACTTGCTCAAGTAGTTCACCATTAAGGAAGGCCGATTTCACATCAAGTTGGAAGACGGGCCATGAGTTTTGTGCTGCCAATGAAACCACCAGCCGAATTGTATCCTATCTTGCAAGAAGAGCAAAAACCTCTTGATAATCAACTCCATGCTCTTGATTGTAGCCTTTCACAACCAGCCTTGCTTTGAACTTGTCAATTTCTCCCTTTTCATTCAGCTTTGTCTTATAAACCCACTTTACACCAATGATTTTTGGCCCTTCAGGAAGATCGGTTAGCTCCCAAGTCGCATTCTTCTCTATAGCTTGAATCTCTGGATCCATGGCTTTTTCCCACTTTTCTTCTTTCACTGCTTCTGCAAACAATATAAGATCAGAGCCTGCAAATAAAGCGAAATAAGCAGTAGTATCAGATAATTCATCTCCTCTCACATAATCTATCATCCAAGATGGTCATTTCCTTTGTCGTTGTGGTTCTGAGCTAGATGCCTGATCTTCATTTGGAATCAAAACACTTGTTGAGGAACTTGGTGAAACTTCTCCAAGGGACTGACCTGGAAGCTGCAATTGTGATTCAGACCCTGACTTTCAAGAGGAGGTTGTAGTGGCTGTTTAATTTCCCCGCTAGCTTCCTCAAGATCAATTAAAATTTGTTGTTGTTCAGTGCTGCTCCAAACCCATGTGTTTTCTTCATCAAACAGAACATCTCGACTGATGATTATTTTCTTGGTAATGGGATTATATAACTTGTACGCCTTGGATCCTCACTGACCCCAATAAAGACACACTTCACACTTTTATCATCAAGCTTTGTTCTCTTTTCATTTGGAACATGTGCATACGCTACACACCCAAAGATTCTGAAGTGATCAACTGATGACTTCACTCCAAGCTTCTTGTGGTGTTATGTTTTTTACAGCAAGGGTAGGGCTTTGGTTGAGTACATGAACACTCCAATTGACTGCTTCTGGCCAGAAAGTCTTTGGAATACTTTTTTTCACCAACATGCTCCGCACCATGTTCATAATCGTCCGATTCTTTCTTTCTGCCACGCCATTTTGCTGCGGTGTGTATGCAGCAGTAAGTTGCCTCCGTAATCCATGCAATTCACAAAAACTTGCAAAGTTATATGAGTTAAATTCACCACCACGATCTGTACGAAGGATCTGAATGTACTTGCCAGATTCTTTTTCAACTCAAGCTTTGAAGCTTTTAAAAACAATAAAAGCTTCAGATTTCTCTTGCAAGAAATAAACCATGTTTTTCGACTATAATCATCAATGAAGGTAATGAAGTACCTTTTGTTTCCATTTGATGTTGGATTGATGTGCTCAGCTCTCCATGCTTTTCCTTGCGGGAAAGAATCACGATGTTGTTTACCAACAATACAATCTTCACACATTTCTGTGGGACAATTAATCTTAGGCAGTCATTCCACCATTTTCTTCTCGTGTAGGGTTTTCAAGCCTTTCAAACTCAAATGACCATAACGATGATGCCACAACCATGTCGGATCTTGCACTCTTGTGGAGAGACACTTCTGGGCATCATATTGAATGTGCAGAGGAAACATACAATTGGCTGTCATTTTTGCTTCTGATATTAGGCCCTTCTCTGGATGATGAATTTGACACCGGCTTTGTTGGATGATGATGATATAACACCACTCTTGCAGTTGGCCCATACTGATGAGATTGCTTTTCAAATCTGGGATATAAAACACACTAGAAATTTTCAGCACAGTGTTGTTTTCCATATGGAATTTGATATCCCCTTTCCCCATGACAGAAATGCAAGAGTTGTTCCCAAGCTTCACAGTTTCTCTGAAACAAAGACTTGTTTCCACACATGTGATTGTTGCAACCCGAATCTAAAAACCAAGTATCACCTGATGAATTCTCATTCTTGTCAATGTAAGCCATCAAGAGCATTTCTCCTTCAATCTCAGCGAAATTTACCTTGGTTTCCTTCTCTTTGTCAAGGCATTCATACTGATAGTGGCCAAGCTTGTGACAGTGATAACATTCCACACTCGCCTTGTCAAATTGTGCTCCTTGATTGTAAGAAAGTTGGCGTCCTCTACCTCTGCCTCAAAGTCCCCCACGTCCTCTACCTCTTCCTGGAGAAGTAGTTCCTTCATGAGTAGTGACCTGCAAGGCTTGCTCCTCCACAACATAGCTGGTCATCCTCTGCTCATGAACTAACAATGAGCTTTGCAACACATCAATCGAAAGACTATCAATGTCATTCGATTCTTCAATGGAACACACCACATAGTCAAATTTGTGTGTCATTGAGCGAAGGATTTTCTCAATGACTGCAACATCTTCCAAATTTTCTCCATGAATGCGCATCTTGTTTGCAATTGACAGTGTTCTTGCAAAGTAATCATTAACTGACTCTCCTTCCTTCATGTGAAGAATTTCAAACTCTTTGCGAAGAGCTTGGAGTTGTGCACGTTTCACCCGTGCAGTGCCTTGGTACTTCTTCTTCATCGAATCCCAGATGTCTTTAGCAGTGTCCTTCTGTAGGATGGTTTCGAGAATGGCACGATCTATTGCTTGAAACTAATAATTCTTTGTCTTCAAATCCTTCAATCTCTGATCCTCCAACGTCTTTCTCTCCGCTTCTGTCAAAACAGTCTCACTAGCGGGTTCAGCGATGCCGGTTTCCACGAGAGTCCAGTATTCCTCGGATCGCAGAAAATTTTCCATCAACATACTCCAATGATCATAGTGACCATCGAAGCGTGGAGTTGCAGGTTGCACAAAGCTGTTTTCAGAAGCCATTGAATATCTTGCTGCGGCAAGGATGAAAGCTGCTGCTTTTTCAAATCAGGCCCCAGTGGGGAGCTCTGATACCAATTGTTAAAAAGACTGAGTTTGCTACAGAACGAGTAAAAGGGAATGCTATACCAATTCATTGACATGAAGTCTAATTAAATACAATGCAAATAACTGAAAGCGAGAAAATAAAGCAACGTCTAATCCCATGACTAACAACTCCTAATAATCTGGGATTCTCCTAAGGAATAGGTAAAAGCAACAGACTTCGCAACAGACTTCCTAACAATAGGAATTTATTGAAATACAAACGACTAAATATCTTAACACTTAGGTCTCATGGACTTTGACTTAGAACTGATGTATGTGTTTTTATACTTCGAAAGCATATGGAAATTCCTTCTCCTCACTGTTGTAGATATTGTTTTATGAAGCAATTTATTAGCAATTCCATGCTTTACTGAGATTTCAATTTCTTCTCAAAACTAGATTGTTGTTAGTACGGCCTGATTAAGTATCTAATTTGCTTTATTACCTTACTTCGAAAGTTGAATGTCTACAATGTACTTTCATCTTCAATCATAGAGTTGCTATTTTTTTAATGTTTTACAAAATTCATCTTTCTTCTATAATCAATATTTCGAAAATCAAAGTGCAACTAAATGGATGTTGATAACTAGCCACCACATCAGCTGTTAGAGATGCCAGTAAACTTTAAACTTACAGAACACTAGGTCACATTGGTACTTCCACTTAAGTCATTGCTTGTGCGTTCCAACATCTTGCAACTCAGAGTAACACTAATCGCCAACTATGAATAGACAAAGAAAATGTTGCCTTTTACAACTCTAGAAAATATATTTCAAGATAATTTTGTTAAACACTTAAATCCTAAATATTGTTAGCTTAAACTTTTAAATAACAATGAGAATTTACTGATTAACATTATTGCAATGATGATTGAGTGAGCAATTGAATTTTCAAAGTTGAGCATGAGTGTTATAGTCCATGCAAGAAACTGCTATGTAGAGGACTGACAAAAATTACTAATTTTTTCTCAATGTCTAATCTAATATCTATCATATCTAAATCCGCTAAGGATCGTGTGACAAATCAGTTAAATAATCATCTAGCTAGTCTCACAGTACTCAACTGTTGGGGTGATTTCCATGCCCCAACAAGGAGGGCACACTGGTTGCTGCAAAAATATGGGGGTTGAGCCTAGGTGGAGCGGTCGTCAATGCGGATCTTGGCGGTAGTGGCAAGTGGTCAAATAAGAACTTTGAATGCCGAAGAGGGGAAAGATTCCATGTAAATGATATTTACGCGTGGGTCAGTCAATCCTAAGGGATGGGGGAAGTTCATCTGAGAGCGTGCAACGCACAATCTCTGGAAGGGAATTGGGTTAAAATTTATGAACTTGGATGTGGGGGCTGATGGAAATGTCGAGGAGTCCAAAGACATTAGCAAGAATCAGTCTTGTTGAGGTATTATACTCCGACAGTGCAACGGAATCTGTATTCTCTTCACAACTCTCTCATCCCATACTTAGGACAACTAATCTATTTATATATCTTTTGTTCACTTCTCTTCATGAAATGCTAAGTAGGCCCTTCATATCCATTTTTATACAAAATTTAATAGAAGAAATGGATCACCAGCCAACGATTACATTAAATTGCTTAATAGCATTTTTAGGAAAGAGAACTGTCAGTTCTTTTCCTTTTGTGAGCAATCCAAAGAGCACTAGAACTTTCACAATATAAAGGTGTCGGAGTAGGGAAAATACACCTATATCAACTAGTAGACAGAAAAGCACATAATTTCAGAGGTAGTAAGACTTAAGGCATGATATTTGGCTTCGGAAGATGAGCGAGAACCAAGAGATTGCTTCTTACTTTTCCATGAGGCCAGAGAGAAGTCAAGAAAGATGCAGAAGCCCCATCGTAGATCAACGTGTGTCTAATCAGAATTCGAATTACACATAGGTTGAGGAGAATTTTTTATTATTACCATTATTTTGAATGGCTAGGTTGAGGAGAATTATGACTTGAGAGAAGAAGAACATCAGTCATAGTGCCTTGAAAATAGAGCACAATGCTAAGAACTATAAAGGCAATTTCGAGCCGAATGATAGTCAAGTAGACAAGACTACGTACAACTTGTCGATAGGGAGTTGAATCAGTAAAGAGAGTGCTGTCGATAGGGAGTTGAATCAGTAAAGAGAGTGCCGTCAGAAGCAGAGAGCTTTTGATTGATTTCAAGTGATTGCTAGTAATGAGTAATTTCTTCTCTTGGAAGAATGTCACTAAGATATTTCATTTAAGAAAGAAAGTACACATGAGGAGAGTAGGAAACTCCTATGCCCAAGAAGAAGCAGAGACAACCAAAATGCCATTTAATAACGCAATCTTGACGTCCATTTGAATCGAGAACCACTGACTACCAACAACAAGAGAAATGAGAGTGCAAATTGTGGTCATTTTGTCCATGAGAGCAAAGGTTTCTTGTAATCAATGCCATATTCTTTTTTTAACCCTTTCCTACTAAGCAAACCTTGTATCACTAAATCCTACCATCAGATTGAGTCTTGATCCAGTAAACTAATTTGCATCCAATAATGGGCTTGCCAACAAGCAGGGGAACGGGATCTCAAGTATATCTTGTGCAAGGCTGCTAGTTCTATGGTTAGTGGGTTCCACCACAGATGAGAGCAGATCTGTAGACTGTAGGCCCCATTTAAATAATTTATAATTCTTTCCGTTGGGTTCGCTTTTATGTCCTATATGGTTTGAAGGTCCTTGAAAATTGCTTTGATGGATGAGTAGGATGAAATGCACATTTGAGCCACTACTTGATCCTCGTATATTTAATATCAGTCCTGATGTAAACATATCAACAAATAGAAAAAGGTAATTTGAAGGCACACTGCTTATAGAAGATAACTCATGGACTAAATAGGCCCAGGCCCATGTACACTAATCTTGGCCCATCTAGGCCTATGTAGAATATCCCACGTGTGGGACTGGGATAAAACTTATACAGCTTGTATCATGGATATACTTCTATGTATAGAGATTAGGATTCCATTATTCTTTAATTTCTGATTGTAATTAGATGGTAATTGCTGCTGATTAATAGCTTGTAATTGGGGTAAATACTATTATAAAATGGTTGGTCGATCCTCTGTTGAGGCATCAACTTTTCCTCCAAGCTCTTCTCTTCTATCTCTTTGCATGATCATCTATCATGGTATCAGAGCTAAGGCTATGAGGATATTTTCTTTCATTTAGTCTGAGAGATTCTCCAAAACATCATCAAGTGCTTCTCCCTGTGTATCGTCTCTTCCTTCTCTCTGCTGAATCTGCCTGGAATTCTCTGATCAAGGTGGCCCACATCTGATCAATCACTGGTCACCAGCAACATTCATTATTCTGATCGACTAGTCCTCAGGGATTTTTGAAGATTTTTCTGGACTTTTTACTCATCGATTAAGGTACTTTTCAACCCTTCTTCATCTAACGGTTTTTGGGTCCTTTTTCTCAAAAGGATTTCATCACCACCGTCCAAATTTGTGAATCTTCATCCAAATCTCCTCAAACTTGGACTGGAGGACATACTTTTGATCCTTTTTAGGACTATATACTCTAATCTGAGATTGGACACCATTGTGGGCCCCACGCATCACTTCTGCCCTGAAAATCCAGTTCGTCTGGCTCCTGTATTGGTGTTTTCTGTGGTGTTTTCTCTTGCTTTCACATATTATCAAATCTGATCGCATCTTTCATGCTTGGTTAGTGAAAATCATAGCATATTACTTCATTGTGCTTTGCTGTTCACTATGATCTGCTCCTATACTGCTGCTGTTCTTCTCTGCTACTGTTCACTGCTACTTTCTGTGTGGTCTCTGCTGCATTCAGTAACAATGGACAAATATGATGTTATTCCAATTAAATTTAATGGGAATAATTATATGGCCTGGTCTTTTTATCTCAAGAACTTTGTGGAAGGCCAAGGACTGTTTGGTTATCTGGATGGATCGATAACTAAACCTACTACTATAAGTGCTACTGACACAAAAGCATTATCCACCTGGTCCAAAGAAAATGCTAAGGTGATCACATGGATTCTTAACTCCATTGATCCTCCTCTTGCCATTGCTCTTCAAGCATATACTGCTGCCACTGATATGTGGGCACATCTCAAGAAAATTTATCATCAAACGAATAAAGCACGCAAATTTCACTTGGATAGTGAAATTGCTAAATTCAATCAAGGAGATAAATCTGTGCAAGAGTATTTTAATGGGTTTCTCACCTTATGGACTGAGCGGGATGCGATGATCATTCAATCTGTTTCTTCTGGATTTCTGTATGAGGCTCTCAAATTACAAGAGGAAACTCACATCAGTCAGTTCCTTATGAACCTCAGACCCGAATTTGAATTGGTTCGGTCTGCTCTCATGAATAGAGAAGTATCTGCAAACCTGGATACCTGCTTCCAAGAGGTCCTTCGAGAAGAACTTCGCCTGAACTCACAGCGTGGCATTGTTGAAGACCCAAAGGCTTTTCTAGCTCCTCTTCCGGCTGATTCTGCTCTCTTGGCAGCCCCCACTCAGAAGCCTACTCAATGCTATGAATGCAAAGGCTTGGTCATATTGCCAAGAACTGTCGTAAGAAACTGGTGTGCAGGTATTGCAAACGATCTGGTCATCTTATTGATGATTGTCGGAGCTTACAGCGAAAGAATGGGCCCCAGCAGAAGCAGAATCCTTCCAACTTGCCCAGACAAAATACTCCAGCTGCATTCCAAGTTCAAGCATCTTTTCCTGATATAGGAAGCACCTCTTCTGGGTCCATCTCCATGACTCATGCCCAGATTCAAGATTTGATTCAGAACACGGTTACTTCAGCATACGCATCTATGGGCTTTACTGGTGGTTGGTATCAACCTCATTCTCCTCTAGCATTTCCTGCATTTCATTCTTCACTCTCTGAGTCTTCATCTATCACCACATCCACAAGGTTTCTAGATTCAGGAGCATCAAACCACATGACTTCTGTCAACAGTAGCTTTACAAACTCTCAACCTTACCTTGGAAAAGACAAAATCACCACTGCTAATGGCGACCAATTACCCATTTCTGGTATTGGTACCATTACTTTATCCAATATTTCTGGCCAGTCTATCAGCCTTCCCAATGTCTACTTTGTTCCCAAATTATCAGCCAATTAACTTTCTGTAGGACAACTTATTGATGATGGGTACAGTGTTAACTTTTCTTCCACTGGTTGTGTCATACAGGAGCGGCAAACTGGGAAGGTGATCGCGACGGGGAGTAAACATGGTCGACTGTTTCTGCTGGACATTGGACTTCATTCTCTATTTTCTTCTTCTTCTCCTAATTTCAATAAAATGTGGACTGTGTGGCATAGTCGTCTTGGTCATGTGAGCAATGCTTCTTTACTTTCTTTATTTAAAATTGGTTGTTTAGAACCTACTATTGATAATAAAATGGTTACCTCTTTCCTTCAATCAAAGTGTGAAATGTGTTGCTTGAGTAAGAGTCATATTTTGCCTTTTCCTATTCATCATTCTCATGCATTATCATCTTTTGACATTATTCACACGGATGTTTGGGGAATTGCACCTACATTGAGTAGGACTGGGTTTAAGTATTATGTGACATTCATTGATGATCATTCTCATTTCACTTGGATTTATTTCATGTGCTTCAAATCTGAAGTTTTCTTTTTTCCAAAAGTTTTACAAAATGGTTCAAACACAATTTCAGAAAGAAATAAAAATCCTTAGGTCTGACTCTGGGGGAGAATACATGTCCCATGATTTTTCTACCTTCCTTTCTGATAAAGGAATTCTTCACCAAAAATCCTACCTGTATACTCCACAGCAAAATGGTGTTGCGGAGAGGAAGAACAAACATATTCTTGAAATTGTTCGTTCTCTCCTTCTTGCATCCTTAATTCCTCCCACCTTTTGGTGTGATGCTGCACAGACTGCTGTTTATCTCCTCAATCGTCATCCTAGCTCAGTTCTAGGAAAAACTACCCCTTATGAAGCTCTCTTTGGTCATGCCCCTTCATATTCTCACTTACGAGTTTTTGGCTACTTGTGCTTTGTTCATCTTCCACCTACAGAGCGCACTAAGTTGTCTCCTCAGGCTGCAAAATGTATCTTTCTAGGTTACAGTACTGAACACAAGGGATTTATGTGTTATGATCAATCCGAAAAACGCATGTGCATATCTCGTAATGTGATCTTCTTGAAACACATTCCTTTCTTTTCTTTGCGTTTGGATAATCACCCTGTTGCTGTGTCTTATATGCCGCACTTCTCTGCAACTTCTCCACCTGCTATCACCAATGTCTATGTCCGGTGTAACACGGTTCCTCCTGTGGGGACTCCTTCTCCTGATCCTCTTCCTGTGCCACTTACTGCACCCTCAGGTATTAATGCTTCTTCTGATAGTATCATACCCCTGCGACGCTCTAGTCGTCCTTCAGTTATCCCTGACCGTTATGGCTTTCCTGCTCTTTTCACTTCTTTGGATAGTGCTCCTATACCCACCTCATATTCACAGGCCTCGAAGATTGCTTACTGGCAGGATGCTATGACTGAGGAGTTGCTTGCTCTAGAAGCAAACAAAACATGGGAGTTGGTACCGGCCCCTGCCGGTGCATCTGTAATCGGCAGTAAATGGATCTATTCCATAAAAGTTCACTCTAATGGGAGTCTTGACGGCTACAAAGCCAGATTAGTTGCACAGGGTTATAAGCAGGAATATGGGATTGACTATGAGGAGACCTTTGCACCAGTGGCTAAAATGACAACTGTTCTCACTCTCCTTTGTGTAGCTGCAGCCCGCAACTGGCCCCTATGGCAAATGGATGTCAAAAATGCCTTTCTTCATGGCGACTTGCGTGAGACTGTGTATTTAAAACCACCTCCGGGATATGCTTGTCCTCCACAACATGTTTGTAAATTGAAGAAAGCTCTTTATGGACTTAAGCAGGTTCCCAGGGCTTGGTTTGATAAATTTCGAACAGCAATCCTTCAAGCTGGCTTTCGCCAGAGTCACTCTGATAGTTCCCTCTTCATCAATTGGACTCCGAAAGGCTACACATTTCTCTTAGTCTATGTTGATGATATGATTCTTAGTGGCAATGATGTTGCTGGCATTATGGATCTCAAACTTCATCTTACTCGCCACTTCAAAATGAAGGATCTTGGTCCTCTCACTCACTTTCTGGGGCTTGAGTTTGTGCGTAACAAATCTGGCATTCGGGTCCATCAGCGCAAATATGCTACAGATTTGATTAACTCGGCCAGGCTTGATGATGCTCACACTGTTGATACGCCTATGGAATTGATCAGCAAACTCAGTTCGAATGATGGCCCTCCCCTGGATGATCCCTCTATTTTCCGGCGGATAGTTGGTAGTTTGCTTTACTTAACTATGACTCGGCCGGATATTTCTCATATTGTTCATACGGTTAGCCATTTTGTTAGCAATCCCCACAAACCTCACCTTGCAGCAGCTTTACGCATACTCCGCTATGTAAAAGGCACTCTTCACCATGGTCTATTCTACTCTTCGGGTACTTCTTTGTGCTTATCTGCTTATGCTGATGCCGACTGGGCTGGTTGTCCTAATTCTCGGCGCTCTACTACTGGCTGGTGTATGTTTATTAGGGATTCTCTCATTTCGTGGAAGTGCAAGAAGCAAACCACAGTTTCGAAGTCTTCTGCTGAGGCAGAATATCGGGCAATGTCCTCTGCTAGTGCCGAAATCATCTGGCTACGCCATCTTTTGTGTGAATTCAGTGTTCTCCTTGGTCGTTCTACACCTCTTCATGGTGACAACACTAGTGCTACCAGAATTGCTAACAATCCAGTCTTTCATGAACGGACGAAACACATTGAGATTGATTGTCACTTCATCCGTCAGCATGTCGTTACTGAGAAGATATCCCTTTCTCATGTCTCTACTCTTAACCAGTTGGCGGATATATTCACCAAGGCTCTTCCAAAAACGCGTCTGAAAGACCAAGACCGAATCCTAGAGGGGGGGGGGGGGGGTGAATAGGATGAGCTCTAAAAACCTGGACCAATTTTAGTTCTTTTAACTTCTAAGACAATTAAGTTAAGATGAAGATTAATTTTCTTGTGAAAGATAGGAATCTCTAAAATAAGCATACACCAACTACAATCTTCAATCAACCAAAAGTAATTAATCATCCATGAAAAGAAGTCAAAAAATCAATCACCATGACAAGCACATTTATAGTGGTTCGGCCAAATTGCCTACATCCACTCCCGGTACACCTACCGGTATTCACTAACTCCAATTAAGGTTTAGGATCACCTCAAACCTTACAATCAACACTTTGCTTTTCAAGGCTTAGCATAAACCTTTACAACATATGCTTTTCAAGGCTAAGCATAAACCTTTACAACATAGAATTTTTCTCTTAAGAAATATGCCTAAGAATGCATGTATTAAGAGAGCAATGTAAGTGCAATGGAGTGCCTCTAAATAGGCTAATTAGAAAGTGAAAATTCAACTCCTAGAAACATGCATAATAATGACAAAGTCTATGTATGATGCATTTACTAGAAATAACTCTTTCTCTTTGAAAAGATGAAACTTTGATTGATGCAAAGATGATAAACATAAGATAGAGAAAGAGTTGTTTGCCTAACACATGAATTTAGCAAAGTGAACTAACTTGTTTTCAAAGAAGATAAACTAAAGCTTAACAAGTTGGTTTTGAAACAAGAAAACAAAATCATGTGAAACAAAGACCATATGTTGGTTTCATAATGCTATGATATGTTTAAAGTTCTAAGCATGTTGTGAAGAACAACATTTCAATAGAAAGGCATCTATTCTAATCATGCATTGAATAAAATCAAAGACAAAGAAACATGCATGATTTTAAAGAACTTAGGATTAAAGAAAGCACACCCATTAGTAGATCAAAGATTGAATCAATGGAATGACTTCATAATCCCTTCAAAGATGCTCTAGAAAAGTTGCAAACACTTGGCCTCAAAAGTCCCTCCAAGATCAGCAGCTTTTTCCAACCAAAAAATCACTTTATATAAAGAAAAAGTTGCCAACGGCTAGTCCCCGGTCGACCTGGTAACAGGGCCCGGTCGACCGGGTACACACAACGGCTAGAAAAAGATCCGTTGGAGAGGCTACTGCTCAAAATTCCCTTATGACCTGCAGTGTGCCCGGTCGACCGGCCACACTTGCAGATCAACCTGAAGAGTGCCCAGAATTCTGAAAATTTAGAAAATTGCAACTTTGGAGGGCACCTTTCTAGGGGACTTTGAGGCACATATCCAAGCATGAAGTCATGACACAAAAAAGATGAAAACTGAATTTCTAAAGTCATGAAAACTCCAAATCAAAATAATGATTTTAAAGATAGAAACTTTGGAAAGCTTGGATGATTTTTGAAATAAAAAACTCCATGATCTCAAGAGATAAAACTGAATAGAAAAAACGTGCATAACATGAGATAAAAACAAAGATTAAGAAAGCGAAATATGCATGAAGATCCTAAGACAAAGACCATGAATGAATGAGAGGACAAGCTTATGAAAGATGAATGCATCCTATCAAATTGCAACAAAACAAAAACTCTAACAACGTCATCATGATTTTACTTCCAAATTGATGTTTTCTGCCTTACCACATCAATTTGAGGGGGAGTGTAGAAGATAACTCATGGACTAAATAGGCCCAGGCCCATGTACACTAATCTTGGCCCATCTAGGCCTATGTAGAATATCCCACGTGTGGGACAGGGATAAAACTTATACAGCTTGTATCATGGATATACTTCTATGTATAGAGATTAAGATTCCATTATTATTTAATTTCTGATTGTAATTAGATGGTAATTGCTGCTGATTAATAGCTTGTAATTGGGGTAAATACTATTATAAAATGGTTGGTCGATCCTCTGTTGAGGCATCAACTTTTCCTCCAAGCTCTTCTCTTCTATCTCTCTGCATGATCATCTATCACTGCTCTTACAACAGAATCCAAGATCATAGGCCTACACTCGGATACCATGAAACAACCAAAACGCTCAAGAAAAGACAAGATTTAAGGGAAGTTGTTGTGTTGGGTCAATGCTTTCCGAGTCCCATCCACTCCATCTTTTGGAGTCAGACTTTTTTTTTTTTTTTGCGTCGAGTTGTTTCTCTTGGGATTCGAACTTGCGACCGGTTGGCTCTGATCCCATCTTAAATTTCTGTTAGCTAACCATTGCTACCAAAACCTCAAGGCGTTAATAGAGACAACATAAATACTTTTCAATACTTTCCCTCGGGTGGAGCCCACTCCTCAACACTCTATTTATAATGGAGTCTCATGTACAATATTAATAATGAGCTTATCTACATAATTACAATGAGTCTTGACTAACTATTAGAGACTAAGAAAATGTATGGTACATGAAGCACTTTCTAGAGTGATACACCATAGGGTAGACTAGTAGAGTACACTTGAGAACCATGCGAAACTAATTGTCTTCATAGTCTTCACACTAGCTACCACCTACACTTCCAACACCTAGGCCCACACTACCTTCATATGTCCTTGAGTGACATAGGCTGTAACTTTTTGTTAGAAGATAAGAATTGATGAATTGAGATTCTGTTCTAGAGGTATCCAAGTATATGAAGACAGATCAAGAATCTAGAACACAAGTGGGCAATGTTAAAGGACTGGGACGCCATCTATAAAATAATGAGACCAACATGATTAATTAAGACATTAACAATATAGATCGTTTGAATGGGCTAGATATCAAGTATTGTAGTTTCAAGTAGAGATAATCTGAAAAAGCTGGTAAAACTTGCCCCTGAAAGTCTTCAGGCAGAAACTGCTACCAGTCCTAATATTTGTTTTTATTTTTTTAGAACGGTAACAAAGATTTCATTAAAAGAATGATGAAAAGAATACATCAAAACTAAAAAACAGAGGAGTTGGAAGATGCAAGAGAGAAGCACCAGCTACAACTCTAATTACAAGATGATACCCACCCAAGGAATTAACCTATCCACCCCCTTGCTTTGCTAGCATATCCGCTATTGAATTGGCAGATCTAATCTCATGACGGAATGAGACATTAATGCAAGCAGAAATCCCCCTAATTTCATTGAAGAGGAATTAAAATTTCCATGGGTTAGACTTTCGGTTAGAAACCCACGCAATCCCATTCAAAGAATCACTTTCTTATTTTGTGGCAAATTTAGGATATGTCCATTTTTTGCAATGATCGTGACATCAGCCAAGTCTTACAAGTAGTGCTGCTTATTTTTGCATTCAGAAGACAAAATAGCCAGTATTCCAGTGTATACTGCATTCTTTTTGGTAGTTAGAGGAGGATATTTCATCAAGAATTCAGGATGAACCACCAACTATCACCAAGTTGGTTAAGTCTCTTCCACCCATTCCACCTATCTCTCTTTCATTTTCCTGTGCCGACAAATGTAGGAGGCTGGCATTCAATTACCAGTACTATATGAAAAAGTGTCGTATATCTTGTGATGTGAAATCGACAAGTCTTCCCTTCTTACAACTTAAAAGGATTATGGTATAATTTGCAAAAATGATTTTTCTTACAACTTGAGGGAGCTTATCACTCATAAGGTAGCTAAATGCCGCATCATCTAATAAATGACATGCATGAATGAATTCCAGACTTTTTGTCCCTTCTCAATGGTCCCTTCTCGATTGCTTTAGTCATTAAATTGATTGTCTTAAGTAGACTCTCCTTCAACAGTCCCTTATTAGATGGCCCCTTCTCCGTGCAAACAATGGGTGAGCATTGTGTTGGTCCCACTATGCCTTTGGATAATTCAACCACCACTTCATGTTTCTTGGCATGGTAATGATACTTGACGTCAAACAGATAGTCGGCAATAAAAACTTGGCAAACAAAGTTTCAAGTCTATAAACAAAAATAGCACTTGATCTATCCTTCATTTCCAGGAAAAAATGTTTGAGCTAATGAGGATGACTAACATTTTTAAACGAAAAATCATGTTAGGAGAAATCAGCATTTGGCTGAGTTCTCTGTTTGCATGTGTTGGTAATTCTGTACTTTTAGTTTGAATAGAAAGTAACAAAAGGGGGAAAGGCTAGTACATATCTCAGTGCAGCCTAATTGGTGCACCATTGTAGTCCTCTCCGATAGTCGACATGGCAACTTTTCATGCATAGTCAACAAGTCATGTTACACTGCTCAAAGAGCTTCTGCCAATATCTGTGGTTAATTGGTATATGATTTGATTCTTTCTTCTTTTATCAGTCTCTGTGTTCCTGAATTGTCACTTGATTACTTTTGCTGTTATTCCAAGTAAGTTTGACACCTTGTCTTATATATTTAGCTTTATTCTTTCTTTTGTGTCAAGTTCAGAACATGGTAGTGGGGGTTGTTCCCTAAAGCGCAAAAGCTAAGAGGTTTCTATCGGATACAGCTATCTCATCTTGACACTGACGACTTGAGTGTTTGTTCTGAATCTATCCAACCAGTGCTTTGGAATTCAGGACCATGTCTTTGTCATGTTAATTCATTAGTTATCTAGTCCAGAGTCGCACAGGCCCAAGAAAACTAAATGGAACTTGATTATTTATGGTATTAATGGTATCTTGTTGCATCCATCCAAATCTGGTACTGATACTGCATGGATCTTTGTAAGATGTTGTCAAAGATTATCCTACAGTACTAGTTGTGTTTGGTTCACCCTTTTGCTAAATTGCAGTTAGGTATCAAATAGGACACTATTACCCAGTCCTTGCCTTTGATTTGTTCTGTATCCATGTATCAATCCATATTTGTGTCAGCACAAAAATAATGGTTCATCTGTTCTGGATTGATGCCTGCTGAGTATCCATTATTAAATGCCATTAGCCACACAAAGTTACAAATCCACCACTGGTATATTCTGGTTCTGTACACAGAGTCACAGACTGCATAGATAGTGGGCTATCTATTGGATGACCCATAGCCAAAGTTCAGATTAACTGGAACGGCATACCTTTCTAATTCATTACCTATTTTTGAATGATTCAGAAATGATAAGACCAGTGGTCCAGAAAATGATAACTGGAATTAAAGTTTTTTTATTTTATTTTAATTATTTGTATCAGTATATAAGACTAAAAATACGAAAACAAAAGGACAAAGAATAGACTCTTGAAATAGAAAATCACTGAAAGAAAGTGAGGACTCGTGCTGTAATGAAAGAAAGCAAGCTGGCTCACTTTTAAGTTTTAACATGATGAGAGACTTTAAAGGTACCAAATATGACAGAACAAACTGGATCTACCTCATCACTTTTATTGTTGTGCTGTAAAGGTAACAGTAACTTAAAAACCTTGACACAGGCATTACCCCAACTAGAAGAGAAAAGTTGCTTTACATCATTCAATAGTATCATAATTTTTTTATCAGTGTAATAATATCATAATAATCATCAGCAGAAATGATAGAGAAATGACACTGGTGGGCAGTGGGCTTGATTCTTTTGGTTTCCTACTGTGTTTAATTTCAAAGTTTAAATTCAACACCCATTTCTAAATTGGTCCGGATATCTTTGCATCTTCTGATTATGAAGGAATTCCAAACATCTCCGAAAAAGTAGAAAAAGCAGAAGGTTCAATTCTTATGTAGCAGTTTTCTTACCAAGGTGATGCTATCTCTTTCATAATGAAACATAATAATAATAAATTGAGTTTTTTTTTTTTTTTTTTCAACTCAACTGTGTCAAACAAAAAAATGACTGACCTTATTATGCAGATTGATAGTGCTGTTTTTAAGTTGAAATTCCCTAGCTACTCTGTCGATTGAAGAAAGAAAAACTCTTGCACATTCAAAGTCACAGAGTTTGATAAAATTGCTTTCCTCTTTTTCTTTTTTTTTGTCTTTGCAATTCTTGTGCCAAGGTTTATTGTGAATTAGTGATGATTGACCAAAGGTTTTGCATGGTACCTCCAGGCTTCATTTGATAGTATTAAATATAGGTCCTAATGTGGATAGACCATGCCCCTAAAATAAAGCAGATTAAATGATCTGGCATCCAACAGCTGGCCTTCTCTATGTTGAGTGTAGACTTGATTTTCTTCTATCTATTTGCAGGCTTTTGATTGAAGGACTAGTATTGTTCATTGATGAGATTTTTGGAGCATTGCTATCCATGATGTGGATCATCAGATAAACAAGAGACCCACTTGTAAAAGTCTCAAGGAATCTATGCATGCTATAATGCATACTATAATGAATTATAAGATAATCCAATGATCCTCCTTCATAGCCAAACCCGATGGCCAGTCAACTGGCCTGAATCATTCCAGTAAGAAATGCAGCCCTTTCTTACTCAGGCAGCTAGAAAGCGAAGCTCATAGTCTGAGCCTTTTTTACTATGGCCGAAACCTCTGTCGGCATGACTGGCATGTAATCTCCATGCACATAGAATCTACCCACCTGGTTGCTTTCTCTTTCATCCTCTCTGCCTGCTGGACTTCCTCCCGCGCCCGGTTCCACTCGTGCTTTGCTCTTGCAAATTCAGACTCAGCCAATTCCATCTCCCTGCGTGTAAGCTCCCTCATTCGATCCACATGAGCCTTATCAATGACAGCCAGTCGAATTTGCTCTGCTGCGTGCTGCTTCAAAGCCTTAATGCAGTTTCCATCAGTTTTCATGTCTTCATATGCGCGGAGGGTCTCCAATCTGTCTAATACTTCGCAGTCTGGGGCTGGTTGAACCTGTTGGAAACTCATAGAGAGTTGCAAATCGAGTGATAGTGATTCAAAAGCATCTGCTGTCGTTGGACGATTGTTGCTGGATGAATTTGATGTACGGCATGAAAGCCAGCTCGACGAAGAAGTAGGGAGTAACTGTAGTTCTCTTTGATCTTCTGCCATTGATGGAAGAGAGGAACTGAGAAATGTGGTGGTAAAAGTAGAGAGAACCACTGCACACCTTATATACAAGTCTTGCTGCTGTTCTATTACTCAAATGCCCATGTTCATGACTGGAATGACTTCATCAGCTTGAATTCCATGAAGCTGATAGAAATGGCATCCAGCTGATGGTTCGATTTGGCAGGTGTGGCCCAGTGATCCTTTCTGTATATATGGTGGACCCCACAACAGATGAGAAACAGATTTAAAATGTCACTCTGAGCGGTGGCAATTGCAGTGGGGTCATTTGATGGAGTTTCTTTTGCAGCAGCATCTACTGCTGGAACCCACTAGATCAACATTTTCAATTGGTGAACAGAGTGTTCCACCTGTAAAGAATGCAGGCCCAAATTCATGAGGTCCATGTTCCTTCTTGGAAAGCCCTGAGCCATGTTTTTCAACAATTGGCTCGTTTACTTTTTTATTTTTTAGATTTTGACAGCATAGGTGGCCTGGGATTTGACTTTTATTTACCTCATATTGTGGGCATTTTAAAAAAAATACATATAAAACTGTTCTTACAACAAATAAGGTGTGAAAATAACATTTTTGCCTTTCTATTGTGTGATATCTTATGATTGTAGGATATTCGCAAATAATCACTTTTTTCTCCAAATTAATAAATTTCCTGCTCTCCTGTTTCATACTCCTTTAAAATCCTTGCTAGTAAAAAAACCATTTTTACTGCAAATTTTGCCTATGGGAAATATTTTCTTCAAAGGATGAGAATGAGATATATCGATCCTATGTAGTTTTTGTTATGAGTGAAATGGATGAAGTGAAGAATAAGAGAATATTATACATAGAGTTTCATCATGTTAATGTTTCCACAAAAAGTAAAAAAAAGATGCAAAGAGAAGGCAGTTTTGTGATTTGGAAAAAACTGAATAATGTGATATCCCACTTCATAAGGTATCGCATAATGACAAAATTGTCATTTTTATATATTCTTTGTTGTATAAATTATTTAGAAAGATTTTAAATGTAAACACTTAAAAGGAAACTTTCAGGTAATAGGGCACCCATACCATCAAAACCTTTTTTTTATTTTGTTTACAGCCACGTTAATGTGAAAATAAAACGTCCGTAATAGATGAGAGCTTCTAAATGCACACTATATTTTTCTTTGCACACTCACCTTTTATAAGAAAATTATTACCAATATTTCCTTGTGAAAAACTCTCAAAGTACCCATGTCTCCCTCTCCCTATCCTCCACCGCCCGCCGCCTCCAACTCCCCGTCTCCTTGTCGCTCCCTCTCACTCTCCCTACCCTCTACCGCCCTCCGACTCCGCCTCCCTCTCTCTCTCTGCATCTCTCTCTCCCTCTCTCTTTCTCCATGCCCTCTTTCCCTTTGTCTCTCTCTCCCCCTCCCTACCCTCCACCGCTCATTGCCTCCCTCCCTCTCTCTCTCTCTCTCTCTCTCTCTGCCTCTCCCCCTCAGGCGATGCTGCCGAAGGGGGCGGTGGTGGTTGGGGTATGGGTGGGGTTTAGGGTGAGGTTAGTTTAGCTACTCTAGGGGGTGTGCAAAGAAAATTTTGAATTCCCCAAATTAAAATGGGGTGTAGAGAGAAAGCGATTGCACAAAGAAAAATGCGGTGTGCATTTAGAAGCTCTCGTAATAGATTTGTGAATTTAGTTTTTGTTACTTTAGCTTTTCTATTTTGGACACCAACCAATGCGGGGAGTGGGAGGGATATAATTATATAATTGCACCCCGCACGTGTGCTTGGGTCCGTGGCCTTTTTGGTGGTTCCATGTTTTCGACCCTCCTGCAAAAGAGTAGCTTTTCGGGCAACCTCAAGTCGGGCTAGGTTGATGAATATCCAGTCCTGACCCTACTTTTAAAGACTTGGCCTAGGCCCAGCCCAAGATGACATTATAATAAGAAAATTGGCCACTTGTGAATGCCAAAATCCTTATCTTTCCTTGTGCCTTAAGAAGATCTCAAAACCATTTTTTGCCAAATAGATTTATCCATTTTTTCAAATCTGTGTCTAAACCCACCAAAAAACACACCACATCATCCTCGATCAAGAAATATTGCAGAGAGAGGAAAGCAACGCAAGCTTTTTATTTTTTTAAAAGGAACATATATAATATAGCCCTGCCTTATGGGCTAATTATTTGGCAGTTCCTCTGGGATATATAATTTTTTTTTTGGTAGAATTAGGAACTATAGTTATTCTCTTCTTTTTTTTTTTGGTAAAAATAGTTATTCTCTATTGTAGGGTGCTTTGACTGCTTTCTGTCAAAGTGCACATAGCGAATGACAGAAATATCCCTTCATGATACAAAAGTTTAGTAGTTTTGATATTCTTACTTTAAGAATCATGGTTTCTAATTGGAAGCATCATTTAACAGTTACATAGGCTAATTTGGGATGACAATTCTCAACTTGACCTGCCAATCCAACCTGAACTGGCCCCTCAGGTGACTTTTATGGTTAACTGATACTTTTTATATTTTAAGTTTGGTTTAAGTTGACATTTTCAGTTCGATCGTTAGATGGATTAGGTTTATGTTGGCATTTTTAACTTAATAATGCGTGGGTCGACTTTTTTTTATTTAATTCTTTCTATCTGATCCCTGAAGATGACTGTATGTAGTATGAGCCACTAACTCAATTTGAACTTGACTTGTTAATTAAGAATTCACATTTTGAAGTGTCAATTAGACTCTACTTTGGAGTTTAAGGGTCAAACTAACCCTTTATCAACAATGAAAACATTACTAAGGGAAGAATGATAACGGATAGCTACATTATTGCTCGTGAGGTGCTTCATTCATTTAAGATAAAAGGAGAATTAAACTAATGGGTGTAAAACATGCCATGTTGTGCTCTTTGTGAGCACGTGCAGGGGTGGGGGTTCTTTATAGGATGTGTTTGAGCAATAAGAGGACTCCGCTCTTCTTGTATTTCCATTGTCACTAGAGAGAGATTAGAATTAGTTCATTTCTATTTTCACAAGGAAAATGTCTCAAATCAAATTACAAAAATAATGTTTGTATGGAGGATCAGAACAATTTCCACTTTACCGTCAATTTTTCTGGTCGTACAAACACACCCTATCAATTCTCTAGAAGGCACTTCTAAATGTACCCCCAACAAAAAGTAAAAAATCTGCCCTAATACAGTATTTATCAACAATCTACTTCGATAAGAAGTGAGCCCGAAGATGAGCTTCCACTTTGTTTACATTGAGATTCGAAACCCAAAAAGAAAAATAATTGCTATTGGGAAAAAAATATAATCTTCTTGATGATGGAATTCATGCAACTTGTTCCAAAAAGAAAAATCATTTTTCTCTCAATCTTTGGAAGGTCGGTTTAGTTAAAACAGAAATCATTAACATCCTATGAACTCAACGAATGGCTGTCTGAAAAAATCAGAGAAACCGTGTTGTTGACAAAATACTCCACATGTGTTGTCCCAAACATTTAACCCTTAATATGCATTTTTTTTTTTTTTTTGGCTAAAGAAGGAACATTTAACCCTTAATATGCATTGCTGAGCTTGTGAAGACGGGAATAGAGTCTTGTATTTTTCAACTTCCTTGGTATTGTCAATTGCATGTGATTTAATTGTGGAGAAATAATGGTATGTGCAGGGCCGGCCCTGGGCAAGGGCTGTAAGTGCCCTTGCCCCGGGCCCATTTTTTGAAGGGGCCCAAAATCCCCAAAATCCCTTTTACTTTTTTTTTTTTTTTTCAATCATTTGGTGAGAGCAGGGCTCATCCAATGGATTCCATCGTCCTGGGCATCAATAGACTCATCATCAAATCATCTGAGAGTGCTTATTGCATCACTTATTTGAGCATCCATCAGAGGGGCCCACCAATGATATTTTATATTTGATGGCTGAAATTTTGGGAGAATCTGGTCTAGTGTTGGGATGATTTAGGGCTTTTTTTTTTTTTAACAAATAGATCATCAAGCCTTCAGCCCTACACCCGTTCTTCTCATTTGTTAGTAGGGCCCACCAATGATTTTTAATTCCCCATATATGATGCTTAAATTCTGGTCTGAGTTTTCTTTCTTCTCTTTTTTTTCAAATAGTTATACTTGGGCATCATCAACCCATTGCCAATTTTTCACATCAGTGGGACCCACCAATGATATTATCATATATGATGGCTGAAGAGGCCTAACTTTTACTCTTGCCCTGGGCCCTGAAAAATTCAGGACCGGCCCTGGGTATGTGATGAGGTTTTACCCCACTGCCAGTGTTGAAGGCAGGGCTGTCCCACGGTGACGTCCACCATGGGGAAAACCCTTCAGAGGAGGATCCCAATTCATGGTATGTGATATACAATGGCAGTCATGGAAAGAGCTTCTAGCATGCACTAATCCTCTCAGTTGATCTTATCTTTTCATAATATTCATTCAATCAATCAATCAATAATATCTCAGGATTCGTTCTCTCATCTTCTACGCGTACATTACATGTTCACGGTCAGAAATGATTGAACCACCACGTATGGTTCACATGGGTAAGTACCTATTGTTCTCTCTATAATAGAAGGGCTATGCTGCAGGGAGGGCAGGGAGTACTGTTCTCATGTCTCGCTGTAAGAACTTTTGATGGGTCCATTTGTGAATCACATCTGGGGATGAGACCAGAAGGGATGAAAAGATCTATGCAAGACTACTCCAAATATGAAGCTCGACCCGAATCCTATGTCCCCTAGTACCCGTCATTCAAGCTTAATGATTCCATATATTAAAATAAATTTAACCCTCCATCCAACAGTCTAATCTATTTGTGTCAAACCTCGGGATTAGTAACTATTAGGGGGTCCTTATGTATGCACGGATTGGATTGGTTGCTAGGTGGCCCCCACCAATAGTTTTCAAGGAAGCACGGTGAGAACTAGTTCTCACTTGAATATTTTTCATAATAAAATATTGGTTAGATGTAGAATTTGTAGGCTCGTAGACCTATAAAAACACATGATTTTTCGATTTAGCCAACTATACAATGTAAATTATCAAATGCTACGAGTCATTTAATCTAATGTCATGTAATGGAGGCTTCTTTATGCCTTTTCTTTTTTTTTTTTCATTAAATGAATGGGTCCTCCAAGACCGACTGGAAAATATAATGTTACTGACCCTAAAATAAAATATTGATCTTACAACATATGATAGATTTTCTAACAATGGAGTGCCACATTACTTAAGAAAAGAAAACAGTGCCAAGTGCCAAAGTAGACTAAAGTGGCATCTCAAACAATTGACATTATTTAACATTTTCTTAAGTAATAGACCTAAGAGGATTTTACCAAAAAAGAAAAACCTCATAGAGTCAATTGTAGACCAAAAAGGACCCAAAACATCTGTATCCATCCTCGTAGTCCAAGGGGCCCTTTTTTGTTTATTTCTTTGGCTGTTTTGTCGTGCATGCTCGCAGGTCTAGCTCAAGACAATTTGAGGCCTAAAGCGACAATTCTAAATGAGGCCTCAAATTATCTATTCTTTCTCTCTCTCTCTCTCTCTCTCTCTCTCTCTCTCTCTCTTTAAAGTGTCGAGCATCTTGATTTGTATTTTCTAATAGATATATTTATCATTGATAAATTATAACTAATAATATTTATAAATAAAACGAACACTCACTATAATAAACATACAATACGAGCATGGAATTAAAAAAAAATTAAAATCATAAAATAATAGAACCTGATTTAGTGATTTATCATTATTGGCCATAAAGATTGTAGATATAGTTGAATTTCGAATTTGATCCAGCTTTTTCATTATGAAAAATAAAATGGATTATATTTGAGTTAGTGGGTTATGATTAACATATATTATAAAAAAGACCAACATACATTATCGGAATATATCTATATATATTATTAAAAGGAAGACAAAATCAGATCAATAAATCTATAAAGAAGATTGTTTTAGAAATTAAAAATAATAATTATAAAGAAAAGCAATTTATGAGAGAAACAGATGGTGAGAGAGTAAAGAGTACTTGAGATGGAAAAGCAATAGTGGAGAAACGTTCATTTGAAAAACCTCAATGGTGAGGTGGCAAGGAGGTTGGGTTGAGATTTGGTAGAATTTAAAAAGACGGTGTGTAGAGAAAAGAAGGGTGGCACTAGCTTTAATGCTTTGTTTAAATGTGAAAAGATGGCTTTAAGGAGAAGTGATACTAATTACTATTATGGGGCCTTCGGACAAAAAAAAAAAAAAAAAACAATGGCAGTTGCTTGAATGCTTTCTTAGAATTTGAAAAGATGATTTTTAATATTTTTTGGGGGCCTAAAGCAATGGCTTTTCTTGGCCAATGGTCAAGCCGACCCTACATGCATGTTTCTTCTTCCTGCAACTCCTTCCACCTCTACCAACGAATCCACTACATGCACAATATTTTCTGTTGTGATCTAGAGCCTACAAGAAGAGATCAATCACGGACAAAAAAAACACAGAGATATACATGATTCGGCTTTTAGCCTACGTCCACGGGGAGGACGGGAGAATTCACTATGCAATCAGAAAATGTGTACATCATTGAGACTCTGAGTCTCTATTTATAATATCAGCCCCAAAACCCTGTTACACCCAAACGCTACTTTTTAATCATACTAGACCTATAACAGGCCTACTTCTAATCACAGTACAAGTTGGACAATCCAGGGGCCCGGTCAACCAAGATTAATTAACTTCTATTGAGCCATACAAATTAACAAATCTTCACCTTGACGAACATTGAAGCCGATCCTCATGCACATAACACGTCTCACAGTCTCCACCTTCCCCTGAGGGCACTCAGGTAATGAGCACACCGATCAAGTCCAAGCAATGCTTGAACTTGAATTTAACTCATTCCTTCATGAATGCACCAAATCGCTTATACCATTGTCCATAAGCTTGCTTCGACCAGTACAATTATTTCTTCAAACTGCATATATGACCAGGAACCTTAAACTACACTCTACCTGCACCGGAAGCTCCTTCGTCTCCCTCGTAGAACCATTTGCATCCTATGGCCTACTTTTCTACATCAAGAGACTTCATCTCTTCAGTCATAGTTGCTGCTTATTGACTACTTTCCAGCCCTTCCATTAATTCAAGAGACTCGGTCGTCAATGAATATGCAACCATATCATCACAGCCATTGTCTGATGTCGATGCATACGTTGTCATATCCTCGAAACCGTATCTAATCAACGGTTTTCTTTCTCTTTGCGGTCGACCCGTCTACGGCATCTGTGGCTCTGTCTGCTACATCTGTTGCATAGTCTGACTATCCCCTGTATCCCGGGAGGAGCCGAATGCACTCTCCTTCCTCACTAGGATGTCGGACTCCACCCGAACGGTGCCACTACTACTACCTACTTTTGTTAAGTCATCAGATGCAAGCAGTTCTACGAGGAAGACGAAGGAGCTTCCAGTGCAGGTAGAGTGCAGCTTAAGGTTCCTGGTCATGTATGCAGTTTGAAGAAATCATTGTATGGGTCGAAGCAAGCTTCTAGACAATAGTACAAGTGATTTGGTGCATTCATAAAGGAATGGATTAAATTCAAGTTCAAGCATTACTTGGACTTGATCGGTGTGCTCATTACCTGAGTGCCCTCAGGGGCAAGTGGAGACGGTGAGATGTGTTATGTGCAAGGTGGAGATTTTTAATTTGTATGACTCAATAGAAGTTAATTAATCTTGGTTAACCGGGCTCCTGGATTGCCCAACTTGTACTGTAATTAGAAGTATGCCTGTTATAGGTCTAATATGATTAAGAAGTAGTATTTGGGTGTAACAGAGTTTGGGGGCTAATATTATAAATAGAGACTCCGATGCATAGTGAATTCTCCCGTCTTCCTCGTGGATGTAGGCCAAAAGTCAAACCACGTAAATCTCTGTGTTCTCCCATACGTGCTTAATCTCTTCTCGTAGGCCCTAAATCACAATATTTTCCTTCATGATATGGGCTTAATGGTCTTGGACTAGGATGCGAGTGGGAGCTTGTCACCTAAAGCACCCCATTCTCCCACATATAACTATCTCAACCTATCATTTTCCTCGTTCTTCTTTCTTCCACAACCTAAACAAACCATTTTGAACCGATTCATCTTCTTCCAACCAAAAGAATGAAACTTCAACTTATCTCACATAACTCACCTCTCCTTCTTGAGCCCATATTTTCTTCTCTTCTATTTTTCATTTTCATTTTTTCTTCTTTTTTCTTTATTCTCTTTCCATTCTTGCTCTCTGCAACACACATTTTTCCGCATCTTTTTCTAGTGCACAAACACTGCCCCATCTCCAAATTAACCAACTCTACCCCATCTTCATCTCATCTTTTTCCCTCTGTATCCCCCTTTCTCACAAATCCATCTCACAGCACCTAAACCAACCCCATACTTGCAACCAAGACTCATCTCTCCCATCTCCCTTTCATCATCATCTTTAACTTCACCTATCATCACCATCCCCCAACCTCCATCACGAGGCAACCACCATCCAAAAGAAGAAAGATTTTTTTTTTCCTAAATCTAAATTGTGCGGTGATATCGCTGCTTAACTGTGAAGAAGAAGAAACGAGTGAGGATAACCCCGTCTCGTGTATGATGGTGAGCGGGAATATTGCCTCTCAGCAAAACAACAACAAATAAAGTAGAAGGAGCCTCTAGATCTAACAGAAGTCTTCTTGAATTTAGCGGACAAAATCTTCATTAGTATTTGTTTTAGAAGAAATGGAGTTTATTTGTTTTGAAGCAATAGAGGATCTATATTGTTCACGAAGTCAAATTGATCAAGTGATCCCAGCTGTCTTTAAAATCCAAAATCAAAGTGATTAACTCGAGTGACTCTAACCCCAAGGGGTAGCTCAGTTGGCCTAGGACTACGGTTTGCACCCGGAGGTTGTAGGTTCGAAACTGCACTACCACACTGGGGCTACAGGGGAGTTTACCCGGCTTCCCTCTGGGCCCGGAGGGATTAGTCCAACCCAAAGGGTTGGGAACCCTCTGATATCAAAAATAATAATAATAATAAATATAAAAAAAAAAAAAAAAAAAAAAAAAAAAAAAAAACTCGAGTGACTCGGGTATGTTCCTCGGTCAGCTTAAACTGAATCAACTCCAACTAGATTTATAGCCGGGTCTTTTCGAGTACTAAAACAATGGTGTGTAATGCTAAAAATGTGGCTAGCGTTCGTAACCGGTCTGGGTCAGTACTCGGTAGAGACCTGAGACTTATCAATAGTTAGCTTACAAATCAGGGGACATGAAATGTTCATTAGTTTTCTTTTCCATTTTTTTGTTTTGGCACACCAAATAATGGAGCTGGGAATCATGAGAGTACATGCATACATTGGGAGAGAGTACTCATATCCAAAGAGTAGACACACCGCAAAAACGAGGGAGATCTCGTACATGCAGTGAGAGACTCAGGGATCAAACCCTAATCATCCGAGTGACCAGCCGTGAGAGGGTTATCTCCCAACTGGGCAAAAATAGAGATTCCACCCATCACTGCATCATTTGATAGTTTGCTCAGAAAAATCCCAACCGTTTCTGCAACAATGTCTAAGGAAGAAAGTCCGGGACCAATGCCGGGGGGCCCATCAGTCAGTATGGTCAACTAACCAACCAACAAGGGGCCCGCAACACACTGTGCACCGGGGCACAAAGACAATAATTCCAAATTCCACTATTGTAGTCAAATACCACCTCTTCACCTTTCCCTCCCATTAGTAGTCACCCGTCCACGTCTCTCATGGGACATACATCACCCTTGTACACCATCACCCATCCACATCTCTTATGGGATATCCCATCACCCTTGTACACCACCACAACACTCTCTCTCTCTCTCTCTCTCTCTCTCTCTCTCTCAATGTTACAATTCTCACCTATCTCTCTCTCTCAATGATACAATTCTCACCTAATTGAGGTTTGAACTCTGGGTATCCATGTTCGGGCTTCTTACCATTTGTAAGGAATTCTTTTTCATGTGTGCAGGAGGGTTGATTGTTCGAAGTTTCAATCCCTCTTTAATGAATTTCAGGTTAATTTTTTCGGCCAATATTAACGTTGCTTTTCAGCCAATTCTATGGTGGATGCTTTAGTAAAATACGGCGTTTGAGAGAATTGTTCCTTAAGAGAGTGTTATTTTGTAAGTGTGGTGAGTGGATACATTGCTCCCGTACCATTAATTACTTATCCTTTAAGGTCCGTCTTTGTATTTCTTTTTCCTTTGATTTTGTTTCTTTTTTAAAAAAACATTAATACCGGTAAAAGAAATTTACTTGGGTGATAGCTGGATCATCAATTCACTGGAGGGGAGACTATTGGATGACTATTTGCAGATCTTTATTTTTTACTTCTTCAATTTTAACCCGTTTCATATTAAAGCATTGTTAAAAAGGATTCCAAGGGCATCTAACAAACAGGCCCTACACCAAAATCAGGTTGGTTTATTTGCCGGGAAAATCAGCCCACAATTATACACAGTAGCCAAGTTGTGCCTAATATTCCAATTCCTAAACAATACTTACCAACTCAAAAAGCATGCATGAGCAATTGCCAGCCCACACCTGTAAAGCTGAGCAAGGGCAGGTCGTGGAGGGCTGCACCATGGGCTAAGAGGGTCCCAGGCCCTATGTTGGGATCTGTTTGTCTAAAGACAAGAGAGGGGATGCTTTATTGGGAAAAAGGAAGGTGTAAGGGGCACCAGGCATGTGAGGTTTGTGCCCCATAGGGTCAAGCTGTTGGAAGGCCTATATAGTGTGCGTGTGCAATGGAGGTCGGTTTTGGACAATGATTTAAGTTATCATGGTCGCCCACTAAGCCCCTCCCACTGCCCTGATCTAAAGCACCCAAAAGTGAAATTTTGGCCAAGATATGGATAGCCATTCGTGGCTGTCGAGTCACACTTGTGTATGCCACACAGGTACCACATCATGGGTGACCTCTCCCTCGACACGTGGGGCCCTCAGATGTCCCGTATTGACAATCAGTGCCGTTGATCTAATGGGCCCTTTATGGCGATAAGAGATTAGGGTGGGACCTGGGTAATGAGGGTCCTTGTGGGTCAGGCCAGCTCAACCATAGCCGAGACAGCATTGACCGGATTTGGCTTTGAACTTTTGGCCCATAGCTGGACACTGGCCCAATTTTCTTTGGGCCAATAGTTAACCATTCATGGGCCTGCTGTGCTTAAAGGCCTGGGCTGGCTTGGCATAATTAGCTCAATCATGTGTAGAGATTTTGCAAATGGGCTGGGTGTGGGACTAACTTTTAGGCCTGTGCACTGGGTTTGCAGCTGAATATTAAGCCTGATAAGCAAAAAGGTGGGCCATGGGAGGTGGACAAGCTCTAGGGTGGCCCAACGTGGCCCATGATCATCCCCACTGGGCATACGCCAATGTGTTAGGAGTGGGCTTAGATTTCAGGTAAGAATGAGTTCAGTTGCACCAGAATTTCAAACCGAAGAGAAAAGGGAGATAAGAAAGTTTTCTAGCCCTTATTCCTTGTTTGATAGAGAACAACCACTAAATTTACTGAAATACTTTTGTCATTCTTTACACTCCATTCTAAAATAAATTAGCATTCCTATTTAGAAAAATCCTGATGAAGATATAATGGTGTGATTGTTAGAAAAAAGAGAAAGATTAAGAGAGAAGATTAGAGAGAAAAGTATGGAGCTTTTCTATTATCTTATTGTGTGTACAAGTACAAAGGGGAGATGTCTATTTATAGGCAAAGTAACCTCATAAGAGAGGAACCCTAATTCTAATCCGAACTCATCTTAAGTGGGCATCCACCCAAGAATTATATCTTATAACACTCCCCATTAGATGACCACCATTCAAAGACAGTTGCCTCATTAAAAACCTTGCTAAGGAAAAACCCAATGAGAAAAAACCAAAGCGAAGGAAAAAAGGGTACAACATTCTTCAAGATCATTGAACTGGTGTTGGACGTACATTATGCTGCCTCATTATGTTAGGGTTTTCATTAGTTTGCTATTAGATTGGATACATGCATTTTCATAAGCTTGATCTCTCATACTTCTTTATTGGAATCTTCGTACATTATTTTTTACCATCAAAGGTTTTTACTCATACATGTTTTGATTTGCTATTTTATATTGATAGAAAACTCTTTTTATCAAACAAGTTAGTTTTTAGTCTAGCTTAGTTCTCCAAGACCAAACTTCCCTCTTAAAATCATTTTTCAAGTCTTTTAAAAAGTGGGTAAGTTCGGTCAGCCGAACTATTGTCGGTCAGCTGTCGATTCCAGTTCCAGAATGTAAAATTTGTGTATCAGGGAATGTCGATCAGCTTGTTGGTCAGTTGTCGGTCGACCGAACTATTGTTCGATGAACCGATACCTTTACAACGGTATGAAATTTTCAAAAAATATAGTCGTTGTAATATGACCATTAGGGCTCGGTCAACCGAACCCTGTATGTCAGTCGACCGACAATAGATCTGTTCGAGACAAATTTTCTTATAAAAAGGATTCTTCCTTGGTTTTTGTGCCAACACTTTTGAGACTTTTGAGGGCCAAGGAAGATGGGGCATTCATGCTAAGCTAGAGGGAAGCTAAGAGGGCAAATCATCATGACAAACATTTGATTCTTCATTGGGTTTGCTCCTCTTATCTTATTTAATTCATGCTTGCTTTCAAATCTTTGATTTCTTCAAATGGCATGATTAAAGTATTCAAAGTGTTCAAATGTTGAGTGTTTAAACGTGCTTTGATTTTTTTAAATATGTTTATCATTTTAACTTCATCATTTGATTAGTAATCTCACATGTTTAGACGTTTAATGTTTCTTTCAAACTTGCTAGTTTCATTTTAAACTTTCTAAAAACAAGTTTGTTCATTATTTCAAAAGACATGTGTAGCTACTCTATCTCTTATTTACATCATTTATGAGCATTGAATTTCAAGAGAGATAGAAGTAGATTTAAGGCATATGTATCATTTATTGATCTTTGCATTTATCATGCATATGTCTTAGTTTGTTTAAAACTTTCATATCAGCCTATGTTAAGAGGCATTTAACTGTATTCACTTGTATCTCATTATATATATGCTAGTTTAGGCATAGTTTTTTAGATTAAAAAACTTGTTGTAAAGGTTTATACTTAGCCTATTGAAAAGCATATGAGATTGTATAGGTTAATGCTTAGCCTTTGAGTAGAAAGCATTTGTGGTTGTAAGGTTAGAGGCTAGCCTAAACCTTAAAATTGATAGTAGAACACCGGCAAAAATACCGGGAGTGGATGTAGGCATGATTGGCTGAACCACTATAAATTTCCTTGTTATGGTGATTGTGTGGATGATGCGCTTAAATCTATTCTTTTATTATCAATGTCAACTTTGATTGTATTCATGAGTTCTTTACTTGGTATTAGACCTTTAATCAATAATCAAGTTAATGAACTATCAAAACATAATTGATATTGGTTTAAAGAAGAATTGGGCATTGGAATTGAGTGTACCCTATTCATCCCCCCCCCCCCCCCCCCTCTAGGGTTCGGTTCTGGGCTTTCAATTGGTATCAGAGCGTAGGTGCTCTTGTCTAGGTCTAACTAACCTTGAGAGAATCCTAGAGTGTTTTCATTAGTTGCCATTATGTAAACTCATTTGGGAGAAGGAAATGCTACAAATAGACCACCCTTGTTTAATGGAACACATTATCGCTACTGGAAAATTAGAATGCAAGTGTTCTTAGAATCTCAAAACTTAGATGTTTGGAATATCATAGAAGAAGGCTATCATCCTCCTACTATCACTGAGCAAGACACAGAAGGATATGTCATCTCCATTAAACCAAAGCCTAACAGAGAATGGACTCAAGGAGAAAAGGATAAGGCTAATTTAAATGCTAAGGCAAAGAATTCTTTGTATTGTGCCTTATCTCAAGAGGAGTTTAATAGAGTAGTCAATTGCAAAATGGCTAAGGAAGTTTGAGATACCTTAGAGACTACTCATGAAGGAACGGATCAAGTCAAGATAGCTAAAATTCAAATGTTGACATCTAAATTTGAAGATATCAAGATGCTCGAGGAAGAAACATTTGATGAATTCTATTCTAAATTCATGGAGATTGTCAACTCTCTTATAGGTCTGGGAGAGAAAATGGATGAGTTCAAGGCTGTGAGGAAAATCTTAAGATCTCTTCCTAAAAGGTTCAAACCCAAGATTGTAGCCATAGCGGAAAGCAAAAATGTTGACAAAATTAAACTTGAAGAGCTGAGAGGAAATCTTCTTACATATGAACTAGATCTAGAAGTTCCCAGCAAAAAAAAAAAAAAGAGTAGCTTTTTCATCTCAATTAAAGGAAAATGAGAGTGATGACGAGAGTGATGATAGCCTTGTTTGTTAAAAAACTTTAAAAATTCTTTAGAAACAACAAGAGTAATAGAAATTCAAATGAATCTAAAAGTCCTAGATTCCCAAGAAATTCCAAAGGATCCCTTAAGAAGGATGTTCAATGTTACAATTGCAAGGGGTTTGGTCGCATTGCTCAAAATTGCTCTACCCCCCAAAGAATCTGAAAAGGGAGATAGGAAAGGTAAAAAAAGTTTTAAACATAACTTGGGATGAAGAAGATGAAGGTAGTGATCATAATGAATCTCAAAATGATGAAAATGAAAATTCCGCTAATGGGTTTCTCTTTACATCTATTGAAGAAGACAATGAGCATAATAGTCTAATAGATGAAACATTAGGTAAAGAGCAACTAAATGATGGAATTAATGAAATCCAACAAGCCTACGATGAACTATATGAAAATTGGGAAATCTTGATTAAGAAAAACAAAATCTTAAAAGAAGAAACCAAAAAGATTGTGAATATTATGAAAGATGAAAGAAGAACTTTAGAACACAAGATGACTACATTAAATGAAAATCTTGCTCATGCTCAAAAAGAAATTCATAATTTACAATCCAAACTTGAATCTAGTCAACTTGAAACAAACTCCCTTCAAATGAAGCTCACTAAAGGAAAATTTGTTGTTGATAAATTCACATTAGGTAATGACAAGTTTTACCAAATGTTGGGTATGCATAAAAATTTTAGAGACAAGAATGGGTTAGGCTTTGAAGGTTCCTCTAGCAAAAACAAAAATGACTTTCAAAATTTTTACTAGGACCTTTCATAAACCTAAGGATGAGAAAAACTATACCTCTAGATGGACTTGCCATTTTTGCAATCGTAGTGGGCATTTAGTTCCTAATTGCCCATACAAAATTAGAATGTCCTTAGAAAATTCCACTAGAGTGCCTTTTAAGTTTATTCCCAAGATCATTCCTCTTAAATCTCCTTTGTCTAGTTGGATTATTAAAGATAGAACTTTTAAGAGCCTTTTTGCTCAAACTGCCTTGAAAGCTAAGGAGAATCATACCTGGCTCTTAGATAGTGGTTGTTCCAAACATATGACAGGAGACCGATCTAAATTCAGCTCAATTGTGCATTATGATGGATGAAATGTATCTTTTGGAGATAACAGTAAAGCTCAAATCATTAGCAAAGGATGTGTTAAAGGAGACCAAATGCCAAACTTAAATGATGTTTTTCTAGTGGAAGGATTGAAGCATAATCTTCTTAGCATAAGTCAACTTTGTGACAAAGGAAACAAGGTTATTTTTTATAGTCAATCTTACAAAGTTGTTGATAATAAATCCAATCAAGTCACTCTTACTGGCTCTAGAACTAAAGGAAACATCTATATCATAGAAGAACGTGATGAAAATGAGTCTAGGTGCTTGATAACAAAAGATCAAGAAAATTA
Source organism: Cinnamomum chago (assembly GCA_038049695.1). Taxonomy (NCBI): domain Eukaryota; kingdom Viridiplantae; phylum Streptophyta; class Magnoliopsida; order Laurales; family Lauraceae; genus Cinnamomum; species Cinnamomum chago. The sequence continues at coordinate 39,363,827 of CP142453.1, read as the reverse complement.
CTTATGGCATCAAAGGTTGGGTCACATAAATTTCAAGCTAATGAGGATCTTATTGAAGAATGAAATTGTGAGAGGAATTCCTAAGTTGAGTGATGAAGAATCTGATATCTGTAAAGCCTGTCAACTAGGGAAACAAATCAAGAAAAACTTCAAAAGTTTAAAGGATATATCATCCTCGCGTCCTCTTGAATTAATCCATATGGACTTGATAGGGCCTGCACCTGTGCAGAGTATTGGAGGAAAGAAATTTATTCTAGTTATTGTAGACGATTATTCTTGGTTTGGATGGATTGCTTTTCTTCATGCTAAATCAGATGCCGTAGAAAATATCACTAGAATTTGCAACAAGATTCAAGTTGAAAAAGATTGCAAGATTCGTAAGATTAGAAGTGATCATGGAGGTGAGTTTGAAAATGAAAAATTTGCCAAATTTTGTGATACTCATGGCATTGATCACCAATTCTCTGCTCCTAAAACACCTCAACAAAATGGAGTGGCTAAAAGGAGAAATAGAGTTATTCAAGAAATAGCTAGTACCATGTTCAATGAAAAGCATCTATCTCGCAATCTATGGGCTGAAGCTGTTAACACTGCATGTTATCTTATAAACAAAAAATACCAACAAAACCCCCTATGAACTTTACTTTTGGGGTATTTGAAAGTGTTTGGTAGCAAGTGTTACATCTTGAGAGATAGAGAGCAATTAGAAAAATTTGAGCCTAAGTCTGATGAAGGAATTTTTCTAGGATACTCTGACAGAAGTAAGGCTTATAGAATATTCAATCATAGAACCATGACCATAATGGAATCAGCTCATGTTGTTATTGATTAATCAAATCAAGTTGGAAAAACTTTACAAGACGACGATGAAGCTGAAATTACCATTGAACCATCTATTCCCAAAGAAAAAGAAAATGTCCTTCCATCTACAGTTATTATACCAACCAGATTAATGAAGAATCATCCCTTGGATAATGTTATTAGAAACATCAAAAGTGGGGTTATGACTCGAAGACAAGTTCAAAATTTATGTGCTCATTACTCTTTTGTTTCTCAAATCGAGCCCAAGAATTTCTCTGAAGCTGAATCTAAATTCGAATGGATGGAGGCAATGCAAGAAGAACTAAGTCAATTTAACAAGAACGATGTTTGGGATCTTGTTCCTCTACCTAACGAAAAGAATCCAATAGGAACAAAGTGGATTTTTAAGAACAAGTCAGATGAATCTGGAAATGTTATAAGGAACAAGGCAAGATTAGTTGCCAAAGGATATGCTCAAATAGAAGGAGTTGACTTTGAAGAAACCTTTGCTCCTGTAGCTCGTTTGGAATCCATACGAATATTATTGGCATATGCCAGTAGTATGGGAATCAAATTATTTCAAATGGATGTTAAGAGTGCTTTCCTAAATGGTGAAATTGAGGAAGATGTGTATGTAACACAACCAGAAGGCTTTGAAGATCCTCATTATCCTGAATATGTGTATAAGCTCAAGAAAGCTCTTTATGGTTTAAAACAAGCACCAAGGGCGTGGTATGAAAAACTCACTAACCATTTGATTGAAAATGAGTTTAATTGTGGAAAGGTTAACAAGACTCTCTTTATTAAAAAGATTGATCAAGACATTCTTGTTACTCAAATTTATGTTGATGATATAGTCTTTGGATCTACTTCAAATAAACTTGTTCAAGGATTTTCAGAGTTAATGCGTTCCACATTTGAGATGAGTTTGGTCGGTCCCCTGCAATTTTTTCTTAGACTTCAGGTTAATCAGACTGAGAAGGGTATTTTCCTTAGTCAGTCCAAATTTTCCTTAGAAATTGTCAAGAAGTTCGGATTAGGAAACTCCAAGACTAGTTGTAATCCCATGGGATCTACATCTAAACTTTCCAATGACCCTCAAGGCAAAAAGGTAGACCAAAAACTCTACAGAAGCATGATAGGAAGCTTACTTTACCTTACTGCCAGCAGACCGGACCTTTCTTTTAGTGTTGGGATATGTGCTAGGTACCAATCTGATCCACGGGAATCTCACCTCTAAACTATCAAACGTATCATCAAATATATTCATGGGACTACTAATTATGGTATTTGGTATCCTAATGATTCAACAATATTACAATTGATTGGATACAGTGATGCTGATTGGGCATGATCCATAGATGATAGAAAGAGCACTAGTGGCTGCTGCTATTTCATATGAAACTGTTTAGTTGCTTGGCACAGTAAAAAAATAGAATTCAATTTCCTTATCTACTGCAGAAGCTGAATACATAGCTGCAAGAAGTTGTTGTGTTCAATTGTTATGGATGAAACAAACTCTTTTAGATTATAATGTTCCACAACAATGTATGCCTATCATGTGTGATAACTCTAGTGCCATTAGTATCTCCAAAAATCCTGTGCAACATTCACGCACCAAGCATATTGACATTCGATATCATTTTCTGCGTGATCATGCTGATCAAGGCACAATAGAGTTACTTTTTGTCCCCACTGATGTTCAATTGGCTTATTTCTTTACAAAACCCCTTGGAAATGAACGTTTTATCAATTTGAGACATCAATTGGCATTGGCCCTTGCCCTGAGCATTAATTCCTTGTAGTTCAAAACACTTGTGCCTACATATCACTTTTATCATGTATTATATACAGGTGCTACTAACAAGGTTTGTCTTCTTATTTTTTTTTTTACAAAAGGGCTAAATCCTTTGCAATTAGATGTCAAACGAGGAGAGATATAGACAATTGGCAAATATCATTTCAACTCTGGCTTTGATTGAGGGGGAGAAGTGCTACGATCTTCTAACTAGTGGAGAGAAAGCTTCATGGCACAAGTTGAAGGGGAGCAAAGATATAGATGATTGCTTCATTGCTCCCGCAAAAAAAAAAATCCAAATGCTCCCTAATATCCAAAGCTCCTTTAGACGAAGATGCCCAAGTTTCATTTAAGGAAGAAGATAGAGTCAAGCTTCAGAGTTGCCATCAAATTGCAAAGGGGGAGATTGTTAGGGTTTTCATTAGTTTGCAATTAGATTGGATACATGCATTTTCATAAGCTTGATCTCTCACACTTCTTTATTGGAATCTTCTTACATTTTTTTTTAGCATCAAAGGTTTTTACTCATACATGTTTTGGTTTGCTATTTTATATTAATAGAAAACTCTTTTTATTAAACATGTTAGTTTTTAGTCTAGCTTAGTTCTCCAAGACCAAACTTCCCTCTTAAAATCATTTTTCAAGTCTTTTAAAAAGTGGGCAAGTTCGGTCAGCCGAACTATTGTTGGTCAGCTGTCGGTTCCGGTTCCAGAATGTAAAATTTGTATATCAAGGAATGTCGGTCAGTTGTTGGTCAACCGAACTACTATTCGATGAACCGATACCTTTACAACGGTCCGAAGTTTTCAAAAAATATAGTCGTTGTAATATGACCATTGGGGGTCGGTCAACCGAACCTTATATGTCGGTCGACCGACAATAGATCCGTTGGAGACAAATTTTCTTATAAAAATGATTCTTCCTTAGTTTTTGTGCCAACACTTTTGAGACTTTTGAGGGCCAAGGAAGATGGGACATTCACGTTAAGCTAGAGGGAAGCTAGGAGGGCAAATCATCATGATAAACCTTTGATTCTTCATTGGGTTTGCTCCTCTTATCTTATTTAATTCATGCTTGCTTTCAAATCTTTGATTTCCTCAAATGGCATGATTAAAGTATTCAAAGTGTTCAAATGTTGAGTGTTTAAACATGCTTTGATTTTTTAAAATATGTTTATCATTTTAACTTCATCATTTGATTAGTAATCTCACATGTTTAGACATTTAATGTTTCTTTCAAACTTGCTAGTTTCATTTTAAACTTTCTAAAAACAACTTTGTTCATTATTTCAAAAGACATGTGTAGTTACTCTATCTCTCATTTACATCATTTATGAGCATTGAATTTCAAGAGAGATAGAAGTAGATTTAAGGCATATGTATCATTTATTGATATTTGCATTTATCATGCATATGTCTTAGTTTGTTTACAACTTTCATATCAGCCTATGTTAAGAGGCATTTAACTGTATTCACTTGTATCTCATTATATGCTAGTTTAGGCATAGTTTTTTAGATTAAAATAGTTGTTGTAAAGGTTTATGCTTAGCCTATTGAAAAGCATATGAGATTGTATAGGTTAATGCTTAGCCTTTGAGTAAAAAGCATTTATGGTTGTAAGGTTGGAGGTTAGCCTAAACCTTAAAATTGATAGTGGAACACCGGTAGAAATACCAGGAGTGGATGTAGGCATGATTGGCCGAACCACTATAAATTTCCTTGTTATTGTGATTGTGTGGATGATGCGCTTAAATCTATTCTTTTATTATCAATGTCAACTTTGATTGTATTCATGAGTTCTTTACTTGGTATTAGACCTTTAATCAATAATCAAGTTAATGAACTATCAAAACATAATTGATATTGGTTTAAAGAAGAATTGGGCATTGGAATTGAGTGTACCCTATTCAACCCCCCCCCCCCCCCCCCCTTTAATAGATGTCTGTTGCCCATACCAAATCGTTTTAAAACTTTCTCAGTATAATTAGATTGATGGACCAACATCCCACTAGAATTTCTCTCGATTTACAGGTAGAGACAGAATCTCGTTTTTCCAAAGTCTTTCATTTCAAATTCTTTATTTAAATAATCAACAGTTTCTTAGAACTCTTCTGGAGTCCCTATCAAATTTATATCATCCATATAAACTGCTAATATTGCAAATCCTTTCAAGAATTTCTTTATAAATAGACACGAGCAAATGGGATTGTTTACATATCCCCTTTTAGACAAGTATTCACTAAGACGATTGTACCACATTCTTCCAGATTGCTTCAGGCCGTACAATGATCACCTTAATTGGATTGAGTACGTACTCCTTGGTTTTGCTTCAGGCAAAGGAAATCCTTCTGCGATTTTCATGTTAATTTCTGTGTCTGAGTCCCCATACAAGTAAGCAGTTACAACATCCATGAGTCTCATTCTAGATTTTGAGAAACTGCTAAACTTATCATATATTTGAATGTTATTGTACCCATGACAGGGGAGTATGTTCCCTCATAATCTATCCCAAGTTTCTGCAGGAAACCTTGTGCCACTAATCATGCATTATATTTGGTAATTTCATTCATTTCATTCCTTTTTCTTACAAACACCCACTTGTAACTTACATGGTTAACATTTTTTGGAGTTTGTACTATAGGTCCGAACACACCACGTTTATTGAGAGACTCTAACTCTGCTTTGATGGCACTTTTTCATTTTGGCCAAATCCTTTCTTTGTCGACATTCATTTATAGAACGTTGTTATGTGTCCCAATCATTATCATCATTTTCCTTTAATATTTGTGTAGCTACCGCATATGCAAATGCGTCATCGATGATAATTTCATTTCTATTTCATCTCTATCTTGAATAATTGTAAAGTATAGAGATCTCTTCATTATCCGATACGGTGCCTCTTTATTTTTTTTGCTGTATGGTAAATTTGTATTGAAGAAAAAAGGAGGGGGCAAAAACCCCAAAGGAACAAGGGAAGGCCAGCAGGAGGATGCAAAAAAGGCACCCCAGAGCCAACCACCCCAGACAGAACTCTATACAAAGGGCCTACCACCCCAAACAAAAAGGCCACAGGCCAAGAGCCAACCAAGAATCAGACCGATCTACAGACCCACCAACCAACCTAACAGGAACCCCATTGCAGGGAACAACAGCAGCCAGAACAAGAAGCTAAGACCATAGCAAGGCCAGCAGAGAAGAGGAGGAGGCAAACCGCAACACCACAAAGAACAAAGCTGGCTGAGAGCAAAAGGCAGAAAGAAACCTGAGGCCGGGAGCTCACCTCGGACCCAGACCCAAGCCACACAGGACAGGATGGGAGAGGGCAGACCCATGCAGCTTACTTGCAAGCTCTTTCAAATGATCCTGGAGAAGATTCTGAGCTCTACCCAGACTGGGCTTGCCATCCCGATGCTTGCTGTCATTCCTGAGGAACCATATGACTGAGATGGAGATGAAGAAGATCGCTGCTGCAAGCTTCCTCTCTTGGGAACCCGAGGCCTGAGCTAAAGAGAACCAGATTGTTGACGCTACCAGAGGCTGATCAGGAGGAGAGGCACCATGGCTTAATATCCACTGCCAAAACTGCTGAGCAAAAGGACAGGAGAAAAAGAGATGGAGGTCCTCTTCTTCAGAATTAAGGCAAAGACAGCATCTGGATGCCAAGGAGCTTCCTCTCTGTTTCGCCCGACCATCTGTTGGAGTTTTTCTAAGAAGGAGCCGCCAGGAGAAGCAGGCCATCCTAGGATTGAGATACTTGGTCCAGACTGCCTCTTTAGGGGCTTTCAAAGTCTCATCAAGGACTTTCATTATTCTAGAGAGAACAGATTTTACCATACCTCTTCAGGAGTGTTATGTGCCTCTTCGGGAGGAACCTCTTCACGAGCATTACGTGCCTCTTCAGGAGGAACCTCTTCGGGAGCGTTACATGCCTCTTCGGGAGAACATGATGATGATTGCTCATTTCTCATTTTCCACAGAGCTGAGTCTTTTGAACCTATAGGTCTGCCACGCTTCCGGCGTATTACAGATTCTTTTGCTGTTGTATTTTGACTTTATCCTACAGGAACGTTAATCCTGTCTGGTGCATTCACAGCTCGCACATGTGATTTTATCACCTTTGCTGCATCGTTAAATGCATCAGGTAATCTGTTTGCAATTTCTTGTAAGTGCACAATTCCATGTGAAAGGATATGGGCCAATCAAAGCTTGTCATGGCACAAATCCATGTGAAAGGATATGAGTCAATCAAAAGCCTCCAAGTTGAAGGACCACATAAAGCAAAAGGCACATATGCTTTTGGAAGGAAAGTTTGTTGCAACCAATCAAATTGAAGCTATCCATGTGAAAACAAAAGAGCCAATGAAAAGCCTCCAAATCAAATTCGATCAAGCAATCCATGTTAAAGCAAATAAGTCAATCAAAAGCCTTCAAGTTGCAACTAATCAAATGGAAGCAATCCTTGTGAAATGAAATGAGTCAATCAAATGTCTTCAATGTTCCTATAATTAGAATGTTTTTATAGAGTAAGGGGAGATCTTTTGACAAGTTAGTTTTTTTGCAATTTTGTTTTTACTTTTAGATTGTAATTAGGAGCTTCTTTGTAACTAATCTAGAGAGAGTGTGTAATTAAACGTCATTAATGAAGATTTGGAGCTCTTTTTTTATGTTTAGTGGCTAAGGCTCTTGGATTAGGCTTTCCTTTTGAAGCTAAGTAATGTGATTAGTTCAATTATATGCATGTTTTAGTTCAAATTCCTTACTTTTGCCTTCATTGATTAATAGATCTTAGATCTAATTGTGCTAATCTCTCTCATTTTTCATGCTCTATCTCTACACTTGATGCTTGGATAATCTCAATTGATGCTTTGTAGTTGGATTAAGTTCTCTCACATAGCATGCTCTAGAGCCCTTATCTTTGATCTTCATTGTTATATCATCCAACCCAATTAGGCAAGAGATTGCTAATTGGATTGTAGATTTGGGAGTTGAATTAGAACATGCATTGGTTGAATTAATTTCATACTTAGTGGATTTTGGATTGCCTAATCTTTTATTTTTATTGTTGTTGATTTAAATCTTTGTTTTACTTGTTATTTTCACTTTTAGATTATTAGATCCACATTTCACACAACTTGTTTTAAAATCCCCACATTTCAGAACACATCTTCATATAAATCTTCCATTTCCACCACCATTCATCCATCCACTAGTTTAGTGTAGTTTGTTAGATTAGCTTAGATTTTGTTAATTTCATACCTTAGATTGTTAATTAATTATTTACATTGCATAGTTTGATAGTTTTAATTGTTAACTTCAAGTGTCTATATTAGTTATATCTTAGTTCAATTCTACTCAAATTGGATTCATTGCTTGTTTCATCCTCCCCTCGTGGGATCGATAATCCGGACTCTTTAGTCATTTACTACTTGACGACACCGTAGTCTTGCAGTTAAGCATTACACATCTAAGTGTCGATCACTTGACTTTGTTGTTTTGCTCATAATCGAATGTGATTCGACATTGGAGATTGTCATGTAATATAACCATGAGGAGAGTGCACTTAGTTTTTCTAGTATTTGCTTCTGACTTCCAATACTAGTAACGATGCATAAGTATTCTTTGTTATCTTCACTTACAGTCTCAATGTGGTACCCATTCATTCTGATGTCCTTGAAATTAATCAAGTTTCTTCGGGAACTGCTTGAGAACAATGCATCTTTAATTAATAGATGAGTACCATTAGGTAACATCATATGGGCTCTTCCGGACCTTCAATTATAAGCACAGGTCCAGTTGTGGTGGATACCTTTAGTCGATTGAACACCAATTCTGAGAAAAACTTCTAATTTTTTCAGAATGATGTATGTTGTGGCACTGTCTTCTAGATTGTCCTCAGTTCCACGATTCATATCATAAACAAAATAATTAACTAATATAACTATGCAACCACATTATAAAGATCAAATTATTCACCCTAAAGCATAACATCAATTAAATAAAGATCAAACCATTCAAAGCCTGTATTTATGTGAGGAAAAATCCAGAACAAGTCTCACGCCTCAAGTGTTTGAAGAATGGGGATGGTGGGCCAGATAGGACCCAATCCTCATGGGTCCATCATCATTGAAGTTGTCTAGGGCCCCCTTTTAGATCCAAGGATCAAATTGATCAACAAGTGGGGCATAGGGCCCACCACTCTTTTCGGCCATGACTAGGTTTTGACGAGGAAGATAATCAGAACTCCATTCTGGTCTGATTTTTTTTTTTTACTAGATTCTACTTCACCTACGTAACCCACTTCCTCCAAGTCGCCTTATTCATAAAGGGAACAATCCCATCATCATCCACCATCAGTGAGTGGATTTTTAGTCATCAGGGCAAGATTCTGGGTTGATCGACGTAGCCAACATGACTCACGCCTCCAGATCAGTTTGGCCATACGGGATCCATTTCGTATGAGTCCAGCACCGATAAGGTCGCCCATGGGTCCATCGTCAGATCCCTAGGCTTTATTGATCATGTGGGATAGGTTGGCCAATGAAAAGTTTGAACATCAGGTTCTCAACTTTAAGAATCAAAACGGCTGGTTCTTCTTGAATTAGAACTTCAGGTTCATAACACATACTACTAAGCATAGACAAATAAGTTAGCCAATGAAAAATTGGAACATCAGGTTCTCAATTTTAATAATCAGAACTGTCGGTTCTTTCAAGACTTCAAGCTTGATTTAGAACTTCAAGTTCATAATACATGAAATTAGAACTGCAAGTTCTGTCAAATCTTCAGGTTTGAAGTAGAACTTCTGGTTCTAACAATTGATCAAAACTTCTGGTTCTGTCAAATCTTCAGGTTTGAAGTAGAACTTCTGGTTCTAACAAATGATCAGAACTTCCAGTTCTCTCAAACTTTTCATGTTTAATTTCATGGCCGTATAATTTATTTGAATTTGAATAAAAAACTTTAGATTTTTTATTTATGGATATGAATCTACAGGTTCATATCAGTATTCCAACTTTTAGTACTGCTAGTCCATAGATAGGTGAACTTTAGGTTCAGATTTAGAACTTCTGGTTCTATTTTGTGATCCATTAATAGTATTAATAAATTTAGAAAAAAAAGCGTGCAAGACGATGAACAGTAATCAAATGCTATAATTACAGTAAATAAGTATCATAAACTAATTTTATGCATTCTAATAGATTGGATTTGAACTATGGTTTGGATACCACTTACCGAAAATTTCTGACCATTGAAATATTGATCTGTTGTGTCTATTAGGTAATGCTCGTCGTTGCGAATCGGCAGAACCAACTCGTTCATTGATCGGAGGTTGGATGAAGAAGTTATGGCCTACCTTGAAACAAAAAAGAAACTTGAGAGAAAAACTCCTTGTTGACTCACGCAAATTGAGAAGAAAACAAATTTGCTGATGTGCGTAGGAAACGCTTCCCAAGGTAGAATAACTCCCTGCTGGCTTGGAAACTTGAAAACAGACTTCAGTTTTACACGATTCCCGAGGAGACTCCTTATGCTTGAGGAGTGTATTTGAAAATAGTGCTTTGAATCAGAATTTGTTTTTACACGATTCCCGAGGCAGACCTATGCTCCAGGCATGTATTTCGAATTGGTGCGAGGAGAAATCGAAGCCTGGGTTTTTTAAGAGGATTGGTGAGGCTCGTGCTGATATCGTGTTAGAAAAGAGAGAGATTAAGAGAGAAGATTAGAGAGAAAAGTAGAGAGCTTTTCTATTATCTTATTGTGTGTACAAATACAAAGGGGAGAGGCCTATTTATAGGCAAAGTAACCTCATAAGAGAGGAACCCTAATTATAATCTTAACTCATCTTAAGTGGGCATCCACCCAAGATCTATATCTTATAACAGTGATGAGTCTTTTACTCGTCATTCTCTAGTTTTTTTTTTCCACAGGCAAATCCCGATTCGACCATCCATAGGACTTTCCAACCGAATTGGCCTTGTGTGTTAGTTGAAGAGTCCGAATCCACTATTTTGTTGAAACACGAAAATATTGTTTTAGCCAAATCACATTCACTGTATAAAACCTCTAATTTCATACGAGTCCGGATCTCCTGTTTCATTAAAACAGGGAGATGTTGTTTCACCAGAGTGTCATGACCACTTGATGGGGCCCACCTGACAAATGGTCCAAAACATGGCCCATTGTTGGATTTGTACTACAAGAAGATGGTGTGCTGGCTAGGTGCTAACTGCTGACCCGCTGTGGAAATGGCAATGGTGGGTGGCCGTTCACTCAAATGGGCACATGAAAAGAGAAATGGCCCAGTATTCCCAACTGAGCCCATTAATCTGATGGTCGAGATCATCACATCAAAGATGGATTGAGTAAAGAGATTTCCTGAAAATTTGACATTTCTCTAAGCTTGGCACTCATTGCTGCAACTAGGCCAAGAATCATAATGATCAAGCAACAGTAGTCACATTTAGATTATCATGGCATTGCCATGGTACTGGTAGTCCAACAAAATCATTTATTCTACAGTTTTACTACTCGAGAGAGTGTAGAACGGCCTTGTATATGTGTCTCACTCTTATCCCACGTCGGCAAAGAATAAGAGCAACACATGCTTTATAATGAACAACCGTAAATTATGTAGTTGTCTCCTCGGAGACATCCGATAAAACTGGAACAATACAGAGAAGATTAGCATGTTCCCCACACAAGGATGACATGCACAAATCGAGAAATGGTCCAAATTTTTTTATACTTAATCCCATAAATCCTTCTTCGGCTCAGATGGATGGACATTGCAATTGTGTGATCTAATTTAACTTTCTTTTCTCCTCAAATATTTTCCAAATGTTTATCATTGTAGATTTTGATGGCCCAGAAAATGGATGGACGTGTTGTATTCCCACAAAATGAATTGGCCGTTGTCATCTTTTAAAAGCTGTTGGGTATAGGTTGATCACTGTCCCTTCAGATGGCCCAACAAACAAGACAGAGGTGACCAAGGTTGATCACTAACATTTTCTTAAGTGGATGGACATGTGATGTTGCGCTCGTAGATAATGATCTCATCACATGGTTTTCATCCTTCAAAACAATATTTGGCAAAGGGTGATTGTTGTTCATTTAGATATCCAGGATGCTTGGCAAATCATCAGAATTCGTAACCATTCTGCTTACTGGTCGACCTGGGCTCCGCTGGTCTGGAACTCTATTCAGCAGCCCAGGGTCTCCTTCTTTGCTTGGAGGCTGCTGCACAGTAAGACCCCTTCTCAAGCTTGGGCTCAACATTCTGGTATCAGTCTTGCTTCTAGGTGCAGCCTGTGTCTCCAAGAACAGGAGTCTATTATGCATCTTCTTTTCCTCTGTTATCTGGAAGTGGATCCTTTCCTCGGCTGGTTCGGCAGTGAATGGTCCTCTCCTTCCTTCAAAGATCTGGCAAGCTCTTTCTCTCCACAGTGACAGCCTGGTCTGCAAAGGAGTTGCTGTCATCTTCTTCTCTACTGCTTTTGCCTTATGGAACTGCAGGAATGATGCTATTTTTTCAAACTCTAGAGCCTCCCAAATGAAGGTTATTCTATACCTGATTGAGCTCCTTTCCGTCTCTCTCAAGGGTATTACCAAGCCTTTTTCTGGTAGACCTCTAAAGCTCTTTTGTAATTTTTTGTTCCCTATTTCTTAAGCCTGGTATGTGTTTTCTTGGCTTCTTTTTCTTTTTAATGTTTCTCCTCCCTCTCTGTGCTGCTGTAGCTCCTTGAGCTTTTTCTCCTGTGGGCTCTTTGGCCCTGTTTCCTTTCTCCTTCTCTCTTAATACAATTTGCCTTTTAGCAAAAAAAAAAAAAGATATTGGCCCTAGAAATGAGTATGGATCCCCAGTTTCATTGAAAGAAGGAAACATTGTTTCATCTAATCCATATTCGCCACCTGAATAAAATCTCTAATTTCATACATCATAGCACAAAACACAAAACTACTTAAAAGCATATTTTGGGGATCTCTTGCATGAACTCGTAGTCATGCAACCATAGAGACACAAGGAAGATTGGTTACAAGCATCTTTTGGGTTTTAACTTTTGGATAGTTCCAAAGCCTTAATTAAAAGCTCGTTTGGCCATTGTCTTTGGAAGTCAAAATTAGCTTTTCAAATAAGTAATTTGAAATGGCGAGTAATTTTGAATGGCAAGTAATTCCACCAACTTTGTTTTAAAAAAAAAAACCCAATATTCTTGTAAAAAAAATGGCGAGTAATTTTAGAGCAACCCCCTTCTGTCTTTACCTTGTTCCATACTTCAATGTATTTTTAAGAGCCACATAGCATATGAGCTTATCCATCCATGGGGTGGAGCCATGGAATCCAAACCATCATGATTGAAATCGTCTAAATTAGTCCAATCATCAGATTTATCAATTGTAAAAAAAAAAGTGGTTAAAATACGCCAACCAAAGAGAATAAAATGACTGTCATTTCTATGTGATAAGTCAAATGGTGGGCCAAACTCTGATTGAAGTCAAATTTCTTCCAAAATCAATAAGAGTTCTCAAATTAAGTGACTTGAATATTGTAAATGGGCTCTAATATTAAATTGTATACTTAAACATAAAGAATCAAATTGTGATTTTCCTCATTGATGTATATTATAACAAATGGCTTTCAATTCAACTAGCGAGGAGAAACCCATGCTCAAGCAACCAACTTCATTTTGTAGAGAGAGTCAATATTTGATATGCACAACCTTTTTAAGTGCATACTTCTGATATAATGCAATTAAAAAGTAAAGCGACGATATTTTACAGTGAAAAGAAGTGTAACAATACACGCTTCTGCTATAATATTAATAAAGGTATGTAAAATAATAGTACAAATTGTGAAAGCTTATCTTCGTCCTAAACTGATCATTCTTTTATTATTTCAAATATTTTAAGCATAGAGTATTTCATACCCTACATGATAAAAGGAAACTACCGATGTATCATTATAAGACCAAACATCTAAACATGGTATCCAATCGATAAATTTATCTCTGTTTTAGTTAAAAATGATGAAAAAAATAATAGGGACAGCCATGGAGGGAATAAAATTCTGGCCATCATAATAATAGAACACATTGTCATGATAAACCTCCAAAAGAAGTGTTAAACAATTGATCTATAAGATACTAACATGATGAGACCAATTATTTACATGCTTGACATAAGAAACTTGCTTGAATTTTACTCATTATTCTGTGAAAAGTCTTTTAATAGATTATAGAAACATTACAATAAGCGAGATGTGTTTATTACTCAAAAGATTGTGTCATTTAAGAAATTGTAATGTCATTTCCATGCACCGTGTCAAGCACAATATTTATACTAAGATTAAAACCCAAAAATGAGAATAAACCTCCTTTCAAATACATGACGAAATAGCCTTCAAAAACAACATATTTAATTAGTGATCTTTGTTAGCACTTGGATACATTAAGGTGTCTTAGAATATGATTTAGTGAGAAACATGCAAGTATTTCAAATTTTTATTAATAAAAAAAATGAATTTTAGGTAACCTTTCTAGTATGCCACACTCACTAAACTTTAAAGCCAACATAGAAAGCCAAATGTCCATATAAAAAAGACATGCCTAAATACCATAGCGATACGTGGGACTCAAGCAGGGGTGGCTCCAGGTTTTCAAGTCAGTGGGGACAACAAAAGACATCTTCTGCAAATTGAATAAATTTATTTTCTCCTTTATCAACATCTGTCATCTACTTTCGATAATTCAACAAACATAATACAAAATTCTCAAATAATCTATTTTCGAGAATCCGACAAAGATAATATTGAGTTTTCAAACAAAAATAAATAGAAATTTTAATTCATTATTACTAATAGTTCTTAATCCAAAAAGAAAATTCAAATACATAAACTCCTACAACTACCCTCGACGGGTTTTCATGTGTTGAAATCGTTGCATAATAGCTTCATTATCAACACTAGCAAACACATCATTTTCAATATATGTGACCAAACAGTCATTCATCCATTGATCTCCCATTTGGTTACGCAATCTATTCTTTACATACTTCATTGCTGAAAAAGCTCTTTCTACAGTTGCAATCGCTACTGGTAAAATCAACGTCAATTTTAGAAGCAAATAAACCAATGGGTATACGATATCCTTCTTTTTCTCCACTAATTTTCTAGCAATGTTACCAATTCCTTTAAGTTCCAAAAACTCGTTGCTAGAGTTCATATCAGCAATGTAGTTTTGAAGTTGATGGTCAAGTGTCACGATGTCTATTACAGAAAAATCAGAGCAATAAAACTAAGCAAGACGGACCAACCTTCGTTCGTCAAAAGCAAAAAATGAATTCGTGTGATTCAAGCAAGCCACACAAAGCAGTAACTCAGTATTAACCTCTATGAAACAGATGTTGAGTTCTTGAAGTTGCATATCGATAACTGTGTATAATAGTTCAACACGGTAGTGGTGTAAATTTATAATTTGTGGGGCTTTACGTCGTGGCCTCCCAAGAACTACAAATATATCATTCATGTTCGGGACAGAAACACCATGTTTGTTGTAAAATGAAGACACTTTGGTCAATAGAGATTCTCATTCATCATGTCTCATTTTCTGCAATTGTAGCTTAGACATTTTAACTAGTTTCATGGCATTCACAATATCTTGATCTTTCCTCTGCAATGCGAATGACAACTTATTTATAATCCCCAAGATGTTTTTCATCAAGTGTAAGGCAAAGATAAAATCAAAAGATTGTACCGACCCCATAAGAAAACGAGCTTCAGCTCTTTGCTCGGAGAGTGTGCCATCCTCTTGAACAAACTCAAGTACATCAATTACAGAAGAATACATCACAATCAAGTTCAAAATAGTTCCATAATGTGATCCCCACCATGTATCACTCGCCTGTTTAAGACTAGTTTCTTGATTCAAACCTCGTCCACTTGAAAGTTCACCAGTATTTAATCATTCACTAACTTTAGCAACTTATGCATCTCGAAGAATATCCCTTCGTTTACACGAGCCTCCAATAACATTCACCAAACTAGTAATCAAGCACATAAGTGAAGCAATATCAATGTGATTTTTAGCAACAGCCACAAGAGTCAATTGAAGTTGATGAGCAAAGCAATGAACATAAAAAGCAAATTCATTCTCTCTTATTATCAAAGTTTTAAGACCATTGAATTCACCTTGCATATTACTGGCTCCATCATAACCTTGCCCACGTAATCTTGATAAACTCAATCCATGCCTAGAGAATAATAAATCAATTGCCCCCTTGAGTGAGAGAGTGGTGGTACCTACCACGTGTACAATACTAAGAAAACGCTATGTAACAATCCCCCCTTTGTCCACATAACGCACAACAATAGTCATTTGTTCTTTGACCGACACATCACGAGATTCATCCACTAAAATGGAAAATAATTCATCCCCAAGATCCTTGATGATGCATTGGTAGTTTCACAAACAACAGCATTAACAATGTCTTTTTAAATATCATGATCGGTTAGCTTGTTATTCTTAAGAGTATTTCGCAACACAACTTCATTAATTGATTCATTGGGACTAGCTAAAATTTATAGTAGCTCAAGGAAATTTTCTTTACTACTTAAATCTTCATATTCATCATGGCCACGAAAAGCTATTCCTTGGTGCAGTAGGAATCTTATGCAATCAATCGACGCATTTAAACGAGTCCGATATTCAATCTTAGCTTGTTCGGATTGCTTGCAAAAAACACTTTGAATATGTTGCTTTTGCTTCATTAGATCTTGACACTTGTTCCAAGCTTGGTTATGCGCACTATTAGGGGCTCCAACATGAACAACTAGCCTTTCATACTTATTCCAGGCTGTGAATCCCTCCGTCACAAAACTATCACCTCCTACTTGCTTACCTGTATCAAGCCTAAAAAGATAGCAACACAAACAAAACACTGCATCTTTTTCAATACTATACTCCAACCAACTCCCATTCTTCTTGAGCCAAGCAAGATTAAATCAACACAACATTCCACCAATTTCTCTCTGAAGGAATTCGTGGCTAACAGGTTGACGAGGACCCTTTTGTATATATGCTCTTCTAATCTCATCTTGATAATTAGGATGACAAGATGAGATTTTTGGTCGTAGCCGAAGATCCATAGGAAGATTGGTCAAGTCTAAACGATTTTGCTTAATAGAATCTTGTATGGGATTATCACCACAAGATTCTTGGGCTGGAGATGAGCCTCCGTCTTCGGCGATTTCCTTTTAAAATATCTTTCCATAATTGCATAACTATAGAAGAAATAATAACATAGTCAATTAGAATATTGCATGAATATTTAAATGAGCACAAGTATAAACTAATAGCTGTGGACGGACAAACCTTAGGGAAAAAGAAATATTAAATTTGACATGTATTAATGTATATGCACATACATTTAATGCATAGTAGAGGGGAAAATCAATTAATTGCAAAAATCAATGGTTGAGATCTATTCGAAATACTATACCTAGGAGGCTTCAGGCTAGGACAAGATAAAGTAGTACTGTAGTGGTCTAGTCTCTTGACCCCACAAGGCACCACTGCAATCACATTCACTGCACACAAAAAAATGTAAAAAGGTTATATAAAAGTACGTAACAAAAGTACAAAAAGATAATAAGAAATTGGAAAAAAATTGGAGATAAATTTTGCAAGAGACAACATGTCAACATCGTTGAAAAAGGCAACAACAAGTGGCTATTGGAGGACTTGAAGAGGAATAAAGAAGCATTAAACAAAAGATAAAATTAGAAAAGTAGTAAAAAGTTGGATACAATGGAGACAGCTGGAATGAACATTATGAACTATGAAGAATAAAGAGGGCAAGAAGCCTGGGAGAGAGAACCACCATCTGAACCGGTCTAAAAAGAAAGAAAAAAATAGAGAAACGAGAGAGAAGGGACTAGGGAGACTGGGAGAGACCGAGAGAGAATGGAGACTGGAGAGGGAGACGCACCTGCTTCTTCCGCCCGAGCGAGACTTCTTCTTCTTTCTTTCTTTTTTTTTATGGTTTAGCAATAGGAATCTTCTTCCTTTTCTGCAGCTGCTTCTTTTCTTTTTTCCAAGGGCCAAATGGCTGAGATAAAGGCCAGGAGTAATTATGGTTTTATTTGTGGGAATAACTTATTTTGGGGGTATTAATTGTAACACACTTATCATCTAAAGATGGATTTTTTTTCCAAAATTAACCAAGTACTACAGTGGGGTCAAACTTTTAAATTGAGTTGGATCAAAAATTATATTTTAATATTGTTTCATATCTTGGTGGGGTCAAACTTTTAAATTGAATGGGATAAAAAAAATTTAATATTATGGGGTCAATTGACCCCACTGAGAAGCAAGTGGCGCCGCCCCTGAACTCAAGGCTTATGGAAAGGTTTGATTAAAATTTAAAAACAAATCATGTTGTCTCTCTAATGGTTAACATTACCCTAATTACAATAAATACTCAAGCATATCTCATTATATGTGGATAGTGGTGCCCTAAATGGTTTGGATGGTTGAAAGTAGGGCTCTCCGAAACGATTAGAGGGCTCATATTAACCACATTTATGCAGATACCCCCTCCACCATCCCCAAACAAGTCATAGGAAAAAAGAAACCATGTATCTTTAGCAATCCTCCGCAAATTAGTATAGGCCCCACCAAAAGAATTAAAAAATTAAATGAGATAGAAAGACCATAAAACCAAGAGCCATTGGGATCAGATGATCATAGCCATTGGATTGGTGTACTAAATTTTGAGTCAACTTCATTTTTACAGAAAAGTTCACTGATTTGGAGTTGAATTTTTTGTAGAGCGAGCTTTCGTCTGCAAGTGAGCCATCCAAGATGGGACATACTATATGTACGTGTGATCTAGACCATTGCTTAGAGAGCAACAACAATGGAATCAATGGAATGAATCCAAACAAAACTTTAGAATCAATGGAGCAAGAGATCATGTGAAAGGAAATTACCATGAGGAGAGGGATGAGATTGAAATATGCCTTCTTCTCAGCATGGATATGGATCGATCTCTTCATCATGGT
Source organism: Cinnamomum chago (assembly GCA_038049695.1). Taxonomy (NCBI): domain Eukaryota; kingdom Viridiplantae; phylum Streptophyta; class Magnoliopsida; order Laurales; family Lauraceae; genus Cinnamomum; species Cinnamomum chago. The sequence goes on along the minus strand of CP142453.1, from coordinate 39,345,169 downwards.
GTTACAAGGGGGAGACACAAAAGTGAGTAGAGAGTAAGAAGGAAAGGCGTAAGAGATTTTAGGGACTTAGAGAGATTTTATGAGGGAGATTAAATAGAAAGTAGAGATTTTATGGTAAATTTAAATGGTTTAATGAGATAAAGTTATTGTAATTTAAAGTAAGGATAAGAAATCAAGAGTTCAGCTAGGAGGAAATCAAGAGAATATGTTAGAATATTTTGGTAAGAGGAACGTGTTAGGAGTTACAAATGAAATGTAGCAGAAATGTTTTAATGAGTTACAAATGAATTGGAACGGGAAGGTCAAAATCAACTTCGCACAGAAGATGTAGGGTCATCAAAATGTAAAAAGAGAGGGACATTCAAAATAAATTCCAATAGGGTCAAAATCAGTTGATTGCAATATGTTGATTTATCAATTGAAATCAGTTGGCTTAACAATTGCATGAAGTAATAAAGATAGAAATACTATTGGAGATGCATACTGCTATGATGTAATAATTGATAAATAAAATTGATAAATATTTTAACACTGTAGAACCTATCATTAGCCCAAATATGTCCTTTATATTCCAAATATTTGAAGCATATTGTTTTTCAACTACAAGTCTTAGCATTCTATAATTTCATCAGTACATGTTACACTGCAAAGGTGGGTCCATAGGTTGGATATAATCCACATATTGTAAGACAAATGATAGGATTGTTTTGTCCTTGGTTAAGATCTGTTGAACATCTTAAATCTGACACTAACCAAGTACACATATACATAATAATATGCAAGTGTTATCCCAAACCCTTCATCTTTTACTTTCCGTAGCTGAATCTAATTATACTATCAATAAAAAAATTGTTAATTCTAAGTAACAAAGGAACTGGAAAATGAATTTAGGTTTTGGCCCTTTCATGTGTTAATAATAAGATGAGAGTTTAATTAGCTGTGGCTATTTACACGCCATCCTTGACTGGATACTGGGCACAAGAGGCATTAAAACTGCATAGTAGGGTGTAATTTTCAAACTCAGATACAATTTCGAAAGAATGATATATCCTGCTTTCATATTTGAACGCGAAATTAATTGAAATTTAGTACACTTAGTACACCTTATAAGGTTTTCCTTCATCTCGTTGTTAATTCTACCCCTCCTATGAAAATCAGAAATCATATCTCCAAAGTCCTTAAGAAAGTCCAATCCAACCATCTGGAAAGCGAAGTTGAAACCATCTGGACCTATGGCCTTATCCCCACCACATTCCTCCGAGGCTCTACACACCTCTTCTTCCTCAAACTCCCTCTCCAACTATCTTTGAACATCCCTTGAAATTATAGGAAAAGAGACCCCATCAAGCTTAGGCCTAACAATGTTCTCATTCTTGTAAAGTTTTTAAAAAAACCGAGCAACCTCCTCCTTGATCTCGATAGGACTCTCGAGAACTCTATACCACCCCGTCTCAACCTCCCCAAATGATTCACTCTAACCCTCATAATAGCCATTTAATGAAAGAAAAAAGTGTTTCTATCACCCTCCTTTTACCTAGAAACTACCTCCTCAGGCGTCAACTCCTAGTTCTCCCCCTTTTTATCAAGTTCTTCCACTATTTTGGAGAAAGTTTCTCTAGATTCATCAATGCGACCAAACTCCTCTCTGTTTTAATACAATTTTTAAGAGCACGTAAACTTTAAACAACTCTTGAAGCTAGCAAAGCGTCCAACTTCCACCTGACTTCACTAAGAACTAGCCAAGCCCAAAAATCTTTGTTCTCTAGCCAGCAATTCTCAAAATAGAAGGGTCTAGGTCCCCAATCAACTAAGCTAGAACTTAATTTGATAGGGCAGTGATTAGAAATTAATCTAGGGTGCGCCTCCTGATTACACCGGTAAAATGCTCATCCCACTCCTTTAACAATGAAAACCTGTCAATCCTACTCATACCCACCTGCTCCTTATTATTGGACCAAGTAAATTTCCTCCCAAGAAAAGGCAAATCCATCAACTTATTCTAATTGATGAAATCTGAAATAAATCCTTAGGAGAAAAAGAAGGCCCCCCTTCTCATAAGGAAACCTGACCATGTTAAAATCTCCACCAAACACCCAAGGAACATCCCAAACAGACTTAACATAACAAAGTAAGTCAAGCAAATCACTTCTATCAGAAACGTTCAGACCATAGACATTAGCAATAGTCCAAATAAAACTATCATCAATTGTACGAACCTTGACAGCGAAACCACGATCCAACAAAGACACATCCTCCATTAATAACACATCCTCATTCCAAATTGAAATCGGCCATCCTGACTTCCCAATAAATGGAACCCAACTCCAGGCGCACATGGAACTGCCCCAAACATCCCAAACAGTATTATGGATGTCAATTGAATTAGACAATCTGCTTTGTGTTTTCGAACCAACTTCCTAATTGCCAGCCTTTTCTCGAACCTACCCCAAATGGTGTCTGTGAAAAGCAGTGAGACTGCCCCATTTCGGAGGCGCATATTGACAGTTAAGTTAAATAGCTTACAGTATTTCCATACTTCTGCATTTATCAGCATTGCATCAACTATATGTTCTCTTCTTCCCTTGTACACTACTAGTAATGTTTGTCTGAAATCGCCACCCAGCGCCACAGTTAGGCCACCGAATATTTTAATCTAAGTAGTTTCATCACCAGAACTCAATGTCTCTTTAATCGTTTTGTTTTGGGCATCAAACGAATGTCTGTGTGTTGTCAACACCTCATCCCATATGATGAGATCGATTTTCTGCAATAGTTTTGCTAGATCCGAGCATTTGTTGATTGAACAACATGAGTGCTCTTGTAGTTGTAATGGCTTTTTGAATCTAGAATGTGCGATTCTTCCACCTGGCAATAGAAATGGTGTTATACCCGATTATCCTACAGCGAGACAGATTCTCTCATCACTACGCAACTTATAAATTATTGTTTTCCACAAAAATATCTTACATGTACCTCCACTCCCGTTCACAAAATATAAGCCTCTATTTTTAGTAATTGATGCTTTTATAATCTCATCAAATATAATATTATGTTCTACATTTAGAAAAGCATGCATGTGCTCAAATTCATTCCTTAAAGATTGAACATCACAAGATAGTTCTTCTCTGAGCAATCTGTTTGCAACTGAATATGATATATTCTCAATGTTGAAAGGTATTGTAAGAAATCCTGACAATGAGTGGCCATTTTTTGTGAGGATTGAGTCAATTTCAGCAATAGCAAGACTCTGTAACTCATTTTCTAAAAGTTCTAATTGATTATTTCTCGTCTCTCTTCTAATTCTGTTGTGTAAGTCATCTGAAAGTGATGGCCAATGTCTTCTCCATGGCTCATTAATAGGATCCTATACCTCACAGATTACTAAAATCTTGCAAAACATGTTGCGTAGTTTACTTCCCTTTGCCCAGCCTAAAGCTTTCATCAAAGTATTATCCGATTCACTGTCATCATTCAGTAACCCTAAAGCATAACATGCCTCTTAGTATGTGTCACATGTTCTTCCATTCATTGTCCTTAAGTCTTCATAAGAGGATGACCATTTATGATATGCAATAACATTCGTAAATAGTAACTTTCACCCGATAACGGATGTGCATAATAAAGCATCTCAATAATTATCCTTCCTCTTTGTCTTTCTTTTGCACTTTCATCACAAGTCCATTTTGTTGGAAAATCGACCTGCGTCAATTCTCTAACATTTTGATACCTTTTATTGGCCTCAAGCCATTCTATAAATATAGTTCTCTGATTGAGAGGGTTGTTGACAATGGAGTGCAAATTGTTGTCATCTCTGAAGACAACTGTTTGTTGATTCTTTAAGTGGAATTGCAATCTCTCGACTGATGGATATTTGTCATGTGTCTTAAAATCAAATATCCTCCAGCAAGTTCAGGGGTGAAATGTATCTACAGTCTAGATACTGCCTAATTTCATCTACAACATGGTGTTCTCCTCTACCCAATGTGTTTAGCCTTTGGGAATTACTCTCGATCACTATATTGTAGCTCGGTCCTCGCCCATATGGATATATTTGTACAAATACTTCACTACTCTGATACGATTGCATATTTCAACGTTGATATATGCATTATTTTTTCTGAGCAGAGAGCGATTATAAGGAACCACCCAATAGTTATCGATGGTAACATTGACAATTTCAATAGTCCTTCCATTGTCCCTTCTTCTATAAGTTAGATACTCATCTGCATCGATCATTGTACTCAGAGTAAAAGGCTTTGGGTAATGCATTGTGCACCTTTTGTCGACCATGTAACACCTCTTGGATTTAGATATCCGCATGGGCCATATATCATGCACCGTTTCACTGTATCATAACCTTCCGGCTCATTTTTAGGATCTAGTATTTTAGTAAATATGATATCGTTACCATCATCAAGGGGTCACAGGTTTATATTTCTCATCCAACATTAGAAGTATATGTGCATGTGGCAATCCCCTTTATTGAAATTCGATTATATACAAGTCTGCAACATGCAAAAAAAAAGTGTGGATATAATTCATTATCTTTTATTTTTCATGTTTGTGAAAGCAATGTGATATTATGAAGAAGTTTGTAGGGTTTCGTCTATATGTACCTGCAATGACTAAATTGAAGTGCATTCTTTTTCTAAGGTCATCAATTAACTCTCTCAATTTCAGTGTAAAGATTCTTGCAACAATGTCTGGCCAACCTTTAGCTCTTTGTTCAAAAATTGTAGCGATCATATCATGCATTTCCTTCCAATATGGGTTGAGGTAAGAGTGATTAGCAGATCTAGAGGTCCAGCCCATCTACATATGGCTATTGCATCCTTATATTGTTGGACAATATATCAAGGTCCTCTGGTGTAAGATGATGGAAATATGAATCTATTGCCAACCGAAGATGCATCATCATCACCTTCATTTATTGCATCTTGCAATCCATGGTAAAGATCGGAGCATAGCTTCCTTTGATTACGGCGTAACCATGAAAGGCGATTATATTCGATGCATGCATATGCATCTACAATATATTATTGCAGCAATCTCCCTCCAAGCAACAACGTTTTCAATTCTGAGTTTTTTTGTTATGATCTGAAGCAGTAGTATTCTTTGATGGAGACTTATGTTTGTTTGGCTCGGGCACTTAAGCTTTCCATATTCTGTAGGATATTTATTCTCCATCCATCTTCTCCGTAAGAAAATAGTAGTGGATATTGTAGCGCCATATGGCTAGGATGTGTTTCATTGATTCTCTGCAATTGTCCACCAGGGGTAAATGAGACTATGTCATAATGAGACCCTTCAGCTGTTTCCCGTCCAACCATGAGAGCTGCAACTTCATTTGCAGTTGGTCGATTGTATTGTCTCCAATCTGAAACTCTTGTATCCGTAATTCTCATAGTCAACTCTGGTGGAGGTATAGCACCATATAAATTACGTAATCTTTGAAACACTTGAGCGTATGAATTGAACTGGTGGATCATCACATGTAATTCCATAATTACATCTTCATCTATACCTCCAAAGTTTCTTTGTCTATTTAGAATGGCAATTCTATTTTGTGACTCATGGTCTATGTCACAGATATACAGTTGACAGAATATAGGTGGGCGTCCTTCTTTAGGAAGTAAGGAAACAATTAAATGGTGGCATTGTCCATGAATTCGAAAGGTGTAAAGTCCTCCTCCTTCTCATCAAAGTGCGTAGTCTACATTTGTCCCCATTGATGTAAAGGATAAGAATGAGTTAAAAGACCTTATTAATTTTTTGAAAGTAATATTGCGAGTATCACCATCACACTGAAGCAATTGATCTAGAAGAAGCGGTGCATCAGTTAATAAGGGCAATGTTACGGATCCATCTCTACAACATTGGTATAAAACATTATATCCATTTCTTTTTCCTTGGCTAGACCTTTCTTCTTGCTGCATAATTGCTCCGCATCTTTGACATTCATTTGTAGGATGATCAAAGTCATGTTGTCTGCTGAAAGTACCTATTCATATTATAGTATATTATAAGCATTCTATCGGTACATGTTTTAAATAATTATAATATTAAATATAGAAAAATCCATGCAAGTTTTGGTTTAGCATACTTGACATTTGTATATTCGAACACGTAGATGTGATGTCAGTACTTGAAACATCTATTAAATTGTTGTCGAATAACATGCCATTATCCGACGCTAACAATTCACCACCGACACTTGATCGATGTCTAAGAATGCCAAGTTTATTGGCACCTATTGATTTTTCAGTAAATGTCACCATGATATTGAAATTCTATGCATTTTATACTATAATGTTAAAGAGATACTAATTCCTTTGAGTTGTAATTAAGCATGGTTGAGTAATTTCCACTACGGTGCATGGACCTAATTCTACCGATTCCGGTTGATCCATCATGAACTTCCACATTTATTAAGTTGCAGCAAACTAACGTATCAACAGTCGAATTTGACAAATAAGGCTGAACACTTGATTGATGGTTAGGAATGCCATGTTGTTGAGTCATCTGATATTGATTTGCATATCTACTAATCTCTCATTGTTTTCCATTTTATCTATGTTTCTTGATACAACAATGTAGCTGTAAGTGCAGAAAAATATACTCACAAGCTTAGGATGCCTTCAAGGACTTACTCAAAGTACTAAAGAAGTAGCTGCGTGTCTGGCGAACCTGAAAGGAGGAAGAAAGCGGTCAAAGGACCCTGGCTGGGGCAGCACAGGGCTCTCCGATGCTCAAGTCAGCAGTGATCGGAGAAGAAGAAGGAAGAGATCTATTGTTGCATGTAAGAGAATGCATACCTCATTTTTGGGTTGTCCCATGCTATATATGAGAAGTTGTTTTTGGTGCCTGTGCCAGTGGGCCTCACGACGTGACTGGGGTCGTATCAGCCCACATAGTCATTAATGAGGGTCCATCACAGCCCTCATTACATTTAATGAGGGTCCGATCAGCCCACATAGCATTAAATGCTGGTCATGTTGGGCCTGACCCTGTCCTGGCTTATTGGCGGCTGGGGTCCCATCGGATCCTCCCTCGGGCCTTGCCCTGATACAGCCGCAGCCATTGGACATGATTGTCAGAAGCGTGTTGAGAATAGACGGCCCGGATGGTGTCCGTCCTATCACGGCGCCCTCATCTTTCCACGTGTCCGTATGCTGCCCGTGGCAAAACAGGCCCATTTCGGGCGGCCGTCTCCACTTCGGCAGCAAAGGAGGTGGCATCAACCTCGGTAGAATTGGTGCTGGGAGATCTGGTCTCGGCCAGTCATTCAAGACTAGTGCCGAGGTGCATGCATCCGAAGTGAGTGCCTATATCGTCTACGAATTGGCCCACACAATCGTCTACGAATTGGCCCACACAATTGCCTACGAATTGGCCCACACAATTGCCCTCGAGTTTTCAACTCGTTAGGATCTCAGGATCATTGGGAGTGGAAACTCGTTTGGGCAGCGACTTGAGATTACCGGGGGGGGCGCTCTGACGTCATATCCGACACGTGGAGCCTGCTCGACTTCCCTTCGCGTGCAGAGGGTAATTACTTGCATTAACTGCCAAATCCTAATAATGGTGGGAGGCGGATCGTTCGCGCCACGCGTCACTGCCAGATTCAACGCTTCGGTATTTGCCTGTACGCACGCGGCCGTTGAAGTGACTTTTTCGAATTTGGAAACGGCGCCATGATTTGGCGCTCTTCTATAAATACAGGTCCTCATCTTCTTCCTCCTTTCTACTCTTCGCTTTTGTGAACGGACGCCCCTGAGAGAGAGAACAAAGAGACAGAGCTAAGAAATCGGAGCGAAGTCCTCGTCTGCCCGCAGGATATCCCCACCTGTCCTTGCCCTAGGTTCTCGTACTAGTAAGTCTCTTGCGTCCATCTTCTGCTTTCATCCGGTCCTTTTCCCTCTCTTTACCTTTTTATCGGTCATGGGGATCTTCAGTCACTGGGTTGACTCTCCCCAGTCCATAGAGGCCTTTAGGACTGTCTATGAGATTCCGGGCGATGTTCTCGTCCGGAAGGGTGACCCAGCGGACCATCATCGCCGATGCTGCGTTGAGGGCTGGATGCCCTTTCCGCTCATAGCGGTGGTCGAAGGCGGAGTCAGATTCCCGTTGCACCCACTGCTTCGGGCCTGCCTCTCCTCCTGGAACCTTACCCCCTGCCAGTTGATGCCGAACGCCTTCAAGGTCATCATGGGCACTGTGGCGTTGAACCGGCACCTCCACATAGATTTAGACATCCGTGACATAGAGGATGTATACGACCTCTACAAAGACAAAGGAGGACACCTATTACCTCCGCGTCAACCCGAGGCGGAGGGCCTTCGTCAATGCACTCGAGGATTCGAACAAGTACGCAGGGGACGAGCTCATCTCCATCTCGGGGAACTGGGAGTTCGGCCCCGAGGAGGAAGCAAGAGTTTACAGCATTCCCCGCTACCCCGGGGTTGCTCCAAGTACGGACTTCTCCAAACCGCTGTTCTAAAAATTTTACTTGCTTCTGCCCTCATATTCCCGAACTGACGTCTTCTCTGTCTCGCAGGTGCACGGCAGAGAAAAGTCGTGCTTCAGCGTTGGGTGAGGAACGACTCTTGGCATAACAGGGTTGCCAAGTGTACTGACTTTGACAACCGAGCCGCGTGGGCGTTGCTCAAGTACAAGCCCAGATACAGGGGCTATATCGTCAGGAGGTCGGGAGACGAACCAGAGGTTGCCGTAGCCGAAATCGAGCTACAAAGTAGGTGCCCGGAGAGAAGGGAAATCCCGACTGAAGCTGGGCCCTCTCGAACCGAGGCCGAAGCCGGACCCTCACTGACCGAGGCCGAGGCTACCGCCAGAAGCCCGGTCTCCTCTTCCGAGTCTGATCCGGAAGATACTCCTCTTGCGAGACGCCCACGACGTTCGTCGCCGAGGACAGAAGAGATGGCTCGCAACATCACCTACGTTGACCTCGAGGCGCTGGCTTTTGGGGACGAATCCCCCGAGGCTCCTGCTCCAGCGTCACCTGCTCCAGTGCTCCAAGTGCCCCAAACACCGCTGTCCCCGAGTGGTGTTGGGGTCCATGAGGTGGCCCCCTACACCATGGACCGGACCGAGGAGGGTGCCGGCAGGGATCTTGATCAGGACCGCTCCCCCGCCTCTGGGGATGCTCCAGGAGGGAGCGTTCTGGGAAAGAGGCCAAGGGAGGAAGACTCGAGCTCGGGAGTCGCGCCACCTCCGGCTCCTTGGGAGCCGAGCTTTACCACGACCTCGGGCGAGCGGTTGACAGTTGAGCATTGCGTCCACGCGACCAACTCCCGCGTCTTGGAGGCGCTGGCCAAGGGATGCGCTCTGCCAAAGGATATGGCGCTATACTCGGGGTACAGTGATCCGAAGCTCCTTGCGTCACTGCTGCAGACGAACATCCAGGTGAGCCTCTCCCCGAGTTCATTTCATCATTTTTATATCCATATTCCACCTCGGCTGACTTGTCCTGTCGTTTTTATACTGCAGGCCCTGCAGAAATCGATGGTGCTTATCGACAGATATACCAAGCAGAGCCCAGTGGTCGCCATGCTGGACGCGAAGAGACTGGAGTTAGAGGAAGCGTTGGGAGCTGCCACCCAGAGGGCAGGTCAACTCGAGGCCCAAGGAGTCGAGCTTATTGCCGAGTTGGGGGGCGCCAGGGCGAAGACTGAGGCCGAGAAGAACAAAAATGTCGAGCTCGAGGCAACTGTGGAAAAACTTAGAGGCGACCTCGCCGCTGAGTCGAAGAAAGTGGCTGAAGCCGAGGCCAAGGCTCAAACAGCCCAGGCCGAGGCTGACGTTGCCTTTGCCGACGCGGTGAAGCAGGCCACCACACACTACGAGACTCGAGTTCTGCGGGTCAGAGACAAAGCATGGGAGAAGGGGTGGCGCGCCGCCTTGAGGAAGGCTGAGATCAACGAAGGGCACCCATCTTTCGCAGAGTCTCCCCCATTCCCTGGCCCTACTATCCCCAGGGCCAACATCATCATTGAGCCGTCGGTTCAGCCGGAGGCCGCAACCAATGTCTCTGCCCCGGACCCTTTAGCTTAGTTGTTTTTGTTGTTTTTGTAGGACTTTGCACTTTCTGTAAGGATTGCCTCTTTGCAAAAACTCAATGTAAAAGGAAAGGTTTAATTAATGGAATAGCACATTTTTGCCTCATTGTTCTCTTGTAATCCTGGATGTAATCCGACTGACTTGATGTCCTTTTCCTGTACTTTCTGCTTGTGAGCATGCGAGTTCGGTAGAGGCGGACCAGCCAGTTTAGGACCTGGTCAGGAGTAACGTGTAAACTTGAGGGGCCTTTGTCAGCCATAAGGATGTTATCCGCTTTGGTAAAAGGGGGGTGAAACTTGGCCGAGGTGGAACCCCCTGGGTTGGTGAATAAAGGCGGTCTCGGCAGTGTCTGTAAGGGCTTTGCGCCTACAGATTAGACAGGTCCGAGGCGACTTTGGGAGTTGACCTTGTTAACGCCCGGGTGGCACGTAACCGACCCGAGACGATCTCGTCGTTGGCCCGAAGGCTTCACACCTGGGCGGCACGTAGCCGACCCGAGACGATCTCATCGTTGGCCCGAAGGCTTCACGCCTGGGTGGCACGTAACCGACCCGAGACGATCTCATCGTTGGCCCGAAGGCTTCACGTCTGGGCGGCACGTAACCGACCCGAGACGATCTCATCGTTGGCCCGAAGGCTTCACGCCTGGGCAGCACGTAGCCGACCCGAGACGATCTCATCGTTGGCCCGAAGGCTTCACACCTGGGCGGCACGTAGCCGACCCGAGACGATCTCATCGTTGGCCCGAAGGCTTCACGCCTGGGCGGCACGTAGCCGACCCTAGACGATCTCATCGTTGGCCCGAAGGCTTCACGCCTGGGCGGCACGTAGCCGACCCTAGACGATCTCATCGTTGGCCCGAAGGCTTCACGCCTGGGCGGCACGTAGCCGACCCTAGACGATCAGATCGTTGGCCGTGGCCGAAGTGCTGACACAGGATGCCCCGTTCTTTTGAATGATCTCTTTTCATTGATTTCTTCAAAGTACATATGTACAAATTTCAGAAATAAAACTTCTTGAGGTGAGACGCGTTCCACGGTCTCGGTAGCTGTTTTCCTGTCATATCTTCAAGTCGATAAGCTGACTGCCCGGCAATATAAGTCACTTTGAACGGTCCGTGCCAATTCGGCCCCAGCTTGCCTTGATTCGGGTCCTTGTCCCCCGGGAGTGTCTTCTTAAGGACCAGCTCTCCCACTGAGAATTTCCTCTCCCTAACCCTCTGGTTGTAGCCCCTGGCCAGTTGCCGCTGATAGGCTGTAAGCCGAACTGCTGCTGCTTCTCTTCGCTCATCGGCCAGGTCCAGTTCCACAGCCAGATGGATCTCATTTCGGCCCTGGTCGAAGAGTTCGGACCTTAGGGTAGGGAGGCCAATTTCTAAGGGAATGACGGCCTCCATTCCGTAGGCTAGGGAGAAGGGTGTCGCCGAAGTGGACCTCCTAGGGGTAGTTCGATAGGCCCATAGGACACTCAGGATCTCTTCTACCCATCTTCTTTTGGCTCTGTCCAGCCGTTTCTTCAGCCCGTCTAGCACCACTTTATTGGAAATTTCCGCCTGACCATTACTCTGCGGGTAGGCCGGGGTGGAGTAGCGATTGCGGATGCCGTGCTCCTGGCAGAAGCTTCTGAAGAGGTTGGAATCGAACTGAGTCCCGTTGTCCGAGATCAATATTCTGGGGATGTCGAACCTTGTGACGATGTTTTTCCAGACGAAACTTTTGGAGTCCAGCTCCGTGATGGAGGACAACGGCTCCGCTTCGATCCATTTGGTGAAGTAGTCCGTGGCTACTATCAGCCATCTTTTATTTCCAGGAGTTCGGTGGAGCGGTCCCACTATGTCGAGCCCCCACTGGGCGAATGGCCACGGGCTTGAAAGCGGACTGAGGTCCTGTGCTGGCTGATGGAGGGAGTGGGAATATTTCTGACACTTCTCGCACTTCTTTGCGTACACCTGCGCATCCTTCTGCATATAGGGCCACCAGTAACCCTGGCTGATAGCCCGATAAGCTAGCGACCTTCCTCCGATATGGCTTCCGCATATTCCTTCATGTATTTCGAAGAGCAGGTCCTCTACCTTGCTCGGATGAACGCACTGGAGGTACGGGTCTGTGTACGACTTCCTGTAGAGCTTGACTTCGGGAGACAACCAGAACCGGGCTGCTTTGAGTCTGATTCGATGGGCCTCGCTGCCGTCTTCGGGTAACCTGTCGTCCTTGAGGTAGGCGATAATGGGGTCCATCCAACTCGGGCCGAGGTCAATACACGACACTTCCCGAGGTGGATGGAGCTCGATGCTGGGTGCGGCTAAGGACTCTATTTCGATGGTTCTTTTTCTTCCTGCTTCGATAGCGCTGGCCAAATTTGCGAGAGCATCTGCATGGGAGTTTGCTTCTCTGCCTATCTGTTTGATTTCGGCCGTATGGAACTGAGAGAGCAGCTTCTTTGCCAGGGCTAAATACGCAGCCATCCGGTCGTCGCGAGCCTGATAGTCCCCATTCAGTTGGTTTGTCACCAACTGTGAATCACTGAAGACCACCACCTGTTGAGCTCCGAGGATTTTGGCGCTGTTCAGTCCGGCTAAAAGGGCTTCGTACTCAGCTTCATTGTTCGACGCCTTGAAATCCAAGGTCAAAGCCTGCTCAATGACCAGCCCCTCTGGCGATTGGAGAACAACTCCGGCTCTCCTCGAAGTGGAAGATCCATCAACGAAGACCTTCCAAACTGGGGGTGAGGGCTTGGCATTGTGACTGTACAGGGCCCGTGGGCGCCTCATGCTCCCTGCCCCCCAGTTCGGTGCCGAGCTGGGTTGGTGCCGAACTTGAATCGAACTCGGCAAGGAAATCTGCCAGAACCTGAGCCTTGATCGCTGTCCTGGGCTGATACTGAATTTCATACTGCCCTAGTTCGACAGCCCATCTTGAAAGTCTTCCTGAAAAGTCAGCTTTTCTGAAAACAGATTTAAGTGGATGTTCCGTAACAACCACTATAGTATGTGTTTGAAAGTAATGAGAGAGCTTCCGCGAGGCGCTAACGAGTGCCAGCGCGAGCTTCTCGAGAGGCAAGTACCTGGTCTCGGCATCAATCAAGGTCTTTCTCGTATAGTAGATGGGTTTTTGGACCCTATCCTCTTCTCGGAGGAGGACCGAGCTCACTGCATGATCCGAGAACGCCAGGTATAAATACAAAAACTCTCCGTGGACCGGAGTCGACAGTAGAGGGGGTGAAGAAAGGTAGGCCTTAAGCTCCTGCAACGCCTGGTCGCAGTCTGGAGTCCATTGAAATTTAAAATTCTTTCTAAGAAGCTGAAAGAAAGGCCGGCACTTATCTGAGGATCTGCTGATGAACCGATTCAGTGCGGCTGCCATTCCGGTTAGCTTTTGGACTTCCTTAGCCGAGGTGGGGCTCTGCACTCTGAGGATAGCCGAAATCTAATCTGGATTAGCCTCAATCCCCCTGCGTGTGACCAAGCTCCCCAGGAATTTGCCAGAGCCGACACCAAAGGCGCATTTGGAGGCGTTGAGCTTGAGCTTGAACCTCTTCAAAGTGGCGAAAACTTCAGCCAGGTCTGCCAAATGGTTATGGGCTTGCTTGGACTTGACCACCATGTCGTCGATGTAGACTTCAACAGTCTTGCCGAGCTGATCGTGGAACATCTTGGTGACAAGTCGCTGGTAGGTGGCTCCTGCATTCTTCAACCCAAACGGCATCACCTTATAACAATAAGTCCCTCTGGGTGTGATAAAAGTTGTTTTCTCTTCATCCGGCCCATATAACGGAATCTGGTGATAGCCGCGATATGCATCGAGGAAGCTCATCCTGTCATGTCCGGCTGTGGCATCGATCATCTGGTCGATCTTTGGGAGGGGAAAGTTGTCCTTGGGACAGGCCTTGTTGAGGTCGGTAAAGTCGACGCACACCCTCCACTTGCCAGTCTTCTTTCTGACGACCACGGTATTGGCTAGCCAGGTCGGGTACTGGACTTCTCGGATGGCGCCGGCCTTGAGCAGTTTGTCCACCTCTTCGGCGACGGCCTCGGTTTGTGGCACCCCAGTCCGGTGGGCTATCTGTATCACCGGTTTATAGTTAGTGTCCACATTCAATTTATGGCATATTACCTCCGGGTCGATGCCAGGCATCTCTTGAGGCGTCCAGGCGAAGGCTTCTTTGTTCTGCACCAGGAACTGGACCAGTTCGGTCTTCTCCGGCTCTCCGAGCTGACTGTCGAGCAAGAAGAACCGTTCCGGATCTTGTGAATCGATCCTGATTTCGGTCAGGTCCTCCACGCTCTTGCTCTCTGGGTCCTGGCCGACCTCGTCGAGCTTCTTCTCCAGCCTCTTTTCCATCTCGGCCATGTTTACCTCCTTGGGCTCTCGTTCTCCGGATACCACAGCTGTCAGGCATTGCTTGGCGGCCTGCTGATCTCCTTTGACTGTGACGATCTCGACTCGGCCATTCTTCCCTCCCCACGGAAATTTCAGCTTCTGGTGGAGAGTGGAAGGGACCGCCTCCAAGCTATGAAGCCAAGATCTGCCCACTATAGCATTGTAAGGCGAGGGTGCGTCAATCACCATGAAGGTTGTCTCAACAGACGCACCGCCGGCCTCGACCTTGAACGTCACCTTTCCCTTGGGGTACACCGGCTTGGCGCTGAAGCCAATGAGGGGAATTCGGGCCTCCTGCAGGTCCTTCTCCGTCAGTCCCATCCTCTAGAAGCTATCGAAATAGAGGACCTCGGATGAACTACCGGGGTCGACGAGGACCTTTTTCACGGTGCAGTTCTTCACGCCTTGCTTAGAGCAATCAAACTTCAGGGTGACGATCAGCGGGTCGTTGTGGGGAAGCTGCACCCCTTCCAGGTCTGCATCCGTAAACCTGATTTCGGGCCGCTCCCTCCGAGCCCTCTTCGGAGCTGAGCCGAGTTCAGCGGCCATGACTTGCTTACTGTGGGAGGCCTGCCTGGCCTCGGCACGAGCTCGGTTACTCCCCTTGCGCGGGGGAGCTAGATGGATGACATTGATGATCTTCTCTGACCCGTCGCTATCTCGGCCCCTCTCGTCTCGGCGTGGGCCTCGGGTCTCGGCCCCGGTGTCCGCCTTGACGAACTCCTGCAGGTGTCCCTCCTAGACAAGCTTCTCCAAATGTGAACGCAGTATCCTGCATTCCTCAGTTTTGTGGCCGCTCTCCTTGTGGTACGCGCAGAACCTGGTCTGATCCCGAAAAGAAGGATCGCTTCTCAGGGGCTCTGGCCAGCTGAAGTATGGCCGAGACTTAATCTTGTACATGATCCGGTGGATAGGCTCCTTGAAGATCGTGTTAACCGCCCGATACGCATCTTCGGACAGCCTGGGCCTTTTGCCTCTCGCCGAGGTAAACGCCTGAGCCCTTGCTGAGCTAGCTGACGCCCGGTGTCTCTGTGAATCATCTCTTCGGGGCTCGTCTCTTCGGGACGGTCCCCTTTCTTCCTTAGAAGGCCTTTCACTTCGGTTCTTCTGTGCGGCCCCATGGTTTTCCCGAGCTCGGACCTGGTCGTCCTCTTGGGTGATGTAGCGGTTGACGGTGGACATGAGCGCTGTTGTCGCGACCGCTGCTGCTGCCGTGACTGCTGATGGGACTGTTGTCGGAGCCCTGCCGAACCCGTAGCTCTTTCCAGCTGCTGCTGGAGCTGGAGGATCAGAGCGTCTCTCTCCTTGATGGCCTCATTCTGCGCTCTAATCTCTTGGAGGGTGGAGTCGAGATCATCACTAGGATTATACTCCTCATCCTCAGCGTCCTCAGCATCCTCTATCTGGTCAGAAGGACGTGGTCCGTCGTCCACCGGAGACTTGCTCCGCTGATCTCGTTCCGTCAGGAGGCCTCCTGCAGGTTGCTGCTGAGAGTTTTTCCTCCGGAGAGCAGACTCCAAGCGAGGATCACGCTCTTGAACATTGATTCGGACGAGGCCACGCTCGACGTCATCCTCTACTACTGGTTCCTTCCCGGACCTCTTCTTAGCAGGGAGGAGGTCGGAGGACGGTCCTGCACGCCTTGTCTTGGATGTTTCTCCGCCTTTCGCAGCTCTCCTCGTCATTCCCACAGACGACGCCAATTGTAAGTGCAGAAAAATATACTCACAAGCTTAGGATGCCTTCAAGGACTTACTCAAAGTACCAAAGAAGTAGCTGCGTGTCTGGCGAACCTGAAAGGAGGAAGAAAGTGGTCAAAGGACCCTGGCTGGGGCAGCACAGGGCTCTCTGATGCTCAAGTCAGCAGTGATCGGAGAAGAAGAAGGAAGAGATCTATTGTTGCATGTAAGAGAATGCATACCTCATTTTTGGGTTGTCCCATGCTATATATGAGAAGTTGTTTTTGGTGCCTGTGCCAGTGGGCCTCACGACGTGACTGGGGTCATATCAGCCTACATAGTCATTAATGAGGGTCCATCACAGCCCTCATTACATTTAATGAGGGTCCGATCAGCCCACATAGCATTAAATGCTGGTCATGTTGGGCCTGACCCTGTCCTGGCTTATTGGCGGCTGGGGTCCCATCGGATCCTCCCTCGGGCCTTGCCCTGATACAGCCGCAGCCATTGGACATGATTGTCAGAAGCGTGTTGAGAATAGACGGCCCGGATGGTGTCCGTCCTATCACGGCGCCCTCATCTTTCCACGTGTCCGTATGCTGCCCATGGCAAAACAGGCCCATTTCGGGCGGCCGTCTCCACTTCTGCAGCAAAGGAGGTGGCATCGACCCCGGTAGAATTGGTGCTGGGAGATCTGGTCTCGGCCAGTCATTCAAGACTAGTGCCGAGGTGCATGCATCCGAAGTGAGTGCCTATATCGTCTACGAATTGGCCCACACAATTGCCTACGAATTGGCCCACACAGTAGCTACAGTCGATACCGTCAACATGGGGTTCGCTCTTCTCATTGGACGATTATGCCTCCAATGGAGGTTCCATACATGTTTCATCTGCGCGTTTATCTTTATATTATCAACTTTGATTATAATAACAAATGTTTGTTAATGAGTTATTTTTATTCTTTTTTCTATTTTTTTATTTATTAAAAAATTACGTAATTCCTTGTTCATCCATATCAGATATGTCGTGCAATCGCCTGCGTCTTTTGTTACTTTTATCTCATATTTGACTTGATATGATAATTTGATACAGCTATTATTAGCTTTATTCCACCAGCCACTTGCATTTTAGATCTTAAGCAAACGAGAGTAGTTTAGGCCTCTTTTGTCTTGTGCGGATTCGAACCCGGGATATATTGGCCCTGATACCATCTTAAATTTCTAACCAATTTACCCAAAATATTGAGGCATTAAACGTGGAGTAAACTAACTGCTTAACAAATAAATAATATGCATTAAAATGTCATTTTAAAATTACTATCTTTGGTTGACATGAGCAAAAATGTCCAATTAGGCTGACCTTTTATCCATGAAGTCCCAAGTTCTTTCATCGACGAGCCTCCATGGACACAACAACACGGGGCATCGATTTTCATTGGGATGATGATAGTGGGCAATGGTCCCATA
This sequence comes from Cinnamomum chago, assembly GCA_038049695.1. NCBI lineage: Eukaryota > Viridiplantae > Streptophyta > Magnoliopsida > Laurales > Lauraceae > Cinnamomum > Cinnamomum chago. The sequence continues at coordinate 39,327,568 of CP142453.1, read as the reverse complement.
TTCTTTGATTACCAATGACATTTGAAATTTATTTGATTAAATAGGCCATCTTACTTGGGTTTGATGATGTGTTTGAGAGTACTATCCACCATAAAGTTTTTAATTTCTTTTACTGTTTTTTTTTATTTTTGTATGTATTTTAGATATAATCAATTTGACGGCAGCAAGAACTCCATTTATGAGGTTTCGATGTTCCTATCATCAGAGGAGTTGAATTCATTGGGCTTTGAAATTAGCAATGAGTAACAAAAATCTGAATGCATTTCTTATGACTAATATTAATGGACGTATTTTTTTTTCTTTTCTCATTTTTTTTTCCTTCTTTGAATGGTATCATTTTTTCTTTTTGCTTCCATCCAAAATTTTCTCTCTTTTAGTGGAGACTTTCAACCCATGCATTTTTCAATTTACAAAGATTTTATAGGTGTGATATTACAAAATTCTCATTATTATTTTTCACGATAATTTCTTTTTTTTACCATAAAATCTTAAGGTCTTTTTTCACTTTATTTTCTTCTAAAATTTCTTTAAAATAATAATAGTGGATTCTTCTTTTTTAGTTTTAATTATTATAATAATTTACTATATCTTTGTTTTGGCCGGGCTCAGCACGGGCGTTTGTTGCTAGTTATATTATATATATTAAAGTAAAGGAGGAGGTGGGCTGTGAGGGGTGTCACCTCATCCCTAAAAAGTATCTCTCGGCTGTGAGGGGTGCCACATTATTCCTAAAAAGTCTCTCCTTTCAAAGAGTACTACTCTTTCTCTCCTAAAACCTCTCTCATAAGAGATTTTTATGAACGTTTGAATTTGGGTCCTATTTCTTGCTATTATCCAAATTATAAGCAAATCTTTACAGTTGGTTTGTTTGCTTTTCCTTAGATCTTTAATCATCAACGGTTTGTTTTATTTTTCTTAGATCTTCAATCATCAATGGGTCTCATGTTAAATATGTTTTGTGTGCCCTACCGATATTGAAATCCAAATTGTTGCTCCTTTATTCTCCTTTCAGTTTTTTCCCTAAATGGATGGATCCAGTAGTGAGCACCAGTTCGTATTAAATATATTTCAAGATTTGACTCCAATATTGGATAAAATCCCAATGGCCTTTTCCTAACCCCTTTTTTTCTAAGAGTGGGCCCCACTGATGGAGGGATGCAAGCCTATTGGCCATTGTCCGGTTTCTTAATGGATGCAAATCAATTAGTGGGCCCCGCACATTTAACTTATCAGTGGGACCCACTCATGGATTATGCATAGATATTAGCTCTCTCAAGGTCAATATGGATTATAGATTATTTTCTCTCTCAACACCATCTATCTCCCATCCTCTCAAGATTGTCATTTTTTTATTTTAATATTTGGGGCCCACCTTTCAACAATTCACACTGATAAATTTTTCATTAAAAATATCATTTTCTTTTAGTTTCCAAATAGAGCTCTATTTTATTTAGAGATTGTCACACGTAAACGAAACTCAGACCCGATCTTCTGGTAGACCACCTCATGGATGGGCTTGTGATAAAAAAATATTTTGAGGTTGGAGTTTTTTTTTTTATTGAATCTTATAAGCATCATTTTCTGATTTGATTATATAAACAAACGACCCTAGGTTTGCCCCACCATAATTACACTTCCATGTGCCCACATGGACTCATAATTAAGAGATATATACATTGATCCAAGGTGGGCCAATTATTACTGGGATCAAATAACACTAGCCTATGGTTTTAAAGTCTCATAATTTATGGCTTTTAAAGTTAAGATGTTTATACATTTTATTTTAAAACCTAGAGCTAAAAAACGGTTTGATTGATTCTAAAATGATATTGGTGCTGCTTCAAATGGGTAGAGAAGAAATTTGTGCGGAGGGATTGAAATGACCATTGACCTATATGAAGATAACACTTGTATTTATTATTGAAGATGTGTTGACTGTTTTTATATAAATATGTATGAATATATTCTTATATGTTTATAATTAATATTGATATCTCATAAATTAAAAATGTAATATCTTACTTTTTGCCCCGGGCTAAGCACGGGGCGTTGTTGCTAGTTATATATATTAAAGCAATTGGGGAGGTAGGCTGTGGAGGGTGCCACATCATTTGCCTGGATTTTTCTTCTTTTTATTTTTAATTTTTTTCGTGGTGCCATGTCATTATTTTAGAAATTCGACATGTGGCCCTCCTTCCATGACATTTTTCCAAAAACCTCTCGTTCTGTCATTAAGTCATTCATTTTTTCCTCCTAAAATCTCTCCCCTTGCCCACCATTACTCATAATTGTAAAATCATTTACAACAATAAAAGGAAACTTCTCAGATTTCAAGCTCAAGGACGTTTGAATGGGAATCTTCACCATATTCTCCGGATGTAGCTCTTAATTACATCCCTAAAATCCCTCTCCAACTTTAATTAGATTTGCACAATTTTTTATCCTCTCTCTCTCTCTCTCTCCTCTCCATTATATATCTACACGTTCACAAGATTAAGGGTCCCACGTTTGAAATCAAAGACCACAAAATTATACCTATGCAAATGAGAGACTCACTTAGCTAATTTTAATGTGGAGCCAATATTGCAGTTGAAGAAGTCTAATTTGATGAAATTTACAACTATTTTGAACCCTCTAAAATTTAAGACTTAAGGAATTCAGATCATGTAGGATAATTATATCATGCATGACCTTTTATTTTAGAATATATATAAAGCTAAAATTGAGTCAAAAATGGAAGTTCTTCTAAAAATCATTAATCTCAAATTGAAGCTCTTAATTAAAAATCCAGAAAACCCTAATTCCAGATTCGAAATTCCTATTCAAAAATCTATAAAATTTCAGAAATCTTAAACTAAAAATCATATCCCTAATAAAAATCCTAATCTCAATTTCAAAAAACAGAAATACTAAAAAAAATTCTGAAAATGCAGATCATACATGTGATAAAATTAATCTTAAAATAGAGGCTTACAAAACTAAATCAAACAATGAGAAAAGATTTGAAAAAAGATGTCAAATACCTAATGGATTTGGAGGCTCGTTGCTGAGATGATGAGAAAGATTGTGTCAAATTTTAAAAAAGAGAAAAAACTAAAAGAAGTAAAACAACATTATGTATAATACGCTCAAAATAATGTGAGACTTTTGTACTCAAAATTGAAGTATAAAATATTGATGATGGGGATATTGGTTGGCGCAGGTTTTGCAGTATTCGAGCCCAACCAATTTTTCAGACGATTAGCCTAACCTCGTTGTAGTCCTACTCCTACTCGGGAAATAAGTATTTGGTTGAAGTCCGGTCCGCCTGAAAAAGGTTAAGCCCGAGCCGGCCGGATCATGTTTTTATTAAAAAAATCATTTTCTTATTACCTAAAGTTGTAGCTTAGTTGGTTGGGTTCTATGCCTAATCATATTCCGATCATATGCTCAATAGAATGGTGGGATCCACGTTTATTGAAAAGAAATTTTTAGTATATGTCGTTGGAGGGGTTGACATTCATTTTGAATTATTTCTTTTATCATTTTATGGGGGCCCACAAAATAACAAAGGGGACTTGTATTCGTTATATAAGATTTTAGTATATACCATTGGAGGGGTTGACATTTATCTTGAACTGCTCGAATTTTTATTAGGTGGGGCCCATAATAGATACACAAAAGCTTGTCCACATGTAATAGTTGTGAGCAGTGATGTCTCTTGCAGTGAGACTTATCTTCTTATCTGAATGATACTATCCCCATTTAAAAAGATAAGTGAAAATTGGAATTCAAAGTTGAAATTGAGAGTGAAATTATATTGAAATTGAGGGTGAAATTGCTTTAAATTAAGCACCTATTTTAAATTCACTGCAACCGTTTTGTAGGTCCTCCCTCCTAGTATAGGCACTATGAAAAACTGTTGAGGTCCACATGGCCCTCTTCTGACCAATCTATGTTCTTCACACATGTCAACCCAAGTCTAACACTCATCTTATAGGTTCAAAACTTGATCATGCATTCTGCCCAAATGGATCCTTCTCTAATGGTTAGGATTTAAATAAAATTTTAAGGTTGCCCAAATGGATCCTTATCTGATGGTTAGGATATAAATAAAATTTTAAGACCCTCAAAATAATACCGTTCCATATTATATATCTTGCTGGTGGACATGGACTGTCCACCATTCAAAGGATGCCGTCCGCTTTTCTTGTGACCGTCCACTCCTGCCCACAAGAGTTCAGAATTTCATCATCCAAGAGGTTGCCCCCCCCCCCCCCCCCCCCCCCCCCCACGTCTTCATGTGAAACACATGTGATCTAGATCTAAGCCCTTTGCTGGGTGGGGCCATATGCAAGTAATCTAAAAAATTAACACGGCATATGCTTTAAAAAAAAAAAGTTCGTTTTGGAAAGAAGGATTAACTTTCCCCATCAATGGGCAGATCAGACTTTCATTCTTAGCAAAGAATGAAAAAACTTGCCCACTGAAGATAAGTCGCAAGCCAAGGGGATCAATAAAAATGATGTTAGATCCCTAATTCTATTGATCCAGCTACTTAGAGGATGTCAATCTTTGATGAAATTGTAGAAAATAATAGATCATCAATTCAATGGTTGGAAGACAAGATAACGTGGATCATTAAAGTGATGACAAATAAGCCTCACATCGTTCATATTAGAATTAAAGTGAGGCGGTTGTTGATCTAAAAGTGGAAATTGGAAATATATAAGAAAGTTGATCAAATGCCACAAAAGAATTTGATGTTTATAATAATGAGAGAGACTCAAATCATTGTCCAAGCGACAGAAAGAAGTGGAATACTAATCGAACAATAAAAAATGTTCAATTCCCTGATCCGGTAGTAAAACAAATGTAGATTTTATCTATTCAAATGAACACCGCCACTAGGGGTGAGTATTCGGTCGGTTCGGTCTGTTTGTTTGAAATTTTGACCGAATCGAAATATTTCGGTCGAAGAAATTCTTAACCAAACCGACCGAATTATGAGTTGTAACCGAATTCGACTGAACCGAAAATATTTAGGTTAAATTTCGGTCAATTCGGTCGAAAGGCCATATGTTGGGCTTTGTTATGGGGCCCAAGTTTGTTGGGAACATTTTTATAATAAAAAAAACCCAAAGTATAGACAACTAGCAAATTCAAAATATTCAAAATAAAAAAGATATTAAAGCCAAGTATTCAACAGTTTATCAGCCTTAAAGAGTTTATATATTTTATATATCTAAAATACAAACTTTTATATGTATATTAATAAATCCTGTTAATTCAGTTAATTTTGTGAAAAAAATTCAAAACCGAACCGAACTATACTATCCAAATTTGCTGTAAATCTTAACCGAACCTAACAAATTTAACCGTATAACCGAACCAAATAAAAAATTTCGGTTCGGTTCGAAACTTCGGTTCGTTAAACAGACGCTCACCCCTAACCCCCACCCAGGCCACAGTGTGAAATACTTCGTCAAACCGTAGATTATCTTTTAAGCAGTTAGGGTTGTAAATGGGTCCCCGATTCTCCGATTATCCGAAGGTTCCAACCCGTTAGGTTCCGGGTTTGGGTCCTTATTTTGGTTCTGATAAGTAAATGGTTCCGGTTCTGGATCCTATTTTTGGAACCGTTATCTAAACGGGTCCGGTTTCGGGTCCACAGTAGCTTAGACCCGTGGACCCGGACTCGACCCAATATACTCTAACCTAAATACTAGTATCTGTATGGGAACCCCTCATTCCAAGTAATCCTAGATTCCTATAGTCAAATAACAAATCATATTATATGAACTAACAATGTAGACTCTCATCTACCATCTTCCGCATGTGTCCCAGTAGGCGGATTTACAAGTGAACAGTAAAGATCAAATGATATAGAGAACTAACCTACACTCCAATTTGAACGATCAAATTCAGCACAGCCGTGCATAATACAACCGCTACGGTTTATGATTCACGAGACTAGTAAGATAAGATAATTATATACTTATCATATGATATCTCATTCTTCTGCTAATGTCTCAAGCTTCTCATGATCATTCAGTACTTCAAACAAACATTTTATTCTTTTCTCCCTTTGATTTATACATGAGATTGTCTGAACATGAAAAACGACTAATGCAACAAAAACCACTTTCTGAAGGAGCTTCATATAAACTTAGAACCTTTACCAAGATCATACATGCAGATTACCTGAAAACACAACACTCTGCATATGATGAGAGCACGGAAACTAGTATTCTTGATCAATGTTCTTCACAACTGTCACTGAGCAAGAACCGGAACCGGAACCATACCTGGAACCGGAACCGGAACCAGACCCGCATCGCAAACGGTTCCGGTTCTGGTTCCGGTTCCCATTAAAATTATCGGAACCGGTTCAGGAACCAGTTTCCTGGTTCTGATCCGAGTCCGGTTCCCCCTCTTACTAAACGGTTCCAGGTCCGGGTCCACCCTGGACCCGGCCCGGAACCGACCCGTTTACAACCCTATAAGCAGTGCAGTGTAAGGCATATTGGAAATACATTTCTCTACTTAGAAATGGCCATTTAACGGGCTTTGAAGGTCCTTTTTTTTTTTTTTACTCTAGAATGGATGCTAGCTCCACAACCACTGCACAGCAAAATAAATCAAATCAAATCAAAGTGAACTATTCTAACAATCACACACCATAACAATTTAGAAATGCATGCCATTGTTTAAAGAGAAAAAACTTACGTGCGAATAACATACTTTTTCTTCCCTTCGGCATCTTCTCTTAATGGGGCCGAGCAAGCAATCCGCATGACTTTAGGAGAAAACGTAACAAGAATGGACATTGCAGAAGCTATGATGCCCAAACACGGAAGTGGATAGATTATATGATGCACTGATACTTTAAAATGGGCAATATATCGTATCTAATATTTCATTTTTTATATGTAAAATCCATGTCCCTATCGTGTCTATGGCGTAACCTTGTTGTATTTGTGCATCATAGGAATGCAACAAAGATATGTTATGGTTATGATAAGGACTTCGATTTAACAGAGAAAGTGAAGTATTCAAAAAGCTTAATAGGCTTTTTTAATTAAAATTATTAAAACCCTAAATCATTTTATTTTTGTTCGGACTCAGAAGTGTGCATCTTTTAGATACGTACCAAATTTGCCTGATCAATTAAAAAATGACAAAAATAAGTGGTGTTCCAAGGACCTTCTCATTCAATGTTCTGGAATGGCAGGCCAACTTGTAAAATTACGCCTTTTATATTTGTTCTATAGATGACCAAAGCAACCTCCATCTTATAAATTTTGCATTTTGACAATGTTTTGCCCTTCACTGATAGCATTGTCTCTTCACAGGTGCTGAACTTTACTGATGGAATGCTGTTGAGCTGCGGGATGCATGCATCTTCATCTTCACTACCAACAACAAAACAACAACGAACGGCGGCTAGACTCCTCCATTTTTCACATGGACATCTGCATCCACATGTACTACTTGAAGCCCAGTGCATTCAGCATCCTTCCCTCCCAACTATCTTTGCATCAAAGAGCATCGGCTATTTGAAGAGATCTAGCTGAGTAGTGTAAATACCGATATCTCCCTTAAACGTGTTGTCAAATTCCTTCAAGTTGGACTTGTTGCTGTCTGCATAATCCAAAAGTTATTTGATTGAGATTTTATACCTATTCATATGAATGTATATAGAATGATCTGAACTTCTTTTATTGCTTTGACTCTGAACACACATTAATTGTTATCGTACAGAGATTGATTCCAAACACACATTAGTTGTCTTGATTAAGCTACAACTCATCCTTTTCAAGTGGGCCGCGAAATTGTGAATAAAGGGTCTTATTCAAGGTCATGAATGAGGCTTTGATCCATACCGTTGACCTGAACCGTCCTTCAAGTGGATGAAAATCTGACACAAAAAGCTTTTAGTTTGAAAACTCAAACCCCATATTAGAACCGCTGATTTGATGATGAGAGGGGTCCTGTGATGAGTGAAGAGCATGGATGTGGATTGGTAAAACTGAGTGTCTTCTTTATTGTCGTTTTTATTTTTTTGGAGTTGTCTTTTTTTTTAGGAGTACAAAGCAGTTAGTTCCTTAGATTGCATCATTGTTGATCAGTAAAAGTTGTGGTTGTAGGAAATAAAAGATTGCCACTTGATTGGCTGATCTTTTACCTGTGGTTTCCCGGATTTATCCTACAAGAGGTGGGTGCATGAGACCCCCAACGCATGAACCACCTAATTGCAAATTCTCTGACAGTAGAGCAGTCTCCTATAATAATTAAACTGTGAATTTGATATTGTCTGCTAACAGTAGCCCATGAAGTAAAGCAAGAGTTGGTATTCAATAGCAGAGGAGGCATCTGTTTGTCCTGCCACCATAGGTACTCCAAGCTGGTTTCTGACAAGGCCCTCAATTTTTCAAAAAAAAAACAAGGCCCCCAGTTGAAGACAGCCGCCCATTATCGCACCATTCATAGAGAATATGGTCCCAAAGATGTCCATTCGAAACGGTGACTGAATTTGGAAATGTCCATGACTGCCGATGTAAATCACGCAAGACAGTTCGGATTTTTGTTTTTTTTTTTTTTGTTTTTTTTTTTTAAAATCATGCTAGATGTAAAATCGACCAAGGTGAACAGTATCATGCCCCACTAGCTCGGCCTGGCCCAATTGATTAAATAGGTGGACTTAGGCCTTTCTTTTATAGCCCGTGTCTGGCTTGGGCCAGGCCTTGACGAGTGTCTCTAAAAGGAGGGAGGGAAATTAATAACCAGCCATCACCCTCCCTAATTATTCATTTTTCATCCTTCTTTGATCCTATTTACATACAAGGAAAGGTTACTTGATGCTCATCTTTTAAAATTCACTTTGGACTTCATTTTTAACCCTTTACGGGAAAAGTTTGATGTATTTAGTTTCTATGTATTCTAATGCAAACATATGGGCCCTAGTGAACTTCTCAATCTATTAATCTTAGAAAAGGCGGAAAAAAAATCAATTTCTGATATTTAGCAGATTCAGGAGATACTCATACAACACTGCTTTTGCTGAGCAATTAGGCTTTCAACTAAATGCATCTAATGGGAATTTGAAATTAAATTCACAACAGCCCAATTCCTGTAACTCATGCTTAAAATCAAACCGGTGCATGTTGTGGACCACTGTTTCCAATGGGCTTGAACCAGCTTTACCCAAATTGTCCATTTGGATAGTTTTGACTGGATCCCAATACAGAAGTTTGGGCACGTCCAGTTGGCTTGATTTGGGAGCAGGTCACGCTTGTGCTCCAACCCTACTCTAAACCGAATGTAAGATTACATAGTCCCCGGCCAAAAATAAAAAGAACCTGCATCAACTGGTGCATGTCTTTTTTTGGCTAGCATTAACGATTCAAGCGGGACTCAAACCAGTACAAGGGTCCTGATGGACTCGAAAGAGGCCTGCTTCCCTACCAGCACTATCCTGCCTACCCTTAGAACTTTTACTGGCTGAGCTAACAGCCCCAGACATCCACATGGTTACTTTAGTTCATATATGGTATGCTGGTAGTTCTCCACATATACAAAAATTTTGTACAACAGAACATTTAAGAATCAATTTTCACTAAACATTTACAACAAACCAATTTATCTGACAACCAAAAACGAAAGTAAGAGATGTGAACCCTCAATAACCACTACCTTATTGCCCTGCCAGAGGGTGTCATTCTCTTCCTAACCTCTTGAATTTGCTCAGGAGTAAGAACTGCAGTGCTGGAATCGAAGTCCGCATTCTCCGTCTGTTGATGAAGCTGTAAAAAAAAATGACATAAAAAGCTCTGATCTTGTAAAAATGTTTATCCCATAGCAAAAGGAGATTGGACCAATATCTTAAATAACATATCCCAATAGTTGTACACAGACAAGCAGGAGCTAGCTTCAAAAACAAGTAGAGCATCAAGAAGAGATGGTTATAAATTTCATCATAGTATTGGTGGTGGTGTGGGAAAAGCATCAGCAACATTAGAGGATAATTTTTGGCACTTCCACTCCAAACAATATCTGGTGTGTTTCAAGTCATAACTGAAACCTTCAAGATATAGTTTAAGATGATTATGCAGCCACATAAATGTTCAAAAACAGCCTTAAAATATTATCAGATGTAAAAATATAAAAGCAAATAGCCTTTGTCAATTTACCATCTCAAGGATCGCAGACTGGTCATCCGGATGAAATTTACGCATATTCTTCAGCATCTCAAGTTGCTGCAATATATTCAGATTATAGTGATATTTTGATATACCAGTTATGTTCTGAATTAAATTAGCAGGTACAAAGCTACCTTCTCTTGCATTTTCTGCTGAATCTGCAACTTTTCTGCAAATTCATCAGGCTCGAGTTCCGCTTCATCACAGGCTACTTCTTCCCTGTCATTATGGAAAAATCAGAAAACTCCTTGCATGCCACCCCAAACAGTAGTTTTAAGGCGAGTGGGGGTGTCCCCAAAAATGCAACTGGTTGGATGTTTTGTCAGAAACAATGTTCTTTGATCAGCTGTGTGGATACTGATTTGGTATGGAAATATAGAGTATATCGCCTAACGTGGTTCTTGATTCCATGCTACCCATGCATAGCACAACAATAAGTCAATGACCATAAATTTCAGCCAAATATTTAAGATACTTGTGAATTTTTATTCTGAATATGAAAAACCAAGTAGACCAACTTAAAAGATCATGGGGCAAGAGAAAATTCATGAATAAACTTGGCGGTGACTGGAAACTTGAAGAATGCACTCAGATGGGGCAAAATCTAATAATGGGCAAATTACAAATCTGAGCTAAATGCAGATATCAGAAGAAACAACACCTCCAATCTACATCTACATGGAGGAAAACCATGCATCAAGCTTCAAAGACATGTATAGACACTGAAGACCGAAAGAAAAATCATAAGTATGTGCGATTGATTTTGACCAGGGAGGACATTTACCGGACTTGAGGTTGAATTCTATCTGGTATTTGCAAGTTATCAACTCGTCGGAGTTGAGTTTTTCCAAGCCGGGGAGAATTGATGCAAGCCGGTCCATGGGTCAACCAACCCATTGGACCCAGTCCATAGGCACAATGGGACGTCCATTTAATTAGGAATTTTCTCTAGATAGTTGATTTATTTAGAAGTATTAAAATTTAGAAGTTCGGTAATTTAGTTTCCTTTATTGTTTAGGAAAGTCTTGGTGTCCCTAGTTATAGAAGGCTGATCCTACTCTATATTGTAATTCATGTTTATTATTATTAATTAATTTATCTTTGAGTTTTCTATTCACTTATGGTGCTTCCCATTACCGTGAGTGTGCCCTAGTGGTTGAATCCATCTTTGGATTCGACCAATCCCTTAGAGATTGATCTATTTTCGTCGAGGATTCGATGCTGCGCCACTATAGGTGAACTAGAGGCGTAGAGATTTTACTGTGGATTGTTTGGAATCATGCTAATCAACACGTGTCGCAGCCCGAAATGAGACTTGGGGTCATGACAGCAGAGATAAGAATGTGAGATGGATGCGGTAAAACTAGGAAAAATATAATTAAAAATAAGCATGCTTGAGAGCATTAAGGGGTAGCATCAATAGGTGATACACTAAGAGAGACTCTTATGAGATGGTGTAGACATGTCCAATGAAAGGCCAACGATGGCGCCGGTGAGGAAAAGTACCTTTATGCAAGTTGATTCCCCTTTAAGGAAAAAAGGATAGGCCGAAGAGGACATGGATCGAAGTAACAAGGATACATCCAAAGAAGTGTGACCTATCCAAGGATTTGGCCCACGATAGACTAGAATATGAGATATAGAATTCATGTAGCTAAACAAAGGTAGTTAGGACAAGGCTTTGATGATGATATGTATTCTGCACCCTAGATATATAGTCACAAAATAAGCAAAAAAAAACTAGAATAAGTTCTTCACCTTGTATTCCTTTCCTCATATCCACCAATTAGTCCCTTGCACTCTTATTGCCTATGTAGGCACTGCTTGGGACAAAAAAATGATGAAGTGGTCTCTAAACAAGTTAAATGATCCATACATGTAAAGATAATTGAGTTGCTATTAAGAGTCATTATTAGCCAGACAACTATCTCACCAATTTTGTAGAAGCGATTGTAGGAGAGGACAAAAAAATAAAGATTTAAACTCAGAGGAAAGTAGACAACCCATCTTATCATATGGGTCAATTCATTAAAGAAAAGAATGAAACAATGTTTGATTACCACTCCAAAACATGTTGGGCTCTATCCACAGTGAGAGACACCAAGAGTCGTGTGTATCATAGAAAGAGACGTATCTCTCCAAATTAGTAGAAGAGATTTTAGGAGACAGGAGCAAAACAGACCATAAAAACAGAAAAATAAAGATATGCCAGACACCCCATTTGATTACAAGGTTTGATATGTCAAAGAAGAGATGGGACAATCATTACCACTCAAAACATTTGCGTAGTGTCCATAGTTGCAGAACCCATTCTTGATTGTCTCTTGGTTCTAGAAATTTCTATGCAGATGTCCAAATTTTGGGGGATTTTAAGGGCTAGTCCTGGAAAATCACCCAGAAATTCTTTTATGGAAATCAAACTAAAAAGATAATAAGCGAAGAATAAAGGGTTTTAGTGAATAGATAGATTTTCATGGGAATTTTTAACAAACATGTCTGCAAAATTTCACAATACCGTGGTGGTATTTTTGAAAATCTCATACTGTTTGACATGCAGATATTATGACCATTAAAATATCGGAAATCTGACTTTGGGATTTTCCCAAACCCAAAATGATACAACCTAAGCTTCCAATTAATTCGGAAAGTTAAAATGATTTTGACCAAGTTGACTAAGTTGCAGAGACTATAAGGCATGTCTTTTGACATTAACAATAGAATGTTCAAGCTTCATGCATGATATAGAGTTAATTGTATGAACAGAAAAACTCCAGAGGGTAGAGAGAGAGATCTAACAAAGCAAAAAAGTAGACTAAAATATCAGAATGACCATGAAAATATCAGAATCTGAGCTTTGGGATTTGTCCAAACCCAAAATTATACAGCGTTAGCTTCCAATTAATTCAGAAAGTTATAAATGATTTTGACCAAGTTACAGAGACTATAAGGCACGTCTTTTGACATGAACAATAGAACGTTCAAGCTTCATGCATAATCTAGAGTTAAGTGTATGAACAGAAAGCTCCACACACACACAGATCTAACAAAGCAAGAAGTTGTCTAAAATAGCACTAAAGCGAAAAAAGAGGGAGAACTTACTTTGCCACAAATCCATAAAATCGAACCATCAAATCTCGGTCATTCTCATAAACCATATTTACCTTACCCAGACAAGCAATGCCAAACCTCGGATCTGAAATGGGAAAAAAATACAATCATATAGTAGTTAAGACAATTTTCCATTTGCCAATCTACTGATGTTTTGGTGGTAAGGCAGCTCCTTCTCCACCAAAACAACTGAGTATCGATCAATGAATGGAAAAAAAAAAAAAGTACAATCATACAGTAGTTAAGACAATTTTCCATTCGCCAGTCCACTGATATTTCAGTGGTAAGGCAGCTCCCTCTCCACAAAAACAACAAAGGATCAATCCCTGGTGGAAGCTCTATTGTTTAGGAACTTGGGGGGTGGGGTGTTGAGGAAAAAAAAAATTAGGACATTTTTTCATGTAGATGAGTGCTAGTAACAGGTAGTGACCAGATATCATATTCCTTTTTTCCCAATTGATAACAAACAAATTATATTAAAAGATGGAAAAAAGATACAAACGACACTAACAGATTAGCCAAATGCTATGAAAGCATTATACCAAACCAAAAAAAGAAAAAAGAAAACTGCAGTGTAGAAGAAATAAAAGGAGAAGACACATCCATTGTTTGGCCAAGGAATCCGCCATTCCCTTAGCTTCATGCCTGATATGCTTGAACTCAACTTGGATCAAAAGACAACACTCAGATTTCATGAACATAGAAATGGAATGTCCAAGGACCAACTCCAGAAAAGGAGACCCAAGAAACTGCATTTGCTTAATCACTCATCCAAATATCATATTCTATCAAAAAGTGACAAAGTGATAGCCAATTAACACCCATTACGCACTTCTTCTTTTTTATCCTTGTTTGGCTAGTCGTGGCACTTGCCTCATTGGCAAGCTCTTTCTTCATTTTAACATAACCACCCGTGTTGAAACCGTGGTCCTCTCCGTGACAGGAGCAGTGCCTTACCACTGCTCCAATAATGGATTGGTGCCATTACGCACTTTCCTTACCACTTATACTATATACAGGTACACCACGTACACTATATATACAGGTACAGTTCTCCAAATATAATAGCAATAACAGTATAACAATGTAGCTGGCTCATGATTCAATTTGTTCAACATTGTTGCATTTCAGTCATGTCAGTTATCTATAAATGACAACAGAGAACATCAACCTTACCAATGGAGCCGGGCTAACAATATTGTGTAGTAAGTAGATCATCACTTATGACATGCACGGTAGATTTTATGATATTTAACACGATGATGAGCTATAGTATGAATTCTTTTTCACATACTCTGGGGGTTATGCTTCAAAGCTTGCTTGGGGACGAGAAGTCCCAAAGCCACTCCAGGGCTCAAGTCAAAAGCATAATTGCATCTAGGGCATGCATGCATGAGTAATAGCTGAAATATTTATAAATTTATTTATACAATATCACCATATGAGGCATCTTTATGGAAGGGTAAGTATTTTTCTTTCCGTGGAAGGATCGCCTTAATTAAAGCGGCCTTATCAAATCTTCCAATCTATTTCATGTCTCTCTTTAAATGCCCAGTGGAGGTAATCAAATGCATTAAGAAGTTGCAAAGAGATTTCTTATGGATCGGAAATGACAAAAAGAAGAAGTTCCACTTGATAAAATGGTCCAACGTCTGCAAGTACAAAGAAGATGGGGGATTGGGAATTAGAGCCATGAAGGAGATGAATCTAGCACTTCTTGGCAAATGGTTATGGAGAATTGGGGATGGATCAGAAGCCTTACAGAAAAAGATAATCTTTTCAAAATATGACATTTCCATGGATGGGTGGCAAGTTAGAGATCCTATGCCACGATACTCTAGCATATGTAAAGGTATTCTTGCATCAAAGGAGATGTTTTTTAAACAAATAGATACCACATTGGAAAAGGTGACAAAGTCTTCTTTTGGACAGATCTCTGAGTGGGTGAGACCCCCCTAGCAATTTCCTTTCCAAACTTATTCAACTGTGCTACCAACCAAAACACCAAAGTCATCAATTACCCGGAGAGGATTGACGATCGGGTAGTTTGAGATACCATTTTTAGAAGAAATCTGAATGAGGTGGAGGCGGCTCAATTTAGAGAGATGATGAGGCTTATTGGCAACGTTTTCATTCCTAAAAATGGGATAGGTAGAAGGGCATGGACAGCCTCTACAAATGGGATGTTTTCAGTTGCTTCTCTATCTTTATCCATGACTACAGAGGCAATGGTGTCACATCCACAGATGGCCACACTCCACCTAGGGTCATTGCATTTGGATGGTCAGCGCTACTTGGTGGAATCCTAACGATGGACAATCTGAGGCAAAGAAGAGCATTGGTGGTTAATGCATGTCTGATGTTTGGACAAGGAATACATCGATCACCCATTGCTCAATTGTAAAACGGCACAGTACATCCAGGAGGCAACTTTGGGTGGTTTCAGTGTTGCGGGCCTCTTCCTATTTAAGTATTGGAGAATGGGAGTGGGATCAAAAAGAGGAAAGATGATGGAACCTCTCCTTTATGGCAGTTCTGTGTTCTATTTGGAAAGAAAGATATAGAAGATGCTTTGAATGATTATCTTCCAATGATTATCAAATAGGGGAGAAAGTTAAACAGCGGGTGGCCATTTGGGCTCAGTCCTCATTACCACTCTTCAAGGGCATTTCAGCAAACTCCATCATACATCATTGTAAGGAAGTGGCATTCTCACATTCGCATAAATCCTCCAAAGTGTATAGCTGGATGACTCCACCAACTGGTGCATTGAAACTGAATTTTGATGGAAGTGGTCAAGGCAATCTGGGAATGGTGGGCGTAGGGGGTGTTTTCCGTAACCATCAATGAATCGCCATGTTATCATACTCTATCCAGCTGATCTATGCTCAATTAACAAAGCTGAAGTATTATCTCTGAACATTGGGCTGAGAGAAGCTTTGAGATTCAACCCTCAGCTATTGGTGATTGAAGGGGACTCTTCATGTGCAATAAAGTGGGCATCTCAACCATCTACCACTCCCTAGTACCTTGCAAATATCATAGAAGAGGTGATAGAGAACTCCAAGAATGTGGACATCTCGTTCCATCTAATCAAAGCGTTGTGCCAACTCGGAAGCGGATCGCCTAGCGAAAGAGGGAGTATCCATACCTTCTTTGCTTGTTGTTACTGATTGTAAATATGTTCTTTTTTCCTCGGGTTGAGCCTGAATTTTTGGGGGTTATCACCCCTTCCTCCATCGGGATGATTGGTTTGCCCTCTTTTGGGGGCTTTTTTGTTTTCAGTATAGTTCTCTTATACCGTAAAATTTTGGTGAAATGAATAATAATCTTTTCAAAATAAAAATAAAAATTTTGCACTTAGTCACGCCCCATATCAGGGGTGTATGCCCCCAACAACACATCCTGTTTTTAAGAAAAAGTAGTAGTTCGGTTGTTCTTTTTTTTTTCTTTTTAATTGACTTCTTTGCTTAAGTCAATCATAATTGACTCATTAAAAGGCTTAAGCACTCCAAATGCAACAGTTTTTATTTATATTAGTATATATTCTATAGCCTATGTAATTTTTTATTAATTAAAAAGAGTCTAATTGTGTGGGTTAGCCTCATAAATTGAACTGCCACCTCAAGCTTTGGGTAACTGGAACGCTTTGCCTCAAAGTTTTAGAACGTTACCATTAATTAGCCTTGAGTTTTGGTAATTTACATCAATGATCTTTGATGTCAATCAATACCAATGATTTGATTCGTAACAATTTAGCTAGACTTTGCCACAATAGTAACTTGGACTGGGAAAACAGAAATTTAAGAGAGAAATAGTGTAACATCCAATGCCCAATAGATATTATTAGATGGAAGGATGTACAATTCTTGGTTATAGCACATTAGTTTATCTAGTCCATCAGATCAATGGTTCAATTATTTAAACCTAATCATTGTGCTACTGCGAACTCCGGCCATAATGTAAATAATGGAGAATGATTTAAGAATTTCCACGTTACCAGTCAGTAAAAATATAGTAAACATTTTAAACGTCAACCTAACCATAAAAAAACTAAAACTGAAAGAAAGAGCAATTCGGGGTCATGGGCCACCTGACCCATCAAGACATGTCATATCTGGATGTGCCCATTCCATAGGATTAGAAAAAAAAATGCATGAGGAGTCAGGCCCACAAGTTGTAAGAAAGATAAGTTACAATTAGCCCACCAGAATGTGCATCATGCATAAGTGAGGTCCTAAACCAACATGAAAAGAAAATCACATTGGGGTGGATCTAAGACCTAAGAGGATGGGAGAGGATGGGAGAGGATTTAAAAAACAAAACAAAACAAACAGCGCATTCAAAATGTTTAAAGATTTCAACAAGCTCAATGATAAATATTTCAAAGACAAAAGGCATCAACCTACCAATTCCCATCTCTAGAAGTATCTCCTCCTGGATTGCAGTGGTTATAGCAACTGCTTCCTGCACCACAAGAAACATCCTCAAACCATTTAAACAAAATACTTCATGCATGTCAACCCCAATCAACTGAGATGAGATCACACATGCCGGAGCGGAACATGTGTATCACATCAAAGCCATCCATCAAGCTGGGGCCCATCATGTAGAAGATAATGGGCCCTGTAAAACAAGGCTTAGGCCCAGCCCATCAAGGCCATATACAGCCTGTATATAGTTCCACGTGTGGGATCTAGTTTATGCTAATTTGTCTCATATTACTTCCATGTATAGACTAGGAGATATTGTTTACTATTCTGATTGTATTATTAGCATGTTTAGAGCCCTTGATTAGGGTATAATGAGATTATAAATTAACAGATGATCCTCCCATTGAGGTATCAGTTTCTCTCCAACTTTCGTCTCCTTCTTCCTTCTCTCATTGCATATTATTTCATGGTATCAGAGCATAGGTTGTGATCAATCCATCTTCTGTCATTGATCAAACTCTTCTTATTGGCGTGGATCTTCCCTCTCCATTGCTGCTGACATTACTGATAATAGTGTCTGACGTGCCTTTGATCAAACTGTGGCCCACCACTGATCAACTTCCTATCACCAAGCACCCTCCACAGTTGTGTTCGCCAGGTCTTCAGGGTTATTGTAAGGATTTTTCTGGAATTTTTCATCACCATCTGAGGTAGGTTTTATCATCTTCTTCCTCAGTCGTTTTTGACACATTATTGTCAGAAAGTTTTCATCTCCACCGTCCAGATTTGTGGATCCTTATCCGATACTCATCAGATTTGGACTAGAGGAAGTACATTTGAACTCCTTCAAGAGTTTCAAACTTGATTTGAGATTAGATGACCCTGTGGGGCCCACGCACAGATCCTGCACCAAAAATCATGGTCGCCTGGCTCTGTCTGGGATAAATTTCTGCACTATTTTTGTTTTCTGTTGCTGGATTCCTCATCAGATCAAGACAGTGCAATCTTCCTGCTGTATTAGCAGATTTATAGCAGATCAATATCAGCTCTACCTTCTGTTTTGTTGATCTGAGGGCTGGTCTCTTTTTGCACTACTGTTTTGCACTCTTTTGTGTACCGTTGGATGCCTCTGTTACTTCTCTGATCTCTTCTACTATTGCTGTTGTATGCTGTTGATGCTGCTTATGACTGATTAAATACTGTTCAGTGCTGGTTACTGCTCTGATTCTGCTGTATTAAGCCTTTTTATAGCAAATCAGAACACCTTTTTGGTTGGTTTGGGTGGTGCTCTCTTTCTTTTTCTGCTGTTTTGCTTTGTTATCTACTACATTCTTACAAATGGAAAAGTACGATGTCATCCCAATTAAGTTCAACGGACAGAATTATATGTCCTGGTCCTTCCACTTGAGGAACTTTGTTGAAGGACAAGGTCTTTTTGGTTATCTTGATGGATCAATAACCAAACCTCAGATTACAAGCACTTCCGACTCAAAAGGCCTAGCCACCTGGTCCAAAGAAAATGCGAAAGTCATCACTTGGATCCTTAACTCTATTGATCCCTCTCTTGCTGTGGCCCTTCAAGCCTACACCACCGCAGCTAATATGTGGGCTCATCTGAAGAAAGTCTACCATCAAACAAATAAAGCCCGGAAATTTCATCTGGATAGTGAAATTGCCAGATACAGTCAAGGGGATAAAACTGTGCAGGAATACTTTAATGGTTTCCTCACCTTGTGGACTGAAAGGGATTCCATGCTGATCCAAACGGTCTCTTCTGGATTTCTATCTGAGGCTCTCCAGTTACAAGAAGAAACTCATATCAGCCAGTTTCTTATGAATCTCCGACCTGAATTTGAATCTGTTCGGTCTGCACTTATGAATAGGGAGAATACTGCTAATCTTGATACTTGCCTCCAAGAAGTCCTTCGCGAAGAACTTCGTCTCACTTCACAGCGCACTATTCTGGAAGCACCTGAAGCACCCAAAGCCTTCCTTGCGCCTCTTCCTGCTGACTCGGCTCTTCTGGCAACTCCAAAGCAGACTCAATGTTATGAATGCAAAGGCTTCGGACATATTGCCAAAAATTGTCGCAAGAAATTGGTTTGCAGATATTGCAAACGGACAGGTCATGTGATTGATGAATGTCGAAGCCTGCAGAGACGGAATGAGACACAGCCTAAGAAGCCTCCCTCCCATATGCCAAGACAGAATGTTCCATCCGCTTTTCAGGCTCAAGCGCCCTTATCAGATACAGGCAGCACTTCCTCCGGAGCTATATCCATGACTCCTGCTCAGATTCAAGAGCTGATCCAGAGCACAGTCACTTCTGCATATGCGTCTATGGGCTTCTCTGGTGGTCGGTATCAACCTCATTCTCATATAGCATCTCCTGCCTTTCATTCTTCTGCATCTCTTTCTTCTTCTATCACCACTTCTACCTGGTTTTTAGACTCAGGAGCCTTAAATCATATGACATCTGTAGAACATAGCTTTACAGATTCCCACCCTTATCTTGGAAAAGAAAAAATTACCACTGCTAATGGTGATCAACTACTCATTTCTGGAGTTGGTACCATTACTTTATCTAGTGTCACTGGCCAGCCCATCACCCTTTCCAATGTCTACTTTGTTCCAAAATTATCGGCCAATCTACTTTCTGTAGGACAACTTATTGATGAGGGCTATCTTGTTTACTTTTCTTCTTCTGGTTGTGTCATACAGGGGCGACAAACTGGGAAGGTGATCGCGACGGGGAGTAAACATGGGCGCCTGTTTTTGCTGGACATTGGACATCATTCCTTCTTTGCTTCTTCTTCTAATAATTTCAAAAATTTGTGGACGGTTTGGCATAAACGTCTTGGTCATGTGAACAATGCCAATTTAATTTCTTTGTTTAAACTTGGTTGCTTGGACTCTTCAATTGATAATAAAATAATGTCTTCTTTATCTCAATCAAAATGTGAAACTTGTTGTTTAAGTAAGAGTCATATTTTGCCATTTTCTGTTCATAACTCTCGTTCATTAGAATCATTTGATATCATTCACACTGATGTTTGGGGCATTGCTCCTACCTTGAGTAGGTCAGGATTCAAGTACTATGTGACATTTATTGATGATCATTCCCGTTATACTTGGATTTATTTCATGCGTTTAAAATCTGAAGTGTTTTCTATTTTTCAAAGATTCTATAACATGGTACACACTCAGTTTAAGAAAGATATCAAGATCCTTAGATCCGATTCTGGCGGAGAATACTTGTCTCATGAATTCTCTGCTTTCCTTTCTGATAAAGGAATTCTTCATCAAAAATCTTGTCCGCACACTCCCCAGCAGAATGGAATTGCGGAGAGAAAGAACAGACATATTCTTGAAACTGTTCGCACCCTTTTACTTGCATCTTTAGTTCCTCCAGAATTTTGGTGTGATGCTGCACAGACTGCGGTATATCTGATTAATCGTCTTCCCAGTGTTGTTCTCGGCAAAACTACTCCTTATGGAGTTCTCTTTGAACATCCACCTTTATACTCTCACTTACGTGTGTTTGGTTGCTTGTGCTTTGTTCATCTTCCACCGACTGAACGCACTAAGCTATCCCCACAGGCTGCCAAATGCATCTTTCTTGGCTATAGTTCTGAACACAAAGGGTTCTTGTGTTATGATCGGTTTGAAAAACGCATGCGGATCTCTCGTAATGTGATATTCCTGGAACATATTCCTTTCTTTTCATTACGTTTAGATCATCATCCCATTGCTGTGTCCTATTTGCCACAATTCCCGGAGTCTGATACTCCATCACCTGCTCTCAAGGTCTATGTCCGGCGTAACAAGGTTCCTCCTGTGGTGCCTCCCTCTCCTGATCATCTCCCAGTGCCGCCTACTGCTCCTACAGGTAACCATGCTCCTTCTGATAATCGCCTCTCTCTGCGACGATCTAATCGTCTTTCCATTGCCCCTAACCGTTATGGCTTTCCTGCTCTCTTTTCATCCTTAGATGGTACTTCTATACCCACCTCATATTCACAGGCCTCGAAGATTGCGTATTGGCAGGATGCTATGAATGAGGAATTGCTCGCTCTCGAAGCTAATCATACATGGGACTTGGTACCGACTCCTGAAGGCGCCTCTGTGATTGGCAGCAAATGGATATACTCCATCAAAGTTCACTCCGATGGGAGTCTTGATCGCTACAAGGCTCGATTGGTTGCACAGGGCTATAAACAGGAGTATGGAATCGACTATGAGGAGACATTTGCACCAGTGGCTAAAATGACCACCGTTCGTACTCTCCTCTATGTTGCTGCAGCACGTAACTGGCCTCTGTGGCAAATGGATGTCAAAAATGCATTTCTTCATGGCGAATTGCAAGAGACTGTTTACTTAAAGCCTCCTCCCGGATATGCATGTCCTCCTCAGCATGTTTGCAAGTTGCGGAAATCTTTGTATGGACTTAAGCAAGCTCCCAGAGCGTGGTTTGATAAATTCCGGACTGCAATTCTTCAAGCTGGATTTCGTCAAAGTCATTCGGATAGCTCCCTGTTTCTTCGATGGACAACGAAGGGCTACACGTTCCTTTTAGTCTATGTTGATGATATGATTATCAGTGGCAATGATAGTGCTGGTGTTACGGATCTCAAACATCATCTCACTCGACACTTCAGAATGAAGGATCTTGGACCTCTCACCTACTTTCTGGGGCTGGAATTCTTGCGTAGCAAATCTGGCATTCGGGTTCATCAGCGGAAATATGCTACAGATTTGATCACTTCGGCAAGACTTGATGATGCTCACACTTGTGATACACCTATGGAGTTAAACAGCAAGATCAGTGCGGATGATGGCCTTCCCCTGGATGATCCCTCTGTTTTCGGCGGATAGTTGGTAGTTTGCTCTACTTAACTATGACTCGCCCGGATATCTCTCATGCCGTTCATACGGTTAGCCAGTTTGTGAGCAATCCTCACAAACCTCACCTTGCTGCTGCCTTGCGCATACTTCGCTATGTCAAAGGCACCCTTAATCATGGTCTCTTCTACCCTTCGGGCGCTTCCTTACACTTATCCGCTTATGCAGATGCTGACTGGGCTGGTTGCCCCGATTCTCGGCGATCTACCACTGGTTGGTGTATGTTTCTTGGAGACTCACTGATCTCATGGAAGTGCAAGAAGCAAACCACCGTCTCGAAATCTTCTGCTGAGGCAGAATATCGGGCCATGTCCTCCGCGAGTGCTGAAATCATCTGGCTACGCCGTCTTCTTTATGAATTCGGTGTCACTATTGGTAGTCCTACACCTCTTCATGGGGACAACACCAGTGCTACCCGAATTGCAAACAATCCGGTCTTTCATGAAAGAACGAAGCATATTGAGATTGATTGCCACTTCATCCGTCAGCATGTTGTTACTGAAAAGATAACTCTGCCTCATGTCTCTACTCTTAACCAGTTGGCGGATGTCTTCACAAAAGCTCTTCCCAAAACGCGTCATCATGATCTCACTAGCAAATTTATGTTTTCTGCCTTACCACATCAATTTGAGGGGGAGTGTAGAAGATAATGGGCCCTGTAAAACAAGGCTTAGGCCCAGCCCATCAAGGCCATATACAGCCTGTATATAGTTCCACGTGTGGGATCTAGTTTATGCTAATTTGTCTCATATTACTTCCATGTATAGACTAGGAGATATTGTTTACTATTCTGATTGTATTATTAGCATGTTTAGAGCCCTTGATTAGGGTATAATGAGATTATAAATTAACAGATGATCCTCCCATTGAGGTATCAGTTTCTCTCCAACTTTCGTCTCCTTCTTCCTTCTCTCATTGCATATTATTTCACATCATTCATCCGTTCAAAAAAAGTCCACTTTACTCAAGTTGACTCATATCTAAAAAAGGTCTACTAAGTGTCTAAAAACGGCCAACAAGAGTTTTGGGCCAGAGCATCTAAACACAAGGCCCACCTAATGTAGAGCTCATCATCAATCACATGTACCAGCATGTGAACAGTAGAATGGGATCTAGCATCTTGTTGATTAGGTTATTTTTCTTTGATGAATAGTTGGAACTATAATCAACACAATAGCTGTAGCTAAAAGTGTTCGTGTATTTAGGATGCATTCGCAATGGAATGGAAGGATGCATTAATTAATTTATCAAGAACCAGATTGTCAAACATGTTAATTCTTGTTGAATAAACACTTTAAAAACCATAAACACCTCCATGTCCAACCAATTCTGCCACACTTAGGATGCAACACAAAGACAACTACACATTGATTAACTCATTCATTAGTAACAGAGACCGCTGTTCCTTTTCTTTTTAGGGAACAATGATTTTTATTAAGATAAAATGAGAAGCAAAAAAAAAAAAAGTCTATGCCTAATGTCCAAGAAGATAAGCAACTAGCCGAAGCTAAGAAGCAAATACAAAGAAGCCAATGACTCAATACATGTCCAAAACTAAGTTGGGGTGCAAAACACCGTCCTTAGCTTAAGAATCTGCTGCATCTTTGACTTCCTTGGAGCATGAGA
Organism: Cinnamomum chago; assembly: GCA_038049695.1. NCBI lineage: Eukaryota > Viridiplantae > Streptophyta > Magnoliopsida > Laurales > Lauraceae > Cinnamomum > Cinnamomum chago. The sequence goes on along the minus strand of CP142453.1, from coordinate 39,303,318 downwards.
GAAAGCCGCTGGTATTCGATCAGTAAGTCTCATGCTTCAAAATATCATATCAGCCACATATGATTTATTTTTTATTGATGACATTTCTGCAAATCTATCGGTCTCCCTTTTTTTTTCCTTATGTTTACCCCCCCCCCCCCCCCCCCCCCCCCCTCTCTCTCCAAAAAAAAGAAAAAAACAAATCAGTGCTGTTACCTAGGGATCGGAAGCGTTACTCAGACTTCAGCTCGGGTTTAATTCATAAAGGTTAGAACAGACTTGTTTTTTACCAATATACGTAACAGTGGCCAATTTCAAATCTAATCTAGGGAGATATTATAATTTCTTCAAACGTTTCATGTATTTGCCCGAATTTATGAAACCTCTTTTTATAAAAATGCCACTAATACATGCATGTGTAAAAGTGACTTAGATATGAATCTAGATTGTTTATTTGTCTTACATGTAGTGATTTTGGGTCAAGATTTGTTAATATTTTCCTCTTTTTCTTGTTAAATTCTCACACTCCCAGATAGATTCTCTTCAGTTTTATAAAGTTTTCTTTTCCAACTCTTTACATGCAAATCAAAATACCATTGGGTTGACACAATGTAATCAATCTATTACGCAATAAATTTTCTAATGGTTATTGATTAAAGATATTTACTTTATCTGCATAATATAAGGTTTTTATCATAACACTACTACAACTGTTTCAAAAAAAAAATCGCACACAGTAAGTATAAACGAATTGAATGGTTTCTTATGAAACAGAAATACAAGATATATATGAATTTGGAGGAGTGATAAATTACTATATAATGTGCTATAATGGAAAACAATTAGATTCAAGCATTTTTCAATATTTTGGATTATTGGAATTTTTTTTATCTTTTTGAACAAAAAAATAAAAATTCACATTGCAACAAGACGAGATGGCCACTATGGCTGCAAGTTATTGGTTTTCAAGCTCACCCGCAACACCTACTATGACCACAATTAATCATGGAAGGTCTTTCATAGCAAAAGGAGCAATCCCTTTGGCCTAGTTTATAATACATGCTACACCGCCTTCGATATTAAGAAGAGAGCTACCAAGATTCAAGCCTCCCATACCCCAATCAAAAAAGGAACTCTACCTCTTTCATGGTCTTGAAACTCCCTCGGGGCTGAAAATGTGACTCAGCAGTCACAACACATCTCGGATAAAACCACCAATCCTGGCTGCCCCTATTACGGTGTTACCACAGTCACTAGTGTCAAAAAAGTTCAGCTTCTACCATCGATCTCATAGCAGGGATCAAGGAGTAGTAGCATGATTTTAAGGCTTAACTTCTTCAATCACCTCAACTCAACATCAGTCTAGAATCTTTTTCAAAAATACTACGTGATTCATGTCCAACATTGTGGTCCACCTCATGATTGGGAAAGTAATAGAACTATGGTTGAAAGTGCTCTATTTGCACATTTCATTGAAACCAACACCATTTCTACATGCCACTACCTCATTACAAAAGTCCAGATTATTGGCTCTCTGGCAATGTTCAAAAAGTAAACCAACATGGTTGAAAATGGCGATTGAAGTGGGTGTCGCAAAATGATCCTAAAAACCAATATGTTGATGTTTACATCATCTTGGCCCATCGTGGCATTAACTTCTATCCCCAAAAAAATCCAGAAAAAATCTAAAATAATGGAAAATGCTAAATTCTTTATTAGGAAACATTCTAGTTATTTATTGATCCCCCAAATTAGTATACATCTTCTATCACTATTTTATTAAAAATTGTTCACTTAGTTTAAATTTAATGGTTGAGTGATTTTATTATTTTTTAATATTAACATTCATTGAAAAAGCTGAACAGTACAAGAGAGAAATACTTAAAAGCCCAAAGCAAAGCACAAAAAAAAACCCTTTAGCCCCAGAAACCACACAACCCAAGCAGAGCGTGACTACACTAAACAAAAGACAAAAAGGAGCACAAACACCCAAAAGAGATAAGGGAACCTTCCCAAAAACAAACAACAGTCTGAGGCAAGGGTACCTCCCTAAGCAGATTTAAATCTATGGGGATTCCACTGAATTGTGGAAGGACCGAAACCCACGAAGCAACAGTGAATTTAAGTGCGGTAGGAATTTAATTATCAAAGCATAAAATTATGCAAATATTGTCAATAGCTTTTACCAATAATCATTCAATAAAAAAAGTTATACTTGATCAATTAATGACATTGAGTCAATCCAATAGCATTTTCTTTTGTGTCAAATGACGCTTCGGGTCTATTTCTTTCACAGAATTTCTTATGTGAATTTGTGATGTTGGGAATTCATAGACACGATGTGATGACTTGTCCCCTTGGCATTTGAAAATGCAATTTTTTTATTTTATTTTATTTTTTTGCTAGAATTTCAAATTCAAGCAACCTGAAAGTCCCAAATAGCCTTTGGAATTTTGACCTCTTAGGCATTTGTAAATCCTCCACCAAAGAGGAGGATTTAGGAATTCCAACCAGGGTATAGCTTTCGAAGAATTTACAAATTCTCCAAACATGATATCCCTGAATTCTACTAATGAAACTGGCCCTCAAGAGTTAAATAATACATAACCAGATAAGACTTAAGAAATCTACCTGATTGTGTGATTATATAGCAAACAAATGAAAAAAATATATATATATAAAAATAAAAAAAACTTGATGTAAGGCAACCAAATAATCTACAGTCAATACTAAGGGCACATTTGGAAACTCTAATTACATTAAGGTCTAAAGTAAAATCTCTAATTTTCAAGTTCTAGTTTACAGTTAGTCTGTTTGGAAAAATTATGAAAAAAAGCTCTTATTTCATGAAGTAATTGAGGCCCACCTTTAGAAATTGTGGTAATTGGGGCACGCCTTTTAAAAATTACAATGTAGAACCAACCACTTGAGTCATTTTGAAAATTTTATGAGGTTATTTTTTACCAAAAACTTAGCTAGAAAAGCTCTAAAAAATAAGCTGCCCCTCTTAGCTTATTTTTTGGGAAAAAGCTCTAATTTGTATCGAAACTCTAAAAATAGAAAATTAATTAGAGGTTTACCAAGTGCTCTAATATATACACAAGCTCTAAATCATAAAATAAGAGCTTATTTTTAGAGTTATCAAACACCCCCAAGTCACTCCAAGACATCCATCCATGTATTATAGGCATATATATATATATTTAAATATATATATATATAAGTTTCAGAGGGCGGGCCTTGGCGCAACGATAAGGTTGCTCCATTGCGACCTGGGCATCACAGATTCGAAACACGGAAATAGCCTCTCTGCTTGCGGGGGTAAGGCTGCGTACATCTGACCCTCCCCAGACCCCGCAATGGTGGGATCCTGATGCAGCGTAAGGAAGAGGAGAGTAGCCAACGGACTAATCTCCAAGCCAAAGGCTTAGGGATGGGGATCCATGCGATCCAAAACCGTCTTGGTCTCACACCACAGACAATTAACCAAGAGAAAACTCGAGGGAGAATTTTATTAATCAATAGAACTTGTCCCAAGGGCGGGATTACAATCCTTTACATAGACTTGCACTCTAACCTATTCTTGGAAACAAATCAAATTGAAATAATCTCAAAAAAAAAAGAAGATAAAACCTTCTAATTAATCTCATAAGTATCCCTAAAATTCAGCTAATACTTAGATAGATACTCCTACATGATTTGAAGATCTTTTTGTGGGCTTGGGCCAAGTGGATTGGCCAATCATGGATCTGGCCTGCATCAGATCCTCGTGCACTGGGCTGCCCTTTTATATATATATATATATATATATATATATATATATATATATATAAGTTTCATAAATACAGGTAAATACATGAAAACTTTGAAAAACAAAACAAAAACTATGAAATCTTCTTAGATTTGGTTTGAAATCCCTAACTCCTTTATATACTTGTCAAAGAAAAATACAGTACTGACACATCTAACCAACATAAAGAAAATCCAAAAACAAAGGAGTACACTCAATACATTTAGGCATCTAACATAAGTTAAAATCAACATAATGCTTTTGATTGTGTGGAAACAACACTATTTCATTCTTTAAAAAATAAATAAAATAAGGAAGAGAGGAATCTAGAGATGAGAACAAATGTATTTGCAATATGCAAATACACTAAAGAAGGCAAATGAAACCTTACAAGAGGCAGCCATCCACATTTTGAAATTATCAGGTGATAATTAATATGATAAATCCATGAAATACTTCTACACACTCCTATACCAGTACAGTATCAAAATAATGTATCAGTATCAATGAAGACAATCGGCCTCTACATTACTATTTTAAACCATGTAAAGTCCCCAACAATATCATTTACAGACAAGGTATGGTATGACATGTCAACCATGGATGCCAGCAATATACTCCTCAAAAGGTTGTGGATCTACGATAGAGATGTGACCTACTAAGCAAAAGGCAAATACTTAATCATTTGAGAAAGATAGCTTAGAGATCACATTGTGCCCGATGAAGAAGTTACCACATGAAAGCTCCTCCAAAGCACATTCAATGCCAGTATTCACTCAAAAGGATTGAAGAGCTTCATAGACTCTGGAAGAATGGTGCAAACAAAGGGCGCAAAGGGCTCCATGTAGGGCCCATGACAACTTACAACAGAAGGAAAAATACCCCAAGGGGATTTACCCTACTTGTGCAAATCCCACTTTCGGCCAGGTTTCTTTTGGAGTTTTCTAAATTGCTAAGGCTATTTAATGCTTACCTATTATTTAGGACTTAATTTTCTCTTTTAGTCTTTCTTTATGTGTTTCATTTAGGATTCTGAAGACTTGAGAGAATTGGAGAAAACCCACTCAAGGATAAGATTAGCACGAGGTTATGGTTATTTATAAATTCACACTAAATACCAATGTGAGGCATTCAGCCAGGGAGGTGTTGAAGATTTAATTATATTTTATGGTATATTCTAAAAAAGCTTGTGTAAGGCTGGTTTATGCATATTCTGTGTGAAAACTGGGTGTGAGGCGTGAATTAATCCCTTCCTTTTTCTTATTTCCATCTTCTTCTTTTCTGCTACCTTACCCACTGTGCTGAACTTATGCTGGATTGAGGCATTGAGTGGCTGCGACTCTGCTTTAAGTTTTCCCTTGTTTTCAAACCAAGAAAAGACTGGTATCATATATGTTCTTTCAGACAATGCACTGCTAGTCCTACATCAACTCGGACTGGTTTCCATCGGATTCTGCTGCAGGTTCAGTAGCCTCATTTAAATGACTATTGTCAACAACAATCATCTTAGTGGGCTACTGATTATTAAGTTATTGCTTTGTTAATCCTGCACTGAAGTGATCTGAAGTGGGCTTTTACGATTAATTAGAATCAGAAGTGCATTCAGATTTGGATCAGATTTAAACTAGCAAATCTTGGCATAATAGACTTTGGGATGGTTCTGCACGCTTGTCATTTCTCTAATCTGAATTGATACCTATCTTTTTGTTCAGAGTTATATATTTATCATAGGGACATTCATATATCCTTTCGCATATTCAATTGCATCTTTATACAGTTCATTTCAATGAAAAGGAGACTCAATTTTCTAAAGGAGTTCTCATGGCGAGATCCAATGAACAATACTGCCATAAGAAGCAAAAAAAAAAAAAAGTCATTATGGAGTGAAATTTTTACTACAAATGTTTTCAATCTGAAGCATGATCAAATAAGCCATACCCATGGAAGCATTCAACATTGAACCACATTCAAAGATTTAAACGAAAGAAATTAAAATATAAAAAAAAAAAAAAAAAAGTTCATAACCGAGCTAGATACAATGGAAACACCCATTTGATCTAGAACCCAAAGAAAAATCAATTTGAAAAAGAATAAATGTGAAAAGACAAGATCTAATGAACAATAACCGTTAAAACTATGCACCAGAAAATGCAATCCTAATAATAATAAAATAAAATAAAAAAAGGATCTCAACTGGAATCTAACTAAATCAAACCCCCAAAAAAAAAATTTAAAAATCATTAAATCATGCATTAAGTAATAATAATCTCATTAGGAAAAAGATATTACAAGTATGAGGAAGTTTTGTTCACCTGTTTGTCCTTGACACCATCTGAAATTCTTTTCTTCACATCTGATGCAGGATGAGATAAATCAAAACCAAAAAATAGAAATGCAAATAACAGACAGAGGAGAGAGAGAGAGAGAGAGACCTGGTTGGGAGGTGAGAAAAGAAAAACGATTGAAGAGATGGATAAGCTGCTCTCTGGAGAGCATTCCTGTGGCCTGCAGTGGAGATACGGGACTACCAAAGCTGGGTAGAGCAGAGGAAGATGACATTTTTTTTTTCCTTTTGCCCAGATGAATGTGGAAATTGGAAAATGGGAATCGGGAGAGGAGAATCGGCTTCTACAGTCACTGGCCACTGACCAGCAGCCTGTTTAAGTGTCTCTTCCTTTCTGTACCAGAGAAAAGAAGACGTGGGGGAGGGAAGATGGGAGCTTAACCCTATGTTTTGGGAAGTGGGGAGGGGAGGGGGAATTTGAGGGGAAAGGAAAATGAAGGGGAGGGGATGGATAATTTTCCCTCCTTTTGTCTGGAAAGTTATAAGTATGAAGAAGAAAAGTGAAAAAGTAGAGTTTTATTTGTTTATAAAATAGAGCGAAAATTACCATTTTGTCCTTACTTTTATAAAAACTTTAAAATTATATTTTATAGACAAATGGCAGTTTTGTAATTTTTCAACTTTTCCCCTCCTTTCCCCCATTTTCCCCTCGGTTTTGGGGGGGAAATTTTTTCACCTATTTTCCCCTTCCCCCCTCCCCACATTTTCCCTCCCCCCTTTCCCAAACACCCTCTAAGAAACTTTTCCCCCACTTTCCCTTCTTTTTTTTCCTCCCCCCCCCCCCCCCCCCTCCAAATGTTAAACTGATGTGATGTGAGATCATGGGAATTGGGATGACAAAGATTGTGAAAGGGCGACGGTGATTAGAGATAAGGTGGGCCCCACATTTGGAGGATAACATTTTTCCTCTTTAGGTTCACAAGAATCACACTTGAATCGTGGCCCCCCGATGGGACGGTTCCTCCCTCTTTTGGAGTTAAAGGTCTTGTTATCGACTCTGATTCCCCATCTTCAAGGTTGAGTCCACTTGTGCTACCTTCAGGGGCCACTGGTGTTTTACCCAGCCTCTCTCTGGGCTAGAAGGACAAGTCCAGTCCAAAGGGTTGGGAACCCTAGTTAGCAAAAAAAAATTGTAACCAGAGATGAGATCCACTATCCATGTTATCTAGGGCTGTCAAAATACCACATGACCCGTTAACAAGACACGAACCCACACGATATTAACGGGTCCGGGTGGGCTCTTAATGGGTTCGGGTCATGAATGGGTCAAACCCGGTAACATGTTAAGTAAACGGGTCGTATACGAATTAAACCAAAAACCCATTAACAACCCGCTTAACTCGTTAAAAAAAAAAATTTTAGTCCCTAAGTGTAACTAGAATTAATTTATATTCATAAAGAAGAAATTGAAATTTATTATTTTATAGTGGGGTTTTAGATGGGATCCACTCGAGATCCTCACTTATAGTTTCGTGTGGCTTATATATTTTTCTCCTTATATATTTTTGTATGGATTTTCTTTTAATTTTCAAAATTACTTAATTATTATCGGGTTAACGTTGGGTCGTGTAACCTATTAAATTAACGGGTCGTATTTGGATTGGATCTTCTGACCCATTAAGTTAACGGGTCGTGTGCAGGTTGAGTTGATTTTAACACGAATTCATTAAACCGTAACCCCAAATCGTTAACACGACACAATTAATAGCCCTAATGCTATCCCAGACACAACCTCAATCCATCTTCAGGAACTCAATGTTGAGTCCACTTGTGCTACTCCTGAAGGCCACGGGGGTTCTACCCGGCTTCTCTCTGGGACCAGAGGGATTAGTCCAACCCAATGGATTGGGGAACCCTAGTTAGCGGAAAAAAAAAATTTGTAGCAAGGGATGAGATCCACCATCCATGCGATCCTAGACACAACCTCAATTACTAAAACAGCTAGATGCACCCAACTTTGCCTGGTAACGAACCTGTACCCATATCCTAATTTGAATTGAACTCAAGGTCCGTGCCTCGACCCAAATCCGAGAGGGTCTATCTGGGCCCAAACCCATATCCTAGTTTTCACACTTTCACAAGCTTTATGAGAGGTAAAAAGTTAAGTCACTTTTGGGATCGTGTGATCCATTAGGACATGTTTGACACTTAACTAAGTTAAAGTGAAGTGAAGTGAATCTAGACAAGAATTGACAATGGTCATATCAAAAGTACATAATTTCAACATTCCCTCCATCTTTTTAAAAAAAAAGTCAAAAAAGCAATCTCATTTTTCTACTAAAAGACAAAAAAACTCCACTTTCCTATACAAAAAGTCAAAAAGATTCTATACCAAACAACTAAAAATAAAACATCATCAAAACACATTATATTTTATTCTCTTTTGATTTGATACTTCACATCACCATACTTCAATTTACCATACATCCAAACAGGCCCTTAAGGTGCATGCCAATCATGGAGGTGCACACTGATAAAAGGTTTTCATTGTGGATTAGATTTTGGGAGAAATTCTTGCCAATTGGTTTAATGGATCAAATTTTAACAGTTTCTAATGTTACAATTTTAATGAAATCAAATTCACTAGTGAGTATAATTTGAATCAGCGAAAAATTAGGACAAGTGTCAATTCATGAGGAGTTAGTAACTGGATTAGATGGAAATTGGAAATCTGACCAGTGACCGCTGCCAATCCTCTCAAGATAAAATTTTTTCTTCTTTAATATAACAGTAGGCTGGATTATAATGGCCCACTAAGTTGGTCCAAAACTAAAATTGGGCTCAGCGTTCAGTACCAAGAAACACATATTGGATGATAGGTGGATCTTATGAAGTAAGAACCATGAGAAGTGCCTCTCAAATGAAGATTTCTAATATAATAAAATTGTATAATCTACGTCATGTACATATGTGTGTGTAATATACATTATGAACGCAGGCCTGGAGTTGGAAAAAAAAAATGGGTTTATCCGACCTGTGACCAATTTTTAATATTCAGGCCCATTGGGTATTCTCTTAAGTTAATAATAATTTATTTTGTATAATGAAATGGCATGGGCAACCTTGACCTGATCCCTTCATTCCTACTTGTATAGTCTTCACAACATGGGCCTCAAACATATTAGGGTTGAATTAAAATACCATTACCCGCTACATATCGATTTGGACCTGACCCGTATTGGTTTTCTGTGGTATTATTCTGAAACCTACCCGTATTGGTTTCCTATGGTATTTTGTCTCGAAGATCTCCATTATCGTGACAGATGGATCATGGGGATTGTAAAAGGCTAGCCCAGACAACTTTGAGCCTAGGTTTTGTTATAGACTGTGTGTCCTCAATCCAATGGATAAACCAAATCAAACCAAGTCTTTTTCCCACTAGGTGGGGTCGGCTATATGGATTTGACGACGCCAATCAAATTTGTTTAGGACAATGTCCTCCGTTAGATCCATGTAGGCAAGGTCATGTTTAATAGTTTCTTTCCAACTTCTCTTGGGTCTCCCTCTCCCTCTCCTACTCCGGGCAATCTCTATGCTTTCACACCTTTTAACAGGTGCCTCCGTTGGGCGCCTTTTAACATGGCCGAACCATCTCAGTCGATTTTCTCTCATTTTATCTTTAATCCGTGCTATTCTTACTTTGCCTCTAATCTCCTCATTCCTAATCCTATCTCTCCTTGTGATCCCGCACATCCATCTTAGCATTCTCATTTCCGCAACTTCCATCTTCTTAACATGATTATGCTTTACTGCCCAACACTCTGATCCATATAACAACGTTGGACGTATCGCCACCTTATAATACTTTCCTTTAACATTGAGGGGGACTTTCCGATCACACAAGACCCCCGAAGCACTCCTCAATTTGGTCCACCCGGCCTGAATCATGTGACTTACATCAGTATCAATTTCTCCATCCTGTTGCACCATAGATCCAAGGTTCCTAAAGTTTTCTTTCTCTATAATCTTTTGTGTGTCTAAACTTATTTCTAAGTTATCAGGTGTCTTACTTTGACTAAACTTGCATTCCATATATTCCGTCTTGCATCGACTTAGCCTAAACCCTTTTGTCTCTAACGTTTTCCTCCACAATTCTAGCTTAGCATTCACTCATTCTCTCGTCTCATCTACTAAAACAATGTCATCTGCAAATAGCATACACCACGACACCTCATCCTAAATATGTCTTGTAATCTCATCCATAACTAGGGCAAACAAGTACGGGCTTAACGCTGATCCTTGGTGTTGACCAATCATGATAAGAAACTCTTTAGTCTCTCTGCCAGTCGTTCTTATAGATGTCACGACTCTATTATACATATCTTTTATCGCCTCAATATATACGACACACACTCTTTTCTTTTCCAGTACTCTCCATAGAATCTCCCTAGGAACTCGGTCATAGGCCTTCTCTAAGTCAATGAACACCATATGTAAATCTCTCTGACCTTCTCTATACTGTTCCATTAACCTTCTCAGGAGAAAGATAGCCTCTATGGTTGATCTCCCAGGCATGAAACAAAACTGATTCTCTGAAATGTTTGTTGTTCTTCTTAGTCTTCTCTCAATAACTCTCTCCCATAATTTCAATGTATGGCTCATCAATTTAATCCCGCAGTAGTTCGCACAGTTCTGAATATCTCCTTTGTTCTTGTATATGGGTATAAGAATATTTTTCCTCCATGCATCAGGCATCTTCTTGCTCTTTAACACTACATTAAAAAACTTTGTCAACCAACTTAGGCCCTCCTCCCCCAAGCACCTCCAAACCTCAATAGGGATACCATCTGGCCCAACCGCTTTCCCATTCTTCATCATTTTCAATAATTCTTTAACTTCTTCCCTACTGATTCTCCTATAAAACATATGATCGATTCTTCCCTAGAAATGGTAAGTTGCCCCAATTGTATGTCACTACTACTGCTATCGTTAAATAACTTGTAGAAGTAGCTCTTCCAACGCTCCTTTATCTCCTCATCCTTTACTAATACATTTTCATCCTCATCCTTAATGCATTTAACTTGGTTTAAGTCCTTGGTCCGCCTATCTCTGGCTTTGGCAAGCTTGAATAGCTCTCTTTCGCCTTCCTTAGTGTCGAGTCGCCTATATAGCTCCTCAAAAGCCTTTGCATTTGCTTTACTAACTGCCTTTTTGGTTTCTCTTTTTGCTTCTTTATACCTCTCCAAGTTCGTTTCATTTCGATCCTTTTGCCAAGTTTTAAAACACTCTCTTTTAACTCTTATCTTGTCTTGGACGGCCTCACTCCACCACCATACCTCTTTCTGTGCCAGAACACCCCATTTGGATTCTCCTAAGACTTCTTTCCCTACCCTCCTAATACACTCTGCTACCTTATCCCACATATTATTTGCACTCTCATTTACCGCCCAAATGTCTTCCTCTAGTACTTTTTCCCTTAATGCTAGTTGATTATCACTTCTCAAGTTCCACCATTTAGTCCTTGAGCATCTATACAACTTCTTTTTTCTAGTCCACCTTTGTAGCTACACATCTATGATCAACAACCTATGTTGGGAAGTCAAGCTCTCCCCCGATATAACTTTGCAATCTTTACAAGCTAAGCGGTCTCTTTTCCTAGTTAAGAAGAAGTCAATCTGTGTCCTTGATGAGCCACTTTTATAAGTCACCAAATGTTCATCTCTCTTCCTAAAAAAGGTGTTAGTTACCATGAGACCATAAGCCACTGAAAACTCCAAAATATCCTTCCCTTCATTTCTATTACCGTATCCATGTCCCCCGTGTACTCCTATATATCCATCTACATCGCGTCCTACATGACCGTTCAAATCTCCTCCTATGAAGACCATCTCGCATTGGGGTATCTCTAGTAGCACTCCTTCCAAGTCTTCTCAAAACTTCTCCTTATGTCCATCTCCTAAGCCCACCTGGGGGGCATAAGCACTAATTACGTTCACTATCTCTTCTCCTAACACTAACTTAATTGCAATAATCATATCTCCACATCGCTTTACACTAACTATATCTTCCTTTAAGTCCTTGCTTACCACTATCCAACCCCATTCCTCGATCTATTAAGTCTCGTATACCATAACTTATACCCAGTCCTCTCAATCTCTTTAGCTTTCTGTCCCACCCACCTTGTCTCTTGCAAGCAAGCAATTGTGATTCGTCTCCTTTCCATTGTATCAACCACTTCCATAAGTTTCCCAGTTAGGCTCCCAATGTTCCAAGTACCTAATCTCAGCCTTCTATTTTGGACTAGCTTCCTTATCCCCCACACTCGCCCCAAGTGTGAGGACCCTTGCCTACTTAGCACTGCACCCGGGCGCCGATGCAGCGATCCTTGCTCACTTATCACTGTACTCGGACCATACAGCGCGTCGATAAGTAGGGGACGCCCCCACGAAATTTCATTAGGTCTCAAATCCATAAAGAAATCCGACTGAGTATTGTGCTGGCTGTTGACTACCTAACGTACAACCCTCCTCCTTTGTCCGGGCTTGAGACAGGCTATATTAAGGATACCCCAACATAGGCGGAGTTTCCTCAATCCAATGGATGATGATAATAAATTTATTTATCGTCTTCGTTGATTTGCAATATTATATTTTATTCATGAGATGAATGAGATTTTATTTTATGGTTGCACATAATTAATAGAAATTGACATGATTGTTCATCAGATAAACAAGAGCCACGAAGTATATTAAATGTGTTCCATATGTGTGAATGAGATTCACATTCAGGAGACATAGATCACAACTCTTATACTTGAAGTTTATTTCACAACTAGTGATGAGATGGGTTTCTCATATGAAAAAGGTTATAGCAATGCATTCACTTTGAAATAGTGTGTTTTGTCTCCACCGTCAAAGTGGAAGACTCTAGATTATTGTGATAGTACATTAGATGTATTGAATGACCATGAGTAACACTTTAAACCAAAGGGAGCTGCTATTGGCACACAAGAAATTTCCCTTCCCACGCACACATTTAAAAATAAAAAAATAAAAAAACTCTATGAAGTTACATTTTTGCCCGCCCACCCTCCTCCTCCTTTCTCTCCCCACACCTTCCTTCCACCTCCGGTGCTGCCCTGCACCGGCGACGGCCAACAACTCCAGCTTGGAACGGCAACGGATCCCTCTCCTCCCCTCCATTCCCTCCCTCTCCCTTTCTCTTGAGTTCTCCATCATTTGTTTGTCACCACTGCTGCATTTCCTCCCCTCTCTAAAATCCCTTTTTCAAGGAAAATCTTTTCACCCTCTCGCAAAGTAATTCCCCTCTTTCTTCTTCTTCTTGTTATAGCAATGTCTTCTCTGCAACTGCTTTCCTTGAAACCACAATCCTCTTCATATCCCTTCCTCTCTCCTCCTTCCATCTTCTCTAAAACCCTAAAACCCAAAACCCATCAACCCAAAAACCCACATCGTTTTGTCCTCCGGTGGAACCGGAAACCCCAGCTCTCAGGCCCCACACCCCGCGTCGTCATCATCACCTCCGGCAAGGGCGGCGTCAGATAGACCACCAACGTCGACCTCTCCCTCACCCGCCTTAGCTTCTCCGTCGTCACCATTGACGTCGCCGGTCCAGGTCAAAGGTGGAGACGGGGAGGGAGAGAAAGGGAAAAGGGATAGAGAAAACAGTAGGAGAGGGAATGGAGGGGAGGAGAGGGATCCGCCACCATCTCGGGCCAGAGCCAGTGGCCGCCGCCAGTGCAGGGTATTGCCGGAGGTGGAGGGAAGGTGAGGGCAGAGAAAGGAGGAGGGTGGGCAAAAATGTAACTTCATAGGATTTTTTTTTTTAAAATGTGTGTGTGGGAAGGGAGGTTTCTTGGGTGCCAATAGCATCTCCCTAAACCAAATATTGTCTCTAATTAAGAAAAGCTCTTATAATTTCCAAGCAATAGGCTCTCGATCATGAGAGAGTAATGGACTCAAGTTATCTGTTATACATTTACTTTAACTTACCAATGAGTGAGGCCAATTATAGGTCAACACCTCGGTATCTTAGGTAGATGGTAGTGAGACTGTAAGAATATATATTCTCAAGATGGAATCTGTCATCTAAAAGAGAAAATGTCCCTTTGTACTGATTAATGGAATTAATCGTCGATAAGTGCGCACCTGTCCTGATTAAGAGTTAATTGGATGGTATTGATAATCAATGTAATTAATTGAGTCGAAAGGATAATAAGATGTAGATCCAATTTGGTTGGACAGTTTAATTCCAATGGATCCATGGAGGGGCCTACTTGCAATAATTGAAAATTTTAGAGTTTTCTTGTAAATATTTCTAAGACTATAGTGCAATTTCATTTATTTAGTGGAGTTATTTGCACTTAACTGTGGGTCCGGAGTTCACATGAGATATGGGGTCTAGATGCTTCGGCTAGAGCCAGATCTGAGGAATCCTTAGTGGTCCAGTGCTAGCCCTAAGAAGAGAAAGTCTCATTCCAATTGAAACTCTTAACGAGAGGATGAGTAGGACACATAAGAGAATTAGAAGTAAGAGTTCCAAATATAGTCAGAGAGGATGTGCTCAGAATCTATAAAAGGAAGGCTAGAGCTGGACGTCCATAAGAGCATTGCATGCCCAAGGTTGGCCGTCCAAGGCTTCTCTCTCTTTCTCATTCTCTTCTCTCCTCGGGTTTCCTACTTGAATGCCTAGGGTTTCTTCTCAATTGAGATTCCACCATTCTCTTTGAGAAGTTCTCTATAAGAGGGTCATAGCGTGGAAGAACACCAGGCTAAGGAGATCAAATCTGCGAAAGAGTTTCGTGGATACCAAGAACATCTTCATTTTGATTTGAGCACAACCAAGCTCCTCATGTATAGATCTACAAGCAGTTATTACAATAGATTAATGAGAAGGGGTTTTTAGATCTTGGGATTGGGTTCTTGGCCTTTTGGGTGTTTGAACTCTACATTAAGTGGGTCAAAAGTCTTGAAAACCCATCTAGTGTTTCTTTAAAAAATGAAAAGCGCGGCAAAAGGCCTTTCATTCATTATTGAGTATTACAGAAAGATGTGAAGATGACCTGCGCACATTGTTTTATTGTGCTTCGAGGAGTCATCCACACTTTTGTTTGCATGGGTTCTCTTTGCCTCACCTTCTGAGTGCAGGTTGTTCACAAATTTTCATACAACCTCATCAGATTTAAGAGATCAAAAACAAGAGAAATGATACAAAATGAAAGGAGAAAGAAAAAGAAGAGGGTTACTATCTTCAGAAGGTTGCCCGGTGATACTCCTCAATTTTCTGCAAGTTAACTTGTGGAATCAGTCCACTATGCACTGCCACCTGTAAGGTTCCATCTGTAAGCAATTCCTTAAGAATTGCAACTACCTTGCAATAGAATAGGTAGTCACTTGCACGTTGTAGTTTGTTAGAGAAAACAGGGCCAACTCTGTAGTTGTCTTGTTATAGCCGTTGGAGGCTAGAAGAGCATGTATTTATTGTAGTCTTCTGAAAGGAAATAAGGACGTGAATTATTCTTTATCAAGTGAGTATTTTCAAGGTGCAATCTCCCTCTTGAGATTGGGTCTGTATTTTTCTTGAACCTTCTCTGAGCAGTGAAACCATATTTAGTCACCATAGCTCGGGGGCGAAAGAAAAACCTTAACAATTTGGTATCAGAGCACGATAAGGTATGGCCGATAATACACGTGCTGCACAGATGGAAGAGAGAATACGGAATCTTCAAGCTTCTCATACGGCGCTTCAGGAAACCTCAGAGCAGCATGGTGCTCTTTTAAATGAAGTTCTACAGAGAGTGAATGAGCTGCGTACAGTCTTGCAGGAAAAAGATGATCAAGCCAAACAATACCGAGGTCCTACAGGGCCGTCTTTTGGTAACAATGGAGGTATCCAAACACGCACCATGAAGCTTGACTTTCCACATTTTGATGGCACAAACCCGAGTGGGTGGTTATTCAAAGCAAAGCAGTATTTCTCATATCATCAGGTACCTGCGGAGCAGTGGCTGACAGTAGCTTCTCTCAATATGAATGCTGATGCTCTGGAATGGTATCAATGGTACATGGAGTATAAGCCAAGGGCGAGTTGGGAGGACTTCGTTGCAGCTATGGATTCACGCTTTGGCCCACCACGGAGTGAGGATCACGCTGGGAAACTCTCCAAATTGAGGCAAACCTCTACTGTTATACAGTACCAACAAGAGTTTCAGCGACTCTCAAATCGCGTCAGAGGCTTATCCGAGGCTTACCTCATTAGCCTTTACCTCAGTGGACTCCGAGATGAAATTCGGATTGGTGTCCAGAAGTTGAATCCCTCCTCCCTACCGGATGCATTCAGCCTAGCCCGATTGCAGGAAGAGGAAGCCAACCTTAGACGACGTGTCTGGCGGCCAGAGGTTGGGAAGCAAAATCTAGCAGAGACTTCGAGTGCAACAAAACCACCTGCCCCTACTATCAAAAGGCTAACACCTGCTGAAGCACGAGTGAGAAGGGAAAAAGGCCTCTGTTACAATTGTGATGAACGGTATACACCAGGCCATCGCTGTAAGACTCAGACACTTTTCTGGGTTGAGGGATTGCTGGGGGACGACATAGTAGAAGATGTCCACCATTTGGCACCTCTAGAGTCGCCTGCATCTAATGAAGTAATTAATGACGACCAGTTTCCTCAGATTTCATTACATGCAATTGCAGGAACTCATGCCCCACAAACCATGAGAATATCAGGAACATTGATGCAGTGCCAACTAACCATCCTAATTGATAGCGGGTCAACTCACAATTTTATTGACCCTATCATAGTTAGGAAGGCAAATATTCCCACCCATTCTGATGCAATTTTTGAGGTGATGGTTGCTAATGGGGAAAGGTTGAGAGGGAATGGCTTGTGCAAAAACATCACCATCCATTCGCAAAAGGTCCCAATCATGGCTGACTTCTACCTCTTGTCATTAGGGGGCGTAGATGCAGTGCTTGGAGCCCAATGGCTACGCACCCTGGGCCCGGTATTGTGGGATTTTTCCAATTTATCTATGTCTTATGGAGCCAATGGATGTGAATATCGTCTCAAGGGCATACCTACATCCAACACACAGCTAGTAGGACCAAATCAAGTTGCCAAGCAATTAAGGATTTCCGGGCAGGCCTATGCAATTCACTTCCTGGCGGTGGAGATGTTACCACAATGCACTATGGTGGACCCAGATATCCATCAAATGGTGAACGACTATGCTGATTTGTTTTCCGAGCCGCGGGGTCTACCACCTCAGCGCCAGCAGGATCATGCAATTCCTCTTATTGAAGGTACCTCTCCCATCAATGTTAGGCCCTATAGGTACCCTTACTATCAAAAGAATGAGATTGAGAAAATTGTAAAAGAATTGCTACATGATGGGGTGATTCGACACAGCACATCCCCGTTTTCATCCCCCGTTCTTTTGGTCAAGAAAAAAGATGGGACATGGCGTATGTGTGTTGATTATCGTGCCCTAAACAAGGCCACGATAAAAGATAAATTTCCAATTCCAGTAATTGACGAATTGTTGGATGAATTAAATGGAGCCACAATTTTTTCTAAATTAGATCTCAGATCTGGCTACCATCAGATTCGAGTGAAAGACGAGGATGTATCTAAAACTACCTTTCGAACACATGAGGGACACTATGAATTTTTGGTCATGCCATTCGGATTGACCAATGCCCCATCAACATTTCAAGCTCTCATGAATGAGGTGTTCAGGCCACATTTGAGAAAATTTGTTCTCGTATTTTTTGATGACATCCTAGTCTACTCAAAAAATTTGAATGAGCATATGCAGCAACTCAGAATAGTCCTTGATGTTCTTCGTCGCCATAGCTTGTTTGCAAAAAAATCAAAATGCATATTTGGCAGCTCTGAGATCCAATATTTGGGTCATATTATTTCAAAGGATGGGGTCGCAGTGGACCCACAAAAAATTCAGGGGGTCACTACTTGGCCCACTCCAACATCATTGAAGAGCCTAAGAGGATTTTTGGGCTTGACCGGCTATTATCGCAAGTTCATCAAAGGATATGGCATAATTGCGGCACCCATGACCGCCTTATTGAAAAAGAATGCCTGGGGATGGAATTCACTGGCTGATGCTGCGTTTCAATCACTAAAGCAAGTAATGACCAAAGCACCTGTGTTGGTCCTTCCTGACTTTTCAATTCCATTCATTATTGAGTGCGATGCCAGCGGCTCGGGAATTGGTGCAGTAATCATGCAGCGGGGCCGCCCTATTGCATACCTTAGCCACACCTTGCATGAGCGCAATCTGGACCTATCCACCTATGAGAAGGAATTTCTTGCGATAATTATGGCTGTTAAAAAATGGAGACATTATCTACTTGGCAGGCGTTTTGTGATCCGGACAGACCAACGAAGCCTCAAATATATTCTGGAACAACGAATTGCCAACCCCACTCAGCAAAGGTGGATATGCAAATTGATGGGATTTGATTACATTGTGGAATATAAAATGGGGAGGGATAATACGGCTGCAGACGCTCTCTCACGGATTAGTGATTGCACCGTTGCCTCCTTGTCCTGCCCTGTACTAGCCTGGACTGAAAGTTTCAAGAAGGAAACTATAGAAGCTCCTTATTTCAATGAGTTAAGAGATCGAATGGCTCACGGCACCTTGGATCTATCTAAATATACTATCCAAGATGGTATTTTTTATAGAAAGGGTCGCATACTCCTAGAGCCCACATCACCATTGCGGAAGCAAATTTTTGAGGAACTGCACAACTCACCATCTGCAGGGCACTCCGGGTTTCACAATACATCACGCAGGATATCTAACTCCTTTTATTGGTCAGGTTGGAGGAAAGATGTAAAAAATTGGGTCCGTGAGTGTGATGTTTGTCAAAAGGTTAAAAATGAAAATGTTCCACTGTCGGGTCTACTGCAACCACTGCCAATTCCTGATGAAGTTTGGAGACACATTTCTATTGATTTTATCGATGGCTTACCAATCTCATCATCCAGGTCCGTTATATTTGTGGTTGTTGATCGCTTAAGTAAGTATGCGCACTTTATTCCATTATCTCATCCTTACACTGCACAGTCAGTTGCAAGGGTCTTCTTTGACAGTATTTTCAGATTACATGGATTGCCTGCATCCATTGTTTCCGATCGAGATCCAGTATTTACAAGTGGGTTCTGGCGAGAACTTTTTAAATTGCAGGGTGTCAAATTGCAGATGAGTTCCTCTTATCACCCACAATCCGACGGCCAGGCAGAGGTACTGAATAGATGTCTGGAAAATTACTTACGATGTTATACCTCGGATCAACCCAAACAGTGGGTACGATGGCTACCCCTGGCGGAGTGGTGGTACAACACTACTTTTCACACAGCCACTCAAACCACACCGTTCCAAGCTGTCTATGGAGTGCCACCTCCTACACTACTTTCTTACATTCCAGGCACCACTCGTCTCCAGGCAGTAGATGATGAGCTGAAAGATCGGGAAAAAGCCTTGAAGTTACTAAAAGATAATCTCAGTCGTGCTCAGGCTAGAATGAAGCAAAATTCGGACAAGCACAGGTCTGAGCGTCATTTTGATGTTGGCGACTGGGTTTACCTTCGGTTACAGCCTTATCGCCAAAGCTCAGTAGCTGCCCGCAGGTCACAAAAATTAGCTGTCCGTTATTATGGCCCCTTCAAAGTACTCCAGAAAATTGGGACAGTTGCATATCGCTTGGATGTACCACCTGATAGTAGGATTCATCCAGTCTTTCATGTGTCCAAATTAAAGAAAAAACTAGGGGAGGTCATCCAGCCACATGGTCAATTGCCACCACTTGCTGAAGATGGTTCTCTGCACCCATTTCCAGAAGCTATTTTAGCAAGAAGGTTAGTTAAAAGAGGCAACTCAGCAGATGTAGAGGTCCTCATTCAATGGCATGGCTCTCCAGAATCAGATGCTACTTGGGAACGCTTCAAAGTGATTGAGGAAAAATTCCCAGACGTCAACCTTGTGGACAAGGTTTCTCTGACGGGGAAGGATTGATACTCCTCAATTTTCTGCAAGTTAACTTGTGGAATCAGTCCACTATGCACTGCCACCTGTAAGGTTCCATCTGTAAGCAATTCCTTAAGAATTGCAACTACCTTGCAATAGAATAGGTAGTCACTTGCACGTTGTAGTTTGTTAGAGAAAACAGGGCCAACTCTGTAGTTGTCTTGTTATAGCCGTTGGAGGCTAGAAGAGCATGTATTTATTGTAGTCTTCTGAAAGGAAATAAGGACATGAATTATTCTTTATCAAGTGAGTATTTTCAAGGTGCAATCTCCCTCTTGAGATTGGGTCTGTATTTTTCTTGAACCTTCTCTGAGCAGTGAAACCATATTTAGTCACCATAGCTCGGGGGCGAAAGAAAAACCTTAACACCCGGGATGAGGTTAGAGAAGTCTGCAATGTAGTTTCCTCTGCTAATCTTTGTAAATCATCACTTTGTATGAGGAAGAAGACGTAACAGGGATATCTAATTCAAATCAACAAAGATAATCCCTTGTTCTTCTTCCATAGTGAGAGGAACAAAGAAGGGCTTTCAGAAGCTATCACCAAGTCCAATGGACGCTTGTTGCCCGATTCTCACCTTGAAGAATGAAGAGGGAGCCTTTTGTCTTGAAAATGGCAGAGTTTTTGCCTTTTCTTTGCACTGGACCTGATCCCCTTTCCGCCTACCTAAGTGCTTCTTTTATAGCCCTTGAGAAGTCGTAACTGCAGCAGATCGTGGAATAATGGGGGGGAGCAGTTTTTGGAAACTGCAATAAGTGGGAGTTGAAACTGCCATTCTTATCATTTCAGCGGCCACGAGAGGGACAACCGCCCAGATCATGGGTGACAACTGTTCGACTGGTGCTATGGTGTGAACTCGGCGACCAATGGAGAATTCTCATAGCAACTGATTGTTTGGATGGAAAGCAACGGTCGTAGTTCGCACTGAGCGGCTAACGTCTTGTGAGTTGAGGTGGCCAGTGAAGGCTTGCATGTGGCGGCCAGTGGGGTACTTCATGGAGTGGCCGTTGAAGTTCCGTAATTGTGGCCGGTTAGATCTGGCAGCTAGACAAATGAGTATTTTTGTCTTGGAAATTGAGATGCTTTGATTAATGAATTTTTTTTGTATGTCAACATCTAAAAGACCCACTTACTTCCTAAAGTTTGAACATATTTTATATCTATTATGTAGTGTTGGGCCTAATGCCTAAGTACCATTAGTACTAGGGTTAGGCTTTGATCGCGCGATTGTAGTAATAACCGGTGAAACCGGATCGATCCACATGGAGTTATTTATCGCAAAACCTGTCCTATAAAAAAAACTAGTTCTAGCCTAAAAAAATATATATATACAAATCAAATGTCCTACTGTAAAAAAAATAATTAATTACAAGTCTGAAATTTTAATTACAACCAAAGAAAAAGAAAATCCTAATCCAGAAACCTAATCTAACTACTGCATTCATCATAAGATTTGTCAGTCCAACCAATTGCAATAATTATGAAGATGAATAAAATAAAAATAAAATAAAATTAGAGAATAAAAAAAATGGATTTTAATTCTCAACCTTTGCAACGGTTACTTTGCTAAATGCCATCAAGAAAAATCAAGACCACTGCACCAAGTGCACACTGTCACTACGCACAAAAATTCGATGTTGACCCATTGGTGAAGACCAAAACCCCATAAACTTGATTTATTAATGAAAGACCCATTACAATCAAATAACCATTACAAAATTATTTGAATTAAAATAAAGTGCATCCAACCTTACCCTAGACACACGAAACATTAAACAGAGGAAAAGAACTTGCGGTCTCGAATGGCGATCCAATCGGCTCTCGTTTTGCGATCTGAAATCCAAGCAAGGGAAGATGATGAATGGTTGGTCCAATGGTGGAGCGACGGTGGCAACGGCGGCGGCACGACGGCGTAGAAATCCAAGTGGTGGTGTGCCTTAGGAAAGGCCTTAGATGAAATTGTGATGGAAGAAGATGAGATGGAGAAATTTAGATGAAATTCTTGGACGTGTGATAGCATATGGGATGGAGGTTGGACGTGTGAAACTTCTTGCAAGAATCTTGGGTTGTAGACTTCAAATCTTGAGGCCTATCGTCTTGGAGTTAACTTGAACAACTTGGTGCTAAAATCTTGGATTCCTTGATTTAGTTTCCAACTTGGAGTGCTTAGCAAGATCTTCCTAATTTTTTTTTGAACTCTTCATGGCTGGAAAAATATCCTTAGATGGGCCCACTTTCTCTCTTGAAAAGATCCCTTCAAATCTGTAATTAATTTCAAACATGGAATAAAAGTAGGCCCCACTTCAAAATATGCAACCTTTGAACTCCAAACCATGCATGGACGTCCTCTCCTTGGCTTGATTTTCCTTTGCAAATTTTTTCTTCTTTTTTTGGCTTGAATTGAATCTTAGCCATCCATCGTGACATGTAAGCAATATTTGTTGGAGAGCAGATAGGACACCTCATCATCTCATGGCCCGTAAATTTGGAACTTATCTTCAAGAGATTAAATTTGATTTTTTTTCTTGCATATGAAAGTGGACCCTACGATGGAATCCACACCCAAGGAAGGTGGGTCCCCAAGATGGGTCTTTCTTCAATTCTCCTTTTCTTTGATTTTTCTCTTCTTGCGGGCCCCAAGAATTTAAGTTTCCTACAAAAATAAAAAGAAATATCAAAGAATAATCTATTCATATAGGAAAAGAATGATGCAAGACGCGGGCCCAATTCACACTAAATAGATACATAAAATGTCACCCATTTTATCAATTTTTTCCTTAATTAAATCAATGGTGCAAAGACAATTCATCATTTCATGTGTGAATAAAAAGTAATGAGAAATTTATGACTTTCAATACCAAGAAATAGAGAAATTCATGATTTTATGTGGAAATCCGATTTTTCAATGAATTTTGACTCGAATTCAAACTTTAATGCCCATAAACATAAATCATGATTTTTTTACTAAAATGGTACATGATTTGAAGATTAAGTCCTTAATTACTCTAAAATGATAATGAAATTATGCATTTTTAAGAACTTATCAGGATTATGCTTAGCAATGTGGAGACCCAAGACTCAACCTCGGTTGGGTAAGCCCACAGTCCCTACGGAGTTTCTTATTTTAAGTTTCATCTCCCAAAGTCCAATTCCCCTTTTCCAGTGACATACCCATCTACATTGTAAAAGGTCCTCAAAGTTTAACCAATGTCAGATTTTCAAATGAGTGGGTCCCATGAGTTACCATATCTAAAATATAAAAAATACATCCAATGAAAGTTTTAAATAAGTGGGACCCATGTATATCTCCATCCAAAATAATAAAAATACTGCTTATGAAAAATTTCTGAATGCTAGCCCATAGATTTGCTTAATAGCAATCTATGGTGTAGTCTTAGTTGGATGCTAAACATTTTAGTCTTAGTTGGATGCTAAACATTTTATAAGATTTTAAAAATAAAATAAAATAAACCCATTTGATCTAAAAAAAATGTAAATATCTTGCAAAATTGATCTGTTGGAAGTAGGTGGGCCTTTTAGATGGATTTAAAAACAAAATTGACCTACTTAACGCAGGAATCAAACACCCAAAAGGCCACGAACTCAATCTCAAGATCTAAGACCCTACTCTAATACATTAAGATCGAAGATCTATCATGAAGATAGATCAAGAAAAACAAACAACCATAAGAAGATCTACTAAAATAAATAGGTTGTAGATCTATACCTTGGGAGCTTAGTTGTGCTCTTAATTGAGAACTTGAATAGTTGATTCTACAAAACAATTTCGCCGATTTGATCTCCTTAACCTTTGTGTTCTTCCACTCTAATACCCTTTTGCAGAGAACTTCTCCAAGAGAATGGTGGGATCTCTAAGGAGAAGAACCCCTAGGCACTCGAAAGGGAAACCGGAGGAGAAATAAAAGGAAGAAAGAGGGGGAGAGAGATAGGTGGATGTCCAAGCTAGGTGTGCAAGTGCCTTGAACGTTCACCCTCCCCCTCCCCTAACACACACACACACACACTAAAGATGCACCTCCTCTTGAATCATAACTAGAAGTCTTACTTCCATTATTAGTATATGTCCTACTCATCCTTTCCTTAAGAGTTCCAAATTAAATAGAAACCTTCTCTTCTTAGGGCCAGCATGAGGACCACTAGGAATTCCTTAAAAACTGGCTCCAACTGAAGATCTGGACCCAACATCTCATGTAAACTCCGGACCCACAGTTAATTGCAAACAACTCCACTAAGTAAATCCAGTTAAACTCCAATTTTAGGAATATTTACAAGAAGACCCTAAACTTCCCAATTACTGCAAGTATACCCCTCCACCAATTATATCCATAGATCTAATGAAATTAATCTGTCCAACCAAATATGATCTGCATCTTATTTTCCTTGTGACCCAATTAATCACAGTAATCATCAATATCATCCAATTAACTCTTAATTGAGATGTATATGCGCTTACTAATGACAAAATCCATTAATTGGCACAAGGGGATATTTCTTTCTTAGAGGATATATTTCATATTGAATATTATATATTCCCACAGTCCCACTACCACTACCCAAAATACCGAGGTATTGACCTACATTTGGTCTCACTCATTGGCAACTCAAAGTAAATGCATAGTGTAAATTTGAGTTCATTAATCTTTTAGGATTAAGAGTCTATTGCTTGTGAATTATGGGAGCAGTCTTTAATCAAAGAGATTTGTATAAGGTACTAATCATAGTCTTTCAGTGGATCCAATGTACAAGCACAACAATCCAGAGTCTTACATTCTGATGGTTGAGGCAAACCAGATTGTCTTATAGTATTTATGGTGTTACAACCCTTTTTATGTGAGATGCCTTGTCTCATCACTGGTCGTGAAAATTCTTCAAGTATAAGATTTGTGATTCATGTCTCCTGTATGTGAATCTTATCCATACTTATAGATTACATTTAATATATTTGTAGTCTCCGATGATCTCATGAAGTATCATATCATTTTATATTGGTTATGAGCAATCGTATAATAAAATACCATCCATCACATGAATAGAGCATGAAAATATAAATCAATTAATAAAATAAAACAATTTATTTAGATAATCCACTGGATTGAGGACATACAATCTAACATGATCATCATGGCTTCTTGGTGATCGTCGTATGTTTGTGAATCCATTACTGTCGTAACCCACTCCTTTCAGAGTCTGTCAGTGCCGGTGGCCCAATGGATCAGTCCTCTCGCGATTTCTTCTAGAAGCTTTGATTGTAAAATTTTGATGAAGATGGTGAGATTGTAGGGCTTAGATAGAGAAACACGAGAAGATGTTCAACTTTTTTTATTGAAATAAAAAATTGACGGCGATAATTGCGGAAGCAGGATAATTCCCGACTTGATCGCAAGATCATCACCAGGCCCAAGCTCTGATACCTTAAATTTTTTTTAAAAATCATCGCGTTTTCATAATTTTCACAATAAGTTCCACGAAGTGAAAATATTTACATTTATAATAAAATATCGAACTAACCTTATCCTAAGGATAAGAATAATCTACTAACATCCTAACTTCACAAATATCTTAACAAACTTATTAATAGAAGATAATCTTTAACATAGAAAGTATATGTGATTGTGAATAGGAAAAAATAACCCTTCCCTTTGATCTCAGGAAAATAGATAGTAAAATATGTTAATAGAAACAATTTTCCTGTCTTATTGGTGATTAATGTTTGTCCGTAGATCCATCACTGTCGTAATCTGTTATTTTTAAATTTGTCAGTGCGGGTGGCCCACTGGATTAGATCTGTCGTGATTTATTCCAGAAACTTCGATCATGCAAATTTGATGAAGATAACGAGATTGGAGGGCTTAGATAAATAGAAGATGATGTTGATCATCGCTGGGCCCAAGCTTTGATAACATATAGAATTTCCAGAATCAAGACATTCCCATTAAATCACCGTAAGTTTCATTAGATGAAAAGATATGCATTTATAATGCAACTACGAACTAACCTTATCTTAAGGATAAGGATAATCATATCCTAACAGTCCTAGTAATCCTAACAACATAGTTTCTTCAACATGTGCTACCCATGCATAACACAACAAATAACCATAAGTTTCAGCTAAATATTTAAAATACTTATGGTTTTTTTTTTCTGAATATGAAAAACTAAGTAGATCGACTTAAGAGATCATAGGGCAAGAGAAAATTCATGAATAAAACTTGGTGGTGAGCACTTACAATCAGAAGTATCCTATTATGCATAACAAATCTCAAGAGTTCTCGTCGATTAAAACACAAGGAAAAATCTTCCTTCACCTAGCATGGGTTACGACTACAGCCGCTTGAAACTGAGAAGGCTACTATGCAGTGACATATTTTTATGATTTTACATAGAAAAATTGAGTTGGAAAGGAGAAAGTGGATGATGAATGGAGATCAAGATGAAGGACCAAGGATGAATGTGAAAACCATCAAATTCTATAATTCAGAAAATGACTCATAGTTCATTTCGATTGAACCCTTTCCGAACAATTTGTGATTAACATTAATTTTTAGGATCAAGGACCATGATACCCGGATACTTGTACAATCCCAACGTATCCATATTAGACCGATACGATACTTGTATTGGTACCTGATAATGCACCGATACTTCTAGTGAACAAGTTTAACATATCCTATTTATAAAGTCTTTTACTTCATATAATTCTTTTAATATTTTTACTACTCAACATAAAAAATGCTAGAAATGGACGAAAACAATGATAATTTTATTGATTAAAATGTGATCTAAAAAAAATTAGGACATCCGTATCAGTATCCGTATCCTAGATTTTTAAAAGTGAGGAGTTGTATCCCGGATCCCCGTATCAGTGTCCATATCTATATCCTAGATTAAGGATGGAGAGATTGAGGAGGTTGTCGAACATATGATAAGAACTGGATGATTGTAGTTGTAAAGTCCCGGACCTCGAGAGTGCAATTAGCCTAATTAATTACAACATTAGTTTACTAAGCACAATTAAAAGCTAAACAAGACCGATTAATTATTAGGATCGTGTGTGCGAAGTTTATTTCAGATTAGGGTTCATTTGGATATAATAAGGGGTAATTAGCAATTTTTGGAGAATTTAGGGGGACTTTTTTCGTAATTTTAGATTTTTGAGATTTCGGTACCGTTTGGTAAATGTTTTAATTTCCTAAACTATAGTCTTCTATCTCATACTGGTCCCCAACTTCGAAGACCTCTAAAACTAGGCCGAACCCAATCCCACTTAAACCCATTTCTCTCTCCCGCAACTTTTTTCCATCACTTCACTCATTTCTCACTCCACGTGAGAGCAACCCATCCATTTGCCCTTTCTCTTTTTATCTTTCCTTTATCCCTTTTTTTCTCCTCACTTATCTCTCTTTCATTTTTCTTCTTTCATTTCATTTTGTTTCTGTCTCTCTATTTCTCATTCTTTCTTTCTTTTTCTTATTTATTCTTTGTTGCATATGGAGAATCCATCCATTCATTTTATGATCCATCACGACCATCACTTCCATGAGGTCCCAAGCTTCTTCTTGATGCAATTTTCTTGGGGATTCCCCAATTCCTCTCTCCTAGGTCAAGGTTTCTTGTTATCAAGGTTGGGTTAGTTATGGGTTTTCCATTAATTAGTGTTAGCTGGGTGTTTTAGCATATTAGCTCTTGATTTTGTGTAGTGAGTCGGATTGATTTGGTTATTTTATTTAGGTTTGGAATTTAGGCATTTTGAGCTAAGATTTGTGGATTTGGACATTTTGGGATTTTTGATGCAATCCTAGGGTTATGATGCAAATGCTGGGGCACAATTAGGGTTCCCACTTGGCACAATCCCCATGAAGACAATCTCCAACGATAAACCCACAAAAGAGATTTCTAGTAATCTCAAAATCTCTGAAAAATAATTCTTTACAAGCCAAAAAGAAACTTAAACCCTAAGAAATCAATCCTAATCAAATTAGGAAAAACAATAATAAACCTATCCAAATTAGAAACTAATTATAAATACAATTACTTAAATAAAAATTAGAAGCTAGTAAGAATTAAGAAAGAATCCTAAACTTCCTTGAGTCCCACTTGTGGACCATGAGTATATGGCAACCGTGTTCTACTGCATCAATTCTCCCTATGTGAGAAAAGAGTTCGTCCTCGAACTCAGCTCTTCTTTTTTATGTTACTTCTGTAGATAGTGTGCACGTGAAACACATCCTTGGTGAGACGAGAACTTGACCCTTTCTTTGGTGGTGTTGGCTTCAAAGGACGGAGTGTGACTTGCTTTGCACCATGCATACATGTGTATGTGTTGTCGCGCATGCCATTAGTGGTCATTCTTGTCATACATCCATGGACGACCCCATAAAATATCACAACTATCCATGGGTATCACATTACATCAAACCGTATTGGTATAATCTGCACCAATGGAAAAGGTAACTGGGCAGGCATATCGGACTTGTACATCATCACCTGTCATTAACCATCTAGCAAAATAAGGATGATGATGCTTCCGAACTTTCAGCTGTAAGCGATCCGCAAAAGCTTGGGATATGATATTCTGACAACTGCCTCCATCAACAACGACTGTGCATTCTTTATCATCGACTATTCCTTTTGAGTGAAAAATATTTTCTCGCAACCATTTATTCACAGTAGTCGATGTAGTTTCTTGGATGGCCATGAGAGACTCAAGACCCTCCTCGGGTAGAATATCCACCACTTCCTCTGTTTCATTCTCTTTATGTTCATATGAAACATCTTTCACATCACTTTCATTCTCAATGAGGTGGATACGTTTTGGACATTCTGCTGCACGATGCCCTTGTTGTTTACAATTAAAGCATATGAGCCTATTTTGACCTTCGGGCTTGGTGAAAACTTTCTCTGATGACGTACGTGTTTTAGAACCTGTAATAGAGGAAATCTTATGCATAACCCATTTAGTTGCATTAAGTTTTTGAGCTTGATGATTTGCAATTCCCTCAGCTTTGATAACTGCTGAATAATCTCATTAACATTATCAAAATGCTTGAATGAGAGGATATCTTGAATGTTAAAGTGTTAGCCCATTAAAGTATCTGTCAACTAAGACCTCATCATCTTCATTCAAACCACAACGAGCTTGCATGATCATAAACTCCTCAGAATACTCAACAATTGTTTTAGATCCTTGTTTCAAGTATTGAAAACGTGAACGTAGATCTCTGGAGTAATTGACAGGCAAGAATTTTTGCTTGAACAAAATTTTCATCTTGGCCCATGCATGGTTCAAAATCTCGGTCTTGGTCGCGGTATCGGCCGGGCCGAAAAACCGATATGATATCGGTATCGGTCGCGGATATCGGTCCGTCGCGGTCATCGCGGTGTGAATTTTTTTTTTAATCCAAAAAGATTCGTAAAAATATCCAAAAAAATCCAAAATATTAGAAAATGCTGGAAAACTATATTTGTTTCCATTAATAACAACAATAAATCAAAATCTCGGTCACCTTAAGTTATGAGTCCTATCTGTGTCGCAGAATCGCAGTTCAGTGTCTTTTTTCCAGTATTTCATATAATGCAAACATTATTGATGTTCTGCTCATGATCAATTTATTAGTGTCAAATATAAGAAGATAAAGATAACATATCAATCATCATTTAATACTAACTTAATCATCAAATAAAGTTGTGAAAAAATCCGAAAATAAAATAATTAAAATAAAAATCTAAATCATGTTTATGACTATGAGTAGATGTAAATCTATCATCTACACAATATTAACAAGTCATTAAGCCTTTGGTATCACAAATATCCTAACAAGTAACAACAATTATTTGTTGGAAAACAAAAATTAATAAAATCATTTTCAAAATCCTAAATATATAGATCTAACATAAAAGTATGTAGATCTATCATTTACACACCATACAATGATCATGAATCACTAAAACAACATATTTATGATGAAATCCCCAAAAAATGATATATTATAATTCAAATATTAAAAAATCCGAAAATAAAAAAAATTGAAAAAAAAAGTTCAAAATCATGTGTGTGAGTAGATCTAACATGAAAGTATGTAGATCTAACTTCTAAATGAAGAAAACAACACAATTACACAAGTGAGTAAGTGACAAACCTCTATGTTTCATGCCTTCATCTATTAAAAAAAACAAAAAAACAAAAAACACATAATATGCTTTAAGTTGATTTCCTCTTACCTTAGATAATATTTTCTTCAAAAAATAGAAGTGAGATTTGAAAATATGCAAGAGAGATGGTGGCTGCTATGGCTAGTAAAGAGTTGAGAAGAGAGGAGAAGAAGATGAAAATGGGAGAAGAAATATAAAAATTAGGATTTCTCAAGCCTTTATATATATCTCGGCCGATATATCGGCCGAGATATTGAAATCCCGAGATGAAGATCATCTCGGCCGAGATGGGCCGAGATGATGGTGAATTTAACCCGAGACCGATATCTCAGCAAGATATCGGCTTGGTATCGGCCGATACCGGTTCATATCGGCCGATATGAACCGGTATCGGCCGAGATTTTGAACCATGGGCCCATGTGCCAACAGGGTCAATTTGTTGATATCTCCTATTTTTTTGTAACTTGGCACACTATATTGCAGCATAATTGCGAAATCGAGTTGCCACCAGTGTAATTTTATGACCATCCGTCATTGGTTTATGTGTAAACATATTTTCAAAACACTTTAACCAATCCAAGAAATCATCTGACTTCAATTTTCCATCATATTCGGGAATCAAGAGTTTAAGATCTAAATCTCGATCAACATTTACTACATGTAGATCTCATTGATTCCGATTATGTCCTCCATCAACCCAATAGTTATCTTCACGCCAATTAGTTTCCAAATTGGTTAATCGGGTTTCAATCTTGCAAGAGTCTGTTGTATTTGAACTATCATGGTGGATAGTTGCCCAACGGTTCCCCTCAAATCATCATCATTGTGAGAGGAAGATTCCGCGCCAACCTGCTTCTTGGGAGACAACTTTGTTTAATGCAAGTTTAAAATTTTTTAACTGACCTGATTTGTAGATCTGCTCTTCACGATCACGCTGGAAAAAATAGATCGAAAATCTGATGGTGGATGAGTCTGGTAAAGCAAAAATAGGATCCGATCGTTTATCTCGATCAAACTAGGGAGGTTAATTCTCTGCTGATTGTACTGGTAATATTATCGTTGGCATATATATATTATATATATAATATAAATATATTAAATATATATAATATATAATATAAATATAATATAATATATATAAATATATATATATAAATATAATATAAATATAAATATATAATATAATATAATATTTTAATATTTAATATAATATAATATAATATAAAAAATATAAATAAAAAATATAAAAGCAAGAGTTTTTGGTCGATTCTATGCCCACACACGTGCCACCATTAGTAAGAAGAAACCCTCGTTGGCCTCCCAACCAGAAACCCTTCTCGCTGCTCTGCCCTCTCTCATCGATCCACTGCCGGAGCTCGAGCGATCGATCGCTGAAGACGTCTCCTCTCTCAGCCCTAAGGTGCTGCTTCTTCTTCTTCCCTCTTTTCTCTCTTCTTCTCCTATGTCCTCTCCTTTTCTTTTCTCAGTTTCTTTCCTATACCATTTTTTCCTCATATAGTGTATAAGTGACTACTTCTTGTTTTGCTATAGTAAGAAGAAACCCTCGTTGGCCTCCCAACCAGAAACCCTTCTCGCTGCTCTGCCCTCTCTCATCGATCCACCGCCGGAGCTCGAGCGATCGATCGCTGAAGACGTCTCCTCTCTCAGCCCTAAGGTGCTGCTTCTTCTTCTTCTTCCCTCTTTTCTCTCTTCTTCTCCTATGTCCTCTCCTTTTCTTTTCTCAGTTTCTTTCCTGTACCATTTTTTCCTCATATAGTGTATAAGTGACTACTTCTTGTTTTGCTATGGTAAGAAGAAACCCTCGTTGGCCTCCCAACCAGAAACCCTTCTCGCTGCTCTGCCCTCTCTCATCGATCCACCGCCGGAGCTCGAGCGATCGATCGCTGAAGACGTCTCCTCTCTCAGCCCTAAGGTGCTGCTTCTTCTTCTTCTTCCCTCTTTTCTCTCTTCTTCTCCTATGTCCTCTCCTTTTCTTTTCTCTGTATCTTTCCTGTACCATTTTTTCCTCATATAGTGTATATGTGACTACTTCTTGTTTTGCTATTAGATATTGTTTGTTTACATTTGTTTTGGGTCTAATTAGGTTTTTTAATTTGCTTCTTTCATCAATCTTGAACAAATTTTTAGGTGGTTTTTTTTCAATTTCTTATGAATTATGGATTATGTTGATTTTAATTTGCCAGCTTCTTATGGGTGCTTTATTTTCCTTCTATTTAATGATCTCTTTTCTGTTTTTGAGCCATGGTTTGTTCAGT
Organism: Cinnamomum chago; assembly: GCA_038049695.1. Classification (NCBI taxonomy): domain Eukaryota; kingdom Viridiplantae; phylum Streptophyta; class Magnoliopsida; order Laurales; family Lauraceae; genus Cinnamomum; species Cinnamomum chago. Next base: position 39,270,745 of record CP142453.1, on the reverse strand, counting down.
GTTCAACAGCGAAACCATGTGATGCTATGTTGAATACTTTACAGAAGGTTAGAAACTTTGAGAAGCCAATTTAAGTTTTTATGTACTAAAGGAAAGAGATCTCCTATCCAAAACATACCTCCCCAGTTGATTTCTCCTCTTGTTTTACTAGGGTAGGTGAAGAGGGGTTATTTTCATGGGGGTAATGTGTAGATCGAAAGTGCATTATAGCATCAAGAGAGGCCAACAGGCATAAGAACGTGGAGGCCAAGGAAAGGAATCATGATTCATGATACTATGCTTGGGCATTTTACTCAGAGACTTTTGAATCCCTACTTATTAATAATGTTGGTTGGAAGGTGGAGAGTAGAGAATGAAGTGACCATTGTCAGCGTGCTATAGCTACTAGGCAAAAAAGAAAAAAAAATCACCCATACTTCTCTATGTAGGATTGCATTTTCCCCCAACCCTTTATTCAAACCTATTTGGCTTTTCTTTCTTTTCAAGTTTCTGGGGTCTTTGTGATACTGATGAAAGGAAAGAGATGTTGTGTTTCTTCAATTTCATCACTCTCTTTCTATCTTTCCATGGCAATGAAAGGGTTCTTTACCATTTGATTTTTTAATTTGACTATGATGACTGAAAGCCCCCTTTTAAACAATAAGTGAATTGGGTTGAGTTAGTGAAGAGAAAAAAGAAGTGGGTACTGTCAGTTTTTTTTTTCTTAAAGAGGTACATTTCTTCACAATGCATTTTTTTGATGTCTTATTTCAAGGTGTCAATCTCATTCTTATGTTCCCCCTCTTTTGCTTGTCTGTTTCATTTCTAAATGCCAGGAAGAAGGTGGCATCATCTAAGCCTAAGGCAAAGAAGGGTCAGAAGGAAAATACGGTGAATGATCTAAACATATCCAAACGTGCTCCAACTGCCTTCTTTCTTTTCATGTATGCAACTCCCTATCGATTTCCTTTTTTTTTTTTTTTAAATTTTGTTATCAATATAGAGGATTGATTTTTATTCTAAAAATTCCTTATTAAAGTGACACATTTCTATTTATATCAATGCAATTTAAATAATGTTTAATTATGGATTAAATGAAATTAAAATTTGTGTCATTTGAATTGATGATTTATGAGCAATTTATATGCCTTCACTTAAATAAGTGCTTTATGGCAGGGATGACTTGAGCAAAGAATATAAAGAGGCTAATTTAGAATTAAAAAAAAGTTTTTTAACCGTAAGACATCTAACATTCACCATTCATTCCTTTTGATGGGTTCCATTCACATTGCTATTAATTGTCATGAAACTATGGTGGTTAAATCTTCTCTTTGATTTGTAAACAAATGGTTGCAAATAATTGGAACGCGGAAATCCATGACACTATCAATTGTCATGAAACTATGGTGGTTAAACCTTCTCTTTGATTTGTAAACAAATGGTTGCAAAGAATGGGGTTCAGAAGTGGAAACCCATGAAGTAAGCACCATGTTTCCTCATTTATTTTCTTTTCTCAAACGCTACTTTGTCATTAGGCTGCTGACATGTTTTCATTTTGTTACCATAAAACCCAAGAAAAAAGAAACCTTACTTGGATGGGTGCTCAGAACCCAATGCAAAGTATAAGAAAGTTGTGGAAAAATACAATACTCAAAACTAACAAGTATGTACCTTTTTTGTTGATGAATTCAATTGTTGTACACTTGGGATTCTTGTATATGGCTGCACTTATCATGATCTATTCATTTTTCGTGGGAGCAAGGGATCTTAGATTTGAGAGGACTAGAGGAGACTTGGACGGGGATTTGTCAACTGGTGCTACTATGCGAGATAATTTTTTTGTAAATGTACATGCTTCATTATAGTTAGAATTACCAATTCTCCTTTTCCTTATAAAACAAGTGTTAATTTCTACATATTGGTCCATTCCATCTTGATTTCTAGCTTCGCCAAGGTTTTTTCAAGTGTTTGTGCACTTTTCAATCCTCTAAAATGGGTGAGCAGCAAAGAACGGCTATAATTTCCTTTTGTTGCTAATTTAGATTGACAAAGTATATTGAGTCAATAGTTTGAATGGTGTCATTGGACATACTAATAAGCTTATTCTGAATTTTGAATGCACCATGTTTTGGAATTTTGAATACTTGCCATCCCATGTTTCCTTGAATTGCAGTCACAAATTATGGGATGCTTCAAAGTTTGTAATTTAAGAAGCCTTATTAGGGTATTTGGATGAATTAAATTTTTTTTTCAAGGAGTTCTACAAAATTCTCTAAATTATATATTTAAAATTTAGAGGGAATCTCACTTGAAGAATTTGGAAATCCTAGACTTCCTCGACAACAATTATCCACAAAAGGCCACAATTAGAAACAGAATTGATGTTTTTCCTCTACTTTTCCTTGATTTGCTTGCAGTCTTTTGTAAGTAGGATAGAATGATTTTGCTTGTTAAGACTAATGATTTGGATTTGATGCCAACTTGGGCTCAGGGCACATTGTCCCCCTTGAATTGAGTCGAGTTAGAATGAGTCTTTTAGTAACAAAATTACGTGCAACACAAATTCATTAGTCCCTTTTTTGGGGAACTTCTTTTGGGATAAAATTTGAGGATATGCCATAATTTAGGTGCCAGCATATTCATTCATCCCTTTTTTCAGGCATTTGCAAATATTAATGATACCTCCTATTTTTTCTTTCTTTAAATAGTTTAAGAATCAAACTTCTGTGGACAATGAATGTGTTCCTCTCTCTCTCTCTTTCCCCCATTGTCTCAGCTTCGAATTTGTGTGGTCATCATACTATCATCAAGGTATGAATTATTCTTATTGTTTCTTATGTTACAACATTTGGTGTTGTTGGTTCATTGAGTTCTGTGCATGATTGTTTTATAGAGTTCAATTCGACCTGATGGATTGCTGCTAAGCTTATTAAATATTTATGATCATATTTTACTCATTTCTCTTCTCTTGCAGTTTGAAAGGATTAATCAGGAACCGGAAGTCCAAATTCGAAAAACTCAACATACACTTCAAGTAGCAGAGGTGTGCCTGCAAATTTTGAAATCTAAAGGTATACAATCTGAACAGCTTACCTACTATCAATTGGTTAAAAGACCTTTCTATAAAATAAAAAAAATTCTATTCACATCTCCAATCTCATTTCAACTTGGGCACTTACCCCAAAACTGAATTTCTATCATGTTTCATTTCTTGACCAAATATATGCAGTTAAGTATAGTATACTTGGGCTTTAATTTTTAATTTTAGTTTTTCCACCTGCTTTTATTCGTCGTACAGTTCTTTCTTGGGTTAGGAGCTTCTTCTTTTGCAAGTTGTTCCTTGTGGTACCTTTTGATGCTACGTGTTGATTCAAAACCCTTGCTTCTGGAACCCACTTATATGCAAGAAATGTTTTGTTTTTGCCACACCTTATGCAAATGAAACGTCTTTCATTTCATCTAAAATATCTATTGAAGATTATATTGATCAAGCATTTTAATTTTTTTTTAATTTGTTCATTTGATTTAATCATCTTCTGAATAGCATTTTCCATTTAAATATCAGTTTTTTTTTTTTTTACATGCTTATTGTGAACCTAAAATACAAGCATATAATAGTATCTTATAATATGTTGCTATAGCTGAAACATCTTTGTGGCATCCATATAATGCCTCTGTGAGAGTCATAACAGCAAATGGAGAATCCAATATCTGCTCACAAGGTCATATATACCCCTGAAATCTTTGTTAGATGCGCCTCTGAATGTGAACTCACTATGTACCTTAGAAAATGCTTAGACTAAAGCTTTTTACTAATGGTGGTGCTTTGTTATTACATTAGATATTTTTGTAGGTTTTTAAACTTTTCTATCTGCATTTTATTAACAGACTTAGCTAACTGATCTTCCAATTTATTCTGCATTATTCTGCACCTTCTAATTGCATCATATATATATATATAGTTCTGTTTTATTCATTAATGAACTCAGGTAGACAATGTTTAAGCTTTTTTTTAATGACAGTAAACATGTCACTTTCAGAATCAGCCTATCGTTTATATTATAAAACGGGAGCTTCTCCTTCCTGCTTCCTCCTCCTTCCCTCCTGCTTCCCTTTCTCCTTATCTACATACCCATATCTAAAAAATAGAGTTCCACCTCCTGCTTTCCTCTCCTAGCTGGTTCCTCCTGTCTCCCTCTCACCTCAGAGAAAAGTAGTGCTTCATCTCAATAGCTGTTGAGACCAACACGTCAACCTCTTCTTTATCACCAAAAAAAAGTGGCGACTCATCTCAATCCCTGCTGAGCCCAACAACATGTTTTCCTTTCTTCCCTGAGGCCTTGGTCTTGAGGTAGTGTCTATTTGACTCTCTCAATCTCATTTTTCTTTTGACAATAGAAAGATGCATGTTTTACTTCCTTACATTTTGGGTTCTGGGTTTTGGAGCATTTTGGAGTTCCAGTTCTCTAAACCATACTTGTGTGAAATTAGGTGCCATTAAATAAACAATAGAGCTTTTAATTTTAGGGCTTTCGATTTGTGTGTTGGGTCTTAATGTTCAAGGTCTCCAAAAAGTACTCTTGTGAACTTGATTTTCATGCTTTGATGGTTATCATTATATGCGTCATTGTTCTATCTTTGAATGTCAATAATCTGAGAGTTCCAGGGATTTTTTTTTTAACAAAAAAAAAATGAACTTCTTTTAGATATACAAGGATTGACACATCCTCAATTTTGAAGAAGTCTCTGAGCCCCTCATGATCTTAAAGTTTAACTGGCTTTGCTCTCTCTTTTGTTTTCTTTCTAGAAGTGGGATTTACTATATTCTGGGTGAAATAACAATGATAGCATTTTTTCTAAAGATATGTTCTTAATTGCCGATTTTTGGGGTTTTGGGTATGCATCAATTAAACATGAAACGGAGCCCGTAAGAATGATCTGATGGATTATAGTTAATGGGAATCCGATTGTTGATAGATTATTTTCCATGAATGAATTACCAACAAGGACATTTTCAAATTTGTTTGATGGCGTAGTCAGCTCCTTAATTTTTTGCTTAAGGTTTCCAAACACTTCTTTCTTCCAAGTCTTCAGACCCTTCTATGGGAGCTTAGTTGAATCATATGTTCTTCCAAAATCCCCATTTTAAATCAGTTGAATAAGAAATTTCCTCATTTTTTTGCTTATAATTTAGAACTTGTTACATTATTTGATGTTGTTGTTGTAATGGAGGGCAAAGATAGGCTATATTTTCCTTTGCCGGTTTCATATGCGTGTTGATTGGGTGGAGTTTGGTTTTTGATTGATGAGTTTTCTTTTTTTTGTTCTTAATTAGCATGAACACCAACTGTTTGATGAAATGCTACTAAAGGTATTTTTATAAGTTGTGCTTGTACTAATCTCTTAGCCAGATAGTCTAATCTTTCAATATTTGTAGAAAGTCAACCCCAAATGAGTTGTAGTTCTGCCTTCTCATTTGGAACCACATTGGTGGTGTTTGTTTTGTGGCTAAGATTGTGGGGAGGAGTTGGTAATGATGATGGAGGGGTGATGGTTATGTGGGTTTTGATGCATACAATATTGGCGATGGTTTCACCAGACTTTGATAATACTTCGAATCAAATGGCTGCTGACACTCCAGAGTAGTAGCATTGTGAGCAAAATATATGGCAGCAGTTAGTGTGGGAAGGGCCTTGGGCATCCATGAAAAATGTAGCTTCTTAGACAAACATAGTTCGTTGCTAGGTGAATGTTAAAAAGATAATCTCTATTATCTACCAACAAAGATGTATATTATGTTTAGTAACTTTAGTTAATAGGTTTGACAACAGTTGATGCTTATGATGGACATGCTGACTAAACACATTCGAGCTTGAATGATTAAATAATTGCTTCCTTACATACAGGAAAAACAGATCCAAGCAACAATGTTTAATAGGGCAGCAACCAAGTTCTTCCCCAACTTTGAGCTTGGAAAGGTTTATTAAATCTTCAACGGAGAACAATATTTTGAAAATGATCTTTGTTATAATTAGGACATAAGTATATCATATTTTGGATATAACAACCCAATCACAACCGAACTAATTAGATATAATCATGAATAGATTATTTTACATGTGGTTCTTTCCTTTTTATATCTCTTGGTAATATAAATATTGCAGGATACCTCAATGAAACACATCCCAGTTTTCTCAAATTATCATATAAAATTCTGTTATTTCTGTATTTTTGGCTTTATTTTCTATTACAAAAACGAGCGTATATCCCTTGTTTAAAACCCATTTGTAGATTTTTTTAAATGCAGGAATTTAGTTAACCAGTATCTCTAATGATCAATAAGATATAATTTTATATGCTATTTCGATTCATGAATCCTTAGTTCTTTGGTCTTGTTTTCAACCATTTCCATATTTTGACTCCCGGTGCTCTCTCTATAGGGCGGAAACATTTTACTCTTAATAGATTACAGTAAAGTAGTACCTTTTGGATTGTATTATCATAACGATCTCTTTCTTTTTTTCCCCCTCAGATTCTTCATCAAACCCATGTCTAAATCGGAGGGACTCAAGGATTTCTCAGATTCTTCATCTCGGGTATGAATTGCATTTCTATGATTTTTTTTTTCATTGAAGGTTGAATTGTATTTTGAAATGAATGGTGATGGAGAAGTGAAATTCCTTTGATGAATGGATCAAACACTAGAACAAACGATATCACAACCACAATGATCTAGGGAATGCTCATTTATATAGAATATCCATGACTGCATAGGAATTCATGGTCAAATGAGCTCCACAAAAACATTATTAAAGAGTGGGGTAAAAAATAAAAGGTGGAGGTGCAGATGAGACCTTCACTTTCCTAGGGTTTTAATTATTACGATGATGTTTGCATATTCATTTCCATCTCCCTTCGATTGAATTTCCATAGTTAACTTATTAATAAATTTCTGAATCTTCTACAATTCTCTACAATCAAGTCTCTTTTCTGGTTATTTTTCATTGTTTTTGTAAAATTATTTAATCCTTTGTCATTATTCTATCTAGATTTTTTATTTTTTTGGATTTTGGGTTTTATTTTAGGCTTCCGGTTTGGATTTTCTATTCTGTTTTCGTGGTTTTTTTTTTGGATTTTGTTAAATGGTGCTACTAACCGAGATTCTTTTATAAACTACATGCTTCATTGTAGTTTGAATTACCAGTTCTCCTTTTTGTTATAAAACAATTATTTGTCTTTTTTGAGCTGCAAAACTAAGTAGATAACATATATTTTATTATTTCAATAGCTTTTGTTTTCATTTTATTGTTTGTAAGTTCTGTTCATACTCTTACACTTCTTAAAATTTTGATGTCAGATATTTGTTGAAGATTATATTGATCAAGCATGTTTGATGTTCTGCATACTATATTTTTTTTATTCATTTATGAATTCAAGGCATAATAAGAACTAGGCACTATATGTTTAATCTTTTTTTATAATGCTAAATATGTCACGGTGACACTAAGCCTCTCACTAACAACTACGTGCAACGCACGTACTTCTCACTAGTAAGTAGGGAAAAGCGATGTTTTCGACCTACTTTTCTGATGAAGGCTGTGGATGAAATTAGCTGCGATGGCGATGGCGATGGCGATGGCGATGGCGGCATTGGGCGGCTGGAGGCGCAGCGAGAGTGCGTCGTCTCAGGTGAAAGGTACTTTTCTAGCGTTTTCTCTCTGCTGCGTCTGATTCCTATCCGTCGTCGTCTATTTCTTCTTCTTTCTGGCTGCTGCTTTCTCTCTCTCTTTCTTTTTTTTTTTTTTGGCTGGGAGGGGTTTTCTGTAGAAGGAAGGCGAATGGTTGTGGGGGTGTGGTGGTCTGGGCTGGGTTTTGGCGGACGAAGTTGGTTGCAGCGAGGGATTCGGCAGAGGGGTTTTGCATTGGTGAAGGTATAGGGTCTGGGATTTACGGAGATGAGATGGTGATCGAGTTGTGGACGAAGAGGCACTGATTTGCTGATTCGACGAAGGTGGCTGCTTTGGGAAGATGGTTTTATGTTCTGGTTGGGGTTGAGGAGGTTGTTTTAGGGGCAGGGTGTTGAGAGATGGTGGGTGGGTTCGATGAATGTAGGGTTTCGTTTGGTTTGTGGTTTCGGTCTGGCAGTGGGCGGGCTATAGTCTGGGACTCTCGGACAGGGAGGGAGGTTCGATGGTGCAGGGACGGTGATGGTGGACGGCAATGTTGGACGAAGGTAGGGATAGGGATATGGGTAACACGCCAACGATTGAGGCAATCCTAGGGTTAGGATGGGCACAATTAGGGTTCCCACTTGGAACAATCCCATGAAGACAATCTCCAACTATAAACCCACAAAAGGGATTTCATTCCTATTAATCTCAAAATCTCTGAAAAATAATTCAGAAACTTAAACCCTAAGAAATCAATCCTAATCAAATTAGAAAACACAATAATAAACCTATCCAAATTAGAAACTAATTCTAAATACAATTACTGAAATAAAAATGAGAAGCTACTAATAATTAAGAAAGAATTCCTAAACTTATTTGGGTCCCACTTGTGGACGATGAGTATATGGCAACTGTGTGCTACTACATCAATTTTTCAACCAAAGGCAAGTGAATATGTGTTTATTTTAATAGACATGCATATGTTTTATGGATTATGACCTTGAATTGGTTTAATTATGGTTTTGAACTCAATTGTTAAATGGGTTTGGATTTATGGAAAAGAAATGGAAAGAATGATGGAGATGTTGAATGAATGAATTTGATGGTTTTGATGGGTTGAAATAAGGAGAATGAATGTGTAATGTGTAGAGGGCTTGGCCCTGAAATTTGATTGCAGGAAACAAGGAAGAAAGGGAATAAATCCCTGTAACTGAAGCTCTGTCTGGAGCAAGTCGGTTAACCGTCTTGATGAAGTCGGCTAGCCGACCTGCATTCGGTGACCTGTTGGTTACAATTCCAGAAAGCATGATTTTAGGGAATTTGTACAGGCGGTCGCCCTGCGGTTAACCAAGTTGGTCGGCTAGCCGCCTATTATGCGTATTTTTCTGTTTTCTCTTGAAAACTGGATCTTGTCCATAGGTTCTCATGACCTTTATGCTACCCCTTTGGAACCAAATTAGCCTCTGGATGGAAGAAAAACCTTGCAGTGTTTGGAATTGTTTCTACTATTGGTCTATTAATCCATGGCTGACTGTGGAGTTACCGAAATGTAAACTATTGTTTATTTTAAAACTAAACTTTTTACTTAGAAATTTATGACCTATTGGTTACCTTTGAACTTAATAATTGGGACTTTAGCACATGTTTTATTTGGAATTGTTATATTTCTGTTCATATGAATAATTAGTATGAATTTCCGAATTTGATATGGATTTTGACTTTGATTTGTAGTCCGGCCTAAATAATAGAAGTTGTATAGATTTGGATATGGATTGATTAATAATTCTTGATTAGTAAACAAAAGGAGCCACTATTACAATTATTATATATATTAAAGCAATTCGAGAGGTGGGCTGTGGAGGGTGCCACATAGGCAGCCATGAGTTCTCATTTTAAAAAAATATACACAAAAAACTTACAGTTTGAATTTAAATTTGATTTTGAATCCTTATCAGGAACTGTTTAACTTCAATTACTATCACATTTAGAGTCGTCCGACTTTATCTCATGCAAAGATCCATCCTACTTTGGAAATCAAGTCCTTATCTTATATTTTGATTTAATTTCTAAATAGAGTTATCTTGTGCTGGAGTGGGCCTTCTTCGTATCACATGAATGTTTGATTTGTCTTTTCTTCCAATCAATATCACAGACCTCTTCTCCTTTTAAAAGTATTGATTCCGTGTTCCATTGGACGTATGGTTATGATACACTTTCCCATTATTGATCACGAATCAAGTTCTCTCTCCTGCTCGCATTCACTAAACGGTAGAACACTACACTACAAAAAAAAATGTCTTAATGAGTCACTTTTAAAGTGTCTTAAAAAGTGGTTTGTGTCGCTTTTCTGATTACTATGCAAGCGTCTTATCTGCCAGCGTCACTAAAAGTTCGTAAAAGCGTCTCAAGAAATACATTTGTTGTGTTAGTTTCTATTATCGAAGTGACACAAAAAAATGGTTACTTGTGTCACTTTAAACCCAAAAGTGACACTGAAATAACTTAAAAGCGTCACAAGAAAGATGATCAATATGTTCTTTTCGGACCAAAAGTGACACAAGTAGTCATCAGTTGTGACAGTTTCCATAGAAGCGAGAAACCATCCATTTTTTTTTAAAATAAAAATGCAATATATACATTACTAATAACATGCTGCAGTATGGATACACTTTCAAATCTTTAAACCTGCCTTACAAAAGATGCAAAAAAATATAAATAGCAACATTCAATAAGAATCATTTCATTAATTGGAAATTAATCACCATTCACATTAAGGAACGTACTTGCTCGTCCACACACTGTGCTAATTTGCTACATAGGAACTCAATGTGAAATGATCTCCACACTTGCTATAAAAAAAATATACAATGGCTGCTTCACAATAACCATGGTTCCACCAACACAAAATTCAGCTCAAATGTCTAATTTCAATATCTGCATTTGGCCATCTCATTACCTTGATGTGCCCATCTAATCAGTGGTTCAAATCAACAAACCAAGGCCCATCCATATGATCCAAACCAACACTGCAATGATGGTGCAGTGTTTTGCTATCCTCTGATCTTTTCCCAGGCAGGTGTTCTCTGACTCAAGCTTGTGCACTGCCAGCTACTGCTTGTGCTTCATCTACTGTTTTGTGCTCCATGTTTTTCTGGTGTCTAACAAGTGATGATCTGGCTCCTCGTCACTTTCCCCTGTAGCATACGAGCTAACAGATTCTGACCCGTCATCTGCATCATTATTTCCATTAAAGAAGTGAGCAATGTCGCAAATTCAATGTGGAAAATACAATACCAAAAGAACATGATACATTAGCCAAGAGAAAAAAAAATAACAACAGCAGATTCTTGCTTCTCAAAGCTTTAGTTGAATTACATGGAGGTTAGTGGAACTCAATTCACCCAGAGTTAGTATTCATCAAAATGCTGTTAAGGGCGCACAAGGCCATAAACACACGCAAATGTAAGAGTCGATGCAAACGAGTACAGCATGTGAAATTTCATTCCCAAATTTTAAATAATGAAAGATTAGGAATCCAGTTTCATCTCTTACTACATGTTCAACTTTCTTTGAAATATATCTCATAGCCTCAAAATCCTGAAATAAAAATTATTTCAACCTAAATAAATGGAAAATAATAAATGTAGCAACTAGCAATGATGCTAATTCTCAGTAGCTAACGTATATACAGGTTGGATTAATACAAGCACAGGCCAGTCTTGTCATCTTATGACAAACAAAAGGACAAAGTTTCAAACATTAAAAGCACAAGCACAGGCCATACCATAAATAAATAAATTAATAAAAACCTCCTACAACTCTTATCTGGAGTAGAGAATCTTTAAGTCCAAAACGTACTGCGAATGTTCTCAGCTAACCACTTAAAAGGTGCATTAAATCTCCATTTATTGAGGGAACTACAGTACTCTGTTGTAGTCCAATCAGGGACCTACAATGGCTTTTGTCAATTTGATTAGTAACGGAGGTTTGTTATTGATGAAGAATACATATGAAGCTAAATGATATTTTGCTGATTACTGAACCATACTTTCAATGATAAACACGTGATTTGACCTATGTGGGGTACATCTTCAAGGCATTTGATGACATTTTAACTCCAATTAGAATAACAAAAACTGTCCGACTGATCATGTAAAATTGGACACATGCGCAGTTGAACGATGTGTATCACTTTTGACTGAAATGGAAGTTAGCCCAGTACCTATACATGTGTGTTAGGGAAAGGAGGAGAGGAGAGGGAGCAGGGGAGGAGGAGTAGGGAAGGGGGGAAGAAATGATATAAACAGGTTGGGATCAAGCAAAAGTGGGCCCCGTGTATGCCAAATCAGGAGGTGAGTATGGTTGATTTTGTCAGCACAGGATTATTTCACATATATACAAGTTTACAACTTAAAGAGGGTCTAACATACAAAGTACTTCATGAGCCGTTAAGCGATCAGAAGGGCAAGAAGAGAGCATCTTTGTGATAAGATCCTTAGCACTGTCTGAGATCCTAGGCCATGAGTCTGAATCAAAATCAATGACTCCCTTCAACACTGCATCAAATATTCCCTGCTGTGTTTCTGAGTTCAAAACAGAGAAGGCTTTCAGAACAAGAAATAAATGAAATCCATAGCTTGTGCAAAACAAGTTTGTCCTTTTTTTGTTGGAGAATATCATTATAACAACAATACTAACGAAATACCTGCCCAGAAAATCTTGCACAAAATTTCTTCACTTAATAATGAGATATAGACAAAGGAGGGAACAAGAACCCTCAAAGGATACTCCATGCAATAAATAAGGCCTCCATTTGGACCTAAGCCGAGTTCCTCCATGACATCATCCAAGCATATGAGTTCTCTAATATCTGAAGGCAAAGAATTCATCAAAAGAATGTACACAGTATTCAAACAACAGAGTAAAAATTTACAGTTCAGAAGACTTGAGAATAAAAAGGAAATGTAACTAGTAGATACCCATTGCTACAGGATAGTCAAAGCTCTCTGCTGCAGGATCTAGGTTCACAATATGCATCGTTCTCCGAATGGTTTCACAATGTCGGTACAAACTAGAGCAGTAAGTAGACTGATTCAGCAGAAAAAAAAAAAAAAAAAAAGGTCAGAGAGGCCAAAGGATACAGTGGCTTCCATTGAGTAATTGTATTATTGTTGTAAATGAAAATTTGAATGGCTCCAGAGCCTCTAAATATATCATCTTCAATGAGTAATGCCGGTTAGATGTTTTGGTGATCTAGCTCAAGGCATATTTATTTTTTTGCAAAATGCAAATTCCTGTTACAAAGACTACATCCTCGAGTATATAGAATAAGGTAACATTTGAATCAAGATTCAAGAAGTTACAGAAAGAACTATTTAAGAAAAAGAGAAACAGGGAGAGAGGGGAGATGGGGGCGCAAAAGAAACAAAGATGATTTAAAATAAAGTCCAAATTAAGATGAGAAACATTTAGCATGAAGAAGAAATTTACCAGTTTTTAGGCACAGAAAAAAAAAAAAACAAGTACATTACCTTGCCACTGCCTGCAGGACCAATAACAAGTTGTGCATACCCCATGATGATTGCAATCAACAATAGTTTCACCAGTTAACAGTAGACCTGCAAGCAAAAGTTAAAAAACCCCAAACATCCCAAGAACTGCAACAACCGCATATGCAATACACCAGACAGCAGCCGCCATGAATGAGGTCATGAAGACAGAGTAAGCCATACCTGTTTATACAGCATAAGCATCAGAACTGTGCATGACCAACTTTTTTGCATTATAGCTATCACATGAGAATCCATGTCATCAGCCATTGTAACAATTATGTCTGAAAGGGTCAGATTTGAAGACTCTGGATATAGATATAGATATAGGTTTCTGCCAAGAAGAAGAAGGAGAGGAAGAAAATGGCAATAGATATAGGTTTCTACCACCACCAAACTTCTATACTAGTTGAATCACATAAAATATGAGAGTAACCATCTGTGTGGAGCACATCTAGAAAGGACTATCCATTGTGATTATTAACTTTATTAGAACCATCCACCATTGGAACCATGAAACCATCTTCTGTGGAATATATATATGACCCATGAACTTCTGTAAAACCCCTCAAATTATATTCCAGACATCAAATGCAGAACCATCTGGCAATAGCCACCATCGATGTAGAAACCAACTTGCGAACACTTAACTCGAACACATTGTCAAATGAGCAGCTCAACACAAATCCAGTATTTCAACAACAAAAAGGCGTGTATCTAAATTCACAAAACCCAATTACCTATTTCTTTCTTTCATTAATTACTAAATCAAAGTCAGTAACCCCTGCTGTCCACACATCATTATAAAAAAATTTATCAGAAAATGGGTTAATATGATCAATAAGACAGACACTTTCTGAAGCTCCCAAACATGAAACAAGACCCACCGATTCCTCATCAGTAGACATAAAATTAGAGAAAACAAGACCCCATCAATTGCATAAACTAAACACTACAGAAACAATTCAGTAGTAATTTAAAAAAAAAGATACCTTCATGAAGAGAGAAGCGCAATCGGTGCACTTGGGGGCCTTATTTGGATAGGGTTTGGGAGATGGGGCGGAGAAGCCTGGTGTTCTCAAAGCCCTAGGGTCTTGTGGTGTTAGTTAAAAACCTAGTTAAAAACTCTACACAATTCATAACCCACTTGATAAAATGATACCAAGTATGAGATCTGAAAGGCACTTTCTGTGAATAAGTACCAAAAGGAAAACTACCAAAATGCCACTGCATGCAGATCACAAAAGAAATGAACATCAATAATTTAGGCTGATGGCATTGTCATCAACACATGATTAGGTAGTGTAAAAAAGATCAGAACACCAACAACTTTAATTTCACTTTGATACTTGTCATAACTACAATGCGAAAATAGAGGCACCATCATCAGATTTCACATGCTCATGCAACATAGCATCCAATCCATTCTCACATCTAGATACCCATCTTAAGACCTTTTCCAAAACCTAATTAATTTCCATTGAAAACTTTCAAATGGACAACTAAACCCTAAATGCTTTCGATATTATGGGGGAAGAAACATGAAGCAAGAGATGGGATTGAAATGGAACTCTAGCAAGTCACAGAACATGTGAATATAAATGAACATTTCGGGACTCAAAATCATCAAAAAAGGCACAAGGTTATAACAAATTAGAAGCTCTTATGAGAGTGCCATAGAGAGGAAGTTTCTAAAATGCAAGAGGAAGAAGCGGCAAGCTGGAGTCTCTTTTGGTTGGCAGTTGAATTAATGCCAAATTGAGACCATAAACAAACAAAGATAAAATCACCAATGAAAGAAAGAATCTGAAAGTAAACACAAAGTAAATCAGAACATGAAAACTCCTCAATTCAAGGCAGAATTTAGCCGGAAAGCCAAACTAAGAACAAAACATTAAATTCATGAAACCAGAAGCAAAATGTGGAAAAATGAGGGGAACAAAATAAAATCCAGTAATGAGAAGCCAAATCTCTCCAAATATAAGCAGAATTCAACTCAACAGAACAGCTGAATCAGGAAATGAACTAAAACTCCAAAAAAAGGAAAAAAACAATCTTTCGCAGATTCAAATCAATCAAATACAGGTAGAATTCAAGCGTTATAAATGACAAATCTGGTAAATCAGAAGCCTTTTCAAGAAATCCAAATCTAGGACGAAAACACATCATCTAGCTGCAAATACACTGCAGAAACTTCAGAAAACGCAAAGGAAGAAACAATCAGGAATTCATTTTAAGTTTGCATTGCTTTAGAACAGCAATCTCGATGGCACCAACATTCATCCATAAATATAAATTCATTCCAAATCATGAATAAATGAAGACATCAATTCAAATTGCCATCACTGTGAAACAAACTCCCAGATCAAATCTAACATTGCAGCCAAGGCAAGTGATAACCAATGGAACCTCATAAGTTGAACCTCAAACGAAAATTATCCCCAACCCAGAGTTTGCGTCAAGAACAAGCTGAAAAGCATCACAATACATCTTAAGTTCCTAACTCTAAACAAAATCATCAGAATTCCAGCAGTAGCAGATGGCATCCAAACAGGACCTTAAACAAGAGACCTTTTGGATTTGGTTGAAAATTGAAATATCATATAGAAGGGAAACAAGGGTCCACCAATTATTTCTCCAGACAATTTAGTTGAATAGGAACTTGGTTTTGCACAACTATTTCCTAAATTAAAAATTAAAAAAAAAATAGCAATGACAATAATAATAACAATAGAAAAGGGAGAACAAAAACCTCTCAATGAAAGAGTGAGGGTGCTGTGAACTTACCTTTTGTAAATTGGTCCACTCAAGCTCTTTTTTAAGATCTTACAAATAACCTATGCAAGTCGAAAGTCCAACCAAATAGGCCCCTTCATTTATTATACAAACACTTGCATGCACTGAAAGAAATAGATGAGGTTTCTTACATTCGTACAGGATATATTTTAAACATAATATAAACCATGATAAAGTTCTTGAGCAAATTTATTGTCAAAGAAAAATTCCATATGATTGTGATTTCTCATAGACAGAGTGATTGCATAACCTTATAGAGGAATTTAAATTGAGCATGATAAATTATGGGAAAGTTTTTCAACTGCAAGTATACAAACAATAGGAAATATTTTTTTCAAAAGAAAGAAAAAGCTTAAAAGATCAAGCAAGAACTTTAGCCCTAGTGAGAAAAATAGTTTCTTACTTGTAACAGAGATGTAACAAAAAGCCCAGTCAAGGGGACAAGCATATTTCAACAAAAATTAACTGGTTGAGACATTTCATCAACCACTTTGTGGGCACATGAGATCGAATTCAATCTTATCCAACAAAGACTATATGTTTTTTTTTGGGGGCTTTTATATCAATAAACAAAGGGATATCATCATCTTTTTATTTGAGTTTTAAAGTCACCCTCCAGACTAGACCGAGTCCATTCCTGTGATTCTGTGTTCTAAGCAAAGCATTAATGAAAACAGAAAAAAAAAACACGCAGTGCATATTTGAAAGAAATTTCAAAAGAAGTATTATAGACAAAGAAGAAAAGAGAAGTAAAAGAATTGAAGAAATATAAAGAGTTATTTACCTATTTGATGTAGCTTATGACAGTGTCGTCCGTGTGCTTGTTTCCGTCTTGATAAGCAACAATATGAAAAATTGCATACGATGAAGAGAACTGAGGAGGTGGTTGCAGAGATCATTACCAAGATTTTAAAAAAGGTTGGAGTCGTTGCTTGATGTCATTGTCTTCCCACTCCAATGCTTCCCACCATGAACTAGAGCCACGAATCTCCTTTAGTGCAGGTGCTACAATATTGGTGTCATTGGAGAGGAAGGAGAGACTCTTCAACTTGGGACATTCCAAAATAAAAATAATTTCTAGTGATGGCCATTCGAAATTAGAAAACTGTTGGCAAATGCTCTGCTCCCACGCAGGGGCACACTACCCATTCCAAGAGCATCCAAAAGCGCCCAAAAAGAAAAATCATGGAAATAAAACAAACCTAGAAGGAGAGGAGACGGAAGAAGAGGGATAAGGGTTCCATCCCATCAGCGAGTCGACCCTGCCGGCGATAAGCAGAAGCGCGAAGGCGATGCCGGCGGCAAGGAGGAGCTTGACCTTAACAACGTCGAGGGAACTCTGGATCCGTCGCAGCAGAGGCAGCTATGGTAAGCCCCTCTGTTAGCGGCCTTCTCCTTAGCCCGAGAATAGAGGTCGCTGCTGCCGGCCGGTGCGAAGACACCATCTCTGAGTGCAATGATGGATACCAATGCCCAGCCTGTTGATTGAGAGAGAGAAAGGAAATGACGGTGTCGATCTCCGCTATTGTACCGGTCGATTAGCAAAGAAAGAGGAAGAGAGACGATGTCAATCTCCGCTGCCATGCCCGTCGATTGGGGGAGAGTGAAGAAGAAGAAGAAAAAAAAAAGGGATTTTTTTTTGTTTGGGTCTCAGCAAAATCAAGGCAGAGAAAGGGGGAAATTGGGCATTTTGTGAATCCTGAAGAAATCACATCACAATCCCTCGAAATCCAAATGACCCAGATCACAAAATCCAGAGAATTCACCCGATTCGCCTTCGGCGAGCTTCTCCAGCTTTGCCCCAACCAAACGCCTCTCATCTACACCACCAGCTTTCAGCTCATAAATCACCTACAAACAAGAACCCACAAATGATCAATCAAGTTGCATCAGAGAGAGAAAGAGACCAATTTCAAAGAAGAAGATACCCACCTGGCGATGCTCCCAGTTCCATACGGATACATGATCCGATGCGTCTGCCGTGACGAGCCATGGATGCGTCGGATGGAGCTGGATCTTCACGATCTTGTCGTTTGAAGGACGAAATGCTCTCAATCGCAGCATACTTTTCGAGTGGAGGATTGAAAGAAATTTGAGGAAGTAGTGGAGACTAGTAGAGATCTGAAGGAGATGGAAGCAGATCTGCCATTAACGGATGGAAGTCTCTTGAGGAACGAATACGATGCAGGTCTGGTTTTTTCTGCAGTGAGATGCGTAGTGGAGTCGATTAGGGTTGGAGTGAGGGAATGAAATGCTTACGATGGAGGGAACCCAAATTATCACTTGCCCAAATTCATGTGTCGCTTTTCTTTCCTATTTCATGAAAGAAAATAACAATCAAACTTCTTGTGTCACTTTTGTTTAGTGGGGGAAAACCATAAATTTATTTTGTGTGTCGCGTTATAGAAAAGTGACCCAACAAACCTCCTCCTCGTTAACTCCTCCTCTAAAGTGACACATCAGACCATACTGTGTCACTTTATTGTAAAAGTGACACAAAAGCTCGTTTCAAAAGCGAGACTAAAAGTCCTTTTTTTTGTAGTGCTAGTTTTATTTTTTTAAAGATTCTTTCATGATTAGCATTTTAAAATCAACATCATATACCCCTTCTTCATAGCAAGTATTTATTCCATTTTATAGTCGGGCGTCGAGATTATGATATAGATATAAAGATGGCCAACATACACATAGGTCTTAAATGGTTTGTTGTCTCTCTCTCAATTGTATCCTCATGTGATTGTTCGTGGGTTGTTTCTCTTGATTGTTTGTGAATTAGGGCACTTTTGTATCTACTTTTCCGTTACAATATCTGTTCATCTGTTCAAATTTGAAATGACTTGGGAATGTTATATGAGCGATCCTCTGAATACAAAGGCAGGAATTTTGCTCTTTGGTTTTTGATCTCTATCAAGAAAAGATTTTTCTGAATATTTGTTGTTGGAAGTAGAAAGATTGGATTTTTTTTGTGATATTGGTTTGATTTGGGTGGTGCCCAAAGCCCTAGATTTGATTCTAAAAATCAGATTTTCTTCTTCTTCATGATAATGACCAGGAAGAAACTATGGATTTGCTAAAAAGACCAGATCTTATTTATGTTAGTGTTTTTTATTTGGTGGTTTTCTTTTACTTGCCTTTTTCTTTTCTTCGAATCCTCCATATTGATGGGATAAATCTAAAATAATGGTGATGATGAATCAATGGATTGACTGCGAAACGGCCGGAAACCGAGCTTGTGGTTTTCTTTTTTATAATAAATATTTATTTATTCTCAATTTATTTTTATAATAATATTATAAAAAAGATTGATATTAAATATATTTTCGTTTTTAAGCACGGGCCTTTGTTGCTAGTGCTAAACAAAGTGCTTACTACTATATGAATGAGAGAGATTTTAGGAATGCCATGTGTCAATTTTTTGGAATGCTGACATGGTGCCCAAGAAAGCACTGATGTGGCATCTGCCACAACGCACCTCCGTATTGCTTATATACATATAGAGTTACCCTACAAAACTCCTTTGGGGCTTTTCACAAATAAAAGGCCCATCTTAGCCAATAAAAGTGTGACACATGTTATCAATGATACACATATCCAATTCTCTCTTTTAACATTCTCCAACAAATGTGGATCTTTTATAGACTCTCTTAAAATACTAACAAATCATTGGCTATTAGATAGGGTCAAAAACTTCCCTTTTGGGATAGGGGAGTTTTCGAGAATTTCTCATATAGATCCACATTTTAAGGAGAATATTTAGGAGAGAGAATGGATAAGTGTATCATTGATGACACGTGTCACACTTTCATTGGCTAAAAGAGTGGCATTTTTTTTCTTTTTGTGAAAAATGCCCGGGGAGTTTCTTAGCCTAACTCTCTCTCTCTCTCTCTCTATGTATATATAATAAATGCTTAGTACAACAACCAGATATTTGAATATGTAGTTCATTCCACAAGAAGTTAAAAGTGAATAGTCAAGGTGAATTTCCTAAATCGAGGCATTAATAACTTTTCCTTTTAGGAAATAAAATAAAATCAACTTTACTTTGGAAAATATAATCAAAAGAAGAAGATAAATAAATACCCAGCTAGCCTCAAGGGGTAGCTTAGTTGGCATAGGATCACGGTTTGCTCGCAGAGGTTGGGGGTTCGAAAATGCGCTTCTGCATTGGGGCCGTAGGGGATTTACCCGGCTCCCCCTAGGCCCGTAGGGATTAGTCTGGCCCAAAGGGCTGGGACACCTTCCATTATATATAAAAAAAAATGAATACTCAATTGTCGCGAACACACTCACGTCCGGTTGAGTGGGGTTCGCACCTTAGTTTCACACATAAGCCCACGTGATTTCAATAGTTGAATATACACCCCCCACCCCCCATGCCCCCTTTCCATTTTAATACCTTCCATGTCCCAAAATTAGTACCTTTCCAACCACCATATGGCCATCTCTTTATCTATATATGTGTAAGTTTAAAAGCTTGGATGTATTTTTCTTTAAAGCTTGTATCATTAACAATTATTATTAGGGATGGCAACGGAGCGGGTTTGGCCCCAACCCGCCCCATGTCAAGTTTGTCTCATCCAAACCTAACCCACCCCGGGACAAGTCAGCGGCATGTGATACCAAACCCGCCCCGTTTGGGCAAGGGTTAGGTCAAGTTTAAAGCTTAATTTTTTTTTAAATATATAAATGCATGAAAAATAGTGTGGTTTCAAACACACAATCCTATTTTCAAAATGCTTTAAGTTAATGCCCTAACACCACTTGTACCATATGAAGTTTATTTATACTTTTAGCAATAAATAAATAAGTATTATTTATATGAGGCTGGGGCGGGTTACATCAGCAAAACCCAAACCTGCTCCGTTCCAACAAAATCAATAACAAACCCACCTCTGATAGCAGTGGGACAGGGTGGGCCAGGTCCCCGTTTAAACCCGACCCATTGCCATCCCTAATTACTAAAGTACATTTAGTAGGAGAGATTAATCCTACATAAATTCATTTTTATCAATACGGGGTCCATTTCATTACATCTAAATCGATCACAATGACAATCAACACTTATTTTTATAATTGACTGAATCCATGTACAATCCCCTATTAGATTGATGAGTCTTAAATACATTATTAGGCTTTATGTGCATGGGAGTGAGAGAGACAATTGGGATGTGGGATAAAATAATTGTGTTTTTATAAATAGTGACATACTTTGTTTAATGAATTTAAGGGAAAAAAATGTTATTTTTATAAAAAAAAATCAACAAAAATCTTTTGTCGCCTATTCTCGTTATGACTAGTGATTTTGGGATATGGAAGGTATTAAAATGAAACGTCCGGGATATATATGCAAATAGCGAAATACTGAAACCAGTTGGCCTATTTACAAATTCTATAAACGCTAGGGGTATGTAAAGAAATAACTCTAAATAAAAGCGGAGAAAGAAACGTCTGAGCTTTAACTTAGAAGAGGACTGCGAAAGCCGTCTTTGGAGGGTATCTTTCCTTCTTCTTCTTCTTCTAGTCATTTGATTCCAATGTGATTAGGGTAACCTTAATCCAGAACTGTAAGTAAACATTGAATTTATGTGATTTACGTTTCTTCCCTTTATTCTTCTTTGATTTCCTTTCTGGATTTACCAAGAAAAACATGAACTGGGGCGCTCCTTCATCTCCTTACTGAGTTTGGATTACTTTTTATTTTATTTTATTTTGTGGTTTCTTTCTCTCCATAGGTAGCATTCAATCCTTGAGATGATTCTTCAATTTGAAAGAAGGGACATAGCTTCTGGTATAATACTTTCAAATAATCTTTGCTTTACGCCACCTGCTTGTCAAAATGCTTGAATGTGAATGTTCTTTTGTTTTTTCATGGTGGATGGTGCAAACCTGAACACCCATAGTTCGCATTGTTTGTATTTTCATGATGGATGGTGCAAACCTGAACACCCATAGTTTGCACTGTTTGATTATTTCTGCCTAACAAATTTGGGAATGTAACTTGTTTATACTCAACTGCTCCGTTCGTTTCTTTTCTTGTTACCATGTGATTTTGTATCCAAAGGGTTGAGTAATTTGTATATATGGATTTGTGTTTTGAGAACCTGTGGAATTATCAAGTATCAAAATTCCAAAGGATAGGAGTGCCACATCAGTGACCATTTCTAATATGCATTATCTAGATTAGATATCCTTGTTGGCACTTGGCAGACACGGAAATCCTTCCACCCAACATGCTATTTATGGTGACTGGTATTATTTATGAATGGTTGAATTTTCTTAATTCACTTTGTGAATTAACCACGTTCAGTTTTATACACTTTCCTGAATGGCTTCTGTCACTTTGGTTGAAACAAGTTGGACATGGGAGTGTATATGATTATTCCAGACTT
This sequence comes from Cinnamomum chago, assembly GCA_038049695.1. NCBI lineage: Eukaryota > Viridiplantae > Streptophyta > Magnoliopsida > Laurales > Lauraceae > Cinnamomum > Cinnamomum chago. The sequence continues at coordinate 39,248,362 of CP142453.1, read as the reverse complement.
TTGCCCTATTTTCATATTAAGTAGTCATGATGTGGGAAAGTTCAATTCCACTGATTTTAGAGTGAATATTATCAATATGTATATATATAAAGAAAGGGCACTATGTTCTGAGTTAATTTTTTTTTATTTTAAATTTGCACAATGTTATCTTTTATAGTTGTCACTACAATTTTTAGATTTTTTTAATTTTAAAAGTGAAATTTGGAAGCCCCTTTAATTGGTTGAAAATTTGTAATTGAATAAAACCATTTCATAATAAACATGTTTCATTTTTAAATTTTTTATCAAATCTGATATATAGTTCCTAACTTACAGCCCATCTTGATTCAAATGCATATCCTATAGTTGAAAACAAAAAAAATTTAAAATATTATACATCATAAAATAAAGAGAAGGACAATCGATTAGAAATGTCATACCTGAAGCCTCACTTGCATTTTCAGTTATCATCCTTGAAATTTCCTCTTGATTCTAGTTGAGAATCTAAAAGGAGGGAGAAAATGATTACACATGTATAGGAGAAAGAAAAAAACATTCAAGAAACAAATTCAATTCAGTTGCACAAGGTAGAAGAGAGAGAGAGAGAGAGCACTTGTGTTTATCAGTGCAGTGATGAATGGAGCCGGTTTTTCTTTTTCTTTTTTGATAATTTTGTAGCTCTTTAATCAAAATATTTAGTATAAAGAGAATCAACGAACAAAAATTATGGAATAACAAATTTATCAACACTAACTTGAAAGTGTATAAAGAGGAGATAAATAAGAGTTGCATGTCTCTAAAATTAAAAACCCAGACTTAAATATAATAATAACATGCATCTAATACTAGGTTGAATGCATCAACTAAAAAAGAATAAAAGAAAAAAAAAGTTTGTACTGAAAAAAATGCATAAAGAAATAAAAGAACTCACCTTCATTTCAAAGCATTCAAACCTGTATGCTTTGGATATCTTTGCTTTTGATGCACGCTTGAAATTCCTAGGGCCTGTTTCTTTAATAGAATTCTAGGAATTCCTGAATTCCTAGACAAGGTGGAATTCTTGGATGCCCCTTTCGACTTGAGCATCCAAGAATTCCACCAAAATGCAAAGAGTGTGGAATTCCTGAATTCACCAAGGCCAATTAGGACTTTTCATGTGCTGGAATTCATAAATTCTTGACAAGAAACAAGGGATTTGAAAATGCCAGGGGACACCTCATGTCCCAAAAACCCTAACCACTAGAATTCCTGTCAGGAATTCTAGTAAAGAAACAGGCCCGAGATTCATCTCATGTCTAGCATTATTTTGCACAAATCTACTGTCGTCGACATTTCAAAATCCATCAGATCTAATAAGATTCTTATTTTTAAAAATTTAAGTAAATAAAATGATTATACTAACAGAGTAGTTGATAATAAAAAAGGAAAAAAGAGATGAAAGCCCTTTGTTGGTTTGGGAAAGAAATTTAAATTATTTAACATTTATTGCAAATTCATATTTCAACAATTTTTTTTTTGAAATTATGAAAATCGTTCAATAAGCCCGTTAGATTTCATATTCTTTTAGTTTTCCTCTTACATATGTCTTGGTCGTTTCCATATTTGTAAAAGTTGTTTGAATTGATACCCCTTTGTCTATTCTACCAAAATATATAAATCTAGGGTATCCAGTTATTCAAATCTTAAAAAAAAAAAAAGACCAAATACAATAGAACCCTGTCACATTTGAACTCATTGAAAACACTTAGAAATCAAATGACTCATTTGAAGAAACTACTAAAGAATCTTAGAGAAAGAAATGAAAAAAGAAAAAGAAAAGGAGCAAATGGAACATAATCAAGTTCAAATTTATCACGAACCACTCAAATCAAATAAACCACATGAAGAACCTAATAAAAAACCCCATGAAAATGAATTATATATATATATATATATATATAAAAGATTGAATAGAACCCAACTAAGCATTGAAAATCTCATCTACCCAAAAAAAAAAAGTCATTGAAAATCTCACTACACAGGACAGAGGGAAAAACACATTACTGCACAGATTTACTTCTTCTTTATAGCCCTTAAGCTCCGGCTAGCACCATTGTTAAGGTTGCAAGTGTTTAAGCATCTTAGAGTGCAACTTTTCCTCTTCGCTGAAAGAGCTGTCTCATGCAATGAACTTTACACCAGGTTTTAATGAAAGTAACTAAACAAGTAAAATGAAGATAAGGGCATTGATTTGTTTAGATTTCAAGATTGAAGAGAGAGAGAGAGAGAGAGATTTTACTTCCTTGTATCTCTTAGAGACCCTTGCATATTTGCCAACGTTGAACAATGCATTTTCATCTTCTTTCTTCTTCCCTGCAGCTTCAATCTTCTTTGTCTTGTTCAAATCCCATGACTCTTTTTTCTAATGAATAGAAGTAAGAATTGTACCCTTCGTGCAATAGACCATTGTTGAGAAAATCTGTAAACCAACAATGGAAGGTTAGAGTTAATATTTAAGTAAGGGAAAACCAATTGGAACGGGTCTATAGCTGTGTAAGGATGGTGTTGCGCCCACATGGTGGAAAAGGTTAAGAGTTAATAATAGCCCCTTTTTTTTTTGTAGAAGAATGTGGAGGGGCTTGAAGTTCTGGTTAGAGATGAGCAGTGCCATGCAGATCTATATGGTTGAAATCTTATTCTTTGGAGATTATTGGGTTTCCATCAGACTTTAGTTTTCCCTTCTAAACATGGCATTTAGATGCTCAAACAATATCTCATGTATTTGGCTACCTTATCGTATAAGAGGAAACCACATATATTGAGGGAATTAAGAGATAAGGACAGGAGTTATATTACCTTTTGCATGCAAACACAGAGATAAGATCCTTGCAATGCAACAGCTGTAATATCTTTATCAAACTGAGAGAGAGAGAGAGAGAGAATACCAAAAAGATAAGAAGTAGAAGAATATATCATTCCTTTGATGGGCCCCACATTGAGAAACGGTAATCTTAAAATCTTTTCTCATTTATAATGAATTTAGATTCAAATTCAAGTTTAGATGGAAGTTTAAATGGGGGCCAATATGACCTGCTCAACCGAGATTTTAGGATATATCTGTAGAGGGTATAAGATTTTCTTAAATGGTCCGGATTATCTTTATGTGAGGCCGATGATGGTGTCCTGGCATTTGTTAATGGTTCTCATATAATGGCATGTGTTACATGTTTTCAAGCCAAATTGTGAAAAGGTACAAGAAAACTTCCTTATTAGGAAATTTTTTTAGATCGACCTCTTATCCACCATAATTCAAATTAATTGTAAATTGAGTGCATCCCTAGAATTATATATATATATATATATATATATGAAGCGAAGTGAATCTAATTGAGAAATCAAGCACATTGTATCCAATTGATTTTGACCACTACAAATTGACATTGACTCCCACTTTATTTTTCCTAGACCGATTGCAATCCAACCTCTCTTCTTCAAACGTGTCATGTCTAATGTAACTGTCTCATTTATCAAAATCTCATATAGTTAATGAAACAGTTCCCTAGAGCATGTGTCCACGTTGGCCTCTTTATTTTTCCTCCCTAAATGCCTCTCCCTCTTTGTGAAACGAGAGAAATCTCTTTCTATCTGATAAATCTCTAAAATCCATCGAACTTTTACCCCTCTCGTCACAACACTACTATCTTCATCTCAGTCCCCATCCAAGACACCAGAGATGCCCCTCTTAGGTATGGTTTTCCCTTTTGCTCTCTCCCCCCAATTCTGTCTTACAAATATACCAATCTCCCATTTTTTTCATCAAGTTGGTGATCTCTTTTACATGAGATTTTAATTGCTATAGAGTTGCTACATGCATAGGTTTTTGATTTTTTGCTATTCAGGGATTTTTTTTATTAGGTTTTATTTCAGTTAATTTTATCTCTGTATATGTTCTAAAAGTGTAAAAACGATAAACCTCGCTTCTGATTCTTCAACATTTTGGATCTTCAGGGTCCTGAAGTTGCACCAATGTGGGGTCCTTTGACAGTATATGTGATGTGCAATATCCTCTTCATGTTGATCTCTTGTAAATTAGTTAGGATCTATATTTTATCATGTCATGTCCTCTTGTTTTGGATGTGCTGCAAACAATAATAAGTTTTTTTTTTTGGGTGAAAAATAGTAAGTTATGGAAAGGAAAAGAAAAGGAAGCAAATCACTTGCTTTGGATGTCTATAACTCTTAATCTACCATGTGACCCACCACCCTCCAATGGAACATATCCTGTGCATTGGTGGTGATTTAATTATGATGATGATAGTGATGGATGGCTTGTGTTCTTTGAAGCCAGGGGATATGTAGAAGACAAAGAAGTGGAGAAATGAAATAGTGTTTTGGTTAAATATCAGTCAAACATATTCCACTCCACAATTACACAAATATAATGGTTGAGTAGATTTCATACTTCTACACATCCACAACGCTCATTTTGGGGTTTTCATCATGGCTGGAGGATCACCCAAGAATTGCACTGTTTGGGCCCTTTGACCCTTTATTTTTTCTTTTTTCCTTTCCTGTGGTTGTTGATTAGTCCTCCATAAGTTAAAACCTTGGGTGACTCACATATATGATCATTCCCATTAGGAAAGCTCTAAATTTGCCTATTTGAAGTCCAAGTGGAGGGTGTCTGCATGACAACTGAATTTTCTCCTTTATTTCTGAATTTTCTCCTTTATTTCTTTCCTTCTTTTTTTTCATAATGCAATGGGGCTCTTTTCTTTCATCATCTCAAGCGGAGGAATGAATGGTGTTTTGAGATTTTTGGACTCTAATGTGGAGTATTCTACCAAAAAAAAAAAAAAAAGCAAGAAGAGAGAGAGAGAGAGAGAAAAGAATGTGGAGCAAACATTTACCCGCTTGATTTACTAAAAATTACATTCCTATATCTAACACTCATTGTTGCTAAACGTAATGTAGGTTTAGATGATTCGGTGCTTTTAACATGGGGATCGACTCTTGCCTTGACTCATAGGGATTCATGTCATCAATTATATATCATGATTTTAAAATATTATTATATAATTAATTTCTTCGACATGTATAGATATTTTTTTAAGTTTTACTATATTCTTATCCATGTGTAGTGTTGGTATTGATTGTCATGGTCCTTCTCCTTGACTTTTTAATCTCTAACTCAGGTTTGAAGAGGAACATAGAGAAATTGGAATGTAAAAGAATGGGGTGAATGACTTACATACATTGGTGAAGCTTGGTTCTCAAGTGTACATGCAAGATGATGTGTATGTATTGACTCCTCATTAATTTTAAGTACTATTGTTCTTCTTTCTTTATTTCTTTATGAGAAACATCTGTAATCAGTAATGGAATAGAAAGGAGTAACATGACCATACTGAATATCTCAAATTACATATTATTTATATTCATTCATTCAATAAAGACCCGAATACAATTGTTTTGGCCAAGTACTTGTGCCTATAGGCTATGCATTAAGGCACAATAGATTTTAGTAGAAATATTGTGATTTGCACATTGAATGGAAATCCGGATTCTTTTCTCGCCTTTAGTATTTTAATTAAGATATATTTACAAATTCTTGAATTAGATACAACTTTCCATCTTTAGATGTTTTGGCCAAGTACTTGTGCCTATAGGCTATGCTTTAAGGCGCAATGGATTTTAGTATAAATATTGTGATTTGCACATTGAATGGAAATTCAGATTCTTTTCTTGCCGTTAGTATTTTAATTAAGATATATACAAATTCTTGAATTAGATACAACCTTCCATTTTTAGATGTTTTGGCTAATGATAGACAAAAGGTTTTCCTGTAGTATGCAGGTTATCATGTATGGTTGTCACGGATGTTTGGGAAAAGGATAGGCTACAACGCATTCTGTTCTTTTTAAGTACATATTATTGATTTACTTATCAATTGCCCCGTAATAAAAGTGTGCACTAATAGAATCCAATTATCTCCCTCTACCAATTTTTTATTGCAAATGTTGTTAGTTGCTTACCCGTGCTGAGCACAGGCATCTTTTGCTAGTTTTCTCTGATCCTTAAAATCTCTCTTAAGTCAAAATTGGGTCAAAATTGAAATCGCAATTGAACTCCAATTTGGCAATCAATTGCGAAATTGGAGCTCAATTTCACAATCAAACTCTATGGCTTTCACATTTATAAACTAGCCAAACGTGTCTATGCTTAGCATGGGCAATATAATTTATAAAAAATAATGATATTTTATATGAGTCATATTGAGATGGTCAAAATTGCAATCAGAATTACTCTTTATAAATATATATATATATATGTATGTATAATTTTTTAATTTCAAATTGTGATAACGTGATCATAACATTGCACTAAATATGAACAAAATTGTGGATTTAAAAGTATGAAATGGTTGTATTCAAAATCATAAGAAACTAAGTGAAGAAGAAAACCCTGTAAATAAAATTAGATTCTATCCCAAAGTAAGTAAAGAATTTGAGAAGAATGGGACATGAAGGTCCCAAAAGGAAATTTAAAATTTGTTTTCTGGGAGATATTAAGGTGCTAAAATAACAACATATGAAAATCAGAAGAATATTTTTCACCTAAAAAATAATACTGTTCAAGCAACAAAGCAGAACTACTTGCCTTGCTCATTGGTCTTCGAGAAGCTTCCTGCTTACAACCTCAACTATTCATTGTAGAAGGGGACTCTTCTTGTGTTATACAGTGGGCGACTTGGTCTTCTTCACCTCTGTGGTATTTGGCAGACATTATTGAAGAGGTGCTTTAGTGATCAGGTGATTTGGAGGTTTCGTTCAATCACATTATGAGATCAGCAAATGTGAAGGCAAATAAACTCGCAAAAGAGGGAGTTCTTAAACCTTCTTTGCTCATTACTGGCCCTAATTAAGTTCCTTTTCTTTTGTTGGTGCCCAATGCTTTTGGGTCGTAAATCTTTTTATACAGCATTCCCTGTGTTTTTTGTAGGGGCCAAAAGCAGCCCTCTGATATTGTACAGTCTTTGTGCAATGAAAAGTCAACTTTTTCAAATAAAAAAAAAGTTTGTGTAAAGAAAATGCAAGAGTGAAATACTATAACCCACAAAATTTTCCAATTTGAACATTAAAAATAAGAAACTAAAAGAACAAAAAATAGAAAAAGGTGAAGACGATTAAAAGAAATAAACATCTACAAAAAGCATAAATTTCTAAACAAACCACCATAAATAAAATAAAGTTACTTAGATAGATAATAAAGAAAAGAAAATACAGAATATTTAAAATAATGTTCTTCCACCAATAAAAAATCAATGGAAAAAAAAGAAAAAGAAAAACATAATGCCAAAGAACAAAAGGAACCCAACATTCCAAATTCATAATTATAGAAAAAGATGTCAGGAATAGAAAAATCCAGGATGTTGTTGCCTCTCTTAAATGGTCCTTAAAAATTGTTCGAGGAAAATTGCTTGAGGACTACCGAAAACATATAAAATTAGAAAGGGGTTTTTACCAAAAGCATTATCAAATATCCATATACCTCCAAAAGCATCTCAAATACATATGTAATACCCAAAAGCATCTTATAAATCAAACTTCATTTTTTTCTAGACAAAATTTCCCTTCATTTTATATCGCAAGTTTGAGACATGACACTCACGAGCTCGAGATATGATTCATGAGTTTTGAGACATAACACTCGCATGCTCAGTATTTTGTGTCCATATATCTGTCCAACATCATTCGTGAGCTCGGGTATGAATTGAACATTAACATGATTAAGTCGCGATGTTGAGAAACAACTTGCGATGTTGAGAAGAGACTTAATAGTTCAATAGTTAAAGTTAACAAAAATATGATACATGGAGTTGCATTTAGATTGACTAACAATTCTGAATCTGAAGGAATGATTTCTGTACATGTATGAGTTTAGCCATTCTATTATGATTTTCTTCAATAATGATTGTAGGCACCGCGAGCATTCTCTTACTACAATTTGTGGAGATTTTGCTGAAAAAAAAAATTCTAACTTTTTCATTTTTACAAAAATAACACAAAAATTTGTGCTCCGCTCCATTCCCTATTGGTAACCCTACTTTTTTTTTTTTTGAATGGTTACTTTCATTAAAAGCAAGCAGTGTTCTGACAAGCTGACACAAAAAAGAGAAACAACCCCAAAGGGATAAAATACAAAAGGGACATCAAGTACCCACATAGACATCACCTAAAAAGCTATTAATGAGGGTGTTCCAAGCCCAAACTCGCAGGCCCATTTAGGCCCATTCTTTATATGTATCATTAGTCAAAGCCTCGTGTACATACTAAGTTTGGCAGCTAATTGTTAGGATCTAGATTTGATATGATTGTAATTAGAGCAGCTAATTCTTAGGATCTAGATTTGATATGATTATGTAAATTGATTGTAATTAGGGCCTTCAGCCCCTATTTATATGAAGCTTAGTCGATCCTCAAAGGACACGACATTTCATCACATTCATATTCTGGTTTCCATCTCTCATACTGTCATGGTATCAGAGCAGAGTTAATCATCTGTGATCATCTCCTAGTCATCTTCCAAGCGTTGGAAGCCATTGATCTTCTTTGATCATCCCTGATCATATCAGATCAGGAGTGGCCCACAAGTGATCATCATCAGCTGCTGCTGCTGGTCATCTTCCAGGATCTGGAAGCCTTTCAGAGCTTCTTATTTCACTCTGATCATCCAGACGTGGCCCACCTGTGATCATAATCACCATATCAGCGGAATCACCCATCTTGGTCGTCTGGTCCTCTTCTGTTTTATGATCATTTTTTCAAGATTTATGGCTCATCAGAGGTAAGCCATCTATAATTTGTTGTGATATTTCTGTTTTATCAAGAAGATTTCATCACGGCCGTCCAATATTGTGGATTTTGGTCCAATTGGAGTGGGTCTTCTTCCACTAGTGGCGAATTTTGGTTGTCCTTTTATCCTCACTATCTGATCAGATCTCTGATCATCATCTGGGGCCCACGTGGAGTTTTTTCCACTAACGACTATGGACGTGTGGAGTTCTTTTTTCTGTCGCTGGTTGGCTGTTTGACTGTTTGGCTGGCTGTGCTGCTGTTGGACTGTTGTGCCGCTGTTTGACTGTTGGCTGACTGTTTGGCTGGCTGTGTTTCTTTTTTTCTGCCATTATTGTGACTGGTTGTCAATCTCTGTGGGTCCCACTTGGTCATCCAGATCTCTTGATCTTGGCTTGATCTTTTGCTGCTGGTTGTTACATATGGAGAAATCTGAAATCAACTTAATCAAGTTTAATGGCAAAAATTACCCATCTTGGTCCTTTCAATTGGAACTTTACCTAGAGGGTAAGGAATTATGGGGCCATATCTCTGGAACTGATCCACAACCAACAGAAGATGAGAAGAAAATTGTGTCATGGAACACAAAAGATGCTAAGATCAAATCTTGGATTCTTGGGTCCATGGAACCACAATTTTTCATGAATTTAAAACCATACAAAACTGCCAAAGATATGTGGACCTATCTTCAAAAGGTGTATCATCAAGGAAATTCTGCCAAACAGTATCAGTTGGAATTTGAAATAGCAAATTATATGCAAGGGACTTCTTCCATTCAAGAATATTATTCTGGTTTTCAGAATTTGTGGACAGAATTAAATGAAATCAAATATGCCAGTGTTTCTGCACAAGCTCTTCCCGAATTGCAAGTAATACTAGCAACTAGTCATCGGGATTAATTTCTTATGAAATTAAGGCCTCAGTATGAATCGATCAGATCTAATCTCATGAGTAGGGTCCCTTCTCCTTCACTGGATGACTGTCTCAATGAATTACTGCGAGAGGAACAGAGACAATTGACGCAATCTGGTGTGCTCCACCAAGCTAGTCCGGGTACTATTGATGTTGCCTATAGTGTACCCACTGCCTTTCAATCACCACACTCATCAGTCAATGTTCCTTATTCTTCCAAGGGGAAGCAACCAAACAGAGATATGAGTAAAGTGCAATGTTTCAAGTGTCAAACTTTCGGCCATTTTGCAAATCAGTGCAAGCAGCGGATATGCAATTATTGCAAAGCATCTGGACATTCCATCAATGACTGCCGCAAGCGTCCTCAAAACAGAAATCCGAAAGTTTACCAGGCGATTACTGCTACTGGCACTATTGATTCATCTTCCACATCTTCTTCGGCACCTGCTTCTGCTGCTCCAGTTTCCCCTGAAATGATCCAACAGATGATTCTCCAGGCTTTTTCCACTCTTGGTATATCTGGTAAAATTCAATCTTCCTCTCACTGGTATTTTGATTCTGGTGCCTCCAATCATATGACATCATCCTCCAAAAACTTCTCCACAATTAAACCATATGATGGACAGATTCAGGTCCATGCTGCTAATGGTACCACAATACCAATTACCTCTGTTGGTGATATTTCTCATTCTCTACCTTTACATGATGTTTTTTGTTCCAAAAATCTTTCTACCAATTTAATCTCTGTTGGTCAATTGGTTGATAATAACTGTCATGTTTCTTTTTCCTCCTCTGGTTGTGTGGTGCAGGATCAGGAGACGGGGAAGGTGATAGTGAAGGGGCCTAAGTGTGGGCGGTTGTTTCCTCTTCACATAGTAACACCAAATCCAGATATGTCTGTGTTCGCTTTATCAGTTGTCTCTAGGAATAATGTGCAGTTGTGGCACAATAGATTAGGCCATCCCAATTCAACCATTTTGTTATCTTTGTTAAATTCTGGTCATATCAAAAAAATGAAGTTTTTATCATCAGATGTTACTCTTGATTGCACCACTTGTAAGCTGGGAAAAAGTAAAACTTTGCCTTTTCCATTACATGTTTCTTCTGCTACCAAAAATTTTGATTTAATACATAGTGATGTTTGGGGTGTTGCACCAATTATTTCTCATTCACAGTATAAGTATTTCGTAACTTTTATTGATAATTATAGCCGTTTTACATGGATTTATTTTCTACATGCCAAATCTGAAGTCTTTGATGTGTTTAAAAAATTCTTGATTTATGTTCAAAATCAATTTTCAACATGTATTAAGGCTCTTCGGACCGACTCAGGAGGGGAATATGTGTCCAAACAATTTCAGGAATTTTTACAAGACAAAGGGATTATATCCCAACGGACCTGCCCCTATACTCCCCAACAGAATGGTGTTGCAGAACGAAAAAATCGTCATCTTCTAGACATGGTTAGATGTTTATTATTAGAATCTTCCATTCCACCTAGATTTTGGCCAGAAGCTTTAACCACTGCTACTCACATCATCAACCGCCTTCCTTCTCCAAAACTTCAAAAGACATCACCACATTTTCGTCTTTTCAAAACGGAACCACAATATACAAATTTCCACACTTTTGGTTGTGTTTGTTTTCTTCATCTTCCCACACATGAACGTTCCAAGTTATCCGCACAATCTGTAAAATGTGTCTTCCTTGGTTATGCTTCCCACCAAAAAGGTTTTGTTTGTTATGACCCCACCTCCAAGCGTATTCGCATTTCTAGAAATGTTTTTTTTTTAACATCAGTACTTTTTTCAGTCTTATCCTGATTCATCTCCAGAAATCTCTTTTTCTAAAGTACCATCCTTTGATGATGAATGTCTTCCTTCGCCTTTGCGTTTTCATCCGGACAAGGTGTATACTCGTCGACAAGGACCAGATCCCATTACTTTGCCCCTTTTGCAAGAACCGGTCCCGAATCCTGCTCCAGCATCAACTTCACCTCAACTTGCTATTCGTCGTTCTGCTCGTATATCTCGTCCACCGGATCGATACGGCTTCTCTCATTCTTCATATTTTGCTACTTTATCATCTGTATCCATTCCTACTTCTTATTCACAAGCAGCAAAACAGGAGTGCTGGAGACAGGCTATGGAAGAAGAACTTAATGCTCTACAGCAGAACCAAACCTGGGTTACTGTTCCCTGCCCAGCTTCGGTTAAACCTATTAGGAGTAAATGGGTTTACTCTATCAAATTAAAGGCAGATGGTACTTTGGATAGATACAAGGCTAGGCTTGTGGCCCTTGGCAACCGACAAGAATATGGCATTGACTACGAAGAAACTTTTGCGCCTGTTGCAAAAATGACCACTGTTCGCACCATCCTTGCCATAGCTGCATCTCAATCCTGGCCTCTTTTTCAATTTGATGTGAAAAACGCATTTCTTCATGGTGATCTTAAAGAGGAAGTTTACATGCGATTGCCTCAAGGTTTCACAAAATCATCAGAAGATCAAGTTGCTCTTCTGAAAAGATCATTGTATGGGCTAAAACAAGCACCGCGAGCATGGTTTGACAAATTCAAAGATGCTTTACTCAAGCTACAGTTTCAGCAGAGTCCTTATGATCCATCATTGTTTTTGCATCACACATCAACTGGAATTACCATTCTTCTCGTCTATGTAGACGATATCATCATCACCGGCACAGATACAACCACGATTCAAAATCTCCAATTTTCTCTGCATCAATCTTTTCATATGAAAGATCTGGGCCCTCTGCAATATTTTTTGGGATTGGAAGTTCATCACTCTGAGAAGGGGTTGATTTTGCATCAACATAAGTATACTATGGATTTAATTGAATCCGCCGGTTTGTCAAAATCCACCCCAGTGGATACTCCTCTGGAACTGAATCTTAAACTCCATAGTGACAGTGGTGATCCTCTTCCTGATCCGACATATTATCGCCAGCTTGTCGGTAGTCTTATATATTTGACTACTACTCAGCCTGACATCAGTTATGCAGTCAACTTGATGAGTCAGTATATGACCAAGCCCCATCATCTTCATTTAGCAGTTGTTCGACGTATTATTCGTTATCTTCTTGGCACTTCTCACAGAGGCTTGTTTTTTCCTGTTGGCTCTCAGATGACTTTGTCTGCCTATTCTGATGCTGATTGGGCAGGTTGTCCTGATACTCGTAGGTCCACCACAGGCTGGTGCATGTTCTTAGTTGATGCTCTTATTTCATGGAAAGTGAAGAAACAGGACAAAGTTTCAAAATCATCAACCGAGGCAGAATACCGGGCCATGTCTGCCGCATGCTCCGAAATTATATGGCTTCGTGGTCTTCTTGAGGAACTGGGCTTCTCACAAAAATCTTCCACACCATTACATGCGGATAACACCAGTGCCATTCGGATTACTGAAAATCCAGTATTTCATGAGAGAACTAAACACATCGAGGTGGCTTGCCATTTTATCAGAGATGAATATCTACGCAATGTTATTTCCCTCCCGTTCATCTCCTCAAGCCTCCAAACTGCTGATATTTTTACTAAAGCACTTCCTCGACCACGTCATCAATTCTTGACTGACAAATTGATGCTTGTTGACTCATCGGCATCAATTTGAGGTGGGGTGTTAATGAGGGTGTTCCAAGCCCAAACTCGCAGGCCCATTTAGGCCCATTCTTTATATGTATCATTAGTCAAAGCCTCGTGTACATACTAAGTTTGGCAGCTAATTGTTAGGATCTAGATTTGATATGATTGTAATTAGAGCAGCTAATTGTTAGGATCTAGATTTGATATGATTATGTAAATTGATTGTAATTAGGGCCTTCAGCCCCTATTTATATGAAGCTTAGTCGATCCTCAAAGGACACGACATTTCATCACATTCATATTCTGGTTTCCATCTCTCATACTGTCAAAAGCTACACACCAAGGAAAGAAGCTAGATAAGAACCATCCTATCCTACAACGCACAGGCTCTTGAGAAAACCACTTCCACCCAGTTATGCATAATTTGATCAATTGAGAACGGTCTAAAATGGCAACCCTACTTTTACTACAGTCATGGAGAGGATCACCTTTGAAGTTGAGGATGTTTTTCCTTGACGTTTATTGCTTTAGAATATGGGTTTAAAATAAATGTTAACTACTTGTGATGTCCTGAATAAACTAGCAACTTCGAGAATTGAAACGAAAATAACAATTCTCGAAATACTTCAATGCGCGAATGTGGTCGAGTCTCGAGTTCGCGAGAAAGGTGTTGAAGGGAAATTTGGTCCGGAAAAAAATCAAAGTATATTGTATAAGATGCTTTTGGGCATTACATGTATTTGAGGATACTTTTGGAGGTACAGGGATATTTGATGATGCTTTTGGTAAAAAACCCAATTAGAAATAACAAGGAAATAGGAGAAAAAAGGACAAGAGTACTCGGGTTTAAAAATACCAAAAGAAGAAATCCCAAAAGTCTAACAATTTACTAAAGCAGGTTCAAGATACTTACTACTATACGATTCATTAGACATGTCTATAGCTGTTGTTAAATGGAAATGCACTCAAGGCTTCTAACGACTTTATATTCCAGGTCAGATCTCTTTTTGGTAGTTGTATACATAGGGGTATCTTTAAAAAAGAGACCTTTACTGACTAATATACAACACATTGACCCATGTATAAACTTGTGGTTAATATATAACACATCAACTAGTGCACAAACTCATGTCATTGGTTGTTTTTTTTCCTACTAAAAATATGTCGTTGGTCAATTTGATCAAGGCGATTTAAGATTATTCTATTGTAAAAAACATTTCAAAGGATTTCCATATTCTTTTAGAGCTTGATTGTGTAACGCCGCATCCATGGATATGGAAGTCTGAGGGGGGAGGTGGGATCCTGAAAATCGTCTCTTGCATGGAATTAACACACTAAAAATATGATTTTTGCAGGAAATACAGTTGCACCAAATGAGGGGGAAAATAGGGCATAGAAAAAGGGGACAAAATCTCCTCTTTTTCTGTGGATTTTGTGCCACACAAATGTGCCCTTATATAAATCTTACAAAAATCCTTTATCGAATGATATGTGAGAGTGGCTAATGACTATTTCATTTGACAGAACTCTCACAAAAACCTTCATCAAAAAATATATGAATGTGGCCGGCCTTTTTCCTTTGTCAAATTGATTTCTTGCTGTGGTTGTGTCTCATCTCTTAATCCACTTTTTGCACCTTTTCTCAGTAATATAGTGTTGATGTGATGGTGTGTAGTTCCAATATCAAGAGATGTAGCTCAAATTAATGTTTTTAGCATTTATTTCTAGTTTGGTTTTTCTGATCAAGTATTTCAACATCTATTCACAACCTTAGAAAGCTGTAAATTAGTAAGTAGTGGAAAAAAGAGATTAGTAAAATATGAAGATTTTATGAAGACACTATATTATCCTTTGGCCTTAGATCACATTTCTAACATCAATAGTCTTGAACCCATATCCACATTAAAAACCCTACGAGATTATTAGTAAAATAAAAACCTTAGAAAAATATCAGCAAAAAAAAAATTAAGAACAAGAAAAACCACAACTTGAAGGGCAAAAAAAAAACAAAATACAAAAAACTATAAGAAATATCCTATTTGTAAGAGGAATCTAAAACTTACTTGAATTAGGACTTCAATGCTTACTTTAATCAGGACTTAATGGTGGGAAAAACTATAGAAGGCTTTAATAGGCTATAGCTTTTCTCTACAACAATACCCTATTGCCCCAATTGATCAGAAGAATCATGAAAATCAGAGGAACGCCGTGGAGTCATGTTGGGAGGGGTCTATTTCACTTAAATCTGATTCCAATAGACGCTTTGTCCGTTTTGGGAACATAAATTTGCATCTATGATTGAATCAGAATTAAGATGTTCTGTCTCTCTACTTGAAAAGGGAAGGCAAGGGATAAGAATCAAAACAGAGCTGGAGGTTTGATGCGGGCAGAATTTTTCCTGTGTTTTCATGAAAAGTTTGCCCATCATCAAATGGCGACTTTTCCAACTTACACGGTCTTACCAAACCATCTATTCATCCTTGTTAGACAAACCCTAGCAGAGCACTCCCCAACCATGATGAAGTCTCAGCAAAGGCTTCTTCTCGGCTTCGAGGAACCTTCATCGTTCAGTGAGGTCCTACCAACCTTGCCTCCACTACTTGATCATCACAGCCGACCAAGTAAGTCATCATTCCCACCGTATTTGCTATCATTCCCACCGTATTTCCTTTGTCATTGATACCCATTCCCTGACTTCTCTCTACAACCCCTTTCTTCATCATGTACACCATGTTCCCACCTTCCCTTTAATGCTCCGAATGCGTGCAAAGCTTCAAAATCAGGTTCCCTCGAACCCTGGCAGGACCCTAGATCAGATTCATGATGTGCCCCAATATCAGAATTTTGGAAAATAGCGTTAGTCGATATCACTGTTTGTGATACTTGAAATTGAAGCCTGCAGAAGTGCACTCCCTTGGAAGTTCCACTACATAACATTTTTGTGGTTTTTTGAGTGTCTGGTTTTTAACCATGTAATGTCATATCTTTGTGAGTGTAATTCACTATGTTTAATGTCTCTAGCTATTGCAATAAGTCTCTCTCTCACACGTAGATTTTGGATAATCTTTTCTACATTCATCTCATAGGATTTTGCAAAGGACTTTGACACCATCATGCCTTCAATAGACGCAATGTCGTCCACTATTTATTCTTTTTCAAATTCAGTAGTCATTGTTCACTCCAACATAATGCCTTCAATAGAGGCAATATCATCTATGATTATCTCTCTTTCAAATTCAATAGCCATCGTCCGCTCCGTCGCTGATAATTTGATACCTAGCCGGTTGCAAGATTATGTCCTCTCCACCCTATACACGTTACTCAAGCGGAACTTCTCTTCTAGAGTTACCATCTTCATAAATTATTCCGATAGCATATTCACAAACCAAATGTATGAGGCTGCATGGATTTACTTATACAACAAGTTATCTCCCAAAATGCGGAGTTTGACTGTAGCCAAGTTATAGAAAGAAGAAGATTAGAATCACTATAGCTGGAGACGAAGAGGTTTTGGACAAATTCCAAGGAATTCAACAAAGATGGAGATGACAAGTCATGAGCTGCAAAGGCAGCATTTCATATCTTCTCATCGTGCGTCAACTTTTCGCTCGTTTTAGCTGATTTTTCACGACAAACACACACAAATGGTTATGGATTATTACTTGCCATTCATTTTAAGTGAAGCAAAAGCAATCATGGAGATTTCAAATACTTTTAGGGTTCACAAAATGCGAAGTGAGGATCTACGTGGGAGGTGGGCTGTGGTAAACTTCAACCACCTAGCCACATTTAAGACACTAGATATGGATGCAGATCTGAAGAAGGAAGTGGTTGATCATATAGAAGGATTCCTTAGGACGAAGGAATTTTATAAGAGAATTGGGTAAGCTTGAAAAGGTTATTGCTTAGCCATTAAAAGCATAAGCATAGAGAGTGGCTGTAAAGTTTATTGCTAAGCCTAGAAAAACAAAAGTGGTGGTTTGTAAGTTTGGAGGTGAAGCTAAACCTCAAATCCAGTAGGGAAGCCGGAAGTGGATGTATGCACGTTGGCCGAACCACTATAAAACCTTGTGTGATGGTGGATTTCATGATTTATGGATGATGCTCATGATCTATGTTTATGGTTGATGCGTGTGAATATTTAGTATATGTTTGATGTTCATTGTATATGTTCATGTAATTCTTAGAAACATGACATGTACTTAAATTAATGGACCTTCACCGAGCATCATCCATAAATCATGAACATCCACCATCACACAAGATTTTATAGTAGTTCAGCCAACGTGCATACATCCACTTCCGCCTTCCCTACCGGATTTTCCACTATCTCAATAACCTCCAAACTTTCAAACCACCACTTATATGCTTTTCTAGGCTTAGCAATAGCCTTTACAACCACTCTCTATGCTTTTCTAAGCCTTCCCAATTCTCTTATAAAATTCCTTCATCCTAAGGAATCTTTCCAAATCATCAACCACTTCCTTCTTCATATCTGAATCCATAGCTAGTGTCTTAAATGTGGCTGGGTGGTTGAAGTTTACCACAGCCCACCTCCTACATATATCCTCACTCTGCATTTTGTGAACTTTAAAAGTATTTGAAATATCCATGATCGCTTTTGCTTCACTTAAAATGAATGGCAAGTAAGAATCCATAACCGTTTGGGTGTGTTTCTCGTGAAAAATCAGCTCAAATTATCGAAACGTCGACCAACGATGAGAAGATATGAAATGTTGCCTTTGCACCCATCACTTGTCCTCCTCCATCTGAGTTGATTTCCTTAGAATTTGTCCAAAACCTCTTCGTCTCCAGCTATAGTGATTCTGATCTTATTCTCTTTCTCTAACTTGGCTAGAGTCAAACTCCGCATTTTGGGAGATAACTTGCTGCATAAGTAGATCTCTGCAGCCTCATACATTGGTTTGTGAATATGCCATCAGAATCATTTACGAAGATGGAACTCTATAAAAGAAGTTCCTCTTGAGTAAAGTGTATAGCGTGGAGAGGAGATAATCTTGCAACCGGCTAGGTATCAAATTATCAGTGACGGAGCGAACGATGACTACTGAATTTGAAAGAGAGATATATTCATAGATGATATTGCCTTTACTGAAGGCATTATAGTGTACATGATAAAGAAGGGGAGCAGGCTCGTCAGGTAATTGCCTTTACTTCAGTCTTATTGCCCAATTATCATAACACCGCTTGATTAACTGTATTTACATAACGAACTTCCATTGCCTTTTAAGGTACTTTTTCACGGATGAAGTGATAGTCGGCTTCGACATGTTTGGTTCTTGCGTGAAAAACTTAGCAGCAAGGGAAATAGCTGAGATATTATCACACAACAACATAGGACGTGCTGGGAGAAAAATCCTGAGGTCCTTTAGGAGCATACAAATCCATGACAATTTTGCTGCTGTGAGAGCAAGTGATCTATACTTTGCTTTAGTAGAGGATCGTGCCACTGTATTTTGTTTCTTGGCACTCCATGAAACTGGGGAGGACCCAACAAAGACACAAAACCCTATGTAGAATGTCAATCCATGTTTTTCCCTCCACCAACACCATTGTCTCTTTCACAGGTGCTGAACTTTATTGATGGAATGCCATTGAGCTGCCGGGATGCATGCATCTTCATCTTCTCTACCAACAACAACGAGCAGTTGGACGCTTCCTTTCTTCACATGGACATGTGCATCCACATGTCCTACTTGAAGGCCAGTGCATTCATTATCCTTGCCTCCAATTGTCTTGGCATTGAAGACCATCGGCTGTTTGAAGAGATCCGGAAACTCTTAAATGACGGTGGAAGTCACTCCAAGAACTTCTGAGTAGGACCAATCCCGACATCGCCCTTAAACGTGTTATCCAATTGCTTCAAAAGAAAAAGAAAGTGGAGCCGGAGCAGTAGGACTTTGTGCTGCAACTAGTTCATGAACTATTGAATGCATGACGCAAAAGTAATTTGAATTAGATTTTATACCTCGTCATATAAGTAATTTGAACTTTTATGGCTTTAACTCTAACCACATGAATTGTTGTTTTATGGACATTGATTCTAAACACATTAGTTGTAGAGACACCATGAATAGTTTTTGTGCATACTTGAGATTTTCATTGAGCATAGTTGTACAACTCATTCTATTCAGGTGGTCCTAGTCCAGGTCCCGAGGCTTTCAATTCTGTACATTTGTCAAAATAATCATTGTCACGTAAGTAAATGAGTCTATCCAGCAATCCAGATTATATTTGGATTTTTTGGACATTTTTCACAAGTTCTTTTTTTTTTTTTTTTTTTAATCCTTGAAGAATACATTAAGAACTAAAACCCATCAGCTGTTTTTAACCTTCTAAAAAAGATAAATGAAATGAATTAAAAATCAAGGGCCCACATAAGTACAAAAAATTAGACCTGATTGTTTGTGCTTTTCACAAATTTCTCAAAATTCATAAAAAAAATTAAGATACAAAACTTGATCACTAAGCCACTTTTAAGTTTCTAAAGAAGATGAATAATTCATATCATGAACTAGGGGCGATACAAATGAAAAGAAAACATTTTTATGGGTCCCTCAAAATGAGAAAAACCAGTGTAAAAAATTATAACACCCGCCTTTTCCAAGGAGGTGTGAATTTGTTTCACACCGCTTGAGATAGGGAACCGCTCCACACCAAAATCCCTCTATTTTTACAAATGCAAAACCAATTCGCACTAAACAAATGTAATTAATGCATAACACTCACGTACATAAATAAGCCTTTGAAAAATGACCACAGGAAGGATGATTCATGGAGGAGATTGTACTAAAGCCGCTCTAGCTAAGGAGGTATGTAAATGTTTTACACCCTTTCAAGTGTAAAATCTTTTAAATAAAAATGACCCTATTTGCACCTCATTTTCACATGATTCACACATTAACGCATAAATAAGAGCAAACGAACATATTTATATATAAAAGTTACAAATGTAACATTTACATATGCAAATGGATAAATGCAAATGGATGAAAATAATCCCTTAAAAGCCCTATTTCTTCAGGTGCAAATGTTTGTTGGGTATTGAATTCTTATGAGTTTTAATCAATGCCCCTTTTTTGGCTAAAATCGATGCCTCAATTAAACATGCTGAAATCCAAAAAGGCAAAGACTTACAAATGGGAGCATTGTATATGGACCTTTCCAATTATTCTCAAAATATCTTTATCTTTTAGTTTTCCCTCAACATCCTTTTTTCAAAGATTTTCCTGGATTATGCAACTTTACATCAAATAAAAAGGTGATATAATAATTTAGTAATACTTAATAGATAAATCAGTCACAACCATCTCGTTGAAGTTGCCAATTCACAATTGAAATCTTTCAAAATGCACGTCTCGGATTTCATAGGTCATGGACAAATCTTAATCTAACATGACTTGGCCCATTTTAGAGCTTGCAAAATAGACATGAAGAAATGATTAAGAAAAACGATCATGTGGGAATAAGGGCCCACTTTCTTAGATATGTAAATTCGATATAACCAATTTCAATTCAACACGCAACCCCGAGGTGTAGCTCGGTTGGCCTAGGACCACAGTTTGCACCTGGAGGTTGATGGTTCGAAATTGCGCTACCACACTTAAGCCACACTTGGGCCACAGGAGAATTACCCGGCTTCTTCGGGCCCGCAAGGATTATTCTGACCCAAAGGACTGGAACACCTTCCGTTATAAAAAAAAAAAAGAAGGGAATCTCAACGCGTAAAATCGTCATGGAGTCTATATTCTAAAAAATGAATGTGCAAAAAAAAAAAAAAAACTGCTTCCACTTTATGGTTCAGATTTTCAAATGAAACACTATAGTGGGCCCCAACCTGAATTAAAAAATTGACACTGTAGTGGGCCCACCTATTAAAGAATCTGATACCGTTCAAATGCACATCCCTTTTGTTATGAAATGTGACCAAAATTGAATCCAACTTATTTGTTCCCATCATTAGATTTAGGCTGTTGGGTCAACCTAACCTCATTCAAATATGACTTATACCTAAATCCAAGTTTGATTATATTCAAATTCAAACTTAATTTTGTGTTAATGACTAAGTATAAATACTGGACTAGAAAATTGAGAGGAGAGTTATAAAAAAGAGAAAATCTTGTTTGAATATGATTTTAATTTTCATATTTTTCATTAATTCAAAACTGTAAAAGAAGTTTTATTTTTATTTTTTGAAAAAAAAAAACCCAAGTATTAAGGAATCATGTTTATGTCCAAAATTTGACCCATTTTAATTGACCTTATATACTCTGAACAAACATTAGGCTTGACTTTAAGTAAAAATCAAGTTTGAGCACGAGCTTTGACATTGTCAATTCTATAGATTGCTTTGAATCTCACTAGTGTGAATTCTTTCACCTTCTTTCTTATCTTTTGCAGTGAAGCGTAAATCTCCTAAGGTGGATCATTTGCATTTGAGTTAATCACATCTATAGACATCAACTAATCACTTAGAAAACATCTATAGACATCAACTAATCACTTAGAAAGCTAACTTTCCTCCATCCGTGTTGTATAGCCAAGTCCATGGCCTCTTGTATAACAAAGTTTTCAGCTATAGGAGAAGAATCCCCTCGCTTCAGCCTTGAGAACAGTACTAAAACCTGACCATCACGCTTGACTGCAATACCTCCTTGACCCAATTTATTAGAGTCCTTGTCCAAAGCTCCATCACAAACAAAAAAAAAAAAAAACAGAAACCTCAATTTATGCAGTATCCTATTCACAGGAATTGTCATCCCATTCAAATTCCTTCTCATGATTCATGAACATTTGCATCATTTCCCTTTTCAAGAGATGTAATCAATTCCTCAGAGCAGTTGTTAGCTTGGATAACCTCGATACAATTCCACTGCCCATTAATTGTAAATTTTAGCATTACAAGCTAACCATATCTTCCATAATGCAAAGCCAAGTCAAATAATAACATTCAGTTAAAGAGTAATATTTTTAGTGAGTTGTTCCACTAAATATTTCCACCATTTTATGAAGGAAGTTGGTTGTGCTCATCCATGAGTGGAGAAAATGAAATGCCAAACTAAATTGTTTGAGCAAAAGGACAACGCATAAATAGATGATCAATAGATTCATGAGGTGCACCACACATATGGCGTATGTTATCTACTGGAATCCTCCTTTTAATCAAAATTTCGCCTATTGTTGTATTATTATGTAAGATTCTCCATAAGAAATTGTGTGCCTTAGGCATAAAAAGAATTCTCCATAACTTTTTACATGCCATCTTAGGAGGATATTGAAATGAGGAATCCAGATGCATAATGATCTGCTACCCCTATTTCGCAAGAAGCACTAGATTAAATTTAATCAATTCCCTGAATCCATATCCACCATAAGATTTTCCATCGTAAAGTTTTAACTAACTTGCCTAGTGAAGTTATTGCTTTCCTGCTTTACTTCCCCACCAAAACTTAGCTGTAATTTTACTAATATCATCCAAGATTCTCTTGGAAATACATTAAACCATCTCAAGGACTTAAGGCGAGGTAATTTGTTTGGAGAACAATTATGTAGTGATGCATTCCATAATAATGGGGAACCATTTTTGTAGAAATACCTGTTTCTGTTTGGTAACTTCACTATTAAAGTGAAGTAGGGTGAAACCTCCATTTTAAGACATGAAAAAAATGAGGTGGCCATATTAAAAGTACAAAAATTTAAAACTTCCTTCTTTTTTGAATGAAAAAAGTCAAAAAATAACATTCTCAAGCCATTATATGACTGAAGGCCATCTACTATTTACACAAAATAAAAAGAATTTATTATCAAGCCACTAAAGATAAAAGGCCATCACATCACTATTAAACCCCCTTATATTTTATTCTCTCTTAATTTTGGGGCTTCACCACACTTCACTATATAAGTGAAGTTACGAAACAAGAAAGGGCCTATTTGGTAACTTCACTAGTAAAGTGAACCGAAATGAAAGGTCAAATTAAAAAAAAAAGGGTCAAATCAAAATGTGATGGACTTTTGTTGTTTAGTAAAATGAGAATATAGTTTTTTATCAAAAAAAAAAATGACTTTTTACCATTTGGTGGCATATGAAAATACCCCTTTCTTTCATTTATCTCCTACTCACATCACTTCACCACCCTTGCTATAACTTTGTATATAAAGTAGCATTGCCCAATAAGATGATATTGCTCTATGAATTCTTTAAAAAGCCACTACTGGAAACAAGACTAGATGAGTCCATGCATCCCAGTTCAAAAACATAACAACAAAGCAATGTCCAATTCTCACTAGGTTGAGAGAGAGGAGAAAAAAAAAAAGCACTACTAGAAGTAGAATGAGAAGAAAAGGAGAAGGGCATTGTTGAAAATAAAGCTAGAATAAAATGATAATTCCCATAGAACACTCATAACTACTCTCATAAAAGAGACAGCCATTGGCCAATAGCAAATAGCAAATAGCAGTTTTTCGTTTCTTTGTTTGAAAATCATCTTCATCTTCCAAGTGCACTCTATTTTTATCATTAATTTGTTCATAGCAAGCAATCACAAAAATAACATAGATGTGTTATCTGTTAAGGCTCCATTGATCTCCTTCCAACCAGTCTGTGTCTGGAGAAACAGTTGAAAGAAGAAAGCTGCTAAGGAAGTTCCCTATCCCAAGACTAGTAATGGAGAAGGAGGTTCCCAAGCTCTTCATCCCCTCCGGAGCTTGATCATAAAAGAATTCTATCTTTGCCACCTCTAAGAAAGATAGGAGAGAGGCAACCACGACAACAACATAAAATGGAAAGAACGGAGAAGCAGCAGCCAAACACCACAAACAACGGAGAAGCAGGGGATAGAGGAGGCTGGACGACTGTTGGCAGTTACAGGGGAAGGAAAAGAGCTTCGGTCAAGTGGGAGGATTTGGTTTCCGTGTTTGTTAGTAATCTGCCAGAACTCATAGTGAGTGATCAGCTGAGACTTGCCTTCTCTCCAGTGGGGAGGGTCTTTGATGCTTTCATCCCTGCCTCTAGTAGGAAGGGTAGAGGTTTTTGCTTTGGGTTTGTGCGTTTTGGCAATTTGAAGACTGCTCTCAAAGCAGTTAAGATGATGAACGGGAGGAGTTTTGCTGGTAGGAGGTTGGAAGTTAATATTGCTAGATTTTGTTGGTCCCAAAGGGACAGGAGGGATGGGACTTGGAGGAAGGATAGGAAGAGAGTTACAGGTGCTTCTCTTAACTCAAATTTTTTGCCTGTGCCAAAGGAGAAAAAGGTTTCGGTGGTCTTGAAAACTCCTAATGAAGACAGAGTGCAGCAGCATTTCAGCTTTCTGGATGTGGTGAAAGGGACTCACCTGCAAGGGGGAAAACAATCGTTGTTCCCAAAGAGGTTGTCAACAATAACTCTAGGTGGTTGTCCAACTCTATGGTGGGTACAGTCAGTGGCGAAGGAGTTATTCCTTCCATCACTGGCATTTATGAGGAAGATGGTATCGAAGGGGTGAAGGTGGCTACTTTGGGTGGTAGGAGGGTGTTGGTATCCTTTCCAAACCTGGAGGAGTTTTCATTATTGCTGGATGACCCAAAAGCTGCTTCAAATCAAGTGTTTGTCTCCTTGCAAAGGTGGATGCCAAAGCCTTCTACTTCTTTGAGGAAGGTGGAGGTTGCTCCAGAGACGTTGAATAAATCTGCCTTGGAATTTGGTAGAATTTGTGTCCAAACAGATGATTTTTCCTTCATCTACAAGGAGATGGAAATCAAAATCTTTGATCTTTTGTTTACGGTGGTTGCAAGGGAGGAGATGGTCTTTCAAGGGTGTTCCATTATGGATGGATTGGGACATTCCAAGACATTTGAGATGGTGAAGAGTGAAGACTAGGGATCAGATACACACTTCGGGGGAAAAGAGAAAACATGTGTTTGAGTCGGTAGACTCTACCTCGGATGTTGGCGCCGGTGAAGATGGTAAGCAAAAGGAGATTGGCATGCCGTCAATCGGTGAGGGCCATTGGAGATCAAACGACGTGGCACAGCTGATAGGTGTCCATCTTCCCAAAGCACTCAATGCAATTGCAAGCTGGCCATGTCAGGTGGGAAGGATAGAGGTGTGGATTACTTTTCAAAAAAATTCCTTTTTGATGAAACTATTCAAAGAGAGATAGGGGGTCAAACACCATGCTTCACTCAGATGTGATATACAGGAAAGCTTGCTGTCAGAGGAGAGCTGCTTTGTGTTACCTGAGGGAAAAGAAGTTGGAACTCCAAAGCCTCTAGTCAGTAACACTTTGCTTGGAGCTGATGACACGGACAGAGGTGCTGGAGCCCCATCATCCACATGTCAGCACTCAATCTCATCAGATAAAAAGTCCTCTAAGAAACTATCTAGAAAAGAAAAAACCACTTTTACTGGGTCAGACTTGCTAGAGAGTGGGCCACAAGTTTTGGGTCAGATGGTTAAAAAGCCCACATGTGGTGTTTCTTTAGAAGTAGCTCATGGCCCCATCTCAGACGATGAAATTGTGCTTAACTCTCAGGCTAGTGGGGTTCCCTCCTTTAAGCAGAGTTCTGATGCGTCTATCCCTTCAGGTATGGCTCTCAGGACTGTATGGCAAAAACATATTTGTTTTCTTCGGGCTTCAAGAACTAGGTGTGGGAGAAGGGGTAGGAAGCAAATTCGGTCCACTTCACTCAGGGTAGAGGGGAATAAGGATGACTCTTCCTATAAGGTGAATGCACAAGGCTTTGCTCTTTTGGAGACTGGGGACAATGCTGTAAGCAAGAGCAATGCCGGTAATACGACCAATCCAGCTAGGGAAGGTGGGCTAGTGGAGCATGCCTCAAATTGTGAGATGGCTATTGTTGCTGCAGCTACGAAGGAAGCTTTTGAGACTCTTGAGTTAGGCAAAGGGCTGGGCATCTCTATAGAAGAAAATGAAGCAGAGATGCTGCAGCAGCTAATTGAGGTGTTGGTTGCTGAGATTAAGGGTAAGTTTTGATATTTCTTGTTTACCCTTGTCCTTTTGAGGTGCGTTTCTTATCATTATGATTATTGTTTCTCTGAATGTAAGGGGGATTGGTAGGCCTGAGAAAAGGCTAGCTATTAGAAAGTTGATTAGGAAGCAGAAAATTGATTGTTTACTTCTTCAGGAGACTAAAGTGTCATCTAATATTAACAATGTTATTCGGGAAATTTGGGGAAATCGAAGGTGTGATTGGAGTTGGGTCCCCTCCGCTGGGGCTTCAGGTGGGCTAATTTCTATTTGGAATGATGAGGTGTTAGTGATGGAGGATGTCTTCTTGGCTGATAGGGTCTTGGTTGTCAAGGTTTGAGGAGTTAATGATGGGTTTGTTTAGGCTTTTGCCAATGTCTATGGGCCGAATGTGCAGTCTGAGCGAGGTGATTTTTTGGATTTTCTTTCTAATGTTAAATCTCAATGGCCTATTCCTTGGGTTTTTTGTGGAGATTTTAATATGGTCAGATTTCCTCATGAGAAGAGAGGGATGAGCTCCACTTCTCGCTCGATGGAGTTATCTTCTAATTTCATTAGTGATAATGAATTTATTGATCTTCCGCTCCAAGGGAGAAGGTATACATGGTCCAATCTTAGACATCAGGCGGCTATGGGTAGAATTGACAGGTTTTTATTGTCTAACGAGTGGGATGACCATTTTCCTGGTACCATTCAGATAGCCCTTCCGCGAATAATCTCAGATCATCGTCCTATCAAATTGTGTTCTAACTCTGTTGATTGGGGGCCTAAACCTTTTCGTTTTGAGAATTGTTGGCTGGAGAACAAAGACTTCTTGGTTTTGGCACGTTCATGGTGGAATCAAGTGGAAGTTACAGGCTACTCTGGTTATAAGTTATGTAGAAAGCTTCAAGTTCTTAAAGAGTGCATCAAAAAGTGAAATAGAGATGTCTTTAGTAGGATTGATGAATCAAGAGAAACATTTTCTAGACTGGTGGATGATATTGATAGAGAAGGGGAAAGCCGGGATTTGAGTCCAGAAGAGATCGAAGCTAGGCGTATTGCTACCAAAAGGATTTGGGACTTAAATCAATGGGAGGAAATTTCTTGGAGGCAGAAATCAAGAGTGACTTGGCTTAAGGAGGGTGATAAAAATACTAGTTTCTTCCATCGTTTGGCTTCTATGAGGATTAGAGTAAATTTCTTGCGGCAGATAAGACAAGGTGGTAGAGTTTTGGAGAGTCCTTCTGAAGTCAAGGAAGCGGTTGCTCATTTTTTCGAAAATCTTATAGTGGTGAGAATGTTGTGAGGCCTAAGCTAGATGGGGTTTCTTTTCCCTCAATTCCACAAGAAGTTCAAAAATGGTTGGAAAAGGAGTTTGAGGACAAGGAAGTTGCTAGAGCCTTAGAAGAATGTGATGGGGATAAAGCTCCAGGTCCAGACGGGTTTAGTTTTTCTTTCATAAAAGCAGGATGGGAGTTCTTTAAAGAAGATTTCAGTGATATGCTTTCCGAGTTTCATAGGAGGGGGAGAATTAATAGAGAGATGAATGCAACCTTCTTAACCCTAACCCTAAAGTGCCTAATCCTGTGGAACTACGTGATTATAGACCTATTAGCCTTGTGGGGTGTTGGTATAAATTGTTAGCTAAGATTTTGGCAAACCGTCTGAAGAATGTTATGCCTCTCATTATCAGTCCTTTCCAAGGCACCTTTGTGGCGAGAAGACAGATTCTTGATGGCGTGTTGATTGCGAATGAGCTAATTGATTCAAGAAATTGTCTAAAGTTGAAGCGGTCCTTTTAAAGATTGATTTGGAGAAGGCTTATGATCATGCTGATTGGAATTTTGTCGATTACGTGCTTCTCAGATTCAGATTTGGGGAAACTTGGCGATGATGGATGCATGAGTGTATTTCGACTACATCTTCTTCTGTGTTGGTCAATGGCTCCCCCTAGAAGTTGTTCAAAGGTTCCAGAGGCATCCGGCAAGGGGATCCCCTCTCCCCTTTTTTATTTACGATTGTGGTGGAGGCTCTAAGTTCACTTATGGTGAAAGCTAGAGAGATGGGAGTGATAAGTGGGTTTGAGGCTAGTAGAAATGGGGAGGTTATCACTCGCAATTTGCAGATGATAAGATTCTTTTCAGCTCCACTAAAACGGAGGAAATCATGGCTCTTAAAAGAATTTTGCGGTGTTTTCAGCTGGTTTCAGGTTTAAAGGTTAACATTTCCAAAAGTTGATTGGTGGGAGTTGGGTGCTCTGAAGAGACCACTCAGTCTTTGGCAGCCATGTTGCATTGCAAATGGGGGAGAGTACCCATGTTATACTTGGGCCTTCCGAAAGGGGTGAAGTCAAGATCTAAGTCTTTGTGGGATCCAGTCATTCACAAATTTGAGAAGAAGTTGTCTTCTTGGAAGCGGCAATATTTATCTTTGGGCGGAAGGATCACTTTGATAAAAGCTTGCTTGGCAAACATCCCGGTGTACTATATGTCACTTTTCAAGATGCCAAAGGCGGTGGTAGAAAGACTAGAATGTATTCGCAGGAACTTTCTTTGGGAGGGTAAGAATAATAAGAAAAATCTGCATTTAATGAAGTGGAGTGAGGTGATTAAACCAAAGTCATGTGGGGGTTTAGGCCTTGGTAATTTGGAGTATAAAAATGCGGCTTTATTAGTGAAGTGGTGGTGGAGGTTTGGAGATGAGAGGGAGGCTCTTTGGAGGAAGGTTATTGTTGAGAAGTATGGGGTGGACAATTTGGGGTGGTGGCCTAATCCGGGTCATAGATCTCGTAGATCGAGTTTGTGGGGTGCAATTGCTTCAGTTGGAGATTCGTCTTCTGTAAGTGGGGAAGTGTTGTCCAAAGGGGTGGGTTTTGTGGTGGGGGATGGGAGGGCCATTAGGTTTTGGTTAGATGATTGGGTTGGGGTGGGTCCCTTGTGTGAATTGTTTCCTAGGGTCTTTAGATTAGTGTCCAATAAGGAGTCTGTTGTCAGTGAGTGTTATGAGATGAGGGATGGTTGTACTTCATGGGATGTGAACTTTAGAAGAAGTCTTTGTTTGTCAGAGGATGTCCTGTATGGGGAGTTGTTGAGTCTTCTCTCTAACATTTTTTTGTGCAGGTTTTCTAAGGATTTTAGAATTTGGAAGCCATCCATATCAGGAGAATTCTCCGTGAAAGCATTCTACTCGGCTTTGGAGGGGAACCATCTCCCTAGAGCTCCTTCTTCCCTTGTTTGGACGGGTTCGATTCCTCCTCGAATGGAGGCTTTTTGTTGGTTAGCAGTGACACTAAGATCTCAATAGCAGATAACTTGAGGAGAAGAGGATTGACATCATCCACCATCAATGACACTTGTGTGATGTGTCATAAGGAGTTAGAGTCGGTGAACCATCTTCTTCTTCATTGTGAATTTACATCCAATGTTTGGGGCCATTTTATTGGTAGGTGTGGTGTTGATTGGTGCTGTCCTGAGAAGATTGCTGATGCGGCAGAGTCTTGATTGGGAGGTTGTTTTATTGGTTGCGGTCGTATTCTTTGGAGGATAACTCCATTTGCTATTTTGTGGTCCATTTGGAAGGAAAGAAACGGTAGAATTTTTAAGGGTTCCTCCTCAACTTCTACGGAATTGATTTCTAAGATCACTTTAACGATTGCGAAGTGGGCTTTGGGTAGAAAGGTGTCAGACCCCGACCTAGGTTCAGTATGTTTAACTGTTTATTTAGCCGTGATTAGTATCTAATTGGGATTAGAGGACAAGTAGTTGATTTTTGTAAGCTAGATTAGACTTTTGAATAGCTTTGGGGAATTTGGAGAGGCGTTAGACTCAGTTTGCCGTGGGCCCGGGCGCCGGGTGACGCGTGTTGTTCTCGGAGTATTTATTCTTGATTTCGAAAATATTTAAATTTTTACTCCTTCTGAATTGTTTTATTGATCTTAACAACTTTCGTGTTTTATCCGTTTGCATTTGAAACCCAGAAATCGCGTTTTTCGAGAAAATGGACAAATAAGTCTTTTCACACCCAAATCTGTGCATAAATTTCGAAATTTGAAAATCATGAGGGAAATATACTTTTTGGAAACCAGATTTTTCAACGATCCACTTTGTCTCTTTCGTCGATTTCACCCCGGACCCATAGATGGGTAGTTCCAGCCATTAGAAGAATTTGGGCCATTGGGGCCCACAACCACTTGACTTAAGCTAAGAACCCACGTTGGTTCTCCCTCCCCACTACTTCATTCAAAATTTCTGCTGTGTCAAGAGAGAACTTCATTCTCTTCTTCTTCCATCCACTCTCTCTCATCTTGCATGTCGAAGAAATCAGCCCAAAAAGGGAGCTTTGATCTCATTTTCACCTCCTTCTCCCTTCAAGCTTTCCAGCCATACCATTTATGAAAGTTTTCTGCTGAGTCCTTCTTCCTCACCAAGCTTTTCTTGTGGATTTTCACACTTTCAGGTAAGACCTGATCTTCCCCTTCTAGAAATGGGTTCTCTAAACTCTAGATAAGCCTTTTATCATGCATGCAAAGTGGTCCTTGAAAAGCCCTTTTGATTTCAAAATCTGGATTTCTTTTGAAATGGTTTTTCCATGGGTTTTTGTAGCTTGGATTGGTGCTGAGAGAGGAGATTTCTGGGGAGTTTTTCTAAGACCAATTTGGAGTAGAGGCAAGTGAATAAAATGTTTGGAATGCATGTGTTTGAATGCTACTTATGTTTATATAGTTTTTAATGTGAAAGATGTGTTTCTATTTGAAAGATCTATTTAGTTGTTTAAAGTTTTTTTTTTTTTAAGATTTGCAGTGCTTAACTTTTGCTAAGCTTAGGACATGATTTTGTTTAGAATGGTATGGAAAATTTTGGTTTTGTTAGGGACTCTTTCAAGTGAAAATTTTAGCTCAGCTCTCACACATTTCTTTGTGATAAATTTCTGATTTTCTTTGTTAAATTGTACATGAAATGTGATAATTTAATTTGAGGTTGGATTGAGAATGAAAGAGGCTTGGATTTATTTGATTTATGAAGGATGGAGAGTTGTTTTATATCATGAAGGAAGGAGGAGGAAAAGATGGACCCAAGAAACAGAAGGAAAAGTGCAGAATTTCTGCACTTGAGCGGGCCCAGCTGCTGCAGCTGCTGTCCTGTTTGGAATTCAGGGCCTGTTTGGGCTATTTTTCAGGGCCTGTTTGCTGGTCTATCAACTTGAATGGGCTGAAGTGTGTTTCAATTATTAATTGATGAATAATTAAGTCTGGAAATCTACTAAGAAAGAAGAATGAGAAATTTGAAACATTTAGCCACGAAAATCAAGGGAGAAATAAGGGAAGATTGTTATTGAATTCATGTGAATGTACTTTAAATCTACTAGAGTTTCAATGTCCATCCAAGTTTCCAATTGCCGGACAACTTCGGAGGCATCAAATATATAATTAAAATCCGACACTTGGGCCTTGAATATTCATTGAAATGGGCTTAGTAGGCCATTCCAACATTTAAATTATCCCATTCAGAATTTATAATTCTTATATGTTTTTGTATAAGTCAACCTTTTAAGTATACCTTGTGTGCTTTATTTGTCATAAAACCTTTGGTAAGCCTATGGTTTGTTTTGTCTCAAGTTTTCTATAAGACTACTCATTCGTTCGTCCTTGTGTGTATGTTTATGAATTATGGAGAGTAGTTCTTTTATCAACTTGAATTATATTCGTTTGATTTGAATTATATTTTATTCGGATTTTTATATAGTCGGCACCACTCAGCTTGGGTTACTTTGTCGGATTGATCATCTGACTTAGAATCCTTATAACTTTGTCAACCTACAGCTTGGATATTATGTGTGTGTGTGTGAGATATCCATTCCGCGGCGGACCTTTGTGTGCTACCCACCTTTGTTGCGCCATTATGTGAGACCCTTCCATTTTATATGGTAACGGTCGATTGTGAGTGCTCTCGTTACTTCGGTAATCAGAGAATCTAGCCAAATGTGGTTTGCCAATATTTGATTCGAATGTCAGTGAATTATGAGTATGATTACTAGTCATTTGTTTTAAAGATTGTTTTCTTTAACTTCATCATTATGTTCATTTATTTTCCAAATGTATTATCTATAGTCTTCAAATCTGATTTGATATGAACTTGTGTACCTTATCTTTTGTTTACTTGTCTGACCGTCGTGTCTAATATTCATTTGTTTGATGCCAAATTTCAACCCCGTTGCTCATGAGGCGGAGCGAGCGAAGGAGGCAGTAGATCCTCCTATTGGATGCGAGTGGCAACCCAACGATGTCCTTTAGACACCGGGTTGAGTTATGAGATTCGAATCACATTTTGGGGTTGAATATGATCATCTTTTGGAGGACTGAATACTTTAGCCTTTGTTGGCTTTGTTTTATGGGAATTGTAAACTTTAACTTACTTTTATGTTTGTAAACTTAAATCCTTAACTTTGGGATTTGCTTATGAATGTTTCTCCTTCGATATAAATCCTGTACAGGTTTATTATGTTTAGAATTTCATCCATGTTTGCTACATGCTTCCGCATATCTATTTTAATATGTGATCTATTGGTATGGATCTCGTGGATCTTCACTGCGGAAACCTGTGGGAAACTAGCGTGTGAGGGAGAAATTTTCTGGCTCGTCGCGCCGCGTCCCCCGGATTAAGGACTTGATTATCATGGCCTCAGTCTGGGGACGTTTCAGGCTTGGTATCAGAGCCAGGTTGTGTTTCAGGCAATTAAAAGTAACTAGAAATAGGGTCGTGGAGAGGATCCGTTAGAATGTTCGTTAGTTGGTATCGATTAGGATTTGGGGTACACTTCATTTATCATGTTTTGTTGTACTAACAAATGGTTTTGCAGCACTATGTCTCGCCGCAGAGATACATTGAATGCAAACCCTTCCGATAGTAACGTTGGCAGTGGAGTGGATAATCTAATGTCAAATCAGTTTCAACAGCTTATGCAAATGATGGTGGATCAACAACAGAAAGCAAATGAAAACCAAGCCAGATTGCAAGAACAGATGGCCAAGAAGGATGAAGAACTAACTCAAGTTTAGAGGCAATTATTAGAAGTTTTGGGAAGGAGGCCAGATCCCGTGCAACCTCAAAATGCAGGACCTCAAATTGTCATCCAAAATAGGGAACTTAACCCTAATGTTTTATTTGAGAGGTTTCGAAAAAGAGGCCCGAATGAATTCACAGGGGGAGAAGATCCTCTACAGGCTGATGATTGGCTCTCTCATACAGAAAACATCTTTGATCTCTTTAGATGCACAGGCAGGCAGCATGTCCATTTGGCAGCTTCTATGTTTACAGGATTGGCAGACATTTGGTGGAAGACGGTTAAGGATGGCTATCAACACATTGAGAATGATATTGCTTGGACCACCTTCAAGCAACAGTTCAGTGAGAAGTATGTACCTCCTCACATCCAGAGGCAGAAGCCAGTTGAGTTTCAGCTACCCAAGCAGGAAGACATGACAGTCCTTGAATATCTTACAAAATTCGAGAGATTGTCCCGGTACGCACCAGAGCTCGTGGATACCGAGCAGAAGAAGATTACTAAGTTCTTAGAGGGACTAAATCCTGTCATTCTTAGGGATGCTTCCGGTGTTGTACCCCCTGCTACCTTCCAAGAAGCCATCAAGAGAGCATATAAGTTTGAGGACATCAATAACCAGATCATCAAGGATTCACAGAGGAAGAGACAACAGCATGGTCATAAATCTAATCAGGGCAAGAGGCCGAGACATCAGCAACAGCAGAATAATCAGTTGCAAGGTGGGTGTGAACATTGTGGTAAGAATCACCCTTCCATCCAATGCTACAAGGTCACCGGTGGGTGCTTCAAATGTGGTGCTCTTGACCACCAGGTGAAGGATTGCCCAAACATCAGAATTCAAAGCAACAGACCTCCTCAGCAACCAAGACAAGCACCCCAGCTGAATCAACAAGCAGTATAGAATCAAGCTAGAGCACCTCAACAGCAACACCAGCAACAAGCAAGACAACCACCTCAAAATTCAAAATGCCCGTCCTCAGCAACGAAATAGGAATGTACAACAAGGGAGACAGAATCAGAACCGGAACAGACAACACCACCAAGGTCGTCTCAATCATTTTTGAACAGGTGGACGCAGATGCAGCGGGCAACGTAGTGGAAGGTAAACTCTTTGTTTGTGGAGTAGAAGCAAAAATATTATTTGATCCTGGATTCACTCATTCTTTCATATCTCCTATGTTTGCTAAATTGATTGATGTGCCTGCTAGCGAACTTGAATTTATTTTGACTGTCACAACACCAGTAGGGAAACGAGTTGTTTGTAGAACTTATCACCCTAGTTGCACAGTTAAGATAGGCGATGTCACTTTACCAGCAGATCTTATTGTTTTGGATATGCATGATTTTGATGTCATATTAGGCATGGATTGGGTAGCGGGACATCATGCCACTATGGATTGCTTTAAAAAAACCCTTTCTTTTAAATTGGATGGAGCACTCTTCATAGTAGAATTTCAGGGAGAGAAGAGAACCTCACCAGCTAGACTTATTTCTGCACTGTCAGTAGCTAAACTATTGAGAAGTGGATGTGAGGGATTTATAGCGTTTATCACAGAGGATAAACAATCCCAAGGGGTGGAGGAAATCTCCTTTGTATGTGAATTTCCAGATGTATTCCCGGAAGAAATTCCAAGTTTGCCACCTGTTAGGGAAGTCGAATTCACAATTGAGTTGATGCCAGGGATTGCTCCTATCTCCATTGCATCATACAGAATGGCTCCTACAAAGTTAGGTGAATTAAAACTTCAGTTGCAAGAGTTGTTAGAGAAAGGTTTCATAAGACCAAGCATCTCACCCTGGGGAGCTCCAGTATTATTTGTTAAGAAGAAGGATGGAAGCTTGAGAATGTGCATAGATTACAGAAGGTTGAATCAAGTGACCATCAAAAATAAATATCCATTGCCAAGGATAGATGAGTTATTTGATCATTTGCAAGGAGCAGAGTACTTTTCGAAGATAGATTTGAGATCCGGATACCATCAGCTGAGAGTCGGAGAATTAGACATACCGAAGACGGCTTCCGGACTCGATATGGGCACTATGAATTTTTGGTGATGCCTTTTGGACTAACGAATGCACCAGCAGTATTTATGGCACTCATGAACAAGATCTTTGCACCTCATTGAGATCAGTTCACAGTTGTCTTTATTGATGACATATTGGTGTATTCCAAGTCAAGAGAAGATCATGAACAACATCTAAGAACATCACTGCAGCTTTTAAGAGACAATCAATTGTATACTAAGCTTGGGAAGTGCGAATTTTGGCTAGAACAAGTTGCTTTCCTAGGCCATATTATCTCCGAAGAAGGTTTGGAAGTCGACCCAGCAAAAATTGAGGCAGTAATCAAGTGGGAAAGACCGAAGAATGTGACCGAAATCAGGAGTTTTCTGGGTTTGGCAGGCTATTACAGAAGGTTTGTGCAGGGACTTTCATCTATTGCAACACCTATTCTCACTTTACCTTCAGGCAATGGTGGTTTTGTCATTTATACCGATGCCTCAAATGTGGGACTAGGATGTGTGTTGATGCAAGATGGCAAAGTCATAGCGTATAGCTCAAGGCAATTGAAAGAGAAAGAGAAAAACTATGCAACGCATGACTTAAAATTGGCGGCAGTTGTCTTTGTACTAAAGATGTTGAGACATTATCTTTATGGAGAAAATTTTGAAGTCCATTCAGACCACCGCAGTCTCCAATATTTGTTTTCTCAGAAAGAATTGAACATGAGACAGAGGAGATGGATGGAGGACATCAAAGATTACGATTTTCCGATTATTTATCATCCAGGGAAAGTGAATGTAGTAGCTGATGCTTTGAGCAGAAAGTCAGTTAGTGTGGCTAGTTTGCAAGGATTTTGTTATTTTCAGCAGTTTGAAGAGTTGAGAGTTGATTTTCAACCGCTAAGAAAATGAATTATGTTGGCAAATATGACAGTGACTGAGCCTGTTTTTATTCAGAAGATTAAGGAGAGTCAGTTGCAAGAGCCCGATTTGGCTAAAATTGGCGAAAACATCTCGGAACGTCCAGATTTTCGAATCGTGGATGGGGTACTCTACTTTCGTGACCAACTTTGTGTTCCAAAGATAGATAATCTGGGGAATGATATCATGGTTGAAGCTCATAATACTAGGTATTCCATGCACCCTGGGAGTACCAAAATGTATCATAATATGAAGAATCGTTTTTGGTGGAACAATATGAAGAGAGAAATTGCAGCTTTTGTGTCCCGATGCATAACTTGTCAGCTAGTGAAAGCAGAACATCAGAAACCATCTGGTCTTTTGCAACCGTTAGAAATCCCGAAGTGGAAGTGGGAACATCTTACGATGGATTTTGTCTCGGGGTTACCCCTACCAGCAGAGGAAATAATGTTATTTGGGTTATAGTTGACCGACTTACAAAGTCTGCACACTTCATTCCATTGAAGACCGGGAAAAAGTTGCACATGCTGCCTCTTGCAAAGCCTTTGTGAAAGAGATTGTTAGCCGTCATGGTCAACCAGTGTCTATCACTTCTGATTGGGATAGCAGATTTGTTTCGAGATTTTGGAAGACCTTGCATGAGTCCATGAGTACAAAGCTTCAGTTTAGCACAGCGTATCACCCTCAGACCGATAGACAGTCAGAAAGGACCATTCAGACCTTGGATAACATGCTTCGAGCTTGTGTACTTGATTTCAAGACTCAGTGGGATGAAAGTTTGCCTCTCTGTGAATTTGCCTATTATAATAGCTACCACTCGAGCATAGGAATGACTCCTTTTGAAGCACTATATGGCAGAAGATGCAGAACTCCAGTATGTTGGGAAGAAGTCGGAGAACTCAGCTTTCATGGACCGTCATTGATTAATGAGACAAGTGAAAAGGTTAAGCTCATTCAGGAGTGCTTGAAAGTTGCTAGAAGCCGGCAAAAAAGTTATGCGAATGTTCGAAGAAGAGATTTACAGTTCCAAGTTGGAGATAAAGTATTTCTGAAGGTGTCACTGGTCAGAGGAACCTTGAGGTTTGGTCAGAAAGGTAAGTTGTCAAGGAGATTCATTGGACTGTATGAGATTTTGGGTCGTATTAGTGAAGTGGCCTACAGATTAGCCTTGCCACATGAACTGTCGGGTGTACACAATGTATTTCACGTGTCTATGTTGAGGAGATATGTCTAAGACCCTTCACACGTGTTACATCATGAGCCATTGGAAGTTCGGGAGGATGCCACCTACTTTGAGAAACCAGTTAGAATCATTGACACCAAAGAACATGAATTGAGGAACCAAACAATTCATTGGGTAAAAGTGCTATGGGAGAATCACGGGCCAGATGAAGCTACTTGGGAATTGCGTGATCAAGTTCAGAAGAAGTACCCTCAGCTATTACCAGAGGATAGTGCTCATTTGGAGGACCAAATGCTCTAAGGGGTGGAGGATGTCAGACCCCGACCCAGGTTCAGTATGTTTAATTGTTTATTTAGCCGTGATTAGTATCTAATTGGGATTAGAGGATGAGTAGTTGATTTTTTTAGGCTAGATTAGACTTTTGAATAGATTTGGGGAATTTGGAGAGGCGTTAGACTCAATTTGACACAGGCCCGGGCGCCGAGTGACGCGTGTTGTTCTCGGAGTATTAATTCTTGATTTCGAAAATATTTAAATTTTTACTCCTTTTGAATTGTTTTATTGATCTTAACAACTTTCGCGTTTTATCCGTTTGCATTTGAAACCCAGAAATCACGTTTTTCGAGAAAAAGGACAAAACAGTCTTTTCACACCCAAATCTGTGCATAAATTTTGAAATTTGAAAATCATGAGGGAAATATACTTTTTGGAAACTAGATTTTTCAACGATCAACTTTGTCTCTTTCGTCGATTTCATCCAGGACCCATAGATGGGTAGTTCCAGCCATTAGAAGAATTTGGGCCATTGGGGCCCACAACCACTTGACTTAAGCTAAGAACCCACGTTGGTTCTCCCTCCCCACTACTTCATTCAAAATTTCTGCTGTGTCAAGAGAGAACTTCATTCTCTTCTTCTTCCAGCCACTCTCTCTCATCTTGCATGTCGAAGAAATCAGCCCAAAAAGGGAGCTTTGATCTCATTTTCACCTCCTTCTCCCTTCAAGCTTTCCAGCCATACCATTTATGAAAGTTTTCTGCTGAGTCCTTCTTCCTCACCAAGCTTTTCTTGTAGATTTTCACACTTTCAGGTAAGACCTGATCTTCCCCTTCTAGCAATGGGTTCTCTAGACTCTAGAGAAGCCTTTTATCATGCATGCAAAGTGGTCCTTTTTGTAGCTTGGATTGGTGCTGAGAGAGGAGATTTCTGGGGAGTTTTTCTAAGACCTTTTGGAGTAGAGGCAAGTGAATAAAATGTTTGGAATGCATGTGTTTGAATGCTACTTATGTTTATGTAGTTTTTAATGTGAAAGAAGTGTTTCCATTTGAAAGATCTATTTAGTTGTTTTAAGTTTAATTTTTTTTGAAGATTTGCAGTGCTTAACTTTTGCTAAGCTTAGGACATAATTCAACTTAAAACAATGCTTCAAAAGTAAGCTATAAATCACCAAAACGAATCAGTCTAAAATCATTAAACTAAATTGATAGAAAATCAATAAATAACATCAAAGCACATCGTTCAATGAAATTGGTTCATGATTAGATACAAATGCATCAATCGTACTCAAAATAAAAATAAAAAAAGATCGATATACAAGTTTACCTTCAGCAAATTGAGCCCTCAAGCAGCAACAAAGTAGCAACAACAAGGCTTTTTTTTAGACAAATTTATACCTTAAAAACAAATACGAAAAACCAAGTGTTAATGACAATCAAACCACCGCGCTGGAAAGATTATTATTATTATTATTTTTTATTAGTAAGCGAGGTTGTTTACGAGGTCCCCTACTCCTTTATTATAAATAAAGCTTGTATTACATTTCAACCTACTCAATTGCAAATACAGTCATTAGATAAAATGATTTCATGACATCTATGTGTACTGTATCACTGTAGCCGTCTACAATATTCCATAATACCATAAATTAGAAATTTGAAGCCCAATCCCAACTCACGGAGTCCATGTAGCAATTCAGACCCAAATCCAATGAATCAAACCCATATAGCCTTTCCTCTTATTCTTTTTACGTTTTTGAATGATACCAATTAGGACCTTGCCAAGCCCAAACCAATATTCAAATCATTCAGCGTTCTCCAAGTAACTGAAATTTAAATATATGTTTAAATTGGTAAAAATAATGCGCAAAAAGTAACACCAGAAAGAATAATATAAAAACTTTAAACAATCAAGTAATAATCATATCAATATCTTAGATTTGAAAGGTGTAATAATATTTTATCAATTATGACACAAGGAACACAAACACAAACACAACGAAAGAAACTGAACAAGTCAGTAGAAAGAACCCAAGTTCTGTAGATGATATCCACAAAGGCTCCAAGTAAAGCAGCTCTTCCTCTCAAATTGCCCACCCCCCACCCCCACCTTCACAGTTCACACACACAAACTAGAATCTTCTCCACCATAAGCTGTCCTTTGACAGACTGCTAAAGCCCCCAAGAAATACTTAGCCCCGCCAATGGACATTTTAGCCAAAGCTTTTTTATTTCTTTATTCTTTTTTTTTTGTTAGCCTATGTGAGAGAGTTCTTTTATTCTTAAGCCATTATCATTAGATCTAGGGAATTTTTATGTGGTCATCAATTCATTGTTAAGATTAACTAAAAGTCATAGATGACAAACAAAACTTCTCAAACAATATACAGCATTGTGTGAGAAAAAATTGATACTTGGCAACGCATAATACTCTATGAGGGGTGCTACACACTTGGGATCCAACGGACGACTGACACCCCGGGGTGCCTGTCGGGGCACCTCAGTCAGGGTGTCTAGAATTTTTCATACTCTATATGCAAGTCATTGCCAAAAGTGGCATTTATGGAATCAATCTAAATGTTCTAATCATGGGAGGAACAGATGGGTTATAGCGACAAAGTTAGATCCGCTGGATGATACTAATCTCTTACTGGAAAACAATTGTACTGAGAAATTGAACCGTGACAGGTTTAACCATCCAATTGACCACAATCAGACAGTTGATCATTGTATATTTTTGGGTTATGCCGCATAAAAAATGGAGGATCTAGAGGGTTTGATTTTACTTGGATGCATGCCACATGGACAGTGGCCATGTGCATACATTGAGATTGTCATATGCTGCAGTACATCAAATGAATCCTTAAACAATATTAAGGAACGAGCATTTAAAAAAAATGGACAGATCTATTTAAACAAACATCAATGATAAATAAATATATATATATATATAATTCCAGCAGAATTATTCATGTAAATGGACAGTCCTAACAACCATATTTGCAAAGCAAACCTGATCACATATAGGGCAAGCGTCACTTCTTTCCATCCATTCAAGAATGCATGAGAAGTGAAAATGATGGTCACATTTGGTGATAATTCTTGGGTTCTCTGCATCATACTCTGCATAAAAAAAAAAATGCAACACATTTATCACCATTTCTTCTGGTCCAATTGCAAGAACAGTTGTGCTAGTTTCAAGGCATGGAAACAATACTAAGAGCCATGAGCTGAAAAATGAAGAGTAGAAAAGGTAATGCAGAACATATATAGATCCAAAAAATAAAAAAACCAAAGCAAGAGAAAGAGACAGAACAAAGTATAATACTCTCCTACCTCAAAATCTATTTAACTCAAGACACACCTCCTACCTACTTGTGAAATAGTATGTGAAGAAGAGAGAGGAAGAAGAAGAGAACCAGTGGGAAAAGGTCGTGCCATTGAAGAGCAACGACTGTTCTATTTATAAAGTGATTATGCCTTAATCAAGGCTCTAACTATGTAAAGATTACAAATTAGAATAAACAAAGAAGGGAAAGAATACAAAAGAATGGAAAGAATATATCCTATCCTATACATGAATGAGAGAAAACAGCTACACAATCTTGAGTATATCCCACGTGTGTGGGAGGCTGTACATGGGCCTTACAAGCCCTTGTTGGGCTGGGCCTATTATCTTCTACACTCCCCCTCAAATTGATGTGGTAAGTTTGAACACATTAATTTGCTAGTTAGATCATGATGACGCTGTTTGGGAAGAGCTTTGGTGAAGATGTCCGCCAACTGATTGAACGAAGAGACATGAGGCAGAGTTATCTTCTCAGTAACAACATGTTGACGGATGAAGTGACAGTCAATCTCAATGTGCTTTGTTCGTTCATGGAAGACTGGGTTATTGGCAATTCTCGTAGCACTGGTATTGTCCCCATGGAGAGGTGTGGGACGATCAACAAGAACACCTAATTCACACAGAAGGCGGCGGAGCCAGATAATTTCAGCACTGGCGGAGGACATTGCCCGATATTCGGCCTCAGCAGAAGACTTTGAGACAGTGGTTTGCTTCTTGCACTTCCATGAAATCAGAGAGTTGCCAAGAAACATACACCAACCAGTGGTAGACCTCCGAGAGTCCGGACAGCCAGCCCAATCAGCATCCGCATAGGCTGATAATTGCAGAGAATTATCAAAAGGGAAGAAGAGACCATGATGAAGAGTTCCTTTAACATAGCGGAGGATGCGTAACACAACAGCAAAGTGCGGTTTGCAGGGATTGCTAACAAACTGGCTAACCGTATGAACTGCATGAGAAATATCCGGACGAGTCATAGTTAAGTAGAGCAAACTACCAACTATCCGCCGGAAAACAGATGGATCATCCAGTGGAGTGCCATCATCAGAACTGATTTTGCTGTTCAATTCCAGAGGCGTATCAAAAGAGTGAGCATCATCAAGCCTGGCTGACGTGATCAAATCTGTCGCATATTTGCGCTGAAGGACCCGAATGCCTGATCTGTTACGCACAAACTCAAGCCCCAAAAAATAGGTGAGAGGACCAAGATCCTTCATTCTGAAGTGGCGAGTAAGGTGGTGTTTGAGATCCGTAATGCCAGCAGTATCATTTCCACTGATAATCATATCATCAACATAGACTAAGAGGAAAGTGTAGCCCTTCGATGTCCATCTCAGGAAGAGGGAACTATCAGAGTGACTCTGACGAAATCCGGCTTGAAGAATTGCTGTACGGAACTTATCGAACCAAGCCCTGGGAGCTTGTTTAAGCCCATAGAAAGCTTTCTTCAATTTGCACACATGCTTTGGAGGACAAGTATATCCTGGAGGAGATTTTAAATAAACAGTCTCGCTCAAGTCCCCATGTAGAAAGGCATTTTTGACATCCATTTGCCATAGAGGCCAGTTGCGGGCTGCCGCGACACAAAGAAGAGTACGAACGGTGGTCATTTTCGCTACCGGTGCAAATGTTTCCTCATAGTCAATTCCATATTCCTGTTTATATCCCTGTGCAACCAATCGGGCTTTGTAGCGATCAAGACTCCCATCAGAGTGTACTTTAATGGAGTATATCCATTTGCTGCCAATCACAGAGGCTCCCTCAGGGGTCGGTACCAATTCCCATGTTTTGTTTGCTTCAAGAGCAACTAATTCCTCAGTCATAGCATCCTGCCAGTAAGCAATCTTTGAGGCCTGTGAATATGAAGTGGGGATAGGAGTACTATCTAAGGAAGTAAGAAGAGCAGAAAAGCCATAGCGGTTAGGGGCAACAGAAAGACGACTAGAGCGTCGCAGAGAGATGGTGCTATCAGAAGGTGTATCATTACCTGAAGATGCAGTAGGCGGCGCTGGGATAGGATCAGGAGAGGGAGTCGCCAGGGGAGAGACCTTATTCCGCCGGACATAGACTTTGGGAAGAGGTGATGGAGACTCAGACTCCGAGAAATGTGGAAGATAGGATACAGCAATAGGATGATTATCCAATTGTAAAGAAAAGAAGGGAATATGTTCCAAGAAAATTACATTACGAGAGATGCGCATACGTTTTTCCAATTGATCATAACACAAAAACCCTTTGTGTTCATTACTGTAACCCAAAAAGATGCATTTAGCAGCCTGTGGAGATAACTTTGTGCGCTCAGCAGGAGGAAGATGAACAAAACACAAGCAACCAAAAACCCGTAAGTGAGAGTATGAAGGGGTTTGACTAAAGAGAACTTCGTAAGGAGTAGTCTTTCCTAGAACAGTGCTAGGAAGACGGTTGATAAGATACACAGCAGTTTGCGCAGCATCACACCAAAATTTGAGAGGGACTAAGGATGCAATCAACAGAGTACGAACAGTTTCAAGAATATGTCTGTTCTTTCTTTCCGCAATCCCATTTTGCTGAGGAGTATGCAGACAAGATTTTTGGTGAACAATTCCTTTATCAGACAGGAAGGTAGAGAATTCATGAGACATATATTCTCCACCAGAATCTGATCTAAGAATTTTGATTGCTTTCTGAAATTGGGTGTGGACCATGTTATAAAATTTTTGAAAAATGGAGAAGACTTCGGATTTCATGCGCATAAAATAAATCCAAGTATGACGAGAATGGTCATCAATAAAGGTCACATAGTATTTAAAACTTGTCCGACTCAAGGTAGGAGCAATTCCCCAAACATCTGAATGAATAATGTCAAATGATGCCAAAGCACGAGCATTATGAACAGGAAAAGGTAAAATATGACTTTTACTTAAGCAACAAGTTTCGCACTTTGATTGAGATAAAGAAGACATCATTTTATTATCAATAGTAGAATCTAAACAACCAAATTTAAATAATGAAAGCAAATGCGCATTATTCACATGACCAAGACGTTTATGCCAAATAGTCCACAATTTATTGAAATTAGAAGAGGAAGCAAAGAAAGAATGATGTCCAATGTCCAGCAAGAATAGGCGCCCATGTTTACTCCCCGTCGCGATCACCTTCCCAGTTTGTCGCCCCTGTATAACACAACCAGAGGAAGAAAAGTGAACAAGATAGCCATCATCTATAAGTTGTCCTACAGAAAGTAGATTGGCCGATAATCTGGGAACAAAGTAAACATTGGGAAGGGTGATGGACTGGCCAGAAACACAAGATAAAGTAATG
Organism: Cinnamomum chago; assembly: GCA_038049695.1. Classification (NCBI taxonomy): domain Eukaryota; kingdom Viridiplantae; phylum Streptophyta; class Magnoliopsida; order Laurales; family Lauraceae; genus Cinnamomum; species Cinnamomum chago. Next base: position 39,203,979 of record CP142453.1, on the reverse strand, counting down.
GTACCAACTCCCGAAATGAGTAGTTGATCCCCATTAGCAGTGGTTATTTTCTCTTTTCCAAGGTAACGGTGGGAATCTGTAAAGCTATGTTCTACAGATGTCATGTGATTGGAGGCTCCTGAATCTAAAAACCATGTGGAAGAGGTAATAGGAGAGGAAAGAGAAGCAGAAGAATGAAAAGCAGGAGATGCTATATGAGAATGAGTTTGATACCGACCGCCAGAAAGACCCGCTATATGAGAATGAGTTTGATACCGACCGCCAGAAAGACCCATTGACGCATATGCAGAGGTAACCGTGCTTTGGATCAGTTCTTGAATTTGAGCAGGAGTCATGGATACAGCCCCAGATGAAGTGCTTACTGTATCGGATGACGGTACTTGAGCCTGGAATGCAGAAGGAAGATTCTGTCTTGGCAGATTGGAGGGGAGCTTTTTAGGCTGCGTCTCATTCCTTCGCTGGAGGCTGCGGCAGTCATCAATAAGATGACCAGACCTCTTGCAGTAACGACAAACCAACTTCTTGCGGCAATTCTTGGCAATATGACCAAAGCCTTTGCACTCATAGCATTGAGTGGGCTTCTGATTTGGAGTTGCTAGAAGAGCAGAGTCAGCCGGAAGGGGTGCAAAGAGGGCCTTTGGTTCTTCAAGAATAGCCCGTTGGGAGGTGAGACGAAGTTCTTCGCGAAGCACTTCTTGAAAGCAGGTATCAAGATTAGCCGACAGTTCTCGGTTCATAAGGGCAGACCGAACTGATTCAAATTCTGGTCGGAGATTCATAAGGAACTGGCTGATGTGAGTTTCCTCTTGGAGTTTAAGAGCCTCGGAGAGAAAGCCAGGAGAGACGATCTGAATCAACATGGAATCCCGTTCGGTCCCTAAGGTGAGGAAGCCATTATAGTATTCTTGCACAGATCTATCCCCTTGAGTAAATTTAGCAATTTCACTATCCAAGTGAAATTTCCGGGCTTTGTTGGTTTGATGGTAGACCTTCTTGAGGTGAGCCCACATATCTGCTGCTGTATTATATGCTTGAAGAGCCACAGCAAGGGAGGAATCAATGGAGGTCAGAATCCAAGTAATCACCTTGGCATTTTCCTTGGACCAGGTGGCTACGGCTTTGGAGTCCGTGGTACTAGGAGTGGGAGGCTTAGTAACTGTTCCATCCAGATAACCAAATAGCCCTTGTCCTTCTACAAAGTTCTTCAGATGAAAGGACCAAGCCATATAATTTTGCCCATTAAACTTAATAGGAATAACATCATATTTTTCCATGATCACAAAAGCAATAAAATGTATCACAGAAAAAATAAAACCAGAAAGTCAGCAAGTAGAAGAATTGTTCTGCACTTAACCACGCCAAGAAGAGAGATAGGGAGGATGAGATAATAAATAGATGGCCAAAGAAGTCTGAACTATGGTTCAGATCTGTTGCTGGAGAAGAAGAACTCAAAACAGACCCAAAAAGAATGCCAAAGCAAGCTGACGACCTCCTTTTTGGCTGCTGGAATGGACACGTGGGGCCCACAATGAGATCAAGCTGTGATCAGTGAACACAGTCCTCTGTGTGATAATTTTTACTATCCTTCAGATCAAGTTTCATACCAATCGGATGAAAATCCGCAAGATGGGACGGATCTGATGAAAAATATCTTGAAAAACTAGAAAATCACAAGAAGTAGTAGATGGCCTACCTCAGATGTGTCAAAAATTCTGAAAAAATAACCAGAATTCCTATAAAATATGGGCGACCCTTCTGGAGATGATCGTTTGTGAGAGATGGATGATCGGATGATGGCCCACCTTGATTTCCTCTATGCAGATTGTCGACACAGTGAAACTGTCGTGAGAAAGAGATTCTTTTCTAGAACCTTGAGATGGGATTGCAACTGAGAGACAGTTGTGATGAGGAGATCCCACAGAGCTCTGATACCATGAAATAGTATGTGAAGAAGAGAGAGGAAGAAGAAGAGAACCAGTGGGAAAAGGTCGTGCCATTGAAGAGCAACGACTGTTCTATTTATAAAGTGATTATGCCTTAATCAATGCTCTAACTATGTAAAGATTACAAATTAGAATAAACAAAGAAGGGAAAGAATACAAAAGAATGGAAAGAATATATCCTATCCTATACATGAATGAGAGAAAACAGCTACACAATCTTGAGTATATCCCACGTGTGTGGGAGGCTGTACATGGGCCTTACAAGCCCTTGTTGGGCTGGGCCTATTATCTTCTACAACTTGAACTTTTTTAGTGGAAATTTATATGTTTATACATTATCTGTACACATATTTAACACTTGTTTGGACTTATTTTCTGCATTGTTCTCTTTCATAATCCATACAAGTGCAGTTACTATATAACTGGGCTATTTTTAATTGTGTGGTAATATAATTATTTTCTTAGCACCACAAAAGAAAAAGAAAAAAACATTGCATAAACCCATGTCTCTGTTCCCAGCAATAAAACCCTTGAATGAAACATTGTATATGAACCCCATGTACTGTGCTGTGTCTGCCTATTAATCCATAGGCAAAAAATCAAACAATGCAAAATACCCAGCCAATGAAGAGGAACACATTAAAGAAAATAGATGTTGAAACCCAATGAGAAGATGGAGTTGTGCAGGTGCATTAGTATAACCGATACCAACCATGAAGAGGGAGCCGTTGAAGATAGAACTCATGGAAGAAAATAGAAGATGAAACCCATTGAGAAGATGGAGTTGTGCAGGTGCATTAGCATAATTGATGCCATCCAAACACGTGTCAAAGAAGTAAGAAAACAAGAAAAAAGAAGAAAAAAATTTGGGGGGAAGAAGAAGAGCCGCCAGATGGGTTTGGATGGCTTCTCTGCATTACCATTGCCATCTCTGCATAATCCATAAGGTCATCCAAACCCATTTGGCTCCTCTTCCCTCATAATCCAAATGCTCAAAAACAGAACTACAAAAATCCATCAAGCTCGACATAATAAAAAAACTAATTAGAGAGCGAAATGCCCCCTGTCCGCCATCTTGCTCCTCACCCCGTCCCAAAGCCAAACCCCATCCCAGTGGCCGACCACCTGTCCCCTTTTCCTAGCTTTCTGAGCTCTCACTCCACTCCACTCCACTCTCCCACTCTCCGAACCATTCCTGGTGGGGCGTCGGTCACAGATTTGCAACCCTCGACTCCTCTGGCTAGCGATTTGTTTCCGCTCCCAGACCAAGCACCTTCAGAGCCCAGGGTCCTTGTCCATCAACCTTCAACTTCTCTGGCCAGTGATCGGCAACCTTAGCTTCTTCTGAATCAGGGTTTTTTTACCCAGGGTGCGTCCCCCTCTTCCCCTTTTCCTTTGAATCAGGGGATTCTAGCTTCCCGCCCCTTTTCTAACCTGAACCCATTTCTTTCAGCGGTTGTTTCCACCGTCAACCCCCGGCCTCAGATCCCCCCGACCTCTTCCAACCCCTCCCCTAACCCTCTTCCAACGCCTCCTTTTTTACCTAATCCATCTCTTGCTACCTCACCAACCCTGCCCCCAGCCTCTCCCACTTCCTGGAAGCCTGTGAAATATTATGTAAACAAGGGAGAGGAAGAAGAAGAATCACAGTGGGAGAAGGTCGTGCCAACACAGAGCATCGACTATCATATTTATATTGATATGATGCCTTAATCAAGGCTCTAATTGAGTAAAGATTACAAAATAGATACAAATCAGAATAACAAAAGAATGGAAAGAATCAATTATATCCTATACATAGAAGGAGAGAAATTAGGGACTAAATCTAATCATGTACAAATTTGTGTATATCCCATGAGTGGGCTTGGGACATGGGCTGGGCCTGCTGGGCCTGTTATCTTCTACACTCCCCCTCAAATTAATGTGGTAAGTTTGAAAACATCAATTTGCAAGTTAGATCATGATGACGCTGTCTGGGAAGTGCTTTGGTGAAGATATCCGCCAACTGGTTGAAAGAAGATACATGAGGCAGAGTTATCTTCTCGGTAACATGTTGACGGATGAAGTGACAGTCAATCTCGATGTGCTTTATTCTTTCATGGAAGACCGGGTTGTTGGCAATTCTGGTAGCACTGGTATTGTCCCCATGGAGAGGTGTGGAACTACCAACAAGAATACCCAATTCACACAGAAGGCGGCGGAGCCAGATAATGTCAGCACTGGCGGAGGACATCGCCCGATATTCTGCCTCAGCAGAAGACTTTGAGACAGTGGTTTGCTTCTTGCACTTCCATGAAATCAGAGTTTTTCCAAGAAACATACACCAGCCAGTGGTAGACCTCCGAGAGTCCAGACAGCCAGCCCAGTCAGCATCCGCATAAGCTGATAATTGCAGGGAAGTATCAGAAGGGAAAAAGAGACCATGATGAAGAGTTCCTTTAACATAGCGGAGGATGCGTAAAGCAGCAACAAGGTGTGGTTTGTGGGGATTGCTAACAAACTGACTGACGGTGTGAACTGCATGAGAAATATCCGGCCGAGTCATAGTTAAGTAGAGCAAACTACCAACTATTCGCCGGAAAACAGATGGATCATCCAGGGGAGTGCCATCATTGAAACTGAGTTTGCTGTTCAATTCCAGAGGCGTATCGAAAGTGTGAGCATCATCAAGCCTGGCTGACGTGATCAAATCTTGCGCATATTTGCGCTGAAGGACCCTAATGCCGGATTTGTTACGCACAAACTCAAGCCCCAGAAAATAGGTAAGAGGACCAAGATCCTTCATTCTGAAGTGGCGAGTAAGGTGGTGTTTGAGATCTGTAATGCCGGCAGTATCATTTCCACTGATAATCATATCATCAACATAGACCAGGAGGAATGTGTAGCCCTTTGATGTCCTTCTTATGAAGAGGGAACTATCAGAGTGACTCTGACGAAATCCGGCTTGAAGGATTGTGGCCCGGAACTTATCGAACCAAGCCCTGGGAGCTTGTTTAAGCCCATAGAGAGCTTTCCTCAATTTGCACACATGCTTTGGAGGACAAGCATATCCTGGGGGAGGTTTTAAATAAACAGTTTCGCGCAAGTCCCCATGTAGAAAAGCATTTTTGACGTCCATTTGCCATAGAGGCCAATTGCGGGCTGCTGCGACACAAAGAAGAGTACGAACGGTTGTCATTTTCGCCACCGGTGCAAATGTTTCCTCATAGTCAATTCCATATTCCTGCTTATATCCCTGTGCAGCCAATCTGGCTTTGTAACGATCAAGGCTCCCATCAGAGTGGACTTTGATAGAGTATATCCATTTGCTGCCAATCACAGAGGCTCCATCCGGGGCCGGTACCACTTCCCATGTTCGGTTTGCTTCAAGAGCCACTAATTCCTCGGTCATAGCATCCTGCCAGTAAGCAATCTTTGAGGCATGTGAATATGAAGTGGGTATAGGAGTACTATCTAAGGAAGTAAGAAGAGCAGGAAAACCATAGCGGTTAGGGGCAACAGAAGGACGACTAGAGCGTCGAAGAGAAATGGTGCTATCAGAATTACCTGAAGATGCAGAAGGCGGCGCTGGGAAAGAATCAGGAGAGGGAGTCGCCAGAGGAGGGACTTTGTTCCGCCGGACATAGACTTTGGGAAGAGGTGATGGAGACTCAGACTCCGAGAATTGTGGCAAATAAGATACAGCAATAGGATGACTATCCAAATGTAAAGAAAAGAAAGGAATATATTCCAAGAAAATTACATTACGAGAGATGCGCATGCGTTTTTCGAATGGATCATAACACAAAAATCCTTTATGCTCATTACTGTAACCCAAAAAGATGCATTTAGCAGCCTGTGGAGATAACTTTGTGCGCTCAGTTGGAGGAAGATGAACAAAACACAAGCAACCAAAAACACGTAAGTGAGAGTATGAAGGGGTTTGACCAAAGAGAACTTCATAAGGAGTAGTCTTTCCTACAACAGTGCTAGGAAGACGGTTGATAAGATACACAGCAGTCTGTGCAGCATCACACCAAAATTTGGGAGGGACTAAGGATGCAATCAACAGAGTCCGAACAGTTTCAAGAATATGTTTGTTCTTTCTTTCCGCAATCCCATTTTGCTGAGGAGTATGCGGACAAGATTTTTGGTGAAGAATTCCTTTATCAGAAAGAAAGGTAGAGAATTCATGAGACATGTACTCTCCACCGGAATCTGATCTAAGAATTTTGATTTCTGTCTGAAATTGGGTGTGGACCATGTTATAAAATTTTTGAAAGATAGAGAAGACTTCAGATTTCATGCGCATAAAGTAAATCCAAGTATGACGAGAATGGTCATTAATAAAAGTCACATAGTATTTAAATCCTGTCCTACTCAAGGTAGGAGCAATGCCCCAAACATCTGAGTGAATAATGTCAAATGATGCCAAAGCACGAGCATGATGAACAGGAAAAGGCAAAATATGACTTTTACTTAGGCAACAAGTTTCACACTTCGATTGAGATAAAGAAGACTTCATTTTATTATCAATAGGAGAATCCAAACAACCAAATTTAAACAATGAAAGCAAAAACGCATTATTCAAATGACCAAGACGTTTATGCCAAACAGTCCACAATGTATTGAAATTAGAAGAAGAAGCAAGGAAAGAATGATGTCCAATGTCCAGCAAGAACAGGCGCCCATGTTTACTCCCCGTCGCGATCACCTTCCCAGTTTGCCGCTCCTGTATAACACAACCAGAGGAAGAAAAGTGAACAAGATAGCCATCATCTATAAGTTGTCCTACAGAAAGTAGATTGGCTGATAATCTGGGAACAAAGTAAACATTGGGAAGGGTGATGGACTGGCCAGAAACACAAGATAAAGTAATGGTACCAACTCCCGAAATGAGTAGTTGATCCCCATTAGCAGTGGTTATTTTCTCTTTTCCAAGGTAACGGTGGGAATCTGTAAAGCTATGTTCTACAGATGTCATGTGATTGGAGGCTCCTGAATCTAAAAACCATGTGGAAGAGGTAATAGGAGAGGAAAGAGAAGCAGAGGAATGAAAAGCAGGAGATGCTATATGAGAATGAGAGTGATACCGACCGCCAGAAAAGCCTATTGACGCATATGCAGAGGTAACCGTGCTCTGGATCAATTCTTGAATTTGAGCAGGAGTCATGGATACAGCCCCAGATGATGTGCTTCCTGCATCAGATGACGGTACTTGAGCCTGGAATGCAGAAGGAAGATTCTGTCTTGGCAGATTGGAGGGGAGCTTTTTAGGCTGCGTCTCATTCCTTCGCTGGAGGCTGCGACAGTCATCAATAAGATGACCAGACCTCTTGCAGTAACGACAAACCAACTTCTTGCGGCAATTCTTGGCAATATGTCCAAAGCCTTTGCATTCATAGCATTGAGTGAGCTTCTGATTTGGGGTTGCTAGAAGAGCAGAGTCAGCCGGAAGGGGTGCAAGGAAGGCCTTTGGTTCTTCAAGAATAGCCCGTTGGGAGGTGAGACGAAGTTCTTCGCGAAGTACTTCTTGAAAGCAGGTATCAAGATTAGCCGACAGTTCGCGGTTCATGAGGGCAGACCGAACTGATTCAAATTCTGGTCGGAGATTCATAAGGAACTGGCTAATGTGAGTTTCCTCTTGGAGTTTAAGAGCCTCGGAGAGAAAGCCAGGAGAGACTGTCTGAATCAACCTGGAATCCCGTTCGGTCCATAAGGTGAGGAAGCCATTAAAGTATTCCTGCACAGATCGATCCCCTTGAGTAAATTTAGCAATTTCACTATCCAAGTGAAATTTCCGGGCTTTGTTGGTTTGATGGTAGACCTTCTTGAGGTGAGCCCACATATCTGCTGCTGTATTATATGCTTGAAGAGCTACGGCAAGGGAGGAATCAATGGAGTTCAGAATCCAAGTAATCACCTTGGCATTTTCCTTGGACCAGGTGGCTATGGCTTTGGAGTCTGTGGTGCTTGGAGTAGGAGGTTTTGTAACCGTTCCATCCAGATAGCCAAATAACCCCTGTCCTTCGACGAAATTCTTCAGATGGAAGGACCAGGCCATATAATTTTGCCCATTAAACTTAACGGGAATAACATCATACTTTTCCATGTTCTCAAAAGACAGTAAAAATGTATCACAGAGAAGATGTCCAACCAAAAACCCTTCGACATATAGGGATGAAGATGACTAGACAGCTATAATCAGCAAGAGAGGCTGAATGACTGGTTCAGATGATTAATTGGAGCAATCTGATGAACTCCAAACAAGAAAATAACCCGACAGTGCCAAAATTAGTGCCAGACGACCACTATTTTGGTGTTGGAGTGGTCACGTGGGGCCCACAATGGGATCAAACCAATGATCAGAGAGTACAGTCTTCTGTGGGAGACTTTTTCGTAACTTCCAGATCAGGTTGCAAGGCAAACTGATGAAAATCCGCAAAATTGAACGGATCTGATAACAATTATCTTGTAAAACTGGGAAAATACAAGTGGCAGTATATGGCCTACCTCTGATGTGCTAAAAATCCTGAAAAAATGCCCATAAATCTTGGAGAAAAGGGGCGACCACTATGGTGGTGAGTAGTTTTGATTTCTGGATGATCGGAAGATGGCCCACCTTGGATGGTCACCTTGCAGAATGACGACAGAGATTCTACTGAGAGAGAGAGAGTCTTCAATTGCATGAGAAGAGATGGGACTGATCTGGAGGGATCCCACAGTGCTCTGATACCATGAAATATTATGTAAACAAGGGAGAGGAAGAAGAAGAATCACAGTGGGAGAAGGTCGTGCCAACACAGAGCATCGACTATCATATTTATATTGATATGATGCCTTAATCAAGGCTCTAATTGAGTAAAGATTACAAAATAGATACAAATCAGAATAACAAAAGAATGGAAAGAATCAATTATATCCTATACATAGAAGGAGAGAAATTAGGGACTAAATCTAATCATGTACAAATTTGTGTATATCCCATGAGTGGGCTTGGGACATGGGCTGGGCCTGCTGGGCCTGTTATCTTCTACAGCCTGATCAGTTGCTTCTCCTTGATAATCATCTGAATCAGCTTAAATTTTATCCCCCAGGCAAGGGCTCCTCTGCGCCCGCCCCCGCCCCCCCCCCAAAAAAAAAAAAAACATATATGCTAGCTGTCTCTCCCCCGTCTTTTCTCCCCCTCCAGCCGTCCCCCCTCCAGAATTGCTCAATGGTAAACTCACCATTCGAATCCCCCTTCAGATGGTTAACTCAAGCAAGCAATCTTTCTCTCACTCTGCTATTGGGAAATTCGTTGGCAGAAGACCTTCGCTTTACAAAAAAAAATCCATCAACCTGAGAGGGAACATTGAGGTTGTGAAACCCATTGAAGATGGAACGCATTTAAGAAAAAAAAATCATGAAACCCATTTTTTTGCAATTTGGTAAATTTGTATAGAAGAAAGAAAAGGAGAGCAAGGCCCCCAGAACAAGAGAAGAAAGAATACAGCCAAAAGAAAAAAACAGAAACAAAAGCACCCTGAAACAGAAGGGGCTCTAAACAGAGCAAGAAAGAACTCAAAACGCAGCAGGAAAAGGAGCTAACTGGCAAAAAGGAGAAGCTAAACGACAGCTCCTCGGCAGAAAACCGCAAGAACCAGCACCACCAACATAGGCAATCAGCTTCCAGCAGCTAGGAAGCAAGGAGAAAGCTGCCGAAAAATGGCCCCAGCTACCAAACAGAAACGAAAGCACCCACCTGACCTGCTGTAAGGAGGCTAAGAGAGAGCCTGAGCAATATCCCACCAGATGGTTGAGAAGTGGGAGTTGTGCAGAGATGGAAACCGATGCCAGCCCCCATTTGTCAAAAGGAACGAGTAAGAGAACAGAAAAAAGGAAAAAAAAATAGAGAGATGAAGAAGAGGTAGAGACGAAGAAGAAAATCACCTTCTAACTTGTAGCCATGGTAAGAAACATCAATCAGAGATGACCGTTGGAAGATGCCGGACTTATATTGCTCATCGTGATGCCCACCGTCAAGATTTCACTCTTTTCCCCCTTCTCACTTAATTCTTACTTCCTGTCTTCTATTTAGCGCGGGAGCTAAAATCACTTCCACCTCCTGTTATCATTTTTATCTTTAGCGCGAGAACTAAAATCACTCCCGCCTCCTGTTTTTATTTTTATTTTGTAATGTGATTTTTCCTCTTTTTATTATTTTGATACCATTGTAATATATTATTAATCGTCACAAAATATCCAATAAATGTTACAAAATAGTTCAAGTATTTGTAAAGATATTTACTAACGGTTATGAATATTGCTAACAGATAATAAATGTGACAAATTACCTAACAGAAATATTTGCGTTACTAATAAGAAATATCAAATGTTGCAAAATCACCCAAATGGTGTAGTGGTACACAAGTTTATATCAAATCAGATTTGAAGACTACAGATAATACATTTGGAAAATAAATTAACATAATGATGAAGTTAAAGAAAACAACCTTTAAAACAAATGATTAGTAATCATACTCATAATTCACTGACATTCGAATCAAATATTGGCGAACCACATTTGGCTAGATTCTCTGATTACCGAAGTAACGAGAGCACTCACAATTGACCATTACCATATAAAATGGAAGGGTCTCACATAATGGCCCAACAAAGATGGGTAGCACACAAAGGTCCGTCGCGGAACGGATATCACACACACACACATAATATCCAAGCTGCAGGTTGGCAAAGTTTTAAGGATTCTAAGTCGGGTGATCAATCCGACAAAGTAACCCAAGCTGAATGGTGCCAACTATATAAAAATCCGAATAAAATATAATTCAAATCAAACGAACATAATTCAAATTGATAAAAGAACTACTCTCCATAATTCATGAACATACACACAAGGACGAACGAATGAGTAGTCTTATAGAAAACTTGAGACAAAACAAACCATAGGCTTACCAAAGGTTTTATGACAAATAAAGCACACAAGGTATACTTAAAAGGCTGACTTATACAAAAACATATAAGAATTACAAATTCTAAATGGGATAATTTAAATGTTGGAATGGCCTACTAAGCCCGTTTCAATGAATATTCAAGGCCCAAGTGTCGGATTTTAATTATATATTTGATGCCTCCGAAGTTGTCCGGCAATTGGAAACTTGAATGGACATTGAAACTCTAGTAGATTCAAAGTACATTCACATGAATTCAATAACAAGCTTCCCTTATTTCTCCCTTGATTTTCATGGCTAAATGTTTCAAATTTCTCATTCTTCTTTCCAAGTAGATTTCCAAACTTAATTATTCATCAATTAATAATAGAAACACACTTCAACCCATTCAAGTTGATAGACCAGCAAACAGGCCCTGAAAAATAACCCAAACAGGCCTTGAATTCCAAACAGTACAGCAGTTGTAGCAGCCGGGCCGCTCGAGCGGGCCAGGCTGCTGGCTGGGCTCGCTCGAGCGGGCGAGCCAGCTAGTGCAGAAAATCTGCACTCTTCCTCTTGTTTCTTGGGTCCATCTTTTCCTCCTCCTTCCTTTATGATATAAAACAACTCTCCATCCTTCATAAATCAAATAAATTCAAGCCTCTTTCATTCTCCATCCAACCTCAAATTAAATTATCACATTTCATGTACAATTTAACAAAGAAAATCAGAAATTTATCACAAAGAAAGTGTAAGAGCTGAGCTGAATTTTTCACTTGAAAGAGTCCCTAACAAAACAAATAAAATAAAGGATTTGTTTTGATTCAATTTTATTTCTTTCTACTCATCTCTTGAAACAAAAAGGCCATTTTAACACCAAAACGTTCTACTTCCATGCCTTTATATGGAGTTTGTGCATTGTTAGAAAACTCTTCAAGTTGACTCTTAACTCTCCTTGGTCATTTCATGTTGATGAGGGATGAGTTAAAAATAGAGTAGACTCGACCAAGTCATCTCACTTTAATAAGTTGTTTTCATTTTGAGTCATTTAATAGGTAGATCTAGTTTTAAGCAATTAAAATTTATTTATAAACAATTATAAGTCAACAATTTAAAAATGATGACTGAAATGTAATGTAAAACTTATATTTGATCTTTTATATTCAATATTTAGACTAACAAATTATGTAATATGTAATATTTCTTTTATTTTATTTTCTTTATTGTAGTGCTCTTCTTACATATATAAATTTAAATTAATTTTCATGAATGAATATAAATAAATATATATTTATATTTTATAAATAATAAATTTATTTGAAAATTATTTAACTAAAACATAACTCTCCCGAGTTTTGCATGGTGCCGTTGACTATGAGTAAAAAAATTTTACATTGTCTCGAGTAGGGTTGTAAATAGATCGTTTCCCATTTGGATCCACAGTAGACCTAGAACCGTTTATAAGGTTGAGACATTTACGATGGGTTGTCAATCAACAAGCCAGCCTATAGAATAAAAAGGTCAACCTTAAATCCTATAGATTGTGTCGTGCACAAATAACCAAACAGTGGGTGCTTAGAACCATGAAGAGGGATTAATAGATTATGTATTGCACGATGCCCAGTGCCCACTGAATCTTGGGTCGGGTCCACGGGTTTCAACAAGTATGGATCCAGAATTGAACCAGTTTAAAAAATGGGTAGGAAAAAAAATTCAAATGAGGCCTTACGTTTTTATATTATTTCAAAAAAGGACACAAGTTTCAAAACTTTTTAAATTAGTCTCTAAGTTTTTTTAATAAAACTTCAATTAAGGTCATCTGGTCATAAAAAAGGTATTTTTTATGGTATTTTCTCTCAATTTTTTAAAAATACCCAGAGTACCTTCATTTGAAGCTATGTCATAGTTCTGACAACCACTACATTTAGCCAATCTCTGTGGAAATATTAGTTTTTCTCGATCATTGTAAGCCTTTCAGTGAAAAAAATAAAGAAAATATAGAGGAAGTAAATGGGGGATTTATTTCATTGAAGGATAATTTGGGTAGTTTAAAAAAATTGAAGAAAAAAGTTACCGAAAAATAACTTTAAATGGATGAATGTTTTAAATTGAAACCTTCATAAAAAAAACTTATCAACTAATTTGAAAAGTTTAAAATTTATATCTTTTTTTAAGTAAGGCAAAAACTTCAAGACTAATTTAAAGTTTTCCAAAAAAAATAGAACGGAACTCATTTACTCATGGGTCCAAAATAAGAACCAGACACGGTTCCGAACCTTCGGGTACAAGTCACAAGTTTTCCAAAGTTGCATTTGTCGTTACATATCAAAGTGTCGCGGACTACCGGATCATACTTCACAACTTGGACGGTCTAGGCGCTACTTCCCAAGAGTAGAAGTGTAGAGTACAATAATATTTGTGCCAAAGCACTAATAAAATCGGAAATGGATTCCCTGTTTGGACCAAACGGACGGTGACACGTAGGGAGGCGGAACCGTTTTCTCTTTCCTCCGCCCCCAGTTCCGCCCCCTATGCATTACAAAAAAGGTACCATCCTATCTTATCCTCTTTAATGGAAGTGGATTGTGGTAACACTTGATAATCTTTTGTGTAGAAACAAAAGAACCCTAAAGCCAAAGTCAATCGAGAGGATGATTGGCTAATAGCTCATGAGCATCCTGATGGATCTGTTTTGGAGAGTGCTCGTGCTACATATGTAAGTATTTATACTCGTTACATTTTAATGTATTGAGTAGGTCTAGTCATAGAGTATATATTGTTTTGGAGAGTCCCCGTGCTGCATATGTAAGTATTTATACTTGTTACATTTTAATGTATTGAGTAGGTCTAGTCATAGAGTATATATTGTTTTGGAGGGTCCTCGTGCTGCATATGTAAGTATTTATACTTGTTACATTTTTAATGTATTGAGTAGGTCTTAGTCATAGAGTATAAATTGTAATGCTTTTAGTCAAAGAGTATATATTGTTTTGGTTATGCTTGTTGTTTTAGTGTTGAATCTTTAAGTATATACTGAAGGAACAAGTGAAGGCTGTTAAAGAAAGGAGAGCTATTGAAGCAAGAATTAGGGGAGAGAATGATATTGGCGAGATCATAGATCTTAAAGGCGATGTACTAGTTGAAGTATTTGGGAAAGACACAAAAAGTCATACTCGTGTTGTTGGCTCTCAAATCTCGCCAGCCCAAGTTGAACATGCTGCTATTGGTTAATACTTACTCAACAAAGCATTGGCATCATCTAGTCCCGATGTCGAGAAAGAGTTAGTTGAGGTTAAAGCTTCCCTAGCCAATCTAACTAACTTGTTGATGGTGAGTTTGTTTTGTCTTCAATTCTTTAATTACATATAACTATGCTTAATTAACTCTCTTTAAGCTTGTGTTCTTATTTTCACAAACTTAAAACTTGTATTCTACCTTTATATGTGTTTTCCATTAATACAGGCTCACATTGCAATTGGAAATGTCCCATCGCAGTCTGTGGTGAAAACACCTCATGATGGTTCAAACTCACCCCGTTGTTCTTCTTCAGTCTCTCCTCAAAACCTGGCTTGTCTTTTTGAGGCGACAAGTGGTCGTGTAGAATTGTCTAAGAAGCCTAGGGTTATCCTATTGGACAGGGATGGGAATGAAGTAGCCAAGGGATATGTAGTGACTGATCCTATGCACAAAGACATTTGCCATGGTAGAAGAGTGCTTAGAGGTGAGACAAAGATCAATATTGAGGAAGTGCTTAAAGGTGATGCACTAGTCTATGATGGTCCTCAGGATGGAAATAAAACTATGCATGGTTTTGTTGCTGGAGGGTGGCTGATTTGGGCTGATGGACGGTTGAAGTATGATTAAGAGTAGTTGATTAGGGCTAATCTTTTTGGACATGTTGTTTAGCATTTTTTTGGGTCTTGTGTAAGAACATATGGGCTGACTAAAGCGTTAACTTGGGTTAGTTTTCTTATTGAAATTTGTTAGTCTTTTGGACATATTGGTTTATGGTTCTAGTTGGAAGTTGTAACGAACTTGCTGAACATTTTGGACATCTGATCTAACAATCTTTTGGGCATGTATGTATAATTTTTATTATTGTTGTTTGTTTTTATAAGTATGCTTGTTTGTTTTACAGGCTTGTGAGATTATTCAAACCACCCCTTTTTAACTCCGCCAATGCAAGCTTAAGAAAGCCTTTGCATTGTCGGTTCCAAGCCCGAAGAAAGGAGGAGGATGAAGGGGTTCTCTTGGAAGTCTTTGAAATGTCAATATATCAAGGTATTGGCGGTATTCTTGTCAATCTTTTTTTTGTTAAAGGTAGGATCATTGATATTGATATGCTAGGTTTTTATGCTAATTCATTAAAATTGTGTGCCTTCCAGGTTCTGTATACTTTAATTTTGATACCGCTGATCAAGTATGTGCTTGTTGTTCTTTTGGCAAATGATAATGATGAAGGTGTGGTGGGTTTTTTCTTTTGTTTCCATCCTATTTTTTTCTCAAGCCTCATGGCTTACTTTACTTATACTCTATGATTACTCATATATGTCCATCTGTTTTTAATTTGTCATTACTATTGCAGGTGGTACATTTGCTTTATACTCCTTGATTTGTAGACATTCAAAGGCTAGTCTCCTCCCAAACCAGTTGCCATCTGATGCCCGCATATCGAGTTTCAAGCTCAAGGCTCAAGGCTCAAGGTTCCAACATCTAATGCCCGCATTTATAATAGCCAAATGACTGATTTCAGGTGAGAAAGACGACTGATTTCAGGTAAGAAGAATGACTGATTTCAGCTGAGGCAATGGCTGATATCAGCGGGGAAGATGACTGATTGTAGGTGGGGAAAATGACTAATTTCAGCTAAGAAGAATATCTGATTTCAGCTGAGGCAATGGCTGATTTCAGGTGGGTCAATTGGCTGGTTTCATAGAGTTCCTGTTTCCTTATATATGGATGTAATGCAGTAGGAAAACTCAGAGTAGCAGATTAAAAACATTTTATACCTTTGAGGATATTTTTCCCTTGTGTTAGTAGTCAGGAGACCCAATTTCATGCTTTGACATTTTCATCCGTTTCGATAAAGCCCTATCCTAAAGGGGTTGCATCATTTTCATAAATTTTGGTTTCTGAATTTGAACGATTTTATTAAACATAGGAACCGGATTTTAGCAATGCCTGGTTGGTTAAAGAAGCCAGGGTCTGCGTTTAGGATTGGCTAACTTTTTTTGGAGGTTGAGAGTGAATCTTGTTCCAGTTTTTCTTATAACTAGTATTTAATTGGGCTCAGGCCTGAATCAATGCCTCTTTGTACTAAGTTGGTCATTGTAGCCTTGATGATGCCTAGTTCACTTGGCGTTGTGGTTTTTTATTGATTTGATCTATATATCATTTGTCCCGTCTCTATTTAGTTGCTTAACTATTAAAATACAAGTGCTTGATTCATGTACTTGCCTTAGGTTCCTTTCACGAATGTCATTTACATTGAGCGTTCTGATTTTCGGACTAAAGATTCAAAAGACTATTTGGGCTTGCTCCTGGTAAATCTGCCCTGCTAAGGTTTGTGCTTCTGCGACCCTCTCTAAGAAATGCATTCCAACCTCACTTTTTGACTACTTGACTGCTTTTACTTTAAAATGCTACTATAATGACTTCCTGTGTTTTTCTTTGTCAATACAAGTGATTCTTTATCCCTCTAATTTGTGCAGATATGCCTTCCCTATCAAATGCACGGAAGTTGTATATGGGGATGATAAGGAGACTGTTGTTGAGATTCATGTTGAATATGACCCTTCTAAAAAGATAAAGCCGAAGGTTTGGTTCATTGGATAGTTCCTTTTCTTTTTTTAATCATCTCTCCCTATAAAATATTTTGCAAATGTATGGTAAAGGATGCAAGCAGGTCAGCCCAAGCTAAGTTTTGTTTCAGGCCTGAAAATGGGGCTGCATTTTGGTTTTGCTTGCTTGTCTTCTTGATGGATGAGTGGTGCACAAGCTGTGAGACCATCTACTTCCCTGGCCAGCTATGTGAGATGAGACACCCTTGCACTTAGGTGTCTCACATTTCTCTTTGCTTGCTTAGTCTTTGTAGAAATTAGATATAGGCAAGGTCTGGCTCAGCAATGCTTATTTGTGGGACTCTTAGTTCATAGAAATATGCTCGGATCAGGTCCATGGTCTAAAAGTTGTTTTCTATCCTGAAAACTTTGAACGAAGTGCTTTCCATTGATAATACAGGCAGTGGGGATTTATGGGAACTATTGACACTTGATGCAAGGTGTTCTCCATTGGGTAGTACAACCTTCTCCAGGGGTCGATCCTCTTAAAGTGGAAGTCAGATTGTTTGATAAACTATTCCTTTCAGAAGTGTGTTACTCTCATTTCTCTGCAGTTTTTTTTTTTTTTTTTTTTTTTTTGACAAAGTCACAGCTGTGCTCATGACTTCTTTCTAATTGCATCAGAATCCTGCTGAACTTGATGATTGGCTTGCTGATTTGAATCCACTTTCCAAAGAGGTCATACCAGAAGCTTTTGTTGTATCCACTCTTGCCAATGCTGTATTGGGAGACAAGTTTCAATTTGAAAGGCTTGGTAAACTCCGCAATCTTCATTTTTGTTGTTTTACTTGTTTATGGGTGTGCCTGGGTATGCCCCAACTCTCATAGTCAGTCTTGAATGATCTGGTAGAATGAATTATTCTCCATTCTATTCCTTTGGGGGCTGCTCAGAGATTGGAATGACGGTCAGTGGGCTACCCCGTTTTTCCAGCTTTACTGCTCTATGAAATTGATCTTCCATTCTGTTGTATCTCTAGAGATATATGCCTTTTAAGACTGCAGTAAGTTTTCAGCATTGATATATATTTTTTATTTTCACGTGTTGATCCCACATGGGGATGTGGTTTCATGATTCTTTCAATTTTGATAGCAAGTGTCATTTAGCAATATAGCATTTAGTATCTATGTAGTCAGAAGTACTGTAGGTGGCCTGTCATAAATTGATCAGGAAATTACATTGTTTTTTTTTTAAAACAACAAATACTTAATAACGGATATAAACCATTACAAATATAATACTTAGTAACGGACTCCAACCGTTATAAATAGAATACTTCGTAACAAATATCAACCGTTACAAATAGGTTGACCAAATAGTTATATATGAGTCAGAAAGTGGGAATTACCAACAGTTTTATCCGTTGGGAACAAACTATGAACAAAATTAATAACCGTTACTAATAAATTGTAACGATTATAGATGTGTTGCTGAAATTAATTTCAGTCACAGTTCATAACCGTTAGTAATATTTCTAACGGTTATTATGTGTTACTAACTTCCGTTACTTTTCATTTGTGACGCAATTGTGTCAACGTAAAATAACCGTTACTAATATTTTTTGTAACGGCTGTAGATCCATTACTAATTGATTATTATGGTGTAGTGTACCTTATCTTTTGTTTACTTGGCAGACCGTCGTCTCTGATATTCATTTGTTTGATGCCAGATTTCGACCCCGTTGCTCATGAGGCGGAGCAATCGGAGGAAGCGGTAGATCCTCCTATTGGACGCGAGTGGCAACCCGACGATGTCCTTTAGACATCGGGTTGGGTTATGAGATTCGAATCACATTTTGGGGTTGAATATGATCATCTTTTGGAGGACTGAATACTTTAGCCTTTGTTGGCTTTGTTTTATGGGAATTGTAAACTTTAACTTACTTTTATGTTTGTGAACTTAAATCCTTAACTTTGGGATTTGCTTATGAATGTTTCTCCTTCGATATAAATCCTGTACAGGTTTATTATGTTTAGAATTTCATCCATGTTTGCTATATGCTTCCGCATATCTATTTTAATATGTGATCTATTGGTATGGATCTTGTGGTTCCTCACAGCAGAAACCTATGGGAAACTAGTGTGTGCAGGCGAAATTTTCTTGCCCGTCGCACCACGTCTTCCGGATTAAGGACTTGATTATCAGGGCCTCGGTCTAGGGGCGTTTCAAAAGGAATTCTCTAATTTTTCACTTCATGACATTCTTATAAATTGAGAATCATGTATCGGGTGTAGCCCAGTCAAAGTAAGAAAATCTATTCTTTGGTCTCCTATTGGTGTGTTTAAATTCAATGTTGATGGGGCCGCACAAGAGAAGCCTAAACCAGCTGATATTGGAGAGGTGCTTCGAAATTGCAATAGGGACGTTTTATTTATATTCTCCAAATATGTGGGGGTTTGTGACTCTAATGAAGCTAAAGTTTTAGCTATTTTGAAATCTCTTAGATGTTTCTCAAGGTACTAGCATGACAATCTTATTGTGGAAAGTGATTCTTCTGATACAGTGAATTGAGTTTCAAACCGAAAGGCTTATCCACGAAAGTTTCAATTCTTTTTCAATGAAATCCGTATTTTGTCCACCGCCATTAATATTAGCTTTCAACATAAGAGTAAGTCATCAAACATAATGGCAAATGCTTGAGAGAGTTTCCCCTTAAAAGAGTTTTATTATGTAATTGTGGTGTGAGGGGATACATTTCTCTTATACCTCTGTATTTTTTTCCCCTTTTCTTTTCTTCTTGTACTTTTTATTTGTATTCTTTTCTCTTTTAATATAAGTTACTGTTACCAATAAAAAAAAAAAACAAAACAAAAGTAAAAGATCCATCATTATACCATTCATACTTAAATATGCAACTTTACATCAAAGAAAAAGGTAATATAATAATTTAGTAATATGTCATAGCTAAATCATTCACTAAAGATATGTTTGCATATAATATCCCAAGTTAATCTTCTCCATTTTATAATAAAACACCACTTTTCTATGTAAAAAAGTTCTAATCTTCACAATACTATGAAGAAGAAAATGAGAGTTTACTTTTATCATTGATCTGTTCATAGCAAGCAAAGTCATCACACAAATATAAAACCTACAATAAAAGTCAAAAATCCATCATTAATCTGCTAATACTTTCTTCTTTATCATTTAACACAAGTTAAAGAACAAAAAAACATCATAACAAATAAACCAAACTTAAAGAACAAAGTTAAAAAGAACAGACAGACAGTACATCCCAGTGGGCACCATCAGTAAAAACCAAGTTAAAGCAGAGTAGTAGTCCTGACTGAGACCCATATCAGAAATCCTCATCCATCTTGAACACATGATTCCCACCATTCCCATTCAAACTAGACATCACAGAAGCCTTCTGATACTCCCCAACCCTCTTCTCAAAGAAATTTGTCTTCCCCTGCAAAGAAATCAACTCCATCCAATCAAATGGATTCCCAACATTATAAACCTTCCCATACCCCAAAGCACCCAACAAC
This sequence comes from Cinnamomum chago, assembly GCA_038049695.1. Taxonomy (NCBI): domain Eukaryota; kingdom Viridiplantae; phylum Streptophyta; class Magnoliopsida; order Laurales; family Lauraceae; genus Cinnamomum; species Cinnamomum chago. The sequence continues at coordinate 39,183,798 of CP142453.1, read as the reverse complement.
CTATCTGCAACAAACTCAATGTACTGACTCATCAACACCCCATTCATCCCAACAAGAGCACAAGGCAATGCATCACACACAAACTCCCTCTCTATTTCCACAGCATCCATCACAATTCCCTTCACTTTCTCCTCACTCAGCTTCTGATTCAACAACCCATAAAGCAAACAAGCAAAATCACAATGAAGCCCTTCGTCTCTAGAGATTAACTCATTGGAGAAAGTGAGACCCGGCATTAGACCACGCTTCTTCAACCAGAAAATCGAACAGAAGCTACCAGAGAAGAAGATGCCTTCAACACAGGCAAAGGCGATTATCCGCTCTGCAAAGGTTTCTGACCCATCAATCCATTTGAGAGCCCAGTCTGCCTTTTTTGCAACACAGGGGATGGTCTCAACTGCATGAAAAAGGCGGTCCTTCTCCGCGGAGTCTTTGATGTAGGATTCAAGGAGGAGACTGTACATTTCAGAGTGGATGTTTTCAATTGCGATTTGGAAGCCATAGAAGGCTCGAGCCTCGGCGACTTGGACTTCTTTCATGAAACGGGCTGCGAGGTTTTCAAGAACGATGCCGTCCGAGGCAGCGAAGAAGGCAAGGATGTGGGTGATGAAGTGCTTCTCGTCAGAGGTGAGAGTGGCCCAGTGCTGGAGATCCTGTGAGAGATCGACCTCTTCTGCAGTCCAGAAAGAGGCTTCGGCTTTCTTGTACATTTCCCAGATTTGGGGGTAGCGAATTGGGAACATACAGAAGCGGTCTGGGTTTAGTGCGAGGAGGGGTTCTTCAGGGATTGAAGGCATTTTCAGTTGGTAGTTGGAGGAATTGGAGATACGGGTGTTCTGATTTTGGGGGTTTTGGAGATGGGTTTTTGTTTTACAGATCAAAGAAGATCTGGATATGGAGAAGATGGAAAGAAAGGGCTTTGAAAGAGGAGTTGAAGGAGATGAAGAAGCAGAGAGAAGTAAGATCAGTTTTGTGTGTTGGGAAACAAGAAATCTGGTTTTCTTTTGGGTTATTGAAGAAAGGGATTGGAGGAGATTGGGGGAGTTTTGGAAGAAGGGGCAATGGAGAATATGTGATGAGGAAAGGATGTATTTGTGTTGGATTATATAAGAAAATGAGGATGATGATCCGGGCGGGGGTTCGAATTTTCTCTGAAAAGAGTTGCCGCGGGAGAAGGGAAAAATGATTTGAAATGTTTGCTACTTTCAAGATGAATCTGGTGAAGGGCATTATGGTAGTTTGGCACTTGGCAGAGGATTCTTGTTGAATGTGTTAAAAAGGATGCGTGCTGGCTATTAAAAACTTCCTATGTTGTGATTGGAACGAATAGGGACCATTGGTGAATGACAAAGGATCACACCAATCAGATTTCTCCATCTCCAAAATCTGGATCTTCTATATCAACCTAGAAATTTATTAGTGGGCACAGGTCTAAAATCTAAACTTCTCTTTCCGTATGTAATCCTGTGTATTGATATTAACTTAAATTTTACTCCGGTCGGTGTGGGCCTATCGTCAAATTAATCATTTGCATGTATGAATGAAGTGCAATCACATATTTTGCATGGATCAATCCACCAGTGGACCCAATCCTACTTGAGTGAAATTTGGCATAGGAATTAGGGACCTTGATTTTAAATGGTTTAGATTTTGGTGAGCCCTAACGGTGGATTTATAAGGTTGATTTGTTATATACAACTTTTCCAAATGGCTCATCAATATGAGGCCTTTGGTGATGTGTTTTGGGTCCCATTGGAGGAGGGTGATGGTACTCATGCCCTATATTAGGGTTTAGGCGGACACTACATACATTCAACATATTTTTGTCATTGTGACCAAAATGCCCTTGTTTTTTTAATGGGAAAGGAGAGGGACACTGTTGGTATTTTGGGATTAGATAGATAGACAACTTTTAGTTGATTTAAGTTTTGAATCGGGAGACGACTTAAAAGTTTGAATGCGGAGACGTGAAACACTTGAGAGGGAGGCCCTGAGATGAAGTGTGTGGAGGAAGCTTGTGAAAAGCTTGCGCGGGAAGCTTTGAAACATTCCATTTGAACTCTCGAGTTTTGAATATTGGCGGGAGATGAAACTGGCGCCCTGGATGACCGAATCAATGGACAGAATTAAATGGATAGTATTTTTTTTTTTTTCATTTTAATTTCAAGTTGGGATTTGATTTACATTCATGACTGGATTAATGAATAGGGTGGGGTTGGACTTGGATTGGATCCATATTGCTATATGACTCATTGAGCCAACCCAGGCTAAACTAGCACAACCTGCTAATAAAGGGTTTTGGTTGACCCATTCTATCTTCTGGGTTGGGTTTGGGTAGTCAATTTCAATGTTATTATTTTAAGAGAAATATTTAGTTTTTAGCATAATTTCCATGAGAACTATTGGTAGGGCCCACCTAGCAACCAATGCAAACAATGTAGAAAAAGAGTCCTCCCAATAGTCACTAATCCGGGGGTATGACACGTCCGAATGGAGTGGACCGTTGGATGAAAGGTTGAAAATTATTTTTAAAGGGTTAGAGTTATTAAACTTATGGGTCACAAATGAAGGGGTTAAAGGCATGGAATTAAAGTGGTCCCACATGGATCTTTACATCCCCCAATCTCATCCCGAGGTGGGGCCAATCATAGAAAGTTCTCGAGAAAAGTTTTGATCCGAATAGAACCCATTATTTAATAGGTTGAGCTTGTATATGCGTTTACCCTACAATGACCAACCATCTGACCTGACTTATTGCCACCTAACAGGAGCTACAAGGCAGTTTCTAGTTACTTGAGTTGGGCTTAGATTTTAGGTGCCTTGGTCTTACTATGCCCTACCTAATAAGGATAAAAAGTTTATAGGAACCTGATGTTTTCTCGAGACAATAAAAAAAAAAATTTAAGTTCCATCGGCCCATGGGCGGACCCAAGTGCATCCATGTGAGGGCGGTCGCACCCATTGGACCTTGGTCCACTTCTAAACCCATAATGAAAATTATTGCTCAACTTTGAAAACTCACATAAACATCTTGTGTCCGTCACCGAGATCCATATGAAAATCTTGGATATGTTCCCAAAATCCAATTATCACTTTGGATCCACACCCCTCAAACAAAAATCCTCTGTCCGCTCCTCATCACGATTGAGAGGAACTCAAGTGAGTTACTTGGCCCAATGACATTTGGACCCAAGCTGTGATTCTCAGTTCCTAAACTAGGGGCCAAACCCTGCCCGGCCCATGTAGAATAGAACCCTAGTTTGATTGGGATCTGAGTACAAAACAATTGCTCGACAATCATACGATGTCATGTTACGAATGTGGACGGAGCGTTTCCGCATGTGTCCAGCCCACAGCAACGTTGTGGCGGGGTCGTGCGCGTTCGTTCCGTGCACGGTTTTGTTATCAACCAACGCAAGCCAGAAGGAAAAGGGCACATGGAGTTTAGTGCGTGGATCGTGCAGGATGGAAAGGGGCTTGTGTTAATTGCATATTTTGCATGTGGGCGAGGCCGGGTTGCGGCCATGAGTGGTACCCATGTGGATGTTTGCCAGGCAAGTGGCAACAGGCCAACTGCCTATGAGGACACCTAGCAAGTAAAGGGCTCGCACTCACAGAATTTCGGAATGCTCTTTCTGAATTATCAGCCTAAGGACACGTTTGTGTAGCTACTCATTCTATGAAGAATTCTTTGACATTCCCCATATATATATATATATAAAAGATGTTTCCGTGAGATCATCTCTTACCTTATTATGAGAGATAGTGTAAGGGTCCTTAAATGTGAGGACCTCACCATATCTCTTATCTCTTATGGTAAGGTGAGAGATATCTCTCATAAGAATATCTCCCTATACATATAAACAATTTTTTGTAATCGTAAAAAAGAAAATCAATTAATTTCTCCAATTTTTTCTTATGGAAAACAGCCACACCGAAGGTCATTTTCATTGCAATACAAAAAAGCGTCTTCACTTTTCTCATTTTTTCTATAGAAAAATTGGTCACACAAACATGCCCTAAGATTATTTTCAAACATACTAATGTCCCAAGATAGTCATGGATCAAAGACCATATTTCAACCAGGGATGTTACAAACACCATCGTTTACCCAGTGAACTCCATCTCCCACCCAAAATTAGGAAAATGGGAAGGCTCGTTTTATTTTGTTGATCAAGCATTTTTTTTAGGGATGGGTCGATAAACAATATCCGTTTGCCAAGACTTTTGATTAGGGTTGTCAAGGGCCGGGTTAGAACAATATTAGGCCCGACTTGGCCTGCCCATATCATATTTATTGTTATTACTATTGCTATATATATAAATTTATCTGATTCATTAATATATAATGTATTAAATAATTAAAAAAAATATCCATTTTCTCTCTTTTACAGTTACTTATATAACGCTGGTATGAACCATCGTTTGAAATGTTGAAAACTCCAAACTCCATAAAACCCCCGGAACATGCAATCATAGCCGCACCGATCTCAAGAACAAAGACAAAGAGGGTGCTAATAACCGTTCTTTTTCAAAAAAAATTCCTTTTTTCTTTTTTTGTTGTTGTTGTTGGATATGACCGCCCATCTCGTTGGTACATCTTCATGACCCCCTTTCTCCCGCTCCTCTTCGTCCTTTTTTTTTTTTCTTTTTTTAATTTCGATATAATTTTGTTCTCATTTACAATATCAATGTTTGTTCTAACTCTTGACAACTATGTTTGGTTAAGAGTAAAATAATAGAAGTGAGATAATAAAAAAAAAGAGTGAGAGAATAAAAAAAGGTGGCCCAAATATGAATAAAGGGAAATATTCATATGCATCCATCTCTCACCATATTAGGGTGAGGGACAACATAGTATGGACGACTTTATGATACATCTGAAGTCCGAACCATCTACACATGTGGGACCCCCTAAATCAAATTGGATACATTAAGTTTTCACCTTTCCGAATGGATTGAACCGTTGGATCGAGTGTCAAATTTTTTTCTTTAAAATAGAGTCGTTAAATTTGTGGGTCACAGATGAAGAGGTTAGAGGCATGTAATTGACCCCAAACTTAATATATGGGCCCATCCATATCTAGGAACCTTAGGAGCCTTAGGTGGGCCATATTAAATTTTAATGCACATGAATGTCCCCCATGAAAAGTATACAATCTAGATCATACATGCTTGCGAATATGGTTATCAATCCAAGCCATATCTATTATATAGTATTTGAACTTTTCTAAAATAAATTGATTTCTCAAAATTATATATTATTAAATATATTATTTTAATAGGAGAAATGTTTACAAATCTATTTTTATTGGATAAAAGTTGAATAAGCACGTATATGGGTTAAGCATAACTTAGGGATATGAGTTTATAATCAGAGTCTAGTGTGATCGTGCAAGAGTCTAGGGTAGAAGAGTGTTTTAGTGATGAAGTGTGCTCTAGTCTTATTGCGACTTTAGTGGACATGCTCTTCAATGATAGGCATCACAAACGTCTCACTCTTTAGGTCTTATTTTTTTTGTGGAATGTGATGATGGGCATTTCGTGATCAAGAAATCTGAAAATACTAAACTTGCCTTAATACAAGCAGAGGTCCCAACTTATACGATCTCAGATGAATATCAATAACAAGTGATTAAACTAATAGTTAACCATAATCCTGATTAAAACAATCAAACCATAAGAGAGAGAACCCTACTTGGGAAAAAACCACGGGCCTTCTCGTCTAGGCCAACAGACAACCAAGCACTATAAATTGAAATTTACAAGAAACCTCACAACCCTTTTTCCAGTTGCTGACTCAACCTAAGGACTGCAAAGAACTTGCCGACTACTCGCCGTGCACCTTCACCGTGCTTGAACAACGGAGTCTTCAAGAGAAGTTGATGCAATCAAATCAAGACTTGAATCATCAGCATAGCTTCTGTATTGACAGCCTTGGGCCAGAACAATGGATCTCTCAAACTCTCACACTCATAGATTTCTTCTAATTCAGAGTTGTATCGAGAGGAGAGATGAGAAGCCTACTTATAGGAGATATTTCGTGCAACCCAAGCTTCTTCAAAACAAGTAACTTCCTTCAGAGATCTTAGAAAGAGGAGTTCTTCTTGATTTAGGATTCCCAGGTTCGCTCGAGCGGTCACAGGGTTCGCTCGAGCGACCCGCTCTCTGGAAACAGACGAACAGCACACTGATTCGTTGGTCGAGCGAATATTAAAATGTGGTCAAGCGAACAATTCTCTATGAGAGGTTCGCTCGAGTGGTCATCGTGCGAACTTTGAAACTGTTTTCCAGAACCTTGATCGTTCGAGCGCACGGTTTGAAAGGTCGAGCGATTGATCTTCTGTTTGGTCCGCTCGAGCGGTTGTATGGTCGCTCGAGCGACCAATTCAAATCTGGACACTATAGAACACTTCCTTTTTAGAACTCTTGCAGTCCTTTCCTAAACTCAATACAAGATTTTATGGAAACCCAGTTTTGTCCAAACTCCTATGAATTAGCCAACTAAAACCTTACAATCTCCCCCTTTGGCAATTCATGGACAAAACCCCTAATACATGAAAATTCTACCCAACAATCCAATCTTAAACTAAGAGCAAGACCAACACTAAAAGAGACTTCTGCTTTGCTTATGAATGAAGTACCTGCAGTGACTTTCACAACAAGATCAAATGAATGGAATCATAGAAAACGAACACACACCCACCACTCCCCCTTTTTGTTCATAAATTGGCAATGAGAACCAAGTAGAAACAGCATAAGAGAGACTGAAAACAAGATACCATTAAGAACAAGCAGTAGTAAATCTAAGTAGTGCATAATGACAAACAAAACTTAACATAAAAGTGCATAGTTCAAAAGTACCTAAGCAGAATGAGAGAGAAAAAGGTTCAAGCAACTAACAAGCAAACACCAACAGAGACAAGGTAGCAAATAACCAGTAGCAAAAGAACAATGTAGCAGCAAATATTAAATTCATTGTGGGCCTTGTCCCATTCGTGCCATAAGATCCGCAAGGGCTGCATTAACTTGAGTGAAACCCAAGTCAACCCTAGTGGAGAGATCCTGAACTTGAGTGAAACCCAAGTCAACCCTAGTGGAGAGATCCTGAACTTGTAGTGCAAGCTGATCAAATCTTTGATGCAACCCTGGTTGCTCCCCCTGAACGTGTGCTTCAGCAGCCACTTCTCCGTGATGTCCTTCATCAGCTCGTTGGGTCGGAGTAACGTGAGCAGATGATTGTGCAATAGTTCGAGCATTAATTAGATTCTTGACTTTAACAAAAGGTTCATTCTGTCGGACTTGTATCTCTTTAAATGCTAGGAATTCAGTGACAAAGACTCCAAAAGGCAACAGGGAATTTCTCTTAGCCGTCAATGTTCGGACGAGGACATGAAGATAAACCAATGGGATGTTGACACGTTTGCTAGTGCCAATGCAATACAACAGATAGCCATTCTTTTGGGCCACATCGAATGTATGACCACGGGGCTCGAGGTTGTGGCACACAAATAGGTTGAGGTTGTGGTATCAGAGCGGGTTACACTAAGTTATTGTGTGATCAAGTTACTGATCTCTCATGGATATCATCAGAGAAGGAACTTCGACCAACAAGCCCCCCTTCTAGATGGATCAAATTATGCTTATTGGAAAGGAAGGATGATAGCTTTTTTTAAGGCCATTGATGACCAGGTTTGGGATATTGTGGCTGATGGATATACTGAACCCACAGTGGTTGTTGAAGGACAAACTAAACCTAAACCCAAAGCACAATGGACTGCTGATGAAAAGGCCAAATCAAACTGCAACAATAAGGCCATTCATGCTATCTACAATGGTGTCACTCAAACTGAGTTTCATAGAATTTCTGCTTGCACCACTGCAAAAGCTGCATGGGATTTGCTTCAAACTGTTCACGAAGGAACAAAAATTGTTAGGCAAACCAAACTCCAAAATCTGACAACGGCTTTTGAAACGATTCGAATGAAAGATTCTGAATCCTTTGATGATTTTAACACAAAATTGTCAAAAATCGTTAATTCATGTCATACCCTGGGAGAGCCAGTACCTCCATCAAAAGTTGTTAAAAAGATTTTGACGTCTCTCCCTGAAAGGTTTCGTCCAAAAGTCGTTGCTATTGAGGAGCACTAGGATCTGAACTCAATATCTGTTGAAGAATTGATTGGAAATTTACAGACATTTGAGGCAAATCACTGTCCACAGAAAAAAGGAAAAGACATTGCTTTAATGTCTTCTAAATCAGTTGAGGATCCTAAATTAAGTGATCAAGGAAGTGATACTGATGATGAAAAGTTTGAAGCGTATCTTGCTCGGAAGTTGAAGAAAATCTGGAAGAATAGGAAGACCTTCACCAAGAAAGCAACATCAAATTCAAAAGCACCTTTTAAAGGCAAATTTGTACCCAAAACAGAATTGATCAAATCAAAGGGTACAAATAAGCAAATTAAATGCTTTGAGTGTCAAGGATATGGGCACACGGCTGCTAAGTGTGCCAATCGCAGGGAGAAGAATAAAAGCAAAGCACTGAATGTTGCTTGGGATGAAGATTCAGATGAGGATGAATATGATCCTGAATCACCTTCGAGTGAGTCAGGAAAATATGTTGCTTTTCTTGCCATGTCTAATGTTTCATCTGTGCAGGAATCTAAATCGGAAGATGATATAGAATTTAATGATCTTTCTGATGAGGATCTGGAGGGCGCCGAAAACTATCATAAGTTGTTATAAGAATCCCTCTGAATGTCTAAGATCAGTGAAAAGAGGGCAGTAAAAATCAAATCAATGGAAGAAAAAATCTTGTCTCTGCAGACAACCTTGACAGACTCTCAGTCAAAGGTAATTCAATTGGAAGAACAGCGAGCAATTTTCTCTAACAAACTAATTCTTGCAGGAGAAGAAAACGCTCAGCTCCAACAGCGTAATCTGAAAGCTGAATCTGAGGTGGAAAAGTTGCAAAAAGAATTAGTTGCCTGCAAATCTAAAAGAGATAATTCTGCTGGAAAGTTACGAATGGTGCTGGTTGAGTTAGAATCGGCTAAAGCTTCAATCAACAGGATGAACACTGGATCCGCAAAGCTGAATCAAATTCTTGAAAGCCAATTACCTCCAAAGTCGAAAACTGGTCTTGGATACGTTCATGGAGCATCCACATCTAAAGAAAAAGGTAAGACAGTTTTTGTTCAAGGCCAGACCATGATGTCTTTACCTCTCGTCTATTCTAATACCTCATCGTCAAAAATTCAAAAGTCAAACAATGTGTCTAGATCAAAGTTTATTCCCATCTGTCATTTTTGCGGGATTGTTGGACACATAAGACCACATTGTAACAAATTGCGAAATTTCCTTAGAAATCAGCGTAGAAGGTCAAAAACTTCTTCGGCACAGATTCGGACCAAACCAGTCTGGGTCCGCAAATCTGATCTGCGCTGTAATGTGGTTCTTACAGCACTGAGTGCTACCGACTCAGATGTATCGTATCTAGACAGTGGATGTTCAAGGCACATGACAGGAAACGAAGCCTTGTTTACCTCTCTTGAGGACTATAACGGTGGTTCTGTTCGATTCGGAGATGGAGGTAAGGCTAAAGTTGTTCGAAAAAGGTCCAGTCTCCATACCAGGTATGTCACAACTAAAAGATGTATATTTAGTTGATGGTTTAAAAACAAATCTTTTGAGCATAAGTCAATTGTGCGACAATTATCATAAAGTGCATTTCTCTGCACAAGAGTGCACAATTGTGGATAAGAAAGGTAAAACTGTAATTCATGGCATGCGAAATTCGGGAAATTGTTATGTCATCTCTTGAGACAAAACTATGACTTGCAATTCAGCAATCATAAGTGACATCGAGCTTTGGCACTAAAGACTTAGACATGTGAATTACAAAGATCTTGAAAAATTGTCAACGCATGAGTTGGTTCGGGGCCTCCCGAAACTCAAAAAGGCTCCAAATAATGTGTGTGGTCCTTGCCAACTCGGTAAACAAATCAAAGCTCCACATAGAAAGATTGATTCTCTTACTACAAAGAGGCCATTGGAGCTACTTCACATGGATCTGATGGGACCCACAAAGGTTCAGAGCATAGGTGGTAAAAAATATATATTTTTGACTCTCGATGATTTCTCTCGATTAACTTGGGTACGTTTTTTATGTGACAAATCAGAGACGTTTATTGTGTTTAATGACTTGTGGTCTCTTCTTATTGCAGATAAAGGTCAAGAATTTGGAGGAGTTTTTAGAATAAGATCAGATCATGGCACCGAATTTCAAAATTCGGATTTTTCTACTTTTTGCTCATCACATGGAATTAAACATGAGTTTTCTGCACCTAAAACGCCTCAGTAGAATGGGGTTGTGGAAAGAAAAAATAGAGTGGTTCAAGAAATGGCCCGAGTGATGTTACACAGCAAAAACATCCCTCAAAGGTTTTGAGCTGAGGCAGTCAATACTGCAGTTTATGTGATAAATCGTGTTTACCTCCGCCCTGGAACCAAGACAACCCCATATGAATTGTGGACTGGAGTAAAGCCAAACATTAAATATTTTCGAACTTTTGGCAGCAAATGTTATATCCTCCGTGATAGAGAACACCTGACGAAATTTGACTCCAGGAGTGACAAAGGAATCTTCCTCGGTTACTCCTCAACCAGTAAAGCTTATAGGGTTTTTCATCTGAAGAATTCTACTGTCATGGAGTCCATTAATGTTGTTGTTGATGATGCAGGCACTTTTGATCATTTATCCGATGATGATGAGGGACTAACTTTTTCCCCATCCCCTGCACAGGTTGAAAACTTGATTGAAAGTCATGATAAACCTAAATCCGGTGAGAAACCCGGTACCCCTGAATCTGCTGACCCAAAAAGTCCAAACAAAAATGCTGCTGAAAGCACTGTTCCAAACATCATTAAGCATTTTGAAGATAAGAGCGCATCTCCTTTACTTGTTCACCCGCGATCGCAAAAAGGTCAAGTAATCAAGGATCATCCTCTTGATACAGTTATTGGTGAGGTCTCAGCGCCTATGAAAACACGGAAACAGGTACGCGATGAGGTAAGTCATGTGTGTTATGTCTCTACTTTTGAACCGAAAAATGTCAAAGCTGCTCTTAATGATGATTCTTGGATTAATGCTATGCATGAAGAACTGGCTCAATTTGAAAGAAATTATGTTTGGGAGCTTGTTCCTCGACCCACTAACTTAAATGTCATCGGTACCAAATGGATCTTCAAAAACAAAACCGATGAATCCGGTCAGGTTATCAGGAACAAAGCTCGTCTAGTAGCCCAAGGTTACACCTAAGTAGAGGGGATCGACTTTAATGAAACTTTTGCCCCGGTTGCTAGACTAGAATCTGTGAGATTGTTACTTGCTATTGCTTGCTTCTTGAATATAAAACTGTTCCAAATGGATGTCAAGAGTGCCTTCCTTAATGGGTTTTTTAATGAGGTAGTGTATGTCGAACAGCCAAAAGGATTTGAAGATCCTCATTCCCCTGATCACGTCTTTAAACTGAAAAAGGCACTGTATAGTTTGAAACAAGCACCTAGAGCATGGTATGAGAGACTTACAGTGTTTCTCCTTGAGGATGGATTTTCTAGAGGAAGCGTTGATAAAACATTGTTCATCAGACATGACAAGGGTCATATTGTCATTGCACAAGTCTATGTAGATGACATCATCTTTGGTTCTACGTCTGAGTTGATGGCTGAAAAATTTGCTGGAAAAATGGCGAGTGAATTCGAAATGAGCATGGTGGGAGAATTGTCTTTCTTTTTGGGACTTCAAATCAAACAAACTCCATCTGGTATTTTTATTTCTCAACCAAAATATGCCAAAGAGTTACTAAAGAAATTTGGAATGCAAACCTCGAAGCATGCAAGGACACCAATGAGTACTACCACCAAAATCAATCTTGATGTAAGTGGACAAGACTCTGATGAGAAAGCCTATAGAAGCATGATAGGCAGTCTTCTTTATCTCACTACGAGTCGTCCAGATATTGCTTATAGTGTTGGAGTTTGTGCACGATTTCAAATCCAAACCAAAATTGTCACATGTTCAAGCTGTGAGACGTATTTTGAAATACATCTGTGGCACTACTGAACTTGGTATTTAGATGTCTAAAGATACCAACACGACTGTTGTTGGATTCTCATATGCTGATTGGGCTGGATGCGTTGATGATCGAAAAAGTACTTTCGGATTTTTTTTTGTTGGAAATAATCTCGTGGCCTGGCATAGTAAAAAGCAAACTTCGACCTCGCCGTCGACTGCTGAGGCTGAATATATCGCTGCTGGGAGTTGTTGCACACAACTTCTGTGGATGAAACAAATGCTACAAGATTATGGAATTGAGCAAGAAACCATGACTGTTTTCTGTGACAATCAAAGTGCAATCGACATTTCCAAGAATCCAGTCCAACACTCAAGCACCAAGCATATAGATATTAGGCATCATTTTATACGTGATTTAGTAGAAGAAGGAACAATTTCACTCCATCACATCTCCACCGACGCTCAACTTGCGGATATCTTTACCAAACCCTTGGATGCGGCCCGGTTTGAATCTTTGCGAAAATCGTTAGGGATTTCTCTAATTCCTTACACTCCATAGTTATTTTTACTCGTCTAAGTGCACACTTCACTATCACATTTTTTTTACTGCATGAAGTTATTCTCTCACTTCTACTTTCTGTTTAGTCTTTGAGAGATGTTGCATTTCGGCTAAACCGGAGGAAGAGGGCTACCTATGATTGTGTGTGAAAGCTTCCACTTGTCTGGTAATTTTCATTTGGAGAAGGCTACCATGGTCGTTAGAGTGAAAGTCACCCATGATGGTTTAGCCCATCCCCATTGTTTAAAAAAAAATAAAATGTGACAGCGTTTACCATTTAGTTTACCTTATAGAGTTACAAAAAAAAAAAAAAAAGGGAAACTCATATGCTCCACTGTTTATAGATGGGTGTGCTCCCTATGCTAGAAATTAGTGCATCTTGCGAAGATTTACATGGAGTAGAACTCACATTTTTTTTCTCATCACTGTTCACCCTATCACTATGTGCTTAGGCGTGTGAAATTGTCTACAGTCGCATCTTGCCACTGGCTATGGAGAGTTTTGACCTAAATTGAGACGTTGAAGAATTTTTGTCGCGCTGCATTTAAAGAGTTGGATCTTTTGGCAGTTCGCTCGAGCGAACTTGACAGGTCGCTCGAGCGAACCCACGCATTAAAAGCACGCACGAACTCCTCTCCCCCATTTCTTCTCCCTTCCTCCCTGCTAGCCCTAGCGGTTTTTCCTTTCGGTTTTTCTCCCCTCTTCTCCATCGTGCACTACATACATTAGCAAAGGTATTTTTTTAAACTTGTTTATTTTTCATTGTTTATCATTCCTTTGATGTCTTTTTCCATTTTTTTTGCCTATCTATGCATTTGATTTTGTTAGGGCTTTGGTTTTCTTCGTTCTATGATTGTTTCTTCTCACTCCATTTTCATTTCGTTTTTTTTCCCATTCCTTCTTGCATTTTTCTTCTCATTCCTTTTGTGTATCACATCTTGCATCTTCCATCATGCTTTGTCTTTGTCTAGTTCATGCATTTTCTCACTATGGATTGGCCTCTTTGGGAATGTTTTCTCCCTAATAGTTCATGTTTCTGTTGCTACACACTATTTTTATTGCCTCTGTACTTGATGATCTTCTTTTGCTTAAAAATGGGAGTGGCTGTGGAATTGCCATCTGTGGCGGTTGTGGTGGTAAATACTGGAGAATGTATTGATGGAGATTTGTCAGTTACAGTTAAATGAATGGAGACTTGTTTCTCTTGATGGCTAGCACTTTTACTGTGCGTTTCCTTTGGTTTATTTGGAGATTGTTGTGTTAGTTGGATGTGGTAGTAGTGGCTGCCCTCTGGCAGTTATGGTGATGGGTGGTGATACCCATTTTTTTTCAGGATATGATAACTGTTGTATGGTTGGTGATGGGTGGCAATCCCCAAATTTCTTTGCAGGTTATGAGAAGTGCTTGTGTGAATTGCAAAATTGGTTCTATGTTTGCTTGATGCTTGGACAGGGACTTAGTGCTAATTGGATGGTCTGATTTACCTGACAGATATGGCTCCTAAAAAGAGACCTCATGCTGAGGCTTCTTCTTCATCCTTTTTTTATCACACTCGTTTCCCAAGTCTGGGGAAATCCACCATGTTTTATAAGCAGTTTGCCACTCGTAACATTGAATCGGAGAGGGAAGTGGCAGAGGAATTACACAATAAGACTGTGCGCAAGAGTCTAGCAAATCGAGATTGGTACCCGTTGATGAAATTTGATGCTAAGAGGATACATGTGGAGTTGGTCCGAGAATTCTATTGTAATTTGGAAGTCTTGGAAAATGGTTCCATTAAGACTTTTGTGCGGGGCAAGTGGATCACCATTTCAGTTGCTGACATAGCTGACTTTATTAATATTCCAGAGGAGGAAGACGCTGACTACCCTATTCCGGATGAACTGCCTGCCCCCATTGATTACGATGCCATTGCCACCACACTGTGCGGGGTTCCTACCCAGTGGCCCGGGGGTATTATTCTACATGGGAATCTTACTGCTGAATATCGGTTCCTCAACCGATTTGTGTGCCACAACCTCGAGCCCTGTGATCATACATCCGATGTGGCCCAAAAGAATGGCTATCTGCTGTATTGCATTGGCACTAGCAAGCGTGTCAACATCCCAATGGTTTATCTTCATGTCCTCGTCCGAACATTGACGGCTAAGAGAAATTCCCTGTTGCCTTTTGGAGTCTTTGTCACTAAATTCCTAGCATTTAAAGAGATACAATTCCGACAGAATGAACCTTTTGTTAAAGTCAAGAATCCAATTAATGCTCGAACTATTGCACAACCATCTGCTCACGTTACTCCGGCCCAACGAGCTGATGAAGGACATCACGGAGAAGCGGCTGCTAAAGCACACGTTCAAAGGGAGCAACCAGGGTTGCATCAAAGATTTGATCAGCTTGCACTACAAGTTCAGGATCTCTCCACTAGGGTTGACTTGGGTTTCACTCAAGTTCAGGATCTCTCCACTAGGGTTGACTTGGGTTTCACTCAAGTTCAGGATCTCTCCACTAGGGTTGACTTGGGTTTCACTCAAGTTAATGCAGCCCTTGCGGATCTTATGGCACGGATGGGACAAGGCCCGCAATGAATTTAATATTTGCTGCTACATTGTTCTTTTGCTACTGGTTATTTGCTACCTTGTCTCTGTTGGTGTTTGCTTGTTAGTTGCTTGGACCTTTTTCTCTCTCATTCTGCTTAGGTACTTTTGAACTATGCACTTTTATGTTAAGTTTTGTTTGTCATTATGCACTACTTAGATTTACTACTGCTTGTTCTCAATGGTATCTTGTTTTCACTCTCTCTTATGTTGTTTCTAATTGGTTCTCATTGCCAATTTATGAACAAAAAGGGGGAGTGGTGGGTGTGTGTTCGTTTTCTATGATTCCATTCAATTGAGATCTTGTTGTGAAAGTCACTACAGGTACTTCATTCATAAGCAAAGCAGAAGTCTCTTTTAGTGTTGGTCTTGCTTTTAGTTTAAGATTGGATTGTTGGGTAGAATTTTCATGTAATAGGGGTTTTGTCCATGAATTGCCGAAGGGGGAGATTGTAAGGTTTTAGTTGGCTAATTCATAGGAGTTTGGACAAAACTGGGTTTCCTTAAAATCTTGTATTGAGTTTAGGAAAGGACTGCAAGAGTTCTAAAAAGGAAGTGTTCTACAATGTCCAGATTTGAATTGGTCGCTCGAGCGACCATACAACCGCTCGAGCGGACCAAACAGAAGATCAATCGCTCGACCTTTCAAACCGTGCGCTCGAACGATCAAGGTTCTGGAAAACAGTTTCAAAGTTCGCACGATGACCGCTCGAGCGAACCTCTCACAAAGAATTGTTCGCTTGACCACATTTTAATATTCGCTCGACCAACGAATCAGTGTGTTGTTCGTCTGTTTCCAGAGAGCGGGTCGCTCGAGCGAACCTGGGAATGCAAAATCAAGAAGAACTCCTCTTTCTAAGATCTCTGAAGGAAGTTACTCGTTTTGAAGAAGTTTGGGTTGCACGAAATATCTCTTATAAGTAGGCTTCTTCTCTTCAAAATGCTTAATGATGTTTGGAACAGTGCTTTCAGCAGCATTTTTGTTTGGACTTTTTGGGTCAACAGATTCAGGGGTATCGGGTTTCTCACCGGATTTAGGTTCATCATGACTTTCAATCAAGTTTTCAACCTGTGCAGGGGATGGGGAAAAAGTTAGTCCCTCATCATCATTGGATAAATGATCAAAAGTACCTGCATCATCAACAACAACATTAATGGACTCCATGACAGTAGAATTCTTCAGATGAAAAACCCTATAAGCTTTACTGGTTGAGGAGTAACCGAGGAAGATTCCTTCGTCACTCCTGGAGTCAAATTTCGTCAGGTGTTCTCTATCACGGAGGATATAACACTTGCTGCCACAAGTTCGAAAATATTTAATGTTTGACTTTACTCCAGTCCACAATTCATATGGGGTTGTCTTGGTTCCAGGGCGGAGGTAAACACGATTTATCACATGAACTGTCGTATTGACTGCCTCAGCTCAAAACCTTTGAGGGATGTTTTTGCTGTGTAACATCACTCGGGCCATTTCTTGAACCACTCTATTTCTTCTTTCCACAACCCCATTCCGCTGAGGCGTTTTAGGTGCAGAAAACTCATGTTTAATTCCATGTGATGAGCAAAAAGTAGAAAAATCCGAATTTTGAAATTCGGTGCCATGATCTGATCTTATTCTAAAAACTCCTCCAAATTCTTGACCTTTATCTGCAATAAGAAGAGACCACAAGTCATTAAACACAATAAACGTCTATGATTTGTCACGTAAAAAACGTACCCAAGTTAATCGAGAGTCAAAAATATATATTTTTTACCACCTATGCTCTGAACCTTTGTGGGTCCCATCAGATCCATGTGAAGTAGCTCCAATGGCCTCTTTGTAGTAAGAGAATCAATCTTTTTATGTGGAGCTTTGATTTGTTTACCGATCTGGCAAGGACCACACACATTATTTGGAGCCTTTTTGAGTTTCGGGAGGCCCCGAACCAACTCATGCGTTGACAATTTTTCAAGATCTTTGTAATTCACATGTCCAAGTCTTTGGTGCCAAAGCTCGATGTCACTTATGATTGCTGAATTGCAAGTCATAGTTTTGTCTGAAGAGACGACATAACAATTTCCCGAATTTCGCATGCCATGAATTACAGTTTTACCTTTCTTATCCACAATTGTGCACTCTTGTGCAGAGAAATGCACTTTATGATAATTGTCGCACAGTTGACTTATGCTCAAAAGATTTGTTTTTAAACCATCAACTAAATATACATCTTTTAGTTGTGACATACCTGGTATGGAGACTGAACCTTTTTCGAACAACTTTAGCCTTACCTCCATCTCCGAATCGAACAGAACCACCGTTATAGTCCTCAAGAGAGGTAAACAAGACTTCGTTTCCTGTCATGTGCCTTGAACATCCACTGTCTAGATACGATACATCTGAGTCGGTAGCACTCAGTGCTGTAAGAACCACATTACAGCGCAGATCAGATTTGCGGACCCAGACTGGTTTGATCCGAATCTGTGCCGAAGAAGTTTTTGACCTTCTACGCTGATTTCTAAGGAAATTTCTCAATTTGTTACAATGTGGTCTTATGTGTCCAACAATCCCGTAAAAATGACAGATGGGAATAAACTTTGATCTAGACACATTGTTTGACTTTTGAATTTTTGACGATGAGGTATTAGAATAGACGAGAGGTAAAGACATCATGGTCTGGCCTTGAACAAAAACTGTATTACCTTTGTCTTTAGATGTGGATGCTCCGTGAACGTATCCAAGACCAGTTTTCGACTTTGGAGGTAATTGGCTTTCAAGAATTTGATTCAGCTTTGCGGATCCAGTGTTCATCCTGTTGATTGAAGCTTTAGCCGATTCTAACTCAACCAGCACCATTCGTAACTTTCCAGCAGAATTATCTCTTTTAGATTTGCAGGCAACTAATTCTTTTTGCAACTTTTCCACCTCAGATTCAACTTTCAGATTACGCTGTTGGAGCTGAGCGTTTTCTTCTCCTGCAAGAATTAGTTTGTTAGAGAAAATTGCTCGCTGTTCTTCTAATTGAATTACCTTTGACTGAGAGTCATTCAAGGTTGTCTGCAGAGACAAGATTTTTTCTTCCATTGATTTGATTTTTACTGCCCTCTTTTCACTGATCTTAGACATTCAGAGGGATTCTTGTAACAACTTATGATAGTTTTCGTCGCCCTCCAGATCCTCATCAGAAAGATCATTAAATTCTATGTCATCTTCCGATTTAGATTCCTGTACAGATGAAACATTAGACATGGCAAGAAATGCAACATATTTTCCTGACTCACTCGAAGGTGATTCAGGATCATATTCATCCTCATTTGAATCTTCATCCCAAGCAACATTCAATGCTTTGCTTTTATTCTTCTCCTTGCGGTTGGCACACTTAGCAGCCGTTTGCCCATATCCTTGACACTCAAAGCATTTAATTTGCTTATTTGTACCCTTTGATTTGATCAATTCTGTTTTGGGTACAAATTTGCCTTTAAAAGGTGCTTTTGAATTTGATGTTTCTTTCTTGTTGAAGGTCTTCCTATTCTTCCAGATTTTCTTCAACTTTCGAGCAAGATACACTTCAAACTTTTCATCATCAGTATCACTTCCTTGATCACTTAATTCAGGATCCTCAACTGATTTAGAAGACATTAAAGCAATGTCTTTTCCTTTTTTCTGTGGACAGTGATTTGCCTCAAATGTCTGTAAATTTCCAACCAATTCTTCAACAGATATTGAGTTCAGATCCTGGTGCTCCTCAATAGCAACGACTTTTGGACGAAACCTTTCTAAAAGATACCTCAAAATCTTTTTAACAACTTTTGATGGAGGTACTGGCTCTCCCAGGGTATGACATGAATAAACGATTTTTGACAATTTTGTGTTAAAATCATCAAAGGATTCAGAATCTTTCATTCGAATCGTTTCAAAAGCCGTTGTCAGATTTTGGAGTTTGGTTTGCCTAAATATTTATGTTCCTTCATGAACAGTTTGAAGCAAATCCCATGTAGCTTTTGCAGTGGTGCAAGCAGAAATTCTATGAAACTCAGTTTGAGTGACACCATTGTAGATAGCATGAATGGCCTTATTGTTGCAGTTTGATTTGGCCTTTTCATCAGCAGTCCATTGTGCTTTGGGTTTAGGTTTAGTTTGTCATTCAACAACCACTGTGGGTTCAGTATATCCATCAGCCACAATATCCCAAACCTAGTCATCAACGGCCTTAAAAAAAGCTATCATCCTTCCTTTCAAATAAGCATAATTTAACCCATCCAGAAGGGGGGGCTTGTTGGTCGAAGTTCCTTCTCTGATGAAATCCATGAAAGATCAATTACTTGATCACACAATAACTTAGTGTAACCCGCTCTGATACCAATTGAAAATACTAAACTTGCCTTAACACAGGCAGATGTCCCAACTTATACGATCTAAGATGAATATTAATAACAAGTGATTAAACTAATAGTTAACCCTAATCCTGATTAAAACAATCAAACCATAAGAGAGAGAAGGACACGGGATTTTTACGTGGAAAACCCTACTCGTGAAAAAACCATGGGCCTTATCGTCTAGGCCAACAGACAACCAAGCACTATAAATTGAAAGATACAAGAAAACTCACAACCCTTTTCCCAGTTGCTGACTCAACCTAAGGACTGCAAAGAACTTGCCGACTACTCGCCGTGCACCTTCACCGTGCTTGAACAACGGAGTCTTCAAGAGAAGTTGATGGAATCAAACCAAGACTTGAATCATCAGCATAGCTTCTGTATTGACAGCCTTGGGGCAGAACAATGGGTCTCTCAACTCTCACACTCATAGATTTCTTCTAATTCAGAGTTGTATCGAGAGGAGAGATGAGAAGCCTACTTATAGGAGATATTTCGTGCAACCCAAGCTTCTTCAAAACAAGTAACTTCCTTCAGAGATCTTAGAAAGAGGAGTTCTTCTTGATTTAGGATTCCTAAGTTCGCTCGAGCGGTCACAGGGTTCGCTCGAGCGACCCGCTCTCTGGAAACAGACGAACAACACACTGATTCGTTGGTCGAGCGAATATTAAAATGTGGTCGAGCGAAGAATTCTCTGTGAGAGGTTCGCTCGAGCGGTCATCGTGCGAACTTTGAAACTGTTTTCCAGAACCTTGATCGTTCGAGCGCACGGTTTGAAAGGTCGAGCGATTGATCTTCCATTTGGTCCGCTCGAGCGGTTGTATGGTCGCTCGAGCGACCAATTCAAATTTGGACACTATGGAACACTTCCTTTTTAGAACTCTTGCAGTCCTTTCCTAAACTAAATACAAGATTTTAAGGAAACCCAGTTTTGTCCAAACTCCTATGAATTAGCCAACTAAAACCTTACAAAATCCCTACATGTTTGGTCACAGTGGGAGATGTTGGAATTTGTTGATGTGCCCATATATGATGGGCCCCAAGTTAACAGAAGTAGTGTCCCCACATAAAAATACCATATTACACTACCCTCTTTGTTATCTTTCTTAATTAGTAGGTGATTTTCTCTCTTGTCTCTCTTAACAGATAAAAGAGAAAACCCCCTTGATCTATAAAAAAAGATAAGGACGGACTACAACAAATGTGACTTTTAGTGGCAAAAGATCTGCTTTTCCCACCGCTAAAAGTCACTTTAAGCGTCACAAACTCATAAGGCACTGTCTAAGCTTTTTCAGTCGTTTTTAGCACCGTAAAAAAACTCCCGCTACTAAAAATGGCTCATGGTTGACTTTAAGTGCAAAAAAATCCTACTAAAAGCAAATCTTTTTGCCGTTAAAATTCACATTTTTTATAGGATCTTATATCTAGCTCCACAATTTGTTAAGTGAAAAGAGTGAAGAGAAATAGATCTTTTCACCATTTTTACTACTCTATTGCGGCTCATCCATACAGTTAATTATCTCTCCATGATTAGGGTGTCTATGTTTACTGTCGAATCTTGTAGAGTAAAACAGATGGGAATCAATCTCTAGAAAATGATCTCAGATCTCTTTATATGCTTGATCCAAACCAATGCAAGACTCGTGATCGTGCTTGGGGCGGCCTATTCTTCCATGATTAAGGTTTCCACATTGTCTACGGCTTACAAATTAAGGTCGAAGAAGAAGAGAGGCCGAGTAACGACTAGGAAATTGCATGCATATGTGCGTACCTCTTTTGAACTCGTGCCTGCCTCTTACAAGAAGAGTTTCCGGATTGTAGATGGTGGGCCTGACGACGTGACTGCCAAGATCTCATCAGCCCACAAAGTAATTAATGAGGATCCACTACAGCCCACAGTGCATTAAATGAAGGTCCGATCAGCCCACACTACATTAAATGCTAGTCACTTTGGGCCTAATCTTGCCTTGACCTGTCGGCGGCAAAGGTCCCATCGGATCCTTTCTTGGGCCATGTGGCTCTGCTAGGGATTTGGTAAGGATTCTGGACGACTAGGATCATGGTTTAAAATCTCGGCCAATATGAACCGGTATCGGCCCATACCGCGAGGATATTTTACCGCGATACGAATCAGGCAAAATATCGTCCGATATGGTCAAAATATCGATTTTACCGATATCTCGGCCGATATTTTGAAAATATTGCCTGAGATAAAGTAATGTTAAAAAACTTTGATTTTTTGTAACTTTTTTCCTATTTTTCCATTTTCTTCTCCTCTTCCCTCATCTCCTTAAAACAACCATGTCTCTATAGATCATTCTCTTATATATTTCCAACTTCCAATACTATTTTTTGAAGAAATCATTTTATTTAGTAAGAAAAAATCAAATTAACTCCCTTATTTTTACTATTATGTGTTTTTTATCTTTTATTTTTTGATAAAGCATAGAAATGACTGAAACGATCATTGGCATGTCATTTTTGGGTTTGTTTTGTTTTAATCACTTAGATCTACACACTTTCATGCTAGATCTACTTATAAACATGATTTTGGGTGTAAAAAGTGGTTATTTTTTTAAATCTTCTACTTGTAAAAAAAAATTGTTGGAGTATTTATGATACTAAATAGTAAATACTAATAGCTTATTAATAATGTATAGATAATTATTATGTTATCTTTATTTCCTTATATTTCACACTAATAAATTGATCATGAACATCAATAATGGTTGCATTCTATGAAATACTGGAGAAGATAGCGAACCGTGACATAGACAGGACTCATAACTTAAGGTAACCGAGATTGTGATTTATTGTTGGTACTAATGAAAAAAAAATATTGTTTTCCAGCATTTTCTAATATTCTGGACTTTTTGAATATTTTTACGATTTTTTTTTATTAAAAAAAATCACACCACGACGGACTGATATCCGCGACCGATACCGATATCATATCGGTTTTTCAGCCCGACCGATACCGCGACCGAGACCGAGATTTTATACCGTGGCTAGGATGATGCAGCTATCCCATCGGCGTGTGCTTGTATCTTGCCACATGTTCGAGGGTAGGACGTGGTTGTCAAGCCCTGTCTCAGCTGGTCGTTCGTCGCGTAGCCACAGCTAAGGTGCGACTAAGACTGAGGCGCACAGCCGAGACCGAGATAGGAACGCTAACAGCAGAGCCGAAATGAAACTAGCCAGTTCTTACCGACACCATCTAAAAAGAGATGCAGAAACCGAGGTGGCGCAGGAATGAGCACATCAGTCGATCCAGATCTACGTGGCCGAGACCCTAATCGATGCTTTTGCCGAAATCAGGCTAAACTTCAATATTACGAAAATGTCCCCACACAATTACCCCCCAGCTCTTGACCTCTACGGTTTCCCCAAGTTCCTTGAGGTCGGGAGCTGAGCTGAATTCTGAGGGAGTTGGATTTTCGTGCCCTCTTGATGCCGATCATCATTGCCGTTTGGCTCTTATCCTGAAATTATTTCCCGATTAAAGGGTCTAATGAATGCGCCGCCGTCGCTTCGTCTGCCCGAGGCAATCAATGGAGCGATAAATGTGGTGGCCATCATTAATGTGGGGAGGTGGATCGACTATACCACGTGTCACCATCTGATGGGCTTCCATATTTACTTCGAGGAGGCGTGCGGAGCGAT
Source organism: Cinnamomum chago (assembly GCA_038049695.1). Classification (NCBI taxonomy): domain Eukaryota; kingdom Viridiplantae; phylum Streptophyta; class Magnoliopsida; order Laurales; family Lauraceae; genus Cinnamomum; species Cinnamomum chago. Next base: position 39,160,553 of record CP142453.1, on the reverse strand, counting down.
CAAGGCGACACTTCACACACGTCCTCTTTTGAAATTCGAGATGGCGCCCATCTCCCATCTTTATATTCAGTTCGCCCCGCCTTTCTTCGTTTTTACTTCGGCATTCGTTAGAGAGAGTCTTTAGCAGAGATCCTTTAGAGGACTTTTAGCAGATACCTGTCTTCCAGCGATTTCCAGTTGCAGTCGCTCCTTCCAGCGTCGTCCACCGTAGTCTGTGATTCCGCCCTACTGTTAGTCTATGAGTTCCCTTCTCCTACTCTCTTTCCTTGTTTACCCTAGCTTTTAGGGTTTCTGTCTCCTCTTCTCTGTTCTATCCTCCGCCCTGTCCTAGCTTCTGTTTTTAGGGTTTTTCAGAAATGGGGATCTATAGTTACTGGATAGACACCCCCCATGCCCTGATAGAGCTCAAGGCAGCGTACATGATCCCGGAGGACGTCCGGGTGGGGCCTGCCGACCCATCTAGCTTGTCCGATGGCTATACCTTCAACAGAGGCTGGATGCCGTTCCCCTTAGTTGTCATCATCGAAGGTGGGGTTAGATTCCCCCTTCATTCTCTCCTCAGGTCGTGCCTCCAGGCATGGAACCTATGTCCTTGTCAATTGATGCCTAATGGCTTCAAAATTATCATGGGCGTCGCCGAGCTGAATAGGATTCTGGGTATCAGCCTTGGTGTCCATGATATTGAGGACGTGTATGACCTCTGCAAGTCCCGAGAAGGCGGCACATATTACCTTCGCGTCAAGGCGAAGTGTCAGCCCCTCGTCACGACCTTGGAGGACTCAAACAAATACGCTGGGGACGATCACTTGTTCGTCTCAGGCAATTGGGAGTTTAGAACGACCGAATCGGAAGCGGCGAGGAGAGTTCAAGTCCCGCGATTCTTCGGGACTCCACCGAGTAAAACACTGACCCCTTCTAGGTTTCGGATTTTGTTCTCATTTTATTTCTGCTTAATTTAACTTCTGTTTCTTGGACAGATCTTTTCCCAGAGGAAGCGAGATGCTCAGCTAGATCGTTGGAGGAGGAACACGGTCTGGCTGAATAAAGTATACAACTACCGAGGTCACCAGTACAGAGCCGTGCATTCTCTGCTAGGGTACAAGCCGAAGTACTTGTCTTATACAAGGAAGTCGGGCCGTCCCGGGGAGGCAATCCTTGCCCTCGCCAAAATCGAGAACAGAGTTGCTTCTGGTGCCGAGGCCTCCATGTCAGTTGCTGGTGCCGAGAGCGACCCATTTCGAGAGATCGAGAATTACTCGTCTCCAAGTGCAGAAGAGATGGAGAGGCGCCGACCAGCATACCAACCGTTGAACCTGGAGGATGCCCTCTTTGGCGATCAAGCGGCTGGGTCCACTAGCGCCGCCGGGCCCTCCCCTTCCGCTCCTGTTGTTCCATCGAGCTCAGAGGCTCGGCCCACCACCGAGGGGGAGAAAGAGAGTCCCAAGAAGAAAGCCAGGAGGGATGCTTCCAGCAAAGAAGCTCGACTGCGGTCTGCTGAGGTCGAGAAGGAGAGGGAGAGGCCTCCTCCCGAGGCGAGGTCCGGGGCAGGGGGCTCGATGGAGCGAGGCCCCGAACAGCCCCTTGTGACTTCATCATCAGAGCCGGGAGCGTTCAGGCCAGACCTCGAGCTGTGGCCTAGCAGGCCGCTAAACGACTCGGCAGTGATTACGGCCCTCTGCAGGGCTTGTGCTCTCCCTAAGGACATGGAGAAGCACAATGCAGCCGAGAATATACAGCTGCTCTTGAAGACGTTGCAGCATTCTCTTTCGGTAAGTTCTGATTTTTTACTTAGTCATAACTTATCCGATCTCATGCGAGCTCTCTCTTTTTACTCTCGTCCATTCCTTTGCAGGGCATCTAGAGGCTTCAAGTGGTCCTGAACAGGATCCTCGACAAAGACACCAGGATTGCTCGCCTAGAGGACGAGAAACGGCAAGCCGAGGTCGCTTTGCTGGCAAAGTGTGAAGAGTTGAAGACGGTGGAGGCTAAGAATGCCGAGCCTGATGCTTAGGTCGACTTGGTGGTGTGCGAGCTTACCCAGCTGAAGGCGGAAACATATGGAGTACAAGGGAAGCTCAACGCTGAAGAGAGGAGATCGGCCGAGCTGGCGGCTGAGCTCGAGCTAGAGAGGAAGGCGAAGGAGGAGCTCCTTGCGTCGACCAGGGCCGAGGTCGATGCTGCTTTCTTAGAAGGGGTGGCGGACGCGGGTCGAAATAACACTAATCAAATCAAGAAGCTGAGTCCGAAACTGTTCCAGCTCGGCTGTCGCGCCTTTCTCAAGGAGATGGGGATCTCTGAAGATCATCCTCTGTATCAGAACCCTCCTGAGTTCGGGCGAGCCCCGTCCGCGCCCTAGGCTCTTCCTTCAGTCGCTCCCGTCGAGGCTTCTGCGACTCTTCTTCCACCAGAGACTCCTACTGGCACAGTGCTGGAATCTCCCGAGGTCCCTCCAACAGGCAACGCCGAAGTGGTGCAGGGTCGTCCTGAAGTCATTTTTTGTAATCGAGAATTGTGTATTTTTGTTCCTTGTACTTTGTAAAGGAAATTTGCAATGAAAATTTGTACAAACTTAATTCATCAATGGAATTTCCCGCTTTGCCTCAATTTCGGTTTGCCCACTCTGATTTTTCCTTGTGTTTGTGGCTTGTTAAATTAGGTTTTTATTTTTGTACTCCCACTTTTACACAAGTACCTGAGTTCGGCTCGATTACTGTTGGACTGGCCAATTAAAAACACTTGGTCGGGAGTGACCCTTTGCTCATGCTTGAGACAATCCCATGGATTCCCATTATCTCATGGGTCTTTGAACTCATTTCGGTATTAGGATTGGGAACGTTTTAGAACGGAGGCAATTTTGCTGGCCAAAATGGCTTCGTGCCCAGGTGGTATTTATACCGACCCGAGGGCGATCTCATCAAATGCCGTAATGGCTTCACGCCTGGGTGGTGTATACATACCCAAGGCGATCTCATCAATTGGCCGTAATGACTTCACGCCTGGGCGGTATGTACCGACCCAAGGTGATCTCATCAATTGGCCGTAATGGCTTCACGCCTGGGCGGTATGTACCGACCCAAGGCGATCTCATCAATTGGTTGTAATGGCTTCATGCCTGGGCGGTGTATACCGACCCAAGGCGATCTCATCAATTGGCTGTAATGGCTTCACGCATGGGCAATACGTACCGACCCAAGGTGATCTCATCAATTGGCCGTCGCCGGATTGCCGATGGTCACCATTTGAGTGTCATGAATCGAGCAACAGGAATAAAGATCTTTCTCTCATTAATGCTTTCGTTAATCTTGAAAGTGTTCTGAGTACAAATTAAAAGTAAAACTTCTTTAGATGCGATGCGTTCCATGGCCGTGGCAGCTGTCGGCCATCCATATCTTCGAGTCTATAAGCTGACTACCCAGCAATGGAAATCACTTTGAATGGTCCATGCCAGTTTGGTGCCAGCTTGCCCTGATTTGGATCCTTGTCTCCCGGGAGTGTTTTCTTCAGAATTAGCTCACCAACGGAGAACTTTCGTTTTATAACCTTCTGGTTGTAGCCTCTGGCCAACTATTGTTGATACGTGGCCAATCTGATTGCTATTGCTTCTCTTCGTTCATCGGCTAGATCCAATTCCCGAGCTAAACTTGCTTCATTCTGTCCTTAATCAAAGAGTTTGGATCTCAGAGTCGAGAGGCCGATCTCTAGAGGAATGACCGCCTCCATCCTGTAGGATAGGGAGAAAGGCATTGCAGAAGTAGAGCGCCTCGGAGTAGTTCTATAAGCCCACAAGACGCTTGGAAGTTCTTCTACCCACCTCCCCTTAGCTCGGTCAAGTCGCTTATTTAGCCCATCGAGTACCACCTTATTAGAAATCTCTGCCTGACCGTTGCTCTAAGGGTACGCTGGAGTAGAGTAGCGGTTCTTGATGCCGAGCTCTTGGCAGAAGTTTCTGAAAAGGTTGGAGTCGAACTGGGTCCCGTTGTCTGAGACCAAAGCTCTTGGAATGCCGAACCTTGTAATGATGTTCTTCCATATGAAATTCTTCGAGGCTTGTTCCGTGATGGAAGATAATGGTTCTGCCTCAATCCATTTAGTGAAATAGTCGATAGCTACTATCACCACCTTTTATTCCCCGGAGTTCGATGAAGCGGTCCCACGATGTCCAATCCCCATTGGGCGAAAGGCCATGGGTTGGAGAGTGAACTTAGGTCTTGTGCCGGCTGATGGAGGGAATGGGAGAACTTTTGACATTTTTCACATTTTTTAAGCGTATACTTGCGCATCCTTTTGCATATATGGCCACCAGTAGCCCTGGCTGATGGCTCGGTATGCCAGTGGTCTCCTTCCGATGTGGCTTCAGCAAATCCCTTCATGTATCTCATAGAGGAAGTCCTCGACCCTGCTTGGATGGACGCACTGGAGGTATGGGCCTGTGAATGACTTCCTGTACAGCTTGCCTTCAGGGGACAACCAGAACCGGGCTGCTTTAAGTCTGATTCGATGAGCCTCGCTTTTGTTTTCGGGGAGCTGGTCATCCTTTAGGTAGGAGACTATCGGATCCATCCAACTAGGGCCGAGATCAAGTCAAAAGACTTCCCGAGGTGGACGGAGCTCTATACTAGGCTTCGCCAACGATCCGACTTCGATGGTCCTTCTCTTCTCTGCTTCAACAGCGGAGGCTAAGTTAGCGAGGGTGTCGGCGTGGGAATTGGACTTTCTGCCAATCTGTCTGATCTCGGCTTTCTGGAACTGAAAGAGCAACTTTTTTGCAAAGGCTAAGTAAGCAGCCATCCGGTTGTCGCGAATTTGGTAGTCTCCAGTCAGTTGGTTCATCACCAGCTGTGAATCACTGAATACCACTAGCTGTTGAGCTCCGAGGATTCTGGCGCTGTTTAGTCCTGCTATTAGTGCTTCGTACTCAGCTTCATGTTTTGACGCCTTGAAATCAAGGGTCAGAGCCTACTCAATGACCAATCCTTCTGGAGATTGGAGGACAACGCCAGCCCCAGCTTTTCTTGAAGTGGAGGATCCGTCAACGAAGACTCTCCAGGCTGAGGTGAGGGTTTGATTATGTTCGTTAGCCTCCATGGATACCTCATGCCCTCTGCCCCCTAGTTCGGTGCCGAGCTGGGTTGGTGCCGAACTTAGGGAAAACTCCACTAGGAATTTTGTAAAACTTGGGCCTTTATCGTCGTCCTGGGTTGATATTGAATATCGTACTGTCCAAATTCGACAGCCTGTCTGGAGACTCTTCCTGAAAAGTCAGTCTTTTTGAAAATAGATTTGAGTGGATGTTCCGTAACAACTACTATAGTGCGAGTTTGAAAATAGTGGGAGAGCTTGCAGGAGGCACTGACGAGTGTCAGCGTGAGCTTCTCTAATGGTAAATATCTGGTCTCAGCATCAATAAGGGTTTTGCTCGTATAATAAATTGGCTTTTGCACCTTGTCTTCCTCTCTGACGAGGATCGAGCTTACTGCATGATCTGAGACCGCCAAATACAAGTACAAAACTTCTCTATGTTTCGGAGTTGAGAGTAAAGGGGGTGAAGAAAGATAGGCCTTGCGTTCCTGCAAGGCTCGGTCACATTCTGGAGTCCATTGAAATTTTAAATTTTTTCTAAGAAGCTGAAAGAAAGGCTGGCACTTATCTGAGGATCTGCTGATGAAGCGATTCAGTGCGGCAACCATGCCAGTGAGCTTCTGAACTTCTTTCGAAGTGGTGGGACTCTGCACTCTGAGAATGGCTTATATCTGGTCTGGATTCGACTCAATCCCTCTACGCGTGACCAAGCTTCCAAGGAACTTGCCGGAACCGACACCGAAGGCGCACTTAGAAGCGTTGAGCTTGAGTTTGAACCTCTTCAGGGTGTCGAAAACTTGAGCCAGGTCTTCCAAATGATCCTGCGCCCGTTTGGACTTGACGACCATATCGTCAATGTAGACTTCGACGGTTTTGCCGAGTTGCGCCTAGAACATTTTCGTGACGAGTCACTGGTAGGTGGCTCCCGCGTTCTTCAGCCCAAACGGCATCACCTTGTAGCAGTAGGTGTCTCTAGGTGTGATGAAGGCGGTCTTCTCCTCGTCTGGCCCATACATTGGTATCTGGTGATAGCCGCGATACGCGTCGAGGAAGCTCATTCTGTCATGTCTAGCGGTAGCGTCGATCATCTGATCAATCTTTGTGAGAGGGAAGCTGTCCTTGGGGCAAGCTTTGTTGAGGTTGGTAAAGTCGACGCACACTCTCCACTTGCCTGTTTTCTTCTTGACAACCACCGTGTTGGCTAACCAAGCCGGGTACTGGACTTCTCTAATCGCTCCAGCTTCCAGCAGCTTATCCACCTCTTCGATCACAGCCTCCGTCTGCGAGCTCTCTGCATTACAGGCTTGTGGCTATGGTCCACATTCAACCTGTGGCACATGACATCAGGATCAATGCCAGGAATCTCGTAAGGAGTCCAGGTGAAGATTTCTCTGTTCTGCGCAAAAAATTGGACCAATTCTGACTTTTCTGGCTTTGCAAGCTGGCTCCCGAGCAAGAAGAATCGTTCCGGATCGTTTGGGTCAATCCTGATTTCGGTCAGATCTTCCACGCTTTTCATCTCCGGGTCCTGGCCGACCTCATCCAATTTCTTCTCCACCTCGGCCATGTTGACCTACTTGGGCTCTCGTTCCCCGGACACTACGGCCATCAAGCACTGCTTGGCCGTCTGCTGGTCTCCTCGGATTGTAATTATCTCCACCCTGCCATTTTTACCTTCCAATGGGACCTTGCGTTTCTGGTGGTGAGTAGAGGGGACTGCTTACATACTATGGAGCCAGGTCCTGCCCATTATGGCGTTGTAAGGTGATGACGCGTCAACCACCAGGAAATCCGTCATCACGGACGCTCCGCCAACTTGGACTCTTAGAGTCACCCTCCCTTTGGGATACACCGGCTTGGCGCTGAAGCTTATCAGAGGAGTTTGGGCCTCCTGCAGGTCTTGTTCTGTGAGGCCCATCATCTTGAAGCAATCAAAATAGAGGACCTCAGAAGAACTGCCGGGGTCGACGAGGATCCTCTGCACCGTGCAGTTCTTCAACTTCAGGGTGACAAGGAGCGGGTCATTGTGGGGGAGCTGAACCCCTTCCAAGTCTGCATCTGAGAACCAGATCTTGGGCCGCTCTCTCCGGGCCCTCTTGGGAGCTGAGCCGAGTTCGGCCGCCATCACCTGTTTGCTGTGGGAGGCTTGCCTGAACTCAGCACGAGCTCGGTCACTTCCCCTGGGAATGGGAGCTAAGTGAATGACATTTATGTTTTTCTCGGACTCCTCACTGTCTTGGCCCCTCTCATCTCGGCGCGGAGCCTGGTTGTCATCCCTGGCGCCCGCCTTGATATATTCCTTCAGGTGTCCGTCTTGGACAAGATTCTCCAAGTGTGACCTCAGTATCCTGCATTCTTCGGTCTTATGTCCACCCTACTTGTGATATGCACAGAACCTGCTCTGATCTCGGGAGGATGGGTCTCCTCTCATGGGCTGTGGTCAGTTGAAGAATGGCTTTGACTTAATCTTGTTCATGATCTTGTGAATGGGCTCCTTGAAGATGGTGCTTACAGCTCTGTAGGGGTCGACGAACAACCTAGGCTTCTTGATGCCTCCCGAAGTGGCTGCTGGAGCTTTCGCCGAACTGGCGGGCGTCCAGCGGCTGTCCAGCTCGTCCCTTTGGAACGATCCCTTGTCCTTCTTTGAAGCTTTACCATCTCGGCCTCCCTGCGTGATCCCAAAGGTTTCCCGAGATCGGATTTGGTCATCCTCTTGAGCAATGTAGCGTTGACTTTGGCCATCAGTGCTACTATGGACGTCACAGGGTCTCTGGCCAGATCTTTGCGAAGATCACTGTCTGGCAACAGGGTGTTATGGAAGGCGAAGATTGTCACTTCGTCTTTGGAATTCTCAATCTGGCTATAAACTGTCCAGAATCGCTTGGCGAACCGGGTGATGTTCTCCTCTCGCTTTATCTTCAAGGCCATAATATCTGCATCCGTCTTCGGCATGACTCTGTAGGCCTGAAACTTCTTCATGAAGGACTGCTGGAGTTGTTGCCAACTTGAGACGGACCCCTCCGGGAGCGCGCAGAATCATTTCAGGGGGAGGTCACCCAAACTGGAGGAGAAGACTCGACAGTTCAGGTGACCCTCGTCCCCCTAAACAGACATCCTCTGGGAGAAGTATCGAAGGGTGCGGCCGGGTCTGAAGTTTCATCATATGTGATGAACCTCGGGATAGTGAACTTCCTCGGAAGGGGATAAAACCTGATGTCGCGAGAGAAAGGGGACGCGCCGAGATCGATCGACTCGTAGGCATCCCGTTGGTCTCGGGTGAGACCGGCCGCCTCCAAGTTGTGCTGGACTGTCCGCTTGATGCGCTCGTCGAGCCACTCCTGGTTGTCATATCTGGCCTCTAGAATGGTCTCTGACGCCCTCCTTGAATGGCTGCGATTGGTGCTCGAGCCTTCGTCGTGAGCTCGATCACGCCTCTTCTCGTTCAGATGAGTTCTCAGATCTCTCTCGAGGGGAACAGTATGCCTGCTACGAAAAACTTTCCCCTCGTCATGTCGTCGTGATTGCCGCTGCCTGGTCGAGCCTGTCACTCTTTCCAGCTGCTGCTGGAGTTGGTGGATCAAAGCATCTTTTTCCCTGATGGTAGCATTCTGTGCTCGGATCTCCTCAAGGGTAGCGTCAAAGTCTTCGTCAAAGTCTTCATCTCCGCCGTCCCCATGATGATCGGAGAGGACTGGCATGTCTACTACTGGAGACTTACTCCGTGGTGGAGCTTGATCTAGCAGAGGAGCTTCTCTAGGCTGTTATCGAGGGTCTCCTCGCCGGAGAGATGCTGCTATTCCCCTCAAAAGTGACTCCGAGCGCAGATTATGCTCTTGGACGTTAATTAGGACGAAACCACGTTCATCGTAGCGTCTGCAACAACTTTCTTCTTCTCAAACCTCTTCTTGGCTGGAAGAATAGCAGAGGATGGTCCTGTGGGTCGTGTTTTGGATGTTTCTCCGCCTTTCGCAGCTCTCTTAGTCATGATGTCAGGGAAGACTTCAAATCTTTCCCACAAACGGCGCCAATTGTAAGTGCAGAAAATACTAACTCATAAGATCAGGAGGAGCCTTTGAGGATTTATCCAAATGACTGGAGAGAGTTATCCGCTTCAGGGACCTGAAAGAGAAGAAAGAACAGTCAAAGGACCCTGGCTGTGGGCAGCGCAGGGCTCTCCGATGCCTAAGTTAGTACAGGGATAAAGGTCGGAGAAGAAGAGAGGCCGAGTAACGACTAGGAAATTGCATGCATATGTGCGTACCTCTTTTGAACTCATGCCTGCCTCTTAAAAGAAGAGTTTCCGGATTGTAGCTGGTGGGCCTGACGACGTGACTGCTAAGATCTCATCAGCCTACAAAGTAATTAATGAGGATCCACTATAGCCCACAGTGCATTAAATGAAGGTCCGATCAGCCCACACTATATTAAATGCTAGTCACTTTGAGCCTGATCTTGCCTTGACCTGTCGGCGGCAAAGGTCCCATCGGATCCTTTCTTGGGCCATGTGGCTCTGTCAGGGATTTGGTAAGGATTCTGAACGACTAGGATGATGCGTCTGTCTCATCGGCGCGTGCTCGTATCCTGCCACGTGTCTGAGGGTAGGACGTGGTTGTCAGGCCCAGTCTCGGCTGACCGTTCGTCGCGTAGCCACAACAAAGGTGCGACTAAGACCGAGGCGCACAGCCGAGACCGAGATAGGAACGCTAACAGCAGAGTCGAAATGAAACTAGCCGGTTCTTATCGACACATCTAAAAAGAGATGTCGAAACTGAGGTGGCACAGGAATGAGCACATCAGTCGATCCGGATCTACGTGGCCGAGACCCTAATCGATGCTTTTGCTGAAATCAGGCTAAACTTCGATATTACTGAAATGCCCCACACACAAGGATATTATGCTTAAGAGAGCTTTAATTCATTAAAAAAGAATTTCTCCGTCCATTGAACCCACTTGTACAACTAACTGTTATAAACCACATGCGAGTCAATTCAATTCAGCCCACCTGCGGTTTGACCCCAAAACTGGAATCAAGTAGAAAAATCTAATACCCACCACACAAAAAACATTCAATTCACGCACACACAAAGCTCCAAGAAAAACATCCCAAAATCCCAACGTCACACGCATCGTCGACAGCGTGTTCACTTCAAATACCATAGAATATAGAACAAACCCCAACTTCCTCTCCCTTATACCAAAAATCTCACATTCTCTCACTTGCCAAATTTCCATCTTCACACACAAGTTGGGGTGCGGTGGATAAGAAGCAGCAGCAGCATCAACAAGCCAAAGGGGGTGTGCAGAATTAGCCACAGATGGGTCCGATCGTGGTGGCTTCGCAGCTGGCAACAGGCTTGGGGGTGCTAGCCGGCGCCATGCTGGTGAAGACTGTGATGGAGCAGAAGCCGCCCATGGCCGGCGGCTGGACCAGGTGCTCCACCTGCAACGGCACCGGCCGGGTAAGCTGCCTCTGCTCCCGCTGGTCCGACGGCGACGTCGGATGCCGCACGTGCGCCGGATCCGGCCGGATGGCCTGCAACAGCTGCGGCGGGACCGGAACGGGCCGGCCGATCCCGGTCCAGATCTCGGCACGTGGAAACGGAAGCAAATCCTAGTGTTGGATGAATAGATGTGTCAAGGTTTCTAAAAATATGTAATATGAAAAATCTCTCTCTCCATCTCCCTCTTTCTGTTTTTAGTTTTATTTTTTGTTTTTAATCAAATTTCAATTATATATATATTTTCTTTGTATTTGTTACTTTAGGATTTTGGAGGTCTTAGAGAAATATACATTTAACATGGATATGATGTGCTCATGACTGATGAAGATTGTTAGAATTTGGATGTTGATGTGAGTTTGGAATTTGGAAATGAGGAATTTCATGGGTGCATGTTGTTTTGATTTGGTTATTATTTCTGTTTAATTTATTTGAGGGATTGGATGTCGGATGTATTGTTATTGTTGTTGTTAGATGGGTTCTAATAGTAGTATATGATGGTGTTTGTGGGGCAAATCCAGTAACATTAGGTCTCTCTATTGATTATAAATAATTGACTGTGTCAGCCCCATATTAGCATATAGGGGATATCAGATCAGCCTAGATTTTTTTTTATACACCAATACATTATATATTGACTGATATTAACTGATATTTAAAACCATGTTTCGAACTCTAGTTTACCCAAGTAAGATGAAACCGAATTAATGCATGTAAGGGTCCATTTAAGGCCCGTTTCTTTACAAAAAATTTTAGAATTCATGTCAACTGGAATTTACAGAATTTGAGATGCTAGAATTTTCAAATGCTGCTGAATCCAGACATTCCTAAATTCTTTGTTTCTTTCATATCGAAATTCCTATATGAGAATTTCATCCAACCTGAATTTCACAAATTCTATGTTTCATAACTACTTGAATTTCTAAGTGGATTTTTATATATTTATGCATTATTTGTATGCAAATTTAAGGCTAAAATGTTCATGAATATAATATTTTATAAATATTTGGGTCCCCTCAATGACAAATTGCATCAATCAAATTTGTGGACAACTTTAAAAGTGATAAAAATGTGACTTTTACTTAACAAAATGTAAGAAGTTATGAGCAAAAGTTAAGTGCAAGTCTACATTTGAAACATGGTTATTCAAGATTTTAGAATTAGAATAAGGCCAAATACATCCAGTCTTCAAAGTGTACAGAAATTTACACTCCTACCTTACATTTTTCCTCTTGAAATAATATCATACACAAGGGAAAAGAAACAGATTGAATTAGAACAGAGGATAAGAAAAACCCAATACATGAATCATTCAAAGCATTCAAAATCAAAACATAATCAGAAAGAAATCAATCAATAGATAAAAGAAAATCCCATCATGGGTTTTGCAGAAACATGCCTCGCGATTCAAGATAAGGACTCTCTTACAAGCAAAAGCACTGCTGCTCTATCCATTTGATGGTTTTTCAACCAGAGGAAAAGAACCCAAATTTGCAGCAGTACAGCAAATAAAAAACCGAGGTATGTAACGTCACTTTTTAATGTGGAACCAAAATTAATCCAAGGAATGATAGATTTGGTATCTACTTCAATGGAGAAATCTAATATCTATGGCCTTTAGAATCCTTCTTGTATATGAGAGAGAGAGAGAGAGAGGGAGGAGAATGGTGGGTTATTTTCCATTCCATCAAACCCCAAAAACCCTTTCTTCCCTTTCCATCAAAACGCTTTAGAAAAAAAGAAGCATGCAACAAGATGGAAGAAAAATAGATAAATAAATCAGATAAGTGAAAGGAGTGCAAAGGAAGAAGATGATCATACCTGATTTTTGAGCAGTTGAGTAGATGAGAAGATGGCATTCAACTGTTGGGGAGAACTGGAGTTGCAACATATCTTTATCGGAATGGTTGGGGTTGCAAGGAAGTCTTCCGGAATGATTGGATTTGTAAATGCTAGAGTAAACGCTAGCATTTGAGAATCCTTCATTTTTGGAATTCTAAAATGCCACTTGCCTCAGATGCCGGGAAATCCCATAAGTGAACATTGAATATCTTACAGGAATTTCCAGACAGCCTGAATTCTTGTCAGAAATGCTTGTAAAGAAATAGGCCCTTGGTGAAGACTCAAACCATTCAAGAGATGTGAAATTTAAGTTTTAATTTTTAATTTTTTTTATTTTTTTGTCTATGATTCACTTCGACTAGATAGTTCGGTGTCGAAAATAGATTATACATTAGTCTTTTTTTCTTTTTCATTTCATTTTTTTATGAAATTAAGTTTGACTTACAATGAGGCTCGCATAACAAGCTCTCATTTGGACAATTCAATCCTCCCTTGCTACCTTGACACATGCCCAATCACTTAGGTTTGGTGTGGTTGTTGTTCGTAACCACAAGGGTCCAATTATGGCATGTAAGAGTGCTATAAAACCTTACATACGTGACCCGACTGTAGTTGAGGCTATGGTTGATTTAACAATTAATATTAGAAGGTGATTTATTGGAAGTTTTGAAAGCACTTAGGTGTGAAAAAAGGAATTTCAACCACTATGGACAGTTGATTGAATCTGCTAAATCAATTTTAAAACCCCTTTCAATCGTTGGAAGTTGAACATGTCAAGAGGGATGCAAATAAAGTGGCCCACAGATTGGCGAGCTCTGCTACAACCGATAAATCATATATAGAGAGATTGTGTTCCATAATTTATTCATCCACGAATGTGATATTTTCGATGATTTTTAATCCAGTATGATATTCTCTCTAAAAAACCAAGGTCAATTAAAATGGTAGGAGAGAGAGCTTTATAGGAAACTAAAAGAAGAAGCTTTTGGAGATCTCAGCTCTCCGTTGTCAATTTCTTTCCATTATAGGCGAGAGAGAACTAGATGAACTTGAACTCTACTAAGAGAGTATTTGTGCGACGGGAGGATTTTATTATAGAGAGAAAAATTATTTTGATTCTTGTTCAGCTCATTGTTTTCTTATTTGGTATGATACATTTTTTGTGAAAACGAGAAAAAATTGAATTGATTTACCTCGATATAGAAGATTTGCATTACTTATAGCAGGTTTACGAATTCAGGTTTTCTCTATTCCATGGAAATAAAAATGTATGAAAAACGAAATCCTCTAGTTGCCCATACAAGTCATTATTCTCAATTCTCCATGTGATTTGATCTTTTCTATGGTAGTAGAGTCATCTCAATGGATCCAAGCTTTCTCAAATTACACGTCTCCTGACTACATCTAGGCGAACATGAAGCTTTAAGAAAGTTCTTTAAATCCAAAAAGAGGCTTGAAGCCTCCTGATTTTGAAATCCATTATACTAATAATGTACAGATTATGAGCTCCAAGAGTAGTACCGCGATATAGTAATAAATTGGTGAGACTAGGTCGATTCACAGGGAGCAATGTAAACTAAGGTTTCTTTTCAACTTGTACCTGCCCTAAATTAAAAATCTAAATTTAGCCTTATAAACTAGAAAAGTTATAACCACCATTCATACTTTCCAAAAATTAAATTGATTACAATCCAATGAAAAGAAAACTTCCTAAATCTAAAAATCTTAAATTAAAAACTAAAATTGTTACAAAAGAACACACAAGTTAGAACATCAAGAATAAAAAGTACCAAAAATAAAACTAAGAAACTAAAATGGAAACAAAAGAAACCTAATTTAGAAAGTTAGTAATGGTAGTAATGCAAAGCGTGCTATGCTATGCTAAAAAAATAATAAGTCTGGAAAACTAGTATGCTGGGCTGTTTTTATGCATGATTTAATCTAATGCAACCTAAAACTAAGTTTAATGGAAGGAATTAAAACTCTAATGATTCATGAATCAAATAAAAAAAAAAAAAAATAGAAGTGGAAAATGATTTCAAACGAATGAGATATGAGTACATGAACAATACTTAAAAACAGAAACTGTGCAGAAATTCTGCACACAGGTGGGTCCGACCAGCCATGTTTGAACCACTGGTTCACTATCTTTCCAAAATTATTTTTTCTTAAAATTCTGGGGTTTGAAAGTACATTGATCAAACTTTAATTTCCCTAAGTTTCATAAAAAAAAAATAATGTGTTTTGATAAGGTTTCTAATCGCAAACTTTTCACTCAGAATTTATCATCAAATTTCTGCAACAATATGCAAAATTATGCTCTTATTCTGGGATCCGAATTTCCAAAAAATATTTGGTCAAGATTCTTAAATCACTTATTTTTGTTATCCTTTTAAGTCACAACTCTGATTCTAAAATTAAATTCACTTTTGAATACTCATATAACCAGCAACTTAAACGTATCTAAACTCCACCAATATGACACTACTCCAAAAATAGAGAACAGAAATGATGGTTTGAAACGACCTTTAGCCGTATCTATTTTGAGGCGGTCTCAAACCGCTCAAAGAGGAAAAAGCCGTTTCAAATGGAAAAAAAACCTTTTAACCTCATTACCGCATGTTCCCTCCATACTTTATTTCCTTCGCGCCAATCTTCTAAAGCGTGCCCAAAACCTTTTTACCTTATTTCCTTCGCGCCCAAATCCTCATACCTCGTTCCCTCCCGACGAATCCGACGTTCTCTTTGAGGAGCAGCGGAGAAGAAGATCTAGAGGATTCCGGACTGCTCTCAGGTTCGAAAAAACTGAGAGGATCGGGGCATTGCTCTCAGGTTTTGCGTACCGGAGAAGGTCAAACAGAGAAAGACGAGCTTCTGTGGGTGCACAACAACTATCGGAGAAGAAGGGTTTGGGTTGCTCTCTTGCCTGTTTTCTCATCACACTTCCTTCGTTTCTGCTCAGATCTATTGGGTTTTCAAAGGTTTTGTGGTTTGATCTTTCTCATTCTGTGTATATATTCCATCTAATGATGTTTTCTTCTTCTTTGTTTGTTTTGTTCTCATTTTTTAGGCTTGGATTTCGATTTTTCTCAGTTTGTTTGTGTTTATTGAGTTTTGGTTGCTTAATCTAAACTGAATCTTTGATTTTTGCTTCCTACATTTGCGATTGGGGGTTTTTTGGAAGTTTCGTTTTATTGTTTTTTTGTATTGTCTTCGTTTTTAGGGTGTTTGGAAATTTCTTCCTCTACCAAAATCATCTTCTTTTTTTCTTGCCAAAGCAGTGAAAGCAACTCTTCTGAATCAGCTTTTCCTTCTCTTGCTCTGCTACGATGGTCTGAATTTAGCTTTAGCAGAAAGGTAATCTTTCTTGTTCTCTTTTTTTTTTCTTTTTTCCAGATCTAAACTTTTAATGCTATTTGTAATCATGAAATTGATACTGCAATCTTGTGAGGCTTTTTTATTTTGGCTCTGATGCTTTATATCAAGAGTGAAGGTGATTAGATGATCCCCCGTCATGGTTCATCTCATGTGAAAGATCTTGCTTCGGTCAGTGTTAGTTGGGGCTTATCTCATGTCAATAATCCTGCTTATATCTTTTAACCATATATCCAGACTTTTTTAATACGACCAGATCTACGAATTCAAGTTGCTAGTATGATAGGCTCAACGTTTCAATCCTTAATCTATTTAGAATCTAGATAGTGGATTATGAAAAGTTAGGTCAGAAATCTTGAGGGTAAGATTCTGACCTATTTTATGTCATGCTAAACCAGGATCATATTAGAAAGCAAAATAATAAAACCCAGCAAAATAATAAAACCCACAAAGGACCAACTCGTGATCTAGATTCAGTGAACTGATGGGTCTCTAAAGACAGGTGATTTTGGTTGCATTAGGTATGTTCATCTCTTCTTCTCTTACTAATTCCTTGATATGTTTCTCTAAGCAATTGTTTTAGTGTGGAAATCCTCTTTTCATTTTCTTGTAGTTGATTTTTTAGGGTTTAATTAGAGATATTAAGTGTCGCCATTGATGAAGGTAGTTTTGTGTCTGTTTTGGTTTTTATTGTATATATATTTAGATATATAATTTTTTTTTTCTTCCAAGAGATCTGGATTCGTGGAAGAATGGGGGCGGGTCTTGCTATTGTGAAGGCATTCAAAATTCTGTAGACAAGACAAAAATTTCTCAAATTCTTACCATCAGAAACTCCTTATAGTTGGGCATGGATATTAAAGCATGAGGCAAATTAAGGATTGGTTCGGCTAAGGCCTACCCAAGTTTGTCCAATTCTGCTCAAATACAAGCATGTGTAAATTCAAGATTGGTGTTGCTAGCGCCTGAAGTACCCAAATTCCGCCAATTAATCCCAAACACAGGGATGCACAAATTAAGGACATTGGTTATGGCCTGAGGTACTCAAGTATTACATAAGCTTGACCCACCTTATTTCCTTGACTCCAACCTTTTTTTAATATTCCTTTGGAACTTATTTTACCATCAATCTGTACCAATTCAATCCTATGAAAACAAACAGGCCCAACAAGAGGAAAGCTTTTCTAGACAAGAATCTATGAGAGAAACCATGTAATACAGGTGAATATATAAAATGACTTGATCATGACTTTCGTTCCCTTTTCTCATTGAATGTATCTAAAGTTTGTAGATTCTTTAGGCTAAGGGGATGTCACGACCCGGACCCGAGATCAGAGTCATTAGGGTTAACCCCCGGGTCGCGATGTTAATCATACTTACTCCCGTAAACTCGAATTAACCGAAGTTAAAACGAATCTACAAGGGATCTTGCATACGTACCTGTCAATGTACAGTTGTGCGGAAATAACAATAATATACATTGACCATAACTTAACAAAATGAATTAAACACTTTACTTTAGAACTGTAAAGTCCATTTACATCGTTTCAGTTTTCCTATATCAACCACTGCATAATTAACATACAATGCAGGGGATATCATTTCTATCAATTACAATACCAAAATGAATGTACAAAACACTTTCTAAAATGTTTCTAAAAGTTGCCATGTTATCCTCTCTCACATCACGTCCATTCAGCTAGACCTCCTGGAGGTAGCGAATGAGCCTCCTCCGCTGGCGGGACGGTCGCTGAGGGACCGGCACGGGCAACTGAGCCTGTAATATCATCAGTAATACCGTGAACACGACGGTTCAACAAGGTATACATACATTTATAGCATTTCATAATGTCCTAGCAATTCATTGGTTAACAGAGCTAAACAATTCATAAGAAACATAAATAACAATGACAAGAATATGGCAACTACACTAGCATTGGTTTCAACTCCATTCTATTCATTTAATCTTCCAAAAGGAAGATATGCATATTCATTTATTCATTAGGTTCAACCTTTATTAATGGCTTTTCAGTGTATGACTTTTCAGTCAATGACCTTTTGGTCCAATAAGGTGAGATCTCCCAGTGTCTTGATCAGAGATCACTGGTGTCACCACGGGCTCCGGAACACCCCAATCTCATCTACTGCAGTAGGAATAGTCATTTCATTCATTTCATTTAATTCAATTCATAATGAGTTCGGAAACCACTAGGTAGTGCCAGACCTTTTAACACATTCATATCACTCTTATTCTAAGACTAAACCAATCTTCTAACCAACCATTGCGTGTAACTTTGGCTATCAATGCAAGGATTACTATAGATGATATTACTTTAAGTAGAGTATGCATTATGCATTAGATAACCTCTGCTAACACTTATGAACGTATTGATGACCACATAAGCGATCCTCGTTTTCGCAAAAATCCAAAACTCACATCCGAAATTTCCACTTTACTACTAATGTATGTTTCTGTATCAGGTTCGCTCGAGCGAGTAAGGTTCGCTCGAGCGGACACCTCACAGAATGATGGTCGCTCGACCGCACTTTAATGTTCGCTCGAGCGACCGGTCCAGGACGAGTTTTCTCTGAAACAGAGCCTTGGTCGCTCGAGCGACCCCCTGTTCGCTCGAGCGAACTGTCCAGAACTCAACTCCGAAAATCTGATTCCTTCTCTCTTCTTTCTCACTCATTTCTCCCTTATTCCTCCACAACCTGCAAGCATAATGGGACCTCCTGTCCCCTACACACACCATCCATTTCCAATTAATCTAACAATTCATACATAATCAAATTAGGGTTTTAAAACCCATAATGCACCCTAATCACCATTTCTTTCTATCAAAGTCCACAAACTACCTCAACAAGCATAAGTACATGTATAACTTGCCTCAAATGAAGCTTTGCTTGCCACAAACCCTTGTTTAGCTTGGTTTGGAGATGAACTCCCTTCCTTTGAAGCTTTTAAGTCAAAGAAGAACTTTAAGAAGATGAGAAAGAAGTTGAAGAAGATGAACTCCTTCACTGGAATCAATTCAATTCACTCTTGATGATGAAACAACAAAAGAATTGGAAGAAGAAAGAAGAGATGGATGAGAGAAATGAGATGTTGCCTAGGGTTTGAGATGGATTCATTCATTTAGGTTATATAAGTGTGCATTTTGCAGTTAAGTCCATTAATTCCCTTTTATTCCAATTCAAGTCAAATGATGGTCCATTTAATCCGATATGCATCGAATCAATTCAAGTCTTATAGGAAAGTTATCGTACTCGTCGAGATACACATGCGGGTATATCCGTATTTATACACAAGTCCTTCATTTGCTTGTTTAAGCTCTATTTCGATTCAATTTAGTTCTTAATCTTGTCTAACACTTCATTAAGCCTAAATTAGGATAACTCAACTTCATTTGGTGATAAATCACCATTAAGTCATTTAAACCGGCTTAATTAGTCTTAAGTTCCATTAATTAGAGTTAATTGGGATTAACTCGGGACGAAGCCTAACAGGGGACCGCCCAAATCAAAGGTCACAAAAGCATGGGTTTTGCTGTTAGTTTTCTGCACATCATATATATTATTTTTTTTTGTATGGTTCCTCTCGTAGGACTTAGGTTGCTTTACTATGTGATATTTCTATATCAGCTGCAAACTTTACAGAGTTTTGTGACAGATTCTAGGGTTGTGTAAGATCTGGTTTTGATTATTGTTGAGATCGGCATGGATTTTTTATTTTTATGTAGCTTTTTCTTTGGCTGTTTATGAGGTTTGGCATAGACTTATCGGAAAAAAGTGTATCTTCAAATGGTAGCAGATTGATGGATTCCATCCACCATTTCCAAGTCTCTTCAAGTCTCTAAGGTAGCGTTTGGT
Source organism: Cinnamomum chago (assembly GCA_038049695.1). Classification (NCBI taxonomy): domain Eukaryota; kingdom Viridiplantae; phylum Streptophyta; class Magnoliopsida; order Laurales; family Lauraceae; genus Cinnamomum; species Cinnamomum chago. Next base: position 39,140,886 of record CP142453.1, on the reverse strand, counting down.
TCGCTGGAATGGTTGTAGGCAGGAATGGAATGGAGATCGGAATGAGACTGGAATGGAATGAGGTAGGAATAGTCATTTCCATTCCAGCGTTTGGTACGTTGAGGAATCAATCCAGTAATAGAATTCTGATTCTTATTCCTGCGTTTGGTATGCTGGAATGATGCCTGGAATGGAATCAAATTTACATAAGATTGACCAAAATACCCTTGTTAGATTCTCCTGTCACGTTACATTGGTTGTGAAAAAGTTGGGGGTGGGCCCCACAATGGAATAGTGAAAAAGTTTACAATTTCTCAAAATAATATATTATTATATTATATTATAATATTTGGGGGTGGGCCCCACAATGGTGTAGTGAAAAAGTCTGCAATTTCTCATAATAATATATTATTATATTATATTATACTATTTGGGGGTGGGCCCCACAATGGTGTAGTGAAAAAGTTTGCATTATAATATTTGAGGTTGGGCCTCACAAAGGTGTAGTGAAAAAGTTTGCAATTTCTTATAATAATATATTATGATATTATATTATAATGTGGGGGTGGGCCCCACAATGGTGTAGTGAAAAAAGTTTGCAACTTTCCCTCTTTTATAATAATATAATAATAGTAGATAGTAGATATTCGGGAGTGGGCCCCACAATGGTGTAGTAAAAAAGTTTGCAGTATAATATTTTGGGGTGGGCCTCACAAAGGTATAGTGAAATTTTTTGTAATTTCTCAAAATAATATATTATTATATTATATTATAATATTTGGGGGTGGGGCCCCACAATGGTGTAGTGAAAAAGTTTGTATGAGATAGATAGATCATAAGGGTATAGATATTATATTATTATTATTATTGTAATATAATAATAATATATAATTATATTTTATATTATAATATTTTGGGTGGGCCCCACAGTGGTGTGGTGAAAAAACCATGCAACATTGTCTTTTTTATAATAGAGATAGATGTCAAGCAAGGGTATTTTGGTCTCAACAAAAAGTTAGAAAGGAATGGAATGGTCATTCCTTCCCATCCCCCATGGAATGATGATTCCCTCACATAAAGGAATGAGATTCCGGAGGTAATGGTCATTCTGCTACTTTTTGGCGAACCAAACGCTATAATGATTATTCCGTTGGAATGGTAATGATCATTCCATTCCGACCTTCATTATAGCAAACCAACGCTACGAAAGCTCATAGCGGCTTTTTGTTGCTTTCTCTGTATTTGGGTTGTAAAGTAGAAAGAAGAGCACGATTGAGGGGAGGAGGATTTTTAAGGTGATTCTTTTCTTCTTTCATTATGTTCTTCCGGTGAATGTTTTGCTTTCATATAATACAGAAGATTAATCCTTCTCTCTCTAACTTCTTAAAATGTGTTTTGTTTGGAAGAAAAAAAATGGGAGTTTTAAGGTAACATTTATTGAGTTTTCTGAAATATTTCTTGAGAATGGGAGTGATTTTGAGAATGCCTGTAGCGATATGTGTGGGGTGGAAATATTGGTGAAGGTGTTTGAGATGTTGTTCCCACTTCTTAGTCTTTTCATTTTTGGTGGATTTCGGGTTTCAGGTTTTGTGTTTCTGGCTGTTTGCTTGCAAATCATTATCTATGGAATTTGTGTTGTATTTGTGATGATGTGTTGTTGTTACTGTTGTAGATTGGTATGTATTTGTTACAAAGACAATCTGCCAATGCATTCTATGTTTCCATGAGCTCCATCTCTTTCTCTCTCTCTCTCTCTCTCTCTCTCTCTCTCTCTCTCTCTCTCTCTCTCTAATGTCTCGCAGGTGTCCATCAGAAACTGGAAAATTGCTACTTCATCTGATGATTTCCTGGTATGTGTAGCAGTTATCGTTTCTACTATTTGTCTTCCATCTCTTCTTCCAAAGTGTTATTCACTGCAAAATTATATCTGATTATTGTTTGTTGTCTTTTGTTCTTACATTGAATTGGTTTTCTAATGTTTTGTTTTGTTGTTTTTTGTTTTTTCCCCTCAAGAGGATCTCAGAAATCACTATGATTCTTTTATGATGATCCTGATACTTTTTTTTTTAATAGCCATGATGATCCTAATACTCTTCACTTGTTTTATTTATTTATCTTTTTTACTTGTATATTAGGATTTTGTTAGGTTTCCATGGCAAAATCAGTCAACCCAGAGTTCAAATGTTGTTACTGCTGGTCTTCCTGGTTCATCTGGTGGTTCTGCCAGCTCTGGCCTCTCTCGTGTTTATGGTTCAAGTTCTGGACAGCCAAACTTTAGCATCTACTCAACTGGATTGGTGAGTTATGAATAGAAACTAGAAGAAATTAAATAATGTTCACTAGAAATATGGCTATAAAGACAAAGGATAATAGAATTTTTTAAATTGCCTTATTGCTTGATCCCACATGTAAGCTAGGGTACACAAAATTTCTTTTAGAAAATTATATGTGCTAAATTATTATATAATGTTGTGTATGAATGAAACTGTTAAGACTTTTTAAAAACCTGTGCTTTTCAATCCCTTAACAATTTCTATAGATGAGAATGAACAGAGAACAACAGCTGAAGTAAAACAGAATCTCTGCATTTCCCATGTTGAAAAATTATGAGGTCTAGTTCATAACTAAGAGAGTTATCTGTAATAAATCTTGTACCAAAATTCAAAGGCCTGCTACAGTACAATCCATTCAAACCTTTTTTGCAGTCTGATTCTCTTTGTGGGTCACACAATGGACCATCACAAATCACTGTGTAGGGGTGGATGAATATTGACTACAGATTACCTCCTGATTTAATAGGCCAGTATGATTTAATCCAAAAAAAAAAAAAAAGTCTCTCTAATTAGGACCAAACATGGTCATTGCCAATAAGGGGTACCAAGTTAAGGGAGTTGGTTGGCATTACCATTAATTGGGAAGCTGGGCCCCACATAAGATCACAGGTGCAATTGGCTCATTCCATATGATTGTTTCTTTGGAATCAATAAGCAAATTGGACTTCAGCAAAAGTAATGGTTGTGTCTGTGTGGGGCCCAGATGCATCGTATCAACATGATCTTGGTGAATAAACAAGATGATAAAAAATATATTAACAAACCAAGAGGATGGTTGGCCCAAGATCTATGAATTTATGGCAGCCTAGCACCTGTGAATCTCCGAAGGATCTCTTTCAAAGGATACAACTTTAAGAGAAACATATTAATTATGAAACAACCTACCTATCCTAGATTGAAAATTAGATTCCACCATGACAAAACTTATTGAGGAAAAAAAAAGGCACTGCAGCTATTTTCACATATTGTGGCTTCAATTCCCTCATTTCGGATAGTGTAGAAATTGGGTTCAGTTATGTGGACTTCCCTTAGCCCTTTTCACATCGAAGAATCAACCATAATAAAATGCCAACAAGCATACCATCATACACTGAAGAATCCTGTGGCTGTTGCTCCAGCTGAATTATTGGATAATTCAGATGCTGTAGAGAGGAATGATGATCACACATGCCCGAAGCTGAAGCCTTTGCATGTCCGGGCAAGCTCTGATAGGGCAATGGTGTGGGATCAGTTGAAATCAAGCTCTTTCCAATATCTGGGCCCTTTTTTCTTTTAAACTCTTTCATGGTGGTCCTTTCCCCTCATTGCCAATGTGCCTTTTCTTGTATTGAATTTCAATGATATTGGTTTTATTGTATATTGAATGAAGAGATGATTGAGACTTTATTCATGTACAATTCGGCCAACTCTCTTCCAAAGGAGACAAGATCAGTGCCCCCTTGGCCAAATCAAGAGAACAGAGTGCTTGATCCAAAGAAATCTTAGAATATTGCAATTTTGTTGAGGGCGTTGAATGTGACTAAAGAGGAAGTTTGTGAAGCACTTTTAGATGGTGAGGAGTTTGTGCTGCTGTTGAAAATAAACTTTCATTGTGCATTTGTTCTTTTGTTTATTGCTTTCAAGGTTATGGAGTCTTTGTTGCTATTTTGAAAATTCACTTTCATTGCACATTTGTGCTCTTGTTTCTAGTTTTCCAGGAATTGTATGTGTGCATTGCTCCTACCGAGTCATATTTGCCTAACGGTGATTGACTTGGCTGTGCATTGAGCCTATGCTAATTGCAAGATTTTCTACAGTTCCTTTTGTTTTGAGTCACCTTACATGCATAGCTCTGTGTGAACTCTTTTTTGCTTAAATGATTGATGCAGAGAATGAAAGTCCGAGATCCGAACCCTTGGGGGGGGGGGGGGGGGGGGGGGGGGGGGGGGAATAGGGTGAGCTTCAAATTAGTGACCAATTATAGATTTCTTTAAATTAAATTACTCACTAGTGATGATTATCAAAATAAATGCGGAAGCTAAAAGCAATCACCACAAAGCATACACCATCATACAATGATTTATAGTAGTTTGGCCTCAATGCCTACATCCACTACCGGCTTGTGATCCAACACCCCACCGGATTTCCATTATTATGCTTTTCAATAGGGGTGGGGGGAAGGAATAGGGTGAGCTTCAAATTAGTGACCAATTATAGATTTCTTTATATTAAATTAGTCACTAGTGATGATTATCAAAATAAATGCGGAAGCTAAAAGCAATCGCCACAAAGCATGCACCATCACACAATGATTTATAGTGGTTCGACCTCAATGCCTACATCCACTACCGGCTTGTGATCCAACACACCACCGGATTTCCACTATCTATGCTTTTCAATAAGCTAAGCAATAACATTTTAATAGGCTAAGCAATAACCTTTACAATATGCTTTCCAAGGCTAAGCAATAACCTCTACATTATGCTTTTTTTAGGCTTAGCAATAACCTATACACTATGCTTTTCTAGGCTAAGCAATAACCTATGCAACCTGAATGTTGATTCTCTCTTTCAGTAGTGTCTAGAATACACTTGATGGAGATACAGTTTAAGCTCAATTACAATGCCTCTTGATTAGGCGGATATGAAAGTGAAAATCTAATTCACACGCACACACTATGAATGCAAAGATGAATGCACAATGTGTATGTATGATGTCCTCAATCAATTTGAAAATGAATGCTCATAAATGTATGCCAAAGGCTTTTAAAAATTTTAGCTCATAAAAACATTTATGATTGATGAAAGAATGCTAATCACATGTTAAAAATAACTTGTAAAATATATACCTATGTATTCTAAACAAGTTGTGAAATTCTAAGAACAAAACATGTGATGCATAAGAGTTTCAATCAAATTAACAATGTAGCTCAATATATGTATGCTAAAAGCATTTGAAAGTGTAAAGCACAAAAATAGATTTGATTGAAGTGAATGAACAAATCACATGTAATTTAAAAACCAACTTGAAAATGATGTATATCAATGCTAAGCAAGTTGTGTGAAACTTTAAAACAAAATACATGTGATTCGCGAAGTTGTTGAATCCAAAACATAAAATAGATTTGAAAGTGATTTTCTTATGAAAAAAACAACAACTAAATATTCAACCAAGTATAGGAATCATGTTACATATAATTTCAAAGATGAGTCAAAAACATGATTCACTTAGATATACTAATTTGAGTTCTACTTGGTTTGAATCAAGGTGATGTATCCAAAACAATAAATCATTTCAACATATATATATATATATATATGTTAAGGACACAACAAATCATAGTTAACATGCCTAAAAAGATTTACTAATAATTTAAGCAAAGCATGAAAACATATGAAAATGAAAACTAAACTTATATAGATGATTTATTTATGATTCCAAGCTTTAGCTTCCCTTTTTTACCAACTAGCATCCCTTAGCTCATTCCCCTTTGTTTGGCCTCAAAACACCTTAAGGAGTATCCATTGGATCCTCACATTTGTCCTATGAATGATCCGTTTATATAGAAAAAACTGTCCAACGGCTCTATTGTCGGTCAGCCGACATCAAGTTCGGTCAACCGAACTCCCAACGGTCATAAAACGGCTAGTTTTGACGATTCTGGAACGCGAACGGAAGTGGGTTCGGTCAAGTGTCGGTCGACCGACATCACTGTAACAAAATTACTGTAGCACCAAAAAAGTTTTGCCTTCTTAAACGATTAAGTAAAATGCTACTCCAAAGTATTTTGCTAAAGGGAGTTCTGGGCAATAGAATCAAGCCTGGAAACATGTTTTAAATCAATCTAAGAGTTTCAACAACTTGAAACCTAAAATGCCTAAGTTTATTTGAAAGGTTTAAATTCATAGACATGCTTGATTCAAAAATATTCTTTTAAAAAATAAATGTATCCAAGTTTAAAATCAAAACTTGCATAAATGAATATTTCTACAAGTTTTAAAAACAATGCATGTGTAAATCAAGATTTCAAGTATTTCAAAATCAATGCATGTGTGAAAATTCGAACGATACTAAAATGATAATGCATCCATCAAATTGCAATATACAAAATCCCTAACAGAGAACTCTACAAAAATAACATTCAAGGGGCAATTCCAGTCGACCTTGGAAATTTGAAGAGCCTTTTTTTTTTTTTTTGCTGTCGGAGGGTTCCCAACCCTTTGGGCTGGACTAATCCCTCCGGGCCCAGAGGGAAGCCGGGTAAATCCCCTGTAGCCCTAGTGTGGTAGCGGAGTTTCGAACCCACAACCTCCGGGAACAAACCGTGGTCCTAGGCCAACTAAGCTACCCCGCCTGATCAGCTTGGACTTGTATAACAACAACCTTTCATAACAACAACCTTTCAGGAATTATACCTCCATCATTAGGGAAATTCAAGTCTCTAGTTTTCTTGTGAGTCACAGAACACACTTTATTCTGCCCTTCAGTTCTCATTTCTTTTGCTATTGACATATTATATCTGAGCTGTTTCCAGATTGTCCTCATCATTAAATTTATTATTTTAATCATTTTAAAAAAAAGTTCATTATTTCAAAATTAGGCACCAGGGTTGAGTGTCAGCAGCCTTCAACTTAGTGGCTTAAGGGGAAAAAGAAGAAAATGTGTCACACACCCATACTTTGGAGTTGCCTAGTAATTCGGCCAAATGATTGAGCCTATTCTAGTTTGGGCACTAGGTGTATTTTCTCGCACCTGCCCATCCACTGTCCACCTCTTGGCACTGTATTTTGAAGTTTCTTCACCAACACCTTTTCAAATGCTAATCTGTTACCTTGCTTTGATAGGCGGCTTAATGACAATAAATTAAATAGGCCAATCCCTAGGGGGTTGATTAACATTGCTAGCCTCAAAGTTCTGTAAGTTCAGGACTTCTGGTTTTGGTTTTGGTCTTGGTTTTGCTTTAGCACCTTGCTATACGTACATTTACAGGTATGTTCATGAAACATTTGTCTGTGTACACCAAGAGTGGGAGGTGCTTTGAAAGTTACAGCAACACTAAACTAATAGAGAACTCGTTCTTCTTGTATACCAACACTCTTATCTCTTTATTAAACTAAGTCTTAAAAGAAATTATGAATAGAGACCTTGTTCTTCTTGGATACCAACACAATGTTTAATAGTTTTTTTATAATTTTTTTATCTTCACTTATTAATATTCTTTTATACATTTTTATTCTCCCCGATAGTTAATTTTTCTGCCGCCTTGGTAACAATCAGGAGCCTTCACTGTTCTTATGTAGAAATTATGATGATGATACATGTTAGTTTCCGTCATGTTATTTCTTGTTGTTATGTATAGACGGTTTCAGTATTAAGGCTATATTACAAGTTCTACTAAAACACCTAGGCATCTGTAGGAACCCAATTGTCTCTGTTAGTCGCAAGAGTGCTGGTGTGTGTCATCTGGTCCTTTTCTCTTCTTCTAATTATTCAGAATTTTTTCCTTTGATCTTGTAGGTAGAACAAGATGAAACCAGAAGTTACCGAACACACAAGTTGGTTCACCAATAGCCAACTCTCCTCCTGGTATGTTGCTTCCTGATGAGCTTTTCCCAACTTGGCTTTTGCTGTTCTGTATTTAAGTTCTTAAGCCTATTGATGATGTCTTTTTCCCCCTTCTTTTTGTTGCATACTGAGCCTAATGATGGTGCATTGATGAGATGACAGGTAGTTGGGCACAATTTAACAGCTCGAGTGAAAATAGCTCATTTCAGCATGTGTCTTATGTGATTAGATTCTCTTCAAAAGAGAATCTGTGATTAGAGATGACATGTGTCTTCTTTGGTCATCTGGATAGCAGAGGATATGTGGAAAATCACTCAGTTTCAAGAAGCAAGCACGGGACCAAAGAGCATGTCAGCATTGCAGGCGCACATGTAATAGATGATGTTCTCTCATTATAACCATGACATGCCCAGCTGTATTGATCATACCAGACACGCTATTTGTTTTATGACCAACTATGGAAGACAGCCAACAGCCCCAGTCCTTCTTCCAAGAAAACTCTTTGATTTTTATTTCTTTTAGAAATGAACTGGATGAACCTTCTCAGGAAGTTGTGGGTTGATTTTGTATTATATATTTATGTATATCTAAACATTGTAAATTGTACATTTAAATTCAAGCTAGTATATTGATTTTTAAAATAAACTAAATGATGGTGTGCGATATTAATGTGTAGATGTGAATGCTACAATTTATGGGTTTTATTTTTATTTTTTATTTTTATTTAAAAAACTGAATTTAATGGAAAATAAAAAAATGACTGCGACATTATTTAAAAATAAATAAATTAGGGATGGTTGAAAACCGACATTTAATATAGAAAAACCGTTCCAATATCAAAATATGGAACGATTGTAAGCCCTTTCTGTCTCGGGACGAACTAATTGTTCCAAATATTAGAATTTGAAACGGATTTAGAAACTTTGGAAGTGTTTATAACCGTTCCAAAAAGGACCACGAAGTGTTCCAAATAATTAAATTAGGAAAGGTAAAGTAAAATCTGGCAGTGTTTGAAACCGTTTCAAAATTCATAATTTGGAACGGTTCTGAGAATATTGGAACGGTTTTAGACACTTCTAAAAATTTTCATTTGGAGCAGTTTAGAGCCGTTTCAATGGTTTAGGAACAGGGGGTTTAACAGCGGTTTTGGACCATTCCTATTTCTATTAGGAACGGTTTTCAACACTTCCAGTTCGCTGGTTTTGGTGTAGTGAATATGCATGCATTGATAACTAGTTCCAACCATAAACTTTGCATAAAATTTAATTGATCATAAAAATAAAGACAATAAACAAAAGTCCAAGAATTTAAATATGTGGTGAAAACAAGAAAAGTAAATGCGTGGTTTTAACAGAAACTTAAATGTGTGGAAGTGTATTCTTCTCTTTCAAAATGACGACCCAAAGGCCCTAAGAGCATGATTCAAATTACGACCCCGCTTACAAAAGAAACACCAACAAGACAAAAGAAACATAAAACAAGCACCAATAACCCAAGGACAAGAAAGAAAAATTGAAAAGAGTAGGAAACAATTTTACTAATATGCAAAGTCTAACATAAGATAATAATAAAAAAAAATGACAATTACATACTAGGATGAGAAGCCTCTTCTAGATGAAAAACCCAAGGGTGTAGTGTAATTTTCGGCCAAATCTCCTTGAGGACTTCAATGGAGAGAAAGGGAGAGGAAGAAGATGGAGTGTAATAGTAATTCTAGAGAGAGCTGATCTATTTTCCCATGAGAGGAGAGGGATGCTTGTGCCTTCAATTTATAGATTTTTGCTCTCTTTGTTTCCTTATTTGTTCCAAGTTTGTAGCATGCAATCTTCTTTGTATAGCAAGTCCCTTCCTTGGCCAACAAGTCTTCAAAGAAATAATGAGGTTAGTGAGAGATTTTTGCTGCTTTCCATGTGCAAAATTGCAATCCCGAGTGGAAATTATAGCACAGACTTCTAGAGGCTATATTGTCCTCGATTTAGTTCCGATTGACACAATCTTGGGTTCTAAAGATATCTACTTTGAAAGTGCTTTCCAACAGTGTATGGATTGCACCCATCCGACAGTTGGATTAAGAGTTATGACCATTTTAATCTTGCTGCCCCTGAAAAATCTGAGAATACTTGTACACGTATGGAATGTTAGTCGTGCAATGGGGTGTGTGGGATCCATGTGGACGTCCAAAGGGATCTTGTGATCTTTCTTTCATTGTTTCTTTACTCCCCTTCTATCTTTGGTTTGTTTCCAAGCTTCTTTGATTGATTAGTCAACTCTTCTAGCACACTTTCCCTTCTTGAATTCCTTTCTTGATATTTGAGTTTTCAAACTTAGTAAGAATTAGATTTTACCAAATCTGAAGTTTCATTTCTTGATCTTGAAATCACGAATCTAGCTTTCTATTGTTGACTTTTCAAACTCTAAAAAAATACCAAGATATGTGGGTCCACCATGAAAGATGTCTTACTCTCATCTCTCTCAAATTTCACCAATGTGGGTCCCATTCTTGATTTCTTCTATGCAAATTAAAACAAATGGATTCAAGAATAATTATATGTAAGGAATTTAAATGGATGATGCATGGGACCCTACTTGATGCACTCAAAATAACCGACTTTCCAAAAATAAATCTCCAAAAATGGCAGGTTTAATGAATTTATGCAAAAAGTGTGATTTTTTAGCAAATTACGCATGAATGCACTACAATGGACCCTAAACGCATAAAAGCATGATTTGACACTTAATAAAGCTCTTTAATATCAATAAGCCCTTAAAATGATCCAAAATGTGTATGAAAATGTGTGTTTTTCAGGACTCATCATGTAGAATTCCTCTCCCTTTCACCGCTTTAGCTTTAGCTAATGAAGTGAACTAAAAGCTAATCTTTTCAGTGGAAACACATGCACAGATGAGCTGATCTAATTAGTTTCAGCCATGCATGCTAGCTTCAATTGAAAACAACTCACACTCGACTTTCGGTTTTAAAAATCAAGCTTTTCTATAGTACGATTATTTATGCAAGTATCCTTATTTAGCTATGGTTGATATTGCCAATTTGGTTCACTGGAAGCTCTCTAAACTCTTTCAGTAACCTAAATCTATGTAGATTTAACTCCTTTGGAACAAATCTCTAGCTCTAATATGATTCTTAGCCCTTTGATCTCACAAATTGGCACATCCATTTTTCTTCCATATGCACAATTGTGGTTCATATACATTCCTCATCATTGACGTCCTTAAATTGCATATTGTTTTCAAACAATTTGCAATTTGGTTCCCAAGTTTCTCTTGTAAAATTCTGTAGGTCCTTAAATCTATTAGTAGAGCCCACGAATCCAAGTAACAAAAAACATTGTGGCACTCTATCATCAAGTATAGTCCAAATCTTTCCACTAAAAAAAAGTATAAAACAAATTGTCACAGTCCTGCCCAACTCAGCATGAAATTGTCTGTTTTGGGCCACATGCACGCGTGGACTTCCCAGGAGGTCACTCATCCTAGTACTGCTCTCGCCCGAGCACGCTTAACTCCAAGTGTAGTTCATTCCACTCAAAAAAAATTTCACTAAAAAAAGTAGTATAGTCCAAACTGTCGCAAACCCGCCCAACTCAGCATAAAATTGTTTGCTTTGGCCCACTTGCTCGCGCGGACTTTCCACTCCCGCTCGAGCACATTAACTCTAGAGTACTTATTGTTTTCGGGGCCGCACAATTTTAAAAGGCTTCACGTTGAATTAAAACAGAGTTTGACAGGATTAGGACTTGGATATTTCCGATGCGGGTTAGCGGAGACTCATCGTTTGAAGCTCATAGTTGACATGCTATGCCCCGCAGTTAAAAGTGCCCCTCGAACCAAATTCTCACACAAGCCTAACTACAATTGAAGTTGTCCCACCTTGTGATTGATCACTTAAAAAAGGATTTTACTTTAGTTTTATTGCAGTCACATGCTTTAGACGTGATCTATCTGTTGGTGAGACCAACTCTGATTACATTGAGATTTGGCCCCATTAGCATCAGGAAGAAGGACAACTATGTTGAGTAGTTTGGAGTTTGGAATGGATCTTAGTGATGGATCTTCTTTTTAGTGTGCACTCGAAAGTGAATCAGATGAATCCACCCTAATGGTTTTTTGAATTAAGTCAAGTTATGAATAGTGAAATGAGGACTTAAATGCAAAATGGAGGAACTGAGAATTGGGTACCTACGGTGTGCTTCACTGAATGAACATGATCATGCAAAACTCACCTTCCTTTGGCCCTCTTATCTCTGAAATCAAGCAAATTAGAGTTTTTGCCGTTGTTATCTAGATTGTTATGCCAATTAACTAGAGATTCCTAGAACAGTCAGGCAAATTTGTTCTACGTAGTTTCATTACTACTATCATTTTGTAAGGCCAGGCAAAATTGGTATTGAGTTGGTTGTAGTATTTTTATCAGTAGCAGGCGAGGAATCCGCAGATTTGAGGATTCCTCTCTGCCCTAAGAACATGACTTTCGTCACTGAGAATTTGTATAGATGAGGATTCCGTACATCACATTTTGGTAATAGGTAAAAAATTGGCAGACTTGAGGATTTCATACCATCTTTCCCTTTCAGTTAGGGATTTCCACATCCTATATGGGAGAGGTCAGACCCGAGAATCCTGAAAAATGAGGATCTCAATTGACCCAAATCCTTGAGGATTTACACTTGTCAAACATGAGTTTTTCCCGACTTTCTAAAAAAGAGAGTTTTTTGTCCAAGGATTTGGTTGCCAAATATGACCCAAAAAGCAAAATTAGGTTAAATGACCTAAAAACGCTCCAAGGATTGGATATATTGAGTCTATATGTTTTTAACTAGAAAATAATATATGTCTTGTACATAGAAGTAGACTATAAATGCATGAATTTGATTTGACCTAACTAGCATAGGCGAGATTAAGAAATATAGATTTAATTATCACTTGATAAAGATCACATTGGCCTATACATATCAATAATCAACGTAGAATATGACTGGCAATCCATTCACACTTGTGCCATATTGAGGAAAGGTCTCTGCGCCTTATTAAACTTCTAAAACAAAAGGTGCATTGAAGCTAAAATCATTGTAAATTTAAAAAATTGACAGGATTTGTATCGGCGAGTGCTCAAAAGCTAGAGTAAAATCAACATACATTAGTTCTAAATAGATGCACTAACATATTCATATTGGAGTCTTACACCCTTGTTACTACATCAATCACAACTAATTATGAGAAAGAGTTGTCATTTTGCAGAATATGATGTTTCCCATTAGAAAAATTATTCCTAGAACTCAAAAGGGAGAGAATAAGCAATAGAAATGAAGAAGTACCATTGCAAAAAAACACATGCAATTACCTCTATAGTCCTACTTGAAACATATGAATAAATTCACCATCCACTCAACTTGTGATTGTAGCACCCATTTTCAACTAGACTTAGAAAAGAAAAAAAGCCCACACGACCAACTCAGTCTTAATCCCTTCCTGAATCTTTCAAAAAAGAAAAAAGAAAAAGCCCAACAACAAAAAAGCAAAAAAAAAAAAAAAAAGCCAAACTAAATATCAATTCCAATTGAAAAAAGGGGAAATCCATCCTAAGTAAAATAAGGTAAATAAGAAATATCTAACCATATGTTGTCACATCCCGGACCCGAGAATTCCCCGATTAAGGTGGTTCTTGAGGTGTGACACATGTACTCGCACCTGTTCCGGACCAAGTTTGAATTCACAAAGGAGAAAATTCCACTTTTTCTGTGTGAGGGTTACTCACCGGCACTTGTCAATGAACGCTTATTTACGAAAGCATGTACAATATCAATATCAAAGCCATAAGCAATCCATTAACCAATCCATTACATAACAATTAGTCTTTAACAAAGCTAATAATTTAAACCTTCAATGCATTACTAAGTGCAAGATTAACTATCTAGTCTCAAGTCATAATTATCACTCTTGTACTTACCCTGACAGTCGAAGCTAACCATTAACCTTACCGATCAAATCTCTAATCTGAGAGCTATTATTTATACTCTTCGGTAGCCTAAATTCCTGTGACACCAAGTGTAGCACCATGAATACAACGATTCAACAATATATATGAGCAATTAAGATTAACACATGCTATTTCAAATTTGAATTATTGACAAAAGATCAAAAGATGTCAATTAATCATAAACTAGGCACATCGTGCAATAAGAGTAATTCATGCTTAATTGAATCAAAGATCAAATACATATATACTTTCATTCTAGTTGGTTACTACATAAGCTAATCATTCCTCCCTTTTGAGAGGGAATCGTGTTGGGATATCACCGGCAGCCTGGCCAAAGGTCCTCCTGGCTATCCAGATTCTAGAGTTCCGGTGCTCTAGATTATTTACTGCGCAGTGACGTTCAATTCTAAACCGAAATTCAATCCCGTCGAGTATCGTCCGGTCAAAGCTCAGCAGTGCCAATTCATTCGATTCAATCAATAGAACTTGAATAAGACTCTTACACTCAATTCATTCAAATCTTTGAGATTCCATTATATTCATTCATTTCATTTCAAATCATTTCAATCAATCTGGTTATATTTACTCAATCCGCTATTTACATCAATGTACGATAGATTTGTAAGAAAATTTGCAATAATAATTGAGAAGTAATACGAATAATGCATAAAATAACTCTTGAGACATTAGAGGGCAATAATGAAGCCAATAACAATGTGCAATGTAATTTGATTAATAGAATCAAAGAGGTTTACTAGCCAAACCTAATCTTAGTACCCGCCGTCTCTAACCATCCATTTTGATGTAGTTTTAGGTGGGGATGTAAATGGGTCTTCGATTCTCCGATTACCCGAAGGTTTCGACCTGTTAAAAACCGGGTCTGAGTCCTTATTTAGGCCCCGATAAGTAAATGAGTCTAGATCCGATTCCACCTTAGTTCGAACCCATGGACCCGAGACCATGCATATTATCTTAATTTTCTAAAATCTCTTCTAAAAATCATGTTTTTTTTATATCATTCTCTACCTAGACCCGGACCCGGATCCAGACCTGTCCCATATATGGTTCTGATTCCGGTTCCGGAGCCAAGAAACCGGTTCTGAAATGGTTCCGGGTCTAGATCCGGTTCCACCTTCTCCTTAACGGTTCCGGTTCCGGTTCGACCATGGACCCTGACCGAAATTGACCCGTTTACAACCCTGATTTTAGGTAATTCAATGTGCATGCTACATTTTATTGGTGTCACTTTGTGTGTGTGCGTGGTACATCGAAATCCCTAAACCAATACCCATGGTAAAGTGCTAGACAAACGGATGGGCACATGAGATGATCTTAGCCCAAGATTTCTCATGTCTTACAATTTCCATCCGACTTAGTGAGTCGGTTAGGGGTTTCGTGTCTAGGGACCTACAATGTCAATCCTTTCACACCCTAAGAATCTTATTGGTTAAGTGTTTGTGTCACAATCATCCTCAGGGATTGATTATGAAGGGTTTAGTCCATGAGTTTCAATTTAAGGTCCAAACTCCAAACTAGGTTTAAAGTCTCTTTTCCCAAAAAAGATTGGGCCCGGTTCAATAGTCCACATATCAACTTCCACTCCCAATATTTGATCATTAGGATGTGTGGACCATTGGTTTCTACATTCCAAGAGCTTTCCAACGATATGTGGAACTCCAAAATCCGACGAGCGGATCAAAAGTTATGGTCGTCCGAAGTTTCCGGAAAATGTCTATAAGGGAGGCTAGCCGCCTATGGAGGTCGGCTAGCAGCCTGAATGCTTGCGTTTTCTTGCCTTTCTGGAATTCTAACCGTTGCCTGGGCTGCTAGCCGCCTGTTGACTACCCAAGTTGCTATCAAAATCCGAAATAGTTCTGTTTTTTAAGGAATTGAAAGTCTATTACATTCCAACTCTTTCCAATGCTTCTAAAACGTTTCTAAGATCATTATATAACCAATTTGCTCCTATGGTCCGATTCTTTTCCACACATTCAATTCATTCTTTGTTTATCCATTCAAAAGAACCCATTTTACATTATCAATCTAATTTAAAGGAAGGTTGAATTCTCATTCAAAGAATCATATTGTTCAATCAATGAATTAATTAGCATGCGTAAATCTAAGTTTCTCATTACTTGCCTTCTAATGGTGCTTTCCAAAGCTAATGCACCCTTCTTGACTCCATTCAACCAAAATCCCTAAATATGTTAACTCATGCAATTCCCTACAATGAAGATGAGAATGAATGAGCTCAATAGAGTGTGCATGTGACTCTTTAAGCTTCTAATTAATAACTCAAAGCAAGATGAAGTTGTATAGAGGCATAGCTTACCAAAAGAAATGGCTATGGTGGAGATGTGATGAAGAGAGCTTGAAGAAGATGAGTATCACTTTCTAATTTCTCAAATCCAACATGCATGACTTTCCATGGCTTCTAATTAGTCATTCAAGAGGAAGAAAGGTGATTTGGGAGAAGTCCTTCTCAATGGCTGGATGGTGGATGGGTTTTATAAAATGGAACTTTTGGTTCCTTTGCATGCAAGTCCCACTCAAAGGAAGAAATTCGATAGAAGGGCTTTGGGTGAGAAATGGGCTTGGATATGGGTCAAGATGGGTCTATTGAGGAGTGGGCTCCACCCTAAGGGGAATATTAAAAAGTATTTCCGCTGCCTCTACTAAGCCTTGAGGTTTTGGTAGGAATGGTTAGTTAAAAAATTTTAAGATAGTACCAGTCGTGAGTTTGAATCTTAGGAGGAACGACTCGGTGCAAAAAGAAAAATAGTGTGTTGCCAAAATTGCTTTGGTCAGGTTCCACCTAAGGGGAGTATTGAGGAGTGGGCTCCACCCAAAAGAGAATATTAAAAAGTATTTCTACTAAACCCTTGAGGTTTTGGTAGGAATGGTTAGCTAAAAAGATTTAAGAGGGTCCACTGGCATAAATCCTCATGCATTGCTTGAGGTTTTGGTAGGAATGGTTAGCTAAAAAGATTTAAGAGGGTCCACTGGCATAAATCCTCATGCATTTACAACATTATCAAGTGTAGATTTTCCAAATCCTTAGGAAAAGCTTGTAAAGAGAGCATGAAACTAGGGGTCATTTATTTGTATTCGATCTTTTTTATAGATGTAAATGATGCACGTACGTGTGTAATGGTTAAGGATCATCATGTTTGTTTGTACATGTGGTGCGTAAATGATGAATGAAAATGGTGTGTAAATGAGGTCATTTTCAAACCAATATTCTTATACCTAAATAGGTGCGTAACTCTTTTACATCTCTCACTTGCAAAGAGAAGCTAGTACATGCTTTACATAGTGATTGCATTGTTATGCAATAATCACGGGATCGATTACCATCCACCACTTATATTTTTTTTATTCATGTGATCCTCGCATTTGAGATTCGCAATTGTTCAATTTGTTTATCAAACTAATAAACCCCAAAACCTTTAAGCTAGTTATTTAATCTTCATAACTTTTGAGTAATTTGTGAAAACATCCAAAAAATTCCTAATCTATAGATCTATTTTTCTACACTTTTGTTACACCCCAACCCAACTTAATCGTCATTAGTGTTAATTAATGAGGATTTAACTTAATTAATTCTGCTTAGTTGTAAATCATCGAACTTAGTACTCATTAGTCTTTTTTTTTAGACCGGGTTAATTGAGTCTAGAGTCTTGAATATAGGAGTGGAGTAGAGTTGACTCACTTGGGTAGAGGCGAGGACTTTTTAGTAATTATAGATTTTCATATTTTGTATCATTTTCACGTCATCTTGGTGTCATCGCGTGTATCTCGTTGAGCACGTCAATTTTCGTATTCAGCTTCACTTCATTTGATCACTCGTTGAAGAAGTGGGCCATCGTTTCACTTAAAATGGAAATACATAAATGTAGTGGACTTTTTGCGAAAATTCCCATCCTTATCATTTTAAACAACTCCATCCCCTTTCACCCCATTCGGCTGGTGCATGTGGAATGTGGAGAGAGTGAGTGAGAGAACCCTTCCTCCCTTTTTCCTTTCAATTTCTCTTGCTTTCTCCAAGTACTTTAATAATTGTACAAGTGAAGGCAAGTGTGGAGGTCTTCTTCTTCATCTTATTCATCATCTTCATCTCTTGTTTCCAAGAACCCATTTCTTCTCCAACTCCAAATTTCGGATTCCTTGTCAAGGTAAGAATCAAACCCATTCTTGGTGGTATTTTTGAGTTGAAATGGAATTAAGAGACTCTTGAGTAGTCTTTCATAGCATTCATTGCATTTTTTTCATTTGGATTTGTGGTTAGGGTTTGTTATTTGGGGGTTTTGGATCTTTTGAGCAAAAGTTAGAGATAAAGCTTGGAAATCCTAATTTGAGGCAAGTATAAGCTTTGATTAAGAACACATGTTGTTTACTTCTTTGATTGTGTATTAAATCCTATTCTCTTTCTCTTTTACTGTGATTAGCCTCTTGGTTTGGATTTTTGTGGGTTTGTTTAGTGATGGTGAAGAGTAGATTGGTTGGAATGGGTGGTGTAGTAGTATATAAAAATAAAACAACACCAAACACCAATTGCAAGTATGCAGGTAGAATTGGAATTGTATATGTGTAAATGTAAATGTTGCCTGTGAAATGAGTAATGGTGGAATAGTGCAAATGGAGAAATGATTGGGTGGAATAGTGCATGAAAGGTGGAATGTGAAAAGTGAGTGCAGGTGGATTTTATATAGATGCATGTACAGATGGTGGATTAATTAATGCATGAACAAAGGAGAAATGCATGAAGTGCATGTGTATGCAGGTGGTGGATTAATGCATGTGCAAAAGAAATGCATGAAAGTATATGTGTGTTCAGGTGGGAAGGATGAATGGAGGAGTGAAGGAACTATAAACAGAGGAGGGAGGGGTGCAGAACCAGCACCCAGTTTTGAACTGGGCGTGCAGAAACTCTGCCTGGCAGTGAGCGGGCCTGGCCAGGGCCCAAGTTACATTTTCAGGGCCGATTTCAGGCCCATCTCTGGGCTAGTTTCAGGTCCACTTCTGGCCCAAATTTTTTTGACAAAAATGGCTTCTTTTGCACACTAAAAGTTGATGAATACCTTTGGCTTGTATATTTATGAAACCAATTAGGGTCTTGGACTCCAAGGGGTTTATAGGGCCCTAGAAAATGGCACCTTTGACGAGATCAACAGACCAACGGTAGTTAACCATGTGAGAAATCATCGAGGCTAAGATCATCTCATGTGAAATTTTATCTTTTGTCTAACACATTGTCATGGATGAAGCTTGGAAAACCGGTATACTACATTATACAATGTGGCACCAAATTAAAGATAGTTATACACCGGATCTCCAAACTTCATCGTATGAGAATGTGAAGGATGAGAGTCTAGTAAATGACCCTTGATTCTTCTTAATCAATGCATGTGCATATTGAGATTTATTTTCCATTCAACTTCCAAAACTCTACAGAAAGATTTATATGCATAAATTATTTTGTTTCTATATTCATTATACTTGTACGGTTATACGATATTCAATTGAAATTCGAGATGAGTAAGTTTATTTGTGAAATATTCTGAATATTAATGATTTGATTCGATTCAAGTAAAAACCATCTTACTCATGTGTGTATTTATTCGATTCGATTGGTCTGGTACTACTGAGCTTCGACCTCATGATACCCGACGGGGTTAAATTTGATTTAGTTATTTGAGATCACTGCAGTAGATCATTTGGAGCACCGGAACTCCAGAACCGAGTAGCCAACTAGCCTTTGGCCGGGCTGCTGGTGACATCCCAACTAGATTCGCTCTCTCTTTGAGAGGATGAGCTTAATGTGGTAGCCAACTAGTGTATTTTATTCCCCATTGATTCGTAAGGCATGAATTATTTAATTTTAGCACAATTGCATAGTTATTACTTGATGTTGACATCTTTTAATCAATTGTCTATAAATTCAATTTGTTACATCATGTAATTCATTATTAATGCATATACTTGCCGAATCGTCGTATTCATGATGCTATTTTTGGTGTCACAGACGCAGGTGCAGCTTCTTGTCCTGAGGAGGCCCAGGAGGAAGAGGAGGTTACCCCAGAGGTACCTTCAAGTCTAGAAGAGTGGCCAGAACAGGGGCCTGCTTAGAAATTCTCTTCGGAGCGCGTGAACATATCTTTTGAGAGCCTCATTAGGGTGTGACTAACCCCTTTTTGTGTGTGTCACACTTAGACTTCAATTATTCTTTTGTTTATACTTTTGATAGTGTTGTATAGGTTCTTTTATGCATCCTCTTTTGTAAAAGTAATGTTTCTACTTGTATAATTCTTTTGTGTCAAACTTGAACAACTATTTAGACTAAATGGACTATGATACCTGATGTCTGAATTACAGCTTCCGTTATGATTAATTGCTATTGATATGTATGGTGAGTTTGACTCACATGTGGAAAAAGTTTTTTTTATCTCCTTTGTGTGTTGTATTTGGCTCGAGACAGATACAACATCACAGGAGTACGTGTGCCACACCTCGGGGATTACCCTAGGCCAGGGTGATTCGGGACCGAGATGTGACAACTTTCATGGCCCCCGATTTTTTATATGAACCGTTCAATATTCTCATACTTATAATAAGCATCTCTACTTTATGAGTATTGAGAAATTTGTGAACAACAACTAAAACATTCAGAACATCTAAAGTTGTTGGATGTACTTATTTACTTAAGTGAAAATGATTATTTTGACAAACATATGAATGAGATTTGCATATGTAACATTTATATATATAAATCTCATTTTGCTAAAAAGCTAACAACCCTTCAGCAATATTAAAAAAATAAGAAAAAATGAGATTCAATATCACAATGTTAGACATAAATGTCATATCAAGGCTTTGGTATCTGTGAGTGCAAATTCATATCCCCTCTCCTCTCACATGTCCATATGTGCATCTGTATCTAGGTTGATTTAATTGAGTTTTAGATTTGGCTTGTATTGTATGATTATCATAACCTAAGCATCTTCATAGAAGGCCTAGCAAATAAGCTAGCTCAGTTGCTTAATAACAAATAGATAGAACATGGTAATTGGGGGAACTATGATCCAACAACATCAAGATACAAATGAAAGTTGACCAGAAAAAAAAAAAAAAAAAAAAAAACAAAACAAAACAATCACAACAGACCCGAAACCACCATTCGAAAAAAGAAAAATCACACAACATTAACCCTAAAATGTATATATAAGCATGTAAGATCAAAGCAAGAAAGATTCATTTCACATCTGTCACTGCAACATGCAAATAACACATAAAGAGCTGCCTTAAAAAAAAAAAAGAACAAAAAAAAAAGAAGAGACAACAACGCATCCAAAAGCAAAATGAAGGCAAAAGTACCATGTAGGCGAAAGCCAAAAAATTGTATTGTATGGCTATCAGTTTGGAATTATAAAATGTTTAAACTGAATATATATTATGGTGCAGGAGAAAATCATAGGCAGTGCCTAAATTTGTATCAAACCTTTTCCAAACAACATTGTAATAAGAGTCTGGGTCCTGACAGGGTTTACCTAGGGGTGTAAATTGGGTCGTGCCGGTTGCCGCGCCATGCTTAGGTTGGTTAGGGGTTGGCCCAACACGGCCCAAGACATGGCTTAGGTCGTGCCGTGCTGGGCCGTGTCGCCCACGGACCGGCCCACATGCCTTTCCTAATTTTTTTTTAATTTTTTAATATAAATTAAAAGAGATTTTATGTACTTTTAATTTGAAATAAAGTTGAAACTATTAAAATAAATGCATAAATATTGAACTGAATTTATAAATGAAAAATAAAATTTTAATTATTTTAAATTTTAAATTTTATTTATATGAAAAATCATCCTTTTTTATATAAAATTTTGTGTCAGGTTGTGTCGTTGGCACGAGCGCTAACGCTAGGTCACGAGTTCAAACTCCGGGGAGACGTTATTCCTGCAAGTCATCTGGGCGTCCCAATTGATGGGAGGTGTTAAGTATATTAGTTTTCCGCTTTCTAATAGCTTAAGGAGACCATACAACATCTACTCTGACTATCTTATCCAAGAATGATGGGTCAATATTAAAGAAGACTCAATAGAAGCCCAGTCCACATCTCAACACTTTCATTTGTTAACAAGTGATCTTCAAAAGGCAGATTGTTAGCTTAAACAAGACCATTGTATTAGAGAAGGTTCCTCTTCAAGGGATGCATATTGCCACAGTTTAGGGATGTAAATGGGTCCCCGATTCTCCTATTACCTGAAGGTTCTGACCCATTAAAAACAATGTCTGGGGCCTTATTTAGGCACCGGTAAGTAAATGGGTCCGAGTCCGGTTCCATCTTGGTTTGGACCTGTGAACCCGAAACTTGACATATTATCTCAAATTTTGAAAATATCTCATAAAAACCATATTTTTTAAATATCATTCTCTATCTAGACCCTTACCCGGATCCAAACCCGTCCTATATATGTTTTTGGTTCCGGTTCCGGAGCCTAGAAACCGGTTCCAGATCCGGATCCGGTTCCACCTTTCCTTAATGGTCCCGGTTCCGAGTCCACCATGGACCCGGACGGGAACCGACCCATTTACAACCCTATCACAGTCAATATACTCAGTTATGAGTTCAGATATTCAAGAACTGGAGTTTTCAAAAGCGAAAGATAAAGATCCAACCGTTTATTTAATGACATTTCTCCCAAAACTAATCAAGGTTTGTGAATGGGAAGAAAAAGGAGATATATGTGCAATGTACAGTGACCCAGATCCAAATGGGAGATTTGAGTCGCTTGAAGTTATACTATTGATTATGCCAATAGTCTCATTGTTTCGTTTCTAAATGATGATCATTGTGATTATGTTTGAACTTCTGAAACAAAGAAGAAAAATGCCTTCGGATGATGTTGAAGGAGTTGGAAATATGAAAATTCAATTTCAATTATGTTGAACTTCTTTTTATTGGATTGAGTTTGGGGAAGAGAGGAAGAATGAATAAAATGAGGAGTTTATGCCTACTCAAGTGAGGGTTGCCATTACCATTCAACACAAAAAATGAAGGTCGATAGTGATCATCCAAAAAAATAATAAAAAGGTTAATTTTTCTGTATGAATTTTCTATTTGGAGCACCGGTCACGTAAAGTTATTATTATTATTTTTTAAAATCCTCAATTATATTTAGGGATTTTTACAAGAAAAGTGTTTCAGTACATGTATTCACCGGTTTTAACCACAAATACATGTAAACAACGGAATCAGTGTTCGTATATCATTTTTGGACACATTTACCCCCACATGTATCCAACGACATCGTCATCTTTATCACTCATTCCCGCCAACCATTCCCGTATATTACCTATCTTTGATAATCTCCCGCTCTGCATGTGTTCTCTCCTCCATCTTCTCACCTCGCTCTGGCCTGCTGCTGCTTTCCCTCTATTCACTGCTCTCTCTTGCCCTCTTCTTCTCCGGCCTCGCCCCTCCCTGTCAGACATATGCAATCAACGGTCAGGATTCAGAGGGCAACAACATCATATGAATATAAGGAGTGCACAGACGATGCATTGCTGACAATCCTTTAAGCTTGTCAACTTGTACGCTCAGGTTATGTAAACAATCTTTTGTATGCCATCTGTTATTTTATCCAGCACCCAATCTTTATCTCTTCCCATTCGGCTGTCTAGTGGTGGAGAAAAATATAAGTGGCTGCAATGAAAAAGACACCGAATGTCCAGTAGATGCATGCACAGAAAGGTAGTCTAAGTGGCTTTCTTCTCTGTTTTTTTTTTCCTCTAGTGTTTGGCAGCCAGCGATGCTGTATCGTCGCCGGAGTTGATGAAAAATCTTCTATAAGAAAGAGGGTTTTTCTAGCCAAGAAAGGTGAGAACCTGCAAAACATATCCATTGTGGGTTTCTCAACAAATCTAGACTGCTGAGTTGTGTCAGTTCCCTCTCTTGTTCTTGTTGCTCACAAAGTGTTTGAACAAATGTGTTATTGAGTTCTGTCAGTTATTTCTATCTTGTTCTTGTTCATTGCGTGTTGGGTTTTCAGCTGAAAACTGTGGGTGAGAATTATCTTGTTTTATGGCCATTCTTATTAGAACTTTACCCGCATTGAATGTTTCATTTGTTTATATTAAATGAAAAGCTTGATAACTGTATTGTGCAAAACTATAGTCTGCACGCCCATATGGCTTTTTAGGATGTTTCATTAACGGTGCCGAGCCTTCCACATTGCAAGGGAAAAAAACTCTAAAGATTTAGTCTTGCAATCTTGATGCCTCAAATATCAAACAGAATCTGCCAAATGTTGATTCAACCTGTATACATGGTACCCATTTTAGCATAAGTCTCAGTTAAGTAATTTGTTGTTTGGGTTATTGCCTTGCATATTAGTTGTTTGCATGATTTTGTGTTCTTTATCTGTCATGGCTTTAATCGAATTCGAAATACCCAATAGAAATATCGTCGTTCCCTGTTTTTTATGCCTCATTTCCCTGGTACTGACATCTCAATTGTAGGCCCTCAATATGTTGGGTGTTTTGAAAACATCGGTGGTTAATATGCTAAAACCATATGCGAAACTACTTAGCTTAGGTCTGTTTTGGGTTGCATTCAACTATAGTCTCATTACGCCATGCCGATCATCAAGTAAGTTTGGTTAACCTTCGTTTAGCAATTGCCATGCAGTAGTACAACCCAAAATGTCATTTGGAATGTCTCCCACTTATAATAACGACTATATAGCAACATTCACGAAAATTGACGTCCCACTAAAAATATTTCTTGGTTGATTTACCTATTTGGATATGGGCCTCGATTTGAACACCTCAACAGTTTATATGTTCTTATCAATTTCCCATGTTTAATTTGTTTAATATGACTGTATTGGGTCTGGAATGTATCCCTGCCTTTCTATGCGATAATAATTTCGTCCTAATGTTACATACTAACTTTCTATGCACCGCTGATTGATATTAATTTTAGATTGCATTGATTTTCATTATTTTGAAACTGATAAAGATATGGTTGGTATTTGAAATCATATTCTATACTAGTTTGTTGTTTTTTGTTAGGCTCCTTCTTGGTATGAGAGTATGTATGAGAACGAGTAATTAAGATCCGAATTGGGAATGTTTAAGTCAGACGAGTATATCATGATTGCTTTGTTAAGCTGTTAAAATGTTAGTGAATTCCTATGTGGTTCCATCGTAGCTTACTTGACAGATGCAGCAACAACCATAAGAAGCTTCATTGAAGTGGGTTATGGATTTTAGCCTTGTCGTCTACTATATCAGTTATCATCTCAACGAAAAAATTAAGATAGATCTAGATAATGGAACCAAATCAAATTCTCATAGATTTTTACATCCTTTAAAGTTTGGATACGAAGAGTTTGACAGATGTCGATTCCTATCTTCAATGGATGGGAATGGGTAAGAAGCCGTCAATTGTATTGATCGATCGAGCTTTAGAGATTTGATTGGTGAGCAAACAATGTCTAAGTCCGAACCCACCCCCCCCCCCCCCCCCCCCCCTCAAAAAGAAAAATAAACACTCGTCTATATCAATTATTGGTTCCTCCCTGAATCCAGTGACATTCGTTTTTTGTCAGCGAGTTACTATTGGCACCTATTGCCTAGTTAGTAATATGAGATTTCATGTTTTTTGGGTAACATATAAGTTACAAAAATACGGCAAGAGTGCAGGATCAAACGTAAAAGAACAAAATACCAATAAATAATGATCGATGATCAGATTGTCATGCTAAATGAAGTTGAAATGGACCTGTGTGAAGTTTGTCATTCTTACCCATTGTTTATGCGGCTGATTCTACATTTATGGGCGCTTTCTTCCATGGTGCATAGAATTGGTGCAGAACTTATAAATTACTGAAACAATATCGTCATTAGAAATTACCCAAAATACTGTACCTTGACTTAAATCGTGCTTCCCCCTCATATTTTATGCATCTCAATATAAACCACCAGCATCTTACCTTTTATGGACACCAAAAAATGGATGATATAGATGAAATTATGGTTACGATATCGTTATGAAATAATAATATCCTTTCGCAGTTCTACATAATTATATAAGATCTGACATGGAAATTTAGCTATTGGGGGGTCTTGTTTGTGAATTAGAGACTGTTTTTTTTTTTTTTTGGGTGATGAACTGACGAGTAGGGTGTGTAAAAATTGGAGAAGGACGTTTAGCATTTTGTTAGATGCTTATGAAATGATGAAAGATGCATCTAACAAGATATATAGTACACTTAATGATGGGGATAAGAAATATAGCATCTCTATGTTTGTTTTTCATGAATGTGTGTACGGCTTAGCCGTAGCATGCCTACTACCTATGGATAGCCTTGGTGATGGGAATACTCTGTTAGTAGTCCAGTGAGGAAGATCAGCTACCAAGACGTTGCCATATAACCTGAAAATGATCTGGTATGCCTTGGCACAGACTCATGCTGACTCTTTTTGATGTTTTCATCCAACCGGATTGTAGTGTAGTTTCTGTTTGTTTTGCTGCTTTATTAGGCCTTTAATAAGACTGCGTTATGTTGTCGATTATTGTGGATTTTTAATTTCTGTTTTGGGTCTTAATTCCAAATCTGTTTAAATTTTATATTTTTTCCTTTGTGTATTGCACCAAATAATTGTCATTAAACTTTTATGAGACGGATTTAACTACAGATGCACCAGAACACCCATTCCGGTGTTCGTATACGGAATCCACACGTCTCCTCCCATCCCCGTTCGAACGGTCAGCGTTCTTGTCTCTATCACCCACCCTTGAATCCACCGAAACACCCATTCCGATGTTTGTATACGGGATTCACACGCCTCCTCCCATCCCTGTACGAGCGATCAGCGTTTTTGTCTCTATCACCCACCCTTTAATCCACCGTCGTCATGTTCCATCTAGATGTTCATCTCCCGTGTGCTCCTCTCTCTTCCTATCTATATGCTTTCTTCCCTCACCCCTCTCTGCTGCCCTCTCCCTCTCTGCGTGCCTTGTCCCCTCCCTCCTCTCTCATTTCGTCTCGGCCGCCCTGCACGACATGAATTGAGTCTTCTCACTGTTCCCCTCTTCCTCTCCGTCTTCACCCAATCATTCAGTTCGGATCTATCATCTCTCACCGGCTACCATCGATGCTCCCTCGTCATGCATCCTTTAAAGAAAAATGGCCTGTACGATTTGATTGGCTTCTCATTCCAACCCAGGTGATAAATTGCTCAACCCATCTGTTTTTTTTTTTTTTGCTTTAACAATAGCATGGCAGTGCCCTTGATTGCCTTTTGTTGTTTTAAGTCTAATTTGGATTTCTAACGAGCGATGTATGGCCTTTTGATCACCCAGATCAAGATCTTCTGGATGCGGGCCTCGATCTCGTCATACATACAGTTTCTGGTATGCATCAATTTTCCCATATTCTGTTTCTTTAATATGATTTCACCTGGTTTGGACTATCTCCTTGCCTTTCTATGCGATTATAAGTTGTCCTTAATATAAGCTAAATAATGTAATAACAGTTTGCCAGGCATTGCTGTTCATTATTTTGAAACTTATAAACATATGAAAGGCAGTAGTAACCGATTTTTATGCGTGGTTATGCTCTTCCTTTGTATGATGTTATGTATGAGAATATGTATTCACTATTTTGAATGGAATGTTTTGAGATAGATGATTATAGTCTGTATTTTCTGGTTAGTTAAAATGATAGTTAATCTCTGCAATGTGTTTAATATATATTTCCTAGTCCAACAAAGAAGGGAGCTGTAGATACCCAGGTCCAAAATCAACTAGTTGGATATTTGTATATCCTTCACCTCTGTAGAGGAATTCTGTGTACTTGCATAATGACTTAGTGAATGAATGACAATGGGAATGAAAATGACGGTACTATAGATCGACCCTCCCAATATTAGTGAATCCGTGAGTCCTCACTAATTTGTGATCTCAAATTAAAGCCATCACTATTACGTTGGTGGACACCAAATTGATATAAAGAAAATAAATAGTATTGTAGCGAATTGGTCTTCATAATAAATTTTAATTATAGAGAAATTACTAATATTTTATGAAATGGTGATTCCAGAACAAAGCTGATCGACCTCATTTTCAAGTCCCTCCTCTTATGTTGTGGGAAACCAAAGTAAGAAGTATAACCAAATTCGCATGAGAAACAATATTCGTTATCGGTAAATTCTCAAAAATCCAAATCAAACGAGTCTATGAGTCCTTCTCACTAACTACGTTTCTCAATTTACAGCCATCTCTATTACGTTGTTGGACACCCAAATGCTATAAAGAAAAAAAAAATAACTGTAGCAGTTTTCGTTACCATAAAGAAAATTACCTCTCCATAATTACATCAAATGGTGATTCCTTCACATAGCTGATCCACCTCATTATGGATTCCATCTTCTTCTATTGTATAATACCAAATTCATAAGTAGATCAAAAAACTAACTGTCAAAATAAATCGTTATCGGTGAATTCTCAATATTCCAAATAAAGTGTTTCCGTGAGTCCTTCTAACTATCTATGCATCCATTTCAATATTGTAGCGATTCCGTTATCAAAAAGGAAAAGATTCATAGATATTAATTTACCTACCCAGGTTAGATGACAAGAAGCTTCCTTCACATATCTGATCCACCTCATTAAAGGGACCCTCCTCTTCACTTCTATGATGCCAATAATAAAAGTATAACAAAAAATGTATGCCAACAAAATTCCTTACCCGTCTGATTAGTTATAATCGAAGCCTATAAAGTCCGTGAGTCCTTCTCACTATCTACGTACCTCAGCTTACATCCCGCAATATTACGTTTTTGGACACCACATTTCAATTCTTACTAAGTTTGAAAACTATTGTAGTGGTTTCATTATCATAAAAAAAAAACACAAATCTAGGGAAATTACCTGCACAAATTTCATGAAACTGTGATTCCTTCACATAGTTGAACCACCTCATCATGGAGTCCCTCTTCGTGCTGCTGTACCATAGTGAATCAACTTTTGTTTCCCAATTCTGGGGATCTCAGTACAAATTCCCCATCATACTGATTGTGGATACCGAATTTGGATGGTGTACATTTAAATTTTGATAACGATATCGTTATTAAATTTAGCTTTCCCTCCACACACTCTAATACATTTAACCCTCTGCCCCATGAAGATTTGATTCCGTAAAATGCCAACTGTTGCAATGATACATATGTTATTGAGATACGACCTGTATCGTGTAATATCAACAATGAATCCTCGTACATTCCCAAGTTAGCACTGTTTTACAATTTACACATTCAATATCAATTGGTAAATGTTAGTTTTAATTTTTTTGATCCTTTCTTCCTTTTAAAATTAGCGGATTATTCCTCCTGTTTCATCATCTGGTGCACCTTTGCGTGGAGCCGCGTTGCGGTGGCTGCTTTGATTGAGTATTGTTTTCGCGCAGTTTAATATACCCAATTCATTTTGATGATCATTCTTGCAACACACCTTGCCAATGTGTCTGCCATGAGAGAATTAAATAGATAGCTAGCCGTTTCACTCTCAAGACCATGTGCTAATGGCAGGATGTCTGACCGTGATTTGCTTGTCATATTCCATTATGGTGGACAATTAGTATGGGATAATGGAAGTCCAGTATATAATGGAGGTAGCCCCAAGATGGCCTTCCTGAGGAGGTCCCTAACGTATTCAGAACTGGTCCAACAAATATGTGACCTCTCAATTATGAACATGCTTGGACACATCCCAATTATCCAATACCTTCATCAAAATGGTAAAGTATGCACTCTAGCTGCCATAAAAAACGATGACGATGTCGATGTGATGTTAAGAGCAGCTGCGGGGGATGGCAGTGCAATTTACCTGTACATCCAGCCAAGCTCGGACAATGGAGACGATCATCAATGGAGAGAACAAAGGTATTGTATGTTGAAACTTGTTTTTTTCAACAATAACATCTGATACTGAGCATCCTGAGTTTTTACTCCATGCAGGTTGGGATACGGCAAAGTTGTTCAGCAGATTAGTCCGCCATCAGTTCTTGGAAAAAGGTCATTGCTAAGTAGGGAAATAGCCATTCTATCCTAAAATACTCGCTAGTGGGGTGCTAAATCATCCGTTAATCTTCCGACATGCAGGGGTGCAACCGGAAAGGCTCTATACCGTCAAGAATGCGACAGTAGCATTCATTTGGTCGAGGATGCGAACTGGGATAAAACACTGCCCTCTCCTAAGTATGTCATTTCTTACTTCATACTGCTTATTGATACATGATTTTCTAAGTTTCCATATTTCCTGCCCTCGACTTGTTGATATGGTAAAATTCCTCACTATATATAATATTGAGTGTTATGCAATGTTTGTGACGATGAAGCTCATTATTCATGCAGGGTTAACCCAACGAAGAAAGTGTGGGGCTTGGAATCAAATACTAGGTCGGCCGTAAAAGATTCTATTCTGCAGCAGTCATATCCGTCTGTTGACCTCGGAGCCGATTTTGAATTGCCCTTTACAAAAGGAAGCTGCCATTGCATAGAGGAAGAAAATCCATCTGCAGATATCGATGCTGGTCTGGACATCGTCAGTGACAAAGAGCATAAGCTACATGTGGTTGATGAAAATCGAATCTTAGTGGAGGGATCTCCAGTTGCAGACCATCAGGCTGGTGTTAGGATTGACCACGACAATCCTGTAGCTTTGCAAATGGACAGATACAGTTGCATGGAGAGGGTCTACACAGTAGGAGTCGAGGAAAGCCCCCATGCAGACAGGTTTGGGGAGTTGGGGATTGACGCCGACACCCTTGAATTTCTGCGCGTGGCCACAGAAATGTGCATAGAAGGTCATGCAGCCGAGGGCCGGGGGTTCTCCACTCATAACGAAGATACAATGGAAAACATACATACTCAAGCCCCAGACAATACTTTCCCAGACACAACATCAAATGTCTCAGAAGCTGGCAGAGCCTCGTCATATCAAAGTGTAGGTGATACTGTTCAGTCAGAACCAGAACTGACTGAAGCGGGTAAAATTGCAGACCCCATGCAAGCGGCTGAAGATTTTATGTCCACGCCACCTCATGAAGATACACCACACGCAATGTGGAACGGCAGGGTGTTTAGTAACCGTGATGCTTTCAAAAGCACATTGGCCAAGTTTGCAATGTATACAAACTTCTGCTTGAAACCACTAAGGACCAATAGATTTGAAGTGACGGCAAGGTGTGGCCATCCTACATGTCCTTGGCGCATCCATGCGTCTATTGTGGAAGCTGGGCCTCAATTTCAAGTTAGGACCTACAACCCTGATCATAATTGTTCAGGACCAATGAACAGAGTAAAATATCCTCAGGCCACTTCAGGTTTGATTGCGGAATGGATCAAAGAAAGACTTAGAGTCCATCAAGACTACAGGCCAAAGGAAATCACGTCGGACTTTCATAGGGAATTTGGCGTACAAGTATCCTACAGGAAGGCACACCTCGCGAGGGAAATTGCGATGAAAAACATTCGCGGTTCATTTGAGGATTCATACAATATCCTATGTGATTACCGTTTAGAGCTGAAACGCACAAACCCTGGCACAGTGGACAATTTGTGGACCGAAGATGATCACTCCTTCCAAAGATACCATGTTTGTTTTGGGGCATGTGCTCGATCTTTCAAATCATCAATTAGGCCACTAATCGCCCTAGACGGGACACACCTCCGGGGTAAATACCCGGGATCATTACTAATTGCGGTCTGTCAGGATGGTGACCATGGGCTTTTTCCGCTAGCTTTTGGAATTGCGGAGTCCGA
Organism: Cinnamomum chago; assembly: GCA_038049695.1. Taxonomy (NCBI): domain Eukaryota; kingdom Viridiplantae; phylum Streptophyta; class Magnoliopsida; order Laurales; family Lauraceae; genus Cinnamomum; species Cinnamomum chago. Next base: position 39,109,212 of record CP142453.1, on the reverse strand, counting down.
GTGCTATGCGACTTGGTCATGGTTTTTAGCATGTCTGGACGAAACACTGGAACATGTTCACAATCTGACTATAGTGTCCGATCGAATGAAAGGACTTACCTCCGCATTGATGGACGTACTCCCAACCGCTAAACACTGTTACTGCTGCTGTCACATTTCACAAAATATCCAAGCGAAATTCAAAAACGATGGAATCGTAATGAAGTTCTGGTGCGCCGCGCGTTCAACTCGTGTATGTGAGTATGACAACTATATGGCAGAAATCAGATCAATTGATGTAGGTGCCCATGATTACATTAACGCGATTGGTCGCCAGCATTGGGCAAACGCATTCATCGAGGGACAACGTTACGACATGCTAACCACGAATATTGCAGAAAGCACAAATAGTTTGTTGAAGGATATCAGGGAGCTACCCATCACACAACAGATCGAGTCGATACGGGCTAAGCTGATGGATTTTTTTCAGAACCGGCGAGAAGAATCGCTGAACATGAAGACAAGATTCACTCCATATGTAGATAAGATAATTACCTGCGAGGCGGAAGCCTCACGGAGACTCCAATGTTGGCAAGCAGGGGAATATGAGTTTCAGGTGTTGTCGCCAGAGTACACGGATGTTGTGCATCTCGATAAAAGGTCATGCACTTGCCGCAAATGGGACCTCCTTGGCATTCCTTGTTCGCACGGCCTGTGTGCTATTAACCTCAAGCGATATGATCCGTATGACTTCTGTGCGCATTGGTTTTCCAATGACTGCTATTGCGCGACTTATAATGACGTCATCCATGCCACGCGCGACGTCAGGCAGTGGGATCCCAGAACTGACGAGATTGTGTTGCCACCGAGAGCCCGCAGACAGCCAGGAAGGCCGAAGAAATGTCGGATACGAACGGAGGACAGGATGAGGAAACAAGTTACATGCTCACATTGTAAGAAGCGTGGTCATAATAGACAGACATGTAGAGAGCCACCTCCGAGGGGATGAAGCTTACTACCCTCAATTTTTTGGTATTTCAATCTACAAAGTCTATACATGTATCTACAAATACACTGGCTTGGTGTACACAATTTTTTGTGTAAAGGGAGTAGGTTTTTCTTTATATTTAGGGTCTATCTCCCGATAGTTGTGGGGGAAGATAATGTGTATAAATTGATGTATAGCCTTAAATCCTTAGAACATTTTCCACATGTTAATTTGTAAATCTTTTGTATACTGGCACCATCCATATGGGTCATCTGTTATATCTCAATATTAATGATTACCATTGTCTATTGCCATTTTTTACATACCTCATCATACTGATATTCCTTATTTCTCCTCTTGGTTGTGTTACTACGGATATCAAAATCCTTGAGAGTAAAATGATTGGTTCTCTTGAACAAAAAATGCTATGAGTGTCCGGACACATTTACAACATGTTTCACACTGTGTGGTGTGTGAGTCAGACTTTGGATGTATTTCAAGTAGGAAGATTCATAATCTAACTGGTAACATGAAAGCAACATATGTCAATCTTATCTTATTATCATATTATTCATGAAAACCTTTTTTGGTCTCTTGTTCGTAATTTGCGGTGTCATACAGGCTGTAACGTCTAAAGAAACACGGTCATAGTTGCATTGATTTCAAATAACTAATGACGATCAGACAAATGGCATCAGCAGATTGTGATGTGAATACAGTGGACTTGGACGGAAAATAGAGGTCATGAAATGTTTTCTATGATTCTACCTTCCCATCCTCTTAGCTCAAAATACAGCGAATCATCGGACCTTTCAAGATTGCCAATCCGGTCATCTCAAACCATACGAGGCCATTTCAGTGGATTTCTGGTGATTTAAATATCTATTTGAATATTTGTGATTTTTTGAAACCACGAGCCAGCTTTATACTGACGAGTCATCATAATTTACATTCCCATTAAAACGGTCACCCAACGATAAAACCTTCAAGTGATTCCACTAATAAACAGCTGTGTAAAACACGAACTTGATGTAGTTCCGCTAAAGCGTAAAACATTACACAATGGAAAAAGGACATGACTAGAAATCTGGGACAATTGATAAGCGGAATTCATCACATCGAGAGTGAAATAATATAGCAAAAATGGGACAATTGATAGATGCACCAAGCTGGCTTCACCATGCCAGCAGCAAACGATTAATCTGCCCCCAGTAATATTTCAAGTAGGAAGATTCATAATCTAACTGGTTATATGAAAGCAACATATGTCGATTTTAACTTATTAAAATATTATCCATGAAAACCGTTTTTTGGTCTCTTGTTAGTAATTTGACGTGTCGTACGGGCTGTAACGTCTAATAACACAAGGTTCTGTTGCATGGATTGCAAATATATAATGGCGATCAGACAAATGGCATCTTTGAATGTGATGTGAATGCAGTGGACTTGGATGGAAACTAAAGGTCATGAAGTGTTACTATGGTTCTGATTGTAAGCCTTTCGACGTCACTTTAGTGTAACACATTCATATTAGTCTGACGAGTCAACTTTAGTCTGACGAGTCATCATAATTTACATTCATATTAAAATGGTCACCCAAAGATAAAACCTTCAATTGATTGACTAATAAACATGTGTGAAAAACATGATCTTGAGGTAGTTCCGCTAAATGTTGAAGCATTACACAATGGAAAAAGGACAGAATAAGAACAATCAAACTTTCACATGACCCCAGTGAGATTGCATATACGTTCAGGTGCATGAAAATGAGTAGAAATTAAAGTCAACTGATGATGGTGGACTAAAAGTCCATTGTGAGCCTTTCGGCGTCGAATGGACATAACACCAACAGCAGAAACTGGTCAATCAGTCGCGTTTCAAATGATCGAGGAGTTTGGCAAAACTCTGGCGCATCTCGTCGAACCCTTCATTAACTCGCATTTCCAAACGCGTGAGCCGCTGGTTCAACGCATGAACCGTCCCCTCATCTACGTGTTCATCTCCTGATGTTCCTGCATCCGAATCAGCAGCTACGAACTGGCCTGACCCTGGACGATCAGCTCCAGAGGGTCCAGCTACATCTCCCTCAACATCGCCATCCAACCCAACACTCGGAATGTGTGACCTGGACTTATCAAGGGTGTTGCGATCAATCTTCTGCTTTGGAATTATAATGTCTTCATTCGATTCGGGCAACTGTCCCATGTCATGAAGTATCTTTGATACGATCCCGGGGAATGGAAGAGCAGTATTATGAGGTGCAGTCTGTACCTTTGCCATTCCCCGAAACACCGCGAGAGGAATGTCAACTTTCCGTTGAGTCCCGATGCAGTATAGGAGATACCCATCCTCCTTCGTGACTCTTTTGCTGACTTTGGGGCTGACATTGTGACGGATGAAGATATTGAGCAATCGATAATCTTCGCTAAGCTTGTTCTGTGATATGTCACCGCCAATCCAGGCGATAGGTCTGCCGGTGATTTTCTTGGCTATCGTATTATAATTAATCCGACGGTTGCCCTCAATCGGGAAGTGTGCGCTTGCAACGCGAGGAATTTCTAGCACTTGACTTAGGATATCAGGTGTAATCTCAAGCTCATGTCCTCGAACATATGTCTTGAACGAGGTGTTTGACAGTTCATGCATGTTAGAGTAGAACTCTCTAACCCAATTGACCACTATCTGGTAGCCAAGGTCATACAGTGTCCACCACTCTCTCTCGCGCATCCACTCAGAAAAATCGAGGTCGTCCAGCTCATTGTACATGACAATTCTTTCCGGCACAACTGAACGATGCTGGAACTTGTGCATGTAGGCAATCTGTCCATCCTCACTTAGAAACCGAGACCGATCGTAGGAAGGCCGGGAGCAAGTTCTTTTCTTTTTTGGAGCCATACGAAGTAGCAGAACCTGCAACAAGAGAGGTTTTAGAACTGGCACAAGAAGGTTAAGTGACAGACAATATTTTGTAACCAACAATAGGATGAGAGCCATCGTAAGTATTGGAGTTATTCTGACTATTGCTGACAGTCTCATTTGCAATTCATATACAATGCTGACAATTTGGTAAAAGATGCACAATGCCGTTGTCATCGTCATGATCACGATCATCATACAGCTTTGTCTATCTATCTTGGGTCAGCTTAATTAGTTATACTACATGACTCATAAACAAGTCATTGACATAAATCCTATATTTCAAACAACATGTACAAGAAAGTGAGGTTTCCCTCTAGTGTGTGACATGAAATATAAAAGTGCAAATAAGGAAAGGAATGACGGTAATAAAGAAAGACATAAAGGTAAGACATTTCCAAACGGATTGTTTAATTTCTCAACCACATCCCCGTATGAAGCACAAAATGATATGGGTGTCCCCCATACTATATCTTGAAGGTGTTGTGTCATGTTAGTATAGAGTAGTCAATTCTTCATCAAGCAATCTTCAATTCCGTTGTCCTTGCAGCCTTGTCTCATCTAATAAGGGTCAGATGTGTGGGTTTTAATTTTCCACTCAATTTAATTTAAAATCATTTCCTTTGCAACACCACTACTTCATCCAATCTGTACAAATTTCCACCTTGCCTAGGCCCCTTTAGAGAGAGTGAGAGGGAGAGGGAGAAGAAGATTTCTTGATGAAAAAAATCTATGCAAAAATGGTACATACTAATAACACCTTATGTAAGATCAGAAAAAATATGGAAATTATGCCATTGACTATCAGAAGGCCATGTCTTTCAGCACCTGATGTAGCTAATATATCTCAAGGGATATTGAAAAAAGAGGCATCTCTATTTTTCACCATCTCTCAAGTCTTATTTGTGATGTATTTTTTTTAAATAAAAAATAAAAGACAAACTCCAAGGCATCTTGATCTCTCTGGAAGTCAAAGAAATTGCATTTATTTAATCTCCTTCCCTAGTAAGGGCCAATGCAATTGTAAGTTGATAAGAGAAAGGTAATCCTTAACGGCCAATCATCCAATCTGGCCGCACTTCTAAATCTTTTATTGGGACTGAATTATGGTTTGCGCTCAGAAAATTGAGATGATGGGTCGGTGGGACTTTAATTTTGAGTGTTCTTGACATCAATCATAAGAAAATTATAAACAAAAAAACTAATAAAGGATTGGTTATTAATAATATTTAATAATATCACGTATAGAATTATTTTTTACCTGTGATCATGGGAACACAGTCCTACACCTCCCAACAAAAGTTTAAAGATAATGGTACTGAGAGCTGAAATGATGGAAACAAAAAATAGATAAACCAAGCTGGTGAACATTCACGTCTTAAATTATATAAATTAATGACATGTTGTATAAATGAATAGGTTTTATATAGGTAGTTTGAGGATGCAAATGGGTAGTATTGAAGTTTGTATGATCATAATTATTCCAAAGTTATTCAATTTATTACGTTAATGTTTAGTTGTTTAATTCCCTTAAAAATTACATGTTTATTTCTAAAATTAAACATCTTAGATGAAACGTAAAAATGGCCAAAATATTTCCAATATGTAGGCAGACAAGAACTTGGGTCCGAAACATAGTTGCTAACTATGGGTCCAAATGCTATATGAAGAGTGCCTATTATGAAAAGGGTTCCATTATGGTGGTCTTCTCTTGCCCAGTGGTAATTATAGACTCTCATGTTGCCAAGTTTTACAATTTGAGAGGCATTAAGAATCTTTCAAATTTTTGACTAAAAGTTAATAGTGGAAAGTGATTCCACTAATGCTTGCAAAAGGAATAATAGGATCCCTCCCAAATCCCACATAGAAATGAGTAGAAAAAATAAACCCACAGACCATTAAGCAATCATCTTTGAACTACTTACCGTGCTTTTTTGTTGTTTGTTTTGAAAGATTTCTCATACAGGTTACATACCAGTAAACAGTAAGAAAATACATAAACACTGTAACACATAATCTTGATCGATAGGGATAAAATGTTCGTTGGGGTTTGAAAAGCCCTTGAGGGATCGACAGCTGTGGGGAAGAATGTATTGATGGGTTTGGGAAAAAATGGAAACAGTGTACACAAATATGTGGGAACATATTGGAGTATACATACCTTTTGTAAATGGTTGATTATGGCTCTGCAACTCTACTGGATGAAGAGGGGCGGACGAAGTCTCTGTCTTCTAGGGTTTTCTAGCAACTGTGAATGAGGGAGGGTAGAACTTACACGGTCTTTATCACTATGGAAGTCATACTGGATTCAAAGGCCCCAACTTAAGTTTGAGAACTTTGGGTTCGAACTCTCGGGCCCAAAGGATCGAACCTTCAGGCCCTCTGGCATTTGGCCCATTAATGTTAGATTTAGAAGGTTCGAACCCATGATTAAAAGGACCGAACCTTTGGGCCCTGTGTCATTTTGGCCCAGGCGCCTGCGATTATGAGGGTTCGAACCTTGCATTCCTCTGGAAAATGGCCCAGGGGTATTATGTTACGAGGGTTCGAACCCACACGAAGAGGGTTCGAACCTTGCATGCCTCTGGAAAATGGCCCAAGGGGTGCATGTTACGAGGGTTCGAACCCATCTGGGCAGGGTAGTAGAACCTTCTATCTCTCTGGAAAATGGCCCAAGGTATGCATGTTACGAGGGTTCGAACCCTCCTCCTTGGCACCCTCTGGAATCTGGCCTGAGTAGTGCATGTTTCAAGGGTTCGAACCCTCATGATGAGGGTTCGAACCTTGGCCCCCTCTGGAATTTGGCTTGAGTTGTGCCCCAAGGGTTTGAACCCTCATGAGGAGGGTTCGAACCTTGGCCCCCTCTGGAATTTGGCTTGAGTTGTGCCCCATTGGAGGGTTCGAACCCTCATGAGGAGGGTTCGAACCTTGGCCCCCTCTGGAATTTGGCTTGAGTTGTGCCCCATTGGAGGGTTCGAACCCTCATGAGGAGGGTTCGAACCTTGGCCCCCTCTGGAATTTGGCTTGAGTTGTGCCCCATTGGAGGGTTCGAACCCTCATGAGGAGGGTTCGAACCTTGGCCCCCTCTGGAATTTGGCCTGAGTAGTGCCACATACAAGGGTTCGATCCCTCATGCTGAGGGTTCGAACCTTGGTCCCCTCTGGAATTTGGCCTGAGTAGTGCCTCATTCAAGGGTTCGAACCTTGGTCCCCTCTGGAATTTGGCCCGAGGAGTGCATGTTTCAGGGGTTCGAACCCTCATGCTCGGTTCGAATCTTGGTCTCCTCTGGAATTTGGCCTGAGGAGTGATCTGTTTCAAGGGTTCGAACCTTGGTCCCTGCAGACTGGGTGTGGCCCGTTCTTGTGTGTGTAGCTTTTCATGTCCTCCCATGCGTATCCGGCAACCACGTAGGGGTGATCTATATATTGAGATGTCAATTTAATGGATATGGCCATCTTTGATTTTTTTTAAAAACAAATTTTGCTTCTTTTACAGAGACGATATCGCTACCAACACTCGTAGTTCTTCTTATCAGATTTGTTGCGCAGTAGGTCGTTTGCATTGTAGTCTTGATGTGATATTAATTAGTGGATGGTTCGAATGTTTTATTTCTGACGTTCTGATCATCTTCTTGTGTTACACAATTGGCATGGCTACCTTCGTCAACCACATGAATGCTGCAGACGCATAATACATAAAACTCGATGAGAGCACAAGAAGATGCACTAATCCATTACTTCAAACATGAACTAAAGGTTATATAACCCATAAGAGGTTGACAGAAAGTATATTATTTTCATTCACATAAAAAGTAAGGAACTCATTCTCGAGTAGTAAAAGAATATATTTCAATGTACATGACATTTTAGGCTTTTAGCCTTAAAGTAAAGTTCAAGATTTCAGCTAAACATTAGACAATCCAAGCCAAGGACTGAACAGATATAAACGACTTTCAGTCGCCTTCTCCTCCCTGGGGTCATATCCCAGTGTTCCTCTATGTAGCCTTCTTCGGAAATGGCATGGGCTTGATATCAGCAATTTCTTCGGTGTATCGCAGTATCCTCTCCTTTGGTGTATCGCAGAGCTTCAATCTATGTTCAAAGTCAACCATTTTCTGTAATAGACACACACCGCATCATTTTTTAGCTCTTTCAAACATGCACCCGGATTTATCTTCAATGCCGGATTCTTCAAATTTCAGCACCATTTCGTAGCTACCTACACACACCAGAAAATCCCAGTACAGTTTCAGACCAAAAAAAAGGCATTAACTAAACAGCGACAGTCATGCAAAATACAGCCTCCTTGATTTAAACCGACATAAATGCTAGGATAAAAAATCCTGATAAAAATTATATACCGAGTCAGAGATGTGTTATCAAAACGTAAGCAGTAAAACTACAATTAATCGAGTGTACACCTTTTAGTTACCTACAAAGCTCTTGTCCTCCCATTTATGGATTCTTGCAAAGCGATGACATTGAACCGGGATATATCATGAGGTGCACGGTAAGCATGCAGTTCATCGAGGGCCAAGAGTGTTCTGATTTATAATTTCATGCATGACGATATCGTTACAATTTTTGGTATATTTTCATTTTATATTGCTTCCTGGCAACTAGAATGGACATGACTCATTGACGAGACTAAAATACGATGGAAAAGGGTATTGATGTGATGATTTTACAACAACGATATCGTTACATACAGTCATACCGTCGTATTAATATTTTGTCACCAACTAAGTCCGTCGCAGCCCCGGGAAGTTGGTGATATCTCTGGAATGTTTGGTCCATATGTAGATAAAGGTTGTCATGGGATGGACTTGGAATTAGACATAATATAGTCTGAATGTCAAGAACTTGGGTCAGGGTGGACTATACGTAACCCAATGCACACAACAGTTGAGTGCGAGTTTTTGATAGGGAGCATTTTTAATGGGATATTCTCTTATCAGAAAATTGCCAAAAAATGCTGGTGTCGGTGTTGTGGAGTATTATGGAGCAGTTAAGTTCTTCAAACATAAAAAGCCTCACATCGACGTGGAGGGTTTAGATGGAGTAAAAATATTGAAGATTCTCCAAACACGAATCAGGTACAAGTTCATTCTATAATTCCCCCCCTTCTCAAGCATCGAAGGTTGTGTCAACTAGTGCTACCACATAGGAGTCACAGGGGCTTTATGCTGCGGTATATCTGGGACCGGAAGGATTATTCCAGCTCAAAAGGGTTTGGGAACCCTCATTTACCAAAAAAAGAAAAAAAAAACATCAATCAAACAGGACATAAAATAAAATGACTGATTGACTGGTCATGAACAAAATCATAAGATTAATAACGATTCTAAAGTTTTAAAAGCAGGGAAATGTATACAACCTGAACGTGCAATTTGAACTCTCATCCTTATCAAGGGCATTTCAAAGATTTCTAAATTCTATTCCTTCTGATTTTTCAAAACCCAGCGCGCATACTGGTCGTTGTATATGTCAATGACGATCTTCGCACGGTAGTAGAAATGTCATTTTGTTTGAACTCCATAGCCTTCCGGCAACAAGCTTCTTCGTACGATATCCTGGAATTAAACAGACAGAAATACTTGAATCAAAACCGGAATTATTGAGACGTAAGATCAATTTATGTCCTATCAACACGTAAGGTCCACGTTACAATCAGAAGAGAGACATGCAAATCACCCGGGGGTGCTAAAAGTTGTTTGAAGTACAATTTTATGCATGACGATATCGTTACGTTTTTTGTAGCGTTTCACATTTTGGTAGGCGTTGGGCAGAGGGAATGAACATGACTTCCCTAATGAGACACAAAGGTGATGGAAAAGGGTAACAAAATGATGATACTACAACAACGATATCGTTACATACCTTTGAACCTTCATAATCAAATCTCAACATCAACGAAGTCTGTGGCAGAACAATAAAAGTGTATTATCTACAGGTTAGTTCCAATCATTCCTCCGTGATAGCCTCAATCTTACATGTTACGCATCAGATTGCTCAGGATCAGAACCGTCGGGACGTCGATCCGTAAAATGCGTATATTGGTCAACGTAGATGTCAGAGACAATCTTCGCACGGAAGTAGTACATATCGCCCTTAGTGAACTCCATCGGCAGACCTAATGCAATGTGATGGGCGTACGCCATGACAAAAATTCCACAGTCGACGTTGTGATTACAATAAATTTGGATTAGACTACGATGGTAATTCAATACATGGCTGTATGAGCTTGTATGTAAGACATAATGCACGCAGAGTTGATGGATTTGGTGTAAAAGTCAACCTATTCGACTGCATTGGGCAGGACATCTGGTGTTTTGTCCATACAGTTGGATCGCTCCACCCGAATTCCATAAAGCGTTCGACGATCCAGTCAATCTGTAGAAAACATACGTACGTCCCACATACTATTAATTGTAAAGGTAATACAAGGGTTGAACAACATTTTTGGATGCTAAACGAGACTGATAGTACTTACATAGCGTACAGCGAACGTGTAATCTCCTTCTCGAGTCAAGCTGTTATAGTACTCCCATCGCCGTCGTCCAACCCGACCAACAATTAGGAAGAAGTGATGGTTGTGCCATACTGGGAAGAACAGGAACTCCTTCTCCGTCATGTTTTCAAGCATTGCTAGCACAAATGAATTTTGAATGTGCTTCTCGCTTGCTTGGGCATGCACGTACCAATCCTGAATGTAATTTACTTTCATCGTTAGTTAAGACCGAAAGGAGGAAAGGTCACCAAGTACCAGTTCCCATATAATTTAATGTCCAGACTTTGATATCACTTACGGATAGAGCACATTCAAAAAAATATGACAATGCAGCCTGCTTCTTTATTATCTGAAACCAAGAATGCATGGTCTGCAAGAATGGAATAAACCACGAGTTTCGGTAATGGAACAAAACAACATGACTATGCATTCTCACGAATAGTAAAATGCAATATTACTATGAGACAGGAATTACTAACCCAATTGTCCATCCATGCACCCTTAAGCAAATCTTTCATGCTATCGGCAGTTACAGGCGTGCAGAACTCCCGTAACTTTGCATTTCTGAAATGGTGCAGCATTGCGATTGGTTAAGAAAGAACATAAACAAGAATAATGCATTTAACTGTGATGGAATGTTGGTCATACCCCTCCCTATCTGCATATTCATTCCGGAAAATGGTGAGGATATCATGCTCCTCCATCGTGAGCTTATACTTCGGATTTCTCATCCACACTCCGGTATTGTAGTCAGCCATCCATACAGGGGGCTTCGGATCTCTGAAGCGTGCCTTGACGTTTAGGATCATAGAGAAGATCTCGCTAAATGGGGAATCAGTTACTCCAAATTTGGGCTGAACCGGAGGTGTACTGGCCATTTCGGGCATTGTCCATGGCATGGAAGTGAAAGGACTCTTGGAGAAGGATGTAGCACTGCTGCCATGGCTAGCCACTCTAATTGGAGATTTTGGACTCTGGTGCACATGGATGAATCTCGAAGATCTTCTGGGGGATAACGGTATGGGACTTGAAGGCGATTCGGAAATGATGGGCCCCTTTGGACTAATGGGTTTGGGTAAATCTGATGGTTTTGCTATCTTTTCAACTAATATTTTGGATCTTTTGGGGGGTTTTGATCCCAATGGAATGCTGCTACCAGATGGGGTGGAGGAAAACTGAGCGTCTTTGCCCACGCTTCTCCGTTTCTTCAGACCAAGTCCTGCAGGAGCTGCTGCGGGGTCTCCTTTGCCACTCTATTAAAATAGACGCATGAAAAATGAGTACATAACTTAATGGAATATACAGGCGATGAGGAATTAAAAAATACCTTTAGGGATGGCTCTTTGAATCCCACATTGTACACGTTGTCCATGTTAGATGGCACACGTTCAGGCAAACATGCATCTTTTAACATCAATACATCGGCTCTCACGGCCTCGATGAAATTTGAGAAATCTGCAGCGGATTTTTCTTTTAGTTGAGCCGCATCGCCACATGATGCCAATAATTTATCGCTAAACTTCAGGATCTATGTTAGGCAATATGAAGATAGCAAAGGATTCAGTCTGACTTGGAAAAAAATGGAGGTCTATACTTGTTTGGGGAGTTAGCAAAGAAAGTTGAGGAATTTACTTGAGATTGGATGGAGTTCAGGTTGAGTCCAGATCCGGAAGTTGGATGGCCGATGCGAAGTCGAGTGATGCCTCTATACCAATGGAAGTACGCATCCGTATGCGGGCCAGCATCGCCATCCTCTCCGTAAGTTATTGCATCCATCCTTTTATTCCAAACACCAGCATAAATGGCCCGTATTCTTTCACGTTGATTCTCACCTATTGGGACAATTTCATTACGTGGGAATGGCCTATGGAAGCTGGGGGGCACAACCTGCTGTAAACCAAACTGTTTCATTACTCTCTCTGGATTGTGTCGCTCCACAATCCAAAAGGAAATCAAGGCCGTGTTGGACCGGAAGAAAGGGACATCAGCATCGTCGATGTACTCCTGGATGTTTTCATAATCTCGATATGGAAGCCAATTGAACTTGTAGGAATAACAATTCATAGTTAAATACATTAACTGTGTTTATAAAAAGTAAGAAAGGGACCACAATAAAGACAGTTGAATAAAGTAACAGCCTGATTCGACCCCAGATTTGAAAGCAACGAGTCTAATGTATTAACATCGTAATATCATAATTTAATACTTACGGCATCGACTTCCATAATATCGAGGTGTCGTCTGGCATCCTCAACTCTTGTCTGGAAATGATGTGAACGCAATCTGTTGTACCAGGTTAAGACAAGAGGGAACTCAACATCGGTGTCCCAATCAGCCCTCCGACGGATCGGCCTGCCAATGGTCATGCGTGAGTATGACCAGACCTGACCAGTTGCAGGAAAATGATGGTTCCAGTTAGAGAATAAATAAAACATTAAGTAATCATAATTCATGCAGATCACACACTAAGATAATCACCTGCAGCAGTTTTAGAGGACCGGTAATTGTTTTGACGGCTTTTCCTTTTTTCTGTAGCAAAGATACTTTGGAAAGGGCTCTGTATAGATTGGCCAGGCATGCAGCTCCCCAAGATCGACTTTCAAAACGTCTAAATAATTCGAGGATGTGGGCTGGAGCCCTAGTGCCCGAAGAGGTCCAAAAAATCTGACCGGCAACTAGACAAAATAGAAATGCACGTGTCCGCCGGACGTCTTGATCTCTAGGTCTGCTCTTAGGCTCCAACCCAAAATTATCTCTCAACCACGTGAACTTGATCTGCACTCCATAGCAGTCATAGTTAGTGTCCGGTGCAACACCCAACAGCTCTTCGCATAATTTAGCCATGGTTAAGGGGGAAGAGAATGTGCGTCCATTAACAGGGTGTCCGTCAGTGGGGAGACCATATATGTACGCTACATCTTCCAAGGTAACAGTGGCCTCCCCACTGTTAAGGTGGAAGGTGTTTGTCTCCGGCCTCCACCGCTCAACCAAGGCAGTTATTAGACCATGATCGAGCTCTATTTTTTTCATCTTCGCTAGGTGGTGTAGCTCGGTCTGACCTATTAGCTCCCACATACGATCATTGAGTTCCCAGCTATCGTGATTTGGCGTGGGAATGCATCGCAGTGGACCGGCTTCCTGTAATAATTAAATGATCAGGAAATTATACACATGCAGTTATGTGGTGATGATTGTTAATTCATATAGTAAATTGAGCGAATTTTCAATATATGCTCACCTTGCCGTGCCATACTCGCTCTGATATATGGTTGTCTTGATCGTATAAAATGGGCTTGTCCAGAGGACCGGGGTTTAGATTGTCCATAGCTAATCTATGCAAAACATTAAAGTTAGCATAATGTACATCAAATCAAGTTGATAGACATTCAATGAGGTTTCTAATAGGCACAACCGTAACTTGTCAATCAAATACATTATAGAGGTATAATTCATGGATTGAGTTATGTGACCACAATTGCAACAATATCGATAAAACCACATATAGATCATCGGCAATTTCATTTTCCTCGAATAGTAAGTAATGATATACTCAATAATGAGATGCATAGATATTGAGAATATATATATATATATATATATATGACGTCCTCGAACATAATGTAGTTGACAAAGTTCCGCAACAACGAATTATTTGTGCTGATTTCCATGTTACTCAACCCATTTTAATTTGAAATAACAAGTTCGCGACAATAAGTTTGTAATGAAACCTGTAGAGTTTTCTCACTATATAACAGTGCATATAATCAATAAGAATGAAAAAGTTCATAACTTTCAGTCGTGTGTATATTTATTATGAGAAAAACCCCAGAATATTGAACAGTGTGGATGTGGAAGTGTTAACCTATTTGGGACATGCAATTTCATCTTTGACTTCATATTTGTTCTCGTTTATTTTTGAATCTTTTTTAATAACACTTATTTTGGCTTCTTAATTCCATTTTATTGTTTGTTGAGGTTGCATTGGGGAACCCAGCGAAGAATACTAAGTAGTGGAAAAACTATAGATCTGTCATTGGTGTCCTCGCTGTGCATCAAACAATTTCCGAGTGCTTCATGGGGTATCAAAGAGAAAGATCTTGCAGTTGGAGACCAACTAAGATTCCCCTCAAAGCATTCGAGATTGATGCTAAGTGTGGTAGACCAAGATACATAAAAGATTATGTAAGTGACAATAACATTAATCTAAAGAAATTTAGCATTTTAACCAACTGATGTAGGCATGAGTATCAATGAAAACTGAACTCAATCAATGAGATATAGCCTTAAACCAGGGAGTATAATGAGCCGACACAAGATCAAGACTCCTGCAACCACTGAGGATCGGAGTCCCTAGGTCTCTTTCAATCCATACAGGGCACACTCACCCAAGAAAGAGAATAACATGTAATAGTCCACGCCGAAAGATAAATAAATAAAATAAAATGATATTTAGACTGATTGAGGAAACCAGAACCTCTACTTGGATCACTTGAGGGAACCTTAAACCACTTAGGTGGGACCGGCTAAACCCATAGATATACACACGAACATTGCTGGGGTGGTTTCAGCACAAGACATGAGAGCAAACCCATGCCTAATACCACTCCAACTCCCAGGTGGGTGTTGATGGTATGGTTTATTGATGAAGGTATGAGTTATGAGAAAGTGTTGCTGGTTATGGGATTGTAGGTGTGTTTGCAGGTGGGCTGCATGATGGGTGACTGCCGTGTGTATGTTCTAGAATACTAGTGGGTAACTGCCATGATGATTATGCCATAATTTTCTTTCCCCAAACTCCATTTCTTCCTACCATCCCTGCATCAACAATTTGCTTCTAACCAATATATAAAGCTTCCATGAAACTCCTTTAAGATGAAAAGTACATAGGAATGCAACTCTTCCAGGTGATCATTGTTATCATATCGTCTCTAAAGCCTTATATCATCTACCTGGGTCCAGCCCGAGCTCTGTATTTCAATCAAATCCTCTTTAACCCATATATATATATTCTTTAAAACTTTCACATTCTAGCATATCTTTTCATGACACTTCATTTGAATTGTTCGTCAGTTATTCCCTTGATATAGTTAAACTTATATCACTTGCACCAACTTTAGTACCTAACCATCTTTGGGGCTGCAAAGCTTTCTATCAAAATGTGGATTTGAATTTATGTACTAATTCTTGTTATTTTTCTTTCTTATACCTGTAAATGCTCAATTTAGAGTCATGTGCTTATCACCCTCCCTTTTTCTTCATTGCCCAACACTGCACCTTTGTTCTAGACAAAATATTCATACAGATCGTTATTTGTGCACACGAATCCTTCTCAGGGAAAACCTTATCAACATATGAAAAAAAAAGAAAAGAACAGCCACATTTAGGCTTTAAAAAAAAATTGAGTATTTGACACAATAAGACTTACAAGGCTTTCTACAGATATATTCATGCAATTAGAGAACTGCAAATCAGCTTACGATCCCTGATATTTCAATAGCAATCATACTAGACATGAACAACTTTTAGCCATAGTTACACATTCGACTTTCATCTCCTGAAAGACTACCTTCCACTATACAATACAGTATGGCTCCAGTGCAAAATTGGTCAGTTGCAGCAAACGCATCAGTAGCATGGTTTTGTTATTGGTTAGTGGTAATGTGCAAATTTGTTCGCTCTCCAGGAATGATTCTCAAATTACAAGACAGATCCAAGAAAGAAAAGCAAGCCTAATATCATAGAAGAGCACCAAAGCCCCCACATGAACACAGCCTACATTAATGAATCTGGGCATATGCTTGCTATCTCGAACAATGATTTCCCGGTCAGTCAATATCGAAAAGGACTTCACACAACTATGACAATCCTTACACATGCTAATATTCTTGACGACTCTGATCGTGGCTCCTTTGGGTTTGTTTATCAACCCAAAAGCAATGGCAAGATTTTCGCTATGAGAAGTAGTTGAACAAGATTCATTTTCTCTATCCTCATCATTGATCACTTCAGGGGTTCTCTCCAAAGCATAGGTCAAACTCTTTGCTTTGTCAAGCAATTGATCCAATAACTCATATATCTGTGTGCTTTGAGAGTTTGACCTGTCATCAGCTCCAAAGGAATATATCCTACTTTTAATATTAATCCAGCTCCAATCTTTCAGTTTTCCCAGCTTCTCATTCTTCATCATTTTCCTCACTCTTGAGACATCATTCCATCTTCCTGCTGAAACATACATGTTTAATAACAAGATGTATGTCTCTGCATCTTTGGGCTTGAGTTCAAGCAATCGATCTGCTGCATAAAAAGCCAATTCCATATTCCCATGGCTCCTACACCCAGCAATTAAATTAGACCAAAGAAATTCATTGGGCTCGAAACTCATTCTCTTGATGAAATCGAATGTTTCGTCCAACCGTCCCAACCTCACAAACATATAAATTATACATGCATAATGATCTGTGATGGGCTTGATCCCATACTCATTCTTCATCATTGCGAAATAGGCCAGTGCCTCATCGACCATACCCGCATGATTACAAGCAGCAAGAACACCCACAAAAGTGATCATGTTTGGTCTCACTCCAGCCAATCTCATGTCTTCAAAGAGTTGCAATGCTTCCTTGGACCGGCCATGCTGAGAAAACCCTGTAATTTATTACCCAATCACGCATAAAAACAGTACTACATGCCTTACAACATTTCTATCACTAAGGGCATGTTTGTGTAACAGTTTGCACGGATGAGTTTCCACATAAAACACATTTTTCATGCATTTGGTGCGGAACAATTACACGGAAACACTTGTTTGCCACGTAAGCATTTTCATTTATAAGGTTGTTCAAGGATTTCCTAGAGGGGCATCAAACTTTCATTTCTTCACAAAATTTGCCCCACCTTTATTATCTCATTTCCTCTCTCAATCCTCCATCTGAAACGCACGAACCCGACCATTTCTCTTGGACAACTGCAACCTCTTCCCCACTTGTCCCCTTCCCTTCATCGATTGCAAGGTATCTCTCTCTCTCTCTCTATGTGCAATGGCTCCCCATCCATCTTTTTCAACGACCAACCAGCACCCCCCTCACCCCCATGGTTCCCTGTTGCGACGGCCCCCCACCCTCTCTCCCTCTCTGTATCTCTTATCTCTGTCTTTCTCTGTATGTGCTACGAGAATCAGGTCAGCTGGTATCAGGGAATCTCCCTCCCTAGCTCCCTCCTTTTATGTTATTTTGCTTTTGTTTGTGTATGTGTGGGTAACATGGGGTGGGGGTGTCTAAAGAATTGGTTTTCTATCTGTTTCACATGTAAGTTGTAATGGCTGGATGCTCGGTCTGGGCTTCCACAGATTGACAAATTGAAGAGTAAATGCCCGTATCTGATTAATAGAATAAAAGAAAAAAACACATGCTTAAGAATCGAAATTGCACACTAATGTCCCCACTTATGCTGCGATTGCTGGTGAGTTGAGGTGGGTCAACCATATGGTTAGTTGAGGCAAGTCATCCATTTAACCCAAACCTGCTGTCGTCCTTATTCATGAAAATGACAAATTAATGACAATATGGAACCCCCGAGAGGAGATCATCTCAAATCTACAAGTCAGCAGTGATTATCTAAAGTTAATGGCATATGCCATCTCGTAGGACCATCCAAATGAACCTAGAGCTACTTCTTTCTATCTGATTGGTTGGAAATATAAAAAAGAAATGGTTTTTTCCTTGGAAAATTGCGGCACCAAACAAGAAAAATTAGTATTCTTCAAGGAATCTGGAGCCACACCAAACAACATTAGCACCAATTCATAAATGAAAGAAATTCCACACAAAACATGAACATATACTTCCACGGAACTCCTTTATCATGTTTTCATTTCCATGGAATATGCAGGCGTGACAATTTTCTCTTTCCGTGGAAATAGTGCGTACACAACGTGACCTAAAGGAAAATAACTAAATGAAAGAACATAGCTAATAGATAAGATAGTTATGAAATTTAAAAATATGAGATGAGGTTTAGATGAGAGGATTATTACAGTCGACCCCACTTAAAACCAACCTTCCACTCAAGGTTCAACCAACCTTCCACACAAGGTTCAAAATCTCTAAAACACTCTAAGAGTTTTGGAGCAACAAAGAGCAAACTGCCTTCTGGGTCAACACCAAAAGTATAAGGACAGACTGTTTTAGTAATTGCAGAAGTGCCGCATCATCCATCTTAGAGTAATCAAACAGACTCAAGCTTGTTAGGATGTCAACATTTGTAATCATAGCATGAAGATCGTAGTTGAGTCAACTTAAACAATATAAACACGAAGCAAGTTTATAGGAGTTGCTTGAATCCATCAATTTGACAACTGGCTGCGGTACAATTTCTTGAGCATTTCAATACATCATCATCATTTTCAAAAAAAAAAAATGAAGGAGATTGCAGGCTCAAAATTGACTGCATCAAAAGTCGGTTCTAACCTTAACTCTTCTTCGTCTTCGGGGTCAACTGCCATGGCCTTTGTCCATTGCCTTCCATATAAGTGAATTGATGTTTGGGCCACTTATTTATTGGCTCTAGAGTCTATAGTCAAAAGCTCAAATGTAGTTTGAGGGTAGGTTGAGAGGATAGAGAGGAGCATCATGCATCTGAGAAGCAGATACTACACTAAGACCCAAACGTGAAGCAAAATAGTTGGGAGAGGTGTTAATTTCTTCTTTAAGTGGGAGCCCCTTTATAAGCCAACCATATATATATATATATATATATATTGTCAACCAGTAGGACTAACAGTATGGCATCGAAAAGTGACTTTGGACATCAATGCGCAATTCACTCTTAACTCTTAAGGCATTCAACGAATGCGCTCACTAATTTGTGTCATGGAATATCGATAAATTGACTAAAAACTCCTTCAAACTCAACTTGCTATTTTTGCAGCATACCAGTTTGTTTGAGTTACATTAATTGAATAAAAAATTCTTCAAATGTTGGTCCGGACTGAGTGAGCAGTACTTCCATGAATGCCCCCTGCTTTTTCGTGACATTGTAAATAAATCAAAGGGATATTTACCAAAAAAATCCCACTAAACATGGTAATCACAACTGAAGACCCCAAATTTTTATAATATCAGCTGAGGTCCTCCCACCCAGATCCCAATATTTCATTCCCGTTTTGTCCATGTTTAGTTGATGTGAATAAAACCCTACATCCGGAAATGGGCGCTCGACTAGAAAAAGAAGGAAACAAAGAGAAGAATAAAATGTACGGGATCCTCATCCTTCTACATCCACCATCAAAATTCATGATTTCTCAAGTGCATTCCATGAGCCCATGCCTTCACTCTCCTCTACCAACCCTAGATCGTCTTCTCCATCCATCTACTTGTTTTCATCTTCTCCATTCAACACCCGATCTTCTCACATATTTTCATCATCTCCATTCACATCCTTCCATTTCGTCTTCTTCAATACCAAATGGAACAGAAGAAAATACAGGTTCCATGACAATTTATTTGGTAAAATTATCGTGATCCTAATCAAATAGTTGACTTATGTGAATGGAATGGTAATGATTTCGTTAGAATAATTTAATATTTAGTCTTTCATTCTGTTTTTCAACTAGTAAATAATGAGTCGCATTGTATTGAGATGCATCAACTGTGATAACGATAGAAAGTCATCAATTTATAATTATTTTTCCAAATTATCGCGATAGCGATATCGTTATCGTGGATTTCAGTTTCTTCATTCATTTTGCATCTCCGGCAACATATGAAAACTAAGTTTATGATGACATGCATAAAGTATGTGTACATGTAAGTCATTAATTGACTCCCGTAAAACAAACAAAATTTCATTCATAAACCATACAAAAACCAAGCGACATTAACTGTAGCTTTGGAGAGCGCATTAAACCATATATGACAAGACAGAAGAACGACACATAGTTGACGAGACAGAAAAACCATATATGATAAACATTCATGAATGACACATAGTTGGATCTCACTTAAAACTCTCCAAATGCGGACACACACTCAAAAAAATAAAAATAAAAAAAACGACAAATTTGAAACCAGACAGGCTATAAAGTGTCTGTTACGGCTCAACTAAGAGTGTGTTGGCATAAGGGTTGACATATATTGAAATGTTATCTATTGAAACTAGAGCTTTTCTTCATTCATTTCAATTTTATAAGAATTGCTAGCACAATTAAACATGCTAAGCAAAGGTATGTCCATACATTGCCAGTTAAACATCTATACACTATAAAAAAAGATATAAAGAAGAAAAATAATTAATGATAAATGCTGATGGGAAATAAGCAAAAATTTTAGGAGACTTTGATTGAACAACTGGGCAATCTCCGGAGAGGGAGAGAATTATATCAAATGGGTTACGAATTAAACAAAATCATTATATTTTCATCAATAATCAAAAGAAAACATCATGCCTTTGCAGAATAATTAACGTTAGACAGTTTAGAAACATATCAGATGCAGGTTTACATTATACACAGAAGTATAATTTCTATAAAGAAGAGAAAAGAAGAAAAAACCTTGACAATAGCAACTGTTTCAAGAATCCAGAAGAGCAGTAGAAGTAATCTATCTCTAGTTATAAGAGAGGTTCCTCAGCTGCCTCCCAATGGACTAATCCCTCGACAACCTCTCTATTTGTATGATGATTTTGGGGGTTCTGGAGAGCACCCTCCCAACATAATTATAACAGGTTCCAAATATAAGAGGTTGGAAATAAGAGAAGTTGTCAACAGTTATAGAAACGGTTGTAGAAACTGAAAATGATTTGAAGAAACAACTTTTACTTGCAGCCTCTTGCTCCAAGCAAGAGGATCGAAATGAGAGGTTTCTGCACGTATCCAAACAAAAACCCCTCTCTAGTACAGCACAGTTCCAACAGTCTTAGAAACTGAAAATGAAAACAAAACAAGAAAATAAACCATGTGGAAGAGAGAAGAACAGACAAAATCACCTTCAAAGAAATCTCGAATGGAAGATGACGCTGCAACAGTCGTTGGGGCTCCGCCGGAGGATCTGGCCAGAGTTCCTTAGAAAGCAGGGAGCAGAGGGGAGAGTAAGGGCAACGCGGGATGTGGGAAGAGAGAGGAGGGAGCAGAACACAGAGGGAAAAGGCGGGAGAGGAGAAAATTTGGGGAAGAGGCTGGACGAAATCGTTCGAATGAATGAGGGGTTTAGGTTTAATTCATGACGATTTCGTCCGCAAAAATAGGGGTAAAACCGTCCAAATACGACAGTACGAACACTAAAGTGGGAAAATACGAGTATTTGTGATTAAAATTGCTAAATACGTGTTTAAGAACACTTTTCTTGTAAAAATCCCTTATATTTATACTCCTGCCCCATAAAATGTTCTTTTCCAAGAAGACTGCATTAAATACAAAGCTTTGGGGGCCTTGGCCGTGCCGCCCCCCTTCTTTTTCTTCCCTCCACTCCCCACATTTTATTCCCCACTCTCCTGTGTCATTTGTTCTGCTCAGACCTGAAAGCGCGGGTGCACATTACAATGGAGTACCGTCGCGAGGGTCCTCCCGGTCGTCATCTTCAGCATCTGCAACAACTCTGATGTCATCGGCACTCTTCTCCTGTTCCATCTCCTTGCCACTGCACCGCATTTTCGACATCCCAAACTCCAATGCCGTTTCCCACAGCGAGTTCTCCAACCAGGTTCCAATTTTAGCGTTTATGTGATTTATTCTCCGTTTCTAGCTTTTCCAGGAAAAATTCCTCATATCGTTCCCTCGTGATGTTTGGACTTAATGCAAGTCTGGGGTGGGGTTTTGTTTTAGCTTGATGCACATAGAAAGGGTGCCCGTTTGTTTGCTGGAATTTTATTTCTACGAATTCTAAGAATCTTTTTTTCTTTGGTTTTCTCTATCTCTCTCTCAATCTCAATGCAAGAAGAGAGCACTAAGAATCTTTTTTTTTTTTTTCAAACGATTGCTATAATTAGCTATATCAAAATACATGATTGTGGGATTGATTGTCCATGATTATATAGGAGTGACTTAATACATGATTATAGGAGCTATTTAAGATGATAATCACAAAGTGTGTAAATAACTTGATCTTGATGGGTTGGAGGATTAATTGTATGAGTTGACTATTACACCCCCTCGAGCTGATGGGCTGCTCGTGGATAGAAAGCTTGAGCCAATTTTTCTGTGGATGAATTGGTAATTAATTTCTATATGCTTCATGCGTTCATGAATAAATGGATTAGAAGCAAGGGAAATGGTGCTGACTTTGTCACACCAAATTAAAGGGAACGTGCAATAGTCTTGTATTTCTTGGCACTCCAAGGGGACTGGATTGGAGCCGAGACAAAATGGAATAGCCACTTGTTGATCGATGGTAAGTTGGTTTTTTGGCCCAATCAGCATCACAACATGCAATTAATCAAAGTGGGCCATGCCTACATTGAAATTGTATGCCAAATTGTTGTGTTGCTTTTAGGAGATGTAGTGTACATTTGACTACCACAATGTGAATATTTGTAGGAGCATATATTGTCAAACTTGATTAACGAAAAAAGAAAAGCAATGGATGGGCATGTGATAGTAAGATGTTGGAGTCTCCTCAACAATGTTGTCATATTTATATGGGTCTGTAAGTGGATCGCCTATGGGTTAGTTCAATTTGATGTGTGAAGCAATGGGTGAATTGATGGGCCGTGCTCTTGTCTAGCCAACGTGAGTAAGTTTGCCCACTATATATTTTGTTTGAGAGAGAAATAACCCTTTGTTTTTAGTGTGATGTACTTCAATGCCCAAAAAATAGCCCAGGGACAAAAGATCCTCCATGGAAAAATGTTGACCGAATTGTTGAATTAACTTTAGGAAATATGAGTTGCTGTTGCACATGAGTATGATGTCACGTACATAAACTAGGAAATAGAGGAGGTATCTTGGTGTATGTAATTTGCAGATGATACTGTGCTGATAGATGAATCAAAAGACGGTGTGAATGCAAAACTCGATAGATGACAGGAGGCTTTAGAATCTAAAGGCTTTAAAATAAGTCGTACAAAGAATATATGGATTGCAACTTTAGTGGGAATATACAAAGAGCCGAAACTATTGTGAGAATTGAAATCCATGGGATACCACAAAGAGATTCTTTTCGTTACCTTGGCTCAATAATTAGTAAGGATGGGGAGATTGATAAAGATGTCGCACATAGGATAAAAGCGAGATGTTTGAACTGGAGACTTCGTTCTGTAGTGTTTTATGACCGACAAATGCCAAAAAGATTGAATGAAATATTTTACAGGATAGCGAATCGACTAACTATGACTTATGGAGTAGAATGTTGGCCAATCAAGAAGTAACATTTGTACAAAATGGAAAATGTAGCGGATATGAGAATATTGAGGTGGATGTGTGATAAGATTAGGAATAATAAAATAAAAAATGAGCGCTTTCGAGAGCATTTAGGGGTAGCACCAATTAAGGATAAACTTAGAGATACCCGTTTGAGATGGTTTGGGTATGCCCAATGCAGGCTAACAGTGGCATTGGTAAGGAAAAGTTTAGCTGTGCAAGTTGATGGCCCACTAAACGGAAGAGGTAGTCCGAAGAGGACATGGATGGAGAAAGTAAAAATAGATATGAAGAATTGTAACTTATTTGAGGATTTGGCTCAAGATAGATCGGAATGGAGAAACATAATTCATGTAGTTGACCCCAGTATAGTTGGGACAAGGCTTTGATGATGTTGATAGATCCACGTCCATGGTGTATAAACAATGATGTTTCGGCTTTAAAACTAAGAAATCCAATTCCAAGAAGTGAGATGTGAACTTTGCAAACCATTCATGCGGGGCATGGTAAAGTTCATACATGGACTTGTGCATATGGCAAACATGACTAGGAAAATTATGATCGGCATAGCCTTGTGGCAGAGCCATGTAGACTACTTTGGTTAAATGCCGATGAAGGAAAGCACTTTTGTTGTGGGAATAGCTTAGTTGGGAGAGCATCACACCAAAGATCTGAAGGTCGCGTGTTCGATCCACGCTCACTGCATAATATAATTTGCCATTTAAAAAAGGGAAAGCGCTTTTGTTAGTGTGTTGAATTCATGTTCCATTGATTTATGCCATTCAAGTTGCTTGGAAGCCTTTGTGAATCATGTAGGTTCATGTCGGTCTAGAGTACAATGAGAACTGGAGTAAGTAGTGATTTGTAGAATGAACACTTCCATTTTGTATGCCATCTTTTAATCGGGTGGGCATGTGGTGGGTATTGGTTGAGGGAGTTGTGGTGTTGGGGACTGGGAGATAAGGATTGCAAGTGGGGGCTTGTATAGGAGGAAGTGGGTGAATGGATTTAATGGGCAGTGTAAATGAGGTACATGGAGTTGGGTGGGGAGGTTGAGAGTTTATCAAGTCATGTGAAGCACTAGAGGGTGGTGTTGCTGTTGAGGTCTTCGGTAGGATGACTGATTCTTGTGGAGCGAACTCTAGGTGGGTTGTTGCAATTGATGGGTTAGGTGTTGTGATGAGGTTACTTAGATGGGTGTGACCATGGGAACATTGCTGGGATACTAGCCGAGAACAGGCCAAATGCAATCAGATCCTCTATGCTTGTCAAGGCAATGGAAGTGGATCGTTGAGAGGTGGAGGATTGATGCTTTCACTAAATACAACATGGGGAGAGTGATAAACTCTTCAAGTGGATTGTTAAAGGCATCGATAGTCCTTATGCCTTCAAACTATAACCAAGAAACATGCATTTGATGGACCAAGCTTCAAGCTTGTTACGGGTATGAGGATGTAACCAAGGATAGCATGCTCATACTCATAAAAAAGAAATAGTTAGGATGTTTATTAAAAAAAAACCCAAGGTGAGATGTTGCAGGGAGTTTTTTTCTTAGGCATTTGATTTATTAGAAAAACAACCATACCGAAGGCTTCAAGCCAATAGCTTGGAGGCATGTGAGAGTGAGGTAAAAGGGCGAGTACAGTTTCAACAAGGTGGCGATGTTTTTGTTCAGCCATGACATTTTGCCCAGGAGTACAGGGGCAAGAGAGTTGATGAGTTATGCTATGAGTAGATAGAAGAGAATGCAGAAGAGAGCTCCTGAACTTACCACCCCCATCCAAGTGATTTTTTTTTTTTTTATTCTTTTGATCCGAAAGAGTTTCAACGTGAGAATTAAATGAAATAAATGCATCATAAACATCCAACCATTGTCAGAGAGGAAATAACTAGCAGAAACAGGGATAATGATCGATATAAATCTAAAAATCACTTATTGAAGAATAAGGAGCCGATCCTCATACATCACCGCGAGTAAGTTCAAGAGATATATTTTACAGGTGGAAGGAGAAGATGGTGATTTTTTGGCTGCTCTTAAATTGAAAAGAATGACAAATGGAAGAGTGCAAATGATCCAGAGTGTGGAAGGGCTGGTTGTGACTGGATGGCTTGTAATGTTGATGAAGAGGGGTGACAAAGTCTTGAATGCTATGGGAAAGAAGGAACATGTGAACCGAGAATAGCTTTGGTTTCAGATCTATTAATATGGTTGAGAAAGAGAAGAAATGGGTTCAATCCATTTTCAGTCTGCTTGCAGAAAAAAGTCCTCCCCAAGGCTTTGTCCTTTGCAATGAAACCATTCGCATCAAAGAAAAACACACTATCATCATCTTTAGAGAAATTTTGAATTAAGAGAAGATTAGATGAGGCGGTAGGACAATTTAAGATGTTATGAAGCTGGAATTTAGAGTTGAGGCATATAAAGTGGAAGAAACAATGTGTGAATGGTCAAATCTTTACCAATCCTTGGACTTTCATCACCTCCCTCGTATTCACCAAGTCAGAAGTCATATGATGAGTGGCACTGATGCTGTTAAGGGAAGCCAAATCCTGATTAACGCACAACCACGTTTAGATTGTCAAGCGACTGCTGTACATTAACACAGTGGCTGCAATACTCTATATACTTGAATAAGCTAAAAGAAAATGGGTCAATCCACTCAAACTAAGTAGGTCTCTAATGCAGAATCACCACACACAGCATACGATTAAATAGAAGAAGCAACACAATGGAGGAGAAAAGTGGACTGCTGGGTAAAACCAGGATAAATCTGACTGAGAATTTTGGAGGAAATTTAGATGAAGTTAATTTTCAAATAATATCGGTCTCACATTATTTGAGCTTTTTAGAATATTTTATGATTATTTCCCCGAGATATAGCTTAAAACTAGATTTCTAGAGAAAGTTTGTTTTCCAGCAAAGTAACTATAGAAAATTTGTTTTCTACCCATATGATTTCCAGAAATTGTTTCAAAAATATAACACCAACAGTTTTTTCTTTGAAAGGACTGCATATTTCAGAAAATTCCACCACCTATAGGTTGAGTTTAGCACGTATTCCAACGGCTTATTGTGGGAAATAAATTAAGCAAAAGCTTGGGGATTATAGCTGATGTTTGAAGGTGCAAGCTAGACCTATGCAAGTCCTGGGGGGTGGGGCTGTGGAATAGGACTAATTAAAATTTTCTAAATTAATTCAATTAATGCAACTTAGCACAATCACAAGTTCACTTGAAATACACAATAATGTATGACTATGAAGAATGGCTATCAAGTAAACAAGTGTGGAGTGCTATGTAAGATGTGTGTGCTAATCAATCAATGATATTCCAATTTGTTCAAGGAAATCTAGCACATGTGGATTATATGCCAAAACATTAAAGATATGCCTATCTAGTAATTGCATTTCAAAATTTAAATATATGTTAATGATGCATAGAGAGATAAAGGCACATGCTATTATAATGTTTCGGTCAACACTCTTGGTTCCACTATATGAGGTCACCACAGAGGTTCACCTCCAATCACATACACATCTGATTTTTGATACGATGGTTTGATCACTAAGATCTAGTCCGCCAACTCCTATTTTTCACAATGATATTGAAATGAAAATAACTTAAGAACAGTTGCCTCTTGAACTAAATCTTGAGAGTGCTCTTGATGCTTGAACCGTAGCTCCAAGCTTTTACTCCTTGCTCGCTCCCATGGTGTTGATGATGCTCCAATGAGTGCTCAACCAAGAGGATTTGAGAGTCTAAATCTAGGGAATATCGGAATCTAAGTGTAACGCCCCGAGATCCGAGATCCTTGGGACTCAGATTTCGATGCGTTACGGGTCCCACGTACACGATCGTGGTCAAATAATGCGGTGCGCATTAAGATCATCAGAGTCATTGAGTCTAATTAATCCATCCCTTTTATTACGCACAACTAACAAGTTCTATAGTCAAAATTAATTCCATTTCAAAAGATCGCCGACTTCACACGTCTGAAGAAAACTAAATTTTCTCTTTTTGTAACACTGCTTTTCTAAATATCCAAACCACTCAATTTCACTTCCTAAATCCCAAGCATACTGGGATTATTTGCAAAACTGGGGGGGGGGAATCCCTTCCTAAATCCCAAGCATACCGGGATTATTTGCAAAACTGGAGTGGCGGGGTAGGTGTTTGGGTTTGAAACTCAATAAGCAAATCAAACATATTAAACATGCAAGGTAAGCACATGTCATTCAATATGACAATTTGCCCATAATTTTATTTCATTTAGTATTTAAAATAAATATAATTTGGAAACCCAAAAATCAAATATTTTCACAAAACGCATCACTCGTACCAAAGCGTCACTCGCTGGGCTACGCGAGCACGAAATATCAAAGCATCACTTGCTAGGTGTAGCCCAGTCGAGCACGAAAAATCATCATTTATCGAAACACATAAAAACCCATCATACACAAAGCAAAGGATAAGTAAAACCCAATTATAGAATTCTCGAAAACCCATAAAAATTTGCTTTATCATAGAAAACATAAAGTAATATGTAATAGGTTTCACAAACATCTAATCATGACTCCATAATGTTTTAAGATGCAAGCTTATGTAAATTCAAGAATGCATAAACAATCAGACATGCATAAAAATAAAGGTTTCAACATGCCACCATCAAGTATAAATAATAAAATCCATAGATCCAGTCATTGCACATCAAGGCTTACCAAACTTTACAACTTTAAAAGAAAATCAGAAAAATCAGATGCAGAGGGTCAACCATCATATAAAAAGACAAGTACAAACAACACATGCTCAATGCACATTTGATCCACATACGTTGCATGATGACCCACGTCTGATTTTATGTTGAAATAAGAGTGCATTAATGAGAAGGTAATGGGTTGGTGAAACAGTGTTTTTTTTATAGAAGAGTGAGAGAGAGTTCAAAAAGGAGATGTGGTAGGTATGAAATAAGGGAACCTCAATCGTTATTGGCTGGAATGGGAACAGGATGAGAATTAGAGTTGAACTCGAATTTCAAGTTAGGAAATTATCTAAAAAGAGGTTAATCACATCCAAGGAGCCTTAACTCAAAAATAAATATAATCCTATCTCAAAAGTTAAATTTTAAAAAGAGTCCAACCTTTTTTTGAACAAACCCCTTTAATTCAAACACCTGTTATCCAATGATGGGTCCCACTAAGAAAGCCTGGTATAGACTTTGACATGATCGCACATCTCCAAAATTCACTTAATACGTCCTTTAATATTAATGTTTTAGGACCCCTAACCTATTTCCTGGGCCTTGAAGTACATCAGTCAGATAAAGGTTTAGTCCTAGATCAGCACAAATATGCAATGGATCTTATTGAGATGGCGGGACTTCAACACTCCACTCTGGTGGATACCCCTCTTGAGGTTAATGTCAAGCTCAGTCAAGATACAAGTGATCCTCTTCTTGATGCCACGTTATATCAATGATTAGTCGGAAGCTTGGTCTACCTTACTATCACTCGGCTTGATATTTCATATGCGATTAATTTGGTGAGCCAATTCACGACACAACCTCGACATCTTCATCTCGCTGCTGTTCGATGCATTGCACTCCAGCTCGTGGCTTGTTCTTTCCTGTTGGCAATTCTATGTCTCTTATAGCCTACTTAGATGCTGATTGGGCTAGCTGTCTTGATACTCGATGCTCTACAGCTAGATGGTGCATGTATTTGGGAGACTCTTTGATTTCATGGAAGTGTAAAAAACAGAATAAAGTATCTAAGTCCTCCACAGAAGTAAAATATCTTGCTATGTCTGTAGTTTTTTCTAAACTAGTATGGCTTCGTGGTCTCCTCTCTGAACTTGGGCTTCCTCAATCAAATCCAACACCTTTTCATGCTAATAATACTAGTGCCATCCGGATTACTGCTAATCCCATGTTTCACGAACACACTAAGCATATTGAGGTTGATTGTCATTATATATAGAATGAATACGTGCGTAACACGAATAGTCCCTCTCACATTTCTATAGGACTTTAGGTTGCCGATATATTTACAAAAGCGCTACCATGACCATAGCATCAATTCTTAGTTAGCCGGATGAAATTTTTTCTTATCAACCGATGCAAACAAATGAAAGAAATCAAACGACAAAATAGTTAGGCAGATGAAATTTTTTCTTATCAACAAATAGGGGTGCACATAAAATCCGTCGATCCGTAAATCTGATCTGATTCGTGGATTTTTATCCGATCCGAAGGTAAATGGATTGGTGACGGATTGAAAATTTTGTAATCCGTTAGCAACGGATCGGTGGCAGATTTCACCCTCAATCCGCGGATTCAATCCGATTTGATCCGTTGACATTAAATATAAAAAATATAAGGGGTCTAAATATAAATTAAGATATCTAAATTTAAAATAAGAAAAAAAAATTTAAGGGGTCAAAATGTAAATTGTTTACAACATGTTTGATATTTTTCTTTTAACATTAGATTGAACGGATTGAACGGATTAATCCGATCCGATCCTTCACGGATCGGATTTTAACAGGCATGGATTGGTGACGGATTCCAAATCCGTTAATCCGTAGGTAACGGATTGGTGACAGCTTAGGCCCAATTCGCACCAATCCGATCCGTGTACACTGACAACAAATTTGTTATAGATGTTTCTTTCTTTCTTTTTTTTTCCTTTTTTTTATAACAGTAAATTTTATTGAAAAGAGGAAACAAACCAATGACATAGGGATACAACCATCGAAAACAAATGAAAGAAACCAAACGACAAAATTAAACATCAAAACAAATGTGTAATCGAAAAAATCCTTCCCTAGCAAGACCATCTACCATAGAATTCGCCTCTTGCAAGACATGATTAAAAGTAAGTTGCAATTGAGAAGAAATATCTTACACTTCCTCTACGTAATCTGCCAATCTCCAAGGAAAATAACATTTTCCTGATCCCCATTGGATAGTAGAAAAAGAATCTCCTTCAATGATAGCATTATAACCACCCAACTTCCGCAATTCCCGACAACCCACCAATAAATCGTAAACTTCAACACCATTAGCATCCAAAGAATTAATGGGACCTGAAAAATTCTTCACAACCTGACCTGACCAATCACGAATAACACCTCCAATTCCTCCCATGCAAATTTGATTAACAGAACTACGATCAAAATTTAGCTTTAAGATTCCTTCTGGAGGAGAAAGTAATAAATTCCCTTAGCTAACCATTCCTACCAAAACCTCGAGGCGTTAGTAGAGGCAACATAAGTACTTTTCAATACTCCCCTTTGGGTTGGAGTCCACTCCTTAACACTCCCCCTCAGGTGGAACTTGGTCGGCGCACTATTGGCGACACGCATATTTTTTTCCCTCCAAGTTGTTTCTATTGGGATTCGAACTTGCGACCTGTTGGCTTTGATACCGTATTAAATGTCCTTATCAAACCATTTCTACCAAAACCTCGAGGCGTTAGTAGAGGCAACATAAATACTTTTCAATGCTCTCCCTTAGGTGGAGTCTACTCCTCAACATTCCCCCTCAGGTGGAACCCGGTAAGCTTTTAGAGTAAGTGGTTGTCAACATGGTATCATAGCGGGAGGTCGAGTGTTCGAATCCTTGGGGCTGTTGTGCCTTGTATTCTCCTATGGAGGGTGTGGTTCCTGTGCGGAGCCCCTGTTTTATTGCATAGAGGGTGTAATTCTCATGAAGGAGCCCGCACGGGGGTGGGTTGTAATCTTGATATACATTGTTGCACTGTTCTCTTTCAGCTTAAGCTTTTAGAGTAGGTGGTTGTCAACAGAAAGCCAACTGATTTTATGCATCATTTTATTATGCCTTCCCCCTTTAAAACAAGCCACCCATGACCGATGAAGATCTTCCAAAGGAACCCCAAGACATTGGGGCGCCTTACTTGCCCATTCCGAGACAGTCCAAACAATGGACAAAACAATCTCAGCTACTGATTTACTTTTACCATTAAAAATTCTATTATTCCTTTCTTGCCAAAGTTTCCACAAAATAGCATAAAGCGAAAGCCGCCACAATCTTAGCACGAATTAGCTTTCCCTTATGCTTCCATTGCTCAAACAAATCTTCAATGGTACAAGGCATAACCCAGCTCATTTCAAACATACTGATAACAACAACCCAGCAACCCAAACTTTATATGGATAGGAACAAGGAATAAGCAAATGACTAGCTGTTTCCTCATCACTCGAACACATTGGACAACCATTAACAATGGCGATATCTCTTCTTCTTAGTTGATCCATGGTAAGAATTCTATGTAGCCTTGCCACAAAAAATCAACACTCTTGGAGAAACAAGAGTATTCCAAAAACTAAGGCCACCTGTCTTGTCATCAGAATAAAGCAAACAATGTAGAAAGATTTCACTGAAATAGAAACTTTAGAACCAGGCTTTCAAACTCTTTTGTCCATTTTACATGTAGAAATATTTTTTTTTGAAAGGTTACTTTCATTAAAAGGAGCAAACAGTACAAGAGAAAAGTACTGAGAGCAAAAGAACACAACACAGGACAAACTAAGGCCCTATCATAGGAAAGGCTACGTCTTTCCAATGAAACACAATTTGATCTAAAGAATATCCCTTGAAAGAATGGAGAATAGACACCCAAGAAGCTACCAAAAACTTCGATTTTTTCACCAAAATGCTTTCACTAACTGCAATTCCTTCAAAACATCTCGAGTTTCTTTCCTTCCAAATTGTCCAGATCACCGCTAGGAAAGACAACTGCCACATCGTTTTGCCTCTAGGGTCCCCAATTGGAGCCTTCCAAGCTTGGAAAAGCTCACTGAGAGAGTGAGGAAGAGCCCAGCAGCAACCAAACCCTCCAATTAAAGCCATCCAAATAGTCTGAGCTGATTTACAGTTTAGCAAGAGATGGTCCATGGATTCTTCGTCCTTTAAGCACATCAGGCAGCCATTCACTATGGTCATCCCTCTCCTCTTCAAAAGGTCTATAGTAGGGATCCTTTTACTAAGAGCAAGCCACCCAAAAACTAGCACCCAAGGAGGAGCTTTCATCTTCCAAATGCCATACACCGTGCTCGTCTCCCTTGGATTGGTTAGGATTGTCTTAAAAGAAAGAAGACAGCGAAAAGGAATCATTCTTAGAGGCAATCCATACCCTATCATCTGTTCTGCTGTCTTGAAAGGTAAAACTGTTCAGGTAATTCAGGAGATCAAAGAACTGGGATTCTTCGTTGTCCTTCAAGTTTCTTCTGAAGGTGTGACACCAAACTCTCTGGCCTCTAGTAGTACTCATATAAGATCTGACCGTTGCTTCCTTGCCTTGAGCACACCTAAACAGGTCTGGGAGTTGAACACAGAACTCCCTCTCACCTACCCACCTATCTTTCCAAAACAAGATCCTCTCCCCCGATCCTATTTGGTACCTTATATTCTCCATGAAAAGACCTTTAACCAAGAGGATACCTTTCCATAAAGCAGATGAATTCCAAGGGGGATCCTGGACATCCCACCCATGTCTTGGAAGTTTGTATTTCCATTCCAACACCTATCTCCAAAGACCTTTTGATCCATCTCCAATCCTCCACGGTCATTTGCCTAGAAAGGCTTGATTCATCTTCTTTAGGGGTCTAATTCCCAGGCCTCCTTTTTCCTTCGGCTTACATATGGATTCCCAATCTACCAGGTGAATCTTTTTCTGAATGCTTGTGCCATGCTGTAAGAACTCTCTCTGAATTCTTTCCAGCCTCTTTATAATTGAGTTCGGGCATCTAAAGATGGAGAGGTAGTAGACTAGCAAGTTGGAAATGACAGATTTGATGAGGGTTACCCCTCCACCTACTGATAGGTAATTTACTTTCCAATTAGACAACTTCCTCTCTACCCTTTCCACAACTGGGTTCTAAAGAGATTTAGTAACTCGGCCCAAGCACAGAGGCATTCCCAAGTATGAAACAGGAAGATCCCCAGTCTTGCATCCCATTATAGCTGAAAGTTTAAGGAAAAAAGGGCTTCTCTGTACATAGACCAATCACCTCACTCTTGAAGAAATTGACTTTTAGCCCTGACACTGCTTCAAAACAGAGGATAGTGGCTTTAACATTTCTAATCTGAGCTTCCTCTGCTCCACAGAAGATGAGAGTATCATCAGCATACTGTAAGTGGCTGATAACTGGGGAATTTCTAGCCACTCTAAAGCCTTTGAACATTCCTGCATTCATTGCATTTTTAATCGTTCTCCCCAGCGCTTCTGCAACAATTAGGAAGAGAAAAGGGGAAAGGGGGTCCCCTTGACAAATCCCCCTTCCAGCCTTGAAGTAGCCCTTTGGAGACCCATTCACCAAAATAGAGAACCAAGTTGACGAGCTAACGAGACACACTCCTGTATCCACCTCCTCCATTTTTCCCCAAACCCCATTCTTCCTAGCATGTATTGAAGGAATTTCCAGTCCACCCTATCATAAGCTTTCTCCAAGTCAAGCTTGCAGATGATCCCCGGTGCCCTCTCCTTAAGTCTTGAATACACACATTCATTGGCCACCAAGATGTCATCTAAGATTTGCCTTCCCTCTACAAAAGCTCCTTGCTCAGTGGAGATGATCTTAGGTAGAACCTTTTGAATTCTCCCAGCTAGAACTTTGGTTAGGATTTTATAGAGGCTTCCTAGAAGACTAATGGGTCTGTAATCTTTGATGCCAAGGTCTCCTGTCTTCTTTGGGATTAACGCGATGAAAGAGGCCCCCGGTCCTTTGGACAATTTACCCCTTTGAGAGAATTCCTCTATATAATCCATGACATCCTTTTTTATCATTTTCCAGAAGAGTTGAAAGAAGGCCATTGGGGAAGCCGTCTGGGCCTGGAGCCTTATCTCCTGCTAGGTCAAAAACCGCCTTACGAACTTCCTCCTCTTCAAAGTTCCTCTCCAGCCACTTCACCTCTTCTTCATCAATAACCTTAAAATCTATATTTCCCAAGTGAGGTTTTTCCCATTCCTCATCAGTGTAGAGCGACTGGAAATAATCTATTATGTGAGATATGATCTCCTCTTTTTTCTCCAACCTTTTCCTCCCATCCAATTTGCTAACTATCCTGTTAGCCCTTCTTCTTGAAGATGCCATGGCATGAAAAAACTTTGTATTTTTATCCCCTTCTTTTAGCCAATTGCATCTCGATCTTTAGTTTCCACTTAATCTCTTCCTTTCTCAGATTTCTATGTAACTATTCTTTCAAGTCTGGCCTCTTCTTTTCTTCTTCCCGGGACAGCTGGCCAGTCTCCTCCTTGCCATCTAAAGATTGGATTTCTGCTAGAATTTTAGATTTTTGGTGCTTCACTTCCTCAAAGTGCTCCTTTGCCCACTCCTTCACTTTGGTTTTCAACAATTTCAGTTTTGCGGCCAGCCTATGACCCGCCCAACCATCCACCCTTATCTCCTCCCACCACTTCTGGACCAGCTGAGTGAAGTTCTCTTCCTGAAGCCACATAAGTTCGAAACGAAAAGGCAAAGGACCCCATCTTTCACATTCCGAGTCTAGCAGAATCGGGTAATGATCTGAGACTGGCTTAGGTAGAGCAGTCTGGATCACCTTTGGGTAGATTTCCAGCCAATCTGAAGAGACCAGAAACCTATCCAGCCTAGACATAGCTGGGTTGCTTTGATGGTTAGACCAAGTAAAAGAAGCTCCCCCTAGTTGCAAGCCCACCAAAGAATGAGAATTGATCCAATCAGAGAAGCGCCTCATTTCTCCTGTAAATTTGTTGCCTCTCAGTTTTTCACTTGGAAATCTAATGATATTCCAGTCCCCCCCAATACACCATGGCCCACTCCATCTTCCCCTTATCATGTCCAACTCTTTCCAGAACTCTTCTCTTCTCTGGCTGTTGTTAGGACCATAAACTGAAGTAAGGAGCCATTTTTTATTGTTCTGCAGATCTTCCACCAGTACTGATAGGGAAAAGACATCCACCCAGCTTCGCTCCACTGAAACTGTTCTTGTGTCCCATAGAGTCAACAGCCCACCTGCAGTTCCCACTGCTTCTACTGCAACTCACTTGACTTGCCTTCTTCCCCATACCTCTTTCACCACCCTTTCGGAGACTTCTTTCAATTTTGATTCTTGCTAGATTACTATTTGAGCCCTTTGATTCATGATCATCTCTTTCACCGCCAGCCTTTATGTAGCTCCCCCCAGTCCCCGAACATTCCATGAGAGCACCTTCATTTAAAATTTGGAATACCCCCTTGACTCTTCCCACTTTGTTCTGGACAGTGTTCTCCTCTGTCTCCTTTGATTTTGTTTTCTCATAATTAATTGAGCAGCTCAGATTATTCAGTTCCCTAACCCCTTTCCTTGTGGAGTTGCTGTCCTTCCTTTCTATTCCGTTCTGGCTGTCCCGACTTTGAACGAAGTTCACTAACGGATCCCATCCATCTTCCATCCCCTCTACTGTTACTCCAATGGCCTTAGCACAATTAACAATTCTCTGAGGTGACCAAAGACTGTTGCCATCCTCCTCTTCCCCATGGGAGCTCCCCTTGTGGCTATAATGATCATCCCCTGTCCCAGAAAATCTCCAAAACCCTTCATACCCGAGCTCTTTTCATCATCATGCCACTGTTCTTCTCTGAAGGTGTTCGTCCTATCCTCTCCCCCCAGACTGTTGGGTTGTTGAAACTTTGCTCCTTCTGGATCCGAAGGAGGAGCTGATCTGGAACCCCACTTCGCAAGAGATGGCTGGTGGCCTTTGCGTTTCTGTTGGACAGAAATCCATCCCTCTGAATCTCTGGTAGGTGTCCTGACACGTGAGCTATAGCCATCCACTTTCGTTGGAGTCACTGTAGCCATTCATTTTCCTCGAGATGCCCTTTCCTTGTCGCTGTATCCTTCTCCCATTCCTATCGTTTCTTTCCCATATCGACAATTCCTCTCGCTGGCTCTCTTCTCTTTTCCTTCTCCAGTTGCTTCGTCTCTGTGGTCCTCTTCTACTTCTCCATCCCCGAAAGAGAAGCTAGGTATCTTTGCCCTCCCGCTTGAATTCTCCCCCTCCAGCGAACATTTAACTGCTTCTTCCCTCTCCCCGGTGTCCCTTTCTTCCTGCTTACCGTCGTCACCATTGGTAGAGCTTTCCCTGCTGCTGTCCTCCTCTGCATCAGAGAAGATCTCCTCTTCTGGGTCGCTCACTGGCTCCGGGAGGACTTTCGTAGTGTTTCGCAGGGGCTCCAGCTTCCCATCGTCGCCTCTGCTATGTATTTCCTCTTTGTCTTTGACATAAGGCTTTGAGAGTTGCCCTAGCCCTTTAAAACATTTCTCTGTCGAGTCGGATCCTCCAGGCCCAATACGACATAAACCACGGGTTTCAAGTAAACTCCAGCCCAGGCGGCTGTCCTGACCCATATTATCCAGATTCGACGCTGACCCATGTAACACCCCGAATCCCGGAGCTCATCAGGATTCCGGGTCTTACTAAAAAGGATCCAAATCATTTCCTAAATCAATTAAGACAAGGAACTGAGCAACGAAGAGATTTATTTGAGGAATCAATTTAACTAGACATGAACATAAATAAGTCTTTCAATCAAAACTCCTAGAATTTCAACATTTATTAAAGAAATAAATTGATATCTAGTTCGGTTTCATTCAGACGCTCTCTTATCAGCCACGCATATTGAAGTCCAATGGCTGATTGTCTCCGTTGCCACGCTCCCCCAAACGATGCATACCTGTGGTGGGGCAAACCACTTATCAGAAGTCTGGTGAGTAATATTACCACATACACAGTTCATTTATAAAATAATAAATTGACAGAAGTGCGGAAGCATTCACTCGATAAATAACAGATTCATAAATAGTCCTTATTGGTTAATACATAAGGGAGCATAGTCATTCTGTAACTTTGATAGGTTCTGAATTCCCAAATTATGGGTTCTTATAATAGAACTCTAACCATAGAGTTTCAATACTTCAGTCCCTTCCGGGAGGAAGTTCTTATGTAACACATTCAAAAACTCCTATCAATGGAGTCCATTGCGCAAATGGTAGTTCAGTCCCAGTCCAACCTTATTCCTCCTAACCCTTCAGGGTTCAGTGTTCGATTCAATAAACTCAGGAGTAAGGCTCCTGTCTGTCATTCCAATAATATATCATTGTTTCATATAATTTCGTAACTAACATCCTCAGATGTGAGATTCATTAGCTAGTGTATACTCATTATACACTTAGTAACATCAACAAAGAATTATACACTAATTATATTAATATAAGACTAGTTCCACATGATTGGGTCTATACATACACATGCCCCACCCAGATTCAACATTTGGTACCCACTGTTGTAGTACTATTCTTATATTAAGTAGGCTTGGTTCTAGTACCTGTCTCCTCATATGTGTGAATCACTATTTATTTCAAGGTGTTCCTAATGGCTGGGAGACTCAATCTGAGATCAACCCTATAATTCTGAATTTCCAGTAGCATGTCAATAATATCAAATATTTATCTATAAATCTTCATATGGATTTATATCTTATAATATATAGTTATTCACTAAACTACACTCCTGAGGTGAACAGGTTGTTTACAATTGCTAGTGTACTTCTATGGTTGAGGAGGACTTGAGGTCTATATGTTCAATAGTGACAACATCCATTCTTAGTGACTGCCATGTTGTTGTTGTTACTTGATCCTATCAGATCTCACACCCAAGACTTAAGGACCGTTGATCTGTGGGCCCTAGTGGTCCGCTCATCAAGGGCACAGGACCATCCTGATTCTCCTCCAATGATCAACCAATTGACTGGTCCTGATTGTCCATTCAATCCACTGGTGGGTCTGATGTTTCCTAATCATCCTTAATTAGGATTTGGTTTGGCTTGTCACTGTTTCCCCTTAATTCTATGAATTCTCTGCTACATACATGGTTTCCAGAGCTGGGCTCCACCCTAGATGAGTTTCTTATTCTTACCTATTATGCTACAGTTGTTCTAATACATTACAGAACCTGCTACAGTCCTAATCAATTCATATTACAGGGAAAAGAGGCTGATCAGGTGGTGGGCCCTTGAATGGTTCAATTCCCCTAGGACCTGGCCCACCTTGGTTGCCCATGGGAGACCTCCAATTTGGTCAGTCCTGATCCCTGATCAGGTGGGCCAGTGGGCCACACAATCCAATTACAAAAAAAACAGAAATTCCCTTAAAGGGACGTTGCAGTAACTTTAGGCTGATGATGTGTGGTCAGATGGGGCCCATCCTGGATGGGTCCATCTAGGCCCAGGTCGCCCAGGGGTCCCATCCCAGATCCCTGGGTCAGATTGGTGCTGTAGTGGGCCACGTGGGCCCACTACTGGATCTCCCTACAGACGTCCAGCACCCAGTCTGGACGTCAATCCATACTGTGGAACTCATTGTGGCCAAAGTGGGGCCCATCTCCACAAGGGTCCATCTAGGCAATGGACGCCCATGGGTCCCCTACTTGATCCCTGGTGGTGATGCATGATTAGGTGGGCCCCTTGATCACAGTACTCCCATCGACAGATCTTGTATCCGTCGATGGGGTTGGAAATCAAGCCTCTGGCTTGAGTATTCCACTTATTTCCTCTTTGCTGATCCAATCTACACCCATCTAGCATTCCATCTCTTATCAATATTATACAGGCCTCCACAATCTCTTACTGATTAGAATTGGAAATTCAGATCTGGGTACATCCCGATGGAATTTCTAAGACAATCATGTTCTGATACTTATTTCCTCAACTAAATTCATTTTATTCAGAACTACATGGTCACATTATAAACTAAAATCTACAATTCTATGAAATGGAAAGATTACTCACCTCCTAGTGTAGTAAATCTTGGCACGGTCGCTGTGAGGTCTCAGTTGCTGCATCCACTATGCGTTCTTGCTTCTTCCTTCTTCCCACCAGCTTGGTTAGCCTCTGATAATCTTCAGAAGGGTCTCTGTTTCTCCACTCTGCTGTCTTCTTCTCAAGAATTCAAATGCAACTCATGGGATCAATATGAGAACTAATAAGGAGAGGGAAGGAGTCATCTGGGGATAACCCCAGATATCACTCGTTGCAACCAATCCTACCCAATTGAGATATGTATTCCCCTCTAACAGGGAAGTTGTTTCTAACAACTTAACTACACACATGGGTCCTAGTGGTTAAGAAACAGATCAAGACAATACAACCCAGCCCATTAGCTCATGGGCCAGACAAATCTGGGCCTATTCTGGCCCAGGTATTACAACCCATTTCTATTCTCTAACTGGGAGGCCGATTTGAAATTTGAAATGGGGCTGCTTGCGTCATCGCCTTCCTCCCTCTGTCCCTGTAGAGCTCTGCATCTGCACCTTCTAGCCTTCTCCTTCTCCTTCTCCTTCATTCTGGGCCCATTTCTTTCTTCTTCCCCCATCTGTTTTCCTACCTCCTCCCTTTCCACTGTGACCATGAATTTCAAATCATCCACCCATATTGGTACCAGCAGAGGTAGAATGGTTGAACTGTTGAGCATTGCCTGCACCCTCGACTTCCTTGAGAGCCTCTTTGTCTCTGGTTCTCACATCCACCTCCACTGTCTTGCCAGCGCAGTCACCTATTAGTCTGAACACACCTTCATGCCAAGCCTGAAGTGGGACTCCTTTAACTTTAACCCATATAGGGTTCGGTGGTGTACCCAGAACTTCCATCCATCTCTTGATCATTGAGAATGGAGAAGATGAGCCTCCTGGTGCTGCTATTTTGAGAAGGAACTCATCAACTTCACAAGAAGAAGATAGCCATACCACCTTTTCATCTAGCTTTAGCAACTTGATATGTAACGTGGCCACAGCAGTCTTGGATCCAGGATTCTATCTGTTCATTGCTGACTGATTTTTCTTTCAAAAATCCCACCAGACTGTTGACCAGAGATCTCTTCTGCTGCTTGACTACCCCCAGAGCTACCCTCACACCTTTTCCAGTGTCTTCTTCCACTATCCAACCTGCAGCTCCTGTACCTGGTTTACCACACCTTTCTCCTTCCCTTTTCCTGGTACTCTGATCTTGTGCATCTTCTGTGTGGTGCTTCCCAGGCCGGAAAGAGGACTGCCTGAATGCCTTCCATTCCCTCTTGGAGGTTTCCTCAACCCTGCTCTTTCTGGTATTGGGGCAGAACTGAGCCATGTTGGCCTGTAGTTTCATACCTCCCCATTTTACATGTAGAAATATAAGTCATCTCAAGAACGGAAAGCATACTATCTAACCCACCAACTTCTTTATCATGCAAATTACGACAGAAGTGCAAATCCCAGACAACCGAACCTCC
Source organism: Cinnamomum chago (assembly GCA_038049695.1). NCBI lineage: Eukaryota > Viridiplantae > Streptophyta > Magnoliopsida > Laurales > Lauraceae > Cinnamomum > Cinnamomum chago. The sequence goes on along the minus strand of CP142453.1, from coordinate 39,068,172 downwards.
CAAGAGCTGAAAATTATCAGCTATGAAATCATAAGGACGCCTATCCAACACATAAAGCGAAGGATACAAATTCTTTAAACTGGACTGGCCACACCATTCATCATGCCAAAACTGAATTCTTTTTCCATCATGGACCCTATATCTAATCCACCGATCAAACTCAGCTTTGACAGAAAGCACAGACTTTCAGATACCCGAAGACCCATAATGAAGATCCGGAATACACCAACCCTCCCTATGCACTTATCCACAATAATTTGTCTCCATAAACCTTGATCTGAGTTACCCAACCTCCAAAGCCATTTACCAAGTAATGCCCTTTTCATTTTCTCGATAGACTGAATACCCAATCCACCAAGAGCAATAGGATTATATACAACCTCCCATTTAACCAGATGAAATTTTTTCTTATCAATGGTATCATTCCAAAGAAAGTTATGTTGGATCTTCTCTAATCTCTGAACCACTTGTAGGACATCTGTAGCAAGACAAAAAATAAATAGGAATGCTAGAAAGAATTGACTTGATTAAAGTAACACGACCTCCCAGTGATAAATACTTCCCCTTTCATGAAGAGAATCTTTTCTCAAGTCTCTCCATCACTGGATCCCATAAAATTTTCTTCGGTATTCCCAAACACAAAGGCAAGCCCAAATACTTATCAGGAAACTGGCCAACCCTACACCCAAAAGCAGTAGCTAACAACTGATCGTTATTGTCCTCCAGATGAATACCAATTAGCTCACACTTGCCATAGTTAATTTTTAAACCTGATAACATTTGGAACCATCTCAAAATATTTTTGAAAGCAACAACCTGCTTCAATGATGCACCACAGAAAATAATTGTATCATCCGCAAATTGCAAATGGGTTACCTCATGGAAAGAATTACTTGTTGAAAAACCTGATAACATCTGGAACCATCTCAAAATATTTTTCAAAGCAACAGCCTGCTTCAACGATGCACCACAGAAAATAATTGTATCATCTGCAAATTGCAAATGGGTTACCTCATGGAAGGAATTACTGGTTGAAAAACCTGTGATCAACCTGCAAAGCTTAGCTCTCTCCATTAAAACATTGAAAGCTTCGGCAACAACAACAAACAACATAGGATAAAGAGGATCCCCTCGCCCCAAACCTCGAGAGCTCTTAAAATAACCTTTAGGAGAGCCATTAATCAAGATAGAAAAACAAGCAAAAGAAACGCAAGATTTAATCCAACCAAACCACTTCTTCCCAAAGAACCGTATGACCTAGCACATACTGCAGAAACCCCCAGTCCTCCATATCACAAGCCTTCTCAAAATCCAGCTTGCAAACTAATCCAGGATGATGTTGCTTGAACCTAGAATCGACACATTCATGTGCTATATAAGCACACTATCTAGAATCTGGCGACCATCAGCAAAAGCCCCTTGGCCATCAGAAATAATCTTTGGGAGCACTCTCCTAAGATGATTAGCCAAATTCTTATAATGACTACCAACCAAGCTGATTGGTCTAAAGTTTATTAGAGAGATAGCACCTTTTCTTTCTTAGGAATCAAAGCAATAAACAAGGCACCCAACTCCTTTGTAATGACATCATTAGAATGGAATTCATTAAAGAACACAAGCAAATCATCCTTCAACAAATTCGAAAAATGTTGAAAAAAAAATCATAGGAAAACCATCTGGGCCAGGAGCATGGTCACCATCCATACCAAACACTGCAGACTTAATCGTATCTGTAGAAAAAGGAACTTCAATAGAAGACTCACTTGCAAAAGAGAGCCTATTAAAAGGAGCACCATCTAACCCTTGCCGAATATGCTTATCACTAGTATAATGCTGTTTAAAAAAGTGAATAATTTCCTCCTCAATTTCTGATTTAGATTCCCAACGTCTTCCTCTAGCCTCAATAGCACAAATCCGATTAACTTGCCTCCGAGCACTAGCCATAGCATGAAAAAAGCTAGTGTGACGATCACCCTCTTTGAACCATTGCTTCCATTTAATTTCATTATAAAGAATCAATCTCCGAAGTTACTCTTGAAACATAACTCGAATATCCCTCTCAGCAGGATCTAAATGGCCTCCATCTTCTTTCATATCTGAAGAATGACTCTCTGCAGGCAAATTTTTTTTTTTTTTTTTTTTTTTTGCCCTTGACATCTGCCAAAAACCTCCTTATGCCAATTTCATTTTACTTTTTAAATATTTTAATTTCTGGGCCAATGGGAAACCGATCCATCCACTAACAGTAACTTCTCCCCACTGATCATTGATGTTAAAGATTCTTGAACCAAACCAAAAGCAATAAGAGAGAGAACATAAACATGTAAGAGAGAGAGACGAGTTGCAAGAGAATTGTATGTGATTGTGATTGTATTGACAATGGTTACATATATAACACTGTAGCCAAAATTAGTGGATCTGATTAAGATCTGATTACAAGATTACAGGCATGGTTAGGGAAATTAATATCTATCTAATATCAAGTGACAACTCATACAATGTTGACTTGTGGGCTGACCCAATACATGGGTTGTGGGCTGACCCATTGGTCAAGCTGACCTGCTTCTTTACACCCCCTCTCAAGCTTTGGATAGGAGAAGGTGACCATCGAAAGCTTGGGAACTAGCTCCGAAAAACGAGAGGTGGAGTGGCTTTTGGTGAAAAAATCTGCTATCTGGGCAGCTGAGGAAATCTGGAAGAGTTTTATAGTACCACTCCGAACATGTTGACGAATGAAATGACAGTCAGCTTCAAGATGTTTGGACCGTTCATGAAAGACATCATTTGTTGCCAGTTTCCGTGCACTTTCACTGTTCGTAAAGAGGGGTGGATTTAGGAACAATAACTCCTAAATCACGTAGTAACCAGCGAAGCCAAATAATTTCAGTGGTAGTGTGAGAGATGGCACGATATTCAGCTTCAGTGGATGTCCGTGAGACAACTTCTTGTTTCTTGCTCTTCCAAGAGACGAGAGAGGAGCCAAGAAAGATGGAGAAGCCTGTGGTAGAGCGCCGATCATTGATATCTCCTGCCCAGTCTGAATCAGAATAGCCATGCAGAGTAAGATTCTGACTAGAGGAAAGAAGGAGGGCACGGTTGGAACTTCCTTGTAAGTATCTCAGTATGCGCAGTACAGCAGCCCAGTGAAGATGAGTGGGTCGCGCAACAAATTGACTTACCACATGTACCGCATAGGCAATATCTGGTCTGGTAATGGTCAGATAAACCAAGCTGCCGACCACTTCACACGATAACGAGTTGGATCAGAAAGTAGATCTCCATCAGTAGTTCGAAGTTTCAGATTATGTTCAATTGGAGTAGAGACAGGTTTAAGATCTGTGAGTCCAGCTCGTTGAAGAACTTCATTGCAGTATTTTGTTTGTGACAAAAGATATCCTGTGGCAGAGTAGGCAACTTCAATGCCTAGAAAGTACCGCAGATGACCCAAATCTTTCATCTCAAATTGTCGATGAAGAAAACGCTTCAAGAATAGAATACCAGAAGCATCACTACCAGTGATAATCATATCATCGACATAGAGTAACAGGAAAACACAGCCAGATCGCGAATAGCGAGTGAAGAGAGCAGAGTCATGGGCACTCTGAGAAAAACCAATGCTAATAATACATGTGCTAAATCGTTCAAACCAAGCACGAGGTGCTTGTTTGAGTCCATATAAAACACGTTTGAGACGACACACATAATGAGGAGGTCTCACGACGCCTGGAGGAGGATGCATATAGATTTCTTCCTGAAGAAATCCATTCAAAAAGGCGTTCTTGACGTCAAGCTGATAGAGTGGCCAATGTCTAATAGCTGCAACAGAGATAAAAGTACGAACTGTTGTCATCTTAGCAACCGGAGCAAAGGTCTCCTCATAATCTACCCCATATTCTTGTGTGTAGCCTTTGGCAACCAAGCGAGCCTTGTAGCGATCAACAGATCCATCAGATTTGGTCTTGATCTTAAATATCCATTTGCAACTGATAGCCCGTTTTCTGGAGGGAAGAGGAACAAGATCCCATGTTCGAGTTTTCTGCAGAGCTGCAAGTTCTTTTGCGATGGCAGACCTCCAGTTCGGATGAGCAATGGCCTCCTTATAGGATTGTGGTTCTGCCAAGGTATGAATTGTTGCAAGAAAGGACTTATAGGTTGGAGAAAAATGATCAGTACATACAAAGCCAAATCGAGAGGGAGGGATTCTGGTGCGCACTGGATACCTTCGAGTTTGAGGAGGATCCGACACATCTGGAGCAGAGGAGATAGGCCCGGGGTCAGGAGTAGGAGGTGGTGCTGCCGAGTCCGAAGGAGCAGACGGAGTTTTGGGCCGACGATGATAGACCTGTAGGGGTGGAGGAGAAGGTGTATTGGATGGAAACAGGTCTGGAAAGGGATCAAGAGGGTAAACCGTAGGTTGCTTAGGAGAAGGGGATGAAGTAGGTAAAGTGTAGAAAGGTATATGTTCCAAGAAGGTGACATTACGCGAGACCCGTAGCTTATTGGTTTTAGGGTCATAACATCGATAGCCTTTTTGTTCGATGCCATACCCTAAGAATACATAGACAGTGGATTTAGGGGAAAGTTTGGTTCTCTCATTGTCATGCAACAGAACAAAACAGGTGCAACCAAATACCTTTAGATGAGACAAGTTCGGTTTACAAGAGAACAATTTTTCATATGGAGATGTGCCAGATAATACAGAGGATGGTGTTCTGTTAATCAGATAGATTGCAGTCAGGACTGCTTCCCCCCAGAATTGTAGAGGAACATGTGAGGAATAAATCAAGGATTTAGCAGTCTCTAGGATATGCCTGTGTTTCCGTTCTGCTACTCCATTCTGTTGTGGTGTGGCAGGACAAGATAATTATGCTAGAGTCCCTTGACTGGTCAGGTAAGAACGGAATTTGTGGGACATGTACTCTCCCCCTGAATCAGACCTGAATATTTTAATCCTCGTGTCGAATTGAGTGGAAACCATGGTGGAGAAAGCAGTGTAGATAGTATATAATTCAGAACGATTTTTCATCAAATACAACCATGTATATCTAGTGAAATCATCAATAAACAACACATAATAAATGGAACCGCCTTTCGTGGGTTGAGAGGCCGGTCCCCAGACATCAGAATGTACTAAAGCAAAAGGAGCAGTAGAAAGAGAAGTGCTTTTATTATAAGGGAATGCATGTTGTTTACCAAATTGGCAACCAAAACAGGTAGAAATGTCTGATACAGAAATGTTACCAAAAACACCACTAGAAACTAAAAACTTCATTTTATTAAAAGATAAATGGCCTAAACGAGAGTGCCAAAGAGCAAAGGGTGATGTGGATGAAACATGGGCGGCAGGAGATATTGTGGATGATGGAAGGTGCAGTGAGCGGAGATGGTAAAGTCCTCCTGACCTAAGGCCGGTCCCAATCTGTCTCCCGGTGCGCGAATCCTGCACAGAACAACCAGTAGAGGAAAATGAGACAAGAAATCCAAAAGAAGTCAATTGACTAACAGAGATCAAGTTGATAGACAAGTGAGGAACACACAAAGCATTAGTAAGAGAGATCAACTTATTTGAAATGGAGCCAATAAGAGAGACTGGTAGAGGAGTGGCATCAGCTGTTTGGATAGTGAGAGAGCTAGCAGGAGTATAACAATTATGAAGTTTGGAAACATCATTTGTCATATGATAGGATGCACCAGAATAAAAAATCCATGTAGTATCATGAGTACCTGAAGGACCAGAAATAGACATGGCAGAACCAGAGGCTGAGGGGGTAGTGGCCATTTGAGAAGCAAAACCAGTGGAGGAAGCCAGAAACAACTGTTGCATGCGCTCATCAACCATAGCCTGAATCTGAGATGTAAGATCCATTTGTGGAGGCACAAAGCTATCATCTTCAGCAACATTGGCTGCATAAGGTCGCTGTGGATAAGATTGCATGGGACCACGATTGGGCTGTGGACCAGAATGTTTGGTCTTATTGTTCGGCCTTGGAGGTCTCGTTTCCAGTGTCCTTTCTTCTTACAATAGTTGCAAAAGTCATTGGTACCAGATGGAAAGGAGCAATCATGCTGTGGGGTACTAACATTTGCTGACAGGACATGTGTGGGCTCCACATGTTTCTTCCTTGTAAGAGAAAGTTGAGTTTGTTCTTCTGCCAAAAGTTCCGAGAGTGCCGTATCAACGAAAGGTAGTGGTGACCGATGTAATAACTGACCACGAACATGTTCAAAATCAGAGCGGAGGGCCATAAGAAACTGAACCAGGCGAGTCTGTTGCCGATAGACTTCAAATGTGTGAGCATCATCAGTTGTTTTAAAAGTGGGCTCCATTAGAGCCAGTTGATCCCATAAGGCAGTCATTTTGATAAAGAAATCATGAATGGAGTCATTCCCTTGGTTGGCAGTTTTGATTTCCCATTCTAACTGATATCGGCGAGTAGCATTAGATTGAGTATACAATCGTGCTAAATAATCCCAAGCAGCCTTAGGATAATTGAATTTAGCTAATTGATTTCCAATAGATGGATTGACTGAATTGGCAATCCAAGAATTTATTTTTCCAACGGAAGCTTCCCATTCCTCAAAAGTGGCATCCTTACTGTCTGGTGTAGGAATTTGCTGAGCAACATAATTTCACAGTTTTTGACCTTTGAGGAAATTTTGCATGAGATGGGACCAATAGGGATAATTTGTGCCATCAAGGATGACAGTAATTCCCGATACAGTTCGATCAGAAGACATTGAACCAAATCAAGATGCTCACAGTCTGAATAAGGAGAAATCCAGCCCCAGAAGCCTATTCAGATTTGAAAAACAGCCACAGCAACAACCCAGATCTGATAATTTTCAATAAGAAAATTCACAGAGACTTGAATTTGAGCACAGGTGAGTGCTATGGGCCCTACTGAATGATCAGAGGAGAGATCACAGCCACAGAGAGCAGACCAATCCAAAACAGGTAAAAAATATTCCAAAACAGGGCCAGGCGAGTGGGATTTTGGGCACAGATTTGAGCTGTGGGCCCCACTGGATGATCAGCCGGATGATCAGAGCACACAAGGATCTCTGTCTCAAAAATCTGAAACTCCTCTAGGTGGAATTTTGATGAAAGCTTGTGTAACCAGAATTTTGAACTGGCTAGATGAAAACTATGTGCTCAGATGAGATAAGCATAAATCAGGGAGAATGGCCTACCTCAGATGATAAAAAAATCTGGGAAAAATGTGCAGAATTCCTAGGATAAATGGTCGACTAGGATGGGAAGATATTCTGATGCAGGGTGATCAACAGGTGGGCCACCTTTGATCACAGCAAGTTCCAGGGCGTGACGACTGACGAACAGGGCTGCTTCAGGGCTTGATGACTGACGAACAGAGCTCCTCTTATGCTTGAATGGGCTCTGATACCATGTTAAAGATTCTTGAACCAAACCAGAAGCAATAAGAGAGAGAACAGAAACATGCAAGAGAGAGAGACGAGTTGCAAGAGAATTGTATGTGATTGTATTGACGATGGTTACATATATAACACTGTAGCCTAAATTAGTGGATCTGATTAAGATCTGATTACAAGATTACAGGCATTTAGGGAAACTAATATCTATCTAATATCAAGTGACAACTCATACAATGTTGACTTGTGGGCTGACCCAATACATGGGTTGTGGGCTGACCCATTGGTCAAGCTGACCTGCTGCTGACCTGCTTCTTTACAATTGACACATCGAGAAAAATCTTTATCTTGTAAGTTGTAACCTCATAATTTCAAAGCGAAAAGGAGGACCCTAATCTTCCATACCTGTTTGTAAAAGAAGTGGGCAATGATCAGAAATTGGACGAGCCAAAGCTCATTGAACACAATCAGGAAAAAGATCCAGCCAATCCGGAGACACTAAGAACTGATCCAGTCGACTCATAATTGGATCCTCCTGGTTATTAGTCCAAATAAATTTTGCTCCACTCAAAGGTAAATCACTGAGATCATGTTGACGAATCCAATCTGAAAAATCCCTCATAGCCGAGTTCATAGAACACCTTTCCTCTCACGAGAGAAGCGAATAACATCTAAATCTCCTCCCAGCACCCATGGCCTATTCCACTTACCTGCCACCTGAGTAAGTTCCAATCAAAAGTCCACTCCGGCATTAGCATTATTAGGCCCATAAACTGACATAGCCACCCACTCAACATCTCTTCGGATATCTATTAGAGGAACAAAAACTAAAAATTTCCCCACATACTCATCAATCTTGTACCAGAAAGCAGCATTTCCAAACTAACAAAACTCCACCTGCTGAACCAACAGAAGGACCCAACACTAAGTGACAGTTAGACCAAGGACATAATGATTTAACCACCTGATTCTCAATAATCTCCATCTTTGTCTCCTGAATAAAGACACATTCTCCTTTAATAGACTGAATCACCCCTTTCACAAGAACTCTTTTTGAAACTGAATTCATACCACGAACATTTCAAGAGATTATCTTCGTAATCCAACCAACTGCACACCTGAAGTAATCTCACCTGCCCTTCGATCGTAATTAATAGAAGAAGCCAGTTTATCTAACTCCCTTTGGGGTTTTACTTTTATTTTTTCTACTTCTATTAATCTCCTGTCGCTTGCAAATCCCCCCCAGCTCTTGATGCAGCACATCACCGATAAATTATGGATGTCCTATTTCCATGTTGGTTTCAAGCCACATAAGCGAAAACCATTATAGAAAGTGGTTTTTTTAATATTTTAAAACTATAATAATTTTTTAGATACTTTCTCTGTTTTTTTTTTCTTCTAGTGAACAAGTGAATGGGATGGGAAGTTGTGGTGCGATGTGTAGCATTTAAATTAAACTATTTTTTTTCTAATCCTATTAAGAGAATCACTCACTAAATTTGGCAAGGCTTCTTTCTAGTTGTAGTATAGTTAATAACAAGTTTCATAATTGTTTTTAGTAAGTTTTCTTTTATTTAAAATACCCACTTTCTATTCTAGTTAAATTCCTAATAATTCGTAATTAGTTTCTAATTTAGGTACTTTCTCAACCTAACTCTAACTGATTATTTAAATTAGCTGTTAAGCACATGGTTAGGTGCATGGGTTGTGGGGACCATTTAACTAGCCTGAAAATGACTTTCTGAATTAGTTGCTAGCATACTTTTCGAAAACAATTAGGCAGGTTGTTATTAGCTATTACTAAAATTTAGATGCCATACTAGTGTTTAAAAAAAAAAAAGAAGCCTTAGTAAATTTGGTGAGCGAGTCTCTTAGTGGGATTAGGAAAAATTAGTATTATTTAAATGCTATACGTCACACCATTACGTCCAATCCCATTCAATTGCAGTGCTAGAATACTAAAATAAAAAAAAATAAAAAAAATTAAAGAAAGAAGAAAAGAGAAATAAAGAAGGAAGAGTGTCCAGTCATGCTATATTTAGGAAGTAGTTTTATTTGTTAAAAGTAATTTTTAATAAATAGATTTAAAGCCATGTGGCTTGATTGTTGCACATCCAAGAGAGAGGTTCAAGTGGTTGTTGCACATAATTAGAAAATAGAAATTTAGAGAAAGAAGGAAAGGGGCATAAGATGGTAAGTTCTATGATAACTAGGAATACTAGTTGTAAACAAAACCCAACCCAGGCCCCTTAAATAGACCACATGACCAACCCTTTGTTTCTATCAAGCTAGAGAGAAAGTGAATGAAAAAGAATTGGTCAGAGAGAAACTCAAGTAGAGGCTTGGATTTGGCTAAATCATCCTCTAATCACCCTTCTAATCCTAGATTAAAGCCCAACAAGGTAGATAGCTCCAACTTTTATTGAGATTTATGCAATATTGACTTTTTTACTTTGATATATGATTCTCTATTCAATGTATGTAGAATTTATGGGGCTTTTAATCTTGATTCGTTACTGGCTTGAGTCAAATGAATAGAGAATCAAAATCCCTAACTTTAAATTGATTCTCTAATCACCCTTTTAATCTAAAATTTGGGATTTTGTTTAAATTGGATCTACATCAATTTGAAACCAAAGGAAAAAAATTAGGGAAACTCATCGAAAATAATTAAAAAAGGGCTAAACCTGCTTGTCTGTCTGCCACAACCCACGACCCTAAAATAGATTAGTGTAAATATCCGCATTTTGGACCATGGTGCCACCTCCACGGAGGGAATTATTAGAACTTTTTCCCCATGGCTGCAGTTCCCACAGGATTCTGCAATGTGAGGACAGGTCAAATCTCCTCGGATCCCTGAGATAATCGGCGGAAGCTTGTGTGAACCATACAAGATAACCAAATATATAAAAAGATAATGATGGCATCAGACTTAGTAGGAGAAAAGGACAAACATTCCCATTGCATTAATATTCAAAATTAGCATTTACAAAATATCTTAATTACATTCCCAAAACAAAGCCCTGAAAAACATTGGCCCACTAAAAACTACAGAAGATAAATCAAAAGATGCTATCCCAAAATGTGTAACGATCCCTTGCATAGGCATGATGCTCTAGACAACATTGTCCGTGCTCCATTCTCTCAAGCCCCGTGGTTCCGTATTCTCCTGTTATGGGGTAAAGGGTTTGTCACATACGACACCAACTATAGAGTTATAAAATAGCCTGACAAATGCTCAAAATAAATAGCATATCGTGTTGCATCAATATAGAATTAAAGACTAATAATTACCAGAAGTCAAATGAAGCCTATACTAGGCATGTTGAGCATGAATATTATTAGTAACTTGTATAATCAAATTAAAACAAAGTTACACATTATATCAATACTTCTAGCAAGATGGCATCCACGTGGGTAAATTCTCTAGGAAATCATGATTGCATACCGCATTCGTGGCCAAGAGCTGGTATGCAATCAATAAACACTAGTACCTCAGGACTCCTTTGGGAGTTAGTTATGGACAACACCAGGTATGGAACCGAAACAACCCCAGATCGCTTATCAGGCAAGGCTACACTGCAGCGAGCATAAATATAAACAAAATCCACACACATTTGGGTCCAACTGGGAGGGATCAAAGCTGGGTGGTGCCAACTCCGGATTCCAAGGCGAAAAGGTCTAACTAGACTCTGTCTCCAAAATGATAACAAATAGGGAACTACTCTGAGTACCAAGAAAATCTGACTAAAATTGGTGTTGTACAACGAGTAGCTCTTCTTAACTTAAAAACCAGTTAACTTGTATGAATACGGAACAAACTGGGCAAACCGACATGCTAAACGAATCCGCAATTGGACTAGACTAAAGCTTAAAACAATTTAAGTAAAATCGGGCAGAATTTCGGTATTAAATGGAAGCCCTGAAATGGGTAAAAAGGTTTAAAGCGAATCCGGGCGACGAGGAAGGTGGCAATGCAGAGTATGCGTGCTTACCAACCAAGTAACCAAGGACCCCGTCAGTCCAAAGGAGGCTTGGGCAAGGATCCAGGCAAGTTAATGCACACAGGGGTCCATGGACCGACTCACATAAGTCAATTCACTGTGTTATAGTCGGTTAAGTCACAAGGTAAGACAAATGATACAATTTACATACTTAAGAGGTGCATGTGTGAGGCACGTGAATTGACTAGTACAACATACTACAATTGATTTCAGACTAACCAACGTTCAAGGGACCATTAGAAATCATCATCCTAAGTCTTAGATCGCCATTAACGAGCTAGCACAAGACTATTCAACTCTATGCGTTCTTAGGGTCCAAATGTCAGCATTTAGAAGTCGCTTAGTGCTTTTGAAGGTGTTAGACATTCCAAACTCTTAAGTTCACATACACATGACTTAGCATTGTGCTCAAGAAGTCTCTGGACAATCCTCGAGAGTGAAGATCAACTCAAACAATCACTTCCCATTGGTCTCAAACATAAACAAAAGATGAGTCCCAAGTTACTAGTCAAAAGTATCCACCAAAAGTTCTAAGGTTAATGTGCAGGAAATTGGTCTTTAATTCTACTAAATGGTCACTTAGTGGGGGTAGACAGTGGCCCACAAAACCCTCGGTAAAGCCCTGAGTCCATGCCCCAAAGTAGGGGAAAGAAGGGGGGTCAAAAGGCCCGGGGGGGTTCCGAAGACACTTCAAAAGTCTTCGCAGAGACGATAACGAGGACGCACCTCAATAGGAAAACTCAAAACCCAATTTTAATTAATCAACTCTCTAAGAAATGCTTCCCTACAATGCCATATAAATAGGAAAACATAACTTGAGCCCTAAGAAACCTAATTAAACTAGGAAACTAGAATCTTAGCCTAATTACAATAAAATTAGAAACTAAGATAATTACTGAAATAAAAAAAATACTAAATCTACTTGGGCCCTACACATGTGGCCTGAGGTCCATCTGATGCAGTCCCTACAGTTAGGGCCTTTATGGAAGTGCCGAAGCGCGTCCAAAGACACTTCGAAGGTCTCCGCAGAGACGATGACGAGGACACACCTGAATGGGAAAACCCAAATTTAATCAATCAACTCTCTAACTCTCTAAGAAATTCTTCTCTACTATGCCCATATAAATAGGAAAACATAACTTAAGCCCCAAGAAACCTAATTAAACTAGAAAACTAGAATCTTAGCCTAATTTCAGTAGAATTAGAAACTAATAGATAATTACTGAGATAAAAATACTAAATCTACTTGGGCCCTACACATGTGGCCTAAGGTCCATCCTCTTTCATCCATTTCCCAAGGAGACTTAGGCACATAATTAAGGGTTTTAAACACACATTAAACCCTACCAATTAGACATCAAATCCAAATACAAAACTTACCAAAATTCACATGAGCTTAAAGCGTAACTGGACATAGTGTAGAATTTTCAAGAATCATCATTAGACTAACATGCATGGTATGAAATTTAAAATGAGAACTTGCCTTGGGTTTCTTAGAACTCTAATCATAATTAAGTTTCTTCAATTTCACCCAAACCTCTCAAGGCACAAAACTCCAAATTTCTAACCAAAACAGACATAAATTAAAAAATCAACCCAAAACTTGGAATTAGGCCTCGAAATCCGGGATCCACGGGTGAATTACTACCCTAAGCAAGAACATAAGAGATGGTATCAAGGGCTTACCTCTAAGCACCTTAATGGAGCTGCGATCGACAAAAAAGGGCGTCCCACCCATGAAAATGAAAATAAAAGAGACCGGGAGAGCGAGATCCCACGAGTAGTCGGTGAAGTAAACGGAGATCTACAACTCTAGATATGGAAGATTGAAGCAAGAGGAAGGAGGAAGAGTAAAGTTGCAGAGAAATAAGAGAAAAGAGACAAATGACCGGGAGAGGTGTTGCTTATATAATGTCAACTTTTTTAGAAAAAAGATGTCCATGTCCTGACTTAAGTGAAAAAGAGACTCAACAAAATGAGGGTCTTCTGGACATCGGATGGGTACGGGCCAAGAACGAAAGTTTCTCGAAATCATTTTATCTTTCCAATGGACTCAAACTTGGCATATTTTAAGACTCATAATGAAAACTCAACTTTTCTAGAAATGACACTATGTCCCCAAAGGTACCAAACTAGGTCCAAATACTCTCTAAACTTCTCAAACACTATTCTAACCTTTAAAACTAATTAGTTGACATCTAAAAGACTAAACATACTTAATTAGCTATAAATCATAATTAATTAATATTAATGACAGTAATTAAGGATCGGGGCCTTAACTGTGACCCATATAGGGGCCACAACAAGTTTGGGCAACATGGGTTGTACCTATGTTGGGTGAATTTGGGTTTTCCCAATTGGTTTTTCGGTTTTGTGGGGTTTTGGTCAATGTTTGTGTAGATCGTGTAAGGTAATAATAATAATAGTAATAATGATGATGATGATGGTTTTAAATGAAGAGGATGGAGTGAAAGGCACTTTATTATATATTGTGGGTGTAACTTTGAGTAGAGAGGAGGAATAAAAGAGGAACCCACATGAGCAGACACGTTTACTCTTCTTGTCTCCTCAGGGCTATCCAAACACATCAAGTAGAATTTCTTGCTTTTGTGGCCAATTCCCCTCCTCTTTCACTTTAGTCAAGTGCAAACAAACATGCCCTAATCATTGTGAAATTGTTTAGATCTTAGTAAACCATCTTGTTTGTTCATGATTTAATCTTTCTTAAATCTAATCCATATTGTTCTTAAAATCCCGAACATTGTTCATATTCTAGTTGTGTCTTATTCAATGATAGAAGTAGTTTATGTGCTCTACTCTATTGGTTTTAGATTGAATCAATGTTTTGAATTTTATTAATGGTAAAATCTGAGAGTTATTACTGATAGGAAGGTGTTTGAATTCAGTCCATGGTGTTGGGAAGGGTTTTAAACGAAGAGACGGTGTTTTAAGATGTTTTTCAAAAATCTGGGTTTTCTATGTAAATCTTGACTGATAAAACCATTTTTTTTTATATGAAGATGATTTTGAAAGTTTTTGCCAAAATCATAATTAAATTCCTTGGTCTCTCATAGCCTAAAAGAGGTTTTGACCTAGAGCTTACCTCTAGACATGGTTTTTCTCTCTCCCTTCCCAATTTTTAAATATTTCCCCACACCTACAATTACACCATTTTAGGACTAAAATGCCCATATGGGAAAAATGCAGTTTTGGGAATGGTTACATGTCTAAGTATGGGTGCACCAGCGTGTGGCCTTGTATTTGATTTTATGTTACCATGCATCCCTTGAGGGATAAGGGAGTTCTTGGGCCAGATTTGGGGACGAGGAAGGAAGACAAAGAAAGAGAGAGAGATTTGGGAACAGACTCTTATCTTGTTAAACGAAATCGATTAGAGTACTCAAAACCTCCATTATGTGTTTTTCCCTCATGTAAATGTTAAAACACAATAGTATAAGTGTATAACAAAACATTGCTACTGACAACCAATACTCAAATCCAATAAGAAAGAAAATGCATTAAAAAAAAGTCCATATAATCCACTACACATAAATCCATAACAAGGGAGATACAATAGAAACCTACAGAAGATCTTCAATAACCACAAAAAAGACCGAACGAAAGGCCATCAACCATTTTGATATTTCCATTTCCTCATATTAGTTGCCTTTGTGAAGGTCGCGGAAATATGCTCTTGGATCACTTTCAAAACCATCTCTCGGAATAAATCCATTTCTTCCTGGGACCTTCATCATCTTCTTACTGCTATCAGTGACAAACTCACGGATGGAACTTGAAATAATATAATGCTTCGATCTTGTATTATAATTGCTTGTATTCCTTTGGAGAACGAGCCTCAATATATAGAGTATTACATGCCTTAATCAAGGCTTTAAGTTAGGAAACCAATCTAATTAAGATAATATGTACAACTGTGTTAATCTTTGACCCAATCAAACCACGTAGGATAACATGTTGGACTGGACTAGATCATGGGCCTTGGGCCTGTTTAACACCCCCCCTCAAATTGATAAGGGAGAATCAACAAGCATCAATTTGCCAACCAAGAACTGATGGCGTGGTCGTGGAAGACCTTTAGTGAGAATATCAGCAATTTGAAGCTCAGTGGAGACATGCGGAAGGCCAATGACATCACGTTTAAACTCATCACGTATGAAGTGACAATCAACCTTGATGTGTTTAGTGCGTTCATGAAAAATTGGATTTTCAGTAATCCGAATTGCACTTATATTATCTGCATAGAGGGGGGTAGCTCGGCCGGTGGAAATCCAATGTTACATAGGAGACCTTGGAGCCAAAGAATTTTGGAGCAGGCACTAGACATGGCTCGGTTCTCAGTCTCGGTAGATGGTTGGGAAACTTTCTCATGTTTTTTGCATTTCTAGGAAATCAGACTATCACCCAAAAATATGCACCATCCTGTTATTGATCTGCGAGTATCTGGACAACCAGCTCAATCAGCATCTAAATAAGCTTTGAGAGAGGATTGTCGGATGGAAAAAAAAAACCGCGAGTCGGTGTGCGAATAAGGTACCGAATGATGTGGCGAACAACAGCCATATGAAGGTGACGAGAAGCAGTCATGAACTGACTCATTAGGTTGACTGCATAGGAGATATCAGGACTAGTGATCGTGAGGTAGATCAAGCTACCAACTAACTGGCAATATGTGGTAGTATCACCCTCCTCTGTACTGAGTTTGACATTCAGTTCGACCGGCATATCTATTGGAGCTGAAACGGTAAGGCCAGCCAAGTCAATGAGATCAACCGTGTATTTGTGCTGATTGAGAACTAGACCTTTAGTCAATTGATGAACTTGAAGACCGAGGAAATAGTTTAAAGGGCTGAGATCCTTCATATGAAATGTTTGATTTAGAGAAGCTTGGAGTTCTTGAATCATTTGTGTATTTGGACCAGTAATGACTATGTCATCAACGTAGACAAGTAGCATAGTAATCCTAGATGGAGCATGATGTAAAACATAGAAGGATCATACTGGCTCGGACGAAAATCCAAGCGGAGAAGAGAATCTTGGAATTTCTCAGACCATGCACGAGGAGCTTGTTTCATACATTAGAGGGAGCGACGGAGTTTAGCAACCATGCCCTTCTCGGATGAGGACCCCTGAGGCAGACGCATATAAACGTCTTCTTTGAGATCATCATGAAGAAACACATTTTTTACATCCATTTGATACAGAGGCCAGGATTGAGATGTAGCAACAACAAGGATATGCGTACGGTGGTCATCTTGGCGACGGGAGCAAAAGTTTCATCATAATCAATGCCATATTCCTGTCGATTTCCAAGAGCGACAAGTCGAGCCTTATGGTGATCTAAAGTGCCATCTGATTTTAACTTGAGAGAAAAAAATCCACTTACAGCCAATAGGTTTGACACCCACAGGAGACGGGACAATATCCCACGTATGATTTTGCTCGAAAGCATCCAATTCATCTTGCATAGCCTTGGTCCAACATTGGTGCTGCACAGCTTGAGAATAGGATTGGGGGATGGAAGAAGAAGACAAAGTGGCCATTAAGGAAGTATGTGAGAACCCATAGCGGTCTGGTGGTACCGAAATGCGAGTGGAGCGACGCAATGAAGGATGTCCAGTTGGACCAAGTGCCGGAGGTGGACCGGATGTTGGAGGAAGATTAGGAGGGGGATCCCTGGTAGGCACTCTTTGTTCCATCTGTGATACACAAAGTTAGGATTAAAACGAACAACTGACGTGTTGTCAGAAAAACTAGGTAAAGACACCAAAGATGAGGAGTCAGGAAGATCAAAATGTTTTTGAAAAAAGTACTGTTGTTAAAAAAAAAACACCGACATTTCTAGAAGTACGTAAGCGACGAATATGAGGATCATAGCAAATGAACCATTTTTAGAAGGGCGCATAACCTAAAAACATGCACTGAGTTGATTGTGCGGTAAGTTTGGTTCTCTCAGAAGGACGCAAGTGCACAAAGCAAACTGAGCAAAAAACATGAAGATCATCATAGGATGGAGATGTCTTGTACAATCGGTAATATGGGCTCTGATTTTCAATAATGGTTGATGGCATACGATTGATAAGATGAGCGGCCGTAGCTAGTGCCTCAACCCAAAAACGGGTAGGAACCGATGATTCAAGAAGAAGGGAATGAGTGACATCAAGGAGATGTTTATTTTTCCTTTCAGCTGAGGAGTTTAAGGACAAGTTCTTTGAGAAATAATGCCTTTGTTTTGTAAAAACTGTTGAAAATTTGAGGACATATATTCCCCGCTCGAATCAGATCGCAAGACTGTGATGCAGGTGGAAAATTGATTCTCAACATAAGCTAAATTTTTTTTTAAAAAACATTCAAAACATCAGATTTGGAATGCAGAAAGTAAACCCATGCGAACAGACTGAAATCATCAATAAAAGTGACAAAGTATTTATAGTGAGCGTGAGAAAGAGCTGGAGCAATTCCTCATACATCGCTATGAACTAAATCAAAACACTGAGTGCTGTGTGAAGTGGAAATAGGAAAAGGAAGAGTTTCACTCTTTCCCATTTTACAAGTAGCACAATCAAAAGGCACACAAGAAGAAAAGCCAATAGGTTTATTTAATAAACCATAATTTAACATAAGGGACAAAGCCTTGGAATTAGGGTGTCCAAGTCTATTATGCCACAATTGGCAGTTATCTCTAATAGAATGGCAAAATACATCATTGTTAAATCTATTGCTAGAAATTTTATAAAAATCCAGTGGAAACAAGCGTCCACACTTAGGCCCCCTTGCGATCTCCTTCCCGGACATCTCGTCCTGCACAACACAACCAAAAGAAGAAAAAGATATGTTACAATTATTTTCAACAAGTTGCCCGACTGACAATAGGTTTGAAGTTAAATTGGGACAAAGGTAAACATTTTTCAATGGGATGGGACCAGGGATATCTCCGAGAGCAGTAATGGGAACATTGCCTTCGTTAGCAGTTTGTATTTGAAGATTGCCATTGTATCTTGTCACATTGGAGAGTGGGTTATGGGAATATGTCATGATTAGACGCATCAGAATCAAGAAACCAAGTAGAAGATGAAGGTGAGGTACCAGAGAGACCAAAAGCAGAAAGGGCATTGACAATCATTTGTTGAACCAATTCAGGAGTCAAAGATGATGAGGGCCCAGGCTCCGAGGGTACAGATGTAGAAGCAGGCACAACTGAAGAAGCAACATAAGCATGCGGAGTTTGAGACTGTGGAGTCTGATACTGCGGAATCTGATATTGTGGAGCCTGATATTGTGGAGTTTGGTACTGTGGAGTCTGATGCTGTGGAGATGGACGTTGTGTCGGCGGTGACATTCAGAGATGATATGTCCCGACTTTTTACAGTAACTGTAGACTTTCTGTTTGCATTGAGAAGCAAGATGCCCAAATTTTTTACAACTGTAGCATTGTGTTTTGCTCAAGTCTCAAGGCAGAGGCTGAGAAATCTTATTGGCCGAGAATGCAACTAAATAGGTTTCAGTCTTTTGTTGAGCAATATGAGCCGAGGTCGTAATGCGCTGTTCCTCGTGTAAGAGTTCATTCAAGTAGACATCCAATGAAGGTAAGGGCATCCGATTCATCAGGGCAGATCGGACACTTTCATATTCATTTCGTAATTTCATTAAAAAATGATCCCTTTGACTAGAGGCTTGAAGATCGTGAATTACGGTCAACACATCAGCAGCCACATCTGCATATTTAATACTATCGTATTCCGACCATAGGGTTCGGAATCCCGAATAGTAGTCTTGTATCGATAAGGTCCCTTGTGCATATTTAGCACTAGCACATTCAAGATGAAATTGACGTGCTGAGTTATCTTGATGGTACACTTTCTTCAGATACCTCCACATGTCTTTAGAAGTTGGGTAAGGTTTGAGGTTCATTATCAGATGTGGCTCGACGGATCCAAGGATCCATGATTTGATTTTGGCATCTTTGGTATGCCAAGTAGATATCTTCTCATCTTTAGTGGGTTTAGGGTTAGATCTAGAAATATAGCCCCACAATTCCTTAGATTCACGGTAGATTTGGAGCTGGAAAGACCAAGCGGGGTAATTTTTTCCTGTGAATCGGATCAAGGTAACTTCAGATTTTTCCATCTCAAACCGAAATTGTGAACAAATTGATTGAACAGTGATAAAAACTAGCCACAGACGAGAAGCTATGTAGGATATCTTTCCTGTGTGTAGAAACCACAATCCAACCAAGCAGGGAGAGAAAAATCCAAAGAGCACAATTTCTGTGAAAAAAAAACAGCCCCAGACGAACTGGACAGAGGCTGTAGATCCACCACGTGGGCCCCACTTATGGGTCTGGCCCAGATCAGATGACAGATATGAAGAAGCCCTCTATTTTGGCTTCTACTGAACCGAGTTTGATCTGATTCTACTGAGTATCCAAGATTCTGGAAGGTCTTAATGAAAACAATATAAATTTCTGGAAAATCTTGAGAATGAGTAAAACACCAACCTGGAGTCTCTGCAAAATTCTGGAAAAATCACCAATACTCTTAGAAATAGCAGGCGACTATGAAGGGATGATTTCGGAAGTTGATCTGATTGATCAAGGGTGGGCCACCAAGATGATGTCGTTGACGCAGCAAGAAGAGGTCGCTGGAATGGAATTTTCTTGAAAAAAAAAAACAGATCCTGGATCTCTTTGTTGCACGAGAGAGACTTACTTCTCTCTATCCTTATTCCCTTGATGCTTTGGAAGATGTCTAAGATCAAGACTGCCTTGAGCCTTGCTCTGATACCATGACAAACTCACGAATGGAACTTAAAATAATATAATGCTTTGATCTTATATTATAATTGCTTGTCTTCCTTGGAGAACAAGCCTCAATATACCTTGGGTCTGTTTAACAATCAGAACCAAAAACCAATAACATGTAAATGGCCCCAGTAGCAAGAACTACCAATGCACGCACAGCAAATGCACTTGATTCTTCGTCGCCATCATTGGATTCTTTCTTTCCTTCTTTGCTCTCACAACCTCCCATTTTTTGGATGATATGTTGCTCTGTAGCAAATGGTTAAGAAGATGAAGTTTTGGTATTTGGGTTACATAAATAGATGGTGGGGTTGGGAATTAGGGGAGGGGTAGGGTTTCTATCACCATTCAACCAAGAGAGAGAAGGAAAACAATGCCAAGAGAGATGGAGGTTGAAATAATGAAGAGAGGAGCAGTGGATGATCACAATAGGGCATGAAACCCCTTCCCTCCATTCGTGGAAAGCCCTCAAAGCTGCAAACCCCTTGCTCAGATTTTCTGTGAATTGTGCAAACCTTCAAATCCCAGAACGAAGAAAAAATAGTTAGATGAGAGCAAGAACGTACCCGTAGTGCATGCAGGACTCACGCTCTTGCTTTTTCTCCTTCCTCCTTGTTTTTCTTTTCTTCTTTCTTCTCTCTCGGTCTGGTTTCTCTCTAGGGATGGGATTGTGGGAGGTCTTTTTGTCTTCCGGGTTTTTCTTTCAAAAACAAATTTGGGTAATTTTGTAATTTCCCTTGAAATGGAGAAGGTGCAGGGAAAATTATAATTTTTGGTAAGGGAGGGGGAAAAGCCGATTCTAGAGGTAAGCTCCAGGTCAAAACCTCAGCGTAAAAATGTATATTATTTGTCCAAAAACTCCATCAGATGAGGGAGATGGAGGCTGTTCTTTTTAACGTGTCAAATCTGCCCGAGATAATCTGAACATTTCAGATCAGTTTGAAGTTTGAACATTTGACAATTGACAGATCAAATCAGGTCATCATTAAAAATACACGAAAATCAAAGTGAAGCTTTCCCTCACTTGGGCCATGGCTTTGGCCCGCTTGAATAAGACTTGTGATCATTTCATCTTCATCGTCGTCGTCAAAGGCTTGTCCCAATAATGTTGGGGTTGGCTACAGGAATTTTATTTCTCCATTCCAATCTATCCTGAGCCCTATCCTTGAGATAGGTTTCACTTCTTTAGATCTATCCTCGATATGTACATCCATGTCCTCTTTGGTTAGGCCTACCTCTTCTTCTTGGTGCACCATCAAAGCCTTGCGATCATTTACGCAAAAAGAAAAAGAGTAAGACTTGTGATCAAGTGGGTCCCATTTATATAGTCTGTATCTAAACTGCAAAGTGTTGGTGCTCTCACATCTTTACTGTTATACGCTGGTATTGAGAAACAAAAGATTATCTTTATATAACTCATTAGCACTACATAACTAATGATATAAACAACGGGGGAACTAATTTTACTGTACTAAGGCACCGCCGTATGATACTAAATGATTTGTTTACCAAATAATACTAAAGGATTTGTTTAGCTTGCTGCAACATGCTGTTGCTTGCCTACTATTTGAATTATTTGTTGAATGCCTTGGTAGTATTGTTTGACAAGTTGTAATGGTGGTTTGATACCCCCCACGAGCCCTGCCCCTTGCATATAGTATAGATGCAATGGCATATTGGATTTTCCATAATTCTGAAATCGTTATTGGCTTGAATCCTCAGGATATGCTTGATATGAGGAAATAAATTGGTCATAGACTTGTTTTGATGTATCAGCTGATTCCCATATCTCTGAAGCTGTTTTTTCCTTGAAATTAGTAGGGGATTCACGATTTGGTGAATTGAGTTGCTACTGACACATTTGGTGGTGAGTGAACTCTTGAAGAAAGAATTTTTTTTGCTTTCCGTTCATTTTCAGGCTCTTTTCTAAATTCCCAGGACTCAGCTCTTGTTGACTTGATTGACAGTGAATAAACTTTTGAAGAATGAGGTTTTTCTTCTGTTTTTAGGTTTCAGCCAATTTTCATGCTTCTATCTGAGTTCTCAGGGATTCAGCTGACATTCCTCAACAAAAAATGCACATGATTAGGCTGTCCAGATCGGACCCTACGCCAAGCAGGCCTTTTATGATCATTATTATCATAGAATTAAATAACTGCATAGTAGCGCTAACGGTTTATTCATCTGTTTCCAACACCCATGACTGATGTCTCAAAATTCAAGGTTTTATCTTTTTTACCAATATATTTGGTGTTTCTCAAGTTCAAATGGATTAGAAGGGATAAGGACTTTGTTGGCCCCGTTCCTTGTTCAAGTTGGGAGGTTTTCCAAGTATGTGTTTAATCAAATTGTGAACAGTAATTAAAATGGAAGGCATCCTAAATCTATTCATAGTTTACTTATTTATATTTAGAATGCCTACTTACAAAATTTTGCAGAGGTCATAACTGCTTAGAGGTTTTAATCCTTTTAGGCAATTTTCTTCTAGCTGCTAGCTTCCTTATTGTATCATGTCTTGGGATTTACATTGACAGTTCTAAATGTTTAGATTTTTACTGCTATGCTTTAAATTTTGCTATATGTAGTTTGAATGTTTCTTTTGCAGTTCTTATAATAGGTGATCCCCATTTTCCAAATCACTTGAACCCCAATTCTCATTTATTGTCTAGAACCTGCCAAATGTTCATGCCGGAGACGATTCATTCAACGTGATGATTATATATGCATAATTGTTGCTAATATTTTATTTTTTTTTTTGGTTTTTTTAATTATTATTTTTCGACAGTTGGCATCCTAAAGATGACAATGGTGGACAAGCTTACCAATGATTTGGAAGGATTGGAAGGAATAAAAGTTTCAATGCATCAACTGCTTGCTCTAATTGATGATGTCTGCAAATAAATTGGTAATTTGTGGTTAGATACACAATTTCCCATATAGTCTCTTCATCTCTCATTGGTTTTCGCTTGTAACTACCATCAGTTTGTTATCAGGATGGTCGTGTCCCTCCAGATACATAATATTGGAAGATCTAATGTGGATACTGTGGCATCGATTCCTAAAATTTCTCCTGCAGCCTTTGACAAGCTCTTGACAGGGTACAAGTAGTGAAGAGTTCCTGTAGTTTTCTCTTTGCTTGGTTGGTTGTACTCCAGATTGGGACTGTTTCGTGGTAGACCACAACATCATGATCTGGGGCTCTGGTTTTCATGTTTTTCTACCTTAAATTAGTTGGCAATGTGATCTGGTGGGAAAACTGAAGTCCCACCTACCTCTCCCTCAGGCACGTGCATGCATACAACACTGTCAAGCTTGTGGCATAATGACATTTTGATGCCTTTTTTTTTCTATTCTCTATGCTTCCTTTTTGCTCCTTGTAAGATCATTTCCTTTTGCTTTATCTGTCAAGGGTGACTAGGATACAGCTCAGTATAGCAAAGAAATTCAACACTGCTGCTCAGATCCTGTAAACTTTCCAGGACCCATTTTGAGAACAAAAACTTGCGATTTGTCACAGCTGCTTTTGACTGTCACATAATTCAAGCAGCATTTGCCATTATATCTTACAAATGAGTTACCTGAAAATTTGCATCACATGTTCTGGAGAGGTTTATGTAGTTCTATAATGTTTTACACAAGCTGAAATTTTGCATTACGGTTTTTCAGGCCGAGGGTTGAAGTTTTTAAGGGTATCAAAGAGTTACCTGTTTGGAGCTTCAGCAGAAACCGTTTCCATCATATTGTCTCTAGGGTTCGAGCGGCCTGCATTGTTATATAGTAATGTGCCAATGGCTGCATTCTGCCATCTGGAATAGATTGCAAATGGTCCAAAAGTGACCTGATTTGATCTTTGTAGCCATATTATGAGGGCCTTGCTGTGTATGCAGTTAGAAAATTTACATTCATGATCATCCAATCATGGTGTAGGTTTTGGACTTAAGCATTCCACCAGGGATTCAAACACACGACCTCTGGCTCTGATACCATGTAAATAACCAGAAACACCAAAAGCCTGAGATGTTAGTGAAGGACAGAACATTGCATATCAAATGTCCCTTTGATATACATGCAGCTGCTTCCTGTTAAAATGTTTGGGCTGTATCTGCCGAATGGGTCAAGATATCTTTCTTATCTGGTCAGTCAGGTAGGATAGCAATGTCCAGGTCTTTTCCACTGTGGCCCAATAGAGCTGGGACCCATGTGCTTCGGTGTTCTAGGTTCAGCTTTTCTATGTACGGTATTCTAGGTTTAGCTTTTCTATGTATAGACCAAGTCTTGTTTGGGCTTTGACCCATTTCTTCAGAAAAAAAAAAAAAAAAAAAAGTGCAGAAACTAATGGTGAGTGAATTACTGAACCATGGTATGGTTAAATCATGGAGCGAACACTCAATTATCTGCACAAAATAAATATTTTATTTTATTCTATTTTTATGTAGAGACTGAATTGCACAAAATAAAGCCTTTGATCATTAAATCATTGTACTAAAAACTGCTCACCTCTTTTATTGGGAACTAGCTTGGAAAGCCACAAATATGCTCCTAGAGTTCTTGTCTACTAAGCCATAGTACAACCCATTATAAGAGGTGCTATTGACATTGGTCCCCTATGATATGAGTGAGGAATAGTTGGCTCAGTGTTTCTCCATTTGAATTAGTTTTTTATACAGAACTGTTGGTTCTGATTTTCTTTTTCTTTCTTTTTTATTTTCTTTTTCTTGCTATCTTCTTCTTTTTTGATTTTTAAATCATCTATACACCAACAAAAATGGTAAAAATGAATGGAGGTACATGATTCCACCAAAACCATAGCCCAAGTAGGTGTTTGCAAACAAGATGTCCGTGAAGTCTTTTATCTGTGGATTAGGATTTAATCTGTTTACTTAAAGATGGGTGTTTGGCCAACTTATGTTGTATTATGCAATATGTCAATTTCTTTTAGACACCTCTTCCTTATATTATTCTACAACATAAAAGGGAGATGCTCCTATGAGAGATATCTCTCACCTAATGAGAAATTGGGTGGGGGCTCTCACATCCATATCTAATGCCAACAACTTAAATATGAGGGCCTTCAGTTTTTTTCTCATATAAGGTGAGATTATAAAAATATAGGCTGCATTTTTTTAGTACATCTGCACATGAGTTGATGGGTGGAATAGATAATATTGGATAGCTCTAGTATAATTTATCCTATAGCCCCACTATGACCCCTAACATTTGATAGGTCCCACAATGATTACCTATATTAGGTGGGTCTTATTATGGTTACCGACGTTTGATGAACCTTGGTGTCACTACCCACAATAACCAGGACTTTCCTTGATTATTAATATTAGATGGGTCTCACAATGGCAGAAATGGGATTCAATCACGATTATCAGCATTATTTGGTTCAATGGAAATTACCAACACTCGATTGTGTGACCATGATTAATAATTGATCATCATTAGATGAGTCCTATACTGAGAATCAGCACTTGATTGGTAAAGTTAAAGAGTTCACAGTAGTAGATTGTCACTTATTTTTGGCTGATCATCATGTCATTCCCCTGTGGAGTGTAGAAAGCCTAATGAGTAATGACACATAATCGAAATTCAATCTAAAGAAACCTTCAGACTCTTTAATTTGAACAATTGAGCATTACTATTAATGACAATTCTTTATGGAACGAAGAATGATGTAATTTCCCATTAATTTCTTGTAATCTTGAATGTTCATTATAGGATTCAACTTTGCCCCAAGTAAACACACACTCTAATGCATACTACTGGTTCAGTCATATTGCATTTAGTCTAGAAAGCTTGAATATGATATTACCAGCTCAAGAGCCATTCTTATAAGATTAACATAAAGTATTCTGGCTCCATCGATTACAGTACACTCAGAGTCTCTTTTCCCTGATTTTTAGACAAGAAGGCAGATAAGAATCCAGATAAACAAGTTATGCAATCTTGTTAATCTTCATTAAATACATCATATTCCAACTCATTGACATGAATTTCAACGAGTTTGTCTCTGACGCCGTGTGAAAATGGGAACTCTTTTCAAAGGTACTAGCAAAAGTTCCACATCAATCACATCACTTGTATGGTAGCAACAAATCATAATATGATAATAGTCTCCATGGCAAAATCAGGAATATTTTGGGCCAACCTCCAGACAAATTGTCCAGAGAATCTCTGGTACAATCATCTTCTAGGGATCTATGCTTTATCAAATTTGATTTGTAGTCCTGTATTCATGACATTCTCATACATTCACAGTCTATATTTGTGTCTATGCAAAAGCTCATCTAGATTCATCTCCTAGCACTAAGCATCAATCTGAAGGATCTATGCTGGGAATGGGGACTCATCATATCAACAGTGGTGGACCCACTTACGCCTGACTGTATTGTAGTTATATTTACAATTCTACTTGTCTTGTCTTGTTGTACTTTTTGAATGAGCCATTTATTAACTACCGGTAAGTTGGATGTTGTTAGTTGTCCAATCTAATATAATAAAATAAATTTTTAATATTTATTAAAAGAAATCCACCGTTGATGAGATATTCCCACCATAGATCCTTCATGTAGATACTTAGTGCTGGAATACTGATTTATGTGAATTTGTGTCTACTCTAGACAAAGATAAATGGTGCTTGTATGAGAACTTGACGAGTACGGTTCTCTAAATCAAATTGGGTAAGGCCAAGATCCCTAGATGTGATTGTGTCAGAGATTCTCTGGACCATTTGTCTGGATAATTGCCCAAAATATTCTTGATTAGGCTATGGAGATGATCATCTAAGAAGTCTTCTTTTTTTTTTTTTTTTTTTGGTAGAAAAATTACACAGGACAATAAAAGAGGCAAAATCAAACAGCTAATTGGCTAAGAACAGTCCCTAGGAACTTCTTCACGAGCAGAAAGAAGTCCCCCAAAATAAACCACCAACAAAAGAAGATCATCATTTAGGATTTGTTGCCCCCTAACAGGAGATGCTGAGGAATATTCAGTAGGACTTGTGCGAGTGATTGCCTAAATCATAAACCCTATTCTTCCCACACGTCAAAAGACAGATATGCAGTAAATTGGAATAGGATGTATTTAATGAAGATCATCCAGGTTATCCACTTGTGTAATCTGGTTTTGGATGTGTTTCCTGTCGTCTCTGAACCCGGGTGATACCTCCTCAATAAAAAAGAAGACAAATATTCAATTCTTAAATTCATATCTGGTTGGAGTTGAAAAGTGGGGCCCCTATGAGTTTATTCTGAGAAATGGTGCTTCAAATAGATATGTTATGTTGTTGATAATATCTAGCATTTGTGGTAATTGATCAATTATTGGAACTTGTACTTTATTCAAGACACATCCAATATTCCTTGTACATTGGGAATTATTTAGAAATCTTAGCCTCAATTAGATCAATTATAATGGTCCGTATGTTTGCATGGAATGGAATTCATAGGAGCTCAAGGTCAAATGAACTTTAATAAATGATTATTAAAGAGGCGGATGGTAAATGATAGGAGAAATGGAAGATGTAAGGGAACTTGACTTTATTAGGATTTGAACAAAAAAATTTTGCTTGGTTAAGTTGGACTACGGGTGTGATACTTTAAACTAGAGGACCTAGGACCAATCTGTCAGGTGCCAACATCTCTCAAGTCTCAACCATGAGTTTGTTGGCCTAGAATTTGAATTACTAGGGCGATGATTGAGTACTCAGTATCCATCTACCCTTTATTCCTTGCCCATTAAATGGAGTATTTGATGTTGAATTTTAATTTTGATATTCACCTTTACTTCTTCAACTTTAAAAACATTTGAAATATAAGTCTTCAGAATTCCTATAAATTCAATTACTTAAACAAACAAGCCCAAAATGAATACTGTGTTATCTTCCCCGTTCACCTTGGTCGTATAATGAAGTGGTCGCATATCCTTCTGAGCTAATTATACACTGATCCAAAACTGAACAGTATCTGAGCCCAAGTACTGCTAATTG
Organism: Cinnamomum chago; assembly: GCA_038049695.1. NCBI lineage: Eukaryota > Viridiplantae > Streptophyta > Magnoliopsida > Laurales > Lauraceae > Cinnamomum > Cinnamomum chago. The sequence continues at coordinate 39,039,968 of CP142453.1, read as the reverse complement.
CCTGCAGAGGGCAAGAAGAGTCTCGGATAGATTTGAATTGGAGTTGGAAAATATGTTCAAACAAACGAATGCCTAGATTAATCTAATGGCACGGACACCCACTTATAATGGCCTAAAGTTGTAATAGGCCAAAATATATCATCTAAAGAATTCATAAATATAAACAAGGCTTAAAAAGTTTTTATGTCCAAAAGTGGGTTGATAGGATGAATATTATATTACAAGCTTTAGGTTTACATTCTTTACAAAAAAAAAAAAAAAAAAAGGCCTTAGGTTTACATGAATTAAGTTCAAAATCATGTCCTCCACTGAGAACTTTGAATATCCTATTTCTAGGATAAGTGCTTTTATCAGTTTCTGTGGCATGTTAGATTTTCCACACAAATGCAAATTGGATGGATATCCATGAGCTGCACTTCAAAATGCACCATTCTACTTTGTGGGCATTGCAGGCAATGTGCCAAGGTACTGTTCTCATTTCTTAATTCCACCGACATGTGTGGAAGAAGACAAATAACCTGAAAGAAAGGAAGTAATAGAAGAAAAGGACACCTGAAATTTTAGCAGAAAAGGGAAACCACCATCAGCTCCAGTGTAGTTACTGGAGAGAATTTCAGGTGACAAGGGAAACCACTATGCACTCCAGTGTAGTTGGTAGAGAAAGAACATACACAGAAAAAAAAAATCTGAGAAATTAATAATGTATGAGTTTCCTACAATTTTAATTTTTAATGACAAGTGATGTTCGTGGGTCCAGTATTTGTCTATACACAAATATCATTCAGACTAAATTCAGGCTTGGCAAGTCAGGCCCCATCCGGGATTGAGTCTATCCACATACAATTCAGGCCGATTTTGGGCTAGCCAATACCCCAGCTCGGCCAAGTTGAAACTCTCCCATGTAATTAAGGTTTGCAAAAGGTCACATTTAATCCATATTTTACTACTCTAAATGGGAATTTGAGGGCGGTCAAGATGCATGAGTAACTTGTTTGTTCAACATGAGGAATATTCCACGCTATGTAGATTTTTGCTTTTATGGGAGAGAAGAATCTTACATTCTTATCCCTCTCATAGGTTCTTGAAATCCTATTTACAGAGAAAGATCAGTTTATTATTTTTCCTTTTTACGAGGAAAATGTGTTGTACTAAACAATGAAAGAGCGAGATGTATTGAAAATCAGAATAATTTTTCTCTTTTATTATGGAATCCTCTCATTGCACTAATGCGCCCTTGGACTTCTTAAACAAGCTGGGGCTATTCAAAATGCCCTGCCCTTAATAATATTTTTCTGTAGCTCCTCAAGTTTTAGAATTTGGACATTGACCACAGATGTTTGTTGACAATTTTAGTTAACCCAGAAGGACAATCAATTAAAGAAAAATGAAAATGCTACCCCTGTGTGGAATCTACCTCTGTCCATTGCTTCTCCATTTTCTCAATGTGGTTAATCTCTAGAACTTCTCCAACTCCAAACCTTAGATGCTATGGTCCATGAGCACCTACTCTTACTCTGGCATTAGATAGCAATTTATCTTCACTCTTACTTAACCCTTCACTGTAACTTTCACTGATGATTCTCAACTACCAGATGTGTTCTCCTTTGAACTACCCTTCTGACTTGTTGTTCAACTTAGACTTGTACAGTTATTCACCTCTTCTCATCACAGCCTCCAACAACCCACCCCAATTTAACGGTCTTACGCTCCATAGTCAACTACGTTCCTCCCTGATGATTACGGAATTTGCTCCCATTTATTTCTTTGTTATCACTCAGTTTGGTGAGTGACTTTTCTAGCGTTTTGACATTTTTGTTAGGTCATTGGCAAATCAACTATGAATGTTTTAAAGCCATGTTTATAGTGTGATGGGACTTCTGTTGTCATGAGGACAGTTGGATACAGGACATATGGCATGGAGTGATCTCATGCCTTCCACCGTATAAAAGAAGGTTTATTAAATCAGTTATTCATGAAAAAAAAAAAAGATGAGATAAAAACCAAGCCTCATCAAATGAGACTAGTAGTTCGATAGAAGGAAATGAAAAGTAGATGGTAAATGAAGATGCAAAAACTGTTTTTTTTTTGGTAAAAAGAAATTCATTTATTAAAATAGAAGGAGCAAGCAAACTCTCGGCCAAAATATAAGCCACCTTGTTAGGTCTTCTAGGGATGCAAGCAAAGACGATAGATTTGAATTCCAAAGAAAGACTAGGAATGTCCAAAACAATAGTATTGATAGTCCAGTCACTAGAACCATTTAAGGCTATCACCACATCCTTTGAATCAGACAAAATAGAGACCCTTGCCAAATTCATATCTTTGGCTCTCATAAGGGCATGTCGGATCGCACGCGCTTCCGCCTCTTTGGAGGAGAAGACCTTGGGTCCGCGGATAGCTCCTGCATGAAGAGAATTATTATTTAATTTAATAGCATAACCAAAAGCAGCCCTACCATATGAAGCCCTAAAAGCAACATCCACTAAGACAATAGCCTCAGATGTCAAGGAGATCGCTCTAGGAATAGAAACTGGATGAATATCACCATATTTTATGGGACAGGTGTAATTTGGCAGATTCCCCATATAACTATTAATAGCCATAAGAATTGAGGAGGGATTTATTTTGAGAGTTAAAAATATATATATATATATATATATCATTTCTAGCCTTCCAAATCACCCACCAAGACACTAGAATCCTCATCTTAGAGTGATCATTACTCATAGGGGAGGAAGAAGCATCATTTTCACAATACTTTAACCACCAATCTCTCATGCTTTGATCCGGGAAATTATGAGATAAAAACCTGAAACATGATCCAAACCAACATGCCCTTGCATGATCACGAAGAAATAGGGCATGAATAGTTGCTTCCTTCTCTTTAGCACGAATGAGACAAGTTGTATTAGAAAATCGAGTTGGACAAATTGCATTAGAAAATTGAGTTGATTTTGGAGTTAATAAATTATCTTACCATGATAGTATTATTGAGGCATTTTTCAAACAAATAAAAAAACTCTATGAGGAAGAGGGAATTTCCAAAAAGCTCTCCAATTTGGTTGGTTTTGATTGTTTGGAGCATTACTGTCCACTAAGAGCTTATAAGTTGACTTGATGGTAAGTTGATCATTCTTAGTCTATGGTCAAATAAAAATCCGAATTACAATTGAAAATTTAAAAGCCTATCTTATATATATATATATAGAATATTCATGTGCATCCATCCCTCACCATATGGTGAGGAATACTTCCATAATTGAAAATTTTCATGTGTAAAAAGAGGAAAAGTACTATTTTATTATATGCATAAAAGGAATATGCATGTGCAAAAATGAAAAGTTCCCTCACCCCATTGGGGGGGGGGGGGGGGGGGGGGACACACACCAATCACAGGTTAATACCAAATTTGTGCCCCCAAGTAGATGTCACACTCATGTATTCAACCGTTATGTCATAAAGCTAGCATTTTCATGTGTTTTAAAAGCCTTCTACCAAGTCAAAGGATTTTACGAAAGAAAGGACGTTTACTACCAATCTACGATACAGTTGAAATAGGGGACGAATCAAAAGATGTTATGAAAAAAAGTACTTCAACTGTAGTTAAAAAAAGAGATAATTAGCGAAAGGTTCCTAGAATTGAATTTATCAAGCCTCCAATCCAGGCAAATTCTTTTTAAGGGCTCTGGTCCAAGCAGCTAGACTGTTTGCAGCCAGAAGTCCTTGGATACAATTTACATGACTAATTTGCCCTCTTCCAACTGTTTAGGCATCTAATTTTGAAATTTGAAATTTGAAATTTTCCATTCCCCCCACATTACTTCAAACCGGAGTTTTCTTCTTTGGAGATCGATCTAACGTAATGGACCTAGCGCACAACTGGCTGACGGGGAGGATACCGGAGACTCTGACGTCGGCGGGGTATGTTGGCCACCTGAATCTCAGCCACAACCACCTGTGCGGGCAGATTCCGGAGGGTTCGCCGTTGATCGTCTGGAAGCTTCGTCGTTCTCTAGTAACGACTGTCTGTGTGGGATGCCATTACGCAGGTGCTGATGCGTTTCGGTTTCGGGAGATTGTAGCAAAAGAAGCGTTTCTGTTTCGGATACGATTATGTAGGAGGGGTGGTGTTTTTAGTTTTTGAAAATGGAAGCACGTGACTCTGCACGTGGTGGACGGGAAATGGAGATGTTAGGGAAAAGTGTTTGTTAGTTGCTTCATTTAGTTTTTGAAAATGGAAGCACGTGACTCTCTTGCAGAAGCAGAAGGAAGAAGAAGAGTAATTGGGCCAGTGTCAAGTTCGGGTTAGGCCTGACCTGACCCAGAATGAGACCCCTCTTCTCCACTTGCCAACCGATCTCACAATCAGCAGTAGATATGTGATGCAGCCTTTTCAAGATCTGATCTGATCTCTTCCGTGTTTCGTTGATTTGATCTCCTCCGTCCTCCATTGATTTGTCAAATTTATCTAAGTTTTTATCAAATTTAACGGAGTTTTGAGTAGTTTTTCAAATTCTTTTGAGTTTTGCACAAATTTATCTGAGTTTGGCAACAAATTTATCTGAGTTCTAAACAAATTTAGCTGAATTCTGAACAAATCTATCTGAGTTTTTTTGTAAATTTATCTGAGTTCTGAAATAAATTTCTTTACGTTCTGGACAAATTTATCTGAGTTATGGGACAAATTTATCTGAGTTTGGACAAATTTATCCGAGTTTGTGGCAAATGTATTTGCGTTTTTCTAAATTTATTTACACTTTTTTGAAATTTATTTGGATCTTTTGAAATTTATTTGGATCTTTTAAAATTGATTTTCATCTTTTGAAATTTATTTGGTTCTTTTGAAAATTATTTGCGTCTTTTTAAATTGATTTTCATCTTTCGGAAATTTTTAGATTTTTTGAAATTTATTTGCGTCTTTTTAAATTTCTCTATGTTCTTTTGATATTATAGGATATTTTGAAATTTATTTGCGTTATTTCAAATTTATTTGTATTTTTTTGAAATTTGTTTTTCTCTTTTTAGAGTTTAATTTTATTTTTTTAAATTTTATTTACATCTTTTGAAATTTATTTTCGTCTTTTGAAATTTATTTACATTTTTTGAAATTTATTTTCGTATTTTGAAATTTATTTGGATCTTTTGAAATTGATTTTCATCTTTTGAAATTTATTTGCGTTTTTTAAATTTATTTCATTTTTAGAAATTTATTTGAAATTTGTTTCCTATTTTTTGAACTTTATTTGAAAATCTCATCTCATTAGTGGAATTTTATTAATCATGACTAATTTAATGATAGTTGACCATTATTAATGGCTTATCCCACTAATCATGGGATATGATTTGAAGAAAGGGTAAATTAGACACTTTAGATTTTCAAATATGGAAAAAGGACCTTTCACACTATAAAAAAAGATTGTGGATAAAGTGAAATGTTCAGGGACCTCTCGTCGAATCCCCCTTAAAAAAAGGGGATAGATTAAAATAGAAGAAACTCCTCCCATTTGAGAAAAATGACTTCAAACGGACCAAACCATGCATTTATTGGGGTATTTTGCAAATTGTCCATGAGATTAGAGGGGTTGAACTAGAATTATCACGAAAACGATGGGGGACATATATACAAATACGTCTATCAACAATGCGTTCATTTGAAAACGACTTCTTATACGAGTGGTAAGGAGTAACAGTTTTCACCTCACTGCTTAGTGTTTGAACTATGATTATCATATCTTTTCACTTGTGTGAACTTTCTTTCTCTTGTGCAGGCTCCTTTTTCACCTGTGCTTTTTTTCCTTGTGCTAACTCTCTCTTGGGTCCAGCCCCTGGCCGTGGTAAAATAAAAAATAAAAAACAAGGCATTTATTTTATATTTAAAAAAAAAAGACAAAGCATTTATTTTTGCAGGGAGACGTAAGAATACAGCAATCAGATTGCATGAGATTTCTGGAAAAGAAGATTCTTTCTGCAAGCGATTATAACATTCATCTGGAGTCGAGGACATGAATCAAACCCCACATCTGAATGAATAAAGAGATGTGGGGTTTGATTCTTGTCCTGGGTTCCAGATGGGATAATTAGTACTCAGTTGCTTGTAAAAGCTCTCTGCTGGAGTGTAGTAGCTTGCAGAGTTTTTACCATAGTAAGTCATTTGTTAGTGAATCATAGGACCGTCTACTTCATTAACTACATTCATGGGTCTCCTGTTTTGACTTGTTTGGAGGCATATCTTTCATCATTTTCTTTTGTCTTGGGGTATTAAAAGAGACTCAAAAGGATGAAAATAAGGAGCACCCCAGAGACATTGTTGAATGAAAGTTAAAAGAAAATTACCGCGACAATCACTTTAGATGTCCGGGGTGAAAAATAAATAAATACCGTACGTAAGGCACTAAATCCCATATTTGCCCGATAATAGATGGAAAAGTGGGAATTTTCAAATAACTGTTCGTATATACAAGGAGGCCAGAAGTGTGGCGTTTTTATCTTTTACCGTACGATATTGTAGGACGGTAGGATATCACAGAATTCAATATGCTATGGCTAAATTCACACAGGCCAAGAGAAAGATGGTTTATTATATTACGTAAAGAAAGAATTTTCACCACCTGTTCTCATCACACTCAACCTCCTTAGTTCTTATTTCTCCCCACCTTTTTCATAGCATTAGTTAAAACATATATATATATATATATATATATATATATATGTCAGTTCCATCTCATTTTTACTAGATGGCTAGTCCATGAACTGTCTTTATGGTGGGGGTGACCCATTTTTACTGGACTATCCAGTGTTAAGGTTCTTCTGTTTTTCCTTCTTTTGGCTTTTTGGCTGGGTGAACCATATATATAATAGACTATAAGCAGGTAATGCACATGTATATGTTTTGATTCTACGTTTGGAGAGGCTTCTGCTATTGGGCGCCCGGACCGCCACCTCCTCAACGTCTGGACGCCGGTGTGATTTGTCCATAGGGTGAGCTACTGCCACCCAGAGTCCAGACACCTGGATCTGGGCGTCTGGACACCAATGATAGAAAAATAAAGGGGGGGGGGGCGCTTTAGCACGGCCCTGCCTTTGTTATTACTCAAATTAAAAGCAACACAAAATGCAAAACACCCATTTAGCACAGAAACACCCATTTTGAAGGTTGATAAGGCATCATCCATCCAATGGCTCCCAACACAAAATGCAAAACACCCATTTAGCACAGAAACACCCATTTTGAAGGTTGATAAGGCATCATCCATCCAATGACCCATTTAGCACAGAAACACCCATTTTGAAGGTTGATAAGGCATCATCCATCCAATGGCTCCTTCATATCAACAGTCGTGCTCGAGCTTAGCCAATATTTCTGGTCGCCACATAACTGCAACATATGAACTCCACAGAAGACAACAAAAATAGCACAGAAATAAAAATAAAATAATTAAAAAAAATGTGATGACTAAAATGTATAAACTACGGATGAAAGAAGATGGAATGGTAAAATCCCATAGGAACCCACAAGTAAAAACGGAGAAGATGAAACAGAAGTCTTCAATTCGTGGTGAAAATATGTGATTTCCGTTTGGGCCGTAGTAGGTAACAGTATGATATCCTAAATCCATAGGATATCAAATCTTGGGATATCCTACAGCCCTAAAATATCACACGGTAAAGGGTAAAATTGCAACGCCCGCGGCATTCTTTTCTATACGAACAATTATCTGGAAATATTCACTTTTCATGTGTTATCGGGCAAACGTTGGGTTTTGTGCCTTCTGTATGATACTTGTCCCCCGCCACCCCCCCCCCCCCCCCCCAAAAAAAAAAAAAACCTTATGATTGCTCTTTAACAATAGAAGCCCTCCCACCAAATCTCACTTTTGTTTAAGCGACGTTATCATCATCGAGAAACTATATCATCACTTGTTTCTTCTTCTTCCTCAACTGAAATGACATAGTTACTTAAACAAAAGTGAAAATAGCTAAAGTGCCTTTTATTATTATATAAAAACTACGAGAGTCTTTTTGGTGTACTGAACATATAAGGTGTTTTTTTTCTCAACAATTTTCTTAAATTTATTTACAAATCTTCACGTAAGAATTTCTTTCATTTTAAATTTTTTATACACAAATTCCTAAAAATGCTCAAATCAATAAATTCCAAAGAATACTCATTCTAGAATTCTTTTTGTTATATTAAAGGGTTTACTAGCCCTTTAGGCATGATTAATTCCTTCAGGGCCAAGGGAAGTTGGGTAAATTTCATGTGGCCCCACTGTGGTAGTGCAATTTCGAACCCTTAACCTTTGAGAGCACACTATAGGCGTAAGGAAACTGAGCTATCCCTCGGAGTTTTCATTCTAGCATTCCATCATGTTATATATAAGATACACACATTATTATTCACAATGTCTAGATTCCAAGGCTTTGAGTTGGGCCCGAGCCTGGTCTGGTCCTGGTATATAAAACATAGATTGGTTTGGATTGGATGCTTTACATCCCAACATGCCGTGGTACATTAAATTGGGCCGAAATCAATAAACTTATACCCACCCAAAAACCTATCTAAACAACTTCCGGGTAGGGCAGGACACCCCTTTAACCCGACCAATTGCCCCATCCATGGTCCAAGGTCCAAACCCACCACCTAAAGTTCACCAACCAAGGGCTTGTAGTTGTAGGCTTGGTGCCATTTAAAAGGGAACTGTACTCCACCAACATTGGATGCTTGTTTTACCAAAAATAAAGCATTGGATGCTTCAACTTTCTCCCATTGGTCCTCGGGCTTTTTTTCAAACCTAACTGTCAGCCCTCTTGAATTTTGACCTTTGACCACACAGCATGAATATAAAAATAGAAAAGAAGCTGATGATGCCTTGATGGTCTGAGACACTTTCAATGAGTCAAACAGAGGAACAAATCTCGTTCCTCTTTCCATCTTTTCCAAGCATCGTCTGGTCCCTCTCTGTCATTAATTATAGGGAAATTATAAGTGTTTGTTGGGAATTCAGTTTGTACAATATTTATTGTTAAATTGTACTAATTGATCAGGATGTACAATCTGTGGCACTATTTAATTCAACAGGCATAATCATGGGATGGGTTAATGATTCTAACCTAGTTAAAATGAGTTGGACCCGGTTTGAGACTGTACTAACTCACCCAACTGAGCAGACCCAATTAATGTACCACTGGCTAACTTTGCCCTAATTTGGATGGTGTATATATAGTTCGGATTAACATTTTAAACTCACCTGATTGCATTCTTGTGGGCCCTATTGACTACCTTCATTCATGTAGACACCATATTTATAACCCAAACTGTTCATTATGTTTTTTAAACTATAAAAAAAACCCCAAGACTAATCAAAGTCCCGAGCTATATATTTAATTTTTTTCCCTCATTTGGAGCTACAATTCATGCTCTAAACCGTTGAATACTTTTGTATCAAAGGCAAATATTAGGACATTTAGTTTCATTATTCTTTTGGGTTTTGAGAAATTTCTGAAAAACATCCAAGAAACCCAAATACATTTAAAACCGTTGGATGTATCCATTTACTCATGTGAAAATGGTGATTTTGACGAACATGATCATGCCGTTCAAACCCTTTTTCCAAATCACATGTGTAAGAGGCAAACAATAAAGGATTTTGCAAATCACAAAAACATCAGATCTATTAAATGATAATAACCATTTGATTTGAAGCCACAAATGGTTTGTCAGAAGATAAAATGCAGAGTCTCCATTTGGACTCTGCATTTTTATGGACTTAGATGGTATGGTTATCAAACTTTTTATGGACCTGATTTTCTTTAGTAGCCAAGATCCTAAAGTGCTCTTGGCCTTGTTTAGTTTCTCCATTCTTATTCCAATAGAGCAATATGAAATAGAGCTATAAAAAAGAGACTCTAAACCTCTTATTTTCACAAGTCCAGAAACGCAACATTTTATTTTAAGAGGATTTGCCTCTAATTATCTAAAACGGATAGAGTGTAGAAATGTGTGTCAAATTGTGAGGCCCCACCCTTTGTGGGCCCTCTAATTTATATTTTGAATGCTAATCAATACTAATTATTGCTAATTACTAGCTAATTATGCTAATTAGGGGTTAATCATGGTAGTTTTGTGTTAATCTCCTAAGTTGTAGTTAGACTAGTCTAGATGTATTAGTATTTGGGTTTTGTGTAGTCTTTTGTAAATCCTAGGGTTTATTAGTGTAGGGAGGCCCTTAGTATGGTTTTTAGTAAACTATAGGGGGGGTTTTTGAAAAAGGCATCCTCTAGAACCTTCTAACCTAAAGACCAAAGAGCCCCTAACCCTAACCCTAATCCTATGCAACCCTAAAGGGCTTTTCAGTCTTTAATCCCTCCTCAAAATCTATAAATTTGCACAAATCCCCAAAACCCTAGCAACTATTCATTCCTCTCTTCTTCTTTTCTCATTTCTTCTCCTGGGAGCTACTGTTGTGCTGGGAGAATTACTAGGAGCTGCAGCTACTTCTACTTCATCTTCTTCTTCATTAGCTGGGATTCTCTCTTCTTCCTCTCTCATTTCTCCACTACCTTCTCTTCCAAGCTAAGGCAAGTGCACCGTACTCCTAACTTAGAATGTATATTATACTTCTTGATTTCTGTGGTTTTAGTTCATGTATGTTAATAATCAAGTCTTAGAATTTTACCTGGAGCATTAGTTGTTTTTGTTAGATGGATTGGACATTGATGGATGGGGGTTTCACCCCCATTTGGAAGATCAATGGGTCTAAATGATGTTGGTTTATGGGCATTGGAGTGAAATTATGTTTTGTGATGATTTGGTGAAGTCTGGGAAGGATTGGAAGTGGTTTGGAGGAAAAACGAGCATAAATGGAAAACCTGCTGAAACTGTGTTTTTCCCAGTTTTCGTGCACGAGGTCGACCTGGGAGTCCACATGCAGCGTACCCGGTCGACCGGCCTGCAGAGCTTAGTCGACCGGCCACACTGCAACTGGGAGAAGACAGCTCCCAGTTAGTTTTCTGCAGAGATCTATCTCAGTTAGTCGGGTCGACCCGCCTGCAGGGCCAGGTCGACCCGGTACCCACTATTTTGCTGGAAATTAACTGGAAGTTGGTTATTTTCACCTGGAACTCAGGCACCCTATGTTCAGATCGACCTAGTACTTAGAATTTGCAGTAGAAAATGTCTGAAAGTTGGGACATCAATCTTTCTAGGGTTTTTGGTGTATGCGGTCAATCACCCAGGCCAGAGGTTGACCGGACACGCTGAGAACCTTTAGAAACGAAATAAGTCTTCCAGGAGGCCTAACCTAGATTATCCAGTGCACTCGGTTGACCCACCAGGCCAAGAGGTCAACCGAGCTCACTACACATCAGGTCCACCTGGGGGTCAATCCCCCAGTGTGCCAGGTCGACCCAGCCTATGCCAGGTTGACCCAGCACACTGGGAAACCCTGATTTTTCAGTTTTCGACATTTAGGAGTTGTGATCAGTTGTGGGGCCCATTGACCATCCAAATGAAAGTTTATCGATGTTCTAAGCCCGAGTCAACGGTGTGGCTCAACCTTGACTCATGGGGACCACTGGTTAGGGTTTTGGTTGTTAATCTAAGATGATTTGACCCCTAAGAGTTGTCAATGATGCCCGTAACCTCATAAGCACCAAACATGGTATCATATGGCATCAATGACTTCGTTTAGAGGTCAAATTACCGGAGATAGACCTGAATCTGAATGTGGCCCATTACCTAGGATTGGACTGTTGTATTTCCCTATTGATTCTCTTATTGAAGTTCATACTTCACTTCTATTATTTACTGTCAATTTTAGATCTTTAGTGTAGCTGTTAACTGTTAATTAAATATAAATGGAGAACCAGAACCTAGGATATCTTAGAGGTGACCCGTTAGTATGATTTGAAGAACATTGACCCGTGTCTGTGTCTAGGCGGGCTCTTATTGGGCCTAAGTGTGGAGATGTGAACCTTTAGTTGGAAGAGGTAGTTTATATTGGGCTTTTAAGTCATGATGGATTAGAATGAACTATTTATCAGTAGTAAATGGATTTGATGCCTCGTTTGGACGGTTTTAGACTAGGCTATGTATGGATGGGCCTTGGTATGGATTCGACGAGTGGGCTTGGACTTGGAATATAATCCATAGACTGAATTGATATACATAGACCTCTTAGAGACTTTGTTAGGACCTTGTTCACGCAAGGCAAAGCCTAGACAGACACCGACCCTTAGAGTATTCTTGAGTCGGCATAGACATTCACTCGGTTGATTTAAGCTCAGCCTGTGGACTGATCATCCCTGGTAGGAGCTATTATGAGTGTTGAGGAGCTATCATGATGAGCTGTGTGGTAAAGACGGACGGTGTGATACGTGTCCGATCTTCGAGTGATGAGATGATGAGTGATTTGCGGGATTAGTAATTCCCAGCATTGGAGAGATTTCCCCGCCGCAACTGTGTTCAGTATGGGAGGGTCGCGGCATAATATCCCGCGGTATTCCAGCTCGTGTGAATGTGCCATTTTGTAGTAGATTAGACGTTGTATATTTATCCTGATTCCTTATGCTTATCTTGCTCAACTGCCTAGTTCTTTTACCTTGTTATTCTTTAATTTATATACCTGTCTCTATTCATTTGATATATATATATGTCCTATGTTATTAGTATACTGTGACTTGCCAGATTTTTTAGATCTGACCCATCTTTGGTGCTTAGGCCTTGACCCAGAGATCTCAGGGGATGCGCTTGCATTAGTAGAGGCGCCTGTCATCGGAGACTACAGATGGGGCCCGACTGACCCGGACGTCAAGCCGGAGGGCGGAGATGAGTTACCTGGGTTTTGAGAGTCTTATCTTATTTTGGGTTTTGAGAGAATTATGTAGGTGAGCCGGGTAGTTATGAAAATGTATTAACTTTGATATTAACAACTGAACATTTTAACTAGACTATAGTTCTGCTCACACTTTACATATATATTGATACCAAATGCTTCCGCTTTGTTTATTGTGCTTCCGCAAATTAACCCTTGAGGTTATACTGTTCAAAAGTTTTAAATTGGACCTCACTGCGGGCCTACGATCTTGGAAGTTCTCGAATTTTCCGGGAATTAGCGCGCCAACTTCGGGTATTCGAACGACTATATCGATATCCGGAATTGGGGCGTTACATTTTTATGGTATCAGAGCGAGCTGGTCTCTAGGAAATAAAACACACTAGAAATCTTAGGACGTAGTGAGGATTCGAGTGATGAGATACGTGTGAGGACGATGGATTGGGGTAGAATCAGTGTAGTCTTAGGTTTTGGACTTAAACTGACACAAATTCTTTTTCATGATAGATGTCTGGAGGCGAGGCACCACCGGAGATGGTAGTTATCGACGATCAGTCTGGCCATGAGCGTCGATTTGAGAGGTTTCTTCAGGCATTCATCGCTGCTCAGGAGGCCCAGACTGCAGCCCATCAGCAGTAGACAGAGGACTTTGCGCAGTTTCAGGCGCAGGTCCTGGACGTGATTGATCGGGTGGCCCCACCAGCCCATGAGGATGTACCAGTTCGGGAGGCAGACCCGAACATGATATTCGAGAGGTTCCTCAAGAGGGGACCGCCAGAGTTCACAGGCACGGATGACCCTATGGTGGCGGACGATTGGATCGTCCGTATGGAGAAGATCTTCCGAGTCTTCGAGTGCTCAGGACGTCAGAGGGTGTAGCTCGCAGTTTACATGTTCCGCGGCGTGGCGGAGGACTAGTGGAGGGTTATGCAGAGGCCATACGAGGAGATAGGAGATGAGGTGGCATGGACTGCCTTCAAGACTGACTTTCTTAGGAAGTTTATCCCCACCCATGTCAGAGAGCGTAAGCTCCGAGAGTTCCAGGCTCTTGTTCAGGGCGACTTGACCGTCTCTCAGTATGAGGTCCGCCTCACCCAGCTGTCCCGATTCGCAGAGGCGCTGCTCACATCAGAGGCCAAGAGGGTTCGACGGTTCGTTGATGGACTGAGAGAGGAGATCCAGATAGCCATGACTTGCATCGAGCTGCCTACCTACGAGGAGGCTTTGAGGAGAGCATTTTGGGCAGATGAGCATCTTCAACGATTGGAGTCCATTCGCCAGCAGAAACGACTCCGGATCGCCCCAATCAGGCCGCAGCCTGTGCCCCTACGACAGCAACATCCTTTCCAGAGGCAGAGGCTGGCAGGGCAGTATCAACAGCGTGGACCCCGAGTGTGCTATGACTGCGGAGAGCCATGGCACATCTCCAGGTTTTGCCCACTCCGAGGAGGGCAGCCTCAGATGCTTCGGCTTCCAGCACCTCCGGCAGTTCCAGCCCCAGCCCCAGCTCCAGCAGCTCAGCCAGCACGTCAGGTTGCATTGGCACCTCAGCAGCAGGTACGGGGACCTCAACAGCCTAGAGGGCAGCACTTCCAGCGAGGACGACATCAGAGGCATCAGGGCCAGCAACACCAGCAGTAGAGACCCCAGGCTGTGGGTCGAGCTTTCGCACTCACTCACGAGGATGCAGAGGCAGCAGGCAACGTCGTCGAAGGTACCCTTTCTATTTGTGATCACCCTGCTAGAGTATTGCTAGATTCAGGAGCGACACATTCGTTTGTGTCATCAGCATTTGCTTTAGTCTTTGGTGGGATAGGAGAGACTATGCATTGTACATTAGTTGTGTCCACACCGATGGGTAGGAGTGTGATGTGTCAGACTTACCACCCCAGATGCCGAGTGCAGATCGGGGAGTGCATTTTGCTTGTAGATCTGATCGTACTACCCATGCATGACTTCGACGTCATCTTGGGGATGGATTGGTTGGCTAGATATCGAGCAGTGATGGATTGCTTCAAGTAGACAGTCAGACTCTCCATCGACGGTTCAGATGACACGTTCGAGTTTGTTGATGAGAGGAGATCACCTAGCACTCGGATGATTTCGGCACTGAAGGCCGAGAGATTGATGAGATCAGGTTGCGAAGGCTACATCGCATTCATCTCAGAGGACAAGGAGTCTAAGGGAGTCGAGGAGATTCCAGTTGTTTGAGAGTTTCCAGATGTTTTTCCCAACGAGATCCCAGGATTACCACCTATCAGAGAGATCGACTTCACCATCGAGCTTGCACCAAGCACAACACCGATTTCCAGAGCTCCTTATCGCATGGCTCCGGCAGAGCTGCGAGAGTTGAAGACCCAGTTGGAGGAGTTGCTAGAGAAAGGCTTCATCAGGCTGAGTGTGTCGCCATGGGGCGCACCAGTGCTCTTCGTGAAGAAGAAGGATGGATCGATGAGGATGTGCATCTACTATCGACAGCTGAACCAGGCGACGGTGAAGAACAAGTATCCTCTTTCCAGGATCGACGAGCTCTTCGATCAGCTTCAGGGTGCGCAGTTCTTTTCGAAGATAGACTTGAGATCGGGATACCATCAACTGCGAGTCAGAGAGCAGGATGTGCAGAAGACAGCGTTCCAATCACGCTATGGCCACTACGAGTTCCTTGTGATGCCGTTCGGGTTGACGAATGCACCAGCAGTGTTCATGTCCCTGATGAACAAGATCTTCGCTCCGTACCTCGACAGCTTCACAGTGGTGTTCATCGACGATGTTTTGGTCTACTCCAAGTCTAGAGAGGAGCACGAACAATATTTGAGGACGTCTCTACAGTTGTTGCGCGACAACTAGTTGTACGCAAAGCTTAGCAAGTGCGAGTTTTGGTTGGAACAAGTAGTCTTCCTCGGACATATCATCTCCAAGGACGGACTAGCAGTGGATCCAGCGAAGATAGAAGCAGTGACGAACTGGGCGAGACCGAAGAATGCCACGGAGATTCGGAGTTTTCTCGGCTTAGCAGCCTACTATCGCAGATTCGTCAAGAGTTTCTCCACGATTTCAGCCCCGTTGACCAAGCTGACACGGAAGGATGTACCGTTCGTTTGGATCGATGCTTGCGAGAACAGCTTCCAAGAGCTGAAGGAGAGATTGACAACAGCACTGATCTTGTCTTTGCCTATAGGTAGCGGTGGATTCGTAGTCTTCACCGACGCTTCAGGGACCGGTCTAGGTTGTGTTCTGATGCAGGAAGGGAAGGTCATTGCCTATGGATCGCGCCAGTTGAAAGAGCACGCGAAGAAGTACGCAACGCACGACTTGGAGCTAGCAACAGTCGTTTTTGCGTTGAAGTTGTGGCGGCACTATCTCTATGGCGAGAGATTCGAAGTGCATTCAGATCATCGCAGCTTGCAATACCTGTTCACTCAGAACGACCTCAACAACCGGCAGAGGAGATGGATGGAGTACATCAAGGATTACGACTTCCCTATCAAATACCATCTGGGTAAGGCGAACGTCGTAGCAGATGCTTTGAGCAGGAAGATCACCCTCGTCAGTTTTCTAGCAGCAGAGGGTGTATGGACCGACGTCTTCAGCAGCTTAGACGTTCAGTTTCAGCCGCTCAGCGAGAGAGTCTTGCTTGCTACCATGTCCGCATGGGAACCAGAGTTGCTAGGCAAGGTCAAGGACAGTCAACGCAACGATCCCAAGCTTGTCAGAGTGATCGAGCAGATTGACCAGAGGCCAGAGTTCAGGTTGATTGGCGGAGTGCTCTACTATCAGTACATATTGTGCGTGCCGGATATTCAGGAGCTGAAGGACGAGATCCTAGCAGAGGCACACCATAGTAGATACTCGATTCACCCCGGCAGCACCAAGATGTACCAGAACCTGAGGAGCTACTACTGGTGGAACAACATGAAGAAGGAGATAGCACGCTACGTCTCTAGGTGTTTGACGTGTCAGCAGATCAAGGTCGAACACCAGAAGCCGCCAGAACTACTTCACCAGCTCGACATACCCCAGTGGAAATGGGAGCATATCACCATGGACTTCATCGCAGGACTCCCAGCTATCAGGAGACGCCACGACGGCATTTGGGTGATTGTGGATCGACTGACTAAGTCAGCCCATTTCTTGCCAGTCTCGATGAGAGCAGGACTCGACGTCCTTGCTAAGTTGTATGTGGATCGGATTGTCTCATTGCACGGAGTTCCAGCTTCGATTGTTTCGGATAGAGACCCGCGATTCACTTCTCATTTCTGGGAGAGTCTACAGCAGGCCTTGGGCAGCAAGTTGAGTTTCAGCACGGCTTATCATCCTCAGACAGACGGGCAGACCGAGCGTACCAACCAGACACTGGAGGACATGTTGAGAGCCTGTGTCTTGGACTTCAAGGAGAATTGGGAGGATTCCTTGCCACTCTGCGAGTTTGCCTACAACAACAGCTACCATGCGAGCATTAAGATGGCACCGTTCGAGGCTCTGTACGGGAGGAGATGCAAGATCCCAGTCTGTTGGGAAGAAGTTGGTGTTAGGAGTTTTCATGGACTATCCATAGTCAGCGACACCAGCGAGAAGGTTCGGCAGATAGTCGAGAACCTGAAGGTCAGCCGCAGCCGACAGAAGAGCTATGCAGACAACCGGCGCAGACCTCTCGAGTTCAAGAAGGGAGACAGAGTTTTCCTAAAGGTTTCCCCAGCCAGAGGTACCCTTAGGTTTGGAGAGAAGGGTAAGCTAGCGCGGAGATATGTCGGACCATTCGAGATCAGGTCGAGAGTTGGAGATATGTCGGACCATTCGGTTATGTAACCTGTTATTTACGTACTTCATTGCTGAAAAAGTTTTTTATACCGTTGTAGTCGCTATTGGTAAAATCAACACCAATTTTAGAAGCAAATATCCTTCTTTGATACCACTAATTTTCTACCAATGGAACCAATTCCTTAAAGTTCTAAAAATCCGTTGCTAGAGCGCATGTAAGCAATGTGGGCCCATTAGTTTTTTATTTATTTTGGTAGACAATTGTCCCATTAACTTAGGCGGTGAGTATTTTATTGTGACTTTTGTTCACTACCACATTAACAAAGAAAATGTGTAAAGTTAACTAATATGGGAGTGAAACTCTTAAATTGAGTGGGGTCAAAAGCTTCCCGTAAGTT
Organism: Cinnamomum chago; assembly: GCA_038049695.1. Classification (NCBI taxonomy): domain Eukaryota; kingdom Viridiplantae; phylum Streptophyta; class Magnoliopsida; order Laurales; family Lauraceae; genus Cinnamomum; species Cinnamomum chago. Next base: position 39,021,979 of record CP142453.1, on the reverse strand, counting down.
CAATTCATGACATAAAAAAATTATTTTTAAAATATTTTTTCAGATCCCACTGAAATCAATGTGGAGCCACCCATGGTCCCACAAACTCTCTGCATATTTTATTTTGAAAACCATCAAAGAGCGCCTCTTGTTGTTGAAGTAAAAAGTTGACAATATTGGTGTGTGGTTGAGCCCATAAATATAAAATAGCAAAAAAATTGACAACATTAAGACTTACATGAAAGGATTGGGTAAATGAATTGAAAAGTTACATGATCTAAAGTTTATTATCACCATCAAAACCTTCTCCCATCAGTTTGAGCACACAACTAGGCGAACAAGAAGTACCTTTGAACGGCTTGTCTTTCCCTATAGTAAGGATGGAATACTGTGCCTTCTTATCCAAACTCTCATGCTCATTCGACTAGGACCCACCTGCCTTAAAATTCAACTCTCTTAAATCACTCGGCTCCCAAGCAGGGAGGCAGCAAAACTTTTCTAGAGGGACCACCATTTGTAAAAGTAAATGGTGCCTGGTTGAGCCCATCTTACGATATCATGATGACTTAATTAAAATACAAGATTTTCAAATATTTAACCATTCCCTGATCTGCCCTCCATTCCCTTGGCAGCACCCCTATAAAATGCTCACTATATATTTTGAATATGATAAATTGAATGGACTCCTCATTATAATTCAGAGATGAGCAATCATTTGTAAATATGATAAATTTAAATTGAATGGGAGGGGAGGCTATATTTGATTGAAGTGCTACTGACAATGGAACCCATGTCAAAATCATTGCTTGATACTATCTCCTTTGTAAAGGAGTCAGAAATGTTCATTGAGAACATGGTTTTGTTTTTTTTAGTCCAGCTATGGGGTTGGGATGTTGGTGGGAATCGAGAACTCACACATGCAAAGAGTAAGGAAATACAGGGAGTCAATTACTAGAGCCGTGTATATTTTTTCCCTTCTTTTAATACAATTTACCCTTTCAGCAGGAAAAAAAAAAAAAAATGGGGGAAAGACAACGGGTGTATCTCTCTGTCATTTGATTGAGGCCTCCTCACACATGCAAATGCAAGGGGAAGAAGGATTACATGTGAAATCTATTGTCCACTTATTCTTGTGTGATAAAGGCCCAGGCTGATTCTACTTTCCATTTTCTTGCTTGATTATTTATATTTCCAATATTTCTATCTCTCCATCAAGGAGGAGAGGAGTTTGATGTCTCTAATCAAATAATCTCTTAATTTTGAAGGAGTAGAAGCTAGGACTTCCATTTGAGTCAGAAATATGTTTTTTCTATTTTTTAATTTTTTATTTCTCTTCAGCAGTGTTTAAACAATCAATGATGAATCCGGGATTTTCTTGTAGGGCCAAGGATGATCGACTAATAAGTCAGTGGACCCACTTTTGAAAAATCTAAACATATAAAAAAAATAGCCCCTTTTCTTATATGCCATCAATGAAGTTTGACTTAAATGGTCCACAATGATGAGAATGATGACTTTTAGAACACATCGATAAGATGTTATAAAAGTATAAATATTTGTAAAGATTAATTTGACAAGAGGCGTACATCGTATTGGAGTGAAAATTCTCATTAAAAGGGTCAGTTCTTTTGTGGGCCATTAATGATTTCAAAGCCCCCCAATGTTATCTGTGCAGTAGAAAAGAAAAAACATAAAGAGAAAATTATAATGAATCACAAAAGAGTCTCACAATGGTGAACCTAGTTACGAAACATTTAAATTATTGAAAAAATGCCCTCCTCATGAAGTGTTTAATTAGTTCCGATCAAATCTCACTGCCAAATTTATAACTCTCAAAGCACTCAGATAAAATATTATAAATAATTCATTTATTTTATATAAATTAATCTGGTATTGAACTTAGATCGTATTAAGTTAAATTTCTCATAGAGAATAGGGCATTTCTTCTCTAAGGTTTTGATTATATTTAATGGGCCCCACTCTGGAGATTAGCCCCAGAGGATTCTTATTTCAGCCTATTTTTTATTGATACCCCAGCCAAGGGGGCTAAGACCCAAGAGAGAGCCCGCATACACACGGGAAAGTAGCTTACTCAAGTGGAAAGGAAGCCCCCGCACACATGAAAAAAAGCCCAAACAAGTGGAAAATGAACCCACACAAGCGGAAAGAGGTGACGTACATGAGGTTCTTCTTAAGAATTCCCATTTCAGCCTGTTTTAAATTTTCTTAAGTGAGCCTCACGAATCTATACTTGAAAGAGAAAATGAAATATTTAACAATTGCCGGTGTAAAAGGGAGCTTTGGGCTTGGATGAACATGTAAATGAAAGAGGGTAATAAATTGATTCAAAAAGAAGAAGAGTTAATTAAGATCAGTAGATTGTTGCAAAAACAAAAGGATATAGAAGCATGGCTAGCCCAATTGTAAGATTGCCATCAAGAATGGCCCTAATACTATGACAAAATCCACGGACTTCCACAAATCCAATAAATTGATCTTATCGAACTAAAAGAGATGACCAAAAGACAATCTAATCAAATCAAGAAGTTTAAAATGAAATCATATATCTTAACTGATAAAGATCTAATCCTATACCTTAATCAATTGCTTTATCCTAACAATATAAATATGTACCCTTTAGATATGTTTTTTGGGGTGCTTATTTTACAAAGAACAAAAATGATACATGAGAAGGTGGTTTTCCATTATCCTTTGTTAAATTCTTTTGCGATTTTCATTGCTTTAGGTAGAGGGATTTTTTTTTTTGGTTCACGAAAGTAGAGGTTTTGTTTTTCACATTTTTGCATAAAAGCAAATTCAGACAACCAATTAGAAAACCATTTTTTGCATTCCTTATGCAATGGGTAGAAACACATTACAAAAAAAAGTCCTTATAAACTCTTAAGATATAATTTTCCAATGCATGATTGCATTCATTTCAGGATACTCATTGTCGAGCAATTTAAATATTTTATATAGAGAAATTTTCACGGACAACACACTTGAATGCGTGCTAATTAATTGATTAGTAATAGAAAAGGGAGGGAAGATCTTATCATCCAAAGTAGTGGGTCATACCCGAGGCATGATCTGATGACACTAGTACCCCTTTAGTGCCTAAATCTGAAAATACAGCAAAACAATAGAGTGAGAGCCCAAAAAAACAAACGAGAGAGAGAGAGAGAGAGAGAGAGAGAGAGAGAGAGAGAGAGAGAGGACTAGTCAAGTCCACAGTCAGCAAATTGATGGTCAATGAGTTAGGTGGTGGACCGGTGGAGCACGATGCTGCGTCTGTTTTCATGCTCATGAGACTTCCTGTCGCTTTGACCACTTATCAACCAAAAGAAAACTAACTCTGTCGTCAACAATAACAACAAAACCCAAACAAATAATTTTTAATATTATGAATGGAGTACAGATGATCTCATGCTGAGGGAACCATGACATTTAGCAGGCTCAAACTTGGGCCAAGCTTAGGTCCATGTGTCATGGCTCACATGGAACCCCAATTTGGCATAACTTAATTTAGATTTGGAGATGAATTTTAGGAGGCATTTTTGTAGGAGTTTGTTTATGGGAATCTCATACGTTGGAAATTACATATAATTCTTAGGGGGCATTAGTCCAAAGTAATATCAGTTGCTATCCTTGATCCGCATTTGAAATTTTATATTAGATTAGTTAGCCTATAAAAATGTAAACCCTTTTGGATTGTCAATTTGGCTTATAGAAATTTTTTAAATTCCAACTTTCAAAATGTTTGGAACTAGTTAAGCATTTGTGAATCTAGCATGGAGACGACATTTGAAAAATTTAGAAGTTGGCCCAATAGAAACTTAGACATTGAATTCATGCCGGGCTAGGAGAGAGGAGTGTGGCTTCCTATATTTCAAATTTGGTTTGAAAGCTTGAATTACATAAATAATAGCTCATATATGAATATAAATTAGAAACAGAATATTTTTGTACTATGCGTTAAGCTTAGACTAAAGCATGGTAATTTGGGTGTCATTTGGGTTTTTGGCTCAAGCTAAGGTTGCCCACATGTAATTCGAGCCAAGGCTTGAGTTTGATTATTAACTAGCCTAGTCGAGTTGCAAAGCTAAACCAAAACCGAATTATATAGCAGTGATTGTGTGGTTAGGAGTTTTGCTTTGGATTTTACAAGCTAGACAAATGTTTAAATTTATTGGTACATTAGTGGAATCAATATAAGGAATCCTAGGTGCTCAAAATAGCTGTTCACTCCCATTAGTCTCAAATTGCTCTATATATTAATAAGAGAATGGCAAATCCTTCTAAAGGCGGATCTACTTTTAAGCTTAACATTTGTAGGTTGTTGGGTTTTCGAATGTGATAGTTTTTTCCTTCTTGCTCTCTCTAATTTGTTTATTTCTTCTCTAAAGGTTTAATCTTGTAAAAGTAGTCTCTCTCTCTCTCTATATATATATATATATGCGAATTTCTTTTGAACGATGTATTAATTTCCATACTAGCATCCTACGTACGTATGTTAAAAGGCCTATTATAGATCACACTCCTCTCTTTTGAGATTAATGATGTGGCACCCCTAATGTCACAATGGGCGGAACTAGAGGGGGGTATTCATGCTTGATTGTATGCTAACAAATAAGCCTTACATGACTATAAAAATCATCTCCATGCTTCTACAAAACAGGGGATCCGGACACCTCCCTTTAATGAAAAATGAATTAATTAGGGGGAATGGTAAATGGTTACCTAAATACTTCAAACCCTTGGTAAGTCAAATTCCTGTCCACATAGCTTTGTAGAAACTCCATATGACGCCTGTGTATTCAATATTCATGCAGCCTAAGAAAGAGAATACATGCATGATTTATTTTGTTTAATATCATCCCCTTTTCATTTTCCTTTTTGGGGTCCAAATCCAATGCACCGCACAGGTTTTCCGCTATTGATGAAATAAGTAGGACCTTTGTATTAGCTTGTTTCTCTCTTGTCTGATATACATGATCAAACTAAACCTCATTCCATTGCACTGAAAAATAGCAAAACCTAACCTTTACTATGTACTAGTGATGGAATAGTTTGAAAGTTCGTAATTGTTAGTGTCCATGTGATCTATCCCATGATCTAAAGAATAACTAAAAAAAAACTCACTAAAACTGAAACAACACAATATCTCTCTTCAAAGAACGGGTGAATTAGTAGATATGGTAACTAACCCAATTAGAGCAGCCCCACTTATTGAATCCATACGTATAAAACACACGTCCATGAGTTCTAGAGCTCTGAAGATACTCGATCGTTCTATCTACTATTAGGATTTAGCCCAAAATCAGATTGATCATGTGTTCTATTCTGAACATTTCAACAGTAGATAAAAAAACTCCGATAAATTAGGGCCATTGATCCTGAAAAGTAGGTCGTTTGCTCTATTGTGCGAATTTGATCTACAAGGATATACCCTAACAATTGTTTTCCACGAACAACATTTATTCAACATCATCCATTTCTGATGTGTGGCCATTTTGCCACTTTGGAATGTATGTATTTATTGGACCTGGTTTTGTAAAGCCTGGGGCTCGATGCCAATATATTCATGGTTGAGTTGTGTTGACACCTTAGTATCATACACATGTGACTTTTGAACACATGAATTAGATAAAATAATAGCTCATATATGAATATAAACTAGAAATTTAGTACTTTTGTACTATGTGTTCAGCTTAGACTAAAGCGTGATAATTTGGGTGACATTTGTATTTTGGCTCAAGCTAAGGTTGCCCACATGTAATTCGAGTGGGGCTTGAGTTTGATTATTAACTAGCCTAGCTGATTTGCAAAGCTAAACCAACACGCCATGAGTAATGTGCCGAATTAATTAACAGTGACTGTGGTTTGAAGTTTTGCTTTGGATTTTACAGGTGAAACTAATGTTTAAATTTATTGCTATGGTACATCAGTAGAACCTAATAAGGAATCCAAGGTGCTAAAAATAGCTGTTCACTCATATTAGTGGGGGCCACAATAAAGAAACCAAGCTGCTCAAATTGTTTTATATAAATTAATAAGAGAATGTCAAATCACTCTAAAGGTGAATTCACTTTTAAGCTTGACATTTGCAGGTTGTTGGGTTTTCAATGTGATATTTTCTCCTTGTTGTTCTCTTCGATTTGTTTATTTCTTTTTTAAAGGTTAAATTTTTTTAAATTAAACTGTCTCTCTTTATTTTTCTTGAACACATGAATTATATAAAAAGAGAAAAAAGAAAATAAATCCCATTCAAACAAAAGGGCCAGATGGACATGAAGGAATTGGCTCACTTACATGTCTTGTTGTTGGTCCCATTGAAGGGTCTTGCTGTTGATGATGTTCCCTCAAGACTAGACTGTCCATAATTTATTAATCCAAAGCCTTAATGGCACGTAAATACACTTTTTCAATCCAGCTGTAGTCCATCAGGCGTCAAATTAGAGCAACTTTTAATACATAGTGGCCAAGATGGACATGAAGGAATTGGCTTTGCTGCATGGAGGGAGTCACCGTGGCCATAGTGAAGATCACTTGTATGAATTGCTAACTCACTTGTATGAAGGTCCGAGATCAAGTAGTTATGATGAAGTTTTCTACACTCTTAGATCTTATCAAGATCTTTTCATCCCCATCTCTCTAATCATTGAAATCCCACCCAAGTGGGGCATGCTAAAATTAACTAAAAGGAAAAACCCCCACTTTTCTCATCTCCTTTTTTTTCATACTTGGAGACCATGATTTGATCAATCCAATCCATTCACACCTACAGGTCTCCCTTAATAAGCACTAAGCACTGATCTTAATTCCACGTACACTATTATCACAACAAATCTGCCCTGCATGATTTGAGGACATAAAATTAAAGAGCTATTATTATTTAGTATATCTCATATTCTCAACTGTCACGAATCCAGGAAGGCCTCACTGAAATTGAAAAAATTATTCCCCCGACTACTGTATAGGCCGAGTCCCAATTAATGGGCTTAGAGATTCAAGCTTGAATCCAGTCATTTAATGGTTTTGGATACTAAATCTGGGCAAGGACCCAGTGCGTTGGATAGATTTGAACAATCAATTATTTGAGTCGAGCTCGATTGGATTTGGCCAGACCAGAGCTCGTTGAAGCCCTCCCCACAGAATTGTTCAGGTCAGGCGAATTGAACCGCGAACCCAAACCCAGGCCCAAGTTAAAAGTGGGTCTCAGTTATTGGACTCATACACAACTTTTGGTGAAACCCATCCATTAGTCCATTATTATTTGAGTTTGGGCTTAGAGCAATGCAAGATTCCTAGCTTGCTGGGCTCTTCTTCTAAATGAACTGGGACTATTGAAACCACAATTTCCATGTTCCTCATCAACTGGTCCTCTCGAGAGACACAGAGAACAACAACAACCATCGGTTAGATTAGATCATTTAAATGGCAAAGATCAACATGCCACTGCCCACGTGCACAGTGTGCACTCATGTAATAAGTTGCACAAGTGTGGAAGACGCACATCGAGAAAGGAACGCGAATGCGATAATGAACTGTCGTCTGTCGGTAGTTCATACCGTAATTCATAAATATCGTGAAAATATCGGGTAATAGCTAATCTCAAATGTCTCATTTTATCAACCTATGATAATATCACAAAAAATAAAAACCTTTATAAATTAACTAAAAATAAAAATAAATCCAAAATATATTTCCAAATACATACGTCTTTTACCAACACATTCATGTTTGAGTGATGTAAGTACGTCTATATCATGTTTACGCCCAGAAATCAATCTTTAGGTCTTTAAATATATACTATCATTTTTTTAAAGTAAAAAAAGAGTAGATAGAATCACTTGGTGGGCAATCTAACAAAAAAGAAAAAAAAATACCATAAATCTTCCTTGATTTTATCTCATTTTGTGATTGGAATAATATTGTTATAAGTTAAAATATAGTGAAAAGAAAAATTCAATTAAAATATCGCCAAAATATGGTAAAAAAATCCACATTATCTGTAAAAATTAAAATATATTGAAACAGTTTGACAGGTAGATTGAGACTAAGAAAGGGTAAGATGGTAAATCTACAAGGACAGTGGTGGTTTTAAAAGGGCCATACCTCTCTTCCCCGTTCTTGTTGTGGCTGTGGCTCTTGTGGCTTGTGGACTTGTGAGTGAAGTGTGAATTCCTTTTGATCTGCTTTGCTATCCTCATTTGGAGTTGGCAAACGCCGAGAGAAAGTGAAAATGCTTGCGAGAGAAGGATTCGTTTTCCCTAAAAAATCATTCTCGAAAGAGGAAACGAAACAAACCAACAAGAAGAAGAATAAGAGGACAATAACCAGAAGAAGAAGAAGAAGAGAGATGGAATCATCAAATGAAGAAGGAGAAATCCTATCGAAGAAGCAGAAGATAGAAGGGACTGAGATTCCCAGTGAAGAATCCCATGATCTTTTCGATGCATTGCCAGATGACCTCGTCGTCTTCATCCTCTCTAAGCTCAGCTCGGGCGCAGAATCTCGCTCCGATTTGGCCAATGTCCTGATGACGTAATTTCTCCATCCATCCATTGATCTCTCATAGCTTTGCAATTTTTTTTTTTTGCTATTGTGGGCATTGAAAAGAGAGATGGATTGTTATTTGTTCAGTTGCTTTACATATCAATGTCTTAAAATCATGAAATCGTCCTTCTTTGTTTTGATCCGACGGATGTCTCCTCCTTTTATGCAGAAGCAAGAGGTTGAAAGAGTTGGGTGTGCATCGTATGGTGTTGTCCAAGGCGTCTCCCAAATGCTACATGGTGAAAGCCAAGAGCTGGTGCGAATCTGCTCATCGTTTCATCAAGCTCTGTGCGGATGCAGGCAACATCGAAGCCTGTTACACTCTCGGCATGGTATGCTTTCTTTCCAACAACCAAAAAAAAAAACTAAAATAAAATAAAAAAATAAAAAAATTCATCTTTTTCTAAATCTCAGAATTAATCATCATTTACTCATCAGTCAATCACTCTCCAATCTCAAGATTAGTTCCACCTAATCCTTTCTTAAATTGTAAAAAAAATTTAGAATGTGAGATTTGATTTGATTTGGTTTTTTGTTTTTTTTTTCTTCTTGTGAAGATCCGATTCTACTGTCTACACAACAGACCAAGCGGCACGTCGCTAATAGCAAAAGCGGCGATCTGCTCATACTCGCCGGCTCTCTACTCGCTAGCCGTGATCCAATTCAACGGCAGCGGTGGCTCAACCAAAGACAAGGATCTCCAAGCCGGCGTCGCTCTCTGCGCCCGAGCCGCCTTCTTCGGCCACGTCGACGCTCTCCGCGAGCTCGGCCACTGCCTCCAGGACGGCTACGGCGTCCCCAAAAACATCGCCGAGGGACGACGGTTCCTCGTCAACGCCAACGCACGCGAGCTCGCGTCCGTAATCCCCAAGTTCTCTCCTCCTTCTTCGTCCTCTTCTTCTGATCCTCCCTACCAGCTCCACCGTTACATTAGCGAGCAGGTGTCGTCTCCGCTACTGAGCGATTTCGGGTGCGTCGTGCCGGACAGGGAGACGCACCCTGCAAGCAGGTTTTTGGGGGAGTGGTTCGAGGGGAGGTGGGGCCCGCTGGGCGAGCACAAGGAGGGGATGAGGCTGTGCTCGCAGGCCCAGTGCGGGAGGCCCGAGACGAGACCACACGAGTTCCGTAGGTGCTCGGTCTGCGCCACGGTGAGCTACTGCTCGCGCGCGTGCCAGGCTCTCGACTGGAAGCTACGACACAAGACGGAGTGCTCGCCTGTGAATCATCGGGAAGAGCACGGGGAGGAGGATTATGAGAGTGATGAGGAGCAGAGATTTCATGAAGGGAGCGTTGGACTTGATCAATGGTGATTGATTTTTTTGGTGGGGTACTCAATCTGATCAACGGTTGAGATTGGAATGGAACTATGGAAGACCTTATTGATTGCTAGTCTTCTGATTTTTTTTTCTTTCTATTTTTATATTTTGAAAAAAAATTGTAATCTGTCACTGTGTTTTTTTTTTTTTCTAATATCTTAATGTTTAACTGTTAATTTCTTTTCTAAGCTTGATGATTTGTAATATTATTGTATTATAGAGCATTAATTGCTTTAGACTTGTGTGAGCAAAGGGCGGGTACTTCTATTTTTATGTTTATTACTGGTTTCAACTTTTTGTTTCATTGGTGGGGTTAGGTTTCTTGAATGTTGGGGAAGGAAATAAGCAGAAAGAGCCCGTCGAAGTTTTGAGGCCAAAAAGCAAACACAAGTTTAAGCCCCGAGGTCAAGGGTATGCCCACGGACCCAGTTTATCTTCGATATAATATTTATATATGGGGCGATCTCGCTCTTGGTGTGATGGAGGCTCCGATCATTATCTTAACCACTTGATCAATGGTCTATAAATTTTTATTGTCCTAAATGAGTGCATAAGCAATCCAACAATCTAAATCATTTGGATGAGCTCATACTCGATGGTGGATTTTTCATTAAATTTAATTAACATATAAAACAATATAATGGGGATGTGCCCTGCCCTACGGGTATTTGGATCTGCTGTCGTCAAGGCGGTGGCTTAGTTGGTTAAAGCCTTGGTTTGCTCCCAAAGGTCTTGAGTTCGACTCTCACCTCTTAACTGGGTACTATGTGTGCCGCCATGTCTGTACCATAGAGAATAGTTCTTGCTCCTTAGAATATTAATGGACTTGGGAATGCTCCACATAGAATTCTAAAGGTTGAGTTGGCGAGGGAAACCTTGGGTCATAAAAAAAACTAGAGGTATTTGGATCCCATGAGGTGAAAGCATAAATACGAGCCTAAAATGAACTTTTGGGTCAAGTTAATGGACTTGGGAATGATCCACATAGAATTCTAACCCATTTTTTTCTCTATCATTCAAAATATTAAGAGATGAGCAGCTTTCATTCCTAGTATTGGTGGGAAGGGAGATCGATTTTGAATTGGAGTAGGGATCCTATACCGTTTTCTTAATTGAGGATACATGAGGTTGGTAGAGCTCATGGGCTCCATCTGAAGAAAATAGTTGATAGCTAGCCTACCAGATTCAAATTCAACAAAAAATGGTGGCATCCATCCACCTTTGAAGACTAGAATCAATGCTAAAAATTGAAACGTTCCCTTTGTTTATGCTGTTTAATTTCATAGTTTTAGTTTCAACAACTAACAATATTCAAGTATTCAAAGTATTGGTGGGGCCAATGTGAGGTTAGAATCTTTTTTTGAAACGGAGGTTTTAACAAGAAAAAAACACCTTATACCTGTATACAATGATGGGGGGCTAAACATTTCATATTAACTCATGAGGGTCTCTCTCTTTAAACTTTAAAATTACAGTGAAAAAATTGGGAGGAAAAGAAAAGGAAGCAATTTTTACTAAAGATCTATGTCTGAAATCTGGTGATATTGCTGATTAGGCGAACAGACAATGATCCAACCATCTAACCCAACCTGAGCCAAACTGACTTGTGAGCTTAGCTTTAAGCTCAATTTCATGTCAACAACCATTTGAGGTCCATTACCTAGTTTTCCATTAATAAAAACTGGGGCTATAAGGCCCATTAACATATTTTTATTTCCCATGCATTGAGCCAACTCGTGCAAGCTCTAGCCCATTTGTAAGTGATTTAATTTGATCAAGTTCAACTTAATTTTATGAACATATGAGGCTGGCTAATTACTCAATTTTCCATCCGTAAAAAGTGGGGTCTAGTTGGCCAACGCCATTAATTCTTTTCTAGTCCATGCATTGAAATAATCCACTTAGAAGTATAACGTCTATTGTATGTTCTTCATATCCAATTATATAAGGAATAATTGCGGGTCGCACGGGTTAAGTGGGTTGTCCCTAACCTGACTAGTAAAAATGGGGTCGGGAAAACCTAACCCACTACCAAGCCTTATATTATGCAGGTCAGGTTATGAGGGTTCGATATGGGTCAGGTTAAGTTTTGCAGGCCCTACATGAGGCCTCCTACTATCAATCCAACCTGCTTAAATTCACTAAAAAAAACTCCAAACAAAAAAAGCACTAAAGAAGTGTGTGTGTGTGTGTATTTGGAAACATCTGCCATTCATGTATAGTATACACTTTAGGTGCAATGGGATGCTCAAACCTACCTTGCGACGCCGATTCATGCCTTGGCAAGTGTACCGGGACATAGACACGCATGTTTCTCTCTCACAAGTTTGAAGAAATTTACAAATCAAAAATAGAAATTTCAAAGTTGATTGGTTCTGGAATTCCACCAAACAAAGCTTTCACCAATAGCTTCTGACGTTTCTCTACTTTTTCAGAGGGCTTGAAAGGTGCAAAAAAAACAAACAAAAAGAGAGCAAGAAGATAACAGGAATTAAAGCTACAGAATCCTCGAGTACTGAATTGTGGCCCTGGACGCTCTTATCAGTGTAAATGTTGCTGTCTCTTCTTCTTGTCTTCCCGACAAGAAAAGGATTCCAACCATGGAATCCATCTCCTGCATACACACACAAGAAACAACGATAGATTTCCTTCTTTTGAGTAAAACCTTCATCACTCCCAAGTCTTTGAAACCCCATTTCACTTTCTCTCTGTCTCTTTGAATCCGGTTATAAAATTTCACATGACCTTGGCATGATGATTATCTTTTTGTTTCATAGAGCTCTATGTTGTCCTTTGTGCTTTAGAGGTGAGTAAAAGAGCACTATCAAAGCTTGTTAATTTATGTTTTGTTGGAATTTTATGCTCTACGGAAATCTGATTTCAGCATAATAAGCTGAAAGCGATTCTTACGTTGCCAAAAATTAGTTTAGAATTTTCTACTCCTGTGCAAAAAAGAGCTGCACTAAATCACTGTAAATTTGTATGTAGAAAGAATTGAAGTGTTGCAAGAATGTTTGTATGTAGTCTTTTACTTTTGTTTCATTGGTTTCTTTGGGAAGAGAACAAAAGTTGATTGTGGAGAGAGAGACCACACTTTTCTTAGTTTATTTTGATTTGTGCTCACTACAAAAGGTATTTGTGATTTTTGAATTTATAGTGATAATGTTGGGATATTTATAGCAATAACATCCCAATAAAAGATCAAGATAATATTTGATTTTTGAGAATAAAAGAAAATATTTATAATTTATTGGTTAATATTTTAATCTAAGTTTATGTAAAAGTTATTTTCATTCCTATCATTATCTTTCCATATATTATCTCAATAAGCATAAAATGAAAATTATCCGAATATTAACTTCGGTCAATGTTATCCTAAATTGTTAGAGGTCGTTTGTTTGCACCCGCTTACATGTGCAAATTATTCACATGCATAACGGTCATGCACATTTATATTTGTTTGGGTTCATTTACATATGAGCAGTGTAAAGTAAGTGTGAAAATAGTGTGAAAATTGGCTGATTTTTACACCTCAAAGACAGTCATTTGTTATGCACGTCAATGTAATTACACGGGTTACTATAGTGAACCCGACGGTAAAAATGGGTGTAACACCCCAATTCCAAATACCGAGATAATCATCAAGGAACTCGAAGTTGGCGCGCTACTTCTTGGAAAATCCGAGAACTTTCAAGATTTAGGTCCGCAGTGAGCTTCAATTTAAAGCTTTTTGAACAATATAAGATCAATAGTTGAATTGCGGAAGTATATAAAATATAGCGGAAGCAGATGTAACAATAGCGGAAGCAAAAGATATCATATAAAATGAATCAAGTATAGCAACACTGAAGTCTAGCTTAAATCTCAAATGTGTTTAACAAATGTTTATACATATCAGACTACCTCCCCGCTCACCACAAAATCACTAAAAACCCAAGAAAAGATACTCTCACACCCCAGGCGTAGCATTCCGTCATCCAGCTCGACCTCGTGGTCAACTGGTCCCCAACCGTAGCCACTAGCTACGGGCACTTTGACGAGCGTGTCGTCCTTATAGTCGGGGTAAAAACCTAAGCACTAAAAATGGGTCAGATCTAAAGATCTGACAAGGCACAGTATACAAGTGACATAGGATGTATGCATCAAAAGAGTAGAGACGATCATAATATCAATAAGAATAATAATAATACAAAGGCTAGGCAATTGAGCAAGATAAGTAGTAGAGTTAGGATAAATAAGTCATCTAGTCTAACGGACATCAAAGTGGCACATTTACACAAGCTGGATATCGTGTGATATTATGCCGCGCCGCTCCCATACTGAACATAGTCACAGTGGGGAAAAGTAACATTGCTGGGGAATGATGAGCCCCGTAAATAACACTCATCCATCTCAACACTCAGCACTCGTCACTCAGAAGACTGGACCCGGTATCACACCGTCCGTCTAAACATAGCTCATCATGATAGCCCACTCAATACTTATAATAGCTCATACCAGTGATGTATTCAAACGCTGTAAGACAACTGATCAGTGAATGTTAATCCCGATTCAAGGAAACAATATAGATCTGTGTCTGTCTTGGCTTGCCCTGCGCGAGCTAGGTCCTAACGAGTCCCTAAGAGGTCCAAGTACTAGTTCAATCAATGGGCACAGTCCAAGTCCAAGTCCAACATTGAATCCATACCAAGGCCCGCCAAAACCATGGCCTGGTCTAAAAACAGTCCAAGTAAGGTAACAAGTTCATTTTCATTAATAATTAGTCCATCTCATTCATAATGACAACTCTGTCACAACCAGCCTTTTGATTTTAGGGTATCACACATCCCAACTTAGGCCATATAAGGGCCCGCCTAACCACAGACACGGGTCATATATCACCCAATGACATCACCGGGTCAACTCTAAGTAATCCTAGGTTCAGGTCATCCATTTTTCATTTAATTAACGGGTATACACAATAATAAGGATACAAGAGTGAAAGTGATGCATCAAGTGAATTAAACCTCCAAGGTAAGAAAATCAACAGGAAATATCGAAAGTCCATCTTAAGTCATGGTCCACTTTTAGGTCTATGTCCATATTAGTTAATTTGATCTCTAAATGAAGTCTCTGATGCCAATAAATACTGTATTTGGTGCTCCAGAAGTTACGGGTATCTTCGACGACGTTTAAGGATCAAATCATCATCAAATCTACAACCTAGACCTTACTTGGTAGTCCCCATGAATCAAGGTTGAGCCACACCATTGACTCATGCTTGGCACATCAATGGAAGTCTATTTGGATGGTCATATCCAATGTCAACAACTTAAATATGAGTGCCCCACCCCTATCTTTCATATAAGGTGAGAGATAGGGTGCCCCCCCTCATATCCATATCCAATGCCAACAACTTAGATATCTCTCAGAGGAGTATCTCCCAATATATATATAAAAGATACTTACAATTAGTATAACTAACATATCAGAAATACAATAATGGAAAAAGAAGAAGAAGAAGAAGACGACGAATCGAGAATAATTCTCTACTTTTGCCGTGGATCTATTGATCAATTATTGTTGGGTTGCTCACGGGTTGGGTCTAACCTAACACTACTTGAACCAAACCCGACTTGACCTAGGCCTTCTTCCTGCAAAAGACATGATAGAGAAAAACATCGTTCTTTCTCTTTAATTCAGATCTGGTGACGACGAGAGTGACTTGGGCTTCTAGGCTACAGTTTGAAGGCGGCGACGGCTTTGTCACCTTCCTTTCCTTCTCAGATGAACAATCCCAACCGAACCGAGCCGACCTGCGATCACTCTGCATCTCTAGACCGAAAACAAGCCTTGAGACTCTCTCTCTGCTCTTTCTGGTTCCTTTATACATAAACTAGAGATTAGGCCCTCCTTTTTTAGATTATGCATTCAGAAGTAGTGGGCAGTACCTCCTTCTTCGGTGGGGCGAATAGCGAGGCAATGGTGATCTGGCATCATTGGCGTCCTGTGTCATCTCCGTAACGATGTAACTAGAATATGAATGCTCCTCTTACTTGTTAAATCTGCAACTCCGGTCGGCAAGTATCGATCCTTTGTGATATGTTCTTGTAGAAACATGAGAGGCAGAAACCCCCCCTCTTCTTTCGCTGTGGAACATCCTGTGTCTACCTATGTCCTTGTGAACTGAATCTAATTAACCAGCCTCCTCCTTCTCAGAGACTAACAACAACACGATGGCCCACCTCCAATCTTTACAGATCTGAATACCTAAGCTAATCTATGCCCGAGCCCACCTTTTTCTTTGACTGATGAAGATTGATCGAACCGAGCCTAATCCGCCAAACCTCGTCTTCATCTTTTTATCAAGAATGTAAGGGCACATCGTCGATCACAAAATCGTGCGTTCCTAACCTCGCTCTAATACCACTTGTTGTGGAAAGTGGCATGGTGGAACTAACAACTTGCAATCTATGATCAAACACGCATACTCAAATCCACACAATAATCAAGTAATATATCAATCCACAAAGATGATGAAGACACAACGATCTACGTGGTTTGGCAAAACCATCTACGTCCACAGAGAAAGCTCATGGCGATTCATTTTTCTGCCCTATTGTACTCCACCACTTCAAGGTTTAGGGTTACAAATTATATCATATAATAATCTTGGCCTTCTTATCTTTCAAGAAAGTATTTCTTAGCCCTAAGAAAACCCTATTATAATTACCAATATACCCTAAACCTAGTTATGCCTAGATTAACCCAAACTGAATAATCTGGCTAACTCGGAATATAATACAATAACCCAACAAGCCGAGAGCCATCATTGCTGTAACTAGAAGAAGCCAGGGGAGATTTGGTCCTGACTTGTAGTCAATTAGAATAATTTAGAGAGCCGGCAGCCATCGTCACTGTAACTAGTTATTGCAATTGATCGTCGCCAAAGAAGGGATAGATCTCGCTGAAGAGTTGTTTCTGCACTATGTTCGGTACGAGAGAAGGCATTGTCGTCTGCCTGCAACAGGTTGTTGCCCTCTTTTGGATTGTGTTAGGCTCCGTCCCGAGTTAATCCCAATTAACTCTAATTAATCGAGATCAAGACTAATTAAGCCGGTTTAATGATTCGAGGAGATCGAATTAGCCTAAGTGAGTGAATTGACTTAATGAGATAGTAACTAAGCTTAAGAATGGAATTGAATGGAAAATGAAGCTCAAAAGAGCAAATTGAGGGATAGTGTATAAATACGGATTTACGTATTTTGTCAAATGCGGAAACTCTTGATACCCGCATGTGTATCTCGACGAGTACGATGATTTTCATAAAAGAATCGAAGTTGTTCGATGAGAGATTAATCAAGTGACCTATCAATTGACTTAAAATGCAAATGAAAGAATGAATGGGGGCCCTAATGCAAAAATTATCTTATAAGATGAGATGAATTTCATTCATCTCCTATAACCTAGGCAGCCTCCATTTCTACATCCGTTTCTTCTTCTTTCTTCCTCCGTTTCTTCATCAAGTGTGTGTGTGAGGTGATGTAAGTGAAGGAGTATCAATCTACTTCATCTTCTTTATCACTTTGTTAGAGGTTCTTGGAAATCAAGCTTGAAAAGAGAGGATTTTATCTCAAATCCAAGCTAAACAAGAGTTTTGTGTTAATCAAAGCTTCACCTAAGGCAAGTATACATATGTTTATGCTTGTTGTAGTCTTTTCATTGTTATTTGTATTTGATATTGATTGCTTAGAACTGTTAAGCAATGAATTGTAGGAATTATGAACATGCTATCATCATATGTATATATCTTGTTGAACCATCGTGTTCATGGTATTACTGATGATATTACAGGCTCAGTTGCCCGTGCCGGTCCCTCCGAGACCGTCCCGCCAACGGAGGAGGCCCATTCTCTACCTCCAGGAGGTTTAGCCGAATGGACGTGATCCGAGCGCGTATACATGGAGATATTTTGGAAACATTTTAGAAAGTATTTTATACATTCATTTTGGTATTGTAAGTATTGTAAATGGTGTCCCCTGCATTGTATTTTGAATATGCAGTGGTTGACAGTAGGAGAACTAATATGATGTAAAGTAACTTTACTGTTCAAAGTAAAGTATATGGTTCGTTTTGTTAAATGGTTGTCAATGTATATTATTGTATATTCCGAACTGTACATTGACAGGTACGTACGCAAGATCCCTTGTAGATTCGTTTTAACTTCGGTTATTTCGGATTTACAGGAGTAAGTATGATTAACATCGCGACCCGAGGGTTAACCCTAATGACTCTGATCTCGGGTCCGGGTCGTGACAGATTGTCAACAACTTGGGCCCGGTTTCCAGCCAGACCAGGTTGCTCCAAGATCGGGCTTGGGTTTGGCGGACCTGATCCATAGGAGATGCTCTTTTTGCAGAAATTTCAAAGCAACACAGTGATGTCAAGTTTGACCAGGTCAAAGGGTATTTGACAAAATTAGTAGCCATGGAATGCGGAATGAGTTTTTCTTTCCCAGGGAAACTCAACAAGGAAAGCTACAAATAATGAAAGACCATGATGGAGTCATACCTCATGCGTCACGATTTGTGGAATGTGACATGTGGTGATTGCATGGTGTTGTTGGAAGAATCTGCGAAAAAGGCAAAGTGGCACATAATAGTTGGAGGAGCTCTATTTGCAATCAAGCAATTAGTTGATGATGGCATGTTTGAACACGTAGAAGATGTGAGGAGCCCAAAGGAGACTTGAGATGCCTTTGCAAGTCTTTTTGAGAGACAAAATACCCATTGACTGCAGTTGTTGGAGAAAGAAATTGGAAGTTTGACGGAAGGAAAATCATCTATCTCAAAGTATTTCCAGAAGATGAAGATTGTATGACAGGAGTTGTTTGCATTAAATCTAGAAAATGAAATTTGGGACACTAATTTGCGGAGACTTCTGATCAATGTGTTATGGGCGAAGCACATGGTTTATGTGGCAGTCATCATTGGATGGAAAAGTAATCTATTATTGATGAGTTGGAAAATCTTCTCACTAGGCACGAGATGATGCTCGTCAAGGTGGGATCTTTGAAAATATAAGAGAAAGAGGAGGCCATATTTTCAAAGGGTTTAAAGTCAAAGACAAAGCCACACTACAAATACAAAGGTAATCCAACGAATGATAGAGTAATTGTAGATAAGACGTAGATGGAAAGCCGAAAAACATGAAGATTACATGCTATCAATGTGGTAAACCAGGGCAAATCGCACGCAAATTTGAGGTGAAGATATTATTGTTGAAAGAAGTTTTGCCATAAAGAACTCGCAACATGAGGAGGCCAGCGAGTCGGGGCGTTGTGATGAGATCTGGTTCCCACAGGTGAATTTCTTGTCCACTACTAATTCATATGATAATGCATAACATCGGAAGCGCGTATGATTGGAACATTAATTAGTTATTTAAACGATTGGATAGTGGATTATGGTTGTTCGAACCCCATGATTGGTGATGTGAAGAAGTTTTGAATCATGTGGCCATATGATGCGAATTAGGTGGTTGTGACTACTGACAATTTAAAACATTCGGTCAACCATTTTGGTGCCGTAGAGATTTCGACAAGGTCTGGTGATGACCAAGTATTGTATGGAGGGTATCATGTTCTTGGCAAAATCCAATAAACCTGATTTTCATTGTTTTCTCCTTTCCTCTCCTCCCTTCTTCCTTAATAGGGATAACCGATTTAGGAATTTCGCTCTTTTAAGAAAAATGTTAATGTTTTTAATGGGGATGTCAATCGTGTCGTATTAACGAATTCAGGTTAGAATCACCTCAACCCGTACACGACCCATTAAATAAACGAATCCAAAAATCAAACATGACCCGTTTATTTAACAGGTTACACGGCTCGACCCGTTAATCTGTTAAATGATTTTGTCCATTTTGTACCATGTCAATTAATGCACACTCTTTTGCTAATGAAAGGAGAGTGAAGGAGTTGGAAAATGATCTTTTATATGTGGGTTTTGGGGTTTCACTTTAACCTTCTCAAACTTACCAAAATACCCTTCATGCATTTTATAATTTATGTCATTTATCATTTGGCCGGTTGTAATGGGTTGTTAATGGGTTATCGGTTTTATTCATTAACAACCCCCTAATTTAATGGGTTAACGAGCTCGACCCATTAACGACACAAACCCGTTAAGAGGCCACCCGAACCTGTTAATATCGTGTGGGTTCATATCGTGTTTACGGGTCGTGTGGCATTTGGACAGCCCTAGTTTTTAACGTTTCATTGTTTATTTCCTTTCTACATGTTTATGTTTATTAGCTTGTTTGCAATGTTTTTGTAGCATGGAGGTTTTTCTAGTCTTTTGTAAAGGGAAGGGCGGGTTCCTTCTTTTTGTTTGCAATGTAATCACCACACAACCAAGTTGTGTTTCTTCTTCTTTTTGTCTCATTGTTATTAGGTATGTCATGAAACACACAAATAATCCAAGAAGGGTTTGGAAGGCCCAAAGGTGATTGTGGAAAGAGCCCCAAGGTCATAATGGTACGTCTATTAGAAAAAAGGGTTTTTATATCGGTTGCAAAAACTGCCCTATATCGGTTTTTCATATAACCGATATAATATCTTCAGTCAAGGTTTTTTATATTGGTTAATATTTTTTTATATCGGTCAATTTGTTTTTATATCGGTTACAGAGGAACCGACATAATAATCTCGGTTTATAATATCGGTTAGAAAAATATGTGATATTAATTTCAATATTTTATATCGGTTATTATAAAACCGATATTATATACACATATTTTATATCGGTTGTATACATATATGTTATATCGGTTATTATAAAACCGATACGATATACACATATTTTATATCGGTTATTATGAAACCGATATTATATACCCAATGATTTTACATCGGTCTTCAAATCCCTTAATTGTCCGCGCGGGCTCAGTGGTTCTTTCCCTCCTTTTTATTTTTCCTTCCCTCCTTTCTCTTTCTTTCTCCATCATTCCTTCTTTCCTCTCACTCTCGCTCTCTTCTCTCCTCACTCTCGCCTCTCTTCCTAGCGCCTCTCTCCCTCCAATAACCCCTTTCCTCTCACTCTCGCTCTCTTCTCTCCTCACTCTCGCTCTCTCTGCTCTTCTCTCACTCTCGCTTTCTCTACTCTCTCTCTGCTCTCCATGTCTCTCTCGCTCACTCTCGTTCTCTTTCTCTCTGCTATCTGCTGGGTATGTTAATGTGGATGAGAAGAGAGGGAGGAGTCTCTTTTACTATTTTGCTGAAGCAGAGGAGCATCCTGAGAAGAAGCCCCTTACTATCTGTATGAATGGAGGTTGATTCTTCTTCTTTTGCTACTATTTTATAAGTGGGTCTTTTTATCTCCTTTTTTTCCTGTTTAATTTTTGGGTTGTAAAGATGAGACATTGGAGTTCTTTTTTTTTGCAATTTTGGGTCATGGGATATTAAAGTTTCACCTTTTTTTTTTTCATTTCTCTCCTAACCATCTAGTCTTTTTGTTAGTTCTATCTCAATTTCAAAATGGTTGTTTCTTTCTTTCCTTTTTTTATTTTTATTTTTGGATTCTTGCTGATGGTACTTATGGTTATGGTTATGGTTATGTTTTTTTTTTCCCTAACTTGTATAATTTGTTTGGGCTTGTTAGCTCTACTCAGTATTTTCATTCCAGGAAGAAGCTTTATGTGCCTCATTGACAGTGTAGTTTCTGTTGACTGTCAATGTTTCTCAATCTGTTTTAACCTGTTACGTTTGGGCGTTTGGGCGTTTGGTTATTTGGGTTTTATGGTATGGGATTTTGGTTGGCACTGTAGGTGTTTTGTAAGGGGGCTAGCCGCCAGACCCACGGTCAGCTTTCCAGGAAGCCTATTCTCTCAGGATGATTTTCAGCACTTCCTGCGGCTAACCGCCAGTGCACCTGCGGCTAACCGCTAATGCACCTGCGGCTAACCGCCATTCCACCTACGGCTAGCCGCAGTGCTAACCGTTGGACTTCGGTTTGATTTCCAGAGACAAGTTTTTTAGAACACCCTCTTGCAATGACCCCTGCAGTTGCCTCACGGCTAGCCCCCAACTATTCCTGCGGCTAGCCGTTAGCCAACCTGATTCAATTTTCTGAGAGGTAGACGTCGTGGATGGGGTGTGTTGGTGTTTTGTTTATTTCAGTTTTCACCTTTTGGTTGGTGCTGGTGTTTGTTTTGTTGGTTTTTGTTTGTTTTGGTTTGGGAAGATGGGTTTCGTTTGGGCGTTCGGTTATTTGGGTTTTACGGTATGGGATTTTGGTTGGTATTGTAGGTGTTTGTCTATTTGGGTTTTGGAAGATGGTTTTTTTTTTCTTGGTCACAGGGGAGCAATTGAGCTAGTTGTTATCCTCAAATGCACAATTTACAGTAAGTGGGACATGAATAGTCACTTCAACGCACAATTATATCTCTGCATTTTCTAAGTCAATTTACATATATGAATAGACCTGTGTTTTCTGAAAAAACAAATAGTCAAACCCATTTTATGAACAAAATCATTGTATGGGATTTATATTGGCTGGTTGCATTGTTTGGAGTGTTTGGATTGAAATAGAATCGTGACAAACCCAACTTATTGAATAGTTCATTGGGGCCGTGCAGTTGTCATCAAATTTTGTGTGCAGCTGCATTACTCTTCTCAGGCATTTGTTTGTCATTAGATCTTTTTATTTCATCTTATTAATGTCAGTCATTTTTTTTCTTGTGGATTATCTACATTACTCTTCTCTGTGGGTTAATTTTTTTAAATATTTGTATCTGGTTTAATTGTGAATTTTTGAACTTGGTTGCTTTTGTATTATTGTTTGGTGAATCTCTGTCCATGGATTTATTTCTACAAATCTTCAGCCAATCTGAAAGCTTTGCCCGAACGAGAATAACCAAGGTTGGAAACAAGGATATTCAGTTCGTTTGGTGCACACCAACCCAGGTCTCTCTCACATTAATTGGTTGTACATTAATTGGTTGTAATATTAGCATTATATGGCAATGACTTTCTGATTATTGCTTGTCTGTAGCATTTTATTGGGCTATTCAGAAATGGACAAGTCTTGGATGTCATTGAATCGGTTTTCTATTGCATACGGGGAAGGGGTTGAAAGTTTTTTGATGTTTGCCAAAAAGAAGTTTGGTGATGGGAATCCCATGCCATGTCCATGCAAAACATGTGGGAATCTCAATAAATTTGTAGCTAAGGATGTTGAGTACCATCTGTTTTTCCATGGTATCGATCGAAGTTATACTAGGTGGATATGGCATGGAGAAGCATCTCCTGGTGAAGCTCCCTCAAGTGTGCCTTTAAATAGGTCCACCCAACACCATTTTGGGAGTGATGTCCCAGATGATACTACACCCCCAGATGATGCTGCAAGCTCATTAAAATTGGCTCAGACCGCTTGTGACCAGTATTCATCAAATTTTGAAAAGTTTCAAAGAATTCTTGCAGAGGCCGAGGAACCTTTATACAAAGGTTGTCTAAAGTTTACCAAATTATCTGCAGTAGTTACATTGTTTAATGAGAAAGCGAGGAGTGGGTGGTCTGACATAAGCTTTTCACGGTTGTTGAAAATCATTGGAGACATGCTACCCGACGATAATAATTTACTGCCTCGAAGTATGAAAGAGGTTAAAAAGACATTGTCTGTGTATGGGATGAGCTATGAGAAGATAGACGCATGTCCGAATGATTGCGTGCTTCATAGAAAGGGATCTGATAATGAGAATAAAACTAGTTGCCCTACTTGTGGTGAGTCAAGATACAAAGTGAATAAGAACCTGACTGAGCAACGTAAGGGGGTGCAGGCAAAAGTTCTATGGTATTTTCCACCTATCCCTAGGTTTAAGAAATTATTTCAGTCGGTACAAACATCAAAACAGATGACTTGGCACGCTGATGAGAGATTGGTTGACGATAAGTTATGCCACCCAGCTGACTCCCCCGCATGGAAGTTGGTAGATGATAAATGGCCGGAGTTTGCACAAGAGCCAAGAAATTTGCGCTTAGCACTTTCAGCGGATGGGGTCAATCTGCATGGTTCGATGAGCAGCAAGTATAGTTGTTGGCCAGTAATGTTAGTCACTTACAATCTCCCGCTTGGTTGTACATGAAAAGAAAGTTTGTGATTGTAACGATGTTGATATCGGGTCCACGACAACCTGGAAACGTCATCGATGTTTACCTAGAACCATTAATCGATGACTTGAAAACACTATGGGATACAGGGGTTAAAGCTCATGATGCTTACCGACAAGAGGCCTTTACGTTGAAAGCAATGTTGTTGTGGACCATTAATGATTTCCCTGCATATGGTAATTTGTCTGGTTGTGTTGTAAAAGACTATCATGGTTGCCCCATATGTGGCGAAGAGACACAATCATGCAGATTAAAACATTCGAGGAAGAATGTATACATGGCCCATCGAATGTTCCTTCCAGAAGATCATCCCTTTCGGAAACAGAAAAAATCATTTAATGGTGAGCAAGAGTTTCGAAAAACACCAATGATTGTGACTGGTGAAGAAGTGGCAGAAAAGGTTAATGGAATCAAAACCTTGTGGGGGAAACCAGTACCAAAAGAGAAGCCCAAGAAAAAGAAAAAAAAATCAAAAAGATCGACTTCATTGAAGAGGAAGTGAGTGGAAGATGGTGCTAGAATTTGTTGGAAGAAGAAGTCAATTTTCTTTAACCTCGACTACTGGAAATACTTGCTTCTTCGACACAACTTGGATGTGATGCACATAGAGAAAACTGTTTTTGAAAGTCTCATTGGAACCTTGCTGAATATTCTAGGTAAAACAAAGGATGGACTGAATAGTCAAACATTGCATAAGTTAAAAGTTCCAGATGGATACTCATCAAATTTCAGAGCATTGGTTTCTATGCAAGACTTAAAGTTGGGGGGTATGAAATCTCATGATTGCCATCTGTTGATGTAGCAATTACTTCCTGTTGCTATACGATCCGTGCTACCAAAACATGTGAGAGTTGTACTTATCAGATTTTGCTCATTTTTTAATGAGTTATGTGCGAAGGTAGTTGATGTACCTCGATTGCTTGAAGTTCAGAAGAATCTGGTGGTCACCTTGTGTTTGCTAGAAAAATATTTCCCACCATCATTCTTTGATATTATGGTTCATTTAACCGTCCATCTCGTTCGAGAAGTCCAGATTGGGGGCCTTGTTTGTTTGCGATGGATGTATGGATTTGAGAGGTATGAATAACTTTAAATATTCTTCAAGTGCAATTTACTAATTTAAATTATTTAAAGTAATCAATGGTTTACTATGTTTTAGGTATATGTCGGTTTTAAAAGGTCAAGTAAGAAATCGGTTCTGTCCAGAAGGTTGCATGGCAGAGTGTTATATTGCGGAGGAAGCGGTAGAATTTTGTAGTGAGCACTTCTCTGGATTGGATGCAGTTGGAATTCCACAATTTGAAGATAAAACTTACCCTGAAATTGTGACTGGAAAGAAACCTCCAGGAGGTGATTTTGTTGAAGTTGATGCTAAGTCCTTGGAGCAAGCACATTGTTATGTATTGCACAACACAAGTGTTGTTGAACCCTATATTGAGTAATTGTATTTTAACTTGTTAACTTACAAATTAAAGCGATACACTAGTTTTAGAGCTAACATGCGGTTCGTATGGAAAACTATGCAGGAGACACATGAACCACCTAAAGAAAACATTTCCTCGGCAGTCCAAAATTCAGAAATGGTTACAAGATGAACATAACCGTTCTTTTAGTTCTTGGCTCAAAAACGAGGTAACAATTGTCAACCATAAGACTTGTGTTGTGTCTATTTACTAAATGTGACTAACTTTCTTATGAACACAGGTTTTTGAAGATCGGCGTGTCACCGGTAACAACATCTCAGAAATCTTGAGATGGGTATCACAAGGTCCTCGTATACATGTTATAAAATATCATAGTTATACCATTAATGGTTCTCATTTTACCACAAAGGATCGTGATGCTTCACATGTCACTCAGAATAGTGGTGTAAGTCTAGTGGCCACGGCGATGAACGTGTCCAGTGCAAAGGATAATAATCCTGTTTTCTGTGAATCATGGTACTATGGTGTTATTGTGGAAATATGGTTGATTGATTATAGTGATTTCAAAATCCCATTGTTCAAATGTGATTGGGTTGACAAAAAGACTGGCTTTAAGGTAGATGAGCTGGGATTCACCATAGTTGATCTTGCTAGAATTGGTTATAAATCTGATTCTTTCATTTTAGCTTCTCAAGCAAAGAAAGTCTTCTATGTACTTGATCCAGTCAATCATAAATGGTCCATTGCTCTAGCAACTCCTGAAAGAACCTATAATGTTGATGACAATGAAGAAGTCCTCTTTGATGCTGGCATTGAAGATCAAACTCGTCATGAAGTAATGCAATTGGATGAACCATTGGATGCTATAAATGAGTATGAGGCAATGTACACGCGTGAAGATGCTGAGGGGACTTGGACTGACATTGATATTTGAAAATGTATTATAATTGCATTTTTTGTGTAAGTGTTTCTTATTGCTAAATATTCCCTTATGTACCTGTTTGTAAGAAGCATATATAGGTTATTTGAACTGATGTCACACTTAGTGGTAGTGTTAGTATGCTATGCATTGCATTGTTGTATGTATTACCTATTCCATGACATACACAATATATTTATTGATATGTATGTTTTTTTTTTCACAGCTAGTAATGGATCCAGAAAGGCATTTTCGTGAATCACAGGACAACATAAGTAATGTTGATGAACCCCGCATTAAAAAAAAAGGAAAGCTAGGGGGACAACTTTAATGCTTGAGTTGACCAAGAATTGGGATGGAAATGTAATTACTGTTGAGTATGATCAAAAGGGTAGGCCTACACGACAAGAAGTACGCAGGAAAATAGCTGGTTATGAAGGGGCTTTGGCAAGAGTGATGGTCCCACTTAACGCAGTTAGTGATTGGCGTAAATTGAAAGATCTTAGGGAAGGGCAACTGGAAAGAGATTTATGGGATACAATGAAGGTAAATAAATATGTGATTTCCTGTTACTTTTGGAAGACCTTAGAATAATATGTGCCTTACTAAGCTATTTGTCGTTTTTACTATTTAATTCATTTGGTATAGACCAGATTTGTGTTGGATGAAAATACTAGGGCTCAAGTTATATCTGATATTGGCCTCAAGTGGAGGACGTTCAAGACAACTTTGACTACTAAGTACATACTTCCATTTAAAGATAATCCCGAACTACTTGTGGAGCCACCTACAAAGTATAAGTTTATCGATAAATTAGATTGGACTGAATTTGTGCAATCAAGGTTGACCCCAGAGTTTCAGGTATATATCTACTTCTATAGATTACTTGTGGAGCCACACCATTGCACTCACTCACACAACACTGAGCACACCACACACAGCCCACAACTGCACTGCAGCACACCCCTGCACAATAATGTATTTTCTTCTTTGTAATTTTAAGGAGTTAAACTTTCTACAATCTAAAAGGCAGTCCAATAATGTGTATACACACCGACTAAGCAGATCAGGCTATGCGGGTCTTGAAGAAGATATTTTAAGTACATTTAGTATAGAACTATTTTAAATAGTTTCTTACGGTTGAACTAAACTAACTTAGATGTTTAATTGTGTTTTCATATTTAATGTATAGAAAAAAAAATCCATAGAGACATGCATTTTCGTTGATCATGAAGATAGGAGTGTCAAATGGAAATTGGCTCGTCAAAACAAAAACGGGGAATATTCAAATGATTCCACAAGGGAAGTAGTAGGAAAAATTGTAAGTTTCCATTCTTTGAAAAATTGTAAATTGTTTTAGACTTTTTGTAAGAGTGCCCAAGGTAGATGCGAGGCATCAAACGTCTTCACTATAACTTGCAGGTTCCCTAAGTGCTCGGGATTCATTGGTGTCATGATTATTGTAGGATGATCTAAAAAAGAAAGTAAATGAGGGGGCTGTAATGACTGAGGGGAGCAATGATGTTCTTACTATGGCTTTGGGTACCCTGGAGCATTGTGGACGAGTTAGAGGGGAAGGGAAGCATGTCACTCCAATGGCCTATTTCAAAATACCAAAACGCGGAACGGAGAAGTATAATGAGGAGTTGTTGGCCCAGTTACATGAATCTCAGGAAAGGGTGAGAATTTTAGAACAAGTTGTGAAGGATAATCACTCACGTCAGAACTCTCCCCATTCATAAAATATTGCATCCAATAGTAGTGGCGTTTTAAAAGGTTTGGTAGATTATGTTGAATACATGATTTCTTAACTAAGGGACCTAACTATATGCATTGCTTAATAACCATATGAATTCGTATTTAACTCTTATAACATGCAGCTTGAAGATGGAGGTACAAGACATCATCAAATATTCTTGGTTCCCCGCAAGTATGTTTTATGGGCCGGCTATTAAATTAAGAAATTACAACCAACATTAGTTTCATCGTATTATATACATTAGTCGATGTAAGATTTAGTACTTATATATTATTTGAAGATGCAGAATTGTAGATTGGCATTGGGATCAAAGGACAAGATTGTTGCGAAAGGAAAGGTTTATGGGAAGACTGGACCATTGGAAAAGATTCACAATATTTCTTTAGGGGAGCACAATGTACGAGTGTCGATAGATTGTGTATTGTGTCCTGATTCCCCTCTTCCTATACCCATACGTGGTATTTTGACCACTATTTTAGATGCACACAACTCATTTGTGGCTTGGCCTGAAAAATGGGTGATATTAGGTGATAAGGTAAAGTGTATTTTCCAACTCTTATTAGTTATGCTTAATTAAGTTAAACTACCGTAATTAACTTTTTCATTTTAATTTGGATTTCCATGTAGAGTGTGGTTGATGATTCTTCTGCAGCTAATGGTGATGCAACTAATGGTGAAGGGCCAAGTCAGCTCCAAAAGTTTGGCAAGATTCTAGAAACGATGATGAAATCAAGTCAAATAAGTATTCCACTTGAGAAAGGGGTATTTGAAGAAGATATAGAATTCAATTATTTTTTAAAATCTGATTTGCTAGATCCTTGTAACATGAAAAAGCTAGAGGTTAACTCAATGACTGCATACCAAAGGTAAACTATTTGTCTTTTCCTAAGAAATATCAGTCTCTAATATATTTGATGTTATGACCATTTTATTTACCTTATTTCTTTAGGTTTCTCTACGATCGATTTGAACATTCTCGAGCAAGATATGGATTTTCCCATCCTGCACATTTCAATGATTTTGGAGAGAAAGAAGAGATGAAACGCAACATGATAAAGCGGTTGAAAATTGCAAAAAAGGACCAACTAATTTTTGTTCCATACTCCACCATGTAAGGGCGTACTATATTTTCACGTGTCTTCAATTTGTCTTAGTAGTCATTTTATATCCACTTGTGTGTAATTAAGTCTTATTTGTCATTTAATCCGTCCGCTTTTATGGATTTAGGGGTCATTGGCTTCTATTAGTCATTGATATGACATCAATGGAAATGTTCTGGTTGGACTCCTTGGTACGAAAGGTTGTTGACTTGAGTGTAAAGTTCATAGTGAATGAGTGAGTAGTCCATTAATTCTTCTTGTTCATTTGTTTTCAAGGCTTCTCTTTTAAAATACTAAGTCTTAATGGATATCGTTGTGTGAAGTGCAATGAAAGTGGCAGCTATGGAAATGGGAAAAAGAATTAAAGGAAATCCAACTTGGGAATTGGTGAAGGTGAGCAATGAATAATTGTGTTTATGATATCACACATACAACATAATCCTTTTTGTATGCTTTTTATGGTCTCTATGTAGTGCCCTAATCATACGGGGAAAAAGGAATGCGGGGTTTATGTAATGAAATTTATGAAGCATCTTATGGAAGATCCTCTCGTGTCGACAAAATCTAAGTTGAAAGAACTTGGGGAGGCAGCGACATATGGCGATGAGGAGCTTAATGATTTACGTTTGGAGTTAGTTAATACATTTTAGATTTTATCAACAATGGAGAATAGGTACATTCTATGCTTTTGCCTCTAAATTGTCATGAATGCATGTTTTGTCTTGATTCATCGAATAGGGGAAGTGTCAACTTCCCACAAGCTTTTACCATCCAAAATGTTCTTAAAACTTACTACCATGTCATTTATGATAGATCCTCCTCTTTTATTCTCTATGATGCCTTTATTTCGTTTAAGCTGTGTTTGATTGCATATGGTGGCTGTTTTTACCAGGAAATCTCATTTTTACTGTATAGTTCTTCATGCATGAGATAGGAAGCATATATATATATATATATATATATTAGATAGGCTTCTCTTGCAAAGTATTGATCGATGAAGTGATTTATGCCTTGTAGGTCCATTTTTCATTGGAGAACTAATCGGGGAGCAGCGGTACACCAGGGCATCATATGCTACATAGTACATATACATACTTTTGGTAAATTTGTGCATATATAGTTCAACTTTTTGTACATCCCATGGAAGACAATGTAGATACTATATATATATATATATATATACAATATTTCCATAGAGATTTGTCTAGTCAAGCTTTATGTTAAAACAGAAAGAAGTTATGATTCCTTGTTGTAAGATAAGCCTCCATCCAATTATAAGATCTCTTTTATATGTGATTTAGTACTTGGGTTGGCTAAATTTAGTTTCAATTTGAATCATGGAATGGACATGGATTTTTTGGTCTATACTTCGATTGCTGTGACCTTCAGGTTTGGAATGGTGGTACAAGTTGAAAATGCATGAACAAGTTGTATGAAGTTCAAAAAGAATTGAGAGATTGAATGTAGAAAAGATGCAGCCAACAGAACTCAGAGTTTGAATGTTTTGAATGTTGGTACAAAGTGGAATGTTAGCATGGATTTTTATTTTGTAATGGATCTAGTAAAGTGCTTTTAATGTTGTAAGGATATTTGAATATTAATATGAAATGGAATGAATATTCTTATTTCATTTCTTTATGGTGGATGGAAAAGCACTTTACTAGAGGAGGCAGTGGGTGTGCAGGTGGGTGTGTGCAGGGTGGTGCAGCAGGAGGGCTGTGCAGGGTGGGTGTGTGCAGGGTGGTTTGATACTTTTTTTTAAGTGACTGAATTGACTTTAAAGAAAGCTATACAGTATAGGAGAGGTATACTGTAACAAAAGAAGTGAAGAAGCTAGGACCCAAGAAAAACTTTGGTAATGTTCTTAAAACTTTTTGCATGCATAGCTTAATTGGCCTATTATTTTAAGTTGAGCCTTATAATGCCACTCTCTCTGTTCATCAGCTGGTGGAGAATGCTGATGAGTGCATGGTGCTTGACAATGAGGCCCTCTATGATATCTGCTTCATAACTCTGAAGCTTACTACTCCCAGTTGTGAGTATATCCGTACTTAATAGTCTGATGACATGATTAATGTGGAATTCCTTCCCAGATTTTTTTTATGGTTTGTCATTCTGTTTTGTTTGGTATGAATTTCTTTATGAATAGGTACACCTAATTTTCTCTTGTTTGTATAAAAATTGTATGCTCTGATTTTTATATGCATATGGTGAAATGTGTTCCTGGATAACGCTCAAATGTGTTCCTGACCTGTTATTGGCTGTATGCTCTTATTAGAATGCCTCTGCTGGTTAAACTCCATTTTCTATTTAAACAGGTCTTAATCATATGATTTTCAAAAAAATGGTTCAGCTTCTTTGTCATCAAAGATTTGGTAAACGAACACTTTTTTGGTAACATGTCGCTGATATTTTGCTGTTTTGATTATTGCTGTTTTGGTTTGACCGTTTGGCTTCTTTTGAGAGATTAAATTTTAATCTGTATTTGTTATTTCTGTTTATGGGATATTTTGGAAACTCACTTTTAATTCGGTGTTGCAATTGCTGTCTTGAATGGCTGTTAACTGCAGTTCATGAACCATCACTGAGCTTGTGTAGGATGGCTGCTAACTACAGTGAGCTTGTGTAACTTTTTATTCAGTCCAAAGACCCATCAGTGAGCTTCTTTAGGATGGCTGCTAACTGTAGTTAAACTTTAGAGTCCAAAAACACATTGATAAAGCAGGCCATGTTCATTTTCTTTAATCATGTGCAACAATTTCTCATCCATTCTCAGGAACTAGCTATTATTATCCAGTTGGCACAAAGAATAATTTGGTATTTTGTCACACTCTTCTCCATTATATATCATTACACATTACAACAAAACTGAGTTGATGAGCTCAAGCTTGTGATCAAGTTTAAGCTTGATCTATGTTCCAAATAAGGTATTTGATTATTGAAATGACCCAAACTTGAGCTCACTTATGCTCTGCTTGTATTTTATTCAAGCCAAGCTCAGTTTCAGCTCTAGCTTGATTAATTGCTTCTGATCCAAGCTTGAGCTTGATAATGTGAGTGAGCTTGAAATTTGGGTGTGAACTCAAATTGAGCATTAGCATTAGCATGATTATTTGCTTCATGTTCTTTGTAGGGGAGCATTTATGGCCTCGTTCTATTATTATCCAGATGGTCCATCCTTAACTGATTTACACAATATTCATCCTGCAGTTACTCTTTTTTTTTAAAAAAAGAAGGGCTTTTTCGGATAGCCGTGAAAAGTCAGGCGGCTAACCGCATTCTGGACCTGCGCCCTTTTTAATGAGTTTTT
This sequence comes from Cinnamomum chago, assembly GCA_038049695.1. Taxonomy (NCBI): domain Eukaryota; kingdom Viridiplantae; phylum Streptophyta; class Magnoliopsida; order Laurales; family Lauraceae; genus Cinnamomum; species Cinnamomum chago. The sequence continues at coordinate 38,989,467 of CP142453.1, read as the reverse complement.
TTCCCTCGTTTTCTTTCGGTTAGCTGTTGTTCTCTTCCTTCTTTGGTCTTCTTCGTTGCTACGTATCTGATCCTCTTCTCCCTTCTTCCTCCAAGGTAGCTTCCCTTCTTTTTCTCTTATATTTCAGTTCTGTAGAATTATTTTCTTTTCCATTTTGTTAACAGTATCTGTTTCATTTTGGTGTTTCTCTTTTCTTTCTCTCTTTCTAACTTCCTCCATTTCTCTCTTCCATTGGTTTCTTTCTTCATATTACTTATTGTCGTGTCATTTTCTCTTCCTTGTTTCTTCTAAATCCTGCCTTTTTGCTCTATGCTGTGTTTTCTTCCTCCTAGTGTTTTCTTGTGCACTCCAAGTGTTTGTAAAAATGCCTCCACGAATGAAAACAGCTGTGAACCGCCCTGCTAAATGAGGACGATCCACTACTGCCTCCTCTTCTCGTAGAACTAGATCTCCCTCACCCTCTCAGTCCACCTCTCCTTCTCTTACCCCTCCTTCTTCTCCTCCTCCACAGCCGGGCTCTGCTATTCTCAAACCCAATGCCTAAATGCTGGCTGCTTTGAAAAAAAGATCAATCATGGTTGAAAGACGCACTTTGCGTAATGTTGTAAATCCCCATGAGTCAGCGGCCATTCTTGCTTAGGTCGGATGGGAAAACATCTTAGACTAGGGGGACAAAGCATATCCGTCTCTTGTTTTTGGCATGTTTGCTTCAATCACTGGTGCAGTATCTTCCATTGACTCATGTTCCTTCACAATTGCCTTTCGAAACAAAGAAGTTACGGTTGATCCCGATCTTATCTCTTCAATCATGAATATTCCAGTGAACCCTGATGGTCTTTCCATGGTGTCTGACACCCTCACTGAAGCTGAAAAGGCCCAAGCTACTATTGTTCTCTGTGGTTGTTCTGTTAAATGGGATCCTAAGAACTTCCTTCCATTGGGATCCCTCATTCCAAAATACAGGTTGTTGCACCACTTATTCACCTTCAATGTCTATCCTCGTAAAGGAAATCGGACTGAATTAACTGCGTATATGGTAAATGTTCTTTCCAAAGTGGTGTCAGGTGTTCAAATGTGTCTTCCCTCTCTTATCTGTAGAACCATTGTTCGCTTTCACCACTCCACTGCCTCTAAGCCAGCAATCCCTTTTGGCTTCCTCATCTCTCAAATAGCTCGGTCTCTTGGTGTTCTCCGCCCAAATGAGCCTCCTATTTCCCATACACCTTTTGGCCCTGCTAATCTAATTCAGATGAATCTCTTTCCATATGAAGAAGCAGGGGATGTACCCCCTCATCCTCAACCCCAAGCCCCTTTAGCTCCTCAACATCAGGCACCTTCAGGGCTCGCTCCTTCCTCTTCACATCGACAGGCTTCCTCTTCATCTGTTCCCCGGAGTATTGAAGAACGGATGGATGCTTTCGAACGCAATCAGTCCAAAACCGAAAAGCTTCTAAAGAAGACTTTCAAATATCTCAGTGGACTATCAAAGGCATGCATAACTCAAGATGCTACTATCATGCCTCCGTCTCCATCACCTCCGTCGGATTAGTTCTTTTGGGGATTCATAGCCACTTGTGTTTTTATTGGTTGTACTCTTTTTGGTGGTGTTCTTTTGGCTTGTGGCTGCCCCTCCTATGGTTCTTTTGTTTAAACTTATGTTGTTTACTCTCTATGGATGTTCATTGGATATGGATGCTTTTATGGTCTTAGTGATTAACTGCTTTTATGCTTTAATTGTCTATTATCTTCTTGCATTTTTTGTCTGTCTTCTCTACATCCATGGTTATTTTATCTTGTTCAATTTGTGACAAAAAGGGGGAGTATGGTTTAAGGTTGCAGGGGGAGAATCCATCTCCATTTCTCATGCTTTTAATCTCTGTTTGTTAGTGTTGTGCTTCTACAGGTTCATCTTCTCAATCTCATATGAAGAGCTATGCATACTAGTCTTGATGCCTTTTTGTTCTTGTATTCGTTTTTCAGTTGTAAAAGGTCTTGTACTTAGTATATGGTTGTTCTTTGAGTTGTTTTGGATATCTTCTGTAATCTTGTATTAGCTAAATGATTTTGTCACGAAATTGACAAAGGGGGAGATTGTAAGTGTCATATGTCTGTGTGCATTGAGTTTTGTTTGTCAATTCCGCGCCAATGAGGTCCAAAGTTCTTGCCTCTCAAATTGACTCAAGGAAGATCACATTCAGAAGGATTATCAAGCTTGTGGGAAAGTCCGGATTAATCAAAGAAGGTCTCCATTTGTGTTTGACAACCTTTTCAGGTAATTCATACCCAGACCAAACCCTTAGATCCCTGGGAAAAGTTGTGCTTTAAACTCATGTTTTTTATCCTTGATAATTAGTCCCTATAGAAAGGGTCAGGTGACCCTACGGTCACCTTCGGCTAGCCGCCCCTTGTAAAGGGGCTAGCCGCCAGACCTGTGGCTAGCTTTCCAGTAAGCTGTTTCTCAGATTTTTTTCTCTGTGCTTCCTGCGGCTAACCGCCAGTGCACCCACGGTTAGCCGCAGAGCTAACCGTGGGATTTCGTTTTGCTTTCCAGAGGCTGTGTTTTTGTCAGATCATCTTGCGGCTGCCTCACGGCTAGCCTCCAACTGTTCCTGCGGCTAGCCGTGAGCTAACCTGATTTGAAATTTTAGACCGTTATTTGAAATCGGCTAGCCGCTGGTCTAAAGGGGCTAGCCGCCAATATAGCCGTTGGATCTTTTCTATAAATCTGGAGCTTCTTTCTCCATTCACAGTGACTCTTTTGAAAGAGCCTTTGGAGGCTATTTTGTTCCCAACATATCTTAACTCTCAAATCTTCTTCCAAACACTCATGTAGTACATTTAGGAAAATCCTAGAGCTCCATTAGCTCCAAGATGAGTGTGTTGTGTGAGAAGTTGCCTGTGTCTATTCTTTGTGGCATGATTTTCATTTCTATATCTATATTGTGGGATTTGTTATGTATGATAGGTCATCACTAAGATTCAATAGACACACACACTTGAGCTTATCTACTCTCATCTAATTGTATCTCTTTGGCATTGTTTAAGCTGTTTTGTTGAACACATATGCTACTTAAGTCTTTCTCTTCTTATGTTTGTTCTGTTATCTGTTCTGGTTTTATTAAAAGTGCCCTAAAAAGTTTAAAATTGGTAATTGATACCCTTAGTCCTATTCACCCCCCCTCTAGGACTTAGTCATTGGCCCTAGCCTCCATTATCAAGGACAACCTACATTAGAGGTAGGACCTTCAAACCCTACACAGGTTGAGTCATTTGTTCCATTGAGTGCAATTTCACAGATGATTCATGCAGTGTAAATTTTTTTTCAGAAACTGATCATAGCACCAGTAAAAAAGGAGTTGGGTCTTGCCTTCAAGGGAAGCCAAAAGATGGTTGTTGAAGCTCTGGAGGTAAATTATGATTATTTATCTTTTGGTTTTTTTGTTTATATATAGTTCCAACTTTTTGTACATCCCATGGAAGATGATGTAGATACTATATATATACACACACACACACACACACAATATTTCTATAAAGATTTGTCTAGTCAAGCTTATGTTAATTATTAATTAGTTATATATATATATGATCACTTTATTAATTTGTATATATAGTGCAAAGTTTTATTGGTGTACAGTGTACTGCAATGGTACTGCATCAATGTAAATTCTTTTGATAAAAAAAATCCATATATAATATTAAATCGGTTACAGAACAAACGATATAAAACAATCCAAAAAAAACGATATAACAAAGCCCTTTATAACTGATATTATAAATTATTTTTATATCGGTTTCACTATTTTTTATATCGGTTTTACAGTAATGTATGCTATAATTTCAGTCTCAAAACACATCAGTTCTCCGAAAATCGATATTATAAATAATTTTTATATCGGTTTCACTATTTTTTATATCGGTTTTACAGTAATGTATGCTATAATTTCAGTTTCAAAACACATCAGTTTATCGAAAACCGATATGATAAATATTTTTTATATCAGTTTTACTTTTTTTTATATCGGTTTTACAATAATATGTGTTATAATTTCAGGTTCAAAAGACATCAGTTGTCCAAAAACCGATATGAAATATTACTCATATTATATCGGTTATAGTTGTTTATTATATCGGGGATACTTATATCGGTTTGAAGTTTACTGAAAAACCGATATAATAGGTCTTTTATATCGGTTTTTAGCCGATATAAAAACCTTTTTTTCTAGTAGTTATACATATTGCATGATCCACGCCCTATTGAATCTCAAATATATGTATACTAATATAATAATCTTAATATAAATATTGTACTATTGTGAAAGACCAATCCACTAATGGTTCAATGGTAAGGCATCTCCCTTTTGAGTTTGAATCCTCTTGAGGCTTAACTTAGAGAACTCTACAGTGGGCCCAACTATTGGAGATTCAAGTCACTTAAAATAATCCCTTCCTTTGTATGGGGTATCCATGAATTTTATCCCAATAGGAGTTGGTCTCGTTGTAAGATTGATTGTTTCATATTCATTAATCACTTTTTTTTATGTAGTGATCAATCTTACTGTACGCCAACTCTAATTGAGGTAAGATTTGGTGATATCCCATGCACTATTCACTTGGGGCTTTTATTTTGAGTAGCTCATATTTCCCATAGGGGGTTCATATCATAGACCTCCACTCTTTTAACTCGTGATTACCTAGCATCAAAGCCTTGTATAATGTGAACGCTTCCCCTCATACAATTTAAGTAATATATGGGAGTTTACAAAAAACAAAAGGGTTAAATATGGGAGTTGTATTGGAGGTGGTACATAGCTAAATGAAGTTAGGTGGAAAATGAAAAAAAAAAAAAGAAAAAAAGAAAGAAAGAGAAATTGAGAGAGACCCAACTCGTCATGACCGAGTTAGGGGCGGATTCTGATTTTCAAATTGGCAAAAATATCACTCAAAGAGGGATTATCACAACCATTGATCTAAGGGCCCGATTGTTTAAGGATTTCTTAGTGACTAAATACATAATGAGTAGGGTTGCACATGGGCAGTTCGTATCGGTTTAGCATTAAAATCAACCACCAAACCGAACATATCGGATTTTTATTTAACCAATCCGATCCGGCTGATGGAGATGGCTTGGTTAAACCGTTTATTTTATTTATTTATTTATTTAAAAATCATAAACTGAAAATCTCAAAATGATGACAACCTAGAAGAGGCGCATGAGTTTTCGAATGCCAGCCAAATGAAATCCTAAAATCTAAATAGTCAAATATTCAAATTACATAATATACCAGTCGTTTAGGTAGTGAACTGGGATTCAAACTAATAATCGTCGGATCTAAGTGGTTTTTACTCATAGATTGAACCGCTCTGATCCGCTCGGTTGGGTCCGATTTAACGATTATACTAGATTTTTTGTACGGCCCTAATAGTAAATTATAGAATCACTTCTTCTCATGCTTGCCCGAAAGTAGCATTCTATATTAACCGTTCCCCACTATCACAGGCATCACCTTTTGGAGTTCAGCCAAAGAGTTCCCAACTGTTTTTGACACTTATCTACTTTTTCAGAAAACTTAAAAGGAGCAAAACACACTAAAAGCAAGAATAGGTGAGAACAGAACCAACCGACTTTCTGAAGGGAATTTCATGAGTTCACTGTATACGATAGTTGTCTCTTCCTCTTGTTCCCTTGAATACAAGACGATTCTCGCTGTCTCTCTCTCTCTCTCTCTCTCTCTCTCTCTCTCTCTCTCTCTCTCTCTCTGTCTTAATCACTTCAGCTGGAAATACCCATAGATTTCCTTCCCATTTCCTTCCCATCTTCAGTAAAAACCATCATCTCTCCCCTCCACGTTATCTTTAACTTTAAAAACATGGATGGGACAATTCAAACCATCTGATCATTCTTGGCCCACGGATGGTGATCCATAGTAATTATGATAAGGAAGTCCCGTCGTCGGTTTCTAGTTTCTACTATGATTCATATGGGACCAATCTTAGTAACCAGTTTCTTACCGTTGTTTGCAAATCATCGTTGAAGAAGGAAGAATATGGGGACTAAATGGTCTTTGTATATGTAAGGTGGTGAAAGAGAGAAGTACCATCTGATAATCTTAATTCTTGATTTATATCCTCAAAATCGAAACTAGACAATTTGCCTGCTTTAGGACATGCATGGGTACCATCTAATCATTTTATATGGCAATGATAGTTTGATCATAATAGGGAAAATTCTTTCATTGACCCTCCTAAATCATGTGTCCAGGCTTATGATTACAAAGGCCACTCAAGTACAATTATTACTAGGCAATGCAACATAGACCCCACCTTAATTAGATCACCCAAATAAAATAGGCTGGAAGATTTCCCCTTCTACTGATCATGAAGCACTGTTAGAAAAATTCTGATATATATTAAATTCTTGCTGGAATTTCCACTTACCAACCATGGGTTTTATGTAGAAGAAGATTTCGTGATGGAAAGGAAAATGGGTCTGATCTTTTGCAACCCCATTTTTCAATTTTGGTTGGATACATTTGCAAAAACATAAAAAAAAAGAAAGGCACTTTTGAACTTTATTTTTCATAAAAGAAAAAAATTGAATCCAATTTAGAGAGTGATTCTCTGTAGAACTTGACAAAGATGCCTTCATCCCAACCATCTATAGAAAACAGAAAGTGGAAAATACTCCAATTTAATAGGCAAGATTCATGCAACCAACACCAGCATTTTAGTGATGCAAATTGTGCCATGGCTCACCAAAAATCTGACCCATATACGGACGGTCTACATTGAGCTGCTTCCCAGACCAACCATGAGCCGGTTCATGTGTTCTTATCCACACACACCACCAAGTCTTGACTGAGAAATTAATTACCATAAACCAAGCAAAAATAAAGAAGGACATGGCAGTGAAGGACTACAGTCTACAGAATACCAGCCTTTTTAAGTAAAGTAAAATTTTATATAAAAACAAAACTAGAAGCGAGAAGCATGAGTCGTTTTCAACCATGATCTACCAATAAAACCAAAACTCATCGTATGAAGAAACAAACATCAATTCCAACACCAACAGACAGCATAATTAGAAAAAGGATTATTCTTTGAGTAAAATTCACAAAATTTAGAAAAAAAATTAACACCCAAAATCGCATCTTAATTATTATTTATTGTCCATAAAATATCACTGTTGATATTTTGACCCAAGAGGTTGTGGGGACACCCTCCGCTATAAAAAAAAATCTCAAGATAATGATAACAGAGGCTTAAACGTTAATAGTTGGGAGATAGGGTTACCTTATTACTCAATCAACATTTTTTTACCAAAAAAAAAACAAAAAAAAAAAAACAGAGTTGTTGTTATAATAATACCAAAAATAATATATAAACCATACCGAGTATGCTTTTACCTTACTTCTTTTTCATGGTCCTTAATTCACTTGTTTTCCTCACTACTCAAATCATATAGACAGGATTGTGCGTGCATGTACCCGATAGATTAGTACTGTTGGGTTAAATATCATGTATATACCCTTATAAAAATAAAGGTCATCTACACAAATCTTCTATGTATTTAATTCTCTATTTGTGTTAAAATAAAATCTTATATATTAACAAAAAAAATTATATTTGTCCCAATAAAAATACAAATTTTCAAAATTATACCAATATTATTTCCCATTGATATTATCTAGTATGTTAGTTGTCATGTATTCTATGAAGGGTCCGTCTTGGGCCCTCATCTTATCTCTTAGAGTAAGGTGAGAGCTTCTCTAATAGGAGCATCTCACTTCTATGAATATTGATTGTGGAATATACTGCAATATAAAGGCTAAGTGTTTATAATTATAATGTTTTGGGTGCATGATGGATATTCCATGTACTATATACTATTGTGAGAACACCTCCCTCATAGGGGATTCGTGAGAACTTCCAGTGGGCCCACCGTATGATTCATCTGAATCGTTCACATACATGGAGCCTTCCCGATAGTAGGGTTGTCAAAATGTTATACGACCCATTAACACGACACGAAACCACACGATATTAACGTGTTTGGGTCGTTTATGGGTTAAACCCGTTAACACGTTAAGTTAAAGGTCGTGTACGAATTAAATCAGCAACCCGTTAACAACATGCTTAACCCGTTAATTTTTTTTAGTCCCTAAGTGTAGCTAGAATTAATTTATATTCATAATGAAGAAATTAAAATTTATTGTTTTATAGTAGGGTTTTAGGTGGAATCCACTCGAGATCCTCAAAGTTTTGTGTGGCTTATATATTTTTCTCCTTATATATTTTTATATGAATTTTCTTTGAATTTTCGAAATGACTTAATTACTAAAGGGATTAACGGGTTGGGTCTTGTAACCCGTTAAATTAGCGTGCCGTATTCGGGTTGGTTTTTTTGAACCGTTAAGTTAATGAGTTGTGTACGGGTTAAAGTGATTTTAACATGAATTCGTTAACCGGTAATCTGAATTTGTTAATACGACACGATTGTCCGCCCTACCTGATAGTCATTGGACCTTGTAGCTTTCCCCCACCAAATGGACTTGACCATTGGATTGAGGGTCAAGATTTTTTTTAAATATAAAACCATTAAACATGTGAACGATGGATAAAGGGATTAGATGCAAGGATTGATGCTAAATTTGATATAGATCTTTTCCATCTCTCCTTGTCCCGTGATCAATGGGACCCTAGGTGGGCCCCACCAGAGACTTCACAGAGTACCATGAGGGCTGTTCTTGTGACAATGAAAGCTCACATCTCACCTGTGGACCTCCTTTTTTTTTTTTTTTTGGTTAAGCTCACCTCGTGGACGTTGACACATCAAAAACGATGTAAATGCTTGTATTTATGTATTGAGTTTCTGGCTTTTCTTGGTATGTATCAAAACCCTAATATTATCCAATAATGACTGTCGCAAATGAATTTTTTTTTTTTTTTTTTTTTTTTTTTGTGACAGAATGTAATATAAAGGTGATTAGAATAGAGATTTCATACTTTAAAAAATAAATGAACCCATAAAAGATAAAACACCAGCATCAGAAAAACCTGAACCCATGAAACAAACAACAGCATCTGTCATCCCCCTCTAAACCTTTATCCATCACGCCCACATGACATGACATGGATTTTGGCAGAGTTCTGAAACCATGTTTTAAGAGACCCACATGCACTTAGTCACATGTAAGAAGCCATAAAAGCAGACCAGCAGAGTTCTGAAACCATGTTTTAAGAGACCCACATGCACCTTGTCTCATGGAAGAAACCATAAAAGCAGACCAGCCATTACCAAAACCATAAAAAGTTTAAAGCAGGCCAACATTAATACTTCACCCATCAGACTGCAAATTGCAAGACAGATTCCATGGGGTCCATCCACTTAACGTGGCCAAAATAACTTGGACACATCTCTTCTATATATATATATTCAGATCTTCTGAGATGCCAGAATTTGTATTCATATTTCATGGTGTCTTGATCCACAAAAAAGACTGCGGGGTCAGCCACGTCTACACTGCCTCACAAGCAGGGTCTTGTCTCCATCAAATATCACCAATTAATCATTCACATCTCTATTATTGGGTAATGAAACACAGAACTGAATTCTGCAACATCCTGCATTATCAAGTAACTGACAACAAGGAAAGCAGTGAGGTCTCTCATATAAGAGATGCTTGATAAGGATTGAAAATGGTTTGATAAAAATTGAAAATGATTGAGTTTGATTCATTCTAATTGAAGATGATGGGCTTTCAATCTGTATCAATGATATAGATAAGTCAATTAAAAAATTCTGCGCCTCCTTCATTAATTTTTATTGGTTTTAAGCTTTCTTAGTAATGAATACACAAAATAGTTGCAAATATGAGGTCATTTACACATCCTTAGAGTGTACATGTAATGCCGAATAGATAATGAACACATTATTAAATTCGGTCTAATCCAAATCTTATTGGCCAATATTCAAAGCTTCGAATGTACCACTTCTTCTTTTTCTTTTTGTTTGAAATGGAAAATTATGTTAAGACTCTATTCTCACCATGTTTACATTCTATTTGATTATTTTATTAATTTGCATCTAAATTACTGTAAAAGAAATTAAGTGAAACAAAGAATTTCTATTTCTGTCTTTGTAGTATATATATATATATATATTTGGATGATATGTCTTGCTCATGTTTTTATTTTTTTTCTATGAAGAAAGAAATGGAGTAAAATAAATTGTCAAATCAAGAGAATAATGAGGAGGAGGGAGTTAAGAATAAAAGGCACTAAGAGAGAAAACAAACTGCTCCTAAAAGGCATTAAATGACAAGAACTTGGGGAGAAGTAATATTTTGTCATTTAGTGTCTTTTAGTCTCGACCCCCTTTTTTTGCTTTTCTTGATTTGATTTGACCATTTATTTTATTTTACGCTTCCCCTCATGCAAACAATGACCAACAAAACCATGGTACTTACTGACCATTTTAATGAGACCTGATTTGAGGTAATGTTGAAGGGAAAGTAAGAGGCATACTTGTCAAATAATAAGTCTTTATAAAATGGAAGTCCTCAAATGATTGATTAGCATGCCTGCTAATTAATTAGTAGTAATAAATATATTTTATAAAAATGAATGTGGATTGCATTGAGAATATCACAACAATAGATTAAATGCAAAGTCATTTAACTTTATTATTATATCCTGACACTTATTAACTAATCCTATATATCCCAATTTCAAGGTCAACAGAGCAAGTGGAGTTTGCATATGAGAATAAACTGGAAAATGGAACAACCATAAACGTCCACCAAATTTTGCATCCAAAATTCAGTTTCATCAAACATTACTAGCTGTGTAATCTAAAAGCAATGTTGTGATTCATCCAGTGAATTTTTTTTGGCTATTTATTTCTAAACCTAATTAATCTAAAACCAAACCAAACCAAACCAAGACTTTTCCTACTAGGTGGGGTCGGCTATATGGATTTGACGACGCCAATCAAATCTGTTTAGGGCTATGTCATCCGTTAGATCTATGTAGGCAAGGTCATGTTTAATAATTTCTTTCCAACTTCTCTTGGGTCTCCCTCTCCCTCTCCTACTCCGGGCAATCTCCATGCTTTCACACCTTTTAACAGGTGCCTCCGTTGGAAAGGTTTGGTCAAAATGTTAATCTGGGCAACCTAATTAATCTGATGACTCAAAATGTTTGATATTCTGGATATGTTTGGTCGATGGTGACACCAACTCAAACTTAGTTTGCCTTCTTGAAATATACTCACAAATTCTAACCGAAAATGAAATTGGAATATATAATGCCCGCGATTAATCGCCTCTTAATATCACATCCTTAAATCATCTTCACTATTGCTATCACAGTCATGATTATCATCTTCAAAGCCTCTTGTTTCATTTGCATCCATCACTAGCGAGTATTACTTTTCCCTCTACTCTTGTTTAAAATCTGGAAGTAAACTTCATTAAAAGGATTAAGACATATGTTCTGCACCACTACTCCTTGCTGATGCATATTGCAACCTTTTTCCTGCTTCTGAGACCTGAAACCGAGACATTGACAATACCATCCCACCTTAAAATGTACAGTACGAAACAAGAGCCATGAAAGATAAAAACGAAAAAAAAAAAAGGATGGGTGAGGATAAGATTCATGTACCAAAGTCATTAACAACCTTTCCTAACTCTTTTTGACGTTTTGTACTTTTTGAAAGGGTGAAAAGAAAAATGGGAAAACACACAAAAAGAAAGCATGGAAGTAACAAACGCTAAAAATTGAAAAGCAAAGAAGATATTGCTGTCTTTTCCTCTTGGCTTCTATCCATTGCACACGATTCTCATACATCTTGGACTGGCAGTGAAACACATACGGTTTTGTTTTTCTTGTTTTGGTAAAAGAAACAGAAGAATTAACGATAGATATTCTCTGCAACTTGCGTAAAAAATAACTGAAGAGAGTACAGATAAATGGGGCTGCATGTTAAAATGTGAACCACTTTGATAGGAGTTAATTTTTTGCTAGTTATAATGGCTTCACCTACAAATTTTCACTTTAATAGGAGTTGGGTTTGTTAGGTTTTTAAGTGTTGACTAAATTCATGGGTTGGATAAAACTTTAGGGGGCTTTTGAGTTGTATATTTTATTTAGAAAAGGACTCCAAAGATAGAAGACTAGAAGGGCTCGGAAGAAAAAAAGTTTGAAAGAACTAAAAGAAGAAAGCTGGAGAAAGAGAGCTGAAATTCCGGATCAACCAAAATGGGGTCCGCTCGAGTGACTACAACATCCGCTCGAGCGGACAGAGTCAAAATAGTCAGATGCTGAAATAGAACCTCATTAGGAAAATTAGAAACTGCTTTTCTAAACATGCCCAAACTGCTTGTTTTAATCCTAATCAAGTTTGGCAACTTTAAGCACGATCTAAGGGCTATTTAAAGGACTCAAGGGCTATTCTAAAGTTACACCTCACCTCTCAAAGTTTTGAGTTAGACATTATCATTGAGAGAATTATTCTCTAGAGAATTATTAAGGAGTTGTGCGGACAAGTTCTCTAGAGTTTGCTCTTCTGCATCTTTTGTAGAAGATTATATTCTTGCGAAAAGACTTGAGGAGTCAATTGCTGGATTGAATCTGTTGTAATCAACGGTGTGAAGTTGTTGAAGCGTGAAGCGACACAAGGTAACTTCAGTCCTTGGGTAGGGGATATCTGGGGAAGAGATCTGAGTTTCTTGTAATTGCGAGATTCATAGTATTTGATTTGATCCAGTTCAGATCGTTGATGTTTTACCCGGTTAGGGTTTTCCACTTTAAATTTGGTGTCACTGTGGTGTGTGCTTGTTGAGTTTAATTCCGCAGCATATTTTTAGTTCTGCATACTTTTGACCTGATTGTTTGAGTAGACCAATCTAGAGATCACAGACCCTAAATCTTTCAGGGTTCGCCATCAAATTGATCACGTAAAAAAGTATCAAATTGAAATATAATATTTGATTCTTGTGTTTATCCAACTAATGGGCTCAACTCTAATTGAATTGAAATTTGGTAAGACATGGAACATTTTTGCCTTGAGCAGTTGAGATATGAATAAGTGGGCCCAACCGGCCCACCGAAAAGGATCACCAAATTTCTTGTGATTCTCAAAATGAAAGCACTAAGATTCAAATGGAGGACAATTGATCTCTTGCTGAGGACAAAATTATCCCATGCCTAGGAATTGTGATGGTGACCCCTAATTTAAATGCTGATCTGGGCCTTCAATTCAGCCCTTTGATAATGGAGCCCAGCCCACAAAAACTCATAAAATAAAAAACAAGGGCCTTTTCTTTGTTCTAAAGCCCGAGGCTAAGGTAGGGCTCGATTCAAAAAGTCGGTCAATTTGAAGGTTGAAATATGAAAGAATTAGCTTGGCCCAGCCCGACCTTTGTCCACTTAAAGAACATCTGTGAAGGGCTAGGTTCTCTTGTGCGAACAAGATTCAACAACATTAGAGAAACTACTTTATTCTAAATCAAATCAAACTTCAATAGTAGTTCTCTTCTAGCCTTACAATCAAAACTCCCTAGCTTCAACACTTCAAACAAACCTCAAAACAAACAGAACAACAAAAGGAATCATAAGTCCATCATCTAAGTTCTCAAAGTGATCATCAAATAAAGTAAAACAAACAGAACTAAAGAACATGTTCATTACACGTAGATAGTACCAGACGGTACAATTCAGAATCGAAAACGACAAACAATCCAATCATAAGTAGAATGGTAATCCTGAAGCATCGTACAACCTATTCAGTCAACGAAGGGGTTAGGGTTCACAATACCCAGATGAACAATCATAGTGCATAGATTTAAAGAAGGGTATCCTATTGTCCCGTACCGTTCAAGATTGAACCATGTTGGATCCCAATACAATTGGAAAAACCATGAAGAACGTCAGCTCAAGACATCCTCACACATAGTCAAATCAGTCCACAAAAGGGTAACCAAGTTTCACCTAAGTCCATCCAAGAATAGGGTGAAAATACATTCCAAAAGGAAATCTGCAGTTGTCCCGGTCGACCGCGTACACAGTGAGCCCGGTCGACCTGAGAAGGCCAGGTCGACCTCTCCCATGTATGCGCGGTCGACCGAGGTATAAGTCGGTCGACTGGCAGTTGTAAGTGAAAATAGGCAATAGTGTTTTGGTCAGGTTCCAGAGAGGCAGACCCTGTGTGGCCGGTCGACCGAGGTCCCTGGCCAGTCGACCGCGTTCACTGCGAAAACAGAGCCCAGGTTCTGTTTCTGCAGTGAAATGGAGTCATTCCGTTTCCTTATTCCCTGAACCTGATTAGTAGTCCATGCAAGGATAAAAACAACCTAACTACAATACACAAATCTAACTAATCAAGTCATTAACATCTAAATCCATTCCATTAGGCTAATAAACCCAATTATCATGTTTTCAAAGCTCTAAGGTATCAAATGAGCAAAGAACATCTAAATCATAATTTTCCCATACAAATCAAGGAAGACAAACATATCAAGCATAAATATAACTATTTACTTACCTTAGATGAAGTGCTAGACCAAAAACCAAGAAGAAATTGGGAAGAAAACCTCTTTGGAGCTCAAAGAAGAGAGAGCAACTCTCAAAACCCAAATCACTCCTACAAATGCATGCCAAGGGGTTGAGGTGAGTCTTCCTAATCCATTTCTAACTAAAAAGGAAGAAGTAGAGATGGTTAACAAGCTTTAGGAGCTTACCTTTGGATGGTTTGTGGATGAAAAGCTTAGAAAAGTGGATGGTTTGGATCTTGGAAGCTTGAGGAAGGAGATGGGTGGCTTGGTTGTCGACGCCGGAGCTCCGGTGACCATCGGCAGTGAGGGGAAAGTGAACGAGAGAGATGAGAGAAAGAGAGAAAGGGGCTGCTGCTGTGTTGGGTTGTGTTGAGTGAGAGAAAGGGGATGAGTTTTAACCTAATATAAGGGGATGGGCTTTGTAAACAGGCCATGGGCCTTGGGTTGGGTTTGAGTCAAGTTCTGGGCCGGGTCCAAGGTTCACAATTGAAGATTGTCAGGCCTCTTCGACGCATCGAATCAAAACACGACTGACGACTAATGTTCGTGAAATGTCGAGATCTACCCGATGCACCCAAACTCACAAAACTCATAATCTCATAAATTCCCTGAAAACTTACCCAAATTGCAAGTCACCCCCTCTATTCTACCTAAACGCACTCCGAATCGTGTGAGACTTCGCACACGATATTCAAACGTTAAACCCGACTTGCTAAGACTCTAAACGCACTTACTAACTAATCACACAATTAATTAGAATTAATAGAAGATTAAAGGACGAGATTTTACACTTTGGGTGGTGCCTAGTGCACAACAAAACTCCACGGAGATGCGTTTGAAGCGTATGGGATTCTCCTTAGCCTCTAGATGTAGTATCTGCAACAAAGAGGAAGACTTTTCTGGCCATCTTTTCTTCTCCAGTGAGCAAGCCCAATCAATTTGGCTTTGGCTCTTCAACTTTGCCAAGATCCATGATCCATACTACCTCTCTCCCACCTCTATCAGGGAAGCCCTATCCAGGGGAAATGACCAGGTTAGTTGCAGATACGTACATGGCTGCTATCTTCATCAATGTTATCCACGCCCTGTGGAAGGCTTGGAACCTAGCAACTTTTGAAGCAATGAAGATCCCTCTCAACACCACTCGACAGCAACTTCAGGAAGCTCAGTATTCTTTCTCCTGTGGGAAAATATCTAAAGCTTTCTGTAGCAATCAACTTAAATCAACTTTCCACCTTTTGAAAATCCATGAAGGTTCAAGCAATTCTACTATGTAATCTCTTCCTATTTCCTCTTTCTGGTTTTTTTTTAGCGCATACAGTGGGGGCTTCCTAAGCCCATGTAAATTCTTTTCCTGCTTTTTCTCTCTCTCTTCAATACAATTACCCTTAAAGCAAGCAAAGAAAAAAAAAAGGAGTGTCTAGTTTTTAACGAAAGTTATATATTATAAAGATATATTGTGGACTAATGGAGTTTCATCACCATATGTCTATTTTTTTAAGGCAAGTATTTACACACCCAACCCACACATGCTCTTCCAAGTCTCTCACCATCAGCACTACACCAGGGATTGATCCCTCTTATTTTTGTGGAAGAGAGGTGTCTCGATCACCAAATGAGACTTCATCGCCATATGTCTAGTTTCTAGATTCTAATTTCTACAGCCAATTTCAAGTTCTTAACATTGAGACTCTCTCTCTCTCTCTCTGTGCATCTTTTATCTTTTTCTACTGATTTCATTGTAAAGATGAATGGTGTGAAACGAATAATTGATTGTACATTTTTCATTTTTTTTTCTGCTTGTGACATTTGGTTGAGGAAATGGGTGGTGTATGTGGAATAATGGATTGAGTATTAAAGGGTTTTTAATTGGTTCTTAATAAAGCAAAGATTATAAGATAGATTCATGGATATTTTCAATGAGTTAATTTTTATACTTTTGAATTATGATATGAATTTATAAATATCTAGGACATTAACATTTGGAACAAAACTAATTTAAGTTACCAAACAAGTTAGTATAACATATTCTTAGTAGAAAATTTTGAATTGCCAAGTTTTGACAACAATTTAGTTTTGGCACAACCCAATCTTAACACAAAATTGGGAAAATTCAGAAATGGTTCCAAAAAAGGCGTTAGCCTTTTTTTTTCCTCTCTCTATCTCTCTCTCTCTAAATATGAAAACTGGTGCGAGTTAACATCAGCTGCTACACCAAAACTTGGCGTAACCTAATGAAGTAACACATGGCATGATGGTATACCACAATGACGGGGTGTGTATGGAGAAACTGAAAAAAATAAGGGAAAGGAAAAACTCTATTGGATATGGCTAGCATAATTATTTTGACATAATTGTGGAGCCCACTCTTTTTTAATGGCTTAAACCTTATTGCTAAAGTTGTTGGATTCAGCTGACTTTTCACAGTTGTGAATTAATTGCTAATCCACAGGCTTGTATTTAATGTAGAGGATTTAATCGGAAAAAAAACTTAATGCGCACGTGTTACGCAATCAAACACTTTAGCAAATGGTGCACCAATTAGAGCAATTGGGTCCAATTTTCATTTTTCTAAACCTATTTGGCACATCATCGGCGCCGACCTTATTTACACTGCATAAGGTCTGAGCCGACCTTATTTACACTAAAAGTTGTAATTTTTTCAGAAAAAAATTGTAAGTCAGGGTCGGTGATGACCTTAGCAGTGTAAAATAAGGTCATCACCGACGCTGGTTTTCTATTTTTTTAACCAAAAGTTGTAACTTTTTTTAGGCATTTTCGGAAAAAAAATTCTAAGTCAGGGTCGGTGATGACCTTAGCAGTGTAATTTAAGGTCATCACCGACGCAGGTTTCTTATTTTTTTGACCAAAAGTTGTAACTTTTTTCAGACATTCTCTGGAAAAGATTCTAAATCAGGGTTTAGCCATTGTTGTCACACATTCCACCTCTGCTCGAATCCTCGATGAGGAGCTCCCACTAGTAGCCGCTTCTATCATTGCACCCGAGTCCTCCATTCCAGTTATATCACCTGTTGCTGATTTTGCGGTTCCAGCAGAAGATGATGCTTTGACTCTAGCACCAGCTATGGCTAGTACACTTGTTTCACCAACCACCGGTGCCATCACTCCAGTGGCAGCTAATGCCACCACACAAGCAGGTGTTAATGGGGCCACTGTGGGAAATCCTGACCCCCACCACGCCTTGTCCTTCTTCATGCATGATGTGCATGGTGGATCAAACCCGTTGGCCAAGGCTGTGACTGGAATTGTATCGAATTCAGCGGTCAACTAGATTGCCTTTGCTAAACCCAATGGTGCAGTCATCCCTGCCAAAAATGGTGGCCCCCTCACAAACACCACCAATGGCATAATAAACAACAACCACCTTCCCTTCCTCACCGACCTCGGTGGTCCCACATCAAACACCTTGCCTCAGAACACTGGCAGCAGTGTTAATGGCGGCAACGGGCTTCCATTTCTCACCTCCGGTCAGCTCCCTTCGGGGACCTCACTTCAGCAGCTGTTGTTTGGGACAATGACGGTGATCGACGATGAGCTGACATAAGGGCATGAGCTGGGGTCACCGGTGGTGGGGAAGGCGTAAGGCTTCTATGTTGCAAGTTTAGAAGATGGGACCAGTCAGGCCATGGTGTTTATGAAAGTCCAAGATCGAATCCTAGAGAGGGGGGGGGGGGGGGGGGGGGTGAATAGGGTAAGCTCAAATAACTAGACCAATTTTAATTCTCTTTGCTTTTAAGTCTCTTATACTTTGAAGAAGATTAATAATAGAATCAAACAAGAGAGCAACATCCATGAAAAGTAAGCAAAAAGTCAATTATCATAACACAATCATTTATAGTGGTTCGGCAAACATGCCTACATCCACTCCCGGTGTCCCTACTGGGTTTTCACTAACTCAAATTAAGGTTTAGGTTCACCTTCAACCTTACAAATACATCACTATGCTTTTCAAGGCTAAGCATAAACCTTTACAACACTATGTATGCTTTTCAAGGCTAAGCACCAACCTTTACAACAAGAAGATTTTCTCTTAAGTAAAATGTCTATGAATGCATGGATTAAGAGAACAATGTAAGTGCAAATGAGTGCCTCTAAAAAGGTTGAATATAAAGTGAAATCTCACTCTCTAGACACATGCATATGAATGGTAAAAGTTTATGATTCATGCATATGCTAGAAACTTTTTTATCTTCATTTAGAAAGACAAAATTCTAAATGATGCAAAAGTTTTAATCATTTATATGAGCAAAAGATTTTAACACAAACACATGAATTTTTCAAAGTGAACTAACTTGTTTTAAAGAAGAGAAACTTAAGTCTAACGAGTTAGTTTTGAAACAAGAAAATAAATTCATATGAAATACAAACTATATGTTGGATTCATAAAGCTATGAGATTTTAAAGTTCTAAGCATGTTATGAAAGACAATATTTCAAAAGATAAGAATCTATTTAATCATGCATTGAAGAAAACCAAAGATAAAGAAATAAAGCATGATTTTAAACGACTTAGGATAAGGAAAGCACACCCATTAGTAGATCAAAGGTTGAATCAATGGAATGACTTCATAATCCCTTCAATAATGCTCTAGAAAAGTTGTAAGTCCTTGGCCTCAAAAGTCTTTGAAAGTTCAACAACTTTTTCCAAACAAAAAGCCACTTTTTATAAAGAAAAAGTTCCCAACGACTAGTGCTCGGTCGACCGAGTACACACAACGGCTATAAAAATGCCTGTTGGAGAGCCTAACATATCAAAATCCCTGTCGACCCGCAGAGTGCCCGGTCGACCGGCCACACAGGCAGGTCGACCTGGAGACTGCCTAGAAATCCTGATTTTTTAGAAACTTTGAACTAAGAGGGCATCTTTCCAAGGGACTTGAGGCACAACAATCAAGCTTGAATCATGATTTTAAAAAGGATGAAAAATGAATTTTAAATACATGAAACAATCAAACCAAAGTATGGATTTTAAAGGGAAAACATTTGGAAAGCTTGAATAGATTTTCAAAGATAAAAATATATGAGACTAGAAAATCTGATTTAAGAACTTTATGAGAGAATGAGAGGTCAAGATATGAAAATGAATGCATCCTTTCAAATTACAACAAAACAAAAACTCTAACAATTTACAGTCATGTTTGAGAGTGGTCATTACGTTGACAGCATTAGCTTCTTCGGGGTCCATCACACCACGTCTTCTGAATCACAAGTAGCCGTCATGGGAGGGACCGGAAAGTACACAAACGCTAAAGGATTTGCCACTATCAGGACCATTCATCTAGCCGTTGATCAGCATACAACTGATGGGGTAAAGACCCTTCTACAGTTTGCAGTCTAGCTTTCTTAATAGCATGTGAAACCAACCCCTTCCCATGTTCAAATCCCTTTGTTGCAGAGATCATGGAATGAATAAAATATGAAGTGTGGCAATGGAAAGGTTTAGTGTTTGGCTTGTTAAGTGTATCCTGGGGAACTTAGGTTCTGAACTTTCTCAATTGTTGGAGATTTTGCATTTATTTTCTCTCAAACTTACTCTAAAACTATCCAAAAACTGTGAATCCTTATCCTACATTGGCCATTGTGGTTCTTTTAGATGTACCCAAGTTGAATACAATTGGAATATTTCTTGAGGAGAATGCATTGTTATCAGTTCAGCTGTGCCTTGGGGGCTTTTCTTATATCATAAGTTGCATTACATGGGATCGAAGCTTTTCCACGCGAATCATGGGAAAGACTTAATGGCATGTTTCCAAGTTTCAATTTAAGAGTCACCCAAATGCGCAGTAACATAGATGACCCTTAACTTCAAAACCCGAAATTCAGAATCCTACAAACCCTAGTCCATTCAAACGAATAATCTATAAATCCTACAACGACGTTGAAGCCCATGTACCATGCACTTCGATATCGTTTGCGGGATTGCAGGAGAACCAAAAGGAAGGAAAATACAAAAACTCAGAGAAAGACTAAAAAATGGGAGATAGATACATCTACAGTCAAGATAGGAAAAATAAATGATGGAAAAACCGATCGGAAGCAAAGAGATGCAGTTGAGGAGGAAGTTTGAAGCCTAGTGTAAGTGGAAATGGCAGCAACCACGCAGGAGCACTCGTCCAAGGTTGGTCTTGGCGGTAGTCTGGGAGAGAGAAGAAAAGAATGAGAAGAAACAGGGTTTCGAGCCCTAATAGGATTCGCGGGCAGGGTCGGCACCGACCTTATGCATTGTAAATAAGGTCGGCGCTGATGATGTGCCAAATAGGTAAAAGAAAAATTAAAAATTGGGTCCAATTGCTCTAATTGGTGCACCACTTGCTAAATTGTTTGATTGCATAACACATGCGCATTAAGTGTTTTTTTCGGTTAAATCCTCTTTAATGTAAGTGGATTGGACGCTAGTATACCATGTGTAATATTCTGACTAATACAACTCAAATTAGCTTATGCTTTAAGTTATGGTACTCAGTAATCCAAAAGATGCAGAATAAATATGCTAAAGAAAAAACGCATTTCAGTACATTTTGAACTGATGAATATATAATAAGTGGTCCTCTAATATATTAATCCTCCCCGAAATAAGAATTTTCAAAATTCCTCTAGCCAAATCAGGCCTAAAGACATTGTGATCCAAAACTCAACTATCCATCCCAATATATATGTTTTTTAACTGTAGAATAGGTATCATCCTAACACTTTAACCTAGAACCTTATGACAAAGTGGTTATATAAAGTGCATTTTCATCACCAATCCTCCTTCTATCACTATGGTTGCATGATTAAAAGCATGAAAAGGAGGTCAAAGGCTCAAGAAAATACGAGTGTAATTTTATCATGATTTACTCACACGGTCGATAATGGTCAATTTTTTTTATTTTTTTTTCCTATCAGAGGGTTCCCAAGCCTTTAAGCTGGACTAATCCCTCTAGGCCCAGAGGGAAGCCGGGTAAACTCCCCTTTAGTCACAGTGTGATAGTGCAGTTTCGAACCTACAACCTCCATGTGAAAACCGTAGTCCTAGGCCAACTGAGTTACCCCTTGTGGTTAAATTATTATTAAATTAGGAGATGTACTGTTATGATATGTTTTGGTTGACCTTACTACAGTGACGGCTCCAGGAATTCGAGTCAGTGGGGTCAACAAAAGACTTATCTTCTGCAAATCGAATAAATTATTTTTCCCCTTAATCAACATCTGTCATCTACTTTCGATAATCCGACAAATATAATATAAAATTCTCAAATAATCTATTTTCGATAATCAAACAAAGTTAATATTGAATTCTAAAAAATATAGAAATTTTAATACACTGTTACTAATAGTTCTTAATCCAAAAAAAAATCTAAATACATAAACTCCTACAGCCGCCATCAACAGGTTTTCATGTGTTGAAATCATTACATAATAGCTTCATTATCAGCACTAGCAACAACATCGTTTTCAATATATGCGACCAAACAGTCATTCATTCGTTGATCTTCTATTCGGTTATGCAACCTGTTATTTACGTACTTTATTGCCAAAAAAGCTCTTTCTACCGTCACAATCGCTACTGGTAAAATTAACGTCAATTTTAGAAGCAAATAAACCAATTGGTATACATATCATGCTTTGGCTCCACTAATTTTCTAGCAATGTCACAAATTCTTTTAAGTTCTAAAAACTCGTTGTTAGAGCGCATGTCAGCAATGTGGGCCCATTAATTTTTTATTTATTTTGATAGACAATTGGCCCATTAACTTAGACGGTGAGTATTTTATGGTGACTTTTGTTCACTATCACATTAACAAAGAAAATGTGTAAAGTTAGCTAACGTGGGGTGAAACTCTTAAATTGAGTGTGGCCAAAAGCTTCCCATAATTTCAATTCATGACATAAAAAAATTCATTTTTAATTTTTTTTTTCAGATCTCAGTGGAGTCAATTGACCCCATTGAGATCAATGTGGAGCCGCCTATGCCTTACTAGTCTGTATTGTATGGAATGTATATCTGAGGAATTTTCTTTTTATTGCCTCACTGGCAAGCGAGTGAAGATGCAATTTAACCGTCCAAGAGCAATCCCTATGAAAGGGAGGTGCCATGCAATTGATCTACCAGTGCATGCAAATGTAGAAGAGACTTGTTTTTTTTTTTTTTCCCCTCAAAATGCGATGGTTTTTCTTTCTTCAAAATGCAATGGTTTTCCATTTTTCCTGCCTAAGTTTGTATGCAAGCGTTGTTAATAGCGGACTCTGCTCTTTGGAAAATAGAAAATCACAATCCTTATTTAGATCAATATCTCTTAATAATTCATCAAATTGAAAACATCACTATCATTTGAGAAACTGATAAACAGTGGGAAGGGTGTCTCATCTCCCTCCCTGGCAGCAAGTGGGTTGAATTGCATATTATATCCCACTCATCCGTCGAGCCACAAAAACAGTAAAAAAGAAAAGAAAATATCACACTAACCCTTTAGAACATAATTTCCCAAAGGACAGCATTTATGACAATGGTGCCAACAGTGGTTTTATATGTTTCTTTGTTTATTCATTTTAAATAGCAGCATCAAGATCAAGAGGTTTGGTAACAACGTTGAGTATGTTGGACGTCTTACATGTGACCGAGACCGAGGCCTGAGAATGCTGATTGAACACTCAAGATTGTAATCAAGATGAAATGCTACGTTGATGATGTTGAAGACAGTACTGAAATGAGTGTCTTTTGGGGAAATATGAAAGAGCCTTCTTCACGCATCAGTTACTTTAAACGATGTTGTCTCCTGGATAACCGAAGGAGTAGACCATTCATATGAGAAACAATAGATTCTGTTTGAAATCTTGGTGCAACCTAGAGATGTCAAATGGGTTCGGCCCGGCCAGCCTGCTAGTCAACGGGCCGTGGCCCGGCACGGCCCGTGATATGGGCCGTGCTGGGCCGAGGAGGCTGGGCCCGTTTGGCCCGGGCCCTCCAGGCCCGCCTGGCACGTGGGCTGCCCTCTGTGGCCCGCCAGGCACGACCCTCCTGACCCGCCCAAAAGTGACTTTTTTAAAAAAAATTGTCCATTTTACCCCTCCCCCACAACAATAAAACGATCATATAAGGGATATTTTGTGTCATTTTCAATTTTACAAAGTCTATAATACTCTAACCTTCCTATTCTTTTTCTAAATTTATTAGTGTTATTTATACTACTCTAAGTTTCTAACCCTCAAATATTTCTATGTAAGAAGTGTATATCGTGACAACTTGCCAATAGGCTCAACTTTGCTAAAAATTGGATTAAGAAAGAAAGAAAGAAAGAAAGAAAAGAAAGAAACCTTTAAACTTATTTAAAAGAGGATTTTACGGGTAAAAGCCTCATAGGACCTTATATCACTGATGAGGTCGCAGAATCACCGTATAGATGGGAGGGGTCCTCTTGGTGCGTTTCTATCTTTTTTTCTTTTTCTTTTTTTCTTTTTTTTATTATTTAGTGATATGGTCGATATCGACAATTCTGTCAATCATGTTTTCTTTAACATGTAACTGTCTTATTTGTTGAACATAACAGAATGATCAATATCGACCATATTGCAAAAAAAAAAAAAAAAAAAAAAAAAAAAAAAAATGCAGGTTCACCTTCAAATCCTCCGCCCTCGCCTCCTCTCACTCCCCTTAGGTTGTGTTAGGCAAATCGAATTCCTAGTTTTCCATTTTCTCCCTCTCTCTCCTCTACAAGTTTGGATTCGTTGAATCTCACCCCCCCCCCCTCTCCTTTTCTTCTCCCCTCCCTCCCTTTCTCTCAATGCCATTTCATTGAACATGCCGTCTTCGACCTTCTCCTTCCCTCGCTGCATCTGCATAGACGAAGAAACCCAAACCATCTGGACCTTCAACAATATCCTCCAATGCTGGAAATTGAACGACTTTCTCATCTTCCTCGCCTATTTTTCCATCCCTCGAGCTCTTCTACTTCGTCTCCTGCTCCTCCATCTTCCCTTTTCGATGGATCTTCCTCCAATTCGACGCCTTCATCGTCCTCTATGGCCTCACTCACTTCCTCAACGTCTATGCCTACGGACCTCACTCCTTCCATCTCATGCTCTCTCTCTCATAATCCTAGCTGCATCCAATGCTCTAGAACAACACCGGCAACCAAGAGAGAAAAACTTAGCTTCTATTTGGATTCTGCAAATCGAGAGTAACCACTACAGAATGGTCGATATCGACCATATAACTAAATAACAAAAAAAAAAGGAGACAAAAAAGCACCAAGAGGACCCCTCCCGTCTATAGGGTGATTCTGGGACCTCATTAGTGGTATGGGGTCCTATGAGGCTTTTACCCATAAAATCCTCCATTTAAAAAGTATGAAGTACTGTAAAATTAAATAAGTTATAATTATATTTGAATTAGTTTTAAGGTAGAAAAGGTCGAGGAAAATAATGAAAAACATGGTAAGTTAAAATAGTATTCATCTCATTTCTTAATAAGTTATTAAAACGTAAAATCATAAAACTAGTTTTCGAAAATATATATTAAAATTGTTATAGTTTGAAGATTATATGAATTTTGATGTGTGTTTCTATTATTAAAAAAAGATAGATCTATTTATCTATTTAAATATAAAATGAATAAAAAAATTTAAATTGAAGAAATACGAGTCCCGGTATCTAATATTTTAGATGTAGGAAATTGAAAGAAAAAAAACATAATGTCATGTGAATCCCAGAAAAAATTGGTATCTTGAGTTTTAATCATTATATATATATATATCAAAATTTATTAAAAAGGAAAAAAAGTAAAGCTAGCTTATCTAAACTACAAACCAAAAATGAATTTAAATGAGAGATTTTTTACTGGTATACGACTTTGATATATCTAGACCTCATGTATACTCACTTGATGGTATCTTGAGTTTCAATCTTTTTTAAATTTATGTATATCAAGATTTATTCAAAAGAAAAAATTGATGTCCGTACCAAAAAAAAAAAACCACATACAGATAGGATCCTAAAATCTAAGATATAATGATAAAGCAATTAAGAGATGGTTTGAATTTAGATATTATGTTATCTTATTTTGAGGGATCATCAATTATCTTATTTAAAATAGGGAGGAATTGAGAGCTGGTCCTGGAAAATAGGGAGGAATAAATATCATTTAAGTCAAGAGGAAAAAAGGAAATTGCTGGTCCTAGAAAATAGGTTGTATTGCATATTATGTAATGTACCACTCATCTGTCCAGCCATGAAAAAAGAAAAAAAAAGAGAAGAAAGTATCACACTATCTTTTTAGAATATAATTTCCCGAAGGACAACATTTATGACAATGGTGTCAACAATGGCTCTATGTTTCTTTGTTTATTTAATTATTTTAAATAGCAGCATCAAGATCAGGAGGTCTGGGAACAATGTTGAGTATGTTCGACGTTGTACTTGTGACCGAGGTCTGAGAATGTGAACACTCAAAATTGTGCCCAAGATGATGATATTCTACGCTGAGGTTGAAGACAGTACTGAAATGATCTTTTTTTTTTTTTTTGGGAAATACGTAAGAGCCTTCTTCACGCTTCTATTTGCTTTAAACGATGCTTTCTGTGTATGTACTATGTACCTCCCGTCTCCTGGATAACCGGAAGAGTAGACCATTCATATGAGCAGGGGCGGATCCAGGACTTCTAATCTGGGGGGTTGCACTTAAGTTATACTAAAAAAATTCTTTTGGCTAAGATAAAACTTTTATTGAAATGTTGTCAAACTTTACAAGAAACATAAATGTTTCAGGCATTATCCAAAGAGAAAATCATGAGGAGTTAGAAAACCCACCAGAAAAAACCCAACAAAACCCATGTTTCAATCACCATCTAAAGAGAGAATGATAAGGAGGAGAAAACCCACAAGAAAGGGGAAGATTTGGGAGGCAATGAACCTGAATAGGAGACAAATTCCTCTGATAAAACACAATCGCTTTATCTTGAGACTCTTCAAGTTTCTTACAAATGTTGTTAAAACCATGGCTTTTGTTACTGATCAAAGGAGGATGACCAACAGTGTGCTCATTTTAACATATTCAATAAAGAAGCTTGGTATCTGCCAAAATTAAAAATCTAGTTTTTTTTTTTTTTTTTGGTTGAAATCTTGGGTGGGCTGCACCCCCCCCCCCCCCCTTCATCCGCCCCTGCATATGAGAAATAATAGATTTTGTTTGAAATCTAGGTGCAACCTATCTAGTCCCGGCCATTATTTGGTCAGGCAATCTGTGCAGTGGGCATCTCTAACAGGGGATCGGCTCCAATGCAGCCACTCTCCATCATAAGTATATAGCACGGAGCCGTGCTAACATGGGCGGCTCCACATTGATCTCAGACCCAACTGAGATATGAAAAAATATTTTAAAAATAAATTTTTTTATTTCATGAATTGAATTTATAGGAAGCTTTTGACCCCACTCAATTTAAGAGTTTCACTCCACATTAGCTAACTTTATATTTTTTCTTTGTTAATGTGTTGGTGAACAAAAGTCACCATAAAATACTCACCGTCTAAATTAATGGGCCAACTGTATACCAAAATAAATAAAAAGTTAATAGGCTCACATTGCTGACATGCGCTCTAACAACGAGTTTTTAGAACTTAAAGGAATTTGTGACATTGCTAGAAAATTAATGGAGTCAAAGCATGATATTTATACCAATTGATTTATTTGCTTTTAAAATTGACGTTAATTTTACCAGTAGCGACTGTGACGTCAGAAAGAGCTTTTTCGACAATAAAGTACATAAATAACAGGTTGCATAACCAAATGAAAGATCAATGGATGAATAACTATTTGGTCGCATATATTGAAAATATTGTGGTTGCTAGTGCTGATAATGAAGCTATTATGCAATGATTTCAACACATGAAAACCTGTTGATGGCAGCTGTAAGAGTTTATGTATTTGGATTTATTTATTTTTTTGGATTAAGAACTATTAGTAATAGTGTATTAAAATTTTTCTTTTTTTAGAATTCAATATTATCTTTGTCCGATTATTTGAGAATTTTATATTATATTTGTCGGATTATCAAAAGTAGATGACAGATGTTGATTAAGGGGAAAACAAATTTATTCAATTTGTAGAAGATAAGTCTTTTGTTGACCCCACTAGCTCGAATTCCTAAAGCCGCCACTGCGTGCTAAGCCCCGGCAAAAAAAAATTAAGAATATATTAAATTTATATATTTTATTACAATATATATAGTATTTTCTTGAAATAAAATATAGTGGAATTTATGGAGAAAACCCCGTAGGACCCCATACATCCTACCAAGACCTCGTATCATGTTGGACACGGGAGGGGTCTTCACGTGGCCTTTTAATTCTTTTTTTTTTTTTGTTTTGCGACATTCTCGATATCGATATCTATATTATTTGCTAAACACAACAAAATGGTCGATATCGACCATATCGCGAAAAAAAAAGGATGAATTTGCTATAACTTTTATACTTTTTTTGCTCCTTTCCTTGCTCTGGTCTCATTTTTTTTTTAAACAATCAAAGAAATGATTTTGTTAGAGAAAGGGCCTATTTGGATGCACAAGATAATGCAAGAAAGTAATATTTTATATAATATAATCTTTCATTTTTTAAAGAAAAAAATCTTATGCGTTTGGTAATCCAAGAAAAATATGAAGAAAAGATCATTTTCTTTCAAAAATCTCAATATGTTTTCCTACAACTCTACCAATGTAGAAAACTTTCTACAATATAAAAATCTTTCAAAATGAGGTTTACCAAGTGGTAGAGTAAAGTAAAGAATTTTTCCAAATCTATCATGATGTTCTTTACATGCATGGTAAAGTAAAGTAAAGGTAAGTATCACATCATGGTAAAGGTGAGATAAAGTATATGGTGAAGTAAAATGAGAGAGATTGGTAACATAGTTTCTTTTTATTTGACTTTACTTTATCACACTTTACATAGTTTATATGGTAAAGAAAAAGTAACTTGGGATAAAGTTTATTGGAAAAAAGTGGCGGTTAGACTTTACTTTACCACACTATTTTTTTATCTAAACATGGTGAAGGGATAATATGCCACATCTAGGTCAAGGCATATTGTGTGGTAAAGTAAAATAAATACTGATGTTACATCATGATAAAAGATGAGGTAAAATAAGATAAGATGAAGTATGTGGTGAAGTAAAGCAGGAGAGAAAGAGAGTTGTAAAGTAGTTGCCATTTGTATTGAGTTTTATGTGATACAGATAAGTGGCTTATGGTTTGGAAAAAAAAAATGGCAGCTGAACTTTATTTTACCACACCACTTTTTCATCTAGACATAGTAGATTATATATAAATTAAGTATTTAATAAAAAAATTATTCTAATAATGAACTTTACTATGATCAATAACATTAACTTGTTATTTTGGATTTTTTAATATATATTAAAATTATAGTACCTTCCAATGAACTCAATTTACAATCTGTGTTTTACTTCAAAAACTTCCAAACAACAAAAACATTACATTATTTGGATATTACACTATTCTATTCTATACTATTTTGTTCTTGCAATAGCCAAATCTGTAAATATTGTATTTTGTAAACACCTAAACAGGCCGTAAGGCCTAAAAACTTCAATCAAATTAAGGTAGAAGATTTAAAGTGCAATATCATCCAAAACCATAAAACCCACAAAGAAATCGATCAAAGATACGACTTTTAAGATAAAGAATAGCTAAAACTTCAATAAAAATGTATAAAATCAAATGGGGAAACTAAACAAACCAAAGTATCTGTGCGCTCATGGGTGGCTTTGGCCTTCTCGAGCATCTTGTCAAGATCTTCTTGGAGCTGAGTATCCACTACAAGAAATCTAGGCTGTTGTGACGAAATTTGATGACGAAATTTTTTTTTGTTTTAAAAGAACACCCAAAGAGGACGAAATATAAATTTTGTCATTTGTTTTCATTTTTTTCAAAAGTATAGGAGACGAAAACAAAATTTCGTCTGCAAAAATAAGGCGCCAACTTCATTTGCGTTGGCGCCAATTATTTTAGCTCATTGGAGACGAACATTGTTGTCACAAAATATAATTATTTTTTGTGACAAACGTAATTCGTCACCAATAAGGATAAGTTATGGAAGACGAACATATTTCGTCACTAAAATAAGGCGCCAATTTCATTTGTTTTGGTGCGAATTATTTTAGCTCATCGAAGACGAACATTTTTGTCACAAAATATAATTTGTTTTTGCGACGAACGTAATTCGTCACTAATAAGGATAAGTTATGGAAGACGAAAATATTTCGGCCAACAAAATAAGGAGCCAATTTCATTTGCGGTGGCGCCAATTTCATTCGCACTTGAGCTTATTCCTCTCTCACAAGTATCGCTTTGGAAAAGCCTTTAAAATGACTAAAATGGGCCCCCCAGGCCCTAAAGTCCACCCCCTCCCAAAAAAAATCCAACGTCCCTTTTCCAAAACCCATTTCCCCCTTTATCCCTCCATCTATCCTGGTTCAAAACCCTTTTCCCGAAGAGGAGAGAAGAACCCTTTTCCCCATTTTCCAAAACCCTTTTCCAACATCTCCCACCCATCGTCTCAGGCAGCAGCCCCATGACCCATTGGCCCCCATCAATCATCATCACCCTCCATTAACGCATGCAGTGCAGACCCATCCCTGACCAGTGATCCCTTTCATCTTTACTTCTCTCAGTCTCTCTCGCCCAGAACTCCCAGACGCAGCCACCATCAGCAATCACTATCATCTACGCCCATCATCCTCCATCCAAGAGTCCGCCACCGCTAGGTACACCTACCTCTCTCAGTCTCTGCTACTATGAAAACTTGGTCCGGGCAGTACCCTTAACCACTGGGCGTAGCGTGTCAACCACGGGCTTCAAACGGTGACTCTCCATTAGCCCGCATCGGAAATATCCAAGTCCTGACCCTAGGCTTATAAGTCAAACCCCGTATTAACTTAGCATGAGGCCTTTTAAAACCGTGCGGCCCCAGAAATCGTAAGAACTCCGAAGTTAAGCGTGCTCGGGCGGGAGCAGTACTAAGATGGGTGACCTCCTGGGAAGTCCTCGTGCGTGCAGATGGGCCAAAGAGGACAATTTCATACTGGGTTGGGAGCTGTGACAGTTGGTATTAGAGCCGATGACGGCTCTATTTCTAGTGAGGGAGAATGTGAGAAGGGTCGTACCATTAACCACGGGGCGTAGCGTGTCAACCACGAGCTTCAAAGGGTGAGTCTCCATTAGCCCGCATCGGAAATATCCAAGTCATTACCCTAGGCTTATAAGTCAAACCTCGTATTAACTTAGCATGAAGCCTTTTAAAACCGTGCGACCCCGAAAACCGTAAGAACTCAGAAGTTAAACGTGCTCGGGCGGGAGCAGTACTAGGATGGGTGACCTCCTGGGAAGTCCTTGAATTGGGCGGGACTGTGACATCCTTTATATTAAACGCGACAAAATTAGTTCGTCTCTATTTATTATATTTATGACAAAATATTTTTGTCTCTAATTTCTTCCTTTAATGACAAAATATTTTGTCACTAATTACTTACAAGTATGTTCCCAATAGAGTATATTAGAGAAAAAAAAATCGGCACAAATTTATCTTTTTCAATGATGAATTTTTTTTCATCTCCAATACCTTTTAGCGACAAGGCTTTGGCAACAAAACGGGCAACGAAAATTTTTCGTCTTAATTAGTTTTGGTGACGAAATATGTATATTTTGGGATAAATTTGTGTCGTCCTTAAACCCCAAATTTCTTGTAGTGATCCCAGTTTACGAGCTGGTTGGCAAAGATTGCACCGAGTCCCATTCCGAGGACGTGCTCCCAAGGATTTGAAAAAACCAAGAAATAGGTGAGGACTGAAATCTTGATTTCATGGAAAAGGAGACATCTAAATGTTGTCAAAGAGAAGAAATCGAAATGGGGGAAGAGGGGGTGGGGGACTGATGCCTCATGAGGGGTAGTTTTTTTAGGGCGTTTGAGTAAATCTAAGTACCCAAGCCCATAAGAGCTCTGATGTGAATTTAAATTCAATTTTTTGACACTGCAAGTGCACAATTATCTTTTTGAGACCATGGCAAGTACAAGTCGAATCCCACAAGGATCACTACTATGTGAAATTTTAAATTTTGGTTTTTTTTCAATGATAATGACAAGAGAGATAAAGAAAAAAAAAAGACAATAATAAGATTGAGAAAATTCTAGATCTAAAGTGCAGAAATAAAATATGAGAAAATGCATATCAGAATATCATGAATCCATTAAGTAGTCCCACTATCATCCTATGCAATAGATAAAATGAATTTATCCCGAAAGTCCTTCAAATTAGAAACAAATCATTGTTTCTGATGTGGATAATTTGTCTATCAAATAACACAATTTTCCACAATTTATTTAAGGCAAAAATCTCCTTCACCTAATGAAATTATGAACTTAACTGAATATCACATATTAATCAAAGATAGATTATCAAAGAGCTTCAATCTAGGAATAATCTATTAAGAAAACATACATGATTAAAGCATTGTTCAAATAAAAAATTTTGAATAACATAGGTTGTCAAATGACATAAGGCAGATTTATTATTATAATCAATATGCAAGAGACAAAAATATCACATAGATTAATGATAAGAAACACTTAACTTCATCTGACACTCTGATCTAGGGATTTAATCCTCCATTGCAAAAGATGTGATTTTCATTGAGAACTTCATGGCAATTACAATTTTCTCCCACACTCTTCTAACCTAATTCTGGAATAGGGCTCCAGAATACCCAAAAATAACTCTTAAATTCAATTAATTATGGAAAGAAGAGATAATGGACGTCCAAGGGAGGTAGTCTCACATATGCTTCCTTTGGCTTCTTATTATAATTCCGATTATCTTACAGATACATTGAATCTGGACACATTCTTTGCATATTTGATTTATCTTCATTGATAAGGTATATCTCTTATTCTTTTTGAATTTGGATGAGGTGGAAGCTTTTAAAAACCTCTAGATGGCTTGGCTAATCTTCATATGGGGTCCCACAACGGATGTGCAGCAATTGATTATCAACGGTGTGGATTTAATTGCAATCCCGTCTAAAAATAAAAATCTTCAGCTCCATAACTTTTTCAATATAGCTCTGATTTGCACATACTTGAGCTCCACGAATATCTAGTCTGAATAAGCTTTCCAATGGTAGGTAAATCTCTTCGATCCTACGGTCGGATTGAAAGTTATAGCCATTTGAAGATTAGTTATCCTGAAAAAACGGGATTAACTTTTGAAATTTGATTTGCAATGGATTCTATCTCTGCACAACTTTCATTTACGAAAGGAGATCAAATGTGGATGATTCAAACTCTTCTTCTTTTATTCCAACCAGAATTGTACTCTTTGAATTATCTATTAATAATTTCATATTTGCAACTACTGCGGACCCTGCCATGTGAGACATTTCATCTGCTTGAAGAGTGATCCCTATGAGAAGTCTTCTATTATAGTTAGGACTCTTCAGTTGACATGATGAGTGGACCCCTCCTTTGATTGATTTGCACATGGCTTGTGTGTGGCGTCCACGTGGTGAATTCTTTAATTTACTTTCTTTTCAAGCTTCAATTCAGTAATGCAGGGCCCAAGATGACTATGTGTGCTTAAAAGTGGGTTCCGTGGCAGAGGCCTGCAATTCTCATTTTCTGCACATTCTAATTCAACACATCAAATACTGAAAAGCCCATATTGAAGCGGGACCCATCCGGATAGAGTTTTACTCCAACTGAGACTCTTCGGAGAAAATTTGCAAAAATTCTAAGCTAATGCAAAAAAAAATATATATGAAAAGTATGAAAATCTAAGTTCCTAGGTGAAAATGTATGAAATGATGGAATTAGATAAATAATGATGGAATTCACCTAACAAAACCCCTAAGTCATCCTAATATGATGCGTATATGTGCAAATTCATGAACTCAACAAGCTCCAATCATCATAGTTGTAGCCGTCATCTCTCTCTCTCTATCTATCTTCTTCTTCTCCCTCCATGAAGATCCTTCCTCCTCCGACGACGAAGACAATCCCATGCTTGCAACCCTCTATTCCTTCGTATCGTCCGTCTCCCTGCCTCCACTGGCAGCATCCACCGCTATGGAGCAACACCAGTAACAAAGAGAGAAAACCCAGTTTCTATTTGAATTTAGCAAATCGAGAGCAACCACCGCAGAATGGTCGATATCAAATCATATCGCTAAATGAAAAAAAAAAGAACAAAAGAACAAAAACGCACCAAGAGGACCCCTCCCGTCTATACTTTGCTACTGGGACCTCAGCAGTTGCATGGGGTCCTATGGGGCTTTTACCCGTAAAATCCTCTAAAATATATATTGTATTTAACATTTAGAAAATTCTTTTAAAAACTAAGAAGTACTGTAAAATTATATAAGCTACAATTATATTTAAATTAGTTTTAAGATAAAGGTGGATTCGGGTGACCAGGAAGGCAACAGGGTAATGAATGCGCACTAACCCACCCAATACATTGCAACTGTGGCTCCGTCACAAGAAAAGCAGGGCAATAAATGCTCGCTAATCCTATAACATGACTCATAATACCAAATTACTAATATAAGGCCGGGTACAAAAGGTCCACATACGAAAACACATTAACATGTAAGAGACAAGTGGCAATAGAAGACAACAAATTGATGAAATATAGTCAAGGAGCCATTACAAGTCACTATCCTAAGTTCCGAGTTGCCATTAATGTGTCGGGGTGGTAAGATTTGGCTTTACGCATACTTAGGATTTGGTCACCGGTAGTTAAGTTCCTTAGTATTGTGGAGTAGTGCTTGGCCCCATGAAATCCTAATAATGTGCATCCCCAACTTCAAAATACACCTACATGCCTCGAAATAACACTCGGGAATGACCGTCTACTCAAATGACTCCCCAAAAGTCCATCGATTCTATTATGTTATGGTGAGTCCAAGTTCTAAGTAGAGTATCAGCAAGATAGCTATAGTAAACTCCACAGGGGGGAGTTAAGCTCCTCGGTGAGCTCATTGAGGGGGCAGGGGGAAGCATACCCCTACTAGGGGTTCAGGGGCAATACCCCTAAAACAAAGACAAAATTTTCATCACGCTTTTATGGTTTAAAGTGAAAATTCAAAGGGGGAAGTCAAGATCCTAAATAAACTTCAAGTTCTAAGGTCTATGTTCATGGTTCTAACCTAAAGAACCGAGTCTTTTCATTCCTGGTTCTCGTAGGATTTCCAATATGGTTGATGAGCATAGTGATAATGATGAAATTAGGAATGAGAACGGTAATGGGAATGAACCCAATAATAATGGGGAGGTGAATCAACCACTTAGGAGTCTATGTGATTACCTTCATCCTACACGACAAGCCACACCGTCGTGCATGGTTATACTCGCAGGTGCGGGTCAATTTGATATCAAACCGGGAGTAATTCAACTTCTCCCCAAATTTCATGGACTTGAATCGGAAAGTGCATATTTACACATAAAAGAGTTTGAAGAAGTGTGTGCAACACTACACTTCAATAATGTGAGGGAAGACCTAATCAAATTTCGTTTATTTCCATTTTCCCTCAAAGATATGGCTAAAGCATGGCTTCACTCCTTACAGCCCAATTCGATTGCTCTATGGTCCGACATGATCCGGGAATTTTTAAAGAAATTTTTCCCATTACATAAGATCAACACCTTACGGAGGAATATTATGAATTTTAAACAAAAAGACAAGGAGTCTTATTATAGGTGTTGGGAACGCTTTAATGAACTACTCCTTGCATGTCTCCACCACGGATTTGAATTGCACAATACAGTTGGTCACTTCTATGATGGACTTAGTCCAAAAACACGTCAGTTCGTGGAGATGATGTGGAATGGGGAGTTCATGGCGAAGAACCCAAATCAAGCATGGACCTCTGCAAATTGATTGAAGCACAAAATAAAGGGGCTTTTCCAGCCCAACCATAGCCTAATCCAAAAGGGCAATACGAGGTTGATCAAGGTGGTCCGTCAAATTCAAAGGAGCAGGTTCAAGTTGTTACTACTCTACGTAGTGGTAAAGAGATTGAAAAGCCTGATCTGGAAAAAGATAAACAACCGGCATCCTCAGATCAGGAAGGGACAGAAAATGAAGCCCCTCCTATCAAGGGGAAAAGCCCAATTCCTCCGGGATTCAAGCCCTTACCGCCTTTTCCCAACCGATTAGCTCCCTCCCAAGCCATCTATACAGAACCAGGAAATCTTGGATGTGCTTAAAGAAGTCAAAATTAACATCCCGTTGTTAGACACAATCAAACAAATCCCATCTTACGCAAAGTTTCTTAAGGAATTGTGCACGTTAAAGCATAAGATACATGTACAAAAGAAAGCGTTTCTCACTGAGCAAGCTAGTGCAATTCTAAAGTACGACACTCCCCCTAAACTCAAAGATCCAGGATGCCCCATAATTTCGTGCATTATTGGAAATTGTCAAATTGAACAAGCGCTGCTTTATCTTGGGGCAAGTGTCAACTTACTACCTTACTCGGTCCATGTAAAATTAGGGCTGGGCGAACTCAAACCCACCCAGGTTACTTTTCAGCTAGTAGATCGATCAATCAAAAGACCGAGAGGGATAGTAGAGGATGTGCTTGTGCAAGTTGACAAGTTCTACTTTCCAGTAGACTTTATTGTGCTAGACACTCATCCTGTGGCAGATCCTCATGCTCAGATTCCCGTAATTTTGGGGAGACCATTTTTAGCCACATCCAATGCACTAATCAATTGCCGAAATGGAAAAATGACGCTATCTTTTGGTAACATGACATTAGAGCTAAATGTTTTTTACCTTTGCAAACAACCACAGAATGATAACATTGACCTTGAAGAAGTAGATTTGATCGGTGTTCTTATAGCAGAAACTTTTGAAAAATCGATCTCTAATTCCATTAAGTCAGTTGAGGACTTGCCCCTTTACGAAGAAATACTTGATAGCATTGTTGAAATGGTCAACATTGTAGGCAAACCCTCTTTTGAAGAGCTTGTACCAACTGGCACTCCGTCTCTTCCATCTTAGGTGAGGCCGCCCAAAACTGAGTTGAAACCCTTGCCCTCTCACTTGAAATATGCATACCTTGGAGAAAATGAAACATTTCCTGTAGTCATTTCTGCACACCTTAACAAGGACCAAGAAGTCCAACTCTTAGAAGTGTTCAAACTGCACAAAGGTGCAATTGCTTGGACCATGGCTAACATTAAGGGAATTAATCCCCTCGTGTGTACACATCATATCTATTTGGAGGAGAATGCAAAACCCTCCCGTCAGATGCACCGCCGGTTAAACCCCACCATGCAGGAAGTGGTTAGGGCTGAAGTTTTAAAACTTCTAGATGTGGGTATCATTTACACAATTTTGGATAGCCAATGGGTCAGCCCTACCCAAGTTGTGCCTAAAAAGGCCGGCGTCACTGTAGTCTGTAATGCTAATGATGAGCTCGTCCCAACCCGCATACCCACAACTTGGCGAGTTTGTATTGACTACAGAAAATTAAATGTTGTCACACGAAAGGATCATTTCCCCCTACCTTTCTTGGACCAAATTTTAGAACGGCTAACTGGCCATGAGTATTATTATTTCTTAGATGGATATTCTGGATACAATCAAATGGAGATCGCCCCAGAAGACCAAGAGAAAACAACTTTCACATGCCCCTTTGGCACCTTTGCTTACCGACGGATGCCCTTTGGGCTGTGTAATGCTCCTGCAACCTTTCAGAGGTGCATGCTGAGTATTTTTAGTGATATGGTGGATCGTTTTCTCAAAGTCTTTATGGACAATTTTTCAGTTTTGGAGATACATTCCAAGATTGTTTGAGCAAATTAACTAAGGACCTCTCTAGTTGTGAAGAAAAGAACTTAGTACTGAATTGGGAAAATGTTATTTTATGGTACGACAAGGGATTGTCCTTGGCCACATTGTATCATCTAGAGGATTGGAAGTGGACAAAGCCAAAATAGATTTAATTTCCAATTTGCCCTCCCCAAAAACCGTAAGAGATGTAAGATCTTTCTTCGGGCATGCCAGATTCTACAGAAGGTTCATAAAAGATTTTAGTGTCATTTCTAGACCATTATGTAACCTTCTGCTAAAGGAAGAAGAATTTGAGTGGACAGAGGCATGTCAAGTGGCTTTTACCAAGCTTAAGGACATGTTGACGACTGCTCCAATTATGCAACCTCCAGATTGGAGCCTACCCTTTGAAATAATGTGCGATGCTAGCGATTATGAGGTTGGAGCAGTTCTTGGGCAACGTAGGGACAAAAATCCATATGTGATTTATTATGATAGTAGGACTTTAAACAGCGCATAGATTAATTATTCTACAACAGAGAAAGAGCTATTGGTTATGGTCTATGCACTGGATAAATTCCGTTCCTACTTAATTGGATCCAAAATTGTGATCTTTACTGACCATTATGCGCTGAAGTACCTTCTTTCTAAGAAAGATGCCAAGCCCAGATTGATCGGATGGATCCTTCTACTCCAAGAGTTCAATATCGAAATCAAGGATAAGAAAGGAGTAGAAAATGTGATGGCTGATAATCTTTCTAGGCTTGTCCTTTCCAACACTTTAGAACCCTTGCCAATCCAGGACACTTTCCCTGATGAGCAATTGTTTGCCACATTTTCCCATTCTCCATGGTATGCTGATATTGCTAATTATCTAGCTTCGAGTGAAATTCCAAAAGAATGGACGCAGCAAGATAAAAACAAGTTTTTCATTGAGGTGAAACAATTTTTCTGGGATGAACCATACCTTTTTAAATATTGCCCAGACCAAATCATTAGGAGATGCATTCCTGACCATGAAATAAACAGTGAAATATCATTTTGCCACTCTCATGCTTGTGATGGCCATTTTCCTGCTAAGAAGACCGCTCACAAAATTTTGCAATCTGCATTTTACTGGCCCACGTTATTTAAAGACTTACATGATTTCTGTAAGGCATGTGAGCAATGCCAAAAATTGGGTTCAATTTCCAAAAGGAATATGATGCCTTTAAACCCAATTTTGGTCGTCGAGTTATTCGATGTTTGGGGTATAGACTTTATGGGACCTTTTCCCCCGAGCTTTGGTTTTCATTATATCCTCGTTGCAGTCGATTATGTGTCCAAATGGATTGAAGCAATCCCATGTAGGAATAATGATGCTAAAACGGTCAAAAAGTTTATCTTGGACAATATCTTTTCCCGTTTTGGAACTCCACGTGCCATCATTAGTGATGGGGGCACTCACTTTTGTAACCGCGTCATTGACAGTTTGTTTAAAAATTATGGTATTACACATAAAGTGGCTACCCCCTATCACCCTCAAACAAGTGGGCAGGTAGAGATCTCAAATAGGGAAATCAAAATTTTTTTGGAGACCACAGTAAAACCAAATCGTAAGGATTGGTCAATGTGGCTAAATGATGCTTTGTGGGCTTATAGAACTGCTTATAAGACCCCAATTGGGATGTCTGCATACCGGCTTATATTTGGGAAAGCTTGCCACCTTCCAGTGGAGCTGGAACAAAAAGCTTCTTGGGCCATAAAACAACTAAACTTTGACTTAGACAAAGCTGGGGAGAAAAGAGCCCTTGATTTAAATGAATTAGAAGAATTGAGAAACGAGGCTTATATGAACTCAAGAATTTACAAAGACAGGACTAAGGCCTTTCATGATAAACGGATATTAAGAAAGTCATTCCATCCGTCTCAAAAAGTCCTCTTGTACAATTCTCAACTTCATCTTTTCCCTAGAAAATTAAGATCTCGTTGGACAGGCCCATACATTGTTCAAGAAGTATTTTCATATGGGGCAGTGACCCTCATTGATCCATCGAATGGTACCTCTTTTAAAGTTAATGGACAACGTTTAAAACCATTCTTGGAGATTGTTCCTCCAGAGGAAAATGAAATTCCTCTGATCGATCCTGTCTATCAGGATTGATGGGCACTAGATCTGACAGTGGCCCACACCTTTGTACATTATGTACATATAGTTTTTCCTGCCTTTTCTTTTTGTGTTCTTTGTCTCACATTGGACAGGTTTCTACGTAAAAGCTTCATTATTCCAGGTGCTTTCTACCCCTTTCCTCCCTTTACAATTTCACCTCATTTACATTCCATTTTGCATTTCATGTATGACATCGAGGATGATGTCTAGTTTAGGTTGGAGGGTGGGAACAAGCACACTTGTCCAATTTTAGAAAAAAAAATTTTCATTTTTGCGTAAGTTTTTCAAAAAAAAAAACAAAAAAAGAAAAGAAGAAAGAGGTTTTCAAAAGACCTTGACGATTCGAAGATGTCTAGAAATTTGAAATTTCAGAATTTTGGAATGAAGTAAAATGAAGGTTCACAATTTTTTGAAAGATAAAGAGAATACTGAACTTTGATTTTCACTGTAACATGTGTACATCATTTCAAAAGTGTTGGATAAAAAGATTTAAGTGTCATTTTCAGAATTCTTTCAAGAAAGAAAAAAAAAAGAGACGACTTTCTGAAATTTGGTCATATGAGTTCTCCTGGTTCATCGGTAAGGTTAGGCCAACCAAGACCAGTGAATTAATTCAGGTGAACTGAAAAAGACTGTCTATTATTGGGGACCATTTAGAAGAAAAAAAGTGTTTAGTTGTGTGACTAGTTTGGGTTCGTAGCCTTTTTAACCCGAGCTAGTAAGCCCGTAAGGGTATTTGTATACCTAGTGCCCTAAAGACATTTGTTTTGGGAGTCATTGGCCTAATGCTCATTACATGGGTTAATTAGAAAGCTTAAGGGACGTGGGCATTGCACAGTCACATGAGTGCGTTAAAAAAAAAAAGGGTGCGTCTCACGACCTTTGAAAAAACAGCAGTGCGAAAGCCGTCATAGTAGTCTTGAGTGGAGACTTGTATTTACCCCAAATATAGGAAAGTTGGAAATCCTGAGGGAGAATTCTGTTTTCATGGCATTATCTTAGACATTTAAAATTTTTAATATGATGTATACACCTGCACATGGCACCCAAAGTTTTGGTATAATTTTTGAAAAGATTTGAAAAGAAAAACGTGAACCAGATTTTGAAAAGTTTAAAATCTTGATTATTGAGGATTCAAGGCATCCGATTTGACTCAATCGTCTTTTGAAAAACTTTTCGTTGATTTATTTTATTTTATTTTATTTTATTTTTAGGTAAATGAATTTTGTGGGCATATTCACTGCAAACCCTCACGAGGCACAACTCGTCCACTAGGGGTAACCTAGGGGTTTAAGGGCTTGCTGCATACGCTACCAGCGAAAGTGGTGTTTTTCATTTTGTCTTTGCATTTAGATTATATTAGATTAGGCTAGAAGACCAACCCTAGTTCGCATACTTTGCTCAAGACTAGCAAAATGCTGGTTGGGGGATGTGATAAGTCCTTAAAAATGCATAATTTTCTCATCATTTTAGAATTAATTAAGGACTTAATCATCAAATCACGGACCATTTTAGTAAAAAAATCATGATTTTATGTTTATGTGCATCAAAGTTTGAATTCGAGTCAAAACTCATTGAAAAATTTCATTTTCACATAAGATCATGAATGTCTCTATTTTTGGTATTGGAAGTCACAAATTTCTCATTACTTTTTATTTACACATGAAATGATGAATTTTATTTGCACCATTGATTTAATTGAAGATTTGATAAAATGGTGACATTTTATGCATCTATTTAGTATGAATTGGGCCCGCATCTTGCATAATTCCTCCCTATATAAATAGATTATTCTTTGACATTTGTTTTCATTTTTGTAGGAAATTTCAGAAATTGGGGCCCGCGAAAGAGAATTGATGAATCAAATGCACCATGGGACCCATCTACTTTTGGCATGAATTCCAAGGAGAAAGTGGGCCCATGTTAAGAGGTTCTCAAGCCAAGTGGGCCCATGTTAAGAGGTTCTCAAGCCATGCAGAAGTTTAAAGTAATTCAAGATTCTTGCTAGCCAAGCAATCCAAGTTGGAAGATAAACCCAAAGAGTCCAAGTTTCCTTAAACACTCTACAAGTTGGATCTCAATCAAATACCATTGGATCTCAATCAAATAACATTCCAAATTTTGAAAGTTTGCAACCCAAGATTCTTGGGAAGATGGCATCACACGTCCAAAAGGGAGGCCCCAAAAATCCCTCACGTGAAAATCACTCTCCCCCTATTCTTTCTCTCTTTATCTCTCTTTCCCTCCTAATTTTTCTCTCTTTATTCTCTCCCTCTCAATCTCTAACTCCCGCATCTCTATTTTTTCTCTTTCTCTCTCCCATCTCTATCCCTCACGTTTTTTTATTTCTCTCCCATCTCCACTCTCTCACGTGAATCTCTCCCCTCCTAAATTCTTTCTCTTTCTTTCTCTCCCATAAACGTTTTTTAAATCCCCCCTTTCCCTTGCATGACCAAAACACAAAAAAATCCCTCCTTTTCATTATTTTCCTCCATCTCTCCCTACTTCCATTACTACTTCATCCAAGGCCTTCCCTAAGGCACACCACCACTTGGATTTCTACGCCACCGTCGCGCCGCCGCCGTTGCTATCGTCATTCCACTATCGGACCAGCCTTGAAATCATCTTCCCTTGCTTGGATTTTAGATCACAAAACGAGAGCCGGTTGAATCGCCGTTCAAGACCGCGAGTCCCTCTCCTCCGTTTAGTGTTTCTTATGTCTCGGGTAAGGTTAGATGCACTTTATTTTAATTCAAATAATTTAGTATTGGCTATTTGCTTGTAATGGGTCTTTCATTAATAAATCAATTTTATGGGGTCTTGGTCTTCACCAATGGATCAACATTGAATTTTTGTACATAGTGACAGTGCGCACTTGGTCCGGTGGTCTTGATTTTTCTTGATGGCATTTAGCAAAGTAACCATTGCAAAATTTTAGAATTAAAATTCATTTTTTTATTCTCTGATTTTATTTTATTTTTATTTTTATTTTATTTTCATGCATCTTAATAATTATTGCAATTGGTTGGACTAATAATTCTTATGGTGATGCAGTAGTTAGATTAGGTTTCTAGATTAGGATTTTTATTTTTCTTTGGTTGTAATTAATTTTTTTTCACACTTGTAATTAATTTTTAATTAAAGTAAGACATTTGATTTGTATAGTTTTTTTTTTTTAGGCTAGAACTAGTTTTCAATAGGACAGGTTTTACACGATTAATTACTCCATGTGGATCGACCTCGGACTTCACCGAGTTATTACTACAATCGCGGCCTTGCACTTAGGGCTGACGATCACCCTTCCACGAGAACACAAGGTTGTGGGCTCCGTTTTTGGAATTCGAATTTCGAATCCGGTGCATTGGACTCATCGAAGAAGAGAAGAAGTAGCAGGACTTTGTATAAGGCTGATCGGAGAATAATAGGGGATTCATTCTCGGTTTCGAAGTCACAGGTGGTTCTTTGTTACAGATCGGCCTAATCTGTGGCAAACCATCGTAGATCAGATTTGCAGTTGCAAACCGGACTTGAAGAAGGTTGCAGAGGTTTTGCGTCGCAATCGACTGTTTTTCTCTTAACCCTTTTTCGTGTAAGGGCGGACCCAAAATATTTTTCATCTTTATGGATTGTTTTGATTGTTGAAGATACTAGTCATGAATACATATCGAGGAAGAAGAAAAATGGAAACTTGGAGGGAATTAGTGAATAAGATTTGTGGAATTTCTCCTAATGAATTGAGAAGGAAACCCCCCCCCCCCCCCCCCCCAAAGAGATTAGTAGTGGGTGAGTCTCTCATGAGATTTGTGAAATGGGTTTGTTTGGATGAGAATAAACTATTTTTCTACAGGTTCCACATGTTTTCTTGAGTTGTAGAGATTCATTTCTCTTCTAAACTGAATAGGGATATCCATGTCATATGTAGATAGGGTTCTTGTTGACAAATATGAATGTGTAAATAGCTGATAGGTTAGTAGACTGCTAGATATCCCAGCCCACAGTACCCAGATGGGCGAGGATATCCCCGCTCACAGCACTGACACAGGCAGGGATATCCCCGTTCACAGCAGAGATATCCCCGCTCAACTGATACAACTTTGATTGGCAATACTCATGAAGGTGGAGATACCCCACTCAACTGATACAACTTTGAGAGACAATACTCATGGCGGCGGGGATATCCCTGCCCACAACACTATCATGGGTTGGGATATCAAGTCCACAACACTGTCATTGGTGGGCATATCCATCAATTTTCAAGCCAAGGCATGTAACTTGTACAACAAGGACCTCTTCTTTTTCACATAAAGATGAGAGGTCTGTGTTTTCCTTTTTTTGCAAAGTAGATAGCTAGCACAATGGTAAAGAATATGAATACAATTACATGGGAAAAGACCAGCATCTACCACTACTATATATGCATCAAATATGAGATGCTAAAATCCTCCCCCTCTCAACAAAT
Organism: Cinnamomum chago; assembly: GCA_038049695.1. NCBI lineage: Eukaryota > Viridiplantae > Streptophyta > Magnoliopsida > Laurales > Lauraceae > Cinnamomum > Cinnamomum chago. The sequence goes on along the minus strand of CP142453.1, from coordinate 38,945,456 downwards.
CCACAGTTCATATTAATTATAATGACTGAAATCCTTGCACTTTAGGATGCCTTGCTCCAAGTTTATTGGAGGCTCCAGTTGATACTAGTGCTCGTTTTCTCCATTCAGGGATGGATTAATACGATACGAATATCAATACAATCAGGTGTAAGATCAGGAGTGAGGATAATCCCCTTTAGACATGTAAAGAAGCATTTTTTGAAATGATCCGATTCTACCTTGCTACTTCTTCAATGAGTCCTGTTGCTCAGGGGATCTGCAACGTCCTACTGCTTCTTCTATTCTTAGATGAGTCCCTGCTCAGTGAAAATGGATGAAAGAACGAAAATGGGAAAAAGGGTTTTGGAACCTTTAAAGGTAAAAGGAGCAGGGATATTCCTGCTCAGAGAAAAAGTTAATATCTCAAACAGGGCCTTTGGGACTACTATGGTCTATATAAGATGTTGATGGCGTTTTTGGCATTTGACATGTCTAAGGGGGTTTTTTCGGTTAAATCTTCTAGATTCTTTCAAAGAAATATGGAAAGTAATTGGAATTTTTTTTTCAAATTATTAGAGAAATGCTCCAGTAACCTTTTGGTTTGCCTTTATTTTAGATCCTAGGGTTAAATTAACATGTGTTGAAACTTTACTTGACGAAATTAATAAAAATATGAATGTTAATGATTCAAATGTAAATAATTTTTCTTTTATAAAGCAATCTTTGGAATCACTTTTATATAAAGTATTCTAATCAAATGGGTGGAACTGGAAGTGGAACAGAGGAAACAAGTAGTACCCCTTCCTAAACAAAATCCGGAAAATAAAAGGCTATTTGGAGTCTTATTTCCCACAATCTTGGGGCCAGCAGACCTTCTTATGCAGGCAACTAAATTATGTTTGTATTTATCAATTGTGCCGATTGACTGCAAACATTATAATAATGGTCCGGTTTTTGATATTTTAGTATGCTGGAAAGCATATGAACATCGATATATTATATTTTCTGCCATTGCTCATGATTTACTCACAATTTCAGTATCTATAATTACCTCAGAAAAGGCTTTTAGTGGAAGTAGGGACTCATCGACAACAAAAGGACAAATATAGCAGAAGTAGTGAAAACATGCATGTGCTTACGAGACTGATTTTTGGAAGAAAGGAGGGAGTTGAACAAAGTAAAGGTAGAAGAATTAGAAGATAACTTTGCAGTAGTAGATATATTACAAAAGATAAAGTTGTAATCAATATTATTCAAAGTTGTAATCTTTTTTTTTCTTTTTTCGAATTTAGCATTTTTCTTTCAAAGTTATAATCTTATTCCAAGATATTATTTTTTTTAAAGATTTAGTTTTCTTTGAATATGTAATTTTATTCAAAGTTGGGATTCAAAATATAATTTTCATTTCAAATTCCAACATACCATTAAAACTTTTTTTTTTGTTAATTGGGTAATTGAATTAGAAAGGAGAAAGAAGAATACAAGGAGCTTCAAAACAGGAAAAAGACCTCCAAATGGGGAGGAGAAAAAACAAAAACAGAAACTAGAAGGCTACAGAGATCCAGCCAACAATCAGAGGAGGAGACTAGGATCAAGCAGCAGGGATTTTCAAAAAACTTAGGATGAAATTGAGCTGCTGGCTGCCAACTGGGGCCGAGATCTTCCTCAGAGTGAAGCTTAATTCTTCCTGCAGCTGGCCTAGGATCTGGTTGATGGTAGATAGATGGTTGTAAAAAAAGGCTGAGTTCCTTGTCTTCCAAAGAGAGTATAGAACTGATAGGAAGGTGGACGCCATGATCTTCATACCTGCAAGATCGTTTCCTCTTGAGAGAGAGGTTCAGATTGAAGATGGGGAGCATGCTGCCCGGAGTAGCCATTTCCAGAGGGATTGAGTTGTTGAACAAGAGAAGAATATATGGTGAGCTGAGTCTATTCCGTTGAAGCAGAGGTAGCATCTAAAGGCTAGGGAGAACCCAAGGTGCTGAAGATGAGATTCAGTGGGGGTCCTATTATGCATCAGACGCCAGCCAAAACAGCTGACTCTAGGGAGGGAGACTCCGTTCCAAATCAGGGGAGGCCATTTGAGGAGGGAGCTTCTGGTTCTGACTGCGTTCCAAGCACTATGCTGAGAGATTTGTCCATTTGTGGAGTCTTTCCAGAAGAGAGTGTCACGGGCAGAAGAACTTGGAGAGAGGAGGGAGGTTGCTGAGGAGAGCTGGTCTTGGATTGCTATTGGCAGGTAAGAAGGGATGTGCCAACTGCCTGAGAAGAAAAGGGAAGCAAGCTACTGGTTCAGAGGGAATTGCAGACTGGGCCAGGCTTCTGCTAGAGGCTTGTCACCACACCAATTGTCATGCCAGAGGTTGATAGCTTCACCATTACCAAAAGTCCAGGTGCTGCCTTGATGGATGAAGTGAGCCAGGCGACGGATACGTTTCCATATACAGGAGCCATAGGGAGTGTTGGCTGTGTTCCAGATGTTGTTGTTTTTGAAGTAACGGATCTTGAACCAAGAAGACCATATTGAGTTCATGGAGGAAGCTTGCCAGCCTAGCTTGAGGAGGGATGCATTGTTGACTTCAGAAATTCTTCTGATACCAAGGCCTCCTTCTTGCTTTGGGAGGGAAACTTGGGACCATTTCATATAGCTGGATTTGGAGGAGGTAGCATTGCCAGACCAGAGGAAGTTCCTCATCAGGCGCTCTATATCCTTGCAGAGAGAGATTGGGAGGGGGAGAATAGAAGCATAGTGCATAGGAATGCAGGAGAAGACATGCTTGATGAGGATGAACCTACCTGTAAAGGAGAGAAATCTAGCCTTTCAGGCAGTGAGCCTTGTATTAATAGAATCCAGCAGGGGGAGGAAGTGTACACGCTTGGGGGAGCCAAAGACTATTGGGAATCCCAGGTATTTAAGCTGGGCCTGACTTTCTTGGAGACCAAGGATGGAACATATCCTAGCCTTTCTTCTATTACCACATTTACCTAATAAAAGCTTGCTCTTAAGGAGATTTATGTGCTGGCCAGAGGAGGCTTGGTAAATTTCTAGGAGGTCTTGAAGAGCAAGGACACCAGATGTAGCACCTTTCATAAGGATGATGATATCATCAACGTAGAACAGGTGACAAGGGGTGTGGGGGATGGTGGACAGGGGGGAAATGGTTCCAAGGGATTTAAGGTTGTGAAGATGGAGGCTTAGGATTTCTTCGGCAATGATAAACAAGTATGGGGATAGGGGATCACCTTATCTAAGTCCACTAGAAGAGCTGAAAAAACCTTGGGGAGATCGATTGATCAATACTGAACATTTGGAGGTACAGACGCATTCCATTATGAGGGAAATCCAGGTTTCTGAGAAGTTAAAGAACCTGAGGGTGGAGAAGAGGAAAGGCCAACTGAGTTTATCAAAGGCTTTGGAAATGTCAAGCTTGAGGCAGAGGGAGCCTTTACTAAGCTTAGACTTGAGCTTTTGGAAGAGCTCAAAGGTGATGGCAGCATGGTGGTTGATTGATCTGCCTTTAATGAAGGCAAGGAGATAAGAGAAGGAAGGAGAGAGGATAGTCTAGAGGAGAGGATTTTAGAGATGATTTTATAAGAAAAGTTGAGCAAGCTGATGGGCCTAAAGTCTGCAAAGGTGGAGGGGGAATTGGATTTAGGAATGAGAGTAAGGAAGTAAGCGTTGGAGGCTCTTAGGAGCTTTTTGGATTGGAAGAAGTGTTTCACTGCTGAAATAACAGTTTGGCTAATGATACCCCAAGTAGAAGTGAAGAATACACCATTGAAGCCATCTGGACCAGGGGAACTACTCTTCTTAAGAGAGAAAACAACATCTTTAATTTCAGAGTCAGAAGGGATAGAGACCAGCATTGAATTTTCTGAGTGAGACTTTTGGACTCTCTGACTGAAAGAGGATTGGGTGGAGCTGGATTGCTTGGGAATTGAATAGATTAGAGAAGAAGAGCACTGCTTGATCTTGGATGATGAGGGGGTCATCTGTTAGGCACTCATTGACTGTAATGTGCTTGATTATGTTGAAAGAACCTCTGGCTTTGGCTGATTGATGAAAGAACTTGGTATTCATATCGCCCTCTTTGAGCCAAGAGATCCTGGATCTTTGCTTCCAGTGGATCTCCTGGGCTTTGAGGATTTCATAAAGATTTAGCTTGGCTGCCAGAAGGTCTAGTCTGGAGGACTCAGAGGGAGAGGAATCAAGGTTGTGTTGGCACCTCAGAATGGAAGCTTCTGCATCAAGGATGTTTTGATGGACTTGACCAAAAGTATTCTTACTCCAGAGTTTAAGAGCTTGTTTGAGGGACTTTAGCTTATGGGCGAGTATAAACCGGGGGTTCCCATCAACAGGAGTGCTCCAACTAGACTCAACCACTTCAAGGAAGGTGGGGTGGAGGAGCCATTTGTTTTCAAATCTGAAGGGAGCTTTAGGGACTATGGACTGATTGGAATGGCTAAGTAAGAGGGGGCTGTGGTCAAAGGAAAGCCTAAGGAGGTGAAGAACAGTAGGGTCAGAGAAGGTATCTAGCCAATGGGAGTTAACTAGAGCTCTGTCTAGTTTGGCTGCAACATAAGAAAGGCCCTGTCTGTTGTTAGACCAGGTGAATTTGCTGCCAGAGGAGGGGATGTCTGAGAGACCAACTTGCATGATAGCTGATTGGAAGCCTTTGAGAGAAGAAGGAGTGGCCTGGCGAAGACTAAGTTTCTCATGATGGGCAAGAATGGCATTAAAATCTCCTAGGACACACCAGGGCATGGAGGTTGAAGATGAATCAATAAGCTCTTTCCAAAGTTCTTTCCTGTGAGTAGGATTGGTGGAGCCATATACCATTGTGATGAGGTAGGAAAGCCTAGAGGTCTGGTTTAGGAGGAGCATGGAGAGATGCTGAGAGGAAGCTTTGGATATGGAAGCTAGAAAGGGGTGAGAAGACTTGGAGAAACACCATAGATTAGGGGGGGGGGAAATGAAAGTGGAATTAGAGTGAAAGGTATCAAAACCAAAACTGGTTAGGCCAAGAGATTGCGTGGAGGAGAACGTTGACATTGGTTCAGAGATAAAAATCAGGTCTGGGTGGTGGTTGCGAACTAAGTTTACCAAGGCTCTAATGGTAGGGGGATTGGCAATTCCCCTACAATTCCAGTATAGGACTCTTAACATGGATGAGGGGGAGGGGAGGAGGGGCGTTTGTTCTTAGTCCTCCTAGTAATTGGGCCAGTGCCAGTGGTGGTGCTGGAGTGTCTCCCTTTACCTGGGGGAGGGGGGCTAGGGGGGAGTCACTGGATTCTTAAGGGGCTTGGGGACAGCTGGAAGCCCAGGGAGTTCTAGGGTGGAACGGCTAAGAGTTGGAGGAGAAGAGGTTGCCAGGGAGGAAGAGGCAGGGGCTGCCAGAAGAGGAGGAGCAGAGATAGGAGCAAGGGTGGTAACATTGACATGGGTTTGGAGGCTGGGGGGTTCAAACCTTGGAGGGAGAGAGGAGGAAGTGTTCTCAGAGAAAGCCTGGAGATTACTACCGTAGATGCTGGGGTTAGAAACAGGGTCCAAGAAGGAGTAATTCTCCAAAATGTCAAAAGGGTTGGAGGTGTCAATGGTTGGAGATGTGGTTTTCTCCAAGATGACAGAGACTACATCATAAGGCAGTTCATTGATGGAAGGAATGCGCTGGGAAGGCTTGGACGATGAAGGAGTGGAGTTTTTGACCTTGGAGAGGGTTGGCTTGATTGAGACCTGCGGGATGGCAGGGGTAAGAAGATGCAAAGGTTGGGGGGATGGGTTGGGAACAGGGGAGACCAGAATAGCTGGAGAGGAGCTTGCTAAGGAGGGATGGAAGGGTGGAACCTCCTCAAGGAGGTGGTTGACAGAGAAAGGATTGGGATCAAGATGGGGTTGAGACAAAGATTGATTGGAGGTAGGATTACTTGTAGTGGTCAGAGAGGCTGAGTCAGAGAGGGCCAGGGGGGAGGTCTGGGCTGGCAATGTCTGGGCTGGCTTTGCCCGGGGGGAGTGAGGTGGGGTGAGTAGCCAGAGGGCAGGAATGAGGGAGGTGACCTGATTGGAAACAGAGGGGGCAGGGGCAGTGCTCATATGAGACAGAGATTTCCAGTTCTCTTTCACCCTACAGGTCTACTAGGATTGTTTGAGGTTTGGGTTTGGAGAGATCAATATTGACCAGGACTCTGGCAAAGGTAAGAATCCTTTGGGAAGAAGTAATATCATCCAACTTAATGGGTTGGCTGATGGAGTTGGCTAGAGAGAAGATGATGTGTTGGCTCCAACAGTGATAGGGGAGCCCTGAGAGCCTTATTACCCAGACAGGAGCAAAGGATTGCCAAACAGATTCATCTTGGTCAGGGGACTAGGGGAGGAAGAAGATTTTCCTCTTGTTAATGGACATGGGGGAGAGACCAAGGATGAGGGCTTTGTCTGAAGGAGAGTTAAATCTAAAGATGAAGTTACCTTTGATGGTGAGGGAAACCAGGCAGGGTCTGGAGAGAGGCCATAGCCTAGCTTTTGCTTCGACCCATTCCAGATAAGGATGTTTGGCTACAAATTTACCAATAACAGCACAAGAGAAAGATTCCTTGCTAGAGGATAGCATGGAATGGGGGATGGAAAGGGATGGTTTGCCATTTTCCCAGGTGGTTGGTGGATAGATAGGGAGATTGGAAGGCTGTGGAACTGGGAAGAGGTTGGCAAAGGAGAGGGAGGGTTGGATGAGAGGGGGAGCTGGTTGAGAGGGGGAGGAGGTTGAAGGATGGTAGTTGAGCTGGGCAGGGGCGGGAAGGCTGAAAGGTTCAGGTTCTGGTTTGAAATCTGGTTATGGAAATGGGGGAAGACCGTAGAGGGGTAGGCGGGAGAGGGAGAGATTTGAATGTCTGGTGGGCGGGCCTGGCTGGTGGGTTGGATCTGGCCTGGAAGGTGGGTCGGACCTGGGGGCTGGTTTAGAAGAGGGGGAAGAAAGCCAAGAGAGTGGCCTGCTAATGGTGTTGGGAGAGGGTGAGCGGGAACTTGGGGGATTTGAAAGTTTGAAGAAGGGGGCTGGATGGGACGCATAGGCTGGGTGGGTGAGGGAAGAGGGAGGAGATGTGAGGGTGCTGGAGGTCTGGGTGTCTGGGGATGGAGGAGATGGTTAGGGGAGAAAGAAGGGACCTGCGAGGTCTGCGAGGTCATTGGCGTCGTCCTGCAAAAACTGATTTTCATTGAAAAGCTTTACAACTTATAATACCGTTAAACTTTCATTAAATCTTATAATCTCATTAAATTTTATAATCTAAGTTGTAATTCTAATGGTATTCCCTTTCAAAGTGGTAAATTTTTTCAATGGTATTCAATTTATATTTTCTTAATGGTATTCAATTCCTAAGTATCTTAATGAATGCAATTCCTAAGTTTCTTAATGAAAGATAAAAGGCCGTAAAAAAATTGAGAAAAAGGGCCAGTAAGGCCCGGCCTGCTCCAGACTGAACTAGCCCGGTTCGATGTGCTGGCATGGCCCGACTGGGGCCGTGCTGGGCTGAGTACCCAGGTCCCTAGGTCCTGCCAGCGTTCACAGGCTGGCATGGCTGGGCCCTTTCAAAAGTGGCCTGTGATGGGCCACTAAAAAATAAATAATAAATTACCTGTGGCCCAACCCAGCAAAAAAGAAAAAAGAGGAATTTACCAAATAAATCCCTGTAGGTCCCTATACCACTCATGGGGTCCCAAAAAAATAGTATTATTGGATTAGGTCCTCAAGGGCTGTATTTGTATTTTTTTTTTGTATTTTGGCTCTATGGCCGATATCGGCCATTGTATTTTTTTTTTGTAAGTTGGCTATATGGCCGATATCGGCCATTGACAGTTACCCCACTCACGCGCGCTGTGGCCCCTTTTTCTTTTCGTTCGACCCTCACTCCCCCCATTCCCTTTCGTTTCTCTCTGTCAACAGTCTCCCCCCTTTCCAGTGGTCCCAAGCAGGTGGTCCCAAGCACTTTGGCGCCAAATTTTCGAAGGTGGCTGGCATGGAGGTACGTTTCTTCCTCATTTCAACCATTTTTCTTTGTGCCTTGGATTTTGAATGAAGACGTGTTGTTCTAGGGTTTGGTTTGATGGCTGTTATTCTCTACTTCTTCTCCTCATCTTCCCATCTTCTTCTCATCTTCATTACCCATTGTGCAGACGTGATTTCTAGATTTCCAACTTTCAATATGACATATTGAATTGTATATGGCTGATATCGGCTATATTTTATAAATCTCCCCCAACTGAGGCAGTTTATGAATAGCTTCTTCCCTATTGATGCGCGTGACCTGTAGAATAATGGAGTTGTCATGGAATCTATTGTGACGCACAAATCGATTATTAAAGACCATTTCTGAGTTCCAGAAAGATATAAGCATCAAGTAAAATGATTAAAAGCTTACAATTATGAACAAATATGAAGTAAGAGTCACAATCAGTTTGAATGCTTTAAGCACTATAATTGTTATTGTTCCATTAGGTCTGGAGCAGTGTAACATACCTTCTAAAGGATGTTCTCATTGGTGATGTTACATTGGTGATTATACCATTAGGTCTGGAGCAGGAATGAGAACATCCTCTGGTGATGTTTACCTCTGGTAAGTGAACTTCTAAAGGATGTTCTCATTCCTGGTGTCAGCTGTGACGGTTGTTATGTTAGTAAGCTTAGTATTGAATAATATCATGAGTAATTCATTCTACTGATTGATACACAACAAAAAACCATGATGTTAACTGGCTAGGCAGGGTGGTAAAGGCTTGCAAAAATCTAGTGCGAATCCGACCTTGGGATCATACGAAAAAGAAAAGCTCTCACTTTACGGTCTTTTTAAAAGCCAAGTCCAGTTGGACACCCTCATGGGGGAGGCCCAATTGGTACCCCCACGTTCATAACAGAAGAACCATCCCAAAAATATGGTTTTGGATCATTAAGGGCCATGACTTAGCATCCAAATCAACAATCATTAATGCCCAATTGAGCTTGAAGGTTTTCCCCCTTTTGCTCATCCACTAGAAAATTTTGGAGAGTACTAATTGACAAGAGAACAGTGAATGTGATGGGCCAGGTGGGTGCTAAAGGGTGTGTTGTTTCCAATTAAAACCTTCCATGATTGGGAAGTTTGCTTGTTCTGAATTGGAATCACCAAAAGAGCGAGGAAAAAAAAAGTACGAAGTATGAAATATAGAGAGGAGCATGTGGGGGGTGGGGGAAGAAAACAAAATTCAGGAGGCCATGTGCATTGGGGGGGGGGGGTGGGGAGTGTGTGGTGGTGGGGGGGGGGTGTGGAAAGAGAAATCTGAGGAAAAATGGGATTCGTTTTTCCTTGGTATTTTATTTATAGTGGTTGGGTTTTTGAAAGCCTCCGTCAAAATTTGTAAGACTCATCAGTCATCTCCCTCTCTCTTTCTCTCTCTTCCTGGCTTGTAAATAGAAGACAAAGCGATGTATGAGCTTTTTTTAAATGATAATTGGTCGCGGAAACTACTGTATTCCACAGGTTTATGTGATACAATTTTTGTGACTGTCTTCCACTTTTGTTTGGTTGTTTATGTTAGTGTTCTTTTACTTATTCTGTCTTAGTATAAGGATTTATGACTTCATCAATGTACATGAGCAGTGTCCTATTTAGAGTCTCACATGGTAGAGGGTGGAATCTTGAATAGAGTTTGATATTCTTTTGTAGGAAGGTGAAGGACAAGCCCCCAAGTCTCCGAATGTTCTACTATACAACCAATGCCTTCATGTGTCGGAGGGAATTCGGCAAGGAGAGGTATATTGTATTACACGAAATCAATTACACATTTCAAAGTATCGATGCAAATTGTTATTTGATATATTCATTTTGTACTTGCTAACCACATTTGGTAATTGTTACGTTGCTAGGATTTTGGGTGGCTTAGATGCATACCAACCAATCCGGACCGAAACATATGGCAGCTAACAAAACAACAAAAGGCATACGTGAGGCAGACGGGCCTCCATTACTTAGCAGAAATCGATCGCATGGTCATTGATCACGCGCTAATAACCGGTCTAGTCGAAAGGTGGCGCCCGGAGACAAATACTTTCCACTTTCCGTCGGGTGAAGCAACTGTCACCCTGGAAGATGTTGCATACATCTACGGCCTACCCGTAGATGGCCCACCTGTGGCTGGACGAACTTTCCCGGGGAAGTTCGTCGCGTCGGTGTGCGAGGAGGTACTTGGCATCCGACCGGATAAGCGTGACTACCATGGTATAACAGTGAAGTTCAAGTGGCTTGAAGACAATTTTGCAGCTGCCGAACTTGAGAAAAAAAAGAAACATAAAAAATACAAGGATTACGAGATCCGGGCAACGCGAGCCTATCTCTTCTTTCTAGTGTCCGGTCAGATCGTTTCGCAGACTACTGGTGCCCGTGGACCGGCCTACATACTAGAGCTGTTCAAAGAATTTAAACCGTATGCATGGGCACCGGCTTGTCTCGCGAATCTATATAGGATGTTGACCAATGCCTCTCGATGGGGTCCGGAGAAGTTAGTTGCTGTGGAAGAGGGGAAAGATAAGCAAGGTGAGCTTGAAGGGCACCTGTGCAGGACGCCAACCGGGCCTCTACAGCTATTACAGGTCTTTATTCTCATAGTGACTGTTAGTTTGAATTTTTTATTTAATTCGAACTAACTCTTTATTGTGATGTAATCTGGTGCAGATATGGGCTTATACAAGGATGTCAATCGGAAGGTGTCCTAAGCCAAAAGAATCGTGGCAGGGGGACATACAATTCCCACTGTGCAAGACATGGATGAAGAGGTTGCCTGAAAATCCACCACTCACCTCAGTCAAGGAGGTGAGAGGACAGTTAAACAATTTGAAAGTTGACGAGGTAAAACAAGAAGAGATGGGAGTTTTACAATAGCATGGAGGGCGATCGGCGATCATTTAAACATGCGCAGAAGTTTGTAAGTTTTTCTTCCTTCATGCCAAGAGTCAGTTTATCTCGAACGCGTATTTCAAATTCTTCTGTCCATTGCTGACATTTAGACCCGATGTTTTATGTAGATGGGATGGTTGGCCGAATGGTATAGCCATTTTGGGTGGAGCGACCCATTTCTATGGCCACTAGTTGAAAAGACGGACATCCCTCGACAGAACAATACGAGTGATTGTGGAGTATTTGCAATGGCCTTTGCCACTCACTGTGTCCACCGGCTTCCCATCGCCTTTACGCAATCAGACATGCGTTACTTTCGAAGCAAAATAGTCGTGGAAATCTTCAAGCGGAGTTGGCAATTGAACGCTAATAGACTAGGCTTGACCCACTTGGCATCACTCCCATGAAGAATACGATCAGCCGGGAACTTTGAAAGTGGATTAGCCTTCATGTTATCAAATGTGAATCACTTCATAACTCAGATTGTATAGAAAGATTGGTGGTTGTAGTGTTCATGATGATTTGTATAGAATTTGACATTCAAATTGTTCTAAATGGGTTGTATTTAGACAGGCTGTATAGAATTTTCATTTGTATAGAATTTCATGGTTGTCTGTGTTTCTTGATGTCGCATAGTTGAAAACAGGCTGACTACCGCCTGTGTTTCTTGATGTTCAAAATGTTCTAAATTTTCTTGATGTTTCTTGATGTTCAAGATTTGTACAGGCTTCTCTGTTTTTTGGCCATTCTGTTTGACCATTCTGTTTTTTGGCCGATATCGGCCATTCTGTTTGACCTGTTTTTTTACAGTCTCAGTTACGGGTGCCTGAGTCTGGTTTTTTGGCCGATATCGGTCGACTTTATGACCGATATCGGCCGTATTAATACATGACCTGTTTCTTATAGGCTCAGTTCAGTGAGCCTGAGTTTGGAATTATGGCCGATATCGGCGATAGTTATACATGACCTATGTTTTTCAGCCTCAGTTAAGGTACTACTACTGTGGCGAACTCAATGGAGTCAGCTATAGCGATCCTGCTACTGTGAAAAAATATGCTAGACGTGCCCAATTGGGTGAAATTTTTGTATTAGATCGTGCTACTTTGAAATCCATGGTGTTTTTCGGAGTAGTCAAATGTAGTACTATAGCCGATATCGGCCATAATTTCATACTCAGGATCATTTAACTGAGACTATAAAAAACAGGTGATGTAGAGTAGAATGGCCGATATCCTTGCTCTCCCTCAATGCATACTTGGTTTCCATAGAAAGATTGGATTTTTTTTTTTTTTTATTAAAACTGTGGTTGTTACCTGAAAGATTTATGTAGGTGAGATTTGTGCTGAGGTAATTATCTTCCTGAGATCCAAGATGTCCATTCATTATGTTCACTCGAAGAGGTTCAACAAGCAGATACAGATTCGATGTTCACATAAAGCGTGCACAATTAAAAAAGGATCACATATCATTTATGAAATACAGTAATACAGGACTCCCAAAATACACAATTACAGTCCACATTTGCATATATCTAGGCATCATCAATGGAAGTGTATGCATCATCAAAGTACTTGCCACGCAGCTGCAGCACCTATTGTTACAGGAACTGGGAGTGTCGTGGTATGCGTACTGTGATGAAATAAAAACTCCCTTGATTAATACATCCTAAGGACACCTATCTGTATACATCATTAAGGGTCTTCTTCAAAAAACTGCAACCAGAATACATGCCAAAATGAATATACATTCTATGCTGTTCTAATTCGTCAACTGAGCACGGGAGGATTGCGACAACTTCCACGGTTGTGGCCTCTCCCCTTGCAATTTGAGCACGTTACTGCCCTTCGAACACAACCAATATCTTCAGTCCGAATCCTGTTCTTTTTCGGGCGTCCGGGCTGTTTACTGGACATTGGTGGAATAACTCTCAATTCGGCTGTGTGCTCCCATTGCTTGCTGTCACGGGTAGCATGAATCACTTCACTGTACGTTGTACGATACGTGCTCGCAAAATACCAATGCTCACAGAATTCGTATGGATCGTAGTTTCTCATTTTCATTGCAGCCAATGCATGGCAACACGGGATACCCAATATCTCCCATTTCCGACATGTGCAGGATTTCTGTTCGAGATCAACAACGTCAACATACTCCGCAGACTGAACCTGGAATTCTACGATGCCAGCCACACGAACATGCAATCGGCGAGCTTCATCCATTTCTTGACTGAGAACTTTCTCCGCATACGGGGTAAGACGAGTTGTTATGCTTTCAGACTGAAGATGCCGCTTTTGATAGAAGTCCATTAACTTTGCTCGTATCTCCTCAACTTGTTTCGTAATGGGCAGGACTCGCGTGTCTTTTAGGAGACTATTAGTGCACTCGGCTGCATTGCTAGTTAGCATGTCGTACCGACGGCCTTCTATGTATGCATTTGCCCACCGTTGCCGCCCAATTGCATCAATGTAATTGAAAGCCTCCTGGCTAACTGCACGGATATCTGTCATATAAACCTCGTACTCGCATGGTCTGTATGACGTTGCTGCACGCCAAAATTTCATCACGATTGCCCCGTCACTGAAAGCAGCTTTGATGTTCTCAGCAATGTGACGGCAGCAGTAACAGTGCATTGCATGCGGTATGGTGTTCTTCAACGCTGGAATGAGACCCTTCTGCCGGTCTGAAACAATAGTAAGGTTAGTTGGCTCTCCTAGAGATATGGACAAGTTCGCAAGGAACCACTCTCAGCTATCGCGCCGCTCGGCTTCGGCAAAGGCAAAGGCGATGGGAAGTAGCTTATGGTTGGCATCATGCGTCACGGCAACAAGCAACACACCTGGATACTTGCCTCGGAGGTGTGAACCGTCTACAGCAATCACTGGTCTCAACGAAGACGTGTAAGATCTTATGCACGGTCCGAACGCCCAAAAAAATCTTCTGAAACGGTCATCCGAAGTGGTATCTATGTTTGTCACAGTGCCAGGGTTAGTCAACTCAAGTTCCTTACAATAACGGGGTAGCAGCTGGAAGGACTCTTCATATGATCCTCGCACAATACAAAGTGCCATCTCCTTTGCTATATAAGCCTTTCTGTAACTAATTATTGAACCAAACTCCATCTGATAGTCATTCATGATCTCCTTCGGTTTCAAATTCACATTCTGCCTGACCCGTTCCATGATGAACTCTCTAATAAGCGCCGAGGTTGCCTGTTGATGTGCCATGCCCATCAGTGGCTTTGAGCATCGATGGTTAGGATTGTACGTCCTAACTTTAAATTGTGGTCCTGATTCGACAATCGAAGCATGAATACGCCATGGACAATCCTGATCTTTGCATCGTGCAGTCACTTTGGTCATGTTGGTCTTCAAATGTTTAAGAGTGAAGTTACCGTATATTGCAAACTTCGCCAACGTATTCCGGAACATCTGTCGATCAGGAAAAACACGGCCAATCCACATCTCTCGTGCGGAGTTGTTGCCAAATTCCATTTCCATGTCATCAGGCTCCATTTTATCATCAAATTCAACTTTTGGAATTTCATTAGACCGTAGATCGGTATTGGTTTGATTGACTTCATCCCTGCAACATTCGGCCTTGAAGATTGGTTTTGAATGAAGCTGTCCATTAGAGGGATGTCGGTTAAGATGGATATCATCAGCACGCATCATCCCAAGGTCGATATGACCATCTAACGCCTCATTGCATACATCATCATCATCCCGCACAGATGGATATTGCATGTCTGTGTCATCGCGGAGATCAGCGGTGGGTTGTTCTCGAGGACTTGTTGATAACTTCACTTGTTCCCTCTTCAAACTGGCTGACGACCTCCTTGGCATTTTTGGACTCTTAAATCCTACTGCGGTCCTTCGTAACCTACAATGAATCGGGACATAAATAAGCAAGTGCTAATATAAATAATTAATTTCGCATTTAAAATTTAGTGAGACAATTAGTAGGCATACTTGTCCTCTCCCCCTATACTTTCATTGTTGTTCGGACTATTAGAGACGTACAAGTATATCCCATTCGTTTCATTTCCGGATGCTTTGAACATAAGACGAACATCATTATCATCGTCAATGCTTGCCATTGAAAATGCCCGTCCGTTGTGATGAAGGTATTGCATGCTTAAATTCTGGATGGCTGTATCCCAATTGGATGATTCCATTGCTTCGTTAGCCAGGCATTGATAAGAGATGTCTGACGATAAATATTTCATTTTTTGTTTTCCTCCACTGTACACCGGACGGCTGATGTCAAATTGAAAGTCACCGTCATAGTGGAATATGAACAACACCTCTCTGTCTGACATGCTATCATTAAATCACAGGAAAATTATGAAGATATCAGTAAAATGTAGGCAGATTCAGGATGACAATTACAACAGATCGGTATTAGACCCATTTCATTTGTCCCTAGCTGCTATTCAAAAAATATTTAGACCGTATTCCACCTATTCTCCTATTGTTCATCAATCAGCAAGACAACCAACTCCAACTGGATGAGATACTGGCGTTGAAGTATCCATGTTTGCAAGATCAATATAGAACAATATACAAACATACAAACTAGACAATAACATTTATGGATTTAGTGATGCACACTAAACATAAATAAAATGGAATGCACGACCCACCATAGCTCCAGCTGCTGGATTGAACAGAACCCTACTACACAGAATGTTTCAAAATGACGCTCTCTCAAACAGTTCTAGGGTATTCATGATGAGTGTGGATTTTCGACAGTTCTAGGGTTAACAAGAATGAAATAAAGGAGAATGGGTACTCGATTGATGAAAGTGGGTTTTTTACAAACCCTTCAAACAGAAAGTTCTTCTATAAGCATTAAAGAAAGCCTGGTTTAGAGACCGGGTACTCTAATGATGACAGAAGATTTTACAGAGATCTAGGGTTAACAAGAATGCATTAATGGAGATAAATCAATGTTACGATGTCACATTAGAGAAGACAGTGCATTAAGATGTGTGTTTAATGTACAAACCTACCTCTTAATGAAGTCCAACAACCGATTCACAGAAGTTTTTTTACATGGTTTCTGAAAGGGAAAAAATCGCCATACAACAGTCGAGGAGAGGAATAGGGATGTCGCATAAATGAGAGTTGTGAGCAAAACACAATCGGGACGAGAGAAATAGGGATGTCGCATAACGGCCGATATCGGCCAATATGACGGCCGATATCGGCCATAGAGCCAAAATACAAAAAAAAAATATAAATACAGACCTTGAGGACCTAATCCGATAATACGGTTTTCTTGGGACCCCATGAGTGGTATAGGGACCTACAGGGATTTATTTGATAAATTCCCCAAGAAAAAAAATAATCTCATGACCATATATATGTTTCATTATCGTCATCAATACATCATCATCACGTCAGTTCCATTATTGTTGTCATCATTGTCCACAACATTATTGAGACCACATGCATTTGTTAGGGATGTCTACTCTCTCTTTCCCTCCTCTGGTCTTGTACCCTCCTAGTAGACTTATTATTTAGAAGAATCAGACAAAGTTTTGCATCACGTCCCATCCGAGGCTGCAGCTCCCATCCTAAACCGACACAATCCAGTGGATTTTTGGACTTGCACATCTTTAGATCTATGATTTAAAAGGGGTTGGTGAAGATAGGATCATGTGATGTGCCAAGTTACGAACAGTCTTTTCTAGCTCCTCTCTGGTTTTGTACTCTATATATTCAGGGTTTAAAAAGAACAAGAAGCAAAAAGTAAACACGCACGTCGAAAGGATTTCAAATCCCCTACAGCAAGATTGCACAAAAGTTTCAAGGACGTGGTGAATGCATCAGTAACGCACGCCTACGGCTGCTTTACTGTGAGTTTTATGTCCAATTAATATTCTTGAAAAACTTTGTAGATAACTCCAATGCATCAATGAGAAGCAAAGTAAGAGCAGATGTCCACGGATTTTTATTGGAAGGGTTAAAACTTAGAAGGTCAGACACACCTATTTACAAAGATCCTACGCACAGAGGTGGACTTACACGTATTAAGTTGGGGCCAACATTTTTAAAAATTCATTAGGGCCCTAAGTGGAGCTTGGTCTAGCCCCCACTTAAAATAATGCATAGCCCGCACCTCTCTTTCTCCGACTCAGAAAAACCCCTTTTCCCGTCTCCTTTTCTCTCTCAAAAATTCATTAAAATTTAAAAGAACTAAGCATATTGATGATTACCATTAATCTGAGAATGTTAATGATTTGAGTCAAAATGTTTGTGACCCGTAGATTTATAGGTTGGATCTTTTATATATATATATATATATATATATATATATTTCTCACAAATTTCTTAAAATTCATTTTTTTTTGTCCACTTGAAATATGGGTTTTGAAGAAGGAACCTTAGAACTAAGCCTGTCAATTTAGCCCATTGAAATAAGTACTTGGCCCGGCCAATGCCAAGTCTGAAAACACATGGTTTAAAAAAAAAAAAAAATTTGAGCCCAACGGGCTGGGCTTGGACAATTATTTAAAGGCCTGGCCAAAATGGGACTGCGATTGGGCAGAGCTTGTCCAATCCGCTCGTAAGTTGTTTTACTAATTTTTATATTTTTTTCCCGAAACTGCCCCCCCCCCCCCCCATAACAATTAAAAATTGGCTAATAACAGTTAAAAAAGTGATTAATACATCTTTTATGTCTTTTAGTTACCTTCCACATAAACGACCAAGTTTTAATCGTTGGTTGCAACGCTGGTAATGAGACCTTTTTTTTTTTTGGGGGGAAGGCTCTGGGTTGAGTGTGAGCATTTGCTAGGGAACAAAATATGGCTTTAAGGCTTGTTTCTTTATGAGATTTTTTGCTACTTGTTTGGCTCGAAGCATTTTAGATGGGATTTCTTTGTCTAGAATTTCAAACAGCAGTGCAAGTGTTGTTTCTTTGAAATTTCAAATAACTTGTTTGATTGAGGAAAATTTTATAAATTAGCCTAGAAATCATTCTGAGGACTTTACATCAGAGGAGAAACCATTCACTTTATTGATTTTATATCTGATGTATCACAATTACATCAGAAAAACTTTCCATTTTATAGCCTAGAAATCCTATTTGGAAAAGAACAAATAATGCTAAGAAAAAAGTTAAATATCCTAGACAACCCAAATCAAAATAACTCGATTTAATTCAAAATTAAGATGAAACATCCTAAAAATATAAAGAAGTTTTTGTGTTTCTTTTGTTTGGCTATGCATTTCTACCAAAAAAAATTCATATTAAAAAATGTCTTTTCAAAAAATCGTGTTTTATAATTTTACAATATTTAATTTTAGAATACTTTAGAAAAATACGATAGCTGAGGTGCATGAGAAAGCAAACAAAGAACCAAGTCCTAGATTTATATATTTGTGACACTAATCCAAACAAGTGAGACATGAAGCTCTCAATTTTCAAATCATACATTTTTGGCATTACGTATTGTGAGCATGCAACTCAGGGCGTGATTAAATGAACTACCAATAAAAAATTAAGAAGAAAGTTGATGCCAGAGCTGCAAACTACATCTTCCAAAAGAAAAATTACTATCCCCCACAAAGCTACATGTCCGCCATGTTGCTTGTTGCATTGCATTGTCAATCCCAAGTCCAAAAAAAAGGAGTCCCAAGGCCGGAAAAAAGGACGGTTTAAAGTTCAGTGAAAGTATAAGAATAATTAGAGAATGTTGATCTTATGTTCAAGATCGTTCTAAAGCCCAGGCACAGCCCCGGGCCCGCATGGGATGAGATTTGACATAGGCCCACTCAATTTAGGGCCAAGATTGGACAACTCCGGGCAAACCCATCCAATATTTGGGACATAATTGGACAACCCATGCCCAAGCCCGGCCCGGCCCAGTGACAGGCCTAATTAGAACACTAGTACAAATGTCATAGAAATTTTGATGATAGAATGTTAGTTGTTGTAATTAGATATTTTGTAATTGCAATACTTTCTATTTTGCAAGAGTTAATGTTAAGAATGAACAAAAAAATAGTGATCGAATTTTTCAATTGACTATCGTAAGCCCCCTTTAAACGGAAATCTCGACTGGTCCGCCACTGCCTACACACACCTTTGCCGAAGAAGAGAAAAGTGTACAATTGCAAATAAAATGGTGACACTCCCAAACACTATTGATTGGCCATCCTCATAAAACATTATAATGAGACAAGTCCATGGAACATTGGAACGTGCTCATTGTTGCAATCTTGAGATTGTGGATTCAATTTATGCCACACCAATAAAAATAAAAAAGGGACAATTACCGTACAGATGATCTTAAAGATAACAATAGCCCCAGAACAGACGGAAAATATATATATTTACCACAAAGCTATTCGATCCGTATGATATTGCAGGTTACGATATCATAGGGATATAGGATATCCCACAATCAGAAGCAGGAAGACTTGAACAGTTCGTTTTTCTTTTTCTTTTTTTTCCTTGACTGTGGGACCACCAAACCATCATCCAAATTGTTGGATAGATTTTAGTTCTTACACTCATATAGCTATCCAATGGTTTGGATGGTGGTTTGGTGGTCCCACATTCAAGAAAGAAAATAAATACATGGATTGTTCAAGTGATTGTGGGATATCCTACATCCCTACGATATCGCAAGCTGCGATATCTTACGGATCGAACAGTTCTGCAGTAAATATATATTTTTGGGCTGTTCTGGGGTTATTATCAGCTTTAAGACCGTCTGTACGGTAATTATCCCAAATAAAAATAAAAGTTACGATTGTGTCACCTTCCTCGAGGTTTAGATGATATTTTCTCAAGCAAAAGGAAAATGGACAACTCTTCAAATACTAAGAGTAAGAATAAAGCATCTTTTCTTATCGTAACTTCTTCTTCTTCTTCTTTTTTTTTTGGTTGTGTGTAAAAGATAATACATCTTTGAGCACCTGATTGTGATGCTATTGTGCTAGGATGAATCGACATGCGTCTAGACGATTTGGATTAGAGGCCCTCTCAGGTGCGCTCATGGACATTTTTGTGTGTGGGGCCCACCTGACACCCCACTTTGGGATGAGAGATTCCCTAACCGGACCAATCCCCATCCACCTACTTTGTGTACATTGATAGAGGTTGAGATCATCATCCTAACCCCTTGATTAACGGTCTACAAGCTCCCACCTTCCAAAGAGTATGCCGTTGTTCCAACGGGGTGCCAAATTAAAGGACCCGTGACTATTGGAGGGGTCCTTGTGTTTTGGTCCACTCATATGTGGTTTCAGGTGGACCCCACACGCTTTGAGGCTGATCTTTGGATGAGCACATGTTTCCAAAATAACTTGATTGAATGGGTGTATCTTTATATCAACAATAGCCAGTTATTATGACTGCAAAATCAATCTTCACCGACAGGGCGCCGTAGATGGACCTGTTTGTGTGCATGAAAAAGAAAAAAGAAAAAAAAAACAATTCCGCAGAAAATTTCCTCATCGGTGGAAAAAAAAAAAGGTTTTTCAACCCTCCTCGTAGGAATTTATTTTTCCAAGAGTCATATAATATTTAGTCCATTTTTATACTTTTCTGCAAGAAAGAAGTGACCACACTAAACATAAAAATTTACTGTTGTACGGGATTTAATTTATACGATCCTCATTTTTTCTACGTAAAACCGGCTACAAATGTACCCTAAAAAAATACCTGAGAAAAATACCACATGGCTTCCGTGGGAGAAAAACTCGCCCATTATCGCATGAATGCTTTTAACATACTTAATGAATAATAAAATCAAAATATTAGTTTCATAAAAGATTAATGCAATTTGCATTAAACTATCACAGCTTATTTATAGTATAATTACATCAAATTCTTTCAAGCCTACACTGATTCCATTTCATTTAAAAAAAAAAGAAGTCTATACTGTATTCTATTCATAATTTTATTAGGAAATCCTGCATATCTTAACTAAAACTTGATGCTTATTAGATAATCTAGTATATTTTAATTACACTAACCTTTTCCATCAAATTCAAGATCCTTTATTAAAAAATAATCAACATGAGACGTTACAAGCCCCTCAATCAACGTGACAATTATTATGAACCAGTTTTTAAGGAGGGGTGACACGCGAGGGGGTAGAGGAAAGAGAGGTGTCGCCCCCGGGATGAAACAGGGGATCCGGACTCGGTTTTTAAATCTTCTATTTGAAAACCATCATTCTGAATACAAGAAGAAGAAAAAGAGAACAGAGGAGAAAACTTTTTAGAGACCACTTGCACTTTATTGTTTCACTTTGAAGGGTGACAAAATTTGACCCAACATGTTAAGCCAACCCGTTTCCAACTTGCAATTAAATTTGTTGAAACCGATATAAACCCTCCCTCCTCTCCCATAGAAACTTTAATTAGCGAAAGGTACTCATACTAATTACATAATCAAGTAACAGATGACATTTGCTTGAGAAACACAGTCGACAATATTTGCAACATAAAATTTTCCCCGACATTATATTTGAAAGAAGAGAGAGTCAAAGAAAAATATTACAGACAGGGGGAGAGAGGAGATTTTCTTTTCATCTCCGAACCTAGAACCATAAACCGGCCAAATGGCTTTTGTTAACTTCATAATTATACTGTCCCAAGCTCCAGATCAGCTGGTTAAGAAATGGGCGTGTGAGTGGACGTGCCTGAGTTTAAATATGAATTCAAGGTTTTATGTTGCCTTTCCCCGTTTATTACTATTTTACATATCTTATGATGAAACTTAAAAGAAAAATATTATGTGGTTCCATATTAGAGTGATTTTGAAAAAAGTAAAGGGGTTGTGCATTCAAAACTGTAGAGTATATACAATTTGATTTTTATTAGAATTGGACCTTAGAGAAGATCATGTGGTTTCGCTAAAAGTCAAAATTGAAGGAAAGCAGTTCAAATCGAACGCAAAGAAGATCATGTGGGTTTTGCTAAAAGCCAAAATTGATAGAAAGCAGTTCAAATTGAATGCAAACACTTTAATACATAAAATTAGACAGTGTTTTTTTGAACTGTTATAAGAATAAATAATATGATACATGGGCCTGTTTCTCTTTTCGTTTTCTTGTTTCCACAAAAACCTACAATAACTAATTTGTACAAGTGGTCACAAATTTAATAGCAACTGAAAAATAGTGTTTACTGCTGGAACGACCAAGATTCAAGTAGGAGTATGGGTGTTCATGGGCCTGGCTGGGCCAATATATATCCAAGCACGAAGGCGCATGCTTATATTTAGCCCAAGCCGGCAAGAGCCCGCCCATTTAGCCAACCGGACTGGGCACGGTCAGGCTGTCACTTATGGGGCGTTTAGTTACTTCTTTAGGTGAAGTAGACATTAAACTATATGCACTACTTATTCGGCAGGCTTTCTGTCACTTACTCCAAGCCCTGACCATTTAATAAACAGACAGAAATCTCGACACAAGCCCAGCCCAAAGTGGTCTGGGCACCGTTCATGAAAAGTGAAAACCCATAAGTAGGAGTATCAGATAACAGTTGAACATCATCAGCCTACAGAACCTCCATCTCGACCTAAACAGTCTAGGTCTGACGTTTGAGTCACCCAAAATCCTTGTCCATGTTAGCTATTTGCATATTTTCAGCCGAACAAGATAAGCTCTTCAGAATCCATAGTCATAATAATTATTCAAAAGTGGAGTTCATAAAGACAGCTTTTGACAGTGGAAAAGTGCATTTACGAGCAGTCAGAATGGGCCAAAGCATGCTCAAGCCCAGCTCATTTACCTATTGAGCATAATATTTATCTGGAACCACCCATGGGCCTGAAAGTTATGACAAAGCCCAGCCCATTCAAAACCCAATATATTTTGAAAATTATATGCATTTCTTTATGTGTCGCCCACCCAAGATTTTGTTTCTACATAATGGGTCCCATCAAGGAAGAATGCCTAGGTCCGCCCCTACTTACAATATTTACGAGAGAAAAAAAAAACCCACAAATACTAGATATTTTGGAATCGATCTAAACCAAAATGGAAGGAAATAATGCTGATGATTAATGGCATCTAGTTATCACACCCTCAAATCATAATCATGGGGTTGTGTATTTCATCATTACATCTTCATAGTGCGTATTGTTATCATCATCATGACATCATC
This sequence comes from Cinnamomum chago, assembly GCA_038049695.1. NCBI lineage: Eukaryota > Viridiplantae > Streptophyta > Magnoliopsida > Laurales > Lauraceae > Cinnamomum > Cinnamomum chago. The sequence continues at coordinate 38,922,429 of CP142453.1, read as the reverse complement.
ATCATATCAATAATTGTCTGACATTATTGAGACCACATGATGAGGATTAAGGATTAAACAAACAAAGGCTTAATTAACTCTTTTTCCTCTCTCTCTGGTCTCTGTATCCTAACATTAACAAGAAGGTGAACTTAGAAGCAATAGACAAAGTTTTGTTGCACATTTTCCATCTGATTCGCTGCTTTTGCTGTTTTTATTCCCTTTTTTTCTTTCCTGATATCTTTATAAGCCGACAGATTCTGGTGGATATTGGACTTTGCTTGTCTCTAGATCTACGTTGAACAATTGAAAATAGATGGGTGAAGATAAGATCATGTGCTAACAAGATACTAAAACAGTCTTTCTTAACTCTTCTGTTGCGCATATTTAGAGATGATGGCTCAAAAAAAGTGCATTTCCACACAAAGAAAGTTTAGATCCCCCAAAGACGGCAAGCATTTAGGAGAATAAGATTTAAATCAGTAAGTGAGACCCACCTGGAAAACTCAAACTGCTCAATACCACTGGTCTGCAAAAAATTAGGAGTTGCTCCCATGTTGATACATTCATCAGGTTACAAATTATCATTTTGATTTGGGTGGGGTGGGGTTGGGGGTTCCTTTGTGGAGATATAAAGTAATGGATTTGTCATGTTGTGTGGTTCTAGTTTTAGAAGTGGGTCCTGTTCTTTACTAGTTTTAGAAGTGGGCTTTGTTTAGTTGTAGTTTTTTAAGATTGGATTTGAAGGAGAATCTCATTTTTTAAGTAATTGCTTTTAAGATTAAGGAAACTTGACCAGAGAGGAGAGGGTGAGTAGATAATGCAGTGTGTCTGTCGCTCCTGTCCCCTGGGCAAAGAAGACGATTCCTCGTTGTGCGAGAAGCATCTGGGAAATATATATATAATATATGAGTAATATTATATGACTAACTATTATAAGTAGATGATGATGAATGAGCTTAAGCTGCTGATGAAATGATCTCATGTCCGTATTTTTTTCCCCACTTATTTGATTAAGTGGATAAGTTGGGGAGGAGTAAAACAACCCATACAATCTCGATCACTGGTGGGGTCATTCCTAAGTTCCCCATGTCGGTAATACTTTGTTATTTCACATTTATGATGCATTCATGTTCCTCATTTCATTTCACGGTCATCACCTTATGTCAATTGATGTCAGATTCAGATACAGCAAATAGATTCTCCCTCAAAATAGACCCGTTTGAATCCCTTCTCGTGCTCAATCCAAGTCATTCATATCAAAAAAATTTATTAGATAGTAAAATATTATTTGTTTATAAGAAATCTAAGAATAGTACTTAAGATTTTTCCAAATGTTGTCTCTTGATAAGTTGTACATGTCAAGGGCTTATCAGGTGCACAAGGCCCATTCACAACTCATTGTCGGGCCCACTTAGGAAATGACCAGAGGGGTGTGGATCTCTTCAGCTAGGTGGGCCTATTTATGTACAAAATATGGGCCCATTTGATCATTATAACCCTTCATCAACAACCAACAAGTTTCACCCTGCAAATCTGACATATCAATCTAATGGTGCAGTCCATTTGGATGGATATAAAAGAAAGGAAACAGTGTAATTCAGGGAGTCCCATATGTGTGTTCCATTTGGATGGATCATCAAGTGGGGCCACTAAAACGTGTTCATTGAAACACCATATACACAGTATGTTGAGGTCAACGTCCACCCTCGCTCCTGAGCGGTCATAATTGTGGTCGAGCCCTCACCCTCACCATAAAACTATTGTTGTGTCGTTTCCTATCACCAATTGGTTTTGGGATAAGTGGTACCTCAATAGGGTGTAAGATCCTACAAGTGGTATCAGAGCCTGGTAGGTCGGGTGTTCGAGTCACGGGACACGCGTTTTGCGAGTTTGCAGCAGGAGTCGCGGCGGGTGTGCCGTTGAGGGAGGGATTGTTGAGGTCAACGTCCACCCTCGCTCCTGAGCGGTCATAATTGTGGTCGAGCCCTCGCCCTCACTCCCATATACATGTATGTATATATAAATATGTCTCTTGTATGTCTTCTTCTATATATATGTATGTGTGTGTGTGTGTCTTGTATGTCTTTTTCTGTTAAAATGTCCGTCTTACGGCTTGTGTGTCGTGGCAAAATTCAACCTAGCTAACCTGCATTTTGCCCACATAACTCAACATGCATTTCTTTGGCTCGATCAGGGTCAAGATAGGGATGGTCTGCATAACCCATTTAAATGTTTGGATTATGATTCATCAACATATCTAAACCAATTTCACATTTTAGTAGCTTAATATCGTTGTACCTTGGGCTTTTCTGGGCTTACAACTAAACTCAAATATAATCTTAATACTTGAAATCGATAATGGATGCGGTTTATAAGGTCTGGTCGGTTTGATCCAAGATGGATGCAAGTTGGGATTATCTAATCTGATATGTTCTAAAACTGGGTCGGATACCGGTTGAAATTCAACCTATTTATCAACCCAAATAACCCCTAGCCATTTTCTATCCCTACTCGCGTGAGAGGTAACAATTTTAAGATCACGTGATTAGATGTAAAAGCAATTGACCAAAAATATACGCGTTTGAGTTGCTCCACTCATTAAATTATTTCTAGTGGTAGTACAACACCATTGATGGGGAGAAACATACCCTTTTTGAAGAGGATAAAGATGGAGTTGAAACTTGAAAAGGCAAATGAGAGTGAGAAAGAAAGCTTCAAAATAAACGCTTGCCTAGTTCCTCCAACAAAAAATGAAAGCATGAGATGAAAATATTTACATCAATTGACATCTCTCCTTTCTCATAATATAAGATTAATTTCATTTCTAATCCTCATATAATTTTTCAATCAAATGGACCCGAGAGGATTCCAACTCACACAATCTAGCCATTTACATAGGATTTCCTGGAGATCCTAAGTATAGACAAATTGACAACCAAAATACCATCACATGCGTCATCTATTATAAGATATTCACATGGAAATTTCCATAACTTGCAGACAAGCTCTCTCACTTGATCCAAAAAATAATATAAATAATAAATAAAATCTGGTGCAATGATTCCATGTCCTTTCCACAGTAAACTTACATATATTAAAGATTTGAATAATCTTGATAAATTCTTTAATTTCAGGTGACTCTCTCCATTTTGAAATAATCACCACTTTTGGATTATCATGGGACATAAGAATAGGTTGGGTTTATCTCTAATCTTTTGCATTGCATGGGACATGAGAATATAATGGTACCAGATCCAATGCAAAAGGAATTGGACATGAACCTACTTTTGGATTTAATAGAATTTTAAATTTGATCCAAGTTCAAACAAATGGTTTCAAATATTTTTATAATTCAGATCCAAACTCATGCATGTGAACCGAAGGACTCATGAAGAGGCCCTCTGCATATAATAAAATTAATCTACATGTCAGTTTAAATAATGTATTAGATTATACATTATTGTTAGGTGAAGGTCTAGTCGGTCAAAATTAGAATACTCATACTCAAACACCAAAGTGTGTGATGTATTGATGTCTAATAACAGGCATTATCATCATTATCATCAAAGTCTTGTCCCAACAATATTGGGGTCGGCTATTCGAATTTTATTTCTCAATTTTGATCCAAATCCTCAAATAAGACCACTTATTATTTTTTAGCCTCAAAAGGCACTTTATTTTGTGAGTTTACTAAAACCTCCCTTGATTTTGCACTTAGTGTTTTGCTAATTTAGATTAATTGGCATTTTTTAATTTTAATTTAGAAATTAATTTATGTTTTAAGATTTTTGGGGATTCTCCTCATTTTCAAGGTCGACTATGGGGATTTTAGAATTTCTTATTGATTTGAATTGATTGGAATTTGTGAATTAATTAATTTAAGATTTGCATGGTACACAGCTTTGATTTGTTGAGGGACTTCTCCTTTCAAGACATCTGTGGGGCTCCCGTAGATGCATGCTAATTAGAAGTGCTAGGACTTTTGAAGCCATCTTTACAATGACAGCTTTCCAAAAATGTGAGTTCCGCTTGTATGCCAATTTATCTAGTTCTAGCACTGTATTATATATAAGTAAAGTGGGAAATCTTCCTATGAATGAATATGTGCTTTTTTGTATTTTTTACAAATAATCTTTGGGAACTCTCAATTTAATTTCATCTGTATGTGATTAAAGAGCCCAAATCCTCTTAAGACCGGACTCACATAATCTTCCAAATTAGAACTATAAATCCATCATTGGTTGCTAAATTTAAAATTCTAGACATTAAGAATCATTACCAGGATTCATCAATGGAAAATTTTGCTCCAAACAAAATCATGCCACATGAGGTATAAAATGCAAGCGGAGGAGGGCTAAAGGGTCAAATTTTAACTGCATTCCCCATGTAGGAGAGAGGAAAGCCCTCACAAAATCTTAAGATCCAAACTAATTCTAAATCAAAATTCACAATTATCAATTAATTTGACCAAGAAAGAATCTAAAGCCCTTTCTCAGGATTAGAGGGTAAAGTCAAATGTGTCCTTTCAAGGGTAGCCCTGTCAACTATAAACAAGAAAAACAAAAGATGCCTTTTCAAACTTTTTTAGGTTTCACCAAAACATAAGGTCCTTTTTATACAAAACTCTAAAAGATATGATATATTTATTATATATTTTTATGCAATAAATAAATATGTAAATAAACTATTAGATTAACGTTATTGTATATTATATATTATCTATAATAATAATAATGATATACTTAATAACTCTGCCAGTTTTCTTTCTATCGATCCTAAGCCTGAGTAAAGGATGAGGATTGCCTCGGGTATGTTGATAGCCTTTGTAAAATTTTGTCACAATCTAAACATGAATTCTTACATGAATAATAATATGCTTAACCTTTGAGTCGGGTCTACATTCCCAATCCATATAGACCTCACAGATAAATCTCACCCTGGTAGGTCTGAACGGTGTGCAGCACAGATCAACTGGCAGGCCCATTGGGGTTAAGGGGCTCACCAGTGAGGCCTACATGAATCCTTATGGGTGGCAAGGGGAACGGATAGGTCTTGGTTTAGGTTTAAATCATTATAAATTGGGCAAAAGGGAAAATTTACACACAGAAATGGCAAGTATATTTGGGTTGATTTTTTTTTCCGAAGTCGGGGGGGGATTGTTATTGGGAGCAATCAACAATCTAAATGAATAAGCCTAGATTTTTTAAAAACTAATCTTGAGACATTTCATAATTAGATATCAATGGTAATGTGCTCTTAACTATGTAATGATCAAATGTGAAATTAGACCCAAGTTGGATGTTAAGTGGGCCTGGCCCTTATATAAATATTGGCCTCCTCATCAAATTATTCTGGCCTGTTGTCACACTTAGTGTGGGGTCCACCTCCAACCCACTGTGGGACTGATTATGCTCTTGAAATGGGTTACTATTGGTTCCATACATTATCAAAAGGAGTGAAATCTTGGGGCTGGGACCTGATCAAGAAAAGGTGATGAAACGTTACCCTGACGTCATCATAAGATCATATCTCATATTTAAGCATACAAGAGCTAATGTAGCAGTAGGCCGCCCCCTTCTTTAATCCTTTTTAACTACTTCTATCTACCTTCTGCTTCTGCCATTTAAAAAGGCTGCTTCAGAGACCAGAGTCCTTGAATGTCATAATGATGCTGGGCAACTTTTTCTTCTCTTTCTTTTAGTTATGGTTATGTCTTCTTCAATGCTTGAATTTATGCATGACTTTTGAAAGGATCTCTATCAAGTTGTGAAATTTGGATCCTTTTAAGGACAGGCTTTTTTTAAGGCCAGTCCTTCTAGCAAGGCCCACATATTGAATCTGAACCCCACAAATCAAGTTCCTTCCTTTGTATTAGTGCTGTGCTGAATTTCATTACCATCAAAATGATCACGGAAACCCGACCCTTCACTCCATCTACTAAGTTTATTCATGATCAGGTACATCGGTTCACACTTAAATTTCACTCTAATTATAGTTATTTTATTTTATTTTTACAATGCCCCCCAAGACCTATATCCTGATGCTGCTCCTAAGCAGGGCCCTGCAGAGTTGAAGGCAGAATCGGAGCCCCATAGGTGAAAATTGCCCTTCTAATTCTAACCATATGCCTTCTCGTATTTTGACAATGGGCCTCATGACTACGACTGGCAAAGGGTTAGGATGGGCTTGGGTTGTAAAACCCTATCGCAATATATCCAGGTCGGGCCCAATGCGGACCAAAGTTAGGCCCTTAACCGGCCCATGCAGGACAAGGCATGGAAAAGGTTGGGCCCATGGTCTAAAGAGGAGAAATCAATTTTTAATTTTTATCTAGTTATTTTTTCCACGGCATTCGATTGGAATTTTATAACACTTTGTTTTTCAAACTATGCCCATCCAAGAGATGGGCCACTAGAGTTAAATAAGAAAACAAGGCTTAACACTAGACCTAATAACTAAGCGAAGTGATTCAATGCTATTAAGAAACCACATAAAAATCATATGAGAATCAAGCTGCAAATGAATAAATTCACACACACACACACACATATTTATAGAGATAAGTCATTAAAAAAATCATATCAGAATCATGCATGACACATCTTTACACAAAAATCACGTAAGTCATAAAAAATACACACACACACATATTTATAGAGATAAGTCATTAAAAAAATCATATCAGAATCGTGCATGACACATCTTTACACAAAAATCACGTAAGTCATAAAAAATTGGTATAAAGAATCACATAAGAACCCACATAAAAATCCCATGAGAATCATGCTCAAATAACCCACATATACATAAACTAGAAAAATAAGAGGCCAGGCCTAGTATTGTCCAAGTCCAACCGTCAAGTTGGCACCCCTGCATGTATATTGCCTGTCCAAGCTCGACACCTCGGGCTCTTAAGAAAAACAAAAAGCCCTCATTTTGCAAGCTACGTAAGGGGCGAGACGGACCAGGTACATTCATAGAAGGCCCAATTGACAGCCCTAGCCTTATCTGATTGTAGTGGATTTTGGCCCCAGGGCAATACAAGGGGGAATTGGATTTGAGCTGTTTTGATCACATAGTTGGGCCGTGGTGGTGGATTCATATAGAACTGCCTTGAAAATTCTTTGAAGGCACAACCTTAGAGGATCCATATTCAGTCCCAAGCCTTGGGTCACATTGGAGATTGGAACCAGAACCCATTTAACTGTGATCAGGAAGAACCAGATCCGAAACAGCACTGACCGGTCTTACGCAGTAGAGATGAGAATGGGTCGGATTCAAATCAAAATCAGGTCTATAGGGTACTACTACTGAAAAAGAGACTGCACAAGTTCAAGGTACAGAACTTGGGTGCATAACAATTTCTAATCTAACAATCTGGACTCAGACCATGGGCCCCCATGGAGGGTTTAGGAGCCAAGCCCAAGTTTTACCAAAATCACATGTCAAGATACCACCAAACCACATGTAGTAAAGATACCATGCTTAACAAAGAAAAGGGTAAACCTATACACCCCCAATTCCATCCCTATTAGGATTCTGGATACACCTATACACCTGCCCTTGGATTTAGTCGGGTCCATCACTGACCCATTTTTAAACTGGGTCCAAACCATGGGCCCAAACCCAAGTTTTAAATTGGGCATATCGAACACCCCCAATTCCATCCCTATTAGGATGTTGTAACCATATGTTTTTTAATCTGTACAAGACCTTGTGTGATTAGATGCAAAGTCAATATGTATAAGCAGTATCAGTGATTTGAGTAACATCGGCCATACTGGTGTGACCTATCTTAACCGAGAAAAAGATGGTATTAATACTGTGTGACATCCCATATCGGCCAATATCAACCACACATCTGTGGTAGCAGTAATACAAGTCTGAATCTGGTATCACGCCAATACTCTACTATTGAAAACCAATAGCCATCAGCTACTTTAACGCATGAGGCCAATACTTAAGGCCATATGTTAACCTACATTGGACCACTCTGAACAAAATCAGTAGCTACTCTTCTTTACAAGCATTTTGCAATCCATTTACACAAAAACCATCATTTTCCTTTGCTTCTGTTAACATCCAAATTTCAAATGCCTGCAGCAGGCATATATGTTTGTATATAATACGGGATAAATGGATGTTGGAGATGCTGAATGAATTTAAGCAGAAAGATGAATTACAGACTCAAATCTCAGTAGCGGACTCTTTACCATCCTTTACAACCATCCAGTCATGCTTGGGTCCCTGCAAATCATTCAAAATCAGCTTCTAATTGAACTGTGGGATCTGTTTTGCATTACATGTCACAACCTTTTCAAACAAAGACAGCTGAGACACAGAAGCAACACCAATGTTAGGAATAAAAATAAAAAGTATCAGATACGAAACATCATGGATATGTTGCCTTTTTTAAGGAGAGTATACAGGTGTCAAAGATCTATAGCATGTGCTATATCCTAAGGAGGCCGCATCATTGTTACATGAAGTTGTTTGTTAAAGTGGAGATATATTAATCTGGGTTTTAGAATTAATCTCAGGTTCATTAAGGATGCCCCATTTTAAATTTTTTATAACTAGGCTTCAATTCGAGTTCTTGACTATTTCAGGATTTTTAGGGCCCTTGTGTACAACAAAATCAGATTGGTTTAAGTTCATGCAACCTATCACAAAGGATAATAACTTCTCCCTTCCCCCATACATCTTATCTCACCTGTGGCTTTGGCATAGTGCATCATTTCTACTAAAAGCCTTAAACACATCCACAATACTTTTAAGGATTGGTACAAAATTACTTATCTCAACTGACCTAGTGTAATATCTTGTAGTATATGGGCCCAGGATCAGCCTGGCCCAGGTAGTACTTTAGTGGTTCTCTTAGTATGAAATTAGTAATACTACTTACTAAGGAATTAGAAATTGGAAGGTGTCCCACGTTTTGTTTTGGGACTGGAGTTGTATAACAACTCTAATAGAGGAAATAAGGGAAAGATTGGAATTAAGAAGTTTTGCAACTCTCCTAGTAGGACCCCCCTGTTGTTTACTTATTGTATTGATGCCTCACGTTTATGGTAACTGGAAAAGGGAAAGAGTTGTGAAACAACTCTAAGTGAAACTAGGAGAAGAGGAATAGAACTCTGATTCCTTTTAGTATATATATACAACCATCGGCCAGTGGAGTGTTATTCAATTTCTTCCTTGTTGGTTGGAGAGCAAGTCTGAGAGAGAGTCTTGTGACTGTTAATCAGGAGAAGGAAGGGAAGGCTATTGATGTCCTATTCGCGCCCACACATTGCAAAAGCAACGATAGCATATCAAAGGTGAGTGGATTTTCCTAGTTAACTAGTTGATCAATTAAGATGATTGATATTGTGATGTGATTTGGATAAGCTCTGTTGAGAAGATCTACTGGTTATGAAATCATATGTTATGAGTAATTGACATTAAGAAGACGATGGATCATATGTTATGTATATTCTGTGTTGCAAGAATTGTTGAATCTCATATTAATAGATAAGGGAATGGTGTTAATAGATTTGAATGCAAGAATATGAACAGTTCTACAAAAACCGATGGAAAACAGAGGCCTGATGGGGTGTTGGTTAATGGTCGTTTGTAGTTGTGGGACCCATCTATTGACTTGATAAAAAATCAGGACCCCACATCTGGAAGAGGATTGATGGGCGACCATAGTGTAGTTGAACATCTTGGATTAGGATCATTAGGACCCATTGATCAATGCATTCAATCACAGCCAGGCGTAACATAGAATAGAACCCAGTAAAAGTCGTTTCTGGCTTGTGGACCCCAGAACATGACCTAATCATGGATTAGATCCAATAGGATGATGGTCTAGCAGTGGTCGACCATCACCTAGATGGCTGATCTTGTTTTAGTTGAGTGGGACCCACTGGATACCAAATCTGGAGTATTACAGGCGTGAAACTGACGGCAACAGACTCTTGGGTCGACATCTATGGTGGAACCCACTAACCAAACCAATGGTGGATTAGGACCCCACGTCTTGAAGTAGACTCAGAGACGATCCCAATGGTGGTGGTCCCATGTGGCTTGGTCTCCATCTGACCAGTTATCCAGGAACTTCAATTTTGTTAACCATAAAGGTTATTTATTAATTTATTGAGACTGCACGCCCAGTAATGATACAGGATGATTAATCAAAACCATGGGACTTATTGTAGGGCACTGGGTGACCATATAAATTAGGTTTGATCATGTATCATTCAAGTGGGGCCCACTGTTCCATATATGTATATTACACAGCCGTTTCTATCAAAGTCTGGGAAGAGGCAGAGCTTTAGATAAGACCTGGAATTTATAATAAAATTACATAAATAGTCATGAGGCTTATCAGAACCTAGAATGTGTATTATGAGTAATTATATGAATTAATTAAGCCATGATTAATTATACGGATGGTGATTAAGTTACTGTGATCAATTAATTGTGATTAATTCTTAATGTGATGTTTTAAAAGTGTGTGCCAACCATTCACCAATCAATACCAATTATGAATTGGAGTGGGGCAATAACCAGTGAATTTAGTAAGGGTTGGATCCACACTGTTGATTATGAAATGAGGAAAAATTGTTAATAATATTGAGTTGTGGTTGTTATGAGATGGTGAGGTCCCAAATGTGGGATGTTGGACTTAGTGTCCGAGCCGTATAGCGGCCGGTCCATAGGGGACGTGTCCAATGAGACAGGGTCATAGTGACCGGTATACATGTATACAATAGGCCTTTGAGGCGTGGTAAGGCGCATGGGCACGGATATATATTTATGGATGTATTATTGTGCATTTAATATATTGATTCAAATATGTTAAATCATGTAATATTATGTTTTATGCTGCTTATGTAATTAGGAATATTCATTCACCAGTAATATTGATGTTGTGTTGCCCCCTTCAGGTAATCTTACTGCGGGTGAGATAAATCAGGATGGCGCTCAGCACGTAGATTTTGGCATGCGTGGCTGAAGAGAGAGCGAGAAATATTCATATGAGTGACAGAAGAATTAGTTTTTGTCTAGCAATTGATTTAATGTTTAGTACATTATTAATTTGAATTAGAACATAGGGATTTGGATTATTCAGAGATTTTTTTTATATTGTTTGACTTTCTTTAAATTAATTGGAATTATAGTTGATTTATATGCCAAATCTCTTATGCGAATTATTTGATAAATGAATGGTAAACATTGCCTAGTTATCACGATCCGAATATTCGACAGGGCCCCGGAATTTGGGTCGTGACACCTAGGTTTTTCCATTTATCTTCATCATCAACGGGAATCACACTTTGGTCATCTGTGTTTAAGTAGACTCCTGAGTCCTGAATTCACACCATAAGGGCGAGGGTTGACATCAAACAATCTCCAAGATAAAGAAGGGAAACTCAACCACACAAATAACTTTGTACGTTACTATGCCTTTCAAGTATATGTATTAAAAGAACTTGATGAATGAAGGAGGGCTAAGTTCCCATCTACAACCGGTCAACCAACCAGTCTCTTTCCTAACTCTTTTCGGAACTGTAGCTGAGACTTGTTTAAAGACTTGTGCAAGTAAAACTCTTAAAATCTTGTAACAACGGTGTTGGGCGTACAATATTAGTAAATAATCAATTACTTCTTTTTACTTGTAGGAATTGAATAATCTTGGGTTTGTTGGATGAGTAAATACATCTTCTTCTTCTTTTTTGTCAACTGGTCATTGTTTTATGGATGAAACATAATTACCTCCATGGAGAAAAAGAAAACAAGAGAATGTATCCAAAGACAAATAAACCCTAATTTACAAATTTGACATGTGAGACCCTTGTTGCGTAGAAGTGGTGCTCCTTAGGGATCTCCCGAGCCCATCAGTTATGCATCATTTTCCTTGGCTTGAAAGAACTTGTCCTTGAGTTATATAGGGATCCACTTGAATCAAAGATAAACAGCAAAAACTCTCAAGTTGATGATTGGAAATCTTTCATTCGTCATCGCTTTGATCATATATTCCTCCATAGGGCAGTAAAATCAAGGTATTAGCACTTACTATTTGCTTAGATCAGCTGAATAACTCCATTGGACCATTAGATCTGTAAATTACCTCGATTAGTCTGACAGCATATAAACTGCAGCCACTTAACCATTGATCTTTTCTCATATTTAAATCATGGATGATCCAGAAGACCATCGGTTAAGAGGGTTGGGTTGTGTGATTCAGATATGGATCTTTTTAAATTAAAACCATGAATGATGTTCAAAGACCAAATGACCAAAGGGTTGAGTTGTGAGAGATCAATGACTGGAACATTATAGGTTGGTGAGAACGGAGGAGGGTCTGGAATCAGTTCTTCAATCAGATTCGTCTGATGTTGAAAAGTAACAAGAATAATTCATGTTCCTCTTGGAGTTCATCTGAAAGTGTAAGTATCTTCATGTTCTCTATGATTGAATCTTGTCTCGTGAATTGATCGAATATTCCTTTTCAAAATGCACATGCTCTTCATTAAACGAACCTTCCAATGTTTCTTTTTCATTTAGTTCATCAAAGGAATTGTCTTCCATTGACTCTGCTTCCATAAGAACTTCAACATTGGTCCACTTGCTAGTCTAAAATTAGAACTTCCTTAAAAATTTCGGAGAATTTTCTCGGCCATAAGATTTTCCTCATCTGATAGATTATAGTTACACTGTTGTTGAATGAGTTGCAAATCTATGATGTTTGATTCTTAATACGTACTCATCAATTGTTCCTAGTCATCTGTTTTTATCTATTGACCAATTCTCGCATCACCCGCATGAGCACTTTCTTTTTCCTCAGCAATCCAATTTTCATCCTTGACATGGTATTCCACTTAACAATCCAGAGAAAAAAAAAAAAAAAGAAGAGGTCTTCCACTTCTAGTAGGCATGACAGTAGCTTGTCCTACTGGACAGTACTCGGTGCGGAAGATGACTATCTGGCCATGAATCGCACCAAATAGGCACTGTTACAGCGACTAATTTTTGCTGTGAGGTGAGGTACAGGTGCTGAACAATAGAATAGAAGGGGAAACAAGGTTGCTTCTTTTTTGGGATGGGTATGGAGACCGTGCAGGCTGATTTAGGGACTGCTGTTTGAGACTGATACAGCAGTCTTGACTGTTTTGGTGGCAGTTTGAACTTGGTTTGTTTATTATTTTTAAGCACAGAATAAGGGACTGGTTTGGGAAGATTTGAGCCAAGGGATAGCAGTTATAAAGGTTCGGTTTAGGGGTTGGGTAGGTGTCGGTTTAGTGCAGTATAGTTAGGTCCTGAATCAAAGCTGTTGATCAAACCCTGGGCAGGGTTCAATGTGAGATAGGGTTGGGCAGTGGTTTCGGATAGTGCTAAAGGTATAGGTTGGGCTGTGGCGACACTGTTGAATTGGGGACAACAGATTGTGTAGGGTTCTTTGGGGACCAATGCTGGGGTTAATCTGTGGAATTTGTTGGATTGGGTTGGACAGATCAACGTTCTGATTGGGGTTTAATCAAAGTTGAAACTGGGCAGTCTTGGAGGGATTCCGCTCGTTAGCTCCATTGGGAATAAAATAGCAGGAAAATTGAAGAGGAAAGGCTACCGTTCGGTATTAGTTGGGGTGAATTTTGAGCAGAAAATTGAAGGGTTCAGATGGGTTTTGACGTTTGATGGTTTTATACATGGGGCTAGTCTATAGTTGTGAAATTAAGGGAAATTGGGTGACATCAATGGATTTCTTGCTGAGGGTGCAAGGGGTATATGGGTGGTTTCTTTATTTTCGTTGATTTTCTTTCTATTTTATTTTTATTTTTTATGGTGATGGTAATAAGGTTCATGGTTGAGAGATAAAGGTAGAATGATGCAAACCCTAGGGAAGGGTTTCTCCTCCTACTCTTCTTATTCTACTTCTCTGTGCAATTGAAGTATTGAACTGTCGTTCAACAAGCCTGATAAAAAGGCCAAAGTGGTCTGTAGGATTATTGGTTGGGATTATTTTACGTTGGATTTGGAGGTTTTTAGAAAAGTTTTAGGGGCTATTTTCACTACTATACAGAAACTGCAGCAATCTGCAGAAATTAAACAAAAAACAAATGGAAATTCAAAACTATGGTTAAGGCCTAGGCTGGGGTTGTTTGGAATGAAGAATAGAAGGGTTTGATGAGGTTTTGAAGATTAAATTGTGGGGCTTCTCTGGACTGATGAAAATTGAAGAAATTTTTGAAAAGAAAAATAGCAAGGATGTCAAGAAGAAGATCAACTCACGAATTCGTTGCCCACGCATCCAAGCTGCACAATGCTTTACGATTATATGACCTTGATATCAAATTGATGCAAACCCTTAATTTTTTAATCGAAGCTTTACAAGTGCCAAAGCACAGTGTCCATGAGACAATAACAAAGAGGAGCAAACCTCAAAGGGAAAAAAACTCAATCCACGAATGAAAATTTTATTAATCTCCAAAACTAATTCTAATGCTCTACAATGCTATATAAGATGCTCCTTTGAGAGATATCTCTCACCTTAAATGAGAGATTGTGTGGGGACCCTCACATCATATCCAATGCCAACAACTTAAATGTGAGGGCCCCCACCCATATCTCTCATATAAGGTGAGAGATACCTCTCATAGGAGCATCTCCATATATATATATATATATATATATATATATATATATATATATATATATGAGAATTGAGAAATATTCATATGCATCCATCCTTCACCATATTATGGCGAGGGACGACATAGTGGGGCTGACTTTATGATACATCCAAACCATCTACATACATGGGATCTCCTGAGTACACTAGATCCATCAAGTTTTCACCTATACAAATGGATTGGACCGTTGGATTGAATGTCAAATTCTTTTCTTTAATATAAATTCATTAAATTTGTGGGCCACATATGAAGGCATGGGATTGACCCCAAACTCGATATATGGGCCCATCTAAGACATCTCTTTCCATTCCCTCCGAGTCCCATGATCATAGGTGGGCCCCATTAAGTTTGTCTCTCACCATATGGTGAGGAAAGGATGCACATGAATGTTCCCATATAATATATATATATATATATATATATATTGTAGTAGTTTTTTTCTTTTCTTTTTTTATACGAACTGTCAATCCAAGCCTAATCTGGGGAGGCCCATTTAGGCCCAGTCATTGTATTGTAGAATTAGTCAAAGGATAAGATAATACTTAGTTGGTTAGCTACAGTGTAGGATCTGAGAGGGCATTCAGCCCCCATATATGTAACAGTTAGCTACAGTGTAGGATCTGAGAGGGCATTCAGCCCCTATATAGGTAACACACAGTCATCCCTAAAAGGGGTACTGAATTTCACCATTTTCGTGTATTATGCTTCAAATATACTACACTGACATGGTATCAGAGCCAAATCGATCAACTGTGATCATCTCATAAGTCATCTTCCAAGCCTTGGAAGCCAATCTGTGATCATCTGAGATCATCTTCTTCAGCCGGATCCTTTCCGATCATCCCTGATCATCTCAGATCAGGCGTGGCCCACCTGTGATCATCAGCATCACCATCTCAGCGGCTTCTTCCCTCTTGGTCGCCTGAATAGTCTCCTGTTTATGAAGATTTTTCCAACATTTATTGCTCATCAGAGGTAGGTCTTCTACCTATTTTTGTGAAACTTCAGTTTTTTACACTTGTTTCCATCTCGGCCGTCCAAAATCCTAGATCTGGATTTGTTTTGATCGAGACCACTTCCAATAGTTGCGTGATTATCCTGTTCACTCATCCCCACTCTCTGATCTATCAAGAGATCACCAGGTGGGGCCCAGGTACTGATCCTCTCCCCTGACGACCTGGACGGTTTCTGGGTGCTGTGTTCTGAATTTTTTACGGACGTCCTGATTCTCTTCTGCTGCTATTTGCTGTCTTTACTGCTGCCTGTTCTGTTTATTTACTGCTGGTTACTACTAGTTACTGCTAGTGAGTGCAGTAATTCACCATTGCGATCTGATTTCAGTCTGCTGCTCGTTACTGTTATTACTGCTGTTCCTGCTTTCTGGTTGATCTAGTTCCTGCTTTCTGGATTGTTTACTTGTCCTGGGTACTGCTTCTGGCTATTACTGCTTTCTGGATTGATTGATTTCAGTTACTGTTAATTACTGGTACTAGTCTGCTAGACATGGATAAATCTGAAATTGCCCTGGTTAAGTTTGATGGGAAAAATTATACCTCATGGGCCTTTCAATTTCAAATTTACTTAGAAGGAAAGGAACTCTAGGCACACATTGATGGATCTGAACCTAAACCCGAGGAAGATGACAAGAAGATTTTAGCTTGGAAGACTAAAGATGCTAAAATAAAAACCTGGTTGCTGGGCTCTGTTGACCCACATTTTATCCTCAACCTCAGACCTTGCAAAACTGCCCGTGAAATGTGGGACTATCTTAAGAAGATCTATCAACAAGGCAATGCTGCCCGCCAATTTCAATTGGAACTTGACATTTCTCAATTTACTCAAGGCACCCAGTCTATTCAAGAGTATTATAATGGGTTTCGCAGACTGTGGTCAGAATATGATGAGATTAAGTTTGCCACGGTGTCTGAAGCTCTCCTTCCTGAACTACTTTCCTTACAGCAAAGTAGCCATCGGGATCAATTTCTCATGAAACTTCGCCTGGAGTTTGAGACAGTGAGATCTAACTTGATGAGCAGGGCTTCTCTTCCCAACCTGGATGACTGTCTTCAGGAGCTTCTGCAAGAAGAACAACGTCTGGTTACTAAAACTACTCTGGAACAACAAAGATCTGCTGAGGCTCCGCTTGCCTATGTTGCTACAACCAGACCACCTCCCCGGGACATCAGTAAAATTCAGTGTCATAACTGCAAGAAATATGGTCACTATGCAAATCAATGCAAGGCAAAAATCTGCAGATATTGTAAGGCCACTGGTCATGTTATTGAAGAATGTCGGAAGAAGGCTCGCAATTCTACTTCCCGCAACTATGTGCAGCCAGCCCCAGTTCCTAGTGCTTACACAGCATCTGACTTCAGTGGTTCTATGCAATATGATTCTTCCTCACAACCTGGTTCCTCCTCCCAATCTGCGTTACCAGCTTCTCTGACCCCTGAGATGGTCAATCAAATGATCATCAATGCCTTAGCATCCATGAACATTGCAGGTACTGATTCATCTCTTTCCAATACATGGTACTTAGATTCTGGAGCAAGTAACCATATGACCTCTTCACCCATAAAATTACAAAATGTTGTCCCTTACACTGGTCATCTTACTGTCCAAGCTGCAAACGGAGATCATCTTCCCATCACCTCTGTTGGTGATACCCCTGGCCCCCTACCATTAACCAATGTTTTAGTTTCTCCTCAACTTGCTACCAATTTGGTTTCTGTGGGCCAACTTGTTGAAAATAACTACAATGTCTCCTTTTCTTCTTCTGGTTGTGTTGTGCAGGACCAGGAGTCGGGGGCAGTGATCGCGAGGGGGCCTAAGCGTGGAAGACTTTTTCCCTTACCAGTGTCTTCCTTTCTTCAGAATAACACCTGTTTTTTCATTCAGAATAATTCTCGATTGTGGCATAATAGACTTGGTCATCCAAATGCCTCTACAATGTCTACTTTATTTCAATCCGGATTATTAAATAAACCTATTGACTCTGCTTCTTTTGATTGTAATGCTTGCAAATTAGGGAAGAGTAAAACTTTACCTTTTCCACACTCTCAAACACGGAGCACTGCATGTTTTGACTTGATTCACAGTGATGTTTGGGGCATTGCTCCGACTCTTTCCCATAGTCATTTCAAGTATTTTGTCACCTTCATCGATGACTACAGCAGATTTACGTGGATTTATTTATTACATTCGAAGTCCGATGTTCTTAAGGCATTTACAATTTTTGTTAGCTATGTTGAAACCCAATTCTCCAAACGTATTAAGAATTTGCGCTCAGACTCAGGGGGGGAGTATGTGTCCAATGATTTTCAATCTTTTCTAAACAATAAAGGAATCATTTCTCAACGTACCTGTCCGTATACTCCACAACAAAATGGAGTCGCGGAACGGAAAAACAGACATCTCCTTGATGTAACTAGAACACTTCTGCTTGAATCATCCGTTCCCCCTCGTTTTTGGACTGAAGCTCTCACCACAGCAGTCTATCTCATAAACCGCCTTCCATCACGTACTATTGCTCATTTCACACCTTATTTTAAAATGTTTGGTCATCAACCTGTGTTTGATCACCTACATACCTTCGGATGTGTTTGTTTTGTTCATCTACCTTTCACGGAACGAACGAAACTAACCGCGCAATCTCGCAGGTGTGCGTTTTTGGGTTATGCCACTAATCAAAAAGGTTTTGTTTGTTATGATCCCATTGGTCGTCGTATCCGGGTTTCTCGAAATGTTATTTTCTTTGAAAATCAGTATTTCTTCCAAACTCACATGGACTGTCCTCAACCATGTTCGCCAGCTCTCTTACCTGGTTTCTCGGATCAAACAACCGTTACTAGGTTTAATCCTGATTTTGTATATCACCGACGGGAAAAACCTACCACTGCAGATGGCCGTCCTCCTGATCCTCCACCGACAAATGGTTCCACACCTCCTCAAGCCTTGCGTCGCTCCTCCAGAACTTCTAAACCACCTGTACGGTATGGATTTACCCATACTTCTTTGATGACCACCCTATCATCTGTCCCTATCCCTAGTTCTTATTTGCAGGCTGTACAACAAGATTGTTGGAACCAGGCCATGACGGAGGAATTAGCTGCATTGGATCAGAATCACACCTGGGATATTGTGGAATGTCCTCCAACAGTTAAACCCATTGGCTGCAAATGGATCTACTCGATCAAACTTAAATCTGATGGGTCCTTGGATAGATACAAAGCTAGGCTTGTGGCACTCGGCAACCGACGGGAGTATGGCATTGACTATGAGGAAACGTTTGCACCTGTGGCAAAAATGACATCTGTTCGGCTACTTCTCGCCATTGCTGCATCTAAATCCTGGCCATTATACCAAATGGATGTCAAAAATGCATTTCTCCATGGGGATCTGAAAGAAGAAGTCTATATGCGCATACCACAAGGCGTCCCCTCTCCCTCAAAGAGGACTGTCTGTCGCCTGCGAAAGTCGCTTTATGGTCTAAAGCAAGCTCCTCGAGCATGGTTCGAAACCTTCAAGGATCACTTATGCAAGACTGGTTTTACTCAGAGCCCTTATGATCCATCTCTCTTTCTATGCCACACATTTACTGGTGTTACGGTGCTTCTCGTGTATGTGGACGATATCATTATCACTGGCACGGATGATGGCATGATCAGATCTCTCCAAGCTTCTCTTCAAGACTCCTTCCATATGAAGGATTTAGGCCCCTTGCATTACTTTTTGGGCTTAGAGGTGCATCAATCTTCCAAAGGTATATTTGTTAATCAACACAAATATACATCAGATCTTATTGAGCTGGCTGACCTACATGACTCTTCACCTGTTGATACGCCCGTTGAGGTCAATCTCAAGTTGAGTAAAGATGATGGCGATCTTCTACCTGATCCTCATACCTACCGGCGCCTGGTGGGAAGTCTTGTCTACCTCACCATCACAAGACCTGACATATCTTATGCTGTTAATCTTGTGAGTCAATTCATGACAGCTCCTCGCCACCTTCATTTGACAGCTGTGAAGCGCATTATCCGCTATCTGCTCAAAACTGTCCCTCGTGGTTTATATTATCCAAAGGATAATCCTCTTCATCTGACCGCTTATGCGAATGCTGACTGGGCAGGCTGTCAAGACACACGCCGTTCTACTACTGGTTGGTGCATGTACCTTGGCAACTCTCTTATTTCTTGGAAATGCAAGAAACAAGAACGTGTGTCAAGATCTTCCACGGAAGCTGAATATAGGGCGATGTCTTCTGCTTGTTCTGAGATCTTATGGCTACGGGGACTTCTTTCGGAACTCGGGTTCGCTCAAACCTCTCCTACTGCTTTGCATGCCGACAATACTGGGGCTATCCGAATCACTGAAAATCCCGTCTTCCATGAACGCACCAAACATATCGAAGTTGATTGCCATTTTATTCGAGATGAATATACGCGTGATGTCATTAGTCTACCTCATGTTCCTACAGAGTTTCAGTTTGCAGATATCTTCACGAAGGGACTTCCTAGGCCTCGACATCAATTTCTTGTCTCCAAATTGCTGCTTTATGACTCCCCGGCATCAATTTGAGGGGGGGTGTCAATCCAAGCCTAATCTGGGGAGGCCCATTTAGGCCCAGTCATTGTATTGTAGAATTAGTCAAAGGATAAGATAATACTTAGTTGGTTAGCTACAGTGTAGGATCTGAGAGGGCATTCAGCCCCCATATATGTAACAGTTAGCTACAGTGTAGGATCTGAGAGGGCATTCAGCCCCTATATATGTAACACACAGTCATCCCTAAAAGGGGTACTGAATTTCACCATTTTCGTGTATTATGCTTCAAATATACTACACTGACACGAACTTGGTAACTTCAGCATGTGGGTCAAGATTAGGAGCAGCAACAACAGCTTGGAAAAATCAGATCGTATTTCTGCTATTTGTAATGGAGTATTCTCTCTGTTTGTGTTGAATCTTCCGGAAACGATCTCAAAATTGGAGCTGGAAGCCATGTTTTGTAGGGCTGGGAGGATCGTGGACTCTTTCATTCCCATCGATCGCAACACCAGCAAGAAACGGGGGTTTGGCTTCATCAGATTCAAATCTGAGAATGAAGCTTTAAAAGCAATCGACCGAATGAATGGCTGCAAGTGGGGTGGAAGGACTATCGTTGTTAATCTGGCCCGTCCTAGAACCAGAAACAGGGTATATCGATTTGCAGTCCCTGCAGGTCCGGCTTCTTCCTCGAAAGGCAATCCTTGGTTCTCACAGTCGAATGCTCCCCCAATGGTTAATCTACAGAAGCACAACTACGAAGGATGGATAGTCAAGACCGACCAGCAGGTGGCAGTTGTGGTGGCCCCTTGGGTTGTGGAGGAGAAGAAGAAAGCTTTAGCACTATGTTTAGTAGGGTTCTTGAAATCTTCTGCTAGTGGGATTTCAGAAGTAGAGCTGTGGCTGGAAAATACTTGGGGAGGAAGCCCGATTTCCATAAAATGCATTGATACTGATGTGGTGTTATTGCAGCTGTCAGCTGAGGAGGAACTTGAGGGGATCCTGCGCTGTGCTAAGGATTTCCAATCTCCTTTCTCTGCTGTAGAAAGATGGATGGAAGTAATAGGTGCACCACCACGACCCATGTGGATCAGATTCTATGGAGTTCCATTGCAGGCCAGGAGGGAAGGAGTTTTCAGACTACTTGGTGATGTGGTGGGTCGCACTTTGGAAGTGGATCAGCGCACAGCTTCGAAGGATATTCTTTCTCATGGTAGAGTAAAAATCCTGCGGGGAAAAGGGGGTAGAATGCCAAAAGAGATATCGCTCAAGGTGGGAGACCTACAGGTTTCGGTGATCGTGGAGGAAGAAAAGGAGGATTTTGATTCAATCATAAATGCTGTGGATGTTCGGGAATTCAGGATGCAAAGGAGTTGCAGGCGTTGTGAGGAGGATGACAAGGACATCTGTTTCAAAAATTCAAAATTTGAAAATCCCTCCAGTGGCTTTGGATCAGGCCTGCGAGATTTGGGCCCGTTGAAGTCGTCCAGATGGCTGACCCAACAGAACCAGAGTTCGGTGGACATCTTGGGCTGTACTCTAAAAAAGGGATACGGGCCTGGGTCTTTTTCTAATAAAGTGGGTCAAGATGAGTTGTCCACTTATAAAACTTTACCAAAAATCAGAACACCCTCTCGACAAAGGATGTCTCTTTCGTCTAAAAGGGAGGGGTGCTCGCACGGAGGAAGCTCGGCGATCGCGAGTGATGCTGTCTCACCAACGACTGAATGTCGGTCGATCGTCTCAGAGTAAACCCTAATTCCGACGGAATCTGATTTTCAGTTTGACGGTGATGAGGTGATGCGAATTAGCTCAGCCCTAGCTCGCATAAGGGGAGATTGTCCATTGCTCCGTCAACGCCGAGGTCTGTGGCTTCAACGGGATCCTCTATAAGGTGTTCATCTTCCTCGTAGGCCTCAAAAAGTAACACCAGTGGACATGCAAGGATATGTAGGGATTCGTTAGACAAAGTTTGTCAAGACCTATACAAGAAGAAGTTCGAGGTCGGACTATGAGCTGTGGCGATTTGAATCCTCGGCGGCAAGCTTGTCCTCTGAATTTATAAATAAGACCGACGAAGGATCCATAGGTGGCTCGAGGGCTTCTATTGATTGTTCTCCTCCACTTCATCAGGGGATTGGTGGTAGTGGTAATGCTCCACTGCACTTTCTCTCCCCTTACCAGGGCTGGCTATCCATCTCCAAGGATGCTAGAGCGCAGAAAGAGCAGGAGGACATCGATTGGAATTTTCATCCAATACAAGGGGCCGATGATAACGACTAAGTAACATTGGATACTCTTGAAGGGGGTACCACTATTAGAGATCTAAAGAGCAAAGGGGGAGGATACAGTGGAGTGAATTACTCGACCTTACATCTCAGAGACACAGACGATCTTGCGAAGATGTGGCTGCCCCAGAAGGTGCGACAATGTGGTGAAGTGGTTAGTATTACCGTTGACAAAAATAAGGGAGGCTGGGAGAGTTTGATGGCTTTTGCCCATAACAAAGATAAGGAGAATACGCAGACCTCTTTGCCAGGTACGTCCAAAGAAAAGGGGATAAGGGAGTTGCGGAGATTAGAGTGCTTTGTCAATTACGAGAGCAAACAGAATCGCTGCAAAGAAATAAAATGCAATTCGAGGCATGCATAGATGAGTAAGGGTTTGGTTAATGTTTGTCCATGAAGATTTTATCATGGAATGTGCATGGGTTGGGGAGTCGGGTGAAGCGCGCGATTATTAAGGAGTCTGTTCGCAAGAATAAGATTGACCTCTTGCTAATTCAGGAAACTAAGCTTAGGACTATTTCAGACGTTATAGTGAAAGAGGTGTGGGGTAGTTCTCCTTCAGATTGGCGTGGCCGAGAAGTAGTTGGTGTTGCATGGGGTATCTTAGTGATTTGGAAAAGTAAGGCTTTTTGTCTGAAGGATCAGTGGATTGGCACTTTTTCAGTTTCAGTACTGTTAGAGGATCTGTCTAACAACTCTGTGTGGCTGATATCTTCTGTTTATGGGTCTAATGATAGCGGACAGAGGCAGTTAATGTGGAATGAATTGGATGATATTCATAACAGATGGAATGGGCCTTGGTGTATTGGGGGAGACTGGAACATCATCAGATTTCCTTCAGAAAAGCTGGGCTGTACTAGATCTTCGGCTGACATGGTGAGTTTTTCCGACTGGATTAACAAGCATGCTCTCGTCGACTTACTATTGGGTGGAGCTAGTTTTACTTGGTCCAACCATCAGTCCACTCCTTCACTATCACGCCTCGACAAATTCCTAATATCAAGTGATTGGCTTGATTTATTTCCTCAAGTTTTGCAATCTACTCTTACTAAACCAACCTTTGATCACTGTCCGATTCTTTTGGATTCTAACGTGAGAGGTGGGGCCCTGCCCCGTTTCGCTTTGAGCTAATGTGGTTGGAGGAGAAGGGTTTTGTTGAGAAGATTAAGCTGTGGTGGAAGAACTGTGAGGTTATTGGAAGTGTGGGGCTAAGATTGCTGATTAAGCTTAAAAAGTTGAAAGTGGAAATCAAGGAGTGGTATTAAAATTCACTTTGGGGATATAAGGTGTGCCAAAATAGGTATTCTTGAAGAAATCAAGAGTCTGAACATCCAAGAGCAAGCTCGCTATTTGACTGAGGAATAGTTGTCAAGAAGAGCATCCTTGAAGATTGATTTTGAAAGGAAAGTGAAAGAGGAAGAAATTAGTTGGAGACAAAGATTGAGGTGCAATTGGCTCAAAGAGGGGGATAAGAACACCAAATTTTTCCACGGGATGGCGTTAGCAAGATTGAGAAAAAATAGGATTACTTCTCTGGTGGATGGGGACGTAAGGTTATCCGATCGGGAGGATATTGTTAATCATATTAAAGATTTCTTTGTTACCCTGTATGCTAAGGAAGAGTGGGACAGACCATCACTGGATAACTTACAGTTTGACACTATTGGGAAAGTGAATGCTGCTTATCTGGAAAGTGAGTTTGAGGAGGCAAAAGTGAGAGAGGTTGTGTTCGCTTTAAGAGGGGATAAAGCTTCGGGTCCGGACGGATTCCCGATAGCCTTCTTTCATCAGTTCTGGCATTCCTTAAAAGAAGATATCATGGCGTTCTTGAATGAATTCCATTTGAGAGGCAAGCTTCCAAATAGTATTGGCGCTTCTTTCATTACTCTTTTCCCCAAGAAAAAGGGCACTGATCGTTTGAAGGATTTTAGACCAATAAGTCTTACTGGCAGTATATATAAGATCTTGGCTAAGGTTCTGGCAGCAAGACTGATAAAAATTATGCCAACTATCATTTCTCAATCTCAAGGAGCTTTTGTGCATGGGAGACAAATCCTTGATGGAGTCCTTATTGCTAACGAATGCTCGCACCCAAGGCACAAGGACAAATTGCCAGGAGTGTTATGCAAGCTAGACTTGGAAAAGGTGTATGATAGAGTTGACTGGGATTTCCTATCATACTTGATGAGTAGAATGGGATTTGGGCTCAAGTGGAAGGGTTGGATCTTGAAGTATGTTTCCCTCGCCAGATTCTCTATTATGGTCAATGGGTCTCCAAATGGTTACTTTGTTGCTGCTCAGAGAGGCCTTCGTCAAGGTGATCCTCTCTCCTCCCCTTTTTCCATGGTTTGGGGGGCGTTAAGTCGTATGATATCAGCGGCGAGCGAGGCAAATATGATTTCTGGATTTTAAATTGGCGATTAGTGGCCCAACGGTCACTCATTTGCAGTATGCTGATGATACTCTAATTTTTTGTGCAGCCGAGGAAGAGCAAATAAAAAATGTAGTAGTAGTCCTCATGTGTTTTGAAGCGGTTTCAAGCCTCAAAGTTAATTTCTCTAAAAGTGCTCTTATAGGCATCGAGGTGGAGGCTCAGATGGTGGAGGTCCTAGCGACCATTATGGGATGCAAGGTTGGGTCTTTTCCGATTACCTACCTTGGGCTGCCCCTTTGCCTTAGGAGGCCTTCCAAAGAAGTTTGGAATCCAGTAGTAGAGAGAGTAGAACAGAAGTTGGCCACATGGAAGGCAAAATACTTATCTCTCGGGAGAAGAATTACCTTGATTCAATCGGCTCTCTCTAACCTTTCAACGTACTTCATGTCTATGTTCAAATGTCCAGCATCGATCGTCAGTCGAATTGAGAAGTTGCAGCGGGATTTTCTATGGCAAGGAAAAGGCACTAAGAAAAAGTATCATCTAGTTCTATGGAACCAAGTTTGTAAATCTAAAAGGGAGGGTGGTCTAGGCTTCAGATCTCTAAAGATTATGAACCAGACCCTTCTTGGGAAATGGTTGTGGAGAATTGGAGATAAGTCAGATAGTGTGTAATGACATATAATTTTGTCCAAATATGGGGTGAGACGGAATGGTTGGGACGTTGATGGACCATCCTACAGGTGCTCAAGTTGGTGGAAAGATATTATGGGCATTAAGGACTCTTATGATTCACAAAATAGGTACCATGTTGGGACAGGTGAAGACATCTATTTTTGGCATGCTGTTTGGGTGGGGGATACTCCTTTAGCGGTGCAATTTCCGGATCTGTACAGTTGCGCTAGGAACAAATAAGCAAAGGCGATTGATTATATGAATAGGGTTGCGGACATGGTTCTTTGGGGTCCAATTTTCAGAAGAGATCTGACAGAGTCGGAAGAGGAGAACCTTATGACTCTCCTTGACGAGATTGGTCAGATTTTTATACCTATAGAAGGGGATGATAAAAAAGTGTGGGCTGCCTCAAAGGATGGTGTTTTCTCTGTTTCTGCTTTCTTCGTGGTGCTGCCTTCTCGCAATTGGTTTGATTACCTTTGGAAGACCAAGGCTCCTCCTAGAGTCCTGGCGTTCGGTGGGTTAGCTCTTCGAGGGAACATCCTCACTATGGATAATCTCCGTCGTCGCGGGGTGGTTCTAACCAATGCTTGTCCCCTATGCCTATCGGTAGAGGAGACTATGGATCATCTTTTGCTTAATTGCAGTTTCACGCAAGCTATTTGGAATTCTACTCTGGATTGTTTTGGCTGTAACTGGGTCCTCCCTCGATCCATTTCAGAGCTCTTTGATGCTTGGAAGTTTGGATTCCATTCCAAGAGAGGAAGGCTTCTCTGGCGTTTGTCTTTTGTTGCCAACATTTGGACAGTTTGGAAGGAGAGAAATAGGCGTTGCTTTGAAGATTGCTCTTCTCCTTTAGTAGTTGTTGCTACGAGATCCAAATTCCTTGCTGTGTCATGGTTTTCTGTGTTGCCAGAATTTTGGGGTGTGCCTATGGAGCTTATGCTGTTTAAATGGAATGTAGTAGTTTCCTAATCTTCTGTTTTCTTTTTTTGGGGCTTTTGGCCTATTTAGGAGTTTTGTCTCCGTTTTTGCTGTTGTGGATGGTTTCGCTGGTCCTTTAGTATTTTTCTTTGCTTTTCAGTATATATCTTTTGTACTGCTCTGCTTTGATTAATACAATTCACTATTCAAAATATATATATATATTTTTAGAACCTATATGGTGTGGGACAAACTTGATGGCCCACCTAGGGCATCACTGATCATGGGACTCGGGGGGGGGGGGGGGGGGGGGGGGGGGGGGAGGATGGAAAGAGACATCTTGGATGGACCCAAATGGATGGACCCAAATATCAAGTTTGGGGTCAATCACATGCCTCTAGCCCCTTCATCCATGGCCCACAAATTTAACAACTTTATAGTAAAGAAAAAAAGTTTGAACATCGATCCAACGATTCAATCCATTCGGATTAGTGAAAACTCAGTGGATCCACTATAATTTAAGGGGCCCCATGTGTGTGGATGGTTCAGATGGATCATAAAATTGGCCCCACTATGTTGTCCCTCACCATAATATGGCAAGGCATAGATGTGCAGACAAGGCTTTGATGATGAATCCTAACGACAACTCACTAAAGAAATAAACAAATAAAAAGTCCTAAAACTCTGAGTCCTTCATGTGGTCCATGGGCCTAGCTGCACGGCCTAACTTGCGTGTAAATCCCAACAAGATATTTTCCTAAGCATTAGGACACATAGGAAACCCTTCACACCCTTTGTTTGATTCGCCAAGAGGAGAGCCAATTAGGGGTCAGATGCATTGATTGAAGACGGTGGATAGAGGTTCTCCTTTTTTTTTTTTGGCTACATTGGGAACTTGAACACTCACATCCTTTACCAGCTGAACACTCTTAACCCACACACTCACATCCTTTACCAGCTGAGGTACAACTTAGGGACAATAGACATTCTCTTCTACTTAGCTCTTGATATAATCTCTTCAGTCAACAGGGATTTGTAATTTTTGGTTGGCATTTTTCTCCTATGCCAATTTTGATCTTTTTTTTATAACACCCTTTGGGTCTATTCAGTCCTCCTCTCTTCTTACTCGAAAGGCTCTTCTTTTTTTTTTAATTCCCCGAAGATAATTAAAACATCTCCAACTTAAATAAATTGACAAAATGCCATAATAGAAACTATCTCAACATGAAAAGTCTTAAAAATCCATAAATAAGCATAAATAATGGAATGTAAAGGGTTCAACTTGTGAGTAACCAAAAGTTCCTGACAAAAATATTTCCAGAATGAGGGATTTCTAGGTGCATCATGCAGAGGATAGTCGAGGTTTTCACTAATCATACAAGCTAACAGAATTGCAGTAGTATTACATATTTACATGCAATGTGCTTCTATAAATGCGAGTTAATCACGGAGCAATGCACAATGGAATTAACCCACATACCTTCCCTTGCCGAACGATTGATGGAAAACTTCCTGTCATATCAACCACAGTGGATGGATCCGCCACTCTAATACCACCATCAACAACAAAATCAAGACCCTAAACATTGAAACAGAGCAACTTACAAGTCAGACAAGCAAAATTGTACAACTAATTCAGATCATGGTTTTATATATGGTTTCACTGTGACTCACCTGTGTCACTCTGTCGTTCATTTCAAGATTGAGTGACTCATTATCAAAGCCAAATCATATCTCGGACCGGCTTTGTGAGTTCTACCTTTCTACCCAATTGTATTTTATGGCAGAACAATCTGGATTTTTTTTCTCTTTATGGTATAAAGAATGAGCTAAACTTTTGACATACATGAACATGCATTTTCTTTTAGATATTGTTTTCCTACAGGCACTAGGAATCCAGGATTAACGCAAATATTTACATGGGAGGATTGATGCAGAATTGATTCTTGATAGCACTTTTTAGTTAGCCACTTGGCCGAAGCCTACATGAAGCAAATTGAGCATCATAAGAAGACCCATGAGGTTTCAATGAAGAAATGATTAAATTTGAGCCCCAGACAGTCTCCAATTTTATTTAAACAGTGATTACAGGGACTGTTTTGGCAAAAAGAGAAGAAAATTTTCAGAAATTTATGAACCCCAAAATTTCAGACCATACAGAGATTTTGGGCCAATTTTTGTGGGCCAATCAAGGCCCAAACCACAAAGAGCCCAAGGGTGGGCTTCAACTCTCAAATACAAGATGGCTCAGGCCCAACAGGCCCACTTGTAAGGATCGACTCAAGTTCAGGCCCAAAATGGTGATATCTAATCATGTTAATTTGGTCAAACAATTGTACAGTTTTCTTCCTTCTTTAAATATTCTTTCATTAGTATTAGATTGTAATTAGATTGATAAGCTGATTTGTAGCCTTTGATAAGGCAACTGTACTCAATATAATGGGAGAGAATCTCCAAAGGAAATACACAATTTTACAATCCAAAAGTCTTTTGACTGCATGCTACGATTATTATGGTATCAGAGCTCTTGTTCTTCAATCATCCAAGGAGTTAATCAGAGAAGAACTACTCTCTCTCGTGAAGAAAAACAGATCCAGGATCTGTTTCCAGAAATCACCGTTCATCCAGGATCTGCGATAGCCTCAGATCTACTGTGGCCCACCTTTGATCATCAAGGCTTCTTCAGTGACCATTCCAGCCAAGATCTGTGCCCTGATCAAGAGTGGCCCACCACCGATCATCCTGGTTCCTTCTTCGACTGCACAATGGTTGATCAACAGGCTTTCTAGAAGATTTTGGTGCTTTTCTGAGATTTTTTAATCGTCATCTGAGGTAGGTTTTTCCTACTTGTGCATCTGACGACTTTGGGTATTTTTTCCCAAACTGTTTTCATCATGACCGTCCAGTTTTGTGGATTTCTATCCAATTCCCTCCAAGTTTGGACTGCTGGTAGTAGTTTTCATTACTCACAAACAGATCTGATCTGAACTGTGATTGGGCAACATCATGGGGCCCACAGATAGATCCCGCCAGGAAATTCACTGTCGCCTGGGGTTATTTTTGCTTCAGTCTTCCGTTCGACAGTTCTGTGTAAATTTTGTCCATCTGGGACATTCTATTACAACTAGGACAACTTCTGATTTGGCTTTCTCTTCAAACTAGGGCTACTGGTTGCTCTCTGCAACAGTCTTTTTTTTTTTTTTTCACATATCTGCACCTTCTAACTGCCATCTTACAAATGGAGAAGTCAGAAGTTAATTTGATTCGATTTAATGGTAAAAACTATCCAGCATGGGCTTTTCAATTTCAATTATATCTTGAGGCCAAGGAATTATGGGGATTTGTTTCTGGTTCTGATCCAAAGCCTACAGAGGATGA
Organism: Cinnamomum chago; assembly: GCA_038049695.1. Lineage (NCBI taxonomy): Eukaryota > Viridiplantae > Streptophyta > Magnoliopsida > Laurales > Lauraceae > Cinnamomum > Cinnamomum chago. The sequence continues at coordinate 38,892,586 of CP142453.1, read as the reverse complement.
AAAAAAGATTTCTACCTGGAATACAAAAGATGCAAAAATTAAAACATGGATTCTTGGGTCTGTGGAACCTCACCTGATTCTGAACCTCAAGCCCTATACAACCTCCAAGGAGATGTGGGGTTACTTAATGACAGTTTATGATCAAGATAATTCTGCACGGCAATTTCAACTTGAGTGTGAAATTGCAAAATACAGTCAAGGCACCTTGTCCATTCAAGACTACTATTCTGGTTTCCGCAATTTGTAGAGTGAATACGATGGGATTAAATATACTTCTATTACTAACAATGTTCTTAAAACTATACAAGACCTTCAAGCCTATAGTCATAGGGATCAGTTTTTGTTGAAAGTGCGTCCTAAATATGAGACTGTAACATCGTCTTTGCTGAGCCGGAGCCCATTACCATCTTTGGATGTTTGTTTGAATGAGCTTCTGCGAGAAGAACAACGTATTCACACAAAAGCCCATTTGGAACAACAGCACACTGAAACTTATATTGTTGTCTACTCTGCTAAAGGCAACACTCAGTCTCTTCAAACCTCACAGTCTTCTCCGACTCCTCAAACTCAGGATATGAGCAAAGTCCAATGCTACTCTTGTAAAAAATATGGACACCTCGCTGCCGTCCACAACCTCGGACTCCCAATGCCTATGCTGCCAAGATAGACTATTCTACTGTTGATGCTACATCCACCTCTGTGCATTCACAGTCTGGTTCCTCTTCAACTGCTCTCACTCCAGAATTAGTTCAACAAATGATCGTCAATGCATTTTCTGCACTTGGCATCACAGGTAAATCTAAAACCCCTTCTTCCATTAGGTATCTCGAATCCGGATCATCCAATCACATGACCCATTCCAGCGCACAACTTTCTAGCTGGACAAAATATTCTGGCAATACTCATGTTCAAACAGCCAATGACGGACATCTTCCTATCACTACCATTGGAGGTATTTCTAGTATTGTGCCCCTAAAGAATGTTTATCACTGCCCCAATTTAATTTCAAACCTTCTTTCAGTTGGACAACTCGTTGAAAACAATTGTAATGTTTCCTTTTCTTCCTCTAGTTGTGTTGTGCAGGACCAGATTTCAGGGAGGGAGATCGCGAGGGGGCCTAAACATGGATGCTTATTTTCTCTTGATCTATCTACTCTAATTTGGAATAAATCAGCAAATGATTTTTGTTTTTCTGCTCAAAATAATTATCAATTATGGCATAATAGGCTTGGACATCCTAATTTTAAAACTATGTCTCACATGGTTAATTCTGGATTGTTGAACTCAATAGGCTTTTCTAAGTTTGTTTCTTTTGTTTGTGCTACATGTAAGATGCGAAAAAGTGAGACTCTTCCTTTTTCTGTCTCTACCTCTAATAGCATTCAGTGTTTTGATTTAGTTCATAGTGATGTTTGGGGTATTGCTCCTCATTTGTCTCATGCTCATTATATATATTTTGTGACATTTATTGATGATTATAGTAGATTTACATTGGTCTATTTTCTGCATTCTAAAGTTGATGTCTTTAATGTTTCCAAGCTATTTTTAGCATATGTTGAGAATCAATTTTCCACTTGCATTAAAGTTTTACATTCTGATTCGGGAGGTGAATATGTTTCAACAGAGTTTCAAACTTTTTTACAACAAAAAGGAATAATTTCTCAAAAATCTTGTCCTTATACCCCTCAGTAAAATGGGGTCGCTGAAAGGAAAATTAGGCATCTCCTTGATGTTACTCGATCTCTTCTTATTGAATCCTCTGTTCCTACACGTTTTTGGACAGAAGCTCTCAGCATTGTTGTCCACCTTATAAATCGATTACCCTCTTTCTCTTTAGAAAATGAGAGTCCTTTTTATCGATTATACAAAACTACACCGTCTTATGATGATCTACATGTTTTTGGATCGGTGTGTTTTGTTCATTTACCTCCTTCTGAGCATAACAAACTTACTGCCCAATCTGCTAAATGCGCATTTACAGGATATGCTAGTCATCAAAAGGGGTTTCTTTGTTATGATCCTCAAATACGGCGCATTCGTACCTCCCATAATGTTGTCTGTTTTGAAAATCAATATTTTTTCCAGCAACATCTTGATTTTGTTGAGTCCCCATCTGTTGTTTCCTTATGAGGTTTTTCGGACAAAACACCATTTGTTAAATTTGATCCTAATTTCGTGTATCAAAGGCGGAGTAAAGCTGCAACCACAAATAGTCCCCCTAACGATTCTCTAACTACATCTGGTCCAACTAGAGACCCTCCCTTGAGCCGTTCATCTCGGATTTCATTGCCTCCAACTCGTTATGGATTTACCCACACTTCCTTGATGGCCATCATGTCTTCTACATCTATTCTAAACTCATATTCTCAGGCTGTGCAGCATGAGTGTTGGAAGAGAGCTATGCAAGATGAATTGGATGCTCTTGCGCAAAATCATACATGGGATGTGGTTCCGTGTCCTTCTGTTAAGCCAATAGGCTGCAAGTGGATCTATTCTATCAAGCTTAAACCTGATGGAACTCTAGATAGGGATAAGGCGCGTCTTGTCGTGTTGGGTAATCGGCAGGAATATGGTATTGATTATGAGGAGACTTTTGCTCCTGTAGCAAAAATGACAACTGTTAGGACTATTCTTGCCATTGCAGCAACCCAATCCTGGCCTCCATACCAAATGGATGTCAGAACGCATTTCTTCATGGTGATCTCAAGAAAGATGTCTATATGCGCCTCTCTCAGGGGGTTTCATCTATCATCACGGGTGTTGTTGCCAAGCTACAACGTTCTCTTTATGGCCTCAAACAAGCCCCCCGGGCACGGTTTGAAAAGTTCCAACATGCTCTTAGCCACTTGGAGTTCCATCCTAGTCCACATGATCCATCCATGTTTCTTCATCATGCTTCTGCAGGGATAACTACTCTTCTTGTTTATGTGGATGACATCATCATTACGAGCACCGATGCTGCTATGATTCACCAACTTCAAGCCTCTCTACAGGAATCTTTCCACATGAAAGATCTTGGCCCTCTAAACTATTTTTTAGGTCTTGAAGTACATCAATCTGATAAAGGCATAGTACTCCATCAACATAAATATGTTCTTGAATTAATTGAAATGGCTGGACTTCAAGGTTCTGCTCCAGTCAACACTCCAGTAGAAGTCAATGTTAAACTTCAGTAAGACAGTGGGGATCCTCTTTCTGATCCTACCCTCTATCGTCGCCTTGTTGGAAGCTTGGTCTACTTGACGATAACTTGTCTTGATATTTCTTATGCAGTCAATTCATGACTGATCCTAGACATCTTCATTTGGCTGCAGTCTGACATATTATTAAATATCTAATTCGGACGCCAACCCGTGGATTATTTTATCTGACCAACAACTCCCTTACACTCAAAGCATACTCAGATGCTGATTGGGCTGGTTGTCCGGACACTTGTTGATCTACCACAGGCTGGTGCATATATCTGGGTGATAGCTTGATTTCGTGGAAATGTAAGAAACAAGATAAGGTCTCCAAATCTTCCACCGAAGCTGAGTATCGTGCCATGTCTGCTGCTTCAAAAATTCTTTGGCTTCGCGGTTTTATTTCGAATCTCAGATTTCATGTTGATAGTGCCACCCTGTTAGATTGTATGGATTCAATTCATCAGATGATGTAATAAATTGATTAATTTCTTTATTTATCAATAAAATCATGCTTTCCTTTCATGAGAAGAACGGTGTTTTATTACTTAATACACATAACCAATACATATGACATGATGGTTCATGAGATGAACTGGGTCCCATTAGTATATTAGATGTGAAATATGTGTATAGATGAGATCCACATATGGGAGACATGTGTTACAAATCTTATACTTAAATATCTTCAAAATCAGTGATGAGACTGGGCATCTCATCCGATAAGGTTGCAGCACTTTGATCACTATGAGATAGTGTGATTTGTCTCGATCATCAGAATGTAAGATTCTAGATCAAAGTGCTGGTACTTTGGATGTATTTGTTAATAAAGCCCAAGGCCCATGAGAAGATCCAATTCATATATCACACGTGGATTGATTGGGTTCAATTGTAATTCAACTGTACATATTATTTTAATTAGTTAGTTTCCTTATCTTAGAATAGCAAGTTTCCTTGACTGGTTAGTCTCCTTAACTGGTTAGTTTACTTATCTTTGAGCCTTGAATAAGGCATGTAATACTTATATATATTGATGAGAGCTCTCCAATAAGACACGGAAATACATTCACAGTATTTATTCAATAACCATGGTTCTCAAGGTTATGTGTTCATGAAATTGTCATGGTATCATAGAAAAGTTCAAGAAAACCTTGTTTTTGATCTTACATAGTATCAAGGCAATAAGAGATCATCACTGATCATCCCTGATCATCCCATATCATCTCCGATCAAGACGTGGCCCACTTCAGATCGTCATCGGCCCCTCTGGAAATCTCTTCCATCCTGGTCGACTGGAATTATCCAACTTTCTGGTGATTTTTTCAAGATTTTATGATCATCAGAGGTAGGCCATCTACTAATTTCTAGGGTTTTTCAATTTTCTCCACTAGATTCAATCTCAGCCGTCTAGAATCTTGGATCTTGATCCTTTTTGAGGATTCCTTCTTCCATCAGTTGCGAAATTTACCTCTGATCTCATCCCTTGCCTCTGATCTGTCCTCAGATCATCTGGTGGATACCACGAACAAAACCCATCTCTGGGTTGTGTTCGTCGGGACTGTTTCCTGGGCTCTTTTCTGTGCTGTTTTACACAACTGTTCTGGGAACAGTGACTAGTTATATTTCTACTGCATGCTTTTCAATCCTCATCTGCTGTGTTGAATACGTGTCCCTACTGCTATTGTTTTCACTTTACAGGGCCCACATAGTGGATCTTGAGCACTGTTGTGCACAAATTTTGGTGCTGTTTTTTGGGTTTTATATAGTTTCTCTTCACTGATTGCTCAGTCTTATTGCTATTAAATCATTTTTGGCCAACATAGTTTGCGATGGAAAAATCTGAAGTTACCTTGATCCGGTTCACGGGAAAGAACTATCCTGCTTGGCTTTTCAGTTCCAAATATACCTTGAAGCTAAGGAATTATGGGGGATATATTTCTGGTTCTGACCCTATACCCACTGAGGATGAGAAGAAGATCTCCTCTTGGCATACTAAAGATGCCAAAATCAAAACCTGGATTCTGGGATCTGTTGAACCTCATTTGATTATGAACCTAAAACCCTACCCCACTTCTAAAGACATGTGGGGGTATCTGCAGCAAGTGTACCATCAAGATAACTCCGCACGTCAATTTCACCTTGAATGTGCGATTGCTGAATATGCACAAGGAACCTTGTCGATCCAAGACTACTATTCGGGATTCTGAACCCTATGGTCGGAATACGATAGTATTAAGTATGCAGGTGTGGCTGCCAACGTTTTGATCGTCATTCGCGATCTTCAGGCCTCTAGTCAGCGGGATCAATTTTTGATGAAATTACGGAATGAATATGAAAGTGTCCGATCTGCCCTGATGAATCGGACACCTCTACCTTCCTTGGCTGTCTGCTTGAATGAACTCTTACGCGAGGAACAGCGCATGGCAACCTCAGTCCATATGGCTCAACAAAAGACTACGACCTATTCAGTCGCGTTCTCAGCCAATAACGCTTCTCAGCCTCAAACCCGCGACTTGAGCAAAACACAGTGCTACAGTTGTCAAAAATTTGGGCATCTTGCATCTCAATGCAAACAGAAAGTCTGCAGTTACTGTAAAAAGTCGGGACATATCATCTCTGAATGTCGCCGCCGCCCGCCTCGTCCATCCGCCCAGACTCCACAGTATCAGACTTCGCAGTCTCAGCCTCCACATGCTTATGTTGCTTCTTCAGTTATGCCTGCTACCACATCTACATCCTCACAGCCTGGGCCCTCATCCTCTCTAACTCCTGAGCTAGTTCAACAAATGATTCTCAATGCTTTCTCTGCTTTTGGTTTCTCAGGTACGTCATCTCCATCTTCTACTTGGTTCCTTGATTCCGGGGCGTCTAATCATATGACAAATTCCTGTTCCTCACTCTCCAATATTACAAAATACAATGGCAATCTTCATATCCAAACTGCAAACGGAGGCGACGTACCCATTACTGCCCTCGGAGATATCACTGGTCCTCTTCCTTTAAACAATGTTTACCTTTGTCCCACTTTAACTTCAAACCTATTGTCGGTTGGACAACTTGTTGAAAATAACTGTAACATCTCTTTCTCTTCTTCTGGTTGTGTTGTGCAGGACCAGTTGTCCGGGAAGGAGATCGCGAGGGGGCCTAAGTGTGGACGCTTGTTTCCGTTGGATTTTAATCAGCTTTCTAGGACTATATTTGACACTGATGTCCTTTGTTTTTCTATTAGAGATAACTGCCAATTGTGGCATAATAGACTTGGCCACCCTAATTCAAAAGTCTTGTCCCTTATGTTAAATTCCGGTTTATTAAATAAAACTCCTGGTTTATCTTCTTGTGTGCCTTTTGATTGTGCTACTTGTAAAATGGGAAAGAGTAAAACTCTTCCTTTTCCTATTTCCACTTCACACAGCACTAAATGTTTTGAATTGATTCATAGTGATGTATGGGGAATTGCTCCTGCTCTTTCTCACGCTCACTATAAATATTTTGTGACCTTTATTGATGATTTCAGTCGGTTCACATGGGTTTACTTTCTGCATTCCAAAGCTGATGTTTTTAATGTTTTTAAAAAAAAATTGGCTTATGTTGAGAATCAATTTTCCACCTGCATTAAAATCTTGCGATCTGATTCGGGCGGGGAATATGTGTCCTCTGATTTTCAAAAGTTTTTACAAACCAAAGGCATTATTTCTCAACGCACTTGTCCTTATACTCCACAGCAGAATGGAGTCGCTGAACGGAAGAATAGACATCTCCTTGATGTCACTCGTTCCCTTCTGCTTGAATCATCGGTTCCTACCCGTTTTTGGGTTGAGGCATTGGCTACTGCAGCTCATCTTATCAATCGCATGCCCTCACCCTCTATTGACAATCAGAGCCCATATTACCGATTGTACAAGACATCTCCATCCTATGCTGATCTTCATGTTTTTGGGTCAATTTGCTTTGTACATTTGCCTCCTTCAGAAAGGACCAAACTAACAGCTCAATCAGCTAAGTGTGCTTTTTTAGGATATGCACCCTTCCAGAAAGGGTTCCTTTGCTATGATCCCCACATTCGTCGCATCCGTACCTCTAGGAATGTTGTGTTTTTTGAAAACAAGTATTTTTTTCACCAACATCTTGATCCTCCGGACCCCTCATTAGTTTCCTTACCTGGTTTTTCTGACAACAAATCTATTGTTCGATTCAATCCTGACTTTGTGTATCACAGACGGAACAAAGATGCGCCTACAGGTCCTCCCCCTCTTGATCTTCCTCCGGCATCGGGTCCGCCTCTGGAACTTGGTCCATCTGGCCCTCCTTCATTGCGTCGCTCCACTCGCATTTCAGTCCCGCCAGACCACTATGGGTTCTCTCATACTTCCTTAATGGCCACTTTATCGTCCTCTTGCATCCCGCAATCCTATTCTCAGGCTGTGCGGCACCAATGTTGGAACCAGGCTATGCAAGAAGAATTGGAGGCTTTAGAACAGAATCACACCTGGGATGTTGTCCAGTCTCCTGTGGGTGTCAAACCTATTGGTTGTAAGTGGATTTTTTCTCTCAAGTTAAAATCCGATGGCACATTGGATAGATATAAGGCGCGTCTCGTCGCTCTTGGAAATCGGCAGGAATATGGCATCGATTATAATGAAACGTTTGCTCCTGTCGCCAAAATGACCACGGTTCGCATCATTCTTGCTGTTGCTGTATCTCAGTCTTGGCCTTTATATCAAATGGATGTCAAGAATGCATTTCTTCATGGCGATCTAAAAGAAGATGTTTATATGCGTCTGCCTCAAGGGTACTCATCTGGGAAGGGTATGGTTGCCAAACTCCGTCGCTCCCTCTATGGTCTGAAGCAAGCTCCTCGCGCATGGTTTGAGAAATTTCAAGCTGCTCTTCTCCGATTGGATTTTCATCCGAGCCGGTATGATCCGTCTATGTTCTTACATCATGCTCCATCCGGGATTACTGTGTTACTGGCCTACGTGGATGACATTGTCATTACTGGTTCCAATGCACATATGATTCAGGAAATCCAAGCTTCTCTTAATAAGACATTTCACATGAAGGATCTCGGCCCATTACACTATTTTCTTGGTCTTGAAGTTCATCAATCGACTAAAGGTATAGTTCTCAATCAACACAAATACACGGTTGACCTCATTGACTTGGCTGGCCTTACTGCTTCCGCTCCAGTAGATACGCCAGTCGAACTAAATGTCAAACTCAGTAAAGAGGAGGGTGACCTTCTTCCAGATCCTACAACATATCGCCAGTTAGTTGGTAGCCTGATCTACCTCACGGTCACCCGCCCTGATATCTCCTATGCGGTCAACCTCATGAGTCAGTTCATGACTGCTCCTCGTCATCTTCATATGGCTGCTATTCGCCGCATCATTCGGTATCTTATTCGCACACCTACTCGCGGGTTGTTTTTTCCATCCAACAATCCTCTATCTCTCAGCGCTTATTCCGATGCTGATTGGGCTGGGTGTCCGGATACTCGCAGATCTACCACTGGATGGTGCATGTTTTTGGGTGACAGCCTGATTTCCTGGAAATGCAAGAAACATGAAAAGGTTTCCAAATCTTCTACCGAAGCTGAGTACCGCGCCATGTCTGCTGCGTGCTCCGAAATTCTTTGGCTTCGCGGACTCCTTTCCGACATTGGGTTCCCAGCGGAAGGTGCTACCCCACTCTATGCAGATAATACAAGTGCTATTCGGATTACTGAAAATCCAATTTTTCATGAACGCACTAAGCACATCGAGGTTGATTGTCACTTCATACGTGATGAACTTAAGCGTGGTGTCATTAGTCTTCCGCATGTCTCCACTGAGCTTCAACTTGCTGATATTCTTACTAAAGGCCTTCCACGTCCGCGTCATCAGTTCTTGGTTGCCAAATTGATGCTTGTTGATTCTCCCGCATCAATTTGAGGGGGGGTGTTAATAAAGCCCAAGGCCCATGAGAAGATCCAATTCATATATCACACGTGGATTGATTGGGTTCAATTGTAATTCAACTGTACATATTATTTTAATTAGTTAGTTTCCTTATCTTAGAATAGCAAGTTTCCTTGACTGGTTAGTCTCCTTAACTGGTTAGTTTCCTTATCTTTGAGCCTTGAATAAGGCATGTAATACTTATATATATTGATGAGAGCTCTCCAATAAGACACGGAAATACATTCACAGTATTTATTCAATAACCATGGTTCTCAAGGTTCTGTGTTCATGAAATTGTCAGTATTGAAGGACCAAGAGAAGCACCTTATGGAATACTGTCTAAATTTTAAGGTTTGCTCTCATAATTTCTTAGCAATAGGCTCTCAATCCTGAGACATTGATGAACCCAAGTTTTTGTCTATTCATTTGCTTTGAGTCACCAATGAGTGAGGCCAACTGTAAGTCAACACTTCGGTGTCTTGGGTACGTTGTAGTAGGACTGTGGGAACATTGAATGATCAAGATGGAATCTATCTATATTATCCCCCTGTGCTAATTAATGGATTTGTCATTAGTAAGTGCGCACTCATCTCAATTAAGAGTTAATTGGATGGTACTGATGATCACTATGATTAATTGGGGCTCAAGGATAATAAGATGAGGATCTAAGATTGGAAGGGACAGGTTTAATCCAACTGATCCATGAATATTGATAGAAGGGCCTACTTGTGGTAATTGGAAAGTTTAGGGTCTTCTTTGTAATTTATTCCTAAGACTGGAGTGCAATTGCATTTATATAGTGGTGTTATTTGCAATTAACTATGAGCCCGGATTGCACATGAGATGTGGGGTCACGGTGTCCCAGTTAGAGCCAGCTTTCTATGGAATCCCTAGTGGTCCCCACGCTAGCCCAGGTTCTTAGAAAGATACTAATCCTACTTGAACTCTAAAAGGAAGGAATTAGAAAGTTACTATTTCTATTTGAAGTGAGACTTCTAATAGTTGTGGAAGTGAGACTTATATAATAATTAGGAAGAGAAAGTTACTAATTCTTAATGGAAGTTGGACTTCTATTTTAATTAGTAAGGAAGGTTGCCAAGGCTATAAAAGGGGAACACCCCTTGGACATCCCGCATGCAAATCCACATCCAAGCTCCCTAAGTGCAAGTGTTGCACGAATTTCTCCTCTCTCTTCTAGTTCTCCTCTAGTTCCTTTAGAGCTTCTAGTTGTTTTCTTTAGGAGATCCCACCCATCTCCTTTAGAGAAGAGATCTTATACGGGATATAGCATGGAAGACTAAAAGGTCTTGGAGATCCTAAGTTGCTTACAAAGAAAGAGTTTCTTCATCAAGCAAGTCTTATTCTCCATTAAACCACAACCGAGCTCCAAAGATATAATCTATTTGATTGGATGTTGTGGATTTTCGGTTGCTTGTTTGTTACTGATTTCTATCTTCTAGATAGAGTTTATTGCTGTACATGATTGATGAGATGGAGGGATTGCATCCTGGATGTGGTTTATGGCCTTATGGGTACTTGATCCCCGAATCAAGTGGGTCAAAAAGTTTTTTGAAAACCTATCCACAAGCCCACCTACTTCCATCACACCCCACTCTATGCAGACAATACTAGTTCAATTCGTATTACTGCCAATCCAGTTTTCCACAAACGCACTAAACACATAAGAGATTGATTGCCATTTTATACGCGACGAATTCAAGCGTGATGTGATTAGCCTTCCTCACATCTCTTATGATCTTCAAAATGCCGATATCCTCACAAAGGGGCTTCCGCGACCTCGCCATCAGTTCTTGGTTAGCAAATTGATGCTTGTGGATTCGCCGGTATTAATTTGAGGGGGGGTGTCAAATACAAGATGGCTCAAGCCCATCAGGCTCACTTGTAAGGGTCGACTCAAGTTCAGGCCCAAAATGGTGATATCTAATCATGTTGATTTGGTCAAACAATTGTACAGTTTTCTTCCTTCTTTAAATATTCTTTCATTAGTATTAGATTGTAATTAGATTGATAAGCTGATTTGTAGCCTTTGATAAAGCAACTGTACTCAATATAATGGGAGAGAATCTCCAAAGGAAATACACAATATTACAATCCAAAAGTCTTTTGACTGCATGCTACGATTATTATCAACCCTATGGGGTCCACTTCGTCCAGAAGTGAGCCATGTGGAGGCCATAGAGGTTTATTTCCAAGGTTGTCTGGGACTCCGGATTTGGAAGTTGGGTCTTTTTTCTTTAATTTTTTTTCATTAATTGCAATGTTTGAATAGAAAATAGTAGGGTGGGGGGCTGATGAATTCACATGCATTGCAACCGCAGCCCGGTGTTCAACGGGACTGAATATCTCTATAATTGATAAGAGTTACTACTTAAATAGCCCGTTTTGTACAAACTTACTTTGTTCTCTATTATTTCTTACTTTTCAGTAATTTTTAGAGGCTTTTTAGGAACAGCTGGGGGGAACATATGCTGAGTGTGTGTGTGTGTGGTGGGGGGGAGGGGGGGCGGGGCGGGTTATGGGTTAACAGGACCAAGTTAAAAATTTAACTAAATCAAACAAATTTCCCCAAAAAGGAAATCACAAGTAACAAACACAATCAATGATCACTTAGGTTGAATCACAAGATATAACTTTGATATTGAGCAATAAAGTGATCAAGATCAAGTGAGCAATTCAAAACATATTGCAATGTGATATAACAGTAGTTGGTATGTCAATTCAAGGACACACTAAGCTATAGTACATATAAAGCTACCTAGGCATTCACATACATAAAAGATATGCCAATGAGAAGTAATGAAAAAGGAGATAAACACACCACATTTATAGTGGTTCAGTCAAATAATAGATCGGAATGGAGAAACAAAATTCGTGTAGCCGACTCCAACATAGTTGGGCAAAGGCTTTGATGATGATGGTCGCATGACCTACATCCACTCCCATTATGACCATCCCTTGGTCTACAATATTCACTATTTGAGGTTTTCAAAGAGGCTCACTTCAAACCAACTACAATTAAGATGTTTTGATATGGTGGTTCGATCACTCGGTTCTGCTCTACCAACCTATTTTTTATAGTGGTTCGATCACAAATGTCTAATCCACTTTACAATGTAAATGAATTGAAAATAGAACAAGAATGCTTGCCTCTAGACAACGATGATGCCTTGTGTGTGCTCCTAGATGCTTGGAACTGAAACTCCAAGCTTTAACCTCCTCGCAATGCTCCTTGGTGATGAAGATGCTCCAATGAGTGCTCAACCAAGATATGGGGGAGGTATATGTCTAGGGTGATTTGGTTTGAACTATGTGAGCTTGTGGGATACCCTAGTGAAGAGGAATTCCACTAATCACACTTGTATGAGCTTAACTGCTCTTAGATATACTTATGAGTGGAATTGGATTTTGGGAGCTCTTGTAGAGTGTTACTTAGTAGCTAGATTATGGAGGAAGAGAGTTCTCAAAATCATGGATATTCCAACCATTGGAATGAGCTCAAACATATATAGAGATGCTCTCAACGGCTAGTTTACAGTTAGCTGTGGACTTGTTACGGCTAGCCATGAATCCCTAATGGCTAGTTTGACTGACAGTTAAAGAGGGCTAAACTGTACAATGGTTAGGCCATGGTTAGCTGTAGGAGGATATATGGTTAGTTGTGGGCTGGCCGTAGCTCAAAGTTGCTGAAAAACTCAATTTTGGAAAAGTAACAGTGAGCTGGCCGAAGGGCTTTTACGGTTGGCTTACAGCAACCTCATGGTTAGCCGTACCATGGATTATAGTTAGCCGTAAGCTGACTGTTGTTCAAAATGCTGAAAAAGCAACCAAAAAAGGTCCTTGGACGTCTTACGGTTAGACGTATAGCCGTAAGGCCTGAAAATGATTAACTGATCGACTTAGCCCATTTTACCCTGGTAAGATTTACCTGCTGGTATGATGGTTATAAGGGCCTATCCTTGGTTAATCCTAGGGCCCATAATACTAGAATAGGTTGGCACAAATTGGAGGATATGATTTGATGATCCATGGCATTCCGGGACTTGATTTTTCGGACTTGATGTTGATCTCCCTTGACGAATCTTCTAGAGGCAAGGTCTTAGACACGGAATTGAAAACCCAGAGAAATACAGCTTGACTATGGCACTAACAGAACATCCACTAACTAGTAAACATACTTCACTCAAAAGACTAAGGGTGTGTTTGGTTGGACCCATTTAAAGGGCTTTTTGGGCTTTTGATCATGAAAAACCCCAAAAGCTCAAAAAATTTTGTTTGGTTATTGTAGCTTTATAGTGGCTTAAGGAAAAACATAAGTGGAATAAGTTCTTTGTGGATGAGCAATTGCTGCCTCACTTCGATGTGGGGACATGCTTCTTTGCTTTTGCAGGACGCAGATGGAAATATAGCGGAAACGGATGGACTTTTTTTTAGCGTACATCTCTTTCATCTCTCTTGCAACAACTTTCACACATATACCCATTGCAGAGAACAGGTCTCCCATCTTCATCTCAAGATACAGCCAGATTCTCTCATCTATTTATCCTCTCTTCCATCTCAGACCCACCTTTATTTTCCATCTAATCTTACCACTAAACAAGCCTCTCTCTCTCTTTTTCTCTCTTCACCCTAAAACAACCCATCCTACAATATCCAGCCCATCTACCCATTCAGTCACACCATCCCAAACCAGGCCACATCGTCCCAAATATAGCACCCATTGCCTGCAACCATCCTCATAGATCTAACCACCAGCCTCAGCAAAACTCTCTCCCTCTCATTCACCAAAACAGAGACCCACCTGCAACTCCATGAATCCAACCAACCAAATGGCCCTCCACCTGCATCATATCCGAACCCACACCCATCTGTTACTCTACACGACCCAACCCCATCACTGTAACATCACATTCCAACCTATGATGCCCAGATACGAATATGGGTATGGAGACGATACGGGGATCGGGGATATGACTCTACACTTTTGGAAATCTAGGACACGGATACAGATATAGGTGTCCTAATTTTTCCTTTAGATCATGTTTGAATTAATGAAATTATCATTGTTTATGTTCCTTTCTAACATTGTCTATGTTGAGAAGTAAGAAAATTTAAAGAACTAAATGAAATAATGGACTTGTGAAGTAAGATATGCTAAACTTATACCCTCGAGCTTGAGGGGACTGCTGTTAGTATATGCTATTAGACTTATGGGTCTATTGGATATTCTTGTATCTTCTAATTTTATTGACAGATATAGTTGCCTTTTTTTCTTTTCTTATCTTTTATTTTATTTTTGTAGTCGATATAGCTGTCTTCCACTATTCTGTAATGAGCACATCAATGGATGAGTAGGCATGTATCTCAAAACATACAAGACAGTGAAGACACTTTCATCCCACTCTCTTTTTATTCTCTCCTCAATATTTCTACTAATCATATCTCTATTCTTCATCCATGAAAACTAAAAGTCCCAATTAATACGTGCAGGTTGAACATATGAAATTAAGGTATGGGAATAACCTAGTTAGTCTTTGTGGTAAATAAAGCTACGGGAGCATGCTAGATAGTCTTTGTTGCTTGTAACTCATACAATTTATTAATTCTCATGTATATACAGTTGTGTAGGACAGATCAGGGCTTTTGGGTCTGTATCTAACACCTTCCATTCATATCAACTGCCAACAAGGTATGGTGATAATTAGCAAGTCCACCAATACTCTACAGTTGGCAAGATCTTTCTGTCTGTCACAGTGTCCCGGGTTATACAGCTATTGACAAGAGCTGATGATAAGCCACACAGTACCCACTGCAGTTCTGATGAACAGTTCACCAATGAAACACACCACAGAGTAACCCTGCATATATGGACAGTTTCCATACCTCTGGTTCATAGATATCGGCAATTATAACAGGGTCTATCATCCACTCGTCTTGTCTAGGCCACTTCACACTGAAAAATATACAAAATAGAAATCAGGGAACATGAGCAATTGACAAAACAAAGAAAGAGGAAAAACTTGACAGTCTCAAATAGGTAATTGGTGAGGTGCTAGTGGATGTGACATCGTGACTACACATGGAGACGATGCCATATTTTAATCAACACAATGTTTTATATTCAAACACAAGCCCACGCACGACAGAGGGAGTTTTAAACATTCACTTATTTTTTCAAAAGTCACCTCTATTCCCTTGTTTCTTCCGTCTCCCCCTTCTTTCTCATTCTCTCTCTTCCACAAATAACAAAGTATGACCCTTGTACATATGCATAGCTGCTATACATATACCATGCATTTAAAAATCTTCAAACCAAGTGATGGACCCACGTGTACATGAGAAACAGCCCAAAACTCAAATATCAAGACCATCAAAATTTGAACTGATTGGGTTGTTCACTTTGTATTGTTTATTATTTTTTAATTGTTGACATACATTCCATAGCCAAAATATGGACAAAATTAGAAACGGCCCTCTAGAATGATTTTTCCGTTACTCCCCATCCACAAATTGGACAGTTGATATTAAAGCATGTATGTTAAACAATAACAAGAGACAAATTATTTTCTGAAATAAGAAACGACCGAAAATTTCCAACCAACCTTGTGGAAATTAAAGGTGCATCCAACTTTTCTAGTATGGCTCGACAGATAGGATCATCTGGCATGCGAACACCAACACTTTTCCTTGATGAAAATTTTGTTGTAGTCCCATGCCTTATACACTGCTTCGGCAGTTCTTTACTTGCAGGTAAGATGAAAGTGTACTGTTGTATAGAAATTGTCAGTTATGTATATAATCCTCACCTCCAAAGTTCAATATTTCCATTGCAATTGCATTAAAGAACAAGTGTCCTTACAGGCCCAGGTAAGCAATGCTTAACAGCTCGAAAGATATCCATTTGACCTAGGGCATTGCCACGAGGGAACCCCATAGTGTAGGTATCAATGTCCCGAAATGAGAGGCATAAAATACTGAGGGGCTGCATACACCACACTGAGTCATCAGCAAATCAACTTAGCGATGTTAGACAGAAGATGTCAACCACTTCCATAACTATTCAGTATCAAATACACAACTATAAGGTTCTGCATTGCAGAAAATGTATAGTTTGCTGCTACACCCATTTAAGAACAAGTCAAAGCCTATTGTTTCGGGAAACCATTGGTTCCATGAATTCCATGAGAAACCTGACTGATTGAAATTTGCTCCTTTCTTTTTAAACTGTTTCTGCAGTCTAACATAATAGGATGAACACACTGGGAAATTAGGAGAACCCTCTATCTTCATGGTTCATATGTTAGTAGTCTGAATCAACAAATGATGGGATTATATGTATTGACATGGGCACCTCAGCAAACTACAAAATAGCCGTCACAAGGATTAAGTGCTATTCCAGGAAAAAAAAAGAAGTAAATAGTCATGTCCTACCCATTAGAAAGTTCAATGCTCTTAGCTTACAGTCAAAACATTCTAAATTAGAAAGTAAACAGGAGTATATCTTGCCTTTGAGGTTTCTATGCATTTGATTCTGCAAAAACAAAATCATATGGGATCTCTGTCATAAAATATACATAAGCTTATCAAAATTCATTTACAAACAATTTAACAGAAATAAATGTTCTTCATTAACATAGCATTGTCTTTAATAGTACCTGCGAAGACGTTCAATGGCTGAATGGCTCTTCATATCACAAACAATAGCATACCTGATAACACAAGTAAACGAAATACAGTTTAAAAATAAGAAAACATCTAAAATTAAGGCTAAGAAATCTAGCCATTCCAGAGACCCAATGCTCTGAAAGAAAGACTATGAAATCTCTTTCTACAAGGTAGAAGGAGAAAGTGAGGACTTTCCCTGAAATGTCCAAGCATCACCAAAGAACACAGGCACTCAAATTTTAGTAAATAACAACATTAGTGATTCTGCAAGACACCACAAGACAGGCTAAGCCAGCACAATTGTAATTGCATCTGTGAAACCCAGATAATTCAATATAGGCATGTATCCATATCACATCACATCTAATAATACAAATTTTAAGTGTAAAATCCATGTCCCTGCTGTATCCATGACATGCCCTTGCGCTATTTAGGCATCACAAGGTCAGCATGCAGAATATGACCATTAAGCACAAAAAGAGAAGGCACAAGAGACAAACTGAAGAATCGTATTTGATCATCTCACAACAACGAAGCACTAAAAACACTACTAAGCTATGATACCCAGATACTTCAAAATAGACAATGCATGGTATCATATCGTATCCGATACTTCACCATTTACATGTAAAATCCGTGTCCCTGCCATATCCATGGTGTTGCCCTGCTGTATCCTCCTGTATCAGACATTTCCACTTGTTTTGGTTGCCAATTTGGTAAACAACATGCATTCCCTTATCATAAAAGCATTTCTTCTACTAATGCTCCTTTCGCTTTGGTGCATTCTGATGTTTGGGGACCTGCCTCTCAGCCAACGAAAGGTGGTTCGGTTTATTATGTGTTGTTTATTGATGATTTCACTAGATATACATGGCTGTATTTAATGAAAAACCATTCCGAGTTATACACTATCTATACTGCTTTCTCCACCATGGTTTCCACTCAATTTGACACAAAGATTAAAATATTCAGGTCTGACTCCGGGGGAGAATACATGTCCCACAAATTTCGTTCTTACCTAACCAGTCAAGGGACTCTAGCTCAATTATCCTGTCCTGCCACACCACAACAGAATGGTGTAGCAGAACGGAAACACAAACATATCCTAGAGACTGCTAGATCCTTGATTTATTCCTCACATGTTCCTCTGCAATTCTGGGGGGAAGCAGTCCTTACTGCAATCTATCTGATTAACAGAACGCCATCCTCTGTTTTATCTGGCACATCTCCCTATGAAAAGTTATTTTCCTGTAAACCTGACTTGTCCTATCTCAAAGTTTTTGGCTACACCTGTTTTGTTCTGTTACATGATACTGAGAGAATCAAACTTTCCCCAAAATCCATTGTCTATGTTTTCTTAGGGTATGGCATCGAACAGAAAGGCTATCGATGCTATGATCCTAAAACCAATAGGTTAAGGGTCTCTCGTAATGTCACCTTCTTGGAACATATACCTTTTTATACATTGCCTACGCAATCCCCTTCTCCTGAGCAACCTACAGTCTATCCTCTTGATCCCTTTCCAGACCTGTTTCCCTCCGATACCCCTTCCTCTCCACCCTTGCAGGTATATCATCGTCGGCCCAAACCTCCGTCTATTCCTTCGGAATCTGCAGCCCCACCTCATCCTTCTGATCATGGGCCTATCTCCTCTGCTCCAGATGTACGGGATCCTCCTCCGACTCCAAGGTATCCAGTGCGCACCAGAAACCCTCCCTCTAGATTTGGCTTTGTTTGTACTGATCATTTTTCTCCATCATATAAGTCCTTCCTTGCAGCAATTCATACCTTGGCAGAACCACAATCCTATAAGAAGGCCATTGCTCATCCAAACTGGAGGTCTGCCATCGTCGAAGAACTTGCAGCTCTGCAGAAAACTCAAACATGGGATCTTGTTCCACTTCCCTCCGGGAAACGGGCTATCAGCTGCAAATGGATTTTTAAGATCAAGACCAAATCTGATGGTTCTGTTGATCGTTACAAGGCTTGCTTGGTTGCAAAAGGCTACACTCAAGAATATGGGGTAGATTATGAGGAGACGTTTGCTCCGGTTGCTAAGATGACAACAGTCCGCACTTTTATCTCTGTTGCCGCTGTTAAACATTGGCCCCTCTATCAGCTTGATGTCAAAAATGCATTTTTGAATGGATTTCTTCAAGAAGAAATCTATATGCATCCTCCTCCAGGCGTTGTGCGACCTCCTCATTCTGTGTGTCGTCTCAAACGCGCTTTATATGGACTCAAACAAGCCCCTCGTGCTTGGTTTGAACGGTTTAGCACCAGCATTGGTTTTTCTCAGAGTGCTCATGACTCCGCTCTCTTCACTCGCTATTCGCCATCTAGATGTGTTTTCCTGTTACTCTATGTCGCTGATATGATTATTACTGGCAGTGATGCTCCTGGTATTCTATCCTTGAAGCGTTTTCTTCATCGACAGTTTGAGATGAAAGACTTGGGAACTTTGCGGTACTTTCTGGGCATTGAGGTTGCCTACTCTCCCACAGGATATCTTTTATCTCAAACAAAATACTGTAATGACGTTCTCCAAAGAGCTGGACTCACAGATCTTAAACCTGTCTCCACTCCGATTGAACATAATCTGAACCTCAGAACTACTGATGGAGTTCCAAAGAGCTGGACTCACAGATCTTAAACCTGTCTCCACTCCGATTGAACATAATCTGAACCTCAGAACTACTGATGGAGTTCTACTTTCTGATCCAACTCGTTATCATGAAGTGGTTGGCAGCTTGGTTTATCTTACAATTACCATACCAGATATTGCATTTGCGGTACATGTGGTAAGCCAATTTGTTGCGCAACCAACTCATATTCATTGGGCTGTTGTACTGCGCATACTGCGATACTTACAAGGAAGTTCCAACCGTGCCCTCCTTCTTTCCTCCAGTCAAAATCTTACCCTGCATGGCTATTCTGATTCCGACTGGGCAGGAGATGTCAATGATCGGCGCTCTACAACCGGTTTCTCCATTTTTCTTGGCTCCACTCTTATCTCTTGGAAGAGCAAGAAACAAGAAGTTGTCTCACGATCTTCCACTGAAGCCGAATATCGTGCTGTATCTCACACCACTACTGAAATTATTTGGCTTCGCTGGTTACTTCAGGATTTAGGAATTCTAGTTCCAAAATCTACCCCTCTTTACGGATAGTGAAAGTGCTCGGAAACTGGCAACAAATGATGTCTTCCATGAACGATCCAAACATCTTGAAGTTGATTGTCATTTCATCCGTCAACATGTTCGGAGTGGTACTATAAAGCTCTTTCAAATCTCTTCAGCTGCTCAGATAGCAAATTTTTTCACCAAGAGCCACTCCACGTCTCATTTTTCGGAACTAGTTTCCAAGCTCTCGATGGTCACATTCTCCCATCCAAAGCTTGAGAGGGGGTGTAAATAAATAGACCATCAGGTCAGCTAGACCTAATGGGTCAGCTCGACCCATGTATTGGGTTAGCCCATGTATGAGTAGATAGATACTAGTTTCATTAATTAAGGCTGTAATCATGTAATGAGATCCTCTAATCTAGGCTTCTGTGTATAAATGTAACATTCGTCTGATCAATCAATACAGAAAATCTCTTGCAATTTCTTCTCTCTTTTGTATGCTCTGTAATACTTCTGGCTTGGTTCAAGCATCTTCAACACATTCATGGGTGTTAAGCTTGATGAAAAGATACACAAATAACCATGCCTTGCTGCGTCCAAGATTAACTAGGTTTGCAACCCATTTTCTGGCTATGGAAAGCCTTGTAAAGTTTAGAACGGAGCTCATTCAGATGTTTGCATCAGAAGAATGACTTCGTTCGAAATGGGGACAATAAATTTTGGAAGAAAGTGAAGAAGATATTAAAGGTTTTTGAGCCTTTAGTTAAAGTGTTGCGGCTTGTAGATGGTGATGACAAGCCGACAATGGGCTTTATATATGAAGCAATGGATCCGGCAAAGCAATCCATAATGGAAAATGTTAGATATCACAAAAAATATATAAAGATTATTGATGCCCATTGGAACGATCAGTTGCACCATCCATTGCATGCTGCAGGTAATTAATATATATCTTTGAATTTGATACTTTTTTGTTTACCTAATTAATGTATTTATTATCTTGTTTGCTCATAGTACATTCTACATATTTAAAATGTAGGTTATTTTTTGAATCCCGAATTCTATTACCGCAATGTTGAACTACACACCTAAGCAATAGATACGGACTTGCGGGTAGGATTACGGGAGGTGTTGAAGAAATTGTTAAATCCAGATGATCAAATTGATGCCATACAAGAGGTGAGTGGGTGGTTACTTAAGAGAATTTAATTATGTTGTAGGGGTTTACTGACTTATATCTAATTTTCACATTGTAGATATCTATGTATACACAAAGGAGAGGAACCTTTGCTGACCCTCTTGTGATACGATCGATTGGAAGGATGCCACCTGGTATGACTATGAACAAAAGACAAATCCACATTGTAGATATCTTGTGATACGATCTAATTTTCTTTATTTATTTTTTGCATTTCAGCTGATTGGTGGATGAATTTTGGAGAGAGTGCTCTACATCTAAGGAGTGCGGCTGTTCGCATCCTTAGTCAAACTACAACATCTTCCAACTGTGAAAGAAATTGGAGCACTTTCTCTTTGATCCACACGAAGGTCAGGAATCGGCTTACCATGCAGAAACTCAACAAGCTTGAATATTATCATTACAATCTGAAGTTGAGAAACAGAATTCGGGAGAGAAAGACAAGGGATAGTCCTGATTATTGTCCCATTAATTTGGATCACATATTTAGAGAGGACGATCCCTTACTCCCATGGCTTGCCGAGATAGAGGATCCACTGCTGGATTCAGATCCGGGGTTTCAAGAAACGGTTCAAGAGTTGATAGGTGAGGACATGGGTGAGGCACCTGCAGAAGGTCAGCCACCTCAGGGAGAAGGTACCAGTAGTAGGACTAGGAGGAGTGGGAAAGAACCTGCTTCTGAAAAAGCTAGTTCCACCACAGTCTCTTCAAGTAGCCATAGTGGAGGAGATGGAGGAGGAGACAGTGGAACAGGTGGTACTCGTGAATACTATCAACATGATGAAGACGATGTCATTCCTGTAGAGGAAGTACAGGAGTTACCTCCATCTGGAAGATTTGATCCAAGCCGTGGTTATCAACGGCGCCGAAGAGATTCACCACCTGGGGCTGGAGGTAGTAATGAGCAAGGAAATATGGGTGGAGATTTTGGAGGACAACAAGCGGCATCATGGACTGATTCGTGGAACCCTAGTTACAGTGGACAAGGACCCTCACACTCACAATATTTTGACTATTTTCCACATGGTCAAGTACAACAAGGAGAAGAACGGTTTTCAGCTTCGGGGTCCTACTCATATGGTGACTATGGTGAAACGCAATATGGTAGATATCCACCTCCACCTCCTCTAAGTTCCTATGATGTGGGTGCTGCTACCTTCTTTGGATTTGTGGATCCCAATACTCATCAATATCAAATTCAATATGGTGCCAATAGAAATGATAACACTGATGGGGATGAGGATAACCATAGCCCCTTGAATCTTGATAGACATTCCTTTTGGTGGTGATTAAGGTATTCCTAATTTCCTATTTCTTTCACTAACTCTCTACTCTCTTTGTCATTTCTAAATTGGTGTTGAATGTTGATTGTTGATCACTTCATAGTTCATTCACTTGATTGAATTTGAACCTTAAATGCTGAAGTATTGATATTTGATTGTTCAATGTTCACTAATGAGTAATGACCTAACTCTTGAGTAATGCTACATGGACAAACTTTTTGGCCAGAATTTTGGCCAACCCATATGGTTTCCATTGAATATCATAGTGATATTCAATGGAAACCATATGGGTTGGCCAAAATTCTGGCCAAAAAGTTTGTCCAAGTAGACTTTTTATTTAAGTTAACATGACTAAGAAACATGAATACATGTGAAAAAACTAATCATTACTATTATTTTCTATTTATACAGCGATACAGGACCTCATATATTGAGGGCACCGCTACGCCCCCTTTTCTTCCTTACTTTTGCAAAAGAACCACATTTTCTTTCATTTTACAATTTTCTGGATTTTCTGGAATTTTTTCAGATTTTTTTGGCCAATTTTTAAAATCGCACCGCTACGCCGCTACGTATCGCCCGCTTCGTAGCGGGCCGCCGCTACCGCTATTTTCATCTATGGAGGCGACAACGATGGAGCTGAAGGCGCGGCATGGTGGCAGTGAAGACGAAGGCTGCAGAGTAGGCTGGAGATCCAGGTATGCTTATGTTCTATCTCCTCTTCTAATGTTTCTCCTTCTCTCTGTTTTCTCTTCGGTTTTTTTTTTTTTTTTTTTGTCTGGTTTTGGGGGTCTATGACAGAGAGCGGGAAGGGTTGAGGCGTGGAGGTTGACTAGGTTAGTCGAAGCAAGGGCAGTGGTGGTTAGGGATGTGGTCGGTGTTTGCGGTTGGGTGTAAGATATGGTTGGGTTCGGGATAGGGCTTGAATTCGGTCAAAAGGGATTTGGATGTGGGACAAGGGGAAGGAGGGTGGGTTTGCTGGTTTTAGGTATTTGTGAATGATCTGGGGCTTATAGGGTTTTGAGAGTGGATTAGGGATGGGTCTAGGGTTTGGTGGAGGCTAGCAAGGATAGTGTAGAGGGCTAGGATAGGCATGGGTGGATCGTGGAAGAGGGAAAAGCATGGGGTTCTATGATGGTGTGGGCTGTGATGGTAGGTGGTGAGAATGATGATGATAATGGAGAAGGTAATTGGAGAGATAGGGATAGCAGAGTACCTCAAATTGGCGATCGGAACGGAATGGCGATCAGAGACTGTATCTCCGCTCTGATACCAATTGAAGCAATGCAGGGGAGAAAGAGGATAGCCAACGGGCTATTCCCTAAGTCTAGGTCTCACACCAAAGACTAAGGGGAAGCACGCGATTGAGAAAGCTCAAATTTTCATTAATTTCTGTATATCCCAAGAGAGGGATTACATCCTTTATATAATAGAGTCTCAACATAAACTTAGTAATCAATCTCTACTAACTAAGAAACTCCCTAATTCTAAGAATCTAGGAAAATTAGAAACTACCTAATTATTGTTTAAATCAAAGCAATTAAAGAAATCTACTAAATTTAGAAAATCATCTAGAAAACCAGAAATTGTCGTTTGAAGATTCTGTCACTGTTGGACGTTGTGGGCTTTGGGCCTTCTGGAATATACTTTCAATTAGGGCCCAGTAGTATGGCCTGCATCAGGGATGGTGCATGTATCTTGGCAATGCGCTAATTTCCTGTAAGTGTAAAAAATAAAAGTGTGTTTCTAAATCCTCCATTGAAGCTGAATATTGTGCTATGTCTTCTGCTTGCTCAGAAATTATTTGGCTCCAATTAGGATTTCCACAGGCAAAGCCCACTTCTCTATATGCTGATGATAATAGTTCTATCAAGATAACAGAAAATCCTATATTTCATGAACGTATTAAACATATTGAAGTAGACTGTCATTTCATACGGGATGACTTTGATGATAGTACAATTGATCTTCCACATATTTCAACGGATCTTCAAAATGTAGATATTTTTACCAAGGATTTACCAAGACCTCGTCATCAATTTCTAGTAAGTTGCTGAGGGATTCACCAGCATCAATTTGAAGGGAAGTGGGGGACGCCCGGGGGGGCGGGGGGCGGGGGCCCATAATTCATGGGCCATGCGCCTGTTATAGTAGTTTTTGACACCATTGAAAAAATCTTATAGACAAGTGTACATTCCATTTTAGATAGGCAATTTGATGTAATTTACCCCAATCAAAAGGGATTTGACACCGTTGACAAAATCTTGTCTACAAGTGTACATTCCTTTTTAGATAGGCAATTTAATGTAATTTGCCCCAATTAAAGGGGATTTGTATCACTGTAATCTTTACAATTGTGGCAACTAATTTTATATAAATTGAGAAGGCCATCAAAGGGTAGGCACTCATCTTGGTTAATTCTCTCAAAAACTTATTTCGTTTTCAAAGGGTCTCTTCCCTATAACTCTTGAATCCAATTGAGCAAAGAAAGGCCCATAATATCCTAAATTTTAAACGGGACATTTCCCTTCTAATCTAAATAGTGTATTGCAATTGCACTTGGAAGCCTCTCATGATATCTAGAGTACGTCCTCACAACTATCAAGCTTTAGGCCACATTTGGATACCATCCATGAAAGGGAATCCTCGCCGGTTCTTGGAGCCCCATAAGAGGATTCCGCAACCCACAACACCCCCCCCCACAAAAACAAATAAATAAAATAAACCCCACCCAAAGCTAGGAATTCCTCTTTTCCTCGCATCCACAGAAAGGCGGTACCACAAGTGTTTCAGGCGGTTTAAAGGACTAGTTTTTTCTCTTTTTTTGTTTTTTTGGGCCCCACAATCAAAGATCCGAACCATTCATCCAGTTTAAAATGCCCAAAATGGCAAGGAAGTCAAATATTAGTCATTGGTTCATCACGGATTTTGAGATATTTACAAAAAATTCCAAACCATTAGATTTCCATTTATGGGCTTTTGTGCGGCCCATTTGCATAATCTTAACCATTCATCCTTTTCAAAAGGCCACAAACGGCCAGCAGATGAGTTTTGGCAACTTGATTCACCATGGAATATGGATCATGAGAAACTTGCAAAACACTCCAGATTGTTATCTGTCATAGTGCAAAAAAAAGGGATTTTTGGCAGTCCATTTTTTCAATTTTTCTATTCCTGTGGACCCCAAAATCACAATCCAAACCATTCATCATCCCCAAAAGGCCAAAAACAGTTAGGGTGGTCAAATTTCAGATGTGAATTCAACATGGATTTTGAGATATTTGAGAAAATGTCCTAACTAAAACATGAAGTTTTTTATTCCTGTGGGACCCATTTGCATGATCCAAACTGTTCATCATCTCTAGAAGCCCAAAAATGACCCGGGGTGAAATTTTAGGGCTTGATTCATCACTGACTGAGAAATTTGTGAAAAATGTGTGGTTGTTGGATGTACTATAGTTAGATGGTAGGATTCTAAGGTTTTTGTCAAATGTGGAATGCAATGATTCCTCCCCTTAGAAATCATTATTAAGGATAGCCTAGTTCCAGGGCAACAAAGGAATCATCTATTTTCTAGCAAGGATGGTACCCAAACGTGCCCTTGGAGTTAGAAGAACAAACTAAGTAAAGGGTTGGAAGCAATGACAAATCCTCTTAACACAAAGAAAAACACATGATAACCTACAATAAGGTTAGTTGCTCAGTCACGTCATCAATAGAAAAAGGAACTCTAGTAATAGTAAAAGATCTGAAAATAAATGAAAGTAATCAAAGGAAAAAAATACCAGGCTTGACGTACACGGTGTCTGTAGGAATGACCCCTACTGCCCCATCTTTTAGAAGTGATACAACAGGGTCCAACTTCCAAGTATCTGCTCCAAATGGATCAACCTCGATATAAAGCATTCCATCCCCCTGAAACATATAGCACTCTGTTAAAACTAGAAGCCAGTGTACTTTCATACACATCATCTTAACTTAATTTATTGGTATCCCTCTTTACAAAAAAAAAAAAAAAATTACCGGTATCCCAAAAGCCCAGTCGAGAGATTCTCATACATGCGTCACAGCACATGTGCAAGCAGGCAATCTATCTAATGGCCCGTCAATTTAATTGGTATTGAATTCCTAGGATTTCCAAGCAATGTCTTTCTATCAAGAGATAAAAGCAAAAGGACTTAAATGTGAAGTGCACAAAGGGCCATGAAATAAACTACCCTTTAACAGGAAATGATTACCCACTCATGGCACCAGTAAATTAAATCCTAGGAAAGTGATGGCCCCATCTAAATCTCTACCTTAGACCCTTCACTTGTCACTTATTTAATAGCCCTTCAACAAAACCTCCTTTTGCTATTAATTCCTAGGAATTTAGCTCGAAGTAGGCAACCATAGACTCACGTTCTCCTCAATCTCTGCCTTTAAATTTGATCCCATGCAATTACAACCAGGCCCAAATATCATTTTTTATCAAGGACGCATTTGTCTAATCAGTGTTTAAACTCCTAGGGCTTCTAACCCTTCAATTAAAGGAACTAAAAACTTAAAAATTAAAGATGAAGATCCACAAGAAGTGACAGAGTCCTGATTGATTAAATCGGACTGTCAAGGGCCCAATTAAAACTAACCAGTAAATAGGTATACGGCAGAGAATTGCATTGAAATCCAGAAATTACAAAAATCAACAAGGAACCCAAAACACACAAAGTGACCTTAAGTGTCTTTTCAATCACCTTAGCAATCACATGAACCAAGGGAGCACCAAACGCTGTTTTATTCAATTTCAAAAACTGTCAAACATGAATATTAAAGCAGTCAACTACTGTGGCTTATATGGAGCTCTCCAAAGTCACTCAAAAGTTAAAACCCTACAAAATTGGATTCCTTCCACTCATAAAAGTTTATATCTTAGTTTCCAAATCAAAATAAAACAAAAAATGCTAAGAAAATAGAGAAAACTGGATCTGGATTCTCGTCTGGACGTCCCAAATACACAACGTAGGCTATGGGCCCCACGTGGCCTATCTGAAGATGAAGCAAATCCAATGAACTGAAAGGAAAGCCTTTAGTATAATTCTTTCATGCATTGGATCCTATCTGGTTCACCAAATCATTGCTCCAAGTAGTTGCTCATCCAGAACCTGTTTGTTTTTCAGACATTTCTGAAATTGCAACCAAGTCTCTGTTACTTTTTATTAAATAAGTCCCTGGTATTCACTTTTAAGCCAAATTTCGGACTATATAGGCCCGATTCTTCATCAATTCTTGATTGAACACTGGTGGGCCTTCTTACGATGCTCAATTTGCTCCATGTAGACTTCGGCCAATTCAAAATTGCAATTAAAAACTAACTCTACATCGTTCTCTCCCGGTTGGAAAGAACTCGCCCTCAAATTTGCATCTTCATATTGCAACTATGCTATTTGCATAGTGTGCTGAGAAATCAAGAAATTACAGAAACTAGCAAGGAACCCAAATCAACCACACACTAACCTTAAAGTGTCTTCTCAATCGCCCTAGCAGTAACATGACACCAAGGGAGAGGAAACAAACCCAGCAAAAGCTACTTTATTCAATTTCAAAAATTGTCAAACATGAATATCATAGCAGTCTACTACTGTGCATTATATAGAGCTCTCCAAAGCCACTTAAAACCTTAAAACCCTATTAAATTGGATTCCTACCACACATAGAAGTCTCCATCATAGTTTCCTAATCAAAATCAACTAAAAATTGCTAAGAGAATATAGAATTTTGGAATTGGATTCTCATCTGAATGTCCCAAACACACTGCAAAATAGGCTGTGGGCCCCATGTGGCCCATTCGAAGATGAAGCAAACCCAACAGTCTGAATGGTATAATTCTTTCATAGGTTGGATCCTATTTGGCCCACCAAATCAATGCTCCAAGTTGTTGCTTATCCAAACCCTGTTCTGTGTTTCAGAAATTTTTGAAATTGCAGCTGAGTCCCTGTCTCTTCTTACTTGTCAAAACAGTCCTTGTTATTCACTTTTAAGCTAAATTCCAGACTGTTTGGGCCCCAAATTCTTCATCAATTCTTGATTGAACCCTTGTGGGGCTTCTTACAATACATAATTTGCTCCATGTAAGCTTCGGCCAATTCAAAATTTCAATCAAAAATTAATTCTACATCAAGGAGTCGTCAAATCACCTCCTCTTTGACAGGAAATAGATACGCACCCATCACCCTACTAAATCAAATCCTAAGAAATTAACGGTCCCTTCCACATCTCCTTCTTTGACCCTAACCCTTTAGGGCCCATTTGTTTAAATGTAATAATTGAATACATAGAAATTCATGGTCAAATGTGCTCCAACTAAGGAATATTAAAGAGGAAAAGGGTGAAGGATTTAAGGTGGAGACGTAGATGGTACCCTTAGGGCCCGTTTGCATTGTTTCCATGTTGTTTCTGTTCCTATACCAAGATTAGGTTGTACTGAGAATTGGCTGTGCTGAGAGTGTGCTGGATAGACCTTGTTTGGCAATACTATATCAAATTGTTCTGCTAAGAATATACCATGTAGCACTTGTTTGGTAACAATAAAACCTACAAAATATAAAAATCCAAAACTATATATAATACTTCATAAGGCTCTCACTAATATGCATGAGACCTTCCTCTATGATCATCATCAGCATCAATTCACCATTAGAAAAGAGCTTAAATCCCAAATTCTAAATACCATTTTAGTTGTGTTAAAAATCTAGATTTAAATAATTGGGGTTTTCATCATTTATTTTTAAAAATTACAAATTTCATCTCATTCTATTCAAAATCGAAAGTAAAAAAGTAAGAAAGATGAGAGACACACTTTGCATACGGGAAGGGAATGAGCCAAAATCGTTCCGTTCCCCAACCTAAATAGAGAGATCAATTTCAACCCATTTTCAAATACTGAATGGGGAACTTTTTCTCATTTGCAAATCAACACCAGTAAATCAACCCAAGCCACCACGCCCCACATGTTCTCTGTTTGTCATTCACACCACACCCATAGATCAATCCAACCCATCACACACCACCTGCAGATCAACCAAACCCATCACTCTCCCTGACCTCCAGATCAACCCAACTCAACACACATCCCACCTATAGATCAACCCCATCCAACACGCAACCTACCAGAGAAGATGGGCACACAGAGAGAAAGGCAAAGAGAAGAAAACTAAAGGCAAGAAAATGGGTCGTTGGGCCTGAGGTGGGGATGAGGGGGAGTAGAAAAGGGAAAGGAGAGAACCACGGGGTCTGTTCAGCAGAGAGAGAGAGAGAGAGAGAGAGGGCATTGGCAGAAGGGTCGTTTTGCCTTAGGGAGAGAGAGATGGCCGGCCTGGGTAGTGGGGTTGAGAGAGAGGAAAGGGAAGGAGATAGAGATGGGTCGTTTGGGAAGATGGAAAAGGTAGGAGTGATATGAAAGAGGGAAGGCGGAGACGGTCATATGTGCCAATGAGATGTTTCCAAAAAAAAAATGATAGTAGATTGTTCTGAAAATCTTGTTCCATCGGGCGGGATTTTAAAGATTGTTCCACTAAATCCAAATCTGAAACAATCGATTTATGTCTACCAAACGCAATCCCCACCTTCTTATCCCATGGGAACACGGGAACGTCCCAATGGCGTAATGCCAAACAGGCCCCTGACTATCCTAGGATTAGATTTACTAGGATGAAAGCTGGAAATTTATTTTCCATCTCCGTTTGATTCATTTTCCATCGAGGGGGATGGATATTCACCTTCATTTCTTCAATTTTAACCCACGTTTAGAAATAAAAAATCTTAGGGTGTGTTAGTGCAGCCGTGAGTTGCCGCGGAAAAGAGAGCAGACAAATCCGGGGCCTTTCCTCAACATATTTGGTGCAGCGACGTTTCCTCCCTTCCAAGATTCCCGGCGCATTGTTGCTTCTGGTTTTCCCCTCCAGCGAGCATCCACGTTTCCCACATCCCCAGTCCGAAAGTAAGTGCTGCGGTGCCACGGAGGTTTCCTCTTACACGGCGCTGCACAAACCCTCCAGGTTTCCACTTTCCATTGCAAGAAAAACTGGTCTTAATGATTAAATTGTGTAAAGAGGGTACCATCAGAAAAACAGGTTTTCCCCTTCTTTCTTTTTCCTCTTCTTTGATCTCTTGTTTGGTGCACATGAGAGAGTAGAGAAAGCAACTGCACATACATGACACGGCGCTATCCTTCTTCTTAAAAGGGGATTTTACCAAAAGCATCCTCAAATATCCCTAGACTTCTAAAAGCATCCTCAAATACATGTAATGCCCAAAATCATCTTATACAGTATACTTGGTTTTTTCCGAAAATATTTCCCCTGAACCCCTTTCTCGCGACATCTAGACTCGACCGCATTCACGCATTGAAGTATTTCGAGAATTGTTATTTTTGTTTCAATTCTCAATATATTCAAGACATCATAAGTAGTTAACATTTATTCTAAAGCAATAAACGTCGAAGAAAAACATCACCAACTTTGAAGGTAATTCTCTCCATGAATAGGGAATGGAGCATAGCACAAGTATTTTAGATTTTTTTATTTATTTTTTTTTTGTAAAATTGAAAACGTTCAGAATTTTTTTTAGCAAAATCTCCACAAATCGTAGTAAGAGAATGCTCGCGGTGACTATATTCATTAATGAAGAAACTCATAATAGAATGGCTGAACTCATATATCTACAGAAATCATTCCTTCATATTCAGCATTGTTAGTCAATCTAAATACACCTCCATGTATCATATTTTTGTTAACTTTAACTATTGAACTGTTCAGTCTCTTTTCGACATCGGAAGTTGTTTTTTAACATCGCAACTTAATCATGTTAATGTTCAATTCATACCCGAGCTTGCAAATGAGGTTGGACACATATATAGACATAAAATCCTGAGCTTGCGAGTGTTATGTCACAAACTCATGAGTTCACTCGTGAGTGCCATGTCTCAAGGCAAACTTGAGAGAGATAAAGTGAAGTGCAATTTGGTCTAGAAAATAAACGAAGTCTGTTGTATAAGATGGGTTTGAGCATTACATGTAAGTATTTGAGGCTGCTTTTGGAGGTATAGGAATATTTGAGGATGCTTTTGGTTATAAAAAAAAAAAAAACCCATCTTAAAATAAATGGAAAAGTGGTTTCCACTTGGAAAAACAGGTGACGTGACAACCGCCAATGGATTCTAGAATCATACATGAAAAATTGAACCCTAAAATACTCTAAAGTCCAAAACCACCCCTCGCCTGCCTGAAAAGGAATACCTATGAATTCAAAATGATGCAGTGCAGTGCAGTGCAGTGCGGGCAAAAAAGGGGCCTAAATATCTGTTTTAGATGAATGAATGTTCTTTTCGCACAAACAGCTTGCAGAAGAGTAATGGAATTTTCCTCATTCTCTTTCTCGATATGAAAGAGAGAGAGAGAAATGAATACCTTGGAGAAACGAGGAGGCGATGAGTATTTGAGGCGCTTAGGGCTACGCTTTGCTGCTGATATAGAGATGAACAGGCGTTGCTGCCGCTGAGTCGGATCGGAGCGAGAGGCCGAGAGGCGACCGAGTTGAGGAAAACGGAAATATGCGACAGACGTTCGAAAAGAGAGGGATTGAGATGGCGAGGCAATTCCACAAACGATCGCCGGCTCCATTGCCATTACCAACGCATCGAGAGAGAGAGAGAGAACTGTAAGATTTTAGCTAAGCTTTTGAGGGAGAGGGGTGCACTGCAGTGTCTTGCTGTAGGAGTCTGAAGCAGTGATTGAAAAAGAACGGAATTTACCACGGGTGATTCTGAAATCTGAACACACCATGGCATTCGCTGTAATCACCCACATTTTAATTTGAGAGCTGCTATCTGCACTGTGGGATTTGCTCTCCACACGTTGCATCTCTTTACACAGTGATCTTTAGTAAAAATATTCCATCTTTTTTCTCTCTACACCCTGCAATTTCCCTAAAACGCCCATTTACTGATTTCATCTTTTTCTCCCTGCATTTCTCTTTACGCACTGCATTTCATCGTCTTCTTCCCTCCCATTTCTAAATCGACAAGATCTCGATGAGGCACTGACATTTCTACATTTTTTATATCAACGATTTCGCTGCATCTTCTCAAACCTGTCTCCGTGCTCTCCATATGCTTTCTTCTTCAAAGTGCATTATTGAATCGTTACCTTTCCAATGTCGGTGAGTGATTACGATTCCTTTTTATTGCTCAAAAATGCTTGTAGTGTTCTTTTAAGATCAAGTATTTGATTTAATCAGAGTTTTTTTCTCCCTCATTCGGTGAAATCTCCCCCATTTCCAGCCATTGCCGTCGTCTCTTTGGTTGAGTTTGACGGCTCTGTTCGGCACTGTGTGTCCGAAAATATTTTATAGTGTCGGACCTTTGGCTCTGATCAAAGAGACTATTCACGGCATCATAAGTCCGAAGGTTTATTTTTTTAACGACACTACGTGACCGAAAGAATTGCATGTCTACGGTGAGGTAGTGCCAAGACTACATTCTCCACACGGAAAATCAGGACCGAACAATGTTTTTTGGCTGTGAGTCAGTGCTGAACAGTGAAAATGTCTAATTTCCTGTACTGATTTAGGACTGGTTTTCTTTTGTTTTTTTCAGATATGGATGTGCCCAGTACCTCTAGGACCTCTAGGATTCGACCCACAGCGTTGAACAGGAGACTCCGTCAGAGGTTTGTTGCTGATGAGGTTGAGGAAGATATAGAAGTAGTTGAAGAACACCCCGAAGCCCAAGAGCAAACAGACGTCCACGAAGAGGCAGAAGAAGTATGTCAACAAACTTTAACTGATGCTCATGATAGGACTAGAGAAATTCCCAAGGGGTCTATAAGTTTGAGCCTGGTACCCAATTTCCGGATGCATATTACTGCAAGTATTTGGCAGCAGCAGGTTTGTGAATAATCTTGGTAAATGTGTTTTAAATATTTATTACCTTCACTAATTTGTTTTTTATTTAGTTTTGCAGGAGAGATCGCCACTTAAATGCATAAGCCATGGCCAAAAAATCAGTGAATGGGCATGGAATTCAGAAGGAAGGCATAATACTGTTTTTAGTCATCTCATTGGTCGTTCAAGGTTGGCTCCATTGGTGGCGACATCTTATCATTCCATCAATAAGAACATGGTGTCAGCCTTTGTGGAAAGATGGCAGCCTGAGACAAACACATTTCACATGCCTTTCAATGAAATGACGATTACCCTTGATGACGTGAGCACCATTCTAGGGATCCCGGTCACTGGGAAATCTGTATCAATGGAGCAACTGTCATTTGAGCGATCAAAGACACTTGTAGAGCATGGTCTTGGAGTCACAGCCCAGCAGGCACATGAAGAGTTAGTAGGTGTGCGGGGGCTCGTCAGTTAGACTGGAGTGGCTCAGGGACCTATATGGAGAGGTGACCGATGCGGATCCAGAAGAGCACATTAGGCATGCCGCTAGAGCATATATATTGTATATCTTGGGTTGTACACTCTTCATAGACAAGAGTGGCACGAGGGTCCCAGTGCTCTATCTAAGGCTGTTAATGAACTTTGATGAGGCACGCACAGATGCTTGGGGAGCTGCTGCGCTTGTGTACCTATACCGACAGTTGGGGTTTGCTACTCGGAGTGGAGTGAGACAGATTGCTGAATATCTGACTCTATTAGAGGCATGGATTTACGAGCATTTCCCCAGGTGTAGACCTCACCCAAACCGCACATACACAAAAAATTTACCGTAGGTGCATCGCTGGGTGCCACGAAGAAAGTTTGGGGACCAAATGTCCAACCTGTAGTCACTACGAGAGGCACTTGACGATCTTGGTGCCCATAAGTAAGGTCTTATAAGTTATAAATAAAAATTTTGAGTAAATGAGTACAGTACAATTTAACTAATGCATTTGTTGATTAATGTTGCAGGTGGTGTGGGACCCCTACCGAGAGCACAGGGCAGATCACCCCTTTCACAAGGTTGCTTATTATACTGGCTGTCTTAAGTGCATGGACATCGATGAACCATATCATCCTGATCGGATGCTTAGGCAGTTTGGTAGGGTCCAACGCATTCCCCCCACTCCACTAGCTCCACAGCGAGCCACTAGGGGTGCCACCGTAAATCGGTATCGGATTGCTTACAATTACTTGGATCAAATATGGGAGAGTTGGCATAACACCTCCTGCCTCCGATGGAGCATGGCGTGCCTGCAGCGCACCCATGGGACTGTGCACCCAATTATTATTTGGAATGGTTCCTTCGAGTGTCGCACCCAATCATTCAGAACCCTGCACATCGCTCCATGTTTAAACCTCGTGTTCAAGATTCTCAGAGCAGCTCTTCTATAGACCCACGTTTGGTATGATGCTTGACAACTAAACTATTATATTATGCATAACCAACTGAACAAACTGACTAATTTGTGCATTATGTGATCAATTAACAGTGCATCGTGAATGCCCCAAGTATTATTCAGCCGATTCTAAGGAGAGGGCATAGTCTGAGTGTCCGAGATCCTGATGCCTTGTACGAGGCCCTAGAGGACGTCAACAGGGTCTTAGATGGAGCCAATTCGGAAGATCTTGTTCATAGACCGCCATGGAGCGAGACACGCACTTACAACCGCAGGGGGAGACATGGGGTCTAGGATGTGGACTTAGCATTTGGTCTATATTTTTTTGTGGTTCTGGTTGAAGTTTTCTTTTGAAAGATTGTAAACTGAGTTTATGCAATTTTTTGGGTACCAAAGATGGGACATGTAAAACTTTTGACATACATTGGCATCTTTATGGATATCTTTTTTATATTGCAGTTTGTATTGATGTAAAATGATCGTATCTTTTTATTTGCATGGCATTTAGATGAAATGGATGATATAGTTTTGTCAACTGGTATGAACAAAGTTGTCAATGTTGGTGCCAGACATTGATGACCTTGTGTTCGGCGTATCAGGGCCGACACCATAGAAATTGCTCGGCATCTTAGGGTCGTGTAAACTGTTAGTTCTCGGTTATACAAGGCCGTGAAAAATGCTATTTATCGGTTATACATGGCCGTGCAAAATGTTATTTTTCGGGTATACAGGGCCATGCAAACTGTTATTTTCCGGAATATCAGAACCGTTCAGTTTAAACTGTCATCCGCAGTTTGCAACTACAACTTAAGTGATGTGCCATGCACCATGAAGATATGGAATGTTCTTTTATTAAAAAAAATGGTGGAAAAAGTTACAACAAGGCTTAATTTCATTGAGTTCTTAAAAATTTGGATCCTTGTACATCCTTATAAAATATAACAATCATTCTAGATCGATGGTTTCACATGTGGCAACTGATGGACTGATAATTTCTCTAAAATGTTGGATCCGAGATTGATAAGCTGTAATCCAACCATCTGCAGAAGCGTGATGGTGACGAATTCAATTAGTGGCAATGGGTGGAATTGGATGACCTTGTACTAGGAAAACCTACACATAACAAGGAGTTCAAGTGAGTCACGACATTTTAGGCAAAATAAGATAGGTGAATCTACTATTATCATCTGAACAAAGTGGTTCTAATTGACAAAACCGATTGCGATCTCTCACCTGGCAACAGTAGGAATAGGCACCGATCGAAGAGGAAGAAAAGTCAGGCATTGCTCAATTGACAGGTGGTATAGGACAGCGTTATAGTGCGCTGCAATTAGATTTCCCATGTCCGGCATCGTCATCCACCGATCATATGGAGGGCAATCCCCTTGGTACGATATGATCTGAAGAAGTTCATCAACCCTTTGGTGTGATCCATATAATTGTCTGTAGTGTTCTGCATGAGTCACAAACTCTTTAGAAATATCTTTCCGTACCTGTTGCCACGAATCCTCACCAAGTCCCATCAACTCTGCAATGGCTCTAAAGCCACAATTGTCATCCGCATTGACATCTTTTACATGATGAATATAAGGCATTAAACCAGTTGGGAGTGTGTTAATATAAGAATCTAGCTTCAAATTTCAGGTGCGACTGACCTTTTGCTTAGGCATCAGCCTCTTCACGGGAACCAAGGAGGCCCCACTACTGACAATAGTCTCTTCAATTTTCAAGACAGGAGAGTAACTACCCTGAGCGGATTCGACATATTCAAAGGAAAAGGGTTCATGTTTAGTAGAATTATGTAATTTCAATTTGGGGCGCCCCCTACATTTAGTTTTCGAATCTAGCTCGATCAATGAGGTCGTATCAGGCTTTGCTAGCTCCCTAAGCTTATCCAAGATCTGTAACTTCTTTCTCGAATCATAGCTCCTGAATTGTTCGACGATTAAATCTATCTCTGGAATGCAATCCAAATTGACACTAGAGTTCTAGGCAGAAACGATAGGTAGCAAGTCAAGCTTGCGCCAATGCATATGCGTGCAATCTAGAGGAATAGGGCGCCCAGCACTTATGTATTCTGCAATCTCATGAGCACAATGTAGACCATGTGTGTGTCGAAGTACACAGCCATAAGCATCTCTATCAATACCAACTGATAAGGCTCGTTTCTTCTTGGCCAAGATTTTCTCTAATGCACTTATAGAAATATTCCTACGAAGTTCTTTGAATTCGGAAGGCTTGAAATTGTGTTGCACAACCGTCTTACTTTTTTCAAATGATGCTTTTATATCTGTATGTTGCAGCAGCAATAGGTTATGAATCTTCATCCAAGAGTCTTCAAAAGTCCCCTGGCTTGATCCAAGTTGCTGCTTCAGCTGTGCATTTGAACTCTCCACCCCGTTTGTAGTACTGTTATCAAAATGCATGACCTTGTCCGTCCAGGCAGCCACAAATCTGTCCTTGTACGCATCTAACAAAGATGCTCTAACATACTGAAGTGCTGCCGGATAGGTGATGAACTCCTTTACAAATAAGTTGAATTGCATATTGTAATGTTCCTCTGTCGATGAGGAGACCAACATGTTCCAGCTCATTATAAACCAGTCTCACTTTTCCTTCGTCTCAAACAACTTCTTGCATTTAGCCAAGATATTTATGTTGATATGCCATATGCATAAAAGATGTTTGGCACCGGGGAAAATCAATAGATATGGCGTTCATTAAAGCCATCCCTCTGTCAGTGATGATAACACTAGGAAGAACACCATCGCCAATAACTTTGCACAAAACACCCAATGCCCATGAGTAGCAGTCTTCACGTTCATTCTGGAGATATACAATGCATACCGAAAAAGTCTTCTCTGTGAATGTAACCCCAACAATCTCCAATAAGGGCATTTGATACCGATTGGTCTTGTAGGTGCAGTCCATTATCAACACATGAGGAAATGCACGCAAGATGTCTACGCTAGTAGGGTGTGTGAAGAACAAGTTAATGACAGTATCTGTTGCAGGACAATTCCTATGCCACTCAATGTAGTTATGCTCCGCCAATAATTTCAACAGTTGCTGCATCTGACTCCGTCCAGCCCTTTCCACAACTTTATGCCTTTGACATGCATTGTAAATAGTCTTCATTGTGCTTACATTTAACTCATTTTTATGTTTCAGTGTCACCAAGATATCCTTTGGCCGAACCATATTCTTGGACATGTCTACCATCAATGAAGTTTCCTCCTTTGTTAATCTCCCTGCAAATGAGTGCCCTTCTAGAAAGTTTGCAGCTGGATGATTATGCACACCACACACTACATGCAACATTCATTCCTCATTTGAGCCAACCACTTTGCCTTGTAACGTGAATGGGCATCAACATTTTTTCGAACCAATCTGCTTCAATTTCTTCCCAACGGTCCTATCTTTAGTTATCTTCGTGTCTCTATAAGACTCACTCCTCTCGCACCCAAGGGCCAGCCTTGGTTTTTTATTTTTCTTGTTGGGCGCTGCTGATGTCTTAATCACAACAATAAAATCATTTCTCCTCCCAACCTTACGAGCCCAATTAATTAGGGCTTCTCGGCTAGTGAATATCTGCACATAACCAAACAAAATTATATTAAACCAAGTGACTTCATCAATTTAAATATTGAATGATTCATCTAGATTAATTACCTCTTGAGTGATAAACTCATTACTATAGTCGACCACACATTCCGAGCCAACCTT
This sequence comes from Cinnamomum chago, assembly GCA_038049695.1. Lineage (NCBI taxonomy): Eukaryota > Viridiplantae > Streptophyta > Magnoliopsida > Laurales > Lauraceae > Cinnamomum > Cinnamomum chago. The sequence continues at coordinate 38,854,091 of CP142453.1, read as the reverse complement.
GCTGCATTCAGTAGGCGCATGAAACTACTATGGAACCAATTTTGTTAGAGTATGTAAATGACACAACTTCACAACTCTGAATATCTGGATAGAATTAAATTGTTCGTACCTAAATCATTGCACATTGTCCTTATTTTCGATCTTACATGTCCGCACAGTTTGCTTATTTTCTGTCAGTCATTTCCGCAGATTTTTATTCTTCTCGGCACTGTAGTGCCGTTCAATTGTGAAATATTCGGTACTAACATGTCGCGTAAAGGACATTCAGTCGGACATGCAGGGCCAAACAATTCGTTTCTGACCATATCATAAGTCTTAATGAATATGCTTACCTCGACACTGCTCGAATGATCGGGAGCCATCATCTGCTTGCCCTTTCGCTCGTCCATTGCTTAAGAATGCTAGCAAAGCTGGTATCAACTTTGAATGAAATCAAGATTAAAATCAAGAGAATGAGGTGGGGCTTTAAACCGGGAGAGAAGAAGATGAAAGAGGGGGGAAGTAGAGAGAAGTCGATGCAGGAAGTAGAAACCTTGTCTAATTGATGCAGTCTTCACGTTCATTTAAACTGAAAAGGAGGGAAGCAAATAGAGAGGAGTGATGAATACACGAAGATTGTAAACTGAGGAACCCTTCTCATATTATGATTTGGAGGGAAAACGCAGTGTGTAGATCACAATAGAACCCTTCTCATATCAAATCAAGTAGACTCTGGGAGGGGTGAAGTTCAATCATTTTGGTAAATTTACAAGTGGGCATTTTAGTCTCAATTTATTGCAGTGTGTGGAGAGCAAATCCCAGTGTGCAAGTAGCAGCACTCTTTTTATTTTTTTTTAATTACCAAAATGCCCTTAGGTGAAATGACGAAATCACCCTTCACCATCAACCTCCTCTCTCCTCTTCCTTTGTTTCTCCTGCAGTGTTTCTTGCCCTCGTCTCTACTTATCTCCCCTTTTTCTTCTTCATCTTATTCTTCTTCTTATTGTTCATTATCCCTTTTATCCACTGTTTCGACACTATTCCTCTGCACTCATTTATCTTCATCTCCTTCCTCATCATCTTCTCTAACTCTTAAAAACTACCCTCTAGTCTCCTCCATTTGTTTAAAGATATTGGAGGTATCCATCTCCCTACACCACCACATTGTCTATTGGAAGTAAGCATTTTCAATATGGACAAGCAACTGACGATCTACCAAGAGGAGGTATACATCTTGACTTCGTTTCCCGCCGTTTAATTAATGTTTTCGCGCGTCATGCTCAGTATTCCAGAGCCGTGCAAATGAATATTGCACGGCAAAATACCATCAAACATATTAAATTTGCACGGAATAATCATGCTGTGCAGAAATTTATTACACAGCAATAGTAAACCGAACATATTTCACAAGGACAGCATACAGTCTCGTGCATTGATGTACTAAGATTTAGCAATCATATTTTCAGGAGATTCAGTCAACCGGTGCTAGTGAGTGCTCTTTGGATTTTACTAATGTCTTCACCACTAACACGATATTCAGAAGCCGAGAGGACCTAATCCAATGGACAAGGGAAGTTGGAAAGAAACATGGCTTTGTAATTGTAATCAAAACTTCAGTTGCTGGTGGAGATGGTAGGAAGTTGAGAATAGTTTTATATTGTGAGAAAGTGGAAGTTATAACCATCGAAGGTCTCCCAAAAGAGAAATCCTAATAAGGCAACGGGAACGAAGAAGTGTAGTTGCCCTTTTGCTTTGAAGGGCCGAAAGTTGGCAAATGACGATGATTGGATGTTAACAATGGTTTGTGGGGTGCACAATCATCCAAACGCACAACATCTCGATGGGCACTCGTTTGCTAAGGGGCTTTGTAGGGAAGAAATCAATGTTTTGATTGATATGTCAAAGAGTTTGGTGAAGCCGATGAACATCCTTTGAACATTGCAGGAAATGGACGTGCACAACACCACTACGATAAAGAATATCTACAATGGTTGTCAGAAGTGGAGGGTGACTGAGTTGGCTGGTCGATCACAGATGCAGCAACTCATGATGCAGTTGGAGCAGAACAATTGCATTGAGTATCACACTAGTAACGACGCTACAAATGCTATGATGGACCTATTCTGGGCACATCCATCATCTATTCAGTTGTTTCATGCATTTCCAGAAGTTTTGATAATGGATTTCATAAACAAGACTAATAGATATCAACTTCCCTTGCTTGAGATTGTTGGTGTCACATCTACTCAACTGACTTTCTCCGTTGCTTTTGTGTACCTTCAATCAGAGAGGGAGTCCAATTACAGATTGGCTTTGGAGAGGCTTAAGGAATTAATGGATGGATGCATTATGCCTCGTGTGATTGTCAACGACGGAGAGTTAGCACTAATCAATGCAATAAACGTTGTTTTTCCGAATGTAGCAAACTTATTATGCATGTGGCATATTTCTAAGAACATCTTGACAAATTGTAAGAAGTATTTTGAGACCAACGACAGATGGGATGTGTTTATCTCTTGTTGGTAGTCTCTCCTACTGAAAATGACTACATTCAAGTTCTAATTGCATTGGACCGAAATTTCTGTGGGTATCCACAAGCTGTTGATTATGTGAAGATCTCGTGGTTGAATAACCACAAGGAACAATTTGTGGTTGCTTGGACGGATCGACATATGCACTTTGGGAACGTGACTACAAACAGAGCTGAGAGCGCACATACAAAATTGAAGAGACACATTGGCACATTGAACTGCAGCTTTGATGCGTCCTGGCAGGTTATCCATACATTGCTCGAATTGCTCTTTACAGAGATAAAGACTTCTTTTGAAAAAACATGAACACCGTGCAACATAAGTTCAAACCGGTACTGTTTCGTGAGTTGAGAGGATTTATATCAAGGAATGTTATGGATATAGTTCTGAATGAGTCGATAAGAGCTGGTGATATTGGTCCAGATTCGGCGGCATGTGGGTGTGTAATTCGATGGACTCATGGGTTACCATTTGCACACGAAATTGCCGAATACATAAGGGAAGGCACTCAAATACCACTGAGTTGTGTCCATCAGTACTGGAGGAAGCTCAATTTAGACTCCACTAAGGTGATGAAGCCCTCGAGTTGACCACAACTTCCGAGTTCAAGTTGATCAACAGGAAATTTCAGAGTACCGATCAGGCTAGTAAAATACAAATATTGAAAAAACTCAGAGAATTGGGGAGTCCTTCATCTACTTCTCTTATTGAGCTAGATGTTAAATTGAATACTCGGGGTCATTCATCCTCGAAAAAGAAAAAGTTGGATCGGTCTACACATCGGGAGCCATCTGCTTTCGAGTATGCACTCTTGAGGGAAGATAGAGTTCCAGCTAAATCCAACAGTCTAGATGTAACGAAGAAGAAGGAGAAACTGAGTGTTCATCACACTCGATCATGCACATTAGAGCATTTGCTTCCTAAGTCTTTAGGACCCTATATCGAGACTATTAAGGATGTTGAAGCCGATGGTAACTGTGGATTTAGAGCCATAGCTGGTCTTCATGGCATGGGCGGGGATAATTGGATGCATATTAGACTGGATTTGAGCAATGAACTGCAGAGGTATCAGAATTATTATTCATTGGTATATGGAGGAGAGGATAAGGTTGGGGAGCTGTATTATGCCTTAGCGTACTATGATAGCAATCATTCATTTGATTGTTGGATGATAATGCCGGACATGGGTCACCTGATATCTTCATATTATAACGTTGTATTGGTCCACCTTTTTGTGCAGCAGTGCCTTACTTTCCTGCCTTTTAGATCATCCCCGATTCCACCTTGCTCTCACAAAGTTATCGTGATTGGTTTCGTCAATGGATACCATTTTGTGCAGGTCTTAATGACACCCGGGGCTCCCATGCCTCCCATTGCTACAAATTGGCATAGACACCACCACCCTAATGCAGACGAATGACAACTATCATATACTCAAAGCATCGAGCAATTCAAAGAAATAATTGGAGACAGTGTCGCAACACAAGAGTCGGTTAATCTTGACAGTGATTAAATTCTTGTACTTTCAACTTGATGTAAACAAATTTAATACTTGTTGTTGAAACAGAAGTAAACTTTTATGTTATTATGTTGTGTGTTTATTCTTTAAGACCCCTGCTCAGTTGCATACTGCACGGCAAACAGGCACCAATCAAAATGTATTGCACATCAAACAAGTACCGTGCAAAACAATTCTGCACAACCAATAGTTGCAGAGCATTATGAATCTGCTCAACACCTGTTGGCGGTGCATAATGTATCTGCATTGTACTTGTTGGCCAAGCAGAATGGATATACGCGGAATGTTATGGCTGTGCAAGACTGTTAAGGTTGGTGGACATGTCTCCCATTTTGAAAGAACTAGTAGGTGTTCATCAAAAAAATAAAGATATCAACCATTTCATATAAGAAGTTAAAAATCATAGAAGTTCATACACAAGGACAAAAATTTTCAATTGCCACATTAAAGTTTGTAATACATATAAATTCTCGAAATACACATGTACCAAAGAAAAAGATAGTGTGACCAATCCTTCATGAAATTTCTTATACATCTCATCGAAACAATAGCGTGACCAGTCCTTCATGAAATTCTCCTATCATCACTGCTACGCACGTCGACGGTAGGTCACCGGCAAGCCATCCAGATTGTCGAGGGTAGTCTGCAATACCCGATAATAGAAATCAGCTGGCTCCTCCGTTCGCGCAAGCGTGGTATGAATATGGTCCTTCACTCGAAGAATCTATAAAAGAAACAATACAATGTGTCAAAGATAGTTTGAAAGAATAAATGCATCAATGTTTAGAATACGATAGTTAAAAATGCCCTTACCGTTCTTGGAGTCGGGTTATCTCTACTCTCATTGGGGTCATAGTGGGAATGGCAGGTGGGGTTCTGTATACGAGGGTGTGATATCCTCAAGGTAGTCCAGGGAACACTCCCATGCATGCTGTGCCCGATGGCTGCGATGCGCCAAAGATAATACACGGTGCTCCCAGGTAACCTAGTACTGGTCGAGAACATATAGGAGACCTTATATTTACCAGCAATAGTTCCCCGAGTTACACGGATGAGGGTGAGCGGTGCGGGTGAGATGGTCTGTATGTAGCCAAACTGTCGAAGAATCCTGTATGGGTGGTAGGGTTCAATGACATCTAGGGCGCTCAAGCAACCACAGAAGAAGGATATCTGTTGTAATAGATGCTGAGCCCTGACACTAGCATACGGATCCTAACTAACCTGTCGCATGTAAATGAAACAAGTCATTAATATAATAAAACATGTTAGTTGGCAAAAAACATAATATATATGTCAAGAACGTAAATTATATGTCAAGGACTCTACTGTAATGGGTGCTCACCTCGCTCGGGTGTAGGGCATCCAACGTCTCCCGCAGCAGCTGTATGTTTTCTCTCGCATTTCTGGAATCCTGACCAGGATTCCAGCGGCTTGTGAGAGGCATCCTTGCAGTGTATCCCCATTGTGTAGGAGGACGGGCGAATGGAAAGTGCTCGTACACCCAGGACTGCAAATGACAATTTATTAATTATACAATCTAAAAGATCAATTATGATGGAACATGTATATGTATATATAAAATGTATTGGTCTTACCGTGAGCAGTGTCAGATATCCAGCAATCTGTCGCACATCTGCCCTCGTCGCGGTCCCCAACTGGGGATACAGATACACTAGTGCGGCAGCCCCCCATGCATAATGACGGACCCGTGGCAGGTCCATCAGCAAAGATAGGTAGTAGACTGGAACTCGAGTGACAGACTTATCAGTGAATAGTGTGCAGCCTAACAAATAAAAAAGATAGCCTCTGGCTGCACACTCTACCTCCTCAACCGACCCAGTCATTATTTGGGTCATGACCCTGTTTTTTTTCATCCAGTCATGACCCAGTCATTATCTCACCTTTGATTTCTTTATGGTGTAAATGTCCCTTCCAGCTGCTGATAGGAGCCCTACTCTTATTAGTTTGTCTATGATTTCTGAAAATCAGTCAAACAGAATAATCAAGATGAGATATGCCCAAAAAAAATATTTGTATAACATACCTCTCAGATTACCAGAAATGCACCAGCACTCAGGCTTCTGAGAAGTATATTTAATTATTTAAAATATTCAGATTTCCAATTCTTAAATAGAAGTGAAGAAGTTGGTATTTCCTCCATTTTGGTTGGCAATAAGATCCATTCAGTGCAGTAATCTCAAAGTAATTTTGTCCATTACTTTCGGTTAATTCATGCAGAACATATAACTAATTAAATGAATTGGTAGTCATACACAGATTTAAATTAGAGATTAAGATAACATACAGTAAAAGATTGAATTTCAAACCAATTTAGGAGATAATAATTTTTACCATTGAAATCTCAGGGAAGTTGGACAGAATATCACTGAGATTAATGGTGTCTGTATGCCTACAAGCAATCCAGTCACGCACTCTGGCCAAATTTTCTTCATCCTGCTCAGGGTCCTGTGTTTCATCTGCAACCAAAAGCTTCATGTCAAAATAACCTTTATAGAGAATGATACATATCAGATCAAGCAGTAAACAGAGCAGATTTCATTAGCAATCAATCAAACCTTGGCCTAGAACATGGACTGGTCATGGACCAAGTTAGACCGGCGCTGAAGCTTGCCAGAGCCTAGCATGTTCAGTTTCTGGACATAAGATTCAGGCCTAGATTCACACACAGAACAGGGCTATTCCTGGTTCTCAAAATTCAGAAAAGATACAGACTTCTGGATTTTAACATGAACAGATATTAAAAATTTTAACAAAATGTTCAAAACCACTAATAATTTCAGTCATGAAACCAGATATTAAATTTCAGGGCTTATTTGTATATACAAGAAATTAAGCTCTCTTCTGGCAATGCAGGGTGAGAGAGATGTTTTTACTAGGTAACTATTTGTAGTCCATAAAATGAGAACTAAATTAGGAGGAATTAAATGTTGGCAACTTGTCGGTAGCCTTATTATGTTCTGTTCTAACTTCTAACTTTTTTTTCTATTTGATTTGTTGGTTTATTTATGTGCACAATTCGTAGTTACAAGTAAGAATAGATTGGTCACATGGTGACTAAAATTCTCGAAAATTTGATTGGAGATGTTTACTTTATTGGCCTCTATTCTATTATGTTCTGACTTTTAACATGGTTTATTCATGTGAGTGAGGGTCGATTGGGCACAGGGTGAGTGAAATTCTTGAAAATTTGTGCAGTTCAACCTTGGAATGTTGATCGTATGAGGTCTTGATGTTTAATTGCAAGTGGGCTTAATTTATATGTGGACATTGATGAATTTTGGTAATTTCAGCATTGATTGATTGATTGATTTATTTTGGTAATTCTTCATTTGTGTAAACAGACAATATCTTACAACAAAACAAAGCACAGTAAAATAAAAAAAAGAGTAAAACCCCAACATTTATACAATCTAAAGAGACATCTAGTGGCTAAGTTAGTTTTCCCATACCATTTCCAGCATCAACTTGAGCGAAGGATCAATAGCGCCGTAGCCGGAAAGCAACCAAGCTAGATCTCGTCGTCACCATCTCATACCAAAATCTATGCTTCAAAGAACTACCAGAAAAAAAAAAAAAACAGAGAGACAAAAGAGCCATAAGAAGTAGGAGAGAGAAATAGATGAGGGACTAGAATTTAGGGAGAGGGATGATACGTTAGGGATTTGGGTGAGAAGACCCAAAGTCCATATACCAACTGCATTGGAACCCAATTTTCTTTTGAGACCCATCTTTCTTTAATGAACAGACATAGCAATAGTGCTCATCGCAGATGTGATCGTGCATGCAACCCAAAGAAAAGGGTGTATTAGTGTGATTAGAGGAAGAATGACAGCAGAGAAAAAGCATCAATTTATAAGGTAGGAGACTGTTGAAGCGGTGGGTTCGGCGGGGTAGAGGGGGGGGGGGATTTTGATGCAGGGGGGGATTTTGGTGCTGTGGGACTCTCGTAAGGTGAATGTTCTGAATTCTTGGACGGGTGTTTTTTCAGTCTCAGCGTTGGTGGAGGATCGCTCTGATAGATCCAAGTGAATGGTTACGTCAGTCTATGGCCAAATGATAGTCAGAGAAGAAAGGAGTTCTAGACTGCTCCCTTCAGATTTGAGTTAATGTGGCTGGAAGAAAACAAGTTTCCCCAAATGATAAAGGAATGGTGGAAGGAATTGAAGGTGGATGGTTGGGCTGGCTACAAACTGGCTACCAAACTGAAATTGCTGAAAGTTAAAATAAAAGAGTGGGCTAAGATGAATTTTGCAGACATAAAGATGCAAAAGACACAGCTGCTTAAAGATATTCAAAACCTTGACAAGAAAGAGGAAGTTGGCAGCTTAACTGGCGAGGAAGTAGCTAAGAGACTAAGTCTAAAAGAGGAATATCAAAGAAAGTTAAGGGAAGGAGAAATAAGGTGATAAGAACACTATGTTCTTCCATGGGATGGCCTCCTCGAGAAAAAGAATAAATAAAATATCTTCTTTCATGGATGGGGACAAAAGATTGAACGGGAAGGAGGAAATCATTAAAAATATAGAGGAGTATTTTGTTAATCTTTACTCTAAAGAACGGTGGAAGAGACCCTCTTTAGACAACTTGGTGTTTGCAAAAATAGGATAAGAGAAGATGCTTTGGCTGGAGAGAGAGTTTGAAGAAGAGGAAGTCAGGAGACTATCTATGCTATGGCGGGTGATAAAGCCCGGATGGATACACTATAGCCTTTATTCAAATATTTCAGAGTCTGTTAAAAGAGGATATCCTTGAATTCATGAGGGAGTTCCACTCAAGAGGGAAGTGGTCAGGTTTCCAGAAACTAACCAACGCAGCAAGCTGAACGGGAACCATATTGCTGTAAGCACGTTCATAGCTCTCAAGAACCTAATCATAAAGCAAGATAGACATGACCATAAAAAACAAACAACAAAATTAATTTCAAATAGAACATAAATTTCTGCATGCAATCATGTTTAACCGTAAAATTTCAGCGACAAGCTTCGCTCTTTCATTCTTTTTCATTTCTCTTGATTTTTTTCCTTTTCAACAGTCATAACAATAGGCAGCCCTTTTCATGTACCCGAATCAAAACAACCATGATGGCTTTCGCACTATTATTTTTCAAAAGGCCGTAATTTCTTTTCCTTTTCAACGGTCCCCAATAATAGGCAGCCCTTTTCATGTACCCGAATCAAGGCAACCATGATGGCTTTCGCACTACTGTTTTTCAAAAGGCCGTGATTTTTTTTTCCTTTTCAACAGTCCTCAACAATTGGCAGCCATTTTCATGTACCCCAATCAAAGCAACCATGATGGCTTTCGCACTATTATTTTTCAAAAGGATGTGACTTTTTTTCCTTTTCAACGGTCCCCAACAATAGGCAGCCCTTTTCATGTACCTGAATCAATGGTGTACCCGAATCAAGGCAACCATGATGGCTTTCGCACTATTGTTTTTCAAAAGGATGTGGTTTTTTTTTTCTTTTCAATGGTCCCCAATAATAGGTAGTCATTTTCATGTACCCAAATCAAGGCAACTATGATGGCTTTCGCACTATTGTTTTTCAAAAGGCCGTCTTTTTTTTTTCTTTTCAATGGTCCCCAATAATAGACAGCCCTTTTCATGTACCCAAATCAAGGCAACCATGATGGCTTTCGTCGCACTACTATTTTTCAAAAGGCCATGACTTTTTTTCCTCATCAACGGTCCTCAGCAATAGACAACCCTTTTCATGTACCCGAATCAAGGGTGTACCCAAATCATGGCAACCATGATGGCTTCACACTATTGTTTTTCAAAAGGCCATGAAATTTCAGCGACAAGCTTCTCTCTTTCTTCTTTTTTTCTTTTCTCTTGATTTTTTTCCTTTTCAACTGTCCTCAACAATAGGCAGCCATTTTCATGTACATGAATAAAGGCAACCATGATGGCTTTCGCACTGTTATTTTTCAAAAGGCCAAGATTTTTTTCCTTTCCAACGATCCCCAACAATAAGCAGCCCTTTTCATGTACCCGAATCAAGGGTGTACCCGAATCAAGGCAACCATGATGGCTTTCGTACTATTGTTTTCCAAAAGACCGTGTTTTTTTTCTTTTTCTTTTCAATGGTCCCCAACAATAGGCAGCCATTTTCATGTACCCAAATCAAGGCAACCATGATGGCTTTCGCACTATTGTTTTTCGAAAGGCCGTGATTTTTTTTCCTTTTCAACAGTTCCCAACAATAGGCAGTCCTTTTCATGTATCCGAATCAAGGGTGTACCCAAATCAAAACAACCATGATGGCTTTCGCACTATTGTGTTTCAAAACGCCGTGAAATTTCAACGACAAGCTTCTTTTTTCTCTTCTACTGATTTTTTTTTCTTTTCAACGGTCCTGAACAATAAGTAGCCCTTTTCATGTAACCGACTTAATTCACTAATTTGTGGAAAAATCCACCCAGATGAACGAGGAAACCTATAAAACTAAGGTTTGGTTTTCCTTCATATTTTCAATCAAGTAATCTAAAGAATGGAAATCATTGTTTCACATTTAAAGCTTTTGAAAATGTGTAGGAACTGTGTAATGTGAAATGATCAAAATTTATCACTTTTTCAAAAAGATTTTCACAAAAAAAAACCCTCTTTTGTCAAAATTTTGAGAATTCAAAAATTCGAGCTATCTTCCATTTATTGAAAATTCTCTTAAAAAATTTCTTTCCCTTCAAAAAAATAAAAAAAAGCCAAAGATAAACAGCAAAAATTCTGAAAAGAAATTTAAAAAACTTCCTAAATATAGAAAATAAAGAAAAAGGCGTGAATTTTTTTTCTAAAAATAGGCAAGTGTGCTTTCCCCCCCTAACCTATGATGAACATCCTCCTCATGTTATGCATGCAATGCAAAAGAATATAAAACATGACGAATAAAAGTAGACAAGGGAAAAGTGAAGACACCAAAAAATGTGAAGCTTTTTCGAAGCTTGTCAACGGTTAGACAAAACCCACAATAACAAACAAAAAGAAAAAGAAGTTACCTTACTGGCAACACAACTTTGGAATCCACCTGGATCCTACAAAAAATTTAGTTGTATGCCCATTGTTACAAAGCTTTGCTGGTTATTTGCGATGCCCATAGCTGTCCAAACCGTGCAATTACCCGATTAAATTAAATAATTCAACTTGAATTGCGATTTTTTTTTCAAATGGTGATATTAGCATTAAGTAGAGAGATGATGTACATCAAAGGGCGTAAAAGCTCAACAACAAAAGGACAAAAGTACAAAAGTACTATCGATCTGGTCTAAAAAGAAGATTCATACTTTAGAGTTTCCAGGTTAAATCCTCTAAGTAACCGGGAAATGAAGGGGCTGGTTGGTTATTCAACCTCATTATATATGTTATGGTACCTCATGTTTTCAGTCAGTTTCTAGTTTTTGCATAATAAAAACAAAGAAAATATAAATAAAAACTTGAAAAATGAAAACAACACTCCATGATGAGAAACATTGATCCGTCACAAAATAATGTTCACACAAGACCCTATAGCAAGTCTAATTCCCAATAACCTTATAGAACTGCCATTGAAGATATTAACTTAATAGACCATAAAAGAAAAGGCATGCTACAAGCGAAACAGTCAGAGAACAAAGAGTAGTCCATAAATCAAAGGGATCTCGGATATTCAAAGACATGAAGTACAATAGGAGCACATTCGATACTAGAATGTCAGTACCTTGAGGGAAAACATCAAAATGAAGCCCAATCAAACAATAAACCACTAGGCGCCGAGCAAACATTTGGGAGCATGCATAGGCAGTCGTTAAATGAGACATGATAGTAAAAAAGTGCTTGGATCACAAATTTTCAAGGGGGAAAAAAAAACTCGGTAGGATCACAAAAGTTTTGTCCAAACAAAGACATTATTTCACCAACGTGTTCTACTATGTGTCAATCATATAAAATCAATGCAAACTATATGTCTTTTATTTTAGAATGTTCTAAAGCTAACAAATGAATATGAATATCCTCTATAGACAAATGGCATGAGGAGACACCTATTGTAGAGTTCCCTCCAACATCTAGTTTGTCATTCACTCATCTGTCAAGTATGTTGGAAAGAAACAAAAGAAAAAAAGAAAAGATCACACAGTTCAAGATAGTTTTTTTATATAATATTTACCTAGAATATACATTGAAATCATTGAAACCTTACCGCTACCACTTGTACCAACAATAGCAACACTACTTCCCGCTAATATAACATAAGATATTCCATTAAGTATCTTTCGCTCTATTAGGTATCTATAATAAGAAAAGAAACAAAAGAAACCGTGTTCACAAATCAATAAAAATTGAAAAAGGGATAGAAATGGGAATGGAAGTAAAGCCAAGAAAAAATACACACTAAAGACTTTTAATTTTAAAAAGATGCCCAAAATAAAATGTTCCACCAATAGAAGATGAACTTTAGCAATAATACATAAAGCATCTAAACCAAAATAACAAACGCTTTTTAAAAGAATCATATTAGAAAAATTTAAAGATGTGAATGAACGTAAAGATGTCAAAAGTAACAACAAAAGAAATAAAGAAAATAAAAACTGTTTTAAACACCAAAATACCAGTCAGGAGAACTGATGTAGTAGTTACTCTATAGAATAGCTCGACAGCATACACAAATCTTACGTTTATACTATTAGGATCTAGTGTCTCCTAAAATGCAAAAACACATAAACAGCAGTAAGCAAAGACAAGCCAAAAAAAAAAAAAAAAGGGACCATGTAGCACTATTGGAAAATGCCCAACCACTACGCCACAGGTTCTAGTTAAGCTACCAGTTAAAAGAAGATATGATGATCCCAACCATGGACGTTTGCCACCTATGCACGCTATGATGATTCCAAGTTCCGTTCCTAATCCCAAAGTTGTGCAATGCATGTTCTTCATTAGTCCTATTCCTATCAGAGAGAATTTTAGAGCAAATAAAAAAAAAGAAAAAAGAAGAAAATAAAAGACACTTGTTGAAGTGCTACTATCAATAGTTCATACGTATTACATTAAGTGCCCTCACTTAACACACTAACAGGGGAAGAGGAAAACAAATACCAATGTGCTCCTAATGTACATCACCATTTCTAATCTAAGTATCAAAGTTCTTTGAATTTGGTAATTAAGTAGGCATTCCTACACTTGTTTTTTTTTTTTTGAATGGTTACTCTCATTAAAAAAAAAAAAAAGACAAAACAAGAGATGGGAACGCATTCCTACACTTGTTACTATCAGATTTTAATAAAAAAAATGCATTTAGTAAATTTAGGTGAAACCAACATCAGAATGTGTATTAAGTAAATTTATGTCAAAGACATCCAATTCGAACCAAGCTAAAAAAAAATCAAATAGCAAAGGCATTCAAAGCTTCATTTGATATATAGCTCAAAACTGAAACCTTTGTTACTACTAAGTACATGATCAAGTGTTCAAAACTGTGTATGTACAGCATTCCATTTTCTGAAAAACTACGGTGTCCAACAATTGAGCTTACCACTTGCAAAGTTAAGATGTTGATATATATATATTTCTTTTAAAGTATGTGACATTTACTAATAGGTCATGGGAGAAAACTTAATTTATCTTTTACCATCAAATTTATTAATGCTCATATGATTTTTCTATAAGTCTAATGTGTTTTTTTTTTTTTATACTTTTTGTATAGTTCTAATGCTTCTTTTCTTTTTCTTTTTTTAATTATGTGCTTCTAAACTTGTATTATGCGTATATTACATCCATCCCAAATCAAGTTCAACCAAAATCAAATTGCAAAGAAAATCATATTTTCATTTTTATAGCATTCAACCCTAGTTTCTAGTAATTACTCAATCTGAGTTTCCAAACAAAATTAGGACCTATTTATAATAGCATCCAATGTTCAACACTGGCTTCTCGTAATTATTCAATCTAAGTTTCCAAACAAACTTAGGACCTATAAACTATAAAGGCATCCAATGTCCAGGTGTTCAAATGTTCAGTAAAATGCAAGTTGCAAAAGAGACCCAGCTTTTCATTTTATACTCAGCAATTGGCATACCATTTACACACACTTGTTCTACACATTACTCAAACCAAGTATCCAAACAAGGCAATCCACCAATAGCTCAATTAGTGAGACACCTCCTCCCTTTCACATAAACAACCAGGATTCAATCCTTGGCTGTAGCAGCCGATGAGGATCTTGGGTGAGTGTGTGAGTACTTATGATGTGGACATTATACTCCCCCACGAAGATTCTGTAAGAGGAGGAAGAAGAGGGCCCAAAAGATGCACACACATGCCTCCTCATGTTTGAATGATCCTTGACAAGTGTTAGATTATGTGTTATATTATGATTTTGGCCAAGATCCACCATCAAATCACGATTCTAGAGAAGATCCACCGTTGGATCTTGATTTTGGCACATATCCACCATTGGATCCTAACTATAAAAAGATCAATGGTTGGATCCAGTCCGATCTAACATTTGATTGAGATGATGAATACCCCATGTGGAAAACCAGGAAGAACCACATTGGGATGCACCACATGGGAGGAACCAGCAAAGAAGAGAATTGAAGATCAAGTGAGGCCCATCTGAAGGGCCCTTCCAAGTGATTGTGTGCAGCCCACCCAAGTTATTTATTAGATTAGTCTGCTTTTATTTAATGGATTGATTTAATATTTTAATAATTTAGTTAGATGTTATGATCTTGACCGTAGGATGAATTAGATGGTTGAGATTTATTTTTATTTTTATTTTAATGGTGAAGTTGAGATTTATTTTAGGGCTAGGTTTTCTCTATAAAAGCATTGTAAAGACCTTTTGTTGGTTAATGAATGATTAATGAAGGATTGTTGCTTTTGGCTACTTCTCCTGCATAAGGATCTTGTGTGAGACCATCAGGTGTGAGGCCTTGCGGTGTGAGATCGCGAATCAGGTATCTTCTTCCCTTCCCTCTTTCTTTTGATTAAGGTTTGTTGGTTTCACTTCCACTTTATCTCCTCCCATCAAAACAGCCCCTAGATTAATCTTATCCATGTCCGTACAATGCCCTGTTGCCCAAAACCCAAGTCCCGAGGCTAATCTCCTTTTACCTATTGCAATCGGCCATCATCCACAACAGCCGAGCACCATATATGACAAAGCCCAACTATCCTATGCCCATTTCAGCATAGCCCCAACACCTGTCACTCCCATTCCATCCCATTCCACATGTCTTAAGTCCTCTAAACCCAATACCCAATAACTCTTCCATCAAACCTAATAAGAGACAGAACTGTGTTCCCTTGTTCCCAAACCAATACACAGTTATTACAAGCCCTGTCAAACCACTAGAACACTGCCAGGCCATATCCAGCCCAACCAAACCCAGCCCAGTCCAGACAGGCCCAACCAAACCTAGCCCAGTCCGAACAGGCCCAACCAAACCCAGCCCAGCCCATTCTGAGCCCAGTTGAATTGGATTCATTTTTATTTTTTTTAGATTGTTTTTTTTTTTTTACCCGTTTGTCAAATTCTCTAAAGGACAAGTGAATCTATTTGAAATTAATTGATCCCTAAGCTAGTGGAAGACTTTTCTTCCATTGCAACTCCCAATTCAGATTTGGGAGGTCCTCATTGTGGGATTGTAACAAGGCTTAGAGTCACCTCTAGCTCCCAAATTGAAATTCTACATAAAAGGTGCAATCTGAATTTCAGATTTTATGATTTTATTTGTGGATGTTAAGTGTTATCCTGATCTCATTGCATCATTTAGCTTAGCCTTGCACTGTCCTGCATCAACTTATATTTAAAAGAAAATAAATAAATAAATAAATAAAAAGTATCCAAAAAAACTTAGAGACAATAATGGAAGGCATCCACTCTTAATCAAGTTGAAAATGAAATCCAATAGAGAAAACATCCACATTTCAACATCATATTTCACACTATCAGCACATGATGTGTAAGTTTGTATGATTGGTATCAAGAGAACTCATGGGAAGAAGAATTCACAAGAACAAAGGGAAACCAATGCGAACCCACCAGCCCCAAAATTTCATGTTTAGTAAGTATATGTTCAAGTTTATCAGTCTTATCGGGTCATATAAAGAAATAAACAATAACGAATTCATAAATTCAAAACTAGTTAAAAACCACAATATCATTAAAACCACAACAACTTACTTGTGTGATTCCATTTCATCAAATTCACATGGAATCCCGGTGAAGGAGAGTAGCTTAGCATACAAAGATCACTGCCCGTGTCCTCTGAAACACCAAAAAGCTTCACATAGTTGCCTCCAGAGGCAGGCAAAAGGGTCGTTGATGGATCCACAAAGTTCATCTGATTCCAGCTATCTTTTTTTCCTTATACACACAAATTTCTGCCCTGAAATGCAACCGACCAATATAACATAAATGATTTATCTTTAAACTAGACCCAATAGACCATTTACTTGTGAAGGAAACAAGGTAGAGAAACACAGAGAAAATTGTCAATAGTACAAAAATCAAGTATGGGCAGTTTCTCCACCTTATCTTCTCATCCACAAACACCCTAGATTTTATACATTACACCCAAGTAGAGTAATCAACTTGCATTAATCCCCCAACACAAAAAAAAAAAAAGACAAAGCGCCTCAATCAACAAGATCTAAAACTTTAGCGTTTGAATAGTCGTCCTGCATTCAAACATGCCCTAAATACTCCCAAAGAGAACATCGAAATCGCTCACTTTAAAAAGAAACATAATAACCTTGAGATCTCAAAAACTCAAAATGCTTAAAAGATAAAAACGCCTAAATTTTAGCCAAAAGTACCAAAGAACTCAAAGCAAATCGATCCAAAAACCCAATTTTTTTTATTTGAAAGCAATGAAACCGATCAGAAATGGTAAAACGGGAACATTATCATCAATTAGGGTTTGACATTAACAACCTTTGATTCAAATCTAAAATCATGATTAGACGCATGAATTTCTCAAGTTAAAAATACAAATCCAAATGTAGAAACTTTAAAAGGCAAGAATCCTATTAGATGGAAAGTATGTCAAACCCCCAACTATGACAGCGGATGAAATGAATGGTGCTGATAATCCAACAACAAGAAGTTGACAACGGATGAAATGAATGGTGCAGATAATTCAACAACAAGAAGTTAAAGACAATATCCCATAAGATGCATTTTTTCTTTGTAGTTCCAAAATTTAAGCAGAATGCACAGGAATTTAATTCACCAAGACATCTACTTGCATTTCGGCACATCCAAGTGCACTACAAAAGAGACCAAAGATGAGTAACACAAATTACTCCAATAAACAAAAAAAAAAGACAACTCACAAAAGGTTTGATCTTTTTTGCCCAAAAACGAGACCAAAGGTGCTAGAGCTAGGTATCAACCCATTTGATGCCTAATTAACCTAGAAACTTGAATGCCCTTTTCTGGTCTTCCCCATTAGATTGGTGTTGACACCAGAAATGTCACTTTGTCTCTTCAACATCAAGAAGCCACATGAAACTGCATCCTACTACAAAACAGGCAATGCTACTTCAAGCATCAGATCTTGTCAAAATAAAATAAAAAATTGCAAGATCCTTCAAGACAGCCAAAAGAGGGGTTCACATGAAGTTTCGGGTCATTCCAACATCATTTGACCTAATTTCACTCCTCCGATAGCTGAACATGCGCTCCAGGCGGCGACGGCATCGAAGACATCAAAACTTCGATCAGAGCCTACGAATGGTCTCAAAATACCTCCAAAGGGCTCCATGTCAAATTTCAAGTCAAACCGACAACGCTTGACCCTCCATCAACCCTTGAGCAGTAAAATCAAGCCTGAAAGTCCGGGATCCTTACCCTAGAAGAGGGGTGAATAGGGTGAGCTTCAAATTAGTGACCAATTATGACAAATTTTAAACTTCTTTAATTCAATTAGTCACAAGTGATGATATAGAACTAAAATGCGAAAGCTAATAAAAAATAATCATCACAAAGCATTCACCATCACATAATGATTTATAGTGGTTCGGCCTCAATGCCTACATCCACTACCGGTTTGTGATCCAACACCCCACCGGATTTCTACTATATATGCTTTTCAAAAGGCTAAGCAATAACCTCTAACACTACGCTTTTCTTAAGCTTAGCAATAACCTATACACTATGCTTTTCTAAGGCTGAACAATAACCTTTACAAGAGATGATTTCTCAAAGAAAGTGTCTATATAAATACTTTAAGAGATACAATATAAGCTCGATTACAGTGCTTCTAAATTAGGTGGATATGAAAGTGTCAAACAAACTCACACAATACTCTATGTAATGCAAAGATGAATGCACATGATGTATGTGTGTAAACTTCAATCAAAATTAAAAAGAAGGCTCAAATGATATATATGCTTAAAGCATTTCAAAATTTAAAGTGCAAAAATAGATAGATTGAAGTTGTATTGCAAATCACATGTTCTTTTTCAAAAGACAACTTGTAAAGATTTCATTAATCAAGAAATGTAAGTTGTGAGAAAATTTAAATCTTAAAGAACATGTAATGAAAGAGCAAAGTTGTTTTCAAAATATAAAGGTTTCTTATGAGATCATAGAGTGAAAACAACTTGCTAAAGACTCAACCAAGTATAGAGATCATGCATCAATTAGAAACAAGAAATTTGAAATAAGCATGATTTATACAACAAGGCAATGACTTGGTTTGAGACTAAGTGATGAATCCAATAGTAAATAAATCAAAGATAATATAAAGGATTCAACACATCATAGTTAACATGCTACAAGAGATTTTCCAATAAGATAAATTAGCATGTAACAAATGATATGAGAAGAGCAAAGCTTACTAAGATGTTTAACTATAGAATCAAACTTTGTCTTTCCAAGATGTTCCTTTTGCTCCCTTGAACTATACTTGATCTTTGGGTTTGAATGATGTTCAGAAAAACTCTCAAGATTGGTCACTCTCAAGTCTGTTTTCAAAACGAAGACAAAGATCTTTTTATAAGAAAAATTTGTGTCCAACGGATCTCTTGTCGGTCAACCAACATATAGAGTTCGGTAGACCAAACCCAACGGTCATATTACAACGGTCATATATTTTTTGAAACAATTCTATTGTCGGTTCACCGAGACTTATTCGGTTGACCGACATGTGACCGACAGAGCAAAAAGATTGAAAAACATGCTCTCTGGAATCAGAATCGAAAAGAGGTCGGTCAAGTACTGAGACACCTTCGGTCGACGAACCTCGACCGACAGAAAAACACCTTGCTGAAATTGGAACCGACAAAAACTCGGTTGAGCTCGGTTCTCTGGTCGGTTAGACGACACCTAACCGACAGGCTGACCGACAATGTATACAGTCAGAAATACAGAGGTGATGTGAATTTAAATTCAATTTTTTAATACTGCAATTGCACAGCTGTCCTTTTGAGACAGCGGCAAGTACAGGTCGAATCCCATTGGGAGCACTACTGAAATATTTTTTTTTATTAAAATCTGAATTTTTTTTAATGAAAATAAAAATAAATCAAGATTTGAATGAGAGATAAAGCTACTATGCAAGATGAACAGATAAAACTGATGCTAAAGGTAGATCAGAGCAACAAAGAGTCTATCAATTAATTTCAATTCTCAATCCACATACTTTAATTTAGTCTTTTGTCTTGCAAATAACTCAGATAAGAAACAACTCAATGTTTCTGATCCGGAAGATATTTTTCTTTTAAGATTCAATTCTTAAACAGAAGAACCCAAGATCTCCAACACCTCGTAAAAGTCACTTTGAGCATCAGTTAACAAATTAAGCTTAAAATATCAAAGGTAAAAAAACCTAAGTATATCCTATCAAAAGAAGATTAACTGATCAAAAAGAAATTTAATTAAAATATAAAGTAGAGGTGCTGCAGGCAGATTTATTATTCTACTAAACATGCATCATAGGGACATAAAAATTAAATTAAAGACATAGAACAAAAATAAAATCACTTAACTTCACTTTGTGCTCCGATCCAAAGAATCTACTCCTCCATTGTAAAAGATGTAATTTTCATTAAGAACTTCATGACAATTACAATTTTCTCTCACACTCTTCTAACCTAGTTCTGGAATAGGGCCCCAGAATACCCAAAAATAATTCTTAAATTCTATTAATTAGAGAAAGTAGAGAAAGAGGAGAGATAATCATTATGGACGTCCAAGGAGAGGGAGCGTGTCTCCCGTATGATACTTTTTGGTTCCTTTTATTTCTCCGGTTATCTATCAGATACATTGAATCTGGACACATTCTCTGCAAATTTGATTTTTCTTCATTGATAAGGTATATCTCTTATCCTTTTTGAATTTAAATGAGGTGGAAGCTTCTGGAAACCTTTGGGTGGCTTGGCTAATCTTCAAATGGGGTCCTACAAGGGATGTGCAGCAATTGATTATCAACGGTGTGGATTTAATTTGCAATCTCGTCTAAAAATGAATATGAAAATCTATGGGCCCATAACTTTGTCAATATAGCTATGATTTGCACATTCTTGGGCTCCACGAGTATCTACTCTGAATAAGCTTTCCAACGGTAGGTAAATTTTATCGATCTGACGGTCGGATTGAAAGTTATGGCCATTTGAAGATGAGTTATCCTGAGAAAAAACGGGATTAGCTTTTAAAATTTGATTTGTAATGGATTTTATCTATGCACAACTTCCATTTTTGAAAGGATATCAGATGTGGATGATTCAAACTCTTCTTCTTTTGTTCCAATTAGAATGGTACTCTTTGAATTATCCATCAATAATTTCAAATTTGCAACTACTACGGACCCTGCCATGTGGGATATTTCATCTGTTTGAACAATGGGCCCTATGAGAAGTCTTCTACTGTAGTTAGGATTCTTCAACTGACATGATGGGTGGACCCCTCCTTTGATTGATTTGCATATGGCTTGTATATGGGGTCCACGTGGTGAATTCTTCAATTTTCTTCTTTTCAATCTTCAATTTAGCAATGCAGGGCCCAGGATAACTATGTATGCTTAAAGGTGGGCTCTCGGACAGAGGTCTGCAATTCTCATTTTCTGCACATTCTAATTTAACACATTAAATACCGAAGAGCCCATATTGAAGCGAGACCCATCTGGACAGAGTTCTACTCCAACTGGGACTTTTTGGAAAAAATTTGTAAAACAATCTAAGTTAATGCAAAAAATGTATGAAAAGTATGAAAATTCAGGTTCCTAGGTGAAAATGCATGAAATGATGAATTAGATGAATAATGATGCAATTCACCCAATTAAATCTCTAATTCATCATAAAATGATGCGTAAATGTGCAAATTCATGAACTCAACAAGAGGTTATGAAGGATTTGACTAAAAAATCTTTGGAACAAAATCACATTTGGAATCATGATGAAATCAACCAAAAACATTTTGAATAAAACATGATAGGGTCAATTTACAAACATGATTTTCAATTTACCAAAATGCAATTTTGAAACTAGGTGAAGTGATGAAAATGAATGCATATGCTAACCATCAAATTGCAAACAACATAGATCTAACAAAGCCTCTCGACGGCGAGAACCATCGGGACTATTACTCATCAAACGGAGCACATGGATGGCTTCAACATGCTTCCAAAGGGCTGCACGTCAAATTTCAGGTCATTCCGACAACGTTTGACCCGATTTTGATGCTCCGAAACAAAATCAAGGCTACCGGCGGGGGAGCACCCCAGGACCATGACATCCAAATTGAAGCCAGTGGATCATCTCAAAATGACTCAAATAGGCTCCCTGTCAAATTTCAAGTCGATCGGACATCGGTTGACCATACATCAAAGCGCGGCATCTTCCTCGCGGCAACATCAAGTCTACTGGCAACGGGACCCCACACAGCTGCCAAACTCAAACAAAATCCCATGGCTGGTCCTATCTACTGCTAAAGAGGCTTCACCTCAAATTTCAGGTCATTCCGAGAACGTTTGACCTAGTTTCGACTCTTGATGGAAAATCGGCTACAAAGTCTTCGGCTTTTCCCAAAATAGGAAACTTTGTGCTTCGATTTGCATGGCTTCTTATTAGGTTTTCTTTAGGAGAATCAAGCCAGTAAATGAGGAGAAATGTCAAGAAAAATACAGGAGAAAAAAGCATAAAAAAGACCGAAAAACGGCCGAGAAACGGCGACCGGAAGGGGAAGAATCCCCATGGTCACCGATTACCATGGAAATCCAGGTCGCAGGATTTGTCGCCGGGTGGCCCGTTTTCCGCCCTTTCTGCGTTTCGGGAGTTCCATCCCCTGTGGTTTTCTGAAAATCTGATTTTTTATGCTCGAAATCAACCGATTTTTGTCAACATCTCGGATCCGCCGTCAAGAGCTTGAAATCATCATTGATCACTCTAAGATCGCTAACCGGCTGACCAAGAAAGTACACTTTCTGTCCGACCGATCGAGAAATCGACAAGACAGATGTCACAAGTCCACTGATATCAACCAATGTCTGAAGTTGCATCGCCATCCGACATCAAATGACATGTGGATCCATCGGCGATCATCACAAGAAGAATTCCAAAAGATGCGGCACGACCCGCGACTCTTCAAATGCCCTGGAGACCACTTAATGCAGTTAATTGACCCGTTTTATGACAACTTAATGTAGTCATTAACCCATTATTTTGGACGGCCCATCAAAATCAAGCAAATGGGAGTTACAAATTCAATTAATCATGGCATTAAAACCATGAAACTCCCCTCATCATGGAGATTAAGGGCGATTAAATGTCCATTATTCTCCACCGGCCAAGAAAAAGGAGTTACAAATCAAAGAATTAAAACTTGTAACTCCTCTCATCATGGAGCATCAATGTCATCAATGCTCATAAACCCACTTATGGCCACCAAAAGCCTATAAAAGGGGGGTCATTCCAAGAAAAAAGAACATTTAAACCTTCAACCAATCTGGAACCTTCAATCCGCCCCAAAAAAAAGTCCAGAAAATTCCGAAGAAACTGTGCTACTTTGCGGCAGAAACACCACAAGTTGATCGAAGTCCCTTAGGGGGCCACCCCCCAAGGTCTCCTCTCTCCTTCTATCCAACATGGCCTAAACGCGGCTCTTCAGCCTGTTTACTCGATTTTTCATTGGATATAAGACCTCCCCTTGGTCTTTATCCTCTAAAAAACTGAGGTTCAAGCCAACCCAAAGAATCAAAGCATCAAGCGTTCTCATCTGAAGGACGACGGCAAAGTTCATACATGACTTGCGACCGTCGATCTGAACGAGTCCCCGCAATCTCCTGAGAAGTCAGATCACTTTTCTTACTTTTCTATTGTATTTTGTTTTATTTTTAAAGAGACAAAAAATCATATTTCTTGTCTTTCTTCATTGATGAGATTTGTAAATCGCCTTCTACGGCACAAAATCGCCTTTCACGGCACAAAATTGTCTTTCACGGTAGACAAAAATCGCCTTTCACGGCAAACAAAATGAGATCGCCTCTCACGGCATTAAAAAATTATGTCTCTTTCTTAAAATATATGTGCAATGGAAAGTTAGAAAGAAGAATTGATTTCCTTTCTACTTGTGAAGGTGAATCTCCGGATCACCACTTCAAATTCCAAGTAGAGTAGAAAATCTGGCAAACCCGTACAAAAATGTTGATGACTCACTTTTCCTCCTCCACCATACTCCTGGCAGCCCCAGGGGTGGGAAGGAGAGGACGAAAGGTCGGAGCGCCCATCAATTGAATTTGGGGAAGAGAGAAGGAAGAAGATGACGAAAACTACTATTTTCACCTGCAAAGGGTCGATATCAACCCTCAAGAAATCAAGTAAAAAATAAAGAGTTTTTGGGTGGGAAGAACGGTTTGGTGTGATGCAAATGAAAATGGCCTTTTTGGTCTAGTGTATATCTAAAGTGTTTTTTTTTAAATACTCAAAAAGAAAATAAAATAGTCTACTTAATAGGCTCCGCAAGTAGCTAGAAGAGAAATGAGATAGTCCCAAAGGAAATCCCACACAAGCATCCACTTCCCTGGTTTAACTTAACAAATGATCAACCCAGTTTCATCTCATTGATTCATTCCTTGCCACGATGACTAATTTCGGGTAAATATATAGAATATGCCTGCGGCCTTACACAACAAGCTTTCTTTATTTAGTGACTAGACTCTTTCTAACTATAAGACAACATTGATCATTCTCTAAGATTTCTCTATTTTAGTTACAAATACTTGTCAATAAAAGTAAACAAAAAATATAAAATGAGTGCTTAAATAAATTCACAAAAATGCCCTAATAAAAAAATGTGCAAATAAAGTCTAATAAATAAGCAGATAAAAAAATGCTCAAATATAGTCACAAAACTGCACAAATAAAAAATGTGCAGATAAATTAATGATGAGAAATGATTCATTAGTAGTTTCCAACATGTGGAATGCGCCAAATATGTTTTTATTGAAGCAAGTATCTTAAAATGCCAAAAGCTATAATAAAATTTGAAAAACAAAATATTAGCAAAGAACAGAAAACACGGGTATATATTTTATTATATATGATTTCACTGAATTTCATGTGAAGCGGACTCATTTTACTGGAGGAGCCAGATGAGCTTTGGAGCCCAACACTCTAAAATCGACTTGATA
The DNA here is from genome assembly GCA_038049695.1 of Cinnamomum chago. Lineage (NCBI taxonomy): Eukaryota > Viridiplantae > Streptophyta > Magnoliopsida > Laurales > Lauraceae > Cinnamomum > Cinnamomum chago. Next base: position 38,829,434 of record CP142453.1, on the reverse strand, counting down.
AATGGTTCAAATTCAACAATGAATGTTCTGCTCTTCCACATTGTGAATTAACATATTACACTTATATTGTTCACACACTCAAAGTTAGTCCAACATACAACCACAAGCAGTATATATTCAACATTTGATGCAGAACAATGCAAGCCTAACCTATAGAGTTTAATGAGATCAGAAATTAAATATACGAAGTGGAGAAGTGAATGAACACATATTTAGTTTAGTTTTATTTTATAAATAAATATGAGTATGGATTTTAAAAACATATTTTGTTATATTTTCTTTTTTTCTATTGTTTACTATTTTCATTTTGGAATCTCATTTTCAAATTGTGTATGAGGCCCAACTTAGCATGAAGCGGGAATAGATTTCATTTAAGTCCACCCCAATACAGTTATACTATAATCGATAACAGCAATTCCATCTATCAAAAAAAGATACAAAGAAGGGAATGTGCCAACAATTAAATAGGAAAAACCAAAAAATGTTCTAACAACAAAAAACCTATCTTTTATTACTCCTCTGCTACTTCAGTTGAGCTTTTGAAAATATGACAGTAAGAAATTCTCATCGTCATATGCATATTTAAAGTCTCTTGTGCCAACTTAACAATCCCCGTGACTCCACCTTTATTTGATCCCATCATGTTGCATATTTCGTGTCTCCTTCGATAATAAAGGCAAGCCTCTGCTAACCTTTTCTTAATGAATTTTACCTTTCATAAAAAATACATAAAGCCTTTGCAATTCATAAATTGCCCACACCTCTACTTGATTTGGTTCTTTCGTTCCTAAGATGTTACCATATCCTCCTTGCATAATAACCCCACCTATACATTACCAGCCAAGCCCTATTTTGAACAAGATGGCCTGTTGCAATATTCACCAACTGTGTAGGGGATATAAAATCTTGATTCCAGGTGGCAAGCAACCAAGATAATAAAAATAGTTGATTTTATATTCTATTGGAGTTGCCCAAAAGTTGCCTTGTTTACCCCTTCCTAATTTTATTTTCACCCTTTGTTACCCCTCCATCTTAGGATATGCATCTATGCATCTCCAACGTACATACTGTTTAACCCTTCCTAATTTTATATTCACCCTTAGTAACACTTCCATCTTAGGATATGCATTTCCAACGCACATACTGTCATCTTAGCATATCTCTATTGCCCAACATTCAGCTCCATATAACAGTGCAAGTCCATCTATTGTCTTAATTAAATGTCCCTTTTAACCAAAATGGTAATAAATGATAACACAACATTTTACCAACTTGTCTCCACTATGCCCACCCCGCACTACCATTGTTTATGATATCCTTTGTAAGTAGTCCACTTTGTCTATAAATGCTCGCCAACAGAATCTACCACACTAGGGCACTGATTGATTTTCAATTGTAATCAAACCATCCTCCCGACCATTCTTAGTTTTGCAAATGCCATGCACGAAGGAACCTTTTTTCTGCTGTAAGGTAACAATAGGAATTAATCAAGTCAAAATCGTAGAAGGGCTGCAAGTTCGCAACTCTAATTGATTGTTCTGCAGTTTCTAACAAAGTTTAGGAGCTTGGGGTATCCTCAAAAACCACATAATCATAAGATTATAAGGAAAACAACCACCGAAAAATCACAACACTAGTACTAACTGCAAGGATGGTCTCAATTGTACCAACTACCAAATACTCATAACATGACATCATTTCATTTTAAAATGTCCATTGTGTAGCGACTTGTGATTTAAAGTCATGTTCATTAAAAAATTTCGTATGTTCGAGATTCATATATTCAAGAATATCGCAACTTTACTCATTGCAGACCATTGATCTCATGAGTCGATCAGAACTAATGGTTTTCAGTTAACATTAATTTTGCCCTTTCATATTTTAGAAAATAAAGGTACTTAAGTTCCAAGAATGTACATATTAAGGCTATTTAGCTGGAAATGAATTATGCTGAAACAATGACATCACAGAAAACAATTCTTTCAAATGGGAGAGGAAGACTACCTCAAAATTTGCCAAAAACAGCTGATATCGCTTCATGATCTCCTTCCTATTGGTCATAATTTTCTTGTCTGATGAAGAAAGAGCAGCACTAACATCCTCAGGTGAATGCCTGCCAAAATGCAGAATTTTGTATCTACAATCATATGTACTTTGTTGCTTGAATTGGAATTGTTTAACCCCCGTCAAGAAACACTGCAAAAGAATAGAATTTGATTAAATATATGAACTTCATTGGCTTGAAATGATTATTTTTTAACATGAAAAATGATGACAATTAGCTCAATACAAATAAAATTATCGGCAGTGTCAGGATCATTGTAAAATAAGGATGCATGACAACAAAATGTGTTTTTTTTTTTTTTTCCAATTCAAACAACCAATAAGCAGGAATTTCTTTTAATTGGATCCTGTTGTTCTCTTAGATTGATTGTATTTCAAAACATACAACACCTAAATAAAAGCTTTCCCCTATTTTTCTATTGAAAGAGAAAAATGGATTTCCAGTCACATAATCCAAAATTCAGAGAAAATTGGAAGCAATATTGACTATGAATTCATGAACGGTTCTTGGATTTTGATCTCCAATTTGGTTTCCTTAATGACATAAGGAGATCAAATTGATATACGACTAATCAGTCTCAATTCTTTTCCATAACTAATCCTTTTCAATTTCAATTATAACAACAATTATGTGTATATGTAAACCCCAGAACAGAAATTCTTACACAGATACCTGACTAGATACCTAGTCAGGTATCTTATCTTGGATTACTAAAATTGCCCTCTACTTTAGGACCCTATAACCAATTCATAGACCACGCGATCATACAACACAAAAACATCAGCATAATACCTTTATTTTGACATTACCAACTAGTACTGGGTCCTTACTTGCAGTCCATTTTGCCAACAAACAAGCCAAATACGTAAAAGGGATCTCTTTGTCTCCACTTAGAATGAGTGGGTGTTCCACTTCTTCAACCTTGTGGATTTCATCCACAAATTTTATTTTATTTTTAATGGTTGTATTTCGTCCACATCCAAGTCAGAAGTTGATGGATTAGCTTCAACATGAAGTCTATTGCCGGATGCAAGAAGCCCTTTTTCCACTTGCTCCTCTAATATCACTGCTAGGTGTATCCAATGCACCCGCATCCAAAGCAGTATCTAAGAAAGAGATATCATCGATACAAAGTCCAATCACAGGAGAAGGAAATCCTTCCCTAGTTCTCTCTCCAGCGCCATTAACGGATGTAGGAGCACATATTAACGAGAGAAATTTATTTGTTTATACTTCACCTTTTCTCTTTTTCTCTTTTTCTCTTTTTTGTTAATTTTTTTATGGAGGCTTTTTATAAAAAAATTTCATTTCATTTCGTTCATTTAGTTTTTCTAGTGATGGACTTATTGGATTTGTGCTCGTTTTTCTCTTTTATGTTTCGATTTTTTTTTGTTTTTGCATATTCGATCTTCATGGGCTTTGTTTGTTTGTTTGTTTGTTTTTTTATTTTTTTTTATTTTTTCTTTTGAATGATAACTTTCATTCAAAGCATAAAAGAAATCAGTACAAAAGGATTATACTGATCTGGACATAGGTAAAAACAAGCAAAAGTACAATCTTTAAATCCTCGAACATAACGATCTACTTAGCTACATGGAAACCAGAAGATTGAGGATACTAGGACTGCCCTGACCCTGTTTACGAGAAAGTTAGCTCCTTCCAATTGCACAAAATTCGATCAGTGGGGTAGTTTGTGAAAATAGGATTGATCTGCACCCATTGTGCTACTGAGAATTGCTGCTGAAAATAGGATTGATCTGCACCCATTGTTTGTTTGTTTTAAATTGCTTATATTATGAGATTTTTTTATGGATCTTCAAACTATGGTGTGCTTGTATTTTCATTTCCGTTTTGTATATTTTGTATGGACTTTGTTGCTTTACATTGTGAGTTACTTTTATTATTAATTATTATTTATTTTAGTTTCAACATGTTCTTTTAATTTCCTTGAGTATATTTTTTTCATTTCTATTTTCGACTTAGATGTTTGGCTTTTGGGTAATATATGTTCGGTTAGGTTCCTTTGTTTTTTCGGAATGTATTTTATTATTGGACTTTCTATGGATTTTCATTTCTTTATATTTTCATATTTTGTTACTTTTTTATAGTTATGAATTTTGTTGTCTTTTAGGTTATGAATGTTCCTTTAATTTTTCTAGAAATGAATTTTCATAAATCTGTTTTGTGGGTTTCTTCTTTCGTTTCAATTTTTATGTTTATCATTGAGCCTTAGTTTTATTAGAATAATTTTACCATGGCCATCAACTCACCTTCGAAGTCAATTGTTAGTTTTAGGATGCTAGCAATATAAAGTGCTCTGATTATGATATTAACTAGCTATTTATATTTTTTGTTAATATTATAGGTGATTGAATTTTATTGCAATTTTTAACATCTTAATATAGTCCAAAATAAAAAATTAATTATTTTAAATTATTTACCATTTTTAAATATTGTAAATTAGATTCATGTTTTGCTAATAAATCACTGAGAAAATAATAGGGTTTTTTTTTTATTTTTTGTAAAAAAGTAAAATAAATATTAAGCAGATGTGCAAATAAGAAGAATAAGTAGTCATTCATAATCAATCCATCTTACATCCATAGTAGTATCAACAAAGTGGCAAGAAAGACAAATGAAATCATATAAAGAACATTGACATGTATCAACATAAAATTAATAATATTTCAGTAATAGTCCAATATGTTAAAGATATCAATGTTACCCCAAACAAAATAAACCAATAGTGAATTTTTTTGAGATCTTCAAATTTTAAAAAAAAATCCCAAATCACCATAGTATGATTATGTGATTCGATCAATATGTGTGTAAGCGTGTGCACGCCATTGTTCCAAAATTTGGTTTGTTTCGGCCGAATTTCCGAATAATTTCGGTTCGTTTGCTCTACCAAAACAAACAGGACCCCTATAATTATTTGTCCCTGAATTCGTTCCAATTCGTTTGATTCGGTCCGAATTTTATGATTTCGGTCAAGTCGTCCAATTTGTTCGATTCATCCAATTATTCGTCCCGGGATGCAAGTTGCCTTTAAAATTAAAAAAAAAAAATGAAAACTAAAGGGATTAAACATATTTTTTTAAACTTAAAAAGTAAATGTTAAAATAGCTTTTTGGCCGTTTGGCTTAGAGAAATTAGTGGGCTCCCCATGGAGCCACCCATCTATTAAAATCGAAATAACTATATGGGCACTATCGCCCTAATCAGATTTTAAAGCACATCCTGTGCTCACTAAGAGCATAACTGCAGGCCTTATTTTCATTGCTGCTGACGTCTCTTTTCAGGTAATAACTCCATCCTGTTTGTGATTTTCTGGGCTTACCCTATTCTCCCTTTTGATTATCATGTGGAGAAATGAGTTTGGAATAGTTCTGTGAAATTGAAACAGCTTAGATATGTACTTGCTTTGTTTTAATTTCTATCAAGGTTTTATTCAATGCAAGTTAGGCCTACCGTTGGATTTGTCGCGTATAAAAATCTAAATAAACATATTTCAAAACTCAGTTGCCTGCACTAAGTGAAGTGCAAATCCAATCACCTGCAACACCATGTACGTATAGTTGGTCAAGGCAAGGAGCACAGCAGCTACCTCTTACATATAACTCAGATTAATTATCCAAACGAGTAGACGCTAATGTACTTGTAATTGATTTAAGTGCACCTTTCTAACAGTGCCACCACAAAAGATGGGTTGAAACTTTCCAATTGATAAATTGCTCATTGTATCTGTGAAACATCACCAATAGAACAACAACAGTTTAAGTGCTTGCAAAATATCAGGCATGGACTATGGATTTAACCAGATTGATAGACAATCATAGTTGAATACAAGCAAACGAACGTCAACGTTAGTATGCAATCTCTTTGGTACTGCAAAAGCGGAGAAGGTAGGTTCTACTCCAAGATGCAACAAACCAGATCACCCCTACCTGCGCAAATACAAAGGCTGAGAGACAAGTCCTTCACAGTTTTCGTATCCAACCTTCCGAAGCAAATCTCTAAAGGATGAACAAGAAGCAATGTGTTTCAGGGGGGGAAGGATTTCACAATTTGAACGGAAGGTTGATTGGTAGAAGATGGATAGTGGTTCGGAAGGCAAAATTTCTTGATAGAAGCAAAAAGAGTTTTTTGGCAAAAGTTCTTCACCAACCGTAACAGTAAAGTAAACTTTAATATTAATTTGCATAGATGCCGAAGCACGTGTCAAAGACACTTCAAATTATCTCCGCAGATATTTCTAACACGAAAAACAACCTCTCCCAGGAAAATTCCAATTTTATTCAACTCCAAATCTGATATTACCATCTCTACAATGTAATATAAATAGGCAAAGTAACTTAGGGCCTAAGAAAACCTAATCTAATAATAGAAACTATCCTAATCAAACTAGGAAATCAAATAAATTAGAATGCTAATCCTAATTACAATAAAATTAGGAAGCTGCAAAAAAATAAATATCCTAAAACTATGTTGGGTGGGACTGGGACAAGTGGAATTATGGTAGCCCGTTCTGCATCATGAGGGGAGGATCGGGTTCCTATTCCAATGTGGTGAGAAAGGCAAATCATAGAAAAGACATGGTTTGGATTCAAGAAGTACGCAACCATAAGGTTGTTAAGATTCCAGATTTTATGGTTTCATCTTTGAAAAAAGATGCTCCTCTTTTTTGTCGCAACAGTGCGTAAAATGAATGTGACTAAAAGGAGATATTCAGAACTAGCTCTTCTCAGCTAAAGGTATTCAAGCAGAGGTTAAAAGACTCAATTCTCTTTGTTTTTGGGTTTGACCCTTTAAGCAGGAGGATTTTTCACAGACAGTCCAACTGGGTAGTATTCTGAATAAAGGTCCTCTTAGAAGACTAGATAAGTGGACATAGGTCATTGGACCAGAGCTAAAGCCTTGTTGGGTTTGACTGGTGGGAATCCCTCTCCATGCATGGGATGTGTCGGTGTTAAAATGCCGTGATGATTGCTTGGGGGTAGTAATGGAGAAAGAAGAAAAAGCAATAAAAATAAAATAACAAAGGATCGATAGGGTTGGTTTACTCATCTTGCGTGATCCTGCACAACGCATGCCTGCATTTTTATCTCTGGATGTTGAAGGGATTAGATTCTCCATCTCTATTCAAGAGGAAGACAAGATTAGGAGTATGGGGAAGATTCAATCGCTGGATTCTTGTCCTCGGGAGACTGGTATGCCGGAACTTTCAAAGGCCTTTGATGCGGAGTCTGATCAAAGAATCTCAGGCGGATTTTTATGAGATTTCGACTCTGGTTTGAAATTTCACACCCAAAATAAGGGAGATGATTTCGATGGACAGATGATCACACACCCATTGGAGAAAAACAATAGGAACGAGGACGATGTTATTACAGCATCGAAGAAGGATCTGGAAAGTCGTCACACACAAGTTGGAGAACAAGGTATTTTTGGAAAGAGTGCTGCTATTGGCGCAGAGGATTTTGCTTTTCCCACACAAGGTTTTTAACCCCTTGATGAAATGGCCAAAATATCCAATCTTCTAAACTCATTTGTTCTTTTCACACACAACTGAGTTATTGTACTGCTGCTGCTGCTTCTTCTTCTTCTTCCCTAACATATTTTCATAGACAAGTTATTCTCCACATCTCATTCTCCACTTCATTGTTGTTTTGGGCAACTCATCTTCCTCCATTTTCTGTTCTTAACCAACACATTTTCTTCCATCTGCTTCATCTTTCCTTCTTCTTGTACTTGACTTTTTTCATTAGATCTTTCTAGTGCAATGAAGGAAGAAAAGAACAATGAAATTGTTCCTTTAAATCAAAGCAGTAGTGGAAAGGTCAGTTCATTTGTTTGTTTGTATTTTTTCTGTATTTATACCTATTTTTTTAATTTTTTTCTCACAAGGAATGAGTTGCAGGTTCCCGACATGTACGGCCTTTCAAGTCCGAACATACATCATTTGTCCAGAACTATAGTTCCGAACAAAAGTGTTCTGTTCGAACTTGTATGTCCAAACAAAAGGGTTTTGTTTGGACATAAAGTTCCGAACATACCCCATATGTTTCATACCGAACAGTGATATTTTATTTTGTACTTTCGCAGATCTCTACGCAGGAAAGTCAAGTTGGATCGGACTTTGTCATGGATTATACCAGAGTTTATAACTCAATAGGTATAGTTTACCGTGAATTTATTACTCAAATTACAATTATTTGTTACTAAATTCGTATTAAATTTGTTTATTGTAGATATTTCACAGTCGTGATTCGTTGATCAGTTGGGCTCGTGGTGTAGGAAGGAAGAACGGGTTTGTCAGTGTGATAAAGGTTTCAAATGCTGCTCGGATAGGTGTCAAAGCTAGAGTACTCCTTGCATGCGAGAGAAGTGGACAATATAAGCATGAAGAGTGCCAAAAGCGAAAAAGGATAAAAAAAAAACGGTTCAAAAAAATGTGGATGCCCTTTTGCATTAAAGGGCATAAAGTTAGACTCAAATGATGATTGGATGTTGGAGGTCATATGTGGTGTGCATAATCATTCGGCAGCAGAACATTTAGAGGGGCATTCAATTGCAAACAGATTATCAAAGGAGGAAACTCAGTTGCTTGTTGATATGTCCAGGAGCATGGTTAGACCAACGGAAATTTTGGTTACGTTGAAACAAAGAAGTGAATTAAATGTAACCACAATGAAGACAATATACAATGCACGCTACAGATATAAAGTGAATGAGCGGGGTGGAAGAAGTCAGATGCAACAACTGCTTGGGAAGTTAGCAGAGCATAATTACATTGAATGACATAGGACTTGTGAGGATAGCGAGACTGTAACTGACTTGATTTGGACGCACTCAAGCAGTCTAGATTTATTATGTGCATTTCCACATGTTTTGATAATGGACTGTACTTCCAAGACCAATCATTATCGCATGCCTCTATTGAAGGTTGTTGGGGTCACATCCACAGACATGACCTTTTCTGTATGCTTTGCATACCTTCATGCGGAACGTGAAGAAAATTATGCATGGGCATTGGATGTATTGCGTGGTATTATTGGTGATGGTATTCTTCCCGATGTCATTGTGATGGATAGAGAACTGTCACTCATGAACACCATTAACAGAGTATTCCCGATTGCTACTCATTTATTATGCAAGTGACATATTAATAGAAATGTATTGGCAAGATGCAAAAAGTTGTTTGAAACGAAAGAAAAATGGGACAGGTTTATTATGAGCTGGAATATGTTAGTGTCTTCATCAACACAAGAGGAGTTTGGTGAACAACTACGTAAGCTAAATCAAGAATTCAATACGTATCCTGATGCACTCAATTACGTGAAGGGTAATTGGTTACATTCTTACAAGGAGAGATTTGTTTCCGCATGGACAAACAATAGTATCCATTTTGGGAATACTACTTCGAATAGGTACTTTTACAAAGATACAAATTATTTGATTTATGCCTATTAATTACTATGTCTCACTTCTTAACAATCATACGTAGGGCTGAGAGTTTACATGCACAGCTTAAGAGGCAGCTGGGATCAAGTCAAGGAAATTTTGAAGCGGTTTGGACTAAAATCCACAATTTGCTTGAGTTGCAGCATACCGGTATCAAAGCTTCATTTGAGAAAAGTAAGACAATCATGCAACATAATTTCAAGCCGGCCGAATACAATGAGCTTTGTTGTAATGTCTCTAAGAATGCACTTGAGAGAATCTTAACATAAACCAAGAGAGCCAACCTTGGAATTGACGCCAGTGTTTGTGGTTGTGTTATTCGACGCACACATGGATTACCTTGTGCGCATGAGATTGCAGAATATATAAGTCAAGGGCAGCCTATTCCTCTAAGTTGCATACATCCGCATTGGTGTAAGCTTGATATGTTGCCTACTGCCCCGTCAACAAGTTCTTCTATGGGCCTGGATTGTAAGACAGATTTGCAGTTACTTGAAAAGCGGTTCAATGAATATGATTCCACAAGAAAACTGCAACTTCTAAAGAAGATACGAGAACTATCAAAACCAGAAAGTACTCATTTGATAAAACCCGAAGTAAAATCAAGAACAAGAGGTAGACCAAGTATGAAAGTTGACACATCAACTCGACGAGATCCAAGCGCATTTGAGTTGGTATCGTCTGCACAGGATAGCTACTCTCCTAAATCAGTTGCAATGACAAAAGTTACAGATAAAGGACAGCTAGAATGCAAACCAAAGAGAAGAGAAAAGATTAGTGTGATTCGTACGAGGTCAAGGAGCATTAATAATTATGTTCTCTCATTTCCCGTGGGGTTGAGGCCTTACATTCGACATGTAAAGGACGTCGTAGCTGATGGTAACTGTGGACTCAGAGCCATCGCTGGTTTGGTTGGTCTAGCCGAGGATGAATGGAGACAAGTTATGAGAGATTTATTACAAGAGTTGCTTGCACATGTGGACCACTACAAATAATTATATACGGTGGAGAACAGAGTTGAGGAATTGGTGGAAGCATTATCATACTATGATGACAACCCATCGATGGACTATTGGATGACTATGCCTGACATGGGGAACCTCATAGCGTCTCGTTATAATATGGTGTTATACCACTTGAGCATAGAACAGTGTCTGACTTTCCTCCCATTGCAGTCTGTGCCAGTGCCGACACCTTCTCGGAACTAGCGAACAATAGGTTTTGTTAATCGGAATCATTTTGTTCAATTATTCTTATTACCTGGTCATCCAATTCCGCCTATTGCAAATAAGTGGAGACAATTTCATCACTCTTGTGCGAATGGTCGGGAGACTCCATACAACGATCGGATTGTACAATTCAAAGAGCTTGTAACTCCAGATGTATCAACATGTGAGACAATTGATTTGGATTGAATAGAACTACCTGGTCATCCAAGCGAGTTTATGTTGCATGTAATAACTATTTTTAAACATTTGATGGAGTTTGGAATGTGTTTTAGTAGTTTCTTTTTATTGTATTTAATAAATGCTTTGATGTATGTACAAATTTTAAAACTACTAGGATGTATTGGTTTTGCCGCCTATTATAGGTTTTTAAAAGTGATGGGAGTTACAGTTAATGTTCGGAAACACAGTGCTGAACAAATGTCATTTGTTCGACCATGTGTTTCCGAACAAATCCAGTTTGTTCGGAAACACAGTGCCGAACAAATGGCATTTGTTCAACACTGTGTTTTCGAACAAATGTTCAGTTCGTCCCTTTCGAAGATTTTCATATCCACTTTTGAAGATTTCTGGTTCTACATCTATAACAATTCAAGCATATTCCGAACATAAAATCAAAGGTATAATAACCAAAATATCATTTGAATTAACTAAGAAAGTACAACCACTTTCCAAATAAAAGACTACTTAAAAGAGGATCCAAGTCTTATAACAACCATCCAAATTACAAAAATAAAAAGGAATGCAAGCATTCATTTTTGGTATTGGAGCCATTTCATATTTCGTCAGTTGTTCCTTCCCCTTGTTGACCTGCTGCGGGTGTAACTCTGTGAACTCATGTGGGGATGTCGAATGGTTCGTTGAGCATCAACAATGGACATTCCCCGTAAAACGTGGGCAACCTGATTCACATGGGTATATAGTCCCCGTGGATCTTCAACCCCATGGTCCTCACCCCTTTCCATCACTTCATCAAGAATGAATAGTGCAGCCGAATTACGATGCTCATAGTCCACCGTACTGCTTGACTGTGTTTCGTCGGGTCTGGGCGCACAATTAGAGTGATGATTTGGGTTTTGTAATATCCTCCACGAGACTCGTTTATACCAATCCATATACCTGGGAACACAATCTACAGGACGCCTTACTGGTTGACTACGGTTCAATGCAGACAGTAGGTGATTAGGCCATCCCTCCCAAATTTGATTCATGTATTGATACGCGATATGGTAGTCACGGGCAGTCGGACCCCGCGTAGCGCGAATGGGGGCTAATGGCGGTGGAGGAATAATTTGTACTATCCCAAACTGTCTTAGCACCCTATACGGATGATAAGGCTCAACAACATCCATGCACTTGATGCATCCACATTAGTATGCAACCTCATTGAAAGGGTGATAGCGCCTAACATCACGATATGGGTCCCAAGTGACCTGAAAATAGTGAATCCAAGTATAAGATATGAAAATACATAATAAAGAATAATAACTTCATGTGATAGAAAATGAGTAAGAAAAGTTGCGTAATTACCAAGTCAGTGCTCATGGAATCAAGTCTCTCTCGTAATGCCTGTAAAGGCGCAGACTCCCTACGAGAGACCCATCGATGGACCCGGAGGTGATCGGGCTGATAGTGAATGTTTGGAGTTGGAGCCAAACATTCGAAGTGCTCGTACACCGAAGCTTCAAATAGAGTCAGGTAACCGGCAATTTGTTTAACTTCACGCCGGGTTGCTAACTCCAACTGCCTGTATAAATATGCCAGTGCAGCAGTACCCCATGCATATGAACGTACGTTATCCAAATCCACCAGATGTGTAAGAAATATGATAAGGCACCCTTGTGCCACTCTTGTCTGTGAAAAACGTACATCCCAGTAAGTACAGAAGGTAAGCTCTGATTGCACAGTCAACCATCTCCTCTCCATCATCGTCAGACATTCCACCAAACCTTTCCCGTAACCACTCCAATCTAACAGATTGGCCCCGCACCTGGATCAGCTCATCATGTGCCTCTATAGGTTCTACTCCTAGTGCATCAACAAGTAGTGCTTGAGTTTCCTCATATGTCATTCTATCATTATACGAGACAGTCCGCCCCATCACTGGGATGCCTATGATGGATGCAACATCATCTAAAGTGATGGTCATCTCACCAAATAGCATGTGAAAGGTGTTAGTCTCAGGTTGCCACCTTTCCACAAAACCCGATACAATAATCTTATTGACAAAGCGGTATGATGCAGTCACTAAGGGAGTCAAACTGGACCTGGACATCCATCGCATAAACCTATCAGACTCATTCAATTGCCATTGCCACAATGACACTTTCTGACCATGGCTTAAACACTTCATTGGTCCTCAATCCTGAAGTCAACAATTGATACATCATTATCGAATAAATTCACAACTTAATAAATCAATCAAACTTCATATGAAACAAACGAAACACACTTCTCCACTCCAAATATACCCGGCTATATGTGTATCAAAGCTGGTCAATAACGACCTATCTCATGGCCCATGAGCTGGTTGCTCTTCCATCTCTGGTTGTTCTTCAACGTCCTCCTCACGAAGAACATGTTCTTCTACAACCTCTTCCACTCGGTGGCGACGCCTTCTGTTTGAAGCAGTAGGTCGCACCCTAGAAGAGCTCGGTTGGTCCATATCTGAAATTAAAATACAAACATTGTAGGATTATGGTGTTTGCATCAAACTGTTCGGATGTTCAGGTCCGAACAAAGTCAATTTGTTTGGACCTGAAAGTCCGAACAAAATGATTTTGTTCGGACGTTCAGGTCCGAACAAACCGTGCTTTCTGTGTGGAAAAATAGTGGCGATGATAGTGTACAAACCAGCCCAAATGCATGGAAAAACATCACCATTGTTTGTAAAAACTTACATTGAATGAGAATATATCCCCATAACAAGTTTTAATGAAAAAAAAGGTAATCTAAGATGGATAAAATGGTAAAGAATGAATGGTGAAGAAAAATGAAATGACAATGGTGGAGATAAAGATTTACCTTTGAAAGAGGAGATGGTGTAGAGGATTGTGAACGCCGGAGTAACGCCGGAGAGAGAAATGACGCCGGAGAAGTGGAGAGAGTGGGAAGAAAGAGGGATCGGGCGATGTTGGTGAATAGAAAAGGAAAAACGTGTGTGTGGGAAGAAAGTGGGAAATGGAGAGAGGGCTAAAATGGGGATTTTTGCTGTGTGTGGAAAGAAAAAATGCCATTTTTAAATTATTGTGATGTGTGTGGAGAAAAATTGTGTGGGAAAAGCTATATTTTGTGTGCCAATAGCAAGCTCCTTTTTACCTACCCCCACTCAGGGGAGAGTACACACTGATGGGACTTTCATCTCTCCTTGAGGGATTCAATCCAATGACGACTCTCACGTCTATATAACGCATGAAGGAATACTACAGGAGGTACGCAACAAGCCTGTCCCCAATACTTCTTCTTCTTTGTTTTTCCTCGGCTATCAAACTAACTTAGGCAACGGAGTGCCTTCGGCTGCCTACAGCCAGGGGCTCTGACTTTTGTTTTCCCTTTCAGATTACTGGAGGCCCGATCCTTTCTCATAATCATCCCAAGATCGCCAAATCAAGAGTTTAATCCTCTTTTAACCAAGTCCGTAATTTTTAGGCACTTACAATTGGCGCCGTCTATGGGGACAGGATCTTTACCAAAACTAAACCTACAAAAGTCATGCCTCCAAAAACCAGATGCGGCGGCGAGGGATCGTCAAAGTCCCGAAGAGCGTCATCCTTTCCTCCATCCGGAACAACCACCACTGCCATCGTTTTCGCGACCAAAGCCACAACCCCAGCCTCTCCAGTCATTGCCTCCAACAGCGCCCACCGGTGCTCACACTGCTCTTCTTCCCCCTCTGGGTCCAATAGAGGTTCCCCCCGTCATGCAGGAGCTATCGGGGATTCCCCGCTAGAGAAAGTCCGGAGGAAGATCCGGTCCCGTGTACGCGGAGGGTGTTGTCCAGTCGGACTCCTCGTCCTGACCTGTGACGACGTTCCCCCGTCACGACGATCGTCATGAGGCTCCTCACCCCCTAAATGATTAGCCGCCGAACGGCCCACACAGAATGTCTCCCCGTCGGGTCCTCGACGCCAAGGCAAAAACCCTGTCGGGGCAAAATCCCATCACTCCCATCATCGCACTCATGATGACAATCAGTCCTTTCATCGAGCCCATGAAGGAGGAGATGACCCCCTACTCGAAGAACTCGAGGCCCAGAATCAGGTCCTCCAAGAGAAAGAAGAGTTGATTCGTCATCTCCAAGAGCAGCTTAAGGCAAACGAAATGAGGACTTTTATTCCACCTCTCAGACGACAGCAGAGCCGTCCGAACAGCCGAGACTTGAGGCAGGTCTTCAACGACAGAAGAAGAAATCGCTGCGAAGAAGAAGGCTCCAGCAGCAGTCACCTACCTAGCAACCTCGGAGGGTCGCGTCGCGAGCCAGAGTCCCTGAGGCCAGAGAACATGGCGAGCCTGAGGGAACTGCTCGATCACTACGTCAAACAAGAGGTCCAGACTCGGATCGCCGAGATCGGTTTCGTTCGAGACCAAACAGAGGCCTGCGATGCAGAAGACCAGGGCATGTCCCCCTTCTCCCAGGAAATAAAGAACTTCTCTCTTCCCGAGAGATTCAGCGTTCCGAGGTTCGTCCTCTATGACGGGACCTCGGACCCAGAGGCGCACCTGCGACATTTCACTCAGCGGATGTTGGTATGGGGGGACGTCGACCACCTTAACTGTAGGGTCTTCTCCTCTAGTCTAGGCGACCTCCCACTCTGATGGTTCTGCGCGCTCCCTTCTGGGTCGGTCTCAAGCTGGCGACAGCTCCGAAGCTCCTTCGTCGAGAAGTTCCAGGCTCACCGTGTCATCTCGAAGACAGGTGGCAACCTAATGGCGATCCAGATGAAAGACGGTGAAAGTATCACTGCATTCGCCAGGAGGTTCTGGACGATCTATAGCCAGATCACGAACATCAACGATGACGTCGCCATCATGTGCTTCCGGCAGGCCTTGCTCCCAGGCAATGAGCTCCGCAAAGACTTGGTCCGGACTCCCATGACCACGATGAAGGCACTAATGGCTAGGGTGAACCAGTACATTGAACAGGAAGAGGACGAAGCTCGTGGCAAGGAGTGGTTCGGCCTCCCGCAGAAGGGCCAAACCTCCAAAGGAGAAGTGATGTTCCCCAAACAAAAGACGGATAAGAAGAGGGCCACCACCAGTTCGGCATCCTTCCCGACCCCCATCTCGGGTAGCAGCAAGAGACTGAAGTTCAAGCCTACGAGGCTGGCCAGAGATCCTTATAGGGCCGTCAATGTCGTCTTCAAGGAGCCCATTTACAGACTCCTCAGCAAAATCAAGGCAGAACCTTATTTCCAGTGGCCGCAACCGATGAGGGGCGACCCATCCACCCGAGATCAGAGCAAGAACTGCTTGTACCATAAGCAGCAACGGCACATGACTGAGGACTGCATGGCTTTGAAGTCCCACCTTAAGAAGCTCGTCAGAGACGGGCACCTTCGGGAGTACATCAAGGAGGGGGAGAGGATCAACCAAGCTCAGCAGCGTGCCCCACCCAGTGATGGTCAAGACAGCGATGAGCCGGCGGGTATCATCAACGTCATTCACCTGGCCCCCGCTCCCAATGGGGGAAGTGCCTAAGCTCGGTCAGAGGCCTGGAGGGCCGCCCATGGCAAACAGGTGATGTCGGCCGAGCTTGAGCCTGCATCAAAGAAAGCCAGAAAGGAAAAGCCCAAGATCTGGTTCTCGGACGAGGACCTAGGAGGAGTCCAGCTCCCCCATAATGATGCACTCACCCTCACCCTGCGGCTGAACAATTACACCGTGAAGCGCGTCGTCATAGATCCAGGGAGCTCGTCCAAAATCCTTTACTTCAGTTGTTCCAAGCAGCTCGGCCTGACTGAGTCCGACCTGCAGGAGGCCCGCGTCCCATTAGTAGGCTTCAGCGCCAAGCCAGTGTACCTCAAAGGGGGCGCCACGAAGATGGCCGACTTTATAGTAGTGGACGCACCGTCCCCTTACAATGCAATAATGGGGCGAAGTTGGCTGCATGCCATGGAGGCAGTACCTTCCACCTTTCATCAAAAGCTCAAGTTTCCCCTAGAGAAGGCCGGAGGGGTGATCGAGATAATAACCGTACGGGGAGATCAACAGATGGCTAGACAGTGCTTAACGGCCATAGTGCCTGGCAAAACGGAGCCGCAGCGAGTACATATGGCCGAACTCGAAGATGTCGGACGCTCAGCAGAGCAGTAGAGCGTAGAGGAACTCACCGAGGTCAAGATCAATTCCGATGACCCCGAGCGATACTTCCTACTGGGAAGCCAGCTCCCTGACAACGAAAGGTCCGAGCTGCTCGACTTCCTACTGAAAAATAGGGACGTCTTCGCCTGGACTCCATATGAGATGCCCGGGGTCGACCTTGAAGTCATGTGCCACAAATTAAACGTGAACCCCGGACACAAGCCCATAGTGCAAAAAGCCCGCAGAACAGGGGTCCCGCAGACAGAAGCTGTCGTCGAAGAAGTGGACAAGCTCCTTGAGGCCGGAGCCATCCGCGAAGTACATTATCCGAAATGGTTGGCTAACACAGTGGTAGTCATAAAGAAGAACAGAAAATGGAGGGTCTGCTTGGACATCACCGACCTCAATTAGGCTTGCCCCAAGGACAATTTCTCCCTCCCAAAAATTGACCAGATGATTAACGCCACCTCGGGACATGATAGAATGAGCTTCTTCGACGCCTACCGAGGTTACCACCAGATCCCCATGCACGGGCCTGATGAGGAGAAAACCGCATTCATAACCCCTCGGGGCATCTACTGTTACAAAGTGATGCCCTTTGGGTTAAAAAATGCTGGGGCGACATACCAACGACTGGTCACGAAGATGTTTCAAGCCCAGCTCGGGAAGACAGTGGAGGTCTACATCGATGACATGGTAGTCAAGTTCAAGAAATCGCAAGATCATTTGGCAGACCTACACCAGGCATTCGCCACCCTCAGAAAATTCCAGCATAAACTGAATGCCTCCAAGTGTGTGTTTGGCGTTGGATCCGGCAAATTCTTAGGAAACCTGGTGACCTGGAGAGGGATCGAGGCTAACCCAAAGCAGATTACAGCAATTCAGGCGATTCAGAGCCCGACCTCGGCCAAGCAGGTCCAAAGACTCACAGGGATGGCCGCTGCGCTCAACCGCTTCATCAGCCGAGCTTCGGACAAATGTCGCCCCTTCTTTCAACTCCTAAAAAAGAGCTCCAAATTTCAATGGACCCCTGAGTGTGACCAAGCACTGAAAAAGCTCAAGGAATATCTTTCCTCACCACCACTGTTGTCCACCCCATCACAAGGTGACCTCCTTTATCTCTATCTAGCAGTCTCGGACCACGCAGTGAGCTCGGTACTAATCAGAGAGAACGGCAAGCAGCAGCAGCCCTTCTACTACACAAGCAAAATCCTGCTCGACGCCAAGACCAGGTACCTTCCACTCAAAAAACTTGCGTTGGCACTCGTCAGCTATGAAGCACGGACACGGATACGAGACACGGATATGATACGATACGGATACGCAGATACGCCATTTCTAAAAAAAGTAGGATACGATACGTCAAGGAAACGTTGAAAAAAAAAATTTAATATTTTTTATAAGACTATGTAATAAAAATCTAACATTATTTCAATCAAAATAGCCATAAAATATGCACTTCCATTGATTTAATCATCATCAATCGTCATCTTTGGTTGCCGGAAACACAACATATTGGCCCCATCAGGCCACCTAAAATCATGGCATCAAGAAAAAAAGAAAAAAAGAAAAAGAAACAGCAGCAGCTATATAGCATCGAGAAAAAAAAGAAAAAAAAAAGAGAAATAGCAGCAGCAGCATAGCAACAAGAGAAAAAAAAAAAGCAGCAACATAGCATCAAGAAAAAATGGAAAAAAATAAAGAAACAGCAGCAGCAATATAGAATCAAGGAAAAAAAAAGGAAAAAAAAAATAACAGCAGCAACATAGCATCAAGAGAAAAAGAAAAAAAAAGGAACTGTAGCAGCAGCAGCATGGCATCAAGAACAAATGGAAAAAAGGAAAACAGCAGCAGCAGCATAGCATTAAGAAAAAGAAAGAAAGAAACAGCAGCAGTAGCATAGCATCAAGAAAAGAAGAAAAAAAGAAAGAAATAGCAGCAGCACACAACAGAACACAACAGAGAAAAGAACGGCAGCAGAACACAGCAGAGAAAAGAACAGAAAAAAGAAGCAGAAAAAAAAACCCAGCATCAACAGCCAATCGAAAGCAAAGAAAGAAGATCAGCAAAAAAAAAAAAAAAGCCCTAAAATCCAAATGATTTAAGGGGGAAGAAAAAAAACCCTAGATTAGAATTAACTAGAATAGTATCAACCAACAAAAACCAACCTTTACAGATAAAGAGAAAGAAAGAAATAAGAGGAAAGAAAGAAGAGAAAAGAACCTGAAAGTGGAGATGAAACGGCACAGCACAGTGGCTCGATTGGGCACAGCACAGACGGCAGCAGCAGCAGCAATGGCTCCGGCACAGCACGACAACAACAGCAATGGCTCCGGCACAGCACGACGACAACAACAATGGCTCCTGCACAGCACGATGACGGCAGCAAGACGACAACAGCACGGCGATGACGAGGCTGAGGCGACGACGAATTTCTTCCTTCCCCTCTCTTCTTTTTTCTTTTTCCTTCCTCTCTCCCAGGTTTTCTAACTCTCCCCTCTTTTTTTAACGAGCTTTTAAAAATGTGTCCCGTGGGGGATACGTGCGTGTCCCGTGCGTGTCTCGCATGTGTCCCTCACGTATCCGGCATTTAAAAAAAAAAAAAACCAGGATACGGATTTCGCGTATCCGATACGTGTCCGAGGCGTATCCGGGCGTATCCGTGTCCGATACGCCCGGGATACGGATACGGGACACTTTTTTATGTATCCGTGCTTCATAGCTCATCAGTGCCTCTCGCAAACTCTTCCACTATTTCCAGACATATACAATGGTGGTTGTTACAGAACACCCGCTCAAGTCCCTTTTCCGAAAGGCGGATTTCTCCGGAAGAATCTCCAAATGGGCCGTTGAACTGGGGCAATTCGATATCCAATATCAACACAGGACGGCGATCAAAGCGCAAATTCTGACAGACTTCATCGTGAATTCACCTCTCCTAGTTCGGCACCGACCTCGCTCAATACCGAACTGGGGGGCTCCAAGGGTAAAGAGGCATCCAAGACCGAGACCGAAGAAGACCGATCTTGGGAACGATTCCTTAAGTAGGCCTGGAGGGTCTTCGTTGATGGATCCTCCACATCTAGAAGAGCTGGCGCTGGCATAGTCCTTAAATCTACAGAGGGCCTCGTCATCGAGCAAGCCCTGACCTTTGATTTCAAAGCCTCCTACAATGAAGCAGAATACGAGGCACTGATTGCGGGTCTCGGTAGCGCAAGAATCATGAGGGCATGCCGGCTAGTAGTCTTTAGCAACTCCCAGTCGGTGAAGAACCAACTAAGCGGAGACTATTAAGCCCGAGACGAAAGGATGGCAGCCTACTTAGCCCACACAAAGCAGCTCCTCTCCCAGTTCGAGAAAGCAGGAGTTAAGCAAATTAGCAGAGAGTCCAACTGCCATGCAGATACCCTCGCCAATTTAGCCTCCGTCGTGGAAGTAGGAAAAAGGAGGACAGTCGACGTGGAAACGTTGAAAAAGCCAAGCATAAAGCTCCTCCCACCTCGGTAAGTCCTGTGCGTCGATCTCGGTCCGAGCTGGATGGATCCGATCATAGCATTCCTAAAAGAAGATAAACTCCCAGAAGACAGGAACGAAGCCCACAAGGTCAGATGAAAGCAGCTCATTTTTTGCTATCCCCATATGAGAAGCTCTATATAAAGTCCTTCACAGGACCGTACCTCGAATGCATTCACCCGAGCAAGGTGGAAGACTTCCTTTTTTAGATTCACGAGGGAATCTGCGGAAGCCACATCGGAGGAAGATCACTGGCATACAGAGCTATCAGCCAGGGCTACTGGTGGCCCTACATGCAGAAGGATGCCCAGCTCTATGCCAGAAAATGTCAAAAATGTCAGAAGTTCTCCCACTCTCTGCACAACCAGCGCAAGACTTGAGTCCTCTCTCCAGCCCATGGCCCTTCGCTCAGTGGGGACTAGACATCGTGGGACCTCTTCACTGAACTCCAGGAAACAAGAGATGGCTGATAGTGGCCACTAATTACTTCACCAAATAGATAGAGGCAGAAGCTTTATCCTCCATCACCGAGCAGGATACAAAGAACTTCGTATGGAAGAACATTGTCACAAGATTTGGGATCCCCCGAGCCCTGGTCTCAAACAACGGGACCCAATTCGACTCAAACTTCTTTAAAAACTTCTGCCGGGAGCTCGGTATCAGAAACCTCTACGCAACCCCGGCCTACCCATAGAGCAACGGACAAGCAGATATCTCAAATAAGGTGGTGCTGGACGGACTCAAGAAAAGGCTCGACAGAGCTAAGGGCAGATGGGTAGAAGAATTACCAAGTGCCATTTGGGCGTACCGAACCACCCCGAGACGATCTACTTCAGCAACCCCTTTTTCGTTAACCTACGGAATGGAAGCTATAATCCCTCTTGAGGTCGGCCTTTCAACCTTGAGGTTGGATCTCTTCGACCAGGGGCGGAACGAAGTGAATCTGGCCAAAGAGCTCGACCTGGCCGAGGAGCGAAGGGAGGCAGCATCCTTGCGCCTGGTCTCCTACTAGCAACAGCTATCCAGGGGATACAATCAGAAGGTCAAAGAAAGGAAGTTCTCAATCGGGGAACTGGTCTTAATGAAAGCACTCCCAACAGACAAAGATCCCAATGAAGGCAAGCTCGCGCCAAACTGGCTCGGGCCTTTTCAGGTGGTCTCAGCATCAGGGAGATCGGCTTATAGACTTGAGAGCATGGATGACAAAGAATTGCCATGACCGTGGAATGCCACGCACCTCAAGAAATACTACTTCTAATTGTACTCAAATGATAAAGTCAATAAAAGAGGGGTCTTGTGAAAGATGCATGCCTTGTCTCTTTCAAGTTGTGAATCAAGGCTCCGGTCCTCGCACCAGCCTCCTCAAGCTCGATCATTAGACCAGCTCTCAAGGCTCCGGTCACAGGACCAGCCTCCTCGAGCTCGGTTATTGGACCAGTTCTCAAGGCTCCGGTCACAGGACCAGCCTCCTCGAGCTCGGTCATTGGACCAGCTCTCAAGGCTCCGGTCACAGGACCAGCCTCCTCGAGCTCGGTCGCTGGACCAGCTCCCAAGGCTCCGGTCCTCGCACCAGCCTCCTCAAATTTGGTCGTTGGACCAACCCCCTTTGGGACAAGAATGGAACAAGTCATGGGATTCAGTTTACCTCCCAGCTCGGCCGAGCCCCTCCCCCTGAGTTATCCAAATTGGCAATATAGCCTTAGTCCAATTTTTATGACTTATCTCCAGCAACAAGATTGCACCTCAGGGTGTGAATCCAAGCTAACTACAAGGTCTTTTAATGGGGCGTTTCCCTCGGAAGCACGTCGATTAAAACACCGGCCTTAGGGCCAAATGATCACCGATCTCATCCACTTGAAGGTTTGGAGAGTCGGCCAAGAGACAGGGAGCCTTGTCAAGTCACAGTCTTACGGATTCACCGATCTTAGCCGCTGGGAGAATTTCTCGGAAACAAGGGGCCTCATTTTCATTCAATATCTTGGATTGGAAGATTAAATATGCACACGCTGTTGTGTATAGCCGGAAGTCGTTGACCCCCGGTCCCATGAACCCACCTATCTCAGCCATTTGAAGGTGTGGAGAAACAATCAAGTGACAGGGCATCAATTTTGACCAATATCTTTTTCGGGACTAAAAGGTTAAGGCCAGTTTCTATGAGTTCACCGATCTCAGTTCAATTTTGTTCAGAATTAGAAGAGCATTCACACACTACGGCAAGAAGAAAGAAATGAAAAGACAGCTGGAGAATTGAAAGAAAATTGTTGTTTTTCATTAATAAGAGAAGACAATTACAAGGTTTTGTACACTCAGGAAAAAGAGAAAAATACATCAAAAAAAGAAAAGAAAAATACAGACATTTGTGCTCTACTTCTTGGGCGCCCCGGCTTGATTCTCTGGAGGGATGGAAGAGGCAGGATCAGAAACGCCCAGGGCCTCGAGCAGAGGAGCCGCGGAGGAAGCTTGGGCCTGGTCGCCCTGGTGGGAGTCTGGGGCGGAGGAGGAGGAACTAAGGTCTCAGCAGGGGCTTCTGGAGGGTTAGAGTCGGGCTCCGATTCCGGACTGGGTATTACAGATTAGAATTGGGGAAGGTTCGAAAATATGGGGTCATCCTCAGAGACCCCATACTCCCGGAGCGCTTCCCGACATCCCATCTCATACAGCATAGGGCTCAAGTCCTTAATCTGAGCCACATACTCCGCCGATGCCCAATCCACTCCTTCCTGATAAGCTTTTGCGGCCTGGGCTCGCAGAGTGGACTCGGCATCAACCCGCTCCTTCCTAGAGGACTCAAGCTCGGCCTCTTTCCTAGCCAGTTCGGTTTCCTTCTTGGTGAGCTCGGTCTCTAGTTGATGCGCCCTCTTTGCCTTGTCCTTGGCCGCACTTTTTAAGTGCTTGTTTTCGGCTCGCAATTTGATGATTTCGGCCTTCGCCGCTTGATGCTCCGTTGTGAGCTCGGTAATCTTCTCCTCCGCCTTCTTTATTTCTGTCACACTGGCCTCCAAGGCATCTCCCATCTTCTTCTTCTCGGCATCCATCTCAAGAACCCGTGCGGCTGTCCTCCCCAGTATTATTTGGAGCTTCTGTACATTCTGCAAAGAGACAAAGGGGTAGGAGGTTAGAACAGATGACTAAGGCATGAAGCTTAAAAATACAAAAGAATTGGGAATCACCTCGAGCGACGCCCTCATCGTCTAGTAGATCAGGCTCATTTGCCCGGATTTATTATGCCTCTCCATGTCCAAAGGGAGAGCGCATGCCCGGGCAACTGCCGTTATCGCCCTGGTGGAGGTCCCCATCTGGTCCTCCACGCTCAGGGGCTCGCCGGGGTTGAGATCAAGGTTGGGCCTGAAAGGGGACGACTTGGTTGACCGAAGCTACGAAACCACTTCCGAGGCCTGCTCCTCCTCACCCACGTGAGGCCTTTTTTCGGGAGAGGGCCTCTCACCCTCCTTCTCGGCCTCCGTGACCCGTGGCAGGGCGTCCTTGGACGACCGAGTCTCCTTCGGCAGCTCTTCCGACCTCCCCCTCTTCTCCTATGGGGGGCCTCACGTGCCTTTCTCTTTCGCGGATGAGGAAGTCCCTGCTGAGCCCGAGGGACCGGAGGGGGCGCTGGCTGAAGAACCTTGAGCGGCGCCAGGCACGCCGTGAGCACGCCTCGGAGCAGGAGAAACTCGACCCTTGAGGACCAAGGCTCCCAGGTTCTTCAGGGGTGGACGCTGCTCGTCCATTTCCTCTTCTGCCTGGTCTCGGGCGGGAGGGCTGTCTTCGACTAGGATCGGACCGAGGGGCTTCGAGGCTTGACCGCCCCGGTCTCTGCAAGCGTAAGCACGATCTCCCCTATCAGCTCAAAGGGGATCTCGACAGTCTTTCTGGTATAAGACTGGTACCGCGGCTTGTACCGGAGCAGCGAGAAGGCGGACCGATCGTGGTGACCGTGATAATGGTAGATCTTCTCGAGCCACGCGTCGTTCCTCTTCCAACGGTCATGGCCGGCGTCCTTCCTTCTTCATTGAACACCTGCACAAGGAGCAAAACACATCAGTTTAACGAATCGGAGGTGAAACAACACAAATTAGCCCGGGGAAACGGGTATTTACTCGGAGGGGTCCCAGGTTTTCGTGGAACCTGGATTCTCCGCTCCTCCTTGGTCTCGGCCGCCCCAAACTCCCAGTTCCCCAAAACTAGCAGGCGATCATCCCCGGCGTACTTGCTCGAGTCCTCCAGGGCGTTAATCAAGGGCCGGCGTCTTGCCTTCACCCGAAGATAATAGGAGTCCTCGCCCCCCGCAGACTTACAGATGTCATAGACATCTTCTATGTCATGAACGTCGAGGTCGATGTCGAGGATTCGGTTCAGCTCCGCCACGCCCATAATTATTTTTAACCCATTTGGCATCAGTTGAAAAGGGCAGATCCGCCACGAACTGAGGTAGGATCGGAGGAGCGGGTGGACAGGAAACCTAACCCCACCCTTGATTACCGATACCGGGGGAAAGGCATCAAATCCTTGAATCTGGTAAGGCCATCAAAGAGGCCCTATAGGTCGTCGGGCTTCACCAGAACGTCGTCCGGAATTTTGAACACCGCCCTAAGTCCCTCTAGGGCTTGAGGGCCCTCTAACCAGTGACTGTAAATTCTCATTTCCTAAGGGCAGAGAGCAAAGGAGAAGGAGCAAGACCTAGAGAGACCTAAGGGGCGGAAACCCTCTAGACGAAAAGAAAAAGAGGTGGAAAGAGAGTAGCAGAAAAGAGAACTCACAGAAAGAACGTGACGGTTTACAAAGGGTGAAGAACGAAGAGTGAAAAAAGTCTCCGAGTTCGTTGAGGTTCTGTTTTTAGCAGGGTGTCTTCTTCAGCAGGGTCTCCTTCCAGACGAAAGCAAAGGTGAGAGGAGAAAGGGAAGAGGGCGTCCCCATTTTATAGAGGAACGCCCCTCGTGAATGTCACGCGTGCGAGGCAACGCTTCGGACTCTCCATGCGTCGCTTCGATCCCAGTAAACAACCAGACGAAGTGTTACGCATGGCACCACCGGTTCATCTCTTGCCATAACTCCGGTACGTTATTTATCACCTCGGGCATACGAAGCGATGTCCGCGTGCCCGCCTTGGTGAAGCAATGATAGTACCATATTTATTGCCTAGGGCAAATGGAAAGGCATCATGACGAGGATCGCACGTCAGCAAGATACGACAAGACGGGGCCAGCACTTCCTTTCAATCTTAGCTCCCGACCTCAGAGAAAATTCCAAAGAGGTCAAGAGCTAGGGGGCAATTGTGTGGGGACACTTCGTAATTACGGATTTGCGTGGGGCCACTCCCCAATTTCAGGGCGGCCCCTAGTCTCGGTGTTGCCTAGCTCAGCAGAAGCACCGGCTCGGGGAAGCGCGGAGCTGATCTCGATTGTCACGTCTGCAGGCGCCCACCTCGGTCTCGGTCTTAGCTTGATCTCGGCCTCCTGTCATTCAGTCATAAATGCGACTATAAATGTGCTGTCATGACGGTAGACGACGAGCTGACAAATAGAGTGGGCGCCGGACCTAGATAAGTGGCACACCTTATCTCAAGGTCACATCTATAGGCATAGGGAGATGGTCCGATGGGACGTTCCCTTTTTACCTGCCCCCACTCAGGGGAGAGTACACACTGATGGGACTTCCATCTCTCCTTGAGGGATTCAGTGCAATGACGACTCTCACGTCTATATAATGCATGAAGGAAAACTACAGGAGGTACGCAACAAGCATGTCCCCCATACTTCTTCTTCTTTGTGTTTCCTCAGCTATTAAACTAACTCAGGCATCGGAGTGCCTTCGGCTGCCTACAGCCAGGGGCTCTGACTTTTGTCTTCCCTTTCAGATTACTTGAGGCACGATCCTTTCTCATAATCATCCTAAGATCACCAAATCAAGAGTTTAATCCTCTTTTAACCAAGTATGTAATTTTTAGGCACTTACAGAATAAATTGGCTTTCCCTGTTAATTATGAACGAGCAACTACTGAAAATCATATGGGCGTGAAATTGTTAGGAACATGACAATAGTCTCCAGGAATATTTGAGGTATGAATTATGTCAAAAAGAGTTGTGATTAAAGAAGTAGTTGAATCATGTAAAGGAGAATGTTTATTCCTTCAAGAAACAAAAATGGAGGCTAAAGATGCTAACATTATCAGATCTAATTGTCCTCGGCCCCAGTGTCAATTTGTTATGTGCACTTCAACGGGTGAATCTAGGGGAGTTTTAATAGCTTGGAATGAAGTGTATTGGCAAAAGCAGGATGAATTTGTAGGGAGATACTCTGTTTCTGTCCTTTTGAAAGATGCTCGTCATAATACAGAATGGGCGGCTTCACCTATTTATGGGCCTATGAATATTGGTGATACGGCAGACTTTTGGGCAGAACTATCTCATGTGGCATGTATATGGAATTGTCCTTGGATTCTGGAAGGGGATTTTAATGTCATTAGGTTTCCAAATGAGAAGAAAGGAGGTTATGCTGTTAGTCCTGCAATGAGGGATTTCAGTGATTGGATTAGATTTCATGATCTTGTTGATTTACCTTTGAGAGGAACATATTTTACATGGTCTAATATGCAAGCAGATCCAGTGATGTCTAGGCTTGATCGGCTTCTGCTGTCAACAAATTGGTTGGATTTATTTCCTGATTGTTTGCAAAAAACTTTGACCCGGCCAATATCGGATCACTGCCCTTTGTTACTTGACACGATGATGGAAAATTAGGGTCGTCTTCCTTTCAGATTTGAGTTATTTTGACTCTACGAGAAGGGATTCACAGATAACGTAAAAGATCGGTGGGCTGAAAAGAATGTAAAAGGATGGATGGGTTACCAATTAGCTCAGAAGCTGAAATATCTCAAAAACAAAATGCAAGATTGGAAAAGGGAAGTTGTTGGTGACTTTAGGGAGAGGAAGAATCAGCTGTTTGTTGATATTCAAAGAATTGATGCAAAAGCAGAAACTGAAAATCTAGATGAGGATCAAGATCGAAGAAAGTCTCTTAAAAAGCTTTTTTGCAATCTGATTTTACAAGAAGAAATTAAGTGGAACCAGCATTCAAGAAATAAATGGTTGCATGCAGGTGACCGGAATACAAAAATTTTCCATGCTATTGCCAATGCTCATCGTCATGTGAATCAGATAAAATCTATTCTTGCTAGAGGAAGAATGTGGGAGGATAAGAAAGATATACAGAAAGAAGTAGTTCATTTTTTCAAGCAATCATATAAAGGAGTTAATCGGGTAAGACCCAAGATGGATGGGATTTCTTTCCGCAAACTTTCTACTTCATCGGTTTCTTTTCTTGAAGCTCAATTCTCTAAAGAAGAGATCAAGGAAGCCGTTTTTGGTTTGAGTGGGGATCGGGCTCCAGGTCCAGATGGGTTTCCAATAGCCTTTTTTCAAAACTTTTGGAATCCGCTAGAAGAGGATCTTCAAGTGTTCTTCAATGAATTTCATGTTAATGGAGTTATAATAGGTGAGTTGGGCGCAACCTTTATTGTTTTGGTCCCTAAAAAAGATGGTGCTATCTCAATTAAAGACTTCAGGCCTATAAGTTTGATCGGTAGCCTCTACAAAATTTTAGCAAAAGTTCTTGCAAATCGTTTAAGGAAAGTACTTCTTGAGATTATTTCATAAATCAAAGGTGCTTTTGCTGATGGACGTCAAATTCTTGATAGTATCATAGTGGCTCACGAATGTGTTGATTCAAGGAATTGCCAACATCGTCCTGGGTTGATATGTAAGTTGGATTTTGAAAAGGCTTATCACATGGTGGATTGGGATTTCCTTCAAGATATGATGAAAAATATGGGTTTTGATAAAAAGTGGAGATACTAGATTCACACGTGTGTTTCTTCAACTCACTTTTCGGTCTTAATCAATGGTTCTCCTAATGGATATTTCAAGAGCTCCAGAGGTCTTCGGCAAGGTGACCCTTTATCTCCTATGTTTTTTGTTGTTGCAGAAGCTTTACATGCTTTAATGGAGACAGCAAAACAAGTTAGGTTGCTCACTGGTTCTGTAATTGAAAATGTTGATTATGAGGTTACTCACCTTCAGTTTGCAAAACAAGTTAGGTTGCTCACTGGTTCTGTAATTGAAAATGTTGATTATGAGGTTACTCACCTTCAGTTTGCAGATGATACTATTGTTTTCTGTGATGCTTCGGTGGGCCAAGTGGAGACTCTTAAACTCGTTTTGAAGTGGTTTGAATTATTATCAGGGTTGAAGATTAATTATGAAAAATGTGAGTTCTTTGGCATCAAGATGGTAGAAAGTCATGTTGCCTCGCTGGCTTCTGGTTTTGGTTGTAGAGTTGGTAAGTTTCATTTTAAATATTTGGGGCTGCCTTTATGCTTGGGCTTACCAAAGAAACAATTATGGGATTTTGTTATTGAGCAAATTGATAAAAAATTAAATTCTTTGAAGGGAAAGTTTTTTTTTTTTTTTTCGGGGGGGGGGGGGGGGGGGGGGGTAACTTTACTCAAATCAGCTCTCTCAAGTATTCCTATATACTATTTGTCTTGTTTTAGATGTCCGAAGAGAGTGATACATCGGATTGAAAAAATTCAATGAGATTTTCTTTCGAATGATTCCATTGAAAAAAGGAGGTCTCATTTGGTTAGGTGGGAGATAGTTTGTAAACCTACTGGTCAAGGTGGGTTGGGCATCCGTTCCATTGCTAAGGTTAACAAATCAGTACTTGGAAAGTGGCTTTGGAGGATTGGGGAACCAACTCAAGGTTTGTGCTGTCAAATTCTTATCCAAAAATATAAGGTGAGGAACAATGGTTGGGATGTGCCAAGCAAGATATCTAATGCATTAGGCTTTTGAAAGTCTATTATATCTATAAGGAGGACTTCATTCGGCAGATTCATTATAGGGTTCACGATGGGGGCACAGAATCAGTTTCTGGCAAGATGAATGGTGTGGGCAGAATGTGCTTTATATTCTTTTTCCTAACAACTTATTTGCTGGACAGAAGACAAAAGTCTTTTGTTGCAGAACATTTTCAGTTGTTGGATGGTGCTGTAGTTTGGAACTTTGGCTTCCGCGGGAATTTAACAGAGAGAAATTTGGCATGTTATCTAAGGTCTACATTTCAGTTTTTTTTTTAATGGTTACTTTCATTAAAATGAGCAACCAGTACAAGAGAAAAGTACTGAAAGCAAAAGAACACAACACAGGACAAACTTTCAAGAAAAGATTAAAAACAGAATCAAAGATCACAGACTTAACAAAACAGGAGAGAAAAATTAAAGATAACAGCTCACAGACTTCAACAACAAAACGGGAGAGAAAAATTAAAAACAGAATCAAAGATCACAGACTTAATAACACTTCAAAGAAAAGATCTAACACAAATTTGCCTAATACTACATTAAGAGATCAAGAACAAACCCTAGAAAAAAGAAACTCAAATCTAATTTCAGCAAAAACCCATGACCATCATAAACCAAGAAACTCAAATATGCCCAGCACCGTCCACCAAAAATCTAAGTTCCATTCAACTACCAAAAACCCATCAAGAAAACCTGGAAATAGACTGAAAAATTACGAACCCTACCGATTAAACACTCACCCAGGACTTCTTTCTACAGACCCATGTTAAGAGATTAGATACAAACCTTTAAAAGAAAAAACCAAGTCTAATTCCATAAACAAAAACTCACCATCGTCAACACAAAAACAACCAACGTCAATCCACCGAAACCCTAAATCCATTCAATTATTGTAGGGGGATCGCCCCCACAGGGGATAGGCGGGGCTCAGGGCCCCGGGCCTATTGTATACACTTCAGGAGACGGACTCCTTAATCATGCATTTGTCCCTCCCAGGTATCGTTGCCCGTGGGCGTAACCGTGGGAAGGGGCCTCCCCAGGACTCGAACCCGCAACCTCTCCCTTAAGAGCAAGTTGGGAAGCATCCTGGTACCACTTGAGCTACCTGGGGAGGCCCCTTCCCACGGTTTTCACACCTGGGAGGGACAAATAAACAATTGGCCCTAGTAGGCCCCCCGGTAGCTACACCTCCGGGTTACGATCCGAGCGGGTAGGGGCAACCTACTGGGGATGGGCCCCACGCCCCCGGGGTGCTGCGCGGTTCACTCCCCTACAAAAAGGCCGGCCTTTTTGTAGGGGGGTCGCCCCCACAGGGGATAGGCGGGGCCCAGGGCCCCGGGCCCCGGGCCTATTGTATACACTTCGGGAGACAGACTCCTTAATCATGCATTTGTCCCTCCCAGGTATCGTTACCCGTAGGCGTAACCGTGGGAGTGGTACCAGGATGCTTCCCAACTTGCTCTTATGGTACCAGGATGCTTCCCAACTTGCTCTTAAAGGAGATGTTGTGGGTTCGAGTCCTGGGGAGGCCCCTTCCCACGGTTATGCCCACGGGCAACGATACCTGGGAGGGACAAATGCATGATTAAGGAGTCCGTCTCCCAAAGTGTATACAATAGGCCTGGGGCCCTGGCCCCGCCTATCCCCTGTGGGGGCGATCCCCCTACAATTATAATAACAGATCAACCAAACCAAGAACACCCTAGAAAAAGAAATCAAAGATTAGGTACAAACCCTTAAAAAAAAAAAAACCTATCTTGTTTCAAATTTTAACAACAAAAACCCAATCTTGTTTCAAATTTTAACAACAACCCATCATCATCCCAAATCAAGAAACACAAGACCCCCAAATTCAATCAAACCAACACCAACCCAGAATCATAAACCAAATAAAAAGGGATCCATAACCAGGATGGGAAGCATGGCCTGATTGACCTTGACGAACTCTGCATCCCAGGCCCTCCGTGGACCGATCATCTTCTTACAGTCCTCAATGACCTTGGCGAGGATCTTTCCAGTGACATTGGAGAGAGGGATTCCTTTGTCGATGTGATCGTCTTCGATCATGTGCTTAATGGTCTCTGCAGAACGACCGCGTCATCGACGTCGAATGTCTCACCGTCCGAGCTCTTCAGAGTAATCTTCTTCGTGGGAGGCATGGAAGGAGTGAAAAAGAGAGAGACCGGTCGAGCAAAGAATAGGAAGAAGAAGAAAGTCAGAAACCCTAATTGCAGAGAGATTGGGATTTCGGAGAGAAGAATTTAATTTCGTTTTTATGCGCAAAAGAAAGTGTTAGCGTCATAACTAGGGTAAGCATAGTGTGGTCTTTTACATAATTTTCCTTGCTTAATTGATCTGAGAGAGATTAATTCTGATGCTCGGCTTTAACCACGATATAAGTCAAATGATTTTTACCCAAAAAAAAGTCCAGATAATTTTTTTCTTTTTCGTTTTGTTTTTTTTTTTGCTATCGGAGGGTTCCCAATTGAAGATTTTTTTTATATTTTTTGTATAAGATTGTGTTAATCATGATTTTTATCAGACAGCCAATTGAACGGTGGAAGAAGCTCCAATTAATATAAATTATCTCGACACCTTCAAATACCTATAGCACGTCTATTTTGAATGGTTTGGTACTTGGTCCACCTTGTGGGGTTCCGCTCTTTAACCTAGGTTTTTTCATTGTTAAATCCTCATGTTTTCAATTTAGGTGGGTGGGCCCCACTTTGGGGTTCCACCTACAAAAACCCACCGTTGATGATACCCATTATACCTTTAGGCTAGCCATATATTTGCAAGAAAGGCCAGTTGTGGGATTCAATAGCCTACATGGTCAATAGGTATTTGATATGGAGTTAGGATGGTAGATGCGGAAAGCATACTTTGAAAAAAAGATGCCCATATCTCGTTCTGAAAGTTATTTTTGGCACATCTTGTTCTCTGACCCTTAACTGATTGTAGCCTGGCCTTAGATCTGTCTTAGAAAAGTGCATCGTGCCTTGTAATTGGTCGAACAATTCATTTATTCTCAGCAAGGGTGCTTGTTCTTAATTGTTACTTGATTCAACTACCTATAATCTATGCATTCTCAAAGAATGGTCCTTCCTGATGAAAAGAATCGGTGCTCCCCACGACGAAATGATCAACAACCCCAAGTGCAAGGCTGCGATGTAGTCATAACCCCGTGAGTCTGGGGTCGATCTATGGGGAGCGAAAAAGAAACAACTAACTCCTACCTATCCTATGAAAAATCTAAAATTAGCTGAAATAAAATCTATACAAACCCAATCTAATATACTTAAGTTTAAATTAAATTACACCAGTTATAGCCTATTAAAAAAATCTAAGCTAAAAATCCTAAACTTATAAACTACATCACTATAAGAAGAGTTTGAAAAACCGATTGAATAAAAAATATCAAAAAATCAGTAATTAAATAAATAAACATCAGAATGTGAATCATGAAGTTCAAGAGTCCGAATCAGTTGTTTTTTATATTAAAAATACGTACAGTGTCAATTCAAATTCCTCCCATTATGATGAACCAAGGTGTATGTTTAAATTGTTAATTGATAAGAGATTTCACATGACTCAAGACTCCAATTAAGTATTTTCATTACTATAATTAGTCCCTAAGCATTTGCTATATACAGGAAAAATAGCAAATTGCATAAACAAATTATAATGATGAGATAACCCCTCCATCTTCAACTTCTACTCTTAAAAAAAATCAAATTTAAGCCTCACAAGAAGAAGAGAGAGAGAGTAGGGGGTGGAAAGAGATTAGGAAGAGAGAGAGAGAGAGAGAGAGAGAGAGAGAGAGAGAGAGAGAGTGAGTGAGTGTGGGACGTGTGGGATTTTTGGGACTAGATGGTATGGGCGTGCAACCCCTTAGACTCCCTTTTATTATGTCTTAAATTTCTTGCTTCGCGAGAATTTGAATTTGGGAAGGTTCATTTCTTTTATTCTAAGTTGTAGTGTTTTTAGGAAATTTGTCTTTAAAATTTTGAATTTGCTTCTTCCTTGGTTCTTTGACTAGCTCCTTCTAATTTTAGGACTCTTCCTTGCTTGCAAATATCCCCACTTGGGCCCACTTGATTTCTTGAAAATTTTCCAAAATTTGAATTTTCAAAACATTACAATGAAGCTAGGACCCACTTGGGCATGCAACACATGGGAGAAACCATGTTGGACGTCCCTTCCGTCTTGAAGTTATTTCTTGCTTGCTTTCTTTTCTTTCTCCTCTCTTTTCTTCTCAAACTTTCCTTGCTTCTCAAATATTTTGGATCCCTTTCTTTCTTTATCTTCAATTCGAGTTTTGAGATTTTAAAAATCTTAAAATAAGTAAGGAATTTTGAATTTTTGAAAAAAAGGGACCCACCATGGCCGCCTTGGGATTCATGCCAAATGCGAGATCCTGATTTTTAAATAGGGCCGTTAGTCATAATTGTCTTGTTTAGCCTAATTAGTCTTGATTAGTCATTTGATTTGAGATTTTTTATTCTTAATGATCCCTTTGTGATTTCTGATTTTTAGGGGACTTGTTAGTATTTTGAATAATCCATAGGGGGCTTTGCACAAATTTTGGATAAACTTCACCTCTTAAGTGAAGTTCCAGCAGATTCTCCCTCTCTCTATCTCTCCCGTCTCTTTCTGGCTGTCTCTCAGACGATCGACCAAGCCAACCTCTCCCTCTCCAGCTCTCTTCCTCTCATTAGCTATCACCATCAATCCACCATCATCACCATCTTCTTCTTCATCTTCTTCCTAGTTCTTCTTTCTTGTTGGAGCTTTTAGAAGGGCTTTGCCAAGTGAGTTTGAGGGAATTCTTAGAGAAATCAATAGTGACCAGTTTATCTCAGTTTTGAGGCAAGTTTCTGATATGTTAAACATGAATATATATTTTGAATTAAAAAATTTATACTGAATTTCAGATTATTTCAATTAATGTCCAGATTTTAACTCAGATGATGATTTAGTAGATTTACTTAGAAATTATATGTTTTTCTTAGATTAAATGATGATTTAGAAGTGGTTTTGAATGCTAAAATATGTATCTTAGTGAATGAGAGAAGGATGAACTGGAACAAACCTCAAACATAGAAATCCCGAAACTGGGATTCTTGAAATTCCAACGTATCCGGTCGACCGGCCACACATGATTCACAGTCAGTTGCAGTTTCTGCAACTGTAACCCTTCTGTATCGAACTTCCTTTGTACCAGGTCGACCAGACAATAACCAGGTAGACCAGACACACTGCAAGTTGACTATGATGTCGACCGGATACACTATATTTTCCCAATTTGGCACTATGTTTAAACTTTATCAAAATCAGTTTGCAAGATGTTTCAGTTAAAAGTAGAATTAGAACTTGGGTAATTTTATCAACAGCTAGTCATATTAGATATAGACTTTGGTGACATACTAAAAAGAAGGAAAATTCTAACTGTCCCGAATGGGAGCCCGGCTGAGAGCCCGGGCTCCCATGTGGGGCCTGGGATCCAACGCCCCACATGGGAGCCCGGGCTCTCAGCCGGGCTCCCATTCGGGACAAGTAGCAGCACTCTAAAAAGAATGATGGTACCTAAGAATGACATTAAATGTCATGCACCCATCCATGTTGGAAATGTGTGGGGCCGGGCCACCCAAATGGAAAGAAATGGTAGGACCCACCAAAATAATCTAAATGACACTCAGAATTGTGGAGATATAGTTGGACTAACCCCGACAACATAAATATGGTGCACCCTGAGAGATAAAAATATCACAAGAGTGTCAAAATGTTGAAAGCATGGTGAGACTACTTCAAATGATAGGAAATCCTATATTTTTTCTTGTTCTTGTTTGGTTAGGAGCAAATAAAAGGAAATAGAGAAAAATAAAGAGAAGTCATGGCAATGAACTTGGTTATATTTCATAAACTGTTTTTTTTTTTTTTTTTTTTCTCATCCAATTCTAATTGAATCGAACATGAAATTTGAGATTTTTTTTTCTTCGGATATTTTTAAGGTCTTTAACCCAACATGACTAATCTCCTAGGTGTCCCCCCGCTAAACCCACATTACCATTCAACAGGCAAATTTGAGGCTGTTTTGAATGCAAGATGTGCTAAGTAAACCCACGCCTTATACCACGCCACCAACTCCCAAGTGAGTTTTTTCTACATTAGATATGATTCAGTGTTCTTTAATTGTTGTTGAGGCTGTGTGCAAGCATTTGATAATGCAGTGAATTTTCTCTTTATCTTAGAATTTTGCAGATGATTGTGAAAAATTATGAACTTGCTTACAAGTTAAGAGATTTTTTTTCCTGTTTTGATATTCAGAGGTTTATTGGGTAACATAAAATGCATCTCTATTTATATCATCTACTGCTGTGCTAATCGATGTACCACTGAAATATGATGTTTTCGTATACATGGCAGTTTATTAGGTTAGCAAGAACACTCTCTTTGTCCTTAGTGCATCTAGTGAGAAAGTTGAAGTATAAGATGACACTAGCATAGTATCCCGTGTTGAGCATGAGTATGTTCATTGAAATCAAATATTCATACATTGAAAAATAAGCATCGGCTTGAATGACAGCGAAAATACAACGCACAATAGTAAATTTTTAGAAAGAAAAAATATGACCACACTTATTTTCACAATTGAGAGTAGGTAAAATAGAAAAAGAATATGAGAAGTGATATAGAATAAAATGAAAAAAATATGCAGAAATGTAATATGAGATGCGCACAGGAAAGAGTTTTTACCAAAACCAAAAGAGGAAAGTGGGGAATAGACATGGGTAATTATATGAGATAAAACAGGTGTTGCATGGGAGAAGAAGTGTATAGTTAAAAGAGATAATGGAAGAAAGAAGAATAACTTAAGGTCAAAATTATAACCAATGGTCCAAATTAGATTGAAAAGGCTTGACTTTAATATAGTATAATTGAATCAATGTTGGAAAATTAGAAAATAAAAAGAGAACAAGTTTTTTTAAGTTTTTATGTGATATAAAAAGAGTTTAAAATAAGTTTAAGTCATTCCTTTTACATTTAAAAATAGGTACTTAAATAAAAAAAAAAGGAAAACAATGACAACTCCCAGTAATAATAGATGGATGCATGTTATTAGTGAAGTATGCCCAAAAGCATAAAGGCCAAGGACAAGTTTTAAAGATTCTCTAGGAGGAACTTGTTTTTATTTGGTGTGGGGCCTACCATTTGATTGATTTCTTGTAAAACGCATCATTAAAATAAATACAATTAAAAAAAACGCAAAATAGATAATGTAAAAATAGAAGAGAAAAATCTAAGCCAACTTCACCAGGTCAAAACAGACTTTCATAATAAAATCAAGTCATAGGTCTTGATCAACTTTTCTGTAAGTATTCTCAGTCATACCAACCCTAAGTATATACTAGTAGGGTCTCATATAAGAAATCATACAAATAATATGGAGCATATTTCTCTCTGTAACAATTGTGACAACATGTCAAACCTATAATGTTAATAGGCCAACCTTTAAGATATTAACTACTTAAAAACAATGGTTTCCCTAATATCACTGTTAGGACATAGCTTACTATAATTGGGAGTTCACTGTTAGGACATAGCTTACTCTAATTGGGAGTTGAGACCGCTATAAGATTAAAAATATTAACAATATGATGCATTTCAAATGTGATCAATTTAAACGGTGGGTTCGATTACAGTAAGAGTGAGATTCAATCCCACTCATGCTGGGCCAATAGTTTTGTCCGGCTTGAATCAAGGAGGGGACGCCACAAATTGGTTTTCGATGATCCCAAGTTTTGGCTTGTATGTTATAAGACAAGGACTAGACCAACTATTACCCATCGAGTAGAATGTTAATCAATTAGAAAAAAAAAACACATACAAAAAATGAACATAGAGGAAACGTCAATATTGAGCTAGATGTGTGGTAAAATTAGTAAAGAGAATAATGAAGACATTCAAGAGGCAGCATCAATGGATGATAAATCCCGAAAAACTCATTTGAAAGAGTTTTTATATGTCCAAATTAAAGTATGCATGAGCAAAAATCCCTCTATGCTAGTCGATGACCCTCAGGGAAAAGGAGTAGACTAAAGAGGACATGAATTGAAGTATTAAGATTAGATCCAAAGAACTGTAACATAACCGAGAATTTGGCCGTAAAT
Source organism: Cinnamomum chago (assembly GCA_038049695.1). Classification (NCBI taxonomy): domain Eukaryota; kingdom Viridiplantae; phylum Streptophyta; class Magnoliopsida; order Laurales; family Lauraceae; genus Cinnamomum; species Cinnamomum chago. The sequence continues at coordinate 38,791,838 of CP142453.1, read as the reverse complement.
AGGCTAGAGTTGTTAAACAGAATTCATGTGGCAGACCCAACATAGTTGGGACAACACTTTAATGATGATGTTATAAAATATCGTGTTCAGCTATTACGGATTTGAAGAGAGATTTTCTTTAATCACTAAATCTCTTCAATCAATTACCACTATAGAGAGAAATTACTATATGTTACAAGAGGTCTTGCTCACCTACTAAGGAAATCAAAGAGAGACGAGGAAACCGAAGTTCAACTATATATAAAAGGAAATCTTCCACTCAACTGGATGGTGGGCAGTCAGGTATCTTATTATAAGGAAATCAAAATCTTATACTTGGGTAGTCATACATCTTACAAGGAAACCTGTTCTCAAATGGAGATGGCTTGAAGCATATGATCTCATAAGGAAATTGAAATCTTGAACCGTCTCCAAAAGTAAAATATCATAGGTAAAGACACCATATTGTACACTCAATTGGAATTGGAAAACAGAAACGAAATTGAAAAACAGTCAAAATCAGTCAAAATTAAAATGAGGGTGGTCAAAGCCATTCACTTAGGTGTGTAATAACTCTTCAAATGACACGCATCAATCAGCGTTTCACTATAGAAATCCACAAACAGCTAGCTTTGAAGGTCATAATTCTCGTAAGTGGTATTGTGCAAGACAACATTCAAGTGATATTAGATCTTATACTTAATTCTACAGCACGTTAACAAATTTAGAGCCAGAACAAGCATATCTTGGGTCCAACCCACTTTGCGCATAAACTGAGTGCAACCCTTTTTGAAGCCCTGATAGTTCATGGGATAAGCCATTGACTCTTTTTCGAGCTTGCAATCCTATAATCAGAACTAATTAACAAAAAGAATCCTATAATCAGAACTAATTAACAAAAAGAGAAAGATATATAGGGAAGCAAAACTAAACTTATCTGGAGACTAGAAGCCAGAATTTTCTATGTATTCCATTTTTTTAGGGGGGGGGGGGAGATAAACCCTGATTTAAAGTTCAAAACTGAGGTAGAAGATGATGGCTGATTAATATATATTTAGCCCGCCCCTGCCCCACCCCACCCCACCCCAACCCCACCCCCCCCAAAAAAAAAAAAAAACATATGATCAAATCAACGAATACATTTGGAACTACAAACATTCCCCATTTTCAAATTACCATATTGCAACGAAAAATTTAAAAGCCCACAAGATTACCCAAGGAATGGGTATAAGGGGTGCTGATTTTATCTTGGCGGTGGAGGAAGATGAGATTTTGCCATCCCCGCCCATGCAACAATAGCAACTGCGAGAATTGCCCACCCTAATATGTCATACTTGAGATCGCTGCTTTCCTTTTTCTTAGAAGCCTGAGAAAGAAGAATCAGACAATAATTTCAATAATGCTTGAGCACACTCCTAACACCGATTTAAATAACAACAGTAAGCATCAACCCAATGGTGATTAACATAAACCAATAGAAAGACCAACCGATGATTGCACAGAAAAGAATAAAATAATCCTTAACAAAGAATATCTGGCATCCTAGGGCCTTAAATATGTACAAGTGGACAAATGACAGCGTTATCTCAACCATTGACACAGTGGTGCACCATGGATAAATCGATAGAAAATTCAAACCCCATGAAGGACAACCTAAATATACAAGGTTCGGGAAAAATACAACTACCATTCATGTTCAACATGATACAGGCCAAGTACTCTGACTATAATCTTCCAATATGGTTGATTTCTTTGGGGCAAATCTACATCCACAATGGGATTTTTTTTTTTTTTTTTAACATAAATCCACAAGGGGATCCACTAGATGAACTGTCTGGACACTTGGTTCATGGCCTATAATGTGCCAATTAAAATCCTAACGGTGCTTTGGATCCTCTGTTCGAGGATGTTATAACTCCACTGACATCACTGCCAGAGGACGAGACCTCGACGAGTCCTAATCTATATAAATTATTTAATCAAGAAAAATCTATGGTAAGTAATGAAGTATATGTTCCATGACAGTGCAAATCTTAGAACCAGAACTTGTTATTTGTATGAATGTGAGACCCACCTCTGGGCCCTTATGTGGGCTGCATTACTCGTTAAAGTATCCAAGGCAACTAGCTTTTTTTTTTTTTTTTTTTTATTATGTCAACTAGCTTATTTCTTTTCAAAATAGGCAAGGGGTTGTTTGTTTGCACCCATTACACATAAACACGTTTGTTTGTGCCCGTTTATACATCATTAGCGTAAATGAGGTGTTAAAATGGTGTAAATGAGGTAATTTACATATAAAAATTTTCACACCAGAAAAGGTGTGAAAGTGTTTCACTTCACTTTGGCTAGAATGGCGCCATAATAAGTCTTGCCTGGGATAGATAGTGGTGTCAAACCCTAGAACCATTTTTTAGTTTTTGCAACTCCTGTGGCCCCAGATTTTTAACCCAAACTGTTCAGTTTTTTATTGACCCATTAAACCCCAAAATGTTTAGTTTCATGTCTTAAATATTCACAGATTTTGATACGAATGAAAATTTTTCGTATGTAACCCAAACCACTCAACATTTACTCATGTGAACATTGTGCTTCCAAACAAACACAGTAATGTGTTTCACATTAGTGAATTTCACAAATGTAAATTCACAGGTGCAAATCTTACATATGTAAACCCATTTGCATATCCTATGTGTGAAAGGCAAACAGCCCCCTAAAAGAAAAGGACTGGCAAAGAAATCAGACCTTCACATTCAAAGCAGATGAACTTGCTGCTGCTGCTGCCTGTTGAATGACTCCCTGCCTCTGAATCTCTGAATGCAACTCAGGAGCCTTGAAGATAATGATGTCAATGACAATAAGATCTCAAATACAGTAATCTACAGAGGTGAAATAAGATTTCAAATAAAGTGATTTCCAAAGTTCAGAGAATATTGTGGTTATTTTCTCTAAGTAACTGGACACAAGCCTACAACTTCGTCATTGCTACAATGAAGAATGGTGTGGTTATTTAGCAATACCAAATTGCAATCTATTCTATAGATAAATGCCCTACACAAATTAGATACAAATGCCGTAAAAAAACATTTTCCTTAATAGATAAAACAAAGTCATCAATTAGGGGTAACATCAATAGGAGATAAAATTAGGGAAACCCGTTTGAGATGGTTTGGGCATATCCAATGCAGTCCGGCAACAACGCCGGTAAGAAAAAGTTTGGCTTTTCAAATTTATGGCCCACCAAGGGGAAGGGGTAGGCCGAAGAGGACCTGGATGGATGATGCAGTACGTAATCTCTTCTTCCTCCCAACAAAAATATGCATATATCAAATGAACCATCTCTCTCTCTCTCTCTCTCCATTTAATAACTACAGACAAATATCTCCCTTCGTTTTTTGGGCTTTTTGAAACCAGTATATCCCTCTTATACTGTACAGTTCTTTTGAACAATGTATTACAGTCACCATTTTAATAATAATATTAATAACTACAAATATCTGCTGCCAATTTTCAAGGTTTTGATGGGGCTCTTGATGGATTTTGTTGGGAGTTTGATGCGCTTTTCTTGGTGGTGTTGATGAGGTTTTTGACAGCTTCAGATGAATCTCAGAATATACTGCAGTCTTAATTTGTGGTGATGATCTTTTTCAAGTCTGTCGCTGTACAAATTTATCATTTTTTCTCCTGCTTGCTGATTGTAGTTATTATTTAAGGATGTAGTGCTAAATTAGCTGAGAGAGAGTCTAACAGAAGACCATGTAGCCATGTTTGCTGATTGTTGGTATTGACTATTGCATGTAATTGTAATGGGGATTGTAGAATGCTTGCACATTTTCCAAGACCGATACTATATGTTGCCTTGACATTGATTGAAGCAACCTTGAGTGAATAGAATCTAGGAGAAACAGCTGAGAAGGTAACATGAAGCTTCCTTGATCATCAACAGCCTAATCGATACCACTGAGAGAGAGAGAGAGTCCTAAACTTTTAATTGGTATTTGGTACTATTGATGGGGCCTTTTTCATTCATATATGTATTTGACAGTTGCCTGGGCTCTTATATGATTTTTAGGGATGTGCTGTGTATTGATTTTAGAAAGATAGGTGCCTAATGAAAGCAATGTACCTAGAGATTTAATTGAGTTGGTTTAAAATAAAAGGAGTGTCCCAAGAGGTTATATTGAAATCATTAAAGACATGTATGAGAGTGGTAACGAGTGTGAGAACTAGGGTTTTAAAACTTGCTTGAGTCCGATGCAAGTGGATCGGACTCATCCATGGCCAAGTCACTTCTAAACTATGATACCCAGTTACTTGTACAAGCCCAACATATATATGGCACCTGTATTGGTACCTGATACTACGCCTATACTTCTAGGGAGCAAGTTTAACATATCCTACTTATAAAGTCTTTTATTTCATATAATTCTTTTAATATTTTTACTTCCCACAAAAAAATACTAGAAAGGGACGAAATCAATGATAATTTCATTGATTCAAAATTGATCTAAAGAAAAAATTAGGATACCGGTATCCATATCCGCGTCCTACATTTTCAAAAGTGAGGAGTCATATCCCCGATCCTCGTATTAGTGTCCGCATCCATATCCATATATGGGCATCATGGCTTTTGAAGGGACTCAACTGAGTACATCTGTAGCTTGAAATTACTGTTGTTGCAGCATTCATATGAAGAGAAATGACTCTTTTTTTTGTTGAAAGAGAAAAGAAAAGACTCTTTTTCTGCATAAGAGAAAGCACAAACATCCGTAATCCCTACAATAAGAGAGGGAGAGAGAGGGAGAGAGAGAGAGAGAGAGAGTCTCAATCGTGAAAGATAATGATGATGCTTAGTCACTTATCAAAAAGAGAGGAACACCAAATGAAATACAGTGCAACAAGTGGAGGATTCACATACCCCTATGATGTCTGTTATGTTGATACATTGCTTTTATTAAATAAAATAAAATAAAAACGTTCAGAATGCAACTCAGCCAAGTCAAATCGGATGGGCCAAGTCCGAGTCCAATTCCGGTATTTTAAACCCTGTTGAGAACTACCTATGGCGAGACAAGTGCATTTCCAGTGACATAGGTTTGCATCGGGGTTAGCTTTAAGCCATTATCTATTCACACTGATTATGGACGAGTTCACTACTCATATTCAAGAGGACGTACATTGGTGTATATTGTTTGCAAATAATATGGTGTTGTAGATGAATGAAGAGATGGTGTGAAGGTGAAACTTGAGAGAATGGGAAGGCTTTAGAATCCAAAGGCTTTAAAAAAAGTTGCACAAAGACAAAATATAGGAATAACAATTTCAATGGGGCTGTGAAAAGACCTAAAAGTACTATGAGGGTTGCAGTGCAAGAGATAACACAAAGATTCATTTTGATACATTGGCTCGATAATTAGTAAGGCCGGAGAGATTGAGGAAGATGTTGAACATAAGATAAGAGCAAGATGGTTGGAGAGGGCAATTGCTTCTAGAGTGCTTTGATCAGCATATACCAACAAGATTGAAGGAAAAGTTTTACACAACAGCTATTAGACCAAGACTAGAATGTTGGCCAATCAAGAAGCAACATATGTGAAAAGTAAGGGTAGCAGATAATAGAATGTTGAAATGGATGTGTGGTAGAAATAGGAAAGATGGAATCAGAAATGAACGCTTTTGGGACCATTTCTAAGTGATAAATTAAGAGACTAATTTGAGATAGTTGGGACATTGTCCAATGTAGGAAAACAACGATGCTGTTAAGGAAAAGTTTTTCTATGCATGTTGATGGCCCATGAAAGAGAAAGGGTAGGCCGAAGAGGACATGGATGGTTCATGATAGTAAGAATAGGTCTGAAGAAGTGCAACCCATCTAAGGATTTGTCTCGAGATAGATACAAATGGAGAAACAAAATTCATTTAGCCAACTCCAACATGATTGAGACAAGGCTTTGATAATGATAGCGATGCAATGTTTGATGAAATGTCCACTAGTTAGATTCATTTCTCTTATATTATATGTTGGAGGATGTTTTGTGTATAAGATGTATCATGCAAGTCCCCACAAACTTTAATGTAAATCCTCATTGACCTTACAAATAAATAAATAAAAAGAGCACAGAACCAGATAATGCGCTGCTGTAGTTAGTCAATTTAAGCATAAAAACATAAACCTACATTCTGTGCTGTCAAGTATGGTAAATAAATTCTACTAGGTCTAGTGATTCCATCATTGTAAATTGTTCAAATAGTTGGCTAGTTGATGTTGATTTAGCTCATCAAGATTGACAAGATGCATTTGAGATTCATTAAAACAATGGGTTGTCAGTGTGCATCTGACAATGGCGACAACCTAATATATTTGATGACACCTACAAGGCTACAACATTCATGCTAGAAGATGTTTGTCGCCCTTTTTGCTTGACTTATGAAGCAATAATCTTTGAAAGTGCTCATGGGTGGAGCCAGGCCTAACAAAGGATTAAGTGATAGAAACCCCAAAGCCCGGCCCGGCCCGGCCATGAAAGGAATGCATTTAATTTAATTTAAAAAGTCCAAATGATAGCTAGAATGCCCACAAACTTGATAAAAAGCCTGGGTCGGCCCAGCTCAATTGACTAAATGTGCAAGCTCAAGCCCAACTTTTACGGCCCTTGTGTGAGATCCTACCTACCTGGGCTTGCCTGTCTTGTTTATTAGCTTGCTTGTCTTCTAGGGGTCTTGGACTACACTAAGACCCACATCGGAAATATCCAAGTCCTAACAATGGGCATATAAGGGCCTGTTTGGCATCGTTCTTGTGTTGTTCCCATTTTGTGCTCAAATCAGGTTGTGCTAAGATCGGGTTGCGCCGAGAATATACTCTGTAGAACTTGTTTAGAAACATTATATTAATTACTCTGTTGAGAATATGTTATACGGAACTTGTCTGGTAACATTATAAAAGTTATGTTCCAAAGAACGGAAGCAAGAGAATCATAGGATTTACAATGTGGGACCCACCTTTTATTGTTTCGGCACTCTATTATTATCCTACATGGGACCCACCTGTAAAAATTACAATGTGATACCCACATTTAAATAATAGAACATGGGGCCCATATTCATAGGATCTGCAATGTGGGCCACCATTTTGTGAATGTAAATATGGGACTCACCTTTAGAAAGTATAATGTGGTACACACCGTTAGAAATTAGAATATGGGTCCTACATTTATAGGATTTATAATGTGAGTCTACCTACCGTTCAAAAAAATAATGTGTCTAACTTTTGTGATCGTGACCATGTGACCCACACTTAGGAATTACAAAAGTGGAGCCACATTTTTTGTGATTGTGGACACAAGACCCACCTTTAAAGATTACAATGTGGTGCCCGCCTTTAGAAATTAGAACACGGGGCCCACATCCATAGGATTTATAATGTGATCCCACTATTATAGGAATTATAATATGGGCCCACTTTTAGAAATTAAAACACGGGGCCCACATTCATAGGATTTATAATGTGGTCCCACCATTATAGGAATTATAATATGGGCCCCACCTTTTGTGATTGTAACCATGTGACCCACCTTTAAGAATTACCAAGTGGAGCTACTTTATTTTAGATTATGAACATGGGGCCTACCTTAGTGTAAGAGGATTTGAAATCTTTAAATGACATTCTTTAAAAGGCAAGAGATAAGTATGAAACAACTGTGCCAGCGAGTTGTTTCTACAAAAAACAAATTTTTTTTGTTCCAATTTTCTTATGCTAGCGGGTTAAGATTTTAAAATTTTTTCCAGTGAGACCAAAATTCAGAACGGTGATTTACACATACCAAACATGTTTTCCACAACATCATCTTGTGGGAACATGCGAACATCCGAATGGCACGATGCCAAACACTCCCTATGTGCCCTAGCCTTAACTCCACATGACGCTTTTTAAAACCGTGCGGCAAGATTGGGTTGAAATCCCAGGAGCCAAAGCGGACAATATCATGTGGATAGTGGGCCCGGGCCGTCACAGAATGGTGTCAAAGTCGAGGACTGCCTCTATTTTCGGTAGGGGAGAGTGTGAGATCCTACTTGCATGGGCTTGCTTGTCTTGTTTATTAGCTTGCTTTCACCTAGGGGGCTTGGACTACACAAAGTCCAACATCGGAAATATCCAAATCCTGACCCTGGGCATATAAGTGCGGCATAGCCTTTACTCCACATAAGGCCTTTTAAAACCATGGGGCAATATTGGGTTGAGATCCCACGAGCTAAAGCGGACAATATCATGTGGATAGTGTGCCCAGGCCGTCACAGAGTGTGAGACCCCAATCCGCCTGGTAATCCCTTAGGCAAGACCAGGTCAAGTGATCCTATGAGCCAAGAAAGGGAAATCCACAGAGGTAAGGGTAGAGTTCTTTGATAGCACCGTGAGGCTTTGTCCAAGTCCCACATCGGAAATATCCAAGTCAAACCCCATCTTAATTCAACATGACGTATTTTAAAGTTGTGCGGTCCCGGACCCCATAAGAACTCCAAAGTTAAGCGTGCACGGGGGGGGGGGGAGGGGAACAGTACCAGGATAGGTGTCCACCTAACATGGTTCAAAATAGCGGCTGTTGCGTAGCGTAGCGGCTGCATTATCGACCATAGCGATTGGGGCTGCTACGCTATTTTGAAAATAGCGGCGCTACAGAGTAAAACCTGGTAGAGCCAATTCGGTTTAATTTAAAAAATTATTATTTTTTCCTCAATAGTCTTTCCTAAAGGTCTCTCTACGATTATATGGTTCCAAATCACTAAGAAAATACAAGATTGGCCGCCACACAATATTTGAATTCTTTTGACCACTTAAAAAATTCACTGCTACGCTGCTACGTAGCGTTTTGGCCACTGGCCGCTATGCTTGTCACGACTGCTATTTTAATCCTTGCCACCTCGGAAGTCCTCGCGCGGGCACATGGGCCAAAGCGGACAATATCATGCTAGGTTGGACGGGGCTATGACAATAGGTTCAAAGTTATTAATTTCATTTCGTTTCGGCCGAAATGGCCAAAATTTTTCGTTTCGGTCAAGTGGCCGAAACCAAAACTTTTTCGATTTGAATTTCAGTCAATCTCGGCCGAAATCTTTCCGGATTTCGGCTGAAATGTGACTTTTTGGCCGAAATGGAATTTTACATAAGTAACTTTTTTTTTTTTACTTTTTTACACATATTTTTGTATTTCTTATATTTTCACAATATAATTCCAAAAAAATTACTATAATATATTAAATCTATATTATTACTTTTTTCTATTTTTTTTTACTTATATATGTATATGTATTATGTTATATTTTCCCCGAAATGTAATTCTGAAAAGTTTCGCCGAAATCCCAAATCGGCCGAAACTTTTCATTTTACAGGCCAGAGCGAAATGAGGTCTGAAACGATATTAACAACTATGAGCAGAGCCGAGGCGGCTCTATTTCTGACGGGGGAGAGTGTGAGACCCTAATCCGCTTGGGTAATCCCTTGAGGCAAGACCAAGTCAAGTACTCATGTGAGCCAAGAAAGGGGAATCCATGGGGGTAAGGGTGGAGTACTTCGGTAGCATCGTGAGGCTCTGTCCAAGTCCCACATCGGAAATATCCAAGTCTCGACCCTGAGCTTATAAGTCTAACCTCATCTTAACTCAACATGACGCGTTTTAAAGTTGTGCGGTCTCGAATACCATAAGAACTCCGGAGTTAAGCATCTCAGGTGGGAGCAGTACCGGGATGGGTGACCGCCTGGGAAGTCCTCGCACGCGCACGTTGGCCAAACCGGACAATATCATACTGAGTTGAGTGGGGTGTGACACCTTGTCAGGCTAGGGTCGGGCCTGGGCCTATGCTCGTGTTTCTAAAGTCGGGCCAGGCCAAATATGCCTTAGAGCCTGGCCCGGCCCCTAACACCCCTATTTAGAAGACATTATTTGAAAGGGTGGGAGAAGGTGACATGATTATAATATATCTATTAATGCAAATTAGTTTCTGAAAATCTAGATGCAAAATATTTTGATTGTGCTCACGATCCTTACCTATTTAAACTAATTTTATTTGTTCTAAGAAATAGACATTGTTGTATAGGATCCAACTCAGGAAGATATCCAAAATGGACCTCTTTAATAGGAAATGCCCACCCTTCACCCTATACAACTAAAACCTTTTCAAAGACATCAAAGCTATATACATGATGAGATAAACAATTGTGATTCATATTATCATATATATATATATATATATAGTACAATGTTCATATTAGACCCAAGTCACCCAACGCTGAGTTCTAAATACTTTGATGGTTGAATGGGTAGGCACATGATATTCAAGGTGTAAAGATTTCTTTTTTTCATTTTCAATGAAAAGGTAAACTACCAATGTAGTGCCTACGCTTTTTTTATTTAAAAAAAAAATCATACATTTATGCGTCTAGGGATAAGAAATGTTTTTGCACGCAAAAATGTTATGCAAATAGCATATCTAAATTAATGTTATAAAATTTTCAATATATGTAAAACTTTACCAATCTCGATGTACATAAGTAAATTATTTTACATACCTCATACATAAAAGGAAAATGATCCCTTTAGGAACATATTTCATAAACAAATCAGTTTTCTTCATCTCCAGTATGCTACTTCTTCAATTTTGAATCTAGGTTTTCCCTAAACTAGGTGGGAGTTGCAATGTCAAACTTACTATTGTAAAATTTAAAAAAAAAAGCACTAACAACAAGATAGATCTAGGCTGAACCATGTTGATTTCCATATCTTAAACTTTCTTGTACAACATGTATGTATATGAAAACCCACTAATCATCTCTGTTTTTTTTTTCTTTTTATTCTTTTTTCTTCCTTTTTTGTTAACTAAACTAGCCTCAATTCCTAGTATGTCAACCACTCTAACCAATTACATCATAACATTTGTAATTAGATTACCATAAACTCGTGATAACATTGGCACCCTTCTCGTTTTCATGTGAAAGACAATTGACTGAAACTGAGGAATCTCACTCAGAGCACCATTGACTTTGAGTCGGTTTACAACTTCCAATAACCTCCCTGAAACCAAAATCTTCAAGTTAGGCATGCCCATCATTGTCCTCATTTTGGAAAAGTTTCCACCTTCAATGGCTTTGTGAGAATATCATCGTGTTCTTTAAAGCTGCAAAACTTTAGAAGAATATCCCTATCCTTCTTCATGGGATCATGAATGAAATGGACCTTGGTTTTGGTAGGCTTGCTTTGCCTACAAAACACTGGATGTTATGATGTTGTGATCATTGACCCATGATCGGACAATTTCTTCGACAGGCCTTTCCCTTTGACATGTAACTCACTAAGCATCGATGCTTAGGCAAATTGTCTCACATGTCATGTAGGCTGTTGCAAATTGCAATATACTAAACTTCTACTATGAACAAACTGCTTCTTAGATGATTAAGAAGCACTTGAGCTGAAATGAAACACATAACCCGATTTGCTCTTAAAGGTGTCAACATCACATTCCCTATCACCAACTGCATGGCCATGGCCACAGAAAATACTATCATCCCAAGTGCCTTTGTTGTACCTCAGAATGTGTTTCTCTGCCTGCAAGAAAGACCAGCAACAAGTCCATACACTGGCATTTAGAGTACCAACAAAATAGACAAAATCAACGACAATATAAGTCAAATATCTTTACTTTCCATTTCCACTATCCTGTTAAAGTAACAGGAATCTACTAGCTCATCGCAGCGTTGCTTGGTCAATTGTACTTTATTTTTCAAATGGAGATAAGAATCAGCTTGCAAGAATATACCTCAAACCAGACCTTTCTATTCTTCTTCTTTTTTTCCTATTTTTGAAATAATTATGCAAACCAGATGGCTTGAAGCTGAGCCAATACTCGGTGTTTGCAAGGGTAGAAATCCCCAACAAATTGGATAGGATGATAAGTAGTTTCTAAAGAGAAACACAAATCATGGATATTTCATTAACAAAAGATAATAACAAAAGTGGCTCATCCACTTACATACCGACACAATTACTAACATGAAACTTTCTAGGCAACACTTAAAGACTTCCGAAACTATTAATTTACCATGAGAGTCCCTAGCGATACAACTCAGACACATTAATGCAACTCTTAGTCTTCCAAAACTAGTAATTAATGTAACTCCTAGAATTTTGAGACTAGTCAATATACTTTTAACTCATTGGACTCAAACAAAATTGGACTAAAATGCCCTTATGCTTAGTGGGCCGACAAATAAACTCAAAAACCAAAAGTCAACTATGGACTTGGGCCCATTTGCTCCTGCATCAGACTCCTCTGCTTGGGAAAGACTCATCCTCGAGTCAACATCAACTACTCGTTGCTTTCCCTTTCATTCCCACTGCAACTCATCTTGAATTTCTCGGCTTTCTAGATGCACCCCTGGAAACCTTGTGAAGCATTTCCAACTTCGAACCTGTCATCGAATGGTATACTTGCAAAAACTGTATAGCACATCCATCCAATTTGCCCCACTGTGTTTTGATCCATTGATGCATAATCAAAGCTGTCAATCTCATCATGTCGATTTCTATTTAAGGAAATAAGAAAGTTTAGCTCGATGCTCTTTGGTTTTGACTTAGGAATATTGAGGCAAGAGTAGACATTGGTACATACATAGAACATTGATTTACCAGCATCACCAATGCAATACCCAGCTAATGTCGATGTATGAACATAATCTCCATCTTGATGTACCCCAAAAACCAAGTGATCATGACATCATCATCTTGATATACATCAATGATCGGGCAATCAATATAACTTCATTAGCAAGTCTCTTAACAATTACACTAGACCTCACTCTTTTTTTTGTCTGTCAAGCGATCTATCATCCAGACTTATATTAAGTTGTACTAGACCTCACTCTTTCATTCATATCACAGCGCAATCTTTCATTAGGGTGTTGATCATGAACGGATGGATCAAATTCATCATCTGGATAAATGCCAAAAATTGAACATTTTGACCAATCACCATAATTTTAAGGAAGTTGTAATGCCCAACGCGAATTGTCTTCATGTATTTCTTTAACCAATAAAGAAGTGCCTTGAGAAGGAAAAAGGTACTCAAATGGCCAAGAGATGAGAGCCTTTTTCCTTAGAAAGAAGCCATCATAGTTGAAGACTGCAAACTTAGATTGCAAGTCATGTGGTAGTTGCCAATATGAGCGATGTGATAATCATATGAGTGCGACAGATACGGCTACCATTCATATGGCCAAGGGATGTGGAAACTGATGGAACCGCCACCAGTTTATCCTGACCATGGAGGACAACAACTACAGCCACCCTATGCTTATCCATTTTATTTTATTTTTTGAAAGGTACCCTCTCCTTATCCATTGAATTATAAATTTGTAACACTGCAGCAAGAAAAGTGGGAGGAGGCCCCTTTGCATTTCAATATGGTATGAAAGATGATGACCATGACAATATTCAGCCAAGCCAGCTTTCAAGATTGGACGTCTGACTCAAGTAGTATCTTTGTTTCTATAGAATTGTAATAGTTTATCTTTGATCCATTGACTACCTGATTGATTATTTGATTATTGAATGATGAGGGATAGATTCAATTAAATATTTGATTGTCTAAAAGGAATTAGGTTGTGTAAATGTTTATGCTTCCACTTTCTATCCTACTTAGTATTTTTAGTGGGTTTAATCTTAAATTTTGACTGATTGATTGCTTATCTATCTCTAATTCAACCCTAATTATTGACTAAAACACCAAGATGAAGGAGAAATGGAATTATAGAGTCTTATATACACATCCACAACAAAACCATAATTGAATTCCTAAATGTATATTGAAATCGAAAGATTCAGAGAATTCCGGTTATGGCATTATTTTCTATTTTTCCAGCTATTGTCCTCTTTCTTTTGAACTCGAATGGGAATATGGGGGGGGAAACTCGAGTGGGAATATTAAGGGGGGGGGGGATGATGCCACCCGCCCCCACCTTGGACCAGATGTATCAGCTTTCTATCCAACTAGAAAAGTGCTCCATTTACTTCACCAACCTCATATCAGATAAGTTGCTAAACCTTATCCATTTACATTCCAATTTCCATTTTGGGGTGGGGGTGGGTGTGGGGGTGAATGATTCAAATCATCCCAAATGCATGAGAAGATCCACAGTCGGTAAATTTTCAAGCAGAATGCATCAGCAAGATTCAAAATCAAATAAAAGCTAGGCATGCCACATGGGCAGTAATTAAATTCTTGTCACAATTTAACACATTCAAAAATGCACCAATTGAACCTCAAATCAACGATTAACAATTCAAATCAACATTGCAAGGGCTAAACTGTGATGTGTGCCACAATTTGCTAAATATATCAAATTATCAATTCATCTACTATAGAACTATCACGGATGCATACTTTGCATGTATCTTAAGGACTTCAAGACTACAGTAAGAGGAAGGAGAAGGAGAGGGGGGAAATAAATAGGATATGAACAAAGGAGTCAAAAAAAAAAAATCAAATTAGTATTTGAGCATCAAGCTGGGTACTCTAGCTTTTTTAATGATCCAAGTACTCTATCTATATATATGTCATTCTAAATACAATGATATATGTACAGTAGCAAAAAATTTAAAGCAAATCCTCCATATATCTAGTATTCATCAATGCACCTGTTTTTGAACACTCATAGAAACATAAACACACGAGCAACAAAAACGTGGATGAGTACCATATGCACGAGCATGAGCAATACTATTGCAATTTTCAAATAAGAATAAAGAATCAGCTAATGAAAGCATAATAAACTTAAGAAAGTTAAAATAAAATACCTTGGCTGACAATTCTAAAGATTTGAGATAAAGCTCATTGCCTGGATCCTGTAAAAGAAAAGGCAGTCTAATTTCATTTACATATATAAACATTGCAAGGGTGCATGATGACATAATGCAAGAAAACAACAAATTAATAATGAAGACACAAAAGCATCAAGTCTAAAATGAGATTACCTCATCTAACGCTTGCTGAAAATATTGAGATGCCTTCTTAAAAAGAACTTCTGCTAGATCAAAATCAGGAATAGTAAATGCCTGTGAAGTGAGTGCATTTCCCAGGCACCAAAGAGTGTCATGCTTCTTGGGGTTAATTGTCAATGCTTCCTCTAACTTTGAAATAGCATCTACAAAATGGTTACTATTATTCCTATTACAAAAATCTTGAGAGAATTGTACAAGCTGGAAACAAAAATATGTTCAATAAAAAAAAGTAAAATATGTTTAAGAAACAAAGTAAATGAAAAGGATGAAAATCATACTAATAATGATGGCAATAAAAAAATCTGATCATTATTATTCAAAAAAATAATAGCCAAGCAAGACATTATTGAGAGAAATTATAACTAGCACTAGTGAGAATTAGCCTTACAAATTATTGCTTGAATGAACGAACTTACATAAGTATCCCAAGAACAAATAAAAATGACCAATGCATACACAGCATGGTCTACACAAACAGGCTACTAGAACTCAACTCATTCTTCCAATGCTCCCCCTAAGGTAGAGAACAAATATCAACCCTGCCCTGCCTGTCTAATATATTGATATTTGCCTCTCAGATGAAGCAGAGTTATGTACTGACTCTTTGACTTCACAATCAGAGTGGAGATGAAACCAAGGTTTTAAATCCCGGTGGTGCTCTTTATGCCAGTAAGGACAAAAACAAATTCGTGTTGCCCATGCAAGAATAATAGAACTTTTTTTTTTTCCGAAAACGATACCTATATCTTTGGTTTTGGGACAGATTACATGACACACAGTGGAGATGATTCTAATGGCCTCCCCTAGGTGAAGACTTCAAAGCATACCCACAGCAGTTTGAAGACAAAGTGTAACTCTGAGGCCTCATCCTACATCAGTATGGTAACAAAGCAGGTAACTTTGTTGAGGATTGCTCTTACGATATCAACTTGTTCTTACAGTTCAAATCAGCACCTTCTCTTTCTTCCTCTCCCTTCAATTTTTCCTTCATTTTACAAATTCAAAAGCCCTCTTCCATGGCCAAAATACTACTGAAATTTCTGCAGAGATCCAGCCATTAAATCCCATTCAAAATTCAGTAAAAACTCCATGATCATCAGCTATAATTCAGAGCTCAACAAGAATATCTCAGCCAATTCGACCCTGCTTACCTGGAGTCCTGCAATCCGAAGCCTTCCCAAATTCTGCTCTAATTCAGTCATAGAAAATGTGCCCACTCCGTTTTAGATATCTTTCCTAACCTATGCCTTTTTTACTCCCATCCAACTAGCCCTTAATCCAACCACATCGACAGGCGACAGCATTTTAAAGTGCTAAATTGGGCCAAATGAAGGCACACCCAACAGCCCAAAACATAAGCACAACCTATCCCAGTTTTAAGGGTTTTAATCCTTTAAGTTTGAATCCAACCAGTTCCAAGGACAATCAGTCCCAAATTCAACATCCACACCACCCCTGATATAGACAATTACAAGTTTACAACAGCTGTATCAATCCCCAGAACAAGTCCTGAAACCCATAAACAGACCCTGTTACAGCCCTCAACTCTTAACCAGCCCATTAAAACACCCAGCAAAGTCCCCATTACTACTTACAACCCTCAACTTAGCAGCTTACAGCATTGTAGAAGTACCAAACTCAGCCTGTAACTATAGCCGAAAAGCCACACTATCCCAAATTAACCCTTAATCAATCCCTCAAGCATTCCCTTAGCAGGTGGAAATCCAGTCCTGAAAGAGTAAAAAACAGCTGGCTTTTTGCCCGTTTGACAAGGCTAAAAACATCATGTTATGGAACACGGTACTTTTAAAATGTTGTGGCTCAACCAGTTCCAATGACACTAAGTGCGATAATGTGGCAGCGATTCACATATACTTCCAATCATGAATACTACAAATGTAGTAAACATACAGAAGTTGATTGTCTTCATTAGGGAGAGGGTCCATCTTCCAATGGACAACAACCCTGCCTTGTGATAACATAGCTGCATCATGTATACTTTATTTTTGCACTGATCATGTGGCCTATCAAACATGTAGAAGTTAGTTGTTACTTCATTAGTGAAAGGAATGCAGATTACAGACAAATAGATCACTTTGCGATGAACAAGTCTTCTTCTGATTAATTTGCATACTTGTGCCTTTTAATCATTTCTTTTTTTATAGCACTCATGCAGTATCATACATTCGGTGAGAGGTGCTCTTTGATAAGAACAGAAGTAAAAAAAAATTAGACCATGGTTCTTTCATTCAGTATTAAAGGCAAATAAATTTTAAGGCATTGCTTACATAGACTTGGAGCAAGAAAAGCTTGCAATGGTGAGGAGACATGTGGTGTCCAATATTCAACTATGAAAAGGGAAAATGACCAAAGCCAAGTTAAGGCAATAATGATAAAGGAGAGCCTGTTCTTATCATTTTTGGGGTTCTGGAGGGGATAGGGGACCCTAATAGGAACTAAATTTATGGCCATGTTCAAAATGCATTTGTTGGCCCTTTATTTGTACAAAGTGATTCAGGGATCCCATTATCATGAAAATTTTTCATTTATAATGAATGACAGGATAGAGCTCTTGGCTAACATAAAGGTGGTTTTAGGCATGTTCAAAGAAGCTAAGTAGAGAGGTGGATTTGATGCAGACCCTAGGGTTAGAGCTTGCGTAGATGCCGAAGCACGTGTCAAAGACACCTCAAATTATCTCCGCAGAGATTTCTAACACGAGAAAAATCCCTCCAAGGGAAAATCCCAATTTTATTTAACTCCAAATCTGAGATTAATATCTCTACAATGTAATATAAATAGGCAAAGTAACTTAGGGCCTAAGAAAACCTAATCTAATAATAGCAACTATCCTAATCAAACTAGGAAACCAAATAAATTAGAATACTAATCCTAATTATAATAAAATTAGGAAGCTACTAAAATATGCTGGGTGGGACCATTGGGGGAGTGGTAGCCTGCTCTACATCATTTGGTAATGATTACAAAGATACAATTTGGTGCGATGTGCTACCAATGGATAGTGGAGATATCCTATTGGGTCGCCCGTGGATGTGTGACAAGGATGACACTCATGGGATGCGCAACAACACATATACCTTCATACACGGTGGACAAGAAGTTACTCTTCATCCAAAGAAGCCAGAATCACCGAAAAAGAAATCAAGGGCCCCTACTACAAAGGAAGTGCTTCACGTACATCATATATATAGAGGCAACTTGAAGAAAACCCGAGTTCGAGGTCGAACTCTTCTTTCAACCTGGGGGGAATGATGCAGAGCAGGCTACCACTCCACCAATGGTCCCACCCATCATATTTTAGTAGCTTCCTAATTTTATTGTAATTAGGATTAGTATTCTAATTTATTTGGTTTCCTAGTTTGATTAGGATAGTTGCTATTATTAGATTATGTTTTCTTAGGCCCTAAGTTACTTTGCCTACTTATTGTAGAGATATTAATCTCAGATTTGGAGTTAAATAAAATTGGGATTTTCCCTTGGAGGGGTTTTCCTCGTTTTAGAAATATCTGCGGAGATAATTTGAGGTGTCTTCGACACGTGCTTCGGCATCTACGCAAGCCCTAACCCTAGGGTCTGCATCAGGATTCCCTTCCCATGTTGTCTTAGGAGTCGAGAACTATTTTTGGAATTCAAAAGTATCATTGTCAAAATCAAAAGATTTGAGGTACGAATCCTATAATTTGTACTAGGGAAAAAAGATTCATATCTACTCAACGCACCCTCTTTATAGGTAAATATTAGAATTCAGATGTGAATCACAGCAACGACCAAATGGTTTTCTAATCTCTTATTTTACCTTTTAGGTATTTTTCTATTTTTAAGAGGTTATTTAGTAAGTTAAGAAACCTCGTAAGACAAGATTTTGTGGGATTTTAGGGAGGTTTTAAAAGGAAAAGAAGAATGGCCATGTAACTGGAGCATTCGGCTGTAGGCATGAATTTTTCCTTTCATTCTACGTTTTTTTCCCCCTCTTTTGGGTTTTAATAAACCAACTTCTTCTCTTTTTTTTTACTTCCAATGACACATCCTAACCAAGTAACATTGATAATTTGGATTTTCCAGTTTAATAAGAGCAAAAGCATTGCATTTGGTTTATTAATCCTAGTTATGTTGATATATTAAACATGTTCAACTGGCCATAGATATACCATATATGATATATTGTTATGTGTCAATGTTCTTTATATGATTGAATCAAAATTCAAAGCCTTGTATTGTAATGATGCCGCAATGGGTTGGAAAGTCGATGGATTATATAAATAGTAATATTTTTTCAAGGTTTTTTTTTGTTTCAATCTCTATGTCAAGTAGCAATTGGTCTAGCAACTATTAAACAATAAATAATTTTAAAAAAAAGCAGGAAATTGATGATACCTTGTAACATCTTTACCGACTCAGCGCCTCCTTGAAACTGCGATAACTCAATAAGTGATCCTCCCCACCTTGTGAGATTCTAAAAAGTAGTCATAAAAATTCAATTAAACATCTCAAAGCAGGAATATGAAGAAACAAACACTTGCACTGGCTGAAATGAAACCATTCAACCAAAAAATCACTCAGAAAATAATAAATGCTCCCACTTCTCATCCATGTCGCGTAAACAAGAACACAATCAGGATCCCAAAATCAATGGGCATGGGCTGAAAATGGTTGTTTGGCAACATCTAATCACGAGGGATTTTTGGTCATACAATCACACATTCATCAACAATGAGACCCACTACTTGAATAGTGGTTTGTGGGTGAGTTTCCTCAAGGTCTTACTTTGTGTAAGACTCACATGGAACCATAGCCCGTTTCTAAATGTTAGGGTTTGAAACTTTCACTGTCATGTTCTGCATTTGATGTGGTGAATGTTACGGTTTCAAAGATTTTGTGAAAGACTAGAGTGATTGAAACAAGCATAGAAAAAAAAAAGGATATATGTATATACATATGTAGAAAGAGAGAGGAGAGATAGAGGGGTTTACGTCTGCGTCGAGAGGGTTTCTAGCGTAGTGGGTTTCGGCGGTTATGCGAGCATGCTCGAAGAAGAGAATGCGATCGAGGTCGGTCTGAGGCATTTCCATGGCTGCACAAGGAAGGAGGAGACAGAGATGATCAAATGCGACCGATTTCTAAATGATGCTTCTCTCGCGCTGGCAGAAAGAGAATAAAAGCAGTGATTTTGGTAAAAAGGGGAGGAAGAACTTGGGGAAGAGGGTAAGTGAGTGTAGTGCAAATGTGCAATCCTAAAACCTAGGAAGTATGGGCCTACCTACCTACCATTCCAATTTCCACATCACCAGTGGGGTCCCCTGTCATCTAAGACTATTATTAATATTATTTGCAATAATTGCGTTTCTAGTCAAATTCTCAATTTCATAAATTCAGAGGAAGTCCCATGCATTCCTAGATCGTGAGTTGAAATTAAGAAGAGGAGAAATTTTAAAAATTAGTATATTTTTTCCCCAAATTTTACCAAAAAAAAAAAAAATCCCCTTAAACTTATATGGAGACCAAAAAGACCTTCAGCAAGGATATCCCACTTATTTCTTCTTTTTGTTTTTTTAGATCGGGGATGTTACTGCTCACCATGTCATGAGCTATGATATCGTTGTTCATTAAAAATAATAATAAAGAAAACGAGCAGTGATATCCCCACTCATAGCCTTCTTTTATCAATATTGAAATCTGAGGGTGTTTTTGCCTTCATTAAGTCTAACCCTCCGTTTGGGAAGGGAGGAGGGGAGGGGAGGGGAGGAAAAATTTGAGGGGGAAGGAAAATGAAGGGGAGGGGAGGGAAAATTAATTTTCCCTCATCTTGTTTGGAAATTAAAAAAGTATGGGGAAGAAAAGTGAAAAAGTATAATTTTGTTTGTTTGTAAGGTACAGAGATAAAGACCATTTTATCATTGCTTTTGAAAAAAATTCAATTAGAGTAAAAGGGCAGTTTAGTCATTTCTAGTACTTTCCCCTCATTTTCCCCCTGTTTTGGGGGAAAATTTTTGAGGGAAAGCAACTCATTTTTTCCCTCCATTTCCCGCTCCCCCCTTCCCAAACACCCTCCAAAATCACTTTCCATCCACTTTCCCCCATTTTTTTCCTCCCCCCTCCACCGAGGGTAAGGGGATTTTTGAGAGTTGCTAATGCCACAACTTAAGCTTCTCTTTCCACATCCCTTTTTTTATGACCAATATATCCCTTGTGTAAAATTACCTAAAATGACATTTATCAAAAATCCCTCCCTCCCTAACTTCTTTCTAAACTCACCTACCCCAACCCAAACCCCCCCACCCCAATCACCACCGTCTCCTTGGGCATCACCGCCGGAGGAGGAGAGGTATAGGAAAGGGAGAGAGGGAGAGAGGGCGGGGGGCAAGGCAGAGGGCAACAGGCGAGGAGAGGAGAGGAGAGGAGAGGGAGAGATAGGGAGAGGGTGGTGGAAGGAGAAGGGAGAGGGGAGACAGGGCGGGGATTGAGGTGATAATTTGTTTAGCAAATAAGTGTTAAATTCGTCATTCTTGTCTTCGAGAATGATAAAAATCGGTTGGGATTTTAGAACCATTTGGAATTTGACTAGCTTATTGGAGTGTGAATATGATATGAGGGATTGAGGTAAATGA
Organism: Cinnamomum chago; assembly: GCA_038049695.1. NCBI lineage: Eukaryota > Viridiplantae > Streptophyta > Magnoliopsida > Laurales > Lauraceae > Cinnamomum > Cinnamomum chago. Next base: position 38,770,189 of record CP142453.1, on the reverse strand, counting down.
TATTAGTAACAAATAAAAAATGATGCGTCGTAGTGTAGTGCAAATCCTACACTGCTAATTTCATGAATGTCAATTTTTTATTTCCTCTTGCTGTAATGTCATCACCAGAATCTAGCAAAAGTAATTTTTTAATGGTAAGTCTAGCAAAAGTTTAGCCCCTTCCAAATGAGAATTTTAGGTCCACCATTGCCCGATCTTCATTCAATAAATATAGATTATTTAAATATTATAAAATCAATTTTAGGATTGTATTCATTCCTCTTTTTCTTCACTTCTTTTAATTGAGAGATCTTCTATGATTAATCATTTAATCTTTTCTTTGGAATCTTTCTTGGTTATCTTTTAAGTGTTGGTTTTTTAGTGACGGTTCTTAAAAAAAAAAAAAAAAACACTTCATTTTGCATTCCATTTTTCATGGTGCATTAATATTTCTCTATTGTATAAATTTTTAAAAAAGAAAAGAGATCTTCCATGATTAATCATTTAATCTTTTCTTTGGAATCTTTCTTGGTTATCTTTAAGTGTTGGTTATTTCAGTGATGGTTCTTTAAAAAAAAAAAAACAGCACTTGATTTTGCATTCCATTTTTCATGGTCCATTAATATTTCTCTATTGTATATATTTTTGTAAAAGATACATGGATAAATATTAATAGACCATGAAAAATTATATTCTTTTTTCCCTTTTCCACTCATTGAGAGATCTTTCATGTATAGGCATGTCTTCAAAAAAAAAAAAAATCTTTCATGTAATAGGCATGTCTTTTTAAAAAAGAAAATTTTAAAATGGCCCATGCACGTCTCTTTAAAGAAAAAAAAAACAGCACTTCATTTCCATTTCATTTTTCATGGTCCATTAATATTTCTCTATTGTATAAATTTTTAAAAAAGAAAAGAGATTTTCCATGATTAATCATTTAATCTTTTCTTGGTTATCTTTAAGTGTTGGTTTTTTTTAGTGATGGTTCTTAAAAAAAAAACAGCACTTCATTTTGCATTCCATTTTTCATGGTCCATTAATATTTCTCTATTGTATAAATTTTTGTAAAAGATACATAGATAAATATTAATAGACCATGAAAAATTATATTCTTTTTTCCCTTTTCCACTCATTGAGAGATCTTTATTCTTTCATGAATAGTAGGCATGCCTTTTAAAAAAAAATTAAAAATCTTTCATGTAATAGGCATGTCTTTTTAAAAAATTAAATTAAATAATGGCCCATGCAGGTCTCGAACCTGCGACCTTCGCGTTATTAGCACGACGCTCTAACCAACTGAGCTAATGGGCCTATCAATTATTATTTTACTAAATATCATTAAAAACAGTTAAGTTCTTTCGTTTAACAATTCTCTTATCTTTTGTTTGGATCTATCTCACTTTATCAAAGATGACAACGAATCGCCCTAGATGGAGATGCAGATGAAACCCCTATTTCTTAAGATATGATGTCTCCTCTTGGAACTCTCCAATTTTAGCCCCTATAAGAAAATATTGCTTACAAGTTACAACCAATTTGTGTGCATGGAATTGTATTTGATGCAAGAGTTTATGGTTCAAATCTATGTAGATATGTGACATATCATGCTATTGATTTTCTAGACCAATTATAATATATGAAAGGGACTGTTTCCAATTGGCAATTTCAAATTTAATTTTGACTGTCCAGCAATTTTGACCATCTCTTAATGGAATCATTGAAATCTTAGCCACCCTCTTATTATCAACCATTGATTTTTTTTTTCTCTCATTTAGCCATCCTTCATTACTCATAACTCTAAACGTTTGTTGACCATGTCCTTAACTCCTTCCAATTCATTTTTTTTCTTCTTTCCTTTTCCTTTCACTAACGTGTAACCCTTCACCTTCTTTTGATTTCATAATGGCTGGTAAATGCGTAACTTTTCACATCTCTCTGAGCAACGCTCTCAATTGATTTATCACCGAACTCCATAGCTCTGCTCCAAGACGGCCCTCCATCTTCGTCTTCAAAAGCTCGGTTTGATGCCTTCTAAAGTTTCGGTTGGTTGTGTTCAAGGCTGCCCTTATTCCATATCTTGCTGACCCTTTCTTTTTTGTTCAGTATTTAAAGTCTTCCTTTCATTATTAACGTTGTTGATCTCTTTACAGTCTCTTTGTTATTTGTAGTTTTGTTCCATCGTTACAACATGAGCTCTGTTTAGCAACCTCTCTATAGTCTGTAGTCTGTATTCCATTATGGCTTTGCAAATTGTGAATATGCTATTATTTCATTGTTGGCGCATGTCTTTTTTTTTTTTTAACAGTATTTTCGGTGCATGTTCAAGCATGAAAGAGAAGGAAACTGATTCAAGCCCATGAAGATTTAATTTCTTGAATAGTCTCTTTCTTGCAGGAGAAAAAAAAAAGATCCTAGCTAGGGACCTGCCTTCGCTGCGGAATGATAATGAACTTGCCCAGATTGGAAGATCCAATAAAAGATGGTTCAATAGAAACATAGCAATAGTTGGTCGGAGGTTAAATAATGAATGCCTATGATCCTTACATCTGGAAATGTTCTTGTAGTGAAGTGTGAGCCATTTTAGCATTATTTGTTACTTTCTTTACTTAAATTCTGCTTGGGTCTAGAGGTGCCTTCAGTTTTGGATCTTTGTTTGATTTTGGTTTTCAAATGATAAAAGTTTGAAAAATGGTATTACTATTGTAGGTATTCTCCTTTGTTTGAGATGCCTTTTGTTCCTGGCATTGGGTCAACTGCTACTGGTGGGCTGGTTCGGATTCAACTTGACTTGTTTTTGAAGCCTCATGTTGGTGAGTAGAGGGTTTGTAGGTTTTTGTTCACTACCTTTTAATATTAGTTGAAGTAATGATGTCTCGAAGAAAATGTAATAGAAACCTACAAGTCTAATGTCGTGCCCTATGATTTCTTTCTTATTTTGGTTCAAATTGTTTACATTGTTTTGTGCAGGGTATGGTTGGTAGAAGCTTTAGTTATTAACCATATTGCTAATTCATGACTTTCTACCAATTTTAAAGTTTAAATAAATACTGAGGTGTTTGATGGAAAACAAAGGTTCTCCAATAACTTGGCTATCATGAAATCAATTCTCTTCTCTTCCGTGTTATTTATTTGGATTGAGGTTTTTCTCATCTTTATGTAATTCATACGGAAAATGTTATATTCTAAATTTCTCATGGTTTTTTAAAACTTAAAATTTTCATCATGTAATCTTCTTCACATTCTTTTGCCTTGGGATCAGCAATTGATTTGGGCGTTTTAATTTTTTATCTTTAAGAGTGGATTTCATTAGACCCATTTCCTACTATAAATTCTTCATTTCTATTTCATTCAGTTTTTAAATTATTGTTGAAAGGGTTTTGGATATTCTTAATTCTTTCTGCTAGTTTTTCAATTAGCTTGTGTTACCATTTTTTTTGTCTTAAATTTTTTTTTCAAATCCTCTCTCTTACTCTTTTGATTTTACAATGTTTCTATTTTACAAAGCTTAGGCAACTTCAAATGATTTTGAATTTCACATTTTATTTATGTCTCTCCCTTTCTATCTTGCTTTCGTTTTATATGAATGACTTAAAAGATACTTTTTATACTTTTTCCTCTATCATCATTAAATAGTTTAGCCAACTCTTTTGGAATCTTTTTGGGTTTACATTAATTTATTTTTCTAATTGTTACTGTTTCTTATTCTTATTTCTTTGAGTATTTTTATTTTGTATTTTATCCAACTCTTCTAGAATCCTATTAGTTTTTTACCATTATATTATATTATATGAAAATTTCTAAAATTCATATTTGATCACCAACTCGAAGTTTTTACCTACTTTAATTCCTTCATCAATTTCTTTTGTTAATCTTTTTTTTATTTTATAATTGTTTTCTTAATGTCCCTTTTTAATTCTCTTTTATTTCCATTCTTAATACCATTTCTTAAGTGTCATCTAATAGAGAATGGTAATGTCAATGTCATTTAATTCAGGATAATTCTCATTCTAAATTATCTTTTAATTCTTTTCTTAATGGTCATGTCATCTAACAAAGAACTGTAATGCCAATTTCCTTTTAATTCATTTTCAATTATTTCCCACTTACTTCGACAGTATCCTTTTTTAATTCTCTTCTGAATTTATGTCCTTAAAGGCAATCTCATTTAATGAGAGACTAGTAATTAGTAATATCATTTAGCTCGGAATATCTTTTATTAATTCTCTTATAAATATTAGTTCTCCATGCCCTCACAATGAATGAATGAAAAATATTAGCAATAAATATCATTTTGATGTTAATTAATTATTATTTTCATTATGACTGCCTTAGCAACGGCGTTGCTAATTTTGGCCGCTTCAATTTAATTTGACCTCTCATTTCAAATTTCTACTATTTTATTAATTTTGAATCTACCTAGAGCCCATCCAATCGACAATGCCCCTTCTTCTCCATAGTGAATTAGGACGTGCATGTTTGATTGAATATGTTAGTAACACATTTTTTTATCTCCCTAGATCTATTTAAAAGCCACCTCAACTTCGTTCTACGTGATATATTTTTGTTTCTCTATGTCAACTTTCTTTTTTATTCATTTCTCTGTCAATTTTTTTTATTCATTTTTAGCTCTAAGAACATGTACAATTGCTTCTATAAAGCTTTTAGGGGCTTCACCTTATGCATTCTTTTCATCTTAATATCATCATTTTGCCTATAGGAGAAAAAAAAAAGTAAAGAACCCAAGGCCCATTCTATATAAATATGTTTGATGACAATATATAAGTTTTCCAAACTGAAATTCTTAAGAAAGCCAATTTACAAACTGATATAGATCTCTTGACTTGATGTTATTTTGGTTTTGTTTTGAAGGTGGGTTTTTTTTTTTAACTTGGCAAATTTGACTTAAGATTTATATTTTTCCACTTATATTTTTATTATATATATATTTTTTTTTCTCTCTTTTACGAGTTGTAATCATATGTTTTACTAGAAATCAATTAATGGCGGGCCGTAAGTGAAAATAAATTTTGAGTAGATTCAATACTTCAGGAAATTACTTTGAGTGGTGTGGATTTCTTTGTTCTTTCCTTTTTTTTTCAAGCATGTATGTGTAACACTATTTCTGCATAAGGGTCGTTTTTTTATAGAATACTGACAAAAGCAATTGACAAACTCAAGACAATATGGATTTCAAAAGAACAACCCTACCATTACACCACAAGGCATCTTTTTGCTGATAGTTATCAACAAAAACTTAAAATTAGTTAACGAGAAAGGGACCCGGCGCCCCCACTTTGGAATATTGACCGTGAGTTGGAATTTATCTACGAGGTATTTATAAAAATAACTATATTTTTAGTATATTGACCCCTATAAATACTGTTGTTATTATTTTCATACTTATGCATTGTACTTTAAGCATAGATGATCAAACTTTTGAAATAACTATTTTATATGATTTCCTATATAGTCATTAATTTTTTATGACAACCATTTTACAATAAAACTAAACTCAAATGAATATATAATATATGAATTAATTAACAAAAATAATAATTTTCATAGTTAATAAGAAAATGACAATATTATTAAAAAAGAAAAACTTGCGACAACATCGTGGAGCTAAAGAGGAGGTGGGAAACTTTCCCTATAACTGATGTGCTATAATGCACGCTTGCCGAGGGAAAAAGGGTGAGTCTGGCTTTTTTCTTTTGTGTGTGTGTAGCTTTAAATTTTATGAATCGTGATGTAAATGGAGTGGAATACTATGATAGACCTCATCTATTAAAAATCACTATCATTAAGGCAAACATCTTTGTTATTTATGGGATACCTCAAATTCTCACCTCATTATGGGTTATTTCCACGGTCAAATTCATTCTCTGATAAAAAAAATACAAAATACTGAAGTTTTCCAAATAAAGTGTTTTTTTTTATTCGGACTCTCCATCATGCCTTTTGTCTATTAAGAAACTCTCAATATCATCATATTTCTATCAAGCAATAACATTTTAGTGTTAATCGGTCCCAGTGTCTATAAGTGCCACTAATCTAAGGAATTTCAAGTATTTTTGTTTCTTCTGATTATATGATTTTTTTTCTTTTTTTTAGAATGTGAAATGTTAGGGTTTTTTATAGATTGCAATTTGATGGATGCATTTTCATTCAAGCATCATTTGATTTACACACTTGCATTGGTTTTAAATAAACTTGAAATCTTGTTTTATTCATGCATTGCTTTTAAGTTTTGTAAAAGTATTGATTTATGCATGATTTGTCTTTTTATCTTGGATGCATTTGTTTTAAGAAAGAGTTTTCAAGAAATCAAGCAAGCCTTTGTTTTAAAAGTTTTGAATCTTTTTAGGCTTATTATGTCATGTTTTAAAAACCATTAGAATCCTTAAAACATGTTTTCCAAGCTTGATTTAGTGGCCAAAAGGTCCCTCAAAGAAATACCTTTTAAATGTGAAAAGTTGGAATTTTTGCAAAAAGGGGAGTGGCCCGGCAGTGTCGCCGGTCGACCGGCGCAGAGGTCCCGGTCGACCGGGAACACTGCAGCAAAAAGGTGCCTGGCGCACCAACGGTCAGAAATCTGACCGTTGTGTGTTCCCGGTCGACCGAGGCCTGTGTCTAGGTCGACTGAGGACTAGCCGTTTGCAACTTTTTGCTATAAATATGAGTTCTTTCCTTTGCCAAAAGTTGGGAATTTTAAGCCCCTCCTTGAGAGGTTTTGAGGCATATTCAAGGGAAAAGAACCAAGGGATGAAGGGGAGCATTAGGAAAGCTAAAGCTTGGATTAATGAAGTTAAATCACCAAGTAGGCTTTAGTTTCCTTAATCATATGTTTTCATGCTTTGTTTTATTTTTGGTAAATCATTTCTAGCATGTTAAACTATGTTTGTGTTGTGTCCTTAACATGTTTTATGTTTTGAGTTGATTTATTATTTTGGATACAACACCATATGATTCAATCCAAGTAGTACTTAATCTTGGTAAATCTAAGTAGATCATGTTAATGAAAGAAACTTGGTAAATCATATGTAACATGATTCCTATACTTGGTTGAATCTTTGGTTGTTGTTTTCCATCATAAGAAAATCACTTTCAAAACTATCTTATGTTTTGGACTCAACTTCTTTACAAATCATATGTTTTCATGTTTTGTTTTATCTTAGGTAAATCTTTAGCAACATGATAAACTATGATGTGTTGTATCCTTAGCATGTTCTATATTTTGAATTGATCTATTGTTTTGGATGCATCACCATTGATTCAATCAAAGTAGTACTTTATCTTTGGTAAATCTAAGTAGATCATGTTAATGAAATATGTAACATGATTCATATACTTTGTTGAATCTTTGGTTGTTGTTTTTCCATCATAAGAAAATCTCTTTCAAATGTATCTTATGTTTTGGATTCAACATCTTTACAAATCATATGTGTATTATTGTTTTAAAGTTTCACAACTTGCCTTACTTTGATAGGTATATCATATTCAAGTTGTATTTATAATTACATATGATTTGTCCCCTCTTTTCAATCAAATCTATTTTTATGTTTTGAGCTACATGTTGATTTGATTGACATCCATATGCATCACATGTTTAGAGCTAATTAATTTCATACAACTTGTGTAACTTTGATATCATTAACAAGTTGTTACTTTTAACATGTGATTGCATTCTATCCTCAATCATAAATGTTTTTGAGCTAAAACTTTCAAAAGCCTTAGGCATACATTTATGAGCTTTCATTTTCAAAATAATTGAGGACCTCACACACACTTCATGTACTTTCATCTTTGCATTCATAGTGTGAGTGTGTATTAGTTTTTCACTTCCATATCCACCTATTTAAGAGGCATTGTAATGAGCTTAATAGAATCTCCATCAAGTGTATGTTAGACACTAATTTAGTGAGATAACCAACCTATGGTTGAAGAGGTTATTGCTTAGCCTATAAAAGCATAATGTATAGGTTGATATTAAGCCTTGAAAAACATCAATGTAAAGGTTATTGCTTAGCCTTGGAAAGCATATTGTAAAGGTTATTGCTTAGTCTATTGAAAAGCATATATAGTGGAAATCCGGTGGGGTGTTGGATCACAAGCCGGTAGTGGATGTAGGCATTAACGCCGAACCACTATAAATACTTGTGTGATGGTGATTGCTTTGTGGTGATTCTTTTGTTAGCTTCCGCATCTTGTATGATTAATCATCACATGTGACTAGTTTGTTTTAAAGAAGTTAAAATTGATTAAAATTGGTCATAATTGAAGCTCACCCTATTCAACCCCCCCCCTCTAGGGTTCGGATCCCCATGGTGAGTCTGGCTTTTTTCTTTTGTGTGTGTGTAGCTTTAAATTTTATGAATCGTGATGTAAATGGAGTGGAACACTATGATAGACCTCATCTATTAAAAATCATTATCATTAAGGCAAACATCTTTGTTATTTATGGGATACCTCAAATTCTCACCTCATTATGGGTTATTTCCACGGTCAAATTCATTCTCTGATAAAAAAAATACAAAATACTGAAGTTTTCCAAATAAAGTGTTTTTTTTTATTCGGACTCTCCATCATGCCTTTTGTCTATTAAGAAACTCTCAATATCATCATATTTCTATCAAGCAATAACATTTTAGTGTTAATCGGTCCCAGTGTCTATAAGTGCCACTAATCTAAGGAATTTCAAGTATTTTTGTTTCTTCTGATTATATGATTTTTTTTTCTTTTTTTTAGAATGTGAAATGCCTATTTCTGGGTTATCTGGTTTATTTAATCCTTAGTCTTTTTTTATTTAATCCACTCTCAATTATGGGTTGTCTGCTTTCCTTTTTATCTATTGATTTTGATTGTATATTTTTTTTAAGAACGCGGAACTAATGGTAAAAGGAATCTCCAATAATATTGGTCCATCTAAGTAAATAATTAAGCTCATTCTTTTTATCATCATTTTCTACTTTCTCCAATATAATTCTATTTCTCTATGTCAACAAGAGAACTTTCATTTTTTCCATTCATTTACTTTTAAGTTCATTGTATTTGTTTAGAGCACTTTAATAATAAAAAAAATTCTTTGTGTCTCTTTTTAGTACCGTCTCATGTCTCATTTGCATGCTTATTTTAGTTCAGTGTTCAACTCATTTTAAAATGTGAGCACCTTAAGACAATTGGTGCAATTATTAAACATTTCAATTTGAGAGGTAAACCTTTTTTAATTCATTTACTTTTGAGTTCATCATATTGTGTTTGAGTAATTTTAGTTATGTCATTTTAATATGATTTATACAAAAGAATCATCATTTTAAAATTTCTATAGATTTGCAATATTTTTATGGTTTGTATTTGTATGGTTTTCATAGATTGTGAGTTTCTTTTTTTCCCTTTCAACTTTTGGGTATTGAGTTCTTTTTGGTTTTTTTTCTTCTTTTGAATAACTTTTTATCATGAGATTTTATGTGAATTCTCATTTTTATGTTCTATTTTTTGAATCTTTTTAATGCTTATCATCATGAGTTAATTATTTATTTTACTTCTATTGGGTTCTTTAAGTTCTCTTTGTGAATCTTTTTATGGATTTTTCTTATTTCTTTTGTGGCTTCAGATTTCCATTTTTGAGTATTAGATTATCATAAGTTGGTTTGGTTCTTCTAAATTTCTTTTATCATTATATTGTCTATGAATCTTTGTTTATATATATATATATTTTATAGCATTTTTAATAAAATATATTTCGTTTTATTTTGTATTTCTTATATTATAATTCCAAACTTGTGATGGGTTTTTAGTTTTTTTTTTTTTATGATGGTTTTTCATGAATTTGTGGGTTTTTTTTGTCTTTGCTCTTCTGTGCTCCATTTTTTAGTTTTTTTTTTTTCTCATGATTGTTTGATTCTTTTAAATTGCTTATATTATTGAGTTGATTATGGATTTTCATTTCTATGTTTTATTTCTATGTGTCTTTTAAATTTCATTGGATTTGATTTATAGTTTATATTGTTTGTTTGTTTTGATTTTGTTTTTTAGTTTTATTTATCATTAATCTTCAATTTTCATGGGCTTGTGTTTTTTTTTTTTTTAATTATATGGTATTCGGTATTGAATTCTTATGGACTTTTTTTTTCTTTTCCCTCTCTCTCAGACTAAAGCATTTTGCATTTAATTTTAAAGAAACTAATCATAATATTTTTTTATAATTTTTAATATTATAATTATATTGGCACGGCCGTGTTTTTCTAGTTTGATTGAACAAAGGGTCCCAATTAAGATTCAAGCTAATCGAAGATCGATTAATAAAAAAAAAAAAGAGAGAGACTAAAATTAGATTGTATGCCGAGATAGATCCAACTAAATTGTTAAATAATGTAAATTAAATACACCCTTAATGATCCCCTTGAATCATCTAATCAAACCTATCCAACCCTAAGTATGAGTAATAGTACACCAATAATTAGTTGAACATTGTCTAGCTTGGGTCCACAAGATCATGACCAAAACCAGGCCCATTCCACCCAAAACCCAGCCCATAATGGACAAGTAGGTCTACCCCACCAAAACACTCATGCGCCTGGTCCCACCAGTCACAAACGCGGGGATTGCAGTCCCCACTATACGGAACGTCAAATATGACTTAAAGCAACAAGTTCTTCCAAAGCAAAAAAGTAATTCCTAGTATTTGAGTTTCTTTTCTTACTTGAGTCTGATTTGAAGTTGAAACGGGTATCTTAATATTTGGAAGTGATCAACAAAATAATGTGTAAGAGGCACAACACAAAAAGGGAACAAATGGGGCCTATGAATCTCCTAAGAAATACGTCCAAGTATGGTAAGTGGCGGCAGTTCTTATCTTGCGGGTTTAAATCCTGGATACGCCACCTCTTTTCGCTGGCTTTACAAGCAACTCTTCAATGGTTTCCTTCTATTTCTTTCCTGGTTGAATATAGTAGGACTCTATTCTTAATTTCCATCATTCCTTAAGGGGACGTTTGTTTTTTCCATTTACATATGTAATTGAATCACATGGGTAATGGATACACAAAAATCATGTTTGTTTGGTGTGATTTTGATTCACATGTGTAAAATAGTTGTGTAAATGGTGTGAAAGATGACCCTTTTTATGCATTGCATTTTCACACCTCAAGAGGTGTGAAAAACTTACACATGTTACTGTTACTAGGCGGGCTGCTACAGTGCCTCACTGAGCAGTCCGCCTTTTATTTTTTTTTAATTTTTTTGGGCCCCACTTGTAACATCCGAACCGTTCATTCTCTTAAGAAGCTCAAACACGGCCATGTGTCCAATTTTCAACCGTTGATGATGCATGGAGGTTGAGATATGATCAACATAATCACAGCCGTTCGATTAATCTACTGTTACTAACATATAGCAGTCCGCCTTTTATGATTTTTTTATTTTTATGGGATCCACCTGTAAAATCAGGACCGTTTATATTCTTCAGAAGCTCAACCACGGCCATGTGTCCAATTTTCAACCGTTGATGATGTATGGAGGTTGAGATATCATCAAACAATATACAACCTATTGTTACTAACATACCCAGTCCGCCTTTTATAATTTTTTTAATGTTTTGGGCCCCACCTGTAAAATCAGGACCGTTCATATTCTTCAGAAGCTCAAACACGGTCATGTGTCCAATTTTCAACCATTGATGATGCTTGGATGTTGAGATATCATCAAACAATTTACAACTTATTCATAGATTCACATGTGAAATGCTATGTTAGTAACAAACGGTGGAATCTGATCCACATGTGAGTCATTTACATATGCAAATGACTCATATGTGGGTCATTTACACATGTGAATCACTTTCACAAGAAACAAACGACCCCTAAGATTTTGATGGATGGCTAGGCTTACGTTTGAAAGAGATTTATGGCTTTACCATATCATATATCATTGTATATGTGGTTATCAACTTATGCTTGTTGTCTTTCATATTTTATTCAATAAAAGTGGCTTGTTTCACTTTATCATCATCTTCTCCATTGGGATTTGCAACATTGGGGTAGCATCCTACTACTCATCTCTTTGTGTTTTATTAAGTTGTTGTTGATTTGGGTAAGGAATTGAAATTGGGTTTTCCCATCAATTCGCGGCTCACCCTTTTTGCTATGTCAGAATTCATAGGAAGTCAAGGTAAAATGGTTCTAATGAAGGATTATTAAAGATGTGAAAAATATTTGGTGAGAACCTTACTTTCATTGGATTTGATTCACGACGGGGCTCACCCTTTTTGCTATGTCAAAATTCATAGGAAGTCAAGGTAAAATGGGTTCTAATGAATGATTATTAAAGAGGTGAGAATATTTGGTGAGAACCTTACTTTCATTGGATTTGATTCACTAGGGTGATAGCAGGTTCATAAACTATTCCCTCTCTTGAAAGCTAGAAAACGGTTGGTGAGCAGTTCACAAAAAAAGTACCTTACTCTCCCCTTTAAGCCACGTCAGCATCTTCATCCCCTTATTAAGCCACATCAGCATCTTCACCCATGTCTTACATCCCCTTCCTCTTCCTCTCTTTGAAACAGCTCTTACACACCTCTTTCTCTTCTTCTCTTTCAAATATTCTTTTAGAGGATACGCCCTTTCCCTTTTTCAAATGCCCTTTTTCTTTGTTTTCATTAAAACTCAATGAGGGAACATTGAATTTGGCAAGACAGAGAGGAAAAAGGGAGAGATGGAATTTGGAAGGGAGTCTCATGCGTGGTTCTCGCAATCAAAGGGATGATAAAGACAATCAAAGGGGTGTACAGAGAAGAGAAGAGACACCCAAGTTTCAAAATAAAGAAAAATATCATAAAGAGATACCCAAAAAGAGAAAAGCAGAGAATAGGATTAAGAAAAATTGGGTAAGAAAATCAAAGGGGTAAAGAGAAAAAGAGGAGAAACCCAAGTTTGAAAATCCAAAAAATATAAAAAATTAGGCTTTTTGACATAATGCCCCCTGTAGTTTTACATATTTTTCAATTTAGACCCTAAACTATTAGATTTATCAATTTACCCCTTACATCAATTGATTTTGTATTTAGTTGGCCCCTCCGTCTATTAGCCGTTCAAATCAGAAACGGGATTCATAACGCCATTCAAATATTAACAGGCCTTATTAAACGTTGACGCCCTTGAGAACGTCCTTTTATTAGGGCTCTGCTTCATTTGGGAGGGTAGCAAGCGATTCAAATCCAAAGGAATGGCGACGGCAAACGAAGTGGAGGTGATTTGGGAGGGAAGGCAACGCAACGTTGTGGGCTTCAGGTCATTCGCTGTTCATCTTCTCGCCACCCGTCTTCTTCACCCGTTTTTTCAAACTCTGCTGAAGACATAATCTGTTTGTAGGCCAACTGGGCAATCAAGGCCCTGTGGGGGACTTGATTATCCATCTAACAAAACACCTATGGAAGGATTTGATCTTTTTATTATTGCATTTCTTTTTTCTTTTTTCTTTTTTTGTAGGGTTGATGACTTGAAGGTTATTGGCTAATAAAAAATCCCACATCCCATGTATCGAATGAGGCCAGCCAGATGGCCCCACAGAAAAACTGGTGTGACCCCATCTACTGTATGCATGGGTCCCATCTTTTTCTAATTGATTGCCGTGAAAAGTAGTTTCCTTTGTGAGCCACCAAGTGGATAGAAAGCTATGATCACTACACACAATCCTATGATGTGGCCCACTAGCTGAACCGTTGAGATGAACGAGGATTGGGTCCCCCGTCACTGCTACAGATGATGTGAAGAAATGGGACTAGTCTTGATGGATGGATGGATGAGATGAGATGGTTGGGGTTCCTCAAACTTGCGACGGTGGCTCTCTTCGTACTCAGCAACTTTCTTGCATGGAAGATCTGATGATATTTCATTGGAAAGGGTGTGTCAATGGTCTTCACGAGAGTATACATGGCTTTCTCTTGAGAGAGAAGTTTCAAACAAGCAGAGGAGAGTGAGGCTTTCTCTTCAGAGAGAGAGAGAGAGAGAGAGAGAAGTTTCAAATAGGCAGAGGGGGAGAGAGAGAGAGAGAGAGGTCTGTAGTGTGTCAACGTTTAATAAGGCCCGTTAATATTTGAATGGCGTTATGAATCCGTTTCTGATTTGAACGGCTAATAGACGGAGGGGCCAACTAAATACAAAATCAATTGATGTAAGGGGTAAATTGATAAATCTAATAGTTTAGGGTCTAAATTGAAAATTGTGTAAAACTACAGGGGGCGTTATGTCAAAAAGCCCAAAAATTATGGTACCTAGAAAGAGAAAAGTATGAAAACAGGGTTAGAAAGAGACGATAGAGGATAACGATTGTATGTATATATATATATATATATATATTTTCAATTGGATTAGATTAAATATTAACTTGTGCATCGCCCGGGCATTAATGCTAGTCTCCTTTGATTGCCATTTATGGTTCTCCACCTTTGTTTCTTCAGTTTTTATCCACTTGTTGGAATGTGTTTCTTAGAATTCCTAGGAATTCAATACATTGGAGCTGGATTCCTAGACGACATGTTGTACCTTTAGCTACAAACCAAGCATTTTGCTCTCTTGCAAGAAACTAGTTTGTATGTTTGTCATAGTTTCTGTCCTTAGAAACTACAGATGATCAGAATGTAAGCGGGTTGATTCTGGATCCTATTCCAACTTAAAATCTGTTTTGTTATTTTCAGACCCAATTCCGATAAGAGGATTTGGATCAATCAACGTGGTCACTTGGTAGAGTAAATTTCCATTTAAATCTAAATACCTATATAATTATTAAATATATTAATTCACCTATATTCATAAATCAATATGTTCACAATCCCAATTAATAAATTTAAAAACTGAAAACATTAAAATACCAAAAAAAAAAAAAGAATAAAAAACCGTCTTTGCAACATTTTTTCACATAGCATGATTGGGGCGATGCACAAGTCAACTTTGTGAGTTTTCCAGAGGTTTCAAGCCCCTGGATTTACAGTAGCTAGAATGTTGACCATTTGGAAAACCTGAGTTACTTGTTTTGTTCTTTGGCCATGACCCATCCATCATGCATAGTAAACAGAATGCCATCAGAAGACCTAGTCAATACAGTGGCAATATTGATCAAGGGTGCCCTAATTTTGCCATGCATATCATCTATGTTGACATTTTTGAGAACCCAAACATAGCTTACCGGCCAATGCCGCATATATATATATATATATATATATATGGAAAATATTTCTGTGCATCCACCTTACAAGTAACCTTTTACCGTGCATTGTCACATGTGGAAACCACCTATGCGCTGATCGAATGGACCATCAAAACCTCTTGTAGGCTACGGATCAAGGAGTTGATTATTTAATTGACATGAAATTTCATATCTGGGGCGGTCCCACCTCTCCCATGATCTACGGGGCCAACAATTGTTTCTAAGAGGAGTTTCTTGCACGTATAAATGATTGCTGCTCTCGTGTAAGAAACTCCCATGTGAGCTGAATTAGGCAGTAGGTTAGTAAAATCTTCCATTAGAAAAATAGTGAATTCTTACGTACATGCACATTTGTGCTTAAGAGAGGGACATAAAAAAAGGATTTTCATTAGTTAAGTTTCGAGGCAAATAATCTGGACCGTTCATCAATTATCTTCGGAGCCAAAACATGCAAATCAGGTTTACATAACTCTCCCATAAATGGTATATATACGGGCCTTTTTTTTCTTAATCTTGGAATTGAAGGTTAGGTATTTTGAGGACATGCCTACCCACCAATGAGGCTAAAATTGAAAGAGGACAAACCGCCAACAAATCATCTCTCCATCCTAGGATATTGAAGGTCCCAACTATATTTCCACCACCTAACCTTCACTTTGCCACCTCTTAGAACATGCATTACCATGAATCCCTAGCAATTCAATACAAAGTTGGCAAACGGGCCCAATACAAAAGAATCGCAACAATTACTTATAGAAAAGATTGTAATTATACATATAAACAAAAACGCTGATATACGGATATTTCTAAAACAATTTGTTAAATTTGAAAATGAGAGCCCCTCGAATGGCATGGTAGGTACAGTAAATGCACATCCCATGAAAGCACAGCACAGCCAATGAAGGGCAACTGCGTAAAAAGTGATTTGAATGGCAAATGAAAAATATAACCCAACATAAGGTAGGATTATTTGCAATGTCATTATTAGAGATCATCTTACCATGAGAAGTCCTATTTTTCTCATGATATTTTCTCTCTCTTGCTTTGTTTTAAGAAAATATTGTGATATTACTAGAAAATTAACATATTTCTGATCTCTCTCTCTCTCTCTCTCTGGAATTTTGATGACAAGATTTAGTCCAAAAGGTTGAGGAAGAAGACAATTGATCTTCTATGGAGATTCAAACTCTGTCATGATTTGAAGAGGACTTATAATTGGGCATGTGAAGAGACAACGCAGGTTTTAGAGGAGCCCGTGGAGAGAGAAGGGAATAATGGGATGATATACAGTAGAGGTACATCAATGAAGAAATTATACTTCTAGGATGCAATTGAACTATTGAAGTCTCAGGTAAATCTATCGTTAAAAGACCACTAAAGTTATGACATTCAAATCAACGGCTAGGATTATCTTGCAAGGCTCATTTATTTTATTTTTATTTTTCTTGTTACCCTCATCTACGAGACCTTTCCCTGTATCCCACCCCACAAATGACTGCATATTGCTCATATGTGGTCTTCTCCTAGGAGAACAATGCCATTTAGTTAATCAGTTGCTCACTGGGGCAAGTGTGGGCTCAAGTTGTATATTCTGTATTTAAAAAGATGATATTTTAGTTGGAGCCCACATAAAATGATACTTTTAAGACTTTATATGGCTCCATTTTATTACCTATAAGAGTACTTTATACATTGCGTAAATGTATTTTAATATATTATTTAATCATCAATTCATTATACGTTAAAAGACTTTTTTTTACTATAGCCAAACACACATAAAATTTGTCTTAACCAAACAATCTTTCCTAAGAAAAAAATTGAAAGATCTACATAGGTAGGCCCCAAATATCGAATTTGAGATCAATCCATGACCCAACCCTGTGATTAGTGGCACATAAGTTAAATAGCTTTACATTAAAAAAAAATCGACCCTCAATCCAATATACTAGTGGGTGGAAACCCCATTATCCGGTGACTATCACGGGGATCCCATGTGTGAATGCTTCAGATGATCCTGTGCGTTGGGGGTGGGGCTTCATGTGCATGTGGTGAGGGGCAACATAGTGATGCCGAGTTTATAATCCATCTGAACCATCCACACATATGGGACCCCCTAAATTACACTAGATCCATCAAGTTTTCACTGATGTAGATTGGATCGTTGGATCGATGATCAATTTTTTTTCATTATATATATATATATATTAAACATTGACATGAGAGAAGCAATGAAGATAGCCGACCCATATTAAGAGTACATGGAATGGAAATTTTTTTTTTTTTAAAGGCCCCACCGAGCACACTCACTACGATATCGCATCCTAGAGGGTAAAAAGTAAATGGTCGCTTTAGAGCTCAGCTGCATACAACATGAGAAAGGGCTTGCTTTTCATGTCAATGTGCTCTCCTCCCACAAGGAAAATTTTCAGGATATCGCAACCCAAAAATAAACTGGGTTGAACTACACAAGGCCCCGACCTCTTTAAAGCATCCGAGGTACAAAGCTCAGTTCCTTGTGACTGATAACAAAACCAGGCAGTGCCCATAAATACTTTACACATGATCGAGAAGCCGCCAGATTACTCTTTTTATCTTCTACAAAATGCCTTCTAACTCCTTGGTCATTTTCTCTCCCATCTTCTCTGGATCCGGCTTCTTGTCCCCGTTGCAGGATTTGCAACAGAAGCTCCACCCATTAATCTGCTAGGAGATGAATCGTCTTCATCCTCACTGGTTTCATCTGACCTCCATCTCAGCCCACCATTCATGTTCGAGTCCCGAACAGGAGTCTCTCTCCTGGAAAAGCTAAGATGACACATAACAAAGGATCTTGGGTTAATGAGGGTATTACCATGATTTTGACCTAGGTTGTAACTAATGAACCAATGATTCCATGAGCAATCAAAATCATTAGATTGGCCAAACCAATTGGCTTTTAGGGTACTCTACTCCCATCAATGATCCCACCCAGACTTGATCAGTTTGGTAAATTGTGCTTTCCATTTTCAGGATAAACTATCACACCCAGATACTTCAAAGGAGGCAACATAGTGTCATATAGTACCTACTATAACTTTTTGTATAAATCCAAGTCCCTGCCATGTCCATGGCCTATCTCTACTGTATCTGGGCATCATAGTCGACGGACACAATAATGTACAGTTCCAAAAGGTCAAAAAGGATAGGTGCATATACCTCCAAGAAAAATCCATTGCTTCATCTGATCGTTCCGTGCTCAACGAACCATCCCCCATAATCTGTTTGCCAGACACTGCTTGGCTTGAATCATGAGTCAAATATCTTGAAAAAATATTACTACTTGATATAGCCATCGCTTCGTCATCATCATTAGCTGTGGGTCTTTGTACTCTTGTGCGAGCATTCTCTACTTGGTGGATAGACCCATTTGGCTCAATCCTAGATGCAGACTTTTCAGTACGGAAGAAAGGACTAACTGATTGGTTATTTTGAAGTGCTCTTGAAGTACTTCTATTCAGCTCTTTCAGGGGAGTAGCTTGTGCAATTGGTGCATTGTCAGATTGGAACTCCGGCGTGATGCCAAAATGATTCCTTGGTTCTTTGGTGGAGATGGAATGGGAGGCCAAATTGTCCCAGTTATGGCGCTTGTGACTGAATCTATCAAGAGAGGGTGCATCCATCTGTCCCAGGATGGATGGACCTTTGACAGAGGCAAGTAACCTCCCGTGCAGAATAGAAGGGGTCCGATAATTATTGAGATTGAGATCCAAATGAGATTTCTGGGGAGTATCAGAAGGTGAAGTTCTCTTAGAAGGGCGGGTGAGATTCATTTCAAAAACGACAGAAGAATTTATCAATGAGGGCACTGAAAAACTGGTGGCATTTGGTTGTACCACTCCAGAGAAATCAGCTTTTGCAGGAGACTTGACTTCACTTGGTAAACTGAAGTCTGGCAGATTTCCTTTCTTCAATTTTTGCTGTTGTACTTCTGGCAACAGCTCGATACATTTATCCTGTTGATAGTATGTGACTAGCATATCAAAAATCCATCTCCAAAATTTTCACACTAGTTTGAAGTTTCTGATATCTCTACAATTAAAACACTACAATACAGTGTGAAAACATTGTGAGAGCAAAGTAACATCAACAGACTAAACTAAAGCATCTCCATCTAATTACTTCAATGCATGATCAAGGAAGCCGAAATCAGGTAAGATTTTCAATGCTTCTACATTCCCTTTTTTTACCATTACAATTAAACAAATAAAACATCTTTACCAACCAAATAAATGCATAAAAGGCATGTTTGTTAATGTTTGTGACAAACCATGCAAACAAGATCCCAGCTAGAAAATTCTCTGGCGTCCACTTCAAATGGCCCCACCAGGGTGTAGGGAGGATGGATAGGTTTGGATGTGGATAAGGGGTGGACTTGACGTCGGTCCAATCAAAATGTTGGGTTTATGTCTTGTATTCCGGGTTTACCGGATTGGTCCAATGGGTTAGCAAAGGACCTGGCTTTGGGTTAGAGGAATTTTGGTCATTGTACCAGGGCTTTCTTATAGGCTAAGAAAGCAGAGATTATAAATATGATGTAATCTGTAACCCTAGGCCTAAGGTGGTGGAATAGTAAGGACAATGAGTTCTCTCTAGCCGTGGATGTAGGCACTCTGCCGAACTGCGTAAATCTCTCGTGTAATTTCTCTCCCGTCGTGTGTGGCTTGATTGTCGATCACAGGTATTCGCGCTTCCACACACATGCACACAACATAGAATATCCTAACATTAATTTAAGGATCCAAATCTTAAAAGCTTTATATAGTACAAATCTGTGGGGTTAAATCCAGTAAAATTATATTTTTGATTTGCCATCAAATTAGGACCAGAACCAACTCATGGCAGGTAGGAGGATGTCAAGGGTTTGATTGGTCGTAGTGGGGCCTCATTGTCATAGCAAAAGGGTGCATCTACTAAGGTGGGTATTTTGGAGAAATTTTCCATAAAAAATGAAGCAGATGGGACGTAAAATTCACGAATAAGAATACCTAAGAAACCACTGCCACTTTGGAGTCCTTTAACATGAGAGAGAGCTGAGTTGTCAATAGATATAAGAGACTTCCAAAGGTTTTCAACATGAAAGATAGCTGAGCTTTTAATAGATATAAGGGACTTTTAAAGGTTCAAGATTGGGGAGGAACAGAATCTCTACTTTGTTTTCCCTTTTACAGAGAGAACAAAAAAAGGAGAGAATAAGGCACAGAAAGTGGTCTCTCATGGATACATCCTGTTGGCATCCCTAGTTATCATTTTAAAAATCTCAAAAAAGAAAAAGCACGAAAAAAATAGGTAGATATTAATGCTAACCAATTTAAAGATTTTAAAAAAAAATTCATTAAAACAAGATGAAACCATAAACTACTTACAATTAATCTTGCTCTACTCTCACTTATTGATCTAATCCTGGATACCATCTCCTCATTTGTAGTCCTTGATATAATGTCGTCCTCCATGCTCTGAAGTTTATGATCAACTTGATATGCTTCGATGTATCGATAACGCTGAAATATTAAACAAAAAAACTGTGAACATTCTAACAAGAACCAAACCAAGAAAATACATTATCTGCTAAAAATAGGGATCTTAGTCTCCTCCACATTAAAGGAAATAAATAAAAATAAAATAATAATTCTTAGTTACGGAACCAAAACTCATCCAAAATTGAGAAGGGTTGGGTCACTTGGGTGTAATGGCTTCAGAACTCAGCTTGTTTTAAAATCCTGTGCTTTTATTGAATGTTGACATATTTAGAAAAGGACAAGAAAAATAAGGCCCAATGAATCATTATCCAGAGGACATGCCATTTCATATATGATTTGTGATCTAGACTATTGCTCTGAAGAGAATAAGATCGTCAGAATGCTTAAAAGCAAAAAACAGAAAAAGAACAGCAAACCAAAGCGGCAATCAAAAAGCCAATAAACAAAGGAGAAAGAGCCCTGATTAGACAAGTGCCACGTCCCTCCACTTATGCAACAATTGAGTTGAAGGGCTGACCCAGAACTCTGGAAGAATAGATAACGTAGAGTCTCATTCTATCGATTTCATCTCAGTTGCAACTATTCCTTCAAAAAGTCTTCGATTTCTTTCTTTCCAGATTGACCAGATAGCTGCCACATGGTCTTCCCTTTGGAAGAACCAATAGGCAAATGCCAAGCATCAAACAGATCAACAATGGAATGAGGATGAACCCAGCTGCAATCAAAACTGCTGAGAATTGAATTCTAAACCTCAATAGCCATCTTATAGTGGAGGAGGAGATGATCTACTGATTCCTCAGCTGAAAAGCAAAGAGGGTAGCCTACGAAGATTGTCCATGGTAAGGATTTTCCCTCTCAATGCAAGCCAGCTAAAGTTAAAAATCTCGGAGGACCTTTATTCTTCCAAAGGAAATCCCAATTTCTTGAAGAGTGCGGAATGAGGATACTCAAAAAGAATCATCCTTAGATGGGAACCAAATCCAAATCCCACTGTCTTGACCCCTCCCCGAGAATGACTATCTGGTGCGGAGAAAGGTTTAGTTTATTGCTGTAAAGAGCATCATCGTATATAAAGAAAGCACAGAACTTCTCCATTTTTAAAGATTTTAACCATCCATACTTTGGTCTTTAAATAGGCACACAGTAATGGAAGAGATACGACGCCACATTCACCAATTCTTAGAAAAGAGTGACCCCACATATACGAAGCAATGAAAAAGATGCCATAGCATGTCACAACAGGACCAAATAATTCCTCATTCCCAAATCGAAGGATGAGTTGGCAAAGAAAGCTAAATCAACTAAATATTTTCTAAAAATATAACATGTAAAAACTTATTATCAAGCTTCAGCAAGCAAAGCAATTTCACTAGAAAGCTCCCATTGCTGGACATAATTTATCCCTTCCCTTTATGGGATAAGGCACCAAATAAATCCTCATTCCCAAATGGAAGGATGAGTTGGCAAAGAAAGCCAAATCAACTAAATATTTTCTAAAAATATAACATGTAAAAATTTATCATCAAGCAAAGCAATTTCACTAGAAAGCTTACTAACTCCATTGCTGGACATAATTTATCCCTTCCTTTTATGGGACAAGGCCATAGATTCGTTCAACAATTTTTGTATGCTCCACATCCCTCCTCGGTGCAAAAGATGATAAGGGGAGCTTGATGCCCACATCCTAGACATTGGGTAAAGACTGGTAGGTGCCCATTTTGCATGATCAATCCAAAGGCCTACAAAACTTGGATGTGTCAAATTCAGGAGAAAGCGAATTCTCATGGGGTAAAAACGGTCAGGCAAGGAAATTCCATGCTTAGATACGGTCTGGCCATCTCTGAAGATTCAGTTTTAGATAATGATGGTGATGATGAGGACAACAATGATTCAATTATAAAAGTACAGTTTTACCTGCCAGAAAAAGGGATGAAGAATCGTCAAGGGTATAGTTATTAGTCAGAGCTTCACTTTATATGTCAAAAAAGAAGGGTAAGACTTCTAAGGAAGTTTCCAAATGCACATAACAAAATCCAAATACAATGGCTTATTCAAAACTATGTTAAAATTCTGACTTAGCAGTTCATGATCAAAGTTAATCTTTAAGCATTTGTTAAAATTTCTTTTTTAATGATTTGGAAGTATAATTTCTTTGATCTATGCCCAAATAACCTCTGTTCAATACATGCCACCTCAGAATCACCATTCCAGAAGCCCGAGGAAGTCCCCAGAAAGTCATTTATGTACAACTGTCCTGGAAATCTATTTGGATGATCTCACAAAAGCTGCACACTCTCATATTCAACTTCTCAGGAGAGGAACACACATCAGCTTGAAGTGCTGATCCCAAACATGGAGCCAGTGGCTCCAGGGTTCCCTTCACCCTTAAATTTACTAAAGAAAGGAGGTGTCTAAGGGGCTGGGAACACTGTTGTGGGGAAGCGAGCATAATAAAAAAATCAAGCTAGTGGCCTATGGCCAGACCAACTCTTGGTGGGTTTCCTTCATAGCTTGAATCTCTTGCACATGGCAGAGTCATATTGATGAGTTAAACAGAAGTGTGGCAGATCCAAATTCAGGAGCACCAGTGGATGGACTTGGGATGAAGGAGTTGGGCCAGGGTTCGACTCTGGCTTGGCGAGTCCTATCTGGGTGGACAGCTGGACATGGTTTGGGTGAGGCTGGGAAATCAAGAAAAGTAGCTTCCAAACATGCGTGACAAGCTATTGTTACGAGCTAAATCTAAACTGGCTTAAAGACAGTTCCACAACCTTCTGTCAATTGGTCCCATCTTCACAAATTAGAATCTTCAAAGATGTATACCCCCACACAATCAATTTCTTCTGAATTGTAAATGATCCAAACATGGTTTGTGCTTAGTTACTGGAGATAAACCCTAAAAGCTCATCAACTAAAAATTCAATCCCTAATCTCCTCAATAAAAAGCCCAGACACCATACTCATGGAAGTGTAAAGCAAGGCCAGATGTTTAGATAACTTCACTACTGACTGACCTCTCGATAAGTAAACTAAGACCCTCCCATGGCCTATCAGTTGTACTTCCTGAGCATAGGGTACACTTGCGGAGCACTGGAAGTACCAAACTTGCACATTTAATGTGGTAAACTAGTGGAGAAACCCAAAATGTCCATCTTATGCAATTGTTAAAATTTTGTAGATTAGCTCAAGTAATCAATGTTTCCTCATTTGCCCCTGTACTCAATAAAAAGCCCAGAAACCATACCCATGGAAGTGTAAAGCGAGGAGCATTCAAAGAATCAACCAGATGTTTAGATACCTTCACTACTGACTGACCTCTCGATGAGTAAACCCAAACCCTCCCATGGCCTATCAGTTGTACTTCCTGAGCATAGGGTACACCTGCGGAGCACTGGAAGTACCAAATTGCACATTTAATGTGGTAAACTAGTGGAGAAACTCAAAATGTACATCTTATGAAACTGTAAAAATTTTGTAGATTAGCTCAAGTAATCAAAGTTTCCTCATTTTCCCTTGTGCTCATTTTTTTTGGAAGCTGCTCTAAAAGGAGCATTTGCATAATCTTATACCCGAGGAAAATTAATCATAAGATACATGTCACACTACCAAACCCTGTAATTTACTTTCTATCTCTTCTCTTTATTCAATCTTTCTTGTCTTCTCATCCATTAGATGGTTAAGCACTTAAGCTATCAACGCTATATTAGTGAAGGAGAGAAGTCTCCACTGCTTCACCAACAGTGACAACAAACAGAGTCATCAACCTGTCAGAGTAGGAACCTTTTTGTATTGCTCAACATGCATCTACAAGGTTTTGACCAATGGCATATATTTCTGGAATACCCAAGTCAGTCTACACAAGATTCTTCTGATTTCTAGTTTAAAAGTTCCAGTACAGGAAAGATTTGGATCAGATTGTAGAATTGTTGAGTATTCTTAGATCTATAATTTTGAGTGCTGCTACCTGCACACTACATTTCACTTTGCACACACGCATTTTTTTTAATTCCTAAACTACCCCGCCCTCTCCTTCCGTCTCGCTGCTGGCCAACCGCCCCCCTCTGCCAGCCGCAACTGACCCCTCTCCTTGCTCATTGCCGGCCGCCGCACCCTTTTCCTCTCCTTCTCCCTCTCTCCCTTTCCCTGCTCGTTGCCGGCCACGCCAACCTCTTCCTCTCTTCTCCCTTTCTCTCTCCCTCTCCTTCTCCCTCTCTCTACCCGTCATTGGCCGCTGCCCACACCACCCTCCTTCTCCCTCTCCATTTCTTTGGTCCTGAGACTTCTACTGGTTCTGATCCTACCATCAGAACCATAGTTGTCAATTCTGTTTTAGTCTAGCCTCCAAAATGAAATATTTCAGTGTTTCGGAATTTCGGCAAAAATTTTCGGAATAACTTTTCAGCAAAAATTAAAATAAAAATGTGTAAAAAGAAATAAAATAAATATAAAATCTTAATATTAGATTGGAAGTTTAGTATTAGTAGTAAAGCAAAACAATTAAAAAAATAAAGTAAAGGCAAAAAAAGGGACAAAATTGGCATTTTTGTATGAGTATTAAAAAAGAAAAAAAAGAGTAGATTAAAGGCAAAAAAGAAAAAAAGGACAGAATAGATAAAAAACATGGGCAAAAGACAAAAAGGACTCTCTTAAGGTTTGCTACTTTCCCAATATGAGAGCTTTCAAGACTCCATTGCAGAGACCTTGAGAGAGAGAGAGAGAGAAGATGGTGGAGGACAATGGCGGCAGGCGGCATTGGTAGCCGGTAGGGTTGTAAACGGGTCGGTTCCGGTTCGGGTCCAGGGTGGAACCGGAACCGGAACCGTTTTCTAAGAGGGGGAACCAGAACCGGAACCGGATCCGGTTCGGAAACAGAAAACTGGTTCCGATTCATATTAAAAGGAAAGGAACCAGAACCGGAACCGGAACCATTTGTGAGGCGGGTCTGGTTCCAGTTCCGAGTATGAAATGTAGAAAAGTAAAAACCCCAATGTAGAAAAGTAGAAAAGTAAGAAATGTTAGTGTATATTTGGTCGGGTCCCGGGTCCACGGGTCTGAGCCACTGTGGATCCGGAACCGGAACCGTTTAGATATCGGTTCCAAAAAGAGGATCCGGAACCGGAACCATTTGCTTATCAGGACCAAAATAAGGACCCAGATCCGGAACCTAACGGGTCGGAACCTTCGGGTAATCGGAGAATCGGGGACCCATTTACAACCCTAGTAGCCGGAAGTGTTGTTCGGAAACAGCAGAGATGACGAGCAGCGACTCCATGCTCAGGTCAGTCAGGTTTTATTTTTCTTTTTTTCGTCCCACTGCAAGCAGTTCTCTTCCTCCTTAGTCCTTTTTTCCCCCTTTTCTGCAACCAGACCAGTCCCCTTCCCTCCTTAAAAAAAACAAAACCCTAGATTTTCAGCATTTCTTTTTATTTATTTTTTTAAAGGTGACTATATTAAAATAAAAGAAGGCCATACAGTATATGAGAGGTATACTGTAACAAAAGAGGGCTGGAAGCCAAGGCCTAGACAAAAACTATGTACCCAAAAGCCCCACCCCAAAAGAAAACAACAAAAGGAAAAACAAAATTACAAGGGATGCAAAACAACCCTCAAATCATGATGAGAAGAACCCTCCTTGGCTAGGCAATCAGCTTCTGTGCTGGCACTTCGATCAATATGGGAAAAGGAGACTTGAAGGCCTTCCGCAAGATCAAGAATCTCCCCAATCACACCAGCCACCTTCCAAGGTGCTTTTAGCAACTCCAGAGGCCCACTGTATTGCGCAAAAAGAGTCCCATTCAATAATCAAATTTCGTAGGTTCAACCACTCTGCTTCTCTAAGGCCGGTCACAATAGCCAGTAATTCTGCAACATTTACTGAGCTGAAACCTGATGCAGGCCAGAATACTGGGCCCCGTTTGAAGGTTTATTCCAGAAGGCCCAAAGTCCAAGCCCATAGTTCTTAGAATCGGCAATTTCTTATTTTAGTAGAATTCTAGAATTAGTAGATTTCTTTATATACTTTGGTTAGGAAGTTTCTAATTTCAAATGTTCTTAGAATTAGAAGTTCTTAGTAGAGATTGATTACTACTAAAATTATGATTGGCACATACTATTATATATAGGATGTAATCCCTTCTCTTGGGATAGACAAAAATTAATGAAAATTTGAGTTTGCTTATTGTGTGATTTTCTCTCGTCTGTGGTGTGAGACCAAGACATCCTATCCTTTGCCGTTTGGCTTGGCGAATAGCCCGTTGGCTACCTCCTTCGTACCTTGCGCTGCTTCAATTGGTATCAGAGCAAATGGTCCATCTTGGATTGCCATTTCGAATCGCCGTTATGAGGTAACCCCGTATGCCATCCAACTTTCTATTTATTTTCGGTACATCCATTTTCATCCTCACCAATTATCATCATCATCATCCTTCACCATCATACACATCCATCATCACATCAAGCCCTTCCATTCACCCACCAGTCAAAAAAAAAAAAATCCCTGCCACACCATTCCGCCCCTTTCATGCATCACAGAACCATATCTTCCATTCCCAGATCCACCCTCACCATCGTTAATCCATCATCATCAATCCCATCCATCCAAAAGCCCTAATCAAAGCCTTCAATCCCAAACCCTAAAGCCCCAAAATCCCCAATTCACAAATCCCTAGACCCCAGCCAGCCACAAACCCCATATCACACGACCCCAGCCAGCCACATCCCCAAATCACACAACCCAGCCAGCCAGCGACACCACCCACATCCCAACCTTCCCTGTCCCTGCCTCGCACAACCCAGCTGAACCTCTCCCTTGCTCTTCCAGCACCCATAACCCAGAGGAAAAACAAAAAAAAAAAAAAAAGAGCGACAGAACATAGAAGGAGGAGAACAGCACAAAATAATAAAAAAGAGTGTCCCTGGAACCATTCGCTGAGCACTGCAGCATCATCATCGTCGCGAACATTGGCATCATCCCCCTCGCTGTCCACCTGCATCGTCGACCGTCAGCCTCCCATTCCCACCCTCCTCTCTTTTCATTGAAGAGCAGCAACAGAAAAGGAACCAAAACCTCTTTTCTTTCTTCCTTTCGTTGCATCAGTCCCAAGGAGACACACCCTCACGTTACGCCCAGTAAGCCCAGCATCTGGGTTTGTGCTTGGGTCAAGCCAGTTTGGCCCAATCCAGATCTATTACAATTACAATTGGGCATAGTCTCAACCCAATCCAGTTCCAAACCCAAACAACAGTGAAAAAAAACAAAAAATAAAAAATAAAAAGTGATGCATCAGTGACACCAGAAACTATGCGTGGGCCCATATTCCATCAAGTTTCAACCATCCATCTTCAAATAGCAAGATCTTCTCCATCCGAGCTCCGATCGTCGATCCGTCTTCACCATTGAATTCCAATCAGTGGGATCTACTCCAATCAGTGCGCTTAAGTTGGTTCAGGTCCGACCCACGTCCATCCCTTGCCATGGCTCATCAAGGTAAATCTTCAAACATGTATTATAGAGAAGCTCCAGAAGTTCCATTTTTTTATGGAAATAGAGATTCATATGTCTTCTTGATTTGGATTAAAGTACTTGAAGAGTATTTTACATGGCATCAATTGCGAGGTAATTCATGTAAAGATTATGCCACAAGAAAACTTCAAGGAGATGCAAAAGCATGGTGGAAAGAAGTAGAATGTCAGTTGTATCAATATCCACCGACATGGAATGAAATGAAATTATTATTGGAGGACAAGTATGTACATGGAAGAGATCCATTCTTCCCACCAATGGAAGCCAATTTGAAGCCCAAAGGCCATTTTGCGCAGTATCTTAGTTTAACACAAGGAACATTGTCCGTCGAACAATATGCCAATGAATTTGAGAGGTTACACTATTTATGTGACTTGGGCAAGACACTTGATTTCAATCAGTTTCTCAAAGGTTTGAATCCAAGCATATCGAAAAATATGAAGAAAGAATGCAAAGATATGCACGAGGCATTTTGGGAAGCGATCCGTGTCGAACACTCGATAAAACGCTATTGCCTACAAAAAGCTAAGATGCAAGAAGAAAAGTCTCCGCAAACCACGGAAGTCCATATGGCGGACCCAATCATGGAGAATGTCAAAGCTTACATTGAGAAGCAAGATCAAAGAAATGAATATGCCATAATAAAGTAAGATGATACATCACATAGCATTCTTACGATGGATGATACTTCAAAAGAATTCGAAGACAATGAGCCCAAATTATTTGTGAATAGTGGTGATCAAAATATGCAAGCAGCAAAAGAATCAGAGGCAAGCATTGAAGACTTGGATATGGTTAGTAAGGAAAATGAACATCCGATCGATCTAATCAAAGTGTTACTTCCAGACAAGCCCATTGGATCATCGGAAAGCAAGTCCATTATTCCAAATCGTTCAGAAGACGATCCATTAGCTGAAGTATCTCACATTGACTTTATCTTTGGAGATCAACAATGGACACTTGGCGATTGCAATTTGATTTTACAGATTCTATGGTCATTCTTTCAAGCAAGCTCAAACCATCAAAAGAAGCACTATCTGAAATTTTCTTGGAGCAAAAGATCGAGTAAAGGTTCGAAGTCATGTCAAGAGCAAGAAGATCAAGAACAACTAAAAGTTGTTCGCTTGGTTTTCGACCCAGGAGGCCACCTACTGAACTCGAGGTCAAATTCCCTCCAAGAGGGGGAGAGTTGATGCAGGCCAGAATACTGGGCCCCGTTTTAAGGTTTATTCCAGAAGGCCCAAAGTCCAAGCCCATAGTTCTTAGAATCGGCAGTTTCTTATTTTAGTATAATTCTAGAAGTAGATTTCTTTATATACTTTGGTTAGGAAGTTTCTAATTTCAAATGTTCTTAGAATTAGAATTTCTTAGTAGAGATTGATTACTACTAAAATTATGATTGACACACTCTATTATATATAGGATGTAATCCCTTCTCTTGGGATAGACAGAAATTAATGAAAATTTGAGTTTGCTTATTGTGTGATTTTCTCTCTTGTCTGTGGTGTGAGACCAAGACATCCTATCCTAAGCCATTTGGCTTGGAGAATAGCCCGTTGGCTACCTCCTTCGTTCCCTGCACTGCTTCAATACAAACCGGCCCCGAGAAGGAAAGAATGGGCTGGCCCACATCATTCCGAATAATTCCTCCCACCCCTGCCACACTAAGGTTGCCACGAGCACTTCCATCAAAGTTTAGTTTCAGACTACTTGTAAAAGGGGTGAATGGCATTGAGCTTTGTCAACACCGAAAGGGGGCAGGGGGAGAGACCCTGGAAACAACAAGATGTTTAATCATGTCCCTAAGAAGGACCTCGTTGGTAGCTTTGTCTTGAAAACATCGGTTGTTTCTCTCCTTCCAGATCACCCATAACGTAGCCAAGAACAAAGATCTCCACATTATGCGGCCTCTACAAGAACCAACTCCCAAATTTCACGCATCGAAGAGATGAGACAGATTAGAAGAACCCCACTCACATCAAACCAATTAAATTGGGATTTTCGGCATTTCAGGTGAAATTGGGATTTTTTTACCCAAATTTTGGATTTCAGATGGAATCCACCAGAATAAAAAACGAAAAGTTTTATGCCCTATTCCGTTTTGGCAGAATGGCCAAACCAAATTTTTTCGGCCATTTCGCCAAAACCGAAATGGAAATGACAACTATGATCACAACCCCTTAACAAGTTTTCTCTTCCTTTAAAAAAAAAATAGTGATCCCTTTTCTTTTCCTTTTTTTTTATTATCAATTTTAGCCCTTCTACTGAATTTTACATACTTGGAATGCTGTAAGGTAATACTTCCTATTCTGAGTTGATTAGCAAGATAGTGATTATAAAGAACATTATCAGTCGTGTCCCTGGACTGTTACTTTTGACACCCATGCTGTATCTTATACCGAATATATGTTTAGAGATCTGATATTTCCTGGGTTACTGTTCCTGTCGGGTGGATTTTTATCAGTTCCTTGGAGGCTTTGACATATTCTTGCCATTGGACCAATTTTTAGCTGAATATCATTTTGGATACTATTTAATATTTGCTGGGATACTGTTCTGTGGAGCCCTTTGCCAAAGTTGGGAAAATTTATTTAGTTTGGTTGTTAAAGCTAACTGAAACTTTGTCTCTCTAATTAGTTTAGAACGTATACATGTTTCTTGTTTTTTCCTTCCAAAATGGTAACTCTACTTTATTAGAAAATAATCAGCAAACAACATCAAAAGACACAAAGAAACAACATCATACAATGATGTTGCAGCATACAAACCAGCACATCCAACGATCAGAAAAACAACAGTCCACAACTCCTTGGATGATATAGCCCAACAAATAATCATTGCATTAGCCTTTCTCGCTACCTCCTTCCACAGTGGTAAAATTTCTTCACAAGAACTCAGTGATATTGTTCCAGCTTCCAGCCATAAAGACCATAGAACTACCCCGTGTGATAGCAGCTTGTGAGCTAGGATAATGGAAACTCCACCGCTCAAAAAACCTTAACGCAACACCCAATGAACTTCAAGCAAGGAAAATAAGTATGCCCAACCCAACATACAAAGGTACAATCAAATCAAGAGATGATTACCTTCCTTTGCTCCTTGGGGCAACATGTTACATACATTAACAATAATAGTCATATGCTTCCATTTCCAAAGATAATCAAGGATTAATATTTTGTCCAACATAGTCACTCAACAAAACGCTCAATCTAGAAGGAGCTCTACCCTTACACACAAAAAGATTTGTAGACCAACTCCTTGCCTCATCAAATGCTCATAAAAAGATTTTATGGAAAATAAACCATATGATCTTAAACTCCAACTTTATAATCCTTGCCAAAAGGGGGACTTGAAACACTTTAAGTAAAGAGAAGATGTGAAGCAATTTAAACCATGGATGAAACTATGTAGCGGCGGCCGATATATCGGCCATGGCCACCACGCTATCTGGGAAAAATCGAGTATCGCACCCGTAGCGGCCAATACAGGCCGCCACGTTACGTGGCGCCCACTACGTGGCAGTGGGGGTTTAAATAACCCCCCAGCCGGCCCTAGTTCTCTCTTTTTACCTCTTTGCAATTGTAACTTCCTCTTTTGCTGTTGTGAGAGCTTCCAAGTGCCTCCCAACTCCATAGTTTCAAGATTTTACTACAAGTAACATCAAATACAAGGAATCAAACACACCTACAAGATCTAAGCTTCCATTCCATCTTCATCAAGATTCTAGGTATGTTTTTTTCTTTTGGATTTTTTCTAGTTTTGACTTTTGAGATCATCTATTCTCTCTCTAAGTACTATAAATCACATGATAATGCTTCCTTGTCTTGTAATATGATGAGATCCATGTTTCCCTTTGATCACACACATATTTTTATTTTTCTTTTATTTTTTGTTATTTTTTATTTTCAGGATTTTTTTAGTTTTAGAAAAAAAAAATGTGATTACTCATGGAGAACCCATGAAACCACTTGGAAATGCATTCTATATGATAGATCTATGTTTCCCATAGATCAATCCATCACATTTTGAATGTTTATTGATTTTTTTATTTTTTTTATTTTCGGATTTTTTTATTTCTTATTTTAAAAAATGTGAATACTCATGGACAACCCATGAAACCAATTGGAAATGC
This sequence comes from Cinnamomum chago, assembly GCA_038049695.1. NCBI lineage: Eukaryota > Viridiplantae > Streptophyta > Magnoliopsida > Laurales > Lauraceae > Cinnamomum > Cinnamomum chago. Next base: position 38,737,842 of record CP142453.1, on the reverse strand, counting down.
ATTCTAAATGATAGATCTATGTTTCCAATAGATCAATCCATCACATTTTGAATGTTTCTTGATTTTTTTTATTTTTTTATTTTTGGATTTATTTATTTCTTATTTTTAAAAATGTGAATACTCATGGACAACCCATATGGTGACTATGGTCAAACGCAATATAGATATCCACCTCCACCTCCTCCAAGTTCCTATGATGTGGCTGCCTTCTTTGGATTTGTGGATCCCAATGCTCATCAATATCAAACTCAATATGGTGCCAATAGAAATGAATCAAATGATAACACTAGTGGAGATGAGGATAACCATGCTGCCATAGATCCTGATAGACATTCCTCTTGGTGGTGACTAAGGTCTAAGGTTAGTATAAGGTATTCCTTCACCAACTCTCCTCTTTATGTCAGTTCTAAATTGTTGTTGATCACTTGATTGAATTTGAACCTTGAGGCTGTTGATTGTTCAGTGTTCACTAAACTTCATTGGATATTGTTTGCTATTGAATCCCTTCTCCCTAGGACCTAATTCTTAAGTATTGTGCCTTTACTTCATGTTCTAGTGGTTTTTTTTTTTTTTTAATGAGTTTTTCATTACTTTTCTAAGTTAGCATGACTAAGAAACATGAATACATCTAAAAAACTAATTATTACTATTATTTTCCATTTATACAGCGATACAGGACTTCAAATATTGAGGGCACCGCTACGCTCCCTTTTCTTACTTACTTTTGCAAAAGAAACACATTTTCTTTCATTTTATAATTTTCCGGATTTTCTGAAATTTTTTCAAATTTTTTGGGAAATTATTTGGAATCGCACCGCCCGCTTCGTAGCGGTTTGATGGCGCTACCGCTATTTTCATCCATGATTTTACCAACTCATGATCTCATAGATTCCTCCTGAACAACGGAGTTCAAACCACATCCCCTCCAATTAAGGTCATATACTCACACAAAGCAATGGAGGCCCTAGGGTTAGGGGCTTGGGTGGAAAAGTGCCGAAATGTAATAACAAGGTTTTCGCAGAAACCTTCTCACAAAGAAGACACTCTTCAACGATAGAAACTCACAAGGGGGATTTATATTAAACTTCAGAACTGTATCTCTAAATACAATGTTCATATAAATAGACAAAGAAACCTGCCCGTTTGGCACTTTACTAGAATAGTAAAAGTCAAGTAAAGCCTCCATTTGTTTTAGTTGTTCGGTATGAAATCTTTTTGACTTTTTGTATAGAAAAGCGGATTTATTTTTTCTTTTAGTGTACAAAGGTGGTTGCTTTTTTACTTTTTTTGAAAAAGATAGAGGGAACACTTTAATTCAAAATTCCCTCTATCTTTTTCAAAAAAAGTAAAAAAGCAACCACCTTAGTCCACTAAAAGACAAAAAAAAATCCACTTTTCTATCCAAAAAGTCAAAAAAAAATCCATACCAAACAACTACAACAAAATATCATCATAACATACTTATATTTTATTCCCTCTTTTTACTTCACTTCATTTCACTTGATTTTAAATGTACAATTACCAAACGGGCCCTAAGGGCTAAGACTCCTAAGCAAAATAGGAAAACTAAACAATCAATCAAACTAGGAAACTAGATAAGGATCCTACAAAAATTAGAAAGCTATTCCTAATTACAACTCAAAGGGAAAATAAAAATAAAACATCTTAAACTTTCTTGAGCGGTCCCACGTGGGCCACGGGCTTCCTTGCAACGGCTCCCCCATTTTGCAACACAAAGACAGATCAAAAGCTATCCAAACTAAGACTACAAAATGCCTCAGCCAAATAGACCTGAAACACCACCTATCCGCCCAGAATTTGATGCGTCTCCCATCTTGCACATTATAACATACAGGGAAAAAAAAACCACGCGGGGCCCTCCGAAGTGCTGCTACTAGCTTCTGGAATATTCCTTTCATTAGTATCAATACCGTAGTTCCAGATACTAAAAGAACGGTGGATGTAGACAAAGTTCAAATACTCTGCCGGTTAGATTTTGGTGGTGGAGACAATTACTTTCTTCAGAAGTTCCATTTAAGGGTATTTTTCCAAGGCGTTTGGGATCTTGTCAATGGCTCTGCAGTGGAAGAAGAGCCCAAAGAAGCTGTCTTATGAAAGACTGGTAATGCTAAAATTCTCAGTTCAATACGTATAAAATATCAGACGAACAATATAGTAAGCATATTCATATGTGGCTACCATTTCAGATCCAAAAACAACAATAGAATGGCACTAAATTCCTTGAAACACAGTTGATTCAAAACACTGCTATAGGGTCTATATAACATTAGATTTTAATGATTCCTCGGGATTCTAGATCTACTTGATAACTTTTTAGATTTCTTTTCCGTTGAATTCAAATTCATGTTGCGACTCGCAACAGTCGTGAACTGCTACATATTTCCAAGACGTAAATATTTTTGGATCAACCATGACTCCCACTGCTCGCTATTTTATACCACTTGTAAAGAAATTTCAACAAAGAAAACTTTCAAAATAGGGTTTTCAACAACTACGATAATTCGTAAACTAGTGACAACTAGACTCCTAATTAATGAAGAAAAACTTAAATTAATACACATTAAACTCCGCTTGACCTGCACAAGCCTTTAAGTACTAGCAACAGTATGCCCAACCCATCAAGTAAATAAAATCCACACATATCTAGGTTCAGATCTCATGACACTTCAAACATGAGGATGATTATATTAAGATCAGATATTCAACCAACTTAACCAAAAGATAACAATAAAGAAAGATTAAAAACATATTTGTGTTGATATAAAACAAAAGTTGATGCAATAGTTTTGCAACATAATTTATATATCCATGAATAGAATTTTCCAAATGCAAGGTTTGCAAGATCAGGTGGGGGCCACTGTGTGGCTTTATTTTTTCTTTTGACACACATATTTTGGAATTGACCAAAGTGGAGTACAGAAACAGAAAGGCACAGCTGGGAATCAACACGATGTTTCCCTAAACTAGAATAAAAAGGAAGTCAGCTCACCATAGAATGCATCCTGACCATGTAGATAACACTATTTTCTTACCAGTGAAAATCATTAATACTGTAATCCTCTTTTCCTTTCTTTTCATTCAAAATCTAATACGCAATATCCTTCACGGTCATTTTGTTGATCTTCCCCACCGGCCTCAGAACTTCATCAAAGATCCTTCCATTACATTCACTTTGAGGTAACATGCATGATTTTTTGTCATGTGATTCATGCACCCCACATGATGCATTCCTCCAACATGGGATATATGGGGCACATTCACATGTTCCACACTATGAAAAAAGGCATGAAAGAGCTGTGCTTGATATTTCCTCACAAGACATTTAACAATGTTAAAAGACAATCACTCATTTGCTAGAAGGATGGTTTGTACAAGATGATTGTAGACGATAACTATGAAACAACTTATTCCTACCTTAGTAAGAACTTGGAGTTTAAGAAATAATGACAACAAAAAGTATAGATTTATTTGATTAAGAAAAATACCTGTAAATAGAACACAACAAGAAGGCTGCCTGAAGCTGTTGAAGGATCTTCAGAAGCATTATCAAAGAGACACTTATGAAGAAATTTCTCTTCATCAGAATTCCATGGCAACTCAATCATACGATCAGTTAAGTTCCTCCGAATACACAGACAACAAATCTCAGTGACCAGAACCTCCATCCGCTCCATCCATTTGTATCCATGTTTAAAATCATCTGAAAAGGCCAGCGTAGATCCATGCTTCCGTTTCTCTTCCCTCACTTTTGTGCAGTGTGTCCTCTGGTACATAAATGCCTCTGTCAAGAGTCCACACTCAACTCTAACCCGAACAGCTGTCACAGCCTCATACAGTGAGACTAATTGTGCACCACCATTCTCAGTATTAGCATATGCACACAAGCCATCACGTCCAGAGCATCGTAAAACCATCAATGCTGCATCAGGCTTTTGTCTTTCTAGTAAGACTTGTGCAATCTTTGGGTGTGTAGTTGTCCACGCAATGTTTGGTAGAAGGTGACAAGCTTCCTAACAAGAAAAGATTCAAAGAATAACAAAACATCAGCAATTATTTTCTTAGTTATGTTACACCATAATGTCCCTTACACAATTATATCAAAAATCAATAAATTTTTTTTTATCATATTTAAATGACAAGAACTAGAAGGGTCATTTGCATGAGATCAATTTAAACCACTGATTTATCAACACCGTGTCAGTCTCTTTTCTTAAAAATGATGTGAGTAGTGACTCTTTTCGTCATTATTAGCAAGTCAAACTCCTCAGTTCCCAAATTTTAAATGGTAACATTTTATTACTAAAAAGAAAAACAAACAGTAACAACCCTAAACACAAAACAAAAGAAAACAGACCATCCTTTCAGAAAATCTTAGCCTTACAACCACGATTTACCATAACAGCAATTATATAGTGCAACTTCCACCCCATCAACCTTCCTTCTTGGCACGCATCTAGGTGGGCCCGGCATAAAGGAACACAAATCCTTTCTCAGCCTAAGTTGATGCTATCATAGGTTAAAAAGTTTGGGCAAATAGGACCTAAGGACCAGTAAATCAGATTGTTAAAATGATGTAAGAATTTGATGTTTTTTTCCCTATAGTAACTAAAATAGGAGGATGTAGCAGTCCCTTTAGTGCATAGAGGTCTTGTATTGCTGAATGATTATAAAACAACAATATTTATCTATTTTTCACATGTTTTCATGTTAGTCGATCTAAGTTAGAAACTATTATGCATTTCTAAATTCACAATTCATAAGCAATTTAGTGTAACTGTACATAACATAGGATAAATAAATAAATTATAAAGTAATGCTTAAGGTTCAAACCAAATGGCGAATTAACTTCCATTAAATACAAACAATGTATTTTTGTTGAGAGTTGAGAAAGAATATCTCTACTAATACAAAAGGGGGTGTCTACCACGATATAAATAGAGAAGAGCCCTTGAGAGAAACTCTATGTATCAGCTTCAATTCAGCGAAATCTTGTGTTTTTTAGTGTTCTTTTAAGCATTGAAGGTAGAAGAGTTGTACATAAATGTTGCTTGAAGAGAAGAAAAGATAAAAGAAGCCCTACTATGTGATTTAAAAAATTGTACATAGTAAATGTCAATCACGCTCCGTAGCGCGTCCGTAGCAGCCTATAGCGACCTGTAGCGGGTTTGTAGCAGACTGCAGCGGACTGTAGTGGCCGTAGTGGTCCACAATGGCCGCTACATTTTCTAGCGGCAATAAATTGTAAGTCGCTACACCCATTATAGCGGCCACTACTTTGATCCATGCTCCCCACTCTAGTCTCCACCCGGATACCAACTTTATAAGGCAGTTAATCAAATGAATACATCCAGATTTCACAGTGAAAAATAGCAGATTGCTGTGAGGTAGTTCAGAAACCTGTCTATCTTACTTGGGCTAGAGGCAGTAATGACAGCATACAATTGTCTAGAGTTAACAGCATTTAACTAACATGGGATGGATCCATTTTAGATTTAGGTGAGACTCCATCAGTTGTGGACTGGTAGGAACCATCATGAGCTAGGGAGAAATGGGTCCCTGAATGTTATGGAATGGGCCCGCATGAGCATCAAACAACTGTCTGGGTCAGACTGGGTACCCAGATGGAGTGGACTGGGCCCAGCATTCTACGTAGATAAATTGATGGCCCCAGATGATTAAAGGATATATACTTCCCACTTAAATCCTGCTGCATGCATGATCCCACTTAAATCCTGCTGCATGCGTGATCATGTAATGAGTGGAATGTGACCAGAAAAGGAATTTCTCCCTCTTTGAATTGCCCTGAGCACAACCCTCACGAGATTGAAATGGATATTCATTGACAGATTTCTTGACCAATCCTGGAAATCCTGGCAATCCTCGCTATGCAGATGACTAAGAAAACCTTTTTGTGTTGCCTTAAATATGGGCAACTTCAAATACATGATTCTCCTTTTCGTTCCAGAAAGTCGCAGCTTCTCCCCCGATCAGGATCCCAGTTTGGTTTTCCAGGGATTCTCCCTTCTGCTTCACTGTGTCTTCGTTAAAATCAAGCACCAAACCAATTTCGGCCTGTTATTGTGCTGGACAAAATATTGCCCCTACCCTTTTTTCTACATAGAGGACACACCACCATATCTCACCGCTCCGGTGGGACAAGCTCAACTGAAATTGAAATTCTTGGGATCAATATCGGGCAGACACCAGAAGCAAAACATACAATACAGAAATGTTCAAACCCCACTCTGAATTGGAATTGCATTCCATCCACTTCTAATTCTAATCAATTTGAATGGTCGAGGTCACAATATTCTGCATTGAATATATCATACTACACACTTGGACAACGTTAACTAATTGATTTGAACAAGAACACTAATATAGGAAGCCAAAGGTTGCATTATTTATTCTTCTTCTTCTTTTTCTTGGGAAGCATGTAATAGTAAAGATATCATGCGAATGCAAAATGATGGCTCCAAAAGAGGCCTCAAAACCTCCATCAATCTATCAATTATCTGCAATAAAACCTCTGCAAAACTTAAGCCATCATTGACAATTTCTTCAAACACCTCTTTAGAGATAGGAATGATCTACCATTGAATTGGAGACGAGCTCTTTAGCTTCTGGATGAAAATCATAAACCCATCTAAATATCATCCACTCAATTATGTCATATTCAGTTACTTCTACGCTCGAATCCATTGCAAGAAAGGAATGTTGAGATGCTTTCAAAGGACCAAACTACCCTTGCCACTTTCACCACCTTCAATGATCCTTTCTGCCCATACTCATCTATGTTTTTTAGTTGTCACTATTCCTAACAAGACCATTGATCACTAGGGTATTTGGGACACCCTTGGACTGGTTTGATAAATAGAAGACCATACCTAGCAATTTACACCAGCAGAATACATCAAAGCAGAATCCATCAATTAAACATTTGAATGGCCTGCAACGGCTTCCTCTTCTGTTCTCTTATCTCTGGATTTTCTAGACTTTCTACAGATAAGAAGAAAGACATCAACCATCACTACCACTCCCACCTCATAAAACAAACTTCTTAAATTTCAATTTTCAACATATTATTGCAAGACCCAACTCTGATAGAGTGGATAAGGCTCCGAATATGAAGCTAAACTCCACTAGTGAAGTTTTTGTGAAATGAACCTGAATATAATATTTGCAGTGCAGACCAAACCTTACATGTGTGAGAACAGGGACATGCACCAAGAGGGATACAACATTAATGTGCCATGCCACAACTGGTCCACTCATCAAATAGGCCACACACACAAAGACCATATATAGTTGGTCATTTTTGTTGTAACTATCTATCCTTGTCACCTGAACCATTTTTGTTGTAACTATCTATCCTTGTCATACAGGAGGTTCAGTAGACGAATGGCTCAGATCTCAAACAAAACGCACATAGGCATGGCTGCTGCATAGATTTGCTTCCATCATCTTAATGCAGATGTCTTCTATATCTCTCTTTTTTAACTGTATAAGTAATTCTTTTGAATGGTATATCCTTTCATCTCTCATCTCACAATTGTCAAGTTCTTTAAGAAATGAATAACTGAATCAAGAACCACAAGATTCGGACAGAGAACCTAAAAACAACTCAATGCCCTCCTTGTTGTCACCATCAATTTGCAGCCAGTTTCATCTCAAACCAACTCTACTAGACTAATTTAATGGTTTAGTTGGGCAAAGACAAAAAATACAGATAACTGGAAACTCTAGCAATGTAAGTTTTATATCGTCAAGACCTGAGCAAAGTGTGGTCATTTTATCTTACAAAAGGAAAAAAAAAAAAAAAATAGGGGAAAGGAAAAAACTTGTACCTGCAGAGCCTGCTCAGATTCATCATCCAGAAGATAAAAGGTAAAAGACTCCAGTAGTGAATGTTTAGTTATGCCAAATGTAGCAGCAAAATCATCTATTATATGTCTCCATTCTGCCTCAGGGACTGTCCAATGGCGATCAAACAAGTAGTACAGAAACTGCATATATGTTAAAGGAAACACAATAAAACCTGTCCAATATAAGTTAGTACCAACAGAAAATGAAAAATCAAAATAATTCCAGGATACAATTGCTCGTTTTGCAACCACCATATCAGAACTTCCATGCAAAAAGAGTATGTCAGCAGCAGCTCGAAGATTCTCAAATGGATAACACCCAGCCATCCCGTCTATCCTGGAGCTGAACAGCGATGGATATCCTCCGCTTTTCTCCAAACATGCAATCCCTATTTCCTCCCCCATTCCCTCGACGTGCCCCTCATCCAATCCAAGATTTGACAATGCATCTTCAATGAAGAGAGTGGACCCATCTTGTCCTACAGATTCTGCAGAACTACAAGAAAAGGTGGGCCATGATCGCTTGGTTGCAGATGATTTCCTCTCACGGACAAGAGAATGCCACAGCGCAGAATTAGAATAGCGTGAATGAGTATTCTCAAGAAATTGATGTCTTACACACCAAGTCATGACCTCCAAATGCTGAGAAATCAAGTCCAGATACAAGTACAGAAATGTCAGCATTCCCTAGTCTCCATGACTAGACCTTCAATTGGCCCCACTAATATAAAAACTTAAAAATATGTGCAATGTTGTGGAAAAGTGAATGGTGTATCTGGAGTCGAGCAGAAGAAGATTCTTGCAGGGGAAAGCACCTGCTTAAAATCCTAGGCAGGGGGCCCTACCACACCATATTAATGTTACCATTGCTTTCTCACATGAAATGAAGAATGACATATATGATGATTGTGTCGGTGATTCCCCTGTTTCACTGGATTCCCTTAAGAAAAAAAATGTCCATGTTCATGTTTTTTATACAAGCAAACACATAGGAAATGCTAATGTTGCAGGGCGGGACCCACCTAACTGTCACTATATGTTGCTTGTCCTGCAAGAATCTATTGTTGCATGGATCCAATCCCTCTGTGTTGTGTTGTGTCAAGCCAATATGATCATGAAACTAACCTGCTTAGCCTTTAGTATATTCTCTGAAAGGTAGTGCAAATCGCAAAGTTGCGGAGAAAGAGTTGCCTTGAATGATGATTCCAAAACATCAGTAACGCATGATATACCAGTCAGCTGAGAGATATACTTTAAAAATATTCCCTTCTTCTTTTGCATTTCTTCTATTCTAAGATTATCTGTAAACTTGTTAAGGTGTGCACTTGATTACAAAAATGTTCTATTAAACCAACCACCCCATACACACACACACACACACACACACACACACACACACACATATATATATATGGGGAATTCTAAAAAATGCCCCACTTTAAAAACGCCCCTTTTTCCGCCCCTCTATTTTTTGGTCATGGGGCTTATGTTGAGTCAATCTAATCTTTTCACACACACTACCCCACCATGAATAGTCACAAGTCCAAGTTTGACACTTATTCAACTTTTCATCACCGTTGGATTGAAATCACGATAAAATGATGCCTCTAAACCATTAAACTTCAGAGTCATGGATCAAAAGATTAGGATGATCGTATGGACTCAAGATTTTGCATATAGGTAGGCCTCATATGAATCTTGCCATCCAATGGACTTCCATAATCATCATGCATCCAGTGGGCCCAACTAGGAGGGGCGTTTTATATATATATATATATATATATATATATATATAGAGAGAGAGAGAGAGAGATGCTCTTGTGAGAGTTGCTCTCACGATACTATGAGGGTAAGGGGTGGGAGCCCTCACATTAAGGCTGTTGGCATCGATATGGATGTGAAGGCCCCCACCCTTACTCTCATAGTACCATGAGAGTAACTCTCATAGGAGCATCTCTCTCTCTCTCTCTCTCTCTCTCTCTCTCTCTCTCTCTCTCTCTCTCTCTCTCTCTCACACACACACACACACACACTGTTTGGGCGCCAGCAAAGTAGTGAAATGACAAGAAAACAAGTCTATGCTTCATTGTTCAGATATTAAGGTTTTCAACTAATTCAGGATACAAATGCCACGAAGATCCTCTATAATATTTTGAAATGTCCGCTTGCACCAATCCTTCACCACCACTTCATCCAAAAGAAAAGCGAGGATAGGATCGCTGGACACAGCACTTTCATCCATACATACATCTGTAACATCTGATCAATTTGTTAAGATAATAACTGTCACTAAAATCTGAAGAGAGGTGGACGACTATAAAAGCAAAACATGAAAACTATTAGGTGATAAGTGGTAAAGAATCTATAAAGAAGGATACAGTGGCAAACCAAAGAAACCAAGTTGTTTTCAATGGCAACATCAAACAGGGAATAAAGGCGTCGGACGTCATCCTCTTTGTCTTGAAACCTATCATCGTATCTTTTAGAGAGAAGACCAGCCTCTATGCACTCATTATATAGACGAAGTCGAACTCTATTACCATTTTTTGGTATAGGACTCCTACAAACAGGGCATAAATCACATCGTTGACTACACTCAGCACATAAAGAAGCATGCCCACATGATTTTAACACATGGTGCACATAGCGTCCACAGCTACTGATGTCTCTAGCTGCTCGGCAATGCTCAACTTTCGCCTCCTTGCACAGTTCAAGTAGATCAATTGATGCCAAGTGTTCCAATGCCTCCTGCAAAAGAAAACCATTATTAGAGTAATAAGACTTACTTGTGCCTTCTAATCACGTAATCATTTGCATAGCATTTAGCAGCAGTAAAGATTTACCTCTATTTGCTTTGAGTGATTGACATGTGGAATACACAATATATAAGAGAATGATCCATGGAGCTTTCACTAACTTTGATTGCAGATGGTTTCATGTGAAGGTAAAAAACTACAAATAGGCTAACTAAGTGGAGAGAAAAACAATCAAATATCTTTTGGTCAATGCAATGGTGATAACTGAACCCCGCATATAATATGTGAATTAAGGCCATTATAGTCTATACTTCCTCAAGAAGCAATGCGGTTACCAGAACTCGATAGAATAATTTGGAGATAAGATCCCCCTTTTAATTAGTACCACAACTCTAACTTGCAACCATAAGGTTTCAACAATGAGCACCTTCCGGTTGTACAACAGAATACTGTTCCCTGGGATAATGGATGGTAAGGGGTGGCTGCTTTCTGATTTTTTTGCCACTCATTGCCCTTACTTTTAAAGGAGTTGGCGAGAGTGGGCTTTGCTCATCTACATTTTAGATTGCCGTTAAAAGTCCAAACTCTCTCTCTCTCTCTCTCTCTCTCTCTCTCTCTCTCTCTCATGTGTGCGCATGGTGGTTTTGATCACTCTCGAGTCAAGCTGACTCAGCCAAGTTGGATTTGGGAGGCATTTGAAAGCTCTAAATTTAAAGAGCTTATTTCAACTTTTAAAGCTTATATATATATACATGTTGGGCGTTTGTGAACCTATACTAGGAGTTCTAATTAAATTAAGAGGATATGAAAAGCTTCTAAATAAACAAATAAATAAAAGCAATCTCCACATGACCTTTCTAATAAAATGTTATTCCTCCAAAGCGATAAGAAGCAGAATGCGTTGCTTTGCAGAGTTTATGAAAAAAATTCCCCTGATAAAATGGGTTTATTCCTTAAATACCCTTTGTATTTTTCTCTTTTGCTGCTTCATCTTGTTTAGATCAAATCCTTCCAAACCTTATAAAGTCACAGCTCATCCTCCCCCTAAAGATCAATGACCTAAAGAAACCTTACCCAAAATCCCTCTAAGTGGCGCAGCCCTAGATCCACAATCGAGAATAGATCAACCTCCAATGAGATCGATCGATTCAAGCACTAGGGCACACTCAAGATAATGGGAAACACCATTGTTGAAGAAAAACTTAGTGAAATCTTTGATTAATTCAAATAAGCATAAGCAATTACAAGAGGTACTCATCTATATATGGAGGAGTGGATCGTTCCTTAGCAAACAAGACTTTCTAAATAACATAGGAAACTAGTTAATCCTAATCAAACAAGAAGTAGAAATTAGAAAGTCCCTAATCGAATGAAAATAGAAATAGGATAAAAAATACGTTGCCACAGTAGCTCTTAGTCAATATTGGGCATGTGGACTAAACCCAATGGACTGGGCTAACCCATGGTTCAATGCAAGGATAAAAATAGCGGTGGCGGCAGGCCGACCGCTACATTGCGTAGTGGTTCGATTTGAAAAACTCGCCCAAAAAATCTAAAAAAAATTCAGAAAATCCAGAAAATTGTACAATGAAAGAAAATGTGTTCCTATTGCAAAAGTAAGAAAGAAAAGGGGGCGTAGCGGTGCCCTCAATATATGAGGTCTTGTATCGCTATATAAATAGAAAATAATATTGTGATGGTCCCTACCCTGCATTTCTTGACATTAGGCTACATCTCATTTTCTATTAAAGTGAGTTTTGGCTAGGCCCTATTTTCTATTAGGGTAAAATTTGGTTAGGCCCTTACCTATTAGAGTCAATTTAAGATTTGGTTAGGGCCCCTACCTATTTGAGTCAAATTTAGCTAGGACCTTAATTTCAATTAGAGTGAAATTTAGTTAAGCCTATTTAAATTTAATTAATTTCGATTAGAATGAAATTTTGTTAAGCCTATTTTATATTTAACTAATAAATGGTAGGATTAATAATGTATAATGTGGTGTTCATAGATATATTATTAAAAATGATAAATTTGTTAGGAGTTGGGATCATCAGAAGTAGGCCCCACGCACAAATTTTATAAGTAATATGAAGCGTTTAATATTGGACTGTCTTTCATGCCATTCAATGCGTTCACCTGCTTTTATAATGGAAGAGTCTAGAACGTTGAAAGGGTTGAAACCCTATTTTCGCCTCTTGAGCCCAAGCTCGAGAAATGCAGAGAGGTAAAGGAAGAGAAGAGGAAAGGAAGAAGGAGAAGAAAAGAAACAAAGAAAAGAAGAAGAAAGAAGAAGGTGATGACTGCTGCTGGAACTTGGAAGGCGACGGCTACTACTGGACGACGACGATTACTGCAGCGCTGCTGATGGACGGCGACCGCTGCTGCTGCTGGTGATGATGTGCCGGTGCCTAGTGTTACTGTTGGACAGTGACGGTGATGGTGGTGGTGTTGGCGAGGGGTTGCACCAAGTATGTATTCTTCAGTTGCTCTTTTTTTTTTCTTTATTTCTTTCTTCTGTTTTTGTCACTGTTGAATTGAATCTTCTTCTCCTTTTTTTTTCTTTTATTTTTTTTGCCATGAAATGATCCCAGCCCAGCTGCCACTGCAATGTAGCGGTCATAGCGGCCGCCACACTACCACGGCTATGTATCCGCCGATACGGGTGCGACGCCCGCTTTTTCCGATTTAGCATGGGGCAGCCAATATATCGCGTAGCGGCCGATATTTTCATCCATAGTTCAATGGGTTGGCCCAGTTGACATCTTTGGCCTGGTCCATACTGCATCACTAAGCCTTGTCAAAATCACAGCTCTCCATCCCACACAAGGATTGTCGGTCGTCTACATCTCTATCCCATAATAATAATAATAATAATATTTATGAAACTCTAAAATAAAATAAATAATATAAATTTTTACATAAAAATGAACCCTCCTACATAGGATGGAACCTTCTCACAAGGATGATTGCACAAATAACCCTAACCCAAAATCCCTCCTAAGATCATCGAAATCACAACTCTCCCTCCCGGTAGAACACAAGAATCAAATTAGAACTCTCCCTCCCACAAAAGGATAAACTCCTGTCTACATGTTTGACTCAAAATAATAACAATATTTATTAAAAAATTTAAAAGAAAATACATAATATAAAACTTTTTATAAAAAAATTTAAGTTATATTACTAAAAGGGTGCTTGGTGTCCCTATTCCCTATGCAGCTGACCAATAGCAAGGGACGATTTCTTCTTCACTTTGTTAGTTACCTTCAATATCTTAATTGTACCTAATGCAGTAACTTTACCTACGTTTGGAAATTAATCTGTATTTTTATCTTGGAACTGATCGAAGCTCTGAAGAATATATGATAAGGATGAACCTAAAAATACTAACAAATATCATGAAAAGGAAGGCAAAAGAAGTCAAAGATATTGTCATATTATCACATATAATTGACAAAGAAAGATAGTACATGTACGATAGAAAGAAAGTGTATTTGTTCCATCGTCCATAGCTATAAGATCAGTCAAACATAGAACACAACTTATTTAGTACAATGTGCCGTCTTTTATAAGTCCAGGCCATCCGAATGCATGTATCTTCCATTAACTGACACTCAAACAATGGTGGCAAGTCTTTTCTCTAGTTATAATTGTATTTTTGGAAAAAGACAAGAAATGCCCCTATAATAAGATCTTATTTGTATGTTCCCAAACATGCCACTAAGAAACAAGAGCATTTCATTAGAATTTTAGCAAACCAACTAAATATAGAATGTAATTTAAAAACTAAAGCATCTAGCAACGCTAAATGTCTTGCAAAGTACACAATTCTTTGTGTATGCCCTTGATTCTTAAAAACATGTCCCAACTCTTGATTTCTTCTCCCATCACAAAAGAATGTTGTAATGTTCACCATAACTTAGCTCTCCAGCAGGTAGAGAGCCGGTTTGTAAGCTGCAGGGGGGAAACGCCTAAAAGTATGCAGCTGCTGGATGATCAAGTGGTCTGGATGCATTTCTCCACACAGGAAGAAGCAAATGAAGTTTTGGCAGATGCAGCTACAGATTACAGTGCCCTTTTCTCAGCCTTAGAGAGTTGGATGGAGGTCTTGGGTTCACCTCCACTTCTTATTTGGGTTAAAGTTAGAGGCCTACCGCTCCAGGCCTGGCATGAGGAAACCTTCAGGCTTATAGGGGAATGCATTGGGCACACAGTGGAAGTGGATGAAAGAACTAAGACGGAGGAGTATCTGAAGGAAGGAAGGATCAAATATGCTAGACAGGTTAGTAACTCTACCCCTCTCAGTTCCTATCTGGGTGGAGGATGGAAGAGAATGACGAAAATTTACAAGAGGTCAAGAAGAGAAGTTGTGGAAAGAAAGGGAAGCAACAGATGGGAAGGAGGTGTATGTGCAGGAGGAAGGTTGAAGATGATGACGTTAGCAACCCCCATTCAAATTTCAAATCACCCGCCTCTGTTTTGAACGGAAAAAGGGTAAGGGCCAGAGAGGTGGATAAGCCCATCGAGCTGGGTCCAGATGCACTAAAGAGCCAGGCCCTTAGTGGATAAGCCCATCGAGCTGGGTCCAACTAATAGTGAGGACTTTTATTGTGGCGGGTCAGAAGGATCCAACAGGGAGATGCTTATAAAATGCATCTAGGGCGGAAAAAGGGGGAACTTGACGAAAAAGAAAGAGGAAGAAGAAAGCTCCGATGGCGAGACGGGAGAGAGGATCCAAGCAATCGAGAGGCAGTCCAGCTCGGTGTCGGCAACGGAATCTTAGTCAAAGGAAGACTCGAGAAGCGGCAGAGGAAGCCATAGCGAAAGATAGGAGAACTCCCGACGGGAGGTCGCTGGACATGGACGAGACAGTCCGGTGCTCGTATGAGAAGGAGAAGGAGAAGATCAACTCATTAGAGAAGGAGAAGAGAGAACAGTTGGTCATTGGCAGGGGAAGGATCAAACAAGAAGGAGAAGGAGCAGATCAACTCCAGCGACTTCGGATCAGGCCAGGGAGGTCATATTAACGGTGAAGGTGGAGGAAGAACAGAGGGGGGGACTAAAATGACAATGGGGGACGAGCACAGAGGGGGCGATTGCAATAGGTTGGACATATCTCCACAAAGGGACTCACAGGGGTGGGTTTCAGTGATGAAAAAGAGGAACGGTAGACATGTCCAAGCTAGAAGAAAAGGCACAGAGTCTGCTCCACCTGTGGGAAGTCACCGTAATTTGCTTTTGGGCATCAACGACAGAAGGGAGGAGCGCGCTTCTTCCTCGTCCTTGGTCAGAAAATGGGCTGACGATGAAGACATGACTAGGCGCCCAACAAAAGGGGGCCTGGGGGAGGGGGAGACCCTCTGTAAACATTTTTCTGGATTCTCTGAAGTCTGAGGAGGGTGACAACTGACAACTAGTGGCTACCATTAAGGGTAGTTCAGTGTGGAAAGGCGATAGGTGTAACCACGAAGGAGTCAAGGGGAGGATGGGCCTCTTTGATGGATTTTGCTAGAAGCAGGGGGGAACAAAACCAGACAAGGAAAAGAAATAGGAATGCCAAAAGGAAGGGGGAGAGAGAGCTAAATGGATTAAGTTGCTCAATCAACTATGACAAAGCTAAGGACCAGGAAACAAGGCATAATGCCTACAGCAAGAGTGGGAGGAAAAATCAAGGGGCCTCCTCAGGTTATAAATGAAGGTCCTCTCCTGGAATGTCCGTGGATTGGGGGGTGCCTCACGGAGGATGGTCATGAAAGATCTGCTAAGGAGAAATAAGGTCCAGGTCACTATGTTGCAGGAATCAAAGCTTCATGGGGTCTCGGATAGGACAATGCCAGAGATTTGGGGAAGGAGATACGTCAAGTGGGTAACAGTGGATGCAGTAGGAGCTGCTGGGGGTCTGTTGCTCTTGTGGGACACTCGGTCAGTAACGGTGCATAATAGCTGGCAGGGAGCTTTCTCTCTTTCAATTCTGGTGGAGGATCAGATGAACAACTCTAAGTGGCTTCTCACCTCAGTCTATGGTCCTAATAATAGTCAAAGGAGAGTGAAGTTTTGGAAAGAGTCGGATATGATTAGGGGGAGGTGGAACAGAGCTTGGTGCATTGGTGGAGAATGGAATGTTATAAGGTTCCCTAGTGAGAAGATGGGTGGGACTACATTTACGGGTGACATGAGACGGTTCTCGGATTGGATCAACTCACATTCCTTGGTGGACTTGTAGCTTAAAGGAGCTTCCTTTACGTGGTCAAACCACCAAAGCAACTGTGTCATGTCTAGACTGGATCGATTTTTGGTCACCACAGACTGGTTGGATGCTTATCCAGATGTCATCCAGCTAGCCCTGCCAAAGCCTGCCTCCGATCACTGCCCTATTTTAATAGATTCTGAATATGAGAATTGGGGACATACTCCTTCCCGTTTTGAATTAATGTGGCTAGGGGAAAAGCAGTTTCCAAGATTGATCCAAGGGTGGTGGGAGGATATTAGGTGGAAGGATGGGCTGGTCATAGACCGGCCACAAAGCTGAAGCTGCTAAAAACGAAAATTAAGGAGTGGGTGAAAGTGAACTTTGGGGATGTGAGGAGCAAAAAATCAAAAAATTTAGTAGACATCCAGGAGCTAGATAGAAAGGAGGAGGGTGCCAGGCTATCAGTGGAAGAGGGGAAGAAAAGACAAAGTTTGATAGAAGAGTTTCATAAAAAGTTGAGAGAGGAGGAAATAATGTGGAGACAGAGGGCTAGATGCAAATGGTTGAAGGAAGGAGATAAAAACACGAGATTTTTCCACTGGTTGGCATCCTTGAGAAGAAGGACAAACATGATATCATCTATTATGGAAGGGCAAAATAGCCTGGAGAAGAAAGAGGAAATTATTGAGCACATCACAGACTACTTTGCCTCTCTTTACACCAACATAATGCACCATTGGAAGGAGATTGCTTCCTATTCTGTTGAGTCTATGTAGACATGTTTTAGGGGTCTCCTTCTTTTGTTCTGTTCTTCTTGTGCTTCTTTGAGCAAGTCAGTATTTTTCTCTTGTTCTGTTTGTTGCTTTAATGAAAGTAACCATTTCAAAAAAAAAACCTTTCCTACCTTATGTGCCAAACCTAACAAAATATAAGTGAAAATTAACTTACTTGAACAAATGAGCAAATTTGGATGGGGTAATTTATTACAAAACTAAACAAATTTCTTCTGCTCAGTCCATCAAACTTCTCAGACAACTCCCTAACTCTCCCTCATGTATTTATAATGATAAAACATTAATTATTTCATTGTAAAAAAAATTATCTAGATTAAGACACTGACACTATCATCCTCCCCTTGTTCAACACATCAACCAAACAACATATGCCAACAAGAGTGGCTACCACATCTCATTGTTCTAATAACAAAAAAAATGTAATCTTCATCAACAGCTCATATCAACTTAAACAAGGTTCGTAATAGAATCAATATAATTTCATTTCATTCAAATTTTAGACCTGACATTTTCTTGTCAGTAGCTTGGGAAGGAAAGGGCAAAAAGCTACTATTTGCAACATATCTATGCAATTGTGCTTCCAGGTACACAAATAAGCAGATATTAAGGAGGGTAAAAAGGTGACAAGTGAGAGAAAGAACTTACTTCTTTCAGGCTCTTGGTCTTAGTTTCATGTTTGATCCCACGTCTGCTCAAGTCCATCACTGAGCAATATTACGCAATACTCGCCTGCAAAGATAATACAGTTGAATAAACTACCAGAAATGTTAATATATATGTATATGAATATTTGAAGGAGAACAAATATAGCAACACTTACAAAAGAAAGATTGGGTATACTAATAAAATACCCAGGCATTATTTTCTTTTAAAATGCCCACTTCATGCACAGTCAAGCTAGACGCTTGGCAACCAAGAGGAAGGTGAGAGGTAGATTTGGTTGTTGATCAGATGATCCTAACCCTTAAACTCAAGGACCTCAAATTTTAACAGGTTTACATAGTGCAGAATCTTGTACTCACAACCACGGGCAGATAATGACCATAACAGTGTAAAATTAGGCTCCCTGGTCATTCAAAGAGAGCACAGTTGTTTCTGTGAAGACATTGGATTGGTTATAGGTGGCTCGCCTCAGGGCCTGTTTGTTTGCGTGGAATAGAATTCTTAGAATCCTAAGAAATGTATTTCTATTAAATTGATTAAATTGGCTCAGTAGAAGAAAGGTGAAAATCCACAAATGGCCATCAAGTAATCTCCCCTTTGGTGGAAAATTATTACTCAGCTATCACCTTAGTAAATCAAATCCTCTGATCCCATGATCCCATCAACATCTCTGCCTTACATCCCTCATCCCCACCACACCACTTTAATATTCCGTCTTGGAACCCATGTTATCTCATGAATCTTAGGAATTCAATTCCATGAAAACAAACAGGCCCTCACTGAAAAAAAAAAAAGGTGGCATTACCCAAGGCCGCATATTGGGAATTCATATAGAGAAACAGAGACAACCCATTTCACAGAATCCAAAAGAAGTTGATAAATACAAAGAAACACCTCAATCTGACTCACTATTTATTAGCTTCTAGTTGAGGACAGGCTCTCTACTCAGCAATTCCTCATAATTAGGGAATACAAATCAACATTCAAGACAGATCTTCTATTTCAAAAGACAAACATCAATACTTCGAAAACTAAAAACAAGATAACAAAATCAAATGAAAGACGTGAGAAATGAAGGATTACATGAAGGTAAAGGAGAAGTGTCGTTACAGGAATCTGAAAAATGGTTTCAGATGTTTGGGTTCCGCTTCATTTCAGAATCCCCATCCTTTCGAGAAGAAGAAGATGATGAGTTTTCTGCGAGTTTTGCTAAAACCCTAGAAAGTGGCAGCGAAAGCAAGGGGGAAAGAGAGGGATGTGAAAATGCTCTAAACCCACGCGGGACTCTTCCGAGTCATGTAAGCGGGACACACGTGCAGACAACACGTGTGTTAAAAGGAAGGCCATAAAAATGGTGGATCCGGGGTTGGCATTTGGGGTGCTCATTGGGCCAACCTGAGGTCGAACTAATCATTGATGTAACAACTGGGCTGGATTTCGGCTCTGAATTTATGGCAATGGGTTAACATGTTTTGATCCAATTGTCAAATGGGTCAGTCCAGAGTCTGGATCCCCCATTGCAGCTCTTCTTTTTTTTTTTTTTTGATGAGTTGGCCCAGTGGCCACAAACCTGGAAGGAAACCTACCCCTTAGGGATCGATCCATGGAGGGTGACTGGTGTTTTGTTTATTTTTTTTGTTGAGTTGGCCCAGTGGCCACAAACTTAGAAGGAAACATGCCCCTTAGGGATCGATCCCTAGAGGGTGATTGGTGTTGCGCTCCCATTTTTTTTTTTTTGGGGGGGAGGGGGTGGGTCCGTGAAGAGTTGCTTGAAAATTTCTTCTTCGAGCCATGTCATTAGCTAATAAAAGAATTGGGATCCTTTGAGGGGGTTTACTCAAGATCACTGTGAAGTAAAACCTCACCAAATCCAAACTCCTAATAAAATCATCTATGTGGTTCAACGTAACAGAGGCTTCTAATAAAATTCAAAATATAAGAGGGCCTAATTTGAAAAATCAAAACTCGACGTTGACCTCTATGCCCGTTTTGCATCCTCATTCCGGTTCTATCATGGTTTAAAAGCTCGGCCGATACCGCGACAATATTTTTCCGCGATACGAGTCAGGCAAAATGTTGGCCAATATCAACCGATATGGTCAAAATATCGGTTTTACTGATATCTCAACCGATACTGCGGATATCTCGGCCGATATTTTGAAAATATCAGCTAAGATAAAATAATGTTAAAAAACCTTGATTTTTTTTTTCCTATTTTTCCATTTTCTTCTCATCTTCCCTCGTCTCTTTAGAGCAACCATGTCTCCATAGCTCATTCTCTTATATATTTCCAACTTCCAATACTATTTTTTGAAGAAATCATTTTATTTAGTAAGAGAAAATCAAATTAACTTCCTTATTTTTAGTATTATGTGTTTTTTCTTTTTTATTTTTAGATAAAGCATAGAAATGAATGAAACGATCATTGGCATGTCATTTTTGGGTTTGTTTTGTATTATTCACTTAGATCTACACACTTTCATGCTAGATCTACTTATAAATATGATTTTGGGTGTAAAAAATGGTTTTTTTTAAATCTTCTACTTGTAAAAAAAAATCGGTTGAGTATTTAAATACTAAATAATAAATGTTAATAGCTTATTAATAATGTATAGATAATTATTATGTTATTTTTATTTTCTTATATTTTACACTAATAAATTGATCATGAGCATCAATAATGGTTGCATTATATGAAATACTGGAGAAGACATCGAACTGCGACACAGACAAGACTCATAACTTAAGGTGACCGAGATTTTAATTTATTGTTGTTACTAATGAAAAAATTTTGTTTTCCAGCATTTTCTAATATTCTGGATTTTTTGAATATTTTTGTGAAATTTTTTTATTAAAAAAAATTCACACCGCGACGACCGTGATGAACCGATATCCGTGACCGATACCGATATCATATCGGTTTTTCTGCCCGGCCGATACCGCGACCGAGACCGAGATTTTAAACCATGGATTCTATTCATCTTTCATGGTAAAAACAGATTAATGCTTGACTTCCTTACAATTTCTTGTTCTCTTCTTTTAGGCCCACCATATTTGAGATTTGAACTACTCAAAATAAATTGCATTCTCTTATCAGTATAGGATATAAGAATTCTTTTTTTTAGTTTAATATGTCTCATTCTCACCATTAATGGTAATCCCATCTGATGTCAAAGTGAGGTTTGGCAAGAGCCCGTGGGCCCGTTTGGATATGCATAGAATAAAATATTTATAGATTTAAATACTTCAAGAATAAGATACTGTAGAATAAAATAACATAAATATTACAATATTATTGTTGTTTGGCAGTTACCGAAGAAGTTAATAGATTTTGAATTGAGTTGTTTAGCAATTACTGTAAATTATTATATATACTAAAATAATTTTTATAATAGTAATTTAATAAATCAAAGTGATATGCAATACTTTTGTTTCAAGTAAGCTATAATTCGAAGAAACCAACAATAATGTTGATGTGGGTAGAGCACAAATACCGAGTTGCATTGTTTGGATGGATAGATATGGGAAAAATCATTGATCAAATGTCAATAAGAGATAGATGTATGCATCCTCCTATTTGTTTGAAGGAATTATTACTCCAACAATATTTCTTGGAACTCTCTCAATCCAAATTATTTTTTAAGAATTTCTTAACAGATAAAGCCCTTTTAGGGAATAACCCCCATCACTCTGTTCTTAATTTTAAATAAAGTAAAAATAAAAATAAATGAAAATGGTAAAATGGGCAGCAATGTTCCTACTAGTATGAATATGGTATATCAAAATCCTGCATTGAAGACAACCGTTTAAGCCCAACTGAGTGTGCTAGATCAATAACCTTAGCATTGATCTATTAAAACCCTCGTTTGAACTAATTTCTTATATATAGGAAGAGAAATATCAAACCCTACTTTGATGTGGGTCTGAGTTCTTATCTTGCCATGAAAAAGAGAATAGAATGATGGCAAAAAAACATCTAAAATGGGAGAAGGGAAGAGTGAATAAAAGTAGTTCCAGGAGAAAGAAAGGAATGGAGAAGTGAAGAGGGAGAGGGAGAGGGCCAGGGGTGAGGGAGATAGGGTGCATGGCCAGAGACAAGAGAAAGGGAGAGGAAAGATAAAAGAGATGAAGATTTAGGAGAGGATGAGAGAACAAAATAGGGCCAGGACAAATGAAGATAAGGAGGATGGAATAGAAGAGAAGAGGATAAGAGAAAAGAGAAGAGGGGGAGGAAGAAACTGAGACGAAGAAGAGGAGAAGAGAACACAGGAGAGACATGAGTGCTTTCACAGTTATTTTCCCAGAAAGAGCGAGGCCCGTGAAATGAAAGAAGTTAGTCTTATGGATTTTTTTCTACAAGGTTAGGGTGCATGAAAGAATCTTGTGCTTTTCGCTAGAAAATAAAAGAACATTTTCTTTTTTTTAAGTTAACCAAACAGCTCAAAGTGAGAGGGCAAGAAAACTTTCTTAAAAATAAAGAAATCTTATGATTTATTGTGTATCCAAACAGGCCCTTAATTTCTATACTTTATTTAAAGTTGTCCTTTTGGAGGAAAGATGGCCAAGCATCTCCTCCTCAAGCCACATTATAGGTGAGAACGTTATTTATCATCTTGACTTAAGTATAAAAGACTCTCTAAATAGTGTTCTTACACATCTTCACTTTATCTAAATGGTATCCACCATAAGTGACCAATTTACTAAATTCATCACTTGTGTCCATATACGGAGACCATCACATCTGACCCATTCACCCTCTATATAAATAATAAAACCCACTATTCGCAAATTTCATTAATCGGTATTGTAGGTGGATATATTAGTTAGATCTAATGGGTATCATGTGTGTCCACTATCATTTAAGTGGGACAACTATCATTACACTGCAAATGTGATCCTAAAATGATTATGTTATTTTGGTGGGCGCACTTTAAGATTTGATTAAGTTTCGATCAAAGGATATTTTGGTACTCTAAGAGTTATTTCTCATATTTTTGGTAATTTAAGAGTTATTTTGGTAATATTTTGATCAATGAAACTCTTTTCCCCTCAAAAGTGTCTCATCTTCCCCCACATCTCCTCTTTCTGTTTCATCGACTCCCACAAAGTTTGCACCATAATTGGTGAAACGACTCATCCCTTTAAAGTTGCATTGGGATAATCATTAAATATTTTTCTCTTTCTGTCTCTCTCATTCTCACAAAGTTGCCCTGACTTAATCTGTTTGATCTTAGTGCCCATATATTTCTCTCACATATGTCTCGGATTACAATCTTTTTACCTCAGCACCTACTAAGTATAGTTTTTGATTGGTTGTTAATAAATTAATTATGATTGATTTTATGGATATACTATTATTCTAATTTTAAATTGAACGCATTATGTAGAGTTATTTTACTGCTGTTGATAATAATAGAAATGGGTTTTTCAAGCCTGGTGAAACCTCTCATCCCCTCAAAGTTGTATTGGAATAATTATTGACTCTCTTCTTTCTCTCAATGTCTTTCTATATTTAACATGCAGGGTTCACTACAACAAATTGCATATGTGCCGACGAACCTTGTCGACGCAATGTAAATACGCCGCAAATAATGTATTTAGCAGACGCACCACAACATTGGCAAAATGATTACGCGACGCTACCTTTTGTTCGTCGGAAGGTCTCATCGGGAGAGAGGATGGCACCATCTAGGTCTTGGAGTGAATGTTTTACCAACATGAATTACATTTTCCCCGATATAGTATAGCGTCGGTGTTGAGTTCATGAATTTGCACATTTACGCATCATATTAAAACGAATTAGAGATTTAATTAGGTGATTTGCATCATTATTCATCTAATTTAATCATTTCATGCATTTTCACCTAGGAATCTAAATTTTCATACTTTTCATACATTTTCTGCATTAACTTAGACTGGTTTGCAAATTTTCTCCGAAGAGTCCCAATTAGAGTAGAACTCTATCCGAATGGGTCCCGCTTCAATATGGGCTCTTCACTATTTAATGTGTTAAATTAGAATGTGCAGAAAATGAGAATTGCAAACCTCTGTCACGGAGCCCACTTTCAAGCACATTGTCATCATGGGCCCTGCATTGCTGAATTGAAGTAAATTGAAGAATTTACCATATGGGTCCACACACAAGCATGTGCAAATAAATCAAAGGAGGGGTCCACTCATCATGTCACTTGAAGAATCCTAACTACAGTAGAAGACTTCTCATAAGGCCCACTATTCAAACAGATGAAATGTCTCACATGGCAGGGTCCACAGTGGTTGCAAATTTGAAATTATTAATGGATAATTCAAAGAGTATCATTCTGATTTGAACAAAAGAAGAAGAGTTTGAATCATCCACATCTGATGTCCTTTCAAAAATGGAAGTTGTGCAGAGATAGATTCCATTGCAAATCAAATTTTAAAAGTTAATCCCGTTTTTCTCAGGATAAATCATCTTCAAATGGCCATAACTTTCAATCCGACCGTCGGATCGATGAAATTTACCTACCGTTGGAAAGCTTATTCAGAGTAGATATCCGTGGAGCCTAAGAATGTGCAAATCAGATCTATATTGACAAAGTTATGGGTCCGGAGATTTTCATGTTCATTTTTAGACGGGATTGCAATTAAATCCACACCGTTGATAATCAATTGGTGCACATCCCTTGTGCGACCCCATTTGAAGATTAGCCAAGCCATCCAGAGGTTTCTAGAAGCTTCCACCTCATTCAAATTCAAAAGAGGATAAGAGATATACCTTATCAATGAAGAAAAATCAAATATGCAGAGAAGGTATCCAGATTCAATGTATCTGATAGATAACCGGAGAAATAAAAGGAACCAAAAAGTAGCATACGGGAGGAACTCCCTCCCCTTGGACGTCCATGATCACTGTCTCTCCTCTTTCTCTTCTTTTTCTAATTAATAGAATTTAATTCTTATTTTTGGGTATTTTGGAGCCCTGTTCCAGAAATTAGGATTTTTAGAAAAGAGATTTCTGAGAGATCATTGTACAAGGAGATGCTATCAATGAAATTACTTAATATGATGTGTAAATGTGCAAATTCATGAACTCAACAATCAGGAAATACACGTTCAGAAAGACGACTCACTAATTATGTTGGGAATTATGAATACCTAGTTGCCGATGTTGATATGCGTCGGCAAAGGTTCTTAACAATAATTAACACGCTCATGCTAAGCGTTGGAGAATGTGTTTTAACCTAAATCTAATTGTGGAATTAGTAACCTAAAATTCCAAAACTTAACACTCCAACGTCCATCGTCTCTTTCACTCTCTCCAACCCGGGCAGCTCAGCGTTTCTCCTCTCTTCTCTTAGTCTTTCATCCTCTCCAACGTCCATCGGAACTAGGTATGCCCTCCGGACTCTCTATTCTCTCAGTCTTTCATCCTCTCCCCCTCTCTCGATCTCTCTTTAAATATCTACTATCGTTGACACACAAGAAGAGAGGAAAGAAAATGCCCCATATGTATTCTAATGTTGGCGAGAACTCCTTTCCGAGAAATAACAAGACAAATGCAAAGGAATAAAAAAAAAAAGTCATTCGTGACTCCAATCCCGTCATCTTCATCTTAAAAAGATTAAAAAAAAAACCTAGTTTTTTCTCTTCTCCACGCCGCGTTGCATTTTCGACATAGCATTCCATTTGATTGAATGCACTTTTGTTGTTAAGGAAGAGGAGAAGATAATGGGATTGGAACCAAAAAGATCTGTATTTGTTCTGCACCCAACCGTTCATTTGGGACACTACCATTCTTTGCTTTTTCTCATAAATCTACTTCTCGATCTCTGAGTTATCAGAAAAATACATGTATGTAATATCTTCTCCACGAAATCTAAGATTATGGTAATGTTTGGTGATGTTTTCTTAAATTATATAGGTATGAAACGTGGGTTGAATATAAGTTTCAACTGGGTAGCCCATATGAAAAAAAAGAAAAAACCCTTATTGGGTGATTCCTTTGATTGACTTCACATCATGCTGATTTTTTTAGATCATCCGTTTCCACATTCAATCATAGTATGGAAGATCAAATGTTACACCCCAACCCAAATTAATCTTAATTAATGCTAATTAATGGGGATTTAGCTTAATTAATTGTGTTTAGTTGTTAATCATTGAAATTGGTACCCATTAGTCTTTTTAGACTGAGTCAAGTGAGTCTTGAACTTTAGGTAGGTGTTTGGTGTAGAGTTGACTCGGTTGAGTAGAGTCAAGGACTTTTCCATAATTATAGATTTTCGCATTTTGCATCATTTTCGCATCATCTTGGCGTCAACGCGTGTATTTTGACTACCACGTTAATTTTTGTATATGGCTCTACCTCATTTGACCAACCATTGAATTAGTGGACCTCCATTTGACTCAAATTAGAAATATGAGACTTCGGTGGGTTTTCTTGCAAAAAGAGACATTTTTATCCCCTTATAAGCTACTTTACTCTTTCTTTTAATTCCTTCACTCTCTTCTCTCTACTCTTCTTCTTCCTCTCCATTTCTTCTCTTCTTTCCTTACTTCTTAATCATCAAGAGATCTTGGCATTTGCACTTGAAAGCTAGGAGAAGATTCTTCTCCATTTCTTCTCTTCCTTCCTTTAATCATCAAGAGATCTTGGCATTTGCATTTGGAGGCTAGGAGAGGACTCAACTTCATCTTCTTCATCTTCCTCTCTTCATTGTTAGCAAGAAAACACCCCAATCATCTTCCATTCTCTTCAAATTCGAATTTCATTGTTGAGGTATGAGCCAAACTCTTTTGTTGATGTATTTGAGTTGCATTGAGTCAAGAAACTCTTGATTAGTCATACACACATGTTTATTTCTTTTTTTCCATGTACATTTGTGTCTAGGGTTTTGGATATTTGGAAATTTTAGAGTTCTTTAAGCCAAGAGTGTAATAGAGGCTTGAAAAACTACATTGAGGCAAGTATAAGCATAAATTTGGAGTTACATATTGTTTATTTCTATTGATTCAAATAAAATCATTTCTCAATGAGTATAAACTTCTTAACAAATGATTAGTTTGTTTAGTTTATGATTTTTATTGATAAATGGATGGAAAGATTTTATGTTGAAAATGGGAGCAAGGAGGCTCCATTATTGTAGGTTTGATGTGAGAAAAAGTGTGGAAATGGAAGGGAAGAGAGAGAGAGCTTCAGATTTGGAAAAATACACATTTCAGAAACTCAGCCGCAGGTCAGGCGGTCACCTGGCGGCTAGCCGCCGACCCCTGGTCAGGTCGGTCAGATTAACAATATGTTAAATTTTCCTGCAGATTAGACGGTCACCTGACAGCTAGCCGCCTGACCCCTAGCGGCTGGCGGATCATGAAGTCAGTTAGATTTACAGTAAGTCCCAAAATTCCCTGTCATTGGCGGTCACCAGGCGGTTACCTGGTGGCTAACCGCCTCCCCAGGCGGCGGCTAGCCGCCAGCTGACTGACCTCCTTGAATTTATAAATTTTTTTATTATTTCAAAAGCCCTTTTAGAGCCATAAATTGATATCCTAATCTCTTAGTTGCCTAATTGAAACCCTAGGAATTTCAGTAGCCCTAAAAATCAGGACTTTAGCACCATGCCATGGATATTAATTTAATGAACCTTTTATTAAAATGTGACACTAGGTAGAAGTTCTTTAAATGTATATCGAATTGGATGGTGAAGAAACAATAGAGGATTAGACTAGATTGGCTAGTAAATCCCTTGATTCCTTAAACTATTACATTTCATATTGAAGTACACTTTCATTTTTGCATATCAATCACAATTAGTAGATTTATTGCAGTATCAATATTCTTCGAGGTCCAGTTGTTACATTTCTTCCGTAATTCTTCAAGTATCGTATACCGATTTAGTATTTATTGGAAATGTGGATTGAGTAAGTATATTGTGAATTGTGATTAACATTTGATTTGATTATAGATAGTTGAAATACAAACTCATTCAAATCCACTTATTATTTCGATTATTTTGATTCGATTGAGTCGACACTATTTAGCTTCGACCTTGTGATACCCGATGGGGTTTGAACTTGGTTTAGTTTAGTAGAGACGACTGCAGTAAGTCATCTGGAGCACCGGAACTCCAGAACCGGGTAGCCAAATTGATCCCTCTTTTGTAAACAAATGTATATATTTGTATAATTCTTTTACATCAACTTGAATGTTTAACTAAACTGAATGAGAAATGATACTTTCTGTTAATGAAATTACAACTTCTGCCATATTTAAATGTTATTCATTTGTCATAGTGAGCTAGACTCACATATGGAGTAGTTGTTTTCTCTCATTCGTGTGTTGTATTTGGCTTGAGACAAGTACAGCATCACGGGAGTACGTGTGCCATACCTCGGAAATTACCCTAGGCCAGGGTAATTCGGGACCGGGATGTGACATCAAATATACCTTTGACGCTGCATCTTGTATTAATGATTCCACCTGTGAAACAGAATCCCAATCTTTAGTTATATACATGAGCAGAATACTTCTAGAAAGTGCAAGTAGAATTTTAAACAATAAAGTTGGTAGTTTTGTAAGTGAAAAGCTTATATGACCTTCTGTACGGCAGATTCATTGATCAATGGACCCTGAAAGAAACATATATAGAGCCTTCCTTGAATTGTGAAATCCCATTAAATGGTTATCAAAAGTATGCTTATTTCAAAATGGAGCCGTGTTCATGTATAACGGTGTGGTTTCAGCGTGGTGCCAAAAACCATCCCCTGTTTTTTTTTTATTCTCTCAATCTCCGTATCTTTCCCTTAATCTCTATATCTGTCAATCTCACTACATCTATCTTTCTCTCTTTTGTGATGCTTTTCCCCCATCTCTCATCATGTTGTCAACCAACAACTGCTTTGGATTGAATGTTAAGAAATTAATTATAATTATTTTTAAGGAAAACTCTATATTGTTATTTTAATTTTAAATTAAATGCATATTGTGAAGTTTAAATGACTAAATCAGTCTTACATATGCATATTGGGTTAAACCGTGCGTTGCATGGGGCCTCACCACTAGTGTACATTCATTACAATCAAGCAATCTCTTTGCAATCTCCTTTGTGTTGTTAATTATTGAAGGAAATATATAAGAACTTATTTAAGTTTCCTTTTTGTAAGGATGCTTATAAGACAAGGAGTGCAAATTGGTTGAGCCAAACCCTAATCTGGATGGCTTAACCTGATGAAAAGCTAAATTTGGGATGGGACGTCTTGGGCTTAGATTTGGAAACCATCATGGAATTCTAATTCCATCAATATCCAAAATTGACCCAGACTTGTTTATAAATATAAGTATACATGTTGTATAACTTGTTATATGAACACTAAATTGTATATCATGCAATCTCTTTGCAATCTCCTTTGTGTTGTTAATTATTGAGGGAAATATATATGAACTTGTTTAAATTTCTTTTTTGTAAGGATGCTTATAACACAAGGAGTGCAAATTGGTTGAGCCAAACCCTAATATGCATGGCCTGACCTGATGAAAAGCTAAATTTGGGATGGGACGTCTTGGGCTTAGATTTGGAAACCATCATGGAATTCTAATTCCATCAATATCCAAAATTGACCCAAGCAGACTTGTTTATAAATATAAGTATACATGTTGTATAACATGTTATATGAACACTAAATTGTAGAGCAAATATGTACATATTCTACATTGTATTGTTCAGGTTTGGTCATTTACAAAAAAAAAAAATTGTTTAGGTTTGGTTTACCAATTTTTTATTTTTATTTTTAGGTTTGGTCCATATTTAATTATTTATTAGGAAAACTATCAACCTATCGTCGACTCGACCCATTTCATTGCTCAATGCTCCCACAAGACTAAAGTTGATTCTTTTAATTTTTCAACTGCTTTCATGTTAGATTTCTAACCCAAAGACCACACAAGCTAGGCTCTTAATGTGCACATATACGAGCTTGGCGATCCTATTGCTTAGGGGTGTAACGGTTCGGTTAACCGGTCAATTTGGAAAAACTGTTAACCGAACCGTAACCGTGGTTTTCTGTCTTTTAAGATCGTAACCGTATCCACAAAAACCGTGGAAAACCGTAACCGTGGTTAACCGTATTAAACAGTTCGGTTACGATTAATAACCGTGGAATGCATTCCTCACATAAGGGGATAAATGTGAATGATTGAAGGTAAAATGACACATAAGGAGTAATTGAATACGGTAAGAAATATTTCATTTAGCCCCCTTATTTTTTCTTTTATTTGTAAATGGCACGGTTAACCGCAAATGGTTAACCGAACTGTATTATACGGTTCGGTTCGGTTAATAACCGTAAATTATTATGGAAAACCGTAACCGAACCGAACCGTGCGGTTTTTGAATTTTATTAACTGTAACCGTAATCGAACCGTAAAATTTGGTTATTAACCGCGATTCGGTTCGGTTAGACGGGTTTTCGGTTTTTTTTTTACACCCCTACTATTGCTATTCCAATGACATAGAACTTATATTCTCCACAGAGAGAATGTGTCCAAAAAATCAATTCAAGACTAGAAAAAAGAACACTCACATACTTTGTCATGTGTTTTTTATCTTAGATTTTCATAATCTTTTGAACTCATTTTTTTTAAATGGAATAAAATTTCTAGAAATTCATGGTAAAACAATTTCCCATGAAGGATTACCAAAGAGATGACTGGTGAAAGATACAAGATTGAGATGTAGATGAGACTTGAATTTCTTATTATTTAATTTACTCGCTGAGGGTTAGGTATTCATTTTCCATTTTGTACGTCTTCAATTCGCTTTTCCTTAAAAGGAAATGGTACATATTGTCCATTTATGGGTCTTCACCTTTGTTCATTCAATTTTAGACACTTTCAGGAATATATTTCTTAAAATTCTTAGGAATTTGATATAACATTTGTGGCATTACATTTTCATGAAAAATAGAATTCTTCCAATGGATATGGGTTAATCTGATGATTGTTGTAGAGATTTTTAATGAAAAGATTTTGGCAAAAGATTTGTAGTCATTGAAGTTCAAAGGCATTTTGACTAGTAATTTTTTCACAAAAAAGTGTATGCTTTCTGAAGGTTTAGTGTGTGAGATCTCTCGATTGGCCAA
Organism: Cinnamomum chago; assembly: GCA_038049695.1. Taxonomy (NCBI): domain Eukaryota; kingdom Viridiplantae; phylum Streptophyta; class Magnoliopsida; order Laurales; family Lauraceae; genus Cinnamomum; species Cinnamomum chago. Next base: position 38,706,437 of record CP142453.1, on the reverse strand, counting down.
CTCAATAAATCAGCCCAATAGCGTGCAAACAATAATAATCTACGCAATGGAAATAAAAACACGAGCACACACTACAAGGACACCGGGTTTAACATGGAAAACCCCAATCGGGTGAAAAACCGTAGATCCGAATTGAATCAATAATCAAACACTATAAATCTTGCAATTACAAGAAATTTAGATTTCCTCCCCAAATATCTCCTACCTAAGGACTGAAGTTACCTTGTGTCACTTCACGTTTCAACGACTTTACACCGTTGATTGCAACAGACTCAATCCAACGCTTGACTCTTCAAATCTTCTACGCAAGAAGATGATCTTCTACAATGGATGTAGAAGCACTTGGCTCTCTAGAGTACTTGACAGCACAACTTTTCAATAAATCTTTAGAGAAATCACTAATTCAGAACTTGAGAGATGGTCTATGTTACTTTGGGTTGTGAGAAACACCCAATATATAGTCTCAAATATGTGCAAAAGACTCCTATTAATAATCCAATGAGAATAGAAGTTTGTCTCAAACTACTCATAAGAGTCCGGATTCAACTTGACTAACTCGTCTATGCTCGCTATTGAGAGGTTTGATTCTGCCTTCTCCTTTTTTTTTTTTTTTTTGTGCCCTGACATGCTATTTGAGGCCTAACAGGCTTTTTGACCCTACACTTTCTCCCTCCTGCTCTCATCACTGTAAAAAATAGGATTTTACTATTGTGGAATCTACACCCTAAAGTCTCAATTGTTTGAATGGGGTTGAATTCAAAGAAATGTCTTATTACCAGAGACTAACAGACTAACATTGGAGAAATAAAGGTGAAAATCACCAAATAGCCATCAAATTAATAATCTATCCTTTAGTGTAAATTGATTACTTCGCCATCTCCCTATTAAATTTAATTATAAAGAAGCCAGGTGTCAACTTCCCATTCATAATACACGTTATCCCCCACCCTTGCCCCTCAAATACTCCTTTATAGCTTCCAATTAAGGATTACACAGAGGTGAGGGATGACAAAGAGGTGGAAATGTAGATGCATGGGACCTGATTTTCTTAGGATTTGATTTACTATGTAGGGTGATAGTGGGTATTAATTTTACATCTCGAGAGGAGATTATTTACTAAAAACTTTGATTTTCACATTTCTTTCTTTATTTTAACCACTTGTAGAAATACATGCATTTCTTATCACCCATTTGCCTAGAGGAATTTCTGACGGTAGCTTTATCTCCTAAAAATTCCTTACACAATATTAGTTGTTGTTTATAGAGGCATTTAAAATTTCTTATTTAATTGCTTTTTTAAGTATCATTTTCTCCCTTTCAAATTTTCTAGATTCTAGCAATGGTAGAATGGGTTGGAGCCCGGAGGTTTCCAAAAACCTACCAAAAGATAGCATTTGGAGAATTTAAAACTTCCAAAATTTCCCTAGTTTCTTCCAAACAAGTCGGCCTAATAAATTTCTTTAGAGTTCAATTCCCACATACATATGGGCACATGGGAAAAGAAGCAAATATCTGCTTTTCAAAGAAAATCTCTTCATTTTTCTTTCTCTTGAGAAAAACAGCCAAAACATACATTTCCAACCAAAAAGTTAGATGGCAAAATGTCAATGTCACTTTTTAATAATTCACTAACGTCCCCATCATTTCAGGCTCAGCAGTCTCTGAGTTCCACCACACCCTGCCATCCATTTTCGGCCGAAATCTCAATATACCCACACCCACGTGCTTGTATAACATCCTATGGTATGTATTTCTTCTCTGTGACTTTGAATGCTACAGATATGTGACATGGATGTCGCATTAAGATTTCTCTCACAAATGGAAGAGGGTAAGCAGATCTCTTCCCCTTTGTTTTTTTTAATGTTTTTTGAATATATTTCATACCCATGCTATAATCATGATGGAATTAGCAGGTGCTATGTTCAAAATCTACCCAAGTCTTGTGCAAGTCTCTCCCTCTCTAGAAGCATTTATTCTGTCTTTTATTTGACATGGGGAACTTTGCTTTGAAGTTCATATTTGACCTCATGAAAATTGAAAATGTCACAAGAATGTGATAAAGTCAGGATACAATAGTAAATATTTTGTGAAAACCAAAATTTATATATAGCTTAGATTTATTTTCAACTTTTACTGGGGTCTCTTTGGGTCCTATGCTTAAATAAATGGAAATTTAAAGCTGTTTTTAGCAATGGCCCCTCAAGAGATTTTTTTTTTTCAATGGTCCTTAAGGTCTATATCCTAGTTTCAGCCATCCCTATGGCCAATTTTAACCCATTACATCACTATGTGAAAGGAATTAATACTCACATAATTTGACACTCCAAATCTTACTTTAGATTGGCCATGCGAAAAACTAGAAGAAATGCTCTACATCTAATGGCTAACACATTCAATTTTGAGTCCCTCAAAATAAAGGGTTAATTAGAAGGGGCATTCGGCGACGAATCCCTAAATATTTCACTTTATTACCTTAAATCCACAATCTTTTTTCATAATGTGATAGGTCATTTTTTCAAATTTGAATACCTAAAATGTCTAATTTACCCTTTCTGCAAAATCAAATCCCACGATTAGTGGGATACGCGGTACGCCATTAATAATGGTCAACTACCATTCAATTAGCCAAATAAACTTAAAAAGATCCAAATAAATCCCAAAAGATCCAAATAAATTTCAAAAAATTTAAATAAATTTCAAAAGATAAAAATCAATTTCAAAAGATCCAAATAAATTTAAAAAACTGTAAATAAATTTCAAAAGACAAAAATAAAATTAAAAAAGGGAAATAAATTCTAAAAAACACAAACAAATTTCAAAAAATACAAATTAATTCAAAAGAATGTAAATAAATTTAAAAAAACGCAATAAATTTCAAAAAATGAAGAGAAAATTAAAAAAGACGCAAATAAATTTTTTAAAAAATAAATAAATTTCAAAAGATGAAAATAAATTTAAAAAGACACAAATAAATTTAAAAAGATCCAAATAAATCTCAAAAAATATAAATAAATTTCAAAAGATGAAAATCAATTTAAAAAGACGCAAATAAATTTCAAAAGATTCAATAAATTTTAATAAATATAAATAAATTTTCAAAGATGAAAATCAATTCCAAAAGATCCAAATAAATTCCAAAAGATCCAAATAAATTTAAAAAGAATGTATATAAATCTCAAAAGACACAAATAAATTTCAAAAGACGTAAATAAAATTAAAAAACACAAATAAATATAAAAAACGCAAATACATTTGCCAAAACTAAGATAAATCAATTTTCCAAATTTCAAATTTTTTTTGCCAAAAACTAAAGTATTTTTGTCAAAACTTGGTTATATTTATTTCAGAAAATACTAATAAATTTTAAAAGACACAAATAAAATTTAGAAACACATATAGATAAAAAAAATACAAATAAATTTTCCAAAAACACAGAAAGACTCGATTAAAACTCAGTTAAAATTCTCAAAATGGAAATAAATTTGTCAGAAACTTAGATATATTTTTCAAAAACTCAAATATATTTGCAAAAAACTCATATAGATTTGTTCAAAACTCAGATAAATTTGTTCTAGAACTCAAATAAATAGCAAAAAACTCAGACAGATTTGTCCAGAACGAAGATAAATTTGTTTCAAAACTCTGATAAATTTGCGCAAAAATCAAATAAATTCGACGAAAGATAAAAAACTCAGATAAATTTGACAGAAACTCAAATAAATTTGTCAAAAACTCAGATAAATTTGACAAAAACTTAGATAAATCTCATAAAAACTCAGATAAATTTCATAAAAATAAAATAGATTTGCCAAAAATGATGTAATAGCCCTGCTGCCTTCCTTCTTTGGCGATGGCGCATCAACTTCTATGCAACTTTTTTACAGAACAGCGAGAAACTACTTCTCCAACGACGACGATCGATCTATGCAACCAAGGATCTTCCTTGACAAGTGCAAGGAAATATCAGAATCTTCTGTTTTACGATGGTTTCATTTTCAGCCAAACCTGGACAGAACCTGAACCTGGGCTAGATCCCCTTCTTCTTCATTCTGGTTTCTGTAACCACAAGCAAGGCAATAACTTCACTTTGCAGAAGGACCAACCCCATTGCAGTAACCCGGGTGAACTTGCAAACTGCACTGCTCCCGCACCCTACCCATTCTCCATTTCCCAATCTCCAAATCTCACAAAATCAAGCAGGTAGGAATTATTAGTTTTTTCTTAACAAAATCCATAACAAAGCGTGAAGAAGCCAAGACCATCAGAAAACGCATAGAGCATAGAGGGTCAGAAAAGAGAAAAACAAAGGGCAGACTTCGATGGTTGTTTCTCTGTGAAAATAAAGAAACCTGAGTCTTCTTTTCCGGCTCCGGCTTGGGTAAAGAGACTACATCTTTCGTCACCGGTGACGGACCTGGCTTCTGGGTCCCATTGTTCTCAAAACCCCCAACAAGCTTCCCGCCATTCCCACCCATCGGAGAGAACAAAACACCACATTTCCCCAAATCCCCATCTGATCCATTCGCCCAAGAAAAAACCCACTTCCTCGAACCATCAAACGCGTCGGAAAACCCCATCTTCGCGCACAAAATTTGTCACGACGCCGGGCTTCAGAAGAAGGCATGGTTTGTTTCCTTGATTCAAACTAAGTTCTTTGTTGGCTTCTCTTAGTCCAATTCTAAAGACAAAAAGAAATCTTTTCTTGTTTTGACAAGTGGATGGACGGTTGAAAATCGGGCTTGGCTACAAAGTGCAAAAACAAACATGGATTTCGATACTTGTTGCTGCCCTAGATCAGAATTCCCAGACACCACGCGCAGCCGCGGAAGATGACATGATCCTCAACGCTGCTGCCGCCGTCGGACAAGCATCCCAGACGCTGCGTGGTGTAGCTCATCACTATTGCAGAAACCAGAAACAGCGCTTACAGAAACCTGAAACAGAGCAGATAAGTGGTTCCTTTGGTAGGATAGATTTGAGAGAGGGACAATGGAAGATTTGAAATTTTAAAATTCAAAATTTTATGCCTAAACAGTTGAAAATGGAAAATCAGTAATGAAAATTGTATCAAAGGATCTCTGGCTGCAAACAGTCTAGTTGCTTGGACCAGAGTCGTTAAAAAGAATTTGCCTGGACTGGAGGCTGGATAGGTTCAATTCTAGGGACCTTTCGGTAATTATCTCTAATTAGAATGATCACATGGTCTTCTTTTTTTCATTTTGCAGAGCTTACACATAGACCTCTCCGATTTCCAATGTCACCCTACATTCTCCCCTTTCTCCTCAAGATTGAAATGTATCCTACTTTCAAGTAACCAACACAAGCTAGGATGGTTTTTTTTTTTTTTTTTTGGTAGAACAAGGATGTACTTATAGTCCTATAATGGCTTTGTCATTCACTATGTACAAGCATATACACATTAGTTTTGATTCTCCATCCCGACTACTAGATGTTTCAAGGAAACTTTTTTTTTTTCTTTTTACATTTATTAGAGACTCAACTCACACATCCACAAATATAACAAGTTCCTAACCAACTGAGCATTAGCTATGAATGTTTAATGAGCTATATTAGCCATTTTTTACTACCTATAAGCATACTTTACATTGAGTCTCGCTGTTGCAGCCCAAAAGAGGCCAATAGCTCAAGTCGCTCACAATAATAAAAGAATTGATGAGATAGGCCCACCTAAATGGTGCGTGCTTCCTTTAAGATAATAAATGTCCTACATTATTAAATGTATGCCATCAAGTTACGAGTAAGCTTGCCTCCAATATTAAAAAAAAAATCCAAAATCCTCTTTGCACCGATAACACCAAGACCATAATCAATAAGTTCAACATGAAGCAAGCAAAATGAGGGAATTCAAGTAACTCGAGAGGTATTAAATTTAAGTTTGAAATTGAATTTTAATTTTTTTCCTAGAACTCATAAAATATATATATATATATATATATATAAGTAAGTAAGTAAAAACAACAATAAATGTCTTGAAAAGGATGTGGGAAGAAGTCACAAGTATTGCTACATTATGTATCATGGATGAAAATTTACTGCAGGTGCAATATACTTGTTTGATAAAATAAAGAGTTTTTTAATAGATCCCTTAATGTTTTTAGGATTTGTAAATTTTCCTTGTCAGTATATCTTCACTAGTTAGTTTTGTTCATTTACATGTTTTAAACCAATACTATACGCTATGATTGGGAAATTTTTTTTTGGTACCCTTGCCAAAGGACTGGGAGGCCAAGAGCCTACATAAGTGAGAAGATAAGCCCATATAAGTGGTAAGAATAGCCCACATAAGTCTCACAAAGTCGATCCCTCGATAGTTGGGTGAAATGCGTGGTTGCTAACCAACTGAGCAATCATTTATTGTCACTTTGATCGATTATTAATAAGTTAATTATAGTTGTTTAGTAAAGATAAACTCTCTACTTTTATTCCAATTTTTAAATTGAATGGGTATTATGGTGTTTAAATGATTAAATCAACTTTACATATGCATTTATTATTCAGCTTGATAAACTGTGCAGTGATGGGGCCTTACCACTAGTCTATTATTGATTGAAATGGAACAAGTGGGGTTAACACAGGCCAAGAGGTTCAAGGAGGAACTTTTGATGCAACCATGTATCGAGTTTCAATTGTCCTTGCCATTGATAAAAAAAGAAAAGAAAAAGTTTTTTTTTTAATCGAACCAAAGAAACAAAATTCAGAAAGGACCGACTAATAGTGTCGTACTCATAGGTGATAAAGGACTAAAGTCGAGTCATGGGCCGACTCATGTCAAGCCCATGTGGGAAATCCATAGAGGGTCACAACGTACGCCCATTTATGTTGAATCAAGCCCATTAGTTGATTTTACAAACTCAAAAACCCATTCTAGCTACAAAATCCCAACTTTCCAAAGTGGTTCACTATTACAGAATCAAGAATCCAAATAGGTGTATTATTGCATGATAACAGCCGCTCAATAATCCATCTTACAAAATCTAGACTTTGCAAAACGGTGAATTTTACCATAAGAATTATGCCAAGTTATGAAAACACAATTGTGTAAGATTAGGATATCCAAACCAAAAACGCCCTTGTGTGAATGTTCTCTCTCTATTTTTCTTCAATATTGCGGCCTTCATCTCTTCTAGTCTTTGCACGAATAATAACATCACCGATTTAGTGGCGGACTTAAAATTTTCATTTAAGGGGTACAAACCTTAATAGGTAATTTGGTTTCGGGGGAAAACTGAGGATTTTCACGTGGATTTTGAAGAAGGACCACGATTTTTATTGGATTTTTTAAAGTGGATCTTTAAATTTTATATAGCTTTTGAAAGCGCACCATGGTTTGACTGGTGTGACCATTACCACATGCCCCTATCTAAATCTGCCCATCATCATCATCATTATCTTCTTCTTCTTCTTTAAATCTTTCCGAAGATTTCTTCTCTTGGCATCACTAGATCCTTTACTCATAGGCCTTATTATCAATGTCAAGTTTATTCACTAAAGAGCCCTTTTGTGGGTCCGACAAGCCATCAGACACAACATGCATGCCTTGACTACAACAATACGATGAATGGCTTTACGACCAGTGGCGGACCCAAGATTTTCGATTGGGTGGGGCTAAACTTTGGCTAATTTTTTTTTTCAACAATAGCAAAAGAGAACACATTGCATTTAAATAGAAACTCAATCGATCAATCATAAATGCAAACACAAATCTTCCTTTTAAAATGGAGCACCTCAAAAGATTAAAACAATGATAGAATATTTTAGATTCACATGATTTTTCAAGTCTCTCACATTGAAATAGTAATAAAAAAAAGGAACAGAAACAGGCTTGATTTGTTTCAAGACGAACAGAAACAGAGCATAATCATGCACAAAATAGTAAATGAGAAAAGTTGTTTCAAGCCACACAATTCGATTTAAACATATAGCGTCAGGCATTTCCCTTAGTAGATTTCTCCAACCATTCCATAAATGCAATGCAATGTAATGCTACTTAAAACAATTTCCCATAAAGAAGAAAACTAGAGATTGATATAGAGAGGACAACGGAGACAAATAAGAGATTAGGGTTTTAACATCTATGAGAACGGAGAACTTGAAGAAAGAGAAAATGGCTTATATGGAAGAGATCAACCTCAAGCCTCGTCTTTCAGCATTAGAGATCTCGGGCCTGGAGGCCATTATACCAGCACTCAAAGGAAGAAGGGGCTGGGGTTGACTGCTAGGGGTTGAAAGGAGGAAGAATGAAAGCAGATGATGTGAGCTTTTATGGAATGAATACTTACAAAAGAAAAAGGGGTGGGGGCAGTTGTTTTGATACACATTGGGAATCATCAGAGGCCTTACTATTTTAGAGGGAACTCACGATTTGATCTAGAGCGACCGCCTCAGATGCCATACATGTGGGTCCGCCACTGCTTACGACCAGATATGGATGCCCTTTGGTCGTGAGGTGCAAACAGAAGAAAAAGGATTGAAAAGAAACGTGAGATATCCAACTTTAGACAAAGAGGAGCAGTGGAGGTGGAAAAAGCATTTGCAAATGGAGTTTCCAATTATGACTATTTGGGTGGTTGTGGTGCTGGTGGAGAAAGAAGGACAGCACCTGGATAATTTTGTTCACTCGCCTGCAAAGCAAAAACTGATCAAATCAACTACTTCATGCCTTTTTCCATTTCCATCCTTTGAATGCAATTCCTACCTCTAGTTTTATTGTTCACCACTTAGCTACCAGTGGCACCGACACATATATATGTCTGGTTGCTTGTGTGTGGATATTAGAGGAAGATTTTCATGGTGAATCAAATTTTAAATTATAATTATAAAATTAGGTTTTCCCCTATATATTCTCTCTACTTTTCAATGTTACTGCTACCTTCCCACGATACCTTCCATTTTTTGGAAAACATCTTGATAATATCAAGATATCAATACGTTGATCATAAGTCGGACAGGTGGCCCAGAATAATTTGTGAACCAAATAATATTTCAATATTCTTGTCTAAGGGTCCGTTTGGATGTTTACAGAATAAAATATTTATAGATTTAAATATTACAAGAATAAAATAGTATAGAATACAATAATACAATATTATAATAGTCTAATATTTTTACCGTCCGGCAATTTTTGAAGAATATCACAGATTTTAAATTGAGTTGTTTGGAAAGTGTTGTGATTAAAGAAAATTACATTAATTTTCTATTAAATATTTTAATTTATATGTAATTTACCACGCCTGGATAAAAAAGTAATGTGGTAAAGTAAAGTTTAACTGTCATGTTTTTACCATAAGTTACTTTTTTTTATCACATAAAATCACAATAAAGTATAGGAAAGTAAAGTCAATAAAAAAAAAACAACTACTTTATAACTCTCTCTCTCACTTTGCTTTATCACTTGCTTCATCTTACCTCACTTTTTTACCATGATATGACTCAATCTTTATTTTATTGTAATTACCTGTAAACAAATCCCTTTTTATTTACCATATAAAACTGCGATAAAATGTGATAAAGTAAAGTAAAAAGAAAAAAGAAACTATGTTACCATTCATTCCCACTTTACTTCACCATACACTTTATTCCACCTTTAGTTTATCCCACCTTTACCATTCTATGACATTTACTTTTACTTTACTATATATGTAAACAAACACATCTTGATGGATTTGGTAAACTAAAGTCATTATTTTACTCTGCCACTTTAATAAAAGATTATATTAATAAAATATTATTTTCTTGTGCACCCAAACAGGCCCTTAAGGCTATAAAATAGATGTACAAATATATCTGTCCATTTCTTAGCTATGTTCAAGTAGCTAGCTTATTGAATTATTTCCACGATGACATTACAACAATCTGCACTTTTTAGGGACGTTTTTTAGTGACGCTTTTTTAAATTCGTCGGTAAAGATTACTTTTTACCGACGTATATAATTTCGTTGGTGAAGATTAGACTGTTACCGACGTTTTCCAAAAAACCTTGGTAACAGTCTAATCTTTACCGACGTTTTCTACACAACGTCGGTAAAAGTCATCTTAAAACGTCGGCAAAAGTTCAATTTTATTATTAGCTTATTTTTTAGGGAAAATAAAAATCATGGACTTTTATCGACGAAATATAAACATCGGTAATGTGCTACCTTTAGCGACGTTTTCCAAAAAATCGTCAACAAAAGTCAATTTGATCATTAGCTTATTTTTAAGGGAAAATAAAAATCATGGGCTTTTACCGACGAAATATAAACGTCGGTAATGGGCCACCTTTAGCTACATTTTTTTTAAAAAACGTCGACAAAAGTTCAATCTTACCATTAGCTTATTTTCTAAGAAAAATAAAAATCAATGACTTTTACCGACGAAAAAAAACGTCGGTAAAAGCATGCAATTAGTCTAGTGCATGCTTTTGCTATAATATGCTGGTATTCGATCTTGGATAATCACCAATGTGCTATTCAACCTCAGGTATATCAAATATTTCATTTCTGTTTGGCATCAAGTTTTTTCCATTTCCTCTATGGCTGTTAGGGGACTGGGTTGAACCAACCGACCCAAACCAATGAAAAATCAGAGCTGTCTGATGTTGTTTAATTTAATTCATTGAAAAGATTCTAATGTTGTTTTTGTCATTGCAGATTGATGGACGCTTTGGGGTTGGTTGCAGACTTGTGGTGTTTTATTCTTTTTAGATTATTTGTATATGTATATTGGACATTTATATAAGACCGTGTCATTATTGATTTAATATTTGTATAGTGAGATGAATGATTTGATGAAAAATGGCGATGGCTGTTTGTTTATTTAGAAACTTTTGTTTGCATGCATTTTTAATATTGAATATAGGTACATGAACAGGTTTATTTTTTAATACAGGTGTACAAACAGGTATATATGAAAATTATATTGAATAAAACAAATATAACATTTAAAAAAAATAGTGTTACCGACGTTATTTTTGCCGACGAAACAAAAACGTCGGCAAAAGTATTTTATTTTTTATTTATTTTTATTTTTGCTGACGAAACGGAAAAGTCAGCAACAGTATTTTATTTTTTATTTTTTATTTATTCTTATTTTTATTTTTGCCGACGAAAAATAACATCGGCAAAATTATTTTATTTATTTATTTATTTTTATTTTTGCCGACGAAACAAAAACATTGACAAAAGTATTTTATTTTTTATTTATTCTTATTTTATTTTTGTCGACGAAACAATAAAGTCGGCAAAAGTATTTTATTTTTTATTTATTTTTATTTTTATTTTTGTCGACGAAACAATAAAGTCGGCAAAAGTATTTTATTTTTTATTTATTCTTATTTTTATTTTTGCCGACGAAAAATAACTTCGGCAAAAGTATTTTATTTTTTATTTATTTTTATTTTTGTCAACGAAACAAAAACGTCTGCAAAAGTATTTTATTTATTTTTATTTTTATTTTTGCGGATGACAAAAAACGTTGGAAAAAGTATTTTATTTTTTCTGTTTTATTTATTTTTATTTTTGCCGACAAAAAAAAATGTCGGCAAAAGTATTTATTTTTTTATTTATTTTTATTTTGATTTTTTCCTACGAAAAAAGACGTCGGTAAAAGTTTTATTAAATATTTAGAAAAGTAAAATAAATTTACCGACGTTTTAAAAACGTTGGAAAAAGTGAAATAATCGTCGGTAAAAATCATATTTTTGCCGACGGAAATTAATTTCGTCAGTAAAATATTTTGTTCACAAGTTTTTACCAACGTTTGGCCGACGAAAATATTTTTGTAGGTATATTTTTTTATCGACGGTTTGTTAACTTTATTTTTCGTAGCTCAATGTGCAAAATTGTGCAGTGGATGTGATTCTCATTCATCTTTGTATTTATAGTACAAAACACAAATGATTAGATATGATATGACTGCTCAGTTACAAAAATTTGAGTCTTCTTATCCGTATCTTACATTTGAAACTAAAGAGTTATTTGCAAATCTCTTTGTGGGTAGAGTCCATCAGACATGTGCTAACATATCTAACAAGATCCCATAGTATTTTCTTTAGAAAATAAGGTGAAGAGCAATAGATGGTTTCTCCACTTGATTTGCTAGGTAACATCTCAACCAATTACTATTGGAAGCCCTCGTTTTTCACACTTCTAACCATAGGGTCCTTTCACTGTTCAACCGCCTCTTGTTTATATCTTTACCTTTACTGCTGACCAGGACTAACTAATTAATGGCTTCTCTTACTTTCTTCATTTGACTCTCATTTTGTTGGGAAATCTCTAATTTTCCACTAAAGGTAGTTTCTCTCAGTTTCTCGTTTTGTGAGAAAACTCCTACCGCCTGTCTTTTTGTGTGTCGGCATTTGGATGCACTGAATATGGAAATTGAATTGGCAAGGACCTAATATAAATATGCAGTTGGCGACCATAGTGGGATCCACATGCATTGGCAGTTGGCACGCAGATGGACCCAGCCAAAGTATGATCGATCGAGCTTGTTTTGCTCCAACAGTGGTGGGTCTTCCCTCTTTACTTTCTTCTACTAATTAGGCATTATGAACATAATTAGAAAGTATTTATGTTGCACTTTAATTAGGACTGATATATAATCTTAAAGAGGAATGGCCTGGACGTGCAAAAAAGATTGGAAAGATGCTTGAGAGGAAACTAACATATAGAGGAAATTCTAGCTAAGAGGTCTCATCTATCTATTTTATCATTCTTTGATCATCTTGTAATCAATTCCTTAACCCTGCAAAGATTGCTTGATCCTACCTGATCCGTAATTTGGCCATAACGATATATATATATATATATATATATATATATATATATATATCACAATCATCTAATCTTTCACAGTGCCAATGGGAAACATATATATCATTCTCCATTAACCCAAATGCATGGGCCAGCTAGCCCGGATGATTTCAGTCTTTCAGATACATGAAATAGCAGATTTAAAATTATATAAAACCTGATCCCTCCTTGCCAGCTACTAAACAAAAGTACACATAATAAATCAATAGCCATGTTTAGGGAGCATTGCTTTTCATGTTCCTTTCTCTGACCATTACTTTCAATCCACCCTCCATGTGAGCAGTCAGTAGAGGAATGAAGGCGGGTCTGTCTTGACTCACTGGCCGGAGCTCAAACCGCCGAAGTATCGCTGCCACAACATACTTCATTTGAATAAAGGCCATCTCCTTCCCAAGGCAAACCCTAGGCCCTCCTTGAAACACAGGGAACTTGAATGGACTCACACTTTCATTTGACACTAGCCATCTATGTGGCTTGAATTTCATGCAATCTTCCCCCCACACACTCTCCATCCTCCCCATTCCATAGGGAAAGTATGTGACTCTATCCCCCTTTCTGATGCGGGTGCCGTCCGGGAACGTTTCGCTTCCTGTCGCATGTTTAGAGTCCCATGCCACCGGCGGATAAAGCCTCATGCTTTCACATAGGCATGCCTTCAACACCCTCATATCTTTCAAGTTGTCATAGTCTAATCGCCTGGCCTCTGGCGGAGAAGCAATCGACACTTCCTCGACCACCTTTCTTTCAATGTCGTGGTGGAAAGAGAGGAGCCAAAAGAGCCAAGTGAGGGCGGCTGAGGTTGTGTCGCGCCCAGCCATTATGAAGCTGATGGCCATGTCCCTAACCACCTCCTCATCATGGCCACCCAAAATCAACCTTGTTATAAGGTCTTTAGTTTCTATTCCTGCCCCATCTTTTAATTCTTCTTCATGTTTGAACTTCTTAGTATGAATTATCTCCATGACTGAGCTATGAACAAGCTCCACCGCCTCTCGGAGCCGCCTCTCGGACCCTATTTGCAGTGCTCGCTTGGCCTTCCACACAGCAAACACTGGTGACATCCCTCGCCTCGCACTGATCTCTGATGCCACATCGAAGGCTTGTGAAAGACCCGACACTGGAAGTGAACTGTCTAGGCAACCGGGGTCGGTTCCCAGTGAGAACTTGCATATGATATCGAATGTGAACCTTTTAAGTAAATCTTGCAAGTCCACCACTCTGCAATTCAAGCTCGCCGATTCTAGAAGTGGCAATAATCTCTCTTTCACCTCGATTTCAAGAGTGTTCACCAGGAACTCACGCAAGGATTTGGTGGTGAATTCATGGCTGGCTAATTTGCGCTGGTTGTGCCATAGGTCCCCGTCCACATTGAATATGCCCCGGCCCAATAGGTCACCTAGAATCTCAGTGAAGGGCTTCCCCTTGGGGAATTTATGGAACTTGGTCTTGAGCATGTATTCAATGTTGTCGGGATTCGCCGTGATGACAGTCCGCCGAGCTCCCAATCGTTGGACGACGATTGTGTGAGTCGGTGATTCGGCCAATAGCTCGGTGTACCAATCTAGTAGACGGTGTCGATTCCTGTAGAATGGGATCAAGCATCCAATAAAAGGGTGTGTAGGGGGGCCATGGCCGGAAAACTCGACACAATAGCGGTGTAAAACACTCATGAAATGGTTAATTAGGAAGACGAAGATGAAGAAGATGATGATGAAGAAGAAGAAGAAGGAGGAGAGTGATAGAAATGGTAGGGATGTGAGGGCAAGGTGGGAGGCATACATGGTCTTGTTAGTGTATGATAGTGTAAGGAATAGAAGATATGCGTCTGAAGAGTTTGGAATTGTATTCTCATGTCTTCATGGGTGATACAGCGTTTGCTTTATATAGAGAGAACATTGCACAGTTGTATGATGACCACTCGTATTTTTTGACATTTACTAATAAGCACATGCCTTTTGCATTTTCTACAAATGATCGCCTCTGTCGATTGGGAAAATATTGTGACCAACCAACTTGAGAGGTTATTAGAGGATGGTTTTATACAATATCATTGAATCCAATATATTTTTTCATAAAGGATGAAAATTGTCCTAGAATTAATATGTTTTGGATTGCATTCAGGGCATCAATCATGGCTGAATTGACTTGGGTTTTAAACTTGGTCAAAATTAGGTTGTTGCATCATATGCAAAGATTTTGGCTATCACGGCCATATCAACTTTTACTGCGTCTAGTCTAAAACTAAAATGTATAGGAACTCTATCCCTTAGATTTTAGATAATTAGAGCCCTCACAAAGTAGAAGATACTCACTATTGCAACTTTGTGGATTCAATTCATGTTACCAATAAAAAATAAAAACCGAAAGAAAAGAATGAGAAAATATAACTCGATATATCCTTACCACTTTCTTACTCTATATTGTAATTTCTTTATATCTAAAGACCTCAAAAGCAGCTAAAGCCTAAAAAAAATGAAGATTTGGAATTTTTCTAAACTAACACATCAATCGGTGGCAGAAGCAAAAAGATTTCAGCTTTTTGTGATTCCTCTTCCAAAATGATAGTTAACTCCTTTTTTTTCTTTATGGAAATTCTAATTCACACTCTCACACACTCTCGTCTCCCTAATCAACTGAGCAATAAATTTTTACTCATTTCAGTTAATTCACAGTAGAAATTTAACCTATGACACCATATGCTGCCTGCCGTGAAAGATAGTTGATTGATATTTTCATATTAACATAGGTAACTTCTTGCCAACACTAAAATGTCAGCTGGTAATTATTTGCATGTGGGAATAAAAATCCAAGGGGGCCCATCTATAAAACTCTGTAACAAAATCAGAAAGTGAATTTCACATGATTCTCGAGCGTAGGAGATAATATATAATAATGCTGGTTACTTGTATTTTCTTTGTAACCGATATTTTTCAGCACCAAAGCTTTATAAGTGGGGTCCAACATTTGGACGGTTGGAGATTCACCATGCGACCTTGTAACGGACGGAGACAAATTACAACACGAAAGCCTGCCGCAATTCGGGTCGGCAGTTTTCTTTTCTTCTCCACTCCTCCCATGCATTTTGCAATCCGCCCACCAAATGCTGACATGAACTCAGCTTGTGGGGTTTTAGATGGATACTAAGGAGTCCGTAATTCTCGGAGTGGAGGAGTCAAAACTCTAGTAAACACACAACCTTCAAATGTAAATATGTTAATTAGTTATTAATCATATGGTTTATCTGCTCTTATTGAAGTAAAATTTGAGAGATTTATATAATATATAAGAGAGTTTATATTGAGTAGCTCATATTCTCAATAGGTGCACCATACTTCTTCTATTTATGTATATTATAGTGAAGCAGCGCTCGAGGATCAGAACTTGATATTTTGACCGGATTTTTAATAGGTGGTCCTCGGTACGGAACAAGAGGGTCTGCATTGAAAAAATTGGCTCTCTTAAAACTTTTCCAATTAATTTATACTAAGGCTGTGAAATTGATTGTGAAGAACATGAAATAGATTTTGACAAAAAAACATAATTTAGGTCAAATATGAATAATTTATACTCATAATTTTCAATGAACTCTCCCTACATGAGTTAAAGACAAACAACATGCCTATATAATGAAATCTTTTATAAGACTTTTAAGTTTTAAGAATACCATATAAGATCATATTTAACATGTTTAGTTTTTAAAAACTATTTGTAATATACTGAATACCTTCACAAAATAATCTCCAAAATAAAAATCCCTTCATATATAAATTAATATTATGATAACTTTACAAAATTACAATTAAAAGGAAATATAACATAATTCTCACTAAAAAATCCAAAGATACTCTCACACACAAAAAATACATATATGTCTCAAAACTTTTTAAAGAAAACTGTACTGTATAAAAAATTGTAATCCAGTCTTCTCGCATTTTTACTCGTTTGTTATTCTAAATCTAGCATCTGAATTATACTCGAATGAATCTCCTATTATATTTCTCCATATGTTGAATGAGTAATTACACGTGCATGGTGCACACCTCTAGTGGGGTCCACCTGATGGTTCATCCAAGTGGACCACACACACAT
The DNA here is from genome assembly GCA_038049695.1 of Cinnamomum chago. NCBI lineage: Eukaryota > Viridiplantae > Streptophyta > Magnoliopsida > Laurales > Lauraceae > Cinnamomum > Cinnamomum chago. The sequence goes on along the minus strand of CP142453.1, from coordinate 38,689,533 downwards.
ACCCCCTTGAATTCACACGTTTTATGAGTTTGCACATATTCAAATGGACTAGACCGTTGGATTGATTATATGCTCATTCAAATAGACTGAACTTGTAGGCCACGAATGATAGCTCGTATGATTTGACCGAGCTGCTTTTTTTAGAGAGGAGGGCCCACCTAGATCTTTGAGACCCCCCAGTCCTAGCCCTGGGTGGACCCACAAGTGGGTCGCACAGTCAGGTGCACACAGACGCTTAGTGTTCCCGACGCGCACTTATCAGGTGTGTTTGTGTGTGTGTATAAAAACGACTCCTTTTCCACTCTTTTTTTTTTGTAAAAAAAAAACGAAAAAAAAAAAAGAATGGTCACAAGTTCAAAACCAACTTTTTCCCACCATTATATTGAAATCATAATAAAATGATACCTCTAAATCATTAAATCTTAGTGCCATGGATCAAAAGGTTATGATGATCTTATGGACTTAAAATATTGCATATAGGTAGGCCTCATATGGATCTTTTCATCCAATAGACTTCCATGATTATAATGTATCACAGTGGGCCCAACTATGAGGAAAAACACTTGTGTAGCGTTCTCCATAAAATGCCTCATATATATTATTTAGTGCACACCTCGCGCACGGTGCACACCCCTAGTGGGGTCCACCTGATGGTCCATCCAAGTGAACCAAACACACATACCCCACTGAGTTTTACATGTCCCCTAAGGTTGCACTTATTCGAATGGATTGGACCGTTGGATTGACTGTACACCCATTCAAATGGATTAAACTTGGGGGCCCCGGATGATAGGTTTAGGATGATTCAATAGGGCTGATTCTTTTGTAAAAACGGGGCCCCACCTAGATCTTCAAAACACCCCCTCTAGATCCCAACCCTAGGTGGGGCCACAAGTGGGCCCCACAGCAAAGCGTGCATGGACGCTCAATGTGCCCTGTGCGCACCTAATCAAGACTACATATAGAAATAAAAGGAATTTACCCGAAAAATGACCTTATGTTGCCACTAAACGAAAAGGACTCAAGTAGTTTATATGATACGAAATTGGTCTCCTGAGATCACTTTCATTTTTTTATTGAAGTTTTCATTGAGTGACGACTTCGTCGCTAGTTTAAACCTTACAAAACTCCTAAAATCCTATTTTCCCTTTCTTCCTCCCCATCGTTTCTCCCATCTTGTGATTTTGTCAACTCCTTCTACCTCAACAGTTTGCAACATGGTCTTAGAGGTTGTTTTTCAACTTGTTTTTTATTGAAGCATCATAGATTCAAGCATCATATCATGTGGAGGTATTCTTTTTGTCGTCTACCAATTGTTTGTTTTTCAAAATAACGATTCTTGTGGGTTTCTTCATCTTCTTTCAATTTCCTTCAACCTATTTCCAATATAGCATCATAAAATTATTAATATTCATGCACTACACGTGTTTTTTGCAATGAATTAACCTATTAATCAATACCTCCATTTCCCCTTATTAACTGGGCTTTTGAATGATATAATAGTAGTACTGTACATAATCCTGTTGGGGATATCAGAAGGATATGTGGTTAGAAGCTATGATTGAATCATGTCATTGCATCTTTTCCATGGTGAATGACTAGAAGAAGTAGATGATGGTGTAGTTGAGCGTACCATAAACAAAATAACTAATTTTTTTTTTGCACTCTTAGTATTGAAGGAATAAATGAATGATTGATGCCCCACAATACTACCAGACATCTCAGTTTGTGTTTAGAGATCCATTGAAATGCAACAAATGATGCCCTCGGTGATCCTTTTCTTGTCACAACCACTTTTAATTGCGTATAAGTCATGACAGAGGGCTCCTAAAAAATAAAATAAACAGTAAATGGTTTCCTTTAAACAATTTTTGGGCCAAGAGAAAAAGATACAATCAGCTTAAACTATGTAAACTGAACCATCAAAAGTTGGAATGGTGAAGTGAACTCCCTGAAGCTAAGTTTGGTGGACTCCAATGTCCAAACCTTGATGAAATTGGACTTTTAAATGGAAAATATTATTTCCCAATAAGCCTTAGATATTGATGATAACATATCCCAGTTCCTTTACAATTTGTTCAGCTTCAAACCTATAAATTCATCGACTGATTCCCATCAAAGACCCACCAATTTTCGTACTTCTGAATCACCCTTAAGGTGATAAATAAAAAAAGCAAGCATTATTAATAGGAAACCCAAAAAAAAAAAAAAAAGCAATGTAAAAAGGGGGAAAAAAAACACTAAAAAACATCATCCTTTTCTTTAAAAGAAAACCTAGTCATCTCCCCCTCGACACCACACATATCAAAGAAAACCTGGTTTCTTTGAATCATGTAGTGCACGTGCACATCATAGTGGATCTAAGGATTTTTTTTTTCAAACTAAGATCAGCGTCGACGTCGTTGCCCAACCGTTTATGAAGTCTTGCTGAAAGAATAGAATAAGCGACGACGTCGTTGCTTCGCAAAATCTTGAAACACTTGGTCCCATTGAAATGAGCGACAACGTCGTCGCTACGTAGAATCTTGAGATGCTTGGTCCCATTGAAATGAGCGACGACGTCGATGCTTGTCGAAAAAGGGCAAAGAAAGAGAAAAGTTTGGCGGGAAGACCAGTTTCGTATCATATGAAGTATGAACTACTGGAGGATTTTTCGTTTAGTAAGGTCATTTTTTGGGTAAATTCCTTTAGAAATAAACTTGTACTTTTTCTTTAAAACAAAACGATTATATACCTTAATAGGAAACGATGTTTTATGACATCCTAACAATTATTTTCTTCTTTGTCATTTTATTCCTTTCTTTTCAAAGGTAGTATCAAACGTGCAATGGCAGATCAAATCGTGGTTGTAGCTTTCCTAGCTAGCTTCTGTTTTCTGCAAGATGTCTTGGGTCCCACCTTACTTCTTTTATGTGGAAAAATCAAAAGTCCACTTATATTTTAAGTTTCATAGGACCAGCTGTTGATATATTTGATAGCAAAGTTCTTCAGCTTAATTATGGCGTTTTTGCGCATGACATTTTCATGCCATTTGTTTTTACTGTAGTTATAGAAGCTGAAGAATTAACTTCCTAATATTGTTGGCTGCAGCAAAAAATCTGATGAAGTGAAAAATATTTTTAACTTATGCGAGACTGTAGAAAGTGATTTATATATACCTCTTGATTTCAACGTGTTTTCCATGAACATTGAAGAAGATGCTTTCATGTTATAAAGAAGATCTTTTCCCCATCCAAGCAAGCTGACATATACATGTTGTCATTAGCAACAGGATATATGGACCTTGAAAAATTAAACATTTGAATATAAAATGTAGGTTTTAAGCAATGAAGGGCCCCTTCCCAATATATTGTGATGAACATGGTTCTTGGAATAATTATTGTCTCGGTAAAATGTTGTGGTATTTGCTAATTTAATTAGAGTTTTATCGAGAAAATGAATTAGATTTCAAGTAAATAAATATCAATTTCTATTAAGATTTTTCTCGATTGTTGATATTTCAAAATAATAACATGATACTTTTAGGAATGTCATATATAATATATGTTTGGTTTTTAAAAAATATTTGTAACGTATTGAATGCCTTCAGATATAAACTCATATTATGATGAATTTATGAAATAATAATTAAAATGAAATATTACATATTTTTGTCTAAAAATCCTCAAGAAACTCACACAGAAAAATAAATATATGTCTTAAACTTTTCAAAAAAAAAAAAAAAAAAAAGAAGAAGAAGAAGAAGAAGGAGACTATATATATATATATATATATATATATATATATATAAAGATACTCTAATACAATCTTCTGGCATTTTTATTCCGTTTTTTTTTTTAATTCTAGCATCTGAAATATATTCAAATGAATCTCCTAATATATTTTCCATATGCTGAATGTGTAATTATGGTTGAGATATTATAGAGAATTAAGTGATGTGGGAAATAAAATAAAATACTATATTGTAAAAATATAAAAAATAGATATTAAAACTTTTTAAAGACAAATTTAAATTTACCTAATTTTGTCAATTTTATTTGATAGTGTCGCAATATTTTCTTTTTGTCTAAATATCAGCCCATGAAAATACTAAATAAGAGAAATGATTATTTGTTGATGTCCTTAGGAGTTGCCATGGGGACCAATTAGTCTGGTCTAAGTGGATTCCGCATTTTCTTGATCCAATCAGACTAGGGGCATTTTTGTGGATTAGTAGAGGACCAATTGTTTATTTCATTCCTTGAATTGATTTGCATATAAAAGCAGATAATGGAATTGATATTTACGGTCAGTTCCTTCACATATTTATCAATCTAGCTATATGGTAAATAGGGCTTAAATTAAGTAAAAGCAAAGCCTATCAAGAGAATCGAATTGTTTACATAGGAGCTTTCAGTTCCCACACAACCTCGATCAGTGCTACCTGCCGCTGCGAGTGCATGTTAATTTGTGTAACTTCTACCTACATATTTTTTATGACACTTTTTCCTTACGTGGAATACGGTTGGCGTATTTTTAGTGGCATTCAAATTTATGACTCTAATACCATTTTAACTTTATTTATCTAATCACTCCTACAAAAAATCTCAAGGCATTAGTAGAAGCTGCATAAATACTTTTCAATACTCCTCATCCTCTTTGAATGAAGCCCACTCCTTACCTTAATAGAAAACGATTTTCATGACATTCTTCAAAAAAATTAGTTTCTTCGTCTTTTTTTTTTTTCTTTTTTTCTTTCCTTCTAAAGGTAGTATCAAACGTGAAATGATAAATCAAATCGTGGGTTGTAGCTTTCATAGCTTCCGTTTTCTGCAAGATGTCTTGGTCCACCTTCCAATGTCGATCTAACTTCTTTTCTATGGAAAAATCAGAGGTCACAGTGCCACATATTTTGAAGATTTCCCGTTCACTATAGCTTAAGCTTTTATCCCTACCTTTATTCAGAGCCAGTTGATATGATAGTAAGTACTTCTAGAGCTTACGGCTTTTGTGCATGACATTTTCATGCCATTTGTTTTCATTGTAGTTCTAGTTAGTTTTGAGAAAGATAGAAGCTGAAGAATTCATTTACCCATTGTTGGGCGCAGCAAAAGATCTGATGAAGTGAAAATACTTTTACCTTATGCCAGATTTAGAACTCTTGATTTGAACCTGTTTTCCATGAAAACTGAAGGAAATGCTTTCATGTTACAAAATGTGTAAGATCCTGGTCCCACTTATAATATTTTATTATATTTTAATTAAAAATTTTAATATTATTTTAATTAAATATATTTTAGTTATTTAAGTGGGTAGGATTAAGTGGGGCACACGTTAGATTAAATTTGTGGGCCAGGGACAGATGACCTGACCCGCAGTTTGACCCAATGACTCAAGCCCAGAGAATATCATCTTTTAATATAATTCCTAGTTTTAATAACCGCATGACTTATTCCTTCCCACTTATTTATGCAACTCCTCTCGTTACTTTTCGTCTTCTTCCTCTTTCAACTTCCCAAGCCTCTGCAAGTTTAGGATCCAGCCATCAGAATCAAGATCAGAGGATACAATCATTCTTCGTTCAATTTTCTTATCTCAGGTAACACTTTCCTCAAACCATTAGAAGTAGATCTATATTCTTGGCTTATCTCATTTTTCTTCCAATGGTAGATTTGGATAGGAGTACCTTAGATCTGTTCATCTGAGCATTTCTTTCTCATATTCTTTGTCAGATCGGTGATATAATTATTCTCGAGCGCTGTGGGAATCTCGGTTTGAGAATTGGTTAGGATCTGTGCATTTTTTTTTCAACCCCAGTAAAAGGCAAGTACCTAACCATAATTTATAAATTTAATACTTGTGTTTTTCCTTGATTTGTGTGTTGATTCATGTAGAAAACCATTTTGATGGTCTTTTTCACATGGGTATGTTATTATATTATGTTATTTTCTTTTGATGAGATTGGAGATTTGGGGATGATCTCATCGGTTTTGCTTTCGATCATTATCCACCCTGTTTGGTTTTCAAAACTCTTTTGTTTTAACCATCCAAGGTTGTAAATTATATGTTAATGGAGATAGGTTCGCTGGAGTTGGTTTCATAGCAAACCCATTGGAAGCAGTGTAGAACCATACCCGAAACGGAAGTTCTACCCGTGTTTGGACTGTGGGGCCCAGGTGGGCCACGTGATGATGAATCTTGTCCATGGATCCGAAAGAGAACCCACGGGTGACCTTAAAGGGGCTGGTCCCATATGCAGTGGATACCCCTGGCCCACCATCCATTAGGTTGATCAGAGATAGCGTGATTGAGGGAAAATAATTAGTTTTGGACATCAGGCAGTTGTGGGACCCACCGGACTAGATCTGTGATTGGCTCAAGATGTGAAGATGGGCTCCATGGCCTAAAATGTAGAGGAGAGAAAAGTGGAGTTTTTAAAATGGTTTTATTTTTTAGAATCCCACTGTAAGTATATGCACACAAACATATTTATGTATGGGGGATATTCATGTGAATGGTGAGGAACAAACTTAATGGGGCCCACTTAGGAACCCACTGATCATGGAACTTGTAGGGGATGAAAAGAATAATATTGGATGGACCCATATATTAAGTTTGAGGTCAATCCCATGCCTCTAACCCCTTCATCCGTGACCCACAAATTTAATGGATTTATATTAAACAAAAAATTCTGACCTTCTATCCAATGGTCGAATCCATTTGGATAGGTGAAAAATTGATGGATCTAATGTAGTTAAGGGGGTTTTATGTGTGTAGATAGTTCAGATGTATCATAAAGTCAACCCCACTTAGGCTTGTCAATTAATTAGCTAAAAATCACAGAGCTTTAGAAAAAAAATTGAGCACAACGGGCTGGGCTTGGACAGTTTTTTGAAAGCCCCGCTAAAATGGGACTGGGAATGGGTAGAGCAGGTCCGGCCCGTCCAAGTCCGGCTGCAAGATAATTTTATTAAATTTATATATATATATATATATATATATATATGAGGAATGTTCAAGTGCATCTATCCCTCACTATAGGGTGATGACACTTTTCCTTTTTGCACATGAAGACAAGGAAGTGTACCTCACCCTATGTACTTGAAGATTCACTTTTGTACTTGAAAATTTCCATTTATGGAAGCATCCCTCACCCTATGGTGAATGGTGAGGGATGGATGCACTTGAAACTTCCCCTATATATATATTTACCTCATGTTCCATGATGAAATATTTCGGCACTGTTGGGCACTTCTACTCTACTAGTATGCATTCAAGCAAAGTTTTCTCCTATGGGACATTCATATGTGGACATTCTGATCTGGATGTGGAGCCCATAAATAACCTGAACCCACTTGAATTTAACAGCACCCACCTTGATGACGTGGAAAACTTCCCATCCATTTATATGGCCTGGCCCAGTAGGAAGATAAAAAAGCCCACTTTCGGTGGGGCCCACCTAAAGGACATACAACTAATGTTTAGCTTATGTTTAAGATCGGGCTAAGCCCGGGCCCGGGCCTGTCCCAGCCCGAGCCCGCACGGAACGGGATTTGACGCAAGTCCATTTAATTTAGGGCCGAGCTAGATTGGACAACCCCCGGCAGGCCTGTCCAAAATTCGGAAAGGGATTGGACAACTCAAGCCTAGGCCTGGCTCGTCCAATTGACAGACCTAGAAAAGGGCCTTTGCAATCCACTTGTTTGCCACTGCAAGTAATATCTATAATTTTTTATGTTGTGCAAGACTATGACCAAATCATTTTCTTTGAGATTAGAACTCCATAAAAAATGCACACAAGATTCCTTTTTAGGATTTTATGGGAAAAATTTCATAGATCCCGACTGTTTGGTAAATTCACTTTTCTAGTGAAGTGAGGTGAACGGTCATCTCAAGATACAATAAAAGAAAAGGGATCGAATTCAAAAGTAACATTCTTTCTCTATAAAGTTGAGAAATGATTTGTAAGGAATTAGAGATTTTGAGGGCAAATTGATCCAGAATAAGGTCACATCAGCATATGGGACCCAACTCCTACCTCTCAAATTTAGGATTTGAAAAAAAAAACTACCTCATCTAAGAGTATCCTTTCATTTTTCCATCTTCATCCACACTACACACAAGTTGAAACGAGTCATATATATTCATTTCTCCCTCTTCCCAAACACTCAACAATACTGTCTCTCTCCTTTCTCTCCGTTAATAATATCCATTGCCTCTCTTTATCTGACATATTTGGCACCGTATACTACTGTCCTAATCTCTAGCACAATGTCTCTCACATAGTTGGCGCGGTTTACGGTCTCTCTCGTATCAGCAACTACAAAAAAAACTACAAAGGTATGAGATGCAATTGAAATTTGTTTTCGACCCAACTCTATAAATTAAGGTCATTTTTTTAAATTCTATATACAACAGTCAAAATACAAAGCTTTCTCTTTTACCATTATTTTATACTTTTAAGGGCGACTCCATATTTTTTTTATTCTAATGTACAGACTTCAAATCAAAGTTAGACATTGTATCCTACGGACTAGATTTTATCAAAACCACTTGCGTGTGAGAAATTATTGTATTTAAGAAAACATCGTAATTGGTGTGCCTTACCTATTTTCTATTATTTTCTTATTCAATTTCTCACATTCACTAATTATTTATTTGTCTTTTTGATTGCACATTCTTTATAATTAATTTCCCCAACGGAGAGATAGCGGCAATGACGTTGGTAAGGAAGAGCAAGAGGGAGGTGGGTATATAGAAGACATAGGTGCTATTTGATTATCAGGAAGAAGAAAAAGAAACAAACGACGATATCACGTTCAAGGCAAGTGTCAAAGAAAAAAAAAGGGAAAAAGTGGCTCAGGCCTTTTGTCGTCTATATTAAAATGGTAGGGTCTTTATAGTCCTTACAGGATCAAGGGGATTTTTCCAATAAAATCCTGTTCTTTTCTATTTGAGTAATTTAAAAATCTTCTTCTCTTTTCTATTTGAGCAATTTACTTTAACTGTTACCATTGATACTAAGAAGATTAATGGTGTTGTTAACCTAGCATGGATATGTGCATGAAGACCTCATCAAACCTGTATATATTAATAGAACATGTGGGGCAAAATTGAAGTGCCAGCATGAACTGTGCTCAAGGGCTTGTTTGTGCAGTGACAATAAAAATAGATTTTGTTAACCCTCTCATAGGAAGCACATTTTCCACATAATTACGGGAGTTTTAGTTTTTTTTCATGGAAAAGTGCTTGCACACGTTCAACTTTTTTCATCACCGAGAAGCATTTTCAATTTTCCACGGAATTGTAAGAGTCCTAATTTTTCTCATGAAAAAGTGCCGGCACACGTTCAACTTTTTTCATCGTCGAGAAGCATTTTCAATTTTTATACTTACAAAGAAAAGCGGATGCAAAAATATACCTTTTGGAGATTCTATTTTCTTTGTAAGACTTGAACTGAAGCATTGTCACTTGGGTCGTCTGGCGTCTCTAACTAGTATGGGCGTTCACAGCCCCGGACAGGATGGGCCGATGAATATTTACGCTCGGTCCGATTTTGAAGACAAAGGCACATATCCAACCCTACTTGCCATCCTTGTGAAAATCCTACTCGTAGAGTAGTAGTAGGATTGCAACAGTCCACCGACCCCCACATGGCAGAAATCCATGTAGTGCAAAAGTCCACCACATGTGCTCATATACACCACATGGAATATGCCTTTTCAATGCCATTTTTAATCATTTACCTTAAAGCATAGTTTTGATTGGGATTTGGCAGTGACTGGTTTATGCATATATTCCTCATGTTTCTAATGGGGGAATGTGGGCACAGTTCATATAGGTTCACTTCCACTTGCACGCCCATCGTTTTTGTAATTGGTCCTGAATAATTCGTCTCTTACATGTATGGATTGATGGGACATTTCATAGTTAGAGGTTTTTTTTTTTTTTTTTGACAGAAAGCCTCCTATATTAATGAAAAACCTAAAAGAACACCATATACTTTAAATTTTTACTAAAACCTCTCTCAACTTACCTTCAGACCATACAAACCGTTCCTCTCAAAATCTTTTTTCTTTTTGACCCATATACCCCTCGTTTTTATTGAAAAAAGATACAAAATGTTTTTTCTTTTGACCTATTTACCCCTATTCTTTAGTTGAAAGAGAAAAGTAGCCACATCCTTTATGACGCTCCTGCATGGTTACAAATCACGGTACGATTTTCATGCTGGCCCCACTGCAGGATGTCAAGTGATCCCTTTCTCTCTGTTTTTTTTTTATTGCCCTGCAACTATGTGGGCCCCATCAAAATAGAGTTCGTTCATGACAAGAAAAACCTCCCAAGAAGACCAGGAAAGACTGTATGTGAACACAAAAGCATTTAAAAGTCTAGGAAAAAGGGAAAATCCAACTCTCCATAGGAGGCCCACCTTTGATCACTCATCTTCGACACACCCGTGTAGTGGAGTTGAGTGATTCCAACTTCAAACCGATCAAACCCTGGTCCAACTATTGCATCCAATTATGATAGATAGGTAATGCACCTAAAAAATTGATAAACTTTTAAATAAAAAAATGGCCCACCTTTGATCCATCAATCATTTTTAACACACATAGTCCTATGACCATCTAACCTCAAAACAATATGACCCTGGTGCAACCCCTGGATTCAATTATAATAGGTATGCACCTAGAAAATGGATAAGCTTCATGGTACAAAAATAAATGCCCCGCTTTTGATCAATCCACCAGTTTCAATACACTTTGTCCAATGAATTAGGCATTGATTCCAAATTAAGATTGATCCGACCTTGGTCCAACCATTGGATTCAATTATGACAGGTAATGCACATAAATAATTTATACACTCTTAGATAAAAATGGGCCATCTTTGATCAATCTACCATTTTCGCCATATTAGTCCTATTGCATTGGCAATCATTCCAACCTAAAAGTAATCAAAACCCTGTCCAACCATTGGATACATTTATGACACGTAATGCACCTAAAACATGGATAAAGTTTTGGGTACAAAAATGAATGGCTCACTTTGATCAATTCGCCATTTTCAACACTCAGTCCAACAAATTAGCAGTAATTCTAACCAAATATTGATCTGACCTTGCCCCAACCTTTCAATTCAATTGGGAGAAGTAAAGCACCTAAATACTTGATAAATCTTTAGGTGAAAAATAAATGGCCACCTTTGATCAATCTACATTTTCAACACAATTAGTGAATAAATTCTGACCTAAAATCAATCTGAACCTCGACCAACCCATGGATTCAACTATGACACTTAACCCCAAGGGGTATCTTAGTTGGCCTAGGACCACGATTTGCTCCCGGAGGTTATGGGTTCGAAACTCCGCTACCACACTAGGGCTACAGGGGATTTATCCGGCTTCCCTCTGGGCCCTGAGGGATTAGTCCAGCCCAAAGGGTTGGAAACCCTCCGTTAGCAAAAAAAAAAACTATCACACGTTATGTACCTAGGAAAATTAATTAACTTTTAGGTTTAAAATAATTGGCCCACCTATGGCCAACTCACCATCTTCAATACATTTTAGTTTAAGAAGTTAGCAACCCTCCCAATTTTAAACTCATTTGACCATTGGATTCAGTTATGACAGTAATGCACCTAAATAGTTGATAAAATTTCAGGTGCAAAAATGAATGGCATAGAAAATCCTATGCGTTATGCGTATGGTATCCGGGTCATTTGCACTCATATGTGGCGTAAAAGGTCCGAGCTGGCGGGTAAGAGGTCATTGTCAATGATATAAAGGGCAAATATGACTTTTTATCTTTTAACTAATGGAAAAGGGGTAAAACCGTCAAGGAAGGGAAAAAAGGAGAGGGTAAACGGTAGTAGCAATTATTGGAATGTTGGAATGTTGACTGTTGGTCAATGGTTGTTTTAGTAAAAAAAGTAAAATGTAGGGGCTTTTATGAGGTTGTGCAAACATATAGGGCCCTTTTTGTAAAAACCTCTGATAGTTACTACACAAGGCCAAAAGTCAGATGGGCCTTTTGACTTATTTGTGTGATGGCTCATCAGTGTGGGGCCCACCGAGTGCATGGGAAAGATCACACCATGATTTGGATGGAGCCATTAAACATCAATCATTTTCACAATTGGAATTTTTATTACGCAAATATAGGTATAGGTGGAAATTGGCAGCTGCAACCATGTAACTCAATTCTATGGAAGAAGATGAAGAGATTCTCAAAACTTTTGAAATCTTTTTGGATATTCAGAAATGGATGCCAGAGCCATTGGAAATTATGTTGAAGCTAAAATAGAAACTGAGTAGGTTCTGTTTGTTTGCATTAGGATTTGGAGTTTTTTTTTCCCTTCAAGCTGTGAATTTTGAGAATATAAGGGGTCGTTTGTTTTGCACCATTTACTTGTGAAAATGTTACATGGGCATAACATTTACGCATCTCATGTTTATTTGAGTTATTTTACGCATCTAATGTTTATTTGAGTCATTTTACGCATCATATTTGTGGCAAAAAGCCTAGTTTTTGGATGGCATGAAAGTTAGATTTATTTTTATTTTTTTGTAGCGTAAAAGCTGATGTTAGGGTTTATGACATGAGAGCCAAAATTTGTTTGTGGCGTAAAAGCTAAAATTTGGTTTTTATGCGAGAAAGCCAGATTTTTTTCTTTTATGGCAGGGAAGACGGATTTTTTTTTTTTTTGGTTTTGGCATGGAAGCCAGAGATTTTTTTTTTTTTTTTTTTTTTTTGTGAAAGCCAAGAATTTGGTTTATGGCGTGAAAGCTGGATTTTTTGGAGTAAAAGCCGAATTTTTGGTGGCGTGAAAACCGAAAATTTGATTTTTTGGTGTAAAAGGCAAATTTTGCCAAAAAAATTTTTTGGGCATAAAAGCAAGAAATTTTATTGTTTTTAATTTAAAAAAAATGCAAGGATCGACTAAGAGTCGCCTCCTTGCTAAATGGTCTTGCAAGTATTGATGAAATGTCGCTTTCTTGCCCATTTGGTTGTGAGTATCGATGGAATATCGTTTCCTCACGAATTTTGGGTGCAAGTATCGACCTAGCTTTGCTTGCTTCCGTGTTTAAATCTTGGTTTGCGGGTATCAACTAAATGTCATTTCCCCATGAACTTGGGTGCCAGTATCGACTAAGTGTCGCTTCCTTGCGTGTTAAGATTTTGTCTTTTGGATATCGACTAAGCGTCGCTTTCTCACGATTTTGAAAATTGAGATTTGGTTTTTGCAATTTTGGGTTTTTGAAAATTTGAGTTGCAAATATCAATTGAAATGTTACAACTTTGCGAATTTTGAAATTTTGGTTTGCGAGTCTTGAATGTGTCTTTCTCGCGGTTTTGTAATTTGTTTTATTTTTTTGCTCTTTGGAACTTTGGGTTTTTTACTTTCTTTCTTCAAATTTTGAGTTGCGGATATCTACTAAAATGTTGTGTCTCAGCGAATTTTGAAATTTCGATTTTCGAGTATCGACGGACTGTCGCCTCCTCGCGATTTTGAAATTTGATTTTTTAAACTTTTAGGTTTTTTCCTTTTTTTTTTTAATTTTGAGTTGCGGATATTAACTGAAATGTTGCATCTCCGTGGATATTGAAATTTCGATTTTCGAGTATCGACGGACTATTGCTTCCTAGCGATTTCGAAATTTGATTTTTTAAAATTTTAGGTTTTTTTCTTCTTCTTTTTTTTAATTTTGAGTTACGGATATTAACTGAAATGTTGCGTCTCCGCGAATATTGAAATTTCGGTTTGCGAGTATCGACGGACTATCGCTTCCTCGCGACTTTTGAAATTTGGAAGTATCGAATGTGAATCGCATCCTTTCGATTTTTGAATTTTGCAAGTATTGACTGAGCGTCGCTTCCTCGTGGATTTTGAAAACCTTTTTTTTTTTAAGGTATATGGTCGTGAATTTTTTGACTTAAATCCATTTCGGTGGTAAAAATTGGGATTTGTTTTTGCAAATTTCGGGTGGATTTGAATTTGGGTGGAAGTCCCTAAATCCTTAATTCTATTTCAAACTATGAGTTTTGGGTTCAATGGTTGAAAATTTTTGTCCAGTTGGGATAATGTTCCTAAACTTGGGTTTTTGAAATGATTATTTTTGAAACTTTGAACAATGAAAGTAAGCATTGTTTTGGAAGGATGACATAACTTAGGTAATTTTGTAAAATGAGTTTTTACAAATCCTTGAAAATCCTTGATTTTCTTTTTGTTTGAAAACTTCGACATAAAGATGGAAATTCTAAGAGAGATGGGTTTGACAAGCAAAAACCTGGAAATAGGCTTTGGCCATGCAGACATTGTTCTAATCCACTGAAGGAAGTCTTCAAGGTTAGTACCGCTTCATGAACTTGTCGTTGATGGGCAGCATACATCTATCACCTTCCATGTTCAGAAGACCATATGCGCCATTGGGGATAGCCTTTTTAATGACGTAGGGTCCCTCCCATTTTGGGTCAAATTTTCCTTTGGATTTGTTGGTGAAAACCATTGATCTTTTTACAGCAAGTAGTAAGTTTGTAGGTGTGTTGCCTGACCTTCTTGTCAAAAGATCTTGTCATGCGTGCCTGGTAAAGCTTAATGTCGAGCTTCTAGTCGCCTTTCATCGAAATTGTCTAGTTTTTGGAGTCTCAATCCCACATTTCTGTTTTGATTCATGTCATTTTGAAAAGCCACTATGAGGGAATGAATTTGTACTTCCAAGGGTACCACAACTTCGCATCCAGACTCAGGAGAATGGTGTACTTTGAGTTGGTCATCAAATGGTGGTCCGATAGGCCCATAAAGATTCAGGTAGCTTGTTGTTATACAATCTCTTTTGTAACTAGAGACCATTTTCTTTAGAATTTTGCAGATTTTCTTGTTAAAGGGTTCTGCTAATCCGTACGGAGCCGAATGAGAACTTTGAATTTTGTATTTGTCCTAGAACCAGTAGAATCGGTGATTCCGGAATTGAGGTCCATTATCATGGATGAATCTTTTAGGTATGCCAAAACAACAAATGATGTTGGTGCCCAAGAACTGAATGATTGATGAGGTATTCATTTCACTGAGCACAAATGCTTTTGACAACTTGGAGAAATAATCCGTAACGGCGAAGATGAAGCGATGACCTTTGCTTGACGGGAGAGAGATAGGGCCTATGATGTCCATTCCCCAGGCTTCGAAAGGCATTGACATTGTTGTTGGATGTAACCATTCTGGAGGTAGGTGAACATATTCTCCATGAACTTGGCATTGCTGGCAACGTTTGGCAAATTGCATGCGTCGGTTACCATGGTAGGCCAATAATAACCCAACCTTTTTATCTAATCGTAGACTTTAGGACTAGAGCTCCACAAAGACCAGCATGGACTTCTTTGAGTGTCTCATCGGCCTCCTGTTGTGACAAGCAATGTAGAAGTACTCTATTGAAGGATTTTCTGTGAATGATTTTTAAGGAACATCCAAATGAAAATTTGGGGCTCGTCTTTGAATACTGACCCATTTTTTTGGATCTTTAGGTAGGATTCCGAACACGATGTAACTAATGAACGGATCCCTCCAGTCACTGATTGGAGTTTTAAGGATGGAGATTCGACTTCCAACCACCTGGTGGTATTCAACAACTGCTTGGTGCGTGTTAAAAGGAGGAATGATCCTTCTTCGACACACTGTAATTTGCATGTTTTCTCCTTCTTGGACTGTGATTGATGCAGCAAGTCCAGTTAGGGCATTTGCCCGAATATTTTCACCTCTGAGGATGTGGGTGATGCCGTAACTTTTTCCTAACTTTTATGTGGCTAGATTATCACCAACTAAAATATAGTATGTATATGTGGTTTGGCCATTTCTTTCATTACCTGCCCAACCCTCTTCATGTGAACATGTTTGGTATATAGAATCCCTTATGTTATCGAAGCATGGATTGGGTAACGAAGCATGGATTAGGTAACAACTCTTACTGCATAGTATCTGTTTTGTCAAGTGATTGAGAACTACACAAAGTCCTTTTTTGTTATCTGCATATTGGTTGGCATTATTTTTATTATTATTGAGTTGGATTTTCTTCCTTCACAATTTCTTGTATTTGTTTTTCTTTATTATTATTATATGCAAAAGGGCTCATTTTCTTGATAATTTCCAAAGTTATTTATATTATTGCTTGTCAAGGGCTTGGTGGAGATCGGAATTTACATGAATTTTTTGTTATTCGTTTTAATGTTCAATTTAAATGCCCAATGAAAAAACTTATAGCCAATGTATGAAAAAAAGAAGAAGAGTGCTATAGCTTAATGGGTTGATCTTACTAATTTTTTTTTCTTCTTGCTTTTATTTTTCTAGCATATAAAAGGCATATGTTTTGGATGGCATCTTAGCTAGGGTGCAATTGTTGTGGGCCTATTCCACCAAGCAGTTTGGTGGTAGTCATCGGATGTGATCTTAACCATGTGATAAACTTGAACATAGATCTTATGTCGTTCTATATTTAAAATCTTTCATTTTAATAAATATATGTCGTTTACAAACACATCAATACACAAGTAATTTGAGATCTCCTTCCACTCAATTCATATCGATCCTTGGGTTTTGACATTCATGGCTGAGAGCATGGATTAAAAAATCGACACTGCGCTAAATGAGTCGGGTCCTATGGGACTCGGACTTGAATTTTGGGACTCGGCCAACTATTTTTATTTTAAATTAGGACATGGCCTAACTCGGTTGAGTCCCATGCAACTGTCCTGAGTTGACTCGGACCCGGCCCTGATTGAGTTGTGTCTCTGAGTCCGAGTTTTCTTCCTTAGCTGAGAGGCACATCACTAGTGATTTTGAGGACTAGTGACATGACCCAAGCCCGAGATTATAATTAATCCGAGATAACCCCGAGTCGCGTCGCATACTTACTCCCGTGAATCTCAACGCATAAAAATTCACAAGGGATACCAAAAATACATTATGCGGAAATAACAAATATACATTGCTTGAGTAAAACACAAAATCATTTACGCTGTGTACAAACTAATCACTTGCATATTTACATACAATGCAAGGATTAAAAGTGTAAAGTTCCATTCTATTTACAATAAAGTTTTCTCTTTCAAACTCTAATTTGTTTCCTATCATTTCCATTCAACTAATCCTCCTGGAGGAACTGTATTGGACGTCTCTGGTGGCGCTGTAGCCTCAGAAGGACCGGTATGGGCAGCTGTGCCTGTAATGTCATCAATAACAATATGAATTTGACAATTCAGCAATGTATAAACAATCTTATGATTAAACATGTTAATTACACATTTAATTCATCTAACTCATGGTTAGACAATACAATTCTCATTCACAATCAATAGGAGTCTTTTATTTGGCAAACTACAATAGCATTTTAGTTTCAATTCATATTCCATCTTCCACACGGAAGGATTCATATCTTGTGGGACTTATCAGAGTCCGGGCCAGGGACAACTGATATCACCACGGAGTTCCGGAGTACCCCAAATACTCTGTTGCAGCAGATACAGCTTCAATGAGCTTACAGAAATCACCATGTAGTGCCAGACTCAACAGTAACAATATAACAATTCCGTTCCATTACAATTAACAGATTCCATTTAATTTCGATTTACAATTTAACTTGGACACAAATCAATGTTCCATTATCTAATACCAACCATTAGGATGTAATCATCAGTTATTTAATGTATATGTTATTTTTTGATGACATCACAGTTTATGTGAATTTTGTACATTAAGATTCCTTAATCAACATCAATGGTGATAAAACAACACTATTAGCCTTGAGATGAGTCTTGAGATGATCAATAGGCTTTGTCTTTTAAATTCAGAAAGACATTCTGCATTTATAATAATAACTCCGTACAAATTTAACAACGTATTATCAATTAGTTGTGGAAGCTAATCGTACCATTGAGTTATAATTATTACTTTGGTTAACCTTTTTGGTTAACATACACTTTTCTTTGGATCAAATCCAAAGATAATATTTTATAGAATAGTAATAAAGTCCTTATTCACTAACCGTACTAGAATTAGTTGTTAAACTAATTTTCATAGGCCATTTATGATCCTAAACCAAAATCTAACTCAAAAGAGGACCAATTTTCACTGGATGGTTCGATCAATCGGCCTGAATTTTGTCATAGTTAAGTGACAGTCCGATCGATCGGACCTGTAACGAATTCAGTTGCAGAACCCTGAAACTGACCTTTTTCTTTCCCTCTTTCTCTACATTCACTTCATAACCTGCATAGTCAAAATGGAACCTCCTGTTCCCCCATCAATAAACATCTCCATACAACAAAATCAAAATTTCAACAAAACTTAATAACAACCACATTCATGAGCATATACACATAAATTTTTGTTTATACTTGCCTTAGAAATGAATCTAACACAAAACCCCTTTGTTCCAAGCTCTAATTGATTCAAATCACCAACTTCCAAACCCTTTGCTAACCTAATACCATAAAACAATCCAAAAACAGATTTTCTACATAAGTTGTTGAACAAACAACAACCTCAACACCTAAATATTTAGAAATCATACAAAAGGGTTTGATATACTTACTTGTTGTTACTACTCAAAGAAACCACAAACTCTAACCTCCAAAGAACCAACCAAGTTGATGAAGAAGGTGACAACACTAGTTCCTCTTTGAGAATCTCTTTCCAAAACCTCTTTTGAAACATTCAATAGAGATCCAAACACTCAATAGAGAAGAAACGAAGGAGAAACCATAACAGCAACATGAGTTTAAGTCTCTTGAAGTCTATGGAATGGGAACCTCCTTATGACATGTAGCTAGGGTCATTTGACACTTAACACATGCATTTTTGCACATGACCCCTATATATTATGCATATTTCCAAATCGAGTCAATTCAAGACTCATTTGACTCACATTAAGTCAAACGAAAATGTGTGTATTATAAAAATCGTTGTACTCATTGAGATACACACGATGGTATCAAATTTCATCGTATTTGACGAAATACACATAAACTCATATTTACGGAAAAGTCCTTAATTCCAATAATTTGGGTCTAAAAATCAACTCCATTAAGTAACCTCTTCCAAACTTGTTCATTATGTTTAATTCATCTATTCAAGACTAATTTGACCCACTTAGTCGTTAATCACTATTAAGTTGATTAATCATGCTTAATATGTATTAATCTTGATTAATTAAAGTTAATCTTGATTAACTCGGGTTGGAGTGTAACAACTGGCATCCTTTATTTTATATAGATTTGAACTTGATAAGCTTTATTTTATTTCAGCTGGACTTGTTTAGTTTTATATAGAAATGTTTTTACTTGTGAACTTGATAAGTTTTCCTTAACTTGTGAACAACAATAATGTTTACTATTTATTTCAAATAAAATGCACGGAATGATTCTTATGTCATGAATTTAACTTATGTTAGTTTATGATGCTCATCAGGCATGGTCTGGATTTTGAATGGGCCATGGTTTTGGGACATGACAAAGGTGAGTGGAGATCTTGAAGTAATTGTCTTTGTGGTATTTATCATTTTCTACAGCCCCCGTAAGTGTATAGATCTATCAGATTCATATTGGAATCCATATTTTAATGTATTGTTTATGAAATATGTGTTATGGAATACCCATATGAAGACTAGGGCCCTGTTTGGCATTGTTTCAGTATTGTTCTTGATTTTGTGCTGAGACTAGGTTGTACCGAGACCATGTTGTGCCAAAACTGATCTGTTGTGAACTTGCTTGGCAACGTGCTCTTAAATTCTTCTATTGAGAATATGCTGTGCGGAACTTGTTTGGTAACGACATAATATTTTTTTTCTAATAAATTAAATCAAAACTTCATATTTTTCAACAATGTTGAATTTAAATCAATTATGAATATTCATGAATTCATCTTAAACATTAAAAAATGGTAGGGCCCACTCTACAAGGACTATAGCGTGAACCAACCTATTTAGGAATTAGAATCTGGGCCCACCTATATAAATTACAATCTACATAAGAATCATTGTTTATGGGAACCACCTTTAGATTCACAATGTTTACCCACCTTTAATAACTAGAATATGGGGCCCACCTTGATAGGATTTACAATGTGGGCCCACCTTTAAAGGATTTACAATGTAGACCCACAAATTATTATTGGGAACATGTGACGCACATTTAGGAATTCCAAAGTGGGGGCACATTTTGTGATTGTGAACATGGGTTGTCCTTTAGGAATTATAATAACTAAGGGTCATTTTAGACTAATACATATGATGTAGAACCCAATAACCCACCCACCATTTGACAAATCTTGAAGATTTTATGAGGTCATTTTTTTTCCAAAGCAATTGCAAGTTAATTTACACAATTCATCTCTATTCTTTTTATCTAAAACGCCTAACTAAATTAAGTAACCCCTTAGCAAATAATTAAATCTAGAACTCAAAGTATTAATATGTAAATAAGCTCTAAAATAAAAAATAAGAGCTTAATCTTTCAATTTTCAAATGGCCACTAAAACTGATCTAATTAAGAATATACATTTATAGCATATAACAAATTTGCAAGAGAAAATAATTAACTTATTTATTAAAATTAATACAAGCCATTCTTCTAATGCACCATGATATGTAATTTCATCTCGTTTGCGTGCCATCTCCTGCCTGCCTTGTGTCGTTTCTAATTGTAAAGGTGCAGGTAGACCATTATCTTCATTATTCTCACCAGAGTTATTTTCAACTATAAACCCTTCATTTTGAAAGCGAATAAAATCACTATCACTTCGCATTTCCATTTTTATGAAGCTGTGGAGGGTGCATATGCAGCAATCACAATTTGCCTCTTTCTTTGTAAAGAATATGTGGCAAGAGCTTAAGGATAGGAAACTTTGCATTCAAAATGCCAAAGCAACGCTCAATCATGTGTCTTGAAATAATGGATTCAAATAGTAACATATGTCATGAAAGAGTATGAGAAGCAGGGATGTGATTCAAATGGATCTACCATCAGTCCAGCACATTGCCATCCTTACTCTGAATTCTGAATTCTGAATTATGTGAAACTATCCAAGAAATGATAGAGGAAAAAGGATTTGCCTTTTTTGATTTTCTGTCTGATTTTATCTTCTGTATTTGTAACATTTACTTCATTAAGACAATGGAATAGTATAAGACTATACTAAATGAATAAGTAAAAATTGGATTTATATATGTCTTGTGCTTTGTTTACATACTTCAATAGTTTAGAATTTGGCCTTTGTGCTGTAAGCATTACTGCAGTTGAACAGTATATAAATTGTTCCATTATATATACGGATTAGAGATCCTTCTAGGTTATAATCTATGATACCCGGATACTTCAAATTACCTGTGGTATCCGTACCGATACGGTCCGATACGGATACCGGTATGGGATACGGCTTGGATACGGGGGGCCAATTTCAGGATACAGCTTGCATTATTTTTCGCCCAATATTTTGGCAGATTTTCCATTTCAGCCAATTTCTGTCTCTCTTAGTTTGATCAAAAGGAAAACAAAAAAGAAGAAGAGGAGGAGGAGGAGGAGAGGAGGAGACCCACCTGCTTCGACTGCTACGACCTTCATGTGCCAGGTATTCCTCATCTTCTTCTTCCTCCGTTCTTTTTTCTTTCTTTCTTTCCTTTTTCTTCCTCTTTTTATTTTTTTTTATTTTTTATTTCTCTCATTCGTTTGTGCCCTAGAGATGCCAACGAAAGTGCAGAAAATAATCCATTGCTCTTATGTTTCTTTCATTTTTTAATGTTGGGCTACTGGGCCCATCAGCCACTCAGCCCATTTTTCTTTTCTTCTCTTTTTAATGTTGTGCTACTGATCAATCAGCCACTCAGCCCACTTTTCTATTTTTTCTCTTTTTCTATGCTGAGATATTGTATTGTGAGGCCCACCTCATTTAAAATTTAAAACAAACAGTGGGCCTTATAATATTTGAGCTTTAAATTGAGATAAAATAGGCATTCCACCTAAAATAAATCCCTAACCAAATATTTATATTTATATATTTCTAGGAATGCCGTACCCGTATCCGTATCCTAAGATTTTGAAGTTGATGTATCAGACGCTCGTTCCCGTGTCCCGTATCCGTACCCGTGTCCGTATCCGGGCATCATAGGTTATAATTCGGTGCACGTCAACTTGTCATTTGTTACTAAATGGAACTCCTAATGTCAAAACATGCAATAAAAATGAGTTGATACTCTTTTAAGGATATATTCTTGTAAAAGTATACTGGACATTATATATACGGATTAGAGATTTTACTACTACAAGGTCTGTTATTTAAGCAAGCATCATCACACCTATTTTTCATACTGTTGGGTCTTTTTTCTCCTAGGTGCTCTTGTAGATGAAACCATGAAATTCTGCATTGATTATAAAGGTTCATAAATGGTTTAAATCAGAATTCAAACAGAAATATTAAATTCCAAATGAAAATGAAAGTATTTGGTTAACAGGGTGTATAACCACAATTGCAGTTAGTAGTGAATAATGGACAAGGGAATCACATTCTCAATACCATTACTCAATCCCTGTTGGCTGCTATGGTATTCTAGTTTCATTTCATGCAACAATGATTTTGATATTACATATTATGCTAGACAATGAAGTTACATTGTCATATATTTCATCATGTCCCAACTATATATGCACTTCCATGTGGGTAATATTTGTGAACTCATAAGCAAGCACAAGTGAGAAGAGATGGTTCGGTGTGTGGACTGTCGTTTTGTGAGTGTGTGGTGATGATCTTAAGTAGAGTTTGGTGGTATGGATTTGAAATGGGGTGCATTTTCCTTTTTGGTTTTTCTCCAAATATAAACCCAGAGCAATATATGTTCATGTGAGCATGTGCCCTGGTTGGATGATAGGGATGGTTTAAATACTGATAATAGAACAGTTACCAAACAATCAAATGATAAAAAAACAACAACCGCAGAGAAATCATTAAATAAATTAGTCAACCATCAAAAGGTATTTATTACTCAACCATCAAAAGATATAAAGAAACATCCAATATGACTCAAATCATAAAAGATTAAAATGAAAAATAAAAACATGGTATTTGTGTGGTTTGGGCAATAGATAGAAGGCAAAGGGTCGTGCAATCCATTAAGGGGAGGGAGAGTGAGAGTGAGAGTGAGAGGAGAAAGAAAAAGATGAAGAGAAGAAAAGATAGGAAAAAAAAACGAAGAAGGGAATATGAACAATAAAAAAAAACAGAGGAGAGAGGGATAATATGCAGTGATTGGGTGGGGAGAGGAGATAGGAAATAAGATTGGGGAAAAGCAAGAAAAGTAAAAAAGAGACAAAGGAGGAGGAGGAGGAGGTGGTAGGTGTACGTGAGAAATAGATATAGAGGGGAGGGGGTAAGGGGGAGAGAGGGATTCGGTGTGGTGGCTGGGTGGGGGATAGGAAAGAGGAGAAAAGTAAAGGAAAGCAAAAGAAAGAGGAGGAACTGGGTTGTTGAATATAATGGCAATGAGAGAGGGAGAAGGATGGAGAGTTGCAGGCCTTAAGAGTATCAATGAGAAAGAAGACAAAGAGCAAAAAAAAACTTACGGGAGAGGTTTGCAGGCCTTGAAATGAAGATGGAATGAGCTGATGAGGGAAGAGACGGAAGTCTCTTCTATCGACTCGAACACGCAGGAAATCCTTGAAGATCGATTCGTTCCAGTGGGACAAAAAGTTTTTTTCATTTTTGCGAACTTACTCCCGCCAGTCTAATTTTAGGAATGTGCCAGCCATAACATCTGCAAGGAATGTCATATTATAGTTACCAAACGTGTTTTCTCGAATTTATTCGATGGGAAGAAAAATACACCCCATTGGCACGATGCCAAATAGGGCCTAGATCTCTATAGGAGAACCTAAAATTTTGGTTTTATGGGTTCCTTGAACGCTAAATGTTGGTTTTTTAATCGAACAAAACCCATATCAAGGTTATTATTGTAAACAAAACCATAGGAATGGTTTTGCCCCACTTGGCCGAACCTAAATCTGTGTGTAGGTTGGCCAAATGCATTACTGTGTCACTGTATCATATAATTTGCATTACTATAGCTGCTGCATGCGGCATTGCTTATGATATCTGAATTACTGCATTGTCTGCTGGTATAACTATTGTGGCTGCATTTGTTGACTTCTGCATAGTGAGATGGATGAGGTATCGAAGGTATTAAACTTCATTTGAAATGGTCATGTGGATCACCAAAAGATGAGGACCACCGCAGCCCTTTTGTTGACTTTGGAATCTAATTTGATGTTAATTTATTCATTAGTGTATTTCTATATGCAAGAGATGGTGAAGCACATTTAATGCATATTTTTGACGTGGATATGTCAATTAATGCACTTATGCTTTTGATGTGATGTGCTAATGCCATGGATGGAGATGGATAAAGTTTCCCACGTAACACGTAGACTACGGGGCTGCAGGGAGGACTATATTTGAGATACCAGTATGAGTGTAATAACATTGCATGGGAATTTGCGTGGGCTGCATTGAAATTTGCTTGCGATTGCATTTATTAGGATTGTATGTCGACAAATTTTGATAATAGTTGCTGCATGAGCTTCCGAAATTGATGATCAACATTATGGATTGTTTAGAATTCGTCTGTTGCCACAGGCATTGTTGCATTAGAATCGTATTTATTGTTGACGGAACCATTAGAAGACGCTTCGTGAATAAATCCGCCATATTTCTTGATAATAGGATCTTTGAGAAATTGGATTTCATTTTTCATTCACTGTATTTCTTGAAGAAGATCCATATGTTGTTGAGTATTGATCGAGGCAGCTGGAGATGAGGAGGATTCGCCATGGACGGCATCTTTGAAACTTTTTTGTAAAATTGTATTAAAAGCTACTTGCCTTTTGGATGTAGGATTTGTGGTATGGGGTTGAATAATGAGAGAAGCTTGAGAGGAGGAATGATGGGATTTATTGAGAGACTGTGAGATATCAAATTTATCCCACCATTTTATGTAAGAAATACAGATAAGGCATGATAGCTTTAGAGTTTGGGATTTACCATATTCCCATTGGAGAACCCATGGGATAGTGGATGAGGAGATAAATTTAAAGAAAGAATATGAAGGATCAGGGATTTCAAAACTGGTATGAGATTCAAAAGATTGAGAATGGCTTAATAGGGCTTCAGGGAGTATGCAAGATTGTGGTCCAAAACGGATCCACCAATTATGCCAGAACCAATATGGAATATTTTGATGAAAAGCTAATATACCGTGAATGAGATTCTTTTGAATTTTGATACAACAGAGTGTATTCCCAAGCATTCATATAATCCCAATAATCATAGGGGCAAGAACTTCCATTGGGATTATGAGAATGATTATGATTGCAACCAGCATTGTCAATGCTAATCCAATAATGGTTGATAGTCTAATTCATTGATTTTCTTTTTTGAATCTTTATCAAAATAATTATTTACAAAATGTCCTTTTTTTGCCACATTTATAACATGTATTATCGGATTTATTAGTTTTATGTTTTGAAGAAGAGCTTGATTTTCTTTTCTTAGAATCACTTCTTTCAGGTTTTGTTTCTTATGATATTTTTATGGGATTTTTATGGTTTTTCATTATTAAAATATCTTTTCTTTTTAGGGCGATAATAGGCTTTATGAGTTCTATTAGATGGATTTTGTAGGAGTTCATAGCCAAATTAATAGAAAAAAATGCCCTAGTTATTGTTTACCAATTTTCTTTTGTTTTTGTAAATTGGCTTTGATTTTCATATCATTGCATATTGACATACCAACACGAGAAATTTCTTGAATTAAATCACCATATGTATAGTTGGCATAATTTAATCTTCCATTATTTTGTTCTCTTAGAATGTTTTTTTACTTTTTCTGCAAAATGAGTTGGAAGGCCAGAAATAAAATTTTCTTTCTGGAAATCTTCATCAGAATTGAATAATTGAAAGGCAAGAGAGAGAAAAACACCTTTATACCATCTGAAATAAGATAAAGTTCTACAACGTAGATTAATTAATTGTTCTTTGTATTTTTCTACTTGATCACTAACATTACCAGAAAAATTAATAAGAATGTTATGAATTAATGTTCCAACTGCATTAGAAATTGGTTGACCATTGGCATTAAGAAGAGGTTTGCCTTCTTCATTTACTTTGACTGAATTTAGTATACTAGATCTCTGGATTGGCGTAAGGTAATATTCCCATCAGCCATGAAGTTGACCAGAAAATCCAATAATGATTGAGTTTATTATTTCAACTTGTGTATTGCCATAGATCATTCATGCATTAGTATAAAGAACCGTGTTTCTCAAAATATTAAAAATTCCATATTCGGTAAGTCCATCAATATTGTTCCATTCCACTAATGAACTACCATCAAATTTGCAATTTGCTATATCAGGGATTTCTTCAAATTGTAGATTCATTGGAGAGGGTCTACTATAATAATTCTTTGTTTTTTACGTATAAGTTTTGGGAGAGAATATTTTATTGATTTGAGGAATATGAGTGAGAGATTGATTGTCAGATTCGTCATTAAATTCATCTGTATTAGAGTCGGAGGAATTAAGAATATTGGCCATTATAAAACCATATTTATTGATTTTCCTTTATTAAGTGGATCTGTTCTTAGGGAGATTTCATTTTTAAAATCAACAGGGAGTTTTAGAGGTTTTTTTTTTTATCTAATGTTAATTTTGAGATGAAGTCGGAACATAGTGCTAGAACTTATCTTGTTATTTTAAATTGAGCTGATGAACTTGATTCCTGTTGGGACATAATATTTTCAATTCTTTGTGTCTATGAACCAATAGTTTGTAAATAGAGATTTGTGAAATTATTTTGTTTTACTGTGTGGGATAGATGTTTTACAGTGAGCCTTTTTTAGGTTGGATTTAGTGGAACATTTTTAAATGGATTAGCATTTATGTCTTTATGCTTTATTGTAGTGAAAGGAGGGTGTAAGATTCAATTTTACCCTTATCTGTTTTCCATGTTTGTGTAGATTTATTAATTGTCATCATAATGGTTCCTTTTTATTTATTTTTGACGAAAGCCATTCAAAGAAATGAATATTTCTTTTTTCTTGATGCATTTGTTCATACCATAATTCTTTTACTCAAAGATCTTTCAAATTTAGAGAATTTTGTAAATTTTTTTTTGTCTTTGGATGCTTTAATAGATCTTGTTGAATGTATTGTTTATCTATTATGAAATCACTTACTTCTTCATTAGTTTCATGAATTAAAGAGATTGTATTTATAGGGGCATCAGATAATTTGATTGATTGCATATCTTCATTGTTTGTTTCTGAATAAACAGGGAAGGCTATGCCTAATGGATCAAATAAAGGGAGATTTCGGGATTAATGTATTATGAAGTAGAAGTAGATGATCAATAAGATCCAACTTCCGAAGGGACTGATCTTTTTGTGGAAGAAAAGTATGATCTTGGTGTATTAGCAAAATTTATTGTTACTTTCCCATCTGGATGTTCTGTAATTGTCTCAACATCTTCTTGAATTTGAGGGGTTTTTGGTTGAGCATCTTCGAGCTCCCACCAAGCTATGGATTTAGGTGTGGTAACTTTATTTTTGAAATTTGTAAGGAATAAAGTGGTTACTCCTTTGATTTGTGATGAATAGGCAATTTCAGGGACAATTGTATTCATTATTTTATAATAGATTCTATATACGATTGCAACATTTTGTGATTGAGGCTTCATATTGAACGCTTTTGTGTGAATGCCTAGAGTGATGGCTTCATAGGCACCTGGATCATGAAGTGATACTGTGAAATTGGGAAAGCAATTGAAAAAGGCAGGGCCGTCATGAAGACGGGCTTCTACCATCCTTGAGGGAATCTCTGAATGATTCATGTCTTTTATCTCGAACATAAGTGAGACAAGATGTATTCAAACTAACTCTGGTTAATGGATTTATTGCGACTTGAATAAGTCCTATATGCATGTATTTATATTTTGATTTATGCATGTCAATTCTTTCCAAAGGAATTAAATGTAGATCTTCTTCACTTTGCTGTATTGAGAGGGTTTCTTTAACCGTCTTTATAACATAATTTGATTTTATATGAAAGTTCATTCTTTATAGATTTCTCGTAAAGAGACTTTAGGTATTGTCCAATCTTACATTGATTTTTCTATATCATCAAAACTTATTTCTTCTAAATTTCTAATTGAAATTTTATTTATTGTTGGCATGATGGATGATGATGCAGAAGAAGAAGTATAAATTGTGCTAGAAGATGTATTTTTTCTTAATGATCTAAAAATTATAGACATTGCTAATTAATAATTATCACTAAGCAGAATTATTGGTGGCCTGTCAACGGTTTATGCCACAAAAGCCCTAAACGCTCTCCTGGCTAACGGGCAACAAAGGCTACGCGACAAGAGGCCTCGGACCTAAACCACTCTTTTTAGCAACAACAATTAATTAACTATATCAAGTTAGTTTAGATCAAAAATCAAAAATGCATCTAACCAACATAGGTTTGATTCAAGTATGCAATCAACAATCAAACAAATAAACTACAAAAGAAAATGACATGATGCATGCAAATTTTACAAGTGAATTGAAAGCTTGAAAGCTATTGAAAGATATAGTTCATTGATAAATAAAATAATCTTAGAAGGAGAGAAGATCGGTATGACTCTGATACCAAATTGACTCGACCGGGATCGAACCAGAAAACTCTCACTAGACTAGACTAAAAGAAAGAGAAGAAAGCGGAAGATTTACAATGTTGGTGGTGAAGTTGTTGTTGTTGTATGGATTGTTGTTGAGAGACAAGGGCTCACACTCCCTATTTATAGATATTACACACTAAATTACATCTGAACTACATTTGGAATCCATAATGAGATAAGATATACACGTCATTTGTACTGTATTATTGTATCATATAATTTGCATTACTGTAATTGCTGCATGCGGCATTGCTTCTGACATCTAAATTACTGCATCGTCTGAAGGTATAAGTATTATGGCTACATTTGTTGGCTTCTTCATAGTGAAATGGATGAGGTACCGAAGGTATTAAATTTCATTTGAAATGGTCATGTGGATTACCAAAAGATGAGGACCACCGAAGACCCTTTTGTTGACTTTGGAATCCAATTTGATGTTAGTTTATTCAATAATGTATTTCTCATACGCATGAGATGGTGAAGCACATTTAATGCATATTTTTGAGATGGATATTTCAATTAATGCACTTATGCTTTTGATGTGATGGTGTTAATGCCATGGATAGAGATGGATAAAGTTTCCCACGTAACACGTAACACTGGGCGCCATGGGGAAAACTTGCAGACTGCAGGGCTGCATGGTGGACTGTATTTGAGACACCTGTATGAGGGCAATAACACTGCATGGAAGTTGAGGTAATTCATTTGACAGAGTTGGATAGGTTTATGGGCTGGATTTAATCATCAATGATGTATTGATCAGGCTCCTTAGGACTAGGGGTCCATACACCATAATCAATTTCTCTTTGAAATACCTTGATGAACTATCTCTTTGTTCTTTTAGTGATATCAAGAGATGATGCATCTTGGAATTTTTGAAGGATTTTATCAAGAATGGCATGGCCTACTCTAAGGGGATCATAATATACGAAAGTTTTGTTGGCAAGGTCTTTATCTAGACATATAACACGACGACCATTGCTCCAAATTCCTTTGAAAGTGCGGGCAAATTCGAGATGTCTTTTTAAATTGATGAACCTTTGATTTTGGTCTGTTTGAATGTTGTAGAATTGTAGACGCTCCAAGCTGTAGCTAAGATCTGTAGCGTCTGAAGATTCAAATCTTTTTGTTTGATTCCAGTTTCTGTCTGGAAGATGTTCATAATCATTAATAGGGATGCTGTATTTTGGATAGAACAAATCTCCATCTTCATAATTCGTGAGGGTTCATAATTTATATGGCTGATAAAATCTGAATTCATCTCTTTTGCCAAGAGTAGAAGAGATTGTGATGAGAATACTTCTTTTGGTGATGCGAGGTAACTGAGAGCATATTTGACAATTGCAAGAAACTGTCGAATGATTGCAAGATTATCTCTGTCGAGAATAAATCGATGAACTAGGCCTTGTTCAATATAAGAAATATCGAACTCTTCCGTTAGTAAGAACATTTTTGGAAAACCAGTGGCCCGGTTGAGGTAGTGTGCTTGATGCATTAATCTCTCCATTATCTGACAAGATAGAGTTTCAGCTCTAATTCTTGTAGCTAAATCATTCGAAAGAAGGGTATTAACCTTTTCCAGGAGTTGTGTTCTGTATTCAATTGGAGGGATAGATGACGATGCACATTGTTGTTCTAACATTTGGATTTTTTCTTCCAAATATTTGATATGATTGGCAATATTAAAGAGGTGCTTTCACATTAAGGAATTGCATTGGCCAGTAAGACATGCACTCCAAATATTATTAATAAAAAATTGAGAATTCACAGAGGGGGTAGGATAGAAGGATGGGAAAGGAATTTGAAAAGAAGGTTCTTCATTGACAATGTCAGATACTGTATTGGACTCTATTGGTTGTTTGCCTTTATCCTTAGACATGATTGGTTCCCTATTAGAAGAGGGATTAAAATAGTTATTGAAAAGCTTTATTGATGCAAGAAAATTGCTTTTTGAAATGTGAAGAAGTATATAATTAATTATTAATTCCATTGATTCTTCCAAGCCGTGGGCTTTCTATGAATTCAAAATTTATTGGTTTGTCATCAATTAATGCGTGAATTCCTTTTGTGTCTACTGAAAAAGGCTGAATTTTTAATAAAATGGGAGTGCCTATGATGACATCATTTGTTAATACTTTTGTTACGGTGAATGAAGTTTGAATGCATTTTCCATTTTTGTAAACAAGAGCATTTGGAATTTTATAATTGACTATTATGTTATTTCCATTTGCAGTGCCTATTGTATAATTTTTTTATTTTTTCAAAATATTTTGTAGGAATTAATCCTTCTCTTATACAATTTACATCCACTCCAATGTCAATTAAATAATCATCAGATAGATTAAATTCTTTGATCTTTAGAGTTACAGTTATATATCATTTATGATAATGATATTTAGTGATGGAATTTACAAATTCTTGAATTTCATCATCAAATTCTTTTTCTAAATTGGAGTTTTCTTGATTGTTTGGAATGATTTCTTTTCCTAATTCAAGGATTTCAATTCTTGTTCTTAATTTAGCAATTTCTTGAGCTGCTTCTTCTTTTAACCGTGCAATTTCTTTTTTTATTTTTTGTCTTAGTTACTTCATTTTGTAGGTCTTGAATGGTTAAAGATTTTGAAGAGGTTGAGTTTTGAGAGAAGATATCTTTCGTCTAAATTGATTGAAAATCTTTATTCTTTTTGGGGATTTTTTTTGTAGATTTATCTTCAAGCATTTTTCGATAATATTTTCTTTTTTCTTCTTCAGAAGAAATGTTTTCGATTAATTCCAAAAGCAATTCATCTTTAGCATTTAAAACATTTATTGAGAAGTATGAGGATGAGGATGAGGAATCATAAGAAGTTTTGTCGCCTTCGTAACATACACATATGTCTTTATCATCTTCTGAATTATGTGAATGATAGTCAATTTTATTTATTTTCCTTTTTGAATCTTTATCAAAACAATTAGTTGCAAAATGTCCTTCTTTGCCACATTTATAACATGTATAATCAGATTTATTAGTTTTATGTTTTGAAGAAGAGCTTGATTTTCTTTTCGTAGAATTACTTCGTTCATTTTTTCTTTTCTTATGATATTTTTATGGGATTAATATGGTTTTTCATTATTAAAATTATCTTTTCTTTTACGAGCGATAATAGGTTTTATGAGTTCTATTAGATGGATTTTGTAGGGGTTCATAGCCAAATTGATAGCAAAAATCCCCTAGTTCTTATTTGCCAATTTTCTTTTGTTTGTGTAAATTGCCTTTAATTTTCACATCATTGCGATTGACATACCAACACGAGATTTTTTTTGAATTAAATCATTATATGTATTATTGGCATAATTTAATCTTCCATTATTTTGTTCTCTTATAACATTTTTTACTTTTTCTGCAAAATGATTTGGAAGGCCAGAAATAAAATTTTCTTTCCAGAAATCTTCATTAGAATTGAATAATCGAAAGACAAGAGAGAGAAAAACACCTCTATACCATCTAAAATCAGATAAAGTTTTACAACGTCGATTGATTAATTGTTCTCTGTATTTTTCTACTTGATCACTAACATTACCAGAAAAGTTAATAAGAATGTTATGAATTAATGTGCAACTGCATTAGAAATTGGTTGACCATTGGCATTAAGAAGAGGTTTACCTTCTTCATTTACTTTGACTGAATTTAGTATACTAGTTCTCTGGATTGGCGTAAGGTAATATTCCCATCAGCCATGAAGTTGACAGGAAAATCCAATAATGATTGAGTTTATTATTTCAGCTTGTGTATTGCCATAGATCATTCCTGCATTAGTATAAAGAACCATGTTCCTTAAAATATTTAGAATTCCATATTCGGTGAGTCCATCAATGTTCCATTCCACTAATGGACTACCATCAAATTTGCAATTTGTTATATCAGGGATTTCTTCAAATTGTAGATTCATTGGAGAGGGTCTACTATAAACAATTCTTTGTTTTTGACGTATGAGTTTTGGGAGAAAATATTTTATTGATTTGAGGAATATGAGTGATAGATTGATTGTTAGATTCGTCATTAGATTCATCTGTATTAGAGTCAGAGGAATTAGGAATTATTGGTCCTTCTACAACCATATTTATTGATTTTCCTTTATCAAGCGGATCTGTTCTTAGGGAAATTTCATTTTTAAAATTAGCATGGAATTTTAAAGGTTTTTTTTATCTAATGTTAATTTTGAGATGAAGTTGGAGCATAGTGTTGGAACTTCTCTTGTTATTTTGAATTGAGATGAGGAACTTGATCCTTGTTGAGAGATAATATTTTCAATCCTTTGTGTTTGTGAACCAATAGTTTGTAAATAAAGATTTGTGAAATTGTTTTGTTCTACTATATGCGATAAATGTTCTACAATGAGCATTTTTGAGATTGGATTGAGTGGATCATTTTTAAATGAAGTAGCATTTATTTCTTTATGCTTTATTGTAGCGAAAGGAGGGTGCACATATTCGACTTTACCCTTAACTGTTTCCCATGTTTGTGTAGATTTATTAATTGTCATCATAATGGTTCCTTTTTTATTTATTTTTTACGAAAGTCAATCAAAGAAAGGGATATTTCGTCGTTCTTGATTCATTTGTTCATACCATAATTCTTTTACTTGAGATCTTTCAAATTTAGAAAATTTTGTAAAAAAACCATTTTGTCTTTGGATGTTTTAATAGATCTTGTTGAATGTATTGTTTGTCTATTATGAAATCACTTGTTTCTTGATTAGTTTCATGAATTAAAGAGATTGTGTTTATAGAGGCATCAAAATTAGACTTAGATAATTTGACTGACTGTATATCTTCATTGTTTGCTTCTGAATAAACTGGGAAGGCTATGCTTGATGGATGAATAGAAGGTGATTTCGGGATTGATATATTATGAAAAGTGGAAGTAGCTGATCGATAAGATCCAGCTTTTGAAGCGATTGATCTTTTTGTGGAAGACAAGTATGATCTTGGTGTATTGGCAAAATTGATTGTTACTTTTCCATTTGGATGTTCTGTAATTGACTTAACATCATCTTGAAGTTGAGGGGTTTTTGGTTGAGCTTCTTCGAGCTCTCACCTGCTAGAAAAATGCACATCTTCCCAAGCTATGGATTTAAGTGGTGACTTTATTTTTGAAATTTGTAAGGAATAAAGTAGTTACTCATTTGATTTGTGCTGAATAGGCAATTTCAAGGACAATTGTATTCATTACTTTATAATAGATTTTATATACGATTGCAACATTTTGTGATTGAGACTTCATATTAAATGCTTTTATGTGAATGCCTAGAGTGATGACTTCATAGGCACCTGGATCATGAAGTGATGCAGTGAAATTGAGAAAGCAATTGAAAAAGGCAGGGCCGTCATGAAGACTGGCTTCTACCATCCTTATGAGGGAATATCTGAATGATTCATGTCTTTTATCTCGAACATAAGCGAGACAAGATGTATTCAAACCAACTCTGGTTAATGATTTTATTGCGACTTGAATAAGTCCTATATGCATGTATTTATATTTTGATTTATGCATGTCAATTCTTTCCAAAGGATTTAGATGTAGATTTTCTTTAGTTTGCTGTATTGAGAGGGTTTCTTCAACCAGAAAACCTCTTTTTCAAATGAATAGAGGGTGATTTCGGGATTGATGTCCTAGAATCATATAGTATGCGGTTTTATCTAGTTACAAGCTATTGATCTCACAAAATGTGTTGTTTGTTCGTTAGAAATGGACTTAAATCCCACGAGATTAGTTATTAAGCCCTAGTTTTTCTTACACATGGTTTATAGTATATAGATATCACAAAATTTTCTAGAGCACGTCTTTCAACCGTGAATTGCGTGTGAAACGCGGTTTACCCCCAACATATTTGTAGAGATGGCTAGGAAATCCCCTTCAAACTAGTGCTGTTAATCGTGTCGTGTTAACGAATTCGGGTTACGGGTTAGCGAATTTGGGATCAACCCGTATACGACCCGTTAACTTAACAGGTCAAAAAATTCAACCCAAACACGACCCGTTAATTTAACGGGTTACACGGCCCAACCCGTTAACTCGTTAAGTAATTAAGTCATTTCGAAAATTAAAAAAAAAATATACAAAAATAAAAGGAGAAAAATATATAAGCCACATGAAACTGTAAGTGAGGATCTCAAGTGAATCCCACCTAAAACCCCACTAAGAAACAATAACTTCCAATTTCTTCTTTATGAATATAAATTAATTTTAGTTACATTTAGGGAGTAAAAAGAATTTAATGGGTTCAACGGGTTGTTAACGGGTTACTGGTTCAATTCGTACACGACCACTTAACTTAACTTGTTAACGGGTTTGACCCATTAACCACCTGAACCCATTAAGAGCCCACCTGAATCCGTTAATATCGTATGGGTTCGTGTCGTGTTAATGGGTCGTGTGCCATTTTGAAAGCCCTACTTCAAACTGCTCGAAGCATGGGTTTCGGTTTTAAACAACCACGAAACCCTGCAAACACGTTCCTAACCCCAGAATCACGAGAAACCTA
This sequence comes from Cinnamomum chago, assembly GCA_038049695.1. Taxonomy (NCBI): domain Eukaryota; kingdom Viridiplantae; phylum Streptophyta; class Magnoliopsida; order Laurales; family Lauraceae; genus Cinnamomum; species Cinnamomum chago. The sequence goes on along the minus strand of CP142453.1, from coordinate 38,654,276 downwards.
TTTGAAATAAAAATGTTTCATAAAATATCCTAAAATGCATATTTCAGCCGAGAATCGTAAAAAACGCAATTCAAAGTAAAAGACTAAACCATAATTCCCCAACAAGCCATAGGATCACCCAGGATGCGTCTTCATCGAAATATACACGATTGAGTGCATCAAATACGGTTTGCAGTAAGAAACCGCTAAGAATCCCATGAGAATACTTCTTAATCCCCAATTTTCTTGAAAATCATTTTAAAGGAAAAAGATATCCTAAAATTTTCTAGAGTAAATTGCGTTTCGATCTTAAATAAACCTAAATCCCTTTTAAAGCGTCCCAAACCCTACAATTACCTAAAACCAATTTTAAAACATAAAAGTATCTCTGAATTTCAGTTTGAAACGACTCAGAATCCCAAGTGATTTGTTCTTACGCCAGAAATCACCTAAATCTCGATTTAAAAGGAAAATGAAAATCCAGAAATTTTTAGAGTGCCTCTGTCAACCGCGAACTGCATGAAATGAGATCTAAAGCCAGCATTTTCCCAGAGCTGTCTAGAATCCCCTACTCCCAGCCCAAAGCACGGGTTTCGGTCTTTAACAACCCTTGATCCCATGTAATGTGTTCATAACCCTAGTATTGCCTGTGAAACCTATTTTAAATAGGAAAGTATCTTAGAATATCTTAAATTGCGTATTTCAGCATAGAATCGCATGATTGCATATCAATGCAAAAGACTAGTCCAGAATACCCTAAAATGCCCCAGCATCATTCGGTATGCGTTTTTTTCTTCCGAAATATAGGCTACTGATTGCACAAAATACAATGTTTGTCAGTTAGAAACGCCCTTGAATCCCATTAGATTAGTTCTTATTCCCTAATTGGCCAGAAACCCATTTTAAAGTAAAAAGATAACAAAGAATTTTCTAGAGCGCGTCTTTTAACCGTGAACTGCATAAAACGCGGTTTACACCCAACATTTTCCCAGACTCACATAGATTCCCCTAGGAATTGCCCGAAGCATGACTTTCGGTCTTATACAACCCTTATTCCCCTACAATGCGTTCCTAGCCCTAGAATCGCATAAAACACATTTTAAAGCAAAATGTATCATGGGATATCCTAAAACTCATACTTCAACATATAGTCGTCTTAAACGCATTTCAACGTAAACGATTAGACCATTAAACCCTTAAATGCCCTTAATCATCCAGCACGCTTCTTCATCCAAATATTGGCTATTGATTGCATGAAATATAATTTTCACTTAGAAATGGCTATGAATCCCACGAGATTAGTTATTTAGCCTGGATTTTCCCCAAGCACATTTTAAGGTAAAAAGATACTCAAGAATTTTTTAGAACGCGTCTTTCAACCGTGAATCTCGTGAAATACAGTTTAGAGATAACATTTTCTTTAGCCGAATATAACGCGATTTTATATTAAAATAGCCCTTCAACTGCATGAAGCACGCGTTTCGGTCTTAACAACCCTAAATCTTATTTAAAGCGTTCCAAACCCTATAATCGCCTCAAAACCAATTTTAAAATAGAAAAGTGTCTCAAGATATCTAAAATGCATGTTTCAGCATAGAATCGCATTTCAAAGCAAAAGACTAGACTGGAATACCCTTAAATATCCTAGAATCATCCAGCACGCGGTTTTATCTAGTTACAAGCTATTGATCGCACAAAATATGTTGTTTGTCCGTTACGAACGAGCTTGAATCCCGCGAGATTAGTTATTAAGCCCTAATTTTCCTTAAACATGCTTTAGAGTAAATAGATATCACTGAATCTTCTTGAGCGTGTCTTTCAATCGTGAATTGCGTGAAATGCGGTTTACCCCTAACATTTTCACGGAGACGGCTAGGAAATCCCCTTCGAACTGTCCGGAGCACGAGTTTCAGTGTTAAACAACCCTGATCCCTTACAACACGTTCCTAATGCTAGAATCACACGATTTATAGAAAAATGTATTGTAGAATATTCTTCAATGCAAATTTTAGCCAAGAATCGTAAAAAATTCAATTCAAAGTGAAAGTCTAAACCATAATTCCCCGACATGCCTTAGGATCACCCAGAATGCGTTTTCAATGAAATATACGCTATTGAGTACACCGAATATGAATACTTCTTATTCCCCAATTTCCATGAAACTTGTTTTAAAGGAAAAAGATATCCCAAAACTTTCTAGAGCGCGTCTTTCATGAAACGCGGTTTGAAGCCAACATTTTCCTAGAGCCGCATAAAATGTGATTTAATAGTAAAATAATCCTCGAACTTCCCGAAGTACGCGTTTCAGTCTTAAACAACCCTGAACCCCTTTTAAAGCGTTCCAAACCCTACAATCGCGTTAAAACAATTTTAAAACATAAAAGTATCTCTGAATATAGTAAAATGTGTATTTCAGTTAGAAACGGCTAAGAATTCCACACGATTAGTTCTTACGCCTAGAATTTACCTAAATCTCGATTTAAAAGGAAAAACATATCCCAAAACTTTCGAGAGGGCCTCTGTCAACAATGAACTACGTGAAATGCGATCTAGAGCAAACATTTTCCCATAGTTGTCTAGAATCCCCTACTTCCGGCCAGAAGCACGGGTTTCAGTCTTTAACAAACCTTAATCCCATGTAATATGTTCCTAACCCTAGTATCGCCTGTGAAATCCATTCTAAATAGGAAAGTATCTTAAAAAATACTAAATTGTGTATTTCAATATAGAATCGCATAAGTCCATTTCAATGCAAAAGACTAGTCTAGAATACCCTAAAATGCCTAGCATCATTCAGTACACATTTTTTTCTTCAAAATATAGGCTATTAACTGGACAAAATACGATGTTCGTTGGTTAGAGACGCCCTTAAATCCCGTTAGATTTGTTCTTATTCCCTAATTGGCCAGAATCCCGTTTTAAAGTAAAATGATAACAAAGAATTTTTTAAAGCGCATCTTTCAACCGTTCACGCAGTTTACTCACGACATTTTCCCAAACCCGCCTAAAATCCCCTAGGAACTACCCGAAACACAGCTTTCGGTCTTATACAACCCTTAATCCCCTACAATGCGATCCTAGCCCTAAAATCCTGTGAAACAATTTTTAAGCAAAATGTATCTTGGGATATCCTAAAGCACATACTTCAGCATATGATCGTCTGAAACGCATTTCAGAGTAAGAGATTAGACCATTAAACCCTTAAATGCTCTCCGTTATCCATCACGCTTTTTCATCCAAATATTGGCTATTGATTGCACGAAATATGATTTTCACTTAGAAATGGCTCTTTCATCCCATTTTTTTTATCCCATATTTCATCCCATTTTTTTATAGTCTTTGTAAGATTTTTATTTATTTATTATAATCTGGGTATCTCCCACCTAGCCCAACACAGGAGCGTTTGGGCCTGAGCCTGATGTACACTCGATTTTGGATAGCCGATAACTAATCCCTAGGGGGAACCTGCAAACCCTCCTATCCAAATAAAGCTATGGGAGGTGACTAACAAATAGGGCTGCACAAAAAATCCGGTATCACCGCAAAATCGAATTGAACCGACTGAACTGGGCGGTTCGGATCGGTTTATAGTAGATCGGTTTGGTTAATGGTTTGAAAATCATAAAAAACTGCTTGCATTGGTTGGTTATCGGTTTGAGCCCACGGTTAACCACTTAAACCGAATCGACCGTATGTAGTAACTTAAGTGTTGCTTTTTTACTATTTTAGCCTTAGGGTTTTGTTTTTGACTACTTTCAAAGTTACATTTCACAACTCCATTTTCACATGAACTCAACCGTCAACATTGCCTCAATGCATCTCCTCTAATCTCTCAAATGATTTTTGATACTTCATTGCAAATGGAGGGATTACTGTACATGGTGCTTTCTTTTCATCATAATTCCTACCTCGTTTCAATGAAGATTTTATTAGAATGCTACACTCTTGAGAATGCTAGAAAAGTCAGTAGAGCATAGCTTTTTGATGGTTGATTTTGATCTCACCTAACCAATGTGTTAAGAAACCTTCATTTCTAAATAATACAGTGGGTTCTGATACATATTTCGTTTGTGTGTGACTTTTTTTAACATGAACTATTATTCTATTGTAATTCCAAATGGTATCATGTTGAATGAATGTTTCACTGCAAGCTAGCTATTATTATTATTTTTTTGTGCGCTTGCGTTTATTCTAAACTCTCTTTTTGGAGTAGAATTATTTTTTATATGCGTTTAGTTCAGTCTGGAATGTTGAATTTTTATGTTTGCACTAAACATTGGAATTAATGCAAAGGACGATGTATCATCATTTTGAAATTTTCAATGTCTGATTTAAAATAAATAAATAAAAAATAATAAAAAATAATGGTTTAACCGACTAAACCGAAAACGGTTCGGTTCGGTTCGGTTTAAGCCCTCTCTATTGGTTCGATCGGATCGGTTAATTAAAAAATCGACAGGTTCGGTTTGGTTGTCAATTTTAGTGTTAAATCGACCCGAACCGCCCATGTGCAGCGCTACTAACAAAGGTAAGTGTCAAACACAGAACCTATCTTCATAATATTTTCACTTAAATGTTCCATAGTAACTTCAGAAAAATTAGAACATTACAAAAGATTAATTTTTTGCTGAGATCGATCTGACAGTAGGACTATATTGTATTTGAGTAAAATTTCTCATAGAAACGGGGGCACTTCTTTTGTGGCTTACTTATGATTTTAAGGCCCCACTATTATTTACATGTAGTATCAGAGACAAGAGAAAAGAAGAGAAAATAATGAATCCTAGAAGAGTTTCATTGTAGGCCCATTTAAAAAATGATATTCCCATGTAATGCATACTCCCCATCAAATTCCACTCAAATGACCCTTTTAGACATCAATAACTTTTAGAACACTCAAGTAAAATATTATGAACGATTCAAATACTTCATATAAACCAGTTTGACGTTGGGCCGAGATTTATCGAGTTAAAATCTCATAGAGAATAAGATATTTCTTTTTTAAGATTTAGATTATCTCTAGGGTGCCATTCAGGAGATCGACCCTAAAGGATCCTCATTACAGGCCTACTTTCATTTAAATGGCCCCACTCAAGAGCCTCATGAAAATCTACTTATAAGGGTTAGTACAAAGAAAAAAAAAAAAAAACTACTTGAGTGAATCGTTAAAATATAGAATGCCTACTTTGTGGAGAATTACACACTTTCTGTCTTAGATTTTCATTGTTCTTGATAACTATGCGAAATATAAAAGGGTTAATCTTATTATCCAATTTTTTTGTACTTTTATGGGCTCCTAATTCATAATCTGAAATGTCTTGATATAAATGTCAAACCTCAAGATGTCAAGTTTCACATCTTAGATCCTCAAGATTTTTGAAGAACATGCGAAAAACATAAAAAAAAATAAAATATCTAAATCTAAATTTCTAATTATCTACACTTTGTGGGCCCCTAATGCATGATCCAAACTATTAAATATGCTCAAAGGCATGATTAACCTGTATATATGAAGTTTGATATCTTATATTTTGATGGATTCTAATAAATATGTGAAAAAAAACTTAATCCCATGTTCTATTTTCCACACTTTTTTGGACATCCAATTCATGATTGGAACCATTCATTGTGTTTAAGACTCACTATTTCTCTAGATAAAAGTTTCAAGAGCCTTGAACCCAATAAATTGTAAACAAGTCAGATAAATTCAAATTTTCTCTTTTTTTTTTACCCGCTGCGGTCCTATATCATTTACTTATGTAAATGTTTTCAGTCCCCACCGCCCACAAAACTAGGAATCCAATTAATTAAAAGCAGGAAATCATTCATTTCACATAAAATTCTCATTTTCACATCTCATGCACCACCCCCCTCAGCCAGCTTATTTTGTGGTTCCGCCGCTGTCATGCATGAAAGACAAATGACCCTTTAGCTTCCAGTCGGGACAAATTTGGTAGCACTCATTGAAGCCCATTTAAACTACAAATTTTGAATGCAAACACACGTGTTATGGGCCAGTTGGGCTGATGATAGTTTTTTAAGAATACAAAAGGCTCCTCTTACCATAAGAATACAAAAGGCTTCTCTTACCATCCTTCACGATGTAGCTCAGCTTGTTGAGAAGAGTGTTCCTGCTTAACTATGCTCACTCATTCGGGGCACGCTTAGGCCTGTCAATTTAGCTCATTGAAATGAGTGCCCGGCCCGTCCCAAGCCTGAAAACACACGGCTTTTAAATAAAAATTGAGCCCAACGGGCTAGGCTCTGACAATTTTTTAAAAGCTCGGCCAAAATGGGACTAGAAATGAGCAGAGCATGCCCAGCCTGTCCAGGCCCGGCCCTCCAAAATATCTCTTCGTTCCACGGTATATCCAATTGGACCAGTCTGATCCCTATCTGCAAAACACTCCAATAAAAAAAGAAAAAGAAAAAGAAAAAGAAAAAGAAAAAGAGAAGTTTGGGTCTTAGCCACTTCTCAAATGAAGTTTGGGTCTAAGTCACTTCTCACTCTTTGATTTGTTGTTTTTCATTAGAGCTGCCAGATGGTTTCAATACCAGAAACACCTAACCCATCATTTATACCAGCCTGTGCTAAAGTTATGTTCGTGTTTCATATTTCTTAAAATCACCAATTTTCATTGGATGGTGGTCTTCACAGGCGTACTGAAACTAAATATTTGGATGTTTATTATTTAAATATAAAGTGAGAGTATTAAATAGTTTGGATCATGGATTGGTCCCACAAGAGCATAGAAAATTAGATTCATAGGCTAAAATCTAAAGGACGTTTTTTTCTTAATTATAAAGTACTCAAAATCTATGAAGATTTAAGATAATCAGCTTAAAGTCTTGAGTTTTATCAGTTCGATAAGTAAATCAAACATATTGAGTTACAAACTGAGGTGTTTATGGGCCTAGCCTAGATATATAATTTAGGCATGTTAACATTTGGGCCAGCCTTAGATTAAATGATAAAAAGCCCAAAGCTTGGCTCAGACTGGTTTGAATAATGAGTGTTTGTAATTTAGTAATAATTTGTCCAAGCATTTGTGAGCCAGTACAACTGATAAGGAGCCCGACATGGCCAGCTCAACGTGCATCAATCAACAATGGGCAAGCTCAAGTCAAACATTTACGATTTGTGTTAAGCTTTGGCTACATGCCTTTATTTTTAAACTTGGGCTAGGCCTGGATATACCATTTCTCATGAATTCAATCCCTTCTCACTCCACACCAAAAACCCATACCATGAATTCAATACTTGGATTTAATACACTATTGAGTTTAGGTTTGAAAATTTTGATAGATTTATCACCCTTCATTTTGAAAAGTTAATATATACTATCTAGTATCTAGACCTTTTGAAATTTGGTCCACCCTTTGTCCGGCCATCGTTATCATCTTTATTAATAGATCTTCACTTATTAAAAAGAAAAAAGACGACTCCATCGATGAAAATACTAAAGCCCAGGCTCCAGCCCAAGCCCGCACGGGATAAGATTTGACATAAGTCTGCTCAATTTAGGGCCGGGATGGGACAATCCCCGACAGGCCTGTCCAAAATTAGGGACAGAATTGGACAACTCATGCCTAGGCCCGGCCCGGCCCCTCTTTAACAATGAATCAACCCATGCCTAGGCTTCAGGCTCTTTAACACCGAGTCTTAAAACCTAATTCTCAACCCGGCCTAAAGCGGATTGGGACCGGGCCTGGCTCGGTCGAACCATGAGCATGTCTCCACTCACCCCTGCAAAAGCCACTTGATTTCCTTTTTTGGTTATAATATATTGCTTAGGACTTTTATTAAGGTTAAGTGAGCTCAAATGCTATTAAAGTGAGATTTGGTCAAGTGTTATAAAATGTAAACGAGTGACCATTTGTTTTCTGCTCTTCAGTTGTTTCTGTTAGCGGACCCACCGAATCACACGAATTTGAGTGGGGATTCCAACTCTCCATATACATTTGAATTCATTATCACACATATAACCTGACAGGCGTCGGTTTCTTCACTCACTCTCCAACAAATGTCAGTTTCCTTCTCCCAAATCTAAAACCGCTATAAATACCTAAGTCTCCCGCTTCTTTTCTTACTTTCAAATCTCTCTCTCTCTCGCTCGCTCCTAAGCTTCAGAAATCAGAAATGGTGAGGAGATCAGAAACCTCTTTCGTTCTTCCTTTCATGTCTCTCTCTCTCTCATGGCTACCGTTCTCTTCTTTCAGGTTGTAGCTCAGAAGTTGAAGGAATCTGAAATCACCGAGCAGGATTCTCTTCTTCTGGTAATATCTCTCTCTTCTTCCATGTTTTTCCAACTTTTCATCTTAAAATTCATACTGTTCTAACACACAGCATTCAATCGGCTCTGTTATATGAAGAGAAATCGCGTTTCAACAGATTCTAGACTCGATCATTTCGATCTAGAACCATGTCATGGATTTCTGAAAATCTCTGCCTCATCGGAGATTTCATCGGTTGATGTATGAATTTCTAGTGTGAAACTCCTTTTATGGCATGATTTTGATCGGTAGATGGATTTCGAGACGATCTGGTGAAAATCTCTTCAATTCCTTGAGATCTTCATCAGATCTGAAATCATACCGATGGAATTTGATCATAGTTCTAACATATGGCGTTCGGTCGGTTCTTTGATCCTTTCATTTAGAGAAATAGTTCTTTTTCTGCTGATTTGCAACTATTTCTACTTGGATCTAGAACTGTCATTGGTTTTTTAAAAATATTTCATGGATCTGAGCTTTCAATCAGTGAAAATACTCGTTTATGTTTGAATCTCGAGTAAGATTTTGATCATTCATGTATTTCTGGACGATCTGATGAGGATCTCATCGATTCCTTGAGATGTTCATTATATCTGCTGAAATTATACTGACCGAATTGGCTTCTGCCTCTGGAATTTAGAATAGAAGCTCTTCTGATTTGATTCTTCATGCACTACGTTTGATCTGGATGACTTTAGCGGAGGGAAAATCAAATCTGAAACATTTGAGGATGAAATTGTTTTCTGTTTGTTTGTTCATTCAAATAATCTCTAAAGGAACACAGATGAAAATCCACGATTCCTTCAGCTGCACTTTCAGATTTGAAGATAAAAGTTAATAAAATCTTATGATGAGCTCGTTTTCTGCCATGTAAACAAGAATTTTAGCTGCTTCTTTATGTTTTTTGTATGAGCAGACGAGAAATCTGCTTCGAATTGCGATTTTCAACATCAGCTACATCAGAGGCCTCTTTCCTGAGAAGTATTTCAATGATAAATCAGTTCCTGCCCTAGGTCTGCCATTTTTCCTATGAATTCTGTCTCCTATCGTTCTAAAGCAGAGAATTTGAAAGGGTGTTTCTGCTATTTTCCTTTTTTGATTTTTTTTGACAGAGATGAAGATCAAGAAGCTAATGCCGATGGATGCAGAGTCTCGGAGGTTGATTGATTGGATGGAGAAAGGTAGTTGAGAACTTCAGATTAATCAATCGATTGATTCTGAAATCTCTTTTCCCGCCAAGATTTTGATTCATATTAGATCATGTACAAGTGTAACATTAGAATTTGAGCTGAATTTGGTGTGTCTTGCCTTTTTTTGTTTATTTTTGGAAAGGTGTTTATGATGCGTTGCAGAAGAAGTACCTTAAGACGCTTCTGTTTTGCATCTGTGAATCAATCGAAGGGCCGATGATTGAGGAATACGCCTGTAAGCTAATTTTCCGCCTCTTCTTTTTTTTCATGAATATACCATCAATATCTAAATAAACTGCATTTTAAAGGTAATTTTACATTTCATGTCTTTTGTTCCTTTATATAGATTCAGTGCAGACAATTCTCATTCTTGTTTTTAAAAGATCGTGGTGGTAGTGGAGCATTTTTTTTTCTTGGAAAAGGAGGAAATGATCCGATACTTTAAGTTTTACTCCAGTAGGAGTGATATGAACAGTAGGATTTACATGTATAGGATTGATATGAACAGTAGATTTTACATATGAAGAACATATATTTATTTTTTATACATGTGATCAATCCAACGGTGTAATGTCACCCTAGGTTTAAGTAAAATCTGGCCCACTTCTTCAATGGGGCATGGGATATTAGATGGTTGGATCAACCAGGGGTGAGTTCTAACACATTTAGTTAGATTGATGGTATAAAATCGTTTATCTATGGAGAATATCATTTTCAAGCAGTGAGTTCTGCTGCTGCAATTCTCTGCCACCAGTCTGTTACTATGTTCAGTGGGTTCTCTCCGATTTCTGATCAGCGGACCAAGTATAGGTTCTGACTCCATATGACTACTTAACTGCGATGTCAGATACGTTATAAGCAGCTCTTTTGCTTCTTCAAGTAAAAGTCTACCAGGAAAAGCTACAGTTGTCATTGAATTGTCTGAGAGCTACTGTTTTATCTAGTCTTAAACCACTATTAACATATATGGTTTGAAGATGGGAAGCATGGCACTCATGCGTAGAAAGACATGCTTACAGTTTCTTTCAGTTATTCGAGTTCTGATGGAGAAGAGGTTTCAATGAACGTGTCTCGCATTGGAAACAAGAGGCAAGGGGCCACATTCAAGGCTAACACTCCTGATATCACACCGAATCAGATGCGGTATATATCCTGATGTGGTCCACTTTTCAGTTGGGGATGCTTTTATTTCTTTTACTGGTTTTGTTTTCTTTACTTCTTGTACTGGTTTTGTTTTCTTTACTGGAAAAAAATTGAATTTGTAGGAGCTCCGCATGCAAAATGGTCCGGACACTGGTTCAGCTGATGAGAACTCTGGATCGTATGCCAGAAGAGGTAAATTTGTTGGAAAAAATGTCACCACTCAAGAAAAGTCACACAGTTACCCACTGGGCTAAGGGTGAGCGTTATCACCATACAATCAAGATCAGATGGTGATGCTGAAAAGTGGGTCGGTCACAGTTGCTTTTAGAACGTATCATATTAGTGGGATCTATAGTTTAGTTCCCATTCCAATCTGATTGAATTGTTTCCTTCTGTTCTGTATTATCGTAAAAAAAGCTGAATCACATCTAATACTTCCAAAATGATCTTTCAGCGCACCATTTTGATGAAGCTTCTCTACTACGAAGATGTGACGGTATGTAACATGTCCATGCTCCCTCGTTCAATTTTGTCGAGGAAGCAGTTAGATGAATGAAATGCATTTGCAAAATAACAAAAGTAGCAGATGTATGCAGGCATAGTGATGCAAATCAAAGTGCTCAGTTTACTTGGGGCATGTTTTACAAATTACTACAGAATTCATAATAATTACACAAAACGAGTTTTTACTTTATCAAAGGGGTTATTATATATACACCTACATTGAAGACCCGATCCAATCCAATCCACATCCACATCCACAGGATTTCATCTCTATCAAAGCTATGCTCCAAGTCTTTTCTACTTTTGCTTGTCCATCCAGTTAAGGGATTTGTCTGTGACAGATCTGTATATCTTTTGTATATTTATTCTGTTGCAAGTAGAAATCATGAGTTCAACACAAATTTACGATCCTACGTATTTTTCAACTTGATCTCTCCTTCCATTCAACTTCTTCAGTTCTTTATTCACATTGCAAAGTTCATCATGGCCACTGTGAGTTCAGAATTTGAAACTTGTCCCTTTTATCCCTTCCATTTTGACTATACAGAAATAATCCTTGTTGTCCACCCGGTTCCATTCTGAAACCTGAACCCAATGATGTGAGTTTTGCATACTGGAAGCACTTCAATCATATGGTTTCCTCTTAGAGCTTGAACCCATTCACAAAGATCTCACCAAGATCTTCTTATTCACTGATTTGGCCTTTCCAGTTAGGAAGTATCTCTGTGAGTGTTTTCCACTAGGCAATGCCCCTTGATTCTCAACTTAAGCACTCCCATCTCTACTCTTCAACAGGACTCTAATTCTGTTGTTTTTTGCTTCATCTCGCCTTGGGGATAAGTTAATTACCAACCTTTCACAACCTTCTAGTTCATGTTGGGCCATGAAAACTCTCGATGATCACAATGGGAGCAAGTGATGCAATTTTTAATGTGGTTAAATGACAGCTATTCAGCCATCCACAGCTAGATTGAATTAATGAATCCTCTCCCTACTGTTGGATGTACGTGCTTTCTTCTTTTGCTGGAAGAAAAACATCACATGCTGCACCATATGCTTGCATCCTTTGCTGAAGCTGCTGCTCTTGTAGCCTCCAATAAAGATCAGCTTAACCCTTCTGGCTGTGATTCTCGTGCTCCATCTTGTGGTCCTCTTCTAGAATGGCTATGTGGTGACCATTGTGTTTAATTGTGGAAAACCAAATTCCCACAAGACAGTGAAGTCGAAGTTCCTTGAATCTGTAACTCTAGGGATACTGATATTGTAAATAGTTCAATGGGAAAGAGTAGCTTTGGTCGTGGGAAAAAAATAGGGATACTGATATTGTAAATAGTTCAATGGGAAAGAGTAGCTTTGGTCGTGGGAAAAAAATATATGCATATGTTCACATTCTCACATCATTCCTCATTGTTATTGGTACTGATGCATGTGAGAGACCGTGCAGCCAGTAGATTATGAGCCTCCGTTTTTCCGTTGCTGCTCCGAACAAGAAGCTAACAATCCCTGGACAAAAAGTCCTTTGAAAATGGAGGTTGGAAATGTCAACAGCAAGCATTTCGTATTAGCTCTAAAGGTAATGTGTGCGATTCTTATAGGGTGTGAAGTTTTCCACTGGACTGCCCCTAATAATTTCTTTGTGCAGGTTAAGAGTGTTTTAGATCCTTGTGAGGATGAGAACGAAGATCTTGTAGAAGACGATGAAGTGAGCTTGGGTGCAGAGTCATTGCAGCCCGATGATTCTTCTACTGATACAGAGGTAAAATGACCAATTTACAATGTTATCCTTCATTTTCGTAAAGCACCAATAAAATTACACTGCTATAGTGAGGTGAAGACTTCAAACATGGCATAGAAGAGGGGTCCAGTTGATAGTTTTGGAGATCCCACAGCTCATGGATGATCCTAAGCTTTCCCCCCAAAGCCTCCAAAATGTGTGGTTGGACCATATTAGTTACTTAGCCATGCACAACTGATTCTGGAATCTGGATCCTCCAAGGGCGGACCAGACATTTCAAAAACTGGCATATAAATGTGCATCCACTCACACAGATTGCTCCACACACATCCATTTTTCTTCATGTCATTAGGTAAAAGATTTAGGATTCAATTCAAAAAGATGACCAAGTTCCCTTTGCCTTGTCAGGTTCACCAATCACAAGAGGGCCAATACATTGTTGCACCAATAGGTGATCTCTTTTCCTTATAAGTCTTTGCTATTAGAATTTCTTTTAAAGGATGGTATGTCTTCTAGCAGGTAATAAACGGTCATGTGACAATGACAATGGCTTAGTTGATGAAGGTCAGTATGAATATTCAAAAAGAAAAATTACACCACACTGCACTTAAACTGTGCTTTAGTGTAGGAGTGCTGCAATTAACATTAATATATGATTTTAAAGCATGCATATTTCATTGAAACTGCATGAATATATCATTGATATTGTTTAATCTTATCTTGTTTCTTTCAGATTCCTACTTTTCTAAGCTCCATAGAATGTAGGAATGCTGCAATGAGCATTATTATATATGATTTTTCTGCTACTCTTATTAGTTTCCTTACATGCTCTCAAGCTCAAGAATGCTTAATGGGAGTTGATTTGGTGGGATTCTCTCCTCCAAATCAGTCACCAATTTGTTTCTTAACAGAATTCCGACAAGTTGCCAACATTGAATTCCTCCTAATTTAGTTCTCATTTTATGGACAACTACAAATAGTTAACTAGTAAAAACATCTCTCTCACCCTGCATTGCCAGAAGGGAGCTTAATTTCTGGTATATACAAATAAGCCCTGAAATTTAATATCTGGTTTCATGACTGAAATTATTAGCGGTTTTGAACATTTTGTTAAAACTTTTAATATCTGATCATGTAATAATCAAGAAGCCTGTATCTTTTTTGAATTTTGAGAACCAGGAATAGTTTGTTCATTTATTATACTTTGTAACAATATTCGGGTATTGCAGCCCATGCAATCCTTCTCGTTATTTTACTTTTAGCTGGGGGTGCTCTGTCGGATTGTAAATGCGCTGAATTTGAATTTTCAGTTGTGTTTGTAAGCTTATTGGTTGGGCCGAGGTTTGATTTTCTTCCACAGTAACTTACTTTTCTAATCTGAGGCCTATATAACCTTTAAGGTCCATGTCCACCTTTGGGCCCAGTCTGACATATTTAGAAATTAGGACAAAGGGATGTAAGATTTGGTGAATGGTTGGGCATGGGTCTAACCTCCATTCTGTGTGTGAATCTAGGCCTGAATCTTATGTCCAGAAACTGAACAGGCTGGACGTTGGCAAGCTTCAGCGCTGGTCTAACTTGGTCCATGGCAGGTCCATGTTCTAGGCCAGGGTTTGACTGATTGCTAATGAAATCTGCTCTGTTTACTGCTTGATCTGATATGTATCACTCTCTATAATGGTTATTTTGACATGAAGCTTTTGGTTGCAGATGAAACACAGGACCCTGAGCAGGATGAAGAAAATTTGGCCAGAGTGCGTGACTGGATTGCTTGTAGGCATACAGAAAGCATTGATCTCAGTGATATTCTGTCGAACTTCCCTGAGATTTCAGTGGTAAATATTATTATCTCCTAAATTGGTTTGAAATTCAATCTTTTACTGTATGTTATCTTAATCTCTAATCTAAATCTATGTATGACTACCAATTCATTTAATTAGTTATATGATCTGCAGGAATTAACCGAAGGTAACGGACAAAATTACTTTGAGATTACTGCACTGAATGGATCTTATTGCCAACCAAAATGGAGGAAATACCAAATTCTTCACTTCTATTTAAGAATTGGAAATCTGAATATTTTAAATAATTAAATATACTTCTCAGAAGCCTGAGTGCTGGTGCATTTCTGTTAATCTGAGAGGTATGTTATACAATTTTTTTTTCGGGCATATCTCATCTTGATTATTCTGTTTGACTGATTTTCAGAAATCATAGACAAGCTAATAAGAGAAGGGCTCCTATCAGCAGCTGGAAGGGACATTTACACCATAAACAAATCAAAGGTGAGATAATGCCAGATATTTCTTCTCATCTCTGTTCCCAATAGCTCTTTAACTTCTCTTTTTACTGCATCAGAACATCAATTTGGGCAATGTCACTGTGAAGGAAGAGACTGAAGTGCAAGATATGGTGCTTGGAGAAAAAGTGCCCACAAATATGAATGAAGACTACATGTACATGAAGGTGAGTGATCTATCTCCATGTATACTGCCATAACATTTTACAGTCTGATGGATAATACATTCCATTCTAACTTCTTCTATCACAGGCTTTGTATTATGCTCTTCCAATGGACTATGTGACAATATCGAAGCTGCAGAGCAAGATGGAGGGGGAAGCTAACCAGACAGCTGTTCGGAAGCTGATTGATAAAATGGCTCAGGATGGATTCCTTGATATCAAAGGCAGCAGAAGGCTAGGTAATATAAAATGCCAGCTTGATATATGGTCAATAATTAGGAAATGGGATCGATGGCATACGATAAATTACATTGTTTGCATCCCTTCACAATCACTACTCTTAACACAGTAACACTTGCAGGTTAGGCATTTATTTAATATTTTAAATTATTATTTTTTAATTTTTAAACTTTCAGGTATGATCCTGAGCCCAAATCAGATTCATTTTTAGTTGAACTGAAGCCTGATTTTCATGCGTGCTTAACTAATTGGTTAGGATCAGGTGGACTATGAAAATTAAAGTTGGTACTTATTTCCAAGAAATGGATTTGCTTGCAACTCAAGAGTTGCCAAATTAGTTATTATGACAAACTAAATGTTGTTACATGTTACCTAGTAAATCCAATGATCTTGCTGCTCATGAAGGTGAATGTTGAGAGCTGTGAAAGGTCATCTTCCTCATGCTCCAATGAATTTTATTTTTGTTGGTTTTGCAGGTAGGCGCGTCATCCGCTCCGAGCCAACAAAGAAGAAGCTTCTTGAAGTCAAGAAAGCATTGGTGTGTATCATTGCTTCCTTCAGTTGATTCATTGATGCATATAACATCTCACTTGTATTGTTCGTAACATCGACCCTAACCAGGAAATGGAAATCAATGGCAATGGACCACTGCTCAAATCCAATGGCCTTGAACTTCAATCAGCAGGTACACAGCACATCTTGAAAGAACGCTTATTTCATGTTGACAGCATACATTGGTTACGGGGTATATGTGCTCACTATTGCAGTCTAATCATGATTTATAAGGATAACTGGGTAATGACAGGATGGAAAAAAAAAAAAAAAAAAAAAAAAACTAGTGAGGTATGGGGTGCAAAATCCTCTACTCTAGCTCCGTGCCTTCCAGCATCAATGATCTGATGGCTGATGGTCGGAATCATCACATATTGATCTATATATTAGTTTTTTGACATAGTGATGAGTACACCCTGATGTTTTGGTGCATTATCTATGATTCTATATCTATATACCAACCAATCAGCGTCTGCAGTTTACCTAGCGCCATTTGAATGGTTTGAGTAGATAGGAGCCTCATTTATCCTGAATGGTGACTAGATGAGCTGTTGCTTATCCAGCATTGTTGACTTTATCCAGCATTGTCGACTTTAAGAGCCTTTACATTTTCTAAATAGTTAAATGCCTGTGAGTACCAGCAAGCAATTTCTAACTAGTTGAATGCCCGTGAGTATCAGCAAGCAATCCCAAGGATGCATCCGTATGTGGGGGTATCCAGTCAATTGGATCTGATCTTACACGAACTCGAGCCAAGACGCTTCATAATGGTCCAGTGCGGAGTGAACAGACAACATCCATGAGAATGGGAGAGCAGGGCAACACTCCTGTGAGCAGGATTGAGGTCAGTTTTCATCCATGAGATTGTTTCTGCTGTACATGTGACCCTTTTACTTAATGTGGTACTCTAAAAGAAATGCAGCACATAATTGAACAGAAGTTTCTGTTACCTTTTAGCAACCAGTTGCTTCTCGAGAAAGTGGCGTCCCTGGAAACATGCATGGTGGAGCAGATGGGATGATTACTTACTGTGGAGAGGCTGATGCTCTTCTCTCCAGCCACTCCTCACAAGATAAGCGGTCCAGGAAAGCGAGCACAGTAAGTTGTGGAGTCATCTTTTTTGTCTTCTCATGTGTTATCATGTCAAACCACTCAAATAAAAATGATTTCAACCATGATTTCAACACTATCTATCCGACCTTCAAATTTCTACTTTCCACTCTATGTTTTTTCTTTCTTCTCTAATTGACCCTAACTCATCCAGAGAGAGAGAGAGAGAGAGAGAGAAGTGATGTTTTGCTTCTGTGACAGGTTAAGGACCCTATACTGCAATCAGTAAAGCGTCAGAGATCTCAAGCGGTGGCATGAAGAGCTAGAAAATGTGAATAGCAAGAGGCTTTGATATAAGCCTTGAGGATGATATTTTTGTGTTAGTGCATTTCCTTATTGATTTGTGGCAGAATTACCATGACTTAACCTCTTTAGAACTGGTATGCTACTGCCATAATAAGTGCTCTGTTTGGACATTAAGTGTAGTGTGGGGGGAGACATTTTGTCTCCCCATTGCCTTCTCAATTCTCATTCCATTTTATCTTGTTTAATGTTCGTTCCTCTAATTATCACACACAATACAGCATATTCTAGTAGGATAAAATCATCACTGTGTTTTCTATGTGGAACTTATGCAACACCCATATTATGGTGTGAAGGTCTACACTTTCTAGCATCTATGTGAGGAAATTTGTCAAGGTCCCACCTTGGATCCAGTAGGCTCCCTTTCATTTCCTATTGTCTCATTGTAGCCCTATACAAGTTTCAGGAGACAACTATGCTTTATCTGTTTCAATTTTTAATAATCCTCACCATTCAATTGAAGCTGGAAAAAAGAGCAATGCTTGCGCTTAAATAGGAATATGTAATCCACATACTTAATTTGTGCTGCACTCGCATCTTCTTCTACAAAGCACATGTATGCAACTGTTGGCTCCTTATACACAAATTACATATGCGTGGCGAACAGACCATCCCAATCGCAGTTACCACTTGGAATACCTATGGCCTGTTTGGCATCCTTCTATGTGGAGAAAACTTGTATTCTTAAAATTTGTGGTGCTGAGAATGTTCCTATTTTGAAAATGGGTACTATAGAATTTGTTTGGCATCATCGTGCCAATCCTGTTTCAAAGAGAAAAATTAACAGAATCATGCGTAAACTGTGTTCTATCAAATGCAATTGACAAGCCGGTTTCAATAGAAAAGGCCAAATCAATGTTTAGCTCCCTGAACACTATCAAATTGCAACTGTCTACGCCCACTTTCTTGAATCTAGAGCATGAATGTTGGTCATTCTAAAAAATCTCAACTATCAAAAGATTTCACCCGCACAATCGATAGATTCATCATCATCAATGAATGAATGCCTCCAAGGAGACGAGACACAGAGGGAGATTGAAGAGGAAGGAAGAGATCAGAGAGAGCTAGGGAGAGATATCGAATATTCTTAAGGGTTTTAGTTATCTAAAATAACCAGAGAAACGCATTCTATTCATCTGTGTTGTCTGAGAACACAAACGTTTCACAAAAGTGATCCCAAACAGGCTTCCAAAAGACAGTTTGATCAGTATGGAGCCTGTCTTCTTTGATCAAAGTTATTATTATCATGCATCAGCCTTTGCATAGATATAAGCCCAAATTTCACTGCAACTAAAAAGAGTGATAGCAGGAGTGGTATACACTGATGATGATGAATCAAATCTCTGTTGATTTTTTATTGCCAAGTATTTGATGGCGACCAATTCAATAACTTGTGTTCACTTCTCTCGTCCAATATTTATGTCAGCAGTCCAGGCCAGGCCATCCAAAAGCCAGTTCTCTATTTTCAATTTCAAAACTTCAACAGTTCTTGACCTCACCGGCTTTGAGTTAGGCTCAACCCTGGCCCTTGTCAGTAGTGTTCGGCCCAGAGGCTTGGATTGCCCAAACCCATTCCATTGAGTCGACCTATAGAAAAAGAATATAAGTTTATGAAGAAGAAGATGTTAATGACCAGGTTGAGAATCGTTATTGAACATATATAATATTACTGCAAGTTTAGATGTTCCGATGGGCTTAGTCTTAACACTATGGGCCATTTCATTTTGTTCGTTAAGTACAAACAAATCCAGTCATGCACAGGTCTATAGCTCTTGCATTTGGACCACAAGTTACATGGAACTCTTCAGCTCTTTCTTTGTTTGCTGTAATTGCAGGCAGCCAAAGCTAGAGGTAAGCTGAATCAAAGCTAATAGAATTCTAGGGACCAGAAGAAATATGACGTTGGAGTTGGCTTGGGTGAAATCGGTGTCCTGCGGACACTCCTGCTTGGTGCTATCTGGGAGTCCGATCGTGGAGGCTGACTTAGAGAAACTGAGGAGTTTAATGAGTGAAACATCACGTTAAGGCCTTTCTATTGAAAATCTGGACTGTTCAAAAATAAAGGCTCCGAGTATCCTTAAATTTTACCCCGTAGAAGTTCTTGCAGTAGGATTAACCATATGATGGAAAGCATGATTAACAAATTAATGTATAAGATTGTGTTATCGCCTTTTCTTTTATTAATGGTCAAGTCAATCCTACCGTAGGACCAACTACTATGGGGTTAAATTTTGGGGTTATTCCATGCGCGTGGAGGAAGTTTATTTTAAGTAGCTTGGGTTTTCGTTAGTAACCCTTGCCAACAAAAAAAAGAGTCCACTAAATGTTATTGTTCTTTCACATTGAACATCATCCAAACCGTTGGAATAATTCAAAAGATACCACATATTTTGTATGTAGTTCATATCCTCATACATTGAGCTACATGCTGCAAGCCTGTGGCACCCAAATATAACAAGTTATGGGTGCCATGCATTATCACACTTGATACAGAAGTCTTATGTAACGACCTAACCTACGCCCAGTGCAATTTTGTCCTCTTTAGCTCATGGGCTACTCGACCAGTGGACATGGCCCAAGTGCATCCAATCTTGCCTTAAGGCTTTAAAACGCATCACACCAAGTTAGGAAGGCATTGCACATTTAAGTCCCAGGTTTGGAACTCACATGAGCGATGTGGGATGTAACAATCCCCCAACCTTAGAGAAGAGTTATCCTCGGTTCTGGTACCATTTGTAACGACCCAACCCAGGCCCGGTGTAATATTATCCTCTTTAGCTGATGGGCTACTCGACTAGAGGATTTGGCCCAAGCACATCCAATCTTACCTCAATGTTACATCCCACATCGCTCATGTGAGTGTCCAAACCTGGGACCCACATCGCTCATTTGAGTGTCCAAACTTGGGACTTAAATGTGCGATGCCTTCCTAACTTGGTGTGACGTGTTTTAAAGCCTTGAGGCAAGAATGGATGCGCTTGGGCCAGGTCCTCCGGTCGAGTAGCCCATGAGCTAAAGAGGACAATATTGCACCGGGCCTGGGTTAGCTCGTTACAAATGGTATCGGAGCCGAGGACGGCTCTCCTCTGAGGGTGGGGGATTGTTACATCCCACATCGCTCATGGGAGTGTCCAAACCTGAGACTTAAATGTGCGATGCCTTCCTAACTTGGTGTGACGCGTTTTAAAGCCTTGAGGCAAGCTTGGATACGCTTGAGCCAGGTCCTTTGGTTGAGTAGCCCATGAGCTAAAGAGGACAATATTGCACCGAGCCTGAGTTAGGTCGTCCTCTGAGGGTGGGGGATTGTTACATCCCACATCGCTCATGTTAGTGTCCAAAGTGAAGGCTAAATGTGCGATGCCTTCCTAACTTGGTGTGACACGTTTTAAAGCCATGAGGCAATGCGCTTGGGCCAGGTCCTCTGGTCGAGTATCCCATGAGCTAAAGAGGACAATATTGCACCAAGCTTGGGTTGGGTCGTTACATCTTATATGTAAAATCTAAATGACCAAATCCATCGCCCTTGAGGTACACGCATTCAGCTCTTCGAACAAGACGTAAAGCTACATCAGCGAAAGGTCGGGGGAAAAGATTACCAGCAACATATTCTTTATTCATCTTCTTCCATCCTTCATCACTCAATCCTCTTATGTGTTCTCGAGCAACCGGCTCAGAAACATCAGCTTCATGCATGTAGCATTGGATAGACTTTGGAACGTCACCTCTTGCAATCTCATTCTATAATAGAGAAACAAGAAAGTGTTATGCTATAAAGTGACAAGCTTAATAGCCATAAATATAGATGAGAAGGAATTAAAATTAAGGGCTTGTGTGGCTCATACCATTAAAGTTCCCATATCATCACAAAGTTGAAGAACCGTTGATGAAAAATGTATGAGATCTGCATAATCCTCGAGGCCTTCTAAGACTTCCTTGGTTACTCTCAATCTCATTGAAAAATATCCATGAACTAGCACAACAGGCCCAGATATTGAGATCCATGCATTACTTAGATACTCCTCAAGTATTGGGGGTTAGGTACCACCTTGCCTCCACTAAGCATGCTTTGCATAGATCTGCCCACTAAATAAACAAAACATTTTCATGATAATCAAGGTTCTTAAGTCCGCAAGCAATTAAAAAAGAAAAGAATTTCTTAGCTCAAATAGATTATCATGGAATCTGTGTGGGGGCCCATTTCTTGAACCTGTTCCTCTTGGTCTCGGCAAGGGTGCGCTCGGATATGCTGACGTGTGGGAGCCATTTCTCTTGATCTCGGCTACGATCCGATCCATATCGGTCTCGGCACTACGTGCTGGTCTCGGCCAAACAGAATTCAGTTCGGTCGCGCATACCGTTCAGTCTCGGCAACGCAAGCTCGGCAATGCAGTATTGCGCTTGCAGCTAACAGCCACGGCCCTGTCGTGGCAAGGCCCAAGGAAGGGATCTGATGGGACTTCAGCCACCACCAGATCAGGGCAAGATCAGGCCCAATGTGACTGGCATTAAATGCATTGTGGGCTGATCGGACCCACATTAAATGCAAAGAGGGCTATGATGGACCTTCATTAATTACTTTGTGGGCTGATGTGACCCAGGTCACATCACCAAGCCCACTGGCACTCACCCAAGACTGTTCCATATATAAGGCACGAGCCAAAGGGAGCAAGGGGTAAGCATTCTCACATAGACACCCGGACCTTCTTCTTCTTCTTCTTCTTCTTCTCCGATCCATTGCTGACTTAAGCATCGGAGAGCCCTGCGCTGCCCGTAGCCAGGGTCCTCTGACCTTTGTCTTTCTCCTCTTTCAGGTTTATACCGTTGCAGCTATCTCCTCCATGCATTGAGTAAGTCCTAAGAGGCATCCTGATCTTGTGAGTATATTATTCTTGCACTTACAATTGGCGCCGTCTGTGGGAAAGATTTCTATAGTCTTTCCTATTCCTAAACACCATGACGAGGAGAGCTGCGAAAGGCGGAGAGACATCCAAGACAGGGCGTACTGGACCGTCTTCTACCCTTCTCCCTGCCAAGAAGAGGGCTGGCAAGCAACCAGTCACGGAGGACGACGCTGAACGTGCTCTCATCCGGATCAACGTTCAGGAACGTGACCTCCGCTCGGAGTCCGCTCCCGGGAGGGGAGACACCCAGCAACCGGCAGGCCTCCTGACAGATCAGGATCAGCGGCATAAGTCTCCAGTGGTCGATGGATCACGTCCCCCTGGCCAGGCGGAGGACGTTGAGGGCCGGGTGGAGGACGTTGAGGATACTGAGGACGAAGACTACAGCCCTGATGACGACTTGGACTCCACCCTTCTGGAGATTAAAGCACAGAATGAGGCCATCAAGGAGAGAGACGCTCTGATCCTCCGGCTCCAGCAGCAGCTGGAAAGAGCTACGGGCTCAGCGGGGCTTCGGCAGCAGTCCCAGCAGCAGCGGACTCGTCGGGAGCCGTCCCAGCAGCAGCGGACTCGTCGGGAGCAGTCCCAGCAGCAGCGATCGCCACAACACGAGAGGAGAGTTACTCGTGTCACGCGCGTCTCTTCCTCAAAGGAGGACCTGAGGGACCGCTTGAACGGGAAAAGGGACGACCGAACCCGAGATGAAGGCTCAAGCACTAGCCGTAGCTACTCGAGGAAGGCGTCCGAGACCATTCCGGAGGGTATGTATCATAATCAGGAATGGCTGGACGCGCACATAAGGGAAACGGTCCAGCGCAACCTGGAGGTAGCCGGCTTCGGCCGAGACCAAAAGAATGCTTGCTGCGACCCCGTTGATCTCGGCGCTTCTCCTTTCTCCCAAGACATCAGGAGGTACCCCTTACCGAAGAAGTTCACCGTACCAAGATTCGTCACCTATGATGGGGTCTCGGATCCAGCTACGCATCTCAGACACTTCTCCCAGAGGATGTCTGTCTGGGGAGACGAGGGCCATCTGAACTGCCGAGTCTTTTCCTCCAGCTTAGGCGACCTCCCCCTGAAGTGGTTCTGTGCGCTCCCAGAGGGATCCGTCTCGAGTTGGCAGCAACTCCAGCAGTCCTTTATGAAGAAGTTCCAGGCCTACAGAGTCCTCCCGAAGACAGATGCAGACATCATGGCCATGAAGATGAAGCAGGGAGAGAACGTCACCCAATTCGCCAAGCGCTTCTGGGCGGTCTACAGTCAGATTGAGAATTCCAAGGACGAGGTTGCCGTCTTCGCATTTCAGAATGCCTTGCTGCTAGACAGCGATCTTCGCAAGGACCTGGCCAGGAACCCGTTCTCTTCCATAGCAGTGCTCATGTCCATCGCCAACCGGTACATTGCTCAAGAGGATGACCAGGCCCGTGCTCGGGAAAGCCATGGAACCGTGCAAAGAAACCGAGACCGAGGTGAGAGGCCCCCCAAGAAGGACGGAGGACCGTTTCTGAGGGATGAGCCTCGGCGAGACGAGCGACGAAGAGGTGACTCAGACAGGAGTTGGGTGCCTACAAGCTCGGCAAGGACTCAGACGTTCGCCTCGGCAAGGAGCAAAAGGCCCAGGCTATCCGAGGACGCGTATCGGGGGGTCATCACGGTCTTCAAGATGCCGATCCACCGTATCATGTATAAGATCAAGAGCAGGCCGTATTTCAGATGGCCAGAGCCCATGCAAGGCGACCCTTCTATCCGAGATCAGACGAAGTTCTGTTCCTATCACAAGGAGGGCGGCCACAAGACTGAAGATTGCAGGATACTGCGGTCGCATTTGGAGAAGCTTGTCCAGGATGGACACTTGCAAGAGTTTGTCAGGAGAGAAACCAGGGCCGACACCCGAGCCCCGCGCCGAGACGAGGGGGGTCACGACAGCGACGGGACAGAGAAGATAATTGACGTTATCCATTTGGCACCCCCGCCCAAGGGGAGTAATCAGGCCCGTGCCGAAGCCAGGAAAGCCGCTCACGGCAAGCAAGTCATGGCCGCCGAGCTCGGCCCAGCACAGAAAAGGGCTCGGAGGGAGCGTCCCGAGATCAGGTTCACTGATGCAGATCTGGAAGGGGTGCAGCTCCCCCACAACGACCCCCTGATCGTCACTCTAAAGTTTGACTGCTCTAAACAGGGCGTGAAGAATTGCACTGTGAAGAAAGTCCTTGTTGACCCCGGCAGTTCTTCCGAGGTCCTCTATTTCGACAGCTTTCGAAGGATGGGACTGACGGAGAAAGATCTGCAGGAGGCTCGAGTTCCCCTTATCGGCTTCAGCGCCAAACCAGTCTACCCCAAGGGGAAGGTGATATTCAGGGTCGAGGCCGGTGGCGCGTCTGTCATGGCAACCTTCATGGTGATCGACGCACCCTCGCCCTACAATGCTATAGTGGGCAGGTCTTGGCTCCACAGCCTGGAAGCAGTCCCTTCCACCCTCCATCAGAAGCTGAAATTTCCGTGGGAGGGAAAGAGCGGCCGAGTTGGAATCATCACGGTCAGAGGAGATCAGCAGGCAGCCAAGCAGTGCCTGACCGCCGTGGTACCCGGGAAGCAAGAGCCCAAGGAGGTCAATGTGGCCGAGATGGAGAAGAACCTGGAGCAGGGGCTGGATGAGCTCGGCCAAGATTCAGGCAGGAAAAGCGTGGAGGAACTGGCCGAAGTCAGGATCGACCCAAAGGACCCGGATCGGTTCTTCCTGCTCGGCAGCCAGCTCGGAGAGCCGGAGAGGTCCGAACTGGCCCAGTTCCTGGTGCAGAACAGAGATGCCTTCGCCTGGACACCTTAGGAGATGCCTGGCGTCGACCCCGAGGTAATGTGTCATAGACTGAATGTTGACCCTAACTACAAACCTGTGATGCAGAAAGCCCGCAGGACAGGGGTCCCACAGACCGAAGCCGTCGTCGAGGAAGTGGATAAGCTGCTTGAGGCCGGCGCTATCAGGGAGGTTCAATACCCGAACTGGTTAGCCAATCCGGTGGTCGTCAAGAAGAAGACTGGCAAGTGGAGGGTGTGCGTCGACTTTACCGACCTCAACAAAGCCTGTCCCAAGGACAGCTTTCCCCTACCAAAGATTGACCAGTTGATCGACGACACGGCCGGGCACGACAGAATGAGCTTCCTCGATGCCTACCGCGGCTATCACCAGATCCCACTGTTTGGGCCAGACGAAGAGAAAACAGCTTTTATCACGCCCAGGGGAACCTACTGCTATAAGGTGATGCCGTTCGGACTGAAGAATGCAGGAGCCACCTACCAGAGGCTCGTTACCAAGATGTTCCACGATCAGCTCGGCAAAACCGTAGAGGACTACATCGATGACATGGTGGTCAAATCCAAGCAGGCGCGGGATCATCTGTCAGACTTGGCCGAGGTCTTCGCCACTCTAAAGGAGTTCCGGCTGAAGCTTAACGCCTCGAAGTGCGCCTTCGGTGTTGGCTCCGGCAAGTTTTTGGGCAGCTTGGTTACACGCAGAGGCATTGAGGTAGACCCAGATCAGATCTCGGCTATCCTCAGAGTGCAGAGTCCCACTTCGGCCAAGGAGGTTCAGAAGCTTACAGGGATGGCCGCGGCACTGAATCGCTTCATTAGCAAATCTTCAGATAAGTGCCGACCTTTCTTTCAGCTTCTTAGAAAAAATTCTAAATTTCAATGGACTCTAGAATGTGACCATGCCTTGCAGCAGCTCAAGGCTTACCTTTCTTCACCACCGTTGTTGTCAACCCCGACCCATGGGGAAACCCTGTATTTATATTTGGCGGTCTCGGATCATGCGGTCAGCTCAGTCCTCATCCGAGAAGAGGACAAGGTTCAAAAACCAGTGTATTATACGAGCAAGACCCTTATCGATGCCGAGACCAGGTATCTGCCTCTTGAGAAGCTCGCCTTGGCGCTCGTTAGCGCCTCGCGAAAGCTCTCCCATTACTTTCAAACCCATTCTATTGTGGTTGTCACAGAGCACCCACTCAAATCTGTTTTCAAGAAGGCTGACTTTTCAGGAAGAATCTCCCGATGGGCTGTCGAACTAGGGCAGTATGAGATTCAATATCAGCCACGGACAACAATAAAAGCCCAGGTTCTGGCGGATTTCCTCGCCGAGTTTGATTCAAGTTCGGCACCAACCCAGCTCGGCACCGAATTGGGGCGTGAGGAGCATGAGGTGCCCGCGGGTTCGGAACAATCACAATGCCATGCCGATACCCCAGTTTGGAAGGTCTTCGTCGACGGATCTTCCACCTCGAGAAGAGCCGGAGCAGGAGTCGTTCTCCAATCGCCAGAAGGACTGGTCATTGAGCAGGCTCTGACACTGGACTTCAAGGCGTCAAACAATGAGGCCGAGTACGAAGCCCTTTTAGCCGGACTGAATAGCGCCCATATCCTCGGAGCTCAACAGCTGATGGTCTTCAGTGATTCACAGTTGGTGACAAACCAGCTGACTGGGGACTATCAGGCTCGCGACGACCGGATGGCCGCGTATTTGGCCCTGGCCAAGAAGCAGCTCTCTCAGTTCCACACGGCCGAAGTCAAGCAGATTGGCAGAGAAGTAAACTCTCACGCAGATGCTCTTGCAAACTTGGCCAGCGCTGTTGAGGCAGGAAGAAAGAGGAGCATCGAAGTCGGATCGCTAGCTGCGCCCAGCATTGAGCTCCGTTCACCTCGGGAGGTGTTATGCATCGGTCTCGGCCCGAGCTGGATGGACCCCATTATCACCTACCTTAGGGACGACAGGCTTCCCGAGGACAGTGGCGAGGCCCACCGGGTCAGACTCAAGGCAGCTCGGTTCTGGCTATCTCCCGAGGTCAAGCTCTACAGGAAATCGTTCTCGAGACCGTACCTCCAGTGCGTCCATCCAAGTAAGGTCGAGGACCTCCTTTTCGAGATACATGAAGGAATCTGCGGGAGCCATATCGGAGGAAGGTCCCTAGCCTACCGGGCCATCAGCCAGGGTTACTGGTGGCCGTATATGCAGAAAGATGCGCAGGTATATGCGAAGAAGTGCGAGAAGTGCCAGAAGTTCTCACACTCTCTCCATCAGCCCGCGCAGGATCTCAGCCCGCTCTCTAGCCCGTGGCCATTCGCCCAGTGGGGGCTCGACATAGTGGGCCCGCTCCACCGAACCCCAGGGAACAAGAGATGGCTTATTGTGGCGACAGATTACTTCACCAAATGGATTGAAGCAGAGCCACTTTCATCCATCACAGAGCGAGACTCTAAGAATTTTGTGTGGAAGAATGTCGTCACAAGGTTTGGCATTCCCAGAGCGCTGGTTTCGGACAACGGAACTCAGTTCGACTCTAAACTTTTCAAGACCTTCTGCCAGGAGCTCGGCATCCGAAACCATTATTCCACTCCAGCCTACCCACAGAGTAACGGCCAGGCCGAGATCTCCAACAAGGTGATCCTCGATGGGCTCAAGAAACGGCTGGACCAAGCAAAGGGAAGATGGGTGGAAGAACTGCCGAGCGTCCTGTGGGCTTACAGAACTACTCCGAGGCGTTCCACTTCGGCTACCCCCTTCTCGCTCGCCTATGGCATGGAAGCAGTCATCCCTCTGGAGATCGGTCTCCCCACTTTGAGGTCCGAACTCTTTGACCGGGGACAGAACGAAACCAATGTGGCCAGGGAGCTAGATTTAGCGGACGAGCGAAGGGAAGCAGCTGCAGTAAGGCTAGCCGTCTACCAGCAGCAGCTAGCCAGGGGCTACAACCAGAACGTCAGAGAGAGGAAGTTCTCTGTAGGAGAACTGGTCCTCAAGAAGGCTCTCCTAGGGGACAAAGATCCGAATCAAGGGAAGCTAGCGCCGAATTGGCATGGTCCGTTTAAAGTCACTTCCATTGCTGGACGGTCGGCTTATCGGCTCGAAGACATGGAAGGACGGCCTCTTCCGAGACCATGGAACGCGTCACACCTCAAGAAATTCTATTTTTAGTTTGTATGTTTGTACAGTGCTTCTGGATTTAATAGAACTACGTTCGTTTTGGGGCAAGTTGATGATCAATGGCAATGTGACAGCGACAATGGTGCGAGTATGGAAGACCGTCGAAGGCTGGCACTCAGCCACCTAGACGAGCTGCCGAAACGGCCCATGTCTAAGGCTGGCACTCAGCCACCTAGACGAGCTGCCGAAACGGCCCATGTCTAAGGATGGCACTCAGCCACCTAGACGAGCTGCCGAAACGGCCCATGTCTAAGGATGGCACTCAGCCACCTAGATGAGTCGCCGAAACGGCCCATATCTAAGGCTGGCACTCAGCCACCTAGATGAGTCGCCGAAACGGACCATGTCTAAGGATGGCACTCAGCCACCTAGACGAGCTGCCGAAACGGCCCATATCTAAGGCTGGCACTCAGCCACCTAGATGAGTCGCCGAAACGGCCCATGTCTAAGGATGACACTCAGCCACCTAGACGAGCTGCCGAAACGGCCCATATCTAAGGATGGCACTCAGCCACCTAGACGAGCTGCCGAAACGGCCCATATCTAAGGCTGGCACTCAGCCACCTAGATGAGTCGCCGAAACGGACCATGTCTAAGGATGGCACTCAGCCACCTAGACGAGCTGCCGAAACGGCCCATATCTAAGGCTGGCACTCAGCCACCTAGATGAGTTGCCGAAACGGCCCATGTCTAAGGACGGCACTCAGCCACCTAGACGAGCTGCCGAAACGGCCCATGTCTAAGGACGGCACTCAGCCACCTAGGCGAGCTGCTGAAACGGCCCATGTCTAAGGACGGCACTCAGCCACCTAGGCGAGCTGCCGAAACGGCCCATGTCTAAGGATGGCACTCAGCCACCTAGACGAGCTGCCGAACTAGTTAAGGTTATGGTTGGCACTCAGCCACGTAGACCAGCCGAAACGGCACCAGACGATAATGGCACCCAGTCTTATCACTGCCTTAGGCCTGATGCGATTCTTTGTTTTCGCCGAAGGGGTCAGAGCGCTCGCGGGGAACCCTAGTCTGGTCGGCCTACTCTAGTCCGAGCTCACATCCATGTTCACAAAACTTGCGGAAAGCGCAAACAGAAAGCAAATCAAAGCCAAACATAGCACAGGGAAAGAGGTCTGAAATTCATTGATAACGTGATATGCGCATTGGAGCTTACATTTTCCATTCATCACAATTTCTGATCAAAACAATTCGAAACAAAGATTACATTTTTTATAACAAAGCAAAAAGAAGGAACAAAATCAAGACGACGGCCCTGCTTCCGTGTCTTCAATAACGACCACAGCGGCCTCGGCTGTAGGAGCGGCTTCAGAGGGGGCGGGCGTCGGCTCAGCAGGGGCTTCGGCCAGAGTGGCAGGGATCTCGGCTGTGGCTTCAACTGGGAGCGTATCCTCGAACTCGGGGAGGTTCTGATATATTGGGTTATCCTCAGGAACCCCCATCTTCTTAAGCACGGCCTCGCAACCGAGTCGGAACAATTTCGGGATGAGCGCTGAAATTTGATCAGTGTAAATGCGCGCAGCATCCTCAGTCCCGTCCAGGAAGGCGGCGTCGGTCGCGGCCTGCCGTGACTCGAGGAGCTCCTCCTTCTCCTTCCTCTCCAGTTCGAGCTCGGCCTTGAGCCCTGCCGACTGTTTCTCCTCAGCCTGATACTTCCCCTGCCATTCGAAGCTCTCAGACTTCACTTTGCAGAGCTCGCTTGACATCAGATCGGACTGCGCGTTGAGCTCTGCGTTCTTGGCCGCCTCTGCCTTCAGCTCCTCCCTTGCCGCCCGCAGTTCGGTTTCGGCTTTCTTCTTTTCCTCTGCCAGGCGAGTCCGCTGACCGTCCTCTTCCATCATTCTTTCCGCGACTACCTGGAGCCTTTGGAGAGCCTGCAAGGGAATAAACGACTTAGTACGAAATCAGAAGTAAGAAACATCAATGACTAAAGAAGTTCGGTACTCACCGCGAGGGAGTGCTGCATGGTCCTCATCAGCAGCTGTGGGGAGTCTTCCGATCTGTGCCTCTCCATGTCTTTGGGGAGTGCACAGGCTCGGCTGAGCGCCGAAATGACAGCTGGGCTCCCCACCAGTCTGTCTTCAACGTTCAAGGGCCTCCCCCTTCGCAGTTCCATGTCTGGCCTGAATGCGGCCGGCTCGGCATCCGAGGACGTCGCCGCCTGGGGCTCGGAACGCCGCTCCACCAAGGGAACCGCCGGGGTGGGCACCACGTCCACCGCCCTCTCCCTCGCTGCTTGGGGTGGGCGCTGCCGCGGCCGCTCTTCCAGAGCCGTCTCCTTCCCCTTCGCCCTCTTCCTGGGCCTCTCCCCCTCCGAGTCTGTGGGAAGGCGGGCCTCGGCGGCAGCGGGGACTATCGCCCTGGGAGGAGTCTGTTCGGCTCTAGGGGCTGCCTTCCGCCCGCCGAATACCGCATCCGCCAAGTTCCGCGGTTGATATGTGGGCCTCCTCCCCTCCATGTCTTCGGCCCCGGAAGAATAGTTGTCAACTTCCCTTATCGGGGAATCAGCCTCGGCTCCGGATGTATAGTCTTCAATTTCCCTTATCGGGATGCCCGCGACCACGGCCAATGTAGTGGAAGCTCCCACGACCGAAACGGTCCCGCTGGTTTCGGCTAGATCGGGGGCGAAGTTCTCCGGGTTGCCAGATTTCCGTGTATAAGACACGTATCTCGGCTCGTACTTCAGAAGGGAGTAGGCAGCTCTTGTGTAGTGGCCGCGGTAGCAGTACACCTTGTTCAGCCAAGGTGCGTGCCTCCTCCAACCGTTCAGTTGGGCTTCGCGCTTGCGTTGAGAAAGGCCTGCGAAAAACAGCCGAGTTAGAATCCGGCAGCAGAAATCAAACATAAGAAAGAAATCGGAAACCCAGGGGGTTAGGTCTTTACTCGGTGGAGTCCCGAAGCGTCGAGGGACTCGGACCCTCCTAGCTGCTTCGGTCTCGGTCTCGCCGAACTCCCAGTTTCCCGAGACGAGCAGGCGGTCATCTCCGGCGTATTTATTGGAGTCCTCCAGCGCCGTGACGAGGGGTTGGCACCTCGCCTTGACGCGAAGATAATAGGTGCCCGCCTCCCTAGACTTGCAGAGGTCATATATATCCTCTATATCATGGACGCCGAGGCTGATGTCTAGAATCCTATTCAGCTCGGCGATGCCCATGATGATCTTATACCCATTGGGCATTAACTGACAGGGGCTGAGGTTCCAGGTCTCCAAACAAGACCTAAGGAGAGGGTGCAAGGGGAACCTGACCCCACCCTCGATCACGGCTATCAGGGGAAACGACATCCAGCCGTTGCGAAATGAGTAGGTGGAGGGGTCGGCTGCCATGATCTGGACATCGCCTGGGATCATGTAGACTCTCCTAAGAGTTGCCAGGCCCGCCTGGGAATCTATCCAGTGAGTAAAAATCCCCATTTCTGGATCTAAGAATTCTAAGGGTCCTTACAGCAAAAGATGGTGAACGGAGGTACCCCTAAGAAACCCTAGGGGCTGGGTCTGGAATGTAAATGAAGGAGGAGGAAGCGGAAGAAAACTCACTGGTTCGACGGGGCAAAGTCAGACTCCGACTGACGGATGTGGGCGACTACTGCTGGGAAACAGTAGGAGGTCTGGTTCTAGTCCGGCGGCGCTGGTTCTAGCAGAAAGCAGAAGTTCAGGCGGAGAGCAAGAGAGTCCAGGAGCAGAAATGATAGGAGGAAGAAGACGAAAGCGTATATAAAGGGCAGAAATGGGCGCCATCCCGGAGTTCGAAGCGGGACACGCGTGAGACGTCGCCTCGGCTTGCGTCGCACGTCCCCTCGAAAAGACAAGAGCGCCTACCAGGCAATAATGCGTGGTGCT
Organism: Cinnamomum chago; assembly: GCA_038049695.1. Classification (NCBI taxonomy): domain Eukaryota; kingdom Viridiplantae; phylum Streptophyta; class Magnoliopsida; order Laurales; family Lauraceae; genus Cinnamomum; species Cinnamomum chago. The sequence continues at coordinate 38,622,058 of CP142453.1, read as the reverse complement.
GTTGCGATGATGGTTCGCCTTCCCATACTAATCATAGCCCCGCATTTATTGCCCCCTTTATTATCTCTGGCAGACGAAGCAGCGGCGGCGCCTGGCGCCGAATGAGTCAGAACCCTTAAACAAAAGCGGATGGAAGGCGAGCACTATCCGTCTCGGGAGACCGGTTCAGTTCTTAAACCTAGTGCGGGGGATCAGTCCAGCTCTTAACCCTAGTGCCCGAGAGAGCCCTAGAGGTCAAGAACTGAGGGGCTATTGTGTGGGGGCCCATTTCTTGAACCTGTTCCTCTTGGTCTCGGCAAGGGTGCGCTCGGATATGCTGACGTGTGGGAGCCATTTCTCTTGATCTCGACTACGATCCGATCCATATCGGTCTCGGCACTACGTGCTGGTCTCGGCCAAACAGAATTCAGTTCGGTCGTGCATACCGTTCAGTCTCGGCAACGCAAGCTCGGCAATGCAGTATTGCGCTTGCAGCTAACAGCCACGGCCCTGTCGTGGCAAGGCCCAAGGAAGGGATCTGATGGGACTTCAGCCACCACCAGATCAGGGCAAGATCAGGCCCAATGTGACTGGCATTAAATGCATTGTGGGCTGATCGGACCCACATTAAATGCAGAGAGGGCTATGATGGACCTTCATTAATTACTTTGTGGGCTGATGTGACCCAGGTCACATCACCAAGCCCACTGGCACTCACCCAAGACTGTTCCATATATAAGGCACGAGCCAAAGTGAGCAAGGGGTAAGCATTCTCACATAGACACCCAGACCTTCTTCTTCTTCTTCTTCTCCGATCCATTACTGACTTAAGCATCGGAGAGCCCTGCGCTGCCCGTAGCCAGGGTCCTCTGACCTTTGTCTTTCTCCTCTTTCAGGTTTATACCGTCGCAGCTATCTCCTCCATGCATTGAGTAAGTCCTAAGAGGCATCCTGATCTTGTGAGTATATTATTCTTGCACTTACAGAATCATATAATATGAAATACAAGCTATTTCTTAACGGAATTTTATGGAATCATCGTATCTTAGTACTTCTCTAAGAATCTCCCTCTTCTCAAAGAATCGAAGTTGGTGGTATAACACTAGAATTTCAGGAACAATATGCATCCAATGTCACACTATTGTTTCATTTGTTTGAGCCATGAAATCCTAATTAATTCCACACCTTCTCGAGGAATTATCCGATCCTCAAAAAAGCAATAATGGTAAGCTTATAGTGACAATAGGATTGCATACTAAAATCGCAAAGAAGCACAAGGATTCCACTCAACCAAATTAGTGGTTCAAAAAAAAAAAAAAAAAAAAAAAGACCAATGTGAATTATTAGAGAGGATGCAGACGTAATTGATGCTTACCATTTTTCTCAGGTTCGGTATGACGTCGCAACCTTGTTCTTTTAAAGTGTCATAACCTAGGTCATTACCAAAGTTGAGTAGGGCTAGATAACATATCTTCATGTACTCCGGAAGTTGTGGGATGGCATTGGTGTTCCATTTGAAATGTTGCATTAGAATTTATGAATTGTCATTAGAGTGAAAATCATAGGTCTGAGTTTGGCTTGTGATGGCCAGTAAACCTGATCCAAACTCGCTTAATCTGACCAAACTTGATCCCACCAAAACCAATGTGCGGTAAGAAGTTGGTTTGGTAATTAGTGTTATTTTTTTTTTTGCCATTGTCAAATGGATGAAAAGAAAATGGAGGAATATAACGAACCTATCGAATGCATCTGTATTTGTATTTTTATGTTGGCTAATTCATGGGTTGGGCAAAACTCTTGGTCCATTGAGTTGTAGTTTTCTAATTTACTTTAGAATGGACTGTGGTTGTGTCGTGGAAGAACTGAAGAGTAGAAAAAAGAAAAGACGGAGAACACTCCTAGGCCCGATCGATCGGAGCCTCAGTCCAATTGATCGGACTGTAATCGCGGCCAGTTATTTGGGTGGTCCGATCGATCGCATGCACTGTCCGATCGATCGGACAGGTGCGCAAATTCGGGAAAGTCTCCTATTTTGATCCGAATTAGTTTTCCTTTGAGACTATGTTTCCCAATTTGAGTTCTACTTGTGCACTAAGTCTAAGGCACGAATTTGAGGCTATATATAGGGTGTTGCTCTCAACCTTAGAAGTAACCAACACTCTCATTAATCTGAGTCAGTGATATCTTAGAGAGAGTTTAATCTCTAGAGCCATTGAGAGATCGTTTTGAATGGCTACTCTAGAAGGTCATTGTTGCTTCTACCTTTCTTGTAGAAGATAGTTCATCTTGATTAGCAAGGTCCAAGGAGATCAAGTAAGGAGAACGGGGCACGGTGGATGTTGTGTCAGTGGATTCTTTGCAAGAATAACTACAGATCTTAGGTCGAGATACAGACTGAGGTAAAGGAGCTTGTGACTATATCTTGTAACTGTTCGTGAACTCTTGATTTCTAGTTCGTGATTTTTCTCCCTGGATAGGGTTTCCACGCTAAATACTATGTCTACTACAACAAATGGGGTTTACAGCGATGAAAATATATGTGACGCAACCTAAAGTGTCGCAAAAAATACATTTTTTGCAACATAAAGCTAGACCCAGCGCAACAAGTTAAGTATTTGCGACACAAAACTCCATGCGTCGCAAATAGATACTTTCAGCAATGAATCTAGTGTGTTGCAAACAAATGCGTCACAAAATCATTGGCGCTAAATGGCAGTAAAATTATTCGCAACGCTAGATACACATTTGCGACACAATCATCTGTCGTAAATAAGTGTCTATATTTGTGACGTAATCACCGCGTCGCAAATAATTTTTAGTTTGAGCTATGTCGTAGAAAAGTTAAGGTATTTTGCAACAGTTTCCTTTTTGTGTCGCACATATTATCTTATTCGCGACGCTGATGTCTTTGCGTCGCAAATAATTATTATTTGCGACCTCCATCATATGGTGTCATAAAAAATTTAAGCTAAAAAAATAACTATTTATTTGGGACGCAATTTTGACGTAAAAAAAAATGTTTAGTTGCGACAGTATAACTGCTGCGTCGCAAATAATGAGTTTTTTTTTTTGTAACGTGGATTTAAATGCGTCTCATAGATAATAGTTTTATTAGCGACATTATTTTATAGCGTTACAAAAAAAAAGTCTCCTAATTATTTCCATCTCCCGCCTTTTTTTTTTTTAGGGAAATTCTTAACGCACCATGTGTTTTCATGAACACACCCACAATTACATTTTTTTAATTACCAAAATGCCCCAGATGAAAGGACAAAATCACCCTTCACCATCAACCTCCTCTCCTCTTCCTTTGGTTCTCTTGCAGTGTAGTTGTCCGGTGTCTCCACTCATCTCCTCCTCTTCTTATTCTTCTTTTCTTCATTCTCCCTTTATCCACTGTTTCATCATTGTTCCTCTGCACTCCTTCATCCTCATTGGTGTTCATCTCCTTCCTCATCATCTTCTTCAACTCTTGGAATTATCCTCAAGTCTCCTCCATTTGTTTAACGATATTGGAAGCATTCATCTCCCTGCACCACATTGTCTATTGAAAGTAGGCATTTTCAATATGAACAAGCAACTGACGATCTACCAAGAGGAGGTATACATTTTGACTTCGTTTCCAGCTGGTTATTTATATTTCTCGCGCCCTTCTCGGTATTCCAGAACCGTGCACATTATATATATTATATATTGCACGGCGTAATAATACCGGACAAATATTTATTGCACGACAAAATTATGCCGTACAAAGGGTTATTGCATGGCAACAGTAAACCGAGCATATATATGAAGAATGGCCTATATAAATCGTGCAGTATAATATTGCACGGTTGTAAAGGCTCATGCATTGATGAACTAAGAATTTGTAATCATATTTTCAGGAGATTGATTTAATCGGTGCCAGTGAGTGCTATTTGGATTTTACTAATGTCTTCACCACTGACACGATATTCAGAAGCCGAGAGGGCCTAATCCAATGCACAAGGGATGTTGGAAAGAAACATGGCTTGGTAATTGTAATCAAAACTTCAAATGTTGGTGGAGATGGTAGGAAGTCGATAATAGTTTTATCTTATGAGAGAAGTTGTAGTTACAGGGGTCCATCGAAGGTCTTTGAAAAGAAAATTCCTAATAAGGCAACGAGAATGAAGAAGTGTAGTTGCCCTTTTGCTTTGAAGGGCCGAAAGTTGGCAAATGACGATGATTGGATGTTAACAGTGGTTTGTGGGGTGCACAATCATCCAGACACACAACATCTCGAGGGGCACTCGATTGTTGAGAGGTTTTCTAGGGAAGAAATCAATGTTTTGATTGATATGTCTAAGAGTTTGGTGAAGCCGAGGAACATCCTTCAAACATTGTGGGAAAGGGGACGTGCACAACACCACTACGATGAATAGTATCTATAATACTCGTCAGAAGTGGAGGGTGACTGAGATGGCCGGTCGATCACAGATGTAGAAACTCATGATGCATTTGGAGGAGAACAACTACATTGAGTATCACACTAGCAACGACGCTACAGATGCAATGATGGACCTATTCTGGGCACATCCATCATCTATTCAGTTGTTGCGTACATTTCCAGAAATTTTGATAATGGATTCCATGTATAAGACTAATAGATATCGACTTCCCTTGTTTGAGATTGTTGGTGTCACATCTACTTAACTGACGTTCTCCGTTGCTTTTGTATACCTTAAATCAGAGAGGGAGGCCAATTATAGATGGGCTTTGGAGATGCTTAAGGAATTAATGGATGGATGCATTCTACTCCGTGTGATTGTCACAGACAGAGAGTTAGCACTGATGAATGCAGTAAATGTTGTTTTTCCAAATGCAGCAAACTTATTATGCAGGTCTCATATTTCTAGGAACATCTTGGCAAATTATAAGAAGTATTTTGAGACCAACGATATAGATGGGATGCATTTATCTCTTGTTGGAACATGTTGATAGTCTCTCCCACTGAAAATGACTGCTTGCAACTTCAAAGTACATTGGACCAGAATTACTGCGGGAATCCACACGCCATTGATTATTTGAAGAACTCGTGGTTGAATAAGCACAAGGAACAATTTGTGACTGCTTGGACGGATCGACATATGCAGTTTGGGAACGTGACTACAAACAGGGCTGAGAGTGCACATGTAAAATTAAAGAGACACCTAGGCACATCGAACTGTAGCTTTGATGCGTCCTGGTAGGTTATCCATGCCTTGCTTGAGTTGCTCTTTATAGAGATAAATGCTTCTTTTGAAAAGAGTTTGAACACCATGCAACATAAGTTCAAACCAGCACTGTTTTGTGAGTTGAGATGATTCCTATCAAGGAATGCTATGGATATAGTGTTGAATGAGTGGATAAGTGCTAGTGATATTGGTCCAGATTCGGCGACATTTGGGTGTGTAATTCGATGGACCCATGAGTTACCATGTGCACACGAAATTGCCGAGTACATAAGGGAAGGCTCTCAAATACCACTAAGTTGTGTCCACCACTACTGGCGGAAGCTCAATTTAGACTCCACTACGGTGAATGAAGCACCTAAATTGACCACAACTTCTGAGTTCGAGTTGATCGCTAGGAAATTTCAGAGTAGTGATCAGATTGGTAAAATACAAATATTGAAAAAACTTAGAGAATTGGGGAGTCCTTCATCTACTTCTCTTCTTGAGTCGGATGTTAAATTGAATACTCGCAGTCGGTCATCCTCGAAAAAGAAAAAGTTGGATCATTCTACGCGTCAGGAGCCATCTGCTTTCGAGTATGCACTCTCGAGTAAAGATAGCGTTCTAGCTAGATTAAACAATCCAGATGTAACAAATAAGAAGGAGAAACTAAGTGTCCATCGCACTCGGTCATGTACGTTTCTGGATTTGCTTTCTCAGTTTCTAGGACCCTATATCTAGACTTTTAAGGATGTGGCAGCTGATGGTAACTGTTAGGAATTTTCTAGATTGCAATTTGATGGATGCATTTCATTCTAGCATCATTTGATTTACACACTTGCATTGGTTTTAAATAAACTTGAAATCTTGTTTTATTCATGCATTGCTTTTAAGATTTGTAAAAGTATTGATTTATGCATGATTTGTATTTTCATCTTGGATGCATTTGTTTTAGAAAAGAGTTTTCTAGAAATCAAGCAAGCCTTTGTTTTAAAAGTTTTGAATCTTTTTAGGCTTTTTATGTCATGTTTTAAAAACCATTAGAATCTTTAAAACATGTTTTCCAAGCTTGATTTAGTGGCCAAAAGGTCCCCCAAAGAAATATCTTTGAAATTGCAAAAGTTGCATTTTTTGTCAAAGGGAGGCTGTCCCGGCAGTGTCGCCGGTCGACCGAGAGGCAGGTCTCGGTCGACCGAGACAACTGGAGGTAAAATCCACAGTTTTGAACTGAAACCTCCAACGGTAAGAAATCTGACCGTTGTGCCTTCCCGGTCGACCGAGACCTCTTTGTCGGTCGACCGAGGACTAGCCGTTGGCAACTTTTTGCTATAAATATGAGTTCTTTCCCTTGCCAAATGTTGGGAATTTTTAGCCCCTCCTTGAGAGGATTTGAGGCATATCAAAAGGGAAAAGAACCAAGGGATGAAGGGGATGATTAGGAAAGCTAAAGCTTGGATTAATGAAGTTAAACCACCAAGTAGGCTCTTCCTTCCTTAATCATATGTTTGCATGCTTTTGTTTTATTTTTGGTAAATCATTTCTAGCATGTTAAACTATGTTTGTGTTGTGTCCTTAACATGTGTTATGTTTTGAGTTGATTTATTGTTTTGGATACAACACCACATGATTCAATCCAAGTAGTACTTGAATTGGTAAATCAAAGTAGATCATGTTAATGAAAGAAACTTGGTAAATCATATGTAACATGATCCATATACTTGGTTGAATCTTTGGTTGTTGTTTTCCATCATAAGAACATCTCTCTCAAAACTAACTTATGTTTTGGATTCAACTTCTTTACAAATCATATGTTTTCATGTTTTGTTTTATCATTGGTAAATCTTTGTAACATGTTAATCTATGATTTGTTGTATCCTTAGCATGTGTTATATTTTGAATAGATCTATTGTTTTGGATACATCACCATTGATTCATCAAAGTAGTACTTTATCTTTGGTAAATCTAAGTAGATCATGTTAATGAAATATGTAACATGATTCATATACTTTGTTGAATCATTGGTTGTTGTTTTTCCATCATAAGAAAATCTCTCTCAAATGTATCTTATGTTTTGGATCCAACATCATTACAAATCATATGTGTATTATTGTTTTAATGTTTCACAACTTGCCTTACTTTGATTGGTAAATCTTTTTCAAGTTGTCCTTATAATTACATATGATTTGTCCCCTCTTTTCAATCAAATCTATTTTTATGTTTTGAGCATCATTGATGATTTGATTGACATCCCTATGCATCACATGTTTAGAGCTAATCCATTTCATACAACTTGTGTAACTTTGATATCATTAACAAGTTGTTACTTTTAACATGTGATTGCATTACATCCTCAATCATAAATGTTTTTGAGCTAAAACTTTCAAAAGCCTTAGGCATACATTTATGAACTTTCATTTTCAAAATGATTGAGGATCACACACACACACTTCATTTGTTTTCATCTTTGCATTCATAGTGTGAGTGTGTATTTGTATTTCACTTCCATATCCGCCTATTTAAGAGGCAATGTAATGAGCTTAATAGAATCTCCATCTAGTGTATTAATGACACAACTTAGTGAGATAACCAACCATGTGGTTGAAGAGGTTATTGCTTAGCCTATAAAAGCATAGTGTAGAGGTTGATGTTAAGCCTTGGAAAAACATCATTGTAAAGGTTATTGCTTAGCCTTGGAAAGCATATTGTAAAGGTTATTGCTTAGCCTATTGAAAAGCATAAATAGTGGAAATCCGGTGGGGTGTTGGATCACAAGCCGGTAGTGGATGTAGGCATTGAGGCCGAACCACTATAAATACTTGTGTGATGGTGCTTGCTTTGTGGTGATTGTTTTTATTAGCTTCCGCATATTGTTTGATAATCATCACTTATGGCTAGTTTGTTTTAAAGAAGTTAAAATTGTTAAAATTGGTCATAAAAGAAGCTCACCCTATTCACCCCCCCTCTAGGGTTCGGATCCCCATGGACTTACAAGTGGTATCAGAGAGGGTTACTCCATTTTAGGGCTTAACAACCCGGAGTTGATCCTTGCTAGATTAGAACCCTAGTGTTGTGATTCATTGCATATCTTTTTAAAGATTTCCACTATGATTGAAAATGAATTTTTCCCTAGCCTCATTGCACCACTCTAAGACTTTTCTAAGTTATATCTTTAAGAGTTGGTGAGTCCTCAAAATGTTCTCTCATGGACAACCTTTTCAAGGCTTTAGGTGAATTTTCAAAGGTAGACTATTTGAGTAACCTTAAGGCCTTGATCCCACTAGACCAACCTTTTCTTTTTAGTTATATCTATTTGTTGGTCTTGATACATTTGCATTTTGTTTCTTTATAGTCACATCTTTTAAAATGCAATGTTTCTTTGTGATCATTTGATTTTGTCTTCATGAACTTTTATAATTATATATCATGGTTTTCAAAATCCTTTGATTGCAACCTTTTCATGATGGATTTGCATTTTGATCATATAGTTATATTTCTTGTAGTGCATATCTATTCATGATCAATTGATTGTGATTACAAATGCTTTCATAGCTAGTTTTTCATGATCAATTGATGTTGGAAAATCATTTGATGTTTGTCATAGTTAGATCCTTTTTGGAAATCAAATGATTTGAAGCAACCTTAGTTTTCCATTGATTTACAAGTTATATCTTTTGATATGGAAAATTTGTAAGTGTCTATTGTTTTTATAAATTGAAAACTTTACAATAGTACACTTCTTGTTTTTCAAAATCACTTGCTCTTAATTCTATAAATGATTCTTTATTGGAATTTCATACATTGAAGTGATTTGAAAAACTTTGGAAAATGTTCTAAGCTTTATTAGTTATATTTCTAGAAGCATTTTCCTTGAATTTATTTCCTTGTGCCTAATTATGATTATATCATTTGGAAGGAAATAATTTTTACAAACAATTTGCATCTTTGCTCTTTTAGTTATATTCCTTTTATGCAAATTGATTTTGTTGTCTTACATTGCATGGTTGGATATGTTTCATTGATTTGCATGTTTGTGCCTAACTTGGTATATTCTCATTAATGCATTTTGATGATTGGTTATGTGCTTTATAGTAAAATCTTGTATTTGAGCTTTTTATGTACATATGTGATTTTATGTGCTAAGTTCATTTGGTAGAAACCTCATATCTTTTTCCATTGCATTGTAAGCTTAGTACATTTGCTAAGAGTGGAGATGTTACATGATAGATTGATCCTTTTAACTTCATACCTTCTTGTGCCTAAATAGTAATATTCTTTTTAATGATTGGTATGAGTTAGATCTTGAGTGTTGATTAATCCTCTCTATGCAAATGTCAAATTGTTCTATGTATGGTGGTGTTACTCATTATATTTGTTGAAACCATACTAGAACTCAAATCCATCCTCTATGCCTTTTAGTCATATTCTTTTTGGATGGTTATGATGTTGATTCATGTGTATTTTCTAAGTGATTTCATTCTTATACATGTTTCAACTTCATAGTAGTGATCTTGATCATATGAAACTCTTTGAAATCCATTCCTCATATTTCTATATGTTTGATGGACATCTTAGATGTTGAATTCATATGATTTAGTCACTTTATAAATTGCATGCATTTCAAAGTCATATCCTTTAGCATTGCAATTTATCTTGTTCATCACTATGCTCTATAGTTATATCTTTAAAAGTGATGAATATGCACTTATGATGCTTGATGGAATTTTGTCACATTCTTGCTCTTTATCATGTTATCAAATTCAATTGGATTCTATTGGTATAATGTTTGATTGATTTGATTTCTTGTGAATGTGATAAATCTTGTGTGCATTGGATTGAACTTGATAAGTAATATGATTGTTCCATGTCACACACCATTAGCATCATAATGTTCATGTTGCCACCTCCTTTGCTCATATAGGTATATCTCATGACCACCATGTTTATGTGTTCATAATATTGGTTGGTTATTAGTTGAGGTTGGCTTCATGTTTGAATTTCATTTCACTCATCTTGCACTATTAATAAGTCATATTTATTGATTGAATGAAATGATTTCAAAACTTTCATAGCATATGCTTTCCATAGTTATATTGATTGATGCTATGTTTGAGTAAACCCCATATCATGGATAGCTCTAATTTGGATTTTTCCTAATAGTTATATTTTTAAATCCATTTTAGAGTGATTGATTTAATAAGTCATATCCTTAAATCTCAATTGGTACTCTTTGTTTTTCCAATTGATATCCATGATTGCTTTTCCCATAGACCTAGCTCTCTTTTGGCAATTTGATCATATTGAGCTTTATAGTTAAATGAATCTAATCCTTTCCTTGAAGTTGACCCTCAATTGTTTAAACCATCTTCTTCTTGAACCAAATAGTTAAATCTTTGTCAAGAGTTTGACAAAAGGAGAGAATGGATTGAGGGGGAGTGTAAACCTTCATAGGAAGTATTAGTTTTGATCAAATTGACCCTTGGATTGCCTTTGAGCCCTTAGAGATTACCACCACACATGATAGCCTGTTATGTATTTCATTTTCGATTTCATTTGTTAACAGGTGCTTCTAAAGGTATTTTCCTTGTTTCATGTGTGTAGGTACCTTTGCAATTTAATGGCAAAGGGGGAGAAATTATGCAAGTTCTCAAAAGGGTAAAGAGAATGTCCAAGCTTCCTAAGGGGAGAGTTGTGTATGATCTTCTACAAGGGGAGAGAATACATACCTTGCCAAAGGGAGAAAGAGGCATGGTCAAAGGGGGAGAGCAAATAGAAGAAAGAAAGCTTGAAGCTAAAGAAGATGCTTGGCCATAAAGAAAGAAAGATTGAAGAATGATCAAGCACCAAGCATCATGAAGAATGAAGAAAAGAGCTCAAGCTAAGAGGAGCATCCAAGAAGATTTCAAGCCTTGTCCAGCTGAGGGGGAGCTGAAGACTAAGTGTGTAATTTCAGTGGTGAGTGTGTTTGCCATCAAATTGCAAAGGGGGAGATTGTTAGGAATTTTCTAGATTGCAATTTGATGGATGCATTTCATTCTAGCATCATTTGATTTACACACTTGCATTGGTTTTAAATAAACTTGAAATCTTGTTTTATTCATGCATTGCTTTTAAGATTTGTAAAAGTATTGATTTATGCATGATTTGTATTTTCATCTTGGATGCATTTGTTTTAGAAAAGAGTTTTCTAGAAATCAAGCAAGCCTTTGTTTTAAAAGTTTTGAATCTTTTTAGGCTTTTTATGTCATGTTTTAAAAACCATTAGAATCTTTAAAACATGTTTTCCAAGCTTGATTTAGTGGCCAAAAGGTCCCCCAAAGAAATATCTTTGAAATTGCAAAAGTTGCATTTTTTGTCAAAGGGAGGCTGTCCCGGCAGTGTCGCCGGTCGACCGAGAGGCAGGTCTCGGTCGACCGAGACAACTGGAGGTAAAATCCACAGTTTTGAACTGAAACCTCCAACGGTAAGAAATCTGACCGTTGTGCCTTCCCGGTCGACCGAGACCTCTTTGTCGGTCGACCGAGGACTAGCCGTTGGCAACTTTTTGCTATAAATATGAGTTCTTTCCCTTGCCAAATGTTGGGAATTTTTAGCCCCTCCTTGAGAGGATTTGAGGCATATCAAAAGGGAAAAGAACCAAGGGATGAAGGGGATGATTAGGAAAGCTAAAGCTTGGATTAATGAAGTTAAACCACCAAGTAGGCTCTTCCTTCCTTAATCATATGTTTGCATGCTTTTGTTTTATTTTTGGTAAATCATTTCTAGCATGTTAAACTATGTTTGTGTTGTGTCCTTAACATGTGTTATGTTTTGAGTTGATTTATTGTTTTGGATACAACACCACATGATTCAATCCAAGTAGTACTTGAATTGGTAAATCAAAGTAGATCATGTTAATGAAAGAAACTTGGTAAATCATATGTAACATGATCCATATACTTGGTTGAATCTTTGGTTGTTGTTTTCCATCATAAGAACATCTCTCTCAAAACTAACTTATGTTTTGGATTCAACTTCTTTACAAATCATATGTTTTCATGTTTTGTTTTATCATTGGTAAATCTTTGTAACATGTTAATCTATGATTTGTTGTATCCTTAGCATGTGTTATATTTTGAATAGATCTATTGTTTTGGATACATCACCATTGATTCATCAAAGTAGTACTTTATCTTTGGTAAATCTAAGTAGATCATGTTAATGAAATATGTAACATGATTCATATACTTTGTTGAATCATTGGTTGTTGTTTTTCCATCATAAGAAAATCTCTCTCAAATGTATCTTATGTTTTGGATCCAACATCATTACAAATCATATGTGTATTATTGTTTTAATGTTTCACAACTTGCCTTACTTTGATTGGTAAATCTTTTTCAAGTTGTCCTTATAATTACATATGATTTGTCCCCTCTTTTCAATCAAATCTATTTTTATGTTTTGAGCATCATTGATGATTTGATTGACATCCCTATGCATCACATGTTTAGAGCTAATCCATTTCATACAACTTGTGTAACTTTGATATCATTAACAAGTTGTTACTTTTAACATGTGATTGCATTACATCCTCAATCATAAATGTTTTTGAGCTAAAACTTTCAAAAGCCTTAGGCATACATTTATGAACTTTCATTTTCAAAATGATTGAGGATCACACACACACACTTCATTTGTTTTCATCTTTGCATTCATAGTGTGAGTGTGTATTTGTATTTCACTTCCATATCCGCCTATTTAAGAGGCAATGTAATGAGCTTAATAGAATCTCCATCTAGTGTATTAATGACACAACTTAGTGAGATAACCAACCATGTGGTTGAAGAGGTTATTGCTTAGCCTATAAAAGCATAGTGTAGAGGTTGATGTTAAGCCTTGGAAAAACATCATTGTAAAGGTTATTGCTTAGCCTTGGAAAGCATATTGTAAAGGTTATTGCTTAGCCTATTGAAAAGCATAAATAGTGGAAATCCGGTGGGGTGTTGGATCACAAGCCGGTAGTGGATGTAGGCATTGAGGCCGAACCACTATAAATACTTGTGTGATGGTGCTTGCTTTGTGGTGATTGTTTTTATTAGCTTCCGCATATTGTTTGATAATCATCACTTATGGCTAGTTTGTTTTAAAGAAGTTAAAATTGTTAAAATTGGTCATAAAAGAAGCTCACCCTATTCACCCCCCCTCTAGGGTTCGGATCCCCATGGACTTACAAGTGGTATCAGAGAGGGTTACTCCATTTTAGGGCTTAACAACCCGGAGTTGATCCTTGCTAGATTAGAACCCTAGTGTTGTGATTCATTGCATATCTTTTTAAAGATTTCCACTATGATTGAAAATGAATTTTTCCCTAGCCTCATTGCACCACTCTAAGACTTTTCTAAGTTATATCTTTAAGAGTTGGTGAGTCCTCAAAATGTTCTCTCATGGACAACCTTTTCAAGGCTTTAGGTGAATTTTCAAAGGTAGACTATTTGAGTAACCTTAAGGCCTTGATCCCACTAGACCAACCTTTTCTTTTTAGTTATATCTATTTGTTGGTCTTGATACATTTGCATTTTGTTTCTTTATAGTCACATCTTTTAAAATGCAATGTTTCTTTGTGATCATTTGATTTTGTCTTCATGAACTTTTATAATTATATATCATGGTTTTCAAAATCCTTTGATTGCAACCTTTTCATGATGGATTTGCATTTTGATCATATAGTTATATTTCTTGTAGTGCATATCTATTCATGATCAATTGATTGTGATTACAAATGCTTTCATAGCTAGTTTTTCATGATCAATTGATGTTGGAAAATCATTTGATGTTTGTCATAGTTAGATCCTTTTTGGAAATCAAATGATTTGAAGCAACCTTAGTTTTCCATTGATTTACAAGTTATATCTTTTGATATGGAAAATTTGTAAGTGTCTATTGTTTTTATAAATTGAAAACTTTACAATAGTACACTTCTTGTTTTTCAAAATCACTTGCTCTTAATTCTATAAATGATTCTTTATTGGAATTTCATACATTGAAGTGATTTGAAAAACTTTGGAAAATGTTCTAAGCTTTATTAGTTATATTTCTAGAAGCATTTTCCTTGAATTTATTTCCTTGTGCCTAATTATGATTATATCATTTGGAAGGAAATAATTTTTACAAACAATTTGCATCTTTGCTCTTTTAGTTATATTCCTTTTATGCAAATTGATTTTGTTGTCTTACATTGCATGGTTGGATATGTTTCATTGATTTGCATGTTTGTGCCTAACTTGGTATATTCTCATTAATGCATTTTGATGATTGGTTATGTGCTTTATAGTAAAATCTTGTATTTGAGCTTTTTATGTACATATGTGATTTTATGTGCTAAGTTCATTTGGTAGAAACCTCATATCTTTTTCCATTGCATTGTAAGCTTAGTACATTTGCTAAGAGTGGAGATGTTACATGATAGATTGATCCTTTTAACTTCATACCTTCTTGTGCCTAAATAGTAATATTCTTTTTAATGATTGGTATGAGTTAGATCTTGAGTGTTGATTAATCCTCTCTATGCAAATGTCAAATTGTTCTATGTATGGTGGTGTTACTCATTATATTTGTTGAAACCATACTAGAACTCAAATCCATCCTCTATGCCTTTTAGTCATATTCTTTTTGGATGGTTATGATGTTGATTCATGTGTATTTTCTAAGTGATTTCATTCTTATACATGTTTCAACTTCATAGTAGTGATCTTGATCATATGAAACTCTTTGAAATCCATTCCTCATATTTCTATATGTTTGATGGACATCTTAGATGTTGAATTCATATGATTTAGTCACTTTATAAATTGCATGCATTTCAAAGTCATATCCTTTAGCATTGCAATTTATCTTGTTCATCACTATGCTCTATAGTTATATCTTTAAAAGTGATGAATATGCACTTATGATGCTTGATGGAATTTTGTCACATTCTTGCTCTTTATCATGTTATCAAATTCAATTGGATTCTATTGGTATAATGTTTGATTGATTTGATTTCTTGTGAATGTGATAAATCTTGTGTGCATTGGATTGAACTTGATAAGTAATATGATTGTTCCATGTCACACACCATTAGCATCATAATGTTCATGTTGCCACCTCCTTTGCTCATATAGGTATATCTCATGACCACCATGTTTATGTGTTCATAATATTGGTTGGTTATTAGTTGAGGTTGGCTTCATGTTTGAATTTCATTTCACTCATCTTGCACTATTAATAAGTCATATTTATTGATTGAATGAAATGATTTCAAAACTTTCATAGCATATGCTTTCCATAGTTATATTGATTGATGCTATGTTTGAGTAAACCCCATATCATGGATAGCTCTAATTTGGATTTTTCCTAATAGTTATATTTTTAAATCCATTTTAGAGTGATTGATTTAATAAGTCATATCCTTAAATCTCAATTGGTACTCTTTGTTTTTCCAATTGATATCCATGATTGCTTTTCCCATAGACCTAGCTCTCTTTTGGCAATTTGATCATATTGAGCTTTATAGTTAAATGAATCTAATCCTTTCCTTGAAGTTGACCCTCAATTGTTTAAACCATCTTCTTCTTGAACCAAATAGTTAAATCTTTGTCAAGAGTTTGACAAAAGGAGAGAATGGATTGAGGGGGAGTGTAAACCTTCATAGGAAGTATTAGTTTTGATCAAATTGACCCTTGGATTGCCTTTGAGCCCTTAGAGATTACCACCACACATGATAGCCTGTTATGTATTTCATTTTCGATTTCATTTGTTAACAGGTGCTTCTAAAGGTATTTTCCTTGTTTCATGTGTGTAGGTACCTTTGCAATTTAATGGCAAAGGGGGAGAAATTATGCAAGTTCTCAAAAGGGTAAAGAGAATGTCCAAGCTTCCTAAGGGGAGAGTTGTGTATGATCTTCTACAAGGGGAGAGAATACATACCTTGCCAAAGGGAGAAAGAGGCATGGTCAAAGGGGGAGAGCAAATAGAAGAAAGAAAGCTTGAAGCTAAAGAAGATGCTTGGCCATAAAGAAAGAAAGATTGAAGAATGATCAAGCACCAAGCATCATGAAGAATGAAGAAAAGAGCTCAAGCTAAGAGGAGCATCCAAGAAGATTTCAAGCCTTGTCCAGCTGAGGGGGAGCTGAAGACTAAGTGTGTAATTTCAGTGGTGAGTGTGTTTGCCATCAAATTGCAAAGGGGGAGATTGTTAGGAATTTTCTAGATTGCAATTTGATGGATGCATTTCATTCTAGCATCATTTGATTTACACACTTGCATTGGTTTTAAATAAACTTGAAATCTTGTTTTATTCATGCATTGCTTTTAAGATTTGTAAAAGTATTGATTTATGCATGATTTGTATTTTCATCTTGGATGCATTTGTTTTAGAAAAGAGTTTTCTAGAAATCAAGCAAGCCTTTGTTTTAAAAGTTTTGAATCTTTTTAGGCTTTTTATGTCATGTTTTAAAAACCATTAGAATCTTTAAAACATGTTTTCCAAGCTTGATTTAGTGGCCAAAAGGTCCCCCAAAGAAATATCTTTGAAATTGCAAAAGTTGCATTTTTTGTCAAAGGGAGGCTGTCCCGGCAGTGTCGCCGGTCGACCGAGAGGCAGGTCTCGGTCGACCGAGACAACTGGAGGTAAAATCCACAGTTTTGAACTGAAACCTCCAACGGTAAGAAATCTGACCGTTGTGCCTTCCCGGTCGACCGAGACCTCTTTGTCGGTCGACCGAGGACTAGCCGTTGGCAACTTTTTGCTATAAATATGAGTTCTTTCCCTTGCCAAATGTTGGGAATTTTTAGCCCCTCCTTGAGAGGATTTGAGGCATATCAAAAGGGAAAAGAACCAAGGGATGAAGGGGATGATTAGGAAAGCTAAAGCTTGGATTAATGAAGTTAAACCACCAAGTAGGCTCTTCCTTCCTTAATCATATGTTTGCATGCTTTTGTTTTATTTTTGGTAAATCATTTCTAGCATGTTAAACTATGTTTGTGTTGTGTCCTTAACATGTGTTATGTTTTGAGTTGATTTATTGTTTTGGATACAACACCACATGATTCAATCCAAGTAGTACTTGAATTGGTAAATCAAAGTAGATCATGTTAATGAAAGAAACTTGGTAAATCATATGTAACATGATCCATATACTTGGTTGAATCTTTGGTTGTTGTTTTCCATCATAAGAACATCTCTCTCAAAACTAACTTATGTTTTGGATTCAACTTCTTTACAAATCATATGTTTTCATGTTTTGTTTTATCATTGGTAAATCTTTGTAACATGTTAATCTATGATTTGTTGTATCCTTAGCATGTGTTATATTTTGAATAGATCTATTGTTTTGGATACATCACCATTGATTCATCAAAGTAGTACTTTATCTTTGGTAAATCTAAGTAGATCATGTTAATGAAATATGTAACATGATTCATATACTTTGTTGAATCATTGGTTGTTGTTTTTCCATCATAAGAAAATCTCTCTCAAATGTATCTTATGTTTTGGATCCAACATCATTACAAATCATATGTGTATTATTGTTTTAATGTTTCACAACTTGCCTTACTTTGATTGGTAAATCTTTTTCAAGTTGTCCTTATAATTACATATGATTTGTCCCCTCTTTTCAATCAAATCTATTTTTATGTTTTGAGCATCATTGATGATTTGATTGACATCCCTATGCATCACATGTTTAGAGCTAATCCATTTCATACAACTTGTGTAACTTTGATATCATTAACAAGTTGTTACTTTTAACATGTGATTGCATTACATCCTCAATCATAAATGTTTTTGAGCTAAAACTTTCAAAAGCCTTAGGCATACATTTATGAACTTTCATTTTCAAAATGATTGAGGATCACACACACACACTTCATTTGTTTTCATCTTTGCATTCATAGTGTGAGTGTGTATTTGTATTTCACTTCCATATCCGCCTATTTAAGAGGCAATGTAATGAGCTTAATAGAATCTCCATCTAGTGTATTAATGACACAACTTAGTGAGATAACCAACCATGTGGTTGAAGAGGTTATTGCTTAGCCTATAAAAGCATAGTGTAGAGGTTGATGTTAAGCCTTGGAAAAACATCATTGTAAAGGTTATTGCTTAGCCTTGGAAAGCATATTGTAAAGGTTATTGCTTAGCCTATTGAAAAGCATAAATAGTGGAAATCCGGTGGGGTGTTGGATCACAAGCCGGTAGTGGATGTAGGCATTGAGGCCGAACCACTATAAATACTTGTGTGATGGTGCTTGCTTTGTGGTGATTGTTTTTATTAGCTTCCGCATATTGTTTGATAATCATCACTTATGGCTAGTTTGTTTTAAAGAAGTTAAAATTGTTAAAATTGGTCATAAAAGAAGCTCACCCTATTCACCCCCCCTCTAGGGTTCGGATCCCCATGGACTTACAGTAACTATGGATTCAGAGCCATAGTTGGTCTTCTGGGCATGGGCAAGAATAGTTGGATGCAGGTTAGCCTGGATTTGAGCAATGAATTACAGAGGCATCAAAATTATTATTCATTGGTATATGGAGGAGAGGATAGGGTTGGGGAGTTGTATTATGCCTTATCATACTATGATAGCAATCATTCATTTGATCGTTGGATGACAATGCTGGACATGGGTCACTTGATAACTTCATATTATAACGTTGTATTGGTCCACCTTTCTGTGCAGCAGTACCTTACTTTCCTGCCTTTGAAATCATCCCCGATTTCACCAAGTTCTCCAAAGTTATCACGATTGGTTTCATCAATGGAAACCATTTTGTTCAGGTCTTCATGACACCCAGGGCTCCCATGCCTCCCATTGCTACAAATTGGCATAGACACTACCACCCTAATACAGACGGATGGAAACTCCCATATGCTAAGAGCATCGAGCGATTCAAAGATATAATTGGAGACAGTGTCGCAACACAGGAGTCGGTTAATCTTGAAAGCGTTTAAATACTTGCACTCTAAATTTAATGTAAACAAATTTAATACTTGTTGTTTAAACGGATGGCTGATGAAATGGAAGCAATCTTTTATGTTATTATGTTATGCGTTTATTCTTTAATACCCCTACTCGGTTGCATACTGCACGGCAAACAGGCACCATGCAAAATCATTCTGCACGTCACAAAGGTACCGTACAAAATCATTCTGCACTGCCAACATTTTCCGAGCAGAATGGATTTGCTCGGCCCCTGTTGGCCGTATAGAATGTATCTGCTTGGAATTTGTTGGCCGTGCAGAGTGGATATGCGCGGAAACTTTTGGCCATGCATTGTTATAGTATCACATACAAGTTCCCATTTTGATCAAAATCATACAAGTTCATAAAAAAAAAGTACATATATCAACCAGTTCATATAAGAAGATAAAAATCATACAAGTTCATACAATGCACCAAAATTGACCCATACAAGTCATAGTACACATAAATAAAAAAAAGGCATTCCTTCATACAAGTTCATATACATCTTAACAAAAAGACACATCCAATAGCCCTCCTCTCATCTCGGCTGCGCATGTCGGCGGTACGTCACCGGTAAGCCATCCAGGATCTCGAGGATAGTCTGCAATGCTCGATAATAGAAATCAACAGGCTGCTCCATTCGTGCAAGCGTGGCACGAAGATGGTCCTTCGCTCGAAGGATCTATAAGAAACAGTAAAATGTGTCGATATACATAAGATAGTTTGAAAGAATGGATGCATAATGTTTGGAAAAAGTGGGAAATGCCCTCACCATTCTTGGAGTAGGGTCATCTCTACCCTCATTAGGGTCATAGTGGGAATGACGGTTGGGGTTCTGTACTTGAGGGTGTGAAATCCTACAAAACCACTCAAGGTAGTCGGGTGAACACTCCTATGTATGTTGTGCTCGATGGCCGCGATGCGCTAGAGATAATACATGATCCTCCCAAGTAACCCAGTACTAGTCTAGAAATCTGTAGGAGACCTTGTATTTTCCAGCAGTAGATCCCCGAGATGCACGAATGGGGGCGAGCGGTGCGGGTGGGATGGTCTGTACATAGCCAAACTGTCGGAGAACCCTGTGTGGGTGGTAGGGTATAATGACATCTAGTGATCTCAAGCAACTATAGAAGAAAGATATCCGCTGGAATGGATGCTGAGCCCTGGCACTAGTGTACAGATCCTAGGCCACCTGTGGCAAGTAAATGAAACAACTCATTAATATAATAAAACGTATTCCATCGCAAAAACGTAAAATATATATCAAGGACTCTTTTGGGTGCTTACCTCGCTCGGATGTAGGGCATCCAACCTCTCCCGCAATAGCTATATGTTCTCTCTCGCATTTCTAGAATCCTAGTTGTGGCTCGCTAAAGGCATTCCAGTTGTATATCCCCACTATGTAGGAGGACGGGCAAATGAGAAGTGCTTGTACACCCAAGACTGCAAATGATACCAATTACAATCTAAAGGATCACTTATGAGGGAACATGTATATGTATATGTATATATAAAGTGTACACATTTATCGTGAGCAGTGTCAGATATCCAGCAATCTGTAGCACATCTGTACTCGTGGCTATCCCCAACTGGCGATACAGATAGGCCAGTGCGGTAGCCCCCCATGCATAATGACGGACCCGTGGCAAGTCCATTAGTAAAGATAGGTAGTAGATGGGGACTCGAGTCGCGGACTTATCGGGGAAGAGTGTGCAGCCTAACAAATAAAGAAGATAGCCTCTAGCTACACACTCTACCTCCTCAACAGACGACGCATGAGTCACATTACCGCACACCTGTTTGATCCACCCCATCCTCACTACCCCACTACGCGCTAGTCTCAACTCAGCTGACATAGATGCCCTATCCACACCCAGTCCACGCTCAACTAAATCTACTTGCTCAGTAAATCCCATACTAGTCGATGCGTGGACAGGAAGTCCCGTTACTGGGATGCCGAGGAGAGTACCCACATCATCTAAGGTGATCGTCATCTCACCAAATGGCATGTGGAAGGTATTTGTCTCAGGCTGCCATCTCTCTACAAAGCTTGATACCAAAGGGCAGGAGATATATCGGCATGAGAAACGCTTCAAGTATGCCAATCCAGACTCTTCTATAATAGTGTGAAACCGAGGAACATGAAGATTAGCCCCATCTCCGGGCAGAGGTATGTATCAATCCTTCAACTGATGCCAATGACTAATACATTTGAGCGGGCCACGTTCATGCACATTACAAGTATAAATCTTCATTAATATATGTTATTATAGACTATGAAACATCTTATTTGAAAAACAATTACTTAAAACATTAAAAGAATGAACGCGTGCCTCCCCGTCCCATATGGATATGGCTATGTGCGTCTTAACACTCATAAGGACAGATAGGTCGGCCGGACCGCCGGGAATAGGACCCTCCCCTGCTACCGTTGCAGGAGGACTGGATGGTTGTGCCTCCTCGTCTGAGGAATCATCCTCCCCTGCTGCCACTATAGGAGGACTAGATGGTTGTGCCTCCTCCTCTGAGGAATCATCCTCTGAAGAACTGTCAACATGCTCGTCAATCGGCTCGAGGAGTGGATCCTGCTGAGATTTTGGTCGTTGTTCAGACGCCATTTGCCGTTGACGGCCGATGGTCGAAGAACTCGCATGCACACCTCAGTGACGTGGTCTAGCAACGCCAATCTTGGTCTGCACTCTCAATGGCTAGCTAAAAGAACTAGCCTGTCCACCTGTCGGCTATGAGCTGCCACCAATACGGCGACCTGGTCTTCTCGGCATTTCTTCCAATTTGTTAAAAATGAAAATAATAAGAGGAAACAGCATAACAAAAGGTATCATGTTTTCTTGTACTGCTCGGTTCAAATGGATAGTGCAAAATGATTCTGTAAGGCACAATTATTTCGTACAAAATATTTATGCACGGCACAATAATTCCGTGCATATTTGATATGACCAGCATATATGTGTTGTGCATATATGTTATGCACGGATTACATGCGCTGTGCAAAAATTCTCTGCACGGTTATCATGCGCCGTGTAGAAATTCCCTGCATGGTTCTGCAATGCCGAGCAGATCGCGAAAAAGAGCCACGAGTTTTTGCACAATGGACAGGGATTATGCAGTTTGAATGTGAAAATATAACTAGCAATGATAATGGAAACGTCTGTAATCTCTAGCGCATAAATTACGACCTAAAAAGAATGTGAAAATGATAAACCTATGAAGAAGAAGAAGGAGGAGAGTTGACCCTGTTTGAGCGTCCTATGAACAAGAAGAAGAAGAGCTGTGTAGTGGAGAAGAGGTCGACGGGGAAGAGTTCGACGCTGCCACAATTCAAAAATTTGAAAACCGTCGACGTAGGAAAGGAGAAGGAGAACAACTTGGGATTCTCGTGTGGGCAGTATGGGTAATATGGTGGGTGGACTCAACAAAATGTTTTTAAAAACCCATGGGGTGTAGTGAGCTCAGCAAGTGGGCTTGCTCAACACTTCATGTGGGTTCATATAGAATCCGCCTTTTTATAATCGATCACCCGCCTTTGTTAAGAGTCTCTTACAAACGGAAGTCTCTTTTGCGCCCTATTATATATGTCTCTGCGCTTCTCAATCTCTCTTCCGCCTTTGATAGTCTTTTAAACGAAGAGTCTCTTTGCCTCCCTAGCTCTCTGCGCTTCATTCTCTCTTTCTATCTCTCTGCCCTAAATCCAAGATCTCTACAATCCTCTACAAGATCTCAACGTGGCTAGCAGTTGCTACTTGTGGAGGAATCTTCATTCGATGTCTTCTTCAAAGCAGCGCTGATTGGAGAGGTTCTCTTTCGTTTCTTTTTTTTATATGTTGAAACTTCTTTCCATGTATGCTTGTATTTGATTGATGCTTTCAATGGTAAACCAGATTTCTATATTATAAAAAAGTATGCGATTAGAATCTGTTATCTTTATTGTTTGAATTCAAGGATTGGTACGATCCTTTTCTTCATAAAAAAAACCATTATCGTTATTATCAATGTTGAAGGGTGTTTTCAAACTTTTTCAGCCCCTGTACCGGTTCCCATGAAGACCTAATTTGTTGTGATGTGAATCAGTGAATGTGATGTTGGTTTAATGATCTATAGACAACGAGGTTCACAATTCCAAGTTCTGTTTTTTTTTTCTTTTTTTGAAGTTCTTTTTTTTTTTTTTTTGAACTTCTGTTTTTTTATTATTGGTATGGTTGTTATTGTTGATGGTTTTGTATTTTTATTTGTTTAATTATGTATTTGAGAGAGTATGGCCTTTTTGGTATTAGGATTTTGATTAGGGTTTAGGGAACTTGATTCATTTTATTGTGATTTGAAGATTTTAATTTATGATTTTATAATTCTTAGATTTTGATTTATGGTTCTTAATAAAATTTTTAAGGAATCTGAAAGTTGGTATTTTGAGTTGGGGATTGGAGAATTGAGTAATTGCACTTGGGTTTGACAATTGGGTTTTATTTTGAGGATTTGGGTTTTCAAGTCGGACATTAAAGGTTTTGTTTTACATTGTTTTTTCTTTTCAATTTATTTTTTTCATAAATCTTGGATTAGATAATTAATAAATTCTATATTGTTGACAACTAGGGGTTGAGATGGATTCAAGGTATTGGATTTTGAATTTGGGCATTGGAGATAATGACTTGGGTTTTTTTTTTTTTCTAATTTGGTATTTTAAATTGGAGACAAAAGAAATTAAAATTTGGCATATTTGAGTGACAACCAGGCTTGACAACTAGTCTAATGGGGTCAGGAAACTTGATTCATCTTATTTTGGTTTGAAAAGTTTCAATTACATATTTGAATTTTTGAATTGTATTTTGGATTTTCTTTATTCTGAATTTGAACAATGGAGATCTTGATTTTGATTTTTTTTTTAACCTTTTGAACTTTGGATTGGTTATTCTAAATTTGGGCATTGGAGTATGGGATTGGGTATCTTGATCAGTTGGAGACCGGAAAATTAAGAAATTCATAAGGTTAGTAATTGGGTTTGGAGGTTTTGGGTTTGATTTTCATTTTTTATTGTTTGGTTTTTTTTTATTATTTCGTGAGTTTGAGATTGGATAATTTATAAATCTCATATAGTTACCAATAATTAACACTCTTAATTTAGTTTAGTTTGTTATTTGAGTTCCTTAGAACTGTCAATAGGAGGGGCACCTTAATAGAAAACAACCAATTTAATATGAAAAATCAAAATAAAATTCCCTAAATTAGATCCTACTAACCAAAATAAATCACAATGCAAATATGGATGATTTGCGAGGCCCTAAATGCATACAATGCAAATCAATGCAAGTTTCTAAAAATCTGATGCATGCTGTAAAAATTCCAAGTATAAAAACTATTGCACAAACCCAACTTTGCTGGACTGCATGACCTAGCTAACATCTCTAAACCTAAATCTAATGGCTAGCATTTAAACCTTGATGATGCATGAACACAAAAAAAAAAAAAAAAAAAAGTAAAATTGAAAAAGGAGTTAAAATGAAAAAGATATGATCATCTAAAAATGCCTAGTTGAACATGCAGTGCTGCTAAAATCTGACCATTGTTGTCCATGTACCCCTGTTTGTGCCAGTGTTTGACCCACTTCCCGAGGTATTTTCTGGCAGAAATTTGGGGATCTCAAAGTCCTTTTTACACACTTTAAATCTGTTATTTCTTAAGAAAAAAAAAATCATTCATTTATGCTTTTCAACTCGCGTACTTTTGGAACACAGTCGGTCAAATCTACCAAAATTGTATAGAATTTTTCACTATTCACAGACCAAGTCCTTATTTAATCTTTCTAATCAGTCCACAAACTTTTACTTTCAGCAATAAAATATAATTTTAAACATGAAACCTAATTTGTGATGAATGCACTAATCACTTTGCAAGTATAGAGACTATTGCATGGCTCAACTTTGCTGGACTGCACGACCTAGCTAACATGCACTAAACCTAAATCTAATGGTTGGCATTTAAACCTTGATGATTCATGAACACAAAAAAAAAAAAAAAGTAAAATTGAAAAAGGAGTTAAAATGAAAAAGATATGATCATCTAAAGATGCCTAGTTGAACATGTAGTGCTGCTGAAATTTGACCATTGTTGTCCGTGTACCCCTGTTTGTGCCAGTGTTTGACCCACTTCCCGAGGTATTTTTTGGCTGAAATTTGGGGATCTCAAAGTCCTTATTACACACTTTAAATCTGCTATTTCTCATGAAAAAATAATCATGTCTTTCTGGTTTTCAACTCGCATACTTTTGGAACACAGTCGGGTCAAATCTGCTGAAATTGTACACATTTGTAACACCAACAAGCATAAACAAAGATGACTCTCTGACACCTTGATCTTCCTTGTTCTGTTCATGGTTCACTTCTGCAGTTTCATTTGTGTAGCCTTGGTTTGGTTCAATAAGATGATGAAAGACAATTTATGATTAGTGTAAGAATTAATGTTATATGGAAAATTGACTCATAGCAAGAAGTAGACTACGTTCATGTATTTATGCTAGAATGATACTAATGTATCATCACCTTGACATTTATGCTAGACCAACATGCTTTGTCCAACTCTATTACCAACTCTGATGTACAACTCTTCATACTTCCTGAATTCATTTACTTCTAGAGATTACCATGCTATATATTTTCCATGGTTTCTAGTTTTTATTTTTATTTTTAGTTTACAATACTTATGAACTGTTGGCACTCATCAACTTCTATCATTTTTATGTATGCGCTCAAGTACTTGTGATGGAATTGACGGGCCACCTTTAAGTGTGAGCACTAAGCATCATTGTTAATACTTCTCCTCCAAGTAGCTATTACCATAGGTTATCACAAGTCATCAACAAGAATCAACTAAAATTCTAATTACCATGGATTCTGCAATTATTGAAAACTTAATTTGGTTAATTCCAAGTTCTTGAAATTTTTTTTGGCGCTCTTTGGGAATCCTTCTAAGGGACATTTTAGTGTCGGTAACAACATAAACTTGTAGTAGGGAATCAAGTAATTTCTCATCAATACATAGTACTCATATTTGTACTTCTTGTGGTAGGGAGTTAAATATGGATAAAAGTTGGATGCAGCTTCGAGGTTGACATTTACCTGCTTACATGAAAGGAGTTAAAGACTTTATTGAGTATGCACGTGATTATACGGATAAAGGCGATATGATAAAATGTCCATGTAACAAGTGCAACAATAAATATTTCAAACCCATCAATATGGTTAAAGCACATTTGGAGGAAAATGGAATGGATAAGACATATACTCGGTGGGTATTTCATGGCGAAGATTTTGAGGAGATGAGTGAGGATGAAGACGATGAAGGTGTTGGTGGTGTAGAGCAACGTTGTGATGGGTTGCAGGAAATGTTAGCAGACGTATGTGCATGAAGGTATGAAATAAATATTAATGTGGAAAATATACCACAAGGGGAAGCATCTAGTAGTCATAGTCCTATTGCAGCAGATGAGGATCCATAACCATCTGATGTGATGTCAAATGACTTGGTTCCACAACCATTTGATGTGATGTTAAATGATTTGCACCTTCCACTATATCCAGGGTGTGAGAAGTTTTCAAAATTAGAATTCCTTGTGAAGTTGATGCATGTAAAAATAATAAACTGTTGGAGTAACAAATCATTTGATATGAATCTTCAATTAATTAAAGTGGTATTGCCTAATGGTGAGACGATTCCCAAGTCATATTACGAGGCTAAGAAGTATATGCGGGACTTGGGTATTGGCTACGTTCCTATACGTGCATGCAAATATGATTGTGCACTCTTTTGGAGGGAGCACGAACATAAAACTAATTGTCCAGAATGTGGTTAGCCGAGGTATAAACTTAATGACAATAAGGGTAAGAAGATTCCTCAAAAAGTTTTACAGTATTTTCTGTTGAAGCCTAAACTGCAGAGGTTGTTTATATCAAGAAAGACGGTTGAAGATATGAGATGGCACAAGGAAAAACGGGTTGGGGAGGAAAATGTATATAGGCATCTGTAGATAGTCAATCTTGGGGGGGAATTTGACAAGGGCTATCTGTGGTTTGCGAAAGATCCTCTTAATGTCCGTCTTGGCCTTGCGAGCTGTGACGGGTTCAATCCCTTTGGGGACATGAGCACTTCCCATAGCATGTGGCCCGTGATGCTTATCCCATATAATTTGCCACCATGGAAATGTATGAAAGAACCCTTCCTTTTCATGTCATTACTTGTTTCTGGACCAAAAGCACCCGGAAATGACATCGATGTGTACCTAGGGCCATTGATAGATGAATTTAAGGAACTATGGGAAAATGGCGTAGAGACTTTGATATAGTGACAAGAAAGAAATTCAATTTGCATGCAACACTTTTATGGACTATTAATGATTTTCCTGCATATGGAAACTTATATGGTTGGAGTACGAAGGGGTATGTGGCATGTCCAATTTGCAACAAGGATGCATGTTCAATGAATTTGAAGCATAGACAAAAGCTATGTTGCATGTGCCATCGTCGTTTCTTGCCGCCCAGGCATGCTTGGCGAAGCCATTACAAAGATCACTTTGATGGTAATATCGAGCGCCGGTCGAAATCTAAGAAGTTATCTGGGGATGAAGTTTACGCACCATTAGAACGTGTCCAACTTAACAAATTTGGCAAGGCACCAAACAATAAGAAGAGGAAACGTATTGAGATGGAGTTGAATTGGACAAAGAAGAGCATATTTTTTGAATTATCGTATTGGTGAGCACTAAAGCTTCGACATAATCTGGATGTAATGCACATAGAAAAGAACATTTGTGATAATGTGTTAGGAACATTGTTGAATCTAGATGGGAAAACAAAAGACACCGTGAAAGCTCGCATGGATTTAGAGGCAATGGGTATATGAAAGGAATTACACTTAATCATGAACGGTGATAAAGTAATGGTGCCACCTGCATGCTATACACTTTCTGGTGCAGAGAAAAAGAGGTTTTGTGAATGGTTTAAATCGGTTTAGTGATAAGTCCTTAAAAATGCACATTTTCTTGGCTATTTTTGGTAAGTTTAAGGACTTATCAAGCCAAGAGAGCCTCATTTAGTATCATATCATGATTTTACGCATTTTTGATCCATTGTAGTACATTCATGCATAATTTTCTCAAAAACTAGCATTTTTGCATCAAATCATGAAACCTGCCATTTTCGTAATTTTATTTTTGGAAAGATTTTTCAAATGTGTTTTCATTCATCTTTTCATGAGAGATGGGCCCGCAGTCATGCATTCGTGTATTAAGGGTAAATTTGTCATTTCACATAAAATTCATTTTTTTGGCTTGCAAGAAATGAGAAAAAGAGTCCCACACATGCACATGTGTAAGTCACACATGTGGGGCGTCCAAGAGGGAGGGTCCATTCATGGCTAAAAAAGATTTCAGAATTCCTTTCCAATTGTTGAAGATATTTTTCAAATCTCAAGACTCAATATTTAAAAGCAAGAACGGAAGGAAGATCAAGATTATTGTGGAGCAAGAGAAATAAAGGAGGAAAGAATGCAAGGTCCCTTCTTTGCCAAGAAATCAAAAGGAGAAAGTGAAGCAAACGAGGATTTTTCTCAAAACTTGCACATGGACTCCCCCCGCCTTAGCTGGATTTGAGCCAAATAATGCCAACCAATTTTAAGAAATTATTTCTCTTCAAATCATCTCAAACATTCCAAAAGAAGAAGGAAGATATGTCAAGCATAGAAAGTAGCTTTGCAAAGAGAATAAGATGGAGAGAAATAAGGGATAGGAACGTCCAAACCTAGCCCTCCTTTTGATTGTACGGTCAGCATGGTATGGTGGTCCTCATCTATTTAAGGATATTGGAGCATAATTCAAGGCCTATCATGTACATGAGTTTCCATTAATAGTGCACCCAATTCAAGGAAATTTTGCACCAAAAATCTATATAAGCAAGGCTTGGGTGTACCATCTTCTTTATGCTTGAGAATTGCTCACCTCTCACTCTAAAGAATTTCATACCATCTCTCCCTTTCTTGCCCTTCCATCTTAATTCACCAAGGGGGTTCTTTCCAAGGGCCATACCACCAACCTTTGGTTTCAACTAGAAAGAGGGATTCTCAACATCCTAGTATGTATTCTTGTTTTTCAATGTTATATTTCTTGTAAAGAATTTTCATGCTAGTAAATAAAGTTGTTTCTTTTAATTTGTGTTCATGATTTTTTGTATCTCTTAATATTAGATTTGTGATCCATGTGATAGGGTTAGTTCTTACTTTTGTTAAAAAAAAAAAAATTTGGCTTGAAATAATTACTAACAACTCACCTTAGCATCCTCACAATATACCTTGTTTTCTACGGATACAAGGTATTTTTGAAGGCAATGCAAGGTAAAGTTGAAGAGAATTGAACAGAAAAAAGAATACTGGCAGAAGGACAGGAACCTAAAAGGAGACGAAAGGAGCAAGGAAAGATAAGGGAGAAGAAGACTCACAGAGAGGGGGTAAGGGATTCGAAAAACGAAGATCTCCGGATTCGTTGAGTTCTGGTCTCAGCAGAGTAGCTTATCCGGCAGAGTTTCATTCCAAGCAAAAGCAAAAGTAAGAAAAAGAAGAAGGGGCACCCCTATTTATAGAAGGAAGAAGCGCCTCTTAAAAGCACGCGTGCGAGACGTCACTTTGAACTTTCCACGCGTCGCTTCGATACAAGTAGCAAACAAGCGGAAGATGACACGTGGCACCGCCAGTTCATCCCCCGTAATAAACTCTGATGCATCATTAGTCGCCTCGGGCATATGAAGCGACGTTCGTGTGCCCAGCCAGACGAAATGATAAAGACACACCATTTATTGCCTCGGGAAGACGAAGCGGCATCGTGATAAGGATTAGACGCCAGCAGACTTCAGCGATTAGCACCGAGATGGGATCTGGGCGCAAAAATGTTTTCTCATCTCTTAGCTCTCGACCTCAAAGAACATGAAAATTCTACAAGGTCAGGAGCTAGGGGGCAATTGTGTGGGGGCATTTCCTAATGCTAGAATAATTCTTGGTCTCGGTCTTATCTAGCTCGGCAGAAACGCCAGCCTGGAAAGCTTCCGAGACCCATTCCAGTGAAAATATCTGCAAGGCGCACCTCGATCTCAGCCCTAAACCTGACCTCGGTCCTGCTATCATTCGACCATAAATGCACTGCCACGATTTGACAAAAGAATGGGCGCTGAACCTAGATAAGTAGCTAGCCTTATTTCGCGGTCTCATCCACAATCATTGAGGCAAAAAACAGGTTGATGAGACTTCCCCTTTTTACCTACCACCACTCAGGACGGGTCTGATGGGACCCCTTCTCCAATAATCAACTCTCAAGCCTATATATATGCATGAGGTAAAACCACCAAAGGTACGCAAGCAGGGATAATACACATTCTCTTTTGTCCCCCATTCACTCCTCCTTAGTTCAGTTACCAAAATAACTCAGGCATCGGAGTGCCTTCGGCTGCTTACAGCCAGGGGCTTTGACCTTTGTCTTTGCTTTCCCTTTCAGGTTCCAGGATGATAACCCTTTCCCAAATAATCAAATTGAGAGTCTAATCCTCTCCTAACCAAGCTCGTAATTTTTAGGCACTTACACTGGGGCTGCTCTTTGTGCCAGCGGGGATCGCTCATGCCAAATCAATATGGATGTGCTTGTCTTAAAACATTTCGAAGAAAATTACAAAAATTGATCAAATTAAAGAAACAATAGAAAAGGTTGAAATGTGTAAAATTGATTTTTTTAATTGTATCTTATATCAATTATAGATATATTTAGCTTTTTTAAAGGCAACTACAATATGAATCACTTATAGCTACTGGAAGGGGATCATTCAACACATACAGAGCACCAAATTATCAATATAAAATAACTACTTATAACTTAACCCTCATGGTAATATTAAAATAACAAACCACAAACCATAATATTAAGCGAGGAGGTGGGGGCTTAGGGTCGTGGAGGCAGCTATAATTCTTGAAGACCACATTGAGTTTAAAGCTGGCTTGAGCCTCTCTGTATCATCATTACCATAATCCCCAATCATTATTGAACAACTACGGAAGCTCAATGGATAAAATTCCTAAAATTATCAATAAACTCTAGCTTCATCATTATAGTAATAAATCTTGCAGATCTTATACTATTCACCACCATACTAATACTTACTATAAGCCCCATAATTGACATTGCTGTGTATAGAATTTTCTATGGATACCATATTGGTACTTGTCCATTTTGCTTCAAGGCTCGAACTCCAAAAAAAACGAAAACAGTAAAGTTCATCTATGTTTTGTTTAGTTGTGTAACGAAGTCGTATCAATCCCATACCAGTTTGTTTTGTACCAGTCCCATGATAGTCCGTACCAGCCCATGCTGGTTGGTGTCTGTTTGACTCGACTGAGTTGGGTTCCTTTTGGGATCCTAGTTCCCATACTTGCATCTTTATTGATTGACTTGGTGCCAAACAAAATTATGATTTGGGGCCTATTTGATGTGACATGCAAGTTTAACATTGCTCTTTTCTAAACACCACTTTGCACCACTGCATCAGTATCTTATTATTGGAAACAGATCCCTTGTTTCATCCAAACAGGAGAGCCCTGTTTGGACGAATCAGGGGTCGCCACATGCGGAGGCGGAAAGGGGGCGGGCATTTCTCTTTCCTCTGCCCCCCTTCCGCCCTGTGCGTGTCAGTCCCTAATTCGTCCAAATAAGGCTCCCCTGTTTGGACAAAACAGGGGATCCAGATCCCTTATTACCTGTCCAGGTCACCATAACATGGCCCGACACGTTCAGACTCAAGGGTTGAGCACACATGTTCTTAACATGGGAATTGTATATTCGCACTTGGGGCGATGGCATAGCTAGTTAGGTTTTTAACCAAGACATGTGAATTGCTGGTTGAAATATAATTCGCCTTCATTTCATGGTACTTTTTTGGGGCCCGTTTGATCCCTTTTTTAATTGAATCTTCACATGTTTAACCCCCGGTGAATATCAAAAAATTTAATTACAAAAAATTAATGGTTTAAAACCATTTTTAGCCAAGAAATTATGAATTCAAAATGGTTTCTTGGTATGGACCATTGACCTTTTAAATCGTACTTTGCCTGAATTAATTATTTAATTCCGGGAACGCTCTTGCAACTCCGTTTTCACCCGATACGTTGTTCTGAGGCATGTGGTGTACGGCGGAGTTGGGGATGTTCATGATTAGAGTTTGTAAAACTAGTTACATTACTGTAGTGCCTCGGAACTAATCACTAGCCATTGAACACTAAGCGCGTTCAATGCTATGTCCCTGCTACCCCGACATGTCAATTGCAACCTGAATAATAGAATTAGCATTCGTAATGGTTCCTTAATTGTATATTGATTTAATTTGTCTAAATTACAAGTCACTGTCATTCGTCTAAATTACAACCTTTCTCGCATGAATCTTCATACACTTTCCGTACCCGACCTCTACTGAGCGCACATGACTTGTCACTTGTACAAAGGGTTTTAGCAAACACTAGTTGCCTTGCTTGCCCTTATCACTTAGGGTCCATGACACGGTGTATCAGGCTGTGCAACGCACATTCACTTGCTCCACTCCCCCATGTTACTCGGATCCACCCCTTTGTCTTCTTACCCATTTGGGTTAAGCCATTCCCTGCTGGATTGCTGTCCGAATCTCTAGAAACCATAGGACCATGTCCAGTCATGTTATTTCAGTCATGTTTTCCCGGTTTGCTATAGTATGCTAATTCTACTCCGAGCATGCCTCTCATTATATTTTCGGGCCCCTTGAGGGGTGTTATTTTATGCATGAATGTTTTGAGCATGTATCTACTTGTCTGAATGTCACCCTTCAATTTGTGACAATTTCCAAGTATGCCTAGTATGTTTAACATTGTAACCCGAGTCAACACCACTAAGCTTAGGCACCATCTTCGGTCTAATCAACTGGTTTGAGGTCCATAAATTCTTGTAACCAGTTGGAGTTTGGGGTTTTCCTCCGTTTGATATGCTCGATATGAGATGTTCTCCAAAGCTGTGGCCGATGTCACTCATGTATGCGCCAGCTATAAAGCCTCCTCATGAGGTCTGACTTACTACAATTATAAGCATGTTTCAAGTATGTATACTTTCCTCTACCTTGTGTATTGGTGAGAACATAGCTTTATATGGTTTGCCATTTTGTTAGATTTGCATGATGGTGTAGATGCTTTATTTTACACTCTTGTTCTCCTTATTCCAGCATGTTATCCAAGTATGCACGTGCCTTATCATATGGTATCGAACATTATTCCTATTTAATTCTATATACTGCAAACATGTTATTTTGCCTTATTAACCACCTGACAACCATCATTCTTGACTCGTTCAATCTTGGTGTTGTAGGTATTGCCCCTGATTCTTTAGAGACGTAGCCTCCGGAGGCGGTTGATGAGCCGTGGTACTTGAATGTATGGTGCACTGATGATGTCATGTAGATGTTAAGCGTGCGCAAGAGTGACAAAACATTTTGGGAATGATGACACACTTTAGGATTTTGCGTACAACCAATGTTGGCTTTATATTCTGGGTTGTAATTAAACTTTATCTTTTGTATAAATATTTCAATTAATCATATGGGAATGCCATGTTAATAATGTGCCTAACTTTGATGCATGTCTCTTTATTAGTCGTGTTCCATATATATGATTTGCTACAAGCTTCTGCTAGAACATGTTTCATATCCTAGTATGATTCCATATGGGGTTCTCACCGCGAGAACCTGTGGGAAATCGCGCGCGTGAGTAAAAATTGTTCTATCTCAATCTACGTGCCACAACATCGCGGTCCCGAGCCGATTAAGGGAAGCCTAATCTCGGACCCGGGCTGGGGTAATGACGGTCACGTACAAACCACACCAACTTATCTTCTTGATTATGAGTGCTCCAATGTGGTTGCCCTCAACAGGATGGGTTGACATTAAGAATGTAATGCCATGATGCCCATCGGGTACATGTAATCCAATATCAACTCCGGATCTTGAATTCCACGGTAAGCTCACCTTGTCCTCTTCATTGTTTGTAAATCGCAAAAAAGTTAGAACTCCTCAAAGAATATTTGACTGCTGCGATGCCGAGGTCCAAGTGGGGAGAAGAGAAGAAAAGTTGGAGAGGAGAGGAAAGACTACTGTGATTTTGGGCTGGGGGCGGAGAGGGAGACAGACCGTGAGTGCGAGGGAAGGGGAAGATCGATCTAGGGTTTTTTGGGTGTCGAGAATGAAATCTCTTGGGTAGGTTTTTTCTTTTCTTTCCTCTCATATTCTTGATGGTTATGAACTGTCTATAATGTTAATAGTCCGCCGGTATTTTCTGACTGCCCATAGGAGTTGGTAAACCAAGAGTGCGAGAGTCGGTAAATGGGCATTTTGACGTAGTGAGGAGAAGTGTCAACAATGACTGTGGAAGGGAAAAGGGAAAGAGGAAGAAGACGGAATGAGGGAAAAGGAGGGTCTTCCGCTTTTGTATAATCGCATGGATAATCGACCACCCCGACAAACATATTAAAAAAATTAAAAGGGGGCCAAAGGACCCATTCAGTCAACACTGACATTTAACTTTATGTTCCCCCAATCTCTTTATTAGTGTTCTAGAAAGAACCAAGACTCTTCCTTTCTTGACATCTCAAGATTATTACTCTAAAGAAATCGGCTATGCAAACTACCTCACACTATTGACTCACATGGAGGCATGTATTGGCCACGTGGACCCATTTCTAGCCACAAGAAAGGCCTCGATCAACCTATGCATTGGACCCAATTCCAACCGCAAGAAAGACCTCCTCCGACCTATTCATTGCTATAAATAGGAGTGCTTGGTCATTTGTTGGGAAGAAGTGATGACAAGTGAAGTGAAAGTGAGTGTTGAGTGCCTTAGTGCAAGTAGAATGAATGTGTAGTGAGTGTTAGTGAGAGTGTAGTGAGCATCCTCTAGTAAGTGTGTAGGATTGAAGAGAAATAAGGTGTAGATGCTTCGTATGTTGTAATTTGTGGGAGTAGCTTATAAGAATTGTAACAGTGTGATTGTGTAAATTTTTAAAATGGGTTCTTCTTGTATTTGTTTTAAATTAAGTGACTTGTACCGATTGCAATCAAAAGTTGTAATTAAGTTATAATTAAGCGTGTATCTCTTATTGTCCAACAGGTGTAGCAATGCCTACATTACAACCCGATGAGGGACCTCCTGGTTTGATTTTTATTTATGAACAGATGAAATGGTACATATACAGTGATGTTGTAAATAAGTAATGGAGATTTCAGGCTAACACTAAGCTCCACATTGATCGGGACTAATCGCCCGTGCCCTCTTTACAAAGAGAACAATAAGGGCATGTTTGTGTAGCCCATCTCCGCGGAAAATGTTGTAGTTTTCTGCGGAAAACTTTTTTTTCATGTGTTTGGTGCGGCAATTTTCCGCGGAAATGCTTTTTCGCCACGTCAGCTTTTTCCTTCATAACCATGGAAATAGACTTCCTATAGAGGGGTATGGGAAGTCCATTTCCACGGAAAACCGACCCCCCAATTTCCTCTCTCTCACCCTCACTCCACCCAACCACCTTCTTTCTTCCTCTTCCCCCTCCCAACCCCACCCACTCCACACACATACCAACCCACCCACCCAATAGTTTTCACTAAAAAATGGTTTTCACTAAAGAAATCCATAGTTGCACCAAACAACATTAGCACTAATTCATCGAGGAAAACCTTTTTGCACCAAACATAAAATTTTGACTTCCGCGGAAAAACTTTTCTAAAGAATTTGAAACCCATGGATTTTGCTGATGTAGCAATTTTCAATTTCCACGGAAATTACATGTACACAAACGTGCCCTAAAACTAGAGACTAAGCAGTGGCAGACCCACATTAGTTGTATCTGGGGTGGCTGCCGCAGGTCAAATTTGAAAGCCCTTTAAAGTTCTATTGGGCTTCTGGCCCACGCCCCATATGTTTAAAGTCTAGTTTAAGTCCATCGCCCCATGTAAAAAACAATGAATGAAAAAAACCCGACTTCGTCCTTCCGTTCACTCCTCACAACCTCAGGCCTCAGCCAACACCTTCTGGCTTCTTTGCTTCTTCTTTCGAGTGCATCGCTTCTCATCGGATGCTTGTTAGGCTGAAAGGCTGTGACAATCGTTCCTCGTTTGGCTTCAGGTAAGTCTATCCCCGTCTCTCTTGGCTCTCTCTCTCTCTCTCTCCGCCTCACTCTCCCTCTGCGTTTTTCTCTCTGTGACTATGTCATTGTCGCCTCTCTCTCTCCCTCTCCCCCTTCTCTCCCTATCTTCTATGATTAATGATTCCATTCATTATTTTGGGCATTGCATAGAGAAGTTAAGGTTCTGTTTTTTT
The DNA here is from genome assembly GCA_038049695.1 of Cinnamomum chago. Classification (NCBI taxonomy): domain Eukaryota; kingdom Viridiplantae; phylum Streptophyta; class Magnoliopsida; order Laurales; family Lauraceae; genus Cinnamomum; species Cinnamomum chago. The sequence continues at coordinate 38,585,510 of CP142453.1, read as the reverse complement.
TTTTTTTTTTTTTTTTTAATTTTTTTTTTAATTTATGTTTGATCGCTCTCTTTATTACATTACTTGATCTTAGGTGTTTTTTTTTTTCATCTTGTGTTCTTGTTTAATCTATGAATGAGTGAGATTTGTGACATAGATGTCAGGGTTCTGTTTTTTTTTATTTATTTATTTAATTTATGTTTGAATTCTTATGTGATGGGAAAAGTTAGGATTTTTATTTGGTTTTTTCCAATTACTGTTTGGAAGGGTGTGTTTGGATTGGATGCACCCCTATTTAGCTGGCGGAATAACGGGTGGAAATGGGGGACTGCATTCCTGTGGTGGACCCTTTTTCCCATTCTGCACTGGCGAATCAGATATCGTGAACATTTGAAGTGTTCTTTCCACTATTTTTATGGGAACATTTGAATTCACACTAAGCCTTTTGTTGTGTTGGTGATCCATGGATTATATTGTGGAATAGAAGAGTGAAACATAAGAGCAGGGGGTGGAATTAGATGGATAGACTATGATCTTTATGCTTCTACAGTCCGGTTAGGGTTATGTTGCTTGAGGGCTTTTTATTTATGGTTCTCTTTATTCCATTACTTGATTTTGGGGTTTTTTTTTGGATCTTATGTTCTTATTTAATCTATAAATGAGTGAGATTTGTCAATCATGGATAAGGGTTGGGCAATATTGTTTGACTTCATTTATATTTCTTGTTTGATTGGAGTTGGTGCCTTCCCATAAGTAGTTGATAGTAGTGTTGTGATTATCATTCAGCAATTAGTATTTGTTCATTTGAAATTGCATGAGGCCAAATGCTGAACCCTGTTGTGATCATTGATTGATTACATGACTTGCTCGCACCCTCGTGGTTGAGGGACACTAGCATCTTCCAACTATGCTACAGTTCAAAATTTTATTATTCTCATTACTATCATTGATGGACTATTTATGCTTTGTTTTTGTGTGGATGCACATATGAGAGAGAGAGATATTTTCAAACTGCAACTTGCGTGGGTGCCAATAATGGTCTTGGAATGGAGCAGAGGTGTGCCAATAATGGTCCTCATTATTAGATCATCCTAATCCTTAATTATGGGCCTCAAAAGTTTAACAATTTTCAACCCTTGTGTGGGTTTTTTTTAGATGTGGAGAAAAATGAACAGAGTTGAACCATGGACAGTTTTCTCTTTTGCTATTGTTAATGTGAAAAAATTCTAGCAAAAGTTTAGCCCCACCTAAACGAAAATCCTGGGTCCGCCACTGAGACCAAGGCCAGTGAGTTGGATCAAGAGCTCGTTGAAGTCCATGGTAAAACCCAGCGCTATCGCTCACTTTTGCCAAGACAGCCTCTAGGCAAGAAAGGGAGCTTCGATGGAGTCTCTACCCTGCTCTCCAACGGATGCTTGTCAACTTCTCTTCTCTATTCTTAAAACTTGGTTGAGGCACCTCAAGTAGTGAAGGGGGGACCAGTGGAGTTTCTACCCTCACCTCTCCTAGAAGTGCTCAACCCCTTCTAGTCTGCCCATTCCCTTGCATGTGCGAGTCTCATAGGTCCCAACCCCTTAACTAGGATCCAAAATAAATAAATAAATAAATTTTGTCACTTGACATAATAACTCAGGTACCATTAACCTAACCTTAAATTTGACTTGACCTCTCATGAATTTTCTTTGTGTATTTTAAAACAGGTTGTACCAACTATCAGATAAGACCCATGATAATTTAGATGCTATTTAACCAAACCAAGTTTATGGCTGGTTTGAAATCACATTTTACAAATTATGTGATGAATAGGATTTGGAAAGTACATCCTTGGATCAAATTGCATCAATAAATTATATTTTATTTGTTCTTAGCTGTAGTAGCTCATCTAGTTAAGGACACCAAACAGTTGGTAAAGGAGGACGGAGTGCGTGACTTGGAGTCTTCCATTTAGAAAGAAAGAAAAAAAACCATTTTATTGTATGTTTGTGCCATTGTTAAAAACTCTGAAACCCGACTGGAAAGTTCAATAAGTCAACTCGAAGATTTGAGTAAAGAAAATTAATAGAAATGGAAATTGAAAATGAAAATAGAAACCCTAATAGAGTTTGAATGGGTCCCACCACCCAAATGGCCCATAATATGACAAACAAATCTTGGTTGAGAAAACTTGAGTTTCTTCAAGTAAACAGTGGTTTGGACCAAGCTAGTAAATAAAGAAGTATTTCTATATATTAGGTTGTTGGATAAAAAGTATAAAGTATTTAAGTTCTCCAACATTTATTCGTTCTAATGTTCAAGTACTTTTATTCACTCCCATCACGTTCCAAGATTTATTTGGATAACTTTTGACTTTTGATATGTTTTTTTTTTTTGGTACCCCAACTAAGGGAGAAATGCGGTTGAACTCTTTCAAAATGAGGTTGGGCTTCTCCACTTCCTAGAAAGGGAAGCTCAAATTTGAGCACTAGGTTCGTCAACCTAGCTTCCACTCTTTAATTAAAAATGGACTTGGATATCGACACAAATGTGGCCTAATCCCGAACTGTTGATAGAATATATTTTTGAAAATCAACATAACTAGTTAAATGGACTATTTTAGTATGAGAAACTATTTGATTATATTTTTGTTCATTTTTTATTTTATTTTTTCAACTTATGCAAATGCTGTTTTGAGTTTTTACCTTTTGCGTTCGGACATTCTTCATTACTATGATGATTCTTCATTTTCAGAAAAAAATATTTATTAATTTATTCTTCTAAATTACAGTGATAAAATCTTTATCGGGAATAGGTGGCATATGAAGAAGGTATGTACAAAATTTATTGGTTTAAGAAATTGCAACATAGCTTCATGTAATCTCATTTTTTTTTATTTTAGTTTTCTTTATAACATTCTAATGTTAATATGAGAGGATTTGGACCCACCCTACCTCACCCATTCAAAGTGGTAAGGCATGTCTATTTCCATAGGGATGACTAGGGATCTATTTGTGGTTCATCCACAGTTGTTATGGGTGTGAGTTGACTATATATTGGAGCAAAAAAAAAATGCTATAAAAAAAAAATCTTCTCTCTCTCACTCTAGCACTCTCTCTTTATTCTTAAATTATAATGTATCATCAGTTGCTAGCTCATGCTTAGCATGGGCACCTTTTACCAATTCACAAGTGCTGACAATTGCCTTTTAATCTTCACTTACTCATCCTTCTTTGTGAAGGACCCTCTTCTCTTCTCTCTCACTCTCCATGGAATTTGGTCAATAAATGTATGAAGCGCAATAAACCCTACCAATCCACCTTTCTAGCCACAGATGCATGAATGGCAGGAACCACTGAACACATGAATGGCAGAGATGGAAAACCAATCTGCCTTTCATGCCTTAGATATATTACAATAAGGATAATCAGAAGGAGAAAAATCTAAGAGCTTGTTAGCACTGCAGAATGGAAACTAAGATGAAGAATTTACAGATGTTTGGGTTGAAATGTTTTAAGGAAACTGATACAGATATTTCAATCAGTACTTGTTCCTCTCTCATGTAGAGGATTTTGAAAATGCTATCAGCCTTTTTACTGGCCGACTATTCGTGTTTTTTAAAAATTCTACAGGAATGAATTACTAGGATTTATCGAGTGCTTTTATTCTGGGGCTCCTACTCATCTATTGTAAAGCACATTGAGTTTCAACTACAATCACATTACCATGTAATTGTCCCATGTAAATTAACTAGTTTTTGGTAAGAAGCATCATTTTAACATCAACTAGAGATAGTTGGTCTCGGCTTACAGTTTCTAACAACCTCCATTTAGCCAATATCTTAAAGACAATCATACCATCATTGTCTTCAACTTGCTGAAAGTCTCCGCCTTCAGTGGTGGCTTTTTGAGATTATAGTAGCCTGATATTCAGATTTGCAAAACTCTAGAGCAATATCACCTTCCTTGTCTAGATCACGAATGAAAATGGAACTTGATCTTGATATGCTCGGTTTGCCATTGAAATATTGCATTATTTGATTGACTTGTTAGTGAACGTTATCTTCATTGGGCCTTCTTGCTTGTGATTTAGCTCAGGGACATCATTCTTAATCAAACGCTTGATGAAGGCCAAGCAAGCACTAGTTTCTACTTAGAAAACCAAGAAAATAGAACTGAACCAAAATGAAACTCATACCCTGGTGCTTTTTCAGTATCAACATCACCTGGCCAATCATCATCAAAGCCTTGTCCGAGCTATGTTGGGGTCATCTATATGAATTCTGTTTCTCCATTTCGTCCTATCTTGAGCCTCATAGAATGTTGTTTTCTTAAAATTCATGTGGGTTGTGAGAAAAGTTTTATTCTAGCTGTCAACCTGCCTAAGCAATCCTCCTCCTTTATCCGGGCATGGGACCAACAGTAAAAGCTGACAAAGTTATCACCTGACCAATCACGATCTGAAAGGCCGATTAGATGAATGTTGTTGGAATGACTGTAGAAAAGGCCCTGGTCTAGACTTTTGAGTTCTGATTGCCTTTGATGTACTTGAGAATCCATTTCATCACTTGCAAGCGAAATTGGCATGGTGGGCCTGTAAATCAGCTAATGATCCAACTCCTTATATGATTTGAACCATCTTTAAGAGCTTATTCATTAATAAACAGACTGTGCCTTGAGTTGGTTGTGTATAACAATTCACACTTCTAGAAAATTTTATTCTGAATATCATTTTGGAGTATTTTATTCAGAATGTTTGGATATCTTTTTTCTATCTTGCCCTTTCTTTTATATTTTATTTTTTTTATTTATTTATTTTTTTGCCCATTGCTAGAACATGATATGCCAAGTTCCTGCTCTCTTACCAAAGCCTTATAAGTATCTTTCTCTCAACCACTGACATGTTGCGATCGCTTCTCTTCGATGCCTTGACTTTTCCCTGGGTAAACTTAGCACCTAATCATGAAAAATTCTAGCCTATTTGTTGTGTTCTCATTTCTAATTACATGTGATGTCTCTGTGTATGACCTGAAGATTTTACAAAACAGGCATTATAGATCCTGAATTGATGATCATATATGCATCCTGATGTTTAAAGTCCATGAAAGTGAGCCCTTAGTTCAGCAATACTGGCTGTTGGGGTGATCAGATGGGATTCGCCATGGATGGTGGATGCTGCATTATCTTCTAGATTGAAAGGTCATAATAATCATCCAACGTTCATTCCCAGAACTTAGCTGTAGGCCAGAATTGGATGGTTAGAATCTTCAATCTGGAATATTATAGGGGCATCCCTCATCCACAGAGGGGCCAATCAGATCAATGGTCTTAATCATCAAAATTTGGGCACCACTTGTTCAAAATGGCACTTCGGGGCACTATGCACATCGTGTATCTGGTCCTAAAAGTTGATTCACCAGTTTACTTGATAAATGGTGGATTATTTTTTCATATGAAATTATGAATGCTTCACCTTCCATTTAATATTTTGAAATATCATGATACTTCCACTTTTTAATTTTCTTGTCTCTTGTTTTCATTTGTAGGAAATTAGGTGCAGTAGGGACTCCAAGATCCCTGAGGTTACATTTACATTTGCCCCAAAGGAGTTCTCATAGGCAAATTCAAATGGAAAGTGGTTCCTATGATAGGCAACGAGGTGCCCTTATTGTTCTAGAAGGGCTGGATCGTTGTGGGAAGACCTCCCAATCAAGTAGATTAGTCTCACACTTAGAGAAAAAAGGATTTTCTGTAGAATCATGGAGGTTTCTGGACAGAACCACCAGTGTTGGGGAGATGATATCCGCTTATCTTTCCAACAAATCACAGCTGGACGATCGAACAATTCATCTGCTTTTCAGTGCCAATCGCTGGGAGAAGAGGTGTGCTATATAGTTTTGTTGGGAATTATGGATTTTTCAGTTTTCTGATTTATTTATGATCTTAATGTTTGGGCCATATTTTTGGTTTATGGCAACTGTTCATCCAAATTGTTCTTTCCTGTACATTTTTTTGTCATTATAATTTGTTCTATAGAGTTGTTATTTGGTTATCTAGTACAAAATCAAGTGGATCTCAATATGCCTGAATTTGATCGAGTTGATGAGTTCCTTTCCCCTAAAATTTTTCATTGATATTTTGATGAGCAGCCTATGTGGCAAATTATATTGATGATAGCAATTTCATAGTTTTGACATGTCATACTTTTCCAGAATTGATATCATAGCCATCAGTTCACCCATGGGTTAGTGTTGTAGGGGGTAGTGGGGAGGGTGAGGAGCCTGATGTTGCATGACAGGAAAGAGGAGGGATTCCTGAGTTAATCTTGCACACAAATACCCCTTGGCTTTTATAAAGATCTTAATAAGATGAAATTATAGCAATGCCCTTATAAAGGTTATAAAGGCCAAAAGACAAAAGCCCCATATTGTTCCTTACATTCCTTATAGAATAACTTAAAAGACCAAATTGGGACCATTATAATTAAGTTCCCTATAGTTATCACACATTGGAGCCGCTTTTTAATTCTATTATCCATTAACCATTTGTGGTACAACTATGGGCTACCATTACTTGATTGGGTAGCCTCATAGCCTGAAATTTAGTAAAGCAACAGTTCTGTGGAAACAGTCACACTCCAGATCATATAGCTTGTGCTAGTTACAGTTGTAATATCATCTTGTTGAAAGTAACCATCAAAACATATATACATATTTGTATGTGTGTGTATGCATTTATTATCTTGTTGAAAGATAATACACAGCAGTTTGGATGTATTGAAAAGAGTTGAAGCGGGCCTGATGCAATCTTGATTGCTACCTGCGAGAGTTCAATGCTAAGCTAATCCATTCCATCACAGGAGTCTCCTAGTGTTTACTAAATTAGAATTGGGGCTACAATCTGATTTAAGTCAGGCTTGAACCGGTTCTAACCAAGCTTAAGTAGGCTAGACCCAGAACAGCCTAAATAGCTTTATATTCAGCCCGCTCCGTCTTCCAAGTTCTGGCAAGCAACTTATCTCTGGTACTGATGTTAAAAATTATAAGTAACCTCTCATTTGAACTCTGCTTTGGGAATTGTCCCCCTTGGGACATGAGACAAATCCACCTCAATTGATGTGGAAAAGCTCCTTATTAATTTACGACAGGAAATGTCCAAAGAGCCTTCTTAATAGTCTTCAACCAAAGAGTTGCGAAGGTTTCATTTCATTGTCAATGAACAAAAAAAAGTGACGGTTTCATTGTTTACAACAGAGCAGTCTTGATGATTTATCTGCTAAAAAGCTTCTTGTATTTTGTACTAGGCACAATCATCAGCGCCGTAAGAAGGAAAAATAGGAAATATATTTAAGTCAACTATCTGTTTGTACGCGGAAATGTTGTTATTGGTTATAAGTTCTCCATCAATTGAATGGCAATCAGCAAGAAGTAACTGAATCATTATCCACTAACTTGAAGGGTGTCTTAAAAATATCTCTCCTTGGGTTCTATATTTTGGCTCGTACTGCAATAAGCTATTTGTTCTTTCTCTATTTATCATATTAAGATTACTAGATCATCCTGGAGATTTGTATTAGGTACATGTCTATTCGTTTAGTCAGCATAATATGATTTTTCTTTTCTCTTTTTTTTTTCCCCATTATATTTCCAATTGGTCTAACTCCGCCTATGTTGGGGTATCCTTGACATAGCCGGTCCCAAGCCCGGACAAAGGAGGAGGGTTGTGCGTTAGGTAGCCGACAACCAGCACAATACTTAGTCGGATTTCTTTATGGATTTGAGACCTAATGAAATTTCGTTGGGGCGTCCCCTACTTAGCGACGCACTGTATGGTCCGAGTACAGTGATAAGTGAGCAAGGACCGCTGCATCGGCGCCCGGGTGCAGTGCTAAATAGGCAAGGGTCCTCACACTTGAGACGAGTGTGGGGGGGGTAAGGAAGCTAGTCCAAAATAGAAGGCTGAGATTAGGTACTTGGAACATTGGGAGCCTAACTCCCAAAAGGGTTTAGGCTAAGTCGATGCAAGACGAAATATATGGAATGCAAGTTTAGTCAAAGTAGGACACTTGGTAACTTAGAAGTAAGTTTGGGCACACAAAAGATTGTAGAAAAAGAAAACTTTAGGTACCTTGGATCTATGGTGCAACAGGATGGAGAGATTGATACTGATGTAAGTCACAGGATTCAGGCCGGATGGACCAAATGGAGGAGTGCTTCGGGGGTCTTGTGTGATCGGAAAGTCCCCCTCAAGGTTAAAGGAAAGTATTATAAGGTGGCGGTATGTCCAGCGTTGTTATATGGATCAAAGTGTTGGGCAGTAAAGCATAATCATGTTAAGAAGATGGAAGTTGCGGAGATGAGAATGCTAAGAAGGATGTGCGGGATCACAAGGAGAGATAGGATTAGGAATGAGGAGATTAGAGGCAGAGTAAGAATAGCACCGATTAAAGATAAAATGAGAGAAAATCGACTGAGATGGTTCGGCCATGTTAGAAGGCGCCCAACGGAGGCACCTGTTAAAAGGTGTGAAAGCATGGATTGCCCGGAGTAGGAGAGGGAGAGGGAGACCCAAGAGAAGTTGGAAAGAAACTATTAAACATGACCTTGCCTACATGGATCTAACGGAGGACATGGCCCTAAACAGATTTGATTGGCGTCGTCAAATCTATATAGCCGACCCCACCTAGTGGGAAAAGGCTTGGTTTGGTTTGGTTTATATTTCCAATTGGTCTGTGTTATAAGAGTTTTTGTAACATGATTCTCTTATGACGGTTGGCTTCTAATAAAATTGTGTTACCATTATTTAAAAAAAAAGAGTTTTTGTAACAGGATCATGTTTATAGGGAAATAGAACATGATTTATAGCCCTGAAAAGTTGGTCTTGAAAAGTGTAATTTTATAATGCTGAAATGCAGAAGGGAGCAATAAAAAGATAAAACTTTCTTTGCTTGATCAAGAGCCGATGAGCCTTCACCTTCCAAATTGAGTGCACAGTTCACAGTTGATCCTATGGTCCAGTCTATTTGGACGGGTACCAAAGCCTGGGATTGGTGACTATCAGGGTCTAACTAGATGGATCATTAGGTGGGCCCCACTAGGCATTTCCCCACGTGAGCCGATGAGTGCATGAGCTTAGGAGAGGAAAATCCAATATATATGAAGGAATGTTCATGTGCATCCATCCCTCACCATAGGGTGAGGGACACTTACGTGGTTTTCCCTCTTTGCACATGAACAGTCCTCTTTTGCATATGAACATACATGGCTTTTCCTTTTCTGCACATGAATATTTCCAATTATGTAAGTGTCCTTCACCCTATGGCATATGTGCTTATTAATTTAAATATGCTATTACATTCTACATAACATGGTGAAAGTAATTTAATTCTAAAGGAGCATCAGTTAACTAGGTTGTCAGCTTGAACTTCTGCATGTGAATTACATCACACTCATATATACATACCTTTCAAGTTTAAATAACACATGCACACACCTTCCAGAAGTAAATACTAATTACACACTATACTGTTATGAGGACCGCCCATATAGACTGAGTATCAAGAAAATTTTGAGAAGTTACATCGACATGAACAAGGACATCATATTTATGATAGAGTTTGGGTACATATTTGATAACTACAAATATGGAAAAATATCATGCTATGCTGCTATGCCTAATTTAAGATGACCCATCTATCTTCAGGATTACAATGATGGTACAAGTATAATGTTACAATTGTACGAGGGACTATAGGAAGAAAGTGTTGTCTCTACATGAGTTGTCTTCTGTATCTTTACATAAACAAGTGGATGTGCACACCAACCAAACCCAAACATTCATATAATAAAGAGTTGTAACATTATGTTTTTTAATCTTATATTGGTAGATTGCTGATGGAATCTAAACTAAAAAGTGGAACTACGCTTGTTGTTGACCGCTATTCTTATTCTGGAGTGGCTTTCTCTGCTGCAAAAGGACTTGATATTGAATGGTGTAAGGTAAGTAATTTTAACTCAGACCTTGGTGTCCTTTTTCTTTTTTCCTAGATATGGAACTTGACTTGGACCATCTAGCTTCTGTTTGCAATAGTGAGCACTTTCCAATTGTGCTATCTGCTCTTATGATCTTTGGTATCAAAATATTTTTGGCATAAAAAAATTCTTACTTTCTTGCAGGCCCCAGAGATTGGGCTGCTCGCTCCAGATCTAGTAGTCTACCTTGACATACCACCAGAGGTATGCCATAGTTGGCAGGTTTCATTGTCATATTCTTTAAAAAATGGATTGAAAACACCAGTTATCCTAAATTACCAAAATATTAAACATAAATGCTGTTAAGAAAAGTTCTTCGGATATGCATAATTTCCAAATGTTGTACATCATGCTCTATGGTGCATTTGTGTTTATAGAATAATATCAGTAGCTCTTGGAAAAATGAAATAGCAACTCTGTCAAATGCTTTATTCTCTTTGGACAATTTGTACAATAAGCGCTAATGTTACTCAGATGCTGATTTCGAATGTCATGGTGTGTTGATGTAACTTGGATTCCGGTTGGTTTGAATATTCTGTTCTGTGTTTGGGAGGCATGGATATCGGAAACTGCATTAGATGCTGTGTCTTTTCTGTCCCAAATTAATATTGGAAAATCAGCACTGATAATTGTTGTGTCTAGAAAATAGTATCCCACATTGTGTTTCCTCTTTTTTGCCACCAAATCATGGTGGAATCCATAACCATCCATCCTAGCACGATATTCTATCACCGGCAATCTAGGTTACATCCAAATGCACATTTAAAAACCTCATGAAATGAATCCAGGATTTTGGTGCTATAATTAGAGATTTGACTCTCTTCATTTTATTGTAAAACTTATATTTCAATTATTCATGTACACCCTGAAGCATGTTTTAGAATTGGCATCATTTCAGAAAGCAGCAGAAAGAGGAGATTGTGGACATGAGCGGTATGAGCAGCTTGAGTTCCAACTGAAAGTTGCCCAATATTATCAAGTCCTACGTGATGAGAGTTGGAAGGTAATCCTCTCCCACATCAGTTCTACATTGTTTCATGCAAGCATCTTTGTCAATCATTTTTTTAGGTTTATCTTATATATTTGTGGTGGGCCTTGTGAGTTCTATTTTCCTGCCCATCCTTTAGGGGTCGTTTGTTTCTTGTGAAAGTGATTCACATGTGTAAATGACCCACATATGAGTCATTTGCATATGTAAATGACTCACATGTGGATCAGATTTCACCGTTTGTTACTAACATAACATTTCACATGTGAATCTATGAATAAGTTGTAGATTGTTTGATGATATCTCAACATCCAAGCATCATCAATGGTTGAAAATTGGACACATGACCGTATTTGAGCTTCTGAAGAATATGAACGGTCCTGATTTTACAGGTGGGGCCCAGAACATTAAAAAAATTATAAAAGGCGGACTGGGTATGTTAGTAACAATAGGTTGTATATTGTTTGATGATATCTCAACCTCCATACATCATCAACGGTTGAAAATTGGACACATAGCCGTGGTTGAGCTTCTGAAGAATATGAACGGTCCTGATTTTACAGGTGGGTCCCAGAAAAATAAAAAAAATCATAAAAGGCGGACTGCTATATGTTAGTAACAGTAGATTAATCGAACGGCTGTGATTATGTTGATCATATCTCAACCTCCATGCATCATCAACGGTTGAAAATTGGACACATGGCCGTGTTTGAGCTTCTTAAGAGATTGACTGGTTCGGATGTTACAAGTGGGGCCCAAAAAAATTAAAAAAAAATAAAAGGCGGACTGCTCAGTGAGGCACTGTAGCAGTCCGCCTAGTAACAGTAATGTGTGTAAGTTTTTCACACCTCTTGAGGTGTGAAAATGCAATGCATAAAAAGGGCCATCTTTCACACCATTTACACAACTATTTTACACATGTGAATCAAAATCACACCAAACAAACATGATTTTTGTGTATCCATTACCCATGTGATTCAATTACATATGTAAATGGAAAAAACAAACGTCTCCTTAGCATTTCTTAACATCTCTTCTTACCAGTTCATTCCTATTTCCTACTCTTTATCAATCTCCCTCTTCTCCTAGTTTGGGACTTGTTACTTTAAATCTCCATGCAGGCCTATTCCCTACTTCCTAGAAAAATATCAGATACTTAAACTATCTTAAATGACATTCTGTGGTTTTGTTGTTTACTTTATTTGTCCATAGACTCTCTCTCTCTCTCTCTCTCTCTACACACACGATTGGTCTCCATGGATTTTCTCTAGTCTGTTCATTCTTATTTCTTTACTTTCTTGTTACTCCGCTGATGTAGTCCTGGATGCTTCAAACAGAGACTGATCATCAAGGCACTGCTGTTATAGCAGTCTTAAGTGATGACAACTCAAAAGAAAACAGTAAGGAAGAAACGGAAATAAATACCACATGAAAGCAATCTCACAAGGAAGAAGATGAGTTTGGAACACCAAGTCAAGATCTCTCAACTCCAAACAACCAAGAGGACTGATTTTCTTCAGAAGATCAAAACAGCGAAAATTTTACACTGCCGGCTACTGCTCATTATTAGTATGAGCATAATGGATTTTAGACCCTAGATTTCATCCATACCATAGATTTATTATGAGTTAACAAAGAAACAAATCTTAGCCATCGGCATGCCCAGGAAATAAGGAGCTGAAGGAACAAAAGAAACTATGCACAGTCCTTGCACATTTAACTTACGCTGTGTGTGTTAGGTCAGCTCCCCCATATAGGCTGGCTGACTGAATGTAGGTTCAAACGAGTGGGCTGTAAAGCCTCTAAAGGTCCTGTGCATGCTGTAGAGGGGCTCATAGGGTTCAGCTGGGCCTGTGGGGCAGTCTGGCTGCAGCCAGGTGGCCTGTACAGCCCATCCAAATGGACTTTTGTGCTGTGCAGTCGACATAAATTGTTATATAGTTAATTTGGGGCCCACAGTTGAGTCTATTTTGATAGGGCCAAACTAAAGTGCCTGGCACTCCTTGTGGTGGCCTTAGGGTCTAGAAGTGGACCTGCTATGGGCCCACATCCCCGTTAAATGAGCTGACAGTTCTTGGTAAGGGACTGTTCTGTAAGTCCAGTCTGAAAGTTGTGTTTATGCACCGTTTTGGTTTCTTTCAGGAGGATCGTTGAGCAGCTTATAGTTTAGACTCCTCCATGGCCTGGACACCTGCAGTTATTGTGAACCCTTTGTTCTCATTCAAATCCCACCATAAAAGCCAATGCTTGGACTGCTACATGCTCTTCAAAATCTTCTTGGTCTTCATCAATGGATGCAGGCTCATCCACAGTCATCTACACAATTTTGTAGATGCTACCAGCCAGCCAAATTCACTTTCTTGTTCATTCCCCCAACATTCAGCTCTGTACAGTAGCATAGCTCTAAATGTCATCTACTTACGAAAATGTCACTTAAACCATTGTAGCAGCCACGTAATAGCTTGTCCATTTCCTCTCTTTACCCACCTTGCATTGATCCTTTTTAATATCCTCTCAAGTACGCCATGTTGTTTTATAGTTGCTCCAATTATAAAGGAGTCTAGCACCCTGAAGTCATTAGTAAAGTACTTTAATTTTCTTGAAAGGTGAAAATAAGATTTTTGGTGGTTTTTGGTTCTATACTATTTTTTTTTTGAATAGTAACATTATCAGTACTCCAATTATAAAGGAGTCTAGCACCCACAAGTCATTAGTAAAGTACTTTAATTTTCTTGAAAGGTGAAAATAAGATTTTTGGTGGTTTTTGGTTCTATACCTTCTTTTTTTTTTTGAAAAGTAACATTATCAGTACAAGAGCTATATACTGACAAACTTACAAACGAGGCCTGAAGGCAAGGATTGCCCATGGAAGCCACAAAACAGAAGAACCCACCCAAAAGAAGACTGAAAACAAGAAAAACTTAGGAAGAAGCCACCTCCCTCCTATTGAACAAAATGAAACCCATAGGAATATCTCGAAATTGAGGAAGAATTGAAGCCCAAGAAGCCACTAAACACTTGATCTTATCAATTAATGCCTTTAAAGAGGACATTGTTCACCTCTGTGTTAATACATCTCTGAGAAGGGAAATTTATACTACAAGGTTTCAATCTGGACTTTGTGTCCACGAAAGGCATCTAAGAGTTTATATGGAACAGTGGTTGAGGGAGTCAAGGTCTATAGAAGTCAGACATTCACCTCATGGGCTTCGCATGTTTGTTGAACTAAACGCTATAGGTTTTGTGATCTGGGCAATTGAAAATGCCGAAGGCTGAATCTCTTTCCAAAACTAATGTCTTTGTGTGAGCTAGTTGCTGCTAAGTAGGAGTTTATATGCTTTGGGATTGAATGTTTATATTTAGAAAATAATTCTCAAAGAGGGAAGTGATATAATTTGTCAAGGAAGTGGGAAGTTCATGTCTTGCTTCCTAGGCATATTTCCTTTAAATAGATGGATGAATACTAGTCAACTATTCTCTTTGCTGTGCATACTCTACAATCTAGATGTTTGGCTCTGAATCCTTATATCCTCCAATGGTGGAGACTATTAGTAAGATAGATGCTCCTTTAGCAACCCTTTTATGCTGAATCGGAAGGAAATTTGCTGCAAAAGAAACTGTCTCTTGACTTTCAGATCTTCCCTGCATCCCATATTTTAAGACTCATTAAGGTTCATTCCATTTCGAGTTTGCATGCTCATCACAGTTCACTTAGGATCCAGGGTCGCTATCTGATATTTTGAGAATAGCACAGTTTGCATAGAAGGTATTTGCAGAAACATCCTTATTGCTTTGTTTTTAATATTTCACCCCATATTTTCTATTTGTGGAACAGATTAACACCATTTTCACTAATAGCTAAAGGAAGTTAAATAAGAATATTATGAAGCAACTACAAGATGTTTATTTACTCTTATGATCCTTTCCGGTGTTTATGTACTCCAAACACAAGACTTGTGTTTCCCTTACCATCGATTGTAATATATATATATATATATATATGGGTAATATTCAGGTGGGAATTGTTCTCACATATTATGTGAGAACTTTTTTTTGGGGCACACATTTGGGGAGGGGACCGAGGGGATGGAAAGATCTATGTGAGATCACCCCAAGTATCAAGTTTGACCCCCAAGCCCATGCCCCTAACCCCTTCATCCGTGGCCCACAAGTTTAAGGGCTTCATATTCAAAAAAATATTCAACCCTTGATCCAACGGTTCAGTCCATTCGGATGTGTGCCTATCGTTGGGATTAGTGACTATCAGGGGGTTTCCTATTGGTTGCTAGGTTTGGATGGGTTTCTAGTTGAAAAGTTCTCATGAGAACTAGTTCTCACTTGAATATTTCCATATATATATATATATTTCATGCACCTTGATTGGTGCTATTGTTGAGCCATGGCTCACTTGCCTGGGAGCTGCGCTTCTTGCCTTGGTCTATCTGAGGGTGGAAGTTGATTTCCAACTATGCAATTCAAGTCAAGCTTGTCACAAGATCAAACCAGCATTTCTCTTACACATTTTTCCTACTATTACTGTTAATGTATTTTGCCCTTTAAATTTCTTTTTTGTTCTTTTTCAAAACATATTTTGCCCTTTAAATTGCAGAATGTTGATGCTTGCCTCGCCATGGAGGAAGTAGAGAAACAATTGAGAGAACTTGCTTTGGAGTTTGTAACAGCATGCCAAAAGGGGAAACCCTTGTCCCTACTTTGGACAAGGAAGTAGTTCTCTTCTGTGAAAGAAGCCTCTATGAAAGATGGGTTGCTTTCATGGATATATGGTAGCCAAAGCAACAAATGGATTTGGGAACTATCCAAGAAACAGTTGCATGACATTCTGCGGTTTTTCAACATTTCCTATGATTTTTTAGAGGAAGCATGAAAAGAATGCTGGGCCAGAAAGCGCAAACATATGTAGTTATAAGTTTCCATTATGTTGTAAGATTTGTTGGGTGGTTAGCTTATACTGGTGGTTGTTCTTGGGAAAGAACCCTAATTCCTTTTTTCCCCCTTATGTTGGTCTCTTAGGTGAAATTATCTGGGAATGTTTTATCTTGTTGGAAATAAACTTGTGTGCTGCCCTCTGCCTCCCCATAGATTTGTATGAGACTTGAGCCGTTTATTGCATGGGGTGGGATCCAGAATCGAGTGTCCCTCGGGCTTTAGGGCCAAAGGCTCCTGGGCTTGGTGGGAGATATCCGGGGTTATCAAAAAAAA
Source organism: Cinnamomum chago (assembly GCA_038049695.1). Taxonomy (NCBI): domain Eukaryota; kingdom Viridiplantae; phylum Streptophyta; class Magnoliopsida; order Laurales; family Lauraceae; genus Cinnamomum; species Cinnamomum chago. Next base: position 38,569,320 of record CP142453.1, on the reverse strand, counting down.
AAAAAAAGTGGGGTGGGAGGTGCAAGTCTCTTTCTTTTTTATACTATAACTCAAATCAGGAGATTTTGAGGACATCTTTTAATGGCGTCTCTCATCGGAAGACAATCTGAATCAGTGAACTAATGACCCTTGTGTGTACCCAAAGCTAAACAGTTCAGTCCGTAAATTTAGAGGGAATCCTTTTGGGCTCTTATCCAGTATATAGTGGGGAAAATGTAAGTACAATAACTCTGGTTAAGCACCGGCATGTCGATACATTGCAAATTAAACATCTATACAGTATAAAATTAATAATTAATGGTCATTGCAAATTTGCATTGAAAGTTTTCAGGAACTGGGGAATCTGAGAAGAGAGAAAATTACAGCAATTAGGTTAGGAATGAATTGTATAAAATCTTTTCTCTTCGTCAATGATCAAAAGAAAGCATCATTCCTTTGAAGAATAATTAACTCTATGCAATTTAACAAACATATTATATGGAAATCTGCATTATATGCAAAAGTAAATGTTTAGAAAGAAAGAGGAGCAACAGACCATGAGGGCAGTAATTGATTCAAGAATATTAGTAGTAGAAACGGTAATAATGGAAACACCATATTATATTGAGTCATTATATTGGCACACAAGCTTTTTCTCTAACTTCACAGCCAATTTTAAAAAAGTAATAATAATAAATAAATAAATACTAATGAGATTACCTTTTTGCTCGCCCTCTTTCCTTTCTCCCCCCAACCTCCCCCTTCACCTCCAACTCCGGTGTGGACAGTGGCGGGACCCCTCTCCTCCCTCCCTCCCGAGCCGGAGATCGGGGCAATGGCGGAGGCGGCGTGGTCATGTGGAGGGAGCCGGAGATCCAGGGCGTCCTTGAAGGGCTGAGAGGGGCCAAACTCGGCGCGGCAGACCATGAGGCCGTGTATCTCCAGCTCCACGAGCTTGATCTCGAGGCCAGGCTGGAGGTGGGGGGAGAGAAAGGGAGGAGAGAGAGAAAACAGTTGGGAGGGAAAGGGAGGAAGAGAGAGAAAACAGTGGGGAGGGAGAGGGAGAGGGAGAGGGAGAAAACAGACCTTGATTCTCCTCAGACCTGTTCATGTTTCATTATTTGGGTGTGGTTTGAATGTTTTCATGAAAAACAAGGAGCTCCTAGTCATCGATGATCTGCTATCAGCATTTGTTGGAATTGAGGGACGCTATATCTCTGCAAAAAGGGTTCGTGGGAAGGAAGGTCTCGTTACCTTTCAGATTGATGCATCTATGGATTTAGCACTGCAGGTGAAGCAAAAAACATTGTCCATAAATTTAGCTGCATTTTATGCTGTTCTGAACTTACTGAACTGTCTAATCCAGGAAATGACAAAGCGGATATTCCCTCTATGTGAGAACTTTTTGGCCATTACCCAGTTTGTTGAGTCAAGGTCACATTTCAAGTATGGCTTGGTCAATCATGCTTTTGCAGCAGCAATAGGGGCTCTCCTTTTAGTAGGTTTTTCTGTGATTATTATTATTGTCATTTAATTTTAATTACAGGTTTGAATGAATTTTGGTAAGTGATGCTTGATATATGGAACGAGAAATGTCCTTCTGGTCCTCATATGAGAAAAAAAGAGAAGCTATAACACTACTTTTTTTTTTTTTTTTTTTTTTTCACTTTTTATCGGTAACCAGAAACTTACATTGATTAAGAAGAATGAAGAATGGGGACAGGGACAACTAACTTAAACAGGACTATAGTAGAAGTGAGTGACTTATCACCAACCGCGAAAACAAATACAAAAGAGAACAGTAGAAAATGAAAACTACAACAGAGGCTCCATAAATGGGTCATCCCTATCAACCCCTCGCTTCTCCTGTGTACCACAATTTTGTTAACTGCCCACCTGAATTAAAGAAGAATGATATGATCTCATTTAGATAGTACTGTAATTTCACAGGCCTCAGACAAGCCAGCAACCCAGGATATTAGCATTGGACAAATCACTTTCCACTGTCAACAGCATATCATGAAATAAAAGAGAAAAGATTGTCCGAGCATCTAAAATAGCCGTCTCTTGGATTTGTTTGAATCTTTGAGCCCAAAAGGATAAAGCAATTAACACCTCTTTCCTGTTGATACGAAGAACTCCAATAACAGCCGGCCCGGCCAGCACTATAAACATTGAATTTCAGACATCCCGGAGTAGCGGGAGACTATTTCACCACTTTGCTGACTTTCGAGGGGTAACATAGCACACATGACTCCCAACTATGTAAAATAATTTTTCTGTTTTTAAAACATTTTCAGATTTGTGGGGACAATTCTTTAGTCAAGTTTAGCTGGTTGCTGAAATTTACCTCTTTTGTCTCAATTTGTCAAATATATTTAACTTTCCTTCAGCTTTCATGATTTTATTAGACTTGGAGCAAGCTAATAATTTGTTTGCTAACTCTTAAGTCCCATTGGAAACCTTACTTTTGCTTTTATTTCATGTAAGTGTGATACCAGGTAATCTAAATGGTTCCACATCATTTGGTTTCCAAAGGTCTTGGCTCACCTTATTTTCATTGAAGAGAAATTGGTGGTGTTTACTGGACCACAAGAGTATTAGAAAGTGAAAACGGATAGGGATTAAGAACCTGTTATACTCTTGGCCTGAGAATATGCTTATACTCAAACTGGAGTATGCACATATGGAGCCCATGTTTTGGTGATCTCCAGTTCTACACTATTAATCTGTTGAATGTAGGTTGTAGCCAGTTATCTCTCTCTCTCTCTCTCTCTCTAAACTGTCCATTTGTAGGCAGTGGCTCAATAGATTAGGACTTTTCTTTCTGGAGTTTTTCATTCTTGTTTATTTATTTATTTATTTTTGTTTATAGGTTTGGAGGTGGAGTTTATATGGATTTACTTTTGCAAGATCCTGGCAAATTCTTGATCATTTCCTTTTGTCAGGATTGTGAGGCCATGGTAGCACAGTTGGAGCACCAATTCCGACTTGGAAGGCTTTCTATTCAAGGATTTTGGTTCTACTGTAAGGTAGTCCATTTTAATGTTACCTTCTCTTGTTAATGGTTTTCTGTATGCCCACTTAACAGATATGTGCTGCTTTTACTATGTGTGCTAGCCAATGGTGGGACCTATGCATGCTTTATCAACTGTGATAGAGAAGGCTTCTGCTCACAATTTAATGGGATCTGGGGTTCTTAACCTCTTACAAAGCCAGGTAGTATCTTCTTTGTCAACTCCTATTACCCTTGGAGGTGTTTTTTTTTTTTTTTTAATGTTCCAATTACCCTTGGAGTTAATGCTAAAGTTTTGTTTTATCTTTTTCATCTAATCATCACATGTTAATTCCACCCTTTGAAATGTTTAATTTGACTTTGAGTATGATACGTTATTAACCTAAGTTACCGTTACCAATTATCCCAATGTATTTTTGCATTATTAGGGAAATGATCAATTGTTAGACCTAGACATCTAAATTGTCAATCCGACTCCGTACGCATGGCATGATTAATTTATTATTCCGCTCCTGGGCTCGCACCTATTAAGAACACACTATACTGAAAAAATCAAGTCGTCGGACTTATACATTGTGATGAAAAGTGTTTTTCAAGGATTTGATGCAGGACAAGCCCATGGTCCCCCATGGGGACGGGCCCAGCCCAATTATCCTGTCTAAGCCTTTGGGCTCAGCCCATTTATTTTATGTTATTTAGGCCTTTAATTATGTATTAGGTTGCTTATTAGGATGTTTTAATCCTGACCATCATTGTGTTTGGATGGTCCAAATTAGTCTTAAGGTTATTTATTTTCCTATATAATGATGTAAAGCCTCTTTGGCTTGGTAATGAATGATTGATGATTAATGAAAATGAGTTTTTTTTTTGAGTTCTCCAAGAAATCCCTAACGCCTCCTGGATTGGAGTTTGGTGAGAGCGCAATTTCTGAGTCTCTTGGAGCCTTACCTTGCTCATCTGACGTAACGCCTCCGGATTGGAGTTTGGTGAGAGCCCAATCAAAGCTATCATCTTCTCTTTCTCTATTTTTTTTCCTACGAGCTATCTCCCTGCACTAACCCTAAATCTTCATTTAAGATCCTAATCATTAGATCTGCGACCCTTATCGTTGGATCTCAACCCCATGTTTTTTCCATTAGTCCATCTCACCTAGCCCCACCTAGCCCCTGCCCAGATAATCACAAGAAATATAAGAAATACGAGTTTTGCACAATTGGGCATTCCCTAAGCATTTTGGGAGTTCTATCTTCCATTGAGATCCTACCCATTCATCCATTTCTTTTCTATCTTCATTGCTATCTTCATTGCCCTCTCGTATCTCTACCTCCATTGTCCGCACCAATTGGTATCAGAGCCGAAGATCGATCCACCCGGATTCGAGATTCGGCAATCCATCATCACCATTCAGGTAATCCCCTTTTCCATTGTTTTCATTCCTTCATCACCCATCACCATTGTTGACCATCTCATAGAACCCTCTGCCAACTGCCCAAAACCCTAACAGATCTTCAAATCCTGCCACCAACCTGCATCGGGTCAAAACTCTTCACAAAGTAGAACAGTAGCAACAAAGTGAATGTGTGGGCCTCAGATTCAAGCAAGTTTCAACCGTTGATCTTCAATCAATGATATCTTCTCCATCCGGACTTTGATCGTCGATCCATCTTCACCTTTGAACTCCAATCAGTGAGATCTACACATCTTGTTAGTTTGATTTTAATTATGAAGAGCATTAAAATTTTCAGTCTGTGCATCAAGTAAATATGGAATTGCAGGGCAATATCACATTGCAAATCTACTATGATATGCAAATAATCATCTATGCATGTAAATATGGGAATTGGTATTATGAAAATAAAGACTATTTTGATCAGTTCCTTAATTTGAGACAAGGAAAGTTGACTGTTGATGAATATTCTGATGAATTTTCAAGCCTACAAGCACAATGTGCATTAGGAGAAGATGATGAACATTATGTCACTATGTTTACTAGAGGTTTGAAACCAAGTATACAGAATAATATGAAAAAGGAATGCAAAGATATGTATGAAGCATTTTGGGAAGCTATCCGTGTTGAGCGCTTGATAAAACGCTGTTGCCTCTGAAAAGCTAAGATGCAAGAAGAAAAATCTCTTCAATCCACAGAAGCTCATGTTGTGGAATCAATTGTTGAAAATGTCAGGGTTGATATTGAGGTACGAGATCAAGCAAAAAGGGGAAGTTGTTGCATCTTTTAAAGAAAACATTGAAGATGACATGTAAATACAAGCAAAAGAAAATAAAGGAATTGACGGTGTTGATCAACCAGTGCAGGTGGAACAAGAAGAGACAAACAGACCATTAGATGAAGAGGCCAGTGATCAAGAAGTTGTAAAACAAGATCAAGTCATGCATTCTCATCTGAAGGACGATGGAGAAGTCCATACATGACTTGCGACCTTCGATCTGAACGAGTCCCTGCAATCTTCTGAGAAGTCAGATACATTTTCTTACTTTTCTACTGTATTTTGTATTCTTTGTAAAGAGACAAAAAATCACATTAATTTCTTGTCTTTCATTATTGATGAGATTTGTAATTCGCCTTTCATAGCACACAATCGCCTTCTATGACACAAATTGCCTTTCATGGCAAATAAAAATCGCCTTTCACGACAAACAAATGAAAGCACCTCTTACGGCATTTAAAAAATTGTGTCTCTTTCTAAAAATATATGTGCAATGGAAAGTTACAAAGAAGAATTGATTTCCTTTCTACTTGTGAAGGTGAATCTCCGGATCACCACTTCAAATTCCAAGTAGAGTAGAAAATCTGACATACCCGTACAAAATGTGATGACTCGCTTTTCCTCCTCCGCCATACTCCGGTAGCCCCAGGGGTGGGAAAGAGAGGACGAAAGGTCGGAGCCCCCATCATGCAAGTATGTAAACAAGTGGGACGAGGATGCTCGAAGGCACAACTGTCATTTCTTGTCGGGCAATGCATTTCTGGACTAGTAACTATTACAAGTACAATTTCAATGCTTTTGGGAACAACAAGTCATGTAGTATAAATCTCGGGAACAAGGAAATACAAATGAACCATTGAAGTTTTGGGCAAAATATCGGGTTCAAGATTTGTTTAAGGTGAATAGGGGTCCTGTATGCCAATTTAATAACAACTTGGTACTCTTTGAGTTTGGGGACATTCCGAGCTCCTTATACACCTTAGGATTTTCAAAACTTCAAATGAATCTTGTGATGTGGTTTCTTTCTCAAACAGATTTCAAATAATGAGGATAAGACTTCCCATCACAATAGGGCTCCCAAAAAACCTCTCTCAATCATTTAAACATTTCATTTGTGCTCCCAAAATAGCCCCAGATGAACAGTACTCATCGCTCGAGCGGTGAGCTCTCTGGAATGGTTTTCTGGGTGGGTTCGCTGGAGCGAATTTAAGGTCGCTCGAGCGAACTCATCCAGTTCAGGTTGGCTTAAGCGAAATTTCGGTTCGCTCGAGCTAACCATTCTCTGGAATGGGTTCTAGGAGGGTTCGCTTAAGCGAACTGTCCACTGGAATGGTTCGAACCCTTTTCCAAACAGTTCGCTCGAGTGAAGTGTTCAGAAACTGGTTCCAGGACAGTTTTTCTCCTCTCCTACTCATCCTTTTTACAACCCCTTTTGAGCCCCATTTATACACCAAATAAGGAGCTCAAAACCCCATCCAAACCATCATCAAATCTCCTACAACATCCATTCCATCCTCCTCCAATCATATCACATCCAATAAAAAAGAAAGAAGGAAGGAAACCACTGCACCCAAGAATACATTTGAGCTATAAACAAGAGATAAATGAATGCTATGACTAACACATTTCCAAGACATTAAATGCATTAATAAGACTCTTTCATGAGCATTTATTTCAAGTCAATGCAAATAAATAAACATGAATGGAAAAACAATAAATCAACCACATTCTTATAAAACTATTAAATGCTCAAACTATCCATTCATCCACTTGCCTTAGGTCCAAGCTTAATCAATAACAAGCTCTAAACTCTTCCAAGCCAAGATCCAAAGCTACAAGAAAACCCCCAAAACAAACCCTAAATGGGTCAAAATAAGGAATAGAAATAGAAAGCTTACAATAATGGAGATGGAACCTCTTCAAGGCTAAAGGAATACAAATCTAGGAGATGGGGAGGGTTGCTTACTTCTAGGTTCTCCAAATGGGCAAGAGTAGTTCAATGAAGATCTTGAAATGGAAGGTTTTCTCCACAATGGGTATCAATGGGAAGCTTTGGTGGTGAGGGAGAAGATGGTGACATCCATTCTTCAAGTGATGCTAGGTTGATGGAGGTAATGGGATGGAAAAGCAAGAAGAAAAAGAAAAAGAGAAAACCCTAGTTGATGGTTTGAGCATGAGCTAGAAAAGGGAAAAGAGAATGAGAGTTATCCTTTTTATACAAGTCAAGAGTGGGCTCCAACACTTGAAATCTTTGTGGGCTGAAATCATGATTTTCGGGACTTTGAACGAATTCGACGAAGAAGGGAAAATAGATTTTCGAAATTTCTAGTTTCCAAAAAGTATATGTTTTGCGGGTTTCGGGAATATCAAATTTTGAGTATAGATTTTGTGTAAAAAGACTGTTTTGCCCTTAATGTTAGGAAAGTCAGGTTTCGGGATCTCAAACGGGCACGGGATCAACATGAAAGTTGTAGGGATTAATGAGATAAGTAAAACAGGATTAAGACAATAAACACAGAGATCTCCGATAATCCCCCAAGTAAACGCAAAGTCATAAAAGGAACCCTCAAAGGGCTCCATTAGTCACAAAGGCACTCAAAATTCCCCAAACCTATAACAAAAGCTATTCTAATCCCAACTTAGTCAAAATTCACTAATCACGCTTAAGATTAAAATAAAACTTAATTAACACTAATCGAGGTCACTCGGGACGGGGTCTTACACACATGGACTCATAATTAAGAGATATATGCATTGATCCAAGGTGAGCCAATTATTACTGGGATCAAATAACACTAAGCTGTGGTTTTAAAGTCTCATAATTTTTGGCTTTTAAAGTTAAGATGTTTATACATTTTTTGTTTAAATCTAGAGCTAAAAAATGGTTTGATCAGTTCTAAAATAGTATTGGTGCTACTTCAAAGGGAAAGAAGAAATTTTTGCTGATGGATTGAAATGACGATTGGCTTATGTGAAAATAAAAAAAAATGGTGCATTTGTGTAACAAGAAGACTGTACATTTTTATTATTTTCTTTGTTAACAATATTATGTTGTTTGGTGTGACGTATTTTCCTTGCATAGAAGAAGAAAATGAATAATTTTTCCTTAATAGAGAGGACTTTGAATTTCTACGAAAATACAAAATTCCATTCTCATGAGGAAATAAAAATCTGCATAAACTAGAATCCTCTTGTTGCACAAACAAGTCCAAATGGGGTGGCTTTGTTTTATTGGGTTTTGAAATTATCAATGGGTAACAAAAACTTGAATGCATTTCTTATTACCAATATTATATATATTAACAAAATTCACTTTTCTATATCTTCTTTAGTAATTATTGTTGTTATTATTATTTTTATGTTGTTGAATGGATTTTTTAACGTTATCTTTGTAATAGTTTATTGTTGATGTTGACCACTTGTATCTGTGATCGAAGATGTGTTGACTGTTTTTATATAAATATGCATGAATATATTCTTATATATTTATAATTAATTTTGATATCTCATAAATTCAAAATGTAATATCTTATTTTTGACTCCGGGCTAAGCATGGGGCGTTGTTGCTAGTTATAATATGTAAGACCCCGACCCGAGTGAACCCGATTAGTGCTAATTAAGTTGCGTGTTAGTTCTAAGCTTGATTAGTGATTTTGGCTAAGTTGGGTTTGAATTAGCTTTTGAAATAGTTTTGGAAAATTTTGATTGCTCTGTGATAGTGGGACCCTTTGGGGGTTCCTTTTTATGACCTTGCTTGCGCTTGAGGTTTATTGGAGATTTTAAATTCATTGTTTTAATCTCGTTTTATTGGTATTGTTAATCCCTACAACTTTTATGTTGATCTCGTGCCCGTTCGAGATCCCGAAACCCGATTTCATAGCCTCGAGGGCAAAACAATCATTGCACACAAAATCTGTACCAAAAACTTGACATTCCCGAAACCCGTGAAACATATACTTTTTGGAAACTAGATATTTCGACGATCACTTTTCTCTTCTTTGTCGAATTCATTAGAAGCCCCGAAAGCCATGATTTCAGCCCAATTAGATTGCTAGTGGTGGAGCCCACTCCCCACTTGTTTATAGGGAAGCCCTTCCCCTTCCATTGCCCTTTTTCCAGCACAAGCCTTAGCTAGGGTTTTCCCTTTCTTCTTCTTCTTCTTCTTCTTGCTTCTCCATCCTCAATCCACTCCCAAACTTGCACCAATAGGAGATTTGAGGCCATCATCTTCTTCATCTCCTTGAGAGCTTTCTCTCACTACAACAATGTGCACTTTTGCCGGTGCTAAATAAGCGCCGGGAAAGGTCCATAAAGTTCTTTTCGGCGATTTCTCTTGCGCCGGCAAAGGTACGCCAGTAATACCATTTGCCGGCGAAAAAGAGGTAGCGCCGGGAAAAATCTATCCATTGCCGTTGTTTTATTTCGCCGGAAAAGGAGGTTAATTTCGCCGGGCAAAGACTTTTATTTTTTCAATAATAAATTTGTAAAAAACTTTGGCCTGCGTTTTTTTGCGCCTGGAAAATATGTTTATTTTTCATAGAAAATTTTTGCAGGCGTTATTTTTCGCCGGGAAATGAGGATTATTTTTTCAAAAATAAATTTAGAAAAACTTTTGCCGGCGTTATTTTGCGCCGGGAAAAGTGGTTTATTTTTTCAAAAATAAATTTAGAAAGACTTTCGCCGGCGTTAATTTGCGCCGGGAAAAGTGATTTATTTTTTCAAAAATAAATTTAGAAAGACTTTCGCCGGCGTTAATTTGCGCCGGGAAAAGTGATTTATTTTTTCTAAAATAAATTTAGAAAAACTTTCGCCGGCGTTTTTTGCGCCGGGAAAAGATTTACAATTTACAAAAATTATTTTTTCAAGATCTTTTTGCCAGCGTCTTTTCTAGCCGGGAATTTTTTTTAAAATAAATTTTTATTTATTTATTTGATTTTTAAATTTCTTTTCCTGTTTGTCACATGAATAAATTGAAATTTCTAATTCCATTATCCAAGACCACATCTACTACACACCCTACATCCATTTCCATTCCAAAATCATCAAAAATTGAAGCAAGAAAATTCATTTCACTTCATATTAATATTCAAACATCCTTGCAACATTGAAAACACTTTACCAATACCATTACAAAATTAAAACAAATGCTAACATTCTACTCTGTACCAACATTCAAATGCCAATGAAAAGTTAAATATTCATATATAATAATTTCATTGTTGCACCATTCCAACACCTGCACCATTGTTTTAAAAAACTTCATGCATCTCATTTTAACATATAGCAATCTGTTACTCTTCATACTTGGCCTTCATGTTGGCTACATCCTAGCTGCATGGACTCTTTCAACAAAATTTGTTTTTCAATTTTCATTCAATCTGCATTAAAAAAGAAGAAGCAAGATTAACATATGATTAAGAATGTCATATGCACAACTTTTAGTGAAACTATAGAATAAAGCATGACTCTTCAAGTATTAAAGTTCCATGCGTCCTTAAATAGGTATGAAAAGAGCTAACAAAATACAGAGGCAACCACTCTATAAGATGACATGTTTTTTGCAATTAACTATTCAAGCGATTCCAAATGGATGGATAAGGCCTAGATGAAAATGATTATGAGATAATTGCAACATACTTTTTAGTTATTGAAAGGAAGAACATTGACCTGTGAAACATTTGTCACCAGCCTCATGGGCATATAAACAAGAGCAACTTGATAATACAAAGTCTTTTTAAACCAATGGGTCCAAGAAATCCTTTGGCGGCATTTATGCTCACTCTGTTGCTGCTATCTACATTATGGTAAATCGATATAGAATGAAACATAACTTGAATTCTTTAATCAAGCAGCATGGTCACAAGATCAGTTACAAGTGAACAGAATAATTATCTCAAGCTTCAGATGGACAGAAATAAAGCAACTTAAAAAGACACATTAAGAATCCCTACCATACCTTGGCTCTTTGAATCCAGCAAGAAATATGACCACAAAGCAGCACCCAAGAAAAATTGACAAACATGCTATCCACAAATACTTTTTAATGTAGATGAATGAAAGAGTAAAATATAGATGTTAATGTCATACCTGAAAATTTATTCTATTGACAAATAAGGAAACACCTTTAACTGAACATACCTGATTTTCAATATCGGAAGGTGTTCTTGCACTAAATATATTGAACACAGCTAAGGCAATAGCATATAAGCTGAGATTGGCCACCTTCAGTAACCATTAGATTAAATAAATAAATAAATAAAATAGAAAAAAAAGCACAAGAAGCGCAAGAAGGCCAACAGAAGTACACTAATACCATAACATTTGCATGTTTATGAAAGACATACCTTGGAGTCAATCCAATCTCTGTCAAGAATAATAACAGATAAGTAAACCAACAAGCAGATATGACGTCATTGAGCATGTGGCCCACACCATAGTAAAATACATAACTCCTTTGGAGGGGCTTAGCACATGGCTTATTAGCTGATAATTCATCTTCCATGTCAACAATCATAGAGAATATGTTCTAAAAGTAGAAAACAGAAGATGGGAGTCCGGGTTGCCTACAATGATCTGGCACTCATCAGTCAGAGAGAAAGCAAGAAAATTATGAGCTAGAACATTGGAGAAAAGTATCTCGAGCCAAATGGATGGAAAATATTAGATTAAAGAAATATAGTAGAGTTCAATATAAGTGGTTTTGAGAGTTGGGAAAATGTGTTGGTCAAAATTCAAAATGTCTTAGCACCATAGTGTGGTACATTTCAGTATCTAAGAACAATTCTAGCATAGTAATGTGGGTTTGACTTAGATGTGGCAAATCTGCAATAGATGAAGCCCCTTAGTTAGCATCATCACAAAAGTATCAGCTATTCCAAACATGGGAACAAGAGATAAACCATTTCAATAGAGGGAACAAATAACTCATTTCATTCCAACCATTCCTATGGAAGGAATATACAGAATTAATTACCTTTGGATCTAGTGTTTTGGTTCCTCCATGCTGTGAACTAGAAGTTAGACCCCTTCTGGTTTACTTGGCACTGGGAAAATTAGAGAAAACCATCACCTTTGCTATCTCCATCCAACTATCTAACATTATACATGCTCAAAATCATTGACATTAGAAAAAGGGGAAATGGTTTCTGAATATTAGTTATTGGTGTGTGAAATAGTCATGGCTAGAGATCATGGACTCATTTCAAGAGAATCATGAGAAGCAAACAAGTTAAAAAGAATAAATGTACAAGAGAAGAAAATACCATGGTAACACCATTAGTTTCTTTTTACTGTTCCTACTACCTTGGCATCTCTCCCAGGTTAAGGCACTGTTGCAGGATCATTTTTAGGATGGGCTAATTCCATGGATATCTCTGATGGTCTCTTACTTGTAGAAACAAAATCAATAGTTTCCTGCCAATAAAAGCACAGTTTTAGAGCCATCCCATCTACCTACTATTTGAAATAGCCAATAATAATAAAAAAAAAGCCACCTTCCATCATCTTCTTCCAAGTCCATACCTTCTTAGATGGCTCCAAGTGAAACTCTTCATTTTCCTCTTCTTCTTCTCCTAACTGCCATAGCTTTGTAGATGGCTCCACTTGCATAGGTTGAGAAGGGAAAATATTCAAAGTGGGTCTGATTCCTCCTAAACTTTTTGCATACAAGAAGTACTTGGCATTAGTTAAATCTCCTAAAAAGGGTGCAACTGAAACATCTAAAAAAGAAACATGAGAAATAAACAGACACATGAAGAGGAAAAAGCAGGCTATTATTCCACATACATAATCATGACAGAATAACCCGAACTGGACATGTCACGCCCCCAAAAGTGAAACCGGGGTTATGCGTGAGCTTAGGGCCAATTAAAACTTTTCCAACATTAATCAAATGCAACTTGGCCCCAATCGTGTCCCAACTGGATCGAAGACCGCTGTGAGGTGTAGACATTTCCTCAATTACATAAAACAAATAGCGGAAGCTTCAAACACAAGTGTATCTCATAGATGTATAGTTTAAGAACAATACTGAATATCATACTTAAGGTTCAAGTTTAAGATTGTATTAATTACAACCTCAGGCCATACCAAAACTCGGCCTGATCAAAAGATAAAAGAACAAAATATAAACTAGTCCAAAAGGTGGAGGCTCTCGCATACGGGGTCAGTACGGCTATACTATGCCGTCCGTACTGTACTCAAGGAAGTCATCAGGCTGATCTGCCTGAACTTCTTCCGTCGTTTCTTCCCCTTCATAGTAGGGCTCGGTACCTATGCACCAAGAGTAGCATCATCAGACACAAAGGTCGGCAAGGAAATAGATATATAAATTACCAAGGATATACAGACTAAAGAGTATACGAATAGACAGTATCATAAGAAATGCATAGCGTCCTGAATGTAATAAACGCATATCATATGAATCATAAAACCAACTAACACACCTCTAACAAATAGGCAAATCACATAAGCTAATCACCACGGGATAGTTTCACTTGACCCTCCTGGCTCAACATGAGAGCTGTGGTAGAGTAAAGCAATAGGCACGGGATGAAACCCGGCAAGCAATCATATGATACCCTTAAAACAAAATAAATAAAATCAAACATCATACTTCTTTCGGAACAGGTATCTGATGGTGTACATCCATCTAAAACATAAAAAGGTCGTACTGCGCAGACGTTCATTCCAAAGTCCTCACACAATTGGTGCCCCAAAAGTGTTGGGCGTTAACAGCTGAGTGATGCCTGACACAAGAGTCCTAAACATACAATAGTGAGGGCTAAACTTTCATGCGTGAGCAATATTCATTAGTCAAAGAGAAACTACCTTACATCATCAAATCTTACTTAACAATATCATTCTTCTTCATACTTCATAGGTAGTTCTCGACAAGCTTTTACAATCAAAGCCGTCTAGCCTCAACACTTCGAAACAAACGGAACATCAAAAGGGATCCTAAATTCGTCTTCTAAGTTCATTATACGATCCCAAACCAATCAAAACAAACGAAGCTAAAGAGCATGGACGTTTCATGCGGAGAGTACCAAACGGTACAATTCAGAATCATAAGCGATAAACAATCCAATCCTAGGTCATTGTTATTCCCAGAGTCTCGTACAACCCTACTCAGTCAACGAAAGGAATTAAGGTTCGCGATACCCATACAAAGTCTCTTCGTGCATAGATATAAGGTGGTATCTCGTTGCCCTATTCCGTTCAAGATTGAAATGAATTGAAACCCGAGAAAACAGAGATAACTACGAGAAATCGTCTGCTCAAAACGTTCCTCGTACATAGTCAAATGAGTCCAAAAGGGGTAGCCAAGGTTCCATCAAAGTCCATCAAAGATTGGGTAAGAAAAGCCTTCAAAAATGAAATTTGCAGTTGGGCGGGTCGACCTGCTCATGCTCGGTCGACCCCATACGCAGCATGCCCGGTCGATCGAGCCATGGCCGGTCGACCGGCAGTTGTAAGCGAAATGAGCTACAGTAATTTGGCCAGGTCCTAAGGGGACCCGACCCTGTGTCGCCGGTCGACCGGGCCCCCTTGGCCGGTCGACCGGGTACACTACAGTTACAGAACTCAGGTTCTATAACTGCAATGAACCTAGTCCAATTCACTCCCTGCTTTCCCTGAACTTGACAAGCAATCAAATTAAGGATAAAACAAGGAAATGACAAGTCCATTCTAAATCCAACAAGTCTTCTAATCAAGTCATTAATTTGAGAATCCATTCTATTAAACTAGCAAACCTAATTATCATGTTTCCACACATCTAAAGCATCTAATTGGCAACTTTAATCTAAATCATCATTCATCCATACAAATCAAGGGGGAGAAGCATATCAAGCATTAATATACTTATTTACTTGCCTTTGATGAAGAGTTTGACTCAAAACCAAAAGAAATTGGAAAGGGAAGTCCTCCTTAAGCTCAAACTTGAGTGAATGGGTTCCAAACTCAAAACCTCACTACAAATGAAATGTAAGGGAAGAAATAAGCTTATCTATACCATTTCTAATCCAAAGGAAGCAAACTACTTAGGTCTAAAAGCTTGTAGAGCTTACCTTAGAATGGGTTGTAAAGGAAAAGCTTATAAAATGGTATGGTTGTGATCTTGGGAGCCAAAGGAAGAAGATTAGCGGATTGAATGTCTTTGCCGGAGTTCCGGTGATCGCCGATGGAGAAGAAGAAGATGAAGGAAAGAGAGAGAGAAGAAGGTGGCTGCTGTGTTGCTGTGGTTGTTGAGTGAAATGAATGAAATGAAGGAGGAAATGAAGATGGGTTGGTGACCTAATTTAAGTGATGGATTTTGGGCTTGGGTTGTTGGGCCAAGTTTCCGGGTCGGCCCAAGTCACCATTTGATAAGTTTCGGGCCTCTTCGACGCGTCGAATCGAAACGCGACAAAAGACTAAGGTTTATGAAACAATGAAATCTACCCGATGCACCCAAGCTCACAAAACTCATAATCTCATAAATACCCCTTGAAAACTTCCCAAATTGCAAACCAACCCCCTACTCTGCCCAAAACGTACTCCGAATTGCGCGAGACTTCGTACGCGAAGTCCACATGTCAAACAGGACTCGCTAAGACTCTAAACACACTTACTAACTAATCAAGCAATTAAGTATAATTAATAGGCCATTAGGGGACGGGATGTTACAGGACACAACTGAAACAAAGAGTTCATGAATGTGTGGATACTCAAGTTCATGAACCACTGTTACCTCTATTGAAGTTTGTATCAAGTATCAACATTTCACTACTGCACAGTTTAAACACAAATATGCACCCCCATTCTAACATAATACACATATAATTCATTAAAACTGCATCCAAAATGTATCACCACTTTCTCATTTCTGAGTTGAGAAACACCAGACTTAACTGCCCAGAGAGAAAGCACCCCAAAGCAAAACACTACGCCGCACTGCAAGACAGCAAAAGAAAGCAAGAAGACACGAACTGATTCTACACTCTGCACTTTGCAAAGCATCCACACCTCATGGGCTAAGGAGAACAGAGCCGGACTCATCTTTACTACAGAGTAAAGATGAAGAACAAGAAATGTACAGCTCTGTTTTTTTTTTTTTTTAATAATGTTGCTCTTCTGATTTTTTTTTTTGTTTTAACTAACCCAGCCCCATCGGTGACCCATTCCCATAGCAACCCATCCCTGTAGAAACCTTGCTCCATCCCACTCCCCAACAATCGACATCCCAGCCCCAAACCTAGCAGAGAGAACAAAAAAAAAAGATTAGGAAAGTAGTAGAAGAAGAAGAGACAGAGCAGGGCCTTAAAATTTAAACCATTAACCATGCCATTGTTTAAAAGAATTTTTTTTCTACTTTGTAGTGGCCCCTATAATCCCTTGTGGAAGGGTGGTCGATTAACATATAAAAAGATAGGAAAAAAATTATTCCAACTTCCATTTTTCAGCTTGAGAGGACTCAACTCATGCATTCGCCCCCCTATAGAACCCCAACCGACCTTGGGCCAAAAAGAGATTCAATCTCAAGTGAAAATGCAAAAAGGAGCTTGAGTACAAGACTTGCCGATTGAGCAACGAAAAGCTTGATTGCAAGATCCACCACCCATTGGGCAGGGACTGTGATTCGACAACATTGAGTGGAAGGGCTGGCAGTCTACAGTTGTAATTTTTTTTCTTCATTTTTTTTAAAGATAAGAATTTCTCTAAAAGAATAACAAGCCATCCCGGTCTAAAATCCACAAATAGAATGGATCAACAAAACCCAACAACATAACCGCTGTGTGAATGCCAAGAAATTGCATGAACCATAAACAAAAAGAGAGCATAAAAAATGAGAAAGAAATTAAAAGAAAGTGCCAAGGAACCAAGAACACCCACATAAATGGAAAAACCAAAAAATCATTTTCTTATCATAGCAGTCACACAACAGCACAATGGTTTCCATTTTTTGATATGAAATCATTTCTCACAAATCTCACAGAATGCAAATTTGAACCCCCAAAAGGTAGATTATCATTCTAATCAATCCTACATAAGCAATGGAAACTAAGACTGCACAAAAATCAAGTCTTTAGGTTTCCATTTTCTACGGAAAAGAAAATCACAATAGAAGAAACGAAATGCCTCAGAAAACTGGCATCCACAAAGATGCCCTAAGAACTTTCTGTTTCAATCTAAAAATCTCCATGCTTCCTTTTCAATTGAAAATCGAAAACAACTTCAGCTGTTGCAATATACAACAAGATTTCAACAGAAAATCAAATTGCAACAGATGAATGAAAAGCCTCTTTTATGGGGGTTTTGTTGATGAGAGATGGGAAGAAAGAGGAGATCAGTAGATGAGAAGAATAGAAGAAAGGAGAGAGAGAGAGAGAGTGTGCCTTCTTCGGATTTTGAGATCTGAAGAAGAAGAAATCCTCTGCAAAAAAACCCTCGTTGAGAGAAATGAAAGAGAGAGAGAGAGAGAGAAAAGGGGAGGAGTTTGGCATGGGGAGAGTTAAAGGCGTGGAGGTTCATTTCGTCGCGCATTATTGCTCAAAAATGAACTGCGAAGACAGATGGCGCCACCCCCAAATTTTATGCATTCTGCGACGAGATCTAATTAGAAGAACCAAGAAACCCCAACAAATCCAAACAAGCACAAAGAAATCCCAAGATCGGGCCTTTAACAGATCAAAACACCCCAAATCTCATATTGAAACACCATTTCCACAACCGATTTCTACATTTCCTCAAACACATTCAAAGCTCTAGTGATTAAAGACCCAAAAAACCACAGAGAAAAGAGAGCAGAGTACTTACCACAGAGATAGAGAGAGAGATAATGATTGAGAAGAAGAGAGACGGGAAGAAATCCCAAGATCAGGCCTTTAACAGATCAAAACACCCCAAATCTCATATTGAAACACCATGGCGAGGTGATGGGCTTCTTGCGTTGGATGGATGTTGGAGACGACAACTTGCAGTGCGAGGTGGAGGGCTGGTTTTCTGCCTGAGACGTTCTGCGCCGGGACGAGGGATGATGGAGGGTTGATAGAGAGCGTAAGAGGGGTCGTGCAATGGATGAGGGATGCGATGAGGACGAGATGAGAGGGCTGCTAGACGTGGTGATGAGAGGGATCGTAAGAGGGAGATGATGAGAGGGCGCAGAAGGGGTTTGTCGATTGAGAATTACAAAGGGAAAATAGATGGGCGCGGAAGGGGTTTGGGACTTTGTAATAAGAATACCGGCGCAAATAGTGTGCTGGCAAAATTTTTTTTGAAAATATATTAAGAAAAAACATTGCCCGGCGTAATTAATGCGCCGGCAAAAGAAAAATAAAGGCGCCATCCGTTGGTGGGGTGACATTTGCCGGCAAACTGCTTAGAGCGCGGGTAAAAAAATGACCTTTGCCGACAAAACAAATAAAGCGCCGAAAAAATATTGACCTCTGCCGGCAAAAAAGGCAAATCGCCGGGAAAAATGAAACCTTTGCCGGCGAAAATCTGTCGCCGGGAAAACCCTATCTTTTCCCGGCGAAAGAAGTTATTTCGCAGGTAAAAGTTATACTTTTCCTGGCGTTTAATGATTGCGCCGGCAAAAAACGCTAGTAAAAGTGCAAATTGTTGTAGTGTCTTAATAGCTTTTGTGGAGAAAATCCTCCATTATAAGACTTCCTTTGAGCTCATCTTGTCCATTAGAGGACCTTACAAGTAAGTAATCATTCCCTCCTTCTAGATTTGTGTTCCTCTAGCCCTAGAGAAGCTTCACCTTCATTATTGAAAGGTTTCCTTTGCTATTTCAATGGTTGACCATTTTAGGGTTTGTTTGTTTTGGGGTTTTGTTCATAGCTTGGATTCCTTGCTTGGAAGAGTATTAGAGCTTGATTTCATTGTTTAGAAGACCCAAGGCAAGTGGATGATTGATTTTTATAAGTTTTCAATGATTTTGGTATTTTCCCACTTATGCCTATTTATTGCTTTGCTTTGAAATAAATGTTCATGATGGTAGTATTAATGGTGCATTCATGGTCATAAAGATGTGTTGGTTCATAGCATTTAATTTCCTCTTGTTTTATCACAAATGCACTCTTATGTGAAATGGTTTCCTTCTTTTTTTCCTTGTATTGAATGTGATGATGATAGAGGAGAATGGGATGGGTGTTGTGTGAAATTTGATGTGATTTGAATGAAGTTTTAGACTCCTAATTGGATGTATAAAAGTGGTTGGAAAGTGGTTGTAGAAGGAAGAGTTAGAGAGGAGTTGAACAGCCCCGGATTCAGTTGCTGGACAGTTCGCTCGAGCGAACATGACACTTCGCTCGAGCGACCTGTCCAGAAAAGGGTTCGGAGCATTCCAGTAGCTTGGTCGCTCGAGCGTACCCCTTGGTCGCTCGAGCGGACATTCCAGAACCTGTTCCAGAGAGTTGTTCATTCGAACGCACTAAAAAACTCCGCTCGACCCAATGAGTTCGCTTGAGCGACCTCAACTTCGCTCGAGCGAACCCACCCAGACAACCATTCCAGAGAGCTCCTCGCTCGAGCGAACTCTCCGGTTCGCTCGAGCGATGAGGTTTGTCTGTCATAGGCTATGTTTGGGATGAAGATGAGTTCTTTAAATGTTTTGGGACTATCCATTGAGAACCCCTCTATGTCGAGGAGACTTATTAAGCATTGTATGAGGTCATTTGAGAAAGAAATCATATCACGCGAATGTCATTTGAAGTTTTGAAAATTCGGAGTGTATAAGGAGTCCGAAATGTCCCCAAACTCAAAGAGTACCAGATTGTTATTAGATTGACATACGGAGTCCCAATTCACTTCAAATAGATCTTGAATCCGAAATTCCGATTGTTATTGTACCTTATCGATCATGAGATTTATACTACATGTCTTGTTTTCCCGAAAGCATTGATGTACACTTGAAATGGTTACTTGACCCGAAGTGCATTGCACCACATGAAATGATAGTGTGCCCTTGAGCACCCCCGTCTTGCCTGTTTATTTATTGTACTTGATTTACTTGCATATGTCTCGATTTGTTATTTGACCTATTAGTCGACACCACTAAGCTTGGATAACCTTGTTGGTCTGATCCACCGACTTGGAGATCCCCCTCTTGTCCTGCCATCTGCAGTTTGGATCCCGCTACCCGGTTATTACCGTGGTCTTGCCTCGATGCCGCAGATTGCTACTGTGGTCCCCGATGCCCGGGTCGCTGCCGTGGTCATGTATAGTATATGTATATGTATATGTATTTATAAGATCCATTGTTTCTCCTCACCTCGAGTGACTGAGATCACTGCCTAGTTATTGCTCTATCGCTTTAGTGATAGAGGACTTAGCTTCGTGTGGTCGCACTCTTGCTTATTTCCCGTTTCCTTGGTTACCTTACATGTTTTACAATGTCTACTTGCATTTGAATAAATGTTTTATCGCGTTCATAGAAATTGTTATTTAAACAGGTTTGCATGTTTTGAAGGTAAATTCATTTATGACCATATTGTCGTTGCATTTTTATCCATTTGCCAAACCGTCGTGTTTGACCCACTTTTTGGTACTCAGGTCCCGTTATTGGTTATCCCGAGGAGGAGCACGAGGAGGCGGTCGGAGATCCGCAACAGTTAGTTGAGTGGCATGCTGATGACGTCATTTAGACGTTTGGTTGCTATGAGGGACTTCATATTTTGGGAAATTGTTTAACCATTCTTTGGATTGTTATTTTGTTATATTGGCCTTTGTTGGCCTCTATTTTTGGGGAATGTAACTAAATGATCTGTTGTTTAAACTTTAACCTTACTTATGGGTAACATGCTAATGATCATTGCTCATTCTGATACGGTACCATACTTGTGTTATTTATCTTTATGATTTGAGATGGATTGAATATTTGATTTGCTACACGCTTCCGCACTTAATAGAAATATTCATATATATGGTTGTGATATCCTCACCGCGGACACCTGTGGGAAATTAAATAAATGTATAGCATAAATCCGATGTGCCGTCATTATCATCATCATTAT
This sequence comes from Cinnamomum chago, assembly GCA_038049695.1. Taxonomy (NCBI): domain Eukaryota; kingdom Viridiplantae; phylum Streptophyta; class Magnoliopsida; order Laurales; family Lauraceae; genus Cinnamomum; species Cinnamomum chago. Next base: position 38,548,099 of record CP142453.1, on the reverse strand, counting down.
TAGTCCTGATCCCGGATTCCCGGTCCGGGGTCGCGACATAATACAAGAGAATGTTGTTTCCTTGAATCGACATCATATACAGCTAATATCCATCCTCATCAGCAAAAAGCATACGTGGCATCCCACGTGAGGCTCACTCAAAACAGTTTCCATTTCGTCAGTGACGAAACCAAACCACCCACCACCATCATCAAATCAGCTACAGCCACGTGTCAGCACCCTGTTGGACGCGGTCTTCTCCGGATCGTCTGAACGACCGATGTAGCTTCCCAGACAATGCATCGAGCACCTGCCACGTGGCGTCGCCCACTTGGATCTGGCGGTTGAAGAGCAGGGAGCATCCATTGGCTGGGTCCCACAGGTTGCGTTGGATGATAGAGAGGTTGGTGGCTGCCACGTGTTCGAGGATCCTGTCGAGGTTAACGATGTCGTTCTCGGCGACGGTGAGGGAGATTTCCGGCCAGGGGACAGAGGAGGGGAAGGGGAGGCGGATGCCGTCGGCGATGATGACGGGGACACAGCCCAGGGCCACCGACTCCACCAGCCTGGGGCTCCATGGGGCCCACCCTAGAGGGCAGAGGCAGAATACTGACCGTGCGATCTCTGATTGGTAACCAGCGAACCTCTTCCGCTTTAGGTAGAATTTGCGGTGTAGATTGAATCTATTCCAGATCACTGTCCTCACTTGGCTGACAAAACCAAGAATAATAATATTTTAGCAATAATAGTTTCATGTATAAACCTGGAATATAAAAGTTCAAATATAAGTCTCATATTACATTTGAATCATGATTTTAAAATTGCTAATTGCAAACCTTAAAAGGTTAATTACCTAAAAACAAGCATCAATTGTTAAAATAAATATAATCGATGAAATGGTTCAAAATAGATGCAACTTATCCAAATGAGGTCAATCCTTTAACAAAAATAACTCAGCCAAATCAAGAGTCAACTCACTAAATCTTCCTACCTTGATTTATGGTCGATTTGACCCAGACTTTGGGCTCTTCAATGCTTGAAGGTCTCGCCCAAGTCCGGCCATTGAGGGCACAGGAGTTAATAGGTGAGTCAAATAGCAAGTACGGGCTTCCCTCTGACCCTAATCAGGTCAGAAATCATCCCAACCCACAATCATGGACATAGATTACATACCATTAATTAGGGTCCCACTTTATTGAAGCCACAAAGTGTGTGCGCTTTACGTTACGTGCAATGGGAGTGAGAATTTTATACTTGCTCCTCCTTTACGGCTAGTATATCCATATAATAATATGTGCACCAATAAAAGGTCGCTACTTTGGCAGAACTTTCAGTAACCGTTACGCTACAGTCACTTCCGAAACCGAAATGTAACATTCGTCACATAACAGTTTCGGCCGAAACATCAAAACATCAAAACCCACCACCCTACTTGCTGTAGAAGCGTCCGCTGACGTTTTTGGGATGAACTTCCATTTTGCCCCTGAAAAAAACCCAGATGTCTCTTCTTCCGTCCTCGGGCGCGTGCTCGAGCGTCCACCGAACTCTCTCGGGCGACACGTATGGCGGTATCACCACGTTCTCGACGTCCTGACATGGGTGTTGGGATCTCACGCCGAATGTCTGCAGGATGATCGATTTCTTTAGGAACTCTGGGACGCCGTCTGCGATTGCCACGTGTTCCTGTCCAGTGGGCCGCACCAGAACAAAGATGCAATCAGCCAATTTAATCTAAGGAATTGGAGCAGATACGTATATGTGCAATCAGTGGTGGTGTTGCATGTGATGCAAATGAAATAAGCAAGTAGGCATAATTTGATTCTGGCCTGGGCATACAGATTACTCATTTGAGTGCAGGATATTGATGAATTGTGGGACCCACATAGCAAATTCTAACGGTCAGTGGTGTCCGTTACACATACGCTAAAAGCTGAATTCTGTAATTTGTAACATGGAACATGAGGGTCCATGCCTTTTTTACCCATATTGGGGTTGGGACCCATGAGACTTCTCACCCACGTAAAAAGAAGTTTGCTCCTTGCTAAAGAGAAACCCTAGCCACGGAAAAGGAAGCGGAAGTCGAAAATAAATATCAAAGCTTGAGTAGTTAGATGATTAGAAGCAGGGCACCCAACCAACTTGGCAAGGCAACCCTCCTCCTTAAAGGGAATGCACGTATGAACAAATCGATCTCTTTGTTTGTACGAATCCTAGGCGTGTTAATTACAATTTGGTTTGACACATGGATCATTATTGCTATCAGGCGTAATTAGAAAAATTAATATTTATGAAGGTTATTAATAAACTTTTACCCTTCAATGAATGGTTAGGACTATTTCATCAACTACTGATAACAACATCTTTTTCACAACAACTTTTTTTTTTTGTATTTCTTACCTTACTTGATTGTAAAGAATACAAGTGGCCCCGTGTGATGGGACATTTTCTCTAATACTGCACGGCAGTGGATCACGTTATATGTGTTTTTAAAATTTTTGCTTACTAGAACACCTTTAAAACCAATTAAGAATGGAGCTTTCAACATCAATGTAATAAAAAAACTAAAGAAGAAGAAAAAAAAGAGCGTTTACCTTTCAAAAGAGCACCTTACCTTGCCTACTCCAAACCACAACTCTTGAGCCGTACGGAAGGGTATTATGAGGTAGGATTATCTCTAAGATCACTCCATTTGCATTATTAAAACTCTTGATTTATGTATTTATTTACTTTATCAAGGACTCTGATTTTTTTAATTTCCAGCTATTTTTTGAAAATATCATATATTATCACCATGCGCATTGATATTATTTAAAAAAAAATACCACTTTAGGTATTCGTCACTATATTATTATGATATTTTCAAAAGATTGCATATATTTGGGACCATGAATTCTCCTCTACTTGTCAGAGGCCTATATTGTATGCTTGAATTCTAAGAATTTCTCCCAATCAAAGTGATTTTATGAATTCTCCTGCACTTCGTTTCCCAGTGCTCAACTAGTATTACTTTGAAAATTAAAAATTTATGGCCAAAAAGTGACAATTTTTTGGGATATAACCAAGGAATTGCAAATGCCTGGACAACAATGATGCTCTTATCCGAAATTTCCAACATATGAATTCTCCTCAGAATAACGTCCAATCAAATGGGTCCTAAAATTGCCTGATTCTATAATTAAAAGTTTATATAAAAAAAAGGGACTAATTAAAGGGACTAATCCAATAGCTTGGGTTAATTTCGTCTCTACTTATAATTAAAATGGTCTGAAACAGTTACACAGCACCCGATACTCAGTTTCGGGATCCCACCGGCAGCCGTTCCGTCCCAAACTAAAACTCAATAGGTTAGAACCGCCACCTTTACGTACTTAAAGTATATAGCCCTTATTGAAGTCTCCGAACGTTACGTTAGGAAGTCACTAACCATGGTGTGGAAACAAGCTCCAAAATCGTGCGTCGCGACGAACACGTGATCCGACCCGCCACTCCGATTCCAAAACGGCATATCGGAAGCGATACGCTGCACTGCAGACGCCATCAGCGGCCGCGCGTGGCCAATGGCGGGAAACCCATTAACAGTGCTGAAGTTGCATGAAACATAAACGGGCACGAAGAAGAAATCTGCCTCCCAGGGATCCAGGGTCCGAAACCCGCTGCCTGACAGCGCCTCGTGGATGGCCACCTCCGCCGCAAAGAGGTGGGTTTTGCACCGCTCGTTGGAGAGCCAGTCTCTGTTGTATTTTGATGGAAGATCGTAGACATAGAGCTTCATGTTAGTGGATACAAGTGGTTGAGTGGATAGGATTTGTGGGTTTTTTGAGGGTGTTTTGTTGTGGGGTGTTTCGATTAGAACTCTTGAAGAAGAGGAGGGTTTGGTTTTGGATGGAGAGAGGAGGTTGTTGTTGGTGGTTGTTTTGGAAGTGGGGTAGTAGGAGGTGAAGAAGTAGAGTGAGAGAGAAAACCAGAGAAGCCATCTGAAGCATTTTCTCTTGTAGAAAGAAGAAGAAGAAGAAGCAGCTTTTTGTTTCATATTGTTGAGGGAGAGGGACTTGGAGTTTCAGGTTGTGGTCTAGATAGCATGGGTTATTTGAGAGAGAGAGAGAGAGAGAGAGAGAGAGAGAGGTGAGGTGGGGCTTTCGAAAGGGTTGGAAATGGAGTGGAGACCAAGGAAGAGAGATGGTGAAACGAGTTGTTGGGTATGATTTTTTTAACTTTATTTTATTATCTTTCTTTTCTTTTGGATTGTTTGGTTTTGGGGAGACTTGGTTTTTCCTTTTTGTTTCTTGGTGATGGGGCTGTTGCTTTACCTTTTCTTATGTGTGAGTATGGTGTTATGTTTGGAAGTTTTGACCATTAATTTGAGGGTGCTATGCTTTGTGGAGACCACTATAGTATGGTTTAAACACCACAAATATAGCACAATAAGTTGTTAGCCTCTTTTTTTTTTTTAAATGATGTTGGCCTAATTTCACTTCATTTGAAGTATATACAATTGGATTGATCTTGTGTGAACAAAATTATATTTCCTATGATAAATATGTTGGGTTTAAGTCTATCTTTGGAGTGAGATTTGCTAAAATGTTTGTGATATCGGCGTCCATGTAATTTGAGCACGTTTGATCGTGCAATGGTTTGTTTATTGAGTCCGAATTTAAGTGGTTTCCCTCACTCTTTTTGCGAATGGGGGGTGTGGAACTCCACCTTGGGGCCCATACATTGATAAACATGATTGCTCAAATTGAATGTCATCCCCTCTAATCATATATCCTCATATGTTACCTCTATACATAGGGGAGGTCCCATTGCAAGATCGATTGCATGATTGATAATGTTATTAGCACAATCTTATGCATTAATATTTATGTTATCAATCAAGTGCTTGATCATATAATGGGATCAACTCTTATTAAAATAAAATTAGAAGGTGGAGTTCCACACACCCTACAGGGTTGTAGGAGACCCACAAAGGGGATCCAGACTCGTGTTTAGGGCTAACGAGCCATTTAATTTTTAGATGACCACTTAATGCTTCTATCTATAGTGAAGTTGGGTTGTAGAAGTTCGAGATTTGGCCGCCTCACCCCCACTGTCCTGATTGTAGGGAGCTTCTAAATGCACCCCCCATTTCTCTTTGCACACCCATCATTTTAAGTTTTAGTTTATTACCAATATACCCCTATGGTAAATTACCTAAAGGGATAATTAACAAACTCTCAACTCTCCCCAATTTCTTTCTACAACCACTAGCCCTCAAACTCTCAACTCTCCCTCCAATTCTCAAAAACCATTCTACCTATTCCTCTGATACAATCCCACTCACTCTTTATCTCACTTATACTCTCAGTATTCTTCCATCACTCTTCTTCTCACCCATCTCTCATTTTTACTCATCTCTTACTCTTCATCTCGTTCATCTCTCATACTCTCATTTATCATTCTTGAGTAATGGACAAGCAAATTGTGGTCCGTGATCATTTTAGCAACGAGAAGATGCATTCAGGAAAGTTTTTTTTTCTTTTTATCTTTATGAAGTAGTTGTGTCGTGATCTATTCCGCCCCGAGTTGCCGAGCAGATTTAAATTGTTTGAACACTTAGGACTTAACAAAAATATGTTTGTTTGGCTTTCCAGAGCCGAACAAACACGAAACAAAATAATAAAAAAAAGAAGTCAAAGGAGATGATGGGCTCGCTTATTCGCTCCCAGGCACTACTGGGGTCAGTGTGTGAGGCCCCACTCCTTGTGGACCATCATTTCAATTAATTTGAATATTATAATTATAGTACATGTTATCTAATTATACTATTTTGAGGGATTAGTAAGGGTGGATAGGTATTTTTCTAGGTCTCAATCTAATTTCTAGGAATTAGTCATTTTGTGTATTTTATAGGTTCTATAGGGTGTCTATTGTAATTGTTAAAGTTAGTTAGTTAGAGGCCCTAGCTAGTAATTAAGATTAATAGGAGGGTTTCCAAATGAGAATCTTTCAAATCTCCTAAAAATGACCTTAAAGCCCATGTACTTATTCTCATTTCCTACTAAACTAAGAAGGGCCCTCTGGTCATTAGCCACTCAACATAAGCTATATAACAAAGCCATCCCATCCCAAACGTAGGCTACTCCTCTCATTCTCATTTCCCGCTCTTTTCTCTCTTCTCTCTCATTTTTCCTTCAATTCTCTCATTTCCCTCTCTTTTCCTTTCTAGAAACCCTAGATCTAGAACTCTAGTAAGAAGAAGAAGGTGATTATCTACAAGTTTCAGCTACAACCTCTCCTAAGGATCTTTCTATCTTATTGATCTCTTCTCTCTCTACAAGGAAAGGTAATTTTCTCTCTCTAGCTCAATTTTCCTAGAAATCTCTCTTTCTCTCTCTAGATTTCTTTCCTTTTTGCAATTCTCTTGTGGTTTTGGTATTAGGATCTGTAAATCTACTTAGATCTGGTTGTGGGATTGGATTGAGCGATTGGAAAACCTTTAGAAGCTTGGATTTCTCTCTTTTTATCAATCTCCTTTGCAATTGAATTAGAGGCAAGTGTAAGATACCAATTTAGCATAGAATGCATGTTTTCCTTCTTTTGATTTTGCAATTTCAATTCAATTGATGTTTAAATGCTTATATCTATCATTTGAGCCTGTTTTCATGATTTTTGGCCATTGATATATGAGTTGATCTCATTTGGAAGATCAATGGCCCAAGTGTGGATGGTTGGATGTATATTGAAGTGATTTTGATGTTTGATGATGTTTCCATGATAAATGGATGAGATTGGATGTGATTTGGATGGAAATGGGATTGAAGGAGGAAATTCTAACAATCTGAATTTTGTTGCAGGAGTGTGTACCCGGTCGACCGACCTGTAGTTCGGTCAACCGGTGACACTGAAATTTTAGAAAAACCAAGTCTTAGTTAATTTTCTGAGGACTCTCAGTCCAGTGCACCCGGTCGACTGGACCCTGTTCTCGGTCAACCGGATACACAGTAAATGCAGGGATTAACTGGGAGTTGGTATTTTCCCTCAAACCTTGAAACCCAGTGTGCGCGGTCAACTGGACCCTGTCCTCGGTCAACCGAGCACAAATGATTTCCAGGGAAAAGACTGGGAGCTGGGACATCCATGTACTTCAGGATTTTAGTGTGTGCGGTCAAAGACCCAAGCTAGGAGGCCGACTTGACACACAGAGGAGTTCTGTGATCAGGCCATGCCTGCCAAGTGACTGTCTACTATTTCCAGTGTGCACGATCAACCGACCAAGACAGGAGGTCGATCGGGCACACTGCACTGAATGTCAACTTGGGAGTCAACATCCTGACTTCCTAGTGTACTCGCCGGTCGATCAGATACATTGTGTTTAGTGATTTTCCAATTTTCATTATCCGAGGTTGTGATCTATTGTGGGGCCCATTGACCATCCAAATAGACTTTCATTGATGTGCCGACCATGAGTCAATAGTGAGGCTCAACCTTGACTCATGGGGACCACCGAGTAGGGTCTAAGGTGTGGATTTGATGATGATTCGATCCTCAAATGTCGTCGAAGATGCCTGTAACTTCTGGACCACCAAACACAATGGATCTGAGACTTCATTTAGAGGTCAAATTAACTGATATGGACAAAGACCTGAAAGTGGACCATTACTTAGAATGGACTTTCGATATTCCTCGTTTATTCTTTTACCTTGGAAGTTTATTTCACTTAATGCATTACTATCACTCGTTTATCTTTACTATTGTTTATACCTACTAATTAAATGAAAATTGGATGACCTGAACCTAGGATTACTTAGAGGTGACCCGGTGATGTGATTGAGTGATTAATGACCCGTGTTTGTGTCTAGACAACCCTTATATGGCCTATGATGGGAGGTGTGATACCCTAAGATGGAGAGGTTGGTTGTGATGGACTTGGGACTCATTGTGGATGAGATGGACTGACTATTATTGGAAATGAAATTGTTATCTCACTTGGACTGTTTTAGACTAAGGCCATGGTTTTGGTAGGCCTTGGTATGGATCCAATGTTGTACTTGGACTTGGACTGTGCTTCATAGATTGAATTGGTACTTAGACCTTTTAGGGACTTGTTAAGACCTTACTCACGCAAGGCAAGCATAGACAGACACAGACCTGTATTGTTTCCTTGAGTCGGCATTAACATTCACTCAGTTGTCTTAAGCTCAACCTTTGGGCTGATCATCATTGGTAGGAGCTATTATGAGTGTTAAGTGAGCTATAATGATGAGCTATGTTTAGACAAACGGTGTGATACTGGGTCCAGTCTTCTGAGTGTTGAGTGATGAGTGCTGAGTGTTGAGATGGATCAGTGTTATTTGCGGGGCTCGTCATTCCCCAACAATGTTACTTTTCCCACTGCGACTGTGTTCAGTATGGGAGGGTCGCGTCATAATGTCCCACGGTATCTAGCTTGTGTGAATGTGCCACTTTGATATCTGTTAGACTAGATGACTTATTTTTCCTGATTCTAACTCCATACTTGCTTAATTGACTAGCTTTTGTATTATTGTTAATCTCATTGATTATACGATCGTCTCTACTCTTTTGATGCATACGTACTATATTACTTATATATTGTGCCTTTCCAGATCTTTGGATCTGACCCATTCTTGGTGCTTAGGTATTGACCCTGACTATGAGGACAACACGCTTGTCGAATCGCTTGTAGCCGGTGACTACGGTTGGGGACCAACTGACCAAGAGGTCGAGCTGGATGATGGAGTACCTACATCGGCGGTGTGATAGTATATTTTCTTTGGGTTTTAAGTCATTTGTATTGTGAGTAGGGAGGAAGTCTGTTATGTATAAACTTTTGTTAAACATATTTGAGTTTTTAGGCTGGACTTCAGCCCTGCTACACTTGATTCATATTATATGATACATTTTGCTTCCGCTATTATTACATTTGCTTCCGCTATATTTTATATGCTTCTGCAATTCAACCATTGATTTTATATTGTTAAAAAAAGTTTTAAATTGAACCTCATTGTGGACCTACGATCTTGGATTTTCTTGGAAGTAGCGCGCCAACTTCGGGTACCTTGACGGTTTTCTCGGTATTCGAAGTTGGGGCATTATACAGCGGACGTGAGAGTCCGCGGGGTCCAACCCTTTCATGCATGACTGGAGACAAAGCGAACAACAACTTTTTGTGTACGGGTATGCTATATTTTCTACTCTACTTGGAATTAACAAGAGGTGGTCCGTAGATCCACCTTCACAAGTAGAGAAGGAAATCAACTTTTTTCTAGTTTTCATTTCACATATATTTAAAGAAAAGAGACATGGTTTGTTTTGGATGCCATGAAAGGCGATTTTCATTTGTTTTGCCGTGAAAGACGATTTACAATTCTTATAAAAAAAGGAAAGACAAGGGTTGTTATTTTTATGTCTCTTTAAACAATACAAAATACAATGAAAAAACAAGAAAAGGGGATCTAACTTCTGAAGAGATTGTGGGGTCTCGTTCAGATTGACGGTCACAGGTCGTGTGTGGACTTCGCTATCATCTTTCAGATGAAAACAGATGATGCTTTTGATTCGATTGGCTAGGCTTAAACCAAAGATCTTTAGAGGATAAAGACCACGAGGAGATCCTATATCCAATAAAGAGCTAAATGGGCTCACAAGTCACATCTAAGCCATGGAGACAGAAGGAGAAGGCTTTGGGGGGGGGGGGGGGGGGGGGTTGTTGACCCCAAAGAGACTTTGATCACCTTGTAGTGGTGGTTGGTGCAAGACTTCTTCAATAGAGGAGAGGTTGTTGTTGGAGCATTGTGGCAACGTTACAAAGTTTTTTTCTAGGAATTGCATGGTGTCTGTGTATGGATTTTCCAGTCTCAGTGTATGGATTTTTTTCGATCCTTGAAATGGTGGAAATGACCTGCTTTTTATAGGCTTTCGGTGGCCATGAGGAGAGTTTATGAGCTTTAAATGTATTAATTGCATTAATGCTTCATGCTGGGAGGAGTTACAAGTTTTTAATTTGTATTTTTGTAACTCCTTTTTCTTGCCTTTTGATTGGCCGTTGGAGAATAATGAGCTTTTAATTGCCTTTAAGCTCCATGATGGGAGGAGTTACAGGGTTTAATGTCATGATTGCACTTGACTTGTAACTCTCATTCCTTGGCTTTTGATTGGGCAATCCAAAATAATGAGTAAATGACCATATTAATTTTTCATAAAACGGGTTGTCAACTGCATTAAGTGGTTGCCAGAGCATTTGAAGAGTCGTGAACTACACCACGTCTTTTGGAATTCTACCCGCGATGTAGGAAGCTTTGATTGCCGATGGATTTTCATGCTGATTGATGTCCAATGATCATGTAATTTTAGACATTAACTGCTACTAGTGAGCCAGTATCATCTGTCCTTTCGATTTCTCGATCGGTTGGACAAAAAGTGTGCTTTTTTAGTCGGCCGATTGGCGATTTGGGAGCGTTCGATGACGAACAGATGATTTCGACGGCGAATCTGTGATGTTGACAAAGATCAACGGATTCTGTTCCCTGAAAATCAAATTTTTGGAAAATCACAGATGCCAAACATCTCAGAAAGCGAAAAGGGGCCCAAAAATGGGTTTTCGGGCCGGCGACCATGGGGACTTTTGTTCCTTCGGTCGCCGATTTTTGGCTGTTTTACAATTTTTTCTGATTCTTTCTTCTTCGGTATTTTTCCTGATATTTTTATACATGTTTTGACCTGATTTCCCTGTAGAAAACTTGACGAGAAACCTTGCATATCAGAGCGCAAAGTTTCCGACTTTCCGGGAAAGCCGAAGACGTCACACAGAGTTGTTGATTTACCACCAGAAGCCGAAACTTGGTCAAACGATGTCGGAATGACCTGAAATTGAGGTGAAGCCTCCTGAGCAATAATTAAGACCAACCATAGGATTTTGTTTGAGTTTTAAAGCTATGTGGGGTCCTGTCGCCAGTAGACTCGATTTTGTCCCGATGAAGATGTCGCGCTTTGAGTACAGTCAATCGATGTCTGATTGACTTGAAATTTGACAGGGAGCCTAATGGAATCATTTTAAGATGATCCATTAGCTCCAATTTGGAAATCATGGTTATGAGGGGCTCCACCGCTGGGAGGCCTGTTTTAGCTTTCGAGAGTCAAAGTTTGATCAAATGTTGTCGAAATGACCTGAAACTTGACATGTAGTCTTTTGGAAGTATTTTGAAATCACCCATGTGCTCTGTTTGATGAGTGATGGCCTCGGTGGTTCTCGTTGTTTAGAGGCTTGATTTTGCTGCTTGAGGGTTAATGTAGGGTCAAACATTGTTGGTTCGACTTGAAACTTGTTATAGAGCATTTTAAAAGTATTTTGAGATCATCCATAGGCTCTGATAAAAGATCTAATGTCTTCAAGTACTCTATCGCCATTGGGAGAGCTGACTTTGCTAAGACTGTTTTCTATTTGGGCCAAACAGTGTTGGAATGGCCTGGAATTTGATGTAACGCCTTTTAGTGGCATTTTGAGGCCAACTGTGTACTCTGTTTTGTAAATCAGGGTTTCGAGCTTCATCGCTGCTAGGAGCTCCTATTCAGCTGCTGGAAGAGTGAAGTTAGGCCAAATAATGTTGAAATGGCCTGGAACTTCACGTGTACTCTTCTTTTGGTTGTTTTAAATGATCTTGCAGTTTTTGTTTGATTCTGACAAGATTTGATGCTTGAAGTAGCATTGCATGTTTGTGGTAGGATGTGGCTTCATGTAGCTTCTTGCTGTTGAAAGTATATGAGAGCCAAAGTGACATTTTTTGTGTCAATAGGAGAGGGAGAGAGAAAGCCTCTCTCTGACCCCTTCAACCCATTTTGGGGCCAACCCAACAACCATAGAAGGCCTTTATTACCCAAAAAAAAAATCTAAAAAACTAGCAAAATATGAGAGAGTGATGGAGAGGGAGAGCGAAGGAGGGAGGGCATACTGTGAGTGAGAAGAGAGTGATGGGGAAGAAAGTAAGCGGGAGGAAGTGGGTGTAGAGAGAGAAGAAGGAGTTGAGGTTACGGTAGTTTAGGTATTATGGGGGGCATGTAGATAGAAAATTTTGTAATTTTTAAATTTGGTGGTGGGTATAGAGAGAAAGAGGGCGTGCAAAGAGAAATGAGGGGTGCATTTAGAACCTCTCATCCTTGTAATCACTTCATCCATTCTTCCATAAGCCTCTGACAATAAATTGTTAGATTGTATGGACTCAATCCATGAGATGATATAATAAATTGATTAGTTTCTTTATTTATCAATAAAATCATGCTTTCCTTTCATGAGATGAATGATGTTTTTATTACTTAATGCACATGATGGTTCATGAGTTGAAGCGGGTCCCATTAGTATATTAGATGTGATATATGTATATGGATGAGATCCACATACGGGGGACATGTGTCACAAATCTTATACTTAAATATCTTCACAACCAGTGATGAAACTAGGCATCTCATCTGATAAGGTTGCAGCACTTTGATCACTATGAGATAGTGTGATTTGTCTCAATCATCAGAATGTAAGATTTTGGATCATGGTGCTGGTACATTGGATATATTAAAGGACCATGAGAAGCACTTTATGAAATACTGTCTCAACTTTAGGGTCTGCTCTCATAATTCCCTAGCAATATGTTCTCAATTCTGGGACAGTGATGAACTCAAGTTTCTATCTATTCATTTGCTTTGATTCACCAATGAGTGAGGCCAACTGTAGGTCAACACCTCAGTGTCTTGGGTTTGTGGTAGTAGTCCTGTGAGAACATCCAATAATCAAGATGGAATCTATCTATATTATCCCCTTGTGCCAATTAATGGATTTGTCATTAGTAAGTGCACACCCATCTCGATTAAGAGTTAATTGGATGATACTGATGATGACTGTGATTAATTGGGGCTCAAGGATAATAAGATGTGGATCTAAGATTGGATGAGATAGATTTATTCCAATTAATCCATGGATATTGATAGAGGGGTCTACTTGTGGTAATCAGGAAGTTTAGGGTCTTCATTGTAATTTATTCCAAAGAATGGAGTGCAATTGCATTTATATAGTGGTGTTATTTGCATTTAACTGTGGGTCCGGATTGCACATGAGATGTGGGGTCACGGTGTCCTATTTGGAGCCAGCTTTCTATGGAATCCATAGTGGTCCCCACGCTAGCCCAAGTTATTAAAAAGATACTAATCCTATTTGAACTTCAAAAGGAAGGAATTAGAAAGTTACTATTTCTATATGAAGTAGGACTTCTGATAGTGGTAGTAGTAAACTTACTAATTATTATGGAAGTGAAACTTCTATAGTAATTAGAAAATGGAGAAAGTGGCTAATTGTTTTGGAAGTGGAACTTCTATTTCAATTAGGAAAATAGGAGGCTTGAAAAGTTATAAAAGGAGGAGATTTCCCCTTGGACATCCAGCAATAGGAGAAAAACGTCCAGCCCCTTTTTGTGTGCAATTGTTGCACATCTCTCTCATTTCTTTCTTTTTTAGTTCCGTGAAGTTTCTAGTATGGTTTTCTCTTGAAGTTTCCACCAATCTTCTTGAGAAAAGAGATCTAATAGCGGGTCATAGCGTAGAAGACATCAAGGTATTGGAGATCTTAATTTGCTTCAAGAAGAGTTCTTGTTTAAGCTAATAGTCTTCTTCTCCATTAGAGCACTATCGGTCTCCAAATGTATAATCTGCTTCTCTATTTATTGTGGATTATTTTGGTTGCTTGGTGTTGCTGATTTCTATCTTTTAGATAGGTTTTATTGATGTATATGATTGATAAGATGGAGGGATTGCGTCCTGGATATGATATGACCTTATGGGCACCTTGATCCCTAAGTCAAGTGGGTCAAAAAGTTTTGAAAATCTTTCCACAAGGCACACCTACTTCCAACAGAAATAAGTCATAAGTGAAGGAGTCATGGGTCCATGTCTCCTATACCAAAGAGAAAATAAATAATTTAATATCTTTTTAAAATGAAAATTTATTAACACCTTACCTTGGGGGGTGGGTTGGGGTTTCCGACCTGTTGCCATTCCTGAAAGCAGTTGAGTACAGAGATTTCTAAAAGAAAAGATGAAGAGGTATCCTTAGTGCCTTTTTAATTATTTGCATTAGAATACATACAAATTGAATACATAGGAATGTTAAAATATGGGACGTGTGGTCCACTTGACCGCAGGCCCATGAGATTCTATTACTATTATCGGAGTGTAATCCACAAAATGCCAATTCATAAGAGGCCACAAAAGTGAGCCTGTAGATAGTTGATAGACTTGTAAGCCTGTTGATAGTTGATAGATGTATAGTTCTTGAGGCCCACCGTTACAGTTGAGGTGCTCATGGGCTAGGCCAGACCAAGACTAGTTCACATCGGGCTGGATCCGGCTGCATTTTGATGTTTATGGACGGAACCTGCGTCAAACTTTCTGATCCAACAAATAGTTGCTTAGTCTGGCTAAACATCTTTAGCACAAAGGTATTTTCAGATCTTGCAAATGGGCTCATTTGGGTCTTCCTTTCAGCCCACATTACTAGACGGGCCAGGCTATTGGCAGTTGCATCTTGGCCATGGAAGGGGAGCTTTCACTTTCGTAGCTACTCTGATTGGGATGGATGACTAAACTGGAGATGAAGTCAGATATACTCAATCCTGACTTTACATGTGGCCAATATGGATGGGGGATCCGGTGTAGGCTGTTGTTACATTGACCCTGGGGAAGGTATTCTCATTTTTTTTCATTTCTATTGCGTCATGAGCTCAACAGTTGAACCAATTCTGACCTAACTGTGCAATAAAAAAGCTGAGCCTATAGATTAAATTTCAAAGCAATGAGAAGTATTAGACCAAAGGCAAGTTGCTTAGTGGGGCTGAAAACATCACATTCCGGTCAGATTGGTGGATCAGGAATCAAAGCACAATGAGCTATTTTTTTCCTTTACTGGAACTCAAATTCTTGTATCAAGAATTTCTGAATTCTCGGACATGGCAGTGGAATTCTTGAATCCTCCATGCTAGTTGAGTATCCAGAAATTCCACCAAGAAATAAAGGGGCTAGAATTCCTGTCATTTCTGAAACTCCAAAGGACATTTGAGACCTTTTAGAGGTGGTTGGAATTTTGGAACTCATGTGAAAAAACCAGGAGACAAACCATCACATCATATCATGAATTCCCAAACACACCAAATTCTTGTGGAAATTCTAATAAAAAATGGGCATATGAAACCTCAGCCTGGGCAAATGGGCAATCATTGTTCTCTAGACTATGACATAGAGGGTCGATTTTTGATGGGTTGGAATATGAAATGATGCGCACAAATTGCGTTTATGATTCAATTCATCAATGGATTAATATCTATATCCTCTCGAATTTGGCCCAAAGGGTCCATTTGTTTGCATGGAGTTGAATTCCTTGAAATTTTGAAAAATGTATTCCAATAAAAATTGTTAACCTTAAAGAAACAAAGGTAAAAATTCATGCCATCATGGTCCTAGTAAATCAAACCTTCACTACTAGAAAACCCACTTTTAGCGGCCGCCAAAAGCCGTCGCTAAAAGTGCTCTGGCGGTCGCTAATGCTCATTAGCAACCGCCCAGCGACCGCGAAGAGACGGCCGCGGAAAGTTCGTCGCTAATAGTATTAGCGACCGCCACTGGCGGTCGCTAATACTATTAGCGACGGCAATCTGGCGGTCGCTAAAAAATTTTTCAAAAACTTCGGAAGCATTAGCAGCCGCCATGGCGGTCGCTAATACTGAAAATGGCGGTCGCTAATACATATTTTTTTATTTTTTTATTTTTTAAAGAAATTTTTTTTAAGTATTAGCGGCCGCCATGGCGGTCGCTAATACTCGAAAAGGCGGTCGCTAATACAATTTTCTGATTTTTTTTAGTTTTTTTACGACTATTAGCGACCGCCAGAATAGTGAAATTTTACTTTACTGGCGGCCGCTAAAGGTAATATGTTTTTTTTTTTAAATCCTGCTTTTCTCATTTCTTTTCCTTCTTTTTATACCTGTACCTGATATATTATCAATTAAAATTACAAATACTACCATCAATTAAAATTACAACTACTGCCATCAATAAAATTACAAATAACAAAAGAAAGTCTTTTATTAAAATTAATTATTAATTACATTCAAAACATTACAAAAGTTTCAACAAATTATATCCATTACAATTACAAAAAAAAAAAAAAAAATGTCCGTGCGGGGTGCCGTGGTAGATCCAATGCTCTCAAACCTGAAAAGAAAAAGGAAAAAAAATATTAATAGGTAACTATAAAATTTGACAATTTATACTAAATATAAAAAAATTAAAATTAAAATTTAAACCTATGTTTTTACTGTACGAGCAATCCGGGAGTCGGAATCTCGTTCCGTCAGTTCCTGCAAGTCATGAATGACTAGGGGCCTGTGCCCGTCAAGTTTCGCTGGCATTAGAACTCGTTTGCTCGTTTTGGACGCCCGGAGGCTCGTTTTCTAAGTTTTAAGTTAAGGTTTCAACTTAAAGCTACATTTCAACTTTACGAGCAATTCGGAAGTTAGAATCTCATTCCGTCAGTTCCTGCAAGTCATAAATGACAAGGGCCCCGTGCCCGTCAAGTTTCACGGGCAACGGAGCCCATTTGCTCGTTTTGGACGTCGGAGGCTCAATTTCTAAGTTTTAAGTTAACGTTCTAAACTTAAACCTACGTTTCAACATTACGAGCAATCCGTGAGTCGGAATCCCGTTCCGTCAGTTTCTGCAAGTCATGAATGACTAGGGGCCCATGCCCGTCAAGTTTCACGAGTAACGGAGCGCGTTTGCTCGTTTTGGGCGCCCGGAGGCTCGATTTCTAAGTTTTAAGTTAACGTTCTAACTTAAACCTACGTTTCAACATTACGAGCAATCCGGGAGTCGGAATCCCGTTCCGCCAGTTCCTGCAAGTCATGAATGATTAGGGGCCTATGCCCGTCAAGTTTCACGAGCAACGGAGTCCGTTTCCTCGTTTTGAGCGCCCGAAGGCTCGATTTCTAAGTTTTAAGTTAACGTTCTAACTTAAACATACGTTTCAACATTACGAGCAATCCATGAGTCGGAATCCTGTTCCGTCAGTTCCTGCAAGTCATGAATGACTAGGGGCCCATGCCCGTCAAGTTTCACGAGCAACGGAGCCCGTTTGCTCGTTTTGGGCGTCCAGAAGCTTGATTTCTAAGTTTTAAGTCAACGTTCTAACTTAAACCTACGTTTCAACATTACGAGCAATCCGGGAGTCGGAATCACGTTCCGTCAGTTCCTGGGAGTCATGAATGACTACGGGCGCGTGCCCATCAAGCTTCACGGGCAACGGTGCCCGTTTGCTCGTTTGGGGCGCCCAGAAGTTCGATTTCTAAGTTTTAAGTTAAGGTTTCAGCTAAAAGCTACATTTCAACTTTACAATTCATTTGCTAACAATTCTCTCAATTACTACGTGCCCCCCAGAGAGAGAGAGAGAGAGAGAGAGAGAGAGTCCCATGTCAGATAACATGGAGCCCATCAGATCATTCAAGAAACAGTCCAAGCCATCTTACATAGAAGGAATTGGGTGCTTCCAGAAATAACACAGTGATGAGCTTTCCAAAACCCAGATTCATCTTTCACACAAGACAATTTCATACCTGCTCTTGGACTATTGTGTGGAGGACTCGATGGACATCCTTGGCCATGCCTTTGGCATCACCACAGACATACATATAACCACCCTGAGAAATCACATTCCAAATGTCTTAAGCCTGCCAGGAAACAACTTTACATGCTTAGTCATCGCATATAACAGAGTCCAAGTGATGCAAAACAAAATGAAAAGAATGCTTGTCAAGCTAACCTTTTCAGCCATCTTAGTCTCCACATATTCCTTGGTTGGCCCATCACGTGAGAAAGCAACAATCAGGGAAGAAACCACCCCTGATTCAACGTACCTGTTCAACTCATCCTCATAGATGAAATCCTGCAGATAATGCACATAGAATACAATTTCATAATGGAGAAGAGAAACAAGTACTGATCTTAAAATATTTAACTCGGGAAAACTCATTAGCAATTTTTTGCTCAAAGAGTGTGTGTGTGTGGTTTGTCCTAAGGTAGTGTTTCCTCGAAATTTAATAGATAAAAAAAATAAAATAAAAAAACCCTACTCATCAGTTACTACTTCCCATGTTTTTCTTTAATTGTCATAGCATGAATGGGGAACTTACAGGTAACATAGAAGCTAATAAGTAAAACAAAGATGCTGTTTTCTTGATGGTGTTGATGTTCAAGAATCTGACTGGATATCTGCTAAACCTATATATGATTTTACTAGGTGTTGGTTCTTTAAAATTACAGGTTCTTGTGTCATTTATATTCTTTAATGTTATATGTCCCATTTCTTCCGTCCTACAACTGTCTCCTCCCACGAAATGAATCTTACCAGGTTTTCCTGCAGAAAGGGCATTTTGGGTGGCAAAGATGTTGATTCCTGAAGCAAGTTTCATGCTCTTGTAGATGCTTAATCTCCAATGTCTATATGAGGTATATCCATCTTCCAAAAGGATTTCATAGCACCTGGGTTTTTAAAAGAGTCACAAAGTCAGGTCAAACTTATGTAATCAATCCCATGTACATATTTTAGAATAAACCAGATAAAAGTGTGTGTGTGTGTTAGACTATGATAAAATCAAAGTTTTAGGTTTCCTAGGTCTGTAACTAGGTTTCTATCCTTTTAGACATACGGGAAAGAGTCTCAAACAATCCATATCCTAGAAATTGGTACCAAAACATACAAGTTCTAAATTTTTCATAAAACTAGTTACCTGCTTATATTTCTTGTAGATTAGCTTGGTTACTATGTTCTTGGATTCATCAAAAAATGTGGGAACTTCTCTTATATTATTAATGGATGAATGTAACTCACCGGAGCCCGTTTGCTCGGTGATTGTATACAGAGGCTAATTAAAATATTGAATTAAAAAACAAATAATTATACCTGGTCAGCAACTTTTTAAGTTTTAAGTTAACGTTCTAATTTAAACATACTTTTCAACATTACGAGCAATCCGGGATTCGGAATCTCGTTCCGTCAGTTCCTGCAAGTCAGGAATGACTAGGGGCCCATGCCCGTCAAGTTTCACGGGCAACGGAGCCCGTTTCCTCATTTTGGGCGCCCGGAGGCTCGATTTCTAAGTTTTATGTTAAGATTTTAACTTAAATGTTGAAATCTTAAATTTTAAAAAAAAATAAATTTTACCTGGTCATGATCAGTCGAGCCTGCTAAATCATGACTGCCCTCTCCACCGAAGTTCAATATAAAAACTTACGAAGATAGCTGCAACATCTGGGTGGCGAGGATTTCGAGAACGCATCCAGATGGACATCCTATCCACCGGAACACCCTCGGAACGCAACTGTTTGGTGGAGAAATGTATTACTAGTATACTATCATACAGAATGACAAAAACATAAATTAAATGTACGATCTAACTTTTTACCTCGTGGCGGACCTGGGTGATGTGTCGAGTCCCCAACATATGTGCAGGACCCTGCAATGCGCGGTTCCGCGCATTCGTAGCAGACACTCTCTGTTTTCAATATTTATCAGTCAGAATTTTTGTTAGTTACGTTAGTTATTAGTAAAATGTTAAAATTAAAATAAAGAAAGTACAAGTTTCTCACCTGACCCTCCTCGCTCGTCCAGTACCGGACGAGCTGAGCCCACTGATCAGGAAGAACGCCAGTCGGAACTCGCTGAAGTATGTCAGGCGCATCCTGATGAGGCCTCCAGTGCTGCGTCTTTATTTTGTTTTTATGATCCTTCCACATCTTCCGGCACTTCGACATGCAAACTGGCCGGAAGAGCTCAGGACAGGCCTTCAAATTATCCTGAAAAGGACAAATAATTTTTCATTGACAAATTATTTTTCATTAAGTTATGGTTTAAATTGACACATCCTGAGGAGAAATGTTAAATTATTACCTTGACCTGCTGCCATGTACGATCTAGCGTCGCCACCGGGAATGCCTCCCAATCGAGTGTGGTCAAAGGAAATGCATATGGATCCCGGACCATATGTCCTAACTGGCTAATGAGCTGGCGAGCATGAGGGCCCACTGGATGATATGTCTCATCGAACTGTACGTCAATGGGATGGCCGGAATTCCATGTCCGGATCCCTCTAGCAGGGCCTCTCCCCCTGCTGGAAGATGGGCCCGTGCTCGTAGCACCTGTTTAAATTCGAGATAATCTAATTAAATTGAAATAAAATAATTTGCTAGAATTAAAATGTTTTCATTAAATAAACTTATACCAGTCAGTGTATCTGCTGATGGTGGTGCTGAAGATGGTGGAGCTGCAACACTGGACGACGCCGAAGCATCCACTGGAGTGGATGGACTCGGATGAGATGCCGATGACCTACTCGGTGGGGACATCGAACTAGACTGGGCGGCATCCGGTGCCGGTCTAGGCTCCCCAGACGGTCCCCTGGCCTGGCGCAGCAGCTCGTCCATCGTCAGCGGACGATCTCTCCTCTTTCGTCCTGCCATATCTGTTCAAATGTTTGTAAGATAAATTTCATTAAACAAGATAATTGAAATTAACATTTAAAAATTATTTACACAAAATTGCAGGAAACCCAAATTAACTTTTCAGAGTATGATTGGGTATACCCAAAATTGCAGGAAACCAAAAACCATATGAATATTTTATCTGTTTCTGCAGTATGGGTGGTTAAGGAATCAGAAATTACATTGATTTGGGTTTCTCAAAGGGAAAAAGGAGAAGATGCTGATGATAATAATAAAGCATCACATCTGATGTGTTCATCAATTCCTTCTAACCACAAAAAGTAATCCATCCACCCAACAGAAAACATATAAACTTCTTGTAATCTGGGGTATTTCCATAAACAACATAGGAGATCAAAATCCAAAATCAAAGCCCATCACAGAGGAAAAAAAAAAAAAAAACAAGTATTCAATAAAAACATGACTCAGATCAAACTTTTACATATAAGAGATGATGATGATGGAGAGATCAAATCAAAATTCAAAAGCAGGAGAAAATAATACCTCAGTTTCAGAGAAGAGAAGAGAAGAGATTCCTATGGTTTGGGAGAGAAGAAATGGTGAAGAAGTTATTATAATACAATCAGAAAAGGCAAAAGAGAGAGAGGAAAAACATGAGCTGAGTCAAAAGCGAATGGTTGGATCTCTCCCGAATTCTATAAAAAGGCTCATATCAAATTTTTTTTTTTTTTTTTTTTGTTTCAACCAACCCTCATTGAAAGTAGCCAATAAACAAACTAGGGTGGTCATTTTCATCAAAATTTTCCGTAAAACAGAAGCAAAAGTGTGAAATGCCCAGTATTTTTCATTTATTTCTCAGAGTCAGAGCCCTTTCAAAGGATCCGGATTGGACAAGACACACCATGCTTTTAAGCCACTTGGACGATAGTCAAAACTAGTGAGAGATGATACAAAAGGTCTAAACAATATTCATGGCGTCCATGCAAAGCCATGTCTATAACAAGAGGACCAAAGGAATCCAACCGTATTACATCCTTTTACTAATTCCAAAGGCAAAAAGGTACTGCCGTTTTCTCCTTCAAGCAGGAAAAAAAAAAAAAAAGGTTGGTTAAAGTGAAAAGGTTCTTATGGCTGATAACCTGTTGAAATGAAATGTGTTTTACACCAAGAAACATCATCATCATATTCACATAAACAAAATCTTATAAAGGATTAGCAATCATAAAAACAAACAAGACCCCAAACAAGAAGGGGGTGAAAGTAATCAACCCAAATCCTTTTCAGTACCGCTAACACAATAAAATAAAAAAAATTAAAAAAAGATTGTAAGGATAGCAAAGCAGGAAAAGTGAGTAAGACCCATAAATAATTTGGCAAGATTCAGATATATTTTATACATAGTTTCCATCATCGATCACAACTCCACCAACAATCAGTGGAGTCATTGATTTGAGTTGACTCAGTGACCCTCCAAACCAAGTTGAATCAGCACCCCAGCTTATGGAGTTATGACACATAATCCGACCAAAGACAAAACAAATAACAAAAAGAAAGAAAGAACAGATAATGCAACATCATCGTCCATAAAAAACACAAACATCATGCCTAGATGCCATTTTTCAGAACTCGAGAAATGTAGCATCTGTAGAGACCCCAGTCACATATATTGGAAACCCAGATCACAGAGACAAAAGCCATATAGATCCCTTAGAAAATGGAACTTCTAGCTCTCTTAAGTGAGTTTCTTTTTCCATGCTTCAAATAGTTATATTTATTTCCCTCCAACTGATTTTATAGCGTCTTCCTTGCTTGAAAGAGATACAATTATTTCCCTCTCTCCAATTGATTTTAACGGAATGCTCCTTTTTTCAGAGGCATGCATAATGATGGATTCCTTCTGCACAGAGTTAGCCCCCTAGAAATTGTGAGTATTGTTTCTTGACCATCTTAATGCCTTTTATGATTGGAGATGTATGCTACCTATGTTTGGAAGGCCAACCTTTTCAAAGTTTCTAGTTTCCATCTCCTCCATCTGAATATTTCAATATCTGGAGGTAATCAAATCTAAATCTTGCAATATCTCTGCTGTTGGAATAAAACATCTGGCATTGGAATAACAACAAATATTATCAATAAAATGTTCCAAGACATTTCAATATTTGGATTGTTTGATGACATCCTTATGTTCCATTTTATTCTAATGTCAGGTCTCCTACTTTATTGACTCCGCAAGCAAAGTGATTTTCAAGTCCTCACTTCATCAATGGGGGAGAGAGGTCATGTGAATTCTCATCAAGCAGTCATTCTTATTTGTTTTCATTCTTGGTTAGTTAGACCATTTATTGTTTTATTTTGATTTGGGTGAAATGCTGTTTGTAATTGTAAGTGCAAGAATAATATACTCACAAGATCAGGAGGCCTTCTGGGACTTACTCAATGCATGGAGGAGATAGCTACGACGGTCTGAACCTGGGAGAGAAGAAAGACAAAGGTCAGAGGACCCTGGCTCTGGGCAGTGCAGGGCTCTCCGATGCTTAAGTCAGCAATCGATCGGAGAAGAAGAAGAAGAAGAAGGAGTAGTGGTCTGGAAGAGAATGCTTACCCCCCCTCTTCATATGGCTCGTGCCTTATATATGGAACCGTTTTGGGTGAGTGCCAGTGGGCTTTGTGATGTGACCTGGGTCACATCAGCCCACAAAGTCATTAATGAAGGTCCATCACCAGCCTCCTTGCATTTAATGTGGGTCCTATCAGCCCACACTGCATTTAATGCTAGTCACATTGGGCCTGATCTTGCCCTGATCTGGTGGTGGCTGAAGTCCCATCAGACCCCTTCCTTGAGCCTTGCCACGACAGGGCCGTGGCTGTTAGCTGCAAGCGCAATACTGCATTGCCGAGCTTGCATTGCCGAGACTGAACGGGATGTGCGGCCGAACTGAATGCTGTTTGACCGAGACCAGCATGTAGTGCCGAGACCGATATGGATCGGGTTGTAGCCGAGATTAAGGGACATGGTCCCCACGCAGTAGCATACCCGAGCACACCCTTGCCGAGATCAAGAAACTCCAGTTCACGCAATGGGCCCCACACAATAGCCCCTCAGCTCTTGACCTCTAGGGTTTCATCGGGCTCTAGGGTTAAGAGCTGGACCGATCTTCCGAAACCGATAATGCTCATCTTCCCTTCGCCTTCTAATTAAGGATTCTGACTCGTTCGGCGTTGGACGCCGCCATTGTTTCGTCGGCCAGATATAATAAAGGGGGGTAATAAATGCGGAGGCTATGATTATCATAGGAAGGCGAACCATCGCCGTCTTAGCGCCACGCGTTATCGCTTGATAGGCCTCCTTGTCTTTTCGAGGAGGCGTGCGACGCAAGCCGAGGCGACACCTCACGCGTGTCTCGCTTCGAATTCCGGAATGGCGCCCATACCTGCCCTTTATACTCACTTTCGTCTTCTTCCTTTGCCACTTTCACTCCCTGAACTCGTCGAAGCTCTGCCAGAACCCCTGCAAGAGCCTCCTACTCGCCTGAATCTTCTCCGCTAGGATTCCTATCGCCAGGACTTCTTCTGCTAGGACCGGTGAGGGAGCAACGGTTGGCCCTGAGACCTCGCCTGAGCTTGTGAGTGTCTCTGCTCTGGCCCTCTTTTCTTTATTTTTCGTTTCTGTTGACAGTTCCTTCTAGGGTTTCTTCCATCCCCCAACCCCTCTGCTGCCTTCACCCTTAGAGCTGTAGGGTTTCTTAGATTAGAAATGGGGGTTTTCAGCCATTGGATCGACTCCCCTGTAGGCCTGGCCCAACTTAGGGCTAAGTTTGCGATCCCGGAGGATGTCCGGATAAAGGCCTCCGATAGAACATCTGGCTACACTTTCAGGGACGGCTGGATGCCGTTTCCTCTTGTGGCCATCATCGAGGGGGGAGTTAGGTTCCCCCTCAGTCCCTTGCTTCGGTCATGCCTCCGAACCTGGAACCTTTGTCCGTGCCAGCTAATGCCCAACGGTTTTAAAATAATCATGGGCGTCGCCGAACTGAACAAGTTCCTAGGAATTGACCTCGGCGTCCATGACATTGAGGACGTTTACGACCTCTGCAAGACCCGGGATGGCGGCACATATTACCTCCGGGTTAAAGCCAAATGCTCGCCACTTGTCACGGCCTTGGAGGATTCGAACAAGTACGCCGGAGACGACCGATTATTCGTCTCAGGCAGCTGGGAGTTCGGGCCTGCCGAGTCCGAGACCTCGAGGAGGATCCAGGTTCCGAGATCCATCGGCACACCCCCGAGTAATGCCCCATTCCCTCTCTTGGGATTTGAATGCTTTTGGGACTGCCTTTGTCAGCTCTTAATTCTGCTCTTCTATTCTTCTGCAGGTTACCACCAACGGCAGCGAGACGCCCGGTTTGACCGTTGGCGACGGAACAAGGAGTGGCTAGACGCCATCTACAATTACCGAGGCCATTACAACAGGGCCGCCTTCTCCCTCCTCGCGTACGAGCCGACATATGCGTCCTACACAAGGAGGTCGGGCCGCCCTGGAGATCTCGTTCTAGCCGAAGCCAGCGGCGCCGCTTCAGTTGCGGAGGCTTCCGCTTCGGTGGCCGTGTTTGCCGGCATCCCGATAAGGGAAATTGAAGACTATTCCTCCGGAGCCGAGGCAGACATCCCGATAAGGGAAATTGAAAACTATTCCTCCGGAGCCGAGGCCGAAGCCGACGAAATGGAGAGGCGCAGACCCTCGTACCAACCGCGGAACTTGGCGGAAGCCGTGCTCGGTAGAAAGGCAGCCGCACCTCGTATAACCTCGCCTCCCTCTGGTGCTCTTGTCCCTGCCAGAACTGAGGCCCGACCTCCCACAGATCCAGAGAGTGATAGGCCGAGAAAAAGGGCAAAAGGCCAGGAGCCCGTCCAGGAGCAGCAGGAGCGATCGCGCTCCTCCTCGGCGACAAGGGAGAGGGCCACGTTGGAGGCGCCGGCCCCGGTGGCTCCCCTGGTGGAGCGGCGCTCCGAGCCCCAGGCGGCGACGTCCTCGGACGCTGAGCCGGCCGCGTTCAGGCCGGACATGGAGCTGCGAAGGGGGAGGCCCCTGAATGTTGAGGACAGGCTGGTGGGGAGCCCGGCTGTCATCGCGGCGCTCAGCCGAGCCTGTGCACTCCCCAAAGACATGGAGAGGCACAGATCGGAAGACTCCCCACAGCTGCTCATGAGGACCATGCAGCACTCCCTCGCGGTGAGTACCGAACTTCTTTAGTCATTGGTGTTTCTTACTTCTGATTTCGTACTAAGTCGTTTATTCCCTTGCAGGCTGTCCAAAGGCTCCAGGTCGTCGCGGAGAGAATGATGGAAGAGGACGGTCGGCGGACTCGCCTGGCAGAGGAAAAGAAGAAAGCCGAAACCGAACTGCGGGCGACAAAGGAGGAGCTGAAGGCGGAGGCGGCCAAGAACGCAGAGCTCAACGCGCAGTCCGATCTGATGTCAAGCGAGCTCTGCAAGGTGAAGTCCGAGAGCTTCGAGTGGCAGGGGAAGTTCCAGGTAGAGGGGAAAAGGTCGGCGGGACTCTTGGCCGAGCTTGAACAGGAAAGGAAGGAGAAAGAGGAACTCCGAGCGTCCCGGCAGGCCGAGATCGACGCCGCCTTCCTAGACGGAATTGAGGACGCTGGGCAAAATTATCTTGATCAAATCGACGCGCTGAGTCCGAAGCTGTTCCGACTCGGCTGTGAGGCTGTGCTCAAGAAGATGGGCGTCCTTGAGGATGATCCGATTTATCAAGACCTCCCCAAGTTCGGAACTGCCTCCCTAGCTGAAGCCCCAGCCGAGATCCCTGCCACTCCGGCCGAAGCCCCTGCTGAGCCGACGCCCGCCCCCTCTGGAGCCGCTCCTCCAGCCGAGGCCGCTGTGGTCGTTATCGAAGACACAGAAGCGGGGCCGTCGGCCTGACTTCCATTTTTCTTGTCTTGTTATACAAAATGTAATCCTTGCTTCGAATTGTTTTGATCGGAAATCGTGATGAATGGAAAATGTAAGCTTCAATGTACATACCATATTATCAATGAATTTCGGGCATTTTTTCCCGTACTTGTTTCCTCTGCGTTCCGCTGTGCTATGTTTGGCTTTTATTTGCTTTCTGTTTGCGCTTTCCGCAAGTTTTGTGAACATGGATGTGAGCTCGGACTAGAGTAGACCGACCAGACTAGGGTTCCCTGCGAGCGCTCTGACCCCTTCGGCGAAAACAAAGAATCGCATCAGACCTAAGGCAGTGATAAGACCGGGTGCCATTATCGTCTGGTGCCGTTTCGGCTGGTCTATGTGGCTAAGTGCCAACCATAACCTTAACTAGTTCGGCTGCTCGTCTAGGTGGCTGAGTGCCATCCTTAGACATGGGCCGTTTCGGCAGCTCGTCTAGGTGGCTGAGTGCCATCCTTAGACATGGGCCGTTTCGGCAGCTCGTCTAGGTGGCTGAGTGCCATCCTTAGACATGGGCCGTTTCGGCAGCTCATCTAGGTGGCTGAGTGCCATCCTTAGACATGGGCCGTTTCGGCAGCTCATCTAGGTGGCTGAGTGCCAACCTTAGATATTGGCCGTTTCGGCTGCTCATCTAGGTGGCTGAGTGCCAACCTTAGACGGTCTTCCATATTCGCACCATTGTCGCTGTCACATTGCCATTGATCATCAACTTGCCCCAAAATGAACGTAGTTCTATTAAATCCAGAAGCACTGTACAAACATACAAACTAAAAATAGAATTTCTTGAGGTGTGACACGTTCCATGGTCTCGGAAGAGGCCGTCCTTCCATGTCTTCGAGCCGATAAGCCGACCGTCCAGCGATGGAAGTGACTTTAAACGGACCATGCCAATTCGGCGCCAGCTTTCCTTGATTCGGATCTTTGTCCCCTGGGAGAGCCTTCTTGAGAACCAGTTCTCCTACAGAGAACTTTCTCTCTCTGACGTTCTGGTTATAGCCCCTGGCTAGCTGCTGCTGGTAAATGGCTAGCCTGATCGCAGCTGCTTCTCTACGCTCATCCGCTAAATCCAGCTCCCTGGCCACGTTGGTTTCGTTCTGCCCCCGGTCAAAGAGTTCGGACCTCAAAGTGGGGAGGCCGATCTCCAGAGGGATGACTGCTTCCATACCATAGGCGAGTGAGAAGGGGGTAGCCGAAGTGGAACGCCTTGGAGTAGTTCTGTAAGCCCATAGGACGCTTGGAAGTTCCTCCACCCATCTCCCCTTTGCTTGGTCCAGCCGTTTCTTGAGCCCATCGAGGATCACCTTGTTGGAGATCTCAGCCTGGCCGTTACTCTGTGGGTAAGCTGGAGTGGAGTAATGGTTTCGGATGCCGAGCTCCTGGCAGAAGGTCTTGAAAAGTTTAGAGTCGAACTGAGTTCCGTTGTCCGAAACCAGCGCTCTGGGAATGCCAAACCTTGTAACGACATTCTTCCACACAAAATTCTTGGAGTCTCGCTCTGTGATGGATGAAAGTGGCTCTGCTTCAATCCATTTGGTGAAATAATCTGTCGCCACAATAAGCCATCTCTTGTTCCCTGGGGTTCGGTGGAGCGGGCCCACTATGCCGAGCCCCCACTGGGCGAAAGGCCACGGGCTAGAGAGCGGGCTGAGATCCTGCGCGGGCTGATGGAGAGAGTGTGAGAACTTCTGGCACTTTTGGCACTTCTTCGCATATACCTGTGCATCTTTCTGCATGTACGGCCACCAGTAACCCTGGCTGATGGCTCGATAGGCTAGAGATCTTCCTCCAATATGGCTCCCGCAGATTCCTTCGTGTATCTCGAAAAGGAGGTCTTCGACCTTACCTGGATGGACGCACTGGAGGTAAGGTCCCGATAACGATTTCCTGTAGAGCTTGACCTCGGGAGATAGCCAAAACCGAGCTGCCTTGAGTCTGACTCGCTGGGCCTCGCCACTGTCCTCGGGAAGCCTGTCGTCTTTAAGGTAGGTGATAATGGGGTCCATCCAGCTCGGACCGAGACCGATGCTCAATACATCCCGAGGTGGACGGAGCTCAATGCTGGGCGCAGCTAATGATCCGACTTCGATGCTCCTCTTTCTTCCTGCCTCAACAGCGCTGGCCAAGTTCGCAAGAGCATCTGCGTGAGAGTTAGCTTCCCTGCCAATCTGTTTGACTTCGGCCGTGTGGAACTGAGAGAGCTGCTTCTTGGCCAGGGCCAAATACGCGGCCATCCGATCGTCGCGAGCCTGATAGTCCCCAGTCAGCTGGTTTGTCACCAACTGTGAATCACTGAAGACCACCAGCTGTTGAGCTCCGAGGATATTGGCGCTATTCAGTCCGGCTAAAAGGGCTTCATACTCAGCTTCATTGTTTGACGCCTTGAAGTCTAGTGTCAGAGCCTGCTCAATGACCAGTCCTTCTGGCGATTGGAGAACAACTCCTGCCCCAGCTCTTCTCGAGGTGGAAGATCCGTCGACGAAGATTTTCCAAACTGGGGTATCGGCGTGGCCTTGTGATTGTTCCGAACCCATGGGCGCCTCATGCTCCTTGCCCCCCAGTTCGGTGCCGAGCTGGGTTGGTGCCGAACTTGAATCAAACTCGGCAAGGAAGTCTGCCAGAACCTGGGCCTTTATCGCTGTCCGTGGCTGATACTGGATCTCATACTGCCCTAGTTCGACAGCCCATCGGGAGATTCTTCCTGAAAAGTCAGCCTTCTTGAAAACAGATTTGAGTGGGTGCTCCGTAACAACCACAATAGAATGGGTTTGGAAGTAATGGGAGAGCTTTCGCGAGGCGCTAACGAGCGCCAAGGCGAGCTTCTCCAGAGGCAGATACCTGGTCTCGGCATCAATAAGGGTCTTGCTCGTATAATATACTGGTTTTTGAACCTTGTCCTCTTCTCGGATGAGGACTGAGCTGACCGCATGATCCGAGACCGCCAAATATAAAAATAGGGTTTCCCCGTGGGTCGGGGTTGATAACAATGGTGGTGAAGAAAGGTAAGCCTTAAGCTGCTGCAAGGCATGGTCGCATTCCAGAGTCCATTGAAATTTAGAATTTTTTCTAAGAAGCTGAAAGAAAGGTCGGCACTTATCTGAGGATTTGCTGATGAAGCGATTCAGTGCCGCGGCCATTCCTGTAAGCTTCTGAACCTCCTTAGCCGAAGTGGGACTCTGGACTCTGAGGATAGCCGAGATCTGATCTGGATTTGCTTCTATTCCTCTGCGCGTGACCAAGCTTCCCAGGAATTTGCCAGAACCTACGCCAAAAGCGCACTTGGAGGCGTTGAGTTTGAGATTGTACTTCTTCAGGATGGCGAAGACTTCGGCTAGATCTGCCAAGTGATCCTGCGCCAGCTTGGATTTGACCACCATATCATCGATGTAAACTTCAACGGTCCTGCCGAGCTGACCGTGGAACATCTTGGTGACGAGTCTCTGGTAGGTGGCGCCCGCATTCTTCAGCCCAAACGGCATCACCTTATAGCAGTAGGTTCCCCTGGGCGTGATAAAAGCTGTCTTTTCTTCATCCGGTCTATACAGCGGAATCTGGTGATAACCGCGGTAGGCATCAAGGAAGCTCATTCTGTCGTGCCCGGCCGTGGCGTCGATTAACTGGTCAATCTTTGGTAGGGGAAAGCTGTCCTTGGGACAGGCCTCGTTGAGGTCGGTAAAGTCGACGCACACCCTCCACTTGCCAGTCTTCTTTCTGACCACCACCGGATTGGCCAGCCAGGTCGGGTATTGAACCTCTCTGATAGCGCCGGCCTTAAGCAGCTTATCCACCTCCTCGACGACGGCTTCGGTCTGCGGGACCCCAGTCCTCCGTGCTTTCTGCATCACAGGTTTGTGGTTAGGGTTAACATTTAGTCTGTGACACATTACCTCGGGGTCAATGCCAGGCATCTCTTGAGGTGTCCAGGCGAAGGCCTCTCTGTTCTGCACCAGGAACTGGGCCAGTTCGGACCTCTCCGGCTCCCCGAGCTGGCTGCCGATTAGGAAGAACCGATCCGGGTTCTTCTGGTCGATCCGGATTTCGGTCAATTCCTCCACGCTCTTCCTGCCTGGATCTCGGCCGAGCTCATCCAGCCCCCGTTCCAGGTTTTTCTCCATCTCGGCCACGTTGACCTCCTTGGGCTCTAGTTCCCCGGGTACCACTGCTGTCAAGCACTGCTTAGCTGCCTGCTGATCTCCTCTGACCGTGATGATTTCAACTCGGCCGCCCTTCCCCTCCCACAGAAATTTCAGCTTCTGGTGAAGGGTGGAAGGGACTGCTTCCAAACTATGGAGCCAGGACCTGCCCACTATAGCATTGTAGGGCGAGGGCGCGTCGATCACCATGAAGGTTGCCATGACAGAGGCGCCACCGGCCTCGACCCTGAATGTCACCTTCCCCTTGGGGTAAACTGGTTTGGCGCTGAAGCCGATAAGGGGAACTCGGGCCTCCTGCAGATCTTTTTCCGTCAGTCCCATCCTCCGGAAGCTATCAAAATAGAGGACCTCGGAAGAACTGCCCGGGTTGACAAGGACCTTCTTCACAGTGCAATTCTTCACGCCCTGCTTAGAGCAATCAAACTTCAGAGTAACGATCAGGGGATCGTTGTGGGGGAGCTGCACCCCTTCCAGATCTGCATCAGTGAACCTGATCTCGGGACGCTCCCTCCGAGCCCTTTTTTGTGCTGGGCCGAGCTCGGCGGCCATTACTTGCTTGCCGTGAGCGGCTTTCCTGGCTTCGGCACGGGCTTGATTACTCCCCTTGGGCGGGGGTGCCAAATGGATGACGTTGATGATCTTCTCAGACCCGTCGCTGTCATTACCCCTCTCATCTCGGCGCGGGGCTCGGGTATTGGCCCTGTCTTCTCTCCTGACAAACTCTTGCAGGTGTCCATCCTGGACAAGCTTCTCCAAATGCGAATGCAGTATTCTGCATTCTTCAGTCTTGTGGCCACCCTCCTTGTGATAGGCACAGAATTTCGTTTGATCTCGGATGGAAGGGTCGCCTTGCATGGGCTCTGGCCAGCTGAAGTACGGCCTTGTCTTTATCCTATACATGATCTTGTGGATTGGCATCTTGAAGACCATGTTGACAGCCCGATATGCGTCCTCGGACAGCCTGGGCCTTTTGCTCCTTGCCGAGGCGAACATCTGAGTCCCTGCCGAGCTGGTAGGTGCCCAACGCCTGTCCGACTCAACTCTTCGTCGCTCGCTTCGCCGAGGCTCATCTCTTCGAGACGGTATCCCATCCTTCTTGGAGGGCCTCTCACCTCGGTCCTTCTGAGCGGTTCCATGGCTTTCCCGAGCACGGACCTGGTCATCCTCTTGGGCGATGTACCGGTTGGCGATAGACATGAGCGCTGCTATGGAAGAGACCGGGTTCCTGGCCAGGTCCTTGCGAAGATCGCTGTCTGGCAGCAAGGCATTCTGAAATGCGAAGACGGCAACCTCGTCCTTGGAATTTTCAATCTGACTGTAGACCGCCCAGAACCGCTTGGCGAACTGGGTGACGTTCTCTCCCTGCTTCATCTTCATGGCCATGATGTCTGCATCTGTCTTCGGAAGGACTCTGTAGGCCTGGAACTTCTTTATAAAGGACTGCTGGAGCTGCTGCCAACTCGAGACGGACCCCTCCGGGAGCGCACAGAACCACGTCAGGGGGATGTCGCCCAAGCTAGAGGAAAAGACTCGGCAGTTCAGATGGCCCTCGTCTCCCCAGACAGACATCCTCTGGGAGAAGTGCCTGAGGTGCGTAGCCGGGTCCGAAGTCCCGTCGTAAGTGACGAACCTCGGGACGGTAAACTTCTTTGGCAGGGGATGCTTCCTGATGTCTCGAGAAAAGGGAGACGCGCCGAGATCGACGGGGTCGCAGCAATTATCCTTTTGGTCTCGGCCGAGACCAGCTATTTCCAAATTACGCTGGACCGTTTCCCTTATGCGCGCGTCTAACCACTCCTGATCATGATGCCTGCTTTCCGGGATGGTTTCTGACGCCTTCCTCGAGTAGCTGTGGCTAGCGCTCGAACCTTCATCTCGAGTTCGGTCAAGCCTCTTTTTATTCAGCTGGTCCCTCAAGTCCTTCTCGGGGGAGTCGGGGCGCCTGTCACGGGACGTCCTCCGCTCGTGCTGTCGCAGTGAGTGCTGTTGTTGTCGCGACCGCTGTTGCTGCCGTGACTGACGCTGCTGAGACTGCTGCCGAGACTGTTGCCGAAGCCCCGCTGATCCCGTAGCTCTTTTCAGCTGCTGCTGGAGCCGGAGGATCAGAGCGTCTCTCTCCTTGATGGCCTCATTCTGTGCTTTAATCGCCAGAAGGGTGGAGTCCAAGTCGTCATCAGGATTGTAGTCTTCATCCTCAACGTCCTCCACCAGGCCCTCAACGTCCTCCGCCTGGCCGGGGGGACGTGATCCATCGCCCACTGGAGACTTACGCCGCTGATCCTGACCTGTCAGGAGGCCTACCGGTTGCTGGGTGTCTCCCCTCCCGGGAGCGGACTCCGAGCGGAGGTCACGCTCCTGAACGTTGATCCGGATGAGAGCACGTTCAGCGTCGTCTTCTGTGACTGGTTGCTTGCCAGCCCTCTGCTTGGTAGGGGGCGGTCCTGCATGCTTTGTCTTGGAAGTTTCTCCGTCTTTCGCAGCTCTCCTCGTCATGGTGTTTTGGAATAGGAAAGACTATAGAAATCTTCCCCACAGACGGCGCCAATTGTAAGTGCAAGAATAATATACTCACAAGATCAGGAGGCCTTCTAGGACTTACTCAATGCATGGAGGAGATAGCTACGACGGTCTGAACCTGGGAGAGAAGAAAGACAAAGGTCAGAGGACCCTGGCTCTGGGCAGTGCAGGGCTCTCCGATGCTTAAGTCAGCAATCGATCGGAGAAGAAGAAGAAGAAGAAGGAGTAGTGGTCTGGAAGAGAATGCTTACCCCCCCTCTTCATATGGCTCGTGCCTTATATATGGAACCGTTTTGGGTGAGTGCCAGTGGGCTTTGTGATGTGACCTGGGTCACATCAGCCCACAAAGTCATTAATGAAGGTCCATCACCAGCCTCCTTGCATTTAATGTGGGTCCTATCAGCCCACACTGCATTTAATGCTAGTCACATTGGGCCTGATCTTGCCCTGATCTGGTGGTGGCTGAAGTCCCATCAGACCCCTTCCTTGAGCCTTGCCACGACAGGGCCGTGGCTGTTAGCTGCAAGCGCAATACTGCATTGCCGAGCTTGCATTGCCGAGACTGAACGGGATGTGCGGCCGAACTGAATGCTGTTTGACCGAGACCAGCATGTAGTGCCGAGACCGATATGGATCGGGTTGTAGCCGAGATTAAGGGACATGGTCCCCACGCAGTAGCATACCCGAGCACACCCTTGCCGAGATCAAGAAACTCCAGTTCACGCAATGGGCCCCACACAGTAATATTGTACTAAACTTTTGCAAGTACTGAATAAAAGTGTTGTAATTCTGAGTTGTCTTTTCCATTCTATAGGTATTTTTATGCTTCTCTACTTCTATAAAACATCTCAACCATTCCCCTCCGTCAAATAGTCAAATGAAAATGATAGAAAGTAGAAGGAAAGGTGTAGAAGGAAAGGTGCAGTGAAGAAGAACATAACTTGTAGAAAGTAAACAATAAATTCAGAACTCGAGATAGAATCAGGGTCACTGTATGATAAAATCAGAATGTAGCATCTGTAGAGACCCCAGAACTTGGAGTTTGATTGGAATTTGGAGATAATTAAATTATACTAGTAAAACCCCAGAGCAGAACTTATAAGCTTGAAGGATTATGATATTATTATGACTAGTTTATTCTCAGTTTGATGAGACTAACTTAACTCCATATCATCAACTTGACAATCCTTAGCCATGGTGTGCCTCACTAAGTCATCCAACCAGGTGATGGGTAAAAGCCGGCTGCACCTAACCTTGTACAAGTCTATTAAATGCAGGCCAAGTGCATTTGAAAACTATAGGTTGCTTCTGTTAGGAGGAAATGCAGGGCATTTGAAAACCATTTTTCCCATCACAGGTCAAGAGGGCATTTGTTATTTCTGTTCAATGAAAAAAAAGAAAATGGAGTCTAAATTAATTATAATTATAATGATGTTGATGGTCTTGAGCATAGGCCGGTTGAACTGTTGGACTTTAAAAATATGGTGCTGTTAGATTCACAAAAATGGTTGTTTCTAGCCCAACATGCCAATTGGCAATGTGCAGAGAGTGTTTCATACAAATAAATAAAATACACAGTGAAGGACTTCCTGCCTTGGCTGTGTGCGAAGAGTTTCCTATCAATAACTAAATAAGCAGTCAGGAACAAGTTCCAATAGGACCAGGTATCTGTTCTAAATGAAGGGAGTTTCTGCATTTATTTATTTAATCAGCTGAAAATAAATCAGGGTTCAGGGCACAGTTAACTAATGCACTTTTTCTTCCAAAATAAGATCATATGACAATATGGCCCTTCATCCAACAAGATTATGGAGGCTTGAGATGGTTGTTTGGACTTTGGACCCTTCATCCAACAAGAGCGAATTTAAGTGTTTCTAAGAGATCTGATGTAATTTTATGACATCTGGGTCTGTTTATACATAACAATCTCATTACATTCATATCAAACTTGATGTATTACATGATGCTCAACTAATGAAAAAGCTTTTCATCAGCCAGCCCATTAGTTTTCAAGGCAGGAATGCAAGTGCAAAATCCAGACCATGAATCCAGTGGGCTCCACTACGAGTCATGTTTGAGGAACACTTCTCAGGAACATGCTCCAATTACAGGCTCGAAACGAAACTTAGATAATGGAACACATTTTACAAGTAAATCTTCTCCAGTTGCATGGCTTGGAGTATATATATTGGGGCATGAATGATTCAAAATGACCCACTAGTATGATGCTGGCTGATCTAAATCCATTGACTGCATGATTGAGCATTGCATAATACACCTCTAACATACATGTCTCTTTCCTAAGAATGCCAAAAATTGAAGGTTTTGAGCTGCCAAAAACTCACAATAAAAAAAAAGGGGCATGGAGCAACTCAACGGTCCCAACAAAACAGAGAAGGGAAAATGAGAGAGATATTGAAATCACAAATCCACATACAAAGAAGGAACATTAGAGAGAGATACTGAAATCACAAATAGTTGGAAATCTTACAACAAAAGTGATGCAGCGCTTCAAATGGTAACATGATACATACCTGATGGATGCCGGCCGGAGGATGCGCTGGCGACCGTGAGCGTAGGAGGGAGATGCCGAAGGAGACGAGAAAGGCGTGAGGTGAGGGATGCGCTGGCGAGAGAGAGAGAGAATAGGTGGGAAGGGTTTCAGAGAGGAAACGCAGAGGGGAAACGCAGAGAGGGCGCTGGCGGCTGGGCAGAGAGGAAACACAGGGAGAGAGGGGGAGAGAAGGGAAGGAGAGGGAGAGAAGAGAGAAGAAGTGAGAGAGAGAATCAGTGGGAAGGGTTTCACAGGGCGCTGGCCAGAGAGGGTGAACGCAGGGAGAGAGCGGGAGAGAAGGGAAGAAGGAGAGGGAGAGAAGAGAGAGAGAAGGGAAGGAGAGAGAGAAAGAGAAAGATTGCAGAGGAGATGAGGATCGAGGCGCGGATCGAGAGCAGAGGAGAGGAGATGAGCGATGAGAGCGCGGGAGCCAGGGAAAAAAGGAGTGGGAAGGAAAAAGAGGGTTTGGCGGGGTTGGGCTTTAGCGACCGCCATTTCATCTTTTAGGCGGCCGCTAATGGGTCTTTTGCGACCACCACAGGCGGCCGCCCGCGTTTTTGATGAGCGAATGCTCATTTTTCTAGTAGTGCTTGGAAAAGTCAGTTTCGAATCCATGTCTCCATGGTATATCATTCACCATTCCTTTCTTCCAGCCAAAGGGGCCCTAAATCTTAATTGGATATGTTAAAGAACTCAAGTAGCTAGTACTTAAAACCACAAAAGAAAATCCTCCAACAATAATTCATAAAAATACATTAGGAAATCTAGGGCTGACTTTTTGACATGGAACCGAATTCCTACAAGTTTTAAGAAATATATTCCTGATCGAAGATAAAATTGAAGAAAGTAATGTCACGTCCCCCGAACTCGATTAGAAAATAAACCGGATCCGGGGAGTGAAATTTTGGGTCAATTAAATTTTTTTGCCCTTTCTGGCCCAAGGATCGTAAGTCCGCTGTGAGGATAATTTATTTCAACCTCAAAACATAAAACAATAGTGGAATTCATACATTGATATCAACAATGGATAATAAATCTCAATTAAATTTAAAGTTGCAAGCAACCATTAAAGTTAAAGTGGAAGTTAATTTAATTACTATGGCCATCCCATAAACTAAGGCCATAAAACAACACCAAGTCAATGAAAGAAAGTTCAATGAAGAAATAACAATGAATTAATTAAAATCTA
This sequence comes from Cinnamomum chago, assembly GCA_038049695.1. NCBI lineage: Eukaryota > Viridiplantae > Streptophyta > Magnoliopsida > Laurales > Lauraceae > Cinnamomum > Cinnamomum chago. Next base: position 38,511,222 of record CP142453.1, on the reverse strand, counting down.
ATATTTGTCCCAAAGTGAGTCTCTCATGTGCCTGAAATGATGACGCTACTCTACGTCATCGGCACGCCACTCTCGTTCCTCCGCAACCGGAGGATCTCCTCACCTGCCTGCTCCTCGTAGTAGTAGTCACCTGAGGAGTCTGCACACCAAGGAACCGAGTCAACGACATGTTGAGCAATAGATAAGCAAGATATAATTAAAACATAACATGCATCAAATATAAGAGTAATGACAAGTACAAGATCGTATGAATACAAGGAACAATACTAGGCATGTAGCATGAGTAACTATCATCAGAATCATAAACAGGAATCCTAGCAATACTAACAATCACCACTACCAATGTAATGCAATGCACAAGAGGGAGACTCCGTGGATGTCCAAGCCACCTCACGGGGTATCAATAACAATCCTATCCGGACTACTAATACCAAAGTCTGGCTCCAGGGGGATCCAAGCTCCCGGTCCTGGGAATAGTAGCACGGTCCAAGCCCGCTCCCAACTATTCAACGCCATGGACGCCGTCCAAAGCCGACTGCCCACCCCGATGTCCGAGTAACCGGCCCATCAATAAACCCCCAAACTGCAGCTGGCCATGATATGCAAATAATAATAAAGTGGTGTTGACACGAAAATAGACCAAGACAAGCAAGTCTGGCTAGCTCAATATACAAGACATGTTCATAGGGATTATCTCCTTCAAGTCAATACAAGACAAACCCAATCACGTGATAATCCCTTCAGTCTAGCCAGTCATGTTTATCAATTACATAACACGGGGTCCTAAGGTACACTCTAAGTCAGGTCCAAGTCCTAATTCTACAAGGGATTATTTTCATAATTAATTAGGTGTATTATGTCGAGAGTGAGTGTACAAGGAATACAAAATCAATGGATACGATTAACAAATCAATGAGAGATTACAATTCAATCCTAGGCGAGTGTTGTCATCCATGTACCATATGTGGTTTAACGGAGTGCGTGGGGAATTCGAATCATCAATGCTTATAAAGAACTTCCTTGGTGTACAATCATGTTAAGCATCAATTGATTCAATTCCATACGCATTCGGTTAAACCGTACACAATACATGAATACCTAGACAACCCATCGAAGCACACCAAGCCACGTGCTACGATTTCAAAACCCCGTTAATGGTCACGTAAGAGTGGTTTCATGGTTTCCAATGTCTAAGGCCCAAACCTAGGCGAACAATCTCGTTACTAACAAGAAAGTGGTCTAAATAATTAATCTCTTTAGCTACCTCCCTACCTGATCCCCAATCATCACGAGACATGTATCATTGGATTCTACGCTCAAAGAGCTTTCCAACGGTATATGGCTCGCGAAATCTCGACGTATGGTTTAAAAGTTATGGCCCATAAAAGTTTGTCCCTTTATATATATATATATATATATATATATAAAAGCGCGACGGACCAACATGTATCCGATTCATCGGATGGATAAACCAATAGTACCATATTCATGTCAGTCAGGCCATGATACGTTTGTGAGTTTATTTATTTATTTATTTTTATTACTCATCCTATGCGCAGGTGTTATGGCCAGCCATCATTCAACGTTCATATGCTCAGTTGAACGTTCTGTCCAGCCATCACTCAACTTTTTTTTCTTTTTTTTTAAAGCCCGAATGTTTCACTGACTGACAAACGTCAGTCAGATTCCCTTTTTCTCTTTATTTTCTTTTTGTCAAATATAGAACTCCATTTTTGTAGTCTTTCACCCAATCCATTCCAAAAATTCACTTGCATAAAACTGAGCCACCATGCTCCCCCAGTAATCCATTCCATCCATCATCATTTCCACTTACATCAATAATACTAAAATTAACAATTAAATTAAATAAACCCAAATTAATAACAGAACAGGCTTGGAATTTGGGAAACCTAACAAGAAAAACACATCCAATCAATAGAAGACATACATACATGCTTAATTATAAAATGCAAATCTACTTGCTTCAACCAAGACTAAGTTACCTTTTAAGTGGGTCCGGAGAAAGAATTAATTATTAGAGGGGTTTCTGGTCGTCGGATCGCAACGAGCCAGAAGACAAAATTGATCAACGCGACGAGACCTTTCCAACAAATCCAAAATTGCGGCGATAGAAATTTTTTGGAAAAACACTCAATTTTTTTCCTAATTTGCAAACTACCCACTACTAGGGTCAAACGAACTCAGAATCTCACGAAACTCCGCAGGCACTATTCTAACACTAAAAGAAACTCGCTGACCATCTAAACCCACTTAAATATCTAATAAAACAATAATTATAATAATATCAAAATAAATGGGTCAACGGGCCGGTAATTGGGCCCAACTGACCGAGTAAGGTCGCAGACCTTACAAGTAAAACAAAGATCCATAAATGGCCATCAAATGATCTCTTTGACTAAAAATGAATTAAGGGGAGAAGGAAAATGAATATCCAGCATCAAAATAGTAGAGGGTTGATCCCTTGTGCAAGGCCTATCAATCCACCCCTATGAAAACAAGGCCTCGCCCAACCCAACCCTCATAAAGCCCTTAAACTGAGGGATTTTATTTTCTTAAAAAGCCCTAGGGCTGAGCTTGGACAAAATCTCATAGGCCCACTGTTTTTGAGAGCTGGGCTTGGACGATACCGGGCCCGGCCCATCTATTTTTCTTTATATATATATATATATATGGGAGGTGCCCTTGTAAGAGATACTCTCACCTTACTATGAGAGATAAGGTGGGGTCTCTCACATCCATATCCAATGTCAATAACTTAAATGTGAGGACCTCCACCTTTATCTCTCATAGTAAGGTGAGAGTGTCTCTTACAAGAGCACCTCCCTATATATATATATATATATATATATATGGGGGAGTTTCAAGTGTATCTATCCCTCACTATAGGGTGAGGGACACTTCCCTTTTTTGCACATGAAGACAAGGAAGTGTACCTCACCCTATGTACTTGAAAAGTAACTTTTGTACTTGAAAATTCCTAATTATGGAAGTGTCCCTCACGCTATGGTGAGGGATAGATGCACTTGAAACTTCCTATATATATATATGTCAATATGATATACAAATAAATGGGTCTATTCCAAAAGGCCCATGCATTGTGCAAACTAACGGAATATACCAAGCAAGACTTCATTTTATTGCAAGTATTCCAAACATTATCTATGAAGATAATGAAGCATGCATAAGACAGATTCGAGAAGGTTTCATTAAACGAGACAAAACTAAGTGTATAGCACCGAAGTTCTTCTTCACTCATGAACTTCAGAAGAACAATGAAATTGAAGTGAAGGTGATGATGATTAGGACACAGAACCACATTCTACAAATGAATGTCGACAAAGAAAGCATTGGCCAAAATGGGAAGGTTTCATCAAAGCAGAGTTAAAGTCTCTCAACAAACGTGGTGTGTTCATACCTTTAGTAAAAACCCCAAAAGATGTTAACCATGTAGGTTACAAGTGGGTGTTTGTAAAAAAATGGAATGAAATGAATGAAATTACCAAATATAAGGCACGATTAGTGGCATAAGGTTTCCTGCAGAATCATGGGATTGATTATGAGGATACATACTCCCCTGTCATATATACAATAACTTTCAGATATCTGATAAGTTCAGCAGTTTCTCAAAATTTAGAAATGAGACTCATGGATGTTGTAACTGCTTACTTATATGGGGACTTAGACACAGAAATTCACATAAAATCCAGGAAGGATTTCCTTTTCCTGAAGCAAAGGCAAGGAGTACGTACTCAATCCAATTAAGGTGATCATTGTACGACCTAAAACAATCCGGAAGAATGTGGTACAATCGTCTTAGTGAATACTTGTTTAAAAGGGGGTATGAAAACAATTACATTTGCCTGTGTCTATTTATAAACAAATTCTTGAAGGGATTTGCAATATTAACAGTTATGTGGATGATATAAATTTGATAAGGACTCCAGAAGAGAACTGCTAATTATTTAAAGAAAGAATTTGAAATGAAAGACCTTGGATAAACGGGATTCTGTCTCGGATTGCAAATCGAGAGAAATTCTAATGGGATGTTAGTCCATCAATCTAATTATACCGAGAAGGTTTTAAAATGATTTGGTATGAACAAGTCACATCCATTAAGTACCCCCATGGTTGTCTAGTCTCTTGATATAAAGAAGGACCCTTGATATAAAGAAAGATCCATATCGTCCCATCGAGGAAAATGAAAAGGTATTGGGTCCTGAAGTATTATATTTAAGTGCTATTGGAGCCTTGATATACTTGGCACAATGAACTAGACCAGATTTGCATTTTTTGTGTATCTACTTGCCAGGTATAGCTCCGCACCAATTCAAAGGCACTGGATTGGTATTAAACACATCCTACGATATCTGCGTGGAACAACTGATTTGCAAATATTTTATTCTTACAATCATAAAGATTTCAGTTTTGTAGGATATGCAGATTTAGGTTATCTCTCTGATCCTCATAAGGGTCGATTACAAACAAGTTATGTGTTTCTAAATTGTAATGCCGTCATTTCTTGGCTTTCAACTAAACAGACTTTGGTAGCTAATTCCCCAATCATGCTGAGATTTTGACTCTTTATGAAGCCAGTAGGGAATGTGTATGGCTAAAATCTTTGATTCAGCATGTTCGTAGTTCTTGTCAATTGCCTTCTGTTGCAAGTATTCCAAACATTATCTATGAAGATAATGAAGCATGCATAAGACAGATTCAAGAAGGTTTCATTAAAGGAGACAAAACTAAGTGTATAGCACCGAAGTTCTTCTTCACTTATGAACTTTAGAAGAACAATAAAATTGAAGTTAAGCAAGTTTGTTCGAGTAACAACCTGGCTGACTTATTTACCAAATCTTTGCCAAAATCAGTATTCCAGAAGTTTGTATATGAGATTGGCATCCGTATAGTTCATCATCAAACTATGTAAATGGTTGTTATCATTAGGGGGAGTAGTTTATCAGGGAGCATCCTGAAGTATGCTACACATGGACATTTGTGCGCTGTACTCTTTTTCCTTTTCTAAGTTTTATCCCACTGAGTTTTCCTAGTTAAGGTCTTAATGAGGCAGCATTATGCACGTCCAACACCAGTTCAATGATCTTGAAGAATGTTGTACTCTTTTTACCTTCGCTTTGGTTTTTTCCCACTGGATTTTCCTTAGCAAGGTTTTTAATGAGGCAACTGTCATTGAATGGTGAACATCCAAGGGGGAGTGTTATAAGATATGGATCTTAGGTGGATGCCCACTTAAGATGAGTTAGGGTTAGAATTAGGGTTTATCTCTTGTAAGGTTACTTTGCCTATAAATAGGCTTCTCCCCTTGTATTTGTATATTACATTATTGAGATAATAAAAAGGCTCTCTCTTCTCCCTCCTAATCTTCATTCTCTTAGAGTTTCGTGCTAATAACGTGTTAGAAAAGAGAGAGACCAAAAGAAAGAAGATTAGGAGGGAGCCTTACTATATATATATCCCTCGAGAGTAAGCACTAGTCTCAATTTGACGTTGATATGTTCAATCGCAAAAGAATTGTGCTACATGAAAGTTCAGGTTTTAATCGGGTGAGAACTATTCACACGAGTAGTGTGCGAAATCCGACTTCCACCGTAGGATCGTTGAAATGATCCAACGGTCCAGGGGTTCCAAATATAAGGACAAAATAGTGGAAGGAAAATCAATTTTGCCTAATTTCCCTCTCCCGACCTCAAAAGTTCCCGCTCCTCTCTTCCCAAACGTGAAAGAAAACCCTAGCCACTCTCTGCACGAAAGATCAGGCATCTTCCCCTCTCATCTCCATGGGTCGCACCCTCACCCCCTTCCCCGGATCCTCCTGCGAATCCAATCTTCACCTCCTCCCCTTGCTCGCATCCATGGTGGTGGAGCCAAAATCCCTCAGGCCACACTACCACTCTTTTCGATCTTTCCAAAGTTGAGACAAAAAATAGAAGAACAACATTCGATTAATCAAATCTAATTTGGTGCCGATACGAATGAGAGAACCGAAAGCTTTCTCTATTTAAAGCCTTTTCTCATTCGATTCCCCATAAACTCCACCCCTTTGCCAGTCCGTTTCTCACACTAAATGTCAAATTCTTGACAAGAGAGATTGTTGAATGAAATATTGCAGATGTTTATTTTCTTTCTCTCTTTTGTGAGTTTGAGATTTAGCCTCTTTTCTTTCCATTTTGAGGCGTGTTTCGGGATTTTTTAAGGGTGGTACTCATCCAGATATCAATGTAGAATTTGGTGGGTCGGATTTTAGGGAAAAGAGAGGAGATGAAATTGGATTGGCCCCCTTCCTCCTCCAATCAAGTCCTCCCTAAATACAAGCCTTTCCTACATTAAAAAAGCCTTTTTTTTTACATTTGTCTTCTGGTTGGTTTTTTGGAGTGTTCTCCATTTCTGGGTTAAAATGTTTTCTGTCTGGATATTGATTTTTTTTAATAAACATATGCATGGATTGTCAATGTGAGAGACAAAAGTATAAACATGAATGTGCTGAATATCGTGCCCTTTGAGGGTTGAGTGTCTTTCATATATGTAGGGGTTGAATGCCCTAATTACATCCCATTAATAGTATCTAATCATATCTTAGATCCTAACAAGTAGCTAACAAACTAAGTATGTACATGTGTGCTTTGACTAAAATACAACGATTGGGCCTAAATGGGGCTACGAGTTTGGGCCTCATTAACACCCTCCCTCAAATTGATGCTGATGAATCAACCAGCATCAATTTGTCTGTCAAGAATTAATGAAGTGGTCGAGGAAGGGCTTTGGTAAAAATATCAGCAACTTGGAGGCTGGAGGAGATGAACGGAAGAGAAATAACATCGCGTAGATATTCATCCTTGATAAAATGGCAAGCAACCTTGATGTGTTTAGTTCTATCATGAAACACTGGATTTTCAGTAATCCGAATAGCACTAGTGTTATCCGCATGTAATGGTGTGGGAGAGGTTTGTGAGAAGCCAAGTTCCTAAAGAAGTCCACGAAGCCATATAATTTCGGAGCATGCAACAGACATGGCCTGGTATTCTGCCTCAGTTGATGATTTAGAAAATTTGTCATGTTTTTCACTTTCCATGAAATAAGAGCATCACCTAAGAACATGCACCAGCCCGTTGTGGACCGACGAGTATCAGGGCAACATGTCCAATCAACATTAGAATAGGCAGTCAATGTCATAGGAGAGCCAACAGGAAAAAACAAGCCTCGGTGAGAAGTGCCAAGAAGATAACGAATAATTCGTCGAACAGCTGCTAAATGGAGATGATGGAGCTTGGACATATACTGATTCATCAAGTTGACTACATAACTGATGTCAAGCCGAGTAGTAGTCAAATAGATAAGACTACTGACAAGCTGTCGATAATATGTCGGATCAGGAAGCAGATCACCACTATCACTATGGAGTTTAAGATTCAGTTCCAGAGGGGTATCCACTGGTGTGGAGTTTGACAGGCCTGCTGAGTCAATTAAATCCATAGTATACTTATGTTGATGCAAAATCAACCCCTTCTCAGAGTGGTGAACTTCCAATCCCAAAAAGTATTGCAGAGGACCCAGATCCTTCATTTGAAAAGATTGATCCACAGAAAATTGGAGATCTTGAATCATGGTTATATCTGTGCCAGTGATTATGATATCATCTACATAGACTAGAAGAATGGCAATTCCTGCAGATTTCTGATGCAAAAACAATGATGGATCAGAAGGACTCTGTTGAAACTGCAGCTTGAGTAAAGCATCCTTGAATTTGTCAAACCATGCTCTTGGTGCCTATTTTAGCCCATACAAGGACCGTTTCAAAAGAGCAACTTGCCCTTCGGATGGTTTTGAGAAACCTTGAGGCAGTCGCATGTAAACTTCCTCTTTAAGATCACCATGAAGAAAGCCATTTTTCACATCAAATTGGAAAAGGGGCCAAGATTGAGATGCAGCTATGGCAAGGATGGTGCGAACTGTGGTCATCTTTGTGACAAGCGCAAAAGTTTCTTCGTAGTCGATGTCATATTCATGTCTGTTGCCAAGGGCCACAAGCCTTGCCTTGTATCTATCCAAAGTACCATCTTCCTTCAATTTGATAGAGTAAACCCATTTACTCCCAATAGGTTTAACCGAGGCTGGGCAGGGAACAACAACTCATGTTTGGTTCTATTGTAGAGCATTAAGTTCTTCTTCCATAGCCTGTCTCCAGCATTCCTGCTTTGTTGCTTGTGAATAAGAAGTAGGAATAGAAGTAGATGATAAACTAGCTAAATATGAAGAATGAGAAAAACCGTATCAATCTGGTGGGCGAGAGATACGAAAAGAACGACGAAGAGCAAGTTGAGGTGGATCTGATGTTGAAGCAGGATTCGGGGCCGGTTCTTGCAGAAGAGGCAAAGTAGTGGCATTTGTTCCTTGTCGACGAGCATACACCTTGTCCGGATGGAATCACAGAGGTGAAGGAAGGCATTCATCATCAAAGGATGGTACTTTAAAAAAAGAGATTGCTGAAGATGAATCAGGATAAGACTGAAATCGGTACTGATGTTCAAAGAAGACAACATTTCTAGAAATACGAATACGCTTGGAGGTGGGGTCATAACAAATAAAACCTTTTTGTTGGGAAGCATAACCAAGAAAGGCACATTTTGCAGATTGTGCCGATAATTTGGAACGTTCATGTGTGGGAAGATGAACAAAACAAATACAGCCAAAAGTGTGTAAATGTGTGTATTGTGGTTCAGTTTTGAAAAGACGGAAGTGTGGAGATGTGTTTTGAAGTTTTGGAGAAGGAAGGCGGTTGATGATATGAGTAGCAGTAGTTAAAGCTTCGGGCCAAAATCTAGGTGGAACGAAAGATTCTAATAATAAACACTTGACCATGTCTAGAAGATGACGATTTTTCCGTTCTGCAACACCATTTTGTTAGGGAGTGTATGGACAAGTCCGTTAGGATAAAATCCCTTTGTCTTGTAAAAATGCCTGAAATTGGGCAGACACATATTCCCCCCCTGAGTCTGTACGAAGAACCTTAATACATGTTGAAAATTGATTTTGAACATAATTCAAGAATTTTTTAAACGCATCAAAGATTTCAGATTTGGCATGTAGAAAATAAACCCATGTAAAACAGCTATAATCATTAATGAAAGTCACAAAATACTTATACTGTGAATGAGAAACAATAGGTGAAACACCCCAAACATCACTATGAACTAAATCAAAACAGTTGGTAGCAGAAGAAACGTGTAATGGAAAAGGCAAAGTTTTACTCTTTCTTAGCTTACAAGTGGTGCAAAGAGAAACATCTAACGATAAAAACCTCATTTTATTAATATGACCAGAATTTAACAAAGATAACAAAACTGATGAATTGTGATGGCCTAATCTATTGTGCCACAACTGCACATTATTCGTAGAGACAACTGATAAAGCAATCACCTCCCCCGTCTCCTGATCTTGCACCACACAACCAGAGGAGGAAAGCTTAAGCTTATAGGTGGAAGTCCCATATAGGTATATTAAGACATGACAAGCCTATTACTTAGGCGATGTGGGATGTGGGACTTCCTAACACTCCCCCTCACATGCAGGCTCAACAGATTTCATGGACGAGCCTGTCACGTGGGCTACACAAGAACGACAGCCACGTGAACCATGCAAGAACAACGGGATCGGAACCCGCTCTGATACTATGTAATAAATCATATACCAACCCAAAAGCTTAAGCTTATAGGTGAAAGGCTCATACAGGTATATTAAGACATGACAGACCTATTACTTAGGCGATGTGGGATGTGGGACTTCCCAACATGGATAAGAAGATATTATATAGCTTTTTTTTTTTTTTTTTTTTTGAGAAAGATATTATATTGCTTTTGGGTTTTTTTTTTATATAGTTATATGGAGACAGGAAGTTTCTTTTTATGCCTTTTTTTTATAGTTATGGAAGTATATTGATTTTCTATGCTGGAAATAATTCATATTGTGTGTAGGGATTTCCATCTTACAAGGATTTTAATCACTTTACATAAGGTTTTTATGCATTTGGATCCTGTAGAAGTTTTATTCATTCTGTTTTTGCACTTGAGTTCCAAAATTTTATTTTCTAGGCTTGTACAGTGACGATTGATGTTGGCTCAACATGCAAGCTTTACTTCAATGTTCTTGTTATAAGCTATTACTATGTACAACAATGCACAGGCTCACATCCATGCTAATCTGCCATGGAATATTTTTGGGCATTCTTTGCAGAATCCAGTATGGGGCTGAACAGATGGATGTTCTCTGTTTTGATAACTTCCAGTGGATTAGGTACCCAAAAGATGAATTGTACAACACCCACTCAACACATTTTCAGGCCGTCTTATAGGCATCGTTTGATGCATTCTGTTGGGCTATAGGCATGTAATCACATACCATCTCCAGAATTTAACCATTGTGCAGACTTTAACCATTCAAAAATAAAAAAAGAAAGGAGAGAGATCAATACAATAAAATAGCTTACAATATAGGGAATTGAGAACAATCTAAATCCCATAGCAGAAATTCAGTCGCCCACAATTAACATTTCATACGAGAGAAATGACCTTGTGCAAGGCCGGTTCTAAATTTTTCAGGGCCCAGGGCAAGAGTAAAAGTTAGGCCTTTTTAGCCATCATATATGATAATATCATTGGTGGGCCCCACTGATTTGAAAAATTGGCAATGGGTTGATGAGATGCCCAAGTATAACTATTTGAGAAAAAAAAGAAGAAAGAGAACTCAGACAAGAATTTAAGCATCATATATGGGGAATAAAAAATCATTGGTGGGCCCCACTAACAAATGAGAAGAACGGGTGAAGGGCTGAAGGCTTGATGATCTGTTTGTAAAAAAAAAAACCCCCAAATCATCCCAACGCTAGACCAGATTCTCCCAGAATTTCAGCCATCAAATATAAAATATCATTGGTGGGCCCCACTGATGGATGCTCAAATCAGTGATGCAATAAGCACTCTCAGATGATTTGATGATGGGTCTATTGATGCCCAAGACGATGGAATCCATTGGATGAGCCCTGCCCCACCAAATGATTGAAAAGAAAATAAAAGGATTAAATCAGTGATGTCAGTAGGAGCATTTTCTTCAATATTGCTCATTCCGTTCATCCTACCACATGTATAAATCAACAGATCCCAAGAAGATATCCCAAATCTAAAAACAAAAGACAGCAGAAATTTTAATATATAGTATAAAATGACTGCTAGAGTCTAATGTTAATCAAGCATAGAATAACACCTACATCAAACAAGGAATACAAAATTCTTAATCAATCATATCATCAGAAGGATCAGGGGGACATCCTAAAAACTTATCTTAGTAATCGAGAAAAGATAGAAGCTAACACATGAATACAATAATAGGGAAAGAAAATAATCTCTCATACCACATCACAGTTTTCAATGATAAGCTCACCATTTGACTCTTTGTAGAATGCCAACTTGCCTGTTGGAAAAACCCTATCTATCAAGTTCACAGATTGTGCTAGAAGAAAGAGGGAAGGAGCTCCTTACAAGAAAGAGACCAGATCCATATTGTGCAAACTTACATATACCTTGTAGTAAATGGTGAAGTATGTTGTGAGCTATTCATATAGCAAAATTTATCCAAGAATTAATACTGCAAGATTTCTAACATATAGCAAAACCATAAGAATATCAAGCTGTTTTCACAAGAAGATGTTAACTAAAAATTTTAAAAGTTCTACATGTGTTTTTATGTATATTCATAGTTTTCAGTTTTTGGTTTTCTCTGTTTGAAAATCATTTTATTTACTATGAGTTACTGCCATCCAGGAAAAAGAGATCAATCTTGACCAACTGACAAGTAGTGGTCAAAATTAAATTGCAGCGTCTGGCACCTTTCTTCCCTTTCTCTGATAAAAGGATTTTGGGACCTCTGGAAAATGGGCCCTGGGCAAGGGCACTTACAGCCCCTGCTCAGGGCCAGGCCTGACCTTGTGTAACACCCACTACTAATCATTTAAAGGGGCCTCCATAAGTAGACAGTCTAGACCATTAAGGCCCAAAGGCTATTGACTCCCCTGATTATACAATCACGCAACATGACCATTCATGCTGAAAAAATGGAAGACGATGGCTGAAAATTTCATGAATTGATACATACATGAAGCTAGATCAGAAAAGTTCATCAGAAGATCTTATTACATTGACAATTTCTAATAACTATGGCATACTTCATTGGTTTGATTTAACAAAGCCAAAATCCAACTAGCCCACATATTACATTCTATTTGAACGTCAGCACAATTTGTTAACAACATTCAAAAACCACATTCCATCTCTTTTCTCACATATTTGTCACCAGCTGACTACTGTATCTATTAATAGCCACGTAGCCAGTAAAACCATGTCCACCAGTATTTCATTCAAGCCCTTCAAAAGAGCAGTTGTAAAAGATCATTAGGACAATCAAATTAAATATAAAAAATTTATAATAATATTGAATTCTTGAACAATTGAGAAAATATTACATCCACACAGCCGGTAGTGGATGTAGGCATTGAGGCCGAACCACTATAAATCTTTGTGTAGTGGTGTTTGCTTGTGGTGATTGTTTTATTAGCTTCCGCATCTTGTTTGATAAATCACCATTTGTGACTAGTTTATTTTAAGAAGTTAAAATTGGTCTAAATTGGTCACATATTGTAGCTCACCCTATTCACCCCCCCCCCCCCTCTAGGGTTAGGATCCCAGGACTTTCACACTTCATTGTCAATGAACAAAAAAAAAGAGTGACGGTTTAATTGTTCACAGCAGAGCAGTCTTGATGATTTATCTTCTAAAAAGCTTCTTGTATTTTGTACTAGGCACGATCATCAGTGCCGTAAGAAGGAAAAATATGAAATATATCTAAGTCAACTATCTGTTTGTACGTGGAAATGTTGTTATTGGTTATAAGTTCTCAATCAATTGAATGGCAATCAGCAAGAAGTAACTGAATCTTTATCCACTAACTTGAAGGGTGTCTAAAAAATATCTCTCCTTGCGTTCTATATATTGGCTCGTACTGCAAAAAGCTATTTGTTCTTTCTCTATTTATCATATCAAGATTACTAGATCATTCTAGAGATTTGTATTAGGTACATGTCTATTCTTTTAGTCAGTATAATATGATTTTTCTTTTCTTTTTTTTTTCCCATTATATTTCCAATTGGTCTGTGTTATAAGAGTTTTTGTAACATGATTCTCTTATGCCGGTTGGCTTCTAATAAAATTGTGTTACTATTATTTATAAAAAAAAAAAGAGTTTTTGTAACAGGATCATGTATATATATAGGGAAACTGAACATGCTTTAAAGCCCTGAAAAGTTGGTCTTGAAAAGTGTAATCATATAATGCGAAATGCAGAAGGAAGCAATAAAAAGATAAAACTTTCTTTGCTTGATCAACGGCCGACGAGCCTTCACCTTCCAAATTGAGTGCACAGTTCACAGTTGATCCTATGGTCTAGTCTATTTGGACGGGTACCAAAGCCCGAGATTGGTGACTATCAGGGTCTAACTAGATGGATCATTAGGTGGGCCCCACTAGGCATTTCCCAACGTGAGCAGATGAGTGCATGAGGCTAGGAGAGGAATATATATGGAGGAATGTTCATGTGCATCCATCCCTCACCATAGGGTGAGGGACACTTATGTGGTTTTCCCTCTTCGCACATGAACATTCCTCTTTTGCATATGAACATACATGGTTTTCCTTTTCTGCACATGAATATTTCCAATTATGTAAGTGTCCTTCACCCTATGACATATGTGCTTATTAATTTAAATATGCTATTACATTCTGCAAAACATGGTGAAAGTGATTTAATTCTAAAGGAGCATCAGTTAAGTAGGTTGTCAACTTGAACTTCTGCATGTGAATTACATCACACTCATATACATACCTTTCAAGTTTAAATAACACATGCACACACCTTCCAGAAGTAAATACTAATTACACAGTATACTGTTATGAGGACCGCCCATATAGACTGAGTATCAAGAAAATTTGAGAAGTTACATCGATATGAACAAGGACATCATATTTATGATAGAGTTTGGGTACATATTTGATAACTACAAATATGGGAAAATGTCATGCTATGCTGCTATGCCTAATTTAAGATGACCCATCTATCTACAGGATTACAATGATGGTACAAGTATAATGTTACAATTGTCCGAGGGACTATAGGAAGAAAGTGTTGTCTCTACATGAGTTGTCTTCTGTATCTTTACATAAACAAGTGGATGTGCACACCAACCAAACCCAAACATTCATATAATAAAGAGTTGTAACATTATGTTTTTTAATCTTATATTGGCAGATTGCTGATGGAACCTAAACTAAAAAGTGGAACTACGCTTGTTGTTGACCGATATTCTTATTCTGGAGTGGCTTTCTTTGCTGCAAAAGGACTTGATATTGAATAATGTAAGGTAAGTAATTTTAACTCAGACCTTGGTGTCCTTCTTCTTTTTTCCTAGATAGGGAACTTGACTTGAACCATCTAGCTTCTGTTTGCAATAGTGTGCACTTTCCAATTGTGCTATCTGCTCTTATGAACTTTGGTATCAAAATATTTTTGGCATAAAAAAATTCTTTTACTTTCTTGTAGGCCCCAGATATTGGGTTGCTCGCTCCAGATCTAGTAGTCTACCTTGACATACCACGAGAGGTATGCCATAGTTGGCAGGTTTCATTGTCATATTCTTTAAAAAATGGATTGAAAACACCACTTATCCTAAATTACCAAAATATTAAACATAAATGTTGTTAAGAAAAGTTCTTCCGATATGCATAATTTCCAAATGTTGTACATCGTGCTCTATGGTGCATTTGCGTTTATAGAATAATATCAGTCGCTCTTGGAAAAATGAAATAGCAACTTTGTCAAATGCTTTTTTCTCTTTGGACACTTTGTACAATAAGCGCCAATGTTACACAGATGCTGATTTCGAATGTCTTGGTGTGTGTTGATGTAACTTGGATTCCGGTTGGTTTGAATTTTTCCATAGTGTAGACGATTATCTATTCTGTTATGTGTTTGGGAGGCACGGATATCGAAAACTGCATTAGATGCTCTGTCTTTTCTATCCCAAATGAATATTGGAAAATCAGCACTGATAATTGTTGTGTCCAGAAAATAGTATCCCACATTGTGTTTCCTCTTTTTTGCCACCAAATCATGGCGGAATCAATAACCATCCATCCTAGCAAGATAGTCTATCACTGGCAATCTAAGTTACATCCAAATGCACATTTGAAAACCTCATGAAATGAATCCAAGATTTTGGTGCTATAATTAGAGATTTGACTCTCTTCATTTTATTGTAAAGCTTATATTTCAATTATTCATCTACACTCTGAAGCATGTTTTAGAATTGGTATGATTTCAGAAAGCAGCAGAAAGAGGAGATTATGGACACGAGCGATATGAGCATCTTGAGTTCCAATTGAAAGTTGCCCAATATTATCAAGTCCTATACGTGATGAGAGTTGGAAGGTAATCCTCTCCCTCTTCAGTTCTACATTGTTGCATACAAGCATCTTTGTCAATCATTTTTTGAGGCTTATCCTATATATTTGTGGCGAGCCTTGTGAGTTCTATTTTCCTGCCCATCCTTTAGCATTTCTTAACATCTCTTCTTACCAGTTCATTCCTATTTCCCACTCTTTATCAATCTCCCTCTTCTCCTAGTTTGGGACGTGTTACTTTAAATGTCACGACCCGGGCCCGAAATTACGATAACCCCGAGCCGTGAGCCCATACTTACTCCCGTAAACTCCAAATTAACCAAAGTTAAAACGGAATCCACAAGAGATAACATCGTCAATAAACCTATCAAATACACAATATTGCGGAAACATATATATATATATATATTTGACAATATCAAATTTCAATTTACATGTATACAAAAAGAATAAAGTCCTTATACATGTATCATTTCCATCATTTTTCTTGTCAATCGGTATGTACCCAAAACACCATGTGGTGACAATTAATTACATCTCAAAATAGCTAAACAAAATAACTTTTCATAACATTTCTCAAAATGTTAAAGTTTCTTTTCGCGCTCGAATACCATATCAAATGGTATTCCGTCTATTCCATTCGTTCAGTCCTCCTAGAGGAACCGGCCGGTCTCCTTCCCTAGCGTCGGGGGTGCAATTGCATTGGTAGGGGCAAACGGGCCTATAATGTCATCAATAACACTAATGAACACGACGGTTCAACAATATATAAAAAGATCTTGTAATAGCACATGTTAACACATATATTGAATTCATTAAATCCATTTGGTAATAAATACCATTCTAGACAAATCTTAATAATTCCTACAATGACAATAGGTAAACTTAAGAGTTGATCAATAGACATATACAAGGTAATCACTACCATAGCTTTCATTCGTTCATTTCATTTCATTTCATTTCATTTCATTTACCATCTTCCCTCAAAGAAAGGATTCATCTTCCAAATGGAAGGCATCAATCAATACCCATAGATATGATCGGAATATGTGGGACTTACTAGTGTCCGGGCCAGGGACAACTAACATCACTACGGAGTTCCGGAATGCCCCCAAATCCATCTACTGCAGTAGGATTAATCATTTCATTGTTACCTTTAGTAACTATTCATTCGTTAATTCATTCATTGCATTATCCAGTTCAGCTCAGTAATGAGTTTATGTAACTAATAAGCAGTGTTGGACTCGAAGTCAAATCAAATCTATTAATTCTATTCAAGTTCATAATCAAATTTCTAAACCAAACAAATGGGTGAAATGCTTGTTATTCAATGTACGTGTTATTCTTGATGAACATCACTTTGATAGTAGTTTGTACATTCAAATAACCTTAACTAACACCTATGCAAGTTTAGATAACACATTTGAAGAATTAATGCTTAATTCGTTACCATTCTTTTCTTTTATTTTTCCCTAAACTTGACAAATCTTAGATTATGGTATAATTAGTTCTAACACTAATTTATAGACCACTAAGACTCATAGAAAAAGTATTTGGTTCCAAAAAGGACCAATTTCAACCTGAAGGTCCGATCGATCGGCCTGAAATCATGTCCCAGTTACGGACTATCCGATCGATTGGCCCGAAAAACCTCTCAGTTAAATGACAGTCCGATCGATCGGACTTGGGATGAGTTGCAGGTCCGATAACCTGATTTTTCTCCCATTTCCTTTCTTCATTCATTTCATTCACAACCTACATTAAACATTGAAACCTCCTCTTCCCTCCTCATACACCATTCATCAACAACAATGCTTCTAATCATTCATTACTCATCTTAATCAATCATAAATAATTCCATAATCTCATGGAAATGTACAAAGATCCATGAAAACTCTATGCATTTCTACAATGATTAACACTAATCACAAGAAATGTTTATACTTGCCTCTCTTGAAGTTTAGTTAACTCAAAGCCCTTTGTTTAGCTTGCTTTTGAGATGAAAACCCCCAAATGAAACCCTAATTCTATGAAAACATGAAATACACAAATCTATAAGCCATTTGTGCTAGAAATCATGCATAAGCACTCATTATGACTTGCAAACTCACTAAAAGTTCCAAGTACTTGTAGCTTAATGAGAGAAATCTTGAGATTTTTCTCAAGCTCTTCACTTCAATAATGGGGAGGATAGCTTGGAGAAGATGGTGAAGATGAAAATACACTCCTCACAAACTACTTGGATCACTTCTAGCTTCTCTCTTGAGGAAGGAGATTGGAAGAGAAAAGGAGAGAATGAGTCTAGGGTTTTGCTTGAAGTGAAAATGAATGAATGATTCATTTCATTCTAATATAGGGTTCCTTCACACAAAACCCCCCTCTTAATAAGTCAAATTACATTTAGGGTCAAAAGAAGTCTCATTTGGTCCATTTGAGGTCAAATGGAGTTGCGTCTATTATGAAAGTTAACGTACTACTTGAGATACACGCATTGGTATCAAGGATTTCCGTATTTAACGAAATACGTGAAAACCCGTATTTACGAGAAAGTCCTTAACCTACATTGTTTGAGTCTAAACTCACTTTAACCAATTCAGTTTCATCTTAGTCCATTCCATTATGCTTAATGCATCATTTGAGACTAATTTCTCCCTCTTCGGTCATTAGCCTTCGTTAATCCAATTATTCTTCTTAATTAGCATTAATCCCAATTAATTAGCCTTAATCGTGATTAGTTTGGGTCGGGGTGTAACATTAAATCTCCATGCAGGCCTATTCCCTACTTCCTAGAAAAATATCGTATACTTAAACTATCTTAAATGACATTATGTGGTTTTGTTCTTTTACTTTATTTGTCCATAGACTCTCCCTTTATACACACACACACACACGAGATTGGTCTCCATGGATTTTCTCTAGTCTGTTCATTCTTAATTCTTTACTTTCTTGTTGCTCCGCTGATGTAGTCTTGTATGCTTCAAACAGAGACTGATCATCAAGGCACTGCTGTTATAGCAGTCTTAAGTACTGATGAAAACTCAAAAGAAAACAGTAAGGAAGAAACGGAAATAAAAACCACATGAAAGCAATCTCACAAGGAAGAAGATGAGTTTGGAACACCAATTCAAGATCTCTCAACTCCAAACAACCAAGAGGACTGATTTTCTTCAGAAGATCAAAACAACGAAAATTTTACGCTGTCGGCTACTGTTCATTATTAGTATGAGCATAATGGATTTTAGACCCTAGATTACATCCATACCATAGATTTATTATGAGTTAACAAAGAAACAAATTGAGCCATCGGAATGCCCAGGAAATAAGGAGCTGAAGGAAAAAAAGAAACTATGCACAGTCCTTGCACATTTAACTTACTCTGTGTGTGTTAGGTCAGCCCCCCCATATAGCCTGAATATAGGTCCAAACGAGTGGGCTGTAAAGCCTCTAAAGGGCCTGTGCATGCTGTAGAGGGGCTCATAGTGGTCAGCTGGGCCTGTGGCCAGTCTGGCTGCAGCTAGGTGGCCTGTACAGCCCATCCAAATGGACTTTTGTGCTGTGCAGTCGACATAAACTTGTTATATAGTTAATTTGGGCCCACAGTTGAGTCTATTTTGATAGGGCCAAACTAAAGTGCTTGGCACATCTTGTGGTGGCCTTAGGGTCTAGAAGTGGACCTGCTATGGGCCACATCCCATTAAATGAGCTGACAGTTCTTGGTAAGGGACTGTTCTGTAAGTCCAGTCTAAAAGTTGTGTTTATGGACTGTTTTGGGCTCTTTCAGGAGGATCATTGAGCAGCTTAGAGTTTAGACTCCTCCATGGCCTGGACACATGGCCTGGACACCTGTAGTTATTGTGCACCCTTTGTTCTCATTCAAATCCCACCATAAAAGCCAATGCTTGGACTGCTACATGCTCTTCAAAATCTTCCTGGTCTTCATGAATGGATGCAGGCTCATCCACAATCATCCACACAATTTTGTAGATGCTTACCAGCCAAATTCACTTTCTTGTTCGTTCCCCCAACATTCAGCTCTGTATAGTAGCATAGCTCTAAATGTCATCTACTTACTAAAATGTCACTTAAACCATTGTAGCAGCCACGTAATACAAGAGTAGCTTGTCCATTTCCTCTCTTTACCCACCTTGCATTGATCCTATTTGCAATATCCTCTCAAGTACGCCATGTTGTTTTATAGTTGCTCCAATTATAAAGGAATCTAGCACCCTGAAGTCACTAGTGAAGTACTTTAATTTTCTTGAAAGGTGAAAATAAGATTTTTGGTGGTTTTTAGTTCTATACTTCTTTTTTTTTTAGAATAGTAACAGTATCAGTACAAGAGCTATATGCTGACAAACTTACAAACGAGGCCTGAAGGCAAGGATCGCGCATGGAAGCCACAAAACAAAAGAACCCACCCAAAAGAAAACTAAAAACAAGCAAAACTTAGGAAGAAGCCACCTCCCTCCTATTGAACAAAATGAAACCCATAGGAATATCTCAAAATTGAGGAAGAATTGAAGCCCAAGATGCCACTAAACACTTGATCTTATCAATTAATGCCTTTAAAGAGGACATTTTTCACCTGTGTGTTAATAAATCTCTGAGAAGGGAAATTTATACTAAAAGGTTTCAATCTGGACTTTGTATCCACGAAAGGCATCTAAGAGTTTACATGGTACAGTGGTTGAGGGAGTTAAGGTCTATAGAAGTCAGACATTCACCTCATGGGCTTCGCACGTCTGTCGAACTAAACACTATAGGTTTTGTGATCTGGGCAATTGAAAATGCCGGAGGCTGAATCTCTTACCAAAACTAATGTCTTTGTGTGAGCTAGTTGCTGCTAAGTAGGAGTTTATATGCTTTGGAATTGAATGTTTATATTTAGAAAATAATTCTCAAAGAGGGAAGTGATAGAATTTGTCAAGGAAGTGGGAAGTTCATGTCTTGCTTCCTAGGCATATTTCCTTTAAATAGATGGATGAATAATAGTCAACTGTTCTCTTTGCTGTGCATACTCTACAGTCTACACGTTTGGCTCCGAATCCTTATATCCTCCAATGGTGGAGACTTTCAGTAAGGTAGATGCTCCTTTAGCAACCCTTTTATGCTGAATCGGAAGGAAATTTGCTGCAAAAGAAACTGTCTGTTGACTTTCAGATCTTCCCTGAATCCCATATTTTAAGACTCTCATTAAGGTTCATTCCATTTCGAGTTTGCATGCTCATAACAGTTCACTTATGATCCAGGGTCGCTATATGATATTTTGAGCATAGCACAGTTTGCATAGAAAGCAGGGCTTATAGAAGGTATTTGCAGAAACATCATTATTGCTTTGTTTTTAATATTTCACCCCATATTTTCTATTTGTGGAACAGATTAACACCATTTTCACTAATAGCTAAAGGAAGTTAAATAAGAATATTATGAAGTGACTACTAGACGTTTATGTACTCTTTTGATCCTTTCCGGATTTTATGCACTCCAAATACAAGACTTGCATGTGTTTCCCATACCATCGATTGTAATATATATATATATATATATATATATATATATATATATATATGGGTAATATTCAGGTGGAAACTGTTCTCACATATTATGTGAGAACTTTTTTGTGGGGCTCACATTTGGGGAGGGGACTGAGATGATGGAAAGATCTATGTGAGACCACCCCAAGTATTAAGTTTAACGCCCATGCCCCTAATCCCTTCATCCGTGACCCACAAGTTTAAGGGCTTCATATTCAAAAAAATATTCAACCATCGATCCAACCATTCAGTCCATTCGGATGTGTGCTAATCCTTGAGATTAATGACTATCAGGGAGTTTCCTATTGTTTGCTAGGTTTGGATTGGTTTCTAGTTGAAAAGTTCTCATGAGAAACTAGTTCTCACTTGAATATTTCCATATATATATATATATATATATATATATGATGAACCTTGATTGGTGCTACTGTTGCGCCATGGCTCACTTGCCTGGGAGCTACGTTGCTTGCCTTGGTCTATCTGAGGGTGGAAGTTGATTTCCAACTATGCAATTCAAGTCAAGCCTGTCACAAGATCAAACCAGCATTTCTCTTACACATTTTTCCTACTATTACTGTTAATGTATTTTGCCCTTTAAATTTCTTTTTTGTTCTTTTTGAAAACATATTTTTCCCTTTAAATTGCAGAATGTTGATGCTTGCCTCGCCATGGAGGAAGTAGAGAAACAATTGAGAGAACTTGCTTTGGAGTCAGTAACAGCATGCCAAAAGGGGAAACCCTTGTCCCTACTTTGGACAAGGAACGTAGTTCTCTTCTGTGAAAGAAGCCTCGGTGAAAGATGGGTTGCTTTCATGCATATATGGTGGCCATAGCCACAAATGGATTTGGGAACTATACAAGAAACAGTTGCATGACATTCCACGATTTTTCAACATTTCCTATGATTTTTTTGAGGAAGCATGAAAAGAATGTAGGGCCAAAAAGTGCAAACATATGTAGTTAAAAGTTTCCATTATGTTGTAAGATTTGTTGGGAGGTTAGATTTGTATGAGACTTGAGCCGTTTATTGCATGGGATGGGATCCAGAATCAAGTGTCCATCGGGCTTAGGGCCAAAGGCTCCTGAGCTTGGTGGGAGATATCCTGGATTATCAAAAAAAAAAAAAAAAGTGGGGTGGGAGGTGCTAGTCTCTCATTTTTTATACTATAACTCAAATCAGGAGATTTTGAGGACATCTTTTAATGGTGTCTCCATCAGAAGACAATTTGAATCTGTGAATAATGACCCCAGTGTGTACCCAAAGCTAAACAGTTTAGTCCGTAAATTTAGAGGGAATCCTTTTGGGCTCTTATCCATTATATAGTGGGGAAAATGTAAGTACAATAGCCCGTGTTAAGCACCAGCATGTCGATGCATTGCCAATTAAACATCTATACATTATAAAACTAATAATTAATGATCAATGCAAATTTGCATTGAAAGTTTTTAGCGGACTTCGATTGAGGAATTGGGGAATCTGAGAAGAGAGAGAAAATTACAACAAATAGGTTTGGAATGAATTGTATAAAATCTTTTCTCTTCAATGATCAAAAGAAAGCATCATTCCTTTGAAGAATAATTAACTCTACGCAGCAAGTTAAAATTTCAGAAGTTGATGCATCAAATGGTTAGATCTCACCCAAAAGCAAGTTCCCGATTTCAGAAGCAATGGATTCCCCATTCTACATCTTTGTGGAAGACATGCCTGAAGTTGAAAGTATTGATTCCAGCCTTAAGTCATGCCAAGAGGTTGAAGACCAAGAAGCACATCGAGGATTTGTACGCTTGATATTTGATCCTAGAGGATTTCTATAAAACTCGAGGTCGAGTTTTATCAAAGAAGAGGAGAAATTGATGTAGGACAAGCCCATGGGTCGACCCTCCAACGGGCCCAACCCAATTATCCTGTCCAAGCCTTTGGGTCCAGCCCATTTATTTTATGTTTTTAGGCCTTTAATTATTTTTTAGGTTGCGTATTAGGATGTTTTAATCCTGGCCATCAATGTGTTTGGATGGTCCATATTAGTCTTAGGGTTATTTATTTTCCTATATAATGATGTAAAGCCTCTTTGGCTATGTAATGAATGATTGATGATTAATGAAAATGAGTTTTTTTCGAGTTCTCCTCCAAGAAAATCCTAACGCCTCCTGGATTGGAGTTTGGTGAGAGCCCAATTTCTGAGTCTCTTGGAGCCCTACCTTGCTCATCTGACGTAACGCCTTCGGATTGGAGTTTGATGAGAGCCCAATCAAATATATCCTCTTCTCATTCTCTATTTCTTTTCCTACGAGCTATCTCCTTGCACTAACCCTAAGGGCCTTTTCGTTAACTGGAATTTATGATTGGAATTTGGGAGGTTGGGGATGTTTTGGACATGATGTGACATTTTGTCCCCTGGCATTTGAAATGCTGTGTTTTTTTCATTAGAATTTCAAATTCCGACCACTGAAAAGGACCTTTTGGAATTCTTGGAATTTCACTCTCTATACCATTTGTTGGAATTTCAAATTCTTCATCTAAAAGAGGAATTTGGAATTCCACCTAAGAGGACAACTTTTAGAGAATTTGGAATTCTCCCAGACATGAATTCTTGGAATTCTGATAAAGAAATGGGCCCTAAATCTCTATTTAAGATCCTAATCATCAGATCTGCAACCTTGTCGCTGAATCTTAACCCCAAGTTTTTTCCATTAGTCCATCTCACCCAACCCCTGCCCAGATAATCACAAGAAGTACAAGAAATACGAGTTTTACACAATTGGGCCTTCCCTAAGCATTTTCGGAGTTCTATCTTTCATTGAGATCCTATTAATTCATCCCTTTCTTTTCTATCTTCATCGCCCTCCCGCATCTCTAACTCCGCTGTCATCACCAGGATTGTAATTGATGTTTAGAAAAGCTCTAATCCATAGTATATACTTAGTGTATAGAAGTCATTCAATTGTTACGCAGGTGCGTATGGCTTACCAATGAACCATGTGATTGATCAGTCAATATGGGTCTTGATCTTATTTGAAATTTGTTCAATAAAAAGGATTCAAAACTGGTCAATGAACACTTAATTGGGCCTCTCCAACAGTCCCAAACAGGCCCACATATGCTCAGCAAGCCCATATATATGGAAGCCATCAAGTGGGGCCACTGATAAAAACCACTTCAAAAGAATCCAGGGACTTCATTATTCCAGATGTGTGCAAATTCTCTTGATTCCCCAATGTGATTGGTTTGACAACCTTTACTTTGTTGAAATCTTTGTTAAGAAAATTTTTAAAAATAGGATTGTGATTGATTGAGATATCTTATACTCCACAAAGATAGCAAGTGAGAAGGTAAGTGGTCTTACAGGAACTCCAAGTTATCAATAGAGCTCTGTTGTTATCTTTCATATTTTGGGAAATAGCAGGAGGACTATAATTTAGGGATTTCATTGTTTAGAGATGAGATGGAAGGCTAAGATTAAATCTAGGATTTTTTTTTAATTATGGTCTCTCCTTTTGGAGTCTATTTTTTTTAATGGAACGTTGCAAGGATTTTTTTTTTTAAATAGTAATTGAATTGAAGTTGCATTGTCACAACTTTGTGTGTGTGTGTGTGTGTGTGTGTGGGTGTGTTTCTTCTTCACTTGTTTTGAGTTATCTCCCATTGGATTGATGACGAAATTTAATAGTTTATTTTGGGATCAAGGTAATCACAAGATACTGTTTCTCCTTGATTTATGTTTGATTAATTGTTTGATTGAAGATCGGGGTTCATTGGGTCCATAATCAATCGGATTAGCTTCCCTTGACCTTTATCAAATTGGTTTGAGCTATCCGGTCAGTTTGATTTTTTAGGTCTAGCGGTTCTAGAATCGTTAATGATTGATGAACCAGCGGATCCATTTGCAGCTCCTATGAAAATATTACTCGAATGGTGAGATGTGGCCCTTCCATGGCAGTACCCAGCTGGTTCAGGGTTTGTATCTTCTTTATGGATAGTGGCTAGTTCAAGGTTTGTATCTTCTTTATGGATAGCAGGGTTTGTATCTCTTTTGCAACCCTAGAGAACCAAGTTTAAGAGGAAACCCTCTTTTCTTCTACTCTCCCCATCTTGCATACCTTAGCTATGAGTCTCCAAATGGAATTCCAAGACCATCATCTTCTTCCTCTCATCCTAAGCTTCCTATTGATGTCTTTTTCTTGAAAGTTATAGTTGGGCAGGCTCTTCATTGTCTTCATTCCTTCTTATTTGGGCATCTCTAGGTAAGAGCTTCAACCCATCTTTTCCTTAGAGTCTTTTTAGTTCCTAAAGATCTTGTTTTTCATACATGCAAACCCTTTTGTGAAAATGGGTTCTTTGTTTTCAAATGTGGTTGAGTTTTGAATGGATTTTCATGGGGTTTTTGTAGTGCTTGGCTTAGCTCTTGAGTGGGAGTGCTTGAAGAGTGTTTGTGTGGCATTTGGGCAAAAAGACAAGTAATCTCTATAGGTTCAATGTTGCACGTGTGTTTTTGGATTACATTGTTAATCTTGAAATTTTGTATATAAATTTATTTATAAGCTCCGTTATTGTGTTTTCCTTGGATTCTTCTTATGTGTTTTCCATTCTAGCATATGTAATTATGTTAAGTGCTTTTCTAAACTTCTAGATCTCTATTTGATTTTTAAGCTTTTGTTTTCTTTGAAAAGTTGGATTTCCTTTGATAGAGAACGGAAGTTGTGGATTGAATGGTTGTAAATGTGAAAATGAACCCTTGGTGAGCATGGAGGCTCAAGGGATTGTTTGTGGTTCAAGGATGAGAAGAGGGGAATAAGTTTTTTAGAAATTATGCATGAGAAGGGCAGTTTCTGCACTCTGCGAGCACAGGTTGAAGCCTGTTCACTCGAGCAACCCTTGGGTCTGCTTGAGCGACCAAGCCACTGTCTGGTTCGAGCGCAGGCAGAGAGTTGTCCGCTCGAGCGACTCTTGTGATCCGCTTGAGTGAACTGTCTCACCTAAGCGAAGTGTCAATTCCGCTCGAGCGAACTTTCCACTGCCTAGCCTGGAGTGTGAGGCCCCACTCCTTGTGGGCCCTCAATTTGAATTTGAATACTATTTAATATTATTTATTAGCTAATTATACTAATTATGGGTTAGTAAGGGTAGTTATATTTTCCTAAGTTTCCTAAGTTGAGCTAGTAGGGAGTCTTTTGAAATTTTTAGGGTTATTAGTGAGTAGAGGCCCTTGCTAGGAATTAGTGTGTTCTATAGGAGGGTATCCGCAAAAATTCTCTTCTAGAACCTTCCCACCTAAAGACCTATTTGCCCCAACCCTAACCCTAATCCCATGCAAACCTAAAGGGCATTTCAGTCCTTAGCCAATCCCCAAATCTATAAATATAGCCTATTTCCCCAAAAAACTAGCAACTATTCATCTCTTTCTCATTTCTCCCCTAGAGCTGAGTGCTGGGCTGTTGTTGTGCTGGAGGAGACCCTAGGGCTGGGACTTCTTCTTCTTAGCTTGGATTAGTTTTCTCCCTCTTCTCTCTCTCTCTACAACCTCTCATCTCACTAAGGCAAGTACAATATACTGATTTAGCATAGAATATATGTGATTTTATTTCCTTGATTCTGCATTTTCAATTCAGTAAATGTTTATATGCTAGAAGTACCTGTGAGCTTAGAGTAGATGGATTTTGGCATTGATAGATGAGTTTTTACCCATTTGGAAGATCAATGGCCCTTTGATGTGTTGGATGGAGGTACATTGGAGTGTTTTTGTGTTTTCTATTGATTTGGTGAGGTTTGGGTGAGTTTGGAGATGGTTTGATGGAAAAATGGGTTGAAGAAGAAGAAACCATGAATCTGGGTTTCCTGCAAATCTGCGTGTACCCGGTCGACCGGCCTGCAGGCAGGTCGACCGGGCACACTAAATTCTAGGAAAAAACAAGTCCCAGTTAAATTTCCTGCAGAACTGAGATTTTCAGTGTACTCGATCGACCGAGCACACAGTGTTCTGTAGAAAATGACTTGGAGTTGGATTTTTCCTGAAACCCAGACATCCTGTGTGCCAGGCCGACCGAGCCCTTCTCCAGGTCGACCGAGCACACAGGAATTGCAGTGAAAAATGTCTGAGAGTTGGGATATCAATTTCCAGGATTTCCAGTATGCCAGGTCGACCGCCCAGGCCAGGAGGTCGACCGAGCACACGTGAAACCTCTTGGAATAGACCATGTCTCCCAGGTACAGATCCAAGTTTTCTCAGTGCACTCGGTCGACCGACCTGCAACCAGGTCAACCGAGCACACTGCACACTAGGTCGACCTGGGGGTCAACCCCCAGTGTTCCCGGTCGACTGAGCCTGTGCCAGGTCGACCGAGCACACTGGGAACTGTGATTTTTCATTGTTCAACATTCAGAAGTTGTGATTATTTGTGGGGCCCATTGACCATCCAAATGACATCTATTGATGTGCCAAGCCCGAGTCAATGGTGTGGCTCAACCTTGACTCATGGGGACCACCAAGTAGGGTTTTGGTTGTTTAATCTAAGATGATTCGATCCATAAACGTTGTTAATGATGCCCATAACCTCAGGAGCACCAAACACAGTATCCCTTGACATCTGAGACATCATTTAGGGATCAAATTACCTGAGATGGACCTGGACTTGAATGTGGTCCATTACCTAGGATTGGACTGTTGTTATTTTCCCTGTTGATTCTCTTAATGAAGTTCACACTTCACATTTCTTAATTACTGTCACTCTTATATCCTTAGTGTAGCTTTTAACTGTTAATTAAATGGAAATGGATGACCTGAACGTAGGATATCTTAGAGGTGACCCGATAGTATGATTTGAAGAACACTGACCCGTGTCTGTGGCTAGGCGGGTCCTTTTTGGGCCTAAGTATGGAAATGTGTACCCTTAGAATTGGAGAGGTGGATTTTATTAGTCTTATAACTCATTTGGATGAGAGTGGACTGTTTATCAGTAGAAATGGATATGTTGCCTCGTTTGGACCGTCTAGACCAGGCCATGCGTTTGATGGGCCTTGGTATGGATCCGACGAGTGGGCTTGGACTTGGATTATAACCCATGGACTGATTTGTTATATGAACCTCTTAGAGACTTGGTTAGGACCTTGTTCACGCAAGGCAAAGCTTAGACAGACACAAACCTTTAGAGTTTCCTCGAGTCGGCATAGACATTCACTCGGTTGATTTAAGCTCAGCCCGTGGACTGATCATCCCTGGTAAGAGCTATTATGAGTATTGAGGAGCTATCATGATGAGCTATGGTTTAGACGGACGGTGTGATGCCGGGTCCGGTCTTTGAGTGATGAGTGTATGAGATTATTGAGTGATTTGCGGGGTTAGTAATCCCCAGCACTGG
Organism: Cinnamomum chago; assembly: GCA_038049695.1. Taxonomy (NCBI): domain Eukaryota; kingdom Viridiplantae; phylum Streptophyta; class Magnoliopsida; order Laurales; family Lauraceae; genus Cinnamomum; species Cinnamomum chago. The sequence continues at coordinate 38,482,799 of CP142453.1, read as the reverse complement.
TGAGATTCCCCGCCGCAACTGTGTTCGGTATGGGAGGGCCGCGGCATAATATCCCGCGGTATCCAGCTCGTGTGAATGTTCCACATTATTTTAGGTTAGATGTTATATTTATCCTGATTCTATTTGTTTATCTTACTCAACTGCATAGATCATGTATCTTGATATTCTTTAGATTATATACTTGTCTCAACTCTTTTGATATATATATCATATGTTACTTGTATACTGTAACTTGCCAGATCTTTAGATCTGACCCATCTTTGGTGCTTAGGCCTTGACCCCGAGTTAGCGGAGGACGCGCTTGCGCTTGTAGAGGCGCCTGTCGTTGGAGATTACGTTTGGGGCCCGGCAGACCCGGAAGTCGAGCCGGAGGTTGGAGAGCCGTTACCAGGGCTTTCAGCGTTATTTTGTTTGGGCTTTTAGCGAATTTTGTAGTGAGCCGGGTAGTTATCAAAAATGAAATTAACTTTTGATGCCTTAGCAACTGATACTTTTAAAACTAGACTACAGTTCAACTCACATTTGATATATATATTGATACCTATTGCTTCCGCTTTACTTTTTGTGCTTCCGCAATTTAACCATTGATAGTATGTTGTTCAAAAGTTTTAAATTGGACCTCACTGCGGACCTACGTGAAAGTCCTTGAGGATCCTAACCCTAGAGGGGGGGTGAATAGGGTGAGCTACAAGTATGACCAATTTCGACCAATTTTAATTTCTTAAACTAAACTAGTCACATGTGATGATTAAACAAACAAGATGCGGAAGCTAATACAAAATCAATCACCACATAGCATGCACCTCAACACCAATATTTATAGTGGTTCGGCCTCAATGCCTACGTCCACTACCGGCTTGTGAAACCAATCACCCCACCGGATTTCCACTAAGTATGCTTTTTCAAAGGCTAAGCAATAACCCTAACAATGTTGTTTTTCTAAGGCTCAACAACAACCTTTACAAGATGCTTTTCAAGGCTAAGCAATAACCTATCAATGTGCTTTTAGAGGCTAAGCAATAACCTTTTCAACCAAAGGTTGGTTATCTCACTAAATTAGTGTCTAACATACACTTGATGGAGATTCAATTAAGCTCATTACATTGCCTCTTAAATAGGCGGATATGGAAGTGAAAAACTAATACACACTCACACTATGAATGCAAAGATGAAAGTATATGAAGTGTGTGTGTGTGGTCCTCAATCATTTTGAAAATGAAAGCTCATAAATGTATGCCTAAGGCTTTTGAAAGTTTTAGCTCAAAAACATTTATGATTGAGGAAGTAATGCAATCACATGTTAAAAGTAACAACTTGTTAATGATATCAAAGTTACACAAGTTGTATGAAATGGATTAGCTCTAAACATGTGATGCATAGGGATGTCAATCAAATCATCAATGTAGCTCAAAACATAAAAATAGATTTGATTGAAAAGAGGGGACAAATCATATGTAATTATAAAGACAACTTGAAAAAGATTTACCAATCAAAGTAAGGCAAGTTGTGAAACATTAAAACAATAATACACATATGATTTGTAATGATGTTGAATCCAAAACATAAGATACATTTGAAAGAGATTTTCTTATGATGGAAAACAACAACCAAAGATTCAACAAAGTATATGAATCATGTTACATATTTCATTAACATGATCTACTTAGATTTACCAAAGATAAAGTACTACTTTGATGAATCAATGGTGATGTATCCAAAACAATAGATCTATTCAAAATATAACACATGCTAAGGATACAACAAATCATAGATTAACATGTTACAAGATTTACCAATGATAAAACAAAACATGAAAACATATGATTTGTAAAGAAGTTGAATCCAAAACATAAGTTAGTTTTGAAAGAGATGTTCTTATGATGGAAAACAACAATCAAAGATTCAACCAAGTATATGGATCATGTTACATATGATTTACCAAAGTTCTTTCATTAACATGATCTACTTAGATTTACCAAAGTTAAGTACTACTTGGATTGAATCATGTGATGTTGTATCCAAAACAATAAATCAACTCAAAACATAAAATATGTTAAGGACACAACACAAACATAGTTTAACATGCTAGAAATGATTTACCAAAAATAAAACAAAGCATGAAAACATATGATTAAGGAAGGAAGAGCCTACTTGGTGGTTTAACTTCATTAATCCAAGCTTTAGCTTTCCTAATCATCCCCTTCATCCCTTGGTTCTCTTCCCTTTTGAAATGCCTCAAATCCTCTCAAGGAGGGGTTAAAAATTCCCAACTTTTGGCAAGGGAAAGAACTCATATTTATAGCAAAAAGTGCCCAACGGCTAGTCCTCGGTCGACCGACAAAGAGGTCTCGGTCGACCGGGAAGGCACAACGGTCAGATTTCTGACCGTTGGAGGTTTCAGTTCAAAACTGCAGAAATTACCTCCAGTTGTCTCGGTCGACCGAGACCTGCCTCTCGGTCGACCGGCAACACTGCCGGGACAGCCTCCCTTTTTGCAAAAAATGCAACTTTTGCATATATGAAGGTTTTGCTTGGGGGACCTTTTTGCCTACTAAATCAAGCTTGGAAAACATGTTTTAAAGATTCTAATGGTTTTTAAAACATGACATAAAAAGCCTAAAAAGATTCAAAACTTTTAAAACAAAGGCTTGCTTGATTTCTTGAAAACTCTTTTCTAAAACAAATGCATCCAAGATTTAAAAACAATTCATGCATAAATCAAAACTTTTACAACTCTTAAAAGTAATGTATGAATAAATCAAGATTTCAAGTTTATCTAAAACAATGCATGTGTGTAAATCAAATGATGCTAGAATGAAATGCATCCATCAAATTGCAATCTAGAAAATTCCTAACACTACGATCTTGGAAGTTCTCGGATTTTTCGGGAAGTAGCGCGCCAACTTCGGGTATTCCGACGACTTTCTCGGTACCCAGAATTGGGGTGTTACATGGAGTGAGATAGAGAGCTGTCCGTTGGAGCGATCTTTGTGGTCTGCTCGAGCGAACTGTCTCGCTCGAGCGAAGTGTCAATCTCACTCGAGCGAACCTGCCAGATTCAGGCAGGAGTTTGTTTCCATTTGTGTATTTTCTTGAGGATTGAAAACTAAACTATGTTAAGGGTTTTGGCTTGACATTGTGTAAATGAAACTTCGAAATGTAACCCAACTTCGGGGACACCAATTCATGTTTACTCCGACATTTGGGGTTCCAATTATACAAAGGCCAATTAATAGCCTTAACACATGCTTGATGGATTTCGTGTTGAACTTCAGTTTTGGTACGATAAGTATCATCGTATACTCGTTTTGAATTTCAAGAAGCTCGTTTGAAGATTTATTCCAAATATTAAAAAGGGGATCACTTCTTAAGTTCGTGTGCATATAATTATGCTTTTTGCTAGTCGTGCCTAGTTTTGTTTTGACAAGTGATTTTACCCCTTTTTATCTTGACGTGTTTGGATCGTATTTTCGTGTGTTTTATGCATTCATGAATTCAAGTGAACACCACTGAGTTTGGACTGCCCCTTCAGTCTGAACCACTGTCTGGGGGTCCTTAAATATGTGGATTGTCTGCAGATTGGTCGTGTATTTTATTACACATCGTGCATGACCGGTTCCGCGGCCAGAATCCCTGTATATATGGGAATCGTGTCTTGTTTATATTATGTATATCGTGCTTGTCGTGCGTGCTTACTCTTGTCATCATGTTGATGGAGAAAGGATGGGCTCAATGTGGATTGTAATTATTCATGATATTACAAGTATTCATGTTAATTTTTTTTGGTATCTTAGCTTGTTGAATGTTAATTTTATTTATATTTTGGAAATGTACTTCAGTCAAGTAATTGTTTATTATGATTTTCTTAAACTTTTATCGTTTCATGCTCATACCTAAATTGATTACCTGCCAAACCGTCGTGTTGGGTTCTTGTATGTTGGTGCCCAGGTGCAGGTGACGTTACCTTTGAGGAGGAACGTCCGGAGAAGGCTCTTGAACTGCCCCCAGTCAGAGAGTGGCAACCCGACGAGGTCAACTAGACGTCGGGCGAGATCTTGAGTTGCGCTTCTTTTTGTCATGGGTTATTTTGAGAATTGTATTGGCCTTTGTTGGCCTCTTATGGGATGTAACATAAACTTAACCTACTTTTGTGTTAGCCTTATAAATTGAATTTAATGAGAATGCTATGTTATGATTCCTACTTGTGATACCTTGTCTTGATATTGTTATTCTTGTTTTTGGAAATTTTATTTATGCTTATCTTAATGTGATTTGCTACATGCTTCCGCAAACTTAATCGTGTGAGCTAGATTCCACGTGTCTCGGAATCCTCACCGCGGGAACCTGTGGGAAACACGTTGCGGGCCTGGGCCTCGGTCTGGGGTTGCGACAGGACTAGTATCAGAGCGGAACTTGTTTCAGGCACTTAAAAGAAACTAGAAAATCTTATGAACATGGCGAGGATCCATGAGTTTGATAAATTCATTTGGTATAGGATCATAGAAACCCTCAAACCATGTTTATTGTGTACTAACACCTTGTTTTACAACATCATGCCTCCAAGAAAAGTTTCAAACAATAATGCTTCAGGCAGTAATCAGAATGAGTCAGACACAACTAATACACCAACAGCTACACAGTTCCAAGAACTTATGCAAGCTATGTTAGAACAACAACAGTAGGCAAATGAGACCCAAGCAAGATTTCAAGAATAGATGGCTAAGAAAGATGAGAAAATGACTCAAGTCCAGAGACAATTATTGGATGTTCTTCAGAATAGGCCTCAAGCTCCACAAGCTCAACCTTTGGGTCCACAGATTGTTATTCACAATCGGGATCATGAATCAGGCTTTGCTGGGTAAATGTTTTTGGAGACTTGGGGACGATTCAGAAGGTCTTTGGAAAAAAAAATCCTGGTAGTAAAATACAAAGTGAGAAGAATTGGCTGAGAAATCTCTCCTCCTCCGCGAAGATGCTCAAAATTCTGGAAAGGGATTTACAATTCAAACGCTTCTTTTACCCAATCCATCCGCTACCGTGTTGGCAATGGAGAGAAAATTTCCTTCTGGCACGATGTTTGGGCTGGCAAATCCACTTTAGTGCTTCAATTCCCTGATCTCTACAGATGTACCAGAAATAGAAATGTGAAGATTATAGATTATCTCAACACAAGCACTAACAATCATTTGTGGTGGCCTATTTTCAGAAGGATTCTTTCCGAGGCAGAAGAATCTAATCTCTTCAATCTCCTCGAGGTGCTCAATGGCATAGATAGCTCTAGAGAAGGGCAAGATAACAAGATATGGATCCTTTCTCGTGATGGCTCTTTTTCAGTATCTTCCTTCTTCTCCGCCTTATCGACCACTTCAGTGGCTTCTCGAAGTTGGCTAGCTTTATGGAAGATTAAGGCCCCTCCCAGAGTTATCGTTTTTACTTGGCTTGCCCTCCGAAATAAAATTCTAACAATTGATAATCTTCGCAGGAGACATATCACCCTTGTCAATGCCTGTCCCCTCTGCTTAGCGGATGAGGAATCGGTTGATCATCTTTTGCTCCATTGCAAGCATTCGAAAGCCCTTTGGTCTGCAATCTTGTATGAGTTCAATTGTAGCTAGGTCATGCCGCAATCCTTACAAGACCTGTTTCATCAATGGGCTACCCTTATTAAAACCTCCAAAAGGAAGATCATGAGGCGGGTATCTTTTTTGGCTTGCATCTGGACAATTTGGAAAGAGAGAAATAGAAGATGTTTCGAAGGGATTACTTCCTCCAAAGAAGACTTAATCCTTAGATTGAAACTCTGCATTGCCTCGTGGGTCTCTTATCTTCCAGATTTTTTGGGCTTTTCTACTAATGCAATCATGTTCAATTGGAGGGAAGTCATCTCATCTTAATTTGATTCTCTTTCCCTCTCCAAGTTTTTGTTTCCACTCCTTTTGGGAGGTGGCTGTTTTTTTGGGGTTTTACCAGGCCTCTTCTCAATATAATTCTTTTATAATGTAAAGCTCTTTTGTAATTTCCTTTTTCTATCAATACAAGTTACCATTTCAAAAAAAATATGCTATTTGAGAGGTTCATGAAGAGAGCATCGAAGGAATTCTTAGGTCACGAAGACCCGTTAGTTGCAGATGATTGGTTGGCAAACACCGAGAAAATCTTTGATGTCTTCACATGCACAGGGAGACAGAAGGTCAACCTCAAAGCTTCATTATTCTATGGACTTGCAGATCAGTGGTGGCAAACGGTCAAGGACCCGTATATGACAATGGCTAATGAAAATGCATGTGCAGTATTCAAGACAGTTTCAAGATAGGTACATTCCCTCCCACGTCAAGAGACAAAAAGCTATCGAATTCCAGCAGCTCAAGAAAAGCAGCATGACCATTCTAGGCCATAGTTCGAAAGATTGGCTAGATATACTACCGAGTTAATTGACACTGAGCAGAAGAAGATAACAAAGTTCTTGGAAGGATTGAACCCGATTATCATGAGAGATGTCATAGGAGTAGTTCCACTAACTACATATGATGAGGCTGTCAAACGGGCATATAAGTTTGAAGACATTAACAACCTGATCATTCAGGACAAGAAACAACACTACCAGCAGCAGAATCAGAAGCAGCACCATAACGATAAACCAAAGCAGGAACATAGTCAAGTGAGGCAAGGTTATGGCCACTGTGGCAAGAACCATGAAACTCATGAATGTCGTAAGGCCACAGGTGCCTGTTTCAAATGTGGGGCCATGAACCATGCAATCAAGGATTGCCCACAACTTCAGACTCAAGGTGATAAAAACGAACAACAGAGACAAGCAGCTCCTCAAAATCAAGCACCAGTTCAAAATCAAGTTAGACCACCTCAGCAGCAGCAGCATTAGCAGGCCAGACAGCAAGCACAGAATCAGAATGCTCGTCCTCCACAACAGAACATACATGCCTAAGGAAGGCAAAATAAAGCACCGAATAGGCTACAAATGCATGGTTGCTTATATTACCTCAACCGTGAGGATGCCGCAGCAGCAGCATTAGCAGGCCAGACAGCAAGCACAGAATTAGAATGCTCGTCCTCCACAACAGAACAGACATGCCCACGGAAGGCAAAATCAAGCACCGAATAGGCTACAAATGCATGGATGCTTATATTACCTCAACCGTGAGGATGCTGAAGCAGCAGGAGACGTGGTGGAAGGTAAACTTCTAGTTTGTGGAGTAGAAGCTCAGATTTTATTTGATCCTGGATCCACACATTCTTTTTTATCTCCAACTTTTGCTAAGATAATTGATACACCACATAGCGAATTGGATTATATTCTGATTGTCACCACACTAGTAGGAAAACAAGTTGTGTTTAGAACCTATTACCCTAACTGTACAGTTTTGTTAGGAGATGTTAATTTACCAGCTAACCTCATAATTTTGGACATGCATGATTTTGATATCATCTTAGGCATGGATTGGTTAGAAGCAGATCATGCCACCATGGATTGTTTTAGTAAAACCATAACATTCAGATTGCAAGAAGCATAAGCAGAATTGATATTTCAAGGAAGCAAGAGAAAAACTCAGGCATAATTTATTTCAGTGTTGAAGGCAAGCAGATTAGTACAGAGCGGGTGTAAGGCATTTATTGCGTTTATCACGGAGGATAAACAGTCCCAAGGGGTGGAGGATATCCCCATTGTGTGTGAATTTCCGGATGTTTTTCTAGAAGAAATCCCTGGATTACCACCAATAAGAGATGTTGAGTTCACAACTAAGCTTTTTCCATGGACAACTCCGATCTCTATTGCACCATATATGATGGCTCCGACAGAAATGGGTGAATTAAAACTTCAGTTGCAGGAATTGTTGAGCAAAGGCTTCATTAGGCCAAGTGTTTCACCTTGGGGAGCACCCGTGTTATTTGTGAAAAGAAAGATGGAAACCTAAGAATGTGCATTGACTAGAAAATTGAACCATATGACCATGAAGAACAAGTATCCATTGCCAAGGATAGACAAATTATTTGATCAAATGCAAGGAGCAGCCTATTTTTCCAAGATAGATCTGAGATCAGGGTACCATCAGTTGAGAGTTAGAGACTCAGATGTTCAGAAAACGGCCTTTAGAATAAAATATGGGCATTATGAGTTCTTAGTGATTGTTTCTTAGTGATTCAAATTAGGAAAACATTAAGGTTTTTCGTCCAGTACCATCTATCGTTTCATGCTCATACCTAAATTGATTACCTGCCAAACCGTCGCGTTTGATACTTGTATGTTGGTGCCCAGGTGCAGGTGACGTTGCCTTTGAGGAGAAACGTCTGGGGGAGGCTCTTGATGTTGGAAGTAGGTTTGCCTCGTGGATAGGTTTTCAAAAACTTTTTGACCCACTTGACTCAGGGATCAACTATCCAGAAGGCTATAACCCAATCCAGGATGCAATCCCTCATTCTCATTAATCATGTACAGCAATATAACCTATCTAGAAGATAGCAATCAGCAACTACTTGCAACAAAATAATCTACAACAAGTAGAGAAGTAGATTATACATTTGGAGCCCGGTAGTGCTCTAATGGAGGAGAAGATAATTAACTTGATCAAGAACTCTTCTTGAAGCAATTAGAGATCTCCAAAACCATGTTGTCTTCCACGCTATGACCCTCTATCAGATCTCTTTTCTCAAGAAGATGGGTGAAATCTCCAAGAGAAAACCCTAAAGGAAACTAGAAGAGAACTAAAAGAGGGAGAAAAAGAGTAGTGTGCAACTCTTGCATAATATGGGCTGGGCATGAATCACAATAATGGAATATTGCATGGACGTCCAAGGGTGTTTATTCCCTTATTTATAGCCCTCATGACTCCTCTTTTAAGTCTCTTACTAATTTTTATTAGAAGTCACACTTCCACACAAATTAGTAGCTTACTATTACCACTATTAGACGTCTCACTTCAAATAGAAATAGTAACTTTCTAATTCCTTCTTTTTAGGGCTCAAGTAAGATTAGTAACTTTTCTAATATCTTGGGCTAGCGTGAGGACCACTAGAAATTCCTTATAAAGCTAGCTCCAACTGGGACACGCGACCCCACATCTCATGTGCAATCCGGGCCCACAGTTAATTGCAAATAACATCACTATATAAATGCAATTGCACTCCAGTCTTAGGAATAAATTACAATGAAGACCCTAAACTTCCCAATTACCACAAGTAGGCCCATCTATCATTATCCAGGGATCAATTGGAATAAATCTGTCCCATCCAATCTTAGATTCACATCTTATTATCCTTGAGCCCCAATTAATCACAATGATCATCAATACCATCCAATTAACTCTTAATCGAGATGGGTGCGCACTTACTAATGATAATCCATTAATTGGTACAAGGGGATAATGTAGATAGATTTCATCTTGATCATTGTATGTTCCCACAGTCCTACTACCACGTACCCAAGACATCGAGGTGTTGACCTACAGTTGGTCTCACTCATTGGTGACTCAAAGCAAATGAATAGATAGAAACTTGAGTTCATCAATGTCTCAGGATTGAGAGCCTATTGCTAGGGAATTATGAGAGCAGTCCTTAAATCGAGATAGTATTTCATAAGGGGCTTCTCATGGTCCTTCAATACATCCAATGTACCACCACTATGATCCAGAATCTTACATTCTGATGATCGAGATAAATCACACTATCTCATAATGATCAAAGTGCTGCAACCTTATCAGATGAGATGCCCAGTCTCATCACTGACTGTGAAGATATTTTTAAGTATAAGATTTGTGACACATGTCTCCCGTATGTGGATCTCATCCATATACATATATCACATCTAATATACTAATGGAACCCGGTTCATCTCATGAACCATTATGTCATATGTATTGGTCATGTGCATTAAGTAATAAACATCATTCATCTCATGAAAGGAAACCATGATTTTATTGATAAATAAAGAAATTAATCAATTTATTACATCAACTGATGGATTGAGTCCACACTATCTAACAATCTCCCATTTCGGCTCAATGCCAGGTAGGGTTGCATCTCATGCCCATCCCGTCTACATGTTGTTCAAAGACTTTGGTAGTCAGAGGCTTAGTGAAGGGATCCGCCAGATTGTCCACAGAGGCTATCTTGGTAATAACAATATTACCTCTCTGCATAATCTCTCTGACTAAATGATATTTCCTCTGTACATGCTTTTGGCTTTTATGGCTTCTGAGCTCCTTGGACTGAACGACCGCCCCGCTGCTATCATAGTAAACTGTGAGCGGCTGTAGTGCCAAAGGTACCACCCCAAGTTCCATAAGGAATCTCTTGAGCCATACTGCTTCCTTAGCTGCTTCACAAGCTGCTACATATTCAGCCTCCGAGGTTGAATCAGCGGTACATTCATGTTTTATACTCCTCCAGCTGATAGCTCCGCCACCAAGCATAAATACATAACCAGAGGTAGATCTTTTGGAATCCTTATCTGACATGAAGTCAGAATCTGTGTATCCAACTGGAATCAGCTCATCACTGCTATAAATTAACATGTAATCTCTAGTCCTTCTCAAGTATTTGAGAATACACTTTACAGCAGTCCAATGTTCAGGTCCTGGGTTAGACTGATATCTGCTGACTAGGCCCACTGCATGACAGATATCTGGTCTAGTACATAGCATAGCATACATGAGGCTACCAACAGCCGAAGCGTACGGTATTAACCTCATCTGCTCCTTTTCCTCAGGTGTCTTAGGACACTGATCCTTGGAAAGGTGCACTCCATGCCTGAAAGGTGTAATAACCTTCTTGGAGTCTTGCATAGCAAACCGTACCAGTACCTTATCTATGTATGCAGCTTGGGATAAACCAATCATCCTATTTTTCCGGTCTCGATTGATTTTGTTCCCTAGGATGTAGCTAGCTTCTCCCAAGTCCTTCATATCAAAAGTCTTGGCCAACCAAAATTTTACCGTTGATAACATTCCCACGTCTTTCCCAAGGAGTAGGATGTCATTGACATATAAAATCAGAAAGACTATCCTATCACCTTCACTTTTCGTGTACACACATGACTCATCCGGATTTTGACAAAAACCAAATGACTTGATTGCCTGGTCAAAACAGATGTTTCAGTTTTGGGATGCCTGCTTCAGTCCATAAATAGACTTCTGCAGCTTGCAAACCTTTTGCTCTTGGTTTTTAGCTACAAAACCATCTGGCTGCACCATATAGATGTCTTCCTCAAGATGGCCATTGAGAAACGCCGTCTTGACATCCATTTGCCAAATCTCATAATCGAGATGAGTCGCAATGGATAAGAGTATCCTGATGGACTTGAGCATGGCTACCGGCGATAAGGTTTCCTCATAATCGATACCCTCTTTCTGAGTATACTCTTTCGCAACAAGCTTGGCCTTAAAGTTCTCCACTCTACCATCTGGTCCTCTCTTTCTCTTGTAGACCTTGTAGACCCACTTGCACCCAATAGGTTTAATATTGGCAGGCAAGTCCACAAGTGTCCAGACTTGATTGGAGTACATAGACTCCATCTCAGCTTTCATAGCATCTTCCCAACGTCCCGAATCTATGTCATTAATTGTTTCATCATAGTTACAGGGATCTTGTTCCGGTTCTTCCGGGATTGCCTCGTAAGACTCTCCCAAGAATGAGAACCTGTCAGGGGCTCTGACAATCCTCCCACTACGACGAGGCACTGGTGTAACTACTGGGTCCGATAAGGGCGGTTCTTCCTCAAGTTCTGTCATACTTGGATTTGGAATTGTTTGCTCTTGAATTTCTTCCAAGATCACATTTTTTAAAGATTTTCGGTCCATCATATAATCTTCCTCCAGAAAAACCGCATTAGTGCTCACCAGCACTCTCTGCTCTCTGGGATTATAGAATAACCAACCTTTAGTTCCTTTAGGATATCCTACAAACGTGCACACTTCCGACTTCGTTTCCAACTTATTCGTCTTAACCTTTAGCACGTGTGCCGGACAACCCCAAATGTGTAAATGTTGTAGACTAGGCTTTCACCCGAACCACAACTCCCGAGGAGTCTTAGGTACAGACTTAGATGGTATAAGGTTTAGTATGTATATTGCAGTATCCAAGGCGTATCCCCAAAAGGATATAGGTAATCCTGAGAAACTTAGCATAGACCTAATCATATCTAGAAGAGTCCGGTTCCTTCTTTCCGCTACTCCATTCTGTTGAGGCATACTAGGAGCAGATAATTGGGATAGAATCCCATTTTCTGATAAATGTCCCATAAAATCATCAGAGAGATATTCCCCTCCTCGATCTGATCGAAGAGTCTTGATACTCTTACCTAATTGCTTTTTCGCTTCCGCTCGAAACTCTTTGAACTTTTCAAAAGCCTCGGACTTGCGGTGCATAAGGTATATGTATCCATATCTTGAGTAATCATCTGTGTAAGTGATGAAATACTCATATCCTCCTCTAGCCCTGACATTAATGGGTCCACACACATCAGTATGCACTAATTCCAATAAATCTTTGGCTCTATTGCCCTTAGATGAAAATGGTCTTTCAGTCATTTTGCCTTCCAGGCAAGATTCGCAAACAGGCATTGGTTCTACCACCAATGAAGGCAAGATACCATCTTTCACTAGACTGTCAATCCTGTTTAGGTTTATATGACCTAGCCTCAAGTGCCAAAGTTTTGTTAGATTAGATGAAGGTGACTTCCTCTTCAATGATGGTCTATTAATTGTTTCAGTATCATGTATCTCATACATTGTGGGAGTTAATAAATAAAGCTTATTGGTTACCTTGCCAGAACATATAAAAGTATCATTCCTCTTTATGACAACTTCAGTACCAAAAGTAATGGAATAATTATTATTCACCAAACTAGAAACTGAAATTAAATTCCGCCGTAAAGACGGTACATATAATGTATCTGACAAAACCAATTTATTGTTTAAAAAACATAAAGTAATAACTCCCACTGAAATAGCCTCTGCCTTAGTGTCAGATCCTAGGTTGACAATGATTTCTCTGTCACTAAGCTTCCTGGTTTCCCTGAACCCCTGCAACGAATTACATTTGTGATTAGTTGCCTCGGAGTCCACACACCAAGATTCTGAAGTACCAGTTGCAAAACTAACTTTAGAAATAAGTGACTCAATCATACCTAAGGTCTTCTTCTTTGACAGATCATCTGGACAATTCTTTTTCCAATGTCCTGTCTTACCATAATGGAAACACTTTCCTTTTGACCCTGAACCCTTAGCCTTGGCCATGCCACCATTAGGACCATTCTCCACCTTAGGACCATTCGGAACTGATTTTTTTTTGCCTTTCCGCCCTTTGCCTTTCGGCTTAGACTTCGCATCTGACTTTTCTGTCATTAGGGCAGTTGGCTTCTTCTTCATAATCCCTTCAGTCACCACCAGCTGGCTAGACAACTCTGCCAGAGTCAGATTCATCTTATTCATATTATAATTAACCTTGAAATTGTTGAATGACTCTGGTAGTGAGTCAAGGATTATGTCGATCTGCAATTCTGCATCAATCGCAGCTCCCAGTACATCTAACTCATTTATTGAGTCCATCATTTTTAACATGTGTTCCTGTACTGATGTACCTTCAGCCATCTTGGTGCTAATGAGCACCCTCATAGCTGCCTGCCTAGCAGGTCTGCCATGTTCCGCAAAGATCTCCTTTAAGTTCGATATAATATCGTACGCAGTCTTATAGGATTGATGTCGGTGTTGCAAAACACTGGACATGGATGCCAGATGTAGCATCTGGCCATCTCATCGTCTTTGGCTCATTTGGTGTAAAGTTTATTTTCTTCTTCTGGTGCATCCGGACCAAGCTCATCAAGCGGGGTTTTGGTAATGACATATTTATATCCTGAAGCAGTCAGGACAATATCCAGGTTCCATTTCCAGTCTACATAGTTGGATCCCACCAATTTATTCTGATTGAGGATGGTCGTAAGTGGATTGAAAGTATTTGAATTCATGCTTGAAATACTGTAGCACATAACCATACATTCAATTAATGAATTTAAATGACATTAGGGTTTAGTATTCTACCAAATTTATGTGGAAATCCTCATAACCACTAAATTTAGAATACATCGGAATCCCAATCCCCGGGGTATGCCTCCTTGGGGAGTGCGAATACCACTTACATTGATGCGGATCAAAGTTGGTCAAAATTAGGATTAAGACTAACTATCCATAATCCCCTTCATTCATTATTATCTAGGTATCTCATACCAAATGATGAATGACTCCCGATTAACTTTGGTTTCTAAAATAGATGAGGCAAATCCTTGGGGATACTACATCATCATTTTAGTTAAGTATGACCCACCAACTAGCATTGCATGACAACCGTTACGAGCAGCTCCTCCTTGGGGAGTGGGCCCCCGCCCAGTCTCACCAACACTATACATAGGAGATCCATATTTAGTAACCAGACAAGTAAAAGCCCTCCATGGGGAACGGCCATTCTCAAGATGGTTGAGACTAATAGTTTCCTTACAATGGACCTATGGTGGAAAACCATGGAGATTTCTAAATATAAATGCCCCGTTCCCACTTAATATTTTTAGAATTAAGGATTTCCTTTTGGGTATATGGGCCCACATATATACATATCAAATTACCTCATGATATGACCTAAGGTTCCAAGTCAAGTTATTTTATCGAAAGTCTAGTTTCTTAAATTAGTGTTACCAATGGATTCATCTCATGGGACCACCAACCCTAATTAGAACTCTTTCCAAAAATTACTTTGATTTGACCAATTTTGGTAATTGCTATGTTTGGATCAGATTTGGATACTATCTAAATCAAGCATTCATCCATAAATAGAAAGTGTTAAAATTAGAAACTAGTCCTCTCCTCCACATGGCCCAAGCGAAATAGACTTCTTGGACTTCTAGACTTTCCAAAACTTTGGGATTCCTCAAACTCTTTGGGCATCACCAAAAGGCTTTTGGTAATTTTCAAACTCTTTGATTAGGAGTCCATGCTTTACTTTCCTTTCTTGTCTCGGACATCGCCAGAATTTACAAATTTAGAAAAATTACATAAATTCCTATGCCTCAATTATGAGACTTACATGGTAATCTAATATGGAAATAAAAGGGCTATAGGGAAATTCACCATGCCTTGCCCTTTCACGGGAAACCAAGGAGACCATGATGCCCTTTACACTTAGCCTCAAATAAACCAATAACCATAAAAAGAAAGTAAAGACTTGTGGGCCATATGGAGAGGACATTATTACCTGCAAGTTAGTATCTCATACAACAAAGCATCTCACAAAACTAGGTTATCAAACCACAATGGAAAAACAAGATGTCAAAGGTAGCCACCCTTTTAATACATGCACTTCGCAGAGGGGGTCTGGGGGTGTCCCCCGGCGGGGGTCGAGTTGTGTTCCCGATCGACCGCCCAGAAGGCTCGGTCGATCGACCCTACAGGCACCCTGTCAACCGAGCGCGGGGCCAGGTCGACCCGCCTGACAAAGGCAGAAAATTGGGTTTTTTTCAATTCAAGTCCAAACACCTCCAAAACACTTTTGAAGGCTCTTAATGGCATCCTACCATCCTTCCATCATAATTAAACCCTTTTGTGACTATCCAAACATGGATTTACTACATAAAGTAAACAAACCCAAGCATAACTGATCCTTACATAGCCCTAGGTCTATCCTCTTCGTATCTCATGCAAAGATTAGATCTAGATCGCTGATCTAACATGATTAGAGATGAGGTATGACTCTGATACCAATTGTTGGAAGTAGGTGGGCCCCGTGGATAGGTTTTCAAAAACTTTTTGACCCACTTGACTCAGGGATCAACTATCCAGAATGCTATAACCCAATCCAGGATGCAATCCCTCATTCTCATCAATCATGTACAGCAATATAACCTATCTAGAAGATAGCAATCAGCAACTCCTTGCAACAAAATAATCTACAACAAGTAGAGAAGTAAATTATACCTTTGGAGCCTGGTACTGCTCTAATGGAGGAGAAGATAATTAACTTGATCAAAAACTCTTCTTGAAGCAATTAGAGATCTCCAAAACCTTGTTGTCTTCCACGCTATGACCCTCTATCAGATCTCTTTTCTCAAGAAGACGGCTGAGATTTCTAAGAGAAAACCCTAAAGGAAACTAGAAGAGAACTAAAAGAGGGAAAGAGAGAGAGTGTACTGTGCAACTCTTGCACAATATGGGCTGGGCGTGAATCACAATAATGGAATATTGCATGGACGTCCAAGGGTGTTTATTCCCTTATTTATAGCCCTCAAGACTCCTCTTTTAAGTCTTTTACTAATTTGTATTAGAAATCACACTTCCACACAAATTAGTAGCTTACTATTACCACCATTAGAAGTCCCACTTCAAATAGAAATAGTAACTTTTAAATTCCTTCCTTTTAGAACTCACGTAAGATTAATAACTTTTCTAATATCTTGGGCTAGCGTAGGGACCACTAGGGATTCCTAAGAAAGCTGGCTCCAACTGGGACACGCGACCCCACATCTCATGTGCAATCCGGGCCCACAGTTAACTGTAAATAACACCACTATATAAATGCAATTGCACTCCAGTCTTAGGAATAAATTACAATGAAGACCCTAAACTTCCCAATTACCACAAGTAGGCCCCTCTATCATTATCCAGGGATCAATTGGAATAAATCTGTCTCATCCAATCTTAGATCCACATCTTATTATCCTTGAGCCCCAATTAATCACAATGATCATCAATACCATCCAATTAACTCTTAATCGAGATGGGTGCGCACTTACTAATGATAAATCCATTAATTGGCACAAGGGGAAAATGTAGATAGATTCCATCTTAATCATTGTATGTTCCCACAATCCTACTACCACGTACCCAAGACACCGAGGTGTTGACCTACAGTTGGCCTCACTCATTGGTGACTCAAAGCCAATGAATATACAGAAACTTGACTTCATCAATGTCTCAGGATTGAGAGCCTATTGCTAGGGAATTATGAGAGCATTCCTTAAATCAAGATAGTATTTCATAAGGTGCTTCTCATGATCCTTCAATACATTCAATGTACCGGCACTATGATCCAGAATCTTACATTCTGATGATCGAGACAAATCACACTATCTCATTGAGATCAAAGTACTGCTACCTTATCAAATGAGATGCTCAGTCTCATCACTGGCAGTGAAGATATTCTTAAGTATAAGATTTGTGACACATGTCTCCCGTATATAGATCTCATCCATATACATATATCACATCTAATATACTAATGATACCCGGTTCATCTCATGAACCATTATGTCATAAGTATTGGTCATGTGCATTAAGTAATAAACACCATTCATCTTATGAAAGGAAAGCATGATTTTATTGATAAATAAAGAAATTAATCAATTTATTACATCAACTCGTGGATTGAGTCTACACTATCTAACACTTGAGCTACCCCCAGTCAGAGAGTGGAAACCCGACGATGTCAGCTAGACGTCGGGCAGGATCTTGAATTGCGCTTCTTTTTGTTATGGGTTATTTTGAAATTTGTATTGGCCTTTGTTGGCCTCTTATGGGATGTAACAAAAACTTAACCTACTTTTGTGTTAACCTTATAACTTGAATTTAATGGGAATGCTATGTTATGATTCCTACTTGTGATATATTTTCTTGATATTGTTATTCTTGTATTTGGAAATTTTATGTATGCTTGTCTTGATGTGATTTGCTATACGCTTCCGCAAACTTAAACGTGCGAGCTAGATTCCACGTGTCTCGAAATCCTCACCGCGGGAACCTATGGGAAACACGTCGCAGGCCCGAGCCTCGGTCTGGGGTCGCAACATTCTTCCCATCCCACTTTGGAACCTCACCCCCATTTCCACTTTCCCTACATTTACACCTACTGAATTTTGAGAACAACCATCTCTATTTCAGCTATGGTTTTGTTTCTTCTGCCACTGAGTCGACTAGGGTGAGCTGACTAGCTACGGGTAGTGCTGGTACTAGTCTAGGACCACAATCCTAAAAGAAGATCTACTGCAAAGGGACATGGCCACATGTGACCATCCAGGACGGGCACAGATTGACATGATTGGCATGTACTTGTACAAAATGATATGTGCTAAGTCATATAAACATATATAGGAGTTGCCATTATCTGAATTTAGAACTAGAGGGGGCAAGTACCAATATGATTCCAAAAAATAAAATAACATAAAAAATTCTTGTACTCGTCAATATGGATACATATTAGGACGGTGGTGAACAATACGAGATTGATGATCAATACTACATGAGAGTTATCAGTATGATGATGGAGCCGAAGTTGTTTGATAATTTACGAATCAGATCCGTTGGGTTTTCATAATTATCCAGCAAGCAATGGAGATTAGGGTAATGATGATAAAAAGGGGTTCAAATCATCTTGAAACTCCATGTAATCTTCCAAAATCTGCTCCCCTCATGGTCCCAAGCAAGGACGTAAATATCGGCCGTAGCGGGCGATACCGCCACACAACGGCCAAAATATCGACCGCTATGGGAAATCGCACTCGTGGCGGCCCGTAGCGGCCGATACTCTTGCGTTTTTAGGGTTTTTTAACCCTCTCTTCCCTCTCTTCCCCTCTCTATTTGCTGTTTTTTACTCCTTGTGGTCCCAAGTGTCTCCCAAGTCCATTTTTTCAAGATTTCTTGCCCACCAAATTACCAACATTTAACTATTGAAAGAAATCTAAAGATTCTAAACAAGATTCTTCATCAACTTTTGAGATTATCACTCTCTAACTACTATGAATCACATAATAATAGCATCATTGTCTTGTTTTATTGTAGATCCATACTTCCTTTTGATCTTGCATGCATATCTTTTGTTTTTTTTTTATATATTGTTATTTTTATTTTTGAATTTATGTTATTTAAAAAAAAATTATCACTTATGGAAAACTCATGAAACAACTTGAAAATAGCTTCATATTGTTAGATAAATGTTTCCCATTGATCATTCCAACAATACTTGAATGTTTATTGATTTTTCTCTAGTTTTTTATTTTTGAATTTATTTATTTTTTGAAAAAAAATGTGAATACTCATGGACAACCCATGAAACCACTTGGAAATTTCTTGTAAATGATAAATCTATGTTTCCTATAGATCAATCCATCACATTTTGAATGTTTATTAATGATTTTTCTCTTTTTTTTTATTTTCGGATTTATTTTTTTTAAATAATTTTTAATATTTGAATACCAATCAAATGTCTTGAAAATGGTTCCTAGATTTGTGATATAAGTTTCCTCTAACATGTTTCTTTGTTTTTTTTTTATTTTTAACATACTACTTGTTTATATTTATAGCCAGTCAGGTATTCAGTCTATCTGTCTTTGCCAATTGATAAGTTAAAATGCCTCATGATACTGATCCCGCATGGAACTTTGGTGAGGCAGTTGAGAATAATAGGTTGAAAATCAAATGCAAGTTATGTGGGAAAGTGACCAATGGGGGCATTACAAGATTCAAGCACCACTTGGGCCACATATCTGGCAATGTTGCTGGCTGTACCGAAGTATCAAGGGAAGTCAGAGAACAAATGAAAGCTTTGATTGGCCAAAACAAAGCTAGAAAAGTAGAGATAAAAGAAAAGATGCGGCAAGATGTTGATATTGCCCGTTATGATGTAATGAATACTTTGATGATGAGGAAGATGCATAGATGGGTTGCACGCCGAGAGTCTTTAATGAGTCAACAAGAAGAATATGAACGTCGTGCATTTGTTGGAAGCAAATATTATGATGCAGGGGGCTCATCTACTACTGTGCCAAGCAGGGGTAAGGGCATTTCAGGGTCTATACGTAGGGCATTTAGCACCCGGGAACGGGATGTTGATGTAGAAGTTATCTATACAAGAAGAGCAGTTCCTCCCCCTGTTGATCCTCTAGCACATAGAAAAGAGGGAGATAAACAACCAAAAATATCTAGTGTTGTGAAAGGCGTAATGAAGGTTACAAGAGATAGATTGGCCAAAGCTACAACAAAATGGCTAATTCACAAGAACATACCACCTACAACAGTAGATTCTCCATATTTCCAGACTATTCTTGATGTTGCCGCCAAAGCTGGGCAGAGTATATAGGCGCCCTCCGTATATGATGTGGGCACCAAATATCTTGAAAAAGAATATAATGAAATAAAGGCTTGGGTGTAAAAGTTTAGGCTCATGTGGCAACAGAATGGTGTTACCATCATGTGTGACGGGTGGACCAGCGGCACCCAAACACAATTAATAAATTTTTTGGTGTATTCAGTCGCTGGGACCGTCTTTGTGAAGTCCATTGATGCATCTGAACATAGACGGACAGCCACATATATATACACTCTTATGGATAAAGTTGTAGAGAGTGTGGGAGTGGAGTATATTGTACAGATAGTTAAAGATAATGGCGCCAATTTCAAGGCAGCAGGTTTGAGATTAATGGAGAAGAGGACCCATTCATGCTAGACCCCATGTGCAGCACACTGCATAGATCTCATCTTGGAAGAGATTGGAAGGAAGACAAAAGTGGCTTCATTGATCAAGGCATGTAGAGGAATTACAAGATTTATATATGATCATTCATGGGTGTTAAGCTTGATGAAAAGATACACAAATAACCATGCCTTGCTGCGTCCAGGATTAACTAGGCTTGCAACCCATTTTCTGGCTATGGAAAGCCTTGTAAAGTTTAGAACGGAGCTCATTCAATTGTTTGCATCAGAAGAATGGCTTCATTCGAAATGGGGCAATGCAACTAGTGGTCCGGAGTTTGAAGTCCCAAATGTGTTGAGGGACAATAAATTTTGGAAGAAAGTGAAGAAGATATTAAAGGTTTTTGAGCAGTTAGTTAAAGTGTTGCGGCTTGTAGATGGTGATGACAAGCCGACAATGGGCTTTATAAGTGAAGCAATAGATCGGGCAAAGCAATCCATTATGGAAAATGTTAGATATCACGAGAAATATATAAAGATTATTGATGCCCGTTGGAATGATCAGTTGCACCATCCATTGCATGCTGCAGGTAATTAATGTAAGTCCTGGGATCCTAACCCTAGAGGGGGGGGGGTGAATAGGGTGAGCTACAATTATGACCAATTTAGACCAATTTTAACTTCTTAACATAAACTAGTCACATGTGATGATTAATCAAACAATATGCGGAAGCTAATATAAACAATCACCACAAAAGCAAGCACCACAACACAAAGGTTTCTAGTGGTTCGGCCTCAATGCCTACGTCCACTACCGGCTTGTGATCCAATCACCCCACCAGATTTCCACTAATTATGCTTTTTACTAGGCTAAGCAATAACCTTTACAATGTTGTTTTTCTAGGCTCAACAACAACCTTTACAAGATGCTTTTCAAGGCTAAGCAATAACCTTTACACAATGCTTTTCTTAGGCTAAGCAATAACCTTTACAAATGAAGATTTCTCTAAGAAGGTGTCTTCACAAAAGAACACTCTAAGAGATACAATTTAAGCACAATGATGTTGCCTCTTAAATAGGCTAATATGAAAGTGTAATTCAAATTACAAACATACACTAAAATAAGCTAAAGTGTGTGCACAAGTGTATGAATGCTTTACTTCAATCAATTTCTACAATGAAGCTCTTAAATGAATGCTTGATGCATTTTAAAATCAAAGTTTAGAAAAAGATGATTGAAAAGAAATGCTAATCACATGAAGGATTCAAACAACTTAAAGAAATGTACTAAAACAAGTTGTATGAATATTAAAGTCTAAGAACACATGTGAATTCGACAAGAGAGTTTGCAAACCAATCTAATTTACCAAAGATGATATTGAGTTTGCTAAACAACTCTTAACAAGCTAGAAATCATGCATTTATGAAAATACAAAGATTTAAACATGCATAGATTTCAAATTGAATGGAAATCAAAATAACTAATAAGATGTACCTTTTTAAAACTCAAGCATTTGATTTCCAAAAAGCCCTCTAGCCTTTACAACTTCATCCCCTTTCTTTGGCTCCAAAATGGTCTCAAATGTTCATGAATCAGGCCTCTTGAAAGATGGGAAAATAATGGACTTTAAACCAAAAAACAGTCCAACGGCTAGTCCCCGGTCGACCCCATGACAGGGCCCGGTCGACCGGGTACACACAACGGCTATATTTTTGACCGTTGGTGCTTCAAGAACCCTGTCGGCCTGCAGTGTGGCCCGTCGACCGGGTCCCCTGGGCCGGTCGACCGGCCACACTGCAGGTCGACCCCCTGGGACCAAAAATCCTATATTTTGCAAATTATGAAGGTTTTTCTTGGAAGGGATTTTTGGGCCATTAAATCAAGCTTGGAGACATGTTTTAAATCAAACTAAGATGTTTAAAAACATGAAACACAAAAAGCCTAAAATGATTCGAAACTTTAAATCCAATGGCTAGCTTGATTTGATAAAACTCTTTTCAAATTTAAATACATCCAATATCTAAAACCAAAACATGCATAAATCAAGATTTCTACAAGTCTAAAAACCAATGCATGAATAAAACAAGATTTCAAGATTTTCTAAAATAATGCATGTGTGAAAATTCAAATGATGCTAAAGTGAAAATGCATCCATCAAATTACAATATACAAAATCCCTAACAATCTCCCCCTTTGCAATTTGATGGGAACTTACTCATCATTGAAAATTACACACTAAGTCTTCAGCTCCCCCTAAGCTGGACAAGTCTTGAAATCTTCTTGGATGCTCCTCTTAGCTTGGGCTCTTGGGCTCTTTTCTTCATTCTTCATGATGCTTGGTGCTTGATCATTCTTCAATCTTTCTTTCTTTAGCCAAGCATCTTCTTTAGCTTCCAAGCTTTCTTTCTTCTATTAGCTCTCCCCCTTTGACCATGCCTCTCTCTCCCTTTGGCAAGGTATGTATTCTCTCCCCCTGTAGAAGATCATACAAAACCTCCCCTTAGGAAGCTTGGACATTCTCTTCACCCTTTTGAGAACTTGAATGCTCTCTCCCCCTTTGACATTAAATTGCAAAGGTACCTACACACATGAAACAAGGAAAATACCTTTAGTAGCATCTGTTAACAAAAGAAATCGAAAATAAAATACATAACAGGTTATCATATATGGAAGTAATCTCTAAGGGTTCAAAGGCAATCTAAGGGTCAATTTGATCAAAACTAATACTTCCTATGAAGGTTTACACTCCCCCTCAATCCATTCTCTCCTCTTGTCAAACTTTTGACATAGATATAACTATTTGGTTCAAGAAGAAGATGGTTTTACCAATTGAGAGTCAACTTCAAGGAAAGGATTAGATTCGTTTAACTATAAAGCACAATTTGATCAAATTACCAAAAGAGAGTAAGGTCAAGGCGAAAAGCGATCATGGATACCAATTGGAAAAGACAAAGAATACCAATTGAGATTTAAGGATAAGACTTTTAAATCAATCACTCTAAAATGGATTTAAAAATATAACTATTAGGAAAAATCCAAATTATAGCTATCCATGATGAAGTGGGGTTTACTAATCATAGCATCAAATAATTTAACTATGAAAATCATATGCTATGAAAGTTTTGAAATCATTTCATTCAATCAATAAATATGACTATTAAGTGCAAGATGAGTGAAATGACATTCAAACATGAAGCCTACCTCAACAATTAACCAACCAATATTATGAACACATAAACATGGTGGTCATGAGATTTACCTATTTGAGCAAAAGAGGTGGCAACATGAAAATTATGATGCTAATGGAATGTGACATGGAATGTAAACATATTGCTATCAAGTTCAATCCAATGTACACAAGGTCTATCACATACACAAGATAAGATATCAATTGGATATGAAATCAATGGAAAGTTATACCAAATGAAACCAATTGAATATGACAACATGATTAATAGCAAGGATGTGACAAACACAAAATTCCATCAAGCATCATAAATGGATATTCATCACTTTGAAAGATATAACTAATGAGCATAGTGATGAACAAGGTAAATTGCAATCCAAAAAGATATAACTTGGTAATGCATGCAATTTTCAAAGTGTCAAAATCATATGAATTCAACAACTTAGATATCCATCAAACATATAGATATATGAGGAATGGATTTCAAAGAGTTTCATATGATCAAGAACACTACTATGAAGTTGAAACATGTATAAGAATGACATCACTTAGAGAATACACATGAATCAACATCATAACCATTCAAAAAGAAATGACTAGAAGGCATAGAGGATGGATTTTGGTTCTAGTATGGTTTCTACAAATATAACTAATATCACAACCATACATGGAACCAAATGACATTTGCATATAGAAAGAATGTAAATACATAAGCAAATATGCAAATAATATCCATTTCCATTTCTAAGATGATCAAACCAAAAGAAAAAGGAAATGAGAATCATGGAACATGCTTTGATGATTATAACTAATGATGTTTTAGAGCATTTTCAATCATACAATCTTCAAATCATTTCAATAAACAAAATCCAACAATAAGCATAAAAAGAATGAATTTGAAGAACAATTTTCAACATTGTATATTTAAAAGATATAACTTAAGTGAAACACATACAAGTTGATTTTTCAAAAAAAAAATGATTTTCCATATTAAAGTATAACTTAGAAATCCATGGAAAAACTTAAATAGATTCAAATCATTTGTTCAAATAATCTTACCAAGACATCTACACAAATGATTCAACAACAATTGATAATGAATAATCTAGCTATGAAAGCTTTTGAACTCACAATCAATTGATCATGTAAAGAAATGCAATGCAAGTCATACAACTAAATATGAGCAAAAAGAAAATCTAACATGATGAAATTATAATCAAATGATTTTGAAAACCATGACATGTAACTTAGAATGGTGCATGAAAACAAAATCAATTGATCATAAAGAAACAATGCATTTTAATAAATGTAACTATATAGAAACAAAATGCAAATGCAACATGACCAACAATAAGATTTAACTTAAAAAGAATAGGTTGGTCAAAGAGATTCAAGGCCTTAAGATTTGTCTAAGTATCTAACTTTAGGAATCCACCTAGGGTCTTGAGAGGGTTGAACTTTGAGGTCTAGTTTGGAATTCTCACCAACTATAGAGATTTGACTTGATATATTTTCAATTTAGACTTATCACCATGATATTTAGATTTTACTAAATTTAACTTAGATTGGTGATTAGTCTTTTGATGTTGGTGAGTTTGTTTCTTAGGGGATTGGTTCATTTTTCTTTTCTTCTTATATTCTCCCTTTATTTGACTTTTGAATTTTAAATTTAACTTTGTTACTTTCTTCAAAAGTTCTTTAATGAGTTGATATAAGGGAGATAGGTTGAGAAGCTTTTTGTTCATAGATTCTTTTAAGCTTGGTTTAACTTGTTTAAACTTTTTAGAATCTATCTTAGGAGACTCCATTTTAAATGATTTAACTTGTTTAATCTTTTTGGAGTCTTCTTTGTTATTTTAGTGTCTTACCCTTCATAGATTTAGATTCTACCTTTTTGAGTTCAAAGATGGGTTTAGACACATGGCTTCTTCTTCTTAGTTTGCACTCAAACCTAAAATGCCCTTCAATGCCATAATAATTACATTTTGTTTTGGGCAAAGGAGAAAGAGTGCTAGAGAATGAGGACTCACATTTCACAAAAGTGTTGGTGCATTTAGGGTCATGTGAAGTATACTTATCAAAACCAAGACCCGTCCTATCTCCATGAGGTTTACCCAATTTAAATAACTTTTCAAGTCTTTCTTCACTTTGGGTAAACTTGCACTCATACTTTTGTTTATACCCTTCAAGTTGAGTGACTTTGGTTATAAGGATTGAATTTTCATTTTTGACTTTTGAAAGTTCATTTTCAATTTCCTTATATTTGCTTAGCTCTTCATTGGCAAGTTTTAGTTCAAGTTTAAGTTCATTAACAACATTAGATCCAAGTTCTAAGGATTTTAACTTACTTTGAACATTTGACATGTTTTCCATAGAAATTGTCAACTTCGATTCTAAATTGATAAAGTCTTTGTCTTGCCTTTTTAATTGATCTCTTAGGTTTAAATTTTCCTTTTTAAGATCATCATAACTTATCTTAATCTCATTTTGTTCATCTTTGATATTAGATAAGTTATTTAAAGAGATCATGAACTTAGAGTCTAAACATTTTATAACTTCTTCTTTTTCTCTAAGTTCATCTTTTGAAGAGACTAGTTCTTTGTTTAGTCTTTTAGATTCTTCTCTTAACTTTTTGTTTTTCTTTTCAAGCTTTAAGGATAATTCATATAATTCCTCAAAGGCTTGTTGAAGATCTTCTCCATTTTCATTATAATCTTCTTCTTTTATGTCACATTGAGATTCATTAGTTTGAGAGTTTGAATCTCCAATAGAAGGAAGAATGAGGGGTCTAGAAGAATCTACAAAGTCTAGCATAGTGGAGTCCATTCTAATGATTTTCATGAAAGCACAACACTAGGGTTTTGACTCTAGGTTTTTACACCTAATCAAGAGTTCCAAAAACACTTTATCCTAATATAGAGCACGAGGCTCTGATACCAATTGTAAGTCCTGGGATCCTAACCCTAGAGGGGGGGGGGGGGTGAATATGGTGAGCTACAATTATGACCAATTTAGACCAATTTTAACTTCTTAACATAAACTAGTCACATGTGATGATTAATCAAACAATATGCGGAAGCTAATATAAACAATCACCACAAAAGCAAGCACCACAACACAAAGGTTTCTAGTGGTTCGGCCTCAATACTTACGTCCACTACCGGCTTGTGATCCAATCACCCCACCAGATTTCCACTAATTATGCTTTTTACTAGGCTAAGCAATAACCTTTACAATGTTGTTTTTCTAGGCTCAACAACAACCTTTACAAGATGCTTTTCAAGGCTAAGCAATAACCTTTACATAATGCTTTTCTTAGGATAAGCAATAACCTTTACAAATGAAGATTTCTCTAAGAAGGTGTCTTCACAAAAGAACACTCTAAGAGATACAATTTAAGCACAATGATGTTGCCTCTTAAATAGGCTAATATGAAAGTGTAATTCAAATTACAAACATACACTAAAATAAGCTAAAGTGTGTGCACAAGTGTATGAATGCTTTACTTCAATCAATTTCTACAATGAAGCTCTTAAATGAATGCTTGATGCATTTTAAAATCAAAGCTTAGAAAAAGATGATTGAAGAGAAATGCTAATCACATGAAAGATTCAAACAACTTAAAGAAATGTACTAAAACAAGTTGTATGAATATTAAAGTCTAAGAACACATGTGAATTAGACAAGAGAGTTTGCAAACCAATCTAATTTACCAAAGATGATATTGAGTTTGCTAAACAACTCTTACGAAGCTAGAAATCATGCATTTATGAAAATACAAAGATTTAAACATGCATAGATTTCAAATTGAATGGAAATCAAAGTAACTAGTAAGATGTACCTTTTTAAAACTCAAGCATTTGATTTCCAAAAAGCCCTCTAGCCTTTACAACTTCATCCCCTTTCTTTGACTCCAAAATGGTCTCAAAAGTTCATGAATCAGGCCTCTTGAAAGATGGGAAAAGAATAGACTTTAAACCAAAAAACAGTCCAACGGCTAGTCCCCGGTCAACCCCATGACAGGGCTCGGTCGACCGGATACACACAACGGCTATATTTCTGACCGTTGGTGGTTCAGGAACCCTGTCGGCCTGCAGACCACACTGCAGGTCGACCCCCTGGGACCAAAAATCCTATATTTTGCAAATTATAAAGGTTTTTCTTGGAAGGGATTCTTGGGCCATTAAATCAAGCTTGAAGACATGTTTTAAATCAAACTAAGATGTTTAAAAACATGAAACACAAAAATCCTAAAATGATTCGAAACTTTAAATCCAATGGCTAGCTTGATTTGATAAAACTCTTTTCAAATTTAAATGCATCCAATATCTAAAACCAAAACATGCATAAATCAAGATTTCTACAAGTCTAAAAACCAATGCATGAATAAAACAAGATTTCAAGATTTTCTAAAACAATGCATGTGTGAAAATTCAAATGATGCTAAAGTGAAAATGCATCCATCAAATTGCAATATACAAAATCCCTAACAATTAATATATATCTTTGAATTTGTTACTTTTTTGTTTTCCTAACTAATGTATTTATTATCTTGTTTGCTCACAGTACATTCTACATATTTATAATATAGGTTATTTTTTTAACCCCGAATTCACTACACCAAAATAGGGTTTTTACGGCTTGCATTAGGTGCACGCCGTAAATGATATACAATTACGGCGTGCCTGAAATGCGAGCCGTAAAAGTCCTTTTTTTACTCTTTTTAACGGCGTGCGTGTTTCGCGTCGTAAATGAGTGTCAATTACGGCAGAATAAGCGGGTCGTAAATGAATAATTTTTTTACGGCGTGCGGAGCACGCCGAAATATATATTCGTTTTTTACGGCGTCCACCGCACGCCGTAATACATGTATATATGCTATCAATCGCGGCGTTAGTTTTTCGCGGGCAAAGTCAACGTTTTTCCTTCTCTCCCGCCAGCGAAATTCTTAATCCCGCGTTTTCGTTCTCTCCTCTCAAAATTCCTGTTCCCTCCTTTCGTTCTCTCTCCTCTCTCATTTCTTTCTCTCCCGCGTCCAGCGTGCTCTCCCTCTCCTCACCCATTTCGTTCTCTCTCACCCATTTCTCTCTCCCGCCTCCATCGCCCTCTCCAGAGCCCATCAGCCCATCTCCTCTATCTCTCCCTCCCTCTCCACTGCACGACGACCACAGCAGCATTGCCAAGAGCTCGCAGCAGCCCCCGGACGCCTTCATCTTCCTCCTCGCGCCGCAGACTCCTCCCCTGCACCAGGTACACCCCTCCCTCTTCCTGCACTCACGCACCATACCCCCTCTTCTCTCTCTTTCTTCTCTGCTCTCTCTCTCCCTCGTTCCCCATCACTCTTTCCTCTCTGTCTGCTCTTCTCCCTCCCTTCCTCTCATCTTCCTCCCCTGTCTCCCCTCGCCTGCGCTTGCTGCAGCGCCCACCTACACACCACTCCTTCGCTCCCTCGGTTCTCTCTCTCTCTCTCTCCCTCTCTTCTCTTCTTCCTCCCATGTTCCTCTCCCTCTCCCCTACTTCCTCCTCTGTTCCGCCCTGCGCCCACCTGCGCACCACTCCCTCTCTCCCTTGGTTCTCTCTGTCTTCCTCTCTTCTCTTCTTCCTCCCCTGTTCCTCTCCCCTCCTCTGCCCTGCGCAGCCGCCTTTTCCTCCTCCTCTTCTTTCTTTCTTCCTTATCCTTCTCCCTTATCTCCCTTTCCCCTTTCTCATTCCATGCTCTCAGCAGCCCTCTCCCTTCTCCACTCATTCATCTCATCTCCCATCTGATTTTCTATTCTCTCTTTCTTCCTTTCTTTATTTCCTCCTCATTCACTCTTACTAGCAACGTGACTGGGCACCCATCCATTTCACTCTTTCTCTCATTCTTTCTGATTTCTCTCCTCCCCCTCTTTGCCCAGTGGACCACCGACCCCCTCATCGCCTTTTTTTTTCTTTTCTCTTTCTTTTGTTCACTTTGAATCTGAAAAGAGAAAGATAGGGAGATGTGAGGTTTAATCTATATATTACTGCCATTGTTTTATTTACAGGTAGACAGTAGACATTCTGGTATTCTCTAAATGCCAAAAGCCTCAGCTCTGTATAAATCCTAAAAAAGTAAGCCTGGTGTTTGAAATCTAGGACCTCACAAACTCACCATCTCCCAGTACATTATGTGCAGTCAAGTGAGAGAGACCACTCTTTCATTGATCATATATGTAAATTTTAGTTGTTTCTCAATCTCTTTACATATATATTGATGGCATTGGCATGCAATCCTACAGTAGCTGGTGGTGGATCCAATTTAATTAGACTAAAAACTTAGCCAATTCAATTACCAATGGATGTTGATTTTGAGCCAGTTGGATGTCAAAGGGCACCCATTGGTCTATAGGGTTGGCCTTGGCTCAGGATTCTTTGGGACATTAACCAGCCAAAAGGTCAAAACATTACTTTGTCCAACCTGGCACCCCATGGTCCCCACCCCACCAGTAATTTAATATTTTGGCTGTGGAATTCTCTCATCAGAGAGGGGTGTCTTTATACTTGAATGCCTTTTTGAATTTTTTTAGTCAATCTTTAGGTCTCTTCTCTGCTACTTTTCCTCTACATCTTGAAAAGCCTTTCGATGTTTATCTGCGCCAGCAAATATTGGCTGGATAAGATATGCTAGAGGCAATCATGTACATGATCCAAGACATTGAAAGGTGGGTCTCATCATCCACATTTCATGGCTCCAAAAATCAGGATGATCCACAAAGATGCTGACAAATGATCTAGGCTTTTGACAATTTATTTAAAACCTTGTAAGATTATTTTATTGTAACATCTAATCATGGCAAATATTTCAAACATTGTGTGATAATTAGGACAAAGATATTAAGCTTTATTTTAAGTCAATTTGCTGTCTCTTGGACCTACGTCAATCTATGCCACTAGGCCCCTTAATATGTGACCCCAGGACCCCCCCTCCATCCATGCACTTTAAGCACGCTTCTCCAATTTGCTGTCTCTTGCTTTCTCCTTGGAAGAAAAAGGCCAGTCAGTGCATGCTATATACAAAAGAGCCAAAAAGTCAAAAAATTCAACAACCTATATATAAATGCTGATTTATATATAAGGATGCAGGCAATGGACTCTATTCATTCAAGAGAGCAAAATGTGCATGCTACTTTTGTCATATACTTCTGGTAGTGATAATCTCATACATTTTATTTTAGTTTGGGTTAAAGGTGATCATCACTTCAGTTCAACCATTAATTTATCACTTTGATCTGAGTGGTAGTTAGGCTGGTTGCAATTTGTATTCTAACAGTCAACACTCGGCAAAGTGCCAAAAAGTGCCTCCCACATTGTAGTTCTGCTTATCTGTATCATGGCCTGCTGTTGTTCCACCATCACTAAATCATTTCTTTAAACACAAGGATTAAAGAGGGTTTGCAAGTCCACCTCCTCTCTTGAACTAATCTCCTACATGTGCCAATCCTGACCACTATCAGATGTGCCTCACTGTTGATGTAACCGATCTTGAAATATAGTCAGTTGGATAATCCTAATAGCTGGAAATGAGGTGAAAGGTTGATAATTAATAAAATCTTACCAAAGCATCTATTAAAAGAGGTTGTTTTCTTATGAGAAGTATACTGCACTAGTTATACAGTCTGTTTTATTTTATTTATTTATGTGTTTTTTGTAATTTCATGATTTAATTCTTTTGGCATGTGTTTTTATTTTATTTGTCTATTTTCCTTTTTGCAGTCAGAGGTGAATTTCTTGGGGAGGTTTTCTCATCCGAACCTCGTGAAGCTTTTGGGATACTGTTGGGAAGACAAAGAACTACTACTTGTATATGAATTCATGCCCAGAGGGAGTTTGGAAAACCACCTCTTCAGAAGTAAGTAGTAAACAATATCTTTATTGTAATTAAATGTAGTTGGTGGGAAAGCTCTCTTTGCAACAATGCTCTCAAATGCATGCTTTACGATACCCTTTGAGTCTAATTCCATGTTTCTGAAATTGATAGATTGCACCTCCATAGTTTCACAGCATTGTCAATGTAAGACAATCATCCATTATGGATAAAGAATGGATTCATCTACCAAGGTGAATTCCAAAGCCCTTCACTATAAAATATTTGATGTCCCATACCTATTTAGGATCTAATTAGTAAAAAACTGGGGTTTTCTTTATTTTAGACCATCAGAAGCATATCGAGAGGGAGCACGAAAGTTTGCAGATAAGGTTCAAGAAAAGAAAGGGTATCCAGAGAAGATTCAATGTCCTTGCATTAGGTGTTTAAACTTGAAATACCATCATTACAATGTAGTCTACGACCATCTAGTATATTATGGCATTGATCCTACTTACACCACATGGATTTTTCATGGAGAAAAACCAGCCGCAGTAGGGGAAACTGAAAATGCTGAAATTCCAGCATCATATAAAATGTTTAGAGATGCATGTTTCGAAGATGATGATGTGGACCATATAGATGAAAGAGGCTACCAAGATTTTCAAAAGTTTGTCGAGGAGGCAGAGCGTCCTTTATATTCAGGATCGACACACACTAAGATGTCAGCAACACTTATGTTATTCAAGGCAAAGGCTCGACACAGTTTGTCTGACAAAGCATTTGATGATGTTCTCAAGATTGTTCATGAATTGCTACCACTCAATAACATACTTCCGGATAGTTTTTACTCATCCAAAAAGCTATTTAATGCTTTTGATCTAGGGTATGAGAAGATACATGCATGTGAGAATGACTGTTGCTTGTTTCGAAAAGATCTAGAGCATCTTGAGACATGTCCAAAGTGTGGTTCTTCACGGTGGAAAGTCAATGCACGAACCAAATTGATAAGGAAGGGAGTTCCAACAAAGGTTTTGAGGTATTTTCCAATTATTCCAAGATTTAGGAGATTGTTTAAGTCAGCAGAAAAGAGTGAACAATTGACTTGGCACTACACAAACAAAAGTCAGGATGGCATTATGCGACATCCAGTGGACTCATTGGCATGGAATAGAATAGATGATAAGTGGCCCTCATTTGCATCTGATCCTCGTAATCTTAGACTTGGCCTTTCTTCGGATGGATTCAATCCTTTTGGTGATCTTAGCTCTAGACATAGTTGTTGGCCTGTAATTCTGGTCACATACAATCTTTCTCCCTTGTTATGCATGTTAAAATAAAATTTAATCTTGACATTACTCATTCCTGGGCCTAAGCAACCAGGAAATGACATTGATGTGTACTTAGCACCTCTTATAGATGATTTGAAAGAGCTGTGGGTGAATGGAGTAAGTGTTTACGATGCGTTTACTCAATCCACATTCAATTTGAGAGCCATTTTGATGTGGACAATAAATGATTTTCCAGCATATGGAAATCTGTCTGGGTATGCTGTTAAATCCAGTAAAGGATGTCCGACATGTGGACTTGAGACATGCTCAAAATGGTTGACAAACAGCCACAAGCACGTATTCATGGGTCACCGGAGATTTCTAGCTTACAATCATCCATTTCGGGTAAAGAAATCTTGGTTTGATGGGACAGAAGAACATGGACGAAAACCTCGTATTTTGACTGGTTCAGAAGTATTTAAAGTGATCAGTACTATTGAAAATGACTGGGGGAAGGCTAATAAAAAAAAGACAAAGAAAAGGAAGAGAGGGGATGAAGACGAAGAGCAAATTGTCGTGGAGCCTCAATCAGTGTGGAAAAAGAAATCAATGTTTTTCGAACTACCATATTGGGAGGTAAGTCAATGTGCTTGTTCGCTCTTAAATTTATTGATTGAATTTAACATCTTTTTGTTTGGTTATTTTGTAGTCATTATTGTTGCGGCACAATTTGGATGTCATGCATGTTGAAAAAAATATTTGCGAGAGTCTATTAGGCACTCTATTGAATATTAAAGGCAAAACAAAGGATGGTTTAAAGTCTCGCAAAGATCTGAAAGATATGGGAATCAGAAAGTCATTGCATTTGAAGGAAAATGGTGTCGGCTCTAGCAGCAAAAGAGCACCTTATGTGTTGTCAAACAAAGAGAAAAAAGTATTTTGTAAAAGACTTTCTGAGTTGAGGTTGCCAGATGGTTATAGCTCCAATATTGCAAGTCATGTGTCACTAAAAGACTGTAAAATTTATGGGCTCAAGTCCCATGATTGTCATGTGCTAATGCAACAAGTTTTGGCAGTTGCATTAAGGGGCCTATTAGACAAGGGGCCTAGGGTTGCAATTTTTAGATTATGTGCCTTTTTCAACTGCTTATGTCAAAGAGAGATTGACAAAAATAAGTTGGAATTACTTGAAGACCAAATTGTTGAGACTTTGTGTATGCTTGAGAGGTTTTTTCCCCCTTCATTTTTTGACATTATGGTGCACCTTACTGTTCACTTGGCTCGAGAAGCACTGATAGGTGGACCAGTGCAGTTTCGTTGGATGTACCCATTTGAAAGGTAACTCCAATGTCTTATATAGTCAATTCTTTGGTTTAGTTACTGCTTGAGTTAGCTATTAATAATTTGTCTTACATTTTGAGTTAGGTTTATGAAAGTACTGAAAGGTTTTGTGAAAAATCGTTCCAATCCCGAAGGTTGTATGGTTGAAAAGTATAACGCAGAAGAGTGCACAAGTTTTTGCGCTCCTTACATAAAGGAAGCAGCTCAAGTAGGTGTTCAACAAAGCCGATATGAAGAATATGAAGAACGTAATATATTAGAAGGGAGACCAATTGGTAAGGCTAAATTGAAGGAATTGTCTCCTAACATGTTCGAAGTTGCCCATTTATATGTCCTAGAGAATACTGCCGAAGTAGAACCGTATAGAGAGTAAGTTTCTCATGAAAGATATACATCTTTGGTATTTTTAGTTTGTTTCTATTTATGCACTTTTAATTTCTAAATATACCTTTGTCTTTTTCAGATTACACTTAGAGGAACTTCGACATTCTGATATACGTCTTCATGGGAATGAAAGCCTCTTAAGAAAGAGGCATAGGGACACATTTAGTGCATGGTTAGCAAATAAAGTCAAGGTTGGAGATGCCAGTAACATGTCAGAACTTGTGAGGTGGATAGGGTGCCGACCCAAACCATATGTGGAATGTTATTCAGGTTATATCATCAATGGTAATCGATTCCACACAAGATATGTTAAAAATTGCACACAGAATTCTGGTGTTTCTCTTGAAGCAGAGACAATGTGTCGATCAAGCGCAAGAGATACCTCACATGTTAGCGGGAATATTGTGTTCTATGGTGTTATAAGAGATATAATTTTGTTAGACTATCACAAGTTTAAACTCCCGATCTTTCATTGTGATTGGGCAAATATAGGAAGTGGTGTCAAAGTTGAAGAGTGTTTCACATTAGTTAACCTTCATCAGGGCCAGCATCAATTTGAGAACGATCCGTTTATATTTGCCTCACAAGCAAACCAAGTCTTTTATTCTAGACATGATGATACTTCAAATTGGTATGTCGTGCTAAAAGCACCACGAAGAGGAGTTTCTGAGTCTGACACTAATGGGAATGATTGTATACCATTTGCTCCATTAGATGTCTCCAATCTTACTCTTGAGGACAAAGATTATGAAAGACATGACTATGAGGTCATGGATGAGTCGGTACTGTTATTAACATTAATTTGATACTTTTGTTATGTCTTGAGTTAGATACTGATATTAAACACTAAATTTGCTATGCAGGTTCAACCATCTTAAATCATGAGTGCTGTTGGTGAGGTAAGCATCGTTTGTACATTTGGATTTATTTGAATTTAATTATACAGCTGAGGGCAGTGTCAACATTTGGTTCTTTTGTTTTTTAGTAACTTCACATCCCCAATACAAAGCCAACAAGGTATGAGTGATGATGATGTTGATGCGTGCAGCCATGTAAATTAGGACATTTAAAGAAATGGGTTGTGAGATTCGAATTTTTTAGGGGGACATTGTTACAGCTTTGGGTCTCATTACAATTTTTTTTTCCCACAAATTGTTCTATTTGTTCTCCCATTTAAAAGCAATTAGTAAGATACCTCTATAATGTGTCAATTGGAAGTAAGAGAAAGATTCTTCCATTTTTCTTTAAAAAAGACAGAAAGATGCTTCCAATGATCTTCTGTTCAGTGATGATTGGATTTTTCCCTTTTTTTGCAGATAATCTTTTTTTAACCATCAGATTTATTATCCATCTCTTTCTATCCATCTAATCTCTTTCTAAATTCACTTCTACTACTATGATGATGAAATGAATGTTGACAAATTCATTTGGAATTACAGATGTGATCTTGATGCACTGATTCACTTGTTATGGTGGTTGACTTTTATAGATCATTGGGTGAAAAATCTTCTTTGTCAAGATTTGTCGTAAAATATGTATTTTCCATGCCCCTGTATCTGGACCATCTTTTAATCTTTGGTTGTGAAATCCTTGCCCGCATGTCACAATTTCCCTTAGTTATATATTTGTACCTCTTCTAGCCCAATATATTTGGTCTTTCCTTCTTCAACTAGTTTCTTAAGTTCTCCCATCTTGTGCATAAGAAACGAAAGGAATAAATCATTCAAGGAATGATTAAAAAAAAGAATGAATAAGCAGCACTATTACATTAATTTGATTAAGCAATTATAATTTAAAACGATAGTGTAGACATATCAAAAAACCCACATTCAAAGTCAAAAGGTCAAGAATAATTATTAAGCACAGAAATATTGTCCTAACTCTTGAGTAAGGCATTCCCTAAACCCTATGTTACAAGGCTCAAAGAATTTAAGGGTACAAGCGGAAAACACGAGATAATAGAAACCAGCCAAAAAGCCCTCTTGAAGCCACATTCACATGAAAGGATAGCTTGAAGTAAAAAGAAAGACCCAAGCCTCAAAGAAAGCTTCAGAAGTTATAAAGTTGATCCAAGAGCATTAGCTGTGGATCCTTAATAATCATCATATGAATGAACTAGAACAACAACTAAGTAAAAGACATTTTAGTAAAAGACAAGGGAAATTTAATGTACTTTTAGTCTTCTTGATGTCCAACAAACATTTGGATTCACAGTCCTTCTACAGATGTTTTAATCCTGGGCAGGCAGCACAGAATTGACTCCATTTGCAATCTCCCAAAAATCTAGTTTTTTCCTCTAATTTTTCATATGTTTCTCAGTAATCTAGGTTCCAACCCTTCTCTTAACTGATCGAACCAAGGATGACAGTTCGTGCTTATCTTTCTCAGATGGCGAATCATTAGATTTAGAATGCTTTTGTTTCTTTGACAATCTGTCATCTGATAGCAATTGCTCTTCTCTAGATGGTTGTATCTCATCTTTCTCCTTTGTATCATTCCCTCTGCTCTTCTGCTGCTTTTGAGCCAACTGTCTCAAATAAGTGGCACTCCTGCAAATGAAAACAAGTTTACTCCAAATAAAGAGTGCACGAGGACATTCTCATCATTCTTTAATCTTATTGGCTGTTCAAGTACTATAAAGCAAATCTGAAATCAAAGCATCCACAAAAAAGAAAAAAAATAAGCTCTTTTGGAAACTGGACTACACTGTGTTTGACAATCTGAGCTGCTCTGCACTACCTTAAGTACATGGTGCACATCTTTCGTAGACCCAAACTGTTGATATCATAGGAATGCTCAAACACCACCACAAATTAGATGTGTCTTCAGCAAGCACTTCCTTCCCCTTTTTCCCCATGACATATTTAGATTTCAAATTATAGCCCTTTAGACTGGGCTCTGTCCCTTTATCGTCGGTGAGCAACAATTCTAGCTCTTCTTTACTTGCTACTTGTTCCTTCTCTGCATCTTCTGGACTGTATAGTCTTTCTGTCTTGCGCTTTTTACTTTTGGTTTTCTTTGATTTGTCCTTACTACTGTCTATAAGTTCATGCAAGTCATAGAGAAAATAACAAGGACTCAAATAGTAGAGAGGCACTTTGCTGGAGACTCGAATAATTTACTGATATAGATACCGAACGAATCATTACAGTTAAAAGAGGGAGCATGTTGATGAACTTAAAGATGCAGAGTCTGAAAATTTTAGCAAAAGGTATCAGAATTTTCTCCATAAGCATTTGGTGCAACACAAAGATCCACACTGCTCCTATCCTTGCGTATCTAGAATGAGAAAATCTCTGATTCTAGAGATACCTGAATCTTTCACAATCTAGAATTAACTAATTAATTAAATTGTTACTCAGTTCCACATACATACCGGATTGGCCATATCCACCAACACTGTACCACCTTTTGCAATTTATCAGCATTCAACATGCTATCAGAGCATATTGGCCAATTAAACGGCCCTATCAGCTCATTCACAGGTTCTCTCTCAAACTATTCCCTTAAACATTCACTTAATATTAACATTATGTTAATATCTTAAAACTATTTCATATGTTCATTTTAAGTTTTTTTTTTTTTAACTATTTCATATGTTCAGAACAACAATGCTTCATGCCTCTCTTGCACCTTTATATCAAGAGGTTTTGTGATTTTGATGATGAAGATAATTTTTGGTTCTCCAATTGTGATGTGAAAAAGTATTACTGCTTTGCTGAGGCAAATGCAATTTGGGAATTTTTTTTTTTATGAAGGAACTTATTGTTTTTTTAATATTTTTAGAAAAAACTTAATGAAACAAGATTGAGATGCAAGTCAAGAACATTGATATGCTGGCCACTACATAAAAACTTTGTTTTTAAATAACACTGTGTTTTTAAAGTGTGGGAGACTCACATTTTGCAGGACTCATTGATTTTTAATAAGTTATGGGTGCTTAGATCTATAAGTATACATGCATATCAAGTAGCATGGAACTCCCATCATTTTTACAATTATTTTTATGCTCCATTACATGAATGTCGTTTGATGTGAGGTGCCTGTTTCTATTTTTTTATTTATTCAATACAATCTTCTTCTCTTTTTTTTTCAATAGTAGAAATGAACTTTAAACTCATGGACAATATAAATGCTGAACCAAGAGTAGAAAGTAGAACTTTTATTTCATGGACCATATATTTATTTGTCTAACAATGTATGTGACTCAACTTTTAACACTAATATAAGCTTGCTTCCATGCCCCCACCCCACAACCCCCAATATATATATATATATATATATATATATTTGAAAATTCTGCATGATTCTTACATATTACCCCCAAAACAAATATTTTTCACATAGCAACTCCCATGAAAATTTTCCTACTTCTGCCATGGGGTAGGTGTGTCATGACAAATGTATACATCCTTTGATTTAGGATGTTCTTCTTCTTTTTCTTGCTTGGTGGTTGGGTTTTGTTTGTTGGGGTTGGGAGGTGGGGGGTAGCAGGCATGATACAAATATGACTATTGCAGTTTTAAGAACTTAGGACAAAAAGTAATAAATATCCTATCTATAACATGCTATTTCATTTAAGTTCACACTGCAGAAGTAAATTGACTGTTTCTCTACAAATAACCACATTTCTTCTTTACATAAGCTTTGAATGTAATAATTATCACTATTTACAATTCTTTTACAAATACAGCAACAAGTCAAGAGAAACAAAGCAGAAGAAAATGGTTCTTCTTTTAAAGATGATGCTGTTGCAAAGGTACTTGGTCCTGATCCACGAGGACGAATAAGAGGGCTTGGATATGGAGCAGCACCTTCAAAGGTGGTGGGTCAAACACAAATGAGGGACAAGTTTAATAAATTAGAAAATGAACTTTTATCCTTGAAAAACCAAATGAGCAGTTTCATTGCAATGGTCGGGAAAGGTGGAAATACTACAGTAAGTGCTCAAATATATTGCTTTTAATTATTATGAGACTTTTCTACATATTCGTTGAGCTGAATATAAGTTGATTACAGCAAAAAGATAATGGAAGTGTTCAACATTCTGCCAACGACTACATGTCGCAAAGCAACAGAATTGAACCTCCTAGTGCAATGCAAAATTCTGTTCATGGGACAACACAAAGTAAGGAAAAAGAACAGACAGGTGTTTGCAATTCCAATCGGGGGAGCTCAAGATGCAAATTGCTAAGTTGGCTCGACGCAACTAAAGTTGTTGCAACCGGTGATATTCTATCAAGGGATTCTACATCACTTGTTCATCATGTTCCTCTTGGTGCTGAATGTTGGAAAGTTTCTGTGCAACATGTAGTAGATGGTAATGAGAGTTTGATTCTCTATCGACCAACTCGGGAAGCTTTTCTTCTAAATGAAGTACTAGGAAGCACAATTGCATGGCCGTTCAAGTACATCATACCTTGTTAGAAGATGAGAGGTGAAAAATCTTCGATTGAGTTTTTGGGTTTCAAATCTTTAAGTCTATATTATCTTCAACTTGCTTGTGGGAATTAGGATTGGATTTTTAAACCTTTCTGATGCTACCTACAACTTAGTGATCTTGATTAAGCAGCTGATAAGTAGTTTGACGATGATGTACTTTTTTTTTCAAAAGATGAATTAATCATCCATAATTACAAGAGAAATGAAGCAATGCAACTCAATGCATAAAGTGGGTACAGGGCTAATCTTTGATGGAACGAGGCTCTCCAAAGTCCAATAACTAGTTTGATCTGTTAGAACATGTTAAGATAACCTGAAAATGAAGAAGAGAGAAGGAATATGCCAAGACTCTTCACACTTGCCGATTACTAGATGGAATCTTTTAACTTTTTATCTTTCATCCCTATATTTGTTCTTCCTAAGTTATTTATGTTGTTGATTTGGCTGCATCAGTGTCTGAGCTCTGAATTCTCAATTGGGAAAGATTTGCTCACTCTTTTGCAGGGATCTCAATCCATTCTCCATGCATCATCTAAACAATACGAGGAAGGAGGCCAGTCTTTTTTGTCAAAGTATTCCCCACCAGATAAGCCCAAGGTTATTGATGCTGCTCACTTGTTTACGTTGCCGCATCGAATGAATCGTCCTGATATATTGTTGTTATGCTTCGAGGACTTCCAGGTGGCCTCTTTTGTTTTGAATTTGAATGGATGTACTTCTTTTGCTTATGACCATGTTAGAGTTCAATGTGGTGGTTGTCATTAGTGGGCTAGAAGTCTTTGCTGAAAGTTGGAGATCATATATACTGTGACAATTAGTATGTTGTATACGGTCCTGCACCTTAGGAAATTCTAACATTAAGTACCTTGTAAGGAATTATATGGTCCAGCATTTTAATGAAGTTTCATTATTTCTTGACAATCCCTTTTATGTCAAATACTATTTGGGTGATAGGACATGATCAAAAGATGTGGTTTTCTTCTTTCCAAAACTAAATGTGGTTAGTCTCATTATTATTACTGCTGCTGCTGCTACTGTTGCTTTGAACGATAACGAATATTTATTTTAGTTTTTATTATTACTATTTGAATAAAGATGATTTTTTGTTAAGAGTAGAAAAGCCAAATAAAAAGAAAGCAGAAAGCATTCTCCGATAACATTAACAAAAAAAAAAAAGTTCTCTTGTGGTTCACTTTTGTTGTATTAAGAACAAATACTAAGGCTTTTGTTTCTAAAATTTTATTGGGAACATTGATATGTTAAAATATTGATTTCGTTTCTTCACTTTAGGTTGAAAGAGAACTACAAAGTTTAATAGATTTCATTCATGTATGGGTACAACTGTTTTGTATTGGTTGAATTTAGTTTCAACTTAACAGGATATTAATGGTTTACATTCAAGTTTTTTGTTTAAAAAAAAAAAAAAAAACACAATCACGGCGTGCATCGCACGCCGTATATTATATTTTTCAATCCTTTTGCGGCCCTCTTTGCACGCCGTAAATTCATTCTGGAAACCCATTTACGGCCTACGCCTACACGCCGTAATAATAATTTACAAAATTAATAATGCTTTACAATATTAATTTACGGCCTGCGTCTGCACGTCGTTATTATATATTCTAATATGTTTTCATGGCGTGTCTTGTGCGCCATAAGTTAAAAGTAACAAACTCTTGAACGGCCCTCCATGCGCGTCGTAAAAGACCATCATTAACGGCATTCGTTTAGCGCCGTGAATATATTCTGAAAGTCATAGTAAGCTTCACTTACGGCGTGCATTTGAGTATGTTACGGCCCGCATATGCACGCCGTTAATACATATATCCTTTTACGGCTGGGGCTTTTACGGCACGATGATTTGCGCCGTGAAATTTGGTTTACGGCGCAAAATGTGCGCCGTAAAAGACTAAGTTTGGTGTAGTGATTCTATTACCGCAATGTCGAACTACACACCGAAGTAATAGATACGGACTTGCGGGTAGGAATACGGGAGGTGTTGAAGAAATTGTTAAATCCAGATGATCGAATTGATGCCATACAAGAGGTGAGTGCGTGGTTACTTAAGAGAATATAATTATGCTTCCAAGTGCCAATTGCCATACATGCTATAGGGGTTTACTAACTTATATCTAATTTTCACATTGTAGATATCTATATACACACAAAGGAGAGGAACCTTTGCTGACCCTCTTATGATACGATCGATTGGAAGGATGCCACCTGGTATGACTATGAACAAAAGACAAATCCACATTGTAGATATCTTGTGATACGATCTAATTTTCTTTATTTATTTTTTGCATTTCCTCTGATTGGTGGATGAATTTTGGAGAGAGTGCTCCACATTTAAGGAGCACGGTTGTTCGTATCCTTAGTCAAACTACAACATTTTCCAACTGTGAAAGAAATTGGAGCACTTTCTCTTTGATCCACATGAAGGTCAGGAATCGGCTTACCACGCAGAAACTCAACAAGCTTGTATAATGTCATTACAATCTGAAGTTGTGAAACAGAATTAGGGAGTGAAGGGCAAGGGATAATCCTGCTTATTGTCCCATTAATTTGGATCACATATTTAGAGAGGACGATCCCTTACTCCCATGGCTAGCCAAGATAGAGGATCCACTGTTATATTCAAATCCTAGATTTCAGGAAACGGTCAAAAATTGATAGATGAGGATATGGGTGAGGCACCTGCAGAAGGTCAACCACCTCAGGGAGAAGGTACCAGTAATAGGACTAGGAGGAGTGGGAAAGAACCTGCTTCTGAGAAAGCTAGTTCCACCACAGTCTCTTCAAGTAGCCCTGGTGGAGGAGACAGTGGGACAGGTGGTACTAGTGAATACTATCAACATGGTGAAGACGATGTCATTCTTGTAGAGGAAGTACAGGAGTTACCTCCATCTGGAAGATTTGATCCAAGTCGTGGTTATCAACGGCGTCGAAGAGATTCACCACTTGGGGCTGGAGGTAGTAATGAGCAAGGAAATATGGGTGGAGATTTTGGAGGACAACAAACGGCATCATGGACTGATTCGTGGAACCCTAGTTACAGTGGACAAGGACCCTCACAGTATTTTGACTATTTTCCATATGGTCAAGTACAACAAGGAGAAGAACAGTCTTCAGCTTCGAGGTCCTACTCATATGTTGACTATGGTGAAACGCAATATGGTAGATATCCACCTCCACCTCCTCCAAGTTTCGATGATGCGAGTGCGGCTGCCTTCTTTGGATTTGTGGATCCCAATGCTCACCAATATCAAATTCAATATGGTGCCAATAGAAATGATAACACTGATGGGGATGAGGATAACCGTAGCCCCTTGAATCTTGGAAGACATTCCTTTCGGTGGTGATTAAGGTATTCCTATTTCCTTCACTTACTCTCTACTCTCTTTGTCATTTCTAAATTGGTGTTGAATGTTGATTTTTGATCACTTCATAGTTCATTCACTTGATTGAATTTGAACCTTGAATGTTGAAGTATTGATATTTGATTTCTCAATGTTCACTAATGAGTAATGACCTAACTCTTAAGTCTTCTTAATTCTTATGCCTTTATTTCATGTTCTATTTTTTTTATGAGCTTTCCATTACTTTTTAAGTTAGCATGACTAAGAAACATGAATACATGTGAAAAAACTAATTATTACTATTATTTTCTATTTATACAGCGATATAGGACCTCATATATTGAGGGCACCGCTACGCC
Source organism: Cinnamomum chago (assembly GCA_038049695.1). Classification (NCBI taxonomy): domain Eukaryota; kingdom Viridiplantae; phylum Streptophyta; class Magnoliopsida; order Laurales; family Lauraceae; genus Cinnamomum; species Cinnamomum chago. The sequence continues at coordinate 38,439,174 of CP142453.1, read as the reverse complement.
CCCTTTTCTTACTTACTTTTGCAAAAGAACCACATTTTCTTTCATTTTACAATTTTCTGGATTTTCTGGAATTTTTTCAGATTTTTTTGGCAATTCTTTCAAATCGCACCGCTACGCCGCTACGTATCGCCCGCTTCGAAGCGGTTTGGCTACGCTCGCCGCTACCGCTATTTTCATCCTTGGTAGCTAAAAGTCATTTTTAATCCCCCCGAAACCCACTTCCCCTTCACTTTTTCCTTCCTCTTTATTTTTCCCCTCCCGCCCTCTGCTCTCCCGCGCCCAAACCAAGCCCTCCCGCCGCCCCAGTCACATCACCGCCGGAGGCCGCCTACGCCGGAGCCGCCCAAACCGAGTTCTCTCCCTCCCTCCTGCTCCCTCTCCCTCTCTCTCTATTTCTCTCTCTCTCTCCCTCCCTCCCTCTCCCTCTCGCTCCGCATTGTGCCCTCCCGCACGAATGGAGCTACCACCGGTTCTCTCTCTCGTTCCCTGCACCGGAACCTCCACCGGTTCTCCCTCCCTCTCCCTCTCCCTCTCTCTTTCCTGATTTATATATGTATATAGTTACAGATTTTTTTTTATTTTTAATTTTTTTCCTGTTGCTGTTTTTGTGTATTGAGTGTAGGAAACCCTAGCTCGCACCATTCAAATCTCAGCCGTTTCCACTCTTGCTACAGCTGCTGGTATGTTTTATTTTTTTTTTCATTTGATTTATTTGTTGTTGAATGAATGATGGAGAAAAATCGGTGATGCAAGGCCTCGGAGTCGAAATCGGTGTGTAATTGCATGCAAATCTTGGCTACTTTTCCCTTTTCTTTTTTTTTGGGATGATGAGATCTGTTTTGGGGTTTTTCTTTTTTTTTTTGTTGGTATGTGTTTCTTGATTTTGGATTGACAGTCGCTTCTGATTATGTTATACTTGTAGGGCTATTGTTTTGTAATCTGGATTTTTCTTTTTATGCTGGGTTTGGATGTTTGGTACATTTTATGTGGTGTGAAATATGCATTGATGGGAGACCACTAAAACACATGTCTCCCAATGGTAGTTGCCTCGTTGACAAGGTCAAGCCAAAAAATCAATCCCATCGTATTTTTCTAGCCTCTGTTTTAACAACCTTAAATTAATACTATCTTAACCATATATAACCTTGAGATTAAGGCCAATTGTTATTGTAGATTCAATTAATGTAAAATTGGTTATGATGCCAAATCACTAAATTAAAAGGGTATAAAAAAGGCCTCATTGATCAAAGGTGGGGCCCAATTTAGCTTCATAGAACTGGAGTTCAGCTCGGACCACCTTAGAAAGTTGGATTTACATTGGATCTATCCTCCTGTGAAGTTTGGTTTCAAACTCCAGGTTGAACTAGAGGAGTAGACCATGCTAATGTGCTTGGATGATCCACATCCCTGAGTCAAGAGTCAAGCACTGATGAGCACATTGAAACATCCATGTGGCTAAGGTAGACCCAAGAAACTCAACTTGGGGGGCATTATATTAGAGAAATATTGGGAGAAGGGGCAAATGTATAGAGAAACAATTTAAATTTCCCAAACGACTAGATTTGAGCCCTAAGATCATAGCCAAACTCATTGAACATGTGACACTAATCATGGTCCTAACAGTTGATGCATTTAGCTATTGCCCATCTTCTTTCTCTTCTCATTTTTGCTGTTTAAATTTTTTCTTTTTAGACAATAGCTGTATTAAATTTTCTTACCTAATCATTTCTAATAAAATCTCGAAGCATTAGTAGAAGCAATATAACTACTTTTTACACCACTCCTCGATAAATTGTATCCTGAAGAGAAATATGTGAAAGGAACGAAAGAAACACGACAATCAAATATGTGCACAAAGAAGGAAAGAAACGGTCATACGATTTAGATGGACTCCTTTAATTTCAAACCTTTTTGTAAAAGTCTTTTTTATTTTATTCTCCTGTGTTGTGACTTTAGGCAACAGAATACCCCAAAAATAAAATAAAAAACAATTACTTTTGGATGTGAAAAATTACTATCAATTTAATGATAGATAAAAAAAATGATGAGACCCGTAATATCCCAACAATAAAAACTAATTTTGAAGAGAAAGTTGTGTGGGATTATCTTTTTATTTTTTGCTATTTTGCTAGAAGGCAAATAATGTATGAAAAGAAGGAAAAGAACTTAGAAATGGCTAAAAAAAAAATCAAGAACTAGAACACTGTAACTCATCAGGCTGGATTATTCAAATTTGACACCTTATTCCAGTTATGTGTATTGAATCAGCTCTATTCCATATAAATAAGACTGACAAGGTTACCAACTTACCATAAAAAGGAAAGGAAGTCTTGTGACCCTGTCACGTTTGAAGGAGTAATTTTTAACGGGTCCTTGTTTTTTTTCCCCATCCATATTCATACACGTCAGCTTGCATTATCTCTTTATGTCCACAAGGTATTATAATACTCCCTTGAAATTTTACCCTGAGGCCTGATATTTTATTTCTAAGACTTAATGATATTCCTAGGGGAAACTACCTGAAAAATCCCCCTAGGACGCCCGAAGTAAGGAGAGAACCCAGCATTATTTTAGTGACGGGAGGGGTCCTTTGGGTGGGTTTCTTTATTTTATTTTTGTCGTTTAGCGAGGTTGTCGATATCGACAATATAGTTGTCGATATCGACAATATAGTTGTCGATATCGACAATATAGTTGTCGATATCGAATAGTATGCAAAAACCTTTTATACATCGCCCCATGTCTTCATTTCTTTGTCAAAACTTTTTCATCATCTGCAACAAGTGCTCTGCCGAACTTACTTCCCAAAAAACAGCTCAAAAATTACTCCAAGTGGTGGTTCGATTCCATTAATAGGTTGGTACCCACATTAAACACCTTCCTATATTGCATCATCTACCCTAAAATGTCATAAGTTTGATTCCTTTACATTAATGACTTCTTTCAGTTGTGTTCTGAACCCTAAAAGGAGCCATTTGAAAACTGTACCAGTTGTGTAAATGCATATCTGTATGTAGCTTTGCTTGAAGATTACCATTTGTGTGGTAAATATCAATTTCGTTTTGTGCTTCGTTAATATCACTTTTGTTTTGGGTTTTTAGGTTTTGAAAAGGGGTTTCTTTTTTGTAGGCACTGTTTTTCTCTATATTGCATCATCTACCCTAAAATGTCATAAGTCTGATTCCTTTTCAGCAATGACTTATTTCAGTTGTTGTCTGAACCCTAAAAGGAGCCATTTTAATACTATATCAGTTGTGTAAATACATATCTGTATATAGCTTTGCTTGAAAATTACCATTTGTGATGTAAATATCAATTTCGTTTTGTACTTGGTTAATATCACTTTTGTGTTGGGTGTTTTAGGGTTTGAAAAGGAGTTTATTTTTTGTATGAACTGTTTTTCTCTGTTGTGTTCTTTCAGTAAGTGACACTTAGTATAGTTTCATTATGTTCAAATAAGGCACAGCATGTGCATTTTAACAGTGGCTAATGGTTTAGAAATATATACTTGCTCTGTCTTTATAAATGTTTTGAACTTTCGTATTTCTCTAACCAAAGTTCTTGTGATTTGACGATAGCATGTCAGTGAGCGAGGTGTTGGTCATATTCCACTATGATGGTGACTTCCAATTCGATATAATCCATCCGGTGTACAATGGAGGAAATCAAAAGATGAGATATTTACCGACGGATATAACATATGACTCACTGGTTAACGAAGTAACTGAAGCATCTAATTGGAATTCATCCATTCGGAGATTAAGCATAGAATACCTTCATCACAATGGACGGGCATTTTCAATGGCAAGCATCGACAACGACAATGATGTGAAGAGAAAGTTCAAAGCATCGGGGAATGATGTGAATGGGATATATCTATATGTCTTCAAAGATACTAAGAACCGGCAAAGTATTGGAGGAGAACAATGGAGGTATGTGCATAGGTTCTATCGGTAAATCAATAGATTACCAAAAACTAAGTATGTTTTCCTAGCTGCTTATTGTCCTTTGTTGATTCATTGTAGGTATGAAAAGAACGTTCGAGGTCAAAACTGTGCAAAAAAAATGAGGATCCCGTGTAGAACTTGTACGGGAAACCATGGCATAGAGCCAACGCCCGCTACAAAGCTGCCTACCGTTGATCTACATGAAGACAAAGACATCCATTTCCCTTATGTGAGTAATGAATGCAGTCCACATCAGGCTGGAGTACAAGATGATGTTATTGATGATATTGACATTGGAACAAACAGTCATGATGAAATTCATTCCGATGAACATACAACCATCAGACAGATTCGTCGGATCCCAAATGTGAAGGTCGAAAGCAATGGTGTCGAGGTCAATCTAGTTAACACTGCAAATTGTTCAAATCAAACTTCAGTTGTTGATTTTGAAGACGGAATGGAGCCTGAGGAGGTGAACACGGAGGTTGGTAATAACTCGGCTAAGGAAATGTGGGTTGGCCGTGAGTTCCCTGATCATCAGACATTTCGGAATACTCTTGCCAAATTTGCAATTTATGCCAACTTTACTCTTAAACACCTGAAGACCAACTCGACCAAGGTGACAACTGGCTGCAAAGATCTGGGTTGTCCTTGGCGGATCCACGCTTCTATTGTAGAATCAGGACCACAATTTAAAGTTAGAACATACAATCTTAACCACCGATGCTCGAAGCCATTGATGGGCATGTCACATCGACAGGCAACTTCGGCCCTTATTTCTGAATTCATCATGGATAGAGTCCGACAGAACATAGATTTAAAGCCGAAAGAGATAATGAACGACTACCAAATGGAATTTGGGTCGACCATCAGCTATAGGAAGGCACTTATAGCAAAGGATTTGGCTCTGCGTATTGTGCGAGGATCATACGAGGAATCCTTCCAGCTTCTGCCTCTCTACTGTATTGAATTGAAGAAAACCAACCCTGGCACAATAACAAACCCACGTCTGATGACCGTTTCAGAAGGTTTTTTGGGGCATTTGGACCCTGTATAAGGTCTTTCACGTCTTCGCTGAGACCGATGATTGCTGTAGACGATACACATCTACGAGGTAAGTATCCTGGTGTCTTGCTTGTAGCCGTGACATACGATGCGAATCATAAGCTACTACCCATCGCCTTTGCCTTTGCGGACCAGAACGACGTGATAGTTGGGAGTGGTTTCTTGCGAACTTATTCATAGCGGTTGGAGAACCACCCAATTTGACCATTGTTTCAGATCGTTAGAAGGGTCTTATTCCAGCTCTCCATAACACTATACCCTCCGCAGTGCATTGCTATTGTTGCCGTCACATAGCTGAAAATATCAAAACCGCTTTCAGTGATGGCGCAATCGTTATGAAATTCTGGCGCGCCGCGAAGTCCTATAGGCCTTACGTTTATGAGGCATACATGACGGATATACGTGCAGTCAGCCAAGAGGCTTTCAACTACATTGAGGCAATTGGGAGGCAGCATTGGGCAAATGCATACGTGCAAGGCCGTCGATATGACATGCTAACTAGTAATGCGGCTGAGTGTACTAACAGCCTGTTAAGGGACACAAGGGTACTGCCTATTGTAAAACAGGTCGAGGAGATACGTGCCAAGTTAATGGAGTTCTATCAAAAGCGTCATCTTCAGTCAAAGAGTGTAACTACTCATCTAACTCCGTATGCGGAAAAAGTCTTGAGCCAAGAAATGGAGGAAGCACGCAGGGTTCATGTACGTGTCACTGGCCTGGTCGAATTTCAAATACAATCCGCAGAGCACGTGCACGTAATCGATCTCGAACGCAGAACTTGTACATGTCGTAAATGGGAGATTTTGGGCCTCCCATGTTGTCATGCACTTGCATCAATGAAGGTAAGGAACTATGATCCATATGAGTTTTGCGAGCATTGGTACCTATCAAGCGTTTATCGTGCAACGTATAATGAAGTTCTACATGCTACCCGGGACAGCAAGCAATGGGAATACACAATTGAAGAAAGAGTTCTTCCACCACGAGCAAGTAAACAACCAGGGCGTCCTAAAAAGAACAGGATTCGTACCGAAAATCGTGGCCTCCAACAAAGGGTAGTTACCTGCTCCAATTGTAAAGAGAGGGGGCATAACCGGGGAGGTTGTCACAATCCTCCACGTGATGTGAATTGCTGATTCAAGATAAATGATGTAAATGGGTTGTTCAAAGCTTGAACAGTACATGATTTTTTTTTTGGATTTTGGTGTAAATGGGTTCCATTGAGGAATTGAAGATTGCAGTTATTTTTTTTTGGTACAGTTTGTGATGTAAATGGGTTGTTCAAAGCTTGAACAGTGCATTGCCTTTTTTTGGGGTTTCTTGTGTAAATGGGTTCCATTGGGGAATTGAAGATTGCAGTTATTTTACTGGTACAGTTTGTCATGTACATGGGTTGTTCAAAGCTCGAACAGTGCAGTTCTTTTTTTTTTTTTTTGGGATTTTGGTGTAAATGGGTTTCATGGGGAATTGTAGATTGCGTTTATTTTTGTGGTCCGGTTTGTGATGTAAATGGGTTCCTAGAAACTGTTCGAACGTGAATGAATGGTGATATAAATGGGGTTTATATACATTTAGATTATTGTATCCATGTTGTTCTTATTCAGTAATTCCTTCTATTCAAAATTATGAAATGCATACATTCCTGCAGCTGTCAGTAACGAAACTGACAACTATAAGCTGTCAGTATCGATAGATTTTTTACATTCCAACAGATGATTACTTACAACTTTTATTTCAGCCACCTGACAAAACTAGTCGATACTGACAACTTCAATCTGTCGATATCGACAACTTTGATACATTCCAGCAGCTGATTACTTACAACTTTTAATTCGGCCATCTGATGAAACTAGTCGATACTGACAACCAAAAGTTGTCGTTATCGACAGCTTTGATACATTCCAGCAGCTGATTACTTACAACTTTTAATTCGGCCTTCTGACGAAAAAGTCAATACTGACAACAAAAAGTTGTCGTTATCGACAACTTTTACACATTCCAGCAGCTGATTACTTACAACTTTTAATTCAGACGCCTGATGAAACTAGTCGATACTGACAACCAAAAGTTGTCAGTATCGACAACTTTTATACATTCCAGCATCTAATTACTTACAACTTTTAATTCAGACGCCTGACAAAACTACTCGATACTGACAACCAAAAGTTGTCGTTATCGACAACTTTTATGCATTCCAGCATCTGATTACTTACAACTTTTAATTCAGACGCCTGACGAAACTAGTCGATACTGACAACTTTTGGTTGTCGTTATCGACAACTTTTTTACATTCCAATCCACATAGAGTTACAACTTTTATTTCAAAACACTAACAGACCTAGTTGATACCGTCAACTTTAAGTTGTCGATATCGATGAGTTTTATACATTACAACACGTCCTTGCTTCTATAATTCAACCCACCAAACTGGCATACAATATTTGGGATGGTTACAGCAACCATCATCACCTCCCTGCAAAATTAAGTATTGGACTCCTTTAATGATCACCCCAAACATGGCATGAACCCCACCACCATCAATCCCACCACCATACAGACTCCAAGTGGAACCCAAAGCATCCCAAATTTAATAAACTGCTATTCAACCATTCTAAACCATAACATGCATTCAACCATTCTATTGTCCAACAACAAAAGGATTATATATACAATTAATATTCATTTTGCACAATGGACAAAAAATAAAGTTTGCGAGAATCAATAAAAAGTTCTGCACAATGTCTTCTTGAGTTAAGTCATGGAAAGTCACTTAAGTCGGTCAACCCCAGTCTATTGGCATTCAACCGCCAACTCCTTTTGAATATCTCTACGACGATTTTGCTGCGAAAATAGGGAATGTCTTCTTGGGTGAAGCTGATGCTACGGCGATGCACACAGTGTTCCGCGAAAGACTGCTTCAAGACCGCGAAAGACATTGAATGGTGGTGGCACCAACTGTTTGAATCTGAACTGCTTCATAGCACGCCACGTATTATGTCATTCCACGATCCAATAATAGACAAGGACGGTGGACGATGAAAATAGAGCACGATCAACTTTCCGCACCTTCTCAACAAACTTTTTACCGTATCCCTGATAGGGTTGCCAGTTGAACTGCATACGACATTATTTACACAAAATTAGCAGGTTTCTACAGTCAGTATAGTATTTGTATAAAAGAATACAACAGGATTTAAAAAATGAAAAAAAAGAACTTTTTACATTACCCCATCAGCCTTCAGATTGTTCAACTGCTTTCTAACTTCTTTCACTATTGCAAGAGCTGGTTGTTCTTTAAGCCTCTTCTGCCAGGTCTTAAACAATGGAAATTGTATATCCTTTTTCCACGTTTCGGCCGGTTTAGGACACCGCCCGATTGACATCCTAGTGTAAGCCCATAACTGAACCATTCCAAAAAAAATTTATAGGTTATATAAGATTGAAGAAAATAAGCTACACCAAAACTCCAAAATGTAGTTGTTTAGATGGCAGACTGGACAATGTGTAAAGAATGAGAACAAGGACCTGTAACAGCTGAAGAGGCCCGGTGGGTGTCCTGAGTGGGTGTCCCTCTTCCTCTCCGTGTACATTATTCCCCTCCTTTCCCTGTTCATCCTTCCCCTTCTCTTCTACCCCGATCTTCTCCTTATTCCACCGAGTAGCGTTTGCCAACATCCTATAAAGATTCGCAAGACAACCCGGTGCCCAGGCGTACGGTTTAAAATCTTTAAACAACTCTAGCAGATAGGCAGGGCCTCGGGCACCAGAAGTTTGCGAGATGATTTGACCGGACACCAAGAAGAAGAGGTAGGCCCATGTAGCCTGAATCTCATAGTCCTTGTATTTCTTCTTCTTCTTCTTCTTTTCCAGTTCCTCAGCCTTGAAATTGTCCTCAAGCCACTTAAATTTCAAAGTCATACCGACGAAGTCAACCTTCTTTTGTGGGGTAATACCGAGCAACTCCTGACATACTGTTTGAACTAGCCTCCCTGGGAAAGTTCGACCGGTTACTAGGTCCCCATCAATGGGTAGACCGTATATATAAGCCACGTCCTCAAGTGTTATAGTGGTTTCTCCGGATGGAAAATGGAAAGTATTTGTTTCAGGACGCCACCTCTCTACTAATGCGGTGATTAACGCGTGGTCTATGACCATACGACTTATCTCTGCCAAATGATGGAGACCCGTCTGCCTAACATATTCCTTCTGGGTGTTTGTAAGCCCCCATATTGTTGCGTCCGGGTTTGTTGGGATGCACCTGAGGCGACCGAACTCCTGCTAGTATCAAGTATTACAAGGCTAGTTAGGAATCATACACTAAAAGGAAATACATTACTGATTGAGAAAGTTAAGGAAGTAAGTCTATATGTAGTTACAATATACCTCTCCTTGACGAATTCCTTCCGATATATGATTTTGTTGGTTATATAGGAGAACTTTCGGAGCCTCGGCGGTCTGTTCTGCTGTCGTCTGCAAAGTAACAAATGTAACAATTAGTACATTGGAGACATGACGATAATTGGAGATTTCTTTTGTTATTATCATGTATTATTGTGGATTTGTTTGAGATTCTCAGATCTTGTGCATTAGAAGCAGATCTGTTTCTGCACTGCAAGCTCTAGTTTCTGCAGTCCCTATCACAGCCTTCTCCACTTCATCTTCCAGTAGAAAATTCGTAACTTCCTCTTCTGAACTCGAAACAATATGATTCTTGATCCAAATGAAAGATTTATCAGAGGGATAAAACTTTCATGTTTTGAGATTTAACCCAGTTTGAAAGGAAAGTAGTGTAAAATCACCTTGAAGCTGACTGGTTTGAGAAAAACAGGAACCTGCTGAGTGAAGCAGAGTTGTCTCCAGTAGAAAATTCATAACTTCCTCTTTTGAACTCGAACCAATATGATTCTTGATCCAAATGAAATATTTATCAGAGGGCTACAACTTTCATGTTTTTAGATTTAACCCAGATTGAATGGAAAGTAGTGTAAAATCACCTTGAAGCTGACTGGTTTGAGAAAAACAGCAACCTGCTGAGTGAAGCAGAGTTGTCTCCAGTAGAAAATTCATAACTTACTCTTCTGAACTCGAAACAATATGATTCTTGATCCAAATGAAATATTTATCAGAGGGTTACAACTTTCATGTTTTTAGACTTAACCCAGATTGAATGGAAAGTAGTGTAAAATTACCTTGAAGCTGACTGGTTTGAGAAAAACAGCAACCTGCTGAGTGAAGCAGAGTTGTCTCTAGTAGAAAATTCATAACTTACTCTTCTGAACTCGAAACAATATGATTCTTGATCCAAATGAAATATTTATCAGAGGGTTACAACTTTCATGTTTTTAGACTTAACCCGGATTGAATGGAAAGTAGTGTAAAATCACCTTGAAGCTGACTGGTTTGAGAAAAACAGCAACCTGCTGAGTGCAGCAGAGTTGTCTCCAGTAGAAAATTCATAACTTCCTCTTCTGAACTCGAAACAACATGATTCTTGATCCAAATGAAATATTTATCATCGGGCTACAACTTTCATGTTTTTAGATTTAACCCAGATTGAATGGAAAGTAGTGTAAAATCACCTTGAAGCTGACTGGTTTGAGAAAAACAGCAACCTGCTGAGTGAAGCAGAGTTGTCTCCAGTAGAAAATTCATAACTTCCTCTTCTGAACTCGAAAAAATATGATTCTTGATCCAAATGAAAGATTTATCAGAGGGCTACAAGTTTCATGTTTTTAGATTTAACCCAGATTGAATGGAAAGTAGTGTAAAATCACCTTGAAGCTGACTGGTCACCTTTAACCCAGATTAATTTGGCGTTCTAGGAAAGAGACACACTCTTTTTCTTTAATATTTTATTTTTGCTGCTTCAATTGTGAAAGTGGTATATAAACAATGCATACAGGAGTAAAATTTTAGTCACAAATCCTTATAGTTATGAAACAGAGAATTCAGTCAATTCAGGAATTCAGGAATTCTCAGGCAAGAATTCAAGCATAAAAGAAATAGGGAATTCAGAAATGACAGAATTCAGTAGCATTTCAGAATTCCAACATTTGAAAATCCCAGACAACCACCAGACATGAATTCCTAGAATTCTAGGAAAGAAACGGGCCCATAGGCACATGTTTTTGGCATGCCCTAAAGAGTTACGTTTGGGTTATATTAAGAGTATTTATGATAAGCATAATAAGTGAGCAATGTAGTATGTTAATTTCGTAGTTGTGTTATGTTCGTTTTGGTGATTTGATATATAGGGCACTTCAAGAGATTGATGTTGCAAGAGCCAAGATGGAGTGGAATACTAAAGAGGACTTAATGCTCACGAAAATTGCTGGACGGTTGCAGCAGCCTACATGGAAGGGAGGGCCTGCAACTTGATGCAAGTGGTGGGGGTAGCAAATGGAAGGAGTGGATGTCATGGGTGAAAGTAATGGGATTAGCAGGAAGTAATGGGATGCTACTGTTGGCATGGGGTGGAAATGTTATTCATGACATGTTCCAAAGTTTGGTGACATTTTGGCAGTTGATAGAATATCCATCATTGGTGAAGCAATGATACTTATCAATTTGTTCATTTCTGGTAAGGAGGTGCTGAATGCTAGAGTAGTTTTGATGGTGACTGATGAGAGATTTGAAATTTGGTGGTTAGAAGTTCAAATTGAAGATCCTAAAAATGTTGCATAGAAAGATCAAACGGGAGAAAGATGAAAGTCACTGTCACTTCAGGTCAATCTTTAGGCAGAGATTTTCAATATGTAATCAGACAATCAGACACTTCAAGTCAGTCTTTAGGCAGAGACTACATTTTCAGTATGTAATCAGACAATCAGAAGAAATAAAAAGGGAAATTTTCTTGATGGTTCTGTCACTTCAGGTCAGTCTTTAGGCAGAGATTTTCAATATGTAATCAGACAATCAAACACTTCAGGTCAGTCTTTAGGCAGAGACTACATTTTCAGTATGTAATCAGACAATCAGAAGAAATAAAAAGGGAAAATTTTCTTGATGGTCTAAGTCCGTGGTATGGATCAACCATGAATATATAATGGGCAAAATACCAATTAGTGGCTACCATAATTATTATTGACTCAATAAAAGCAATCTAAATATGGCCATTATTGCAAGAAGACTTGTGAAAAGAAGGAATACTCACATAACAGAAACCTAGATCTAGTAATTGAGTATTAAAAGGGTTTGAAAAAAAAAACAAAAAAACGAACTGAGTCTTTAACGTCTCTGTGCATTGAGAGGGTTTGAAAAAAACAAAAAAAACCTCTTCTCAGTTGGGTAACAATGCCATACAATCCCTTTTTTTCTTCAGAAAACCCAATCAACAAACTTAATCAGTCAAAATCACTATGGGTTCGTTTAATCTGGAGATTGGGTTTCATGTTAAAGAACAGTGGAAAAAAATGAACTTGCATTCTCGAACCAATGCAGGAAAAAAAAAAACGGAATCTCTGTTTAAACCGAATGCAAACAAGAGAAAATGATTAGAATGCATACCTCCATGTGCTTGCCAACTGTGTATAACCTTTGAAAGAAGGCGCCAAACGATGCTTGGGACCACTACCAGGGACCAGCGAAATGGAAAGTTGTTGACAGCGATTGTGGAAGAGGGAAAAGGAAAAAGGAAGATGACGAAATGGAGAAGAAGGGGTTTCTTGCGGTTAATGGAAAACCGCATTTATTGTCGATATCGACAATACCAAAAACCATCTAAAAAAAACAGGAAGGGGCCCAGAGGGCCCCTTCAGTGTATTAACTCCTACTGGGCCGTCCAACTGCACCTGGCTCACTATGGGGCTTTTTCCCGTAGTTTCCCCATGATCCTAAGTTGTATACTAATTACAAATTTGTTGCTCTGAAGCCATAATAAGGAAATGAAAACAGTAGAAGTTATATTTCTCTCTTCTAGCATAATTTATGCAAATGTTTGTAGCAGTTTATATAAGCTAGTGGTGGTAAATACTCTTGACATTAAATTTCTGATTATTTCAGTAGGGAAGCTTCTTATATGTTCTTTGAGGAATATTTTAGTATTTCTTCTTTCAAGTGCTTCTGTATTCACAGTAAGACAGAACACCTTCTTATTTATGTGATACAGTAATCTTGTAGGTCGGAATTCATTTTAGTATTTCTTCTTTCAAGTGCTTTCGTATTCACTGTAAGCACATAGGCAGTGACAGAACACCTTCTTATTTATGTAATACAGTAATCTTGGAGGTCGGAATTCATTTTGCATTTCATTGCTGTCTGTCGAGCAGTTATTCAGGGATACACAAGGAAAAAAACAAAGGACTGCTGCATCGGATACTCACGAATGTGTGTTAGTCTATTAGACCCACGTTGATATAGTTATAAGTAAAGATAAGGTTCTGAAGTGTTTCATGGTGAATTTGGTACAACAAGGGATGCTCTGAGATCTTTATGGGATCTTCTGACGGTATATGCCTGGCATTTGCACATACACGTACATGGTTCACTTTACTATGGGCAATTTAATATCAAAGCATAGGACACCAATATCAGCTATGGAGATAACACTTGTTTATGGGAACGAGAATTTTCTAAGTCTAGGACTTGGATATGGATAAGGGTTTATGTTCTGGCACCACAATTCCATGATGAGAAACATTTTTGGATGTCAGAATTCATGATTCTAACACAGTAGATAATACCTGAGTTAAAATTGTAGGTTACAGTTACTCATGTTTTATGCAAAATCTTTATTGGGATCAAAACAAATACTATACTACTGCAATGGCACCACCAATACGTGCATTCGTTGGCATTGTGCATGCAAGTGGATCAATGATCATCATACTCTTGCCATTTCAGGGAATAAATGATCACCATATGTCAGAGTATCAAATATTGCATTTTTTTTTTTTTTTTATTAATGAATCCTATATGTTTGGGTTTAAATTTCTGCCATAGAAACATTGCCAGTCTCGAGTCTACACAGTAAATTTGTTGTTCATAACACTACATTCTGATGGGCTTACTCTTCTGTGGCTTTCTAAATTCATACTAGATGTTTATGCTTGGTCTCTTTGATGGCTTGCCAGTAATATTCAAGTTATGGTATTGAATTTTGTAGCTTCATTTACCCGAACTGGCACTTGCCTACTGTGACCGTGTTTATGAAACCGAGTAGTACCAAGCCTCATCCAAATCACATGCTAACATCTATCTCACACTCCTACAAATATACCTTAATCCTCGAAGGTCAAAAGAGCTTTATCTAAGAATTAATGAATAGGTGAGTGCTGGAAGTAGAGTTCGGATCTCTGTTTGGACCAATCAGTGTGTGACACATGAACTTGTTGAGTTTAAAAATTGTTGTTGTCTTTAAAAGTCAGCTCTGTCTTTAAAGTACAAAACAATGTGTCATCCCCTGATTGGTCCCAATAAGGTTTTCCTGTTTGGTCCAAACAAGGGATCCAAATTCGTGAGAGTCGGATGTGAGCCATATATAAGCTACAAAATGAGATGCAATGCTAGCCATGTATCAGATTGAATGTGATGAGTCAGATATTGATGCATTCGCCCAACAAGTTCTTGACCAGAATGCAGTTCAACGTGATGAGGATGTTAATTGGGCTCGGGAAACCATTGAAGGAGATACAGTTGACTTACATGACCAGTGAACGGTTGAAAACTAATTCACTAATGTTAAATTTGAGTGTAAATCATTTTTAAATGTTAATTTCAATTATCTTGTTTAATGAAATTTATCTTACAAACATTTGAACAGATATGTCAGGACGAAAGAGGAGAGATCGTCCGCGGACGATGGACGAGATGCTGCGCCAGGCCCAGGCCAGCATGCCATCTGGGGAGCCTAGACCGACACCGGATGACGCCCAGTCTAGTTCGATGGCCCCACTGAGTAGGCCATCGACGTCTCATCCGAGTCTATCCACCCCAGTGGACGCTTCGGCCTCGTCGACTGTTTCAGCACAACCATCTCGGCTTGCATCGGCCGATACACAGATCGGTATAAGTTTATTTAATTAAAACATTTTAATTCTAGCAAATTATTTTATTTCAATTTAATTAGATTATCTCTAATTTGAACAGGTGCTACGAGCACGGGCCCATCTTCCAGCAGGGGGAGAGGCCCTGCTAGAGGGATCCGGACGTGGAATTTCGGTCATCCCATTGATGTGGAGTTTGATGAGACATACCATCTGGTGGGTTCGCATGCTCGCCAACTCATCAGCTAGTTGGGACATATGGTCCGGGATCCATATGCATTTCCTTTGACTACACTTGATTGAGAGGCATTCCCGATGGAGGCACTAGATCGTACCTGGCAGCAGGTTAAGGTAATAATTTAACATTCCTCTTCGGGGTGTGTCAATTTAAACCATCACTTAATGAAAAATTGTTTGTCCTTTTTCAGGACAATTTGAGGGCATGTCCTGAGCTCTTCGAGCCAGTTTGCATGTCGAAGTGCCGGAAGATGTGGAAAGATCATAAAAATAACATGAAGGTGCAGCACTGGAAGCCACATCAGGATGCACCCGACATACTTGAGCGAGTTTCGACGGACGTTCTCCCGGATCAGTGGACTCAGCTCGTTTGGTACTGGACGAGCAAGGAGGCAAGGGTTAAAAACTTGTAATTTTTTTATTTTAATTTTAACAATTTACTAGTGACTAACGTAACTAACAAAAATTAACTGATACATATTGAAAACAGAGATAGGCTGCTACGAATGCGTGGAACCGCGCAATGCAGGGTCCTGCACACAGGTTGGGGACTCGACACATCACCCAGGTCCGCCACGAGGTAAAAAGTTAGATCGTACATGTAATTTATATTTTTATCATTTTGTATGATAGTATACTAATAATATAACTCTCCACCAAACAGTTGCGTTCTGAGGGTGTTTCGGTCGACAGGATGTCCGTCTGGATGTGTTCTCGAGATCCTCGCCACCCGGAGGTTGCAGCTATCTTCGTAAGTTTTTATATTGAACCGCTTAAATTATCTGTCTATTACTATGTCTTGTTATGCATGATAATATATTAAATGAATCAACTATGCAGGCCTAGTATCATTCACGCTTGGAGGAGTTGCCCGAAGAGAGTGCAGTTTTCCATCGCGGAGGGATGAGATATTTCACTCCATCGTTGGCCGGGACGAGCATGAATACACGCTTACGTATGGGACGGGCATTCCACGCTCGCACATCGCGCGAGCGGAGTCATCCGGTGCTAGCTCCTCCCATGGCTTACGCCTGCGTACAGATGAGGAGGCCCAGGAGTTGCTGCAATCCATGAAAGCAACGATCAAAGAAGATGTGACAAATGAGGTGAGAGCAGAGATGGCAGAGCTGTAGGTTCGCCTATCACAGAGTCGTGGCCCGCTCGCTTCAAACCCACCACCCACCAATTAGGTTAGTAAGAAAAAAAAAAAACAAAAACTTTGTACGTTTAAATTGTCAATTATGTCATTGATGTGTCAATATTTATGATTTTTTTAATTGTATTTAACTGTATAATAAATAATTACAGGCACCAAACGTTGGCAGCGACCACATGGCTAGATATGACTTTGGTGGAGAGGACAGTCATGATCCAGCAAGCTCGACTGATCCTGACCAGGTAAAATTATTTTTTTAATTCAAGATTTCAACATGTATAGAAATTTGTTAAATTGTGTTAGAAATTTATAGATTTTGAAACTTAAAAAGTTAGACACTTAGGTTGAAACTGGACGGGCACGGGCTCGTAGTCATTCCTGACTTACAGGAACTGACGGAATCAGAATCCGACTCCCGAATTGCTCGTAGAGTTGAACGTAGGTTTAAGTTAAAATGTTAACTTAAAACTTAGAAAACCAGCCTCCGGGACCCCAAAACGTGTAAACGGGCTCCGTTGCTCTTGAAACTTGACGGGCAAGGGCCCGTAGTCATTCCTGATTTACAGGAACTGACGAAACGAGAATCCGACTCCCGGATTGCTCATAGAGTTGAAACGTAGGTTTAAGTTAAAAGGTTAACTTAAAACTTAAAAAACCAGCCTCCGGGCGCCCAAAATGAGAAAACGGGCTCCGTTGCCCTTGAAACTTGACGGGCACGGGCCTGTAGTCATTCTTGACTTGCAGGAACTGACGGAATGAGATTTCGACTCCCGGATTGCTCATAGGGTTGAAACGTAGGTTTAAGTTAAAAGGTTAACTTAAAACTTAGGAAACTAGCCTCCGGGCGCCCAAAACGAGTAAACGGGTTGCGTTACCCTTGAAACTTGACAGGCACGGGCCCATAGTCATTCATGACTTGTTGGAACTGACAAAACGAGATTCCGACTCCCGGATTGCTCGTAGAGTTGAAACGTAGTTTTAATTTAAAACCTTAACTTAAAACTTAGGAAACGAGCCTCCGGGCGCCCAAAATGAGCAAACGGGCTCCGTTGCCCGTGAAACTTGACGGGCACGAGCCCGTAGTCATTCCTGATGAAACGTAGGTTTAAGTTGAAAGGTTAACTTAAAACTTAGGAAACTAGCCTCTGGGCGCCCAAAACGAGCAAACGGGCTCCGTTGCCCTTGAAACTTGACGGGCACGGATCCGTAGTCATTCCTGACTTGGAGGAACTGACGGAACGAGATTCCGACTCCCAGATTGCTCGTAGGGTTGAAACGTATGTTTAAGTTAAAATTTTAACTTAAAACTTAGGAAACCAGCCCCGAAAGCCCAAAATGAGCAAACGGGCTCCGTTTCCCGTGAAACTTGATGGGCACGGGCCCATAGTCATTCATGGCTTGTAGGAACTGACGGAACGAGATTCCGACTCCCGGATTGCTCGTAGAGTTGAAACGTAGGTTTAACTTAAAATCTTAACTTAAAACTTAGGAAACTAGCCTCCGGGCGCCCAAAATGAGCAAACGGGCTCCGTTTCCCGTGAAACTTGACGGGCACGGATAGTCATTCCTGACTTGCAGGAACTGACGAAACGGGATTCCAACTCTCGGATTGCTCGTAGAGTTGAAACGTAGGTTTAACTTAAAACCTTAATTTAAAACTTATGAAACTAGCCTCCGGGCGCCCAAAATGAGCAAACGGGCTCCGTTGTCCATGAAACTTGACTGGCACGAGCCCGTAGTCATTCTTGACTTGCAGGAACTGACAGAACGAGATTCCGACTCTCGGATTGCTCGTAGGATTGAAACGTAAGTTTAAATTTCTAAATTTTAATTTTAATTCTTACTTTTTTTATATTTAGTATAAATTGCCAATTTTTATAATAATTAACTATTAATATTTATTTTCCTTTTTGTGTTCAAGTTTGAGAGCATCGGATCCATCACGACACCCTGCACAGACAATATGTTTTTTTTTGTAATTGTAATGGATTTTATTTGTTGAAACTTTTGTAATGTTTTTAATATCATTAATATAAGACTTTTTTTTGTTATTAGTCATTTTTAATTGATGGTAATAGTTGTATCTAATATATTCAGGTACAGGTATAAAAAGCAGGAAAAATTTTGAAAAATTAGAAGAATATATTAAAAAAAATTATTGGTTTTAGAGCGTTCGCTAATAATTTTTAGCGACAAAGTAATTGCGGCGCACTCTTGGCGGTCGCTAAAGAGTATTAGCGACCGCCAGAACACTTTTAACGACGGCTTTTGGCGGTCGCTAAAAGTCCTTTCTCTAGTAGTGCTCTTATGATCCTTTTCGGTGTTTATGTACTCCAAATACAAGACTTGTATTTCCCTTACCATCGATTATAATATATATATATGGGTAAAATTCAGGTGGAAACTATTCTCACATATTATGTGAGAACTTTTTTGTGGGGCCCAATTGTGGGCTCCATTTGGGGATGGGACCAGGGGGATGGAAAGATCTATGTGAGACCACCCCAAGAATCAAGTTTGGCCCTAAACCCATATCCCTAATGTTGGAAGTAGGTGGGCCTCGTGGAGAGATTTTCAGAACCTTTTGACCCACTTGACTCAAGGATCAAGTACCCATAAAGCCATAAATCATATCCAGGACGCAATCCCTCAATCTCATCAATCATGTACACCAATAAAACCTATCTAAAAGATAGAAATTAGCAACACCAGACAACCAAAATAATCCACAATAAATAGAGAAACAGATTATACCTTTGGAGCCCGGTAATGCTCTAATGGAGAAGAAGACAATTAACTTGATCAAGAACTCTTCTTGAAGCAATTTGGGATCTCCAAGACCTTGTTGTCTTCCACGCTATAACCCACTATCAGATCTCTTTTCTCAAGAAGATTGGTGGAAACTTCAAGAGAAAACCCTACTAGAAACTCCAAAGAACTAGAAGAGAAAGAGAGGATAGAAAATTATGCAACAATTGCACAAAAGAAGGCCTTGGGCGTGTTCTCCTAGTATGGACGTCCAAGAAGGGGTATACTCCCCTTTTTATAGCCTTCAGACTCCTCCTTTTACTAATTAAAATAGAAGATAACTTTCTCCTTTTCTAATTGCTATAGAAGTCTCACTTCCATAACAATTAGTAAGTATACTATTACTACTATTAAAAGTCTTGCTTCAAATAGAAATAATAACTTTCTAATTCCTTCTTTTTGGAGTTCAAGTAGGATTAGT
Source organism: Cinnamomum chago (assembly GCA_038049695.1). Lineage (NCBI taxonomy): Eukaryota > Viridiplantae > Streptophyta > Magnoliopsida > Laurales > Lauraceae > Cinnamomum > Cinnamomum chago. The sequence goes on along the minus strand of CP142453.1, from coordinate 38,419,557 downwards.
ATCTTTCTATTAACTTGGGCTAGCGTGGGGACCTCTATGGATTCCATCGAAAGCTGGCTCCAACTAGGACATTGCGACCCCACATCTCATGTGCAATTCGGGCTCACAGTTAATTGCAAATAACACCACTATATAAATGCAATTGCACTCTAGTCTTAGGAATATATTACAAAGAAGACCCTAAACTTTTCAATTACCACAAATATGCCCCTCTATCAAATATCCATGGATCAATTGGAATAAATCTGTCCCATCCAATCTTAGATCAACATCGTATTATCCTTGAACCTCAATTAATCACAGTGATCATCAGTACCATCCAATTAACTCTTAATCGAGATGGGTGCACACTTACCAATGACAAATCCATTAAATGGCAAAAAGGGATAATATAGATAGATTCCATCTTGACCATTGGATGTTCCCACAGTTCTACTACCACATACCCAAGACACTGAGGTATTGACTTACGTTTGGCCTCACTCATTGGTGACTCAAAGTAAATGAAAAAATAGAAACTTGAGTTCATCAATGTCTCAGGATTGAGAGCCTATTGTTAGGAAATTATGAGAGCAAACCTTAAAATCGAGACAGTATTCCATAAGGTGCTTCTCATGGTCCTTCAATACATCCAATGTACCAACACCGTGATCCAGATTTTTATATTCTGATGATCGAGACAAATCACACTATCTCATAGTGATCAAAGTGTTGCAATCTTAATTATCAGATGAGATGCCCAGTCTCATCACTGGTTGTGAAGATATTTAAGTATAAAATTTGTGACACATGCCTCCCGTATGTGGATCTCATCCATATACATATATCACATCTAATATACTAATGGGACCCAGTTCATCTCATGAACCATCATGTCATATGTATTGTCATGTGCATTAAGTAATAAAACATCATTCATCTCATGAAAGGAAATCATGATTTTATTGATAAATAAAGAAATTAATCAATTTATTACATCATCTGATGGATTGAGACCACACAATCTAACACTTCATCTGTGGCCCACAAGTTTAAGGGCTTCATAGTCAAAAAAATATTCAACCATCGATCTAACGATTTAGTCCATTCGGATGTGTGTCAATCCTTGGGATTAGTGACTATCAGGGGGTTCCCTATTGGTTGCTAGGTTTCGATGGGTTTCTAGTTGGGCCCCGTAAAAATGTTGTCACTTGAATATTTCCATATATATATATATATATATATATATATATAATATGCAACTTGATTGGTGTTATTATTATGCCATGGCTCACTTGCCTGGGAGCTGCGCTTCTCGCCTTGTTCTATTTGAGGGTGGAAGTTGATTTCCAACTATGCAATTCAAGTCAAGCCTGTCACAAGATCAAACCGGCATTTCTCTTACACATTTTTCCTACTATTACTGTTAATGTATTTTGCCCTTTAAATTTCTTTTTTGTTCTTTTTGAAAACATATTTTGCCCTTTAAATTGCAGAATGTTGATGCCTGCCTCGCCATGGAGGAAGTAGAGAAACAATTGAGAGAACTTGCTTTGGAGTCTGTAACAGCATGCCGAAAGGGGAAACCCTTGCCCCTACTTTGGACAAGGAAGTAGTTCTCTTTTGTGAAAGAAGCCTCTGTGAAAGATGGGTTGCTTTCATGCATATATGGTGGCTATAGTGACAAATGGATGTGGGAACTATCCAAAAAATAGTTGCATGACATTCCGCATTTTTTCAACATTTCCTATGATTTTTTTGAGGAAGCATGAAACGAATGCAGGGCCAGAAAGCGAAAACACCTGTAGTTATAAGTTTCCATTATGTTGTAAGATTTGTTGGGTGGTTAGCTTATACTAGTGGTTGTTCTTGGGAAAAAACCTTAATTCCATTTTTCCCACTTATGTTGGTCTGTTAGGCGAAATTATCTGGGAATGTTTTATCTTGTTGGAAATAAACTTTTGTGCTGCCCTTTGCCTCCCCCATAGATTTGTATGAGACTTGAGCCATTTATTGCATGGGGTGGGATCCAGAATCAAGTTTCCCTCTGGCTTAGGGCCAAAGGCTCCTGGGCTGGGTGGGAGATATCCTGGGTTATAAAAAAAATTTGTGGGGTGGGAGGTGTAAGTCTCTCTTTTTTTTATTCTATAACTCAAATCAGGAGATTTTGAGGACATCTTTTAATGGCGTCTCCAATCAGAAGGCAATATGAATCAATGAACTAATGACCCTTGTGTGTACCCAAAGCTAAACAGTTCAGTCCGCAAATTTAGAGGGAATCCTTTTAGGCTCTTATCCATTATATAGTGGGGAAAATTTAAGTAAAATAACATGTGTTAAGCACAGGCATGTCGATGCATTGTCAATTAAACATCTATACATTATAAAATTAATAATTAATGGTCACTGCAAATTAGCATTGAAAATTTTCAACAGACTTGGATTAAGGAACTAGGGAATCTGAGAAGAGAGAAAATTACAGTAAATAGGTTAGGAATGAATTGTATAAAATCTTTTCTCTTCGTCAATGATCAAAAGAAAGCATCATTCCTTTGAAGAATAATTAACTCTAAGCAATTTAACAAACATATTATATGGAAATCTGCATTTTATGCAGAAGTACATGTATAGAAAGAAAGTTCAAAGTCACTTGTTTTTTAAGATTCAAGCGTCTGAAGATCAGTGGTACTATTTATCCAATTGAATGAACTTTTAATGTAGGTCTATATGACAACTTAAATTCATTATTAATAAATTAAACACAATAAATCTTAAAGTTCTAGATTCTCTAGAACTATTATTTTCTATTTGAAGATTATCTTTTGTATTTTTTTTCATATTTTTTAAATATTTTTGGGCCTAGGGTATGACTTGATCTGAGTTTTAATGAGTTTGACTCAACTTGAGGGTGACCAAGTCAGCCCCAAGTCGAATTTTTAGATAGAAGAGGGAGAGAGATAAAAACCTCATCCAATTGCGTGAGAATTAGAATCCTAGTTCTCCATTCATCCTTATTTTAGTTTACATTCAACTATTGAGTGAAATTCAATTAGAGCCTCCTTTTTTAGTGAAACTCTCAATTTCAGATTTCTACCAAGTGGTCCCCACTAGAGAGCTCACGAATCTCATGTGAGCACAAAGTAAAGAAGAAAAGAACACCTTTAAATGAAATTGACCATTCAAAAAAAAAAAAAAAAGAACACCTTTAAATGGGCATTCAGCCCTTTTCATCCGGGCATAAAAAGAAACGAAACAGTATCCTATGCTCGATACCTTGGAGAAAAGGAAAGAATAAAGGGAAATAAAAGGAAGATGGAAAAAGGAGAGAAGGAAGTATAATAAAAACAGAAAAATATTGGAAAAAACGTGAAGATAGAAGAGGAGCACCGCTTACCTGTCTTCGCTTGTCATCGATGACCGGCATGATGGCAACCACAAGGATGAAAATAGCGGTAGCAGCGGGCATAGCTGCCGACCGCCAAACTGCTACGAAGCGGGGCGCTACGTGGCGATGTAGCGATGCGATTTGAAAAAATTGCCAAAAAAATTTGAGAAAAATCCAGAAAATTGTAAAATGAAAGAAAATATGGTTCTTTTGCAAAAGTAAGTAAGAAATGGAGGCATAGCGGTGCCTTTAATATATGAGGTCATGTATCCTATATAAATAGAAAATAATAGTAATGATTAGTTTTTTCACATGTATTCATGTTTCTTAGTTATGCTAACTTAGAAAGTAATAGAAAGATCATTAAAAAAAAAAAAAAAAAAACCTAAAACATGAAATAAATGCATAAGAAGAATTAAGAATTGGGTCATTAGTGAACATTGAACAATCAAATATCAATACTTCAACATTCAAGGATGAAACTCAATCAAGTGAATGAACTATAAAGTGATCAACAATCAATATTCAACCCCAATTTAGGAATGACAAAGAGTAGAGAGTTATTGAAGGAAATAGAAATACCTTAATCACCATCAAAAGGAATGTCTACCAAGATTCAAGGCGCCATGGTTATCCTCATCCCCATCAGTGTTATCATTTCTATTGGTACCATATTGAGTTTGATATGATGAGCATTGGGATCCACAAATCCAAAGAAAGTAGCTGCATCATAGGAACTTAGAGGAGGTGGATGTGAATATTTGTCATATTGCGTTTCACCATAGTCACCATATGAGTAGGACCCTGAAGCTGAAGACTATTCTTCTCCTTGTTGCACTTGACCAGATGGAAAAAACCGTGAGGGTCCTTGTCCACTGTAACTAGGGTTCCACGATTTAGTCCATGATGCCGCTTGTTGTCCTCCAACATCTCCACCCATATTTCCTTGCTCATTACTACCTCCAGCCCTAAGTGGTGAGTCTCTTCGACGCCTTTGAAAACCACAGCTTGGATCAGATCTTCCAGATGGAGGTAACTCTTGTATTTCCTCTACAGGAACGATATCGTCTTCATCATGTTAATAGTATTCACTAGTACCACCCGTCCCACTGTCTACTCCTCCATCTCATCCACCATGGCTACTTGAAGAGACGGTGGTACGGTGGTGAAACTAGCTTTCTCAGAAGATCCAATATGAGAAGGTTATTTCCCACTCCTCCTAGTCCTACTAGTACATTCTCCTTGAGGTGGCTGACATTCTGTAGGTGCCTCACCCATATCCTCATCTATCAACTCTTAAACCATTCCCGGAAACCCCGGATCTAAATCTAGCAGTGGATCACTTATCTAGGCTAGCCATGGGAGTAAGGGATCATCCTCTTTGAATATGTGATCCAAATTAATAGGACAATAAGCAGGATCATCCATTGTCCTGCTCTCCCTAGTTCTGTTTCTCAACTTCAGATGGTAATGACAGTATACAAGCTTGTTGAGTTTGTGCATGGCAAGCCGGTTCCTGACCTTCATGTGGATCAAAGAGAAAGTACTCCAATTTTTCTCACAATTGGAAGATGTTGTAGTTTGACTAAGGATGTGAACAGCCGCTCTCCTTAGATGTGGAGCACTCTCTCCATAATTCATCCATCAATCAGCTGAAGTGCAAAAAATATATAAAGAAAATTAGATATTTGTAACCCTCAAGTCCTTCTAATCAATTAAGATAAATAGATCAAGACTATTAGGTGGGGTCTTTTGTTCATAGTCATACCAAGTGTCATCCTTCCAATTGATCGTTATACAAGAGGGTCAGCAAAGGTTTCTCTCCTTTGTGTATATACATAGATATCTACAATGTGAAAATTAGAAATAAGTCAGTAAACCCCTACACTTACAGCAGGTATGGCAATTGGCACTTGGCAGCATAATTAAATTCTCTTAAGTAACCACCCACTTACCTCTTGTATGGCATCAATTTGATCATCTGTATTTAACAATCTCTTCAATACCTTCCTTAATTTTACCCGCAAGTCCATATTTATTGCTTCTGTGTGTAGTTTGGTATTGTGGTAATAGAATTTGGGATTCAAAAAATAACCTACATTAAAAATATGTAGAATGTACTGTGAGCAAACAATATAATAAATACATTAGTTAGGAAAACAAAAGAGTATCAAAGATATATAGTAATTACCTGCAGCATGCAATGGATGGTTCAAATGATCGATCCATCGGGCATCAATAATGTCTATATATTTCTTATGATAACTAACATTTTCCATAATAGCTTGCTTTGCCCGATCCATTGCTTCATATATAAAGCTCATTGTCGACTTGTCATGCATCACTATCTACAAGCTGCAACACTTTAACTAAAGGCTCAAAAACCTTCAATACTTTCCTCACTTTCTTCCAAAATTTATTGTCCTTCATCAGGTTTGGGATTTCAAACTCTGGACCACTAGTTGCATTTCCCCATTTCGAACGAAGTCATTCTTCTTATGCAAACATCGGAATCAGTTCCGTTTTTAACCTTACAAGGCTTTCCATAGCTAGAAAATGGGTTGCAAACATGAATGATCATATATAAATCTTGTAATTCATCAACATGCCTTGATCAATGAAGCTACTTTTGTCTTCCAATCTCTTCCAAGATGAGATCTATGCAGTGTACTGCACATGGGGTCTAGAATAAATGGGTCATCTTCTGCATTAACTTCTTACTGTTGTCTTGAAATTGGCGTCACTATCTGTAACAATATGCTCATCTCTCACACTCTCTACAACTTTATCCATACGAGTGTATATATATGTAGATGTCCGTCCATGTTCAATTGCATCAACAAACTTCACAAAGACAATCCTAGTGAATGAATACACCAAAAAATTTATTAATTGTGTTTGGGTGACGCTAGTCCAACCATCACACATGATGGTAACATCATTCTGTTACCACATGGGCCTAAACTTTTCCACCCAAGCCTTTATTTTTATATATTCTTCTTCAAGGTATTTAGTGCCAACATCATATACGGAGGGCGCTTGTATACCCTGCCCAGCTTCAGTGACAATATCAAGAACAGTCAGAAAATATGGGGAATATACTGCTGTAGGTGGTATGTTCTTGGAATCAGCAATTTTGTTGTCGCTTTAACTAACCTATCTTTTGCAGCCTTCATTACCCCTTTCACAACACTCGATATTTTTTTGTTGTTTAGCTCTCTCTTTTCTATGTGCAAGAGGATCAACAAGGGGCTCTTCTAGTAGAGATAATTTCTACATCAACATCCCGTTCCTAGGTGCTAAATGTCCTACACACCCACCCCGCCCCCCCAATGCTCTTGCCCCCTACTTGGCATAGTAGATGAGCCCCCCTCATCAAAGAATTCATCACCAAATACATCATAACGAACAGCATAAACATCTTGCTGCCTCTTTTCTTTTATCTCTACTTTTCTATCTTTGTTTTGGTCAACCAAAGCTTTCATTTGTTTCCTGACTTCCCTTGGTACTTCGGTACAGCCAGCAACATTGCCAAAAATGTGGCCCAAGTGGTGCTTGAATCTTGTAATGCCCACATTGCTCACTTTTCCACAAAACTTGCATTTGATTTTCAACCTATTATTCTCAACTAACTCACCAAAACTCCATGCAGGATCAATATCACGAGGCATTTTAAGTTATCAATTGGCAAACACAAATGCACAATAGAAGACTGAATACCTGGCTATAATATGAACAAGTAGTATGTTAAAAATTAAAAAAATAAAGAAACATGTTAGAAGAAACATATATCTAACGCTTAGGAATCATTCTCTTGACATTTAATTGGTATTTCATTACTTAAAGTATAAATTTTTTTCAAAAATTTAAAATGTCCAAAAATAAGAAAATAAAATAGAATTAGGAAAAGACAAAGATATGTTGGATAGATCTATGCCAAACATAGATATAACGTTTAGGAGCATTTTTCAATACATTTGATTGGCATTCCATTATTAAAAATATTTTTTTCCAAAAAATAACAAAAATCTGAAGTTAAAAAAATTAAACAAGTAAAAAACAAGCAATATACATTGGAATGGTCTATGGAAAACATAAATCTCAAATCTAGGAACCATTTTCAAGACATTTGATTGGTATTCAAATATTTAAAAAAATTCAAAAAATAAATAAATTTGAAAATAAAAATAGAGAAAAATCAATAAACATTCAAAATGTGATGGATTGATCTATGGAAAACATAGATCTATCATTTACAAGCAATTTCCAAATTTTTTTATTGGTTGTCTATGAGTATTCACAATTTTTTTTCAAAAACTAAATAAATCTGAAAATAAAAAATAGCAAAAATCTAGAGTTTCAAACCGAAATTCAGAACAAATTTTGTTTAGACAACCATCAGAACAGAAACTATATATTCATCCATTTTGGATGAAATGAACTGATCGAATTTGAGAACTATGGGTATTATTCCTGAGTTTCAGGGGAATCTGTCACAACCACCCCCACCCCACCTAAAAAAATTACCAAGAGGCAAAAGAGCCTCAATAATGTCGTATACTGTATTTTCTGCTCTTCATTTAACAAAGTTGTTATTCCACACAAAAAAAAAAAAAGTTATTAATTCCAGGCTCATTATTTGCGATTCATTTCTGATGTTATATGTAGGGTTGTAAATGGGTCCCTGATTCTCCGATTACCCGAAGGTTCCGACCCGTTAGGTTCCGGGTTTGGATCCTTATTTTGGTTCCGATAAGTAAATGGTTCCGGTTCCGGATCCTTTTTTTGGAACTGTTACCTAAACGGGTCCGGTTCCGGATCCACAGTAGCTCAGACCCGTGGACCCGGACCCGACCGAATATACTCTAACCTAAATATACATTTGAGATGTTTTGCATTGGGGTGATGGCAATGTACACATTTTTATAATGGATAATGTACACCCATTTACCAAATCAAATTACACTCACCTAGAAAATAAGCAATTACCTTAGTAAGTAGTACTTCTAGTTCAATTGATCATTCAAATATTTTTTGGGTTCTTTGTCCTAAATTTCCTATGGTACAAATAGCACTAGTGCTCTGAACTGCCCTGCCAAACTTTTGAAATCTACCCAGGACCAGCAACACTATATTGAAAGCTCGTTGCAATAGTTGAGTTAATTTTCACGTGCAACTCAGATGACAATGCAAATCTAATCAATTCAAGCCATAAGTAAAATAGTGTTTGCATCGCATGGCATGGTCACTAAATAATGTATTTCCGATGCACCTGAAGCATGTTTTGTAATTGATAAAATAATGGGTAACAATACACCTTTACAAGGCAATGTTACGTATTCAATGGATCAGGATTTTTTTTTCAAACTACTGTACTGATTTGATCTATCATTAAAACTCCTTATTCCAGATTTACAAGGTAAACGGTTCCGGTTCCGGTTCCGATTAAAATTATCGGAACCGGTTCCGGAACCAGGAAACTGGTTCCGATCCGGGTCCGGTTCCGGGTCTGGTTCCCCCTCTTATTAAACGGTTCCGGTTCCGGGTCCACCCTGGACCCGAACCGGAACCGTCCCATTTACAACCCTAGTTATATGGAATGGAGCCATGTAGAACTCTCTTGATTTTTCTGTACTTTGTGGCTTACAAATGAGCAATTTTCATTACCAATGATAGGAGAAAGGACAAAAGAATGTTTGGCTACCGTTCCAATTCCTAGGTTTATCACATGAACCTATCTGATCAGAGGCATGGGCCACATGCAAGAAATCAGGGATTTCAGGATCCCCCAATATTTGTACTCCCTACAAATTAGGGCCCCATGCATGGAACTGAGACTTAAGGATCCTGACTTCAAAATTTTAAAATGAAAAATTGTTTATATTTTTTGTCTGTTTGTATGTATGTATTTTTTTTTATGTATAATGTTGTTTTCTCTATTTTGACTCCACAGTGATGGATCTTCTGCGGTGGGGTCTACTTGGGAGATGCAGGGAGACAAATGAGATGGTGATTTTCACTACGTCACCGGGATTACTTAGCTTGGTATTTGTGGAGAGTGAATTTCATCCTATTTTCATGTAAACTTGTATGCGGTTTGACCAGGTCTGCTGAAGATTGATTCCTACTTCTATCCATTTCTCTCTGTGTGAAAAGCTTGGCAGTTGAAAGTTATTTGGAGTTGGTTTACAGATTTGGAATTTCATGTGTGGGTCTGTGCATTTAGGGGACCTAAGCCTTTTGCTCCTATTAAGACTCAAATGTATCTAAAACTCTTGGATAGTCTTCTTTCCTTATTATCTACATTGAGCAGAGGAAGTATGTTCGCATGCTTGTACCTCAATTTATATGTTTGTTGCGCTTCTATAATATCTCTGCTATTAGGAGCTTGCTTTTGTGTTTGGTAAATATTGTTGCCCTTTGCTGAGATTAATTTTATCCAAGCTTTCATTGAAGTTTGGATGCTATTATCACTTGGTAAAAAAGCAGTTGTGGTTGCTTGCGGGGCCATTTATTATGGCTGTTGGTTTTGGTTGCTTATTTTATGCAACTTTTTCACCATTTCGTTCATTTCCAGGATTTTTCCGCAAATGTGTAGGTTGAAATGTACTGGTAAAGATGTCTGTTACCTTAAGATTTTCCTGGATTTCTGTTGAATTTATATTGGTTGTCTCTTTGTTTAAACTAATTCTTTTTTTTTTCTTTTTCTTTTGACCCCATCTCTTTTCAGTATTGAATGGTTAAAAGGAATCTTGATCGGTCAATTTAAAGAATGTGATTTGAGATTCATATATAATTTTTCACCTGAGATGTTTCGACTTAATCCATCAATATATAATCTCTTCGTGGATTGATTGTTGGATGTATATGATTTTATGTCTGTCTTTATCTTCTTTGTGGGTTAATTTCTTGATACCGTGGATTTGTGGGCACTGGTATTTTCTATTGCTTCATTTACCCAACAAGTGATATTAGAGTCTAGGGTTGTGCTGCTGTTGGAATCGATGAATATCCTTAACCGAAAAGGATCGTGTTGCTACGGATCTTGTGTTCACAAAGCATTCGGATTTGCATTCGAAAGCAAACTCTGGTTTGATTTCGTCAGAGCAGCCTTTCTTCCTTGAGTTGAGTGATGGGTCAAGAGAGCTACCCAGATTATCTTTTTATAGACCCAAAATACTTAAGAGTATCAAACCCCCCACCCCCCCACCAATATTTTTCACATTTGCCCGTTTTCTTAATATTTCTTTTACAACCCCTACACATGAAACAAAATCATGTATTTTGAAACTTTCATCAATCCAGTGGTGGGTCATGTATAGATCGAAAAAATTATAACTTATTATAAACAGGTGTTGATTGTCATCATGATTAATATGGATTTAATGAAATGAGTCCTTTATGAATAAAAAACAAATGAATTTATGTAGGGTTATTCTCTCCCACTAAGTGTAATTGTTAATGTTATATTCTTTATAATAAAAAAATTTGAGCCCAAGCTTTTGAAATCATGAATACAAAGGATAAAAAAGATGAACAAAATGACAAAAATATATGGTGGTTGGAAGACTATTGATTCTGGGACACCAAAGGTATTAAAATGAAAACGTATGGGTCTATTTGTAAATACTAAAATGTCTGGGGCCTATTTACAAATCCTACAAACCTTAGGGGTTAAATACAAAAATCTATTTTCATTTTCCAAAAAGTCTACTCTACTTCCAAATAATCATGATTTTTTCCCAATTTGGCACGTTTTTTTTTCTCGCTCTACAAGTAAATTTACCAAAATGGCTATAAGAGATGATCAGTCCCTGTTCTATCCATGAATGCAGAGGGGGTTGGTGTACAGAAGAAGATCTATTGAGAAGGGTTGGTGCGAAAGATCTAGGCATCCATTTTAAAAACACTTCCACGGGATCATCATAGGTGAGACATGGGACAAAGACTTTGCATTCTATGACTCCTGGCATGGCCTGATAAATCACAACTATAGAATCTCAACATGGGCCACTCTTGAAATTTTTAGGCTCACTGTCATTATTCATTTTCATCAAAGATTTTGGTAAGTTGAAAAATTTGGTGATCAATGGATATTTAAACCCATGCCATTTCAAAAATATGTCCTCCATTCAATATCCATTCCAAAAGATTCAAGCAGACAGTATAAAACTTCTAAAGTTCTGGCTCTATCTTGGTAGATTGACAAATGCAGTCATAAGAAAATAGAAGCTGTAATAAAAAGCCAGTACAGTACCTACACAAGGAAGCATTGTAGTTTGTCTGTCAGGCATGTTTTTGTCACAGACCTGACTCAAGGAGATATAGAGAACTTAATGTATTTTTCCCATCAAACTTGTTTCTAACATGAAATTGCTAATGTTCATTACACATGGTTGTTGCTGGTTTTTCTTAAACTACATTTTATTTCTACTATCATCACATATAAAACTTTAGATACCCCCCCCCCCCCCCCCCCCCCACACAAAAAAAAAAAAAAGCACTAAATTAATTTAAAAATGCTAAAATTATTTGCAGAACGAATAATCATGCACACAAAGGACCAGTTCTTTTCTTTCTTTCTTTCTCTTATTTCTTTTTTATCCTGACAGGGCTGCTACCGCAGGTGCACGCGCACACAAAGATCGAGTTTAAGTAGTTCGAGAAAACAAAATAAAAATAAAGAACGTTTGGGTTCTCCACTTTTTGAGATGGACGTGATGTACTATGCCCATGCAGTTAGCATCTGTCTTCAAATTTATCAAGTTAGCTATGTTGTTGTAAATAAATAATAGAATTGATCCACAACAACATTAAATGGTAGAACAGATCACAACAAAAGATGCTAAGCCTCAGGATTTTTCTATGACCTCATTTGTTCATTTTTTTTCCAAATTTAGTTTCTTTTCTTAAATCTTGTTTGAAGCAATTCTATTTGTAACAACTAAATCTGATCCTTATAGAAGTAACCACATTGGCAGGAATTTCATCAATGATTCTGGTCGTAATTCTTAGTGGGGATTATACTGTAGTGCTTGTTACGAACGCTGGGCTTGAAAAGAATGGTTTTAAATATGATAACAATTTAAAAATAACAACAATCAAATAACTCAATATCTTATCCTACCATGGCAATTTAAAAATATGGATAACAGCAAAACAGGATCATTGAATCATGTTATCTACGCAGCCTATGATATCTGGATACTTGTACGAGTCCAACATATCTGTATAGTGTTAGAAAAGAGAGAGACTAAGGGAAAGAAGATTATAGGGAGAATAGAGAGTCCTTATATTATCTCATTAACTATGTGTACAAATACAATGAGAGAAGTCTATTTATAGGTAAAGTAACCTCATAAGAGATGAACCCTAATTCTAACTCTAACTCATCTTAAGTTGGCATCCACCCAAGATCCATATTTCGTAACACTCTCCCTTGGATGGTTAAAGACCTTGCTAAGGAAAACTCAGTGGGAAAAACCAAAGCGAATGAAAAAAGAGTACAACATTCTTCAAGATCATTGAACTGATGTTGAACGTGCATAGTGTTGCCTCATTAAAACCTTAACTAGAAAAACCCAGTAGGAAAAAACCCAGAGAAGGAAAAAAAGTACAGCGCACAAATGTCCATGGGTAGCATTCTTCATAATGCTTCCCGATAAACTACTTCCACTGATGATAGCAACCATTCACATAGTTTGATGATGAACTCTACGCATGTCATCTCATATACAAACTTTTGGAATACTGATTTTGGCAAAGATTTGATAAACAGATCAGTCAGGTTGTTATTCGAACAAACTTGCTTGACTTCAATTTCATTGTTCTTCTTAAGTTCATGAGTGAAGAAGAACTTCGGTGCTATATGCTTAGTATTGTCTCATTTAATGAAACATTCTCGAATCTGTTTTATACATGCTTCATTATCTTCATAGATAATATTCGAAATACATGCAATATATGGTTATTGACAAGAACTACGAACATGCTGAATCAAAAATTTTAGCCACACACATTCCCTACTGAGTTCATAAAGAGCCAAAATCTCAACATGGTTGGAGGAAGTAGCTATCAAAGTCTATTTAGTAGAATGTCAAGAAATGGCGGAATTGCCATTAAGAAACACATAACTTGTTTATGATCAACCCTTATGAGGATTAGAGAGATAACCTGAATTTACACATCCTACGTACAAAACTGAAATCTCTACAATCATAAGAATAAAATATTTTTAAATCAGTCGTTCCATCCAAATATTATAGGATGTGTTTAATATTAATCCAGTGCCTTAATTGGATTGAGTACGTACTCCTTGATTTTGCTTCAAGCAAAGGAAATCCTTCCGGGATTTATAAAATGTGGTTCTGTGTCCCAATCATCATCATCATTTCTATTCCATCTTCTCTTGAATAATTGTAAAATATAGAGATCTCTTCATTATCTGGTATCGGTGCCTCTTCAGGGGGCTTCCAAAGTGTCATCAAGAACTTTCATTATTCTAGAGAGAACGGATTTTACCATAACTATAATTAGGACATTAATGAAAAATAAAGATCCTCATCATAAAGGAAAAGTCTAAGAAACATGCATCTCAAATGAACTAAAAAAAATCAAGTTTGTGAAAGTTCAAAGAATTATTGGTCCTCTAGACTATGCCAGGGGGTGCTCCCAAGTGAGTGTTAACTGTCTCATTGTCCAGAAGTTGGCTATCCTCATCCTCAAAGAAGTCTCGAGTCTCCAAGTTTGTAATGTCAATTGGAGGCCTCTCTAGTGTCATTGTATTCCAATTCCAACCTTCCAGATCATTTGTCTCTGCTAAATTAACAGAGGCCTTGTATGCTTTGTATTGTTCCGCTACTTCCTTTGGTGTATGACAAGTGCGTGACCAATGCCCACTTCTTTCACATCTATGGCACGTGTCATCAAGACGGTAGGTAGGATTAGCTGGTGGATTCTGGTTGTTCTTATGCTAAGGGGCAGGCCACTTCTTGTGATTTTTGAATTTTGGATGTGGACCTTTAAAACCACCTTGTCTGGAGGAATTATGTTTGTCATTCCCTTTCCTCTGCCTTTGTTTGAGCTAAAATTGGCATTTGCTTCAGGAACTGCCAAAGATCCAGTGGGCCTAGAGTTATGATTTTTCATCAATATTATGCAATTTTGTTCAGCGACTAGAAGGCAGGAGATAAGTTCTAAATATCTGGAGAAACATTGTTCTTAATACTACTGCTACATAATCACATTCGAGGTATAAAAAGTGGATAACGTTTTCTCCAATATCTGCTCTTCCGAAACCTTTTCACCACATAGTCTTAATCGGGAAACAATATTAAAGAGGGCAGAGTTGTATTCAAATATTGTTTTATAATCCTGTAACCTCATATTTAACCATTTATTCTGGGCAGCTGGTAGTATAACTTTCTTCTGGTGATCATACCTATCCTTCATGAGTTTCCATAGGCCTGCTGGGTCTTTCTCAGTAAGGTATTCATTTTTGAAGTCTTCATATATGTGATGGCGTAGGAAGATGAAGGCTAACGCTCTTTCCTCTAGAGATATCTTGTTACCTTTCTTTATGGTCTCTCCTAGTTTCTTGGATTGCAAGTGGATTTTAGCATCAAATTGCTTAGATAAGTAATTGTCCCCATTTATGTTAAGTGCTTTAAGGTCAATTTTAGCCAAATTTAACACCATGCAAGAACTGTAATAGAAAATATATATTAAGTTAACCGTGTGCAGATAATCAATAAAGTAAAAGGAAAAAAAATGAAACATTCACTACACCAAAAATCGAAAATTGGAACGGAAAAGCGTTCCTAATCCTCCCGTTCCTAATTCGTTAAACCGTTCCAATTTCCGTTCCAATTTGGTACCAACCGTTCCTAATCCAAATTGGAACGGAAACAGGAACGGTTTAACGGATTAGGAACGGGAGGATTAGGAACGCTTTTCCGTTCCAATTTCCGATTTTTGGTGTAGTGATTAACATCAGAAATAATTAAGGAATGAATTTAAACTTGACAAAATAAATTGGCCAATGAAAAGTTAGAACATCAAGTTCTCAACTTTGAGAATCAGAACTGCTGGTTCTGTCAAGACTTTAGGCTTGATTAAGAACTTCAAGTTCATAATACATGAAATTAGAATTACAAGTTCTATCAAATCTTCAGGTTTGAAGTAGAACTTCTGGTTCTAACAAATGATTAGTCTAACAAATTATCAGAATTCTGTCACATTTTCATGTTCAATTTCATGGCTGTATAATTTATTTGGACTTTTGAATAAAAAACTTCAGGTTTTCATTTATGGATATGAATCTACAGGTTCATATCAGTTTCCAACTTCTAGGACTGCTGGTCCATGGATATGTGAACTTCAGGTTCACTTATAGAACTTCTGGCTCTATTTTGTGATCCATTCATAGCATTAATAAATTTAAATTAAAAAAAAATCATGCAAGAAGATGAACAATAACCAAATACTACAATTACTGTAAATAAATATCATAAATTAATTCTATGCATTCTAATAGATTAGATTTGAACTATAGTTTGAATACCACTTACTTGATCGCAGTCTAGGAAAAATTTTATGACCGTTAAAATGTTGATCTATTGCATCTATGAAGTAATGCTTTTCGCCGCGAATCTGTAGAACCAAACCGTTCATCGATTGAATGAAGAAGTTATAAACATACTCTAGATAACCTTATTTTTTTTTCAATGCACGCAAATTGAAGTCCTATTGCTCTGTGAACCCAAACCAGAAAGAAAAATGTATCTTTCATTATTGCTTTCACTCACGCAAACCGAGGTGCACATGAACACAAACCATTTTCTTTCTATTTGTTTCCCTATGAACAATCTCTGACCTCTATATTATTTTTATTCCACACACGCAAACCGAAATGGACACGCAAATCGAAGTCCTATTGCTCTGTGAACCCATACCAGAAAGAAAAATGTCTCTTTCGTTATTGCTTTCACTCACGCAAACCGATCGAGGTGCACGTGAACACAAACCATTTTTTTTCTATTTGTTTCCCTATGAACAATCTCTGACCTCTATATTTTTTTTATTCCACACATGCAAACCGAAATGGAATGCAAACGGATAATAGTTAGAGAGCTTCTAAATACACAGCAATTTAAACCTTTCACACACAGGTTCTATCCATAACTTTGCTTTCCACACACAAAAAATATACCTAAATTGCCCTATCCCCTTCCTCTCTACACTCACATCGTTGGGAGCCTCTCTGCCATTATTGAAGGAAGTTTCTCCTGCCATTTTTAAGGACGTTTGGAGCCCCTCCTCCTTCCTCCTCCTCCCAATTGGTAATATCCCTCCCCTCCATTTCTTCCTCCTCTTCTACTATATCTGTCTTGAAGTTTCTAAAATACTGATTTGGTGGGATGGTTATTTGAGTTGTCTAAGGCTTTTCTGATTTTGTGGGATGCTTCCTCGAGCAGGACCTCCCATAGTTCAAAGAGGTCATGCTTCATTTCAAACTATGTGAGGTCTTGTAACTTTCAATCATGCTCAAGGAGTTCCAACGGAACAACGCCAACTGAACCACTCTGTTCAGCCTCTCATAGCTGAACGAAACCACTCTGTTCAGCCCTAAGATACTGAACAAAACCAGTGCATTTAGCCTCTTGGGGCTGAACAAATTCACTCTGTTCAGCACTAAGAGACTAAACAAACCCAGTCTATTCAGCTTCTCAGGGACGAATGGATCTGTTACATAGTGGGATTTTTTTAGTATTAAATGTTTATTTTATTGTTCTTAATGGTTGATGCTATATTCCAGTTATGGATAGGGGTGATGGACCTAGAGTTCGACCGACAGCTTCTAACAGGAGGCGTCTTGCAAGAAGAGTTAATGATGTTCCTAAAGAACCAGATGTCCCGGACACCCAGATGGAAGAGGGAAATGATGATGCAGGTTTTAATGAAAGTGCTGCAGAGGAGATGACTGGACCGATTCCTGGCGGTCCAGCATACCCTTCATTGTTGTCTAGATTCCGTACACATATAGCTGCATATATTTGGCAGGATGAGGTTTGCCAGATTGGTATATTAAGATTCATTTTTTTATTTATTTTTTCAACATATTCTATATGTTAATGCAAGGGCGCCCCCCGCTTAGGTGCTTGAGTCATGGTGGAATGGTGGGTGTGTGGGCATTGAATGTTGAAGGAGTACAAAATAATAGATTGAAAGAGTTGGTCGCCAAATCTGGATTGGCTCCATTATTGA
Organism: Cinnamomum chago; assembly: GCA_038049695.1. Taxonomy (NCBI): domain Eukaryota; kingdom Viridiplantae; phylum Streptophyta; class Magnoliopsida; order Laurales; family Lauraceae; genus Cinnamomum; species Cinnamomum chago. The sequence continues at coordinate 38,401,928 of CP142453.1, read as the reverse complement.
CCTCATCTTACAGATATGTGAATAAAAGTGTTGTATCAAGTTTTGTTGAAAGGTGGCAGCCTGAGACAAACACATTTCACTTACCATTTGGAGAGATGACTATTACGTTGGATGATGTTGCAGCCATTCTTCAGATCCCAGTCATAGGCCGGTATGTTTCTTATAATGCTAGATTGACATTTGCTGATGCTCAATCATTACTAGTGTCTGCACTGGGAGTTGAACTGGAAGAGGCACATGATGAGCTAGTCTCAGCCCCGGGTCAATTAGTAAGGATGGAATGGCTAAGGAGTAGATTTTAAAAAGTTTCTGATGCACATCCGAAGGAGATGATCATGTGTGCAGCCAGAGCTTACTTGTTGTATTTATTAGGCTGTACACTGTTTACGAACAAGAGTGCAGTACAAGTTCCAATCATTTATCTAACACTTTTGACGGACCTAGATATGGTCCGCTCAAATGCATGGGGAGCTGCTGCATTGGCATACTTGTATCGCCAGTTAGGATTAGCAAGTCGGTATGGAGTCCGTCAAATTGCTGGCTATTTGACACTACTTGAAGCATGGGTTTACAAGTATTTTGAAGATATTATGTCAAATCCCAACCTCCAATATTCTAAGAGCCAGCCCCGAGCGCACCGTTGGATTCCTCGCAGGGAGTCTGGAGAGGCGATGTCAACCTTGCAGGCATTACGGGAGAAGATTGACATGATGAGCACTGACAGGGTAATAATATATGTTGTTATTATTCTCATTGATTTCATATTATGTCAATTAATATGGTACACTTATTTTCGTGTTTTCAGGTTACATGGGATCCATATAATCGCATTAGATACCACCATCCATTTCAGGAGGTTGCCTTCTATAGTGGGTGCATAAAGTATATGGATGTCGTTGAGCCGTATCATCCGGATAAGGTATTGAGACAGTTCGGTAGGATTCAGAGTATTCCACCTGCACCCTTAGCTCCGATTCGTGCTACACGAGGTCCAACTGCAGCGCAGTACCATATTGCTTATGGTTATTTGGATCAGATTTGGGAGAGGTGGCACAATCACGTGCTCTCTCAATTGGAGCGGGGTCCGCCAATGAGACATCCAGTTGATTGCGTACCAGGTTACATGGAATGGTACTCACGAGTTACACATATGATGGTCCAAAATCCGGCTCATCGCTCTACTTTTGTTCCACGTGATCATGATTCAGAGTCTTCAGTATCCATCGATTATCAGCTAGTATGGTTAATCCCTCATCTTAATCATTTATGAATGTACAGTTGTTTCATCAAAATTAAATAGTTTTAATTTATTTTCCTTTAACATGTCTAAATGCAGGAGAATGAGAATGCTCTAACTATCGTGGATTCAATCATTCAGAAGGGTTATGAAGAGTGCATTCAGGACCCAGACATGCTCTACACTTCTATTGATCAGATTCGCAGATTGTTGCGGGGAGCTTCTACAGAAGAAGTCCAACGTACCTTTCGGAGCCCCCGTTTGACATCGGTTACTTACACACGCAGAACCAATAGGGGTAGTAATAGAAATTGAATCGTTGTAGTATTTTGAAAGGTGGATGTATTTTGCAGGGTGGATCTACTTTGATGGGTGGATTCTATTTTGTAAGCAATTAGATGATGAATCCCAATCAATTTAATGCAGTTTTAATCCTAATGAAATTTCCATGGATGTTGTATATTTTTATGCTAGTTTGTCAATCACCATAACAGTTACGAACATCAGTGTCAAGAAAAGTAAGATTTCCATTAAAAATAGATGAGTTTAATACAACATGTCATCACCATACAGGTGGCTCCATCATTAACAACAAAAATAAGATCGCCCTACAAGTGACTACATCAGTTTATGAGCTAATAAGGTGATCTCCTTATGAAGGTATGCAAAGCAAACCGAAAAATTCATTTCAGTAGACGTCACTCCGACAATCTCCAATAAGGGCATGCAGTACCGATTGGTCTTGTAGGTGCAATCCATTATCAAAACATATGGAAAAACACGCAACAAGTCTAAGCTAGTAGGGTGTATCCAGAAAAAATCAGTGACCGTCTCACTATTGTCACACATCCTATGTCATTCAATGTAATTATGCTCCGCTAACTTTCCCAACAGTTGTTGCATTTGACTTCTCCCACCCCACTCGGTGATTTTATGCTTATAACGTGCATTATAAATAGTCTTCATTGTGCTTACATTTAAATTATTTCTTTGCTTCAATGTAACCAAAATCTCCTTTGGTCGAACCATGCTCCTAGACATATCAACCAACAACTTTGTTTCGTCCTCTGACAATCTCCCTGCAAATGAGTGTCCCTCTATATATTTTGCAGCCGGATGATTATGCACACCGCATATAACTTCCAAAATCCAATCATCATTTGTGCCCAACTTCTTGCCCTTTAATAAAAATGGCCATCCACATTTCTTTGAACATGTCTGCTTGATTTTCATTTTAGTATGACTCTCTTTCTTGGTCATCGAATCTCTATAGTGTTCACTTCTTTCACATGCAAGGATAACTCTGGGTTGTTTTCCAATCCCACCCGCATTTGATACCTTAATGACAATAACAAATCCGTTTCTCCTTCCAACATCACGAGCCCACGTAATTAATGCTTCCCGACTGTTGAATATCTATCCATAATAGAATTAAATAAGATGATAATAACTCATAACGTTCATTTTAAATATAATTCAATTATATTTCTTTCCTCTTCATTGTTAAATTAATGACTATAGTCCACTACGCATTCGGAGCGAACTTGACTACATTGTGTAGACACAACATCCTACATAAGCATCGATTGATTAGAGAGGAGGGGAGGACCATATTTTATAGATTGAGAATAAACTGCCACTATTCAGTAGTATCTAGCTGAACAAAAAATTTATATTCAATCATATATGGCTGAACAAAAAAGTTTCGTTCAGCAATATTCGGCTGAATATAATTTTTTTTGTTCAGTCAGATACGGCTGAGCATAATTAATATGTTCAGCTATACGAGGTTGAACGTTGACATTTTGTTCTGCACTGAAAGTCTGAACGTTTTGCGGCAACAGAAAATAAAAAACGCTTTACAAGCTTCGAGAAATGCCGGAAATATATATATATATAAAAAAAAAAAAAACCACACAAAAACTCACCTTCTCAATGCTATTATATTCGGGAACTGCATTGTGCTTCTTAGTTTGCTCATCCATTAGACAAAAAAATGATATTGAGAGTGATGTTTCACTAAGAAGTAATGTCTGACAATGGTGGGATATGATGGTTGAGTAGAATGTGATAAATGGAGAGATGGTGATGTGAAGAGAAGAATGAGATCGGAGGAAGAAGGAAATGAGTGAAGGGATGAATGAAAAAATGAAATGGGAGGAACAAGATGATGAGACGGTGTGCAGAGAGATATGAGCAGCATCATGTTAACTGTGGTTGCCCTTTTTGATCTTTTCACGTAGGTATATAAAGGTATTAAAGAAGTAAAAAAAAAAATGTGTTAAAGGATCAAATTGCGGTGTATTTAGAAGCTCCCTAATAGTTATTAATACCGTCTCGTTTCAACCAAAATAGGCCGAAATTTTTCATTTCTGCCATGCAATCAAAACGATACACATGCTAAAACTTTTCGGACTACCTCGGATTTTTCGGCCGAAAATCACAAATTTCTTCCGGAACGGCCAAAATCAGGATTTTTTATTTATTTTTTTTCGTTTTTCCAATTTTTTAAGAAAAACGCAGCCCTAGCATAATAATAAAAAAAATAAGAGAGAAGGGAAGGAGATGGGAGGTTGCTGAAGAAAAAATTAAAAAAAAAAAAAAACAGAGAAAGGAAGAGGGCTGAAAGTCCTCTCCTCGATATCCTGTCTCGCCGTCGACCCCGCCTCACCGTCGCCGTCCCATGTACCCCGCCTTATCTCATCTTCTTTTCCTTATCTCGTCGACTCATCCTTATCTCATCTTCTTCTTCCTTCTCTCTCTCTTTTTACTTTCTTCTTGTTTTGTCCCTCCTTTCCTTTTTGTTTTTGGCTCTGCAAGTTTGCATCGAGATCTGGTTTTGGAAGTGGAAGTGGAAGTGGAAGTGGAAGTGATTGATGAGTGTTGGACAGCTGTAGTCTTCTAGAGAAGTGTAGAAAAGTGCCTCGGCTGGCTGGGTATTGGGCTATGCATGAGGCTGGGCCTGGGGTTGGGTTTGGGCTAGTGCCAGGGGTTGGGATGGGGCTAGTTATAAGGCTGGGCTTGCTTTGGGGCAGGTTTTATGAAAGGGTTGGAGCTTGGGCCTGGTGCTTTATCTTTTTATTTTCATAAATAGAACTCCAAAATATTTCACCGAAATTTCGAAACAACCAAAATATTTCATTATTGAGGATGTACCGAAATGGGTCCAAAACGAAATTAACAACTATGAAACGGAGGCAAATTTCTAACCTTGTGTTCTTCCACATGCAGGCTGAGGAAACACAAAACAAAGGCAAGTTGTTTGCTTTGCATGCAAACAAAGAGGAGAATGTAACTTATTGACGCACGCAATGCAGAAGAAGGCTTGTTTTTTTTTTTTTCGTGTTGATAACGTGTTAGAAAAGAGAAAGACCAAGAGAAAGAATATTAGAGGGAGAAGAGAGAGCATTTTTATTATCTCATTAAATGTGCGTACAAAGATAAAGGGAGAAGCCTATTTATAGACAAAGTAATCTCATAAGAGAGGAACCCTAATTCTAACTCTAACTTATGTTAAGTGGACATCCATCCAAAATCCATATCTCGTAACATATAGGACCGATACGATACTTATATTGGTATCCGATACTCTGTACCAATACTTCAAAGTATAAGTTTAATATATCCTACATAGCAAGTTCATTATTTCATTTAGTTCTTTGAACTTTCTTACTTTTCAACATATAAAATGTTAGAAAGGAACATAAACAATAATGATAATTTTATTAATTCAAACGTGATCTAAAGGAAATATTGAAACTTCCATATCTGCATCCGTGTCTTAAATTTCTCAAATTGTAGAGTCGTATTCCCGATCCCTGTATCCATATACGTACCCATATCTGTATCTAGACATCATAGTAGGCAACCCCGATGGGAATCATCGACACACCCAATGATGGAAAGGACATGCATTTCAATTATGTAAATGCAATGGGCCACACTGTTCACTTCATGATAGGTTCGTCAGATTCGCTGAGGGGGGAAAAAGAAAAGAAATCGGCTGTTGTGATCTATGAATTTTTACATCAATTTATATTTATCCAAGTAACTGTTTTATTTTAATCCTTCACTAGTCATTTTGATGTGTTCATAATTGATTAAATCTTTCTTGTTCATGTTTTGATATTCAGAAGGGCACACGGTCCAATCTCGTTATTTTATAGGACCTATTGAACATAGGAAAATAGGATGGGCCCAAAATAAATCGTTGGAGGCAACCACTCAAAAATGGCGGCCACTTGATTGCTTCTCCACCGATCTGATTTCCATCGTTGATCGGCACCCGTCAGTGGGATTGTACTGGGCTGAACCCCACATCCAACATTTCCTGTCTTGATAAGGATGCAAACCTATGTGACGTGGGATGATGATTTGATGATGACAAAGAGCGAACAAACTCATGGTTGCACCTTTTTAACACTCTAGCTATCAATCCCTAGGTATCCAAGTTTAAAATTATCACTCTTGACCAATCGTCCAACTTAAGAAAAAAGAAAAAAAAAATTGATGATGATGATGATCATTAGCTATCAAGTGTTAATTTTTAGTATTATGATTACTTGTTTAACCCAAAAGAATAATTCTATTCCTAATTAAGGTTAAAAATTGTCTGAGTTCGTTACTAAAAGGGGAAAAAAAGAGATCGTTAAAATTGTTACGTAAAAATTACAAACTGAGAAACAACAAGTCTTATTGTAGATATGACGCTCATTTTAAACACAGAATATGAGAGACTTCCTGTTTTTTTTTTTTTTTTTTTTTTTTGCTAAAATACCTTCTTTCCCATGGGCCTTAAAACTGTTACATAATTTATAAAAAGAAAGAAGGTGAAGAAGTAACAAAATACAAGCTCTTCCCTGATAATTAATCCGAGCATGAACTCTATAGCTTCAGGAATGCATAGAACTCAGCAGCTTCAGAGCCAGGGCTTCTTGCTCTGCTAGTGAAATAGAATCAGCAATAGACCCTGCATTCTTCTCTAACTTGCCACCCTCATCGCCATCGCTGTCGAAGTATATCTTTGATCTCTTGGCATCACCATTAGTAGCTTCCCCATCTGACCCAGAGTGGCCATCATCAATCTCTCCGTCCTCATCCTCTGTCCTTGCTCTTTTCAACTTCATTTTCTCCTTTAGTCGCTGCTCCCGCAACCGTTGCCTGTGAATGAGCTTGTCTTCCTTGTCCCTCTGCTTCATATCTTCTTTCAGCTTGGCATACCGTTCTTTTACTGCAAAAGCACACAAATCCAGCTGAGAAGGCACGACATACAGTAAGCAAGCAAACAAGTAGGGGGATTTTATATTTTATATATATGGGAGATCATACTGTGAGCATGCTGCTCACAGGCTCACCATGTGCACCACCAACTCGGTCCACTTGGGGCCCCACACATCATGGGAGGGGATGGAAAGACCCATGCTTACCATGTGCACCACCAACTGCAGTCCACTTGGGGCCCCGCACATTATGGGAGGGGATGGAAAGACCCATGTAAGCCCACATATCAATTTCAACTCTAAAGGATGCCCTAAACCACTTCATAGCCCACAAGTTCAACAGCTTCATATATATATATATATATATATATATATATATATATATATATATATATAGAGAGAGAGAGAGAGAGGGGGCTGCTCCACTACAATACAGCCCTCTTAATATCAGCTGCTGGTATGTGAACCATGCCTTCACATGCCCTACATTGCTCCCCTCACATGCCTACATCTGATATTAAGGAGGGCTGCAGTGAAGGCTTGCTCCCCTCACATGCCTACATCTGATATTAAGGAGGGCTGCAGTGAAGGCTGCTCCCCTACACTGCAGCCCTCCTTAATATCAGCTGCAGGCATGTGAACCATGCCTTCACATGCCCTACATTGCTCCCCGCACATGGGCTGCTCCACTACACTGCAGCCCTCCTTAATATCAGCTGCAGGCATGTGAATCATGCCTTCACATGCCCTACATTGCTCCCCTCACATGCCTGCAGTTGATATTAAGGAGGGCTGCAGTGTAGGGGAGCAGCCCAGCCCTCCTCAGGTGAACCATGCCTTCACATGCCCTACATTGCTCCCCTCACATATATATATGGGGGATATTCAAATGAGGGATTCCATCATCATAGGGTGAGGGACACTCCCCTTTTTGGGTATTTTCAAATATAAAAGAGAAGTACATCTTTTGTGTGGTGAGGGAATCTCACTTGAATATTTCTTTTATATATATATATATATATATATATATATATATATGAAATGTGCTCCTATGAGAGACAATCTCACCAAGTTGGTGAGAAATGAGTGGGGGCCCTCATATTTAAGTTCGGGGTCCTTGCATTTAAGTTGGTGATAGTGATATGGAAGTGAGGGCCCCCACCATCTCTCACCAACTTGGTGAGAGTAGGGATGGCAACGGGGCGGGGCGGGGCAGGAATTGGGCTGCCCCGTCCCCGCCCCGAATCTGCCAGTCCCCGCCCCGCCCCGCCCCGCCCCGTAATTCGGGGTATGTTACATACCCCGTCCCCGCCCCGACATGCCCTGCGCGGCCCCGCGGGGCGCCCCACCCCGATGTCGTATAATAATAAATATAATAAATAAATTTTGAATTGACTATAAAAAAAAGGTAAATTAATTTATTTTACATGGTAAAAAGCACATGAATGATTCATCTATGTTGTCTCTATGCCTTTAATAATATTAAAAAAAATCTCCCAAAATAGAATAAAAAGATCTCTCCGCATAAATATTTTATAAGTGTGGGGCACTGTTAGATTGTTTAAATTTTTTAAAATTATCTAAAATTAATAATATAAATTTTCATTTTCCTGAAATTTTACCTATTTAAAGTGAGATTTTATTCTTATAAGAATTTCTCTAAGCCCTTGAAGGCCACTAACATACACTTGAAAATATCATATATGCTTTGAGACATTCTTTATAAAAAAGACAATATATCTCTAAAATATCATGAGCTCCATCAAATACATGGTTTCACTCCATTTCTGGTATTGAACTGACTACATAATATATGTTCCAATTTTCCCTCAACAAGCTTACCCAACTTTCCATGGTGTGGGCCCCAACCATATGCATACCAACCACAGGTAAGAAAAAGATTAGAAGATCTTAACGAGAATCAAGTCGAGTCAAAATTATTAATAGTTGATAGTCAAATATCATTAAATCTCATTGATTTGGCAGGAACCTCACTTTAAGACCAATGAACTCCACTTACTAATAAAGAGGTTAATTACATATAATTAAAATTAGTATAATTTATAGTGTTGTTAGTATGATTAGAATCATATTAAGTTACTAACTATAATTTACTTTGCTATTATAAGTTACTATAATTTACTTTACTATTAAAGCATGATCCATCATTCTATTATATATTTATATTCGTTTTATTTAATATGATTTATCTTGTCACAATTTAACATTATATATAATTAAAGTAAAATAAGCTTAGATAGATTTTTTTAACAACTTTAACTTCATTAAATTTGAATTAGAGGGAATGGGATCATATTATATGCTTTTATAATGTCTCATTCAATTACATGTTTAACTTTAAAAAAAGTCTTCAATCAATCTACTTAACCCTTAATAACAACATAAAATCAATATATACATTTACATATAAATATGTTTATTTATTATAAAAGAAATCTAATATATATTTATATTTTAGAGGATTATTAATTTCGGGGCGGGGCAGCGCGGGGCGGGAGTCATACCCATCCCCGCCCCGCCCCGCCCCGGATTCGGGGTATGGTTTTTTTCCGCGTCCCCGCCCCGACTCGAAAACCCGTACGGGACGGGGTGGGCACTCCGGGTTGGGACGGGGCGGGTTAAAAATGTCATCCCTAGGTGAGAGTGTCTCTCACAGGAGCACCTCCCTATATATATATATGGAGATGCTCCCATGAGAGTAACTCCGGTAGAGAGAGGGGGTAGGGGCCCTCAATGTGATGGCCCCCCACCCCCTTCCTCTCACGATATCGCGTGTTACTCTCACAAGAGTATCTCCCTATAGTAACTCACACATTACTTTGAGATTAAGGGTGGGGGCCCTCACATCTATATCCAATGCCAAAAACCTAAATGTGAGGGTTACTCTCAAAGTACCCTAAGAGTTACTCTCCCACATATATATATTTGGTCCTATAGATCCAACAGTCCAGTCCATTTGGATGGGTGCAAAACCCAGGAGTCGGTGACTATCAAGGGGGTGCATATCTGTGGTCCATTCAAATGGATCATAAGATGGACCCCACTATGTTGGATCAGAACATGGATGGCCGACCATCCAGTGGACCCATTCTCGTGAAAGATTCCAATAAATGGAGAACAAGCAAAATAATAGAACAGAGAAGCAGCTGGAGAATGAAGAACCCAATCACCTAGCACCATCCAATCACTCACTGTTTAAAAAGAACCATCAGTCATTAACAGAGAGATCCATTGTCCTGGTGCTTGCAAAAGATTTATTAACCATTTAGGTGTTTATATGAAAAAAATTTAACGAGCGGACTGTATTTCTGATGAATCTGACAGGCGGATTTACATTTTACACCCTCGGTTGATCCAACCGTCTGATGCTACTAGCGATCCAATCTACACCATTAGAATATGAGCACCCTCTGTGCCACTTCTCTTTGGAGGAAAAGATCTAGTAGTTAGTCCAAGCCGCACAGAGAATGGAGATAATTTGACATGACAAAAGATTGTACAGCGAATCTTTGAGGAGGGAGGATATCAAAGTCAAAGAAGAGTGCTCTCCAAGCCAAGGAGAACTGATGCAAGTTACACCCATGGTCAAGTGATGCAGGCCAGACTGGGTCGGCCAACCCATTGGGTACAGTCTATAAACCCAAGGAAACATCCATTTATTTATAAATATTATTAAGTAGTTGATTTGGTTAGGATTAATATTAGTGAGTTTTCTATTTTTTTAGGCACTATTCAGATATTAGAAATTATTGTCTCTTAGGGATCAAGCCAACTCCTCTATATAAGGATGGTAGGCCTCATTGCAATAGCAATGCTTATGATTATCAATCAATTTTATCTTATGAGTTGAGTTTATCTCTTATCCTGGTGTTTTCCATGCCTGAGTGGTTGAATCCTTCTTTGGATTCAATCAATCCTTCGGTAGATTGATCTATCCTCAATCGCGGATTCGGGACTGCGTCAATTAGTATCAGAGCCTCAGAGTGATTGCTAAGAAGACAACGGTCCTTCCTGGATTCCTATGACATCATCATCATCCGGCCACCCATCCATCCACTCCATCCCACAACTAGCACCTCAATCCCCAAGCCCATCTCAAAACCCAACTTCATACATCCTCACAAAACCAAAACCAAAACCAACCCGACTCAAAATCCAAACCCCCTCCCAATAGAAACTCCAACCGGACTTCATACATATCCTTCGAACCATATTCCCACCACTATAGAAAACCGTAACAAAAAAACAAATCCGATTGAAACCACCAAAATCTGGAAACCCCATCCACTCGAACCTACAAACCCCATTCTAGTCAACTCCTGTGACCCCAAAACCCCAGACCCTGTAACCACATAACTCATCCAAACACCATCTACCACGCACTCCCTTTCCGAAACACTAAAACCCCAATTACCCTAACCCAAATCCATAACCAACCTATCGTACCCAAAAACTTGGCCATATCCCCCATGTTCCAAAAACCCTATACCCCAAATTCTTTCGCTGAGACCCCGTGCCCAACAATTCCTCTTACTGACCCATCTTTCACCTTCTTTGTCGAACCCCAACGCAGAAAAAAAAAAAAAAAAAAAGGAGTAAAGAGAACAACGGAGAGAGCCATCTTTCATCGCTTGTCAAGGCTCATAGACGTTGCCCCACTGCATCCACGACAAGTTGTCGCATTGTCATCAAACCACAGCCCCCCAATCATCGCCACTGTCTTCGTTCAGCAAACAGCAAGCTGAAATCCACCATAGAACCAAGGCAACACATCATCAGTGTCAACACAGCTTCTCCGATCTCCTCTTCTTCGTTGAGTAAGGAAGACTTTTCCTTTCCTCTCCATTCTCAGTTGTGCACAAAAGTCGAGACAACAAAGAGCTATTTTTCACGTGTCCACCTTTTGACACGCCAGTTGGGCTTGTGTTTGGGTTAGATCCGACCCAAATTCAAATTTAACTAAAAAAAAAAGTCAGCCCAAAGCACATAAACGGGTCTATGTTAGGTGGACCCGACCCGGCCTATTGGAGCGCTTTTCTCTGGTCATTCTACTCAGGAGTTGACATCATCATTTAAGATCGTAACCGTTGATCATAACACATTGACATTCGGGCCATGCAAAATCTGATTGCCAATTTGTTTTCCCCTGCAATCTTCTGAAACTAAAGTCGGTCATTCTTGTGATATACCATATTTTTGTCTTCTTGAGTCCACACCAACATGCAAATTTTTGGACACTCAATTGAGATTTAGAGAATTCAATATGAGCACAAATATGGCAATTGGTATTAGAATGAGTTCTATTTTGAGCAATTTCTCAATTTGAAGCAAGAAGACCTAACGGTCAAGGATGAAAATAGCGGCGTTACGCCCGCCACCAAAACGCTATGCAATGGGCATTACGTAGCGGCGTAGCGGTGCGATTTGAAAAAAATCATAAAAAAAATGTAGAAAATCTAGAATATTGGAAAATGAGAGAAAATATTTTTTTTTTCGCAAAAGTAACTAAGATAAGGGGGCGTAATGGTCCCCTCATTGTATGAGGTCCTGTATCGCTGTATAAATAAAAAATAATAGTAATGATCATTTTTTTCACATGTATTCATGTTGCTTAGTTATGTTAACATTAAATAAAAAAAAAAAAAAAAAACTGTCATGAAGTCAAAACTCAATACTCAAGAGTACCAAGATAAAAGAAGACATCTACCAAAGGGGGTGTCTATTAGGATGTACTTAGAGAAGAATCCTTGATAAAAACTCTCTTTATTGACTGTAATTCGGTGACATCATGTGCTTTTTTGGTATTCTTTTAAACATAAAATGGTAGAAGAGTTACGTAGAAATGTTATTTGGAGAGAAGAAGAAAAGAAATAGTCTTATTATGCATTTAAAAAAAATTTAGAAAGTAGGAATCTGTCTCACTCCGTAGCGGCCGCTACGTTTGATCCATGCTAACGGTCGATGTATATACCCGCCAATTTCGACAATTAAAAGATATATGTGAACTAGAGGAGGATGAGATACATGATTTGGTTCGTTATATCAGAGACTTGAGACCTGACATCTTCGAGAATATGAATTTATGCAAAACCAATCATGAGGCTTACTTAGAAGCCTTCCGAGTTGAGTGTATGCTTAGACGGTCTCACATGCGAGAATGTAAGTTTGAAGAAAGAAAGTCTCAAAAAAGACTAAGAGCCCATGTTGTGGAGACTTTTTGCAAGAGAAGATACTCCCATGCTTGTCATTTGTTGACTCCTCAATATAAATGAAAAGGAAGAAAAGGAGTAGAGACCAACTAAGAAATTTCACATATGGGTAAGAGTTGGAAACAAGTCCACTAATTTTATTATTGACAATGGTAGTACAATGAATTTTGTTGCGCAAGAAGTAATTGACGAACTTCATTGGCCAACAAAGAAGCTTTCTAAGCCCTACCAAGTCACATGGTCTAATGGTTTTGTCATTCCCGTGACTTGGATTTTTGGTATCATTCACAATTTGCCATTCATTATGAAGACAATTTTCTCTGATGTAATCCGTATGAATACTGCTCATATTCTTTTTGGACGTCCATGGTTTTTTTATTGGAAAGTGCACAATGATAAAGAGATGAACACATATACCTTCCCGTGGAAAGGAAAACGGATTAGACTCCTTCCAATGAAATCAACAGCCTCGTCTTAGTCCTACATCATCACCTTCAACCGAAGAACCACAAAAAAAGAAAAAAGTTGAAAGAGAAGTCGTGATTATACCAAAAGCAAAGACGAAAGACAACAAGGATGACATCGAAGAGAAAGTTCATAGCTAAGCTGATTTCATGGGAAAAAACAATATTGACGTCAATCAAGAGCCGCCAAGGGTAAAGGAAGAACAAGGACAAGCATACATTGAAGACTTTGACCGGGTTAGCAAAAAGATTGAACAGCCAGTGCATCTGATTGTAATGCCACTTCCAGAAAATCCAACTGAGCCATCGAAAATCAAATCAATTGTTCAAGTAGTTTCACGGGATGATCAAGTAATTGAAGTTCCTCACATTGACTTCATTTTCGGGGACCAATGATGGATATTCAACGATCACAATTTGTGGGTATAAAGGCAACAACTGAAGCATCTAATGGTCATATTGCACATCCAAGTTAAATGCAAACATTAGAAGTGATTTAGATGGAGAAAAAGATTTGAGTCAAACTTCCAAGTCATGTCAAAAGAATGAAGATCACAAGAAAAACTAGAAGTTTGTGTGAATGATTTTTGACCTAGGAGGACCTTTTACGAACTTGCAGTCGAATTCTTTCCGGCATTATCAAGTTGTCAACTCGCCGACCAAGCCTAGAAGAATTGATGCAGGTCAAACCACGGGTCGACCAACCCAGTGGGTCCAGTCTATAGGCCCAAGGGGACATCCATTTATTTAGGGCTATTATTAAGTAGTTTGATTTTATTAGAATTAATATTAGTGAGTTTCATATTTTGTTTAGGCATTATTCAGATATTAGAAAGTATTATTTCTTACGGGCCTAACACCTCTATATAAGGATGTTAGGCCTCATTGTAATTGCAATGCTTATGGTTATCAATAAATTTTATCTTTGAGTTGAGTTTATCTCATTGTGGTGTTTATCATGGTGTTTTCCATGCCTTAGTGGCTGAATCCTTCTTTAGATTCGATCCGATCAGTCATTCGAGAGATTGATCTTTCCACGATCGCGGATCCGGGGCTGCATCATGAAGCCCATGCATCAAATAGGTCAGCCCGATGATCCACTCAGTGAAGTCCCATCACGCCCACAGCCCAACTGAGCTGAGACATACACCGATACCGGATAAGGCCCAACAAAGCGCAATGCCACAATCCCCTCGGTGTTGAGCATATAAGCTTGGGGTTCATGTTTTAAGTCAATGATTTTTGCACATGAATATCTGCCAAGTGGACCCCACATAGTTTTAGATTTAGTGGTCTATTCATTTCAAATGATGTATGAGCACTAGTTTACAGGCAGTACAAGTCTATTAACAAGAGTTATTTTAATTAGGTTTGGACAAGTTAAAAGAGTATAAATTATATTAATACTACAGAGTGCCTAATTACGATGATTAGGATTTTTAATTAGGTCTTGATCTTCTTCTTCTTCTTTCTTTTTTTTTTTTTTTGAAAAAGTGACTATATAGTATATATTAAAGAAAACTATATTGTATAGGAGAGTTATATTGTAACAAAAAGGATGAAGCCAGGCCCCAAAAAACAAAAGGACCCCAACCGAGCCCAAATAAAACAAGAAAGAAACTACAAGGGGTACACATAAACAGTTAGAATGGGGAGAGAGGCGCCCTCTTGAGCAAGACGATCGGCTTCTGAATTAGCTCTATGATGAATGCGGGAAAAAGTAACTTAGAGGCTTCTAGCAAGATCCAAGATTGGCCCATTGGATCACACAAAATGAGTCCCCTTCCACAATAAGGTTTGGGAGATTCAGATGGAGAGCTTCCCTAAGGCCGGTTCTAACTGCCAATAATTCCCTCATTGGCCGAGCATACCCCTATAGGCCCTGAGAAAGAAAGAATAGGGGATCCCAAATAATTACGGATGATTCCACCCAATCTAGCTAAACAAGGATTTTTTTTTTTTTTTTAAATGGTCACTTTCATTAAAGCAGCAAATTGTACAAGAGAATAATACTGACTTGCTCAGAAAGAAGCACAAGAAAGACAAAACAAAAGAAAGAGCCCCTTTAACATATCTACAGACTCAACAAAATAGGAAGCAATCTCCTTCCAATTGTGCATAATCTAATCTATGGAAAAATCTTTGAATAACGGACCGATGGACACCCACATTGCGACAAGAAATTTAGTTCTCTCCACCAAACATCTTTAACTCGTTGAAACCCCTTCAAAACATCTGGAGTTCCTCTCCTTCCAAATTGCCCATAAGACTGTTAGAAAAGACAATCTTCATAATTCCTTGCCTCTAGGGGGCCCAATTGGGGCTTTCCAAGCCTGGAAAAGATCCTGAAGTGATTGGGGAAAAACCCAAGAACAATCGAACCACTCCACCACCGATCTCCATATAACCTAAGCTGTGGTGTGCAATTCAACAGAAGATGGTCCACTGATTCCTCATCTCATAAACACATAGGGCATCCATTCACCACTATCCTCCATCTCTTCTTAAGGTTATCCATAGTGAGAATTCTTTTCCGAAAGGCCATCCACCCAAATATAACAACCCTGGGGGGAGCTTTGAGCTTCCAAATGCTACTCACTGCATTTTTCTCCCTCCTAGAGTTAGACAAAGCCAAAAAGAAGGAAGTAACAGAGAACCGACCGTCCTTAGAGGCCATCCACACCCTCTCATCCTCTCCTCTATCCACCACATGATACCCCGTTAAGAGGTCAAGGAGCCCTAAGAGTTGAGGCACCTCATGATCCTTTAGGTTCCTCCTTAAGATAGGGCACCAAATCACCTGACCACCGACCGATGTCATGTAGGCTTTAGCCTTAGCCACCTTGTCCACTGCATAATTGAACAAATCTAGAAATTGAGTCGCCAATGGCCTATCTCCAACCCATCGATCTTTCCAAAAAAAGAATCCTCTCGCCCGACCCGATTTGATACTTAATGTTGACCATATAGAGGCTTTTGACCGAGGTAATTCCTTTCCACACTGCTGACGATTTTTTAGTAGCATCCTGAATATCCCATCCATTTCTAGACAACCCATAGTTCATTTCCAGCACCTGCCTCCAAAGGCCATTTGAATCTTCTCCTATTCTCCCAAGCCACTTTTCCAAAAGGACTTGATTCATCTGCTTAAGAGGTCTGATACCCAGACCCCCTTCTTCCTTAGGTCTGCAAATAAATTCTCAATCTATTAGGTGATACTTCCTCTGAGTGCTATTACCATACCACAAGAATTCTCTCTACAACCTCTCAATTCTCTTGATAACTGAAGCCCCTAAACCAGGACTACCAAAGGCACTACCATCGAAGTTTAACTTGAAGCCCTGTGGGGGAGGGGGTATCCATTTTTGAACGCTATAAAAGGAGGCTAAGAAAGCCACTTCTTTCCAATTTCTCAAAATTACGTCGACGGAGAGCCCTTGGAATGAAGGTAGAGGGCAGGCCCAAGCAACAGTAAGGTATTTAACCTTTTCCCTGAGAAGATCCTCGGCTAACATTTTATCTTTAAAACATCGATTGTTCCTTTCTTTCCAAATTACCCAAATAGTAGCCAAGAATGAAGTCGTCTACATGATACGGCCCCTATGAGAACCCACCCCCAACTTCCACGCCTCAAAGAGTTGAGTGAAATGGGCTAGAAGGAAGGACTCCACTCATGTCAAACCAGTTGTAGACAGATTTCCAAAGGCCTTGGGCCACCCTACAATTCAAAAAGAGATAGTCCACATATTCCACATCCTTCAAACACTTTTTTTTTTTTGTTTTGAATGGTGATATGTATTAATCAAAGCAAAAAGTACAAAAGGCATATACTAGAAAGCCAGGACAAATACAAGGAAAGCAAAAACACCAACCACAAGAACAAAAAGGAAGCACAAAGCCTCTAACATAGACGAAATCCCCAAAACTGAACAAAAAACTAGGAAGAGACTACTTCCCTCCACTTAAACAGAATGAACTCCATTGGCACACCCCAGAAGTCTAGCAAAATAGAAACCCACGAAGCAGCGAGGAATCTGGCATTCACAGCAACAACTAAAGAAGTTGAAGAACAACCTTCAAACACATGGGACATGTGTTGACAATAACCATATTCCAGCGCCGTAGTTTATCAATGGTCAAGGTACCTCCTTGCAAAGCTATCCAAGTGGAGGCGAGGACCGTAGGAGCCTTGATCTTCCACAACGAAGAAATAGGAGAGGCAATGGAGTCATCCCTATTGAAAGCATCATAAAAAGAAGTAACAGAGAAAGACCCATATGTAGAGTAAGGCTAAATCCTAGAATCCCTACCATCCATCGGAAAATAAACCTCGTCAATGAGGGTCAGCAACAAGAAAAACTATGTTTCTTCCAACACCGAAAGATTTCTTCTGAAAGTAGGACCCCACCTAGTCCTCCCTCCAACTCGCTCTACATAATCACTGACTAGAGCTCTCCCATTTCGGGCACAACAAAACAAATTCGGAAATTGGGTTGCTAGTGGAGAGTCCCCAATCATCGTAGAGCGTCGATGGCCAGGAGTGACGCCGAGACAAAAAAATCCGGCCGATGATGTTTCCTCCTTGATTGGATTTACCCACGGGCAAGAAAGCCCTACTTTCTCTCTTCGTTATAGCTCTTTTTCCCCTCTACATACTTACCTTTCCCAAAAGAGTTGAGAAAGGGTTGGGTTTGGATAAAAAGTCCCTACCCCCTAATTGGGCCAACCACATAAGAAGTATTTTGGGCCTCCGCATCTGAATCTGGGGACCTAGTAAAGGCCGCTCAGAACCCAACATGTCCGAGTCAAGAGCGGTAAGGATTTGAAATTTGAAATCAAGGAGCTTACATCATCATCTTCAACCTCTGTATCTGCGTAATCCAGATTCGATTCGTTGCAACCGTCTTTCTTGAAGTCGTCTACGCAACAAAATCTCTTAATCCCAAGTGGATTAGGACGAAATTCCTACCGAAAGTCCCCAAAGTCTTGCTCCATCTACATAAGATCCTGGAGATCATCCAACCACAAGATAACTTCTTTCGGGAGATTCCAAAGTTCATCGTGCATGACCTTCACTCTTCCAAATAGGAGGTTCTCTAGTTGAACAGTTCTCATGTCCACCTCCAAAGTTTGCCCACAGAGTCACCCAAAAGCCTAAAAATACCTTCCCTCCACACATGGAGAGGAACTCCTCTAAACCACAACCAAACTGCCCGAGGGGGTCCACTGAGGAGTGAAGACCTCCATCCATCTCTCTATAGCAAGGAGAATATTTTCCATCATTTGCACGCGCAAGGAACTCAATGGCCTCTTCTTAAGATGCGAACCGCATCCATACCACAGAGGAGTCCAACATCTTGATCTTATCAGGCAGCTTTCCCCACCAAGCTTCCAGCCAGGGGAATATCTGAGACAACCCTCTCTCTAGGGATTCCAAAATACCAACAAGACTGCTGCTAAGAGATTTCCTCCCTTCAAATATAACCCAAGGAGCAACTCTCACCCCAGGCGGCAACACACCCTTTTGAAGGATCCATCCTTCCTGCTCAAGGCTGCCATTAGCATGGTTCAAAATAGCGACCGTTACGTAGAGTAGCGCCTGCATTATCGGCCGTAGTGGTGGAGGCCGCTACGATATTTTGAAAATAGTGGCGCTACGGTATAAAACCTAGTAGAGCCAAGCATTTTCAATTTAAAATATCTTTTTTCCCATTTCTTATCCTCAATAGCCTTTTCTAAAGTTATATCTACCCTTACATGGTTCCAAATCACTAAAAAACACAAGATTGACTTTTAAACAAGATTTTAAAAAATTACCACTTAAAAAACTCACACCGTAGCATTTTGGTCATTGGCCGCTACACCTGCCGTAGTCGCTATTTTGAACCTTGGCCATTAGAATGGGAGGTGATCACCTAGATGAAAGGCTTGAACCAGGGAATAGAGACGGCAGCCTCACCAAGATCCCTGAGAGGGACTTCCATAGAAACAAAATGTGACAGCTGAGAAACCACCACCTTGTTAATACGCTTGGAGATCTGCACATTAATTTTTCTACCTCCCCATGATCTACCTCTGGCCATCTCTATTGCCAGCTATGCTCCTCTCATCGACCCAAATCTAACAAAGGCAAAACCTCTACCTCTACCTCTACCTTTAGGAATGAAAGAATCCATGATCTTCCCTGCCCTATAGAACATAGCTTCAAGCTATGTGGAAGAGATAGCTTCATGAAGATTCGAAACAAATAAGGAAACAGACATCTCTATCAACGAGATTATTCTCCTTGGTAGGGGTTCGAACTCTCCAGCCATTCCCATATTGCAGTCAATGCCATCCATGTTGCTGGCAGAATTTTACATTGTTGAACCAGCCTGTAAATATCTGTTACGTTTATCTATTCAGCAGGCATTAATTCATAAAATTTGAGATTCCCTCCTCCATGGTTGGACCTTTTTTTCCAGTACAATAGGGATTCGAACTCACACTCTACTTACACGCCCATGTTCCTAACCAGCTGAGTTACAATTGAGACATGTTACTTGTGTAAAACCAGTTATGCTGAATCCATGGTCTAATTTTACTATCTCAAAGCTTCAGCTCTGAAGGTTGACCCAGTGGTCAATCTCCCCCTTGAATAGCATGATATTGTTCATAGTTTAAGATCATATATGAATCAATGTTAATATGAAAGATTTAGCTGTGGATTGACAACAGGGCCCCACGAAAAGATCTCAAACAGTTGGCTCTTAATATGTCATTTTTCTATAGCTCTAAACTGGGAAGGAAAAAAGTACAACTAACAAAGCTTGCTTTGATGAGACAACACCTCCAAAATGATGAAGATAACAGAAACAAAAACAATATTAATATTAAGAAAAACATGTGTTAGTAACCCTATGAATTTCTGACAAGTACTTTAAAGTGTACAATGTGGGATGTTGGTGGATTTGCTAAGCCCACTAGATAAAAGGATAAAGGATGTGAATTAGGAATTAGCTATAAGCTACATTGGTCATTATTACATCCATATGAGGCAACGAATTGGTTGGATGAAAGAAAAACCAGTTAAGGCTCACAATCACAATTGTTGATCAAACAGCTAGCAATGAAGCTGATCTTTGGCAGATGAAAAGGTAACCTGACAAATCAACTTCATTGGATGTTGCTATCATCATCATTTCTATGAAAAAAATTGTCAGGCTACCATTTCATAGAAATGATGATGATGACAGCAACGATAGCGATGATGATGACGACAATGACAAGAACACACCAGGATGTACCATGAATATCAAAATGGTTACTTTCAGCTGCCATGTTTTTTATTTTTTCTTTTGGAATTATGTGGACTCCCAATAAAGTCATTTCTAATAATGATGATGACATCATAAGAACTTATATAAAAATCTCATATATTTACCTTTGTCAATCTCAAGCTTACAATCCCCATTATTGATATCAGCCAAAGCAGCAAGTGGAGGGAGTGCATTCCCTTCATCATCAAAAACGACTCTTGTACCAGCTGGTCTGTGTAAGTTAATCTTTAGCTTCTTTTTCTTCGAGATATGGGTTTCCAAACTGTAGAACAACAAACATTACCAACAAACCAAATGAGAACTGACCAACATATCCAACCAAAAGGAATTACAAGTCAAATGGTTAATTGGATATAGCTCTTTAGAAATAATAGTGTTCTGATGCATGAGATGTGCCACCTAGATGATCCATTCTGAATAGGCAGGGTTATCTTTTCAATATCGACACCTTTGATCTAGTGGGCCACACCATAGTATGGGCCATGTCAATCAAATCCTATTTGGAAATGCAGCTATCAATCATTAGCCATCAAACTGAAAGGGAACCCAGCAGAAAGAAAAATTAGAAAATAAATGACCGAAGTTTGAGTCTATGGGTATTTTAACCTGGAGTTTATTTGGGTAGTATCTCTAGGATCTTCCAACTTGAATACAATTAGGACACGTTTGCTAACCAAATCTTTAGGGAAAAGATTTTTGGTTTTCCTAAAGTTATGGTAAATCCATGTTTGGAAATTGTAAATTCCTGAGGATTTGGACGAACGAAAATCTTCATTTGTTTGGATTTTCATATTTGACCACCCCTCATAAGATTTGGAAATCCTCACTTAAGTGGATTTGCACACCGAGCCCTATTTTTCTCAGCTATATGCATCAATACACACCAATATCAATGTGAGATCCTCAACTATATAAATCCCCAGCGAGAAATCCTTGTTCTAGTGGTAGTGAAGAATCATCAGATCTATTAATTCCTGGCCTGTTACCAAATATGCTCTTAGGGTTCCATGGTGCACCCATATAATACCACCAAACCAAGGCCACATTGGTACAGAATGGGTTCACTTGGATACCACACACATGATGCATCAGGAGATTCGGGACACACATTGATTTATGTTAGCTATGAGGCAATGAAACTTACACTGCAGGTTCATTTTCTTTGCCCTCTATCAAGGTCTCCTTCGCTAAAAGCAAATCACTCTCTGATTCTTCCTTAAATCTATCCATCTGTGGCACTTTTCGAGGGCCCTTGTTATCATCCTCAAAGTCATTCTCTTGTTCATGTGATTCATGGATGGTTTTTCTTTTGATTTTGCAATTCAAGAAACGAATTTTTGGGGTCATAGGCAGACCTAATGATGCAGAGAATTCTTCAATAGGCAATTGCTCGACATCGAAAATTTCTTTATCCCGCTGCAAATATATGGATCTCAAGTATGTAGTAAAGGCCCTTTGAGCTAGATACTGCATATCTGGAAATTTAACCAGCAGTGACGCCAATAATCCAGAGATTGACTGCAGTCTTTTTGTGTTAGGCTGGTAAACAAAAGTTAGCTGCATGGTTAGCTAAAGAATTGCAAACAAGTATACAACACACATCAAAACCCAGAAACACAACCAAAGGTGCTTAAGTAAAGATGATTCAAAGGTTTGTCCGAAAGTTAGAACGGACTGCTGATAAACAACAATAATAATCGAGAAGTGGACCTATGTTGTTGAAAAAATGGGAGTTTGAGTTTCCATGTTGATGACTTCAGTTAACTCGTGTAGGCCCACTCCTCTTTCAAACCCATTCATATTATACACCCCACCTTGAATATGTTTCCACACATCTCAGGACTGTGAATGTGTGAAAAACACAATTACTACTGATCATGTTTTCCACACAATGATCAATCCAATGGCATATGTTACTCGGATTCAAGCAAAAGCTGGGATGGTGCCTGTTCATGATTGGGCGTTTGATATAAGTGGGTTGGATTCTAGAAATGCAGGCCAACAAAGTCAATGAAGTCTTTTTTCAAGCAAATCTCACACGGTGGTCGTCATCATCCTCATCATAACCACATCAATAATAATAATTGGTCTTCAACAATTATGTAAGTTTGAAAAGGTGACAGTAGATTGTCAGTTAATTAAAAAATCATGGGAAAAGTTAACCATAGTCGTCAGGAAACCAAAATTGACTCAAACTACGCCTTGATCATGTCGAGTCAACTCGTTTAACATAAGAAGTTGCAGTGAATTCCCTCGCCAGAAATTCATAAGAGTCAATTCACATGCAAAGCTGGCATGATATCTGAATGAGTCAACCCTGTTGAGTACTGAGTCAACTCACAGGCTTTTAACCTATGATCTAGCAGCCCCAGATACATACATCTCCAAAATGACATGCAACAAATGCAGCAGAGTCTGACAACAATTAAGGATTACTCCTCACAAAAAAAGTGTAAACCAACCAACATATGCTGATGGAAGATGATGAGTTATGCAACCCAACCTGATGATTGCATCCATCCTGCATTGACTGAATGACCCAAATTGTTGATCTGATGAGTGATGAGTCTAGCATCAGCTAAACAATATCATCAAATATATAAAATAAATTAAAATATATAGATACCATAAGATCAAATATTTGCCCATCTTATGTAGAATGCGGATGATAAAACTATTCTTTTCTTAACCATTAGTTTGCAACAAGTGATTGAAGGGTTAGGACGAAACTCTGACAGGTTTTTGGGCCTGTGGTATAAGCAACTGAACCTATCAGATTAATTGCCTGAATCACTGAACATCAGCTCCTTAGTGTAGCCCATGAATGCCATATATTCTCAAGTCCAAGGTCAGGCGATTTTTCTGATGGATATTTCCTACCTTTGAAGAATGGATTGGTATTTTAGCATCTTCCAGTCTCTGGATCATTTTCATTTCGGAGGGCATTACGAATAGAACAGACTTCCCTCCAGAAGAAAAACGAGCAGTACGGCCAACTCTGTGAATGTAAGCTGGAACATCCTCTGGACAGTCCACCTAAGGAAATGTAACAATTGCAGTTGACATAAGATTATTATGATACTGATAATAATTGAGTAACTTGTTTAACCAAAGCTCACCTGCACAACCCAATCAACTGCAGGAAAATCCAGCCCTCTTGACGCCACATCAGTTGAAAAGAGAACAGAACGGTTTTCAAAGAACTCATCATATGTGCCCATCCTTCGCTCTTGCTTCATGCGCCCATGAAGACACTTCAAAGGAATCCCAGGCCTCAGTTTCTTGAATGCATCATAAACAAATTTCACCTGTTTGATGGACCGCCACTCCTAGTTTAATAATACTCAAAATAAAATTGAATCTCGACCAAGTCCATTTGATCAATCAGACACTTAATTGTGAAGTGAGTCAACATACAGCCAGTTAACAGTCTCAAGCATGGTCCAAAATAGTGGCTGCTAAGCCGCATTATCGGCCATAGTAGTTGAAGTCGCCATGCTATTTTGAAAATAACAGCGCTACGGTCTAAAACCTAGCAGAGCCAAGCAATTTTAATTTAAAACATTATTTTTCCTATTTCTTCTCCTATAGCCTTTCCTAAAGTTGGATCTCCAGCCCTATATGGTTCCAAATCACTAAAAAAAGACCAAATTGGCTTCTACACAAGATTCGAAGTTCAAAGTCAAGCTTTAAAGCTTCAAAAACATTTCGATGTTGGGAGATTATAATTAAAAAACATTATTGGCATATATGGCCAAAAATACTAATAAATGTTGGGAAATTATAATTAGAAAAACATTATTGGCATATTTGGCCAAAAATACTAATAATAATATCCACAATCACCTGCTTGCAGCTAGAGAGAAAAACAAGCATCTTGGAATCAAGATGTGCCTTTATAAAGCTCCACAGCATGTCTAACTTCTGATCAAGAGGAACAATTATCGCCTTTTGCTGCAAGAATTCGGGTGTGGCTGTCACAGACTCCGCATGCACACTAAGATACTCTGGGTCCTTCAAACTAAGCCGTGCAAGATCCTGAACCGACTTGGTTTGCGTTGCTGAGAAAAGTAACGTTTGGCGCTGTTTTGGAAGCTGTGATATGATTGCATTTAGGGCCTTTTTAAATCCCGTGTCAAGAATGCGGTCTGCCTCATCAAGCACTAAAATCTGTTTCCTGACCAGGAAAATGCACCAACAGCAACAAGTGAATAAACTACGAGTTTTGCTAGCCCAACAAGAGCAACTCCCAGAGGAATAAAACTAATATATCAAATTGGACATGTGGATGTTGTTGGAGCCAGTGGGAACCGCTAAATGCAAGGGTCTATGGATGAGCCATCTACCAAAAATTAGCTCCATTGGTTATCGTAAGCCATGTGATCTAAGCAAAGGAAATGGGCAGTTGAAATGAAATCCAGTGGAACAACTTAGAATCATCATCTTAAATCAGACAACTAGCAAAATCCAATGGACCAGTAGGTGGCTAATTCAGAAATTCAACATCTATCTGGTTGTTCTCACTTCACGCCACATGTCCCCTTCAACCCATTCTCCTCTACAAGCACTTGTTTCCATGCTCGATTTTCTGTTAAATTATATATGAAGGATTACATTATTATTATTAGTACTCAAAACAGCAAGCCGTCTAAATATTTTGGCAAGAATGGATCATCATCTGTTCTTATGCAGTTGGGTTGGTAAGGAAAATCAAAGCATGTTAATCAGTATTCTTTGCAACCTCAAATTAGGTAGAATTAGAACAATGTCATTCTGCCTTCTTCACAAATAATTGTTGGCACTGATTGTTGATATTAATTTGAGACAGACATGTCAGATTAAACAATTAGACCTCCTACAATGATTTCAGCAAGCCCAAGTGCATAGTGTAATGGGTGACTTTCTACCAGAATAATCAAACGGACACTAATTTGTGTTAGATTGAAACAAAGCACAAAGAAACCACTTCTAACTTTGACCTGGAGCTGCGAACAATCAAAATTCGGAGTCTCATCCATGTGCTGAAGAAGTCGACCAGGTGTGCAGACCAAAATATTGAGATTGTTTGCACATTCCTTCTCTGCATCTACATCTTTACGGCCGCCAATTAGAAGACCTGCACTAAAATTATGGTACTTTCCTACTTTTTTCAATTCGTTAAAAAGTTGCATTGCCAATTCCCTTGCGGGGGATATTATAATGCTGCCAACCCCATCCTCAGGCCCCCATCTTGCACGGTATAACTTCTCTAAAACCTGAAAATTTCAAGTTAAAACAGAAAACCCACTTCAAATTCAAGGAATTAAAGATATTGGATATGCTTCAGAAGATTGTAATATGGTGCCTACTCTACTAAGGGAAGATTACAAAAATCCTGCAGCATTAAGAAACAAGATAGATGATACGCTATAATACTTCAAAAGAATGTAATTTGGGGTTCTTCCATATTTGATTGTTAACACTAATCTGTCTCAACTTCCAAAAAGAATTCACAATTCAAGCACTAAAAAGGGAAGAAAGGAAAAATAAATAAAAAAATAATAGAATCAATCAAAAACCTAACAATCTATGGCCAAACAAAACAAAACAAAAGCTAGGGTATGCTACATGAGAATCATACCGGAATTAGAAAAGCTAGGGTTTTTCCGGAGCCGGTTTTCGCAGCGCCAAGCACGTCCCGACCGCAGAGCGAGTGAGGCAGCGAGGCACGCTGGATCTCACTCATGACCGTATACTTTGGACCCAACCCGTCTTTCATCTTCCGCGAGATGGGCAGCTGGTCAAACCGAGTCGACCCGGCATACGGGGAGAAGGAGCTGTCTCCAGTTGGTCCGACGGGCATATTGGGTGGCGGAGCTGGGATGGAGAGTGGGTTTGATCCAGATCCAGGTTTCTGGGATTCAATCCATGAGTCGAGGAGCTCGGTTTCCTGCAACTCTGAAAGGCGTGTTTGGTTGCGAAAGATGCGAGCTTTGGATTTTGATTTTCTCATGGATCTGGTGTGGATTTTGTCCAAGGAAAGGAGGAGTGTTTTCTTTTCTTCTGCTACTAGTGCTAGGGTTTATGAGGGGTTTTAGGACAAAGATTGATCTGGGATTAGGTGAGCTTCAGTCTCGCTCAGATGGTTCAGCGATGAATAACACTGTCTATTTGTGTTAGTAAAAACACCATGAACACCATATGATAGTGGCAAGCAACAGGCCTACACATCAAACATAACCACATAATTTATAAGTGAAAAACTGATAAAACTACCCATTGTTTTTAGATCAAATGTAGCTAGGTACACAGTACTAGCCGAACATAAGCAAGATAGTATATGCATGTATCAAAAAAGTCAAAAGGTGTTGCTCCACTTGAGTGTTTTGTAGTCCAGTTGGAAGATTTGCAGGTCATGTTATGGATCATCATCGAGGAAAGAAACTAATGTGAGTTGGACTGTGGGCACTTAAGCAGAGGACGGGGTGGAGAAGAGAGGGGAAAGAGAGGTGGCCAGGCGGGGTGGGTTCGCTGCGCGTGGTGGCTGGCAGGGGAGAGAGATGGTGGCTGGCAGCAGGGAAGAAAGAGGTGCCCAGGCGAGGTGGGTTGGCTGCGCGTGGTGGCTGGCAGCAGGGAAGAAAGAGGTTGGACTGGGGGGAGAGGTAGAGAGGTAGAGAGGTTGGGGCATGGCTGCAAACACAGGGCGGAGAAGAGAGACAGAGGGAGAGGGGGGATTTACCTGCAGAGGCGATGGCTGCCGTCCGGAAGGAAGCTCTCGTCGCTCGTCGCTGAAGGAGATTTCCAGAACTGGGGAACTAGGGTTTTGGATGGAAAATGGATAGGAAAATAATTTTATTAAGGCGGTGGGAAGAGGATGTTAAAGGCCGAGCTCGCAATAAGCTAATTCCTAATTTTCAGAAAAAATACTGCACCAAATATATGAAAAGTAAATTTATTTTTTTATTTAGAAAATTGTCTTTGTTTCCATATATAAATGAGCTATACAAACATGCCCCAATATGTTCCAAGAATTCATTGGAATCGTAGTAAGGACATATCTTCCATTTTTCTCCATTACTATTTTTTTATTTTTTGATGTAGTATTTTTCTTTTAACTATTTTTTCTTGCATGTTTGTGTAGAACGTAGGAAACCAATTTCGTGGGCTTCTACTTATTCGTAAAAAAACAAATCTTAACCTCTCTTTTCTTGGAAATAATTTTTTCCGTGAAATCACAAAAAATAAAATTTATTTTTGTGATTTTTCTCGCGAAAAAGCACTCGACCAAATGATGAAAGTTTTTAATTAAGAAAAAGCTTCTCACTTTTCTTGCATTTTGATGTAAACACATGGCTCTATAAATGTGCACTACATGTGCATCACTTAGATACTTCATTTATTTTGTGGCATAAAAAAATTAGGGGGATTTGGCGAGAGGTCCCTGAACATTTCGCTTTATTGCCTTAGGTCCACAATCTTTTTTTATAGTTTGAAAGGTCATTTTTTCAAATTTGAAAACCTAAAGTGTCTAATTTACCCTATCTTCAAATCATATCTCATGATTAGTGGGATAAGCCATTAATAATGGTCAATTACCATTAAATTATTCACGATTAATAAAATTCCACTAATGAGATTTTCAAATAAAGTTCAAAAAACAAGAAACAAATTTCAATTAAATTTCTAAAAATGAAATAAATTTCAAACACGCAAATAAATTTCAAAAGATCCAAATAAATTTCAAAAGACGAAAATAAATTTAAAAAAATGTAAATAAATTTCAAAAGACGAAAATAGATTTCAAAAGATGTAAATAAAATTAAAAAAAACAAAATTAAACTCTAAAAAAAAAACTAATTTCAAAAAATACAAATAAATTTGAAATAACGCAAATAAATTTCAAAAAATGCTATAATATTAAAAGAACATAGAGAAATTTAAAAAGACGCAAATAAATTTCAAAAAATCTAAAAATTTTCAAAAGATGAAAATCAATTTAAAAAGACGCAAATAATTTTCAAAAGATGAAAATCAATTTTAAAAGACGCAAATAATTTTCAAAAGATGAAAATCAATTTTAAAAGATCCAAATAAATTTAAAAAAAGTGTAAATAAATTTAGAAAAACGCAAATACATTTGCCACAAACTCGGATAAATTTGTCCAAACTCAGATAAATTTGTCCCATAACTCAGATAAATTAGCCAAAACTCAGATAGATTTGTCCAGAACGTAAAGAAATTTATTTCAGAACTCAGATAAATTTGTTCAGAATTCAGTTAAATTTGTTCAGAACTTAGATAAATTTGTCTCAGAACTCAGATAAATTTCCAAAATGAAGATAAATTTGTTAGAAACTCAGATAAATTTGTTAAAAACTCAGATAAATTTTCCAAAAACTCAGTTAAATTTGTCGGGAACTCATATATATTTGCCAAAAACACAGATAAATTTCTCAAAAACTCAGATAGATTTGCTTTAGTGCTAGGCTTCAACCTGACCCAAAACTGGCGTGGCCAAAAACCAGGACTGAGGGATCACCAATTCATATGGTGCTTCAAGGACCATTAATTCCTTTGGTACTTCAGACTACCAAGTGTCACTTTCTTCCCCACGTCAAAACAAGACATACCTTGCTTCCATCTGTCTCTTAGCTTTTGTTCTGCAACAGAACCGAGACCCATACCCTTTGCCAAAAACACCAAACAAAAGATATCAAAGCCTTTCTCTTCCCACGTGTCTTCATAGATCAAATAAATGGGCAATCACCATACAAGTGGCCCACTGTTTTTAATCACCATCACGTGGTCTTTCTGTAAAACCACCCAGACGGGTATGGATGAATCCTTCCCTTTCTCCAAGGTTCTGCAACATAAAATAGGAACCGATCCTCTTCTGCATAAGGTCTTCTCCGTCTCTCTGTCTTGAAACAAAGAATGTCCGGGTTCTGCTATCTCGGAAACGATCACAACTGCCTGGATTCCAGATCTGATTATCAGATCTTCCCTGTTCTCTGCGATCGGCAAAAACAAAAAAAGAAATTGGGAGTGCTTTGATCTGCTACAACTGGGAACATGATGTGTGCACCACCAGGAAATCAACAGCTGATCTCCCTCTTCTCGTTCTAGTTCTAAGAACCTAGAACCCAGGTGGTCTTCTTCCTTACTCCCGTTCTGCAACAGGACTGGCAGTGGCTTCTTCTTCCACGACAATGGAAGGGCAGCGGGGACGTCCGACAGCCTCCTCCGGTGACCGCGCTCTTTTCTGGCAGCGGTGGGCGAACCAGAAACACCTCCTGCGCTCAGGCGACGCAACGGCGGCAGCGATTCTCGCCGGACTTCTCCAAATCCGAGCAAATCGATCAAGAACCGCACATGCTCTCTGATTGTGGGTTTTTCTCCGGTTCAGGCAGGGATCAATCCCCTTCGTCCCTCTGCTGCAACAACCGAAACCCAACAAGCGAAGATGGGAAACAAGCCCCAATACTTGGATCATTTTCTTTGCTTCTTCTCCGGCGAAGTTCTGCCACAAAAAAAACCCACTATTTGGAACAGCCAGAGACTCTCGGTCCTCTTCTCGGGAACCTCTGCAGCAATCGAAGGCAGAGAACCTTTTTCTCCTTTCTTGCAGATCCAATCCGACGTAAGACTCTTGGTTAAAGAAGAAGAGGGATAATACAAAATTTGAAATTTGAAATTTCAAAATTTTATACCTAAAACAGATGAAAGGGTAAATTAGTCATGAGAATTATATCCAGGGACTTCTCGCCAAAATATGTCCAGTTGCATGGACTACAGGCCTTAAAAGAAAAGTTGATGAACTGGAGGCCATATAAGTCCTATATGAGGGACCTTTCGCTAATTATCTCAAAAAACTATCTTTTTCCACAACTTTACAGAAAATCATTCCATGTGGGAGGGCAAAAATTGTATCGTTGCATTAATGCATCTTTAGAGCCACCAAAAATAGAAGTCTGTGAACTTTCTTTTTTCTAAAGATTCCTGCCTACAACGCACTTGCCCCCAAAAAAAAAATTTCTTTATGTTTTTTTGTTAAAAAAAATACACATTAGACAATGGAAAAAGGTTATTTACATAAAAAAAATACCTTGGTTATTCTTCTTTTTCCACAAAAAAGTTGTTATATGATGGCGGGTCCTAAGTGCAAGGCCTCAATTGTAGTTTAGTTACCCAATGAGTACGAGGTTAATCCTCAGGGAATGGTTTGAAATTCAAATCCTTTAAAATCTTGAAATTGTACCTTGGAAAAAATTCAAAAGTTAAGTATCTATCCAAATAAAAAGTTAAACTAAACTAAAGACTCTCTAGTGCTAGAACTCTCAATTATTCAAGATATTTCAAGGCAATTCATATTGAGAAAAACTCTATACCTATTAAGAACTCTAACCTATCTTAACCACTTCTAACCTAAGATTTCCAGTTTTTGAAGACTTTCTAATCCAATTAAATTTCTTCTTTTAGAACAATTATAATTATTTGAAACTCTGAAAATCTCCTAAAGATCAGTGAGAATAAAAACTAAACCTCCTAAAAGTTAGTTCCTTAATTAACTAGGATTAGTATCCTAATCTAACCTAAATTCTAATTAATTATACCAAATTATTAATTAATTATCCTAAATTCCTAATTAATCCTAAACTAATCGTAAAACCTATTTTTATGCAAATATGAATGAGTTATGCAATCCTAATATGAAACTAATGCAATCCTAGAAAAATCTAACGCTAAGATGAATGCAGAAATTCTTCTAAGTATGAAAACCCTTGTTACAGGCCCAACTTTTCAGACTTAAATGACTGACCTAGGATAATCTAATCTTAAATTTTTATGGCTGGGTTTTAAATTTGATGATGCATGATTCAAACGAAAAAACAGAGATGAAAAAGGATTTCAAACGAGTGAGATATGCATGCTTTAAAATGCCTAGATGATCATGTTGTGCCGTTAAAATTTTGATGCAATCTTGCTAAACACCCATTTTTAAGCCATTAGAAAACTAACATCCCGAAATTATTCTCCTCTAAAATTCTGGGGTTTTAAAGTCATGTTACCATAGTTTTAATTCAACAAAATTTCAAGCAAAAACAACATCTCTAGACTGGTTTTCGAAAAGCAAAATGTTGGAAGAAATAAATAGTCCATAACTGTTGAAACAGTGCATTTTGTTTTTCAACTTTGCAACTTCACTATTAACTGGTCCGGATTTTCTTCTCATAATCAGTCATTAAATCATCATATTCCAGCAACAAAAACAAGATTAAATAAAAGTCCTAACTCTACTGCATGCCATGCTTACATTCCAACCATAAAATCATGCACAAATCCTAAACTAAGATGCATAAAACACATAGAGAATCCTAACATTAGTGTCAAATTTGCAATAATTTAAATGTAGTCAAACACACAAGAATTTAAATGTGGTGAACATAATGAAAAGTAAATGTGGTGAATCCAATATCCTTTCTACTTTTCTCCAACTTGGGTCAAGAATCACTAAGATCACAATCTAGGGCTTGTTCTACAACTTGGGTCGTCAATCCAACTGTAAACCCTAAACTACTGTGCAAATTGCCTGGGGTTTCAAGATACTCCTCATAATCATTATTAGGCACATAAACAATTCGCTTTGGTTTCTTAACTTGCGTTGCCTCTTGTTTATGCTCAAGGATCGAGTCCTAGCCCACACATTGGAGGTTACTAAGCCAAGCCATTCATATTAAGGGCACCTTCTACTAACCTTACCCTAAGCACATATAGTCAACCCTTTTGAAAAGACTCATGAAATTAGGATTCAAAAGCACACAAATCAAAAGATAGAGATCATCAAAAGAATATGGATTTTACTAGCATAGAATGTTCATTACAAAAGAAAAAAGAAATTAAAACTGAACCATAGACATGCTATAGTGAATAAGGCTTCTAACCTACGCAATATTCAACTTGTAACAAGCCTTCTTGAAGAGAAACATTGAGGAGTGAGGGAGATGGAAGGAGAGAGGGAGTTGATGGCCGTGGGATGGGAGAGAAACTAGAGAGAGGGGGTTTATTTCTTCATGCCTTTGGACGTCCACCCCTAGGTCCTATTTATAGTTTTTAAAGCCTCAATCCTTCTCTATCTTGAGCTTCTTCTTTTATTGCAATTATCTCTCTTGAGAGAGAGTTTGTTCCAATTTGAACACAGTTGAGATAACCTGAGAGAACTCTGGAATCTTCTAGCCTTTAAGAATTTCTCTGCACACCCTCTTCCAATTTGAAAATTCTTCACTATAGGGCCCACTTGAGTGGTTCTCAAATCTGAAATAATTTGAATTATCGCATTTTGGAATGGAATAGACCCCATCATGGTCATGAAACTCATGGAAGAGAGGTGGAGCCCTCTAAACAATTGCCATAATTGTCATCCCGAGTAGATATTTCAGTACTAACTTTAAGAGGCCATATTTCCGTCATTCCAGCTTCGATTGACGCGATCTTAGGCTTTACGGATATGTACTCAAAACGAGCTTTCCAACGCGTGTAGCTTGCCCAAAACCAACATATGGATAAAATGTCATGCCCTGTTTGAGGTTAGCTATCATGAGAAAAATGGGATTGACTTTGGATTTCCCTTTCACTTAGGACTCTTCAAAGACGTCTTTCCTTCCTTATTGATTAGTCCTGAAAAGCGCATATTTTCTTATACATTTTGGACCATTTTAAGGACTTGTTGATATTAAAGAGCCTCATTCAGTGTCAAATAATGTTCTTATGCATTTAGGATTCATTATAGTGCATTCATGCATAATATGCTAAAAAATAATAGGATTAATTAGCGAAAGGTCCCTCGAATGGAATGTTTCCAGCCTCCAGTCCAGGCGGATTCTTTTTAAAGGCTCTGGTCCAAGCAGTTAGGATGTTTGCAGCCTAAGGTCCCTGTATCCACACGATTTCAATTTTTAAGACTAATTTACCCCTGTAACCGTCGCAGCATGCAGTGGAGTGGTCCCCAACGTGTCACGATTATTTAGCCACGATTTAAGTGCATAAGTGGGGAAGTTATTACTGATATGCCCCTGTCATCCAGCGCAGATTTCGTTTTTTGAATCTCAACCTGCAATCGCTTATGATATTGAATATGAATGTAGAAACCTAACGAAAGAGAGATTCATTGTTTGCGAAGCAGATTGCAGATCAAACTTTTGGTAGGAGTTCTATTGTAATTGGATTATAGTCTCGTATATTGATTGACTGGGAAACAGTTCATTGGCTTGGAAGCAGAAACCAGATCCAAACGTTAGGAAGGGATTCATCTTTTTTGAGGTAAGCGATTTTTTCTGTTTACATCAAAGATTATGCAGTTTTTGTTATTTGAATGTGTAGATATATATATATATATATATCTGATGCGCGTGCTCAGTTCTATTCTTATTGGTTTTTAGCTGTGTAGTTTGATTTACTGTATAGCAGATTTCAAATCTAACTTTTGTGTAGCAGTTCTATCTTTTATATGGACGTGAAGTTGATTTCAGATCTAACTTTTGTGTAGCAGTTCTATCTTTTATATGGACGTGAAGTTTTTCATTTTTCTTTTCGAGTTTTGATAGTTAGATTTCTTTAGTTTTGTTGGTGATGAAGTATTCAATTTGTATCAACTCAGTTGATGTAGAATTGATTTGATGGTCATGCATTTAGATTAGCTAGAGCCTGACTTATTTACCAGTCTTATTTCAGAGCTGCATTGTGGAAGAAGTAATGTAATCTAAGATATTTGACTTTTAGCATGAAATTTATCTGACTGTTAATCAGACAAATCGTAGTTTGTGTAATTTTATCTGAGTTCTATACACAATATATGATTTCTGTATTGAATTTATCTGAGTTATGTACAATTTATCTGAGTTATGTACAATTTATCTGTGTTATGTACAATTTATCTGAGTTCAGAGCCAAGATTTATCTGAGTTATGTACAATTTATCTGAGTTATGTATAATTTATATGTGTTATGTACAATTTATCTGAGTTCAGAGCCAAAATTTATCTGAGTTATGTACAATTTATCTGAGTTATGTACAATTTATCTGTGTTATGGACAATTTATCTGAGTTCAGAGCCAAAATTTATCTGAGTTATGTACAATTTATCTGAGTTCAGAGCCAAAATTTATCTAAGTTACGTACAATTTATCTGTGTTATGTACAATTTATCTGTGTTATGTACAATTGATCTGAGTTCTGTATTGATTTTATCTGAGTATTGAATTCATCTAAGCTCACTTCTGAAAATCCAGATAATTTCACAGAGTTTTGCACAAACTCAGATAGATGTATAGAGATCATGTTTGTTTTTTGCATTATGCATACTTTTTGCAATGATAGTGACTATTTATATCCATTGAATCTTATTGTTTTATAGATGTCACAGCCGTTATTGCTTCTCTGTAAGTATGGCATGCTTACGACTGTTATTCATTTGAGTCGAGGTATGAGTTATGATGGTTTGATGAATCAAGTTTTTAACAAGTGGAGAAATCTTACAATGAACATGGTTTGTTTCACTTATGCGTTGCCTGGCCACCCAAAGTGCTTGCTGGACAGCGATTCGGATCTAATGAGCTTGTCCATGCTGGCTTCTTCAATGGGATTGGGGACAGTTGATGTATTTGTATTAGAATCGCAGGAATCGGAGGATGATGATCAAGAGGAAAATGGTGGTGATTTAGCTGAAGATGCCCTACCATTAGTGGGGTACGAGGATACAGATATAGAGACAGATCTTCTTCCACAGTTTTGTACCCACAAGGAGAAGATGTTGCTGTCTTCAGGCTGGGCAAGTGGTATTAGAGATGTGGGGCATAGGTTTGAGGGCGGTGTTGGGGAGTTTAGAAGTGTATTGTGCAGATATTCAATTGAGGTCGGGTTTGAATTTGTATACGTGAAAAATGATAAAGTGAGGGTGACAGCTGAATGCTCTCGCAGTCATTCAATGGGATGCAGATAGCGTGTCAATGCATCTATTGAAAAGTCTAGTGGCCATTTTTGTATCAGGACATTAAACAATGAGTATACATGTGGTGCAGTAGTTCGAAGGTCAAAGAACAGCCGTATGAATTCTGAGACAGTTGCAGATTTAATAGTGGATCATATCCGTGAGAAGCCGCTCACCAGACCCATTGATATCGTGCACCACTTTAAGGCGAATTATTGACTTACCATTACATATCATCATGCATGGTGGGGTGTGGAAAGGGCTAGAAATAAGTTGTATGGTGATTCGTCGCTATCTTTTGACCATCTTCGCTGGTATATTAAGGTGGCGGAGGAGGTAAATCCAGGAAGCCTTTTTGTGCTAGATTATGACCAATCAACTATGTGTTTCAAGCGTCTCTTTGTGTCATTCTATGCTTCAATTGCTGGTTTTAATCATATTCGTCCTTTATTATTTCTGGATGGTACTTTCTTAAAGGGCAGATACAAGAGAAACCTGTTGGCAGTGACGGGGAAGAATGAGAATCAAGGTAAGTCGTAATGCTGTTTTTTCTGATATTATTGACCCATTTATTTATATTTATACTAATGATCAGCATGTTTTGATTTTCTGGATAGTATCAGAAATATAAAACTTTGTTAATTCATGGGACAGGTTTGTTCCCCCTTGCTTTTGCGGTAGTGGACTCAGAGACGGAGGACAATTGGACATGGTTTCTGCAGAATTTAAGGAAAATTATTATGTTAGATCGCACTATTACTTTTATTTCCAATAGAAATCCAGGTCTAATAGATGCTGTCTCAAAGGTATTTCATTTTGCCCATCATACGTATTGCCTCCAACACCTTAAGGCAAATTTGAGGGACAAGTTATCTGGTGGTTACACTAATGCATTTAAAGAGAGAATGGTTATGATACTGCGGGAATGTACATATGCGCCAACCATCCCTGCCTTCCATGCAAAGCTGCAGTCGTTGAGGCGTGAAGGTGGTTCTAATGTAGATAAATTTATCTGTGGATTGCCTCATGAAAGATGGAGCAATGCATATTTTAAGGGTCAGCGGTATGGTGAGATGTGTTCGAATGCTGCTGAGTCTTTCAACTCATGGATTAGAGAAGCTCGTCATCTTCCAATTACAAAGATGGTTGACACAATAAGGGTTCAAATAATGGAGCAGATGGCTAGTAGGAAGGAAGTTTCCAGCAGATGGAAGTCAGTCATATGTCCAGACATGGATAAGAGGCTTGATGCTGCTATCCGGCTTGGAAGGAAGTGGACGGTCAGCCGTTCGAGTGAAACTATTTACGATGTGCATTCTTACCCGTCAGTGACCGTTGACATTTTTAATCACATATGTTCGTGTTATCAGTGGCAGATCAATGGGTTCCCCTGCGCCCATGCTTGTGTGGCGTTTCAAAAGAGTGGAAACGAATTGAGTGTCTTTGTTGATCATTATTTTCACACTCATACATATAGGGTTTCGTATGAAGAGCAGATTTTCTCAATTCCAACCGTGGGAATGCTAGAGACAAAAGGCGCCGAAGTCATTATTCTCCCACCTATTGTTAAACGACCAGCTGGCAGGCCGAAAAAAGAGAGGATCTTGTCAAGATGGGAGATCACACAGCAGATAAAATGTGGGCGATGTGGTCGGATTAACAGCCACAATAAGAAATCGTGCAAGGAGCCTATTCTTTGACATTTCATTGAATTAGATATTGAATTTAGGTTGTGTGTAATATTGTTGATACATCTGATGTAATTCTGATCAGTGAATAAAAATGTCAAATTGACATTCCCTTTAATGTTGATTAATGTGCTCTTGCTTTTATAAGTAATTACTTTCAAAATGTGTCTAAATCATTTAGTCATTGTTCAAAATTGATATTGAAATTGCATTAGAGTTGAGATTATCTGGAATCATTAGCTTGACAGAGCAATCACATTACCCAGCTAAATATGTAGCAGAACTCAGATAATTTCAATCTAGACTCAGATAAATTCACTCATGAGTAAGATAATTTCACCCAGGACTCAGATAACTTGATTCAGAAGTCAGATAAATTCATTCTTAACTCAGATCATTTTACCCAGGACTCAGATAATTTCATCCATGAGTCAGATAATTTCACCCAGGACTCAGATAATTTGAGTCAGAACTCAGATAATTTCACCCATGACTCAGATAACTTGATTCAGAAGTCAAATAAATTCATTCATAACTCAGATAATTTTACCCGGACTAAGATAATTTCATCCATGAGTCAGATAATTTCACCCAGGACTCATATAATTTGAGCCAGAACTCAGTTAATTTCACCCATGACTCAGATAACTTGATTCAGAAGTCAGATAATTTCATTCATAAGTCAGATAATTTCATCCAAGACCCAGATAATTTCATATATAAGTCAGATAATTTCATCCATGAATCAGATAATTTGATTCAGAAGTTAGATAATTTCATCCAAAGTCAGATAATTTGATTCAGAAGTCATATAATGAAAATTAGAACCTAGATAATTTCATCCAAAACGTAGATGATCTCAGTCAGAACTCAGATAATTTCTATCAGAAGTCAGCTAAAATTCCACCAGAAATTAGAACAAAAGATTGCATAGTGCTGATGTACGAAGACATTGACAGAAATAATTCTATTTACATTCATTCACAAATGTGAGAATTACATTGACAGAAATGTTTGTCCAACCTTCATGTGAACAAAAAAAAAAATACATTCACAAGTCTGTTGAACGTTCACTTTTCATATAAAGAGATTTACATAAAATACATCAACTTGATTGAAAAGAACTTGTTTGTCTCATTGCTGTAGTTTTTTCGTCAGTTTTCGAAGTCATCATCAGCAGCTTGTTGCCTGGCTTGGTAGTTTTCAACTGACCAGCTGTAATGCTTGTCGTGTGGGAACTTGCTTACTATCTCTGCCCTTAATCCGTCACTGACACACTGTGGCAACTTCGAAGCAATTACTTGTTTGTGAGTAAGTTGCTTTATAAGATAACAAACGACCACTCCGCAATCAACATTGGAACAAGACATGATATTGTTAGTCGATTGTAAATAAGGCACCGTCAAGTGAATTGAATTACTGTAGTTGCACAATGATACTTACGAGCCCCTTTTCCGTTGTGGGGCGTCTTCGACGCTTATCAATGGAGCTCCATATGGCTGTGTCTCCTCATTATTGACATAATTGTAGTTCTCCACATACTGTTTCTGCAGAATAAAAAACATTCCGTATTTTGGGTCAGTTTCGATTATTCTAACGGCATCTTTGAATAAATAATGACCAAGTAAGTGAGACATACCAGAATTCGTGCATCCTCAAAGTAATGATCCACTGTTTTAGGTGATCTTGGTCGTAAGAAGTTGTAATGTAGTCAATCTCCTTCTTTCTTATCCAGCACCAACAGTGTCCAGTGGAAGGGTTCATCATCCTTCCTTTTTCCATTTGAATTCATCGGAAAAAGCACGAATCTGTGTTCTGTAGTTCTTCTTGG
The DNA here is from genome assembly GCA_038049695.1 of Cinnamomum chago. Taxonomy (NCBI): domain Eukaryota; kingdom Viridiplantae; phylum Streptophyta; class Magnoliopsida; order Laurales; family Lauraceae; genus Cinnamomum; species Cinnamomum chago. The sequence continues at coordinate 38,362,976 of CP142453.1, read as the reverse complement.
GGAGATCTGAGGGTGCAATATCTTTTCCCTCATTTCCGACGACAGGGAAGTAACAATTTTCTACATTAAGACATGTTTAATAATTGTTTATTATATATAAAAATAAAGTAAATGATGACACAGTCAAGACAGTTATTGTCTTTTACTCATCATAAACTTGTTACGAAGTACGATTTGTCACGAGGCAGCGTTTCTTTGTGTTGGACAGTTGTGAGTTGCTGTTGGATTTCACCCTGTTCTCTATATAGCAACTCAGCGTAGCAGTCAATAACCTGTTCAATTTGAGACACATAATGTGAGGCATAATGTTTGAACACGACCATATTATGTTTGTGTAAAATGTAGGGATATTTTGTCAATGTGTCTATGTTGTGATGCTTACAGTGCTTGACATTTCTGCTCTGCTGAGAACTGCGATTATGTCTTCATAAGATACAGCTTGTATGCCCTCACCTCCCCAAACGAGCGCCCTGCAAATCCAATTGCACAAAGGGCCCAATTAGTCTACATTTTCATTAAGGTTTCTTAAATTCAACAATGGTGTTACTTAGGTGCATAGGTATGTGACTTACGCATTGCCCCCAGCTTCATAAATCTCCTTTAGCTTTTCTACGTCAGATGCATTCAGAAGCTTAGTGACCGCATTTTTTGGGAGTGTGAAGGGGACAGTTGCTGGGTTCATTTTCCTCATCGTTGTTCTTTTCTTGATTCGTTTCACCATGGAGGACTGTTTCACCTCCTTAATTGGCTTTGATGGTGCATCAGACGGCATGATCTGATCAATATTTCAATTATGAAAGTATAGATTAATCAAATTAGAATTTGTTGAAGGGCAGATAACTTTCATATAACATCAGATAAATTTGCTGATAGTGTGATAAAATCATACAGAAGTCAGATAAATTTAATGAAAAGTTTTATAAGTTGATACAGAAGTCAGATAAATTGTTAGAAAGTCAGATAAAATGACATAGAAGTCAGACAATGTAAATAGTATTATTAAAAGTTCATACAGAAGTCAGATAAATTTAATGAAAAAGTTTTATAAGTTGGCACAGAAGTCAGATAAATTAAATATAAGTTCAGATAAATTGTTAGAAAGTCAGATAAAATGACACAGAAGTCAGATAAATTTAATATAAGTTCAGATAAATTGTTAGAAAGTCAGATAAAATTACACAGAAGTCAGATAAATTTGATAGATATGCAAAACATGAATTCAATGCAAATAAAAATTTATCTAAACAAGCATGGTCGTGTACCTGAATTACCTCAGGTACATTTTCTGCAACATGATGATCAGTTGCAGCCTCCTTCGCTGCTTTCTCTGCCATTATAAACCCTTTCTGTCGTGTATTAGTTTTTCTTGTAGGCTCGAAGATATCATCTAGAGTCTTCCCAGCCCATTGCAATCCTTTCTCTATATAATCAATTGTCATTTCCCTCAAGAGCTGCTGCAGTTTGAAGTTGTTTGATTCCAGATTAATCAACTTTTTCTTCAAGCCCTTTACCTCATTTTCTGCATTTGTAGCTCTCAAGGACTGTACATCTGACACATTGATGGTGTGTTTCAGTTGCTCTTTGAGGGAGCTGACCATTCGAGTTGACTCCTCTAAAGTCTGATTTTTGTCCACACTGTGTGTTTCAAGCGAAGTCTTCTCCTTTGTCAATTGCTCAACCAATAATAGAGCATCATCCCTTTCTCTTAGCAAGCTGGTGATCATTTGTTCAGTTTCAAGCCGCTGCTTTTTTATGACGTTGTTTTTGGCCGACGTCCTTTCAAGTTCAATAGCCATCCGTTGGATCTGCTCTTGTAATTCTGTCTTCTCCTTAGTGAGTTGGATGACTAAAGAATTTACCCTGTCACGCTCCTCAGTAAGATTTTTGATCTCGCTGTTTTCGGGAGTTTGTGATTGTTGTCTAGGACTAGGCAATGTATCACCAGCTTCTGGTAAGGATCCAAAGTGTGCTTCAGATGGCTCTTCATATACTGTGTTGCTGGTGCTGCCAATTATGTCAGCTAAGATGTTTGCAACCAGCAGATCTCTTTGTAGGGACGTCTGTTCATAGCCCGCCATCTCTGCACCAAATGCTATAGACTGTTTTGCCACACCAGGGAAATTTGTTTCTTCACTGTTACTGTTTTGCAGCTGCTCTTCCAACTCGGATACAACCAATGTGTCTGTCAGTATGTCTATATCTAGTTGGGTGGCTTCAATCATTTTGTTTTGTTCTCCCTAATCTCCTTCTTCCAATTCATGCTCGCATTTTTCATTTCCATCCTCTTGATCGTCTCTTTGATTCACATTTTCTCCTTCTACTTCTACTGCTATGTCTCCCCCATCTCCTTGCTTTTTGTGTGTTTGGCCATCATCATGTTCATATTCATCCGATTTATCTTCTCCATCACTATTTTCTTTTTCTGTAAGTTGTTGCTCTCCTTCTATCTCCATCATGACCTCCTTGTCACAAGCGCCACTGTCCAACAAGGACTGTAATCGCTGCACTTCAAGCAGCGTGATATCTAATTCGTCACCAAGGACCTGCATTTGATACCAATGTTACAAAGAACATGTTAGATTAAAAACTTAGATACAATTAGAAAGTGAAAATTGTGAAAAATACCTCAGTAGCTAGTAGTGAATGAAGGGGCCTTTTCCTAAGTGCCATACTCAGTGCCCTTAGATTCCACTTTAGTACTCGTGGGAAATGCACCGAATCATTTGGTGTGATAATCGTTGTATGCTCACACAACCAATACTGTTACAAAATCATAAAACATAAATGTATGTCAATAATTCTTTGTATATTGAAATTCAAATTTGTAAATTTGTAGTTGTATATCATACTGGTAATGCAATAAGGCAACCAATTACTCTATCAGAACCACGGCTTCTGGTGTGTATCGACTCCATGAGAAACTTTGAAATCTCTTTTACCCAGGCATAGTGCTTCATATCAATGTAGTTTTCAACATAGCCCACATATGCCCATCCTATTGTGTTTCCGTGGGTTGCAAAAAAGAGTACGACAAGGATATACAGGCACAGTAGCCTAGCAACATCAGCAATGTCAGTTTCTGATACTCCATTCAATGCTAGAAGGAGCTGTTGCTATATTTGTGGAGCCGACACCCTTGAACAGCCATGGAATTTTCTAGATATGAATTCAATTGTTTTCCTTTTTGAATACTTTAGATCAAGCACTCTTGTTCCGTTTGGTATGCCGAATATCAGCGATATGTCATTTGCAGTGAATGGCACGTAGGACCTTCCTAATCTGAATTGCCTTCTTTGGGTGTTGTATGTATCAAGGATCAACATAATGTCCTTGTCAAACTTTCTGCACATCTGTTCAGATATTTTGTTGTCCAGCATGCATTCTATGAGGCTCCATAATGGAGTCTTTCTTAATTCAACTCTGTGGACTTCAGTGACCATTTGTTTGATGCTTTGGACCAGTGACACAGTTGAGACCAAATTTGATCTGAACTGGTAATGAGCGTTAGTCTTCTCAGCATTTATGTCCTTACTGACTTCCTTCTTGTTTGATGGTTTATCTTCCACCCTTTTTCTCTTGTTCTGTTTTATTCCTGCATATAGTAAAATAACTCAGATTAATATCACCAAAAGATTAAAACAACTGAATACAGAACAGAGATAAATTGCACAAGATACAGATAAATTTATTATAAACTCAGATAAATTAAAGACATATACAGAAGGTTTGTTGAATTTTCATTCCAAATGTATATGTGTTTCCTTTCAACATCACACAGAACACAGATAAATTACAAAATACACAGATAAAATTATATTAAACTCAGATAAAGTTGATATAAACTAAGATAAATTTGATATAAACTCATGAAATACACAAAAGGTTTGTTGAATTTTCAGTCCAGCATCACACACTCTTGCTTTTAATCTCAGATAAAGTCAAGAGACATTGATTGAACATCACACAGAACACAGATAAATTGCAAAATACACAGATAAAATTATCTTAAACTCAGATAAATTTGATATAAACTCAGATAAATTTGATATAAACTCAAATAAGTTCATGAAATAGACAAAAGGTTTGTTGAATTTTCAGTCCAGCATCACACTCTCTTGCTTTTAATCTCAGATAAAGTCAAGAGACATTGATTGAACATCACACAGAATACAGATAAATTGCTAAATACACAGATAAAATTATCTTAAACTCAGATAAATTTGATATAAACTCAGATAAATTTGATATAAACTTAGATAAATTAATGAAATGGACAAAAGGTTTGTTGAATTTTCAGTCCAGCATCACACTCTCCTACTTTCAATCTCAGATAAAGTCAAGAGACATTGATTCAACATCACACATAACATAGATACAATCTTTTCAGTGATACAAAAAAAAAACTGATAAATTTGGTATAAAACTTAGATAAAAACATTACCAACTGGTTACATACTAGAATAAACTCATATATTGGTGTCATTCAATCACAAACCCAATTAAGATATCAGATAAAGTTAATTTGAAGGCAGTAGAAACTCACTTAAATATGAGATAAAGAGAATAGTAATAGAATTAAATTCAACAAGAACTCAGAATAAAGCCAATAGACATTGATTGAAGTTTGTTCAGAAGATAGATAAATTGAATATAAATTTGTATTGAGTAAAGTAACTCAAATCCATATCATCAAAGAGTAAGATAAGTGAATACAGAACACAAATAAATTACACAGGACACAGATAAACTTATCTTAAATTCAGATATTTTTTTAAAAAAAATCTAAGATAAAATTACTTGAAACTGACAAAGTAGCAATGAATGTTATACATTTGGTTCAACATTTCTAATTTATACAAAAATGACAGACATTATAAGCCAAAAAAGAAAAAAATCTGTCTGGATACCTTCAACTCTCTGTTCCTTTTGCTCCTAGCTTTCTGAAAGTATTGAGGACTTCGTTCTGGCCATTTCCTGATTGAGTTTTCGTTATTAGAAGAGGAAGCAGAAAGAATGGTAGAAAATCATTCAAATCGGCGATTAACAGTAAGATAGGGTTTCCAAACAAAAAGAGTGAGAAACTTTGAACTTACAAGGGAAATGAGTATTTTGAACTGTCTTTGTATGTTTTCGGAAACAGTTATGCAGTTGTGTAACCGTATTCTGCAACTAGGGTTTGTATGTCGTCTTTCTTGTATCTCCTCTTGTCGAAATCGAAGATATCTTTGATGCAAACTCTAACTTGCAATGAAACAGTTAATCTAAGGAAAGTTTTTGAAAATTTTATCTAACCTGCTGTTACTCGTTGCATGCAGCCACGGAGACGAGAATGTCGCCTTCTTCGTCGTGTCTTTCCTCTTTCAGAATATTCGAAAGTCTTTTTGCGATATGAGTGTAACGCTTTCGTTGGCCTTATCTTAATAAAGACAGAATGAATGTAAGGGCAAATCAGACCTTTTACGTACCGAATTGTGTGTGAGGGACCTTTGGCTGGATGTTTTTTTATTGTGGACTATTCGCAATAAAGTGAGGAGTTGAGGGACCTCCGACCAAAGTCCCCAAAATAATACTTTTTGCATAAATTTATGAAACTAGCCATTTTTGAAAATTTATTTTTAGAAAGTCGGTTATTTTGGGTGCATCAAGTAGAGTTCCATGCATAGTACATTCAAATTCCTCACATGTGATTATTGTTGAATTTGTTTATTTTAATTTATGTAGGAGAAATCAAGAATGGGACCCACATTGGTGAATTTTGAGAGAGATCAAGGGTATGACATCTTTCATGGTGGACCCACACATCTTGCTATTTTTGGAAAGTTTGAAAAGTCGACAACGGAAAACTAGATTTGGAATTTCAAGATCAAGAAAGGAAACTTCAGATTTTGTAAGATCTAATATTTACTAAGTTTGAAATTCAAAAATCAAGAAAGGAAAGTGTGCTAAAAGAGTTGACTAGTCAATCAAAGAAGCTTGGAAGCAAACCAAAGATGGAATGAGAGTCAAGAATGAAAGAAGGAAAGATCTCAAGACCCTTTGGACGTCCACATGGGTCCCACACACCCCATTGCACAACTAACATAGAACCTTCCATACGTTTACAATTATTCTCTAATTTTTCAGGGACAGTAAGATTAAAATGGCCATAACTCTCAATCCCACTGTCAAATCGGTGCAATCTGCCCATCGTTAAAAATCTCTTTTGAGTAGATATATGTGGAGCCCAAGATTGCATAATCAAAGCTATAACAAGGGAGATATGACCTCTGTAAGTTAGTGCTGTAATTTTTACTCAAGATTGCAATTTTGCACATGGACCAAAAACTTTTCACTCACCTTGCTATTTCTTTGAAGACTTGTTGGCCAAGGAGACCATACAAAGATTTCATGCTACAAACTTGGAACAAAGAAGGAAAGGAAGAGAGCAAAAATTTATAAATTGAAGGCATAGACATCCCTCTCCTCTCATGAGAAATAGACCACATCTCTCTAGAATTCCTACTACACTCCATTCTCTCCCTCTCTTTTTCTCTCCATTGAAGTCCTCAAGGAGATTTGGCTTGGAAATCACACTACACTCTTAGGTTTTTCATCTAGAAGAGGCTTCTAATCCTAGTATGTAATTGTCTTTGTTTATTTTTTTTATCTTATGTAAAGACTTTGCATATTAGTAAAAGTTTTGCTTTCTCTTTTCAATTTTTCTTTCTTGTACTTGGGTGATTGGTCCTTGATTTGTATTCTTTACTTGTTGGTGTTTGAATTGACGACCCAAGGGCCCTAAGAGCATAATTCAAATTATGAACCCGCTTAGAACATAATTTTAATAGAGAAGAATACACTTCCGCACATTTAAATTTATGTTCTTCCACACATTTAATTTTTTGCTAAAACCACACATTTACTTTTCTTTTTTTTACCACACATTTAAATTCTTGAAATTTTGTTTATTTTTATGATCAATTCAATTTTATATCTATTTTTGCATAGTTTATGGCTGGAACTAGTTAACATTGCATGCATGCATTTCAAACCCATTTCAATGAAATGGGAAAAAAAAAAAAACATTTCATCCATCATCTATTTCAGGAAAGCCAAGGGCAAGTGGGCAACCTATTTCAATCCAACTAAACAACCCAAAAATTAAGAAAAAAGATCCAACTAATATTAGTGACATAAACAATCAAAACATATATAACCAATATCACCGACATATACAATCAGAACATTCTCATAAATCTCAATATCGAGAAACCATAAAGCAACCATGGAAATAAAAGGAAATATATGGAAATGAATGTTGGGTATTTTCTAAAACCTAATAATTTAAAAAATAAATTCCACGAGACATTTGAATCTGTCTTTTCAAAATCAAGTGTTTTGTGCCCTTTGGATGAGATGTGTCTTTTGGCCCCATTTGAGTAGATGTGACCCAATCTCAAAGGTTGGTTTCAAACATTATAAATTAAGGTGATTTGAAGTTTTTCAAAGAATTTAAGATGAATAGAAGACAATATTATCAAAAGCACATTTTCTAAGAGAAGTTTCTTATCTTTTGTTATTTACTTTGATTTTAAGGACAATTCCATATTTCTAATTCTAGTGTGCAGATTTCAAATCAGAGTTGGGCATTGTATCCTGGGGATAGAATTTCATCAAAACCACTTGCATGTGGGAAATTATTGTCTTTAAGAAAGCATCTTAATTGGTGTGCCTTGCCCATTTTTATTGCTTTCTTAGATTAATTTCTCACATTCACATTCATTCACTTTTATACACTAATTATTTATACTAATTGTTTATTTGATTTTATGATTGCACATTCTTCATAAGTAATTTCCCCAACAGTTAAAGACAACAGATTCTTCCATTTCATGAAGAAAGTTGCAATCATGAGTAAGTGTGGTTTTTTCATGTTAAAGAGAAATATGCAATTGTTAGTAAGAAAATCTCACATGTTTATATCACATCCAGTACGTGTCTAGCATTCAAGTGTTCCAATTTCATCCAATTTTGGAATATACATCTTCCTCATTTTTTTTTTTCTGAAATCTTCCTCATTTTGTTTAATGTTGGTTATGCACACTTGTAATCTATTCACTACTTCATACGCGTTATGGCGTACTGTGATTTTCTATGTTTGTATTATAATTTGGTTGCAGTCCTCTTTTTAAGTATATATTCATATGGAATCCATGAGTGGGTTGTTTGCCTAAGTATTGATGGCCCTCGTCATGGATTTTTCATGGCATGGCCCATCTGATCGATGGTCTGAATCTGGATTACAGTGGTGGCACTGCTAATTATGCATTTACTGCTGTGGAGGGCTACATAATTTCTAATAGCATTGAAAAAAAAAAAACATCTCTTTAGACTTGTGACTGGATCAAAGCAGGGAAGTGTTTAGATGGTTTACTTTGCATTCCATGAACACACACGCGCACATGGCCACTTTGCAATAATCATATCTTTAATAATATAATCTCTAGTGTCATGAGTTGTCTAACATCTTTATGTAGTATAGTGAAATGGCATAGTAAATGTTGTTGCGAAATCGTGATCATGTGGATTGATGGATTATTGATAATCTCCTTGTTTCTTAGAGTATCTTGATAGCCTGAGACATGCAGGATTGATGAGAGTCTAAAAGATACATTTTAGGCCCCTTAATGAGGACTTGGTTATACCGTCGAAAGAGATTAATTAGTTTAATTATGTTATTTTATTGTTTGTAGGTATTACAAATGCAAGGAGAGAAATTCAGAGCTAAAATGGAAGAAATCTCACAAAGCATGACAAATCGGAGTTGCAAGTAAGAAAGCTGCCAAATATGGGAAGATACTCAAATAAGAAAGCAAAGCAAGAGTCCAAACATGCCTTGGACATCCAACATGGGTCCCACTCATCCCATAGCATGCCAACATGGAAGGTCTTCTAATTGCACCATTATTCTCGGAATTTTCAGAGGCAGCAACTTGAAATGGTCATAACTTTCAACTCGAGTGTCGGATTCGTGAAATCTACGTACCGTTGGAAAGCTCTTTTCGAGTAGATATCCGTGGAGTCCAAGATTGTTTAAATCGGAGCTATATCGAGGGAGATATGACCTTGCGAAGTTCGCTGTGATGGCCAGTGGGCCCGGACCCGACGGGAATCCGACTCCTGCACGAATTGAAGACCTTTTTCACCCCAAAACTTATAAATAAGAGCCCAAACTCGTTTTTGGGGATATTGATATCTTGAGAGAAGTTCTGGAGGCTTTTTTGGAGCTTTTGGGAGCGTAGCCATGGCGATTTCATCAGAGATTCTTCGCCAATCATCTTCCATGCGTAACTAATTCATCATCTTTGGGTTGCGATGAAGCCCTAACCTTTTGTTTATGGTGATGTATAGGTTTTGTCACGTCCCCCGAACCCGATTAGAGAATAAACCGGATCCGGGGAGTGAAATTTAGGGTTGATTAAAAATTTTGCCCTTTAGGCCCAAGGATCGTAAGTCCGCTGTGAGGATATAATATTTCAAACATCAAGTAATATAAAACTGCGGAATTCATACGAATGAGGTATATTAAATTTGGAAGCAATGAATAATAAATCTCATTAATAGTTAAAGTTGCACAAGAAATAAAATAAAACTTAAACAATGAAGTTAATTTATTACAATGGCCATCCCAATACTCAATGCCATTTAAAACAATTAAGAAGTCAATGATATGAAAGATTCAACGAGAGATAAATAAGAATGAAATAAAATCTAAGAAAGTCCAGATGAATCACTCTCGTGCCGGGAATGATGACGCTACTCTACGTCATCGGCACGCCACTCTCGTTCCTCCTCAACCGGTTGGAGATCCTCTGGGATCTCCTCACCTGATTGCTCCTCGTAATAGAACTCACCTGAGGAGTCTGCACACCAAGGAATAGGGTCAACGACATGTTGAGCAATAGATAAGCAATATATAAATAATCATGACATGCATCAAGTATAAGAGTAATGACAGGCATGATAATCAAGCGAATACAAGGAATCGAAGCTAGGCATAAAGCATGAGTAAATAACCAGAAACAATAATAGGAAATCCTAACATACTAACAATAACCACTGTCCAAACAATGCAATGCACAAGAGGGAGACTCCGTGGATGTCCAAGCCACCTCACGGGGTACCAGTAACAATCCTATCCGATCTACTGATACCAAAGTCCTGCTCTAGGGGGATCCCAGCTCCCGGTCCTGGGAATAGTAGCACGGTCCCAGCCCGCTCCCAACTATTCAACGCCATGGACGCCGTCCAAAGCCGACTGCCCACCCCGATGTCCGAGTAACCGACCCATCAATAAACCCCCAAACTGCAGCTGGTCATGATATGCAAATAATAATAATAATAATGTGGTGTTGACACAAGAACAGACAAAGACAAGCAAGTCTGGCTAGCTCCATTTACAAAACATGATCGTAGGGGTTATCTCACTCAATCAATACAAGACAAAACCAATCACATGGTAATCCCTTCAGTCTAGCCAGTCATGTTCATCAATTATATAACACGGGGTACTAAGGTACACTCTAAGTCCGGTCCAAGTCCTAATTCTACAAGAGATTATGTTTCATAACTAATTAGGTGTTTTATGCCAAGAGAGTGTACAAGGAATTATAACAACGGATACGATTAAATAAGTCAAGGAGGAATTACGATCCAACCTAGGCAAATGGTGTCATCCATGTATTCTACATGTTCTAACGGAGTACGTGTGGAATTGGATCAACGATGCTTCTAAGAAAATCCCTTGGTGTACAATCATGTTAAGCATCCATTAATTCAGTTCCATACGCATTCGGTTACCCCATGTTTAATACACGAATACCTAGACACCTAATTGAAGCACACCAAGCCACGTGCTACGAATTAATCCTCATTAATGGTCAACTGATAGTAGTTTCATGGTTTCCAACATCTAAGGCCCAAACCTAAGTTACTAGTCTCATTTCTACTAAAATATAGACTGGGTCAATAATTTAAGTATTTACATCACTTTCTGACCTCCGATCGTGATGAAACCAGAACCATTGGATTCTACATCTCAAGAGCTTTCCAACGGTATATTATATGTAACATTCCGACGGACGGATAAAAAGTTATGGGCGTTTCAAAATGGTATGTTTATATGCCCCTCGGGTTCCCGGTGTCCGGACGCCCGGAACCAGTAAGTGCGCGCTGAGGTTCTGCCTTCTGGCGTCCAGACGCCCGGAGGCAGAAACCCTCCGCAGACGTCCGTTTTTGCCCTGTTTGTTCAACTAACCTGCACAAGCACTGTACCCTGCACGAAATTGAGCCTCCTGCTCTCCCAAAAATCCATTCTAACAATTTAGAAACATAAAAAGGGTACAAATTTAACAGTTAATCTAATCCATACCACAAATCTAACCAAATCCAAAAATCACTATCATAACCAGGCTTGGTATTGGGGAATCTAACAAGAAAATCAGTACAATCAATGAAGAAGCAAACACCATGCTTAATTATAAATTGCAATCTACTTGCCTCAACCAAGAAGATGATTAGAAATTGGAAAAGCTTGAGGAGAAGCTCTCTTTCACAAAACCCACAATCTAATCCAACCAAACACAATCTAAAACGCAACGGAGAAGAAAAGAAAGAAAAAGATTAAGATCAAGCCTAAATCTAAACCAAAGAGAATCGATTGAAAAGATGAAAGTGAGTAAAACTTACCCAAACCAGGATCAAGAGTGGGAGAAGATCGAGAGGAAGAAGATAAGCGGTTCCGATCGCGGAGGTGATCTCTCCCGGGTAGAGTTCTGTGCTTGAGAAGAGAAGAGGAAGAAGAAAAGGATGCTGTAACTCTTGTTCGTTGCAGAGATGAATAAAAATTAGGGCTAATCCCTGATTAAGAAGAGAGGGAAGGGAAAAAGACTAATTTGCCCTTAAGTGGGTCCGGTGAAAGAATGGACCATTTGAAGGGTTTCTGATCGTCGGATCACGACGAGCCAAGAGACAGAAATGATCAGCACGACGAGACCTTTCCAACGAACCCAAAATCACAGTGATAGGAATTTTCTGGAAAAACACTCAAATTTTCCATAATTTGCAAACTACCCCCTACTAGGATCAAACGAACTCGAAATCAAACGAAACTTCGCAGACACTATCCTAACACTAAAAGAAACTCACTCAAAGCCTAAACCCACTTAAATATCTAAAATACAATTAATTATAATAATTATCAAAATAAATGGGTCAACGGGCCAGTTATTGGGCCCAACTAACCTAGTAAGGTCGCAGACCTTACAGGTTTAGGGTTTATTTTAAACGCTTTTGATTATATGACAAGATGTTAATCCATTGAATGGATTTCATGAATGCAATATTTCTTTCTTTGGTATTTTAATCTTGTAGATTTGAATACTAAGTCATATAATGATGCTTGAATGAATGTGATTGTTAGATTTAGGATAATCTATGCCATAGAGATATGTTATGCCCTGATTTACATCCACATCCTTTATTTATTGACTCTGAAGGTTTGTAACCAAGACGAGTCTCTGTAGCGTTGACAGTAAAACCCTAGGCCTATACTTGCCATTGTGCGAGGTTAGAGTGGATTCGTGCCCTTAGATCTTTTCTCTGATTGAATCAAAGTTGTCTTTAATTTGTTAATTTAGAAATTGCAAACCAATCAACCCATTACTTCATTGTCTAATAGGATTAGTTTAATAATCAGAACTTTGTTTTCCAATAGGATTAGTTTAAGAATTTAGGAAACAACGCAACTTAGCCTTTTTGTCCCAGTGGATACGATACTCGGTTAACATCTCTGCTTTTGCAAGCGGAGAATAATTTATAATTGCAACCCTCTTATAGGATCGATCATAATTTTGGCGCCGTTGCCGGGGACAATTAGCACGGTTGTTTGTTTCTTTTAATTCTAGTATTAGTTTAGTCTTTCCTTTTTCTTTTTTATTTTATTTTATTTTGCCATCTCTTCTCACACTTCTACTATTCTTACTGCAGGATATTAGTTCTAACACAGAATCTTAGAATTTGTGCAGGGACCCAAGAGAGTTCACAAAGCTTTGCTCAAAGAAATCTTTCCTCTCCTCCCAAGGGCACTGTAAGCCTAGACTTTCTGATTCTTTTCATATAATTGCAGTAAATTTTTGTGTGTGCATGCTTGGTCGTCGCTCTTGTCATCCAAATTTTGTTTCTTTAGACCAAAATTTAGAGCGAGCCCTTAGGAAAATTAGATCATCTAAACACCGTTCTGCTGTCTCACACACAAATTCATTAATGGTTGAAGAAAGAAAAGAGGAGGAGGGTCCTGAGGCTCCACCTCTCCGACCCTTGAAGGAGCACTATACTCCATCCGAATACGCGTCACCATCGTGTATTCAGCTGCCTACTGTACAGGCAGCTCAATATGAAATCAAGCCCAGCACAATCAATCTGATCCCTTCTTTCTATGGCTTGAACAATGAGGACCCGTACAACCACATTGATGAGTTTTTGGTTATTTGCTCCACAGTGCGAATAAACAATTTCAGTAGTGAGGCCCTGAAATTGTTTCTCTTTCCGTTTTCATTAAAGGACAAAGCCAAGTATTGGCTGAGTACTTTACCTCCAAACTCTATCAATTCTTGGGCCCAACTCCAACAAAAATTCTTGGACAAATATTTCTCTGTGGGCAAAACAAATCAGTATAGGAGATCCATCACATCCTTCGCCCAAACCGACAGTGAACAGTTTCATGAGGCGTGGGATAGATTTAAGGATCTCCTTAGAAAGTGTCCTCATCACCAAATTGCCAAATGGCAATTGGTGCAATTCTTTTATGATGGGCTATCACCCGAATGGCGAAACATGGTAGTAACCGCCAATGGGGGATCAATTATGCTGAAAAATGAGGATGAGGCATGGGAACTTTTTGAGAATATGAGTGAGACATTTCAGCACCATGCCTCCACTGCTAGATTGGAGAGGCCAACAGCCTCGATTTTGCAGAAGCCTAAGGGGGTATTTGAAATTCAGCCCTCTAATGAGCTCACAACCCAAGTGGCTGCTTTGACCCAAAAGTTAGATCAGCTGATTTCTGGGGGACAATCTCTCCAATCTTCATCTCCCCAGCCCCCTGCTCATCAAGATGCTTGTGCTTTATGCAATAGTCCCGCTCATTTTGTGAGCAATTGTCCAGCAGCACCCCAATTTCCTGAGTTTGTGCAAGAGCAAGTGAATGCTGCACAGGGGTTCTCCAAACCGGATACTGATCCATTTTCGAATACTTTTAACCCGGGATGGCGCAATCACCCTAACTTTTCATGGAAGTCGCCCGGTCAAGGCACTTCATTCTCTCAACCGGGAAATGGGCCAAATTTTCAATACAATCCTGCAGCCTATCGTTCCCAGCAATCCTACCAGCAACCCAACCCTCAACCACCTCAAAGAACTCCATCATTTGAGGAGACAGTGCTGCAAGAGATCAAAGAGCTCAAAGCAACCACTCAGCTGGTCCATTCCCACTCTCAATCCATAGCTAAGCTAGAGGTCCAGATCGGGCAAATAGCTAATGCTCTTAACAAAAGAGAGGAGGGACGCTTGCCTAGCCAACCCACGGTTAACCCTAAGAATTCTTTTGATGTGGGTAGTGGCTCGCAACATAATGATACCTATCATGAGCAAGCGAAAATGGTTGTCACATTACGGAATGGGCGTGAGGTTGAGACTAGGCCTGAGGAGCCTAAGCAAGATGTGAAAGAGCCCACAGCCAATCCCAAGAGCTCTCGGGCTGACATAGTTTCTAAGGGAAACGAGGCACCCCCATATGTGCCTAAAGCCCCTTTTCCCACTTGTCTTGACACACCCTCTCCCTTTAGTAAAAAGAAAACAACCATGGATGAAATGTTGGAGGTGTTTAAGCAAGTAAAGATTAACCTGCCTTTGCTAGATGCTATCAAGCAGGTTCCTTCTTATGCTAAATTTCTGAAAGATTTGTGCACTCAAAAACGCAAATCAAAATCTCATGTGCCAAAGAAGGTTTTACTTACCGAGCAAATGAGCTCAATTCTCCATAATGACACTCCTCCCAAGCTGAAAGATCCTGGCACTCCCACCATTACCTGCACAATTGGGAGTCACGTTATTGATCATGCATTGTTGGATCTGGGAGCGAGTGTCAATCTCTTGCCTTACTTGGTGTATGAGCAGATTGGGCTAGGGGACTTAAAGCCCACTCCGGTTACCTTACAACTTGCTGATAGGTCTGTTAGGGTGCCCCGGGGAATAATTGAGGATGTTCTGGTCAAGGTCGACAAGTTCTTTTTCCCTGTCGATTTCATCGTCCTTGACACTGAACCAGTGCAAAATTCACGGAAGCACACTACTATCATTCTTGGACGGCCCTTTTTGGCCACGGCCAATGCGAACATTAATTGCCGAACCGGAGTTATGGATGTTTCCTTTGGGAATATGAAAGTGAGGTTGAATGCTTTTAGGGCCTCTCATCAACCTTCAGACCAAGATGACTGCTTTGCAGTCAATGTTGTTGATGAGATTGTCAAAAACGCTCCTCACCCTGAGGATACTTTGCCAGCTGTCATTGCTCCTGATTTGTTTGACGGTCAGGAAGCTCAAATTTTGGATGTGTTGGAAATGCACAAGAGTGCACTCGGCTGTTCAATTGCCGAGTTGAAAGATATTGATCCCTCCATCTACATATCTTGTCTCCCTTGCATTGCTGATTTTACACTTTCGCGAGATATGCAGAGATTTTTAGATCCTAACCTGGAGGAGGTAGACATGAAAGAAGTGCTGAGTCATGTCTTTTTGCAAGTTTGGTTTGTACTTCTTAGGTTTTATTTGTTTCTGTTTATTGTGCTTGCCGCTAACATTCCGCAGGTACTTTGGTCTGAGTTGGGGGGCGTGGTGGAGTCCATTGCTTTAATGGACCCGTCCTATCCTATGGGCTGAAAATACTTGACGTCTGGCTGACGACGTTAAACCAAGCTCTTGCGGGAGGAAACCCGATTGTAGATAGAGTCGTAGCATAGGTGTAGTGTCTTTTCGCCCTTTTTGTCGTTACAATTGAGTCCATTTTGGGTCACCCAAGATGGAGGAGGGGGATACCTTTAGGTAGTGAGTCCTATTCTTAAAAAAAAAAAAAAAATTTCCGGCGTCTGGAATCCCGGAAAATTTTTATGTCAGGTTGGTCTCTGGAATGACGCCTGGTTTGATTCAAAAGCACACTGTTCTCTGCCTTGGGGCGTCTGGACGCCCGAAATTTTTTTAATATGGTCTGCTCTCTGCCTTGGGGCGTCTGGACGCCGGAAATTCTTAAAAAAAAAAAAAAAGAAAAGAAATCCGAAAAAAAAAAAAAATAATCTTTTTACTTGTTTTCCTTACTGTTCTTTTTCTTAATTCTTTTGCACTTGTGTTGAGGTAGTTTAGGTTGTTTTTCCATTTTTCAGTTGTACACCCTCCTGCGGGGTGGGTCTTTGGTGCTAACATTTTGCAGGTTCTTTCGTGCAAGTTGGGGGGTCTACCCGACTTTTCTTTACTATGCATCGTTTTGTTTAGCACTTCCCAGGTGATATCCCTCATTTTCCCTTTACTTTTATTGTCCTTTATCTTTTATTTTATGTTTAACATTGTGGACACTGTTTCATTCAGTTGGGGGGTGGGGTATTGACCTTGGGAGTAGTTTAGGGGTAGTTTTAGTAGTTTTATTTCTGTTTGCTTGTTGTTTTTTATTTGTCTTTTCTTTTTCCTTGTCTTTTCCCTTTAAAAAAAAAAGAAAAAAAAAAGCTTTTGTTTTTTTGGTAGTCTTTCGGGAGATTTCCAACCGGGTTTTTGTGAAACGAAGATACCCTGTTTTTGGAACTTTTTGTGAGGAAAAAGAGAGAAATTGTTCGCTATCTTGTTTTAGGAAAGAGTTTTTGAGAAATTGTTGAATTATTGATCTTTCACTTGACACGTATTATATAGAAAATTTGAAATGTGAAGCTATGCTTTCCATACCAGTGAAAACTTCAGAGCAATTATGATGGAAAGCTGACCCTCGGTCATACTGAAGTCGGGCATATGGAAAGGGCTACCTATTGTTAGGGACCGTTTTTTAAAATTAAAAAAAAAAAAGTTGTGACTAGTTTGGGTTCGTAGCCTTTTTAACTCGAGCCAGTAAGCCCATAGGGGTATTGCCATACCTAGTGCCCTAAGGACATCTGTCTTGGGAGTCATTGGCTGAATGCTCGTTACATGGGTTAATTAGAAAGCTTAAGGGACCTAGGCATTGCACAGTCATTTCTTAAAAAAAAATAAAAAAAAATAAAAATAAAAATAAAATAAAATAAAATAAAATAAAAAATCAAAATAGTGTTGTCCTTTGAAAAAAAATAGTGTGAAAGCCACCACAAATGCCTTGAGAAGAATCATGTTAACTTTTACTGAGGTTCGGTGGCCCAACATTTTGAAAAAAAAAAAGATGTGTTTTCACGGAAATTGCTAGTGGATCGTTTTATGCTTTCATGCTTCTATAGGTACACAATTTTCACAGTGCACGATCAATTTTTCCAGCATGATTTTGAGGATTTCTGACCAAAAGATAGGATTGGTAAACCGCATTTGAGTTGTGTATTGAAAACCCCAAAAATCAGGAATATCCGGTGTTCGTCGATACCTTGGCGGAAAATTCTCCCTGTTTTTCTTGTTTGTTTTAGGAATTTTGTGGGTAGATTCACTGCAAACCCTCACGAGACTATAACTCGTCCTCTAGGGGGAACTTAGAGGTTTAAAGGCTTGCTGCACATGCTAAGTGCAGCCGTGCTCCCTACGAAAGTGGCCGTAGTTAGTTTTCTTTTTGTTTTAGCTTTGCTCGAGGTCTAGCAAAGTGTAAGTTGGGGGGCGTGATGAGAGTCTAAAAGATACATTTTAGGCCCCTTAATGAGGACTTGGTTATACCGTCGAAAGAGATTAATTAGTTTAATTATGTTATTTTATTGTTTGTAGGTATTACAAATGCAAGGAGAGAAATTCAGAGCTAAAATGGAAGAAATCTCACAAAGCATGACAAATTGGAGTTGCAAGTAAGAAAGCTGCCAAATATGGGAAGAGACTCAAATAAGAAAGCAAAGCAAGAGTCCAAACATGCCTTGGACATCCAACATGGGTCCCACTCATCCCATAGCATGCCAACATGGAAGGTCTTCTAATTGCACCATTATTCTCGGAATTTTCAGAGGCAGCAACTTGAAATGGTCATAACTTTCAACTCGAGTGTTGGATTCGTGAAATCTACATACCGTTGGAAAGCTCTTTTCGAGTAGATATCCATGGAGCCAAGATTATATAAATCGGAGCTATATCGAGGGAGATATGACCTTGCGAAGTTCGCTGTGATGGCCAGTGGGCCCGGACCCGACGGGAATCCGATTCCTGCACGAATTGAAGACATTTTTCACCCCAAAACTTATAAATAAGAGCCCAAACTCGTTTTTGGGGATATTGATATCTTGAGAGAAGTTCTGGAGGCTTTTTTGAAGCTTTTGGGAGCGTAGCCATGGTGATTTCATCAGAGATTCTTCGCCAATCATCTTCCATGCGTAACTAATTCCTCATCTTTGGGTTGCGATGAAGCCCTAACCTTTTGTTTATGGTGATGTATAGGTTTAGGGTTTATTTTAAACGCTTTTGATTATATGACAAGATGTTAATCCATTGAATGGATTTCATGAATGCAATATTTTTTTCTTTGGTAATTTAATTTTGTAGATTTGAATACTAAGTCATATAATGATGCTTGAATGAATGTGATTGTTAGATTTAGGATAATCTATGCCATAGAGATAGGTTATGCCCTGATTTACATCCACATCCTTTATTTATTGACTCTGAAGGTTTGTAACCAAGACGAGTCTCTGTAGCGTTGACAGTAAAACTCTAGGCCTATACTTGCCATTGTGCGAGGTTAGAGTGGATTCGTGCCCTTAGATCTTTTCTCTGATTGAATCAAAGTTGTCTTTAATTTGTTAATTTAGAAATTGCAAACCAATCAACCCATTACTTCATTGTCTAATAGGATTAGTTTAATAATCAGAACTTTGTTTTCCAATAGGATTAGTTTAGGAATTTAGGAAACAACGCAACTTAGCCTTTTTGTCCCAGTGGATACGATACTCGGTTAACATCTCTGCTTTTGCAAGCGGAGATAATAGCGGAGAATAATTTATAATTGCAACCCTGTTCTAGGATCAATCAAGGATCTTGTGGTGGTGTCGCAGTTCTAGTGAAGAAGTCTCATGCAGTAATCCATACGGTTTGATATGTTACAGAAAGAGAGAGAGTGGTGGTGGTTCTAATATTTATGAAATACAGACAGTATATTCAAAATCACATATTATCAGTGACTCTGATTTCTCTTTGCATCCGTCCACTAATCCACTCTTACCGTGTTTCTTTACTTTTCTGAGCGTATTGAGATTTGAGAAGAAATGAGGAAGCCTCTTTGTTGGTTTCAAGAGTTGTGTCTCCTCTGCAACTACGCTTCTTTCAAAAAACTATTTTTTATTTAACTACCCTTTGCTTCATAACTATCCATTCAAATCTGTTTATTTTCTGTTTTTTTCTTTTTAGAAAGGGTTTTTTGAGGAAGGCTACACTATCACTTCCGTAAAGTATGTGCATGATTGTTATCTAATGTTGCCTTTGGGACTATATTTTTTCTAAATCATATGAGCAAACAGATTGTGTTTAGTTAGTTTGCCAAGTCTAATAGTA
Source organism: Cinnamomum chago (assembly GCA_038049695.1). NCBI lineage: Eukaryota > Viridiplantae > Streptophyta > Magnoliopsida > Laurales > Lauraceae > Cinnamomum > Cinnamomum chago. The sequence continues at coordinate 38,343,200 of CP142453.1, read as the reverse complement.
AGTCTTGCCAACTTTTCTACTCGTGTAATATAAAACATTTTCTGCTTTTGCATATGTGATTTTTGATTCTTGTGATATGTTGGTTCATATTTCTCTTTGAGATTCGTAAGATGATTTATGGTTTACAACATTATTATGTTGGACTATGTAATGTATTTTGCGTTATTTGTAAATGGAGTTTATTAATTTTGAACTATATTTTTGCAATTTCATGTACTTATGTACAACTTGAGGCTAACCTATATATGGGTTTAATTATCAATCGGAGAATGACATACTGAAGTTTTCTTGTGTTAGTATTTTTTTTTAAAATGATGCAGAATAGGTAACTATGATTAGATGACATTTTTGCATTGTGGATAATGCATCATCAACATTATCCATCAAATCATATCACAGATTGTGGACATTATATCGTCGATCGGTTCACATAATCCTGGATAGTGCATCATCATTCATTTGATATGAGCATAGATAATGGAAATGAATGGATAAAGAAAGAATGTGGCAACCAATCGAGGGACTTCTTAATTTCATCAACAAATGTCAATGATGGACACAAGTAAAATTGAGGTAAATTAAGTACAAGATTGTGGTGAATACCCCCTAATTTCTCAAAGTGATTTTATATCACTAAGAGTGAGAATCTAAACCTCAAGGGAGATGGGTTTACCAACATAGAGGGATGGTCTTGACCATAGCCTACTCTTAACTTCTAAGTTAGAATTCAAAGGAAATTTGGTCAGATGGACTGACCACTAGAGGGTATATTGAGGTATTCGTCGTAGTGCACATTTATTTGGAACTAGTGGGGAAAACTGTGTGTTCCAAATTTGCCCATCTCTGAGGTTCGTACATTGTTTAGCTTTTGCCTATGTTAGGCTAGACTTTTAGTCCTTACCAGACTCATGGCTTAGTGCAAAGTTAGCAAAAGCACTCCTAATGAGTTTGCCTTTGCGAACGTGGAGGTCATTGGCCGCCTCCAATGGGTCTTGTCGGTAAGACTCTAAAGGATTCGCTAAGACCAGGACTAGCACATGGCCTATGAAATAGCGTAGCGTGGAGAATATGGATGCCCGACCATATTGTATAATGTGAATATGTATCGTGAACTTCACTTAGGTCACTCATTTTCATACTAAGGTTTTATGATACATATTCTACCTGCAGGTTCAAGGGACATCCACCAGTGAGGGATGCATTATACAGTTTTTAATTATTTTCAATTATTATTAATTATCTTTAAAAAGTGTTTTTAGAAAATAGTGGGGGATTGTTGGATATTTTCTAAAACTGAATAATTTAAAAAATAAATTCTAAGAGACATTTAAATGTGGCTTTTCAAAATCAAGTGTTTTGTGCCCTTTGGATAAGATGTGTCTTTTGGGCCCATTTGAGTAGATGTGACCCAATCTCAAAGGTTGCTTTCAAATATTATAAATTAAGGTGATTTGAAGTTTTTCAAATAATTTAAGATGAATAGAAGACAGTATTTTCATAAGCACATTTTCTAAGAGAAGTTTCTTATGTTTTGTTATCTACTTTGATTTTAAGGGCGCGCAATTCCATATTTCTGATTCTAGTGTGCAGACTTTGAATCAGAGTTGGGCATATTGTATCGTGGGACAGAATTTCATCAAAACCACATGCATGTGAGAAATTGTTGTCTTTAAGAAAGCATCTTAATTGGTGTGCCTTGCCCATTTTTATTGCTTTCTTAGATTAATTTCTCACATTCACAATTATTCACTTTTATACACTAATTATTTATACTAATGCTTTATTTGATTTTATGATAGCACATTCTTCGTAAGCAATTTCTCTAACAATTTAATCCAACATATAATCTCATGAACCACAAATTAATTTACAATCTTTAAAATGGCCAGGCCCAATGGATTAGTTGCAAAATAAGTAATAATAACTCAAAAGCACTTGATCTCACCAATGGATTAAATCAAATGACCACATGATAGAAATCTTAAGAGGCAGAGTTATGCAATTTATCAATCCCACTTTGTTCTTCTTATATTCTAAAATTTCAAAAACCAAGACAAACTTGCTTCATCTAGTTCGCTATGAATTAACCAAACAGAGGAGGGAGATCAATGGCAGCATCTCTATAGCGAAGCATGCGCTTCCAGAGCTTGATTTGGGTGATGAATTGGGGGCAAATGCCTGCCTTCGCCGTCAAAATGGTGCATTGCATGCTCCTTCACAAAGTCATGAAGCGCTTGCCGATTTTGATCTTGAGTTTGTAGGCTCTAAACCTCCTCCTCCTCTAAGAATCTGCTTGCTCAAGTGCTCTAGCGATCAACCACTGTGCTCGCCGGTGCTTTAGCTCATCTGGGTCTTATTCCTCTATCTTTGAGTAAGAGTAAGGCCTCGCAAAATAGCTCATTTTCTTGAGAGAGTGGGGGGGACGGGGAACACAGAGCTGGTTATGTGGGAGATGGGCAGAGAGAGAGAAGGAGATGGATAGGAAGAGATAGAGAAATTATAGAGAGGATTTATATGGAGTTTTGAGGATTGAAAAGTTGGGGTAGGAGAGGGTGATGTAACATGGCATGCGGGTGTCAATGTGAGGTTCGGTATGAAATAATGGAAGAAAAAAAAATTAAAAAAATAATTGCAAGCCTATCGCCACCACCACCGCCACATTGGCACACCAACATTGCCCCTCTCGAGTCCAAATTCTCCATAGACCAGACTCATGGAAAATTCACGAGGCTTCTAGATTATATCTTGAGGAATTTGCCCGAAAAGTGACCTTAGATGGCCACTAAACGAAATAGGCCCCAGTAGTTTTTATAAAACAAAATTGGTCTTCACGCCAAACTTTTCTCTTTTTTCGCCCTTTTTCTGTGGGACTAAGCATCTTAAGATTCTGCGGAGCGACGATGTCGTCACTTATTTCAATGGGACCAAGTGTTTCAAGATTCTATGGAGCGCCGACGGTGTCGCTTATTCTACCCTTCAACAAGACTTCATAAACGGTTGAGCAACGACGCCGATGCTAATCTTAGTTTGAAAAAAGAAAATCATTAGATCCACTATATGTGCAGGTGCACTACATGATTCAAAGAAACCAGGTTTTCTTTGATATGTGTGGTGTCGAGGGGGAGATGTCTAGGTTTTCTTTTAAAGAAAAGGACGACATCTTTTTAGTTTTTCCCCCCTTTTAGCATTGTTTTTTTTTTGTGGGGTTCCTATTAATGATGCTTTCTTTTTATTTATTTATCATCTTATAGGGACTTCAGAAGTAGGAAAATTGGTGGGTCTTTGAAGGGAATCAATCGATGAGTTTATAGGCCTGAAGCTGAGCAAATTGTAAAGAAATTAGGATATGTTATCATCAATATCGAATGCTTATTGGGAAATGATATGTTCCATTTAAAGTCCTATTTCATTAAGGTTTGGACTTTGGAGTCCACCAAACTTAGCTTCAGGGGGTTCACTTCACCATTCCAACTTTTGATGCCTTATTGGTTTATTCAATTATATAACTCATGCTACATTTAGTATGGTCTGAGTTGATTGTATCCTTTTCTCATGGAACAAAAATTGTTTAAAGGAAATCATTTATAGTTTATTTTATTTTTTTAGGAGCCCTCTGCCATGGCTTATATGCAATTAAAAGTAATTGTGGCAGGAAAAAGAATTCCTGTAACGCCCAAATTCCGGATACCGATAAAGTCGTTCGAATACCCGAAGTTGGCGCGCTACTTCCCGGAAAATCCGAGAACTTCCAAGATCGTAGGCCCGCAGTGAGGTCCAATTTAAAACTTTTGAACAATATTCTATCAATGGTTAAGTTGCGGAAGCATAACAAGTAAAGCGGAAGCAATAGGTATCAATATATATATATATATATATATATATATCAGATGTGAGCAGAACTACAGTCTAGTTTAAAAGTATCAGTTGTTAGGATCAAAAGTTAATTACATTTTCATAACTACCTGGCTCACTACAAAATTCTCTCAAACACCCAAAACAAAGTAAACTCTCAAAACCCTGGTAATAGCTCTCCACCCTCCGGCTCGACATCTGGGTCGGCCGGGCCCCATACATAATCTCCGACGACAGGCGCTTCTACGAGCGCAAGCGCATCCTCTGCGATCTATGGGTCAAGGCCTAAGCACCAAAGATGGGTCAGATATAAAAGATCTGGCAAGTCACAGTATACAAGTAACATAGGACATATATATCAAAAGAGTAGAGACATGTAAATAATTTAAAGAATAACAAGGTAAATGAACTAGGCAGTTGAGCAAGATAAACATAAGGAATCAGGATAAATATACAACATCTAATCTACTACAAAATGGCACATTCACACGAGCTGGAATACCACGGGATATTAGTCTGCGGCCCTCCCATACTGAACACAGTTGCGGCGGGGAATCTCACCAGTGCTGGGAATTACTAATCCCGCAAATCACTCATCAATCTCATCACGCTCATCACTCAAAGACCGGACCCGGCATCACACCGTCCGTCTAAACAACGTAGCTCATCATGATAGCTCCACAACACTCATAATAGCTCCTACCGGGGATGATCAGTCCACAGGCTGAGCTTAAATCAACCGAGCGAATGTCTATGCCGACTCAAGAATAACTCTAAGGGTCTGTGTCTGTCTAGGCTTTGCCTTGCGTGAACAAGGTCCTAACCAAGTCTCTAAGAGGTTCATATAGAAATCGGTCCATGGATTACAATCCAAGTCCAAGCCCACTCGTTGGATCCATACCAAGGCCCATCAACACATGGCCTGGTCTAAAACAATCCAAACGAGGCATCATATCCATTTCTACCGATAAACAACTCCTACTAATCCATAAGGAGTTATAAGCCCAATATAAACTATCTCTCCAATCTAAGGGTTCACATAACCATACCTAGGCCCAATAAGGGCCCGCCTTGCCACAGACACGGGTCAGTGTTCTCCAAATCATACTATCGGGTCGCCTCTAAGATATCCTAGGTTCAGGTCCTCCATTTCCATTAATTAACAGTTAACAGCTACACTAAAGATCTAAGAATGATAGTAATAAACAAGGTGAAGTGTGAACTTCAATATGAGAATCAATAGGAAAATACAACAGTCCAATCCTAAGTAATGGACCACATTCAGATTCAGGTCCATCTCCGGTAATTAGATCTCTAAACGAAGTCTCAGATGCCAAAGGATACTGTGTTTGGTGCTCCTGAGGTTATGGGCATCATTGACAATGTTTAAGGATCGAATCATCTTAGATTACACGACCAAAACCCTAATCGGTGGTCCCCACGAGTCAAGGTTGAGCCACACCGTTGACTCGGGCTTAATACATTGATAAATGTCCAATTCGATGGTCAATGGGCACTACAAACGATCACAACTTCAAACTACTGAAGACTGGAAAATCACTGAAACTCAGTGTGCTCGGTCGACCTGGGCAGGGCCCGGTCGACCGGGTACACTGGGGGTTGACCCCCAGGTCGACCTGGTGTGCAGTGTGCTCGGTCGGCCTCCTGGCCTGGTGGGTCGACCGAGTGCACTGGAAAAACTGAGTCAGGCCTCCTGGAAGTCTTAATTTGTTTTCCAATGGTTCCCAATGTGTCCGGTCGACCTCCTGGCCTAGGTGGTCGACCGCATACACCAAAAACCTTGAAAAGAGCGATGTCCCAGCTTTCAGACATTTTTCACTGCATTTCCTGTGTGCTCGGTCGACCTGGAGCAGGGCTCGGTCGACCTGGCATACAGGATGTCTGGGTTCGGGAGAAAAACCATCTCTCAGTCATCTCCTGCAGAAAACAGTGTGCCTGCCCAGGTCGACCGGGTACACTAAAAACTCAGACCTGCAGAAATATTAGCTGAGGCCTGGTTTTCCCAAAATTCAGTGTGCCCGGTCGACCTGGTACACTAAAAGTCAGTTCTGCAGAGATTTTCTAACTGAGACCTGTTTTCCGCAGATTTTAGTTTGCCAGTTCGTCCTGGGCAGGGCCAGGTCGACCTGGTACACTGCAAATTCTACAGAAACCCAATTTTCGGGATTTTTCCATTTTCAACCCGATTTTCCACCAAAACACCTCCAATCACTCACAAACTTCACCAAATCATTGAAAAACACAAAACCACTACAATGCCCATCATCCAACACCAATTAGGCCCATTGATCTTCTAAATGGGGTGAAACCCATCCATCAATGCCAACCATCCCTAAAACTAAGTTCAAGGAAGTTTTTAATACATGAATAACAACATAACTGAACTAAAAGTTGCAGAATCACTGAAACAGAACATACATTCTATGTTAAAGGTATATTGCACTTGCCTTTGTGAAGAGAAGGTTGTAGAGATAGAGAAGAGGAGAGAAAACCAATCCAAATCCAAATGAAGAAGAAGAAGATGTGGCAGCTCCTAAGTTATTTTCTCCAGCACAACAGTAGCTCAACACTCAGCTCAAAGGGGAGAAATGAGAGAGAGGAAGGAGAGGAAAGTGAAAGAGGAATAGTTGCTAGGGTTTTTCTTGGAAATAGTGCTGGTTTTATAGATTTGGGGGAATGGCTAATGACTGAAATGGCCTTTGGGGTTGTATAGGATTAGGGTTAGGGTTAGGGGCAAATGGGTCTTTAGGTGGGGGAAGATTATAGAATAGGTGCTTTTGTGAATAACCCTCTTTGGTTAACTCTAACTACTAGCTAAGGCCCCCACTAACCTATTAGCCCTAGAAATTGCAAAAGACTCCATAAAACCCTAAGACCAATACAACTAAACTAGTCTAACACAAACTTAGGAGATTAACACCTAACTACCCTGATTAACCTCTAATTAACATAATTAGCTAATAATTAGCAATAAATAGTATTCAAAAATCAATTAGAGGGCCCACAAGGGGTGGGGCCTCACATCATTCCCTCCTTTAAAACATTTGGTCCCCAAATGTAAAAATCAAAGTTAGAACATACCTGAGGTAGAAGATGCGGATAGTTTTTCTCCACTTGGTCGCGTAGCTCGCATGTAGCCTCTTCCGGAGCGTGATGCTCCCACTGAACCTTCACCCAATGAATGGTTCGGGTTCGGAGCACCTGCTCCTTGGTGTCGATGATAGCAATTGGCCTGGCGACGTTCGAAGCATCTGGCTGGATGTTGAGTGGCTGATGATAAAGAATGTGCGTCGGGTCCTCCACGTACTTCTTCAGCATAGAGACATGGAACACATCATGCACTCTTGATAGCTCTGACGGTAGCTGAAGCTTGTAAACAACGTCTCCAATCCTTGACCTGATCTCGAACGGTCAGACGTATCTCCACGCTAACTTGCCCTTCTCGCCAAACCTAAAGGTACCTCTGGCTGGGGAAACCTTCAAGAAAACCTTGTCTCCCTTCTGATACTCGAGAGGTCTGCGCCGGTTATCTGCATAGCTCTTTTGTCGGCTGCGGCTGATCTTCAGGTTCTCGACTATCTGTCGAACCTTCTCGCTGGTGTCGCTGACTATGGAAGGTCCATGGAAACTCCTGGCACCAACTTCCTCCCAACAGACCGGGGTCTTGCATCTCCTCCGGTATAGAGCCTCGAACGGTGCCATCTTGATGCCCGCATGGTAGCTGTTGTTGTAGGCAAACTCGCAAAGCGGCAAGGAATCCTCCCAGTTCTCCTTGTAGTCTAAGACACAAGCTCTCAACATGTCCTCTAGTGTCTGGTTGGTACGCTCGGTCTGCCCATCTGTCTGAGGATGATAAGCGGTGCTGAAACTCAACTTGGTGCCCATTGCCTGCTGTAGACTCTCCTAGAAGTGAGAAGTAAAACGCGGGTCTCTGTCCGAAACAATCGAAGCTGGAACTCCGTGCAAGGAAACAATCCTATCCACATACAGCTTAGCAAGGACATCGAGTCTTGCTCTCATCGAAACTGGAAAGAAGTGAGCTGACATAGTCAGTCGATCCACAATCACCCAAATGCCGCCTTGGCGTCTCCTGGTAGCTGGAAGTCCTGCGATGAAGTCCATGGTGATATGCTCCCACTTCCACTGGGGTATATCGAGCTGGTGAAGTAGTCCTGGCGGCTTCTGGTGTTCGACCTTGATCTGCTGACACGTCAAACATCTAGAGACATAGCGTGCTATCTCCTTCTTCATGTTGTTCCACCAGTAGTAGCTCCTCAGGTTTTGGTACATCTTGGTGCTGCCGGGGTGAATCGAGTATCTGTTATGATGCGCATCTGCAAGGATCTCGTCCTTCAGCTCCTGAATATCTGGCACGCACAATCTGTCCTGATAGTAGAGCACTCCGCCAATCAACCTGAACTCTGGCCTCTGGTCAATCTGCTCGATCACTCTGACAAGCTTGGGATCGTTGCGTTGACTGTCCTTGACCTTTCCTAGCAACTCTGGTTCCCATGCGGACATGGTAGCAAAAAGACTCTCTCGCCGAGCGGCTGAAACTGAACGTCCAAGCTGCTGAAGACGTCGGTCCACACACCCTCTGCTGCTAGAAAACTGATGAGGGCGGTCTTCCTGCTCAAAGCGTCTGCTACGACATTTGCCTCACCCGGATGGTATTTGATAGGGAAGTCGTAATCCTTGATATACTCCATCCATCTCCTCTGCCAGATGTTGAGGTCGTTCTGAGTGAACAGGTACTACAAACTGCGATGATCTGAATGCACTTCGAATTTCTCTCCATAAAGGTACTGCCGCCACAACTTCAGTGCAAAAACGACCGCTGCTAGCTCCAAGTCGTGGGTAGCGTACTTCTTCTCGTGCTCTTTCAACTGGCGTGATCCATAGGCAATGACCTTCCCTTTCTGCATCAAGACACAACCAAGACCGGTCCCTAAAGCGTCGGTGAAGACTACAAATCCACCGCTACTGGTAGGCAAAGACAAAATCGGTGCTGTCGTCAGTCTCTCCTTTAGTTCTTGGAAGCTGTTCTCACAAGCCTCGGTCCAGACAAACAGTACATCCTTCCATGTCAGCTTGGTCAACGGGGCTGAAATCGTGGAGAAGCTCTTGACGAATCTGCGATAGTAGCCTGCTAATCCGAGGAAACTCCGAATCTCGGTGGCATTCTTCGGTCTCGCCCAATCCATCACTGCTTCTATCTTCGCTGGGTCCACTGCTATTCCGTCCTTGGAGATGATATGCCCGAGGAAAACTACTTGTTTCAACCAAAACTCGCACTTGCTAAACTTTGCGTACAACTGGTTGTCCCGTAACAACTGTAGAGGCGTCCTCAAATGCTGCTTGTGCTCCTCTCTGGACTTGGAGTAGACCAACACGTCGTCGATGAACACCACTGTGAAGCTGTTGAAGTACGGAGCGAAGATCTTGTTCATCAGGGACATGAACACTGCTGGTGCATTCGTCAGTCCGAACGGCATCACAAGGAACTCGTAGTGGCCATAGCGTGAACGAAACGCTGTCTTCTGCACATCCCGCTCTCTGACTCGCAACTGATGATATCCCGATCTCAAGTCTATCTTCGAAAAGAACTGCGCACCCTGAAGCTGGTCGAAGAGCTCGTCGATCCGGGGAAGAGGATACTTGTTCTTCACTGTTGCCTGGTTCAGCTGTCGATAGTCGATGCACATCCTCATCGATCCATCCTTTTTCTTCACGAAGAGCACTGGTGCGCCCCACGGCGGCACACTCGGCCTAATGAAGCATTTGTCTAGCAACTCCTCCAACTGGGTCTTCAACTCACATACCTCTGCAGGAGCCATGCGATAAGGAGCTCTGGAAATCGGTGCTGTGCCTGGTGCAAGCTCGATGGTGAAGTCGATCTCTCTGACAGGAGGTAATCCCGGGATCTCGTCGGGAAATACATCAGGAAAGTCGCAAACAACTGGGATCTCCTCGACTCCCTTGGACTCCTTGTCCTCTGGGATGAATGCGATGTAGCCTTCGCAACCTGATCTCATCAATCTCTCGGCCTTTAGTGCCGAAAACATCCGAGTATTAGGTGATCTCCTCTCACCAACAAACTCGATCGTGTCATCTGAACCGTTGATAGTGAGTCGGACTGTCTTCCTGAAGGAATCCATCACCGCTCGGTATCTAGCCAACCAATCCATCCCCAAGATGACGTCGAAGTCATGCATGGGTAGCACGATCAGATCTGCAAGCAAAATGCACTCCCCAATCTGCACTCGGTATCTGGGGTGGTAAGTCTGACACACCACACTCCTACCCATCGGAGTGGACACAACTAATGTACAAGGCATAGCCTCTCCTATAGACATCTATCATGGAAAGAAACTGTGTCAGTTTAAGTCCAAAACCTAAGACTACACTGATTCTACCCAATCCACCGTCCTCACACGTATCCCATCACTCGAATCCTCACTACGTCCTAAGGTTTCTAGTGCGTTTTATTTCCTAGAGACCAGCTCAGCTCTGATACCAATAAAATGTAACGCCCCAATTCCGGATACCGATAAAGTCGTTCGAATACCCGAAGTTGGCGCGCTACTTCCCGAAAAATCTGAGAACTTCCAAGATCGTAGGCCAGCAGTGAGGTCCAATTTAAAACTTTTGAACAACATTCTATCAATGGTTAAGTTGCGGAAGCATAACAAGTAAAGCGGAAGCAATAGGTATCAATATATATATATATATATATATATCAGATGTGAGCAGAACTACAGTCTAGTTTAAAAGTATCAGTTGTTAGGATCAAAAGTTAATTACATTTTCATAACTACCTGGCTCACTACAAAATTCTCTCAAACACCCAAAACAAAGTAAACTCTCAAAACCCTGGTAATAGCTCTCCACCCTCCGGCTCGACATCTGGGTCGGCCGGGCCCCATACATAATCTCCGACGACAGGCGCTTCTACGAGCGCAAGCGCATCCTCTGCGATCTATGGGTCAAGGCCTAAGCACCAAAGATGGGTCAGATATAAAAGATCTGGCAAGTCACAGTATACAAGTAACATAGGACATATATATCAAAAGAGTAGAGACATGTAAATAATTTAAAGAATAACAAGGTAAATGAACAAGGCAGTTGAGCAAGATAAGCATAAGGAATCAGGATAAATATACAACATCTAATCTACTACAAAATGGCACATTCACACGAGCTGGAATACCACGGGATATTATACCGCGGCCCTCCCATACTGAACACAGTTGCGGCGGGGAATCTCACCAGTGCTGGGAATTACTAATCCCGCAAATCATTCATCAATCTCATCACGCTCCTCCTTCAAAGACCGGACCCGGCATCACACCGTCCGTCTAAACAACGTAGCTCATCATGATAGCTCCACAACACTCATAATAGCTCCTACCGGGGATGATCAGTCCACAGGCTGAGCTTAAATCAACCGAGCGAATGTCTATGCCGACTCAAGAATAACTCTAAGGGTCTGTGTCTGTCTAGGCTTTGCCTTGCGTGAACAAGGTCCTAACCAAGTCTCTAAAAGGTTCATATAGAAATCGGTCCATGGATTACAATCCAAGTCCAAGCCCACTCGTTGGATCCATACCAAGGCCCATCAACACATGGCCTGGTCTAAAACAATCCAAACGAGGCATCATATCCATTTCTACCGATAAACAACTCCTACTAATCCATAAGGAGTTATAAGCCCAATATAAACTATCTCTCCAATCTAAGGGTTCACATAACCATACCTAGGCCCAATAAGGGCCCGCCTTGCCACAGACACGGGTCAGTGTTCTCCAAATCATACTATCGGGTCGCCTCTAAGATATCCTAGGTTCAGGTCCTCCATTTCCATTAATTAACAGTTAACAGCTACACTAAAGATCTAAGAATGACAGTAATAAACAAGGTGAAGTGTGAACTTCAATATGAGAATCAATAAGGAAATACAACAGTCCAATCCTAAGTAATGGACCACATTCAAATTCAGGTCCATCTCCGGTAATTAGATCTCTAAACGAAGTCTAAGATGCCAAAGGATACTGTGTTTTGTGCTCCTGAGGTTACGGGCATCATTGACAACGTTTAAGGATTGAATCATCTTAGATTACTCGACCAAAACCCTAATCGATGGTCCCCACGAGTCAAGGTTGAGCCACACCGTTGACTCGGGCTTAATACATTTATAAATGTCCAATTGGATGGTCAATGGGCCCTACAAACGATCACAACTTCAAACTACTGAAGACTGGAAAATCACTGAAACTCAGTGTGCTCGGTCGACCTGTGCAGGGCCCGGTCGACCGGGTACACTGGGGGTTGACCCCCAGGTCGACCTGGTGTGCAGTGTGCTCGGTCGACCTCCTGTCCTGGTGGGTCGACCGAGTGCACTGGAAAAATTGAGTCAGGCCTCCTGGAAGTCTTAATTTGTTTTTCAATGGTTCCCAATGTGTCCGGTCGACCTCCTGGCCTGGGTGGTCGACCGCATACACCAAAAACCTTGAAACGAGTGATGTCCCAGCTTTCAGACACTTTTCACTGCATTTCCTGTGTGCTCGGTCGACCTGGAGCAGGGCTCGGTCGACCTGGCATACAGGATGTCTTGGTTCGGGAGAAAAACCATCTCTCAGTCATCTCCTGCAGAAAACAGTGTGCCCGGTCGACTGGTATGATCCATAGGCAATGACCTTCCCTTCCTTCATCAAGACACAACCAAGACCGGTCCCTAAAGTGTCGGTGAAGACTACAAATCCACCGCTACTGGTAGGCAAAGACAAAATCGGTGCAGTCGTCAGTCTCTCCTTCAGTTCTTGGACGCTGTTCTCACAAGCCTCGGTCCAGACAAACGGTATATCCTTCCGTGTCAGCTTGGTCAACGGGGCTGAAATCGTGGAGAAGCTCTTGACGAATCTGCGATAGTAGCCTGCTAATCCGAGGAAACTCCGAATCTCCGTGGCATTCTTCGGTCTCACCCAATCCATCACTGCTTCTATCTTCGCTGGGTCCACTGCTAGTCCATCCTTGGAGATGATATGCCTGAGGAAAACTACTTGTTCCAACCAAAACTCGCACTTGCTAAACTTCGCATACAACTGGTTGTCGCGTAACAACTGTAGAGGCGTCCTCAAATGCTGCTTGTGCTCCTCTCTGGACTTGGAGTAGACCAACACGTCGTCGATGAACACCACTGTGAAGCTGTCGAAGTACGAGCGAAGATCTTGTTCATCAGGGACATGAACACTGCTGGTGCATTCGTCAGTCCGAACGGCATCACAAGGAACTCGTAGTGGCCATAGCGTGAACGGAACGCTGTCTTCTGCACATCCCGCTCTCTGACTCGCAACTGATGATATCCCGATCTCAAGTCTATCTTCGAAAAGAACTGCGCACCCTGAAGCTGGTCGAAGAGCTCGTCGATCCGGGGAAGAGGATCTTGTTCTTCACTGTTGCCTGGTTCAGCTGTCGATAGTCGATGCACATCCTCATCGATCCATCCTTCTTCTTCACGAAGAGCACTGGTGCGCCCCACGACGACACACTCGGCCTAATGAGGCCTTTGTCTAGCAACTCCTCCAACTGGGTCTTCAACTCTCATACCTCTGCAGGGGCCATGCGAAAAGGAGCTCTGAAAATCGGTGCTGTGCTTGGTGCAAGCTCGATGGTGAAGTCGATCTCTCTGACAGGAGGTAATCCCGGGATCTCATCGGGAAATACATCAGGAAAGTCACAAACAACTGGGATCTCCTCGACTCCCTTGGACTCCTTGTCCTCTGGGATGAATGCGATGTAGCCTTCGCAACCTGATCTCATCAATCTCTCGGCCTTTAGTGCCGAAATCATCCGAGTGTTAGGTGATCTCCTCTCACCAACAAACTCGATCGTGTCATCTGAACCGTCGATAGTGAGTCGGACTGTCTTCCTGAAGCAATCCATCACCGCTCGGTATCTAGCCAACCAATCCATCCCCAAGATGACGTCGAAGTCATGCATGGGTAGCACGATCAGATCTGCAAGCAATATGCACTCCCCAATCTGCACTCGGTATCTGGCGTGGTAAGTCTGACACACTACACTCCTACTCATTGGAGTGGACACAACTAATGTACAAGGCATAGCCTCTCCTATAGACATCTATCATGGAAAGAAACTGTGTCAGTTTAATTCCAAAACCTAAGACTACACTGATTCTACCCAATTCACCGTCTTCACACGTATCCCATCACTCGAATCCTCACTACGTCCTAAGGTTTCTAGTGCGTTTTATTTCCTAGAGACCAGCTCAGCTCTAATACCAATAAAATGTAACGCCTCAATTCCGGATACCGATAAAGTCGTTCGAATACCCGAAGTTTGCGCGCTACTTCCCGAAAAATCTGAGAACTTCCAAGATCGTAGGCCAGCAGTGAGGTCCAATTTAAAACTTTTGAACAACATTCTATCAATGGTTAAGTTGCGGAAGCATAACAAGTAAAGCGGAAGCAATAGGTATCAATATATATATATATATATATATCAGATGTGAGCAGAACTACAGTCTAGTTTAAAAGTATCAGTTGTTAGGATCAAAAGTTAGTTACATTTTCATAACTACCCGGCTCACTACAAAATTCTCTCAAAGACCCAAAACAAAGTAAACTCTCAAAACCCTGGTAATAGCTCTCCACCCTCCGGCTCGACATCGGGGTCGGCCGGGCCCCATACGTAATCTCCGACGACAGGCGCTTCTACGAGCGCAAGCGCATCCTCTGCGATCTTTGGGTCAAGGCCTAAGCACCAAAGATGGGTCAGATATAAAAGATCTGACAAGTCACAGTATACAAGTAACATATGACATATATATCAAAAGAGTAGAGACATGTAAATAATTTAAAGAATAACAAGGTAAATGAACTAGGCAGTTGAGTAAGATAAGCATAAGGAATCAGGATAAATATATAACATCTAATCTACTACAAAATGACACATTCACACGAGCTGGAATACCACGGGATATTATGCCGCGGCCCTCCCATACTGAACACAGTTGCGGCGGAGAATCTCACCAGTGCTGGGAATTACTAATCCCGCAAATCACTCATCAATCTCATCACGCTCATCACTCAAAGACCGGACCCGGCATCACACCGTCCGTCTAAACAACGTAGCTCATCATGATTGCTCCACAACACTCATAATAGCTCCTGCTGGGGATGATCAGTCCACAGGCTGAGCTTAAATCAACCGAGTGAATGTCTATGCCGACTCGAGAATAACTCTAAGGGTCTGTGTCTGTCTAGGCTTTGCCTTGCGTGAACAAGGTCCTAACCAAGTCTCTGAGAGGTTCATATAGAAATCGGTCCATGGATTACAATCCAAGTCCAAGCCCACTCGTTGGATCCATACCAAGGCTCATCAACACATGGTTTGGTCTAAAACAGTCCAAACGAGGCATCATATCCATTTCTATCGATAAACAGCTCCTTCTAATCCATAAGGAGTTACAAGCCCAATATAAACTATCTCTCCAATCTAAGGGTTCACATAACCATACTTAGGCCCAATAAGGGACCGCCTAGCCACAGACACGGGTCAGTGTTCTCCAAATCATACTATCGGGTCGCCTCTAAGATATCCTAGGTTTAGGTCCTCCATTTCCATTAATTAACAGTTAACAGCTACACTAAAGATCTAAGAATGACAGTAATAAACAAGGTGAAGTGTGAACTTCAATATGAGAATCAATAGGGAAATACAACAGTCCAATCCTATGTAATGGACCACATTCAGATTCAGGTTCATCTCCGGTAATTAGATCTCTAAACGAAGTCTCAGATGCCAAAGGATACTGTGTTTGGTGCTCCTGAGATTACGGGCATCATTGACAACGTTTAAGGATCGAATCATCTTAGATTACACGACCAAAACCCTAATCGGTGGTCCCCACTAGTCAAGGTTGAGCCACACTGTTGACTCGGGCTTAATACATTGATAAATGTCCAATTGGATGGTCAATGGGCCCTACAAACGATCACAACTTCAAACTACTGAAGACTGGAAAATCACTGAAACTCAGTGTGCTCGGTCGACCTGGGCAGGGCCCGGTCGACCGGGGACACTGGGGGATGACCCCCAGGTCGACCTGGTGTGCAGTGTGCTCGGTCGGCCTCCTGGCCTGGTGGGTCGACCGGGTGCACTGGAAAAACTGAGTCAGGCCTCCGGGAAGTCTTAATTTGTTTTCCAATGGTTCCCAATGTGTCCGGTCGACCTCCTGGCCTGGGTGGTCGACCGCATACACCAAAGACCTTGAAAAGAGCGATGTCCCAGCTTTCAGACACTTTTCACTGCATTTCCTGTGTGCTCGGTCGACCTGGAGCAGGGCTCGGTCGACCTGGCATACAGGATGTCTGGGTTCGGGAGAAAAACCATTTCTCAGTCATCTCCTGCAGAAAACAGTGTGCCCGGTTGACCGGGTACACTGAAAAACTCAGACCTGCAGAAAAATTAGCTGAGGCCTGGTTTTCCCAAAATTCAGTGTGCCCGGTCGACCTGGTACACTGAAAATCAGTTCTGCAGAGATTTTCTAACTGAGACCTGTTTTCTGCAGATTTTAGTTTGCCAGGTCGACCTGGTACACTGCAAATTCTGCAGAAACCCAGTTTTCGGGATTTTTCCATTTTCAACCCGATTTTCCACCAAAACACCTCCAATCACTCCCAAACTTCACCAAATCATTGAAAAACACAAAACCACTACAATGCCCATCATCCAACACCAATTAGGCCCATTGATCTTCCAAATGGGGTGAAACCCATCCATCAATGCCAACCATCCCTAAAACTAAGCTCAAGGTAGTTTTTAATACATGAATAACAACATAACTGAACTAAAAGTTGCAGAATCACTGAAACAGAACATACATTCTATGTTAAAGGTATATTGCACTTGCCTTTGTGAAGAGAAGGTTGTAGAGATAGAGAAGAAGAGAGAAAACCAATCCAAATCCAAATGAAGAAGAAGAAGATGTAGCAGCTCCTAAGGTATTTTCTCCAGCACAACAGTAGCTCAACACTCAGCTCAAAGGGGAGAAATGAGAGAGAGGAAGGAGAGGAAAGTGAAAGAGGAATAGTTGCTAGGGTTTTTCTTGGGAATAGTGCTGGTTTTATAGATTTGGGGGAATGACTAATGACTGAAATGGCCTTTGGGGTTGTATAGGATTAGGGTTAGGGTTAGGGGCAAATGGGTCTTTAGGTGGGGGAAGATTCTAGAATAGGTGCTTTTGTGAATAACCCCCTATGGTTAACTCTAACTACTAGCTAAGCCCCCCACTAACCTATTGTTAGACCCCGACCCAGACCAATCCGATTAGTGTGTGATTAGTATGTGTTTAGTCCTAAGTGGGTTTAGTTATTGTTGGGTTAGAAGTGATTAGTTTTAGTCTTGGATATAGCTTTGGTAATTTTGAGAACGTTTAATATTGGTTAGACACACTCAGGATGGCCTGAGTGCACGTGTGAGCTTGGGAAGATCGTATCGATTTCCGTGTGATTGTGATTTTGATTTCATTTGATTGATATTTCGACGTGTTACAACTTTCGTATTAAGCCCATTCATGTTTGAAGCCCAAAAACCCAAGTTTTGGCCCAAAGAGGGTAAAATTGTCTTTCTTGCACAAATCTGGACACAATTTTCGAGATCTCAAAACCATGTCAAAAATATACTTTTTGGAAACTAGATATTTCGACGATCATTTTATCCTTCTTCGTCGAAGTCATCCGAGGCCCACAAGACCATGTTTTAGTCACTTCAAGTTCAAGCCAAATGGGGCCCATGAGTCATCACTTAATCCCCTTTCCCCTCCCTTTTCATTCATTTCCCAATCTCTGCAACTTTTGAGTCTAGGGCAAGAGAGAAAACCTCTTTTCTCCTTCATCTTCCTCACTTGGTTTGATCTAGCTAGAGAGCTCCAAAGGAAATTCTAAGACTACCATTTTCTTCATCTCCTTGCAAGCTCTCCATTGATACAAGTTTCTTGAGTTTTCAAGTTGGGCAAGAGCTCCTTTTTCTTCCCTCTCTCTTGTTTGACCTTCTCTAGGTAAGAGCTTCAACCCATATTTTTCATGGAGTCATTTTAGTTCCTTAAGATCATGTTTTTCATGTTTTCAAACCCTATTTGGAAAATGGGTTCCTTGTTTCCATTTTGAGTGAGTTTTGTGTGTTTTCTTGTTTTTGCTTGTAGTGTGAGATTAGCTTGTGTGAAGAGCTTGGAGGAGAGTGTTTAGCATTTGGGCAAGGCAAGTAATCTCTATAGGATCATTGTGCATGTTTATTTTAAGCTACATTGTTGTTTGAGAAGTTTTGTACATGAATATGTTTACAAGTTTCATACTCATGATTTCCTTTGTGTTGGATGTTTAAAGTTTGGAAAAATATATGTTTTGTCCCTTGGAGAGTATGTAGACTCAGGGAATATAAGTGGAATGAGAATGAATGGAAGGGAAGAAGAGAAATGTGAAAAATCTGTGCTGAAACGCATTCCCGTGCACTGGCGGTCAGCACAGCGGTCAGCTCGCGGCTAGCCGCCTGTGCCACTGCGGCTAACCGCAGGCTGACCGAACCCAGCGGTTCCTTTTCCAGAAGCTAGCATTTTCGCCTGGGTCCAGCGGTCAGCTCCGCCGTCAGCCCACGGCTAACCGCCAGTCCCACTTGCGGTTAACCGCAGGCCAACCGAGGATTTCGGTTCCTTTTCCAGAAGCTGACATCTCGACCATGTTTCACGGTCAGCTCCACGGTTAGCTAGCGGCTAGCCGCCTCATCCCATCACGGCTAACCGCTGGCCAACCGCGCATGCGGTTCCTTTTCCCGAGAGCTAAACACAGAATTTCATTCCAGCGGTCAGCCTGGCGGTCACCTTGCGGCTAGCCGCCAGACCCCAGTTCGGCTAGCCGACACCTGACCGCGAGGTGACCGAATTTGACAAGTTTCCTATTTTGAAGAGTTTTGCAAGAAGGAAAAACTAGAACATGTTAAGTGACATCTAGCCTGATTTTGTGCACTCGAAACCCAAAATGTCTTTGAACTTCTGGGGCACCAATCCTTTCCTAAAATTCTACTATTTGGGTCTCAATTGCACAAAGATAAATCAAAGGTCCTTGCTTGTGTTTGATAGGCCTTGTGTTCGTGCTTTGGTTTTTTATATGATGAATATCATCGTGAACTTGTTTTGAAGTGTTAGTACAAGCTTGTTTTGAAGTTTTGTTAAGAAAAAGGGGATCACTTCCTAAGCGTGTTTTGCATAAATATTATGCCTCGTGCTAGTCGTGCTCGTCGTGTTGTGATAAGTGATTTCCCCCTTTTTATCTCGACGTGTTTGATCGTGCTTCGCGTGTTTTGTGCATTCATGAATTAAGTAAACACCACTGAGCTTAGACTGCCCTTTCGGTTTGATCCACTGTCTGGGGGTCTTTAAACATGTGGACTGTCTGCAGACTGGTCGTGTATTTATTACACATCGTGCGTGTCCGGTTCCGCGGCCGGAATTCCCGTCTTTGTGGGAAATCGTGTCGTGCTTATATTATGTATATCGTGCTTGTCGTGCGTGCTTGCTCTTTTCATTATATAAATGATAGAGAAAGGATGGGCTCTTTGTGGTTGATAACTATTCATGATATATTATGTACTCATGCTAGATTATTTTGTATCTCAGCTTTGTTCGTACTCTTGAAAATGTATCTCAACTTTGATAGTACTTCATACCAAAGATTTGCTCACATGTTTTCTCTAAATGTTATTGTTCATGTTCATGCCTAAATTGATTACCTGCCAAACCGTCGTGTTTGACCCTTGTTTATTGGTGCCCAGGTGCAGGAGACGTTGCCTTTGAGGAGGAGCGTCAGGAGGAGGCTTGTGAGCCAACTTCCGTGAGAGAGTGGCAGCCCGACGATGTCATTTAGATGTCGGTCTGGTTCTCGAGTTTCGTCACCCTTAGTCCTGGGGTTTCTTTTGACTATTTTGAGATTGTATTGACCTTTATTGGTCTCTTATGGGTCGTACTAAACTTAACTTGTTTTTGTATTAGTTCTATAACTTGAATATTAATGGGAATGCTTGATAGCTTCTTTCTATGATACCATGCCTTGTGATCATTTGTTATGGCACCCAAATGTTTTGTTGGGCTCATCTTGATGTGTTTTGCTACACGCTTCCGCATACTTGTACGTGTGAGCCAGATTCCGCGTGTCTTTGGGAATCCTCACCGCGGGAACCTGTGGGAAAGCAATTAACAACACCGAATGCAATGCAACACTCGTCGCGGGCCCGGGATCCGTTCCGGGGTCGCGACACCTATTAACCCTAGAAATTGCAAAAGACTCCATAAAACCCTAATACCAATACAACTAAACTAGTCTAACACAAACTTAGGAGATTAACACCTAACTACCCTGATTAACCCCTAATTAACATAATTAGCTAATAAATAGCAATAAATAGCATTCAAAAATCAATTAGAGGGTCCACAACGGGTGGGGCCTTACAATTCCAAACCAAGGTATCAGAGGCTCCGGAAAATGCTGGAAAACAGGGAGCGGTGGTTGTCGCCGAAGAACAAGCTTCATTAGAGCGGCTCCAAGGGAAAAGAGATGCTGCTCTTTTTGCTATATAAGGGATGCACTTGAGAAATATAAGTAAGTAATGTGAGAGCCATTTATTAAAAGTATGAGCAATGATCATGCTAATGTTATTATAGAAGAGAATCCTACTGTTAAGGTTGTCCCACCAGATTCAGGTGACCAGGGCCGGTTCTGAATTTTTCAGGGCCCAGGGCAAGAGTAAAAGTTAGGCCTCTTCAGCCATCATATATGATAATATCATTGGTGGGCCCCACTGATGTGGAAAATTGGCAATGGGTTGATGATGCCCAAGTATAACTATTTGAAAAAAAAAGAAGAAAGAGAACTCAGACCAGAATTTAAGCATCATATATGGGGAATAAAAAATCATTGGTGGGCCCCACTAACAGATGAGAAGAACGGGTGAAGGGCTGAAGGCTTGATGATCTGTTTGTAAAAAAAAAAAAGCCCCAAATCATCCCAACGCTAGACCAGATTCTCCCAAAATTCCAGCCATCAAATATAAAATATCATTGGTGGACCCCACTGATGGATGCTCAAATCAGTGATGCAATAAGTACTCTCAGATGATTTGATGATGGGTTTATTGATGCCCAGGACGATGGAATCCATTGGATGAGCCTTGCCCCCACCAAATGATTGAAAAACAAAAAAAAAGGTAGAAGCCAGAAGGAGAGGGATTTTGGGCCCCCCCTGAAAAATGGGCCCTGTGCAAGGGCACTTATAGCCCCTAGTCAGGGCCGGGCTTGCAGGTGACGCAAAACCTACCAGAAATGACACTATGGAAGTTAATCATCGTCTTGAGATGACCAAATTATGTTGTCATCCTTGTTAGGTTTCGTACTTGAATAAAATCTTAGACTTGATGTCATGTTTCTCACAACTCACTTCATGGTCCAACTATTGGTATTGTTTTATTTTGTAGTTGGAGGTCTAAAATTATTCAAAAGTACAATTTCAATGGGGGCATCATTTGTTGCATTTCAATGGATCTCTAAACACAAACTAGGATGTCTGGTATTAATAGGGGGCATCATTCGTTTATTCCTTCTGTACTAAGAGTGCAAAAAGAAAAAAAAAGTTATTTTGTTTATGGTACGCTCAACTACACCATCATCTACTTCTTCGAGTCATTCACCATGGAAAAGATGCAATGACATGATTCAATCATAGCTTCCGACCACATATCCCTCTAATATCCCCAACATGTCTACTACTAAATCATTTAGAAACCCAGTCAAGAAGGGGAAAATGGAGGGACTGATTAATGGGTTAATTCATTGCAAAAAACACGTGTAGTGCATGAATATTAATAATTTTATGATGCTATATTGGAAATAGGTTGAAAGAAAATGAAAGAAAATGAAGAAACCCATAAGAATTGTTATTTTGAAAAACAAACAATGGGTAGACGACAAAAAGAATACCTCCACGCGATATGATGCTTGAATCTATGATGCTTCAATCCAAAACAAGTTGAAAAACAACCTCTGAGACCATGTTACAAACTGTTGAGGAAGGACTAAGGAGGCAACAAAATTGCTAGACTAGGGAAAATGATAGGGAGGAAGAAAGGAAAAATCGAATTTCGGGGGTTTTGTAAGGTTTAAACTAGAACTTCAATACAAAAACGAAAGTGATCTCAGGGGACCACTTTCGTATCATATGAACTACTGGGGCTTTTTTCGTTTAGTGGCCATCTAAGGTCATTTTTCGGGTAAATTCCTCTTATATCATTCACACGCGTATATGGAAATTCTAAAAGATACCCCTTTTATGCCCCTCTTGTTTTGTAGAAATGGGGTCCATATTGAGTCAATCTAATCTATTTGCGCACACTACTACCATAAAAAGTCACTAGTCTAAGTTTGACACTCATCTAGCTTTTCCTCACCATTGACTTGAAATTAATAATAAAATGATGCCTCCAAATCGTTAAATCTTATGCCCATGGGTCAAAAGGTTCGGATGATCTTATGGACTATATTTTGCATATAGGTAGACCTCATCTGGATCTTTCCATCCAATGGACTACCATTATCATAATGCATCCCAATAGGTGCAACTAAAAAGGCCATTTTCTCTTTAAAAAAATGTCCAATTGATGTATAACGCTATATATATATAATCTCCTATTTTTTTATGCTCTAAAAGAGCTAGTATAATTACCAAATGGTTAACCTGGATTACAGTACATAAACCCAATATTATAGCACACTTGTGAAAACTCTAAACAACTCAAGATAGACATATTTCACTTCAACAAGACTAGGGCACCACCTTCATACTATTCATGAAGCACTGAAGTTCTTTAATTTTTTATTCACATTTTTTGTTCTAAGTGATCAATCCAGTGGTGGGACCAAGTCCATTTGAAATAAAATAATATGAATGCCCATATTAGAAGGGGGAAATCTTTTTTTAACAGCTTCAAGTTTTATAAGTGGGCTCCACTGAAAAGTCTCACGAGTTTTCGACGAGCGAACGCCCGAGGATCTTGACTGACTGAGAGAGGTGCCAGAAGAGAAAAACTTCACGAATTTAGTATGCAGTGACATTTGCTTTATTTTAAAGAAATTATTGAGTACTATACCAACTACTATATGTTACATATGTTACACCCCAACCTAAATAGTGCTAATTAAGGGTGTTTTAGCTAAATTAATTGTGCTTAGTTGTTAATCATGGTGATTAGTGTTAATTAGCCTTGTGTGGGTCACACTTAGTTTTAATTATTCTTTTTATTATACTTTTGGTATAGTTGTATAGGGTTCTTTTATACACCCTCTTTTGTAACAATATATATACTTGTATAATTCTTTTGTATTAAACTTGAATATTTAATTGGACTGAATGGGAGATGATACTTAATTTCATGTGTATGAATTACAGCTTCCTCTCTGATTTAAATGTTATGGTTATGTTCTAGTGAGCTCGACTCTCGAGTTGGAAAAGTTGTTTTTATCTCCTTCGTGTGTTGTATTTGGCTCGAGACAAGTACAACATCACGGGAGTACGTGCGTCTCACCTCGGGGATTACCCTAGGCCAGGGTGATTCGGGACTGGGATGTGACACTATAGTTCTTAATGTGTTATAATTTAATACAGCTGATGATGTGGAACTCACTCCTTTCTTCCTGGGTGCACGAGAGGGGTGCCACTATGTTTCCTAATTTCATTTATAAAATAAGTTGCATAGAGTGAGGTAAGGGTTTTATAATGTAATCTTGTCTTACTACATGTTGGGTTTGGCTAAAAAAAGGTCCTTATTGGGCATGCTGAGTAGTTTCTTGGGCCCACTTTGTTTGGGCAAATCTCTTACATATTCTCTCCTGTGGTTATTCTTTGTAAACAAGTAAAGGGGAACATAAAGAGAACTTATAAGGGTTAAGCGAAAATAAAAAATCAAGGAGTACACAGTAAAACAACTAATATACAAGTCATTTTTCCCCGAATGAAAATTCTAAAGAATTGCATTATTTCTAAAGCGTTTCCATCTTACTCACTATGCTACGATTTCTTCTCAATCTATGGTTTTCAGCCGAAAAGTAAGGCGTAGTGGAGCTGTTCCATCTCGACTTTTTTTAATTCAGATTTTAGAGTTTTGGAATGACAGATAGTAAATTTTGTTTATTAATTTTCTTGATAACCGGGCTGTGGGTTATTGTTGCCTTGTGGTGGATTGTGTTTTCATTCTCATTCCATTGTGTTTACTTAAATGGGGTATGCCCCATTGGGTCATCTTTTCTCCTATCTTGAGCTTTGATAATCCGTTTTTGTAGCCTATGTTCTTTATGTAATAAAAAATTAACTTATCATTAAAAAAAAAATTCGCACAAGTTATATCATTATAGTAGCGATTATAGGAACAACTTGTTTCTCAATATTTCAATTTAAAACTTTAAAAGAATTTATGAATTTTACAAAGAATATAAGAGCTTATTTTTCTTTTTTTTAAATTTTTTTACGTAATCAACTTTGATTTTTTAAAACTCTCAATTAGAAGATTATATAGCAACTTATTCAACTTTTCTTCCTTATTTTTATTTTTTGTTATACAATTTTATTTTACGCTCATCTTCTCATTTTGACTCGGGCTTAGCACATGCCTGTATTGCTAGTTTTGAGATGAAATTATTCTACCATGAGGACAATAGGAACTAGTTCGAGTAGAGCTTCTAAGCGTTTGATAAACCCCTAATTTTATTTTTTAATTTTAGAGTATATTTACAAATTAAAGCTTTTACCTCTAAAAATATAAGCTAAGGGAACAGTTTTCTTATCTAAAGAAGATGAAGGCACACAATGTAAAATTAAGACGTATTTTTTATTATGAAAATGACATTATAAATTTTTTAAAACGATACAAATAATGGATTTTACAATGTAATTTATAAAAGGTGGGCCCCAATTACCACAATTCCTAAAGGTGGGCCCCATTACCTCATGAAATAAGAGTTTTTTAATAGTTTTTATCAAACAAGCTAATTGTAGATTAGAACTTAAAACTGAGCTCTCATTTTCATTAGATGGAGTAGAACGCGTGAAGCTCTCTTTTTCTCTCTCTCTCTCTCTCTGTTTTTTTTTCAATAATTATATTATTAAACAATTGTGCGTAGTTGACCCACTTGATTCTGCCAGTTAGGTAGATTCACCCAATAAGATATCATCATCTGAGTGAATAAAGCCACCATGATTACATTATTTAGGGAATTTTACCAAATAAATGTCCATAAACTTGTATTATCCCGATTTATCATAAAATACACCAAAATGACAATTATAGTGTTCGTACGAGGGATTTGGGCGACTTTACCCCCCAAAGCTGCCAAACGACATCATCATCTTCTTTCCCCAAATTTCAATCCCTAAACGAACGAAATCGTTCTCCTCT
Organism: Cinnamomum chago; assembly: GCA_038049695.1. Lineage (NCBI taxonomy): Eukaryota > Viridiplantae > Streptophyta > Magnoliopsida > Laurales > Lauraceae > Cinnamomum > Cinnamomum chago. The sequence continues at coordinate 38,317,817 of CP142453.1, read as the reverse complement.
CTTCCCTTTTTCCTCTCCCGTCTTTTTCTCTCTTTCTCCTCCGCTCCCTGCTATCTTTCCCTCTCCCTCTCCCTCCCCGCTCCTTGCTCTCTTTTTCCCTCTCCCTGCATCTCGGCTCTTGCCCTCCCTTTCCGCTCCCTGCTCTCTCTTTCCCTCTCCTTATGTCTCGGTTCCTGCCCTCCATCTCCGCTCCCTGCTCTCTAAGCGATTCCGACTAGATCCTCCGATATTGCTCCTGACTACTCCAACGACCATCCTCCATTTGAGATTCCAACAAAAACCTCAATCATAAAAGGTGATTTTTTTGGCTTTTCTCTCTTCCACCTTCTCTATTTTCTTGTTTTCTTTTCATTTTCAGTATCTATAACTATTGGAATTGTGCGGTTCTAGAGAGGGGATTTGGTTTGGGGTATTTGCAAACAAATAGTTGTCTGGAAGTAGCAGCTATGGAAAAACACAAATCTTTGTGTTAATCTCCTAATTTAGTACCTCAATCCTAAACCAAAATCCAAGAATAGTACATCAATCTCAACCCAATACTGGCCATAGTCTTATGCTGCTTAAAGGTGGTCCATAAATTTCGTATAATAACATTGTCGAGGGAGGCATATCTGTTGTTTTTAAATTTTATCATGATATTTGGAATGTTTTAAAGATCTTTGAAAGCCTACTTGGTTGAGGTGAAGATGACTACCGTGGAATCTCCTTTCCCTCAGATGGAGAATACCATTGTGGAGATTCACCACTATTCTGTAGTATTGGATCTCCACCATGTTTCATTTGGATGGAGAAAACCATTTTAAAAGGGGGAAAATTGTTGGTTCAATGTTTATTTTGATATTATCATTCATTTAACCGGAGTTTCTCCGTCCAGTTTCTTATGAGAGAACCATTACTGCTACAATATACAAAATGTTGAGAAGTTTCCTCCTTCGAGAGAAATTCAAACAGGTGAAATCACATATTTCATTATGTTAGGTGCTTGGGGATATGCAGGAGTTGTCTCTGATGATCCTAAGGCATGTTATATATATATATATAAATATATATATGAATATGAGCAAGGCTCTCCTAAGCTCAAGCTTAGGATAAGGTAAGCTAAAGTGTGTGGTGGGGCCCACCTGGGGATGGGAATGTGGGGATTTCAAGGACTCCCTAGGATCTTCCTCTCTGTAAAAAATCAGCACCAACTGTAATTTCTATCAACTCTATATGGGCCCAAAAGTTTAATGGTCAACAGTCTATTTGGATTGATATATAGTTGATTCAATGGTTCAGTAAATTCGAATATAACCGAAAGTTGGTGGACATGTGCAATTTAGGAGGGTCATGTGTTTGGTCCATTTGGATGGACCAAAGGTGAGCCCCACAAACATGAGCTTACGAAATTTTATCTTAAGTTTGAGCTTAGGAGAGCATTGCTCTCTCTCTCTCTATATATATATATATATACATTGTGTTGGCACTTATACCTCATGTGGTGGTATTATTTTATCTCCCATGAAAACAACCAGGGATCAACCTTGATTGTAGCGCAGATGGTGTGGGATTTGGGTGAGGGTATGAGTGCTGTAATTAGAAAAAAAAAAAAAAAAAAAAACAAAGGTGAGGGGATGAAGGATAAAAGATGGAGTATAAAGATGATGAATGTGAAGTTGAGATGTAGATGGAACAAGACTTTTTTGGGATTCAAATTACAAGGTTGATGGTTGAGTACTCTTTTCTCATCTTTAAAGGGGAGATTATTTGATGAGTATTTTGGAGATTCACCTCATCTTTATTTCTTCAAATTTAACCATTTCTAGAAATACAAGTCTTAGAATTACTAGTTATTCAATTGCATGAAACAAACTGGCTCTTAATTAGATCTGCCCTGCTCCTTTCTGCAGCTTAAGACTTTGATGGAGTTTATGAAATTCCTTTTCTTTTCTTTTATGTTTTTTGGAGGAGACTAATATGGGAGAAAATTTGGGAAAATGGCACTTGTTCCCATCCAATTTAAATTAAATCTCGTAGCACATAATTGTGCATTTTGTATTTAGGCTGCAAAAAATCTTGTTTCATCCAATCCAAGACCATTTACTTTGTAACCTTATTTACACTACATTCTCTATCCTTCGACCCCATTAAGCCCCAATAAGAATGTGATACAAATAATCACAAGATCAAGGTGTTAACTTGAGATGGGAAACCATACCAATTAGGGCTATCTATTGGGTCCTTCTATGTGAGTACCCAACCCGGCACAACCCTCAAAGAGGCCGTAAACTAAGGGCTTTTCTTTTTATTAAGATGTCTAAGGGTGGGTCTTGGACAAATTATTTTTGAGGCCCACCAATTTTGAGGGCTGGGTTTGTACAATATTAGGCCTAGTCTGGCCTCTTATTATTCTTATGCATATATTTGTGGATTTGTTTAGTCATATATATAGGTTTCTTTGAGCATGATGGTAATGTGATTCTTACGTGAGTTCTTATTTGATTCTTATATTCAACTTTTTTATGATTCTTATGCAATCGTCATGTAAATAATCTATGCATGGCTACAGTTTTTGTTTTGTTTTGTTTTCATGTTTTTTTTTTAAATGGCCCATCTACATATAATTGTTGTATATGTGGGTTTAACTTTATTCTAGCATGATTCTTATGTGAACTTTTAATACTTGGGTAATGTTTAGTCTTATATTCAAAGTCAACTCCAATGGCCCACCTCTTTGATGGGTCAGAACTTGATAAACAATGTGATACAAGATCTCAATGACATGTAATTGAGGAAAGTATGATACATTTTTTTTCTTTGTTTGTTCGGTTTTTAATCCATGAGAATTCGTTGGAATGCATTTTATCAAGGGCATAAAATTGATGAGTAAAAAGATAAGATTCACCAACAGCATCAAATAGTGTTCTCTTAGATAGTAAATGATATCTCAGCGATCCCCCTCTTAAATCAGATTATAGTAAAGTGAGATTTCTATAAACCATCATATTTATTGTTGCAATTCCTTGACAGTTCAAGCCCGAATAAAGAAGGGGTTAATGTTAGGTTTACACTCGAAGCCCAGCCCTAGCCTGCTAGGGCCAGGTAAGGTCCTAGACCCTATGGCCCTTCCAGGGATTTGGCCCATTCATTGAGGGTAGGGCTTGGCCTAGTCCCTCCCCCCTTTTAATTCTCCCCCTCCCCGAGCTTATTTGGTAATTCTACTAATAGAGTAAAGTAAGATAAAACCCTCATTTCTTACAAAAAAGTCCCATCAAAAGCACGAAATTGTCAAATTTCCCATCATATTTTTCAAAAAAAAAAAGTCAAAAAGTAACATTTTTTCTCTACTAAAAGACATAAAATCTCCACAATCAATATAAAAAGTAAAAAAGATTCCATAATAAACGACTAAAAAAAATACCATAATAACCAACTTATATTTTATTCTTTCTTCAAAATAATCTTTACTTCACTCAACTCCATTAGTAAAGCCCCCAAATAGTGAAATGTGTCTGACTCTGACACATGGATTTGAAGTAAAATGTCTTACATTTTGTTATGTCTCTATGGTGTTTGCAACCTAAAACCAGACTTTCTTGTCTTGTCATGGACTCATGACCTCATGAAAGAGATGGAGTTAATTGCATCTGGTTTCTCGGATTGTTTATGCATGACAGTGTGATTGTTTTACGGGAGTCAATTACGGATGTAGACTACACATAGTTTATGCATGTCATTAAAACTTATTGCCAATTTGTTGTTGGAGACAAAAAAGGGCCGAAGAATCTAAAAACCAGCACAATAATATCATTATCACAAAACTTTGAAAATTTGATTTTGAAATGATATCGTTATATCTTTATCACTGTTTATGCATCTTAATACAAAGTTGATAATTAATTACTAGTTAAAAAAGAAAATGGAGGGAACTATAAATGGTGGTAACGATATCGTTACAATTTTTAGTCACAAAACTCAAGTTCTAACCAGACATAAATGAAGTTCTTAGAGATTTTTCCCCACAACTTCATTTGTTACAATTCTTAACCTCTTCTAAGGGGTCTATGAAATTTGATATGAATGTTGTGCTAACTTTATAGTTGCTAAGGATTATAGATGGAGATCGATCCTTTGCATAAATTAGTTTTAAAATCAATGTTCGAATATGGGATATAATACACTAGACTGGGCTAGAGCAACTAGCAAAGATTAAAAAAATTGAACTCGATCATGGCCTAATAACTAGCTTGGTTGAGCGGTGGAGGCCATAGACAAGCACCTTCCACCTCAACAGTGGGGAGGCCACCTTAACTTTGGAGGATGTTGCTTACATCTATGGCCTCCCCATTGATGGTCTCCTAGTCAATGGCCACACCTTCTCTTCCCCCTTGATTGTGGTGAAAGTATGCAATGAGCTGCTGGGAGTGGTACCGGACGTGAACTATGATTGCTATGGAGTGCAAATTAAGTTCACTTGGTTTAGGGAAAATTTTGGCCAAATGCCCAAGAATAAACCCAGAGACCAAGAAGTAAGGTGGACACATGCTTTTCTATTTTGTCTCGTTACGGGTCAAATTTTTGGACCTCTTTGGGTACTAAGGCTCTAGCCCATATTTTAGAATTATTTTGACGTTTTAAGAAGCGGTCTTGGGGAGCTAAATGCCTTGCAAATCTATATAGGGGCCTTGCCAAAGTATCCACCTGCCAAAAGAAAGGAAAAGCTGTGAAGACCATAATGGGTCCTCTAAAACTGCTGCAGGTAAAAGAATACAGTATATAGTTCTGCGTTCATTGGGCATTTTAAGATTTTATGATTATATACTTTTAATCATCAATATTTTCTATATGGCCAGGTCTGGGCATATTCGCGCATGACAATTGGCAAGCTGATTCGTTGAAGAGCTGATTGGACCACTTATGTAGAGTTTCCTCTTCTCCTAACATGGTACAACAGATTGTGGTCCCATCATTTCCAGACAAGAGTCGAGGAAGCTAGACGACATCTGGATATTATAGAAGTCGATTTCGTAAGTATGAATGTTTATATAACAATCAAACACCACTAGAAGCCATTAGCGATTCTATCGGTTGCATTGTATTCAATTAACTTCTGTGATTATGTGCCGATTTATTTTTTTGTAGATGACGAACTTATTACTTTATGTTCTTCCAGTTCAATTGGTTGCCACACCGTGATTATGAAAACATATCAGACTATATCGACGATGCGGATGTACCTCTCTTCCGGTCCAACACGACATTGATTTGCTTTTGGGTTGTGGAGCGGCATTGGCTGGAAAGAGTAATGAAACAATTTGGGTTACAACAAATTGTGCCACCCCATTTCCTAAAGCCATTTCCGTGAAATGAAATTATCCCAACAGGAGACCATAGACGTGAAAAACTATGTGTCATCTATTTTAGCGTCTTGAATAAAAGGATGGATACCATAACCTACGGAGAAGAGGGTGATGCTGGCCCACAAAATGACGCATATTTTAAATGGCATAGAGGCATCACTTGGCTACGCATTGGTTGTCCTACCTCCGGAAACACCCAAGACAACCTGAATTTAGTTTCATCCCAAGTGAATCCCATCATCCTCCTTTGCTAACACCTCAAACAATTCATTTTCATTTGTCTATAATTACTTTCTAACTTCACAATGTTTTAATATTGTCTAATCTAGATCGTGAAGTTTACCAAGTGACTACTGGCATCATGTGACGATGCAATCATGTGACGATGCAGAGAAGTTAGAGGGAAAATCAAGTGATTTCTCAAGCTTCATTGACGGTGTGAGAGCCGAAGTAAACCAATTAAAGGATGCATGTTTGGCTGATTTTAAGTCGGTCAACTTAGAGGATGCAGACATTGATGGATTGGATGAGGCATCCCTAAAGGTATTCTATATATTAGGTCCACCTCATATTTTCATTCAATTCATACATGTGATGCTTTCTACTAATTCGTCTACTTATTCAGTAGAGGGACAAGAGAGATCAGGCAGCAGAAGATCCCAAAAATCATCTAATAAACGCAAAAGTATAGGCATGGGAGTAGACAATCCCCCCAACCATTAAACTCCAACAGTCCAATAACATCTCAACCCCCCAAAAGATCCAAACGCTTAATGGGAAAATCTAGTAAACCCCCCTGTTGTATCCAAACCCAAAAGTCCAGAAAAGCCCTTAAAATCCAAAAGAGCCTTAAGTCCAATATCGCCATCAACCCGAAAAAGTCCTAGAATAGTCCAATCCTAGAACAGTCCAATGTCCCCTATATAAATCAGAGGCCCCAACGATGCAAAATCCTCCAATAGTCCTTTTACTTCCAGCCCTTGGTCAGCACAAAGAAGCTATAGTACACCATCTCCAGGGCGGGTTAAATTTGGGATAGGTCTGTCCCCATTCAGCAAGATCTCATTTATGATTCTAATTGTCAAAGCATGCATTAGAGAGTCAAAGCCCCCTTATGGATGGCTGATTGCAATATTAGAGCGTGGATGAGGAATCCACAGTATAAGTTAACGATGGACGAACTTGAGATCCTCACAATATTCCAGAATGAATTTGCTGATATAGAGGGGTATTTCCAACTATCCTCTGCCCTTACATACATTATTGGTATTCCGGTTTTTACTTAACTTCTCTATATGCTATCTACTACCAGGAAGGCGAAGTTACATGAGTTTTGTACACCTGTAACTGCCACAATCACGAAGGAGAGCTACTTAAGGGAGCATGGATGGACAATTGGGTTAGTGGCATAATTCCCTACCTAATTTAAGTTCTAGTTGTAAGAATTGAATGATTTGACATGTGTTCTATCACCTAATGTCATTCCATTCTATGGTTGCAGACTATGCACTCTTGATTCAAGATATTAAAGACGTAGGTTCCATCATCATACTTTTTTAATGTGCTCTATCAATAAGTGCTATAAAAAGGGAACACATATTGTCACCGTTGATTGTTTGTATCATTTGACTTTGTCCATTTATGAACCATGATCCTACAGGATCAGTACGTGCATTGTCAAACAAGTGAGAAGCACATTGAAAACTCCTTCAGTCAAGCCTTGCTGGACAACATGACGGATAAGGAGTTGTTGTTCTTTCCAGTGTGGAACAACCACCACTTCTTCTTTCTAGTAAGATGGGTCAATGGAAGAAGATGGGAGTATTAAAATAGCATGACGTGTGACGGAGATTACAAATTTGCTAAAACCTATGTAAGTTGATATCAATTACGAAGCCCAGTTGTATCTATAACTTGTCATCTATAGTACGTTTACGATTTTGCTGAGTATCATGAACGTCTATTCTACAGCTTACATGGATCAACGACCACTTCACGCAATGCAGGTGCAATGATCTCACTGTATGGATAAAACACCACATGGAATGCCCCATGTAGACAAACCAGTTAAATTCGCTAACTTCTTAAACTCCAAATTTTTATATGTTTGCTTAAATTGATATAAAACTCATTTAATGCGCATAGTCTGAATTGAAGTTTATGTTTTTTCAGTGTAGATTATGGAATCTTTATTATGGCATACGCGTAACACATAGCTTTGGGGAAAGCTAAGGGGTTCAAATAGAGTGACATGTACTACTACCGTGCCAAGATCGTCAGTGAACTTTACAGAGACCAATATGCGCATTGGGAGATGAAAACGCAAATGGAATCGAGAGGCGGTTCTTAGTGTTTGGAAATGTATATATGTTGCCACTACTCCCAGAATTGGCAATTGGAATGTGCGTCTAACGATTCATTTGACAAAAGTCGGGATTTAAGGATTCATGTTTAGAGATCTCCCATAGACCCATTCTACATTTGTTCTTCATTCGGGTACGACGTGATCAATCCAATTGGAAACAACAAGTTGGTTGCTCTACCATACAACGAATTCCATGTTGAGCATGAAATGGTATGTCAGTCATGATTATTGATGATGTTAAGCATTGTTTTTCCTTTTCTCACTATTGGTTTAGGCTTTAGAATTTATGTTAGGCATGGCCATGATGATTTAGCCTTCCTTAACAGATCAGGTATTAATGCGTATTTCGTCCCAGTAAAAATAAATGGTAGCTTAATCAAATTCATGCGGGATCTAATCCTCCAATATTTTTACCCAACATTTATTCGACATGTTCGTTTCCTTGATTGGCTGGGGCTTGGAGATATGGTTGCAACCTAAACAGAAAGAGCGTGGTTGATTTTATTGGGAACATGTCCGTGATTTATAGCTATATGGGGGATGAGAGATCAATTAAGTTTCTCTCCAAAGTCAGCCCACGTAGTGTCTACCACTGCGCAGTTTTCATGTGTTCGTCTTGATCACTTCATATCTCAGATTCGGTTGTTCGTACAGATTTGGGTCGAATCTGTAGGCCTTTAAGTGCACCAATTTATATGAAACTATACTCAAGTAATTCTCGTTGTGGGACAAAAAATGGAAGGAAAAAGAATAAGCGGTTCGTAGCGATATCGTTATCAAGAAAGTATTAAATCTGAAGAAATCAAACTCCAATTATGAGCTTGTGATGGGTATGCATTATTCAATTTAGCACTTTTAAGAGGAAGGGATTGGATGAGAAGGAAGCATAAGGCAGTGATATAATTTCCTATTGGTTTCTTACAATTAATTTTAGAAGGCAAGAATTATTACATGTAAATGCTGAATGTATTTTTTCATCAACTATGCAATTTGTGATTGGAAAACATATCAATCTAATAATTGATAATTCAATTTTTTTCATATTTAAATGGAGTAAGTTAAATGAATGAGTTTGTAATGTAAATGGAGTAAGCTGAATGAATGAGTTGGTGTATATTGTCAAAACCCATCGTCAGCTAACATCATTGCCAATTGTCAAAAGCCTCATATTAGGTGAGATGTTTAATTTCTACAGATTTTGGTGTTCAACGCCAAACATATATTCTGGAATGAGCATGTCGTTCCACAATTCTAACCAAAATGTGGAACATAAGGAGATAGAGAGAAACCAAACTGTGGCACATCTTTTGTCGCCCCATAATTTGGATGCTGTCTGTGTATCTTAAGCTGTATTCAGTTTCAATCTAGTCGCCCGGCAACAAAAAAATTATGGAGGAAAGGTACAGTACAATTTCGTTGCGGGACAGGAAAAATGGAAGGAAAAAGGTTTTGCAGTTCGTGCAAAATGAAACTCTATAGATAAATATGCTTAATGAAACTCTAACTTGCTTTTCAAGCTGAGTTTTTGGAACTGCTGGACCTATAATCAAAAGCTATCACCCTACAAGGACCCTGTTTGAGCCAAATCACATCCATAATGATGCATACAACACACAACATTGTTGGGAGATGGGTCCAATTAGACCACTCTACGAATGCACCACATAGCAAGTTCACTACCTGCACCAATTTTCCAGACAACAACAAAGGTTCTAACTCTCACATTGAGAGTTCGAACCTTCTAGTTTTGCACATTCTGGGCCGATTTCTAGACAACCTAAAGGTTCGAACTTTTGTGTTTAGAGTTCGAACCTACAAGTTTTTCGCTTCCTGAGCCATTTTCTAGACAAGCCAAAGGTTCGAACCCTTGTGTTTAGAGTTCTAACCTTTTAGTTTTGCACGTCCTGAGCCATTTTCCAAACAAGCCAAAGGTTCGAACCCTCGCATTTAGAGTTCGAACCTTCAAGTTTTGCACTTCCTGAGCCATTTTCTAGACAGGCCAAAGGTTCGAACCCTCGCATTGAGAGTCCGAACCTTCAAGTTTTGCACTTGTTGAGCTATTTTTCCAGACATCCAAAAGGTTCGAACGCTTGCATTAAGGGTCCGAACCTTCAAGTTATGCACGCCTTGAGCCATTTTCCAGCCAAGCCAAAGGTTCAGACTATGAGATTGATGGTTCAAACCTTCATATGTCTAACTTTCTGGGCTATTTTCCAGACAGACCAAAGGTTTGAACTATCGTGTTGATAGTTCAAACCTTCACGACCTGAACTTGCTGGGCCAATTTCCAGTAGCCCAATGGTTCGAACTTGCCAGTTCTAGGTTCGACCCAAAATGTTGAAGACAAGAAGAATGATGGGGTAGGCGATGGGTTTTGATTACAAGGTTAAGGTGCAGGGAGATTACAAAGTCTACAGTGCACCTCAATTAGAATTCAAACATATAAATTAAGTTGCTTACGTTCTTCAAGTTTTCTGAGCTCTTGGTTATTGTAAGACTGCTTATTGATATATCCATCTTAATTTGTCATTTCATTCAAATCCATTTGATATCAATTGAAAAGACAAAAAATCCTACAAATGCCTAGAGATTCTTAATAGGAGTTTTATAGCTTCCTAGGATGCTAAATGTGAAGGCAACCATGTAGTGTTTGTAAGAATCAATGCATTAGCCTTTACACGAAAATTAAAGAAATTCATGTTGCAATTATTGTCTCGCTATTGTTGCTGAATTTTTTTTATCAGGATAGGCCTGTTTAAAAAATGCTGTTATATCTCTCAATTAGAAGATTATGTGTACTAAGATTTTGTTGAAGGAGTTGTTCTTTGAGGCACAACGGGTGGAGCATCCTTATTGAGTTTTTTGCTATATTTTCTTTTCATACACATTGTTTTTGTTTCTCATGTATCTTGCAGGTTCTGCTAATTGAGATGGCTCCCAGAAACAAACGAACTTGTCAACGAGCTACCTTTGATCGATCATAGTTTCTAAGTGAATCTGGCCAAAATTTCTTTCTGAGCAAGTTCCAGCAGCGTTCTGTTGTGCCCAAACGGATTGTCAACTACAATGAGCTACATGTAACTGATTTTGGTTATTGGATGCATTAGAGAAGATGGTTTACACTATATGAGCTTGGCTACCAGATAGTTACATGCATGAAGTTTCAGACAGTTCATTCAAGACATTTGTTCAAGGACTGGATTTTGAGATGACACCCGATCTTCTAAGTGAGGTGCTACAAATTCATCACGTTGAAGGTGTAAACTTCCCGATCGTGGACAACTGTGAGATCAATTACAATCTGGTAGCTAGAGAATTGACCGGCAAGCCGTACTTTTAATTTTCTTTGATAACGATATCGTTACCATAATTTTTATTTTCTTTATCCAATTTTGGTGTCCAACAAGAGAATACTGGTGAATTTATATTGAGATGCATAAACAATGAGGATGACTCACGATTTCACTCAATTTCGATTGTTAAGAAAAAGGAAATTGTTCTTTGATAACGATATCGTCACTATAATTTTTATTTTCTTCATCCACTTTTCGAATCCAACAACAAAATATTGTTGACTTTATATTCAGATGCATAAACAATGACCAACACTCAGGATTTCACTCAATTTCGATTATTGAGAAAAATGAAATTGTTCTTTAATAACGCTATCTCCTTTTATTTTCTTCATCCAATTCTGATGTCCAACAGCAGAATATTGGTGACTTTACATTGAGATGCGTAAACAATGAGGAGGACTCACTATTTCACTCAATTTTGATTATTGAGAAAAAAGAAAATTGTTCTTTGATAATGATATCGTCACCATAATTTTTATTTTCTTCATCCAGTTTTAGTATCCAACAACAAAATATTGTTGACTTTATATTAAGATGCATAAACAATGAGAAGGACTTTTGATTTCACTCAATTTCTATTATTGAGAATTTTCTGATAATGATATCATTTAAGTAATTTATAAGTTCTCATCCTATTTTTTGCATCCTACAACAAAACGATAATGACTGTATAATGACGAGCATAAACAACAGGAAAGACTTACGGACTTCACCCAGGTATTGATTTCAACATCATTTATATGATAATAGGATTATTACCATTATTTATAGGTGTGTTATAAAATTTATTTGATCCAGCACTCTTAACGTCTTATTGTAGCCTATATGTTGGTCCAAAGTCTTAGAATCTCATATTATCAACTAGGCAAAAAGGCCATTAGTGATTTACTTACCAAACCCGAAAAAATAGATGGAAACATGAGTATCTCAATTTCTCTGTTGTTCTACACATGATAATGTACTAGGAAATAAATTGCTAGATTATGTGTAAATGACCAGCAAGATTACTTATACATGACCAAAGTGATTACTTTAAGGGAAAAAAAGGCCTTGATCACGATGGGGAAGAAGGTGGGCAAAAGGAAATAACTGGATTGGGGAAGGAAGTCATAAGGGATAGAAAAAAAAAAAAAAATTTGGATGGGGGGTGGTGTCACGCCCCCGAACCAAAACCTCGGGGGCGGGAAATGGGATTAAGCATAAATGTATTTTACTTCTCCCAGGATCCGCATGTGTGAAGACAACACATTCTGAATATTTTGCGGAAGCATTTGTGGCGTTGCGACCCGAAGTCCGTGGCCATCGGATTCCGCGTCGCACTCAACCTTTAGCACATAGCTATTATATCAAGAATCATATCAGACTGGAGGAACCATCACAATAAATTACAGAGCTGACGGTAACAGGATATTACATTCCCAAATATGTTCAAGTTACAATTATCAATGTACATTAATTAAGAATCCCAAGAAAAAGGCTAATAAAAGCCATACAACAATAAGCTATAAACTACTACCCAAATGTGACGTAGCTCCGATGTCAAGCTCAATGTCTACATGACATAGCCGACAACTAACCTGCAAAGCATGGCTCTACAGCCAACAAAAGCACTCAACTCGGGGCGAAGAAATCTGAACCTGAGTACCAAAAGTAGTGGGTCAGACACGACGGTCTGGCAGGTGGATGAAAAGATAACAAAGATACTGAAGAGTAAAACATAAGATACGTCATGCTATTCGATCAAATGCTGCATGTAATTAAACGGGTGCAAAAGTCGGGAATCTCGGGGAAAACCGGTATTCATTTCAAGCATGGGTGAAACGTGAAGATCTAATAAAACATGTATTCATTTACATCATCTATAATCATAGATATTTGACAATCGGGTATTTGTCTAAAACATGTATAAATATAGTGGTTTGACAAAACAAACGTTCATTTGAAACTTAAGTAAAACACAAGTATACAACAAATCAGGTATCCATAACAGTCTAGCAAAACCAATGTCCATTTGAAACCTATGTAGAAATACGGATATTTAACAAACCGGGTATCGTTTAAAACAGGTATAAACGTAGGGATCTGGCAAACAAGTGTCATTTGAAACATATTTCAAAGCATGGATATTTAACGAATCGGGTAATCATTTAAAACAGGTATAAACATAGGAATCTGGCAAAACAAATGTCATTTGAAACATATTTCAAACCATGGATATTTAACGAATCGGGTAATCATTTAAAACAGGTATAAACATAGGAATCTGGCAAAACAAATGTCCTTTAAAGCAAGCTCGGATATTTCAGCATTCGGGTATTCCTTTAAAACATGTGTAATCATATAAATCTAGTAAAACCATCGATCGTGTGAAACATATGTAAAAGCATGGGTATTCGCCCTACCGGCATTCATTTAAAACATGTGTGGGTACAAAGAACAGAAGGCAATATAATAATAACTGAATTTACATTGGAGAATATTAATCACTTGTTTAAATAACAACTTTCATAAAGGAAACGAATCATTTATCGGAAAGCAAGTAAACAATATAAAACATGTCGGGTATCCAAGGAATCGGGAACTGGCAAGATGGCAACCACACGAAGCTAAGTCCTCTATCACTAAAGCGATAGAGCAATAACTAGGCCCTGATCTCAGTCACTCGAGGTGAGGAGAAACAGGGGATCTCATATAAATACATATACTAGGCACTGATCTCAGTCACTCGAGGTGAGGAGAAACAGTGGATCTCATGAATGCATATACATATACTATACATGACCACGGTAGCGAGCCGGGCATCGGGGACCACAGTAGCAATCTGCGGTATCGGGACAAGACCACGGTAATAACCGGGTATCGGGACGGGACCACGGTAATAACCGGGTAGCGGGATCCAAGCTGCAGCTGGTGGGACAAGAGGGGGATCTCCAAGTCGGTGGATCAGACCAACAAGGTTATCCAAGCTTAGTGGTGCCGACTCATAGGTCAAATCCAATCGAGACAATGCAAGTAAATCAAGTATAAATACATAATCAAACGGGCAAGATGGGGGTGCTCAAGGGCACACTGACATATCATGTGGTGCAATGCACTTCGGGACAAGTAACTGTTACTAGAGTAACTCCAATGCTTTCGGGAAAACAAGTCCTGTAATGCAAATCTCGGGAAAAGAGGTGAAACAACGAACTATAACAATTTCGGGTAAAAATATCGGTTTCAAGATCTATTTAAGTGAATAGGGGTCCCGTACGTCGATTATTGCAATGATTTGGTACTCTTTGAGTTTGAAGACATTCCGGGCTCCTTATGCACTTCTACTATTTTTAAAACTTATCATGAGCTTATGGATAGTACTAGATGCTATGATAGAAAAATCAATACTATAAACGGTCCATCCTAAGTATGATGTCAACCCGGAACCATCGAGCAACCTACTCAGTCACCAAAAGGAATAGAATTCGCGATACCCAAGGAAATATACTTTGCATTTAGGTATGAAGAGGATATCGTGTCGTTCCATCCCGTTCAAGATTGAATAGATTGAACTTCGATGCATTCCGAACCAACCGTGGAGAGCATCGGCTCAAGACGCTCTCACATATGGTCAAGTGAGTCCAAAGAGGGTAGCCAAGGTCCCAAAAAAAAAAAAATCTCAAAACCTACTGGAATTTCTGTACCAGCTTGACCCATGCCAGGCAGACCGCATCGCTCGAGCGAATCGAAGAGTTCGCTCGAGCGAACCCATCGGTCGAGCGGTTATTAAAATGCGTTCGAGCGACCGGGCTACTGGAACACCCGTATCCTTTTCTGGACAGGTCGCTCGAGCGAACTGTCATGGTCGTTCGAGTGAACTGTCCAGAGACTGAATTCCGGGCAGTTCAGTTCCTCTCTTTCTCTTCCTTTTTACAACCCTCTTTCAGCCATCTTTATACATCAAATGAGGAGTCTAAAACTTCATTCAAATACCATCAAATGTTTCACAACCTCCATCACATTCCCCTCCATCAACATCACATTCAATCCAAGGAAAGCAAGAATGAAACCATTTCACATAAGATATAATTGGGACAAAACAAGAGGAATTAAAGGCTATGAACCATCACATATCTATGACAATGAATGTACTATCAAGGCTCTTCATGAGCATTCATTTCAAGTCAAAGTAATAAATAAACATGTATGGAGAAACAATAAAATCAACCACATTTCTATAAAACCATATGAGCAAACTTTGACCAAATAAAATGCATACATTTCTATGAGATTTAACAAGAGAGAAAAGCCCATGAATATGCATTTCAAAATCACTAGAATGTGGCAAGAAACATATGTGAAAACATATATCAAATTATCAAGAATAAGTAACAAAATTTAGGATTTCTCATAAAACTTTGATAACATTCAAACCATCCATTCATCCACTTGCCTTGGGTTCCAATCTAGCAAATCAAGCTCCTAATCACTTCTCAAGCTCAAGATCAACAATTTCTACAAAAACCCCCAAAACAAACCCTAAAATGGGTTAAACAATGAAATGACAAGGGAACCTTTCAATAATCAAGGTGGAGCTTCTCTAAGGCTAGAAGATTACAAATCTAGAAGATGAAGAAGAACACTTACTTGGATGACCTTCAAATGAGAAGAACAAGCTCAAGGGAGGTCTCTAGGTTGGGAGATTTCTCCAAAAATGGTATCAATAGGGAGCCATGGTGAAGAGGAAGAAGAAGATGGTCTCCATTTCTTGATTGATGAACTCTTGGTGTGGCTTGGAGATGAAGAAGCAAGAAGAAGAAGAGAAACACAAGGAAAGCCCTAGGTTGCTGGTTTGTGCTGGAAAATGAGGAATGGAATGAAATGAAATGAAGGGGATGGGTTTCTCTTATAAGCAATTGAGGTTTGGGTCCCACAACTTAAAGAACTTGGGTGGCTGAAATCATCTAATTCGGGACCTCGGATGGATTCGACGAAGAAGGAAGAAATGATCGTCGAAATATCTAGTTTCCAAAAAGTATATGTTTCGTGGGTTTCGAGGATATTAAGTTTTGGGTACAGATTTGGTGTAAAAAGACTGTTTTGCCCTCAAGGCCAAGAAACCGAGTTTCGGATTCTCAAATGGATACGAGATCAACATGAAAGTTGTAGGATTCCTCAAGATGAATGCAACGGGCCAAAAACACAATACGAAACAAATCGGGAAAATCTCACAAGTAAATGCAAAGCCGAAAAGGGAACCCTCAAAGGGCCCCACAAGCTACCAAAGCACTAAAAAGCCCAAAACTAGAAGAAAAACCATTCTAGCTCACAAACTCAACCCAACAAATACTAATCCCACTAAAAGAAACTAATCCACAATTAAAACAACACTAATCCAAGAGATTAGGGGTCGGGTTCTCACAGGTGGGGCACGACTTTAAGATTATTGATTCAGCTATCAAATCTCTAAAGCTCGATCGATGCATAAAACTGTAAGCTTTTTCCCCTTGTCATTCATTGAAGATGGAAATCTACACCTTCGAAGTCTTCCTCTCCAAACTTAAAGGATATACAAATCTCCAAGTATTGTGTTTTGTTTGAGTATCTAAATCTTACTTAACTTTATCGATGAGAGCTTATGTATTAAACCAAAAGGTAAAAATCCCTAACCCATTTGAATGCAGTATCTTATGGTCGTTGCTGTCTATATCTTGTAAGTAATGAAGAAATCACTCAATCTCATAGAAATTATGGGAATTCACTATCATTTTAACAACGAAGAAAACTATAGTCCATACTCATCTATCTTAAACATTCCCTCTAATCATAAATACTCATTCTCATACATGATCTCATTCCAAGAAAGAGCATAACAAAAAAAAAAAAGGTATAAAAATCGGTTTCAAATAGCAACCATATCTTTATTAGTTTCAAAATAATGAACATCAATGCAATCCAAAATTGCTATCACGTATTTTAGAAAAAAAAAGTCACTATATAACTTAGAAAAAAAATACAATCACATAGAAAGTCAGTGATGCATTCCAAACCCGATACAATCGTAATAGAAATAGAACATGGGAAAATTGATGCCTACCAAAAACTGGTGAAGATGATGAAATCAAGGCCCATATCCAAATAAGTAAATCAAATAAGAAATAAATAGTAAATAACAACTATAGGATAGAGAACCCAAGCATTCCAAAAGCTCCTGTTTTGGGATTTCAAATGGCCAAAATCCCTTTTTAGAAATCAATTTCAAACAAACAGAGCATTGAATGCAGGGCAATCTAAACACAAAACTTCAAAAGAAAATCAAGGGCATTGCCATGCACTTACAACAATAAAAAATGGATATGTTATGCAAGTTCTCACCTTTGTTGGCTAGAGAAACCCTCTTTCATATACAAGATTTTCTCTATCAACTCCGGCGACGAGAGAGCATCGCTGGCTGCTAGTGTGAGATGATCTGGTCGGAATCATTGATTGAGCGAAGCTCTAAAGGAAGAGGGAAAGAGAGAGCATGGAGCCGAGGGAAGGAGAGAGGAAGTGAGAAGGAAGGAGAGAGGAGGCGAGAGGGAAGGAGAGAGGAGGGAGTGGAGAAAGCATGCAGAGAAGGAGAGGGCAGCGAGAGGGAGAAAGAGAGAAATAGGCGGGACAAGCTCTGGTGGGAATGGGGAAAGAAGGGGATGTGAACGTGGAAAATGTGGGGGAAGCTGTGGGGGTAAAATCGTCCAAAATGCCTGTACGAACACCAATTTGGGGTTTATGTGTATTTCTGATTAAAATGGGCTAGTACATGTTTAGGGACATTTATTTGGTAAAATTCCCCACTATTTATTAGTGGATTCTACCATGCTTAGGTAATTTGAGACCCATATTATTCAAATGGGGCCGACTTCAGTGCAGCGATGCTGCATTACAATATACTGTAGCTTCTTTCTCTACTGAATCAACTACGCCACTCATTCTTTTAAGTCTTCCTTTTGTTTTCTTTTGCTGTATTCTTCATTTTGGGGCCTTAGAACCCATGTCTCTCTTTCCCCCTTTTGCAATTCAATTACCCTTAAAGCAAAAAGCAAAAAAAAAACTACGCCACTCATACATCCGGTATAAAATCTGTAACGGCTTTTTTCTACCGCCTTCAAAGCATGCACACTTAACCAAGTTTTATTGTTTTCCAAAACTTCCCTCATGAATTTCTTTCGAAAACCCTTTCCTATACTGCTCTTTAGAAACTCATATACACGTAGGTCCCATGTACTATAACTTTTAAAAGGTGATGCTACAATATAAAGGTTGATCCATGATATAATTTTTAATGGTGGGATTCATATTCAAATAAAAATTCATGTATGATTTCTAATGGTGGAACCCATATTCACATTTATAACACGTTAGGGGCGGATTATTGTTACGACGTGGGTGCAAGATTCGAGAAATTTCTTAAATAAAACTTTAAAAATCTATTTTATTGTTTGACTTCTTATTTTGACCATTGCCTGCACCACCCAAATGAAGATTCTGGGTCCGCCATTGCATTTTGTAATTCGTGTGAAACTGGGCCCCATGTTATAAAGGTGCATCCCATACTATGATATCCAAATATGGATCCCATATATGACAGCGCCTAAAGGTTGGCCCCATTTCTAATTCCTAAAAGTAGATTCCATTTAATTTTTAAATCCTAACAATGGACCCATATCTTAAGATCTAAACCAATCAAGATCATCATTCCATTATAATTGATACGAAAAATTAAATAGTTAAACTATTAACTAACAAAAAATATGTTGCACATTTTAAACCAATAATGAAGTAATTAAATAAAGAAAATGCATTACATATTTTCAATGAATGTCACGTGACTAAATGATAAATAGATGCATATTTTAAAATAATGATCAAGCAATTCAATGATAAAAATATATAGCGTCGACTCAAGTTTTATTCAGGTTCAGGTATTAAATGAGTGTAGGCCTAAGCCTCTATAATATTTATCGAACAGGATGATGAATGTCACGTGACTAAATGATAAATAGATGCATATCTTAAAATAATGATCAAGCAATTCAATTATAAAAATATATAGCGTCGACTCAAGTTTTATTCAGGTTCAGGTATTAAATGAGTGTAGGCCTAAGCCTCTATAATCTTTATCTAACAGGATGCAAATTTAGGATATAGGCCCATCTCGAACTGAACTTAGGCTTGGATCAAACTAACTTTGATGAATGAAAATACTCTAATTGGAGTATCTTCAACTATAAGATTCTCATCACATTGAATCAATTTGAGAGGAAAAAACTAGGTTAGCAGAGCAGCTCCTATGCCACCATCACCACCCCCTTCCCAGCCACCTCCACCGCCTCCACAGTTACTACCTTCAGCTCCCCTGCTTCCCTCACCTCTCAGCCAACCTCAGCCAGCTTCCCTGCAATCCCATTTAGCTCCCTGGACTCCTCTCTTAGCTCCCCCTTTAGTATCTTCTGCCCAAACTCTTCCTCTTCCACCTTGGAACAGCCATTACTCCTCCACTCAGCCAGCCCAACCTCCTCTCAGTAACCCTGTAATCCCCTCTTTATCTTCCCATCACTTCCCCCCTCTCCCCAACCAGGTCTCTAAACCCCCTTCTCAACCTTCTCCCAGTTCAGCAGTCCCCCTACAAACCCCCCAGCTTCACAGTTTAGCAGTCCCCCTGCAAACTCCCAGCCTCCCGTTCTCCCCTGCCACCCCCCAGCCGCCCCTCCTGTTTTCCCCTCAACAGCTCCCCCCTTCCCTTACCCCATTCATCCTTTGCCAACCTTTTTCACAACCCACCCCCCCCCCCCCCAATCTGTAATCCAGCCATCCTTCCTACCTCTTGGATAAATGGGAAACCAGCTCTTCAAATACCCCAGGCCATGCTCTCCTCAAGCAAGGAGTCCTTCTCATTTGCAGCCATTGGCAGATTCGTAGGTAAACGTCCATCTCTAGAATGGGTAGAAGAGCATTCAAAATCCTGGGATCTCTCTAGGCCTTGTATGGTCTCTCTTACCATTAAAGGCCACTTTATTTTCAGATTCAACTCTCTAGTTGACAAATCTCACATCCTGAGCCTCTCCCCTCTTCGAATGGATAGAAAAAAGCTTTTTCTTCAATCATGGTCACCTGGGTAGAATGAAGAAGACTGGCCCTCCCTAGCCCCAGTCTGGATAAAACTTAAAGGCCTCCCCTACCACTGCTGGAGCCAGAACATCATCACCTCCCTAGCAAGCACTATAGGCCTGCCCCTGCAACTTGATGCCATTACCATGACTCAAAGAATCCTCACCTTTGCCAGGATCAAAATCCTACTAGACCTCTCCAAACCTAAACCCTCCACCATCTTAGTAGACCTCCAGGGTGAGCAAACAATAGAACTCACAGTAGACTATGAATCAAACCCCTGCCCTCTCTGCCTCTCAGTCAGACACAATAACCTTCCCTACTCTTGTAATCCCAAACCAGATCAGTCTTCGACTCTTTCTCTTCATGAGACTCACCCCTCCTCTCCTGCCATACCTCCCGACCAACCAGACCACCTCTCCTCAGGCAACCCTCCCTTGCTTCCTCTTCCTGAACCTTCCCCAGTTTTCCCTCTTACCCAATCAAATCTTAACAATTCCGGTACCTTAGTAACCTCTTTCCTCCACCCAGTCTCCCCTACCAGCCAGCTCCAATCCACCTGTAAAAGTCTGCCAGCTACCTCTGAATCAAAAAACATCAAGGATAAAAATCCCTCCCTCAATGACCTCCCTTACGATGTAGCCTCTGAGATCCTTGGCAAACTTCCTGTCCCAGCAGTTGATACCTCCAATCCCTTCTCTATACTGGAAAACTACTCCTTCATAGACCCTGTCCTCAATCCCAGCCAGTATGGCAGGAATCTCCAAAAATTCTTAGGTGGCTCCTCCTCCTCTTCCAGCCAAGAAATCAACTCCCCAGACCATCCTCCAGGATTCCACCATCCGTCAGATACCCCCGAATCAAAGTCTCTTCACCCAGGTGACCTCATTCCAGACCAGCCAACTAATTCCACCGAGCCTACCTCCTTAAACCAGATTACCAACCTCAACCTCAATCCCTCTTACCTCTTCCAAGAGGCCCCTCATTCTCTGCCAGCAACCTCAGCCCAGTCAGCCCATCCCCCATCCACTACCTCTATCTCAGACCAGCCAACTCTTGCCACTAAACCCACATTCCACACCCAGCTAATCACCCCAAATCCACCTCCCTCTCAGCCAGATCCTCCTGCCATTCTCCCTCAAGCCTCAAATCCTCAAGCCACAGACAGGATGAAAGAAGTTACCACTCATTCCAGCAAAGGGAATAAGCTCCCTGAAGTAAGTTCCGGCCCCATTACTAGAAGGTCTAGAAGTAGGAAATCTAAACTCTCCCAATGATTAAAGTCCTTTCTTGGAATTGTAGGGGAATTGCCAACTCCCCCACCAAAAGAATGTTGGCAAACCTGATCCAAGCTCACTCTCCTGACATCATCTTTATCTCAGAACCCATGACTCCATTGTCCTCCTCTCTTTCCCTTCATTTCAGTCATCTTGGTTTCGATATATTTTTCTCCAATGTTCCTCAATCAGGCCATCCTAATCTCTGGTGTTTTTTCAAATCCTCTCACCATCTCTCAATCTCTCTCTCTGACTCCTCCCCCCAGCACCTCTCTTTGCTGCTAACCAACCCAATCACTGGCCCCTATTCCCTCATAACAAGGGTTTATGGCTCCACCAACCTTACCAAAAGGAGAGAATTATGGCAAGCCTTGATTAATTCCTCTTCTACCAACCTTCCCTGGTGTGTAATTGGTGACTTCAATGCTACCCTTTCCCATGATGAAAAACTCAGCATTCGCCAATCCAGCCCTTCATCCCTGATTGACTTCCAATCTGCTACTATGCAAGCTGGCCTGCAGGACATTAATTTCTCTGGGAATAAATATACCTGGTCCAACAATAGGAAGGGTCTCTCCTACGTTGCAGCTAGACTTGACAGGGCCTTAGTCAACCACCTCTGGTTGGCCACCTTCTCAGATCCCTTAGTCCACCACCTAGCCAGAGTTTCCTCAGATCATAGTCCAATCCTCCTGAGCCATATCAATCCCATCCCTACCCCTAATGCCCCTTTCAAGTTCGAAAATAAGTGGCTCCTCCATCCTTCCTTCCAAGAAGTGGTTAAAACCAGCTGGGAATCCTACCCCGAACCAACTGGAAATCCCCAATATATTTTAGCCCAAAAACTCAAATCCCTGAAGCAGTCCCTCAAGCTCTGGAGCAGATCCACTTTTGGCAGTATTCACCAGAACATCTCAAAAGCAGAGGCCCAGGTAAATCTTCTCCAAATCCTTCATGATTCTGGTCCTTCAGATGCTCTTAGAGAAGACCTCTCTAAGGCTAAGTTAGCTCTTCATGAAGCCCTCAAAGCCCAAGAAATTCATTGGAAGCAGCGATCCAGGATATCTTGGCTGAAAGAGGGAGACTCCAACACAAAATTCTTCCATCAAACTGCTAAGGCCAGAAGCTCCAACAACAAAATTAGTCAGATCTCTATTGCAGGTCACATCAGTAAAGACCCAACCTCCATTCAGGCAGCAACAATTGATTTTTTCTCCAACCTCTTTCAGTCTACCCAAGCCTCCCCTAGCCCTCAGCTCTTCCAGATAGACAGCTCAAAAGTATCAAATGCTGACAATTTATCCCTTTCCTATATGCCTTCGGATGTAGAGATCAAAGAAGCAGCCTTTTCCCTAAAACACAACAGTTCCCCAGGCCCAGATGGCTTTAATGGTACCTTTTATACTTCATCTTGGCAAATCATTGGTCACTCTGTCACCCAGGCAGTTCAAGATTTTTTCCGCTCAAACAAAATCCTCAAAGCTTCCAATGCATACTTCCTAGCCCTCATCCCCAAAACCAGTTCACCATCCACCTTTGCTGAATTCAGACCCATTAGCCTTCTCAACTTCTCCTACAAAATAATCTCCAAAATTCTAGCCACCAGACTTTCAAAAATTCTCCCAAACCTCATATCCCCTCACCAAATTGCTTTCATCAAAGGAAGAAACACCATCCTGCATACTGCCATGGCCCATGAGCTCTTCCAGAAGCTTAACTCCAAATTCAACAAAGGAGCTTTCTGCCTCAAGCTGGACATATCAAAAGCTTTTGATAAATTGGAATGGCCTTTTCTTTTTGCTGCTCTAAAATTTTTCAATTTCTCAGAGGATTGGATCACTATGATTCAAGAATGTGTCTGCACTCCTAAAGGCTCTGTCCTCATTAACCGTCTCCCCTATGGCTTTTTTGGCTCCTCCTGTGGCCTCAGACAAGGAGACCCCTGTCCCCTTACCTATTCATTATTGCTGAAGAGATCCTGAGTCTCCACCTCCTCAACCTTCAATCCAAAAAGATCATCCACCCCCTTTCCTCTATTCCAGCAACCCCTTGTCACCTTCTCTATGCTGATGATATCCTTATCCTCATGAAAGGAAACTCCTACAGTGTCAGAGCCTTACAGGACCTCCTCGAGCTCTACCAAGCCTCTTCAGGCCAGTTCTTCAACCTCCACAAAAGTCTTCTCAAATTTGGAAAAAGCAGTCGAAGAAGAAAACGCAAAATCTGCTCCACTATAGGCATTCAAGAGTCCTCGACGCAGCTAATCTACTTGGGCATCCCCATTGTGTTTGGCACCCCAAAAAAGATGCACTTTCTTCCCCTCCTAGACAGAGTCAATAAGCGTCTTCAGTCCTGGAAAGCAAAATTTCTCTCTTTTGCAGGTCGTCTAATTCTCATCAGACACGTGCTCTCCAGCATGGCCATTCACCTTGCAGCTACATTGCCTCTTCCTCTTTCTACTTGCAGCGCCCTCGAGAAAGCTATGAGACATTTCCTCTGGTCAGGGAGTACTAGTTCATTCAAATTCAACTATGTTAGTTGGGACACCATTTCTCTTCCCAAGAAGGAAGGTGGGCTGGGTATCAGAAGGATCTCAGAGATTAATGCTGCTTCTTTCATCAAGCTCGGCTGGCAGGCTTCCACTGGCAGCTCTCTATGGTCTTCTTGGTTTAAAACCAGATATTTCAAGCAGAATCCCATCTGGAGCTCAGACAACACCATTCATGGCTCCTGCATCTGGAAAAAAATCAGGAATCTGGCCACCCATATCCAGCAAGGCAGTTCTTGGATTTTTGGTAATGGCCAGGAAATAGATGTCTGGAACGATCAGTGGGCAGGGGCAGATCCCATTTCAACCAGATTCCCAGACTACCAATTCCCCCAGAACCAACGCCTTTCCTCTCTGATTCTAGCAGGCAGATGGTCCATTCCTCCAAATTTGCCTCCAGACATCCATAGTTGCCTTTCAGACTATATCAACTCCATCCCCCCAGTTCACCAACCCAAGGACTCTCTCAAATGGAAGGACTCCTCAGATGGACACCTCACTATGAAAGCAGCTTGGAACCTCATCCGTTCAAGAGCTCCCACTCTCGTCTGGCCCCCTTACATCTGGAATGCCATCTGCCTTCCCAAAGTCAGCTGCTTTGGATGGCGTCTCTTGCACAACAAGACTCCAACTGAATCTCGCCTGCAGAGATTGGGGTTTTCTTTAGCTTCCAGATGCAATATCTGCTGCAAAGATGAGGACTCCTCCAGCCACCTCTTCTTCTCCTGCGATCAAGCTAAAGCTCTCTGGTCCTGGCTCAGTCTCTCAGCCAACATAGCCACCCCAAATTCCTTCTCAGCCTCTTCTCTATGGGCAGCTCTCACTAGAGAAAACGACCAAGCAGGGAAAACTCACATGGCAACCATCATTCTAAACGTCATTTACTTACTATGGAAGGCTAGGAATTTAGCTACCTTTGAGGGCAAGAAGCTTCCTCTTTCTCTGATTCAGCAGCAGCTCCAGGATCTCCTTTCCTTCTCTTTGGGGAAAATCTCCAAGCCTTTCTGCAGTTCTCAGATCAGAGCTCTTCTCCTCTTCCTCAAGGTCTCTGCTGGATGACTCTCCCCCTCTGGCCTCTCCCCGATCCGCCCCTCTGCTAGCAGTCCATTCTTCAGGCCTTGCAGCGTCCCTCGCTTCCTCCGATCAGGGTCCCAAAGCAGGGCTTCGTCAGCTCCCCCTTCTGTTTCCTGGCAAGCCATCTGCTCTCCGGTTGAAAGCTCCTCCTCTTGGGGATCCTCTGGCTTAGCTCGTCAGCCTCGGCGCATCTCCTCCCGGCCGCCTGCTCTGGGGATTTTTTCCCCCTAATTTGGCAACTCTTCTCCCTTTGTAACGTTCGCCTCCCTGGGATTTTTCTTCTTGTGGTTTAGTTTTTCTTTTCACTTGCTTTGTGCTTCTTTTGGGGGTCTTTTGACCTATGTAAATCCTCTCTCCTTTTCTAATATACTTACCCATTTAGCAAAAAAAAAAAAAACTATAAGATTCTTTTTTTTTTTTATAACATGTTCAACCATAGAATTGAGGATGTGCTTTTAACATAACATTAAATAAGAAAGATAAAGGAAGTCAAGTTTCATTTTTAACAAGTGATTGCAATGTATGAAGAAAATTTGCATGATGTATGAACTGAAGCAACTCAACTGTGAATGTGGCATAAGTCGTTTTTTTTACTATGTATTTAGTAGATTTTGTTTGATGAACCCTAAAGGAAAAAAAAATCTAAGCGAATGGACAATAGCAAGCATCCAATCAAATATTTAAAAAGGGTCGGGGCGGATTTTAACACATTGATCAAAATAACTTTTCTCAATACACAGTCCAATGAGAGTATTCCCAAAAACAAATTGATCATGTTTCTTAGAACAAGATTAAAATGAAAAGAATAGAATAAAAATGTGCAACATATTTATATTAATCATTTACTTGCTTAATAATTCATTTAAAATGTGTAACATGTTGATTGTGTGGCCCAAGTTTAACATTTTTGTATATATATGGGCAAAATTAAACTTGGATTTGAAGACCATAAGCATTGAATCAAGAGTGCTAAATAAATGGCTAGCATACTTCTAGCCATTTATTTTGGGGCCAATAGCCTGATTACTATCATAAAATAAGAATATATTTAGTCATAAGAATCGTATAAAGACCTTCTCATCTAATCACCTATCATGTAATCTTGATTATGGGTAATTTTGATTATTTGATGTAGCATGTAAATTGTGCCTATTATATTTTAGCTTTGAATTCTAATTTTTTGGGTTTTGAAAGAACATGATTCTCCTATTCGATCGGATCCACTTAAGACCATTGTGTAGCCTAAATTTCAATTTAAATTAATGAACTTAGAGGATTAGGCATACTAAACATTCTAATAAGTGAATATAAATGCGATACTGTTAGTCTCAAATGAGCACTCAACATTTTTCTTTTCTTTTCTATTATTTTTATTAATTTTATTATAAGCTATATTTTACGCCTAATTATGGGCTTGCCTAATATTTATTTACCACTAATATGTCTTATATAATTGCTGTTATGTTTATTATAAGTAATTCACGAAAAAGTAGATACATAAATTTTTTGTATATAGAAAAATATATTGTAAAAAATTGGTTATGTGAAATCACTCTTCTCTCATTTCTATTAGCTTTTACAGTTAGGTACATTGTTAGATCAATGACATAAATACTTTAAAAATAAAAATATAATATGTCATTTGAAGGGGTTCAACAGGATTGAAATCTGATAAAAAGTAATTTTGAATGGTTTAGATCTCTTAGATGTGTGAAGATAAATTTGATAGGATTGGAGAACACATGAAGGTTATTTATGGAAAGTGTTTTGTTAAGAAATTATCATTTAGGAAAAATATTATGAAAGGTATTAAAAGAGATAAAGAAAGTTGTTACATATTCTACCTTAAAATGTGGGACTGAATGTTGTCCCTGAATTTCCACAAACAAACTATGCGTCCAATTCTTACTAGTTGGAGCAGGTAGTGCAGCGAGGCTGCACCCAAGTCCAGCCCATTTCAAATATTAGGTTAGGTAGGCCGGTATGATTCCATCATCATATAAGTGCGGGGCCCAACATTATTCTTTTCTTTGGACGGGTTGTTTCCCTTTATGATTGCGTTGCGTATTTATTGAGGTTAATCGCTTTTTCCTAATTTCAATAGGGCACATAATTGAGTCGGATCCTCTGAGGATTTCTCCCACGACGACAGTGAGTGGACCAATCAAGGTCTGCCACATCACCGTGGGCAGCCTACCATGCACGCGAGCAGCTTGGATTACATCCGGGCAGGGACTGCCCACGGTGACGTGGTAGACCATGATTCGTCCACTCACTGTCACCGTGGGGGAAATCCTTAGATGATCCCGATTCCACATAATTCCTCCATTTGAGGGATTGTTCCCCACCAAAATTAAGATAGCTGCTAAGTTCACATCCCAAACTTCTCTAAGCATATCCTTCTATTTTAAGACCAATATACTCTTATATGTGAAATTATCAAAATGGATTTCATACCTCACCCAATTTCTCTCTACACTCACCCACCCGACCCTCACACCAGCCACCACCGCCCCCTCTGGCGGTGGTGGGAGAAGGATATATAGGGAGAGGGAGAGAGAAAGGGGGAAAGGGAGGTGGCGGGTAGGGAGAGGGAGAGAGATAGGGAGAAGGCGGCGGGCGGAGGCAACAGGGATAGGGAGAGAGGGAGGGAGAAGGAGAGCGATAGAGAAAGAGGGAGAGGGAGAGCGGGCGGCAGGCGGGGAGAGGGAGAGCATGTGGCGAGAGGGGGAGAGGGACAAGGAGAATGAGAGTGAGGGAGAAGAAGGGGAGTGTAGAGAGAAGGTGATGGAGAGAGGATAGGGTAGTTTGGGAAAAAAGGGGTGTGTAGTGAAAAATTCTGGCAAACTTTGACTTATTTGAGATGTGTAAAGAGAAGGGATGTGCTCAGAGAAATTTGAGTTATGGCACTGCAGCTCTCAAAATTAAATCATTAGTGTGACCACATGTCTATATTATTAGGGCTTCCATGTCTTATGTGGTTAAAAGTGAATATCCAAGGTGAATTACAAACAAGACCATCAAATAACACCCCCTTCTAAGGAAAGTGAATCAAGGGAAGCTGAGAAATGAATTGTAAGACCCCGACCCGAGTGACCTCGATTAGCACTAATTAAGTCGTATTTTAGTTCTAAGTGAGATTAGTGGATTTTGGTTAAGTTGGGATTAAAATAGCTTTTATATAGTTTTGGGGAATTTTGAGTGCCTTCTTGATTTAGTGGGACCCTTTGGGGGGGTTCTTTTATTGACCTTGCGTGTACGTGGGGGATTATTCATGGTTCCAAAAAATTCATGTTTTAATCTCGTTTAACTTATTTCGCTAACCTCTACAACTTTCGTGGTGACTTCGTTCCCGTTCGAGACCCAAAAACCTGACTTTTACAACTTCGAGGGCAAAACAGTCTTTTTACACCAAATCTGGACACAAAATTCGATGTTCCCAAAACCCTCAAAATATATACTTTTTTGAAACTAGATTTCTTGACAATCATTTTTCCCTTCTTCATCGAACGCATCCGAGGTCCCGAAAAACATGTTTTTAGCCCGCCAAGATTTGATAGTGGTGGAGCCCACCCTCACTTGTTATAAAAGGAGAACCCTTTTTCCCTTTTTCCTCTTTCCAACTCAGAAGTTGCAGCCAAGCTAGGGTTTTCCCTTCTTCTCCTTCTTCTTCTTGCTCTTCCATCTCCAATCCATTACCAATTGAACAATGGAGGTCATATTCTTTTTCCTCACCATAAAAGCTCTCCATTGACACCATTTGTGAAGGAATCCAGCTCCATTGAGGTCTTCTTGGAGCTTATCTTGTCCATTTGAGGAACTCTCTTGTAAGCTACCTCTCCCATCTTCTAGCATTGTTTTCTTCTACCTTTAGGGAAGCTCCATCCTCATTATTGCAAGCCCTTTCTTTCTCATTTTTTGTTTTGACCATTTTGGGTTTGTGTTTGGGGGCTTTGGATGTGTTTTTAGGTTGGCCTTGAGAGAGTGTGATTAGGAGCTTTCCTAGCTTGTTTGAGACCCAAGGCAAGTGGATGAATAGATATCTTTAATACTAGAATATTTTTATGAGAAATGTGATTTCATTGCCCTGTTATTCATGCTTTTTCCTATGGTTTTATTGATTTCAAAATGTACATATTGATGTGTGTTCCTATCTTGTTAATCTCTTGGAGAATGTTGCACTTGGTTTATGTTGAAACTTGTTTATACCACATGTGGAGTTTCATGAATGATGGGTGTTCTTTCTTATGATTGGAATGTGGATGAAAAAGAAGGTGATTTGATTCAACGTGAGGAAAGATTGATGGTGATATATTTGTGGTTTAAAGAATGCTTTGAGCTCGTTATTTAGGTGTAAGAGTGGAGGCTCAAAGGAGTTTTGCAAGGGAAAAAAGGAAGGAGCTGGACTGCCCAGAACAACGTTCTGTGATAGTTCGCTCGAGCGAAGTTGACAGTTTGCTCGAGCGAACCCCATCCAGAGGACAGTTGGCTCAAGCCAACTTGACAGTTTGCTTGAGCCAACTTGACCTGGGAAGGTCCGCTTAAGCGAATCCCGCACAGAGAGCCGTTAGCTCGAGCGAACTTCGAGTTTGCTCGAGCCAACCGTGTAGTGGGCCTAGGTCAATGCAGGAAGTCTCGAAATGTTCTTCTAAGGCTTAGGGAGGTATTGTTTGGAGCCCCAACGCGATGATAAGACCGATAAAGCTAAGTGTGGAGCTTGATTGAGGAAGAAACCCCATCATGAAGATTCATAGAGGATTCTTAGACTTGTCAATTTGTATAGGGAGCTTGGAATGTCCTTAATTTCATCGAGTACCAAGCCAGTGGCAAAAACCAACATACGGGGACCCCTAGACATCTTCATTCAAATCTTAGATCCTCCTGATATGGTCCAATATTTTGTGGAGATCCTTTCGTATTTCTTTTTGCTTGGATTTCATATGAACTCCCCTGTTTTCATGTGATTTTACTAGCCATGCTTCAGAAATATTGAGTTATGCACTTTAAGTGCCATGCTAGCCCTGTTTATGTATGACCAGACATGAATGTGATTTATGTGCCTATGGGCACCTTGTCCCGCCTGCTTAGGTGTTACACACCTACTTGTATATATATATATATGTATATGTCTTGATTGCCTTCTCGCAACCTATAAGTCTGCATCGCTAAACTTGGACAACCTTGTCGGCCTGATCCACCGACTTGTCGTCCCCCTCTTGCTCCTGCCAGCTGCAGTCTGGATCTTGCCTGTCCCGTTACCTGGTTCCACGGCCATGGTCTTGTCTAGCTACATGTATATATATTTAGTTGGTTCTCGTCACCTCGAGTGTCTGAGACTAACGCCTCTAGCGTGCTCTCATCACATTAGTGGTGGAGGATTTAGCTCAATGTGGTTGACATCTTGCCAGTTTTCTGTTCCTTGGTACATTTTCATGTTTTATATTGCACATGTGTTTTCTAACTGATGATGCATTCTCTTTCATGGGAATTATTGTTTAAGCATGTTTTAATGTTTTCCAGGGTAAATTTAATTATTATTACGTTGTTATATCTTTTCACCCACCTGCCAGACCGTCATGTCTGACCCATTCTTTGGTACTTAGGTCCAGATGTTGGTTATCCCGAGGAGGCGGCTGGTGAGCTGCATATAGGAGAGTGGCATGCTGATGATGTCGTCTAGACATTCGGTCAAGCCTTGAGATACGAAACATTTTAAGGGATTGTGACTGACACATTCTTTTGGTTGTACTGGCCTTTGTTTGCCTTTATTTTTGGGGAGTGATTAATTAACTGATCTTTTGTATAAACATTTAACATTTACTTTTGGGGAAATGCTATAATGATCATTGCTCACTCTAACATCAAGTTGTATACACGTGCTATCAGTCTTGCGATTTCAAAATGAATTATGAATTGATTTACTACACGCTTCCACACTTGAATAAATATGTTATCTTGATGTGATATCCTCACCACGGACACCTGTGGGAAATCACGTACACGGGTGGTCTCATGTTCTTTGTTGACCCGTGTATGTATTAGCCAAATAAACATATGCACTAATGCGTTGTCATCTCATCATCAACTAACACTGATCCCGATCCCGGATTAGTTCGGTAACCTGGTCTGGGGTCGCGACAAACTGGTATCAGAGCGAGACATGTTTCAGGCAATTAAAAGAAACTAGAAATCCTAAGAACGTGGCGAGGATTCGTTAGACTTTTCGTTAGTTAGGATCGTGTAAGCAATGTGTGACCCTCTACTTGATTATTATGTGCTAACATCTTGTTTTACAGCGTTATGCCACCTCGTAAGAGACCAGTAAATGGCAATCTCACCGCAAGCAATAATGATCACACTAGGCTAGTTGAGGAAGATACTCCCAATAACACCATGCAAAATCAATTTCAGCAGGTGATGCAGGCAATGCTTGATCAGCAACGCCAGGCCAATGAGAATCAGGCTAGGTTATAGGAGCAAATGGCAAAGAGAAAGGAAGATCATGCTAGGGAAATGACACAGATGCAAAGGCAGTTGTTGGAAGTTTTATAGAGGATGCTTGAACCGGTTCTAGCCCAACCAGCAAGCCCACAGATTGTTATCAATCAAAGGGAGAATGACCCGAATGCCTTGTTTGAGCGGTTTAGGAAGAGAGGTCCGAAAGACTTCACTGGGACAGAGGACCCTTTAGCTGCAGATGATTGGCTAAAGCATACAGAAAATATTTTTGAAGTCTTCCGATGCACCGGAGGAGAACAAGTGAAACTCACAGCGTCCTTATTCACGGGTTTAGCTGACATATGGTGGAAAACAATTAGGGCAGAGTATAGAACCATGGCAGACGTAGGGGCTTGGGCTAATTTCAAGAGGCAGTTTGGTGACAAGTATATACCCACTCATGTCAAAAGGCAGAAGGCAATAGAATTCCAGCAGCTTGTCCAAGGCAATATGACGATTCTCGAAAACCTCACCAAGTTTGAAAGGTTATCCCAATACGCTTCAGAATTGGTAGACACCGTTGAGAAGAAGATAGCTAAGTTCCTTGAAGGACTTAATCCAATCATAGAGAGGGATGCTATGAGGGTTGTGCCACCTACAACATTTGAAGAAGCTGCAAAGAGGGCTTATAAGTTTGAGAACTTAAACAGCAAGATCCTCAGAGTTCAGGGAAAGAGTCCAGCTCACTAACAGAATCAACAACAGAGAAATCAGCAGAACAAGAGGTAGAGGCCCAAACAGAATGTTCAGAATCAAGTGGTTTGCATCCATTGTGGAAAGAATTATGTGAGTGTCGAATGTCGTACCATGACTGGGGCATGCTTCAGATGTGGTGCCATGAACCATCAACTCAAGGATTGCCCAAGGCTCAAGCAGAAACAACAACCATGGGGAGCACAACGTCTGGTACCGCCTCAGAATGCACCAGTTGTTCAGAATCAGGTAAGGCCATCACAGCAATGACGAGTTCACAAAAAAGACATTTTCATAGCATTATTTTATGAATTTTCAAAGATAAAAGAACTCAAAACATTATTTTTAGTAGAAAAATAATAAATTTCCTCCCCATCATGTTTTGCTCATATCTTTCTATTATAGATGGCCATTTGTATGCATTTATATGAGTTCCAATGGCCTCTATACAAAATACGTTAAAAAATACTCTCAATTATGTTAATTTCTCTTTGTAGGTGTTAATTGAAGATTAATTTGAAGATTAAAGTTGAGATTCAAGAGTTAAAGAGAGTAAGGATAAGTTTGAAAGACAATTGGATGGAGAAATGACAAAGATATACTAACAATAAGAAGAAAAATGAAAGACTTGAGTTGTTATTTTGACCATATCTTTTCACTAGGTTATCCAATTGTGGTGATCTCAAAAGCATTGGAAAGCTTGTTCTAAGATCTACAAATCATATTTCACTACATGTTTTCCAATTCGGACGTTTCAGGGGTCAAGATCGCACATCAATCTAGGGACTATTTTCTAACATGAGAATCACATCCATATGTTCATATTTCCATTCTTGTGAAATCCCACATTGGAAAGAAACAAAAAAAAAAAAGAAGCAAGGCAAATGTTTCTATATAAGTAAGGGAGCTCTAGGCATTAGAAACACAAGCAAGGAGAGCCTCCTCCTCTTTACTTAAGCTATTCATGTAATTGAGAGCAATTGTAGAGAGAAAGTGAGGAAAGCTTTGTCTTCTCCAATGGGTGGCTAATCACTTTGATTGGATCTTCTAGATGAAGCTAAGTTAATACTATTCATTTTGCTTATGCTCTTAATTCCCTTTGTTTATGTGCTTAACATGCTATAATAGATTTTTCTTCATTGCAATGTGCTATCTTCCATGCTTATTTTATTTCTTAGCATTATTTTTACCATCTATGCTTAGGTTTGATAAATCATGCTTAGGAGTTAATATCTTTTGATAATTTATGCTTACTTTTGATAGATAGTCATTAGGAATCTTTTCTTTTATTAAGGGAAGAAAATCTTAACTATTAGAATGTTAATTTCTATCTTAGAGCTTTAAAGTTATATTTTCCAAATCTAAGCATTGATTTGTTATTAGATTTGAGTATTTATTTGGGAAAATAAAAGAGCATTAGCATTGGATTAGTGTCACTTAATGGATTCTAGATGATTCAATCTATCCATTAGTATTGCTTGTTGCTTATTTTAATTACTTTAGCTTGATTGTATTCACATTCCCATACACTTATTCTCTTGTTTTAATTCTCACACTCCAATTCTCTATCCACACCATCATATCCATTAGCCTATTTGTTCATACCTTCTATGTGTTTGTTTTTATTCCCGCTTTGATTTTACACTTTTAGCACGTTTCTTTTTATCTCCATCCACTCATTTTCTATCTTGTTCTCCTTATTAGTTAATTTCCATGGATGCTTTTAGTTTATTTCTATCTTGATCTTTCACTTATTTTCACACACTTACTCATTTGATTTATTTAACATTGTTCATTTGTTCTTGTTATTAACCTTGTTATTTTTCTTTTGTCATTAACTTTGTCACTAACCTTGTTCTCACTTGAGTTCTTTTATTTCTACTAACATCTCTTTGTTATCTAGTTTCTTATTTTCTTTTAGTTTGCATTTTTATTTATTTTCCTTGTTATTATCTTGTTTCTTGTTTCTTGTTTTTGTTATCTCCATTTGCATTTGTTAGCTATATTTGAGTTGATACTCTTTTTCATTGATCATTGTTATTTCTCTTGTAATGATCCTCGTGGGAACGATATTCGGACTTTCATAGTCTATATTACTTGAGACAACCGTATACTTGTGGAAAATCGCAAACAAGCAACAAGCACCACAACAGCATTATAGACCCTAGCAGTAGCAACAGGCCCGTCAGCAGGGACATAATCAAAATCACCGTCCCCAGCAACAGAATAGGAATGCCCCATAGGGTAGGCAACAGTAAGCTCAAAACAGGCCACAGTAGTGAGGGCAAGTCCATGCAGTCAATAGGGCTGATGTAGAGGCGGCAGGCAACGTAGTTGAAGGTACACTCATTGTCTATGAAATTGAAGCTAGAATTTTATTTGACCCTGGCCCTACACACTCATTTTTATCCCCTGAGTTTTCTAAATTGATTGGTGTGCATGCTAGAGAACTTGAGTTTATTTTGATTGTGGCTACTCCAGTAGGCAAACAAGTCGTGTGTAAGACTTTTTACCCTAGTTGCTCAATAAAACTAGGATAAGTGGTGTTACCGGCGAATCTCATTTTATTGGAGATGCATGACTTCGATATCATCGTAGGGATGGATTGGTTGGCAGGCTACCTGCCACGATGGATTGTTTCCATAAGACCCTCACCTTCAAATTAGATGAGACACCGACAGGAGTATTGTTTCAGGGAGAGATGATGAGTCCTCGTGCAGTGTTTATCTCAGCATTGAAGACTGATAGACTTTTGAAAAGTGGATGTGAAGCTCATTTAGCGTTTATCACGGAGGAGTATTGTTTCAGGGAGAGAGGTGGAATTCTCGTGCAAGGTTTATCTCAACATTGAAGGCTGGTAGACTTTTGAAAACTGGATGTGAAGCTCATTTAGCGTTTATTACGGAGGATAAACGGTCCCAAGGGGTGGATGAGATCCCTATTGTTTGGGAATTTTCAGATCTTTTCCAGAAGAGATTCTAGGATTGCCACCCATCAGAGAAATCGACTTCACCATTGAGTTATTACCAAGGACCGCTCCGATATCTATTGCACCATATTGGATGGCTATGGCAGAATTGGGAGAATTGAAGATATAATTGCAATAATTGTTGGACAAAGGTTTTGTTAGACCTAGCATTTCACCGTGGGGAGCTCCAGTTTTGTTTGTCAAAAAGAAAGATGGTTCAATGAGAATGTGCATTGACTACCGAAGATTGAACCAAGTGACTATCAAGAACAACTACCCATTGCTAAGGATAGATGAACTGTTCGATCAGTTACAAGGTGCTGCATATTTTTCAAAGATTGACTTGAGATCCGGTTACCATCAACTGAGAGTTAGAGAGTCAGACGTACCGAAGACAACTTTCCGGACAAGATATGGGAACTATGAGTTCCTAGTGATGTCATTTGGGTTGACTAATGCACCGGCAGTATTCATGGCATTGATGAACAAAATATTTGCACTCATTTATACATTTTAAATATAAACATGTATACCATTTACATATTAACTTGTTTTTTTGCACTCATTTAGGCACTCGTATGATTTATGCACCCCATGTGTAAATAGTGTAATGTTACATATCCCAAGACCCACAAAGAGCTCATGGTTCAAACACATCGTTGCCTCCTATTTTCTCCTATGAGTCCCAGGTTTTTAATTCTAACTTTTCAAATATTTCTTATTAAAGCGAAGTTTTTAGCTTCCTTTCTTAAATCCTCCTTTGAAACATCTAAAATTTTACATATATAATTTGAACTATTCAATGTTTGCTCAAGCGAAAATGGTGGTTCTAAACAAACACAGTAACATGTTTCACATGTGCACATTTTACATAAATAAATGGCATTTTCATACCACATGGGCGAAAGACAAACAACCCTTGTCTTACCATCATCCATCATTTAGCTATCAAGAACACACTTTCATCCATAAACAAAATAGTAAAAAAATGCTCCTTTTCAAAAAGTTTACATATGTTTCAAAGTTCTCTTTTACAGTGCAGGGGTAAAAGAAACTTTATTGCATGACTAATAAGCAATTTTAGCTAGGTCGGTCGTGGGGGTTTTTAGATATTATTTTGCTTGTAAACGGGGGTTTCTAGAATTGTTACAACTTCAGGTGTATTTCAAAA
Organism: Cinnamomum chago; assembly: GCA_038049695.1. Lineage (NCBI taxonomy): Eukaryota > Viridiplantae > Streptophyta > Magnoliopsida > Laurales > Lauraceae > Cinnamomum > Cinnamomum chago. The sequence goes on along the minus strand of CP142453.1, from coordinate 38,281,405 downwards.
GATCAGAACCACTGCTTTTGGGAGCTGCTATATGTACATCCCTCTTTGCTCCTTTCACAATCGACCATGGGACCCCAATGGTACATTCCCAAAATGCCCATTTTCGCTCCTTCTCCTTCTCTGAGCATGGCTCCCCTGCTCCCACCTCTGCCCGCCCTCTCCCTCCCTGCCCAAGGCTGAACAATATACTCATTTGCTCAGCCCTGCATGGCCGAATGGGAGGAGAGGGAGAGAGATGGGGAAAAGGAGAGGGAGATGGCAAGGACACTAGTGGGCGTCGGGCGGCAAGAGAGGGAGAGAGACAAGAAGAGGGAGGGAGAAGGAGAAGGAGGGAGAGGGAGAGAGAAGGAGAGGAGAGGGCGGGTGGAGGTGGGAGCGGGGAACTTTGACTTCCCTCTTTGACCAATTAGCCTTCCTTAGCTCATTCCCATTTGTTTGGTCTCAAAACACCTCAAGGAGGGCCTCTTAGTTCCACTCTTTTGGCCTTGGAATGAGCTTCTTTTTACACCAAAAAAATGACCAACGGCTAGTCCCCGGTCGACCTAGTACCTTGCTTGATCGACCGGGTTCAAATGGTCAAAATAGCCGTTTGAGGCCCAACAGTCATTTTCCTGTGTGTCCGGTTGACCGGGGTACTGTAGTAAAATAACTGTAGCATAAAAAACGTTTTTCATTTTAAAAAAGATTAGGCAAAAAGCTACTCCAAGGAATTTTGCTAGTGGGAGTTATGGGCCATAGAATCATGCTAAATTCATGTTTAAAACAATCTGAAGGAGTTTTCAAAACATGAACCTAAAATGAATAAGATGATTTGAAAGTTTAAAACCATTGCTTGCATGATTTGAAAATCTTCTTTTCAAAAATTAAAGCATCCAAGTTTAAAAACAAAACATGCATGAAACATAAGTTTTGAAAGTTTTAAAACAATGCATGTGAAAGTACAAGATTTCAACTTTGTGTGAAAATTCGAATGATGATAAATGATAATGCATCCGTCAAATTTCAATACACAAAATCCCTAACATTCTCTCCCCGATGAAATATTCTCAACTCTTCATAAAAGTGTAAAAAACCAAAAATAAATTCTCCCAATCAAACATGCCCCTACCATTTATTTTGCATAGGAATTCCAGAAGCAATCTCATGTTTGGTTATGAGTATTTTAGACAAGAATTCTCTTTAGTATTTATTTATTTCTTTATGTATTGTTTGGTAATTCAAATGTATAAATGATTTACATAAGAAATATTTTCATATGCAAATGAGTCACATGTGAAACATATCCATTGTTTGTCATTTCCACACCTCTTCACATGTGAATCCGAGTGCATCCAACAGTTCACCATTTTTCACAATATATTTCTTAGCATATATGATGAATAAAGACACGACATTTGGCCCTCTAGTCCTTTTTGGCATTCTAAAGAGAATAAACGGCTCATATCATTAAAATGGGGCCATAGAAATCGAAAATACAAATTTTAGGAACTGGACCTTAACACAAATATCTAAAAATCCGTGATGGATTTAGACTTGGAATTTGGCTCCATTGCCTTTTGGGACATTTTAAAGGGAATCAATAGTTCAAACCATGACTTTGAGGTCCACATAAATGGAAAATTGAAAGAAAAAAAGAAAGAAAAAAGATTGGGTTCAAGGGTCGTGAAAACCATGTATAAAATCAATAGATACATCCAATGATCTACGGTTTTTCACAAACTTCTTTAGATCCATGAAGAGTGAAGGCAGTAAATTTGGTTTCATAGCCATTTTTGACCTTCCGAAAAGATTGAAGATAGATGGCCAAAATGGTACATCCAACAGTTTGGACTTTTTTGCAAATATCTCGGAACCGGGAATAAATAAACAATTGAGATTTGGTCTCAAAACTTTGTTTGGCCTTTTAAAGACATCCAATAGTTTGGATCTTGATTTAAGTGCCTGCGAAATTGAAAAAGCTGGAAAGGAAAATTAACTGCCTAAAATCTCTGCCCAAGTTGCTGTAATACCGCCCTTGAATAGTAACCTATGTAATGCTTTACCATTTCTTCACATGTGTAAATAAACTTCTTTTCCCAGAACCACCTAAATTTTATACCATTTCCACACTTTTATAACTTATCTCCTAATCTACGTGGATGGCATAATATTAACGGGCAACAATCTAACTTTTTTGAGCCAACTAGTCCATCAACTGGGCCGACATTTCTCCATGAAGGACCTTAGACCCATCAATTATTTATTGGGTTTTTTCTTTCTCAAGTAAAATATACAATGGACCTGTTGGCTCGAGCAGAAATGACTGGAGCCAAGCCAGTTTCTTCACCAGCTGCATCCAATGCCAAATTAAGCCTCACCTCAGGAGAGATACTGGCGGACCCCATAGCTTATTGCAGCATTGTTGGTGGCCTACAGTACTTGACACTCACACACCCTGATATTACATTTGCTATCAATCAAGTATGCCAATACATGCATGCCCCAACTACATCTCATCTAATTGCGGTCAAACGCATCTTGCGATTTCTAAAAGGAACAATCACATTTGGCTTTCATTTTCCGCCAGGACCACTTCGTGTGCTATTGCGATGTTGATTGAGCGGAACAACCAAATGATCGAAGATCTACAATTGGATATTGTGTTTGTTTTGGCCCAAATCCAATTTCATGGTGTGCCAAGAAACAACCCACTTTGGCCCTCTCTTCAACTGAAGCTGAATACCGTTGTCTAGCACATACTGCAGCTGAGATCTCATGGATTCGTATGCTACTCCGCGATCCCCGTATATTCCCGCGCCACATTCCGCTCATTAGGTGCGATAATATCAGTGCAATATCACTCACCTCAAATCCCATCTTTCATGCTCGCACCAAGCACATTGACATTGATTATTACTACATCCGTGAAAAGGTTGTGTCGAGGAAAGATCTAGATGTTCGAGTTGTGCATTCTAAAGATCAAATTGCCGATGTCTTCACTAAAGGGCTTTCCTCTCATTGATTTAAGCTTCTTCAAGACAAGTCATCTATCCACCTGCGGCCCATCAGCTTGAGGGAGTGTAATAGCTAAGGCCACCAGATGATAACTGGTAAAGGAATACCGTGTGGAAATATCCTGTTAGGACATTCTCCTACAGTCTCTCTTCACATGTGTTCATTGCATATCCTGGAGATTTGTGCCAACTCAAAACCATGGGAATAGTTCCCCATCTTAGAAAATCTTGACAACCCCCCCCCACCCCCCCCCCCCCCCCCCACACCCCACACCCCACACACACACACAACTAAAAAGTTGAATTGTAGCGGGAGTCACAATTCCCTCGATACATTCTGGATCATCATAACCTTGGACTCTACAAATATCTACGTGGAAGAGCTTTCCGTTCATATTTTTTGGGCAAAAATCTAACTGACAGATCAAAAGCTACAACTTATCAAAGATTTTGAATAAATATGAAAAGAAGGAAAAAAAAAAAAATGAGGCCTCGCCAAGGGTGGTACCCTCCCTCACCCAAATCACCCACTTATGCAAAGGAAACACACCTCCACGCCCAAGATTGACCAGAAATTGGGCATGGAGACAACCTTTCTCACCTAAAAAAATATAAAATAGTAACCTACAAGGCCAACTCCTTCAATACAGATTCAATCGGGACAGCCTAAGGTTCAACATATACTTGAAAATCCAACGTCAAATAAAAAGTTATAGGCATTTGAAGATTCAAATGTCAGAAAAAGGCAGAAAAGAGGCAAAAAATACAATAAAAATGAGAAGCTGGGCGAGATTGTGCATTCCCTTAACCAACAATGGCGAGGAGTGTCCAGCCCTCCACCCCTCGCCCAAATTCACTAAAAGTTACTTTGTGTGTGAGGAATGGTCTTCGCTCGCCCAGAAATAGGATAGTCAACTTCGATATGTCATATATGCCTTGATATAGCCCACTTGAAATGATATTGAAGTTCCAACACCATCTAGAACTTGAAGACCCAACGGTCAAATCAAAGGTTACAATCATTTGAAGTTCAGATGTCCAAAAGAAATAGGAAAATGCAACAGTCATTTCTAGGGGCGGGCCGTATGTCCCTTTATACAGCTTTGATTATATCAATCTTAAGTTCTTCATATATCTACTTGAAAAGAGATTTCCATCAATAAATAGAACATCAAAATCCAATTGACGAATCAAAAGTTATAACCATTTAAGTTATCAATTGTGTGCATTCCCTCGCCCAGACCTGTTAGGGTTTTCATTAGTTTGCAATTTGATTGGATGCATTCATTTTTATTAACTTGAACTCTCATGCACTCATACTTCTTAAAATATTGGAATCTTCATGCATTATTAATTTTTAATCTTAGCATCAAAAGATTTTGTGAAGGCACGCACAAACCTGTTTTGAATTACATCTTAAAAACTCATTTTTTCAAACATGTTAGCCTTTAGTCAAGCCTAGTTCTCTAAGACCAAGTTTCCCTTTAAAATCATTTTTATGAATCTTTTAAAATCAGGAAAAGTTCGGTCAGCTGTCGGTCAACCGACCTTCAGTTCGGTTAACCGACAAGAGAAGTTCGGTCCGCAAATCTCAAATTTTATGACCGTTGGGACTTAACCGTTGAGTTCGATTAACCGAACCCTCAATGTTAGTTAACCGACAATAGAGCTCGTTGGAGAATTTTTTTTTCCTATAAAAACGAACCTTTCCTTGGGTTTTGTGCCTTACTTTTGAGACATTTGAGGGTCAAGGAAGGTGGGACATTCATGTTAGACTAGAGGGAAGTTACGAGGACAAATCAATCATTTCAAACATTTGATTCTTCAATGAGTTTGCTCCACTTAACTTATTTTATTTATGTTTGTCTTTAAATCTTTGATTTCTTTAAATGGCATGATGTAAGTGTTCAACGTGTTCAAATGTTGATTGTTTAAACATGCATTATTTTTAAACATGATTATCATTTTAATTTCATCATTTGAATAGTATTTCACATTTTTGTCATTTAATGTTTTAAACAAACTTGCTTGCTTTAAGTTACTCTTTCCGAAAACCAGTTTTGTAATCATTTCAAAAACATCTGTGAATCTTTTAGTTACTTTATCTCTCATTTGCATCATTTATGAGCATTGAATTTCAAAAGAGATGGAAGTATTTTTAAGGAATATTTATCTTTTATAGATATTTGCGTTCTTCATGCATGTCTTAGATAAGATTTAAACCTTCATATTAGCCTATCTTAAAGAGGTATCACTATGTATTCACTTGCATCTCATATTATGCCAACTTAGGCATAGTTTATTGAGATAAAAATATGTTGATGTAAAAGTTAATGCTTAGCCTATTGTAAAAGCATATGTGATTGTAAAGGTTAATGCTTAGCCTCGTGTAAAAGCATTTGTGGTTGTAAAGGTTAATGTTTAGCTTTGTGTAAAAGCATATGTGGTTGTAAGGTGGGAGGTTAGCATAAACCTTAAGTTGATAGTGGAAATACCGGTAGGAAAATCGGGAGTGGATGTAGGCACATTTGGCCGAACCACTATAAATTTGCTTGTTATGGTGATTATTATTTAGGTGTGTGGTTAATGCTTATATGATCAATGCTTCTTGTTTGAATGTCAATATTGAATGATTTCATAAGTTTCTTTACTTGTTATTAGAAACTTCACTTTAGACAAGATAATGAATCTACAAAGCATAATTGACATTGGATTAAAAAGAAATATTGGTCTAGAAACCACACTTGGGTGTGCGACTTCTCCTATGTGGTCTTCTCTCTGGTCTTTGAACTACTTTTAGACAGTTTTTTTCGATGCTTGAACTCCCAAAGTGTCCAAAACATCCAAAAGTTAGTGGTTTCTTCGAGGGCATTTGTATTGAGGACTTGAGATCCATTTTAGATCTGTTAGCCTAGAAACTACGGTATCTTTGTTGATCTCTTAGGTTCATTAGAGGGGTATTGTCAATTATCAGACTGACAAGAGCTTAGTATTGACCAAAAATCAATGGTATCCCCAAATTGCGTAGCTTATCTAAAAATCAATAAAAAGAAATCCGACTTTGTCGATTTTCTATGTTTATGCTTTCTTTGCATTTTCTTTCAATTTGAGTACCTTGTACTATGGCTGCTCTACAAAATCCAAAATCCAAAATCAACATATTTCCTTTTGTGCAACTTTTTCAATATATAGTTATGTTTTCCCCATTAGAGGTACAATCATTTCTTAGTCAAGTAGGAAACAAAATTGTGCATCCCGCTGTACTCAAGAAGCAGAGTGTGTAACATGTAGCATTGCAACAATCTTTGTTAATAAAAGATATAAAGCTTGATATGTAGACAAATTGAGAAGTCCTAAATCTCAGGGGTTACATTCAATATATATATATATATATATATATATATATATATATATTGAAACTCCCCTTCGGGGGGTGTGGGTCCCCGGGTAAGCCCTAAGCTTGAGCTTAGGGGAGCCTTGCCCTATATATATATATATATAACTCTTTTTAAGAACGTACATGATAAATTGGACATCTCAAAACAATATAAAAATTCCCCATGATTTTTTAAATAAAGTCCTTTCCGGTGGTTTCTCTCTGTCACCCCAGGCTTTTCTTTTAAAATGACCGAAATACCAAGGAAAGTGAAGTGGGTTTTTTTTTTCTCTTGAAAAGATTTTGGAAATGTAAAAAACTCTTGGCTCATTTTCAAAAAAAACCTATAACTAAAATTGAAAAATTTTAAATAGTATAAACATTTTTCATAATTTTTTCAATCAAGTCCTCTCCAGTTGTTTGGCTTCATAATAATAATTACAGAAAAAAAAAAACCCCCTTCACCATCAGTTTTAATGTCATGGTTGGAAAACTCTCTAAGTTGATAATAGACCAAGTCATCTTATTTTAATAAGTTGTTTGCATTTCGAATACCATTTTATAGGCAACTCTAGTTTTAAACAATTAAAATTTATTTATAATAAGTAACTATGCATGAGGTTTGAAGTCAGTAATTTAAAAATGAGGATTGGAATATAATTTGAAACTTATATTTTGATCTTTTACATTTGATATTTGGACCCTGGTTCAAAATATCAGCCGATACCAGTACGTATCGGCTGATACAATATATCTTACTAAGATATCGATCTAAGTATCATATATGTCATTATCGCCAAAATATCTGCATTTTTTGGCCGATACGTTGATAATATCGGTCCAACTGATATATCGGCCGATATTGTTAAAATATTAGCCGGTGAACAATGCTTGTTCCTTATTCAGTTCTTCCCCGATTTTCTACTGCACACATTAGAGGGCTGAAAAGATGAATAAAAAAATAAGAGGAGGAAGGGAACAGGGCCGGCTTGAGACAATTCGAGGCCTAAAGCAACAATCCTAAATGAGGCATTTTCTATGTTTTAATATTATTATAAATATTTTATTTAAAACATATTTTTCTTACTTTTTTTGTGATGCAAAATTACTAATTAAGTATTTATATTCAAGTTTTGCTAACCTATCTTAAGTCCACTTCCAAAACCCACATGAGAATTTTGGGCAAATGTGCACGGGATGCGCAAATGCACCATGAGTTAGGACCATCCAAGATGGACTTCGGAGGTGTGCCCCACGTATTGGATGTTCCAGATGCACGGTGCTCATATGCACTATGGGCAAGTAATAAATTATGGCAGGAGCCCATTGTTTATCTTAAATTTTAAAATCTATTATGAGAGTTGAAATCCCAAGCTATGGATCTGTTACAAGCACATCATGACTAAATGTATAGTTGAGATTTGATACACATAGATTGCTAGAAATATAATGGTGTGCTAAAATCAATTGGACTCCTAGCAATAGAAATATATATAAGGGGCATATTTGAAAATATAATAGGCCATAAATGACACTTTAAGGCCCCATGAAAAATCGGTCGTATCTTCTCAAGAGAGAATTATTATGGGCCTTATATTTTGAGGAGAATATTTTTGGGTGAAAAAAAAGGGATGACACTTGATAAGTTTGTATTTTTGGAATTTCAAAAATGTCAATCTACTATTTTGGGGCCTTATTTTTTAGGGCCTAAAGCAAAGGTTTTGTTGGCCTTATGGTACAGCCGGCCCTAAAGAAAGAGATGGAGAGGGAGGAAGAAGAAGAGAAGGGAGTGTACCTGGGTTCCGGAGGTCCCCGGTTTGACGGGCTAAAACCGGAGTTGCAATTCACCTGGCTGAAACCGGAGTTGCAGCACGCTGGAATCACAGGTGGGCGACCTCTTTCCTTCTCTCCCTTCCACTTCCCTTTCTTTCGTTTTGTTGTCTTTTTTTTTTTTAACCTCATTCTCGATTTCAGCCGCCCCATGCGTTGCCCATGCCCTCTTTCCTTTCTATATCGGTGAAAAGGAGTTAATGTATTAGGGCAAATCCCCCTTTAATTCCATTCCTTTTATTTTGTTTTTGTAAGTTAAAAGTTACAACATTAATGTAACTTAAAGTTTTTGCCAACCCATGGGCTCCATAGTGAGGCCCACTTATAGAAAATCAAAGGCGCTCAAAATAGTTATCCCTCTTTTATATGGGTCTTGACCAAATTTCACCCTAATAAGAGATTATTAGCCCACCGTATTGAAAAGTTGATCAATTTAAAAAAAAAATCAATCAATCAATCAATAGTACCACATCTCCAATTAAAATGGAATTTGGACCAAACCCATATAAGAAGAGGGCAAGTATTTTTGAGTAGTTTAATTTAAATTTTATGTAAGTGTGGACCACTATGAACTATGAAGCCTACAGAAATTTTAAGCCATCCATATGTTTTTTTAATTGTACCTTATTAATAAATGCCGTAAACTACTCTAAAACAAATGCCCCATTCGAAATCTTTTTTTTTTTTTTTTTTGTGACTTTTGTAGATGAATCCATCATGAAGTTGTATATATGAATAGGCTAGTGGAAAAATGATTGTAATAATGTGACTTAACCAATTCAATTATGAGTCTGACTTCAATTGGAGTGGGATTTTTAGAAAGCTAATAAAAGAGTTGATAGCTCTTTTAAATGATTTGGATTTCAAATATAGGCTACATTAATAGATTTATGAAGTATAAGGATAAACACAAATATTAAACTTGACATTTAATAATCACATATTAAACAACTTACAGGTTGCTATGAATTTAGGGGACCGATATTTTGATTTATAATGTATACTAATGGGAAAAAAATATAGCTTTCCAATATTTTCAATATTTTAGGTTTTTTTGGATATTTTTTCAAAAAAATTTGGGACAAAAAGAAAATTCACCCTGCAATGACCACGAATTGATACTGATATCGTATCGGTTTTGGGGGTCGCCCATACCACAATTTTAAATCATGATTTAGACTAACAAATTATGTAATATATAATATTTTTTCTCTTATTTTCTTTATTGTTTTATTTTTCTTCACATAAATTTATTAATTTGAATTTATTATCCTGAACGTAAAATGCATGTTAATGAATATATTTTTATATATTGTAAGCAATGGATTCATTTTTAAATATCTTTAAAATTATTTTTAAAACAACATAACTCTCCCGACTCTCTTTGTTGACTCCAAATTAATTTTTTTTTACATTGAACGAATCAAATCTGAGTCACGAGTTTTCCAACCTTATTTAATATTTGTAACGAGGGTCCACGTATTAGAAGTTCCTTGAGTGGTAAAAACGACGATACGGATGTGCTTGACACTGGTCCTCCTCCAACCAATTACTACTACATTTCATGACCTACTAATTGATCAAACAGATGGCATCTGATTGTCAGCCATCCACAGAAAGGACCACTAAGTAGGCAGTCCAGGTGCCATGTGAGCTTACATGTTGGGATAGTTTTTCTTCATTTTTTTTTTCAAAAAAGAACTGAAATTGTCTGATTCCCAAGAAGAAGAAAAAATGTTTTGTTCGCCTATGTTGATGATTTCATGTGGTGAAAAATTAAAAATTAAAAAAAAAAAAAGAACAGGAAAAATATTACAATCACTTCATATGCACCGAGGTTGATGGTAATAATTTGAGAGGGATTCTCACAAGTGGACGTCCACAAGGGACACCTGCTTGAAAATCACCCTCTGCTCTGCATTAAAGGCAGGGATTGATTTTCCCACAGCCTTTACCTCCTGCAGAGGTCTGCGGGAGAAAAATTGGCACATTCTTTTATGCTGTTTTGTTCCTCATGAAAGGGCACGGGCACAATAAGCATAAATGAATTGCAAAAGTACAAAGCCAGTGATGATGATCCTCATCTTCGACGCCACCAATCTGAGACTTTCAGCCTCCGTTCCCTATGCATAGCAAGCCTGATAGCGGGAAGCTTATTCCTCACCTGCCTCCACAACATGTTTACCGCGTCATCTTTCTTCGGTGGGTAATGAAACTCAAAGTGGTGCGCAACATTCTTGAGTGCCTTCCACATCTCCAGCCATCTCTCCTTTTTTATCTGCCTGAGCTGCCCTAGTAAGTAGTCAGGTCTAAGTGCTTCTTCCACAGAGAAGAAAAGTGAGAAGCTCCTGTAGTCAATCTCGTCCTCAAAAGGGAGCTCAATATAGTCACTCACAATCACAGGCACGCAGTGACTGGCAATGGCATCAAAGAGCCGACAAGAAGAAGGCGTATCTCCTGCAGGATGTAGGCAGAACTTCGACAAACGCATCCCTTCTGTAGACTGGTTACCAGAACAAAAGAGAGATGAGGAAGTGTTTTTAAGCAAATAAGAACTGAAATGCATGAAGATGATGGAACAAATAAGAGGGATGCACTGATCCACCAGGAGAACCATCTCCAACATCCATTATTAAACTGCGAAAGTAACTGTTACAAGCGATAAAGTCCACAATAATATGTTCTTCATAAGATCTAAAATCTGTAGTACTCCAGGGAATGTGGTACTACTGATGATAAGTGTGCACATTATTCATTTTGAAAGTGAGGAAATCATGCTTCCCCTGCCCATTGGCAGGATTAGTTTCCCAAGAAAATATAGATAACTTCACTAAGTGGCCACTACTTTTCCCGAGCAAAGAAATACAACCAACCAGAGGCTAAGGCAAATGATTTCCCTCTCCCCATTTTCAACACATTCAAACAGCCAATTACACCTATGAGATGGATTCTTTAGTTGTTTCTCCATTTGCAGGGCATCAATCAATCAGCCGCTTAAAAGAGACCACCGCCCAGTGTTTGATACATCAGTATCATAAAAATGAAACAAAATAAAAACAAAATCAGTCTGCTTCAGTTCAGTATCACTTGGTGTAACATGAGAAAGAAGATTGTCCAACTGAAACATTTTCCACTTCATATTCTCAGATGAACATAGCAACAGCACCATAGTCATCCAAACAATCATGTTGAAACGAAACAAACTAAGAGCAAGAGTATCATCATAACTTACAGCTCTTATGCCCTCTCCTGATGCAGTGCTGTGCTCAAAGTGAACTCCTTCTTTGCCTGTTAAAATCTTGGCAAGTTGCAAACGGACAACTCCTCCCTGCATATTTCATGTCAACCACCACCTTTTGCTCTGAAAAAGAATCAGTTCAGATGAAAAGCACTACTTTAACAGAACAAACATACCGCTTTCCTGATTGTTCCTCCCCGAAAGAAGAGGAGTGTTGTGCGAGATTCAAACGGGTCAGCAGGATCATCATCCAAAAATGAATCCACCACATGTACATAAGGTGTTACCACATCTTTGCTCAGGGATGACAAATTTCTTGGGTAGCGTCCAAAATCTACAACAATAAGAATAGATGCATTCACCTGATCTCTATAAAATCTGAAAGCATTCGGGTGATGCATTGGAATTACATGGTCATGACCTCCAGACCGTTGATAATACTTGGAATTCCTCAGAAACTCCAATATGTCAAACTGGAATACAGTAATATATAACCCATTAAGGATATGCATATAAATTCATCATCTTCAAAACTTGCTAAGAAATGAGCATGGTAAATAATAAAAAACTGACAAATAAATGATCAATGTCTGGTCATTATAAAGGCTGATTGTGGAAATTAATTCTGCTAATGCAATCTTTTGGATGACCTCTGCGGATGGTGACCACAGGAGTTTTACTTCGATTTCAATGGAATCAAATTTCTATTATCATCTACTCAGGTGGAGTTCTGCATGTCAGGAAATCAGCCAATGGCATGGCAGATGTATTGGCTAAGGGATGCAAAGAGATGTTACTTTTTTCCCCATATTATGTAATTTCTTTTTGTGTTAACAATGGCATAATGCTAGTATACCTTCACCTCTTTCATTTTTGGCTCTTGGTGTATTATGTTTGTACTACTTCACTTAATATAATTTACTTGTTACCGATTCAATATATATAGTGAAGCATTGGATCAGAATGTATCAAAACCTTGTTGATGTAGAGTCAAGAAATTTAAGCTTTGAACATCTGTATAGTCATTGTCATGAAATGTTCAGCTCACAAGTCACAAGTATGATTCAAATTAACTTATGTTTGAGCCCTTTTTCCAGGATGCAGGTATTTCTGTGAGACTCATGATTAAGACTTGTATCTTATGGTGCTCACGTCACGTAATAATTATTGAAAAGGCAAATGTCATTATTTGTTCAACACTGTAAAACATAGACTTGACCACTTTGTCCGTTCCTTCTTTTTTCCCTGTCCATCCATGAAATAGATTAATTTGCTTAGTTTTAGATGTACATCAACAGTTCACAGGGAGAAATTCGTAGTTAGAGCCAACAAAAAGTGATTTATCAAGGTGGGGCAATAAAAGGAAGGATATTCGATCATTTTATTTTTGCAGATGCTTTATATAGTCTTAATTTTTATAGGAGAGAATTGATATGTACACTATTTATTCTTGGTGGAAACACAGATCTTCAACTTTCTGGTATTTGAAACTTTTGTTGTACAAAATTCAAAACCAAAATGCTGGACACTACGCCCAAATAGGAACCCTTAACAAATTTCTTTTTCAACTTGCAAGTGGGGTGTTTAGATCCCACATCATCCTAGCATTTTACAACAAAAACACAGTAAAGAAACAAAAAAAAAAAAAAAAAGGATACATAGAGAAGTCCGGGGCAAAGATTCCATATCGATAAGCTTCGGTCCAGTCTGACTCTGATAATAATCTTCAACACCAATCGGTTAAGTGATGAGGAACATCATATTGGAAAATGAAATTGATCTGGGTAATGTGCTTCATGTTTCTACTGATATACAGTTGCTGATCAAGAAAATGCTGATCTTTGAGAATTGAGAAAGATGCCCATATAAAAATGCCAAGTATCATAAATAATCCTTTTCAGAGATGAAACAATTTGACAACAAATAGTACTTCAAAGTGCATCAGAATTTTCCTTATAATTCCCCTAACCCTTAATCTAAACTCCACTAAAGGGGGAACTTAAGCACAACACTTCTGTATGTCCAAAGAGACATGCAAACATTAGTGTCCAAAGAGAAATTACAAGGGATTTCCCATAAAATCCTGCTTTCCAAGGTGGATAAAGACAGAAATGAACTTCTCTAGAGAAAGGAACATATCAAGGTTTAAAAAACCGGACTCGGGACCTGACTCATTCATGGCCGAGTCCGAGTCGACTTGCCGAGTCACAACTTCAGTTGGATGGGACTCGGTTGAGTCGCATTAGGACTCGGCCGAGTCCCTTGCGACTCAGCCGAGTCACATGATTCAAGTCCGAGTCCCATGCGACCTGACTCAGTATGTGCCGAGTCCGAGTCGACTCGGACTCAGCTGATTTTTTAAACCATGGAACATATAGAATACTGCTGATTGGAGATGGTTTAGGGGGGGCGGGGGGGCCACCAACCATCACTTCAAGAAAGACTAACGAAGTGAAAATAAAAAGGGTAGGATCACGGTAACAGGTGAGGAGTAGCTGGTTGGGAGTCTGATGTAGAACGGATGCTCAAACTCTTGTTGATCACTTGAAGTTGAAGGTTTATAAGCACAATTGTCCCGACTTTGTCAAAAGGCTAATGACATGTGATGAAGTGCAAGTGCGACATACATGCCAAGTTACTTTTTCCATTGGTGAAGATTATAAAGATACAATAGGATGCGACGTACTACCTGTGGATAGTGGAGATATACTATTGGGTCGACCGTGGATGTACGACGAGAATGGAACCAATGGCATGTGCAACAATAAATATACATTTGCTCATTGTGGAAAGCAAGTCACGCTCCATCCAAAGAAACTAGAATCCCCAAAGAAAAGAACAAAACAAAATATCACAAAGGAAGTGGTTCACATACACCATGTCTATAGAGGCAACACGAAGACCCGATTTCGAGGTCGAACTCTTCTTTCAACCTAGGGGGAATGATGCAAAACGGATACTCATCCCATGTGAGACCACCCAGATTTTATTGTTAATCTTTTTTTTTTTGCTTAAGAATGTAATTAGGATGAGTTTCTAAAATTATTAGTTCCTAGATTAGTTAGTTTCTTAGAACTTGCTTTTCCTATTTATATTACATTGTAGAGATGAAAATCTCAGACTTTGGTTATTGGAATAATATCATTGTGGGTTTCTTCCCTCGGAGAGGTGCATTCTTGTGTTGAAGTCTCTATGGAGACGTGCCGAAGTGTCTTTGGACGCGTGCTTCAGCACTCCACACAAGCCCTAACCCTAGGGCCTGCATCAGTCTACATATGGTTGTTACATGGATGAACAGGGTTAAAATGGCTAGGAACCTATTCACACATTTAATCATGGTAGTTCCACAGATTGCAGGTGAAATAGCAGCCGGAGTAGAGCTGATTGTTTGTGGATGAAACTTAGCATAGAAAGCATGCTGAATTGCTGATGGGACAATATCAACCATCCCAATTTTCCCATTGAAACCACTATATTTAGAGTGTTGTGTATTTTACTATTTCTTCTGTTAATTCATTAGATAGCCACAATATAAAATTCTATAATTGTTTACTGCACTTGGCATTCCTTTCGAGTTAAGCTTCATCAACATAGGAGCCCATGATCCTAATAGTTTTTATTGATGTGCACAGACAGAAATACCTGCAGTCTCAGACACAATGTATGACAATACAGTACATCAGGGCATATTGCAGCATAACAGCAGTTGATAAAGAGACTGTGAACATTTGAGCATTTGAATAAAATTTCATGGCTAATTTAATATAGAGAGAAGCGTAAGAGAAGTGTAGTTAGAATGAATTTATGAGAATAATATGTAATGGACAAATCTCCTTCTTTATGATAAACAATAAGCTAATGGAGTTGGGTTCGGAAAATTGTTCTTTATTGTAGTAAGTTTGGAATCAATAACCTAAACTAACTTCCCATTTGTCTGTACCATAAGCCATTGCTGGTTGCCATATGGCTTCTCAACCCAATCATGCGTTTTGGGTTGCTTCCAGGCAGTTCTTTTATATTTCCCTGCCTCTGCCTCCTATATATATATTTTACAAATTTGGGCCATGGAAGATAATCTTCCCATCCAGACTAGACAAGGTAATTTACAATCCTGAATTCTTGAGTTAATTCAATATTTTAGAATCTTCATATTTTGGAGGTTGAGTTGAGTAGATGAGGAACACTCCTTTGACATATGGATAACTGGAGAAGCTCCACAGCTTAATGCAACATAAATTTCATACCATAAGTGGTTAAGAATGAATATTGAGGGTGAGGTTGAGTAGATGAGAAAGACTCCTTAGACGCATGCATAACTAGAGCAGCTTCACAACTTAATGCAACACAAATTTTGTTAGGGATTTCGAGTATTGCAATTTGATGGATGCATTATCATTTTAGCATCATTCGAATTTTCACACATGCATTGATTTTGAAAAACTTGAAATCTTGATTTTCACCTGCATTGTTTTTACGACTTTTAAAAATCATGTTGCATGCATGTTTTGGATTTTAAACTTGGATGCATTAAGTTTGAAAAGAATATTTTTGAATCATGCAAGCCAATGGTTTTAAAAGTTTCAAATCATCTCAGGCATTTTAGGTTCATATTTTTAAAACTCCTTTATATTGATTTAAAACATGAATTCGGGCATGATTCCATGGCCCAAAGTCCCCACAAGAAAAATACTTTGAAAAACAAATTTTTGAAAAAAAAAAAAAAAAGACTTTTACTGGCGGCCAATATATCACTTTTACCGGAGGTCCACGGCCGTCGCTAAAAGCAATTTTTTAAAAAATATGACCATTGAACTAGCCGTTAGAGCCTTCTTTTTCTATAAAATGAGCTCTTCCTTGGGCTATTGAAGTAACTTTTTAGGCACTGTTTGAGGGGATTAAGTCCAAGCAAAAGGAAATGAGTTAAGGGAGGCGAAAGGGTCTTTTGGAGAGCTAAAGCTTGGATTCATTGAATTAAATCTCTAAGTAAGCTTTGCTTTTCTACATCATATGTTACATGCTTTGTTTAAATGATTGGTAAATTAATTTTAGCATGTTAACTATGATTTGTTGAATCCATTACACATATTTCACTTTGAATTGATTTGTAGTTTTGGATTCTTCATTTAGATTCAATCCAAGTTTGTTTTAACCTTCATATCTTAATGGTTTCATGCCTTGTTAAAACTTTGATTTATATCATAGCATGAATCTCATACTTGGTTGAATCTCTAGCTAGTTGTTTTCATTTCATGAACACATAGGCAAACTAATTTGTCTTTGAAAATAACTATGCTCATATATCACATGTTTTAAAAGTTTCATACAACTTGTGAGCCATTGATTGTCATATCATCAACAAGTTATTTTTATACATGTGATTAGCATTTCACTTCAATCAAAACATTTGTGTTTTAAACTTTCAAAGACTTTTAGCTTACATTCATTGAGCTATGATTTTCAAACTTGATTGAAGTTTTCATACAAACACTTTGAGCATTCTATCTTTGCATTACATAGAGTGTTGTGTGAGTTAAATTTACACTTTCATATCCGCCTAATTAAGAGGCATTGTAATTAAAGCTTAAGTTGTATATCTTTCAGTGTTTCCTGGACACAATTGAGAGAGAAAAACTTTAGACTTTTACATGTTATTGCTTAACCTAGAAAAGCATATTGTAAAGCTATTGCTTAGCCTAGAAAAGTATATTGTAAGGTTATTGCTTAGCCTTAGAAAAGCATATTGTACAGGTTATTACTTAGCCTATTCAAAAGCATAGATAGTGGAAATCCGGTGGAATGTAAGATCACAAGCCAGTAGTAGATGTAGGCATTGAGGCCAAACCACTATAAATCATTGTGTGTTATGGTGCATGCTTTATGGTGATTGTTTTTGTAAGCTTCCGCACTTAGTTTCTTAATCACCACTTATGACTATTTAATTTAAAGAAGTTAAAATTTATTATAATTGGTCAACAATTTCAAGCTCACCCTATTCACCCCCCCTCTAGGGTTCAGATCCCAGACTTTCAAATTTCACACCATAAGTGGTTAAAAATGAATACTTTGAGCCTCCTTGTTTGCATTAAAATCCATAGGATCTAATAGCAAAAGTAGTTAAAAATAAATATCATAGGTCAATTTCCAAAAATAAGCTTTCCTTTTATGGAAATAGAAAATGAATAACCGTCTATCTGTCACCCCTAGTAATTCATTTCCCATCTTTTTTCATTCCATTTCTATAAAAGAAAAGGTTATTTGGCTTATTTTTAAAAGACTTGCCTTTTGTCCTCATTTTTAACCACTTAGAGCAAAATAACTCGCCTCTTGTCTTCATTTTTAACCACTTATAGCAAAAATCCCATGTAATAAAAAAACAGGCCCTAAAGGTGAATTTCAAAAGAAAGAGCATCAAATGACCCTCCCTTCAATGGAAACTAAATCAAAGGAAGATAGTAAATGAATACCCAACCATCAATCACCCTACTAATTCAATGCTTAAAGGAAAGCTCTTTAATTGAACAAGAATTCCCACGTATTCAATTGCTATGTTTCTTATTGCAAACAAAGAAAGAGGCCCTAATTGTTTCTACATTCATCTTTTAATCATCATTACTTCCCTCTTTTCCCCAAAATCAGATCTACCATTCATTCTCCCCAATAAATCAATCAGACAAACCCCAAATCAATCAATCAAACAGAAGAAGAAAGAAAGAAAGAAACGAGTTCATAAACCAAACCTGCAATTTCCGGTCCTCCTCAGTGGCTGGATCTGTCATGTTACGGCCGTGTATGTTGACGCTCAACGACGAGAAGAAGGGCACGAAGAACACCTCCGCCTCCTCCGGGCCAGAAACCCTAACCGCCTCCATCCCCTCCGCTCCTCCTCCGTACATGAGCGACGCCATCATCCAGTACTCCACGCTGTGCTGCCGCTTGATGCCGGATCTCTCCGGCAACGGCGGGACCTCCGACGGGGGCCCACCGCCGCTGATGCTTGAATTCATCATGCCGAAGTTGAAGCGACTGTCGAGATCGTACATGTAGACGCGGAGAGGGGGTGGGCGGGCGCAGGCGGAGAGGGAAGGGTAGTTTGGGAAGGTGAGGGTCGAGAGATGGGATTTGAGATCGAGGGTCTCGAAGAAGAGATAGAGCAATATCACCACTGACAAAGTGATGATTGTGATTTGGGATTTGCACAACATTTTCGGGAATTCCATTTTCCTTCCCACACTAACAAACAAACTGGATCTCTTTCCCTCCCTCCCTCACTTTTGACATCTTCTCTTTCCCATTCTTTCTACATTGTGTGTTCGTGACTTTGCGTAATGTGTTGTCTTTTGGGGAAAATGAATCATGAGCTGAGGTGGTGGTATTTCCTAGTGTTTGGGTTCAGATTTCAGAGGGAGCAAGGGTTGGATTTGATTTACTAGACAACCAACGTGATATTTATATGTCACGACCCCACGACCCTCCACCCAGCCGATATTGTCCTTTTGGTTCGGACGCTGTGAACTCTAACCAAATCTTCTCTCCAGGTTTTATTCTGGGTCTAAAGGGACCCACAACGCATCTTACTGGGCTAACAGGCGTAAATATATATTAACACAGACTCTCTCTTCACGATGTGGGAAGTTACGTTTCAAGTAAGGTTTAGGGTATAGTAAAAAAAAAAAACTGCATAGTTTAGACCACTTGACAAATTTTAGTCCATTTTAGTTAGTTCATCTAGCATTAAAAATGAGGATATTGATGATGCCAAAAAGTGTTTTTCGGACACCACCGGTCAAGTGATGAATAATTAATGTGGAAATTAATGGAGAGAGAGAGTTTATAGTGGTTCGGTCAATGTGACCTACGTCCACTCCAGAGCCAATGATTTTACTTCTCAATGTGTAGAGATTATAGGTTTGAATAATACAGGAAAGTGTAAAGATGATAAAATGTTACTTGCCCCCCAGTGCCGGTAGGGCTCTTTGATTTATAGTCTTTCCCTAACAGATGGGAACGACTCTTCAGCAACGGACGCTTCATTCTGGCGGAGTCTTCGAACCGCCCTCAACAGACGAGGCAGGTAGGATCTCCTCCGCAGGACTTGGTAAAAGTGAGTTAAGGGAACGACGCGTTGACTTCGTCACTTCGTGGATTTGGACCCGACTTTCAACGAATGGATTTGGACCTGGGCTTATCACGGACTCGGGTCACTTAGGCCTGACCCACCATCGTGGACTAAGTCACTTGGGCCTGACCCATCATTTGCCCCTCAATGCCTCGCGCCAAAGGAAACTTTGAAAGTGAGGCATTTTGAATATCAGGCTTTCTTCACTCCGAGCACTCCTAGCCTTCCCAGACACTGCCCGTCGCTTTTTACTCAAGAAGACGATGGAGTCTCTGGATCGACGAGATGTAGAAGAAGCTGTCGACGGCCACCACGGCGAACAACGGGCGGGGCGCCCCTGCGATGGGCTCCCCTACTGCTGCAGGTGTTGGACGGGGCGGGCGCCCTTGCGGCTGCTGTGGGCGGCGGCCTGGGCAGGGGCGCCAGTCAAGGCGCCCCTGCTGCTGGTACGGCTGTCGCCGAGGGGACCACTGCGGTGCACGACGGGCAGGGCACCGCCCAGGGCGCCCCAGGCTCTGTTGGGCGTGCTGCGCACGATGGAGGGTGGCGCCCCTAGCGCAAGCGTGGCTGCGGCGGGTGATGGAGGCGCGGGCGCCACCCGGGGCGTTGCTGCAGGCGCTGGAGGCGCGGGCACCGCCCGGGGTGCTTCTGCGCGCGGCAGGCAGCCTGCTGCGGTGGGCTGTGCTGCTGGCGCGGCGAACGGGGGACGGGGCGCCCTTGCCCACGAGGAGTTGGGGCCGCCCTAGGCGCTCTGTTTCCAGCTGGTTAGGGCGAGCAGATTTGTTTCTAAAAATGACATATGACCGCATACAGCAGGTGCATGATCCAAACCATTCAGAAAAGGTACCATCAATGAGATAACTCAGCACAAAAGCAAGCTGACACATGCATGCGAAGCCACTTGCCAAACAGGATACCTTATTTTTTCAGCTAACAAGTATAAATGGTGTCACTCATGAGCACATCAACCATGCACATGTAAGCATTGTGTGGCACCAGTTAGAGAAAGCTTGGCAACATGCATTCCTCAATAACGAAAGGGGTCAGAGTTTTTGCACATTGTTTGATACCATATTGACATGTTTTATTTCCTTAATCATCCAACCTAAGCACCATGCACATACAAAGATGTGATCCTCCCTTTTTATTTGGGAGAAAGTCAAGACCACACTTGAGTTCACAATTATTTGGGCGGCCAGACAGTTGGGTACGCTAATTTAATATAGTCCCTCGGGTTACAGATGACCTGAGTTTCAAGATCCTGCCTTTTTGAGACCGTGCTTTTGGCGCCCCATGAGAGAGCCGCTAAGCTGGAGATAGGCTGCCTGTTTGAGAATAGTGCAGAGGTAGGCCAAGCTTTTTTGGCGACCCGCGAGAGAGCCGCTAAGCTGGAGATAGGCTGCCTGTTTGAGAACAGTGCAGAGGTAGGCCAAGCTTTTTTGGTGACCCGCGAGAGAGTCGCTAAGCTGGAGATAGACTGCCTGTTTAAGAACAGTGCAGAGGCAGGTCAAGCTTTTGGCGATCCACGAGATGATTCACCTCGCCTGGACCTGTTGATTTCCTCAGCATTCATATATTTTTGAGCTTTTACCAACAGTTCTGGCATGCTCTTTGGTGGTCGCTTCATTACTGAAAAGAGGAAACTGGATGAACAGAGGCCTCCCAGAAAGGCGGTCATGGTGACTTTGTCATTGGGCTCCTCGACTTGGAGGACCTCTTCGTTAAAACGAGTGAGGTAACTCCTCAGACTCTCATCTCGGTCTTGTTTTATGCTGAGCAGGTGTGTGGCAGACTTCTGGTGGCGATGCCCACCGATAAAGTGTGAGACAAAAGATTTGCTTAACTCTCCAAAGGTGGCTATGGATGCTTGGGGGAGATTGGCAAACCACTGCTGAGCGGAACCCTTCAATGTAGTTGGGAACACCCTGCACATTATCTCGTCAGGGATATTATGCAGCTGCATTTTGGTTTTGTACGTCTCTAGATGGTCCAGTGGATCCTTCGTTCCATCAAAGGTCTCCACGAATGGCATCTTGAACTTCCGAGGGAGTCGGTAGTTCACCACGTCAGGCTTGAACGGTGTATCCGTTCGCCCGACCAGATAATCTACCGTCTCCGGTGCCTGCGCCCTTATGGCGTTGAAGACATCGCTCAGTTGATTCTGCATTTCTTTGATCTTTTCCTCCCAGCAATTGCTAGGTTCCCTGGACGGACCAAGGAAATAACTTCCATCTTCCATGCTGTGATTTTCACTCCCCCCCTCCTAGAAATGAGGATCCTCCTCATTAGAAGTAGGGGGAGGAGGTGGAAGTCCACCGCGATTTGCCCCTCTTGGAGGTCCTCCGAATTGGGCTCCACCCGGGGGTGGAGGCACCTCGTGATGGGCGCGGCCTCGAGGGTCTACCAGGAGTATTCCACGTGGGGCGACATGGGGAACTCCAGCAGAGGCGCCCTGGGCACCATGGGGATGGGCGCCCAGGTGTACTCCTCGGCCCTGGGCACCATGGGGATGGGCGTCCAGGTGAGGATGAGGACGGGTGGCTCCTCGGCCCCGGGCACCATGGGGATGGGCGCCCAGGTGAGGTGCTCCTCTGCGTGGAGTAGTCGGATGCTCCGGGCACGGTACTTCCTGCGGTGGTACTGTACCAAATTGTGCTCCTCCTTGCCCTGCGAGCATGAGTTGCAGTATCTGCTTGTTTTGGGTTACCAGCTGCTGCATGTTTTCCAGCATTTGTTGAGGAGAGGGAGTATGGGTATTCGGTGCAGGATTAGTTGGTATAGGATTACCCTCGCCCTCCCACGAGGGATTACCTTCTTGTCGTCTCGTTGATCTTGTGGTGATCACCATAATTTCGAAACAGGAAATTTTCTTCGATTCCCACAGACGGCGCCAAACTGATGATGCCAAAAAGTATTTTTCGGACACCACCGGTCAAGTGATAAATAATTAATGTGAAAATTAATGGAGAGAGAGAGAGAGAGAGAGTTTATAGTGGTTCGGTCAATGTGACCTACGTCCACTCCAGAGCCGATGATTTTACTTCTCAATGTGTAAAGATTACAGGTTTGAATAACACAGGAAAGTGTAAAGATGACAAAATGTTACTTGCCCTCTAGTGCCGATGGGGCTCTTTGATTTATAGTCTTCCCCTAACAGATGAGGACGACTCTTCAGCAACGGGTGCTTCATTCTGGCGGAGTCTTCGAACCGCCCTCAACAGACGAGGCAGGTAGGATCTCCTCTGCAGAACTTGGTAAAAGCGGGTTAAGGGAACGACGCGTTAACTTCGTCACTTCGTGGATCTGGACCCGACTTTCAACCAATGGATTTGGACCTGGGCTTATCACGGACTCGGGTCACTTAGGCCTGACCCACCATCGTGGACTGAGTCACTTGGGCCTGACCCATCATATATGATTGATGGTGTAGGAGAGAAAAATAAGGCTTTTTTTATATTGTATTCATGTGTTATATATATATATTTATATATAAAAGCTTTATTTTGTTGTTGGACTAACTCTTTACTGGATTAAAACTTTGCAATAAAAGTGGATAGCATGAATTCTAAACGGTTTTGGTTTTTTAATGCAAAAAGGTATCACTTATCTCACGAGTGAGGCACTTTGTTAGAAGAACCGGAGTAATTAGCTAAAACCTGCTTTATTCTATCCCTTCTTTATTTGGCCAAATTTTAGAAAGGGGATGGTAGCGTTTGGATAGAAAGAGAGTTATGAAATGTGGTACTTTAAAAAGTAGGCAATGGTGTTTTTTATAAAGAGATAAAGTAGGTAGTTTGCATTTGATTAGTGTAGACAAAACTGAAAACATTTTAAGAAAAGAAGAGGATTTTATGGAAAAAAATCCTGGATTAAGAATTAAGAAGTTGTCGTTTAGAAGTACAATAGTCAGTTATTATTCCGGTAGCCTAATACCCTAATCTACAATGCCACAAATACCAACGTCTATGCTGTAAACTCAAGTCAGAGGTACAACAAAGGTAACTACAGGATGACTTGGCAGTCGAGTTGACCAACGAATGAAAGATTAACAGGCACATGGGGGAACACAGTAGGTGTTAGAAAAATGCAAAGGGCTGGTTAATGGGATCTCTGATCTGATTTGCTTGTTGCTTCAGAGAGGGAGACCAAGGAAGTAGTTGCTTCAGAGAGTATATTTGCTGTAGCAAACGAATCTCCTACGATTTTAGAGTATATATGCTGTAGATTTACATTGAGAAGGTGTGTTTGCTTAGTAACTTTCATATCCGGATGTAACATATGTGAAACACATCACCGTGCTTGTGAAAATCACCATGTTCACAAGAAATGAGTGCATCGAACGATTCTAAATATGCAAGTGTTTTTCCCATGTCTCTCAAAATCAATGAAGATTTATAATTAAGAAAATCTCAACATCTTGATGCTTAACATTAATATGAGAATATTAAACGGTTCTATTCATAGATTACGGGCTTTCTAAAGTGCAAAAAATCCAAATCTATATATTGGGATTTTCTAGACGTTTTTTTTTATAATAAATTTCCCAAAATCTATGAAAATTTAAGATATGAAATAAAACATCATAGGGCTTATTAGATCTATAAAGAAGACGAACAAGCTAGATTACAAATTTGGAGCCTACAAAAGTTATAAAAAAGAAAAAACGTAGTTTTAGGGATTTGATCCGACAACCTAAACAGGTGAAAGCTTTTATTGGAACCTGGACTAGCGCCTTACATATGTTACCATTAACCACCTCCTCCGGAAGGTAAATAAGAACCTAAAAAGGCCTCATTTACACATCATTTGTGCAGCATAAATGAGTGCAGAAACAGGTAATCTGTAAATGTTGTGCTTGTGCATCATATAGTTGGGAAAGAAAGTATTAATGTGCAGGCATTTAGAGGAAGAAACCTATCCAATTTCGATTGAGATAAGTCATAGAAGATGTCAAAAAATTTTGAGTGATTTTTCACAGAAGATGCTCAAATGCATGCCCCTCTTATGTCTCTAATTTATTCATTCGTTGCCAATAAAATGGCCCAGCTTTTTATGCATGCACTAGGGGTGGAGGTGTTAGTGTTATTGTTTTTGAATAAATTTATTTGATAGATATTGACCCACATTGTGATACATGTGCCTAATAAGTAGCACTTAAGTTATGGCTTTTACATAGGGACCACCCAACAAACTCAATTTTATTAGCAGTGAAGCATAACACACTCGATACAGGTAGCATTCACAGGTTGGTTTTTATATTGGTCCTCTTGTTTCTTTTAATTTTTATGTTAGACATATAAAAATGAGGATTTAATCGGAAAAAAACACTTAATCCAGACATGTTACGCAATCAAATACTTTAGCAAGTGGGGCACAAATTAGAGCAATTGGGCCCGATTTTCAATTTTTTTTACCATTTTGTCACATGGTCGGCGCTGACCTTATTTACATTGAATAAGGTCGGCGATAACCCTATCCGCTAACTTCTATATAATCCGATTTCGAGCTTCATTCGTCCAACTTCACCAAAAACGCAGAAGCTGCCTTCCTTCAGTATTGTATAGGTGTGAAACATGATGACTACTATATTTTTCCACCGTTGAAGTCACCATTAATTCTCAATCTATCTCCTCTTGCTATTGATAGGGTCTACACAAAGGAGGTAATGAAAACTTGTCTCTTCACATGATGGATACCTAGAAATCAATCCCCTCTTTCTATTGACAACATATTATACATATACTATCATTCAATGCATGGATACACGTTCCCTTTCATCGTATGGTGTTTATTGTCTGTTTCATTGAATATGGTATACATTTCACAGAAGCCCTATTTACTGTTTTGCACTGTTCAAAGCACTTTATACATAATTAGTTTCTAATAAGGAGGAAAATGTTCACAAATTTAATCTACACCCCATGCATTATTGCGTGAGAAGGATTGTCCAAGTAATTTATGTTTTTATGATGTTCTAATAGCATGGCAGACGTTGAGCACCTCGTAATCTTTCACTATGACGGTGAGTTTGAATATGAGCTCAATCGTCCTCATTACAAGGGTGGAAGGCAGAAGATGAGATATCTGTCAAGCAATGTTACGTTTAAGGAGCTGTCCAAAATTGCTTTAGAAGCATCGAGTTGGTCAACAACTTCCGATGAGTTAACTCTGAAGTATCTTCTACACAATGACAAATTTTTTTCGTTGATAGATATCGACGATGACAATGATATCAATGGTTTGTTAAAATCGTCAAGAAGCGAAGCAAAGGGGATATTAATATCCGTTTCAAGAAGGCTATGCGATGGAGACAGTTTCTAACACACCTGTGGCAATATGTATGTTCTGAAGTTAAAACTATATTTCAACATTTTCAGCCTGGATCGAAAGTAATTTTTTATTTTCCTAACTCTATATTACAGGTCTTTACAGGATGAAAGAAACGAAATCATTCGAGACCCTCCTAGCATTGAAAAGCCTGATAATAAATTAAAGGGCAAGCTATCACCGTCACCTCCACCTTTGAAAGAATTTCCCACGATCGATATATAGGGGGTTGACAATATAAAATTCCCAACAACATGGTCTTACTTTGCAGATGATGATGAGTCCATGTTCGAAGAAATCAATGTAGAAATGCTTCATGTGCATGGAAGCGAAAGTGTGCACAGCTTCATAGGTGCTCCTGCAACAATGTGGTTGGGAATGGAAGTTCAGCAGCCGCCGAGCTAATTAAATTAGGTGTCGAAAGAGATACTAGAAGCAGAAATGAAGAAGACAGCATTTCAAAAGCTCCCCTGTGGACTCGATGGTCCCTGATAATGTCGTACCCGAAGAAGAGACCAGTTCAGGTAAGGAGATGTAGCTAGGGATGGAGTTTTCTGATCGTGAAGCTTTTAGAAGAGCTATAGCAAAGTATGCAATATACAACAACTTCACCTTGAAACACGAGAGGACTAACATGAAGATTGTGACAGTGAGTTGTAAAGGAGTAGATTGTCCCTGGCGTATACGTGCCTCCATGGTAGATTCTGGTCCACACTTTAGAGTTCAAAAGTATAATTCCAAACATTGTTGCTCTAAACCGCTCATGCGAACTGCACATCGGCAAGCAACCGCGAAGTTAGTAGCAGAGTTCATTGAAGAGAAGGTGCGATGCAATAACGATCTTAGGCCAAAGGAGATCATCAATGAATTTCAGATTGAGTTTGAGACCTGCATTACATACAGGAGTTTGCACTGTGCAAAGTGGGTGGATCGTACGAGGAGTCTTTTATGATATTACCGCTCTATTGCAACGAGTTTCATAGAACCAACCCCAGTTCGTACACTGCATTGGACATCAGGGAGGATGAGCGATTCAGACGCTTCTTTTGGTCCTTCGGTCCATGCTTAAGGTTATTCCAAACCTCTCTAAGGCCATTGATAGCGGTGAATGGATCACACCTTCGTGACAAATATCCTGGAGTGCTAATGGTGGCTGTAACACATGATGCAAATCATCAATTGTTCCCCATTGCATTTGCCTTTGCTGAAGTGGAGCGACATGATAGTTGGGAGTGGTTTCTTGCACACTTATCCTTGTCGTTGGGTGAGCCAAAAAATTTGACAATCGTATCCGATCGTCAGAAAGGTCTAATTCCTGCAGTACAAGCCATAATGTCAAGCGCAAAACATTGTTTTTGTTGCCATCATATAGCCGAAAATATAAAGGCGGCTTTCAACGACCATGACATTATAAGAAAATTTTGGAGCGCGACGAGGTCATACCGACCTTGTGAGTACGATGCTTGCATGGACCACATAAAAAGTGTAGATGAGCGTGCATATAATTACATACATGCGACCGGCTGCCAGTTTTGGTCAATGGCATTTGCTCATGAACGCAGGTATAACATGCTTACTAGCAATGCTGCTGAGTGCACAAATAGTCTACTAAAAGACACCCGTGTGCTCCCGATTACAAAACAGGTGGAAGAGATACGTGCAAAACTCATGGAATTCTTTCAGAGATGGTCGACTAAAGTACAAAGCATCACTTCAATATTAACACCATACGTAGAGAAGTACCTAGGTACAGAGATGGAAGAATCGCGAAGGCTTATGGTAAGGATAGCGACATTGAATGAATATCAAGTGCAATCTTTAGAGTATGTTGATGTAGTTAATCTAGATCGCAGGACATGCTCGTGCCGCAAATGGGACGTGATTGGGATCCCATGTTGCCTCCATGAAAGCGTGGAATATGAATCCATATGAGTATTGCGAGCACTAGTACCTCACAAGCACGTACCAGAGAACATACAGTGATGTAATTCATGCCACTCGTGATAGAAAGCAATGAGAACAACATTTAACCACCGGGAGAGTCCTCCCACCATTGGCTACCAAGCAACAGGGTCGACCAAAGAAGAACAAGATCCGAGTTGAAGATCGACATCGCAAGCGAAGAGTCGTAACTTGTTCGTCTTGTAAAGAGAGGGGTCACAACCGTGGCAGATGTAAAAATCCGCCAATTCAACAATGACGTTTATGTATTTTCTGTTTTGGGGACGCTCATGTAATTTTTTTTTTGGTATGTTTCTTGGAAAGTTTTTTTTTTTTTTTTTTTGTATGTATGTTTATGGGTTGTCTTATTAACATGGAAGTATTGTTTTTTGTTGCATTTTTGGAAGTTTGTGTATAAATTATCATTTCTTTTGAAACAATGTTTTACACATTTGGATGCTTTTGTATAATTTATCATTTCTTTTGAAAAGAGGTGTGGAACCCAATTTATTTTCTCGAAGATGATGTAATGCAGTTATGGCAACTTAAAGACTCGGCATGGATTTTTATCTAATGTACGTGGAATGTTTCATTACAGGGTCGGTGATGACCTTAGTAGTGTTAAATAAGGTCATCACTGACGCAGGTTAGCCATTTTTCTAATAAAAAGTTGTAACTTTTCAGGAGAGTAATGTGAAAAAATTTGATTACAAGGTCGGCAATGACCTTACCTATGTAAAATAAGGTCATCACCGACGCAGGTTTGAATATTTTAAAACAAGAGTTGTAACTTTTCCAAGATGGTTTGGCAGAAAAATCTAAGTATGGGTCGGCGATGACCTTACCTATGTAAAATAAGGTCATCACCGACGCAGGTTTCCATATTTTTAAACCAAAGTTGTAACTTTTCCAAGAAGGTTTGGCAAAAAAATCTAAGTATGGGTTGGCGATGACCTTACCTATGTAAAATAAGGTCATCACCGACGCAAGTTTCAATATTTTTAAACCCAAAGTTGTAACTCTTCGAAGAAGGTTTGGCAAAAAAAATTAAAGTATGGGTCGGCGATGACCTTACCTATGTAAAATAAGGTCATCACCGACACAGGTTTCAATATTTTTAAACCAAGAGTTGTAGCTTTTCCAGTAGGATCTAGTGTTACAGGGTCGGCGATGACCTTAGCGCTGTAAATAAGGTCATCACCGACGCAGGTTTCCTAATTTTTCATCATGGAGTTGTAACTTTTCGACTATGATTTACTCCTACAGGGTCGGCGATGACCTTACCCTTTGTAAATAAGGTCATCACCGACGGAGGTATCCCTTTTTCTGACCAAGAGTTGTAACTTTTCTAGTAGGATTTAGTGTTACAGGGTCAATGATGACCTTAGCGCTGTAAATAAGGTCATCACCGACATGGGTTTCCTAATTTTTGTGATGGAAGTTGTAACTTTTCGAGTATGTTTTAGTCGTACAAGGTCGGTGATGACACTGTATGAAGAAGGAAAAAAATAATATACAGAGATTATGACATTTACATCAAAATACATACAACAACACAGTGTAACAAAAGAGCTAAAACATCCAATATACAAAAATGGATTCAATCCACTTTCAATCAACATCCCATATACAAGTTATAAATCAACATCCAAAGTTAAGAATTCACAACATTCACATCATAACCATTTCAATTACAAGTAAAATTACAAGACATGTAGCACAGATGAACCGTTCACTGCAAGTCAGGGGGCAAGACTGGGAGTGGAGAGAGGTTAAGCCTTGGAACATTTTGAACCTAGTTTTGCTCAAATATGTTGATGACAATTCTCCGCCGATAGTATGGGATGTCTGACTGGGTGAACTCGATGGGACGACGATATATGCAATGTTTCGCAAATGCACATGCGAACAACCCGCAGTCATTTCCATTTTCTTGAAATGGGATGTCCGTCTTTGTCGTCATCGTCCACATCATAGGCACCGACTACCCGTGATCCAAAAATCGTTGTTGAAGCCACAATATCTGTCCAAACAAAGTGAAATTGAATGATACCTCAACGGATGAAATTTATGTACCATTCAAACATTATGCTGCCAAGAGAGGAACAAATATGTACTTACGAATCTTTCACATGTCTTTTGGCCCCAGATCTCTCCCTTTGAACTGTTATAGTACTCCCAGCGGTTTTCATCGACATATCCAACGAGTAAGGACCAATGGTTGTGAGCGTGAATTACGTAGACTAGAGTTTTGCACTCCATCACATCCATTACACGTTCTCCCTTTGGCCCAAAGGCGATGTCATCCCCAGTCTTTAGACTCTTTTCCCAGACTCCCAGTAACTCTGCAAAACAAGCATCTCAGACATTAAACAAGAGATGACATTTAACCAAGCAAGTAGAAAATCAAAGTGACTTTCATTTTTTATCGAACTTACGCATATACTAGGGTCAGCCAAGTATGCATCCTTGCACCTTTCCCGTAGCATTTCAAGCTAAAAATATATGATACTCGAGTCCATCCAAGTGCCCTCGTCTAATAAATCTCTTAGGGACTTAGAATCTACACATGAGATGATCATATCCAGCTACTTTTTCCTGTCAATGCAATGAGTATTTCAACGTTGATTAGTAAAAAACCAAACAAAGACTGCATTACTATGGAAGGCTTTTAACAATTGCAGTTACCTATGCGTGTAATATTTATAGAAATCCATTAACAGTTCCTTCTCCACATCCGTCAGAACATAAACCATTTGGGGCAATGGATGTTGATAATCCAGAAACCTATCCGAGATCTTCCTTAGCCTCGGTATATGCTTGCACCTCCATATCAAAGAATCGATTGTAGCCTGTGTTGGGGATACAATGACTGCCTCGCTAGTGCCCTTCGGTGGAGTGCTGTATCCTTGATGACCGGGCGAGACTGAGATAAGATCCTCGATAGGGATGTCATCCACATCGCCAAAAGCTACGTCAAAATTGCTTGCATCAGCTTCATTATTTTACTCATGCAAAATGTGGGGGGTTGATGCCTTGACGAGAGAGTCATCTATCATCAAGGGAGCCTCGATACTAGGTTGAGGCTTCTTAGCGGGGCTTTCAGAGGACTTCCTCTTAATCCTTGCACGCTTTTGCGGTTTGACGGTCTGCAAAATGAAGCAAGTTATGGTGAGAAAATCACAAAATACATTCATCAATTCACAAAATGAAATGTTCGAATTTAATTAAATCCTTACAAGAGTATCATCAACTTCCTGATCGGATGAACTACATGTCTCGACATAGTCCTGGTACGTAGTCCCAAATGTGGACCTAAATCTGTTGACCTTTCTCTTAATCGAAGTTATGAAGGTGGGTAGGTCCACATTTGCAGCGATCGAACGATCGCATGACCGTACCACGTGGTCGAGGAAGAGAGAGACTTGCAATGGACATATTGAAAGGATCCTGTTAGAAAATATATTAACTAAATCAATGTAAATCAAAGTAAGGGATGCAAAAGGTGTGAACGTCATACTCAGGTATGTGGGACTGTAGGAGCTTGGGCTTCGGGCTCTTGGGGAGGATCCCTTTGTGGCTCTTCCCGTTACCTGACACGGCCAATATGCACGATGGTATTCACCTCATACCATCTCATGTATTCTTCTTCATCCTCCCCCCCCTCCTTTTATCACAGATCTCCCCTTATTTTCTTTCCGCAATATGGGCCTGACGAAGTGTGGAGGCACCGTCTGTCTCAGGCCAAACTGCCTCATGACCCTAGGGGTAGGGTGATGCTCCAACACCCAGTATGAGACAAGGGGAGAGTCTGTGTTGAAGAGTGCTCTGTCAGCCTTCTTGACATGCATCAAAAAATCATTTCCGTATTTCTTATACGGCTGCCACTAAAACTGTGCATGAAGCATTGAGTAAGTTGGAACCATTAAAGTAAGTTATTCAAATTAATGGAAAATTGAAATGAAATCTTTCTACCTCTTTGGATGTGATGTAATTGAGTTGCTTTCGTACTTTTCTCACGGTCGTAAGATGGGTCATTCCTAAAAGTCGGTTCGCGCATGTAACCATGAGGGGAAACTGTATGTCATGGTCTAAGCGGTTGCTTGGACTTAGACCTCTACCAATCTTAATTCTGGTATAAGCCCAGATCTGTTAAAAGAAAGGGATGCATTAGAATATTAAGATATAAATAGTGAAAGTATGAAGGGGAAATATATCAAGCTCACCTGAAGAAGCTGGAGGGGGCCAGAAAGAGATTTAAACTTCTTCTCCATAGCATCCCCCTCATCGGTAGGGTCGGGCATCTCACGCCTCTGGACCCCTTTCCAATATACACCCTTGTTTAGCATTCTATACAAATTCGCTAAACAAGTGGAGGCCCATGAATGGCCTAAACTCCCTAAACAACTCTAAAATATAAAAGGGGCCTCATGCCCTTGAAGAATTGCAAAGAATCTGTCTCGCCACAAAAAAAAAAAAAAAAAAAATAGGCTCGAGTTTTAAATATATCATCGGCCTCTGTTGTCTTCTTCTTCGCATTTTCTTCTTTCCCTTTGGTTTCAGCTTCTCCTTCTCCCTCAACTCCTCCGGAGTGGGACTGAAGGTGCGCTCCAGCCATGTGAACTTAAAGGAGACCACCATTGTAGTCTTCTTTCATTTGGGGTACCACACCAAGAAGATCCCGACATAGATCATCGATCTCGTAGTGGGTGTATGTCCGGCCCGTTATATGTTTTTCTTTCAAATGGGTTTCTAGTGATTCTAGGATTAGGAACGTATTGCAGGGGATCGGGGTTGTTTAAAATCGAAACCCATGCTTTGAATAGTTCGAAGGTGACTTCTTAGCAGTCTCTGCGAAAATGTTGGGGGTAAACCGCGTTTGAAGCAATTAACGGTTGAAAGACGCGCTCTAAAAGATTATGTGATATCGCTTCACCGTAAAACATTTTTAATGAAAATTAGGACTTAATAACTAATCTCGGGGGATTCAAGCCCATTTCTAATGGATAAAAACTTATTTCGTGCGATCAATAGCCTGCAAGTAGATAAACCATGTGTCGGAAGATTTTAGGACATTTTACAGTAATCTGGTCTAGTCTTTTGGTTTGAAATTCGTTTCATGCAATTCTATGCTGAAACATGCATTTTAGAAATCTTGAGATACTTTTCTATTTTAAAATTGGTTTCATGCGATTGTATGGTTTTGAATGCTTTAAATGGGATTTAGGGTTGTTTAAGATCGAAACATGTGCTTCGAGTAGTTCGAGGGCTATTTTAATCTAAAATCGCGTTCTATTCGCCTTTAGGAAAATGTTGTTTTTAAATTGCATTTTACGCGATTCACAGTTGAAAAACGTGCTTTAGAAAATTCTTGAATATATTTTTCATTTAAAATGTGATTCAGACAAATCCGGGCTTAAGAACTAATCTCGTGGGGGTTTCAAGCCATTTCTGATTGAAAATCGTATTTCATACAATCAATAGCCAATATCTGAATGAAAAAGTGTGCTGGATGATTTTAGGGCATTTAAGTGTTTAATGGTCTAATCTTTTATTCTGAAATGTGTTTCATACAATTATGAGCAGAAATACGAGTTTTACGATATCCTAGGATACGTTTCGTTATAAAATGTGTTTCAAGCGATTCTAGGATTTGGAACGCATTGTAGATCGTTTAGGGTTGTATATGACTGAAAGTCGTGATTTGGGCAGTTCGTAGGGAATTCTATGTGAGTCTGGAAAAAAATGTTGGGTGCAAACTGCATGAAAGTGAAAGACGCACTCTGGAAAATTTGATGTTATCCTTTTACTTTAAAACGAATCTTAGACAAATTAGGGCAAAAGAACTAATCTAATGGTATTCAAGGCCGTTACTGCTAACAAAGAATGTAGTTTGTGTAATCAAAAGCCTGTATTATGATAAAAACGCATACTCAATGATTTAGGGGAATTTTAGGGTATTCTAAACTAGTGTTCTACATTGAAATGCACTTGTGTGATTCTATGTTGAAATACGCAGTTTAAGATATTCTTAGATGCTTTCCTATTTAAAATGGGTTTCACAGGCAATAATAGGGATAGGAACGCATTACATGGGATTAAGGGACGTTCAAGACCGAAACCTATGCTTCGAGCCAGAAATAGGGGATTCTAGGTAGCTCTCGGAAAAATGTTTGCTCCAAATCGCATTTCACGCAATTCTAATAAGTTTCTAACTGAAATACACATTTTAGTATATTCAAAGATGCTTTTCTCTTTAAAATAAGTTTCAAGCAAGTCTAGGGTTAGGTACGCTTTACATGAGATTTAGGGTTGTTTAAGACCGAAATGCATGCTTCGAGTAGTTTGGGCGCTATTTTAATATTAAATCACGTTCATTGCGTTTCTAGGAAAATGTAAACTTTAAACCGTGTTTCAAGCTATTCGCGGTTGAAAGACATGCTCTACAAAATTATAGCATAACTTTTTCCTTAAAAATGAGTTTTACGCAAATTTGGGCTTAAGAAGTAATCTCGGGGGATTCTAAGTGACTTCTGACAGCAAACCAAATTTGGTACAATCAATAGTGTATATTTTACTCACAACGCATGTTGGGGATTCAAGGGCATGTCAGGGCATTATGGTTTAGTCTTTTACATTAAATTGCATTTTTTTTTACAATTCTTGGCTGAAATATGCATTTTAGGATATTCTGATATGCGTTTTCTTTCAAACGGATTTCTTGTGATTCTGAGATTAGGAACGTATTCAGGGGATCGGGGATATTTAAAACTGAAATGCGTGCTTCGAGCAATTCGAATGGGATTTCCTAGCCGTCACTGCGAAAATATTGGGTGTAAACCACGTTTGAAGCAATTTATGATTGAAAGACGTGCTCCAGAAAATTATGTAATATCCTTTCACCATAAAACTTGTTTAAGGAAACTTAGGACTTAATAACTAATCTCATGGGATTGAAGCCCGTTTCTAATGGACAAAAAACTTGTTTCGTGTGATCAATAGCCTGCAAGTACATAAACCACATGCTGGAAGATTTTATGACATTTTAGGGTAATTTGGTCTAGTCTATTGGTTTGAAATTCGTTTCATGCGATTCTATGCTGAAACATGCGTTTTAGATATTTGAGATACTTTTCTATTTTAAAATTGGTTTCATGCGACTGCATGGTTTTAAATGGGATTTAGGGTTGTTTAAGATCGAAACGCGTACTTCGAGGGCTATTTTAATCTAAAATCGCGTTCTACTAGGCTTTAGGAAAATGTTGTCTTTAAACTGCATTTCACGCGATTCACGGTTGAAAGGCGCGTTCTGAAAAAATTCGGTGTTATCCTTTTACTTTAAAACGGATTTCAGACAAATTAGGGCAAAAAAACTAATTTAATTGTATTCAAGGTCGTTTCTGGCTAACAAAGAACGTAGTTTGTGTAATCCATAGCCTCTATTTCGATAAAAACGCGTACTCAATGATTTAGGGCATTTTAGGGTATTCTGAACTAGTATTCTGGATTTAAATACGCTCATCTGATTCTATGTTGAAATACGCATTTTAAGATATTCTGATATTCTTTCCTATTTAAAATGGGTTTCACAGGCGACACTTGGGTTAGGAACGCATTACATGGGATTAAGGGTTGTTTAAGACCGAAACTCGTGCTTCGTATGATTGGGAAAATGTTGTCTTTAAACTGCATTTCACACAATTCACGGTTGAAAGGCGCGTTTTGAAAAAAATTCGGTGTTATCCTTTTACTTTAAAATGGATTTCATACAAATTAGAGCAAGAGAACTAATCTAATTGTATTCAAGGCCGTTTCTATCTAACAAAGAACGTAGTTTGTGTAATCCATAGCCTCTATTTCGATAAAAACGCGTACTCAATGATTTAGGGCCATTTTTGGGTATTCTAAACTAGTATTCTGCATTTAAATGCACTCGTCTGATTCTATGTTGAAATACGCATTTTAAGATATTCTGATATTCTTTTCTATTTAAAATAGATTTCAAAGGTGATACTAGGGTTAGGAACGCATTTTATGGGATTAGGGGTCGTTTAAGACGGAAACCCGTACTTTGCGCCTGGAGTAGGGGATTCTAGACAGTTCTCGAAAAATGTTGGCTCCAAATGTTGGCATTTCACGCAATTTTAATCCGTTTCTAACTGAAATACACATTTTAGTATATTTAGAGATATTTCTCTCTAAAATGGGTTTCAAGCGAGTCTAGGGTTAGGAACGCTTTACAAGAGGTTTAGGGATGTTTAAGACTGAAACACATGATTCGGACAATTCGAGCGCTTTTTTAATATTAAATCGCGTTCTATGCGGTTCTAGGAAAATGTAAATTTTAAACCGCGTTTCACGCTATTCACTGTTACAAGACGCGCTCTAGAAAATTTTAGGATATCTTTTTTCCTTTAAAATGAGTTTCACGCAAATTGGGGCTTAAAAAGTAATATCGTGGGATTGTAAGCGACTTCTGACAACAAATCGTAATTGGAGCAATCAATAGCGCATATTTTAATCACAACGCATGTTAAGTGATTCAAGGACATGTCAGGGCATTATGGATTAGTCTTTTTACTTTGAATTGCATTTTTTACGATTCTTGGCTAAAACACTGTAAAAGATTCTGATATACATTTTCTTTCAAATGGGTTCCTAGTAATTCTGGGATTTGGAACGTATTACAGGGGATTGGGGTTGTTTAAGACCAAAACCCGTGTTTCGAACAGTTCGAAGGGGATTTCCTAACCATCTCTGCGAAAATATTGGGGGAAAAACTCGTTTGAAGCAATTTACCGTTGAAAGACGCACTCTACAAAATTATGTGATATCGTTTTACTGTAAAACATATTTAAGGAAAACTAGGATTTAATAACTAATCTCATGGGATTCAAGCCTCTTTTTAACGGACAAAAAACTTATTTCGTACGATCAATAGCCTGCAAGTAGATAAAACCACGTGCTGGAAGATTTTATGACATTTTAGGGTATTCTGGTTAAGTCTTTTGGTTTTAAATTCATTTCATGCGATTCTATGCTGAAATATGCATTTTAGATATCTTAAGACACTTATCTGCTTTTAAATAGGATTTATGATTGTCTAAGACCGAAAGGCGTGCTTCAGGCAGTTCGAGCGCTATTTTAATATAAAATCGCTTTCTATTCGGCTTTAGGAAAATGTTGTCTCCAAATTGCATTTCACGCGCTTTAGAAAATTCTTGAATATCTTTTTCTTTTAAAATGTGTTTCGAGCAAATCCGGGCTTAAGGGTCATTTAAGACTGAAACCCGTGCTTTGCATCGGGAGCATGACATTCTAGACAACTCTTGGAAAATGTTGGCTCCAAATCGCATTTCACACAATTCTAATTTGTTTCTAACTGAAATACACGTTTGTAGTATATTCAAAGATACTTCTCTCTAAAATGGGCTTTAAACGAGTCTAGAGTTAGGTACGCTTTACATGGGATTTATGGTTGTTTAAGACTGAAACGCATGCTTTGGGCAGTTCGGGTGTTATTTTAATATTAAATCGGGTTCTATGTGGTTTTAGGAAAATGTAAGCTTTAAACCGCATTTCACGTTATTTGCGGTTGAAAGAAGCACTCTACAAAATTATGGTATATCTTTTTTTTCCTTTAAAACGAGTTTCACGCAAATTTGGGCTTAAGAAGTAATCCCGTTTGATTCTAAGCGACTTTTGACAGCAAACCGAATTCGGTGCAATAAATAGTGTATGTTTCAACCACAACACAAGTTGGGGGTTTCAAGGGCAAGGGCATTATGGTTTAGTATTTTACTTTAAATTGCATTTTGTTACGATTATTGGCTGAAATATACATTTTAGGGTATTCTGATATACGTTTTTCTTATACATGGATTTCTAGTGATTCTTGGATTAGGAATGTATTGCAGGGTATCGGGGATGTTTAAGACCGAAAATCGTGCTTCGAACGTTTCGAAGGGGATTTCTTAGCCGTCTTTGCAAAAATATTGGAGGCAAACCGCCTTTGAAGGAATTTACGGTTGAAAGACGCGCTCTAGAAAGTTATATGATATCGTTTTACCGTAAAACATATTTAAGGAAAACTAGCACTTAATAACTAATCTCAAAAGATTCAAGCCCCTTTCTATTGGATAAAAACTTATTTCATGCGATCAATAGCCTGCACGTAAATAAAACCAGGTGCTGGAAGATTTTATGGAATTTTAGGGTATTCTAGTCTACTTTTTGTTTAAAATTCGTTTCATACGATTCTAAGCTGAAATATGCATTTCAGATATCTTGAGATACTTTTCTGTTAAAAAATTGGTTTCATGCGACTATAGGGTCTTGAACGCTTTAAATGAGATTTAGGATTGTTTAAGACCAAAATGGGTGCTTCGGGTAGTTCGAGGGCTATTTTAATATAAAATCGCTTTCTATTCAGCTTTAGGAAAATGTTGTCTTTAAAATTGCATTTCATGCGATTCATGGTTGAAAGACGCGCACTAGAATATTCTTGAATATCGTTTTCATTTAAAAAGTGTTTCGGGCAAATTCGGGCTTAAGAACTAATCTCGTGGGGGTTCTAAGCCATTTCTGAATGAAAATCGTATTTCATGCAATCAATAGCCAATATTTAGATGAAAAGGCATGCTAGACGATTTCAGGGCATTTAAGGGTTTAATGGTCTAATCTTTTACTCTAAAACGTGTTTCATACGATTATGAGCAGAAATACGAGTTTTACAATATCCTAGGATACGTTTTGTTATCAAATGTGTTTCACGGATTCTAGAAGTAGGAACGCGTTGTAGAGCATTAAGGGTTATTTAAGATTGAAAGTCGGGATTCATGCAGTTCATTGGAAATTCTAGGCGGGTCTCGAAAAATGTTGGATGCAAACTACGTTTCAAGCAGTTCACAGGTCAAAGACGTTCTCTGGAAAATTCGGTGTTATCCGTTTACTTTAAAATGGATTTCAGACAAAATAGGGCAAAAAAAACTAATCTATAGACTTTGAGGCCATTTCTAGCTAACAAAGAACGTAATTTGTGCGATCAATCGCCTGTATTTCGATAAAAACGTGTCCTCAATGATTCAAGGGCATTTCAGGGCATTCTGAACTAGTGTTCTGCATTGAAATGCAGTCGTGTTATTCTATGATGAAATACGCATTTTAAGATATTCTGAGATGCTTTCCTGTTTAAAATGTATTTCACAGGGAATACTAGGGTTAGGAACGCATTACATTGGATTAAAAGTCATTTAAGACTGAAACCTGTGCTTTGCACCGGGAGTATGGCATTCTAGACAGCTCTTGGAAAATGTTGGCTCCAAATCACATTTCACGCAATTCTAATTTGTTTCTAACTGAAATACACATTTTTAGTATATTCAGAGATACTTCTCTCTAAAATGGGTTTTAAACGATTCTTTAGTTAGGTACGCTTTACATAGGATTTATGGTTGTTTAAGACCGAAACGCATGCTTTGGGCAGTTCGGGGCTACTTTAATATTAAATCGGGTTCTATGCGGTTTTAGGAAAATGTAAACGTTAAACCGCGTTTCACGCTATTTGCGGTTGAAAGAAGCACTCTACAAAATTATGGTATATCTTTTTTTTCCTTTAAAACGAGTTTCACGCAAATTTGGGCTTAAGAAGTAATCCCGTTTGATTCTAAGCGACTTTTGACAGCGAACCGAATTTGTTGCAATCAATAGCGTATATTTCAACCACAACACATGCTGGGGGACTCAAGGGCATGTCAGGGCATTATGGTTTAGTATTTTACTTTAAATTGCATTTTGTTATGATTCTTGGCTGAAATATGCATTTTAGGGTATTCTGATATACGTTTTTCTTATACATGGATTTCTAGTGATTCTTGGATTAAGACCGAAAACCGTGCTTCAAACATTTCGAAGGGGATTTCTTAGCCGTCTCTGCGAAAATATTGGGGGTAAACCGCAATTGAAGCAATTTACGATTGAAAGACGCGCTCTAGAAAATTATATGATATCGTTTTACAGTAAAACATATTCAAGGAAAACTAGGACTTAATAACTAATCTTGAAAGACTCAAGCCCCTTTCTATTGGACAAAAAACTTATTTCGTGCGATCAATAGCCTGCAAGTAGATAAAACCACGTGCTGGAAGATTTGAGGGCATTTTAGGGTATTCTGGTCTACTCTTTTGGTTTTAAATTCGTTTCATACGATTCTAAGCTGAAACATACATTTTAGATATCTTGAGATACTTTTCTGTTTTAAAATTGGTTTGATGCGGCTGTAGGGTTTTGAACGCTTTCAATGAGATTTATGATTGTTTAAGACCGTGCTTCGGGTAATTCGAGGGCTATTTTAATATAAAATTGCTTTCTATTCGGCTTAAGGAAAATGTTGTCACTAAATTGCATTTCACGTGATTCACGGTTGAAAGATGTGCTCTAAAATATTCATGAATATCTTTTTCATTAAAAAAGTGTTTCGGGTAAATCTGAGCTTAAGAACTAATCTCGTAGGGGTTGTAAGCCATTTCTGAATGAAAATCGTATTTCATGTAATCAATAGCCAATATCTTGATGAAAAAGCGTGCTGGACGATTTCATGACATTTAAGGGTTTAATGGTCTAATCTTTTACTCTAAATGTGTTTCATATGATTATAAGCAGAAATACGAGTTTTATATGATACGTTCTGTTATAAAATGTGTTTCACACGATTCTAGGATTAGGAACGCATTTTAGAGCGTTAAGGGTTGTATAAGACTGAAAGTCGTGATTCCGGAAGTTCGTTGGGAATTCTAGGCGTGTCTGAAAAAATGTTGGGTGCAAACTGCGTTTCACGCAGTTCACATGTCAAAGACGCGCTCTGGAAAATTCGGTGTTATCCATTTACTTTAAAATGGATTTAAGACAAAACAGGAAAAAAGAACTAATCTAATGGGATTCAAGGCCATTTCTGCCTAACAAAAAACGTAATTTGTGCAATCAATAGCCTCTATTTCGATAAAAACGCGTACTCAATGATTCATGGGCATTTCAGGGCATTCTAAACTAGTGTTATGCATTAAAATGCGCTCGTGTGATTCTATGTTGAAATACGTATTTTAAGATATTCTGATATACTTTCCTATTTAAAATGAATTTCACAGGGGATACTAGGGTTATGAACGCATTACATGGGATTAAGGGTCGTTTAATACTGAAACCCGTGCTTTGCGCCGAGAGTGGGGGCATTTTAGACAGCTCTTGGAAAATATTGACTCCAAATCGCATTTCACGCAATTCTAATCTGTTTCTAACTGAAATACACATTCTAGTATATTCAGAGATACTTCTCTCTAAAATGGGTTTTAAACGAGTCTAGGGTTAGATACGCTTTACATGGGATTCAGGTAGTTTGTTGAGAATTCTAGGCGGGTCTGGAAAAATGGGAGTAGAGGATTCTAGACAGCTTTAAAAAAATGTTGGCACCAAATTGCATTTCCCGCAGTTCTAATCTATTTCTAACTGAAATACATATTTTAGTATATTCAACAATACTTCTCTCTAAAATGGGTTTCAAGCGAGTATAGGGTTAGGTACGCTTTACATGAGATATAGGGTTGTTTAAGACAAAAATGCATACTTCAGGCAGTTCAAGTGCTATTTTAATATTGAATCTCGATTTATACAGTTTTAGGAAAATGTAAACTTTAAACTGCGTTTCAAGCTACTCACGGTTGAAAGACTTGCTCTAGGAAATTTTGGAATATCTTTTTTCCTTTAAAACGAGTTTCACGCAAATTTGGGCTTAAGAAGTAATCTCGTTGGATTCTAAGTTACTTCAGATAGCAAACTATATTTGGTGCTATTAATAGCGTATATTTCAATCACAACGCATGCTAGGAGATTCAAGGGCATGTTAGGGCATTATAGTTTACTATTTTACTTTGAATTGCATTTTTTTTATGATTCTTCGCTGAAATATGCATTTTAGGATATTCTGATATAGGTTTTTCTTTTAAATGGATTTCTAGTGATTCTGGGATTAGGAATGTATTGTAGGAGATCGGGGTTGTTTAAGCCCGTCTTTCAAGCAGTTCAAAGGGGACTTCTTAGCCATCTCTGCGAAAATTTTAGGGGTAAACCACGTTTGAAGCAATTTACGGTTAAAAGACACTCTAGAAAATTATGTGATATTGTTTTAACGTGTTCTGTTCCAGTCTTTTGGTTTAAAATTCGTTTCATGCGATTCTATGCTAAAACATGCATTTTAGATATCTTGAACCACTTTTCCGTTTTAAAATTGGTTTTATGCGGCTGTAGGATTTTGAACGCTTTAAATGTGATTTAGAATTGTTTAAGACCGAAATGCGTGCTTGGGGTAGTTCGAGGGCTATTTTAATATAAAATCACTTTCTATTTGCCTTTAGGAAAATATTGTCTCTAAATTACATTTCACACAATTCACGGTTGAAAGACGCGTTTTTCGAAAATTCTTGAAAATCTTAGTCATTTAAAATGTGTTTCGGGCAAATCCAGGCTTAAGAACTAATCTCATGGGGGATCTAAGCCATTTTTTAATGAAAATCGTATTTTTGGAAATCAATAGCTAATATTTGGATGAAAAAGCATGATGGACGATTTCAATGCATTTAATGGTTTAATTATCTCATCTGTTACTCTAAAATGTGCTTCATATGATTATGGGTAGAAATACGAGTTTTACGATATCTAAAAATACATTTTGTTATAAAATGTGTTTCACGCGATTCTAAGATTAAGAACACATTATAGAGCGTTAAGGGTTATATAAGATTTAAAGTCGTGATTCGGACAGTTAGTATGGAATTCTAGGCGGGTCTGAAAAAATATTGGGTGAAAACTACGTTTCACGCCGTTCACAGGTGAAAGATGCACTCTGGAAAATTCGATATTATCATTTTACTTAAAAACGGATTTCAGACAAATTAGGGCAAAAGAACTAATCTAATGGCATTTATTCAATCAATAGCCTGTATTTCGATAAAAACATGTACTTAATGATTCAGGGGCATTTTAGGGTATTCTATGCTTAAATATGAATTTTAGATATCTTGAGATACTTTTCTGTTTTAAAATTAGTTTGAAGCGATCATATGGTTCGAAACGCTTTAAATGGGATTTAGAGTTGCGCTCTAAAAAATTCTAGAATATCTTCTTCCATTAAACTAGGGCATAAGAATTAATCTCGTGGGATTATAAGCCGTTTCGGAATTAAAGCCTTATTTCGTGCAATATATAACCTACAATACGATAAAAACGCGTGATGGATGATTCTATGGTATTTTATAGTATTATGGTCTAGTCTTTTTTTTTTAATGTATTTTATACGAATCAGGGCACTACTAATGTGAAATACAATTTGCTTAAAATGGGTTTCACGTGTCTCTAGAATTAGGAACGCATTGCAGAGGATCCGGGACTAATTAGGACTGAAAACCCATGCTTTGTGTAGTTCGTTAGGAATTATAGGCGTCTCTGGAAAATGGTATGTTGTAAACCTCATTTGACAAAATTCACGACTGAAAGACTCGCCTCAAAAATTTCGGCGATAACTGTTCACTTTAAATCGTTTTTCACGCAAACTAGGGCTTTAACTAAATATCATTGAAATGCGTTGCGTGCAATTCTATAATGATATATTCATTTTAGGGTATTTTGGGATACTTTTCTCTTTAATATGTGTTTCAGGCGATTCTGGGGTTATGCACTCATTAAATGGGATTTAGGTTTATTTAAGACTGAAGCCAACGCTTCCGACAATTCGTAAGGGGTTCTATAAGGCTCTAGGGAAATGATGTCTCCAAAATGTATTTCCATCTCATGGGTCCACCAATACTAATTCCTTATTTAGAACCATTTCCAAAATATTAAATTGTTTTGACCAAATACTATAACTATTGTGTTTGGATCAGATTTTGGAAAGATATAAAAATGCTAAATAAAATAAGCAACCATGCAAATATAGAAACTCTAAATAAAACAAGTATCCATGCCAAATTAGAAATTCTAATTTTACTAAGTCCTCTCTTCCACGTGGCCCAATGCGGAAAGATGTCTTGGACTTCTTCTTCCAAACTCTTTGGGATTCCTCAAACTCTTTGGCCATCACAAACTCTTTGGTCAAGAGTTCGTCGTCACCATCTATCTTGACTTGAAAGCCGTTGGAATTTACAAATAATAAAAATTAAAAAATACATAAAATTTCTATATCTCAAAAATTGAGATTTACATGGCAATCTATTAATAAAAATAACATGGGCTTAGGGAAACCATCATGCCTTGCCCTTTCGCGGGAAAACCAAGGAAACCATGATGCCCTACACAAGTTGCCCAATATAACTAATAATAATAACAAAAGTAGAAACTTGTGGGGCCACATGGAGAGGACAATAACCTGCAAGGTTAATATCACATATACAATAGGAACCAGGGCTAAGAATGTGACATTCATCATGATGAAAAATTCGAATTGTCAAAACAGATAGAGGTCCTGCGTGCTCAAGCAGAGATGAACCTGCTCGAACAGGCACTTCACACTCGGCCCGCTCGATCAGGTTTAACCCCGCTCAAGCGCCATACTCGCAAAAATTGGGCTAGCTCGAGCGGGGATGAATCTACTCGAATGCCTAACACGATTTTTGCCCAACCAGTTCCTTCTCATGCATACAGAAAACATAATACACAAAAAAAAAAAAATTTGATCGTTACACAATCCTAAATCCATCCGCTCCACATCTTATGTAGAGACTAGAAGACCTCTAACACGATAAGAATCTAGGGTCTAACACGATGAGAATCTAGGGATCGCTTTGATACCAATTGTTGGAAGTAGGCGAGCCTCGTGGATAGGTATTTACAAGTTTTTGACCCACTTGATGCAGGGATCAAATACCCATAAGGCCAAAAACGCAACCTCAATATCTAAAACCCTAATCTCATACATTAAGATCAAATAATCCATCAAGAAGATAGATCGAGAAACAAACAAGCACAACTAAATCTACTAAAACAAAT
Organism: Cinnamomum chago; assembly: GCA_038049695.1. NCBI lineage: Eukaryota > Viridiplantae > Streptophyta > Magnoliopsida > Laurales > Lauraceae > Cinnamomum > Cinnamomum chago. The sequence continues at coordinate 38,236,553 of CP142453.1, read as the reverse complement.
AGAAAATAAATATATATTTTTGGAGCTTGGTTGCGCTCAAATCGAGAAGTTGAAAACTTGATCTCTACGAAAACTCTTTTCGCAGGTTTTGATCTCCTTTTTCCTTTGTGTTCTTCCACACTATAACCCTTTTGGCATTGTTCCCATGTTATTTCCAGTATTATGCTGAGACCAGTTTGTGTTGAGGCTATGTTGTGAAGAACTTGTTATGTTGAACTGTTTTGCTAAGAATATGTTGTGTGGAACTTGTTTTGTATGATTATAACAGTTTTGTTATAAGGTGGTAGAACTTAAATCTATTGTTCAGTGCTAATGGGGAAGTTGGCAACACAAATTTATATTCTTATTGTCAACTAAGAAGATTACTTTCTTTAGATTTTTAAGTGGAACTCATAGCATCACCATTAAAAAAAGAAGTAAATACTCACACAGCATCTGACATATAGAAGAAAAAAGAAAAAAAATGAGAGAAATTGAGAAGAAAAAAATCACTAATATAAAAACGAAGAAGGCACTTGGAGGCCTCTTAGGCTTGTTCGGATCCTACTTTGCCAGTTGTTTTGCGGCCAAGTCGTTTGATTTCTTCACAGAAAACCTATATAACAGCTAAAAAGAGAGAGTGACGTGATTTAAATCAAAGCAACTAAAAATAATGGATCCTATATAGAAATCATATATCAGGCATTCAAATAAGTACAGAATGAAACAAAGTATAATGAATTTTCATGTGATTAGTACTACTTACAACAAGGAAATTTTCCTTAAATACTTTCACACGACTTGTAAAATATATGTGACCCGTCATGAAATAAATTAAGAGTCAAATAAACTTGAGCAGAACTCATTGAATCATAATGAAATAGTACCATGATTTCTAATTATAAATATAGAAAGGAATGAGATTTTAAGGAAAGTTGTAACTCTAGCTAGCATGAGTTAATTAATTTCTAGCTTTGTCTCTTTGTATTTGTATCCACACAAACAAGAACGTGCATATACAAGTAACACAACTTGTTAACACCATGGCTCATAAGATTGGCAAATATTCCCACCTATTCAAATCAACAGGCAACAAAGGTGCATGGTAAAAAAACCTAAATTATTCTGTTGTAGATCAGAAGAACTAGCTTATAAACATAAAAGAACCCTTTGATGACAAAAACAAATTGCAATTCCAACATCAAAGCTGTGCCTCCAGTCTATGTTTTAAAAAGTCCAGAATAGGCATCATCTAAGAAACTTATTCTTTGAATTATTAAGACAGTAATACTTAAAATACTAAAAAAGAACTATTAGTATATGTAAATAATATTTGCAATGATATAAACAACTAAGATCTACTATTAAGATAAATCTTTTAATTCATAAACACAGCGATACATTGCCAAAGTGAGTTGGCAAGCAATGGTTCTAAACTTACCATATCCAACTTGTTACATCTGTATCCACACAAACAAGAACGTGCATATACAAGTAACACAACTTGTACTTGAATTATTCTGTTGCAGATCAGAAGAACTAGCTTATAAGCGTAAAAGAACCCTTTGATGACAAAAAAAAATTGCAATCCCAACATCAAAGCTGTGCCTCCAGTCTATGTTTTAGAAAGTTCAGGATAGGCATTAATACTTAAAATACTAAAAAAGAACTATTAGTATATGGAAATAATATTTGCAATGATATAAACAACTAAGATCTACTATTAAGATAAATCTTTTAATTCATAAACACAGCGATACATTGCCAAAGCGAGTTGGCAAGCAATGGTTCTAAACTTACCATATCCAACTTGTTACATCTGTATCCACACAAACAAGAACGTGCATATACAAGTAACACAACTTGTTAACGCCATGGCTCATAAGATTGGCAAATATTCCCACCTATTCAAATCAATCTTATTTTTTCTATGGGGTTGTGGCAGTAAAGGCAGTCCACCAATCTCAAATCAGTGGTCGCTGGCTAAAAAAAGCCCTAAATGCATGAACAAATTGAATTCAATATAAAGGATCAAATAAATCATAAATCCAAACAACAACAGTTAGAAAGAGGAACTTGTTACCTCCCCACATCTTACAAAGAGGGAATGATGAGAAGGAGAAGATTTGCATGGTTAAGTTGTTAGAACAACAATTACATAAATGAAACAAAGATTTTCGATCTTTATTTTCATTCGCCGTTTCTCCAAGAAGAAGAGATGCTCTCCTTTTCATTGGGCATCTCACCAAGAGGAAAAACAAAAGAAGAGGTGACGAGGCGAAACTCTCCATTTCTTGCGTGACGGCTGTGCATGAGAGGAAGATTCGAGAGAAGAAAGGAAGGATGGGGAGAATTTTGCTCAGCCCTAAATCAAAGTGGGTCCCGCGAGTGTTGGAATGAATGTCCGGAGACAGGCAGCTGAAATTGCTGCTTTTATATTACGGTATAGAAATCATGGTTCTAAAAGATCTTGGGAATCTTGGGAATAATTATAATCGGTACTATTTTAATTTCAATTAACTGCCATGATAATAAGCAAGCAAATATTTCAGACATTGTCAAGCATGTGAATTTATCAATGGATAGGATGAGTAGGAAAAACTTTTTTGGGTTATGTCTATAGAAATAGAAATGAGCAAACGGAAAAAAAAAAATGCTACATTTGAACTGTCACAATGGAAATTGATTTAAGTAAAAAAGTAGGGAAAAAAGGTTCTCAAAATTGTTAGTTTGCCCGAAGACGATAGTCTTTTAATATTTCAATCCTCTGCCAAATAGTTTTGCTAGATTTACAATTTTATTCAAATAGTTTTGATGCCCACCGTCAAATTGACAAGAGGGTTTATATAATCAACAATATTAGTGTCGCGACCCCGGACCGGGAAATCCCCAATCCAGGATCGGGACTAATGGTGATGAATGATGATTCAAGATGATTACCTACATCCACAATATACAATTTATTTAATTTCCCACAGGTGTCCGGGGTGAGGATATCACAACCTTGCATGAATGTTTCTTTTTAATGCGGAAGCGTGTAGCAAATCAAATAGTTAGACTATCTCTAGTCATGCAAGCATTAACATCAATATCAAACTGTATCAGAAAGAGCAATGATCTATAGCATGTTTCCCAAAAGTTGTTAAAGTTAGACAAAATATCATTTAGTTACATTCCCCAAAATTAGAGGCCAACAAAGGCCAATATTACAAAATAATAACCCAAAGAATAGTTAACAAGTCCTCCCCAAAATGTGACGCCTCTTGGCAACCCGATGTCTACATGACATCGTCAGCACGCCACTCAACTAGAGGCTGCAGCTCACCTACCGCCTCCTCCGGCTCCTCCTCAAGGAAACCGGCAACGGGACCTGAGTACCAAAGCAAAGGATCAGACACGACGGTCTGGCAAGAGAGTGGGAAGATACAACAACATAAAATAGATGAAATATCTCGAAAAGCAAGGAAGTCTGTTAAAGCAAGAACTCTCATAAAATTAGATAAATCATTTGCTAGAAACATGTAAACAAGATAAAACATATGAGGTAACCAAGGAAATCGGGAATAACAAGGTGGCAATCACATAAAGCTAAGTCCTCTGTCACTAAAGTGACAACAGTATCACGGGATGTTGTTCTCAGTCACACAAGGTGAGGAGAACAACGCAAATCATATATACAATATAAATATACGGGAACGGGACCACGGTAGCGAACCGGGTATCGGGACGGGACCACGGTAATGACCGGGTATCGGGATCCAAACTGCAGCTGGCGGGACGGGAGAGGGATCTCCAAGTCGGTGGATCAAACCGACAAGGTATCCAAGCTTAGTGATGCCGACACATAGGTTAAATAACACATCGATACATATGCAAGTAAATCAAGTACAAGTAAAACAATGAACGGGCAAGAATATTCAATGTATAACTCTCATTTCATATCGGGCAATACTCTTCGGGACAAGTCCATGTTACTAGTGTAACCATCGAGCTTTCGGGAAAACAGGTCATGTAAAGTAAATCTTGGAAATGAAGGAATAAAACGAACTATTACAATTTCGGGAAAATATTGATTTCAAGATCCATTTAAGTGAATAGGGGTCCCGTATGTCGATTATTGAAATAATTTGGTACTCCTTGAGTTTGAAGACATTCTGGGCTCCTTATGCACTTTTACTATTTTTAAAACTTAATATGAGCTTATGGTTATAACTAGATATTATGATAGGAAAACAAGACTATAAACGGTCCATCCTAAGTAGGATGTCAACCCGGAACCATCGAGCAACCTACTCAGTCACCGAAAGGAATAGAATTCGCGATACCCAAGGAAATAGACTTTGCATTTAGGTATGAAGAGGATATCGTGTCGTTCCATCCCGTTCAAGATTGAATCGATTGAACTTCGATGCATTCCGGACCAACCGTGAAGAGCATCGGCTCAAGACGCTCTCACATGTGGTCAAGTGAGTCCAAGGAGGGTAGCCAAGGTCCACAAAAAAAAAAAATTCAAAACCCACTGGGTCCGATCGATCGGCCCAAAAAGCAGATCGATCGGCCCAAAAAGCCTTACAGTTAAAAGTCAGACCGATCGATCGGCCTGTAGGTCCGATCGATCGGCACTGGGCGTGAAGCATGCCCGGGAACTTGATTTTTCTCCTTCTTGTTTCCTTTCCTTGCAACACCTCAACAACCACAATTAACTATGAACAAGGTGACTTAAACACATGATTCCAAGACATTAAATGAGGCTATCAAGATGTGTAAAGATCATTTATTTCACCCATGGAAAAATCAATGAAAGTAATCAATGAAAGCATGAAAACCATAAATACTTCACCAAACCATTTCAAACTTAAAAACATCCAAACATTCACTTGCCTCAAGTCCAAGCTAGCCAAAAACAAGCCTCTACTCACTTCTTAAGCTCACTTCCAAGCTACAATAAAAAACCCCCAAAAACAACCCTAAAATGGGTTACACAAAGAATGAAAATGAAAGAACTTCCAATAATGCAAATGTAGCTTCCCTAAGGCTAGAAGAACACTAATCTAGGAGATGAATAAGAACACTTACTTGGATGACCTTCAAATGAAGAGAGCTATCTCAAAGGGAGTCTCAAAGTTGATGAATTCTTCTAAAAATAGTATCAAGAGGAAGCTTGAGAGATGAGGAAGAGATTGGCAATCTCCATTTCTTGATTGATGAGCTCTTGGTGAGGCTTGGAGATGGAGAAGCAAGAAGAAGAAGAGAAAAGCAATGAAAAACCCTAGACTCAATAGTTGAGCTGGAACATGACAATGGAGAAGGAAGGGAAGGGTTCCTCTTTGTTAACACTTGGGTGGTTGGGTCCCACAACTTAAAGAGCTACGTTGGCTGAAATCATCTCTCTCGGGTCCTCGGATGAATTCGACGAAGAAGGAAGAAATGTTCGTCGAAATATCTAGTTTCCAAAAAGTGTATGTTTCGCGAGTTTCGAGAATATTAAGTTTTGGGTACAGATTTGGTGTGAAATGACTGTTTTACCCTCAAGGCTATGAAATCGGGTTTCGGGGTCTCGAATGGACACGGGATCAACATGAAAGTTGTAAGAATCCACAAGATGAATGCAACGGGCCAAAAACACAATTTAAAACACGTCGGGAAAATTTCACGAGAAAATGCAAAGCCGAAGAGGGAACCCCCAAAGGGCCCCACAAGCTATCAATCACTCCAAAAAGCCCAAAACTAGAATCAAGACTATTCCAAACCCAACTAGACCAAAAACACTAATCAAGCTTAGCACTAAAATGCAACTTAATTAGCGCTAATCGGATTCACTCGGGTCGGGGTCTTACAATTAGCTTGTTAAACATGAGCTCCACTATAGTTGCAATGAGGATGGAAAAAGGTCAATGTAAGGCTCAAAAAGGTCGAAAGGATACAGAAAGGCACAAAAAGGCATAAAGAAAAATGCCAATGTAAGGCACAAAAAGATATGAAGTAACTTGTATATAGCCTAGTTTTATTAATTTATTTAAGGGCTTTGATTAGCCAACAACAAGTAGATGGGAAAGTCTTCAATGATGATTATAAGTTGAAGCAACAGTGTAGGACTATAGATCATTGTGGGTCATATAGGGTTCCATGAAATAAAAAATGTGCACATCTGACTCAACAAATCCCCATAGAAAAAAACCCCAAAGGGCACTTCTCCACTCAACAGCATCTTCAGTCATCCCCATCTCCAATAATAAAACCCCAATAAAGACACTTCTCCACTCAATTCCCCTTCTCCGTTTCCAAACCTATATTTCTCTGTTTCCAAACCTATATTGAATCTGCAGCATATCTTTACACATCCAAAGACAGCCTAAACAACTAAAATCATCAATCCACAAGAAAACCAACCCACAACAGGAAATCACCATTAACCACATAAATTAAAAAAAAATAAAGCTATTAAAAAATTCGAAAAAAAAAACCTCAATCAGTGATTTGAACCGTCAGATTCAAATCAGATGGGGAAAAGAGACTGGAAGACGGACCTAGAAATATTAGACGACACAGCAACGAATCCACCAACAATAATGGTGCAGCAATGAAAGGCACTGCATCGGATGAAATTGGGGTTGCATGCATGTGCAATCAGGTAGGAAAGAGGAGAGTGAGAAGTTCATGAGGTTCCTTTGGGAGATCCACCCCCAAAATATTAGCATTAATCCCACCAGCCTTTTAGTCCTACTCTATTTTCTAGTTGCTTTTGTTAGTCTGAGACATTTGCATGTAGAAGAGGAAACATGAATTAGATGAAGATTACCAAAGCAAAACTCCATTCTTTGAAATCTCAGGAAGATGAACACATGAAAGTCTTAAAAATATTTGTTCTTATGGATTCAGCTTAGTACTCAACGATCCAAAAGGGGGAATATACAATTTCATCCTCATGACTTAAAGAAGTGCATTAAACACTTATAATCTTCATCCTCATAGATTCATTCGAACTTGGATTCAATAAGACAAAGAATTGAGTTGAGACTAAGGGGAACATCAATGCAAGATTTCAAAAAGGCAGAATTTTGAATAAGTGAAAACATTAAAGGTGGAGAATTACCCATACAAAGAGCTTGAAACTGAGTTCATCCATGTTCTGATACCTCTAGGGGAGAAGAAGAATTATGCCTATAAACTAACCGGGCTAACTGATCTTTCATGCAGAGGAATTGGTGAGCCATATGAAACAAATATTGGTGAGCTATAGGCAGTGAAAAAATAGTTTCACTTTCGAAGTTTTGCATCACTAAATATGTATGCACTTAGTAGTTAGGAATTAGTATTTGTAAGCAATATGAATTAATAGTAGTTAATCCAATGCATGATCATCAACTGTAACAAGCATTTAAGAAAAGTTGGAAAAGAAAGATAAAGTTATAGTTATGCATAGATGTGACATACATTCAAACTATAGATCTAAGTGGATATGATCGATGGATCTGTTGTGCTCATTGTTACCACTATGAACATGTGCTGTGTATGGCAAAGTGTTGTGTGCAATTCTTTTCTTTCTTTCTTTTTTTCCCTTTTTTTTTTTTTTGGTGTGCAATTCACTTGTAACATGTATGGCAATGGTTGCAGTAGGAAATAAGATTCTGTCTACTTACAGGCATTTCCAAATAAGTGACCAGTACATGAGCAACTTGCAAATTCAATGAATTTCAAAGTTCGCTATGTGTGCCCTAATAGAGAAAAAATGGCCTCACGCATTTTTCAATATTTTGGACTTTTTAAATATTTCTTCAATTTTTTTGGGGGGACAAAAATTTTCACACCATAAACGATGATGTATCATCTCAACCTATTTATTTTTCCACTTTTCAATGCTAATGATAAACTCATTAAAATGGTTATTGACTAAAAGAAAATCAAAGAAAAGAAATATAATAACATCAAACGATGAAAAGAATAGAAAATGCCACAACATCAGACGATGAAAAGCATAGAAAATGCCACATCTATCTATATGAAACAAATATTGGTGAGCTATAGGCAGTGAAAAAATAGTTTCACGTTCGAAGTTTTGCATCACTAAATATGTATGCACTCAGTAGTTAGGAATTAGTATTTGTAAGCAATATGAATTAATAATAGTTAATCCAATGCATGATCATCAACTGTAACAAGCATTTAAGAAAAGTTGGAAAAGAAAGATAAAGCTATAGTTATGCATACATGTGACATACAATCAAACTATAGATCTAGGTGGATATGATGGATCTGTTGTGCTCATTGTTACCACTATGAACATGTGCTGTGTATGGCAAAGTGTTGTGTGCAATTCTTTTCTTTCTTTCTTTTTTGGGTGTGCAACTCACTTGTAACATGTATGGCAATGGTTGCAGTAGGAAATAAGATTCAGACTATTTAGTTTTCCACTTTTCAATGCTAATGATAAACTCATTAAAACGGTTATCGACTAAAAGAAAATCAAAGAAAAGAAATATAATAACATCAGACGATGAAAAGCATAGAAAATGCCACATCTATCTGCAATGTAGTTAAGAGAAACACCCAAATCGATCTTTGGTAGAATGAGGCATGTTATCATAACGACTTTCTTGTTTTTGTTTCTTTGGAAATGGATGTTATCTTAGGACTTGAAAATCCTATTGTTTCTATGGAAATGGATGTTAACTTAGGCTTGAAAATCCAATAGGCAATGTTATAGTTTAATAAGAAGAATATCCAAGCCATACTGACCTCTGCAATATAGGCAAAACATTCTCTAGATACCAGTTTGTTGAAGCATGAACAAGTGTCGCTCGAATGGCCAGTGGCATAATACTCTCTCGTGCTCCACACTCAATAATCCATATAAGTATATTGTTAGTTTATGGTCTCAATACCAAGGGTATATGATGTAATAAATTGATTAATTTCTTTATTTATCAATATAATTCATGCTTTTCCTTTCATGAGATGAATGGTGTTTTATATACTTGCACATAACTAATACAAATGACATAATGGTTCATGAGATGAACCGAAGTCCACAAATATACTAGATGTAATACATGTGTATGAATGAGATCCACATACAGGAGATATGTATTACAAATCTTATACTTAAATATCTTCATAACCAGTGATGAGATTGGACACCTCATCTGACAAGGTTGCAGCATTTTGATCACTATGAGATAGTGTGATTTATCTCGATCATCAGAATGTAAGATTCTGGATCATGATGTTGGTACATTTGATGTATTGAAGGACCATGAGAAGCACCTTATATACACTGTCTTTATTTTAAGGTCTGCTCTCATAATTCCCTAGCAATAGGCTCATAATCCTGAGACATTAATGAACTCAAGTTTCTATCTATTCATTTGCTTTGAGTCACCAATGAGTGAGGCCAATTGTAGGTCAACACCTCGGTGATTTGGGTACTTGATAGTAGAGCTGTGAGAACACTCAATAGTCAAGATGGAATCTATCTTTAATATCCTCTTGTGCCAATTAATGGATTTATCATTGGTAAGTGCGCACCCAGTCCGATTAAGAGTTAATTGGATCGGTACCAAATGATCATTATAATTAATTGGGGCTCGAGGATAATAAGATATGGATCTAATTTGGTGGACAGGTCCATTTGATCCATGGATATAGATGGAGGGGCCTACTTGTGGTACTGTGGAAGTTTAGGGTCTTCATTGAAATATATTCCTAAGACTGGAGTGCAATTTCATTTATATAGTGGAGCTATTTGCAATTAACTGTGGGCCCGGATTGCACATGAGATGTGGGGTCGCGTGTCCCAGTTGGAGCCAGCTTTCTAAGGAATCCCTATTGGTCCCCACGCTAGCCCAATTTATTAGAAAGATACTAATTCTACTTGAACTCTAAAAGGAAGGTTACTATTTCTATTTGAAGTGAGACTTCTAATAGTGGTAATGGTAAGTTACTAATTATTAATAGAAGTAGGACTTCTATTTTAATTAGAAAGGAGAAAGTTACTAATAGTTGTGGAAGTGAGACTTCTATGGCAATTAGTAAGGGAGATGTTTACTAATTTGTAATGGGAGTTAAACTTCTATTTCAAATAGGGAAAGAGGAGTTATGGAGGGCTATAAATAGAGGAATAATCCTCTCAAATTCGTGCATAACACATAGAGCACTTCCAGCCCCCTTGTGCAAGAGTTGTACAAGTCCTCTTCTTCTAAAAGTTCCCTTCTCTTTCACCTTTGATTCCTTAGAGTTACTAGTAGGGTTTTCTCTTGAGGATTCCACCATCTTCTTGAGAAAAGAAATCTAATACGGGACATAGCGTGGAAGATCAAAAGGAGTTCAAGATTCTGAATTGGATTGTGAAGTTGTTCATCATCAAAGTAAAGAACTCAAATCCTCCATAAGAGCACAACAAAGCTCCAAAGGTATATCTACATCCTTGTATGTTGTGGATTTCGTGGTAGCATGTTTATGTGCTGTTTTCTATCTTTTAGATAGTATATGTTGCTGTACATGACTATGAGTTTTTGAGGAATTGCATCCTGGATTGGGTTTGTTACATTCTAGACAATTGATTCATGCATCAAGTGGGTCAAAAGTTTTGAAACCTGTCTGGAAGGCCCACCTATATTCCAACAATTGTTACCACTATGAACATGTGCTGTGTATGGCAAAGTGTTGTGTGCAATTCTTTTCTTTTTCTTTTTTTTTTTGGGTGTGCAACTCACTTGTAACATGTATGGCAATGGTTGCAGTAGGAAATAAGATTCAGACTATTTAGTTTTCCACTTTTCAATGCTAATGATAAACTCATTAAAACGGTTATCGACTAAAAGAAAATCAAAGAAAAGAAATATAATAACATCAGACGATGAAAAGCATAGAAAATGCCACATCTATCTGCAATGTAGTTAAGAGAAACACCCAAATCGATCTCTGGTAGAATGAGGCATGTTATCATAACGACTTTCTTGTTTTTGTTTCTTTGGAAATGGATGTTATCTTAGGACTTGAAAATCCTATTGTTTCTATGGAAATGGATGTTAACTTAGGCTTGAAAATCCAATAGGCAATGTTATAGTTTAATAAGAAGAATATCCAAGCCATACTGACCTCTGCAATATAGGCAAAACATTCTCTAGATACTAGTTTGTTGAAGCATGAACAAGTGTCACTCGAATGGCCAATGGCATAATACTCTCTCGTGCTCCACGCTCAATAATCCATATAAGTATCAGGATCCTCAGCCTCGCACTCAAAAACACATAATACATGGCTTAGGCCAACTATACTAATTCAGTAATCATTGATAAATGCTCAATGACATTCCAACATAGATTGCCGACAAACAAACAAGAGTCATAATTAAACTACTATCTAAGAATGCTTATTTTCTCTCTTCCGGATTTCTTTTTTAGAGTCAAATCAGCATTATAAATTACTTAAGCAAACACCTAATCATCTAAAATTCAAGAAATAAGAAAATCAAATATATACTAATAAATATAATTAAGATTACCAAGAAATCTTATGTAAAAATACTCAAGTCGCTATGGGACCCTTTCTCAATCATCATTAAATTCAAAGAAATGGCCATCATCTGAGTACAGAGGGCATAAGAAAACTTAGTTTGGTTACTTGTTTCTGAAGTATATATATGGCTACAATTAGTTACCACCATACCCACCCATCAATTACACTAAAATAAAGTAATAAAACAATGGCACTTGAAGAATACGCATCGATTTTTCACGTAGAATGCAATGATGCAAAAAATCTACATGAGTATAATTGTTAATTTTGAGAAAATTAATGCGATAATAGGATAATGCAAAAGAATAATTTCATGAAAATCATTCAGTTTAACGAATTTTGACCAATTATGACTTGAATTCCAACATTGAAATCAAGTTATCCTAAATAAGTGCATAAATCTACATGAAATAATGACAATATGATGTAATTTCATGGACACTAACCTAACCTAATCTAACCTAAAATTACAAAAGAAAACTAATGCAAAAAACAAAAGCCACTTTCGCTCGCACTCTCAACTGCGTTTAGCGTATGCAATAAGCTCTAATACCCCTAGGCTACCCTAGTGGACGAATTGTGCTTTTTGAGGTTTTGCCGTGAATATACCCACAAAACTAAAAAAACTAAAGAAATCAAAAGAAAATCTCAAAAAAAAAAAATTATAAACATTGGATACTCTCGATTCTCGGAATAGTCAAAGCAAAGACAAATTCGAAATACGGTTCACCAATCTCATCTTTGGAAAGAAATTTTCAAAATCATGCTAAATATGATCGTGCATGATGAGAAAGTATGTATACATCAAAAATAAGCATTAAATGCTCCGCTAGAACCCCCGTGAAAACGACTCAATCAAATAATCCGGTCCACCTAAACTTAGCAAAAAAAAAAAATTCCTCTCAAGGCAACCATGATGGCTTTCGCACTATTTTTGTTTTTCAAAAGGTCGTGAAATTTCAACGACAAGCTTCTCTATTTCTTCTTTTTTCTTTTCTCTTGATTTTTTTTCCATTTAAACGGTCCCCAACAATAGGCAGCCCTTTTCATGTACCCGAATCAAGGGTGTACTCGAATCAAGGCAATCATGATGGCTTTCGCACTATTGCTTTTCAAAAGGCCGTGAAATTTCAGCGACAAGCTTCCCTCTTTCTTCTTTTTTCTTTTCTCTTGATTTTTTTCCTTTTTCAACGGTCCCTAACAATAGGCAGCCCTTTTCATGGGCCCAAATTAAGGGTGTGCCCAAATTAAGGCAACCATGATGGCTTTCACACTATTATTTTTCAAAAGGCCGTGATTTTGTTTCCTTTTCAACGGTCCCCAACAATAGATAGCCATTTTCATGTACCCGAATCAAGGCAACCATGATGGCTTTCGGACTATTGCTTTTCAAAAGGCCGTGAAATTTCAACGACAAGCTTCTCTTTCTTCTTTTCTATTTTCAACGATCCCCAACAACAGACAGCCCTTTTCAAGTACCTGAATCAAGGGTGTACCCAAATCAAGGCAACCATGATGGCTTTCGCACTATTGTTTTTCAAAAGGCCGTGATATTTTTTTCCTTTCAACAGTCCCCAACAATAGGCAACCATTTTCATGTACCCGAATCAAGGCAATCATGATGGTTTTCACACTATTGTTTTTCAAAAGGTTGTGATTTTTTTTCCTTTCAACGGTCCCTAACAATAGGCAGCCATTTTCATGTACCCGAATCAAGGCAACCATGATGGCTTTCGCACTATTATTTTTCAAAAGGCCATGATTTTTTTTCCTTTTCAACAGTCCTCAACAATAGGCAACCATTTTCATGTACCCGAATCAAGGGTGTACCCAAATCAAGGCAACCATGACGGCTTTCGCACTATTATTTTTCAAAAGACCGTGACTTTTTTTTTCCTTTTCAACGGTCCCCAACAATAGGTAGCCCTTTTCATGTACCCAAATCAAGGGTGTACTCAAATCAAGGCAACCATGATGGCTTTCGCACTATTGTTTTTCAAAAGACCGTGATTTTTTTCCTGTTCAACGGTCCCCAACAATAGGCGGCCCTTTTCATGTACCCAAATCAAGGCAACCATGATGGCTTTCACACTATTGTTTTTCAAAAGGCTGGGACTTTTTTTTTTCCTTTTCAACAGTCCCCAACAATATGCAACCCTTTTCATGTACCCGAATTAAGGCAATTATGATGGCTTTCGCACTATTGTCTTTTTAAAGGCCGTGATTTTTTTTCCTTTTCAACGGTCCCCAAGAATAGGCAGTCCTTTTCATGTACCCGAATTAAAGGTGTACCCAAATCAAGGCAACCATGATAGCTTTCACACTATTGTTTTTCAAAAGGCCGTGAAATTTCAGCGACAAGCTTTTCTTTCTTCTTTTTTCTTTTCTCTTGATTTTAATAAAAATTACAATGGAGACAACTTGTGGATGCAGTAGTTCTTTTGTGGCTTTATAATTCTTCTCTTGTGGTTCTTAATTATTCGCTTCTCTACATTTCATCAAAAAGGAAAGGAAAGATGAATAGCTAATTTTGTAAGAAGTAATGCAACAGAACATAAGAGTTCTTTGTCTTTAAATTCAAGAAACAAGTTATTACTGAGGACAAGAAGAAGGGAAAAATGATCTGACTTGCAGATGAAAACTGGCAAGAATAATATTCATCGCATTTATCTTGTCACTTGTTTAGTCATATTTCAATTTTGATTCACATTGCTTTGAAATGAAGGAGTGTTTAAAGAGCAAAAGAAATAACCTGCAAATGAGTAACCTCTTTGTAGGTCCATGGGGATCCGAACCCTAGAGGGAGGGTGAATAGGGTGTGCTACAACTATGACCAATTTTAATCAATTTTAACTTCTTTAAAACAAACTAGTCACATGTGATGATTAATCATACAAGATGCGGAAGCTAACAAAAGAATAACCACAAAGCAATCACCATCACACAAGGATTTATAGTGGTTCGACCTCAATGCCTACATCCACTACCGGCTTGTGAACCAACACCCCACCGGATTTCCACTATTTATGCTTTTCAATAGGCTAAGCAATAACCTTTACAATATGCTTTCCAAGGCTAAGCAATAACCTTACAATGATGTTTTTCAAGGCTTAACATCAACCTATACATTATGCTTTTATAGGCTAAGCAATAACCTCTTCAACCACAAGGTTGGTTATCTCTCTAAATTAGTGTCTATCATACACTTGATGGAGATTCTATTAAGCTCATTACAATGCCTCTTAATTAGGCGGATATGGAAGTGAAAATCTAATACACACTCACACTATGAATGCAAAGATGAAAGTATATGAAGTGTGTGTGTGTGGTCCTCAATCATTTTGAAAATGAAAGCTCATAAATGTAAGCCTAAGGCTTTTGAAAGTTTTAGCTCATAAAACATTTATGATTGAGGATGTAATGCAATCACATGTTAAAAGTAACAACTTGTTAATGATGTCAAAGATACACAAGTTGTATGAAATGAATTAGCTCTAAACATGTGATGCATAGGGATGTCAATCAAATCATCAATGTAGCTCATAAAACATAAAAATAGATTTGATTGAAATTAGGGGACAAATCATATGTAATTATAAAGACAACTTGAAAATGATATACCTATCAAAGTAAGGCAAGTTGTGAAACTTTAAAACAATAATACACATATGATTTGTAAAGATGTTGAATCCAAAACATAAGATATATTTGAAAGAGATTTTCTTATGATGAAAAAACAACAACCAAAGATTCAACCAAGTATATGAATCATGTTACATATTTCATTAACATGATCTACTTAGATTTACCAAAGATAAAGTACTACTTGGATTGAATCAAATGGTGATGCATCCAAAACAATAGATCTATTCAAAGTATAAAACATGCTAAGGATACAACACATCATAGGTTATGATGTTACTAAAGATTTACCAATGATAAAACAAAACATGAAAACATATGATTTGTAAAGAAGTTGAGTCCAAAACATAAGATAGTTTTGAAAGTGATTTTCTTATGATGGAAAACAACAACCAAAGATTCAACCAAGTATAGGAATCATGTTACATATAATTTCAAAGGTTCTTTCATTAACATGATCTACTTAGATTTACCAAGATTAAGTACTACTTGGATTGAATCATATGGTGTTGTATCCAAAACAATAAATCAACTCAAAACATAAAACATGTTAAGGACACAACACAAACATAGTTTAACATGCTAGAAATGATTTACCAAAAATAAAACAAAGCATGAAAACATATGATTAAGGAAAATAAAGCCTACTTGGAGATTTAACTTCATTAATCCAAGCTTTAGCTTTCCTAATGCTCCCCTTCATCCCTTGGTTCTTTTCCCTTGAATATGCCTCAAAACCTCTCAAGGAGGGGCTTAAAATTCCCAACTTTTAGCAAAGGAAAGAACTCATTTTTATAGAGAAAAATGCCCAGCGGCTAGTAGTAGGTCGACCTACCTACAGGGGCAGGTCGACCTACCACACACAACGGTCAAAAAACTGCCCGTTGGAGCATTCTGGGCCCAGTCGACCTCCAGTGAGGTAGGTCGACCTGCCCCTGGGTAGGTCGACCTACCTCACTGCAGGTTGACCACCTGGGACCTAAAAAATCCAATTTTTTGCATATTGAAGGTTTTTCTTGGGGGATCTTTTTGGCCACTAAATCAAGCTTTAAAAACATGTTTTAAAACATTCTAAGAGTTTTAAGACATGAACCATAAAAAGCCTAAAACATTTTGAAAGATTTAAAACTCATAGGCTAGCTTGATTTTCTAAAACTCTTTTCTAAAAACAAATGCATCCAAGATTGAAAACAAATCATGCATAAATCAAAACTTTTACAACTCTTAAAAACCATGCATGAATAAAACAAGATTTCAAGTTTATTAAATCAATGCATATGTGTGTAAATCAAATGATGCTAGAATGAAATGCATCCATCAAATTGCAATCTAGAAAATTCCTAACACTCCTTTGTTTACCACTACTTAGAAAAATATATCCTCTTTTTTGAGTTGGTTTGCATAGAATATATAGGAACTAAATACATAGTAATTCATGGTCAAATGAGCATTGCCAAGGATTATTGAAGAGGTGGGGAGTGAATAATAAAAGGTGGAGATGTAGCTAGGATTTGAATTACAATGGTGATGGATGGGTCTTCATTTCTCATCTTCCCTAGGTTCAGTTTTCATTAAATGGGAGGTTATTTTATGGTCAAGCTCAACTTCATTTCTAATACTTCATTATGCATTTGGTAATTATGATTCATTTTACAAATCACTTTGTCCTCTTTTATAAAAGTACAAAGATATAAAATAATAACATCAATAATTATTCTCATGATTTATTTCTTCCCAGTTGTTCTAATCATGAGGCTGAGCTCATTGAACTACGAAAAAGTATACCTCAAACATCCATTGCAAGTACATCAGCACCAACAAGTACAAACATCCAAGACATTCTCAATTAAAAAAAATTGGTACCTTAATCAACGAACTTACCTTTCAAATGAACATCGTTACTCTATCTACACTCTTATTTTCAGAAATTGTCCTCATGCACACCGGTCGAATGGATGCATCTTTCTTAGTAGGTGTAAAACTATCAAAATCACCTTTATATAATTAGCCACACATACCTTGTATATATAAAATATTAAACTCATCATTTTGTTTTAATGCTACGGACAAACTGGTGAAATCAAAGATATTATCAACAAAATCAACCGACAAGAATACATTTTCCACCTGAAGGCCTATGAATACAGCTTAAGAGTAAACTTCACTATTGTATCAATTGATGATGTTCCTAAAGAGAGCCAAACATAGAGCCTGTGTTGCGAAGTATGTTATGTAAATATTAAGTTTCACTTTGTAAATATACTAACTATTGTAAGTGAATCAAACTGGAATGTATCACAATGTCAAATTCTTTCTGTTCTTGTATCTTAGTTTCCACATGAAGCTGGCTTACAGACTAAAAAAAATGCTTAACTATGGATTGCATTAGACATTGCACTTATGAGGTACTTCAATCTACTACTTTAGATTCCCTCATTCTCTCCTGTTAGTTTTAGACCTTAACTTGAAAGTAGAATGTATCATAACATATAAGTGTTCCTATTCTTCTATCCATCATTTTTGGTAAGTTGTTTTGACTAACGAAAGAATATTGTCAATCTACTTAAGAATTTCAATGATCAATTGAAACAAATCATTCAATTAGGTAGTATTAAACTAATGACTTTATAGACTTCTTTTTCTTGTTCTTTTTATTCTCTCTCTGCTTGCACAATTCATGACTTCACTGATCCTCAAAATTCAAAAGACTTGAGCCTTGAGAGAGGACTTATGCACTTAGGGCCTGGTCAAGGGCTAGAAAAGTTCCATCTGAGATTGGCAAGGGCACAAGAACATAAAGATGATGGTTGCATTTACAATCATCATGTTTTACTTTTATATTTGACAAAGAAGACTCATACTCTCTATGGGAGAAGAGGTATCCTGTAATTCATATCTTATTGTAATTGATATATTATTTCACTTATAGGGCACATCTTTATGGTACTTCTTCCTAAGCTATTTTTTTTCTAATTGAACTTATGGGGTTGGAACAACAAGCATGACAATATCAACAATTATCTACAAACTTGTATGTTTTTGGAATATGTAATTTGAAAAAATTAGTGCTTCTTTCTTTCATTCTAATATCTCACTTGCATGTGCATAATCTGATTTTTTTCAATGACCTTGAGATACTTGATAAGTTAAATGTTATTTATTGGTTGTTCCTTTGAATTTATAGTTTTCATCTATTTTCAATCTCTTTGTTTGGATTAAAAAAAAAAAAACAATAAATCCAATGACGAGAAACAGAGTACTCGACCAGAAACAGAGTACCCAATGAATCCATTTTCATAATAAAATCTTCTATAAGATTGGATTGGGCTTCTTGCTTTGGTTTTATGCACGGGAGATAGACAGATGAAAGGGGTTGGAAGGTGTGAATGCTTATATATGGGTGAGTGCAAAGGGCTTTGGGTGTATATCCATGTCAGCTTGTTAGAGCTTATATTCGTTGGGTTTAGCTCATATTCAAATACCTCAGTGACACACCTGACACCACCTATTATTCTTATTTTCAAATTGAGGTACAACTTACATCATGGGAACTTTTTTTGTGCAAGCATAAAATGTCCCTGTAATTTCCTACATATATGCATGTTCAACAATACAAATATATATTTTATCAAATAAAATACATTATACATTGATCAAGCACGTAGAGAAGAATATCTTAATATGTCTTAATATAATTGTGCGTTCCATACACGTGACGGGCCAACTAGTAAAAAAAAAAAATATATATTGTATACACAATATCAAACATGCTGGATCAATATAATCTTCAACATATATTTGACATCAAAATTCTAAGGAATATAAAAGCCTAACAAAAACTTATAAGAAATACAATGGAAATAGAAGGTGCTGAACTACAAAAAAGCCTGTTATTTAAGTAATTCTTGCAGCTCAAAAAAGACTATAGTGGTCACATTTTCCACATGTTATGGAAACCACTTACCCAATATCAAGAAATCAATATGTAAACACATCAAATAAGATGAAACAATGCGTTGATGTACTCTCTCTCTTCAATCAAGTCTTATGTGCTAATGTTCACAATAGCACATCCAATAGCGTTGGTGGGATTGAGCACCCACTCCATTCCAATCTTCCTAGCAACACCAAACATACCATATAAGTATACATTAAGTTAAATCAAGGAAGTACACTGAAGATATTGTGGACAACTTGAAAAGGAACAACAAAGAACTTGATACAAAGGAAAAAAAAAAAAAAAGAACAGTTCTCATCTGCAAATGCAGCCACAGGACTAATAAGTCTTTTTTGTTACCAATAAGAAAAAATGCAACAGTAGGAGTAAAAGTATCATCAATTTGGGTCATGGACAAAAGATATGACTTCATTGATAGTATATTGATATAGTGAATTAGGAACCATATTTTTTGTTGAAAATTAAAAGTTGCTAAAAAAAGCATTTCCTAAAACTATTATCTAATGCATACAATTAATATCTCGGAAGTCAGGACAAATATGCAGTTGTGGTCATTAATCTGAGCAATGGACAAAAGATATGACTTGATTGATGATCTAGTGAATTAGGAACTAATTGTTTTGTTGGAAGTTAGAAGTGTCTTGCAAATAAAGCATTTCATAAATCTATCATGTAGTGCATAAAATTATTATCTCGGAAGTCGGGACAAATATGCAGTTGTGATTACCTCCAAACTGTAGTGAGCAACCCACAATTTATCATCAGTAGAGATAAGAATGGCAGGGCCCACTTGGAATTCCCACTACACAAGCAGCAAATGTTCAAAATCATGAGAGAAGCCAATCCAATTCAGAGAAGGAAGAAGACAACGGCAAACGTGACTGTACTTGGCCTGGCATATATCACATTTCCATTGATGCTACTGATGTTGATGCAGCATAAAGACGAGCCTTATAGTGGGAATCAACAATATCACACCTAAATGCCTTGTTTGACCCACACTACAGTAGTATGGAGCCCGATCCAAAATCACATAATTCCATATGAAGTTAATGGGACAACATATCACACTAACACTCAAGAATCAAGATACTCATTTGCAAGGAGCAAAGGCCAGATGAAGAAAAGTAAAGATATGAGAGGAAATACATATGTAATTCCCATTTGTTTAGGATTGTGGTTGGATTTGGAAGAGAAAAATACAAAGTAATCAATAAATATAACTTATTGTAGATGACACCATCCATTATTTCTTTTAAAGACTTATCAAAACTAAAGATTTGAGATAAAAAAAAATCCATTAAGGGATAGGTATGCAATGCACTGGTGCCAACAACTCAGCGGAAGTTTATTCCCAAGAATCAAAATAAAACATACATGATTTTTCCAATACTATACTCATGAAAATGACAGAAAGGTTGGAAACAAAAACTATTCTGTTCACCATGATATGAGGAGATTTTCTTCCTAATAAAATTTTTCAAAATTAGTAAATACATAAGACAAACAAATCCATTAGAATGACAGAGTACTTCAATAGTAACGCGAAATTAAATAAATGCTCAAAAAATAAATAAAACTTTGTTGAACCAGAGCCTAGAATTATATACCTGAGGACGAGGGTATCCTCCCATAGGCCACCCAATAGGCCGTTTCACATCTTTTGGTAGAAGAGTGTGCACCTGTTCTATTCCACACCTAATTCTCAACAAATAAACAAATAAATATGGATAGGTTCTTTCTAAAGGAAAAAAGAAAAGAAAAAGAAAACGACTAACAAAATATGAAACATACTAATAGATACAATACTATCCATAATAAGTCGTGGAAATCTACCTAGGCTCTTCAGCAATAACATCAGGATGGCTGAAAATCTTTGCAGCATTGTGTCTTTTGTTTGTTGGAATTGGTTCGCCAACTGGTGTGTGTGCATCACAAATCAACTACAAACAAAAAAGCATACACAGAAAAATATTAAAATAAATAAAATGGTTAAGAAGAATCATAATAATCAGAGAAAGACTTGTTAGTATTAAAGGAAGGATAAACACAAACCGATAACATGTCAACTAACACATTAAGTTTTGCCTTTGGCTGATACACTGAGACCTAATGTGGGCGAAAAATTAAATCAAAGGTTTTTCAGTTAGACTGATAACCCCTAATTACCATTTACATCATTAATATATTTTTAAATGTACACATGAAATACATGACCTTATATCAATATCTCCTGCAAGTGTACGATGTTAAGTGGGTTAGTGGGTCACAGCCCATGACAAATAAAGCCCAATTTGTGGGTCAAAACAAGTGACATGTGTACAACTATGTAATTTTATTCTTTGCCTTATTAGGAGATTGTAATTAGATTAGAATGGCTGTAATTTAAATAATTGCTACAATCACTGTAACTTGTATGACAACAATATATCTATATAATGAAGCATCGTGACTCTTAAGAGGGATCAACGAATTCACAAAATTATTTCTATCTTCTTCCTGCTTTGACATGGTATCAGAGCCTAGGGCTTTATTTTCTTTTCATTATTTTCTCCAATGATCTGTAAGATCATCCTCGACATCTTCCAAGGTCTGGAAGCCCTCAGTGCTACTTCAGATCATCACTGATCCTCTCTGATCATCTTAGATCATCTCAGATCCAACGTGGCCCACTTCAGATCATCATCAACACATCTGCGGAAGTAGCCCAGTGTGGTTGCAGGGATTTTTTAGGAATTCTAGTGATTTTTTCAGCATTTTTTTATAATCAGAGGTAGGCCTTCTATCTACTCCTGTGGATTATCATATTTATCCATTTGTTTTCATCACAGCCGCACATTATCTTGGATCTGAATTGGATTCTGCCGAGACTGCTTCCATTAGTTGCATAAAAGATCTGTGCATCCATCTTTACCTTCAGATCTATGATCAGATCAACTGGTGGGGCCCACGTGCGTATCAGCACCTAGACAACAGGTTCGTCAGTGCATTATTTTGTTTCTGTTACTGTTTGTAAGCTTCAGCAGCGCAGGTTTTTTATGGTTTTTGGCTGATATTTCTTCTATCCATTGTTTAAACTTTTTGTGCCCTAATCTCCAACCTAAGATTTGTACCTTAATCATCTGGTGGGGCCCACGAACACTAATGTGTTGGTTCGCCAGCCCTGTTTTGGGCGACTGTTTGCATTTTTCTCATATATTGTCTGATGCAACTGTTCTGGGAACAGTTCTGATAACTATTTTGAATTGTTTTGGTGTGTGGTCGTCTATTCTATCATCTTCTATTGCTCTTCTGACTGATAAGTC
Organism: Cinnamomum chago; assembly: GCA_038049695.1. Taxonomy (NCBI): domain Eukaryota; kingdom Viridiplantae; phylum Streptophyta; class Magnoliopsida; order Laurales; family Lauraceae; genus Cinnamomum; species Cinnamomum chago. The sequence continues at coordinate 38,214,152 of CP142453.1, read as the reverse complement.
ACAATGGAGAAATCTGAAATCAACTTAATCAAGTTTAATGGAAAAAATTATCCATCTTGGGTTTTTCAATTTGAACTTTACCTGGAGGGTAAAGAATTATGGGGCCATATCTCTGGAACTGATCCAAAACCAACGGAGGATGAGAAGAAAATTGTGTCCTGGAACACAAAAGATGCTAAGATCAAATCTTGGGTTCTTGGGTCCATGGAACCACAATTTTTCATGAACTTGAAACCATACAAACCTGCCAAAGATATGTGGGACTATCTGGAAAAGGTGTATCATCAGGGGAATTCTGCCCGATAGTATCAGTTGGAACTTGAAATTGCCAATTATATGCAAGGAACATCCTCCATTCAGGAATATTATTCTGGTTTCCAGAATGTATGGACAGAATTAGATGAAATCAAATATGCAAATATCTCTGCACAGGCTCTTCCCGAATTGCAAATAATCCTAGCAACTAGTCATCGGGATCAATTTCTCATGAAATTAAGGCCTCAATATGAATCGGTCAGATCTAATCTCATGAGTAGGGTATCATCTCCATCACTAGATGAGTGTTTCAATGAATTACTGCGAGAGGAACAAAGATAATTAACTCAATCTGGTGTACTCCAACAAGCCACTCCTGGTACAATTGATGTTGCCTATAGTGTACCCAATCAATCTCAACCGCCAGACTCACCTGTAAATGTTGCTTATACTGCTAAGGGAAAACAACCAAACAGAGATATCAGTAAAGTGCAGTGCTACAAGTGTCAGCATTTCGGCCATTATGCAAATCAGTGCAAGCAGATGGTCTACAATTATTGCAAAGCATCTGGACATTCAATCAATGAATGTCGCAAATGTCCTCAAAACAGAAATCCAAAAGTTTACCAGGCTACTACTGCTACTTCTGGCACTATTGATTCATCTTCCATTTCTTCTTCTGCCCCTGCTTCTGCTGCTCCAATCACCCCTGACATGATCCAACAGATGATTCTCTAGGCCTTTTCCTTTCTTGGTATATCTGGTAAAAATCATTCTCTCTCTCACTCGTATTTTGATTCTAGTGCCTCCAATCATATGACATCATCATCGAAAAACTTCTCGAAAATTAAACCATATGATGGAAGGATTCAGGTCCATGCTGCTAATGGTACAACAATACCAATTACCTCTGTTGGTGGTATTTCTCATTCTCTACCCTTGAACGATGTTTATTGTTCACCAAATCTCTCTACCAATTTAATCTTTGTCAGTCAATTGGTTGATGGTAACTGCAATGTTTCTTTTTCCTCCTCTGGTTGTGTGGTGCAGGATTAGGAAACGGGGAAGGTGATAGCGAAGGGGCCTAAGTGTGGGCTTTGTTTCCTCTTCACATAACAACACCGAATCCAGATATGTCTTTGTTTGCTTCAACAGTAGTTTCCAAGAATAATGTGAATTGTGGCACAATAGATTAGGCCATCCCAATTCCAAAGTTTTGTTATCTTTGTTAAATGCTGGTCACATTAATAAAATGAAGTTTTCATCATCAGATGTTGATCTCAATTGCACCACTTGTAAGCTGGGAAAGAGTAAAACTTTGGCTTTTCCATTACATGTTTCTTCTGCTACCAAATGTTTTGATTTAGTACATAGTGATGTTTAGGGTGTTGCACCAATTGTTTCTCATTCACAGTATAAGTATTTTGTACTTTCATTGATGATTATAGCCATTTTACATGGGTTTATTTTCTACATGCCAAATCTGAAGTCTTTGATGTGTTTAAAAAATTCTTGAAGTATGTTCAACATGTATTAAGGTTTTCCGTACCGACTTGGGGGGGGGGGATATATGTCCACAAATTTCAAGCATTTTTACAAGATAACGGGATTATATCCCAACGAACTTGTCCCTACACCCCCTAACAGAATGGTATTGTAGAACGGAAAAATCGCCATCTTCTAGACATGATCAGGTGTTTGTTATTAGAATCCTCAGTTCCACCTAGATTTTGGCCAGAAGCATTAACCACCGCTACTCATATCATCAACCGCCTTCCTTCTTCAAAACTTCAAAACACCTCTCCACATTTCCATCTTTTCAAAACTGAACCACAATACACGCACTTACACACTTTTTGTTGTGTTTGTTTTGTTCATCTTCCCACCCATGAACGTTCAAAGTTATCTGCACAATCTGCAAAATGTACCTTTCTTGGTTATGCTTCCCAACAAAAAGGTTTTATTTGTTATGACACCACATCCAAGCGTATTCGGATTTCTCAAAATGTTGTCTTTTTTTAACACCAATCCTTCTTTCAGTCTCATCCTGATTCATATCCAGAAATAACTTTTTCTAAAGTACCATCCTTTGATGATGAATGCCTTCCTTCACCTTTGCGTTTCATCCGGACAAGGTGTATGTTCGTCGACAAGGAACAAATGCCACTACTTTGTCTCCTCTACAAGTACCAGCCCCGAAAACTCCTCATCATCATTTCCACCTCCACTTGTTATTCGTTGTTCTTCTCGTATCTCTCGACCACCGGATCGATACGGTTTTTCTCATTCTTCATATTTAGTTACCTTATCATCTGTTTCCATTCCTAGTTCCTATTCACAAGCAGCAAAGCAGGAATGCTGGAGATAGGCTATGGAAGAAGAACTTAATGCTCTGCAGTAGAACCAAACATGGGATGTTGTTCCATGCCCAGCCTCGGTTAAACCTATTGGGAGTAAATGGGTTTACTCTATCAAATTGAAGGCAGATGGTACTTTGGATAGATACAAGGCAAGGCTTGTAGCCCTTGGCAGCAGACAGGAATATGGCATCGATTACGAAGAAACTTTTGCGCCTATCGCAAAGATGACCACAGTTCACACCATCGTTGCCATAGCTGCATTCCAATCTTGGCCCCTTTTCCAATTTGATGTAAAAAAAACGTCTTTTTTCATGGTGATCTTAAAGAGGAAGTTTACATGCAGCTGCCTCGAGGTTTCCCCAAACCATCAGAAGGACAAGTTGCTCACTTGAAATGGTCTTTGTATGGGCTAAAACAAGCACCAAGAGCATGGTTTGATAAATTCAAGGATGCCTTACTCAACCTGCGGTTTCAACAGAGTCCTTATGATTCATCATTGTTTTTGCATAAGCAATCAACAGGAATCACCATTCTTCTAGTTTATGTGGATGATATCATAATCATCGGCACAGATATAGCCATGATTCAAGATTTCCAAGTTTCTTTACATCAATCTTTTCAAATGAAGGATCTGGGCCCTCTGACATATTTTTTGGGATTGGAAGTTCATCAATCTGTAAATGGGTTGATTCTGCATCAACATAAGTATACTATGGATTTAATTGAATCAGCAGGCCTCTCAAACTCCACACCTGTGGATACTCCTCTTGAACTGAATCTTAAACTCCATAGTGACAGTGGTGATCCCCTTCTTGATCCGACATATTATCTACAGCTTGTCGGTAGTCTTATATATTTGACTACTACTCGGCCTGACATCAGTTATGCAGTAAACTTGATGAGTCAGTATATGACCAAGCCCCATCATCTCCGTTTAGTAGCCGTTCGACGAATTATTCATTATCTTCTTGGCACTTCTCACAGAGGCTTGTTTTTTCCTGTTGTCTCTCCAATAACATTGACTGCTTATTCTGATGCTGATTGGGCAGGTTGCCCTGATACTCGTCGATCCACAACGGGCTGGTGCATGTTCTTAGGTGATGCACTTATTTCATGGAAAGTGAAAAAGCAAGACAAAGTTTCCAAATCATCAACTGACACAGAATACCGGGCCATGTCTGCCGCATGCTCCGAAATTATATGGCTTCGTGGTCTTCTTGAAGAACTTGGCTTCTCACAAAAATCTCCCACACCCCTACATGCGGATAACACCAGTGCCATTCGGATTACAGAAAATCCAGTATTTCATGAGAGAACTAAACACATCGAGGTTGCTTGCCACTTTATCAGGGATGAATATCTACGCAATGTTATTTCTCTCCCGTTCATCTCCTCTAGCCTCCAAATTGCTGATATTTTTACCAAAGTACTTCCTCGACCATGTCATCAATTCTTGACAACCAAATCGATGCTTGTTGACTCATCGACATCAATTTGAGGGGGGTGTTAAATGGGTTAGTGGGTCAAAACGAGTGACATGTGTACAGCTATGTAATTTTATTCTTTGCCTTATTAGGAGATTGTAATTAGATTAGCATGGCTGTAATTTAGATAATTGCTACAATCACTGTAACTTGTATGGCAACAATATATCTATATAATGAAGCATCGTGACCCCCAAGAGGGATCAACGAATTCACAAAATTATTTCTATCTTCTTCCTACTTTGACATATGCTACCTTGTGCTAAAATAATATAAACCTAAGTTGTTCGGTGTCATTTGTTGTTGTTAGGTCACAACTAAGATTGCAATTCCTTAACATTGTTGCGTGGGTGGTGCACATTGATATGTGGGCCTCATAACCTGGTCATATATGTAGGAATTATACTTTGATACATTCACTCTCATTCCGTTGGTATTGTAGACAATACCAACGGGACATCATAGATCATGGAGTCCAACCTTTATCAAGCAGACTCGAATTCACCAACAATGGTCCATGTTGAACCCAAACTAAGATTCATGTCCTAAAGTCCTTATTAGGCCTAGTCTGAGTAAAATCCTTTGACAGCCCTACTACTAGGATATCCAAACCAAACACATGTTCTACTTCTGGATACAAAAACATGCACTGCACCCAAATAAAATTTAAAGACAGCATTCTTCGAAAAAAGAAAAAAGAAAAAAGGAAAAGGAAAATCATCAGTAGGAACCTCCCATAAACCCAATAATTGTCAAAGACATGGAAAGAGAAGAAGACTTCTATCAGAACCATCATCCTCTCTATTCAGTCCAGATTTCGTCAATCTCGGACCAGATTTGAAAACCTCAACAGCACACACACGCGATATAACCACCCAAAATCAATAAGCAGGACAAGATCAAAAAAAGAAAAAGAAAAGAGCACATAATCTAACACATTCAACTTAAATCAATAAGTGGGTTAAAAGAGCATCAAATTAAGCCTTTGTTAATGAATTAGAAGAAAAAAAAAAGAAGAGAATACCTGCTACTATTGAACGCCGATAAAAAAAAATTGTCCCAGAGAGGAATAAAGAAGAAGTGTTAGGAGAGAGGGACCAATCTATTCTATGATATGATATGATGGCTTATAGGCCACCCCAAGTGCATAGGAAAATGGGTGCCCATCCGTCTCGTGTGGGTATCCAGTTTAGCCCATAACCTGGATTCTAAACAACATTAGCAAGCAATCGCAATGTTCTACTGGAAGTTCATCCATGATAAAACTAATGAAACAAAAAATCATTTTCCTCAAAGCTTGCTCCATCCAAACTAGCTTCCACATTGAGCATGCAGAAACACATATAAGCACTTCTCTTCATAAAAATCAGAAAGGAAACTGTGCAAATAATAGCCAAGTCCATATCTCCACTTCTAATTCTATATTTTAGTAGCATTTGTACAATTTATATAGAGCATAGCTCTATTAATATTTACATTTTTTCATTAGAACAACTATAATTATCATTGTATACTAACTCTTTAAGATATATTCATATACATTTATGGGGGTGTTGGTATAGTTTTTTCGTATCTGTTTATAACATCAACGTCCATGCTGTGTCAAAGTAACACTTGGAAGTTGTAATGACATATCTAAACAAGTCTAACTTTGGTCATCACCACGAAAGGACCATAAAAAAAAAAAGAACTGAATAAAATCTAAAAACAGTCTGCTCAATCTCATCATACTCTTTGACTATAAACACACCAACCCTGGTAGAAGCCCATTCATCAAAAAAAAAAGTGAATAAATTTTTTTAATCAGTATAATTAAAAATTGCTACTGATTTCTTATTGAAACCGCAGGTACATATAAAGAGAGCAAAAGAAGAGAAGTGTATATATATATTCAAACTAAAGAGCTATTGCAGCATATGATAGATAGGATTAAAGGAAAAGGGAGAAAAGGATGCAGGAAAGAATTTATAGAGTTGGGGTTGCCGGAAAAGAAGTGGAAGAAGGTTCAGTTGTTGTTGTTGGAACGGTGGGATTATGCAGAGGAAATGCATACATAGATATTAAGAGACATAAAGCCATCTCCTCTTCTTTTTTTCCCTTTTCTTTTCTTCATTAAACTAAAAGAAATAATGCATTTCCTCTAATAGATCTATGAAAAGGCACAAAAAAAAACAGGGAATTTCAATAAAATTAGCTTTTTCATGAACTCAAACAGATCCAACCAGATATACGTCTAGATCTAATGAAATCTATTTAGCTGAATTAAACAAAACAGTACAAAAAATGAGGGGATTCTTACAGATCTATCACAAAACCAAATACACTGATACAAAAAATTTGAAAAAATAAAGCTAAAAGTGTAAATCTAGGGCTTCTTACGTAGAAATTAAGAAACATACATACACATAATAGTAAAAAAAAGAAAAGAAAAAAAAAAGAGACAAATCCCGCATCTGAGGCTTAAATCTGAAGAATCTCTCACATCAAACCTAGAAAATTTTAGTAAGAAAATCAAATCTATGAAAAACAGAGGAGAAAAACAGATCGAAAAAAGAGGAGAATAGCCTAAGGAATCAACAAACAAACAAACAAAAAAGAGGAATGAAAGAAAGAGGAAGAGAAACTCGCCTTGCTACCCCTGCGAGTGTAAAGAGAGGGAAAAAATGAAGGACGAGACGAGGGGAGAGAAGCTCAGAGAAACAGGAGAAGATCGAGGCATCTCTGTGATAATATATAGACAATGGAGCGAGAGATGATGATAAAGAAACAAGAAGTAGAAATTCACAAAATCAACCTGGTTCTCTGCCAATCCAAGCTGAATAACGCTGTCCAAATTGTCCAATGCGCGACTGAAGAAGATTTGGGCAGGGGCGATGGACCCTCCTGGAGAGAGATGGTGCGAGAGCTGGTGCGACGGATTTTGACAGAAGGAGAAGGGGAAAGAGAAGAAGAGCGATTTTTCTTGATGTAGAGTTGCAAACTCGTGCTGTTGGAGAAGATGACAGGAAAAGGGAGAGATGGGTCTGCGCCTGGTATAACAGAGATGAGTTTTTTCGGAGATGGTGGGAGAGGGTGAGAGCTGCGTGATGGAGATGAGGTGAGAGCAAGAGAAGGAGACGAAGGCCAGAGAGGGATGAGCGAGGGAGATTAGGGCGGGCGCATAATAGAGATGGTTTTCTTTTTGGAGATGGTGGGAGGGTGAGGGCTGCGTGATGGAGAGGACAACCGGAAAAGGGATCAAACTTTTGCTAGCTTTGGAGAAGATGACCGGAAAAGGGGGCACCGGTTTTCTTCAGTGGGATGGGTCTGTGCGCCTGATAACAGAGATGGGGTTTTTATGATCAACAGAGATGGAAATGGTGGGAGGGATCTGCGTGCGTTGATGGAGAGCGTGAGGTCTGCGTGAGTGGTGAAGGAGATGATGCCGATGAGGGAATGGAGATGGAGATGGTGAGGGAGATGAGGGAATGGAGGTGAGGTGAGAGTGAGAGAGGGAGACAAGGGCCAGAGAGGGAGAGAGCGAGAGATAGAGACGAGGGGCCAGAGGGAGAGTTAGAGAGAGGGATATCAGTGGTAATGCACTGCCATGAAATTACCTGAGCCCACTCCATACCACTACATAAAATCAAAACGATGTAAAATGCAAACCTAAAACCTCCTGTCAGAAAAAAAATTTGTAACCACAAAAATACATGAGAAAAAAAATACAAATACCACACCCTATAAAGTAAAAAAAAAATCCCACTCATTTATGCAGTCAATCTCATATAACATTGAAAAATTGAGCTCTTCTTACCTAGAAGATAGCTCCATCAAATTAGCGAAACGGGTATACATGGCTTTGAGATCCTTAATTGCTTTATGTTTGAGCAATAAATGAAGGAAAAAAAAAAGAATTAGGGCACGAATGAACGCCATACTGGGAGGCTTTTGGGATTTGGGAGATGCCCTGGTGTTGTCTTTGAGATGGAGATGGGATCATCGCAGTAGATTGGGGATGAAGATGAAAAGGAGTTGAAGAGAAGATGAGCGGTTAGGTCATTTGGATTGGGTAAATCTAGAGAGGTGAAGAGGAAGAGGTCTTTGTCTTGTTTTAGGCCGCTGCATGAGAGGAAGAATCGAGAGTAGAGAATAAGCATGTTCCTAGCGCATTCAGGAAACATCCTAGCCAAAGCTTGGATTGCATGTAACTGGGCCACCATCACCAAGCAGCAAAGAAAGAAGCAAGAGGGAAGCAGCAAAGCAGAGGCGAAACACCCTTTTTTAGCGGGTCCATGGCTGGTGTCTCTTGTTGTGCACTACATTTGACAAATTGGCTAATGCAGAGATCTTTCGTGAAGCAGGAAGAAGCATCATAGTTATTGGAAGCAGGAGGGAAGCTGGTTGAGGAAGGAGAGAAAAGTGCAGAAAATGACATAATGAAGGAGTCGACGACAAGCAGGTAAAACTGTTGCTTTTATATATGGTATAGATATAGATATAGATATAGAAAACATGCAACTCAAAGTATTAACTTGTGGGTGCAAGATTTCTATGGAAAGAGGTTCTCCAATACAATAGATTAAAAATGATGTAAGCAGATTATTGAAGAAAACGTGCATTTCATAAAACACTAGATGATTTCTCAATTTCCTATGGGTCTTTTTGTTTGAATTGGAAAGGTATATTAAAAAAATTCTTACAGACCCAGAAAGGTATAATAACAATAATAGCTTGGCCCCAATCTGCCACCCTTAATTTCATGCCAGCAACAATATAGGGATCCCACATTTCAGTAAACTTAGACTTCAATAAAAAAAACCTTTAGTTCATCTCAAAAAACCCTCACTGTTCCCATCCAGTATAGAGAAAATTTTCACCTTTACCATCGAAAACCAATTTATAATCACAAACTAAGCAAACCCAACTTCTTCCTTGAACAAGTGTTGTCAAGGGACTGTTGACAAATAATATGCATTGATTAGTTATATTGTATTAATGATTTTCATTTGGCAGATAATTGCTACTGCATATATATGAAGGCCCATCCATCATGGATGGGGGTTCACCTTGATTTTCCTAAAATTACAGATACTATGAAACGTGTTAGCAGGAACACTTTGAATTCTATAGTAGAAATCTTAATTCTCTAGTGATGATGATGATGCAAGAATATTGCATTATTTGACGCAATGTAGTAGGAGAAAAACATCCTATATAATTCATTTTTCCCCCTTTCCATCCCAAATCATAATCTTCATAGTTGGAATTACAAAAAGGGGCAATATAGAATCCCACAGAAGAAGGACAATTATCTATTCTGCCAAAATGTTCAAACCAATTACTAAATTACAACTTGATGTACATCCAATCCAAAAACACCCTTATGTAAGCTAAATAAATGAAAACAAGATGCAGTTTGGGTAGAAACTTACCATCCCGAGTCACATTTGGATAATCAGAAGAACTCAATGTGATGAACCAATTTGGATAATCAAAGGCACTCAATGTGATGAACCAATCCCAGTCTTTACTAGTTCTAAGCAAAACTGCAGCTCCATAAAGTATGGAAGTTTCGTTTGTTTGATTCTAGAAATTGATTGTTTCAAATGGGTTCTTGTTGTTTTGCTCTAATCACCATCAAAATTTCCTTTTTGGCATGTACGTATTAGGATTTCTTCCACCATTTTTGTTGTTTTTATTTATCTGTGTAGGATCGAAGAGGTGTTCTTGTTTTGGAGTTTTTGATGCGAACAAAGTTAAGTAGATGATCGTTTTGACTCATGTTTCTTTTATTCTCAGTTTTTTATTCTTTTATTCCCTCACTTGTTCAAAGAAGAAGTTGGGTTGGCTTAGTTTGTGATTATAAATTGGTTTTCGATGGTAAAGGTGAAGATTTTCTCTATTCTGGATGGGAACAGTGAGGATTTTTTGAGATGAACTAAAGGCTTTTTATGGAAGTCTGAGTTTACTGAAATGTGGGATCCCTATATTGTTGCTAGCATGAAATTAAGGGTGGCAGATAGGGGCCAAGCTATTATTGTTATTATACCTTTTTGGGTCTGTAAGAAATTTTTTCATATACCTTTCCAATTCAAACAAAAAGACCCATAGTAAATTGAGGAACCATCCAGTTTCTATCAAATGCATGTTTTCTTCAATAATCTGTTTACATCATTTTTAATCTATTGTATTGGAGAACCTCTTTCCATAGAAATCTTGAAATGAGAAGTACGCACAAGTTTTTACGTTGAGTTGCATGTTTTCTATTAGGGATGGCAACGGGGCGGGGCGGGGGCGGAATTGGGCTGCCCCGTCCTCGCCCCGAAATTCCCTGTCCCCGCCCCGCCCCGATGTAGTACAATAATAAATATAATAAATAAATTTTGAATTGACTATAAAAAAAAAAGGTAAATTAATTTATTTTACATGGTAAAAAGTACATGAATGATTCATCTATGTTGTCTTTATGCCTTTAATAAAATTAAAAAAAAACTCCCAAAATAGAATAAAAAGATCTCCCCACATAAATATTTTATAGGTGTGGGGCACTGTTAGATTGTTTAAATTTTTTAAAATTATCTAAAATTAATAATATAAATTTTCCTTTTCCTGAAATTTTACCTATTTAAAGTGAGATTTTATTCTTATAAGATTTTCTCTAAGCCCTTGAAGGCCACTAACATACACTTGAAAATATCATATATGCTTTGAGACATTCTTTATAAAAAAGACAATATCTCTCTAAAATATCATGAACTCCATCAATACATGGTTTCACTCCATTTCTGGTATTGAACTGACTACATAATATATGTTCCAATTTTCCCTCAACAAGCTTACCCAACTTTCCATGGTGTGGGCCCCAACCATATGCATACCAACCACATGTAAGAAAAAGATTGGAAGATCTTAACGAGAATCAAGTCGAGTCAAAATTATTAATAGTTGATGGTCAAATATCATTAAATCTCATTGATTTGGCAGGAACCTCACTTTAAGACCAATGAACTCCACTTACTAATAAAGAGGTTGATTACATATAATTAAAATTAGTATAATTTATAGTGTTGTTAGTATCATTAGAATCATATTAAGTTACTAACTATAATTTACTTTGCTATTATAAGTTACTATAATTTACTTTGCTATTAAAGCATGATCCATCATTCTATTATATATTTATATTCGTTTTATTTAATATGATTTATCTTGTCACAATTTAACATTATATATGATTAAAGTAAAATAAGCTTAGATAGATTTTTTTAACAACTTTAACTTCATTAAATTTGAATTAGAGGGAATGAGATCATATTATATGCTTTTATAATGTCTCATTCAATTACATGTTTAACTTTAAAAAAAGTCTTCAATCAATCTACTTAACCCTTAATAACAACATAAAATCAATATATACATTTACATATAAATATGTTTATTTATTATAAAAGAAATCTAATATATATTTATATTTTAGAGGATTATTAATTTCGGGGCGGGTTATGGGGCGGGGCATGGGGTGGTATTTCGGGGCGGGTTACGGGGCGGGGCAGCGGGGCGGGGCAAGAGCCATACCCATCCCCGCCCCGCTCCGAATTCGGGGTATGATTTTTTTCCCCGTCCCCGCCCCATCTAAGAGTCGGGGCGGGGAAAACCCGTACGGGGCGGGGCGGGCACTCCGGGTTGGGGCGGGGCGGGTTAAAAATGCCATCCCTATTTTCTATATCTATATCTATTTCTATATCTATACCATATATAAAAGCAGCAGTTTTACCTGCTTGTCGTTGACTCCTTCATTTTGTCATTTTCTGCACTTTTCTCTCCTTCCTCAACCAGCTTCCCTCCTGCTTCCAATAACTATGATGCTTCTTCCTGCTTCCCAAAAGATCTTTGCACTAGCCAATTTGTCAAATGTAGTGCACAACAAGAGACGCCAGCCATGGACCCGCTAAAAAAGGGTGTTTCGCCTCTGCTTTGCTGCTTCCCTCCTGCTTCTTTCTCTGTTGCTTGGTGATGGTGGCCCAGTTACATGCAATCCAAGCCTTGGCTCGGATGTTTCCTGAATGCACTAGGAACATGCTTATTCTCTACTCTCGATTCTTCCTCTCATGCAGCGGCCTAAAACAAGACAAAGACCTCTTCCTCTTCACCTCTCTAGATTTACCCAATCCAAATGACCTAACCGCTCATCTTCTCTTCAACTCCTTTTCATCTTCATCCCCAATCTACTGCGATGATCCCATCTCCATCTCGAAGGCAACACTAGGGCATCTCCCAATCCCCAAAGCCTCCTAGTATGGCGTTCATTCGTGCCCTAATTCTTTTGTTTTTTTTTCCTTCATTTCTTGCTCAAACATAAAGCAATTAAGGATCTCAAAGCCATGTCTACCCGTTTCGCTAATTTGATGGAGCTATCTTCTGGGTAAGAGAATTTGATTTCATGTTTGCTATATATCTATAATTAGTATGGAATATAATGAGTGAGTGAGGTGTCAATTGTTCTATGTTATATGAGATTGACCGCATAAATGAGTGGGATTTTTTTTTTTACTTTATAGGGTGTGGTATTTGTATTTTTTTTTCTCATGTATGTTTGTTGTTACAATTCTTTTTTCTGATAGGAGGTTTTAGGTTTGTATTTTACATCGTTTTGATTTTATGTAGTGGTATGGAGTGGGCTCAGGTAATTTCATGGCGGTGCATTACCACTGATATCCCTCTCTCTAACTCTCCCTCTGGCCCCTCGTCTCTATCTCTCGCTCTCTCCCTCTCTGGCCCTCGTCTCCCTCTGTTGCCCTCACCTCACACTCTCACTCTCACGTCACCTCCATTCCCTCATCTCCCTCACCATCTCCATCTCCATTCCATCATCGACAAAGCATGATTTATGAAATTTAAAACAAACTTGGTTCGAATCAAGATGAAGAATCCAATACAACTTAGATCAAAGATTAAATGTAAGTAATAGACGCAACACATCATAGTTATCATGCTAAAATTCATTTTTCAAATATTTAAACAAAGCATGAAAACATATAATAAGGAAAACTAAGCTTACATAGATGATTTACTTATGATTCAAAACTTTATCTTCCCTTTTTGACCAACTAGCCTCCCTTAGCTCATTCTCATTTGTTTGGCCTCAAAACACCTCAAGAAGTATACCTTGGATCCTCAAATTTGCTCAAGGAATGAACTTCAATTTATAGAAAATGTTGTCCAACGGTTAGCTTGTCGGTCGACCGACATTTAGAGACCGAACTCAACAATCATATTCCAACGGTCATATATTTCGAAAGTTTGCTAACCGAAATACACTTGTCGGTTAACCGAACTGAAGTTTGGTCGACCGACAGGTGACCGATACTTGACCGACAGCTGACCGAAGTTCCCAGAAAACACAGATTTCATATTCTGAAATCGGAACTGACAGCTGACCGACAAAGGTTCGGTTGACCGAACTTTCCCTGAGAATAAAGATTCGTAAAAAATATTTTTTTTAAGGGAAACTTAGTCTTGGAGGTCTAGGCCATTGAAACAAGCCTGGAAACATGTTTTAAATCATTCTAAGAGTTTTAAAAACATGAAACCTAAAATGCCTAAGTTTATTTGAAACTTTTAAAACCATAGGCAAGCTTGATTCGAAAATCTTCTTTTGAAATTTAAATGCATCCAAGTTTAAAATCAAAACATGCATGAATCAATATTTCTACAAGTCTTAAAAACAATGCATGTGTAAGTAAAGATTTCAAGATTTTCTAAATCAATGCATGTGTGAAAATTCAAATGATGCTAAAATGATAATGCATCCATCAAATTGCAATACACAAAATCCCTAACATATATCACCTATCATTCCAACTCCCTTTAAAGAACCTTGTCCACAAGGTTCCATATGCCAGCCAACTGTCCATACCTAATGATGAAAATGATTGTCACACAACTAGTGCTTTTAAGGTGTGGGGGCACTTCACAAGATGCTTATAGAGTTCCTGCACTCACACCCAGAGGTGGATGGAGTATGAGTGGATTTCTAAGTTTCAATTCAAATTTTGGTGGGGCCCACTAATTTTTTCCATAAGGCCCCCAGTGAATTTTTTGGGCCCCCAATGGATTTTTGTAGCCCAATATTAACTTTAGGTATTCTATATTCTTGTCCTCCCTAATTTTGATTGTTTTAATCACTTTCTTGTAGCATCACCGTGTTCTCAGTCTCCTGCAAGAGCTAATGCCAAGGAAAATTAACAGCAGTCATCGCTAAAAACAGTTAAGATAAATTAGTATGCAAAGGCGGATGTAGTTCATAGTCACTGGGGGCTCAGCCCCCCAGTGACTTTTTGGGAAAAAAAATTATGTATACTAAGTTAGGCCCAAATCAATTAGGCCCCCTGTGACATTGAACCAGGCCCCCCAATGGAAACTCGTAGATAACAATTGTGATAAATAAATATGTCTTGTTTTATTGCTTGAAATTATTATATTATATTTGTTCCATATAAAATGTTTGGGGTAAATCTGCACACTATTTGTCCTTGGTAGGCATGATTTGTAATGCAGTGGAAATCTACAAACTATCTGTCTTTGAATGCACCTTTCTGTGTATTAGTTACTGATAGTGTATGTAAAAGGTCCACTACTTTTTTTGTGTATTGTTTTTTCTCAAGCATGAAAAAAAATCACTTGCAATCATATAAATAACCCAAAAAAAAATTCCGGGGGCAACGACCCCTACTACTTAATCGTGCCCCTAGTGATTTTGAATCTTGGATCCGCCACTGCTCACACCTAACCTAAGAACCAATGGGTATGAATTGAAATCTACCCTCTCTGATAGATTGGAAGAAGAATCCAGCGGTACATGATACAAATTATCATCAAGCATTTCAAATCCCGATGCACCAACATCATCAGTATTTGAGAATTCATTTTCAATAGGAGGTTGATTATGTAGGAGCATCAACAGAGATCATTTCATCATCAAATACTTCACCAAAATGATGATTAGCCCCCACAACACTAACATAAAGATACACATAACCACTAATCAAGGCAATCTGCGCGAATAACATTCTCCAGGGCATTTCATCAAACAGTTGGTGTGCCATCTGAATCACCACATTCTTCAGACTTGATCCACTCTTTTGGAATATTTGGCATAGCGTAAACACGCCCTGAGCGCTTCCCACAACACCATTCTTCTTCCAGTTAGTGAGGCGACCTTGGAAGACATCTTTGGATAACTTGACGAATCTCGAGATTGTGCTGGATTTCTTGCTAGGAAGCACCTCTTCATTTAGACCAAGCCCTTTACTACTGCCCCAATCTTCCTTGAGTGCTCCTGCTCCCAATAGTATTAGAAGATTTAGTGCATTAGTGTGTCCACATGTCAATGAAGGACAGACCTTCCATGAATATATAAGGAGTGGGAAATACCATGGAATGATCTGTTCAATAACTCCAGTCGGTTTTTGCAAAGTCTGTACATGGCGCGGCCCATCAGCTAGACCAACGAGACCATGAATCTTACAAGAAGACGAATCCGGTGAACATGCTACATCATATTCAACCACATTCTCATTCAAAAAGTGTCACGACCCGGGCCCGAATTACGGTAACCCCGAGCCGTGAGCCATACTTACTCCCGTAAATTCCGAATTAACCTAAGTTAAAACGGAATCTACAAGGGATATCAATTTCAATGAACCTGACAATTACACAATCATGGCGGAAATCTATACTTGACAAAAATCAACCTACGATTTACATGTATACAAAATGAAGTCCTTATACATGTATCACATCCAATACAATTAATTACATTCCATGAATGAATGTACAAAATAATGTTTCGAAACATTTATCAAAATATTGGAGTTCCCTTCTCGCACTCCTATGACCAGGTCAAATGGCATTCCGACCATTCCACTCGATTAGACCTCCTGGAGGAACCGGAGCGGTCTCCTCCGGTGGTGCCGCGGGCGCTGTAGGACCGGCAGGGGCAATCGGGCCTGAGATGTCATCAATAACACTAATGACTACGACGGTTCAACAATGTATAAACAAATCTTGCAATAGCACATGTTAGTACATATATTGAATTAATTAAATCCATTCAGTAACAATTACCATTCTAGACAACTCTAGATAATTCCTACAATGACAATGGGTACATAAGAATTTATCAATAGACATTGCTATCATAGCTTTCATTCATTTTATTTCGTTTCATTCCATTTACCATCTCATTTCATTTTATTTCATTTCATGTAATTTCATGTCATTTCATTTACCATCTTCCCTCAAAGGAAGGATTCATCTTCCGTACGGAAGGCATCAATCAATATCCATAGATAAGATCGGAATTTGTGGGACTTACTAGTGTCCGGGCCAGGGACAACTAGCATCACCACGGAGCTCCAGAACGCCCCCAAATCCATCTGCTGCAGCAGGATTGTTTGTTCGTTTCATTTATTAATTCATTGAACTCGTTTAGAGTTCTAGTACAGTGGTTATGTTTAGGGATCAATCATCAATTCAGTGTGGCTCGACAGGGCGCTTGAGGGACTGCTATGTAGTGCCCTCTAAGACCAATCATCATAAACCAAACAATGAGTGAACGTCGGTTATCAATGCACGTGTTATTATGGATGACATTACTTAATTTAGTTGTGCATTAGATCACCTTAGCTAACACCTATGATGGTTTAGATATCACTTATTTTAGCCTTAACGAATAGGCTTTCAATGTAAACCAGTCACCATTTATCACACGACTCGTCTTTAACGAGGTGGGGAGTTTCCATGATCGTATAAGCGATCTTAGTCCATGCAAAAATCCAAAACTCACTTCCCCCGATCGAGAGGACCGTTAGGTCCTCTCGATTGGCCAAATTTTCACTCACAATCGAGGTATATCCCTGTATCCTGCTCGCTCGAGCAAGTAAAGTTCGCTCGAGCGGACACCTCACAGAACCTTGGTCGCTCGACCGCATTTTTATGTTCGCTCGAGCGAACAGTCCAGGACGATTTTTCTCTAAAACAGAACCTTGATCGCTCGAGCGAACTGTCATGTTCGCTCGAGTGAATTGCCCAGAGTTCCAACTCAAAAATCTGATTTCCCTCTCTCTTCTTCTACACTCCCTTCTCCAATATTCATCCACAACATATTGAAAGTCCAGGGATCCGAACCCTAGAGGGGGGGTGAATAGGGTGTGCTACAAATATGACCAATTTAGACCAATTTTAACTTCTTAACAAAAACTAGTCACAAGTGATGATTAATCAAACAATATGCAGAAGCTAAAATAAACAATCACCACAAAAGCAAGCACCACAACACCAAGGTTTATAGTGGTTCGGCCTCAATGCCTACGTCCACTACCGGCTTGTGATCTAATCACCCCACCGGATTTTCACTATCTATGCTTTTCAATAGGCTAAGCAATAACCTTTACAATGTTGTTTTTCTAGGCTAAACAACAACCTCTCAATGTGCTTTTATAGGCTAAGCAATAACCTTTACAAGATGCTTTTCTAGGCTAAGCAATAACCTTTACACAATGCTTTTCTTAGGCTAAGCAATTACCTTTACAAATGAGAGATTTCTCAAAGAAGGTGTCTATGCAAGAACACTCTATGAGATACAATTAAAGCTCAATGTAATTGCCTCTAAAATAGGCTAATGTGAAAGTGAAAAACAAACTCACACAAACACTATATGAATGCAAATGTGTATGCTCATGATGTGTGTGTGTGTGATAACTTCAATCAAGTTAAAAACAAAGCTCAATTAATATATGCTTAAAGCATTTCAAAGTTTAAGGCACATAAAAGTTTTGATTGAAGTTTAATGCAAATCACATGTATGAGAAACAACTTGTTGATGACATGAAAATCAAAGACTCACAAGTTGTATGAAAATGACTAACTTAGAACATGTGATGCATGTGCAATGTTGTTTTCAAAACCAAATTAATTTAACTAAAGTTTAAATGAATGAAAACAACAAATAGAGTTTCAACCAAGAAAATGAATCATGCTAAAAGAAATCAAAGATTTAGGCTAAGCATGATTAATGAAGATTTTAAAACAAAACTTGGTTTGAAAACAAAGTGAAGAATCCAATCTTAATTAGATCAAAGATTAAGAGAAGAATGGATTCAACACATCATAGTTATCATGCTAAAAATCATTTACCAATAAATTAAACAAAGCATATAACATATGATTAAGAGAGGTAGAGCTTACTTAGAGATTTAACTTCATTAATCCAAGCTTTAGCTCTCCAAATGACCCCTTGGTCTCTCTTAGTTCATCCCCTTTGTCTTGTCTCCAAACACTTCAAAGATGGCTTAAAAATCTCCACATTTGACAAAGGAAAGAACTTCATTTTATAGCCAAAAAACGCCCAACGGCTAGTCCCTGGTCGACCGGGTACACACAACGGCTATAAAAATGACCGTTTGAAAAACTGCTTTTAGCGGCGGCCAGAGACCGCCGGTAAAAGTCCTGTTTTCCCAAAAATGAATTTTTTAAAGTAATTTTTGTTGGGATTTTTTGGGCCATTAAATCAAGCTTGAAAACATGTTTTAAATCAAACTAAGTGGTTTAAAAACATGAAACACAAAAAGCCTAAAAAGATTCGAAACTTTAAAACCAAAGGCTAGCTTAATTTGATAAAACTCTTTCCACATTTAAATGCATACAAAAATGTTTCTGAAAATGATGAATGTATGCAAGGCACAAACCTAAATCCTCAATTTGATTTCTCAAAAGGAATGCACAAAGAATTAGGTTTTCAAAAGAGTTTGGATTCTAAAACCAATGCATCCAAGATTAGAACCAAAACATGCATAAATCATAAATTCTACAAGTCTAAAAACCAATGCATGTATAAAACCAGATTTCAAGATTTTCTAAAACAATGCATGTGTGAAAATTCAAATGATGCTAAAGTGAAAATGCATCCATCAAATTGCAAATACAAAATCCCTAACACATATAAGAGTAATGGGACCTCCTGTCCCCTCCTCACACATCATCCATTCACCAACCACACTTCTAATCATTTATTAACCATTCACACAACCATAACAACTCCATAATTAATGGAAAGTGCACAACCCATAAAAATAATGTAAGTCCATGGGGATCAGAACCCTAGAGGGGGGGGGGGTGAATAGGGTGAGCTCCAATTATGACAAATTTTAAACAAATTTAACTTCTTTAAAACAAACTAGTCACAAGTGATGATTAATCATACAAGATGCGGAAGCTAACAAAAGAATCACCACAAAGCAATCACCATCACACAAGTATTTATAGTGGTTCGGCCTCAATGCCTACATCCACTACCGGCTTGTGAACCAACACCCCACCGGATTTCCACTATTTATGCTTTTCAATAGGCTAAGCAATAACCTTTACAATATGCTTTCCAAGGCTAAGCAATAACCTTACATTGATGTTTTTCAAGGCTTAACATCAACCTATACATTATGCTTTTATAGGCTAAGCAATAACCTCTTCAACCATAGGTTGGTTATCTCACTAAATTAGTGTCTAACATACACTTGATGGAGATTCTATTAAGCTCTTTACAATGCCTCTTAAATAGGCGGATATGGAAGTGACAATCTAATACACACTCACACTATGAATGCAAAGATGAAAGTACATGAAGTGTGCGTGTGTGGTCCTCAATCATTTTGAAAATGAAAGCTCATAAATGTATGCCTAAGGCTTTTGAAAATTTTAGCTCATAAAACATTTATGATTGATGATAGAATGCAATCGCATGTTAAAAGTAACAACTTGTTAATGATATCAAAGTTACACAAGTTGTATGAAATTAATTAGCTCTAAACATGTGATGCATAGGGATGTCAATCAAATCAACAATGTAGATCAAAACATAAAAATAGATTTGATTGAAAAGAGGGGACAAATCATATGTAATTATAAATACAACTTGAAAGAGATATACCTATCAAAGTAAGGCAAGTTGTGAAACTTTAAAACAATAATACACATATGATTTGTAAAGATGTTGAATCCAAAACATAAGATACATTTGAAAGAGATTTTCTTATGATGGAAAACAACAACCAAAGATTCAATCAAGTATATGAATCATGTTACATCTAATTTCAAAGATGTTTCCATGAACATGATCTACTTAGATTTACCAAAGATTAAGTACTACTTGTATTGAATCAATGTTGATGCATCCAAAACAATAGATCAATTCAAAATATAGAACATGCTAAGGATACAACACATCATAGTTTATCATGTTACTAAAGATTTACCTAAGATAAAACAAAACATGAAAACATATGATTTGTAAAGAAGTTGAGTCCAAAACATAAGATAGTTTTGAAAGTGATTTTCTTATGATGGAAAACAACAACCAAAGATTCAACCAAGTATAGGAATCATGTTACATATAATTTCAAAGGTTCTTTCATTAACATGATCTACTTAGATTTACCAAAGATTAAGTACTACTTGGATTGAATCATATGGTGTTGTATCCAAAACAATAAATCAACTCAAAACATAAAACATGTTAAGGACACAACACAAACATAGTTTAACATGCTAGAAATGATTTACCAAAAATAAAACAAAGCATGAAAACATATGATTAAGGAAAGTAAAGCCTACTTGGAGATTTAACTTCATTAATCCAAGCTTTAGCTTTCCTAATGCTCCCCTTCATCCCTTAGTTCATTTCCCTTCTATTTGTCGCAAAACCCCTCAAGAAGGGCCTTAAAAATCTCAACTTTTGGCAAAGGAAAGAACTCATATTTATAGCAAAAAGTGCCCAACGGCTAGTCCTCGATCGACCTGCAAACAAGTCTCGGTCGACCGGGATCACACAACGGTCGAATTTCTGACCGTTGGTGCGCCAGGCCATTTCTGCCTTGCAGTGTTCCCGGTCGACCGGGACCCCTGGGACACTGCCGGGACACCAAAAATCCACTTTTGCATGTTTGAAAGATTTTCTTTGTGGAACATTTTGGGCCATTAAACCAAGCTTGAATACATGTTTTAAATCATTCTAAGAGGTTTAAAAACATGAAACATAAAAAGCCTAAAATGAATCAAAACTTTAAAAACAAAGGCTAGCTTGATTTCTAAAACTTTTTCCAAAAACAAATGCATCCAAGTTTTAAAAGCAAATCATGCATAAATCAAAACTTTTACAACTCTTAAAAACCATGCATGAATAAAACAAGATTTCAAGTCTTTATAAATCAATGCATATGTGTGTAAATCAAATGATGCTAGAATGAAATGCATCCATCAAATTGCAATCTACAAAATTCCTAACAAATAAAAGCATGTCTACCATCATTAATGCTAATCACAAGGGATGCTTATACTTGCCTCTTATGAAGTTTAATAGTAAAAACCCTCTTTCCTTGGCTTGACTTTGAGATGAAAATCCCCAAATGAAACCCTAATTCCATAAAAATGTGAAATACACAAACCCATAAGCTATTTGGGCTATACATCAACTCAATTAACCAATAAAACTAGGAAAATCCCAAAAGGAGAGTAACTACTCACTTGTGGCTCAAGGAGAGAAATCTTGGGATCTTTCTCAAGCTCTTTCTCTTCAACAATGGGTAAATAACTTGGGGAAGATGATGGAGATGTAAACACACTCCTCACAACCACTTGGGATTACTCCTAAGTTCTCTTTTAAAGAATGAGATTGGAAAGGAAAGGAGAAATGAGTCTAGGGTTTTTGCTTGAAGTGGAAATGAGCCAAAGAGCTCATTTCATTCTAATATAAGGCCTCTTCATACTAAAACCCCTTCTCATTAAGTCTTATTACATTTTGAGTCAAATGAAGTCTCATTTGGTCCATTTGATGTCATATGGAGTCGCCTCTATTATGAAAGTTAAAGTACTACTCGAGATACACACGTTGGTATCAAGGATTTTCGTATTTGACGAAATACGTGAAAACTCGTATTTAGGGAAAAGTCCTTAGCCTGGCATGTTTGAGTCTAAACTCACTTTAACCAATTCAATTTCATTTCATTATGCTTAATGCATCTTTCGAGACTAATTTGTCTCTCTTTGGTCATTAATCCTCATCAACACAATTATTCATGCTTAAGTAGCATTAATCCCGATTAATTAGCCTTAATCGTGATTAGTTTGGGTCTGGGTGTAACAAAAAGACGAAATCTTTCATCAAAATCGACTCTACATGGTGATTCTCTTGATCCGAAAGCACCCTATTTCCAGAGTTGCAGGGATGTGGATCGCCCAATCCGACACTTCCAGAATTGCAGAGATGTGGATCGTCAATTCTGATCAAATCATCTTCGAAGGAGACACTTTGACCACTTTCACAGAATCTGATCAAATCATCGTCTCCGATCAAATCATCGTCTTGGGAGCATGACTTTCCTGAGATGTTTTGCCAACTGAGCTTGCTACAGTTCGAGGACTCTGAATTGAACTTTTTATAACCTCGAGCTATGGTGCTTAAAAGATTAAACACCACTAAAAAAGGAAGAAGAATAAAGCAAGATAGATGATCTCCCCGATGATCTCAAAAGGGAGATTGGACCTGAGAAACCAGGTTTTTGTGTTTAATAATTCAAGATGGTTATTTTATTCAATAGCTGTCTCATAAATACAGGACTAGAATGGACCCATTGCATTAGTTACATGTTCCAATAACTACCCAACGTCAGAGAACAAACTCTGACGAATGAAAACACTTTCTCGAGGCTGACTAATTCAAACTAACAAAAGAAATAGCAACAGAAAAGTAATTAAAGAAATAACAAAATCCTTCTAAGGACCCAGGCCCTGATCATGCAGAAGTGGGCACTTGATTAATTATATCACGTATCAATTTCCGATCATGTTGTGATTCTCTAAATTATCTCTCCTACTTCAAGATCACTTCAACAAAACCCTATCTTTTGAGAGAGATTTAGGGTTTTCCAAGATTCTTCTATGGAGAGTTTCCCTTTCCTTGTCTTTCTTTTCTCTTTCTAAGATCTACATTGATCCACGGATCTCTCTCTCTCTCTCTCAAATAATATATAGAAAATCTAGGGTCCTTAGAAGGGCTTAAGAGGACTCTTTTCTCTCTTGCCATCGTGTCCAAGACGCAGTACGCTCTCTCTCTCTATATATATATATGTGTGGGGGGGGGTTGTATATTTTTGTGCATCATTCCCTCGCCATATGATGAGGGACAAACTTAATGGGCGTCACATAGGGACTCACTGATCATGGGACTTGTGGGGGGTGAAAAGAGACATCTTGGATGAGCACATATATCAAGTTTGGGGTAAATCTTGGGAGGGAGGGAGGAAGGGGGGTATATTTATGTGCATCATTCCCTCGCCATATGATGAGGGACAAACTTAATGGGGCCCACACAGGGACTCACTGATCATAGGACTTGTGGGGGGTGGAAAGAGACATCTTGGATGAGTGCATATATCAAGTTTGGGGTAAATCTCATGTCTTTAACCCCTTCAACCATGCCCCACAAATTTAACGACTTTATATTAAAGGAAAAAAATTGACCATCGATCCAATCCATTCGGATAGATGAAAACTCAATGAATCTAGTGTGCTTAAGGGGGTCCCATTTGTGTGAATGGTTCGGATGTAAAGCTGTCAATCGTGTCATGTTAACAAATTCAAGTTACAGGATAATGAATTCGTGTTAAAATTAACTCAATCCATACAAGACTCGTTAACTTAACAGGTCAAAAAATCCAACCCGAATACGACTCGTTAATTTAACGGGTTACACGACCCAACCCGTTAACCCGTTAAGTAATTAAATCATTTTGAAAATTAAAAGAAAATCCATACAAAATATATAAGGAGAAAAATATATAAGCCACACGACACTGTATGTGAGGATCTCGAGTGGATCCCACCTAAAACCACACTATAAAATAATAAATTTTAATTTTTTTCTTTATGAGTATAAATTGATTCTAGCTACACTTAGGGATTAAAAAACTTAACGGGTTAAGCAAGTTGTTAACAGATTACTGGTTTAATTCATACACGACCCGTTAACTTAACATGTTAACGGGTTTAACCTATTAAAGACCCGAACCCATTAAGAGCGCACCCAAACCCATTAATATTGTGTGGGTTCGTGTCGTGTTAACGGGCCGTGTGGTATTTTGACAGCCCTATTCGAACGTGTCATAAAGTTAACCCTACTATGTTGTGGATGCGCATGAATATTTCCCATAGCGCATCCAATCCCTTACCATATGATGGTGAGGGAATGGTACCTCTCATGTTAGCTCAACCGGACCGTATTGTGCGCTCAAGCGTGTGGTTTTTGGGGTGAATTTCAAAACTCCTTATAACGACATAACGAAAAGCAAGTGGGCCAAATCTCGCACCCGATAATTTTCGGAGCCCACCTTTTGCTTCTTCACGTTGGAGACTCATCGAAAATAGAGAGAAGTAGAACGCAGAATCACAAGGTGAATCTCGGTGTTCCCGGATTTTCAAGCCAATACGAAACACGAAGGGAAGAAGAGGGCAAGCATCCCGGTTTATTCAACTTGCTTCCAAAGGTACCCTTGATCTTCTTCTTCATTTTCTCCCCTCTTAATAGTTTGGGTTGGGTTGTGATGTTCTAAATTGTTTGCTCCGATAAAGAGAGTAATATAGATAAATGCTTAACGAAAATAATAATATAATATCAAAAGAATAACTTATTTTTCAAATATAATAGCATGAACTCCATCATTCTAAATATGTGTACCAAATAATGCATCAGCAATGGCATTCCTTATTTTCCAAATCTGTTGCCCTCGATCACTGTGTGTTATATCTTCATCGCTGGCCTTGTTGTCAATTAACGTAGTAGTACAAAGTTTGACTAATAGAAAATCTTGATCCGACCGGGCCTGATTAACCTAATGGGCTGGGCCGGCTTGACATGTTTGAGGCTCCATGTAAATATTTTGCATGGAAAGAGGGGATTTCATTAAACAACTAAACAAAGAACATTAGGACACAAAAGTCAGGCAGCAAACACATCCCAAAAGCCCAACAAAAACTTGACCCCTAAAACAAAGAACGGATAATTTAGTTCTGATTAAATTCATCTTGATTTTAGAGACGATCATCATACAAAGAACAACGATAGTCGACTTTGATTTGTTGGACCGACACTGTTTCAACTTAGGATAAGATAAGTTATCTCTCCTACTTCAAGATCACTTCAACAAAACCCTATCTTTGAAGAGAGATTTAGGGTTTTCCAAGGTTCTTCTATGGAGAGTTTCCCTTTCCTTGTCTTTCTTTTCTCTTTCTAAGATCTACATTGATCCACGAATCTCTCTCTCTCTCTCTCTCAAATAATATATAGAAAATCTAGGGTCCTTAGAAGGGCTTAAGAGGACTCTTTTCTCTCTTGCCATCGTGTCCAAGACGTAGTACTCTCTATATATATATGTGTGTGTGGGGGGGGGGGGGGGGGGTTTGTATATTTATGTGCATCATTCCCTCGCCATATGATGAGGGACAAACTTAATGGGGCTCACATAGGGACTCACTGATCATGAGACTTGTAGGGGGTGGAAAGAGACATCTTGGATGAGCGCATATATCAAGTTTGGGGTAAATCTTGGGAGGGAGGGAGGGAGGGAGGGAGGGGGGGTATATTTATGTGCATCATTCCCTCACCATATGATGAGGGACAAACTGACAAACTTAATGGGGCCCACATAGAGACTCACTGATCATGGGACTTGTGGGGGGTGGAAAGAGACATCTTGGATGAGCACATATATCAAGTTTGGGGTAAATCTCATGCCTTTAACCCCTTCATCCATGGCCCACAAATTTAACGACTTTATATTAAAGGAAAAAAAATAACCCTCGATCCAACGGTCCAATCCATTCTGATAGATGAAAATTCAATGAATCTAGTGTACTTAAGGGGGTCCTATTTGTGTGAATGGTTCGGATGTAAGGCTGTCAATCGTGTCATGTTAACAAATTCAGGTTACAGGTTAATGAATTCGTGTTAAAATTACCTCAATCCATACAAGACTCGTTAACTTAACAGGTCAAAAAATCCAACCCGAATACGACTCGTTAATTTAACGGGTTACACGACCTAACACGTTAACCCGTTAAGTAATTAAATCATTTTGAAAATTAAAAGAAAATCCATACAAAATATATAAGGAGAAAAATATATAAGCCACACGACACTGTATGTGAGGATCTCGAGTGGATCCCGCCTAAAACCACACTATAAAATAATAAATTTTAATTTTTTTTCTTTATGAGTATAAATTGATTCTAGCTACACTTAGGGATTAAAAAAAATTAACAGGTTAAACAAGTTGTTAACAGATTACTGGTTTAATTCATACACGACCCGTTAACTTAACATGTTAACGGGTTTAACCTATTAAAGACCCGAACCCATTAAGAGCCCACCCAAACCCATTAATATCGTGTGGGTTCGTGTCGTGTTAACGGGCCGTGTGGTATTTTGACAGCCCTATTCGGACGTGTCATAAAGTTAACCCGACTATGTTGTGGATGCGCATGAATATTTCCCATAGCGCATCCAATCCCTTACCATATGATGGTGAGGGAATGGTACCTCTCATGTTAGCTCAACCGGACTGTATTGTGCGCTCAAGCGTGTGGTTTTTGGGGTGAATTTCAAAACTCCTTATAACGACATAACGAAAAGCAAGTGGGCCAAATCTCGCACCCGATAATTTTCGGAGCCCACCTTTTGCTTCTTCACGTTGGAGACTCATCGAAAATAGAGAGAAGTAGAACGCAGAATCACAAGGTGAATCTCCGCGTTCCCGGATTTTCAAGCCAAGACGAAACACGAAGGGAAGAAGAGTGCAAGCATCCCGGTTTATTCAACTGGCTTCCAGAGGTACCCTTGATCTTCTTCTTCATTTTCTCCCCTCTTAATAGTTTGGGTTAGGGTTGTGATGTTCTGAATTGTTTGCTCCGATAAAGAGAATAATATAGATCAATGCTTAACGAAAAGAATAATATAATATCAAAAGAATAACTTATTTTTCAAATATAATAGCATGAACTCCATCATTCTAAACATGTGTACCAAATAATGCATCAGCAATGGCATTCCTTATTTTCCAAATCTGTTGCCCTCGATCACTCTGTGTTATATCTTCATCGCTGGCCTCGTTGTCAATTAACGTAGTAGTACAAAGTTTGACTAATAGAAAATCTTGATCCGACGGGGCCTGATTGACCAAATGGGTTGGGCTGGCTTGACATGTTTGAGGCTCCATGTAAATATTTTGCATGAAAAGAGGGGATTTCATTAAACAACTAAACAAAGAACATTAGGACACAAAAGTCAGGCAGCAAACACATCCCAAAAGCCCAACAAAAACTTGACCCCTAAAACAAAGAACGGATAATTTTGAAGCCCAGCAGAAATTCCCTTAGAAAGGGAACCCGGTACCTAAGGATGTCCAATAAGATATTTGGCCACCTACACCACTTTATAGACTCCATTAGCTAATACACAGACACTCCATTATAGACGCTTGTTGCCAGCTCACATTTTGCTAGATGCCGTTTTATGGAACTGATGCAAGAAATGTGCCTAGGAGCCTTTTGAAAGTCACTATAAGCTTGGATTTATTAGGTTTCAACTTGAACTAGACGAGGGAAGGCTGGAGCTTTTCCCATTTCGTGCTAAGGGGAGGTGTTCCACTGTAATCTTCAGGCTTTGGGTGCTGAGGATACTTGCCCGCTTCTCTTGTCCGTTTATCTCCTCTAATGGTTAAAGAACCATGTACATCCATAATCAATTGAAATGAGAGGGTGGTGGAAGAAGGTGGTTAGAAAACTCAAATGGGAGTCTAGGAAAATCAAAACAAGGAAGTGGGAGGAGATGCATTTGAGGCTCCATGTTTGTAATTCAAATCGTTCAATTTTTTTTGGACTATTTGATTATCTTAAATCTTATTAGATTTTGAGTAATTTGTGAAAAAATTCCAATATTTAAATTTACTTTTTTGCACTTTTATGGACTCCAAATTAATAATCCAAATCGTTCAACATTCTCGTATTAATGGTAAATATCAGAATGTTTAGTTTGATTTTAAAGGATTTCGAATAACTTTTGGAAAAAAAAATCCAATTAGAATTAAAACCATTGAATATACTATTTTACTAATGTGAAAAATGGTAATTTTTACCCCTATAGTAACATTTTCAGGGCACGTTTGGCAACAATCATTGCCAAGGAATCCTCACCATTTTCTGCGCGTTTGAAGATTTCCCATCTTTGGATGGGCGAGGATTTTGAGAGGAATGACATGAGACATCCTCTAATGGTAGGAATGTAAATGAGTCCCTGATTATCCGATTACCCGAAGGTTCCAACCTATTAAAAACCTGGTATGGGTCTTTATTTAGGCCCCGATGAGTAAATGGGTCTGGGTCCGATTCCACATTGGTTCGGACCCGTGGACCCGAGACTCGACATATTACCTCAATTTTTGAAAATTTCTCCTAAAAATCATATTGTTTAAATATCATCCTTTACTTAAATCCAGACCCGGATCCAAATCCGTCCCATATATTGTTCTGGTTCCGGATCCAAGAAATCAATTCCGAAACGGTTCCAGGTTCAGATCCGGTTCCACCTTCCCCTTAATGGTTCCTGTTCCGGGTCCACCATGGACCGGGACCGGAACCCACCCATTTACAACCCTATCTAATGGTATTATTTCTCATATCAAACTCCCCTTATCGGACACACAGAATCCACCCAAGGGCAGAAAGGCGGAGATACAGTGTTTGCACAGTATTGTTGGGCGGTAACGTGGTTTTAGCCTTGGAAATGTACCTTTTGGGTCACACAATTAAGAACCAAACCGTTAATGATGTTTAAACAATCCAAAATGGCTATATCCTCAAATCTGAGTCATTGATTCCTTTTAGATCTTGAGATATTTGTAAAATCGTCAGAACCGTTAGATGGAATCTTTGAGATTCTGTGGGCTAAAAAATGGGATTAAGTCCAGTTCGTTCTTTCCATTTTGTTGGTTCTTGTGGGCCCCAAGATCATGACTTGAGCCAGTAATTATTTTTGGAACGTCAAACACGGCTACTTGACCAAATTTCAACCGTTGATCCATGCCATATCTTGAGATATTTGCAAAAAAGTTCAGCTACTAAAATATTAATTTTTTATTCTTGTGAACCCCCTTTGCATGATCTGAACCGTTCATATTCTCTAGATGACCACAAACAACTTTGAGATTAAAGTTGAGGTCTTGGTTTTTCATGGATTTTGAGAAATGTTCGTAAAAATACTTATAACCATTGGATCATAAATTATACAAATTGTATGAATCCTCCCTCCATCCAAACATGGAACTCTTATTGAGAATCCTACATGAGGAGGTGTTACTTTTTTGGAGATGGAGAATCCTCAAAGTAGAGGATTCTTCTTCTACATTTACCAAACCAAAAAGTCTATTTGGACGGACTATTGAGACCGAATTTCGAACCGATCCGACGTGGAGTATCACGTGGCGCTGACGTGTTGTGCACGGTGCATTTAACTTTTGGTTGAGCGGGAGAAAGGAAAAAAAAAGGGGCCCATCGGTCTATGAACAGGAAAATGCCCAAATTAAATCGTTATCTCCTTCTTCTCCCTATTCAGCCCCTTCTCCACCGTCAACTGCCTTGCCGGTGATTTGGTTCTTCTCCCTCCCGATAGGTCTCTGCCCACCTTCCTGGGAGAACTCTGGGAATAGACGTTTGGAGACAAACAGCAGACAGTGCCACGTCAGCCGTCACTTAATTTAATAAAAAAAATGAAAAAAACTTTTTGAATTCAAAACGTCTGTCTTCGTCTGTTGTAGTGAACCAGTCTCTGCAAAAACCCTTCGTCCATCTCCCCCGAATGCTTCGTCCAACTCCCTCGACCCCTCAAACGAACCAAAGCAACCGAACCATTTCCTACCACCATTTTTTTTCTCCACCATGAACCAGAGCTCCCCCCTGTGAAGCCGAACTCCCCCTCGAACCACAGCTCCCCCTTAAGAAGCCGATCTTCCCGTCGAACCAGAGGAAACCCTCGAACCAACCCTTGGTTCCCTCCCCTCTATGCCGCGAAACCATAAACCACCAGCCCCTTCTAAAACCCTAACCCTAACCCACCCAACCCTTTATGAAATCCTAACCATTCCACGAAAACCACCCATAGCCTTTCGAAAACCCTAACCCATTCCTTCTTCCCTCAAGTTTTCCTCAAAGCCATCATCGCGAACATTCAAATCGCTCAAATAACGTGACACTTTGATTTCAGTATTGGTGTCGTTAGCCTCTCTTGTATGCCCTTTTGGAATTCTCATTATTGTTTTTAAAAAATTAAATTGTTTTGTTGGATTTTCATTTTTACCATTTTAGCTCAAGCCTGATTTTCGTTAAAAACATTAAATTGCTTGTACCATTTCCTCTGTCAATTTAATGCTATTTTTCTCTTATTGAAATGTGTATGAGTAACAAGCTATGATGCCCAGATACGGTATGGATACGACAAGGACACGCCATAGACACGGCAAGGACACTGATTTTACACATAAAAAGTGAAATATCGGATATGATACGACACGAAACGTTGCCTATTTTGAAGTATTCGTGCATCATAGGTAACAAGTATCGTGTGCAGTGGGTTAGGACTGATTTAGAAGGCTAAAATCTTGAGTTTTGCTGCCCATCTTTTAGTGTTCTGGGTCTCACTATTGGTGCGGCCAGTTCTATACTATTGTGTCTATTGTCTCATTCACTTTTAACTTACTCTGTTAATCTGCACTCTTTGCCTAACCCCAAATCTTGTTTTCTTTATTATTTGAAGTTTGGTGAAATTTGATGGTGATGGTGAATTCTGGTTCATGTTCTTTCTCACATTTCATTGATGGAGTTGGTTAATTTCTGATTAAATCCTTCATATGGTCTAGTGGCTTTTCTATTTCATTTTTCCAGCCATGCAGTTAGGGTCATTAAGATCTCCATGACCATGACAGCCGCAGTAATGTAATGGGATGCATGTATTATCTTTCTCTTCCTTCTACATGAAACAACAGTTTACTTTATTGTTCATAGTGAGAAGCAATGTCGTTCTGAATTGTTTTAGTAGTTTGCAAGCTTTATATACATTTAATAAACTTTATATCTCAAATTATCCAAATATTACTTGCCATTACAGCTTAGCAATATTTGGATAACAACTTGAAGTTTCTATATATTAATAAAGTGTTTTGCGTTTTGAAATGAAATCAGGCTGAGTGTCCTAGAACTAAAGTTGTTTTGGTTTTTAGTCCTCTCATTTTTTAGTCCTCTTCTCCATTGTTTTCCATTGTTCTTGCATAGGTCTTTGATAACCTAAATAACTGTTACATTTCATTCCAAGTTAATCAAGATTAACTCTGTTAATCGAGATTACCAAGGTTTAAACGTGATTAGTTAAATTAAGAGTGATTAACAACTAAAATGGATCAAATTAGTCTTAAAGGAATGGAGTAAGTAGAATGAACGAATTTGGAAGAGATTGGTTTAATTGAGTTGAATTTAGACTCAAAGTAGTAATATTAAGGGCTTTTTCATAAATATGAAATTATATGTATTTTGTCGAATAAGGTGAAATTTGATACCATCGTGTGTATCTCGATGAGTACAACATCTTTCATAATATACACATTTTCATTTGACTTAACATGAATTAAATGAGTAGTGAATTGACTCAACTTAGCAATATAGTTAAACATAGGGATTTATATGCAAAATGCATGTGTTATGTGTCAAAGTCTTGTGTTGCAGGTAATGAGTTGCTTAGTGAGTCTGGCACTACATAGTGATTTCTATATTGATTCTGCTGCAGCAGATTATTTGGGAGTGTTCCGGAACTCCGTGGTGATATCAGTTGTTCTTGGCCCGGACTCTGATAATTTTCACATTAAATGAATCCTTCCGTATGGAAGAGAGAATCCTCTCCTTTGAGGGAGATGGAAATGGAATTGAATTGAAATTGAAATGCTATGGTAATGTGCCATATAAAGAGACTCTTATTGATTATGAGTTGGAATTGGAATTGAACCAATCTAACACAAATGAAATGAATGAAGTGTATCGTTAACATGTTAAATCATGAAATTGTTTATATATTGCTGAATTGTGAAATTCATAGTGTTATTGATGGCATTACAGGCACAACTGCCTTTGCCGGTCCTTCTGAGACCACAGCGCAACCGGAGACATCCGGTACGGTTCCCCCAAGAGGACTAGTTGAATGGAAATAAACTTTGAGTTGAGATGAGATGAAACGTTTCATAATTTTGAATCCTTGCATTGTATTTAAATATGCAAGTGATGGAGTTGTATATAGTGTACAAAACTTTTGGTTTGTACATGAGCAATGTATAAGTTTGTTATTCCGCATAATATATGTAAATGATATCCCTTGTGAATTTTAAATTGTTGAGATTCACGGGAGTAAGTATGCGACACGACTCGGTGTTAATTCGGATTAGTCCTAATCTCGGGTTCGGGTCGTGTCAATAACCTTGTGATTTAGATTCATTTTAGAATGTCAACATCATCAATGTCTTCGTCATCATTTGCTAAACCTACTGTGGATCAAGCATTATGCTTCTGTCACGTTGAAGTCAAGCTGAGATACTCAAGCACTAGTAGAAATCCAGGACAACCCTTCTTAGGGTGTCCAAATTACAACAAAGAGGTAATTGCATCATTTGTAATTTGATTGTTTAATGTGTTGATTAATAGTATGTACATATAACAATTTCCATATATGCTTAGTGTTGTATAGGGTCTACCGTATTGCAAGTATTTCAAATGGGTGGATGGTAATGAGTACACTGAGTTAGACTTTCAAAAAAGAGGAGACGATATTTTAAGGAAAAGGAGCTCAAGTGGAGGCGTGCCGACATCGAGAAGAGGGAGATTGAGTTACGTAAAAGCGGGGATGAGATCAAGAAAAGGGAGGTCGAGCTACGCAAGAGAGGGGACGAAATCGATAACAAAGTGATGCTTCTATCCGCGTTACATGAAGAGGTTCTGAAGGAGCAGTCGATGCTTTTTGAGCAACAAGCTGAAATAAAACGTTCACGCACACTACTACAGGTTTGTTGGGCTGCCGTATTTGTATTTTTTGGGTTACCTACTTACTTTGTAACTAACTTATTTAGTCTAGTTTTTAGGAAAACTATATTTTCCTGTTGATGATGTAAATCTGTAGTTTCCTGATGATAAAATATGGCAGACGTGGACTGCATTAATTAGTACAAAAACTTGTAGAATGAAATAGCTTGATAGTGCCAACATTGGATATTGCCTCAAATGAAATAGCTTGATGCTTTGCCATGGGATTCAAGTATGAATTGAATGACACAAAAGCAACACCAAAGAATTTGTCAAATCAATGATGACATGGTTCATATTATTTTGGTTTGAAAAGGAAAGAAAACACTAAATAATGTGGTAAAACGTGTGAAAAGGTTTCATAATGGTTAAAAATATAATATGACCCACGTAATCAAGTATGAGTCTGAAGTGTCCTACAAGTTTGACGTTACAAACTATTAATCCCATGCTTGCGAGCAAATCGGTACTAAAGAAGAAGAAAAGACGCAAGGCACCGTCCCCCCATCTAAATCTTGATCTCATCTTAAGTTCACAAATACCATACACATATACATTCTTCTTAAATTCACCTTTGTAACAATTACACATACAATTCACAAATACACATACATGTTGCTCAAAATTCCTGCAGTACCCAAAATTCCTACCAAGGTGTCCAAAGAATCAAAATTCCTGCAGTAACCAAAATTCCTGCATACATGTTGCTCAAAATTCTTGCAAATGTGTTGCACAAAATTCCAATATATGGGACAGAAATCCATGACCTTGTTCCACCCTTTCTTGCATGAATCCCCAACAATCTTCATCCCCAACAAAACAAAAGGCTTCTTCTATCGTGACTATAATTTTCGTATATTACTCCATTATTTTCGTATATTAATTTTCCATATAAATTTGGAGTAAATATGAACAAATTACATAATCAAACATAAACTTATAAAAAAAAATAAAAATACACAACGTTTACATCGATTGTGATCCATCCAACCCATGTTGCACCGGTTGTGAGCCATCCAACCCAAATTGCATCTGTTATGAATACAATGCAAGTATTAAGATCATTTACACATTACTAATAAATTACACTTTCCTGGGTTCCAATCATTGTTTCTTGTTGTTGGGGTCCACTATTATTGAAAACGAGACAAGGTTGAACAGGATGTTGCCAATCAACAACATATAATCCATTGTTAGTCTAAAGGTTACCCATTCTCAATTTGCAAGCAACAACTCAAACATAAATATTTAACATTTAATATACATGCACCTGTGTAGGATTGGTAATATCTACTTCCGATCGCTTAAATAAATTCCTGCACGTATTTTGGACTAGTGTACCTCCTTCATCTCATTGTAAAAAAAAGGAACATTTACAAAGACTCACTTTCATGAGGTAAAAAAAAAAATACAAAGAAGATAACAATTAAAACCCTTACCTGTTTACGTTTCCCTCTAGTTGGTGGTTTTTTTTGCTTGGCTTTAGCCTTCCGCATATTTGTCTCCATCCTAGACGTTCTCCTCAATGATGGAGGTCTTCCTTTCCGGGAAACAACTTTTGGACTATGAACTTCTTGTGAATTGGCAACTGCACTTGTGTGTAGACTCGTTGTGCCAGCA
Organism: Cinnamomum chago; assembly: GCA_038049695.1. Classification (NCBI taxonomy): domain Eukaryota; kingdom Viridiplantae; phylum Streptophyta; class Magnoliopsida; order Laurales; family Lauraceae; genus Cinnamomum; species Cinnamomum chago. The sequence continues at coordinate 38,179,237 of CP142453.1, read as the reverse complement.
TTCAAACCTGTTGGGGGAAATAGGGACCAAAATAAATATTCATTCACATAAAAACATAAAACAATAAATCAGTCACCTTCAAAGTGAGGACCCAGCTGTTGGTTCTCACGATAGAAGCCAGTCATGTCATGTATCTTCTTCTTTGCATCTTCAAAGTGAGAACCCACCGCATATGGTATCATATGATAACACAAATTCAACAGAATTGAGCATTCATTACCATCAGGCCTCTGATCCCCATTGTCATAGATATTGCGGATTAAGGAGTATCTCCTCTTGATGTCCTTCCTCCATCAATCTAAAATATACTAGTTTGGCAATGAATTTACACAGTTGACCTTGAATATAGCCAAAATATGCCTACACAGTATCCCTCTTGTCTGAAATAAGCCACATGAGCACTTTGCATTGTTGTCCTCCTCATCAAAGTCCACTGAATATGTCACTTTTTTAGTGAACTCCTCAATTACAATTTCATCTTCCACCGAATAAGTTTTTAGTGCACCATCGGATTTCGCAAGAGATGTCTCAAGATCGAGCCTACCAATTATCTACTGCTGAACTTAATTCCTTAAATTTAGTATTCGTATACAACTCTTGGAGTCTCTTCTCAATTGGAGATCTAGATACACATGGAATGCTCACACTGTATGAGTGGAAGTCAGCACTATTTTCATTCTCAATTTTCTTCCTCAACGCACTATCAAAGGAGTCGACAAACTCCTTCAAGTTTGTCCTCGAACGAACATAACCATAAAAAAAAAAAAGCATTCATACTTTCGCTGCGTTGGGTTGAACTCATTCCAGCCCAAAAGTACTCTTTAAGGAATACTGGTGCCCAATGATCACACTCAACATATAAACTTTTCAACCAGACATTGTCTCTTACATCATATGTGTCAAGTAACTCGTCCCAACATGTCTCAAACTCCTCAACAGACTGAGTGTCCCACACACATTTCATGAGGTGATTTTTTAATCCTTTATGGTAGGAAGCATATGACCCAAGCTTCTCGGGCACTTTCTTTAGTATATGCCACAAGCAGTATTGATGTCGAGTTTGTGGAAAGACAATAGCAATTGCATTTTTTATTGCCCTGTCTTAATCAGTAATAATAGCTTTTGGAGCTATACCATCCAAACACTGCAACCACGTCTGGAATAGCCATACAAAAGTCTCTATGTCCTCACTTGAAATCAACCCAGCTCCTAACAGAATCGACTGCCCGTGGTGGTTTACACCAACAAATGGTGCAAAGGGCGTCCCATATCTATTGGTCAAGAATGTGGTGCCGAATGTGACCACATCACCAAAATACTGGTAAGCTGCCCTACTTCGTGCATCTGCCCAGAAAACATTTTTTAGCCTTAAGTCATCGTCCATATCCATCAATGAGAAAAAGCCACTATTCTTGTATTGCATCCTTAAAAAATAATCCCGAAGTGCTCCAGCACCACCTGACCCAAGCCGTAGCAGTCTTGCCTTGTCAACGTAATTGCGACAATCTTTTCCTTGAAATGAAAGTTTCTCGTAGCCACCTGCACCGACGGCAAAAGATCCATAACTCTTAACTAGTGGAATTGTAGCCATGTCGTTTGTGTCTAGAACCCTTTTTACAGCCTCACTCACTTCTCGGTTACATCGAAAAAAAGGGGATTTCTTAGGACTGAGGCTGTGATTATGCTGAGTATAGACTGTGGTAATCCACATCTTTCCATCCTGCTTTAAGGCATTAATCATTGCCTTACAGTCTGTTTTTGCTGTTGGACGTGGAGCAGCGACATTTGCACCTTTATTTCGAAACTTTGCACCACGGACACAACCAAAAGTGACACATCTGATTGTTCGGTCCTGTCCCTTCTCACTTCTCTGTGTGCTCACCCCAAATCCGCATCTTTTACCATATTCCTTATAATACCTCAATAACTCTTCAATAGAGTTGAATTCCATCCCCACTTTTGGTTCCTCAATCTGATCAATATCATCCATTTGGTGTGGTTCTGGTATCATGGTAGTGCCCTCGTCGGTTTTCGGTGAATCCGGTCTATCATCTGTACTTTCTTCTTCAATTCTAGAGGAGGTACATGGCGCTTCGGTTTCTAGAGTCGAAGGTCCCATGCCATGTTCAAACATGTTCCAAAAAGCTGGTGACCATGTAGGGATTGGTCCATACTGGCCGTGCATCTCATTTGGAACGCTTAGTGGGCTAGTTTCAGGGATGTCCTGGCAGTAAGATCATAATGGTAATTAGCAAAACATTGATGATAAACAATAAGTTTTAGAAACCAAAAATAACATACTGAGATAGAGGGATTTGAGGTTGATGGTGTTAGCGAAGATGGATATTCTTCCCCTTTTTCCATGTCATGTACAAGTTGTTCCATATATAAGATCAATCATAATAATATGAATGTGCATCATATTGAGACAAGTATATACCATGGCAATAATGTGAATGAGCGTCATAGCAATCACCTAACATGTTTGTGGATGCTGTAGCAGTTACAAGAATATTAATCGGTGTCATCATAGCCTCTTTCCAACATTGGGAACTCTTTGTACTAAAAATCATTATCAGATTAAATGCTTTCTAATCTCATTATCAAACAAAAAGGAATATATGATTGAGAGGACCAAACATATATGGTAAAAAAAAAGAAAAGGAAACACAACTCTTACCTTCAACGGACCCAGACAGAGCAGTGAGACTGAGAGGACCAAACGAAGAGACCCACGCCGAGATTCTTGACCGACGAGACCACGAAGCTGCCTTAAGCTTCATGTGCGCCCCAGTAACAAACGACACCAAACAGGGGAGCTCTGCAAGCCGATGGTGGACGATAACGAGGCCGATGATGGTGCGATGAGGAGTCGATGACGATTGTCCAATGTGGAGGTTGACGATGGTGCGTTGAGGAGGCCGACGATGGTGCGATGAGGGCTAGTGAGGGTGGAGAGCGATGCTTTCGCTTTGCAAGAGGGACATACAGGGGAAGAAATGCAATATGTACCCAAATCAAAATTTCCCTCCTTTTCTCTCTTTTTTTGTTTTTTTTAATACGGCTGATGTGGCACTCTGTCTGTAGACTTTCTCCCTTCCTGGATCTCAACTCTCTCTTTCTCGCTCGGAGACAAACGAAGGGAAATCGCTGCATCTGGTTCTTCTCCCTCCCAAACGGTCTCTGCCCATCCCTGGATCTCATCTCTCTCTCTCTCTCTCTCTCGAAGGCAAACACGCATCTCTCTCTATCGGCGACAGAAGAGGAGGAAAAGGAGCAGCCTGCTGGTCCTTGACGCCAAGGTATGTTGTTGTTGGTTTTTTCTTAATTAAATCATGCAAATGATATTCAGTTTTCATATTGTTATGGATGTTGTTGTTCTCTTTCCATAGATTTGGGGGACTTTTATTTTCTATGTCTACTTGCTCTTTTGCTTCGTCTGTTACTTCGCAGCTTGTGATGGAAAGGATAATGCCACAGTCGGTGAGTGTGGTTATGAAGCAACATGGGTTGGTTATGATGGAAGAAGATGGTTTTTTTGTTCCCATCTTTTTTATTTTGGGTTTTGATAGCTAGTCTTTTAGTTTTTGAAATGGTTTTTTTTTAATCTCTTAGCTTTTCTTCAACTGGATTTTTTTTATTCAAATCTTCCAGTATCTAGTTTTGATTCCTTGGAAGAGTTTGAGCGAGAGGATTCTTACTTGGAAAACTGCTTTGTTTGGATATTGTTATTTTCACATTTTCCTCCAGTTTGTTCTCTGTTGAGTACTCTGTTTTAGAAAGCACACACCTCAGTAACTAGTCTTTACATGACTACTCTGTTTCAGATAGCCAGTATGTAATCTCTTATATATCCAGTAATACAAAGGCTCTGAGACTCCCACGTGGAGAATCAATGCATAGATACACCCTCTCCAATTCCAAAGAGGAAGAGTTAGCAATTATGCAAAAGATGAAGAAAGAAAGAAATGAACTTCATGACTATTTCGAAGATTATATCTAAGAGGCCTTGTTTCTACATATATTATAAGCTCAACAGAACCGCTATGAACTATACTTGTAGTCCTCAGCTCACAAATATACAGAAAGAAATAAAAGATCTAGTTTAAGGAGCACAACCATATCATAGTGATGATTAAATTGTAGGGCCTATGTAAGCCCAATCAAACCCAAAATGCATTCGATGAGATGGATCTATGAATTGAATAAGCAACACCCATCCAATCAAGGGCCAACAATTTGAATGCCTAGCCATATAATTTCATAAAACATGAGAATATAAGAAAAGAAGTCGTTGAATAATTATTCCTTTAACTAGTAGGCAAGCATACTAGTCAAAGGCATTGACCACAAGTTTTCACATAACAGAACTCTTTTCAATGCGAGCAAGAAGTAGATTGTTACAATAAAAAGAAACTCAATTCTCATGTTTACAACTTCTTAAATTACTAATAAAAAGTTAATAGAAACTATACCAAGGCAAGGAAAGTAGGATCTGATGATCTTAGTTTAAGAGCAGATTCTATAGCAAGTAACCAAGCAGGGGAACCTCCCAAATCCCATTCTGCCCAAGAATAAAAGTCTGAATTAATTTTTTACCTTTCCAAAAATAATAATAATCGAATAACAACAACAATAGTAATAACAAAAATGGGACTAGACCATTAAATCAAGGAGAAATAATGCACGGAATGACCAATCATAAACATAATATACAGAGTGCAACATTGCTCAACCAAAACACAGTCTTTCATCACCATTCTAAGCATATGTGTGTGTACAGTCTACTACAGATAATTAGACAAATTAATTAGGAGTTATTGTCCTAAATACATCCTTTCTGCAAGAATAAATATGGCATTCAGAACTACACAAACTACCAAGCTATCAAATGTACAAGTTATAAAATAAAACCTTGAAAAAGACTAATAGAGCATTTGCTGATAAACTCTTGGCTAAATCAGGAGATGATAGCAATTTTATGTATTGTGGCCCGCCTTTGCAATTTCCTGTTCTTTTAGCTTTCGTTGTTCTCCAATGAAATATAATTCTTGAAGAACTACTGTAATTTCCCTTTATACAATGCAAATACCATACTATCAAAGTGGAACACATCACTTGAACAATTTCAATCAATGGACCATGGGTCCCAAAAATAACATCAATCGGTTGATATAAGATTTCCTACTCTACAGATCCCACATTGATGCATGCCAAAATAGACAATTGGAGGGTGCGGATGTGGGAAAAAGGGGATGGACATGTCTCATCATGGATTAGGATTAGGCAAAAAACTAGTTCCATCAAATTGTCCTGATCATGATTTAAAGGTCTAAAAGCTTAACTGCTTAAGGATCTCATAATTGCTAACTATGCATTGAGGCCCACCTATGATTGCTGCCATCAAACCATGAAGTAGTATGAAATTATGGCAAAGTGTAACATGCAAAGTGTACGATTTTGTATTTGATGGAACAATGTTATCCTTGTGACTGTTAAGTCAATATATTTCTAATTATATGTGTTCTAAAGTCTTCATCTGCCAATCCCTTCTTTCGTTTGTGAAGATCTTGAAGTAAATGGCTTCGTATGCCTCTTCTAGAAATTCGAATTGGCCTCAACGTTTATGTCGATGTGGTGTTGGCAACTGGGTAGTCAAGGTCTCGCGATCATCAAATAATTATGGTAGACAGTATTATTCTTGTCCACAACTATCAGTAAGAATGCAATAAACTTTGGCCTTTTCCTCATTTTCTATTCTTATTTATTTTTTCATATAAACAAATATGTACCAACTAACGACATTTATTTGTCATTATATGAGAGAGGAAAAAACAAGCTTGCAACAACTTCATTGGTTGGTTTGATCAATATGTGAGATCGACGGTCAATCACCCATATCCTTGCCAGAGTACTCCACACTATGCCGCACCCCCCCCCCCCCCCCCCCCCCGAGAAGCTGAGAGTCGTGTGGCAAATGTTGTTAGAAGATTGGAGAAGCTTCAACAAATTTGTCGAGTCTTCACGGTTGTTATGATTGTTTATGGTGTCCTGCTTGTGATATTATTGTGTCGAATGTAGCATCCAAGCTTTACTCTTCCATATTGGAAGCTACTATTATGTAAGGGGTTGGTTGATAGGTGAAATGATAGACTCCAAATGTTTTTTTTTTTTTAAAGCTTTGATTAATGGAAGTTATTGTTGTATGAACCAATTGTATCTGGGGTGAATGAATGAAGAACTTATTTTTGTATCTGTATATTCTCATTTTATCGTCTCATCTTTTGAGCACCTTATAGAGTTTGATTTGGCATATTGAATCCTGTGAGATTTTGTCGAAAGAGGCCCAAGAGGCAAGTATTCTGGCCAAGATGCATACAAACACCTGGTTGTAGCCCTGTTCTAACATAGGGGTACACACTACACACTAAGACCGAAATGGCCTCTTCTAGCACCTCAATGATTCTCAGCCGAAACCAAACCCTTCGCTCGCCTCATGGATGGCCAAAAGCAACCTCTCTTGCAGCTGTTCTTTGGAAGGATACTCTGGTAGATCCAATTGGTTGAAGAAAATGCAATAGTGGGAAAAAATAGAGATGGTAAGTTGGTACATGGATGGCCAGGCCCTCCTACGGATTTAACAAAAGAAGATAAGAAAACAAATAAGGGCATATAATATTATTGCATAATTTAATTTTATATTCAATCAATCATTTGATCAGCATTTGTTGATAAAAAAACACTCGTGGTGGGCTAAATGATGGATGGTTAGTATGCCAAAAACTTTCCATCAAATGAACTTTACCGTCTAATTGGAGACCCTAAAGGGCATGTCATTAAAATGAATAGGACTTGGGGTTTCAATTTGTTTATAGTTGAATAAGAGGAAATGCGTATGAAATCAGCATGGCTAAGTAGCACAGTAAAAAGAGGGGAAAAGGAATAGGATTTGCCTTCAATTCATTTGACAATTCGTAAGATGTGATTCAAACCAATTAGATTATGGAATCTATAAAATAGGATTTAGTTTGTATAATGTATGTGCTTTCTCACCTGTAAATGCAAGGGGTTGACAGGAACATTTATGGTCCTAAGGAAATCCCATATTTGCCAATGGATTCACTTTATAAGGTTGCCGCTACCGCCTTCAATCCCTTCAAATGCAGGATCCACCTATATTGCAATGCAAATTGGCCACATTTAGGTAAGATTTTACAAACATATCATATATATATATATATATTCTGATTTTCTAATGGTAAAGAAGTGTGTGTAGTGTACCTGAACAACAAGGATGGAGGCTCTGGTCCCAAGGGACTAGTCCTTCCTCTGGCCTGTAATCAAATGTTCGAGCCCTTTAAAAGCTCTTCTCAAAGGCCTCACTTTTCCCACCCTGTAGCATTCCTGGTGGGCATCCTCATAAAAAGAGAACATAACTAGTACATCATCACTTTTTAAATAGATTATATTAAACTGAACCAAAACCAACCTCCAACATCAACAAGATAACTAAACTAACATTAACAAACAAATTAGAATCGATAAAAAAGCCTAATAACCTGCAGAAATACCAACAGATTCATGACAATATCCAAGTCCAAATATGAACAATACCACATCCAAAAATTCGACAACTAAATTTCCAAATATTCAAATACCACAAATAAAATCCCAACATCTGCCAACCCATTAATATCCACATTCGAATACCACGATTAACATTCAAAATTCATGTTTCATTCTTACAGATCTTCTTAAAAATTCAAATCAAGATCTACCGCCGAAACCTGTATGTAACGCCCTAAAATTCGGGCGCCTCGAATCTCGGGACGCTACGAGAAAGTACCCAAGAGATGCGGAAAATCCAATAATATAATTAAGTTTGAATCTCATATGAGCAAGTAAATGGACAAAGCCCTACAATTTTAGTTCACTTTAAGGGATTACAAGGTACTTTCCGTAATTAAACTAACTATTCAATCCTAGGCTGACACAGCCGGCTACAAGAAAAGGAAAGAATAGATATCTAAGTGTCAGACGCCTCTCGATGCACCAACTGCATCATTCTCTAAACCCCGCGGCAACGGATCAGCCGCCAAGCAATTCTACTAATCAAAGAAAGCGGAAAAGAAAATACCTGAAAACACCAAGGATTGGGTCAGGCTCAATGAGTCAGGCAAATAGGCATGTTTAGATGGCAATACATTATATTAATAAATAGAGAAGAGGATCATACCTGATCCCAGCTGTACCAACATGATTAGTATATCAAAAGTAATATAGAATATCAGAGTGCAACGGAAGATAGTGTGGAGTGTAGTGCATGAACAAAAATCAAGATATTTATATAACAGATGTTTGATACGGCATATCAAGTAGATAAGAGAAGTCATCATCATTAAGACATCATATAAATCATATAAGCACATCAGAGTCACAAGTAGCATAGATAACTTGAGGAAGTAACCTTACCATATACGTAACCATCGTATTAAGATCCAATCGTAACAATGTCGATAATTAAAGACAATAAATAACAGCATCCACGATACATAATAATCATACATCCAATATACATCCACAAGAGCATATAAAGGTACGTCCACAGTTAAAGTACAAGGGACGTGAGGGGTCAGAGCCAGCTCATCGTCGTTGTCCCAACAACTGTCGATGAACATTAGCCATGGAGGTCATAGCCACCCATCACTACCGTCACATCGAATAGGAGCGTACAAGAGTATCAATGTCCATAGCCACTGCCAAGTCTCAGTCATTGGTCTTACGTGCTAGATCTACCTCAACACTCATCCATAGCCACGGCCAAGTCCCAGTCATTGTTCTTACGTGCTAGCTCTACCTCAACACTCATCCATAGCCACAGCCAAGTCCCAGTCATTGGTCTTACGTGCTAGATCATTATCAACATCCATCCACATGTACCCAGTCCGAATGCCGGCAGTCTCGGTACCCGATCACCCATCGGTACCTACTGTACTCAATCACTCAACACTCAATACTCAATATCAATGTCCTTACCGGCATCATAACCCTCGGCAGACCAATCTTACATCCATAAATCCTATGGATCACTAGGTGGGGGTACTCCGAACTGGATAGCCTTATTATCCGTAATATGGGATAATAGTAGTCAAGGGTACGAGGCACGGAGTTCGGATATAACTAATCCATCCCTGTGATTCTCAACAGCTAATAATGCATACTCTTATAAACTCCGCTTCTTTATATGCTTAATTAGTATTATCTCATTATATAATCCGTCTATCAGTATCTACCGTTAAGTTCTCAATATTATAGGTCAGGACTTCGAGTGCCATGTCCCGACATATCATCCGGTATGGACCGTGATCATAGATCAGAGCCTAAGTGCAATGTCCTGATTTATAATACCTTTCGAGGCCTACATCCAAGGTTCGGACTTACCAGCCAGCCTTAGTGTCTGTTACCAAGTACCACATATCACAAATACATGGGTGATCGCTGCCCCTCTCTTCAGGTCCAGGGTCCCACTTCACCTAAGACAATGATCACGGAGTCCCAGATGCTTATTAAGTATCATTGGTGCTCCTGTAGGTATTTAGCATCATAAGACATCCATAACCATTGAATCGGGTTCCGTTTACAACCCAAGACCCTACTTAAGTGGTTACACGGGTCAAGGTTAAGCCCGGCCCTTGACTCGTGTCTAGCGTATCCCAAACAGTTCAAATGGAAGGTCAACTGGGCCCACACATGATCAGATCATAAAAGAAACTAAATACGGAAAATCACTATTTATAGTGTACCGGGTCGACATCATGGGTACACAGGTCGACCTGCTACACTGTGGAAGTGGACAGCTAACTGGGAGATAGAAATCACATTTTTCAGTGTTCCCGGTCGACCTGGAGGATACCTCGGTTGACCGGGTAAATTGCGAGAATTTCCACAAACATCTGGCAGGTGAGGAGTACTACAGTGTGACCGGTCGACCAAGTACACTGAGTTCTGTACCCTGCAGATGATTTCAGCTCTAACTTAGAGAGAGAGAGATGGGAGGGAATTTGTAGTGAAATGAGAGGAAGAGAGTGTAGGAAATGATTTGGGAAGGTTGTAGTAGATTTCCTATATAGGAATAGATGGAATGGAAAAAGTCTATGGTGCCCTCTCTTGCTAGTGTAAGTTTAGGATAAGGATGAAGGTATTTGGGGAATGCTAAAATAGAATGACCAAAGGGTCCTTGATTGCCAATAGGAATAAAGAATAAGGACTAGGGTAATTTAGGTATTCACATGTAATGACTAAAATATCCTCAAATGAGTGGTTGTGAATAAAGGAGCCTAAGGGCAATAAAGGTAGGCTATTTATTATGACAAAAGTGCCCATGTTTACTTGGTAGAGAATAAAGGAGCCAAGGTCATTTATGGTATTGAGATTTCCAAAAAGGAGGGAAAAGGTATGTTAGGAAGGACTAGAGTACCCTCATATGATAAATGGGCTAATAGGTTAGGCCATAGGTAGTTGGGTCATTCTAAGGTCAATTGCATAACTCTCTAAGGGAAACCCATTTATAATTAGGATTACAACTAAGACTTCTAATTGGTTAATTAATTCTAAGAAAACCACTATCAATCTCACAAGAGTCTTGATCCTATAAATTAGGCTTAATTAATAAGAATTACTAACTATTCATGCTAATCACCTATTAAATAGGATAACCTATGGTTCACTTGGTCAAATTGGGTCCCACTAGGTATTCCTAGGAACGGGTCCTTACATGCATATGTAACAAAAGTATATGAGGCCATATGCAATAAAGTTAAGCACAACATATAGTAAATAGGGGGCATTCTTACAGTTAAATTCACAGAATTTTGCGTGATGATCTTGCATCCGTGATCGACCACCGTTGTACCCCGCACATGTAACAAAATTATATGAGGCCATATGCAATAAAGTTAAGCACAACATATAGTAAATTAGGAGATATTCTTACAGTTAAATTCACAGTCTCTTGTGTGATGAACTCGTCTCCATGATCGACCACCATCGTACCCTGCACATGCACGAAGTTAATATCAATTATATTGTGAATAATTGAATGATGTGTTTATTTGATTTCAAAAATAAAACTCTTAGACTAACCTTCTTTGTCATCTTTTTGCTTGTCTTCCGACACTTCCTAATAATTGTCTCAATCTTAGACTGTCTTCTTTTTTCTGGCGGTCGGCCCTTCTAGCGACGTTTGATTGGATCACACTATTGCTCTCTTGCCAAGAAAGACTATCATCATTACATGACGCTGAAGCTTTATGTACACCTATAAACATAGATCTATTGCTTACAACAACCTCTTTAGAAACATCTAGCTCGGCTTCCACGTCTAACAACGAGGACATTACCATCTGACTCTTTTCATCGGAATCCATGGCCTTATCGCTGACCCGATTGAAAATAGTCAACATTTTGTCGTAATGACGCCCTTCAGGCTTCCTCTCCTAATTGTCAAACTTGATCTTGATTTTTGTGTGGCTTCTTCTCACATTTTTACTCCACCTTTCTAAAATGTATTTCCCCAGTATTTGATAAACATTCTTCTTCAAATAAACAACGATGATATACTTGCAGAGAATACCTCTAAACTCAAACAACCGGCAAGTACAATTAGCTTCTTTTGATATCTCATTAAAATGGACATAGAAAGTAAAAGGTCTAATATTGTTTTCTCCGACTGTCACATCTTCCTCAACGTCAAATTCAGAAAACTCAGCTCCTACGTTAACTGAGGAAATATTGCAACGGATCTTATTGGCTATTTCATTTTGAAACTCCTTAAATTTAGCAAGAGTATACGCTTCTTGAAATTGCCTCACAAACTCGTAAGGGGTCACATGTGGAATGTATACATTGAAACAGCGGGCGTCTTCCTCAGCTTCTAATTGCACCTTCTTAGACAAAGCATTATCATATTGCTCAACAAACTGCTTCAAAGTGCTCTTAGAATTGATGTAGCCATAAAAAAAGGCATGCATGCTCTCACTACGCTGGGTTGTTGACATCCCTGCCCAAAAAATATCCTTCACAAAAGCTGGCACCCATCCGTACCTCTGATCATACAATCCCGCTAGCCAATCATTGTCCTCTAGATGATATGCCCTAACAAACTTGTCCCAATTCTCTTCAAACTCCTCTTTTTTCATTGAATCGTAGATAACATTAAGAAGATAAAATTTAATTGAATCATAGTCCCTATACCCTCTCAATTTTTCAGGCACCTTTTTCAAGATATGCCACAGACACCACCGATGTCGTGCTTTAGGAAATACTATTCCTATCGTATTTTGCATAGCCTTATCTTGGTTGGTGATAATGGCATTAGGAGGACACCCGGACATGCAATCAAGCCACGACTGAAACAACCAAACAAAAGCATTGCCTTGGCATCCCCTTCCTTGAGTTCTAAGTGTCTGAGTTTATTCATGTAATTTTGTGCATCCTTTGCTAACCATGTTAGATTCTCATGCCCCCCCCCGCCCCCCGCCGCTTCTACCACACATGAGCTAACAGTCTTGTTCAATCTAATACCCACTTTGTCTTCAATTCAAGCTGCCTTTTCACATGTAGTGGGATTTTTCGATTACTCTTGTGATATTGAGCTTTGTTTAGACTCATATCATGGTTATGCTCAAGTACAAATGAATTCAGAATCCACTTCCTGTCGAAATGCAAAGAAATTTCAACGCTACTTTGCAATTTGTTCTTGATTGTGGACAGGGCTTAACTGAGTTGCTTGCACTTGGGTTTGGCTTTTTTCCCTAAGTGCAAGCAATTGTAATAAACATCTTCTTTCCATCCGATCCTTTTTTTGAGGTTCTTTGGGTGACAGCAAACCCGATTCGCCTGGCATATCTTGCATAATATTCATGTGCTTCTTCAATTAAACCAAATGTCATTCCCCTCTGAGGTTCCATTACTACATCTTCTAAGTTTTCGCCTTCCTTCAAGGGCTTCTCCATCTCAATGATGTTTAATTCCTGCCCAACCATCCCCATTTCAATTTCATTGTCGTCTCCATCAAATTCACGTGATAATCCATCTTCTTCCATGCTTCTAAAAAACAAATAAAGCATTCACTTAATTAGAATAACTCGATAAAAGAAATGCAAGTGTTGAGAAAAAATGAAGCATCATTTCGTAAATCTAAGCTATAACATTCACTTTTTATTCTTTTTCATTAGCAACATAACTTGAGCCTACATATCATTTATACCCAACCACCAACGCATGTGTACGCACACAGTGAGTATGTGTAAGAGAGAGCTAATAAACTCGTCAAACAAATGTGAGAAAACATCGTTTTATTTCATTTCCAACAACAAAAAGCAAACATGATAATGTGGAAAAGAAATGGAATAACAATATGCTATATTTAAAGTTGGTCGATAGGTGTGCTCATCTGGTATCTTGATTTATATGCATAACAACTATGAAAGTAGATTTCTTGTCTTGTAATAACGTACTAGGTAATCTATTCTCAGTCCAGATCTAAGGGTTTCTTTATAAGAAAATAGTAATCATACTATTCTAAAGACAAATATTGAAAGAAAAAATGTATTTAGAAAAATGATGTGTTTATATATCTACTTTGGTGCAGACCACACCAACACAGTGTGTTGGAGTATCAACTATGGATTTAGATGGGGTGACCTCTTAGAATGAATTATTTCTACATGAGGGGTGGCAAGAAATATAGAGAGTGCTTTATGCAAGGCTTCCACTCTGCCTCATTTCTTCCTGAAACTGATAGCAGATCCATTTGAGATACTTCGAACACATGCTTTGTTGCTTTCACATGGAGAACTATCTTGGTAAGGTAGATCCTTTTGCCACTAGCCAAATTTTTGTTTGATCATTTAAGTGATATTCATAAGTGAGCATCACTTGACAAGCTTATCTTGGAGTAATAGATTTCTTCACAGTCCAGTGGCATCACTCAAACCCAGCTAATGTTCAGACCATTGGCAATGTATGAGGATTTACTCCTCACTTCCACAGGTTGCGTAAGTGTTGACATTGTGGAATCAATTGTCCTATGTAAGACAAATAATTCTATGACAGATATTTACTCTTCACTCCATTGGGAAATCTTCTTTTTTTTTTTGGGGGGGGGGGGGGGGGCGCTAATCCTATCTATTTTGAAAAATCATAGTGGGGTTGTGAGGTTCTTGGTGTATGAAGATGGCCAAAGAGATTTTAGGTGTATGCTCATTCTCATCCTATGTGGTCTCAGAGGCCTCATTTATCAGCTGTGGAGTTCATTTTCCAACATGCTATTCCTTACCAGAAACCACAGAGTTCTCAAGCATGGTTTAGATTTTATGCAAATAGACAGATAATGGGACTGGTTATGCTAGTTGGATCCAACTCTCTTGGTTTTTCATTCAATCAAATACTATTTTGAAATGGGTTAGTTGTATTTGTATTGTTGGTTTTGGAATTGTGTTTGTATTCTATCTTGTAGGGCTGCACATGGGCGGTTCGGATCGGTTTAACACTAAAACCAACAACCAAACCGAATCTGTCGGTTTTTTAATTAACCGATCCGATCCGACCGATGGAGAGGGCTTAAACCAAACCGAACCAAACCAAACGGTTCGGTTCGGTTCGGTCGGTTTAACCGTTGTTTTTTATTTTAATTTTTGAAAATCTGACATTGAAAATTTCAAAACGATAATACCTCGTCCTTTGCATTTATTCTAATGTTTAGTGCAAACATAAAAATCCAATATTCCAGACCGGACTAAACGCATATAAAAAATAATTCTACTCTAAAAAAAGAGTTTGGACTAAACACAAGCGCGCAAAAAAAAAAAAAACTTGCAATGAAACATTCATTCCACATGATACCATTTGGAATTACAATAGAATAATAGTTCATGTCAAAAAAAGTTACACACAAATGAAATCTGTATCAAAACCCATTGTATTTTTCAGAAATGAAGGTTTCTTAACACATTGGTTAGGAGAGACCAAAATCAACCATCAAAAGGCTAGGCTCTACTGGCTTTTCTAACATTCTCAAGAGTCCAGCCTTCTGATAAAAACTTCATTGAAACGAGGTAGGAATTATGATGGAAGGAAAACACAATGTACAGTAACTCCTCCATCTGCAATGAAGTATCAAAAAGCGTTTTTGAGAGATTAAAAGAGATGCACTGAGGCAGTGTTGACGGTTGAGTTCATGTGAGAATGGAGTTATGGAATGTAACATTGAAAGTAGTAAAAAACGAAACCCTAAGACTAAATTAGTAAAAAAGCAATACTTAAGTTACTACATACGGTCGGTTCGGTTTAAGCGGTTAACCATGGGCTCAAACCAATAATCGACCGATGTAAGCGGTTTTTATGATTTTCAAACCGTTAACCAACCCGGTCTACTAAAAACCAATCCGAACCGTCCGGTTCGGTCCGTTCGGTTCGGTTTTGCGGTGATAACGGATTTTTTGTACAGCTCTACTATCTTGTGTTGGGCAGGGATAATTTTATAATACTTCATTGGTTTGATGGCAGCAATGGTATGTTACTTTGCCATTCCTTGCAACTCTTCCTCTTTGGAATTGGAAAGGGTATATCTATGCATTGATTTTCCACATGGGAGTCTCAGAGCCTTTGTATTACTGGATACACAAGAGATTACATACTGGCTATCTTTTTACCCATTATCATTCATTGGCTATTTGATTTTACACATGGGAGTCTCAGAACCTTAAATTTGCCCATTTTCAGACAGAGAAAAAGAGAAAGCAGACAAAGAAAATAAAATTGCCCCAAATCTATGGAAAGAGAACCCGGATCGAGTTTGCCAACGATTTAAAAATAATATATATATATAAAACAAAAACATACCTGGGCGTCAAGGACTAGCGTGCTGCTCCTCTTCATCCTCTCCCGCTGCTCCTCTTCCATCGCCGAGAGAGAGAGGAACCAGAGACCGTTTGGGAGGGAGAAGAACCAGAGATGCAGGACAAAAAAAACCGTTGTTGGAGATGGAGGAGTAGTGAGGGGGGAAGTGGTTGCGGTGGAAGCAGAAGGGGCAGATCCAGATCACCGGTGAGGCGGTCGACGATGGAGAAGGGGCTGAACATGGAGAAGAAGGAGAAATCAACGATTCAACGATTTGGGCATTTCCTGGGCAGAGTGAAACAGAAGGGGCAGATCTAGATCACCGGCGAGGCGGTCGACGGTGGAGAAGGTGCTGAACAGAAAGAAGAAAGAGAAACCAACAATTCAACGATTTGGGCATTTCCTGGGCAGAGCTCCTTTTCCTTTTTTTTCTTTTTTTTGCCATTCCCCTGCCCATGTGAAAGTTGAATGCCCAAATTAGCGCCACGTGGTCCTCCACGTGGGATCGGTCCCAATTTGGGCTTTCAACTCAGTCCAAATAGACTTTTTGTTAGCAAACGTGCCCTCAATATTTATAAAACCCATTTTTTCTAATACATTTGAGTTGCGGGACGCTGATAGTTGATCAAATCATCAACTTAAAAATTGGTAAATCGTCACGACTGAAAAAAAAAATTTGAACCTTGTGACTGGGCCGCATTTCATTGGTCCGGGGTCCACCTCAGCAAGAACCCTTCCTAACAAACGGCTGAGATCCTTAATACGTGTCTCGGGTCCACACGTGCTTTCGCTGGAGAAAACCCTAGCAAAGAAATGGGATTAGGGTTTTCCCAGTATAAAACCCGCCACTTCTCTGTCCTCTTGCTCTTCCGCTCGACTCCGAAGGAGAAACTGAGCATCACCTCTTGCAGCCGCAGGAGCCATGGTATCTTTCTCTCTCTAAACTTCGATGTCTTTATATCTATCTCTCGTTGTAGCTTCGTTGTTTCTCTCTCTAAATGCGTTTTGTTTTCATTGTTGTTGCAGGTGAAGTACTCGAGGGAACCGGACAATTCCACCAAGTGTAAGATCTCCGATCCTCTTCGATTCCCATATCATGATTTCATCTCATTTCCATGCAAATGAAAATCTAGGGTTTTGTAGCCTGTTTTCTTCTTGTAGAAATCTAGGGTTTCTTTTCGATCAATGTTTAGTTACATCAGGGGATTTGTGGGCTGTAGTCTGAATTTTGATTTTGTAGTTGTGCACTTTCTGATGCTCTCTTTTTTTTTTTTCCTTCAGCCTGCAAGGCCAGAGGATCTGATCTGAGGGTCCATTTCAAGGTGTGTTGATCTTGTGTGTGTTTATTTATTTATTCATCATATTGCATTGGGCTCTCTCTTTCTCAAACACATTCATTTGTCTTATTTCCTGGTCTACTGATTTCTATCTCTGTAGGATTGAATTGATTGTCTGTAATATGGATGGTAGGATTGAATTGATTGGACGGTAGGATTGAATTGATTGTCTGTAATATGGATGGTGATAATTATTGCAAATGTGGGCCCATTATTTCCATAACTTATATGTATGGTCTATTGGCCATATAATTTTTAACTTCAGCTCTGTCACATTTTGCCTTTCCCTTTACTTTTAGACGGCAGTGATATCATTTGAATGCTTGAGAGAGTAACAGGGCTTGTGACATTTTTCATCTTAATCAGTTGTTTTTATTAGGAAGTGTCATTCTTGCTTATCCGTGGTTTTTTCTTTATAAGAAATCAGTTGGTTTAGTGGAAAAAGTGTGAATACTGAAATTCATTTTTAGACCCTACTTTGGATTCGTTTGGCAGTGTTTGCATTGCACCATAGAAGCTGTTTACGTGTTCTCTGGAAATACAATGCCATCCCTCCCCTCCTTGTTCTTGACATACTTCTGTGGTAAATTGTAGAAGAGGGATGGACAGGGCCTGGGAGGTTTGATTGCCATCCCCATCCTCTTATTCCTTGAGACGCAATTCCACAGTATAAGTGTGGAAAGGGGATGGACAGGGCCTCTGTCCAACAGTCCGCATGGGCCTGTAAAAGCAACGTGGAAGTGAGATTGCCATGTTACATTCCTGCATCGTATTTTCAGTTTTGTCTTGTCACACCAAATGAAGAAAGTTGGTTCTGCATTGAAAATTTATCTTGTTGATCACAGTTGTTTCTGAATAATTTTCTTTTTTATCTTTCTGCCTCCCTGCATTATACAAACTAACCCTTGCTGAAGTCTATTACGTCTTCCATAGCATTTTCATACATCTTTTATGCTGTAATCATCAATAAAAAAATGATTTTCATGTTTCTATCATCGGCCTTCTCATGTAGCATATAGCTCCGAAGTCCAGAGTCCCCAGTTCTACTTTTGATCTTCTACTAAGTAATTTTTTATTACCAGCATTCCTTGCTACAAGGATGAGCATTTATACATGTTTGAGCTTGTTTTGTCTTGATCTTTTAAACCTAAAGAAAAAAGCAGGGTCTTGTTGTCTTTATGAACAAGTCTCTCGTAAACTTCAGGGAAACCGATTACATTATTATTGGGTGAACCACTGCAGGTTATGCCAATTACAAGAGGTTCAGTAAATAATGGCACATGTCATATTTTAATCTCACATGATTTATACTAGAAATTTTATGTTGCGAAAAATGTGATTTGCACCATGCCTGCACTACATAATCATTTAGTATGTTTCCCCCCCAAAAGTTTTAAGTATCAACCGTTTTTTACATGTCTCTTTGTGAACTTCAGGAGAACCTATCAACTATTTCATTTTCATGTAGTATCAAATTGCACTTCTGCTGCCTTAGTTCTATGCTTGGTGGAATTATATTCTGCTGTTTTTTTTTTTTTTTTTTTGTAAGTGTATTTGAAGTAAAAGAGAGATCGGTCTTGTTGTCTTTATGGACACGTCTCTTGTAAACTTCAGGTAAACCTATCTCATTATTATTGGGTGAACCATCGTAGGCTATGCCAATGACAAAAGGTTCAGTAAATAATGGCAAATTGTAAGCTTGAAATGATTCATATTAAATCTGATTTGGATTGCACTATCATATGAACAATGTCTACACGATCCTGCTTTTGTTTTTAAATCTGATATGTTCTTATTTCCAAATTTTCTGTTTCTAGCTATATTAATTGCTTTTTTTATGTTAGTTTTTTAATCATGAGAGGCAAGGATCATTTCAACAACACCTATTGACCTTCATGTCCTCATTTTTTTTTCTCAATAGGAAGTATCACTTGACTTGCCTTATTACTAACGAATATAAAAATATATTATGTAATTATACCTGGAAAAAAGGAGGGTCTTGTTATTATTAGCAAGTCTCTTGTTATTTCAGGGGAACTGATCCTGTTGTTATTGGGTGGACCACTGTAGGCAAGGTCAATGGTAAAAGGTTCAGTGAATAATGGCACATTGTAATCTTTGCTCGTTTTCAGATGAAATCATGCCATGTGAATATTAAATGTGTATTTCTATGAGATGAAATTATGTCCGCATAATCCCATAGTTTATGTTTTTTTTCTCGAACTGCATACTATGTTAACTTGTTTTTATGTTGTTGTCATTTTTTAAAGTCTTTTTGAATGCTAGATGCCTTGTTGAAGTAAACATATGTTTCATTAGCCTCTATTGGCCCTTGTCTCAAAGTTAGCATCACCTTCGCTACATTACTCTGGCACTTATGGAACACATTCTGCTATCGTATTTATATAGCTATCTTTGAAGAAAAAACAGAGGCTTGTGGACTTCACAGGCAAGTCTCTCAAAAAGTCCAGGGAAACTGACCCCATCTTCATTGGGTGAACCAGTTCATGCTTTGCCAAGGAGAAAACAGTTCATAAATACTGGCACGCCATATACATAACATTAGTCAGGAATGAAAATCCTATCACAGCATAATCTATTTTTTCTTTATACACCACCCTGGCTTTGTATTCCATTAGGATCATTTTATATTTCTCAATTGTTCAACAGTTATGTGTCTTTGTAGATTTTTTAAAAAATGTGAACTGCTGCGTTGATTTAGTTGAGGGTTTGATTTTAATATATGTGAACTGCTGCGTTGATTTAGTTGAGGGTTTGACATATGTTTCAACTACCGTTTTATAGTGAAGAAAAAGCATTTCAACTGTCGTAATATTCACATAGATGGAATTACCTTCTGCTATTGGGTTTTGTGGCATTTTTTGGTTGCCCTGTTGTTTGTATTCTGGGTATCCTTTAACTTTAAGGGAGATTGCTCAACATTGTTATCAGCTTGAACTTTTGTAGGTTTTTAATGACAAAAGATCAGTAAATGATGGAATATTTTACCTCTAAACAGCATGTAGATAATTTCTATGAATTAGAGAGTTCCATAGAGTTCCATTCATCAGCGTTATTTGCTTTGCTTTATTTTTCTTTATAATTGATACCCTGAGTGATTTGTGAACTTTATGTTTTCACTTTTTATGTGTCTGTTGCATATGTAGTGTGGGGAAGTGTATTCACACGCTATTTTTATGGAAGATTAACATTCATTCTACTTTTGGGTGTTGGAAATAATGGAATGCTCCTTTCTATTAACTAAAGAAGGAAGAGCCTAATATGTTTTTTGTTTTTTTGTCAGTTTCTAGCGTGTCTACAAAAGTACAAGGTTCAGATATCTTCGATATTGTTTGTCATTTGTCATCATATCATTGCTCTATTGACTAAGATCTTTTAAAATTGAGGAACTCATTTGTATGGAAATGTGCGTTCTTGCCAACTAGTTCTGTCTTTTAGCATTTAGAAAGCATTTATTTCTTTTCTCTCACTTCTAACAATTGGAAGGGACTAATCTTTACTGTTTATAAATTCAATTTAAGTACTTATGGAGGCCGTGGTTTTGGTAAATTAGTATCAAATTTGATCTGGTATCAATTTAAATAATACCTTCTGTAAGCTCTGAATTTATTAATGGCTAGGTTTAGATCGTTTTGCACTCGATTTTGGACATGTGATTTGTTATGTAAGTGGTTGGACAATCACTTGTTACTGGATGGACTAAAAAAATGGATTTGGAGTTTTGGACCTTTAAAAATAAAACAATTTTGGATTGGACTTGTTTTGACAGCGTTACTCATGTTGTTCACTTGATCCTGGTAAAGGTTTTTAGTTTGTTAATGTGTCTTTATAGTCAAGTAGTTCCAGAATTTAAATTCTACTGTTGACATCCCTGTACTGTTAAATATGGTTTTGTTGCCCAAAAACTGCAGAATGATGAGTTATGATGCCATTTATTGTACTAGCTGAAACAGCAGAATGGTCGTTGATGACATCATTATACTTTTTCTTTTGGGGTTAAAAATCTGATTATTCATCTGAGTTCATTTCTCGGAATGCCCCAATACCATTAAAAAAAAAAATCTGATTATTCATTGAGTTTGACTTGTAATAGTATCTTACTTATTAAAAAATCTGATTACTTATTGTACCCAAGGCCCAAACTCATGACTTTGTCCATCTGTATTGTGTTTCTGTTCTCAGAATACACGAGAAACTGCTTTTGCAATTAGAAAGTTGCCTTTGGGCAAGGCTAAGAGGTATCTTGAGGATGTCATTGCTCACAAGCAAGCCATCCCGTTCCGTCGGTTTTGCCGAGGTGTAGGACGTACAGCTCAAGCAAAGAACAGACATTCAAATGGGCAGGGTCGCTGGCCTATGAAATCTGCCAAGTACATTTTGGACTTGCTTAAAAATGCAGAGAGCAATGCAGAGGTATGCTTAATTATGCCTATGTATTCTACATCTGACAATCCCATCTCATTATTCTTCTAAGATGCATATTGCTATCATCTTTCAGGTGAAAGGTCTGGATGTGGATACTCTGTTTATTTCTCATATCCAGGTGAACCAAGCACAGAAGCAGAGGCGCCGGACGTACCGTGCTCATGGAAGGATTAACCGTAAGTTTTGCTTGCTTCTGTGGGTTTTCCCTGGGCTCTTGCTTAGTTAATTTTCTCACATCATGTAATCTTGTACTCTCTATGGCCAGCCTATATGTCATCACCATGTCATATTGAGTTGATCTTGTCCGAGAAGGAAGAGTCCGTCAAGAAAGAGGTAAAATTTTCAACCTGAAGCCGAATTAATACCCATCTCAGTGCAATGACTGAATTATTTCTCACATTTTCTGTGTTCTGTATCGTAGAAAGCAGAGGCAATTCCTTCTTTTTGACCAGAGGCAGGTAGGGTTGTTCATGGGCCGGGCTAAGGCATTTCCAGGCCTTGCCTGCCTTTAGGTACACAGGCCCATATCCGGTCCAATCCCAGCACTGGTCCTTCCATTTTGTCCATTGGGCTAGGCCAGGCTTTCCATCTCTTTATTGGTTTTCTAATTGTTTGGATAAACAAGTCACTAAACCACGTGTTTTGCCGATTTGGGCAGGCCAGGCCTCAGTCTTTCTATCATTTAATCTAAGCCTGGCTCATATATTAAATTGGCCAAAAATTTAGATCCAGGCTTGGCCAAAGCGGGCTGGACCTCTGCCGCCGCTCTTGCCTGCCCTTGGGCACCTCGAGTGAGGGGAGTTCCATTTCTAAGTATATGTTACAAAAATCATTTTATGCATGAGCTAAGTACGAAGATTGGAATTTACAATTTACAAGCCCATTTACCTTTTTCTCACACAAAAAGTGGAGAAAAAGAAGCAGAAGTGTTGTGGTAATTGCCTTTTACTACTAACTAAGCTCCAGATTTCTTGAGGATTCACCCACCTAACTATTACCACTTTCCTACTTGTGAAAGAGACCAAAACTGATCCTCGTAAATGTAACTTCCCCCAACCTTTATATAAGTTTTAGAACTCTTATGGTTTGCTACTAAGCTCCAGATTTGTTGAGTGATTCACACACCTAGCTATTACCAGTTCCCTACTTGTGAAAGAGACCAAAACTGATCCTCATAAATGTTACTCCCCCCTTGAATATTAGTTTTAATAGTCTCATGGTTTGCTTTCCTTGAAACAATATGTTTGTGTGCTTTGCTTCTGATTTCACATGTGCCAATTTTGCTTTAGACAGCGTTCTGGTTTGACCCTGAAATGGACATTTTGGCATATTAGTCCTATTATTTTATTAGAAAAATGTGACAGAAAGAAAAGTAATTATAAACAGGTTGAATATTAAATAGCTTAAAAGAATCATTTTGATAAACTGCTTCAAAGAGTAATCATTAAGTTAAATGCAAATTAGTAAAAATTGTTTAAAATGATTGAAAGGCAAAAAGAAATTAAGCACCCATGAATTGGAATTCACATTGTTCTGGTTTGACCCTGAAATGGACATTTTGGCATATTAGTCATTCTATTATTTTATTTGAAAAATGTGACAGCAGGAAAAGTAATTATTAACAGGTTGAATATTAAGTAGCTTAAAAGAATCATTTTGATAAACTGCTTCAAAGAGTAACTGTTAAGTTGAATGCAAATTAGTAAAAATTGTTGAAAATGATTGAAAGGCAAAAGGAAATTAAGCACCCATGAATTGGAATTCACATTTGTATATATGTTCTCTCTTAATCCCCCACATTCTTTGGCAATGCCAACATATGATATATTTAAGTTGAAATTCTGGTGGTGCAGCCTGAGACACAGTTGGCGCCTAGGAAGACCAAGAAATCTCAAGCACTCCGGAGCGGCACCTCTTCTTGAATGCATTGCAGAGGAGTTTTTTGCTTTTAGATGTTATTGTGAGGTTTATTTTGAATTTTCCATCTATTTTAAGAATGCTACTAAGGGGTAGATGTTATAATCAGAGATTATTACTTTTAATGTTTTGTTTGAGTGCATGTATTTTTGGATGTCATCTTTGGGCGTCGTCTGTTGGGCCCTCATCTAACTTTTATTGGCATGTGTCTTCATTTAACTATTAGTAGAATATTGCGGGAATAAAGTCTCCACATATCTCTCCCTTGATATTCAAGAAGTGGTTTTTGGGGATGTGGAACTAATTTTTGGGACTGGGTTGATATTACACTGCTGCTCAATGTATTAACCCACTGACAATTGATGTTGGCTTGAATGTTGTTCATCGTTTGGTATCCACCACGAGCTGATAGACAGCTTGAGTCAATTGGTTGAGTTGTTTGATTAGAGTGAGAGGTTGTTATGGTGTGGGAGTGAAGGAATTGGGGATAAATAGTGAAGATTGTGGAAACAGAGGTGGTTAAACAAGGATATGGTGTTTGAGATAGAGAAGATTGTCGAACGTCCACTTGCATGTAGCTGAATGTTGAGAAATATGCTCTATTCAGGGGTCAGCTAGGCGGATTTGAATCAGGGCCATCTATCTAGGTAGTTTTTCAAATTACTGTCTTTTATCTTTCCACTGGACGACAAATGCTTTTTCCTTTGTATTTTTGCTCCAGGAGTTCATGATCGATGTTGATGGTAATATGTGAGCCTAGCTGAATGAAGATCTGGATAATATATCATCCTTTTTAAGGATGGTCTGCTGGCTGCCCTCGTGCCTTTCTTGTCGTTTTAGGTTTACAAAAAGTATATTTTAAGAGACTACATGTTAGTAATTTTACTACTTTTTTGATAGTGGATGAATTCCTTCAAGCAAAAAGGATCAACAGAAAACCATGTTGTGTCGATCATACTGTTGAGATAAGTGGCCTAAAATGTCACTTGAGTATTACTATTTTCAAATAATCTCTCTATCTTTACCATTCAACAGCTGGGGCTCCAGTGTGATTGGCCTATTTATGGGGAGCCACATTTTTCAGAATCTATACAAGTTACCAACCTTTGTGCCTGTTTGACAAGTCTGCTTTTTATATCTATTTGACTTAAAATTGATCCAATCAAATGTTTGATTACTTTAGATAATTTGGGATATGTGAATCTCTTATTGAATTAGATTTAAGTCCTTTTTTGTGGCTATGGGTTTTTGCTCATATAAGACAATTGATCCAAGCAGTTGTCTGATTTTGTGTTTCTATAAGTTTGCCCATATACCTTGTATAGTATGAAGAATTTGCCTATTTAACTTCTACTTTGCTTTTTTCCTCCCTTAATTGCATCAGATATACCAATCTGTCCATAAAGGGTATAAATGAATGAACCAACTGTTTTTCAAACGAATCCAATTGAAGCAGCTGTATTTCAAATGGATAAGAGATTCCAACCCTTTGTAAAGTGGGTTTCAAGGTAGTAATGTGAATTGTGAAGGAAAGAGATGGAGGAGATACAGGCTCCAATCATTTGTATTACTTGAGTAGTAATGGCTGTGTGTAATCATTTCTTACATGGAAAAAGGCTATTTGATTATAGTGTTTGGATATTCTCCCTTCGTCGATTTTGGCCCCTTTTATAAGAATTCAAAACTTAATAATATAAACATAATGTGGACTTACTATTTTAGGTTCTACTGAAGTAATAAAAATTCCAAATTCCAATTCTCTAATCTTATTACTGGGATCATTTGCTACCTCTTGACTAGGGCGATGTTCTCCTATGACTGGAAAGTTTTCATTTATAGTCCAGCTCGTGGGATCCATTTACACATCAGCTTATAAGTGGGGGTGCATGGAAATGTCTATTTATGGATAAGGGTCAGCCAAAGATTGAAAAAAATAAAAAAATCGGTCCCATCAAATCATCTTAGCCCTTGATTTAATAGCCGTGTATCGGTCTTTTAACCATAGTGGTTTTTTTTTTTTTTTTTATTCAATCTAACGGTGGATAAAGATGTGATGGGAGTGAGATTGGGGCAAGTGACAGAGGTAGGATTTTCTTCCAGTGAGGGCAGGCAATAGTACTCCAACAATGGCAGAGCAAGATAATTATTTTTTCAACAGGGATTAATAAATTTGTTGATCTCTCACTAATCATTTAAAAATAAATTTATTTATTATTTAAGAAATTTTTACTAATGTTTATAGAAAAATCCTAAACTTGAAAATACTTCAATATTTTTAAGGCACAATTTCTCAAAACTTTAGGAACAATTAATCTACAAAAATAATAGGGCTAACTATAATGAATTCAAACTGCTCAAAATAATCATTTACCCTTTCTTTTAGGGCTTATAGTTGTATCTTACTATAATCAAAGTAAAACCTATATCAGATTGATCACATGTTAACCAATCTTCTCATAATTAATAAATAAAAATATGTTGATTGGTTGCTTGTGGTCACTTAATGGACCACGATGCTTATGGTAGACATAGATAGTTGAAAATCCATTGACTGGTTACTTTCTATCATTTGACAGGTCGCGACGTGCCATAAAAAGCTAAAGAATCAAGGTGTAATATCCATGCTACTTAGAATAAATGTCCCATTTTTTTAGTGGACTTTATCTGGATTTTACTCAAATAGAGGTTATTCTCACCATAAGATTGAGCACATCATATTTTAAATGCATGCTTAAATATGGTGGACCAACTCCTATTTGAATATAAGGATGGATAATTAAGATATACAAATCCAAGTTTCTTGAAATGCCGTTAAGGAGAAATGTCTCTTATGAAGACTTTCATTTTAGAGAAAAAATGGGAGGAAATGAATGATTTGCTCCTTAAAACTCTCTTTACAATTTGGAATTATCTTGTGAAAACACAAATTTGACCTCAAAATCTTTTAAATTCTCTTCTTTTGTGAAAGGAAAAAAGTAGATGGGGAGGGGCAAACATGTAATAGATCAAAACAACCTCTTAAAACTTTTGAAACCTTTCCCATGTATCAATGAAGTTTATTTATTTTATTTTATTTTATTTTTTTGCTGAAGAGGGGATATATATTAATATGGGTGTAGGGGTGTTAAAAAAGGGTGCCTCATTGGGCCTGAACATTACAAGCATTAACAGGAACATTAACATTATGATCATTAGTTCCAACAAAAGCTATGTGAGACTGATCCTGATATCTGTTTCTCAAAACAATCGGACTGAGTGTCTGATGGTTATGCGCCCTCCAACGGATTTCCGGGTTCAGATTCGCCTCCTCCTGCGGTGGGCCCAGTTTGGCTAAAGCATGTATCAATGAAGTTGAGAGGGGCAGTTGACCCCTCTCGACCTCTCAGTCCCTGATTGGGGCTGGTGCTAGATCGGGGGTACGGGTGGGATAAGAGTATGAAAGGGCATGCACTGATGAAAGGTTGACCCAAATAGACACCACATAGTTGAAATAAATATATAGTTGCTGCTCTTTACTGATCATATGTTTGTTTTGACATCAGTATGAAAGAAGAAAAAAATTGAAAAATGAGGATAACAAAGAGAGATTAAGGGTTCCAATATTCAATCAAAATTGTCGACAGTTCTCTTCATATTCATGTTTCATACCTGTGAGTCATATGCACCAACAATCTATTCTGTTGAATAAAGTGGTCCTCACCAGAAATGGAAGACATAGAAAAAAAAAAAAAAAACTAAAGAAAAGGTCTTTTATTAATTTTGTAAAACCAAATTCTCTCCAACACTCCTTTTGTTTTCATATGATGGTTAATTTAAAGTTTTTTTATTTTATTTTTTTTGTTACCCAACCTAGTGAGATAGGACTCAAAAGAGCTCACAAAATTGGAAAAAGGAAGCCCACACCATAGAAAGCAAATCTCACACAAGCGGTAAGAAGTCCGCGGGGAAGGAGAGTTCATACAAGTGGGAAGAGAATCCCACACATGTGGAAAGAGTGACATATCCAGAGATTAATCCTTGAGCAGTTGGATAAACAACGATTCTCTATGTTGACAATAATATTAACACAATTATTATTTATTTTATGATAATGAACTTGCATTATATAATCATTAAACTTTGAGGGCAAAAAAGTCAGGGTATGATCATTTGATCCATTCATCTCTAATTTACATAGATAGCAACCCATCAGTCACTGCCTTTTGATAGTCATGCACTCACACATACTACACATTCCCTTGACCAGCTTACCAATAGAATAGGTTGACTTTATTCAAATTTGTTCTTAAAAGTTGTTTATCTTTTATGCGTTAAATACGAAATATGGAATCTCTATAGGGAAAAATTACACATGTGAAATTTGGAAGCACCAATTCTCACATGAGTAAATGATATGTAATTTAGCTACTTTTGTATTTTTTATATTCTTTACTCAAAATCTACGAGGATCTAAGATATGAAATTTCATGTCTTGGCATTTATAATTGGGAAATATTCAAGTGAGAACTCGTTCTCGTCTATTATATGATAACTTTTTTGTGGGGTCCAATTAGCAATACATCCAAACCTAGCAACCAATATGGACTCCCCTTATAGTTACTAATCTCAAGGATTGGTGTACATCCGAATGGACTGAACTGTTGGATCGAATGTTGACTATTTTTTTGAATACGAAGCCATTAAACTTGTGGTCCACGGATGAAGGGGTTAGGGGCATGGGTTTGGGGTTAAACTTGATACTCGAGGTGGTCTCACATAGATCTTTTCATCCCCCTGGTCCCATCCCCAAATGGGGCCCACAATTGGGCCCCATAAATAGTTCTCATTATAATATGTGAGAACTAGTTCTCACCTGAATATATGAGAATATTGAACAATCCAGGTCATAAATTGGGGGCCCACAAAAGTGCAAATCTATAGATGGGGCTTCTCTTAATGTTTTCGAAAAAACTATGAAGATTTAAAATATGAAACTAAACATCTTAGAAAAACTTAAATGGTTTATAATATAATTTTTGGGTCTAAAGGACTGCAAAAAGTAGAAGGTGCTTGATGGGTCTAGATCCCACGATCCATTAAAAGCGGTAACTATACTTGTGCCTCTTAAGATGTGAGTTGTGCAATGATTTCACCCTTGAATGTGTGAAGATTTTGATGTGAAAATCACCCCATTTACACCATTTACTTGCCAAAGTTTATACATGTGATGGGTAAATGAGTGTAAACCAACATGTTTTGATGCATAATATAACACATTTACATGTGCAAATGAGTGCAAACAATCAACCCTCATTTGGGCCAACTAGTACATAAATCCAGGTGAATAGAAAATTAGTTTTAAGGTTTGATCTGATTGAGGCTCAATCAAGTGCTTGCTGAAGCTATTGTCAACCCTTTAACACCTGGAATAGGCTAGCCTTGGGCTCTATTTGTCTTTTATGTATGGGAAAAACGGGATTTAGATATGCAAGACACCCTTAGCATGTTAGTTTGAAAGCAGCATTTTCACATGAAAAAATGATATGAAATTTAGTTGTTCCAATAGTTTTCACAATTTATTTTCCAAAATCTATTAGGGATCTATAATAGGAAACTTACATGCCGAGGTTTATCAATTATAAGTGAATATTGAATGGTTCCAATCATAAATTAGGGGGACCGCAAAAGTGTGAATCTACCGGTTTAGTTTTTCCCCAGCGCTATGGCAAAACCTATGAAGACGTAAAACTAAATATCTTGAGATTCATTCGTTCAATAAAAATTGAGTGGTTTTGGTTATAATTTGGGGCACATCGAACTTAAAAAAAAATGATGAAGGCGATTGATAATTTTCAATATTACAACCCATTATAAGTGTAGTTGCATCGGTGCTCTTTGAGATTTGAGATGTGAGATGTGAGATGTGAGATGAATAAAATATTCCAGTCTAGCCGATTTTCTACATAAAAAAGTGAGGATGGCGGAAATTAAATTATACGCTATCTTTTGACGCCCTCTTTCTAATTTCCCTTTCTCAACTTGCTCTATGGAGAGAGGGAGAGAGGGAAGGGTGCCTTATCTTCATATCCACAATGTAACCGGATGCCACGATGGAAGGATACAGTCAATGAGAGAAGTCCGCGAGCACTTTTTCTAGCTGTTCCACTCAGCCACTGAAGACGTGCCACGTGTCTGGCGACAGAGACAAGGTCCGCATCTGGTGAGAGAAGTCCGAGCACTTTTTCCAGCTGTTCCACTCAGCCACTGAAGACGCGCCACGTGTCTGGCGACAGAGACAAGGTCCGCATCGGGGGGAGATTCGAGTCGGATCGGGCTGACGTTGCGCCTAGTCAGAAACCCAATCCGTTCCCTCGGATTCCAATTCGAACCAATTGCCCAAGTCCGATACCAGTTACACCACACGACAAAACATGCACACATCGGATACGATACAGCCAACGGCAGCGGTAGCTGTTTTTACAGCGATTGACTAAACTGACATCGTCGCGCCCACGGATCCGGCACACGGTTTCACAGACTAAATGGGCTGGTTCAGGCTCAGGCTTACGCCAACGTCTCTGCCGGCGATAGATCATTTTCATATTGATAATCTAATTGTTTTTATTATAGAATATTATAAAGAATTCCACTAAAGTATGAAAATTCTCGTATAAAAATTATAAGGAAATGCTCCCACGAGAGAAATTTCTCACCTTATATGAGAAATAGGGGTGATGAAGCATCTCCCAAAATTGTACCAGTTCACACCATCTTCAAGCCTATTTATACATAAATGTTATATATATATATATGGGAAAATCTCACGTGAGTACCGCATGCCCATCTGGTGATCCGTTTGAGTAAACCATAAAAAAGGGCTCCTCATGGCAGTCACCGATCAGAGGTTTGACACCTATTGGAATGGATAACAGCAGTGTCGTTTTTTATTGTGAAAACTTATTAGAAGTTTTTTTTTTTTTTTTTTTTGCTAATGGAGGGTTCTTACCCTCTGGGCTGGACTAATCCCTTAAAAGGCGCAGAAAGAAGTCGGGTAAAACCCCTGTGGCTCCCAGGTGGTAGCACTAGTGGACTCAACTTTTAGTTCCTGAAAATGGAGGAATCGGGGATCAATGTCAGGACCTCTAGTTCCGAAAGAGAAATGAACCGTGGTCCTGACCACTCGGCCAACCCTTGGAATGATGATTCAAACTAGGGGTGTACATGGGCGGTTCGAATCAATTTAGAGAGAAAACCATCAACCAAATCGAACCCATTGATTTTCTATTTTCTCAAACCAAACCAAACCGATCAGTCGACAAAACACCTCAGCTTCAATGCACATCTTTCTCTTTAAAGCTGAATGTTTGTTGAAAAAAAAAAAACCCTCAAAAAAACCTCAATTCTGGCCTTAGAAGACGCCACATCAGCTTATTGGAGCCCATTTGTGGATATGTCTTTTCAAAAACACATAATATGTGCCTTTTCGATAAAATGTGTCTCTTGGGCTAAATATGTGTTTTTTCAATAAAATGTCTCTTGAGTCCATTTGTGTGGATGTAACCCAATTAAAGGGATGCCTTCTAACTCTATAAAATAATATGTGCCTTTTCAATAAAAGGTGTCTCTTGGGCTAAATATGTGGCTTTTCAATAAAATGTCTCTTGGGCTTATTTGTATGGATGTAACCCAATTCAAAGGGATGCCTTCCAACTCTATAAATTAAGGTTATTTTTTAAAATTTTATTTAGTATTTAAAATGAGTATAAATGCATATGAATCCTTTATTTTTATTTTTTTGTAAAGGTTTGGCTTTCATAATTTTTTGGTTGATTTGAATTTTTTAATTAGTTTGTTATAAATAGATTTATAAGAGTGGGATATTAGTTTTAATACATTATTCGGGACTTAACTTGTGCAATGAAATTCATGTTCGAATTTAAACTTTTCCGTTCATTGATGGCTGTCCATCTCATGGTCTCTATCGAATAGTTGAAAATGTCTAATATGTTTTAACTTCTTTCTTATTCTAAATCCAAGAGCCCTCTTTTATCTAGAACGGCAAGTGGGCCCCACAATAATTTTAATATATTATTTAAGCCTTAACCTGTGCGATGCAGGGGGTGCTTTATGCTAGTAAAGGTAAAGGCTCCAGCACTATCATTCACAATCTTATTATATGAAGCACTGCACCCAGGATATGGCTATTGGCAGTTCATTTGCTGAAGCTGGACCACACTGGATATTTGTGCTATGTCTCAAAAATGGCACATTGAACGAATCATCCTACCTGCCAGTTGGAGCATTCTTACACACATAACGACAACTAACAATTGCTTTTTCTTTTTTTTCAAGTAACACCCCGTGCATCCCATTTACAGCAGACTGCCGTCCATGTGCTCAAATGGAATAGAACCAAACTGATTTACAGTTTTTTTATTTTTATTTTCTTTTTACAAAAAACTGACAGTATAATTGGTGAAAGATGTTAGACTTTAAGTAACGGAGTAAGGGTTTAAGTATTTTTCAAGTAATTTTTCATATTCCTTTATATATTTTATAAAAATATATATATTTATTTAATTGGTTCGGCTCGATTTGAGCGGTTTAACCACACATTCAAATAAAAAATCGAACAGAACCAAATGGTTTGAAGGAAATCCAAACTATGACTGAATCGATCTGCTACATAACTGAACGGTTCGGATTGATTTAGTGGTTTTTCTGTGCAGCCTAATTCAAATGTCTTTCACCATACACAATTAGGTGGTACTAAACTACTAATACAGGCACACAGTGCATCCCCTACTTATAGCTTTCGGTCCTCATCCCTTCAGATATTTCTTCCTTACAACCAACCTTGCTTCCATTACAAAATAGGCAAATGGGGCACGTGGTTTGAAACTTTCAAATGAACTTGATATATCCATTGTAATTGTATTTCAACCATTCGTTTTAAAAGCTTTCTTCTGCATATGGGCGGATATGCATCATATCTTTGTCAAATCCAAATCCAAACAAAAACCCATTCTACATAAAAACATATCACGATTCAAACCCATATGGACCCATGATTGTGCCACATGACTCGACCCACTTGCATCAACAAAGCCAAAAACTTTGTACCATCCACATCCAGGCTCCAGATTTGAACAGTAGAGAAAACGCACGAGGGCCCTTTTGATTTCTCTCTTCCTTCCTAAGAAAAGGACACAAAACATCTATATACAGCTCCTATATACGCGTAGCTGAGTTACATCCATCAAAATCCACTGATGACTGGTGAAACCAGGTTGATCACGCGTGATTCCTCACCGTCCACGTGGCATATGATTTGACCATGGCCCACCAAGCTTCCACTATAAAAGAGCCGAACCCTTCCTTCGTACCAACCGAAGGAATCCTATTTCTGCCTCCTGTTGCAAAATCCGTTGCTTCTCTCCAAGCTCTGGCTCCACGTATCCGGTACGGTACGTTACAACCGAAACTGTCTAATGGTACGAATAACCGGTACCTGATGTCTCCTTGAAATCGTCAACCCCTGACGGTTGAAAACATCCCCCCTCTCTCTCCTTATTGGACTCTTTTTTTTTTTTTTTAATAAGAGAATCTGGTGGCAGTTTTTGTTAAAGCTTGAGCCCGGTATGTGCCACGAATGGTGGCATTCGGGTCCGAAACCGGTATCTGAAGCCGCCTTGCTTGGTTTTCTTTGGTTAGATTACTACCTTTGCTCGTCTTGTTTTCAACCATAATCGATTGGGCACCTAAATCGTCCGACTGGGAAAATGGGGTGCGTCCAACTTTCGATTTACGGCCCTAAAACGGACGTTATGTTGGAGTTTCGCCTGTCAAGTGACGTTTCGGACGTACCGGTCGCCGTTTTATATGGTCGCGGTTTGTGATTGGAACACCCAAACGCCGTTCGCTCGAAGTAGATATTGGTGGAATATGGAACTTTTAGTTCTAACCACTGTGAGATTTTAAATAAATGAAGAGGGAAAAAAAGTTAAGAAGATACCGTTACCACCGTTTCGGATGTAACGGGTTTCCGATTTTTCGGACCGAAATTATGTTTGGAAAACCAATCCTGGAAGAGATAATGGAAGAAAGCAGAAGAGAAAGAGAACCCATGTCGACCCCACAACAGCAATCTGGTTTTTTCTGATCGATATTTGGGATGGTGGGGCCTGTAGAATGGAGGCTTAGATCGTTTTGTGGCCCTCCAGATGGTGGATATGGCCCTGCTATGCTTGATAGAAAATGACTTCTTTTATTGCTCTGTTTATGATGAATTCTAGCTTTGATATTCTTCTTCTTTTTCTCTGTCTGATTCCAGGTAAAACGGAAATACGTTGAAATTCAAAATTTAAGGAAAAGAAGGAAGAATGGCGTGCTTGAGCGAGACCCATTTGTCTAATGAGTCCCAACTTCCAAAATCATGCCATAGTGAAGAAGCTCTCATGGAAAAGGGATCTGGGAGTTTTGGGTATTTATCTTTTAGCTGAAACAATTTGATTCTTCTGCCTTATTTTTTTTCTACTGACATGTATTTTTCTGTCTGTTTTGATGAGGAGAAAAGGTGGAGAAATCTCTCCACCTGTTTTCACCACATTCAAACAACCCCCTTTAAGAATTTTATTATTTAATGGTTATTTCTTTGTGATTTTGGCACCTGTTTTCTCCACATCCAAATTCCAAACAACCCCTTTTAAGGATTTTTTTTTTTTTAATATTTCTGTTTTTTTTTTTTTTTGTGATTTTGGAAGAAAAAATAAATATATGAGTGGTTTTTGTGGGATGGATGGTTTAGGTGCACACATTATAGAAGAAGGTGCAAGATCAGGGCCCCTTGCTGCAATGAGATCTTTGATTGCAGGCATTGCCACAACGAAGCAAAGGTAACATTATTGTTATTATTTTTATTACCTTTTTTCTTTGGCGTTTGAGATTGAGAGGAGAAATTTACTTTCCTTGGAATGTAGAAGGTTTACAAAATTTAGCAGTTAATAAAGGGATCAACTTGCATCCCCCTTCCGTGTAAGTTCTTATCATGGATTATGATCAATTGTGTAATATTATTTTAACCCTTAATTTAAGAGCCTCAAAGTTTGACAATTTTTAACTATATTGCTAGATCAAATAAACAATGAATGTAGGTCAAATGAGTATCAAATGAGGGTGCGTGCTAGTAAGCTGTATGAAATGAGTGTGAATGGACTGGATTGATTATATGCGGGCTTCAATGCATAGAATACAAAATTGAGGGGCACAGGAATCATAATGTTGATTGATATTTGTTTTGGGGTTTGACTGTTTGAGCCTATTCTGTTAATTTTCCTTTTTCTTTTTCTTTATGAATTTTTTGAGTTGTATTTCTGTGGAAGTGTAGCTGATTTATGTAGTTTTTTATGCTTTAAACAGAATTCATTGGAAGTTGATCCTCTTGATAGGCATGAGATTCCTCGCCATGAAGTAACAAAAGTGAGTGCTTTTCTCCTTTTCCATCCACCCACACATACTTATAAGAATGAGATTAACACTACCCAAGGTCTTGGAATTCCAAAAATATTTCATATCTTATAACATAAGGTATTTCAATATTCTTCTCATGTAGAAAAAGGAAAAAAAAAAGAAAGCTGAAATGAGGTTCATGGTTGTGAAAATGGCTGCCACATGTTAGTGTTGCAGAAACCTCTCACTTTGAATTGTGAAGGTTTTCTTTTCTTTTATTAAAACAGCCTAGAAACAATTAATTTAGAAAACTAGATCTTGTCAATAGTTCAAAATAAAATAGAATAAGACGTCTTTATGATCGTTTTCAGGTTCCATTTTTTTGTGTGGAGACATTTTTGTTGGTGTGGCAATCTATAGATTTTCATTTCCTCCTGATAGTAAATTTTCCTATATTTCTTCCAGAGTGAGGAACCTTTTCAACTAAAAACAGAGATCAATCGAAGATCTTCTTCCTCACTTGCACAATCTTGTACTTCTAATAAGATAAAACACAGTTTTTGGTTGCACGTTTTATATCTATAGAGGTATCACAGTTCAGTGGGGTATACATAAGAAGATACATATGCTGGGATGTATCTTCGAGGGGCAAGCTGAAACTCAATATTGGGCGACTCCACAGATCACATGGTGGTTTGGCTAATACGCCCCCTCAATCTTGATGGGACTGCATTAAAGTGAAGCTTGAATTAAAAGAGTCAAGTCTCGCCAAGGTGAGTCCCTTGTAAGCACATCTATAATCTGATCAATCGATGTAATATGATGGAGATTGAAATCACGATGAATGACCTTTGCATGGACAGTCTGATAGCCGCCTCTAAATTGTTTTGGCCGGTCATGATGAACCAAATTAGAGATAATGATATAGCACTAAGATGATCACAATAGATGATAGGTGTGGATTTGAGGAACATAGAGAGGTAGGTGGGGATTTGAGAAACATAGAGAGATCCCTTGTTCCTTAATCTTTTGAAAGGTTCTTGAAAGATAAGTATCCTCTTGAGTGTGTGGGTGCTCATGAAAAACAAAATTACAAAGCAAGTCTTGGTGCTCTGATACCATAAAAGCTTAGATTTTCCCTCAGTTGGGTGACTTCATAGTTGAGTGGTGGTGTTGGCACCTCAGTTCCACCCACTTGCCCAGGGATCAAAATCTTGGTCCTCAAGTTGAAGTATCACACCTAGTCCAGTAGCCCAATGCAGCAAAAGCGAGAAAAAAAAAAAAGAAAAGAAAAGAAAAAGAAAACAAACAAACAGGGATGAAGGATGTTGTATTTATGGAAAGAGAATACACAGTTTTAAGCTACATGATTTCTATCTATAAGGATATTTTAGTTCAGAAGATACACATGTTGGAGGTCTCTCTCTGATGGGTTCAATGGAGATTGGACCTTATCTTTGACGATTCCACAGATAGCATGGTGGGTTAGCTACTATCAAGTATCAACAACCCATTTTCTCAGAAAATGAAATCACCACATAAACTTGCATATACTAGAATGTACTCTGCAAAAATAGGTACCTGGGAAAATCAATTGGTTCCATGATATCCTTTGGTGTGCTCTGTTGATCCCTTATGTTCTTTGTTTGAATGTTGTTTTTCCTTTACAAAGAAAAAGAAAAGAAGATTTTATGGGTATGACTACTTAAATCGCTGAGGCTGAGATATCCTCCCAACAGAACTGGCATTTTTCAGCATCCTGGCACCCTTCTGAGGCATGGCCATTAGATCAATGGTATTTCATAAGAAAGAGAGGACTTTGTGTATATCAAAAGGATCGAAAGGCTTTCTTGAATCTCCTTAAGTTGAGTTGCATCCTTATAGTCTACAATTCTTACATTTGGATAACTTGAGTTACAGATAATTTCACAGGTCTTTGGTACTTTGAAAAAGAGCTGTGTAACTCGGATTACATTTAAGCCCACAGTTTCTGTGTTCCAATAACGTTACACTAAGTATACAACTCTTTTGTTCTTTGCAACAGCCAATTAATATGAGAAACTAAGCGCACAGGGTAGCCTCGTTCTATGAATTCAAACAGGGCCTTATTAGAATAAATATACCGAGTCTTGGGATCAATGTATGAAAAATCGGTGTGGAAATTTACATGCTTGATTGGACAGTTTGGTCCATTGGTTTTGACCGCTAGCTCAACTAAGTTTGACAGTGACATCATAGTAAAAAATAGAAGTTCTAAAATCAGTTAGAACTGATCAAAATCATCAGTTCATACCAACTTGATCGTGGGATTTTAGTTACTGATTTAAAATGATTTTATCAACTGGTTCTTGACTAATATAAGCGTTTAAGTTGAATCAAACGGTAGAATAATTGAGTCCTACAGTTACTAAATTCCTCTTTAACATCAGCCCTTTAAACTTCTTAATCTCTATGTCGGTTGATTTTTAAAGAACTGGCTACTGAAGCTAGTAAGTTGGGAGCTCTGTTGAGAACAACAGTTATGTGCCTAACTGTTATTTTAGACATCCTAATTCCTACCAGTGTGGCATTCTGCCTCCAAATTATCAGTCTAAGACCACTTGGGTCAGGCCATTTGCATTTTGATTATTTGTAGTTAGGAAAGTCACAAAAAGGAAGGTAGACCCCATCGTAAATTGAAACCTTCTGCCCCACCAAGGTGGGTTCTGTCATTTCAGCCAATAGGAGTTCAGAAACTCCTTTGTAGCTAGGAACCCAATTTGTGATAGACCTGGGCACTTTTGGCTTCATGAATTTCCCCAAGAAATTCATTTCCATTAGTTGAATATTTCTAGAATCACTTCTCCACTTCTCTTCTTAGTGTCTGCTTGCCAAAACCCATAGGGTGTGTATTCTGAGGACAGACATCACCATTCTATGTGCCTTTTATTATCTTGTGAAACGCAAATCTGATCCCCCTCTTGGAAACATGGATTAGCAATGCTATGTTAGCTTACAAGATTGCTTTTCCAGTTCTTTTGCATAGAGCAAAGTCGCACACAATTGTAGCAATTTTCCTTGTAGAAAAATTATTATTTCTCCTGTTTTGCCCCTAAATTGACTATGTAAGCTCCTCTTTCCTATGTTAAGGGCCAGACAAAGGAAAAGATGTCTCACCTTGGATTGGGTTTTCACAATCCAAGGAATTTTTTATCCACAAATACAATGTTTATCTTATTTTCCCTTCACTTTCACTCAGAGGAATCCACTATTCAATCTTAGGAGCTTTCAGCCTTAGGTGCTGTTGTCACAGAACCAAATCATAAGATGGACTTAACCAATGTGTGATTTGATTGTCTTGACTTTTCAGGTCATCTGTTCACTATGTGGCACCGAGCAAGATGTGAGTTTTGATGCTTTTAAACCTCATTCTTCTTTAATTGATAATTTCTTTGACTAGAACAAGATTAAAAATGGATAGATACTCATCTCTCCTAATGGATTTATGTTTCCTCAGGTTCAGCAGAACTGCATAAACTGTGGGGTTTGTATGGGAAAATACTTCTGTGCAAAATGCAAGTTCTTTGATGATGATGTAAGCCTTTGTAGAATCACCCATCGAACTTGTCTTCAAGCTTGTTGCATTTAGCATATCGTTCTCATCTTAATGAGAGATTCGTATGGTCGATTTTTCAGGTTTTGAAGGATCAATACCACTGTGATGGATGTGGAATCTGCAGGTTTGGAACACTTGATACATTAAATTTCAATACGCTAATGCACTGAGTCTCAGATGAATTTGTTTACCATTGTTGTTCTTTCAAACTTGCAGAACTGGTGGCGAAGAGAACTTTTTCCACTGTTATAAATGTGGTAAGGCTAACTCACTAGTCCTATTCAACTTGTTTATTTTTTTTCTTGTGGGATTTGTTCTCTCAGATTTTCCTTCATAAATTGATGTCAGGGTTTCATATTTTTGCTTTCAGGGTGCTGCCTTGCCCGGTCATTGATGAAAACCCACTGCTGCATTGAAAGAGCAATGCACCACAATTGCCCAGTCTGCTTTGAGGTAAATAGCTTGCACTCCCAGTCCCTTGGTTGTAAGCACTTGTGCATACAATTCCATTTCTTTACTGAAATTCTGATTCCTTATGGACCGTGTTCTGCATTATTGTGTTCAGTATCTGTTTGATTCAATGAAAGATATCAGTGTATTGCAATGCGGGCACACCATGCATTTGGACTGCTTGCAAGAGATGACGAATCATTTCCAGTAAGTGTTCCAGAAAATCAGAGAGTTCTTCTAACTTGTAACCTCAGAAGAGAGAATAACATTATAAATAAGATTGTTGCTCTGTATACGTTTGTTTATGGGATTGTCTTGCATATCCTGCAATTGAATTCAAGCTGGGACTTATGCTCTTGTAGATTCTCATGCCCGGTATGTTCAAGGTCGGTTTGCGATATGTCTAGAGTATGGGAACGGCTCGATCAAGAGGTATTTGATCATCTCCAGCACCTTTTATTCTCATTTTCATCCCATTCACGAAATCATGCCTCCATTGTAGACCTCACTGATTTTAAGTTCCAAAATTTTCAGGTTGCCTCCACGCCCATGCCCGAAACGTATCAGAATAAGATGGTGAGAAGATTGAATTGTGATACTTCCTTTTAACTAATTAGCCACTCCTAATCGGATTCTAATGCTTCTCATTTGATTTTTTTTATATTCCAATCATCAGGTTTGGATCCTTTGCAATGATTGTGGAACACAATCTGAGGTACATTTTCATATCATAGCACACAAATGCCCGAGCTGCAATTCTTATAACACGAGGCAGACAAGAGGTGGTCCCACTTCATGCTCTTCAAGAATTTGAGAGTTGGCATGAGGACATTGGTGGTGATGTGATAATGATGATGATGACGACGACAATGATTATGATCATGGATGGGCTTCCTTCGACTAGTTTTGTGATGACAGAGTTAATTAGGAGAGTAGTAGGGATGTGTGCTTTCTATCATTCTTTCAATTATTCACCCATTCCTCTAATTTTAGATAAGAGGATGAGGCACACTATTAACAGAAGAAGAGATGTCAGATTTAGAAGATCTGTAAATGTATCTCTTGTTGATAAAAATTTGAGTTTTGCATCGACTGTGACAGAAATGTTTTTGTAATGAGCTTGTTCTTTGGTGAGGTCCTGTTTCTGAAATTTCGGTGTCCATCCATGCTGAAAAGTTATTCGATTATATATGTAGGTGAGAATCAAGAGCCTGCTTGATTCTCCTCCCTGTATTAAGTGACAGATATAGGACCACTGGACAAAGGACATTTCTGAATACTCTTAAAATCTCCTGTTCTGTCGATCACACTAGGCACCCCCGGCACGGCAGCAGATCTAGTTGATACTCATTAAGGTGCAAACCTGCTACTCAATGGAAAATGCACAAAACTCAACTAGTATGTGGGAGAACAAGATGGAAAACGTGGTGGGAGCATATTGCTGTACAAGCTTTGTGGGGATCATCCACGTTGACCCCAATTGAGGGGCTGTTTGACTTGAACTTTAACCTCCTGGTTGCAGTGGGGATCCAGGAATTTTGTTTGGCTGGGACTAGATTTTTATAGATTATTTGAGCATTTTGCATACACCCCGCCCCCGGTTTGCAAGATTTGTAAATACCCCTTGAGGTTTGCAAGATTTGTAAATAGGCCCCTGCATTTTTGTCTTAATATCTTCTGTGTCCCCAAAATCAATAGTCTTCCAATCACTATAGGTTTTTAGAGTGATATGACCCTTTTGTCGACATTTTTTTATCCTTATATGCAAATTTCAAAAGCTTGGACTCGATTTTTATTATAAAGCATGTAACATTAACAATTGCACTTAGTGGAAGAGAATAACCCTACGTAAATTTATTTTTATCAATATATGGCTCATTTCATTAAATCCAAATTGATCATGATGACAATCAATGCCTGTACGAATAACCTGCTATGATTTATCCAATCCATACATGATCCACCATTGGATTGATGAAAGTTTCAAAATACATGATTATGCTTCATGTGTAGGGGAAAACGAATAAATGTAAAAAAGAAACATCAATTTTTAGAATTTGCAAGGGGCTGGTTTTTAACTATTTGTAAAAGAAATATTAGGGGAAGGGGCAAATGAAAAAAACAAACATATTAATTTTTACAATTTGCAAGGGGGACGGGGGGAATTTAAACTTTTCTCATATATGGATGGGGGCTTCAGTCCCAAGGCCCTTATAATTGGTTCCACCCCCGATCATGTCAATGAGAGGGTTATTAAGAGAAACTATTGGAACTTGAGATAAAATAATTGTATTTTTGTAAATAATAATATACTCATATTTGTTTAA
Source organism: Cinnamomum chago (assembly GCA_038049695.1). Taxonomy (NCBI): domain Eukaryota; kingdom Viridiplantae; phylum Streptophyta; class Magnoliopsida; order Laurales; family Lauraceae; genus Cinnamomum; species Cinnamomum chago. The sequence continues at coordinate 38,137,838 of CP142453.1, read as the reverse complement.
TGAATGTAAGGGAAAAGCTGTCATTTATATAAAAATCCAACACAAATCTCATGGTGGCTGCCCATTCTTGCTAGGAATATTGATTCTGAGGATATGTAAGGCATTAAAAAGAAAAAGCCGGGGCCTATTTATAAATACTAAAACCCCAGGGGCCTATTTACAAATCTTACAAACCTTAAGGGGGTATATACAAAAAGCTTTATTTTTTTTCCACGTCAACAAATAGTGAAAGAGAAAATATATTGCATTTAAAAAACAGAAAAAATAAGTAGTTAAAGCTCAATTTCTATAATTTTATACGTGAAATGCCTTTTGATTTGATAAATGAGATTAAATAGCTAATACTAATTAATGGGGCTACGTGTAAAGTATCCAAAACACCCTCTTCATTCTTTTATGGTTTTACTCGTGCTTTGAGCTACTACATTGAGTTTTTCATTACACTTGGGCATATTTTGAGGAAAAAGAGTGGAACATTATAATAGAGCCCAATTATTGAAATCCAAGCATTGTAAAATAAAGATCTTCAAATGCATAAAATAATGTATACAATAATGTGAATCAAAATTAATCCAACCGTTCAATCGACTTTTTCACAAAAATGTGGGTAACCTGATTTTATGTATATTTATTTCTATTTTTTTTATCAAACGATTAATTCAAATGGAGATCTCCATACTAATGGGGCTCTAATGTCGGAATGTGGTATTGGTTTAATGGGTTATTAGGGCTTGTTTCTTTTGTGGAATTTAAGGAATTCTTGTATGGGGAATTTTTGAATTCCCAAACATAGTGGAATTCCCGAATGCTCCCTTGGACCTAAGCATCAAAGAATTCCACCAAAATGCAAAGCGGTGGAATTCCTCAGATCTTGAAATGAACTCATATATATATATATATATATATATATAGAGAGAGAGAGAGAGAGAGAGAGAGAGCTCCAATGTCTAGTTTGCGATTAGCCATGATTATAGCCCTATTACTGCTTGTCATAAGGCTCTAGAAGACTGCTCAATTAAGCATTTTATCCCTATTGATCTAATTTTCTTCTTTAAGGGTTTTTGGGGCCTTTTCTTGAGTTGCCTAAGGTCCATTAATTCACCTAAATAGGTTGGTACAAATCTAAGAACTTGACTTGATGATCCACTAACCTTTCAAGACCTGATCTTCTAGACCGACCTTGATCTCCCATGTTGAAGCTTCTAGAGGAATTGACATGAAATTGACAACACTAGAGAAGTACATATTTGAATATGGCACTAACATGATTTTTTTTATAGTGGTTCAATCACACAGGTCTACTCCACCAATCTCTTTATATATATATATATATAGTGATTTAATCACATAAGTCTAATCCACTTTACAATAATGTAAAAATAAAATAAAAATAAGAACGCTTGACACTTGAAGAAAAATATGCCATGAATGCATTCTTTGAAGCTCAGATCCAAAGCTCGAAGCTTTAACCTTCAATGCTTGAACTCCTTGGCACTTGAAGATGTTCCAGTTATGCTCAACCAAGTACAAGAGGAGGTCTTGGGTCTTCGTTAGCTAAGATACGCTTATGAGGCTAGGCCAATCTTTAGAAATGAATTTTTCCACAAATCACTCTTTGATGAGCTTTGAGTGCTCAACATACCTATGAGGATCTTAGAGTGAGTGGAGATGGTCATGAAGGTCTCAAAAGATTTGCCTATAGGAAACAATCAATCTTTAAAACACTTTGATCCCAATTTCACTAAATACTCTCACTTGAGCTTTGAATGCTCTTAGATTTAACTATGAAGTTGTTAGAGTGATTGTGAAAGAGGATTTTGAGGTCTATAAATGCGTATGACTTGGTGTAGGTTTGTGGTCAAAGAGGGCTCTCAAAATCACATTCCTTGCAACTATTGAAATGAGAGTTCAAAATATATATAGAGGGATCTCTAACGATTTGCCTATGGTGAGCCGTAGATAAGATATGGCTAGCCGTGACTCCAATGGCCTTCTACAGTAGCTAATTTGACTGAGGTCAAATAGAACAATTTGTTCTGTGGCTGGCCTATGGTTAGCCGTCAGCTGACCGTTAGCAAAGATGTTGAAAAACATCATTTTGGAAATGTACCCATGGACGACTCACGGTTAGCTAGTTGGACACTTACAGTTGCACCCCTGTTGAGGCAAGTCGTAAAGTTTGGAACTCGAACAATTAAATATTTAGTTCAGCCATACAAGGTTTATCTGCTTGGTTGAGAGTTCTAATGGCCTTTTCTTGGTTTTCCTAGGGCCCAAATTACCAGAATATGTTGGCACAACATGGGGATTTAACTTGAAGATGTGGGGCCTTCGAAGACTTCAATATTTGGACTTTGACTTGATCTTCCTTGATGGGGCTAACAGAGGCAATGGAATTGACAACACAAGAGAAGAACATATTTAACTATGGCACTAATAATCTTTTTCTTCGTCAATTTTGTGGCAAGATACCTATTCTAAACAGACTTACAAACCTAGGACTCAATTACATTCAAGAATTACAATTACATGATCCTAACAAATGAGACAACAATTACAACCACAAAGACCATGGCTATTCTAGAAACTCTTGAAAAAAGCTCCCCTTGAGAACGTGCTTGCTATTAAAGATAAACCTACGTGATACATTGAAATATACATTCTATGGTGGGGATTGTTCCCTCCCTCCCTCCCCCACCCCACCCACCCAAAAAAAAAAAAAAAAAAACACTAACAACAATATCAAGTCTAATTGAGTCTAATGCTCCCCATTTGTCTGCCACTCAAACTCTATTCCCCCTTTTTGTCATAAAGTTGACAAATGTTTGACTATTAAGCTCAAGGGGAATTGAGATGAAGAGAGCGGCAAATTCATGGGAAGACTTAGATAGAATAACTATAAAAGAACATGATACAATTGCTAAAAATATTATTTATATATAAGCACAAGGGGTTATGATCAGAAGCATAAGAAATGTGACAATGATGCACACATGCTATCTGAGATTGAACTCAGTACATTTAACTATGAAACCTAGAACAATCTAAGAGTTATCCACATACATCCCATTGATTCTACATTTTGGACTATATAGGATAAATAATAGGATTCAGAGCTTCATATGATGTCTAAAGATTTAACTATGAGCACACAACCACATATATGAAATTGAAATTGCTTAATGATGATATAACTACAAGGGCATACATAATTCAATTTCACCCTAAACCATCACAAGTAACATACTAATCATATAACTTGAGAGTTCAAATACAGATTCCAAAATGAAAAACATCAAATCCAAATCTACAAGAACTGTCGCTCCTTACCACTAAGGTAATTAGGAGCCGTTATCAACTTTAGATTGTCTTGCAACACCCTTTGGGTACATATCCGATCTGCTATCTGATGCTCTAATGAGCTAATTGATATGACTACAAAAAAGAACAAGTAGTATGTTTGTTTGCCAACGAATTCCAGGACAGCTGCATTATATTTTATGCATTTATTCAACTTGCTGTTTCAATGAAAGAAAAAGGATTTATGGCCATCATTAGAATCAATGTCTCTCTCAATGTGATGATAGAAATTACAAAGACCAAAACCGAAGTAGGTAAGTCATGTCGTACTGTAGTAAGTGGCAGACGCACAATGAAAAAGCTCAAGACATAATATTAAGAAGATCAGTTTTTTTGTGAGGCTTTCTATTTAATAACAATATATGCGAACCCACAATACATCCCTTGATTCCTTTTCTCAAATGGTTTTGGCATAGAATATCACCAAATCACTAGGGGATTGTCGTTTCTTGGTACCTATGGGAAATGTTCAATGCCTACTTATTCCAAATCCACCCTAGCCACCATAGTCTGATCAAACAAAAAAAATAAAATAAAAAATGTAAGCCCTATTTGAGTGGAATGTAGCTAAAACTAATCTTTTCTGTATCCCAAGATTGAAGAGAAAAAAGTTATTGTAGGTGGATCTTAGTGGATGTTTGGCTTCTCTATTTTCAACCTCTAAATATCTAAATGCCTAAATGTCTAAAGTGGGGGTAGTGATTTAGAAAGTTTAAGTATTTGGTACACGAGTTTACCCTCTACCTGCTTTTGAGAAGTAGAGTCAAATTTTTTTTAAAAAAAATGAGAGCTCCAATTCTGGGCTTCTGAAAATAAGAGCTACAAGGTCTCAAAAAAATAAAGACAGAAGTCTCTTTTGAAAAAATAAAACATACATTTTCAGATTTTAGCCGTTTTTTATGGCTATTTTTTTCGATAGCTCTATTGGAATAAGAGTAAAAATTCGAAATAATGCCTTAATTATAAATTAGAGGGGGCACAAAGAAAGGAGACACTTAACTATAATTATATATACACAAAAGTGCTACACAAGGGTCTGCGATTTAGAGAGCAAACACACCCTCTTCATTTACCAATAAGAAAATGGGAAGGGTTAAAGGAGAGATGTTTTTTATTTTTTAATGACGTGGGTTTCGCTGAGATCTTTGACCCAACCAAATTATTTCCACAGGTGGTGCTCACTAAACCCACACAAACGCACACTGGATAATTCTGGGGCAAGTTTCAAACAAGAAACAAGAGACGTGAAGAGCAAATCCATGCCTTTTTGCCACTCCACTAACTCTAAGGTGGGCACTTAAGGAGAGGAGTGACGGGATAAAGTTCTTATTCTTTTTTAAAGAAAAGTTAAAATGGAGCGCTACACAGCGTCCGAACGCCCCCTCGTAGTTTGGTCCATTAGGATGCATGATGATCATGAAAGTTCATTGGATTGAAAGATCCATATGAGGCCTACCTACATGCAAAGTCTTGAGCCCATAAAATCATCCTAACCTTTTGATCCATAGTACTGAAATTTAATGGTCTAGAGGCATCATTTTATTATGATCCCAATCCAACCGTGAGGAAAAGTTGGATGGATGTCAAACTTGAACTTGTGACTATTCATTGGGGCATAATGTGCGTGAAAACACTTGATTGACACAGGGCCCTATGAAAGAAAAAAAAAAAAGAGGTGTGTTTTTGAGAATTTTCCAAAGTTAAATAGCTAGCCAATTTTTTTCCTCTTAGAAAGTAAGGTGAAATTAATTTTTTTGGCAACCCAACCCAACCCAAGAGAGCACACACACAAACAGGAAGTAGTGGCCCACCCAAGATTCGAACCCTGGACAGTCGGGTGATAACCGCCGTCTTAAGGTAAGTGGCTATTCTCAACATTAATTCCCAACATTTCTCTTAATGTTCGAAGCCATGATTGTGGTCAAGTGACGGTTTTCTTAATTGAAACCATGAATGGGGCTCGAACATAAAATATAGTGGTGGGCGTACAATGCTGATTCAAAAAGAATGAAATTTCGAATGGTTTAGATTATATAAGTGGGCTCATTCGTGGATTCATAACATTTCTTTCATGGAAAGATAAATTATATTTATTGGTGGGAGCCTTCTTATAAAATCCAGGGTCTATTCTGCTGGACCCAAAACATAGCCATCCACATGTTCACCATGCTTAATCATACTAGATCAGGGTTGGATCTAAGCCGAGTCCAGGCCCGTTGGCAGTCTTATTTAACAAAAACAAAATTTTAAAAAGAGCCAGTTTATATACAAAGACTGATTCAATGTGGACTGAACAAAGATGCAGAGAATGGACATGACCATCATTTGTGAAAGAGAAACCAAAGATAATAGCAGACACTTTAACTATTACACTAGATCATTTCTCTCAAACATTTCCTGATGAGAGTATGTGAGCAATCATCTTACACATTTCCTGATGAGAGTATGTGAGCAATCATCTTACAATACCATTTGCATTCCAACCCTACCAATGATACAGACTATAATACAATCCTGAACTACCAATGATACAGACTATGATGCAATCTTGAAAGTTCCCATTCCCAGACTTCAACCCAATTATTAATAGAGGACCTATACCTGGACCCAGACAATTGAATCCAAGTTACTCAGCCCAAACCCATATCCCAGGGTAAATTAAAGACCTGCACCTGAACCTGATCTTGAATAATGGGCCTAAATCAAAAACCAAATCAGCAGAACTAGCATTTGCTTTTGGAGCCATATAATTTCTTCATTTGAACAGTGCACTTTTATACAAGGGTTTAGGACTGGAGATCAGGTGAAAATCTCCCAATCCCCCGTAACCCACCAAACTCAAGCAATGAGATGGACAGTAAAAATGAAAACACAATAACACTTGAACTAAATTGGTTTTCTAATAAAAGTAATTGTCAATTAAACTGTACCCTAGTCTTGCACAAAAGAGAAATTGAGAAAAGGTTAAAACATTTAAATTGCATTCCCAAAAGCCCCAGAAGTCCAGAAGATACAGGGTGTGAAGAAAAAAATTAAGAAATTTGTTCCCCCAAAATCAGGAGAAATGAGATTCCAATAGGGGGTTTCATCATCTCATTGGAGATGAGAAAAAATATATATATCTCAACCAAAATTTGACCCTCATCCAATTGTATGTATGCATTCCCGTGATAGCTCTGGATTCTCATAAACACCCCAGTAGAACTTTGAAACAGAGAAGGGAAAAACAAGGGGGACAAAAACCCACCATTCATTTAAAATATTGGTAGAACAAAAAAAAGTGAAGTTAGAAGGTATTTTAGCATTTAGAAGAATAAAAGAAGTGGAGGATAAATTTATCTAATAATTCCTGTCATTTTAAAGACCACAATTAGTAGGGACCCAATCAATACAATAAAATGCAGCCTAGTTCCCAAAATCAGGGGAAAAAAAGACAACATAAACTACGGTGGCAATGAAACAAGCTTTTCCTATCTACCCACCTCAATCAATCAGAGAATCCACAGCTTTTGTTGAGCTTCTTTTGACATGTATGAAGGAAAATAAACTGTCAAATCACCTTCTTTAAAATCACTGAAATCTCCTCTCAAAACTTCTTGCCCACTACATGGCACTAGATGAATCTCCTTCAATGATGAGATCACTATGAAACAACACCTCTTTCTACGTAGCCAATACCATCGCTTCATTTGATTCTCTAATTCCCATCAAGCTCAAAAGGAATCATGCACCATATTATTTATCTTAAAAAAGCACTCCACCAGTATTTTGTTTGGCTTGGTTTGCCCTTGTTCTCTCCACATTAAACTTCAAAAAACCAAGCAGTTCACTGCCCTTCATTGTGATGTCCCAACCCAATAGAGATAATAGCTCCCTTAAAGGGTAGGTATTAATTATGCGATGAATTGTATATTGATTTGTATTACTGCAGTTAAATGAATAGTGTATCTAAACAAGGGAAACGCATCTTCCACAATATGCACAAGTTTGAAAAAAGAAATCGCATCTTCTTAGTGGCAAACAAATGCATCCATTCTAATAAAGCTGATAGGGTAGAATACTGTAGTTTGTAAAATAGACATTCAAAAGTAGTAAAATCAAGAGGATGGAACTTCAAATTTACTCTTTCTTCAACAATGGGCTCCTTGGATGAAAGAATGTTATTCTACTACTTCCTTTTCTTTTCTTTTCTTTTTTTCAGTATTCTGCAGCTTTCTTTCAGATTTTTGCATGGTATTCTAATTGGAATCTTTTGAAATTTAAAGGGTATTAAGCATCAGGATCCATTCTTACCAATTTACCATTCCTATTATCCACAGTTCTCGAAGACCTAAGAAAGCTTATCTAGAAGGCAAAAGATTGGGTTTGTTTTAAGAGTTTTTAGTTTCACAAGGAAATTATCGTACTTTGGAGGCCTAATTACTTCAATAAAAGCAACCTTAGCAAACTTCATTGAAATGGCAGCTGTCATTACTTGAATTTCTTGTGGCAGAGACGGATCAACAAGAAAAGCCACACAAACATTATTTGGGAATAACAGAAAAAAGATAAAATTCACCTAATGGATTGGAAAGCAGCAAAATATCGGATAGATAAAGTGAAGGATTAGGACGCAATAGAACAAAAGAAGTGAAGATCCTAAGCAACTGGTGCTCGAGACACAATGATGAATGGGAGGTAAGTGTGTCAAGTGAAGCAAGGAGGAAGGGTTCTTGCATTTGTAGAGAGATCAGTGAAGTCAGCTATTAGTACGAGGGTGAGTCAGGTGCATCATGCAAGGATTACATTTATGATGGGCACTGGGGAGAGAATTAGGTCTGGAAGGAAATTTTAATGGGTTAAGATTGCATTGCTGCATTAACTTCTTCTCTATATAATGTGTTGTCAAGAAAGGCTGCTGTTTTTAACTGTTAAGGAAAAGGGTGACTGTTAGTGTTCACAATTAGAAATAAGGGACAGTAGTTTAAAACAAAACCAACTAGTATCAACCAAGGTGGATATAAGTTTAGTACACCCCTGGCAGAGTCTACCTTGATCCATTCCAATCACAGTGCAAGAGGTAGGAAAAGGCAAGAACAGCTTGAGGCAGGAAGGGACAAGAGGGGTTGACGTGGACACAGGTGGACTAAAATCACTGTGTTCATATGATCCTAAGTCCACCCTTGTTTTTAAGGCCTCAAAGTTTAATCGTTCTATAAAGTGCAACACTTTTTATGATCCAATCAAATTGTTAATTATGGTCAAATCAGTTTCAAAGTAGAAAAAACCCAATTCATGGGGGGAATGGGTTGTGAGGGTATGGATTGATCATGAGTGGCCCTATTGTTCATTTCTATAAAAATTAATGTCAATGCTAATCTGTTTAAAGCCTGAAGCCTTGAACATCCTATTATGCAAAGCATATTTGGCTGAATGGGTACTTAATTCTGCAAGCGTCCTTTGGGGTGGTATTTAATACTTCCAAAGAAAGGATGCTCACGAGAGAGTCAAAAGGTCCTTGTCGTCAAACGTCGACTTGGTAATGGAGTTCAGGCAGCTATGGCTGCGCCAATCTGGTCTGTTACCAATTGATGGGGATTGGGATCTGATTAGGAGAGCACAGCCAAAAGTGGCCAAATTCTGCTCAGCTGGCTTTAAGCATTGGATCAGTTTGGGTGGTGGTTTAAGCTAGAATATGGTGTCAATTTGAGATGGGAACTGGGAATTTCAATTAAGAATGAACCGAGGTGCGGTTGTAAGGTTTTTATTGGGTTCTCTTCTGGGTACAGGTCTGTACAGAAATAAGTTTGCGAGGGATGGAGTTTTGGATGTTGGGATTGAATGACTTGATGGATAGGGATTAGGGCTTTGTTTTGGGATAAATTTTGGGGACTGATTCAATGTCTTTATGTGGATTTAAGTTATGCCCAGGTAACGGTTTGATAAGGATGGGATATGAAGGCTAGAGTTTCAGTTGAATGAAGAATCTAAAGGAGTTGAGGAGGAATTTGAGAACAATGGAAGAACTCAGCTTGAGCTTTAGGAGGTTTTGCTGAGTTTTTACTGAAAAAGATTTGAGAAATCTGCGGGTAGCAGGAAAGCAATTGAAAATAAAAAGTGTTTTGCATGTGTGTGTCCAAAGCGAAAGGATAACTATTGAAATCTAGACATTAAGAACCCAAGGGGAAAAAAAGCTCACTCTTGTATACAATTAATGGATATCAGTCAGCAATAGTAATGCCAATCTGCTCTGATACCAATTAATTATCTTCAGGGGTATGTCTTCATGACTATCTTCTTTCGATGGTGGTCTTGAGGGTGGCAAAATGGCTCTTCTTTTGGAAGGAATTTGAAAATGTTAAATTAGATGATGTTATGCATAACTGGTAAGCTTGCATGTTGTGTGGCTCAAGGAAGGAGAGGGTTGTGGTTCTTAAAAATCTGCTTCTGCTCGGCTATTGAAGTTTAATGCGGTCAAGGCAGCGAAATGCAAATCGGACCAGATGATTTTGAGTTTATTGCAATGAAAGAGGGGGAATTTTGCTCATATTCTCTAAGAATATTGATGTCAAGGATTCAAATGAAGATGGAAGTTTTGGATATCTTTGAGGTGTTGTGGGTTTTTTCAAGGCATTTCAACATAGGTTAATCATGAAAAGAAATTCTCTAAATACTATTTATTGGTCGATGCTAAGGATATGAGGCCTTGGAGGTTTCAGTTTTATTTTAATGAGATCAAAGCGTTGATGGCATCAATTCAGGTGAACTGTCATCAGATTGGTTGATCTGCGAATTGTATGCAGATGCGCTAGTTGAGCCAGGGGATGGACAGGGTTTCAACATTGTTGGATCCTTTCAATGTAATTTATTGTTTCGTCCTGGGTATTTCACTCTTGTACCTCACAGATGTTTATTTCTTGACGTTTGTAACTTATAAGGTTCTCTTTTTTCAATAAAATTTTATTGTTTCAAATAAAACAATAATGATGATGATGATGATGGAGGGGGAGGATCTTAACGGCCCAACAGAGTCATCACCATGGAGAAGGATTCAGCACCTAACTCATAAATGTTCAATATCGTTGCATTTAGAAGGGAGAGAACATCACTTATATTGGAAGGGTGGTATTGAGCCCTAGAGTCCCTCACTCCAACTTAAAGATAAGGTAAAATTAGGCACTAGATGTCATCCTAATCAGTAAATAGCCACAAACTCTGCAAAACTTGTCAATACTAGACAATCATAAGCTCACTGGATAGGAAGCTGAACAAACCATCTCAAGTACCTGATTTCATGCCCATTCAAGCATATGGTTTAACATTGAACTGTGCCCATTTTTGAAAAAGGTGGAATTTGGAAACTAAACAACTTGATTAATAGAGCTAGGCCTCATATTTAATAACATCACTCAGAAAACCTATAGACTCTCAAACACTCTTAATATGAATGGAAAATATTGATAGAAACTTCGTAACAAATCTAAGCACTGCATTGGATGTGTGGCACCATTGGAAATGGTCAACATGGACTCTAGTCTTCAAACAGAGCCCATATGTGGATCAAGGGCGCCCTTATGAGTCTGATTTTATCAATCCTATCTTCAGGGCTGCATCACTTGGTCATGTGCCTTTTCCCATAATGAACTCCTCCAGTGTTGGAACTTCATGCTTCCGTAAGGTAAGGAGCTCCAATAATGGTTTGTCTTTTGCCTGACTGAAACCTGGAAAAAAAAATTCTTCCTTTGCAATGGTTCAAGTGACCTTTCTCTGTCTTACTCAAAGTTAGGATGGGATCATCTCAATTAAGAGGGGAGAGTTTTAACGATATTGCTTCAAAGGCTGAACCAATGGGGCATTAGAAAGGAGTGGCACAACATGGTATGGCATAACTCCAACCTTCCTGACAGAGTTGCTAGCCAATAATCCCAAAACCAATTGGTGATAGGAAACTACACAAACAACTACTTAAACCCCCCCAGTGATGTAATTCCTCCCCCTCCCCTCTGAGTGATGTAATTCCTGACAGAGGAATTACATGTTTCTTGTTTGATATGCACTACTTATCTCTCTTACTGAAGGAAGATTTGAAAAAAATCATCTCATGGGCTTCAAACAAAATTCCATACCATAAAATAATGATCACATATTTAACAACATTCAAAACATCACCATGGGCTAGAATCAGGATTTCAATAATATAATTTACTTTCTGTAAGCTTTTATTTTATATAATTTTTCCATAAGGATGTAGAGTGGAAGTTTTGTTGCCTGGAAACCATCAGAAAAAATGTTCTGTTCGTCAGAAGTACATTCAGTTAGTCCAGGTTGGAAATGTTGCAACAAGGTTGTCTTCTTTTATCTTCTCGTGTAATACGACATATTTGTGCATCTGAAGTACTAATATTCTTGCTTTTCAAAAAAAAAAAGAAAAGAAAAAACATTGCCAATAACAAGAAACTTGCACAGAAAGGAAGCATAATTACCTATTGGCAGAACTTCAATTTTAAGATGTTCATACAAAATGATAAAAATGGAGCATTGCAAATTGTCCATGATGCCATGAAAGCATTGAGAGAAGCACCTCAAAATAGATAAAAATAGAAATGGACTCGATGTAAAATACAACAAAAAGGTAAACATGCTCCAAGTTATCTGACATGGAAGCTGCTTGGGAAACAAGTTACTTCGAGAATAGATTACTAATTCAAACCCGCATCATTATTTACATTTTATTCTAGAAACCATGGCTGACACTGCAATAAGCTTCTTCATAAAAGGTGTCAACTTCTATCAGCCATTACAGAACAATTAAAAACAAAGGGACTCGAATTGTTACCATCACTTCCAAGAAATCTCCAATGCATCATATTAACATGAGGATCATGCCAGCAAGTGCAAATTATCAACCTATGGCCGAGGGAGGGATCCCTAGGGAGGCCTATCAGAAGAAGCTCATCACCCAAGGACTTGAATGCCACACCCCAACCTCTGCTATGGTCTGCTCTCACAGGCACCTCCCCTATCTCCCCCCACGAATTGCTCCCCTTCAAGTACACTTTCAGTCGGTTAGACGACGTATCAAGCGAATAGAGCTCATTGTTTGCGACTGCAACAAGTGGAGGCGATCGAGAAGTTGAGCTCGGAGCGCCCTTCATCATTTCTGGAACCAGAATCCACACATCCCTCTCCGCGTCATAGTATTCACCACAGGTTAGGTCTTTGTTAGATTCATCTACCCCTCCAATAACATAAAACCTGTTGTCCATAAAACACCCGGAGCAGAGCTTCCTCCTCTTGTTCATCACTGGCAGCGGCTCCCACACTCTTCTATATGGGTCATACTTCTCAGCTGAATTCAAGACACCCACGTAAGGCAGCATCCCAATCCCACCCGCGATGCAGGCGACTGCCCCGCAGTTGGCAGATGCAAACAGGCATCGGGGGTTGACCATAGATGGCCCCTTGAACCACTTATTGGCTGCCAATTCATATCGCCATATGACTAGCCCTTGGATCTCCTTCCCCGAAACTAAGAGTTGGGACCCAATGCAGAGTGATTCCTTGTCACCAAAAGCAAAGCAGGCATCAGAAGGCAGCTCGGGGAGCCTTGTGCAGATCCCAAGCCGGGGGTTGAGGGAGCACCAATGGAGCTCCCCGCTCACCAGCATGAATACTGCAGGCTCGTTGATTCCAATCTCTTGGCGAACATTATACAATTCCCTACTCCTTGAAAGAGCGAGATACCGCTTGTTAACCAGGCCAAGCTTCGGATGCACTGATGGTGGGACCCTTGCCAAGATCAGAAGTGCAAGATCATCACTGAGAGGTGGGATGTAGGAGTAATCTGCATCCTGAGGTCCAAGGCCAACAGGGAGATGGGCAATTCCATCTTGAACCATGATCTCAAACCTCCTCTCACCCTTCCAAAATCAGATTCTAACTGCGTCAGTCAACAACCACCAAAAACTCATTGCCACAATTCACTACAGTTGAAAATCACAAAACAACACCCTTGCGATTCAAAGATTTCAAAGTCGAGAAACTTGAAAGTCATTAAATCAGTTACTGGAAATGTATAATTTGCAAGTTGATGCTACTTCCCAATTCAGTTCCTAATAACACCAAAAAAATTCACCAAAATCAGTACTACAGCAGTAGAAAACATCAAAATCACAGACACACGCTCGCGCACAAAAAAAATACTAACCCAATTTGTTACTTTTCGTACTAACATTTAGGTTCCAACAAACAACAGTAAAAAGGCATCAAAATCCTGTCTTAAGACTTGTTGCTTTCAAATTTAAGGCACTTGAAAGTCCTCAAATTGCAACAATATATGTATCTCTCTCTAAACTGATACTTCTTAAGACAAATAGATTTCAAAATTATCACAAAAGTTCCTCTCTCTCTCTCTCTCTCTAGCTCTAAATTGTTAGTAGAGAAGGTAAAATCTAAACTTGACACTTGTTTCCAATTCAGATTCCAACAACAACAGTCGAGAATCGCCAAAGTCCTTGAAAAGTTTCTGTCTTGCTATGTATAAAAGTTCAAGAGATCGACATGAACCCCAACCCAAATTTCAAATTCAAGAGCCAGTCATCGAATGGCAATCTCTCTCTCTCTCTCTAAACCGCTACTGGGAACAGTAAAAACCGCAACAAGACACTCCCATTCAGATCCTAAAATGAAAACAGATCAAACCATCAAAATAGCAAGAAAGATCCAACCTTTTTACATGGATAAGTGAAAGAGATCGACAAGAAGCCAAACCCAATTTTCAGATTCAAGAACTGATCATCAAATTACAAACACTCTCCCTCTCTCTCTCTAAACCAATACTACAAATGGTAAATAATTGCAGCTACTTTTCCCATTCATACTCTAAAAATAGAATTCAAAAAAGTTCTCTAAAAAATCATAATCACAATAAAAATCCTACCTTTCTAGAGTGTAAGTGCAAGAGATGGAGAGCAACTCCAAACCCAAAATTTCAAATTCAAGAAGTTGGGCTTTTTAGGGAGTTGAAGGACGGAGGGCTTGGGAGGAAGAGTAGATTTAAAGAGGGAGCGAGTGAGCGTAGGAGAGAAGCCATCACATCAAGAAATGAATAGACGGTTACATCTGAGGAGACGACTTTCTAGGGTTTAGATTTTGGATTGGTGGGGTCAGATTAAAACAACCCTTGAAACGTTTCCATATAAAATCACAGAGAGAGAGAAGCCATTGAAGGCGTTTGGAGGAATAAAATACAAAGGAATTTTCAGATGCCACCGCATATGAGAGAGAGGGAGAAATTCAATTTCTAACTGTTCACAATTCTAAAACTTTCCTCTAAGCCCATTAAATGTGTGGCGCTTAAATAATTATATTAAAAATGAAATATTGTTTCAGTATATTAGTGGAGCATGATATCTTTAATATTAAAATAACGTCTCTCAAAATAATTATACGTTAACTAATTTTTTTTTCCAAAATACCCTTATGCAGATCTTTCCTTTAAAATCTTTAAGGGTACTTTTGTGTACGCACCCTTTCCGCGGAAAGAGGAAATTGCCACGTCAGCAAATTTCATAGAAATGAAAACCTCGGAAAATGATTTCCGTAGAATTTAAAAATTCATGTTTGGTGCAAAAAGAGTTTCCTTATTGAATTGGTGTAGATGTTGTTTAGTGCAACTGTGGATTCCTTATAGAAAATCGAAATTTCTTATTCGGTAATATAATTTTTTGAAGAAAAATAACATAACATGTATATTATTTATCTAACATTAAATAATAATTTATATAAAGAAATAAAAAATGAAAGAGTTATAGGGTTTTTGGGTTGAAATGGACAAGAGTGAGGAAAAGAGGGAGAAGTTTTCCGAGGAAATTCATTTCCCATACCCTCCATGGGAAACCCATTTCCACAATTATCAAGGAAAATGCTGACGAGGCAGGAAAACATTTCTGTGGAATTGTTTCGCACCAAACGCTAGAAAAATGAGTTTTCCACAGAAAACCGTCAACTTTTCCACGGAAAAGTGTTACACAAACATGCCCTAAAAGAAATGCTTGTGCAATACGCAAAATCCAATCTTGCCTTGAATCCACTTGTAGTTCAAGTGGTGAGGCATCTACCCATCCAAAAATGGATCAATCCCTTGATCTATTGAATAGGGACATGTAAATGTGAGTGTGGGTGTGTGAGTATTTCCTAGAGAGATAAAAAAAAAAATCTAACCTTGTCAATGACCATTCGATTGTAATTGTATCAATTTTATAAACACTCATAATTCATGGTAAGAGCCTCTAATCCCACCTAAGTCCATGATCAGCACGCAACTAGGTGGGCTTAGCCGAATTTTCCTAAAATACTAATCTTTTTATGATCTCAGTCCTAATGCGGGTTCACTGGGTCTAGGAAACCTGGATCCTGAATATGGACTTGACTTATCAGGTCTAAAATTCGACCATTCCAGGTGTTTCACAGATCAGGTCCAGTTTCATTAAATTAGGGTTTAACTGACGTGTTGACTCTAGGACCCATATTCTTGGACTAGAAGGGTTGGATCAGTCATGGTTGCATTGTCACATTGGTCTAGACCTTACCTGATTACCTAGCAGGTTCATGACCATGGACCAGAATCCAGACCGAATCTCCAAATGGACGTAATATAAATAAAAAACAAACCGCATTCAACAATAGGTAGGCTCTTTGAATGAAAATTCCCATTTTGATGTTTCTACATGTAAAAAATTCATCTAATTAAGAAATTATTTTAAACCTACAGTCCCAGCCCAACAAAGACAGCCCCATACTTGGCTCTGATTTTAGGCCTATGAACTGGACCTGGGTCTAATTTTCTGGCCTGATACTTATATGGTCTGGCCCTGGCTGGCTGGCATATTTACCACAAAGATGTGTATAGATTTGCCCAAATGGACCAAGCCTGTCTACAGGGTTGCACAAATTTCAGCCTAGCCCGATCAGGCACATGAACACCCCTACCTTGCCATTTCTTTCTATTTTTCAGACTACTTATTGAAGTGATAACATCTTTATTAGGAAATTTAAGAAAGGTTTTTCCACTTATTCCATTCTTATCTTTTTTGCTTATCTGTGATAACTGGAAATCCTCCTTAAAGAGCAAGAGTGCATGAGCTAAAGTGCATCCAAAAGAAAAACAAAAGGAGAAAGAAATCACTTGGTTTGATTACCCTAATCAAAAAAGACCTCTAACCTCATGAATCGAATAATTATAAAATAAATTAGAATCGAACGGCCAATCCATCAGTAGCTCAGTAGTAAGGCATTTCCTTTCCACAAAAACGGTTAGCGATCAATCTGGTAAGGAACTTGGTGATTTTGTGCATAGGTGTGTGAGTATTTACAATAGCAATAAATAAATAAAAAAGAAAGTGGAATTAATAAAACCCTAACCATGTGGTGTCCACCAGATCTCCTTCACATTCCATATCCAATGGAGCCTAAAGGCCCCATAATTGCTTCATATGCAGCTAAGGGAAGTTGCATCTTTCTAGAACTTTAGTTGCGTGTCTGTGTTTACCTCCTCACAAAAGAATTAAAGTAAAGAGTCTTACTAATAGAAGAATCTTAGCAGGCTTGGCAATCCATTTTCTTAGTTCTTTTCCTCCAAAGCTTGGGGGCACAACGATCAACTATAGCTAGTGAGATTTGTGGGTTTATACTAAGATAGCATATCTGAAAAGATGACATACAACCATCTGTTGCTATACTTTAACTACAATCCATGGAGTGTACCTATTTAAAGTTGGATTAGTCAGTGCAAAATCCATTGTTTAAAGCTTCTCTTACAATATTTATGGTTGTCTCTCCACTAGTTAATGTGGTGAGCCACCTTTGTCTTTCTTTATTCCTAAAGCATCCCTTTCAATGTCATAATCCTGTCTTCTATTCCTTGTTTTTTAGATGAGTGTCAGGGCTTCATTTTCAATCAGTGGGCTAATAGCTGATTAGGGTTTGCTTTGCAATCAATAGGATTGGGCCTTTTAATAGATTAAGGCGTCATTACTTAATGTAATAACTACTTTGACAAAGTGCTTAGTATTTAATTCCTTGTGTTTTTCAGCTATGTCATGAAATGCATCATACATTATCATGCTTGATTCGTTTACTCATTGTCGCTAGGCATCGATGTAACAGTCCCTACTAGTTGTGAAGCTATTAGAGAATGTTCTACAGTAATTAACAAATTTCTTTACAATGATGAATCAAATACCTTTATTTTTTTTTTTTTTTCCAGTGTCACAAATACCATTCTCTAGAATTTATCTTATCAAGAAAATGCCAAGATATCTTCAAATTTTGGGATTCTCTAAAAACTTAATGGGAAGATGTCAAAGAAAATAAATCAATATAAATAATTAAGAAAGAAGAGTACAAACTAAATACAACTTACTTTCGTAAATTCATAATAGACTTTATATAACTTTTTCTATCATATCTCACCTCTTTAATTCTGATAATAAGACAAATTGTTCCTGATATTTTTCATTCCTTAATATCTTAAAAAATATCACGATATTAGGGGAAATTGACACTTTTGATAGTATCATGATATTTCAAAATATCGCCCATATTTGGGATAGGGATGTGAGCTCATGTACTGCCTCCATCTTTTGATTTGTCTCAAGGCTCCAAATCAGGTTTTGGGAATTTCAGCTTGACTTAATTAAATACTCATGGGCAATCCACATTAGTGTATTCTTCGTTAGACTGATTGTCGTTTAACATACTCATGGTCCCCTTTATATGTGGATGCATGTTGTAGTATAGTGATTGGCTATTTGCCCACAGATACAGTAAAGAATGGCTTTATTATGGACTTAATATGCAGATGTACGCCGCTTTTTTTCTTGACTTAGGAACTGCATAATACCAACTGTAACTGTGGCAGTTTAGTGGGGCTTCCTGGATTGGAGATCTACCAAAAGATAATACTTTTTTGAGCATTTATATGCATATGATAAGCTTACATTCAAGATGATGACCAAATGAACGATCCCTAGGCATGTTTGTGAAACTAAAGATGCCAACTCCACTCAACCATGAATACATTTATTATCCATACTTGCCTTTTCTTCTCTCACAATAATATAATTTTTCGTACATTTTCTATTCTAAATATAGATGGTATCCATTAGGCAATCCCTTTTCATTAACCTTGCATATGAACTAGCGATGATGAAGAACAAGGGTGGCAACATATGACCCAACTTGTATTTGGCACACATAACTTGCCCCACATTGTATACCAGTCAATCACGAGTGAAATAAATCTGACCCACAGTAAAATGGGTCTGATTAGGATTGAAATGCATAACCCGCACAACCCATTTAAATGGGTTGGGTTGGGCTCGACTTGCATATCTAAATGGATTTAAACAGTTTGGTGGTTTAATATTTTTATAAACTTGGCCCTTTTTTTCACCCACAACTAAACCCAAGCATAACCTTAACACTTGAAATGGTTTGGGATTGTGCCAAACATCTACAAGTTGGCTAAAATCGTTCAGGTTAAATGAGTTGGTGACCCATTTAGGCTGAGGGTTATGCAGGCCGGGTCAAGTTGACCTGCATCAGGTGCATGATAGATTAAACTCGACCCACATCGGGTGCAGGTTGGATTTCCTGAACCCTTCATAAAGGGGGATGAATACAAGTTTATCTTCAACCTCTAGACAATACAAGTCAACCTGACCCCATTTGCCATCCCCAAAATGACCCATGGTTCTAAGATTCGGCTGAGCACCGATTGGATCACCTACTATGTACAAGTTTGGGCCATGACCATGAGCAATGCCATTTATATATTTCTTTTACTATTTTATTAAGCCAAAATAAATCAAAATGATGATAAACAAGCTTTTTTACTTTATATGTTATGATAAATATAGTATAAATAAGGATTGAATTAGATTTATTTTATGATGTGATTACATTATCTTTCTTGATATTTCCCTATTTAAGTTGTTATCTTTATTATATTAATTCTAAAAATCACAGAATTTATGAATCTGTAGTCTCTAAAGGTTTTTTTTTTTTTTTTAGTGATATCAATAGGAGCCGACCCAAGATTTTTGTTTGAGGGGAGTAGACCCAAACAGATAGCTGGGTTCGTGAAAGATTTTCATATGGGTTTTGGTAGTGGACCCATAATTCCCCCCTACTCAAAATGCTCAGCAAGACAGATGTTCCGGCAATACATCAACCATTCATTGCAAGATTAAAGATCATATGCATATAATACATAAGAATTCATGCCATGAGTGGTTAAAAACGAAGATCAAATGTGAATATCCAAAACTAAGCATCAAATAACACCTCCTTTTATGGAAATAGAATTAATGAAAATTAGGAAGTGAATAACCAGCCATCACGCTTGTAATTCAAATCCTAGAAAAGTAAAGGCCTTACTTACATTGCTACCTTATATCCTCACCCTTCACCTCATATGATTCACACTTCATCTCTTTATTAATCCCTTGGTGGAGCTCAGTTGAGCCAAATGAACTTGTAACTGTAAGAGGGCAATGATGAATACTAATATTAGGAAGGTAGACTATGCTATGATAATAATGATATGCAACATTTTTTTATTAGAATTTTATTGCATTCTATTTATATTATGATGTATTAGATTCCCTTTCGTATTGTGATTTTATTCGTATTCCTTATTTAAGTTAATGAACTTCGGTGTAATCTATAAACAGTTGTGTTATATATTCTCAATGAATACAATACCCAAATCTTGACAAGCGTACCCCCCATCACAAAGTATATTCTTCTACCCACACATCCACTGTAACATTAGCATATTGTTACCTACACAAAATTTAGGGGGCATTTGTTTTGCTAGAATTCCTGACCAAAATTTTAGCTGTTGGGAATTTCTGATAGGCTTATTTGATCTGTGAATTTCTTAAGATTCAGCCTTGTGTTTTCAACATTGGTGGGGCTGAACGTAACCAACAAAGTTTCCATCTGAAATCAAGAATTCCCTTTAATCAGGAGGAATTTTATGACCATGGTTCATAGGTCCTCCATAGTATGTCGCGAGACGGCCCACTATGATTCGGAGTATTAAAGAACTTTGAACTAGTGAGAGCAACATGGCCAGTCATGCCTCAATTTTTTTCAATTTTTTTCCATATGAAAATCCTTACCCTTCTAACAGCTACAAGGTGAGAGTCAGAAAGGGAAACACAATACCTTACAAGTTTGCACACTTGGGGCCCACTGCTTGATAGATCAGATCATCAATAGAACATTGATCTAGTGAGAACCTCCTTGTCAATGGATCCCTGCGTTAATAAGTTCCACCTAAATGAAAATTTATAACCCTTTCAAAACCTATAAAGTGCCAGTCAAAATGGATATATCACTGCTCCAAATTTAACCAAAAGAAGGGGGGCAAAAATTGAAAAGTCTTGGGACGTACAGACGTGGGTTAACCATGGTGGGACCCATCAGGTCAATGGACTGAACCACCAAATCGTGGAGCCCACATGTGCAAACTCAACAGAGGTCAAGGATGCCCAACAAAATGGTCAACGATTGCATCAATGATCCTTATAATCATCACTTTTGTCTACTGCTCTTGAGTCGAAACTGCAGCAGAGCTGGCTGGCTGTATCAAAATCTTTCAGCACCACCAATGCCTCAAATCCCAACTCAGCATTTTGGGTGCCCCATTGTGCATTTGAGATGTGACTCCACTGCCAATGTCACTAAATTTGCTTACATGGATGTCATGTCAGGACTAGGAGTTCTGAAGAAATGCAGGTCTAAACAAACTACATACAAATTCATGTCATGGATAGAGGCCTAAATACATAAACAGGATGAAAGGGAGAGAAAGGAAGATGCAAAGAGAAACGCAAATGGTCGTTGAGGAAAATTCCCATGACAAAAGTTCCAAATGATGAACGTTACCTCCATTTGATCAAATTCAAATAAAAATAGAGCATGGGTCCCACCTGCTTTGATTTTAAGAAGATAACATGATCTATTGGAACACCCTTCCCATCACCATCAAATCTCATCCACGTCAAAAGACTTACCAATAGAGAACCTTCAGTATAATCATTTCATATCGGATCATTTCCATTCCAAAGTACCCACTCTGCCATTCTTGCGCCATTCAATTAACATTTTTGGCATGTACAATTATATATAATGACGTGAAGCGGATTTGATTTTCAATTTCACTGTTAATTTCAGATTTGATTTTGACTAGCATATAATTTTTTATCTCCTTTAAATGTCAGGCCCTACTAACTAATGGGTCATTAATCCAAATTCAGTCAGAACGTTAGCTCATTTAATAAATCAGTTCCAATTGATTTTGACTCATCCAATATACCAATTTAATTTAGTTTGATCCGAGCAAATGGGTTGGATCGGGGTAAATTAGGTCGGTCCAGAGATAAAACACACCTTTTGGACCCAACCTGACCCGTGTATATTTAATAAGATGGTTAAAAATTAATCTGATTTGTGCAAAGATTCGAACTCAAGATAATATGAATTTCAAAGGTGCGATCCTACTACAACACCACAAGCATCTCTTTGTTAATAGTTATAAACAAAAACTTAAAATTAGCTAATGAGAAAAGGACCTGGCCCCACTTTGGAATATGGATCGTAAGTTAGAATTTATCTACGATGTATTTATAAAAACAACTATATTTGTATTTATAAAAATAACTATATTTTTAGAATATGAACCCCTATAAATACTGTTGTTATTATTTTCATACTTATGTTGTACTTTAAACATAGATTATCAAGCTTTTGAAATAACTATTTTATATGATTTCCTATATAGTCATTAATTTTCTAGGACAACCATTTTACAATAAAACTAAAATCAAATGAATATATAATATATGAAATTGATTAACAAAAATAATAAATTTCATAATTAATAGGAAAATGACAATATTATTAAAAAAAACTCGCAACAACAGCGTAAAGCTAAAGAGGAGGCATGAAACTTTCCATGTAACTGATGTGCTACCATGCACGCTTGCTGATGGAGAAATGGTGGAGTCTAATTTTTTCCTTTTTGGTGTGTGTGGTTTTAACTTTTATAAATCGTGATGTAAATGGAGTGGAACACTACGATAGACCTCATCTATTAAAAATCACAATGATTGAGGGAAACATCCTTACTATTTATAGGATACCTCAAATTCTCACCGGAAACTGATTCTCTGATAAAAAAAATACAAAATACTGGAGTTTTCCAAATAAAGTTTTTTTTTCTTTGATTTGGAATCTCCATCATGCCTTTTGTCTATTAAGAAACTCTCAATATCATCATATTTCTATCAAAGCAATAGCATTTGAGTGTTAATGGGTCACAGTGTCTATAAGTGCCACTAATCTAAGGAATTTCAAGTATTCTTGTTTCTTCTAATTATATGATTTTTTTTCTTTTTTTAGAATGTGAAATACCGATTTCTGGGTTGTATGGTTTATTTAATCCTTAGTCTTTTTTATTTAATCCACTCCCGATTCTGGGTTGTCTGCTTTCTTTTTTATATATTGATTTTGATTGTACACTTTTTTTTAAGAATACGGAACTCATTGTAAAAGGAACTCCAATAATATTGGTCCATCTAAATAAAGAATTAAGCACATTCTTATTATTATCATCATTTTCTACTTTTTCCAATATAATTATGTTTCTATATGTCTGTTGGAAACTAGGTGAGCTTTCTAGACAGGTTTCAAAAACTTTTGACCCACTTGATACAGGGATCAATTATCTAGAAGGCAACAAAACCCAATCCAGGATGTAATCTCTCAAAACCATAAATCATGTACAGCAACATAACCTATCTAGAAGATAGAAAATAGCACATAAACATGCAACCACGAAATCTACAGCATACAAGGATGTAGATATACCTTTGGAGCTTTGTAGTGCTCTAATGGAGAATTTGAGTTCTTTCCTTTGATGATGAACACTTTCACTATCCAATTCAGAATCTCCAACACCTTTTGATCTTCCACGCTATTACCCGTATTAGATCTTTTTTCTCAAGAAGATGGTGGAATCTCCAAGAGAAAACCTAACTAGTAATTCTAAGGAACTAAAGGTGAAAGAGAAGGGAACTTAGAGAGGAAGAGAAGTAGTGCAACACTTGCACTAAGTGGTTGGGCTGGCTTTCCTTATTATGCACGTCCAAGAGGGGTTAATTCATCTATTTATAGCCCTCCATTCCATCTCTTTTCCTATTTAAAATAGAAGTTTAACTCCCATTACAAAATAGTAAACTTCTCCCTTGCTAGTTGCCATAGAAGTCTCACTTCCACAACAATTAGTAGTTTTCTCATTTCTAGTTAAAATAGAAGTCCTACTTCCATTAATAATTAGTAGCTTACCATTACCACTATTAGAAATCTCACTTCAAATAGAAATAGTAACATTCCTTTTAGAGTTCAAGTAGAATTAGAATCTTTCTAATAACTTGGGCTAGCGTGGGGACCACTAGGGATTCCTTAGAAAGCTGGCTCCAACTGGGACATGCGACCCAACATCTCATGTGCAATCCGGTCCCATAGTTAATTGTAAATAACTCCATTATATAAATGCAATTGCACTCCAGTCTTAGGAATAAATTACAATGAAGACCCTAAACTTCCACATTACCACAAGTAGGCCCCTCCATCTATATTCATAGATCAATTGGACCTGTCCACCAAATTAGATCCATATCTTATTATCCTTGAGCCCCAATCAATTATAATGATCATTTCGTACCGATCCAATTAACTCTTAATTGGAATGGGTGCGCACTTACCAATGATAAATCCATTAATTGGCACAAGGGGATATTAAAGATAGATTCCATCTTGACCATTGAATGTTCTCACAGCTCTACTACCACGTACCCAAATCACCGAGGTGTTGACCTACAATTGGCCTCACTTATTAGTGACTCAAAGCAAATGAATAGATAGAAACTTGAGTTCATTAATGTCTCAAGATTATGAGCCTGTTGTTAAGGAATTATGAGAGCAGACCTTAAAGTAAAGCCAGTGTACATAAGGTGTTTCTCATGGTCCTTCAATACATCCAATGTACCAGCACCATGATTAAGAATTTTACATTCCGATGATCGAGACAAATCACACTATCTCATAGTGATCAAAGTGCTGCAACCTTGTCAGATGAGATGCTCAATCTCATCACTGGTTGTGAAGATATTTAAGTATAAGATTTGCAATACATGTCTCTTGTATGTAGATCTCATCCATACACATGTATTACATCTAGTATACTTGCGGACTCCGGTTCATCTCATGAACCATTATGTCATTCGTATTAGTTATGTGCAAACAAGTAATAAAACATCATTCATCTCATGAAAGGAAAGCAATAATATATATTGATAAATAAAGAAATTAATCAATTTATTCATCATATACTGGTATTGAGACAATAAAACTAACAATGTCAACAAGAGAACTTTCAATTTTTTCCACTCATTTACTTTTAAGTTCATTGTATTTTTTTAGAGCAACTTCAATAAATTTTTTATTTCTATGTGTCTCTTTTTAGTACCGTCTCATGTCTCATTTGCATGCATAGTTTGATTAGCGTTCAACTCATTTTAAAATGTGAACATCTTGAGAAAATTGGTGCAATTACTAAACATTTCAATTTGAGAGGTAAATCTTTTTTAATTCATTTACTTTTGAGTTCATCATATTTTATTTGAGCAATTTTAGTTATGTCATTTTAATATAATTTAAACAAAATAATCATCATTTTAAAACTTCTATAGATTTGCAATATTTTTATGGTTTGTACTTGTATGGTTTTCATAGAATGTGAGTTTCTTTTTTCCCCTTTTTTTTTCAACTTTTGGGCATTGGGTTCTCCTTGATTTTTTTTCTTTTAAATCACTTTTTATCATGGGATTTTATGTGAATTCTCATTTTCCTGTTTTATTTTTAAATTTTTTTAATACTTATCATTATGAGTTAATTATTTATTTTACTTCCATTGAGTTCTTTAAGTTCTCTTTGTGAAATCATTTTATAGATTTTTCTTATTTCTTTTGTTGCTTCAGATTTTCATTTTTTAGTTTTACATTATCATAAGTTAGTTTGGTTCTTCTAAATTTCTTTTATCATTGTATTGTCTATGAATCTTTATTTATATATATTTTTATAGCCTTTTTAATAAAATTTATTTTATTTTATTTTGTATTTCTTTTATTATAATTTCTCACTTGTGATGGGTTTTAGTTTTTTTTTTTTTTTATGGTCGTTTTCATAAATTTATGGATTCTTTTGTCTTTGCCCTTTTGTGCTCCATTTTTTAGGGTTTTTTTTTTCTCATATGTGTTTGATTTTTTTTAAATTGCTTATGTTATTAAGTTGATTATGGATTTTCATTTCTATGTGTCTTTCAAATTTCATTGGATTTTTTTCATAGTTTATATTGTTTGTTTGTTTTGATTTTTTTTAATTTTCTTGATCATTAATCTTCAAATTTTCATGGGCTTGTGTTTTTTTTTTAATTATATGGTATTCGGTATTGAATTCTTATGGATTCCTTCTTTTTTTCATCTCTCAAACTAAAACCTTTTACATTTAATTTTAAAGAAACTGATCATAAATTTTATTTATAAATCTTAATATTATGATTATATTGCCTGTGCTAAGCACGGGCGTGTTTTTCTAGTAAAATATAAAACAAACTCAAACAGCTCCATAATTACATGTTCATGTGAATCTATAACCTTTTTTATTTGTTGAAAATGTGCTCTTAAGCTTCAATGCCTGGAAAAAAGAATATTGACTGACATTGCCATTTTGAAAACAGATTCTCCAAGCATCCTAAAGTAATGAAAGTAATGAAAGAAAGCAATGCTTTTCCAGATACCAAAATCCAACCTTCATGCATGTAATAGCACATGCAGGTTCAAGGGTGCACAGCATCGAAAAGCTTCTCATAAATCGCTCTAGCAGAAAAGTCTTGCACCTGATTCAAAACATCCCATCTTTCAACGTACTTGACAAACAAAGAATGACAATTGTAGATGCTCCAAATTCAGTACAGGAAGAGCTTATGGGCAGCTGTCCAGAATGTTGCTCATTTGCTTCTATGAAAAGGACCATGGACAGAGGATATTAAATCTCTTACAGTGGTACGTTCAACCTAGCAATCAATTATTTACCCTTCTTTTTTTCATTCCCCCTTTTCTTTTCAAGTCAAGGTAGCCTTGGATTGCCAACTCCGTTATTCCATAATCCATCTATTGATGATATTGGCCAAATTTAAATACAAACTACAATCTATCGAAATGAAAAAAAAGGGATGTACAAACATATTTGTTTTGACCCATGGACTGATGGCTCGTTAGGTTATCTTGACCCGTAGGGTTGACCTGTATGTTGACAGCAGTAGTAGCATGATCAGTTCATAACCCGAGTACTGTGCTATGGCATTTGGAGCATGTGAGTTGTTGTGGCTAAAGATTTTATTGTATGAGTTGGGTTTTTTACACAAAGGTCCAATGGAATAATTACATTTGACTAGGGTCGTAAGCGGGTCGGTTCCGGACCGGATACATAGTGGACCTGGAATCATTAAGGAGAAGGTGGAACTGGATCTGGACCCAAAACCGTTTCGGAACTGGTTTCTTAGCTCTGAAACCAGAACTGGAACTATATACGGGACGGGTTCGGATCCGAGCTCGGGTCTAGGTAGAGATGATATTTAAAAAATATGATTTTTAGAATAAATTTTAGAAAATTGAGGTAATATGTCAAGTCTTGAGTCCACGGGTCCTAACCAAAGTGAAAGCGGACCCGGAACCATTTCTTTATCAGGGCCTAAATAAGGACCCAGACCCGGTTTTTAACGGGTCGGAACCTCCGGGTAATCGGAGAATCAGGGACCTATTTACATCCCTACATTTGGCACAGCAAATTGCAATTAATTCAATCTACCATGAGTGCACAAAACATGTTGGGGTAGATTGCCACTTCATTTGAGGAAAGATTGAAGCTAAAGGTAACGAAGTAAAGTATGTACACATAGAAGCGATTGGCAGATTTTCTTACTAAGATTGTTCCCAAAGGAAATTTATCATATGCGTTGTATAAGATGGGTATAGTAAATTAAATATTAATGCTCCAGCTTGAGGGGGAGTATTAAGAGCTACACTGAACACTTGTTGTAATTTGGGGATATTATGGACTCTTTTGCAAATAAGATAAAATTGGGGAGGATATTTTCTAAATATTCAAAATATAATCAAATAGATATTGGGGGCATAGCCAAGACCTAGGCAACACCTCTGATTGCTCGTTTCAATTAAATCCTTCTCTTTTCTCAGTTTCATCATTCTAGGGTCTTTGGCATTCAAGGGGAAAACCCAAAAAAACCCTAAAAACCATGAGATATTTTTTATGACATGGGTATCTCTAAAGTCTTTGACTCAACAGGACTAATCCCCTGGGTGACACATACTAAACCAACACAACCACATACTGGGCAAATCTAAGGCATGTTTCGATCACAAGATGTAAGGAGCGAACCCACTCCTAATGCTACTCCACGAACTCTCAGGAGGGTTGGAAATCGTGAGATTAATCAATTTAATATGAAGGACTGGTTTGCATTGTTCAACATGGACTGGTTTGCATTGTTCAACATGCCATACAGGTCTGGTCCACATTTCACTGATTTGATCTTTTATCTGATGCAGCCCTCCAATGCGCAATGCCTTAGTCATCTTATTGCTAGCCTTCACACGGATTTTCAATAACAAAAAAAAAAACACGCATGGAGTGTTAAGCCCGATTGGATAGGCAAGATTCCTATGGAGATTTCTAGTCTAGTCCATCCACATGAACCAGATGTACAATATGGATCTGGTCAATGAAAGGTGGACCAAACCAGTATCAAACAGAACCACTGATTCCTTATTAGGCTGAGGATCATAAAACACCTCTCTAAATCAATTTTAAGTGTGGATTCTTAGAAAGTATGTGCAAAATCATGAATAAATAAATGCTTCAAGCAACAGAATTCATGACAGGCCTACTCACCAAGGAGACTTGATTTGTTATTCCTTCCTCTCTGAAGGGTCATCTGACTCAATCTTAAACCCCTGTATTAACAGTTTATGAAGGTTGTAAAGAAGTCCTTAGCTGGGGCTGCAATCAACATAGCACCATGGGTTCAACTCTCCGTATCAGACACCATATCGGCGAGGCAAAAATCCAATATTCATGGTGTACTGCTTGCAAAATCAATTTGAGCCTGAAAGGTGAATATGGCTTGTATCATCCCATACAGAATACACAGGTATTGCATATCTGGAATGTTAAGTACTATGGCTACGAGAAGAGATCAATCACGCAAAAAGAACAGAGATTTACGTGGTTCGGCTTTTGGCCTACGTCTAAGGAGAGACAGGATAATCACTATGCAATCAGAATAGTTGTGTACATCCTAGAGACTCTGAGTCTCTATTTATAATATCAGCCCCAAACCCTGTTACACCCAAACCCTACTTCTAATCACAGTAGACTTCCTATAATAGGCCTACTTGTACAGCCTGAGCAATCCAGGAGTGCGGTTAACCAAGATTTACTAATTAATAGTGAGCTATATTAATTAACAAATCTCCACCTTGGCGAACATTGAAGCTGATCCTCATGCATAAAACACATCTCACCGTCTCCACCCGCCTCTAAGGGCACTCAGGTACCGAACACACCAATCAAGTCAAAGCAATGCTTGAACTTGAATTTAACACATTCCTTCATGAATGCACCAAATCGCTTGTACCATTGTCCAGAAGCTTGCTTCGACCCGTACAATGATTTCTTCAAATTGCATACATGATTAGGAACCTTTGTCTGCACTCTACTTGCACAGGAAGCTCATTCCTCTTCCTCGTAGAACCGCTTGCATCCGATTGCTTGATCTTCCCCATCAAGAGACTCAATCTCTTTAGTCATAGTTGTTGCTTGTTTACTACTTTCCAGCCCTTCCATTAATTCAAGAGACTCATTCGTCAATGCGTATGCAACCATATCATCACGACCACTGTCTGATGTCAACGCGTACATCGTCATATCCTCAAAACCGTATCTAACCGGCGGTTTTCTTTCTCTCTGCGGTCTACCCGTTGGCGGCATCTACGGCTCTGTTCGCTGCATCTGCTGCACAATCTAACTATCCCTTGTAATCGGGTAGGAGCCGGATGCACTCTCCTTCCTCACTAGGATGTCTGACTTCACTTGAATGGTGTCACTGCTGCTACCTACTTTTGTCTCCTCCACCTGCTTCCTCGCTTCGAGTAAAGCATCCTCATGAAATGTAACATCCCTACTGATGATAAATCTGGGTGAATCATGATCGGTACACCACAACCTGTATCCTTTCACCCTAGAAGCATATCCCACCAAGATGCACTTCACAGCCCTTGATTCTAACTTATCGGTTTTCACGCGAGCATAAGCCGGACAACTGAAGATCCTCAAGTTAGAATAATCAGCTGGAGTACCTGACCACATTTCTTCCGATGTTTTACAACCAATATTTGTGTGTGGAGACCTATTTATCAAGTAGCCTGCAGCATTTGCTGCCTTAGCCCAAAAGTCTTCGGACAATCCTGCAGTAAACAACATACAACGAGCTCTCTCCAAGATCGTTCTGTTCATTCTCTTTGCAACTCCATTATGCTCTGGAGTTTCGGTAGTGGTGTCATGCCGAACTATGCCATGATCTTTGCAATAGTTCCCAAACTCCGTTGATCTGTACTCCTTGCCATTACCTGTCCTCAACTTCTTCACCTTCCTGCCAGTCCGTTTCTCAACCATCTCCTTCCATCGCTTGAATGTAACAAAGGTTTGATCCTTCGTCTTCAGAGTATAAACCCAGACTTTCCTTGAATAATCATCAATAAAAGTCAGCATAAACCGAGACCCGCCCTTGGAGTAAACCTTCGAAGGCCCCCATACATTTGAATGAACATAATCAAGGATACCTTTCGTGCGATGAGTACCTGTGTCGAAACTGACCTTTCGATGCTTTCCGAAGATGCATCTCTCATAGAAATCCAACTTGCCTATCTTCGTGCCACATAGCAAATTCTGATTGCTCATTATTGTCAATCCCTTCTCACTCATGTGACCTAGGCATAAGTGCCATAGGCGCGTTGAGACAAATTCATGGTCATCTGAGGAAGACATTGTAGCTCCACCTATAACAGTATTTCCGGACAAAACATACAAGTTTCCAACTCTATTGCCTCTCATAAGAAGCAGAGCACCTTTCACAACCTTCATAACTCCACCTTCAGCTCAGAACTTACAACCGTCGGAGTCCAAGGCACCAAGAGAAACAAGATTCTTTTTCAGATCAGGAACATACCGAACCTCTGCTAACATTTTGACGATTCCATCATGCATCTTGATTTTCACTGTTCCGATCACAACCGTCTTACATGCAACATTGTTGCCGAGCAAGACACTACCACCGTCGATTTCTCTATAAGTGGTAAACCAGTCCCTATTGGGACACATGTGGTAGGAACAACCCGAATCAAGAACCGATTCATCTTGACGACGAATTCCATATTCAATCACAAAAAGTGCATTATCGGAAACATAATTTGATCTTTCATTTTCAACACTGACTGAATCATCAGATGACGAATCTTCTATTACTTCTTTCCCTTTCTTCTGCCTTTCGGGAAAGTTTTTCCTAATGTGTCATTTCTTATGGCAATAATAACATTCAATGTTCTTCCTATTGGATCTATGTTTGCCCTTACTACTGGAGTCTTTTGTTCTTCCTTGTACTACCAAACCCTCACCCGAACCAGCATTGTCAACCGTAACCTTTTTCTTCAACTCCTTAGAGTTCAAGACTGCTTCTACATCCTCTTTGGATAGAGTATCTCTACCATACATCATGGTATCAACAAAATGCTCATATGAGGGTGGTAACGAGCACAACAACATGATAGCTTGATCCTCATCATCAATTTCAACATTGATATTTTCCAGATCCATAATAGCTTTCGTGAAAGAATCAAGATGGGTTAAAACAGACGTATCTTCCTGCATTTGTAAGGTAAACAATCACTTTTTTAGGTACAAGTGATTTGTGAGGGACTTCGTGATGTACAAGTTCTCCAATTTCTGCCATATGCCAGCAGCAGCTTACTCCTGTACAACCTTTCACAGTACACCATCACTTAGAAACAACAGAATCTGACCGTACGCCTTTTCCAGAAACTCATCTTTCTCTTCATCTGACAGTTTGTCAGACAAAGCGTTCTTTTCTTTCAAAGCTTT
This sequence comes from Cinnamomum chago, assembly GCA_038049695.1. Lineage (NCBI taxonomy): Eukaryota > Viridiplantae > Streptophyta > Magnoliopsida > Laurales > Lauraceae > Cinnamomum > Cinnamomum chago. Next base: position 38,106,131 of record CP142453.1, on the reverse strand, counting down.
CTGCAAACCATTCTGAACCAGCAAAGCATGCATCAAACCGAAGTCATTGTTTTCGTCGAATTTTTCAATCTCAAATTTAGCAGCTATTCCGTGGATCTTTCACTACACTTGCGTAGATCTCCTCGAGATGAGTCCGTAGGTTCAAACGGATCTCAAATCGCGAAAACAATTTTCAACCGTCGATTGGTCAAATTTGCCTTTGACCGTACCGCGCTGATGTCAGTGATGACGTCAGCGCCTTGCTGCTGGGTTCCTGCGTGGACCAGGTCAACCTGACCCGAAACTGGTCTGGCCTATAACCAGGACTGAGGGATCACCAATTTATGTGGTGCTTTAGAGACCATTAATTTCCTTGGTATCTCGGACTACCAAGTCAAAGGCTTCTTTTACAAGGTCTTCCTCCTCACCCTCGTTCTGTAACAGAACCTGATTCAATTCTGGTTCAACTTACAACGTTCTTGTTTCCTCTTTCTTCTTTAGCGGTTCCTGCAACAGATCGAAGCCCAGACAACTTCGATTTCCATGGTACACAGTGCAGCGGTGGCATGCTTCCCGCTCCGGCGACTTACAGCGACGACGGTGATGTGGGACCCAGCGGCGATTCTGGCACTGCAACAGGTCTTATTCTTCTCTTTTTCCGGCGACACGCAGATGACGCAACAGCGTTTCTCAGGCGGCGAGAACGGCGGGGAGAAACTGACCAAAACTGACAGATTGATTCAATCTGCAATTTCCATAGAGGCCAAACTCAGGCTATTTTCTGATCTGATCTTCTTCACCTGTTCTCCGATTTGATCTTAGACCGAACCCAGGCTGCGAGCGGCCCACCAGTTCTCTTCTCCGATCAACCCTCTCATATCCGATCCGTCGGATTTCTTTCGATCAACGCCAAATTTCTCTGATACTAGTTTGTTAAGTACTATGGCTACGAGAAGAGATCAATCACGCACAAAGAACAGAGATTTACGTGGTTTGACTTTTGGCCTGCGTCCACGGGGAGACAGGAAAATCAAATAGTTGTGTACATCCTAGAAACTCTGAGTCTCTATTTATAATATCAGCCCAAAATGCTGTTACACTCAAACCCTACTTCTAATCACAGTAGACTTAGTATAATAGGCATACTTCTAATCAAAGTATAACTTGGGCAATCCAAGAGCTCGGTTAAGCAAGACTTACTACTTAATAGTGAGCCATACTAATTAACATGGAATCTCAAAACTGGGATGTAAGGCACAAGACACATATTGGCAAATACTTCTTTTTTTTTATAACACATGTTCCAATCCTTTGGGCCAGAATAAACCTTAAGGGCTCAAGAGAGAAAGTCGGGGTAAAATTCTCCTGGAGCGTCAGTGTGGTAGTGCAGTTTCAAACTCACAACTTTCGGGTGCAAACCGTGGTCTTAGGCCAACTGAGCTACACATCAAGGTTACATAGTGGCTGATACTTAAAAATGTGAATAACAAAAACAGGTAATTTTTAGGGGGATTCGGCGAGAGGTCCCTGAACATTTCACTTTATTGCCTTAAGTCCACAATCTTTTTTTATAGTGTGAAAGGTCCTTTTTCCAAATTTGAAAACCTAAAGTGTCTAATTTACCCTTTCTTCAAATCATATCCCATGATTAGTGGGATAAGCCATTAATAATGGTCAACTACCATTAAATTAGTCACGATTAATAAATTTCCACTAATGAGATTTTCAAATAAAGTTAAAAAAACAGGAAACAAATTTCAAATAAATTTCAAAAAATACAAATAAATTTCAAAAACGCAAATAAATCTCAAAAGATCCAAATAAATTTCAAAAGATGTAAATAAAATTAAAAAAACAAAATTAAACTCTACAAAAATAAAAACTAATTTCAAAAAATACAAATAAATTTGAAATAATGCAAATAAATTTTAAAAAATGCTATAATATCAAAAGAACATAGAGAAATTTAAAAAGACGCAAATAAATTTCAAAAAATCTAAAAATTTTCAAAAGATGAAAATCAATTTTAAAAGATCCAAATAAATTTCAAAAAAGTGTAAATAAATTTAGAAAAATGCAAATACATTTGCCACAAACTCGGATAAATTTGTCCAAACTCAGATAAATTTGTCCCATAACTCAGATAAATTAGCCAAAACTCAAATAGATTTGTCCATAGCGTAAAGAAATTTATTTCAGAACTCAGATAAATTTACAAAAAACTCAGATAAATTTGTTTAGAATTCAACTAAATTTGTCCAGAACTCAGATAAATTTGTTCCAGAACTTAGATAAATTTTCAAAATGAAAATAAATTTGTTAGAAACTCAGAGAACTCAGATAAATTTGCAAAGAACTCAGATAAATTTGTTTAGAATTCAACTAAATTTGTCCAGAACTCAGATAAATTTGTTCTAGAACTTAGATAAATTTTCAAAATGAAAATAAATTTGTTAGAAACTCAGATAAATTTGTTAAAAACTCAGATAAATTTTCCAAAAACTCAGTTAAATTTGTCGGGAACTCATATATATTTGCCAAAAACACAGATAAATTTCTAAAAAACTAAGATAAATTTGCTTTTGGGCTTTGAAACCAGGTCAAACTTGACCCGACCCTCTGGGTCATCTTCTTCCTTCTCCATCTTGGCCTTGACTCGCTCTTTCTCTGCCAAAATCCGTTCTTCCTGGGACCCGTCACGGACACGTTTCCGTGACTGCCTGAAAAGAGAATCAATGCAAAATGACATTTTCCGCAGCTTTGAAAGGGAAAGGAAAGAAAATTACAACGAAAGAGCAGACCACTGACTGAATCAAAGATCTCTCTCGAAGTGAGGATTCTCTTTGAAAACGTAAGGACAAAGAAACACCTAAGGAGGGGGAGAGAGAATCTCACCGCTCCTCATAGGATCCTCGCCACATGTCCTCACGCGATTGATCGAAGAAGACATATTTAGTACCAGATGGACATTCCCTTTGTATCAGTCGCCGTGTAGAAGCCTTCCTTGTCGGACTTCCCAGTGCCTATCACTCCTCTCAACTGGCAGATGAGCTTGAGGGTGGTAAGAGGGTTGTGCTCCCAAGCAAGCCGGAGCATCTCCGTCACCCTCTCCGGCGGGGTGTTCGGTACCACGTGGAAGAAAAAGTCCAAACAGGGGTTTCTAGACGAGAGGAAGGTAGGAGACCCCTTATAATGAGGGGGAGAATGAAAGATTTGAAATTTTAAAATTCAAAATTAGATGCCTAAACAGTTGAAAGAGGGCAAATTAGTCATGTAAATTATATCCAGGGACTTCTGGCTGCAAACAGTCTAATTGCTTGGACCAGAGCCCTTAAAAAGAATTTGCTTGGACTGAAGGCTGTATAGATTCAATTCTAGGGATCTTTCGCTAATTATCTCTAATTTTTAAACCTCCACAAGCCTAAGAGGGGGATTAAAACAGATAATTCCAATACTCCACGGTTTATAAATCTACAGACTACATTGGTTGTACAGGGTGAGGCTGATGCAATTAACATTTCATTAATTCATTGGTTGTGATGCATCAGTAGGTCCTGCAACTTCAGGCAGGATCCTGCCACTTCCCAAGAATAGTAGTCCACTGACTACTAGTTCGCACACACAAATGGCATTTAAAAGGAAAGTAGAAATTAGAACAGCACTACCTTGGCCATGAATTCCAAAACTTCATTGCCAGCCTCGCAACTGGCTGCAGGTACAGCTGCAGTAACTTCAAATATCATCAGCCTTTACTCCTGAATTTAAAACATTAGATAGTGAATAGAAGATCACTATGGAAGCATCTCATTAGGACAGTACAATATACGTGCTCAAAGAGAGTGTTAGGTTGATGGTGCAAGCTCAAACAAACCGCTGAACTTTTATTTGCATAAATAAGAACTAGCGACAAACGCCCGTGCTCAAACAAAGATATAGTAAATTATTATAATAATTAAAACTATAAAAGAAGAATCCACTATTATTATTTTTAAGAACTTTTAGAAGAAAATAAAGTGGAAAAAGGTCTCGAGATTTTATGGCAAAATGAAGAAATTATCGTGAAAAATAATAATGAGAATCTTGTGATATCGCACCTGTAAAATCTTTGTAAATTGAAAAAATACATGGGTTGAAAGTCCCTACTAAAAAAGAGAAAACTTTGGATGAAAGCAAAAAGAAAAAAATGATACCATTCAAAGAATGAAAAAAATGAGAAAAGAAAAAATAAATGCATCCATTTTCCTATCAATACTCGACTGGGGCTCAGTCTGTTAGGTATATCGTGCGGCTAAGATGAGTCCCACACCAATGGCCCAAAACACTACCCACTCGTTTTGAGCCTACTTACCATTAAAACACACCTGTTTGAAAATGGAAATCAAATCCACATCCAACCAAACACTTAGAGAGAGAGAGAGAGAGAGAGAGAGAGAGAGAGAGAGAGAGACGTGTAGAATCCTTTCATTCTACATCAATGTCATATATTTATTTAAGGAAAAAAGGTCCCTCACATGGGATTTATACCTGATGCAAGATAACGATAGAGTGGGAAATTTAATTGCTTTCATCAATGTTGAGGCTCTAGATTTTACATGAATGTTGAAGCATCAAAACTAACCTCATTGCAAGCATATGCAATAAGTTTTATAATTTAGAATTCCATTAAATTAATGGCCTATTTTAGGAATTTCAATGGGCCAGTTTCCGGATTGGCCCATTTCTACTATCAATAGGGATTGAACGGCCTGAGTTCAGGTGCATATCAGGTCCTAGATACTAAGTTCGAGCATGCCTACTCAAAAAATATGGTGGGTTGAGACTGCCCCTTAAAGGCCGGGTCAGACTAAGGTTTGAGTTCGAATGCACATAGGATCATCCCAGCTCAAACCACACGATAAAAAAGTATTGAAAATATATGACAACTCTTTGAAGACCTCAGTTCAACAAAGGCTCAAGTCCATTTAACATCTGAGTCAAGTTGATAAGTTCTATGAGGTGGTCCCACTGAGATGGTGCATGGGTTAGATTTATTAAATTCTCTAAAACTTTTGTGGGGTAACATATAAGTGCCACAAAAGTGAAAGAGATTGTTATTTTTGGATCATAAGATCTACATAGTGGGCCCCTTTAAAAATGTCTTTTGTGTTATTTTTTAAAGATAAACTTTAATTTTAGGGGATATTGATTGAGAGACTTTATGAGATAGAGGATATGGATAAAGAGATTTTTTTGGAGAAAAAATTGTGGCATGTGATGATATGGCACCTTAAAGCACTCTATGTTTTTTCTTCATATTTATTTGAAAGGTGAATAATTGGGTGCTGAGGTGGCACCCCCCTCAGCCCACCTCTCATATTGCTTTAATATATATAAAGTGGTGTAGTTGAGCGGCAGCAAATAAATGACCCTGCACATTTTTCTACATAAATGCAAAGCAAAATTCACATAAAATGGTCCCCCCTCCGGTTGGAGCTGTACCCAAATTTCATTAGGAAAAATATGCCTTTTTATCAAAAGAAAATAGGGATTTTTATGAACAAATTAATTTTAAATCTTAATACAACGGTTTTATGATGAAAAATCATAAAATGACAAGAGATTTATTCGTACATTTTTTGACAAAACTATCCAAGTTGACGATATCGTCAACTTCCATTGCAAAAAACTACGTGTTGCTTCATCTTTCTCTATTTAGTGATGGAAAGTTTGTGAAAACTATTGCATCTTGTGTCCCGATTGTCTTATTAGGTAGTCTTGGGAATGTTTCTTAGGTGTGTGGGTCCCATGTTTGATTTCTACTAACTTCTCGCCCCTTATTAAAGTGTATTCTTATGGCTTTTGAGGGTGTGAATTTGGAGTATAAAGTGTTCGAAGAAATGCTGAAATGAGGAGTTTCTCTCTCGTACCCAAATCCATCCCCTCCAACCTCACTCAAAGCCACCAACTAAATTGAGAGAAAATCCTCATTTCGGCATTTCATTGAACACCTTGTACACCAAATTCACACCCTCAAAAGTCATGGAAATACACTTTAATAAGGGGCGAGAAATGAGTGGAAATCAAGCATGGGACCACACACCTATGGAAGATTGCCAGACCACCTAAATAAGACAACCGGGACATAAAATGTAATAGTTTTCACAAACTTTTTATCACTATATAGAGAAAGATGAAGCAACACATAGTTTTTTACAATGGAAGTTGACGATATCGTCAACCAATTGACGATATGGTCAACTGGGATAGTTTTGTCAAAAATAAAAAGTACGAATAACTCTTTTGTCATTTTATGAATTTTTTTTCATAAAATCGTTGAATTGAGATTTCAAATTATTATTATTATTTTTTTGTAAAAATCCCAAGAAAATATTAAGTTTCTGCTTTTTACTCTTTCTTTACCATTAAAAAACTCGTTCGCTGGTCCCAATAAAGTAGGGTTGCATCAAATTGGCAGCCAATTTTGCAACTTTAAAAAAGGTCTTGCAACTTTCATATCTTTTATAATGAGTACCTTTCAGTACTGATGCTAGGGGTTGACACAGCCCTGATGAGAGAAAAGGGCCAAACTCACAAAGCTAACCCCAAATACATGGGATAAGGCCCAATAATGAATTGGAATTGTGTGATACTGAATGCTACGGCCATATAGATCTCCGAGGGTATGGAATGCAATCAGAGTGTTGGGATGTACCTGAATTTTAAGTGAGCATCTAAACCATTCCATCATTTCAACATTCCAATAAAAAATGAAAGTTCCACCACCATTTCAACATTCAAACCCATCCGATGAAAAAAAAAAACAAAACAAAAATGCAACAGATTTATTGGAATGGAACGTATATGTAAAGAATGGATTTGTTGCAAAGATCCTTTTTTTTTTTATTATTATCTAGTTGCTATTAACTTGGAGCCCAAAGGGGCATACTGATAATAACAGCTTTCAAATCTCATCTGATTTTGCTGAATGTATAATTCATTAGTGTTGTTCATGCTTTGAGTTATAAAGTTTTGGCTTTTGGGCTCCATTTGAGCATAAAACTTCAGAATTCACCAATTTTACAGTGTTTAGAACATCCATTATAAGAGTTTGCAGGAATCTGATATCTGTAGAGTCCACCCACGCACTGCGCTTAAAAAGGAACTTTGAATATGAATACAAAAGGGCCACATGTAAGAGCATGATCTGCTGAATAAAGGACCCATTTTGATTGTATGTTTCTTATATGTGTTCATTATCTAACTTGGATGCTGTTCATGAGAGATTTTCTCAACCCGAAGACCCTTTCTCTCAACCATGGGCACCTAACACACAAAATCGACCCTGATGCATTATCATGGGTGGCGGTACATTGATCACAGTGGGGTCAAATATCTGAAAAAAAATTTAAATTTTTTTTTTCTGTGTCATGAATTAGGATTTTGAGTTTGACCCCACATAAACTTTTGAGTCTTACCCCCACTCAATTTAAGAGTTTCACCCCCACATTAGTTAACTTTACACCTTTTCTTTGTTGCTGTGTGTCACATCCCGATCCCGAAATCACCCTGGCCTAGGGGAATTCCTGAGATGTGTCACACGTACTCCCGCATGGTGTACCTGTCTCGAGCCAAATACAACACACGAATGAGAGAAAATCGACTATTCCACATGTGAGTCAAGCTCACTAACATAAACAACAACAGTTGAACACAGCAGAAGTCGTAATTCATTCATATAAGGTATCAAATTCCATCCAGTTCAATTAAACATTTAAGTTTAATACAAAAGAATTTAACAAATATATACATTAAGTTACAAAGAGGGATCAATGAAAGAACCCTATACAACCACTACCAAAAGTATATTCAAAAGAATTTCGTATGACCATATAAAAAGGATAATCACACGAACTATGGTAATTACAAGTGTAGTCCGCACTCCGAGGAGATAGCTTCTAAGTTGGCCCTGGTTCTGGCCACTCTTCTAATCCTGACGGTACCTCTTGGGTACCCTCCTCTCTCTCCTGGACCTCTTCAGGACCGGGAGCTGCATCTGCGTCTGTGACACCAAGAATAGCATCATGAATAAGACGATTCGGCAAGTATATGCATTAATAATGAATTACATGATGTAACAAATTGGATTTATAAACAATTGATTAAAAGATGTCAATATCAAGTAATAACTAGGCAATTGTGCTAAAATTTAATAATTCATGCTTTACGAGTCAATGGGGAATAAAACATACTAGTTGGCTACCACATTAAGCTCATCCTCTCAAATAGAGAGCGAATCTAGTTGGGATGTCACCAGCGGCCCGGCCAAAGGCTAGCTGGCTACCCGGTTATGGAGTTCCGGTGCTCCAGATGATCTACTACAGTGATCTCAAATAACTAAACCAAGTTTAACCTCGTCGGGTATCACGAGGTCGAAGCTCAGTAGTGCCAGACCAATCGAATCAAAATAATAATAGAATGTGAATGAAATTTCCAATATAGATATAAAATCTCATAATCTCAAATCGAATTGAACCAAATCAATAACAAATGTTCACATTCCTATTATTTCAAGAGTCAACTCCAATTATATTAATCGGAATAGAAGACATCAACATATAATGCATTGATCACCACTTGAAGGTCAATGATATTAATATTACTCAATATGAAATGCAAGAGAGTTCAAAGAATCAAGGTAATTTACTAACCAACTCTAATCTATTTAATTCATAGTCTCTCATCAACCATTTCAAGGTAGTTTTTGAAGATCAATGTATTATTATAATTTCTTTGGTGCCACAATTTATGAGAAAATACATTAAATTCCTAAACCTACCCTCATGGAATAATTTAAGACCAATGAGTACAATCTATGAATGTTTTCAGCCTCAAATGGACATTCATAGAGTTATGATTTCCCATTTAGACAAATAGAAGATTAAGGGTTCCATTGTAAAGTCATAAGAGTCAATTCAAACCTTTATCACCTATTGGTTTAAGGTGTACACCATATTTCTCTTTAGAGAGTTTTATGGAGGGTTATTAGAGGGTAGAATATCATTACCCCTTCTAATTGGGTCAAAAAGGGTCCAAACAATTAAGACCCAGGTCCATCTCATCTGTTCTTTTCCCATTCCATGAACTATTCCACCTACATATGCCTTATTCCACCTACACATGCATTTCCATATAATATTCCACCTGCACATGCATTTAAATATACCAAGCTTCTCTAACTATTTTGAAAGTAGGAATTCTAGCCCAAGCAATGAAATAATAAATGGGCTTGTAATTCCCCATCTGCACATGCATTTAACTAATCCAAGCTTCTCTTAACTACTTTGAAAAAAAATAGGAATTCAGCCTATGCCTTGAAATATTAAAATGAGCTTCAATTAGTGGGGAAAAGGAGCTGGAAATAGAGCCTAATATGGGCTGGAAAACAGCCCAGGAATGGGCCTGATATGGGTTGGAAAACAGCCCAGAAATTGGGTTAAAATTAACCTGAAATGGGTCTGAAACAGACCTGAAACCAGCCCAGAATTTGGGCTTGAAATAGACCTGAAACCAACTCAGAAGTTGGCCTGCAACCAGCCCTGAAACAGGCCTGGGCAGGCTGCCAGGCAGAGCCGGTTCAGTGCAGGTTCTGCACTCTTCTTCCTTATTTCTGATTTTTGTTTTGAATCATTTCCCTCCAATCCAAGCTTTACATTCCTAAGCAAACCCACAAAATTTCAAATCATAATCATTCTCAAGTTTTGAACTAAAAGGCTAATCACAGTAGAAAGGAAAACAAATAGAATTTAATAACTAATCAAGGAATTAGACAATATGCATTATAATTAAAGCTTATAATTGCCTCAATTTAAGCTTTTTCAAAACTCTTATACTCTCTTGGTGTTCAAAATCCTAAAATCCCCAAAAGATTCAACCCTAGACACAAATATCCATCAAAACACCAATTAATGCCTATGCAAGCTAATAAGAGGGTCTTTTGACTCCTTTTTAACTCAAAAATACCACCTAGGATGGATTTGAGTCTTACCTTAACAAGGTTGAGTTGGAGAAGAAATGGTTTTCTTTGGAGCAAGGTTGAAGAAGATGGAGGAGATGAAGGAGATGAAGGCCTTCACCCTTACCTTTACTTGCACAAACAAAGACTTGTAGAAAGAAAGAGAAATTGAAAGGAAGAAGAGAGGAAAAGTTCTCTCACAGCTAACAGGCACCAACGAATGAACTGGAAATGAAGTTGGGTTGTTGTAAAGAGATAAAGATGGGAATTTGCACAAAAGTCCACTATATTTATGTATTTCTAATTTAAGTCAAATGATGGCCCACTTATTCAACGAGTGATCAAATGAAGTGGAGCTGAATACGAAAATCGCCGCGCTCAAAGAGATACACACGATGACGCCAAAATGACATGAAAACGGTGTAAAACAAAAAAACCTATAATTACGAAAAATACTTGACTCTACCCAAGTGAGTCAATTCTACTCCACTCAACTAATCAAGACTCAAGACTCAATTTAACTCGGTCTAAAAATACTATTGAGTACTAAGGTCGATGATTTACAGCTAAACATAATTAATTAAGCTAAAACCTCATTAATTAGCACTATTGAAGATTAAATTGGGTTGGAGTGTAACACTGTGGTAGTGAATAAAAGTGACTGTAAAATACCCACTGCCTAAGTTAATGGGCCAACTATCTACCAAAATATTAAAAAATTTAATGGGCCCACATTACTAATATGCGCTCTAGCAATGAGTTTTTAAAACTTAAAGGAATTGGTGACATTGCTAGAAAATTAGTGGAGACAAAGAAGGATGTCGTATACCAATTGATTTATTTGCTTCTAAAATTGGCATTGATTTCACCAGTAGTGACTACGACGATTGAAAGAGCTTTTTTCCGCAATGAAGTACATAAATAATAGGTTGCGTAATCGAATGGGAGATCAATGGATGAATGACTGTTTTGTCACATATATTAAAAAGTATGCGGTTGCAAGTATAGATAATGAAGCTATTATGTAATGTTTTGAACACATGAAAACCTGTAGACGACAGCCGTAGGAGTTTATGTATTTGGATTTTCTTTTTGGATTAAGAACTATTAGTAACAATGTATTAAAATTTATGTTTTTTTTTTAGAATTTAATATTATCTTTGTCGAATTATCGAAAATAGATTATTTGATAATTTTATATTATATTTGTCGAATTATCGAAAGTAGATGACAGTTGTTGATAAAGGGGAAAACAAGTTTATTCGATTTGTGGAAGATAAGTCTTTTGCTGACCCCACTGACTTAAATTCCTGAAGCCGTCACTTGTTACACTCCGACCTAATTTAACCCTATTTAGTGCAAATTAAGTGTGTTTTATTTTAACTAATTGTAATTAGTTACTAATTATGGCAATTAGTGTTAATTAGCCTCTATAGACTGAGTTAGTTAGGCCTTGAATCTTGAATTGGTGAGTTGGAACCAATCTGACTCGGTTAGGTAGAGTTGAGGGCTTTTTTCGTAATTATTGATTTTTCTCATTTTGCATCATTTGCACATCATCTTGGCGTCAATGCTTGTATCTCGCCGAGCACGTCTATTTTCATTTCAGGCCCTACTTTATTTGACCAATCATGGAGTAAGTGAGCTTTCATTTGACTCTTTATGAAAATACTAGCTTTTGGAGGGGCTTTCTTATAAAAATGGGAACTTCATCCCTTAAAACCCATCCAAACCCCATCTCAAACGATTCATTTCACTCTTGTTGACTACAAGGAGCTTCTCTTCTCCTCTTTGTCTTTCATTCTCCCTCTCTCTTTTCCAAACCATCAAGAGGGCTTGTGACATGTGTATTTGAGAACAAGACTTGGAGTCTTCTTCATATTCTTCACTCTCTTCTACTTCATATTGACAAGAACCCATCTCCTACTCCTTCCAAATTCGGATTCCTTGTTGATGTAAGAACCTTTTTTTTTTTTTTTGATGTTTTTTAGTTGCATTAGGGTCAAGAAACCCTTGGATAGTCATGCATGTAGATTTATCTCTTTTTTCCATGTGTATTTGTGTCTAGGGTTTGGAATTATGGGGGGATTTTTAGTTTCCTTTGAGCTAAGGTGTGAAGAGAGATTTGGAAAGCTCTATTTGAGGCAAGTATAAGCTTAATTTAGATTTACATCTTGTTTAATTTCCATTTGATTCAAATGATACTCTTTCTCAATGATTTTATCTCTTAATGAATGAATGGGTTGGACTGTTTACATGATTTTAATTGATGAATTGGAGGGAGGAATTGTGTGTTGTAATGGGGGCATGGAGGCTCCATTGCTTGTGCAGGTGTTGTAATGGAAAGGAGTTGAGAAATGAATGAGATGTGAAACAATGAAAATTTCGAAATTCAGGAATTATGGAGCATTCGCTCGAGCGAACAGGCGACCGGGTCTCTGGATGGGGTCCGCTCGAGCGAACACCCTTTTGAATCCACCGCTCAAGCGAATGAAATGGGTCACGCAAGCAATCAAGCCTCTGGATGGGGTCTGCTCGAGCGAACCTGAAGCTAAAGCTTGGGTTCTTTCTAACCCAATTCTTAGGGTGAATTATTGCCCTTAACCTATCATAACCCACCATAATCCTCTCTAATTCATAATTATGGTGCTCACCCTTATTTCCATAGGGATTTAAGATCCTTAAGACCCTTTACGACCTTAAAATGGAACCAACAACCGCATTAATTGGTCCGCTGGGCAATCATTGGTCTAGCACTATGCCATGAGGGTTGTTTTGGAAATTCAACGCCTTCCTCTTAATAAGTGACACCTAACATGATAGTAGTACGTTGACTTTCCGAATCTACCTTGTAATAGATGGTGAGAGACCATAATTAACAGTTTAGGGTTGGCTAGCAAGAAATATCTTGATTTCATTTAAATTGTTGCATTCATATTGAAGTTCAATTTCGTTATTGATATCAAATCCTAATTAATATGTTGATTTCATATTTAGTATTCATTGTGGTTTGATTGTCCCAATTCAAATTCGTGGCTTAATTATTGTATAACCGCTTCAGCATTCGTTGAAAATGTGGATTGAGTAAATATTCGTGTATAAGTGATTACTATTCGATTCGATTATGAACAAGTGAATATAGACTTACTCAAATTCGAGTATTATTTGATTCGATTGAGTAAGCATTACTTAACTTCGACCCTGTGATACCCGACGGGGTTGAACTTGGTTTAGTTATTCGAGACTACTGCAGTAAGCCATCTGGAGCACCGGAACTCCATACCCGAATAGCCAGCTAGCCTTTGGCTGGGCTACTGGTGACATCCCAACTAGATTCGCTCTCTTTCGAGAGGATGAGCTCAACGTAGTAGCCAAGTGGTATGTTTTATTTCCTTTGATTTACAAGCATAATTATTTGATATTCGCATAATTTTGCCTAGTTAATACTTATCATTGACATCTATTAACTTAATCGTCTTTTAATTCAATTTGAAGCATTATATATTTCCTTATTATTGCCTATACTTGCTAGATCGTCATATTGAGATACTACTCTTGGTATCACAATCGCAGGTGCAACTCCCGGCCCTGGAGAGGCCCAGGAGGGAGAGGAGGGTACCCAGGAGGTTCCTCCAGGATTAGTGTAGATACTACTTCCCTCGAAGAGCGATATGTACTTTTGAGTATTGCAGATAGTGTGTGACTAGCCCCTTTTTGTGTGGGTCACACTTAGTTGTTAGCTATACTTTTGATATTACTTTTGGTACAGTTGTTTAGGGTTCTTTTACATACCCTCTTTTGTAAAGCAATGTACATACTTATATAATTCTTTTGTATTAAACTTGAATATTTAATTAGACTAAATGAGAAATGTTACCTTCATGTGTATGAATTACAGCTTCCGCTATGATTAAAATTTTATTGTTATGTTCTAGTGAGCTCAGCTCACGTGTTGGAAAAGTTGTTTTTCTCCTTCGTGTGTTGTACTTGACTCGAGACAGGTACAACATCACGGGAGTACGTGTTCTCACCTCAGGGATTACCCTAGGCCAGGGTTATTTGGGACCGAGATGTGGCACCATTGGATACATTCACGTGCACAAATACTCTTAACTACATTCCATGCATTCCAGCAACATCACATAAACTTTTTAGTTTTCAGCAATAAGTGCATTTCATTATAGCATAAAAAATACAATACTCAATTACATTCAAAATATTCCATCCAATTCCAACAACGAAAATACTAACTTCACTTCCAACTTCAGTATTCAAACTTCTATCTATTACAACATGAAAATTAGGTTATTAGAGGCTTAACACATAAAAAGCAAACTCCACTTCCATTACAACATTTAAGGTAGCTCACCTACTTCCAACTACAGCATTCACAATTCTCTTCCATTACGACATGAAAAATTTTGGATTCAAATTATAACGCCAATGATAAACTCCATTACCAAATAATTACAACAAAACTAAAACCATCTTTCCAATTGCACCACCACTCCATGTCCATGCTTCAATCGTTACAAAATACAGGGTAGGACAAGAAAATATCATGAATTTAAGAATATTGGGATCGTTCCCCTATTACTGGGGTGGGGAAAGGAGTTAGGCCTAGAGAAAGAGGGAGAGATGCAGCGAATGAAGTTGTTCCAGGCGACATTCTCTATAGTGAGAGCTGGAGCGGGATCAAAAGCTGAAGGAAGCACGGAATGGGAGAAAAGGCTTTTATGGCTTAAATAAGGAAGGACAGAAGTCGATGAAGCAGGAAAGATTTCTGCCTTCTCCAGACAGAGTGGTGAGGGAGCGGTTTATACATTCTCCTGATTCTGCTTTTTTATGCTATGAAAAAAGAGGAAGCAGTGTGCGGGATTTGTTGCCCTTTTTGGAAGAGGAAGTGGGGTTGGAGATGATTTGCTGGGTGAAGAAAGAGGAAGTAACAGAAGAGGTTTTGAATTTCGTTTCCCTCTCCTCCAGACACTCTTTTCTTTTCGTTGAGTGTTACGAGCTTCCCCTTTCACCGATACAAAAAGTCTACCTGGACAATCTTTTTGGCCAGAATTTTGGACAACCCCTATGATATCCCTTGAATATCAGGGTAGCACTACTGTCACCGATCATATAGCCCCCATTCATGTTCATTGATATAACCCCCATTCGTGGATGCTTATGAATATCCCACGCGTGCATGTGTAGGAAAATATTCAAGTAAGATCTAGTTCTCATCTATTATATAAGAACGTTTTTGCGGGACCCAACTAGCAGCTCATCCAAACCTAGCAACCAATAAGGAACCCCCTGATAGTCAAAATTTTTCCATCCCCCCTGGTCCCATCCCCAAATGGGGCCCAATTGTGGGCCCCATAAAAAAGTTCTTACATAATATGTGAGAACAGTATATATATAGTGAATTCAATGGCTCTAGTTTACTTAAGGGGGTCTCCTATGTGTAGATGGTTCGGATGTGTTATAAATTCAATCTTACTATGTTGTCCCTCACCATAACATGGTGGGAGATGGATGCACATGAATATTTTCATATATATATATATATAGTGTTATCTCATCATCTGCGCAGATTGTATGAATTGATATTTTTCTGATTTGATTATGGTGATCGATCGTCATTCATAACCTCACCGCAGACATCAATCCATCCAAAATTGGGGGCATAAATGAAATTAGATGAAAAAAAATTGTAATTGGCTTCAATTCTCGCGCCGTAGGGATCGAGTTAGGATCCGACCTAATCTAGGGGTGTGACAGAAATTACCCAAGCGACCATCCTTACGGTGCTCTATCTCAATGCTCCACGCTTTCATTTCCATACTCCGCCAAATGGCCTCCTTCGTCAATGCTCTATCAATGTATGCATGTTACCACAGGACCTCCTTCATCCATGCTCTATCAATTTATGCTTGTTGTTGTGCTTTGCCACACGACCACCACTTTTGTGCTTTGTGAATGCCATGGGTCGATCCCTAGCACTGGTGGTGAAACAAGGCACCCTTTACCACTTGGGGTTGTCTCGTCTAGCGGTTCTCAATTCTTAAGCATTTATGCAAACAAGAGGCCCTTCACTTTCATGGTCCAACATGACCTGCCCAATACTTAGCAACCATCTATCATCATTCATCAATGATGTTGTCGAATATCTTCATTATTCCAATCAAACATCAAAACTCCCCACCAAGAGTGATTTCTTAGGGAAAATCTTCACCTACGAGCAAACTACACTCTGTGTATATGCAATCCAGCTAGTGGGGCCCAATTAATTACATTCCAATCATTAGGGTGGGATTACGAACCGGTATTGGCCCATACCGGTCCGATAATTCGATGATTATTAGTATCAGTATCACCCTATAAAAAAATTCCCCAAAAGTATCGGATATTATCGGCCGATATTTCAAATTATTGGTCTTAACCGATATATTAGCCGATATTTTGAAAATATCGATCAACTAAATTTGAAGCTTTTTTTAATATTTTTCAATTCTCCTATTATACTTCTTTCTTCCTTCTTCCAAATGCATTAGATGCTGCACTTCTTCTTCCTCGATAGCTATTTCACTTCCAAGCCATCGAAAATACCAATTTTAATTTAATCAATTTAGCCCTGAAAAATCATATACAACTCTACCAAGCTTAGGATTTTATATTGTTTTTACAATTCTTTTATAAAATTATTTAGATTAGCAATGATGATTGCATGCTCTTTTTGTTATAGGTACCTTTCATTACTATACATTTTGAGGCTAGACCTATTATATAAGGTTTTAAAAATTAGGTTTTTTGTTGAAATCCTGTAGATATTTGTGAAATAGTTACTCAAAGTTGTGAAATATTATCATGATAAAATATGCCATCTTGATACTCTTGAAATCACGTATTACTTAATGATTGAATGATGAGTACAAGCTTGATTTTCTTAAATTTCACACTAATAAATAGATCATAGGCCAGGATTATGGTTGCATTTTATAAAATATGTGATATTCTAACTTAATTTTGCATATACATCTAAATCTATTGAATTGTAAGAAAAGTTTATACAATTCTGGATAAGACAGTGATATAGGATGTCATGACTTAGGGGGAATGATATTTTTATTTATTGTTGTTACTAATGGAAAAAAAAACTTATTTTTTAGTATTTTATGACATTCTGGATTTTTTGGATATTTTTATAATTTTTTTGGACAAAAAAATATTTCACACCACAACTACTGAGATGGGCTGATAACCGCGACCGATACCAATATTGTATCGGATTTTTGGTCGGACCGATACTGTGACCAATACCGCGATTTTGAACCGTGTGTAGGATGGACTAGAAAGGTCTCTTTATGGACCGAGTCAAGCACAAAATAAGCCCCATCAGATTATCCTAGCTCTCGATCTAATAGCATAAATGTTTAACAGTAATTTTTTTTTAAAGATTCAATCTCCAACCGAGTAAAGTTGTGGGGAACATAAAATTGGTCAAAATCGCAGAACATGGGGATAAGACTGTGAAAGGAGTTGTCGTAATCAAGGTGGTGCCAAGTGGGCCCCATGGAGCCTTGGAGAAAATTCTTCGGTTTCTCACATCTCCTCAAAAGTCAAAACTAATTCCAAAACAGTTGAATAAAATGGAAAAGAGAGCGGATTGGAGAAGAGTCTTACATTGATACAAAAATTCATTTTCTCTTCCGAAACCCTTTGTGTACATGAATCCAGGGGTGGACCTATGCTTTCATGACCTGGGGCGACCTTGAAACTTCACAAACGTCCAATGGGCCCTACATCATGCACACACGTGTTTAAACAACCGCCCCACGTATGCAAATGTCTTGTTGGCTTTGAGAAATGTTCTTGTATCCAATTTTTTTCCATACCTATTCACCTTGAATTTGCAGTGATCTTTCATAGGCATTGATTTTGACATAAATTTTGAGTGAAACAGGATAATGTAAGTTTGAGTTGATTTTTTATGAGAGAAATCAATGGTAGTAGATGCTATTAAGTATTTTGTGTCTATATGTTTAAATGTAACATATTTTCTCTTCTGCTATTATTTAGGTGAAATAAGTCTAGCAAAAAAAAAAAAGTTGACATTTTCAATTGACCATTATTTGCCCCACCCAAATAAAAATCCTGGGTCCGCCACTGCGTGAATCAGAGGTGGTTAGTAAATAAAAACCACAAGAAAAACTCATTACATTCTTTGATGAAAAATAAAAGTGGGAAAAGAAAGTGCATAAGAAAAGAGATTCAAATCCAATAAGGGGAAAAATAACAATACATACCATTTACCATTTATGATGCAGAAGAAAAGACCGATGGTTGGAGATTGGCAATTTGGCATTAAAATCAACGATCATGGCCATGGCGACATGGGATGGGAAAATGGGGAAGTGGACACATCTGATATGGGATTTCAGAAGAGATGAGAGAGGACTTTGAAACAAGAAATGGAAAGGAGGAGATGATACCTGATCATCTTCTTCGCTGGAGATGATTTTCGTTGAGGTGAGGGCTTTTGAAACCGCAAGGGCTTTTATTTGATCATGTTCCCTCCTCTTTCCTTGAGAAAATTTCGAATATACAGGGCTCTTTTGTGCACCACCGTGAAAATCACATCCGACTTACACTGATTCGAAAATCTTTTATCTTTTTTCAGGGGCATTCGGGGATAGGTCCTGAACATTTCCCTTTTTCGCCGTAGATCCACAATTTTCTTTCATAGTGTGGTAAGCCTTTTTTTTCAAATTTGAATACCTAAAATGTCCAAGTTACTTTCTCTTTAAAAAGACTTATTTATTTAAAGATAATTCACATCCCATGATTAGTGGGATATGCCATTAATAATGGTCAACTACCATTTAATTGGCAACGATTAATGAGATTTTTAAATAAATTAAAAAAAAACACAAATAAATTTCAAAAGGACGCAAATAAATTTCAAAAGACGTAGATAAATTTCAAAAGAACATAGATAAATTTAAAAGATGCAAATAAATTTCAAAAGATTCAAATAAATTTCAAAAAATATAAATAAATTTTAAAGACGCAAATTTAAAAAAAAATCAAATAAATTTTTTAAAAAACTCATATAAATTTGATAAAAACTCAGATAAGATTTTACAAAAACTTAGATAAATCTCCGAGCCCCACTACCTTTGTTCTTCAGTAAGGCCAACGACGATGGTGGATTCCCGTGGTTTTGCTTCTCCGATGCTAGTGGAGAAATCTGACGATGCCTTTTCTCCGATTTCGGCATGCGGAATCTCCTTCAATGGGTTTTGTGAGTTTTCTTTCATCTCTAGTTCAAGCAACTCCGGTCAGCTGTGATGGCCAAACCTACCTTCTGCAACTATCTATTGCTTCCTGAATCTATGTTTCTGCGATTCACAGTCAACTATGGATCTCTGTAACTCGTCTTCTCTAGCCAAAACCACCGGAGTCCTTCTGAATCTTTTTTTCGATCATCTTCCTCGGCAATAAGCAACATGCAGGCCTCCGCCATTTTATTCTCCACCGGCCTACTACCTGGTTTCTTCTCCGAGCCTGGTGCACAATACCTAGCACCGCCACCCCTGATCTTTCTTGTCTTCTCCGGCAATGCCTGGGCTGAGAGTCCGGATCCTCTTCTTTCCAGCGACGATCAGCATCCTGCCTAGGTTCTTTTCTGGTTTGAAATCCGGATCCTTTGAAGTCCTTCTCCAATCTGACCAAATAGAGAACCAATCTATGATCTGCAATGGCCCTCTACACTGCGATGGCCGAGCAACACCCACTTCGATTTGCACCAATGGTCCACTTAAGATCTCATCGATCTTGCCGTCGATCGCGTACCACAACTTGCCGAGAGAACTAGAGAGAAGAAGACTGAATGGGGTTATCTGAGACAATAAAGAATGAGACAAAACCTTGCCCTAGGAATGAGGGAGAACGGAAGATTTTCAAATTTAAAATTTAAGGTTTTATGCCTAAACAGTTGAAAGGGCAAATCAGTCATGAAAATGTCTGATGTGGCGTATCTAGAGACCTCTCACCAAAATATGTCCAATTGTATGGACTATATGCCTTAGAGAAAAAGTTATTGGACTGAAGGCCTTACAAGAACGTGATGAGGGACTTTTGGATAATTATCCCATTTTTTTAACCCAACAAGGGGGCTAGCCAACACACCCAAATGCAGTAAGAGGTGGTGTACCTAAGATTCGAGCCCTAGACAACTAGATGAGAACTGCCACTTCTTACCGCTCGGGAAAGTAGCCGGTCACTTTACAAATCTTATCTTATATACATATAATAAAACAGTGTAACATAGATGTTTTAGAAATAGACGGTTTGGTGAGATGATACATTATTAGAACTAGACCTTTTTAAAGCAGACCATTCACATTTTTTCACAAATTTCTCAAGAACAACAATGAATTAAGTGCTAAAAAATTATCCCTTAGCCTTGTTTTGCTTTCCAAAGAGGATCAACTGCTCATATCTTAATTAGGGATCAACAAAAGTCCAAATATGCAGATGTAAAGGTTTTTTTGTTTTTTTTCAATTATCTCAACATCTGTATCAAATCAGCTGCTCAAATTTGATATAGTGGCCATTTTTTGTCTTTTCAAGAGAGTCAATGGTTCATATCATGATTTCGGGTCCCATATTTTATAAAAAGGAAAAAACCAGACTGTGCTTAATCACATGAAAACCCAGCCAATTGAAGCTTACGTGCCTTGTAAACCTTTAACTATTATCTAAAGATTGGGGATGTATCATTGGTTGAGATTTGATGTTCCGGCATTCTTATCCAGAGGAAAAATTTTAACAGTTCGGATCTATCTATAGGGCCCCACAATTTGAAAAAAAAAAAAAGAAGGTTTGTGCTTTGATCAAGTGAAAACCAAGCCAATTGGAGCTTAAGTGCATCATGTTCTTTACAAATATCTCGAGATTGGAAACGAATCAATGGTTGAGATTTGATATGTCAGTCATTCTTATCCTTTGGAAGAGTTATAATAGTTTGAATCTAAGTGCCCAGAGGCCAGAGCGGGAACATGGGGGGCAAGAGCGGGAGCGCCGAAGCGCTAAACTCTAAAATAATTATATATCCGGAGCACCTATACAACATAGTGCTTATGGGTTTATAAATAATTAACTAATGAGCACAAATATATCTTATCCATTTATATATTCAAGTATCGAAAATAGAGAAAGAATTTAACTTTGCAATTTGATCACATAAAATAGACAATAATTAATAAGTCAAAAGTAGTTTCTTCATTCAAAAGATAAATGTTAACCTAGCTTATATAAAAAGAAAATACACATAAAACCAAAGATTCTGCATGGTTTGCTCCGAGGACGGTTTCGCTCCGAAAATTCTGAACTGCGTTTTCGTAGCAGAATTGGGATGGGTGAAAGGCGGTTGCAGGCACTAAGATTTGGATCTATATATATGGCCTCACAATTTGGAAAAAAGGAAAAAAAGAAAGAAAACGAACTGTGTAGGATCACTTGCAAAACCTAGTCTGTTCCTTCATAAATACATTAAAAATGCACTTTGTGTTGTAAATTTCTCGATATTCATGAAGAACTAAGGTCTAGGATTTGACATGATAGCCGTTTTTAGTATTTTAACTGGTGTCAAAAGTTTGGATCATGATGTCGGGGCTCATAGAAGTCAAGAAATTCAAATTCAATAGTTTTTGTTTTTCACAATTATCTAGGGACTTTTTTATGAATTAACAGTTGAAATTTGATAGGCTGACCATACTAATCCGCTGAAAACATCCAACAGTTCAGATCTAAATGCAGTAGCCCTAATTTCAGAAAAATAAGAAATTGAACTGTGATAAGTCCTTAAAATCAAGCATTTTCATCATTAATTTTTAAGTAATCAAGGACTTAATCGTCCAATCATGCTTGATTTCATTGGGAAATTATTTGAAAAAAAAAACTACATTTCCACATAAAATCATGAAACTTTCAATCTTTAGCATGGGAAGTCACAAATCTCTCATAACTTTTGATTCACACTTGAAATGACAAATTTTCTTTTCACTATTGGATCAATTACAGAAAATTAGATAAAATGGTGACATCTCATTCATTCATTTAGTGTGAATTAGGTAATATATCTTGCTTTGTCCAATTTCCTACATAAAATGATAATCTTTGAGTCATTTTTTTACTTTTGTAGGGTATTTTAGATTTTTTTTAGGGCCCGCATTGAGAGAAATTGAGAGAAATAAGAAAAACAAGACAAATTAAAGAAGTCAGCTTGGGGCGCACATACATTGGCTATGATTCCCAAGGTAAGGGACGTCCAAGGTGGACCCCACATGTGCTTTAGAAATCGAGATTTCTTTCCTTTTGTTTAAAGGTTTCTAGAAGATTTGAAAATTGAGTTTCAAGCCAAGACATGAAAGAAATCTTGGATGCTTGGTGGCCAAGAAATTGAGGAAAGAAAGAGGGAAAGAGAACTAAGAAACAAATCAAGGGAAGATCCCAAGGTCCCTTGGAGGTCCAACCATGGGCCCCACATGTTCAATACACATGTCATAAACATGGCATGGGAGATGCCATCACAGAAAGCAACATTGATTTATAAAAAGAAGAATGTACTTGACCCGAGATAGAGGGAAAACACAACGTAAAAATGTGTGTCATTGCATTTCATTGTTCAAGTACAAATTTGAATTCTACATCAAGAGATTATGAACTCAATATTCGAACTCGCAGGTGACGGATCATTCATAGAACATGTGACCCCCCCCCCCCCCGGCCCCCGGCCCCCGGCCCCCGGGTCCTCTGAGATACAAAATGTTTCACTTGCTCTAAATTACAATTTGATGATATAAAAAGGCTATAATATGGAGAACATCAGGCTGAAAAGTCATTTCTAGGTCTCTAAGACTATAAGATGCATATGAATCCAATTCCTTATAAGTTTCCAGTTTCTATGTTGATTTTGGATTTAGCCTTCAAAGTGGGGATCCCTGTGGGTATTCGGAGTTTTGGTCTGAACATAAATGACCCATTGCCATTGCGTCACTTAGGCCGATTTGTATTTGTTGGTCGCGGTGTAGACAGTTTACATGATGAGATTTTGATCCGGGGCCATTTTGTCCCCAATAGACAAAGACACCAAAATTAAAAGGAAATGTTAGGAATTTAACATCATTTTGGAAATTAAAAACCCTCTGGAGAAAGGCCCTGATGCTCTAAGCACCTTGAGGGTTGTGGGAGACCGAGCTAGGGCTGTTACATAACATCTTCTTCCTTGTGCAATTGGTTTTCTCTTTCTCCTTTCTTTTGCCTTAGAACTTTAACAACTTTTTTACTCCTACTTTTGAACCAGACTCGGATCCTTTTTCGGGCCTATTTATTGGCTTACAGGACTTAGGAGTGGGTTGGTTACGAATTCCCATGATTCCTCGCACTTTCTCTACCAGCAATTTGTTTCTAAAAGGTGGGGGTCGTAGGATCTACCGGAAGGGGGTGTCATGGCACCTTCATTTCCGTCAAAATGGGGGTCATAGGTGGTTATTTGCAGTACCATGATTTTGAACGTAGTGCAATCACCTTTAACTGCTAAGAAGTGACTAAGAATCATGAGAGGTTTATGGAGAAATGGCCCACATAGGTGCCACGTGTCGAATTTTGAGTTATGGCACATATCATGTATTTTTGGCATTTTCATGGATTTGGTTTGGTAAAATTCAAGTGGCATGAGTCATAAATTGATTGGAACACATGTCGCAATGACTTTGGAGCTTGTGGGACCCATCTGGAGTGAGAAAATGTCATAGGGTCACATACTACACAGGGAGTCAAAACTTTGGACCTTTCTGCCAAGGGGGATCACAAAACCCCTTTGATTCTGATAGTGGGCTCGCATAACCCTTTTGGTTCTGTTTGGATGTGGAAAGAAAGGAGGATTGGAGAAAAGTGAAAGTGGGTCTCAATTTCGGAGATGAGAAACGTGAGAGGTGAGAAGAGATGAAAGTGGAGTTTGGTTTGATGATGGACGAGGGTGGGCTATGGTGTTGCAGTAGGATACTGACAAGGGAGGAGAGGGAGAAGGTTTAGATTCTTTTGGAGTGACTTCAGATATGTGGGTAGAAAGATGAGGGTGAAGAAGAAGATAAGTTGAGTGGCAATATAGCTGCTCGGATCCTTTTTGTTGTTTTGCTAAGGGACGAAATCATAGCTCGCCTATTTTGCTGAGCGGGGATAACGCCACTCACCTGAATCTTCTTCATCATCATCTTCTTTTTACCCACCTATCCGAATCCATTTCAACCGAACGTGAAACTTCTCCCTCCGTCTTAATTTTTGCTATAATCAGTCCATTAAAACACCAATGGCACTACGTAGCTATCCACTCCCCATCAAAATCAACCAATCCAAAATAAAAAAACCACGCATCATCATCTCTCCTTCCATCTAACCCTACCACAACCACGATTCACAGCCATCAATCCCATCATCTCTCTTTCTTAAAACTCAACCCATTTAAACTCAAACAAAAAGAGTTGGGATTTTGTTGCTTGATCCAAAGGGGTAGGTGAGTTTTCCCATGCGGAATGATTAAAGAGATGGAGTTTTGGGGAAGGTATTGACATGGTAAGTGATTACACGGCCTTTGCCATGAAATCTAGAAGCTGGATATGCCGGATAGATGAAGAGTTTTTTTTTTTTTTGATAAAAACTCTCTCTTAGACCAAGAAAAGAGGAGGAAGAGGAAGAAGAAACGATGGAGCGGCGATATCGTTACTTAGGAAAAACAGTGTCAGAAGGGCTTTTTTAGTCTATATTGGTCTTTGAGGGCATCTTTAGTCTTCTAAAAAGGTTTTTTCCGATAAATTCTCTTTTATTTGTTAGACATTTTCATTTGAAAATAGAATGCATTGAAGTCTTTTATGGACATGCACCTCATATATGCTCTAAACAAGTAAATGCAGTTCCACAAGTAGTGCTCCCAAAACACACCAAATAGCCCAAGCACCGAGCCTTGATATTCTAGAGATGGCGTATGGCATCCAAGACCCAAGCGGAGCGCCACAAGGTGTAGAGAATTTGTCAAGTAGGTAGAGCAATCACAAGGCCGCTCTCTTCGCTTTTAGTACAAGGATAATTATATTATATATATAATGACAGAAACCCTCTTCGTGGAAAAGCGACACGTTGCATTCTATAAAGCACTCTCGTAAATACCAAAAACATTCCGTAGATAACCATTTTCAAATGTTCTACTTGGATTTTCAAATTTTAAAAGACTTATCCCTTCCTTCGCAATCTTTAAAAATAACACATGATACTTTTTTTTATAGGAAAACATAGCAAATGATACTAACTTCTCTTTGTACCCTCTTAAAATCATTTTTCTAGATCACATTGATCATTTACCTACAATGGGCCCCACATATTATTAAACTAACAAGAAGAGGGGAAAAAAAAAAAAACAAAGCTCCTTTTGACTTTGTGTTAGACCCTGAGCCAGACTAACCCGATTAGTATGTGATTAGTGTATGCTTAGTCTTAAGTGAGTTTAGTTACCGTTGGGTTAGAAAATAATTAGTTTTAGTCCTGGACATAGCTTTGGAAATTTTGAGAACGTTTAGTGTTAGTCAGACATGCTCAAGGAGGCCTGAGTGTACGTGTAAGCTTGGGAGGATCGTTTTGATTTTCGTTTTAATTATGATTTTTATTTCATTTGAATGGTTTTATTATTCCTTACAATTTTCGTTTTCAACCCGTCCGTATTTGAAGCCCAATAATCTAAGTTTTGGCCCAAAAGGGGTAAAATTGTCTTTTTATACCCAAATCTGGACACAAACTTCAAAATCTCAAAACACATCAAAATTATACTTTTTTTAAACTAGAATTTTCGAGGAACATTTTATCCTTACTTCGTCAAGTTCGTTCGAGGCCCGCAAGATCATGTTTTCGTCGATGCAAAAATTAGACCTAATGGGCCCCATTTGCAAAGTATTTAAGTCACTCTTCTTCTCTCTCTTGTTCATCCTCTTTTTCCTACAACCCTAGAAAACTATTACTCAAGGAGAAAACCCTCTTTTCTCCTACCTTTCCCCACTTTGCATACCCTAGCTAGGAATTTTCAAATGGAATTCTAAGACCACCATTTTCTTCCTCTCATCATAAGCTTTCTATTGATGCTATTTTCTTGGAAATGATAGTTGGGCAAGCTCTCAATTGTCTTCATCTCTTCTTGTTTGGGCACTTCTAGGTGAGAACTTCAACCCATATTTTCCATGGAGTCTTGTTAACTCCTAAAGATCTTGTCTTTCATACATACAAACCCTTTGTGGAAATGGATTTCTTATTTTCAAATTTGGTTGAGTTTTGAATGAATTTTTCCATGGGATTTTGTAGTGTTTGGCTTAGCTCTTGAGTAGAAGTGCTTGAAGAGTGTTTGTGTGGCATTCGGGCAACAAGGCAAGTAATCTCTATAGGTTCAATGTTGCATGTATATATGTGGATTGCATTATTATTCTTGAAATTTTGTATATAAATTTGTTAGTAATCTTCCTTGTTATGTTTTCCTTGGATTCTTCTTATGTGATTTTCATTCAAGCATATGTATTAATATCAAGTGCCTTTCTAAAACTTCTGGATTTCTATTTTGATTTTTTAAGCCCTTGTTTCATTTGAAAATTTGGAGTTGTTTTGATAGCGAATGGAAATTGTGGATTGTGTGGTATGGAAATGTAAAATTGACCCCTTGGAGAGCATGGGGGCTCAAAGGATTACATGGGACCTAAGGATGAGAATAGGGGAAGAAATGTATTAGAAATCACACAAGAGAATGACAGTTTCTGCACTCAGCGAGCACATGCAGAAGCCTGTTCGCTCGAACGACTAGGCAATAGACAGAAGTCTGTTCGCTCGAGCAACCCTTGGGTTCGCTCGAACGAACTGTCTATTATCTGGCCTGAAGCAGGACAGAGAGTTGTCCGCTCGAGCGATCCTTGTTGTCCACTCAAGCGAAGTGTCAATCTCGCTCGAGCGAACTTGCCGGATTCAGGAATGAATTTTGTTTCCATCTATGTATTTTCTTGAGGATTGAGAACTAGACTATGTTAAGGGCTTTAGCTTGACATTGTGTAAATGGAACTTCGAAATGTAATCCAACTTCGGGAACACCGGTTTATATTACTTCCGACATTTAGATTTCAATTACACAAAGGTCAATAAATGGTCTTAACATATGTTTGATGGATTTCGTGCCGAACTTCAATTTTAGTATGATAAGTACCTTCGTGTGCTCGTTTGAATTTCAAGTATAAGCTCGTGTGGAGATTTATTTAGAGTATAAAAAAGGGGATCATTTCTTAAGTTCGTATGCATATATAATTATACCTTTTGTTAGTCGTGCCTTGTTTTGTTTTGATAAGTGTTTTTTTCCCTTTTTTATCTCAACGTGTTTAGACCATGTTTTGCGTGTTTTATGCATTCATGAATTCAAGTGAACACCATTGAGCTTAGACTGCCCCTTCAGTCTGATCCACTATCCGGGGATCCTTAAACATGTGGACTATCTGCAGATTGGTCGTGTATTTTATTACACATTATGCGTGTCTGGTTCCGCGGCTGGAATCCCTGTATATGTGGGAATCGTGTCTTGTTTATATTATGTATATCGTGCTCGTCATGCTTACTTACTCTGGTCATCATGTATGATGGAGAAAGGATGGGCTCAATGTTGAATTTACTATTCATGATATTATAAGTATTCATGCTAGCTTGCTTTAGTATCTTAGCTTGTTTTGTATTTTAGTTTTGTTCACATTTTGAAATGTACTTCATTCAAGTAATTGTTTCAAATTTAGTAATTTGTTTATTATCATTTTCTTAAAACATCTATTGTTCCATGCTCATACCTAAATTGATTAACTGCTAAACCGTCGTGTTTGACCCTTGTATTTTGGTGCCCAGGTACAGATGACGTTGCCTTTGAGGAGGAGCATCCAGAGGATGCTATTAAGTCACCCCTAGTCAGAGAGTGGCAACCCGACGATGTCAACTAGACGTAGGGCAGGATCTTGAGTTTCGTCTCATTTTGTCATGGGATCTTTTGCTATTTTGAGAATTGTATTGGCCTTTATTGATCTCTTATGAGTTTTAACAAACTTAACTTACTTTTGTTTAACCTTCAAACTTGTATTATGATGAGAATGCTATGTTATATTTCCTACTTGTGATGCCTTGTCTTAATACTACTATTCTTGCACTTGAAATTTTATTCATGCTTGTCTTGATGTGATTTACTACACGCTTCCGCAAACTTAATCGTGTGAGCTAGATTCCACGTATCTCGGAATCCTCACCATGGGAACCTGTGGGAAACACGTCTCGGGCCTCGGCCCGGAGTCGCGACACTTTGATATTGGGCCATATAGACTGATGAAAAATAGATACAGAGATCAAGTTGGCTATGATTTTTTTTGTTACAATTTGTGGGACCCTCATGTCGAATCCAAGTTGCGAATTCTTGGGGCTCACTTATAGATCATAGTCGACTTCATCTTTGTTGTTTTCAATCAATTTGAAAGCCTTTTTTCCAATTTTATAACAATATGTGGGTCCCATTTTGAAAGCCATTTTTTTTCTTTCCAAACTTACAATTTTCAGAGTCACTTTCATAGGCTGTATTTTGTTATTTTTCTTTTTTTCCAAGTTCGAAGTCCCATTGTAAAAGTCATGTCTTTCTTTCTTTTCAAACTCACAATTTCCTTGGGCCACTTTCAAAAGCTGTATTTTGCTAATTTTTTCTCCTTATTTTCCTTTCAACATTCACTAGGATTAATCTTTGGGGCCCATTACGTAAACCAATTGATTGCAAAATCCACATTTAGTTTTGAAGTTGACATTCAATTTATGTTTAAGCACAAATATTATCCAATCAAGTTCCTAAGATACTTACATGATCGTCCCCTAAAATCTCCCAGCTCCCTAAAATTTCTACCACAACTTTCCGTCTTTATCGCAATTTTTCTATTATCATTTACATTTATTAATTTAACTAAGTAATAAAAATGCACAATCAAAGAAATAATAAAATCCAAAAAATAAGATTTTGGACTAAGTAATAGATAAAGTCATCCCAGCACGAAAATCTTAATAAATTAATTCACTCTTCGTACCATCAACAATTCAAACTAATTATTCTTTTATATATTTTATTCTTTTTCATATAGTATATTATTCATAATTACTCTTCAACATTTCCATTTTCTTTAACCCATTATTCTATGTAATTGAGTCATTCTTTCAATATCATTTATTAGATAATTCAATTGGATCATTTCGCTTATTTTTTCTTAAAAGTTTGATTCTTAAAGTTAAGTTTTAATTGTATTTGTATTATAAATTATATGTTAATATTTATATATTATTTATTTAAATATTTTTAAATATTTCTAATTAAAGTTTAATTATTATTTTTATCAAACGAAGTACGAGGCCTATTTCACTTATTATTCTTTAACTAGCTAGCATTAAGGCCTATGCGCTGCACAGGTTAACATCATAAATTTAATACGTGCTTGTATAAGATTGATTTAATCATTTAAAATTTTTAATTTTCATTTGATTGTAAATATTAGGATAAAATAAATACAAAACTTATATCCACTCATGAACTACAATTAACGTATCAATATCCAATGAAATTTTATATTTTTGTTTAAAAAAATAAAAAATAGAGGAAATGGAGAAATGCGATCAATGATGTCAGTCTTAATGATTTTAGAGCTTTATTTGTTGGGGCCTTTCATCATATCTTCTTCTCCTTTTTTTTTTTTTTTTTCGTCTTTTTTACCAGAAAGCTTAGAAAAAACAGTAAACAACAAATAACTAAATGGCATATAAATGTAACTGTAAATTTTTTTTTAGTATATAGAATGCAGGCACCAGCAAGACCAGACCTCCAACTTAGCATACAACAATGAGCAAGACGCAATAGAATAACATTGTACAAACCCACAAACAATTTAGCCATATGTTCAAAGCACAAAGGAGGAGGGATGATCCACACACTCCATACTTCCAAGTAAATATCATGTATTCTATCTAATTCATGATACTTTTCAAAGGAGTCCTGATTGTGGATCTTGACTCTATGGGCGCTTTGTGTACATCTACAGACAGCAATGAGGTGTCTTCCATTTGGTAGTCCTAATCACTAAATCACATGCATATCCAAATATAAGGCCAAAGAATAATCATAATCTCCATTGTAGGTGTAAGTTCCTAAATCTTACGGACTTGATTAGGTGAGTATGAAACTCATAATAATGCTGTAAAGCTTCTTTGGGAAGGATGGACTACCTTAAAATGTGAAAGGGAATGAGAAATAGAGATCAGAGACCCTGGCTGTAGTCAGCCGAAGGCTCTCCGATGCCTGAGTTAGTACTATCACTGAACAAAGGATGGAGAAGAAGGGCCAATATGCTAGTGTAGTAATGCATTGTATGGCGTAGCATGGCATTGTGTGTCTTTTTGGGATCTTTACCCTTGTTTATATAGGTGGAAGTCTCACCCGGAGCTCCCTTAGTGCGGGTAGGTGGAGATACTGTCCAGTCGGGTCATGAGATGACTTCTCGTATCAATGTGGATGTGATCGTTTAATAAAGACGACCCCTTATCATTATCCGGCGCCCATCTTGTCTGTCAGTACGTTTTGCAACGTAGTTGTAGTTTATGGGAGTACAATCATGGTTTAGTACTCATATCTGTGGGCATTCGAGCTGAAGATGATACCGAGACCAGATTTGGATGCATCATGGCACTATTGCCTAGGTGCCTTATGCCGAGACCGATGTGAGCTTAGCCGATACTCTTACCGAGGCTAGCTCAAGCTTGGTGTCAGCTGACACTGTTGCCAAGCTGGATGTGTTTTGGCACTATTGCTAATCTTGGACACCGAAACCGGGATAAGTCAAGTCGGTACTGTCACCAAGACTAGTTCAATCCGCTATTAGGGAATCGTCCCACACAATTGCCCATAGCTCGTGACCTGTTAGAGTTCTCCAACTCTTTGAGGTCGGGAGCTAAGTATTATGTCGGAAGAGTCTTGGGTATCAATTTGAATTTCATCTCGGTGTTGGCTGATGACGTCTGATCTTTATCATGAAGTCTGTTCATCTGCCCGAGACAATAAATATCACGTCCGTGTCGCTTCGTTTGCCCGAGGAGATAATTAGCACGTTGTTGTTGCTTCGCCTGCCCAAGGTAATTAATAGAGCGTCTGGATCACAGCTAGAGATGAACTAGCAGTAACATGTGTCTCCATCTGGTTGGTTGTCCAGCGAATTCGAAGCGACGCGTGCTTTTCGAAATTCGAATGGGCACTATTCTTTCTATAAATAGGGTTCTTCCTTCTTCGTTTCTTTACTTTGGCATTCATCAGAGAGAGTCCTTGCTGCAAGAAAGAAGAAGCCCTGCCAGAGTTCTGTCCTTAGCGTTTGAGTCTGAAGTTGTCCTCCTTTTCTTTCTGTGAGTCTCCTTCCTCATCTTTTTCCTTTGCCCACCTTCCATCTCTGCTAGGGTTTTTGCCTTAGGGTTTAGAGTTTCTGCCCCTTGCTCTTTTCCAATTTCTTCATTCTTAGGAGAATGGAATCATATAGAAATTGGCCGGACACCTTTAAAGCCATGGCTGGGTTTAGGGAGATGTATGGAATTCCAAACAGCGTCCAAACCAAACTAAACAACCCAAAGAACCCTTTCGAGGGTTATTCTTTCCGTGATGGCTGGATGCCATTCCCTCTGGTTTCAATAATCGAAGGAGGGGTTAGGTTTCCAGTCCACCCTCATCTTAGAGCTTGCCTGGCGACATGGCACCTGTCAGCTGATGCCTAACAGCTACAAAGTAATAATGGGTGCCGCCGAGCTCAATAAGATTTTAGGTAATAACCTCGGTGTCCATGACATCGAGGATGTGTATGCACTACACCAAAAATCGGAAATTGGAACGGAAAAGCGTTCCTAATCCTCCCGTTCCTAATCCGTTAAACCGTTCCAATTTCCGTTCCAATTTGGATTAGGAACGGTTGGTACCAAATTGGAACGGAAATTGGAACGGTTTAACGAATTAAGAACGGGAGGATTAGGAACGCTTTTCCGTTCCAATTTTCGATTTTTGGTGTAGTGATGACCTTTGCAAGTCTGCAGGAGACGGTCATAGCCTTTTGTTTATGACCTGGAGGACTCAAACAGACATGCCGGGACGATCGTCTACTCGTCTCCGGTAACTGGGAGTTCGGCGAGGGATTGTATAAGATTCCTCATCACTTCGGGATTCCCCCAAGTAAATACTGACCTCCTGAGAATGCTCTTGTTTTCTTTTTCTTGTTTTGTCGAGCTGACGTTTCCTCTTGTTGTGCAGAGGTCAGCCAGAGAAAGCAGGGGACCGAGCGCGCCGGCTGGAAGAGAAACGACAGTTGGTTGAAAGACATGCGCGACTACCAGAGCCACCGCGGGCAAGCTGCTTGGTCCTTGCTCGAGTACGAGCCGAGGTACCACACGTACATTAAGAGGAAGGAGCCCGCATTCGCCCTAACCGACGCCGAGGGCCGAAGAGCTTTAAGCGCCGTGGCATCCAAATCGCTCGGCTGCTCGGAGACCGCCAACCTGTCCCAGCTCGTAGAAGCCTACTCGTCCCCCTCCAACCGAGAAGAAGAAAGGGGAGAGGATATGGAGCGACGATGCCCTGTCTTGAAGACGAAGGACCTTGGGGCGAAACTTTTTTGTAGCCGAGCCCCTGGCACACCTTTTGCTGCAGACCCTACTCCCGCCTCCACGGCCTCGGGTAGCGCCAGAGCTCATTCTTCTGCTTCTTCGGGTTCGAGTGCAGCTCGGCTACGCTCCGCCGAGACCGCAAGGGAAGGAGGTCGGGTAGAGAAAAGGCCCTGGTCTTAGGGCCAAGGTACGGGAGCTCGACATCGCTCTGCCGAAGAGGCTAAGGAGAGGGCTCCGAAGGAGAAAAGGCCCAGGGGCGAGGGTTCGTCAAAGAAGGGCCCTGGGCAAGCCTCGGCTCCTCAGCCTGCGGAGCCGACCCCGTGGAGGCCAACCCTACAACTCGTGCCTGGGAGGCCTATGACGGTGGAAGATCGTCTATCCAGCAGCCCCTGAGTCGTCACTGCTCTTGCCAATGCATGTACTCTTCCACTCGACATGCAGAGGCATAAGGGAGCAGACGATGCGTCAGCCTTCTCGGTAAGTCTTCATTATAGACAGGTGGTGTTTGATCTCGTTTGCCTTCTTTCTAATACTTGTTTCTCTTCTCAGATTTCGCAGAGGGTTCATGTGGTCCTGGACAGGACCCATGAAAACAGCTCCAAGGTCGAAAAGCTTGAAGCAGAGAAGAAAAAACTTACGACGGTCTTGGAGGGGAGTAACCAAAAGCTGAAAGAGGCGGAGGAGAAGAACAACAACCAGGGAGCAGAGCTCGAGTTTGCACTTAACGAGATCTGCAAGCTGAAGCTCAAGACTCACGAACTGAGGGGTGCGGCCGAGGCTAAGGTGAAGAGGGCATTCGAACTTGAGGCCGAGCTGGCGAAAAGGAATGCCGAGCTCGAACTGGCGCACAAAGAAAAGGCCGAGCTCCAAGCCTCAGTCCAAGCTGAAGTTGACGCAGCTTTCTAGGACGAGGTGGACGCGGAGACGAAAGAATATGAGGCCCAAGTAAAGAAGATAAGCTCGGCTCTATTCGATCTCGGGTGTCGAACTGCACTGAAGAAGGTAGCGATCCCTGAGGATCACCCTGTTTATCAAAACTTGCCCAAGTTTTCTCGCCCCGAGCCTGAGCCAAGTCCTGCCCCCACTTCTAAGGTCGCACCAGAGCCTGTCTTGACTCCTCTGCCCGAGGTTACTCCTCAAACTGTTGCGGCCGACCCTCCAAATGTCAATGCATAGTCCCCTGCTTCTTGAAGCCTTTTTTATGTTTTTTTTTTTTTTTTGTAATGGTGGAAACAGTGTACAGAATTTTGTAACTACTTCTCAATAAATGAATATAATTTATTTTCCATACTTGCCTTCAATCTTAGTTGGTTCTGTAACCAAACTTAGTTTTCAGGAGTAGCCAACGAGTTCTTCAACTGCATAGTTGGTTCCACAACCAAACTAGGATAGCCGCCAAGTTTCATAACCAGCGCGTTATACGTTTGGTCCCGCAACTGAACTGGCTGGTTCCATAACTAAGCCAAGATTTTCGCTGAGTTCCGTAACTTGGTGCTGTATAGCTGGTTCTGTAACCGAGTTGAAACCACCAGGTTCTATAACAAGGAGTTTTTGTATAGCCGGTTCTGTAACCGAGCTGAAACCACCAGGTTTTGTAACAAGGTGTTTTGGCATAGTTGGTTCTGTAACCAAGTTGGCTGGTTCCGTAATCGAGCTGGGATTTTCGCCGAGTTCCGTAACTTGGTGTTGTATAGTTGGTTCTGTAACTGAGTTGAAACCACCAAGTTCTATAACAAAGTGTGCCTTAAACTGTTTGAAGGTCTTTTCTCTAATGCCCTGTAGCAGTTAGGTAGGTAGGTAATTGTTGAGTTCCACAACTTGGCAAGAATTGGAGCTGCCGTGAATGATGTTGTCCGAGCCGTGGCTGGTGCTATCACCGAGACCACTGCTTGAGCTGTCACGATTAATGCTATCCAAGCTGCGGCTGTGCAGTTGAGGCTAGTGCTGCCACCGAGGCCACTCTTGAAGAAGTCGAGCTGAGGCTGTGCTGTTGAGACTGGTCTGCCACTGAGACCACTGCTGAAGCTTTCATGATTGGAACTGTCCGAGTTGTGGCTGGTGCTATTACCGAGGCCACTGCTGGAGCTAATGATTGAAGAAGTTGAGCTAAGGCTGG
The DNA here is from genome assembly GCA_038049695.1 of Cinnamomum chago. Classification (NCBI taxonomy): domain Eukaryota; kingdom Viridiplantae; phylum Streptophyta; class Magnoliopsida; order Laurales; family Lauraceae; genus Cinnamomum; species Cinnamomum chago. Next base: position 38,071,281 of record CP142453.1, on the reverse strand, counting down.
TGTTGTTACTGAGGCTGTAGCTGGAGCTTCTATCGCGTTGTGCTTCTACCCAGCTGGTGCTATCACCGAGCTGGGACTTGAGGACGAAGACTTAGTATGGCGAGTCAAGGAACTGTTTCCAAGATTGCTGTTTCATTTCTGAAGGATTTATCCTGTTAAAGGTCGAGGCTCTCCCGAGCTCGAGCTCGAGCCTCGTCTTCTTGTTCGATAAACTGGTTCACCCTGGCGATCAGTGCCTTTACCGTGACCATGGGAAACCGAGCTCGAGCCACGTCCTTTCGAAGCTCGTTGCCTAGCAGCAGAGCTTGTTTGAAGGATGTGAGGGCCGCTTTGTCAGTGACGTCCTCCACTTGGCTGTAGACGGTGTAGAACCTCATGGCGAAGTGAGTAGTGTTTTCAGTTTACCTCATTCTGATCGCCATGAGGTCGTCGTCTGTATCTGGGATGACTTTGTGTGCCTGGAACTTTTTCACGAAGGAGTTTCGGAGCTGCCGCCAGCTCTAAATCGATTCTTCTGGGAGCGCACAGAACCTCCTTTGGGGGAGGTCGTCCAAACTGGAAGAGAAGACTCTACAGTTTAGGTGATCGACGTCGCCCCATACCGACACCCGCTAGGTGAAATACCGGATTTGTGTCGTATAGTCCAAGTTTCTATTATAAAGGATGAACCTCGGGCAGACATTTGAGTTTGTGGATCAACTCATCTTGTTCCTGGATGACAAGGTTTTGGGCCCTGATATCCACAAGGAATGGATCTTCGTCATTATCGCTGTCGCGGTCCACCTAGTGGGGAAAATGACGAGACCTGGTTGCTGCTGGAGCTTTGCTCCGCGTGGGATGCTCCAACAGGGTAGTACTCTGCTGGGGGTGCTCCAATAGAAGAGCATTTTGCTGGGGAGGTGTTGTGACCCCCTTTGATGATGAACCCGGCTGGGTTACAGGTCCTTCTAAGCCCGCCGCACCAGACTTTCTCGGATCTCCTCCGACAGGGGACGCTGGTGATAGTGACAGAGCTTTGATCGATCGTCCTTTGCCATTTTTGGTTTTTGGAGGTATAGTTTTTGTGAGCGTGGTTTGATATTCCTTCTTCCCACAGACGACGCCAATTGTAAGTGCCTAAATCTTACAGTCTTGATTAGGTGAGTTTGAAACTCATAATAATACTGTAAAGCTTCTTTGGGAATGATGGACTACCTTAAAACCTGAAAGGGAATGAGAAATAGAGATCAAAGACCCTGGCTGCAGTCAGCCGAAGGCTCTCCGATGCCCGAGTTAGTGCTATCACTAAACAAAGGATGGAGAAGAAGGGCCAGTATGCTAATGTAGTAATGCATTGTATGGCGTAGCATGGCATTGTGTGTCTTTTTGGGATATTTACCCTTGTTTATATAGGTGGAAGTCTCACCTGGAGCTCCCTTAGTGGGGGTAGGTGGAGATATTGTCCAGTTGGGTCATGAGATGACTTCTCGTATCAATGTGGATGTGATCGTCTAATAAAGACGATCCCTTATCATTATCCGGCGCCCATCTTGTCTGTCAGTACGTTTTGCAACGTAATCGTAGTTTATAGGAGTATAATCATGGTTTAGTACTCATCTATGTGGGCGTTCCGAGCTAAAGATGATATCGAGACCAGATTTTGACCCATCCTGGCATTGTTGCCGAGGTGCCTTATGCCAAGACCGATGTGAGCTTAGTCGGTACTCTTACCGAGGCTAGCTCAAGTTTGGTGTCAATTGGCATTGTTGCCGAGCTGGATGTGTTTTGGCACTATTGTCGAGCTTGGACACCGAAACCGGAATAAATCAAGTCGATACTGTTACCGAGACTAGCTCAACCATGCTACTAGGGAATCGTCCCACACAATAGGAATTTAATACAATCCAACTGTTAAAAAAAATTAAAAATACATTGAGAAGGGGTAGTGGATATGAGAGATTAGATACAAAGAGTGAGATTTGGTGGATAAGGCTTTTGAATATTGAAGTGCTTAGAAAGAAAATTGAAGAGATAACACGTTTATGTGTGTCTTGAAGAAGAATGTGCGTTTGAAAATGATGTTTCCTTTAGGGCCTGTTTGGATGTATGGTGAATTGAAGTATGGTGAGGTGAAGCATCAAATCAAGAGAGAATAAAATATAAGGTGTTATGATGATGTTTTGTTTTTAGTTGTTTGGTATAAAATCTTTTTGACTTTTTATATAGAAAATTGGAGTTTTTTTGTCTTTTAGTGAAAAAATGAGGTTGTTTTTTTTACTTTTTTTTTTTAAAAGACGAAAAGAATGTTGAAATTATATACTTTTGATATGACCATTGTCAATTATTATCTGAATTCACTTCACTTCACTTTAATTTAGTTAAGTGCCAAACACGTCCTAAAGGAGATGAATGGTGTTTTGTTTTGAAGGACGTTTTTACCGAGCAGGTTTCCCTTTTTTATTTTTATTTTTCTTGAATCGATAAATAAAAGGACGATGAAAGATCGTCATGGTTTGATAACATTCATACCGTGGCCGTACGAAGAATGAGAATCCAATCTTTTTCTTGTACCCTTACTTAAAGAGAGAGGGGGGGTGTATACGGACCCGACTCGGAGACCGGGTCTGTATCGGGGTCCGTAGACTTTTTGGAGAATAATGGAGGCAGGGCCTAGGGAAATGGATTTGGGGTTAATGAAAACCATACAAACGTCTGCCGTACGAGATTGGTATAGAAAATGTTTTTTTATCAATCATTTCGCACGGCATAACTGACTCCACCATCGGTCTCTTTACACAGCTAATTAGGCGCTGGCAGTGCGTGGGAGAGAGAAGTCCAACAAAATGATCGGAGTTGGAGACGAAGCAGCAAAACCACTTCTCCTATCCTCCACTCCCGAAGAGAACAAAATCCCCAAAGACTCCTTCCACCTTGCCTACATCATCTTCTTCATCTTGGGCGCCGGCTTCCTCCTCCCATGGAACGCCTTCATCACAGCCGTCGATTACTTCTCCTATCTCTACCCAGACGCCAGCGTCGACCGCGTCTTCGCCGTCGTCTACATGCTCGTCTGCCTCGTCATCCTCCTCATCATCATCGCCTTCGCCCACAAATCCTCCGCCTACGCCCGCATCAATTCCGGCCTTGCTCTCTTCGTCGTCTCCCTCCTCACCGTCCCAGTCTTGGACCTTGTCTATGTGAAGGGGAGGACGGGTTTGTATTCTGGGTACTATGTGACTGTCGCCGCCGTCGCTCTCTCCGGCATTGCAGACGCTTTGGTGCAGGGGGGAGTGATCGGATCTGCCGGAGAGCTACCGGAGAGATACATGCAGGCCACTTGCGCGGGGACTGCTGCTTCGGGTATGTTTGGAATTCTGATTTTCAATGATGTTGCTACTGTTTATTATTAAGTGGTTGGGTTATGGTTGGAAATGCTGGAAGTGATGTTGGGGTTGTTTTTTGAGAAAATTGGCTCGTTGTGTGAAATGGGTGTTTTCTTCATTTGCACTGATTTGGAACCTGGTAGTGTTTTGATTAATGGGTTTAGCTATTTACGATGCTTTTATGAATTGGTTGATTATGTTATGTACCTAACCAATAGGGCAAAAGCCCCATGGTCGAACGCGACAAATTAAGTTTTATAACCATTTAGGACCCTAACATACCACCACGCTTCTACAGCCAACGTCCTCTGTCACTCTGGTGGTAGCCCTTTTCTACTTGTAGGATGTCGGCTCTCACTCTGGCAGCTGGTAGCCCTTTTCCACTCTTAGGACAGCTCACACCCCTGGTAGTCCTCTCCACGGTGTCTCTCACTCTGGCGGTAGATAGCTCTTTTATCTATCTTTTTAGAGGTTTTCACTCTACTCCAGGTAGCCCGCCTGGAACGCATCAAATTAAGTCTTATAACCATTTAGGACCATAATAGGTTATGATTTTAGTGTTGTTGCTTCTGTTTGCATTGGTGCCTGGTAGTTTATATGATTGATGTTTGGCTTGTTTGGAATTCTGCTTTTACTGTTGCTGCAATTGTTTCCATTGGTAGGTTATGGTCGTAAATTATAGAAGTAATGTTTGGCCTGGGTTGGTATTGGGAGAATTAGCTTGTTTTGTGAAATAAGTACTTTGTTTTTGCACCGATTTGCTACCCTGCTGTAGTGTTCAGATTGATTGGTTTCACTAGTTATGAATGGTTGTGCTAGCTGTGATGTTTCGCTGATTTAATTAGGTTGGTTTTGGGAGATTCATTTTGTTTTCTGAAATGGGTGTTCTGCATTGATTTGAAACCTTGCAGATTCATTGATGGGTTTCCACTGGTTTAAGGTTTTGGGTGTTTGGAGTAACCTGATGACTCAAGTAATGAGTAATTGAGTATCAATGCCAGCAGTGACATTTGGGTTTTTAAATTAGGTTAATTATGGGACGATTGACTTGTTCTCCTAAATGGGCGGTTTGTTGTCCTCTCATTTGGAACATTATAATGTCTGAATTCATGAGTTTCCACTGATTTGGGAATTGGGACCTTGGGTCCTTCACTATTTCTAATCCTGTTTGGATTTGTGGCGTATGAATAGAAATGATAGCAATGACTTTTGGGTATTTCAATTAGGTTAATTTTGGTACAATTGTCCTCTTTTCATGAAGTGGGAAATTTGTAGTGCTTGGATTGATGCTGGAATTGCTAGGATGCAATTAGAAAAAGGTTTTCTTGTGCGGCAAAGGTAAAGCAATATTTTGAAAACTGAATTGAAGGTCAAACTAGTTGATTGAATGTTCTAATCCAAATGGATATGACCATTGATTCTATCTGTTTCAAGTTTTGACCATGACATTATAGTTGAACTATCAAATAAAATATTGAAATCGGCTAAAAACCAGTCAAAGCTACTGATTCGTAGCAGTTTGGCCACTACATTTTACTGTTCATATGATTTTTTCCAATCTTTTTACCTGAAACTGAATCATTCGAGCTGAGGTAGATCAAACTAGCTTCTTGTTTTTTTTTTTTTTTTTGAACAGCAGGTTCTATCTATACTGAAAATATATACATTTGAACATGTTAAAATAAGTGGACATGAGGGGTACTTTAATATTAATTGGATTTGGGGACAATAGTGTGCGTGCCCCGGCGTTCAAGCGTGCCCTTATGCTGCAAGCCCCATGCACACTTTATTGTGGGATCCACTTGGAGCTCCACCAATCAAGAGGAAAGTGGGGGATAGAAAGATCTGGATGGGCTCTACATCTGTGTAAAATGTCAGGCCCATCAAATCATGCTAACCCCTTGATCCATGGCCCACAAGCATCAAGTTTAACTCTTATTTATGTATTGTATGTATGTATGCATGTATGTATGTATGTATGCATATAAAATTTGATAGTTGATTCAATGGTCAGTACCATTTGGGTTGGTGTAAAAAATATGGGATCAATTACATTATGGGGTTGTGAAGCAGTCTGGATCTGCAAGCGGTGATGAAGCGGGTGTAGACAAGCCCTGCAAGAGAATTTGCCGAATCCTGGACAGATTCCAGTGAGGACCAACTCCGCAGAAGGGAATTAATCGAATTCCTCTCGAAACTCATTAACATTCCTCCATTGAAGAGAAAGATCAAACCAAACAAAACCGTTCTTTTTTATTGAATAATATTGAACTACTCTCCTATGGACGGATTACATATTTATAGGAAGGGTTGGACATCCCATTTCCTAATAGGACTTTGCTTTCCTAAACAATAAAAGAAATAACTTGCTTAACAATCCAAATAAAATAAAACTCCTAATTTTAATAAGTTCTAAATAAATAACAACTCTCTAAATAAGACTCTTAACTAATTAAAATTCTAACTAAATGGATGTCACATTGGGCTTATGGGCTGGGCCCAATTAGTTGGCAGACCATGGGTCTGGCCTGCATCAATTTCTCCCCGCTTTGGAGAGAACTCGACCTCGAGTTCTGTAAATGTCCACCTGGGTTAAAAATCAAGCGTACAAACTTCTAAAGTTCTTGATCTTCATATTCTTCACATAGCTTGGCAACTCGAATTGATTTTTTCCTCTAGTTAGAAGCAGATTGGAGGTATTGATTCCTTTGATGTTTGCATTTTTCTTGGATCTGTGATCAAACCATTAGATGCTTCAATTGTTGCATGTGTACCAACAGATCTTGATCTTTGCATATCCATCGTTGATTCCTGAAGAAGAAGTCAATGTGGGGGACTTCAACAATTTGTTCTGCTATTGATGTCTCCTATACAACCGTTAGATCCACTGAATGATTAGGCTTATTGCTCATTAGATCTATGTCTTCAACATGCGCTTGACCTTCTTCATTTGCCTCTTGCCTCTTTTGATCAACACTTGAAAATTGTGTTTCAACAATATGAGCTCTTCTTCTTTGTTGGGACCTTCTTTCTTGAGGTTTACATTGCTGTATGTGAGATTGTCGAAGCATGTGCTCAACATTGATAGCTTCTTTGTATGCTTCTTGAACAGTTTGGCAAAATCTCATTTTCTCCTTTATATCTGGGTTTAAACCTCTCATAAAACGAGTGACATCATGTGACTCGCTTTCATTCAATGCACATAGATGTTGCAGTTTTCGAAATCGGCGAGTATATTCATCAACTGACAACTCCTTTTGCTTCAAATCGAGGAATTCATGAAAGTAAACCTCGTTCTCGAAATAAAAAATTCTATATTTGTATTGATACAAATAACTTTGTACTTCATCTGATGGTCCAATGTTTCTCATCTTGATTTTGGATGCAAAATGAACATAAAATTTTAATGATCTTCCAAATCAAAATCTGACTAACCAGATGTGTAGATCCCACTGATCGGAGCTTGTAGGTGAAGACGGATCAGCAATCGGATTACAGATGATCAAGATACCACTCTTTGAAGATCAATGGCTGAAATTGAAGCTGTTGATGTAGGACTTTGGCAGCAATTTGGCTGGGCTAAGGCTGCAAATTTCTGCAACTTTTCATTTATTTTTTTTCTATTGGTGGGTTGGGTCGGACCCGGACTCAGATCAGGTCCAATCGTAAACTGTCACATGTGGTAGAAAAGAGGGACCTTTTTGCTTTGCCTTGGAGATCATGCAAGAAGAAAATAAGACTGGACTTAAAAACGAAGAGCAAAGGGGTTGGAATACGATGATGGCTGGACTTGTTGCTGTTCAATGAGGATCGACGGTGCTGCTGGTGAGATCCGACGTCGAAGTGGAGTCGCTTGTCAGGTGCCAGGTATGTCTCCTGTCTCAGTCTCTTCTTCTATCCCTTCTTTCTATATTTTTTTCTCTGCTGGGTGGGTTTCCAATGAAGGATAGGTTTCGATGGAGATAGGGGAGTGTTCGATTAGGTTGGAGATTGGTGCCGTGGTGCAGTTTGCTGGACGGTGCCCGGTAGCTTCTCAACCCATATCCTTCTCTCTTCTTGCTACTACTCCCTACTACTTTTGTTTTTTTAGTTAGGATTGATGGTGGATTTTTTTATAGGGGTTTGGTAGTGACGATGTGGATGTGATGTGGGTGGGTGGCCGTTGTCGAGGGTTTAGTCAAGGGCTAGTACCGGCGATGGGGTTATGGGTTTGATGGTTTCTAATGGTCTCGGCTGGGGTTGTGCAGGGCAGGGAGCAATCCGGTTGGGGTGAGAGGGATTGGTGTGAGTAGGGCGGGTACTGGGTTATGGTCGACATGGGCTTTGGGTGGCAGTGATAGGGGTTTGGGGTTTTGGGGAAGACGACGGGCTTTGGGTTCGGCAAGGGAGGAGATGAATGGATTTGGTTGGGATGATGCACATGAATGGATGATGGTAGTGGTAAGAGATGATGGTAAGTGGATGGAAGGGATGGGAGAGCACGGGTTACCTCGAATTGGCGATAGGACGACAAGCCGGGAACGTATCTTTGCTCTGATACCAATTGAAGTAACCTGAATCCGTAAGCGGTGATAAAACGGGTGTCGACAAGCCCTGCGAGAGAGTTTGCCGAATCCTGGACGGATTCCAGTGAGGACCAACTCCGCATAAGGGAATTAACCAAATTTCTCTCAGAACTCATTAATATTCTTCCATTGAAGAGAAAGATCAAACCAAACAAAACCAATTTTTTTTTTTATTGAATAATATAGAACTACTCTCCTAATTGAGGGATTACATATTTATAGGAAGGGTTGGACATCCCCTTTCTTAATAGGTCTTTGCTTTCCTAAACTTCTAAATAACAACTCTCTAAATAAATAACAACTCTCTAAATAAGATTCTTAACTAATTAAAACTCTAACTAAATGGATGTCATATTGGGCTTATGGGTTGGGCCTAATTAGTTGGCAGACCATGGGTCTGGCCTGCATCAGGTTGGTTGTGTCAGTGTGTCCCATTTAGATTGGTGATCAGGTGGGCTCCACTAGGTGGTGTGCTCCATAAGATCCATGCACACCATATGGACCTGAAAAGTTTCTGTGTATGTATCATCTCATCATCAACAAAGGGTCAGGTACTTGAATTTTTTTCTCCAATTCAAGTCTATCTTCGGCCAAATCCTCGTATAGGTTGCAGTTTTTCAAATCTATCCTTACTACTTCCAACCATGTCCTCTTTGGCCTACTCTTTTTTCCTTGATTGGCCATCAAGTTGCATAGAAAAACTTTTCCTCACCGGCACCATTGCTAGTATGTGTTGGAGATGTCCAAACTTTCTCAAACAAGTCTCTCTTATTTTATCACCTATTGATGCTACCCCTACATGCTTCCAAATGTGCTCATTTTCTATTCTATTTTTCCTCACCGGGCACTATTGCTGGTATGTGTTGGAGATGTCCAAACCATCTGAAATGAGTCTCTCTTATTTTATAACCTATTAATGTTATGCCTACATGCTCCCTAATGCATTCATTTTTTTATTCTATTTTCCTTGATTGACTACACATCCATCTCAACTTTCCCATCTCTACTACCCACAATTTTTCATGTGTTGTGTTCTGATTGACCAACGTCATGCTCCATAGGTCATAGTTGGTTTAATTGTCGTCTTCTAAATTTTTTCCTTGAATTTTGTTGGTATATGCTGATCACACAACACTCCAGAAGCAAGTCTCCCCTTCAACCATCTAGCTTTTATCTTGTGTTCAGCATCTTTTTCATTCTTTCCATCCTTACTAATTGTCGAGCCAAGGTATCAAAATGAATCTCTTTACATTATCTCTTTTGCTTCAATTCTTATAGGAGTTATAAATCTTTGCACATCCACACTAAAGTTTTAATTAATATATTCTGTCTTTGTATGATTTGTTTTAAACTATGATGCCCAGATACGGATACAACTAAGGACATGGATACAGGGATCATGGATACGACTATGCACTTTTGAAAACCTAGGACTCGGATTCGGTTACGGGTGTCCTAATATTTTCTTTAGATCACTTTCACATTAATGAAATTATCAATGTTTGCATTCCTTTGTAACAATTCTTTAATTTTATTTTGAGAAGTAAACAAATTAAAAGAACTATATGAAATAATGGACTTGGTAAGTAGGATATGCTGAACTTGTACCCTAGAAGTTTCGGTGCCGTATCGGGTATTAATTCAAGTGTTGTATCAGTCCAATACGGATAAATGAGGCTTGTACAATTATCTGAGTATCATAAGTTTTAAAGTCCCTAGAAGTTTCGGTGCCGTATCGAGTATTAAAACAAGTGTTGTATCAGTCCAATACGGATAAATGAGGCTTGTACAATTATCTGAGTATCATAAGTTTTAAAGTCCTTGGATTCTAAAGCCTCCCGCCATCTGTCAAATTTCGCATTTACTCTATCTCTCGATTCATTTACCAACACTATATCATCTACAAACAACATACACTAGGGTTTCTCCTCTTGAATATGAGTAGTTAACTCATCCTCATCCATAATTAATGCAAAATGATAACTTAAAGTTGACCTCTGATACAAACCTATGGTCATCGGAAACTCACTTATCTCTCACATATAGTTCTCACACTCGTTACCGCTACTCATACATGTCTTTGATGATGTCAATATGACCTCTTCGGCACTCCTTATATATAGAGTTCACTAAATCAAATCTTCATGTACGCTATAGTAAGCTTTCTTGGATCAATGAAGACGATATGAAGACTTTTCATCTTCTCTCGGTATTTTTTCATTAATTGCCTAAGAAATGAGATAGGTTTTATAGTTGACCTCTCTGGAAGTAACTACACCACTAAGAAAATGGAGTTATTACAACATTAGCTATTTTTTTAGTAAAAAAAAAATTCAATCCAGCATTTGACCCAATTTCAAATTGGACTGAGACTTGATCCCTCACCTAGTGCTATTTGAGTTTTAAATTTTTGAAACACTATGACTTATTAATTGTACTCTTCCATACACATCGATATTAGGAATAGTATGCATCAATTTAAACAGTTTCTAGTTAAAACCTTTCTTGATAATATCACAGCTTAGTATGAGACTGAGTAGTTCTAATTTCTTACCGCAGGAGTTCTTGTTTCGGTGATGAGGGTAATTACCAAAGCCATGTACCCACAAGATGCTCATGGTTTAAGAAGCAGTGCAAACCTTTACTTCGGTGTCAGTATTATATTTATGGCAATATGCCTTATTTGCTACAATGTAGCTGGCAAGCTTCCTGTTATTCAGTACTACAATGATTTAAAAATGCAAGCTGTGAATGAAGAAAGAGTTGAGAAAAGTATCCTGGGTGGATCTGCATGGAGATCAACAGTGTGGGAAGTTGTAGGAAGAGTTAAATGGTTTGGGTTCGGGATCTTCCTTATCTATGTAGTTACCATGTCCATATTTCCTGGATATATTACTGAGGATGTGCACTCTCAGATTCTCAAGGACTGGTATTCAATCATTCTCATATCTGGCTACAACGTGTTTGATTTGGTGGGTAAGTCACTCCCTGCAATATATCTCCTTGAAAATGCAAAAATTGCAATTGCTGCCACTGTTGGGAGGCTACTGTTTTATCCACTCTTTTTGGGTTGCTTGCATGGTCCCAAATTCTTCCGAACGGAAATTCCAGTCTCTATTCTGACATGTTTGCTCGGATTGACCAATGGTTACTTTACTGCAGTGTTGATGATTCTTGCTCCTAAATCTGTCCCTTTGCAGCACGCCGAGACTGCAGGGATTGTTATCGTTCTGTTTTTGATAATTGGCTTGGCTGTTGGTTCAATAGTTTCTTGGTTCTGGGTCATCTGATCCACAAGTGGTACTGTATGTCATTCAGTTTGAAATCTATGTGTATATGATATACCAAGATCTAGTTACCTGAAATCAGATGCTTTCTTGATGTGTCCATGTGTAAACACTGCAAGATTGTTGGTATATGTTCTTTTTTTCGCTTTTGTTCAACCAAACGAGAAGCAGGAGAAGCAATTGATCCTTTAGTAGATATCTGCGTCGTGGGTAAGATGGGTGTGCTTCTCTCACATGGTCAACAAATTCCCTCCAATTCCTACAATTTGCAAACTGATTGGCGTGCTATTTGGCCACTTCAAGCTGCATTTGCTTCTCTGTTCTGGAGCATGATAAACTTTTCTCCTCATTTCCCAGTTTTGACTATAAGGGGCCGTTTGGAAATTCTAGTTTCATTAATAAGATCTAATTAGATTAAGGTCTAAAATAAAAGCTCTAATTTTTAAGTTCTAATTTACAATTAATATGTTTGGTATAATTGTAGAAAAGCTCTTATTTCATGGGGTAGTTGGGGCTCACCTTTAGAAATTGTAATAGTTGGTGCCCACCTTTTAAAAGTTACAATATAAAACCCACCAATTGTGCCATTTTGGAAATTTTACGAGGACGTTTTCATCTAAAACACTTGCAAATTTTGTATTGTTCACCTCTATTGGCTTTAGCTAAAAATAACCAGAGAAAGGCAGCCCCACCTAGCTTCTTTTTTTAAGAGGCAAAAGCTCTAATTTGTAAATAAGGTTTAAAAAATAGTAGTTCAATTAGATGTTTACCAAATGCTCTAATATGTAAATAAGCTCTAAATCATAAAATTAGAACTTTTTTTTGGAGTTTCCAACCACCCCTTAAGACAGGATCAAATATCTTTGCTCCCAAAAGGAAATCACAGCCATTTTTTTTTTGGTAAAAAGCCAAAATTGTTTAGGAAAGTGATATGTGCATAAATTAGGATGCCATTTGCCTTTCTGTAGTTTCATTCAGCACTGTTACATGTGACTGAGCCTGAAAACCAAGTTGATTGAGAAAAATGTGCAGTATATCCTCATAATCCTCTAATCTAGAGGGCCATATTGCTGCCTTTGGTCTTTCCACCTGCTCTGGTTAATATGCTTAGCGTCGAGTTATTAAGTCCAGCATCAATCTGGGCCCCGAATGCAATGATGTTGACGGATCAAAAGATCTCAGAATCAACTGTTAAAGCTTTTTTTTTTTTTTTTTGGCTGTTATCAACTGTTGAAGCTTGATGCAGAGTTTTGAAGAATCATCTGCCCAACATTCAGTTCTCAGTAAGTGAAGGCAATGTTGGCCGTGGTATAACTAATAATCCTGCATTTGTTGTTGGCATTAATGACACAGAACTGTCGGCTATTGTGTTGATCTGAGAAATATTTAACCCTTCCTACTCATCAAAAAGAAAAAAAAATAGAAATATTGACGCATATTATCTATCAGCATATTAGAGATTCTGGCGGGTTAGGCGTCTTTCTAGAAATGTTTTTATTTTGAAAAACTTGTTTGGCAGGTAGAGAGGAGACAGATGCGGGACAGAGAGTGTGAGGGAGAGAACCTAGAGAGACACAAGGGAGACGGTGTGAGATTTTATAGATGTGCAAAAAGGGAGAGACAATGTATTCTTCTATTTCCCATTTAATTGAAATGTAGAAATGTTTTTATGAAATGATAGCAAATGGGACATAAGAGAATATGAGGAATAACAAAGGAATTTTCAAAAATTCTTGTCTCATCCAAACAAGGAAGTCTAATAAGGGAAGTTTTTTTTCTTCCTCCTCTTTCTTGTTTCTTTGGAATTTAAGGAAAAATCTCAACTAGATCCTTGTCTTTTTTTTTTTTTTTTGAAGTTTTCACATAAGTTGCTTATTTGAAAACAATGCATCTGTTTTCGTATTTCTTTCAAGTGGGTCATTTCTAGCAACCGGCGACTTTTCCCCATTTTCTTAACTGACGCAAATTCCTTTTCTTTTAAAATAAGGTTCTTTTTTCTTAAAGGGTTTTATGGGAAAAATCTCAATATGTGGCCGTTGCACAAAAAAGTCCATCCTAACTCGTGCAGCACAAACGGGGTCCGTCAGACCCTGTTTGATTTTTCTTTTTTTTTAGAGGAGTGACCCACTAGTGTCACTCGTCTCTGGTGTCACCCTCATCTTTTCCTCATCCAAGTCCTTCATTGAGATTGATCAAATCAGATCAGATCCCCTTTTTAGTTTAATCAAGAGAGAGGATGAAGCGATTGCAGGACATAGATGAGGATCTAACGGTTGTAGATGACCCGGCCATCGATTACAAACATGAAGAAGAGGAAGGGGAGGAAGAGTACCTGAATAAGAGCTTTCGTGATTTGGATGGAGAAAGCTCGTGATCCATGTTTCCATGTCTTTGAAGTAAGAAATACAAGAACAGTTCTTTAAACACATGGAAAGTATCCATCTATAAATACCCCAGACACAAATCTCAGGTATTTAGTATTTGGCAATGTCAATTGAAGCTTTGGCGATGGCAGGCATTCACTACCTTGCAATGGACGCTCCAGAAATTCGAGTCAGTGGGGTCAACAAAAGACTCATCTTCCATAAATTGAATAAATTTGTTTTTCCTTTATCAACATCTGTCATCTACTTTCGATAATTCGACAAATATAATATAAAATGATCAAATAATCTATTTTCAATAATCCAAAAAACATAATATTGAATTCTAAAAAAAAGAAATTTTAATACATTGTTACTAATAGTTCTTAATCCAAAAAGAAAATTCAAATACATAAACTCGTACGGCTTCCCTCAACAGGTTTTCATGTGTTGAAATCGTTGCATAATAGCTTCATTATCAACACTAGCAAACACATCATTTTCAATATATGTGACCAAATAGTTTTTCATCTATTGATCTCCCATTCAGTCACGCAATATGTTCTTTATGTACTTTATTGCTAAAAAAGCTCTTTCTACCGTCGCAATCGCTATTGGTCAAATCAACACCAATTTTAGAAGCAAATAAACCAATTGGTATACGATATCCTTCTTTGTCTCTACTAATTTTCTAGCAATGTTATCAATTCCTTTAAGTTCTAAAAACTCGTTGCTAGAGCGCATACCACCAATGTGGGCCCATTAATTTTTATTTATTTATTTTGGTAGATAGTTGTCCTGTTACTTAGGCGGTGTGTATTTTATGGTGACTTTTGTTCACCACCGCAGCAACAAAGAAAAGGTGTAAAGTTAGCTGATGAAACTCTTAAATTGAGTGGGGTCAAAAGCTTTCCATGATTTTCTTCTATTTTCCATTTAATTGAAACATAGAAATGTTTTTATGAAATGATAGCAAAAGGGACATACGAGAATACGAGGAATAACAAAGGAATTTTCAAAAATTCTTGTCTCATCCAAACAAGGAAGTCTAATAAGGGAAGGGGTTTTTTTTTTTTCTTGTTTCTTTGGAATTTAAGTAAAAATTTCAACTAGATCCTTGTCTTTTTTTTTTTTTAAGTTTCCACATAAGTTGCTTATTTGAAAACAGTGCATCAATTTTCGTATTTCTTTCAAATGGGTCATTTCTAGCAATCGGCGACTTTTCCCCATTTTCTTAACTAACACAAATTCCTTTTCTTTTAAAATAAGTTTTTTTTCTTTAAGGGTTTTATGGGAAAATTCCCAGTAGGTGGCCGTTGCACAAAAAAAGTCCATCCTAACTCGTTCAGCTTGAACGGGGTCTGTCAGACCTTGTTTGGTTTTTTTTTTTTATACTTGAGAGGAGCGACGCTAGTGTCACTCATCTTTGGCGTCACCCTCATCGTTTCCTCGTCCAAGTCCTTCATTGAGATTGATCAAATCAGATCAGATCCCCTTTTTAGTTAAATCGAGAGAGAGGATGAAGCGATTGTAGAAAATAGATGAGGATCTGACGGTTGTAGATGACCCATCGATTACAAACAAGAAGAAGAGGAGGGGGAGGAAGAGGACCTGAATAAGGGCTTTCGTGATTTGGACGGAGAAAGTTCGTGATCCATGTTTCCATGTCTTTGAAGTAAGAAATACAAGAACAGTTCTTTAAACACATGGAAAGTATCCATCTATAAATTCCCCGAACACAAAACTCAGGTATTTGGTATTTGGCAATGTCGATTGAAGCTTTGGCGATGGCGGGCATTCACTACCTCGCAATGGACGCTCCAAAAATTCGAGTCAGTGGGGTCAAAAAAAGACTCATCTTCCACAAATTGGAGAAATTTGTTTTCCCTTTATCCACATTCGTCATCTACTTTCGATAATTCGACAAATATAATATAAAATTCTCAAATAATCTATTTCCGATAATCAGACAAAGATAATATTGAATTCTTAAAAAGAAAAGAAATTTTAATACATTATTACTAATAGTTCTTAATCCAAATACATAAACTCGTACGACTGCCCTCAACAGGTTTTCATGTGTTGAAAATGTTGAATAATAGGTTCATTATCAACAATAGCAAATACATCATTTTCAATATATGTGACCAAATAGTTTCTCATCCATTAATCTCCCATTCGGTCACGCAATATGTTCTTTATGTACTTCATTGCTAAAAAAACTCTTTCTACCGTCGCAATTGCTATTGGTAAAATCAACACCAATTTTAGAAGCAAATAAACCAATTGGTATACGATATCCTTCTTTGTCTCGACTACTTTTCTATCAATATCATCAATTCCTTTAAGTTCTAAAAACTCGTTGCTAGAGTACATACCAGCAATGTGGGCCCATTAATTTTTATTTATTTATTTTAGTAGACAGTTGTCCCGTTCCTTAGGCGGTGTGTATTATATGGTGACTTTTGTTCACCACCACGGCAACCAGGAAAAGGTGTAAAGTTAGCTGATGTGGGGGTGAAACTCTTAAATTGAGTGGGATAAAAAGCTTTCCATGAGTTCAATTGACAAAACCCCAAACCCACAATCCCCATCCGATCAATGTGGCGCTGCCCATGCTACCTCGAGTGTAGCACCGACGTCGAAGTTTCCGACGCTGGAGAGGTCGATGAACCTCCACTGCCACCAAGGCTTTTGGTGAAAGAAGAATTAGAGAGGAGAAAAAGAAGAGAGACAGTTGTTTTGGTGCATGTACGGCGTTGAGATGTACGGCAATTGATCAACGTGAGATGAAGAAGTTATTGTTAGCTTGGGCGGAAGAAGTTGCTACTACTGAGAATCCTTTTACTTTAAATGAAAGCCCTTCTTCGGGTACTCTTCTTTCCCTTGCGCCTATGTAGCCTTTCGTTTTTTCTTCCTGTTCATCATCGATGAGTTTTCTGCGACCATCAGATCTTCATTTTTTTCCTGCAATCGCAGGAAGAGATGGGAACGAGTGACACTAGCTTCACTCATCTCAAGTTAAAATAATAATAATAAAAGAATAGTCGAGCCCTCGCCCTCACCATAAAACTATTGTTGTGCCGTTTTCTATCACCAATTGATTTTGGGATAAGTGGTAACTCAATGGGGTGTAAGATCCTACAAGTGGTATCAGAGCAAGTTTCAATCCCGGTGTTCTTGTGTAGCCCACATGACAGGCCCGTCCATGAAATCTGTTGGGCTTGCACGTGAGGGGGAGTGTTGGGAAGTCCCACATCCCACATCGCCTAAGTAATAGGCTTGACATATCTTAATATACCTATATGGGCCTTCCACCTATCAGCTTAAGCTTTTGGGTTGGTATATGAGTCTGACAATCTCGTTTTTGTTGCCGAAGCTAGGAGAGATTTTTTTTGCAACAGCCATCCACCGAAAATTTCCCCGTAAAATCCTTTTTTTCCTTCTCTCTCTCTCTCTCTCACGCTGCATTTCTTTTGTCTTCCTCCCTTTATCCTCAGGCACCCATTTTCCTTAATTCCCTTCACCAACAACAGCTGGCAGCCACCAGCATTTAGATAGAATTCACATACCCAATTAAATAGCCTAAACGTAGTACTAAATTGAGATTCAAGTGATTATAGAATTATGTATTTGTGCGTAAATATGGTGCATAGGTGTGTAAACATGGTCATAGCATATGGACATTAAACTATCGACAGAACTCAAACCTAAATTTATCCAGTAGGGCATCTGAACTATACTTGAATTAGAACAAGTCCAAATGTTGAACTAATACTTTATTTTTTCAATGTGGGTCTTTCTGGATCCCATTTTCATATGTAAGTATTGGTCTCCGGTTCTAAGTCCAACAAGAGTTCTCTGTGTTGGATCTTGCTCCAACTTTAAAAGTAAAGAAAATATCTAGAGTCTCTTTCAGACCCAAGCTCTTAGTTGCTAATTCAAGTTATAGTCCTCTTCATGCACAGACTTGAACTGTTCCCAGGTCTGGATCTATGTTTTCAGGTCTAGACAGACGGATCAAGATCTGGGTAAACAAATATCTAAAACCATTATAGGTTTACAAAGTTGTGAATGGGCCCTTGTGATTTGAGTATTTAGTGATGCATTCCAGTCTTTTCATTTTAATACCTCCGTCAGATCACTACTCTTAATGAGAATGGGCAACCACTATAAGGTTTGTTTTGAGTTTTTTAGAAAATGATAGCTTTGTCATTATATCCATTAAACAAAAATGACTATCATTATTTATAAAAATTTCATTATTTTATCACAAGTCCCCAGAGTCTCTTTCTCTCGCAATAAAACTCTCAATACTCTCATGCAAGTTATGTTTAATCTCATATTTTGAAACTTTCATCAACCAATAGAGGGCCGTGCATGAATTGGGTCAATTATAACCAGTTATGATTTATAAAAGTATTTAAAAGATTAAAGGTTTATTTTTAATTATTTTTTCTTTCCTAAAAATAAAATAGAATATAAATTTAAGGGGCATAATAATCTATATTATTTTAATTTCTTCTGTGGTGTTTTAAAGAATAGAGTTCAAACACAATAAAAAATGAAAATCAAATGAAGTCTTTAGTTTTCATTTTATGTAGAAATTAATATAACTATAGAAATAAAATGCCACAAAAACTATTATGTGCAAACATTCTTTAAGTATTTCAGATTGCTAATAGTTCTAATGAAACCACATAAAATCTAAAATATCGCTATGTTCAAGTAACATAGGGATACGAGTGAGAGTTAGAAAAGCTCATGAAAGGATGATATCACAATAAATAAAATCATGTAAATCCAGTGTTAGAGCAAGGGTAAGACATTACCTTAATTTCATGTCAGCATGTATTAAAAAAAAGTTAGTCTAGCAACAAAAAAAGAGGAAGATTCAACTTGCTATTTGGAATATAAGAATCTTGACCGGCAAGAGCATGAAGTTAGACGAGATAATGAAAAGAAGAAGAGTTAGTATAGCCTGTCTACAGGAGACAAAGTGGAAGGGATATAAAGCTAAGGAGCTTGCTAATAGTTATAAACTTTTTTAAGCAGGAAAGAACAACACAAGAAATTGAGTGGGTATGGTTGTAGAAAAGGATTTGAAAGAGAAAATTGCAGGGGTAAGGAGATTGCGTGATAGAATTATAATAATTAAACTAATGTTTGAGGAAGACATAATTCATATCATTAGTGCATATGCTCTGTCAAGAGCCAATTTTGGGAAGAGATGGATGGTTTACTATAAGGAATTCCAACTAGTGAAAAGATTTTTCTAGTAGGGGACTTAAATGGGCATATAGGAAAGGATAATAGAGGATATAAGAGAGTGCATAGAGGACAAAGATTTGGAGAAAAGAATGAGTTAGGAGATACTATCTTGGAATTTGCATTAGCATTTCACCTTGTAATAGCAAACACTTGCTTTAAAAAGAGAGAGGAGTATTTAATTACTTATTAAAGTGGAACTAGCAGGAGTTAGATAAACATTTTTCTAGTTAGAAAACATGACCAATTGGTCTCTAAAGATTGTAAAGTTACTCCAAGAGAGAGTTTGACCACGCAACATAGACTTAGTAATTTTAGGTATTTGCATTAGAAGTAGAAAGAGAAGGGTAGTAAATAAAACGTGCCCTAAATATGGTGGAGGGATTTGAAAAGAGAAAGAATGATAATATTTAAGGATAAAGTGATTAATGAGGGAGAATGATATTTTGAAGGAAAAACTACAATGATGTGGATTCAGATGACTAACTGTATTAAGGAGGTTGCTAAAGAGTTGCTTGGAGAGTTGAAACGGAAGAGTCATGATAATATAAAACCTGGTAGTGGAGTGTAGAGGATTGGGAAGCTGCTCGGGAGAAGAGATGTTGTTACAAAGTTTGACAGAGTACGGGAAATATGGAAAACTCTGAGATGTACAAGAAGGCAAATAAACTAGCTAAGAAAGTAGCAAGTGATGCAGAGTGTAAAGCATATGATGACCTATATATTAGGTTGGGAACAAGTGAAGGATATAAGGTTATTTTTAAGCTTGCAAAAATAAGAGAAAGGAAAAGTATGGACTTAAATCATGTCAAATGTATTAAAAGCAATTACTAAAAGGTTCTACTGATGGAGAATGATATCAAAGAATTGTAGAGGGAATATTTTAGCATATTTTTTAAAGGAAGACTATATAAGAGACATAAGAACAAAATATGATATTTTATTAGCAAAGAATTTCATAGAATTAGGGTGGTGGAAGTGAGGAAAGTATTATAACAAATGAAGATAAGAAATGCTACGCGCGAGTCTAGATGACATCACAGTTGAGGCTTGAAAATGATTAGAGAAGTTGGAGAGATTTAGTTAACCAAACTCTTCAATAAGATATTAATGACAAAGAAAATCCAAATGAATAGAGAAGATGTTAGAAAAGAGAGAGACTGGTTAGAAAAGAGAGAGACTAAGAGAAAGAGGATTAGAGGGATAAGAGAGAGCTTTTCTATTATCTCATTATTTGTGTGTACAAATACAAGGGGAGAAACCTATTTATAGACAAAGTAACTTTATAAGAGAGGTTCATCATAATCGATACCTTCTTTATGAGTAAACTCTTTCGCAACAAGCCTCGCTTTGAAGGTTTCAACCTTTCCATCCACCCCTCTTTTTGTGACGCCCTGGAGTCCCACATTGACTATAGAGAGGAAAGTGAATGGGGTTATATGTAAGAGCTTACACCTTTATCTTGCATGAGGCCTTTTGATAGGTTGAGGCCCATCAGAAGCAAAACCGTGAGGCCCGTGGGCCAAAGCGGACAATATCATGCATGCGTGAAGGGTGGGGCGTTACAAATGGTATCAGAGCCGACTCTCAACTAGTTCGAGTGTGGGTCCCTGCCGTGGTCTGGTGCAAGTGGGTGGGTCTCCATGTGAGCGGGCCAAGAGGGTTGGCAGGCTACTGCACATGGACGTGCAACCTTAAGGGGGGTGGATTGTGACGCCCCGGAGTCCCACATCGACTATAGAGAGGAAAGTGAATGGGGTTATATGTAAGAGCTTACACCCTTACCTTGCATGAGGCCTTTTGATGGTTGAGGCCCATCAGAAGCAAAATCGTGAGGCCCGTGGGCCAAAGCGGACAATATCATGCATGCGTGAAAGGTGGGGCGTTACACTTTTCTTCTTGTAGACTCACTTACAACCGATAGGTTTTATCCCCTCTAGTGGTTCTACAAGATCCCAGACTTGATTATGGTACATCGACTCCATTTCTGATTTCATAGTTAGTTGCCATAGTTCTGCATCTTTATCCTGGAGTGCTTCATTATAGCTACAGGGTTCGGTATCTAGCTCATCAAGGACTCTGTCATATGACTCTCCCAAGAACAGATACCGTTCAGGTTGACGAACAACCCTCCCACTACGACGAGGCACACCCTGTGTCTGTGTATGAGTAGTGTCACACTGTGCTGAAACTAATCCTTGTGTGCCGCCATCGACATGCTGATCAGGCTGAGCACCTATCATGTTGGTGGTTTCACCTGGAGTATCATCAGCTTGAGGTGTTTCCTCCTGTGCTATTGGCGATGGAAAATTTTTGGTAGGTCTTTCTTCCCTCAATTCCTCTAGAATAATCTACTTTTGGGTTTGTGGTTCATTACATAGTCCTCTTCTAAGAATCGAGCATTAGTGCTAACAATGACCATTCGATCTTTAGGATTATAGAACAAACCACCTTTCGTTCCTCTGGGATATCCAATGAAAATGCAAACTTCTGTTCTTGGTTCCAATTTATCTGCATTCCCTTTCAGCACATGTGCTGGAGTACCCCAAATCCGAACATTCTTTAAACTGGATTTGTGCCCAGTCCATAGTTCTGTGGGTGTAGTAGGTACTGACTTAGATGGAACTAAGTTTAGAATATATGCAGCCGTTTCTAGAGCATGCCCCCAGAACAAATTAAGTAAATCAGAATAACTCATCATTGACCTTACCATATCCATACGAGTCCTATTCCTCCTTTCTCCTACACCATTTTCTTGAGGTGTACCTGGTGCATATAGCTGGGATGTAATCCCCTCTTGCGCCAAGTTATCCCTAAATTCTCCAAAGAGGTATTTGTTGGAAGTAGGTGGGCCTCGTGGATAGGTTTTCAAAACTTTTTGATCCACTTGACTCAGGGATCAACTATCCAGAACCCAATCTAAGATGCAATCCCTCATTCTCATTAATCATGTACAACAATATAACCTATCTAAAAGATAGAAATCAGCAACTACATCCAACAAAATAATCTACAACAAGTAGAGAAGCAGATTATACCTTTGGAGCCCGGTAGTGCTCTAATCGAGGAGAAGACAACCAACTAGAACAAGAACTCTTCTTGAAGCAATTAGAGATCTCCAAGACCTTGTTGTCTTCCACGCTATGACCCTCTATCAGATCTCTTTTCTCAAGAAGATGTGTGGGATCCCCAAGAGAAAACCCTACTAGAAACTCTAAGGAACTAGAAGGCAACTAGAAGAGAGAGAAGAGAAGAAAATTGTGCAACACTTACACAAATAAAGAGGGTTGGGCGTGCACTCTTATGGCTGGACGTCCAAGGGGTGTATTCCCCTTTAAATAGCCCTAAAGTCTTCTCTCTTATCTCTCTTACTAATTTGTATTAGAAGTCACACTTCCACACAAATTAGTAGCTTACTATTACCACTATTAGAAGTCACACTTCAAATAGAAATAATAACTTTCTAATTCCTTCCTTTTAGAGTTTAAGTAAGAATAGAATCTTTTTAATACTTGGGCTACCGTGGGGACCACTAGGGATTCCTTAGAAAGCTGGCTCCAACTGGGACACGCGACCCCACATCTCATTTGTAATCCGGGCCCACAGTTAATTACAAATAACACCACTATATAATTGCAATTACACTCCAGTCTTAGGAATAAATTATAATGAAGACCCTAAACTTCCCAATTACCACAAGTAGGCCCCTCTATCATTATCCATGGATCAATTGGAATAAATCTATCTCATCCAATCTTAGATCCACATCTTATTATCCTTAAGCCCCAATTAATTACAGTGATCATCAGTACAATCCAATTAACTCTTAATCGAGATGAGTGCACACTTACTAATGATAAATCCATTAATTGGCACAAGGGGATAATGTAGATAGATTCCATCTTGATCATTGCATGTTCCCACAGTCTTACTACCACGTACCCAAGACACCGAGGTGTTAACCTACAGTTGGCCTCACTCATTGGTAACTCAAAGCAAATGAATGGACAGAAACTTGAGTTCATCAATATCTCTGGATTGAGAGCCTATTGTTAGGGAATTATGAGAGCAGTCCTTAAATCGAGACAATATTTCATAAGGTGCTTCTCATGGTGCTTCAATACATCCAATGTACCAATACTATGATCCAGAATCTTACATTCTAATGATCGAGACAGATCACACTATCTCATAGTGATCAAAGTGCTGCAACCTTGTCAGATGAGATGCCCAGTCTCATCACTGGTTGTGAAGATATTTTTAAGTATAAGATTTGTGACACATATCTCCCGTATGTGGATCTCATCCATATACATATATCACATCTAATATACTAATGGGACCCGGTTCATCTCATGAACCATTATGTCATATGTATTGGTCATGTGCATTAAGTAATAAATCATCATTCATCTCATGAAAGGAAAGCATGATTATATTGATAAATAAAGAAATTAATCAATTTATTATATCAACTGATGGATTGAGACCATACAATCTAATAGTACTCGCCACTACGATCAGATCGTAGTGTTATGATACTCTTACTTAAAACGCTTCTCCATTTCCGCCCTATACTCCTTGAATTTTTCAAAGCATTCGGACTTACGGCGTATTAAGTAAATGTACCCATACCTTGAGTAGTCATCAATGAAAGTAATGAAATACTCAAAACCACCTCTAGCTTGGACATTGATGGGACCACAAAGGTCAAAGTGAACCAACTCCAATGGTTCTTTGGCCCTATAGCCTTTTGCCGAAAAGGGACGCTTGGTCATTTTCCCCTCTAAACAAGATTCGCAGATTGGAATGGCCTCCACTTCCAATGAATGCAATGGACTATTTGCAACCAGTCTTGAAATCCGGTGTAGATTAATATGTCCAAGGTGTAAATGCCAAAGGTACGTTTGGTTCATTTTAGAAGGTTTCTTTCTCTTGCATAGTAGTGTAGTTGTGTTATTTGATTCGGTCAGTTGCTGTTTAGGAGAGACATGATCAACAATATAAAAATCATCCACCAATGAACCAGAACAGATAAAACGCTTATTGTACTTAATAACCACAAATTTATTAAAATAAACGGAATATCTGTCTTTAACCAACTTGGAAACAGAAATTAAATTCCTCTTTATAGAGGGAATATAAAGATAATCTTTTAAAATTAAAGTCCTATCTCTACTAAAACTTAGACAAATGTCTCCTACTGCAACTGATGCCACTCTCGTAGCATCACCCATAAGCAAATAAATCTCTCCATCACTTAGCTGCCTAGTTTCCTGGAACCTCTGCAAAGAATTACAAACATGATTAGTGGCTCCCGTATCTACACACCGGACACCGGTAGATACAACCGCCAAACATGATTCAACAACTAGTGAATGAAATTTACCTTTATTGTTCACTTTGTTGAGAAAGTTGGACATTGCCTTTTCCAGTGCCCTGCTTGCTTGCCCTGAAAACACTTGCCCTTAGGCTTCTTCACTGCACCTTGTGGTCCGTTGCCCCCTTGAGGAACTTCCTTACGATTTTGACCATTTTTCTATTTCTTCTTGCCTTTCGGCTTAGAAATAAAACCTTTTTCAGTAACGTGAACACTAGGTGGCTTTTTCAGAAGGCCCTCAGCAACCTGAAGTTCCTTGAGTAATTCCACCAGAGAAAAATTGAGCTTGTTCATGTTGTAATTTAAGAGAAAATTCTCGAAGGAATTAGTCAAGGATTGGAGAATGATATCGATCTGGGTTTCCCCATCAATTTCAGCTCCAAGGACCAATAGCTCATTAAAGTGTCCCATCATTTTCAGAACATGGTCCCTCACAGAGGTACCTTCAACCATCTTAGTATTAAACAGTTCTTTCATAGCAACCTGTCTAGCTGCCCGATCCTGATCACCAAACATCTCCTTGAGACTGTACATGATGTCGTAGGCAGTGGGACAGGATTGATGCTGATGTTGCAAAACATTTGACATTGATACCAACATGTAACATTACGCCATCTCATCAGCCTTTATCCATTTTTTGTATGTCTCGATGGCGACCTCATCGGTACATCCATCTACAGGTTTCTCTGGGCAAACCTCAGTGAGCACATATTTGTACTCTTCAGCAGTTAGCACAATATCCAGATTTCTTTTCCAGTTAATGTAATTAGGTACAGTGAGTTTGTGTTCTTTGAGATTAACAGCAAGTGGATTGAAAGCACCCATCGTAAAACCTGAGATTTACATAATTAGCAGATTATGATGGGCAAAGATAAATCTTTGGATTCAAATAAAAGAAAAGTGGCTCCCTCCGCCAATTTATAAAAGAATCCGACAGCAATCTAAAACACCAATGCATAGTATGCCTCGATGTGAGGACAAGTACCATACTTATTTTGTTCAGATAGGATGTAACATTTTAGTTCTACTATCAAGGCAACAAACCATGCCAAGTAAAACCAAATAACTGCCATAACTTTGGTCCTATAAATAATAGAAGTGGCTCAGATGGAGAGCATACTATTATTTATAGCTAAGTGTAAACCATCATTTAATTCAAGGTCCATTATTCCATATTGGGTCCCATCAGATGGAGAAGAGACTTATACTAATAATTACCCTAAATCATCCATATGGAAGTTTGTACCGGAGATTCCATAATTAACTCATCCGATTAGGAGGAAGATTCCAAGGTCAACACATAAATCAATTACATCTCCTACAAACCAATGATGGAGACCGTGGGAACTTAAGAAGTTTCTTCTCCTACTTAGTTATTTAGCAATGAGGGTTCTTATAAAACAGTTTAATCAAGACAATTTAAAATCTAGTAGTAATAGGTAACCATGTTTTTACTACTATACCATTCTAAATATAATTAAACAGGATTAATATCAAATCTAGCAAGCAATGATAATAATAGACATCCAAGCACAAAAATGAATGACAACCAGCACAAGATGCCTAGCTATCATGGTCAAGTAGGATCCTTTTGTCTTCATGATTGTCACTTCTTCAAACATGCGCTTCGCAAAGGGGGTCCGGGGGTGTCCCCCAGCAGGGGTCGAGCTGCCCGGTCAGCTCGCTGGGGTCCAAGGGGCAACGCCCCTGAAACAAAAATATTTTTAACATCAAGTTCTTCCTTCGAAATCGAATTTCTGCCTTCAGAACCTGCGCCCCTTATTAAGAGATTACATTGAGTCCTAAGCCTCCTACTGAACGGAGTTCACATACTATCTCAATATAATTACTTCTCCAAGAAAAAAAAATTACATTGAACCCTAAGCCTCCTGACGAACGGAGGTCACATGCTATGTCAATATAATTACATCACCATAAAAATTGTATTGAATACGTAAAACAATAAACATGAATTAAATTCATGGGATCCATTCACATAACATACACACATGGTGATCATGATAGCCAGATCAGTAACTCAGTTGCTGCAAAGCAAGGGTTAGATATTTCGTTGCAAAACAGGGGTTAGTTACGGCAATAGCAGACCATGTTTCCTTATTGCAACCTATAATCTTACTATGTTTTCTTCAATCCATACGCAATATCAAGGTCGGCTCTTATACCAATTGTTAGAAATGAGTAGAAACTAGGATCTCTAGATATTGCGTACAAATCACTGCGAAAATAAACTTGAACTAATATGATGAAATCATACCTTCGAGATTTCTCTGATTTGATCTCGATCATACAGCAACCCGAAAACTTTATGATCTTCTACTGTATTCCTATATGCTAGAACTCGCACCAGGGAGTGGGCCTCTTCTGTAAATTCTCCTCTGCTCTCTAAAACCGAGATTTCTCTCTTATTATTCTTGTATGTTAACCTAGAGAGCAATAGCGCATATTTGTAGGCTACAATAGGGACCTTAAGAAGAAAATAAAGATAGGCTCCTTATGGAAACAGGAAACCCTAATTCAACCCAAATTAGAATCCTAGTTCCATAAATTACAATTCAGTCTACTAAAGAAATGTAATTGCACTCCAGTCCTTATTCTCAAAATAATATTTTGAGCTTCTTGTTATTAAATGCTTATTAATCTCCCCACATTAAGATTTCAGATATCCATTGATTAAATAATTACCGACATCTATATTTAATTGATATCTTTATAATTCCTTGAGACCTTACACTTAACTTATTTGATATGTTGGACACAAAGTCCACCTGTAGGGTTTGACATAATCAAAACTTAAAAGCTTCATCAAGGGGATATCATCAATCTCTATTACAGGATATGGATTCCGTCAATAAACTAATATCCATCATACACGTAGTGTAGTCATCCAATTCACTGAGATTATTGATCCATAAAATATCTCACTCCTTCGTAAATCAAAATGCCAAACACTAAATGTATGTGTCTATTATTTATGTCGGGATTAAGAGTACAAGCACTCATAATAACCATTTGGATGTTCATCATCTTATATAGTCAATATAAAGACAATAAATCCAAAAACATGGTCATGTTCAATACACATATAGTGTACTAGCATAATGAATTGAAACTATACCGTTTCCCGCAGCCAAGTCAAGCCTGCTAAAACATCATGCTACAATCGTACCGATGGTATGTCCAAATCCATCTAGATTGTGAACAACAACTTATATTCCACAAGAACCGACAAATAAGTCTTCCGTGTGTAAGTAAAACTCTACACACCAATTTGTCTACTTTATAGAATAAAGGACACTCACATGCATAATAATTAATAATGCAACCATTTGCCCATATAAAATCTCAATTAGATGAGAAGACAGAATATACTAAAAATGAACCAGTCAAAGAAAAATACGTAAAGTATGTTTTTAGTATAAATTTCCAACACTTAAATCATGTCAAATGTATTAAAACCAATTACTAAAAGGTTCTACTGATGGAGAACGATATCAAAGAAAGGTAGAGGGAATATTTTAGCATACTTTTAAAAGAAGACTATATAAGAGACATAAGAAATAAATATGATATTTTATTAGTAAAGAATTTCATAGAATTAGAGTGGTGGAAGTGAGGAAAGTATTAAAACAAATGAAGATAAGAAATGCTACGGGTCCAGATGACATCACAGTTAAGGCTTGAAAATGATTAATTAGAGAAGTTGGAGAGATTTAGTTAACTAAACTCTTCAATAAGATATTAATGACAAAAAAAAATTCCAAATGAATACAGAAGATGTTAGAAAAGAGATTAGAAAAGAGATAGAGACTAAGAGAAAGAGGATTAGAGGGATAAGAGAGAGCTTTTCTATTATCTCATTATCTGTGTGTACAAATACAAGGGGAGAAACTTATTTATAGGCAAAGTAACTTCATAAGAGATGAACTCTAATTCTAACCCTAACTCATCTTAAATGAGCATCAACCCAACATCCATATCTCTTAACACTCTCCCTTGGATGACCACCATTTAAAGACAGTTCCCTCATTAAAGATTTGCTAAGCAAAACCCAGTAAGAAAAAACCAAAGAGAAGGAAAAAAGAGTACAATATTCTTCAAGATCACTGCACTGGTGTTAGACGTGCATAATGCTGCCTCGTTAAAACCTTAACTAGGAAAATCCAGTGGGATAAAACCTAGAAAAGGAAAAAGAGTATAGCGCACAAATGTCCTGAGTAGCATACTTCAAGATGCTCCTTGGTAAACCACTCTCCCTGATGATAGCAACCATTTACATAGTTGATGATGAACTCTACGCATGCCAATCTCATATACAAACTTTTGGATACTGATTTTGGTAAAGATTTGATAAACAGATCAGCCAGGTTGTTACTCGAACAAACTTGCTTGACTTCAATTTCATAAGAAGAACTTCAGTGTTCTATCCTTAGTCTTGTCTCCTTTAATGAACCTTCTTGAATCTGTTTTATGCATGCTTCATTATCTTCATACATAACATTTGAGATACCTGCAATAGAAGGTAATTGACAAGAACTACGAACATGCTGAATCAAAGATCTTAGCCATACACATTCTCGATTAGCTTCATAAAGAGCCAAAATCTCAGCATGGTTGGAGGAAGTAGCTACCAAAGTCTGTTTAGTAGAACGCCAAGAAATGGCGGCATTACCATTAAGAAATACGTGACCTATCTGTTATCGACCCTTATGAGGATCAAAGAGATAACATGAATCTTCATATCATATAAAACTGAAATCTCTACGATCATAAGAACAAAATATTCCTAAATCAGTTGCTCCATACAAATATTGTAGGATGTGTTTAATACTATTCCAATGCCTGAAAGTGCAACTAGGTTCAATGAATAAGTCCTAAAGGGGGGGGGGGGGTGAATAGGACAAAAGGAATTCTAATGCCAATTTTAAACTTATTAGCCCAATTTCTAATCTCAACTTGGAATAATAATCACACATAACAAAATAACTTGTATGAATTATAAGTTCAATGTGTGTGTGCTTAAATAATCAGAGAAACTCTAATTTGAAACAAGATAATAAGCACAAGAGATAAAAATGACGCAAGAGATTTATAGTGGTTTAGTCACACAGACTTACATCCACTCTCAAGGGTCACACAGTCCGTTGATTCCACTATACAGAATCAAACTACATAAGTACTGATTCTAACTCAATTTTGTTACTGAGGTTTTATCGCACAGATCTAATCCCCACACGCAATTTTTAGAGTGGTTGACACACACAGATTCAATCCACTGTCACAAAGATATAAATTTGAATGGAGGGCGAACACTTGCCTTTGATGAAGATCGAAAGTGTTCGAAGAAGCTTTTGACCGTGATCAAAGCTTTTTACCTCTTGCAGCTAGCTTGGAGTTGATGATGAAACTCCTTTGAGATGCATAACCAAGTTGTAGAGGTCTGATTTCTAGTGGCAGAAATGAGAGATACCTTTAAGGATTAGGATACCTTAGATTTGGCTTCTCAAAGCACACTCCTTAGAGTTAAGTAAGCCCTTGGATTTGCCAAGATAGGATCTAAGTGTGTTTGGAAGAAGCTTTGAGAGCTTGAGAAAGGTTTGCAAGAATTTAGAACAAAGGCTCTTCAAAATTGGACATTACTTTGTTGAAAACAAGCTTCAGGTATTTATAGAAAAAATCCAACGGATAGTTCCAATGGTCACTTAAGACATGGTAGGGTGCACTTGACAGGAACACTATTCTTACATTTGAAATTTGATAAAGACCCTGACATAAGCAATGTTTTGGTGAGGCCTTATATGAATCATGAGTATGAATATGAGGGAACTTTTGTATGAAAAATTATTAAAGAAATCAAAAGCACACCGGTTTTGACAATTTTACATTTCTTTATTAATTTATAAAACATTGTTTATTGTTAAGTTTCTATTCATACTCATTTTTAAAAGCACACCGGTTTTGACAACTTTACATTTCTTTATTAATTTATAAAACATTGTTTATTGTTAAGTTTCTATACATACTCATGTTTACCAAGCCTCAATGTGACCTGTTGTTATGATCATGTTGGATGCTTTAGGACAGGTGGACTTAGGAGGTGACCTTCTAACCGCATGAGGTCGGCTGGCTGAAATCTGGGGTCATTTTTTAGTTTTAAAAAATATCATCTAAAACCTTTCAAAATAACAATTTAGCCTAGGGTTTTTAGGGTCACTTAGGGGCATGGTTTCGGTCCCAATTACCTGATCTTGGTTGGCATAGCTTGATGTTGATCTTTGACGAATCCTGACCTTTCCAAAAAGCTTTGACAGTCCTCTTGAATTGAATCTTCTTTGAAGTACTTAAGAGACAATGTGTTCGGCACTCTTTGGCACGGAATTGACAAAAAAAAAACAGTGCACATGAAAATGTGGCACTAACAATCTCCCCCTTTGTCAATTTCGTGACGAAACTAATTAAACTTATACATTTTTAAAAGAGGAGACTTAAAGTACAATCATACATTATACACAAAGTTCATAAACTTTTACATATGATTTTCAACAATAAAAGGATAAGGAAGCAGAAAGAATGTGTATTGATCTTCTTCATTTTTGTTTGAGAAGAATTTCCTTGTAGAAATACAACATTAACATCACATATTGGGAATCTTCTCCCTTGTTCGAATTAAAACAAGAAAAAGAAGTTTCTCCCCCTTTGTACCTGCAACATATGAAACTGAGGAGATACTGATTGAGATTATTTCTCCCCTCAACGAAAATTATTTCTCCCCCTCAACGAAGATTATTTCTCCCCCTTTTTGTCAGAAATTGACAAAGAGATGTATAAACTGAGAGAAACTTTGGAAACTAATGCAAAGATTAGAGAACATAAGGTAATCCATTCAAGCATAGATAACAAATGGGCCTCGATTAGACAGGGCCGAGGGCATTCAAGTTCATCCCCCACAATTCTTACCGGGCCTAAGTGAGTGCAACCCAAATTCATGCACATCACGGAAGCCCCAGCCCACCCGAGCCAAGCCCACAAAGAAATACACTCTGGAACCACCCATGTCCGACATAAACTGCAAAGGCTAGAGGCCTAGTTTTATCAACTGGATGCGGAAGGAGATTTAAATCCACTGAATGTTGTTGACAAACGAGAAAAATAGGGACATCCCGCAATTAATCTCACTAGCTTAGCTAAGTAGCTTTTGAAATTATGCATCCAGCATATTTTTAATCTGAACTAAGAAAGATTTGACGATATGAAGGTTTGTCTTGTTCAAATTCCATCTCTATAAGAGCAGTCTTAGCTCTATCTAATTTGTATCAAATCTTCTTCTCGTCTCTGTAATTCATCAGCATTCTTATTCACAAAATTTCAATGGCTCATCAATTTCCTTTTAGTACTTCTTGTGATTAGGAGATGAGGTATTCTTTACCTCAATCCCAAACTTTTTCTGCATTTGATTTAGGTTCCATGATGCCAAGGCGACAAGAGAGAGATTTGGCTAATAAATCGGATCAAGATGCCATTTATGAGCTTGTGAGTCTCGGGACTCAATACTCATCATCCATTGTCTCATTTTCTGATCGGTTGCAGTCCAAAACTCGCAAGAAAGAAAAGCTTATTGAGGAGATCGATGTACTGCAACGGCTTCTTCTCCAGTCTAACAGAAAAATAGTAGAATTAAAGCAACAGAATTAGGATTTAAAATCCTTGATTACTTCTTCAATTCGATTGCCTAATCCTTTAGACAAGGATTGCATGAGGATCTATGAAAGACAAAAGCATTTGAATGATGAGGCTAAAAGTCTTTGGTTTTTGTAAGACATTGAGAAAAATATACAATAAATATTCATGGCATGCATCATTTCGATTTCTCTTCTAATCATGCATAGTTTATTTTCTGGCAGGGGTTTTGTAAAAATGTTTGCCAACTTATCGTGTGTGCTTGTGAATTCTAGTACAATATCACCTTTCTGCACATGATCGCTAAGAAAATGATATCTAATTTCAATATGCTTAGTCCTAGAATGGTGTATTGGGTTCTATGAAAGATTTATAGCACACAAGTTTAAAATCCTCAAGTTGTTGCTTCATGTAAAGAACTTGAGCACAATAACTACCTCCAGCAACATACTCTGCCTCAGCAGTAGATAGTGCAACAGAATTTTGCTTTTTACAGAACGAAGAAATAAGTTCATGACCTAAGACATGATATGTTTCATTTTTTTTTATAAATTAAACACATAAAAACAATTAAATGAAACTAACACATATAAAACAAATAAACAATAAGAAATTATTTAATAACACAAATACCAAGGGATTTTCTCATGTTTTCAAATTTTGAAACATCCAATGGTTTTGTGAGAATATCTGCAAGTTGTTTCTCAGTAGAAATATGGTCCAAAACTATGACTCCCTCTTCAACCAATTCTCTAATGAAATGATGTCTAATATCAATATGCTTAGTTCTAGAGTATTGGACAGGATTTTTGGAAATATTGATAGCACTGGTGTTATCACAATACAAATTCATGCTACCTTGTTCAATACCATAGTCTTTCAGCATTTGTTTCATCCATAACATTTGAGTACAACCACTTCCAGCTGCTATATATTCTGCTTCAGCTGTGGATAGGGAAATGGATGACTGTTTCTTGCTGTGCCAGGCAACAAGGCAGTTTCTTAGGTAAAAGCACCCACCGCTAGTAGATTTTCTATCATCCACATTTCCAACCCAATCGGCGTCTGAGTATCCAGCAATGCAAGTAGATGAATTATATGGATACCATAAGCCATATCCTGAAGTCCCTGAAACATATCTAATGATTCTCTTAATAGCTTTCAAATGAGTTTCTTTGGGATCAGATTGATATCTGGCACAAGCTCCTACACTGAAAGCAATATCAGGTCTACTAGCTGTAAGATCTAATAGGCTCCCTATCATGCTTCTATACAAACTAGGATCAACATTCTTACCACTTGATTCTCTAGATAATTTGAGAGTTGTGCTCATGGGTGTGTTCATGTGCTTGGCTGAGTCTATTCCAAATCTCTTGATTAACTCTTTAGCATATTTGGTGTGGGAAATAAACAGTCCATCAGACAATTGTTTGACTTGTAATCCTAGAAAGAAATTAAGTTCACCAACCATACTCATTTCAAATTCAGATTTCATAAGATTAGCAAACTTTTCTGTGAGATCATTACAAGTAGAACCAAACACTATATCATCAACATAAATTTGAGCAATCAAAATATTATCATTGTTTGTTTAAATAAAGAGAGTTTTATCCACACTACCCCTTTCAAATCTTTGATCAATTAAGAATTGAGTAAGCCTCTCATACCAAGCTCTAGGGGCCTGTTTGAGACCATAGGGAGCCTTTCTAAGATGATACACATGGTTAGGCTTCTTAGGGTCTTCAAACCCTTTGAGTTGCTCAACATAAACTTCTTCTTCCAAAATACCATTTAGAAAAGCACTTTTGACATCCATTTGGTATAGCAATGGCAAGAAGAATTCTAATGAATTCAAGTCTAGCAACGGGAGCAAAAATTTCTTCAAAATCAATTCCTTCAATTTGAGAGTACCCTTGAGCAACCAGCCTAGCCTTGTTTCTAACAATGGTACCATTTTCATCAAGTTTATTTTTGTAAATCCACTTGGTACCTACCACATTTTTGTCATCCGGTCTAGGCACAAGATCCCAAACTTCATTTCTAGAAAATTGATTTAACTCTTCTTGCATGGCATTTATCCAATTATCATCGGAAAAAGCTTCATCAACATTTTTAGGTTCAAAAGTATAAGTAAAGCAAAGATAGCTAACAATGTTTTCTAATTGTCTTCTAGTTTTGACACCAGCCAAAGGATCTCCCAGAATTTGGTCCATAGAATGATGTTTCACATTTACCAAATCCTTAGAGACCGGAGACTCATCCAGTTTTTCAGTTGGGACATTTATCTCATCAATATCAGGGTTTTCTTGATGACTGAAATCATTTAGTGTGTCATCAATGACTACATTTATGGATTCTTGAATGGCTCCAGTGTTTAAATTCAACACTTTGTAGGCACGACTGTTTTGAGAATAGCCAATGAAGATGCCTTCATCACTTTTAGTATCAAATTTGCTTAAGTGTTCTCTGTCCTTGAGTATATAGCACTTGCTACCAAAAATTTTAAAGTAGCTAATGTTGAGCCTTCTCTCATGCCATAATTCATAAGCATTTTTGTCTAGGCCAGTTCTCAAGTAAACCCTGTTCACGATGTGACAGGCTGTACTAACTGCTTTAGCCCATAGATCTCTAGAAACATTCTTTCCATGAAGCATAACTGTGGCCATTTCTTGTAAGACCCGATTCTTTCTTTCAGCAATACCATTTTGTTGAGGAGTTTTAGGGGCAGAAAATTCATGGTGAATTCCATACTTATCACAATATTTTTCAAACTTTGTATTTTCAAATTCACCACCATGATCACTTCTTATTCGAGCAACTGCTCTTCCTTTTTCAACTTGGATCCTTTTCACAATCTTTTTAAATTCAGCATAAGCATCAGATTTCTCTCTTAGAAATGGAACCCAAGTGAATCTTGAATAATCATCAACAATAACAAGAAAGTATCTTTTGCTCCCTTTACTCTCTTTCTTAGTTGGACCAACCAGATCCATATGGAGAAGCTCTAGAGATCTAGATGTCTTTAGAGACTTGGTCTTTTTATGAGAGTTTCTGATTTGTTTACCTTTTTGACATTCTCCACAAACTGTTTTTGACTCTTTGCTGATTTTTGGAAGACCTTTAACATACTTTTTTAATTTGGACAGGTCTCTAAAGTTCACATGTTCAAGTCTTTTATGCCATAGTTGAGCTTCATCAAGATGAGCAATGTGACAGGCTGAACTGGATGATTCTTTGTGGTTACTAATAACATAACAGTTGTCATTGGTTCTGAGACCTCTTAGAATAACCTTTCCATTTTTGGAAATCTCACAACCAAGACTACTAAAGTTAACAACATGATCTTTATCACATATTTGAGAAATACTTAGCAAGTTATGTTTCAAACCAACGACATACAAGACATTTTCAATAACAGGCATGTTAGGAACATTCAAAGTACCCTTACCAACAACTTTAGCAACTTTTCCATCACCAAAGGTGACAGTTCCACCCTCATATTCATTTAAAGACGAGAAATGTGCTCTATCCCCAGTCATGTGTCTAGAGCATCCACTATCTAGGTACCACAAGGATTGGTCAATAGCTTTAAGAGCTCTGTGAACAACTAGGCTTTTGTTCTTGGGAACCCATATGAATCTTTGGGTGACAGGGATTGCACTAGGACCTTGAGATTTAACTTTGTTAGGATTTTGTTGGTGAAAAGATTTCTTAGAGTAGTTTTCAGTAGGTTTAACAGTTCTTGTATGATTGTGGAATTGCAACTTTAGAAGACCAATTTGTTTCATCAACATATTTAATTGTTGAGAGAATGAGTGATTGATAGAATTGTTTTGAAAAGAAGTCTTAGTCTGTTTATCTTTATGAGGGTTGACATAAGTTTTGGTGGACTGTCTTTTCATTTGTTTCATTTTGCACTCATACTTGTCATGTCCTTTGCTTCCACATGCATAACATGTAATTTCATAATTGTTTTGACTACTAGAGGAAGCTTCTCCTTTCACAAACACAGTAGAAGCATTAGGATTAGATTTGTCTTCTTTGTTGAATCCTAGCCCAGTTTTGTCTCTATGATATTTACCCATTTTAAAAAGTCTTTCAAAATTTTCTTCTCCAAGGGTAAAGGAATATTCATACTTCTCTTTGAACCATTTCAGACGAGTGACTTCATCCCTTAATTGAGTGTTTAGTTCTTTTAGAGTTTCAGCTTCTTCTTCATCTCTTTTGATTTTGATTAAATTTTCATTAGCAATTTGAAATTTAGAATTAACTTCTTTTAGTTCAGTTGCTAAGATATTCTTTTCATTAGTTAAGGTTTCAATTTTGTCTTTTAAGACTTTGTTCTTAGATTTTTGTTTGCTCATGGCATCAATTAATTTGCAGCTTTCCTCATAAAGTCTATCATATGTAACTTGAGGCTCTTCATCTTCTTTTTCATTTTCTGAGCTGTCATAATCAGACTTAGACTCATTCCCAGATTTCTCAATATCAGTTGTTCTAGAATTTTCTAATATCTCAAGTGGTGGATCACACACTGTTCTGGCCATTAGTATAGTATAATTTTCTGTCTCATCTTTGTGTGATTCATCTGAGTCTGATTCAGCTGCTGAAGAGTCATCCCATGTTGCCACAAGAGTCTTTTTCTTATCTTTCCTTTCAATTGGACACTCAGTAGATATGTGACCAAACTTTTGTTTACTTTTCTGGATTGATACTTAGAAGAGGAGCTGGCTTTGTTTTTACTTTTATCAAATGGTCTCTCCTTTCTATTAAACTTAGAAGTCTTTTTCTTAAATTGTCTTAAGAATCTTTTAGTAAGTAAAGCAACATCTTCATTATCACTTTCATTTTCATTTCCTGATTCTTCTTTAGATGGAGATGGTTGGGAGACCTTCAAAGCTATAGATTTCTTCTCTTTGGATTTATTAGAAGCATTATTCATTTTCATCTCAAAGGTTATAATGTTTCCCGACAGTTCCTCTACTTTCATAGTTTCAGGGTCATTGTACTCCTCTATAGAAGTCACTTTGGAGTGAAATCTTTCAGGTAAAGACCTAAGGATTTTGCTACAAACTTTGCCTTCAGGGATTTGCTCATCGAGTGACCACATCTCATTAACGATTACCATAAGCTTTGTTCGAGAATCATCAAACATTTCATCTTCTCTCATTCTCAGAGATTCAAATTGGAAGGTTAGCATTTGGAGCTTGGCTCTCTTAACAATGGTGGTTCCTTCATAATTTGTTTCCAACAGCTCTCAAGCTTGCTTAGATGTGGTACATGTCATAATCTTTTAGAATTCTTCAGCATTCACGGCACAGGTTATGGCATTCAAAGCCTTAGCACCATAGTCTCTCAAGAATTTTTGACTAGCTATCCATCTGGCCTTTGGAAGAGGCTTGATAGTGCCATCTTCAGCTGTGAAGGTAGGAGGGGTCCATCCATCCTCCACAGCATCCCACACCTCACCACAAATGGATTTGAGAAACACGGTCATTCGGGCTTTCCAAAAGGAATAGTTAGTACCATCAAACAGTGGAGGTCTGTTAATAGCACTACCTTCTGGATTAGACATTGGCACTAGTAAAAAGAAGTAGATCTACTCCGGGTTGTTAAACCTTTAGGGAGTAACCTCGCTCTGATACCAAATGAAAGTGCAACTAGGTTCAATGAATAAGTCCTAGAGGGGGGTGAATACGACAAAAGGAATTCTAATGCCAATTTTAAACTTATTAGCCCAATTTCTAATCTCAACTTGGAATAATAATCACACATAACAAAATAACTTGTATGAATTATAAGTTCAATGTGTGTGTGCTTAAATAATCAGAGAAACTCTAATTTGAAACAAGATAATAAGCACAAGAGATAAAAATGACACAAGAGATTTATAGTGGTTCAGTCACACAGACCTACATCCACTCTCAATGGTCACACAGTCCCTTGGTTCCACTATACAAAATCAAACTACACAAGTACTGATTCTAACTCAATTTTGTTACTGAGGTTTGATCATACAGATCTAATCCCCACATGCAATTTTTAGAGTGGTTGACACACACATATTCAATCCACTGTCACAAAGATATAAATTTGAATGGAGGGCGAACACTTGCCTTTGATGAAGATCGAAAGTGTTCGAAGAAGTTTTTGACCGTGATCGAAGCTTTTTACCTCTTGCAGCTAGCTTGGTGTTGATGATGAAACTCCTTTGAGATGCATAACCAAGTTGTAGAGGTTTGATTTCTAGTGGTAGAAATAAGAGACACCTTTAAGGATTAGGATACCCTAGATTTGGCTTCTCAAAGCACACTCCTTAGAGTTAAGTAAGCCCTTGGATTTGCCAAGATAGGATCTAAGTGTGTTTGGAAGAAGCTTTGAGAGCTTGAGAAAGGTTTGTAAGAATTTAGAACAAAGACTCTTCAAAATTGGACATTACTTTGTTGAAAACGAGCTTCAGGTATTTATAGAAAAAATCCAACGGATAGTTCCAACGGTCACTTAAGACATGGTATGGTGCACTTGACAGGAACACTATTCCTACGTTTGAAATTTGATAAAGACCCTGACATAAGCAATGTTTTGGTGAGGCCTTATATGAATCATGAGTATGAATATGAGGGAACTTTTGTATGAAAAATTATTAAAGAAATCAAAAGCACACCGGTTTTGACAACTTTACGTTTCTTTATTAATTTATAAAACATTGTTTATTGTTAAGTTTCTATTCATACTCATTTTTAAAGCACACAGGTCTTGACAACTTTACATTTCTTTATTAATTTATAAAACATTGTTTATTGTTAAGTTTCTATACTTACTCATGTTTACTAAGCCTCAATGTGACCTGGTGTTATGATCATGTTGGATGCCTTAGGACAGGTGGACTTAGGGGGTGACCTGCTAACCGCATGAGGTCGGCTGGCTGAAATCTGGGGTCATTTATTAGTTTTAAAAAATATCATCTAAAACCTTTCAAAATAACAATTTAGCCTAGGGTTTTTAGGGTCACTTAGGGGCATGGTTTCGGTCCCAATTACCTGATCTTGGTTGGCACAGCTTGATGTTGATCTTTGACGAATCCTGGTCTTTCCAAAAAGCTTTGACAGTCCTCTTGAATTGAATCTTCTTTGAAGTACTTAAGAGACAATGTGTTCGGAACTCTTTGGCACGGAATTGACAATAAAAACAGTGCACATGAAAATGTGGCACTAACAGTGCCTTAATTGGATTGAGTACGTACTCCTTGGCTTTGCTTCAGGCAAAGAAAATTCCTCCAGGATTTAAAGAATGTGGTTCTATGTCCCAATCATCATCATCATTTCTATTACATCTCTCTCTTGAATAATTGTGAAGTATAGAGATCTCTTTATTATCCGGTATCGGTGCCTCTTCAGGAGATTCCAAAGTCTCACTATTGACTTTCATTGTTTTAGAGGGAACGGGTTTTATCATAACCTCTTTAGGAGCATTACATGCCTCTTTGGGAGGAACCTCTTCAGGAGCATTACGTGCCTCTTCGAGAGGAACTTCTTCAGGAGCGTTACGTGCCTCATCGGGAGAAAACCTCTTCAGGAGTTATGTGCCTCTTCGGGAGGAAACTTCTTCAAGAGCGTTATGTGCCTCTTCGGGAGGAGTCTCTTCAAGAGGGTTACGTGTCTCTTCGGATGGACATGATGATGATTGTTCATTTCTCATTTCTGCAGAGCTGAGTCATTTAAACCTATAGGGCTGCCACACTTCTTGCGTACTTCATTTTCACATCATGAAGTACGTGGATCTAGATGAAATAGACTGGAAGTATTCCATGTTAGTTATCGTCGTTCTTTAGAAACGGGTTGTTTTATAGGAACAATACGTTCTTCATGAACTATCTTATCTCCCCCTAATAACGAGAATATTGTTTCATCATATGGGCTCTTTCGGAGCCTTCAATTATTTGCATAGGTTCACCTATAGTGGATACCTTTTGTGGAATGAACAACAATTCTAAGAAAAATTCCTGATTTTTCAGAATGATGTGTGTTATGGCACTATCTACCAAACATAGATTGTCCTCAGTTTCATGATTCATATCTTAAATAATAAATCAATATAACTATGCAGTTACATGATAAAACTAAAATAATTAAACCATTCACCATAAATTAGGACATTAATGAAAAATAAAAATCCCCATCATAAAGGAAAAGTCTAAGAAATATGCATCTCAAATGAACTTAAAAAAATCAAGTTTGTGAAAGTTTAAAAAATTGGCCAATGAAAAGTTAGAACATCAGGTTCTCAACCTTGAGAATAAGAACTGCTGGTTCTGTCAAAACTTCAAGCTTGATTTAAAACTTCAGGTTCATAATACATGAAATTAGAATTGCACGTTTGGTCAAATCTTCAGGTTTGAAGTAGAACTTCTGGTTCTAACAACTTATCAAAATTTCTGGTTCTGTCAATTCTTCATATTTAAAGTATGGCTTTCGGTTCTAATAATTGATCAGAACTTCTGGTTCTGTCAAATCTTCGGGTTTAATTTCATTACCTTATAATTTATTTTGGATTTGAACCAAAAACTTCAGCCTTTGATTTATTGATATGAATCTACAAGTTCATATCAGTATTCCAACTTTTAGGACTGTTGTTCTATAGATTGGTGAACTTCAAGTTCAGATTTAGAACTTCTGGTTCTATTTTGTGATCCATTCATAGTATTGATAAATTTAAATTAAAAGAAAAATAATGCAAGAAGATGAACAGTAACCAAACACTATAATTACTGTAAACAAGCATTATAAACTAGTTGCATGCATTCTGATTTTGGAGAATGGCTCGGATACTACTTATTGTATTTGAAGAAAAGTATTACCCTTTTCTGAAATCCGCGCTGGGAAGAATTTCGTGATGAAAATCTGCTATGGGAAGGAATTCACGTATGAAATCCACGATGAAAATCCGCGCTAAGAAGGAATCTGTGATGGAAATCCGAGCTGGGAAGGAATCTGCGCAAGAAGTCTGCGATGGAAATCCACACTAGGAAGGAATCTGCGATGGAAATCCGTGCTCGGAAGGAATCTGCACAGGGAATCTACGATGGAAATCCGCATAGGGAAGGATTTTTCCATGAAAATCCATGCAGGGAAGGATTTATCTTCTTTTTGGGTAAGAAGACTAGGTTTTCTTCCTTCTCTTAGAGCTTCATGCTGATAACGTGTTAGAAAATAAAGAGACTACGAAAAAGAGGATTAGAGGGAGAACAGAGAGCTTTTCTATTATCTTATTATTTGTGTGTACAAATATAAGGGGAGAAGCCTATTTATAGGCAAAGTAACTTAATAAGAGAGGAACCCTAATTCTAACCCTAACTCATCTTAAGTGGGCATCCACCCAAGATCCATATCTCATAGCAGAAGAAGTGTTATAATTTCTATATATAAGTACAAGGGAGATATATAAAACTATATCAGCTATCGCATGATTAAATTTATGAGTCATACTATAAAGGTATGAAAGAAAGTAATGGAGCAAAGACTTAAACAGAAGACCAAGATATCTAAAAATTAGTTTGATTTTATGCCAGGGAGGTCAACGATGAAAGCTATCTTCTCACTTAGGCAATTAATGAAATAATATCGAGCAAAGAGAGAAAATCTGCATATGGTCTTCATCAATTTAGGAAAAGCGTACAACAACGTACATAATGGTTTAATTTGGTGAGTTTTAAATAAAAGGAAAGTTCCAAGATGTTATATTGAAATTATTAAAGACATGTATGAAGGAGCAATAACTAGTGTGAGAACTAATTATGGAAAGACAGGGGAGTTCCCAGTGACCATAGGTTTGCATTTGGGGTCAACCCTAAGTCCTTATCTCTTTATACTGATTATGAATGAGGTAACTGTTAATATTCAAGAAGGCATACCTTGGTGCATGTTATTTGCACCGTAAAAATGTGCCCTTATTGTCATTGTTTGCCATGCAAATTAGGTGAGAACTTCTTAGCCGTGGGCCATTATGCCCATTTGGGCAAGTGGAACCAAATGATATGAATGGGAGAAAGGCAAATGCCGTTTTGATTTTGATTTTGATTTTTTTTTCAATGCCCTTTTTAGTTTTGCCAATGGCTGATTTGTTATGGATGGTGTTGTAAGTACCAGTTCTTATTTTTGACGTCTAGTTATAAATAAAATCTAGAGGAATTTACGAGGAAAGTCCTTGTAGGACTGCATACGTCCCAGCAGGACCTAGTTCCATGTCGAATACGGGAGGGGTCCTCATATGGGCTTTTTTTCTTTTTCTTTTTTTTATCGTTTTACGATATGGTCGATATCAGCCATTAATATTGTCGATATTGGTCAATATTGACCATTATGCGAATATGTGTTATATGTCACATCGATTCTACTTTTCGCATTTCTCCGTTTGGGTCGTCTTCAACATTGCTCTGGAGATTTTTTTTCTTCTAGAAACCACAATAAAACGCCATCTCCATGGTGGTTGGACTCCATTAAGACAAAGGTACACACATTATCTACCACCTTATACTGAAAACACCATCACCTAGATTCCTCTCCAATATTTAATTGTTGGAAACCCTAGAAACTGTGGAAAATCTTCTTTCTTTGCCAACAAGCACCTATAATTTATGAGGTTTAAAGGGTTTGTTTTGTGACTGTGATAGCATCCATTGCAATTATAAATAATGTTCCGTTAAATCCGACAATGGGAGAACTGTTTGGTCATGAATTGGCTTTTGTTGCTCTGTCCCATCTTTTCATGTGTTTGTCACATTTAGAAGAAAACCAGCAGCAGGTTTATTCAATTTGATAAGATGTTGTGAGTGAAAGTAAATCTGCATATTGGTTTTGTTTTGGACTGATCTTACAAAGTTTTAGACTTGGGTGGAATAATGTGTGAGGAATAACACTCAATAGCATTGTTTGAAAGCTTTGTTCCAAGCTTTATAATAAATAGATTATTGATCTAAATGCTTTTTCTTCCTGTTGATAGAACTATTTGTTAGAAACAATAATCTAGATCTGGAAAAACTTTGATCAACCAAGATCCTCCATGTCAAATCATTGAGAAAAGTAAAGCGGAATAACATACCTGAATCCATTGAATGAACTTGTTCGCAGGTTGATGATCTTCCAATCATGTATGGCTACCCAGAGAAACCCTCTTGCTTCTTCTGATGATGGGATGTCAAAGAGAATAGGAATTCACCATATGAATTGGGGACCATAACCCTAATATATAAGATATCATAGGTTTGCTATTTCTAATTTGGCCCCTCATCAAATTGGAAATAACATTCTGGTATCTACACATTAATCCCATGACAATTATACCCTTAAGCCTTAGAACTTTAATTCTTAATTAGATCACTTTAATGTAGGCTTAACCAAAGATAGCATAACACATTTAATAATTACATGTGTGGCCCCACATTATGGAATTTTTCCAACAATCTCCCACTGGGCCATATATGTAACTTAACAAATGTGTATGACTGTATGAGCTCCAAAAGTTTGCTATCATAATTTAGGATATATCCGAACAATCTCGTCCATTAATTATGCCGGTATAGGATCAAAGCGATCTTCGTCACTTTCAACATGACTAAACCCATCAATGGTCAAGTACACCAACATAACCAAATGACATAGATCAATCATGGATGCGTAGCATGGAAAATACATGCAATGTGATATATACATGTCTATTTCCAACTGGTCCTGCTGTATTCCTTAGGGAGATCAATATTTAACACAATGTAACAGAGTGAAATGAACCGAATACTGTATTTCTGATTAGAATAATATCCAAATACATAAATGCATAAGTGTGTTCAAAATCAAACATAAAGCAATGAAACATAAAATGATACAAACTACCACTATAATGTGATATCCTCACACAAAATAACACTCATATGAGCAGTGTGCTCATGAAAGACCTTGGGTGGTAATCCCTTTGTAAGCGGATCCGCTATCATGGAGTTTGTCCCAATGTGCTCTATGGATATCTGTCCATCCTGTATTCTTTCCTTCACAACTAGAAACTTAATGGCAATATGCTTTGACCTAATTGAGCTCCTGTTGTTGTTGGAATATAGCACAGTTGATTTATTGTCACAATATAGTTTGAGTGGTCTTTCAATACCCTCCAGAACTCGCAGCCCAGTGACAAAATTCCGCAGCCATATTCCATGGTTGGATGCCTCATAGCATGCTACAAACTCTGCTGCCATGGTGGAATCAGTTACGAGTGTCTGTTTGGCACTCCTCCAAGATATTGCTCCACCTGCTAACAGGTATATGTAGCCTGATGTGGATTTCATACTGTCTTGACATCCAGCATAATCAGAGTCGGAATACCCTATGATCTCCAACTGATCCGATCTCCTATATGTGAGCATATGATCTTTTGTTCTCTATAAATACCTCATAACCCGCTTGGCTGCTTTCCAATGATCCATCCCTGGATTACTTAAATATCTGCCTAACATACCAACAATGTACGCAATATCCGGACGCGTACACACCATAGCATACATTAGACTCCCTACAGCTGATGCATAAGGAATCTTCTGCATTTCCTTAACTTCAAGGTTAGTTTTAGGGCATTGATTGATACTGAACTTGTCTCCCTTAGAGACAGGGGTGTCACCTGGTTTGCTGTCCTGCATGCCAAACCTTTTGAGCACTTTATCAATATAGCTTCTTTGTGATAATCCAAGAATACCCCGAGAGCAATCTCGTTGTATCAGGATCCTTAATACAAAAGAGGCGTCACCAAGATCTTTCATCTCAAAATTCTTTGATAGAAATCTCTTGGTTTCATGTAACATGCCTATATCATTTGTGGCAAGCAATATGTCATCGAC
Organism: Cinnamomum chago; assembly: GCA_038049695.1. Classification (NCBI taxonomy): domain Eukaryota; kingdom Viridiplantae; phylum Streptophyta; class Magnoliopsida; order Laurales; family Lauraceae; genus Cinnamomum; species Cinnamomum chago. The sequence goes on along the minus strand of CP142453.1, from coordinate 38,026,484 downwards.
ATACAAAACCAGGAATATGTGCTTACTCCCACTGAATTTGTGATACACATAATTATCAATAGCGTTTGTCTCAAAAGCAAACGAGATAATCACTTGATGAAACTTGTGATACCACTGACGAGAAGCTTGCTTGAGTCCATAGATGGACTTTGTCAATTTAAAGACCATATTCTTTGGGTCTCCCGACTCAAAGTTTTCTGGCTGCACCATATAAATTGTTTCGTCAATGTTACCATTGAGAAATGTTGTTTTGACATCCATTTGACGAAGCCCAAGATCAAAATGTACAACTAGTGTCATGATTGTCCTAAAAGAGTCTTTCGATGAAACCGGAGAGAAAGTCTCTTTAAAGTCAATCCCTTCCTTTTGGGTAAAGCCTTTAGCTACAAGACGAGCCTTATACCTCTCCACATTACCATTTGAATCACTTTTGGTTTTAAAAATCCATTTGCAACCAATGGGCTTCGCACCTTCTGGTAATGGGACAAGTTCCCAAACCTTATTGTCTTGCATAGACTTATATTCCTCATTCATGGCATCAATCCACTTTTGAGAGTTAGAACTTTGCATGGCTTGATGGAAGTTGATTGGATCATTTTCCACCATTCCAATTTCTTCCTCATGTTCTTGGAGAAATACGAAAAAATCGTCTGGAATAACATGTCTCCTCTCTCTTGTGGATCGCCTTAATGGCACTGGTTCTTGAGGTTGTTGAGTTTGTTCGTCATCTTGAATGGGGGGTTGATCAACATTATCTTGTTGAGGATCCGGATTCGCTTCTTGATCAATGACAGGTATAGAAACCTGCACATTGTCAAAAGCAATAGTGGGAATCGTAACCGATTCTTCCTCAAAGACAATGTCTCTAACCTTATTTCTCCCCCCAAACTCAACATCCTCAAAAAATGTTGCAGTTCCCGTCTCAAAAATTGACCTAAGTGTGGGATCACAAAACTTATAGCCCCTAGATCGCTCAAAGTAGCCAATGAAGTAGCTGCTCACAGTTTTAGAGTCCAATTTCTTTTCATGTGGCTTGTAAGGCCTTGCCTCAGCAGGACATCCCCAAATGTGAAAATGTTTTAGACTAGGTTTTCTGCCTGTCCAAAGCTCATAAGGTGTTTTTGCAGCTGCTTTAGTTGGCACTCTATTCAGAATATAAGTTGTTGTTTTGAGTGCTTCTCCCCAGAGTGACTCTGGTAAAGTGGAATGACTAATCATACTCCTTACCATATCCTTAAGAGTCCGGTTTCGTCTTTCAGCTACACCATTCATGCTAGGTGACCCTGGCATGGTGTACTGTGGGACGATTCCACATTCCTCTAGAAATTTAGCAAGTGGTCCTGGACGTTGTTCACCTGAACCGTCATATCTGCCGTAGTATTCACCACCACGGTCAGACCTGACACTCTTTATTCTTTTGTTGAGTTGGTTCTCAACTTCAGCTTTAAATGTTTTGAACACGCCCAATGACTGTGATTTCTCATGAATGAGAAATAGGTACCCATAGCGAGAGTAATCGTTTATGAATGATACGAAATACCGTTGGCCATTCCAGGAAGCCATAGGGAATAGTCCACAGATATCTGTGTGTATCAATTCTAAGACGTCTATAGTTCTATTGGAACCTAATTTCTTCATTTTGGTCTATTTTCCCTTGATGCAAGCAATACAAACATCAAAGTCTGTAAAGTCAAGGGAATCCAAAATGCTATCAGACACAAGTCGCTCAACTCTGGACTTAGAGATGTGACCTAAGCGTTTGTGCCATAATGTAGCCGAGTTTTCTTTATTCAGTTTGCGTTTAGTACCTCGTGATTCCACATGCAAGGATTCATTATAAGAAACAATTGTATCAAGCAAATATAAGTTGTCATATACATATAGAGAACCAGTTCCAACAACATTCGAATTTATAGATAAACTGAATTGATTGTTTCCAAATGAACAAAAATAACCAAACTTGTCCAATAAAGAAACTGAAACCAAATTCTGTCGAAAAGACGGTACAATAAAAGTATCTAATAAATCCAAATAATAACCAGTTTTTAATAACAACCTAAAATGCCCTATTGCCTCTACTTCTACCGACTTTCCATCGCCCACAAAGATGTATCTTTCAGCATCACTTGGCTTTCGGTAGCTCAGGCAACCCTGCATAGAAACACTGATGTGAGTAGTAGCATCAGAATCTAACCACCACGTGTTTCTAGGTACTGAAGCCAAATTTACCTCAGAACAGACCAAAGCAAGAAATGTACCTTTCTTTACACACCAAGCGTGATATTTGGTACAATCCTTCTTCACATGTCCAGGCTTGTTACAAAAGAAACAACCTTCAGTGCCTGACTGTTGTTTCTTTTCGGCCGGACCCTTAGCAGCTTCATTTTTCTTCCTCTTTTTGCCCTTATTTTTGCCCTTATCCTTAGAGGTGCTAGCCAAATGAGCACTTTCGGTTCTGTCTTGCTTCAATCTCTCTTCCTCTTGCACACAGTAAGAAATGAGCTCATTAACAGTACATTTTTCCTTTTGACAGTTGTAACTGACCTTAAATTGACTGTATAGTGCAGGAAGTGATATTAATACCAAATGCACGAGCAAGTCGTCAGACAACTCGAGCTTTAGTGCGTTAAGCTTAGAAGCAATATGAGACATTCCCATAATGTACTCCCGTATGTTCACCTTGCCATTGTACTTCATAGAAATCAAGCCTTGCAAAAGCGTGCTTGTTTCTGCCTTATCGTTTTGTTTTCAATTTCAGCTAGGAATTCTTTGGTTGTGGTTAGCTTTTCAGATACCGCACCCCTAAATGCCTCCGAGATGCCACGCTTGATGATCATAAGACTCATGCGATTTGAGCGATCCCACTTCTCAAAGTTCTTCTTGTCATCAGGAGAACTTGCATCCGTAAGAGAAGCGAGTTGTTCAATCCGTAGTGCAAGGTCTAGATCCATGCAGCCGAGAACAATTTCTATGTTCTCTTTCCAATTCTTAAAGTTGGTCCCATTAAGTACAGGTATTGAGTTAATATTAGCAGATATGATAGAAACACTAGTTGTAAAGAGAACAAAAAACAAACAGACAAACATGCTCATATTATTAACCAAATGCAATAAGCAACAAATTCAAATAATGGTAAGTCTCATGTCAAGGTACCTAGCACAACATTAATATTAAGTCTTTGGACAGTAATATTAATTGTAAATGGTCATCTTGTTGTAGTGATCAAACACTGACAATAATTCATGTCAAATAATAAATCTATCTTTGGATCGACTTATTATTCACATGTAAAAACCTTATAATCGTCACACGTTTACCACCACAGGTGTGTATGCAATTCGGCCAAGTATTAACCTTCCTTTAGGCCGACTAAGACCTGCATGAATTTACACACACACAAACATCCAATATTCCTCATGAACAATCTACACAAGAGAGGTCACTTTGATTACATCATGTTTCAATTAGCCCATTTAGAATAATGGACTATGTAATTTAACCATAAAAGATATACCATAAAATATTTGAATTGTTGTTTGAAGAAAACCAATTAGTTGTCTTCACATGTCACCATAAATAAAAAAAAGTTTTATTTATTTATTTATTTATATATATAGGACCACCCAAAAGTGTGCTCCCGCGGACTACCGAACGACCCACCATCTTCTCCCAAAAAAAAAAAAACAAAACGTCCTGTAACCTGCACTGGCTGTATTACAGAGAGTAGGATTGATCCCTTTCATAGAGGCAGGGATAATAATCATGTATCCTACCACAAGGAGAGTAATTTGATGAACTCCGGAGTGGCTGCCAAAAAGCAACTTCCCAAAGTTCTACAAGGGTTATAGGTGTGTGATCACATAGCAGGGATCCTTATCAGGCCACAGTACCAGCCAGGTGTTGGTGTCCTTCCTCTTTGCCTCCTCGATCAAAAGAAAACAGATGAAAAACCCTAGTTTTTCCCTCATTCTCGTAGCAGGCACTGAAAACCTAGTTTTTGTTTTGAAAAACCCAACAATCAAGCCAAACCCAGATCCAAAAACCTAACCTTCCTTCAAAACCCCAATGATTAAAGAAAACCCAGATCGAAAAACCTGATCTTTCCTTCAAAAAATCGAAAGATAGAGAAAGAAAACCCAGAAAAATTCCCTTGAAATCCGTGTAATCAACGTAAAATCAGATTAAAAAAATGATTTTTTTTCTTCAATCAACCGATACTTTTCAAGACCCAGAAAGGATATCCGATCTTTCTATCAAAAACTCATTTTTTTATATTCAAAAAGATGATGAAGACAGAAGATCGATCAAAATGACCCTATATTCTTCCTCTGTTCGAGCTGATGGGAACAAATCTATCTGAATAAAGAGAACAAAAAAAGCCTCTTTGTCTTTATTTCTTGCAGAGGATCTAAGAAAAGAAAAAAGGAAAACACTAGATTCTCAATGGCTTAACATGGAGATGCTCTGATACCAATTGTTACAAACAATAATCTAGATCTGGAAAAACTTTGATCAACCAAGATCCTCCATGTCAAATGATTGAGAGAAGTAAAGCGGAAAAACATACCTGAATCCATTGAATGAACTTGTTCGCAGGTTGATGATCTTCCAATCCTGTATGGCTATCCAGAGAAACCCTCTTGCTTCTTCTGATGATGTGATGACAAAGAGAATAGGAATTCACCATATGAATTGGGGACCATAACCCTAATATATAAGATATCATAGGTTTGTTATTTCTAATTTAGCCCCTCATCAAATTAGAAATAACATTCTGGTATCTACACATTAATCCCATGACAATTATACCCTTAGGCCTCAGAACTTTAATTCTTAATTAGATCACTTTAATGTAGGCTTAACCAAAGATAGCATAACACATTTAATAGTTACATGTGTGGCCCCACATTATGGAATTTTTCCAACACTATTGTCCTAAATGTTTAGTTAGTGGTAAACGTTTGAGAATAGCTGCTTAATCTTTTTATTTGGCACGATGTGCGGAGTTTTTATCATTATGAAGACATTTTCTTTACTTTCAGAGACATACAAATGTTGTTAATACGCATTCTATATTAACTGTCATTCTGAATGTACCTAATTTTCACTGATATCTTTATTATTTTCTTGTGATTTAATGACAGCATGTCAGATAGAGAGGTGTTGTTCATCTTCCACTATGACGATGACTTTGAATTTGATATAAATCGTCCGGTGTACAATGGAGGAAAGTAGAATATGAGATTTTTAGCGACAAACATAACATATAAATCTCTGGTTAAAGAAGCAATCGAAGCATCTAATGGGGGATATCCATCCAAAATTTAAGCATGCAATACTTATATCACAACAGACGGGCATTCTCCCTGGCCAGCATTGATGATGATAATGATGTTAGGAGTATGTTCAAAGCATTGGGAGATGAATTTAATGGGATATATTTGTATGTCTTTAACGGTTGGAACTAGGAGCAATGCATAGGAGGAGATAATTGGAGATACACTTATAGATTGTATAACTAGATTGTACATTACTAAATACTATATTTTCTTTCCTACTTACTTATTTATGTAATGATGCATTGTTGGTTTCAAAGGACCTTTGGGCGTCGCTCTTGTCTGAAAAAATCAAAGAACTCACCAGGAATTTCTAATAAAAAACAAGTCAAATACTCAACTAGTTGTGGAAACATACCTACCATTAACATCCGTAAAGACAAAGACATGTATTTTCCAACTATACGGGTCGGTTGCAATCCATGTCAAACGGTAGGACAAGACACTGTCGATGATGATTTGGACTTTGGGACAGCCGTGGTGATGATATCCATCTTGATGGGCATCCCTCCATAAGCCAGATTCATTCAATTCCAATGGATAAGGCCAAAAGTGAAGTTGCAGGAGCCAATCCAATCAATGAGGCATTTTGTTGTAATGAAACTCCAGCTATTGAAACCTCAATTTAGAGGTTTTTTTTTATAGATTTTACGGGTAAAAGCCCCATAGGACCCCATATCATTGATGAGGTCTCGGTAGCACCGTATAGACGGGAGGGGTCATCTTGGTGCGTTTGTCTTTTTTTTTTTTTTTTTTTGTTATTTAGCGATAGGTCGATATCGACCATTATGTGGTGGTAGCTTTTGATTTGCAGAACCCTCCCATCAACTAATCTCATGCCTCAGGCCGATACTTTGGCTTACGAAAATTGAGTCAGGCTAGGTCCTAAGGTCACAATTGGCACTCATACCCAGGGATTTTTCATCGGTTTTCTACATAGTCAAGAAAACCCCACGCTGGACAATTACATATACCCAATGATCTATTTCGATGGAGATCCTCATTTTTTCATATTTATAAATCCCCACTTACGAAAACCCCACGCAGCGATAGCATTTTTTCTCAACTATATGCTTGGATATGCCTTGATATCAATGCTATAAAATCCTCGGTCATGAATATTCCCTATTCTAGGGCAATGAGAAATCCTCGGATATGTGGATTCCTCACTTGTCACTAAACATGCATAGAGGGTTTGTTTGGATCTGGAGAAAAAAAAGAGTTTGGTACAAATTTAAATGTAAATAGCTTTCTTTTACCTCCACTCTTCCACCTTTTCACATGAACTTGTTTAAAGGAGTAAAAAGTAGCGGAGGAAATCATTTCTCTAACCACAATCTTATATCTTCTTTTCTGACTTCATTTAAAGGAAAACAAAATTCCCCACTACATGTTGTAAAAGAAAAAGAAAGGATAAATGTTTTTTTTTTATCAAGGGAGGATACGAGGGAATGGAGGGTGGCGAGCATGGGGTCGTCTTCGTCGGAGGAGGAGGGAGAAGAGGGGAGAGGAGACATAGGTGAGGTTATAGGCGGAGATGAGGAAGAGGGCTGAGCTTGGAGGTAGTGGGGAATGGGGGCCAAGTACCTGCAGGCCCAAGGGGAGTGAGAGGAGGCGAGGGCGGAAAATCAGCAAGTGGACCTGTAGATTCGTCTTTTTTTTTTTTTGTGATATGGTCGATATCGATCATTCTGTTATGTTCAACAAATAAGACACTTACAAGGTAAAAAAAATCTGACTAACAGAATGGTCAATATCGACCATATCACAAAACGACAAAAAATAAATAAAAAATTAAAAGGGGCACATGAGGACCCCTCCCGTGTCCAACGTAATACGGTGTTTTGGTAAAACGTATGGGGTCTAAGAGGATTTTTCCCGTAAATTTCTCTTTGTTTTTTTCTTTGGCGAGAAAGATGATACATTAAACAAAAGCGGTTAAAAACAACTTATGAAAGAGGGCCATAGACAAAATAGACCCAATAAGCACGACATCAACGAAAAACTGATTTACAAACTCAATTTCTTTTAGAAACTATGTTGCGCCTTCATGAAATAGCTATAATTTTGAATAATAATTAAATAAAAAAAAAACTTCATTGTTTAGCCGATGAAAACTATGTAATAGACATAAGAACAAGAGAGAATATTTTGATAGAAGAATATACTTCTTTCCATAGAATTAGGGTGGTGGAAGTAAGTATAAAACATTGAAAAGAGTATGTCCATATGACATTCCGATCAAAGCTTGAAAATGCTTAGGAGAAGTTTAGTGGATTTGGTTAACTAGGCTCTTTAATAAGATATTAATGACAGATAATGCCAAATGAATGGAGAAGAAGTAATATACTACCCATATATAAGAACGATGGAGATGTACAAAACTGTACCAATTATCGTGAGATTAAACTTTGAAGTCATACTATGAAGCTATGGGATAAAGTAATGGAACAAATACTTAAACAAAAGACCAAGATATCCAAAAATCAATTTGCTTAACATGGGAAGTATAATTTATATACTAAAAATTATTATAAATTCAAAATAATGAAAATATTATCTAAATTATATTAAGATGACACAAACTGTGATCAAAATCAATCCCTATAATGATAACAAAAAATTATATATAATTAGTTAATTTCAAAATGAGAGCACTTCAATTTGTTCAAACTCAATTGCAAATCTCACTTTAACTTACCTTTAAAATCGTAGGAATCATTTGGTGGGCCCATTACATTTTATTATATTCAGGCCCCACCATTACATTTTGTGGGCCAATATGTTTGAAATGGGTGCAAATTAGTTGTAAGTTTCCTAAAGATAGTCTGGACTCCAAACTTGATCCAGACTCTAGGAAACAAAGAATAAAGTCAATATACGTTAAGAGAATCAACAACTAAGTGATAAGATCAAAGATAGAGTCTACAATATTAAAATTGCAATAAAGATCTAAAATTACTAAAATAAAATGGGGCAACCTAGATCAATAGCCAAGCATTTGTTTAGATGGGGCTTGCTTACTTCCATTCCATTCAGTGGCAGACCCAAAATCTTTATTTGAGTGGGGCGGACGATGGCCAGTTGAAAAGGTCAAAATTATCGCCCACTGCCAATAATCCCCGCTTATTGCTTGGGTTAAAGACATGATGTTTTACTTTTATTTTTTTGGAAAATTAAGTATAAAGAACTCATATCTTGATACTAACACTCAATTCTTACGAAAGTTTTTTAACTACAACATCCATTTCCTTAAGAAATTAGCCTTTATTCAAATCAATGGGATGAAAATTAAATTATTAATCACACTGCAAAACTAATAAAGAAACTATAGAGAACTCAAAAGAAGTAAAATAATTATCATATAAGAATAATATATCTTTGATTGTTTTCTTAAGCTCCTAAAAGTTCCTCTATCATTTGAATCCAAGTGAGACCAACATAATTATAAATATCATATAGTGATTCAAGAAAAAAATCGATTCAAGAAAACCTAATAAGAAATAAAAAAGAAAGTAGCTAAAACTCAAGACCATGCAATAAATCAAACAAAATCCAAAGTAGGATACTAGGATGTTTTGGGGAAAAATTGGTGCATTTTTTTAATCCATTTGCAAGAAGGCAGTTAGCCAATTCAAAGGTAGAAACCTCATCACTACTCTTTATTTGTGTCTGTGGAGAATGGTGGTGTTGGTGAATCTAGGTAGACGGAAGAAAAAGAAGAGTGAATCATAAAGAAAGAAGAGATTGAAAGAGAAAGATGATGGACCATTATGCTATGCTATTGTGTAAAAGTCGAACTGCCTTAGCTTGAAGTGGATGAAGGAAAACTATTAGGATTTTTCGTGACCTGGGGTGGGGCATTAACTTTACAGGAATGGGGCATGGGCCATATGGTCCATGCAACCTTTAAAACCTTTTGGATCAGACTTGGGGCGGTCATAACTTAGGTCCACCCCTGATTCCATTCAGGGGCCAACAATTCAATGGCCATGTCTAAAGCCATTTTCTTGTCTCCAATCATCTTCTTAACAATGAGTAGAAAAAAGAAGGGGCATTTGGTCAGAGGTTCCTCAACTTCGATTTTTATTGCAAACGGTCCACATTTTTTATCCGTAGAGCCAAAAGTCATTTTTCAAGTTTTAAATGGTTAAAAATTCAAAGTTCCCTCTTAATACACTCTGTGCGGTAGATAAAAAGAGGAAAACTAATTTCGTTAAGAGTTTTATTTGAAGAATAAAAAGGGAGAAACCCTGTCAATTTCACAAAGATTATTTGACTGCACAAATCAAGTATTACGACAGATAAGAGAAAGAGAAGGGGGAAAACTGATTCAATGAATAAGAAATCATCCAGAAAATCTGCACGTGAGATTCGGCAAAATTCAGATAAATTTATTTTAGAAGGGAAAATCATCTAGAAAATCTGCACATGGGACTGGACAAAACTCAAATAAATTTTTTTCAAACTCGGATAAATTTGTTTCAAACTCCGGTACATAGGGTCCATATTCAAATAAATTTGTTCAAAAATCATAAAAATTGTTCAAAACTCATATAGATTTGTTTGAGTTTTGCCAGAAGTTTAGATAAATTTATCTGAGTTTGAGAAAAAAAACCTTTTGAAAAAAACTAAGATAAACTTAAATATCTTTCAAAGAAACTAAAAAAAAAAAGAAAAAAGAAAGAAAGAAAGGATATATAGTAGCCACGTGAGGAAGAAAACTACAGAAGATCATAGTAGAAGCTCTCGCGCACGACTAGAACGTACCCATTAAAAAGAGTCAATACTGATCTTGTATGGGGCAAAGATTAGTTCAATACTTCTGAAATTGTCTGGGTGCAATTCTTCTCATATGTTTTGTGGGGCAATGATCACAAAAACTCCTATGCACAGAAACTCCTCAACAATGAGGTGGGGTAAAGATCCGTTGAAAAAAAATAGGCTGATGATCAAATCTTAGGGCATGGTTATCTGATGATTCGAAAGAAAATCCATGAAAGCCTTTGCAAGTAGTGCGTCTGCAGCGAATCCTACATTGGTGTAGGAGGCTTGGAATTGTTCTCTCCCATTTGAATTTTGAAACTTGATATATTTCATCTCATTTAATTTCAAAACTTGATCCAAAACTAGGAAATTAGAGATTGTTATACAGCTTGATGCGCTTAAAGGGGCAAATCAACCTTTAAATATCATGTTAATGAGCTTAAAATTAGGGATTAAATGCGTGACAAAACTTCAAATGGTTAGAAGGGCAAATCAGTCATGCAAATGTATGACTTGGCATACTTAGGGACCTCCGTATACAATAAGTCTAAGCGCATGGACCAGAGGCTTTAACCAAAAATCCTGTGGATTAGAAGCCTTAAAGGACAATATTTAGGGACCTTTGACTAATTTACCAAAAAAAAACCCATTAAATGAAAAAAGAAAAATTGAAAAATAAGAATATAAAAAATCTTGGACAATAGATAATACCCGTTGCTTTGCTTTTGAGATCCATCTTGCATCCACCGCTGCAGTTGAAGAAAAAATGATTAAAGTGGCAAAAGCACAAAATAGTGAAAATACCCCCATAAACATGAAAAGATGAGAGATTAAGAAAAATAGCAAAAATCGCCTATATATAACTTGATTGCACCCGAAAACAAATTTTGAAAGAAATACACAGTTATTTGATTGGTAAAGAAATACACCGTGTGATGAGATCAAATGATATGGAACAGGGAAAAAAAAAAAGGAGGAAGAGATATTTGAATTAAGGTTATTAACATTTGGGATTTGATCCATATGATGAAATTAAAGATACGGCGGTACAATGGTTTCAAATCACTCATGCTGGCCCATCACATTTTAGCATAATCTGTCGATCAAAGAGCTATATCTCTATATTTTGAGAATCCAATGCACGCAGTACACTATCAATAGCAATACATGCAATTGGATAGCAGTACACAAAATAAACGACACATGTGGAGAAAGAGAGAGATATACATTGATATTCCCTTTCAAGTCAGCATAGACTAGAAAAAGGAAAACGCCAATTTCTTAATCAATTGCGAAACTAAGCTGTCCGGACTAAGCCCGAGGCAAAGAAAATAAAAAATTATTTAGTTTGGGGTTATTTTACTAGCAAAAATACGAGCATAGATTTAAAAAGATTCATATTATTTTTTACTATTTTTAGAATGTGAGATTTCCTTTTGGAATTTTATCTCCATAGTCTAGATAAAACAATATGAAAAAATAATTCTATGTAGAAATAAAATATATGAGAATAGATCTTACTTTTTTTATGCCTCAAAAAAAAAAAAAAAAAAAAACACCAAGCACAATTTAGTTAAATAAAATATTACAAACACAAACCACCCAATATCAGCGTCAGATTCCAATATATAAAAATCACGTATAGACTTGCAAATATAAATTGTTGTACATGATGGGCTAACTTTAAGATTTTCATCATGGACCCATCATTAATTTTCAACATGGACCTATCTTTAGAAATTACAACATGTGACCCCGCCTAAAAAAATTAAAATATGAGGCCCACTTAAAAAAAAGGTTATTATACGTGGAACCCATATGCAGAAGTTACAAATTTTGATCCACCTTGAAAAATTACAAACCTTTATTAAAATTGTTCGCATTTAATAGTAGAAACATATCCAAAAGGTGAAGTAATATAAACTACGAATCAAGTTTATCCTATTATCGCAAACAATTAATCTGCACTTACACTAAAATGTGATTGATCAACATAGCATCCAAGATACATATTATGTGTAATTGTACGTACTAAGGATTATGGCCACAATTAAGGTTATATATTTGTCGATCTTTGTAACGATCGATCTTTAATTGATGTTTAATATTTAAAAATATATGGCCATGGTAAATGTATAGAACAAGGCCCACTTTTTGGACAGTATTCTTACCTCTTAGGTCTAATCATTGGCCCAGCCTGCCAGGGCTTATACTGAGCCCCAACTAGAAGATGCCAGATTTGGTCTATTAATTTCAGGTTAGTGGAATGGTCTAGCCCTAATTTTATTGTAATGTAATTAAGCAAGCCTTGCATGTTTGCAAAATGGATGAGAATGGGCCTGATTTTCTGGCTTTTGAGGGGGACCTGAACTTGAATGTTAGTAGAGAGATTTATTAGGCAAGAAAGCAGGGATAGATGAAGATATTCGTTGGTGCCATCCAATGGGAAAAGATACGTGAAAAGAGACCATTGTAGGAAGGTCCATCAAGGAAGTTATAACAGAGATCTTTACGGTCACGTTTAGGAATTTTTTTTAGTTTTCTAAAGATGTGATAAATTCATATTTGGCAATTGTAAACTGCTCATAGTTTGGATGAATACAAATCTTCAATTATTAGTTCCAGTGGTAACGAAGAATTATTAGATTTTTGGGTTCCTCTCCTCTTTCCAAACATACTCTAAAACAATTGTAGGAGGATTGAAAAATAATAGTAGCAAAGATTTCTAAGATTAAAAAATTAAGAGATTTTAAGGAGAGATGTAATTAGATTTGAATTGATATTTTTCTTATATTAACTTGATAAGGTATAATCCCTCCTATTTTATTTGACATTTCAAAAAAAAAAAAAACTTCTTTTTAAATAGAACTCTTCAAATTGGTTTAAACATTGCCAATTTCTCAATCAAATTTGAAATTGAACTCCAATTGCAAAATCGAGTGCTCGTGCTAAGCCTGGGCAAAAAAAAAAAAAAAAAACTATTATATAAAATTTAATAGGAAAATGAATAAAGTTTATCTTTGTCTATAAAACCTCCACGGAGATTTGAACATTTTGCAAAATAGAAAACGGATAAGAATGCATCTAATATTATGCCTAGAGAGACTGAAACCTAAAATAAAATAAGATATGAGATTTGCAACAAAATAAAAAAAGGACCCATCATGTGAGAATATCTCTATCCATAAAGAGTTCACCGAGATTTGGATTTGTTGCTACTCAAAATTGAAATTGAAATTGAGCTCCAATTTTGCAATCAATTGAGAAATTAGAGCTCAATTTTGAAATAGAATCCTTTGTCTATAATATATAATATATAATAATTTGTTAAATATTATGGCATCTAGAATGGTCTATTTTATAGGCAATGAGCCGAGCCAACCTTGTGTCGACTAGACCCAGTTGGTTTCCTTGGCCGACCCTCTATTGACCCACTCCTCACTGTACGTGGCCTCACTTCGGTACTCCCGACGCGTACGCTACCAAAAATCTTCGACTAAAATACGAAGACAGCAATGCCAAACGCTCCTCACACACATGCCATCACTGCTCTGCTTCCGTTTCTTCTTCTCTCTGTAATACAAACGAGAAGGAAAGCAAAGCAAAGGAGAGAGAGAGAAGCGGAAGAAGATGGTTTCGACGAGGCGAAACGGGAACCTCTCCAACAGCAAAAACGTGAAAAGATCTTCTCATTCTCCAGACCCGACTCCTTCCAAACGCCCAAAGGTCCCTATCCTCAGAAAAAAATCGCGTTTTGTGGTTGATTCTTCGATTGGTTTGCCGATTGTTTGCTTCTGATAGGTTGAGGTTGTTGGGTCGGCGCATCTGCAAAAACCCAGGAAAAAAAATCGCAGTTTTTGGTTGGCTTTTCGATTGATTCGCTGATTTTTTGTTTTTTAATAGGTTGAGGCTGTTGGGTCGGTGAAACCTTCATCATCTAATGCTGGAGAAGCTGAGAACTCTCTGAAGAAATCACCATCTTTGCATGCAGAGGATCCCGAGCAGCCGATCGCTACTGAGGATGCTGTAGATGGAAAGGAGGGCGAGAATGGAACTGTGGCTGGGAAGGCTCCCGATTCTGCGCCATCTTTGGAGGGTAAGTGGCTTGCTTTTTGGGATTTGTGGGGAGGTCTTGAAATTGGATCTTCCAGTTTGAATCTTTTGAATTGCGGGGTTTTGAATGGTGGTCGTTGATGGGGTTTGGTGGGTTTGCTGTTTGGTTGTGGTGTTTTCTATTGGGGGTCTTGAATTTGGATATTTGAAAGGGTTACTGCTAATTTTCCTGCTGATCTTTATTCATGGGTTTCTTTTCCTTATTGGTTTCTAAATTTGTTGTTTTCCATTGGATTTTTGGTAGAATCATTGCCTGTGGTGGCAGATAAGCAGAAGAGTTCTTGTTCCAAGTTGTGTTTGTCTCAAAATCAGTTTTGGAGTAGGGACACTTCAAATGCATGGTGCAGACTTTTGTCCGAACATCCGCAGGTAAATCGGACGATATCCTTTTATTTGAAACATTTTTCTTTAATGTTGTTTGGGAAATTGCAGCATGATTGGTGTTTTTCATGAGATCTCACTGAATTATACTGAATTTTGTTTGATGGATGGTTAGTTTCTTTTTCTTTAACTCATCCGTTGAAAACTGATGATGTGATTATTCATGTGGAATTTCGAGTAATGCATAATGAATCATATCCTATTCTGTTTTCTGCTGATGTAAGAGGCAGTTTTGGTTAACTTTGTTGATCTACTGAAACTTGACATTAGTAGGTAGTGGGAAGGGGTTGCATGCAAGTTTTGAAAATTTACATTTTTTGATAATATTAGATCCAAAATGCAATTCGTTGTCATCACCATCATTATGAAATCCTTGTCTCAATTATGTTGGGATTAGTTATCTCCATTGTAAACTATCTAGAGCCAAATCTTCGAATAGGTTGTACTTCTTTAGAGCTATCTTTATTATTTCCATTCATAACCTCTTTGGTCTATCCCTTTTCCTTGGTCTATCAACCTGTATGGAAAACTTTTTCTCAACAAAGCATTGTTGGGCTACATTAGACATGTCCAAACCATCTCAAATGTGGCTCTCTAAATTTATCGCCTATCGATGCTAACCCTAAATGCTCATGAAATGAAAGTGTTTATTTCTGATTTTGTATTCCTTGGTTTTACCACACATCTATCTCAAGATTCTCATCTTTGCTACACTCATTTTGTGCATTTGTTGCATCTTGAGTGGCCAATATTTTAATCCATTACCGGTAAATAAAAATATTTAACTCCTTAGGCCATAGTTGGTCTAATTGCTATATTGGAAAACTTTTTTTGTATGCACTGGTCACGAAGCACTCTAGAAACAAGTTTCCATTTCAACCATCCTGCTCTTATCCCATGTTCTACATCTCCCTCAATCTCTCCATCCTTACTAATTATCGAGCCAAGGCATCAGAATGAATATCTTTGTGGTTTTGCTTAAGCTTCAATTCTCATAGGAGTTTGAGCTCTGTATGCACGTCACTAAAGTTGTAATTCATACGGCTTATTTTAAAGTTTCATCTTCATATGGTTTATTTTAAAGCCTTTGGATCCTGGAGCCTCCTGCCATCTCAAGTTCTGTTTTCTTGCCATCTCTCGATTCATCCACCAACACTACATCATATGCAAATAATATACACCAAGGTATCTCATCTTGAATATGAGTAATTAACTCATTCATAATCAACACAAAAGGATAATGATATAAGGTTGACTCCTGATGCAAACCTATAGTTACTAGAAACTCACTTGTCTCTCCCCAGGTTGTTATCACACTTGTTATTTCTCTCTCAAACGTGTATTTAATGTTGTCAAAATTACCTTTTGGGACACTCCCTTTATTTGAAACCTACCAAATCAAATCTTGAGGTTGCTTTGTTGTAGGTTTTTTCAGGATCAATGAAGACCATATGAATGTATTTCCTCTTCTCAGTATTTTTTCTATTAATTGCTTAATTGAGAAGATAGCGTCCATAGTTGACCTCGTTGTTGCCATTGTCGCCATCATCATCATTATCATTAATCATTATCAAAGCCTTGTCCAAACTATGTGGAGGCTGGCTATATGAATTCTGTTTCTCTTTTTTGATGTATGCTAAGCCAAATCTTTAGGTAAGTTGCGTTTCTTCGTATCTATTTTTACTACCTCGATCTACGTTCTCTTCGGCCTACCCCTTCCCCTTGGTGGGCCATCAACTTGCATAGCAAGATTTTTCCTTATCGGACAGGCCCAAACCATCTCAATTGGGTTTCTCTAATTTTATCCCCCGGTTGATGCTACCTCTAAATGCTCTCGAAAGCACTCATTTCTAATTTTATCCTTCTTAGTTTTACTTGACATCCACCTCAATATTCTCATCTTTGATACATCCATTTTGTGCACATATTGCTTCTTGATTTGCCAACATTCAGCTCCATAGCTCATAGTTGGTCTAATCGTCGTCCTATAAGATTATCATTTCAATCTTGTTAGCATTCATCGGTTACAAAGCACTCTAGAAGGAAGTCTCCATTTCAACAATCCCGCTTTTATCGTATGTTCAACATCTTCATCATCCTTACTAATTATTGTGCCAAGGGAATGGAAAAAATCTCTTTGTGGTATCTTCTAAGCTTCAATCCTCACTGTAGTTTCAGCTCTTTGTATATGCCCAACGATGTTACAATCATGTTCAAAATATAGCGTAGCGGCCGCCGCATTATCAGCCAGTAGAGCCAAGCAATTTTAATTTAAAACAATGTTTTCCCCATTTATTCTCTACCCTTATATGGTTCCAAATCATTAAAAAACGTAAGATCGAGTGTTACACAAGATTCAAATTTTTTTTTTTTACCATTTAAAATATTCACATTGCTATGCCACAATGTATTGTTGCAATTGCTACGTATCACCCGTTACATAGTGTTTTTGATATTGGTCGCTACGACGGCTGCAACCGCTATTTTGATCCTTGGTGACAATCTATATATTCTGTCTTTGTACGGCTTATTGTATAGTCTTTGGACTCTAAAGTCCCGCGCAATCTCTAGAGCATAGTTACCTAATTCGTTCGGATGGGTTCTGAATCACGAACAATTCGAGTCGATTAATTCGCTATTCGATTCGTTATTATTCAGAAATCTCGAAACTCATAATTCACAGCAGTTCGATACCTCCAGATGAGGAAGATGACTTTATTACATGGTGAATCCCCAAAATCCCCAGTTCCCAACCAATTCCCAGTACATTCGATAGTCTTCCTCTCTTCGTCTTCTTCGGTTGATAGCCGAAAATCTCTCCAAATCTGTTTCTAGAGCTCCCTCATCGATCAAAATCCTCTCGGTAATCTCTCTCTTACCTTCTGCAAGAAGGTTCTCTGGGTATGGAATAGAAAGGACTCGTTATCTCCTTATTTACACGGTGCTTCCCTCATGTCTTGCGCATTCTCGGCAATAATTCCTTGAGACCAATGAAATTACTTAACATATGGCCCAAAATCAAGAGATCATTTTCATCCTTAGGTTGATCATGTCTATAAAAAATATATGTGATATGACTTTCTCATTTTGTTAATCATATGCCTTTACTTGACTGGTGGATATAACCATGATCGAAGTGAAATTCTCCTACTTATAAAACAATGTGTTTTATACATTCTCAACGTTACTGTGGGGTCCTTTTCTAGTGGTAAAATTAATAATATCCATATGAAAAAAGGGTATTGATTTTGAGCAGATCAAATTTTCTATAAGTAGGCCCAAATATAAAGTTTCACTTTTCTCACTCGAGAGAAGCATGGGCGAGATACTCAAAGCATCCGGGCTCACGGTATGTATACGCTAGTAAGATTACACACGTAAAAGGTGAGATACTCAAAGCATCTGGGCCTCTTTAATAATCATTATTTTTTTTTTTTGAATGGCAACTTGTATTAAGCAAAAACTTGGCAGTACAAAAGCTTGTTTTAAATTGACCCCACTGATTGTATGGAACATTTTTTGTTTGAACTAAAATTTATTTAATCATTTTTTGTTTGAACTAAAATTTATTTAATCATTTTGTAAAATTTTTATGAACATGTCATTTTTATACACCTTTTGCAGCATCTAATAACTTCTGTAAATTATATATCTTAAATTAGACTATTAATCATTATCAACCATTTTGAATTATGTATTTGAATTATGAATCAAATTTATCAAACTTGAACTACGAATTAAGTGAATCAAATAAGCCTATCCCATCGAATTTTCGAATTACGTTATATGTTGAATTGCAAACTACGAACTCGAATGCAAATTGATTGAATTGAGAATCAAGTAATTATGCTCTAGAGTTTTGCATTGACATCGTCTCTTGGTTCATCCATTCCATATAATCTGCAAACAACGTACACCAAGGCACCTCCTCTTGAAGATGAGTAGTTAACTCATATATAATCAGTGCAAAGAGATAAGAGCTTAAAGCTGACCCTTAATGCAAACTATGGTCAGTGGGAACTCACCTATCTCTTCACTGGTAGTTATCACACTAGTTACCGCTCCATCACACACGTCTTTAATAATTTCAATATAACTTTTTGGAACATTCTTTTTATTTAAAATCCACCAAATTAAATCTCTAGGTACCTTGTCGTAGGCTTTTTCTAGATCGATGAAGATCATATGTAGATTTTTCCTCTTTGCTCGATATTTTTCCATCAATTGCCTAAGTGAGAAGATAGCTTTCATAGTTGACCACTCTGGCATAAAACCAAATTGACTTTTAGATATCTTGGTCTTTTGTCTAAGTCTTTGCTCCATTACTCTTCTATATTTTCATAATATGACTCATAAGTTTAATCCTAGGATAGTTGGTACGGTTTTTTTATATCTCCCTTGTTCTTATATATAGGTACTGCAACACTTCTTTTCTATTTATCCAGCATTTTCTTTATCATTAATATCTTATTGAAGAGTCTAGTTAACCAAATCCCCCCAACTTCTCTTAAGCATATCCAAGCCTCAATTGGAATACCATATGGACCCGTAGCCTTTCTTGTCTTCATTTGTGTCAATGCTTTTCCTCACCTCCGCCACCCTAATTTGAAGGAAAAAGTATTTTCTGGTAACGAAGTATCCTCTATTGTTCTTATGTCTCCTATATAGTCTTTATTTAAAAGTTTGCTAAAATATTCCCTCCATATTTCTTTGATATCGTTGTCCTTCACTTGAACCTTGCGGTCATTGCTCTTAATATATATATGACATGATTCAAAGTTCATACTTTTCCTTTCTCTTATTTTTGCAAGCTTAAAAATATCCTTCTCTCCTTCTCTTGTTCCCAACCTAGTATAGAGGTCATCATATGCTTTGTACTTTGCATCGCTTACTACTTTTTTAGCTTTTTTATTTGCCTTTTTATAAATTTCATAGTTTTTTGTATTTTTAGTCCCACGCCCAACTTTGTAGCAACATCTCTTCTCTCGTACAACTTCCTGACCCTCTATACTCCGTCACCGTGCTTCTTTATTATAGCGTCTCTTTCCTTTTGTCCCTTTCTAATACAATTAGCAATTTGTTTCCATATCGCTGTTGTTTTTCCCTCAAAATCCCAATCTCCCTCCTCAATCACTTTACGCTTAAATATTATTGGTCTTTATCCTTTCAAATCCCTCCATCTTGTTTTAGGGCTCATTTTATTTACCACGCCACTATTTCTACTTCTAATGCAAGTATATAAAACTACTGACCTATTTTGTGTGGTCAAACTCTCTCCTGGAATAACCTTATTGTCTTTACAAGCCAATCGGTCATGTTTTATAACTAGAAAAAAGTCTATCTGGCTCCTGATTGTTCCACTTTTATAGGTAGTTAAATGCTCCTCTCTTTTTAAAGCAGTGCTTTGCTATTACAAGGTCAAATGGTAATGCAAAATCAAAGATAGTATCTCCTAACTCTTTCTTTTCTCCAAATCCTCGTCATCCATCCACTCTCTCATATCTTCTATTATCCTTTCCTACATGCCTATTTAAGTCGTCTCCTAGGAAAATCTTTTCACTAGTTGGAGTTTCTTGTAGTAAATGATCCATCTCCTCCCAAAATTGACTACTGACTCTTTCGTCTTGTCTTGCTTGGGGAGCATATACACTAAAGATATGAATTACATCTTCATGTAACACTAGTTTAATTGCATAATTCTATCTCCCAATCTCTTTACCCTTACAATTTTCTCTTTCAAATTCTTATCTACAACTATACCCACTCCATTTCTTATATTGTTCTTTCCTACATAAAAAACTTTATAACCATCCGTGAGCTCCTTAGCTTATCCCCTTTCCACTTTGTCTTCTATAAACAGGCTACATTAACTCTTTTTCTTTTCATTACCTTGATCAACTCAATGCTCTTGCCTATCAAGGTTCTTATATTCCGAGCAGCAAGTCGAATCTTCCTTTTCTTCTGCAGCTGGACTAATTTCTTTAGCAACACTCGTCCAAAATCGTGCAGTTGCCCTTGCTTACTTTCCATTGAAATCTGGCGACGTTGCAATGTATTGCTTAAAGCGGGGAATGCCCTAGCATGATCTTGGAATGTTGTTATTTCAGAATTCATGTTTGGTTGTGATAAAATTTTATGCTGGCTGTCAACCTACCTAACGTAACCCTCTTATTATACTCGGGCTTGGTATCGACAATAAAAATTGGCGGAGTTAGTTTACCTCCTTGTCATGAAACCAAATAAATTTTCAAGGAGTTTGGTCTCTTGTCTAAGTCTTTTTTCCATTATTCTCTCCCATAGTTCCATAGTGTGAGTCATAAGTGTATTTTTCTGATTACAGTTTTCTAAATTGGAATCGTTTCGCAACTCATTCATACCTATGAATCGAATCGAATTGCAAATCTTATGATTTTTTATTTTTTTAATAAAATAAAAAATAATTAAAAATTAAAAGAAAAATGAAAACAATTAAATATTCATAACCATCCATTTCCCCATTTATATATATAGCAGTATAAATACAATAATATCATGACATATATTAATACAACCATATCAAGAACATCATGACATATTAGTATATATACATATACGTATATATGAAATAAATGATGTGTAAATAGTTAAAATATTTTAATATTTTTATGTATATTTTTTAGTGGATTTAACCGGAAAAAACATATTAGGTGACCACCATACTGGAAAGGTAATTTTAAGTGCCCTTGCACAAAATCATTCATTTTGCTGGAAAACATAATGTTTTTAAACTTTCTCTGCTAAGGTCCTTATCGACCTTCTTTTGCAATGTTAAGGGTCGATTGAGACCTTGCGGTCCATCCTAACCTTGACAGAACTCCCATTTACTTTGTTTGTAGGGTCTCAATCGACCTTTATTTGTAATGTTAAGGGTCTCTATCGGCCATGCGGTGTACACTTATAAATGCACGAAACTCATCCCTCATTCCCTGTTCTTGGAAAAAAAAATGACCATGGGGCTTTCATCTCCACCATCTAGATTCATCAAAACCTTCCTTGGCCATGGGGCTTTCATACCAATGACTTTGTTCAGTTAATATCAATATTTCAGACCTTAAATAAATGAACAGAAACCAAATGGAAACACTAGAGACAACTTCAGACACAAATCAACAAATATTGACTTCAACCTATTCAAATTGATGCTTAAAGTCATGGTGGATGAAAGCCATGGCATTTCTATTTGAAAACCTTCTGAAAACTGCAAGCATGAAATCCCCCGCTTTAGCTCTCTCTTCCTTGTCTTCTAGGAAAGGTTTCAACCATTTTTAGGGCTTTTTTTCTTCTTCCAGGTTATGCTACACAACCAGCGCAAATCACCCTTTTAGAATCTCATTTTCAAGTGGAGAGTAGGTATGTGGCAAGAGGAAAGGCGATATCGCAAAACAGATGGTAAGGGCACAACCCAGCCGACCATGAGATGACAAACGTAAACGAAAAAAAAGGGGCTTTTTGAGAGAACATGCATTGAACAAAGAGGATGTTGGAGGGGACCGCAATGGCTCGATTGAGGACCATTGAGAACCACTGTGAATACGCCTGACAGTTGATGTGGAATCGCGGTCGACGCTGAGGAAGAAGAAGGAAACATACAAAGAGAAAATCAGGCTGCTAAGCCCTAAAATGTATGAATGGGTCGAACGCAGGGTCGCTAGGGACCCTTAACATTAAAAAAAAAGGTCGATAGGGACCCTAGTAGAGAATGTTAAAAAGAAAATACAATTTTGGACAAAATGACTCATTTGGTGCAAGGGCATGTAAAATTATCTTTTCGGTATCGTGGTCACCTAATATGTTTTTTTCGGTAAAATCCTCTATTTTTTATTATCTTTAAATCAAAATATAAAAATAAAAATAAAATCCAAACCATCAATCTTACATGATAGGATATCTCTTGAAGTTAAGAAAGTGTTCAGAAAGAAAGAAATCAAAATAGATTAAAATAGAAAGATATAGACAAGCACTATACGTACAGTCGAACGCTTTAATTGAATGCATATTCTTTATTCATTTTTAAAACCTCATCAAAGCCGTAAAAAATTCTTAGCATGCTTCGTTAACTGCTAAATAACTTATTAAAAAATAGAAGCGCTAAAAGAAAGAAAGAAAGAATAAAGAAAGAAAAAAAGTTAAAAGATTATTAATATTAGTTTATTGGTTGTAGCTATTCTTGCTTATTAGCCGAATCACTTGAATTGTAAGATTCGGTGAAATGAGTATCGAATCATAGGATTCACACTTGAATCCTAAGATTCATCTATAAATGGGATTCATTGCATATATATGAATCGTTTTCCTTCAGATTTGGGATATGAATTAGATTTCGGGATACGAATTGTAGAATTCTGAAAACTATGTTTACGATACTTGGTGCAACTTTATTTAATCTGCTTTGTTCTTGTCTATAGGGACAACAACACTTCTTTTCTATTCATTCGACATTTTCTTTGTCCTTAATATTTTATTGATAGGCTTAGTTAACCAAACTCATCCAATTTTTTTGTAAGCATATTCAAGCCTCTATTTGAATGCAATCTTGCCTTTGAACCCGTCTTGTCTTCATTCTTCCCAATGCATTCTTCACTTCTCTACCCTAATTATGCGATGAAAGCTATGACTTGCCACTGAAGTATCCCCTCTCTATCCTAAGCCTCCTATAATATCTTCATTTAAAAGTTTGTTAAAATATTCTTACTTTTTCATTATCATTGTCCTTTATTAAAACCTCTTTTGGTTGTTGCTCTTTATACATTTAATATATGTAAGTCTCTACTTTTCCGTTAACTTAATTTTGCCAACTTGAAAATATCTCTCCTCTTGATCCCAACTTATTATATAGCTCACATATGCTTTGGACTTTGCATCACTTGCCTCTTTCTTTACCTCTCTTTCTTTCCCTTATTATGTATTTTATAATTTTTTCGTATTTCTAGTCACTTGCCAAATTTCGTCGCAACATCTTTGATGTAGGACAGACCCATGACCCCATGGGTTGACCAGTCCTGTCTAGTCCATAGGCCCATTAATTTAATTTCCTTTATTTACTTTAATTATTTGAGGTTTGTTGAGTTATGCAAGTAGGGTCCATAGGTTTTATTTAAGTGTTTTAATCTTGACCATTACCTATATCTATGGTTGAGATTAGTTCTTGGGGGTTTTATTTTTTTCTTTGAACTATATAAGTGATGTAATGCCTCATTTGGCTTTTTTGACTTGATTAATGAAAAGAAAATGAGTGTTTTGCTTTTTGCAATCCTCTCTCCCCCCTGTGGAAGGGTATGGCGTGAGACCTATCAACCTAGGTTTGAGGCCTGATCTATCTTCCGTTATCTCTCCATGTTCATCCCTTCCCATCCTGCAATGACGCGCCGTCCGCATCAATTGGCATTAGAGGTGAAAATCAATCCACCTGGATTCGAGTGATCAGCTTCTCAGGTACTCTTCCATTTCCCTTTACTTGTTTCATTCCATCTTCTAAAAAAAAATAATCATTGGCTGAACCGGCCCAAGCATCAGGTTCATACAGCTGAACCCTATCTCACTTCTGCAACACCCAAACCCATATCTTCCCCAAATCCCTAAACCCAGTAGAACATCAGTCAACTGCAGCTTCAAAAAAAAAAAAAAAAAAAGGTCGCTGGAACCTTTATCTCAAACTCATCTTCGAAACATAAAAATAGCAACCCTAGAATCTGAAATCCCTCTCAGCCGAACCCTTCAAACCATCGAAATCCAAAATCCCTAAATCAAACTCCAACCTCCCATCTCAGTCGTACCTCAAATCTGCCAGCCAAGACCACAAACCTCAGATCCCATAGACCGATTAACCATCTTTTCCCTGACCACTTCACAAATCCCCTGACTACATCTCAGCCTATATTCATATACTGAACCTCTCATGTGAGCCTCATCCACCATAGTCAACACTACCCAGACCCTTGCAACTTTGGCCAAACCCAACCCAAATCTAATCAGCCTTGGCCGAACACCACCCAAACCCAATCCACACTAGCCAAGCATCGTCTAACTCCATCTAAGCCAACCGAAGCCATTCCTAATCCCCAGCACCTTTCCAGTCTCCAAACTCCATCTGAACCTCAGTCAAAACCCAATCCATCTGAACCCTAATCAAAATCCCCTACTAAGAGGAAAAGAACAAGGTAACGAAGAAGAGAAGACAAGTAGAGAACGAGAAAACAAAAAGAGACTGCTTACCTCGCCATCACACCATGACTATGCTAGCAACTTCGCACCACGACCTTATCAGCAATGTCGCCATCACCAATCATCTCATCATCCTCATGACAGCATCACCTTCTCCACTTCATCTCTACCTTCAGAAGCAACAGAGAAAGCAGTCGAAGGAGCTCTCTGCCCATGCCTCCTTTTCTCTTCTCTTCGGGCATGCAAGACAAGAAAAAAGGGGCTGAAGCCAAGCCCAACTAAACCTGAGCCTGATCCATACCCCTCCGACTTGAATTTCACTCAAGGCCAAGCCGGGTCAACTTGAACCTCCTTGGTTGCTGATTGCTGTGCTTGAATGAATCCAGAGCTGATTGTATCATAGCGAGTTTGAGCTAATTGAACGGATTTGGTTTATTTTGCTGACATCGAATCCATTCTGAGTTTGACCAACGATCAACTTGTGTTTGCCTACTTTTGAACTCAGGATCTTGGTGAGGACATCAACCCTAATGCCCTCAACTCCTTCAAGATCTACCAGCAGTGGAGGCGTAGGATTGCAAATCAAGCTAATTCTTGGATGGATGCGTATCCAACTTTGATCGCCAAGATATTGAAAATCTACCGTTGGATTACCATTTTGATAACATCCAACGGCTGGATCTCTTTAGATTAAGCGTCTGATGGACGGAAGACCCCATACGTGCATTTGTATTGAAGGCTCCACATTGGGAAGTGCCACATGGGAAGAATTAAAAGGTTTAAGGAGTTTCAGTGGGCCCAAGAATATTTAGAGGATCTAAAGAGTTTCAAAGGGGCTCAGAAGGACTTAAAGGAGAAGTATAAATAGAGGGGCCCATGGGGGCCCACAATCTAATGTGAAAACACCTCCTTGGGATTTGTGTGCTATGTCTCCTTGCGCACGAACTCCCATGCGCATGGCTGCTTTCTATTTTCTATTTTTTTTTCTCTTTTAATGCTTTCTATTTTCTTTGCATGTAATTTATTTTTAGAAAGTATCAAGATTATTTATATGGGAAGGCTTGTAATGCTTGGAACAATGGCTATTTATGTGAAAACTGAACTTCTTGAGTTCTTCTTCAACTTCTAGTTCTACTTCTAGTTCTTGCCGTGAGATATGCTTTTCTACCTCCTGGATTGGAGTTTGGTGTGAGGCCAGTTACAAGTAAAACCCTGGTTATCTTCTTTTTCTTTCTTTCCTGCAATTACTTTTCCTTCCTAAACCCTAAATTCATATCATCGGCTCCATCCATCAGCCCATAAACCCATCACCACCACCTCCTCCTCCCAAAGCCCAAAACCCCGACCATCCAAACCATACCTATAATACTTCCAAAACCCAAATCCAACCATCCAATCATACCCATAATCCTCTGAAAACCAAACCCAACCATCCAAACCATACCTATAATCCAAATCAAACCATTCCACTAACCCAAAACAGCCGCAAACCAAAACCGCACTTCATCCAAAAAACCAACCAGCCTGGCCCAACCCTAAGTGGACCCCACTAAACACAGCCGAACCCCAAGTGAGTCCCACTTGACCCAGCAGAACCTGATCCCACCTATTTTATTGACTTTTTCCATTGTTTCCACTTCACAGACTTGAAATTAATTAAATTCCCTAAATCTGAAAATCAGTTTGAGCCATTTAAGTTTTAATGCTGTGGGAATATTATCTCAGTTCTGACTCTTCTTTTAAACTCCCAAAATTTTACATCGAACACTTGCAAACCCATTGATCCAAGACATTATTTCAAATCCTCATTAAAGGGACAGTTAATCTAATTGAATTGAACCATCCATAAGCAAGTGGAAGTCCTATCTTTTATTGAGATCCCTCCCTCTTCTTACTTGAGGGACCATTATTACAGGATTATGACAATGCCTTGGACTGACACATAATTTTCTTACTATATTTTCAATTTTGGATTGTTTTATTGGCGTGATTCATGACTTAAATTGAATTATTAATTCTTAAATTGATCTCACCTTCCATATTTGGTTAGATTTCTTATTGTCATGCATCAGATCTCCCCATCCAAGTCAATATGAAATTGCAAATTAGTGAATTAGACATTACAATTCAAAGAATGATGTATGCAATTAAGTATGCAGATTGGTATTACGAGAACAAGGTCTATTCTGAGAAATTCCTTAATTTGAGATAAGGAGACTTGATTGATGATGAATATACCGATAAATTCTCCAAGCTGCAATGTTTATGTAAACTAATTAGTGAAACACATGATTTTGATCGCTTTCTCAGAGGTTTATGACTGGATATATTGAAGAATATGAAAATGAAAGCCTGCAAAGACATTTTTGAAGCATATAAGGACGCAATCCGTGTTGAGTACAAGCTTAAACGGTTTCTCATGCAAAAGTCTAAATCTCAAGAAGGAAAGTCCCCTATGACAACCATAGTTCACATTGTGGAAACTGTGGCAGAAAAAATCAAGCTTGACATTGAGAAGTCAGAACAAGAAGCAGTGGATTCCATAGCTACCTCGGATAAAGTTACATGCGCAACTCATAATGACGGTCATATTTGAGATGCATTGGAAGACGAAGAAATTGAGTCTCCTATTGACAACATGGATGAACTGGTGCAAGAAGCAAAGGAAGACTAAAAACAAGTCATTGATGTTCCCCACATTGCTCCCATCTTCGGGGACAGACTATCAATTTTAGAAGGTGGTGATTGTTGGAAGTAGGTGGGCCTCGTGGATAGGTTTTCAAAACTTTTTGACCCACTTGACTCAGGGATCAACTATCCAGAAGGCTATAACCCAATCCAGGATGCAATCCCACATTCTCATCAATCATGTACAGCAATATAACCTATCTAGAAGATAGAAATCAACAACTACATGTAACAAAATAATCTACAACAAGTAGAGAAGCAGATTATACCTTTGGAGCTCGGTAGTGCTCTAATCGAGGAGAAGACAGCCAACTAGAATAAGAACTCTTCTTGAAGCAATTAGAGATCTCTAAGACCTTGTTGTCTTCCACGCTATGACCCTCTATCAGATCTCTTTTCTCAAGAAGATGTGTGGGATCTCCAAGAGAAAACCCTACTAGAAACTCTTAAGGAACTAGAAGGCAACTAGAAGAGAGAGAAGAGAAGAGAATTGTGCAACACTTGCACAAATAAAGAGGGTTAGGCGTGCACTCTTATGGCTGGACGTCCAAGGGGTATATTCCCCTTTAAATAGCCCTCAAGTCTCCTCTCTTATCTCTCTTACTAATTTGTATTAGAAGTCACACTTCCACACAAATTAGTAGCTTACTATTACCACTATTAGAAGTCCCACTTCAAATAGAAATAGAAACTTTCTAATTCCTTCCTTTTAGAGTTTAAGTAAGAATAGAATCTTTCTAATACTTGGGCTACCGTGGGGACCACTAGGGATTCCTTAGAAAGCTGGCTTCAACTGGGACACGCAACCCCACATCTCATGTGTAATCCGGGCTCATAGTTAATTGCAAATAACATCACTATATAAATGCAATTACACTCCAGTCTTAGGAATAAATTATAATGAAGACCCTAAACTTTTCAATTACCACAAGTATGCCCCTCTATCATTATCCATGGATCAGTTGGAATAAATCTGTCCCATCCAATCTTAGATTCACATCTTATTATCCTTGAGCCTCAATTAATTACTATGATTATCAGTACCATCCAATTAATCGAGATGGGTGCGCACTTACTAATGATAAATCCATTAATTGGCACAAGTGGATAATGTAGATAGATTACATCTTGATCATTGCATGTTCCCACAGTCCTACTACTACGTACCCAAGACACCGAGGTGTTGACCTTCAGTTGGCCTCACTCATTGGTGACTCAAAGCAAATGAATAGACAGAAACATGAGTTCATCAATGTCTCAGGATTGAGAGCCTATTGCTAGGGAATTATGAGAGCAGTCCTTAAATCGAGACAGTATTTCATAAGGTGCTTCTCATGGTCCTTCAATACATCCAATGTACCAGTACTATGATCCAGAATCTTACATTCTGATGATCGAGACAGATCACACTATCTCATAGTGATCAAAGTGCTGCAACCTTGTCAGATGAGATGCCCAGTCTCATCACTGGTTGTGAAGATATTTTAAGTATAAGATTTGTGACACATATCTCCCGTATGTGGATCTCATCCATATACATATATCACATCTAATATACTAATGGGACCTGGTTTATCTCATGAACCATTATGTCATATGTATTGGTCATGTGCATTAAGTAATAAATCACCATTCATCCCATGAAAGGAAAGCATGATTATATTGATAAATAAAGAAATTAATCAATTTATTATATCAACTGATGGATTGAGACCATACAATCTAACAATCTCCCACTTGGGCTCAATGCCAGTCAGGGTTGCATCTCATGCCTATCCCATCTACATGTTGCTCAAAGACTTTGGTAGTCAAAAGCTTAGTAAAGGGATCTCCCAGATTGTCATCTAGGTGATAGCAGTATCACCTCTCTGCACAATCTCTCTGACCATGTGTTACTACCTCTGTACATGTTTTTGGCTCCTAGGTTCCTTGGACTTATCGACTACCCTACTGTTATCACAGTAAACTGTGAGCGGTTGTCTTGCCAAGAGTACCACTCCAAGTTCCATAAGGAATCTTTTAAGCCAATCTGGTTCTTTAGCTGCTTCTCAAGCAGCTATAGCATAAACACATACCCAGAAGTTGATTTCCTGGAATCCTTATTTGACATGAAGTCAGAATCTGTGTAACTGACTGGAATCAGTTCATCATTGCTATAAATTAACATGTAATCTTTAATACTTCTCAAGTATTTGAGAATACACTTTACAGCAGTCCAATGTTCGGGTCCTGGGTTAAATTGATATCTGCTGACTAAGCCCATTGCATGACAGATATCCGGTCTAGTAGATAGCATAGCATACATGAGGCTACCAACAGCTGAAGCGTATGGTATCGATCTCATCTGCTCCTTTTCCTCAGGTGTCTTAGGACACTGATCTTTGGAAAGGTGCACTCCATGCCTAAAAGGTGTAATACCCTACTTGAAGTCTTGCATAGCAAATCGTACCAGAACCTTATCTATGTATGCAGCTTGGGATAAGCCAATCATCCTATTTTTCCGGTCTCAATGTAGTTTGATCCCTAGGATGTGGCTGACTTCTCCCAAGTCCTTCATATCAAAAGTCTTTGCCAACCAAACTTTCACTGTTGACAACATCCCTATATCACACTCTCTAGGAGAAGGATGTCGTCGACCTGAAAAATTACCCTGCCTCCTTTACTTTTCATATACAGTCATGACTCATCTGTTTTTGACAAAAATCAAATGACTTGATTGCCTGTTCAAAACAAATGTTCCAGCTTCAGGATGACTGCTTCAGTCCATAAATAGACTTCTGCATCTTGCAAACTCTTTGCTCTTGGTTTGTAGCTACAAAACCGTCTAGTTGCACCATATAGATGTCTTCCTCAAGATGGCCGTTGAGAAACGCCGTCTTGACATCCATTAGCCAAAACTCGTAATTGAGATGAGCCTAAATGGATAAGAGTATCCGGATGGACTTGTGCATGGCTACCGGCGAGAAGGTTTCCTCATAATCGAAATCTTTTTTCATCTCTTGAACCATTATATCATATGTATTGGTCATGTGCATTAAGTAATAAATCACCATTCATCTCATGAAAGGAAAGCATGATTATATTGATAAATAAAGAAATTAATCAATTTATTACATCAACTGATGGATTGAGACCATACAATCTAACAGTGATCTGCTGATACAATGCTGACGACTGATGCATCCAATAGTCAGATCACACACCAAAGCTGAGTTCAGAAATTGGAAGAGGAAACAACTCCAATTTACTTCTTGGAGGAGGAAAAGGCTGTGCCAAGCTTGGAAGCCATGCAAAGAAAAGGATGATCAAGAAGAAACTTGAAGATTTGTATGTTGGATTTTCGATCCTAGAGGATGTCTAAAGAGCTCAAGGTCGAGTTCTCTCCAAGACAGGGAGAGTTGACGTAGGATAGACCCATGATCCCATGGGTTGACTAGACCTTTGGGCCCAGTCCGGTCTAGTCCA
Organism: Cinnamomum chago; assembly: GCA_038049695.1. Classification (NCBI taxonomy): domain Eukaryota; kingdom Viridiplantae; phylum Streptophyta; class Magnoliopsida; order Laurales; family Lauraceae; genus Cinnamomum; species Cinnamomum chago. Next base: position 37,995,534 of record CP142453.1, on the reverse strand, counting down.
TAGGTCCATTAATTTAATTTGCTTTATTTACTTAATTATTTGGGGTTTGTTGAGTTATGCAAGTAGGGTCCATAGGTTTTATTTTAGTGTTTTAATCTTGACCATTACCTGTTTCTATGGTTGAGATTAGCCTTAGGGTTTTGTCTTTTAACTATATAAGTGATGAAATACCTCATTTGGCTTTGACATGATTAATGGAAAGAAAATTGAGTGTTTTGCTCTCTACAATCCTCTCTCTCCTCAAAGGGTATGGCGTGAGGCCGGCCCTATTAACTCAGGGGTGTGGCTTGATTTATCTTCCCCAATCTCTCCATCTTCATCCCTTTCTAAACCGCATCGATCCACTTCCCGCATCAATCTTTTCTTTCGAATAGCTACCTGAATCTCTTTTTTTGAATGGTTACTTTCATTAAAAGGAGCAAACAGTATAGAGAAAAGTACCGAAAGCAGAAGAAAACAAAATAGGATAAATTAGGGCCTTGTCATAGAAAATGCCACCTCTTTCCAATGATACACAATTTGATCTAATGAATATCCCTTAAAGGAAGGGAGAATAGACACCCAAAAAGCTACCAAAAACTTTGATTTCTCCCCCAGTTTGCTTTCACTAACCGCAATTCCTTCAAAACATTTTGAGTTTCTTTTATTCCAAATCGTCCAAATCACCACTAGGAAAGACAAATCTCCACATCACTTTACCTCTAGGGTCTCTTGTTGGAACCTTCCAAGCTAGGAAAAACTCAGGGAGAGAATGAGGAAGAGCCCAATAGCAACCAAACCCTCCTATTAAAGCCATCCATATAGTCTGAGCTGATTTACAATTTAGCAAGAGATGATCCACGGATTCTTCGTCCTTCAAGCACATCGGGCATCCATTCACCATCGTCATCCCACTCCTCCTCAAAAGGTCCATAGTAGGGATCCTTTTCTTAAGAGCAAGCCACCCAAATACAAGCACCCTAGGAGGAGCTTTCATCTTCCAAATGCCATGCACCCCGCTCCTATCCCTGGGATTGTTTAAGATTGTCTTAAAGAAAGAAGACATTGGAAATGATCCATTCTTAGAGGCAATCCACACCGTATCATCTGCTCAACTATTCAGGGAATTAAGGGGATCAATGAACTAGGATTCTTCGTTGTCCTTCAAGTTCCTTCTAAAAGTGGGACACCAAACTCTCTGGCCTCCATTAGTACTCGTATAAGAGCTGACCGTTGCTTCCTTGTCTTGTGCACACCTAAATAGGTTTGGGAATTGAGCACAGAACGCCCTCTCACGTACCGACCTATCTTTCCAAAAAAGGATCCTCTCCCCCGATCCTATTTGGTACCTGATGTTCTCCATGAAGAGTTCCTTAACCGAGATGATTTCTTTCCATATACCAGATGAATTCCAAGGGGAATCTTGAACATCCCACCCATGTCTTGGAAGTTTGTATTTCCTTTCCAACACCTGTCTCCAAAGACCTTGTGAACCGTCTCCAATCCTCCACAGCCATTTGCTCAAAAGGGCTTGATTCATCTTCTTTAGGGGTCTAATTCCCATGCCGCCTTCTTTCTTCGGCTTACATATGGATTCCCCAATCTACTAAGTGAATCTTCTTCTGAGAGCTTGTGCCCTGCCATAAGAACTCTCTCTGCAATCTTTCGAGCCTCTTTATAATCGAGGTCGGGCATCTAAAGATGGAGAAGTAATAGACTGGCAAGTTGGAGATGACAGATTTGATGAGGGTTACCCTTCCACCTATAGAGAGGTAATTTGGTTTCCATGCAGACAGCTTCCTCTCTACCCTTTCCACAACTGGGTTCCAAAGAGATTTAGTAACGCCCCCAGCACAGTGGCATTCCTAAGTACAAAATAGGTAGATCCCCAATCTTGCCGCCCATAATACTTGAAACTTTAAGGAGAAGAGGCTTCTCTGTACGGAGACCAATCACCTCACTGTTGAAGAAGTTGACTTTTAGCCCTGACACTGCTTCAAAGCATAGGATAGTGGCTTTAACATTTCGAACCTGAGCTTCCTCTTCTCCACAGAATATGAGAGTATCATCAGCATACTGCAAGTGGTTGATAACTGGGGAATTTCTAGCCACTGAAGCCTTCGAACATTCTTGCATTCACAGCCTTTTTTTATCATTCTTCCTAGCGCATCTGCTACAACTAGGAAGAGAAAAAGGGAGAGGCGGTCCCCTTGTCGGAGCACCCTTCCAGCCTGGAAGTAGCCCTTTGGGGACCCATTCACCAAAATAGAGAACCAAGCTGATTAGACACACTCCTGAATCCACCTCCTCCGTTTTCCCCCAAACCCCATTCTTCCTAACATGTATTGAAGGAATTTCCTGTCCACCCTATCATAAGCTTTCTCTAGGTCTAGCTTGTAGATGATCCCCGGAACCCTCTCCTTAAGTCTTGAACGCACACATTCATTGGCCATCAAGATGTCATCTAAGATTTGCCTTCCCTCTACAAAAGTCTCTTGCTCAATGGAGATGATCTTTGGTAGAACCTTTTCACTTCTCCCTGTTAGAACTTTGGTAGGGATTTTATAGAGGCTTCCTAGAAGACTAATGGGTCTGTAATCTTTGATGCCAAGGTCTCCTGTCTTCTTTGGGATTAACATGATGAAAGAGGGCCCCAGTCCTTTGGACAATTTACTTCTTTGAGAGAATTCCTCTAGAAAATCCATGACATCCTTCTTCACCATTTTCCAGAAGCATTGAAAGAAGGCCATTGGAAAGCCATCTGGGCCTGGAGCCTTATCTTCTGCTAGATCGAAGATTGCCTGACAAACTTCCTCCTCTTCAAAGTTCCTCTCTAGCCACTTCGCCTCTTCTTCACCAATAACTTCGAAGGCTATATTTTCCAAATGAGGTCTTTCCCAACCCTCATCAGTGTAGAGCGACTGGAAATATTCTATTATGTGAGATATCATCTCTTTTTTCTCCAACCTTTTCCTCCCATCCATTATGCTAACTATCCTATTAGCCCTTCTTTTCGAAGATGCCATGCCATGAAAAAACTTTGTATTTTTATCCCCTTCTTTTAGCCAATTGCATCTCGATCTTTGTTTCCATCTAATCTCCTCCTTCCTCAGATTTCTTTGTAACTATTCTTTTAAGTCCAACCTCTTCTTTTCTTCTTCTCGGGACAGCTGATCAGTCTCCTCCTTGCCATCTAAAGATTGGATTTCTGTTAGAATTATAGACTTTTGGTGCTTCACTTGCCTAAAGTGCTCCTTTGCCCACTCGTTCATTTTGATTTTCAGCAACTTCAGTTTTGTGGCTAGCCTATGCCCCGCCCATCCATCCACCCTTATCTCCTCCCGCCACTTTGTACCAGCTTAGTGAAGTTCTTTTCCTGTAGCCACATAAGTTTGAAGCGGAAAGGCGAAGGTCCCCATCTTTCACACTCCGAGTCTAGTAGAATCGGGCAATGATCTGGAACTGGCTTAGGCAAAGCTATCTGGATAACCTCTAGGTAGGTTTCCAGCCAATCTGAAGAGACCAAGAACCTATCCAGCCTGGACATAGCAGGATTGGTCTGGTGGTTAGACCAAGTAAAGGAAGCTCCCCCCATTTGCAAGTTCACCAAAGAATGAGAGTTGATCCAATTAGAGAAGCGCCTCATTTCTCATTTAAGTTTGCTACCACTCAGTTTTTCACTTGGAAATCTAATGGTATTCCAGGCGCCGCCCCCCCGCCCCCCCCTCCAAAATACACCATGGCCCATTCCATCTTCCCCTTATCATGTCTAGCTCTTTCCAAAACTCTTCTCTTCTCTGGCTGTTATTAGGACCATAAACTGAAGTAAGGAGCCATTTTTTATTGTTCTGAATGTCTTCCACCAGCACTGAGAGGGAAAAGACATCCACCCAGCTTCGTTCCACTGAAATTGTTCTTGTGTCCCACAGAGTCAGCAGCCCACCTGCACCTAGGGCTGTCAAAATGTCATATGACCCGTTAACACGACACGAACCCACACGAATTTAACGGGTTTGGGTTGGCTCTTAATGGGTTCGGGTCAAACCTGTTAGCACGTTATGTTAACGGGTCGTGTACGAATTAAACCAGTAAACCGTTGACAACCCGCTTAACCCGTTAAATTTTTTTTACTCCCTAAATGTAACTAGAATTAATTTATATTCATAAAGAAGAAATTGAAATTTATTGTTTTATAGTGGGTTTTTAGGTGGGATCCACTTGAGATCCTCACTTACAGTTTCATGTGGCTTATATATTTTTCTCCTTCTATTTTTGTATAATTTTTTTTTTAAATTTTCGAAATGACTTAATTACTTAACGGGTTGGGTCGTGTAACCCGTTAAATTTACGGGTCGTGTTCGGGTTAGATTTTTTGACCCGTTAAGTTAACGGGTCGGGTACGGGTTGAGCTGATTTTAACCCAAATTCGTTAACTCGTAACCCGAATTCGTGAACACGACACGATTGACAGCCCTACCTGCACCACCCACTGCTTCTACCGCAACCCACTTTACTTGCCTTCTTCCCTATACCTCTTTCACCACCCTTTCAGAGACTTCTTTCAGTTTTTATTCTTGCAGGATTACTATTTGAGCCTTTTGATTCTTGATCATCTCTTTCACCACCGGCCTGTGCATGACTCCCCCCAATCCACGAACGTTCCATGAGAGCACCTTCATTTAAAATTTGGAAGACCCCCCTGACTTTTCCCACCTTTGTTCTGGACGGTATGCTCCTTTGTCTCCTTTGATTTGGTTTTCTCATAATTAATTGAGCAGTTCAAATTATTCAATTCCCTAACCCCTTTCCTTGTGGTCTTGCTGCCCTTCCTTTCTAGTCCATTCTGGCTGTCCCTGCTTTGAACAAACTTCACTAACGGATCCCATCCATCTGATGCCCCCTCTACTGTTACTTCAATAGCCTTGGCACAATGAACAATTCTCTGGGGTAACCAAAGCATGTTGCTAGCCTCCTCTTCCCCATAGGAGCTCCCCTCGTGGCTATAGTGATCATCCCCTGCCCCAAAAAATTCTCAAAAACCCTTCATACCTGGGCCCATATCATCAGCATGCCACTGCTCTTGTCTGTAGGTGGGTGTCCTCTTCTCTCCCCCCAAACTGTTGGGTTGCAGAATCTTTGCTCCTACCGGACGCAAAGGAGGAGCTGACCTGGAACCCCTTTTCGCAAGAAAGGGCTGGTGGCCTTTACACTTCTATTGGACAGAAATCCATCCCTGAGTCTTTGTTAGGTGGTCTGACACGGGCACTGTAGCCATCCACTTTCTTTGGAGTCACTGTAGCCACTCCCATTCCTCAACATCCCCTTTCCTTGGTGCTATAGCCTTCTCCCATTCCTATCGCTTCTCCATATCGGCGGCACATCTCGCCGTCTCCCTTCTCCATTCCTTCTCCAATTTCTTTGCCTCTGTGATCCTCTTCTACTTCTCCTTCCCCGAAAGAGAAGCTACCTGAATCTCTCCACTCCATTAGTAGGTTTCTTTATCAAAGTGTCATCTCTCGTTCGATTCTCCAAGAACGTATTTTGCAATTGTTCCTATGTAGTCAGCCATTTGGTTCCACATCATCATAGTTTCTCTCTTCAAATTTCATTTCTCTTTTGATTATTCAACCATGTAAGCCTCCTTCCAGATAGAGGCATATCAATCAACTCATTAACATTGTTAAAATCATAAAAAAGCACCATACTACGTGGTACTTGATACCTATGCTTCCTCTCATGAGGGAACCTAAACTTGTTAAAATCCCCTGCTAAACACTAGGGGATATCCTGTTGGGTTTCAAAGCAGACAAAGAGTGCTAAAAGAGACCCTCTTTGCCTGCTCATTTGGCCTGTACAGAGTAGCTGACACCTGAATGAAATCGTCATCCACATGTTGCACCTTGATTGCCAAAACTTTTGAAACTTCAACACGGTCTCCCATAACCACATTGCCGTTCTAGATGGATATATGACCCCAACAGCCCCAACCTACGGCGCCCATTCCCAACCACAACTGCAAGAACCCCAAACATCATGATTAATATGCCCCACATTGTTCGCCACCTATGTCTCTTGGGGCCTATTTGTTTTAACATGAAGGAGAGTAAAAAAGTATGTGATGTGACATAAAGCAAGCCTTTTACCCCGCTATTCCCCATTTTTTAATTTCTCCCCAAGTGCAATAGCTTGGGGAGAAGTAAATTTTTTTCTTTTAGTGCCTTTTACTTTAACCCCCCTCCTCTTACCTTTATTCATGATTTGATCCCTACTTTCCATTTTTCTCTCCCTCTCATGTAAATAAACAGGGAGAAGTAACACATCAACCTTGTGCCTTCTAACTAGTTTCCTCACAGAGAACATTTGTTTCAAATCGCTTAATTAGATATGTTTATGCTGGGCTAAAACACATAATTGATGATATTCATTTTCCAGCCTGAGGGCGAGGATAGAAAATCATAGTGTAGTTGCTCGAAGCACCACATATACACTTTTCATATGAAAAATCTTATGTTTTAGGTAATGTAAACCTAACTTCCACCCCCTCCCCCACATTTCTTTTTCCTCTACTTCTTTCCTAATAAATCAATACAAAGAATCTCTTTTATCTGGTACCATGTAGAGATTTAGGTTTTAGGTGGAAACTTGGGTCGAATTAAGTGCTATGGGTCTGATCAAGAAGGATCTCACATTGGAGTTCATTTTTATCTTTTTTTGGGCGGTGGGGTTTTTTTTTTTTTTGGGTGTTTGGGTTTTTTTTTTGTGTGTGTGTGTGTGTTTTGGGGGGGGGGGGGGGGGGGGGGGCCGGAAGGCTTTGATAGTATTTAATATTTATTGATTTTACTAATCATTTAAAAAAACTATTTTAGTTTAAGATTTTTTTCACTAATATTCAAAGGAAAATCCTAATATGAAAATACCCAAAATTTTTAACACGTAATTTCTCAAAACTTTGTGAGCGCAGAATATGAAAATACTATGGCTCACCATAATGACTCGAAACCATATAATCTTTTTTTCCTTGTTTTAACACTGAGAATCAACTCAGTCCAATCAAAGTAGGAATCATGTTGGATTTATTACATGTAAACTAATCCGCCCACAATTAATGAAAATCTTTTAATTGGTTAGTTGTAATCGTTTGAAGGCAATTCACCAATTCGTGATAAGGTGATGGTGAAGGTGTAAATGATATGATAATGCAAAATTAGATGTCTTGGTCCCTGAATTGTCTTACGCTCTCACCTTGTGAGGTGTGAAACTTCATAGTAGGGCTCACCCATTGAATATCCAAACCACTCAAAATAAAAGCCCTTCCATTTAATGGGCTTTCCCCAAAATTTATTTCAATAGAAGTTAGCCACACCATAAGATTGAGAATTTGATTAAGAATGTCATACACAAAATCTTATCTTGGAACCAATTTTTACTGAACAAAAATTAGAACGTAGGCCCATATCCGGCCAAGCTAGAAAAGCCTGTAAGTGTCTGCCCTGAGTGCAGCCCATCTTATACATGTCAGGCCCGATCACCCCATTTAGTCAATTGAGCTGGGCTGGGTTGCATTTAAATAAAATCACTAAGTTTTGGACCAGTCTTGTTTGGGCTTGTCCAGAGTGGGCTTTGGGCTTTCTTTCACTTAATCTAACCTGGCCCAAATATTAACGGACCTGAATTTTAGATCCCGGCCTGACCCGATTGAAACCTAAGGTCCAAATTGGCCCCTAGGCGGGCTGGGCCCAGTTGGTTTGGCCCATGAGCACACCCTAAGGATGCAGCAACCCCATATTGGATGGTTTTCATGTTTGTTTCTGGGTCTGGGTCAATATGGTGAGGGTCAAATAAATAATTAAAAATCTCCAAACGAGATAATTGATTAACTTTCTTGTTCATTTATTTTGTGATGCCAAGCAGGAAAAACAATTTTTCTTCTGAATGGATGGAGAGAACATTTGCTCCCCTGTAGTTATTCCCATGAACTCCAAATTGGAAAAGCTACTTCCTTGCTCGTTGTCCTTTCCTTCAGTTTTTTCAACTTTCTCCAGTTTGTCCTCTGCCGAATATTCTCTGAAATTGATTTCCCCTAAAAAGTTCATGTTACATGAAATGGAAAAAAAAGGAGTACCTTCCTGTACACATGGAAATGGTCTTTGTCCTCATCGCTCATGCTCATATGAATATATCTTTTTGTAGAACCATATTTACAAAACTATTTTTCTGATTTAAGAGTTCCTATCTCATCCATTCATCAGTTTTTTATTATTATTATCTGCTTCTGACAATTTATGGAAACCTTCTGGTTAATATGTATTTTTCAGCATCAAAATATTTCTATTTACTCTCAAGTCTATTTGATTGGTGGCAAACAATGTGACTTGCATTTAAAGGATTCAACAAGCAGTGGGACTTTGTGCAAGCTGAGACATGTGGAGGTATGTTCTGGAATTTGACTTGTTCTAGATTAGACTGCCATCTCTTTGTTTAGGATGAACCTTGAATTAATAAAATTGTATGCCATTTCCTGTATTCTAGAAGTAAACCCTTTAATGTGTATATGCAGTATTGTACTCACTGTTTGTGGACATGGTCAGCATGATGGCAGTGCTGTTGCCCAGCTTGAATTCACCAGCAAGGGGGGTTCAGTGCAAGTAAATGGGAAGAAAATGGAGAAGAATGGCAGAGTTTTGCTTAAATCTGGGGATGAAGTCATTTTCAGCACATCTGGAAAATATGCATATGTATCCTTTTGGTTTGTTCATTACTGCGAGGTGTGAGCTTGTATTCTCATTAAATTACGGTTGGCTTTCGTATACTGACAGAATGAATGGTGGTGTTTTTCACTGTGCATTTGTGGTGGCATGGAAAATGTACATCTTATTTGATTAGATACCATTTTCCTGGGTTTTCTGCTCAAAATCATTATCAGTGACTCATGCTGATCATGGTCTATTTGGAGGCATCTGATGAAATTGGAATGAGACTTGTGCTGATAATGATTTTGAGGTAAGAGAAGCCTTTTTTCCTTCAATCAGAAAACTATTATGCTAACTTGTTTTTTGATGTTCATGCCTACCCAAATGCATTCAGGATGAATAATCCTCTACCAAAATATTCTAAATTCTTTGGTATCTTTCCAGGGATTTTCTTAATTATTCTTTGTAGATATATCAGCAACTAAAGGAGAAAGTATCTGCATCCACCCTTCCTTCAGTTGCAACAGCTGAAGCACACAGCAGTCCGGTTAAAGGCCCACATGTTGAGACAAGGTCTGGTGATACATCAGCTGTAGCTGGGGCATCCATTCTGGCATCATTATCCAATGACAGACAAGACCTATTGGATTTGCAATCAGCTCAAAGTGCCGAAGAAGCGCTGCAGAGGACAGAGATTGCTTCATCTTGTGATGCATCGGAGGAATCTGTTACAGATATGGATCTTGATACGCGGGAGAGAGAACATAAACCTGATCCCAGCATTGGGCATGATCCTCCTTTGGGTGATGAAGGTACCATTGCGCTTTCTGCTGACATTGGTGCAACAAGTGGAAACCTACATATTGGCAACACAGGCCTCGATTCTAGTATGGAGGCAGATATTGCGAAGATTTCTGGGGTAAATGATTCTATAAGGCCTATTTTGAGAATGCCTGCTGGATCCACTAGTTGTACCCCAGATCTGGGTAAACATTTATTCAAGTTCAAACAGGTGCTACAACGGAGAAAGGAACAAGCTAGGGATTCTCATGCAACAATGATTTCGAGTCTGTCTGCCAAATGTGTGGCATTTAAAGAAGAGATGCAGGCAGGCATTATTGATGGGAGAAACATTGAAGTCTCTTTTGACAATTTTCCTTATTATCTGAGGTGGGAATCTATTCTTGTGTACCACACCGCATACTGATACACCCTTTGAAAGGTGTATGCAGAAGGAAGAGGTTTTTCTTAAGGCTTTATTTATTTATTTATTTTTGCTGATGTAACTAGAATTAGAAATTAAAAAATACATTGAGAAAAAATAAAACCTGGCTGGCTGTTTAGACAGTAGATAGTGATCCGTGTACAGAAATAGATGCGGGAAGTAGTCATTGTATCCCCATTCTAGGCACAAGTGGGTACAAGTATCTACCCAATGCCTTAATACCATAAAAAATTACTTGAAATTCAGGAAATTACTAGTGAAAGCCCCCCGTGCGGAGCACGGCAATGTAATTAGTGGTAGTTATAATGTAAAGGTCTAAAATAAAAAAATCGATAGAAATAGTTTAGAGTATAACCCTAATAAAAAAATCAATGAGTTATTTATTAGAGAGGATGGAGAAGAGGAAAGGGCTTGTGGCGTTTAAAGGTGGGAAATGTAGAGACGTGAATAGAAACACAGCGAAGAGGAAAGAGTTTCTTTAACATTGGATTAGTAAAAAGAAAGTTATTAATAGGGCTAATATTAATAGGAGGATTAATGAGTGATGTTAGTAGGAGGTCAACATGAGAAGAGTCAAAATCAAATTTGAAATTGACAGTGAAATTGGAAATCAAATCCACTTCACTTCAAATATAATAATGGGCCTTCTAATGGGAGACTGTTACAACTTACAATTACCTGATTCCCATATTCATGCTGACTATGTATTTAGGAAGTGTCTGATTATTGGAAAAAAAAAAAAACTGATTGTCAGCAATATTATTTAGAATTGATTACATGGGTCTCGGCCATGGGTGTCTCTGAATTTTGATGGTAATTGTTATACCAGATCCTTAGGTTTTGCCTACATCTTGAACACCGTATAAACCATTAAGAATGAAGATTTTCGTCCATTAGAAAAAAATTAAAATATTCATTTGCCAAATTGAATATTTATGGCTTTTGCTCCTATGCATACATCTTGAGACAGCCTGGGGCCCCACATGATCCCATGGGGTTTATGCTGGTCCGAATAGATGGGACCATTGGATTGAATTTGATTTTTTTATTCTAAAACCATTAAACTTGTGGGCCATAGATGAAGGGGTTAGGATCATTGGATTGGCTTGAAATTTCATATCTGGGGTGGTCCCACATGGATCTTTCGATCCCCCACATCAGCCATGATTGCTGGGGCTCCAGGCGTGCCCCATTTACTATCTCTCATGGGCTCCTATGTGAGATGTATGCACAGGAGCACGGTCTTTGTTCAGAACCCACTTTTTTCTTTGAGCTGATAATAAACATTTTATGGTTATTCAATTTCAGGATTGAGACCATTTTGTTTCTGCAATACTATATAACATTTACAACTAGCAATCCCCTATTCCCCCAACCAAAACCAGTTACCTTGTGTAGCACATGCTGTCTGTCAATGCTTTCGGTTTTTTGTTATCTTCCCCTTCTGTTATGCTATTTGGGCTCTTGAATATTGCAACTCAATTATATATCGTCTGACCTGTTTGCATAATGAATTAGATGACTCAATTACAATATTTTTTTAATATCCTATTTATATGACAGCGAGAGCACAAAATATCTATTGATCACCGCTGCATTTATACACCTGAAGAAGAGTGAGTTCACAAAATTCACTGCAGAACTTCCTACTGTTAGCCCACGAATTTTGCTTTCTGGTCCAGCAGGTGAGTAACTACTTTACAGATTCTATAGGCAGTCCTAATTGCTTCCCCATCATATCCAAAAATGATTTACTGCCTGTTGAAATTCCTGTAGGATCTGAGATATATCAAGAGATGTTGTCAGAAACACTTGCTAATTACTTTGGTGCCAAATTGCTTATATTTGATACTAGTTCATTTTTGGGTGTAAGTTCCAGAATCCAGATAATTCTGACAGTATTTTCTATGCTTTTGAAATATGACTTGTTGGCTTTGGATGTTATGTTTAAGTGTAAGTGTAATTATGTATATATTAGTTTGTTTTTAATTAGAATGTTTTATAGGGTTCATCCTCGAAGGAAATAGAAATGCTAAAAGATGGATTAAGAGCAGAAAAATCGTGTGTTTGTTCCAAGGAACGTCCTGGAAATGGCGATATTGTTAAGAGCACGATCCCATCAGCTACCGAGGCAGATACTCTCATTCCTTCAAATGCACATTCTTCTTGTGGTTTAGAATCTCGGCCAAAGTTTGAGACTAGCATTGCTGCACCCTCACCTGCCGGGCCATCTAAGAATTATCCTTTTAAAGAAGGTGTGTTTCTGGGAGTGCTGCCATTTTACTTCTTTAAGGTGTTAATTTCATGATGCTCAATTGGAACCAAAAAAAAAAAAAAAAAAAAACTAATTTTTTTCATTTGATCTAGCAATGGCATAAGAGGGGTACACTACTGATTTGAGGGGCCCCATGAAGCAATATAGACCTTGTCTCAGTATTTTCCTTATTAAATACTTCTAGCCATCCAATTTGAAGTGAGACCTATAACTCTTACTCCATGTTTACCTGAGAAGGGGAGAGAGGAAGTGGCTTTTTTCTTTTTTGTGTGTGTGGTGGTTGTTTTGGAAAGAAAGGAAGGGGAAGGAGGTTTTTTTTTTTTTTGGTGGTTGAAGGTTGGGGGGGGGGTTGTAACTGGGGTTGGGGGTGGTTGCAATCAGGTAACTGGGATCATTTGATGTGTGGCAATTCAAGTTATTTATCATCCACAATGGGGCCCATATATGAATGATTGGAAGAACAATAGTTGGGTCCAATATGTGCAGTTAAATGGTTGGAGTTGTTAGATCAATGTTTATATTTGTATTGGTTTCTTTGGGTTTGTACTTTGAAGTTTAACGAAATTTTGTACTATGAAATGTTCAGGTGATAGAGTAAAATTTGTGGGTCTTGTCAGCAATAGTGCTTACTCAACTGGACAGCAGCTGCTTAGGTACCATTGTAATGCATAGTATTTTTTTGTTGTAATTTTTATAGTTGGTCTTGGTCATACATTTCTACATGAAAAAGAACAATGGAATACCCAAAAAAGAAATAAAGAGCTACTTGTTGTTTAATTGATGTAAATGGAAATCACTCTCTACAAAAGAGAGTATAAACACATGGTTTAAATCCTTACGTATTGGAGAGAGAAAAGAAACAAGGTAGGAATTGCTCCAGCACCTCAATTGGCTTTCACTATTGTGTGAGGGCACGTCAATTCTGTGGTATTCATATGTATGCATGTATATGAGTCAGAGTAGGACTTATTTGTAGATCAGTAAAGTTCAAAGGTCTTTGAATTTCCTAAGTTATGGGAAATTGAAAAATGTAGATGGTTTCCCCCTGGAGGGCACGTCTCTCCTTCCATTCTTCTCTCATTCAACTTTTTTTTTTTCCTTCCCTAATAGGGTTTTCTGGGATTTCTTGTACTAGGCGCTGAGCAACCAACTTGGTGCTACTACCATTGTCAATCACTAACTCTATTTGTCTTTCGCGAACCAAACAGTCAGCCCAAAACAGTGTTATCCATTGATGTACCTATTGCTGTCACCGACAGTTTCTGAAACTAATGGATCTTGGCAGATTATTAAGGATCCTCACCATCACTATTGAAGATGCCATCATCCTCACGTTAGGTTCGTCTTCTGATCTTTTTGGTGCCAACAAACTCCTGTGGATCAACGTCTCTGGTCTGTCGCTAACTACCTCATCTTTAGGGTCATCATCATTAGAATCAACTTCTTCACCTCCTTCATACTTGTCTTCTCTCTCATGTTCCTATGTGTCACCCTTTCTATTTGAAGTGGCTGCCAGAGCGCTTTGTCACTTATGGCATTCTGATCGAAATGTTGCCAACCTTGTTGCACTTGAAGCAATGAATGTTCTGTTGCCTGACAGGCTGATTGTCCCTTCTGTGTAATTCCCCGATCTGGGCACTTGGGTAGAGCTAGATGACTGTCGGTGCCATCTTAGAGTGACTGCTAGTCTGCTACTGCCCTTTGATGTTTGGGATTTGAGAGTGAATACCCATGCTGTTGCTGCTTCTTAAGGTGTTTCTCGACAAGGCTTGCTTGTTGGCATGCTTCAGCAACTGTGAAGATGGGTTCGAGTGCCATCTGATCAATGATGGCTGGCTGAAGTCCATTTGTGAAGTGTGTCATCTGCTGCTCCTCAAGTTCATTCAGGTTGTTTCACTCGACGAGTTGATGGAACTATTCCACATAACTCTTTCACCGGCCAGTCACCTTGTCAAATCTGTTTTTGACTTTGGGATGAGGACTGTACATAATCGACTTAGAGGAAAGCCTTTCACATCAGGGACTTCATTTTTCTCCCACGATGTCACCTTATGCTTCCCACACCTCTAGTTCAGGTCGTCAGGGATCTCTTGGTATTTGAAGATTTGTTTGGTGGCTTCAATCCACTCCATGAAGTAATCATCATGGAGGCTACCATGGTACTCCGGGATCTCAACCATGACATTGAGGTCGTCTCCTCTGCCTACCGTGATCACCACGTGGGTTTCACTAATGTAAGGGATTGATATTACTTCCATTTGAGTTTTCTTCTCTTGGATTCGTAGGAGCTCTCCTTGCCCCTGGATTGAACGAGCTGTTGCATGATCGCATGTAATTGCTCTTCCATCATTCCGAATGTGTTGTCCATGACATCTTTGTATCTTTGTTAAGTCGTCTTGTCGAACGTCTGCAGTGGCAACATGGCCTCTGCCTTTCCCTTTTTGATTTATCACTGAAGAAGGGATTCCAACGTCTGCAGAAGGCGCTGGTGTCAACGAATGGTGGAAGTGGTGGCTCTAGTACCATCTGATGTAGTCAGAGGTAGAGGGATAACCTATAAGTAGTAAATTACTGTTATAACCAATAAATAGTAAATTACTGCTAGGATTCTGCTTGTAATATCAGAATTTTGAGACCACTTCTCCTTGGACAAGGAAATTTAGATGATTCGATCTTCCTAAGGCTAGATCTCATATAAAGCACCATAAACCATGGAGAAGAGTGAGGGAGCAGAATAAACAATTAAGAGAATGAAAGTTCTCAAGTTTTATCCCAATTACTCACTGTTGAATGTCCTCTTCCGTACTTTTGGCTGATACAAAAATATTAAAGAGGTATAGATCCCTCTAGAAACTCATCATATTGATCATCCTCATCATCATATCGTTAGTTTTTAATCATAAGTTACCAGTTAAATCAATCAAATAGAAAAGAAGACGAAAGCCAACCTAGATCTAATTTCCCATTGACTGGACGTCCAGATGACTTAGGATGTGCCCATATGGCCCACCTATTGTGGTGGCCTATTGTGGTGGTGGGCCCTGCCAATTGAAAGCCCACCCCTGGGCGACCCAGGTGTTGCTGGAGCCATCTGGGTTCGGGCCCATTTAGGCCCAATAAGTAAGGGTCCAAGTTATAGTTTGGCTGCTATATTGTGGCCCCGAATTTTCTAAAGAACTGCACGTAACCCTTGTTTTTACCGTTATTAAAAATAACCCCTAAAATTGCTACTTTTAGTACTTTTGGGGCTGTTGGGTCTCTAAGCCCACTAGAGATTCTCACACTGTCACACATTACGCCTCCAAAAGTGCCATGGCTAGGTCATTTGTGAGATCTTCACAATTTCCTTCGTTATCTGCATTAACAATGGAAAATTACTCCATGATCAGAAGTCATTCCAGAAGCTCGTGGGAAAGCTGGTCTACCTAACCTTCATTGGGCAAGACGTCTACCATGTTTTCAGCTTAGTTAGCTATATTCATTCACACTGTCAAGTCTGATCATTTGGCTGCAGTTGACAGAGTTCTCAAATACTTAAAAATGGTCACTAGGTAAACGTATCTTACATAAATCACATGGGCATGCTTGAGTAGAAGCATATATTGATGCTGATTTGGCTATATCCAAAACAGATAAAAGATCTACAATAGGTTATTGTATGATGGGTGGTGGAAATCTTTTTTCTTGGAAAAGTAAGAAACAAGTAGAGAGTGCAACATCAAGTGCTGAAGCCGAGTATCGGGCCATGGCCTGTGGATGTGTGAATTATTTTTGTCTGAGGATATTGTTCGAAAAAATGGTTTTCAAGCAAGATGGACCTATGGTCCTGCACTATGATAGTGATTCAGAAAACTAAGGTTTTATCTATGAAAGTGAAGCAGGCACCGATTCACACTGAACTGTGACATAGCATTGGATCTGTCAAACTACTGCAACCAAACAGGATACTTGTAGCTGCAACATCTTTGGGTTTGAAAACAAGCAATGATGATGAGATCAATCCACCCTAAAGGGCTAGGTCATCAACACAAACACCATTATCCAAGGAATGAAATCAAGTGGAAGAAGCAATGAAAAGGACAATAAAAATTCTCGCTGATTTATTCAAGTTCTCACTGTTGGCTGTAACATGGCTGCCTGACAGTTGACCCTAACATGCATATATCATGTTTTTATTCTCCTGAAAAGCTTAGCAATCCTTCCCTAATCGATCCCATATATAATTAGAAGTCTGAAACAAACTTTCTATATAGAAAACGCCCAGAAATTACCGAAGTTGGAAAACTTGGGACTCAGGACTCGACTCGTCCAATGCAAAAACTTGACTTGGATAGTCAACGCGGTCATTCCAGAGTCATGTCTTTTTTAAAAATAATTTGAAGATTATTTTAAAAATGGATTAAATACTTATAAAATATAAATATACATTCATTTACATGCATTCATGATAATAAAAAAATTAATAAATTTATCTATACAAGGAAAATATTATAATAAAAAAAATAAATGAAAGAGATTGCATAATACATATTTGTTTAGTCGAAATATTGAATGTAAAATATCAAATATAAGTTTCAAATTACATTCCAATCATTTATAAATTGTTGGCTCGGGCATACTTAAAAATAACTATTAACTGTTTTAAATAAGATCTACCTATCAAATGGTTCAAATGTAAATGACTTACTAAACTAAGGCGACTCGGCCGAGTCTCCCGCTCCCCTATATTTGACTCGGTCGACTCGGGAGAGTCAAGAGTCAACTACGGAAGTTACTAAAGAAAATGGAGAAATTCGGAAAATTCCAGAATCTGGTTCGTTCTTGACATGTGGGAGGAGATTGGCTTTGGACCCCACAAGGCCCTCCTGATCAAAGATTAGGTCCACTGGTATTGACTTGAAAATCCCTGGGCGACACTAGTGGATTGCTTTTCAACTATATTGGGTCAGTTTTGACCCACCAAACAGGGATCCAAAACCTGTTTCAAAGCAAGACCCCTTTTTATGAGTTTTGAATTCTAAAACTTGCAGAACAGCCCCTGTTCTTTCGTCTATTCCCTAAAGATCCCTTGAATTCATATTTCTTTTAATTGTTGAGACTGTGATCTGAATCGTTGTCAAAACTTGATTGTACTCTTGTCATCTTGTGGGCCTTCTTAGGATGCTCAATTCGGTCCACTTAGGGTTTGGTGACTTCAAAATCTTGAAAAATATTCATTTGCATCAGAAAGTCAAAAGCAGAATTCATCATGTTGACCCCAACATAGTTGATGATGATGATGATGATGAAGCTCATGGGAACAAAGGGTATGGAAAGATTCATGTGGCCTACACATCAAATTTCAGCTCAATCTCATGCCCCCAACCACTTCACCATGGCCCACAGGTTTAATGGCTTTATCTATATAGAAGAAAGAACTGAATAAGTCCATATGTGGCTATAGATGCTATCTTACATGGATCGCTCCTTTTGTGGGGTTCCCTGTTCTTTTAGGGAAATATTTGCTATCCTGTTTTGCTAATTGATGGGGAGGTTAAGCTTCTTTGTTGGTGTGAGATTTTTTCTTGGCACCTATGAATAACAAGATGGGCTGGATAATGTGCTGTGCAGATTGAAAATTTGGTTCTTTATTTATGCATACAACGTAAATGAATATTTACTTAAATGCTTACCCTAGATCTATCTGATCGTTCCATTATCAACCAGTATATCCTTGATATTCTTATTCTGTGCAAAAATATGTCATGAGCTTATGGTCACCGTGTAAAGTCTTGTTGATGTTTTATTTTTAGGGGACCTCCGTATGGCTGTCGAGGCAAAGTTCTCTTGTCTTTTGAAGACAATCCTTCCTCCAAAATTGGTGTAAGATTTGATAAAGCTGTTCCTGACGGTGTTGACCTTGGGGGCCTTTGTGAAGAAAATCATGGATTCTTTTGCAATGGTGATACTTTAATCTATTTTACCTTCTTTTTTTGTGGCACGAAGCTTGTAAAATTTTGAGTTCACCTACATTTGGCATTTAATCTTCTATAGGGAATTACTGATTTTTTTCTAATCGTTTTGTAGTTAATGATCTCCGTCCTGACGCACTTGGTGTGGAAGATTTGGACAAGTTGCTCATCAACACATTGTTTGAGGTGCAAACTGTCCCAGTAATGTTAACTGGGTGTTAGATGCAATAGCGACATTAATTTTGTTCTTATTGTTCCTAGGTTGTATCTAGTGAAAGCAGATGTGGACCTCTCATATTGTTTATGAAAGACGTGGAGAAGTCTTTTGTTGGGAACTTGGATTCATATGCAACATTTAGGAACAAGCTTGAAAAACTTCCTGAAAATGTTGTGGTAATTGGCTCCCATACACAGATGGATGGGCGCAAGGAGAAGGTAATTCCACTTAGGTATTTATTTGTTGTTTATGGATTCTTGATCTATTCTCCATTTTCATATTGTATTTTCCTGATATTTTTATCACCCAGATTAATAGATGCAAGACGAAGGTAATACTATTTGGCTTTCTATCATTTAGCTGATTTGGAGATCGTAGATTTGTTCTCCATTTTCTTTTCAGCATCAACATGATTTTCTTCTTTTTTATTCTTTGTTCTTATATAGAATTTTCGGGAGGAACCATTTAAAAAAAAAGGGAACTGTGAGGAGCTTCTAGCAGAGCCTATTTATGATCACACCTACAAACCCCTATCAAACATGCAGAACCTCAAAACCCCACCACCATTGCTCCAATTGAACTCTTAATTTGATCGTTATTTGCTTTTGTATTGAATTACAGTAAAAATTATTGAAGTTTGGGCCTTCCAAATCTACAGCCGTCATCATCCAATTACCCTATGATTGGCATGTGTCCAACTGGGTTCCAAACATGGGGAGCACTTTCCAAAGCTAAAACTGGTTTTTTCCCTGGTTGCCTGTGGGTATCTCTCTTCTAAGCCCACCATGATTAATCTGATCCCTTATGGATTAGCAATCATTGGAGGATGACACCCATCAACTTATCTTCACTGCCGCTTGAGTCACGAAAGAACTGGATACTTCAAAACCATTACACATAGCTTTAAATTGTGGCTGCTTATGAGGCCGGTTTTTTTGCTCAAACCTAATCCACATAGAGACCTTTCCATTACTCCCTCTGACAGGCACAGACAGTGATTAGCATGCATTGAGGTGGGTCCAGCAGAGATGTGTGCTCACAGCCTTATATACATGCATACTCACATGCACATATATATATTTTTTGTCTCACCAGATGGATGTGTAACTATAATTATCCTTTTTCCTTGTGTTTCTTTATGCTATCCAACAGTTACATCCTGGAAGTCTCCTCTTCACAAAGTTTGGATGCAATCAAACCGCTCTACTCGACTTTGCGTTTCCGGTAATAATTTCAATGATCTATGAGATCATTTAATTTTGCATGGTAACTAAAGAGAAAGTTGTAATATTTTGATTGGGTCATTTCCTCCGCCTTAAAACAATATTGGATTAATAGTTTCACCCAAAAAAATCGTTGTTGGAAGATAACCTGAAAGACCTCATCAGATGATTTTAACTAGCTGATTTTGGACTTGATAAATGTGGGGCATTAGAAGCAATTATTTTCATTGATGGAATGACCTATCCAATTGTGAAATGCATTTGGTGATGGGCGTGGAGCACCATAGGGTGTGTCCCATGTTCTGTATGCTAGTTGTGTGAGAAAGACATTGTAAGCTCAATTGTGCATCACATCAGTGACATCATCCTTTGTTGAATTTTTCAGGATAGTTTTGGGAGACTTCATGAAAGAGGAAAGGAAGTTCCAAAGACTACAAAAATATTAAGTAAACTTTTCCCAAATAAAGTTATTATACACATGCCGCAGGTGCGCAATGCATGAACTCAATGTCATATTGTATATTGTTGATAGTTATATTATACATTTATCTAATATTTTACTTACGATTTACTTCAGGATGAAACACTTCTGGTGGATTGGAAATATAAGTTGGACAGAGATGTCGAGACCCTTAAAGCAAAGGGGAATCTGAATAGCATACGATCAGTAAGCAGAAAGAAGATTCTTTGCTCCAAACATGGCACTTACTATCTCTATATTTGAAGTCATCTTATACCTTTTCTTGTACAAACTGTGTTTGTTTACACCCTCTAGCTAACTAGTGAAATTGTTAACTGTGGCATGGGGCTGAAAGTCTTTAATAAGCAAAATAATCTTTGCACCTTCAAATAAATGTAAAGGGCTCAAAGTGAGTCTTCCGTAAGTTTTTCCATTTATTATTCATTATATTAATATCAGTATTACTAATAGGACTAGATGTAAATATAATATAATAAAAAAGGAGAAAACCCATCTAACCAATTATCAGTTTCATGATTAAAAGTGGTATGAAAATTATTTTTGTACTGTAACCTAGTGCATAAGATAGAATGTGTGGCAATTTGTATTACTTCTGCTGCTTATATATATTTTCCGGCCACATGGTTTCTAACTTTTAAAAGTTACAAGTGTGACCTTCAATGTTAAGTGGTTCTAGTTGATCAATACCAAATTAGGGTGAGTGCTTATTCATGATTGGTGGGTTTTATTATGGGGTGGGGGAGGGGGTTGGTGTGTGGTTTAGTGAGTTCGAGGAGGTTGGATTTGTCATGGGGTGCCCCATTCGGTGGTAAAAAGGTTAATCTCTCATGCAAATCCATGAGAGGCACCTCTTAGAAGCTATGAGAGAGAGTAATGGATCAAAGACTCAGATAGAAGACCAAGGTATCTGAAAATCGATTTGGTTTTTTGTTAGGGAGGTCAACTAATGGAAGCTATCTTCTCACTTAGGCAATTAATGGAAAAATATTGAGTGAAGAGGAAAAAATATGCATTTGGTCTTCATCGATCTAGAAAAAGCTTATGACATAGTACCTAGAGATATAATTTGGTGGGTTTTAAGTAAAAGGAATGTTCCAAGAAGTTCTATTGAAATTATTAAAGACATGTTTGAACGAGTGGTAACGAAGAGATAGGTGAGTTCCCACTAACCATAAATTTGCATTATTGGTAAACTTTAATCCCTAATTTCTTTGTACTGATTATGAAGGGGTTAAACTGTTCATATTCAAGAAGAGGTACCTTGGTGTATGTTGTTTGCTGATGATGTAGTGTTGGTGGATGGATCAAGAGACAATGTGAATGCAAAACTCGAAAGATTTCGGGAGACTTTTGAATCCAAAGACTTTAAAATAAGCCATACAAAGACGGTATATATAAATTGTAACATCAGTGAGCTTATATAAAGAGCGGAAACTACGGTGAGGATTTCAGCCCATGAGATACCATAAAGAGATTCTTTCCATTCCCTTGGATTGATAATTAGTAAGGATGGGGAGATTGATGAAGATGTTGAACATAGGATAAATGTGGGATGGTTAAAGTGGAGACTTGTTTTTGGAGTGCTTTGTGACTGACAAATGCCAATAGGATCGAAGGAAAATTTTTATAGGACATTGATTAGACCGGCTATGATCTATGGAGCAGAATGTTGGCTAATTAAGAAGCGCCATATGCACAAAATGGATGTAGCAAAGATGAGAATGTTAAGGTGAATGTGTTGTAAACATAGGAAGGGTAAATTAGAAATGAGCACTTTGGAGAGCATTTAGGGGTAGCGTCAATAGGTGATGAAATTAGAGAAACCTATTTGAGATGGTTTGGGCATGTCCAGCGCAGGCGGACAACAAGGCCGGTAATGAAACGTTTGGCTATGTAGGTTGATGACCCACTAAGGGGAAGTGGTAGATCGAAGAGGACATGGATGGTTGTAGTACAAATAGATATAAAGAAGTGCAACTTATTTGAGAATTTGACTTAGGATAGATCAGGAAGGAGAAACATAATTCATGTAGCTGACCCCAACGTACCTGTGACAGGTCTTTGATGATGATATATATATATAATTGTACTTATGGACCCACATGATGATCAATCCGAGGGGTCCACATAGAGGGACACCCTCTGAGTTACACCAATACCATCGGTTTGCACCCATCCAATGGATTGAATTGTTGGATTGATTGGATATTTATTTTAAGATAAAACTGTTGAGCTTGTGGGCTGTTGATCAAGGGGTTAGGATGATCGATTGGGCCCCAAATTTGGTAGGTAGGGTCCATTGAGATCTTCCAAACCCACCCTGTCCTTGCCCAGGTGTGCCTGAGAGAGAGATGTGCACGGTTTCTCTAGCGTATCCATGGGATCTGAACTCTATGTACATATATAGTCCCTCTCTTTGTGTGTGAGAGAAAAACTGACATTTTTTTATGATAAAATTGCCCCTCCTAGTTGGGGCCCATTGGGATGCATGACCATGGAAGTCCATTGGATGGAAAGATCTACATTAAACCTACCTATATGCAAGATTTTGACTCAATAAGATGATCCTAACACTTTGATCCATGGCCCTAAAATTTAATGGTTTTAGAGGTATCATCATCTTATGATATCAATCCCATGGTGACGAAAATTTGGATGATTGTCAAATTGGACTTGTGAGTTGTGACTATTCATTTGGTTTTGGGAAAGGCAGAAAAAGGAAGGGTTTAATAATAATAATAATAATTTTTTTGGAAGATGGGACTGAGGGGGATGAAAAGATTTATGTGGGACCACCCTTGGTATCAAATTCGACTCCAGTCCCATGTCCCTAACCCCTTTATCTGTGGCCCACAAGTTTAATGGCTTCATATTGAAAAAAAATAAAATAAAAAAATCAACCCTCCACCCAATGATCTAGTCCCCATTTAGAAGGCTGCCAAACCTCAGGCTTGGGGGGGGGGGGGGGGGGGGGGTCCTTTCGATACTACTACCTACCTGTGTTGGTTACAAAGGCCAGGATACTCATCCTAACCCCTTTGATCAACGAATGCCAAATTTTCACCATCCACCATACAAAGCAAGTTGCATGGTCAATCCAATAGTCTAGTCCATTCGGATTGGTGCCAAACCTGAGGACCCATAACTATAGGGGGTCCCTGTTATGTGGTCCACTCGGATGAGCCAATAGTCTGTGTGAGTGAACTGAAATGAGGCTCAACCTTTATATATTTGTGTGTGTTGTGTGTACGGGCATCCATCCCTCACCATAACTTGATGGTGCCCACTGGGGGCTCCACTGATCACTGAACTAGGGGGATGGAGAAAGACATTTTGGATGGGCCCAGATATCACGTTTGGGGTCAATCACATGCCCCTAAACCCTTCATTTGTGGCTCACAAGTTTAACGACTTTATATTAAAGGAAAAATTTGACCCTTGATCCAATGTTCCAATCCATTTGGATTGGTGAAAACCTGATGGATCCAGTGAAAATTAGGGGGTCTTGTGTTGTGGATAATTCGAATGGATCATATGGTGAGGATGGATGCACATGAACATTCCCCATGGCCCATATATATATATATTCAAGTGAGCTCGTCTATAAATAGCTTAGATGCACACACAACCCACTTGAAAAATTTTCCTTTGATCAACCCAAATGGGACACATGCTAACACCAGGGGTGCTAATGGACCGGGTTGGACCGAGCCTGGCCTGGGCCCAACCCAATTTGGGTCGGTCTCAGGCCTTAGGTATTAGCACTCGGGCTGGGCCCGAATATTAATTATGGGCCTGTTTATTATATGGGCCGGGCTTGGATAACGTGTTATAGAGCCTGAAGCCCAGCCCGGCCCGGCCCAGCCCAGATAAGGGAGACAACTATGGGTTCCATTTCTTTCTCCTTAAGTTAAAACTGTTCAGGATTGGTGCTTCCTAATTTTTCTATTCCACTTTCCATTTCTTACTCCCACTTCTTTCCATTTTGAGGTGTCAATCTTTGAGTGATTTTCTTTCCTAATCACCTATTACTTTCAATCTTCCATTCTCTTTCATGGAGTATATTCCTTTCTTCTCTACTTTGTCCAAGCTCCAAGTCCAAGCACACCTTGCACAAATCCATCCACTAGCCAAAGTTCAAGGTCAGTGGCGGACCCAAGATTTTTATTTGGGTGGGGCGAACGATGGTCAATTGAAAAGGTCAAAATCAACACCAACTAGCAATAATCTCCACTTTTTGCATGGTTTAAGCACATGATTTTTTATATCAAATTTTTATTTTTATTTTTGCAAATTAAGAATAAAGAACTCATATCTTATTACTAACACTCAATTCCTAAATATTCTTTTTAACTACAATAGTCATCTCCTTGAGGAAGCCTTTTAATCAAATCAGTAGGATGAGAATTAAATTAGCAACCACACTACAACAATAATATATAATATAGGGACTATAGAGAACTACAATCCAAAGAAGTAAAATCATTATCATACGAAAATAATACCTCTTTGATTGTTTCGTTAAGCTCCTAAGAGTTCCTCTATCATACTAATCAAAATGGGACCAGCATAATGATAAACATCATATAGTGTTTTAAAAAAAAATCAAGTAAATCTAACAAGAAAGCAAAGTAAAAATAGCTAAAATTCAGGACTCATCACATAACTTAAAAAAAAATCAAAGGCATGCTGTTTTGGGGAAAACTTTATTGAGTCATTGTCATTGAGAAAAAAATAATAATAAAGTATAAATTACAAAAAAGCAAAGAAGCCAAAATTCAAAACACAAAAAATACATCGATAATAATCCAAACTCCATTAACACAAGCATCATATTAGCAAAAACTAAAAGAAAAAAAAAGAGCAATAACATTATCTGGGGCAAATACCTCAATAAAAAGAATTAGCTTTATAAATTATAACCATAATGCAACCAAACTACCAGAACGACTTGCATATGAATGATTTCAATGATGTGGTGTGCATTTGTAAGAGACAGCAGCTCTGTTTATCTGTAGAAATAATGGCAGACATTTTCAAGAAGAAAAACAAAAATCAGATATTCAAGTTATTGAATCCATTTGCAAGAAGGCATTTTGTCCATATTTGTTTGATTCGAAGGTAGAAATCTCATCTTGTCTCATCTTGTATAGAGAGAGAGTGGTGTTCTTAGTGAATCCAGGTGAGGAAGAAAGAGGAGAGAATCATAGAAGAAAGAAGAGATTAAGAGAGAGAGGGTAGGCATTTGTGTTGTGCTACTGTGTAGAAGCCAGACTGCCTGGGTCCGAAGTGGAAGAAGGAGAACAATTGAGCAAAGGGTTGCGAGGTTTTTCATTTGGAAGATCTTTGAGACCAAGACTAGGAAACTATTTCCTTTTCAGACCTAAGGTGGGGCGACTCCTTTACTAGGATGGGGCATGGACCATCTGACCATGCAAAAATTTAAGCTTTTTTGGATCAGACCTGGGGTGACCGCTCCTGGTATGAATAGTGTAGGTCCACCCCTGTTCAAGGTAACCATCCTACTCCGTTCTTAACTAATATATGAGGTGGGGACTGGAGAGAATTGGGATCCCTTGATTTTTCTGCCTAATAGAAACTGAGCATCACGTAACTAGAAAGTTATCACAAAAAGGAACTTTTCCAGAAGGCACTAGTCAAAAGGTTGAAGATTCGGTCCTCATGTGTGAGGTGCTCTTGAATTGGGCTTAGGGCCCACCTAACGAAATGGACCATGCTCGAGCTTAATAGATTTTAGACGGGCTGGGCTCGGGCCAGGCATTTATGGCTCGAGTCAGGCTTGGGTTTGGCTAGGGCCCGTGGTTTTGAACTCGGGCTGGGCCTGGATTTTCCTCAGCCTGGCCCAGCCTAGCCCATGAACACCACTAGTTAGCACCCCCCTTGAATGTCACTGATCCCATTTTTTTTACACCATCTGAATGTCATTGGCTGTTGGATTGAAATATTAAAAATGATGTATTCTAAAACCCTTTAACGTAAGTGTCATGGATTAAGGAGTTAGGATAATCTGATGGACATGAAGTTTTACACATAGGTTGGTCACATCTGAGTCTTTTGATCACTACCTTCGGAGAGAGCAATATCTTATGAATCATCTAAGACCTACCTCTACCACCATAAATAGTATTGTTGTGGCTCCAGAATCATCAATTTTAGGTTGATCATCATCTGCTGCATAAGATGAAGGGTTGTCTGACTCCTCCTTTCTGTACAATGTGGATCTCCCTTTTTCTACAATCTGAAGATATGTAACAAAGCTTATTGCATTTGAAACAATCAATGGTTGCTTTGCTTTGCCCCTTGCCATCCGCATTAGGAGCTTGTCGACCCATCTGAGTTGGTCGATTTGAGGAACCAATTGCATTGTCTTCTTTAAGTAGTTGCCTATATTTCTTTGATCTGACCTCATCTTTAGCAGTTTGTGGCATAGATGCCCTAGACTGGGGAATCTCAATTGTATGTGATTCTTTAATGGCGGTTGTGTGCAGAATGGCTTCTGTCAATGTATAACAAGGGCGGACAAACATAACCTTCCGTAGGGATTGCCGAAGTCTGCCTAGATATCGTCCCACCAGATGATCTTCGTCTTCCATAACATCATTATGGGCCAACATATACTACTGAAACTGCTCTGTGTAGTCATTGACAGAGCGAGCCTTTTGTTGGAGACATTTTAGTCGCATAAAAAGTGATTGTCTACATAAGTGGGAGGAAGAAAATAACCCCTCATATATTTCTTCATCTTTTCCCATGAAGTGAGCATCGATTTTTCCATGCGCTGACGAGACTTTTAAAGCTATTCCGACCTTGCGTTGGCCTTCTGTGAAGTTTAATGGCAACCGGTTTAACTTTCTTATGATCGGCCAGATCTTTGTATGCGAACACCTTCACTACAGTATTTAGCCAATCATAGAATTCATTGCCTTTCATAGTGCTATTATATTTAGAAAATTTCTAATATAATATTCAGATCCCAATCATTATCTTCCCGATGTTCCATAAGTCATTGCCTTCTCACTGAAGACTGACTATGGAATGAATTGACAAATTTCTTGACTTCCTATCCATCATAAAAATATTCACAATCTTCACTATGATTTGGATGCTCTTAGATAGTGTTTCCAAACAAAACAAAACATATTTCACGAGAATTGGTGTTTCCAAGCAAATTGGAGTCATAGATAGTGTTTCTAAAACAAAACTGGAGTGTTAGATAGTGCTTCCAAAACAAAACATCCAGAAATTAGTAAGAAATTTAAACAGAAATTGGAATTTTCTGAAAGCTGGTCGAAGCCGATACCTTTCACGAGAATGGCTGTGGGTCCCAAATGGCCCACCTGATCAAAGATAAAATCCAATGGTCTTGAAGAAGACCCATGGGTAATCTGTGGACTTCGTTCTTCGTGGGTCATGCCTCGTTGGGCCCACCAAAATGCTGGTCCAGAACAGTAACACGTTGGGATCTTTTGAGTTTAGATTTTCTGAAAAAGTGCAAAACAGCACCTGTACTTCTGTCTGTTCCCAAAACAGCCCTTGTTATTCAACTTCAAACAGAATATTGGAGTGTCTGGGACTCAATGCTAGATAAAACTTGTCGGGACACTTGTGGGCCTTCTTGGGATGCACAATTGCTTCAAGTAGGCTTTGGTGACTTCAAACTCATACTCTATATTTACTTCTGCATCTCAAGGATAATGTGAATTTATTGGATTGATTGTAAACAATCCTAGAATCAAGTGCTGAAATTACGGGGTTTGGTTCATTTTTGAATTCCAAAAACTGCAACAAATCTCTATTTAAAGTGAAAAAGTGATTGGTATGGTACACAAATTCAACCTCAAACTTGGTGCTTGCACTTGGAGGGTGAGTCTAGTTGAAAGGACTTAGTTATCGAGGTCAAGGTTTAAAAAGACGGACTCAGGACCTGACTCGCCCATGCCCAAATCCGAGCTGACTTGGGCGAATCACATGGGAGTGCTCAAAAGCATTGGAGTCGGTTGAGCCGGATTGATTCCCTATGCAGTGCTCAAAAGCATAAAAAAAAAAAAAAAATAGGAGAAAAAAAATCTAAGAACCCCATCTTCGTAGTAACCCTCTGAGTCTCTCTTGTAATCTAAGTCCAAGGCTGTTGCTAAATGGTGAAGCAGAAAAGAAAAAGCAACAGCAGTAACATCTAGAAGGGACTGCATGAGGAGCTGCAAACACCAGCAACAATGGAGCAGCATGTTAAAGTCATTGTTTACTCAGCACACGTACGAGAGGAGTTGGGCTGGTGATGCTATATAGGGTAGGATTAGTACGGTTTGCTTATTTGATTAGGATTGGGTTTCTTATTTGGGGTGGGTTTCTTGCTAAGCAAGTTAGCTTAGGGCTTTCCTATTTTTATTGGTGAATGTAATGGGATTTAGTAGAATGCAATAAACTCTGTTTTAGTAGATTGGGATTTATTGAAATTCAGCCACAAAAGACTTGAGGCAAGGGGAAGCCAACAAGCGTGGGGGAGCCATTGATGAGAATGGTTGGGACCCAGAGGCAAATTTCGCAACATCTGTCGCAACCTGTGAGTATGCACTAACATCAGAAATTTATGATAGTGATGATGTGGTGTCTTCAGATTCTTTGGAGCTTGAAAATCAAGTTCAAGATCAGATCAAAGAAGAGGAATCAACGATGAAGGAGGTTGATCAATCGGGGATTGGATCATGTCCTTAGGATGTGCCAGATTCTCACGGGCTTAAAGACCATATGCCAGATTGTTTCAAGGAGAAGGAATCAAAAGAAGTGGAGGATGATCAATCTGGGACTGGATCAGATCCACAAGAGATGGTTGATGAAACAGATGCAGAAGTCATTCCCTGCGACGTTTCAGATACACATAGATGCAGAACTAATCACACAAGAGATCAATGAACGACAAGACGCAATGGGTGCGAAGGTTGCAACCTTGATTGGGGATGAGACATGGGAGATGGTAACGTGTCCAGAAGGTGCGAAGACAGTTGGATGCATGTGGGCCGAGAACAGGAAAAGTAGGTCTGGTGGGATTGTAGATCTTTACACTGCGTGGTTGGAAGCAAAGGGGTTCAACCAGCCGTACGAGTTTGATCTTGACATGACCTGGTCCAGTGGTGAAGTTCAACATTGTACATGTGCAAATTGGCATCATAGCTAGCGCAGGGTGGAAGCTCAAGCAGACGAAACTCAAAGATGATTTTCATCATGGGGGAGCTGGCACGGTGATCTACTTGGTGCAGCCACATGGTTTTGAGGACCAGCTGAAGCTAGCACCGCGAACATGGAAAGATTTTCACGAAATCTTATGGAACCTTCGCGTAATGATGCTGGGAGTTAGCGCCAAGGGGGAATGTTGAAGTCATCGCTAACTTAGCACACACATGGAGGTGTTGGGCCGGTGACGCTATGTAGGTTAGGATTCTATTTTAGTACGGTTTGCTTATTTGATTGGGATTGAGTTTCCTATTTAGGGTAGGTTTCTTGCTTAGCAAGTTAGCTTAGGGTTTTCCTATTTATATTGGTGAAGGTAATGGGATTTAGTAGAATGAATAAACTTCCTTTTAGTTGTATTCTCAATTTCTCATGAGCTCAACACAACACAGAGAACCTCTCTCTCTCTCTCTCTCTCTCTCCCCCTCCACGACAGCGAGCCCAATCAGCTGCCTCTTGCTCTAGTCTCTTTTTTCCTCAAATTGCCGAAACCCTATTCCTTTTTCTTTACTTTTATACAATGCTCTCTCTCTCTCTATATATATATATTCTGCGTAATTTTACGAAACAGCCCGTGTCTTATGTACTGTATGTTCAATATAAGTGCTGACTCGGGCGATTCCGATTCAACTCAGACCCGACCTGGAAACTTGGACTCAGCTGGTTTTTAGTACGTGATCATTTTTTTTTTCTGGTGCTAAAATTTTACATATTTTAATCCCATTTTCTTTTCTGATGCATAAAAGACAAACGACTGCTAAGTGGGATGTATAATCGTCAGAAGCAGGCCTTTTTAAAATATTGAATACATCAATATAAATAGGGAAAGGGTGTAGTTTGGTTATCAGCCCTTTTATGTGTTAAATTGGGTTGCTTAAGCTAAGTTAGAATAGTATTAAACTGAAGAAAAGAAACTTAAGTTCTTAAACTACCAAATACTCTTTTATTCTTACGCGAAGTTGTGTTAATAATGAGTATGCCCCTTCTTCCAATATGGTGTGGCTAAAGTGCAAGCTTTATTTATGGCGTATGCCTGAAATACAACTCATGTTACACTTGCGCTGGGGCAAACCTCCCAAATGCTTCTAAAATCACTGGC
This sequence comes from Cinnamomum chago, assembly GCA_038049695.1. NCBI lineage: Eukaryota > Viridiplantae > Streptophyta > Magnoliopsida > Laurales > Lauraceae > Cinnamomum > Cinnamomum chago. Next base: position 37,965,148 of record CP142453.1, on the reverse strand, counting down.
TATTGTATGAGGTTGTTTGGACAAGTATGTGGAAAGTTAGAAACAAGTCTTGTATGAGTGAAGTGCTACAATTATGAGGAACTAGTAGAGAGAAGGGAGGGGTTGATGTAGGAGCAAAATGACATGTTTTAAAGGATCAATCCTTAAATCAGGCCCCAAAGTATTTAGATCCATTTGATCAACCAAATGAGCTCTTGAGCCACCTTTTCAGGGGCTCGATCTAGTTGAAAGACTCAAGATCTAAATTAGACGGTCAAGATGAGTCCAAAATAAATGTTAGGACCTATTATGATTGTTTTAAATTAATTGAGAAATCAAGACAGATCAATTCTGGCCCATTTGGATGAGTTCAACTGGTTAATCCAGCTCCAAATAAGCCTAACAGCTCTATTGAAGCGCGCAGCAGCTTAGTGCATTCTGACCCACCTGAACTGGTCCCAAATGAGGCCCAGTCAAGGCGGGACAGCCAACAAACAAGTCTCGTGGACATATTGAGCAGATTCCTTCATGCAGCAGGTCCCACGAGTCCTCACTTGTGGCCCACCGAATTAGAATGTCACCTTGTTCGTCAAGGACCTATGCCAAGTTCAAATGTATATGGCCTTCCTATATTAAGCTCTTTTAAATTGACAAGATTCTTTAGAAAAAAGGTTAGATTTGAGAGTGGTTTTCTCCAGTATTTTAGGTATGATAGATCTTGATATGCAAGATGGGGAGGAACATCCATGTATTTGACAACTCAAGATAACTTCCTACTTGGGTGATTTCCAGTCGAAGGTATATAAGGATTTATCATCTTATGAAAATAGCTGAATGTTAACATCCAATAGGACCCACTTATTTAGAATCAAGCCAAACAACCTCTAAGTCCAAGGCTTGTTAAAGTTTCTTATATTAGAAATTGGGTTTCTTGATTATTTTAGAATTGTAACATGATTGGCTATGATTTAATCTTAGATTTAGGAAATTTTTTTTTTTTTTTTGACTTGCATGCTCTGTAGTCTACATAAACTCTTGTAAGGGACAATCAAGGGGGTCTTGAATATTTTTATAAATATTGAGTAAAGTTGCATGTGTGCACTTTTATCTATTTTCGTTCTCCTTGGTTTGAGTATCTCCCATTGGATAAATGGTATTGACAGTGGATTTTCACAATCTATGGTAAGCGAATCTACTTTTCTCCTTGTTTAAGTTGAGTTTCTGTCTGATTGAAGTTCGGGTATCGCTGGGTTCACCATCAATTGGGATTAGTGCTTCCTGACTGCGTTAGGAGCACTTGCCTAATCCCACCAAGAATATTCCACAAAGAGGACTTAATTCAAATACTTCCTGTAGTTCTATTTGACCAAAGTATCATATTCATGTGCCTTGGGAGATGTCTATTGATGCAGCAACACCACTATACAACGTGAGACACAATCGTGGGCCACATGTGGGACCCAATAAATCTTAAAAGATTTTCTTATTAGTAAAGAGTTTAATTAGGATTAGTTTTCTAATTATATCTTGTGTCTTAGTTTGATTAGGATTGTTTCTTAGGCCCTCAATTTCTTTTATTATATAAATGGCATTGTAGAGATTCATAATCTCATATTTTGGAATTAATAGAATTTTCCTTTTCGTGGGTTTTATCATTGGAGCACCTCATCCTTGTGTGATTGGTTCTGCGGAAACCCTAATGTGGGTTTTGTCATTGGAGCACTCATTCTCGTGTGATTGGAAACCCCCTTTTGAGCCCCAAGCCACATAGCCACCCCAATCGAGTCCTCCTTACACTGCCAGCACTAACGCAAATCCAAACTGAACCCTCCAACAAACCTAGCCCCGTCGCCCCCTCTTTCATGCAAAACCCAGCCCCGTCGCTGACTCTTCCAATCCAAAGCCCTTACCCAGAGTGAAAAAAAAAACCCTTAACAAAAGAAATAGAGGAAGAAGAAGAAAGAGAAAGCATACCATGCACCAAGGATGCCTGCTGCCATCATCTTCAATCGCTGCTCCTCCATCGTCCAGATTTCTCCTTCTTCTTCTCCCTTCGTCGAGCACCATTAGCGAAAGGTCTTTAGCCCCTTTTATTTTCCCCATCAACAAACAAAGAAGCAGAGAGAATATTAAAAAAAGAAGCAGCAACAGAGAGCACCAAAAAAGGGGGGGTTGGGGGGTGGTTGGCCCTGTTTCTTTTGCTCACAGAACAAGAGGAGATACAAAAGTCCCTAATGTGTCTAACTGTGACATGTGCCGGACTCAAGTATTCTATGGACCTGCATCAGTTGGGCCTGGTTTCTAGATCCGGGTCAGTTCAGGTCATACATCGTCTGATTTGAGATCCGTTTTCGCCGGTGTGATCGTGGAGAGAAGATCTACACATCAGGTCCGTCAGATTTTTTTTTTTATCGCATTAAAAGAATGGTGGTTCATAAGAAGGCAGAAGTGGAGTCTTCCTCCACAAACGAGGAGGATTTGAAGGGAACCGCTGCGGAGTTATCTGAAAATGTTAATCAACTATCCACAATGATGATTCAAATCCTAGAAACTCTTGCAAGGATGGAGACCTGATTAGCCAATTTGGTAAATAATCGACGTTAGGATAATCGCCGAGATGATGGAGGACATAATCGGAATTAACAAGATCCATAGGTAGTCAACGTCGATCATGATTTAGGAATTAAACTCGTAATTCCTGAATATGATGGAAAATTAAAGCCCGATGAATTTATGGATTGGTTAGTGTGTGTGGAGAATATTATCGCACACAAGCCATTGACGCATGGTCATAAAGTTACATTGGTGGCAACTCGATTTCGTAATTATGCTGCAATATGGTGGGCTGAGTTGCGAAAGAAGAGAAGAAATCAAAACATTGACCTCGTTGAGACGTGGATTGAGATGAAAAACCTGTTAGAAGCAAAAATTTATTCAAGAGATCTGCGTTCAAGCTTTCAAGACTTGAAACAAGGGTCCAAAAATGTTGTTAAGTATTATGAGGAGTTCCTGACCATGGAAGCTCGTTGTGGCTTGAATGAGGATGATGATGTGTGTGTTGACATATTTTCATGGGTTGTGAGTAGACATCCAACATATCCTCACATTCAAAACTTTTGATAATGTTGATGAGATCATCCAACATGCTATCAAGGTTGAGGATATTGCAAATTATCAAGCCTGAAAATTTAATACATATAAGTAGACTGCACAAAAGAATTCATTAATGTAAGATTCTAAATCAAGTGGTTCATCGGGAAAATTTTTCACCAAGCTCAAAGGGCATACTAGGATCACATGCTTTCATTGTAAACAGTAGGGGCACTGTGCAATGGAATGTCCCAAATGCATCCACCTCATTGAAAATGAAAGTGATGTGAAAGATACTCCAGATGATCCTAAAGAGAATGAAATAGATGAAGTGGAGGAAAGAGGGCCCGAGGAGGGTCTTGAATCTCTCATGATCCTCAAGGAGGCTAGTAGGCTACGCCTACTATGGAAAGGAAATGGTTGCGAAATAATATTTTTCGCTCAAAAGGCACAATCAATGGACAAGCATGCACAATAGAGATTGATGGAGGCATTTGTGAAAACATCATCTCTCAAGCTTTGGTGGATCGATTACAATTGAAGGTTCGAAAGCACCATCGTCCCTATTTTACTAGATGGCTAATGACATCTGATAGTGCAAGTACAATATGCATGTCCAACAATTTTTTTTATTGGTGTAGATTATACAGATACAGTTTGGTGTAACGTGCTACCCATGGATAATGGTGATATCATGTTGGGTCGCCCGTGGATGTATGACAAGAATGGAACTAATGGCATGCGCTACAATACATACACATTTATGCATGGTGAAAATCAAGTCACTCTCCGTCCTATGAAGCCGGCACCACCAAAGAAAGGGTCAAGTTCTCGTATAACCAAGGAGGCGCTTCAAGTACACAATGTCTATGAAAGTAACATCAAGAAGAACAGAGTTTGAGGTCGAACTCTTTTCCTACGTGGGGGGGAATGATGCAGCAGCACCACTATACAACGTAAGACACAATCGTGGGCCACATGTGGGACCCAATAAAGCTTGAGAGATTTTCTTATGAGTAAAGAGTTTAATTAGGATTAGTTTTCTAATTACATCTTGTTTCCTAGTTTAATTAGGATTGTTTCTTAGGTCCTAAGTTTCTTTTATTATATATATGGCATTGTAGAGATTCAAATCTCAGATTTTGGAATTTATAGAATTTTCCCTTTCGTGGGTTTTATCGTTGGAGCGTGTCTTCATCATGTGATTGTTTCTGCAGAAACCCTAATTGTGCCTCGGCACCTGCGATCCCAACCTTAGGATCGTATCATCTATTCATCCACTTTGATAGATATGTTAGCAAATATTCTAGTTGTGGAATTGATGTCGTGTTCTTGTTTTTGTTTTCTTTTACCACTCGCTATGTTAGTAAGAAACAATCACTAAGTCCGATAGAGGATGATTTCATAGTCCTTTACTATTGCATTGCCACCTTTAGATCTTCTCCTGTGTACTCATCCCTAATTATATCTTTTTGTGTTACTGCACACATCCATCTCAATGTATGCATCTAAGCCACATTTGTCTTTGGTGCTGTTTGGTAAATCTATTTGGAGGGTCTATTTCACTTAAAATGGATTCAATCAGACAATTCAGGAAAATAGATCCTTCCAGACTTCAAAAAATACTTCCTTCCATCATCTCTCTCTCTCAAGGAGCCTTTGTTCAAGGAAGACAGATCTTAGACGTGGTTCTTGCTGCCAATGAGTGTATCCACTCCAGATATAAGGACAAAATTCCAGGAATCATTTGCAAACTCGACTTGGAAAAGGCCTTTGACATGGTGGATTGGGACTTCCTTATCTACTTGATGCGCAGGATGGGCTTTCATTCTAAATGGAGGTCTTGGATCAAAGAATGCATTTCATCTGCTACCTTCTCTATTCTTATCAATGGATCCCCTTATGGTTTTTTTCCTGCTGAGAGGGGCTTACGTCAGGGGGACCCCTTGTCTGCATTTCTATTCGTCATTGTTGGAGAAGCCCTAAGTCGGATGCTCTCCAAAGCAGAAGATTGCAATCTGATTCATGGATTCAAGCCCTCTCAAAATGCTCCTTCTGTCTCTCACCTCCAATATGCAGATGATACCCTCCTTTTTTGTGACGCTGATGAGGACCAAATTAAAAATTTGGTGGCTATTCTCAGATGTTTTGAAGTTGTCTCGGGTCTTAGGATCAATTTCTCAAAAACTTCCATCCTCGGAGTCTCAACTGAAGACATCTCCCTTCATCACTTTGCTACTATCTTGGGGTGCAGAGTGGACTTCTTCCCATCCACCTACCTTGGCCTTCCCTTATGCCTAGACAGAGTACCTAAATCTGTTTGGAACCCAGTTCTTGAAAGGATAGAGAAAAAGCTATCTTCTTGGAAAGCAAAATATTTATCCCTAGGAGGAAGAATTACGTTGATCCAATCGGCCCTTGCTAACCTTCCCATCTACTACATGTCCATCCTCAAATGCCCCGCCGCCATCATTGATCGCATTGAGAAGCTTCAAAGAGACTTCCTCTGGCAAGGCAGTGAGGATTCTAAAAAATTCCACTTGGTTAACTGGAAAACAGTCTGCTCCCCTAAAGACTCTGGTGGTCTTGGAATAAGACCTTTAAGGATCATGAATCAGGCTTTGCTGGGTAAATGGCTTTGGAGACTTGGGGACGATTCAGAAGGTCTTTGGAAAAAAATCCTTGTAGCAAAATACAAAGTGAGACGTTTAGGGTGGGATATCTCTCCTCCTCCGCGAAGATGCTCTAAATTCTGGAAAGGGATTCACAGTTCAAATGCTCCTTTTACCCGTTCTATCCGCTTCCGCGTTGGCAATGGGGAGAAAATTTTCTTCTGGCACGATACTTGGGCTGGGAATTCCACTTTAGCGCTTCAGTTCCCTGATCTCTACAGATGTGCCAGAAACAGAAATGCTAAGATCAGAGACTATCTTGACACAAGCACCAACAATAATTTATGGTGGCCTATTTTCAGAAGGAATCTTTCAGAGGCAGAAGAATCTAATCTCTTCAATCTCCTTGAGGTGCTCAATGGCACAAATATCTCTAGAGAAGGGCAAGACAGCAGAATATGGATCCCTTCCCGTGATGGCTCATTTTCAGTATCTTCCTTCTCCTCCGCTCTATCATCTTTTTCAGCAGCTTGTCGAAGTTGGTCAGCTTTATGGAAGATCAAGGCCCCTCCCAAAGTTATTGCTTTTACTTGGCTTGCCCTCCCTAACAAAATTCTAACGATGGATAATCTTCGCAGAAGGCACATCACCCTTGTCAATGCCTGTCCCCTCTGCTTAGCTGATGAGGAATCAGTCGATCATCTTCTGCTCCATTGCAAGCAATCAAAAGCCCTTTGGTCTGCAATCCTGTATGAGTTCAATTGTAGCTGGGTCATGCCGCAGTCCTTACAAGACCTGTTTCATCAGTGGACTACCCCAATCAAATCCTCTATATCGAAGATCATGTGGCGGGTATCCTTTTTGGCTTGTATCTGGACGATTTGGAAAGAGAGAAACAGAAGATGTTTCGAAGGGATTACTTCCTCCAAAGAAGACTTAATCCTTAGAATGAAACTCTGCGTTGCCTCGTGGGTCTCTTATCTTCCAGATTTTTGGGGCTATTCTGCTAATGCTCTAGTGTTCAATTGGAGGGAAATCATTTCTTCTTGACTTGATTCTCTGTCCCTCTCCTTGTTTCTGTTTCCCCTCCTTTTGGGAGGTGGCTGTTTTTTGGGGTTTTACCCGGCCGCTTCTCAGTATAATTCTTTTATACTGTAAAGCTCTTTTGTAATTTCCTTTTTTCTATCAATACAAGTTACCATTTCAAAAAAAAAAATTTCAGGAAAATAGATTGTTAAAGGTCTGTTTCCGCTCCTATTGAAACGGTGTTAAGACCTTTTAGATCCATTTTGAAAAGCAAGAGGAAGGAGGACAATTGAATCAGATGTTCAACATCTGAAGCTGGTAGATGCTCTTCCGTAATTCTTTGACAACACACTTCACAATTTTATGATATGATGAGTTTACCCATAATTAAAACACCATTCATCTCATTCAACTCTCAGCTCCCCTTGACAGAAAACCCTAGCAGAGCTTCTCCTCTCATTTTTCTCTCGATAAAAACCCTAGCAAAACTTCTAATCTTCCTATTTGATTGCTATCACTCTCCCTTGGATGATTGAATGTCTATTTTGGTTGTTGTCTTCTTTCTCAAGGAACTTGAAAATAGGATCCATCTCCTTCAATGGAACTTTCTACACTTGAAAAGCAGATCTACCTTCTTCAATTAGATTTTCTTTGTTTTTTTTAGAAAATTTTCTTTGCCCCTTTCCGATTTCCTATAAATGTACTCTCCTTTTCATTTGCCCTTTCAGATTTTTATATTTCTTTGGTTGCTTTGTTTTCCTTTCCTATAGATGTGACTGTGTTTGTATTTTTACTCCAATCATCTTCAATATGTGTCTGTAAATGGGTTTCAAAGGTGGGCTACCAATGGATTTGTTTGGATCAGAGAATTCTCCCATCAGATATGTCATCACCACGATAAACAATTGCTATATAAACTTTCAATTTCATGAAATGTATGTTCATGCTTTTTTTTCCATTTCATTTTTTTCCTTTTTTTTTTTTTTTTCTCTGGGTTCGAATGAATCTGATTGTCATTGCCCTGTATTGGACTTTCATTTGAAGGCATGAATTTTCCATTTACACTTTAGCACAGTCTGGATCTGGATTTAGTGAAATAGCATGCACCCTACAATGGAAAATCTGAAAGAAATTGGTCCATAATTATCACAAAATAATTCTGGTAATTCCATCAATGGTGGGCCATGCTGGATGATTATTCCTTATGCGAGCTATTACAAGCAATCTATAATCATTCACCCCACCACTTTATATTACATGTTATGCTCTCCACCTCCAAGTGATCTATGGTATTGAAAACAGGGCCATTATTTTATTAATTTTCTATTACAACCTTTTGATCAGCCGGCCATGGCCTTTCTCTCCCTCTTTGATTTTTCTTTTGTAGATGCAAATTTAGTCTTAAATGAAATTGGACTGATTTATATGATCTGATTTGTTCATCTCCTTAAGGGTTAAAAAAGCAGCCTAATGTTTCTTTTTTTTTTTTTATATATGAAAATGACAACAAATGCCGTGCAATAAGCACTTAGTTTTTGTTTACCAAACAAGTCTTTTTAAATATATCAACTAGAATTAGATATAAAAATGTGAATTACCAAACAGTCTATTTCTAAAAATGTCTATCTCGAATAACTCCATTTGAAACAGATCTATTTCAAATGGATATATTTCAAACAGATCAGATTTTCCAAACAGGGCCTTAGTCATTTTTTTTTTTGCTGCCTGCATCTAGCCCTGTACATGTTTTCATCCGTATCCTATTGGACCCATTACTTTTATATTTATGTCCACGCTATATCCATGGTATCTCCTTGCCATATCCATGCCATATCTTGGTAGTGTAGCCTGTCCTAGACATAATTCCTCATTGCTTCATTGAATGAAATATCATAGATGATCGTACATGCCAATATTGAGAATGGTTGCATACTTTGTCATCATCCATTTTTCCTTCTCTATATAGGTCCTGAGCCGCAATGGGCTGGAGTGTCATGGACTTGAAACCATATGTCTAGCAGAGCTTTCACTTACAAATGAAAGTAAGTATCTCTTTTCTGATTATAAAAATATAAGTTATCATCATCATTTTTCTGTGCAATACATTAGTTTCTTAGGCCATATTTCTCATTGTTTTAGGGGGCTTGAAATTTTTTTCCTAAATTTCGAGGATTTTCTTGAGCCATGTGTGGGTGGTTCTGTTTCTTCCTTTGCTCTTGTAGCTGATCGGATATCATTCTCATGCTCTATGCCTCTTAATAAAATTCCTGTTGCCATTAAGAAAAAACTTTTTGGGTTCTTTGATTGGATGATCATTCTTTTAGTTTTTGGGCATCAACTTGATATTAAGTATTTTATAAAGGCAAATTACTTTTTTATCCATAGTGTTTCTTGTTAGATTAGCTTGGCAGGCAAGTTCGGTACTAGGCACTAGTGCTTGGAATAATCACTAAATTACTTTGTTCGAAGGAATAACTGTCTTCTCCTTCCTCTAGTATAGCTCTGGATTCTCTTTTTGAAGTTTGGTACTTGCCCAGTCCCAATGATTAGCTAGGCAGTTGATTTTTTATTCTTTTGTATAGCCCCTGGGTTCTCAGGTGGTGTTTTCTAATGTCCTCATCCTTTGGCTGGTTTTTTGGGGGCCATCTTTTTGGCTCATGCATTTCTCTTTTCCTCTTCTTTATATTCAATTTGCCTTGAAGCAAGGAAAAAAAAAAAAAGCAGAAAAAACTTAGCTCTAAGTTGCAGTTACTAAATATCATGAAAGAATTTTCTTGGTTCTTGTAATGGCATGGAGCTAAATTCAACCATGTGCGACCATAAATATTTATAGGGGCTAATTGTATTTGCATGTCTTTGTTCCTTGCAGGTGCAGAGAAGATAGTTGGATTGGCTTTGAGCTACCATCTTATGCAGAATACAGAAGCTGACGCGAAAGATGCTAAACTTGTTTTGTCCACTGAGAGGCATTTACATAAACTTTTCATCACATTTTCTACTTCTTTTAATGATACATCATATGTGGTATAAGAATCGTATAGTATTGAGAGTGTGTGATTATAAATGTATTTTGGCAGTCTCAAGTATGGGATTCGAATCTTACTAGCCATCCAGAATGAGTCTAAAAGCTTCAAGAAATCCCTCAAGGTGGCATTTCCTCCCCTTCTTTTGCACATTTATGATATTCTTAGAAAGTAGTACTCATTTTATTAATTTGCAAATGAAACATAATTTGTTTGGAATTGTTTTTGCTATTATACTGGAAGAGAGTGTGCTGTTGTTTCCCCATAAAAGGTGTGTTCTAGACCAGCCAGCAATATTACGGGGAGGGCTTGCCTTGTGGTAGTCAAGACTCAAAGCTGTTCATTTGGTGGGCCCCATCATTGGATGGGTCCTTACTGATGACCTACTATAGCCCTTATTGGATGTTCCAAGCTGTGGTGGCTTGCGAAAGGACTATATTAACAAATTTTCATTATTTTACTAGGACATAGGGATGGTTGGGATAATGTGAGTGGGGATTTTCCATTGACAGTGGGTCCACAAATGCATAGTTTAATCTGTAAAAGATGGTCTCCTACTGTAAAGTCTGTAGGGCCAAGCACAACCAATCATTGTATATTTCTGCATTACCTATATCTGAAACGTATTTGTAAGAATGAATATGAAACTTTTCAAGACTAAAAAAATATGTTTCTAAATGTTTTGTGGTTCTTGGATAACTGTCATGCTCACCTTCAGGATGTTGCGACGGAAAACGAATTCGAGAAAAGGCTCTTAGCTGATGTCATACCACCTAGTGATATTGGGGTGACATTCGATGACATTGGAGCCTTAGAAAACGTGAAGGACACATTGAAGGAATTGGTGATGCTGCCTTTACAAAGGCCAGAGCTATTTTGCAAAGGGCAGCTAACAAAGGTTTGCACATTCCTCCATTTACTGCATAAAGTTCATTTTTGTTAATATCTTTGGCTGCTTAGATAATGCTAATTCTAATATTTAGTAGTTATCATTGTAGTATTTTTATCTCCATTATTGCTATTATTTCCATACTCTTGACTTGTTTCCAATTCAGGTTTTTTTTGTTCTTGTGGATGCTTGATCCACATCCTTTCCTCTTTTTTATTGTCATTACTAAGGCTAGGCCTTTCTAGTTCAGTCACAACTCTTGTTTCTAGTTGGTCTCACATAGAATGAGAAAACAATGAAAAAATAGGGAAGAGGGAGAAATGAAGGAAAGAAGAATAAGATGGGGAGAAAGAAAAGAGAGAGGTAATTGGAAGGAAGGGTCGTCCCTTTTTTACCCAGGCTACTGTCCTATATATTTATTTAATGAAATAGCTAATATTTGAAAAACAGTTCATAAACTTCTATAAAATCACAAAATAGTGTCTGAAGTAAATATAAATTATAGAGCAGTCCCTAGATGAATCCCAAACCCTTCCTCTATCCACTCCCACACTGGGTGTGTGAATTTCTACTATTCCTAGCTTGGAGAAAACACTAGATAAATGCTTTGGGAAACACTTATCACAAGAAAATCAGCTATTGGATCTTCAGACTGCATATTGTAACTGTATCTCCTTTGTTACTTCCGCAGGAATAAAGCGGCAGTAAACTTCAGTGTGGTTTTAATGCTTTTTGTGCACTGATATGAGGCTATATGAATAGTTGCAGTTGTCAGTCTAGATCTTCTTAGATCTAGGGCTTTGTTCTAGACTATCAAGAAAATGTGAAAAGAGAAGAACGTGAAAAAGAGAGAAAAAGAAGGAAATTGGAGAAGCAATAAAGAGTCGAATAACAAACCCCTGTTATGAAGTTATTTCAATATTTCTGGACATTACAAACAGGTCCCTCAAGTTCCTGATATTTACATAAAAGCCCCTAGCTTACTATAAATTACAAATAAGTCCTAATCTGACTCACAATATCCCCCCTTAAGCTGGTAGATATTTACTATGCCCTATTTGGACAGAACAAATTGTAACTTGGCTTTATTTATTGCATTCGTGAGAAATTTTGTAAGTTGTTTATTAGGAACCTGTCCCAGTACCACATCCTCAATTTTTTTGCGAACAAAATGGCAGTCCACTTCTACATACTTTATTTTCTCATGATAGATAGGGTCATTAGCAAGTTTAATCGCTGATGTACTATCAGATTTGAGAAACATTAGACCACCCTGCTTGAATCCCAACTCATCCAACAATATCCTCAGCCACAATAGCTCACAACACCCATGAGCTACGGCTCTTTACTCGGTTTTTCCTCCAATCATTGTATAATATTTGTGGATTTTCTATTTGACAAAGATACTGCCCAATCAGAGTCTATGAAGGCGACAGCCTTTGCATGTACATGAGACTTGTATAGAATTCCTTGACCTGGTGGTTTTTTCAAATATTTGAGAATCCTATGCACCACTATTAAATGGTCAGTTATGGGAGAATGCATAAACTGACCGACCAAACTTACAATGTAGGAAATATTAGGCCTGATAATAGTGAGATAAATTAGCTTTCCCACCAATCTCTAATATATTCTCTTATCTTCAAGAATTTACCCACTTTTCATTTGTAGACCATGGTTCTGTTCTATTGGAGTATCTGCTGGCTTTTCACCAAGTTTCCCTATTTCCTTAAGAAGATCAAGGGTATTTTTTCTTTGTGATATAACTATCCCAATCTTGTAATAGTGAGATAAATTAGCTTTCCCACCAATCTCTAATATATTCTCGTATCTTCAAGAATTTACCCACTTTTCGATTGTAGACCATGGTTCTGTTCTATTGGAGTATCTGCTGGCTTTTCACCAAGTTTCCCTATTTCCTTAAGAAGATCAAGGATATATTTTCTTTGTGATATAACTATCCCAATCTTGTACCTTGCCACTTCAATTCCCTGGAAATATTTAAGTAATTTGAGGTTCTTGATTTCAAATTCTGCTCCGAGGAAACTTTTTGATTTGGGAATTTCAGCATCACCATCTCCTATTACAACTACGCCATTAACATACACCACAAGTATAACAACCTTCCTGTTTTTCCTTTTTATGAAGACAGTATGATATGTGTAGCACCTAGTAAACCCAAATTTAATCACGACTCTGCTGAATCTTTCAAACAAGGCTTGAGGTGACTGTTTCAGCCCATATAAGGACATTTTAACCAAGCATACTTTATTTTCCTACTTTTTGACAACAAATCCTGGTGGAGGATCCATTTAAACATCTTCCTTCAATTCCCCATAGAGAAATGCATTTTTTAGATCCAGTTGGTATAAAGGCCAATTAAAGCTTGCTGCTAGAGATGATATCACCTGGATGGAAGTCAATTTTTCCACCAGAGAAAAAGTTTCAAAATAGTCTACTCCATAAGATTGAGTATATCCTTAGTAACAAGTCTAGCCTTATACCTATTAATTGTGCCATTTGGATTATAATGGGCATGCACCCATTTGCACCCAACGGTGCATTTTCTTTCACAGGAAGAGTAGTAAGCTCCCAAGTATGGTTTTTCTCTAGAACATTCATCTCTTCTACCATTGTCTCTTTTCACTTAGGATGTGATGGGGCTTCAGAGTTCAGACACATGTTTAGGTGTACATTCAGTGGCTAGATTAGTTACAAATGCATGAAAAGCAGGTAATAGGCTATGATATGGTACAAAGTTTTGTATGGGGTGGTGAGTAACACAGGACATCATTCCTTTTATCAATGCAACCGGGAGATCTAAATCAGATAAGGAAGTACCTTGGTTGGGAATAACCTCTCATTGAGATAAAAGGACTGAAGAAGATGGAGGATTTGGATATGGAACATCAGATGATGATGTTATAGATGAGAACACCGGTACTTCTTTTTTCCTTCTAGAGTATACTTGCAGCGCTTCTTGAAATTTCTATTTTCCTTTTTTCTTTTGCACCCAACAACTTTATATTTGTCTCATTTGCTTATCTAGAATATACTGGAGGGGTGACCAAGTCAAGAAGAGGTAGATTGTTCTCTTCAATTTTCCCATGTATTACTTCTGTCCGGACCCAAATTCCGGGGCCTTGTTGGATTTTGGGGTTGCGACTCATTGGCAACATTTACCAAACATAAATTAAATAAAATTCATTAAGGCAATAGGCATTTACTCAATTCAAGATTCCAATTAAAATCATGAAACCCAGAGATAAGAGAGATTATCTCTACAACATACGATTTTCCATCTTCTTAACTTTAAAAATGAAACAATATTTAAATGAATAAATAATCTCCGACGAAAGGGCTAGTCCCTTTATCTACTGGTTCAGCAATCCCATTCTCTTACCTGTAATGATATGTAATGAGAGAGGGGAAGAGACGAAAGTTTGGAGAGAAAACTTGATCCTCAATAGAGGATCGTCTATCTATTTATAATATCATTATACCCTAATCAAGGGATTTACATGAATCAATTAATACAATCACAATCAATATCCTAGTCTATGTGAGAAATCAGCAACAGAATCAGCAATATATACATCTGCGTACAAGCCCTTGATGGGCTGGGCCTAGTGCGACTGGGCCTGGGCCTAGTAGGCCTAGGCCACATTATCTTCTACACTGCCCCTCAAATTGATGTGGTAATGTAGAAAACAACAATTTGCTAGTGAGATCATGGTGGCGCGGTTTGGGAAGTGCTTTGGTGAAGATATCGGCCAACTGGTCATGAGTAGAGACATGAGGCAAGGTTATTTTCTCAGTGACAACATGCTGACGGATGAAGTGACAATCAATCTCAATGTGCTTCCTCCGTTCATGAAAGACTGGATTATTAGCAATTCTGGTAGCACTGGTATTGTCCCCATGAAGAGGTGTAGAACTATCAACAAGAACACCGAATTCACAGAGAAGATGGCGGAGCCAAATGATTTCAGCACTGGAGGACGACATTGCTCGATATTCGGCCTCAGCAGAAGATTTGGACACGGTGGTTTGCTTCTTGCACTTCCACGAAATCAAAGAGCCGCCGAGAAACATACACCAGCCAGTGGTAGAGCGCCGAGAATCAGGACAACCAGCTCAGTCAACATCTGCATACGCTGATAATCATAGAGAAGTATCAGAAGGGTAGAAGAGACCATGAGTAAGAGTGCCTTTAACATAGCGGAGTATGTGCAAAGCAGCAGCAAGATGAGGTTTGTGAGGATTGCTCACAAATTGGCTAATCATATGAACTGCATGAGAAATATCAGGTCGAGTCATAGTTAACTAGAGCAAACTACCAACTATCCGCCGAAAAATGGATGGATCATCCAAGGGAGGGCCATCCTCTGTACTGAGTTTGCTGTTTAATTCCATCGGCGTATCAAAAGTGTGAGCATCATCAAGTCTGGCTGAGGTGATCAAATCAGCAGCATATTTACGCTGATGGACTCGAATGCTTGATTTGGTACGCGAAAACTCAAGCCCCAGAAAGTAGGTGAGAGGTCTAAGATCCTTCATTCTGAAGAGGCGAGTGAGATGGTGCTTGAGATTCGTAATGCCAGAAATATCATTGCCACTGATAATCATATCATCAACGTAGACTAAAAGGAATGTGTAATCCTTCGATGTCCTTCGAAGAAATAATGAACTGTCAGAATGACTCTGATGAAACCCAGCTTGAAGAATTGCTGCCCGGAATTTATCAAACCAAGCCCTGGGAGCCTACTTAAGCCCATAAAGAGATTTTCGCAACTTGCAAACATGTTGAGGAGGACAAGCATATCCTGGAGGAGGTTTTAAGTAGACAGTCTCTTTCAAATCGCCATGAAGAAAAGCATTTTTGACATCCATTTGCCATAGTGGCCAGTTGCGGGCTGCAGCGACACAAAGAAGAGTACGAACGGTGGTCATTTTAGCCACTGGTGCAAATGTCTCCTCATAGTCAATGCCATACTCCTGCTTGTAACCCTGCGCAACCAGTCTGGCTTTGTAGCGATCAAGACTCCCATCAGAGTTAACTTTGACAGAGTAGATCCATTTACTGCCAATCACAGAGGCTTGTTCAGGAGTCGGTACCAAGTCCCATGTGTTGTTTGCTTCAAGAACAAGCAACTCCTCAGTCATAGCATCCTGCCAGTATGGAATCTTCGAAGCCTGTGAATAAGAGGTGGGTATAGGAGCACTATCCAAAGAAGTGAAGAGCAGGAAAGCCATATCTGTCAGGAGCAACAGAAAGACGACTAGAGCGTCGTAGGTGTATGACAATAGCAGTAGAGGAAGTATTAATACCTGAGGGTGCAGTAGGTAGCATTGGGATAGGATCAGGAGGAGGAGGCCCCACAGGAGGAACCGTGTTACACCGAACACAGACATTGGTTATAGGCGGTGGAGAAGTAGTCACAGGGAATTGTGGCAGATAAGACACAGCCACAGGATGAGTATCCAAACGTAGAGAAAAGAAAGGAATGTGTTCAGGAGTCGGTACCAAGTCCCATGTGTTGTTTGCTTCAAGAACAAGCAACTCCTCAGTCATAGCATCCTGCCAGTATGGAATCTTCGAAGCCTGTGAATAAGAGGTGGGTATAGGAGCACTATCCAAAGAAGTGAAGAGCAGGAAAGCCATATCTGTCAGGAGCAACAGAAAGACGACTAGAGCGTCGTAGGTGTATGACAATATCAGTAGAGGAAGTGTTAATACCTGAGGGTGCAGTAGGCAGCATTGGGATAGGATTAGGAGGAGGAGGCCCCACAGGAGGAACCGTGTTACGCTGAACACAAACATTGGTTATAGGCGGTGGAGAAGTAGTCATAGGGAATTGTGGCAGATAAGACAGCCACAGGATGAGTATCCAAACGTAGAGAAAAGAAAGGAATGTGTTCCAAGAAGATCACATTACGAGATATTCGCATGCGTTTCTCGGACTGGTCATAACACAGAAATCCCTTGTGTTCATCATTGTAATCTAGGAAGATACATTTGGCAGCCTGTGGTGACAACTTAGTGCGCTCTGTAGGTGGAAGATGGCAAAGCACAAGCAACCAAAAACACATAAGTGAGAATATGAAGGGGTATGTCCAAAGAGAGCTTCATATGGAGTAGTCTTTCCTAGAACAGAGCTAGGATAACGTTTGAGAAGATACACAGCAGTCTGTGCCACATCACACCAAAATTTTGGAGGAACTAAGGATGCAAGTAGGAGAGTACGAACAGTTTCAAGAATATGCCTGTTCTTCCTCTCCGCAACACCATTTTGCTGTGGAGTATGTGGGCAAGATTTTTGGTGAAGAATTCCTTTGTCAGAAAGGAAGGCAGAAAAATCATGGGACATGTATTCTCCACCGGAGTCAGACCTAAGAATTTTTATAGCTGTCTTAAACTGTGTGTGAACCATATTGTAAAACTTTTGGAAAAGGGAAAATACTTCAGATTTGAAGCGCATGAAATAAATCCAAGTGAATCGAGTATGATCATCAATAAAGGTTACATAATACTTAAACCCTGTCCTACTTAATGTGGGTGCAATTCCCCAAACATCAGTGTGAATGATGTCAAAAGATGATAATGCACGAGAACGATGAATAGGAAATGGCAAAATATGGCTCTTACTCAAACAACACGTTTCACACTTTGAGTTAACTAAAGAGGACATCATTTTATTATCAATAGTGGGTTCTAAACGACCAATTTTAAACAAAGAAAGTAAAGAAGCATTGTTCACATGACCAAGACGACTATGCCACATAGTCCACATTTGATTGAAATTAGGAGAAGAAGAAGAAAATAGGGAATGATGTCCAATGTCCAGCAGAAACAGTCGACCATGTTTACTCCCAGTCGCGATCACCTTCCTAGTTTGCCGCCCTTGTATGACACAACCAGTGGAAGAAAAGTTAATATGGTACCCATCTTCAATAAGTTGCCCGACAGAAAGTAAATTGGCTGATAATTTGGGAACAAAGTAAACATTGGAAAGGCGGAGGGACTGGCCAGAGATACCGGATAAAGTAATAGAACCAATTCCAGAAATGATTAATTGGTCGCCATTAGCAGTGATGATTTTGTCTTTGCCAAGGTAAGGGTGAGAGGCTGTAAAGCTACTTTCCATAGAAGTCATATGGTTT
Organism: Cinnamomum chago; assembly: GCA_038049695.1. Lineage (NCBI taxonomy): Eukaryota > Viridiplantae > Streptophyta > Magnoliopsida > Laurales > Lauraceae > Cinnamomum > Cinnamomum chago. Next base: position 37,947,365 of record CP142453.1, on the reverse strand, counting down.
GAAGCTCCTGAATCTAAAAACCAGGTAGATGGAGTGATGGAGGAAGACAGAGAGATTGAAGAATGAAAAGCAGGAAATGCTAGAGGAGAAGGAGTTTGATACCGATCACTATTAAACCCCATAGATGCATAGGCGGAGGTCACCGTGTTCTGAATCAGTTCTTGAATCTGGGCTGGAGTCATGGATACAACCCCGGAAGAAGTGCTTGCCGTATCAGGAAGAGGTGCTTGAACTTGGAAAGCAACTGGAGCATTTTACCTGGGCACAGTGGAAGGATTCTGCTTCTGCTAGGGCCCATTCTTTCGCTGCAAGCTACGACAGTCATCAATAAGATGACCAGAGCGTTTGCAATATCTGCAAATCAATTTCTTTCGACCGTTCTTGGCCATATGACCGAAGCCTTTGCACTCATAGCATTGAGTAGGCTTCTGAGTGGGGGCTGCCAGGAGAGCAGAATCAGCTGGGAGAGGAGCTAGGAAGGCCTTTGGTTCTTCAAGAATGGCACGTTGAGAGTTGAGACGAAGTTCTTCTCGAAGGACTTCTTGGAAGCATGTATCCAGGTTCGCAGAGACTTCTCTATTCATGAGAGCAGACCGAACAGATTCAAATTCTGGTTTGAGATTCATAAGGAACTGGCTGATGTGGGTTTCCTCTTGTAATTTAAGAGCCTCAGACAGAAACCCAGCAGACACAGTCTGAATAATCATAGCATCCCTCTCAGTCCATAAGGTGAGAAATCCATTGAAGTAGGCCTGCACAGATCTATTGCCTTGACTGAATTTTGCAATTTCACTGTCTAGTTGAAATTTGCGAGCTTTATTTGTTTGATGATAAACATTCTTGAGATGACTCCACATATCAGATGCGGTAGTATATGCTTGAAGAGCAATGGCAAGAGAAGGGTCAATGGAGTTAAGAATCCAAGTGATGACCTTAGCATTTTCTTTAGACCAGGTGGCTAATGCTTTTGTGTCAGTAGTATTTGTAGCAGGTTTAGTTATCGTGCCATCAAGGTAACCAAACAGTCCCTGGCCTTCTACAAAATTCTTCAGATGAAAAGACCAGGCCATATAATTATTCCCATTGAATTTCACAGGAATAACATCATACTTGTCCATAGTAGAAAACTAGCAACAACAATAAACAGCAACCAAGGACAGTAACAACAACTATGAAAACAGCAGCAAATAGAACTGATGACAGTGCCAAAGAAAACCAGCAATATGTAGACCAACCAAAAAGTGGTCTGATCGGCTATAAAAGGCAAATATTGCAGTAAAAATACCAACAGTGTACTAACAGTGCAGTAACCAGCACTGATCAGTCATTAATCAGCCTTAATCCATAACAAGTAGCTTCCCCAGCATACAGCAACAATCAATAGTATCAAGAGAAGATGAAGACAGAAGAAACAGCACACTCAGTGCAATTTTCCTTCCAAACAGAGCCAGACGACCATGAAAAATGGTGGAAGATCTGTGTGTGGGACCCACAAAGTTATCTAATCACAGATCAAGTTTGAAACCCTTGAAGGAGTTCAAAAGTACTTCCTCTAGTCCAAATCTGATGAGTATTGGATAAGGATCCACAAATCTGGACGGTGGAGATGAAAACTATCTGATAAAAAATGGTCAAAGTCGACATAGAAAGAAGTGGAAGAAGCCTACCTCAAAATCGACAGAAAAAAATCCAGAAAAATCCTTATAATAACTCTGAAGGACTGCCGATCACAGCTGTGGAGGTCGCTTGGTGATATGAAGTTAATCAGTGGTGGGCCACAGTTTGTCTTCCAAATATTCCTGAAGTTAATCGTCAATCACTAGTAGTAGAATGACAGCAATAATGAAGAGAGGATTCACTCCAATAAGAAAGGTTTGATCAAGAGGGAAGATGGATTGATCACAACCTGTGCTCTGATACCATGTAATGATATGTAATGAGAGAGAGGAAGAGACGAAAGTTTGGAGAGAAAACTTGATCCTCAATAGAGGATCGTCTATCTATTTATAATATCATTATACCCTAATCAAGGGATTTACATGAATCAATTAATACAATCAGAATCAATCTCCTAGTCTATGAGAGAAATCAGCAACAGAATCAGCAATATATACATCTGTGTAACAGCAACAGAATCAGCAATATATACATCTGTGTACAAGCCCTTGATGGCCTGGGCCTAGTGCGACTGGGCCTGGGCCTAGTAGGCCTAGGCCACATTATCTTCTACATTACCATCCAAAAAAAAAGTTCCCGTTCTCTCTTCAGCCCCGCATGCCGAACTCTATAGGCGGTATGTCATCGTGGTCTTGCCCTCCCGTATTCCGATTACCTCAAGGGGGGCAATCCAACATTAGTATTAACTGGTGAATGCATTTCCTACTCTAGCAATAGTGCAACACAACTGATAATATAAGGAACATAAATCAATTCAAAGATCAGCCATACATATATGATCTAAACAGATCATCATTAGGTAAACGGGGTCAAACATCAGTGTATCCCATGTACTTCCCTGAACTACATCCTAGCACCGGCCATCATCAACTTGCCCAACAAAGCACAACACTCACATAAACATGCCAAATCAGCACACCATTTAATTACACGTCCGCTCAAGGACCATCACTGCAATGACCATCATAAGTCCATATCCATTCCATACACATCGCATGCCGACCCTCCAGGTCCATGCCTCATATTGGCCCCTGGTTTGAGATCATCATCTCTCACCATGCTAGTAGTTCAAGGTCATGATTCCGTTCACTTATTAACTTCATAAATCTGAATTTCCACATCAGCATCAATCTTGGCATTATGTTATAGGATGCCCAAATTGTTATACACCGATCATTGGTGTGCAGCTGGTCCCACACATGCACTACGTTATCGTTTCCCCACTTCTCATCAGAATTGGTGTTTACACGTGCAGGATCAGGTCTCATCTCTTTCATGATAAATACCAGCGCTATAAATCTCAAATTTTCAGGATCAAATATTCATCCAAGAATCTATACTCATCTATAATCCTTCATGACAACGTGGCATTAATGCATTCGTTACAGCATATAAGCATTTTATCAAACACGTGGAGATACATAAAATGTGCAATTTATATGGCTGTCTCATATTTATAGTACTAAGTAAATCTTATAAGAAAGCACAATCATACTCATAATCATAAAAAATTGAACGTGATAATTCCAGCAGTGTCCCATCATCAACATAGAACCCAAAGTCCTCATAGTCCATCACCATGGTCTGATTAATTCTGTCAGGTCACTTTATGTAACTATCTTTGATGATGACTGCATCTGTTAAGTCTGTTAACAGTACACATTACAATTCTCAGTATACATAATTCTCTGCACCTGAAAATTCCCCTTTTTACTCTCTTTCCCATTATCGATCAAGATAAAAATTCAGAAATAGGGTTCAGTTATGATTACCTCTCCCGTTTAATGTTTCAGACATCATCAAACCCCTCACATATCCTTCAGCCAATCCAAGATCCATCCCTACATGTATCGGCCACCCTTAGAAATTCTAAAATCATCAAATCAAAGGGTTTAATACCCAAATTCCCAGTCGACCAGGGCACTGCTATGGTCACACTAGCCACATGTATCCATCAGTTATTCTTGCTAGGGTTCCAAGCAAGGAATTCAGATTCAGGTTATGTGGCTTCATAGTACTAGGGTTTAATTGTTCCCATCCCATTTAACAATCATAAGGGAAATTACACAACCAGCAGACAACCATAGCCACTCCTAAACCCTAGGTTTAGAAAAAGAATTTGTGCATAGACAGCCAAGAAGAGGAGCTCCACTCACCTGCTGCAGAATACTGCGTTCGCGATGTGCGGTTGGGAGTAGGACATCCGCTAATTGCCCATCCGCTGGTTGCCTTCTTCTTTGTGATATCCCTTTTCCGCTGCTAGAATCCAAAAATTCTTCTATCCAAAAATTCTTCTGCTTAGGGTCTCTCTCTCTCAAGTGGATAGAGAAGGAAGCAGAGAAAGAAATAAATAGAAGAGGCAGAATGGGTGGTCGACTAGGACTTTGAATCCCAAAAGAAGTGTCGTATCTGCTCCTCCCTAAAGGAGGTTTGTGCAAGTCCAAGGAAGACTTGCGCAAGTCCTTCTTGGGCTGTCGTCAAAAGGAATTGGGCCCATTCTCTCACAATAAAAGTAGTTCAACATAATACTTTATATGAGGGGCCCATCACTTAAGTCTAAGACTTACTTCAAGGGTGCTACAGCGGCCCTTGGACTAAAATAAATGCACTACTGAGGCCCACTTCAACCAACAATAACATACTTCAAACTAGGGTCCACCAAACTAAGCCAATAGTTCTCAAATTATTCATGCTAATAAAAATTAGGGTCTTGCTAATACACCCAGGATATTACAACTTCCTCACTTGCAATTGAGTGAAAAGGAACGTCTTCATAAAAACTGACATCCATTGTAACAAAGACTTGGCCCTTCTTTCCTGGAGCACAGCATTTATAACCCTTTTGATTTCTAGGATATCCCATGAATACACACTTAACTGGTTTTGGATCCAATTTATCCGATTGGTGTTTGGGGACATGTACAAAGCAAGTACACCCGAACACCTTTGGTGGAACTTGGAACACTGGCTGATTAGGACATGATACCTCTATTGGACTCTTCCCTTCCAATGTCCATGAAGGCATTTTGTTTATCAAATATGTTGCAGTTAAAATACCATCTGACCAGAAATACTTTGGAACATTCATCTCAGACAAAAGAGCTTGCGTAACCATCATAAGGTGCCTGTTCTTAAACTCAGCTACCCCATTTTGTTCTGGAGTGTATTCACATGAGGTCTTTGATTCAATTCCATTTTCAGCCAAGTACAGCTAAAAATTTTGTGGGATATATTCTTCCCCATTGTATGATATAAAAGCTTGATCTTTTTTTATCGAACTTTATAGCCACCATTTTATGAAGTGTCTTGAAAATATGGAAAGCTTCATCCCTTCATTTGATCAAATAAACCCATGTTACCTGAGTTGCATTATCAATAAAAGTAACAAAATAACAATGCCCATAAATTTAAACCACAGGAGTATACCACACATCATAATTAACTAAATCAAATGGACTATTAATTTTCTTATTAAGATTCACTGGATACACAGTTCATATATTCTTGGCAAATTGACATGCATCACATCTTAAAACAGTCATTTTTATTTGGAATGTTCATGCTAGAAAAATCCATAAGACATTGTATTGGTGCATGGCCAGGACGACAATGCCACAACAATAATTTATTCTCATCAACTACTCCAGTCTTTATAACCTTAGGCTTTGTCTGCTTTTGATCCAAGGTATAAAGACGGTTGTTCTCACTACCATCACCAATCATTTTTCCTGTCCTCAGATCCTGAAAAACACAATAAGAAGGTTAAAAGGTGACTCAACAATTGAGATTTTTTGTTAGAGCACTAACAGACATAAGATTAAATGAGAAGTGAAGAAAATGGATTAAATGAGCACCGAGGAGCATGGTGGACAGATGATAAAGAAAGATCAGGTGAGACTTGGACAGGTCCTTTCCTAGCTACTGGAGCATAGGAACCATCGACAATTCTCACTCTTCCTTGAGTAGAAGCACTATAGGCTTGTTTGTTTGGAAGAATTGTGAGAATTCTTGTCTAGGAGAATTCTAAGAATTCCAAATGCTGCCCCCTAAAGTAAAATTCCAAATGCTCAAACCCCTCTACAATTTGGAATGCTGGAATTCTATGGGCATGTTTGTTTGGAAGAATTGTGAGAATTCTTGTCTAGGAGAATTCTAAGAATACCAAATGCCGCCCCCTAAAGTAGAATTCCAAATGCTCAAACCCCTCTAGCATTTGGAATGCTGGAACTCATAAGACTAAAAGTGCCTTTTCATGTGGTCTGAAATTCTGAATTCTTGCATCATACAAAGCATTTGGAATGCCTAGGGGACAAGATGTCATATCATGTCAGAAATTCCCAACAAGCACAATTCCTTGTTAGAAATGCCTTCAACCAAACATGCCCTATAGGACAAGAAATTAGAATGTATTCCTGTGACATGGTTTGTAGCCCCTGAATCAATAACCCATGTAGATAAAGATGCGAAAGATGCAAATCCTATTGGATTATACGAAGACGTCATACCAACTGATGAATCTTTAACAACACCTTCTAATGCTGCCAATCTCTGTCGAAGAACTTGCAATTCATCCTTCCAATGTTGGTTACTTGTCTCTTGCTCTGTAGTATTAGTAGGGTGCTTTGCTTCAATTGATGTTCCAAACACATTTTGAGGCTTGCCATTCAAATTCAATTTATTTTCTCTAGTATGATGATATCTTCCGCAATGGGTATTGTAAAGTTTGTACCATGTTAATATCCAGAAACACCAAAAGATCGAGGTGTTAGTGAACGACCGGACAATATATATCAAAGGATCCTGATGGGCCCCCACATGCGGTGCTCTGCACATGGATAGAAACACGCCAAACAACCATACGTGGACAGAAACACATCCCTAGGGATTCGAACACATGACCCCAGCTCTGATACCAAGTTGTGAGTCTAGATCTTATTAGATCTAGGGTTTTGTTCTAGACTATCAATAAAATGTGAAAAGAGAAGAACATGAAACAGAGAGAAAAGAAGGAAATTGGAGAAGCAATAGAAGATTTGAATAACCAATTAGGTTACTCAACCCCTATTATGAAGTTTTTTCACTGTTTCTGGCAATTACAAAAAAGTCCATCAAGTTCCTGATATTTACATAAAAGCCCCTAGCTTACTATAAATTATAAACAAGTCCTACTCTAACTTACAACAGTTGCCATGCTCACAATGACCACCTCCTATAGATTCTAACTTTATGAGTCTTCAACCACAGTAGTTTACATGTGCCATGAGCTACTTGGCCTCTTAATTGGATTTAACAACAGTAGGATATTTTTTTACTACGCAGCATTACTGTCCACTAGGGTGTAATAACCAATATCATACCTTATATTTGGTTTTGATCTTGTGTAGTCTACATCAGTCTGTTCAGATGACTGTGACAAGTATACAACACTCTTTGGCAGGGGGAACCCTTTCGAGTACCTTAGTATGCAACGAACTACATTCAAATGATGCATACTTGAACTTGCTATCCGCACTAACTGCACTTGAGATATTTGGCATTATGATCGTGAAAAGAAAAAAAAAAGGTACCAACTTCTGGTATGAACCAGGAACATGCAATGTAACAATTCACGACTATCAGGTTTAAGACCATTTCTTTATTTTTTGGATGTCTTAGTAGGTTTTAAATCTTGCTTTCACATTTCTTTTAGCAAATCCACTATATACTAGCACAATGAACTCACCATCCCTTAGATCTTGCCACTTCAATCCCCAAGAAATATTTATATTATATCCTGAATCCCAAACTCCTTCCCTAAATTTTAGGGGTCGTTTGTTTGTAGTCATTTACATATGTAAATGATTCATTCTATTGTGGATTGTGATGAAGATCGCATAATTGAGCACATTTTAGCATCTTTATAAGCATTGTTATCAAATTTGTAAGATTTGCATTTTGAATTGTAAAATTCATATCGCATTTCCAAATCGTATTTGAGAAGAAATCGTCCGATTTAGGCATGAATCATATTGAATTGTCCAATTTATCCTTTTTTTAATCAATCTAAAGGGCCCAGCTGCAGTTTGACATCAACCAATTGTGGGCCTCAATACAGCAACTTTTCATCCTTAAGGCCTCCACATAATTTCTGAATGCGTTGGAAGTTTCTGTTTTGGATTTCACAGATGGGTGGCCCTGCTGATGGTTTTTTTTTCCTTTCTTTTTGTCAGTTCTCTGTGTTCCTTTTTTTTCCCATCATGTGTCATTGTGTTGGACACTTGGAATTAGACACAGTAATTCCATGATGTAGTCCATCAGTGGATGCAGAATGCCCTGTTTTCTTTTTTTTTTTTTTTTTTAATTTGAACTAGTGGATCCATCAGTGGGTGTGGCCCTAACAATGGAAAATGGATGAGTTATGCATGTCTACACCTTTTCTTATTTTAACATATTTTTTTTGACAATTTTAAAATTATTTTGGAAAAAAATAGAATGAATCCTATGATTCACAATTTGATTCAATTTGGCTCCTAAAACAATACACGATATGATTCCGGTTTTCAAAACTATGTCTATAGGCATGTGATCTAACACATGGGGTTCGAACCCATGTGTGAACTTTTGGCTTTGATTAGTACCCAAACAGCCCTCAAAATATGCATTAAATCACAGCATCAGGGGTTGGTTTGAGTTAACAGGAAATATTGGGGTGATTTTGTAAATTCAGGAATTCAACTCAGAAACAAAAAGTAAAGTGGGTAATTGGCACTGATTTTTGGAGCTGTGGTTAATGGAATTAAATGGGTGAAAGCCCACATGGGTCCTACACTGCCAGGGTGCCCAAGGGATGACATGCTGATGGTGTGGCCCACCATAACTATAAGTTGGCCATTTGGGGGCCAAAATATGTTCTGTCAAGATAAGTCTAGCACGTCCTGGTCACATAAATTAGCAAGTTTCTCTTTGATTTCTTAGCAATTGAATTCTTATTATGCATTATTAGCCTTAGTTAGCAAGTGTGATTGTATTAGGATCATTATGGATCTTTGATTTAGGTTTTTATGAAGGGTTATTAGCATTATATGAGGAAGAAGAAGTCGAATGTTGTTGCTACAGTACAGAACAGTCAGCTAGTCAAGATTTTCTGAGTTTCTTTCTATTTTAACCTCCAGTTAACTTCAATTACTAACCTATTAATTAGAAATATATGTATGACATTGACAGTCAACAGTTTTATTAATAAATTTGATAAAAAGGTTCTGTGTGAGCTGTCTTAATGTTTTCCTTCTCTTGTTCAATTATCCTCTGTGCACTGAGTGCTTCTGATTGGTAATTCCGTAGTCCTTTATGCATTGAAAACCTTCGATTGGTCTGCAGATTTACTGCAATTGGGTTGCTGTGTACGGGTTTCATTTACACCCGTGACCGCGTCACTTCCGTAATGGTTATGCATCATCCTGTTTGTTTGCGCTCATTTAGCGTAAATGAGGGCTGTAAATGGTGCAACGAAGGCCAAGTTCCACACCTAAATAGGTGTAAGACTCTTTCAAATCTCTCACTTACAAAAAAAATGCCAGTTCATTCTTCGCGCAGTGATTACATTTGGTTATACAACATAGGATCAAATCCCGTCAACCACTTTTACCATTTTCCATTCCTGTGGGCTCCATATTTAGAAGCCAAACTGTTCAATTTGTTTATTGGTTACCATTCAAAAAATAAATAAATTATTGTTTATTGGTTCAATAAACTCAAAAGCCAAAACCTTTAAGCTGATTTATCTTAAATTGTCATAGATTTCAAGTAATTTGTGAATAATTTCCCAAAAAACAAAAAAAAAAAAACCCAACCTCGAGAACTAATTTTCTACACATTTGTGGGCCCCCCAGTTCAGGATCCGCACTGTTCAGTATTCTCATATTAGTGGCATCATTAAATCTTCATGGATTTTTGGAGAAATTTATGAAAAATGTCCAAAACATCTAAAACCATTGGATGTATTTATTCACTCATGTGAAAATGGTGATTTTGATAAACATGCTAATGTCCGTCACGCACCAACATAGTTGAGACCAGGCTTTGATGTTGATGATGATGATGGTAATTTCTGTCACATTAGTAACATTTTCATATATATATATATATATCATTTGCGTATGTATCATTTTTGCATGAGTAACAGTTTCATATGTCATTTGCGTATGTAACATTTACATATGTAAAACCTATTTTCCTATCTCTTGATTGAAAGGCAAATGACCCCTAAGTACTTAATCTCCAATTCATAGTGGCCTGTCAGAACAATATTTGTAATAGACTGATCTGCCTGGCACCTCTTGTAGCCATACACCAATATGACTTGACTGAACCTCTCAAACCATGCTTAAGGAGATATTTTGAGCCCATGCAAAGCATTCTACTGGCACTTTCACAGACTTTTCGAAACAACACAGGATCAAATCCTGTCAACCATATAAATCTTCTCTTGTAAATTGCAATGAAGAAACTCATTCTTTATATCTAACTGATAAAGAGGCCAAGACAAGTTTGTGGCCATGACAATGTCAGGCTAACAAGATTCAGCTTTCCTGTTGGAGAGAATGGCTCAATATAGAAGCTTCAGTAAAAAGCCTTTAGCTACCAACTGGGCTCTATACCTCTGGATCTACCCTTCCAGACTGTACTTCAAGGTATACGGCCATTTACAACCCACAATATACATCCCAATTGGAAGGTCGGTCAATTCTCATGTTCCATTTTTTTTCTGATTCCTGCATTTCATCACTCATAATCATATCTGCCTTCTGTCTTGATGAGTTGAGGGCATCAGAAGCATGTGACCTTATGCTCTCTTAAGCTATATGAGACATAAAGTGTTTATTGATATAATGGTTTCACTTTCACTTTCCTGTGAGAATGAACTTGAAATTTTAAAGGTTTTTTACCACTTTAATCATTAACAGTAGAAGGTGATGCATAAACTAGCTGAGGAACGAAAGAGACTGAATTGGAGATGAACATTCTCCTTGTTGAACTGACAGTAATTTCCTTCATGGAGAATAAAAGGAATATTCTCAAAAAATGATGCATCGGTTGAGACAAATCGTTTTCCATTCTTTTCAGGTAAATGACACTTATACCAGTTGTTAAAATTTTAGGATTCAGGATATGATTCCTATTTCATATCCAGAGAGAGTGTGTTATAAGGTAGCCACAATGGGGAGTAACTTTTATGAGAGAAACTGTGATGGAAGCATCTATCACTATGCAAGGAGCTACACCCCCTGTCCCTTAATGAGTTTCGAATGCAAATAAACATAGAGCTACCACAACCAATTAAGATCCTAATTACTTTAAGTCTTAATTATCCCCTAGGTTAATACACAATATATTAGAACTGTGTGTTTGTATCTGTTCACACATGTACATGCACACACATATTCACACGCATGGCCCACTTCAGGATGGGACCTGGGGGATTTGAAGATCTGGTCGGGGCTATCCCATGTACAAAAAAGTCAGCCCCATCCGATCACTTCCCCTATCATCCATGGCCCACGAGTCCAGTTCATTTGAATGGGTGATTGGTCGATCCAACGGTCCATTTGAATGGTGGGTTTTTTTTTTTTTTTTTTGTGTGGGTGTGGGTGTGGGGGGCGGTTGTGGGGGGGGGGGGCACTCAGATGAACCATTAGGTGTGCCCCACTAGAGGTGCGCACTATGCACACCTATAGGATAACCTCTTACGCTCTATGATCCCTCCATCTGAGTTGTCACAAAGCAACCTCATCAATCTTGTTGGATTTGTTCTTGCAATATATGCTCTCTTTTTTTTCTTTTGGGTTTTTTTTTTTTTTTTTTTTTTTTTTTGTGTAGAAGCAAATATGCACTTTAAAGGCACTTTTTTTCAAGTACCATTTTGTTGCACAATTGAGATGATTATGATGTTCTAGTTTGTAATTTTGGTAACTTGGGCAATCTAAGGTGGCTCCCACCACATGGAACCTCAGATGATTTTTTTACTATTCATTTGTTAGTACAACCCATGCACTTGAATATGGTGCGATGGAGTTTAGATGCTTCACTCCCCAAAAAATATTACGCAAGAGCTGATGAGCATCTGAAGAACATTGTTGACTCTTTTTTCTTTTTCTTTTGGTGGTGTTTTGCAGCCGTGCAAGGGCATACTTCTGTTTGGTCCGCCTGGCACAGGAAAAACAATGCTTGCAAAAGCAGTGGCCACTGAAGCTGGTGCAAATTTTATCAACATTTCAATGTCTAGCATCACGTCAAAGGTAATGTTTGGAAACTGCTTAAGTTATTATTAATATTAATTTTTTTTTATAGACCTCACTTTTGGGGTTTTATTATCATCTTTTTCTGTCTGATTTGATACAGTGGTTTGGTGAGGGAGAGAAATATGTGAAGGCTGTTTTCTCTTTAGCAAGTAAGATTGCTCCCAGTGTAATCTTTGTTGACGAGGTGAGCCTGCTGCATCTCATTTTTTATGCATTCAATTTGTTTTCTCATTCTATGATGGTTGAGTTATGAAAGTATGCTGATGCCAGCAATTGTCTTTCTCGAGTTGCTCTGATACCAAATAAGAATCATAGTTTTCAATTCCGTTCTGTTCTGGCCAGAATTGGCCGGAATGTTCTGGAATCTGCCTTGGGTAGAACGGAATGGCCCCGTAAAAGTTTTCATTCTCGATTCTGGGCTGTTCTGGTTATTCCGGCTCCAATTCCGGCTCCAATTCTGCCCCATTCCGGCCAAGTTTTCATACTTCCATTTAATGCATTCAACTATTTTTTCAATTTTAGGTATTCGTTTATATATATATATATTTTTCATATCATTTTTCAATCAAGTCATTTCTGGAATGGAATACTGGCGTTGACCTGAAAGCCGAAATGTTCCACTACAGGGTCAAGCCAGAACGAAATTGACTACTATGGTAAGAATAGGTACGAAGAGAGGTAAGAATAGGTACGGAGAGAGAGAGAGAGAGAGAGAGAGAGAGAGAGAGAGAGAGAGAGAGAGAGAGAGAGAGAGAGAGAGAGAGATTTTTTTTACATTTTACAACCCAGAATCATGGTTTTTCTACATTTTCTGCTTTCATATTGTGTGATGGCTCACACAACACTAAATATTTTAGTCATAAACCAAGGAAATCTGTGCATAAGCCTTACGTTAATTGAATGGTGGAAGTTAGAAATACAGTTTGGTAAATGAGATGAAAATGTCATTACAATTTGTAGATAATTTTTATATATTCTTTTAGGAAACACATTTTCTTATTTTACATAATTTTCTATGTTTAATTATTGTAAATGTGTATTTACAAAACAATATTTAGAATTTAATTCACTGACCCATTGGTTTCTTGTCCACCCAACCTAGTAACTGGTGAGTTTAATCGTTCCACTAGGTCAGAAAAATATAATTGGTAACGAAATCATCATGGGAAGGATTCCTGCTTTCCATAGTATCAATAAAAATCTATGTTTGGTAAGTACAAATCTCTAATCATTTTGGTCACTTCAAATCATCGCTGGCATCCGACCACCCCCTTTGAATCTCCAAATCCTTCGGTAAAAATCATAACCTTGTGATTTACGATCTCTAATACCATCTCGCGTTTGCTCTCCTGAGAAAGGGAAAATAACTTTTCTAATGTAATTGCATATTTTTCATGCTTGTGACGAACATGTTGATATGTGAGAGAGATTTGGGTGCTTTTCTATTCCTAGGAAGAGGGTAGTATTTAATGGTTGGCCATTGCAGAGGGGGGTCCATCTTATGCAATTTAGAAAGAAATGTAGTTTGATTAGTGGTGGCATTTTGAATCTCATTCATTAAATGTAGTTTGATTAGTGGATAAGAGGTGGGACCCATCAATTCAATCATACACACACCTATCATAAGGGTTTTAGTTTGAAGTGGGCCCCATCAGTTCAATCATACACAGTTGTAATAAGCGGTCTTATTTTGTAAAATATCATGAAGTGCGCCCCATTTGTTTCCATTGCACATCTTGGTCATGCCTAACCGCCAAAAACCTCATTTTTAGGTGGACTGCCTATTTTCCACAGATTTTCACGTTAAGCATCAAATGTGGATTGAAGAAATTCTCCATCATTTCATAGTTTTTAACCAAATGTGGAATGTGAGGAATTCTCAGCTTTACAAATCCATAGTGAGGATTTTACTTTTCAAGGGACAGTGAGAAATCCCTAGATCTACGAATTTCTCACCTGTTACCAAACGTACCCTAAACCACCTGAGTTTGCCAAAACCACCTACTTCCATGTTTGCCTCTTTATGCACATAACATTGTCATCAACAGTATCCCATCAACCTGGGGTCAGCTGTAAGAGTTCTACACACGTAAGGTCCGTATCTGTTGACACTTAACTGTTTTGCAAATTGGCCATTGTGATTTTTAGCTATTGCACGCTCACTGCTGGACTCATCTGATGAATAGCCTGATCTCATACATGCACCATGTTGGAATGTGTGGGATTCATAGACTTGGATTTCCTCATTAGTTGAACCACCACCACCACACCCCACCCCACCCCACCCCCCATTTTGTGTGCGCTTTTTCAAGGGTTTGTCTTCATATAGTTTCATATTGATCTCATTACTTGTAATTAGTATGCTGTAGTATTATTCTTGCTGTTTGTTTAAAGGTTGATAGTATGTTGGGGCGGAGAGAAAACCCAGGAGAACATGAAGCCATGCGAAAAATGAAGAATGAGTTTATGGTTAATTGGGATGGCTTACGCACAAAAGATAAAGAACGGATTCTGGTACTTGCTGCCACTAATCGGCCGTTTGACCTTGATGAGGCTGTTATCAGAAGGCTCCCAAGGAGGTATTGCCATTTCTTGTGTATGCTCTATTCCATTATTTTAGTACATTGTCCTGCCTAATTGCTTATGAAGACCAAGTTGCTCAAATATGTTGTTTTTATATTCCGGTAGGTTGATGGTAAACCTGCCTGATGCCCCAAACAGAATGAAGATCCTGAAAGTAATATTGGCAAAGGAGGAATTGTCTCCAGACATTAATCTGGATGCAATCGCAAGCATGACTGATGGCTATTCTGGAAGTGACCTCAAGGTTTTCTCGCTCATTGTGTAGAACTTTTCTTTCTTTCTTCTGTTCTTTCTTTCTTTCTTTCTTCTTCTTCTTCTTCTTCTTCTTTTTTAACTTAGCTGACTTAATTCAATAGGCCATATAGTTGATTAAGTCAAACGATCTGACCGGGTTCTTGACTAGACTTGCCTGAGTTACTTGACACGCCTATTTTTCACATGAGAGTAGTAAAAGAGGAGTGTGGTTAAAAAGCACTACAGAACAAAAGTTTACTCCCCACTTTATTAGGTTGTGGGAGAGTAAAACAAAGTGGGGTAAAGCCCATACTTTATGTTGCATCTAAATTTACTCTACCCTCCCCTTTTTCCATCCAAACACCCATAGAGTAAAACTTTATGTCACATTAGTTTTACTCTACTTCTTCCATCCAAACAACCGGAAGTAAAGTTTTATGTCACATCAGCCCCCTTTTGCTCCTCTTCTCCTCTACTTCTTGTGAAACAAACAGGCCCGGAGATAAGCTGAATTTTCGAGCTTTTAAACCAATGTTCTTACATTTCTTTCTTATTACTGTTATTATTATCAATCCACAATTTTTTTTCAATTTACACTTCATTTGCATTTCTAAATTTTTGTTCTCAATCTCTCGCAGAATCTGTGTGTCACTGCTGCACACTGTCCAATTAGGGAGATACTGGAGAAGGAAAAGAAGGTTTGTTCCTCTTCCTTTTCTTCTTTGTCTCTTTTTAAGTTATTTCTACATTTTTTTCTACATATTTGTCCACCTTTCCGCCTTTGCTTTTTCTCCATTTACTATGATCTGAAACTTATTTGAGGATAAGGTTTGGAGAACTTGGAGATGTGGATCTATGTTTTAATGCCCCGAAGGGCCTTATTGGATGTGAAGAAAACAGGTTGAGATTTGAGAAAACATGTGGAGAAAACTATGTAGTGCAAATTGTATTTCAAGCAACTTTTTCCTCCTTTTCTCTGCATCCAAACACCCAAGGGGTTGGCATAATGGCTGAAACTGTAGTTGGAGGGTGTCCCAAAATAATTTTTCGTTTCTTTTATTTTTTAATAACTTCTCTGAGCATTCTTTTGTTAATTTTGAAGTGTGTTTTTGGTCCACCAATCATTTCTGGGTTTTGAAAAAAGTTTGTGCTGGCTGTCAATCAACCTATTGCAACCCTCCTTTATTTGGGCTTGCAATCAACAATAAAAACTTTTGAAGTTTAGTGAAGGACAACGATATTAAACAAGGATGGAGAGAATATTTTAATAAACTTTTAAATAAAGATTCCATAGGAAGCTTAGGATTAAGAGAGGATACTTCATTAGTAGGACATGTCATTTGCCACAAAATTATTGCAGCAGAAGTGGAGAAAGCATTGGCAAGAATGAAGATGGGAAAGTTCACGGGGCCAGATCACTTTCGAATAGAGGCTTGGAAAAGTTTAGGAGAAACTGGATAGGTTTGATTTACTAGGCTCTTCAATAAGATATTAAGGACAAAGAAAATACGGGAAGAATGCAGAGGTCTATATACAAGACTTCTTTCTCAGTCTTGGTGAATGGCTCTCCGACCTGTCTTTTCAAAGCTTCTAGGGGGCTTAGACAAGGGGATCCTTTCTCACCCTTCTTATGTACCATTGTGGTGGAGGCTCTTAGTGTATTATTTTCTAAAGGTAAAGATTGTGGTACGTTGGAGGGCTTCGATGTTGGTAGAGAGTCAAAAGTTATCACACACCTTCCGTTTGTAGACAATATCAATTTTTTCAGTTCTCCGAGGTGGAAAGAGGTTGTAGTCTTTAAAAGGATTCTCAGGTGTTTTGAACTATGATCTGGGTGGGGGAGGGAAGTCGTGTCCATTTTTGTGTAGATGATTGGGTAGGGGGTGTTCAGGTTGGTGGTTAACAAGTGCACTTTAGTTAAAGATTATCTTGTCGGTGAGGGGGGTTTGGGTTCCTGGTTCTGCATCCTTTTCAGTTGAAAGTATAAGTGTTGTGCTCATGGCTGGTAATGACCTTAAGTTTCTTTAGCCATGGTCGCCCAAAAGTAACGTTCATTGGAACGATGTCTCATCAAATTGTATCTTCATATTTGCCAATCCTGAAAGGAACCACACATTGTTGACAGACATGAATGGAATAATTGTCGACCCATGCAACTTTATAAGGTCTTGGATGCTTCTCTATTGGTAGCTTGAGCTTCTCTACCACTTCTTGGGAGATAACATTCATCGCGCTGCCACCATTAATGATCTTATTACATGACTTGCCTTTGCAATTGACTCGTGATCGGAAAATCGAAGCATGATTCTAGTCTTCATTTTCTTCCTTTGAATCAGCTACTAATCATCAGCTTTTGTGTCATGCAATTGCTCTTCTGTGGTTTCATATTGAGGATTTGCATCGAGCTCCTCTGCTTCTATTTCCTCATCATATTGTTCATCATCATTGGGCTCATTGTTCATCATCATCATCATCGAATTGTACCATCGGGCTCTGATACCAATCTAGCGCAGCCCCGGATCCTAGATCGAGTAGACCAATGCCTCAAACGGGCTTGATCGAATCCAACGATTGGATTCTACACAAAACAACATCCACGACCATAAAACCGATTGGTAGGAAAACTCACGTAGTTGAATTGATTGAGAAAAGCATAGCCGTTACAATGGGGGACTCCTCTATTTATAGAGTAGCACTGTTTCTTAATAACCAAGATAATCTAAAATAAGAAATTGACTAATCTTAATTAAAAATAGAATTTAGGAAGCAGATCTACTAAGCAACTATACTAATTTAGAGACTATCTAAACTAAGGATAGGGATCTTAGAAATCAGAGATCAGGTGGACCCCATCAAGACCTGTGGGTCCTAGTCTTGGGTCGGGCATAACCCAGCACTCATGGGCCCACTCTGAAAAGGGTACCTACAGCCCAAATAATATATCCCAATAATCATAATTATATTAAGCACAATCAAAGCATTAATCATTATAAATAATCACAAAATTAAATATAAACACTATTAATAAATATTGTAGCCCCTATGACAGGGTCTGGGGTTTCACATGATAGATTGGATTGCAGAAACATAATTCATATAGCCAACCCGAACATAGTTGGGACAAAGCTTTGATGGTGATGGTGATAATGATTTTATTCAATCAATCAAACATTTATAATCAACCCATCCAGGATATTTAAGGAATCCCTATCCACATTGGGTCTGTCTTATTCAATTGTTCAAATGTGATCATGGCTCCTTTGTATACATAAAATGGAGAAGGTTTTTTTTTTTTTTTTTTTCTCTGGTAAGAAGTGGAGAGTTTTTGGAGGCTCTTGACCTCTTTTTTCTTTAACTCCCTTTTGTTGTTTATCTTGGTGTGAACTGAAAATTTCTTGTACTTGACTGAATGCCCCAAGATTGCAATAGGTTTGAAAGTTGAAATATTTTGGAAAAACTTGGCAGATCCCTTGTGCCCTAGAAATCAGCAACCAAACTAGGTCAGACCATTTCTACATTTTTGTCGCATATTATTATCATCATTTGGATAGAAATAGCAAAGGCAAAAAAATAATAATAATAAGAGCCTTGTAACTTCTGGGCATCTTATTTCTGTAATGCTCCAAATGCGGCGGACCGGATGATCACATTCCAAAGTATTCCTATATATCTGGGGTACGTTGTCAAGCAGTTGAATTGGTGCACATTTTATGGGGCTGACTGACATGTAATGTCCTTCCTGTTCTAATATACTTCACAAAAGAATAAGATACTAAAGAAGGAAAATAGTGATCATAATTGTAAATGATAATAGTATCGTCACTATTATTATGCTTAATAAGAAGAATTTAGCAATTATGAATCCACACTTTACTATATCTAGTAGAAGAGACATCAAAACTACCACCAATTACGAAGTATAGCATGGATCAGTGGATGGAAACTACATTGCTTGATCTTTGTTATAAAAAAAAGTCAAATCTTTTTCATTATCACTTGGTGTCTAGCTGCAGAACACTTCAATATAATGAAGCATTTCCCCAACAATGCTTACCACATTGATTTGTTGGCAGGAACGAGCATTGGCAATAGAAGAAGGAAGACCCCCTCCAAGATTGAGTGGTAGTGCAGACATACGGCCTCTAAACCTGGAGGATTTCAGATATGCTCATGAACAGGTAATGAAATTATTCTCCTCTTCATCCTTTCCTCTCCTTTCTGTGTGTGGTTAATTTCTTGAAAAAATCATGTTTAGCTTGTCAAAATGCAAAGTGTTTTGTGGGCCCACTTAGATTCAGTCCAATCATGGTGAGTGAGTTGGGTTACATTAAGGACGACCAAATATCACACTCTCCAGATAGTTCTTACTCTTGATTTTAATGACATTGAAGTTCAATTGTTTTCTAATTGAGTCCTTTTATAGTGATTGAATCCAATGATGGACAATGGGAAGTTGTTAGAGTGGGTTGAGTTACATTAGGGTTTGGCCAAATGCCACCCCCACAGATGATTCTTACCCTTCATTTTTATATTCTTTTGTAATGATTAAGCGCTGTGTTTTTATCATGGAAAACAGTTGAATCAGTGTGAAATTGTGAGTGCTAATTAACAAGTGTAAGCATCACCATGGTCGACTCGAACTCGGCAGTCACTGAGTAGGGTCCCATGGGACCCGGACTTGTTTGGTTCACATGCATCAGAAAAAAGAAAAAAAGAAAAAGAAAAAAGAAAGAAGAAGGGTGTGGAAGGAAAACGGATAAACATAAAAAGTAAAAAGCTGGACTGCCCTCAAGCATCATTCAAAAAAAAAAAGAAAAAGAAAAAGAAAAGGGAAACAAAAGAAAGAGGGAGTGGGAGTGGGAGGAAAATGACAAAACATTAAAAGTAGAAAGGTGCTGTGTGGTACTCTGGATAGCTGGATGAGTTTGGACAGTTTGAGTGGGTTTTGGGCTGTCGGCTTGTTGCTGGTGGACCAAAGGCAGAGAGAAAGATATGCTTGTTGGTGCTACTGGAAGCCTGGAGATGGGGGCTGCTGGAGAAAGCTGGCCCCAGTATGCTCGTTGCAGGTGTTTGCTGGTGCTGCTGGAGAAAGCTAGCCCTGTTGCGCTCTCTCCCCTCCTCTTCCTCCATCTCTCTCCGTTTTTTTTTTTTCCTCCTCTTCCTCTCAATCTAAGCTGAGCCAACTCTGCACTCACGTGGCACCTGCAACCCACCACCCATCATCTTCCCCTCCCTCTCTTCTCCGGGGACTGGACCCAACTCGGCCGAGTCGGGTCCCGATTCCAGGTTTTTAAACCTTGGTCGTCACAGACTGCGTTTGGATTGATGTAGGCCCATTGTAGAGAATAAGAATTAGTTCTACCTTTTAAATAATAAAGTTGGGGTTTTTTGTTGGGTAAACAATAAACTAGTGTAGTGCATTCGGACTGTCCCAGAGGTGGGACCCACCTCTGTATACGCGAGACGGGAGATCTGGAGCCAAGGCGCGCAGGAGAATATTTTCCTCTTTTTGGTTTTTATTAATTTAGCTGCTTACATGACTACCATTAATAAACTTAGAGGGAAGATGAATAGATGATGGGGCCAAATTGTCAAATGGGGGTCCACATTTATGGATTTTATTGTGTACAATCAACAATACGAAATGAGCTTTACATTAAGCCCCCTCCATTTGTGATCAATACACCTCACTCTCACTAAAATCCCGACCTACTGCAACCATGAATTAGTATTCAATCTGGTTTGACACCCTGTATGCTCCATTTTTGTTAAAGAAAATGCAATAAATAAAAATTCAAATTTTAATCCTGATTAAGTTGAGGCTGACTGTTATTTGCAATTGCCCACTTCAGTGGTTTTTATGCTTCCAGGTAGGCCCCGTAAATAAGTTCTTATGTGATCTTCACTGCATACACGCATATAGCAAACGATTCATGTCATTGCTCACAAATATCCTATTTGGACTCCCTATGAACGAGGAAATCTCCAACGCCGTGCTCGCCCCCCTCCAACGCATGAATTGCCACTCACCCCAATTTGATACTTATCCGACCTATATTCATTACAAGAATTGAGTTCTTTTTTCTTTAATACTTTTTACTGTTGATTTTGAAGCCTAGAATCCACGTGAAATGGGATCATTCGGGTTAATTTTGGTGTGTCTTTGTGGATCTTCTCATCACTCCTGCCCCTGTAATAGGCAACCATCAAGGGAGGTCCTTTAAAATTTATTACACTGTAAAACAAGGGAAAAGTTTGTAAGAGTGGTACACCAGTCCTGTTGGTAAACTTGTAATATCTTTAACTCTCTTCCTAAAAATCTGATACGATGCCGGTCAATCTGTAGATTGAGTGATCTATATGGTTGGAGAGTTTATAAAGCAAGTTGAATGCAGAAAGAGGGCCGCAACGACTGAATTAAAGTTCAATGGTTCAGATCGAACAATGGGTCCAAAGCAGTCCCAAATTTTTCATAAATATGTTGTCAACGGTACCACCGGGGTGGGGGGGCGGACTACCAGAAACTGCTGGCTTTTTGGATATTTATTAGTGGGTCCAGATGGACCTGAACCAACTGAAAACCCATACCAGATTGGTCACCAGGAGGGCACACACCCACCATATCAAACTATGGCCGACATGGGTCCACAGATTCAAATGTCCAGGATGTCTGGGATGTTCAGCTGTTTGAATTTCAGTTTGTTTTTGTTTCTCAAAAGTTTTCAATTTACTCTGTTTTGGGTCATATTATGTAAGTAATTAGAATATGAAGAGTATCTCATAAGTAAGGAAAGTAGTAGAGTTATGGTAGGAGTGTTGTAATGCTTTTTTTGGTTCTATAGTATGAGATGGGGCGTCCAATCTGGTATCCAGCTGACTATTTTCAATAAAATTTGGTAAGTTTCCTTTTCATATCCCTCCGAGTGAATGTGCATTCAAGGATTGAGAAGATAGTTTCTAGTAACAAAGTTTACTTGTTAGTAAGCAGTTTATTTTAAGTTCTTTCTTCCTAAATTGTGGAATTTTAGGAATTTTCCATCGTTGTAGGATTCGGGGCTCTACTTCCGTCTGATTTATGGTTGGAACTGCATCTTGATATCTCCCTATCTTTATGACGATTAGCAGCACTCTCCCTTCTATTTGTCTCCCCTAAATAATCTCTTAAACAAAGAGAAGCCTGAAAGAACATGTGTCTCTTGGCAAACCCGTGATTGTATTAACTCTCCAGTAAACCGGCTTGTCCCCTAATAGAGCATTGATTAAATGAAGTGGCTGGTGTGGCGAGATCAATATGTTTTTGGTCCCATGCACCATGCCTGTTGCCTGCTCTTGACATGTAGGCTCCTCACATAGATTAACATGGTGGCCTTTTGCCTCAGGTAATGATGGGGAACTCCTACTTCTTGATCACTCTTTTGTTATGGACATCCTAAATCAGGGTGCTCCCTATTACTATCTATTGGGCATATAGGATTTTATTTGCAGTTATGGAATGTCAATTTTTTCTTTGGTTAAAGATATACATGAAAACAAGTTGCATTGGAAATTGGAACTTTTCCATAGTTATGTTGATCGGTCAAATTTTCACAGCAATTTTCAATGTTTTTGTCACGACCTGAAAGCTTGGGCCTGTGTCGCAACCATGCGTGTATCTTGACACTTTCATGAATCAAATCACATTTGACAAAAAAAAAAAGAAAAGAAAAGAAAAGAATTTAAGGGCATTACCTAAATAAATTGAAATCTTTATTTAGTGTCTAAATCCAATGACAGAATAAATTGAACATACTAATTAAAATTGAACATATCCAACTGAAGAGTTTTAATGTTCCAAAAATAAATAATACAAACTACTAAAATCAGGATAATCCTCTAAAATTCTATGTAGTTGCACCGCTAAGCCACAAATGTCGAATCCTATCCCCTGGTCATTGCAGCGGTCTCTTGCCTCTAAGTTCCGGTTACTTGATGAGGCAATACAAGAATCAGTGACACTGAGTGAATAATGATCCTAATCTATGTGCATTACTATATCATATGTTAAAGATGAAATTTTGCTACATGAATAGTGCTATCCGTAGTTCCAAGTTGAAGTCCATACAATTAAACAAAGTCAAACTTAGTGACAACCACCTAACCACTTAATAGCATAGGCCCAAACTTTTGCACCTCAAAGATGCTAATCACAACAAGATGGTACTCTCAAATCTTTTGTGCACATAACAGAATGATGAACTAGGGTCCAAACATAGAGTTGACCTCTAGGTTCAAAATTATCAAAATGGTATCCAAGAGTCAGCTCTCCAAAAGGGCTGACCTAATTCTCACAAAATTCACCACTGCATAAGGACGTTTCTCATACAGTACTAGCGGTCTAGACTTCCATCCAAAATTGATTATGCTTACTGCAATAATCATAACATCTGATCTGAAACTTATTTATTTGTTGCCCCAACACCTATGATGAATTAGTTAATTACAACCAGCCTCTGCACAATCTCTGGATTTATATTCTGCCCACATCTAAATCTGTACTGGTATCCGCTCATGTGCAAGACTGGTTATATAGCCAATTTATATAGGTGAGAATCTGCTTCTTAATGTTCACAACACAATCTTTCATAACCATACCTCAATTTGTGCTAGAAATCAACAAAAACCCATGGAGTTCGGCTACGACAAAAATCCATTCTTGTGTTGCTGTTTTTCACATGTTATCAATTCCACCTACATGACAGACACATTATGTTTGACTAATTGGAAAGTATCAACTACAAAGAAACATGCAATAAATCACTAAGCCTCCAATAATATGAGGGATTTCACTAAAACCCATCTCATCATACCTATATACCATGGACAGAACCCATATCCTGGTACAACCAACTTAGAACACACATGGAGGAGTTTGTCTCTACCCCAAATAACCCAAATAAGATTCGACTAGGCCTATATACAATTCTACCATGTTGTAATTCCATATCAGACAGATCCAGCACTAAATCCCAAGGGTTCAGGTCTTACTCACATGTTGAACTTCTAAATTCATCATTAATGAGGCTGGTGTCATGACCCGGAACCCGGGACCCTGTCGGATTCCATGGCGCTACTAATAATGTATCTCAATTGCTATAAAAAAATCAAATTAAATGAGCAACACTAGTATTTTAGGGCAATCCTGAATAATTCTTTGAATAATAATTTAAAATCTGAATCAATTCAAAACAACTAAACAAGTCTGCTAATAATGGAATAACTACAATCTCAAATGTCCAATTGAAATAACTTAATAAAAAGGACTAATTCTCTGCAAGCTTCTAAGTGAATCCGTCTCTCAAGAACGCATGCCAAAGCCGATCTCTTGTTCATCGTAATCATCTTGCAATTCAACATTTTGGTTACTTGGATCGGGGCAAATCCTCAAATCAATACGAACTGAGTGAATGGGTTTCCAAATCTATTGATGCATATGTAAAGTATTTCACAATAAATACACAATCATAGAAAGCAGTAAGCAACAAAATAATATTCACATAATTACATTAAATCTGAAAATTCTATTTATCATCATCATCACCAAAGCCTCGTCATCCCAACTATGTTGGGATCGGCTACACGAATTCTTTTTCTCCATTTCGATCTATCTTGAGCCAAATCCTCAGATAAGTTACATTTCTTCATATCTATTTTTACTACTTCCATCCACTTCCTCTTCAGCTTACCCCTTCCCCTTGGTAGGTCATCAACTTGCATAGCCAAAATTTTCATTTCCGGCTTCGCGTTGCTAACCAGCATTGGACATGCTCAAACCATCTCAAATGAGTTTCTCTAATATTATCCCCATATTGATGCTATCCCTAAATGCTCTCGAAAGCGGTCATTTCTAATTTTATCCTTCCTAGTTTTACCACACATCTACATCAACATTCTCTTCTCTTCTATATCCATTTAGTGCATATGTTGCTTCTTGATTGGTCAACATTCTGCTCCACAAGTCATAGCTGGTCTAATCGTTGTCCACAAGTAGTTTTCACACCCATTACTACTTTTTTTTTTTAATGGTCTAATCATTGTCCACAAGTAGTTTTCACACCCATTACTACTTTTTTTTTAATGGTTAATTTCATTAAAACAATAGCCAGCCAGTACAAGAGACTTATACGGAAGAGGAGGAACAACAGCACCAAAACCCCAGGAAGCAAGGATCGAGCTACACAGGCCCTCCTAGATGCACAAATTAGAGAGTCTCTTAATTACAAGAAAGCTACCTAAAGCGTGACTACATGACAAGCACATCCTTCCAATTTTGAACATGATTTGGTCTACATAATAGTCTTCGAACATGGGATTTCACACTCATTACTACTCCTTCATACATGTCTTTAATAATTTCAATATAACCTTTTGGAAAATTTCTTTTATTTAAAACACACCAAATTAAGTCTCTAGGTACATTGTCGTAGGCTTTTTCTAGATCGATAAAGACCAATATGCAGATTTTTCATCTTCGCTCGATATTTTTCCATTAATTGCATAAGCGAGAAAATATCTTCCATCGTTGACCTCTTTGGTATAAAACCAAATTAATTTTTAGTTATCTTGGTCTTCTGTCTAAGTCTTTGCTCTATTACTCTCTCATAGCCTCATAATATGACTCTTTAGTTTAATCCCACGATAGTTGGGACGGTTTTTTATATCTCACTTGTTCTTATATATAGGTACTGCAACACTTATTCTCCATTTACCTGGTATTTTCTTTGTCATTAATATCTTATTGAAAAGTCTAGTTAACCTAATCTCCCTAACTTCTCTAAGCATTTCCAAGCCTCAATCGGGATGTCATATGGACCCGTAGCCTTTGTTGTCTTCATTCGTTTTAATGCTTTCCTCACTTCCACCACCGTAATTCTACAAAAAAAAAAAAAAAGGAGTATGCTTTGCTAATGAAGTATCCTCTTTTGTTCTTATGTCTCCTATATAAGTCTTCATTTAAAAGTATGCCAAATTACTCCCTCCACCTTTCTTCGACATCATTGTCCTTCAGGAGAACCTTTTGGTCATTGCTTTTAATACATTTGACATGATCTAAGTCCCTACTTTTCCTTTATTTTATTTTTGAAAGCTTAAAAATATATCTCCTTCTGTTCCCAACCTATTATATAGGTCATCATATGCTTTGCACTTTTCATCACTTACTACTTTTTTTAGCTTCTTTTTGTCTTCTTTTACATCTCATAGTTTTCCATATTCCTATTACATTGACAAACTTTGTAGCGTCAATTCTCCCGAACAGCGTCCTAAACCTCTACACTCCACCACCAAAAGTTTCTTTATTATCGTGTCTCCTCCCTTTCGACTCTCCAAGCACCTTTTTAGCAAGCTTCCTAATACAGTTATCCATTTGATTCCACGTCACTGTAGTTTCTCCTTGAAAATTTCATTCTCCCTCATCAATCACTTTATCTTTAAATATTGTCGTTCTTTCTCCTTTCGAATCCCTCCACCTTGTTTTAGGGGACATTTTATTTACTACCCCTCTTTGTACTTCTAATGCAAATATCTAAAACTATTGGCCTATGTTGCTTGGTCAAACTCTCTCCTGGAATAACCTTACAATCCTTACAGTCCAATCGGTCATGTTTTCTAATTAGAAAAAAGTCTATCTAGCTCTTGCCAGTTCCACTTTTATAAATAATTAAATGCTCATCATTCGTTTTCAAAGCAAGTGTTTGCTATTGCAAGGTCAGATAGTCTCTCCTAAGTCATTCTTTTCTCCAAATCTTTGTCCTCCATGCACTCTCCCATATCCTATATTATCCTTTCCTACATGCCCATTTAAGCCCCCTCCTAGGATAATCTTTTCACTAGTGGGAGTTTCTCGTAGTAAACTATCCATGTCCTCCCAAAATTGGCTCGACACTTTCTTCTAATCCTGTTGGGAAGCATGCGCACTAATGATATGAATTATGTCTTCCTCTAACACTGGTTTAATTGTTATAATTCTATTGCGCAATCTCTTTTCCCCTACAACTTTCTCTTTCAAATCCTTATCTACAACGGTGTCCACTCCATTTCGTGATGTTCTTTCCTTCATAAAAAAGTTTATAACCATCAGCGAGCTCCTTAGTTTAATCACCCTTAACACTTTGTCTCCTGTAGATAGGCTACACGAACTCCTCTTCTTTTCATTACCTTGACCAACTCCATGCGCTTGCTTGTCAAGGTTCCTATATTCCAAGTAGTAACTCGAATATTTCTATTCTTCATCTCCTAGACTAACTTCTTTAGCCGTACTCATCGAGAATGGTGCGGTAGCCCTTACCCACTTTCCACTGCAATCGAGCAATGCTGCAATGCGTCGCTTAAAGCGGGGAATGCCGTAGCATGATCTCGGAATGTCTTAATCTCAAAATTCATGTTTGGGTTGTGACAATTTTACGCTGGCTGTCAACCTACATAATGCAACCCTCCTTTACCTGGGCTTGTGATCAACACTAAAACGCTGATGGAATTCCATGTAAAATTTAAATCTGAAAATTCTATTTATGCGGGGTCAAATTAGTCCAGTCCCATGTACGATCACCTAACCGCTTTGTAGCATAGGCCACTACAGCTATTGCCCCAAAAGGTGCAAGAAAGAGCAAGGAGTACCATTAATAAAGTTTGTGCACATTACAAGGTGACCATCAAGGGTTTGAATCATCAAGGCGGTACCTAGAGATTATCCTCCCACAGCTGACTAATAGTCAAAAAATCATAGGCCATGGTAGGTGGACGTCATCGCCATACCATGCTGAGCAGGCTAGGGGTCCCTCGGTACCATTACATTATCAATGCTTTCCAAATCCTCATATTATACATGGTCCTTCATCCGTAAACCAATCTCAATTGGTACCTAACACACATGACAAGTTGACATAAATCCAGATTTTTATTTATGCCCTGCTTCGATTCACCATTGGTATCTGGAAGTGTAAAAGCATTGGCATAGCCAGCCCATTGCATATTTGAGATTATTCGTATTTATATAATGACATAAGTCACATAACAAATATATTATAAGCACCTAAATTCATTAACATCTCTTAATTAACACCCACATCATCTGCTTTATACTATGTATATGATCAAGTACCAATCATCAACAAACTCAAACCATACCTAGATAAATAACAATTAGTGATATAAGGAAATCCAAAAATTCTGCATGTGTATATCGACAATATTCACAACTTCAGATTTCATATTCATGAATATAAGAGAAACAGTGAATTAAAAGGGCTTATATGAAACTTTTAGGAAGTTATGAACTCTATCGAATAAAAGGCCAGGACTGGTATGCAATTATTGCAACTTATAAGGTGCATAGATATAAAACAGAAAAACTTAAACTTGTTGAAGTTTCAGCAATCAACCTACACACAAAAGGGGCTTCACATGGCTGGTTTTTAATTCAGTCAGATGGTGGGCCCAACTGGGTCAAAGCGACATGGTTCCTACAACTCTTCGGTGGTTCAGGGATGCTTTCTCAGATGATCGGATCAGATCATCCATCTAGTGGGACATGTGGGCCCCAAAACCAATTTTGGAAAATAGTCACATTGACGACCTGTTTCTACAAAAATCCTATTCCAGCTTGGATTTGGTTGCAAATCTTGGGTTGATTTGAGTTGAGTCCAATATCTAACAATCCTATTAACCTTAATACACAACTTTAGAAGATTTCTAAATGCCGAAAAGAAATTTTTTAACTCAAATAATGGAGAGCTCTGGTCGACAGTAGCCCAAAACACTGTTAACAGTCATGTAATCAGAGGGAAACCCAATCAATTCACTAAAAAACGTCATATGCTAGAAGATTAAGATATCCAGTCACCTTGTGTAGGATAGAGTAGCTTTGTTAACTTGTGGAAAGAGAAAGATCGTTCAAAAGCTCTAGACTGCTAATTCTTCACTTTTCTCCTTGATTCTACTCGAGTTTCTTCAAGTCTCATCAATCTCTTTGTTTAGGAGATAGGGTTTTCAATCTTAAAAGAGAGGAAGACAATATGGAAGGAGGGAAGTGAGAGGAGGAGGTTGTGTGGAGGAATATGATGCTCTCAATGTGATGGATTCAAGTTTGCAAGGGGCGACATCTATTTGAAACCCGAGAGTAATATGCAGACGCTCCTCGCCCTTTTCAACTTGTGTACAAGGCCCCTCTTGTAGTCGACTTCCCCCTTATTTCGATTTTTACTTATAAACAAGTCCCCTCTCACAATGTTTAAAAGTAAATCTCATGAGTCCTATATCCTACGGGTCCCAGTGATGCAGGCTCTAGGGTTAGGGCTTGCATGGAAGTGTTTAAAGCACAATGGGTGCCGAAACATGTGTCCGAAGATACAATAAATCTTTGCAGAGACGATACACGAGGACGCACCTCAATTTCATTAATCAACTATCTGAATAATTCTTTACTACAATGCCATATAAATAAGAATGATAACTTAGGGCCTAAGAAATCTAATTAATCTAGGAAACTAAATAAAATGGAAACCTAATCCTAATTACAATATTTGAAGAAACTAACGGCATAAAAATAAATTCTTAAATCTACGTGGTCCCTGCACATGTGGCCATGAGGTCTATGCTGCATCACCCAGTCCAAGGTTAAACTTATTCTCTTATTAATATGGGTCCCATGACTCCCACCTCTTAATCTAAAAGTCCTTTTATAACTAAAAGGGGTCCTACCAAGCTCTTCTAAACTCTTTTTTTTTTTTTTTTATAATTCAAGGCGTCCTAAAAATTAAATTCAACACTTGCCATCTGATAATGGCCCCCACATGATACAGCTGATAAATTATACACAGAGAGAGAGAGAGAGATGAATTCATGTGCACTTCCTAAATCCCTCCTTGGGATGCGTGTGCAACACTTACAGTGTTGAGTCCCCTTTCCGTCTCCTATTACAGCAGTCATGGGTCCCATCTCACTCTAAACATATATTAAATCCTATTGTCTTACACTACTGGGTCCCACCAATGCTCCTTTACGACTCTTTATTTGGGTCCAATTTAATCCCACTAAGTTTTTTAATGACGAAGGGTCACATTAAACCTTGCTCCAACGATTAATTAATAATGATAGATCACAAAGCACTAATTTGCAACATACAACCCAATACTAATAACAATATTGGGAGGAGATCACTTAAATTTATTAAATAAAAATTTAGTGACCCCAAATCCTTTTTCATAGGGGTTGGAATTTTGCAGTTTTCCTGTATATTAAATCTGATCCATCCATTTTGCATCAAGATGGAAGATTGCTTTGTGATACCACTGAAAGACTGACATGAAATGTGAAAGGACTTCTGAGGAAATTGTTGATCGCCCCATCTACAATGAACCTCAAGATGATTTTGATACTACGCCAACTTGTTGGATATCTAGATGATGATGTTGATACTCTGATATTTAACATATGTCATAGCTATGATGGAGATATGTACCTCAATGTCATGTCCTACTATAGTGTTCCCTGAAGAAAAACAGTAAGGATCATGGAATACTCCGTCCTTCAATTAATCAAGATATGTATGTCATTATCCATTACCTTGAAAATCCATATGATTTGGCCCTTTGATTCGCCCATGACCTGATGATGCAACATTGAATTAAGATATATTGAATGGTTGGATGGAAGTGACACATGGATTTTGCAAGTATACCGTTCAAGAGAAATTTCAAAAGAAAAGATTTCAATGAGAATTGTGGAGTACAATTGGTATTCCTTCGTTGTTGATGAGGTTCTTGAATTTGAGGATGACCGCTTTTCCAAGTGGGGGAGAATGACCCAAGAGGAGGTACAACTTAGAGGCCGAGGTTCAACCACCAACTCCAATTTATCTAGTCCCAACTATTTTATTTTTATCATGACCAACTGCTATTTGCATGAAGGTCAATGAAAATGTATCGGCTTTTTTCCTAAATGAAGTGTAAACTAACATGAAAGATTTCACCTTTGTGAAATGTAAATTAAAGAGGGCAAGGACCCTAGCAATGTCCACATCTACATTTTACATTTTTGTGTGCTGTCATTTACTTGTATTTTCAGTTCTCTGTGGTCTATACCTATGCCTGTTTTTCCTGGTCCAGGTCTGCGCTAGCGTATCATCAGAGTCTGCTAACATGAACGAGCTGCTACAGTGGAACGAGCTATATGGAGAAGGTGGTTCTAGAAAGAAGGCTGCTCTCAGCTACTTCATGTAGATTGTCCATCATCTGTACAGAGGTTAATGATCTTACATTCTGCCTCTTTTCATGACCAAATATAGCCTGCGCTGCTCTCTTAGGCTGATAATGACCCCAAGCATGGTCAGTCTGAGCATGCCATGTATATTACATTACAACAGATGATATGTGAATAATCTATATATGAGTAACCTATCCTCAGTTATTTTCATCCATGTTCACTTCTGCACCTTGTAACCCTTTTGCTGGTTTCCTTTCGTCAATTACAACAAGCTTTGTAATACCTTTCATGAATCATATTCATTTATTAAAAGGAAATATACCCTGAAAGCGCAGCGTGTTTCCGGTGGCTGATTTGAATAGAATATACATTATAATATATGGAAGCTGCCTTCAGTTTTGAAACATTTCATTCCCATCCCTGGTCTTATTGTTTCATGCAGAGAAATTGTGGAATCCATGTTTCAGGGTGTGTAATGAATGTTCGTTCTACTTAAAACTTAATGTAGGGTACAATACAAAATGACAACCAGAGGGTTTTAGAGCCAGTGAAACTGACCCATTTTGCCAAATAGAGCTTGAAAAATAATATTATCAAAGTCTTGAAGACCCTTCAGGGGGTGGTCTACAAGATTGATGATTTTCCATAAGTAGCGCACAACAGTGTTCTTGAAAAATAATAGAGAGTGCTACCTGCACACTTCATTTCCCTCTCTACACACTGCATTTTAAAATAAAAAAAACAAAAACAAAAAATTCCTAAACTACCCGTTGTCTACATTCGTTCGGCGACACGGGGCCGAACGAATCGAGTTTTCTCGGCGTTACAGGGCCGAGTAAACTCGGTTTGTTCGGCCCTGTAACGCCGAGCAAACTCGATTCGTTCGGCCCTGTAACGCCGAACGAATCGGATTCGCAGATTTCAATGGCATTTTTTTTTTTTTTTTTTACATCCAAAGCATTTGATTCTTCTCCATTTGCTTGTCCACCATGAGAGGGAGAGAGGAAGGGGAGAGGGTGACCGGGCGGTGGTCGGTGATGAGCGGGGAGAGGGAAATAGAGAGGGAGAAGGAGAGGAAGAGGGAGAAGGAGAGTGGGCGGGGGGCGACGAGCAGGGAGAGGGAAAGAGAGGGAAATAGAGAGGGAGAAGGAGAGGAAGATGATGAGGAAGAGGGAGAGGAGAGGAAGGGGAGAAGGTGGGCGGTGGACAACGAGGAGAAGGGATGGAGAAGGAAGGAGATGGCGAGGGTAGTTTAGGAATTTTTTGATTTTTTGATTTATTTATTTAAATGCAGTGTGTAGAGAGGGAAATGGAGTGTGTAGGTAGCCACTCTCAAAATAATATTGTCAAAGTCTTGAAAGACCCTTCACGGGTTGGTCTACAAGATTGATGATTTTCCATAACTAGCGCACAACAGTGTGTGATTGCTGCTGGTAAGAATGTTTTGAACCAGGTGCAAAGCTTGCAGTTAATGCTCCATTGAGAATTTCAACTAGAACCAGCATTTCACTCGGGAGGGAAAGATAAAACTAGCTTGAAAATGTACCTGAGAAAACCAGTCATGGTTTCTATATATCAATCCATTTCTTATCTGAATGCCAAGCAATTACAAGCGCACATGCAAATAGAACTCACTCTGTTGGTCTGCATTTTGTTTCATCATTAGTTATCATGTTTAGGTGTACTAACAGAATTCTGGTAAGCATATTTAGAAGTGTGATAATAGAATTCTGTTAGCCGGGCCCCCATCGATCAATGTTGCTGTTTGATCATCGAAACAATGGCCTCACTTGGATGAAGTGGGCATTCCAATGTGAACAATTGTTGTTGGTAAAACAGTAGCCTGCCTCTTATCTTAATCAATGAAAATTGAATTATCATTTCTGTTTAGTAGTAGTTTTAAGTCGGGAATGGTGGTTGGAAGTTTCTGGCCATAGAGTAGAAAACTTGTCCGTTCTGGGCTCCTATGAGTTGCCCTTGCCTTAAACTGATGTGGTGCAAGGTTTATCTCCACTTCCCTGGGAATTTAGAGTCTAAACTGATGTATGTTGTTTTAAACAAAGGTACATTTTTGAAATGTTTTAAGTGAAAAGCAGGGCAAGCACAAAAAATTGGGTAATCAATGAGTCGGCTGGAGTCGTCATAAATTAAACTTGGGTAGGTAAATTCAGGTCGTGTTCAGTCATATTAGTTTGGGTTTCATCTGGGTCGGGTTCGTGATTGGGCTTGCCTGGAAAAAGGTTTGTTTGGGTTGGGTTGGGTTGGGTTTAATCAATGCATGGGCTGACCCACCTGAGTTATGCCCTTAATCAACGGTGTTCTTGGGTTCTGGTTGGTCCGACTGTCAGATGGGCCTTATCCAAGTTAGCACATTTACTTATGGGACCTAGATTTAGGTTTGGATTCAGCCTGAGCTTAAAAGTCATGCTCAGGCCTGGCCCATTTGTAAAAATCTTAATTTGAATTGATTATTATGAATTCATGTAAATAACTATAAGTATTTGGTCTATTTTAAAATTATTTTATCAAAAACATGACTTGCTTGAGCCCACTGCGCTGCCTCTATCCGAGTCAAATTCCTTGCACCGAACTAGTCGAGTCCGTGTCATGAGTTTTCCAACCTTGGATTTATCCCTTCACAAGCCTAGAGTTGATCATCCAACATACATAACGGAGCTTCCTTTAAGCCTTGTACGTAATTCTAGAGTTGCTATGTAAAACCCTCCTTTTTTAAGTTTACAAAATCTTTACGCAAAGAGTACAAGGAGAATTATGCCAAGTCTCCAAATGTTTCAAAAATTCTATACCCAAGAGTATAACTCAAAAGGCCCTTAATTCTGATTCTCTATTCTTAACTTAGGACTCCCTGGGCTCCTACTCATATTCTAATTGTTAAAGAGGACAAAATAAAGCAAATTGCAAGATGTTAAGAGACCTAAAGAAATTGATTTTTTTCACTGTGTGGGTCTCCTCGTGGACCCACCAATGTATATTATATTTGTATACCATAGTTTGATATGGTGGCCCCATGAGACAGTAGTATACTCCTAGGCGACCCATCTGGCATGATTTTTGGGCAGGTTCAGGTTCATCTGGGCTCACTAAGGAATTTCTAAATTGTTACCATTGGTGGATATGTTGGGAGAAAAAACCCTTGTTAGGCCCACGTTTATTTGGACAGCGTTCATATGGTAGAGAATTTTATGAGATTCCCCTTTAGAGAGATTTTAGACACCGTAGAGGATTGTGTTACATGAGAGTTATCTGAGAAAGAATAAAAAAGGATCATGTCTTTGGAGGCTCTTGCGTTAGATTTTAATTAGGGACATCACATGTAGAGAATTTTAAGGCATTAAGGACTACAGGAATAGACTTTATCTTAGAAATTATGATCCCACAATGTCTTAGCAATCCAATCAAAGGTTGCCTCTTCAACTTGGATGATGATATGGCATTGCAGAGGCCTTTAAGAGCTCCCAGGCCCTCACACCTCCTGGTTTAATATAACATAATATAATAATATAATCATGGTTTGAGTTGGCTCAAAAGATTTTTATTGGGTCTAGTAAGTAGTTTTCTTGGGGGAACACTGAGTAAACAACCAGATTGATATTTGTGGAACCACGTAAGACTATGTCTATGTATCGTGTGATTGCTTGTAGTGATTGATTGATAGCGTGTTTTTGCCCTAATTATCCATAACAATTTTCATTAGAACCTAGGGCATTGGAATTGGTTTCTATGTTGGCTTACATGCCATTTTTGGCTTTTGTGATGTATGAATCAGATCTGGTTCAAATGGGGCGATTTGAAATAGATGTTTTCAAAATAGTTCATTTGTTAAGACTAAAAACTATTTGAAATAGATGTTTAAAAATCCAATGATTCGTGTTTTTTCATTAATTTCTTGAGATCTACAATGAATCAAGGCCCGAAATTTGGTTTCATTTTTTTTTTTTTCAATATCTCAAAGAGGATCAATAGTTAGGATCATGACTGTGGTACCCACGTAATTTCAGAAATATAAATCTATGGTGCTGCATTTTTTACAAAATATATTGAGATTTGAAGATGATCAACTACTAAAATTTGAACATATGACCGTGTCTGATCATGTGGAGAGTATCAACGGTTTAGACCATCCTTTAAGGTCCCATCGGTCAAAAGAATAAAGAAAAAACAGACTAATGAAAAGTCACGTGCAATGCAGATTTTTTGACGAAAGCGTACTCTTACTTAGACTGACTCGTAACTCTATTTCCATTATTACCATTTTTGCTACAGTTCAAGTTACCAAACAGTCATTTGACCTTTTTGAAACCTCTTTTAAGCAATATAAGAGGCAGATCGTAGACCTGCCAACGGGCACAAAGTGAATCTCCTTCGTCCTTTTATGCTGTTGGTTCTTAAAGAAGACAAGAGTAGTTTGTCTTTTCTTCTTGGTAGTGACAAGTGCTATTAGAAGACTTGCTAAACAGGTCGGACTCGGACAAATACAAACAGGGCTCCTGTTATGGAAATAGCCTATGCGCCAAAAAGTTCTTGATACCGGAGTATCCCAAATACCAAAGTTGAAGAACCAATTCAAAAACAAATTGCAAAACCACTTCAAATTTAGTATTTTCGTATTGTGTAGATATCCCAAACAATTTTTAGTAAAATGGTCATATCTCTCTCTAGAGGACTTTTTTTTGTGCAGCGTTTTTTTTATTTATTATTATTAGTTTTCTAACTTCCATATCTTTAAAATGGTATTAGCCTTGGGGGCTGGAGATTTTTGTGGAGAATCAGTTTTGACCGAGAAGTAAGGGTTATTTTAGTTGTTGTAGCAGAAATTGCTCTGTTTTCAATTCATTTGGGACTTCAATGGCTGCTTAATTTTCCTATTTAGAAGACTTTCAAACTTCCCTAAAGTCTCTTGATTATAGTCAAGTCTTGCATAATTAATTTTATAGTTTTTATCTTTTCTTAAAGCTTGTGAACTTATTAATTAGTTTTGGAAATTGTCTATGGCTGGAGGATTGTTCCAGGCCTCTTTATTTAAATCTTTAGTTGTGTAATAATGAGAGGGGATCTTTTCCAGAATTTGAATGAAGTTCAGTCTTTGGCTTTTGAGAAGAAGGATTTCTTCTTGTTTTTAACTCTGTATCCCTTTGGTGGATCTCCATTGGGTGGTGAGTTGTGTTATTTTTTAGTGTTCACTTGTGTTTCCTTTCTCTTTTTTCCATTCTCCGGCGTCAAATTGGTATCAGAGCCTAAGTTGTGATGGCTGGACATCGCCGTCGTGTACAAAATGCTGAGGAGGTAGTGGTACGCGAACGTGACCTTCGTGACATCGAGATGGACGATTTGAGAAGACAAGTGCAGCAACTCCAGCAGCGTCTTGAGCGCTATGAAAATCAGGAACATGATGAGATTCATCATGAATCAAATAATGAGGAGGAGGTTAACCCCTTTTACCAAGCTTCTAGTGAGTCGCTTAGTGAAGAGGCTTCTCCCCGTCATCAACCTCGAAGGAACCAGCATTTCCAACAAGATTATGATATCAAAGTTGATATCCCAGAGTTTGAGGGCAGGATTCAAGGAGATGAGTTCATAGATTGGCTTAACATTGTTGAGCGGGTTTTTGATTTCAAAGATGTGCCGGATGACCGTAAGGTGAAGCTTGTAGTCATTAAGTTGAAGAAACATGCTTCCATTTCGTGGGAACATCTCAAAAACCAGCGTGCTCGTGAAGGGAAGAGGAGAATTGTGACATGGGTAAAGATGAAGAAAGAGCTTAGAAAGAAGTTCTTGCCTGAACATTATCGCCAAGATGCATTTCTTAAGTTTCATAATTTCAGGCAAAAGGAGTTGTCCGTGGAAGAATACACAGTAGAGTTTGATCATTTTAAGATGCCCTGTGATGTGTCTAAACCGGAAGAACAAACCATTGCTCACTATCTCGGGGAACTTCGATCGGATATTGCTAATGTTGTTCAATTGCAGCCATATTGGACTTATAATGACGTCTTCAAGTTAGCAATCAAAGTGGAGCGCCAACTAAAAGAATCGCAGGGGAATAGCTTTCGATCTTCAAATTGGAAAGGTGTTTCCAACCGGGGGAGTGGTTCTACTTTTAAGTCTTCACCAACACCTAAGTCAACCAATTTTAAATCACTTCCTAAGAAAGATGGTGGGAGTATTCCAAGCCGTCCTAGCACTTCCAATCCCAATAATCGGCAATGTTTCAAATGTCATGGATTTGGTCATATTGCTTCCGAGTGCCCTAACCGCAATATTGTTTCTTTAGTTGAAGAAGATGTGGATGAGGAGTCGGAACAAGAGTTGCCTATTCATGAAGAGGTGGAAAATGAAGATGAAATCACCTATGGAGATGAAGGAGAGTGTCTTGTCATTCATCGTAGCCTAAGTGCAGCCCATGAAGAGGAAGAGAATTGGCTTCGCAACAACATCTTTCGCACCCGCTGCACATCCCATGGTAAGGTATGTGATGTTATCATTGATGGAGGGAGCTGTGAGAATGTGGTAGCAACTAAAATGGTGGAGAAATTGCAGCTGAAAATGGAGGACCATCCTCAACCTTACAAGCTTTCATGGCTTCGTAAAGGAAATGAGCTAAAAGTAATAAAAAGGTGTCTAGTTCAATTTTCTATTGGGAAAAATTATAAAGATGAAATTATGTGTGACGTTGTTCCCATGGATGCTTATCACTTGCTTCTTGGAAAAAGGTGTCTAGTTCAATTTTCTATTGGGAAAAATTATAAAGATGAAATTATGTGTGACGTTGTTCCCATGGATGCTTATCACTTGCTTCTTGGACGCCCATGGCAATTTGATAGGAAGGTTATTCACGATGGGTTCAAGAACACTTACACTTTTAAAAAGGATGGGGTTCAAGTCACATTAGGTCCTTCCAAATTGGAGAGCATTCCCAAGCCTTCTAAAGGGGAGGGAAGTAATTTTCTCTTTAAAACAGAATTTTACAAAACTTTGGATGGAACTAATGAGGCTTATGCTCTTGTTGTGATGGAGAAAAATGAAGAGAGTAATGAAATCTCACATTTGATGCAATCTCTTCTTCATGAGTTTGATGATCTCTTTCCGGAAGAAATTCCAACTGGTCTTCCACCAATGAGGACATTCAACATTGCATTGATCTTATGCCCGGTGCCATTCTACCAAACAAGCCTTCCTATAGGATGAATCCTAAGGAGCATGAAGAGCTTCAAAGGCAAGTTGATGATCTTTTGGCCAAGGGTTTGATTCGAGAAAGCATGAGTCCATGTGTTGTCCCTGCCCTTCTTGTACCAAAAAAAGATGGATCGTGGCGTATGTGTGTTGATAGTAGAGTCGTGAACAAGATTACTATCAAATACCGCTTTCCTATTCTTCGCCTTGATGATCTTCTTGACCAACTATATGGTGCCACCATCTTCTCCAAGATTGACCTTCGAAGTGGCTATCATCAAATCCGAATAAGAGAGGGTGATGAATGGAAGACTGCTTTCAAAACAAGGGATGACCTCTTTGAATGGATGGTTATGCCTTTTGGTCTCTCTAATGCACCTAGCACTTTTATGCGGCTTATGAACCATGTTTTTAAACATTTTTTATTGGCCACTTTGTTGTTGTTTATTTTGATGATATTCTTGTATATAGCAAAAATCAGGAGCAACAATTGGAGCATCTTCGCCAAGTCTTTGAAGTGTTAAGGGAGCATAAATTGCATGTCAATTTGAAGAAGTGTCAATTTTTGACAAATAGTCTTGTCTTTTTGGGCTATGTTGTCTCAAATGAAGGAATAGTGGTGGATCCTAGCAAGATTGAAGCAATTACAAGTTGGCCAACTCCTAATTCTCTTCATGACATCCGAAGCTTTCATGGTCT
This sequence comes from Cinnamomum chago, assembly GCA_038049695.1. NCBI lineage: Eukaryota > Viridiplantae > Streptophyta > Magnoliopsida > Laurales > Lauraceae > Cinnamomum > Cinnamomum chago. The sequence goes on along the minus strand of CP142453.1, from coordinate 37,908,468 downwards.
TGCCTCTTTTTACCGCCGCTTTATCAAGGGGTTTAGCACCATCATCTCTCCAATCACCGAATGTCTAAAGGGAGGAACTTTCACATGGAATGATGAAGCACAAAGAAGCTTTGAACTCATAAAGAAGAAGATGACTGAAGCTCCTATTCTTGCACTTCCAGATTTTAATAAAATGTTTGAAGTGGACTGTGATGCCTCTAATGTGGGAATTGGTGCTGTCTTTAGTAAAAAAGGTAAGCCTATTGCTTTTTTTAGTGAAAATTTGAATGGTGCCCGCAGAAAATATTCAACCTATGATAAAGAATTTTATGCTATTATTCGAGCTTTGAGGCATTGGCGCCATTTTATCTTATATCCAAAAAGTTCTTTCTCTTTTCGGATTATGAAGCTTTAAAATACATAAATGGCCAACACAAGCTCAATAGTAGGCATGCTAAATGGGTTGAATTTTTACAAGCTTTCACTTTTCTCATCAAGCACAAGTCGGGCATTCAAAATCAAGTGGCTGATGCATTAAGCCGAAGGCATTCCTTGCTTGTCACTATGCAAGTGAAGGTCTTGGGTTTTGAAGTCCAAAAGGAGCTCTACCAAGATGATCCATATTTCAGCAAAATTTCGAGGGAATGTTCAAATGGTCCTTATTTGCATTACTTGTTGCATGATGGATATCTTTTCAAAAACAATTGTTTTTGTATTCCTGAATATTCTTTAAGGGAAGCCATTATTATAGAAGCCCATGGTGGTGGACTTGGCAGACACTTTGGAAGAGATAAAACTCTTGCTCTTGTGGAGGAAAATTTTTATTGGCCTAAAATAGCGAAAGATGTTACTTGATATGTGGAGAGGTGCAAAAATTGTCATCGTGCTAAGAGTCATGTTCAAAACACGGGGTTGTACACTCCCTTACCTGTACCAACGGCCCCTTGGGAGGATGTGAGTATGGATTTTATTGTTGGCTTGCCTCGGACTCAAAGAAATAAAGATTCTGTTATGGTGGTGGTTGATCGTTTCTCAAAAATGGCTCATTTTGTTCCATGTAACAAGGCCCTGGATGCATCTCACGTGGCTGATCTTTATTTTTGAGAAATTGTTAAGCTTCATGGCATTCCTAAAACCATTACTTCTTACCGTGATTCTAAGTTTGTTAGTCATTTTTGGTGCACTCTATGGCGAAAGCTTGGAACTACTCTTCAATTCAGCTCTTCTCATCATCCACAAACAGATGGACAAACTGAGGTTGTTAATTGAAGTTTGGGGAATCTTTTAAGGGGTTTAGTTGGCAGCAATATTTGTCAATGGGATCTTATCTTGGCTCAAGCTGAATTTGCTTATAATCGATCTACTAGTCAAACCATGGGTACTAGTCCCTTTGAAGTGGTTTATGGTCAGAATCCTCATGGTCCCTTAGATTTGGCTCCACTTCCTATCACTCATCATTTTAGTGGAGATGCTGCAGATCAAGCTAAGTACGCATGAACAAGTGCGAGCTCGAATCATCAAGCAAAACGAGAAGTATCGTAGCAATGCCAACAAGCACAGGAAGCCTGCAGTATTCAAAGAAGGAGATTTGGTGTGGATTCACCTTCGGAAAGAGAGATTTCCACCTGGACGTTATGCTAAACTCAAGCCCCGAGCTGATGGTCCATTCAAAGTTCTCCAACGAATTGGTGAAAATGCCTATAAGATTGAGCTTCCAGGTGATTACGGTGTTTCAGCCACTTTCAATATTGCTGACCTTTCTCCATATTATGATGAGGAAAATGACTTGGACTCGAGGGCGAGTCTTCCTCAACCAGGAGATAATGATACCGGAGTATCCCAAATACCAAAGTTGAAGAACCAATCCAAGAAAAATGCAAAAACACTTCAAATTTAGTATTCTCGGATTCTGTAGATAGCCCAAACAATCTTTAGTAAAATGGCCAAATCTCTCTCTACAGAACTCCCTATTGTGCACCATTTTCTTTCTTTTTGTTTTTTTTTGTTAGTTCGCTAACTTCCATATCTTTAAAATGGTATAAGCCTTGGGGGCTGGAGATTTTTGTGGAGAATCAGTTTTGACCGAGAACAGAGGGTTATTTTGGTTGCTGTAGCAGAAATTGCTTTGTTTTCAATTCATTTGGGACTTCAATGGCTGCTTAATTTTCTTATTTAGAAGACTTTCAAACTTCCCTAAAGTCTCTTAATTATAGTCAAGTCTTGCATAATTAATTTTATAGTTTTTATCTTTTCTTAAAGCTTGTGAACTTATTAATTAGTTTTGGAAATTGTCTAAGGCTGGAGGATTGTTCCAGGCCTCTTTATTTAAATCTTTAGTTGTGTAATGAGAGGGGATCTTTTCCAAAATTTGAATGAAGTTCAGTCTTTGGCTTTTGAGAAGAAGGATTTCTTCTTGTTTTTAACTCGGTATCCCTTTGGTGGATCTCCATTGGGTGGTGAGTTGTGTTATCTTTGAGTGTTCACTTGTGTTTCCCTTCTCTTTTTTCCATTCTCCAGCGTCGGTTCTAATACTGATGGAACGCGTCAAACCGTAACATACCACCATACTTCCACAACCAATGTCTTAGGTGGTTCTCACTCTAACGGCAGATAGCCTTTCCCCCCTCTTGAGATGTCTTACACTGCTCCAAGTAGCCTTTCCACGGTGGGCTCTTAATCTGGTGGTAGGTAGTCCTTTTCCTTCTTTTTTTTTTTTTATGACTCTCACTCTACTCCAGATAGCCCTTTCCGTGACTTGAACCTGTAGAGGTCGGCTCTGATACCAAATGTTATGACCTATCCAATAAGACAAAAGCCCTATGATGGATGAAATGCGTCAAATTAAATCTTATAACCATTTAGGTCCATAATATTTCCAATCTTCTTTATTGCTGCCCATTGATGGAAAGACAGAGAAGTCCCTATCGCCCGTCACTAGCCGCGTCCAGAGAAGAGGAGTCACAGAGAGTCGACGCCGCCCAGCTGGTTGTACATCTTTTTTTTCCCCTACCCAACGTCATACCAGTCGTATAGAGCAAATTACCAAAGGGCTCGCCGTCGATGAAGCACGTCGCCGGATAAGAGATCGCCCTCCGGAGATCCGTCATCATTGGCCTAACCGGAGAAGAAAGGCAGAAGGACTGCCAGTTCCTATTATAGTTGTAGAACGCAGAGAATAGAGTCACCAGTGTCTTTCTTGCAGAAATAGAAGGAAGAAGAAGAACAATAAGGCGAATTTCAGCCCAGGTCCAATCTCGAATCAGGTTCTACCCGACCCAGTCCAGAAGCCCAGTTCAACAATTGCAGGGATGACATCACGCCGACATCAACGACAATCAAAGAAGCAGTTTTGACCAGATCAATGGTCAGAATTATAATTCATTTGTTTTAAGCCCATTTGGACTCAAAATCGCACTTCGTTTTTTTTCCAGCATACTCACGTCGACAAGATCTACAAAGTGAGCATAACAGATTGACCGTTTGAGGGGCCAAAAAAGGGTTGATTCCAGCATGGCAACGAAGGGAGCATTTGTCACAGCAGGTATCAACTTTGAAATTGATAAAATTTGATGGTAAAATTATTTTTTTCTTATGGCAACAGAGAACGAAAAATATCTTGATTCAACAAGGAAGCCTGCAACGATTGATGGTGATAACTAGGCAGATCTAGATGAAAGCGCTGTTAGTTCCATTCAACAATATCTCTCCGACGAAGTGATGTTCAACGGCATAGAGGAAGAGACTGCAAAGGACCTATGGGAGAAGCTCGAGAAGCTCTACATGGAGAAGACTCTGACCAACAAATTACATCTCAAGAAGCAGTTGTATGGTTTGGAATGGAGGAAGGTTGTGATGTGTTGGAACAGATGAACACATTCAAAAGGATGATCAATGACTTGTTGCGGCTCTCCTATGAGTCCTTTAACTAGAATTAGTAATTGTAGATAAACATTGTGCTTGTTTTTTGAAGGAATGAACATACAACAAAAGTGGGATGGGAAATATCAAAGTTATTTAACCAATATTGGTTATATTAATATTGTGTTTATCTTCAACAAAAAGAATTAGTATGGTGTTTATCTTCCAATGAAAGAAACAAATGCCAAAAGTCAACAGACGAAATGTGGAGTAAGTTTTAGCCAGAATTAGTAAATATATATTGATATTGCGCTTATCTTCAAAAAAAAAAAACCATTAAAAGTCCTTCAACTAGAATTAGTAAATATAATATTGTGTTTACCTTCAATAAATCAATAAATAATGTTTTTCTTTTAACAAAATAAATAAATGCCAAAAGTTAATCAAAAGTAAATATAATCTAATATAATCAAAAGTTAGTCTTGTTGGGTGAAATGCCATGGGGACACCCTTTTTAGCAAAAATAAAAAATCTAATATTATGTTTGTCTTCAACATGCAAAAGAAACAAGTACCAAAATTTAAAAGGCAAAACTTGATGTCCTTCCATTAATATTATGTTTATCTTATATCAAAGAAATTAGTGTTATGCTTATCTTTCAAAGAAAGAGTACTTTAAAAAGAATTAACATAGAAACATTAAAGTTGTGTTTATCTTGAATTTATGTTGTCTTTATCTTACAATGAATGAAAACAAAAATAAAAAGTCAACAAGAAACTTGAAGTCCATTCACTAGAATTTTAAAAAAAAAGTACACATTTAATGTTAAATGAAAGAGATTAATATTGTTTTTAGAGGTTTTTACCGGAAAATACACATTATGTGGTCAGTACACCGAGCAATGAACATTAGCCAAACATACACCTAACAAGGAATCCGTACAGGATTCCTCATTTTTTTTACCATTTTTTTTTTTTTTTGTGGTCGAGTTCAACCTTCAGTTTTAGCGCTGGATGTTGAAAAAGTGGCCGAAAATATATATGAGTTTTTCTGACTTTAAGTACTGGGAGGGCAGTACATGAGCTTTTCAGCTTGTCATCATACATCATGAGAATCACAGCTGTGGTTAAGCACACTCACTCCCATAGTTCCACCTAGGATTAATCCCTGGGTGGGTAGGTTTATTCAACATCTCCTGGCCACTGGGCCAAGTAGAGGAAAAAAAAAACATCATACATGGGTATCTGAGTTAAGGAAAATAAAAAAATGACACACACTATATGCAGATTAAGGAAGGGTTCTGTAGTGGCTGTCGGTCTATCAATGGCATAGTAATATCCTTCTACTTTTGACACCACATGCAACATTTCTAACTAGTGCGCAGACCAACATCCATGGAAACTGTTCAAAAACAAAAAAGGGGTCCATGGAAATACTTTTGTCACATCATGGGTAAATCGTAAGCCTCCTATAGGTGGAAGCATAGAATTCATCGTTACAAAAATATTCCAGGAATCTATGGGTAAGATAGCAAACAGAAAAAATGACTTGAAATTAACGATTTGAGTTTTAATTTGAGTTCACACCACACCACGGAGGTTCGTTCGTGGAAGGAAGGTTTGCAGAAGGTTCGCACCACACCACAGAAAAATTTGAAACCCTCAAGCCCTAAAACCAAACCAACCCATGAGACCTGAAACAAACCCAATCAAGGCCTATTCCCAAACCCCTCACTGAACTACACCAATCGTCCCTAACCCCACCAGCCATAATCAAACACCAAATCTACTATGAATCCAAACCATAAACAACTCCACCCAAACTGAAGCACTTTCTAACTCCTCCCAAACCACAAATCCCCAACCTTTTTCAATCCCAACATCTCTTCTTCCTCATCATACCCAATCTCAAAACTCAAGTTAAAAAAAAAAAAAAGGAAACGAGAGAAGAAGAAAAACAAGACCATAGAAAAGTTAAGAGAAACGAACCTACTAATGACAAAGCCAAGCCATAGTTGTTTGACCATCATAAAGTCAGAAAAACTCATGTACATTTTCGGTCGAATGCGAACTTTAGGTATTTCTTACAAGGACGAATTTGACATAGGGAACTAAAATGTATTAGGGTCACTTTTTATCTCAGGGTCGAATTCAACCTCCAGTGCTGAAACTGAAGGTCGAATTCGATCACCAAATAAAATGGTAAAAGAAAAAAAAATTAGGAATCCTGTACGGATTCCCTATTAGGTGCATGTGTGCCTAATGTTCATTGTTCAGTGTACTAACCACATAAAGTGTACTTTTCGGTAAAAACCTCTTGTTTTTATCTTTAAAAAGAAAGAAAAATATCAAAAGTCAAAAGGCAAGGCTTTGAGACCTTTAACCAAAATTAATAAATATGCATTAATATTGTTGTTTACCTTCAAAGAAAGAACTTAGTTTCTTTTTTTTTTCAAACGAAAATAATAAATATAAAAAGTCAAAAGGAAGAACTTTGTGTCCTTCAAACCAAAGTTAGTAAATATACATTGATATTATATTTACCTTTAACAAATAAAGTTAGTATTGTCCTTATCTTCCAACATCATCATCTTCATCAAAGCTTGATTCCAACTATATTTATCTCCTAACCAAGGTAAAAACAAAAAAAAAAAAAAACAGCTTGTGAAACTTGGTGTGCTTTAACAAGAATTAGTAAATATAAACAATATTGTATTTATGTTCAATAAGTAAAGTAATTATGAAAACTCAACAAGAAAAACTTGGAGAGTGGAGACCTTTTAGAAAAATTAGTAAATATAATTAATGTAATTTTATTTATCTTCAAAAGAGGAAAAATCAAAAGTCAAAAGGCAAAACGTTGACTCTTTTAATTAGAGTTAATAATTAATATACATTAATGTTGTATTTCTCTTCAATGAAAGCTTTTCTCTCTCTCTCTCTCTCTCTCTCTCTCTCTATATATATATATATATATATATATCATCTAAGGAAAGTAGCAAATATCAAATGACAAACTTATGACATACAGATTGTGCTCCAACAACATTATATAAAAGTCCTGCAAAAGATGAAATATAAAGTTTAAAATCAAGGCAAGGTGGGTTGGGCGCACTTGAAACACAAACTCAAAATAAAAGTCTGAAATTTCATACCCAAACCCAACAGACCCGCATCCGAACCCACTTTTAATCGGATTTGGTTAGGTTGGGTCACTTATAGTTTAACCTATAGTCAACTTCAAAAAATAATGGACTGTTAAACTCAATTTCTTTTTAGAAAACCATCCAAATTCATTCTACAATACTCATCACAAAATGATAAGAAAAGATATGTGCTGCAATGTTCAGATAGAAAATTGTGGTTTCTGTTCTAAGGATCACTAATCATATAGTTTGCATTCCATCAGTTTATGCAAACTTAATGAGATTAAATTCTCAAATCATCCACCTGAAACCACGTACAAAGTCAAATGCAGCAAAGGTAAATATATCAACAAATCTTGGATGAGCTCCTTTCAAATAAATGAAAGCGTAACCACGTACTGGATGCAAGTAATAGAAATGCATAAACTTCAAATATTATTTCAAATGTATTAAGGTTCAGTAAAGGCCAATAAATAAACTATGGCCACAAAATAAACATCTATAATTTCAAAATATAAAAGTTCAGAAGCCGGTGTATGACTCTCCTCTCCAGCACCGGCCAAGATGACCTCAAACTACGTCGTCTGTGCTCCACTTATAATATCCATCATCTGGTAGAATCTCCTAGACTGCCTCACTCTTCAGCTCAGTGAGGGCAATGATACCTAAGCACCAAATGTAGCATCGTCAAGTTACAGAAATTTGACAAATAAATAAATGTGAGGAACAAGATAATACGTACCAATGTAGAATAGAGAAAATAAATGATCAAAAGAATAACAATAAATGGAAAGCTAGGTATAAAGGCATGAATAGAAAATAAGCCACATGAATCATACAAAGACAGAATCCTAGCGACATACACTAATAACGTGGCGCTCCATATAGGCTAAACATAATGTAACCCAGGCAAACCAGATTAGAATAAATGCAAACAGCATGATTTCGCATTAACTCAAATAACACGCACTGTCATAATTGCGTACGTTGACCTTTTGATTTGCAAATGGTAACACATGTATGCAATTGAGTCAAAACCAAGGGAAGGCAACCAAAGGGTACATCTAAATAGAGATGGATTTTTGCTTAATGCAGATGCCATTTTTTAAAACTTGTCAGTTGAAATGTTTTTTTTTTAGATGTACTCGTCTAGGGAATCTTGCAACAAAGGCGTCTAAATTTTTTATTTTTTCACTACTGATGTGAAGGGAAAGCAAGTCCTATCGCAGAAATTTTTTTCGGTCATATAATCCCCTTCCTCTCCCTGGCCCACCTAATCCAACGACTCTCCCCTCACACCATCATCACCCTTGTCAGCACCCCACTCAACATCCAGACCCTCCAATCCTCCCTCCCTCCAATCTCCACCCTCCATCTCGCCACCCTCCCCTTCTCCAGCTCCGCCCATGGCCTCCCCCGCAACTCCGAAAACACTGACTCCCTCCCCGCCCACCTCCTTCTCCTCCTCTTCCAAGCCTCCCAAACCCCCAACCCTCCTTCGAAACCTCCTCGACCAACTCGGAAAACCACCCACATGCATCATCGCCGACGTCTTCCTCGGATGGACGGTCGAGAGTGCCCGCAAGATCGGGGCCCGCCATGCCGTCTTCACCACCTACGGCGGGTACGGCACCGCCTCCTACTTCTCCCTCTGGCTCCACCTCCCTCACTCCCTCACCGACTCGGACGAGTTCCACCTCCCTGGTTTCCCCGACTCATTCCGGATCCACCGAGCCCAGATGTCTTTCTGCATGAGAGCCGCTGATGGGAAGGACCCATGGTCGATTTTCTGCAGAAAGCAGATCTCTTTGTCTTTAATGTCGGATTTCATGCTCTGCAATACGGTGGAAGAGGTGGAGAAAACCGGTTTGGAACTGTTACGGAAGAACACCGGGTTGCCGGTTTGGAGTATCGGGCCGTTACTTCCTCAGCTCTTCGGGTTTTCATCTTCTAGGAGTGTAAGGAAACAACCTGGAGTTTCATCAGATGATTGCATTGCCTGGTTGAATCTCCACCGTCCATCTTCCGTCCTATACATATCTTTCGGGTCCCAGAACACCATATCTGCCGCTCAAATGATGGAACTGGCAATTGGGTTGGAATCAACAGGCAAAAGGTTCATTTGGGTCGTTCAGCCTCCGATCGGACACGACATAAATGGGTCATTTCTTGCAAAGGAATGGCTTCCAGAGGGGTTTGAAGATCGAATTGCAGAGAGAAAGCAGGGGCTTTTGGTGAGGAATTGGGCACCCCAGTTGGAGATTCTTGGGCATGAATCAACTGGAGCTTTTTTGAGCCATTGTGGGTGGAATTCGGTGTTGGAGAGCTTGAGCAACGGAGTACCGATGATCGGGTGGCCGCTGGCGTCGGAGCAGTTCTACAATGTGAAGATGATGGAGGAGGAGCTGGGGGTGTGTGTGGAGGTGGCCAGAGGGAGTGGTGGAGATTGTGGGGGTGGTGGTGGAGAGAGGGAAGGTGAAGGAAGTGATTGAGGTGGTGATGGGACAGACAGAGAAGGGAGAGGAGATGAAGAGGAAAGCAGGAGAGTTGAAGGAGATGATGAGGGCAGCAATGGAAAAGGAAGGAGGAAGAAGAGGGTCGGTCACAGGTCAATGTTTCCTGATAGATATACCTGCACTAAAAACAAAGGGATGAAACACACACACAATGGAGATAAAGCAGCACGTGGAATCTGTATAGTCCTTTAATGACGTGTACAGATGGATTTCCTATCACTTCAGAGATGTAGACTCAGTGGGCAAATTCAGATTTCCTATCACTCCATCTGCATTCAGCAAAAATCCATCTGCCTAGAGAATCAGTCGCAACCAAAACCGTGAAAGGTTGATTGTGCCTGACTCGAAGGATCAAAGGTCATACCCCCTACAGACATACTGTCACAGCTAGACCCTCATTGGGTATCACCACCAAATAGACAAGCCAGAGTAAAGCTAAGAGTAACTATCCACATGTGCATTACACCTACTATATCCATAGCCACAAGCCAAATAGTTCTCAATACCTATCCACTAGCCTGGAACACCTCCTACTGGATACACACTTACTACACCCACTACATAGTGCATAGATCCAATCATTCCCACATTAGGTCCATTGCACAACAAATAAACAATAAAGACTAACAACTGAAGTGGATACATGCACGCGCATGTAATATATCGAATTACCAACCTACCCAGATTGTATGAATAAAGAGTTAAAGAGATAGGCACTAAACCAACGTAAGACTAGGGTTGCTCAACACATGTGAGGTCCACACTGTCTAACACAGTGGTTATACATGCTCATGATGATTGGTATAACCCTTTGGTATTTCTGAAGTTATAAGCATCCTTAAAATCCGTTACGGCACTCATAGTTCAATATAGGTCTCACATGCATAATCAAACAACTTATAAGGAGATGTCAACCTCGCATATCCTCTTACCATTGGTCCAAATCATATTCACCGATTACATAGGCTATAGGTCATAGATATAGGAGTAGCCTAAATCCCCAAATCCAAGATCCTTGGGAAAGTAGCCTACGATAAGCTGTAGGCCTTCCTACGGCTAGCCATATGGCTGTTGTAGGTCGAAGTTTGTTCGTTATAGGTCGCAAGATGAACAGAAACCCCGAAGACATAACCACAACATAGGTAGCTGTGGGGTTTTATGGCACGCCATGGGATTTCTACGGTTAGCTTTACGGCCGGCCATGAGCTCACCGAGGCTTTGGCCCTATCGGGCATGGTTTTCTAATCTAAAATAACCCTCAAATAGAGAGGGGTTACAACAAGTAGTGACCATGTCACGGCTAGCCATAGGGCACCTACAGTTACCCGAGAGCTAATTAATATATAGTAGTATAACCTTCATAAATTCAAACCTGAAGGGGGTTTGGGGTGGATTTTGAGGGGAACCTTTTTTCCATCTCCAATGGGCTTTCTAGCACAACCTGAGAGGAGTCCAAGGCTTCCATTTAACCCATCATTTCACCATTTTAACTGCCATAAAAAAATTTACCACTAAAGCACATTAATATTATACATACCATCCATAAAAATATAAATGGGCTTAAATGGGGTAGCTACATTTATAAAATTGTGGAATCAACAAACCAAATCATAATTATAGTGTTTCAACATTTATTCATTTGCCTTTGTTTGATTTGCACAAAACCCTCTTTTTGGTGTCTAGGATTTTCTAAATTTCTTTCCCAACACCACACACCCACCAATCCAAAGCTACAAATCACTTGCCCACATGCCAAAGAATTAGAAAAATGCATCTGAGACATGAATGCATGGTTCTAACATGGAACAAAATGAAACTATATGAAGATTGGGGATGAATGACTTACCTAGAAGATAAAGATGGAGAGGATGATGGTGGTGCTCTAAGGAGGTTTGGAAGTCTTGAAGGAGTTTTGGAATCCTTCCGATCTTGAGTTACAAGATGGGAGAGTGAAGAGGAAGTAGAGAGTGGAGAGTGGAGAGGAAGAGAGGTGAGAATGAGGTGAAGAAGGAAAAATTGAAGGGATTAAGGTCTTTGTAAAGATGGTTTAGGAGATTTACGAATAATAGCCTAGGTCCTTGCAGAGAGGGTTTAAAGGAATTACAAATAATTGTTTTGGATACTATTTAAAAATGGGCTTGTAGGTGGGGTTCGGGCTACCGGATCACGACAGGCCCAACATGGGAAAGGTCATGCATGATGAGAACTACCGGCCAATGCACCCAACTACACTAATTTTCTAAAATTACATCTAACCCCTCATAGTTTTCTTAAATCATGAAACACCCCTCACTACCCTCAAACGTACTCAAGTCACTTCGATGCTCATCGAAGCTAACCTCAACACTAAATCTAACGCGTTGGGCTCCAAAACTCAATTAATTGATCCTTAACCCTTGCAATTAAAACTAATGCACCTAATTATGATAAGGGGCCTTACAATTCAAACGATGAACTGGAAGTAAAATCCGATTCTCATTAGTGGAAAATTAATTAGGGACTAGGACTTGAAGGTGACGGACCTTACTCTAAAATGCATAAATTTTGAATTGTACAACTATTGGGTATCTTGTAGATAAATAATTGCAAAAATAGTTCAAGAAAGGCATCTAGTCAATGCCAAATTTTTACCGAAGGGAGTCCGCAGAATGTGGGATTTCGAATCCCCACAACCCACAGAAATAGACAGCCTAAATTAAAGACTCCCACCAAAAACTCTTGTGCAACTTTTGTGTGAGATTCCGATAAGAGAAAGCCACCTTTGGGCCCATTTGGATGTTTACATAATAAAATATTTATAGATTTAAATATTACAATAATAGAATAGTATAGAATACAATAATGTAATTTTATAATAGTACAATATTTTTACTGTTTGACAATTTTTGAAGAATATTACAGATTTTAAATTAAACTATTTTGAAGGTGCTATGATTAAAATAAATTACATTATAAGAGTATTTTCTTATTAAATATTTTAATTTATATGTACCTTACCACGTCTAGATAAAAAATAATGTGGTAAAGTAAAGTTTAACTTTTATGTTTTAACCATAAGTTACTTTTCTTTTATCATATAAAACCATTGTAAAATATAATAAAGTAAAATCAATAAAGAAAACAACTACTTTATAACTCTTTCTCCAACTTTGCTTTACCACATACTTCATCTGACCTTACTTTACATCACCTTTTATATTGATATGACATCAATCTTTATTTTACTTTACCATGCCTATAAATAAGTTAGATTTTATTTACCATATAAAACTTCGATAAAATGTAATAAAGTAAAGTAAAAAAGAAACTACTTTGCCATTTCTTCCCACTTTACTTTATTATGTATTTTATCCCACCTTTACTTTACCCCACCTTTACAGTCCTGTGAGATTTAATTTTACTTTACTTTACCATATATGTAAACATATACATCATGATGGATTTGGTAAACTAAAGTCTTTACTTTACTCTACCACTTTGTAATCGTTAATTTGAAAGATTTTTATCTTGTGGAAAGTTTTCTACCAGGAGAGCGGTAGGAGAGAATATTGAGCTTTTTGAAAGAAATTAATCTTTTATTCAAATTTTTCTTGAGTTACCAAACATACAAAATATTTTCTTCTTTAAAAAATAAAAAAATATATTCTATAAAATATAAATATTATTTCCTTGTATTTTCTTGTGCTTCCAAACGGGCCAGATAGACATGTATCTCTTGAAACAACACGGCATTCAAAATGTATAAATAAAGTGCGTAGAGTGAAGTTACTCTTAAGATTTATGTGCGGCACTGCATATGTGCTTCCATTGCCACAGCCCATGAGTTCCATTCCGACTTTGGCAGCGCTTCATCATTTACATGTGGAGTCCATGAATTTTCTGCAAAGCTTGATAAAACCCAGCTCACCTTTTCTGGACGGTTTTTGAAATCAAAACTGACAGATTCCTGTGGTATAAGATAGATCGATTTTGGTTAGGAGTTCAAAAGTTGTTAGATAGTTAAAAGAAATGTACATAATAAATGAAAAGGCCTTACAAATGGCTGATTATTGTAATACTTAAAACTGACTTGTTCTAAGACTTACAGGTTCTTTAGTAGAACTAGAAGCTGACTTGGTTGTAGAAGTTATTCCCCGTATTGCTCCCGTCTGAAGGAAGTCTTCGACGTCTTTTTTTGACCGGAAGCAATGGTGAAACTCTGGATCGTAGTAGTACTGCATATCCCAATAATATTTTAATGTTTCCTTCTTAAAATCACAAATGAGGATTTATATGTGGGTGAGTGTGTATACGATGTCCGTGAACTCCCAATTTTATTTATTTATCTTTTTTTTTTCTAAGGGAGGATTTCCAACCCTTTTGGCTGAATAAATTCCTCCGGGCCCATAAAGAAGGCGGGTAAAACCCCTGGCCCCCAAATGGTAGCACACTAGTGGACTCAATATTTGGTTCCTGAAGAGGAGGGAACCGGGGATTGATACCAGGACCTCTAGTTCCAAAAGAGAGGAAAACTATGACTTGGACCGCTCAAAAAACTATTTTTCAGACCTCAAAGTCTAAGAAATTAAAATATCAATACAACAAAAGGTGACAAATGGAAATAAGTAAAGAGATTTTATTACTTGATCCTTCATTCCAGCACTTTTGCCTGATCTCCTGGTCCGGACTTCCATTTCCCAGTCCTTGGGCAGCCATTTCGGCCTCTTAGGTGTCATATCCGATGTCACACACCTTTCCGACTCCTTTGCCACTTCCCGTGACACTCCTTCCCTTGATTGCGTCAAGTTAGAATTCGAAGAAGAGGCCATTTGAGTGAACTTAGGAAAGAACGGAGAAATGGAAGCTTTACTTAAAAAAAAAACCCGAGCGTTTGGGATTCTTCTTTCTCTTTGGCCTTATATAGAGGATAGTAGGCAAGAAAGGGAACCGTAACTTTAAATAAGTAATTTATAAAGGCCTTTTTATTTTCTTATAATTACAAGTAGTTTTTAAATTTGGAACAATCAAAATATCGCATTTGAGTTTCTCATCTATTCAAATTAAAACCTTGACATAAGGTCAAAAGATTTCCGCAAGTTTTTTTTTTCACTTTTATGGCTCTGCATATAAATTTGCTTCTCATTGCATATAACCACAAAGTGTTTGATGGAAATTCACAAATAAAATCTTGATATCTTATTTGTATGCATGTGTGGCAGGATTTCTTATTGTTAGTCAATCCACTCCCATTACCCTAAAGGGAACGCCCACTTATTTTAAAAACTTAAACATCAACATCATAAATATCGATGACTAATTAAAATATATTGTGATATCAAGATAATACTAGCATTAGAACAAAGATTTTCCCAATTATTCCGTAATCTTTTTTATTATATCATTTAAATTGGAATGACATTGAACTTTTGAAAAAAATATTGTGAAGATTGTATAAAAATAATTTAAGTTACATTGAGTCTCAATTTTTTCCACTTTGGGTTCAATTATATAGAAGAAGGAAGATACGGATCGAAGCATTTTATAAGAGAAAAGTTACATAATACTCCTATATTTTTATTATGAGTAAGATCGAATTGACGCATATATTTGGACCAATTACAATTAAAAGGCATCTAATTATTCTAAAGTACTCAAATAAGGTTCATTGACTTATGGTCAAAGGAACAAATTTTTCTAGTTCTGCCATTTTCTCTTTCTTTAATATTAACTTTACATATCATTAACTTATAAACATGCGAGTTCTGCATGGAATAATAGTTTCCTAATGGTATCACAACATTTTTAGAAATACCACCAAATTTATTTCCCTAAGGAGATAAATGAAAAAAAATAGAACAGGTAGAAAATGGAAAGATGCATAATACTTATCTAATAGTCCTGATTATTTGATAATGAACTTTTCTCTACTTTTTATAAAGTTCTTTGTTCTAATTATTTAAAATGGAATTATTCTCCACTGCATTTTCACATGTTGATCAATCTAATGACGAATATTTTCTCCGATGAAAGTGAAATTCGGGGCTACCTAATCATTTGGGGGTTTGTGATATGGATGTCTTATACAAAGGAAAAGAGGGACCCACATGACCCTGTAGGAGAAATAATGGGTCATCACAATGCCTTCGGGTTTGACATAAGTTCAAAATCATGTTGCTCCCTTATGTAATGTATAAAGAAGATCTGAATTAAGATCAGATTTACAAACTACTCTTCAAACATAAAGATATGTTTCACATTAATACAAAGTCTATCTCACAGCATTACTCTCACAACTTCACTCCGAGTCGATTCTACATATGTGGTAACAAATTCCAGGTTTGCTTTCTTTGTTTAGCAGAGAGATAAGAGACAACCATGCATCTTTACTATCATTCATATATATATATATATATATATATATATATATATATTTCTTATCAACGTTCAAGATTTTTGTCGTTTCAAATGTGTAGTGTGCATGCTCAGGTGCGCAAGCTATATATATTTATTAGGATAATGTAAAAATGTAAAAAAGTAAAGAAGGTAAAATCAGTAAGCCTTTAATTTTAACATTTTATTTTCTTTCAAAGAAAGTGCAAATATTGAAAGTAAATAGCAAATTTGTGAATCCATTAATTATTAATAGTACCTGTAGATTACATTGAGTTTCTTTTCAAAGAAATATACAAATTGCAACACTTTGAGTCCTTTAATAGAGATTAGTAAATATACATTAATATTTTGTTTATCTTCAACAAAGTCAAAGTTAAGAAATGACAAAACTAAGAACTCTGAGTTGTTTAACTAGAATTAGTAAACATGCATTAATAAATTGTTTTTCTTCAATAACAGCAATTCAAAAGCTGTTTATCTGCGATGACAAAAATAAATTATAAGTCAACAAGAAGAAATTTTGGAGTTCTTAACCAAGAATTAGTACATATAAATTAATAACAACTAAAAAGACTAAACAAGTGTCCTTTAACAAGAATGAGTAGATATACATTATATTATGTTTATCTTCATAAAAAAAAAAAAGAAACAAATACCAAAAATCACAAGGCAATACTTTAAGTCATTTAACTAGAATCATTTAAATATATATTAATGTTGTGCTTATCTTCAACCAAAAAAATTGATACTGTGTTTATCTTTCCAACGAAGGAAATAAATACCAATGCTCAAAAGGTAAAAGTTGAAGTCCTTCAATTAATATTGTGCTTATCTTCAATATCACAGAAATTAGTGTTATGCTTATCTTTCAAAGAAAGAGTACTTTAATCACAATTAATATAAAAACATTAATGTTGTGTTTTTCTTCAATATTTAATGTTGTGTTCATCTTACAAGGAATAAAAACAAATATCAAAAGTCAACGAGCAAAACTTGAAGTCCATTCACCAGAATTTGAAAAACACACATTTAATGTTCAATGAAAGACAGTAATATTGTGTTTATCTTCAACATAGAAAAACAAATATCAAAAGTAAAAAGGTCAGGTTTTGAAACCTTTCACCAAAATTAGTAAATTAATATGCATTAATATTGTGGTTACCTTCAACGAAAGGATTTTTTTTTTCTTGTTTTCTGAATCCCAGCTAAGGGAGCAGGGCACATAAGAGGAGAAGAACCCGCAATTACGGAAAGCGAATTCGTACATGTGAGAGACAAATTCACACATATGAGGAAAGGGAAACTCATTGATATTTTTTCTCCACCGAGAAAAAATAAATACAAGAAGTCAAAAGGAAGAACTTTGTGCCCTTTAATCAACTATGTTTATCTCCCAACCGAGGTAAAAAATTTTTTACCGAAAGTCAACTTGTGAAACTTGGTGTGCTTTAACAAGAACCAGTAAATATAAACAATATAGTGTTTATATTCAATAAGTAAAATAAATATAAAAATTCAACAAGCAAAACTTAGAGACCTCTTAGCAGAATTAGTAAATATAACTAATATCTTGTTTATCTTCAAAAATAAAAACCAAAGGTCAAAAGGCAAAACTTTGACTCTTTTAGCTAGAGTGAATAAATATACATTAATGTTGTGTTTCTCTTCAACGAAAGAAACTGATATTATAATTCTCATCACATGAAAATAGCAAATACCAAATGACAAGATGCTAAACTTAAAGTCCTTTAACTAGAACCAGCAGCAAAGGCTCGTGATAAGCCGGGGCCCAAAAAATATATATATATATATTAAAATATGAGATTTTCTTTAAATTATTAATGAAAAATAGATATTACATAAAGAGACATAATTTATTATTATTAAAAGTCTATATATAAACTTTATTAAAAAGGAAAAAGAAAGAAATAAAAAACTTACATAAAGTAAGAATCAAATTTCCTTTCATAGATTTTAATGTATCTTAAGAATAAAAGTTCAATAGTGTGGGTTGTTGAAAGGTGGGCCCCAAATATTAAAATAGAAAGATGCCAATTATGAGAGGATGAAACAAATTATATTGCTTTAATATATAATATAATAATTAGTTAATATACATTAGCTTGGGAACTAAAAGATAAGGATACTTTTAATGATGTTAGTGATGGTCTGAATAAAGTCAAGCTCTATTTGGAAACTAAAAGATAGAAAATCTTAACTATTGAAGATTAGATTAGGGAATTAAATTCTCCGCACATTATGGGAAATTTAAATGGAAAGATTTAGGAAAGAGATTTGAAGAGGGAGTGGCTCATACTGTATTTCTTTCCTATGTATTTTCTCTTTCTCGAAAGGAGAGCTCCCAACCTGTTGACGTGCTGCCTCTATGGCAAAAAAATAAAATTATATTGCTTCAATATATATATATATATAAAATATAATAATTAGTGAATATACATTAGTTTGGGAACTAAAAGATAAGGATACTTTTAATGATGTTAGTGATGGTCTGAATAGAGTCCAGCCCTATTTGGAAACTAAAAGATAGGAAATCTTAGCTCATTAAAAATTTAGATTACGGAACAAAATTCTACTCACATTATAGGAATTTCAAATGGAGAGATTTAGGAAATAGATTTGGAGAGGGAATGGCCCACGTCAAATGCTGTATTTTTTTCTTATGTATTTCTTCGAAAGGAGAGCTCCTTGACGTGGCGCCTATGTGGCAAAACAAATTATATTTCTTCTATATATATATAATATAATGATTAGTGAATATACATTAGTTTGGGAACTAAAAGATAAGGATACTTTTAATGATGTTAGCTATGGTCAAAATAGAGTCCAGCTCTTTTTGGAAACTAAAAAATAGAAAATCTTAGCTATTGAAGATTAGATTAGGGAATTAAATTCTCCCCACATTATAGGAAATTTAAATGGAAAGATTTAGGGAAGAGATTTGGAGAGGGAGTGGCCCATACTGTATTTCTTTCCTATGTATTTTCTCGAAAGGAGAGCTCCCTACCTATTGACGTGGCGCCTATGGCGAAACAAATTATATTGCTTTAATATATATAATATAATAATTAGTGAATATACATTAGTTTGGGAACTAAAAGATAAGGATACTTTTAATGATGCTAGTGATGGTCTGAGTCCAGCAGTATTTGGAAACTAAAAGATAGGATATCTTAGCTCATTAAAGATTAGATCAGGGAGCTGAATTCTCCACACATTATAGGAAATTCAAATGGAGAGATTAGGAAAGAGATTTGGAGAGGGAGTGGGCCACGTCAAATGCTGTGTTCTTTTCCTATGTATTTCTTCGAAATGAGAGCTCCTTGACGTGGCGCCTACGTGGCAAAACAAATTATTTTGCTTATATATATTATAATAATTAGTGAATATACATTAGTTTGGGAACTAAAAGATAATGATGCTTTTAATGATGTTAGTGATGGTCTGAATAGAGTCCAGCTCTATTTGCAAACTAAAATATAGAAAATCTTAGCTATTGGAGATTAGATTAGGGAATTAAATTCTCTGCACATTATAGGAAATTTAAATGGAAAGATTTAGAAAAGAGATTTGGAGAGGGAGTGGCCCATACTGTATTTCTTTCCTATGTGTTTTCTCGAATGGAGAGCTCCCTACCTGTTGACGTGGCGCCTCTGTGGCAAAACAAATTATATTGCTTTAATTTATATAATATAATAATTAGTGAATATACATTAGTTTGGGAACTAAAAGATAAGGATACTGTTAATGATGTTAGTGATGGTCTGAATAGAGTCCAGCTCTATCTGGAAACTAAAAGATAGGAAATCTTAGCTCATTAAAGATTAGATCCGGGAGCTGAATTCTCCTCACATTTTAAGAAATTCAAATGGAGAGATTTAGGAAACAGATTTGGAGAGGGAGTGGCCCACGTCAAAGGCTGTATTCTTTTCCTATTTATTTCTTCGAAAGGAGAGCTCCTTGACGTGGCGCCTACGTGGCAAAACAAATTATTTTGCTTATATATATTATAATAATTAGTGAATATACATTAGTTTGGGAACTAAAAGATAAGGATACTTTTAATGATGTTAGTGATGGTCTGAATAGAGTCCAGCTCTATTTGCAAACTAAAAGATAGAAAATCTTAGCTATTGAAGATTAGATTATGGAATTAAATTCTCCGCACATTATAGGAAATTTAAATGGAAAGATTTAGGAAAGAGATTTGGAGAAGGAGTAGCCCATGCTGTATTTCTTTCCTATGTATTTTCTCGAAAGGAGAGCTCCCTACCTGTTGACGTGGCGCTTCTGTGGCAAAACAAATTATATTGCTTCAATAAATATATAATAATTAGTGAATATGCATTAGTTTGGGAACTAAAAGATAAGGATACTTTTAATGATGTTAGTGATGGTCTGGTTAGAGTCCAGCTCTATTTGGAAACTAAAAGATAAGAAATCTTAGCTCATTAAAAATTTAGATTACAGAACAAAATTCTTCTCACATTATAGAAAATTCAAATGGAGAGATTTAGGAAAGAGATTTGGAGAGGGAGTGGCCCACGTCAAATGCTGTATTTTTTTCCTCTGTTTTTCTTCGAAAGGAGAGCTCCTTGACGTGGTGCCTATGTGGCAAAACAAATTATATTGCTTTAATATATATATATATATAGTGAATATACATTAGTTTGGGAACTAAAAGATAATGATACTTTTAATGATGTTAGCTATGGTCAAAATAGAGTCCAGCTCTGTTTGGAAACTAAAAAATAGAAAATCTTAGCTATTGAAGATTAGATTAGGGAATTAAATTCTCCCCACATTATAGGAAATTTAAATGGAAAGATTTAGGAAATAGATTTGGAGAGGGAGTGGCCAATACTGTATTTCTTTCCTATGTGTTTTCTCGAAAGGAGAGCTCTCTACCTGTTGACGTGGCGCCTCTGTGGCAAAACAAATTATATTGCTTTAATATATATAATATAATAATTAGTGAATATACATTGGTTTGGGAACTAAAAGATAAGGATACTTTTAATGATGTTAGTGATGGTCCAAATAGAGTCCAGCTCTATTTGGAAAATAAAAGATAGAAAATCTTTGCTCATTGAAGATAAGATGATGGAATTAAATTCTCCCCACATTATAGGGAATTTAAATGGGGAGATTTCAGGAAGAGATTTGGCGGGAGAGTGGCCCATGTCAAAGCCAGTACTTTTTCGAAAGGAGAGCTCCCTAACTATTGACGTGGCGTGCAAAACTTGGTGTCCTATAATGGGCAAAGCATGCACCTACATTCTTATAAAAAAGAAACTATTCCAATATCAATATTTTGGCCATATGAGCCATTGGATGAATCGCTTTGTGAAACATACGCAGAGCCGGCTATAACATAAGGCCAACAAAGCCAATCCTTTAGGCAAAAAAAAAAGGCCACATAATAGCATCTGACATCTTTTTAAATTCCAAAAAAGTAAACTTTTCAACTGCAATCCCTTTTTTTTTCTCCCGAAAATATAAAGCCCCATAATAACTCTCTCTTGATAAGTTACGACCATGATTTACATAGGGCCTTAAAATGTAATTTATGGCCTTTTATATTTCCAAATCTGCCCCTTATATTTCTATTCCTACGAGTCCAATTGACTTTAGCACACCATTATATTTCTAGCAGTCCATATGTATCAAATCCCAACCATACATTCAGTCATAAACTTGCTTCACAAGCCTTTCTCATTATTTTTGTATATCCTATTTCAATCGGGGCCCATTTAGATTTGATCCAAGATGTGGTTGTAATAGATCCATAGCTTGAGATTTCACCCCTAATAATAGATTTTAAAATTTAAGATAAACATTGGGCCGCTGTCAGAATTTATTCACTTGCTCACGGTGCATATGAGCATCGTGCATCTAAAACATCCAATACCCACACCTCTAATAGTCCTGACTCATGGTGCATATGCGCACTATGTGTAAGTGAGAATGCTTCGAGCCCCACTAGTAATAGACTCATGATTTTTGTTCCTTTTTCTTTCTTTTTTTTCTTTTTTATTTTTTATTTTTTTTGGGGGTGGGGGGGGGAGCCAAATAGGTAGTTGGATTTTGCGACCCAACATTTCCATGTGAGTTTTGGTGATGGCCCAAAATTTTCATATGGGTTTTGGAAGTGGACTTAAGATAAGTTAGCAAAACTTGAATATAAAAACTTAATTAGTAATTTTGTATCACAAAAAAGCAAGAAAGATAAAATTTAGATAAAATATTTATAATAATATTAAAACATAGAAAAGGCCTCATTTATGATTGTTGCTTTTTGCCTCGAATTATCTGTAGTCGGCCTCGAACATATTATGAAACGTGCAATTAGATTGAAACTTGGGATAATGTTGGCACAAGAAGACCTATATGATTTGAGTAGTTTAGATGAAATAAATATAAGGTCTAATGAGGATAAATATTTGAATCCTAGTTGATGCCACTTATACTAATGGAATAATTTCTCAAGAAGGAAACCACACATAAAAAAAAAAGAAGCTATTCTTTGGATAAATAATAGTTGTCCTGATCTTTTGAATAGATATATTTTTTATTTATTTTTATAATGGATAGCGTCCTAGTTTTTTGGGACAGACTAATCACAACGGACCCAGGGGAAGCCGGGTAGATACCCTGTGGATCTAATGTGGTAGTGCAGTTTCGAACTCTCAACATTTGAGAACAAACCGTGGTCCTAGACCAACCTTTTGAATAGATCGCCATAAAATATGTGAAAAAATGTTGTTAAATAAGGAGGTCTTTCAATTTGGGAAAGTTCCAATCGAGTTTTTATAATTTGTTGATTTGAAGAAATGAATCTGTAAGGCAAAAAATATACTCACAAGATTAGGAAGGTGCCTCAAGGGACTTATCCAAATGACTGGGAAGAGCTGGGGATCTTCGAACCTGAAAGGGGAGAAGAAACAGTCAGAGGACCCTGGCTGTGGGCAGCGCAGGGCTCTCCGATGGTTAAGTTAGTGCAGGTAAACTGATCGGAGAAGAGAGAGTTGTGTGTAGTTGCCTGTATATTAGAGTGCATACCTTTTTCTGGGTCGTGGAACCTCTTATATGAGAGAGCCTTAGGAGATACCAGTGGGCCTCTGATTTGACTGCTAGGGATCCATTAGCCCATAGAGTAATTAATGGGGATCCAATCATAGCCCACACTGCATTAAATGAGGGTTCAATAAGCCCACGCTGCATTAAATGCTAGTCATGTTGGGCTCGATCTTGCTTTGACTTGTTGGCGGTTGAGGTCCCATCGGATCCTTTCTTGGACCCTGCCCCGATATGGCTGTAACCACCAGATGTGGTGTGGACGGCTCAGATGGCGCATACGTCCCATCAGTGCGTGCTCAAAATCCGCCATGTGTCCGGATGTCAGGTGTGGCCGTCCACTCCTGACTCGTGCGGAACTCGTTACCTCGGGTGTGGCCGAGGTGAGCTCCCCCGCCCGATGCATCTTCTTGGCGAGACGGGGTGTGTCGATGGTGGTCTCGGCAAGCACCACGGCTTCCACGGCTTCTCGTGCCGAGACGCCTCCAGCCGAGACTGGATTTCAATAGGGATCATCGTCATTCTCTACTTAGCTGGCGCATTAAGGGATGCCCCACACAATTGCCCCCTAGCTTCTGACTCCTTGGGATGCTGAATTACCTGGGGTCGGGAGCTGCAATTACGAAGAGCCGCCACAGGTTTCCGCTTTGACGTCGGCGATTGACGCGTGGCACTCATTCAACTTCCCCTTGCATGCCAGGGGCAGTTCAACTGCAATAAATCGTCATAAATGCCATACTCAAATCATTACGGAAGGCGAGCCGTCGTTGACACGTGTCGCCAACCGATTAGTCACGCTGTCAAACAGGGAGCGCGCGTGGTCTCCGAAGAGACGTTTTTGAATTTTCGAAACTGACGCCAGCAAGAGGGCGTCCTTGCCCTATAAATAAGCGCGCCTTCTTCTTCTTCCCCTCTCTTACTTTTCTTTCTCGAACGGACGCCTCTGAGAACCCTAAGAACCAGAGCTAAGCACTTGGAGTAGCGCCCCTGCCTTCTCGCAGAGCTTCCCTGCCTGTCCCTGTCCTAGGTTTCTGTGCTAGTAAGTCTTTCGCGTCTGTCATCTTCTTCTGCTTTTGTCCAGTCCTTTTCCTTCTTCTCCTATCAACCATGGGGATTTACAGTCATTGGGTTGACTCCCCCCAGTCTATAGAAAGCTTTAAGTCTGTCTTTGAGATTCCGGGCGATGTCCTCGTCCGGAAGGGTGATCCCGCGGACCACGTCCGCCGATCTTGTGTTGGAGGTTGGATGCCCTTCCCGCTCATAGCGGTGGTCGAGGAGGGGTCAGGTTCCCGCTGCACCCATTGCTTCCGGCCTGCCTCTGTTCCTGGAACCTCACTCCATGCCAGTTGATGCCGAACGCTTTCAAAGTCATTATGGGCATTGTGGCATTGAACCAGCACCTCCACATAGGTTTAGACATCCGCGACATAGAGGATGTATACGACCTATGTAAAACGAAGGAGGACACCTATTACCTCCGCGTCAAGCCGAAGCGAAGGGCTTTCGTCACGGCACTGGAGGATTCCAGCAAGTACGCAGGGGACGAGCTCATTTCCGTCTCCGGGAATTGGGAGTTCGGCCCCGAAGAGGAAGTTAGAGCGTACAGCATCCCCTGTCGCCCCGGGGTTGCCCCAAGTACGGAATTCTCCATTCTTCAGTTCTAACTTAATCTTCCTGCTTTCTTTCACATTCCCGAACTGACGCTTCTCCGATCTCCGATCTTGCAGGTGCTCGGCAGAGAAAAGCCGGGCTTGTAGGTTAGGTAAGGAACGACTCTTGGCACAACCGGGTTGCCAAGTGCACTGATTTCTCCAACCGGGCTACGTGGGCGCTGCTCAAATACGAGCCCAAGTACAGGGGCTACATCAAGAGGGCAGAGGCCGGAACAGAGAGACCTGAGGTCGCGCCCGAGCCGCAGAGGGAGAGCCCGGAGAGAAGGGAGGCCGAAGCCCAACCCGAGACAGCCCCTGAGGCGAGCAGGCGCTCGTCCGGCTCCGAGGCCTCTACTTCCGAAGCCGAGTCGAGCGAGAGCCCGCTCATCAGGCGACCCCGCCGCTCGGTCGTGATCGAGGAAGCAGCAGAGGAGGAGATGGCACCCCGTCGTATGCCTGCAGTGAAAAACGCACCTCTCCCCCGGCAGTCGACAGAGCCCGCTCGCCCCCCCCCCCCCCTCGCCCGGAAAGAAACCAACGACCCGAGGGGGCCACGATAGAGGAGGAGGCCGGGCCGAGAAAAAGGGCTCGGACCGAGCCCGTGGTCGAGGACACCCCGGGACCCATCCTGGTCCCTCCGCCCGGGCCAGCTCCCTAGAGACCTTCCTTACTTGTTGGACCTGGGAAGCCCGTGTCAGTGGAGGACCAGGTTCCGGGAAACGCCTCGGTGATGGCGGCCCTTGCTACCGCCTACTCTCTCCACCGGGAGAAAGACGATGTCACGCTGGCTGGGGCGTCGATGCAGGCGGGGCTGCTGGTAAGTTCTGCTTACTTTGGCTTTTTACGCACTGCTTTCCCTACTACGGTTTTCTAATCGTGCCTTGTTCATTTTGCAGCTGGTGCAGAGGTCCCTCGTCCAGCTGGAGAGGGCGCGACAGAGCAGTGCTGACAGAGCTGCCGAAAGGGCCGAGGCAAAGGCGCAAAAGAAGACGCTGGAGGCCGCGGTGCCGAAAGGGCCGAGCTGGACGGGTCTGTCCAGAGTCTCACGGCCGAGGTGGAGGCTGCAAGGGCCGAAATCGAGATGTATAAGAAGAAGATGGCCGAGCAGACCGAGGAGGCCAGTGCCAAGCTCGAGGCCGAGACCAAAGCGGCCTACGACGAAGGAGTTGCCGAAGCGACCTCTTTGTACGAGGCGCAAGTAGTGGCCGTCCGGGACAAGGCCTGGGAGCTTGGATGGCTGGCTGCACTGGATAAAGTGGGAGTTTCCGAGGACGACCCAAACTACCAGAGCCCAGCTAAGTTCCCGGGATCGGCCCCCGACTCTGCCGAGGCTGCCACCGCTGTCCCCGCCTCCACCGAGGTCGTCGTTGCCACGCCTGACTTCGTCCCTGCGACGGTTCAAGCCCTTTTGACCGAAGGAGCCGACGCCTATGCCGGCAGGGAATAAGTCTTTGACGCACCAGCCTTCTCTGTTGAGACTTTCTTTTTCTTTCTTCATGAAACTTTTGGCAACTGTCTGTTTTTGTAATGGTTTAGTTGTAAAGGCTACATTCTGGATAAGTCAATGAAACTAAGCCTTCTTTTTTCAAACTGTCTTTGTGCAATGGATTGATCGTAATGTGTTGTTGCTTGTTCCACCTTTCTCTTTCTCTCCTTTTTTTTGTCTAAGTGTTAGAGCTCGGCTCAATGCGTCCCATGTGGGGGGGCGGGGGGTTGAGCCGAACTAGGAATCCATGTGGAACAATAAGGCTGTCACAACAGATCTTGTGATAGGTTTCCTCGCGTTTAGGGTTGGCTCTGGAGTGCCTTAGCCTTTTTATGTTGTCCCGGAGGGGAGGTCACGCATCGACCCTTCTACTAGCCGAAATGGGTCCGTGAGACAGGTTGGCGGCCTTAATGGCTTCACGCCCGGGTAGCACGTATCCAACCCGAGGCGATCTCATCATGGCCGTAATGACTTCACGCCCGGGTGGCACGTAGCCGACCCGAGGCGATCTCATCATGGCCGTAATGGCTTCACGCCCGGGTGGCATGTAGCCGACCCGAGGCGATCTCATCATGGCCGTAATGGCTTCACGCCCGGGTGGCACGTAGCCGACCCGAGGCCATCTCATCATGGCCGTAATGGCTTCACGCTTGGGTGGCACGTAGCCGACCCGAGGCGATCTCATCATGGCCGTAATGGCTTCACGCCCGGGTGGCACGTAGCCGACCCGAGGCCATCTCATCATGGCCGTAATGGCTTCACGCTTGGGTGGCACGTAGCCGACCCGAGGCGATCTCATCATGGCCGTAATGGCTTCACGCCCGGGTGGCATGTAGCCGACCCGAGGCGATCTCATCATGGTCGTAATGGCTTCACGCCCGGGTGGCACGTAGCCGACCCGAGGCCATCTCATCATGGCCGTAATGGCTTCACGCCTGGGTGGCACGTAGCCGACTCGAGGCGATCTCATCATGGCCGTAATGGCTTCACGCCCAGGTGACACGTAGCCGACCCGAGGCGATCTCATCATGGCCGTAATGGCTTCACGTCAGGGTGGCACGTAGCCGACCCGAGGCGATCTCATCATGGCCGTAACCAAATTGCTGAGAAAGGATGCTCCGTTCTCTGAATAGGAAATTCTCTCTTATTGAGATCTTCTAAGTACAGGGTACAGGTTTCAAAAATAGAATTTTTTGAGATGAGACGCATTCCACGGCCGAGGTAGCTGTCTGCCTGCCATGTCTTCGAGTCGGTAGGCTGATTGTCCGGCAGTGGAGATTACCTTGAAGGGTCCGTGCCAATTCGGCGCCAGCTTGCCCTGGTTGGGGTCTCTATCATTTGGGAGTGTCTTCTTGAGGACCAGCTCGCCCACTGAGAATCTTCTCTCTCTAACCTTCTGATTATACCCTCTGGCCAGCTGTTGCTGATAGGCGGCCAATCGGATTGCAGCTGCTTCCCTTCGCTCATCGGCCAAGTCTAGTTCCAAAGCCAAATGCGACTCGTTCCGGCCCTGCTCAAAGAGTTCGGACCTCAGAGTAGGAAGGCCAATCTCCAATGGAATGACAACCTCCATTCCATAAGCTAAGGAAAAAGGAGTTGCCGAGGTGGAACGCCTCGGAGTTGTTCGGTAGGCCCACAGGACTCTCGGAAGTTCTTCCACCCACCTTCCCTTAGCTCTGTCAAGGCGTTTCCTCAGTCCGTCAAGCATTAACTTATTTGAAATTTCTGCCTGGCCATTACTCTACGGGTAGGCCGGGGTGGAATAGTGATTGCGGATGCCGAGCTCCTGGCAGAAACTCCTGAAGAGGTTGGAGTCGAACTGAGTCCCATTGTCCGAGATCAAAGTTCTGGGGATGTCGAACCTCGTGACAATGTTCTTCCATACAAAGTTCTTAGAGCCCTGCTTTGTAATGGAAGACTTTGGTGAAGTAGTCGCTAGCCACAATTAGCCACCTCCTGTTCCCTGGAGTTCGGTGAAGCGGTCCCACAATGTCGAGCCCCCACTAGGCGAATGGCCATGGGCTGGAGAGCGGACTGAGGTCCTGCACTGGCTGATGGAGAGAGTGAGAGAATTTCTGACACTTTTCGCATCTCCTGGCGTACACCTGCACGTCTTTCTGCGTATATGGCCACCAGTAACCCTGGCTAATGGCCCGGTAAGCTAAGGACCTTCCTCCAATGTGGCTCCCACACATCCCTTCATGTATTTCAAAGAGGAAATCTTCGACTCTGCTTGGGTGAACACACTGGAGGTACGGCCTGTGAACGACTTTCTGTAGAACTTGTCTTCTGGAGATAGCCAGAACCGGGCTGCTTTGAGCCTGACTCGATGAGCCTCGCTTCTGTCCTCGGGGAGCTTGTTGTCCTTGAGGTAAGCTACAATGGGGTCCATCCAGCTCGGGCCGAGGTCAAGACACAACACTTTCCGAGGTGGATGGAACTCAATGCTTGGCGCGGCCAGCGATCCTACTTCAATGTTTCTTTTTCTTCCTGCTTCGACAGCAGAGGCCAAGTTTGCAAGAGCGTCCGCATGAGAGTCTGATCCTCTGCCAATTTGTTTGATTTCGGCCGTCCGGAACTGAGAGAGCATCTTCTTTGCCAGAGCCAAATACGCGGTCATCCTGTCGTCACGAGCCTGGTAGTCTCCAGTCAACTGGTTCGCAACCAGCTGTGAATCACTGAAGACCACCAGCTGTTGAGCTCCAAGGATTTTGGCGTTGTTCAGTCCGGCTAATAAGGCTTCATACTCAACTTCATTGTTCGACGCTTTGAAATCCAGGGTCAAAGCCTGCTCGATGACCAGGCCTTCTGGAGATTGGAGGACAACTCCTACACCGGCCCTTTTCGAGGTGGAAGACCCGTCGACGAAGACTCTCCAAACTGGGGTGATGGCTTGGCCTTGGCCTTGCGTTTGTTCAGAGCCCATGGGCCCCTCGTGCCCCCTACCCCCCAGTTCGGTGCCAAGCTGGATTGGTGCCGAACTCGAAGAGAATTCGACGAGAAAATCCGTCAATACTTGGGCCTTGATCGCCGTCCTGGGCTGATACTGAATTTCGTACTGCCCGAGCTCGACAGCCCATCTGGAGACTCTTCCTGAAAAGTCAGCTTTTTTTAAGACGGACTTAAGTGGGTGTTCCGTAACAACTACTATAGTGTGTGTTTGGAAATAATGAGAGAGCTTCCGTGAGGCACTGACAAGTGCCAGAGCGAGCTTCTCTAGTGGTAAATACCTGGTCTCGACATCAATGAGGGTCTTGCTCGTATAATAAATTGGCTTTTGGAATTTGTCCTCTTCTCTGATGAGGACCGAGCTCACCGCATGACCCGAGACCGCCAGATATAAGTACAAAAACTCTCCATGGATCGGAGTAGATAATAGAGGAGGCGAGGAAAGATAGGCCTTGAGCTCCTGCAAGGCCTTGTCACACTCTGGAGTCCATTGGAATTTTGAATTTTTTCTAAGGAGCTGAAAGAAGGGCCGACACTTATCTGAAGATCTGCTGATGAAACGATTTAGTGCGGCCGCCATTTTAGTGAGCTTTTGGACCTCCTTTGCCGAGGTGGGACTCTGTACTCTGAGGATTGCCGAGATCTGGACTGGATCTGCCTCAATCCCTCTGCGTGTGACCAAGCTGTTAGGGATTTTGTATTTGCAATTTGATGGATGCATTTGCACTTTAGCATCATTTGAATTCACACACTAGCATTGTTTTTAGAAACCTTGAAATCTAGTTTTATTCATGCATAGCTTTTAAGTTTTGGAAAAGCTTTTGTTTTATGCATGGTTTGGTTTTAAACTTGGATGCATTAGTTTTGAAACCCAAACTCTTTTGAAAACCAAATTCCTTGTGCATTATATTTGGAAAATCATCTTGTGAATTTAGGTTTGAGCTTTGCATACATTCATTACAAAAAGAATCATTTTTTTATGCATTTTCATTTGAAAAGAGTTTTATCCAATCAAGCTAGCCTTTGGTTTTAAACTTTTGAATCATCTTAGGCTTTGTGTGTTCATGTTTTTAAACATCTTAGAATGTCTTAAAACATGTTTTCCAAGCTTGATTTAGTGGCCAAAAGGTCCCCCAAAGAAATACCTTTGAAATGGCAAAAGTTGCATTTTTTGCAAAAAGGGGGTGTCCCGGCAGTGTAGCCGGTCGACCGAGACACAGGTCTCGGTCGACCGAGACAACTGGAAGTCATTTTTTCCAGAACCTGTTCTGTAGCTCCAACGGTCAGAAATTTGACCGTTGTGCTTTCTCGGTCGACCGAGACCTGTTTGCCGGTCGATCGAGAACTAGCCGTTGGCAACTTTTTGGCTATAAAGTCCATTCATTTCCAACCTTTTTGAAGGCTTGAACCATGAACCTTTGAGAGCATTTTGGAGCCAAAGAAAGGGGAAGAAGTTGGAAAGGCTAAGGGGCCATTTGGAAATCAAATACATGAGTTCTTAAAAAGGTACACTTTACTTGTATTTTGATTTTCATTAAAATGAAATCCATGCATGCTTAAATCTTTGTTTTTCACTTATGCATGATTTCAAGAGTTGTTTTGCAAACTCATTTTCTTCATTGGTATATTAGAATGGTTTGCAATCACTCTCACCTAAATCACATGTGTTCTTAGACTTTTATATTCATACAACATGTTTTAGATCATTTCTTCAAGTTGTGTGAATCTTTCATGTGATTAGTATTTTTCTCTTCAATCATCATTTTATAAGCTTTGATTTTAAAATGCATCATGCATTCATTTAAGAGCTTCATTGTTAAAATAGATTGAAGTAGAGCATTCATACACTTGTGCACACACTTTAACTTAATTGAGTGTATGTTTGTTATTTGTATTAAACTTTCATATTAGCCTAGTCAAGAGGCAATTTCATATGAGCTTAAATTGTAATATCTTAGAGTGATCTTTTGTAAAGACACTTTCTTAGAGAAAGCTTTATTTGTAAAGGTTATTGCTTAGCCTAAGAAAAGCATTGTATAAGGTTATTGCTTAGCCTAAGAAAAGCATATTGTAAGGTTATTGCTTAGCCTAAGAAAAGCATCTTGTAAGGTTGTTGTTTAGCCTTTGAAAAGCAACATTGTAGAGGTTATTGCTTAGCCTTTGAAAAAGCATAAATAGTGGAAATCCGGTGGGGTGATTGGATCACAAGCCGGTAGTGGATGTAGGCACGTTGGCCGAACCACTATAAATATTGTGTTGTGGTGATTGCTTTGTGATGATGGTATTGTTAGCTTCCGCATTTTGATTGTTTATCATCACATGTGACTAGTTTAAATTAAGAATATAAAATTGGTCTAAATTGGTCATAGTTGTAGCTCACCCTATTCACCCCCCCCCCTCTAGGGTAAGGATCCTCGTGGACTTTCACAAGCTTCCCAAGAATTTACCAGAACCGACACCAAAAGCGCACTTGGAGGCATTAAGTTTGAGCTTGAACCTCTTCAAAGTGTCGAAGACTTGAGTCAGGTCTCCCAAATGGTTTTGCGCCTACTTGGACTTGACAACCATATTGTCAATGTAGACCTCAACAGTCTTGCCGAGCTGAGCCTGGAACATTCTAGTGACGAGTCGCTGGTAGGTGGCTCCTGCATTCTTCAACCCAAACGACATCACCCTATAACAGTAGGTGCCCCTGGGTGTTATGAAAGATGTCTTCTCTTCGTCCGGCCCATACAGCGGTATCTGGTGGTAGCCGCGATACGCGTCAAGGAAGCTCATTCTGTCGTGTCTGGCTGTGGCGTCGATCATCTGGTCGATCTTGGGTAGAGGAAAGTTGTCCTTGGGGCAGGCTTTGTTGAGGTCGGTGAAGTCGACGCACACCCTCCACTTGCCAATCTTCTTCTTGACAACCACAGTGTTGGCTAGCCAGGTCGGGTACTGGACCTCTCTGATCACGCCAGCCTCGAGCAGTTTGTCCACCTCCTCGACCACGGCCTCGGTCTGCGGCACCCCAGTTCGGTGAGCTTTCTGCATCACTGGTTTGTGGTTAGGGTCCACATTTAGTTTATGGCACATTACCTCAGGATCATGCCGGGCATCTCTTGGGGCGTCCATGCGAAGGCATCTTTGTTCTGCACCAGGAATTGGACCAGCTCGGACTTCTCTGGCTCTGCGAGTTGGCTGCCTAATAGGAAGAACCGTTCCGGATCGTTTGAGTCGATCCTAATTTCGGTCAGGTCCTCCACGCTCTTTGTTTCCGGGTCCTGGCCGACCTCCTCAAGCTTCTTCTCCATTTCGGCCATATTGACTTCTGTGGGCTCTCGCTCCCCAGACGATACGGCCATCAGACACTGCTTGGCCGCCTGCTGGTCTCCTCGGACTGTGACGATCTCTACTCTGCCATTCCTCCCTTCCAATGGAAATTTCAGCTTCTGGTGGAGAGTAGAAGGGACTACCTCCAGATTGTGGAGCCAGGTCCTGCTCATTATGGCATTATAGGGTGAGGGTGCGTCGACCACCAAGAAGGTTGTCACGACGGATGCGCCACCGACTTCGACCCTGAATGTCACCTTTCCTTTGGGGTACACTGGCTTGGCGCTGAAGTCAATGAAGGGAATTCGGGCTTCCTGCAGATCCTTCTCCGTTAGGCCCATTCTTCTGAAACAGTCGAAATAGAGGACCTCGGACGAGCTGCCGGGGTCGACGAGGACCCTCTGCACGGTGCAGTCCTTCACACCTTGCTCAGTGCAGTCCAGTTTTAGAGTGACGATCAGCGGGTCGTTGTGGGGGAGTTGGACCCCTTCCAAGTCCGCATCTGAGAACCAGATCTCGGGTCGCTCCCTCCGAGCCTTCTTCGGAGTTGAGCCGAGTTCGGCGGCCATGACCTGCTCACTGTGGGAGGAGTGCCTGGCCTCGGCACGAGCTCGGTTACTCCCCTTGAGCAGGGGAGCTAAATAGATGAAGTTAATGATTTTCTCTGACCCGTCGCTGTCGTGGCCCCTCTCATCTCGGCGCGGAGCTCGGGTGTCGCTCCTGGTGTCTGCCTTGACGAACTCTTGCAGGTGTTCTTCCTGGACAAGCTTTTCCAAATGAGACCGCAGTATCCTGTACTCCTCAGTCTTGTGGCCACTCTGCTTGTGATACGCACAAAACCTGCTCTGATCCCGGGAAGAACGATCTCCTCTCTTGGGCTCCGGCCAGTTGAAGTACGACCTTGATTTGATCTTGTACATAATCTTGTGGATGGGCTCCATGAAGATCGTGTTAACTGTCCGGTATGTGTCCTCGGACAGCCTAGGCTTTTTGCTTCTGCCCGAGGTGAATGCCTGTGGCTTTGCCGAGCTGGTTGGCGCCCAGCGTCTGTCCGGCTCGTCTCTTCGGGACTGTCCCTTATCTTTCTTTGAGGGCTTTTCAACTCGGTCTTTCTGTGCGGTCCCGAAGCTTTCCCGAGCTCGGATCTGGTCGTCCTCTTGGGCGATGTAGCGGTTGAATATGGACATCAGCGCCGCTATGGAAGACACTGGGTTCCAGGCCAGATCTTTGCGAAGATCACTGTCTGGCAGCAAGGCATTCCGGAATGCGAAGATTGCCACCTCATCCTTGGAGTTCTCGATCTGGCTGTAGACTGTCCAGAATCGCTTTGCGAACTGGGTGACGTTCTCTTCTCGCTTCATCTTCAGGGCCATAATATATGCATCCGTTTTAGGCAAGATCTTGTAGGCCTGGAACTTCTTCATGAAGGACTGCTGGAGCTGCTGCCAACCTGAGATGGACCCCTCCGGGAGAGCGCAGAACCATTTCAGGGGGAGGTCACCCAAACTGGAGGAAAAGACTCTACAGTTTAGGTGGCCCTCGTCCCCCCAAACAGACATCCTCTGGGAGAAGTGTCTAAGAAGCGCAGCTGGATCCAAGGTCCCGTCATAAGTGACGAACCTCGGGACGGTGAACTTCTTTGGCAAGGTGTATCTCCTGATGTCACGAGAAAAGGGGGACGCACTGAGATCGATGGAGTCACAGCAAGCATCCCGTTGGTCTCGGGCAAGACCAGCCACCTCCAGATTGCGCTGAACTGTCCTCCTTATGCGCTCGTCCAGCCACTCCTGGTCGTGATACTTGCTCTCTGGAATAGTCTCTGACACCTTCCTCAAGTGAATGCGGATGGTGCTCGAGCCTTCATCGCGAGCTCGGTCACGTCTCTTCTCATTCAGGTGAATCCTCAAATCCTTCTCGGGGGAAATAGTGCGTCTACTATGGGAGACTCTCCTCTCGTCTTGTCGCTGCGACTGCTGCTGCCTGGCTGAGCCCGTTGCTCTCTCCAGCTGCTGCTGGAGCTGGCGGATTAGAGCATCTTTTTCTTTGATGGTATCATTTTGCACTCTAATCTCCTCAAGGGTGGAGTCGAAGTCGTCATCGGGATTATAATCTTCATCATCATCGTCCTCCGAATGGTCAGAAAAGACTGGTTCGTCCACCATTGGAGACTTGCTCCGTTGAACTCGACCCAGCGAGAGACCATCCCCAGCATGCTGCTGAGAGTCCCTCCGCCGGAGAGATGCCGTTGCTCCCCTGGAGTGTGACTCTGCACAGAGATCTTGCTCTTGAACGTTGACTCGGACGAAGTCACGCTCGTCATAGTCTTCTGTAACAACCTTTTTCCCAGACCTCTTCTTGGCAGGAAGGAGGTTAGAAGATGGTCCAGCACGTTGTGCCTTGGATGCTTCTCCGCCTTTCGCAACTCTCCTCGTCATGGTGTTTGGGAAGATTATGCAAATCGTTCCCCACAGACGGTGCCAATTGTAAGTGCAAAAAATATACTCACAAGATTAAAAAGGTGCCTCAGGGGACTTATCCAAATGACTGGGAAGAGATGGGGGATCTTCGAACCTGAAAGGGGAGAAGAAACAGTCAGAGGACCCTGGCTGTGGGCAGCGCAGGGCTCTCCGATGGTTAAGTTAGTGCAGGTAAACTGATCGGAGAAGAGAGAGTTGTGTGTAGTTGCATGTATATCAGAGTGCGTACCTTTTTCTGGGTCGTGGAACCTCTTATATGAGAGAGCCTTAGGAGATACCAGTGGGCCTCTGATTTGACTGCTAGGGATCCATTAGCCCATAGAGTAATTAATGGGGATCCAATCATAGCCCACACTGCATTAAATGAGGGTTCAATCAGCCCACGCTGCATTAAATGCTAGTCATATTGGGCTCGATCTTGCCTTGACTTGTTGGCGGTTGAGGTCCCATCGGATCCTTTCTTGGACCCTGCCTCGATATGGCTGTAGCCACCAGATGTGGTGTGGACGGCTCAGCTGGCGCATACGTCCCATCAGTGCGTGCTCAAAATCCGCCACGTGTCCGGATGTCAGGTGTGGCCGTCCACGCCTGACTCGTGCGGAACTCGTTACCTTGGGCGTGGCCGAGGTGAGCTCCCCTGCCCGATACATCTTCTTGCAAAGACGGGGTGTGTCGATGGTGGTCTCGGCAAGCACCACGGCTTCCACTGCTTCCCGTGCCGAGACGCCTCCAGCCGAGACGGGATTTCAGTAGGGATCATCGTCATTCTCTGCTTTGCTGGCGCATTAAGGGATGCCCCACACAGAATCATATAAAACAAAATACCGAAATATATAGTTGATGGAATGGGAGTCTTGTTCAGCCAAAAAAAGGAGACTGGAGGACTTTTAAGTGATCCTGGTGGCTCATTTGGTGAGAATCATCATGGATGAATGACTTGTATGGCCCAGGTTATTCACCCATGATGTGTTTCTTAGTGTAACCCGTTCTGACTTTTGGACCCATCTGGTCATTGAGCAGACAGGGAATTACAAAAGAGACAACCAAGCCAGCAAATACAGAATCAGACACAAAACGTTTTAAAGTCTTCCACATAATTGAAGACTTCCCTAAATTCTTCCAGACTCATGCAAAATTGCAGATCCTTCCGTCATATCTAGGGATGGCAGCATCATGGCAATGGGATAGGTCAGGTGCGGGTTTGAGCCGATCTAGGCGCAGCCCAACTAGCATATACCTGGCCCGGAACCCGATCCTTCCGTCAATCTAGCGATGGCTTGTTATTTTATTTTATTTTTATAATGCTGAACCTTACTCGTGTGGACCATGGGTCAGA
The DNA here is from genome assembly GCA_038049695.1 of Cinnamomum chago. Lineage (NCBI taxonomy): Eukaryota > Viridiplantae > Streptophyta > Magnoliopsida > Laurales > Lauraceae > Cinnamomum > Cinnamomum chago. Next base: position 37,872,291 of record CP142453.1, on the reverse strand, counting down.
TTGCGTTTCATACTGTCAAAATTAATTCTAAAAATAAAATATATATTTCCTCTATCAACATTATATCATAGTCCTACAAAATAAAATATAAAAAATATAATCAGGGCAAGGTTGGGTGGGGCGCACTTGAATCCCAAACCGAACTCAAAATAAAAGTTTCAAATTTCATACCCACCCAAACCCGCCAATAGACCGACATCGGAACCCACTCCTAATAGGATTTGGTTAGGTCGGGCCAGGTCACTTATGGTTTAACCTAACCCATAGCCATTCGCCTGTGTCCATCCAAACACGCGTGTCCCACCACTCGGATGTTCATGGCACACAAGTGAATCTAAAAGACAGCCCATGTGCATCTCATCCCCTCACTATGTGCGCCATTGGTGGGTGGGCGGGCGGGAAATTTTTTTTTTTGTTGTTTAGGCTTGAGACCGCATAATCTCCTATAGTCAACTTAAAAAAATAATGGACCGTTAAACTCCTTTCTTTTTAGAAAAACGTCCAAATTCATTCTACAGTACTCATCATACAATGATACAAAAGATATGTGCTGCAATCTTCAGATAAAATTTTGGTTTCTGTTCCAAGGATCACTAATAATAGCTTGCATTCCATCAGTTTCTGCAAACTTAATGAGACTAAATTCTCAAGTCATCTACCAGAAACCACGTACAAATTGCCAAATGCAGCAAAAGTAAATAGATCAACAAGTCTTGGATGGGCTCCTTTCAAATGAAAGCATAACCATAGAGCTAGTGGCGGACCCAGGATTTTCATTTGAGGGGTGCATGTTCAAACAGGCAATTGGTCTTTTGGAACAAACCCTGAATTTTCTTGTGTGTTTTGTGGGCAAGTGCGGGATTTTTATGTAGACTAATTTCAAAGCAGAGTTAGAATTTTTATTATAGTTTTAGAAGTGGACCGAGGTTCAACAGGTGCGTCTGCCCCCACATGGATGTATGTGGGTCCGCCCCTGCATAGAGCAGATGCAAGTAACAGCAATGCATAAAATTCAAATATAGTTAAACATGCATTAAGATTCAGTTAGGACCGAAAAATAAACTATGGCCACAAAATAAACATCTATTATCTCAAAAAAATAAAAGTCCAGAAGTCGGTGTCTGGCTCTCCAGCACTAGCCACAATGACCTCAAACTAGGTCGCTGACACTCAACCCATGATATCCGTCATCTTGAAAAACTTCCTCGACCGCCTCACTCTCCAGCTCGGTGGGGCAAATGGTACCTAAGGACCAAATGTAGCATCATCAGTTATGAAAATCTAAAAGATAAATGAATGTGAGTACGTAACAACATACTACGCATCAATATAGAAGGGAGAAAATGAATGATCACAAGAATAATAATAAACAGAAAGCTCGGTATACAAGCATGAATGGAGAAAAAACCACAGGAGTCTTACAAAGACAATATCCTAGCTGTATACTTTAGTAACGTGGCACTCCATATAGGCTAAACATAATGTAATCCATCCGAACTCTGTCAGAATAAGTGCAAAACAGTACTATTGCGCATTTGTAAACATAATATAATACGCGTCGCACGATGGCATACGCCTACCTTCCAATCTGCAAACAGTAACACATGTATGCAAATGACCCCTAACCATGGGGAGGTGCCCCAAACTGTGGGAGGCTGAATCTACCTAATGGTGCCCGACTCGAAGGACCAAAGGTCATAACCCCTATAGACACAATGTCCCGGCTGGACACTCATTGGATATCACCACCAAACAAACAAAACAGAGTTAAGCGAAGAGGAGCTATCCACACAGGTATTTCACCTTTACATGCCCATAGCCACAAACCGAGTAGTTCTTGATACCCATTCACTAGCCCGTAACATCTGCTAATAGATACACACTACTACACCCACTACATAGTGCATGGATCTAACCATTCCCATATTAGGTCTATTGCACAGCAAACGAACAATAAAAGACTGAAAAGCAGAGTCGATACATGCAAATTACATGTAATATATTGAATTAATAACCTACTTGAATTGTATGATTAAGGAGTTAAAAAGCTAGGCACTAAACCAACCTAAGGCTAGGGTTGCTTAACACATATGAGGTCCACACTATCTAACACAGCAGTTCCACAGGCTCAAGATCATTGGCATAATCCTTTGATACTTCTGAAGTTATGAGCGTAGCGGGTTTCACTCATTATTCAATATATATAGGTCTCGCATGCATAATCGAACAACCCGTAAAGAGATGTTAAACTCACATATCCCCTTACCATTGGTCCAATTCATGTTCACTGATTACCCAGGCTATGGGTCATGTATCTAGGGGTAACTCATATTCCCAAATCCAAAACCATAGGGAAAATAGCCTTTGGTTAGACGTAGGCCTCCCTACGACTAGCCGTGAGGTCTCTACGACTAGCATCATGGCTAGCCGTAAGGTCATCGTAGGTCTGGGTTTGTCAATCATCATAGGTCTCGGGATGAACAATAACCCTAAGACAAAACCATAACATGGCTAGCCTTGGGGTTTTACAGCTGACCATGGGGCTTCTACGGCTAGTCGTAAGGTCGCTAAGGCTTTGACCCTGTTAGACATGGTTTTAGAATCTACAGTAACCATTAAGCAGAGAGGGGTTATGGCTAGTCATGACCGTCTCACGGCTAGCCGTAGGGCACCTATGGTTAGTCGAGAGCTAACCGTAGTACACCTACGGTGAGCTACTTTCTAAGGCTTACGACTCGTCATGGCTCTACCACAGCTGCTTGTAACCTTCTGAAATCCGAACTTGAAGGTTGTTCAAGGTGAGTTTTGCGGGGTGGGGTGTAGGGGCACGGCGCACAACCTAAGAGTAGTCCAAGGCTTCCATTTAACCCATTATTTCACTATTTTAACAGCCATCACACATTTCACTGTTAAAGCACATTAATATTATACCTTCCATCCATAACAACACAAATGACCTTAAGTGTGGGTAGCTACTAATCAACAAACTAGACTCTGTGTGCGTGTCTATATATATAGGGAGATGCTCATATGAGATATGCTCTCACCTTATTATGAGAGATAAGGTAGGGGCTCTCACATCCATATCCAATGCTCACATTCATATCCAATGCCAACAACTTAAATGTGATGACCCTCACCTCTATCTCTCATAGTAAGGTGAGAGATACTCTCATATGAGCATCTCCCATATATATATAGTATTTTTAACATTTATTCACGTTTCTTTGCTTTATTTGCACAAAATCCTCCTTTTGGTGCTTAGGGTTTTCTAAGTTTCTTGCCCAACACCAAATCCCCACCAATCCAAAGCTATAAATCACTTGCTTACATGCCAAAGAAGAAGAAAAAAAATGCATCTAAGACAATAATGCATGGTCCTAACATGAAACAAATGAAATTATATGAAGATCGGGGATGAATGACTTACCTAAAAAATGAAAATGGAGAAGAAGGTGGAGAAGATGATGGTGGTGCTCTAAGGAGGCTTGGAAGTGTTGGAGGAGGTTGAGAATCCTTCAGAGGTTGAGCTACAAGATGGGAGAGAGAAATGGACGTGGAGAGTGGAAAGGAAGAAAGGTGAAAATGAGGCGAAGAGGGAGAAATGAAAGGATTAGGGTCTTTGTAGAGATACTTTAGGAGATTTAAAAATAAGGGCTTAGGTTCTTGGACAGAGGGTTTTAGGGAATTACAAATAATGGTTTTGGATACCATTTGAACGTGGGCTCATAGGTGGGTTTCAGGCTGCGGGATCATGACGGGCCCAACATGAGAAATGTCATGCATGATGAGAACTACCCAATGCGCCCAACTACACTAATTTTTAAAATCATATCTAACCCCCTCATAGTTTGCCTAAATTACGAAACACCCCCTACTACCCTCAAACGTACTCGAGTCACTCCGAAACTTGCTAAAGCTAACCTCAACAATAAATCTAAATTGTTAGGCTACTGATCCTTAATCCTAGCAATTAAAACTAATCCATCTAATTAAGGTCAGGGCCTTACAATTCAAGCTATCAACTAGAAGTAAGATGCAATTCTCATTCATGGAAAATTAAGGAACTTGATCTTGAAGGTGACAAACCATACCCTAAAATACAAAAATTCTGAATTGTAAAATCATTGGAATTCTGCAGAGAAATAACTGCAGAAAGAGTTCAAGAAAGGAATCTAGTTAATGCCAAGATTTTACCAAGGAAGTCCGCAGAATGTGGGATTTCCAATCCCTACTGCTCACAAGAACATACTGCCCTAAATTAAAGACTCCCACCAAAAACTCTTGTGTGACTTTTGTGTGAGACTTGGATAGGAGGGAGTCACCCTTAGTTAGACATATATCTCTTGAAATTAAATAACACGGCATTCAAAATGCGGAAATAAAGTAAGTAGAGTGGATTACTCTTAAAACTTATATGTGCCACTGCAAATGTCTTTCATTGCCGCAGCCCATGAACTCCATGTCGACTTTGGAAGCGCTTCATTATTTACGTATGGAGTCCATAACTCTTCAGCAAAGCTCGTTAACACCCAGCTAACCTTCGTAGGGCAGTTCTTGGAATCAAAACTCACTGTACTCTGTTGCTTAAAGATAGATCCATTTTGGTTAGAAGTTCAAAAGCTGAAGCTAGATAGTTAAAAAAATATATAAATAATAAATGAAAAAGGCTTACAAATGGCAGATTATTGTAATACATAAAACGGACTAGTTCTGAGACTTACAGGTTGTTTAGCAGAAGATGCCCTGGTTCTGTATGGGTATCTTCGTATTGGTCCTGTTTGAAGGAAGTTCTCGACTTCTCTTTTTGATCGAAAATGGCGGTGAGATTTTGGATCGTAGTAGTACTGCATACCCCAAATAATATTTCTATGCTTCTTTCTCAAAATCACAAATGAGGATCTATATGTGGGTGAGTGTGTATACAATAACTGTGAACTTCATAAGGTTGCACATGGGCAGTTCGGATCGGTTTAGCACTAAAACCAACCACCAAACAAAATCTATCAGTTTTTTAATTAACCAATCCGATCCGACTGATGGAGGGTTTAGTCGGTTCGGTTCGGTCGGTTAAACCATTTATTTTTATTTATTTATTTTTTAATTTTTTTAAATCATAAATTGAAATTTTCAAAACGATGACACCCCCATCCTTTACATTTATTCCAATGAAACCCTAAAATCTAAATAGTTCAAATACTCAAATTACATAATATACCAGTCGGTTCGATTTAGGCGGTGAATCGAAAGTTCAAATCGATAACCGACCGATGTAAGCGGTTTCTACGATTTTCAAATCGTAGACCAAACCGATCTGAATCGCCCGGTTCGATCTGGTTTAGTGGTAATATCGGATTTCTTGTGCAGTCCTAGAGCTCTTGAATTCAAAAGACTGATTTTTAGACCTAAAAGTCTAAAACACTAAAATCTTAATACAAGAAAAGGTGACAAATGGAAAGAAATAAAGAGATTTTATTACCCGATCCTTCATTCCAGCACTTTTTCCGGATCTCCTGGTCCGAACTTCCATTTCCCAATCATCAGGCAACCATTTCGGCTTCTCAGGTGTTGTCTCCGGCATCACACACCTTTTAGACTCCTTTTGCGCCTCCCGTCGCACTCCTTCCCTTGATTGTGTCATGTTAGAACTAGAAGAAGAAGCCATTTCACAAAATTGAGGGAAAAAAAAGGAGAAATGGAAGCTTTACTTGAAGAGGCTAGGGTTCGGGGTTCTTCTTCCTCTTTGGTCTTATATAGAGGATAGCAGGCGAGAAAGCGAACCGTAACTTTAAATAAATATTTTGTAACAAATAATTTTTAAATTATGGACAACCGCAAAATATCACATTAGGGTTTTTGGTATAATCAAATAAAACCCTTAACATAAGGTCAAATGATTTCCACGATTTTTTTTTCCACTTTTCTGGCTCCGCATGTAATTATTTCTTCTTTAATATCTTTATTATTTTTGTTGGTACCTTATTTCAAATCCATGACCTACTACTGCTCTAAGCCAAAGGTTTAAACCAATAAGACAAACACAAGCTTTTTTTTCCCACTTTTCTGGCTCCGCATGTAATTATTTCTTCTTTAATATCTTTATTATTTTTGTTGGTACCTTATCTCGAAACCATGACCTAGTGGTCTAAGCCAAAGGTTTAAACCAATAAGACAAACACAATTTTTTTTCTAACTATTTCTTCTTTAAATATTAACTTTACATATCATAACTTATAAACATGCGAATTCTGCATGGAATAATATTTTCCTAATAATAAAATAATATTTTTAGATGTATCACCAAACTTAATACCCTAAGAAGATAAAATAAAAAAATAAAAAAGTTCAAAATGGAAAGCTGCATACTACTTATCTAATAGTTCTGATTATTTGATGTTGAAATTTTCTCTACTTTATATATATATATATATATATATATATTTCTTTGTTCTAATTATTTAAAATGAAATTATTCACCACTGCAATTTCGCATGTTGATCAATCTAATGACGAATATTTGCTCTGACGAAAGTGAAATTCGAGGCTACCTAATCATTTGGGGGTTTGTGATATGGATGTCTTAGACAAATAAAAAGAGGGACCCACATGACCCTGTAGGAGAAATAATGGGCCAGTCAATGGGGTGGCACTAATAGTAGCCATGAAAAGAGGCTGGGTACAGCTCAGTATCATAATGCCTTTGGGTTTGACCTACGTTCAAAATCATATTGCTCCCTTATGTAATGCATAAAGAAGACCTGAACTAAGATCCAGATTTACAAACTACTCCTCAAACATAAAGATATGCTTCACATTAATGCAAAGTCCATCTCACAATATTACTTTTTGTTAGTATTTTTTATATTGGCTAATTTATGGATTGGACAAAACTCTGGGTCCATTGAGTTGTATTTTCTATTTTATTTTAAAATGGACTATGGTTGTGTTACCAGAAGAGCTGAACCGAAGAAAAGAGAAGACTGGGCGAATCTCCCAGGTCCGATCGATCAGAGCCTCTGTCCGATCAATTGGACAACTGAAGCGCCCCAGTTACTTGGGTGGCCCAATCGATCGAAGCCACTGTCCGATCGATCGGACAAGCGCGGGCTATATGGGAAAGTCTCCTAAACTGTATAGGATTCATTTCCTTTTGAGACTTGGTTTCCCACTTTGAGTCTTATTTGTGTTCTAAGTTTAAGGCAAGAATCTGAGGCTATAAATAGAGTGTTGCTCTCAACCCTAAAGGTATGGGTGTGCATATTGAAGATTAGATACACCCCTTGTCTCATCAACCTGAGTAAGAGATATCTTAGAGAGAGAATTATTCTCTAGAGCCATTGAGAGATTGTTCTGAAGGGATGCTCTAGAAGATTATGGTTGCTTCTACTCTCTTGTAGAAAATAGTTCATCTTGACTGACAATGTGTGAGAATACCAAGTAAGGAGAACGGTGGATGGTGGACGTCGTGGCAATGGATTTTGTGCATGAACAACTACGATCTTTGGGTCGAGGTAAAGGAGTTGTGAGTATATCTTGTAACTGTTCGTGAACTCTTAATTTCTGATTCGTAGTTTTTCTTCTTGCATGGGGTTTCCACGCTAAATATTGTGTCTGCCTTCTTGTGGTGTGTGACTGAAAGATTGCTACTATTCTATTTATTTGGTTATATCCGTTGCATAATAATTGGTTAATTAGAATTAGTATCCATTATGGTAGCCTGCAAAACTTTCACTTTCATAACTTCGCTCCTAGTCGATTGTGCATATGTAGTAACAAATTCCAAGTTTGCTTTCTTTGTTTAGCAGAGTGATAAGAGACAACTATGCATCTTTAATATCATCCATCATATATATATTTCTGATCGACCATGTGTGTTAATATTGTGCTTATCTTCAACCAAAAGTACTTTAACCCAAATTAGTAATTATACATTAATAGTTAATGCCAAAAGTCAAATAAGAAAAATCTGGATCCCTTTAACCAATATTAATAAATATACATTAATTATAATGTAATTATCTTCAACAGAAGAAAGATATACCCAAGGTCACATTTTTTTCCCCAAAATTTATGTTAGTCCGCGTACATAGAGTAGTTAGTCTTTCCTGATTTTTACTAGGTGATAACTCATGAGCCAAATCATATTTGAAAGCATTTTATAATCCAAGGTCTTATGTTTATAACCCAAAATCTTATGTAATGGACTTATCACTATTAGGCCTCAATAAGAAGCACAAAACCTCTCCAGGAATCTAGGTGGCAATAAATGAACTTTTTTAGGTAATTAATGGATGATTGTGGCAAATAGTCAAAGTACATGGTCTGAACGGTACTGGGAAATGAAATGAGAAGTTTATGTAATTATTATCTCTAAAACTGGATTAGATTCTGATAAGTCTGAGCTTGCTTGTCCCCCTTTGAACAAAGGAAATCTGAAAGATTCTTTTTGCCGGTGAGCTACATCAAATTAACAGTTAAAGGGACCCATGTTCAAAAAAGACGAAAAAAAAAAAAACTCATTACAATGGTGGTTGTAATCTGTTTCACCCCGTGGGGCCTTTTTTTTTTCCAAATTGCTTAAATCACATACCTAAACATGCGTAGGTACCGTCCCAAAGGACATGTTATCATGTGTTCTACGGATTAATGTGTTAGCCTAATTTATATATTTACTCATAAGCTTGTAGCTTATGTTATTCTAAGCTACAACAGTGCGTCGATGTCATTATTCTCTGTTTTAGGATTGACAGAACTGAAAAATTCAACTCTGATTGGATTTATTGCTGGGTTGGAGACGATAATTTGAGGTAGTTTACAATGAAGAGGATTTTGCAAATGATTTCATCTTAAGAGGGTCCCCCTCATATATATATATATATATATATATATATATATATACACACAACACACACACACACACACATACATATATATAGGGGGACATTCATGTGCATTCATCCCTCACCATACAGTGAGGGACACTTACATGAATTTTCCTCTTTGCATAGAAATATTTTTTATACACATAAATATTCATCATATATATATATATATCTACTTATTATAAAAGAGAAGAAGTTGTCCAGCCTTCACCTGATTAACAAATTCTCTCCACACCCATGGCCCACTTGGATGACAAATCTATGCGTGCTCACTTGGAAGGCCCACTTGCTGATGAATGTCTTCATGTTTTTTCCCTTGGACTCTTCCCGCGTATTCTCGACTCTTCCACCCAAACACGAAAAAGGAAGATTCACTTCTTCCTCTCCATGCATCGCCCAAACACAGAAAGAAAGCTCCATTTCTTCCTCCCAATACATCCCCTAGATGCAAGAAAAGCATCACTTCTTGCTCTCAATACAAGGTCATAAACACAGAAAAGGAAGGCATCACCGATTGATTGTTGTATGATTTTTTCAATCTCTCTCTAAAAAAATCTCAGTTTGTTTTTGTCCCAAAGAAGGAGTCTTTTTTTTCTTTCTTCAATATGTTGTAAATTAGGGTTCTTGTTTGCATTCCATGGATTGGGTTGGTTTCCACATCTGTGTTGTTTAGAAATTCGAGTTTACGATAATTTTTTTATTTTCTTTCTTCAAAATGTTGTAAATTAGGGTTCTTGATTGCATTCCATAGATTCGGGTTAGTTTCGACATCTATGTTGTCTAGAAATTTGAGTTTACAACAATCTCAGTTTTCACTTGCCACTTTCATGCTTCAACAGTTGCCCTTGCATGTTCTCAACTCTTACTCCCACCGAAATCTACCTCTTCTTCTTCTCTCACCGCCATCCTCTGAAAAAGGGCAAAAAAAAAAAAAAAACCCCTCTATCTCTCTCAAGCCTCACCCATCTCCATTTCTATTGCTCACCTCCATCTCCATATCTGGTTTTGGTGAAAACACGTTACTCATCTTCTCTTCATTTTCCCCAAATCATCTCTCTACCTCTCTCTATTCTTTTCTTAGCTTCTTCATAAGCCCATCACCAGATCCCAGCGATTTCAGATATTTTTCAAATTCTCGATCTTAGGTATGAGATTGTATTTCTTAGTTTTCTTCTTTTGGATTATTTGTTTGAATGTACAATTGTATTCTGAGATTCTTTGTAATTAGATGTTTGACTTGGATTGTTAAGATTGGCGATTTTTATTTTTTATTGGGTCTTTTATTTCCCCTTTTCTTTTCTTGATTGCTTTATGCCTGACTTTCTTGTCGAAAGATCCTGTCATGCGTGCTTGGTAAAGCTCAATGCTTTGTAGAGCTTCGAGCCGTCTTTCATCGAGATTATCCAGCTTTTGGAATCTCAATTTGACATTGTTTTTTTGCGTCATGTCATTTTGCAAAGAAACCCTTAAGGAAGGAATTTGTACTTCTAAAGGGACAACAACTTTGCATCCATAAACCAATGAGAATAGTGTGCTATGGGTTAGTCCTTGAACGGTGGTTCAATAGGCCCATAAAGCTTCTAGTAGTTTATCGCCCCAGTCTCTTTTGTGACTAGAGACCATTTTCTTGAGAATTTTGCAGAGTGTCTTATTGAAGGCTTCTGCTAGTCCGTTCGCTGCCGGATTATATGGAGTCGAAGGACAACTTTCGATTTTGAACTTGTCGCAGAACCTGTAGAATCTGTGATCCCGGAATTGTGGTCCGTTATCATGGACAAATCTTTTAGGTATGCCGAAGCGACAAATAATGTTGGTGCGCAAGAACTAAAGGACTGATGAGGTCTTCATTTCACTGAGCGCAAATGCTTCTGACCACTTGGAGAAATAATTCGTAGCGGCGAAGATGAAGTGATGACCTTTGCTTGATATGGGAGAGATAAGACCTATGATGTCCATACCCCAGGCTTCAAAAGGCCATGAGATCGTTGAAGGATGTAGCCATTCTGGATGCATGTGGACATAATCTCCATGAACTTGTCATTGACGACGGTGCTTAACAAATTGCACAGCGTCAGTTACTATGGTAGGCCAATAATAAACTAAACTTTTTATCTGATCGTAGAGCTTAGGACCGGCCTGATGGGCTCCACAAAGACCAGCATGAACTTCTTTGAGTGTTTCCTCGGCTTTTTGTTGCAACAAGCAGCGCAGAAGTACTTCATCAAAGGATTTTCTGTAAATGATTTTTGAAGGAATATCCAAATGAAAGTTTAGGGCTCGTCTTTGAATGCTTACCCGCTCTTTTGGGTCTTCAGGTAGGATTCCAAACATAGTGTAATCCAATGAACGGATCCCTCCAGTCACCGATCGGAGGTTTGAGGATGGATATCCGACTTCCAACCACTTGATGGCATTCAACAACTGCTTGGTGTGTGTTAAGAGGAGGGAGAATCCTTCTTTGACACATTGTAATTTGCATGTTTTCCCCTTCTTGGATTGCCATAGACGCTGCAAGTCCGGCCAGGGCATTTGCACGGATGTTTTCACCTTTGAGGATGTCGCTGATGTGACAGATGTCAAACTTTTGTCAAAGCGATTGCGCCTTGTTATAATAAGGCAACAAATCGGGCTTCCTAACTTCAAATTTCTGATTCATCTGGTTGACGATCAGTTGAGAGTCCCGAAAGCTTCCAACACGGTGATGCCAGATTCGAGGGCGAGTTCCAATCCTACAATCAGTGCTTGGTATTCAGCTGCATTGTTTGAACATGGTTCCAGTAGCGAGAAAGTGTGTGGAATTATGTATTTTTCGAGACTAACAAAGAGAATGCCAATTCCTGATATCCCAGGAAACATTTGATGAGGAAATCTCCACAGTGTAGACAAGTTCGTCTGGGACATCATCCCTGAGTGGAGAATCTTTAGGCAATGGATGCTTTGCGAGAAAGTCTACTAGAGCTTGACCTTTGATTGTTTTTTGTGGTATATACCTAATATCGAATTGCAATAGAAGGATGGGCCATTTTGCCAGTCGAGCATTGAGAGAATCTGCTTTTGTGACAATGACCTTTAAGAGATTGATCCTCAAAATCAGGTAGACTGTGTTGGACAACAGGTAGTGACGTAGCTTTTATACGGCGATCATCACTGCAAGGCATTCTTTTTCGACTGGAGAGTAGTGAGGCTTTGCACCTACTAACATGCGACTGAGCTAATATAGAGCAGCTTCTTTTCCTTCGTCGTTTTTGTTGAAAGTAGGTGGGGCCTCGTGGATAGATTTTCAAAACTTTTGATCCACTTGACTCAGGAATCAAATACCCATAAGGCCATAAACCATATCTAAGATGCAATCCCTCCATCTCATCAATCATATACAGCAATAAAACCTATCTAAAAGATAGAAATCAGCAACACCATGCAACCAAAATAACCCACAACAAATAGATAAGCAAATTATACATTTGGAGCCCGGTGGTGCTCTAATGGAGAAGAAGACGATCAGTTATAACAAGAACTCTTCTTGAAGCAAATTAGGATCTCCAAGACCTTGTTGTATTCCACGCCATGACCCGCTATCAGATCTCTTTTCTTAAGAAGATTGGTGGAAACTCCAAGAGAAAACCCAACTAAAAACTCTAAGGAACTAGAAGAGAAAGAGATGAGAGAAATATGTGCAACTATTGCACAAATAGGGGCTAGGCGTGTTCTCCTTATGGTGGACGTCCAAGGGGGTTGCTTCCCCTTTTATAGCCCTTTTGCAACTCCTCTTCTTACTAATTAACTAGAAGTCCTACTTCCAAAACAATTAGAACTTTCTCCTTTCCAATTATTATAGAAGTCTTACTTCCAAAACAATTAGTAACTTTCTCCTTTCCAATTATTATAGAAGTCTCACGTCCACAACAATTAGTAACTTACTATTACTACTATTAGAAGTTCTACTTCAAATAGAAATAGTAACTTTTTAATTCCTTCCTTTTAGAGTTCAAGTATGATTAGTATCTTTCTAATAACTTGGGTTAGCGTGGGGACCATTAGGGATTCCATAGAAAGCTAGTTCCAACTTGGGCACCACAACCCCACATCTCATGTGCAATCCGGGCCCACAGTTAATTGTAAATAACACCACTATATAAATGCAATTGCACTCCAATCTTACGAATAAATTACAATAAAGACCCTAAAATTCCCAATTACTACAAGTAGGATCCTCCATCAATATCCATGGATCAATTGGAATAAATCTGTCTCTTCCAGTCTTAGATCCACATCTTATTATCCTTGAGCCCCAATTAATCACAATGATCATCGATACCATCCAATTAACTCTTAATTAAAATGGGTGCGCACTTACTAATGATAAATCCATTAATTAGCATAAGGGGATAATATAGATAGATTCCATCTTGACCATTCAATGTTCCCATAGTCCTACTATCACGTACCCAAGACACCGAGGTGTTGACCTATAGTTGGCCTCACTCGTTGGTGAATCAAAGTAAATGAATAGATAGAAACTTGAGTTCATCAACGACTCAGGATTGAGTGCCTATTGCTAGGAGATTATGAGAGAAAACTTTAAAATCGAGACAGTATTTCATAAGGTACATATATCACATCTAATATACTGATGGGATCCGGTTCAACTCATGAACCATTATGTCATATGTATTGGTCATGTTCATTAAGTAATAAAACACCATTCATCTCATGAAAGGAAAGCATGATTTTATTGATAAATAAAGAAATTAATCAATTTATTACATCAACTGATGGATTGAGTCCATACAATCTAATAATCTCCCACTTGGGCTCAATGTCAGTCAGGGTTGCATCCCATGCCCATCTCATCTACATGCTGCTCAAAGACTTTGATAGTCAAAGGCTTAGTAAAAGGGATCTGTCAGATTGTCCGAAGAGCCTATCTTGGTAATAGTAATATCACCTCTCTGCACAATCTCTCTGGCTAAATGATACTTCCTCTGTACATATTTTTTACTTTTATGACTCCTGGGCTCTTTGGACTGAGCGACGACCCTGATGCTGTCACAGTAAACTGTGAGCGGCTGTCATGCCAAAGGTACCACCCCAAGTTCCATAAGGAATCTCTTGAGTCATACTACTTCCTTAATTGCTTCACAAGCTACTACATATTCATCCTATGAAGTGGAATAAACAGTACATTCCTGTTTAATACTCCTCTAGCTGATAGCTCAGCCACCAAGCATAAACACATAACCAGAGGTGGATTTCATGGAATCCTTATCTGACATGAAGTTAGAATCTGTGTATCCGACTGGAATCAGCTCATCACTATTATAAATCAACATGTAATCTCTAGTCATTCTTAAGTATTTGAGAATACACTTTACAGTAGTCCAATGTTCAGGTCCTAGATTAGACTGGTATCTGCTAACTAGGCCCACTGCATCATAGATATCCGGTCTAGTACATAGCATAGCATAAATGAGGCTACCAACAGCCGAAGCGTATGGTATCGACCTCATCTGCTCATTTTCCTCAAGTGTCTTAGGACACTGCTCATTGGAAAGGTGCACTCCATGCCTGAAAGGTGTAATGCCCTTCTTGGAGTCTTGCATAGCAAACCGTACTAGTACCTTATCTATATATGTAGCTTAGGATAAGCCAATCATCCTATTTTTCCGGTCTTGATGGAGTTTGATCCCTAGGATGTAGCTAGCATCTCCCAAGTCCTTTATATCAAAAGTCTTGGCCAACCAGACTTTCACTGTTGACAACATTCCTATGTCTTTCCTAAAGAAAATTGTTAGACCCCGACCCAGGCTTTTTCGATTAGTGTGCGATTAGTGTGTGTTTAGTCCTAAGTGGGTTTAGTTTTCATTGGGTTAGATAATTAGTTCAGGTTTGGACATAGCTTTGGGAATTTTGAGAACGGTTTGTATTAGTCAGACACACTCAGGAAGGCCTGAGTGCGCATGTAAGCTTGGGAGGATCGTTTCGGTTTCCGTGTATTTGTGATTTTGATTTCATTTGAATGATTTTACTATGTGTTACAACTTTTGTCTTCAGCTCATTCATGTTTGAAGCCCAAAAACCCAAGTTCTGGCCCAAAAAGGGTAAAGTGGTCTTTTATACACAAATCTGGACACAAATTTTGAGATCTCAAAACCATGTCAAAAATAAACTTTTTGGAAACTAGATATTTCGAGGATCGTTTTATCCTTCTTCGTCAAGTTCATTCGAGGCTCGCAAGGTCATGTTTTCATTGATACAAGATTTGGCCATTTGAGCACCAATTACAAGTGTTTTAAGTCAACTCTCTTCTCTTTCCCTCCTTTCACTCTCAACCCAAACCCTAGAGCAACCAAGAGGAGAAAGCTTTTCCCTCCATCTTATTTCTCTTGAATGATCAAGCTATAAGCCTCCAAATGGAATTCTAAGACTATCATCTTCTTCCTCTCATCTCAAGCTTTCTATTGATGTCATTTTCTTGAAAGGTAGAAGTGAGCAAGCTCTCCATTGTCTTCATTCCTCTTTGTTTGACCTTTTCTAAGTAAGAGCTCCAACCCATCTTCTTAATGAAGTCTTTTTGGCTCTAAAAGATCTTGTTTTTCATGTTACAAACCCTTTTGTGAAAATGGGTTTCTTATTTTTAAGATTGAGTGAGTTTTGTGTGTTTTCATGGGTTTTGTAGTTCTTGGGATTAGCTTGAGTGGAAGTGCTTGAAGAGGTTGGTGGCATCTTTGATTTAAGGCAAGTAACCAATCTAGGATGGATGTTAGCATGTGTGCATTGCATTTGTTTTTCTTGCACTCTTCTCATTCATTGAAAAATTTGGAGATTTTGTTTTGATTGAAGAATGGGATTTTAATGCCTCAAATTGTGTTTTGAAATGTGTGTTTTACCCTTGGAGAGCATGGAGGCTCAGGGGAGTGCAGGTGGAATGAGAAACAAGTAGAAAGGAAGAAGGAAATGTGAAAATCTGAACTGAATTGCACTTCCCGTGCAGTGTCGGTCAGCTGGCGGCTAGCCGAAAGCCCCATTTTAGTTAACCTCGAGCTGACCGAGCTCGGCGGTTCCCTTTCCAGAAGCTGGCATTTCGACAGTGGGTTTCGGTCAGCTTGACGGTTAGCTAGCGGCTAGCCGCCATACCCCATTTCGGCTAACCGCTGGCCAACCAAACGTTTTCAGCTCCTTTTCCAGAGAGCTAAGTTTTAGACCTGGGATCCAGCGGTCAGCCCTACGGTCAGCTTACGGCTAGCCGCCAGGTCATTTTTCGGCTAACCGTAAGCCAACCGAAGTCAGTCGGTTTCATTTCCAGAGAGTTGCGTTAGGACTTGGATTTCCAGCGGTCAGCCTGTCGGTCAGCTAACGGCTAGCCGCCAGATCCTAGTTCGGCTAGCCAACACCTGACCGCGAGGTGACCGAAAGTGACGAAGTGCCTGTTTTGAAGAGTATTGGAAAGAATGAAAACTAGAACATGTTAAGTGACCTTTAGCCTGATATGGTGCACTCGAACCTGAGATGTCTTTTAACTTCTGGGGCACCGATTCTCTTTTAAATTTCCAACATTGGGATCAATTACACAAAGATCATCCAAAGTCCTTACATGTGCTTGATAGGCTGTGTGTTCGTACTTTGGTTTTGATATAATGAATATCATCGTGTACTCGTTTTGAAGTTTAAGTACAAGCTCGTTTTGAAGATTTGTTTCAAGAAAAAGGGATCACTTCCTAAGTGTGTTATGCATATTAATTATGTTTTTTGCTAGTCGTGCTTGTCGTGTTTTGTTAAGTGACTTTCCCCTTTTTATCTCGACATGTTTTAATAGTGTTTCGCGTGTTTTGTGCATTCATGAATTAAGTGAACACCATTGAGCTTGGGCTGCCCTTTCAGTTTGATCCACTGTCTGGGGGTCCTTAAACATGTGGACTGTCTGCAGACTGGTCGTGTATTTATTACACATCGTGCATGTCCGGTTCCGCGGCCGGAATCCCCGTATATGTGGGAATCGTGTCGTGATTATATAATGTATATCGTGCTTGTCGTGCGTGCTTGCTCTTTTCATTATATATGATAGAGAAATGATGGGCTCTTTGTGGAATGCAACTATTCATGATATAATAAGTATGCATGTTAGTTTCGCTCGTATTTTGAAATGTACCTTAATCTTGTAACTGTTTACAATCCAGCAAAATGTCTTTATATGTATCTTTAAACGTTTACTATTTCATGCTCATGCCTAAATTGATTACCTGCCAAACCGTTGTGTTTGATCATTGTTTGTTGGTGCCCAGGTGCGGGTGACGTTGCCTTTGAGGAGGAGCATCCGAAGGAGGCTTTTAAGCCACCCCCAGTTAGAGAGTGGCAGCCCAACGCTGTCAACTAGACGTCGGGCGGGTTCTTGAGTTGCGCCATTTTTGTCATGGGGTTCTTTTATTATTTTGAGAATTGTATTGGCCTGTGTTGGCCTCTTATGGGATGTAACTAAACTTAACTTACTTTATGTAGTCTCGTAACTTGAATTATGATGGGAATGCCATGTTAACTCCTTTCTTTTGATACTATGTCTTGTTATTATTTGTAATAGCACTTAAGAATTTATTGGTGCTTATCTTGATGTGATTTGCTACACGCTTCCGCAAACTTGATCGTGTGAGACAGATTCCGCATGTTTCGGGAATCCTCACCGTGGGAACCTGTGGGAAAACATAACAACCACCAAATCAACACGTCGCGGGCCCGGGGTTCCGTTCCGGGGTCGCGACAAAAATGATATCATCGACATATAAAACCAGAAAAACTACCCTGTCACCTTCACTTTTCATGTACATACATGACTCATCCGGATTTTGACAAAGACCAAATGACTTGATTGCCTTGTCAAAACGGATGTTTCAGTTTCGGGATGCTTGCTCCAATCCATAAATGGACTTCTGTAGCTTGCAAACTCTTTGCACTTGATTTTTAGCTATAAAACCCCTAGCTGCACCATATAGATGTCTTCCTCAAGATAGCCATTGAGAGAAGCCGTCTTGACATTCGTCTGCCAAATCTCGTAATCGAGATGAGCAGTAATAAATAAGAGTATCCGGATGGACTTGAGCATGGCTACCGGCGAGAAGGTTTTCTCATAATCGGTACCCTCTTTCTGAGTATACCCTTTCTCAACAAGCCTGGCTTTAAAGGTCTCCACTCTACCATTTGGTCCTCCTTTTCTCTTATAGACCCACTTGCACCCAATATGTTTAAGATTGGCAGGCAAGTCCACAAGTGTCCAGACCTGATTGGAGTATGTAGACTCAATCTCAGCTTTCATAGCATCTTGCCAACGTCCCGAATCTATGTTATTAGTTGCTTCATAGTTACAGGGATCTTGTTCTGGTTCTTTCGGGACTGCCTCGTAAGACTTTCCCAAGAACGAGAACCTGTCAGGGGGTCTGACAATCCTCTCACTACGACGAGGCACCGGTGTAACTACTGGGTCTGGCAAGGGTGATTCTTCCTCAAGTTCGGTCATACTTGGATTTGGAATTGTTTGCTTTTGAATCTCTTCCAAGATTACATTTTCTAAAGATTTCCGGTCCATCATAGAATCTTCCTCCAGAAAAACCCCATTGGTGCTCACCAACACTTTTTGCTCTCTGGGATTATAGAATAATCAACCTTTAGTTCATTTAGGATATTCTACAAACGTGCATACTTCCGACTTCATTTCCAACTTATCCGTCTTAACCTTTAGCACGTGTGCCGGACAACCCCAAATGTGTAAATGTTGTAAACTAGGCTTTCGCCCGGACCACAACTCTCGGGGAGTCTTAGATACAGACTTAGATGGTACGAGGTTTAGTATATACATTACAATATTCAATGCGTATCCCAAAAAGGATATAAGTAGTCCTGAGAAACTCGGCATATACTTGATGATATCTAACAGAGTCCGGTTCCTACTTTCCGCTACTCCATTCTGTTGAGGCATACCAGAGCAGATAACTAGGATAAAATCTCATTTTTTAATAAGTATCTGATTAAATCAGTAGAGAGATATTCCCCTTCTCGATCTAATCGAATAGTCTTGATACTTTTACCCAATTACTTTTCCTCTTTCGCTCGAAACTCTTTGAACTTTTCAAAAGCCTCTAACTTGCGGTGCATAAGGTATATGTATCCATATCTTAAGTAATCATCTGTGAAAGTGATGAAGTACTCATAAGTCATATCCTCCTCTGGCCCTGACATTAATGGGTCCACACACATCAGTATGCACCAATTCCAATAAATCTTTGGCCTTATTGCCCTTAGATGAAAATGGTCTTTTGGTCATTTTGTCTTCCAGACAGGATTCGCAGACAAGCATTGGTTCTACCACTAATGAAGGCAAGATACCATCTTTCACTGGCCTGTCGATCCTATTTAGGTTTTTATGACCTAACCTCAAGTGCCAAAGTTTTGTTGGATTAGATGAAGGTAACTTCCACTTTAATGATGGTCTATTAATTGTTTCAGTATCGTGAATCTCATACATCTTGGGAGTTAACAAATAAAGCCCATTGGTTACCTTGCCAGAACATATAAAAATACCATTCCTCTTTATGACAACTTCAGTACCAAAAGTAATAAAATAACCTTTATTCACCAATATAGAAACTGAAATTAAATTCTGCTGTAAAGACGGTACATATAATGTGTGTGACAAAACCAATTTATTTTTTGAAAAACATAAAGTAATGACTCCTGCTGAAACAACCTTCGCCTTAGCGTCAGATCCTAGGTTGACAATGATTTCTCCGTCACTAAGCCTCCTGGTTTCCTTGAACCCCTACAACGTATTACATATGTGATTAGTTGCCCCGGAGTCCACACGCCAGGATTCTGAAGTACCAGTTGCAAATTAAACTAACTTCAGAAATAAGTGACTCAATCATACCTGAGGTATTCTTTTTAAACATATAATTTGGACAATTCATTTTCCAATGTCCTATCTTACCACAATGGAAACACTTCCCTTTTGTCCCTGAACCCTTAGATTTGGCCACGCCACCATTAGGACTATTCTCCACCTTAGGATCTTTTGGAACTGATTTCTTCTTGCCTTTCCGCCCTTTGTCTTTCGGCTTGAATTTGGCATCTGACTTTTCTGTTATCAGGGTAGTTGAATTCTTCTTCATAATCCCTTCAGTCATTACCAGCTGATTAGACAGCTCAGTTAGAGTCAGATTCATCTTATTCATATTATAATTAGTTTTGAAATGATTGAATAACTTTGGCAGTGACTCAAGGATTATGTCGATCTGCGATTTTGCATCAATCGCAACCCCCAGTACATCTAACTCATTCAATGAGTCCATTATTTTCAACATGTGTTCCTGTACTGATGTACCTTCAACCATCTTGGTGCTAATGAGCACCCTCATAGCTGCCTGCCTAGCAAGCTTGCCCTGTTCCACAAACATCTCCTTTAAGTTTGATATAATATCATATGCAGTCTTATATGATTGATGTTGGTATTGCAAAACAGTAGACATGGATGCCTGAATGTAACATCTGACCATCTCATCGTCTTTGGCCCATTTGGTGTAAAGTTCCTTTTATTCTTCCGATGCATTTGGGTCAGACTCATCAAGGGGGGGTTTGGTAAGGACATATTTATACCCTAAAGCAGTCAGGACAATGTCGTGCCTGGTGGGCAGTTCCTGGCGGGCCGTAGGGGCCAGCCCATGTGCCTGGCGGGCTAGTATTGGGCCTAAGTTTTAGGCCAATGAACTAAATCCACACAGGATATTAAGGTCGTAGTGGATAAGACAAAGACAGGCTTGGCTTTGTATGTCCTGTGTTTTATTTGGCCTTGCAATCCAGGCCTGACCGGCCAGTCAATCCGAAATGAGAAATCCCACCATGAATTTCATGTCGGCCAAAATATGCGGGTCGCTTTGGCCCACTTACTGAAAAGGAACAAAAAAAAAAAAAGTAGTCACAAGTCACAAACACAAATACCTACTCAATCATGATAAACTAAAGGCGGAGGAATGGGATTTGAGAAACACCGAATGATGAAATGAAACACGTCTGAGCTAGGGTTTGAGAGAGAAGGGATTGAAAGAGGTATGTTTCCTTCTTCTTCTTCTTCTTTTACTCATTTGATTCCAATGTGATTCGGGTAACCTTAATAAAAAACTGTAAGTATACATTGAGTTTATCTGATTTACATTTCTTCCCTTTGTTCTTCTTTGATTTCCTTTCTGGATTTACCAAGAAAAACATGAATTAGGGTGCTCCTTCATCTCCTTACGGAGTTTGGATTACTTTTTATGTTATTTTATTTCGTGGTTTCTTTCTCTCCACAGGTAGCATTCAATCCTTGCGGCGATTCTTCAATTTAAAAGAAGGAAGGAACATAGCTTCTGGTATAATACTTTCATATAATCTTTGTTTTACGCCACCTGCATGTCAAAATGCTTAAATGTGAATGTTCTTTTGTTTTTTCACGGTGGAGGGTGCAAACCTGAACACCCATAGTTCGCACTGTTTGTTTTTTCATGATGGATGGTGCAAACCTGAACACCCATAGTTCACACTGTTTGATTACTTCGTTTCTTTTCTTGTTACCATGTGATTTTGTATCCAAAGGGTTGAGTAATTTGTATATTTGGATTTGTGTTTTGAGAACCTGTGGAATTATCAAGTATCAAAATTCTGATTATTGAGTTATTTTTATGTGGGATTCCAACTTTCATGAGCCCATCAGTAAAACAAGGTTATGGCAATACAAGTTGCTAGGGTAATAATCTGCTGGGAGACGTCACAAGCTGAGTTTTGCACGATTCAAATTGATCATAGATGGACCATGAAAGAATCGTGAATGACATCCCTTGCCAAAAAAACTGCATGACTTGCTATTTAGATGAGAAGAGAGCTTTACGAAAAGGGTCTTTGGTATGCTACCATTCAAAAGAAGAAATGTGGGAAGGGGCAAATGAGAAGGAATAGTTTGTGACATTGTCATGTTGGCATTCTCATTTTTGTTTCTTGAAGCATAGGAAGACGTCAAGGAAGATCTTTATCAATGTTGTTGGACAAGGGAAGTTTGTGGAAAATAGAAAATCGCAAGTTCACCATTTACTGAGAATGGAAGATAGGTGTGAGTGATAAGATATAGGGAGGGGTAGATGGTAAGAGATCAAGATGATGATGTTAAAATGGGAAAATTTTTAGAAGACTTTGCTAGAGATTCATTCATAGCATTTTGGAAGAGGCTTCCGCTTACGTAGGGCTGGTACCAGCACAGGGTCCTAAAAGGATAGGAGTGCCACATCAGTGACCAATTCTAATATGCATTATCTAGATTAAATATCCTTGTTGGCAGGCACGTAAATCCTTCCATCCAACATCCTATTTATGGTGACTGCTATTATTTATGAATGGTTGAATTTTCTTAATTCACTTTGTGAATTAAGCACCTTGAGTTTTATACACTTTCCTGAATGGCTTGTGTCGCTTTGGTTGAAAGTTGAAACAAGTTGGACACAGGAGTGTCTATGATTATTCCTGACTTTTGCCCTATTTTAATATTAAGTAGTCATGATGTGGGAAAGGTCAATTCAGTGGATTTTAGATTGAATATTATCAATATATATATATATATATGCATAAAGAAAAGGAACTATATTCTGAGTCAATTTTTTTTTTTTTAATTTGCACAATGTTATCTTTTATAGTTGTCACTACAATTTTTATATTTTTTAATTTTAAAAGTGAAATTTGGAAGTCCCTTTAATTGGTTGAAAATTTGTAATTGGATAAAACCATTTCATAATAAACATGTATCATTTTTAAGTTTTTGATCAAATCTGATATATAGTTCTAACTTAAAGCCCATCTTGAAACAAATGCGTATCCTTTAGTTGAAAACAAAAAAAATAAATAAAAATATTAGACATCATAAATTAAAGAAAAGAATAAATATATCATACCTGAAGCCTCACTTGCATTTTCAGATATCATCATTGAAATGGCCTCTTGATTCTAGTTGAGTATCTAAAATGAGGGAGAAAAATGATTACACGTCTATAGGAAAAAGAAAAAAAAAAAAAAACTCTAAGAAAACAAAATCAATTCAGTTGCACGAGGTAGATGATATATATATATATATATAGAGAGAGAGAGAGAGAGAGAGAGAGAGAGAAACCGCACGCTTGTGTTTATCAGTGCAGAGAGAGAGAGAGAGAGAGAGAGAGCACACTTGTGTTTATCAGTGCAGAGATGAATAGAGCCGGTTTTTCTTTTTTTGATAATTTTGTAGGTCTTTAATTAAATATACTAAGTATAAAGAAAATCAATGAACAAAAATTATGGAATAACAAATTTATCAACACTAACTTGAAAGTGTATAAAGAGGAGATAAATAAGACTATAAGATCCTAAAATTAGAAACCCAGACTTAAGAAATATAATAATAACATGCATCTAATAGAAGGTTGAATGCATCAACTAAAAAAGAATAAAAGAAACAAAAGTTCTTATTGAAAAAAATGCATAAAGGAATAAACAAACTCACCTTCGTTTCAAAGCATTCAAACCTGTATGCTTTGGATATCTTCGCTTTTATGGACTTATCGGATACCGAGTTGTAGACCAACATAAGTGTAGGATTGATGGAGTGAGATAGCTAGGATCCATCTGAAAACTGGACTGAGCCCAACCCCTGTTGGATGTATTTTTAGGCAAACCTTAATTCTCTAGCCTGATAATTAAACAAGCTAGGAGGCCTAGGCCTTCATATCATAAACTAGCAACAAAGGCACGGGCAAAAATATAGAAATGTATTAGATCATTTCAAATTATCTATTTTATTTTAAATAAATATTGAGCTATGATCAACCAAGGTATTTGGTCTGAAACATTCCTATGATTCTTGATCTTAAAAAGATCCAGACTCTAGGCCCACTTTTGGCTCATTTCAGCCCACTGGGCTAGAAATAGTTATGTTGATCTCTGGTTGGGGGCGGGCTAGCTAGGCCCACAAGCTGCCCTAACCAAATAGGTTAAAAATGCTAACTCAAATTTTACTTTTGGATGTTAGAAAGGGAACCCAAATCTTGAATTTTTCGCTCCAATTTTCCTAAACTTACAGGCCAAGTTAGGAATTTCTTCATAAAACATGTTTGACTCTTTATATTTTATCTTCATTTTACATGCTCTAACACTTACAAATGGAGATGGGGCTTGAGTGTAAATCTTTAGACTTGTAACATTAGATCAAATTCAAGTCCATATATTTTTTAACATGTTTTTCAAAAAAAGTTTCCAATTTTCCAATTTAAAACATTCCTTGTCTATACTTGAAAACACTTTCCGATTTTCTAAATATTTTTCAATTTCAATAAATCACATCTATACGCATGACATAAATCCTTTCCACTGCTTGTGCAAAATAAAACTTCATTCATGTATTTCTCCTCCTTACAAAATTTTGATTTTACTTCATTAAGCATTTGGCAATAAGTAAGTAGCCACACCAAAATGCATCATTAACTAACATACCAATAAAATCCAGACTTTTAGTTGCAAAAGTGGTAAAGAAATATAGGAGTTACCTTAAAAGATCAAAAGAATAGCCTTGGCTTCCAGTTTTATAGAACTTCTATATATGTTCAAGTAGTGAAGATTCATTCTTGAAAATTAAATTGACTCTGCAAACCTCCAGAATATAGGAACTGGTTTTTTTTTTTTGCTAAAAGGCAATTGTATTAAAGGAGGAAGAAGAAAAAACAAAGGCTAAAAGCCCCCAGGGAAACAGCCAAAGAGATTACAAAAGAGAGAAACAAAAAACAGAGACCAAAGAGAAAACAACAGAGAGAACCAGAAACAAGAAACATTCCATCAATCTAATTGGGCAGGGGAATGGTTAGGAACCTGTAGAACTCCAGGATGGATCTGCCTGAGAAAGGTTTGACCAGCTTTCTTAGAGAAGAAGAGATGAGCTCAGCAAGGAGGATTTTGGCCTTCATCTGGGAGACATTGGAATTCCTGAAAACTTGGTCATTTCTGCATTTCCATATGATATAGATTGTGGAGAGGAAGATTACAGCAGCTCCCTGAGTCGCCAGCTTGTTGCAGTTTGCCGAGAGGTGATGCCAGATCCACGAGGGGGAAGGAGGGAGGGTGGCTGTAACACCTGCACCTTGGAGAATCCAAGACCAAATGGCAGCAGCAAAATGACAGTGGAAGAAGAGGTGGAGAACAGATTCCAAGCTAGACTTGCAGAGACAACAACGATTTGCAAGGCTGAAACCAACAGACTGAAGCCAATCCAGAGTGGGGGTTTTGCAGTGCATGAGCCTCCAAGCAAAGAAGGAGATTCTGGGAGCCAGCATGGAATTCTAGATTAGGGGCGCCCAAGCAGCTTTCAAATGTCTGGAACGAAGGAGGTCCCAGGCTTCTTTGAACTGAAGATCCATACCAGGATGGGACTTCCAGCTAATGATGTCTACAGAATCCTGATGGATGGCTAAGTCCTAGAGCTTCAGCCTGAGAAGCTTTGCAGCATCCAGAGGGATATCTTCAGGGGTCATCCATCTATCAGCTAGAAAGAGAGAGCAGATTCTCTGGTTGAGAGGGAAAGAGAAGGAGGGGAACAAGGAGGCCAGGCCAGAATATAGGAACTGGTTAAATGATATAAATAACCAGAATCCCTATTGACCTACCAAGAACCATCAAAATAAGTTAATCATCATTAATCTCGTTTATGGGCATTAAATTACACATGTAATTCATGCAAGAACCTTTTTTGTGCAAATAAATAAATAAATCAGTACAACAAAATATGGCTAATGGCAATGTATTTTCTAGTTTAATTCTCTGACTCTAGCGTCTCTTAAATAATCCCCAACATATTATAATCTACTATGTGGACTCTACAAATAAACTCACGCACATGTTAAAGGCGTGCCTTACATGTTATTTTTTCGATTGAATGCGAAGCATTTAATATTAATGGTCACAGGTCCCTGGATATAGAGTTGTTGCAGTATATAGTCTCAATCATAGTCCGAATGATGAAAATTCTAAAATCATCAATCATTCAAGTATCAATAGAAATCAAACCCTAAATCAATTAATTATCAGATCATAAGATTGATCAAACTAACAATCTAAGACACCCAATCTAATCAAAGATGTTAATCTAGTGTTGAACTTAATTTCTGCCTAATAATGCAAGAACCCTATTTTTTTGCTAAAGGCAATTGTATTAAAGGAGGGAGAAGAAAAAATAAAGGCAAAAAGCCCCCAGAGAAACATCCAAAGAGATTACAAAAGAGAGATAAAAAACAAAAAAAAAAAAAAAAAAAAAAAACCATTTCAGCAATCTAACAGGGCTGAGGAATGGAAAGGAACCTGTAAAACTCTAGGATTTGTCTGCCAGAGAAAGGTTTAACCAGCTTTCTTAGAGAAGAAGAAATGAGCTCAGCAAGGAAGATCTTGGCCTTCATCTGAGAGACACTGGAATTTCGGAATAGAAGATCATTCCTACATTTCCATAAGACATATATTGTGGAAAGGAAAATTGCAGCAGCCCCCTGGGTCGCTAGTTTATCACAGTTAGCAGAGAGGTGATGCCAGATCCACGTGGGGGAGGATTGGAGATTGAATGTAAGACCTGCACCTTGTAGAGTCCAAGACCAAATGGCAACAACAAAATGACAGTGGAAAAAGAGGTGGAGAGCCGATTCCAAACTGGACTTGCAGAGACAGCAACGATTAGCAAGACTGAAGCCAACAGACTGAAGCCAGTCCATAGTAGGGGTTTTGCAGTGCATGAGTCTCCAAGCGAAGAAGGAGATTCTGGGAGGCAGCATGGAATTCCGGATGAGAGGCGCCCAAGCAACTTTCAAATCTCTGCAGCGAAGGAGATTCCAAGCTTCTTTGAACTGAAGATCCTTACCAGGGTGGGATTTCCAGCTGATGAGGTCAACAAAATCCTGATGGAGGGCTAAGTCCTGAAGCTTCAGCCTAAGAAGCTCAGCAGAATCCGAGGGGATATCATCTGGGATCACCCATCTATCAGCTAGAAAGGGAGAGTTGATTCTCTGGTTGAGAGGGAAGGACAAGGAGGGGAACGGGGAGGCCAGGGTAGAGTGTCTAGCCCAGCTATCGTGCCAAATGTCCACAAGAGAGCCATTACCAACGATCCATCTAGAGCCAGAGTGGATGAAGTGGGCCGCCTGCCTGATATGACGCCAGATACACGAACCTGATCTTAGAGTAGTTGGACTCCAGAGAGAGGACTTGCGGAAGTACTTACTTCTCATCCAATTCGCCCAAAGGGATTGAGAAGAGGCAGCCTGCCATCCAAGCTTAATAAACGAAGCCTTGTTCTACTCCTGAAGATGTCTAATGCCCAGACCACCTTCATCAGTGGGGAGACAGACCACCTGCCAACGGATGTAGTGCCTTTTGGGTTGAGAAAGATCTGCTGACCACAGGAAATGCTTCATCAGACGGTCCAAGTGATTTATCACAGATTTAGGAACAGGAAGGACCAAAGCAATGTGGGTAGCAAGGCTGCCTAGTACATGTCTGATTAGAACTCTGCGACCAGCAAAGGATAGAAGCTTAGATTTCCAGCCCGCTAGCTTGGAGATGAATTTGTCGATCAGCTGATTGAAATGATGCTTCTTAGGCGTGCCAAGAACTAGAGGGGCGCCGAGGTACATCGAGGAAGGGGAGAATCATGGAGGTTGGTCTGCTCCTGAATCTGTCTTTTTTTCCTAGCTGAGCATTTACCAAGGAAGAGCTTGCTTTTCCTTAAGTTGATAACCTGACCAGAGCAGCATTGGTAGGAGCTTAAGACCAGATTGAGAGCTGTCAAACTAGGTTTGTAACCTCTGAGGAATAAAAGAATATCATCCGCATAGAAGAGGTGGCACGGGGTGAAGTGGACTTTTGAGAGAGGGAAAATGAGGCCATTTGCTATCATCTTGTGGAGGTTAAGGCTAAGGATTTCCTCTGCAATAATGAATAGGTAGGGGGATAGGGGATCCCCTTGTCTGAGACCACAGGAGGAAGGGAAAAAACCATAGGGGGATCTGTTGATAAGCACTGAGCCCTTTGCTGTAGAGATGCACTCTTTGATGAGGGAGATCCATTGCTTAGAGAAACCAAAGAAGGCAAGAGACTTGAGCAGGAAAGTCCAACTGAGCTTATCAAAAGCTTTTGAGATATCTAATTGCAGACATACGGCTCCACCACTAATCTTGGTATTTAGCTTTTGGAAGAGTTCATGAGCCAAAGCTATATGCTGGTGAATGGATCTACCTTTAACAAAAGCTGCTTGGTTGGGGGATATAATGGTGGGGAGGATTCCTGCTAGCCTGGAGGCCAAAATTTTGGAGATGATTTTATAGGAGAAATTGAGAAGGCTAATTGGCCTGTAATCTTCAAAAGAGCTGGGAGAAGTAATCTTAGGGATGAGGGTGAGGAGGTAGGTATTGGCAGCTTTGTAAAGCTTTCTGGAAGAGAAAAAATGCTGAACAACCTTGATCACAGAAGCGCCAGTAATGGACCAGGTAGAAGTGAAGAAGGAGCCAGAAAAACCATCAGGACCTGGAGCACTGTTTTTGTTGAGATCAAAGACAACCTTCTTAATCTCTTCAGCTGCGGGGCAGGAGCACAGGAAAACATTCTGCACAGGGGAGACTTTGGAGCTTTCCACATGAAACAGGTTTTCATCCATGATCGAATCGGGGGATTGAGCAACAGAGGAGAAATATTCAATGGCCAGGAGCTGGATTTGTTTAGAATCCTCTACCCAGTTACCATTTGAAAGAATCTTGGAGATGCGATTGATCACCCCTCTAGACTTGGCTGAAGCATGGAAGAAGGATGTGTTTCTGTCGCCTTCACTTAGCCATCTGGATCTAGCTTTTTGGCGCCAATGGGTCTCCTTAACTTGAAGCCAATTATGCAGGGAAGATTTGGCTGCAGAGAGGTCTTGATGGAGGGAGTCAGTCGGGCTTGCATCGAGGAGCTCTTGAATGGAAAGGACATCGGATTCAGCTTGAAGAAGTTTTAGATTGATGTCCCCAAAGACAGACTTGTTCCAAGTCTTGAGGATACTCTTCATTGATATCAGGTTTTGAGCTAGAGTGAATTGGGAGTGGCCAGTTATCTCAGTGCTCCAATTATCAGCAACCAGGTTGAGGAAATTTGGGTGATGGATCTACATGGATTCAAACTTAAAAGGCACATTGGCAGGGAGAAGCCTCTGGTTGTGGGACAGGAGTAAGGGGCAATGGTCAGAGGAGTATTTGGGAAGGTGGGATAAATGGGGATCTGAGAAGGCCGCAAACCAGTGGGGGTTACAGATGGCTCTGTCTAGTCTGGCTGCTACATAGGCTGAGCCTCTGCGGTTATTAGACCAAGTGAATTTGTTGCTTGAATATCCCATGTCTTGCATACCAGAGGAGAGCATCATCAAATGAAAATCATTGACAAAGCGGGAAGGGTGGAAGCTTAGTTTTTCAGAGGCAGAGAGAGTGGAGTTGAAATCCCCCAAAAGACACCATGGAAGATTAGAGTTACCTTTGGAGGCAATATAGTCCCAGAGAACCCTTCTGTGAACATAATTGGTTGAGCCATAAACTCCGGAAATAAAACTAAGGTTGCCATTGGAAGGGTTGGTGAAGGATACAGTAAGAAATTGGTTATAGAATTCAAGGAGAGAAAAGTTAAAGTTGGAGTTTTTTTTAAAAAAACACCAAATCGAACCTAAGGAAGTGGGGTTGTTAGAAAAGAAGCCATCATACCCAAGGGTAGACTTCAGAGAAGAGGGGGGAGAAAGAGTTTTTGGTTCAGAGAGGAAGATAATGCCTGGATGGTGGGAAGAAATCAAGTGGTGGAGGGCTCTGATAGTAGGGGAGTTAGCTATCCCCCTGCAATTCCAAAAAAGGACTTTGATCATTTGGAAATAGTTAAGGGAGGGAGGATACCATTGGAGCTCCTAGTGCTAGGACGGCCAGAGGAGGAAGCTGGGAGGTGTAATTTTTTCTTCCTACCTTTTTTTTTCAAAGTATAGGTGGAGAGGTCTATCACCAATTCCAAACCATCAGAATTGGTAGAAGTCTCCAAGGCCTGTAACTGAGGGGAGGGGTCGGGGGGGGGGGGGGGGGGGGGCAAGGGGGGATCACAGTTAGGAGTGGGAAGGGAGGGAGCCTTACTGACAGTGTCATCTAGAAGGAGAAGATTAGAATGAGAGGTAGGAGCAGATGGATCGAAGAAGGAGAAATTTTCCAGGATTGAGAATTGGTTAGAGGTTTCTACAGGAATTTGATCCAAAGATTCCTGCGAGAATTCCTTTGGAAACTCTTCCAGTGGAGAGTGGCCTAGAGTGAAGGAAGGCGAAAAAGAGCAGAGAAGGGGCTGAGAAGTACTTGCTGTGTTGGCATTGAGAGGGGCGTTGTTGCAATGGCTGAGGTTAGAAGTAGTGGTGTGGCCTATAGGACTGATAACAGAGGAGGGAGTAAGGGCTGAGGACTCTGGGTTGATTAAAGGAATCGTAGCAAGAGGAGAAGGTTGGATCAGGGGTTTGAGAGGGGTTTTACCAAGGATACCATCTCTGAATTTGGATTGAGGCTTGGAGGAGATGGAGTCAGGGTTGCCATTTTGGCAGGAGGTCTCCGAGTGCCCAGTCGATTGGCATTTAGGACAGGGCAGGTTTTCATAAGTAATGGAAACTAGAACCTCTGAATCACCTTCTAAATCCACCTTAATCTGGTGAGGTTTGGGTTTGGAAAGGTCCAGGTTGACTAAGATTCTGGCAAAGGTGAGAATTCGTTGAGAAGCAGAGATATCATCGAGCTTGATGGGCTTGCCTATGGAGTTAGCTAAGGACAGAAGGATATTACTACTCTAGCAATGGAAGGGGATACCATGAAGACGAATCCAAACTGGGTGAAGGGTGGGCCAAACAGGATCTCCTTGGCCAGGGGACCAAGGAAGAAGATGAAGCCTTTTGGATTGGATGAGAACAGGAGATTTGTTAAGGACCATGTCTAAGTCTTCCTTGGAGCTAAATCTGAAAATGAAATGGCCCTTGTCAGTTAGGGAGATCAAGCAAGGTTTGGAGAGGTTCCAATTGGAGTTGGCTTGTTGAGTCAGCCATTCCACAGTAGGTCTTTTACCTAAGAATCTCCCAATAGCTGCATTAACAAAGGAATTTTTGCAAGGATCAATCAAGGATGAGGGGACTTTAATGCAGAGTTGGCCATTAGAGATGAAAGGGGGAGGATAATCTGAGGGGGAAAGGGGTTTAGAAGCTTGGAAGAGATCTAACCAATTACTATGACCAAGGGGAGGCTGACTAGGGGGAGGAGGAACTAGCTGACGGATGAGGAGCATTTGTTCCGGAGAATAAAGCTGGCTGGTTGGAAGAGGGGGGTCGGGAGGCTTTAGGGGAGGTGGAGGGCGTGGAACAGGGTCAATGGAGATTGAGGAGGGAACATGGGCCTGTAAGAAAGGAGAGGTTTGAATAGGAAAAACAGAGGTAGAAGAACCCTGAGCACTAGTTCGGTGTAGGAGACTAGCTAGGTGGTTGAGCATGAGCTCTAGCTGGGCATGGTCCCAAATAGGAGATTGGACAAAGGGTTGGAGGGGAGAGGGAGAAGGGGGGAGAGAGGTACCCGATTCGAAGCAGATTCCAGATTCGAAGCAGGTGCAAGGCCCTGCTCCGGAGGCTGTAGCTGAAACGAAGTCGCCCGGGTTCCACCATCAGACAGATGGGGGGGATGACTGGTAAGGGGAGGGAAATCGCCGAGCTGGATAGAGGTATGGGGTGGGGGAGACGGGAAGAGGGTTGGAATAGCAGGAGGAGCTAGGGGGGACAGAGCTGGAAGAAGGGAGAGAGGTGCAGAGACAGGTGCAGAGGATTGGAGGGAGTTGTGGCTTGGAGCGAGAGCAGAAACAGGAAGCGAGCTTTGGGATGAGGTAAAGGATGGAAGGGGAGCTAAGGGAGGAAGCTGGGGACGACAATGGCCATTGAAATTTAGGGGATTTGGAAAATGGGGGTTAGGGATTGGAGCGGACATCGGATTAGGTGTTTCTGTTGTTGTTGCAAGAAGAACCCTATTCGCAAACGGGACCATCTTCTCTTCCTCAAGGAGCTTTTAATCTGCATAGGATTCACGAGTGGGAAGACCATGTGGGCTTTGATGTCTTGCTTAAGAGATCAACCACTTTCTTAATCTTTTACTCTTGACATGGTGATGAGATCCGCACAGACAATATCAGGAAAGCGATGATTTCATTTCTTTTTGAGATATATGTGTGATCAAAAGAAGGTTATTACAAATTGAGTCCGGATCACCTATCGCAGTTGTTACACCTTCACCGTGAGTGGACCAATAATAGTCTGCCACGTCATCCAAAAAATTTAGGTGATTTTGAAGTTTAAGAAAGTTTAAATCAGATGAAAGAAAATCACCTAAATTTTTAGATGATGTGGCGGACACTTATTGGTCCACTCGCGGTAAAGGTATAACAATGACGATAGGTGATCCAGACTCAAATTAAATTATCTTGGTGGCCTTCGATTTCAGAAATCATAACTGTGTAATCAGCTGATTAACAGGGGGTGAGTATTAGGAAGGCCTTTTGAGAGTTACGAGAAAACCGAGTAGCCATAAGAGGAAAGCAATTTAAAATTGGAGTAGTTGATTAGAGGAAAGCTTAAAATTTGAATAAGATAATTTAAGGTCGGTGAATGTAACCTAAAAGATAAGATTACCTAAAGAGAGGGAGAAGACTTTTTAGGGATGTAAATTGATTTGGAAAATCTTAGGGAGAGATTATAGGGCCTTATCCACGCACATCATATAATTAGATGGATTTTGACTTTGATTTGTAGTCAGGCCTAAATAATAGAAGTTGTATAGATTTGGATATGGATTGATTAATTCTTGATTAGTAAACAAAAGGAGCCACTATTACAATGCTAAACAAAGTGCTTACTGCTATATGAATTGTTAAACAGGCCCAAGGCCCAGCTCATCTATAGGCCCATTCATCTCACGAGGATTTAGATTGGGTCAATATTAGACACAGATGTATACAGTTGTACATATCTCTTTCTTTAGTTGCTTTCCTAACTTAGATATACTAATTGATGTAATTAGCTTTCCTTCCTATCTTAGGCCCTTGATTAAAGGGATGTATATACCTATAAATTAAGTGTAGATCTCCAAAGGAGGGACACGACAAGAAGAATACAATTCTGAAACTTCTCATCTTTCATATGTTCTTGAATTTGTCATGGTATCAGAGCAAGGCTCAAGGCAGTCTTGATTTTAGACATCTTCCATAGCATCAAGGGATTAGGGATAGAGAGAAACAAGTCTCTCTCATGCAACAAACAGATCTCTTCTGTTTCAAGAAAATTTCAGCGACCTCTTCTTGCTGCGTCTGTGACATCCAGTTGATGGCCCACCCTTGATCAATCAGATCAACCTTCGAAATCATCCATTCATGGTCGCCTGATATTTCTAAGGTTATTGGAGATTTTTTCAGGATTTTTCAGCACCTCCAGGTAGCTCTTCTGATCATTCTTGTGTTATTTCAAAATATTACAACAGTTTCAATCAAGACCATCCAGAATCTTGGATTTTCAGCGGAATAGGTTCAAATCTATTCCAAAAGGTGCGAAAATACTGTGGCTTCTCAGATCAAACCTCTGATCAGGGGTCTGATCCATCTGTGGGATCCACGTACAGTATCTGCAGCCCCAGCCAAGGTCGTCAGAGGGGTTTTTTTTACTGTTTTTTGGTCTGATTTGATTTTTTCCTTTACTGCCTAGTTGGTTCTTGCCTACTGCACTCACAACCAGTTTTTCCTACCACTGTCGCTTCAGTTGATTACTATTCTTACTGTTTCAATCCAATTTTTTCCAATCTAACACTGAGATGGAAAAATCTGAGGTTACTTTGATTAAATTTACGGGACAAAATTATCCTGCCCGGTCCTTCCAATTTCAAATATATCTCGAAGCTAAGGAATTGTGGGGATTTGTTTCTGGAACTGACATTAAACCCACTGAGGATGAGAAGAAGATCTCCTCTTGGCATACTAAAGATGCCAAAATCAAATCCTGGATTCTGGGATCTGTCGAGCCTCATCTGATAATGAATCTCAAGCCTTACTCTACCTCTAAAGCCATGTGGGGGTACCTGAAGAAAGTATACCACCAAACTAACTCTGCATGGAAGTTTCATCTTGAATGTGCGATTGCTGAGTACTCTCAAGGGACAATGTCGGTACAAGACTACTATTCTAGATTTCGTACACTGTGGTCAGAATATGATAGTATTAAGTATGCGGATGTGGCTGACAATGTTTTAACAGTGATCCAAGACCTTCAGGCCTCTAGTCAGCGCGATCAGTTTTTGATGAAACTGCGGAATGAATATGAAAGTGTCCGATCGGCCCTGATGAATCGGACACCCCTACCTTCATTGGATGTCTGTTTGAATGAACTCTTACGCGAAGAACAGCGCCTTACGACCTCGGCTCACATTGCTCAACAAAAACCTGAGACCTATTCAGTCGCGTTCTCGGCAAACAAAGCTTCTCAGCCTCCGCCTCATGACTTGAGCAAAACACAATGCTACAGCTGTCAAAAATTTGGACATCTTGCATCTCAATGCAAACAGAAGGTTTGCCGTTACTGTAAAAAGTCGGGACATATCATCTCTGAATGTCGCCGCCGCCCACAACGTCCATCTCAGAAGTATCAGACTCCACAGTCTCAGACTCCACATGCCTATGTTGCTTCTTTGGATATGCCTGCTCCTACATCTGCATCTTCACAGCCTGGGCCCTCATCTTCTCTCACTCCTGAATTGGTCCAATAAATGATTGTCAATGCTCTTTCTGCATTTGGTCTATCAGGTACATCCTCTCCATCATCTACTTGGTTCCTTGATTCCGGGGCGTCTAATCATATGACGTCTTCCCATGCCCCACTCTCAAATGTGCACAAATACAATGGCCATCTTCAAATACAAACTGCTAATGGGGACCATGTTCCCATCACTGCTGTCGGTGACATTCCTGGTCCCATTCCGTTGAAAAATGTTTATCTGTGTCCCAATTTAAAACTTCAAACCTTTTGTCAGTCGGGCAGCTTGTTGAAAATAATTGTAACCTTTCTTTTTCTTCTTCTGGTTGTGTGGTGCAGGACCAGATGTCAGGGAAGGAGATCGCGAGGGGGCCTAAGTGTGGACGCTTGTTTCCACTGGATTTTTCTAAATTTTCTAGGACTCAATTTGACAATAATGTGTTTTGTTTTTCTCTTAGAGATAATTGCCGCTTGTGGCATAATAGACTCGGACATCCTAATTCCAAGGCTTTATCCCTTATGTTAAATTCTGGTTTATTAAATAAATCTATTGGTTTATCTTCTTGTGTGCCTTTTGATTGTGCTACTTGCAAAATGGGAAAGAGCAAAACTCTTCCGTTTCCTCTCTCCACTTCCCACACCACTCAATGTTTTGATTTAATTCATAGCGATGTATGGGGAATTGCTCCAGCCCTTTCCCATGCTCACTATAAATATTGTGACTTTCATTGATGATTTCAGTCGGTTCACATGGGTCTACTTTCTACATTCAAAATCTGATGTTTTTAGTGTTTTTAAAATTTTTCTCGCTTATGTTGAGAATCAATTTTCCACTTGCATTAAAATCTTGCGATCTGATTCCGGCGGGGAATATGTATCCTCAGATTTTCAACGTTTTTTACAACACAAAGGCATTATTTCTCAAAAAACTTGTCCTTATACTCCCCAGCAGAATGGAATCGCTGAAAGGAAAAATAGACATCTCCTTGATGTCACTCGTTCCCTTCTTCTTGAATCATCAGTTCCTACCCGTTTTTGGGTTGAGGCATTGGCTACGGCGACTCATCTGATCAATCGAATGCCATCAACCTCCATTGAGAATCAAAGCCCATATTACCGATTGTACAAGACCTCTCCATCCTATGATGATCTCCATGTTTTTGGCTCCATTTGCTTTGTGCATTTGCCTCCTTCTGAGAGAACAAAACTAACCAAACAATCAGCTCAGTGTGCTTTTTTAGGTTATGCACCCTTCCAGAAAGGGTTCCTTTGTTATGATCCTCACATTCGTCGTTTACGTACCTCTAGGAATGTCGTTTTCTTTGAACAACAATATTTTTTTCAAAAACATCTTGATCCTCCTGCCTCCTCCTCTTTCGTGTCTTTACCTGGTTTTTCTGACCGCCCATCAGTTGTTCGATTTAATCAAAATTTTGTGTATCAGAGACGGAACAAAGAAGCGCCTCCCAGGGATCCCCCTCCTGATCTTCCTCCGGCATCTGCTCCACCCCCGACACTTGATACCTCTGGACATCCTTCATTGCGTCGCTCCACTCGTCTTTTGGTACCACCAGCCCGTTATGGGTTTTCACATACTTCTTTAATGGCCACTTTGTCTTCCTCTTCCATTCCCCAATCCTATTCTCAGGCTGTGCAGGACCAATGTTGGAATAAGGCTATGCAAGATGAACTAGATGCATTAGAGCAAAATCATACGTGGGATGTTGTCCCGTCTCCTGTGGGCGTCAAACCTATTGGCTGTAAGTGGGTTTTTTCTCTCAAGCTAAAATCTGATGGTACTTTAGATCGCTATAAGGCACGTCTTGTTGCTCTTGGCAATAGGCAGGAATATGGCATTGATTATGATGAAACTTTCGCTCCGGTTGCGAAGATGACTACCGTACGCACAATTCTTGCTGTTGCTGCATCTCAATCGTGGCCTCTATATCAAATGGATGTCAAAAATGCGTTTCTACATGGTGATCTCAAAGAAGATGTTTATATGCGACTGCCTTAGGGATGCTCATCCGGGAAAGGTATGGTTGCCAAACTTCGTCGCTCTCTCTATGGTTTGAAACAAGCTCCTCGTGCCTGGTTTGAGAAATTTCAAGCTGCTCTTCTCCGCTTGGATTTTCATCCAAGCCCGTATGATCCTTCTATGTTTTTACATCATGCTCCATCCGGGATCACTGTACTCCTTGTCTATGTTGATGACATCGTCATTACTGGTCCTCATGCCAAAATGATTCAGGAGATTCAATCTTCTCTTAGTGAGACATTTCACATGAAGGATCTCGGCCCTCTACACTATTTCCTCGGTCTTGAAGTTCATCAATCGCCTAAAGGTATAGTTCTCAATCAACACAAATACACTGTGGATCTCATTGACTTGGCTGGCCTCACTGCTTCTGCTCCAGTAGATACACCGGTCGAAATGAATGTCAAACTCAGTCGAGAGGAGGGTGATCTTCTTTCCGATCCTACTACATATCGCCAGTTAGTTGGTAGCTTGATCTATCTCACGATCACTCGTCCTGATATCTCTTATGCGGTCAATCTGATGAGTCAGTTCATGACTGCTCCTCGTCACCTTCATTTGGCTGCTGTTCGTCGCATCATTCGGTACCTTATTCGCACACCGACTCGTGGGCTATTTTTTCCATCCAAGAATCCTCTCTCTCTCATAGCTTATTCTGATGCTGATTGGGCTGGTTGTCCGGATACTCGCAGATCGACGACAGGATGGTGCATATTTTTGGGTGATAGTCTTATTTCTTGGAAATGCAAGAAACAAGAAAAAGTTTCCAGATCCTCTACCGAGGCCGAGTACAGAGCCATGTCTGCTGCCTGCTCCGAAATTCTTTGGCTACGCGGTCTGCTCTCTGATATTGGCTTTCCAGCAGAAGGAGCTACCCCCCTCTATGCAGATAATACAAGTGCCATTCAGATTACTGAAAATCCGATTTTTCATGAACGCACTAAACACATTGAGGTTGATTGTCACTTCATACGTGATGAGTTTAAACGTGATGTCATCAGCCTTCCGCATGTCTCCACTGACCTTCAACTTGCTGATATTCTCACTAAAGGCCTTCCGCGCCCACGCCATCAGTTCTTGGTTGGCAAATTGATGCTTGTTGATTCTCCCGCATCAATTTGAGGGGGGGTGTTAAACAGGCCCAAGGCCCAGCTCATCTATAGGCCCATTCATCTCACGAGGATTTAGATTGGGTCAATATTAGACACAGATGTATACAGTTGTACATATCTCTTTCTTTAGTTGCTTTCCTAACTTAGATATACTAGTTGATGTAATTAGCTTTCCTTCCTATCTTAGGCCCTTGATTAAAGGGATGTATATACCTATAAATTAAGTGTAGATCTCCAAAGGAGGGACACGACAAGAAGAATACAATTCTGAAACTTCTCATCTTTCATATGTTCTTGAATTTGTCATGAATGAGAGATTTTAGTAGTGCCATGTGTCAATTTTTTGGAATGCTAACATGGCACACGAAAAGAAAAGAATAAAAAAAAACGAGGGCACTGATGTGGCACCCTCCACAACCCACCTCCCTATTGCTTATATACATATAGAATTACCCTACAAAACTTCTTGTGCACTTTTCACCAAAAAAAAAAAAAAAAAAAAAACCCTTCTCTTTTAGCCAATAAAAGTGTGACACATGTTATCAATGGTACACGTATTCAATTCTCTCTTCTAACATTCTCCTACAAATGTGGATCTTTTATACTCTCTTAAAATACTAACAAATCATTGGCTATTAGATAGGGGCAGAAACTCCCCTTTTGGGATAGGGGAGTTGAGTTTCTGCCCCTATCTAATAGCGCCAATGATTTAAGAGAATCTATAAAATATCCACATTTTTAGTTGACACGTGTCACACTTTCATTGACTAAAAGAGGGGCTTTTTTTTTTTTGTGAAAAACGCCTGTGGAGTTTTGTAGCCTAACTCTCTCTCTCTCTCTATATATATATATATAAATGCTTAGTACAACAACCAGATATTTGAATATGTAGTTCATTTCACAAGTGGTTAAAAGTGAATAGCTAAGGTGAATTTCCTAAAACGAGCATTAATAAATTTTCCTTTTAGGAAATAAAATCAAATCAACTTTACTTTACAAAATATAATCAAAAGAAGAAGATAAATAAATACCTAGCTAACTTTAAGGGGTAGCTTAGTAGTCGCAGGACCACGGTTTGCTCTTGGAGGTTGGGGGTTCGAAACTGCGCTTCCACACTAGGGCCGCAGGGGATTTACCCAGCTCCCCTTGGGCCCGTAGGGATTAGTCTGGCCCAAAAGGCTGGGACACCTTCCGTTATAAAAATAAGTAAATAAAAATTACTCAGCCATCGCGAACACACTCCCATAGAGTTGAGTGGGGTTGTCACCTTATTTTCACACATAAGCCTAGGGATCGATTCCCTTCACACATAAGCCCATGCGATTTCAATAGTTGTATATACCCCACCCCCCCCACCCCGCCCTTTCATTTTAATATCTTCCATGTCCCAAAATTGGTAGCCTTACAGCCACCATAAGTTTTTAGAGTAAAATGACACTTTTAGCCATCTCTTTATCTATATATGCATAAGTTTAAAAGCTTGGATTTATTTTTCTTTAAAGCTTGTATAATTAACAATTATTTTTAGAGATGACAGCGTAGCGGGTTTTTGCCCCAACCCGCCCATCTCAAGTTTTTCTTATCTAAACCAGACCCACCCCGTGACAAGTCAGCAACATGTGATACCAAACCCACCCTGTTTGGGCAAAGGTTAGGTGAAATTTAAAGCTTGAAAATTTTTAAATACATAAATGCATGGAAAATAGTTTGGTAGAATTCAAACACACAATCTTATTTTAGAAAATGCTTTAAGTTAATGCCCTAACACCACTTGTACCATATGAAGTTTATTTATACTTTTAGTAATAAATAAATAAATATTATATATATGACGCATGGTGGGTTACATCAACAAAACCCAAACCCGCTTCATTCCAAGAAAATTAATAACAAACCCACCTCTACTAGGAGTGGATGAGGCGGGTCGGGTCCCCATTTAATCCCAACTCATTGCCATCCCTAATTACTATAGTACATTTAGTAGGAGAGAGTAATCCTACATAAATCTAATTTTATCAATACGGGGTCCATTTCATTACATCTAAATCGATCACAATGACAATCAACACTTATTTTTATAATTGACCTAATCCATGTACAATCCCCTATTAGATTGATGGGAGTCTCATATACATTATTAGGCTTTATGTGCATGAGAGTGAGAGAGACAATTGGGATGTGGGATACAATAATTGTGTTTTTATAAATAATAACATGCTTTGTTTAATGAATTTAAGGGCAAAGTTGTTATTTTTATATAAAAAAAATCAACACAAATCTTTTGTCGTCTATTCTCATTATGACTAGTGATTTTGGAGATATGGAAGGTATTAAAATGAAAAGGTCAGGGGTATATGCAAATACTGAAACCGGTTAGCCTATTTACAAATTCTATAAACACTAGGGGTATATAAAAAAAGAACTCTAAAATAAAAGCGGAGAAAGAAAGGATAACGTAAGATCAAATACGTCTGAGCTTTTATCTTAAAAGAGGACTGGGAAAGTCGTCTTTGGAGGGTATCTGTCCTTCTTCTTTTACTCATTTGATTCCAATGTAATTAGGGTAACCTTAATCGAAAACCGTAAGTAACATTGGATTTATCTGATTTACCTTTCTTCCCTTTGTTCTTCTTTGATTTCCTTTCTGGATATATCAAGGAAAACAAGAATTGGGGTGCTTCTTCATCTCCTTACGGAGTTTGGATTACTTTTTATTTTATTTTATTTCGTGGTTTCTTTCTCTCCATAGGTAGCATTCAATCCTTGCGGCGATTCTTCAATTTAAAAGAAGGGACATAGCTTCTGGTATAATACTTTCATATAATCTTTGCTTACGCCACCAGCATGTCAAAATGCTTGAATGTGAATTTTCTTTTGTTATTTCATGGTGGATGGTGCATACCTGAACACCCATAGTTCGCACTGTTTGATTATTTCTGCATAACAAATTTGGGAATGTAACTTGTTTATACTGAACTGCTTTGTTCCTTTCTTTTCTTGTTACCATGTGATTTTGTATCCAAAGGGTTGAGTAATTTGTATATATGGATTTGTGTTTTGAGAACCTGTGGAATTTTCAAGTATCAAAATTCTGATTATCAAAATTCCAGGAATGCCACATCAGTGACCAATTCTAATATGCATTATCTAGATTAGATATCCTTGTTGTCAGACACATAAATCCTTCCATTCAACATCCTATTTATGGTGACTGGTATTATTTATGAATGGCTGAATTTTCTTAATTCACTTTGTGAATTAACCACCTTGAGTTTTATGAAAGTCCGACATGGGACTGTATATGATTATTCCAGACTTTCGCCCTATTTTAATATTAAGTAGTCATGATGTGGGAAAGTTCAATTCCACAGATTTTAGATTGAATATTATCAATATATATATATATATATATATGCATAAAGAAAAGGAACTATAGTCTGAGCACAATGTTATCTTTTATAGTTGTCACTACAATTTTTATATTTTTTTATTTTAAAAGTGAAATTTGGAAGCCCCTTTAATTGGTTGAAAATTT
Source organism: Cinnamomum chago (assembly GCA_038049695.1). Taxonomy (NCBI): domain Eukaryota; kingdom Viridiplantae; phylum Streptophyta; class Magnoliopsida; order Laurales; family Lauraceae; genus Cinnamomum; species Cinnamomum chago. The sequence goes on along the minus strand of CP142453.1, from coordinate 37,830,857 downwards.
GTAATTGAATAAAACCATTTCATAATAAACATGTATCATTTTTAAATTTTTGATCAAATCTGATATATAGTTCTAAGTTACAGCCCATCTTGATTCAAATGCATATCCTATAGTTGAAAACAAAAAAATATTAAAATATTAGACATCATAAATAAAGAAAAGAACAATCGATTAGAAATATGTCATACCTGAAGCCTCACTTGCATTTTCAGTTATCATCCTTGAAATGGCCTCTTGGTTCTAGTTGAGTATCTGAAATGAGGGGGAAAATGATTACACATCTATAGGAAAAAGAAAAAAAAACCTTCAAGAAACAAATTCAATTCAGTTGCACAAAGGTAGATGGGAGGGAGGGAGCACGCTTGTGTTTATGCAGAGATGAATAGAGCTGGTTTTTCTTTTTTCTTTTGATAATTTTGTAGCTCTTTAATCAAAATATTTAGTATAAAGAGAATCAACGAACAAAAATTATGGAATAAAAAAATTATCAACACTAACTTGAAGTGTATAAAGAGGAGATAAATAAGAGTTGCATGCTTCTAAAATTAAAAACATGCATCTAATACTAGGTTGAATGCATCAACTAAAAAAGAATAAAAGAAAAAAAAGTGCTTATTTAAAAAAAATGCATAAAGAAATAAACAAACTCACCTTCATTTCAAAGCATTCAAACCTGTATGCTTTGGATATCTTTGCTTTTGATACACGCTTGTAATTTCCTAAGACATTCATCTAGGGTTTAGCATTATTTTGCACAAATCTACTGTGGACATTTCAAAATCCATCAGATCTAATAAGATTCTTATTTTTAAAATTTTAAGTAAATAAAAAGATAATAATTTTATAACTAATGGAGTACTTGATAATAAAAAAGAAAAAAAGAAATGAAAGCCCTTTAAGTTGGTTTGGGAAAGAAATTTAAATTATTTAACATTTTTTGCAAATTCAAATTTCAACAATTTTTTTTGAAATTATGAAAATCATTCAATAAGCCCATTAGATTTCATATTTTTTTAGTTTTTCTCTTACATGTCTTGGTGGATTCCATATTTGTAAAAGTTGTTTGAATTGATACTCTTTTGTCTATTCTCCCAAAATATATAAATCTAGAGTATCCAGTTATTTAAATCTTAAAAAAAAGACCAAATACAACAGAACCCAGTCACATTTGAACTCATTGAAAACACTGCGAAATCAAATGACCCATTTGAAGAAACTAATGAAGAATCTTAGTGGAAAAAATGAAAAAAGAAATAGAAAAGGATCAAATGGAACATAATCAAGTTCAGATTGATCAAGAACCACTCAAATCAAATAAACCACATGAAGAAGATTCTAATAACACAAAAATGAATTATATATATATATATATATAAAAGATCAAATAGAACCCCAACTAAGTCAATGAAAATCTTGTCTACCAAATAAAACAAAAGTCATTGAAAATCTCACTGCACAGGACAGAGGAAAAAACACCTTACTGCACAGCTTTACTGCTTCTTTATAGTCCTTATGCTTCAGCTAGCACCATTGTTTAGGTTGCAAGTGTTTAAGCATCTTAGAGGGCAACTTTTCCTCTTCACTGAAAGAGCTGTCTTACGCAATGAACTTTACACCAGGTGTTAACAAAAGTAACTAAACAAGTAGAAGATAAAGGGCATGATTTGTCTAAATTTCAAGATGAGAGAGAGAGAGAGAGAGAGAGAGAGAGAGAGAGAGAGAGAGAGAGAGAGAGAGAGAGAGATTTAACGTGATCATAACATTGCACTAAATATGAACAAAATTGTGGATTTAAAGTATGAAATGGTAGTATTCAAAATCGTAAGAAACTAAGTGAAGAAGAAAATCCTAGAAATAAAATTAGAATCTATCCCAAAGTAAGTAAAGAAATTGAGAATAATAGGATATGAAAATCCCAAAAGGAAATTTAAGATTTTTTTGTGGGAGATATTAAGACTCTCTCTCTCTCTCTCTCTCTCTCTCTCTCTCTCTCTCTTTTTCTTTCTGAAATCCTATTGCTTGAAACCCCACAACCCTAGATCCCTAATCTGATATACTAAATCTTAAATCCCTAGTCCCTAACTGAAATCATTACCCAGAAACCCTAGATCAGGTTCATGATGTGCCCCAAATCAACATTTTGGAAAATAATGTTAGTTGATATCACTGTTTGAGATATACTTGAAATTGAAGCTTGCAGAAGTGCACTCCCTTAGAAGTTCCACTACATAACATTTTCGTGGTTTTTTGAGTGTCTGGTTTTTTACCATGTAATGTCTTGTCTTTGTGAGTGTAATTCACCATCTTTTCTACATTTATGACAGGGTTTTTTTTAAACGACTTTAACATCATCATGCCTACAGTAGAGGCAATAGCGTCAACTGTTCTTTCTTTTTCAAATTCTGTAGCCGCTGTCCTCTCCAATATCGTGCCTTCAGTAGACGCAATCTCTCTCTTTCTAAGTCTATTGGCACCATCCGCTCCATCACTGATAACTTGATATCTAGACGGTTTCAAGACTATCTCTTCTCCACCCTCTGCACTCTAATAAGGAGGAATTGCTCTCCAAGAGTGTCTATCTATATAAATGAATCCGATTGCCCATTAACAAACTAGTTGTATTACGCTGTAGAGATATACTTATGCAGCAAGCTGTCTCCCACAATGCAGAGTTTGACTGTAGTCAAGTTTGAGACAGAGAAGAAAATCAGAGTCAGTATAGATGGAGACGAAGAGGTTGTGGACAAGTACCAAGAAATTAAAATTAAATGGAGGAGGAGAACTCACAAAGTGGAGATGGGAGAATTTCATAGCTTCTCATCTCGCGTCTCTGTATCGATCATTTGAGGTGAGGTTTCGCAAGAAACACACACAAATGGAGATAGATTCTTACTTTCCATTTATTCTCAGTGAATCAAAAGCAATCAAGGAGAACTCAAATAATCTTAAGGTTCATAAAATGCGAGATGAGGGTCTACGTGGGAGGTGGACTATGGTAAACGTCAACCGTCCAGCCACATTTACGACACTGGCTATGGACCCAGATCTAAAGAAAGAAGTGGTTGATGACTTAGAAAGATTCCTTAGAATGAAGGAATTTAGTAAGAGAATCGAGAAGTCTTGGCGGGGAAGGCAAGTTTGGTTGAGTCAATGGCGGAGTTTATCCAGTTCAGTGTCTATTATGTAGAGCTAAATTAGCCGAGGGGGGATTCTAAGCTCAATAACCTGCTGATGGAAACCAATGAACAATCCATCATAGTTTTTGAGGATAAAGAACAAGGAGAGCACACTACAAGAAAATTGACAATTAGCGGCGGTTTATAGCGGTGGTTTATTTGTCTGTCACTACATCTAACTATTATGTTAAGTACAGCGGCAGAAAATGTATTTTGCTGCTATTAAGTGGATTTTAATATATATAGTGGCAGAAATTGTATTGTGCTGCTATTAAGTATGTATTTTTTAAATACATACAGTAGTGGAAATTATATTTTGCTGCTATTAAGTGTAGTGTAGGAAAGTTTTTAAATGCATACAGTGACAGAAATGGTATTTTGCTGCTGTTAAGTATAGTTATACATACAACGATGGATATGGTATTTTACTGTTATTAAGTAATACATAATGGTATTTTGCTGGTAAGACATATAGCAGCAGAATTGGTATTCTGCTACTATTAATATGTCGACGACGTATAGCAGCAGAATACCATTTCTGCTGCTTTAAACCACTTAGACGTTTTCACAACAAGTTCCTGCTTTCCCGTGGTAGAGAAGAAAAAGCTCCCTCTGCACTTTCGTCCCCAAAACTGAGATCTCTCTCTTCCCAAAACCCTAAGCTCATCATCGAGAACCAGCATTTTCGTCCCCAAAACTGAGATCTCTCTCTTCCCCAAAACCGTAATCTCTGAGAACTCTCTTCCCCACAACCCTAATCTTTGTTTGGAGCTTCCAGCAGCTGAGAAGAAGAAGGTGAGACCTACTTCCCTGCATATTTTCCGACCTTCGACGATCTGCGTACGTTAGGGTTTTGGTCTTTGCTTTAATTTGTTGATTTCTCCTTCGTCAGATCTTGCTACGGTATCTCGTTGTAGGGCTGGAAGCTAGGGTTTTGTCGAAGAGCAGAAGAAAGGAGACTTTTTTTTGAGTTGTTGTGCTGTTTCTAGTCGGATCTTAGGGTTTTTTTGGGTGAAGCTGGAATGGAAACTAGGTTTTTTTGGAGAGAAGAACTAAGGAAAAAGGTCGTTTGTGCTGATTTTGTTGAACGTGAAGGTTTTCTTTGTATTTGTCACAGATCTTTGTTGCAGAAGGAGCTCCATTTTGCTCCTTCTTCGATGTTTGACGAACGAAAAAGGGCTTAGCTTTTGAAGTTTACAGGAAGAAATTTGTGTTGAGATTGGTCATTGACAGTTCTTAAAAGGGTTGTGGTAGGGTTTTGTAGAACGAGCGAGATATCCCCGTCATTTCAAACTCAAAAGACCTTCATTTCGATCGATCGGTCGAGGGATATTTCTCTTCCGCAATCTTCCTTCTGTTGAAAAAAAAGGTAGGTTTGATCTCATCTTCTTCTCAGAATTTCACTTTTTTCCCACTGATTGTCGATGGAATCGAAATTGAAACCAAAAGAGAAGGATTTTATAAGATCTCAGAACAACAGTTGTACTTCATTTTTGGTTGTGCGTTTGGATGCCATCTCAAATCGCAATATTTTATCACAACTGAACATGATCAGTTCCTCTGTACGGTCGAGGCAACACTAGCTTGGAATCAAAACCACCCTATGTGGATTTGGGGCTACTTCTTCAGTACTTCCATTATTAGGGGGTTTAGCGCCGTCACAGATCTAAATGTCACAAAACGTGCGGTTCCTTTTTTTTTGGCTTACAGAGTTTCATACTTATCCTGTATTAATTATCAGGTGTGCTACGATGGGTTCTAACAATGCAGCTGCGGGGTTGGACAAAGAACTGGTACATTCGTCATGTTTACATGCAACAATTCTTTTTTATTAGTGAAAGCAATTCTTGAATCAAACCAACAAGAGTAGGAAGCACATGTAATTGGAATTGGATGCTTGCCATGTATTTATTTCTAGCTATTTCTAGCTCATTTCGTGAGAACTGAAGTTAAATTTTCCAATTGGAGTTCGAAATAGCTAGCTAGCATCATCCCATAGAAATGTAATGAGTCACCTGCCAAAGTGTTCGAGGATAAAAGATGATGAAATGGTTTCAATTACTGTCTTTATTAGACAACTAGGAATGTCCATGGATTTCAAATCATGTACCCATACTTATGCAACTTAGTTAGACTGTTCTTCTAAATAAGCATGTTTGTTTTCCTTTATTTTCCTTCTCACAAACTCATCATACTATATATATTCATTTCGATAATCATGCAGATCTTTGGGATGGCAGAAAAGGAAATGGAGTATAGGGTAGACCTTTTCAACAGGTGATTGATCTGCGTTATGAATCTTTCCACATATAGTACAATAAAATGATTTAGACTTCAACTACTCAAGGATGCCCTAAACCCTTACCCCTAAACCCTTACAAGACAATTCATGATTCTAATGCTACATGTCTTGAGGTTGAAATATGATAATGATGAAATGGGGTTATAACTATTCCCCTGTTTAAATGGTCTGTGCGCTCTGACAGAGGTTCATTTCTTAAAATTAATACACACACCAAGTGACATAATTTTCAATCTTTTGAAGTGAAATATTGTAATGCGATACATTTTTATACATCCTTTTCTTTTATTCTCATGCTGTAGTGGCATACTTTTCATTTCTATATTTTTCAATACTTTATTAAAATGCTAATTACTCTTAACATTTATTGGACAAGAGGTCATAGTGTAGGTGGAAATTGCTTACTATCACAACCATGAGGTTGTAATTTGGTTCAATTCATGTTACCTATCAAAAGAGGGAAAAAAACCTTAGAATTTATTACTTGAATGTAACTTAAAGAGGTGTTTTTTTTTTTTTTTTTTTTTGTAAGAACTTAAAGAGGTGTTGATTTAAACAATTGGACTTCTTTTTAGATGGCATGCTGTTTGCATTCCTACCCCCATCCGTCCCCCCACACACACAACAAAAACAAACCCCAACCAACCAAAAAAGAAAATCATTTATTTTGAATGACAGAACAACATGTATTGAAATTTCTTGTAATTTTTGTATGCATTTAAAGATTTTTTTAGCAATGTTTTTGTTGAGCTTTTATTTACAAATGTTTATGTTTTTATGTTTCCAAATAATGAATTTTAAATGTCAGAACTGAGATTACCTATAAAACAAAAGGTGAGAATCAAGATACATGTATCTTTCTTCTCGAATTAGCTAGCTCTGATTTTTCAATAGCAAGGACAAATTAACAGTTGCCCATCTTCTGATCGCTTGCATATTAGGATGTGAAAAGGATTACATGTTCTTTGTTGGGTTGTTAAAGAAGCGTGCCATGAATCATGTGCCAGATTGTATTGATATTAAAATTTGATAAACTGATGATTTTATTGTCTGATACAGGTTGACTCAGACATGTTTCGATAAATGTATTGAGAAAAGGTATGTTTCTAACTAGTTTTTACTTCTGATGTTGGAGTGCATGATTGCACCAATGCATGGCGGTGGAACATGTCAATACCTATAAATTGAATGGTTAAAGTGTGACAGAATTCTTCACTGGACATGCAGAAAATACTGTCCGTGTTTTCAGAGCTAACCTCCATTTATTGATAACTGAAACAGACTTATTTAACAATGCTATTTAGATTTTATGCAAAAGTGTTTTTAAGGCCTGTTTCACTGGGGCGGGACCTACTTTGCTCTGTAACACCTCTCTTTCTTCCTTTTCATTTTCATTGAAGAAAATAGTGAGATGGGTGCTTTTGTTTATGGTCTTAGATTCACTCAAATGACAACATTTAGCTTTTGATTGATGGGAGAGCAAGAATACTCAAATGGGGTTTGTAAAAATCTTTGTAGCAGTCTCATTTCCTTAGTGGGGTTTCATGAAATATTGAAATCCTTCTTGTCTAAATCTATGCATTTTTACATATTTATGCATTTTTCCAAGAATACTTAAATAGATTTTGTAAAAATCAATGCATTTTTACATATTTAAGTGTTTTTTTTTCCTTCTTGTTGCTTTTCCCTGAGATCTACCTATGGATATTAATATTAGCATCAGGTTTTTGTTCATTATAAACTGGGATTGGGTTGTTTGATGTTTAAATGCTGATATTTTACCTAATTCTTCTATAAAGTTGTAATCCTCAAATCTGTTCTTCTTGGTTAGCTCATAACATGTTAATTACTGATGTAGGGCCTCCTTTTCATCTTGAGTTTTAAGTTCAAGATCTGGAGTTTATTTTATTTATTTTTTACACGATTTGCAATGAAAGAAGTCCTTTTTATGTAGTATGAATATTGTTTTGTGCTGACTATTTGGTCGGACTTAGATTTTCTTGTTCAATATCTTTGTTGAGATTTTCTTTAAGCTTCTATAATGACGTAAAGCAACAGCAAAGAAATTGAGGTTAAAAGGTAGCTTATAAGGAACTCAGGAACTAGATTTTAGTTTAACACATAACCTTTGTCTCCACATCTTTTGTGAAATTGCATTAGGGTGATCATATATGACATGAGCTTGATTAATGTGGTGTGGATTGTTTTTAAGTAATGGATTCCATGAAATTAATGATTTTTAAGATGATGCAGAGCACTGCTTTCACATACTTTTGATCTATGATGCACAGATACTTCATAGTGTGCAACGTATCGTATCCGATACTTTCCTTTTTACATGTAAAATCCGTGTCCCTGCTGTGTTTATGCCGTATCTGGGCATCATAGCTTTTGATCTCAAACTAAAGGACATTTTCTACATATATGGATGGGTATATACAAATGGTGTTAGGATTCTATCTTTTCTAAGGCTTGAAGCCTTGTCTTATTAAATCAGAAACTAAAGGTTCCTAGTTTGGCTGCATATGAAAGTAAATAAAAAAAGGTGTTACAATCTTAATAAAGTATAGGGTCTGGTATGATATGAAATAGTCTTAGATATTCATATTTAGAAAATGTTTGGTCCTCTTTTTCGGACATTGGAGAACCCAAAAGTGAATAATGGCATAAACTATGATTGAGTTTAACAACTATTGCAGTATCATAATCTATGATCAAATGCTTATTGACAGTAACTACTACGAAAGCACTGCCTAGTTTGACCCTAAATGGGTACTTGGTTACTAAATTACCTGAAAAAAATGTCATGACTAATTAACTAAAGCCATCCATCAAGGAGGTTGATTGGCGGCATGATGAATGTTCTAGTTTCAATCTCATGGGTAAGGTTAGATAATGCAAGTTTGATCATAGTATCTCACTATCTTATCTTGATATAAAAGGTTTAACCTCAAAAACTAATCAAGAAATGATTTGTTCAATTTCATGGCATTCTTTTGAATTGCATGACAGACAATGTGATCTCAGTAGTAATCCATCTTTTGTGGTGCAGAGAGAAGTGGCACAGGAAAAAGGCTTATCCCTATTGCAATGGGGAGTGATGGCACAAATTTGAAGGTGTAACTCCCTTGGTGATTCGTCATCAACTTAATTGTGTAAACTGGCAATTGAGTTTGAGTGATCTTGCTTCTCCAACTTAATCCAAAATCATCTATTGTTTTCACAGATTTCATGGGTTTATTATTGTTATTCCTTCATTGAAAGTCTCCTTGAAAGGGTAAAAACAAAATAAAAAAGCTGTTCAGTTGGTAGTTTTTCTTTTTGGTAGTTTTCATCGATTCAGTTGTTCATGTAGCTACCAGTTTGGGATGTAGATGTGTTGGGTTCAGGTTGGGTCAATGGTGGACTTGGACCTGGACTTGACTCCGATTAGGTTTATATAACTGAACTCAAACCTGAACTTACCTAATGGTTATAATTTTACTTTTCTATCACTTTTCCTTCTTCTCTTTTCACAAACAGAGAAATCATCTTTTGCAGGTTTTGAGAATAAAACAATATTACCAAAAGGCTCATGGGTTATCTTCTTCTTTTTTTCCTGTCCCTGGATAGGAATTTATGCAGTATTTGGTTAGTTGGACCATTAAAGTTCTGTGCATGATTTTGCTATGTGGAAATTGATGACCACACTAGAACTTGTCACTAGAACTTTTAGCATTTCAGGCACTAGAACTTGTCACTAGAAGTCTGCAACAAATTGTTTGTGAAAGGTATTTGTCTCCTACTTTGTAATGTTTTGGTGCTTGAGTTGATTATTGAAATCTTTGGTGCCTCCATGTCTTGATTTGCATGCTTTTAAGTGTGTCCAAAGTACTACTCATAACTTAGTATTGTCATCATTTTTTTTTTTAACTTATAAATCTATTTATGTACACTACATGATTATTGCTTATGTCTTTTAATCTCAACATTTTTAGATTCAAGGTTTATGTCATTCTTTATGCAAGCCAATATTTGTTTCATAATATTGAGTTTCTTATTTAAATGTGGTTGTTGGTACTATGTCGCATTATACCTCTTCATCATCTTCTGCGTCTACTGTTCAGGGTAGCTCTCATGGTTGGAATTCCTTTTTATGCATGTTACATGCATTTCCTTAATAGATTGAAAAGAAGGGGAGTGAAACTATAAGTGGAGACTTTTTTTTTTTATTAAGAGAGAATTGAATGATGAAATAAAGGGTTTCCTTTCTCATGTAGATTTGTCAAAGAATCTTCTCTTGTTTTTTCTTGTTGATAAATTTTCAATTGGATTTGATGTTTCCATGATTTGAAATCGTAAATATAGAGAGATAGTATAGTTACATTGAGTGAAACAAGTTCTCTCTCTCTCTCTCTCTCTCTCTCTCTCTCTCTCTCTCCCCTGAAATTTTTTTAAAAGTGTGAGTTTTCCTCGCAAGTTTTTGTTAGTACTTCTCTTCTAATTAAACATGTATGTCAAACTAGCTCGGCTGCATTGAAGATTCAGTCGGCAACTTTCTTGTTCTAATTTTGATATAGGGTCAGTACCGACCTTCTTTCTCTTGAAAACTAAAAAACAGTTAGAAAAACGGTTAGGAAAAAAAAGGATAAGATTTGATTTTTTCCATGCGTCACATCGGCAATGTCAATCCTTAATCTCCATAATCCCCTACTTATGCCTCTTGAAAGTTTTGAAGGAAACGTCTCCAACGTTTCATCTTCTAAAACGCTTCATACTAACAGAAGCAGTCACATCTTCTGTATTAAAAAAAAAAAAAAAAAAAAAAAAACTCCATCATCTTCTCTGCTCCATTGATATATTTTCACATGTTTGGAGTTGCATGAAAATATGAGCAGGCCTTATGAAGGGAGTTCTCGGTGACAGGCGAAGAATGGAACATCATGTCAGGTGGGGTTACTGGTTGCTCTATGTAGATGTTTCATGGAGAATATCATGTGGGACATTCTTATAATCTGTTGGTGAATCTAATAGTGTTCTGTTGTTTGTTATGGGAAATGGGATGAACAGAAGCAGAAGATTGCGTTGGCTAAGCAATTGAATCTCCGTCAAAGACAAGTGGAAGTATGGTTCCAGAACCGCAGAGCAAGGTGTGTGTGTATGAATTTTTCCCTTGTAATGTTGTGGTGTAAACGAGAGTAGAAAAGAAAAATATTGTTGCTTGTTCTGATCTCTAACATAGCCTTGAAAATTTTGAAAACAGGACAAAGTTGAAGCAGACAGAGGTGGACTGTGAGTTTTCTGAAAAGGTTGTGTGGGAATCTGACTGAGGAGAACAGGAGGCTGCAAAAGGAGGTGCAGGAGCTGAGGGCCTTGAAGCTCTCCCCTCAGCTGTAGATGCACATGCCTCCCCCTACTACCCTTACCCTCTGCCCATCCTGTGAAAGGGTTGCTGTCTCCTCTTCTGATGCCAACCACCGACCTCACCACCCCATCCCCATCTCCCCATGGGCTCCTCCTCCTCCTCATGCCCCTTTCATCCGTGCCTTGGACCCTCACCCAACCTCTCGCTCATGATACCAACCCAAAATAATCATGTCACAACCATCCCATTCCATGCCATACTACATAATATTCCTTACTAACTAATGATAATAGAGACACATATATGGGAAGATGGAAGATGTTGGATCTTGACTTTTAGGAGATCCTTCCTTAGTTGGGTCAGGGTGTGGGGCACTATAGCTGAATTCTCCCTTTTTCTTGTTAAAATGGATTGTATATGGCAGTGATTTCTAAGGGGTGCAGTTTAAAATGGGCTATTCAGATGTCAATGTTATATGTTGTTTTAAATCCAAATCAATCTATGTAAATAAAGCTTAAGCTTTATTTTTTTCCCCCCTTGAATCTAGATAAGGTTTTTAATCACATGATGTGACACTGTCGTTTATGTTATATTCTGATTCAATCACTCCCAACGGTTCTGTTAGGTGTGTGGAGGGTTGGTTTGACTGAATGTTCTGTTAAGTTGCATGGGGTTTCAGCAGCAGTTTGTGATGTGCTACAAGTGGGTTTTTAGCAGCAGTTTGTGGTGATTGCAATTAGTGGTGGTTTAGATCCGCCGCTATTGATAATTTTTTAGCAGCAATTCCGTATTCCGCTGCAAATATAATTAGCGATGGGATTTTCTACGACAAAAGTAGCGGCGGATATTTTTCTGCCGCAAAAGGTATTAGCGGCGGTTTTCATATATATAGTGGCGGTTTTTATCCGCTGCTAAATGTAATTTTTCTTATAGTGGCAGGCTCGTCAGGTAATAGCCCTTTACTTACCCTTCAATCTATCCCAAAGTAAGTAAATAAATTGAGAATAATAGGATATGAAAACCCCAAAAGGAAATTTAAGATTTTTTTTTGTGGGAGATATTAAGACTCTCTCTCTCTCTCTCTCTCTCTCTCTCTCTCTCTCTCTCTCTCTCTCTCTCGATTTCTTTCTGAAATCCTATTGCTTGAAACCCCACAACCCTAGATCCCTAATCAGATATACAAAATCATAAATCCTTAGTCCCTAACCGAAATCGTTACCCAGAATCCCTAGATCTGGTTCATGATTTGCCCTAAATCAGCATTTTGGAAAATAATGTTAGTCGATATCAATGTTTGAGATATACTTGAAATTGAAGCTTGCAGAAGTGCACTCCCTTAGAAGTTCCACTACATAACATTTTCGTGGTTTTTTGTGTCTGGTTTTTTACTATGTAATGTCTTGTCTTTGTGAGTGTAATTCACCATCTTTTCTACATTGATGACAGGGTTTTTTTAAACGATTTTAACACCATCATGCCTACAGCAGAGGCAATAGCGTCAAATGTTCTTTCTTTTTCAAATTATGTAGCCGCTGTCCGCTCCAATATCGTGCCTTCAGTAGATGCATTCTCCCACTTTCTAAGTCTATGGGCACCATCCGCTCCATCACTGATAACTTGATACCTAGACGGTTTCAAGACTATCTCTTCTCCACCCTCTCCACTCTAATAAGGAGAAATTGCTCTCCAAGAGTGTCTATCTACATAAATGAATCCAATGGCCCATTAGCAAACTAGTTGTACGACGCTGCAGAGATATACTTATGCAGCAAACTGTCTCCCACAATGCAGAGTTTGATTGTAGTCAAGTTTGGGACGGAGAAGAAAATCAGAGTCACTATAGATGGAGACGAAGAGGTTGTGGACAAGTACCAAGGAATTAAAATTAAATAGGGGAGGAGAACTCACAAGGTGGAGATGGGAGAATTTCATAGCTTCTCATCACGCGTCTCTGTATCGATCATTTGAGGTGAGGTTTCGCAATAAACACACAAATGGGGATAGATTCTTACTTTCCATTTATTCTCAATGAATCAAAATCAATCAAGGAGAACTCAAATAATCTTAAGGTTCACAAAATGAGAGGTGAGGGTCTAGGTGGGAGGTGGACTATGGTAAACGTCAACCGCCCAGCCACAATTACGACACTGGCTATGGACCCAGATCTAAAGAAAGAAGTGGTTGATGACTTAGAAAGATTTCTTAGAATGAAGGAATTTAATAAGAGAATCGAGAAGTCTTGGCCGGGAAGTCAAGTTTGGTTGAGGCAATGGCGGAGTTTATCCAGTTCAGTGTCTATTATATAGAGCTAACTAAGCCGAGGGGGATTCTAAACTCAATAACCTGCTGATGGAAACCAATGAACATTCCATCATAGTTTTTGAGGATAAAGAACAAGGGGAGCAGGCTCGTCAGGTAATTGCCCTTTACTTACACTTCAATCTATTCCAAAGTAAGTAAAGAAATTGAGAATAATAGGATATGAAAATCCCAAAAGGAAATTTAAGATTTTTTTTGTGGGAGTTATTAAGACTCTCTCTCTCTCTCTCGATTTCTTTCTGAAATCCTATTGCTTGAAACCCCACAACCCTAGATCCCTACTCAGATATACTAAGTCTTCAATCCCTAGTCCTAACCGAAATCGTTACCCAGAATCCGTAGATCAGGTTCATGATGTGCCCCAAATCAGCATTTTGGAAAATAATGTTAGTCGATATCACTGTTTGAGATATACTTGAAATTGAAGCTTGCAGAAATGTACTCCCTTAGAAGTTCCACTACATAACATTTTCGTGGTTTTTTTAGTGTCTGGTTTTTTACCATGTAATGGTTTTTTACCATGTAATGTCTTTTCTTTGTGAGTATAATTCACCATCTTTTCTACATTTATGACAGGGTTTTTTTAAACGACTTTAACACCATAATGCCTACAGCAGAGGCAATAGCGTCAACTGTTCTTTCTTTTTCAAATTATGTTGCCGCTGTCCGCTCCAATATCGTGCCTTCAGTAGACGGATTCTCCCACTTTCTAAGTCTATGGGCACCATCCGCTCCATCACTAATAACTTGATACCTAGACGGTTTCAAGACTATCTCTTCTCCACCCTCTGCACTCTAATAAGGAGGAATTGCTCTCCAAGAGTATCTATCTACATAAATGAATCCAATGGCCATTAGCAAACTAGTTGTATGACGCTGCAGAGATCTACTTATGCAGCAAACTGTCTCCCACAATGCAGAGTTTGACTGTATACAAGTTTGGGATAGAGAAGAAAATCAGAGTCACTATAGATGGAGACGAAGAGGTTGTGGACAAGTACCAAGGAATTAAAATTAAATGGAGGAGTAGAACTCATAAGGTGGAGATGGAAGAATTTCATAGCTTCTCATTACGCGTCTCTGAATCGATCATTTGATGTGAGGTTTCGCAAGAAAGACACACAAAAGGGGATAGATTCTTACTTTCCATTTATTCTCAGTGAATCAAATAAATTCAAGGAGAACTCAAATAATCTTAAGATTCAAAAAATGCGAGATGAGGGTCTACGTGGGAGGTGGACTATGATAAACGTCAACCGCCCAGCCATATTTACAACAATCGTTATGGACACAGATCTAAAGAAAGAAGTGGTTGATGACTTAGAATGAAGGAATTTAATAAGAGAATCGAGAAGTCTTGGCCGGGAAGACATGTTTGGTTGAGGCAATGGCGGAGTTTAACTAGTTTGGTGTCTATTATGTAGAGCTAACTAAGCCGAGGGGGGATTCTAAGCCCAATAACCTGCTGATTGAAACCAATGAACAATCCATTATAGGGTTTTAGGATAAAGAACAAGGGGAGCATGCTCGTCAGGTAATTCCCCATTACTTACCCTTCATTCTATCCCAAAGTAAGTAAAGAAATTGAGAATAATAGGATATGAAAATCCTAAAAGGAAATTTAAGATTTTTTTGTGGGAGATATTAAGACTCTCTCTCTCTCACTCGATTTGTTTCTGAAATCCTATTGCTTGAAACCCCACAACCCTAGATCCCTAATCAGATATACTAAATCTTAAATCCCTAGTCCCTAACCGAAATCGTTACCCAGACTCCCTAGTTCAGGTTCATGATGTGTCCAAAATCAGCATTTTGGAAAATAATGTTAGTCGATATCACCGTTTGAGATATACTTGAAACTAAAGTTTGCAGAAGTGCACTCCCTTAGAAGTTCCACTACATAATATTTTCGTGGTTTTTTTAGTGCCTGGTTTTTTACCATGTAATGTCTTGTGTTTTTTAGTGTAATTCACCATCTTTTCTACATTTTTAGTGTAGACGCATTCTCTCTCTTTCTAAGTCTATGGGCACCATCCGCTCCATCACTGATAACTTGATACCTAGACGGTTTCAAGACTATCTCTTCTCCAACCTCTGCACTGTAGTAAGGAGGAATTGCTCTCCAAGAGTGTCTATCTACATAAATGAATCCGATGGCCCATTAGCAAACTAGTTGTATGACGCAGCAGAGATATACTTATGGGGCAAGCTGTCTCCCATAATGCATAGTTTGATTGTAGTCAAGTTTAAGACAGAGAAGAAAATCAGAGTCACTATAGATGGAGATGAAGAGGTTGTGGACAAGTACCAAGGAATTAAAATTAAATGGAGGAGGAGAACTCACAAAGTGGAGATGGGAGAATTTCATAGCTTCTCATCGCGCTTCTCTGTATCGATCATTTGAGGTGAGGTTTCGCAAGAAACACACGCAAATGGGGATAGATTCTTACTTTCCATTTGTTCTCAGTGAATCAAAAGCAATCATGGAGAACTCAAATAATCTTATGGTTCACAAAATGCGAGATAAGGGTCTACGTGGCAGGTGGACTATGGTAAACGTCAACTGCCGAGCCACATTTACGACACTCTCTATGGACCCAGATCTAAAGAAAGAAGTGGTTGATGACTTCGAAAGATTCCTTAGAATGAAGGAATTTAATAAGAGAATCGAGAAGTCTTGGCCAGGAAGACAAGTTTGGTTGAGGCAATGGCGGAGTTTATCCAGTTCAGTGTCTATTATGCAGAGCTAACTAAGCCGAGGGGAGATTCTAAGCCCAATAACCTGCTGATGGAAACCAAGGAACAATCCATGATAGTTTTTGAGGATAAAGAACAAGGGGAGCATGATCGTCTGGTAATTCCCCTTTACTTACCCTTCATTCTATCCCAAAGTAAGTAAAGAAATTGAGAATAATAGGATATGAAAATCCGAAAAGGAAATTTAAGATTTTTTTGTGGGAGATATTAAGACTCTCTCTCTCTCGATTTCTTTCTGAAATCCTATTGCTTGAAACCCTACAATCATAGATCCCTAATCAGATATACTAAATCTTAAATCCCTAGTCCCTAACTGAAATCGTTACCCAGAATCCTAGATTAGGTTCATGATGCGCCCCAAATCAGCATTTTGGAAAATAATATTAGTCGATATCACTGTTTGAGATATACTTGAAATTGGAGCTTGTAGAAGTGAACTCTCTTAGAAGTTCCACTACATAACATTTTCGTGGTTTTTTGTGGGTCCGGTTTTTCACCATGTAATGTCTTGTCTTTGTGAGTGTAATTCACCATCTTTTCTACATTTATGACAGGGTTTTTTTAAACGACTTTAACACCATCATGCCTAATGCAGAGGCAATAGCGTCAACTGTTCTTTCTTTTTCAAATTCTGTAGCCGCTGTCCGCTCCAATATCGTGCCTTCAGTAGACGCATTCTCTCTCTTTCTAAGTCTATGGGCACCATCCGGTGCATCACTGATAACTTGATACCTTGACGGTTTCAAGACTATCTCTTCTCCACCCTCTCCACTCTAATAAGGAGGAATTGCTCTCCAAGAGTGTCTATCTATATAAATGAATCCGATGGCCCATTAGCAAACTAGTTGAATGACGCTGCAGAGATATACTTATGGAGCAAGCTGTCTCCCACAATGCAGAGTTTGACTGTAGTCAAGTTTGAGACAGGGAAGAAAATCAGAGTCACTATAGATGGAGACGAAGAGGTTGTGGACAAGTACCAAGGAATTAAAATTAAATGGAGGAGGAGAACTCACAAAGTGGAGATGGGAGAATCTCATAGCTTCTCATCCCGCGTCTCTGTATCGATCATTTGACGTGAGGTTTCGCAAGAAACACACACAAATGGGGATAGATTCTTACTTTCCATTTATTCTCAGTGAATCAAAAGCAATCAAGGAGAACTCAAATAATCTTAAGGTTCACAAAATGCGCGATGAGGGTCTACGTGGGAGGTGGACTATGGTAAACGTCAACCGCCCAGCCACATTTACGAGACTGGCTATGGACCCAGATCTAAAGAAAGAAGTGGTTGATGACTTAGAAAGATTCCTTAGAATGAAGGAATTTAATAAGAGAATCGAGAAGTCTTGGCCGAGAAGACATGTTTGGTTGAGGCCATGGCGGAGTTTATCCAGTTCAGTGTCTATTATATAGAGCTAACTAAGCCGAGGGGAGAGTCTAAGCTCAATAACCTGTTGATGGAAACCAATGAACAATCCATGATAGTTTTTGAGGATAAAGAACAACGGGAGCAGGCTCGTCAGGTAATTCCCCTTTACTTACCCTTCAATCTATCCCAAACTAAGTAAAAAAATTGAGAATAATAGGATATGAAAATCCCAAAAGGAAATTTAAGATGTTTTTGTGGGAGATATTAAAACTCTCTCTCTCTCTCTCTCTCAATTTCTTTCTAAAATCCTATTGTTTGAAACCCCACAACCCTTGATCCTTAATCAGATATACTAAATCTTAAATCCCTAGTCCCTAACCGAAATCCTTACCCAGAAGTGGCGGTGATGGGATTTTCTACGACAAAAGTGGCGGCGGATATTTTTCTACCGCAAAAGGTATTCGCGGCGGTTTTCATACATATAGTGGCGATTTTTTTATGCTGCTAAATGTAATTTTTCTTATAGTGGCAGGCTCGTCAGGTAATAGCCCTTTACTTACCCTTCATTTTATCCCAAAGTAAGTAAATAAATTGAGAATAATAGGATATGAAAATCCCAAAAGAAAATTTAAGATTTTTTTGTGGGAGATATTAAGACTCTCTCTCTCTCTCTCTCTCGATTTCTCTCTGAAATCCTATTGCTTGAAACCCCACAACCCTAGAGCCCTAATCAGATATACTAAATCTTAAATCCCTAGTCCTAACCGAAATCGTTACCCACAATCTCTAGATCAGGTTCATGATGTGCCCCAAATCAGCATTTTGGAAAATAATATTAGTCGATATCACTATTTGAGATATACTTGAAATTGGAGCTTGTAGAAGTGCACTCTCTTAGAAGTTCCACTACATAACATTTTCGTGGTTTTTTGTGGGTCCGGTTTTTTACCATGTAATGTCTTGTCTTTGTGAGTGTAATTCACCATCTTTTCTACATTTAAGATAGGGTTTTTTTAAACGACTTTAACACCATCATGCCTACAGCAGAGGCAATAGCGTCAACTGTTCTTTCTTTTTCAAATTCTGTAGCCGCTGTCCGCTCTAATATCGTGCCTTCAGTAGACGCATTCTCTCTCTTTCTAAGTCTATGGGCACCATCCGGTGCATCACTGATAACTTGATACCTAGACGGTTTCAAGACTATCTCTTCTTCACCCTCTGCACTCTAATAAGGAGGAATTGCTCTCGAAGAGTGTCTATCTACATAAATGAATCCGATGGCCCATTAGCAAACTAGTTGTATGACGCTGCAGAGATATACTTATGGAGCTAGCTGTCTCCCATAATGCATAGTTTGACTGTAGTCAAGTTTGAGACAGAGAAGAAAATCAGAGTCACTATAGATGGAGACGAAGAGGTTGTGGACAAGTACCAAGGAATTAAAATTAAATGGAGGAGGAGAACTCACAAAGTGGAGATGGGAGAATCTCATAGCTTCTCATCCCGCGTCTCTGTATCGATCATTTGACGTGAGGTTTCGCAAGAAACACACACAAATGGGGATAGATTCTTACTTTCCATTTATTCTCAGTGAATCAAAAGCAATCATGGAGAACTCAAATAATCTTAAGGTTCACAAAATGCGAGATGAGGGTCTACGTGGCAGGTGGACTATGGTAAACGTCAACTGCCGAGCCACATTTACGACACTCTGTATGGACCCAGATCTAAAGAAAGAAGTGGTTGATGACTTCGAAAGATTCCTTAGAATGAAGGAATTTAATAAGAGAAACGAGAAGTCTTGGCCAGGAAGACAAGTTTGGTTGAGGCAATGGCGGAGTTTATCGAGTTCAGTGTCTATTATGTAGAGCTAACTAAGCTGAGGGGAGATTCTAAGCCCAATAACCTGTTGATGGAAACTAATGAACAATCCATCATAGTTTTTGAGGATAAAGAACAAGGGGAGCATGATCGTCTGGTAATTCCCCTTTACTTACCCTTCATTCTATCCCAAAGTAAGTAAAGAAATTGAGAATAATAGGATATGAAAATCCGAAAAGGAAATTTAAGATTTTTTTGTGGGAGATATTAAGACTCTCTCTCTCTCTCTCTCTCTCTCGATTTGTTTCTGAAATCCTATTGCTTGAAACCCTACAATCATAGATCCCTTATCAGATATACTAAATCTTAAATCCCTATTCCCTAACCGAAATCGTTACCCAGAATCCTAGATCAGGTTCATGATGTGCCCCAAATCAGCATTTTGGAAAATAATATTAGTCGATATCATTGTTTGAGATATACTTGAAATTGAAGCTTGTAGAAGTGCACTCTCTTAGAAGTTCCACTACATAACGTTTTCGTGGTTTTTTGTCGGTCCGGTTTTTCACCATGTAATGTCTTGTCTTTGTGAGTGTAATTCACCATCTTTTCTACATTTATGACAGGGTTTTTTTAAACGACTTTAACACCATCATGCCTAATGCAGAGGCAATAGCGTCAACTGTTCTTTCTTTTTCAAATTCTGTAGCCGCTGTCCGCTCTAATATCGTGCCTTCAGTAGACGCATTCTCTCTCTTTCTAAGTCTATGGGCACCATCCGGTGCATCACTGATAACTTGATACCTAGACGGTTTCAAGACTATCTCTTCTCCACCCTCTGCACTCTAATAAAGAGGAATTGCTCTCGAAGAGTGTCTATCTACATAAATGAATCCGATGGCCCATTAGCAAACTAGTTGAATGACGCTGTAGAGATATACTTATGGAGCAAGCTGTCTCCCACAATGCAGAGTTTGACTGTAGTCAAGTTTGAGACAGAGAAGAAAATCAGAGTCACTATAGATGGAGACGAAGAGGTTGTGGACAAGTACCAAGGAATTAAAATTAAATGGAGGAGGAGAACTCACAAAGTGGAGATGGGAGAATCTCATAGCTTCTCATCCCGCGTCTCTGTATCGATCATTTGACGTGAGGTTTCGCAAGAAACACACACAAATGGGGATAGATTCTTACTTTCCATTTATTCTCTGTGAATCAAAAGCAATCAAGGAGAACTCAAATAATCTTAAGGTTCACAAAGTGCGAGATGAGGGTCTATGTGGGAGGTGGACTATGGTAAACGTCAACCATCCAGCCACATTTACGAGACTGGCTATGGACCCAGATCTAAAGAAAGAAGTGGTTGATGACTTAGAAAGATTCCTTAGAATGAAGGAATTTAATAAGAGAATCGAGAAGTCTTGGCCGAGAAGACATATTTGGTTGAGGCAATGGCGGAGTTTATCCAGTTCAGTGTCTATTATGTAGAGCTAACTAAGCCGAGGGGGGATTCTAAGCTCAATAACCTGTTGATAGAAACCAATGAACAATCCATCATAGTTTTTGAGGATGAAGAACAACGGGAGCAGGCTCGTCAGGTAATTCCCCTTTACTTACCCTTCAATCTATCCCAAAGTAAGTAAAGAAATTGAGAATAATAGGATATTAAAATCCACAAGGAAATTTAAGATGTTTTTGTGGGAGATATTAAGACTCTCTCTCTCTCTCTCTCTCGATTTCTTTCTAAAATCCTATTGTTTGAAACCCCACAACCCTTGATCCCTAATCAGATATACTAAATCTTAAATCCCTAGTCCCTAACCGAAATCGTTACCCAGAATCCGTAGATCAGGTTCATGATGTGCCCCAAATCAGCATTTTGGAAAATAATGTTAGTCGATATCACTGTTTGAGATATACTTGAAATTGAAACTTGCAGTAGTGCACTCGCTTAGAAGTTCCACTACATAACATTTTCGTGGTTTTTTGTGTGTCTGGTTTTTTACCACACTACAACAATGTGCACTTTTGACGGCGCTAAATAAGCGCCGGGAAAGGTCCATAAAACGCTAGGAAAAACTATTCCCGGCGATTTCTCTTGCGCCTACAAGGCACCGGCAAAGGTACACCAGTAATACCATTTGCCGGCGAAAAAGAGGTAGCGCCGAGAAAAATCTATCAATTGCCGGCGTTTTATTTCGCCGGAAAAGGAGGTTTATTTCGCCGGGCAAAGACTTTTATTTTTTCAATAATAAATTTTAAAAAACTTTTGCCGGCGTTTTTTTTTGCGCCGGGAAAAGATTTTTATCTTTCATAGAAAACTTTTGCCGGCGTTTTTTTGCGCCGGGAAAAGATGTTTATTTTTCATAGAAAACTTTTTCCGGCGTTAATTTGCGCCGGGAAAAGTGGTTTACTTTTTCAAAAATATATTTAGAAAAACTTTCGCCTGTGTTTTTTGCGCCGGGAAAAGATTTACAAATTACGAAAATGATTTTTTTTAATCTTTTTGCCGGCGTCTTTTCTCGCCGGGAATAATTTTTTTTATTTATTTGATTTTTAAATTTCTTTTTCTGTTTGTCACATTAATAAATCGAAATTTCTAATTCCACTATCCAAGAACACATCTACTACACACCCTATATCCATTTCCATTCCAAAATCATCAACAAATGAAACAAGAAAATTCATTTCACTTCATATTAATATTCAAACATCCTTACAACATTGAAAACACTTTACATTACCATTACAAAATTAAAAAAAATGCTAACATTCTACTTTGTACCAACATTCAAATGACCACCCAACACACAAAATTTTATAAGCAAGAAATGACACCCGTGAGTCTGTGACCACCAAACTTCCGTAACAAGAGCTGCAATACTAGTTGATTTATGATGACAATGATATGAAACAAGTCAAGCACGGCAAGAGGAATAACCCCAGGTTCAGCTGTGGATCCTTGAATGGTGTGTGTTTTCCCACTATTAGTTTGTCCATATGCAAAAACAGTACCTGTAACCAAGTGAAAAAAATAATAATTCATCAAAGTTCATTATGTGGATAAAGGTGAACCCACACACAAACATCAAAGTTCATTATGACAGTAGAGGTGCATTTTGGATGTACCACATACATGTAGAGCAACATCAGCAGAATTGATAATTATAAGATCAGCTTCCTATGCCATTTTCATTACAACACAGTACCTGTTTCATGATAAACATTGACGCATTGGGCCCACTTGGATCTTCATAAACCAAATGAAGATAACTCGGTTTATGCAAAATCAGGATTCTTTCGTTTGAATATCCTGAGTCATATATATGCCCCAATGGCTTTGTTCTTTGCTGCAACTAATTACTTGTAAACGTAGTTAAAGGTGTTTTTCTTTTCTTCTTTTTTTTTGACTAAGTGAACTGCAACTGATTTCAAGGATCCAAACAGCGCAAGAAAAATAAAATTCGAAGGAAAGCATCCCTAAGTGCCAAATCCATACATTTGTCACTGGAAACCGTGGGCAGATATATCAATCACTCGATACTCAATAAGGGTCGTGCGTTGGTTGAGAAAGTCCTCCTGGAAAATTCTATAGCTTAAACTTCTGATATATTTCTCACATCACATGTTTAATGTGATTTTCTTTCACATCTCGAAGAAGAAGAATTTATGTAACATGTACATCAGCAATCAAGCCTCGTCCCATTTATGCTAGAGTCAATTATATGAATTTTGTTTACCCATTCTAATCTATTTTGATCCAAATCTTCAAATAGATTGCACTTATTCAAATCTATTCTTGTTACTTCTATCCTATTTTTCTTCGGCCTACTATTTCCCATTGGTGTTAGCTTGCATTGGATATGTCCAATCATCATAAACGGTTTCTCTTATTTTATCACTTATTAATAGTTAGTTGATACTATCCCAAAAAGAATCTATATATGCAGCCAACTTTTATTCTTTCTCACTAATTGAAAAAATAGAAAAATTTTCACATTACATGTACCAGCCAGCAGCCAACTTTTATTCTTTCTCAGTTGTGACAACATAAAGGAAAGTGATATCCAATGGGTGCTATCATCCTAACATCAAATTTAGCTACTACACATCAATAGTCTAAGGAATCAGGAGGTTAGAGGGGAACTACAAGAGCCTAATAAAAATAGGCCCAAAAAAGGGTACAACATTCAAATAGTAATTAATGTGAAGCGTTTGAAAAGAAGGGGAAAAGATTCCAAACCTATAAATTGTAAGAAAGACTTCAGGTACAGTTCCTACCAGAGAACCAAACAGGTGTAACAGGTGCAAGAAATGTGCCATTATAAACCCATCATTTTTCACTTCCACTAGGTGTAACAATTTATTTTTTTGCTGAGAAGCACATACAAGCAGATAAGAACATTAAATTTTTTTTTTGTAAAGTACCATTATATAAAGAAAACTGACCGCTGCCTTATAAATTATTATAATAATCATTATTGTTTTGCACAATATATACTTGGTGTTGTCACTGCTAACATCTCAAAATCCCTGTTATGGCATAAGTTTTTCGAGAAACACAAATTGTAGGCTATCCAAATCCCAAATATTCCTAATCCAATATACACTATGTGCTACGAGAATCAAGTATTTCAGCATCTAGATTCAGTCATTCTTAGAAAATCAAGAGAACAACCATAGCAATATGATAATCTGTATTTGCAATGATAATATGAAGATTCCAAGGAAACAAGAAGTACCACATGAAGTCACGAATAAAAAGTGCACGCAGGACCATAAGACCATTTCCGATCATAGCTAGCAGCATTGAAAAAGCTGACAAACCTCTGATGTTGTCCGGGTTGAGAAAACTTGTCCACTGAACAGAAATGCAATATTAGGTTTAAGGGTGACATGAAAAAAATGGTTACAACCGTTTATTGTTTTAAGAACCAGAGAGAATGTTTATAGATACCATCTGTGAAACTGGCATCCACATGAAGAGTAGAGTGGCAGTCCACCCAGATATTGACCCAACAAATTTGACGCCTTTCTCTGAAAGCTTCCCTGTTCGTGCCTGCAATTCGTAGTAATGCATAATTAAGAAAGATGCATGGACCTTAACAACGAATACTTTGAAAGATGAAAATTTGAAATAAAAAAAGGGTGATATCTGAGGAGAACATTAATTTCAATATACTAGACACGCAACTAGAAATATAAATACAGTCAAAGCCAAAACCAGAAACAGATGATTGAAGGGATTACGGTGTAAGAAACCCTTTTCAGCAGGTCAGCAGCATAATCTGCTTCTCCATGAATATGGATACTTGGAGCACATCAAAGCCTCATTGGCATTCATTTAGCAACATACCTGGATTTTCTAGCATAAC
This sequence comes from Cinnamomum chago, assembly GCA_038049695.1. Lineage (NCBI taxonomy): Eukaryota > Viridiplantae > Streptophyta > Magnoliopsida > Laurales > Lauraceae > Cinnamomum > Cinnamomum chago. Next base: position 37,806,391 of record CP142453.1, on the reverse strand, counting down.
TAGAGCAATCAAAGAATTCAAGTTGTAGTCTACAGATGCTTACCTTACAATTTTTTCACTGGATAAACATTTCTTAGCATCTTTGACTGGGAGACAGCCACTTTGCTTAGATCATCAGAGCTCCTACTGAAACTATCAGTAGAGGAGAGCATGCTCCAGAGATGTAGACAACACAAGCTTTTATGAGGTTCCTGGAGCAAGCCTCATTTACTGGAACTTCAGTTGTTCATCAATGTGTTTTCGTGCTCCACTCAATTATTATTATTTTCTAGTTTTCACGCCTATGGTTTCCTAAGACCAGCAGTGGATGCTGCTTAATGACAACATCCAGATGTGGGTCTGCTTTTCCAGCAGGTTACTATGGATTTGCAGCACCAACAACAATTCATAATTCCAACAGTATTGTCACATATGAAAAGCAGTACTGCTCAGCATTTAGTTGCCAACCATCCACAGTGATAATTGGTCAACATACAGCATGATGTAGCAGTTGAGAAAATTGCAGATTGAATCCAGAAAGAAAAACAATTGACTTTCTTCTTTTCCACTTTCATCTAATATAAATGTAGTCAATTCAAAAATATTTATCAGCCATACTTCTCTCTGTCTACCCAAACAAAGTAGAATGGCAGTATTTTCTCCAAAATGCAAGTTCCGGCAAACTAATTTCTACTTGAGAACTCTGCCTCACCTGATTTGGGCTGGAAAGGTTCATCTTCAAGATTCAGATCTGGGAATGGTACAAACACATCAAACAAGAAGCAGAACAAACTCCAATCCACAAAGGCATGTCATCCTTTAGCATTTGTTAAACATATAGAAGAAGCATCCTACTAATGAGAGCAATCGACATAAAAAGCAATAAAAATATAAAAACAAAAAGGCTTACCATAACAACAGCAGCCACTGCTGCAATGAATGCGAGGAGCCCAGGCAAAATGCTGTTGGGAATAAAGAGAACAAACGTCGACCACATGACCTGCAATCCAAATCCAAACTCCAACGTCAGGTTAACTTTAACTATAACAACTACTCATTTGAGTTTCAAAATTGTTGTAAAACTTGTTACCCCATAATTAGTTATTCCCTAATTAGTTACAAGCTCCACATCCCAATAAGGAAACCTCTATAGTTTCGAGAACCTTGATCGACTAGAAATCTCATCGGAAGTTAACTAAATAAGTATGGCCAGTCTCTTCTATCCCTTTCAAGTCTCAACTCAGCAAAGAGGAAGCCATCATCCTTGTTACAAGAGGGAGGTGCATGGGAGAAGATTCATCATCTTGAAAATCCGTATCACACTCCCACTCAAGTTCAAGCACGGATAGAAGCATGCCAGAACTCTAGTATCGTTTGGTTTTTTGTGATTATTTGCTTCAAGATCCACCATGAGCACTGATTGGATATAGGATTCATAGCAAACTAACAGGGATATCCAAATGCCTGAACTCATGATTATGTGTAAACCAAGGTACTTCAACATGATATACATAAACCCAAATGGGCCTAGAGGGAAATGCCAAACATGCCCTGAGGATGATGAAACAGAATGAGCAGGATAAGGATCCATTTCAAATTTGGCTTGAGATAACAAGAGAAGATTAAACTGCAACAGGCTGGTAATTGAAGGGTTTTTTTTTTTTTTTTCTGCATTTCCCTAATCAAACTCATATTAGAACATCCAAACATACACTAAATTTTATTGACCACAACAAAACAGAAAAAAAAAGGTAAAATATAATATGTAATCCAGTATTGCCAACAAAGAAAAGTGGGTTGCTTAATATTGCAGCACAACTAGCTGGACTGACATCCATAATTGAAACATGCAATCATCATATATATTATTCTGAGCATTAGTTGGGAAGGTGATTTAACATGGAATGACACACTAACCCATACAAACTAGAACAAAATTACAAAACAATAAAGTAAAAGAAGGGCTGAAGAGAGTGAGTAGTTACCAGCAGAGCTGGATATGATTCAGAATCATCCAATTTCCAAACTTTCCCTGTTAGAGGCTCTGGAAGCTGTTCAACCAAAGCCAGGAAGAGAACCCATCAAGATTTCATGCTAATTTGAAAGAAATGCAAGTGACCCAGATTGGATTTTGAGGAAATACCTCGAAATCTGGAGCTCTGAAGCCCAAACAGACGCCTTTTGAAACAGCTGAAGGTACAAAATTGGATCGAATAGAGTGGTTGCTGAACCTTTTTTTTCTTTACTTGTTTTCCTATTCTAAAGAAGAAGAGGTGAGGTAGCTACCAATCTGTGAACTCTTGACCTCTTTAGGAATCAATGACATAAACTCCAAAAAGTCATATTAAGAATTATAAAGCTCTGGCACACTCCAAAAAGACATACCTATGCCCATGCCACTTAAACTACAAGAAACAACAAATGTCCACTATGTTGTTCATCCATTACCTATATGCTTCATGACTGATAGTGATGGTTCACCAAGTGTTGATGTGGTGGGCTTAGGCAAGTATAAACTAATAAAGTGTATCGTGCAAGTTCTCTAAACTGCAACGTCCTAGCTCTTCACAATCAGTAGTTAATTATTAGATCATTAAGAATATAATATTTGCAAAAAAAAAAAAAAATTTGATGTCTAATATCTTCCAATCTCGGTATTTTGAGAACAACCTCCATATACAGAGCCCCATGAACCATATCTCAGAAACACTACCCCAATCTAGCAGATGTACAGATCTGACAAATTTGTTTTTTTTTTAATTATTTTCCAAATCTGAGAGCATCCACAACATTAACAGCTTAAAAACAAAGTTCTGATAATGAAGCCTAGCAACACAGAAAGTTGTGGATAAACGTGATAAAACAGATAAAGGTGAAGGCAGTGCACAGATAACTTGTGGAATATATTCTCCTAGCAACACAGAAATCCATCGAACAACCAGCAACTCTATACATACTTTGGGCATTTAGAAAGACATTCCAGATAAAACAGATCAGCAAGTAAACACCACCAATAATGAACATGAGGCAACCAAAGAGGTAGGAAAAAAAGAAAAGAAGCAATGCAATGAAGATGAGGCAGAGCCATTACCTTTGAGTGTCAGTCCGGTTGCGAGAGAGGGAAGGAGAGGATGCGCTGGCGAGGGAGACCGTGAGCGTGAGAGAGAGATGCCGAGGGAGATGAGAGAGGCACAGAGGTGAAAATCGCCACCAATGTGTTCTGTCCTTTGCTTTTCAAGCCCCAATGGCGGACGAGAGAGATGGGTCAGAGAAATGGCTGGACGAGACAGAGATGGGCGCTAGACGAGGCGAGATGGGCCAGGGACCGAGAGGGAGGGAGATGCAGAGAGATGGGGAGATGGGCGCTGGAAGAGGCGAGATGGGCCAGGGACCGAGAGGGAGGGAGATGCAGAGAGATGAGGGAGATGGGCCAGGGACCGAGAGGGAGGGAGATGCAGAGAGATGAGGGAGATGGGAGCTGCGAGATGGGCTGGACGAGGCAGATGTAGAGAGGGGAGGGAGATGTAGAGAGAGGAGGGAGATGCAAAACGGTTTTGAAATGAGGGAGATGCAGAAGGGAGTTGCGATTTTTGGTTTATGCAGGAGGGAGATGCAGAAGGGAGTTGCGATTTTTGGTTTATGCAGGAGGGAGATGCAGAAGCTCGTTTTTTGTTTTCTTTTGGGTATAAGCAGAGGGGTAGTTCTATGATAACAATCCCAGCGCAAATAGTGTGCCGGAAAAACTAATTATCCCAAATTAAAGCGCGATGCTCCAAATGAAGGCGCGAACGGAGGACATTTGCCGGCGAAGTGGGTAAGACGCCGGGAAAAATAATACATTTGCCGGTGAAAAAATAAATGCGCCGTCAAAAAATTAACCTTTTGTCTGGAAAAGTAATTACCTTTACCGGCGAAAAAAAAATCGCCGGGAAAAAGGAACTTTGCCGGCGATAATATGACGCCGGAAAAAATCAGTTTTTTTGCGGGAAAAAGTTATACTTTTCCCGACGTATAATGATTGCGCCGGGAAAAAACGCCGGTAATAGTGTAAATTGTTGTAGTGCCATGTAATGTCTTGTCTTTGTGAGTGTAATTCACAATCTTTAGTACATTTATGACAGGGTTTCTTTAAACGACTTTAACACCATCATGCCTACTGCAAAGGCAATAGCGTCAACTGTTCTTTCTTTTTCAAATTCTGTAGCCGCTGTCTGCACCAATATCGTGCCTTCAGTAGACACATTCTCTCTCTTTCTAAGTCTATGGGCACCATCCGCTCTATCACTGATAACTTGATACCTAGACGGTTTCAAGACTATCTCTTCTCCACCCTCTACACTGTAGTAAGGAGGAGTTGCTCTCTAAGAGTGTCTATCTACATAAATGAATCCGATGGCCCATTAGCAAACTAGTTGTATGACGCTGCAGAGATATACTTATGCAGCTAGCTGTCTCCCACAATGCAGAGTTTGACTGTAGTCAAGTTTGAGACAGAGAAGAAAATCAGAGTCACTATAGATGGAGACGAAGAGGTTGTGGACAAGTACCAAGGAATTAAAATTAAATGGAGGAGGAGAACTCAAAAAGTGGAGACGGGAGAATTTCATAGCTTCTCATCGCACGTCTCTGTATCGATCATTTGAGGTGAGGTTTCGCAAGAAACACACACAAATGGGGATAGATTCTTACTTTCCATTTATTCTCAGTGAATCAAAAACAATCAAGGAGAACTCAAATAATCTTAAGGTTCACAAAATGCGAGATGTGGGTCTACGTGGGAGGTGGACTATGGTAAACGTCAACCGCCCAGCCACATTTACGACATTGGCTATGGACCCAGATCTAAAGAAAGAAGTAGTTGATGACTTAGAAAGATTCTTTAGAATGAAGGAATTTAATAAGAGAATCGAGAAGTCTTGGCTTGGAAGACAAGTTTGGTTGAGGTAATGGTTGAGTTTATCCAGTTCAGTGCCTATTATGTAGAGCTAACTAAGCCGAGGGGGGATTCTAAGCCCAATAACCTACTGATGGAAACCAAAGAACAATCCATCATAGTTTTTGAAGATAAAGAACAAGGGGAGCAGGACCGTCAGGTAATTCCCCTTTACTTACCCTTCATTCTATCCCAAAGTAAGTAAAGAAATTGAGAATAATAGGATATGAAAATCCCAAAAGGAAATTTAAGATTTTTTTGTGGGAGATATTAAGACTCTCTCTCTCTCTTGATTTCTTTCTGAAATCCTATTACTTAAAACCCCACAACCCTAGATCCCTAATCAGATATACTAAATCTTAAATCCCTAGTCCCTAACCGAAATCTTTACCCAGAATCCCTAGATCAGGTACATGATGTGCCCCAAATCAGCATTTTGGAAAATATTGTTAGTCGATATCACTGTTTGAGATATACTTGAAATTGAAGCTTGCAGAAGTGCACTCCCTTAGAAGTTCCACTACATAACATTTTCATGGTTTTTTCTGTGTCTGGTTTTTTACCATGTAATGTCTTGTCTTTGTGAGTGTAATTCACCATCTTTTCTACATTTATGACAGGGTTTTTTTAAACGACTTTAACACCATCATGCCTACAGCAGAGGCAATAGCGTCAACTGTTCTTTCTTTTTCAAATTCTGTAGTCGCTGTCTGCACCAATATCGTGCCTTCCGTAGACGCATTCTCTCTCTTTCTAAGTCTATGGGCACCATCCGCTCTATCTCTGATAACTTGATACCTAGACGGTTTCAAGACTATCTCTTCTCCACCCTCTGCACTGTAGTAAGGAGGAGTTGCTCTCCAAGAGTGTCTATCTACATAAATGAATCCGATGACCCATTAGCAAACTAGTTGTATGACGCTACAGAGATATACTTATGCAGCTAGCTGTCTCCCACAATGCAAAGTTTGACTGTAGTCAAGTTTGAGACAGAGAAGAAAATCAGAGTCACTATAAATGGAGACGAAGAGGTTGTGGACAAGTACCAAGGAATTAAAATTAAGTGGAGGAGGAGAACTCACAAAGTTGAGATGGGAGAATTTCATAGTTTCTTATCGCGCGTCTCTGTATCGATCATTTGACGTGAGGTTTCGCAAGAAACACACACAAATGGGGACAGATTCTTACTTTCCATTTATTCTCAGTGAATCAAAAGTAATCAAGGAAAACTCAAATAATCTTAAGGTTCACAAAATGTGAGATGAGGGTCTACGTGGGAGGTGGACTATGATAAACGTCAACCGCCCAGCCACATTTACGAGACTGGCTATGGACCCAGATCTAAAGAAAGAAGTGGTTGATGACTTAGAAAGATTCCTTAGGATGAAGGAATTTAATAAGAGAATCGAGAAGTCTCTGCCGGGAAGACAAGTTTGGTTGAGGCAATGGCGGAGTTTATCCAGTTCAGTGTCTATTATGTAGAGCTAACTAAGCCGAGGGGGGATTCTAAGCTCAATAACCTGCTGATGGAAACCAACGAACAATCCATCATAGTTTTTGAGGATAAAGAACAAGGGGAGCAGGCTCGTCAAGTAATTGCTCTTTACTTACCCTTCAATCTATCCCAAAGTAAGTAAAGAAATTGAGAATAATAGGATATGAAAATCCCTAAAGGAAATTTAAGATTTTTTTTTGGGAGATATTAAGACCCTTTCTCTCTCTCTCTCTCTCTCTCTCTCTCGACTTCTTTCTGAAATCCTATTGCTTGAAATCCCACAACCCTAGATCCGTAATCAGATATACTAAATCTTAAATCCCTAGTCCCTAACCGAAATCGTTACCCAGAATCCCTAGATCAGGTTCATGATGTGCCCCAAATCAGCATTTTGGAAAATAATGTTAGTCGATATCACTGTTTGAGATATACTTGAAATTGAAGCTTGCAGAAGTGCACTCCCTTAGAAGTTCCACTACATAACATTTTCGTGGTTTTTTGTGGGTCTGGTTTTTCACCATGTAATGTCTTGTCTTTGTGTGTGTAATTCACCATCTTTTCTACATTTGTGACAGGGTTTTTTTAAACGACTTTAACACCATCATGCCTACTGCAGAGGCAATAGCGTCAACTGTTCTTTCTTTTTCAAATTATATAGCCACTGTCCGCTCTAATATCGTGCCTTCAGTAGATGCATTTTCTCTCTTTCTAAGTCTATAGGCACCATCCGGTGCATCACTGATAACTTGATACCTAGACGGTTTCAAGACTATCTCTTCTCCACCCTCTGCACTCTAATAAGGAGGAATTGCTCTCGAAGAGTGTCTATCTACATAAATGAATCCGATGGCCCATTAACAAACTAGTTGAATGACGCTGTAGAGATATACTTATGGAGCAAGCTGTCTCCCACAATGCAGAGTTTGACTGTAGTCAAGTTTGAGACAGAGAAGAAAATCAGAGTCACTATAGATGGAGACGAAGAGGTTGTGGACAAGTACCAAGGAATTAAAATTAAATGGAGGAGGAGAACTCACAAAGTGGAGATGGGAGAATTTCATAGCTTCTCATCGCGCGTCTCTGTATCGATAATTTGAGGTGAGGTTTCGCAAGAAACACAGATAAATGGGGATAGATTCTTACTTTCCATTTATTCTCAGTGAATCAAAAGCAATCAAGGAGAACTCAAATAATCTTAAGGTTCACAAAATGCGAGATGAGGGTCGACGTGGGAGGTGGACTATGGTAAACGTCAACCGTCCAGCCACATTTACGACACTGGCTATGGACCCAGATCTAAAGAAAGAAGTGGTTGATGACTTAGAAAGATTCCTTAGAATGAAGGAATTTAAAAAGATAATCGAAAAGTCTTGGCCGGGAAGACAAGTTTGGTTGAGGCAATGGCGGAGTTTATCCAGTTCAGTGTCTATTATGTAGAGCTAACTAAGCCGAGGGGGGATTCTAAGCTCAATAACCTGCTGATGGAAACCAATGAACAATCCATCATAGTTTTTTAGGATAAAGAACAAGGGGAGCAGGCTCGTCAGGTAATTGCCCTTTACTTACCCTTCAATCTATCCCAAAGTAAGTAAAGAAATTGAGAATAATAGGATATGAAAATCCCAAAAGGAAATTTATGATTTTTTTGTGGGAGATATTAAGATTCTCTCTCTCTCTATTTCTTTCTGAAATCTTATTACTTGAAACCCCACAACCGTAGATCCCTAATCAGATATACTAAATCTTAAATCCCTAGTCCCTCACTGAAATCGTTACCCACAATCCCTAAATCAGGTTCATGATGTGCCCCAAATCAGCTTGGAGGTTTGGTGTTTGAGAGTTTGTAGAAAAATGAAGGATCTGGGGGTCAACAGGGTAAAAGGGCAAAAGGGCATAGAGTCCGGTGGGTCAACCCATGGGTTGGTATGGCTATCTTGAATTTTATATTAAAAAAATTAGTTGTGAATAGTGATAAAACACAATGGAAATGGCTATTGGTGACATGGCATGTGTACCCCACCAAAACAAAAGGAAAAAGGACATGGCATGTGTAGGAGTGCGTCCGGATCCCCCGTTGACTCCATTTTTGGGCCTACATAAAACTGGACCGTCAAGATGAATCCCATCCACTCCATATCTAGATCGATAAGCTTCAGTTAAAAAAAAAAAAAGAAGTGATAACTGCTGTCCGATTGAGCTCATGGAAGAAATATGAGGGACGACTCTCATCTTGAACGGTCCTGATTATCCCTAAGTGGGCCCTACAATGGAGTATTCTTTTAATTTGTTTCACGGTTCCGAGTGATAGCTGTGAGAGAATCTGGCCTTGGGTAGGACTTTGGTCAAATGGGTTATTCGGTAGGTTTAGGCATGTTAGAACCCAACTAAACTTAGTGATAGTGTTTGACTCGGTCATAGAGGCACAGGTGAATGGTTAATGGACTGAATTTAGGTCCATTAGGGGTGGGGCATGTAGACACCTCATTTTGGCATCCTACTATTTCAAATATCCATATTATTGATGCCCCAATTTTACCTCATTCGGACAATTACAAATAAATAAATTAAAACCATCATCATGTATAATTTTACCCGATGCATGTGGATATGAGGGTTTGCATGTACCCCTAGAGATTAGTTCTCGGCTGTCCAGAATCGAGTGTCTCCTTGTGCTAAGGGCCAAAGGCTCCTGGGGCTGGAGATACATGGGTTATAAAAATAAATCCTTAATTTAAGAAGAGCTGCATCATTCTAGGCCCAAAATGTAGGATGCATCTCTCCATGCCTGGCTTTTTACCCGGGTCTCGCGCACATAATGATCTACACGTTGTGAGTTCTCCCATGGTATATGGACCTAAGCAATCTAACGGTCGGATTGAGAGACATGATGTTTTTACTAGGGGTCCCACAAAAAAATTTAAGTACTTTTTTGTTCTTTGGATCATTGAGATATTCATACTATTATAATCTACTTATTGAGGGTTTTTCAATGGTATGCAGAGCATGAAGATCCGATGGTCGAATCAAACGATATGCCTTTTTCGAAATTCGAACATTGGTGGGTCGCTAAAAAATTAAACTCTTCTCCTTGCCTCCAAATTGCCTGGAACCATATACCATTGAAAGCTACTCGTTGAGAGATTTCTAGCGGCGTCTGGACCTCGAGGTGACGGGTCAGATTGAGAAATGTGATTTTCTTCAAAATAATAGTATACGTAATGTAGGTCCCCAAAAAATTCAAATATTTTATGGATCTTCAAATTAACCAGACCCATAAGGACCCACGCATCGAGATGTTTCCAACGGTACTCAGCTTTTGAAAATCTGATGGTTGGATCTCAAATTATAATTTTGAAAATTAATCACGTGTGGGTCCCACAAAAATCTCAAATATTATTAATTTTGTCTTTAAATCAATTCTGACCCAATTCGAATAGTTTCCAATGTTAATGTGGATTTTGAAATCCAATGGTTAGATTGAAAAAATGTATTTTTCTTAAATTTGGGATCTTAAGAAGGTGGGCCCTTCAATTGTGTCAAGAATTCGGGATGAGGACCTTTTGAAATTGCTGTCCATACACCCCTAGTATTTAGGCAATTTTGACCTTACGTGATGGCACGGGGTCTAAAATGCAATCTACTCAAACCATAAGTTTTATTAAAGTAGAAACGAGGATGTCACCTCCACATGATCACCTCATCTGTAGCTAATCAAATCCTTTTTATCAAAGGCAAGCCAATGTCAGAAGAGACCCTTTCCTGAAAATTCCGAGGGCCCTAATATCGAGAAATTTAGTTGTAAACGAATATCTGATTCTCCGATTACTCGGAAGTTTCCGCCCTAAAAAACAGGTCAGAAACCTATTTTAAGTTCCGATTCTTTAACGAGTCCAGGTCCGAAACTCAATTTAGGTTTCGATTGATAAACGGGTCTGGTTCCGGGTCCATATAAGTTCTGACCCGTGGACTTGGTACCCGGCATATGAGTCTTTGATATTGCAAACCGTATCTCAAAATTAACTTTTTTTTTTTTTTTACATTCTTTAAAAGTTTTAAAAAAACACCCTTTCATATTGGAACAGATTTTATTATTTTTTACATTTTCCCTCCAAGAATTTTTTTTACATAATGGCCCCTCCAAGGAAGATTTTTTGGTAATGCCCCTGTATGGAAACTTTTGGGAGCTAGTGTGGATTGTTATATAGGATATGAGACTTTCATGGACTTCATTGATGAGTCATTTCCTAGGCAAGTTAAAAGGTTGGGTAGAAAATCAGATTGGAAAGGCAATATGATGGCCAATTAATTTGTGTAATGGATGGCGGTCTAAGTTGTGTCAACATGACACAATTGAGAACGGCCACTTACCTCAGTAGTTCTCACCTGGCTGTCCAGGTTCGAATCTTGGGTATGCCACATTTTCCCACATGTGCTGGCTTTCTTCCCATTTATGCGGGCTTCTTTCCCACATGTGTGAGCCTTCTTCCCGCTTGTTCGGGCTGTCTTCTCATTTGTGTGCGGTCTCCTGGGTCCCAACCCCCTTGGCTGGGTTAAAAAAAAAATGAAACAATTTCTTTTCAAGTGTCGATTTAATGCCACATTGCACTATGACATAAACCGTAAGCATATGTATGTTTAGATTAAACACACATTATAAGTTCTAATCACCCTGGCTACTATGTTCAAGATGCAATGTGGAAATAGTAATAGAGATAAGCCTAACCTAGAACCTATTTTTAGTGAGCTCAAAGGGCATGAGGACTTGGGAACAAAGCATGCTCTGTAGGATTAGGTGCTCATTGGAAAATAACAGTTCACTTAACTTGCTTGCAGAGAGAGGAAGGAGGCAGTAGTCATGTGTTTCTCCTACCAACAGACTGCATGTATAATCCAGCTCTATTGGGCCAATTTAGGCCTACCTTCAATCAATGCAGCTCTTTTCATTCTCTCATCTTCTCACAATTGCCAAATCATGCCCAATTTTATGGTCGTCGAATATTTACTCACCATTAGATTGAATGTAAAAAACATTTATGGTCAAAAGAATATTAAACTTTAACGCTATTGAATCAATGATTAGGATAATCTGATGGGGCTAATTTTGTGAATGACTCTTTTTTGTAAAGAGACCTCTCTATCTATCATACATATCAACAATAGGAATGCATCAAGTAGGCTCCAGGAGCCACTCCTTGGTGAAAATTTTCCTTATTAAAGACTTCGCCATTTTTTTGGTACCAGCTAAGGTGGTTGGACCCTTGAGACACTCAATTGAGGCAAGAGTGAACGCCCACACACGTTATGGAGAAGACTGGCTGCAAATGCAACAGAGAGGATCCTCTGCACTTGTAGGGGAGAATACCCAAAGATTGAACTCTGAGCAGTTGGGTGAGAATGTGATACCCAACAAATGGGGCTATCCTTTTATTCTTGCAAGTGAACTCACTTATGATCCAATTACACTCTCACAACACCTATGTCTTTGTGAGTCATAAATATGCATGCACCTCAATTTGACACAGATCTTACCATTTTGAGCTGTATGAAGGATTCATAGTATAAAAGTTTGAGGCCTTAAGATCAAGGGTTTGGGTTTTTGTCCAAGCCTATCTACATAGACCCTTCCCTCCCGCCCCATGTCTAGAAATCATCAGTTGGGCTCCATATTGGAGAGGGTCTATGAAACTTTGTACCTAGCTGGGTTATATGGTCCCCTACAAATATTACGAATGTTCCAAACTTCACACCATGGAGTGCGTCTTTCGAAAGATATGGGTAAGTATGAAAGTTAATGAGATAAATCATGGCCTATACCTGAGCCTATTATTTCAGCCCGATTGTTAAATGGGCCAGTGGATATAATGCTTCAAAAGACTTGGCATGGCCCATACTAATTAAACGAGTATTTCTGAGTGAGCTGGTCATAGGCGGCCTATTTTGGGCCCATGAGCTTTACAAATATCGGGCTAGGCTTGGCAACATAAGTCCCAGCCTCAGTCTGGACATGAACCCTCCTACTCAAGATCAATTGGCGACCTTCAAATGGACATCAGTATATGATCATCGTTTCCTCAATTGCATTTTCACTCCCTTCTTTTTGTTTGTTCCTAATTTGGTGTGAGAGAAGGGACAGGAAGTCCAAATCCCTAATACAAAAATGAAAATTGAAATGCCGAAAATAATACGTATCTGGATGAAGCGAACTGTTTCATGTTCTACAGAATCCACTTCAATGGAGCCAATCTGGCCCCCCTTTGATTCCCCTAACACTCACTAAACCACATGATTTGGCACCAGCACAATTCAACGGAAAAATCTCATTATTAAAATGAACCTCAAATCACGTATTAGTTAAAAATACATAAATTTAAGACTGTTAGATCAAGGATTATGATGATGTGATGGGATGATTTCGTTAGTGACTTCTATTCATGATGAGACTTTTCATCCAACCTATCGAGCCAACATGTATGAATGTAGATGGGCACATGAGCTGGATATATATGAACAGTTTTACAGTCTCCTGGTTGGTAAAAAATCACCAATAGAAGTAGTTTTCTCCTATCCAGCCAGCTCTATAGGGCTTTTTTGGGGTCAGCTTCATCCATAGGGAATACCCTTTATATATATTAAAGCAAAGAGAGAGGTGGGCTTTTTTGGGGTCAGCTTCATCCATACGGAACACCCTTTATACATATTCAAGCAAAAAAAAAAAAAAAGAAGAGATGGTTTGGCTTTGATGAATGATGAGATGGTTTGGCTTTGATGAACGATGAGCTGGTTCGGCTTTGACGAACGATGAGATGAAGGGTCGGATTTCCATCTCACAAATGGCCCTCTCCATTTTGGATACTCTCCAACCAATCGTGTCTCTCAAACCAATCGTTTTAAACAAAAACATAACATTCAATTTGTTTTTTGAAATTTGAATACTTGAATGCCTTCTATCCACTTCAATGCCTTCCGTAAACGAAACTTCATCCTTTCCGGGTTTCTCAACCCTAGAATCTTCATCATCTTCTTCATCCTTCACCAATCACACGATCTCAAGCAACAAGATTGTCTGTGAGCACCTTCACACTTTGATCTTGGAGTATAGGTTTTTCCTATCCCTCTTATCTGCATCAAAGGTATTAAACATAAGTCCTTCATTCTGCAAGTTTTTTCCTTTCCCTTTTATTTGCACCTAAGGTTTTAAACCCTAACTTCTTCATTCTACAATTTTTACACAAACTCCTTCAATCTGCAATTTTTGACCAAGAAGGGACACCCCGGCCCTATAGGGAAAAGGATAGAAGAGTCCTTTCCCTCTTATCTGCACCAAAGGTAAAAAACTCAATCCTTTTGTAGATGAATGTCAACTGTTTAAAATTTTGTTTTATCACATAAATTCTTGATAACTCCTGTGTATAGTGATGAACGTCACAAATCTTTTGCAGCCACTTGACTTTTTCCTAAATTAATAATTGTTTCTACTTCTCTCGGCAGACAAACCCTTTTACCACTTGACTTTTTCCTAAATTGATAACTGTTTTTACTTCTCTCTGTGGACAAACCCTTTTATCATAATCTTGCAGCACAGAGACTGTGCCCCCAGTGCTCACTTTGATGATAATTGGCCAATACACTATGATGATAATTGTGTGGGGACGTTCCCGAACAACGAAAAGGTCTAGCCCGAACTCGGCAAGAACATCCGTCAGGGTCTCGGCCACGGCCACGGACCGACCCACTTGCTTGCTCCTACATCACTTCGGCTTCGGCACCTCTTTACGCTGGTTTCGGTAATAGTCAGCCGATCTCACTTCGACTATGCCAATGACACGTCCACTTCGGTCTCGGTTGTGCGCCAGTAGTGGCGCCACAAGCCACCCAACCAAGGCGGGGCTTGACAGCCACGTCCCATGCAGGACACGTGGCGGGACGCAAGCACGTGCTGACAGGACAGATATATCATCCCAGCCGTCCATCCTCACCAAATCCCTGGCAAAGCCATATCCAATGGCTGCGGCCATATTGGGGCAGGGCCCGAGACAGGATCCGATGGGATCTCAGCCGCCAACAAATCAGGGGGAGATCAGGCCCAATGTGACTAGCATTCAATGCAGCATGGACTGATCGAACCCTCATTAAATGCAATGTGGGCTATGATGGATCTTCATTAATGACTCTATGGGCTGATAAGACCCCAGTAGTCAGATCACTGGGCCCATTCACGCAGGCGCTAAGGAACCTTCTCATATAAGGTAAGGAACCACCCAAAAAGAGGTATGCACACTTACATGCAAAAACTCCCTTAACGTTCCTCTACTTCTCTTCTCCAACCTGCACTCACTCAGGCATCGGAGAGCCCTGCGCTGCCCACAGCCAGGGTCCTTTGACGCCTTCTTCTTCTTCTTCTCCCCTTTTAGGTCCCCAGATCAAGCAGTTCTACCTTTGGTCTTTTGGATAAGTCCCTTGAGGCACCTCCCTAACCTAGTGAGTATTTTCTGCACTTACAATTGGCGCCGTCTGTGGGAAACGATTTGCATAATCTTCCCTATCACCATGACGAGGAGAGCTGCGAAAGGCGGAGAAACATCTAAGACGAAACGCACAGGACCGTCGTCTGACCTCCTTCCTGCCAAGAAGAGGACTGGGAAGAAACCAGTCGCAGAGGCCTACATCAAGCGTGTTCTCGTTCGAATCGACGTTCAGGAGCATAACCTTCGCTCGGAGTCTGCTCTCCGGAGGGGAGACACTCAACAGCAGCTTGGGGGAGGTCTCCTGATGGGTCGGGATCAGCGGAGTAAGTCTCCAGTGGTCGACGGACCACATCCCTCTGATCAAATGGAGGATGCTGAGGATGAAGACTATAATCCTGATGATGACTTCGACTCCACCCTTGAGGAGATTAGAGCACAGAATGATACTATCAAAGAGCAGGATGCTCTGATCCGCCAGCTCCAGCAGCAGCTGGAAAGAGCTACGAGTTCAGCAAGGCATCAGCAGCAGCAGTCGCGGCATCAGCAGCAGTCGCAGCGACAGCACGGGAGGAGGGTTTCTCGTGGTAGGCGCACTGTCTCCCCCGAGGAAGACTTGAGGGATCTTCTGAATGAGAAAAGGCGTGATCGAACTCGAGATGAAGGCTCGAGCACCAGCCGCAGCTACTCGAGGAAAGCATCGGAAACCATTCCAGAGAACAAATTTAACAACCAGGAGTGGTTGGACGAGCGCATCAGGAGGACAGTACAGCGCAACCTCAAAGTGGCCGGTCTCACCGGAGATGAACGGGACGCCTGTGAGACGGTCGATCTCGACGCATCCCCCTTCTCCCGCGACATCAGGAGATACCCTCTGCCGAAGAAGTTCACCGTACCAAGGTTCGTCACTTATGATGGGACCTCGGATCCAGCTACCCATCGCAGACACTTCTCTCAGAGGATGTCTGTTTGGGGGGATGAAGGCCATCTGAACTGTCGAGTCTTTTCCTCCAGTTTGGGTGACCTCCCCTTGAAGTGGTTCTGTGCGCTCCCGGAGGGGTCCATTTCGAGTTGGCAGCAGCTCCAGCAATCCTTCTTGAAGAAGTTTCAGGCCTACAGAATCTTGTCGAAAACGGATGCGGATATTATGGCCCTGAAGATGAAGCAAGGGGAGAACGTCACCCAGTTCGCGAAGCGGTTCTGGACGGTCTACGGCCAGATCGAGAGTTCCAAAGACGAGGTAGCAATCTTCGCGTTCTAGAATGCCTTGTTGCCAGATAGTGACCTTCGCAAAGATCTGGCCAGGAACCCGGTGTCCTCCATAGCGGCGCTCATGTCCATAGTCAACCGCTACATCGCCCAAGAGGACGACCAGGTCCGGGCTGGGGAAAACCATGAGGCCGCGCAAAAGGACCGAGGTGAAAGGCCCTCAAAGAAAGATAAGGGACCGTCCCGAAGAGACGAGCCAGACCAACGCTGGACGCCGTCCAGTTCGGCAAGGGCCCAGGCATTCACCTCGGGCAGAAGCAAAAAGCCTAGGCCGTCCGAGGACACACACCGTGAAAGTCCTGGGATCCTAACCCTAGAGGGGGGGGGGGTGAATAGGGTGTGCTACAAATATGACCAATTTAAACCAATTTTAACTCTTTAAGATAAACTAGTCACATGTGATGATTTATCAAACAAGATGCGGAAGCTAATAAAACAATCATCACAAGCATACACCACAACACAAAGGTTTATAGTGGTTCGGCCTCAATGCCTACGTCCACTACCGGCTTGTGATCCAATCACCCCACCGGATTTTCACTATTTATGCTTTTCAATAGGCTAAGCAATAACCCTTACAATGTTGTTTTTCTAGGCTAAACAACAACCTCTCAATGTGCTTTTCTAGGCTAAGCAATAACCTTTACAAGATGCTTTTCTTAGGCTAAGCAATAACCTTTACACAATGTTTTTCTTAGGCTAAGCAATAACCTTTACAAATGAGAGATTTCTCAAAGAAGGTGTCTATGCAAGAACACTCTATGAGATACAATTAAAGCTCAATGTAATTGCCTCTAAAATAGGCTAATATGAAAGTTTAAAACAAATTACAAACATACACTAAAGAAGCTAAAGTGTGTGCACAAGTGTATGAATGTTTTGCTTCAATCAATTTCTACAAAGAAGCTCCTAAATGAATGCTTGATGCATTTTAAAATCAAAGCTTAGAAAATGATGATTGAAGATTAATACTAATCACATGAAAGATTCAAACAACTTAAAGGCATGAGCTAAAACAAGTTGTATGAGTATTAAAGTCTAAGAGCATGTGAATTAGTCAAGAGAGTTTGCAAACCATTCTTAATATTCCAAAGATGATAATGAGTTTGCAAAACATCTCTAGAAATCATGCATAAGTGAAAATACAAAGATTTAAGCATGCATGAATTTCATTTTAATGGAAATCAAAATACTAGTAAGATGTACCTTTTAAAAACTCAAGCATTTGATTTCCAAAAAGCCCTCTAGCCTTTACAACTTCATCCCCTTTCTTTGGCTCCAAAATGGTCTCAAAAGTTCATGAATCAAGCCTCTTGAAAGATGAGAAAAGAATGGACTTTAAACCAAAAAACAGTCCAACGGCTAGTCCCAGGTCGACCTGTAAACAGGGCTCGGTCGACCTGGCCTTCACAACGGCTCTATTTCTGACCGTTGGAGCTTCAGGAACCCAGTCGGCCTGCAGTGTGCCAGGTCGACCCGGGTCCCTGGCCAGGTCGACCTGCCACACAGGCAGGTTGACCTTCTGAGACCAAAAATTCCCCAAAAGAGCAGATTTGAAGGTTTTTCTTGGGGGAACTTTTGGCCACTAAATCAAGCTTGAATAACATGTTTTAAATCAAACTAAGATGATTAAAAACATGAAACACAAAAAGCCTAAAATGATTCGAAACTTTAAAACCAATGGCTTGCTTGATTTCTAAAAACTCTTTTCACATTTGAATGCATACAAAAGTGATTCTGAAAATGATGAATGTATGCAAGGCACAAACCTAAATCCTCAATTTGATTTCTCAAAAGTAATGCACAAAGAATTAGGTTTTCAAAAGAGTTTGGATTCTAAAACAAATGCATCCAAGTTTAGAAACAAAACATGCATAAATCATTAATTCTACAAGCCTAAAAACCAATGCATGTATAAAACCAGATTTCAAGAGTTTCTAAAACAATGCATGTGTGAAAATTCAAATGGTGCTAAAGTGAAAATGCATCCATCAAATTGCAAATACAAAATCCCTAACAATCTCCCCCTTTGCAATTTGATGGCAACTTACTCATCATTGAAATTACACACTAAGTCTTTAGCTCCCACTAAGCTGGACAAGTCTTGAAATCTTCTTGGATGCTCCTCCTCTTAGCTTGGGCTCTTGGGCTCTTTTCTTCAATCTTCTTGATGCTTGGAGCTTGATCATTCTTCAAGCTTTCTTTTCATCTTCCTCTCTATGGCCAAGCATCTTCTTTAGCTCCCAAGCTTTCTTTCTTCTATTAGCTCCCCCCCTTTGACCATGCCTCTCTCCCCCTTTGGCAAGATATGTATTCTCTCCCTCTGTAGAAGATCATACAAAATCTCCCCTTAGGAAGCTTGGACATTCTCTTCACCCTTTTGAGAACTTGAATGCTCTCTCCCCCTTTGCCATTAAATTGCAAAGGTACCTACACACATGAAACAAGGAGAATACCTTTAGTAGCACCTGTTAACAAAAGAAATCAAAAAAGAAATACATAACAGGTTATCATGTATGGAAGTAGTCTCTAAGGGTCCAAAGGCAATCCAAGGGTCAATTTGATCAAAACTAATACTTCCTATGAAGGTTTACACTCCCCCTCAATCCATTCTCTTCTTTTGTCAAACTTTTGACAAGATATAACTATTTGGTTCAAGAAGAAGATGGTTTAACCAATTGAGGGTCAACTGCAAGGAAATGATTAGATTCATTTAACTAGAAAGCACAATATGATCTTGTGGAGCCCATCCACAAGATCATGTATAAGATCAAATCGAGGCCGTACTTTAGCTGGCCGGAGCCCATGAGAGGAGATCCGTCTTCCAGGGATCGGAGCAGGTTTTGTGCGTACCACAAACAGAGTGTCACAAGACTGAGGAATGCAAGATATTGCGGTCGCATTTGGAGAAGCTCGTCCAGGATGGATATCTTCGGGAGTTTGTCGAGACAGACACAAGGAACGACACCCGAGCTCCGCGCCGAGACGAAAGGGGCCACGACAGCGATGAGTCAGAGAAAATCATCAACGTCAT
Organism: Cinnamomum chago; assembly: GCA_038049695.1. Lineage (NCBI taxonomy): Eukaryota > Viridiplantae > Streptophyta > Magnoliopsida > Laurales > Lauraceae > Cinnamomum > Cinnamomum chago. The sequence continues at coordinate 37,787,219 of CP142453.1, read as the reverse complement.
CCATTTAGCTCCCCCGCCCAAGGGGAGCAATCGAGCTCCTGCCGAGGCCAGGCGCTCCTCCCACAATGAGCAGGTCATGGCCGCCGAACTTGGCTCACCTCCGAAGAAGGCTTGGAGGGAGCGACCCGAGATCAGGTTCTCAGATGCAGACTTGGAAGGGGTCCAGCTCCCCCACAATGACCCGTTGATCGTCACTCTGAAGCTGGACTGCACTGAACAAGGAGTAAAGGACTGCACCGTGCAGAGGGTCCTCGTCAACCCCGGTAGTTCATCTGAGGTCCTCTATTTCGATGGCTTCCTAAGGATGGGCCTAATAGAGAAGGATCTGCAGGAGGCCCGAATTCCCCTCATCGGCTTCAGTGCCAAGCCAGTGTACCCCAAGGGAAAGGTGACGTTCAGGGTCGAAGTCGGTGGCGCATCGGTCATGACAACCTTCTTGGTGGTCGACGCACCCTCACCCTATAATGCTATAGTGGGCAGGACCTGACTCCACAGTCTGGAGGCAGTCCCTTCCACTCTCCACCAGAAGCTGAAATTTCCATTGGAAGGGAAAAATGGCAGAATAGAAATCGTCACAGTCCGAGGAGATCAGCAAACAGCCAAGCAGTGTTTGACAGCCGTGGTGTCCGGAGAGCAAGAGCCCAAGGAGGTCAACATGGCCGAGATGGAGAATAAGCTAAACGAGGTCGGCCAGGATCCGAGAAAGAAGAGCGTGGAGGACCTAACCGAAATCAAGATCGACTCAAAAGATCCGAAACGGTTCTTCCTGCTCGGCAGTCAGCTCGGGGAGCCAGAGAAGTCCGAGCTGGTCCAGTTCCTGGTGCAGAACAAAGATGCCTTCGCCTGGACGCCTCAAGAGATGCCCGACATTGACCCAGAGGTAATATGCCATAAATTGAATGTGGACCCTAACTATAAACCGGTGATGCAGAGAGCTCGCAGGACTGGGGTGCCACAAATTGAGGCCGTGGTCGAAGAGGTGGACAAACTACTCGAGGTCGGCGTCATCAGAGAGGTCCAGTACCTGACCTGGCTAGCCAATACTGTGGTCGTCAAGAAGAAGACTGGCAAATGGAGGGTGTGCGTCGACTTTACCGACCTCAACAAAGCTTGTTCCAAGGACAGCTTCCCCCTCCCAAAGATCGACCAGAAGATCGATGCCACTGCCGGACACGATAGAATGAGCTTCCTTGACGCGTACCGCGGCTATCATGAGTTACCGCTGTATGGGCCGGATGAAGAGAAGACAACTTTCATAATACCCAAGGGCACCTACTGTTATAAGGTGATGTTGTTTGGGCTGAAAAATGCAGGAGCCACCTATCAGAGACTTGTAACCAAGATGTTCCACGATCAGCTCGGCAAGACTGTTGAGGTCTACATCGACGATATGGTAGTCAAGTCCAAGCGAGCGCAAAACCATTTGGCAGACCTGGCTGAAGTCTTCGCCACTCTGAAGAGGTTCAAGCTCAAACTCAACGCCTCAAAGTGCGCCTTTGGTGTCGGTTCCGGCAAATTCTTGGGAAGTTTGGTCACACGCAGGGGGATTGAGGCAAATCCAGATTAGATCTCGACTATCCTCAGAGTGCAGAGTCCCACCTCGGCTAAGGAGGTCCAAAAGCTCACCGGAATGGCAGCCGCACTGAATCGATTCATCAGCAGATCCTCAGATAAGTGCCAGCCTTTCTTTCAGCTTCTTAAAAAAAATCTAAAATTCCAATGGACTCCGGAATGTGATCAGGCCTTGCCGCCTTGCTGGAGCTCATGGCCTATCTTTCCTCACCTCCTCTACTATCAACTCCGGTTCACGGAGAATTTTTGTATTTATATCTAGCGGTCTCTGATCATGCGGTGAGCTCGGTCCTCATCCGCGAAGAGGACAAGGTCCAAAAACCCATCTATTATACGAGCAAGACCCTCATTGATGCCGAGACCAGATATTTGCCACTAGAAAAGCTCGCGCTGGCACTCGTTAATGCCTCGTGGAAGCTCTCTCACTACTTCCAGACTCACACCATAGTGGTTGTTACGGAACATCCCCTCAAATCTGTTTTAAAAAAAGTTGACTTTTCAGGAAGGCTCTCCAGATGGGCTGTGGAACTGGGGCAGTATGAAATTCAGTATCAGCCCAGGACAGCGATCAAGGCCCAAGTGCTGGCAGATTTTCTCGTAGAGTTCTCTTCGAGTTCGACACCAATCCAGCTCAGCACCGAACTGGGGGGCAGGGGGCAAGAGGGGCCCACGGGCTCTCAACCATCACAAGGCCAAGCCCTCACCCCAGTTTGGAGAGTCTTCGTTGACGGGTCCTCCACCTCGAGAAGAGCCGGTGCAGGAGTTGTCCTCCAATCTCCAGAAGGGCTGGTCATCGAGCAGGCTCTGACCCTGGATTTTTAGGCGTCAAACAATGAAGCTGAGTATGAAGCCCTATTAGCCGGACTGAACAGCGCCAAAATCCTCGGAGCTCAACAGCTGGTGGTCTTCAGCGATTCACAGTTGGTAGCGAACCAGCTGACTAGGGACTATCAAGCTCGCGACGACCGGATGGCTGCATATTTAGCCCTGGCAAAGAAGCTGCTCTCACAGTTCCAGACGGCCGAAATCAAACAGATAGGCAGAGAATCAAATTCTCACGCAGATGCTCTTGCAAATTTGGCATCAGCTGTCGAAGCAGGAAGGAAAAGAACCATCGAAGTGGATCATTGGCCGCGCCCATCATTGAGCTCCATCCACCTCGGGAAGTGTCGTGTATTGATCTCGGCCCGAGTTGGATGGACCCCATCATAGCCTACCTAAAGGATGACAAGCTTCCCGAGGATAGTGGCGAAGCTCATCGAGTCAAACTCAAAGCAGCTCGGTTCTGGTTGTTTCCGGAAGCGAAGCTCTACAAGAAGTCGTTCACAGGCCCGTACCTCCAATGTGTTCATCCAAGCAAAGTCGAAGACCTCCTCTTTGAAATACATGAAGGGATCTGCGGGAGTCACATTGGGGGGAGATCTCTGGCTTACCGAGCCATCAGCCAAGGCTACTGGTGGCCATACATGCAGAAGGATGCACAAGTCTACGCCAGAAAATGTGAAAAGTGCCAGAAATTCTCCCACTTTCTCCATCGGCCAGCGCAAGATCTCAGTCCGCTATCCAGCCCATGGCCATTCGCCCAGTGGGGGATCGACATAGTGGGACCGCTCCACCGAACTCCAGGGAACAGAAGGTGGCTAATCGTGGCCACCGACTACTTCACCAAATGGATCGAAGCGGAGCCATTATCCTCCATACAGAGCAGGACTCTAAGAACTTTGTGTGGAAGAACATCGTCAAAAGGTTCGGCATCCCCAGAACTTTGATCTCGGACAACGGGACTCAGTTCGACTCCAACCTTTTCAGGAGCTTCTGCCAGGAGCGGCATCTGCAATCACTACTCCACCCCGGCCTACCCCTAGAGTAATGGCCAGGCGGAAATTTCAAATAAGGTAGTGCTTGACGGACTGAAGAAGCGCCTTGACAGAGCTAAGGGGAGGTGGGTGGAAGAACTTTCGAGCGTCCTGTGGGCCTACCGAACAACTCCAAGGCATTCCACCTCGGCAACTCCTTTTTCCTTGGCTTATGGAATGGAGGCTATCATTCCCTTGGAGATTGGCCTTCCTACTCTGAGGTCCGAACTCTTTGATCAAGGTCGGAACGAGTCACACTTAGCTCTGGAACTGGACTTGGCCGACGAGCGAAGGGAAGCAGCTGCAATCCGGCTGGCCGCATATCAGCAACAGTTGGCCAGAGGGTACAACTAGAATGTCAGAGAGCGGAAATTCTCAGTAGGAGAGCTGGTTCTCAAGAAGGCACTCCCAGGGGACAAGGATCCAAATCAAGGCAAGCTGGCACCGAATTGGCACGGGCCATTCAAAGTGACTTCCATTGCTGGGCAGTCAGCTTATAGACTCGAAGATATGGAGGGCTGGCAGTTACCGAGACCATGGAACGCGTCTCACCGCAAGAAGTTCTACTTTTGAAACCTGTAACTGTACCTTTTATACTTTGAAGAATTCAATGAAAGTGAATTTCACATTCAAAGAGCAGACTGTGTCAGCACTTCGGCTACGGCCAATGATGAGATCGCCTCGGGTCGGCTACGGGCCACCCGGGCGTGAAGCCTTTATGGCCAATGATGAGATCGCCTCGGGTCGGCTACGGGCCACCTGGGCGTGAAGCCTTTATAGCCAATGATGAGATCGCCTCGGGTCGGCTACTGGCCATCCGGGGGTGAAGCCTATGGCCAATGATGAGATCACCTCGGGTAGGCTGCAGGCCACCCGGGCGTGAAGCCTTTATGGCCAATGATTAGATCGCCTCGGGTCGGCTACAGGCCACCCGGGCGTGAAGCCTCTATGGCCAATTATGAAATCGTCTCGGGTCGGTGTAAACCACCCAGGCATGGAGCCATTACGGCCGTTGCCGAGATCGCCTCATGAAGGTGGACGCCACTCATGCGCGGATCCACTTCGGCCGAAGCACCTATGGATTCGCCTCAATTGCCGAAGTGAATAGGATCCGTAGGGTTAACGAGGGCCCTAAGGTTTAGACGTCACTCCTGTCTTAAGTCCTAAACTGGCCAGTCTACTCCTACCGAACTCATATACTTGTGAAAAGTGTGAATGCATAAAAATAACAGCAAGACATACAAATAGAATTCGAGATAGACACAGATCTGAGGCGAATTGAGAAATTTTATTTATAATAGCATATTTGTACATTCCGGAGTCAAATTCATAACAGTAAAATGAAAGGTTACATTTCTCATGTGAGAACAAAAATCAAGATGTCCCGGCCCCGGCATCTTCGATTATAACTACTGCAGCATCGCTCGTCGGAGCGGCTTCAGAAGAGTCTGGTGTCGGCTCAACAGGAGTTTCTGGAGCAGCAGCAGGAGTCTCGGTAGGGGGCTGGGTCGCGGGTGCGGCTCGTCCGAACTCAGGAGGGTTCAGGTATAGCGGATGATCTTCTTGGACCCCCATCTCCTTGAGTACAGCACGACAGCCGAGCTGAAATAGTTTCGTACTCAGCTTTTGGATCTAGGCAGTGTAGTTCCGGCACGCATCCGCAACCCTTCTAAGAAAGCAGCGTTGACCTCAGCTTGGGTCGACGCGAGAAGTTCTTCCCTCGCTTTCCTTTCTGCTTCAAGTTTGGCCACTAGCCCCGCCGATCTCTTTTCCTCGGTGTTGAGCTTTCCTTGCAACTCATAAGTTTCTGCCTTCAGTTTGCAGAGCTCGCTCACCATCAAGTCAGCCTGAGCGTCAAGCTCGGCCTTCTTGGCCTCCACTGCCCTCAGCTCCTCGCATTTCGCCTACAACTCGGCTTCGTCCCTCTGCTTTTCATCCGCCAGACGATTGAGCCGACCATCTTCTTCAAGGATCCTATTCGCGACCACTTGAAGCCTCTGGACGCCCTGCAAGGGAACAGACGAGAATGAGTTAGCACTGCGTGAAAAATCCAAAGGCCACTACTCAAAGACCCAGCACTTACCGCAAGGGAATGCTGTATTGTCCTCATGAGCAGCTGTGGGCTATCCTCCGCGTTGTGCCTCTCCATGTCTTTGGGGAGAGCACAGGCCCTGCTGAGGGCAGCGATCACGGCAGGGTTCCCTACCAATCTGTCCTCGACATTCAACGGCCTTCCTCGCCGAAGCTCGAGGTCCGGCTTGAAGGCTGCCGGCTCTGCCGAAGTCGTGGGGCCGGGAGATTCAGGACGTCACTCCACCAGGGCCCCCGCCTGGGCCGGTTCCTCCTCCGCAGCCCTCTCCCTTACAGCCTGGAGGGACCGCGGCCGGTCCTCTTGGACGGGCTCCTTCCCCCTGGCCCTTTTTCTAGGCCTCTCCCGCTCCGCATTTGCGGCGGAACGGATCTCAGCGCTGGGAAGGACAGCGGAAGCGGAAGGGTGAGGATCCGCACTGGGAGCGGCTGCCTACTCACCAAAAAGTGCGTCCTCTAGGTTCAACGGCTGATAAGCGGGCCAACGCCTCTCCATTTCCTCAACACTGGGAGAGGAATAGTCTTCGATCTCTCTGACGGGATCACTCTCGGCACCAGTTGCCGATGTGGAGGCCTCTACGCCCGAGACGACTCCGCTTGCGGCTTCGGCTAGGGCGAGGACGATTTCCCCGGGTCAGCCTGATTTCCGTGTATAAGAGACGTACTTTGGCTCGTACCCTAGTAGAGCATGTGCGGCTCTGGTGTGATGTCCCCGGTATCGGTAAATCTTGTTCAACCCAGTCGCGTTCCTCCTCCACCGATCTAACTGAGCGTCTCGCCTTCGCTGGGAAATGTCTGCCAGAAAGAGGGGAAAAAAAGAATTAAGTCAGGACGAAGCATAGAAATGGATTAAGATAAATCCGAAACCCAAGAGGGGTCAGTGTTTTACTCGGTGGAGTCCCGAAGTACCGTGGGACCTGGACCCTCCTCACCACCTCGGTCTCGGCCGCGCTGAATTCCCAGTTTCCTAAGACGAACAGGCGATCATTTCCGGCAAACTTGTTTGAGTCCTCCAATGCCGTGACGAGAGGCTGGCACTTCGCTTTGACGCTGAGGTTGTACGTGCCGCCCTCTCGAGATTTGCATAGGTCGTAAATGTCCTCAATATCATGGACGCCGAGATTGATGTCCGGAATTTTGTTCAGCTAGGCGACCCCCATGATAATCTTGAAGCCATTAGGCATCAGCTGGCATGGACACAGGTTCTAGGCTTGGAGGCATGACCTAAGGAGGGGATGGAGGGGGAACCTGACCCCACCCTCGATGATGGCGATAAGGGGGAATGGCATCCAGCCATTGCAAAAAACGTAGCTGGATGGGCCGTTTGGATCGGCGGCCATCACCCAGACATCAGCCGGGATCATATACGCCGCCTTAAGCTCTGCCAGGGCTAAGGGGGTGTCTATCCAGTAGCTATAGGCCCCCATTTCTACGTCTAAAAAACCCTAAAGAAACCCTAAAGGACAGGCTGACAGAACAGAGCAGGGGAAGGGCCGGAAACCCTAGAAATTAGGTCAGGGATGTAAACAAGAAAAAGAGAATCGGAGAGAGACTCACTGGTTCGACAGAAGCAAGGTCGGATTCCGGCGAACGGCGCTAGACTAGACAACTGCAAATGATGGCCGCAGGAAAACAGCCGGAGGTTCTGTTCTGTGCTGGTTGTGCTGGTTCTAGCAGGAAGCCCAAGGTTCTAGCAGGAAGCCAAAAGTTCTAACAGAGAATACAGGAGTAAAAATGGCGAAGAAGCAAGCCAAACTGAATATAAGGGAGAATATGGCGCCATCCCAGAGTTCGAAGACGAGACACGTGCGAGGTGTCGTCTCGACTTACTCCGCACGCTGCCTCGAAATGAAAAGGAAGCCCTTCGGACGACGACGCGTGGCGCAGTCGGCCCGCCTCCCCACATTAATCATAATCTCCGCATTTATCACACCCTTGATTGCCTCGGGCAAGCGAATCGATGGCGGCACACTTAACTGGACCATCAGAATCCTTAATTGGAAGGTGACTTCGGGGTGAATGCCAAACGGCCTCGGGTGCCAACTCAGCTCTCAACCTCAGACTTGCGGAACCCTAGAGGTCAAGAGCTGGGGGCTATTGTGTGGGGACGTCCCCGAACAACGAAAAGGTCTAGCCCGAACTCGGCAAGAACATCCGCCAGGGTCTCGGCCGACCCACTTGCTTGCTCCTACATCACTTCGGCTTCGACGCCTCTTTACGCTGGTTTCGATAATAGTCAGTCGATCTCACTTCGACTATGCCAATGACACCTCCACTTCGGTCTCGGTTGTGCGCCAGTAGTGGCGCCACAAGCCACCCAACCAAGGCGGGGCCTGACAGCCACGTCCCATACAGGACACGTGGCGGGATGCAAGCACGTGCTGACAGGACAGATATATCATCTCAGCCGTCCATCCTCACCAAATCCCTGGCAAAGCCATATCCAATGGCTGCGGCCATATTGGGACAGGGCCCGAGACAGGATCCGATGGGATCTCAGCCGCCAACAAATCAGGGGGAGATCAGGCCCAATGTGACTAGCATTCAATGCAGTATGGACTGATCGAACCCTCATTAAATGCAATGTGGGGTATGATGGATCTTCATTAATGACTCTATGGGCTGATAAGACCCCAGTAGTCAGATCACTGGGCCCATTCACGCAGGCGCTAAGGAACCTTCTCATATAAGGTAAGGAACCACCCAAAAAGAGGTATGCACACTTACATGCAAAAACTCCCTTAACGTTCCTCTACTTCTCTTCTCCAACCTGCACTCACTCAGGCATCGGAGAGCCCTGCGCTGCCCACAACCAGGGTCCTTTGACGCCTTCTTCTTCTTCTTCTCCCCTTTCAGGTCCCCAGATCAAGTAGTTCTACCTCTGGTCTTTTGGATAAGTCCCTTGAGGCACCTCCCTAACCTTGTGAGTATTTTCTGCACTTACAATAATCTTGCTTTCTCTCTGCAATCCTGCATCTGCAGACAAGCACGCCTTGTAGAAGTTCATTTGGGTTAGCAGCATATTAATTTGGAGCACATCACATGAAAAACTCACTATAGTAAACAAATCATCTTTCCACACGTGTATGTGTATATCATATCAGTCCATGTTGCTAGGAGCACTTTCACTATCCACAATGAGGATGTCCAGGATACCTTGGGGATAGGGGTTGGTCATGGGCCACATTTTACTATGATTTACTCATCCTACCCACTGATTTTAAAGCCTCAAAGTTCAATGATTTTCTAATTGTAGATAATTTTTTAATGATTAAATTCAACAGTCAATACTGGTATATCAATGTCAAATTAGAGTGATTTCAAAATTTGTGGAAGGATGGGTTTGGATTGGATGTAGGTCTCAGAGGGGCACAAGAATGGGCATTACTTTGTAATTAAAATGATCTAAACTTTTCATTGGTGGGAAAAATTCAGCCATGTCATAAATTGTGACCATGGTCCAGAATTCAGTATTTCTATAAACCTCAAATGAAGTTGGTTTTATTATTATTATTATTATTATTATTACTGTTATTGTTATTATTATTACATTAAATATTTAATATTTAATCTAATTAAATTTCTATTTTCCATTTTTAAATTACAGGGCGATCAGATTCTTCTGACATTGTTTAATGATGAGATCCCAAAATTTGGTAACAACTTATGTGAGGGTAGCTGTTACACCATAAGAAATACTCAGGTTAAGCCAGCTTCAGATGCATACAATGTTGTCAAGCATGATTATCAGCTTTCATTGGCAAGAGATTCCTCAATCGTACAAATAACTGATGCATGTCATGATCATTCATCAAGTATTACTTACACTGACGCATTTTGGGAATTCTCTGAAACTTTATAATCTCTCTGATTCAGGAATTCAGTAAACTACAGTGGTATTTGCATTTTTACTATTCGGCTTACAGATTTTCAATGTATTCTTTTTTATAATGTTTTTTTCTATGTGCATCAGGTCATTATGGCATTCGATAGTGTTGAAAAAAGGCGTTGCTATTATTGTAGGCTGACTTTTTGTCATTGTGGATGATCATAAACATACAGATTCCATGGAATGCAACCAGATTTGAGATGTTCAGTAACACTTCGACTCATGACTGCTATATACATTTTGTTCGGTCAATTGTTTCAATTGAGCATGTGAATTGCATCAGGTGTACTGTACTTAAACATTGTAGTGCAGCTTGGATGATGTCCTTTTGCTATGAATGTGATGGAATATTTTACTATGAATGTAATGGATTTTTCCATTCTGCTCTATTACTTTCAACATATTACACACTGGAATTAGTGCCCTTTTCATATCTAGATGTGTTTTCAGATCTGGCCCCTTAGCATCTGATTTGTGTTTGTGGGATTTGTTTCTCTAGATGTGTTCATCTTGTTTGGGTTTTCATCACTTACAGCTAAATTCCGTAAAACAGATCAACAGGCATCAACATGGATAAATCCAATACAGAAATAGATCAACACAGAATATTTAACACATAGGGGTATTATACAAGGCATGAACAAGCTCTGGCTTGTTCTGACAGTATGCATTTCATGCTTTTGTTATTAAACATTCCAGTTGAAATGAAATGATGGCCATTATATGCACTCAAATATTCAGATTAATGTCTTAATACTAAGAGTTCACCAGCCTGAGGTGTTAGCTGGGTGCATCTTCTAGAGCATCATAATTCATAAATAATCAAATTACCTAGCTATCAATAGTCAGCACCATAACCGTGAGACCATTTGTTCGGTCCATAAGTAGAAAATTGGGCTTTGTGGGAGGCTCTGCAATTCCCATGATGGCCACTGGCCAGTAAATTGTATAGATGAATCCACGTGGAGACTTGTCCAATAGCATAGCCATTCTGAATGCATATGAATATATTGTTCAAAAGAAAATTGTATGGATGAATTCCCATAAAAAAGGCATATCATTGATGTTAAGCTAGTTTTTTATGTGTTTGCACCTAAAAAAGAATCTTTTATCATGCAAGATCATATTCGACCACATGCTAATTTTGTCAAACATCTGGCCTCCATCAACCAATTATAATCACTTACATTACAAACAAGGCACAACCTGAAATATAAAAACATGCCATAACCTGAAACCTCTCCATTGCCCCACAACCGATAACACTAAGATGCTAAGAGGTGCAACTAGAAGCACATTCATTTGCTAGTTTTAAAGTGCCAAACATATTTGAACATAGATTCATGAAATAAAAAGTGTCCAATCACGAAAAATTAATTACGATCAGGATTACAAGTGTAATTTACATCAATTCAATTAATGTGGAGCTTTTCCACTCTACAAATACGCTGCAAAAAGTAGAATAATCACAATCAGAATTACATGGCCATTTTCACGCTTTCTCACAATCAGAATTACATGGCCATTCCAACCATCATTTTGTCCTCATTTTTAATTTGCATTAAGTATATATATATATATATATATATATATCTTGACAGAATTCTATCCATCCAAATGAACTGACCACAGCCTCTTTTTTCTTACATACATTTTCACTGCAAACAGAAGATGAATAACATGAGCGAAAGCAAGATGACGAAGAACAAGAGAAAAAGTTAATTTACTACAAGATAAAAGAAAATGGTCACAATAAGGCAAGGAATTAATAAACTAACAAAAATAGATCTAATCATAAAGGTAGAATGGAATGGAAGGTCATGGTTTGAAGGAAAATAAAGATGAATTAGACGTGAAAGGAATTGCTTTTAATCAAAGAGTACGGTATAAAATCCAGAATATCTTAGATTTTCTTCAAAGAACAATTCAGTAGGAATCTTCCCCATCGATTGTGTGTGGGGTCGTTTTGTAATCACGGATTTGTGTGGGGCCATTCCTCGTTTTAGGACTATCCCCAGTCTCGGTGTTGTCCAAGCTCGGCAGTAGCGCCATCTCGGGGTGATCATGGATCCCATTCGGTGGTACGTTCACAAATATCCACCTCGGTCTCGGCCTTAAGCCCGATCTCAGTCTCCTGTCACTCAGCCATAAATGCGCTGCCGTGACGGAGACGGCGGACTGACAGATAGAGTGGGCGCCGGACCTAGATAAGTGGCACGCCTTATCTCAGGGTCACGTCCATAGGTGTAGGGAGATGGTCCGATGGGACGTTCCCTTTTTACTTACCCCCACTCATGAGAAAAAGGTACATGATGATGGGACTTTAATCTCCCCCTAAGGGTCCTCTCCAACAAGACTCCCACGTCTATATATTCATGGAGAAAAGCAACAGAAGGTACGCAACAGATCTCACTCCCAGACTTCTCCTTCTCCATTTATTTCAATGATCATACTGACTTGAGCGTTGGAGTGCCTTCAACTGCCTACAGCTAGGGGCTCTGACTTTTATCTTCCTCTTTCAGGTCATCGAAGGCCCGATCCTTTTCCCCCATCTTCCCCAGATCATCAAACCGAGAGCTTAACCCTCTCTTAATCAAGTCCGTAATTTTTAGGCACTTACAGTTGGCGCCGTCTATGAGAATAGGATCTTTACAAAAACCAGACCTTCAAAAGCCATGCCTCCAAAAACCAGGTACGGCGGTGAGGAATCGTCAAAGTCCCGAAGAGCATCGTCCTTTCCTCCGAATGAACACCCCCCATTTCCACCATTTTTGCAACCAGAGTCGCAGCCTCAGTCGCCTCGGCCAGTACCTTCAGTGCTGCCCACTGGCGTTCGCTCTGCTCTTCTTCCCCCTCCGGGTCCGGCGGAGGCTCCCCCCGTCCCACAGGACCTGCCAGGGATTCCCCGCCAGAGAAAGTCCGGAGGGAAATCTGGCCCCGTGTACACGGAGGGTGTTGTCCAGTCGGATTCCTCATCTCGACCAACAACAACACTCCCCCGGCGTAACGACCACCATGAGGCTCCTCTCTCCCGAGACGATCAGCCACCCAGGGGCTCGCAGTAGAATGCCTCCCCGTCGGATCCTCGACGACGAGGCAAAACTCCTATCCGGGCAAAATCCCATCACTCTCATCATCGTATTCATAACGACGATCGGTCCTATCACCGAGCCCGTGGAGGAGAAGACGACCCCCTGCTTGAGGAGCTCGATGCCCAGAATCGGATCCTCCGAGAGAAAGAGGAGTTGATTCGTCGTCTCCAGGAGTGGCTCAAGGCAAATGAGAGAGGGCCTCGTGTTCCGCGTCCCAAGCGACAGCAGACCCGTCAGGGCAGCCGAGATCTGAGGCAGGTCCTCAGCGACAGAAGACGAAGCCGCTGCGAAGAGGAAGGCTCGAGTAGCAGCCATCTGCATAGCAACTTCGGGGGATCGCGTAGCGAGCTAGAATCCCCGAGGCCAGAGAACACCGCGGGCTTGAAGGAACTGCTAGACCACTATGTCAAACGAGAGGTCCAAACCCGGCTGGCTGAGATCGGTTTCCCCTAGGACCAAATGGAGGACCGAGAAGAGGACGACCAGGGCATGTCCCCCTTCTCACAGGAAATAAAAGATTTCTCTCTCCCTGAGAGATTTAGCGTCCCGAGGTTCGTCCTTTATGACGGGACCTCGGACCCAGAAGCACACCTGCGGCATTTCACTCAACGGATGTCCGTCTGGGGGGATGTCGGCCATCTAAATTGCAGGGTTTTCTCCTCAAGCCTAGGCGACCTCCCGCTCCGATGGTTCTGCCCAATCCCTTCTGGGACGGTCACGAGCTGGCGGCAGCTCCGAAACTCCTTCGTCGGGAAGTTCCAGGCGCACCGAGTCATCCCGAAGACGGGTGGCAACCTCATGGTAATCCGGATGAAGGACAGTGAGAGCATCACTGCGTTCTTCAGAAGATTCTGGACGATCTACAGCCAAATCACGGACGCCAAGGATGACATCGCCATCATGTGTTTCCGGCAGTCGTTGCTCCCAGGCAATGAACTCCGTAGAGACCTGGTCCGAAATCCCGAGACTACAATGAAGGCGCTGATGGCCAGGGTGAATCAGTACATCGAGCAGGAGGAGGACGAAGCTCATGGCAAGGAGCGGTTCGACCTCTCGCAGAAGGGCCAAACCTCCAAAAGAGAAGGGACGTTCTCCAAGCAGAGGCCAAATAAGAGGAGGGCCACCGCCAGTTCGGCAACCTTCTCCACTTCGGTCTCGGGTAACAGCAAGAGACCAAAGTTCAAACCTGTCGGGTCGGCAGGAGATCCTTACAGGGCCGTTAACGTCGTCTTCAAGGAGCCCATTTACAGAGTCCTGAACAAAATCAAGGCAGAGCCCTACTTCCAGTGGCCACAGCCGATGAAGGGCGATCCATCTACCCGAGATCAGAGCAAGAACTGTTCTTACCATAAGCAACGCGGGCACATGACCGAGGATTGCATGGCTCTGAAGTCCCACCTCGAGAAGCTTGTCAGAGACGGACACCTTCGAGAGTATATCAAAGAAGGAGAAAGGATCATCCAGGCTCAGCAGCGCGCCCCACCGCCTCCGCCCAACGATGTTCAGGACAGCGACGGGCTAGTGGGAGTCATCAATGTTATTCACTTGGCCCCCACTCCCAATAGATGAAGTCACCAAGCTCGGTTAGAGGCCAGGAAGGCTGCCCAAGGCAAACAGGTAATGACGGCCGAATTTGAACCTGTACCAAAGAGAGCTAAGAGGGGAAAGCCCAAGATCTGGTTCTCGGACGAGGACCTAGAACGGGTCCATCTCCCCCACAATGACGCACTCACCCTCACCTTAAAACTGAACAATTACACCGTGAAGCGCGTCCTCATAGATCCAGGGAGCTCGTCCGAGATCCTCTACTTCAGTTGCTTCAAAGAGCTCGGCTTGACCGAGTCTGACCTATAGGAAGCCCGCGTCCCCTTAATAGGCTTCAGCGCCAAGCCAGTGTACCCCAAAGGGAGGATCTCGCTTGAAGTCAGAGTAGGGGGCGCCACGAAGATGGCCGACTTTATGGTAGTGGACGCACCGCCACCTTACAATGTAATAATGGGATGGAGCTGGCTGCATGCCATGGAGGCAGTACCCTCCACCCTTCACCAGAAGTTCAAATTTCCACTGGAGGGGGCGGAGGAGTGTTCGAGATAGTGACCGTGCGGGGAGATCAGCAGATGGCCCGACAATGCCTCACGGCCATAGTGCCTGGAGAGACAGAGCCACAGCAAGTGCATATGACCGAGTTTGAAGCCGAGTTGGAGGACGTCGGTCGGTTAGCAGAGCAGAAGAGCATGGAGGAGCTCACCGAGGTGAGGATCAATGCTGATGACCCCGGGCGATATTTCTTTCTGGGAAGCCAGCTCCCCGACGATGAGAGATCCGAATTGCTCGACTTCCTGCTGCAAAACAAGGACGTCTTCGCCTGGACTCCATATGAGATGCCCGAGGTCGACCCCAAAGTCATGTGCCACTGGCTAAACATGGATCCCGGACACAAGCCCATAGTGCAGAAGGCCCGTAGAACAGGGGTCCCGCAAACAGAAGCTGTCATCGAAGAAGTAGGCAAGCTCCTCGAGGCCGGAGCGATCCGAGAAGTGCATTATCCGAAGTGGCTGGCCAACACGGTAGTGGTGAAGAAGAAGGATGGCAAGTGGAGGGTCTGCGTGGACTTCACCGACCTCAACAAAGTCTGCCCCAAGGACAGTTTTCCCCTCCCAAAAATCGACCAGTTGATCGACGCCACCTCGGGACATGATAGAATGAGCTTCCTCGACGCCTACCGAGGTTACCACCAGATCCCCATGCACAGGCCTAATGAGGAGAAAACTGCATTCATCACACCCCGGGGCATCTACTGCTATAAAGTGATGCCCTTTGGGTTAAAGAATGCCGGGGCGACATACCAGAGGCTGGTCACGAAGATGTTTCACGTCCAGCTAGGGAAGACGGTAGAGGTCTACATTGATGACATGGTGGTCAAGTCCAAGAAGTCGCAGGACCATCTGGCAGACCTGCGTCAGGTATTCACCATCCTCAAACAATTCCAGCTCAAGCTAAATGCCTCCAAGTGTGCGTTCGGCGTCGGATCTGGCACGGACAAATGTCTTCCAACTCCTGAGAAAGAGCTCCAAGTTCCAATGGACTCCTGAGTGTGATCAAGCGCTGGAAAAACTCAAGGAGTACCTTTCCTCGCCACCACTGTTGTCCACTCCGTCGCAAGGCGACCTCCTCTACCTCTATCTAACAGTCTCGGACCACGCAGTGAGCTCGGTGTTAGTCAGAGAAGACGGCAAGCAGCATCAGCCCATTTACTACATGAGCAAAATCTTGCTCGACGCCGAGACCAGGTATCTTCCACTCGAGAAGCTGGCGTTGACACTCGTCAGTGCCTCTCGCAAACTCTCCCACTAATTCCAGACATATACAGTGGTCGTTGTCACAGAGTTCCCGCTCAAGTCCCTTTTTCGAAAGGCGGACTTCTCCGGACGAATCTCTAAGTGGGTCGTCGAACTGGGGAAATTCGATATCCAATATCAACCTAGAACAGCAATCAAAGCACAAGTCCTGGCTGACTTCATCGTCGAGTTCACTTCTCCTAGTTCGGCACTGACCTCGCTCGATACCGAACTGGGGGGCAGCAGGGGCAATGGTGGAGCAGAGACCGAGACAGAGGATGACCGATCTTGGGACCAGTTCCTTAAGTCGGTCTGGAAGGTTTTTATGGATGGATCCTCCACAACCAGAAGGGCCTGCGCCGGCATAGTCCTCTAATCTCCAGAAGGCCTCGTCATCGAGCAAGCCCTGACCCTGGATTTCAAAGCCTCCAATAATGAAGCAGCGTACGAAGCACTGATTACGGGTCTCGGTAGCGCAAAAATACTGGGGGCACGGCGACTAGTAGTCTTCAACGACTCCCAGTTGGTGACGAACCAGCTCGGCGGAGACTATCAAGCACGTGACAAAAGGATGGCGGCCTACTTAGCGCACTCAAAGCAGCTCCTCTCCCAGTTTGAAAAAGCAGAAGTCAAACAAATAGGCAGAGAGTCCAACTGCCACGCAGACGCCCTAGCCAACTTGGCTTCGGCCGTAGAAGCAGGAAAGAAAAGGACAGTTGATGTGGGGACTTTGAAGAAACCGAGCATAGAGCTCCTTCCAGCTCGGCAAATCATATGCGTTGGTCTCGGTCCAAGCTGGATGGATCCGATCATAGCATTCCTCAAAGAAGATAGACTCCTTGAAGACAAAAATGAAGCCCACAAGGTCAGAATGAAAGCAACTCATTTTTTGCTATCCCCAGATGAGAAGCTCTACCGAAAGTCCTTTACAGGACCATATCTCCAATGTGTTCACCCAACCAAAGTAGAGGATTTCCTTTTTGAGATTCATGAAGGAACCTGCGGAAGCCACATCAAAGGAAGATCACTGGCGTACAGAGCCATCAGCCAGAGTTATTGGTGGCCCTATATGCAGAAAGATGCCCAGCTCTACGCCAGGAAGTGCGAAAAATGTCAGAAGTTCTCCCACTCCTTGCACCGACCAGCGCAGGACCTGAGTCCTCTCTCCAGCCCATGGCCCTTCGCTCAGTGGGGGCTAGACATCGTGGGACCTCTTCACCGAACTCCAGGAAACAAAAGGTTGTTGATAGTAGGTACAGATTACTTCACCAAGTGGATAGAGGCAGAGGCCTTGTCCTCCATCACCGAGCAGGACACAAAATTTTGTATGGAAGAACATTGTCACGAGGTTCAGGATCACCCGAATTCTGGTCTCTGACAACGGGGCCCAATTCGACTCAAACTTCTTCAAAAGCTTCTGCCAGGGGCTCGGTATCAAAAACCTCTACGCGACCCCGGCCTATCCACAGAGTAACGGGCAAGCAGAGATCTTGAACAAGGTGGTATTGGACGGGCTCAAGAAGAGACTTGACAGGGCTAAAGGCAGATGGGTGGAAGAATTACCAAGCGTCCTTTGGGCATACAGGACCACCCCGAGACGGTCCACTTCGGCAACTCCTTTCTCTTTGGCCTACGGAATGGAAGTAGTAATCTCTCTCGAGGTCGGCCTCCCGACCTTGAGGTCGGATCTCTTCGACCAGGGGTAGAATGAAGTAAACCTCGCCAAAGAGCTCGACCTGGCCGAGGAGCGAAGAGAAGCACCAGCCGTACACCTAGCCTCTTACCAGCAGCAGCTATCCAGAGGCTACAATCAGAAGGTCAAAGAAAGGAAGTTCTCAATCGGAGAACTAGTCTTAAAAAGGGCGCTTCCAGCAGACAAAGATCCTAACGAAGGCAAGCTCGCACCAAACTGGCTTGGGCCCTTTAAGGTGGTCTCGGTATCAGGAAGGTCGGCTTATAGACTTGAGAGCATGGATGGCAAAGAGTTGTCGCGGCCGTGGAATGCCACACACCTCAAAAAATACTACTTCTAGTTGTATTCAAAATGATGAAGTCAATAAAAGAGGAAGCTTGTGGAAGATGAATGCTTTGTCCCTTCCAAGTTGTGAATCAAGGTTCAACCCTCGCGCCAGCCTCCTTGAGCCCGTCCAATACCACCTTGAGTTCGGTTATAGGACCAGCTCCTAAGGTTCGGCCCTCGAGCCAACCTCCTCGAGTTCGGTTATAGGACCAGCTCCCAAGGTTCGGCCCTCGCGCCAACCTCCTCGAGTTCGGTTATAGGACCAGCTCCCAAGGTTCGGCCCTCGCGCCAACCTCCTCGAGTTCGGTTATAGGACCAGCTCCCAAGGCTCGGCCCTCGCGCCAGCCTCCTTGAGTTCGGTTATAGGATCGGCTCCTAAGGTTCGGCCGTTGAACCAGCCTCCTTGAGCTCGGTCATAGGACCAGCTCCGAAGGCTCCGGCCCTCGCGCCAGCCTCCTTGAAGTCGGCCACAGGGCCAGGACTTTGTGCATCACGGCAGCCTCGTCAAATTCGGATGGCAGACCATCCCCCCTTGGGACAAGAGCACTAAAAATTCACTCTGAAGTCTCAGAGCTCGGCCTACCTTTGGGTCCAAACTATAGACAAGTTCCTTTAAAGGCATTTCCTTCGGGTGCATATTGTTAAAGCCCAGCCTTAGGGCTAGGAGTTCACCAATCTCGCCCACTTGAAAGTTTGAAAGATCGGTCGAGAGACATTAAGCCTTATCGTCACCCAGTCTTGCAGATTCACCGACCTGGGGCTCGTCCTCATTCAATATCCCGAGACTAAAAGGTTAAAGCCCAATTTGTTCGCCGACCACAACCACTTTTGGTCATGTTTAAACATTAGAACATCCACACACCATTGCAAGAAGAAAGAAATGAAAAGACAGCTGAAGAATTGAAAGAAAGTTGTTTTGCATTAATTAGAAAGGATAATTACAAGGCTCTGTACACTCGGAAAAGAGGAAGAAATACATATAAGAAAAGAAAGAATACAGACATTTATTGCTCTACTTCTTGGGCGCCGTAGCTTTATTCTTCGGATCCGGAGGGACGGATGTAGCGGGGGCGCCTGGAGCCTCGGGCGGAGGGGCCGTGGAGGGAGCCTGGGCCTTATCACCCTCGGCAGGAGTCGGTGGCGGAGGAGGAGGGCCTGGAACTTCTGGAGGGGCTTCCGGAGCGTTGGAGTCGGGCTCTGACTCTGGGCTCGGTATAACAGATTGGAATTGGGGAAGATTCGCAAATATGGGGTCATCCTCAGAGACCCCATACTCACGAAGTGCTTCCCTACATCCCATCTCGTACAAGACCTGGCTCAGGGTCTTGATTTGAGCCACGTACTCCTCCACTGCCCAGTCCACCCCTTCCTGGTAAGTCTTGGTGACTTGGGCTCGCAGGGTGGACTCGACATCGGTACGCTCCTTCCTGGAGGCCTCGAGCTCGGCCTCTTTTCCAGCCAATTCGGTTTCCCTCTTTGCAAGCTCGGCCTCTAGTTGGCTCAGTGTTTATTCTCGCCTCGCAACTTAATTATCTCGGCCTTCGCCGCTTGTTGATCCGTTGCATACTCAGCGATCTTCTCCTCCGCCTTCTTTATTTCCGCCGCACTGGCTTCTAAGGCATCCCCCATTTTCTTTTCCTTATCCATCTCGACAACCTTAATGGCTGTCTCCTCCGTCCTCTTCAGTATTATTTGGAGCCTCTGCGCGTTCTGCGAGGAAACAAAAAAGCATGGAAATTAGAACGGACGACCAAGAAATAAAAATTCAAAGGCAGGAGGAGCGGGAATCACCTTGAGTGACGCCTTCATCGTCGAGTAAAGCAGGCCGATTGTCCCAGCCTTATTATGCCTCTCCATATCCAAAGGGAGGGCACATCCCTGGGCAACTGCCATGACCGTCCTAAAGGAGGTCCCCATCCGATCCTCCACGGTCATAGGCTCGCAGGGATTGATGTTGAAATTGGGCCTCCAGGGCATCGACTTGTGAGGTCGGGCCTGAGGATCCGCTTCCTGGACCCTTTGCTCCTCCCCCCCCCACACGGGGCCTCTTCTCGGGTGGGGGGCCCTCACCCCCCTTCTCGACCTCCACTGCCCGAGGCTGGGTCTCCTTTGGCGGCAAAGCCTCTTTCTCGGGCTCCACTCCCGCGGCCGAGATTCCTTAAGCGGCTGGGTTTCTTTGGGCGGCCGAGCATCCTTGGGAGGCTCTTCCGACCTCCCCCTCTTCTCCTGCGGAGGGCCTCTCGCGCTCTTACATTTAACGGAGGAAGAGGTCCCTGCTGCGCCCGAAGAGCCGGAGGAGGCGCTGGCTAAAGAGCCTTGAGCAGCGCCAGGCCCACCGGGGGCACGCTTCGGGGTGGGCGGAACTCGGTCCCCAAATTCTTCAAAGTAGGGCGCGGCCCGTCCATCTCCTCTTCCGATTGATCTCGGTCGGGGGAGCTGTCTAAAACTAAGATCGGTCCCTGGGGCTCCGAAGTCTGGCCGCTAGTCTCCGCAAGCGCGAGCACGATCTCCCCTATTGGCTCAAGGGGGATCTCAGCAGTCTTCCTGGTGTAAAACTGGTACCGTGGCTTATACCCGAGCAGCGAGAAGGCGGCCTGATCGTTGTGGCCATGATAGTTGCGGATCTTCTTGAGCCAGGCTTCGTTCTTCTTCCAACAATCAAGTCCGGCGTCTCTCCTCCTTGACTGAATACCTACGCAGAAAAACAGAGGACATTAGCTTGACTAAATCAGCAGTGAAACAAACACAAACAGCCCGGGGAAGCGAGTATTTACTCGGGGGGGTCCCAGGTCTGCGCGGAACCTGGATTCTCCGCGCCACCTCGGTCTCGGACTCCCCGAACTCCAAGTTCCCCGAAACCAGCAGGCGCTCGTCCCCAGCGTATTTGCTTGAGTCCTCCAGGGCATTTATCAAGGGCCGACGCCTAGCCCTCACCCGAAGATAGTAAGAATCCTCGCCCCCCACGGACTTACAGATGTCATACACATCCTCTATATCATGCACTCCGAGGTTAATATCTAGGATCTGGTTCAACTTCGCTACGCCCATTATTATTTTGAACCCGTTAGGCATCAGTTGGAAAGGGCAGATCCGCCACGTGCTGAGGCAGGATCGGAGAAGTGGGTGGATTGGGAACCTAACCCCACCCTCACATACCGACACCAAAGGGAAGGGCATCCACTTCCTGACCAGGGTAAAGCCATCCAAGAGACCCTGGAGGTCGTCGGGCTTCACCAGCACGTCAGCTGGTATTTCGAACGCCTCCCTGAAACCCTCCAGGGCCGCGCGACCTTCTAACCAGTAGTTGTAGATTCCCATTTTCTAAAGGCTAAAGGGAAAGCTAGCAGAAGACAAAGAGGAAGGAACAGGATCTAAAGAAACCTAAGGGGTGGAAGACCTTTGAACAAAGGGAAAAGGAAACAGAGAGGAAAACTCACAGAGAAGGTGTGACAGATTGCAAAGAGTGAAAAGCGAGAAGACTCCGGATTCGTTGAGGTTCTGTTTTTGGCAGAAATCTCCTTCAGCAGGATCTCCTTCAGACGAAAGCTAAGGTAAGAGGAGAAAGGGAAGGGGGCGTCCCTATTTTATAGAGGGACGCCCCTCTTGATTGCGACGCACGCGAAGCAACTCCTCGGGCTCATCACGCGCCGCTTCGATCCCGGTGAACGACCAAACGAAGGATTACACGTGGCAGCGCCAACCCATCCCTAGCCATGCCTCTGGTACAATACTTATCACCTCGGGTATACGGAACGACGTCCGCGTGCCCGTCTTGGTGAAGCCATTTTGATACCGCATTTATTGCCTAGGGCAAACGAAAAGGCATCATGATGATGATCGCACGACAGCAAGATACGATAAGACAGGGCCAGCACATCCATTCAATCTTAACTCCAAACCTCGGAAAACCAAAGAGGTCGAAAGCTAGGGGGCAATTGTGTGGGGTCGTTTTGTAATCACGGATTTGTGTGGGGCCACTCCTCGTTTTAGGACTATCCCCAGTCTCGGTGTTGTCCAAGCTCGGCAGTAGCGCCATCTCGAGGTGATCATGGATCCCATCTCGGTGGTACGTTGACAAATATCCACCTCGGTCTCGGCCTTAAGCCCGATCTCGGTCTCCTGTCACTCAGCCATAAATGCGCTACCTTGACGGAGACGGCGGACTGACAGATAGAGTGGGCGCCGGACTTAGATAAGTGGCACGCCTTATCTCAGGGTCACGTCCATAGGTGTAGGGAGATGGTCCAATGGGACGTTCCCTTTTTACCTACCCCCACTCAGGAGAGAAAGGTACATGCTGATGGGACTTTTATCTCCCCCTAAAGGTCCACTCCAACAAGACTCCCACGTCTAAATAATGCATGGAGAAAAGCAACAGAAGGTACGCAACAGATCTCACTCCCAGACTTCTCCTTCTCCATTTCTTTCAGTGATCATACTGACTTGAGCGTTGGAGTGCCTTCGGCTGCCTATAGCCAGGGGCTCTGACTTTTATCTTCCTCTTTCAGGTCATCGGAGGCCCGATCCTTTTCCCCATCTTCCCTAGATCATCAAACCGAGAGCTTAACCCTCTCTCAATCAAGTCCGTAATTTTTAGGCACTTACAGATTGGATTAGTGCAAGGGGCAAAAACACCCCTTTCCAAATGGGGCATTATGTAGAATTTCCATATATATAGAATGCCCCTCTAAAATAGGGGCCTATCTGCCCCTTATCCAACAACCAATGAAAAGTAATTGCACTTATTATTGTTTTAATTCATTCAATTCAATGATAAATATAGCTTAAAATTAGCTCAATATCTTAAATACATTTAATGAGAAGTTAACTACAGCTTAAAACAATCCGTACAACTTCCCCATACGTCGCGTTTGAAATTCAAACCATTCAAAATCACTACCCCATGAATTCATCCTAGGCTAAATTTAACTCCATAGCAAGTGGGCCCCACAGTCCAATCAAATAATTGAAGTCGTTCAAATTTTATAGTGACTAAATAAAAAAAACAAAAGAAGAGAGAGCATAATTTTTTTTTTGCATATTTTTAATTGGATCGGGCCCCACCTGTTTTAGAGTAAATTATGGCCTAGGGTTAAGTACATAGGATAGTGACTTTGTATGGTTTGGATTCTTCAATTGGACTTTGGGCCCATGTTCTTTGTACGGTTTGTCTAGCCAGTCGAGCATTGAGAGAACCTGCTTTTGTGACGAGGACCTTTAAGAGATTGATCCTTGAAATCAGCTAGACTGTGTTGGACAGCAGGTAGTGACGTAGCTTTTGTACGGCGAACATCACTGCAAGGCATTCTTTTTCTATTGGAGAGTATCAATGCTCTACACCTGCTAACATGCGACTGAGGTAATATAGAGCAGCTTCTTTTCCTTTGTCGTTTTCTTGCGCGAGTAGAGCGCCCAAAGAATAATCGAGAGCACTTGTGTACAAGATGAATGGTTTTCCAGTTGTGGGGGCAGCCAACATTGGAGGTTTGGTCAGGTATGTTTTGATGTCTTGAGATGCAGCTTCACATTCAACATCCCAAACAAAGTCCACACCTTTCTTCATCAAGCGAGAGAATGGACAGCACTTCCTTGACAGATTGGAGATGAACCGTCGGATGTATGCCAATCTTCCTTGAAGCCCTTTTAGTTCTCTTAGGGTCCTTGGAGATGGCATTTCTAGGATAGCCTTGACTTTGGTGGGGTCAAGTTCTATTCCAGCTTTCCGAACTATGAATTTGATAAACTTACACGATGAGACACCAAAGAAACATTTTAGTGGATTCATCTGTAGTTTGTGTTTGCAAAGTCGAAGGAAGACTTCTCAAAGATCTTTGAGATGGTCTTCTTTTCTTTGGCTTTTGACGGCAAGGTCATCAACGTAACATTCGACCATCTTGTGCTACATATCTTAGAATATCTTCATCATAGCCCTCTGATATGTTGCACCATCATTTTTCAGACCAAATGGCATGACAATGTAGCAATACAAGCCAAACGGGGTCCAAAATGATGTATGTTTTTCACCTTCAGGATGCATCTTTATCTGATTGTAGCCAGAGAAGCCATCCATGAATGTCATTCGCTCAAACCCACAGGTGTTGTCAATCATTACCTCTGGTATGGGGAGCAGGAATTCATCTTTAGGTCATGCATTATTTAGGTCTCTATAGTCAATGTAGACCCTAATCTGCCCATTTTTCTTTGTTACGGGGACGATGTTGGCTAACCATTCAGGATGTTGTTCCTCGTAAATGAAAACAACGCTTTTGAGTTTCTGAACTTCTTGTTCAATTTTGTCCATCATATTAGGACGAAATCTTCTTTGGCCTTGTTTGACAGGCTTGATATCTTTTTGCAAATTAAGTTTGTGGACTGCTATTTTGGGGTCTAAGCCAGACATTTCAGCATAAAACCATGCAAAACAATCAATGAACTCACGAAGAAAAGAGATATAGTAGGGTAACTCATCATCCTTTATATTCATACTTATTTTTACAGGACGTGGGTTATCAGGTATCCCCAAATCTATGTTTTGAACAGAATCTTTTGTTGGAAGGTTTGAAGGTGGTTCCTCCACAATATTTTTGGGGGCTTCCAATTCAACATGACCTTCTGAAGTTACAAAGGTATTTACAGACCAAGGCCCTGCTTTTGTCCATGAGTCTTCTTGATCAGTACTCTTCTCAAGACTTGCTATGAGATAGTCCCAATCATCTGCTGAAACTGGGTCGAAGTAGGGCATTTCTTTTGGAGACGATGGTTCTTCTGGATCAGAAAACCATGTTTCTGTGTCGTCGGACAATTCCTCTTCATTATCAGAGAAATCATACCAACTGGATGAGCTTCCTGGATTCTTGACAGGTGAATCTTCAAAGAGATATCCAGGGAGATCAATGTCTTCATGAACACGAGATGTTGAGGCCTAGTCGGCAAAATGACTTTGCAGCCTTTGTGTCAACTGTCCCATGGGAGTGTTAGGATCATACCCCAACATGTATGAAGACTTGTCTATATGACGGTGGAGTTTCCAATCATCCAATTGACTTTTGATCAGGGTGGGTTCTAATGGCGTGAGAATACCACGGCCTCCTCCCAAGCTGATTGGATTCTGAGCATCGTAACCCATTTTCTTCATGATAGCTTATGTCATTGGACTATACAGGGATAGCTGAGGCATACCTTTATTTTGGAAAGGTTCAAGCGAAGAATTTGATGAAGAAGCTTCCGATCTGTGGAAGAAGATTGACTTTTCTTCTATCGTAGTTGCCGAAACGGTGAAGAAAGCAGACGCAGGGTCTTCTACGTCGGCAGGTGTCTCCAATGGAGTGAGAGCAGGCTGAACTTGCTGAGTATTAGCTTGGCTTGACAGTGTATCATCTTCTGGCTCTAAATCCAAATCTGTGTCTTGCATGATAGACACGAAAGAAACATCAAACTTACCCCCAGTCTTTTGTTTTGTCTTCTTTCCTTTGGTGGTGATTACGAAAGGCTTGGAAGATTTAAGGGAGACCACGAAGGGAGATGGATTGCTCTCTTCAGATTTGCCGAAAGGATTGTTTTCTTCCAATGATTGCTGAGGAGCCTTGCCCTTCTCTTACTGGATATTTTAAGCAAAGAGTGTTGTTTCTTCCTCCTTTTCTACTTTTTCATCCTTGTACATCTGAGCATCAACAAAATGAACATCTTTGCCTTTGAAGGGCTTTTTGTCTGCAAACACTCACTGTATCAAGCCGTCGTTGCCAATGAACTTGATGCATTGATGTAAAGTTGAAGGGACGACACCATTCTCGTGTATCCAGGGGTGTCCAAGAAGGATGTTGTAGCATGAAGGAGTTCTTATTGCATACACAGTGACTTCAGAGATAAGATCATCGATTTGCAACTTGACCTAATTTTGCCGATATGCCTTTGAGCGCTCCCATCATATCCAAAGATGGATACAGATGTGTGACTCAGCTTGCTAGGTGGAATGCCCAACTCTTCGAGTGTCGAAGTAGAGATGAGGTTCAGTGCAGAACCTAGGTCGATCTGGACTCTGTGTATTGGCATATCTTTGACGTACCTTGTGAAGTACAAGGGTCGGTTGTGCTTTGTCTCGCTTAGCAGGAGGTCATCTTTATCAAAGGCGATGGTTGCACTTGCTGTTTTCTGAACCGATAGGCATTCAATGCCTGATCCCTCGGTTTTCTTCTTTTCTCCCTTTGAGGAAGTATTTGATTTTTTGATCCTATATTCCATTTCAATTTGTAGGACTTGTGGGGTATGTTTGTCGATATCCGCATTCAGTCTTAGTAGTTCTAAAATGAGATTATCACGAGTGTGTGGAGACATTCGTAATAAGTCAAGGATGTGCAGTCATGCAGGTATGTGTTTGAAGTGCTCAATCAAGTTGTACTTGAAAGCCTCCTTGGTGTCTGCATTTTCATTATTGTTGCCATTTGGGGCGATTACAACTTGCTTTCCCAAAGGATTTACATAAGAAGAAGAAGGTTGGTTGTAATTTTTGTGGTAATCCCGGCTAGAGCGGGTAGCTCTACTAACTTTAAGAGCTTTTGGAAAAGGTTCTTCGTTTGGAAGATCGCCCTCGGAATCAAGGGGTTGATCCTTCTCATTTCCTGAAGACATCTCTGTAGTAGCATTGCCGTCCTCAGTGATTGCGTTGCACGGAGCATTTCCCGGGAACAAATCCTGAACATCATCCTGCAACTTTTTTTCCTTGTTGGGTAATTTATCGGTCTAGATATCTCCTATGAAGTCAGGTATCTGGGGAAAGTTGGCCGGGTTTTCATTGAAGAGGACTTCATCGGCTAGATTTTCTTCAGGATGATCGGTCGGAAGAGGTGTGAGTTCTGATGTCACAGTTTCAGGGGACGAAGGCTGAGAAGGTGATATCTCAGTGGAAGTCACCTGAGAAGATGTAGCTCCGGAAGATATACTACGAGATGTAATCTGAGAGTATGTGTCTTCGGCAGATAAAGCTTCGGAGGCACTATCATCCTGAGCTATCGCATTGCAGTTTGCCTCGATAGGAGATGCCCCCAGAATAGCTTGTTGGAAATCGTACTCATCCTCGTATGTAAGAGGATCATCGATCCAGCAACTTTCTTCATTTTCCAGGATTATCGGAGGAGGTACTTGTAAATCTTCAAGGACTTCTGGCACTGGATTTTGATTATGACAAAGTTGATTGATACGATCCTGCTCTTGGTCTATGGCAAGACGCTGCAAGATCCCCACATATTCTTCAGGATCAGGCATGGGTGCCTGGAGCATCAATGTTGGGTTGTACTGGAGCATTGACAGGTGCTGGATCGACAACATTTTCTTGAACAACCTCTTGGTCTTCTTCATCATCGGACCAGGATCCTTGTGGCTATAAGGGATTATACCAGATTACTGGCATAAGATGAGATTCAGGAATCCATTCTTCGTCAGAGATGTATTCTCCTATTTCAAGGGATTCCTCCCACCGGCGGTGTCACTGGACTCGTATCCATCCATGGAGAACCCAATTACCTAGTTGTAAGAATATGATGCCCCTTGCATAGCTTCATTTCTTAGTTGTGGTGGCATGAAATCACCAAGGGTGAATTTTCTTGCTGCCCTTGAAGTCTTGGGAACGGACTCTTCTGTTGCCCCCAGTGAAGCAGTAGAAGAGGTCTCTGTCTTCTCAGGGACTTCTTATTTTGGTTGAGCTTTCTCCTGCTGTCTAAGCTTGTGGAATTGTCTCTTGGCTTGCCTTCGCTGTTGAGCAGTCTGCTTTGTTTTGACGGTCTCCCGATTTTCATCTTCAAGGAGATCGGGATGCACCCATATAGGTTGTCTGTCTGGTGTTGGATAAGGAACCAATTCTTTGGACGTTTGAGTCATTTTTATCACCTTGAAGGAAGTAGTGATCTTCTCCTTTGGTGACTTTGTGTCCATATGACACCATGTTGACGGAGGCAGACCCATAGTTTTTGTCAAAGGTAATGACTCCATTTTTCCATATCTCGTTGATCTTCTCTCTCACAACGAAGCATTGATTGAGAGGATGCAAGACCATCTGGTGATATGGATAATACCGAGGATCGTTGGTTTAGCCAACTTCTCCCGGTCTTTTGGGGTCTGGTAAGGTGAGTTTTCCATTTGCTAAAAGAGCCCCAAAGATTTCTTCAATATCTTCATCAAACGTGTATTTTTTTCCTACTCGTTCTTTGAAGGCTTCAGAGAGTTCGGGTTTCTTACATGCAGCTTTATTTTCAACTTTCTTTGGCTCCTGAGGAGCTGATTTAGTTTGCACATTAAGAACTTCATTTTTCTTCGGTTTTGAGGTCGTAATGGTAGTCAGCTCTTTCTTCGATGATTTCTGACTGTTGAGGTCTTTAATCACCGTTTCAGCTTCCATAGATGCTTCTAGGAGTTCTCCCGGGTTCTTTGATTTATTGCCGATGATCATGGAGCGGATCCTTGCTCTCATGTTGTTACGGCAGATGTCGACCAGTGACGCTTGTGGCATTACATCTGAGCACTTGTATGCCATCGCCTTCCACTTGTGAATGAAGTCGTATGCTGATTGATTCTCTCCTTGTTTTAGGCTACAAAGTTGTACCATAGTAACAGGATGATCCTCACCTTTAAAGTGGGTCAGGAAGCGTGTCTCCAGCATGTTCTAGTTTTGAATGGAATTCTCCGGCGGAGTGGAGTACCAATCAAATGTCGTACTTTTTAGGGTACTTGCAAAGAGACGGATCTTGAGGGCATCTTGATCCGTAATAGCTCCTGTTAGGATCTTGAAGTGGATGACATGTTGTCTGGCTGAACCTTTCCCCATGTATGTTTGGAGAGTGGGTTGTTTGAATTTTGCAGGGAATGGAACCGAGTCCCTCCATAAGGGATAAGGTGGCTGGATCCCATGCTCCTTTAGTGTATCCCCTTTTTTTGCTTTGGCGAGGATATCGTCAACATCCTTTTTAGTAAGGGCATGTGACTCATCATCTCCACCGTTTGTCTCATCGTTTAGATGGACTTCATTGTTGTTGACGTCGGAAAGTGAAAAGGAGGTTTTCCATTAGAGCATCTATTCTCTGTTGTCCTTGCTCCAGTTGCTGGATGCGTGCGGTTACGTCATCATGCAGCGGAGGCTGCTCAGCATTTGTAACCAAGACGTTCATCCTTCGAGAGTCGAATGAGAACATCATCTTGGTGACTGAGTTGGAGCTCATTCTTTTCGATGAAGAATCGGAGGAGTAGTTACTCAGATGTCCTTGGCTTGAAGGAACGGGAGAATCCTCTTGATGTCTTCGTGTCCGAGAGACGCTGCGAGTCACCGGTCATCTGACATGAATTTTAGTTGCTAACTTCTAGCGTTTTCTAGCTTTGCCAACCATATGGACCGCAACAACTTGATCGACTATTTCTTTTTCAACTCATTTTTTTTAGACTTGAGGGTAGAATGCTGGGATCTTCGTTTTTCTAGTCTCTTTTGTCGATATGCTGCGCGGCGACGTATGCGACGAGCAATCTGAGCTTCAGTGAGCTCTAGCTGAGCTCTAGCAATGAAGGACATTGTCCTTCATGTACAGCAGCTGAGCTTGTCTTCTTTGAAGCTAGTCATGGACAGGATCCGGACGGGGTCCTTTACCTGTCGTAATGAGGCTTTGAATTTTGCTAGTTTGGCCCTTGTTGAGATGAAGGGTTGAACTGTAAGAGTGCAGACCTTGGTAGGTTCTCGCGTAGGCCTTATGATGCATGATCTGATTTTTGGCTTGTAGGAGCAAACTGGCTCATATTGGGTTGATTTGTTTGTTTGGTGGAGGGTAGGCCTCTCCTCTTTCATGTAAGAAAGAGGGTAGAACCGGTTCTCCTTGAGAGGGGCCAGGTATACTGTCTTTGCAGATGCTCGAGACCTCCTTTGTTTTGGTGAAGGTCTTGGGGTAGACCTGGTTCTTTGCAGGTTGAGGCTTAGTGGGGTTGCCACAGGCTTCAGACTTTTTGATGGCTGCCTTTGGTGTCGGAACAGCGACATGTCCAAAGGCAGTTTTCTGCCTCTTGGTAGATACAATTTCTTCTGCAGGGAGTGGGAATGGTCCCAGTGACCCGAAGACAATGGTCCGGGGAGTAGAGGTCGACCCAGTGTTCTGAGAGTTGCCAAGGGAGATGACACTTCGGCAGTTGGCAAGGCACTTGTGAGTGCGCTTGTTTTGCTTCTCTTGAAGCATGAGCTGGTAATTGTTCTCGTCAAAGGTGATGGTCAATGAAGCTGTCATTGTTAGTTTGGAAAACTTCTGAAACAAGACCACATCCATTAGTAATCACAAGAATATGGTGATCATAAATGGAAAAGAACTATGGTTTTGTCTTTTCAAATCGCTCGAGGGAACATGGCCCGGCCCAAGCGAGGTGAAAACGGTAAAAAGTCATATAGGGTACAATTGTTCTAAATGCAAGTATAGGAGGCTTACAGTGAGTGCTCCAGTGACTTCTAGAAGCAATTGCAAACCTTAATTCAAATTCCCGAGAAGCGAGCCTCACTCGAAGTAAGATGATATAAGATTGGAGATACAAATATGTCGGTCGCGAATACAGTAGACCCGAAAGGGCGTACTAGCACCGCTAGGCACAAATGTTGCAAATCGCATCCTTGGAATGGACAGAAGATGAGATTTTTTGAAAGTTCAAAATTGGATTTATAAAAGAGAGCAAATGGTATTCCAATCCAAACATAAGCTACAAACGATTTCCGCGAGCTATTGTCCGAAAGGGAAAGAACCAAGATTTCTCATATTTGAACCCAAAAAAAAGGAAGTCTTTTTTTTTTTTTTTTTGAAAGGTCAAAATTGAATTCTTCAAAGAGAGCAGTGGTGTTCCAGTCCGAACGCAAGCTATAAGCGATTTCCGCGAGCTTTCATCCGAAAGGGAATGAACCAAGATTTCTCAAATCTAAATTAAAAAATGACAGAGGTTTTTTTTTTTTGGTTTTGAAAAGGTTTTTTTTTTTTTTTTTTGGTTCGAAGAGTTTTTTTTTTGGAATTTTTTTTTGAAGAGTACACATCGGTCTTATGAAACCTCAATAGAAAGATCAACCCCCAGGTAAGGGTAGGATTACTTAATGAATCCGTTTGGAGGACCTTTGCCTCGAACAGTCTAGTTGTCTCCACACTCTGGATAAGGCTTTTCTTAGATCCACTTTGGTCAAAAAATGCAATTGGTGTAACCTTAGTAGCTTTTTTTTTTTTTAACTTTTCTTGGAAGATCTCTAATGAACCCATCAAAGAGAACAAATGGCCCCTCCCAATCCAAACGTTGGCTACAAGCGATTTCTGCGAGCCATTGTCCAAAAAGGAAGAAACCAAATTTCTCTAATTGAATCCTAACGAGAAAAATGATTTTTTTTAAGAGTTTGAAATTAGACTCTTTTTTTTTAACAAAAAAATCCCTATCAGACTCATCAAAGAAAAAGAATGACCCATTCCTCGATACGAACAATTGCTACAAACATTTCTGTGAGCTATCAAGTTCAGAGAGGAAAGGATCAAGGTTTCTCAAAATTGAATCCAAGAAAGAAATCAGATTTTTTTTTTGTGCAATGAGAAAGAGTGGAAATAAATTCAAAGATAGAAATTTCCAAAAAATCTCATCTCATGTTTTTTTTTTTTTAAATGCAAGATCCAACATAGGCCACCAACTAGAAAGGAGCCTAAGAATCCAAGCATCGCGTTCTCAAATGAACGGGTCCCACCGGGTGTGCCAACTTGATGGACCCGGCTATTTTTTCTCTCTTTCGCTCTTCCGCCCCGGAACTACCGGGAGGCCGGCGGAGGGAAAAAAAGTGAGCATCAACATTTTTGTACGGGCATGCCAGATTTTCTATTCTACTTGAAATTTAGAAATGCTGATCCGGAGATCCACTTTCACAAGTAGAAAAGGAAAACAACTTTTTTTCCTAACTTTCCATTGCACATATATTCAAGAAAACAAGGTTATTGAATGTCGTAAGAGGCGATTTTTCTTTGTTTGCTGTGAAAGGTAGTTTTGCCGTAAAAGGCGATGTTTGCCGTGAAAAGCGGTTTTGCTGTAAAAGGCAATGTTTTCCGTGAAAGGCGATGTACAAATCTCATCAATGATGAAAGACAAGAATTGTGATTTTTTTTATCTTTTAGAAAAACATATATAAAATACAATAAAAAAGTAAGAAAATGAATTCTAACTCCTCAGGAAATTGCGGAAACTCGTTCAGATCGATGGTCGCAAGTCATGTATGGACTTTGTCATCGCCCTTCAGATAAGAACATATGATGCTTTGATTCTTTCGGCTTGGCTTGGACTTCAGATTTTTAAAGGATAAAGACCAAGGAGAGGTCCGATATCCAATAAAAAACCGAGTAGACGGGCTGAAAAGCCGCGTCTAGGCCATGTCGAATAGAAAGAGAGGGCCTTTGGGGGGGAGGGGGGGAGTGGCCCCCCAAGGGACTTCAATCACCTTGTGGTGTTTGTTGTAGCAAAGTTTCTTTAAGGTAGCAGAGCTTTCTTCTTGGACTTCTCTCTCCATTCTCTGTGTCTGCGTGTGTCTGTTTGGATCTCTCTGGATCTTTTTGTAATGACCCCCCTTTTATAGGCTTTTGGTAGCCATGGGATGGGTTTATGAGCATTGTTAGCATTAATGCTCCATGATGGGAGGAGTTACAAGTTTTTATTTCATAATTTTGTAACTCCTTTTTCTTGGCTTTTGATTGGCCGATGGAGAATGATGGGCATTTAATCGCCTTTAAACTCCATGATGAGAGAAGTTTCATGATTATTGTCATGATTGCTTGGACTTATAACTCCTTTTTTTCTTGATTCTGATTTAGCCGTCCAAAATAATGAACTAATGACTGCATTAACTTGTCATAAAACAAGTCATTTAACTGCATTAAGTGGTTACCAGGGCGCTTGAAGAGTCGCGGGCTGTACCGTATCTTTTGGAATTCTTCTTGCGATGATCGCCGAGGGATCCACATGTTGTTTGATGTCGAATGACAATGCAACTTCAAATACTAATTGATATCAGTGGGCCGATAACATCTGTCTTGTCGATTTCTCGATCGGTCGGACAGAAGGTGTACTTTCTTGGTTGGCTAGTTTTGCGATTTTGAAGCATCACACGCTCTTGATGGTAGATCCGAGATGTTGGTGAAGATTAGTTGATTTCGAGCACCAAAAATCAGATTTTCGGAAAACCACAGGGGCCGAGATTCTCGAAATGCGAAAAGGGTAGGAAAATGGCCTTTTCGACGGAAATCCGGCGACCATGCACCCATGGTCGTCAGCGACCATAGGGATTTTCCCCCTTTTTTGTCGCCATTTTTTTGCCATTTCTCGATCTTTTCTGATTCTTTTTTTTTTCTTGTATTTTTCTTGATATTTTTCCTCATTTATTGGCTTGATTCTCCTGAAGAAAACCTGATGAGAAGCCGTGCAAATCGGAGCACAAAGTTTCTTATTTTCTGGAAAGGCCGAAGACTTTGTCGCCGAATTTCCGTCATAAGTCAAAACTAGGTCAAACGATGTCGGAATGACCTGAAATTTGTTATGTACCCTGCTGAGCGATAGATAAAACCAACCATAGGCTTTTGTTTGAGTTTTGAAGCCGTGTGGGGTCCCGTCACCAGTAGACTTGATTTTGTCTCGAGGAAGATGTCGCACTTTGATGTGCGGTCAACCGATGTCCGATTGACCTAAAATTTGACAGGGAGCCTATTGGAGTCATTTTGAGATGATCCGTTAGCTCCGATTTGGATGTCATGGTCCCAGGGAGCTCCACCGTCGGAAGGCCTGATTTGGCTTTTGAGAGTCAAAGTCCAGTCAAATGTTATCGAAATGACCTGAAATTTAACATGTAGCCCTTTGGAAGCTTTTTGAAGTCACCCATGTGCTCTGTCTAATGAGTGATGGCCTCAGTGATTCTCGCCGCCAAGAGGCTTGATTTTACTGTTCAAGGGTTGATGTGGGGTCAAACGTTGTCGGTTTGACTTAAAACTTGAACTGGAGCCTTTTGGAGGTATTTTGAAACCATCAATAGGCCCGATGTCGCCATCGGGGGCGCCTGTTCAGCTGTTAAAGGAGTGAAGTTAGGCCAAATGATGCTGGAATGGCCCAAAACTTCATGTGTACTCTTCTTTTGGCTGTTTTGAAGAATCTTACTGTTTTTGTTTTATTCTGACAAGATTTCATGCTTAAAGTAGCATTGTTTGTTTGTGATAGGATGCAGCTTCATGTAGCTTCTTGATATTGAAGAAGGAAAAGTGACATTTTTGGTGTCAACATATCCCATGACGTGCCACATGGAGATACTTATCCTTACCATAAAGCAGCAACAAGTGCCAAATGGAGATCCTTATTCCCTTTCCTCATTTCTTCTCTTTCATGTTTGCTATCAAACCTGCTTCAAGCAAATCCTTATGCTTATCCTTACCATACATAAAAGTTGCAGTTTGTAGTTGACTCTACATCTCATCATGTGCCAAAATGGAGATCCTTATCCTTACCATAAAGCAGCAACACATGCCAAAAAGAGATCCTAATCCCCTTTCCCCCATTTCTTCTCTTCCATGTTTGGTATCAAACTTGCTTCCTGCAAAATCTCTAATGTTTTCTGGCTTGCAAGCTCACCAATGTTTTCCACCTTTTTCTTTTCGTTCCAAAACCCTAGAAAAGCCCCCTAAGAATATCTACTCTAGATGAATATGCTCCAACAACTATCGTGAGACCCCCTTCCCTTTTTCAAGACTTGGTTTTCCAGCGATATCAATCTCTTTGTGCCTTTTAATCTCCGTTCATGTTTCCTTACTCAAAAAAAGAAAAAACACCGGAGCTGCCTTCGTTTCACCGAAACCCTCGATTTCAAACCTAGATAGAACAATCCCGCTTAAAGGTGTTTCTTCATTTCAGTTATGTATAATAGTATGGAATACGTTTTTCCCATCTTCAAGTCCAAAGGCTATTTCTCTGGAACCTAGGAAATAGTTAGATTTCATGACTACCACAGCTGGGAATTTTAAAAATTGTTAATATTAGGGACAGAGAACATTGTGGATGGAAGTGGAATGAGAAAGCAAAAGTATGTATTTGTAAAATGCATTTACAACTTGCTTGCACTTCATATTACCTCCAAAATATCAAAGTTTGTCCATTGATTGGATAGGAACTGTAAAATAAAAAATCATCAATTGTAGAGAACTTCTACAATGATTGAATTCTTGGATAGAAGGTTCAGTAAATCTGGTCCTAATTTCATTCATTTGATCTCAAATAATTTGTAGTCGACTCTATATCTCATCACATGCTAAATGTAGATACTTATCCTTACCATAAAGCAGCAACACATGCCCAATGGAGATCCTTATCCCATTTCTTCACTTCCATGTTTGCTATCAAACCTGCTTCCTGCAAATCCTTATCCTTATCCCTACCATATATAAAAGCAGCAGTTTGTAGTCGACTCAATAACCCATCACGTGCCGAATCGAGATCCTTTTCCTTAACATAAAGCAGCAACATGTGCCAAATGGATATCCTAATCCCCTTTCCCCGTTTATTCTCTTCCATGTTTGGTATCAAACCTACTTCCTACAAAATCTCTAATGTTTTCTGGCTTGCAAGCTCTCCAATGTTTTGCACCTTTCTTTTTCATTCCAAAACCCTAGAAAGGCTCCCTAAGAATCTCTGCTCTGGATGAATAAGCTGCAAAAATTGCCGCAAGACCCCCTTCCCTTATTCAAGACTTGGTTTTCCAGAGGTATTAATCTCTTTGTGCTTTTCATCTCCGTTCCTGTTTCCTGACTCAGAAAAAGAAAAAACACGAGAGCCGCCTTGGTTTCTCTGAACCCTAGATTTCAAACCTAGATGGAACAATCTTGCTTAAAGGTGTTTCTTCATTTCAGGTATGTATAATAGAATAAAATAGGTTTTTCCCATCTTCAAATCGAAAGGCTATTTATCTGGAACCAGGAAAATAGTCAGATTTCATGACTACCAATGCTGGGGATTTTAAAAATTGTTATTACTAGAGACAGAACATTGTGGATGGAAGTGGAACGAGAAAACAAAAATATTTATTTGTTAAATGCATTTATAGCTTTGCTTGCACTTTACATTGCCTTCCAAGATATTGAAGTTTGTCCATTTATTGGATTGGAACCGTAAACAAAAAATCATCAATTGTAGAGAACTTCTACAATGATTAAATTCTTGGATAGAAGGTTCTGTAAATTTGGTCCTGATTTCATTCATTTGATCTCAAACAGTTTGTAGTTGACTCTATATCCCATTACGTGCCAAATGTAGATACTTATCCTTACCATAAAGCAGCAACACGTGCCAAATGGAGATCCTTATCCCCTTTCCCAATTTCTTCTCTTCCATGTTTGCTATCAAACCTGCTTCCTGCAAATCCTTATCCTTATCCCTACCATATATAAAAGCAACAGTTTGTAGTCGACTCAATAACCCATCACATGCCAAATTGAGGTCCTTTTCCTTAACATAAAGCAGCAACATGTGCCAAATGGAGATCCTAATCCCCTTTCCCCATTTATTCTCTTCCATGTTGGGTATCAAACCTCCTTCCTACAAAATCTCTAATGTTTTCTGGCTTGCAAGCTCTCCAATCTTTTCCACCTTTCCTTTTCATTCCAGAACCCTAGAAAGCCCTCCTAAGAATCTCTGCTCTGGAGCAGCAAAACCTGCCGCCAGACCCCCTTCCCTTCTTCAAGACTTGGTTTTCCAGAGGTATTAATCTCTTTGTGCCTTTTCATCTCCGTTCCCATTTCTTGACTCAGAAAAAGAAAAAACACCAGAGCCGCCTTCGTTTCTCCGAACCCTAGATTTCAAACCTAGATGGAACAATCCCGCTTAAAGGTGTTTCTTCATTTCAGGTATGTATAATAGAATAAAATACGTTTTTCCCATCTTCAAATCGAAAGGCTATTTATCTGGAACCAGGAAAATAATCAGATTCCATGACTACCAATGCTGGGAATTTTAAAAATTGTTATTACTAGAGACGAAACATTATGGATGGATGTGGAACGAGAAAACAAAAATATTTATTTGTGAAATGCATTTACAGCTTTGCTTGCACTTTACATTACCTTCCAAGATATTGAAGTTTGTCCATTGATTAGATAGGAACTGTAAACAAAAAATCATCAATTGTAGAGAACTTCTACAATGATTAAATTCTTGGATAGAAGGTTCAGTAAATTTGGTCCTAATTTTATTCATTTGATCTCAAACAGTTTGTAGTCGACTCTATATCCCATCACGTGCCAAATGTAGATACTTATCCTTACCATAAAGCAGCAACACGTGCCAAATGGAGATCCTCACCCCCTTTCCCCATTTCTTCTCTTCCATGTTTGGTATGAAACCTATTTCCTGCAAACCCATATCCTTATCTTTACCATATATAAAAGCAGTAGTTTGTAGTCGACTCTCTATCCCATCTCGAGCCAAATGGAGATCCTTATCCTTACCATAAAGCAGCAACAAGTGCCAAATGAAGATCCTAATCCCCTTTCCCCATTTCTTCTCTTCCATGTTTGGTATCAAACATGCTTCCTGCAAAATCTCTAATGTTTTCTAGCTTGCAAGCTCTCCAACGTTTTCCACCTTTCTTTTTCATTCCAAAACCCTAGAAAATCCCCTAAGAATCTCTGCTCTGGATGAATAAGCTCCAACAGCTGCCGCCAGACCCCCTTCCCTTCTTCAAGACTTGGTTTTCCAGAGGTATCAATCTCTTTGAGCCATTTAGTCTCCATTCCCATTTCCTGGCTCAAAAAAAGAAAAAACACCGGAGCCGCCTTAGTTTCACCGAGACCCTCGATTTCAAACCTAGATGGAACAATCCCACTTAAATGTGTTTCTTCATTTCAGGTATGTATAATAGTATAGAATATGTTTTTCCCATCTTTAAGTCCAAAGGTTGTTTCTCTGGAACCTAGGAAATAGTCAGATTTCATTACTACCAATGCTGGGAATTTTAAAAATTGTTAAGACTAGGGACAAGAACATTGTGGATGGATGTGGAACGAGAAAAATAAAAATATGTATTTGTGAAATGCATTTACAACTTTGCTTGCACTTTACATTACCTTCCAAGATATCAAAGTTTGTCTATTGATTGGATAGGAACTGCAAAACAAAAAATCATCAATTGTGGAGAACTTTTACAATGATTAAATTCTTGGATAGAAGGTTCAGTAAATTTGGTCCTGATTTCATTCATTTGATCTCAAGCAGTTTGTAGTCGACTCTATATCCCATCACGTGCCAAATGGAGATACTTATCCTTACCATAAAGCAGCAACACATGCCAAATGGAGATCCTTATCCCCTTTCCCCATTTCTTCTCCTCCATGTTTGGTATCAAACCTGCTTCCAGCAAATCCTTATCCTTATCCTTACCATATATAAAAGCAGCAGTTTCTATCGACTCTATATCGCATCACGTGCCAAATGGAGATCCTTATCCTTATCATAAAGCAGCACCACGTGCCAAATGGAGATCCTAATCCCCTTTCCCCATTTCTTCTCTTCAATGTTTGTTATCAAACCCGCTTCCCGCAAAATCTCTAATGTTTTCTGGCTTGCAAGCTCTACAACGCTTTCCACCTTTCTTTTTCGTTCCAAAACCCTAGAAAACCCCCCTAAGAATCTCTGCTCTTAATGAATAAGCTGTAACAACTGCCCTGAGACCCCCCTTCCCTTCTTCAAGACTTGGTTTTCCAGAGGTATCAATCTCTTTGTGCCTTTTCATCTCCGTTCCCGTCTCCTGACTCAGAAAAAGAAAAAACACCAGAGCCGCCTTAGTTTCTCCGAAACCATAGATTTCATGCCTAGATCGAACAATCTCGCTTAAAGGTGTATCTTCATTTCAGGTATGTATAATGGAAAAGAATACGTTTTTCCCATCTTCAAGTCCAAAGACTATTTCTCTGGAACGAAGAAAATAGTCAGATTTCATGACTACCATTACTTGGAATTTTAAAATTTGTTAATACTATAGATAGAGAACATTGTGGATGGATGTGAAACAAGAAAACAAAAATATGTATTTATGAAATGCATTTACAACTTTGCTTGCACTTTGCATTACCTTCCAAGATATTGAAGTTTGTCCATTGATTGGATAGGAACTGTAAAACAAAAAATCATCCATTGTAGAGAACTTCTACAATGATTAGATTCTTGGATAAGGTTCAGTAAATAGTTTTGATTTCATTCATTTGATCTGTTTAAGATGAGAATTTGTTTGCTCTTCTATAATTTCTTTAATTGGAGGGATTTATTCAGAAGTAGAGTCAAATCATGTAAGTAAGAATGTAGGTTACTTTCATGAGCTAAGAGACAAAATGGGTTGATTTGTGTTTGTTTTGAACAAAAGCAACGATGACAAAATGGGTTTACTGCTAAAATGCTCTCGGTGTAGACTTGAATGTGTGAATTCAAGTCCCTTCTAGCCGTGAACTATCCCTCTTACCCACATAGATATTGTTGTATCCGTGCACCTATAGCTCTAAGACACTTTCTCTTGAAAAATTATTATATAACTGTTACTATGTTTGTTGGGGTTAACTATAGTGCCGGCAGAGAACCAAGGCTTAGATTTAGGAAATCACAGTTAGGGCTATGAGCTTCTGAGCTTTGAATCTTTATATAGATACAGTTGTTTCGGGTGCCTGTCTTTAGTACTTTTGTAAAATGGACATTATATTTTTTTTATCAGTAATGAAGATTATATGTTCTGCTGTAGGATTTTGATCGCATGAATGTACATTAACAACCATCATTGATTATTATTCCTGACATATTTTGTTAGGCTCCGTCCTGCGTTAATTCAAATTAACTCTAAGTAATTGAGCTTAAGACTAATTAAGCCGGTTTTAATGGATTAAAGGTGAGTTATCACCAAATGGAAATCGAATTAACTTAAATGAGTAAATTTCGGCTTAATGAAATAGTAACTATGATTAGGAAATGAATTGAATGGAAAATTAAGCTCAAGTGAGCAAACCAAGGGTTTATTCGGAAATATGAATTTTTCCGTATTTTGTCGGATACGGAGACTCTTGATACTCGCATGTATATCTCGACGAGTACGACGAATTTCATAAAATGCTTGAATTGATTCAACGACTATCGGATTAAATGGACCTTCAATTGACTTGAATTGTCATTAGAAGGAACTTAAGGGACTTAAGTGCAAAAAGATCTCTTATATAACATAAGAGACCTTCATTCATCTCAAACGAAACCCTAGGCACATTTTGTCTTCCCCTTTCTCTTCTTCTTCCATTTATTCTTCATCAAGTGAGAATTGGAGGTGACTCAAGTGAAAGGAATCCATCCTTTGCATCTTATACATCTTCTTGTGAAGTTATATTGGAATCCAAGCTTCAAAGTGAGGAATTTCCACTCAATCCAAGCTAAATCCAAGCAAAAAGAGGGGTTTGTCTCTATCAATCTTCAAACAAAGGCAAAAGGCAAGTGTATACTATGATTATGCTTGTTAATGTATTTCCATTCATTTGAATGGAAAAGAAATGATGAATTAGAGATTAGGGTGCATTATTGCTTTTGAAACCTTAATTAGATTATGTTAATTGTGGTTGAATTAGAAGAATGATTAAGATTAGTATTCTTGTTGTCTCCATAAATTAATTGCTCATTAGGTGCATCAGTGGTGTAAGAAATAAGGGAAGAAAACTCAGTTCAGCAGCCTGAAACTGAAATGGGTCAGCCGGATTGGGCCTGCCCGAGTGGGTCGGCCCACTGGGCCAACAATGCCAACTTTGAATGGCCATAACTTTTGACCCATATGTTCGATTTTTGAGTTCTATATATCGTTGGAAAGCTCTTAGAACGTAGAAACCAATGGTATACACCTCTTAGTGAGCATAGATTGGGAGATGAAGTGGATATTGGGACAAGTATAACCGGGCCTTCCCAGGTCGACCTGGCCCACTAAAAATTGTCCAGAAAGTGTAGATTAAGTCCGAGTTTCTTGGATTAGAAAACTTAAGCATTGAGATTAATGTTAATAGTGTTTAGACCATCCTACGTGTTAACGAGGGTTATCCTAATGTACAAATACCTAAGTAATATCATCAATAGTAATACGTGCATTGATAACAACCGTTTACTTACGGGTGGGTTAGAGGATTAGTTTCAAATGAGATTGAAATTAATAGGAATTGTTAAAGGGCTACCCAGTGGTTTCCGAACTCATTATTGAATGGAATTGAATGAATTAATTAATGAACTGAATGAAATGAGAAATGAATGAAATGATTATTCATACTGCAGTAGATGAGATTGGGGTGTTCCGGAGCCTGTGGTGACACCGGTGATCTATGATCAAGACACTGGGAGATCCCACCTTATTGGACCGAAAGGTCATTGACTGAAAAGTCATACATGGAAAAGCCATTAATAAATATTGAACCTAAGGAATAAATGAATATGAATTGCTTCCTTTTTTTTGGAAGGATTGAATGAATAGAATGGAGTTGAAACCAATGCTAGTGTAGTTGCCATATTATTGTCATTGTTAATTATATTTCTTATGAATTGTTTAGCTCTGTTAAACAATGAACTGCTAGGAAGTTATGAACATGTTATAAATATATGTATACCTTGTTGAACCGTCGTGTTCACGGTATTACTGATGATATTACAGGCTCAGTTACCCGTGCCGGTTCCTCCGAGACCGTCCCGCCAGCGGAGGAGGCCCATTCGCTACCTCCAGGAGGTCTAGCTGAATGGACGTGATTGGAGAGAGGATAACATAGAATATTTTGGAAATGTTTTAGAAAGTATTTTATACATTCATTTTGGTATTGTAAGTAGTGTAAATGATGTCCCCTGCATTGTATTTTAAATATGCAGTGGTTGATAATAGGAAAACTGAAACGATGTAAAGTAACTTTACTGTTCATAGTAAAGTATATGATTCGTTTTGTTAAATGGTTGTCAATGTATATTATTGTATATTCCGCACTGTACATTGACAGGTACATATGCAAGATCCCTTGTAGAATTCGTTTTAACTTCGGTTAATTCAGGTCTACGGGAGTAAGTATGATTAGCATCGCGACCCGGGGTTACACCCTAATGACTCTGATCTCGGGTCCGGGTCGTGACATACTTATTGTATGGTATCAGAGACTAGTTAAAAGACTAAGTTAAGAAAACTTAAAAATACTTAGCAAAGCTAGGAACGAAGTGAGGAGTGTGTGTTTCGAACAAATCCAACTATGGATTTGTGTTTACTGCTTTCACTATATGTGATGTATATGTGATCTAACTGAGCTGGAAGTGTATAGATGTATTCTTACCTTCCTTATTGTTTACAGTATGACATCTGGATCGAGATCGGGATCTGGATCTGGAGGGGATGATTTTGCTATTATCCCACCTCCCCCTCCTCAGTCTGACACTGATGCGCGCTTTGCTGCTATTCTGGAGCAGTTAGTCCGCAGTATTGAACAGATGGCCCGCAGTAATGAACAAATTGCCAAGAGCCATGAAGCTCAAATGGGTATGCAGGCCCAAATGGCTGCTATGTTACAAGTGCAGAGCCAGATGCAGGCTCAGATGCAATCTCCAGTAATACCAGTCCAGCAGCCACATGTTGAGACACAAGTGGTATTACAGCATAAGGATAAGGACCCTCATGCTATCTTTGAGCGGTTCCGTAAGAGAGGAGCCACTGAGTTCCACGGAGATGAGGATGTCATGAAGGCAGATGAATGGCTCGAACACAATGAAGATGTGTTTGAAACAGTTGTCTGCACTCAGAGGCAGAGAGTGCTACTCATTTCCACCATGTTCCGAGGGGCAGCAAATGTATTGTGGAAGAGTGTCAGAGATGCCTTTAAGGCAATGCCAGCAGAGGGTATCTGGGAGATTTTCATGCAGCAGTTTCAGCGGAAATTCGTCCCAGAGCATGTACAGCAGCAGAAAGAGGCAGAGTTCTTGACCTTGAAGCAAGGTCGCATGACCGTGGCTGTGTATGTTCATACCTTCTTGCAACTGTCTAAGTATGCCCTTGAGCTAATTGATACAGAGGCAAAGAAGCTGAAGAGATTCCTCTTAGGCCTAAATCCGGAGTACAAGACTGTCGTATTGGCTGGACAGAAGCCTACGACATTTGATGATGCCGTTGATAGGGCCTACACAGCAGAGGAGATCCAGAGAGAGAAAGAGGCAGAGAAAGAAGCTGAGACCTTGAGCACCAAGAGGAGTGGTGATTCATGGTTTCGGAAGGGAGGACCATCTAGGTCCAAGAGGCAGAAACACAGATCATTCCTAGACCTGATAGGAATGAGAGGAGAGAGAACAGACCAGTCTGTGCTACATGTGGGAGATTCCATAGGACTGAGTCATGTTGGAGGACGACCGGAGCTTGCTTTATCTGTGGTTCTTTAGAACACAGAATGGCATTTTGTCCGAGAGCGAGGAGAGATGATAGA
The DNA here is from genome assembly GCA_038049695.1 of Cinnamomum chago. Classification (NCBI taxonomy): domain Eukaryota; kingdom Viridiplantae; phylum Streptophyta; class Magnoliopsida; order Laurales; family Lauraceae; genus Cinnamomum; species Cinnamomum chago. Next base: position 37,743,868 of record CP142453.1, on the reverse strand, counting down.
CCTCCTTATTAGTACCCAGCTCCAGGACAAGCAGTACTTCCTGCTCCTCCACAGAGATTGGCTTTGCCAGCTCCTCCTCCTAGACCACAGCAGCCACAGCCTCAGCGTCAGGGTCAGCAACGTCCGTGGCAGAGACAGCAGCCCAGACAGCAGCAGCCGGCAGAGAGACCTCAGATGGCTGGGATGGCTTGTGCCGTCAACAGGGAACAGGCTGATGTTGCAGCCAATGTTGTTGAAGGTACTATTTATGTTTATGATAGACCTGCTATTGCATTATTTGATCCCGGTTCTACGCATTCATTTGTTGCACCTGCATTTGCTTGTGATATGCAAAACCGGATTATGCAATTAGCATATGATTTCACAGTGTCTACTCCTTTGGGGAGACAAGTGAGGTGTGAGTTGTATATACCTCAGTGCACTGTTAGGATTGGAGAGGTGTCCATGCCACCTGATTTGGTGGTATTAGCCATGAATGATTTTGATGTGATCTTTGGCATGGATTGGCTTGCGAAGTATAGGGCTTGTTTAGACTGTTTCCGCAAGATCATTACCTTCAGGGTTGATGAAGCCAATGCCAGTGTACTTTTTGAGGGAGTCAGAAAGAAGTATGATACCGGGCTTGTTTCAGCACTCAAGGCTGAACGGTTGATGCAGAGTGGATGTGAAGGCTATATTGCCTTTATTTCAGAAAAGAAGCCTGTACAGGAATTGAAAAATATTCCTGTAGTCTGTGAGTTTCCAGATGTGTTTCCAGATGAGGTGCCAGGTCTACCTCTAGCTAGGGAAGTAGACTTCACTATTGAGCTTGTGCCTGGTACAGCACCAATATCAAGGGCACCATATCGTATGGCACCATCTGAGTTATATGAGCTGAAGAGGCAGATACAGGATTTGCTCGACAAAGGTTTCATCAAACCTAATGTCTCACCGTGGGGAGCACCTGTACTGTTTGTGAAGAAGAAAGATGACACTCTTCGAATGTGCATCGATTATAGGCAGATTAATCAAGTAACAGTGAAGAATAAATATCCACTGCCTAGGATCGATGAGTTGTTTGATCAACTCCAGGGTGCAGCGTACTTTTCAAAGATTGATCTTCTATCTGGATATCACCAGATTCGAGTAAGAGATCAAGATGTACAGAAGACTGCATTCAGGACTCGTTACGGTCACTATGAATTTTTAGTGATGCCTTTTGGTCTAACAAATGCACCTGCAGTGTTTATGGCTTTAATGAACAGGGTGTTTGCTTCATATTTAGACCAGTTCGTCGTGATCTTCATTGATGATATTCTGGTCTACTCAAAGACAGAGATAGAGCATTCACAGCATTTGAGAACAGCCTTGCAGATACTGAGAGAGAATCAGTTGTATGCAAAGCTTGAAAAGTGTGACTTTTGGTTACAGCAGGTTGCATTTCTGGGTTACATCATTACCAGAGATGGATTAGCTGTTGATTCAGCTAAGATTGAGGCCATTATCAATTGGCAGAGTCCGAAGAATGTGCCAGAAGTGAGAAGCTTCTTAGGGTTGGCAAGCTATTATAGAAGGTTTGTAAAGGACTTTGCGAAGATAGCAGCACCACTGTCGAGACTGACTCGGAAGAGTGTTCCATTTCAATGGAATGATGCATGTGAGTCCAATTTCCAGACTTTGAAGCAGAAGTTGGTGCCAGCCCCGATTTTATCCTTACCCGAAGGACCAGGAGGATTTGAGATTTACTCAGATGCCTCGGGTGTAGGATTGGGATGTGTATTGATGCAGAACCGAAAGGTGTAGCTTATGGTTCGCGTCAGTTGAAAGACCATGAGAAGAATTACACTACTCATGATCTCGAGCTTGCAGCGGTTGTGTTTGCATTGAAGCAATGGAGGCATTATCTGTATGGAGAGACTTTCGAAGTCCACTGTGATCACAGAAGCCTTCAGTACTTGTTTACTCAGAAGGATATCAATCTGAGGCAACGCCGTTGGTTGGAGCTGATTAAAGACTACGACTTTCCATTCAAGTATGTACCTGGAAAGGGTAACGTAGTTGCTGATGCTCTGAGTCGAAAGGTAGCAGATTTGGCTTCATTAGAAGATGGATGGAATCTGCTAGAAGACTTCAAGGACTCAGATGTGTCCATTGAATTTATAAATGACAAAAGAGTGGTTGCAGCAATGTCAGTATTCGAACCCCTTCTCATTACAGAGATTAAGAAGTGGCAGTTCGAAGATCCTGAGTTAGTAAGAATCAGGGATAACATTGCACACAGACCAGATTTCGTGTTGGTAGAAGGAGTCCTTTACTTCAGGGACAGATTGTGTATACCAGCACAGGAAGATTTGAAGCAAGCTGTGATGTTTGAAGCTCATCACACCAGATATTCTATGCATCCAGGGAGTACCAAGATGTATAGGAATCTCAAAGGCAGATTTTGGTGGAATAATATGAAGCGGGAGATAGCAGGTTATGTGTCTTCCTGCTTAACTTGCCAGCGTGTGAAGTTCGAGCATCAGAAACCGCCAGGATTGCTTCATCCACTGGATATTCCCAAGTGGAAATGGGATCATATCACGATGGACTTTGTATCCGGCTTACCGAGGACGAGGAAGCAGCACGATACCGTCTGGGTGATCGTGGATCGTCCGACAAAGTACGCACATTTCCTTCCATTTAGGAAAGATATGGGATTTAGCGAGATGTCCAGATTGTTTGTCAGGGAAGTGACACGATTGCATGGAACACCGGTCTCGATTGTCTCCGATCGAGATAGTCGGTTTGTGTCCTCATTTTGGCAGTCATTTCAGAGCTCTATGGGTACCAAACTTCGGTTTAGTACTGCTTATCATCCACAGACAGATGGACAGTCAGAGAGGACTATACAGACTTTGGAGGATTTGCTTAGTGCCAGTGTAGTTGATTTTGGGAGTGATTGGGATGACCATTTGGCGTTGTGCGAATTTGCGTACAACAACAGTTATCACTCCAGCATTGAAATGGCACCATTTGAAGCACTGTATGGTCGTCGATGTAGGACCCCAGTGAGCTGGGAAGAGGTTGGAACTCGAGGTTTCCACGGTCCTACCATCATCGCTGAAACAGTAGAGAAAGTACAGAAGATTCAGGACAGATTGAAAGTTGCTAGATCAAGGCAGAAGAGCTATGCTGACAATCGTCGGCGTGATTTAGAGTTCGCCGTAGATGATCTAGTCTTTCTAAAGACTTCACCGATGAAGGGTACGATCCGATTCGGTCAGAAAGGTGAGTTAATTCAGATTAACTCTAAGTAATTGAGCTTAAGACTAATTAAGCCGGTTTTAATGGATTAAAGGTGAGTTATCACCAAATGGAAATCGAATTAACTTAAATGAGTAAATTTCGGCTTAATGAAATAGTAACTATGATTAGGAAATGAATTGAATGGAAAATTAAGCTCAAGTGAGCAAACCAAGGGTTTATTCGGAAATACGAATTTTCCCGTATTTTGTCGGATACGGAAACTCTTGATACTCGCATGTATATCTCGACGAGTACGACGAATTTCATAAAAGGCTTGAATTGATTCAACGACTATCGGATTAAATGGACCTTCAATTGACTTGAATTGTCATTAGAAGGAACTTAAGGGACTTAAGTGCAAAAAGATCTCTTATATAACATAAGAGACCTTCATTCATCTCAAATGAAACCCTAGGCACATTTTGTCTTCCCCTTTCTCTTCTTCTTCCATTTATTCTTCATCAAGTGAGAATTGGAGGTGACTCAAGTGAAAGGAATCCATCCTTTGCATCTTATACATCTTCTTGTGAAGTTATATTGGAATCCAAGCTTCAAAGTGAGGAATTTCCACTCAATCCAAGCTAAATCCAAGCAAAAAGAGGGGTTTGTCTCTATCAATCTTCAAACAAAGGCAAAAGGCAAGTGTATACTATGATTATGCTTGTTAATGTATTTCCATTCATTTGAATGGAAAAGAAATGATGAATTAGAGATTAGGGTGCATTATTGCTTTTGAAACCTTAATTAGATTATGTTAATTGTGGTTGAATTAGAAGAATGATTAAGATTAGTATTCTTGTTGTCTCCATAAATTAATTGCTCATTAGGTGCATCAGTGGTGTAAGAAATAAGGGAAGAAAACTCAGTTCAGCAGCCTGAAACTGAAATGGGTCAGCCGGATGGGCCTGCCCGAGTGGGTCGGCCCATTGGGCCAACAATGCCAACTTTGAATGGCCATAACTTTTGACCCATATGTTCGATTTTTGAGTTCTATATATCGTTGGAAAGCTCTTGGAAAGTAGAAACCAATGGTATACACCTCTTAGTGAGCATAGATTGGGAGATGAAGTGGATATGGGGACAAGTATAACCGGGCCTTCCCAGGTCGACCTGGCCCACTAAGAATTGTCCGAAAAGTGTAGATTAAGTCCGAGTTTCTTGGATTAGAAAACTTAAGCATTGAGATTAATGTTAATCGTATTTAGACCATCCTAAGTGTTAACGAGGGTTATCCTAATGTACAAATACCTAAGTAATATCATCAATAGTAATACGTGCATTGATAACAACCGTTTACTTACGGGTGGGGTTAGAGGATTAGTTTCAAGTGAGATTGAAATTAATAGGAATTGTTAAAGGGCTACCCAGTGGTTTCCGAACTCATTATTGAATGGAATTGAATGAATTGATAAATGAACTGAATGAAATGAGAAATGAATGAAATGATTATTCATACTGCAGTAGATGAGATTGGGGTGTTCCGGAGCCCGTGGTGACACCGGTGATCTATGATCAAGACACTGGGAGATCCCACCTTATTGGACCGAAAGGTCATTGACTGAAAAGTCATACATGGAAAAGCCATTAATAAATATTGAACCTAAGGAATAAATGAATATGAATTGCTTCCTTTTTTTTGGAAGGATTGAATGAATAGAATGGAGTTGAAACCAATGCTAGTGTAGTTGCCATATTATTGTCATTGTTAATTATATTTCTTATGAATTGTTTAGCTCTGTTAAACAATGAACTGCTAGGAAGTTATGAACATGTTATAAATATATGTATACCTTGTTGAACCGTCGTGTTCACGGTATTACTGATGATATTACAGGCTCAGTTACCCGTGCCGGTTCCTCCGAGACCGTCCCGCCAGCGGAGGAGGCCCATTCGCTACCTCCAGGAGGTCTAGCTGAATGGACGTGATTGGAGAGAGGAAAACATAGAATATTTTGGAAATGTTTTAGAAAGTATTTTATACATTCATTTTGGTATTGTAAGTAGTGTAAATGATGTCCCCTGCATTGTATTTTAAATATGCAGTGGTTGATAATAGGAAAACTGAAACGATGTAAAGTAACTTTACTGTTCATAGTAAAGTATATGATTCGTTTTGTTAAATGGTTGTCAATGTATATTATTGTATATTCCGCACTGTACATTGACAGGTACGTATGCAAGATCCCTTGTAGAATTCGTTTTAACTTCGGTTAATTCGGGTCACGGGAGTAAGTATGATTAGCATCGCGACCCGGGGTTACACCCTAATGACTCTGATCTCGGGTCCGGGTCGTGACATATTTATTAAGTTGCCAAGTGTTTTTATTTTCCTTCTTAGTTTTTTCTATTTCGTAGGAACTAAGAAGTATTTGACTTGAAGTAAATAAATTGCTCTCACCTTGGAGATATTCTTTTTATGAGATGTTTAATGAGTTTCCACTTGTTTTTACCTTTCCTTTTTTTTTCTTCTATTTTGTAATTAATGCATAGAAGAGAATGAGTCTCCTATGTATTTCACGTTTTTCTTCAAGGTTTTAGGACCGAGGAGAAATGGCGGTTGAGTCTCTCAATGCAACTACAAGTGGAATGGACCTTATTTTGTGATGACCTTTTTATTGGTGAAAGATAAGCGTAAAATCTCTCTATTTTATTATTCTGAGTTTTGATTGTACCATCTTCAGATTCCAGTGTGGTTCAGGCCGTCCAAATATTATCCAAATGCTAAATCCCAAGTGCACCTACATGGAATATTGAAGCACCTAAAGATACTAGCTTGAATTGATAGATGCATTGGCATTGTGGAGTTTGCAAGAATAATCGCTTGGCGTTTTCATCAGGTTTGCAACATCGACCTTTAGGCTGACTGACACCGTTTATCCATTGCTTAGACTTTATAAATGACATCATTTTTCTTATTAGTAATCTCATTTATGTAGTTATCTTTGTCTTTTTGAAAAATTTGCATCGAACGCCACAAATCAAATGAATTTAAATGGAAATATAGCAAAATGATAATATATAGTTCATCTTCAGGTAATATGAAGTTGGTCAACGCCAATTGTTTATAGCAGCTATGATGAGAAATTGGCTTGAAGGGATATCAAGTAACTAAAAATCATCAATCTTGATATTTAGTTTGGATTCTATAAGATAAATAATATTTTACTGCTTTATATAAAAAAAAGGCTGGCTTCTTTGATTTCCTTTTGAGTCATCATGAAGACCTTTTTCCACAAATTGGCTAGGTGCCCAGTGATGTGTTAGTGTGGAGCTCATAGAATCCCGACTTTTGGTCATAAATTCAGCATCCAACTAGGGATGGAAACTAAACAAAATAGATCCCTTCTATCAATTATCAAAAAGAAATTCTCAATTTAAATATTATACCACAACATTGGATCCCATCTCTTTATTACAAATTGGGAAAACAAAGGTGTTCCTTAGAGTAGGGCAGATGGCTGAAGTAGATGTTAGAAGAATTGAAGTCTTAGAAAATGCAGCAAGGCTCATCTAGAGGTAAATAAGAACAAAACTTACTCAGATAGAGTTCATTGTACTATAGAAAGCCACAATTCACATGCAAAAATTATGGAACGGCTCTTCTTTTCCTTGCAACTGTTATACCCATGTCTCAAATGGAACTGTTTACATGGGACGCTCAGGTTTTTTTTTTTTTTTACAGTATACAGCACAGGCCAACTTGCAGGTTCCTCCATAGTGAGGGTGATAATGGTGGAGAAAAATTAAATTTTCTTAATCTTTCCATTTGTAACCAACTCATGGACGATGACCAACTTGAAAAACTTTAGATGATCAAACATTTATGTTCTGAGATTTTGAAAGGATGTGAGGATCGAGATGCCTTCTAATTATCATATGAATGAGACAATCTATTTCCTTTTCATTTATTTGATCTGTTTTCATACTTATTTCTTTATAATAGTCTTGATGTTTCTGTATAACTACATAATAGGCCTTTTGTGATTTCAGGAACTTTTATTTCCATCTTATTGCTTGTAAGTTTTGATTAGGTTTTCACTTTAGAATTTTGATGTTAGATATCCTCATGAAGATTATATTGAAGCATATATTAGCATTTTACAATGTATGATCTTAGCTCAAATACCTTGTTATTTGATCACAGTAGTAAGAAATTTTTGTTTTATGCATCAATGAACTATAACATACATAATAAGAACTAGAGACCTGTAAGTTTAACTTTTTTATGGCAGTAAACATGTCACTATATACGACACTGAGCCTTTCACTAACAACTACGTGCTTTGCACGTAAGACAATCCATGGCTTCTTTGAAGAGAAAAGAGAAACCAGGAAAGGGCGCTCGAGGGGATCGATCAAAGGTGAAATCCGTGAAACAATGGAGCACATGCATGGGCCATGAAGAAAGCCAAAGTAATCACCCACTACGGTTTCATACCTCTCATCATCATCATTGGCATGAACTCAGAACCTAAACCACAACTCTCTCAGCTGCTCAACCTCGTTTAATCTCATCTGCACAATAATACCCAGATGGGTTTGGACTCCCTGCTGCTGTCTCATCCTCAGGTCATGTTATGAACAAGTTAGTTGGAGTAGGTTAGGTAAGTCTATTCTTGTAATTCTAATTGTTGAGTTTGTAAGGGTAGTTAGGAGTTGGTTATTTGTATAAATATAGGAGGGAATACACTACCCATTTCATTTGTATTTGTTTTGTAACTAGTTCGTTTGGGTTGGAATAAGAGCGCCAATAAACTCTTTTCCTTCTACATTTCTTCTTCTTCCATTTCTAGTCATTACATTGGTATCAGAGCCGACCTTTCTCGGTCTGTGAAGCGATCAATTAGCAATGGCAAATGGGACTAGGAGTCACAATCTCGGGAAACTCGAAGATTCCTTTCAGCAAGTCACTTCAGCAAAAGAAACGGCGGAAATCAAGAAGACTCTAGTAGATATCAAGGAATTCATGGCAGCAGTGACTTTCAAGTATGATTAGGTGGCAGCTCATGTATATGGGAAGCAACGCGAATCTGTACCTGGGGGTTCCGAAAATCAAAGGGGGGGGGGGGGGGGGGGGTGTGTTTCCAAACAATTCGGAATAGAGTCTTCCCAATCTCAACCTTTCCTTGGGTTTGGAACTAGGTACGCAAAGATTGACTTCCCTAAATTTTTTGGTGACAATCCGTCGGGTTGGGTTTACAAATGCGAAAGATTTTTTGAGTATAACTATGTTGAAGATATTAATAAGGTGAAATTGGCAATCTTGCACTTGGAAGATAGGGCTTTGCAATGGTATCAATGGTTTGAGAAAACACATGCTTTGGTTAATTGGGATATGTTTAAAAATGGGCTCATTTCTCGTTTTGGTTCTGATGCATATGAGGATGCTATGGGTGAATTGACCAAATTGAAACAAACAACAACTGTCTGGGATTATCAGGAACAATTCAAGATTATTACTAACAAAACCCAAGGCCTACCTAAACATTTCTTCACTAGTTGTTTTATTATTGGGTTAAAGAAGGAGATACGGGCCAATGTATTGATGTTTAAACCTACAACTACCATGCAAGCCATTGGTTTGGCCAAATTACAGGAGCTTAGTATCAAGGCAATTGCCTAGAAGACTAGGCTGCCACCAAGAAATGGAGAAGATTTTTCATATGTGCAGTCCAGACCTAATTCTTTTCCTGCCATTCGAAGAAAGTTACCAAAAGAGTTAGAGGAAAAGAAGGCAAAAGGTTTGTGTTTCAAGTGTAACGAGAAATTCACAAAGGGACACCAATGCAAGAAAAAAGCAGTTGTACGTTTTGGATGGGGACCAAGAGGACTCGGATCAAGAACCTATACAGGAGGAGGAAAGTGAGGAAGTCCTGGAACAAGAAGGTGATTTGCAGATTTCTATTAACGCAATAACTGGTTCAGTCTCTTACAGAACCATGAGGGTACATGGATTGGTCAAGAAACAAAAAGTGGTTATCTTGATTGATACGTAGTACCCATAATTTCTTGAACCAAGAAGTGGTTAAGAAAGCAAGTGTGGAGACTGTTGACATTAATCCTTTGACAATGTTTGTTGCTAATGGAACAAAGATGACCAGCAGTGCAGCTTGTAGTGCAGCTTGTAAAGGTTTCAAATGGGAGATGCAAGGGGCGGTCTTCCAAACAGACATGAGAGTTCTGGAACTCAAAGGGTGTGATATGGTGCTTGGGATTCAATGGTTGGCTACACTGGGTCCTATGAAATGGGATTTCAAAAATCTCAATATGGATTTCACCCTAAACAACTGAGGGGTGGGAAACAAGGGGAATCCAAGTTGGTGGATGCTGAACACATGAAGAAATTAATGCAGAAAAAATCTCAAGGGTTTGTGGCTAACATTTATGTTATACAAGAGGCCTCTCCAGCAGTGTCTACTATACCTGAAGTGGAGCAGTTGTTGTCCCAGTTTAATTTGCAGCAATATTCCAAGAACCCAAAAGCTTGCCTCCCACAAGAAGCTAAGACCATCATATTCCCCTGAAACTAAGTGCAGAACCTCCAAACATACGACCTTACAGGTATCCTTACTTCCAAAAAACTGAGATAGAAAAACAGGTTAAAGAGATGTTTCATTCAGGTCATTCAACCAAGTGTCAGTCCTTACTCAGCACCTGTTTTGTTATTTAAAAAGAAAGAAGGAACTTGGCGTATGTGTGTTGATTATAGGGCTTTAAACAACATTACTGTAAAGGATAAATTCCCAATTCCTACAATTGATGAGCTCCGTGGTGCTTCTTTCTTTTCTAAGCTTGATTTGAGGGCTGGATATCACCAAGTTAGAATATATGCCTCTCATGTACCAAAAACAGCTTTTAGGACTCATGAAGGACACTATGAGTTCCTAGTCATGCCCTTTGGGCTGACAAATGCACCCTCAACTTTTCAAAGTCTCATGAATGAGGTCTTTAAGGAACATTTGAGGAAGTTTATCTTAGTTTTCTTTGATGATATACTGATTTTTAGCAAAACCTTGAATGAGCACTTGCACCATTTGGAGTTGACCTTGCAACTTTTACAAAAGCACAACCTATTTGCTAAAAGGTCTAAGTGTGTCTTTGCCAAACAAGAGGTTGAGTACCTAGGCCAATTGGTCTCAAACAAGGGTGTATCTGCAGATGCTAGCAAACTTTGTTAGGGATTTTGTGTTTTGCAATTTGATGGATGCATTAACATTTTAATCATCATTTGAATTTTCACACATGCATTGATTTAAAAAATCTTGAAATCTTGATTTACACATGTATTGTTTTTTAGACTTGTAGAAATATTGATTTATGCATGTTTTGATTTTAAACTTGGATGCATTTAGTTTTCAAAATAAGATATTTAAATCAAGCTTGCCGGTGGTTTTAAAAGTTTCAAATCATCTTAAGCATTTTAGGTTTCATGTTCTTAAAACTCTTAGAATGATTTCAAACATCGTTCCAGGCTTGATTCAATAGCCTAGACCTTCAAGACCAAGTTTCCCTTTCAAAAATCATTTTTACGAATCTTTATAATCAGGGAAAGTTTGGTCAACCGAACCTTTGTCGGTCAGCTGTCGGTTCTGATTCTAGAATATGAAATCTGTGTTTCCTGGGAACTTCGATCAGCTGTCGGTCAAGTGTCAGTCACCTGTCGGTCGACCAAACTTCAGTTCGGTTAACTGACAAGTGTATTTCGATCAGCAAACTTTCAAAATATTTGACCGTTGGAATATGACTGTTGAGTTCGGTCGACCGAACCCCAAATGTCGGTCAACTGACAAGCTAGCCGTTGGACAACTTTTTGTATAAATTGAAGTTCATTCCTTAGCCAAATTTGAGGATCCAAGGGATACTCCTTGAGGTGTTTTGAGGCCAAACAAAGGGGAATGAGCTAAGGGAGGCTAGTTGGTCAAAAAGGAAAGCTAAAGCTTGGAATCATAAGTAAATCATCTATGTAAGCTTAGTTTTCCTTATCATATGTTTTCATGCTTTGCTTAAATTATTAGTAAATCTTTTTAGGCATGTTAACTATGATTTGTTATGTCTTTAACATATATATGTGTTGAATTGATTTATTGTTTTGGATATATCGCCTTGATTCAAACCAAGTAGGACTCAAATTAGTATATCTAAGTGAATCATGTTTTAGAATCATCTTTGAAATTATATGTAACATGATTCCTATACTTGGTTGAATCTTTGGTTGTTGTTTTTCATCATAAGAAAATCACTTTCAAATCTATCTTATGTTTTGGATTCAACAACTTCACAAATCACATGTATTTGGTTTTAAAGTTTCACACAACTTGCTTCATTGATATACATCATTTTTAAGTTGGTTTTTAAATTACATGTGATTTGTTCCTTCACTTCAGTCAAATCTATTTTTGGGTTTTACACTTTCAAAAGCTTTAAGCTTACATTCATTGAGCTATCATTTTTTACTTGATTGAAGTTTTCACACACACATCATGAGCATTCATCTTTGCATTTCATAGAGTGTTGTATGAGTTTGTTTTAACTTTCATATCAGCTTATTTAAGAGGCAAATGTTTTGAGCTTTAATTGTAATCTCTTAAAGTGTTTATGTTAACACTTCTTTAAGAATTCATATCTTGTAAAGGTTATTGCTTAGCCTAGAAAAGCATAGTGTATAGGTTATTGCTAAGCCTAAGAAAAGCATAATTAGAGGTTATTGCTTAGCCTTGGAAAGTATATTGTAAAGGTTATTGCTTAGCCTATTGAAAAGCATAAATAGTGAAAATCCGGTGGGGTGTTGGATCACAAGCCGGTAGTGGATGTAAGCATTGAGGCCGAACCATTATAAATCATTGTGTGATGGTGAATGCTTTGTGATGATTATTTTTATTAGCTTCCACATTTTAGTTCTATATCATCACTAGTGGCTAGTTATTTTTAAAGAAATCTAAATTGGTCATTATTGGTCACTAAGTTGTAGCTCCCCCACCCCCACTCTAGGGTTTGGATCACGGACTTTCAAACTTGAGGCCATGGCTAATTGGCCAATTCCTAAAACTCTTAAACAGTTAAAAAGATTCATTGGTTTAACTGGATATTATAGAAGACTTGTGAGGAATTATGGGCAAATCTCAGCTCCATTAAACCATTTGTTGAAGGAGTCTTTTAATTGGACTAATGAATCAACAGCAGCTTTTCATGCTCTCAGGGAGGTTATGATGACCTTACCAGTCCTGGCTCTTCCTAATTACACCAAAGTATTCATTGTTGAAACAGATGCTTCAGATAAAGGGGTAGGAGCAGTGTTAATGCAAGATGGGCATCCAATTGCATTTTGGAGTAAAGGGTTATCAGGAAAATATTTGAGTTTATCCACCTATGAAAATGAGCTAATGGTTGTGGTCTTAGCAGTCTTAAGATGGATGCATTACTTGCTTGGGAGGCAATTCATTATCAAGATTGACCTCCAAAGTTTGAAATACCTTCTGGAGCAAACAGTTGCAACCCCCTTCTAGCAGAAATGGATTGCCAAATTGCTTGGCTATGATTTTGAGATCACCAACAAGCATGGAACAGAAAATAAAGCAGTTGATGCATTATCAAGGAGGGAAGATTTGTTTTTGGAGCATGCCACTGTAAATGCCTTGCTTGTAGTAGATTCTACTTGGCTTCCCACAATAAAACTCAGTTGGCAAACTGACTTGGCATTACAACAGCTTATAACAGAGTTAGAGCAGGACCCCAACTCTCATCAAGGTTTTTCTTGGGAAAATGGTACACTAACTTACAAAGGAAGTCTGGTGGTGGGGAATTCACCTAATCTCAGGAAGCAAATCATGGCAGCTTATCACAACTCATCTATGGAGGGACACTCAGGTGTAGACAAAACTGCTAGAAGGATCAAAAGGACCTTTTATTGAAAGGCATTGAAGAAGGATGTTCAACTTTTCATCTCAGAATGCTTAGTTTGTCAGAGTTTCCAAGGGGAAAATGTTCACCCACCTGGGTTGCCAATTCCTGAGAAGGTATGGAGTGATATCTCTATGGATTTCATTGAGGGTCTTCCCAAATCACATGGAAAGACCACTATCTTTGTGGTGGTGGATAGGTTAACCAAATATGCCCATTTTATGTCACTATCTCACTCTTATACTGCTAAGGATGTGGCACAATTATTCCTAGACAATGTTTACAAACTTCATGGGCTTCCAAGCACCATAGTTTCAGATAGAGATGTTGTGTTTACAAGTCTGTTTTGGCAAGAATTGCTCGAAGTTTTGGGGATTGAGCAACGCCTTAGCACAGCATACCACCCACAATCAGATGGGCAGACTGAAATAGTGAACAAGTGTTTGGAGAATTACTTAAGGTGCATGTGTGTTGATTGCCCTAGACAGTGGTCAACTTGGCTATCTTTGGCCGAATGGTGGTATAACTCTTCTTATCACTCCTCAATCAAAACAACTCTCTTTTATGCAGTCTATGGACATCATGGTTCAAAATACTGACCGTTACCATTACATAACGGCCGTTATGTAATGGTAACGGCCGCGACCGCGACGATATTTTGCTCATAATGCTAACGTTAGCGTTATGGGCAAAATATCGCAAAAAAAAACGCCCGTTATGGCCGTTATTTTCAAAATATCGGCTGACAGTTTTTTTTTTTTTTAAGTTGTGTTTTCACTCCTTTTTCATTCCTTTCTTTTTCAAACCAAGCCTAAGCCTTCCTCTCACTGTGTGTGACCTCTCCAAGCTCCAAAACTCAAGACTTTTTCAAGAATTTGGTGGATTTCTCAGCCGGAAAGAATAAGGAAGTCAAGAGATATTATTTGGCAAGATCTTTGTGACTTTTAAGTTTTTTTCAAGATTGGACCTCAAAATAGCTTAGAAATGCTTGAGGCTTGTTAGATCTAGAGTTTTGGAGCACCATACTGTAGATTTTAACACTTTTGGTTTTTTTTTTTTTTTGAATTTATTTATTTCAATCCGAATTTCTTTTGTTTGAAAGTCTGTATAAAATAGATCTATCTAAGTATTTTATTGAGTTTAATACTTTTATTATCCTAAAAATCAAGCCAAGGTAAGTTACTATTGTCCAAACTCCACTACTTTTGGTTAGCAAGTTAATTCATTTTGATGTGGTAAATGTTACTTTAAACTTGAAACTTGAAGGCAAGTACACCTTGATGATTGAGTTATTGAGTTGAGTACTGCACATGCACTAACTCTATTAGTATTACTGCTAGAGTATAGACTTTAAATGTTTAACATTATTAGTTTGTCCAAAATTATGGTTGCATTATATAAAATTTATGACATTTCAGCTTATTTTAGTATATACAGCGATACAGCCATGACACAGGATGTTATAACTTGAGGGGACCGTTATTTTGCTTTAAAGTGTATGCTAATGAAAATAAACATTGTTTTCTATCATTTTATAATATTCTAAATTTTTTGGATACTTTTTCTGATTTTTTTGGGGTCAAATAAAATTCGCTCAGCAATGGACCGCGACAACCGCGAATCGTGACGCGATGACCGCAAACCGCGATAACCTTGAACCGTGCCGCGATGACCGCGAACCGCAATTTTGAACCATGATGGACAGCCACCATCAAATCACAACTTCATGAACATTGGAGGGTCACAAGTAGCAGCAGTGGAAAATTGGGCAGGGAAAGGACTTCCATTCTGAAAATGCTTTGCAGCAAGCACAAAACATGATGAAACATTATGCATACAAACTAAGGAGTAAAAGAGAATTTGCAATTGGTGACTGGGTGTATTTGAGATTACTGCCCTACAAACAATCTTCCTTGGCTTTGCAGAGAAATAGGAAGCTATCTCCACGTTTCTATGGACCCTTTCAAGTCATTAAAAGGGTGGGCAAGGTAGCCTACAAGCTGGATTTACCTAGCTCAGTCAAATTACATCATGTTTTTCATGTTTCATTATTGAAGAAAAAGTTAGGATAGCAAGTCACTCCTATTCCAACGCTTCCTCCAGGCAGTGATGAAGGAATGCTGCAAATGGACCCTGTGGCTGTGTTAGAAAGGAGGATGGTCAAATGAAACAACAAGGCAGTAGTGCAATGGTTGGTTCAATGGTCAAGAACATTTCCTGAAGATGCTACATGAATGGACTATGAAGAATTCCACTCTAAATTTCCAGATTTCCAACCTTGAGACAAGGCTTTTTGAAGAAGGCGGGAATGTTATGAACAAGTTAGTTGGAGTAGGTTAGGCAAGGCTATTCTTGTAATTCTAATTGCTGAGTCTGTCAGAGCGGTTAGGAGTTGGTTATCTGTATAAATATAGGAGGGAATACACTACCCATTTCATTTGTATTTGTTCTGTAACCAACTCGTTTGGGTTGGAATAAGAGGGCCAATAAACTCTTTTCCTTCTACATTTCTTCTTCTTCCATTTCTAGTCATTACAGGTCACCCTCGAATCACCGTCTTCTAAAACCATAAAAAAAGAACAGAAGCCCTGATTATCTTTCTCTGATTTCGATTTTGTTGCAGTTACAGGCTCGATCATCTGCATTTTGATCCTTCTCGACTGCCTTAAATTATGTGAGTTCAACTTCATCCCATTATTTCTATCTCCAATTCTACCATCGTTACCTTTTCTTTTTCCCTCTATCCATTTAACTATAAATGGATCTGTTTTTTGCAGCACATTTACTCTCCTGATAATAATCCCAATATGCCGTGGGATTTCACCGATGAGAACAAGGAAAGGGTCAGCGTGGTTTTTTTTTTTTTTTTTTTTTTTTCAGCACTTAGATCTTGTTCTAACTTGAAATCTAGCATATTACACAGTCTTACATATTATGTTTTTTTTTCTTCTTTTTTTTTTTTTTTTTTTTGGAGATGAGAGAAATGATTTACTGGTGATTTTGGTTCTAATTCTCACCTAACTTGTCTGTTTAATCAGTGATTGATTCTTAGGATCTCTTACTATCAGAAGGGGCTAAAAGTGAGGGATCTTAGGTGAAAATCCACAAAGTGTCGTCAAATGAATCCCCTTTCATAGGAAATGACCACCCATTGATCATGATAGTAAATTAAATTTGAGGGATTTGATGGTCTCTTTAATACTCCTTGAATGAAGACCCCTTATCATTCGTTATAGCTGTGTATTTCTGGAATTGGCTATGGTTCCATTATTTACAATTTTATGTGGCTGGGGTTCCTATGGGATGCAACGTGTGTGGAGTTATTTACCAAATGTAAATGTTCTGGAAATGGAATTGCATAACTAATCCAATGGGCTTAGACTGAACTGCATTGTGCATTGCATTTTTTCTTCTCATTGTTTGCATGAAACACAACAACTTAAGTCTCAGGCAACAATTTACTGTTAGGTATCAATTTGCACCATTTATCAAGCATAATCATTCAATAAAATTCATGGAACAGTTTCAGATTCATTTATGTTTAACATTTCCCATGCAGACTTCACTTGAGCGTTTAGAATCTATTTTAAGGAAAGTCATTTAGAAGGTGAACTTCTATTCTGCATTTTTCTAATTAATCTACATTTTGTAGTGTCATGTGGCCCTTTTTGTATTTGGTGAGTTGTTATTAATCATGATCACACTATTGCTGTAGATTTGGGCTAGAGTAACTAAACCCATAAATTCAGAAAGATATATACTCGATCAGCTTAATGAATTTTTTAGGGTGAATTGTCAGTCATACATACTTGACCACTATCTTTTTCCCCTTTATGATGTATATGTTTATTGATTCGAAGGTCAAGGTGACTGCTCTGTCTAGAAATGAGTTCATTAAACATAAACTATAAACCATAGAATTGGAAAGGAGTACATATATGTTCCAAGCATAATGAATATGGAGATGGAGTGGAAGACTTGGAATGGAGAAATCCAACATGACATTTAGAGTTCAGAGTGGTAAAGTACGAACCTTACATGTGGATAAGTGAAAAAAATATAGCCCACAGAGATGATGGTGAATGCTGGTTACTTTTGGAAAAATGGCTAAGAGCTACACTAGTTGTTTGTCAACTTTGAGTCAAAAACTAAGTGGGACCCACTTATCCTTTTGGGTGGGAATACATGGGAATGTAATCTACTCCATGAGTAGACTATGGACATGTATTGAGTTGCTCTAATCCATTTAGGAGTGAATGAGAAATTGCCTCCTAAACACCACTACTTGAACATGTTAAACATAGAAAAAAAAGGAAGTGGTGAACTTGCTTCCCACATTGCTTGGGAGCAAAACATTCATTGGGTATAAATATACTTACCTTGGTAGTATAAGATGAGACCCAAGGGGCACCCCACTTTTGTGGGGGAGGGAGGACCTAGATCAAGGTAGGGTCACCACCACACACGAGCGCGCCACCCCGCCCCGCACCGAACCAGGCCGGGCCTGGTGTGTCCATTCGCCTTTGAAAGGGTGTGTCCAAAAACTCAAGAGAGGTGTATGTAGCATCTGTTCACTGAACAGTCACTGTTCTGAACAGATGCAACCCCCCCTGAAGAGTCCTGAAGCATGCTTATATAAAGCATCTTGTCCATGCAATTTTATTCATTCAATCACTGTTGCTGCATTGCATTTTCGAGTCATCATCTATGTCTAGAGAGAGTCCGTTGCACTGCTGGTTCGCCTGTCACATAGTTTGTAGTGCTGCAACTGCTGTGAGACTGTGAAAGTCCTGGAATCCTAACCCTAGAGGGGGGGTGAATAGGGTGTGCTATAAATATGACCAATTTAAATCAATTTTAACTTCTTAACATAAACTAGTCACAAGTGATGATTAATCAAACAAGATGCGGAAGCTAATATAAACAATCACCACAAAAGCAAGCACCACAACACAAAGGTTTATAGTGGTTCGGCCTCAATGCCTACATCCACTACCGGCTTGTAATCTAATCACCCCACCGGATTTCCACTAAGTATGCTTTTTACTAGGCTAAGCAATAACATTTACAATGTTGTTTTTCTAGGCTCAACAACCTTTACAAGATGCTTTTCAAGGCTAAGCAATAATCTTTACATAATGTTTTTCTTAGGCTAAGCAATAACCTTTACAAATAAGGATTTCTCTAAGAAGGTGTCTTCACAAAAGAACACTCTAAGAGATACAATTTAAAGCATAATTGAATTGCCTCTAAATAGGCTTATATGAAAGTGAAATTCAAATTACAAACATACACTAGAATAAGCTAAAGTGTGTGCACAAGTGTATGAATGTTTTACTTCAATCAATTTCAACAATGAAGCTCTTAAATGAATGCATGATGCATTTTAAAATCAAAGCTTAGAAAAATGTTGATTGAAGGTAAATGCTAATCACATAAAAGATTCACACAACTTAAAGAAATGAGCTAAAACAAGTTGTATGAATATTAAAATCTAAGAACACATGTGATTTTGACATGAGTGATTGCAAACCATTCTAATATTCCAAAGATAATAATGAGTTTGCAAAACAACTCTTTAAAAGCTAGAAATCATGCATAAATGAAAATACCAAGATTTAAACATGCATTGATTCTACTTTGAATGGAAATCAAAATAACTAGTAAGATGTACCTTTTAAAAACTCAAGCATTTGATTTCCAAAAAGCCCTCTAGCCTTTACAACTTCATCCCCTTTATTTGGCTCCAAAATGGTCTCAAAAGTTCATGAATCAAGCCTCATGAAAAATGGGAAAAGAATGGACTTTAAACCAAAAAATAGTCCAACGGCTAGTCCCCGGTCGACTTGGAAACAGGGCCCGGTCGACCGGGTACATACAACGGCTATATTTCTGACCATTGGTGCTTCAGGAACCCTGTCGGCCTGCAGTGTGGCCGGTCGATCGGGTCCCCTGGGCCGGTCGACTGGCCACACTGCAAGTCGACCTCCTGGGACCAAAATCTCCCCAAAAATGCATATTAGAAGGTTTTTCTTGGAGGGGATTTTTGGGCCATTAAATCAAGCTTGGAGACATGTTTTAAATCAAACTAAGATGTTTAAAAACATGAAACACAAAAAGCCTAAAATGATTCGAAACTTTAAATCCAATGGCTTGCTTGATTTGATAAAACTCTTTTCAAATTAAAATGCATCCAATATCTAAAACCAAAACATGCATAAATCAAGATTTCTACAAGTCTAAAAACCAATGCATGTATAAAACAAGATTTCAAGATTTTCTAAAACAATGCATGTGTGAAAATTCAAATGATGCTAAAGTGAAAATGCATCCATCAAATTGTAATATACAAAATCCCTAACAGACTGATCAGTGTATCCTGGGAGACAAACGCTGTTGGGGAGAACTTCTTTTATAAAGGAGCATTGTCAGTTAAAACTTAAAAGACCTTGAATAAAGTAAATGAGAATAGAATTGATGGATTGTGAAGTTATTGAAAACATGGCTGCAAACAGGATTGAGGGAAAAGTGGCCACCCCAGATATATGGCAAAACCCCTCGATGAGGAGGATGATGATGATGATTGAATGTTGTTGAGATGCTTCCAGTTGTTAAATTGCCTCTTTCAAAACGATATGCTTCTTACTCTTGAAAGGCCTCTTTCAAAACGTTAGTCGATATGCTTCTGGTGAAAGTGGCCTTTTGTGGGCAATGCCCAGCGCTTGGATGATCTCGGTACACTGAGGTCTCTTGAGCCAATTGGTGCACTGTTTTGTTGAATGATCGATCAACAATATAGTCACATCAGACTCATGCCTGCCTCGTCGCCAGACATCTTGACCATGGCCCACTTGTCCAATTACTACACTCCACTCCGAAGGTGAGGATTTCTCTGAGATGCTTAGTAAGCCAACTAAATTATATATGGGTCTTCAAAGATCCATTGGATAATTGGCCCATGAGTCCATGACCATTCTTGTGTTATAAAAGTGTAACCAGGCTCAAGTATGGCGGCATATGAAGTGTGAAAAGTAGATTTATTTTTTAAGTAAACTACGTGTCCTTCCAATTGGTTCCATGCATTGTCCTGATGCAACTCAAATCTAGGCCCAGAAGAAAGGAAATGGATCCCCTGTTTGCCGGATCCAGAAATGAAGAAAGGGGTGGGGTGGTCCCCATTTGATCGATTGTAATTTCTAGGATAATGATGGTTTTAGGTAAATGTCACTGTCCACGACGATCAGATTACACCTACACACCAACGGTTCAAATCCATTTTGACATATTAGTCTAATTATATAAAGGGATTTTGACATATTAGCCCTCATTAAATCCATTTTTCTCAATTTCATGACTGAAATTTAGATATTGTGATCATGACTTTTATGCAGCATCTTATGAATCATTTTTTTTCTAAATGACAGAGCATGAGAAATGGTGGTGAGATCATGTGTATTTACATGTCACAAACTGCCATTCTTTGTGTTCTATGAAAAACGAATTCGCTTACTAGTTGCAAAATGTGTATGATGTCGTGATAAATCCCATAATATCATGTGATATGACGCAAAAACTTTTTTAAAAGATATATATTTGTTGACTAGGGTCAAGTGACTTTGACCCTACACAGTTGGTAGGTGGGTGAGGAGCAGGAGCAGCAGACGAAGAGGATGTTGGAGGGGACCACAATTGGACGGTTAGGTCAGAAGAAATGAGCGCAGATGAACGTGGCGAAAGAAAGTAGACTTGTTCACAACGAAATACAAGGAAACACACCTATTTTGTTCTAATTTGTGTACACCGCAGGGTCCGTAGGAACCCTTAGCATCATAAAACTAAGGTCGCTAGGGACACTCGTTGAAACTACTAAAAAAAAACATTTTCAAGAAAAATGATTGATCTAGTGCAAGGTCAGTTAAAATGATTTTTTAGGCCCACTGGTCACCTAAAGTGTTTTTTTTTTTAATCTTCTTTTTTTAAATATATGGAGAATAGTTAAACGAAAGGGAAACCTTCACTTAAAACCCTATTTCAAAAACCTCCTCTCGAAGAATACAGACCATCTTGACTCATTTGCCACATTGGACGATGACCCTAATCCGCAGATCGGCTAACGGTGATGCTAATCTTCTTGCTAAAATTGGCCCCCCGCTGGAAATCTTGTTTTATGATTCCTTGCCTATGCCCATATGGAATGTATACATACTTGATCAACCCGTGCAGGCAATGCAGAGAAGAAGTAATTCAACCCACTCTCAGGAGGATCAACTTTTGGATCATCATGAAAAATGAAGTTATTGTTGTATCTTGTGGGTTTTTTTTTTTTTTTTTGTCTATTTAGGTATTGGGTTCTCCGCTATATGTATTTTGGCTTCACTTTCTGTCGGTCCCTAGTCTGCTTCCTTTTGTAATGTTCCTAGTTTAATATAATCCTCTTTTTCAGGAAAAACAAACTCCTCTCTCAAATAAAAGGGAAAAAAACCCGCATTACCATCGTCAAATCCGTCCAAACTAGGGTTGTCAATATGTATTCTCTTCCTCGATTCCGATCCATCGTAAGACGACCATTGACTCGCAATATTTAATAACACTATCTCTCCTCCTCTCCTTCCTGGCCCTTCGGAAATCCACACTCCCAAAACCTCAGACTGCCCTTTCACACAATGTCTCCTCTTTCATAGATCCAGATCCAATGGTTCCCCTCGAAGAATCAATACCGCAGATTTTCCAATCGTCCAGAAACCCCTGTCTGGACTTGTTCAATATGTCCCTATTCACCCCACCGGAGACGGTCAGGGAGCTGCTACCGCATGCTTGGGCCCACAACCCTCTCACCACCCTCAAGCTCATCCTTCGTCGGAGGGTGAACTGCTTTGGCTCTTCTTTTTGCGAAGACGATGACGGTGAGAAAGACGTTTACACGATGGTTTTGTGGCTCCACCAAAACCATCCTAAAACCTTGGCTTTGAACGTGAGGTGGTTTGTCCAACTCGGCTACATGAAGCGTCTCCTCGATATCCTTTCCAATGAGAATGAATCTGAAGCGAAGAAGGAGGAGAATTACAGCTACAGGTTCCTCCATGATTTCGTTGCCAAGTTGCTGAAATCCGATATTGGGTTCTTGAGTTCGGGTGAATTTAGCAAGATTGGCCTCGCAGAAGAGTGGTGCTCGGAGCTCTCCACTCCGCTGTGTGAAAGCATTGCTAAGAGGATTTTCCCCCGCGAGTCGTACCCTGACATTGAAGAGGCGGACTACTCCAACAGAGCCCTCAATAGGCTTGGGAAGGAGATTCTTGCTCCTCTGGATATTTTCCTTCACTTACCAGATTTATATTCATGAACGTATAGCCTCTGTCATCGGGAAAACATACAATAACCTCCTTAAGAAGCATCAACCAAAAAGGTTTGTGAAGCTTTTTTGCTGAAGTACAAAAGGAATACAACTACTTCTCTAAGCGTCACGACCCGGGCCCGAATTACGATAACCTCGAGCCGTGAGCCCATATTATTCCCGTAAACTCCGAATTAACCGAAGTTAAAACGGAATCCACAAGGGATAACATTCTCAATAAACCTGTCAAATACACAATTTTTACAGAAACATTATATTTGACAATATCAATTTACGATTTACATGTATACAAAATAAAGTCCTTATACATATATTATTTCCTTCATTGTTTGTCAATCGGTGCATATCCAAAACACCATACAATAACAATTAATTACATTCCATAAATGAATGTACAAAATAACTTTTCTCAAAATGTTATAGTTTTGTCTCGTGCTCGGATACCCATATCAAAGGATATCCCAACCATTCCATTCATTCAATCCTCCTCGAGGACCCAGAGCGGTCTCCTCCGCTGGCGCCTGGGGCATTGCTGGACCGGCAAGGGCAAATGGGCCTATAATGTTATCAATAACACTAGTGAACACGACGGTTCAACAATGTATAAACAGATCTTATAATATCACATGTTAATACATATACTGAATTCATTCAATCTATTTAATAACAATTCCAATTCTAGACAAGTCTAGATAATTCTTATAATGACAATGGTGAACACACAAAATCATTTAATGGACATGTGCAAGATAGTCACTACCATAGCGTTCTTTTCGTTACATTTCACTCTATCGCATTGTATTCCATTTCATTTCGTTCCATTTCATTTACCGTCTTCCCTCAAAGGAAGGAGTCATCTTCCAAATGGAAGGCATCAATCAATACCCATAGATATGATCGGAATATGTGGGACTTACTAGTGTCTGTAAGTCCTGAGGATCCGAACCCTAGAGGGGGGGTGAATAGGGTGAGCTTCAAGTGTGACCAATTATAAACAATTTTAACTTCTTAACAAAAACTAGTCACATGTGATGATTAATCAAACAATATGCGGAAGCTAGTATAAACAATCACCACAAAAGCAAGCACCACAACACCAAGGTTTATAGTGATTCGGCCTCAATGCCTACATCCACTACCGGCTTGTGATCCAATCACCCCACCGGATTTCCACTATTTATGCTTTTCAAAAGGCTAAGCAATAACCCTTACAAAGTTGTTTTTCTAGGCTAAACAACAACCTCTCAATGTGCTTTTCTAAGCTAAGCAATAACCTTTACAAAATGCATTTCTTAGGCTAAGCAATAACCTTTACACAATGCTTTTCTTAGGCTAAGCAATAACCTTTACAAAAGAAGATTTCTCTAAGAAAGTGTCTTCACAAAAGAACACTCTAAGAGATACAAATTAAGCACATATAAATTGCCTCTAAATAGGCTAATATGAAAGTGTAATACAAATTACAAACATACACCAAAACAAGCTAAAGTGTGTGCACAAGTGTATGAATGCTTTACTTCAATCAAATTCAACAATGAAGCTCCTAAAAGAATGCTTGATGCATTTTAAAAACAAAGCTTAGAAAATGATGATTGAAGATAAAACTAATCACATAAAAGATTCAAACAACTTTGAAGAAATGAAACAAACAAGTTGTATGAATGTTAAAGTCTAAGAACACATGTGATTAGGATAAGAGAGTTTGCAAACCAAACTAATTTACCAAAGATGATACTGAGTTTGCAACACAACTCTAGAAATCATGCATAAGTGAAAATACAAAGATTTAAGCATGCATGGATTTCATTTTAATGGAAATCAAAATACAAGTAAAGATCTACCTTTTTAAAACTCAAGCATTTGATTTCCAAATAGCCCTCTAGCCTTTCCAACTTCTTCCCCTTTCTTTGGCTCCAAAATGGTCTCAAAAGTTCATGTATCAAGCCTTGAAAAAGGTTGGAAATGAATGGACTTTATAATGAAAAACAGTCCAACGGCTAGTCCTCGGTCGACCTGCAAACAGGTCTCGGTCGACCGGGATCACACAACGGTCAGAAAAATGACCGTTGGGGCTCCAGGGGCTCTTTCTGCCTGCAGTGTTCCCGGTCGACCGGGACCTCTGGGCCGGTCGACCGGCCACACTGGCAGCAGACCCCCTGGGCCAAAAATCCCAAAAATGCAACTTTTCAAAGTATTTCTTGGGGGAACTTTTGGCCACTAAATCAAGCTTGAATAACATGTTTTAAATCAAATGAAGGTGTTTAAAAAACATGAAACACAAAGAGCCTAAAATGATTCAAAACTTTAAAACCAAAGGCTAGCTTGATTTCTAAAAACTCTTTTCAAATGAAAATGCATACAAAGATGATTCTGAAAGTGATGAATGCATGCAAGGCACAAACCTAAATTCTCAATATGATTTCACAAAAGTAATGCACAAAGAATTAGGTTTTCAAAAGAGTTTGGATTCTAAAACCAATGCATCCAAGTATAAAAATAAAACATGCATAAAACACGATTTCTTCAAGTCTAAAACCAATGCATGTAAAAATCAAGATTTCAAGGTATTTTAAAACAATGCAAGTGTGTGTAAATCAAATGATGCTAAAGTGAAAATGCATCCATCAAATTGCAAATACAAAATCCCTAACAGTGTCCGGGCCAGGGACAACTAGCATCACCACGGAACTCCAGAACACCCCAAATCCATCTACTGCAGTAGGATTGTCCATAATTCATTGTTACCTTTAGTAACTATTCATTTGTTAATTCATTCATTGCATTATTCAGTTCAGCTCAGTAATGAGTTTAAGAAACCACTAATTAGTGTCGGACTCGGAATCAAATCAAATCTATTAATTCTATCCAAGCTCTAGTCAAATTCCTAAACCAAGCAAATGAGTGAAACGTTCGTCATTAAATGTACGTATTATTTTCGATGAACATCACTTTAATAGTAGTTTGTACATTCAATAACTTGCTAACACTTATGCAGGTTTAGATAACACATTTGAAGAATCCATACACAATTTAATTATACTTGATTCGTTACCGTTCTTTTCTTTTATTTTCTATAACCTTGACAAATCTTAGGTTAGGGTATAATTAGTTTTAACACTAATTTATAGACCACTAAGACTCATAGAAAGAGTACTTGGTTCCAAAAAGAACCAATTTCAGTTAAGGCCTGTCCGATCGATCGGATGACAGTCCAATCGATCGGACCTGGGACGAGTTGCAGGTCTGAAAAACCTGATTTTTCTCTCCTTTTCATTCATCTCTTTTCTACATTCAAATCACTCTCAATCCTACAAGAAAATAGAACTTCAGACATCATCCATTAATCATTTCAATCAATCCATAATTAGTTTCCAAAACTTAATGGAAAATGCACAAAATCCAAATCCATGGAAAACTCAATGAACTTTTACAATGATTAACACTAATCACAAGCAAATGTTTATACTTTCCTTGTTGAAAGTTGATTAACTCAAAGCCCTTTTTGCTTAGCTTGCTTTTGAGATGAAAATCCCCAATCCCAAACCCTAATTTCATGAAAACATAAAAACACTACTCATAAGCTATTTGTGTTACACGGTACCTCCATCTACTTAATAGAACTTGAAAATCCTAAGATAAGACCAACTACTTACTTGGCTCCAAGCAAAGAGATTTTGAGTTCTCTTTCAAGTTCTATCTCTTCAAAAGTGAAGGAAATGTCTTGAGGAAGAAGATGAAGATGAGGCCTCCCACTCCAAAATCACTTGAACCTCTCCTAATCTCACTCTTGATGAAGACAATGGAAGAGAAGGGAGAAGAGGAAGATGATTCTAGGGATTTTCTTGAGGTGGAAATGAGGTTACTCCTCATCTCATTCTAATATAAGGTTCTCTCACACCAAAACCCCCTTTTATTAAGTCTTATTACATTTTGAGTCAAATGAAACCTCATTTGATCCATTTGAGGTCAAATGGAGTCGTGTCTATTATGAAAGTTAACGTACTATTCGAGATACATACGTTGGTGTCAAGAATTTCCTTATTTGACGAAATACGTGAAAACCCGTATTTACGAAAAAGTCCTTAGCCTACCTTGTTTTCATCTTAACCAATTCAATTCCATTCAAATCCATTCCATTATGCTTAATGCATCATTTGAGACTAATTTCTCTCTCTTTGGTCATTAACCTTCATTAATACGATTATTCATGTTTAATTAGCATTAATCGCGATTAATTTGGGTCGGGGTGTAACACTAAGAAGCATCATCATCATCCAATAAGGTTTCAAGTTTGTTACTAAACTAGATGAGTGGGAGGCAAAGAACACTTCGGAAGCCTTGCTTCCCCATGAGAGCCTCTCATATACCAACATTGGCGAGGAGATCAAGGAGTTGCAATGGAAGAGAGTGGTAGAGGATCTATCCAAGAAGGGGAAACTGAGTAACAGTCTCTCAGTTTGTCATGTCGCTAGGTGCATGAATATCTCTAGGAGAGAGGATAGCTCTACGATCACTTATGGGAAAGTCGGTGATTTCTCTAGGACCATGGCTGCGACATGGATGGAGGTGATTGTGGCGCTTAGGCTCTTGACTTCTGAACTGAGCGAAGAGCCATGGAGAGGGAATATCATAAACATCAGCCCAAACCCACAACTGCATAGAATTTAGGGGGAGACGTTGTAAGAGAAGGTCGAATTCATTAAGAGAATGGAATGTGAGCGGAGCATTAATTTCAAGAAGTTGTTCGATCGAATTCTTGATGTTGTTGTTGCTTCAAAATTACACAAGGAGAAGATGGTGAAGAGGGTGTTTGTATTCACTGCTGAGAGGTTTCATTAGGAATGGATGGGTTCGTGGGAGACGGATTATTGTGCTATACATAAGTACGAGGAGAAGGGTTACGGGTCATCGGTGCCGGAGATTGTGTTTTGGAACATGTGTGACTGAACACATATTGGTTGCAGCCTCCGATTGCAGGGAGAGAGAAGGGGGTGGTACTGATTAGCGGGTTTTCAAAGATTCTATTGAATATTTTTTCTTGAAAATGGAGTGGTGAACCCAAAGGAGGTGATGGAAGAGGCAGTTGTCGGGGAGGAGTATCAGAGTGTTAGTGTTTTTTACTAAGCTCAAGAGGGAAGAGAAAGTAGAAGACAATTGAATGTATTAAATCTTAACCTTTTAGTTTCTATCTATGTGCCTCTTATTGAGATTTAGAGACTCCATTCTCTCGCTCTTTATCTATATAGGGAGATGCTCTATGCTCTCACCTTACTATGAGAGATAGGGTGTGGGCTCTCACATGATATGGATGTGAGGCCCCCACCATATCTCTCATAGGAGCATCTCATATATATATATAGGAAAATATTCAAGTGAGGGATTCCCTCACCATGTGTGGTGAGGGACTCCCCTTTTTGGGGAGGTTTCAAGTACAAAAGGGCTTTTGTACTACACCCTTTTGTACTTGAAACCTCCCCAAAAAGGGAGTCCCTCATCACATATGGTAAGGGAATCCCACACTTGAATACCCCCCAAATATATGCGTAATATTCAAGTGGTGGATTCCCTCACCATAGGACGAGGGACACTTCCCTTTTTAGGAAGTTTCAAGTACAAAAGAAAATCTTCCCAAAAAGTACAAAAGCGCTTTTGTACTTGAAACTTCCCAAAAAGGATATATATATTCTGTTGCTTTAGTTTTCTGGAGGGGATAGAAATCAGTTACTCAACATATTATATATTTTATGATATTTGTTGGTTCCGAAATCTTTGTTCTATTGGATTTTCTTAGATTTGAGAATATTATTGTATTTTTTCTCACTTTGTTCCCTTGCAAAACTACATAGATGATTAGAATATATACAATTATTTTATAACAATTAGAATAAATACAATAGACAATGTATTTTTTTCCCTCTATGTAAGCTTTTCAGTATATCTCTCTTGTATTGATTGTTTTTTTATTAATGAAACTCACCTTTTGACAAAAAAAATAAAAAATAAATTCTTGGAATAGAAAGTAGGCTTATTGACGACCCTTTTGCAAGATACTAGCCGTGACGTGATGTGAAATTTTTCCCTCTTGGCAAGGATCTATTTTGTTTATATTTTCACCATATGATGAAAGTGAGTTTTAAGAGTTTGGACCGTGGATGTCAATGTTCTCTTGAGTTGATAATGCAAAATGATGATTTTTTCTTAAATTCCTATCCGGATTAAAATATATATATTAAATATCAGTTTTTATTACACATTTCAATGCCTTGGCTAGTCTCACCCATTTTGTAGGCTACCATTATATGTGGACCGGCAAAAATGTCAGATATGTTTGAATCCGTGGCCTACAAATGTTAGAGTCACCTCAAGGGAACATATATGAGTAAGGGATTGAATATGCCCTAAACTGTCAGCATTCTTCTTCCCTTTTTTTTTTTTGCCTTAAGAATGGTAACCATTGCCGTTCTTTCTTATGCAGAACTTGCATTTGTTTTTAAAAGGCATGCCTTGTTAAAACAAATGTTTAAACTCAAACAATTGGAGTCTAAAATCTTCAACTAAAATGGAGATTATTTGCTCTTGAAATCGGAGAAGCTACTAATGGAGCAGAGGATTGGTCTATTTGTCCATCGGATTTTGGAGATTCATAAATTTGTTTCGTACTTTGATTAAGCTTTTTGAGAATTTTACCTAAAAAAGGCCCCTAAATGGCCACTAACCAAAACAGGTAACAATAGCATATATGGCACGGAACCGATATTCCAGCCAGATTTTTTTATATTTTTTGCCTTTTCTGAACAAGCGACGACGTCATCACTTAATATCAATAGTTAGCAACGACGTCATCGCTAATGTTCTATGTATATATATAAGTGCACGGCCCTTGTCACATCTGTCTTTTCTCTTTCCTTTTTCATCTGCGATTGAATACACGATGAACCAGAACTCTCCCCCAACTTGCATATTCCTTGTGGAGGTTGTTGATCTCCATTAAGAGGTAGGCATAGCATAGTTTTATGGTTCTTTTATGCACTAGCTACCATAGATTCTGAGTTTCTTGTTTACCTTTTTAAGAAAAGTTCATTAGGGCTTTTGATATACTGTTTTTTTATGGCATTATCTTGTTTTATCATTATTGCTAGGTGGCTAAATCATCAAGGTAACAACTTTGGTTGTTCTAAGGTTGTTTATTGTCACAACACCTAATGGAGGGCATATGAAGATGTGAATACACGTATTTGCATATTAGGGTTTACCCCACACCTTTTAAGTAATAGAATATGGGTACTCAAATACGTGCAGAAACCATGATAAGGCTGTTGTATAAAGGTTGGAGCAAACACCCAACTAATTATTTCATTTTACTCCTCCTTTGTCTGTAACCTTAGAGGAAAAACAGGGTCAGGGGAGTCAACTTCTCTTGTGATTTTTTTTCCTTTTAGTAGAAATAGAAATGGACAGTAGAACGCATACAACCATCTCTTTGTTATCATTATTCAACACGTGACATATTCACGACATTTGCTAATACCACCAAATCGATATATTGTTTATTTGTTTCGGCAGCATGACTGAGTATGGGATCCCCATCATATTTCACTATGATGGAGAGTTTGTCTTTGACATTATACGTCCGGTCTACAATGGTGGAAGACAGAAGATGAGGTCTTTACCTAAAAGCATAACATATGGCGCGTTGTTGAATGAAGCCATTGCTTTGTCTAATTGGGATGCAAATATTGAGATGTAAGCATGAAATACCTTCATCACAATGGACTTGTTTTTTCGTTGATTAGTTTGGAAGATGAAAATGATATTGTGGGAATGTTGATGGTGTCTGGAAGTGAGCAAGATGGGCTACACGTGTATGTCAACAGGAAACTTCACGCTGTAAACAAGAAACGCGAAGCCTCTTAGTACGTATCTATGTTCTATTTCTTTAATATTTATATAGTTGCACTTGTCGTACCTAACTTTAATGCTTGCCCATGTCTTGTATTGAAAGGGTTATGGCTGCCGGATCAAGTGCCCGGAAGAAAATTAGCAAAGGGATTTACGAGATTATAAATCCCTCGCCTGGCCTAGTGTATCCCACCATAGATATTCGTGAAGACGTTGACATGCATTTTTCTTCCGCACGGGATTTTCAAACAAAATATTTTTCTACAAGAGCTGCTTTTGATGGGGATGGAATATATCCTGAGGTTGTTGATGCACATGATACTCTCTGTGCTACTGTTCATATATCAATGGTTCGTGGAACTCCCTCTTGGATGATGGCTGGAAATGAAAAAGGCGTCGAAACCATTCATGCTGTGAATCATTCATTTGCTATGGAAGATGTCAATTTTGTTTGTAATAAACAAGGAGTTGAAATGAATCATGTTGTGAATCATTCATTTGCTATGAAAAATGTCAATTTTGTTGGTAATGATCAAGGAGCTGAAACCATTCATTCCGTGAATCATTCACTTGCTATGGAAGATGTCAATTTTGTTGGCACAATGGCCCCTCAAGATGTTACAGCTGAAACTGGTACAGACTCAGCAAGAGAAATGGGGATAGGGCGTCAGTTTCCTGATCGTGAATGCTTCAGAAGATCTCTTACAAAATTTGCAATTTATAACAATTTTACTCTACGACATGTGTCGACCAAGATGAAAAAAGTCTCAGCACGTTGCAAAGATGATTGTTGTCCTTGGCGTATACATGCTTCCATTGTTGATTCAGGCCCGGAATTTAAGGTATGGACTTATAACCAACGGCATTGTTGATCAAAATCAATGATGGGGATGACACATCCCCAAGCATCATCAAAACTTATTGAAGAGTTCATTGAGGACAGAGTCCTTTGCCGTTTTTTGCCCAAGGATCGTAAGTCCGCTGTGAGAATATTGCATTTCAAACCTCAAGTAATATAAAACTGCGGAATTCATACGATTTGAGGCATATTAAATTTTGAAGCAATGAATAACAATCTCCTTAATAATTAAAGTTACACAAGGAAATGATAAACTAATCAAGGAATTAAAGTATTAACAAAGGTCATCCCAATATCCAAGGCCTTTTAAAAGAACATGATGTCAATGAAAGAAAAGTTCAACGAAGAATAAAAATGAATTAAATAAAATCTAATATTTGTCCCAAGGTGAGTCTCTCATGTGCCTGGTATTGATGACGCTACTCTACGTCATCGGCACTCCACTCCCGTGCCTCCTCTGCTGAGGATCTCCTCACCGACCTGCTCCTCGTAGTAGTACTCACCTGAGAAGTCTGCACACCAAGGAACCGAGTCAACAACATGTTGAGCAATAGATAAGCAAGATAAAATTAAACATAACATGCATCAAATATAAGAGTAATGACAAATACAAGATCGTAGGAATACAAGGAACAATACTAGGCATGTAGCATGAGTAAATAACCATCAAAATCATAAATAGAAATCCTAGCAATACTAACAATCACCACTACCAATGTAATGTAATGCAATGCACAAGAGGGAGACTCCGTGGATGTCCAAGCCACCTCACGGGGTACCAATAACAATCCTATCCGGACTACTGATACCAAAGTCCGGCTCCAGGGGGATCCAAGCTCCCGGTCCTGGGAATAGTAGCACGGTCCAAGCTCGCTCCCAACTATTCAACGCCATGGACGCCGTCCAAAGCCGACTGCCCACCCAGATGTCTGAGTAACCGGCCCATCAATAAACCCCCAAACTGCAGCTGGCCATGATATGCAAATAATAATAAAGTGGTGTTGACACGAAAATAGACCAAGACAAGCAAGTCTGGCTAGCTCAATATACAAGACATGTTCATAGGGATTATCTCCTTCAAGTCAATACAAGACAAACCCAGTCACGTGATAATCCCTTCAGTCTAGCCAGTCATGTTTATCAATTACATAACACGGGGTCCTAAGGTACACTCTAAGTCTGGTCCAAGTTCTAATTCTACAAGGGATTATGTTTCATAATTAATTAGATGTTTTATGCCAAGAGAGTGTACAAGGATACAAAATCAACGGATACGATTAACAAATCAAGGAGAGATTACATTCCAATCCTAGGTCAGTGTTGTCATCCATGTATCATATGTGTTTTAACGGAGTGCGTGGGGAATTCGAATAATCAATGCTTATAAAGAATTTCCTTGGTGTACAATCATGTTGAGCATCGATTGATTCAATTCCATACGCATTCGGTTAACCATACACAATACACGAATACCTAGACAACCCATCGAAGCACACCAAGCCACGTGCTATGATTTCAAAACCCCATTAATGGTCACGTGAGAGTTGTTTCATGGTTTCCAATGTCTAAGGCCCAAACCTAGGCTAACAATCTCGTTACTAACAAGAAAGTGGTCTCAATAATTAATCTCCTTAGCTACCTCCCTACCTGATCCCCAATCATCACGAGACATGTATCATTGGATTCTACGCTCAAAGAGCTTTCCAACGGTATATGGCTCGCGAAATTTCGACGTATGGTTCAGAAGTTATGGCCCATAGAAGTTTGCCCCTTTACATATATATATATATAAAGCACGACGGACCAACATGTGTCCGATTCATCTGATTGATAAACCAACAGTACTCATATGCATGTCAGTCAGTCAGCACATTTAACGTTTCCGTGTTTCTTTTTTTTTTTTCTTTTTAACTCATGTTCTGCGCTGATGTCATGGAACGTTCAGTGTGCTTCAACGTGTGTTTTTTTTTTTTTCATTCATATGCGCTGATGTCCATTGAACGGACGTCCAGCATCATGCATTATTTTATTTCTATTTTTTTCCTTTTCTTTCTATCAAATACAGAACCCCATTTTTTTCAGTCTTTCACCCAATCCATTCCAAAAATTCACCTGCACAAAACTGAGCCACCGTACTCCCCCAATAATCCATTCCATCCATCATCCTTTCCACTTACATCAAATTAACAAACTAAAATTAACAATTAAATTAAATTAACCCAAATTAATAACAGAACAGGCTTGGAATTAGGGAAACCTAACAAGAAAACACATTCAATCAATGAAAGACATACACACATGCTTAATTATAAAATGCAGATCTACTTGCCTCAACCAAGAAGAAGATTGGAATTGGGGAAATCTGAGGAGAAGTCCTACTACTGCGGAAACCTCGATCTACCCCGACCAAACACAATCTAACACGCAAAGGAGAAGAAAAGAGAGGAAAATATTAAGATCTAACCTAAATCTAAACCAAAAGAGAATTGATTGAAAAGATGAAAGAGAGGGGAATCTTACCAAACTGATGTCAATGGAAAGAGGAGATTGCGAGGAAGAAGGTGAGCGGCTCGGATCGCGGAAGTGATCCTTCAGGGAAGGAGTTCTGGAGCCTTGGAAAAATGAGGAAGAAGAAGAAGTTGTGGTAGGTTATCGTTCATTGCAGAGAAAGAAAAGAGATTAGGGTTAATCTCTTGTTTAAGAAGAAAGGGAGGGGAAAAGACTAAGTTACCCTTTAAGTGGGTTCGGAGAAAGAATTAATTATTAGAAGGGTTTCTGGTCGTCGGATCGCAACGAGCCAGAAGACAAAATTGATCAACGCAATGAGACCTTTCCAACGGACCCAAAATCACGGCGATAAGAATTTTTTGAAAAAACACTCAATTTTTTCCTAATTTGCAAACTACCCCCCTACGAGGGTCAAACGAACTCAGAATCGTACGAAACTCCGCAGGCACTATTCTAACACTAAAAGAAACTCACTGACCTTCTAAACCCACTTAAATATCTAATAAAAAAATAATTATAATAATATCAAAATAAATGGGTCAACGGGCCGGTAATTGGGCCCAACTGACCCAGTAAGGTCGCAGACCTTACACACTTGAAGCCGAAAGAGATTATGAATGAATACCAAAAGGAGTTTGGCACCCGTATCATTTACAGAAAAGCACACATTGCAAAAGACATGGCGTTGCGTGTAGTTCGGGGATCATATGAAGAATCTTTTAAGATTCTACCTCTTTATTGTAGATAATTACACATGACCAATCCAGGTACTGTGACTAATATCGACACGACAGTTGAAGACAGGTTCAGAAGATTCTTCTGGGCTTTCAGTCCTTGCATCCGATCATTTTGTTCATCAATGAGGCCTATGATTGCTGTTGATGGGTCACATCTTCGAAGCAAGTATCCAGGTGTGCTGCTGGTGGATCATACTTTTGTGGGGTAGCCTTTTAGGATGTGGATCATACTTTTGTGGGGTAGCCTTTTAGTACAGTACCAACTAGTTTGTACTTTCAACTTTCACATTTTAGGATGTAGATCATATTTTTGTATTGTAATCAACCTAGTAATCGACCATGTGGATCATACTTTTGTAATACATTACATTCTATATATATTACAGCTTCAACAAATTTGTAATCAATTATCATCCACTTTGTCACCATTTTAATTAGGCGTGTTTTAGTTATGATGTGTGCAAAGAATCTGTTCAGCGACTACATCATTGCACGTTTAAAGCAGAGCCCATAGCCAATGATTCATTGGTGCAACAACGTCGTCACTAATTTGAACTACATTATATTCCATTATATTCTGTGAAGCAACAACGTCTCATATATATAAGAAGACAATTTTTTTGCT
Organism: Cinnamomum chago; assembly: GCA_038049695.1. Taxonomy (NCBI): domain Eukaryota; kingdom Viridiplantae; phylum Streptophyta; class Magnoliopsida; order Laurales; family Lauraceae; genus Cinnamomum; species Cinnamomum chago. The sequence continues at coordinate 37,708,724 of CP142453.1, read as the reverse complement.
ACTTTCTGTGAAGCAACGACGTCGTCATACACAGAAACCAAATTTTTTGCACTAGGTTCTGTGATACGATGACATCATTTTAAAGTCACCCAATTTTTTCCCACTAGCTTCTGTGATGCGACGACATCCTTGTAAATTCACCCAATTTTTTTTCCACTAGCTTTTTTGATGTGACGACGTTGTTGTAAAGTCACCCAGTTTTTTTCCACTGGCTTCTGTGATGCGACGACGTTATTGTAAAGTCACCCAGTTTTTTTCCCACTAGCTTCTGTGATGCGACGACGTCATTGTAAATTCACCCAGTTTTTTTTCCAGTAGCTCTTGTGATGCGACGACGTCGTTCTAAATTCACCCAATTTTTTTCCACTAGCTTCTGTGATGCGACGACGTCGTTGTAAAGCCACCTAGTTTTTTTCAACTAGCTTCTGTGATGCGACGACGTCATTGTGCTCTAAACTTTTTTTTTCCACTAGCTTCTGACCTTTTTCTTTGCATTAGCTTCTGTGAAGCAACGACGTCACTGTAGAGTGAGAAACATTTTCTTTCAAGTTTTTGTTAAGTAACTATGGCGTCGTAAAATAACACACAAATGCTCTCAGCTAGCTTCTTTTATGCGACGACGTCGTTGTATAGTCACTAACATTTAACGCTACTAGCTTCTGTTTTGTAACGACGTCGTCGCGGACAATTGCAACAAAAAAAAAAAATGGGTTCTGAATTATTTTGATATGCTAACACACTACAGGATCTAGACTAATTACAAGCATCTTGCCACAAATGGCCATCATAACATATAAAGAAAAGGGAAGAAACAAATCCACAACACCTGTCATCCAGAAATTTCCCTTTACAACTGAAATTAAGAAGACAAGTAGGGCCTTTCAACCACAAAACTACACAAGACATAAAATGAACCCCTTACAACTAACAACAATTCCTAGGGGTGTAACGGTTCGGTTAACCGGTCATATTGGGAAAACCGTTAACCGAACCGTAACCGCGGTTTTCTATTTTTCAAAATTGTAACCGTAACCGTATCCACAAAAACCGTGGAAAACCGAACCGTGGTTAACCGTATGAAACGGTTCGGTTACGGTTAATAACCGTGGAAAAAAATCTTCATTGCTATCCCTTAGCCACTTTTTTTGTGCTTTAAATAAAATTAACTTGTATTTGGGAATTAAGATACTTAAGTGCACTTACATTTTTCTCTTTTGTTTTTAAAGGACCGGTGAAAACTTTAGAGTACAAGAAAGCTTTCAAGCAAGTGTCATCCATTCAAAAGATTTTGTACCATGACCCATGGTTCTAAGCTTTGTAAATATTGTCCAGCATTTTCATGCGAACCATCATGTGCAAGGTTATCAACCTGTAAGATAATTTGCTACTATTAGTAACCATTCAATCCAACAAGAAATTCTCACTAGGCATTAAAAAAATTTGAGCTCACTCGTTCAAGTTGCAATTTGCTAGGATGTTCAGGGAATTTCTTTGAAACCAGTAAGCATATTCTAGGATGGTTGGGAGTTATGCCAGCTTTCCAACACTCATCTGAATATACATATGAAACTGAATCTGGGTAGTCCAATATTTGATTCAATCTGTACATTTTAGTCAATTGATTCAATGTCTATTTGGCTTAACATAACTTCAGAATTACATCTAGGCCCTCTAGTTTTTCTTATATTAGTATAACGGTACGGTTAACCGTATGCGGTTAACCGAACCATATGTTATGGTTCGGTTCGGTTAATAACCGTGAATTAATATAGAAAACCGTAACCGAACCGTAGGGTGCGGTTTTTGGAGTTCAATAACCGTAACCGTAACCGAACCGTGAACCACGGTTATTAACCGCGGTTTGGTTCGATTCGGTTCGGTTAGACGGTTATTTGTCAAAAAATAAGGAACATTAAGGGAGCTTCATATCCAATCCAAAAAGTCCCCAAAAAGTCCATGGCTCCAAGTTCAAAATATTTACAACAAAACATGAACAGTCACTAAATTTGCATCACGCGTCAGGCTTAATTGAATCAATCGGAATCTCATCAAGGTTTAGCCGATGCGTATTCAACTCCCAGTTGCGCTTAAAGATTTCAAGGACTATTCGTTGTCGATAATACAACATGCCGGCTTACGTAAAATTAATCGGACGATGAAATATACAGTGCTCAGCAAACGCCACGCGAATACACTACAGTCGTAGTCGTTATCCTACAGTGGGATGTTCGTTTTTACGTTGATCGTCCATATGTATGGGTCTGGCCACCCATATTCGTTGTACTTCACAGTCAGCCACTCAACCTGTAGGACCATTAAAAGAAATCGTGATAATTCGGCAACGAAAGTTCTTGAGAGAGTTTGTTCAATTTGGAAATAGATGGTATATACTCACGAAGAGTTTACAGGTCGTTAAAGCGTGACGATCACTACTTGAACTGTTGTAGAATTCCCACTTCCTCTCGTCCGTGTATCCAACAAGTAATGTGAAATGACTAACTGAATAGAGAACGAAAATGAGTGTTTTACACTCTCTAGCATCACACACTCGAGAACCTTCGGGACCAAATGTTGCTTCTACTGCGGTTGGCAACCCAAACTGCCACCAGCTCTCCAACCATTTTATTAATGGCTTCTTAGAACATCGATATTTTATTAAGTAACATTGCTTGTGGAAAGTATATACTTACACAAATGCTCGGGTATGCCAAAAAGGTCGTTTGACACTTCTCCCTCAACACATCAAACCAATAATACAAGATATTAGTGTTGAACCAAATTCTCTCTTCTAGAGCAGAATGCAGGACTTCACTGGATACTAATGTGCATACAATGTCAAGCTCTTCCTTCCTGCAAGATACGATATCCATAAGACCATTTATGTAATGAAACTAGAATGATGTAGACGTGGTTAAAAAGACGAACCTCTAATTGAAATATTGTTTGAACCCCTTCAAAAGAAACATGTCCCTTTTGGAGAGAGAATACTCTGATCCACCCATTGAGTGTAAGTAGTCTTCGAACTTTTCTGGAATCTTCTTTGTTCGGGGCAATCGTTTTAACCTCCAAACTAGTGAATCAATGGACGCTCTGATTGGTGAAATTATAATTGCTTGCGAGGTTGTTGCCCCTCGAGGGGTGGAGAAGATATCAACCACTGGAGGGTCATTGTAATTCTTGATCGGTGTAGGGGTGTTTCTCTCTAACGACTCTGGTTCCATTGGCAAATCCCTTTTGGCCACCTCAGGGGCCTCCTCAGTTGGGGTGTGCACCCGAGGTGATACTAGAACTTCACTATTGTATTTCAGACTCTTTTGCCTCTTTCCCATCTTTTTCCCATGACTCTTTGATGCAGGCTTTTTAACCCTCAATCTCTCTATAGATTCTTTATCCTGTCATATTTTAATCACATAAAATTGTTTCGGGTCAAAGGAATCCGACCTTTTACAATGATGAATGTTTAAGTAAAAGTAAAATTGAATAATTAAGGAATGATGTAGCTATGGCTTACATCCTCGGAAGCTGAGCTATGTAAATATTCGTCCTTAAATTTGACGAATTTTATATTCAAACCAGATCTGAATCTGAAGATCTTCCTGATCCAGGAATCTCGGAATTGCTCGATTGAGGTTTTCTGCCGCACATCCCCGTCAACTGACCTCTCCATATGTAATAAGAGTTCATTTACCTGCGGACTTGTAAATAAAATCAGCCAAGAGGCATGTGCTTGGAAAAATAAAATCCTTAAGAAAGACATGCACATCACTTTTGTGCTTCCGTTCACAGCAACCCTCATGTTCATCACGTTTGGTCTTTGTTGTATCGATCTCCTCATGATCATGGCCCCGACCGATAACCATAATCGTGTTCGCCCGATACCAATGCATGTAAATGTCATCATGCGTCGGGGAGGATGATTTCTTTCCTTTTAGAACGCATTTGCATCTATTGTCTCAAAGTGTATAATTAGGTACTCTTCCAAATGCACTGTAGTCATACACTATCTTTTCTACTCGCTACACTCTTGGAAATGGCATACTGAACGGTGGAGGAACTTCCTGATGAATACCAAACTGTTTCATAACACGACCAGTATTATGTCGCTCCACAACCCAATAAAAGGCTAAGACTGTTGAAGATGAGAATAGTTCACGGTCGGCTTTGGAAACATTGTGACGAAATTTCTTTCCGAGCTTGCTGTACGGTTGCCATTTGAACTACATAGAAAAAGTAAAAATATATTAGTAACATGTAATAATAATTGCATCAATCAAACTACATACAATCCGATCTTGATGAACTTACACCGTCTTTTGTTAATTTGTTCAACTGTTGCCGGGTCTTTGTCAATGTGGTTATAGCTTTGAATGAATTCAACCTAGTTGTCCAGGTCTTCATCAATGGAAACTGAATGTCGCTTTTCTAGGTATCATTTGGTGGTGGACAACGTCCAATTTGCATTCTTGTGTACGCCCATATCTGCGAGAAAAAAAAGTAATCACTACTTAACAGCTATTTAAAGAGTTATATTCAAAGTCTAATTATGTTCAAATAATCAGAATAACCTGGAGAAGTTGCAGGGGTCCACTCAAGATTCTAAACTTCCTTTTCTCTTCAATGTTTGACGATTTTACATCATCTCCCTCCGATTGTCCATCTTCTGCCTTATCCTTGACACATTTCACCGCCTTTGCTAATATCCAATAAAGATTTGCAAGACAAGTGGGAGCCCGTGCATATGGCATAAATTCCCTGAACAACTCAAGAAAATATGCAGGCCCCCTTCCACCCGATGTGGTAGACATAATTTGACTGGAAACTAAGAAGAAAAGGTATGCCCTAGTGTTATAGATTTCTTCGGCTTTAGAAAGTTTCTTCTTCTTCTTACTCTTCTTCTTATTCTTTGTTGAATTTGCTGCGAAATTGGCTTCCAACCAGCTGAATTTAATATTAATCCTGTTTACATCAACAACCTGAATGGGGGCCTTCCCAAGTAGTTCAAGACATACCTCACTAACCAATGAAAAAGGGAAAGTTCTCCCGGTAACAATTGGGCCATTGATAGGTAGCCCATAACAACGTCTTCGAGAGTGACAGTCGCCTCACCTGATGGGAAGTGGAAGGTATTAGTTTCAGGATGCCACCTTTCTACCAAGGCCGTAATAAGGGCATGATCTATCCGAATATGTTCCATTTCCGCCAAATTATGCAACTCCATTTGCCTGACGTATTCCTTTTGGGTTTCATTTAACAACCACACATCTTTGTCCGGGTTCATTGGTATCACTACACCAAAAACAGGAAATTGGAACGGATAAGCGTTCCTAATCCTTCCGTTCCTAATCCGTTAATCCGTTCCAATTTCCTATTTTTGGAACGGTTTAACGGATTAGGAACGGTTATCCGTTCCAAAAATAGGAAATTGGAACGGATTAACGGATTAGGAACGGAAGGATTAGGAACGCTTATCCGTTCCAATTTCCTGTTTTTGGTGTAGTGTATGCATCTAAAAGTGCCAAATTCCTGCCAGACATTTTCAAGTGACTACAGTTTAATAAAAGGTGAACTCTATAATATATGTATAGATGAAAGGGAGGCTAGGAATATACATGTCCCTGCTTAATGGCTTCTGAAATGTGATTGGCTTGATCATAAAGTAGCCTATTTCCGTTATCCTTACTTCCAACCATCTAAACAAAAAAGGTAGAGAGAGAGATGTAAACATAGCAAGGGAGAGATGTAAATCTAACTACGAAGGAAATCAAATTCTAGAATAGCATAATAAAACCCAGACTTTCTTACTTTTAGTCCTAAAAATGTTGCTAGTTAAGTTTATGTATATGACTCAACATGCATCAATGGTTCTAGTTTAGCTTCATTTTGTACCATGTTTTATGAAGGGAAGATTGAGATGGAGGCCATGGATATGAGGAGGGAGAGTCCTATGGAGAGGATAGGGTGTCCTGTGGATGTGGTGTCTCTCGTGGGGTTCTTGGCAAGTGAACCTGGTCAGTGGATCAATGTACAAGTTATCAGATGCACTGGGGGGAATGTCTGAACAATCAAAATCTCTCTCTACATTGTCTTTGTGTTGTATTATTTTGCTGAACCTGATGAAATACTGCAACACAATGGCTATCTTAATCATATATGTGTCCATTTTGTTTTCCCTCCTACATGTTTCACAAAGAACATGTTCCAGGTTAAGCTACCAAGTCTGACACCTATGATTGGCTTTGTATCATGCTTATGTAAAACATAGTTTCTTGGTTGCAAATACAATAGGATCTGTAAATTGGAGAAAAAATATAACCATTGGTGCATTTCATTTTCCAGCAATGCGCACATATTTGCATGAAGTCTCCCCATGTCCACTATGGTTGACTACACAGTCGTCCACTATGGTTGACTACACAGTCGAGAAGGGGGAAAATGGAACGACTGAGTGAAGGGTTGGGAACGACTGAGTGATGGGTTGATTCAATGCAAAAATCATGTATAGTGCATGAATATTACTCATTTTAGGATGTGAAGCAAATGGAAAGAAGATGAAGAAACCCCACCAAATCATCATTTCGTAATGCAGAAAAAGATAAGCGACAAGAGAAATATCTCTGCCTGTTAAACCACTGGAAAGCTTTATGCTACAATCCAAAAGCTTGGAAAACGACCTTTGGGACCACCTTGATTACCTTTTGAAGAAGGTGGAGACGATTCGACCAGGGGAAAAAGGAGAAAGCGACGGAGGAAGAAAGGGGAAATGGGGAAGTGGGGTTTCAACCGTTGGAAAGCAAAATAGGATGGAAAAATGCGGTTGGGACCATTAATTGTCTTTTGAGGAGGGAGGAAACGAAACTCACCAAGGGAAAGGGAAAATGGACTGAGGAAGAAGGGGAGAATGGGGAAGTGGGGTTTCGGGAGGGTTTTATGGCGTTGAATGTTGCAACGACGTCGTCGCGTGTTTCAATCATTAATAAAAGAAAAGGAAGGGACCACTTCCGTGCCATATATGCTATTGGAACTTGTTCCGGTTAGTAGCCATGGAGGGGCCTTTTTTAGGTAAAATTCTCAAGTTTTTTTTAGTCCTATTTCTAGGGACCTTAATGTTGTAGTCCATAAGGCTGCTGGATTCGGTCGCCTCCTTCCTCCCTAGAATGGCTATCCAGATCCATGCCCGGTGTATAGTTGTTTTGATGTCTTTTGTTCGCTTTGTTTGATTAATGAAAGTTAAGTTTACCTAGAAAAGAAAAACTGCTGATGTTGACCACCTCAATTTTAATTTTATCTTAAAATATAATAATAATAATAATAATAATAATAATTGTATTATATAAGTTCTAACTTACCTCTGGATTTTAACTCATAACCTCTCATTTTTGTAATTCGGTAAAGGACCACTTTAACCGTTACAACGCAATATTCTTACAACAAAATTGACTCTAGTCACTCTACTGCACTATATAAGAGTTTTGCATTAAAATACAAACCTGACTCAAATAGAATTTGATGCATTGATTTGTGGGTATTTGATTGTTGGGCCGTATATCCTAAAAACCACGGTCATTGAACAATCTTAATAGGATTTGGTTTATTGATTAGAACTGTTTCTATATAAGCATGCTTTTTTTACGACATATAAGGATCCCAACGATTGAGATTACTACTAAAAGAATGGTTCAATACCCATCACTTAGATTTTGTTTTGGAAGTGCTTTCGGCATAGTAGAAATTGCTTTAAAACAGATCCTAATTATTTTTGTTCCCTCGTGTGCATTTAACTTTGTATTTTACAGAAAAATAAATCTTTTTCCATCTTCCCTTAATTCTATTTGCATAAAAGCAAGGTTATTTGATGCACGTTTTGGAAAATTCACTTTTGATTTACATTTTAAACCACTCAAGGCATAAATCTTATGTATTTTAATGCAAATAAATAGGCCCTTAGACATACATTAGTAATCATAGACATCTATTTTTTATTATTAAAAAAAGTTTTAAATTCCCCATTTTTCTGTCCATCAAGTCCTCTCCATAAAAATATTTCAAAACATGACAAAAATAACCTTATATCATTTTTCAAAATTTTCCTTTAATAAATAACTTAAGAGAAATGATCAAATTCAACTCAAACAACCTAGTGGAGCCCACTTCAGCATCCTTTTCGCATAGACAGTTTAGAAAAGAAGGGTTTACATGGATTCCAAATGCTTGAAAACTTTGTCAGTTTTCAAAACAAACTTCATGGAGTACTTCAATGAAAGAAATATGAAAAATTATTCAAATTGTCATGTAGTACTATTTTGAAAATAAGAAAAAACTTTTAAATTTTTTTGAAAGTTTTCCTTAATTTTATTACAAGCATCCTTTTTTTCCACTTTTATATTTGTGAAATCTATTATTAGCAAGAGTTAAAAAAAAAATTTCTTTTTGATTTTTTGGCACTTATCGATACTGTATAAAGAATATTTTTCCTTTTAATTCGGGCGACTTCCACCTTTAATTTGCATTAATTTCTTAACCCGATTTTGTATTTTTATTTTCTATTTTAAACAATGATGCCAATAAATCTTAAATACAATCAATTCGTAAAATTAATTGTCTTTTTAAGCTTTTGACCCCTATTAAAATTTAAAAGTACTATGACTTTTTTTTAATGCATATGCATGGCCTCTCTTGCTAGCATGAACCCTACATTTCCAACCCATTAATCACTGTATTTGAAGATGTCAACTCGACCCACAATTATTGGATCACTTTAGGGTTTTTTTTTGTTAATAATTATCAACCCTCATGTTTCTATGAATGCAGTCTGACAAATTAGGTAAATGTATTGAAAATAACTTATAGCCACATCTTCACAATATTTAAATTCATCACCAACAATTAATTTTAGTGCAATACTATCTTGATTAAAGGCAATAAAGCCCAACATAATATTTGGTTATTTTCTTTTAAAATAGCATAGATTTCTAATACCGTGATTGTTATGTTTATGTTCAATATCTAGAAAAATATTTATTTTCAAAAGTAAATTATGATATTAAACCCACATATAACGGCACATGCAACATTACTAGTTTGCTACTACACGTATACCATGCATAAAGCATTTAAATGGCCTGGATCATTTAGAAATGAATTACACATGTTCATGTTCAAGTTTCAACTATGAAAAATCATAGTTCAACAAGCTTGCCCAGATCATGGACCCCACTTGTACCCACATTCATGAGCTCAGGAATCTTGAGTCGATGATCATATTGAAACCGAAGCCAAGTTTTACCGCTCAGTGTCAATCCACTGGTAGCTTAGTATTAATCCCTAACTTTAGCACTGACGGGTGAGTGTGAGCATTCACCAGAAAAAAAAAAAAAAAAAAAAAGTTGCACCGATCAGAGTAAAGCATTTGCCCATCATTGCCCATTTTCAGATATTTCACTACCTTTATACTCCATTTTATTATCTTATTTACAAGACACTGAAAGCATACAGAAGACTCAAGAAGAATTCATGTTCTGAACATTCGTAAAAAATTTCCTTGGAGTAATAAAAATGAAAAACAAAGATATCAGTTGAAGAACAATCAAGTACACAAAGGTTTCGCCTAAAGTTGTGTTTTAAAACCATTTAACTAGGCACACGGCATGAATTATGTATGATTGACTACAACCACCATTGCAAAGGTCACTTAGAACCAAAAGTAATCGAAAAACATAGAGAATCACAAGGGTCACCCTTTTGAACATCCATCCAACCGACCATGCCAGTTTCACAAGTTTGCATGCTGAAGAACTACATGTCCACAGCAGAGTATGATTAAGATGGGACCCAAATAAAGGCTGACCCCTGCCCACTACACTCAGAGAACCCCAAAGAAGGGATTGACAATAGCAGAATTCAGCTCTGAGCCAGATGAGTGCAGCACTGCAATGTCCACTTTGTCCCTCGGCAGGAACAGGAACTCACCACCTTCAATCTTCTCAAACCCACACAGCTCAAGAAACTCAATCCCGCCTTTTAAGCTACCAACTCTATCCTGTTTATGAGAAGAAAAAGAGAGTAACAACCCATGCCAACGGAGAAAAGGAAGACAAGACTGTGTCGCCACTTCTTCCCCTCAAGTCATCAATGACTCTTTCCATGCATGTATCAGGTAAAGATCTGAACCAATCACTTAGAAGGCCCCACCCTCAATGACTAAGCCCAGAAATCTCACATGTTGGATAACCTTAAGTCCTTGCTATTCTATTGGAGGACTTTGAGACAAAGAAATGGATTGTCAGGAGAAAAAAAAAAATACTAATACATGAACTGTGATGGTTCAGTTCACTCATTCAGGGTCACAGGTTCACTTATTCCATCAAAATAAAAAATTTGGGCTATAGGCATAAACGGTGAAGTCTTTCAAAGGAGGAAGGATCGCTGAGAAAAGTAACTGGATGGCCAGGATAAAAAATACATACTACTAATACATGAACTGTGATGGTTCAGTTGACTCATTCAGGGTCATGTTCACTTATTCTGTCAAAATAAAACCTTTAGGCAAAATGCTGAAATCTTCCTGCACCATCTATAGACATTGACTTAATGGGAAGAAAGTGATAAAATAGATGGGTTTTATCTGACAAGCATAACATAGTGCTAACATATAAATAAAGGTGTTAGTTCTTTACCTGGAATGATGGGTTGTTGAGTCTTATCTTCCTGAACTTCTCCTCATCAGGATTCTTGGCAACATTCCCAACATAGGTTAGCAGGGTTTGGAAGGCTCTTTTCACTTTGGCATCCTCCTCCTAACCCATTGAACGACAATGTTTCAGAATATAACAACCAACAGTGTCAGAAAACATAAAAGCCTGTTGGCTCCACGGTAAAACATTATTCTAATTCAATAATCAGCAGGAAATCATCATTACTTCAGCTTCGATTTAAAGAAAAAAAAAGAAAAAATAAAAAGAAAAAAAAAAGAGAAAAAAAGAGGATACCGGTTTAAGTGAAAATTTGGTTTTCATTTGGCGTCAATTAAAAGCAAAGCAGAGTATTTAAGAGTATCTGTGCCAGGAGCAATATTTAGTTAACTTGTCCAATATTCTTAACATCTTTTTTATGGAGACGATAATGTGGACAAGATAGAACGGGATCTCTCTCTCTCTCTTTTGTTTTAATTGTAAGTGTACTTCCTTTTGAATAATAAGACTCCACTTCATTCTCGGTGACATAAGTCACCACTAAATTGAGAAACAACGGTGGTAGGGAAGTATGATTTGTAACAATCATTTCAAACGAGTTTAACAGGTTTTTGTTACATCTTCTCATTTCCTTTCTCATCATCATACACACAGAATTTCTCTCACCTTCTGTCAAGCTTAGGATTTAAGAACTTCAGGTTTAAGAAGAGAAACAGACAGCCAATTGGCTTGAAGTTTTATAAAGATCCGTAAAAGAAAAAAAATGCAAAATATATGTTGTTCTCAGGTGAGCTCAACGGAAAGGGATAGAGGCATATAAAAGAAGGCAATATCCTTTCTGGTCAGAAAAATTGAGGAAGGTTTGGGGCAAGCACAGTAAATTGAAAGGAAACGCACATTTTTGAAAAAAAAAATGTCAGTGATAAAAATTTCACGATCTCAGCCTTCTGAAAGAAGCATTGGTGATGTTACAGCCGGTGAAATTATGATGGAGGACATAGGGGAAAGAGATGGAAGAGTAGAAGAGGGTGGCAAAGAAAATCTATTCTTTTCAGAGGGGAGGTCCACCTGAAAGAATAGAAAGCTCAGAAGGTCATTGAGATGTGCAAACTTCTGGGTGTTTCCTTTGGATCAAAATTCAAATGAATTAGAGTAGGTGAGTCGCATTATGTAATAGACTACCAGAAGGAAGTACATGGGCCGCAGGCAGAGTCAATTGCCTTCAAATGCTTTAAAGGTAGATTCCATTGGGAGTTTTCTTTATATTGCTATAATGATTATTGTAAGTTGGAATATGAGGGGTTTGGGTGAAGCCAGATAAGAGAATTGCAGCAATCAACTCCATAGAAAAGCACGACACTGCCAGAAGGCAGTACAAGGGTAGCACAGGCAGAGTCAATTGATTTATATAATGCTTAAAAGGTAGATTCCGTTGGGAGTTTTCTTTATATTGCTATAATGATTATTGTCAGTTAGAATCTGAGGGGTTTGGGTGAGCCAAATAAGAGAATTGCAGTGACAAAGTCGGTAGAAAAGCACAACATCAATCTTCTGCTTCTCCAGGAAACGTAAGTGTCAATGAATGCAAATTTCATCATCTACATTCTTTGGGGATCCTGAAGTGGTCAGGAGCTATGATGCCCAGACACGGGATGGATACAATAAGAACACGCCAGGGGCACAGATTTTACATGTAAAAAGTGAAGTATCGGATACGACACGACACGATACGTCACCTATTTTGAAGTATCCGTGCATCATAGGTCAGGAGTCTTCAGAAGATGCAACAGGAGGGGTAAAAAAATATATAACAGGCTGCTTTCCATTAAATTAATTAGTGCTTCAAGGGAAGACGGAGTAGTTTTTGGTTGCGGTGTTTTTTTTTTTTTTTTTTCCTGAGAAGAGAGGAAGGGGGGAAGAGAAGGGGTGGGGCGTGTGTGGTCAAGCATATTTCTGTTTTTCACATGAAGAAAAGGAAGAGAGATACATCTCTTAGTATGTGCTATCCTTCTACTATCATGATTTTTCAGGTTTTCTCTGTTATGGTTTACTTTAGAAATCACCAAGAGAAGAAAATAAGAAACATAGAGAAAAGTAAACTGAAATGGGGAAAGCCAATCTCATGGTTGTGGTGCCTAGGGCTGGGCGACCAAACCTATATATATTCTCTATATTTTTTAAAATCACAAAAAAAAGAAGAAAAAGAAAAAAACCTGCCTCACTTCTCCTATATTTACAACACATTCAATTTTTTTTATATAGAATTACAGATAAGTCCAACTCTTATCTTTTCACTCCTGCTCAAGCTAGTGCTTAAATATCTACTATGCCCAGCCTGGACGGTGCATCTGAGAACATTCTTCTTGGAACTGCCTTAAGTGAGGAAATCTGCCAATTTATCCGTATGCACATATTTTAGCTTGATCTCTTTATTTTCAAGCCTTATCCAATAAAATGGACATCAACTTCAATATGTTTTGCATGTTCGTATTACACTGGTAGCACTGGGTCGTAATGTCCTCCTTTGAAGAGGGTAATAGAGATCAAAAGAGAAACCAGAAGAAGTGAAGAATGAAAAACTGTTGTACTCTTATGGTGGGTTGATCAGTGTTTATATACATCTTGGAATTCCCAGTCAATGCTACTGTATTGGGGCTAATCAAAGCAAGTAGGATTACAATCAAATATCACCCTTCTAAGAATAGCTAAATTAACCTCTCTCTAAGACATATTACATGTGGGATTATATTCTTGCAGTAATCCCTGTTTGTTAGTATACATGCGGGGGCCACTAATTTATTTTAAATGTGTCTAGTGGTGGTCCCCATCTCTACACTTTACCTCAAATTGATGTAAAGTTTGGCGAAGCATCAATTTGGTGGTAAAAAAGTTGTAGCGATTGGTAATATAGCTTCGGTAAAGAGTTGGGCCAGCTGCTTCTGCGAGGAAACATATGGAAGATATATAGCTCTGGATGTGACATGCCGAAGAATGAAGCGGCAGTCGAATTCAATATGTTTGGTCAACTCATGAAAGACTGGATTAGTGGCAATCCTGATAGTGCTGATATTGTTAGCATAGAGCACAGTAGGACCAATAAGGAATATTAAAGTTCACGAAGTAGACATCAGAGCCAAATGACTTCAATAATCGAAGAGGACATAGAGTGGTACTCAGCTTCGACTGTGGTTTGCTTTCAACATTTCCAAGAAATAAGGGAAACACCAAAACTTTTAAAGGGTCATCAAAAACCTTGGAATCAGTGATCCAATCCATTGAAAGTAAATCTTATGCATATTTCCTTTGATGCACACCAATACCTACCTTTTTTCCGAGAGATGTCAAGACCAAGAAAATATGTCCGGTATCCTAGATCTTTTATTTTAAAAGTTTGTACAACTATTGAGATTTTTAATGCTGCCAACATCATAACAACTGATGATCATGTCATCAACAAACAAGAGTAAAATAGTGCAGTCTCTTGATCTCTGAAGAATAAACAGAGAACTATCATTCGAACTTTTTTCTCTATCTTGGGTGCTTTTTAAGCATATAAGTAGGTCTGCTAATGGTATAGTGGATTGTTTAGCATTTTACAGGTGAAGCATTCACGTAATCTCAGTGCCTTTGTAGTGTAGGAGTGGTTGGTGGCCAGTATATATCTCTTACACTGGTACACAATCATGGTCCTTGTGGTTGATCTTCATAGTACTTTCTTTTCATATTAATATATTTCATAGTTGCGGATTAAAAGAAAAAGGAAGACGCTTTGGAGTTTGTGAAACCAGCCATGAGGAGCTTGTTTATGACGGTAGAAAGATTTTCGTAGACGAAAAACATGATTTGGTGGACAACCATGAAGAGGACGCATGTAGACTATCTCCAGCAAATCACCATGAAAAAAAATGCATTCTTGGCATCCATTTGTCAAAGGGACCAGTTGCGGACAACGTCAACTCCTAATAAAGGGCAGATTGTAGTCATTTTGGCGACGGGGCCAAAAGTATCATAGTCAACCCGTATTCCTGTTCAAAGTCTTGAGCAACTAGCAGGCTTCATACCTATCGAGGTTCCCATCAGATTTGACTTTGATAGAATAGACGCACTTCCGATAATCAGTGCATATGCAAGACTTGGAACAAGATCCCTTGTATGATAAAAACTACGAGAGCAACTCTTGAATTATAGCATTCCACTAAATGGTGCTTTAATAGCCTGTGAATATGAGGAAGGAATAGAAACAAAATCTAGAGGGGCAATAAGTATAGGAAAGGCGTATCAATTAAGAGGTTTAGAGACACGAGTAGAATGTCTCACAGTTGTAGTTTAAAAAAAAAAAATCATAACCTGAAGATGAAAGAACAGGATCTGGCAATGGTGAATGACCAAGAGTAGGGGCAGTAGTAGGCAACAGCTTCGGCCATCAGACATAGACCTTAGTAATGGAAGGGGATGAAATGAAGAAAAATGTGGAAGATTTACCAACCAAAAATATATATATATATATTATCAAAGTGAGTAAAATGAAATACATTCAATGAATATGACATTTCGATAAATACGAGTACGTCAAGCTAATGGGTCATAGCACAAGAAACCTATTTGCAATCACTATATCCCAAAGACACACTTTGCTGCCTGGGGTAACAGTTTGGTTCTTTCATAAGAGGGAGGATGCATAAAACAGAGACAACAAAAAATACATAAATGAGAATAAGAAGGTGAATGTTCAAACATGCATTCATATGGAGAGATATTATCCAAGGCATGAGTGCGTAATCGATTAAAGTAATAAACAACTGTATGAGCAGTTCGCACCAAAAGGTAGGAGTGACAAGAGACTCAACAAGTAATGCCCTAACAGTTATGAGAATATGCCTATTCATCCTTTCAAGAATCCCATTTTGTTGAGGTGGGGTGGGGACATGATCTCTGGCGGATAATCCTTTTTCTCGGATGAGGAAGAAAAGTCCCCAATATGTACTCTCTCCCAAAATCAGACCAGAGGATTTTGATGGCTTTACCAAATCAAGCATACACTTTGAGACAACTCGGGAAACACAAAAGATTTCGAGAAGTAGTTGTGTTGGGTTAATGCTCCCAAACACTCTATTTGTAATGGAATCTCATGTACATTAATGGTAACGAGCTTATCTAAACCAATGCAATATTAACTACTTCAGTCTAAGAAAATGTACGGTACATGAGAGAGTATCAAATAATTCTATGGTCCCCAATAGATTTTGGCCAATACCAATCTCCACATAGATACGTGCGTATGATAGTCTAGTGCGTTGGAGCATGGGATCGTAACCAAAACCATGTAGGTTTGCATCCAGGAGGAATGAAAACTTAGAAGCAAATCCAGAGATTGAAAGATGTTTACCTTGTGATTTTGCTTCAGAGATCGTAAACAGTCTCTCATACGCTCAGCCTTTGTAGCAGGCTTTACAGGCAATGAGCTCTGCAACTTAAAAGGGGTATTGAGAGTTGAGACAAATCAAAATAATAACAATAATATTAATATTAATTTATTGTCACCTATAACCGCATTAACCTATAGTATTCTTAAGAGTGAGCCATACCTTTTTTTCGTGCACAGTAGGAGTGGCAGGTTTTATGCTGGCTGCAGGGTCCTCAGGGGGCAGTCCAAGCTTCCGTCTCCTTTCTGCCTGTAAACCAGATTTTCAAAACCAATATCTAGTCACTAGATCTAAGAGAAACTAAGAGTCTACAACCAAATCTAGTTCAATGTGAGGCCTTGATTGCATTTATTTCACCTTTTAAAGAATTTCATAAATCAGGTAAAAATCATGAAAAAATGAAAAAAAAAAAAAAAAGGTGCTTAAAACTTTGAAGATTTTATCCAAAACTCTAGATCCAATCATTTCTAAGGCATTTTGATAAAGAAACTAAAAAAATATGAAAAATAAACTCAAAATGCTTACCTAAACTTACTAGGTTGCAATGAGATCTACTCAAAGCTTGAGATTTCACTCAGAAATGGTGAAAAATAAGGTTGGAAAAGATGAAATAAGGTCATATAAACATATAATATCACTGGCAGACTATAATATGGATCAATCAAGGACAAATTTCTGCAAAAAGAATATAATTGCAGGAGTTAAAGTAAATACCTTATCTTCTTCTAGTCGCTGACGAATTTTCTCCCTTGCTCTTTTCTCTTCCTCTTTCTCTGCTTTCCTTAAGGCTACTATGCTAGACCCACACAAAAATGAGGATGCATCTTTTAGTAAAAAGTATGGCAACTAAATTACCAAACACATTAGCAACATGGTGCCATGTCATGTTATGTACAAGAAAACTGATTAATAGATAATAACAAACCGTTTTCTTTCATTTTCTTCCTCAATTCGCTTTGCTTCCAGTAGTTCCTTACCTGCCCGAATTCTATCCTATAATATAACAAGCAGGTTACAGCTTATAAAGGAACGCTTTAAAGTGCATTAAGTTCAAAAACATAGGCAGTTAAGCACATTTCTAGCCAACTATTGGCTTCTTAAAGAATGTGCTAAAAAACATATGCACATTTCTAATTTTCGAGATTCAACTACCCATGACATTCAAAAAAGAGGGTCTCCTGGAACTTAAGATGCTTTAGTCCATATAGATTGGACATGAACACATGCAAACGAATGTGCCAAAAAGTGTTTTTTTCCAGAGGCATGAAATGCTGAAGGCAACTAAACGAGATATTAGAGAGAACATATTTGGTACTATCTATATTACAGGAAGAAACTGCAAAGTCAATAAAAATATAATACCATATGCTAAATAGCATCTGTTAGTAATACTGTCCTAAAGCTGTATCTCAGCTGGTAAGGGACATGGGCGTGAGAGTGTGAGTCCCCATTGTAGCCAAAAAAAAAAGAAACATGAGTTAGTAATACTTATTAATATTATATGTACCAAGTTGAGATAGTGCCATGTAGTGAAGTTGTCAGTCATGCGTCCAAGTTAACATATGCTGACTGAAATCAAATCTAGGGACCAGAAAGGGTTAGCATTTTGGTGCCAATGGTGATAGTATGCAAGAAGATAGCATAGTTGGACACGCAATGGCTTATTTCTAGGTGTACCATCACACGTGTGAACTGTTCAAGCTTGTTAGGGGCCCAAACAGTCCCCAAACTTGCAGTAATTCACATTAGCAGGGAGTCAAAACAAAGCACTGCAGGGTGCTCTGTGCAATATCAAAAATTTCAATGTAGAAAATACAGCAGAAAGGCAGGATTTTGGGCTTTTTCATAAATGAGCAAATATGGGCCTGAGTCAACAAGGAAAGCTACCATGGGGGTCGCCCATCAGTGTAGTACAAGCTGGTGGGGTGAAAACTATCAGATGGCCCACCATCTGGGCCCCATGGCAACAAGGACGGCTCTGGAGTTGGCAATTCCATTTTTTTCCTTTTTCTTTATTTAATTTCAGCAAATTCCCATGGCAATTCCTTTATTTAAGAGTCCGGGACGACTCTATTAGTTAAAAGACTTGCTATCATAAGGTATTATAATGGGTAGTTGAGATTAGAAGTAGGGTTTTAAGGTTCATTGTCAATTTATATAGAAACATGTTGGCTGGGCTTCATGCAGTTGACACTAGGGCACATTTGGTAAACAGAGAGGAATCCTCTAAATCTCTTGGAACCATGATATCCTCAAAAAGAGTATTTTTTAGGAGAGTTTCAAGTTTGGTAAAAGAAAGGATTCCTGCCATCCATAGGATGTGCGATCCGAAGTTACAAGTTTTTTGCAAATTTCTCAAAATCCATGAAAAATCAAGACCTGAGCTTGCAACCCATAACTGTTTTTGGCTCTCTAGAGAATTTGAATGGTTCTAATTGTGCAAATGGGGGCCCACAGGAATAAAAAAGAATTCCAACTTTAGAGTCTAGACTTTTTTGCAAATATCTCAAGATCTACGAGGGATCAACTACTAAGAATTTGATCCACATAGCCGTTGGGCCTTTTATTGATGATTATCGGTTCGGATCGTGATTGGCAAACACAAAAAGTAGGATTCCAGACAAAAATACATTAGCCTCTATGTTACCGCCCGTGATAGCAACGTCGTCTTCTTCTTTTCAGTCACTAGGAAATCATTAAATCAAAGGTCAAAATATTTTTCTCATGATCCATCTGGGCCCCATGGCAACAATCATGAACGGCTCTGCAATTGGCAATTCCTTTTTTTTTTCTTTATTTAATTTCATCAAATTCTTTAGTAATTAGGATTCTATTAATTAGAAGACTTGCTATACTAAGGTTTTGGGATAAGTGGTTGAGCTTAGGAGTAGGGTTTTAAGGTTTTAAGTCAATTTATATAGAAACATGTCGGTTGGGCACTTGGGCTTCATTTAGTCAACATTGATTTTATTAATCAAGTCATGAGCAACTTTTAACCCAGATCCGCAATCGGGATAATAGATCAATCTCCAGAGGGATTGATCAAATCCAAGATGGATTCCTACCACTACGGCACAAGCATAACCATGAAACCATCAATGAAACTCAAAATGAACTCAAGCAATTGTATTATTAACTTAAGTAGGCATGTCTACTACATTGAAGGGCTCCTCTATATATAGAGTAGTTCTAAATAAGAAAGCGTCCGATTCTAATCAAATAACAAAAAAAGAAATAATTCCCTAATTAGACTTAAGATATAATTAGAATGCCACATTAGCTTCCCCGGAGGACCCTTCCCGAACTTGTAGTCGGATTCTCTCCCATATTATCCAACTGTCAACTCGACAGAGTTGAGTTTTTTCAAGCGGGGGAGAATTGATGAAGGCCAGATAATAGGTAGGCCAACCCATTGGATCCAGTCAATAGGCCCAACGGAACATCTATTTAGTTAGGAAGTATTATTAAGTAGTATTTAGAATGCTTATTATCAATTAATCTTTTGAGTTATGGGAGTTTTCTCTTCAGTTATGGTGTTTCTCATCATCATGAGTGTGCCCCAGTAGCTGATCCCTCGGGAGATTGTTCTATTATTCCGATCGCAGATCCGGGCTGCGCCATTCCCTTATCTTTTTAACTTTCTCCCTCCTATATGAGTTGATGTTAATTCATTAGGGGTGAAGATTGAAGGTGTTTTGACATCTATAAAGCATTGTCCTTCTTGCGAAAAGGGTAGTCTTTAGCTACTGCTGTCACAACAAATCTCAATAGTAATGGGATTTGTAGTTGAAGAGCAACTTCAACGGCATAGATCTCCAACAAGATTTTTTTGTCAAAGTACAACTCATTCTTCTCCATGGTCGACGTGGCATCCCCAACTCGAGTACGAGTTCTTAAGGTGGGGGAGGATGGTGCGGATCAGTCCATGTCTGTTAATTATAATCAAGGAGATCGAGTGGTGGACCAAGCCTTCAAATTTTTGGAAACTATGTTGGAAACTATGATAGAGCATGTGATATTCGGACACACATCCAGGAGAGGTGCTAGGATTAAATGGGCCACAAGGTAAGTATCTATAAATTTTAACTTTTGGGACTGGTTTTATAAAACAACCAGTAACAGGGGGTTTCCTGCAATATACTGCAAGTTGCAGGTCATAAAACAGGTCATAATCTGACCTGAATTCAATCTGGCCTAGCCCAGAAAAATTACGGCACTGTCAGTTAGATGCCAGGCATCCAGATCCATTGAGAAACATTCTGGTTTCTAGTTCATTTATTTTTTTCATTTATTTAAACAATACCATTATTTGATTACTTCCTCATTATCTAAACAATAACAGCTATTGTTGGAGGTGTCCTTCGCAACTTCAAAGGGTAGATCTCACTTATGTTTTCAAAGAATGTTGGCAGTATAGATTCTAACGACAGAGGTGTTAGCCCTTTTTTTTTTTTTTTTTTTGAATGGTAGGTGTTAGGTATTTTGAAAGCTCGCTCTTCATCTCTACTATAGTTGCTCCAAGTTGATCATGGAAAGTGATTCGTTTAATGCCATTTTTTAGGCGAACTCTTCCTCTACGAGCCTGTGGAAGTTTCAGTTCTTGTTCAACGAGATCAAATCATCAAAGTGTTTTCTTCGCCCTTCATGCAGTGTTTGGTCATGTAACTCAGTCAGCTATGAGTTCTCCAATGAACAAGATACAAGAACCAGCAAACAGAACATAAGGTCAGGGTCAAAAAGCCCCCAAGCTTGTTCAGTAATACCTTCTCTCTTTCTCGTTCCATTCTCTTTTCTTCCTCTTCTTTCTTCTTGCGAGCTCTCTCACTATAATTAGATAACCAAAACAAGAGGTCAGAAATAAAATCGCAAATAGGCCAAAGGAAATGCCCCTACCTACAGTCATTTTCCAACAAACCTTGAAGTATTAATTCTGTAAAAGTAGTAGTAAAGAAATACTAAAGAGTAACACCAACAGTAGCAGTAGTGATGATGATGATATTTATGATGTAATAATAACAACAACAAAATAATAAACAATGATAGATACATTTCAATACTGCCAGAAAAGCCAAACTGCCCTTCTGAGGCCCATTTTCCCACTTTTTATCGAAGAATACCATCCAATTGAACCCCATGAATTTTCAAGAGACATTTATTGTTGGACTAAGACAACTTTTATGACACGGTAATAATTTTAAATTCTATCGTGGGGCATCAGAGAGACATGAATTTTGGCTGAGTGCAATCCAGTTGGGGTTTTATTCAATGATCGACCCGCAAGTGCTGATGTGCTTGATGTCAATAGCACTGTGCTTGACGTGCTGATGTGCCCGAGCCAAATCCAGAATGTTCCAGCTGGAAGATAACTATGAATTAAAAAACAATTATACACACAGTATGGGGTGTGTGGGCCTATTTCAGTTCATGCCTAACCACTGCCCTAGTTCTTCCAATGTGACATGCCATAATTTTAGGCCTTCATAGACTAAACTCTCTCCTTATTTTAATGACTAAATTAATTGGGCTTGCAGATTGGCTTGCTATTAGTGCCTAACCAAGCCACGGACAACACCCTGTGGGTCCCACATGGGCCCATTCTACTTCAGAGAGATTATGTAGAATAATTTTCCCTTCGCCGCATATTAATATTATTCAATTAAATATAAATCAATACTAAATACAAACATTAGTGACTAATTAATCTTGGCCGTCCCATGTCATAATAATTAATTATTATTTACATCATTTATTTGCTAATTAATTCTATTCAAATCCAGATTTCTAAGAATTAAACTAATTATCATTAAAACCTTATTACATAATTAAATATTATGAAAAATAGAAGTTTTAGGGTTGGGTCCTTACAAATATTACAATCAATCATCATATTTCAAACCTAATTAGAGGAGGAGGATTTATTCGTAGGCATTTTTGTATATGAGCGTATTAATATGGCTCAAGATTTGGCTCAGGATAGATCAGAATTGAGAAACAAAATTCATGTAGCCGACCCCATCATAGTTGGGACAAGGCTATAATGAAGATGACGAGTTTGTTTATTTGTCTTTTTTTCTTTTTTTTTGTGTGCGCGCTTAAGGCATTGGTTACCCTAATCGCCCATCTTTCTTAGGGGGTTTCCTGCTTCTCTTTGTATTTAGGTAGTTAGCCTTTTTGTTTCATCCAGTCTTTGGAGACCTTTGTTCATTGACTTTCTTTTAGAAACAAATAAAATCCATGGAAAGTCCAATGCATTCACATATTTAAATATTTTCTTCTGTATCAAGAAAATGAAGATTAGAGAAAGTATGAAACAATCATGCCAAGAGAGAGAAGCTAGAAAATATCACAGCAAGTAAAATTGGCTTGACTGTGCAAGCTAAGGTAACCAGCAGAATGGCAGCCTACTGAGACTGGTTCAGGCCAGGGTTTCTCTCTTAGACATTCTAGGATGACTTGGCTGAGTCAGCCAACAATACAAAATTTTCAATTATAATCAAAGAGAAATGCTAGGGGATATCGGCAGTTAATGGAAAGGAGGCAGTTTCTGAGACCAACCGTAATTCTTGTGCTTTGAGCTTCACTTCTTCTGGAGTCAAAGATGGTTTGGCATCCTCAACCTTGATGTTAACTGGTACCTGAACGTACTCAAACTTAGAAAGTGAATGGTTACGAAGCAATGTTCAAATCAATAAGGAGCAAAATAAACTATACATTAATAATACTTATATGTAGATTATGCAAACCAGATGCTTCAATATGGGTGCAGAATGGTATTTGGCTAAACAAGGGTTATTTATTTGCCCATACTTTTTTTTTCTTTGAGCATTTGAGTATAACACTATATCTACACTTTCCTTTTCCACTGGGCTTTTATCTATATAGTTGTATCTATCTTTTTTTCCAATGAGTTTTATCCGATACTCATCAAAAGAAATATAGGTGGAGAACCATGTCAGCTACTTTAATAATGTGTAAAGATACTCATGTCATCCATTTTGTTACGAATTAAGATAATACTTTGAATATGTGCTCAATGTGTTTTTTTGGGACAATATAATATCAATTCTAATATAAGATTTTCATGGGATGTTTGAAGAATATGCTCCAAGAGTCTTGACACACGCACTCACGCACATACATACATATATATATATAATGGATGCTATAAAATGACCATGTTCCAAAAAATTTATGATATGCTTCAGCCATCTCATTCTCTTTCCCTAAACCACATCCTCCATGTACTACTCTATTGTTAACCATTCTTTCTACTCTACATGAACTGCCCGAGGTAGCTACTTCATTTTTTAATATGTTTGAAGCTTAGAAAAAGGCCATTCGTTCAGCTAGGATCAGAACTCTGTGGAAGGCATAGTTACCTAATTTGCCGGATTGTGTCTTGAATTCCGCATAGTTCATTTCAAATTATTCAGGATTCAATTCGTTCTGTTGGGAAGTTTTTTATTTTTCAATTTGGTAGAATTCAGCAATGAATACTAAAGAGGACAGGGTTAGTTGTATTTTAATGGGGATAGTGACAATAAAAAGTGTGAGATGGTACTACGGAATTACCATGTAACAGTGCAATACATTTCAATTAGACTAGATGGTGTTCTAGTGGCCTCAGCACAGAAAGAAGGGAAGATTAGATTGGTTATCTGTTAAAAAGCAATCTTATCAAATATTACTCATAATCTGATCAAAGAGAGTGAAATGGATGATGAATATAAAAGCATTGGATGGCTAAAAATCATTGCCTTCGATTGAATAAGGAGAAATATCTGGATTGAATAAGCAGAAATGTCTGGTGAGGCCTATCTTTTTTACATGGTTAGTCGATCAAGCTATCTTTAGTATGCCAAGACCATTGGGTTACTCCTCAACTGCACGTCCACCATCTCACAATGGAAGTAAATTTCTATTAACAAGTGTAGGAATGGGGGAAACCCTTTACTTAGTGAGGGACTTAGTGAAGGACTGGTTGATATTTGTGTATGGTTCAAAAGATGGTATTTGACCATGTATTATATTCCTTGTGAATCCATATCATTTCTTCATGTCATAGAGAATATTTGGTGCTCCTTATCAATACACCAATGGGACCTCCATCTTGTATGGCCCCTAGCCTTAAGTACGTGGATTAGTGCAATTAATTAGGATTAAGGTTGGTTAATCATGCTAAGAAACTTAACATGTTAGTTTTAGTGTTAAGAATAGTTTTAGTAAGCTTCATGGTGATCCGAGTAAATTTGAGGGTGGTAGGGGTATTTCGTGATTTAGGAAATTAGGAGGGGATTAGACGCAATTTCAGAAACTTAGTGTAGTTGGGTGCATTGGGCATCATGCACGTCATCTTTAATGTTGGGCTCGTCGCGATCCGGTAGCCCGAAACCCATCAAAAAGCCCGTTTCCAAATTAGTCCCAAGAAGCCCCTATTTGTAATTCCATAAAACCTTCTCTACAAAGCCTGGCAACCCTTCATTTTCTCCCTTTACCTCATTTCACTCCTCTTTCTCATCCACTCTTTACTTTCTCTCTACTTTCCCATCTCCAAGCTCAAGCTCTCAAGCATTTCCAAGCTCCCCCAAGGCTCCCAAGCAAAGATGAAAATAGCGGTAGCTACGCCCGCCGCCAAAACGCTACGTAGCGTAGCCACGCTATGCAGTGGCACAGCGGTGTGATTTGAAAAAAGCGTCAAAAAAATCTGAAATTTTTTATAGAAAATCTAGAATATTGAAAAATGTGTTTTTTTTTTTTTTTTTTTTTTTTTTTTTTGCAAAAGTAACTAAGATAAGGGGGGCGTAGCGGTCCCCTCATTGTATGAGATCCCATATCACAGTATAAATAGAAAATAATAGTAATGATCATTTTTCTCATATGTATTCATGTTGCTTAGGTATGCTAACTTAGAAACTAATGAAAGGCTCATAAAAATAAAAAATAAAAATAAAAAAAACTGTCATGAAGTCAAGACTTAAGAATTAAGATTACCTAGAGAAAATATTACCTCTACCAAAGGGGGTGTCTAATAGGATGTACTTAGAGAAGAATCCTTGAGAAGAAATCTCTATATCGATTGTAATTCGGCGAGATCATGTGCTTCTTGGTGTTCTTTTAAACATAAAAGGATAGATGATTTGCGTAAAAATATTATTTAGAGAGAAAAAGAAAAGAAATAAGTTTTATTATGCATTTTAAATAAAAACTTTGGAAAGTAGGAATCTATCTCACTCCGTAGCCGCCGCTACGGATGTTAACAGTGATAAATACCATTTAGTGTAGAAATCTTCACCGCTAAGCCCGATGTAGCGCAGCAGCCGCTATTTTGATCCATGCTCCCAAGTCCCAAGCTTCCCAAGGCTCACCATCTTTTCTTCTCTACCTTCTCCTTTTTCATTTTCACTTCCTAGGTAAGCTAACTTACCCCAATCTTCATTTAGATTCACTTCCACATGCTAGAACCATGCATAATAGGTTAGTAGTGTTTTTCCTTCCTTTTCCATGTTGTTTTGAGCTCCTAAGCTCTTGGTTGTGTGGGATTAGCTTTGAGAGGCAAGGAGCTTGAAAACTCTAGGCACCAAACGGGGGGACTTAGTGTAAACACCAAAGGCAAGTGAATACATGTTAATAACATGACTTGTACACTTTGAATGTTTGATTCCATGCTTTTACTCATGTAGGTACCCTATTTAAAGCTCATTTATGTTGATATGGTGGTTGTTAGGGTTGTTAGTGGACTTTGATGGTGGATGGGTTAATGGCCTTTAAAATAGTGGAATGGTATGATAAATGGATGCCTTGGACTGCCCTTAGCAGGTATTAGGAACAATGATCAAAATAGCAGCTGCGGCAGCCGTAGTGGTCAGTGACCAAAACGTTACGTAGCGGGCGAAACGTAGCGGTTGATGTGATACGAAGCAATGTAGCAGTGTGAATTTTTTAAATGGTCAAATTTTTTTGAATCTTGTATAGCAAACAATATTGTATTTCTTTAGTGATTTGAAATCATATAAGGGTAGAGATAACTTTAAGAAACACTATTGAAGAGAAGAAATAGGAAAAACAGTGTTTAAAACTAAAATTAGTTGGCTCGATTAGGTTTTAGACCATAGCGCCGCTATTTTCAAAATAACGTAGCAGCCTCGACCACTACGGCCGATAATGCGAGCGCTACGTGACGTAGCAACTGCTATTTTGAACCATGGTTAGGAACCCCATTGGATGTAGGGGAGAAGGCTCCCTCGAAATCCACCTTGAGTCCCCTTCAAGTTTGGATTTCTAAAGATTATGGCTAGTCGTGAGCTTCAAGAGAGCTAACCGTAGGCTGCACTACAGTTAGGTCTCGGCTAACCATATGTGCTATCCGGCTAGCCCTGGTGAATGATATTTGTTTGAGTTACTATTCATTTTTCAGTGTTGTGACTGACACACCCAGACCTACAGTGACCCCACGGCTAGACGTGAGCTAACCATAAAAGTCCCCACGGCTAGCCGTAGGATGGCTTACAGCCTGTGAAGCACGGATACATGAAAATGGGGGGCGTATCCGTATCCCGGACGTATCGGACACGGATACGCCCGGATACGGGCTGGATACGTCTGGGATACGCATGTTTCGTATCTGAATTATTTTTAATTTTTTTGAATATCGGACACATGCTGGACACGTCTTGGACACGCGCGGGACTCGTTAAGTGAGAAATAAAAAGAAGGGAAAGAAGAGAAGGGAAGGGAAGAGAGAGAGAGAGAGAGAGAAGGGAAAGAAGAGAAGTACCTCGCCATCAAAATCGCCGTCACCATCCGCCATCACCAGCACTCCTCAGACGAGCAGTACCTCACCATCGCCATCACCTGCACACCTCTTGTCGTCGTCGTCATCAAACCCTAACCTGAGGTGAAAGGGTTAGGGCTGCTCCACAGTCGGCGCTGCAACCTCCACCGTCGCCGCTGCCTCTGCTGCTACAACTATGCCGTTGCTGCAAGGGACGACTGCAACTGTGCCTGCTACCACTTCGCCCAGGTTCTTCTCTTCTTTCTTTCCCTTTTTTTCCCCCTTTTTTCTCTACTGCTACAAGTTGGAACTTTCCTCAGTTGAAATTTCTCTTTTTATCTCAAAACTTGCTTTTTAGGGTTTGTTTGGATGAATAAGACAGCATTTTTAGGGTCTTCTCAAACTGTTTTCTTGGTCTGCATTTTTTTAACTGATTATTTTATCATTGATGAATTATATGTATGTTGTTTGGAAGGTAAATAGTTGTTGTCTAGATGTGTTTGGCCCAAACAGAAAGTTCCTGGATGGTTCGAGATGCCATCTAGGAGCAGGATAGTCACTGTTTTGGAAAATAGCAAGCAGCTGGTTGCTAGTTACTAATTGTTGATAGCTGTGGTACATCTATAGTGATCAAAACCTGTGTGGACTGCCAAATTTACTGTGATTTGCCAGTTGAAAGAGCTTAAGTCATTGTTTCTTGTAGTCTTCTTGTAGTCATTTGCCTTTTTTATGCTGTCTTTACTGTAATGGCTTCTTGATGGCTATTTTAATTGAAATAATGTTAGATTTTTATTACATAGTCATATAAAAAAAAAAAAAAAAATTTAAAAATTTCAACGTATCCCCGACGTATCGTATCCTACTTTTTTGAGAAATGGCGTATCTACGTATCCGTATCGTATCGTATCCGTGTCCCGTATCTGTGTCCGTGCTTCATAGCTTACAGCTAACCATAGGCTCATTTTCCAGAATTTTGGATTTTGGAGAATTGGAACCCTTACCACTATTATCATGACCCTTAGCCTAGGTAACTAATGAATATGAGTTGGACCAATAGTAAGGGTATGGGTGAGCTTGATATTCCCTTACAAGTTGTTCGGTGGTGCATGTGGAACCCATGTTGCACTAAATGAGTAGTGAAGCAGACCTCCGAGATACCTTAAACCCTTCAGAGCACCAAATGTATTCCATAGGCTATCCTGGAGCCACATAGCCACTGTGTTAGACAGTATGGACGTACAAGACAGCCCCTAACCATAGGTTGGCGAATGTATATCCTTTGACACATGAATCATGAATTGCCGGATGGGATAGTATCTCCATATATTACATGAGGTGTGCATGTATTCATTCTTCTCATCTATCTCTGTATTGCTTTATGTATGAGGAATTTAGTATGGATTTTAAGGATTTGGGGACCCAACTTTGGTTAGCATCTCATGGGAGGTGGCTTTTTTTTTTAATGACATGGGAGGTGGCTTATTAGTGTGTGATCCGTTAGAAAGTGTCCCGGACTAGCAGAGGAGGTAACGGGGACTACTCAGTTAGTGATTATGATTATGTTTGGGTGAAACAAGCATGTGGAGTAGTTCCTATTCACTTTTCTTTGCTTTGGTTTAGTTCATGAGGTGTGCATGTATTCATTCTTCTCATCTATCTCTGTATTGCTTTATGTATGAGGAATTTAGTATGGATTTTAAGGATTTGGGGACCCAACTTTGGTTAGCATCTCATGGGAGGTGGCTTTTTTTTTTAATGACATGGGAGGTGGCTTATTAGTGTGTGATCCGTTAGAAAGTGTCCCGGACTAGCAGAGGAGGTAACGGGGACTACTCAGTTAGTGATTATGATTATGTTTGGGTGAAACAAGCATGTGGAGTAGTTCCTATTCACTTTTCTTTGCTTTGGTTTAGTTGCGATGCCCCATGAAAGTCTAGCCGGACATTGTGTTTGTGTGTTCTACGATTCTTCCAGTCAGGCACCGATCGGCTAATTCAATCTCCCACAGTCTGGGCGACAACACGTGGTTAAGACTTATTGCATTGCATATACTTGCCGTTTGCAGATCCGGAGGTGGACGTGCACCATCAGGCCAGTGCATATTATGTGAGTTAATGCGTAGCCACGCTTTTTGCATTTGCTTTAACCGGATTCACCTAGGTTGCATTATGATTACGATCGGGCTCATTCCGATGCATAGGCCTATGTGAAGTGCCCCGTTGTTAGGGCATTGTCTTTAAATGATTCCAATAGTATTGTCTTTATTCATGCTTTTCTGCCTAGCCTTCCGTTTATTGTTACTCTTATGATCTTTCATCGCCGTTGCTCTTTATTGATGCATATTATCCATTGTTGTCAATTCTGTTCCGGTTTGGCCTCGTAGTGGAATGTTCCGGCATTCCGGTCAATTCCATCATTCCATTTCGGAAAAGACGCAATTGAAAAATAGAAAAAAATATATATATAAATATATAATTGAAAAATCAGATTTTAAAGTTTTAAATAATACATTCCACGTGAAATGTTTGGATGTATTTAGCATATATGTAAAAATAAAAGATCAGTTGTTTGGCTGTATTTAAGTTAATAAACCAGGGAAGGTGTTTTTTGACTGTATGCAACTAATAACAAAAAAGGAGAAAGTGTCGTCTGACTGTATACAACCTAATAAAAAAAGAGAAGCTGCTGGGAAAGAGGGCTTCATTAAAAATAATTGTTTGACTGTAGCTGATAAAAAAGCAGAAGGTACTGTTTGACAATATACAACTCATAAAAGAAAGAGAAGGTGCTGTACAACTAATAGAACAGACAAGTTGCTGGGAAAGAGGACTTCATTAAAAGCTTGGTTTTCCACTGTTGCCAATAGGGAAAAAGAGAGGATCATTTAATAAGGGTTCTGGCAGGAGAGAGAGAGAGAGAGAGAGAGTAAGAAAATAAAAAAATAAAAAAAACTTCTCTCTCGGCAGTAGAAAGAGAGAACAGAAAGTTAACAGGAGTTAAAAAAAAAAAAAAAGCAAAAAACAATAAAGTTGATGGGACAGACGGAATGGAGGTCTCAGGAGAGACAACAGCAATCAGCAGAAAGGAACAAAAAAGCAGAAAAGTTGCTGCGCAGCACAGCTAGAGAGAGAAACACAAAGAAAATTAAATAAAAAGTTGTTTGTTCTGGCTCGGGCACTGAGAGAGAGGGTGCTTCTAAACTCGACGAAATGTGTGAAAAATAGTGATGGCGAGAAATGGCTCTGCTTTCTGCTTCGATCGACTGCTGTGGTTGCTTCTTCACGCGATGACTGCTGCTGCTCAGCCATTACAAGTATTCTTCTTCTTCTTTTCTTTTTTTTTTCCTTCTGCTCCAATCAAGTGGCTGTACCATCTCCGGCTGGAAACAATCTTTTCTCGGTCGTTCCGACCGGAACAGCCTTAATCCGGCCGGAACCAGCTGGAATTTTAACCAGAATGTTTGTAATGTATGGGGTATTCCGTTCCGCCCCAAGCCAAATTCGGGATGATCAGGCCGGAATTGGCCAAAACAGAACGGAATTGAAAACGATGATATTATCTATTTATTTACATTTATTTACATGCCAAATTATTGTAATCTAATGATGCTACATTTAGTGCTTAGGTACCGGAGCCCCCACTGAGCAGGAGGTTGATGCGGTCTCAGAGGATCTGCCAGCTATGGGTGTAAATGGGTCCACGATTCTCAGATTACCCAAAGGTTCCGACAAATTAATAACCGGATTTGGGTCCTTAATTAGGTCCTGATAAGTAAACAGGTCCGGGTCTTGGTCCTTTTTTGGACCAGTGACCTAAACAGGTCCAGGCCCAGATCCACCTTTGTTCCGGTCCGTAGACCCGAGACCAGACATATTACCTCAATTTTCAAGAATTTCTCCTAAAAGCTATTTTTTTCCCCCAAATCATTCTCTACCCGGACCCAAACCCATACCATATACGGAACTGGTTCCGGTTCCATCTTCTCATTAACAGTTCCGTTTCAGGGTGTACACCATGGACCTGGACCAGAACAGACCCGCTTCCATCCCTACCGCCAGCGAAGGGAACTTATGAGTGGAGTAGAGACGACGTAGTGTGACATCATCGGGACCAGCACTTGAGGGCCTCATATACCACCCTTTTGACATATTTCATTTTGATTTTTATAGACGAATCTTTGTATGTCATTGTCTTGTTATTGGCCTTGTACCTAAAACTTTAATTCACTTTGATAACTCAACTTGAAGCAAATGCATTTCTGTTACTTGTACTAGCTCTGTTATTATGGCGTGTCTGCGTGCGTGCGTGCGCACACGTGTGTGTGTGTGAAGGGGATAACTTGATCATAAGTCAACCCAGTGGCCACAAAAATAGGATGGACCACATTCAAGAAATGCGAGGGTGGTCCTCCTCTTAATATTTCTGTGTATGCATGTTATATATTAGACCTATGAATCATTGCCAAATACATCGAGTTACAAATTCAAATTAGTGCAGAACCTGTCAAACTCAAATCTCGAATTAAAAAATGAACTAAATCAGGCTACCCTATCAAATTTTCGAATTTGATTACGTGCCAAGCTGCGAACTGCAAACTCAAATGCGAATTCACCAAACTAGGAATCAGGTAACCATGGTGGAAGATTTTTTGACTATTATTTGGTGATTTGGGTGGAGCGCAGCAAGTGCACTTTTGAAGGAAAGGCCTCTTTTGGTGACCCTATGGAAGAAATGGTGAAATTCTACATGGCTTCGTGGGTGTCTATCCTCCCCTAGTTTTGTTCTTACTGCCTAACTCACCTTCACCTCCTCTTCTCTTTTCTCATCTGAATTGCAATGAAGTGTTCTTGGTAGTCAGGGACCTCTTGGTATTGGCAGACTTCACCTCTTCTCTTTTCTCATCTGAGTTTCGATGAAGTGTTCTTGGGAGTTGGGGACCTCTGTTATTGGCAGAGTTATTAGTGATAGTGCATCTGAGTTTATCTTATCCTTTTCCAGGAACAGCAGGTTGTTCGGTCAATGAAGCCAAAATGTTGGTATTGACAACCGGCCTTCGTTAAGTCAATCATCTGAATCTACGAAACATAAATAGTGGAAGGCAACTCTTTTTGTGAGATTAGGTGGGCTTTGGGCACCCTATTAGCCCCATGGAGACTAGCTAGTCAACTTGGTACTTCCTTTTTCCATACCAAGCTAAGCGCTGACTCCATGGCTGACTCTTCGGCAAGGAAAGATGTAAGGCGGTAGTCTCTGATGATTTCTCAAGACAGGTATTTACTTTGCTACTTGTCTTGGTGTTTTTTTTTTTTTTTTTTTTTCGTGTGTGTTTGTGGGATGGGAGGGGGGCGCGCTTAGCTTGCGGTTTGTTGTTAACAGTATATCTCTGTTACACTGTTTTCTCCATTAATAAGTTTAAAAAATAAATAAACTGCACAAAACTCAAAGGAAACACCTGGAGACCCCAGAGAGAAGCCTTCAGTGGCACTAATTAAGTAATTTCTAATGCACCTGTGTTACATGCATAGCTACAAAACTTCTCAACCAGTTAATTGATGACAAACCTATAACCTTTTGTAGTTCTCAGCCAAAATAAAAATAATAATCATAATAATAAGCAGAAAATCAAATGTCCGTGCTTCTCATCAATTTGTCAGAACTTAAAATTAACATTGGGAGATGAAAAACTAAATAGGGCTGGTGACAGCCCACTAGATCATCGACTTCCAAACCTGATCCATTGCAGGCCAGGAATAAAATCAAGCCCACAGGTTGAGCCTGGCCCTTAATACCACACATGGTTAATAAAGGGACCAGTCTGGTGCTCAACAATTCAGAACAGCTTAAGCCAAGGTCCAGGCCCGTTTATGATTTTATGGACCAAGTCCATGCAGATTTCATAGCCCAAAAGAAAAAGGCTTTTCACAGCCCAGCCAACTGCAAACCCTGAAAGGAACAGGCCAAATAGACCCCCAAAACTGGGTAATTTCTAAGAAATAATAAATGTGCTTAGAACTATTTACTTTGAAGATTAGAAAGCTAGAGTCAGGAAAACAGGAAATCATACCATGGGCATTTGATCAATGTCTGGATCACTCTCATGGTCAACAACCCAACTGACAGCAGCCTCAAGGCTTGTGTTACCTGAGTAAAGAACAGCATCAATACAAATAAAAACTGAAATCCCCTTGCACAAACTAACCCAGCAGGAACATTTATTGTCATCTTCCAGACTTTTTATCCCCACTGGAGTCACACCCGTCATTCTATTGAACCACCCTCTTTACTGGCTAGATCATTTGAACCATAAATCAATAGCTATTCTATCATAGTTAGATTGCAATAGTTTGAGTCAACGACAGCCACATGCAGTCCCCCAAAGATCGTGCTTTTTCTTTCTAATTTGGATACCTAAGATCTTCACATCACACTTCTTGGCATGCAGCAGCCCAACTGGTTCCACAAAAATGCTCACAAGGTAAAACCTTGTGGTACAGGAAATAGCTTAGAGCAAATGAATATACAAAAAAACAGATGCTGTTAACCTTGTAAAGGCCATCCCATAGAGCAAGAAGTAGCACATGTAAATTTCCACTAATTAAACTGCTCAAAAGTGCTACATAATAATGTGGCAATGAAATTACACTGACAGTGAATTTAACGAGAAAAACATGACAAATGGGAGACTTCGCTGTTTTAAATAGGTATCCATGTTAAAACGGGTATCAATTAGGCACATAATAAATTGTGCATGCCAGATCCTCAGAAACTACACTTAAAAAGGGAAAAATGGTGCACCAAGGATATTTTGTAACTTGTGGGTATGATAACGTTAAAATGTTTCCACGCAATGTTCACACATTAGGCTTTTAAAATTATATCAAGAGTTCAAAACAAACAGGACTGCAAAATCACAAACTTTTTTGAGGGTCCCTTTCTTTGTAGGCATGCAACTTTCAATGAGCCAAGGCCAAACCCATATTGCCTGTCGTGAAAAGGCCGGAATTGGGCTTGGCATTTTTGGGCCGGCCCTCAAGTTCAGTTAGTTAAACCCCAAGTAAAATTCAGGGAGGGGGCTTGTAACTAAAGTATGAGGCCTGGCCCGAGTTCATTACATTATGAAATACTGTGCCACCAAGTGTATTTTACGACTCAACTTTGCCAAATAAGATAAAATTCTCTAAACAGCAGAGACCTTAAATTTTTGGTACTATTTCTTTGCGAAAGAGGATTTCTGATTCCGAACCACCCCTTCCCACTCCTGCTTTCCCTCTCTTATCTTCTCCCTCTTCTAAAAAGAATGAAATTTAAAAAAAATAAAAACTCCGCCTCTCTCATACTATATTTCCGTGGAAGAGGATCGGGTTTCCTCTTCCACAGAATTACACAAACAACCCCTAAGGGTTTCTTGGTTTGATTTTTAAAGTTCATGCAAGTAAGAACCTAAAATTATAGGGGTTATTTAGTAATGTTACAATCAATTAAATCATGAGGGGTTGTAATGAAACATCTCAGTAGAGTTACATGCTTGATTAGCAGCCTAGATTGTTTCTGGGGCTGTATCTTCATTCAAAACATGCATAAGCAATAACAAACCTGTTGGCCAGTATCTTATTGCTGAATTTCTTCTTTAAAACTGGTGTCAACCCCTATTGGGCATGAATCGATGGTTGAGGTTGGGACATGCACTTCTAATGTATTCAGTCGAAGTTTCCTAAAGTTAATGTTGACTGCCGGTTGGGTTGCTATATTAGTCCGCTGGATTCATTAAGATTCAGATCTAGCCCTCTTCATTCTGTAGGATGTAGCCAGCGTCACATATGATATACCACTGTTTACTGAAGGATATCAAACTAAGCTAGTCAGCCAGCATAGCATTCAAGCAAAAGGAAGTCAATTAAGTCATTTGATATAAACTGAGTACAGCTTTTGAAATTTTGAACCCACAAGTTCAAAGAAATCTGCTAAATATCATAAAGTTTAAAATTGAAGCACATGCTAGCAATAAATAATGCTCTTTTTCCCCTAATGATAACTGAAACAGTAATGATGTAGGACAAGAATGCCATATAGTCTTTAACGAAGTTTAATAGTGGTCTAGGCCACGCAAAAACAATAAGAAATAAATAAATAAATTCAGGGCAAGAAACAAAGCTTGTTGGTGAGGTAAATGATGGAAACTTTGTGATATAAAGGAGTGAAGTACGCATCTTTTGAAAGGTCAAAGGAATAGAGTAGTTATAACACCAACCAAGGTAAAAAAAATAATAAAGATATAAAAGAGAGGTGATGTGATCAATTGCCTCACCAGAATAATGAAGTGCTCGTGTAGCTCGAGCTGTAGGAAAACCCATTGATTCGAGTTCAGCAAGTAATTTCTTATCAACTTCAGGAACAGCCATGTCTAGATTAAGAGAGAAAAAAAAAAAAAAAAACATATTCAGCAATATACAAAATAAACAAATGAGTTAACAAAAGGAAACAATCTAAAACAAATAAGTGAAAACATATAATTTATCCATTAACACCATTTACAATAATGAAAAAAATAGAATTCATCTTTGAACTCTCCTAGAATCAATTCAACTAATCAAGTAAATTTGAATAAGGTCATCACCCAGTGCGGTCCACCGAATCAGGGCCATGGGAGGGTCCAAACTGGAGACAGATTTAACTTTTAGCATATCTGCACAAACTGGCTGCTTGCAGGTCTCAAACCTGCATTATCACGCATGGCACCCAAGACTTTTACCATTGCACCAAATCAACGACCCTTAATCAAGTAATGCATTTAAATTTAATTTAATCAAGTAAATCTGAATGCAATACTAAAAACTAACGGGTCTTTTCCAAACTCTATACCACATAAATTTAACAAATCACTTAGGGTGCCTAACCAAATAACTATAATAAATAAATATTGAGAACTCACCTCTCAACTACAACCCCACCCACAAACACAAACGTATAAGCATGTATGCATGTGCGAGAGAAACAACCACAATTAGCCAGCTATCTAGAAAATTTTCATGTATCATAAGAAATCTACAGTGGAGACCAACTTCGCTAATTCCAAACGGTTGAACCTCTTCCTCCCGCATGAATTGGCGAAGGCCAAGATATCACTGATGGATTCAATACATGTATCAATGTGCAATTAACTCCCACTCGAGTGAGTTGTTAATGCATTTTACACAATGTAACGTCAAGTGGAGTGAATAGGAGCAAATAATGTACTTTTGCATGTACCCTATGGATGGGCGAACATCAGTCCAATAGAAGTGAATGGTTTACTTTGACGAAAGGCACATCCTATAATTGATATTTCAACGGGCTCTCTCTCTCTCTCTCTCTCTCTCTCTCAAAGTGAGAGGGAGTTTCCGATGAGCACGAGCTCCTATTTACGCATAGTCAATGTGGGCCATCCAATTACTCTTGAGATGAGATGAGAATGGGAGAAAAAGATAAGGTGACCATCAGTCTTCCCTTTCTCAAACTCAAACCAGACGCTCTCTGAAAAACTATAAGATCATGACCCTAATTAATTATGTTTTATGTTAATTAATCGTGACTAGTGTTAAGTAGGTGGTGATTAATTTTTAATTAACTGAGTTTCTATGTTAGATTAGTTATTTAGGTGTTTTGATAGCTTTTGGACCTACTATGGTAGATAGAAGGACCTACTTATAATTTTGAGAGATTGTGACGGATTGGCCGTAATTTTAGAAAATAGCAATATAGGGTTTATCAGGTAGAGATAATTACTTCAGGAGACTTTTGCGATGGGAGCAAACTCTTTTGAAACCCAGAAATACCCCTATTACGTCGTACTTGAGCCTATTAAGTGAGGCATTGTGGTTATTTTGCAACACTATCCCTTTAAGAAATAAAACCAACAAGCAACTCTCATTTCCTAACCTCCTTTCCTAATTCTCTCACTCTCTCATTTACCTTCATCTCTGTTTCTCTTCTCCTTCCTCACTTCAAGTAACGATCAAGGTCTTCATTCTTCCTTGGCACTGCCACCGGTGAGATTCCCATCTCCATCATCTCTATTTGGATCTACTTTCCTTTTTCCCCAATTGAGATGAAATTCTCACCAGCTTTCCGATAGGTGTCCCGAAGCTCACCTCAATACTAGTGTACCTCTGGTCAATTCTGCTCCCTACCATGGTCACACCGCCGCAACCATGAAGCCGGGACAATTTAGCGACGTGGTTCACAATTTTGTTTAAGAGTTATTTTGTATGGATTTGTCTGTGAAGATTCAATTAATTAATGCTATACTTGCATAATCTGCCTAGCTATACCCCTCTCTGTAAATCTGTAAATTCTTGCTTGATGCAACAAGTTAATGCAATTCATATTGTCTAATTGCTTAGACTTTCGTAGTCTATTACTACACTTGGTATTGTAAGTAACGACCCCATTACCCCTGAGCCAGAGGTTGCAACGTTCCAAAAGGAATTGCAGGCATGGTTCAAAATAGCGGCTGCTATGCTACGTATTATTGGCCACCGCGGTTGAGACCGCTACGCTATTTTGAAAATAGTAGCGCTATAATCTAGAATTTAGTGGAGCAAAGCAATTTTAATTCAAAGCATTGTTTTTCCTATTTCTTCTCTTCAATAGCCTTTCTTAAAGTTGTCTCTACTCTTATATGTTTCTAAATCATTAAAAAAAAAAAAAAAAAAAAAAACACAAGATTGGTTATTGCAGAAGATTTGAGTTTTTTTACCACTTAAAAAATTCACACTGCTACGCCATTATGTATTCATGCAACTGCTACATATCACACACAATGTAGCGTTTTGGCCATTGACCACTACGCCAACCGCAACCACTATTTTGGGATATTTTACGACACATTTTGGGATAAAGCATAGACCGTAGGGCATTGTTGAATGGAGCGCAGACGATGTACTCCAGAGCATCGTGCTGGAGCAAAAGTGGATGTCACATCTTTTGGGATATTTCGCAACACATTTTGAGATAGAGCATCTTTTGTATTTTTTATTTTATGGCTCATGCTTTTGGTGGCCTTGGGATGTAACTAATACTTTATAACTACTCAACTTTAATGTTTTAATGCATATTAGAAATGTTGTGTTTTATTTTGATATTCTATCTCATTTCATATTTAAATGTATGTTAATTGTTTGCACAAGCTTCCACTAAATGTTTGTATCTTTGAGGAATTTGACTAAGCCTTGCATCACAAAATCATGTGGGAAACACACATAGGTAGAAGAATGAGGGTGGGAGTGGTTGGGGGGGTTTCCTTTTCCCTCCGTCCGCACCCCCAAGACACGGATTATCAAGGTGGTCCAATCTGGGGGCGTGACAGAATGGGGGCGGTTCGGCTATCATGGTTTGAGGGTTTAGGACAAGCAACCACTGATTTGGATGTATATGGCTTGTGTATGGTTTCTAGGAATGAAAGACAAAAATGTTGATGGAAGTCAGATCTGGGATTTGAGCTCAGGTGCCGATTTTGAAAGGGTTTAGGGATTTCAAGGGTTTGGCAGATAATGGGCTCTGCTGAGGTAGGATGACGATCCTTTTTTCTTTTTTTTTTTTCTTTTTTGAATAAGGAATGAAACAAATATTAGGAAAACGAGTACCTGAGAACCGATCGTTTGAATACAGGTGAATCGATCTTCGGCTCTAATACGAAAGTGATGCGGAACGGTGTACTATGCAGGGAAGGTAGGATAGAGATGAAAGAAATTGGGGATAGGTCAGACCTCACACCTAAACTGAATAGGCATTGAGCCCAATGGCCTCATGCCTTACCCTTTCACGGGTAGAGAGCAAAATCACTTAAATCTAATCTCAACCCTTTAAACACATTGATGGCCGAGATCAAAAATCTAAACTAAAACAATTTAAAACATAAAAGATAAATATAAAGTCTAAACAAAATAAAATAGATGGGTTGGGCCGAAAGGCTTGGTCAACCCATGGGTGATGGGTTTGTCCTGCTTCACAAATTTAATATATCCAACCAACTTGGAAGTCACAAAAACCAAATTAATACGATTGGTAGAGAATTAAAATCATCAACATCATGGTCGTGTGCTCATATCGCATTAATCTAGGTCATCGGCTGATTAAAAAACTATAATGAATGTCTTAAATCATTCATTAAATTCAACAAGTTACAAGGCCTCAAAATCATCAACCCCAAAAAAAAAAGGCATGGATCCCATGGAATTTGTATTGATCCAAATGGACTAGACCGTTGGATCTGGTCTTTCAAAAAAATTATTTAAAACCATTAAACTAGTGGGTCACATATCAAGGGGTTAAGATAACTGGATTGACTTGAAGATTCACATCTGGGGTGGTACCACCTGCATCTTTCATCTTTCCCATGGTCTGTGGGGCCCACGCAGTTGTCTCACATGGGACCACTCCTCATTTGATATTACTCATCGCAAAAGAAAACATATGAAGTTGCCTGGCAACTCAACTCCCAAAAACACACACCAAACAACACAATCAACAACTATGAAAAATATATAAATAAGTAAATAAATACATAAATAAAACCCCTTCATTCAGGATTAAATTTGCACTCATGGACCAAAATATGGAATCCAACAAGGTAAGTTTTTGAGCTGCACTAGAAAGAAACCTTGGGCCTCGTTGCTCCCACTGGTACCACCTTCCTCTGAATTAGCAGCTGGTGCCTTTGGAGCTTCTAAATCGATTGGTTTTGCTTCCTCCTCAGTCCGATCAACAAAATCAGTATGCCCAGTTCTCTTGGTATGCAAATCGGTTTCCTTCACAAGGAATACACAGATCAGAACAATCAGAAGCACTCCAAGTTCTAGTAACAAATCAAGACAACAAACAATGTTGAAGATGCATCATTCAAAAAACAAAAGAGAAAACCCAGATGCCCAACAATCAGAAACACCCAAATTCGGCTCAAGAACCAAACATCTATCCACATTTTAGACATTTCAGGAGCCGCCACCAAAAACCCATATCCCCAACAATCACATGAGTGGGTGGGTGAGGAATAAACTCCAGCTTTCTCCATGGACAACCGAAATCTGACCGAAATACAAAATTTTGAGCATCTCAATTAAAAG
Source organism: Cinnamomum chago (assembly GCA_038049695.1). Classification (NCBI taxonomy): domain Eukaryota; kingdom Viridiplantae; phylum Streptophyta; class Magnoliopsida; order Laurales; family Lauraceae; genus Cinnamomum; species Cinnamomum chago. The sequence continues at coordinate 37,668,742 of CP142453.1, read as the reverse complement.
GAAAAAAACCCAGAAATTCCAAACAACCCAAGTTCCACCTAGAATACCCAAATCAAAATGACACACATAATATCAGAATATCAGCAAGAAAACCCAGAAATGAAATATGTGTGTGTGTGTGTGATTAAAGAGAAAGATTAATGATATATTATAAGTATTCTGAATTCCATACACTCCAACTCCCACACAAATCACAAAATACTAAGTCTTAAGCGCCTCAAAAAAATAAAAAATCCAATTACTCTAAACACTGCAAATTCCACCCAAAATATGCGAAATCAAAATAAAACCCGAAATGTCAGCATGCCAGGAAGAAAACCCAGAAAGGAAATACTATATAAAACAAGAAATAGAGATTCTTTATACTGTTTTGGATCTGCAGGGCTTGCCACAGGTGCCGCAGACGAGATTGAGAACGGCCTCTGTGGATTCAGAGAAGTTGGAATGGGACGTGAGCTCCGCGTGCTCTTGGGCTTCTTCTACTGATCTGAGGTGGGCCCCACAATCTCCACACTTCAGAGACAGGCCCGCCATTGGAGAGCTTTCGAGATCGATCGCGATCGAGAGATGAGATTCCACAGAACAAAACCCTTTCGGCTTTTTGTTCTTTCTTCTTCTGCCCTCTGCTTTTGGGATTCCGATATTTTTGCTGTTTGGCCGCTGATGCTTGCTTGTAACCGAGGACCCCGAGCCTTTTTTTTATAATTTCCTTTAATGAATTTTATTTTAGTCCCTGTCTTGTCACTTAATTCAGAAAGCTCCTACTAAATGGTATATTCCTACAATTGTCCTTGGGAGTATTTTAGGATTAGTAATACCCTTTGGCCTTTCTCATGAAAAGCTACATAGAAGGTTTTTTTTTAATTTTCTTTTTTCTAGGGCCCCACCTTGCCGGAGTGATGCTTTAAACTCTAAGATATACCAATCGATCCCTAGTCACTTAAATAGTTCTCTATGCTCTATATTATTTTGCATTTGGTGCTACGTCAAATGGGTCATTAGCCTCTTATACATCGTATCATATGTTACATATGTAAATGTGGCAAATATAAAAGTTATACATGTGAAACACATTACCATATTTGTAAAAATTATTATTTTTAAATAAATAAATGAATACATCCAACAATGTTTGATGTATTTGAATTTTTTGAATTTTTGCCGAGATTTCGCAAAATCCATGAAATTTTAAGATATAAATCAAAATCCAAGGGATTTAGTGATGAGTTTTACATTTGATGCACCTAAACATCGTAATGATAATTTAAAGCATGATACTTTTAGAAATAAGATCCCATGTTGCCGTAAGGATGGTCCTGCAATAGTGAAAATCATGATTTATCACATGCCCTATGGGGTCAACCTTTTTAGTGGGAATAAACTTGATCACTTGATCGTTGCAAATGGAAAACTCTCTGTGGAAACTAGTCTGAGTTTTTTTATCAGTAGTTGAATTCATCATCAGATGTGAAAAAGGTTATGTTTACTCCACACCATTATATATTAGAGAAACGAGGTATTCTCACTGTTGCAAAACAAAGATGGACCCCAATTGAATGCCAATTCAGACCTTTAATGCTTGATTTTGACTTTTCCCATTAGTGTTGACAGCGAAGAGAAACCCGTGCTCAGTAACCAACTACACATTTGTAATTCGAAATTTTTAAAGAGAGTAAAAATTGAAGCAGAGGTGCTATGTGGACATACCGGGGGGACCGAATTGTGGCCCGGTCCCCCCTCACAACCGCTGGATCCCAGGGGACTTTTTCAAATTGAAGATGCACCAAATTTTTTAGTGTATATTTGTTATATGATGATGTAATTTATAGGTAAAATCGACAATATTAACAAATGTAGTTAATTACAAATAACTGCCAATACTAACACATATTAACTAAGTTACGTAAAGTAATAGACATACTATGCATCAAATTCTTAACATTGATGTCGTTAAAACTTCAAGTTTTCACCTGGGGTACAAACTAAGTAATGACATTACGGGGATCTAAAATGCATTATTTGTCATGAGAATATAGTACATTGGAATGCTTAGAAAATATTAGAATTATAAAATAATGTCAAGGGAAATGGTTATTATGGAATGATCTAGTTTTAGAATTTCTTTAGATTTGTACACTGTAGTGAATATTTTTATTATAAGGACCTTATTCACCTTCTACAATCTCTCTTACGTATAAGAACATACCTCCCTTATTTTTCAAAAAAGAGATGGAACGTAGTTTCTGTTAGGATCGAAAACACACGCACGATCTACGAGACAATCACACAATCAATCAATCCACGAGATACGGATTTACGTGATTCGGCAAGATTGCCTACGTCCACCGGAGATTCATGCCGTTCACTATTATTGGAGATTTCCGCAAGAGTATAAGCACTCACTGTCTCTCTTATTCTATCTCAATATCACCCTCTCTTAGGTTACACTGCTCTCACCACCCAGTATAAATATATGAAACCCTAAACCTCTAGACACCCATAGCCGTCGGATCTAACCTTATAACAGATGGTTCAGATTAAACTGACAAATTACAGATAAACCCCTATAATTAAATAAAGTCTAGATCGGGCTTCACCAACCCATCAGTTTCTTATTCCAATACACACCAAAATGTAACAATTCCAAAAGTCATTTAAACATTCAAAGTAGCTTCTTCTTCTAATATACAAGAGAATTCAATATAATCGAGATAAATGATTAAAATCCATGTATCTAATAATTTCAAAAGACTTATGTTACACCCCAACCCGAACCGATCTTGTTTAATGCTAATCAATTGTGTTTTAGTTAATTTAATCATACTTAGTGACTAATTAAGGTAGTTTATGTAAATTATGATTTTTTCAAATTTCATCATATGCACATCATTTTGACATCATCGCGTGTATTTCGACGAGCTTGTCGATTTTCATATTAAACTTCCTTTCATTTGATCAACCGTTGATGAAGTGGGCCATCATTTGACTCAAAATGGAAATACATAAACATAGTGGACTTTTTAGCAAATTTTCCATCTTTATCACCCACAACCACTCCAACCCATTCACTTCATTCGTTGCTGCATGTGGGTGGTGTGGTAAGAGAGTGAGTAAGAGAGCTTTCTCCTCTCTTCTTCCTTTCAATTTCCTTTCTTTCTTCAATCACTCTAGCATTTGTGCAAGTGAAAACAAGTGTGAAGATCATCTTCCTCTTCATCTCCTTTTTCTTGTTCATCTCCATCTCTTGGTTCAAGAAACCATTTCTTCTCCAACTCCAAATTCGGAATTATTGTCAAGGTAAGAATTAAACCCCATCTTTCTTTGTGTTTTGAGTTGAAATAGAGTCAAGGGACTCTATTAGAGTCATATTTGCATATTCATTAGCATTTTCCATGTGTTTTGTGATTAGGGTTTGATATTTGGGGGTTTTTGGTTAATTGGAGCAAAAGATTAAAGAATAGCTTGGAAGGCTAAAATGAGGCAAGTATAAGCATGATATGAATTTACATGTTGTTAATTACATTGATTCTATGTTTACTCATGATTCTTAGTATTCAATAATGTAAGAATTGGATTTAAAATTCATGTTAAGCTCTTCTTCTTTTCTTTCCTTTCAATTTCTCTTCCTTTGTTCAAGCTCCTTGGCCTTGAGCAAGAGAATACAAGTGTGGAGATCTTATTCATCACCTTCTTCATCTTCTTCAACTCTTATTTTCAAGAAACCCTTTCTTCTCCAACCCCAAAACAATTGGATTCCTTGTTAAGGTAAGACCAAAACCATCCTTGATAGTAGTTTTGAGTTTAAATGGAGTCAAGAGACTCTTGGGTAGTTTACATAACATTTATGGTATTCTTTTGTTTGAATTGTGTCTAGGGTTGAATCAATTGGGGATTTTAAGGTTTGAATCATTTGGGGGATTTTAGGGCTTAGAACACCAAGATAGTAGAAGAAGTTGGAAAGCTTAAAGTTGAGGCAAGTATATGCATAATATGGATTTACATTTTGTTAATTTCATTGACTCAATGATACTTTATTCAATGCTCTTAACTCTTATTAAATGAATGATTTGGTAAATGAATGATTTGGAAATGATTTCAAGTTAATAGAAGTGATTGGGAGAATTATTAGTATGTATATGATGAATGGGAGCATGAAGGCTCCATTCTTTTGTAGGTTTAGTAGTGAGAGGAAAGATGTAAGGGAATGAGAAATGAGAAATGGAAGGGAAGGGAAATCCGGAAATGGGATTCTGGACAATTCGCTCGAGCGAACTGGACACATCGCTCGAGCGAACCTAATGCTATAGCTGGGCCCTTTTTTACCCCAAAATTTGGGTGAATTATCATCCTTAACCTATCTTAACCCACCTTAAATGTTCCAAATGGATACTTAAGGTACCTACCCTATTCCATAGAGAATTAGTGACTCTTTTGACTCATAAGACCTTAAAATGGAACCGTTAACCTTACTAATTGGCCTAATGGATATTTATTAGTCTAACGCTATGCCATGAGGGTTAGTTTAGAAACTCAATGTACCCCTCATAAATAGTGACACCTGAAAAGGTAGTAATACATTGATTTTGCTAAACTTACCTTGTATTGGACTGTGAAAGACTAAAATAAATAGTTTAGAAATGGTTAGTAAATTTCCTTGATTCCTTAAATCATTGCATTTCATATTGAAGTACACTGTCATTTTGTATATCAATCACAGTTAGTAGAATTATTGCATTATCTATACTCCTTGAGGTCCAAGTATTATATTCTTTCGAAATTCTTCAGTATTATATACCAATTTTCTAATTGTTGGAAATGTGGATTGAGTAAGTATATCATGATTTGAGATTAGCATTTGATTTGATTTGAGATTAGCATTTGATTTGATTATAGACAGTTGAAATATAAACTCACTCAAATCCACTTATAAATTTGATTTGTTTGATTCGATTGAGTCGGCACTATTTAGCTTCGACCCTGTGACGCCCGACGGGGCCAGCACTTGGGTTCGTATTTGAGAGACTACTGCAGTAAGTCGTCTGGAGCACCGGAACTCCAGAACCGGGTAGCCAGTTAGCCTTTGGGCGGGCCGCTGGTGACATCCCAACTAGATTTGCTCTCTTTGAGAGGATGAGCTTAAAGTAGTAGCCAAATTTGTATGGTTCTCATTTATTGATTCACCAGCATAATTATTCAATCTTTGCACAATTTGCATAGTTGACACTTATCATTGACATCTCAAAAGTAAATTTACTTGTCTTAAATTCAATTTTGGTAACATTTTGTGATTTCTTATTTTGCCTATACTTGCCAAATCGTTGTATTTGAGATACTATTCTTGGTGTCACAGGGATTCAAGACACCAAAGAGAGTTACTTTTAGCCATTCAATGTGAGGTTAATTGGTAAGTTTAACGGTTAGTTATGACTGTCGGAGTACGAATCAGAAGGGTAACCTTGAGTTTGAGCCTAGGTATTTTAATTGCATTTAGTTCAAGGTAATGCATTTGATTAGTGTTATTTCGCATTGTATTAGGAATATATTTCCTTGAGATAAGCATCTAGTAGTGGTTCATTAGAGTACTGGTGTACTATGCATTAAGATATTTAAATCATTAGTTTTGTTAAAGAGAAATTGTAAGATAAAAGATTGGTTATTGGACTGATCACGGCTTTGATTTCTATATTGTACATGTTTCGCAGATAATTATGCATTGACAGGTGTTAGTGAGTAATCCTCACACGTATATGTGGAATTTTCTCCTTCGTGAATTCGGATTTGGTCCGGAACAGGTGCGAGTTCACGGGAGTACGCGTGTCACACCTTGGGAACCACCCTAAACAAGGGATTCTCGGGTCCGGGATGTGACAACTTGTTTAACGCGAAAAGGCTGGTCTATTTGCCAAAAGAGAAGAAACATAAACTTGATATGTCAACATTTCTTCTGAGCATTATAACATATACATGATATGCATAGTTAAAATTGATACTGCATAAAGCATACACAAAAAAATGGAAGTCAATCAAATAATGTAGACAAAATAAAACATTATACTTTTGCTATTTGTGATAAGTTTGAGCATCAATACAAAGAAAATATGAAAAGGAAGAAAAAATTGATAATGGAGAAAACTCAGTTGAATTATAGATTTGAAAGGAGAGAAAACTTATATAATCCTGTGACTGAATTATAGAAAAAGAAATAGAACAATAAAGAACCAAAGAGATCCAATTTATTAAATAATTGCTAGTAAGAAATAGAGCACTCCCCCCTAAAAAAAAAAAGAAATAAAAGAACTCATCTCCCATCTTCCTCATTACACATACTACAGCAATCAAAGGCAAAAACCCATCATTCTCCAATCCAATCTCAATGCACTGACAGCTATGATTACCCAAATCCAAAAAATTGTGCCTAGACTCCATCTGTCAACGTAACAAACATATTAGATGTTGTTAATTTGAAGAATTTTGCAAAGACCCATTTCTCTAACATTGAATTCAAAATTCTTTGAGTGATAAAAAATTAAAGAAATAAATCAACCATGAGCAAAAAAAAATAATCCAGTGGGAACCATATTTATAGTGGAAAACGAACACATCAAGAGGATCCCATGTTTCTGAATCTAGCATAAATGATTAACTACACTTCAAAATTAAGTAACTGCAAAGTTACAAAAAGGAATAAAGAAATGAGTAGCAAATCCACTTGTTTGTAGTGGCTCATAAAAAAAGAAGCATGTGCAAAAATAAAAATGCAAGTCATATTGCTACACTTTGGAAGTGAATATAATAGAAAAGAAAAGAAATCATTAAGTGATGATATATTAGATTTGGACCATAGACTAATTGTAACCAGGACATAGACATCTCAATTTCATGAAGATTCAGCAATTGCATATCATCTAATTGTAAAAAGCATTATTCAAACAGAGCATCACTTTATATATCACTTTCAGCATTCCTAATCTTCAAATAAAATACTATTTTTTGCCTTATATTTAGGATTACATTATTGACGGGTTGTTGGATTGGTGGATCATATGATTCAAACACAACAAAGAGGCATTTTGTGACGCTCGACCTATACAAATAATCAACAAAAAAACTCAAACAAAGACGCCTTTTGCCAGGCACAACCTGGACAATTGAGTAAAAAAAAGAAAACCAAATCGAAGTGATACCAGGAGAAAAGAAAAGAAAACAATTTTTTTAATTATTTATAGCCAAGAGAAAAAAATCAGCGATATATATTAGAAAAGTAGTGAAAAAGCTACGCACCAGAGAATTACAATGTAGACAGTTCAGGAGTAAAGAAAATATGATAAAAAAAAGGCATATACCGGAAGTTAGAGGAAAGATATAGACTTGAAGGGCACGTTTGGCTATCAAAGTGACATGATTTATGAGGTTAATTAAAAGCCCTTTCACTCTTTTCCTCTCCTCTCCTCTCCTCTCCAAACCCTCTTCCATTTTTCCCTCTTCTTGTCTCCTTCAAACGAATGTCTTGCAATAGGGCAGATCCCTATTCCAATTACTATCATCAATTGGAAAGGGAAGGAAAGGAAAGGTTAGGAAAAATTTTCTTTCTCATATCCCCAAAACCATGGCATCTGTCTTAGTCGTAAACCATTATACAATTCTACTTGTTGCATAGCAAAATATAACCATCTTTAACCACTGACGCATAAGTCACCATTTTAACCGCTGATCCACTACAACGAATGGGATTTTCCGCGACGAAAATATTTGCGATGCAACCCAAAGCGTCGCAAAAATTAAATTTTTTGCAACATAAAATTAGATCCGTCACAATAAGTTAAGTATTTGCGACACAAGACTCCATGCATCGCAAATAGATACTTTCAACAATGAATATAGTGTGTCAAAAATCATTGGCGCCAAATGGCGGTAAAATTATTCGCAATGCTAGATACATATTTGCGACACAATCATCTGTCGTAAATAAGTGTCTCTATTTGCAACGCAATCCCCGAGTCGCTAATAATTTTTAGTCTGAGCTATGTCGTAAAAAAGTTAAGGTTTTTTGCAACAGTTTCATTTTTGCGTCGCACATAATATCTTATTCACGACAATGATGTCTTTGCGTCGTAGATAATTATTATTAGCGACCTCCATCATATGGTGTCATAATAATTTTAAGATTAAAAAAATAACTTATTATTTGGGACGCAATTTTGATGTCACAAATAATATTTAGTTGCGACAGTATACCTGCTCGTCGCAGATAATGAGTTTTTTTGCAACATGGATTTAAATGCGTCATAGATAATAGTTTTATTAGCGACATTATTTTATAGAGTTACAAAAATAAAAGTCTTCCAATTATTTCCATATCCCGCCTTTTGTTTTTTTTTTAATCGATCACCTGCCTTTGTTAAGAGTCTCTTATAAATGAAAGTCTCTTTTGCGCCCTATTATATATGCTGCACTTCATCAGTCTCTCTTTCGCCTTTGTTAGTCTTTTAAACAGAGAAGTCTCTTTGCCTCCCTAGCTCTTTGCACTTCATTCTCTCTTTCTATCTCTTTGCCCTAAATCCAAACCAAAATCCAAGATCTCGACGATCCTGTACAAGACAATAGAGAAATTAAGAAATCCATCCCAATCTCCTCCAAGGTATATATATAGAGGAGTACTCCCCTACATTGCAGTGCTCCTTATTATAAGCTGCAGGCGTGTGAGGAGTTAAACAGGTCGTGGATCGTGTGATGAATTTTCAAACGGCCCGCTCTTATTTCATTTCCCCCTTCTTGCACAGACCTAATCGAGCCAGGCGTTTCCCCTTCTCCTCTCTCTCTCTCTCTCTCTCTCTCTCTCTCTCTCTCTCTCTCTCAGCGACGACGACGATCGCGACTTCTCTCTGTCTCTCACCTGATCTCTCTCTCTCACGACGACGATCGGACGTCTCCCTCACTCTCCCTCGCTCACCTGATCTCTCCCTCTCTCTCTTAGAGAAGCTCTCTCCCTCGCTGCTGTCTCTCCCTCGCCTGATCTCTCTCTCTCTCTCAGCGAAGGTCTCTCCCAGCGAAGCTCTCTCCCTCGCTCTCTGTCTCTCGCCTGATCTCACTCTCCCTCTCAGCGACGAAGCCCTCTCTCAGAGCCTCATCTCTCCCAGCGAAGCTCTCTCCCTCCCTCACCGGACTCTCCCTCGCTGCTGCTCTCCTCTCACTGACCTGCTGATCTCCTCTCTCTCGCCTGACCTCTCTCCCTCGCTGCCCTGCTCCACTCATCTCTCTCGCCTGATCTCTCTCCCTCGCTGCCCTGCTGCTGCAGCGCACATCTCCCTCTCTCTCGCCTGACCTTGCTGCCCAACTCTGGGTTGCTGCTCCACACCAGGAACTCTTCCAAGTAAGAATAGATGCTGATGTTATTTTTTTTTTACTTGGTATACTGTATTCCTACATTCTATTTCTTTCTTTTCTTTTCCTGTGGATTAAAATTGTAACATATTTAGTGAAAATATAAACTGGTCTTCCCAAAAATGTCTATAACTATTGCATAACCATATGGGAGATGTTCCAATAAACAATCCCCACTCAAGTAATTAAAAGTAAAAATAGTCAAAACATTCCCATACTAATTTAGATGGTCACACTATTGTCCAATACAAGCTCATTTCTAGCTCTTTTAACACCCTGATTGGCTTCAGACAAACACCAAGGAGAGGACAAATGAAGCTGAGCTGTTGCTCTGAGACGTCCTCAAATGACTCTGTGTTACCTAAAAATTAGCAGTTTGTGTCTTTGTGAACATGCCAATTTTTAATGGCCACTTACCCTGCCATCAGTAGATGTTGGAAGATAAATCTGCCATCAATTCTTTCATTGAACTACCCATTTTGCAGATATGATGAATTACGTAGGGCCATATTACCTACTCGCATTGAATTCCCAGGAATTCATACTAATTTGGGTTTATGGAGTGTGATAAGATGGGAGGAGGACCTAATATGGAGATTTAGATGGGACCATCACTTTCCTTTGATTTATTTACTAGGGTCGTGGGCAAGTAATTATTTCCCCAAGGAAATTCTTTTTTTATGGCACCCTTCTCCATCTTTTACTTTTAACCGTTCAAATTTAGTCCCCTTCATAGAAAGACATTGGTTGGAAATCCTAAGAACTCAATAATGTTAAACAACCAGGCGTCCAAAATTTTGATCCTTATTCCTCCACCCTTGAGATATTCCTATAGATATTCCTCCAAAATAATCCCATGCTTATAGTGTTAGGTCTTTTGTTTTTGCAATTTGATGGATGCATTTGCACTTTAGCATCATTTGGATTCACACACTAGCATTGTTTTAGAAAACCTTGAAATCTAGTTTTATACTTGCATAGCTTTTAAGATTTGGAAAAGTCTTTGCTTTATGCTTGTTTTGGTTTTAAAGTTGGATGCATTGGTTTTGAAACCCAAACTCTTTTTGAAAACCTATTTCCTTGTGCACTTCATTTGGAAAATCATGTTAGGTATTTAGGTTTGAGGTTTGCATACTTTCAGCACTTTTAGAATCAGTTTTGTATGCAATTTCAATTGAAAAGAGTTTTTACTAATCAAGCTTGCCTTTGGTTTTAAATCTTTGAATCTTTTTAGGCGTTGTGTATTTCATGTTTTTAAACATCTTAGAATGCCTTAAAACATGTTACCAAGCTTGGTTTACCAGCCCAAAAATCCCCCCAAAGAGTTGCCCTTAAAAGCCTCAAGTTTCTCTCTTTTGTCATATTTCTGGGCTGTTTCAGGCAGTGTTCTCGGTCGACCGAGACCTGCCTCTCGGTCGACCGAGACAACTGCAGGTCATTTCTGCAGAAATCTGAGCTGTAGCTCCAACGGTCAGATTTATATCCGTTGTGCCTTCTAGGTCGACCGAGACCTGTTTCTCGGTCGACCGAGAACTAGCCGTTGGCAACTTTTTGGCTATAAAGTCCATTCATTTCCAACCTTTTTCAAGGCTTGAACCATGAACTTTTGAGAGCATTTTGGAGCCAAAGAAAGGGGAAGAAGTTGGAAAGGCTAGAGGGCTATTTGGAAATCAAACTCATGAGTTTTTAAAAGGTACATCTTCTAAGTTATTTTGATTTCCATACAATTGAAATTCATGCATGTTCAAATCCTTTGTATTTTCATTTATGCATGATTTCAAGTCCTTAAAGAGTTGATTTGCAAGCTCAATATCTTTCTTGGTAAATTAGATTAGTTTGCAATCACTCTTATCAAATCACATGTTTTCTTAAACTTTATTTTTCATACAACTTGTGATTCTTTGAATTTCATGTCATTAACAAGTTGTTTATTATTCATGTGATTTGCATAGAACTTCAATCATATCTTTTTGTGCCTTAAACTTTCAAATTGCATTAAGCATAAATTGATTGAGCTTTCTTTTTAATCTTGATTGAAGTCATCACACACACACCTCATTAGCATACATCTTTTGCATACATAGAGTGTTTGTGTGAGTTTGTATTAAACTTTCAAATCCGCCTATTTTAAGAGGCAATTACATTGAGCTAAAATTGTATCTCTTAGAGTGATCTTTTGTGAAGACACTTTCTTTGAGAAATCTATATTTGTAAAGGTTATTGCTAAGCCTAAGAAAAGCAACTTGTAAGGTTATTGCTTAGCCTAATAAAAGCATATTGTAGGGTTATTGCTTAGCCTAAGAAAAGCATCTTGATAGGTTATTGCTTAGCCTTGAAAAGCATCTTGTAAAGGTTGTTGTTGAGCCTTAGAAAAACAACTTTGTAAGGGTTATTGCTTAGCCTAGTAAAAAGCATAATTAGTGGAATCCGGTGGGGTGTTGGAGACACAAGCCGGTAGTGGATGTAGGCACGTTGGCCGAACCACTATAAATATTGGTGTTGTGGTGCATGCTATGTGGTGATTGATTTTGTATTAGCTTCCGCATCTTGTTTGTTTAATCATCACATGTGACTAGTTTAGTTTTAGAAATTAAAATTGGTCGAAATTGGTCATACTTGTAGCTCACCCTATTCACCCCCCCTCTAGGGTTGGGATCCCGAGGACTTTCAATTGGTATCAGAGCCAAGTGCTCTAATCCCTTAGGATCAAGTGTTTGGAACTCTTGATTAGGTGTAAAAACCTAGAGTTAAAACCCTAGAGTTGTGCTTATTTGAAAATCATTAGAATGGACTCCACTAGCCTAGACTTTGTAGATTCTTCTAGACCTCTCACTCTTCCTTCTATTAGAGATTCAAACCATCAATTAAATGAATATCAATTTGACTCAAAAGAGGAAGAAAATGAGTATGATGAAGATGATCTTCAACAAGCCTATAATGAATTATATACATTATCTACAAAGCTTGATAAAAGAAACAAAAGCTTAAGAGAAGAATCTATGAATCTAACCAAAGAGCTAGCCTCTTCAAAAGATGAACTTAGAGAGAAAGAAGAAGTAATAAAATGTCTAGACTCTAAGTTCATGATCTCTTTAAATAATCTATCTAACATTCAAGATGAACTAAAAGAATTAAAGATGGATTATGACAATGTCAATAAGGAAAATCTAAATCTAAGAGATCAATTACAAAGGCAAGGTAAAGACAACAATCTTGAATCTAAATTGACTATCTCTAAGGAAAATTTATCTAATACTCAAAATGAATTAAATGAGATTAAGATAAATTGTGATGAGCTTAAAAATGAGAATTTGAACCTAAGAGATACAATTAAAAGACAAGATGAAGACATTGACCATTTAGAAACCAAGTTGATCAAAAGTAAGTTAAAAACTCAAGAACTTGGATCTAAAGTTGTAAATGAATTAAAACTTGCCAATGAAGAGCTAATCAAATATAAGGAACTTGAAAATGAACTTTCAAAAGTCAAACATGAAAATTCAATCCTTATAACCAAAGTCACTCAACTTGAAAACAATAAACAAAAGTATGAGTGCAAGTTTACCCAAAGTGAAGAGAAACTTGAAAAATTATTCAAATTGGGTAAATCTCATGGAGATAGGACGGGTATTGGATTTAATAGGAATATATCTTATGACCCTAAATTCACCAACACTTTTGTGAAAGGTGAGTCCTCATTCTCTAGCACTCACACTTCTTTGCCCATGTCTAAATGTAATTATTGTGGCATTGAAGGACACTTTAGGTTTGAGTGCAAACTAAGAAAGAGAAGCCATGTGTCTAAACCCATCTTTGAACTCAAAAATGGAAAATCAAACTTGAAGGGTAAGACACTAAAAATCAAGGAAAACTCCAAAAAGACTAAACAAGTTAAATCCTTTAAAATGGAGTCTCCTAAAATAGATTCTAAAAAGCTTAAACAAGTTAAATCAAGCTTGAAAGAATCTAAGAACAAAAAGCTTCTCAATCTATCTCCCTTATATGAACCAATGAAAGAACTTTTGAAGAAAGTTGCTAAGTTAAATCTAAAATTCAAAAGTCAAGTAAAGGGAGAAAGTAAGAAGAAAAGAAAAGTGAAACAATCCCCAAAGAAACAAACTCACCAACATCAAAAGACTATTCACCATTCTAAGCCAAATTTAGTAAAATCTAAATATCATGGTGATAAGTTTAAATTGAAAATTTATCAAGTTAAATCTCCTATAGTTGGTGAGAATTCCAAGATAGATCTCAAAGTTCAACCCTCCCAAGACCTTAGGTGGATTCCTAAAGTTATTTACCTAGACAAACCTTAGGGTCTTGAACCTCATTGACCAACCTACTCTTTATTAGTTAAATCACTTTGTTGGTCATGATTGCATTTGCATTTTGTTTCTTTTAGTTAGATTTCTTAAAATGCATTGCTTCTTTATGATCATTTGATTTTGGTTTCATGCACCATTCTAAGTTACATGTCATGGTTTTCAAAATCATTTGATTATAATTTCATCATGTTTGATTTGTCTTTTGCACACATATGTCTTGCATTGCATTTCTTTACATGATCAATTGATTGTGATTTCAAAAGCTTTCATAGCTAGACTCTTCATGATCAATTGTTGAATCATTTGTGTTTATGTCATAGTAAGATTATTTGAACAAATGATTTGAATCAATTCAAGTTTTCCATGGATTTATAAGTTATACTTTTATATGGAGAACATTGTTTTGAAAAATCAACTTGTATGTGTTTTAATGAAGTTATATCTTTTCAAATACAATGTTGATAATTGATCTTCAAAATCATTCCTTTATGCTCATTGTTGGATTTTGTTTTTCAAAATGATTTGAAGATTGTTTTGAATGGAAATGCTTTTTAATCTCATTAGTTATATTCATCTAAGCATGTTCCATTATTCTCATTTCCTTTTTCTTTTGGTTTCATTATCTTTAGAAATGGAAATGTATGTCGTTTGCATCTTTGCTTATTTAGTTATTCTTTTTATATGCAAATGACTTTTGGTTCCATGTATGGTTGTGAACTTGTAATTTTTGTAGAAACCATACTAGAACCCAAATCCATCCTCTATGTCTTCTAGTCATTTCTTTTAATGGATGGTTATGATGTTGATTCATGTATACCTTCTTAATGTTGTCATCTCTATATATGTTTCAACTTCATAATAGTGTTCTTGATCATATGAACCTCTTTGAAATCCATTCCTTGTATTTCATAGTTATATCTCTTGTTTGATGGATATCTTAGTGTTGAATTCATATGATCTAGACACTTTGGAAATTGCATGCATTACAAAGCTTTATCCTTTTGCATTGCAATTTGCCTTGTTCATCACTATGCTCAATAGTTAAATCTTTAAAAGTGATGAATATGCATTTATGATGCTTGTTGGAAGTTTGTCACTTTCTTGCTCTTTATCATGTTATCAAATTCAATTGGATTCAATTGGTATATTGTTTGATTGATTTGATTTCTTGTGTATGTGATAGACCTTGTGTGCTTTGGACTAATCTTCATAGTTATATAATTGTTCCACGTCACACACCATTAGCATCATAATGCTCATGATTGCCACCTCTTTTTGCTCTCATAGGTAAATCTCATGACCACCATGTTTATGTGTTAATAATATTGGTTGGTTATTATTTGAGGTTGGCTTCATGATTGAATTTCATTTCACTCTTTCATGCACTTTAATAGTCATATTTATTGATTGAATGAAATGAGTTCAAAACTTTACATAGCATATGCTTTCCATAGTTAAATTATTTAATGCTATGTTTAGTAAACCCCATTGCATCATGGATAGCTCCAATTTGGATTTTTTCCTAATAGTTATACTTTTAAATCCATTTTAGAGTGATTGAGTTTATAGTTACATCTTTTAATCTCAATTGATATGTTTATTTCAATTGGTATCCATGATCGTTAATGACCTTGCTCTCTTTTGGTAATTTGATCATATGAGCTTTATAGTTAAATGAATCTAATCCTTTCCTTGAAGTTAACCCTCACTTGGTTAAACCATCTACTTCTTGAATCTAATAGTTATATCTTGTCAAAAGCTTGACAAAAGAAGAGAATGGATTGAGGGGGAGTGTAAACCTTCGTAGGAAGAATTAGTTTTGATCAAATTCACCCTTGGAATGCTAATGAGCCCTTAGAGTTAACTTACATACATGATAGCCTGTTATGTTTGTCATTTTCGATTACATTTGTTAACAGGTGCTACTAAAGGTATTCTTCTTGTCTCATGTGTGTAGGTACCTTTGCAATTTAATGTCAAAGGGGGAGAGAGAGTTCAAGTGTGACTCAAAGATCTCCTACTCTTCAAAGGGGGAGAGTTCGAGAGTTCAAGTACTCGAAGATCTCCTATCCATCAAAGGGGGAGAAAGCTTTCAAGTTCTCAAGAGGAGAAAGAAGCATGGTCAAAGGGGGAGAGCAAATAGAAGAAAGAAAGCTTGGAGCTAAAGAAGATGCTTGGCCATAGAGAGGAAGATGATAAGAAAGCTTGAAGAATGATCAAGCACCAAGCATCAAGAAGATTGAAGAAAAGAGCCCAAGAGCCCAAGCTAAGAGAAGGAGCATCCAAGAAGAAGATTTCAAGACTTGTCCAGCTTAGGGGGAGCTGAAGACTTAGTGTGTAATTTCTATGATGAGTAAGTTGCCATCAAATTGCAAAGGGGGAGATTGTTAGGTCTTTTGTTTTTGCAATTTGATGGATGCATTTGCACTTTAGCATCATTTGGATTCACACACTAGCATTGTTTTAGAAAACCTTGAAATCTAGTTTTATACTTGCATAGCTTTTAAGATTTGGAAAAGTCTTTGCTTTATGCTTGTTTTGGTTTTAAAGTTGGATGCATTGGTTTTGAAACCCAAACTCTTTTTGAAAACCTATTTCCTTGTGCACTTCATTTGGAAAATCATGTTAGGTATTTAGGTTTGAGGTTTGCATACTTTCAGCACTTTTAGAATCAGTTTTGTATGCAATTTCAATTGAAAAGAGTTTTTACTAATCAAGCTTGCCTTTGGTTTTAAATCTTTGAATCTTTTTAGGCGTTGTGTATTTCATGTTTTTAAACATCTTAGAATGCCTTAAAACATGTTACCAAGCTTGGTTTACCAGCCCAAAAATCCCCCCAAAGAGTTGCCCTTAAAAGCCTCAAGTTTCTCTCTTTTGTCATATTTCTGGGCTGTTTCAGGCAGTGTTCTCGGTCGACCGAGACCTGCCTCTCGGTCGACCGAGACAACTGCAGGTCATTTCTGCAGAAATCTGAGCTGTAGCTCCAACGGTCAGATTTATATCCGTTGTGCCTTCTAGGTCGACCGAGACCTGTTTCTCGGTCGACCGAGAACTAGCCGTTGGCAACTTTTTGGCTATAAAGTCCATTCATTTCCAACCTTTTTCAAGGCTTGAACCATGAACTTTTGAGAGCATTTTGGAGCCAAAGAAAGGGGAAGAAGTTGGAAAGGCTAGAGGGCTATTTGGAAATCAAACTCATGAGTTTTTAAAAGGTACATCTTCTAAGTTATTTTGATTTCCATACAATTGAAATTCATGCATGTTCAAATCCTTTGTATTTTCATTTATGCATGATTTCAAGTCCTTAAAGAGTTGATTTGCAAGCTCAATATCTTTCTTGGTAAATTAGATTAGTTTGCAATCACTCTTATCAAATCACATGTTTTCTTAAACTTTATTTTTCATACAACTTGTGATTCTTTGAATTTCATGTCATTAACAAGTTGTTTATTATTCATGTGATTTGCATAGAACTTCAATCATATCTTTTTGTGCCTTAAACTTTCAAATTGCATTAAGCATAAATTGATTGAGCTTTCTTTTTAATCTTGATTGAAGTCATCACACACACACCTCATTAGCATACATCTTTTGCATACATAGAGTGTTTGTGTGAGTTTGTATTAAACTTTCAAATCCGCCTATTTTAAGAGGCAATTACATTGAGCTAAAATTGTATCTCTTAGAGTGATCTTTTGTGAAGACACTTTCTTTGAGAAATCTATATTTGTAAAGGTTATTGCTAAGCCTAAGAAAAGCAACTTGTAAGGTTATTGCTTAGCCTAATAAAAGCATATTGTAGGGTTATTGCTTAGCCTAAGAAAAGCATCTTGATAGGTTATTGCTTAGCCTTGAAAAGCATCTTGTAAAGGTTGTTGTTGAGCCTTAGAAAAACAACTTTGTAAGGGTTATTGCTTAGCCTAGTAAAAAGCATAATTAGTGGAATCCGGTGGGGTGTTGGAGACACAAGCCGGTAGTGGATGTAGGCACGTTGGCCGAACCACTATAAATATTGGTGTTGTGGTGCATGCTATGTGGTGATTGATTTTGTATTAGCTTCCGCATCTTGTTTGTTTAATCATCACATGTGACTAGTTTAGTTTTAGAAATTAAAATTGGTCGAAATTGGTCATACTTGTAGCTCACCCTATTCACCCCCCCTCTAGGGTTGGGATCCCGAGGACTTTCATATAGAAGTGACAAAAACTCAACATAGATGATGTGTGATCCCTACAAACAAAAAGTACATCAATACAACAAGGTGTGTCTGAACTCCTTTTTATATATTTTTGGTTCTAATAGTTACACACTAACACTCATGAGTTATGACTGATCCAAGTCTCTCAGTCATGAGCACTAATGTTAATGATTGATTCATAATTATTTATGTGATAGGAATGTGCCAAAAACTGAGCTATCAGTAGAAAGGGGGTGTCAGCTTTTCTTTCATGTACATTTATTTATTTATGTGCTTAATTATTTTACCTACATGTTTGAACAGAAATCCAACTGCAAATATACTGAAGAGTGAAGAGGTTCGAGATCTATTGGCTCCCTTTGTGGTTTCTTTCTCCTCAAGAGGGCCTCATCCGTTGACAAAAGGCATTCTCAAGGTGCTTTCAAGCTACACTCAAAACTAAAATAATTGATTCTAACTTCAAATGTCAAGATTGCCAATGAATCAATGGTTCAGTAATAAGGCATCTACCTTTCCATAGATACAACGATGGATCTGAAGTTTTCATGGCTGCAATGATACTTATTCTTCTCAAGTTTTCATTTGGTATTTTCTTTTATCTAATGTTAACCTTTTGTTTAAAGACTTTCTGTTTATTTTTTCTTTCCATAATGGGAATAGGCTTACAAATGTCGTCAGCGTCGTCTTCGGTTAGAAACTTAGAATGGGCTCCAAAGTGCCCATGTGGGTATGGGTATATGATTTTAAAGACATCTCATATGGCCCAAAATCCAGGACGAAGATTTTGGAAATGTCCAGATTCACACGTAAGTGTTAATAGATTCCAACTTCTTAAATCAATATGTATTTTCACTCAAAAATTGATATTTCTTTTGCTATGAATTTGTGTGTAGGGAGAACGAGGTTGCGGGTTGTTAATTTGGATGGATGAGGCTGCGAATGAATATTCACCGGTCCGAAGTATGGGATGTGTGCAAATCGAAGGAAGAGAAGATGACATGAGAACGTTACTTGAAGAGATGAAGCAGGAGATTAAGCATGAAATAAAATTTTTAAGAGAAAGTGTTGAAGCTCATAATTTTCAGCCGCAACACCCAAGTTATTGTAGCTATATATTGATGATGTTTCTACTATTTGTTGCATATGCATGGGGATCAGACTTTGCAACCCGAACTTAGCTATCTCTGTTAGTTAGTTTTTTTTTTGTTCATTTTTTTTTTGGTGAAATGTCTAGATGCACTTGTTCAATTATTGAATATGAAGCAATGAGAAATTTGCCAAGCATGGGATTTACAGTGTACTAACTTCTATAATTGGTAAAGACTGTATGGCTTATTGATTTCCTTTTTCTGCACTATTTAGTAAGTGGGATCACTAAGGTTGGTTTGGAGGGTTGTGAACTCTTTCTGGCTATTTACTGAATATGAGAATCCATTTTGTTGGGCAAAACTTGATGTTAATAATCCACCCTTTTTTACAAGTGATGCACTAGGATAGGAAAAGTGTGCAACTGGGACACTAGGCAAACGCAATTTTTTTGGAACGAAAAATTGTAGATTTCAAGTTTATTATATGGACTTCGAGTTCCCTAATTTTCATGAAAAAAATCCCTCCGGAAGTGGGTCAAACAATGACCTAAACAGGGCTACTCAGATTGGTTTTTGCAGATTTGACTGACTGGATTGGAAAAGTGTGCGACTGGAACACTAAGCAAACGCAATTTTTTTGGAACGAAAAGTTGTAGATTTCAAGTTCATTATATGGACTTCGAGTTCCCCAATTTTCATCAAAAAAATCCCTCGGTAAGTGGGTCAACCAGTGACGTAAACAGGGCTACTCAGATTGGTTTTTGGCAGATTTGACTGACTGAGTTGGAAAAGTGCGCGACTGGAACACTAAGCAAACGCGATTTTTTTGAACGAAAATTTGCAGATTTCAAGTTCATTATATGGACTTCGAGTTTCCCAATTTTCATCAAAAAAATCCCTCCAGAAGTGGGTCAACCAGTGACGTAAACAGGGCAACTCAGATTGGTTTTTGGCAGATTTGACTGACTGGGTTGGAAAAGTTCGCGACTGGAACACTAAGCAAATGCGATTTTTTTGGAACGAAAAATTGCAGATTTCAAGTTCATTATATGGACTTCGAGTTCCCCAATTTTCATCAAAAAAATCCCTCCAGAAGTGGGTCAACCAGTGACGTAAACAGGGCAACTCAAATTGGTTTTTGGCAGATTTGACTGACTGGGTTGGAAAAGTTCGCGACTGGAACACTAAGCAAATACGATTTTTTTGGAACGAAAAATTGAGATTTCAAGTTCATTTTATGGACTTCGAGTTCCCCAATTTTCATCAAAAAAATCCCTTCGGAAGTGGGTCAACCAGTGACCTAAACAAGGCTACTCAGATTGGTTTTTGGCAGATTTGACTGACTGGGTTAGAAAAGTGCGCGACTGGAACACTAAGCAAACGCGATTTTTTTGGAACGAAAAATTGTAGATTTCAAGTTTATTATATGGACTTCGAGTTCCCCAATTTTCATGAAAAAAAATCCCTTCGGAAGTGGGTCAAGCAGTGACCTAAACAGGGCTACTCAGATCTCATTTATGCACTATATGAAAATGAAACAAAATGCGCCATTTACAAATTCCTGTACTATCTGAAACAGAAACAAAAGTGTTTCTACAATTTATGCACTAGCTGAAACAAATCCCTGCAGTAACTGAAACAGAATTAAACCCAAACCCAAACTAAACGAAACATTCCGTCAGCTGAAACAAATCCCTGCAGTAACTCAAACCCAAATTCCTACATTATGCAACAAATTTTCTGCAACATGTCTAGACAACATTCCTTCACAAATTCCATCCATTCCATCCATTCCACCCATTCCATAATTTTCATCCATTCCATTCCATTCCAATCATTTTCACAAATTCCATCCATTCCATCCATTCCATACAACGAACTGAAACATTTGAAACATGTGACATTCTACAATTTTTGCACTAGTTGAAACAAACCAATTTCAACACTATTTCGAGTTGAAACATATGCCATTTCATTCATATTGTTGATAAATCTTAATTACATAAGTCTTGATAAATCTCAAACATATTAAAGTACATGAACAAAATCAATGGGCTTCAATGTGATTCTTCAACAAACCTACATAACAAAATGTGGGGAAAACAATACTCATGATGGCAGTTTTGATGTGTTAAACACTGCAAAAGATGACACCTTCTTTGCATTACATTCATTGAGCTGTAATAAACATGTAAAATGAGGTCAGTTATGCAAGGAAAAGGCTTATGAAAGGATTTTTTTATCATAAAAAATCTTAAAGTAAGAAATAAATTACTATTATTAGTCATTGGATTTCTTCATCAGAGCTTTCTCTACTTCTATCGATAGAGGCCAGTGACTGGCTTGGATTAGCATCAACTAACCTGAAATAATTTTTTATAAATAATAATCTTATATGAAACATGGGGGATAACAACAAAACTCGCATTAAATTGTGTACCTGTTCAACAACACTGGACAATTACGCTTGTCATCTGATACACCGCCCTTGTTGCAACCCTTACATAGACGCCATTTTCTTGCCTTTTCCTTCGACGATTTAAGTCTCTTCGTGCATCCTTTCGTCACAACATGCGCGAGCTCATTATACTCAACCACATTACTATCCACAACTGCCTTTCCTTTATCAATGCTTGAATTTGATGGATTGTTTAACATCACCTGCCTTTATTTCATTTTCAATTCATTATGACCACTGATTAAAAATTCAAAACCTTCTTTAGATTGACTAGCTATGTCAATAAGCCCTGCAAACATACAAGACAAGTGACTATGTCTAGCCAAGCATGGGTCAACACCTTCTGATCCACCCGATTCCACCACGTCTACAAATGCATCTCTTGTAACACCCTTCGTCCATCGCTTCAATATGTAACACTCAGGTAAAAATAATATAGCATATCTCCTCAAGATAGAAAAAACATGACAACTAGGGATGCCTTCAAATTCAAACTTGTGGCAAGAACAATATGCATGCTTCTCGTCTTTTTTCCATAAAACCTCTCTTTCAATTTCCTTTTCATCGGAATAGTTTTTCACAGCGAACTTACAACTGACATCATCCTCGTAAACAATATTTTCTGCAACTGACATGGTGGTGAATAACTCATCTTGAAACTTATAAAATATGTTCCTTGTGTATATTTCGGCCATTTGCTTTTCCATTGGTGAACATGTCTTGATTTTAGGCCTCCCATTACTATTTTTAAAATCCTCTTTCTTTTCAAGATACCTTAAACGTTCCACCCCAGTATGAAAACACAATATGAAATCAAATAAAGAATTCTTGTACTCTACGTATTGCTTCACAAATGCATTCATGCTTTCACTTCGTTGGTCGTCGACATGCCACCAAAGAAATTTTTCTTTAAATATGTCGGAACCCACATATGACGAATCCTAAATATATCAGCCAGCCAATCATTCTCCATCAGCTTATTGTCTGTTATGATCTGATTCCAAAAACTGTCAAATTGATCAGTAGTGTCTGAGTTATGAACACATTTTTTTATCTTTTCTATTAAACTCTCATTGTGAATATGAAGCCCTCCCAAATTTGTCGGCAACTTATCCAAAATGTGCCATAGGCAATACCGATGAACAGTATTTGGCATGACATTTTTAATGGCTTTTGTCATTGCCGAGTCTTGATCTGTTATAATACCCTTTGGTGGACTATCAAGCCATGTGTTAAACAACCACTCAAATGACTCGGTTTTTTCATTTGGTAGAAACCCACATCCAAATAAAGTAGTTTGCCCATGATGATTGCAACCTACAAATGCGGCAAAAATAAGTTCATAACAGTTTGTCTTGTAGGTTGTATCAAATGTAACCACATCACCAAAGACTTTGTAAGCAGAACGAAGTGATCCGTTTGCCCAAAACACATGCGTTATCTTTTTATCTGCATCTCGCTCAATGGTATATGTGAAACCATTTCCCATTTCTTTCCGGTTTTCAAAAAGTTGAAATAGCAACTGTCCATCTAGCCCCCTTTTCTTTACCTTTTCATCCCTACGGTGATTCCTGGCATCCGTATCTGTAAATCCAGTTTTGTCCAATCCCCCAGACTGCGATGCAAATACTTGCATTTGTTGTTTGCTTCGCACATTTGCAGCATCATATGTATTTATAAGTTGTCTCTTTGATTCTGGCACTTCACGATGCGACCTCAACATAAATCTCTTACTTGGAGTAGCGGGGGCATGAGAGTGTTGAGGAACAAACTTGGATACCACATAACCACCTGACTTATCTAATTTCACTTGCACCTTAGCCATACAATTGAATCTTGTTTCCATTCGATGTCTTTGAACCACTTCCTTACCAATCCAGTGTTTCTCATCTGTTTTACTCTACTTTGAACAAACAAATCTTTTCCATACCACCTCCCCATCTTTACCTCTATTACTAGATTCTTTTCTTATACTAAATCCAGCAAGTACCATAAGCATTGTAAAAGTTATATGCCTCATCTAAATCATCAAAATGCATGCCCAATCTTGGTGTCATGTTTTCATCTACAACCGGATAGTGGCCAATTGGTGATGAGGAGGAGGAGGTCATATCCATTTTCAATCTGGATGACAAATAATTAAAATTGGTCATGAATAACGGACCCAAATAAAGAATTGTACATGTTATTTTTTTGGAACGATTTTGCTACCTCGTACAATTATAGTGTCTCTAAAATGACAATAGTATCAAATATTTAAGAAACCCTATCAATCGACTATATGAAATGCAACGGGAAAGAAAAGATTAAAAAGCATTTGCCTATTATTTCAGCAAGGAATTTTGGAGATGTTAGATATTATTTTCCTTAAAGTGATAGCTAATCTATTGTTCATTCCAATGATCAATGAAGAATTGTATTCGGAAAAAAAATTGACTATATATTGGTCCAGGAAATTAAAACCACAAACTCACTTGGCAATCAACGTTTTTTTTGAAAAGATGACTATTAATTTCACGAAGAGCATTTAGTATCAGAGATATAGACTGAGATGAAAAAAAAAAACCAAAAACAATGTGTCAAAAGCAATCATCTCTAGAATCAGTAATGTTCATACAATGTGAAGAGGTGTGGCCTGACACTAACTACTACTTTTGAAGAAGATGTTGTCTTAGTGTCCGGTGCCAGAGTGTGTATACTGCTTGATTGTTGAGTGGATTAATCAAGACTTGGCATGCAGGGATCCTTAGAGATGTAACAATTGTAACTGAATGTTTGATATAAATCGTGGAGGTAGCCACCAAACAATTTTCTATAGAACCATTCAACAACTAATACAGAGTAATGAAAATCACCTGTCACACTATATGCATCAGGATAGTGTGACATGTGATGCATAGACTGAGGATTGTCTGTTAATTTTTAGGTAACACAAAGTCATTTGAGGACGTCTCAGAGCAACAGCTCAGCTTCATTTGTCTTCTCTGTGGTGTTTGTCTGAAGCCAATCAGGGTGTTAAAAGAGCTGGAAATGAGCTTGTATTGGACAGTAGTGTGACCATCTAAATTAGTATGGGAATGTTTTAACTGTTTTTACTTTTAATTACTTGAGTGGGGATTGTTTATTGGAACATCTCCCAGATGGTTATGCAATAGTTATAGACATTTTTGGGAAGACCAGTTTATATTTTCACTAAATATGTTACAATTTTAATCCACAGGAAAAGAAAAGAAAGAAATAGAATGTAGGAATACAGTATACCAAGTAAAAAAAAAAAAAACTCCAGCATCTATTCTTACTTGGAAGAGTTCCTGGCGTGGAGCAGCAACCCAGAGTTAGGCAGCGAGGTCAGGCGAGAGAGAGGGAGATGTGCGCAGCAGCAGTATGGCAGCGAGGGAGAGAGATCAGGCGAGAGAGATGCGTGGAGCAGGGCAGCGAGGGAGAGAGGTCAGGCGAGAGAGAGAGGAGATCAGCAGGTCAGTGAGGGGAGAGCAACAACGAGGGAGAGTCCGACAAGGGAGGGAGAGAGCTTCGCTGAGAGAGATGAGGCTCTGAGCGAGGGCTTCGTCGCTGAGAGGGAGAGAGAGATCAGGCGAGAGACAGAGAGCGAGGGAGAGACAACAACGAGGGAGAGAGCTTCGCTGGGAGAGACCTTCGCTGAGAGAGAGAGAGAGATCAGGTGAGGGAGAGACAGCAGCGAGGGAGAGAGCTTCACTGAGAGAGAGAGAGAGATCGGGCGAGCGACAGAGAGCGAGGGAGACGTTCGATCGTCGTCGTGAGAGAGAGAGAGATCAGGCGAGAGACAGAGAGAAGCCGCGATCGTCGTCGTCGCTGAGAGAGAGAGAGAGGCGAGAGACAGAGGAGAAGGGGGAAACACCTGGCTCGATTAGGTCTGTGCAAGAAGGGGGAAATGAAATAAGAGCGGGCCGTTTGAAAATTCATCACACGATCCACGACCCGTTTAACTCCTCACACGCCTGCAGCTTATAATAAGGAGCACTGCAGTGTAGGGGAGCACTTCTCATATATATATAATTGTTCTTTTATTAAAAGTTCTAACCCTCACAAATTTATTCTCCTTAAGGAAAATTTTCTTGCAGAGGAAACTGCATGTTGCTTATGTACAATGGAACGCATAGTGTACCACTTAAATCCACGTCCATCAATCAAAGGAGAGGAGAGGACAGATGGAAAGGAGGTTTCCTTTGGACAAGGGTGACCCAGAAAATCTGCTCCAGATAATGTGAGCCCTTGTTTTTAAAACCTTAAAGTTTGATGATGTCTTATAACCATAATTTGTTTTGAGATTCAATTCAACAGTGGGAGGAGATTCACTGAGTGCAGAATTGGACCTGATGCTAGATGACTAGATGACAGTATTATCAAAGGGGTTGCACTAATTAAACTAGGCCCAAGTGGGCCTCATAGATGGTGGCAGACCCAGGATATCTTCCATGGGGGTAGGGGTGTAAACGAATTGGTTTCGATCCAAGTCCATGGTGGACCTAGAATCAGAATTGTTAATGAAAATGTGGAACCAGAACCGGAACCATTAATGAGAGGATGGAACCGAAATCGAACCGTATATGGGACGAGTCCTAGTCCAGGTCCGGTCTAGGAAAATGATATGAAAAAAAAAAGCCAAACTTTTAGGAGAAATTCTCAAAAGTTAAGGTAATATGTTAGGTCTCTAGTCCATGAGTTGGAACCAAAGTGGAACCGGACCCATTTAGGTCACAGATCCAAAAAAAAAGGAACCATACCTGTTTACTTATTGGGGCCTAAATGAGGACCCAAATCTAGTTATTAATGGGTCAAAACCTCTGGATAATCACAGAAATGGGGACCCATTTACATCCCTACTTGGGGGCCATTATATTTAAAGCTCTAAAGCTCCCTCAAAGGCATATGTAAAATATACATTAAATTTCAAAGAAACAATAATTTTTCTTAAATTTGGGTGGGGTGCAACCCCCTGGTCCTTGCCCAGAGCGGACTGCATTGATATGAGAACATTTTACCTCATTTTAATCTTTAGTTGTTGCATTCTTTGAATAATCTTCTTCTCCCTATTTTTCTAATGTAATTGGTGAAAGTCATTAGATCATCAAGCCTTTGTATTCAGGGCATATGCTCAAAAGGCCGGTGCATTAGGGTTGGGGCGAAATCTATCTGAAAAGAGCTTCCTGGATGTACTTCAGCTATCAATTGTTCAAATCCTTTTCTTATATTTATTTTAATTTATTAGTAATTTCTGCAAAAATATTTTCAACTTTACTTAATTTTTTACAAGTTATATTCTTTTTTTTTCGCAATCAAATAAGTATTATCAAACCCACTAGCAAGTAAATAAACTCTAAACAATGAAATAAAGCTTGAGCTTTAAGCTCCCCGGCCCAGCAGGCCCATGCCCCAAAATAAGTTCTTGCCACGCCCAAATTCGAACAACCTTTATACAGACTACACGTAGTTTCATCCGGATACATACCCTTCGCATTCCTACTACTATCGACGACACTTCCAGAAGCCGTTAGAAACACAAGAGAGAAAATCAACAGCGACAAGTGAAAGAAAGAAGACTCATGCTCATGCTCTTGCTCTTGCCTTTCCTCTTCTCCCTTGTACTTAGTCCTTTTTCCTACTTCCATGTCTTCTCCTTCTTCATCTTCTTGCTGTGGCAGAAGCAGAACGATAAAGCTCTTCTGCCCAGCTCTTTCAAAGCTGGTCCCGTTCGTGGCTTTGGAAGACCATGGGCTCGACATGGCCACCATAGCTCGGACCTTTGGACTCGACCCATCCACTCTAAGACTCAACGGCCATTTCCTCAGCAGAGGCGCCAATCTCATCTCCTCCGTCACCTGGAACTCCCTCCTATCCTTCTTCGCCGCCCGTGGCTTCTCCACCGGCAGCAGCGACGGCAACGTCGTCGTCGTCGACGGAAAGCCCTGCGTGCAAGACCCAGGTGAGTAATTTCAAAATAGTTGTGGGTTTGATTAAGGAATTTGGGACTTTATGGAGATTATTGGGATTGGATATCTTGTTATTGGTTTCTTTATGTTTATGTGTGTTTGTATTTGTATATGGTTATGACCCAGGTGAGCAGATTTCCAAATGGCTGGGGTTTGATTAAGGAGTTTGTAGGTTGAATATGACCCAGGTGAGGAGAGGAGATGTTGGAATATTTGGAGTTAGATTGTGGGAGTGGAGTTTGAAGGAGGCATGTGTGGTGGTTGGATGTGTGTAAATTAGGTGTTTGATGAAATTAGGTGTTTGAGAAGGAATTGGGAAGGTGGTTTTGGCTGTCAAATGGCATTTGGTTGAAAATCCTAATCCAGGCAAAAATGATGCTTTTTTAGGTGATTTTTACTGCCTTCTTTGGTTTTGTGGAATGGTGGATAATTTTCCTTTCTTCCCATATGAGTCCTGCTTGGTTCCTTACGAGTTGGTTGCTCTGCACTCAGTGTACCTTCAAATCTAAATTACCTGTGACTCTGTTTACATGTAATTGGTAATGGCAAAGAGCAACTACTGTAACTTACATGTATCTTATGTTATCCACATACATAAATCTTATTTACAAAGAGACAAAATTACCAACATTTAGGGCCTGTTTGATTGCATTAAAATATGTATGAATTGAATACATTGGTTTCATATCATTAGTGGTTAAAAATGAAGATATAAAAGAGAGCATCTAATAACCTTTCCTTTGGGAAATAGAATCAAAAGAAGACGAGAAATGAACTACTAGGGTGATGGCTGGTTTATTCGTTTCCATATTCTTTTGATACTATTTCCCTAAAAGGAAAGGAAAGGAGATTTGGTTCTCATTTTTAAAAATTCACAGTTGATCTTCATTTTTAACCACTTATGGTATGAATCCTATGTATTATAATGCAAACAAATAGGCCTTTAGTTTCCACTAACATCCAAATTGGCTCTCAGGATTGTCATACATGCTTAGAAATAAGGTCTCTTAACTGCTCAATAGAGCACAGTAGTTCTGCCTATTAAGATATTTCTGTTTGGTGGTTGGCTTCATCTTCAGACTACTGTTTCGCTTTTCTAAGAAACTGCCCACTGCATGTGATCAATCCCTTGTCTGCATCATGGAATTAAACAGGTTGTACTCTATTAACATGATGAATGATTCTACATGTAGGATGGCATGACTCTTTCAGTAGTTCAAATACAAAAACCAGAACAATTGAGGATGACAACGTTGGTATCAAGAGAAAGTGGCGGTTGGAAGATGCCAACTTGCTCAAGAAGAGAAAGACAGAGAATTCCAAATCAGGTACTGATCTACATTTTGTATTTTCAAGCGAATAGATCCACTTCGCCTTTTTGAGCCAACAAATTTAACTGAGTCATTGGTCACTTATAAAACATGTGAATAAAGTACTAGGAAAAACCCAATTGTGTCATTGCGGTCAAACCAACAGTGGGCCAAGTCTTATTGGAGTGGAATTGGTCTTTGCCAACTGTCCATCTATAGTTATTAGATGGACCGGAAGCACAAATTTTTTTGGGACTGTCCAACTAATGATAATTGATCATGGAAACATTAATGAACCTGATTCTTACAAGTCTAGATCCTGAAATCGCATTGCAAATAGGCAATGATTCTATTCATATGGCATGGCCAATTTGTTGATGGGCCCAACTCCGATTGGAGGGAATCTTTTCAAAAAAACTAATATAAATAGTGATAATTATTTTGAGCGGTTTGAATTTTAGATATGGACTACATTGATGGATTTGTGAATTATAAGGATGGGGCAAAATATCGAACACTAAAACTTAAACATATTTAACAGTCAAAGATTGAACAGTAATATCGGATGTTATGACTTAGTGGGACTGATATTTTGGTTTATAGTGTGTACTAATGAAAAAAAAAGGTTTTCTACCATTTTTTTTAATATTGTGAAAACTTTGGATATTTTTTTCAAAATTTTTTGAGGTAAAAAAAAAAAAATTTCCTTGCAACCACAGCAGATTGTGATGCGACATTGTGTTGCATTGTTTTTCGGGGTTGGTCACGACTGCAGCGAGAAAGTATGGACTTGCTTGTCCTGAGCAGAAGTAAACTAGGAGGGTTCGTTTGATTGATCAGCTAAACAAACTTGCCGCCTTTAAGAAGTGAACTCTACTTTGGGAATTAGTGGAAAAGTAGAACTTACTAAACCAACTCCAAATTGATGATAAATAGATTGAACTCCACTAACACGATGAATGATTCTGCATGTAGGATGTAATGCCTCTGTAAATACCGGAAATACAAATCCCAAAACAGTTGAAGATGATGGCATTATCAAGCAAAAGTCAGGGTCAGATGATGTCAACTTGCTCAGGAAGAGAAGGATGGATCAATGTGAATCAGGTAATGGTCTACATTTTCTACTTGGGAATTTGAGTAATTTCTCTTTTTAGTTTGAGTCAAAAGATTCAACTTTAGCCTTATAGCACTTGCAAAATTATCCAAAGTTGATGTTCCACTTGTAGTTTGAAAGCTTGGTACTGCAGATCATCAAGCAGCTCATAGAATAATTCTACTAGACATTTGTGTTTTATTTACCAGTCTCAGATTGATCTGCTATAAGTACCTTTTTTCCTCCAAATGGTATCCGACTTGAATCGGCAACATTGTGGTTACAACATTGGGCACCTTCCAGCTGTGCGATAGGCTCTTGCCATCTACTATAAGTACTTTTGACCTTTAAAAAAATGATTTTTCCTTTAAGACTGGATGGAAAAGTAGAATTTCCAGAACCAACCACAAATAGATGGGAAGAGAGATTCAATGATGATGATTATAACATTTAGAGCAATAAATAAATAAGTAATTAATTAATGATGTTTGTAAGTAAGTATGCAAGTGATATATGATCATTTCATTCAAAATTTTCATACCTACTTCTGTAGGCCTCATCTTTTTAACTTTATAAAGGAATGTTATTAAAAATAACCTTTGACATTTGTCAACAATTTGTAAGAACCCTTCGATGTTCCATGTTTTGTAACCCCTCCTTTTTCTATGTGGTTATTAAGTTTTTTGTATAAAGGCCCTTAAACTGCCCTTAAACTGGGTTCTTGTTAATGATCGTGAATCGTGACAAACATATAAATGATGACTCCCAGCTACAACAAATTGGTACAATTCAACTGGAAATACTAAAAAAAAAAATACATCTATTGTTTTGCCATTGAGGACTATATATCCTAGTCTTTTTTTCGAGAACCCAAATACACCCCACCAGAAAAAGAAAGAATATTATGATACCCGAACATCAAACTTCTTCTTTTGCCTTTAAAACTATTCTATCCCTCTTCTTCCTTTTCTCTTACTGATAGTGTAAGCTTCACTAAAGAATTAATGGATATATTAGAAAGAAACAAAAGAGATATTTGAGACTAGAAGAAAATGAAGAATGCCAGAGAGAGAAAAGTTTCTCTCTTTCTGACTCCTTGGTCTCTCAGCATTGAAAGTTTGAATTTCCTGACTACCGGTTGATGTTTCTAGCTTCAGGGCTCTTGACTCTCTTGTGGATTTCAAGTCGTGAAAGATTCTCCCAAATTTTAGGGCACGGTAACATACTCCAAATTTGGGTTACCGTGCCCTAAAATTTGGGAGAATCTTTCATGACTTCCAAAATGTGTCGAAGTTCTATTGCACTTCTTCCAAAATCCACATTTTATAGGAAGTGGGGATAGGCACTAAATGATTTTCCATTTTTTCCATGAAGTAGGCTGTCTATTCACCCATAAAGAAATCATGACCAGATGAACTCAAAAGTCAAGTGTATTGGGACTTACAAGAAGAAAGTCTCCCCCTTCAAGCAGTGTACTAGAGGAAGATCCATATGAATCACTGTCTTCCTACTTATGCAATAAACACATGGAGATGGTTTGCTGTTAAGATTCTGTTGGAAATAATTAAATCTAAACCTGAACCCTTATATACCCGTGAAGAGGGGAATTTGATTATAATATAATGCAAGTATATATATATATATATGTGTGTGTGTGTGTGTGTGTGTGTGTGTGTGTGCAGGGAAATATTCAGGTGAGAACTATTATATAACATTATAGATATACATATATGTGATTATATATGGGGATTATCCCCTGACCGCCGAGCATCCATGAGGATCCCCATGTGCACCACTTTTTGGGGCCCAACAGGGGATGGGACCTAGGGGGGATTGGAAGATCTGGGTTGGCCTTATCGATGTACAGAATTGGGGGCTCATCTGATCATCCTAACCCCTTGATCAATGACCCACAAGTTTCACCCCTTAAAAAGGGTGCATAATCAATCCAACGCTCTAATCCATTCAAATGAGTGCATTCCCAAAGATCTGGTGTAGTTTAGGGGCGATTCTTTTGTGTGGTCCATTCAGATGGACCATTAGGTGGGCCCCATAATTAGTTGTGCACCAAATCACCCAAGGAAAAGGTGATGTTTTGTAAATCCAACATAATCATCCAAATCTCATTTCATTGTTACATTCATTGGTGGAGATTCGGGGGGTGGATTTGAAGTGTAACTTGGGTCAGGATCAACCCAAGTTGGCCCGCTGATCCAATCCAGAGGAAAGGGCGAAATGAATAACCAATAACGGCTGGCGCGCAGAGAAGTAAATAGAGCCTTGGATTCAAGGAGAAAAACGCTCCACGATCTAAAGCTTGGCAGTTACTGGTTGCTATGAAGAGAGGAGGGAAACGTGCGCAGGAGTGGGCGAGAATCCAGGAAAATGGGAAACATATGAAGGAGAAAGGACCGGAGGAGGAGGTATGCAATTTTTTACAACTTTAAGAAGAAAAGCAAAAACAATCCCAGAAGTTAACTTAAGCATCGGAGGATCCTTGGTCGGATCACCCGATCGAGTCTTCATGGTGGTTTTTCTATGATTCAGGAAAATAGATTTGACATGGAACTGGAAGAAGGTTAACATCGCCATCAACAAGCCGAGCCGACCTGCCCATCCTAGGCTTACTCAAAATCAGATCTTACAGAGATCATTAATTATTTGACCGGCTGAGAGTTGTTAGTGTCATAGTTAAATTTGTACTTTCCTTGTGTTGTCAATTCCATGACGAGTCTGTGATCTTGCCTTTGAAAGCTTCATCAAGGTAGTTCAAGATCCAGTTTAGAAGCTCAAGTCATGGAAGGCGAAGCTTATAATCCAATTTGTGCCACCTAATTAGGTACATTAGACCATAGGCAAACTAAGAATAAGCCCTTAGATCCCTTAACCAAATTAGCAAACCTGATAGGGTTAAATTGGTTGGACTGAGCAACAGAGTTGCTTTAAGTTCTAGGCTCATCGGCTAACCGATACAGGGGATTGGAAAATTGATGAAGACCTTCGACTAACCTACCTTGTTCATCGGTTACTTTATTCGAGAGCTATTTTCCAGTTAAATTTTGTTTTGGTAAGTTGTCGGTTAACTGAGACCCAACTTTGGCTGAGTGGTGAACAGTTTTTTAAACTTTTCTAAGAGTTAATTAGCTATTGCAATGTCAAATGTGCCCGTTGGGGACCATCGGCTAACCGAACCGTCTCCGACTAATTGATGGACTAATTGTTTGAGGAAAATCTATATAAGTGACGCTCATTCAAAGGCCCCAACTAATGAGATTTTAAGAGGACTTTCCAAGCATGAACCAACCTTCAGTTAAAACTCTATATAAGCCTTCTTAGATCTCTTCCACAATCACTCTTATGGTCTTGATAGTAAGATCCAAGCACATTCAAAGTTCTATTGAAGTGTGATTCGTGGAAACACCTTTTCTAGGGCAAGGTTTAGATCACCAAGTAATACCTTAACCCTCCCTAGACCATCTTCTCATACTTCTATTGGTTGTGCACTTATTGGAGCATTTCAATCACCAAGGAGTCTAAGCTACGAGTCAAGCTTGGAGTTGCGATTTCAAGCTACAAGAACGCATCAAGTTAGATTTGTCTACAAGGGGTTAGTGTTCTCATGTTGTTCTTTATTTTCAAAAATCATATTGTAAAGTGGATTAGGACTGACTGACCGAACCACTATAAAAAATAGTGTGCTGGGGTAGACCTGCGTGATCGACCCACTATATAAAAAAATCTTAGGTGTATAAGGTTGGAGGTGAGTCTATTGGAAACCTCACATAGTGAATTCTGAAGACTAAAGGATAGGTTGTTTTGGGAGTGGACATGGGCCATGTTGACCGAATCACTATAAATTGAGTGTGCCTCTTATCTCTTTTGCGTTGATTTTGTTTTTATATGTTATATCATGCATGTGTGAGATTGGCATGTGTTGATTGCTTTGAACGTGCATTATTTCCTTGAGCTTTCTATCAACACATATTTATTGAATTATTTTGGATTCCACATGGATTGGGACAATTTGAGCTCGCATTAGTTTAAATTTTTTAGCTAGTCCTATTCACCCCCACCTCTAGGACCTGCATTTGTCTCTAGTTTACACTTTCCAGGGTCACCCTCAAGGGAGGCCAAAAACTCCCAAAAACTTAGGTACCCCTAGAAAAATGACATTGGTTGTGGTGGCGAGGGTCCATTGAACCACCATAGAATGGGAACTGCAAGGTTGTTCATTATTATTGGTCAGATTGGACTGAGAAAGGTCAGCTGTGAGTGATGTCTGGTCTTTCTTCTATCACAGTCTCATGATAATATTTGCCGAAGTTTCTTGATTGCCAATGGGTAGTAATGGCGTGGGGTCCTGGTGAACATTTAGACTTCACCCTCAAGGGTGTGATTGGCAATCAAGAGTGGGCAGATGATGAGATGCTCCGCAATAAGATAAGCACTACTTTTGGGACGTTGAAGGCCTGTGCTTGACAAGGATTCAACAAACCAAAGAAACATGGCTATGAGGAGAGAGCATGTAACGCCTCACCCTACATGCATGCATGATATTGTTCGCTTTGGCCCACGGGCCTCACGGTTTTATTTTGGTGGGCCTCAACCCACCAAAAGGCCTCATGCAAGGTAAAGGTGTAAGCTCCCTTAGGGCTGCACGTCCCTGTGGACCCACACTCGCACTAGTCGAGAGTTAGTTCTGATACCAATGTAAAAACGTAGATGCAGCGGAAGCAGGATTTTTTAATAGCTGGCTGCTACAAACGCAATTAGGACTGCGTCGGCTTGAATCAGGCACTAGTTGTGGAGATCTGTGACTGTCTACAAGAGATGAGATCAGTCACATGTAATTCACTCTTCAAGATCCAAGGGCAAGGATGGACACCCTAGATGTAGAAGATGATGAGGGAGAATAGTAGATCTAGTGGAAGATGTGTTGTTGAAAGTTGGTACTAACTGTTATTCTCATGTCTATATATAGCCCTTTGGCTAATGGGTGATAAGATCTCCATTTAAATTCGAATTGAGAGATGATAAGGATAATAGGTTGGATCAAACTCTCTCAATTTGAATTTAAATGGAGATATGATAAGGATAGAGAGTTGGATAAAACTCAAACTATTCTTATCCTTATCACCATGAGATTCCTTGTGAGGGGCGTATCTTTGTGAGTGGGGTCCACCCACATGTAAACACAAGTGGGCCCCATCACAAATGCCAACATCTCCCACTCGCACCGAACAAGTTTCATCCCATTAGATTACTAATTTCCATCATCAAATTCTACAAAGTAAAAATGGACTTGAAGAGTGGGACCTCCACGATGCCTATTCACGGAGAGAATGTATACTAAGTTGCCATCTAACTAGAATACACCAACTCACCGACACATCAGTCTGTCCTAGACACTCGCATGACCACACCAGATTGGATATCGACTCATACCCTTGAGTCGTGTTCAACCCACATACATGCTTATTCAACTTATCAAGTAAAAAAAAAAAAACTCTTTACAAACATTTCTTTTTATAAAATAAGATATTTAAATTATATATATAATTTAAAAAATTGTTTGTCTTAAAATTTTCAAAATACTCAATAGAGCCCAGGCTGATAAGTATTGTAAGCACGTATAAACTAGAGTGTGATGTCATGGGGTCTTCCCATGGACTTAAGAGGTTCACAATCAACCAAGCAGCTTTCCTAGCACGGCGGCTCGTAGGCTCCTATGTTGCCGTGGCACAACCGCAACTAAAGTAGCAACACCGATCTCATCTTTCCAACGTAGAGGTTGGTATAAGGGCACAAGAGCATCAAGAATTGGTTCACACAATAACCAACTCCAAGCTCAAGAGTCACCTACGGGACTAACTCTCGCACAGCAAACAAGATTCTAGGGTATTATCCCATTGCTTGTAGGTAGGTCCTTAAACACGCATGTCTGAAGACACATGTCGCAGTGTGAAAATGCATTAGCTTCACAACTGAGCCCATGCTAACATTACACCGATTCACTACTGCGCAAGCAGATTGTCACAAACACAACCACGCTTGGTATTTAAAATAGGCTATCGGACTTATTAGGATGTGATTTGTCCGACGACTAATGCAAAGCCTCATTCAGTCTTATGATCCACATCACCCCCAATGCACACGAGAGACTGAGTCGGCGTTCCATGCATCTGTACGCACCAATAAGATCCATATTGGTCTAATTAGCATGTCATACAAATGCATGCACCTCATCCTATTAGTCACTAAGACATCAAGGGCGGTCTTTATCCGTTCGAGTGGATGACCTCACCTGTTTGGTGCCACGTGTGCATCTACTACACACGCTTATTGTGTATGTTGCCAATGTAAAGAATATGCACAAACATGAGTGAAGAAATATAACAAGCATATAACCACAAACAATAAAAAACTTTTATTAAAACAAGTCTTATACACTCCCACTGAATAAGAGGATTACATATATAGTATTCCCATACGCCTTACATGAATAGTGAATAGTTCTCGTGCCAAGGGTTTGGTCATTGGGTCGGCAATCATTTCCAAAGATGGCACATGAGATATTGCTATCTCTTTTGCACCTACTTGTTCATGGATAAAATGCCACTTTTGTTTGATATGTTTTGCCCTCTGATGAAGCTGTGGGTCTTTTGCCAAGCATATAGCAGTTGTACTATATGTTCACAATGGAATGGGATCACGGGCATTGGATACTAGTCCCAAATCCAACAGAAAACGGCGAATCCATACGGCCTCCATGGCTGCCAGTGCACAAGCAACATATTCGGCCTCCGTGGTCGACATGACCGTACACTCCTGCTTCTTACTGGACCATGAAATGGCTCCCCCGCCCAATAAGAACACATCCCGATGTGGATTTACCGTCGTCAGGATCATACGAAAAGGATGAGTCACTGTATGCCAATAAACTCAAGCCACCACCGTGATAGCAAAGCATCATATCTTTTGTGCCATTTAAATATCAGAAGATTCGTTTAACGACATTCCAATGAGCAATACCTGGGTTACTTTGAAATCGACTAACCAACCCAACCGCATAGCAAATATCGGGGCGTGTGCACAACATAACATACATTAAACTTCCTACAACGCTAGCATAGGGTATGGAAGCCATTCTTTTTGTTTCAGCATCGGTTTGAGGACATTGCATAGCACTTAATTTGCAACCCTTATCAATCGGGGTCTCTATGGGATTAGCATTGGCCATTCTAAATTTCTCTTAAATTTTCTCAATGTAAGTTGTTAGAGACAGACCAAGAATGCGTTTTGTACGATTCCGCGTAATTTTAACCCCCAAAATGAACTCAGCCTCACCCAAATCTTTCATTTCAAAAACAGTTGACAACCAAGCTTTAGTCTCAATTAAAAATCCAATATCATTGCAAGCCAAAAGAATATCATCAACGTAAAGGGATAGCAACACAAATTTATGTTTAGATCGCTTAATATAAACGCAATGATCTTCGTAACACATGGAGAAACCATTTGACATGATTGTATTATGAAACTTTTTGTACCATTGTCTCAAGGATTGTTTAAGGCCGTAGATTTATGGAGTTTACAAACTTTATCCTCATGGCCTTTTTCCACATATCCTATCGGTTGTTTCATGTATATTTCCTCCTCAAGATCACCGTTTGAAAAAGTAGTCTTAACATCCATCTGGTGTAGTTCTAAATCCATGTGGGCCACAATAGATGAGATTATGCGGACAGAAGAAAATCGCACCACAGGGGAGAAAGTTTCTTCATAATCCACACCTTCTTTCTGTGTGAACCCCTTAGCCACAAGCCTAGCTTTAAATTTGTCAATGGAACCGTCGGCTTTTCGCTTAATTTTCAAAACCCATTTATTGGTAATGGCTTTCCTATCCTTGGAAAGATCTACAAGATCCCATACATGGTTCTTACGCATAGAGCTGATCTCATCATTCATCGCGAGCATCCATTCCTTCGAATTTACCGATTCCATTGCTTCTTGATAAGAACGTGGTTCGTCCTCGTCAGTTGCAATATATGCATAAGAAGTTCCCTCAATTTCAAAATACTTCTTTGGAATTAATCCACGAGAAGAACGACGAAGGGCATCATAATCACTCC
The DNA here is from genome assembly GCA_038049695.1 of Cinnamomum chago. Taxonomy (NCBI): domain Eukaryota; kingdom Viridiplantae; phylum Streptophyta; class Magnoliopsida; order Laurales; family Lauraceae; genus Cinnamomum; species Cinnamomum chago. The sequence continues at coordinate 37,630,785 of CP142453.1, read as the reverse complement.
CACTTGCCTGTGACTCCATAGGATCTCTCCCACTAAGACCAGCAAGTGGTGTTGGCTCTCCTTCGTAGGAGAAGTCATCCATTTCAAATAGTTCAATGGACACCCTTGTCTTCTTCTTTTCAGGATATTGAAACTCGAAGAAATCTACGTAACGAGATTCTGTTTCAATTAATTTGCCGTTGACATCCTCATGAACTAGAACGTATCCTTTTGACAATTCAGAGTATCTCACAAAGATACTTAGAATTATCTTATGCTCCAATTAATTAGGATGCGGGATAAGGACATGCCTTAAAGAACCCCACGGGCGTAGGAAGGTTTTCTATCGGTCCACAACTCATACGGAGTCTTTGGAACATACTTAGAAGGAACTCTATTTAATATATAAGCTGTAGTTAATAACGCATCTCCCCAAAAGGAGATAGGTAAGTTCGCATGAGCCATCATTGATCTAACTATGTCTAACAGGGTCCTATTTCGTCTTTCGGCAACCTTGTTTTGTTGTGGGGTGTAGGCCATAGTCAGTTGACGAGAAATTCCATTTTCCATGCAAAAACTTTTAAAAATCTCCGAAGTGTATTCTTCACCTCGATCGGTCTTAAGGGTCTTGATGTTTTTGTCAAACTTATTTTGAACTTCTTTTGTAAAAATTTTGAAAAAATCAATTGCTTCATTTTTGTGGGAAATAAAGAACACACGACCATAACGAGAGTAATCATCAATGAAAGTAATAAAATAACGAGTTCCTTGTCTATTAGCCACGTTCATTGGTCCACAAATGTCAGAGTGGATGATTTCAAGGGTGGCTTTGGATCTTTCTGCCTTTGGAAAAGGTTTTTTTGTTGCTTTGCCTGTCACACAAGATTCACATGTGGGCAACTGTACTTGTGTGAGAGATCCAAGCAGTCCTTCCCTAGCCAATTGGATCATCCGATCTTTTCCTATATGGCCCAATCGAGCATGCCACTTAATAGATTCGGAACTTGTGTCATGCACCATAAATGAATTAGAAAATCCAACCATAGAATTATTGAAATCCAAAACATATAAGTCTCCTACAATAAAACCCCATTCATAAATAGAACTATATTTCCTAATGGAAACTCTATCCCTAGTAAAACGAAGATCAAAACCGTCCCTCGCGAGTCGGCAAACAGATAGGAGATTCCGTCTCATGCCAAGTACAAAAAGCGTCTCATGGAGCACCATAGTTTTTCCCATAGACGTTGAAAGAAAATAATGACCGATTCCCAATACGTCTTTTGAAGAATTATTTCCCATGTAGAGCTTGTTGCAACCGACATCTATTGACTGGAACTTCCGAAAACCACTCCTATCCTTTGTCACGTGCTTGGTTGCCCCTGAATCAATTATCCATCCATTAGAACTTTCATCCACATAAAGTGCTTTGGAGCAAACCAAATGGAGTGACAAAGGTAAGGTGTTTACCGTATTTCGCTTGGGGCAAGTTTTAGCGATGTGGCCAAGTTCCTTTCTGGCGGTCTGCCCCATTTGGAAAAGTCCCATTTTGAAACTTACGTTTACGTTTGGTCCCCTTAGTCCCCAACCCTGATACAGGCTGTTGTTTTGCAAATAGTGCTTGTCCTACGATCTCTACTTGAACTCTTTGGGCTTCGAGCTTGAGATGGCGACACAGATCCTTAAAAGTTTTGACCGCCTCAGAGTGGGTCAAAATTTGTTTTATTGTATGCCAAGAATCAGGTAAAGATCGCAGGACTACGATGATCTTTTGGTTCTCAGTTAGTACATTACCTGCCCTTGCAAGATCCGCAATCATTTGACTCATTTTGCGGAGGTAGTCCCGAGGTTTACACCTGGGGCCATCCTATACACATCGAATTCCATGGTCATTACACGGGTCTTACCGGCGGTAATTTCACCATATTCTTCTTTCAAGGCATCCCACATCTCCTTAGCCGTACCGTAGGTTTCATAAGTGGGAACCATTTCAAAATGCATACTACTCAGCATAATGTTGCGAGCAATGCGATTATCTTTATCCCATTTCTCAAAATCATTCAATGCGGGCATGGGTGCAACATCATTTGCTAATTCGGGTCGGGTCTTAATCGATTCGAAAGTATACGTGACCTCTTGTTCATTGAACAAGTAAATCATAGTTCGGTACCACTTATCATAGTTATTACCTTCTAACTTATCTCCCTTATTAAGGTCAGCAATGATATTTTTGGAAGCCATCACTGAAAAAGAAATAAGATAAAAAAATATGATTATCAATGAATGCACAACATTGGCAACGCACACATACATATTGATTGCCCTTTTTGCACTCAAATCATTCCAAGAATTAGGTAATTGTAGTGAAAACCCTTCATGCCTAGGGCTAATTCGGGGCGGTAAAAAACAATTATCGTAATTACATGGGTGATTTGATAGCATCATGCAATTCAATACTTTGATCCTTATGTAATTATAAAGATGCAAAAAAAAGTACAACTAAAGACAATTTTTGGATGATATCAGTCCTTTTAATAGGGAAAATTGTTATAAGTAGTTTATTATCCCCCGCATATCTTAGGGTCTACAAAGAAATGCTCAACTGGTTGAAGATTGCACCTAAGCCTCCAATTCGGTCCTATGAAATCAAATCAATCAAGTGAGCCCCCAGGAAAGTGGTGGGGTCACAATGGTCACACTTAAAAACCACTTTCCTTAAACATAGACTGTCTCCCTTTAGTGGGACAAGGCTTTTCTTGGAATCGACTCGATCAAAGATCGCAATTGGTTCAACTTGGTGGTCTTCGTCCTATTAAGCTTGAAAAAACTAGTGACTACCCATAAACACTACTACACGGCCATAAGATATATGTGGATCCGGATAATGCTATGTAAAATAAAGAAATCCCATCATGAACACGTAACATAATACAAAAATTTATTGCACAAAAGATAGGTTGGTCCAATGGGCCCCATGCTTGATTCCTTTATTCTAGAGGTGCCCATGGGCTGACCGAGGGCCAGCCCACTTTGGTCGAGGTTAGTGGTCAAATGTTACATGTGTGTAAATCTATCATATACATAATTACCCTGTACATGTGTACATGTAATGCCATATATAGCATAGAATTGCCCACGAGAGGTGTGGGCTAACATCTGTCCCATCTCCCATCACTTCATCTAACCAACCACATGGATATCCATTAGTCAAAAGTACCAGCTTCCTCTTTTCTTCCATGCGAGTCATTCATCACAAAAGAAGAAAGGTATTTGGCCCCTACCCTATTCCTACTGGTCTAACTTCAAAAAAAACCGACCCACCCACATCTACAAAAGTATAGATACAGGAAGAAAAGATGGGAACTAGATATGAATGTTGGGCGCAATATTTTATTAGAGGCCCGGTTATCAGAGACAAGCTCACACTTATTCAGAATAACACCCAATTAGCAACTAAGCATCTTTTATTAGGGCCAGTAACATTATTTCTACAGTTTCAATAGAGAAAACAGAACAAAAGACTCATGTTGATGAGTCAATTTGGGATCTACAACCAACGACTCCAAGACCAGGAGTCTATTGCATTATCATGCATTGAGGTTCGGATCCACTGAAAATAGGATTGATTATGATCATCAACAAAAAAGGGCCATTTGTGTCTGGTCACAGGAAATATTGAGCACAAATAATGCATATCAGCAAATATTGAGCACAAGCCATAGCTTTGATACCATTTGTAACGCCTCACCCTACATGCAAGCATGATATTGTCCGCTTTGGCCCATGGGCTTCACGGTTTTGTTTTTGGTAGGCCTCAACCCACCAAAAGGCCTCATGCAAGGTAAGGGTGTAAGCTCCCTTAGGGCTGCACGCCCCTGTGGACCCACACTTGCACTAGTCGAGAGTTAGTTCTGATACTAATGTAAAAACGTAGATGTAGTGGAAGCAGGATCTTTAATAGCTGGCTGCTACAAACGCGATTAGGATTGCGTCGGCTTGAATCAGGCACTAGTTGTGGAGATCTGTGACTGTCTACAAGAGATGAGATCAGTCACATGTAATTCACTCTTCAAGATCCAAGGGCAAGGATGAACACCCTAGATGTAGAAGATAATGAGGGAGAAAAGTAGATCTAGTGGAAGATGTGTTGTTGAATGTTGGTACTAACTATTATTCTCATGTCTATATATAGCCTTTTGGCTAATGGGGGATAAGATCTCCATTCAAATTCAAATTGAGAGATGATAAGGATAATAGGTTGGATCAAACTCTCTTAATTTGAATTTAAATGGAGATATGAGATTCCTTGTGAGGGGTGTATCTTTGTGAGTGGGGTCCACCCACATGTAAACACAAGTGGGCCCCATCACAAATGCCAACAGAGCATAATCTTGAGAGCCACACGGTAGTCAGTCATACTGATATGGAAGATCATCTAATTGATGAAGCCCAATCTGTGGCCTGGAGGTGATGGTGAACACCACAAAGCCTTAATGATCTAGGTGTGGAGGGAGCGATGCAGCTCGGGGGAGAGTTCCATGGAGCAGTGTGAGCAGTGGGAGTGTGAGATCCTTAGATTTTCCTTCTTGTATTTGTGGCTACCTTGTGGCGAGGAATCATAACTATTTTGACCAATGGAGCTGTGGCTTGACCAACAAGGTGAATGGATGGAGCTTAATCTTGCATCATGTGGGCTGGGTGATGGCAACCATTTGCGGGATTAGGGAAGGATTAGAACCAGGCGAGAGTTGCACAAGAAGTCACCCAAAGGCTTTGTCCTAACTGATGAAAACCGATGGGCATCATGGTAGAACTGATTTACTGTTCATGCAATAAGAGAGGTAATTCAAGTAATTCAGTCCATTGACATGACATAATGTTTGGTGGCACTTGTTTCGTCATATAGAAAGCCAGGAAGTGGGAGAATTAAGAAATAGAAAGAACACCAAAAGCAAACAAAAATCAACAAAGAGAAGGTAGTCTGCTACTGCTCACTATACATTTATAAATACAACATTACAGTGAGGACTGAGGAAAGTAAGGGAATTACAGTGGTCAAGGTTAAGCTTTCATGTTCTTCATTCTCAATTTTGAGTTGCTTGCCAGTTCTTCTGGATAGTTACTATTCAAGCCACTCCAGGGATTCATCAATTTGATGTCAAGCAATAGCTTATATCTCTTTAAAATTTATTTTCCCTGCAAGCGTGGTGGTACCGTGGTAGGGATGCCGTCTCCGATAGGATATACCTGGGTTCACGCACTGCTCACCCTGTTGATAAACAGTTTACCAACCAGTGTGGCAGGTTTCAAAAAAAGGTCAGTTTTGGGGTAAGGTCTATACAATTATATGAACTGCGTGGGACTCGCCATGCCAACACTGGAGAAGACTTAACATCCTCACTACATGAAGAGAACTGGAGTTCTGCAACAATAATTTTACTATTCATTGCAGTTCATGCAAGCTTTTTCCCCCTCTTCCTTTTCCCTCCTGGCGGGCAGCCAGTGGCTGGCACAGTTCATATATGCTCTGTATCCTCCTTAAAATTTGTATCATCTGTATGGTATTCTCTCTGGCCTATTCGATGTGGTCTGATTGTTTTTGCATATTCACAAAAGCTTTATGGGATGAACTATTCCTTGGACGTTTTGTTTACCAGTGTTTTTAGGGACCTCCAAACGCAGAAGTAACCTGTGGTTCTTTCACTCTCTAAATTTTGATATTGCGTGATTGTTTTGATCTTTGGATCAATTTATTTTGTACTATGCAGTCTTGGTTGATGCTGTAGCCCATCTCTATGCTTGTAACAAAGCTTTTTTGATCATTATGTTGCTTTCAGGGAAACTAGTTAACCTTTCCAATGTTGTTCCAACCATCACCCAGTTCACATGCAGCGGCATCAGTAGGAATTTAAAACGCCCAAGAGAAGACGAGTTGGTTTTATCTGCTGCTACTCCCAAAAGAAGGTGGTTTTGACTTTTCCTTCCAACGGCTTCATTCTCAAATATGTTAACAGCAAAACATGATTTTGGATTTACATGCTTCCAAGCTTATCATGTATTTTTGCAAGAATATATGGTTTGATTTGATGCATAACATTTTGGAAGTGTTGCTATGTTGTATGATATATTCCAAGTGACCAGTCTCTCTCTCTCTCTCTCTCTCTCTCTCTCTCTCTCTCTCTCTCTCTCTCCATATATTCCAAGTGAGCGCTTTCTCGCTCTCTCATATTCATTTGCCATGCGGTTCTTATTTGCATGTGCTTGTCCCAAGCCTAGGAAAAATGAAGAAGGTTGATTACCAATTCAAATCTCGAGTCTACTTTTGTATGAAAGAAATGCTTACTTGGCTTAGCCTGCATTGCGAGTTAATGGTTTAAAGCTGATGGGATTCTGTTTTTGACCAAGGTGAGTGTACTAATGGATAGGTACACAGTATTCACCATGTATTTTCTAGTGCATTGGGTCAAATGCTACACACAAACCGATTAAGATAGCAAGTCAGTTTGACTTCCAAAAGCTCAATTCGTGGTCAGATTTGCCAAGTTGCAGGATTTAGGGTCCAAGATTTGGGTTACGTTCACTCTGGAAATAAACTGTCAATTTTTTTTATTTTTTGGCGCTAACTGAGGGTTCCAGCCCTTTGGGTTGGACCAATCCCTCCGGGCCGGGAGAGAAGCTGGGTAAAACCCATGTGGCCCCAGGTTGTAGCATTAGTGGACTCAATCTTCGGTTCATGAAGAGGGGGGAACTGGAGATTGATACCGGGGCCTCTAGCTCCAGAAGAAAGAGGAATCGTCGTCCCGACCACGCGGCCAACCCTTGGGGTTTAGGTGTTCCTGAATCTCAAAAGGCCCAAAAATAAAATGAAGTTGGCTGGAAGACTTTATGGGCATGTTTGATTGGGAGAATTTAGAAACTACATGTTGAGATAGTTTTACCCTCTTGATTCTTCTCTCAAATTCTCCACCTGTTGTCACCCACTGAGTCTTGATTCTCCCGTTACCTCTGTAAGAGAGAACCGGAAGCTATTTAAATTCTTTATTTAAGACCTTTTAAAAAGAAGGGAGCATCAGGAAGCAACACCTTGAATTTCTCTTGGCTTGTTTGTTTGGTAAAGTGGATCAACAAGAATGAAGGGTTGAAGATGCCAAGAGTTTTTTCAAATAATGGGGAAATTTCAAATAAGGCTTTAATTCTTCACTTATTTCTAGAAGCATACAAGTTTGAGATTTTTCAAATTAGGGTCTAAGATTTCTAGTAAGTTTTCAATAAAGGACATTTGATCATTTAAATGTATTTTGTGATGACTTTTTTTTTCTCATTTTTTAAAATATCCAAATTACTCTTCATTGAAACAAAACCCTCATTTACTTCCTTCATCTTCTCTTCTTTTTCTTCATTGACTACCTCATGGTGCTCGACGACAATTGGCATCTTCACTGTGATAGGTGGCATGTGGTCAGCATGCCATAGATTTAAATAAAAGATAATTTGGGTATTTTAAAAGAATTGAGGGAAAAAGTCACCGGGTAATACTTTTAAATGGTCAGATGTCTTTGAATGAAAACTTAATGGAAAACTTGACCTTAATGTGAAAAGCTTGGAAACTTGTCTCCTTTTTTGAAATGAGACAACAACTTAAAGCCTTATTTGAAAACTTCCATTCAAATAACCGAAAATGACCATTCGGACATACCCCACTAATAAGTTATATCTTAAGAGTGAAGGTAAATCATGTTTAGATTTTATCAGTAAGAAAAAAATTAGTTTTGCCCATCATCTAGCTAAAATAGGTCAGGAGTGTTACATGCACCTTGCTTGGCTTGTTCATTTTCCAGGGTGGTGGTTGGAGTTGGATGGGTCTTTGTAAGTGTGTCTTTTGTTTGTTTTCTTTTATTCACTGAAATGCTCCTTTTACCAAAAACCAACAATAAAAATTTTGTAACATATTAGCGACCTCCCACAGTTTTATCCGGTGCATGTGGGTTTGCATGTGCCCCTAGGGATTAGTTCTTGGCTGTCTAAAATCGAGTATCCCTCGCAGGAGCGGATCCAAGAATTCTTCCTTTAGTGGGGCCACTATATAGAAAGATTATTTTAGAGGCCACATATAAAAAATGAATGTAGTTTTCAAAAAATATGAGGGCTTTTTTTAAAATTTTAGGGGGGCCATATTTGAAAAATTATAATTTTTTTGAAAAGGTGATGGTTTTTTCTTTTTAATTTTAGGGGGGCATAGCTCCTGGACTTGACGTGAGATACCCTGAGTTATGAAAAAAAAGAGAAGACTTTGTAACATACTGAGCCAAGTTATCACAATGTTTCAAAACTAAAATGAAATTCAAAAATTTAAAACCGAGGGACTTTTACAGTAATAACTAATTAATGGTGAGAATCAGATGATAGAAAGTTGTTCTTTCTCCAAATCTGAATCCTGTTCTTTCTCCAAATCCAAATCCAAATCCAAATCCAAATCTGTCTTTTGGTCACTGACACTATAATGCTATTTGACGACTTTTGTTACTACATTTGGGGAAGTGGGATTTCAAGTAACGACGGTCACAAGCACTATAAAAATGTTACTCGACTGCAATTCATCAAAGTCAAAGTTCCAACAACCCGACATTGAAGGTATAAACCCAATTATATGCATGATAATGCATTCTCCACCATTCACCCTTATGATATATCTGACGGTCTTAAATTGTTATAAGACTTAATTTAACACGTTTCTTTAGTCTTGAGGCTTTTGACGTATTGGTTAGGTACATAACATTTGGTATTAGAGCAACCTCCACGTATCAGTTTCTTAGTTCCGAGATTAGAACAGTATATGGGACGAGTCCAAGTCTAAGTGCAAAAAGGGCTACCTCGAGTAGAATGAGAGTCGTCTAAAAAATAAATAGAGAAAATGACTACCTACCGTTACAGTGAAAAAAAGTGTGATGGTATGTTACGGTAACGCGTTCTAGGCTTAATAGCCAACAAGATGCAAAAAGTGCTCTTTCAATTTGGGAGACTGGTTTGAGTGATTCTCATTTGCACAAATAGGCTCGTTTTCTTCCATTGTAGAGAGAGGACCAAATGAAAGCAAGGAATCTTCTTTTCTTGTTTGATATTTATAGTTTACAAAGTTGAATCCTATGGTTGAGCCAATTGGAAAATCTCCTTCTGTTTGATCGAACCCACGAGCAAATGGTTAAAAGCCATGCGCTTTACCACTGACTTAAGAGGCATGTCGTGCAGTTTTGGTCTGAATATTTTTTAGTTCATATCACATCGATTTCAAAACCTCCCTCAAAGAAGTACTTGCAGTAGAAAATCTGACCAGGGATTGGTAATTTCACTTCCCCATGCCTGCCCCGTACTGTGGCGAGTTTTAGAGAGCTTCTAAATACACAGCGATTTGATCCTTTCACACACATTTTTTTTTTTTTACTTCTTTAATACATTTATATCCCTATGTGAAAAGACCAAAAAGGGCAACCACAGTTCACATGATACTGCTCATATCTCTCTGCACACTGTCTCATCATCTTGTTCCTCTCATTCCACCTTCTCATTCATTCCTTCACTCTCATTTCCTTCTTCCTCCAATCTCATTATTCCCTTCACATCACCATCTCTCCATTTATCACATTCTACTCACCCATCATATCCCACCATTGTCAGACATTACTTCTTAGTGAAACATCACTCTCAATATCATTTTTTTTTGTCTAATGGATGAGCAAACTAAGAAGCACAATGCAGTTCCCGAACATAATAGCAGTGAGAAGGTGAGTTTTTGTGTGTGTGTGTGTTTTTTTTTATTTCCCGCATTTCTCGAAGCTTGTAAAGCGTTTTTTTATTTTCTGTTGCCGAAAAACGTTTAGACTTTCAGTGCAGAACAAAATGCCAACGTTCAGCCTCGTATAGCTGAACATATTAATTATGCTCAGCCGTATCTGACTGAACAAAAAAATTATAATCAGCCGAATATTGCTGAACGAAACTTTTTTGTTCAGCCATATATGACTGAACATAAATTTTTTGTTCAGCTAGATACTACTGAACAGTGACAGTTTATTCTCAATTTATAAAATATGGTCCTCCCCTCCTCTCTAATCAATCGATGCTTATGTAGGATGTTGTGTCTACACAATGTAGTCAAGTTCGCTCCGAATGTGTAGTGGACTATAGTCATGAATTTAACAATGAAGAGGTAAGAAATATAGTTGAATTATATTTAAAATGAACGTTATGAGTTATTATCATCTTATTTAATTCTATTATGGGCAGATATTCAACAGTCGGAAGCATTAATTACGTGGGCTCGTGATGTTGGAAGGATAAACGGATTTGTTATTGTCATTAAGGTATCAAATGCGGGTGGGATTGGAAAACAACCAGAGTTATCCTTGCATGTGAAAGAAGTGGACACTATAGAGATTCGATGGCCAAGAAAGAGAGTCATACTAAAAAGAAAATCAAGCAGACAGGTTCAAAGAAATGTGGATGCCCATTTTCATTAAAGGGCAAGAAGTTGGGCACAAATGATGATTGGATTTTGGAAGTTATATGTGGTGTGCATAATCATCCGGCTGCAAAATATCTAGAGGGACACTCATTTGCAGGGAGATTGTCAGAGGACGAAACAAAGTTGTTGGTTGATATGTCTAGGAGCATGGTTCGACCAAAGGAGATTTTGGTTACATTGAAGCAAATAAATAATTTAAATGTAAGCACAATGAAGACTATTTATAATGCATGTTATAAGCATAAAATCGCCGAGTGAGGTGGGAGAAGTTAGATGCAACAACTGTTGGGAAAGTTAGCGGAGCATAATTTCATTGAATGGCATAGGATGTGTGACAATAGTGAGACGGTCACTGATTTGTTCTGGACACACCCTACTAGCTTAGACTTGTTGCGTGTTTTTCCATATGTTTTGAAAATGGATTGCACCTACAAGACCAATTGGTACTGCATGCCCCTATTGGAAATTGTCGGAGTGACGTCTACTGAAATGACTTTTTCGGTTTGCTTTGCATACCTTCATGCAGAACGCGAAGATAACTACTCATGGGCATTGGGTGTATTGCGTAGTATCATTGGTGATGGTGTTGTTCATAATTTATCGTCACAGATAGAGAGTTGGCACTTATGAAAGCCATAAATATGGTTTTTCCTGATGCTACAGATTTTTTATGCAGATGGCACATCGGTAAAAATGTATTGGCGAGATGTAAGAAGTTGTTTCAAACTAAGGAAAAATGGGATAGTTCCATATGTGTTGGAATATGTTGGTGTCTTCCTCCACAAAAGAAGAGTACATTCAACAACTTTCAATGATAAATAACACTTTCATCACTTATCCAGAAGCACTTCAATACGTTAAATGCAGTTGGTTAGATACATACAAAGAAAGATTCGTGTCTGCATGGACATATAGATATATGCATTTGGGGAATACTACAACGAACAGGTTACCAAAATACTTATTACAAATATTTATTCGATAATTATAACTACTTGGTCAATTATTAATCCTTGTATCATATGTTCTCTTGATAGGGCCGAGAGTGCACATGCACAATTGAAGAGGCAACTTGGATCAAGCCAAGGTAACTTTGAATCGAATTGGACAAAGATACACAGTTTGCTTGAATTGCAGCATACAGGCATTAAAGCATCATTTGAGAAATGCAAGACAATTGTTCAACACAGTTTTAAGCTATCGAAATTTAAGGAGCTTCGTGGTAACATTTCCAAAAGTGCATTGCAGAAAATATTAGTAGAAACAAAAAGAGCCAATTTTGTTTGTATTGATCACAAAACATGTGGGTGTGTCATAAGACGCACACATGGTTTACCATGTGCATGTGAGATTGCACGCTACATTAGTGAAGGACGGCCAATTCCTCTCAATTGTGTACATCCTCATTGGTGCAAGCTTGATTTGTTGTCTAATTGTGCACCCAAAAGCTATGGTATGGTGTTGGATTGTAAGCCTGAATTAGAGTTATTTACCCAGCAGTTCAATGAATATGATTATACAAGAAAGTTGCAACTTTTAAAGAAGCTGAGAGAGTTAGTAAGCCCAGACAGCACGTTCTTAATAGATACGGAAGTTAAATCAAGAACTCGAGGTCGACCACCTCTGAAGGTTGATACTGGTACCAAACATGAGCCAAGTTCTTTTGAGTTGGTACAGTCTGCCAAGGATAGTAACTCTCCTATATCTATCTCACCATTGCCAGTTCTTGGCGCTTCAACATCATTGGGATACAGACCAAAAAGAAAACAAAATGAGAAGGTGATTCGGAATGGATCAACGAGGCTTGTTTCTCATATAGAATCATTTCTAGAGGGGTTGAGGCCTTATATACGCCATATAAAGGACGTTGCAACTGATGGTAATTGTGGTTTCAGAGCCATTGCTGGATTGGTTGGGTCACTGAAGATGGATGGGCACAGGTTAGGACAGATATACTAGACGAGTTGGTTGCTCACATGGATCAATACAAGCTGTTATATGGGGCGGAGAGTAGGGTTCAAGAACTTATTGACACATTATCATATTTAGAGGATCACCCACCCTATCAACATTGGATGACTATGCCTGACATGGGACATCTTATATCATCTCGTTATAATGTTGTTTTGTACCACTTAAGCATGAAACGGTATCTAACTTTTCTGCCACTTAGGTCGGTACCATTGCCATATGCCTCTCGCAGGGAGATTGTGATAGGTTTTGTTAATGACAATCATTTTGTTGAGGTATTGCCCTTAAATTTTTTTCATTATACATTATTACCTCATTCGATTATGTTATTTACTAACAAATTCTTTTTTTTTAGTTATTCTTGGTCCCAGGTCATCCTACTCCGCCGATTGCAAACAAGTGGCGATAGTTTCATCATACCTGTGTCCAAGGATGGCAAACCATATACCATTACAGGATACAACGTTTCAGAGAAATTGTCACTTCTAACGTAGCCACATGTGAGACGATAGAGTTGGAATGAGGAGATCACTTTATTAGCTCATAAACTGATGTAGCCACTTGTAGGGCGATCTTATTTTTGTTGTTAATGATGGAGCCACCTGTATGGTGATGACATGTTGTATTAAACTCATCTATTTTTAATGACAATCTTACTTTTCTTGACACTGATGTTCGTAACTATTATGGTGATTGATAAACTAGCATCAAAATATACAACATCCAGGGAAATTTTAATAGGATTAAAACTGCATTAAATTGATTGGGATTCATCATCTAATTGCTTACAAAATAGAATCCACCCATCAAAGTAGATCCACCCTACAAAATACATCCACCTTTCAAAATACTAAAACTATTCAATTTCTATTACTACCCCTATTGGTTCTGCGTGTGTAAGTAACCGATGTCATATGGGGGCTCCGAAAGGTACGTTGGACTTTTTCTGTTGAAGCTCCCCGCAACAATCTGTGAATCCGATCAATAGAAGTGTAGACCATGTCCGGGTCCTGAATGCACTCTTCATAACCCTTCTGAATGATTGAATCTGCGATAGTTAGAGCATTCTCATTCCGCTGCATTTAGACATGTCAAAGGAAAATAAATTAAAACTATTCAATTTTGATGAAACAACTGTACATTCATAAATGATTAAGATGAGGGATTAACCATACTAGCTGATAATCGATGGATACTGAAGACTCTGAATCATGATCACGTGGAACAAAAGTAGAGCGATGAGCCGGATTTTGGACCATCATATGTGTAACTCGTGAGTACCATTTCATGTAACCTGGTACGCATTATACGAAACAGACCGGCCTATGACTGGGATCTGAAGAATGGCTGCAACATCATCCAACGTAATAGTCATCTCTCCAAATGGTAAGTGAAATGTGTTTGTCTCAGGCTGCCACCTTTCAACAAAACTTGATACAACACTTTTATTCACATATCTGTAAGATGAGGTCAACAGTGGAGACAATCCAGATTTGGCGACCAACTCTCTCAATCTATTATTTTGCACTCCTTCAACATTCAATGCCCACACACCCACCATGCCACCATGACTCAAGCACTTAAGCGGGGGGCGCCCCAGCATTAACATATAGAATATGTTGAAAAAATAAATAAATAAATGAATCTTAATATACCAATCTGACAAACCTCATCCTGCCAAATATATGCAACTATATGTGTACGGAAACTAGACAACAATGAAGGGTCTGCTGGACCGCCAGGAATTGGTCCAGTCATCTCCTCTGCAGCACTTTCATCTAAACCTGCATTATCATTTCTCTCTTCCATCCGGGTGTCTGGGACATCTGGTTCTTCAGGGACATCTGGTTCTTCAGGGACATCATTGACTCTTCTTGCAAGACGCCTCCTGTTAGAAGCTGTCGGTCGAACTCTAAGTCCATCACCCCTATCCATATCTGAAATATAGCATCAACCATTAAAAATAATAAAATAAACATTTAATACAAAAAAAAATTCCACTATGTAACAGATCCGTTTGTCCTTGAGAAGCTGAATAGACTGAGTTTGTTCAGTCTCTTAGTGCTGAACAGAGTGAATTTGTTCAGCCCCAAGAGGCTGAATGTACTAGTTTTGTTCAATATCTTAGGGCTGAATAGAGTGGTTTCGTTCAGCCATGAGAGGCTGAACAGAGTGGTTTCGTTCAGCCATGAGAGGCTGAACAGAGTGGTTCAGTTCAGAGTCGGTTCAGCCCCGAGAGACTAAACGACGTTGTTCCATTGGAACTCCTTGAGCATGATTGAAAGTTACAGGACCTAACATAGTTTGAAATGAAGCAGGACCTCTTTGAACTATGGGAGGTCCTGCTCAAGGAAGCATCCCACAAAATTAGAAAAGCCTTAGACAGCTCAAATAATAATCCCACCAAATTAGTATTTTAGAAACTTTAAGACATATATAGTAGAGGAGGAAGAAGAAATGGAGGGGAGGGATATTACCGATTGGGAGGAGGAAGGAGGAGGGCTCCAAACGTCCTTACAAAATGGCAGGAGAAACTTCCTTCAATAATGGCTGAGAGGCTCCCAACGATGTGAGTGTAGAGAGGAAGGGGATAGGGCAATTTAGGTATATTTTTTGTGTGTGGAAAGCAAAGTTATAATTTTTAAATTTTTATGCTGTGTGTGGATAGAACCTGTGTGTGAAAGGTTTAAATTGCAGTGTATTTAAACTGATGTGAGACGATAGGTTGTCATACCAAACCTATCCCATGACAGTCACGGGTTGGGTGGGGTTTGTTAGTAATTGATTTATTTAAAAAAAAAGAAAAGAAAAGTAAACATATTACGGAAGATTTGAACTCATGACTTCTAAAAAATATATCATTCCTTATTGACACCCGAAACCCAGAACTCAAACCTGACTAGGTTTAGTGTATGAAAAACCATACCCGACCCAAACCCTACCAACACACTACTAGACCCACCCCTAGTAGGAACGGGTTGGGGCGAGTCCTTGTTTAAACCCGATCCATTGCCACCCCTACCATGGATGATATCTCTCCTCCAGTCTTCCAAAACAATCTACATATCAGAAATCCTCTAATGGCAACAACTATGGTTGGTAAATGGATTGGGTTGAACATGGTTTTATATGGGTTGAACCTCACCCGTATCTAAATCGTTTTTAAAATAGGTCACATAATCTCAAGCCACACTTGATGCAGGTCAACCTAACCTGATTTGCATAACTTGCATCCAATGCGGTCAACCTATTCAATCCAACTAACCTGTATAAGCTTGGCCCAAACCCATTTGATTTCAAAGAATAACTCATATTTGAGTTTGGCTGCAAGCTGTAAAAATTAAATAAAATTGCAACACAAACTTATATTTGAATTTAGATATATTGGCTGACCTTAGCTCAACCCATTTATGGAGGTTATGTGGGCCAAATTCGAATCTGATACAAGTGGGGGTCCAATCTCATGCTACTGCAGAATTATCCCACAGAGAATATCAATCACATCTTGTAGTTGTATGCATCTGACAAGTCGGATATAAGAGCATTATACCTGCACCCATGATTGATTTGTGTTTTGGATTCTTCAATACATAAAATTGATATATTTGATTTTCTTTTGCGTTAAGGAAAAAAAAAACTTTTACTAGATATAGAAAGGTTCATCCAAAGAGAAAATGCACCCCAAAAATGGATATAAGAGCATTATACCAAGCTATCCAGCCCTCTATGTAATTTAAAAAGTAAAACAACCCAACACACATAGTATTCAATTTCGTTTTGGACGCCATTTCGATTTGGCCTTCAAGATGAAATATTTTGGTATTTCAGAATTTCGGTGATACTTTTCAGAGTAACATCTTGGAATAATAAAAATTAATATATATATATATAAAACAGAAAAATAAAAGACAATATAAATGACGCACATTCCTTGATATGGATATTGAGAACAAAAATAAAAAGGCTGGTGGGAATTGTGTTTGCCGACTACAGGACTATAAAGAATACAATACTACAAATCGAAATGGACTAGAATCAATAGACACCTGAATTGGACCAAAATGGGTTGGAATTCAAACTGAAAAGCTTTGAACCGCATTCTATATCAGCTAAATGACCAAAATGGAAAGTTTGGTGGAGTGAAAACAGGAGAAATAGTATCAATCCTTTGCTTTGCGAAAGCATCCATCGAGTTCTAAGTCCTCATGCCACCCAACCCACCATTACATGATCCCTCACACGGCTCATGAAATGCTATGGTAACCGATGTGATTCGGTGAGATGTTAGTATGCTAAGAAATTTACATCTATATATCCTATTGAGAGTCTTATTTGTGAGGACGGATCAAGTCTTATTCTAAAGGTTCCCCCGCGCCCCCCCCCCCCCCCCAATCTCATGAATATCTGCATCAAAGAGAAATGGTTGGAAATTGTGTGTAAGAAAGATAGAATGATGATGATGATGATGTTTTTGGAGGAACAGAGTACATTGAAAAAGGAAGGAGAAAGAGTGCAAACTGCACTTATGGGAATTACATAGAGAGTGAGTGTAAGTGCCTAAAAATTACGGACTTAGTTAGGGGAGGGTTAAGCTCTTGGTTTGATGATCTCGTGGAGATGAGGGAAAAGGATCGAGCCTCCGATAACCTGAAAGAGGAAGATAGAGGTCAGAGCCCCTGGCTATAAGCAACCGAAGGCACTCCGATGCTCAAGTCAGTATGATAACTGAGAGGAATGGAGAAGGAGAAGTATGAGAGGGAGATCTGTTGTGTACCTCATGTGGTTCTCCTTCGTGCATTATATAGACGTGAGAGTCATCATCGGACCGGACCCCTTAGGGGGAGATGGGAGTCCCATCAGTATGTACCATTCTCTCCTGAGTGGGGGTAGGTAAAAAGGGAACGTCCCATCGGACCATCTCCCCATACCTATGGACGTGACCCTGAGATAAGACGTGTCACTTATCTAGGTCCGGCGCCCACTCTATTTGTCAGTTTGCCGTCCCCGTCAAGGTAGCGCATTTATGGCTGAGTGACAGGAGACCGAGATCAGGCTTGAGGCCGAGACTGAGGTGGACACTTGCGAGCGTGCCACCGAGACGGGCTCCATGCTTCCCCGAGATGGTGCTATCGCTGAGCTTGGACTACGCCGAGACTAAGTATAGTCCGAAATCGAGGGGCGGCCCCACATAAACCCGTGATTACAAAACACCCCCACACAATTGCCCCCTAGCTCTCGACCTCTTCGGTTCTCCCGAGGTCGGGAGCTAAGATTTGAATGGACGGGCTGGCCTCGTCCAATCGCATCTAGCTGTCGTGCGACCCTCATCATGATGCCCTTTCGTTTGCCCTAGGCAATAAATGTGGTATCGTAATTGCTTCGTCAAGGCGGGCACGCGAGCGCCGTTCCGTATGCCCGAGGTGATAAATGTCGTACCAGAGGCATGGTGAGGGATGGATCGGTGCTGCCACGTGTAAGCCTTCGTCTGGTTGTTCACCGGGATCGTAGCGACGCGTGGTAATCAAGAGGGGCGTCCCTCTATAAAATGGGGACGCCCCCCCTTCCCTTTCTCCTTTTATCTTTGCTTTCGTGCTAAGGAGATTCTGCTGAAGAAGGTGTTCTGCTGCAAACTTGCTAAGGACAAAGACTCACCGAACTCGGAGACTTCTCTCCCTCTGCTCTCTATTCTTTGCTTTTTCGTTCTCTGCATTCTACCACATCCTCTCTATGAGTTCCATTCTCTGGCTCTGCTACTTTCTTTTCGCCTTTATTTCTCTTTGTTTTCAAAGGGTTTCGGTCCCTTAGGTTTTTTCCAGTTTTTGTTCCTTCTTCTTCGCTCTCTGTCCCCTTAGCCCTTAGCAAATGGGGATTTACAGTCACTGGTTGGAGGGTCCCGCAGCCCTGGAGGGATTTAGGGCAGCGTATAAGATTTCGGTTAACGTCCTGGTGAAGCCCGACGACCTCGGGGGCCTCCCTGACGGCCTCACCCGGTATAAGGACTGGATGCCCTTCCCTCTGTTGTCGGTATGCGAGGGTGGGGTTAGGTTCCCTATCCATCCGCTTCTCCGGTCCTGCCTCAGTTCGTGGTGGATTTGCCCCATCCAGCTGATGCCAAACGGGTTTAAGATTATAATGGGCGTGGCGGAGCTGAATTGGATCCTCGACATCAACCTCGACGTACACGACATAGAGGATGTCTACGACATTTGTAAAACCGCGGGGGCTGAGGATTCGTATTATCTTCGTGCGAAGGCCAGACGCCAACCCTTGATCAACGCCCTAGAGGACTCGACCAAGTACGCCGGGGATGACCGCATACTGGTCTCGGGGAACTGGGAGTTCGGGGGGACTGAGACCGAGGAGGAGCGGAGAATCCAGGTCCCATGGAAACCTGGGACCCCTCCGAGTAAATACCTATTTCTCCGAGCTCATTTGTGTTGTTTTTCGTACGTCAACTTGCCGAGCTGATGCTCCCTGTTTTCTGCGCAGGTGTCCAGCGAAGGAGGAGAGAGGCCGGCCTTGATCGTTGGAAGAGGAACGACGCGTGGCTAGAGAAGATCTACCGCTACCACGGTCACCACGATCGGGCTGCCTTTTCGCTGCTCGGGTACAAGCCGCAGTACCAGTCTTACACCAGGAAGACTGCCGAGATCCCCCTTGAGCCAATAGAGGAGATCGTGCTCGCACTTGCCGAGTCCAGCGGCCAAATTTCGGAGCCCCAAGGCCCAATCCTCGTTGCTGACAGCCCCCCTGCTCGAGACTAAGAAGAAGAGGAGATGGACGGACAGCGCCCTCCTTTGAAGAACCTGGGGGCGATGATCCTCGGGGGCCGAGTCTCCCTTGCCCCGAAGTGTACCCCTAGTGGGCCAGGCGCTCTTCAAGGCTCTTCAGCCAGCGCCCCTTCCGGTCCCTCGGGCACAGCAGGGACCTCCTCCGCGAAGGGCAAGAGTGCGCGAGGCATTCCGCAGGAGAAGAGGGGGAGGTCGGAGGAGCCCCCCAAGGACGCCCGACCGCCAAATACTCTCGGCCGCCTAAGGAGGCTCGGCCACGGGCAGCAGAGGCCGAGAAGGAGACTCTGCCGCCAAGGGAGACTCGGCCTCGGGCTGCGGAGGACGGGAAGGAGGGTGAGGGCCCCCCACCCGAGAAGAGGCCCCACGTGGGGGGCGAGGAGGAGCGGGTTCAGGAGGCGAATCCAGGGGCCCGGCCTCACAAGACTACGCCCTGGAAGCCTAACTTCGACCTCAACCCCGGCGAGCCCATGACCATGGAGTCTCGGATGGGAACCTCCTCCAGGACGGTCTCGGCAGTTGCCCGGGGATGTGCTCTCCCTTTGGATATGGAGAGGCATAATAAGGTTGGTACAATGAGCCTGCTTTACTTGACGATGAAGGCGTCGCTCGAGGTGACTCCCGCTTCCCCTGCCTTTGAACTTTTATTTCTTGGTTGTCCGTTCTAATTTTCCTGCTTCTTTCTGTTTCCTTGCAGAATGTACAGAGGCTCCAAATAATACTGGAGAGGACGGAGGACACGGCCATTAAGGTTGTCGAGATGGATAAAGAAAAGAAGAAGATGGGGGACGTCCTGGAGGCCAGTGCGGCGGAAATAAAGAAGGCGGAGGAGAAGATCGCCGAATTTGCAACGGAACAGCAGGCGGCGAAGGACGAGATAATAAAGTTACGAGGCGAGAACAAGCACCTAAGAGGCGCAACCGACGATAAGGTGAGGAGGGTGAGCCAACTGGAGGCCGAGCTCGCCAAGAAGGAATCTGACTTGGCTGGGAAAGAGGCCGAGCTCGAGGCCTTCAGGAAGGAGCGGGCCGATGTCGAGTCCACCCTGCGAGCCCAAGTCGCCAAAGCTTACCAGAAAGGGGTGGACTGGGCATCAGAGGAGTATGTGGCTCAAATCAAGACCCTGAGCCCAATTTTGTACGAGATGGGATGCAGGGAGGCACTTTGCGAGTATGGAGTCTGTGAGGATGACCCCATATTCACGAATCTTCCCCAATTCCAGTCTGTTATACCGAGCCTAGAGTCAGAGCCCGACTCCAACGCTCCGGAGGCCCCTCCTGAAGTTCCAGGTCCTCCTCCTCCACCCTCGACTCCTGCCGAGGGTGATAATGCCCAAGCTTCCTCCACGGCCCCTCCGCCTGAGGCTCCAGGCGCCCCCGCTACATCCGTCCCTCCAGAGCCGAAGAATAAAGCTGCGGCGTCCGAGAAGTAGAGCAATAAATGCCTGTATTTTTTCTTTTCTTTGATGTATTTTCTTTCTTTTTCCCGAGAGTACAGAGGTTTGTAATTATC
Organism: Cinnamomum chago; assembly: GCA_038049695.1. NCBI lineage: Eukaryota > Viridiplantae > Streptophyta > Magnoliopsida > Laurales > Lauraceae > Cinnamomum > Cinnamomum chago. The sequence goes on along the minus strand of CP142453.1, from coordinate 37,610,016 downwards.
CTTTCTGATTAATGAAAAACAACTTTCTTTCAATTCTTCAGCTGTCTTTTCATTTCTTTGTTCTTGCAATGGTGTGTGGATGTTCTGATGTTTAAACATGACCAAAACTTGCAAGTGGTTGAGGTCGGCGAAGAAACTGGACTTTAACCTTCTAGTCTCAGGATATTGAGCGGAAACGAGCTCCTTTTGTTTTTTGAACTTTCCAAGTAGCCCAGGTTGGTGAATGTCTGGCCCTAAGGCTGGGCTTAAACAACACGCATTCGGAGGAAAGGCCTTAACAAAACCCGTAGTTAGTTTGGACCCAAAAGACAGGCCGAACTCTGAGACTTCAGGGTGAATTTTTAGATAGTTGATTGCTCTTATCCCAAGGGGGATGGCCTGCCATCCGAACTCGACGAGGCTGCTGCGAGGCACAAAAGCCCTGGCCCTGTGGCCGACTTCAAGGAGGCTGGCGTGAGGGCCGGAGCCTTGGGAGCTGGTCCTATGACCGAACTCAAGGAGGCTGGTGCGAGGACCGGAGCCTTGGGGAGCTGGTCCTATGACCGAACTCAACGAGGTTGGTGCGAGGACTGGAGCCTTAGGGAGCTGGTCCTATGATCCAACTCAAAGAGGTTGGTGCGAGGACTGGAGCCTTGGGGAGCTGGTCCTATGACCGAACTCAAAGAGGCTGGTGCGAGGACCGGAGCCTTGGGAGCTGGTCCTATGACCGAACTCAAGGAGGCTGGTGCGAGGACCGGAGCCTTGGGGAGCTGGTCCTATGACCGAACTCAAGGAGGCTGGTGCGAGGATCGGAGCTTTGAGAGCTGGTCCTATGACCGAGGCGCATGACTTCATAAAATTCAAGGCACACTTTTTCCACAAGATCCTTCTTTTATTGATTTATCATTTAAGTACATCTAGAAGTAATACTTTTTGAGGTGCGCGACATTCCATGGTCGTGGCAATTCTCTGCCGTCCATGCTTTCAAGTCTATAGGCCGACCTCCCGGAGACCGAGACCACCTTGAAAGGCCCAAGCCAGTTTGGTACGAGCTTGCATTCGTTAGGATCCCTGTCTGTTGGAAGCGCCCTTTTTAAGACTAATTCCCCGATCGAGAACTTCCTTTCTTTGACCTTCTGATTGTAGTCTCTGGATAACTGCTGCTAGTAAGTGGCCAGGCGTATGGATGCCGCTTCTCTTCTCTCTTCGGCCAGGTCGAGCTCTTTGGCGAGGTTCACTTCATTCTGCCCCTGGTCGAAGAGATCCGACCTTAAGGTCGGGAGGCCGACCTCGAGAGGGATTACAACTTCCATTCCGTAGGCCAAGGAGAAAGGAGTTGTCGAAGTGGATCGTCTCGGGGTGGTCCTGTATGCTCAGAGGACACTCGGTAATTCTTCCACCCATCTGCCCTTAGCCTTATCAAGTCTCTTTTTGAGTCCGTCCAGTACTACCTTGTTTGAGATTTCTGCTTGCCCGTTGCTCTGTGAGTAGGCCGGAGTTGCATAGAGGTTCCTGATACCGAGCTCCTGACAAATTTTTTTAAAGAAGTTTGAATCGAATTGGGTCCCGTTGTCCGAGACTAGAGCTCGGGGGATTCCGAACCTTGTGACGATGTTCTTCCATACAAAACTCTTTGTGTCGTGCTCGGTGATGGAGGATAAGGCTTCTGCCTCTATCCATTTGGTGAAGTAATCAGTGCTCACCATCAGCCATCTTTTGTTTCCTGGAGTTCGGTGAAGAGGTCCCACGATGTTTAGCCCCCACTGAGCGAAGGGCCATGGACTGGAGAGAGGACTCAGGTCTTGTGCTGGTTGGTGCAAGGAGTGGAAGAACTTTTGACATTTTTCACACTTCCTGGCGTAGAACTGGGCATCCTTCTGCATATAGGGCCACCAATATCCCTGACTGATGGCTCTGTACGCCAGCAATCTTCCTCCGATATGGCTTCCGCAGATTCCCTCGTGAATTTCGAAAAGGAAGTCTTCTACCTTGCTCGGATGAACACATTAGAGATATGGTCCTGTGAAGGACTTCCTATAGAGCTTCTCATATGGGGAAAGAAAAAAATGAGCTTTTTTCATTCTGACCTTGTGGGCTTCATTTCTGTCTTCGGGCAGTCTATCTTCTTTGAGGAACGCTATGATCGGATCCATCCAGCTCGGGCCGAGATCAACGCACAGGACTTGCTGAGCTGCGAGGAGCTCTATGCTTGGTTTTTTTAATGTCCCTACATCAACTGTCCTTTTCTTTCCTGCTTTTACGGCTGAGGCCAAGTTGGCTAGGGCGTCTGCGTGGCAGTTGGACTCTCTACCGATTCGCCTGACCTCAACTTTCTCGAACTGGGAGAGGAGCTGCTTTGTGTGGGCTAAGTAGGCTGTCATCCTTTCGTCTAGGGTTTGATAGTCTCCGTTTAGCTAGTTCGTCACAAACTGGGAGTCGCTGAAGACTACCAGTCGATGTGCCCCTAGTATTCTTGCGCTACCGAGATTCGCAATCAACGCTTCGTACTCTGCTTCATTGTTTGATGCTTTGAATTCAAGGGTCAGTGCTTGTTCGATGACTAGCCCCTCTGGGGATTGGAGGACTATGCCAGCGCTTGCCCTTCTGGATGTCGAAGATCAATCAACGAAGACCTTCCAGGCCGACTCAAGGAGCATTTTCCAAGATCGGTCTTCTTCGGGCTCGGTCTCAGCTCTATCATTGCCCTTGGAGCCCCCCAGTTCGGTATCGAGCGAAGTCGGTACCGAATTAGGTGAGGTGAACTCGACGATGAAGTCTGCCAGGATCTGTGCTTTGATTGTTGTCCTGGGTTGATATTGGATGTCGAACTGTCCCAGCTCAACGACCCACTTGGAGATTCTGCTGGAAAAGTCCGCCTTCCGAAAAAGGGATTTGAGCAGTACTCCGTGACGACCACCACCGTGTATGTCTGGAAGTAGTGGGAGAGTTTGCGAGAGGCGCTGATGAGTGCTAGTGCCAGCTTCTCGAGTGGCAGGTACCTGGTCTTGGCGTCGAGCAGGATCTTGCTGGTGTTGTAAATGGGTTGCTGCTGTTTGTCGTTCTCTCGAACTAACACCGAGCTCACTGCATGGTCCGAAACTGCTAGGTAGAGATAGAGAAGACCGCCTTGTGAGGGAGTGGACAACAGTGGTGGCGAGGAAAGGTATTCCTTGAGCTTCTCCAGTGCATGATCACACTCAGGGGTCCACTGGAATTTGGAGCTCTTCTTCAAGAGCTAGAAGAAGGGACGACATTTATCCAAAGCTCGGCTGATGAAGCGGTTGAGCGCTGCGGCCATCCCTGTGAGTCTTTGGACCTGCTTGGCCGAGGTCGGGCTCTGAATCGCCTGGATAGCTGTAATTTGCTCTGGATTGACCTCAATCCCTCTCCTGGTCACCAGGCTCCCCAGGAACTTGCCGGAGTTGACGCCAAACGCACACTTGGAAGCATTTAGTTTGAGCCGGAACTCTCTGAGGACGGCGAATGTATGGCGCAGGTCCTACAGATGGTTCTGCGACCTCTTGGACTTGACCACCATGTCGTCGATGTAAACCTCCACTGTTTTCCCGAGTTGGGCTTGGAACATCCTCGTGACCAGCCTCTGGTACGTTACCCCAGCATTTTTTAACCCAAAGGGCATCACTTTGTAACAGTAGATGCCTCAAGGTGTTATAAACTTGGTTTTCTCCTCATCAGGTCCGTACATGGGGATCTGGTGGTAACCTTGGTAGGCGTCGAGGAAGCTCATCCTATCATGTCCCAAGGTGGCGTCGATCATCTGGTCGATCTTTGGGAGGGGGAAGCTGTCTTTGGGGCAGGCTTTGTTGAGATCGGTGAAGTCCACACAAGCCCTCCACTTGCCACTCTTTTTCTTAACCACTACTGTGTTAGCTAACCACTTCGGATAGTGCACTTCGCGGATTGCTCCGGCTTCAAGGAGTTTGTCTACTTCTTCCATTACTGCTTTTGTCTGCGGGACCCCTGTTCTGCGGGCCTTTTGCACTATGGGCTTGTGCCCGGGGTCGACATTTAGTTTGTGGCATATGATGTCGGGGTCGATCCCTGGCATCTCTTACGGAGTCCAGGCGAAGACGTCCTTGTTCTGCAGTAGAAAGTCAAACAGTTCGGATCTCTCATTGTCGGAGAGCTGGTTCCCCAGCAGGAAATATCGCTCGGGATTGTCGGAGTTGATCCTGACCTCAGTGAGCTCTTCCATGCTCTTTTGCTATGCTGGGCGACCGACATCCTCGAGTTCGGCCTCCGGTTCGGCCATATGCACTTGCTGTGGCTTCGTTTCATCAGGTACTATGACAGTGAGGCACTGTCGGGCCATCTGCTGATCTCCTCGCACGGTTACTATCTCGAACACCCCTCCGGCCTTCTCTAGCGGAAACTTGAGTTTCTGATGAAGGGTGGAGGGTACTGCCTCCATGGCGTGCAACCAACTTCGTCCCATTATCACGTTGTAAGGGGACGGTGCGTCTACTACCACAAAGTCGGCCATCTTCGTGGCGCCTCCTATTCGGACTTCAAGCGAGACCTTCCCCTTGGGGTATACTGGCTTGGCGCTGAAGTCTATTAAGGGGACGCGGGCTTCCTATAGATCAGACTCGGTCAGGCCGAGCTCTTTGAAGCAGCTGAAGTAGAGGATCTCGGACGAGCTTCCTGGATCTATGAGGACGCGCTTCACGGTGTAATTGTTCAGCCGTAAGGTGAGGGTGAGTGCGTCATTGTGGGGGAGATGGACCCTCCTAGGTCCTCGTCCGAGAACCAGATCTTGGGCTTTTTCCTTTCTGGCTTCTCTTTGGTGTAGGCCCCAGTTCGGTTGACATCACTTGTTTGCCATGGACAGCCCTCCTGGCCTCTGACCGATCTTGGTATCTTTCTCTATTGGGAGTGGGGGCTAGGTGAATAATGTTGATAACCCCCACTGGCCCGTCGCTGTCCTGATCGTCATTGGGTGGAAGTGGCGGAATGCGCTGCTGGGCCTGGTTGATCCTTTCTCCTTCTTTGATATACTCCCGAAGGTGTCCATCCCTGACGAGCTTCTCGAGGTGAGACTTCAGGGCCATACAGTCATCAGTCATGTGCCCGTGTTGCTTATGGTAAGAACAGTTCTTGCTCCGGTCTCGGGTAGATGGATTGCCCTTCATCGGCTGCGGCCACTGAAAGTAGGGTTCCGCCTTGATTTTGTTCAGGAGTCTGTAAATGGGCTCCTTGAAGACAACATTGATGGCCCTGTAAGGATCGCTGGCCGACTTGGGAGGCTGGAACTTCGGCCTCTTGCTGCCGCCCGAGACGGAAGTTGAGAAAGACGCCGAACTGGTGGCCCTCTTCTTATCTGGCCTTTGTCTGGAGAACACTCCTTCTCCCTTGGAAGCTTGACTCTTCTGTGGGAGTCTGAACCGTTCTTTGCCATGGGCTTCGTCATCTTCTTGCTCAATGTACTGATTCACCCTCGCCATTAGTGCTTTCATCGTGGTCACAGGAGTTCGGACCAGGTCTTTTTGGAGTTCGTTTCCCGGGGAGTAAGGCCTGTCAGAAGCACATGATGGCGACGTCATCGTTGGCGTCGGTGATCTGGCTGTATATCGTCCAGAATCTTCTGGCGAATGCAGTGATACTTTCGCCGTCCTTCATCCGGATCGCCATGAGGTTGCCACTCGTCTTCGGGATGACACGGTGTGCCTGAAACTTCTCGACAAAGGAGCTGCGGAGCTGCCGGCAGTTCGTGACCGACCTGGAAGGGATCGCGCAGAACCATCGGAGTGGGAGGTCACCTAGGCTTGAGGAAAAGACCCTGCAATTTAGGTGCCCGACACCCCCTAGACCGACATCCGCTGAGTGAAATGTCGTAGTTGTGCTTCTGGGTCCGAGGTCCCGTCATAAAAGACGAACCTCGGGACGCTGAATCTCTCGGGGAGAGTGAAGTCTTTTATCTCCTGTGAGAAGGGGGACATGCCCTGGTCGTCTTCTTCGCAGCAATCCTCCATCTGGTCTCGGGTGAAACCGATCTCGGCCAGCCGGGCCTGGACCTCTTGTTTGACGTAATGGTCCAACAACTCTTTTAGGCCCGTCGAGTTCTCTGGCCTCGGGGATTCTAGCCCATGGCGCGATCCCCCTAGGTTGCTAGGTAGGTGGTTGCTGCTCGAGCCTTCTTCTTCACAGCGATCTCTCCTTCTATTATTGAGGACCTGCCTCAGATCTCGGCTGCCCGGACGGTTCTGCTGTCCCCTGGGAGGCGGGACATGAGACCTCCTCTCATTTTCCTTGAGCCGCTCCTGGAGGTGACAAATCAGCTCCTCTTTTTCTTGGAGGACTTGATTCTAGGCGTCGAGCTCTTTATGTAGGGGGTCGTCATCTCTTGCTTCATGGGTCTGGTGAAAGGACTGGCCGTCGTCGTGAGTGCGATGATGAGAGTGGTGGGATTTTGCCCCGACAGGGGTCTTGCCCCGTAGTCGAGGATCTGACGAGGAGACATTCTGCTGTAGGCCCCTGGGTGGCTGGTTACCTAGGTGGCGAGGAGCCTCCTGATGGTCGTCACGACGGGGGGGGGGGGGGGAGCCGTCAGAGGTCGGGACGAGGAGTCCGACTGGACAATACCTTCCATGTACGCGGGACCTGATTTGCCTCCAGATTTTCTCTGGCGGGGAATCCACGACATCCCCTGCGGGACCGAGGGGGCCCCTGCTGGTTCTGGAGGGGGAAGGAAAGCAGAGCGAACGCCAGTGGGCGGCTCCGGAGGTGCCGACTGGAGCGGCTGAGGCTGTGAAAACGGTGGAAATGGGGGTTGTTCTGGCGGAGGGAAGGATGAAGCTCTCCGGGACTTCGATGCTCCTTCGCCGTCGTATCTGGTTTTAGGAGGCATGGCTTTTACTGGTCTAAAGATCCTAATTCCCACAGACGGCGCTAACGGTAAGTGCCTAAAAATTACGAACTTAGTTAGGGGAGGGTTAAGCTCTTGGTTTGATGATCTCGTGGAGATGAGGGAAAATGATCGAGCCTCCGATAACCTGAAAGAGGAAGACAGAGGTCCGAGCCCCTGGCTATAAGCAGCCGAAGGCACTCCGATGCTCAAGTCAGTATGATAACTGAGAGGAATGGAGAAGGAGAAGTATGAGAGGGAGATCTGTTGCGTACCTCATGTGGTTCTCCTTCGTGCATTATATAGACGTGAGAGTCATCATCGGACCGGACCCCTTAGGGGGAGATGGGAGTCCCATCAGTATGTACCATTTTCTTCTGAGTGAGGGTAGGTAAAAAGGGAACGTCCCATCGGACCATCTCCCCATACCTATGGACGTGACCCTGAGATAAGGCGTGCCACTTATCTAGGTCTGGCGCCCACTCTATTTGTCAGTTTGCCATCCACGTCAAGGCAGCGCATTTATGGCTGAATGACAGGAGACCGAGATCAGGTTTAAGGCCGAGACCGAGGTGGACACTTGCGAGCGTGCCACCGAGACGGGCTCCATGCTCCCCCGAGATGGTGCTACTGCCAAGCTTGGACTACGCCGAGACTAAGTATAGTCCGAAATTGAGGGGCGGCTCCACATAAACCCGTGATTACAAAACACCCCCACACGGTGAGGATAGGGAAATTACATTGTGAGACCCTCCTATGGGAAAATCCAAACCATTCAGAATGAAATCAAGTTTTTATGGGATACTCCTTGCTGAATGGCTAACTTCCGAGCCTGATCACTCTAGCAATTAGACTAATATGTAGTCTTAGAACTTCAAGCTCTTTGCCACTTTTTAGAATACAGTAGTATAGACTTTTAGATAAAAGAAAAAAAAATAGTTTAGAAATATGAAAAATAAAAAAAAATGGTAAGAATGGGCCCGTTATTATATTAGTTTATCTAAGTTTGTGAAGTGAATAGCCATGATAAAATTCTCATTTTAATTTGTCATGTCATGGAAGAACTCTGGCTCGGCCACTGGCCTTTAGCTGCACCATCCACGTTAAAATTTAGAGCAACATTTCATTTGACTCTCATTGGAATTACCCATAAACACTGGGCTGAGAAGCTAACTTTAGGTAGGTATTCAATCCAAAGTTTGACCCTGGCCTGTTTGTGATCCAGTTGATTCTTAATAATTCAACAAGCAAGCTTTCTTATTGATACATTCACTTGCCTTCTCTTTTCACCATTTTCTTCCACTGTTATCTATGGAGCATTTTAAGATTCACTTTGGTTATTACCAACTGCTTAATTCAATGTGTGTCCTGTGACAGTTGGGCCACAATTTCTAACATGTAGAAGCACAAGGTTGAAGCATGTCTATAAACACTATCATGAGAAATGATCCTTTGCTAATGATTGCTTGGAAGTTTTAATGTAGAACAGTAAAAGTATATTTAAGTATCTGGGCCTTGATATGGGTGGCCTAGTCCATCCCTTCATTTGAGGAACTGAGTGGATTCATGCCTCAAATTCAAATTCAGAAACTACATAGCTTGCGATAAAAAGTCCCAGTAACTAATTCAGGTTTGGGGGGGCATACTATGCGCACAATCTGTACACGACCAATTTTCATTCCTAATAGTAATAACAGACCATCATCAAAACCCACATATAAGAGAAGTTTGCCTTTGACAACAAACTAGTAGAATCAAAATGCCGCAATTATATGCTCCAACATGTCTCCTACCAATAACCCTAGTCATTCAGCAAAAAAAAAAAAAAAAAACTAGTCATCTTACTAAGCGAAGGTGGTACAAGCAAAGGTCCACATTCTATCAATGGGACCCAAACAGACAGTTGTGAGTCACCGGATGGGGAAGAACTTTAGGCATCTCACTAGCCATTAATCTAAAAACAAGGGAGACTGAATGAAACAGTTCCATAGCACTGTAATAGCAACTGCTTGAGAAAAAATGTACATCTTTGGTGGCAATCCATGATAGCCATGTTATTTGCAGACGCCAATAGAGAAATTGAGTGCTTGCAGAAAATTGCTTATCGCAAAAACTTTCAAGAGAGAGACAAGACGTACATTAGCTTCTTAAATAAACTGTTTGTTGGTACCATCTAGATGCACAATTAAATCATCGCATGCCAGACCTAGAGACTGATTTCAGTGCATTTGAGATGTTTTCAGCTGTTATCCTGTCTGTATAAGCAACAAGTGGGCTTTCCCCTGGAGCATTGTCATCCTTCTGGTAGCTCCCTGAGGTTCTCATCAACTCTTCTGAACCTTTTTCCACCACTCCTTTTATGATCACTGTCTTGTGAGCTCCAGATATCAGCTCTTCGTAATCAGCATCACCCGTTTCACCGACAATTACAAACATGTTGGCGACATTCAGACCCCAGCGAACAAACAGGTACCTAAGAATTGTCAGCCACAGTAAAAGAAACCCAAATCAGTGAATTTTTTTTTTATCGGTAACTGAAACTTTCATTAAGAGAAGGAGAGAATACAACACGACAAACAACAATGAGGCAAGAACATAGGAAAAGAAAGAGAAATGAAAATAATAACCCAAATCAGTGATGATGCTACAAGTGAACCTCAACTCAGATTCTGATGAGCTTCTACAATCTCCTGATCATTTTGTCTTGCTTACGTTTCTTTTGGTTCTTCGATCTTAGTGTTTTGCAATGTCTTTAGTTTTTAAATCCTTAGTTTGTGTGTGTGTGTGTGTTTTCTTTTTTGCCCTTGTTTGGTTTTGTACAAGCCTTTTTTTTTCACTTTTTTTTGGTAGAAGGCCTTTTTGTCTCTTGGTGAAGCATTCTATAATCTAGATCTAGATCCATGAACTACCTCTTGCCCAACCTTGAGGCATTGGATTTGGAGGCCCATGTGCCAACCTGAATGGAACCTGGAAAGTATGGGGACCCAAGAGGTCTTTGTTGTCGCGCGAGTCCAGTTTGGAAGATTATATTTTCTTAAGATTTGTCAGATGTAGGGTGTAACTTGTAAGAATCACTATTAAAAAGATTTTCTTATTTGTGGAAACATTTATTTAAGAGAACTTTTGTATTGAATGAGAGATGTTGATTGGAATGAATTTTGAGGATTCATCTCACTGGGGGAGCTTTGCTTCTTGAAAAAGGTCTTAGACCTTGGAGTGCGAGCATTACTCACTCCAAGAGACTTTGCAAGAACCTCGGTCTTGCTGGAGAAGTTTTCCAAGAACCTTGGTCTCACAAATAAATGACATGCATTTTGGGAGGTGTATAGACTTGTGTTTATGCCTTGTATCCAGCCTTATCAAATTGATTTGCATTTGATCAAATAAATAAATAAAGGCTGTCATCAAGGGCCTTTCCTAAATAGAGGTAAAAAATTATGGAAAATATTAACTCTTGTGATTGCTTGGTACTCAAGGAAAAAAGGGGGAACCAATAAGGGCAAAAGTTTCTTACAAATATACTTGGATAGACCTAATTTATGTTTGTGGTTCCTAAGGTCTTGTTCATTCATGCGATTGAATTCATAGGAATTTGAAGACTTCTATTTCTTAAAGTGGTCAAAATTGAAGAAAGAGAGGTGAATATCCAAAAAGGGCAACAAATTATCTCCCCCTTTAATGGAAATTTAATCAAGGGGATATGGGAAATGGATACCCAAACATCATCCTACTAATTCAATCCGAGGAAAGTCGAGCTCTCATCTACATCTCCACATTACATCCTTTAGCAATCACCACTCTTCATTGGAGCCATTTGACTATAAATTCCTATGTATTCAATTCCATGAAAACAAACAGACCCTAAAAGATAAGAGGTTTAAGGAAATCTTCCCACTGGAGTTAGAAAGACAAAAGGAATGTAGCAATTAAAATGATAGTCAAAACCTCAGAGAAGGGAACCTTCCAAAAATCTCAGTCAGTAATATATAAAGTGAAAACCAACAGGGCAGGGCGGGTCAGGTGCAGCACCCTAAACTGACTCAGGTCAAAGTCTGGAAAACCGCACCCAACCTGGACTCACCAACACACAACCAAACCCACAGCTAATAGGAGTAGGTCAGTTCTCTGTTTAAACCCAACCCGTTTTACGTCCCACTACAATGGGAATCCATTGTCTGATCACTTATGCCCCGAGTCTCTGTGTAGTTTTGCTAGAAAAAAATATTCACCGTGATAATAGGGATCAGAATCATATTGAATGAAACCATTATTGTAACTGCTCCATTATAAGAAAATATCGAGAATGGTGCAAATGGTTATGTGTGGTAAAAGAAGTGTCCAACCTATTATTTTGATTCCAGTTACAACTCATGCTTCAGTGTGAAACAAGTCACCAACCTTCACTGCCATAGGACGCACTTCCTAAATGATAAAACACTCAATGCAATCTCAACAACAGAACATTTATCTCAGAACAAGAATGTGCATACCTAAGTGCCTGTGATCGAGATGCAAGAAGAGGAATAAGTTGCAATCTTGTAGAGTTTCGGCAATACATCGGATGGCACCGGAGACCCCGCATTCTAAGCTTCTGCCTCAGGTCATCCACTCGTTTTGCCTGAAAGAGTGTGACAACTCCCAAAATGTAAGACAGATCAACCAGACCTTTGTGTCTTTATTCTTTTATCATGTTTATTTGGACAATAAGAAGCCCATTAATTTCTCTTTTGGTTGTCAATCAGAAACCAAAATTGAAGTCATTAATTCATTGAATTTGTTTCTTTCAATTTTGAAGTCCAATTGACATAACTGAAATCTTCAGACATATAATATAATATATATATATATATATATTAAAATTGAAATAACCAAAAGATTGACATAGCCTTTTGAATTAATATTGATCAAATGACCAAAATCCCCATCATTTTGGCTGCAATGGTTAAAATCTTTCAGTTATAATATAAGCCCTTTCAGTAAAATAATGAGGCAAACTATTTAAGCAAGAATTAGTGAAACTTTAACATATAACCAATGCCAAAATGGTTGAATTTCTCAGTTGAAATCTTTGCCTTGTAGCCTGTCAGTTGGAGATTAATAGAGGCACTCATTCATAGGAATGTGTCAGCATAATATCTCAATGCACCCATTTCATACAAGCAAGGCACATGGTTCAATATCCAGACTGTCAAAGATCTAATATGATGAGACCCAATGGATGGGGGGTCCCATAAAAACATCTCAGATTATAAGATCTTAAACTTCCTATCCAGCTCAGTATTGTACTTGTCTTAACCATCTATTTGTAAGAAATGATTGGCTGGATAAGATCTTCAAATTTGGAAAATTCTTTGGGCACCAGTGAAACAATCAGATAAATGGTCTGGATCACAAAACCATGTACCATTTGTACAGGATTGTGTATCCCAATAAGTGCATATCCTTCTGCATTACACCTCTATAATTCCTGCACTGAAGACATTTCAGCAGAAAGTACTAGAAAATAATAGTAGTAGTAAATTTTCAGTATATTTCAGCCAAAATATTTCCAACCAAAATGACCCTTTGTATCTCCCTTTGGTGAAACAATGTAAGCCATCAAAACAGAAACCAAGATAACATGTACCTTAGTGGGATCTTTGATGAGAAAGGATATGCAGTGTGCATTGCACGATTTCACATCTTCCTCAATGGGACTTGAAGAACTATCAGCTTTGCCACCTCTACCATCCTGAGAGCACATCAATTTAAAAATGGTATTTTTAAGACCCTCACAACCCCAGCGGTATTCGATGTGGGATGCATAGTCTGGATCTGGGTAGAGCTTCCCATTGTCTTCCACACATTGATAAGCACCTGGGTAGTACACTTCACCTCCACTACTACAGATCAGTGCATCAAACTCCCTCACTTGGATCTTCCCCAATTTAAGAAACTCTAGTACCTCAGAGATGGACATAGCTGTTGATAGAGCAAATCCCGCAGTCCTTGCCATCTGTGAGTCGGAACGAACGGCCTTGAATGTCTCCTGTATGACCTGTAGTCATTGCTCAAAAAGATCATTATAAAGAGATTGGCCACTTCACAATATGGGAAAAAAATTTCTTCTATTTACACAGGAATTTTATTAGATATAACTGTGTTATGTAAGTGAATGTTGCACAATCTTCAATACAAAAGACGACGGCTATTTTTTAAAGGATGTTTTTCATTAGAGGGATATAATTCAATTGCTATTATCTATAATATTGTAGTTTAAAGTTATGAACACCCATTCGCTGTAACTGTTAAGACTGCTGCATGACAATAAGACACTCAGGTGTGACAAGGTCGTAACATTCAATTTTTGGAACTTACCTGCAACAGCTTCTTGCTGGGTTTTCCCTGATCGACGTAGCAGTCAACTGCTATCACAAACAGCCTACGCCGCCGTCTCAACATGGGGTACTTACTTACTTCATTCTCAGGCTGTTTCTTTTCAGACTCTGGTTCTTGTGCATCTTGTGCTGGTTTCTTCATCTTATTTAGGATCCGCTTCACCTGGTCTTGCACCTGCGGATCGCCATTGCCTGCAGCCACTTTCTCCAATTCAGTGGGGACGCTCTCTGAAGACACATTGAGGGAGGATCTGTCATCAACAGAGAGTCTCAAAGACATGTCTTGTACATCCAGAAGTGAGTCTCCGAGCGACTCCTCTGCAGGCATGTCATCCAATGGGGTATCTATTTGCCACTGCGGGTGCCTCATCCTGCAAGCAGCTACCCTCGTAAGGTATGTCCGGCAATGCTCAGGCCACGAGAACAGATGTATGTTCCGCCACCCGTTCCTTCTGCAGTCATGCCATAGATACTTCTCCGCAAGTAGTTTTAGTAGTGCATCAGCAATGGCGTTTTGGTCATGTGGGTCCACAAGCAACCCATTGTTCAGTGCCTAAAATCATCCAAAGTTGTAACAGAAAGCTGTCTCATACGAATTAAAAAAAAAAACAACTATACTACTTTTAATTAATTAAATGCACCAATACATCACCAAGTGCCTTATTCTGAAGACTTCTTTTGGAAAAAACACGACTTTTAAATATTCAGATGTACTATAAAATCACATTTTCCAGATTTCTAACTGTTGCGTTTTGCAAGGAGAAACAGCAAAACTACAAATGTCACATCCCTATTTCTGAAAAGCATGGGATTTTGAAGTATCTGATCAAATGTACCCTAAAATGATATATAGATTATACTTACCCGATGAATATCAACAGGACCTCCATTCCTAGTAGCCACAATTGGAAGCCCATGAGCAGCTGCCTACATTGTTTAGTTTTAAGGCCAGATTAGACTCTCATGTGCTAGACAGCAGATGAAACAGAACTTATTGTCAAAAATAACCAGACTAACCTCAATTAAAGTAAGACCAAATGGCTCAACTAGAGCTGGATTTACGAACACTCCCTGCAATAACATCTATTATTTAGCCAGCAAACCATCACATTCTACAGATTCAGTAAATCCAGTTAGAAGTGTTAGGATGTACCCAGGTTTGAATAGTTTCCAGAATTGGATACTTATGTTCCATGTGCATTTGGAATGACATGGACAGCAAAAACTCACATTAGGCCAGATATTGCTTCTTCATTTTTGTCACTCCAAATCAATAGCAGTATTTGGCTGCTCAATGATTTGGGATGGAAAAGGCAAGAAAAAAAAATCCAACTTTAATACGTTTTTAAATATTACAAACCCTTGTTTTCACTCCAAATCAAACACAAAATCAAATAGGTCGTGTCCATTTGAAATATTCCAACCAGCCATGACGCGGGTTACATCCACATGCACCTCCAACAATGAAATCATACAAACCCTTGTTTTGGCAGCTAGGCGATAAATATCCGGAACATCTGACTGCTTGTGATGCTTTGGGTAGGCCACTTGTCCATACAAGTCATATTTGTCAATCAACTTCAAAACTGTTGTCAGGATGCTAGCATTACCCGAGGACATTTCATCAATATCATCTCTGTTTCCCATTATCAATGTCTGTATTTGCATTACAAGCATTAGAGAGAGAGAGAAAAAAAAAGAAAAAAGACAGCATGTATGCAAAAGGCTAAATATTTCAAGATTTCTGTCTTCTACAAAATATCACAATTCTAAAACATAGAGAGTTTGGCTGACTGTCTTAGTATATTACAACAAAGAACAGAAGCTAGTGCTGAATCTTGAAATATTTCTTTTCTCCCTTAGCATTTGGATGGCCAATAACATGAAAATTATGAAGTACTCCTATGTTGAATGACTGCAACTTAAGGCTTGACCAAATAACAGTTGCATGCAAGGAACAAAAGTTCTGAGCTTGAAATCCTTACAAGATTTGCAAGCTCCCTCAATGGACGACATTCGCCGAAAGCTTTCAAGAGAGTCGTGATATTCTTTTTGGGGTCTGGCCTTGATAAAGCCAAGATAATCGGCTTGTGAGGATTCCTGAGGAAGCGCATCACCTGAAATGAAATGTATTTTTTTTTTTCAGGAGCACAATAAAAAAGTTGTTCATTGAGGAATACATCCATAGACCCTCAGGCCAAACAAAGCATAGAATGGTAAATCCTTGAGTTTGTATATATGGGTTCAATGGATTGATGATCAAGATATATTATCTCTGTTATTCATGCCACAAAAGGTCACCCTGACAAGTCAATTGTAAATCCATCAATCCACACCTCTAGACCCTGTAGAAAATAGAGAAAGAAAAAAACCAACATCCATCTAATGTTCAAAATAAGAAAACCAAATGTTCGTGAATGCCGATTTCATCCAATTTGGGCTGGCACTGGGCAAGTTTTATATGTCGTGTCGCTGCTATTGGCCCATTGTATCAACTACCTAGATCACAACCACGAGCCCTACATATACACACTCAAGACGCATGAAAATTAATGTTCCCTTGACCCATATAATTCCTAAACATTTTTTTAGATTGTGGAAACAAGATGCTTACTTCAGACCATATGGTTGGCACTGCTCTCGGAGAACTCCCATCACCTATAATTGCTGCAAGTTCTCCATCTGCTTCAATTGTATCCTCCTGAACTACAACATTGCTGAAGTCCATGCCAGGAGGAATGACCTGCAAGTATCACATGGTAAACATTAGACCAATGGTTTGTTGCAGTAGTGAGATTTTTTTTTTTATATAGTGGCTTCACACTTATTTCCAATGTCCATGACGCCAAGTACACCTTGAAGTTGTATTATATTTTGGCCAAAAGAGCAAACCGTTCCACCATGTTGGTAATAGTACATGGGCCATATAAGAAGTGTTTGCACCACTGAACTGTGAGTCCTGCTTCCAGAGAATGAAAACCCGATCAAACTGTAAACCTTCACAAGTCACAGCCCAAGATTAATATAATGCCTTGTTCCTTTTCAGTTAAGAAATATATAATAGTTAATTGTCTTATCTGACAGCATTAACAACAAACACTGGGGCTCATGTAATGGTGAACCAAACAAATCATCTTTTAGGCCATATCATGGATGAGAGATGCATCACAAAGATACTCCACTGAATGATCCTGATTGCCCAGTTTTTATCTTGGTAAAATGTAGACTATCAGCTAGACTAGTCTAAATTTAAGCCACCAACTAGACTGCTAGAATCAAAGATCAAAATAGCAATTGAGGTGGGTGTAGAGGCCAGTGGTCAAAACGGTACGTAGCAGGTGATACGTAGCAGTTACAGCTATACGTAGCAATCTAGCGGTGAGGATTTTCTGAGTGGTAAAAAAAATTTGAATTTTGTATAACAACCAATCTTGTGTGTGTTTTTTTAGCGATTTGGAGCCATATAAGGCGCCCAACGGAGGCACCTGTTAAAAGGTGTGAAAGCATTGAAATTGCCAGGAGTAAGAGAGAGAGAGGGAGACCCAAGAGAAGTTGGAAATAAACTATTAAACATGGCATTGCCTACATAGATCTAACGGAGGACATGACCTTAAACAGATTTGATTGGCGTCGTCAAATTCATATAGCCGACCCCACCTAGTGGGAAAATGCTTGGTTTGGTTTTGAAGCTATATAAGGATAGAGACAACTTTAGGAAAAACTATTGAGGAGAAGAATTGAGAAAAATAATGTTCAAAACTAAAACTGTTTGGCTCTACTAGATTCTAGATTGAAATGCTCATATTTTCAAAATAGCGTAGTGGCCCCCACCACTATGCATAATGGCCGCTATTTTGAACCATGGTTAGAATAATTCAATACATGATTATTAAGACATGACCCAACCAATGCAAGAGCACCAGATATGAATATATTAAACCGAAAGGTAGGGCCCCACCTGTACCGTTGTAGTCAAACATAAAACTGTCATTTCTCTAACAAGAAATCATAAAATATGCCTACTAGTATTTACATAGTATGCATGGTGAAGGCGGGATTGAAATGGCCATAGTAATAATGAAATCAATGCAAAACCACCATCAGAAGTCACAACATACCACCATCTGCGGCATGAAACGGCCATGGCAATTGACCCTACGTCTAGCTCTTGCTCTCAACACCTTCTCAAGCTTGACATCAAAACCGTCATACAAGCCCCACTGCTCATCAACCTCTTGCTTGGTGCTTGTGATCACAAGCTCTGCAGCATCCAGCGACAGCTCTTCAGCTTCAATCCTTCTCATTATCTTGTAAGTTGAATTGATATCCTCCTTTGACTGACGTCCCTGCTTGAGAAGTTGTTCCAACTTATTCCTCCCAAGTGAGTGGCCTGTCAAAACCATTGGGACATTCAGAGCACCTGAAAGAAGAGCTGCACTATCTCCTGCATCTGCATAATGCCCATGAATTACATAGGGCCAAACAGGATGTCCCGCTTGAATCTGTTCACCCAACACCTTAGACATGTTAACAATGTGCGCCAGAGCTCCATCTACAAACTCTGGAATATGGGGCCACAGCAACTCTTTGCATAGATATTTATCTCTTGGTCCACAAGGTATCCGTATGATATAAGCCCCACTACTCTCACCTACATCATTCCCATCCTCTTCGTAAGAGACTGATGTTAACATCTCTGTCGGCTCACCATAACTCCAGTCTACCTCGGGCGATGATACCTGGCGAGTGAAAAGGTCAACTCTATACACCCCCGGCATCATTGAAAGGGCTCGAGCAAGTTCGACCACATATTTCACCTGAATAATCACCCAATAGCTCTATTACCTGCTTGCAAATAACTGAGCATTCTGTATTGTGCTCGCATAGTAACGGAAGATTACCTGACCACCTGTATCAGAATCTCGTCCCAGTTCCATGTTTTCTCCACGGACAAGACCATGCAGACTGTTCAATCAAGTGGGCTTGTCAGTGAATTAATAATAACCATTGACTCATTTTAGCGAACCACTAAGAATGACGAAAAAAAAAAGAAGATGCGAGGCATATTGGTGTGCTGGTTGCCAAAAATATAAACAAATCTAATGGTAGTCTTCAATGATAATGCTTGAAAACTGGTTTTTGACTGCTAGATGTTAGATTAGAAAATGAATAGCACAATAAGATACGATTTTTGGAATATATATTCCTAGCCTGATTCAAAATTACGGGATCCTTTTGAAGATTTTGTTGACTGCATATATTAAGATTCAAAATCTTATTTTATCACAGCTGGAGAATAAGAGGTAGAGAAAATGAGTATAAAGACCATGCGATAAAATACAGTTCACTTGTTCTTTATGAGCTTCAACACCAGCAGCTACAGCCTATCCTGTCTCTGTCAAAAGCAATGGCAACATCCTTATTAAGTCTCAATCCTATGTTTCTCTCATATACTTTTTATAACAAAAAGTAACAGTGTCAGTGCTTTCCTAAGTTCCAACTGAGATTTCATATATATATATATATATATATATATCATCTAATGGGAAAGCTACAACTATACCAATCCATCAGATATCATTTCTTGCAATTGCCACTTTCCAAGAAAGGATGGAAACAGACTTTCTGACCCGAAACAAAGTGCATGGATTTTATTCTGGTTCTGATTGAGATTTGGATCAACAGTTATGGCCTATGGCTATGGGTCCATCAGGTAACTGGGTTAACTCAGGGTCAACACCCAGTTAGTCTATTAAGTTGTATATGCAATCAGGCATGAGCCCCAACTTTCAGATAAAGATATTATTTATAAACTAGGGAGGTAAAACACACGGTTTACCTGATCCAGAAAAACTGGAATGTATTTTGGACAACCGAGCCCAGTTTTGGGTACACGGTGTTGGATCCGTACAGCAATTGATTCAGATGTCAAAAAAAAATTAATTGGGTCAAGATTCTGGTCCACCACGGACCAACAAGACCCACCTGTTTAACAACCTTAATTCCAGGTGTGCCAGCAACATTCTGAGGTTTGTACTAAAATATTTGAAAAATCTAGCCAAACAAGAAAGAAAAAAAATCACTTACATCCACTATTTCGAAAAGGAATTGAATATTGCTCCCTCACTTAATCATTCACAACCTTTAAACCGCTTAAGATTTTAAAGCTGAAAAGGACATCAAGTTTCCTTATACCAAAGCCCAAGATGTGTAGTATGGTTAATTTTCTTTCAGTTCCATATTCTAATCTCAATGGAAGCAAGTGTCACCATATACAGACAACAATAATGTCACTAAAATCAAGAAAAAAGTAACCGCTTTTTTAAAACCAAATTTCATAGCGTACTTGAAAGAAATGTACCTGATCAGGATAATGTAGAGCCTTTTGCCCTTCTTATCATCAGACCAGACTTGGAGGTCTGATGAGTTCCTTTGAAACTTTTTCCTTGGGGTCTCACACTGCAAAAGATCCCCTACTGCATCACCCCTCTCCCCTTCAGACATGTCCTCCGACATGTCTTCAGTTGCATCCCTTCGCCCCTGCTCTCGTTCCAACCTCCAGTTTGCCATTCGCTGAAAATCTTCCCATTCCAACTGCTCATTGTCCAGCACATATCGTTTCAAAATCAGAAAAACTTCGATTTAAACAATGTATAGATATGAGGAATGTTCATGTGCATCCATCCCTCACCATAGTATAAGGGACATTTATGTGGCTTTCTCTTTCTGTACATGAACATTCATCTTCTACATATGAACATACATAGCTTTCCCTCTTCTGTACATGAATATTTCTAATTATGCAAGTGTCCCTCACCATGTGGTGAGGGATGGATGTACATGAACATTCCTCGATCACTCACTCTCTCTCTCTCTCTCTCTGTGCATATATATATATATATATATATATCCTGAATTCCTGATAATTTCTTAAATCTTGTTGCATGAACTGGCTTTATCTTATTTGTATTGAATTCCTAGGAATTCATACGAAGGGTGAGTGAATGGTAAAAGGAGGAGATCAACATACACCATCAATTTCCTAAGATTTATTTACTATGGTACAGGATGGGAAACAATTTCCTATGAAGAGGGATATTTTGATGGTCCCTTGAACATCTCAACCTTCAATTTTTAACTCTTAGCACCTTTGATGGAAGCACATTGCCTATAAAATCGTAGGATTGAATAAGTATTTGGCAAACATTCCCTCAGTAAAGAATACAAGTAAAATTATTGCTACTGTTTCCACAACCCCAGAAATTGGTCTTCTGAAGTTTTAACTGGTCAGCAATGCAAAAACCTACCTACCAACATGCTGCAAAATCGCCCACTAAAACACAAATAAAGCGCCAACCTCTTTCTTGAGTCAAAACTCTTTAATAATGGAACAATCAACCTCTTGGAACTTTTAAAAGGGAAAAATAGTACTTTTAATGAGTAAGTCAATCCATTGGTAGCTTAGTGGTGAGGCACCTCATTTCCATAGAAATGAGCAGGGATCAATCCTTGGCTGTAGTGTTGATGGTGGGGGACTCGGGTGAGTGTGTTTCCAAGTGTGTGAGTATATTTACCAGAGGGAAAAAATTTCTTTTCCTAATAAATGTCCAAATTTGAAAAACTGCTGGAAGGCATCTTACAAATTTCAAAAACTTAAGTGTACATATGGAAGACTCCTACTAAGTTCTTAAGATTTTTGTTTCCTCCCTTTTAAGAGCTTTTAAGTAATTGATTGAATATAGTGAAGGGTCGGGTGGAGATCCACAAGAAAAATTGAAATTCCTATGATCCATTTACCATTGGGCGAAAGGCAAGTGGTGAATTCTTATCAAGGTAAATTGTAGATCTCCACCCTTGATCCTTCACTCATCACCCCTGCGAGAAAGCCTATAGAAATTCCTTGGAAGTTAGTATGTACTCATCGACGAGCCCTAATAAAAAATGCAAAATTGTAAAAGGTACTACTAATCGCTTCAATCTCATCAACAGCATGCTAAAATCTATGGATAAAGAAATATCTTTCTTGTTTTGGGATTTTATCAAAAATTAAAAATATCATTTTTACCTTTCATTTGGAAAACAGCAAGACTTAAAAACGGAGGAAACAAACCATATTTTTCGGATTTGATCTTTTAAATTACTCAGCCAAAGTCATAACCAAAAGTGCTTAAAGTGTAACTTTGGAAAAAAAAAATCATCAATGAAATTTGAAAATTGCCTACACACACCTAATACAGAAATTCATACAAATTAAAATTTTCAGGTTGAAAGACAAATCTTAGTTTCTCAAATTCTTCTTTTTCTAAGTTCCAACCTATTCCTCTTGACAAGAAAATCTGTTATTTGATATGGTGAGGCGCCATTTGTTTACTTGGTATTGAATCCCTCTAAATTCTAAGCAATGCATTCCTTTCGGAGGGGCTAAAGTTGAAGGAGAAGATCCACATCATCATCATCATTATCAAAAGGGTCGGCTACATGAGAATTTTGTTTCTCAATTCTGATATATCCTGAACCAAATTCTGAGAAAAGTTGCACTTCTTTAGATCAACTTTTACAAAGTAGGTGATCGGCCATAAACCAAATAATACATGCATAACACAAACAAATAATCAAATATGTACTTACGATCATACATACACAAAAGCAAATAGATAAAAACTCTTTAAAATTGGTAAATAAAATTAAGGCCTGTTAGCTTGCTTGGAATTGAATTTTATGAATTCTAAGAAATGTATTCCCATCAAAGTGGCTAAAATTAAAGAAACAAAGGTGAAGAACCACAAATGGCCATCAAATATTCTCCTCTTTGATGGAATATGAATCACCATCCATGATCTCTAGTAAATAAAATCCTAGGAAACTTAGGCTCCCATCTACATCTTCACTTATATACTTCACCCCTCAACTCTTTAATATTCCTTCTTTAGAACCCATTTTACCATGAACTCCTAGAAATTCAATTCCATGCAAATGAAGAGGCCCTATGAGTTGGTTTAGAGAAATCCCAAAGCTCATGCATTTCTTAAAATTGGACAAATGGATGGTTAAGTGTCCCTTGATGCATTCAAGGCAATAATTTTTTTTTAATGAAAAACCACAATAAGTAGATCCACTGACTTCTAGTTTTTGGGTCATTTTCATCCCAATTCAGTATCCCAACCTACAAAATTTTGATTCCTTTCCATCCAAAATATATAGAGAAATGGAGAAACATCCATCCTGCCAAAATATTCAAATCAATCACATTAAAATGTGCATCTGAACGAATTCCAAATCATAATTTCACCTAATTTCTGCAATTAACCAACAAATTAAGATAAAACAAAGCAAAATCAAACCTGCTTCTTCCGGCGAGCAAGGTGCCATATCCTCCAGCACATGTTCTCAAGTCGGCTGCTGCGCTCACGTGTATTACGGGTGGCAACGACCTGAATCCATGTCCTGTGAAGGTCTGTCTCATCGACACCGGACACCACTTCCTCTACAAAGTACGTGGTCGGATTGAAATGCCCCCTCTCCCTCAAATCCACTGGAGACGGTCTTTGATCTTCAATTTTGGCCGCCCCAGTGTCCAAAATGGCTTCTAGATAGCCATTTATCCATTCATTCCCAGCCATTGCTGTGAACTGAATCAAAGATTCACTTCAAAGCTCGACAAATGAACAGATACAAAGAGAGATTGCGGTTATAGGGGAAAAGGATAAAAAAAAAAAAAAAAAGGAACCCACAAACAGTTAATCAGTGTCTTCTAAAAGACCATAGAAATAGGGATTGAGAGTTTTTGTTTTTGTTTTCAGAGAAAAAGTAGAATTAAAAGGAAATTCTTATATGGGTTTTGTCTTAGAGAGAGGAACAGAGACACCATTCGTGCATTCCTTTTCCAACGACTACAAAAGACAGAGATAGAGAGTTCTTTTTCTTGCAGAAATTGTTAGAGTAAAAAAGATTCTTATATGGGTTTTGTCTCAACGAATAAACAAAATAAACAGAGATGACATTAATGTGTTCTGTTTCAAAAGCTAAAAATGGAGATTGAGAGATTTATTGAGTAAATGTATAATAAAAGAGACAATCTCATCTGGGGTATGTCTAGGAGATAGAAACAGAGATGACATTCATAGTCTCTGTTTCAGAAGATAAAAAAGAGATTCAGAGTTCTCTTGTAGAGGATGTATAGTAAAAGAGAAGCTTTTTTTTTTTCCTCTTATCTGGGTTTTGTTTCATAGAGAAAGAGAAACAGAGAAACCATTCATGGGTTCAGTTTCAGTAAGAGGAATAAAAATAAAAAAAAAGGCTCTTCTTAGATGGGTTGCGTTTGTATGAGGGGAATAAGATAGAGAAGAAAGTTGGGGTTGAAGTTAGTTTCTGTTCCTGAAGGAAACACAGAGAAGAAATTTAGAGGCATTGAGAAAGAGAGGTGGGGTTTTTCAATTCTGTGTCAAACTAAGAGCAGTAGGATTGAGAAATGAGTTGTACAAGAAAGAAACCTATGAGAGATAAGGAGAGTCTGGTTTTCTTCTGTTTTGTTGAGAGAGAGAGAGATGGCAAATGGAAATGCGGCCGAGTTTTACGTGCTAGGATGCAGCGCAATCCATGCACAGACGCTGACCATGTCTCTCATATTGCAGAATAGATCCTCGATTCTCTCTAGAGCATTTTGAAAAATAAAACAACCTGTACGCTGTGGCTCTTGCCAAACAAAAACACTGGAGTGTGGGGGCATTTCCTAATGTTAGAATAATTCTTAGGTCTCGGTCTTACCCAGTTCGGTAGAAGCGCTAGCCTGGAAAGCTCCCGAAACCCATTTCAGTGAAAATATCTGCAAGGCGCACATCGGTCTCGGCCCTAAACCTGATCTCGATCTCTGTTGTCATTCGGCCATAACTGCATTGCCATGATTTGATTGAAGAATGGGCGCCGAACCTAGATAAGTAGCCCGCCTTATCTCACGGTCCCATCTGCAGCCATTGAGGGGAAATACAGGTTGATGGCACTTCCCCTTTTTACCTACCACCACTAAGGAAGGATTTGATGGGACCCCTGCCCTAAGAGTCAACTCTCATGCCTATATATATGCATGAGGTAAAACCACCAAAGGTATGCAGGCATAGATATACACATACTCTCTCTTCTCCCTCATTCACTCCTCCTTAGTTCAGTCACCAAACTAACTCAGGCATCGGAGTGCCTTCGGCTGCCTACAACCAGGGGCTTTGACCTTTGTCTTTGCTTTCCCTTTCAGGTTTTAGGAAGCTAATCCTTTCCCAAATACACAAATCGAGAGCCTGATCCTCTCTTAACCAAGTCCGTAATTTTTAGGCACTTATAATTGGCGATGTTTGTAGGAAACTAGATTTGTTAAACAAAATCTGCCAAAACCATGCCTCTGAAAACCAGAAATGGTGGCGAAGGCTCTTCAAAGTCCTAGAAAGCCTCATCGTTACCTCCAATGGCACCCACGGTGCCACCACCAGACTTTCTTCCCCCTCCGGAGTCACTGGAGATTCCACCAGTCTTTTCGTTACCTCCAATGGCACCCACGATGCTTCCACCAGTCTTTTCCCTACCTCTGGAACCTTCAGCGGTCCCCCACCAAAAAAGGTCTGGGGAAAATCTGGTCCCATGTATGTAGAGGGCATCGTCCAGTCAGACTCCTCGTCTCGGGCTGCAGCAACGTTTCCCCGGCGTAATGATCGCCAGACAACTCCTCTCCATCAGGCTGAGCATCCCCAACAGAATATTTCCCTACCAAACCCTCGACGACGGGGCAAGACCCCTGTGGGGGCCAGGTCTCATCACTCCCATCGCCGCACTCGCGATGACGACCAGTCCTTTCACCAAATCGATGAAGAAGATGACCCTCTACTTGAAGACCTCAAGGTCCAGAATCAAGTCATCCAGGCATGGTTTAAAATTGCGGTTTGCGGTCATTGCGTCGTGGTTCACGGTTATCGCGATACGCGGTCATTGCATCGCAATTCGTGGTCATCGCGGAGCGAATTTTTATTTGACCCCAAAAAAATCTGAAAAAATATCCAAAAAATATAGAATATTATAAAATGATAGAAACTAAGGTTTTTTTTTCCATTAGTGCACACTTAAACGAAAAATAAAGATCCCCTCAAGTTATAACATCATGTATTCATTGTTGTATCGATGTATATACTAAAATAAGCTGAAATATCATAAATTTGACATAATGCAACCATAATTTTGGACAAACTAATAGTGTTAACACTTAAACATTTAAAGTCTACAATCAAGCAATAAATACTAATAGAGTTAGTACATGTGCCTAATGCCAGAATGAGTGGCGTCCTGGCTCGATATCATCATCATCATCATTATTTCTTGAAGGGTGGAAGGCACTAAATAATCTAATTCAATATAAAGCCTTTGGTTCATGTATTACAGAATCTTAAAAAAAGAAAGAACCCAAAAAATAATTTGGATTTAAATAATGAAAAAATAAAAAAATATTACAAAAAGTGTTAAAACTTGAAATAATTTTTCTTCAAAAGTATAGATCTAACACATCTCAACCACCTCTAAGTTATTTTGATGTTGAATCTTGAAAATAACTCCAAAAAATAAAAAAAAGCTTACCAAAGAGGTCCCTTGAGTTTGATTAGCTTTTCCCACATACAAATCCACCCAAAAATAGCTTAGATCTAAGCTTTTAGGTCTCCTCCATGCCTTAGAAGTTGTAGCAGCCCTTTAGCAACCTTTAGGAAGCTCTCAGGGAAGAGAAAGAGGAGAAAGAAGTGAAAGAAGAAGACAGCACACGGTTTAAAAAAAAAAAAATCCGTCAGCCGGAATAACGGCCGTTATTTTGAATATAACGGCCGTTATAACGGTTTGGCCGTTATATTCAAAATAACGGCCGTTACGGGCCGTTATTTACACGTTTTTTTGTCCTATTATGTATACCGGCCGTTATATGCAATATAATAGCACGGTAATGGCCGTTATCGTTACATAACGACCGTTATGTAACGGTAACGGCCGTTATTTTAAACCTTGCATCCAAGACAAGGACGAATTGATTCGTCAACTCCGAGAGCAACTCAGAACGAAGGAGAAGAGGACCCGTGCTCCGCCCCCCGGATGCCCTCGGGACCCTCTGAATAGACAGGACTTAAGGCAAGTCCTGACAAGTAAGAGAAGAGACCGCGGCGAAGAAGAAGGCTCCAGCAGCAATCATCTGCGCAGCGACTCTAAGAGATCACGCCGAGAACCAGAGTCTCCGAGGCCAGAGAACGCTGCAGACCTGAGAGAGTGGCTCGGTCGCCATGTCAGGCGGGAAATCCAGCACAAGATGGCTGAACTCGACCTAGACCGAGACAAGTTAAACGCCTATGATGTGGAAGACCAGGGCATGTCTCCCTTCTCTTAGGAGATAAAAGACTTCCCTCTCCCTAAGAGATTTAGCGTTCCGAGATTCGTCCTTTATGACGGAGCCTCGGATCCCGCAGCGCACCTTTGACATTTCACTCAGCGAATGTCAGTTTGGGGGGACGTCGATTACCTGAACTGTAGAGTCTTCTCCTCCAGTTTAGGCGACCTCCCCCTCAGATGGTTCTGCGTGCTTCCCGGAGGATCAGTTTTGAACTAGCAACAACTCCGGAACTCCTTTATTGAAAAATTTTAATCGCGTCGGGTCATCCCGAAGACCGGTGGCAACCTCATGGCGATCCAGATGAGGGAGACTGAGAATGTCACTAAATTCGCCAAAAGATTCTGGACAATCTATAGCCAGATAAAGGACGTAAAAGATGATATTGCCATCATGTGTTTCCAGCAAGCCTTGCTCCCAGGCAATGAGCTCCGCAAAGACCTGGTTCGGACTCCCGTGGTTACAATGAAGGCGCTGATGGCTAGGGTAAACCGATACATCGAGCAAGAGGAGGACGAGGCCAGAGGCAAAAAGAGATTCGGCCTCTTACAAAGAGACTGACCCCCAGAGGAGACAAAAAATTCTCTAAGAGGAAGCCGGACAGGAAAGAGGCCTCGACCAGTTCGGCTGCCTTCTCGGCCTCCACCTTCGGCCGGCGACTCGTAATACGATCTTCAAGGAGCCCATCTATACGCTCCTCGGAAAGATCAAGGCAGAGCCCTACTTCCAATAGCCACGGCCGATGAGAGGCGACCCATCCGCCCGAGACCAGAGCAAGTTCTGCACTTATCATAAGCAGAGTGGGCACAAGACTGAGGACTGCATGGCCCTCAAATCCCAACTCAAGAAGCTCATCAAGGACGGACACCTTAAAGATCAACTCAAGGATGGTAGAAGGGTTAACCGGGCCCAGCAGGGCTGACCTGATGAGGATTCAGATAGCGACGAGCCAGCGGGCATCATCAACGTCATCCACCTGGCCCTCGCTCCTCGGGGGAGTAACCAAGCTCATGCTGAGGCTAGGAGGGCTTCACACGGCAAGCAGGTGATGTCGGCCAAACTAGGGCCCGCGCCTAAGAAGGCTCGGAGAGAACGACCCAAGATCCGGTTCTTCGACGAGGACCTGGAAGGAGTCTAGCTCCCCCACAACGACCCACTGATTCTCACCCTGCTGTTGAAAAACTACACGGTGAAGCGCATTCTTGTGGATCTCAGGAGCTCATCCAAGACCTTCTACTTCGACTGCTTTAAGAGGCTCGGCCTGACAGAGAAAGATTTGTAGGAAGCCCACGCTCCCCTGGTGGGTTTCAACTCAAAACTAGTGTATCCTAAGGGGAAGATCTCCCTAGAAGTCCAGATCGGAGGCGCCACTAAGACAACCGACTTCCTGATGGTAGATGCACCATCCTCATACAATGTAATAATGGGGTAAACTTGGCTGCATGACATGGAAGCAGTGCCCTCCACCCATCACCAAAAGCTCAAATTCCCTTTAGAAAAGGCCAGCGGAAGAACTGAGGTGATCACTGTACGAGGAGATCAACAGATGGCCAAACAGTGCCTGATGGCTGTGGTACCTGGCAAAGCAAAGTTGTAGTAGATACATATGACCGAACTCGAAGCCGAGCTTGGGGACTTCGGTCGATCAGCAGAGCAGAAGAGCATAGAAGATCTGACCGAAGTCAGGATCAACCCCGACGACCCCGAAAGATATTTTCTGTTGGGGAGCCAGCTCCCTGATGATGAGAGGTCCGAACTGCTCCACTTCTTATTGCAGAACAAGGACGTTTTCACCTGGACGCCATATGAGATGTCAGGCATCGACCCCGAAATCATGTGCCACAAGCTTAAGTAGACCCCAAGCACAAACTAGTAATGCAAAAGGCTCATAGGACGGGAGTCTTGCAAATGGAGGTAGTGATCGAAGAAGTCGAGAAGCTCCTGGAGGCTAGGACAATCCGAGATGTGCATTATCCGGAATGGTTGGCCAACACGATGGTGGTCAAGAAGAAGAGTGGAAAATGGAGGGTCTGCGTGGACTTCACCGACCTCAACAAAGCCTGTCCCAAGGACAGCTTCCCGCTCTCGAAGATCGACTAGATGATCGACGCCACCGCAGGACTTGGTAGGATGAGTTTTCTCGATGCCTATCGAGGTTACCATCAAATTATGATGCACAGGCCTGATGAAGAAAAAACCGCGTTCATAACACCTAAAGGCATCTACTGCTACAAAGTGATGCCCTTTAAGTTATAAATGCTGGGGCAACTTACCAGAGGCAGGTGACGAAGATGTTTCGGGCCCAGCTCGGGAAAACAGTAGAAGTCTATATTGATGACATGGTCGTCAAGTTTAAAAAGTCACAGGACCACTTGACAAACCTATGTCAGACATTTGCCATCCTCAAGGAGTTCCAACTCAAGCTCAACGCCTCCAAGTGTGCATTTGGTGTCGGCTCCGAAAAATTCCTGGGAAGCCTGGTCACCCGACGAGAGATCGAAGCTAACCCGAAGCAGATCTCAGCAATCCAGACAATCCAGAGCCCGACCTCGGCAAAGCAAGTTCAAAGACTCACAGGAATGGCCACTGCGCTAAACCGTTTTATCAGTCGAGCCTCAGACAAATGTCGCCCTTTCTTCCAGCTCTTGAAGAAAAGCTCGAAGTTTCAGTGGACTCCAGATTGTGATCAGCTTGCGCCAAACTTGAGCTAGTCTCGGTCAGAGTACCGACTGGGCTCATCTCGGCCTTGGTATAAGGCATCTCAGCAATAGTGCCAGGATGCATCCAAATCTGGCCTCAGTATCATCTTCAGCTCGGTCCGTCCACATAAATGAGTACTAGGCCATGATTGTACTACCACAAAGTTACGACTACGTTGCAGAACGTGCTGACAGATAAGACAGGTGCAGGATAATGGTCAGGCGTCATCTTGATCAATCACATCCACATTGATACCAGAAGTCATCTCTTGATTCGACCGTACAGTATCTCCACCTAACCCCACTAAGGGTGCGCCAGGTGAAACCTCTACATATACAAGGGTAAGAATCCCTTCAGAGGTAGGGGATAATGTTTTTTACAACACCACGCAATATTAGCATACTTGTCTCTCATCTTCATCCTCTGTTCAGTGATAGCACTAACTCAGGCATCGGAGAGCCTTTGGTTGACGACAACCAAGGTCTCTGATCTCTATTTCTCCCTTCCTTTCAGGTCCTAAGGCGATCCATCTTCCCCAAAGAAGCTTAAACAACAAATCATGAGTTTCACACTCACCTAATCTGAGCCCGTAATATTTAGGCACTCACAATTGGCGCCGTCTGTGAGAAATAACGCGATAAAAAAGCTATGCCTCTAGCAGCGGCAAAGGATCTGCAAAAACCAACCACCATCATCAACTACCCCCTATCAAAAGAGATCTAGGGAAAGTCTGATGCGACAGGCGTGGGACGACCTGTAACTCAGACAGGTTCATCAGCAAAGGGGGTGACAGCACCTCCCCAACAAAATGCTCCTCCACCGGAACACCCCCAACAGAGCGTTGTCCTGCTGAAGACTCCCCCGCGGAACAAATGTTCCAGTAGCAACTAGGTCTCGTCATTTCCTCCACCAGGTGGATCGCGACAGCGATAATGATGAAGATCTGTCCCTTGTTGATACCAGGGCCCGCAACCGCAGCCCTCACATCCTTCAAGCAAGCTCCGCTGCCAGGCAACAAGCTTCAAATGGACCTTATTCGGTTCCCCATAGTCACAGTGCAAGCACTGGTCGACAGGGCGAACCAAGACGAAGCTCGAGCTCACCAGAACTTCAATCTCTGGCGGCCACGGAAACAGTTCCTTGAATAGCCATGCAGTCTTCATCCTCAAGTCTCGGTTCGAAGATAATGCCAGTCACAGCTCGGACAGTTCCAATCACGACAGCTCCAGCGGAGGCCTCGGCAATATCACCAGCCATGACTCGGATAGAAGCACAACCCAGCAAGAGTTTTCAGCTACGGTCTCGGTGATAACACCGACCACAACTCAGCTCCTTCAGTCGATAGTTCCAGTAGTGGCCTCGGTGATAACACCAGCTTCTACTCAGACAATCTCGATCTTGATAGCTCCAACAGAGGCCTCGGTGATAGCACCAGTTGTTGCTTGGACAATCTCAATGTTGACAGCTCCAGCAACGGCCTTACAACAACTCTGATCCTCGCCTAGTTACAGAACTCAGCAACGATCACAGTTCGATTATAGAACCAGCTGCAAAACGCCGCAGTGATGGAACTCGGCAACGGTCTCAGCTCGGTGATAGCACCAGCGAGGAAAAGACAATAGCTCGGTTACAAAACCAGCTACAAAATGCCGCAGTTATGGAACTCGACAACGGTCTCAGCTCGGTGACAGCACCAATGCAGAAGAGACGACGGCTAGGTTATAGAACCAGCTATAAAACGCCGCAGTTATGGAACTCGACAAAGGTCTTAGCTCGGTGACAGCACCAGCATGGAAGAGACGACAGCTCGGTTATAGAGCCAGCTGCAAAATGCCGCAGTTATGAAACTCAACAAAGGTCTCAGCTCGATGACAGTACCAGCATGGAAAAGACCACATCTCGGTTACAAAACCAGCTGCAAAACGTCGCAGTTGTGGAACTCGGCAACAGTCTCAGCTCGATGACAGCACCAACATGAAAGAGACCACAGCTCAGTTACAGAACCAGCTACAAAATGCCGCAGTTATGAAACTCAGCAACGGTCTCAGCTTGGTGACAGCACCAGCATGGAAAAGACCACAGTTCGGTTACAGAACCAGCTGCAAAATGCCGCAGTTATGAAACTCAGCAACAGTCTCAGCTCGGTGACAGCACCAGCATGGAAGAGACTATAACTCGGTTACAAAACCAACTGCAGAAGGCCACAATTATGGAACTCGGCCAAAATCTTGGCTCGGTTACAGAATCAGCCAACCTAGTCACAAGACCAAACGAGCAACACGCCAGGTTTTGGAGCTCGGCGGCTATCCTAGTTCGGTTATGGAACCAACTATGCAATTGAAAGACTTGATGGCTTCCTATGAGAATCTAGTTCGGTTGCCGAAACAGCTATGGGTTTTCTCTCTCTAAAGGTGCAGGTACTTCTTAAAGTTATTTAAACTTCAGCGCAATTAGAATTCCAGTTATTAAACCAAGTTCGATTTGCCTAAGTCACTTCTGGTTATGGAACCAAAGTCATTATTGCCCAATAGTCACTCAGTTCCGGTTATTGAACCGAACTCAACTACTTGGTAAAAAATCAGGCGTTTGTGCTAAAAGCCCAGTTATGGAACGAAAGTTAAGCACACACATGTTGATATCAGAGAAAAAGAGGAGGCAAGTATAAATGTAAAATTCTCTTCATTTATGAAAGAATAGTTACAGAGTCTTTACACTTGCATTACAAGAAAGAAAAAAGAAAAAAATACAAGAGATCAAGAATCAGTAGCCTCGACGTTGACGTCAAAAGGCTCAGTCGTAGTGGCTTAGGAAGCAACATCAGGCGAAGTCGGGACAACTTTCGCAGTAGCTCCAGCAGTGGGGGCAGAGCTCGGCTTAGGCTCGGGGCGAGTAAACTTTTCCAGGTCCTGATAAATGGGATGATCATCTGGGACCCCCACCTTCTTCAGTGCAGCTTGGCATCCGAGTTCGACCAGCGCCGAGCTGATGTTCTCGACTTGGACCTCATACTCTTTTGTAGCCGCATCCAACCCGTCCTGAAAACATGTCTCAATTTCAGCTTGGAGCGAGGCTTGAAGAGCGGCTTTCTCCTTGTGTGCCATTTCGAGTTCGGCATCTCGCTTTACCAGCTCGGCCTCAAGTGCAAGAATCTTCTTTTCCTTGACCGCGACCACGCCTCTCAGCTCATGGGTCTCGGCCTTCACATTACTGAGCTCATTGAGCGCGAACTCAATCTCTGCCCCCTGGCTGCTTATCTTCTCCTTCGCCCCCTTCATCTCCCGGCTACTCCCCTCCAAGGCCGCAGCAAGTTTTTTCTTCTCCTCTTCTAGCTTTTCAACCTTAGAGACACTTTCACGGGCCCTCTCCAGGACCACCTGAACCCTCTATTCAGTCTGAGAAAGAAGACAAGTGTCAGAGGAAAGCTAACAGAAACAAATGCTACTTGAAGATGCAGACACTTACCAAGAAGATCGACTACAGAGATGAGGACAGCAGCATCACGTCGTCCTCTCCCTTGTGCCTCTGTATATCGAGTGGTAGGGCGCACGCATTGGCGAGAGCAACAGCGACTGACGGACTGCTGGTTAGACGGTCTTCCACCGTCATGGGCCTCCCAAGCCCAAGCTGCAAGCTTGGCCTCCACATAGCCACCCTCACAGGAAGAGGAACCAAGGCCTACCCAGGGCCTTTCTCTGATGAGCCCTCACCTCGGTGCCTCTACTCCCTCGGGGCCTTCTCTCTAGCCCCTTCAGCAGGATGTTGTCGAGCTCCCAGCCATGGCCCTTAGACCGCGACCTCTTCTCAGCCCGACCCCCTCTCTTGGGGTCTCGGCGGAACACTGCCGAGCTGCACCAACAACAACAACAGCAGTTCCAGCGGCAGCAGCAGTACCAGCTGTAGGCTCCCCGACACTCCCCGAGATTGCTGAGGAAGAGGGAGTTCGACCTCCAAAAAGTTTTGTCCCCAAGTCTTTCACTTTCACATCAGGGTGCCTTTTCTCCATCTCCTCTCCCCTTTCTTCTTCACAGTTGGAGGGAGATGAATAGCTCTCGACGAGCTGGGCTAAGTCAACAGCCTCCAAGCTGGCGGGCGCGAGCTCCTTCCTCTTGATATAAGTGTGGTACCTCGGCTCGTATCCGAGCAAGGACCAGGCAGCTCGCCCGTTGTGGCCTTGGTACTCGCGCACGAGTTTCAGCTAGCTGTCGTTCCGCTTCCAATCGGCGCGCTCAACTCTCAACTTCCTCTGGCTAATCTCTGCACGACATAAGATAACATTAGCTCGGTAAGACAACAGAATGAAGAAACAAACTCTGAGCTCGGTAATTACTTGGAGGAACCCCGAAGTGTCGAGGAATCCTGTACAATTTCTCCTCCTCAGTCTCGTCCTTGTCGAACTCCCATTTGCCAGAAACGAGCAGACGATCGTCCCCGGCAAGTCTGTTTGAGTCCTCCAGATCGTGGACGAAGGGCTCTATCTTCGGCTTCCCCCGGAGATAACAACTATGACCATCCCCGGCAGTCTTGCACGGGTCATATACATCCTAGATGTCATGGACACCGAGGTTTATGTTCAATATCTTATTGAGCTCGGCAACGCCCATTATGACTTTGAAGCCATTGGGCATCAGTTGGCATGGGCCGAGGTGCCATGTCGCCAAGCAGGCCCTAAGCAGAGGGTGGATGAGGAACCTAACCCCTCCCTCTATTATCGAGACTAACGGAAATGGTATCTAGCCATCCCGAAAGGATCGATCCTCGAAGAGGTCCTTCGGGTTATCCAGTTTCATTGGGACGTCCTCTGGGATCCCATACATCTCCCTGAAACCAGCCATGGCCTCAGGGGTCTCTGCCCAATTCCTATAAGATCCCATTCTTCTACAGATGGTGATACCGAAAAAGGGCAGAAATGGAAACCCTAGACCCTTAAGCAGAACCCCTAAACAGAAAAGGCGGTGTGCAAAAGACAGGGACAAGGAAGAAGACTCACAGAAAAGGGACAAATTCTGGACTCCGATTCGCTAAGTCAAAGTTCCAGCAGAGCTCCGGCAAGGTATTCTCCTCTCTTGCAGCAGAGCTTTCTCTGATGAAATGCCAAAGTGAAGAGACGAAGGAGAAACGACCCTATTTATAGACGGAATGACACCCGTTCAAATTCTTGAAGGCACGCATCGTTTCAATTCCGCTGAACGACCAACCAGACGGAGACACGTGGCACCGCCAATTCATCTCGCACAGAGATTCAGACGCTATATTTATTGCCTTGGGAAGGCAAAACATCAGCATGTTATTTATTGCCTCGGGCTGATGAAGCGTCACCGACGTGCTATTTATTGTCTCGAGAAGACAAACAGACTTCATGATGAAGATCAGATGTCATCAGCCAACGTTGAGATGAAATTAAATTGGTACCTCAGATCTCTCAAAACACGATACTCAGCTCCCGACTTCAAAAAGTTAGAGAACTCCAAAAAAGGTCGCGAGCTGGGGGGAAATTGTGTGGGATGTTTTCCTAAGAGTAGGATCACGCTAGTCTCGGTAGCAGTACCAGCTCAGCTCATCCCGATCTTGGTATCCAAGTTCTGTGAGATTGCCAAGATCTATCTAGTTCGGTAAACGGTACCAGCAAGACATCTATTCTCAGCTCAGCAGACAGTGCCAGCTTGCGCCAAGCTTGAGTCAGTCTCAGTAAGAGTACCAACTGGGCTCATCTCGGCCTCGATATAAGGCACCTTGGCAATAGTGCCAAGATGCATCCGAATCTGGCCTCAGTATCATCTTCAGCTTGGTCCGTCCACAGAGATGAGTACTAGGCCATGATTGTACACAAAGTTACGGCTACGTTGCAGAACGTGCTGACAGATAAGACAGGTGCAGGATAATGGTCAGGCGTCATCTTGATCAATCACATCCACATTGATACCAGAGGTCATCTCTTGATTCGACCGGACAGTATCTCCACCTAACCCCACTAAGGGTGCGCCAGGTGAAACCTCTACATATACAAGGGTAAGAATCCCTTCAGAGGTAGGGGATAATGTTTTTTACAACACCACGCAATATTAGCATACTTGTCTCTCATCTTCATCCTCTGTTCAGTGATAGCACTAACTCAGGCATCGGAGAGCCTTTGGTTGACAGCAACCAAGGTCTCTAATCTCTATTTCTCCCTTCCTTTCAGGTCCTAAGGCGATCCATCTTCCCCAAAGAAGCTTAAACAACAAATCATGAGTTTCACACTCACCTAATCTGAGCCCGTAATATTTAGGCACTCACACTCTGAAATGATCAGATTTCAAAGCCTTAGCATTTGATTAGCCGGACCTAAAAGATTCTTCACTTTTCTTATATGTTAAGAAATAAGGAGCTTTTGTTTAGGTATTCGGGACTCAAAATCTAATAACTTGGTTCTCCTAATTAAAATCAGTTGGAGATATTTATCCTAGGATAATTATTTCTTCTCTACAACAACTAAAGCCAAATTTTCCCTAATAAACCGTTATGGGAGGACAAGTATAGTATGAGAGACCTTAGTGTTGGAAGGGCTTCATGGAATATTACCTACTGATTTTTTTTATTTTTTATTTTATAACGCAGGGTCCCCAGCCCTTTGGGCCAGAATAATTCCTACGGGCCCAAGAGAGGAAGCCAGATAAATTCCCCTATGGCCCCAGTGTGTAGTGTAGTTTCGAACCCACAACCTCCCGGTGCAAACCGTGGTGTTAGGCCAACTGAGCTACCCGTGGGGGTTAAATATTACCTACTGATAGAAGGTGGGATAGAGAGATTATAAGAATGCCAAAAAATTAAATAAATAAATAAATAAATAATTGGAACGGATTGTGGAATCTGCTTCTTCCCCTATGTGTCCTCCTTATATGAAAGTTCTTAAGAAGGGCTATCCTGGTACGATCTCCAGATTTCTTTAGTGTAGGAAACCCTTTACAGTTAACCCTAATGTGATTCTTATTTGTAGATGATGAGCACGTTGTTTCATTGTAGTTTTGCCCAAGTTGTTTGGTTGGATCAAGTATGGGGCTTTATCTAATTCAGCAAATGTTGATAATATTGTTGAACAGTGGATTAGATGGATGTTTCAAACCGAAGCTCCCATCTCTTGAGGATCCTTTGACCAAATCATGGGCCTTAGCGATATGGTAGGTCACTTGGAAAGCCAAAAATAACTACCTCATGGAGTTTGAAATATGGATCTTGTTCAAGCTATAAGAATAGCTAAAAGCCTGTATGAAAAAAATCTCATGGAGTTAAAAAAGGGGAGATCAACCTTGGAAAAAGCAAATTTCTAAGCCAAAGCCTTGGCCGAAAGATAGTACAAATGTTGTGCTCATTTTCTAAGATGCACCTCTCAAAACATTGATAAGCAAGACCACACGTTGGATGACCAGATAAGAGACCACACGGTGGTTGACCAGCCATGTCAACATGATGCAGCAGAATCCCATCATCCTACACAGAGATATCAATCAAGATCAGATTTCTAATGACTGTATAGAGAGCCTGGGATTATGTAATTCAGATTACATCCTATTTTTTTATCATTCTCATATCAATTGTAAACTTGTAAACATGGAAACACCATGCTATATAATGAAATAAAAAACACAAGGGTCAAGCACGTTTTAAGAAGCTTGATCACCTTTTCTCTCTAACTATTCTCTAGTTTTAGATTCTTCTTAAGCACTCAGAGGGGAAGCTACATTTAGGCGCTTTATGTCTTTACTGGTACTTTTTATGGTGTGGGAACTTCCAATAGAACAAAACAAGTCTGGTTCAAGGAAGCTAAAGCACATGGAATCATGCATGCAATAAAGCTGGCTCGTAAAAAGGTTATGACAGAGTAATCGCGTTCACTCATGCTTTAGAAGTGGAGAACGCAATTAAAGGATCATGGGAAGTGGGGACATAGAGAATTTTAAAAGAATGTTGAGGTGTTTTCGGCTGGTTTTTGGTTTGAAGGTTAACATTACTTGGTTTCTGGTTTGAAGGTTAACATTTCCAAAGGTCGATTGGTTGGAGTTGGGTGCTCAGATGAGACTGCGCAGTCTTTGGTGGCCATGTTGCATTGCAATATTTGGGCCTTCCTATAAGGGTGAAGCCAAGATCTAAGTCTTTGTGGGATCCATTCATTCATAAATTTGAGAAGAAGCTATCTTTTGGAAGCGACAATATATTTATCATTGGGTGAAAGGATCACTTTGATAAAAGCTTGCTTGTTAAACACCCCGGTGTAGTATTTATCGCTCTTCAAGATACCGAAGGTGGTGGTGGACAGGCTATACCGTATTCATATGAACTTTATTTGGGAGGGCAAGAACAATAAGAACAAACTGCATTTAATGAAGCAAAGTGAGGTGATTAAACCAAAATCGTGTGGGGGTTTAGGCCTTGGTAATTTGCAGTATAAAAGTGCAGCTTTATTAGTGAAGTGGTAGTGGAGATTTGGAGATGAGAGGGAGGCTCTGTGGAGGAAGGTCGTTGCTGACAAGTATGGGGTGGACAAATCGGGATGGTGGCTTGATCCGGGTCATAAGTCCCGTAGATCGAGTTTGTGGGGTGCAATTGCTTCGGTTGGGGATTCGTCTTCTGTAATTGGGAAGTGTTATCCAAAGGGGTGGGTTTTGTGGTGGGGGATGTGAGGGTTCTTAGGTTTTGGTTGGATGATTGGATCGGGTAGGGTCCCTTGTGTGAATTGTTTCCTAGGGTCATTAGATTAGTGTCTAATAAGAAGTTTGCTATCAGTGATTGTTACGAGGTGATGGATGGTTGTACTTTGTGGGGTGTGACATTTAAAATGAGTCTTTGCTTGTCAGAGGAGGTCCAATATGGGGTAGGTCTTTGCTAAAGATTCAGGTTTTTGTGTGGAGGAGGGGAAAACAATTCGTTTTTTGTATGATGATTGGGTGCGTGTTGGTCTTTTAAACCTTCTATTCCCTAGATTGTTTAGGGTTGTGTAAAAAAAAAAAAGACACTTCAGTTAAAGAGTGGTATGTGTGGGATGGAAATGTGTTGTCTTGGAATACTAGTTTTAAGAGGGCTCTCCCTCCATCAATTGGAGGTGGAGGTCAAGGAGTCCTTGTCTAATCTTCGTTTTAATGTTTTCTTTTTCAGGGATGCAACTGACTTTCATATATGGAAGCCACTTTCTTAAGATTTGTTCTCCTCAAGGTCATTCTATTAGGAGATCGGTCGTTTTCATTCAATATCATCTCCTTGTACAGTAGTATTGTTGGGGCTTGCGGTTTTCTGCTGGTTGGTAGTGGCGAGCAAAATCTTGACAACAGATGTTCTAAGAAGAAGGAGGCTAGTGATTAATACTGTTTTTGAGATGTGTTGCCTTTGTGGAGTGGAAATGGAGTCGATAGATCATTTAGTCATCTATTGTAGTGTCACTTCCTCTATTTGGGGGTTTTTTCTCAAGCAATGTGAAGTGAGTTGGTGTTTTCCAGGTTCTCTACCGATGGTGTTTGAAAACTAGAGGAGGGCCCCAATTGGTGGAAACGGTACAATCTAATGGAGGATTATCCCTTTTGGCATTCTTTGGTCAATCTAGAAAGAGATGAAAGATAGAAGTTTCAACAGTAAGGAATTGTCTCAAGAGGAGCTAATTTCAACTGTGCAATTGAGGGTCACTAAATGGGCTTGTGTTACAAAAGAATTTACAGAAATTAAGATAGATGACATTTTGCAAAACTGGGGAGTTTCTCTGATGACAGGTGTTTTAAAGAAGAAAATGATAATATCTTGGTGTTCCCCACCATGCAAAGTCGTAAAATTCAACATGGATGGAGCAGTAAAAGGAAAACCAAGCTTGGCTGGTATTGGAGGTGTTCTAAAAAATCATGAGGGGGAAGTTTGGATTATGTTATCTAAACATGTGGGGACCAGAAATCCTAATGTAGCAGAAGTCTTGGCAATCCTAGAAGCTCTTCGTATTTTTCATGTCTCATTTCATCATGATTTTATTGTGAAAAGTGATTCTTCTAATGCTATTTTTTCAGTGAAATCTTTGAGGAGACCATGGAAAATGCAATCTCTCTTTAATGAAATTAGTCATCTAATTTCTGATTTATAGATTACATTTCAACCCATTAATAGATCTGCAAACGGGATGACAGAGTGCTCATAGATCTTGTAATTTAAGTGCATCTTTATTGTAGTGTGTGGCTGGTTCATTTCTCTTATACCAATTCCACTATGGATGACGTTTATTTACTTTTTTTTAGGCTGAATTGTACTTATTTAACTACTGTAAAAGATTAAAAAAAAAACAAAAAGAATTGCAGAGAGTTAGTGTTTTTTATTGTTTTTTATTTATTTTTTTTTCCTCCTCCTGCCGTGCGAAATAAAAGTAGATGAGAATTCACTCCACCTCATAAAGCCAAACATGATAGTAGTAATTTATTAGAGTTCACTGTCCTTGTCCTGTTTTGGAAGTAAGGTGAATTGAGGTATGATGAGGTGAAGCACCAAATCAAGAGAGAATAAAATATAAAGTGTTATGAGGGTGTTTTGTTTTTAGTTGTTTAGTATTGTATCTTTTTTACTTTTTTTTTATAGAAAAATGAAGTTTTTTTTTGTCTGTTAGTAGAAAAAGGAGATTGTTTTTTTTTACTTTTTTTGAAAAATTCAAAAAGAATTTTAAAATTATGTACTTTTGATATGACCCCTTACCATTTTTTTATTTTTTTATTTTTGTCTGAATTCACTTTGCTTCACTTTAACTAGTTAAGTGTCAAACACGCCCTTCCGGCAAACTAACAGACCTAAAAAAACTACAGTTTTGGGTTTCAAAGGGTGGGACGAAATCAAGTTTCCAAAGGGGCGTGGCCGAATGGCCCACAGCCTGGGCAGCCGCCCCACTTCGCAGTATGCGGGTCAACCCCTGCTTGGAACTGAGCCTAACCTAACCACACCCAGGCTCATTGCTTCTTGATGATCAGGACAGGAGGTCATCTGTGATAAGTTGCTTCATTCTACAACAGTAAAAACGCTCTCGTCACAACTAACAAGCATAGTAGCTCAAATATGATAATAATATCGGAAATCTGATGCGATATTGGCCATCTCACAATGTGTGAATGAACTCAAGGCATCTGTCTGAGGAGAGTCGGGGAAACAAATACCAAAGGGGGCCCAAACTAGAGATAGGATATAACTCAAATTCAAATTAGGCATTAAATACACTCACTGTTGATACAACTTTCATTACACTCACTGTTGATACTACTTTCATTGCATTCTTTTTTCTTTTTTTTTTTTGGGACCCCGCTTATTGGCAGAAGCACACCACATACTATTACAATGAATTATCCATTTGGTAGGTAGTTGCTTCCAGCCAGACTAGCGATCAGCTGAAACAAAAGAGGAGGCTGCCTGCAGAGCACATACCGGCTAAAAGATTGGTGCACGCGTACAACACAATGCATAGGCACATGACAGATTCCAGCATATAAAAATTGTAGTTCAATACTATGCTCTGGATTCCAAGGCTAAAAGTATTTTCTTCCTGGGACCCTGCAACCACAATCCAATATATATACATGAGATAAGACTTTGATGATGCCGATGATGATAATTATTATACATGTCATACAGGATGCATGCGAACTACGGATTAAACTCGAGGAGTACTTGTGAAGTCATGTTCACCAATACTATCAGTTACGGAGAGGAAAAGGAACCCCTTAAGAAGTAACCAGGATCATATATTTATGCACAACTCTGCCTTGAACTAAAATAAAAATAACCAAGTTCTGAGGAAACACACCTATGGAGTTAAATCTGTCACTCGACACTTTTTCCAGTTTAAGAGTTGATGTGAAAAATGTTGATGGCAAAGAGTAACAGAAAGCCTCGAGTTGTCGAAATTTACAATGATTCTCGAAGAAGAAAAGCACTCATAGGTTTAAACTCAGAATTAAAAAAAAAAAAAAAAAAAAAAAAAAAAAAAAAACATGGACACTTATTAACACTATGATGCACAGATATTTCAAAATGGACCCGTCCCTGCCATATCCAGGCAGGGGCGGACCCATGTACAAGTGGGTGGGGCTACACAGCCAGTCTCTGTGTGTGTGTGTTTGTGTAAAAGGGGGCTCAGGTAAAACCATAGTATGAGCTCGATCAATTGTGATATCTGCCTATGGTATGAACTCGACCAACATTCAGTTTTCAGTTCTCTCCTCTCATTTAGTTTTAGTTTCTTATGGTATGAATTTACAATTTGAGTAGGAATTCAATTCAATTCATTGAGTATGAATTCATAGGTGAGAAAGAAGGATGGCGAATTGTGGGAAATATGTCATCCCCAGGATCCTTTTTTTTTTTTAATGGCTACTTTCATTAATAAAAACACACAATCAGTACAAGAGAAGTCCCCATGAACGGTTTGGCTGAGGTGAAATGGTAGTTGAGACAAAAAGTGAATGAAAATGTCCAAACTTCTAATATTTTACTGTATCCACTCCCCCACAGTTCTTTCATTTAAATTAGTATCTTGTGGATTGTTATTGGATACATTCACAATTTGGATAATAAGTTTTGATTCATAACATCAGAACAGAACAACTAAACAAATGGGGCTTTCTTTTTGCATATTGTGATGATCAAGACATGGACTCTTGAAGATTTATTTGGTAGAAATGCACTGTAAACAAATTCAACGAACCATCATTAGTTTTTCTTTCTTTCTGTGTGTTGATTCTACCTTCCGTTGTCGATTGTCGACAAATTTGCCTCTTTTAAAGTATGGAATCATTGCTATATATATAAAATAGGGATTTTTAAAAAGATGCCTTTGGTTATGTAGTCTTACAAATAAGTGCATCATGGTTTTACCTTCTCAGACCATTCTTCTATGCTCTGTCATTGATAAATGTTAGTTTTAGATGATGTTATAGTTGTCTTTGTGGGTTTTCTCTGCTTTAAATATCTCTCGATCACATGTTTCTCAAGTGGGTTATTTTCCGCTGCCTTTTTCCTTCTCTAGGTGGCCTGACAAGATAACCTTGGAAACCTTTATTTCTCAGATTCATATCTGGTTAAGGTGTGTGCTTCTGTTACTTTTGTGTCCTGTAGTTTTATGTCATCTAGTCTAGATTTATTAAAAAAAAAAAAAGAAGTTAAATATCTAGTTGAGGTGGGTGCTAATAAGTAATAACTATATTAAGTTGGAGTGGTTAAAATTTTTTGGCAAATGCAATACATTTTCTTTTTTTCCATTGGTAATGTGAAGAATGTACAACAAAATAATAATTGCGTTCTTGAATTGACATCGTCAGCCCCCCCTCAAACGAAAATTCTGGGTCTGCCACTGTATCCGGGCATCATTGTTATTAACATGATCGCACATGCAAATGTCTACAAAACAAGTTTGGCTCTTGCTTGTTCTGGATGTAATGCTTAGATATCAATTCATACAGAAAGTACCAGAAAGGACAGTTTTGGGCAGTGTTATAATTACCACAGGTATTTTTAATATACCATGTTAATGACACGTTTTATTATTTGAGTCATGTTGATATCAAAACAAATGCATTTTATGTAGGGATGTAAATGGGTCGGTTCCAGTCCAGGTCCATGGTGGACCCGGAATCGAAACCGTTTCAGAACCAGTTTCTTGGTTCCAGCACCAGAAACGTTAATAAGAAGATGGAACCGGAACTGGAACCGTATATGGGATGGGTCCGGGTCTGGGTCTAGGTAGAGAATGATATGGGAAAAAAACCTAACTTTTAAGAGAGATTCTCAAAAATTGAGGCAATATGTTAGGTCCCAGGTCCAAAGGTCCCAACCAAGGTGGAACCGGACACAGACCCATGTAGGTCACAGGTCTAAAAAAAGGACCTGGACCCAGACCCATTTACCTATCGGGGCCTAAATAATGACCCAAACCCGGTTTTTAACGGGTCGGAACTCTGGGTAATCGGAGAATCGGGGACCCGCTTACATCCCTAATTTTATGCCCAACATGTAACTAACCCATCAATATCGCAAGAAATTGGAAATACCGACAAAACATGAGAATAATGTGATACCATTGTGAAGTTTTCCAACATTTTAACATTTTAAATATATTTCAATTTATTGATTTTTCCACTAATAAGCTGAGGAAAAAAAAAAACTGCTGTCAACAACTCAGCC
Source organism: Cinnamomum chago (assembly GCA_038049695.1). Lineage (NCBI taxonomy): Eukaryota > Viridiplantae > Streptophyta > Magnoliopsida > Laurales > Lauraceae > Cinnamomum > Cinnamomum chago. The sequence continues at coordinate 37,566,536 of CP142453.1, read as the reverse complement.
ACTAGTAGCCTACCAACATTATGTGTTGATGGTTGTGGGTGCTTTGATTATTTTCCGAAATTAGAATAGCTCAGATGAATAACATTAAAGCTGGGAACAAGGGACTGTATGCTGAGGTTACCATTGGAATTCCTAGAGCCTTGAGATCATCATCATTCATGTGCAAAAGGGCAGTCATGTCAACCTGCAGATACAAAATGAAAAGTTAAAACTAAAAACACAGGAAACTCTATGCAGTAATGGTTAAAAAGCCATCATCTTGGAAGTATACATACTTCTTCTGCCTGAAATGTAATCAGATACTTCTCAAGTCCCAGAGATTGCAGCAAACCATCCACTGAAGAATCAGCCTGGACGGTTGGATATATGATTTAGAAAGAAAACCGAGAAGAGTGACTGCAAGTTTTTGTGAATAGAGTCCTCCAGGGTAAACACGAGGGCACATGGGAAAGTAAGGAACATTGGGTAAACAAGGTGGAAAACCTCATGAAAACAGAATACAAAATGCAGAAACATGAAATAACAGGAACCTTTGCAGTCTAGTTTTTTAGGTTGTGCTTGACAATGAGATATCATTTGCAAAACTCACACAGCCATATAAGGTTACCTTCACATGACATGTGAGCTACCATTAAAAAAAAGAAAAAAAGAAAAAGAAAAGACATATGAGCTCCCTAAAATAGCATAGTACCTAGTGATTGAACTATGAAGTACTGGAATCATAGGAGAGAGGCAATAATACCTGAACCCATAGAATGAAGAAAATCCTTTTTCTTTTCTTCTTTTTTCTTAGCCTTTGTATTTTTCATCATCAAAACAGAATTCATGTAGCTGACCCCAACAAGGTTGGCACAAGGATTCGATGATCATGAAGATGGCATAGAGCTATTTTTTATCAGGAAAAAAAGGCACTTTTGGCCACACATGCCAAGCATTCAATGGCAGAAAAGACAGACTAAACCTTATTTTCCTTTTATGTCTCTATTAGTTGCATATTCATAGCATCTTTTTATTAACTTATAGCATCCTACATAATGTACATTATACATGGGGTGATCCCATTGATGATTAGTGTCGGGCGTAAAATCAGCAGTGATTCAAATCCTTGAAAATTGGGCTCAAACTCGAAGTTTTAACATTTTACAAGTTTCTTTTACTTTCTTTTATCTTCTTTTATCAACACTCAATCCACACTATATTTAAAATAAAAATAATAAAAATAATTCAATCCACACATGGGTTGAATAATGGGGGGAAGTGAGTCTGCGGGGGCGATTGTTCACAGGTGAAACGTGTTGGTCAAAAAGGAGAGGGCTTACCTGACCAAAGAATGCGAGGTGATTGTTCTCCAGGTCAGTTGTGTTTGCTCAAAATGCTCAATCACCGGATCCCATAAATTCTATGTGAGCTTACCAACATATAAAGAAAGACCAAGGTAAGATGAAGATTTTCCCACCCAGCAACCAAACAGTCTGCAAGATATGCCACCACTGTGGCTCAACTCAGACACCCATGAGTTCACACTTTCTGTAATTAATTCTTGGCCCCGCGAGCATTACGGAGTAATGACAAGATGATTTGTTCTCCACTTGCTGCAGATCAGTATCACAGGAGAAATTGTATCATCAGCAAAATTGAGATGGATTACTTACAATCTCTTTTTACAGCCTCTAATCAAACCACTCTCCTTACATTTAACTAGTGTTCTTCAACCTCAGCACCTCACCAAAAATAACAAATAAAAGAAAGGAGAGGGGATCCCCTTGCCTAAGCTGACAGGAGCTCCCAAAAAAAAAATCCTTTTGGTAAGCCCTTGAACATCACTAAAATACACCAATGAAACCCCTATCATACATGACCCCCCACTAATCCAAAACCCCCTAACCACCATATCATATGGCTTCCTTAAATTAAGCTTGCATAATACCCTAGCATCCCCCTCTTATTCATGTCTTCTGCTCAATTACTATTCAGAATTTATTAGTGTGAATTGTGTGGAGCTGAAGCATCTTCTCTCTGTCCTCCCATATTTACATTTGTATTCCATCTTCTCAAACAAAAGGACAAATGGATCCAACTCATTATTTTCTTTCTTTCATTTTGCCTTCTGACTCACCACGAAGGCAGAAACGGGTAGAGAGATTAATAGCTCTTCTTTCCCTAATGATTCCAAGTACTCAAAAGATACAGAGATGTAGCTTTGCTAAGAAGTATTAAAAATAAGTTAAAAACTAACTTGGCCCTGGTTCCTTCCACTTAATGACACTGATCTCCCCATCTCTTGCAAGCCCAATCAGACGATAAGCGATCTATATAAGAAATTTAATCACTTTAGATATATCTAGGCCTAGGCACTTCCATTATGGTTCAAAATCATTGTTGTCGTCACCTTCGCAGTTGGCCCTAAAAAAAGATACGTCGCAATGTCACATTGCGGTTAGTAGTCATCATCAACATTATCATCAAAGCCTTGTCCCAACTATGTTGAGGTCGGTTACATAAATGTTGTTTCTCGGTTTTGGTCTATCCTAGTCCAAATCATTGGATAGGTTGCACCTCTTTAGATCTAACCATACTACATCTATCCATGTCCTCTTTGGCCTACCCCTTAGCGGGCCATCAACTTGCATTGTACGACTTTCCTCTCTGACGTCATTGCTAGCATGCGTTGCAAATGTCCAAGCCATCTTAAAAGAGTCTCTCTTAATTTATTTCCTAATGATGCTACGGGCGTGTTTGGCAATTAACTAGTTAAGTAAAGTGAATCCGGACAATAAATGACAAGGGGTCATATCAAAAGTCCACAATTTCAAAATTCCCTCCCTCTTTTTAAAAAAAAGTAAAAAAAAAACCTCCTTTCTCCACTAAAAGACAAAAAAAACAAAAACGTCTACGTTTCTATACAAAAAGTAAAAAAGATTTCATACCAAACAACTAAAAACAAAACACCATCATAACCACTTATATTTTATTCTCTTGATTTGATGCTCCAACTCACCTATGATGCCCAGATACGGTACGGATACGGCAGGGACACGCCATAGACATGTCAAGGACACGGATTTTACATGTAAAAAGTAAAGTATCGGATACGATACGACATGATAAGTTGTCCATTTTGAAGTATCCGTGCATTATAGCATCTCACCATACTTCAATTCACCATACATCCAAACACACCCAATGCTCCCAACTCCGCTCATTTCTAATTCTATTGCCAACCTTCACAGCTAACCTTGAAAAACAATAAGTCTCGCTATTGAATCATGGTTTGGATCCATCATCAAAATTATCATAAGAGCCTTGTCCCAACTAAGTTGGGGTCAGCTACATGAATTTTGTTTCTCCACTCCAGTCTATCCTTGGCCGAATCCATTGATAGGTTCCATTTATTCAGACCTAATCTTACTACTTCCATCCATGTCATTTTCAGCCTACCCACGTTTTCTTAGACGGGCCATCAACTTGCATCAGCACCAATTAGTGTAGTAAAAGAATAAGAGTTGCTTTTCTTCATTGTCAAAGGATATTGAAAGGGTGCCGGTGAAAGATATTGCTGAGATGGGGCAAGGGGGATCGCTCCTTTCTAGAAGGGACTGTTAGTTTGTTATGGACTTAACCAATACGCCAAAAGCCCCAAGACTGAAAGAACGCATCAAATTAAGTCTTATAACCATTTAGGACCATAACATGCCACCACGCTTCCGCAACCGATGTCGTCGGTGGCTCTCACTCTAGCGGCAAGTAGGCCTTTTCCCCTCTTGGGACGGCTCACACCCTACTCCAAGTAGCCCTCTCCACGGCAGCTCTCATTTTGGCGGTAGATAGCCATTTTCTCTATTTTTTTAGACGGCTCTCACTCTACTCCAGCAGTAGGGCACACTCAAGGCAATGGGAAACACCATTATTGAATAATAACTCAGAAAAATCTTTGATTAATTGAAATAAGCATGAACTAGAATGAGGTTTGATCATCCTTATATAGAGTAGGATCAATCCCTTAGCAAGCAAGACTTACTAATTAGAAAATAGGAAATTAGCTAATCCTAATCAAACAATGATTAAAAATTAGAAATAGTCCCCTAATTAAAGGAATGGAAATAGAAATAGGATAAAAATAGGAATGCCACATTAGCTCTCAGCAAATTGGGCCTACGGGCTGAACCCAATGGACCGGATTGACCTATGGGTCAATAGTGTGGCCTAGGTTTCTTGGGCCTGGTCCGTACTGCAGCGAGGGTTCAATCCCTGGGTCTTCCAATTGAAAGTATCTCTCATGACCGGTAGCCCAGCGTAGACCAAAAAAAAAAAAGGAGATGAAAATCTACATCAAACTCAAGTATATCACTGACTCACCAAATACAACTACTCAAATAGTATGTAATAAATTCAATAAGAGATTCCAACAATTACCAGTGATGTAGCCAGCCATAGTTCATACATGAATTCAGTTGGAGATCAGCCACATAAGAACACAGACCAATTGATAATGGCCATATACCCAGTCTTCACTGGTTGGTACTGGCACAACTCAACGGCTAATCAATAAGGAATGATATTGGAGAGCCACTTGAATCACAGGATCAGATTAATGATAATCCGAACATCTGTTGTAGATCAACCCTTACTGTGATGCTTTATATGGACAGATTCAAGTTGGCATGGGCTTGGCCCTGGGTGTGACCAAGTTGCATCTTAATTTTGGAATTGGGCATGGCCTAGTTGGGCCTAGGCCAGAGGTTGAACTCGGACAGGTTGGATCTGAACCATTCTGCAACTGCATCACTAGAAGGTACAGACATAAAACTCACGTAATTCCAGTATGAAGTCCTGGAAAGGGGATCCATTGTAATCCTCATTGAAGTTTAGAAACTCAAACTCTAGTACTATGATCCGAGGTACCATGACTTGTGGTCGTCATAACAACCTTGTTATCATATAGGTGTATTAATTTCTAAATTGATAGATATAGATCTTACTTCCACTTGTTCCCTAAATGAACACTGCATGCTGGTGGTGGATTCTAACATTAATGCACATAACCACACTACTACTTGTATTATGTGTACAAAGATGCCTTTGGCCAAGGACAAGTTCTTCCCAGAGTTTCTGGAATGGTTTCATATCGCACAAAAATTGCATGGAAAAAAAAGAATGAATTTAATTGCTTGTGTGTGTGTGTGTGTGTGTGTGTGTGTGTGTGTGTGTGAGAGAGAGAGAGAGAGAGAGAGAGAGAGAGAGAGAGAGAGAGAGAGAGAGTGAGACATGAATTCTTGAAAATGCTAAAATTTTTCATTCAAATTTCTCATGATTCAGTTTGAAGCACTGAAATATTAAATTTAATTTTCATGAATGAATGTCTTTTTAGAAAAACCAATCCAGTTATCTGTTGAGAATAGCGATTTGCATCTACAAGTAATCATAATATTCTACAGGAAATAATGGGATAGATGAAAGGGTTCACCATAATATATAGAAGAGAACATGATGAGATTCTCAGGGACTTATACCTTCTGTTTCTTCCTTGAAGCTGAACTGGCAACTTTTTTTGTATCTGGAACAGTAGGCTCAACAGACGGAGCACTTTTTCTAGTTGATTTAGCAACATCTGGTACAGCCTTAGCCTTCGGCAGATTTGAATTTGCTGGTTGAGGATGCATTGTACCAGATAACTTTTCACGTAGATCCTCAACTCCTACATTAGAACCCTTTCCACTTTGATGAGCTTGCTGTGGTCCCTTCCTTTGAAGCTTCAACCGTAGATCTCTTGCACCAACTCTGGGATCTTTATGTGCCATTAAAAAAAAGAAATAATAAATAAAATCAAACATGTCAATGAGAAGTCTGCACAGACAGAGATAAATGCAGTCAATGCTTGGTAGCAGCTACTATTCTATACTTGAAACTTGAGGCACTTCATCATCGTCATATAGATCATGTTTCCACTTGTCATCAGTTTGGCGTTGCCTGCAGCACATGGAACCGACTCAAGCATCAATAAAGTGTTGTCTGATAAACTATCCCAAGAAACTTTTGATAAGGCAGATAAAACAGACATCATGAAAACGAATTAAATTGTCAGATATTGCAGAAAAGAAACCCTGAGGGTCAAAAGGAAAATAGAAATAAACAGTAATGTATTTTTTTTTCTTGAGAATATTAAATAATACACCCCAGAGGTGATATACTCGAAATAGAACCTGAAGTACTGACTCAACGAAACAACAATATATTGCTGGTCCATATCACATACAACAGCTATGAATGATGATGCCTGGATATGCATGCCATCACAGAGATGGGGAGTGGGGATATGACTAAGATTTTTCAAATTTTAGGACAGCTTCTATTCTATCAATACTATAAAGAGTTAGATGGAAATCCTCTTGCAATTTTTCTTTCCTTGGAAAAAAGAGGATGAACTTTCATTTTCTCTTTCATCTGTTTTTACTTTCCTTCCCTTTTGTCTTTCATCTGTTTTTACTTTCCCTACCGTTTGTTAGAATGTAAGAGGATAATAACCTTTAGCCGTAAGAGGGTAATAACCTTTAGCTATCCAGAATCCAGAATTGATCTTCATCATCCTTGTGTACTTTATAAATATAATTTGTTCCAGTTGATAATATACAATCAGTTTACTTATCATGGATGTTTAATCTTGAACTACCTAACAAAAATACTCTCACCAATACTAATCGTCAAACGTGAAACCACCATAGTATATATTCTAGTGTCTACACCAATGATGAAAATAGTGGTAGCAGTGGGATAGCGGCTTGGTTTTCCTCCTGTTGATTCTTCTTCTTTACTCTTATCCCCTTCTTCCCTTTTGATGCTGTAAGGACTAGGCCCAAGTCAATTGGGCCAACCCATTGACCCATTAGTCAACCCGGTCAAATTGGGCCAAACCCAATGGATCGGTTGACGAATGGGTCAATGAGTTGGCCTAGTTGACTTGGGCCTTATTGGCGTAGCCCGGATCAGAGATCAAGCCACAATACATCAATCTCTCGAAGGATTGATCGAATCCAACGATGGATTCCAGCCACTAAGGCACAGCCACAACCATAAAACACTCCATAAAACCGACGAGAAACTCTGAAATCTTATTATCAATTGAAGGAAGCATGCCCAATTACAATGGAGGGCTTAATACCACTAAGAATTCCAAAATAGAAAGCTACTAATCCTGATTAAGCAATAAATTACAAAAAAAATCCTAATTAAATAAACTTAAGATAAAAAAAATAGCATGCCATAGTAGCTTCTCAGCCAATTGGGCATATGGGCTGAACCCAAAGGACTGAGTTGGATGGCTTGGTCCATCGTGTGGGCCCAGGAGCTCTTTTTGGCTTCCGTACTACATCAACTCTCCCCGACTTAGAAGAACTCGAATCCGGCGAGTTAATAACTTGATAACGTTCATAAATATTAAAAAAGGGTTTCATTTCCCTTCGTAAGAAAAAGGGTGAACGCCTTATATCTTCCCCCTTTCTTGTCCAGAACTGTTCATGCTTGGACTCACTAGACATTCTTGAACTCCACAAGGGGCCCACTTATCAAAAATCTAAACTACTAAAAAATAGTGCCTCCCCTCTTGTACGGGTTCACTTTGATAGGAGATAGGCTCATTAATAGAAATTCTTGGGCTTTGTAGTGGGGCCTGCCAAGCAAAAATCTAAAACGCAAGAAGAAGAAGACAAGAAGAAGAAGAAGGGAAAAAAAGCCCCATTCTATATGGGCTCAAGCCAAATTCCACTCTAATGGGAGATGGGCCTATCTAAAACCTAAACCACTAGAAGAAAAAAAAAAGAAGTAAAGAGGTCCCCCTCCTATATGGGCCCTCACCAAATTCCTCTCTAATAGGAGATGGGGCCATTGACAATGATAAGGGACACATTTACATTTATAAATTATAAATATGACCCAAAAATTAAACACTAAATTTAATGTATTTAACAGTTAAGAATTAAACAATGATCTGAGACGTTATAACTTAGGGGGGCTGATATTTTGGTTTATAGATTATAATGTGTACGAATGACCCCAAAAATTGTTTACTAGCATTTTCCAACATTTGGATTTTATCGATATTTTTTAAAATTACTTTGGGATCGAAAAAAATCAGGCCAAAACATATCGCTTCTTGAAGTCAACTGTGATGGTGATTGTGACGGCGATTTTGAACCATGCTTTAGATGCCCGTCTTCTTTTGTCTCTCCTCTTCTACTTCCTAGTGAGATCTCAACCTAGTTGCATTTGCATTTGTCGTGTAGAACCCCCTCCAATTTTTCTTCCCATCTCTTATAGTCTCTTTGTTTCTCATCTCCATGTTTTTCTTGTTGCTGCTAAATCAAGGCAGCCACTTCCCTGCCTTGTTGTAAGTCGTCCTTTTAACAGTCCTTTTTGAGGACCCATAAGTAATATACATTTGACCCTTCTATATTCTTCTCCACGTCAACAGGTTTCCTCTAACATTTTCTGAGTGATTCTAGAACTATATAATTGCCAACTCAAGTTTGGAAGGCACTCCTATGGGAGCATATCTCACCTTACTAATGAGAGATAAGGTGGGGGCCCTCACATCCATATCCAGTGTCAACAACTTAAATGTCAGGACCCCCACCTTTATCTCTCATAGTAAGGTGAGAGATGCTCTCATAGGAGCATCTCCCCTCAAGTTTTATCCATTGGTCCAACTAATGTTCATCATATCATATGTTATTTCATTTGATATTTCATAAATAACCTAAATCTTTGTCCCTCTCAAAACAAGTACAAAAAAAGGGTATCTTACATTGGCATTGTCTCCATTTGAAACTCCCCTTCCATGATCTAAGCATCTATGAAAAATGTTAGCACTTAGGTCACTATCTTAAAATTGCATGATTCACTAAGACACCATTTCAAACAGTTCTTTGATGTAATACATAGCCACTTAAAGTCGGCCAAAGCAAAGACTACATTAAAGGAATACCATTGTGCCTCATGTTAACCTTGTTTCAGAGAAATAACATTGTCTCCACTAAATGCAGATTGAAAACGCTGCTGCAATAACTACTTCCCCATTGCTAGATACCTAAACAAATGAGAAGGCTAACAAAGGAGATTAACCACTTGAGCTTCGACCTCTATTGCAATCTTTCCAATGATCTTGAAGGTGCCCAATGGTCAGGTGACCCTATTTTTATTACAATGGTCAGGTGACCCTTTTTCGATATCAATGGTCAGGTGACCCTTTCCAAGGGAATGGATCAAAACAAATATCAGAGACAGTTGCAAGCCTTCTCTTGGCCGGAAGATGCGCATCGTTTCTAACCATAAAATCTCACAGTATATAGTCTGAATGCATCCTTATGAATTGTTATACCATTTCTTTTTATAGCACTACATAGTAATTTTACAAAACAAAACCAAACCCAAAACCCAAAACCCCAAACTTAATCATCCCAAATCCTACCCCCATCTCAAATTTTTAGACAACTGATACAATCTGATGAAAGTAAACAATCCAGTCACAATCTACAGCGTAGAAAAGCCACAAAACCCTAACTTTAGCCATCAGCATCATCTCAAATTCTAAGCAAATAAATGCATTTGGACAAAAAGCAGAATGAGAAAAGAAAGAGAGAGAAACAACAAACCTCTTGGCATCGATCTGACGACTGCGGCCGAAATCTTCGACGGAATTCCCGTTGAGACGATCCTTAATCGATCTTTTGGTCCCCGACAGGACCCTATCAGCGTACATGGCTATGGCTGGACGAGGAAACCCGAGAAAAGGGAGAGAAGGAGATTTACGAAAGCAAATACGGTGTGTGTAGGGTTTGGCTTTGGGTTTGGTTTTGGGTTTTCTCCCTTGTCTTCCGTTCCGTTCTCGGGAATGGAAAGGCGGACGGAAAAGGGAGAGCAGAGGGTTCTTTTCGAGAATTTGGAGCCGAAAGTCGAAAGATGAATCATTCAGAGTTTTTGGTTTTGGGGATTTTTATAAGTAGCTACCTACCTTTTTTGAATAACTACAAATATCACTTGGTTTTCTTATTTTCGGTGGTAATTACTTCTTGGGGAAATTCTATTCGCACCCATTAGAAGTGATGAATACACCCACAACTTAAATATTTTTTAATTACTAAAATGCCCTCAGGTGAAAGGACGAAATTGCCCTTACCATCAACATCCGTCTTCCTCCTTTGGTTCACCAGCGGCAGTGGGTCTCCATCTCATCTCCTTCTTCTTCTTCTTCTTCTTCTTCTTCTTCTCCTCCTCCTATCCCTTTATCCATTCCCTTCTCACTGCACCTCTGCACTCCTTCTTCCTCATTGATTTTCATCTCCTTCATCATCATTTCTTCTAACTCTTTTTAATATATCATCAAGTCTCCTCCATTTATTGAACGAAGTTGGAAGTACAATTATCCCTACACCACATTGTATATTTAAAGTAGGCATTTGCAATATGGACAAGCAGTTGACGATCTACGAAAATGAGGTATATACATTTTGACTTCATTTCGTTCGTTTTTTTTTTTTTTTTTGTTTTCTTGCGTCCTGCACGGCATTCTATAAGACGTGCAAAATTATATTACACGGCCTATATAGACAGTGCAAAATTATTCTGCACGGCCTATATATACCGTGCAATATAATTTTGCACCGCCCATATAAACCGTGCAGAATAATTTTGCACCGCCTATATAAACCGTGCAGAATAATTTTGCACCGCATATATAAACCATGCAAAATTAATAAATGAGTGTGCAGTGCTAATCTATAAATTTGCGATATATTTGCAGGAGGTTGAATCAACCGGTGCCAGTGAGTGCCTTTTGGATTTTACAAATGTCTTCACCACTGACATGATATTCAGAAGTCGAGAGGGCCTAATCCAATGGACAAGGGATGTTGGAAAGAAACATGGCTTGGTAATTGTAATCAAGACTTCGGATGCTGGTGGAGATGGACGGAAGTCGAGAGTCGTTCTTTCTTGTGAGAGAAGTGGTAGTTACAGAAGTCCATCGAAGGTATTCGAGAAGAGAAATCCTAAGAAGGCAACGGGAACGAAGAAGTGTAGTTGCCCTTTTAGTTTGAAGGGTCGAAAGTTGGCAACTGACGACGATTGGATGTTAACAGTGGTTTGTGGGGTGCACAATCATCCAAACGCACAGCATCTAGAGGGGCACTCGTTTGCCGGGAGGCTTTTTGTGGAAGAAATCAACATTTTGTTTGATATGTCTAAGAGTTTAGTGAAACCGAGGAACATCCTTCGAACATTGAAGGAAAGGGATGTGCACAACACCACTACAATTAAGAGTATCTACAATGCTCGCCAGAAGTTTAGGGTGACAGAGATGGCCGGTCGATCACAAATACAGCAACTCATGAGGCATTTGGAAGAGAACAACTACATTGAGTATCACACTAGCAACGATGATACAGATGTTATCATGAACCTATTCTGGGCACATCTATCATCTATTCAGTTATTACGTACATTTCCAGAAGTTTTGATAATGGATTCCACATACAAGACTAATAGATATCGACTTCCCTTGATTGAGATTGTTGGTGTCACATCTACTCAATTGACGTTCTCCGTTGCTTTTGTGTACCTTGAATCAGAGAGGGAGGCCAATTATAGATGGGCTTTGGAGAGGCTTAAGGAATTAATGGATGGATGCATCACGACCCGTGTGATTGTCACAGACAAAGAGTTAGCGCTGATGAATGCAATAAATGTTATTTTTCCGAATGCAGCAAACTTATTATGCAGGTGGCATATTTCTAGGAACATCTTGGCAAATTGTAAGAAGTGTTTTGAGACCAACGACAGATGGGTTGCATTTATCTCTTGTTGGAACACGTTGGTAGTCTCTCCAACTGAAAGCGACTACACGCAAATGCTAAGTGCTTTGGAACGGAATTACTGCGGGTATCCACATGCTGTTGATTATGTGAAGACCTCATGGTTGAATAAGCATAAGGAGCAATTTGTGGCTGCATGGACGGATCGGCATATGCACTTTGGGAACGTCACTACTAACAGAGCTGAGAGTGCACATGCAAAATTAAAGAGACACCTAGGCACATCGAGCTGTAGCTTTGATTTGTCTTGGCAGGTTATACATGCCTTGCTAGAGTTGTTTTTTACAGAAATAAAGGCTTCTTTTGAAAAGAGTTTGAACACTGTGCAACATAAGTTCAAATCGGCACTGTTTCGTGAATTGAGAGGATTTCTATCAAGGAATGCTTTGGATATAGTGTTAAATGAGTCGTTAAGGGCTAGTCATATTGGTCCAGATACTACGTCATGTGGGTGCGTAATCCGACGGACTCATGGTTTGTCATGTGCACATGAAATTGCCGAGTACATAAGGGAAGGTTCTCATATACCACTGAGTAGTGTCCACCACTATTGGCGGAAGCTCAATTTAGAAGCCACTATGGTGAACGAAGCCCTTGAGTTGACCACAACTTCAGAGTTCGAGTTGATCACTAAGAGATTTCAAAGTAGTGATCAGAAGGGTAAAATACAAATTTTAAGAAAACTTAGAGAACTCGGTTGTCCTTCATCTACTTCTCTTATCGAACCAGACATAAAATTGAATACCCGCGGTCGGTCATCATCAAAAAGAAAGAAGTTGGATAGATCTACGCGTCGGGAACCATCTAATTTTGAATACGCACTGTCGATAAAAGATAGCGTTCCAGCTAGATTAAGCAATACAGTTGCAACGAAGAATAAGGAGAAAATGACTGTCCGTCGCACTCGGTCATGTACGTTTCTGCATTTGCTTCCTCAGTCTTTGGGCCCCTATATCCACGCTATTAAGGATGTTGCAGCTGATGGTAACTGTGGATTCAGAGCGATAGCTGGTCTCCTAGGCCTGGGCGAGGATAAATGGATGCATGTTAGAATAGATTTGAGCAATGAATTGCAGAGGCATCAAAATTATTATGCACTGGTCTATGGAGGAGAGGACAGGGTTGGGGAGCTGTATTACGCATTGTGTTACTTTGAAAGCAATCCTTCATTTGATCGATGGATGACAATGCCGGACATGGGTCACTTAATATCTTCATATTATAACGTTGTATTGTCCTTCTTTCACTGCAGCAGTGCCTTACTTTCCTGCCTTTGAGATCATCCCCGATTCCATCAAGTTCTCACAAAGTGCTCGCGGTTGGTTTCGTCAATGGAAACCATTTTGTTCAGGTCTTCATGAAACCCGAATCACCCATGCCTCCCATTGCTACAAATTGGCACAGACACCACCATCTTGAAGCAGACGGATGGCAGCTCCCATATGCAAAGAGCATCGAGCAATTCAGAGAATTGATTGGAAACAGCGTCGCAACGCAGGAGTCGGTCAATCTTGACAGCGATTGATTATGTGTACTCTCCATTTGATGTAAAGAAACATATTAAATATTTTGTATTGGATGGCCAATGAATTCGATGAGGTCTTGATGTGTTTATATTGTGTATATTAATTCATTCATAATATTCCAAAGAAGGTATTACTTTATTAACAACTGCTCGGTTAAACTTGGCTGTGCAAATGTATTCTGCACGGCAAATATGTTCTGTGCAAATGGATAATGCACGGGATAAAGTTGCCGTGCATAAACTATTTGCACAGTAATAAAGTGCCGTGCATACAGTATTTGCTCAGAACATGGTGGCCGTGCAGTGTGTTTTACCAATTATTCGGACGGAAACACATAACACACATATCCATATAAAAATACAAGTTCAAACATAAAAAAGTGTATCATCAAAACATCCATTAAAAAAATAGATACATCAAAAAATCAGGTGATCCATCCATACATATCCAAAAAACTTCTTACATCGCAAAAATGGATAAACCCATCCATACATCCATACATTAATTTCCCATCCATACAGACTTAACAAAATAATAAGACAAAAAAAAAAAAAACAAATAACCCTCATGCCATCATGTATCTGTACGTCGTCGGTACGTCACCGGCAAGCCATCCAGGATCTCGAGGGTGGTTTGGAGTGCCCGGTAATAGAAATCTACAGGCTGTTCCGTTCGTGCAATCGCAGCGCGGAGATGGTCCCTCGCCCGAGTGATCTGTAAGAAACAATTAACTGTGTCAATACCTAAGATAAGTATAACAAATGGATGCATACTGTTTCGATAAAGTACAAACACTCACCACTCTTGGAGTCGGGTCAGCTATACCCTCATTAGGGTGATAGTGGGAATGACGTTGGGGGTTCTGTACTCGAGGGTGTGAAATCCTAAAAAACCACTCGAGGTAATCGGGTGAGCACTCCCATGCATGTTGCACTCGATGGCCGCGGTGCGCTAAGGACAATACATGATCCTCCCAAGTAACCCAGTACTGGTCTAGAAATCTGTAAGAGACCCTGTACTGTCCAGCAGTAGATCCCCGAGACGCACGAATGGGGGTGAGCGGTGCTGGTGGGATGGTCTGTACATATCCAAACTGTCGGAGAACCCTATGTGGATGGTAGGGTTCAATGACATCTAGCGCTCTCAAGCAACCACAGAAGAAAGATATCTGATGGAATGGATGATGAGCCCTGACACCAGTATACGGATCCCACTGGACCTGTGGCAAGTAAATGAAAGAATTCATTATTATAATAAAAATTTGTCCATTGAAAAAAAGTGCAACATTATACCAAGGACCCCATATGGGTGCTCACCTGACTCGGATGGAGGTCATCCAGCCTCTCACGCAACAATTTTATGTTCTCCCTCGCAATCCCAGAATCCTGTCCAGCATTCCAGCGGCTCGCTTGAGGCATACCAGCGGTATATCCCCACTGGACAGGAGGACGGGTAAATGGGAAGTGCTCGTACACCCAAGACTGCAAAAGATACCAATTATTAATTATACAATTTAAATGATCAATTATGATGGAACATGTATATGTATATGTATTACCGCGAGCAGTGTCAGATATCCAGCAATCTGTCGCACGTCTGCCCTCGTGGCGGTCCCCAATTGGCGATAAAGATATGCAAGTGCGGCAGCCCCCCATGCATAGCGACGGACCCGTGGCAAGTCCATAAGTAAATGTAGGTAGGCAATGGGGACTCGAGTGGCTGACTTATCGGCGAAGAGTGTGCAGCCTAACAAATACAGAAGATAGCCTCTAGCTGCACACTCTACCTGCTCAACAGACGACGCAGGACTCACCTCGCCGCACACCCGTTTGATCCAGGCCATCCTCACTACCCCACCACGCGCTACTCTCAACTCAGCTGACGCAGATGCCCTATCCACGCCCAGTCCACGCTCAAGTAAATCTACTTGATCAGTAAATCCCATACTAGTCGATGCCTGGACAGGCAGTCCCGTTACTGGGATGCCGAGGAGAGTACCCACATCATCTAGGGTGATCGTCATCTCACCAAATGGCATGTGGAAGGTATTTGTCTCGGGCTGCCACCTCTCTACAAAGCTGGATACCAGAGGGCTGGAGATATATCGGTAAGAAAGACGCTTCAAACTTGCCAATCCAGACTCCTCTATAATAGCATGAAACCGAGGAACATGGATATCGGCCCTATCCCCGGGCAAAGGTATGTACCAATCCTTCAGCCCTCGCCAATGATTGATACATTTGAGTGCCTCACGTTCCTGCACATTACAAGTATAAATCTTCATTAATATCTGTTATTATAGACTTCAACACATCTTATTTGAAAAACGATTAATTAAAACATTAAAAAAGGCAATTGTACCTCCCCGTCCCATATGGACAAGGCTACGTGTGTCCTAAAACTCATAAGGACAGATAGGTTGGCCGGACCGCCGGGGATAGGACCCTCCCTTGCCGCCGCAGCAGGAGGACTAGATGGCTGTCCCTCCTCGAAATGGGAATCATCCTCCCCTGGTGCCCCTGCAGGGAGACTGGACGGCTGTGCCTCCTCCTCAGAGGAATCATCCTCTGAAGAACTGTCACCATGCTCTTCTCCTGGTGCTGATGCACGGGGACTGGACGGCTGTGCCTCCTCCTCTGAGGAATCATCCTCTGATGAACTGCCAACATGCTCCTCAACCTGCTCCGGGAGTGGATCCTGTTGCACTTTTCGTCTTCGTTCAGACGCCGTTGGCCGTTGACTGTCGGCGGTCGAAGAACTCGCATGCACACCTCGGGAACGCAGTCTTGAGACACCAATCTTCGTCCGAACTCTCGATGGCTCGCTAGAAGAACTGGCCCGTCCCCTTGTCATCTGTGAGCTGGCACCAATACGGCGAGCTGGTCTTCTCGGCATTTCTTCCAATCTGTTAAAAATGAAAACCAATAAAAGAGATTATCATATTTTGTTGTACTGCTCGGTTTGAATAGACAGTGCAACATTGTTCTGCACGGCGAAATGGTACCGTGCAAATTCTGTTTGCACGGCTCAATGTAACCGTGCAAAATCTGTTTGCACTGTAATATGAATCCGTGCATATATATTCTGCACGGTTCACACTTACCGTGCATAAAATCCCTGCACGTCTCTGGACTGCCGAGCAGATCGCGAACAACTATTCATGTTTTCAAAAATGGAAAACATTGGAGTTCGAAACTATTCATGTTTTCATTACGGACTTCTTCCCTATTTGTTGCAGAGGTCTCACAACTATACTCTCTAATGCATAAATTACAACCTAAACAAATTTGTGAAAATTATAAACCTATGAAGAAGAAGAAGAAGAAGAAGGGCTCTCACCTGTTTGAGTGTCCCTGCTGATGAAGAAGACGAAGAAGAAGGAACGCAGCTCACCAACCGTCCACGAGGGTGTGAGAGATCTGAAGTGGAGAACGTCGACGACTCCGAAATGGCCAGAAATTTGAAAACTCTGAACGAGGGAATGTATTCAGGCAATGGAACGAATGGTGAGCTTGGATGGGCAGTTTGGGGAATATGGTGGGTGAGCTGAGTAAAATCAAGCCAAAATTAGAATGGTTGTGGTGAGTTCAGCAAGTGGGTGTATTCAGGAGTCTTAGTGGGTGCATATAGAATCTCCCTACTTCTTGTCATTTGAAAATCTTGTTTTGGGCTTTTTCGGATGCACAAGAAAATACTATTTTATAAAATATAATCTTTCATTTTCTAAAGGAAAAAATCTCGTACGTTTGGTAATCTAATAAAAATATAAAGAGAATATCATTTTCTTTCAAAAAGTTTAATATTTCTTCCTACAATTCTCCCTGAAGAAAACTTTCTATAATATAAAAATCTTTTAAAATGAGGTTAATAAAGTGGGGAGATGATCTTATAACAGATATCTCTCACCTTAAATGAGAAATTGGGTGGGGTCCTCACATCCATATCCAATGTCAACAACTTAAATGTAAGGGCATTTACCCATATTTCTCATATAAGGTGAAAGATATCTCTCATAAGACCATCTCCCTATAAAGTAATAGTGTAAAGTAAAGAACTTCACCAAATCTATCATAATGTACTTGTTTACATGTGTGGTAAAGTAAAGTAAAGGTAAATATCACTTCATGATAAATGTAAGATAAAGTAAAGGTGAGATAAAGTTTATGCTGAAGTAAATATTATGTTGAAGTAATAGTGTAAAGTAAAGAACTTCACCAAATCTATCAAATGTACTTGTTTACATGTGTGGTAAAGTAAAGTAAAGGTAAATATCACATCATGATAAATGTAAGATAAAGTAAAGGTGAGATAAAGTTTATGCTGAAGTAAAGTGGGAGAGAGTAGTAAAGTAGTTTCTTTTTATTTGACTTTACATTATTACATTTTTACCGTAATTTATATGGTAAAGAAAAAGTGACTTGTAATAAACTTAATGGTAAAAAAGTGGCGGCTAGACTTTACTTTATCACACTATTTTTTCATCTAAATATGGTGAAGGGATAATATGTCATATCTAGGTCAAGACATGTTTGTTTATATGTGTCATAAAGTAAAATAAATAATGATGTCACATCATGGTAAAAGATGAGGTAAAGTAAGATAAGATGAAGTATGTGGTGAAGTAAAGTAGGAGAGAGAAAGTTGAAAAGTAATTTCCACTTCTATTAACTTTACTTTAATACACTTTACATAGTTTATGAGATAAAGAAAAGGGTTTTATGATAAAAAAAAAAATTGACAACAGAACTTTACCACATGACTTTTTCCTCTAGACATAGTAAATTACATATAAATTAAGTATTTAATAAAAAAATTATTCTAATAATAAACTTTACTACAATCATTAACATTTAGTTGTTGTTATATTGAATTTTTTAATATTTATTAAAATCATAGTACCTTCCAAACAACTCAATTTAAAAGCTACAATGTTCTTCAAAAACTGTAAGAATATTTCAATATCTTAATATTATACTATTCTATTCTATACTATTTTATTCTTACAATATTTAAATCTGCAAATGTTGTATTCTATCAACATCCAAATGTGCCCAACCAACGGATTGATGAAATCTCACATTTTTTTTTATTTTACATATAGTTACAAGATGTGTCCTTTTGTTATAGACTAGATTTGTCTATGTTTTTTTCACAATTAAAGTGAATTAAAGTGAAGGGCGTGTTTCTTTACTTGAGTTTTATGGAATTCCTATATGGAGAATTTTGAAATTCTCAAATAAGGTGGAATCCCATAATGCTTTCTTGTACTTGAGCATCCAGGAATTCTGCCAAAAAGTAAAGGGGCTGAAATTTCTGAATTCTCAAACGTCATATTTGGGGCATTTCAAGTTACTAGAATTTTGAAATGTTTGTGAAGAAATATGATATTTACAAATTTCAGAAGATTAGATATCACATCATTTCCAAAAAACTCGAACAGAACAAGTTCCTATTAGAAATTCTAGGAAATAAACGGCCCTAAGAGATAAGAAATGAAGAGGGGTCTTATAAAAAACTACAAATTTTCAAAATTCACCTTTTTCACTTTTTGTCATTTTATTGTATGTGAAGGAATTTTTTTGTTTTTTTTTTTGGATAAAAACTCGTTTTGTCTTCTAGTGGAATGTGCAATTGACCTTTTGACTTAAAAAAAAAAAAGAATGAAAAGCTGATTTTTAAAATTTTATACTTTTTTATAAGACCCCTTCTTATTCTCACGTCTCTTAGGGCCCATTTCTTTACTAAAATTCATAGAATTCATGTTTGGTGGTTGTTTGGGAATTTCAAATGTTGGTGTTTAAAATGTTGTTAATTCTTGAATTCTAAATTCCTTGTTTTATTTATGGTCTGAATTCCTGCCTAAGAATTTTGAATTCACTATCTCCACAAATTCCTTGTTTCATAACTAAAAGAATTTCTAACTTGGAATTCTTGTCATGTATTATTTATATACAATATACAAATTCAACTTTAAAGTGCCCACCACTATATATACAATAGAAACGAACTCCTCAATTATAGGTTTTTCATCTCCTTCCATCCCATCGAAATCCTAAATAAATAAATAAAAAAAATCAAAGACAACCTTCTTCCAACTTCAGCTGCTTCATGCAATTATAAAGAAAGCTTATTATAGAGGAAGAGAAAAGACGAATAACAGAAGCAAGCATGATAGCAGTTGTATTTTCATATTTCCCTGGCAATTCTTGTGGCACAAATACAAGTATCAATCCATATAGTCCAATTAGATGGGTCGGATTTTGCCGAGACACTGACAAAAAAAAAAATCTGACGCCATCTCTCACTCACAAACCTCACTGATATGGGATCTGAAAGAGTTTCCTAAAACTATCCTATAAACCTCAAATCCCACTTGTGTACAATCTGATAATTCTCAATTTAGGGCTCGTATCAGTAGTAGCATGATGCATCGATCCCAAAAGCTCTAACCACATATTTGATATCATGACCATCATTTATTATTGATCCCAAAATGCCAGACCATAGAGAGCCAATGAAGTCCTCCAATCTACAAATGTCCTTACAGAAAGAGAGACGATGAAAGATGATAGGGCATGTTTGGGCCCACAACAAATTGCCGGACAGATTCAACGGATATTAAATAGAGAGCATCCAAAATGCCTTCCAAAATTGATGGATTCGTCGAAGAAGAAGCAGCACACTTGTCGTTGCTAGAAAATAAAGGTTGAAGGTGACATTATGATACCAAAATGCTGAATTCCCAGCCAGCCTGAAAACCTGTCAGGAATTCTAGTAAAGAAATATGCCTTTAAAGTAACATTTCACTTGAATTTACTTTACAAGTGTATTACCCAAACGGGTTAGGACCAATCTCCAGGTGGTACCCGATAAACCCACACAAATGCACACAAGGTAAATTTGAAACAGTTTTGAATACAAGAAGTGAATAGCAAACCCACATCTTATGTTTCGGGTTGAAATTATGGCATTGACATTGGTTAAATTTACTTGGGTGAAGTGGCCTTTTTTTTATTAAGCTTGATATGAAGTAGGAATCAAGGAAGATTTAATGGAATTTTCATTCATGTACATAGGATTTTATCAATTAGTTGGAAATTGATGCTCAATTACCAGTCAAGGTGGTTTACTAATATTTTCAAATAAATAAATGTAGTTCATTTTAAAAATTCAAAAAATAAAAACTAAGTGATAAAAAAAAATGCAGGTGTATGCATGATCAATACATGAGCTTATCCATTATTGATCCACGAACAAAAGCCATTGCATCGTTGTACCAATTATGTGAAGTTTCTCCACATCTTAATTGATAGTCTGTCTTTCAATTGGTGGATATTTTTGGTAAAGGCAATTGTTGGATATTTGATATGAGAACTTTCCAATGTTATCAATGATCGAGATGTTTTTTTTAAATAAAAAATATTATGTGGCTATTTGTTAATATAAAAAAAATACAAGTGCTTCGACCCTGAATGTCGTCGTCTTCTTTCTTTCTTTCTTTTTTTTTTTTGGCCATTTGATTGATGATCTAAGGGTTTTCCACCATTATTTGATTAGGTACCTACATCTTTACTACTATTGAGCTGTTGATTCAAGGCTTATCCATTGTTAGACATTGTTTTGCACTATTTTAGCATTTGGCTCGATGTGTTTTTCCCTAAATGATAACAAAAAATTATGAGGATTTTACTGAAAAAATCCCGAAACACAGCCATTTATCTCGAAGGATCTTGGCAAAATGTGCAGCATTAATGGGGTCTTCCCGCCACATTTCTACTTTTTTTTTATTTTTTATTCCTACCAACGATAGCATCACTCAAAGAAATATTGACTGACGCTATCGTCTCTTTTCGCACCCTTTATAAATTCGAATACGTCTCCTGGTTTCCATTCTTTTTCTACCCTATTTTTCTCAAAAGTTGTACTTGTCTCCAACTGAAGATAGGTTCTTTCAATGGGCTTATATACTCACTTTATTGCTCATTTTAATTTCATTTTAGTGGTTATTGATCTCCATTTAAAAGGTTTGTGCATTTATGCCTAATTTTGCAAATTTATAAGAAAAAAATGAATATAATGTCTCATTTTTTATGCTTTTCCTTTTACTTTGGTACAGAAGAAGTTAGACAAGCTCACGGACATTTGTATTGTTTATTGGTATAAAAAGTTTGTTAAAATGGGGCCCACACCTCGAGTCACTGGTGACATAGGTTGTTTGCTTTCGTTGTTTGATGAAATTCTTAAAAAAAAAAACCTAATAACTATACCATATAAGACCCACCTATTAAGGATCACCGAGTGTCCCTCTTTAGCCCCTTGCAATCTCACACTTCTTTGGTTAATGAAATGTTGTTGGATTTTTTTTTATGTTTGTACAGTAATAATGCCTAAATATTTATTTTTTGTTTTTAATTAGAATGTTAAGTGGTGAGTTGATTGTGATTTTCCACTACGATGGGGAATTTAAGTTTGACATGATTCACCCAGTATACGAAGGCGGAAAACAGAAGATGAGGTCCATTCAAAGCAACATAACATTTCTCGAATTGGTGAACATACCTCTTGAAAGTTCAGATTGGGAGGAAACTTGCGAGAACCTAAGCATACATTATCTCCATCATAGTGGTCAAGTGTTTTCATTGGCTGTAATAGAAGATGATAGTGACATCAAGTGCATGTTAACACTTGCAAACCACGAGACAAATGGAATATATTTGTACATCAATAGAAGACCGATTAGTTCCACCAAACATATCGGAGAACAGATAAAGTACATAAGTTATTTTTAAGGTATTTTAAATAATGCAGAATACTATTTCTAGTTAATGTCTAATGTAGTTATTTCCATGTGTTTATCTTGAAGGTCATTTGGGATGGACATCCATTCTTTACGAGGCAAACAAATTGATTGTTCGTTAAAAAAAAGAATAATGTGAAGTGCAAAGTACCTCCCGTTCAAAGTCATGAAATTCCTACCGTCAATCTATGCAAAGACAACAACATTCATTTCTCAAAAGGGCAGAATATTGCTAGCGATGAATTGGCGAAAGAAAGTAATTGTGTTCCCATTAACTGTGTTGATGTAATAAACATCCCTAATGACAGAGAGTTTGTTACAATTGAAATTGAATATGAGAACACAGGAACCAATCTTGCAGGGAGTTCAAGTAAAGAGGCAAAAGACTTCTGATGTTGAATGTTAGAGAACATAGCTCGCATAATCAGAAAGTTATATTCGAAGATGACATTGTCCTGGATGAATTTGTTACAGATGTGGAATACAATTCATCTTGAAAGATGTGGCTAGGGCGTGAATTCCCGAATCGTGATGATTTTAGGAGGACTTTAACGAAATTTGCAACATACAACAACTTCACTCTTCAGCACTTAAAGACACAGCAGTTCAAAGTCACTGCACGTTATAAGGAATGTGATTACTCATGGCGCATTCACGCATCCATGATTGAGAGTGGACCACGCTTCAAGGTTCGAACCTACAGCCCAACCCATAAATGTTCAAAGCCAATGATGGGCACTGCATATCGCCGGGCATCATTAGAATTGATTGTAGAGTACATTTTGGAGAAAGCATGGTTAAATCACAACATTAGGCCAAAGGAAATAATGAATGACTATGAAATGGAATTTGTTGTCACAATTTCTTACAGAAATGCACATATGGCACAGGACATTACACTATGTATAGTTAGAGGCTCGTATGAAGAATCTTTTAAAATCCTCCCTCTGTATTGTGAGGAATTGAAAATGATGAACCCAATTACTGTCACCAATATTGATACGTCAGACAACGACAATTTCAAGAGAACTTTTTGGCCTTTTGGTCATTACATTTGGTCATTCACATCATCGCTTAGGCTAATGGTTGCGGTTAATGGAACATATCTCCGTAGCAAGTACCCCATGAGTTTTAATGGTGTCTGTTGCCCTCAATGCAAAACACAAGTTGTTTCCAATAGCCTTTGCCTTTGCGGAGGCAGAAAGGCGAGATAGCTGAGAGTGGTTCATCGCCAATCTTTCGATATCATTGGGAGAACTGACGAATTTAACAATTGTCTCCGATCGCCAAAAGGGCCTTGTTCATATGTTGACAAACATTATTCCAAGTGCAAGTCATGGTTACGTTGTCGCCATCTCGTAGAAAACATTATATCAACCTTCAAAGATCCGACAGTTGTGATGAAATTCTAGTGTGCCGCAAAGGCATACAGGGCATGTGAATATGATGCGTTTATGGAAGACATTAGTGCTGTCAGCCAAGATGCATATAATTATATAAACGGATTCGGTCAGCAGCATTAGGCAAATGCATTTGTTGAAGGCTGGCGATATGACATGCTTACAAGTAATGTCGCTGAGTGCACCAACAACATATTGAAAGACACTCGAGCTTTACCGATAGTTAAGCAAGTGAAGGAGATAAGAGCTAGATTGATGAAGTTCTTCCAAAAATGACATACTGAAAACCTCAATATTAATATTCGTTTGACTCCATACGCTGAGAAGATACTGGGACACGAAACAAAAGAAGCCCGGAGGTTGCATGTACGCTTTGCCGGTCTAGTCAAGTTTCAAGTTCAGTCTGTAAACTATGTAGACATTGTTCATCTTAATCGTCGGACTTGCACATGCCACAAATGTGTAGTACTTAGGATACTGTGTCCACATGCAATCGCTTCAATGAGAGTGAGGAAATATAATCCATATGATTTCTACGACAATTGGTATCTAACAAGTGTACTTCAAGCCACGTACACTAAGGTAATTCATGCTACTCGTGATAGCAGATAGTGGGAGCACAGTTCAA
The DNA here is from genome assembly GCA_038049695.1 of Cinnamomum chago. Lineage (NCBI taxonomy): Eukaryota > Viridiplantae > Streptophyta > Magnoliopsida > Laurales > Lauraceae > Cinnamomum > Cinnamomum chago. The sequence goes on along the minus strand of CP142453.1, from coordinate 37,542,324 downwards.
ATGAAAGAGTTCTACCTCCTTTTACCTCTAGACAGCCCGGGAGACCAAAGAAGAATAGAATACGAACTGAGGATCATTACGGTCGCGTAGGGTGTTCACTTGCTCTAATTGAAACAAGAGAGGCCACAATTGCCAGAGTGGTCGAATTCCCCCTGCTCAAAACTAAACACTTAGCAAGAATATTTTGTAAAATTGATGTCAATACAAGACTCCTATTTTTGTAAGAAGGTTTTTCTTTGAAGTTGGAGCATACTTTTATACCTCACTTTCTGTAAGAAACTTTTCTGAATATATATCCAAGCATTACTATTTTGAATTTGTAAGAATATGTGTTGGGGATTTTGGAATCCTATTTGTTCACTTGTGTGGGGAAAAGAAGAGACTTAAATTAATCACAAGCCTATGGAGCTCTGCCAATCTTTATGGTTTGAATTCTCTCTGCCTCAAATTAATCACAAGTCTATGTTACCAATTCCCTAAATTTGAATGCAAATGGAGTGAAGCTAGCATCACTGTAGTCAGGAATAAAGTCAAGACAGAATCCACAGAAAGTGACACTATCGTCAAGGAAATCAAGAAAAAATTAAAGACAGTAGCTAATTGAAGTGACGCTAGCGTCACTGTAGTCAGGCAAAAATTCAATACAGTAGCTAATTTAAGTGAGCTAGCATCAAGGAAATCAAGCAAAAAATCAATACAGTAGCTAATTTAAGTGACGTTAGCGTCACTGTAGTCAGGTAAAAATTGAACACAAAATACAATTAAACTGATGCTAGTGTCACTTAAATCAGGCAATGGATGTTACAAAATTAAGTTTAAGCAACGCTAGCGACACTTATATCAATCATAAAAACATGCGACATTTACTTTCATTCACACCAATACATAATACATTTCATGCTAGATAGCTTGAGACCCATACACAATACATTTAATTCACATTCCCACAAAAACATTGTAGTCAACTTGCCTTCACATTACCACAACGTTCACTTTTCAGCTATACAAAATTAACAAAATGCAAGGCCCTCCATTCTAATAGACATTTACTTACAACAGAATACAACCTCTGCTGCAAAACAGCAAATTCCCAACTTCTGCACTCATTGAGACAATGGATCAAATGGGAGACGATTGTCGTTTATCTCCCAATTTCTACCATAGATGTCTACAACGATCTTGTTTAGATAGTATGGAAAGTCTTTAGGTGTGAAGTCGATCGAAATGCGGGCTGCAAGATGTTTTGCATATGCAAGCGCGACGACCCTACAAACATTTCCATTATCTTGATACGATATCTTTATCTTCATAAGTAGTGACCACACACCAGTGTCGTACCATCCATAATTTGAATATTGATTGCCGATGAAGTCAATCTGTTCATAAAAGATGGAACATGATTAGAAAATAGCTGACAAATAGTAATTTTACCTTCAAGGCTTGCACGAGCTCCAAAAAAAATTTGAGGAGTGGGCTTACAAATTCTTTAGCCACATTAACAGTAGTTCTTTCAGACTTCAAAATGTTATAAAATTCTCATCTTCTTTCCTCATTATATCCTACAAGCAAACTGAAGTGATGTTCATGCCACATTATGAATACCAACAACCGCTTTTCCTTTACTTCCCAAACCTTTGTCCCATCCCTGCCCCAACAATTATCTTGTAAAGCCTTCGTGTTGTTAGATCGCCACTAACTCTATTACAATAAGAACAATATAATTAATGCAGCACATATGTGGGTATCTACTTTTTACACAAAAAATTCAAAAATATTTCTTATCAAGCCAGTAAAGAACTTACACAAATACTAGGATCGTAGAAATGTAGATTCGACTACTAGACCTTTAGTACCTCAAACCACCAGTACATGATATTTGTGTCGAACCACGTGCCAGCATCGAGCGCCTTTTTCAACACACCAGCCGAAACCATCGTGCAATAGATGTCAAGCTCATCCCACTTGCAGAGATTATAGAAACACAAAGTTAACATGTTGGTTTTGATAGTGGCAAGTGGCAACAAACTCATTTCTAAATCCGAGGAAGTTAAATGGGGTTTTACTTCTCTTTGTAGAATCCAAGAAAGCCTTCTAGTAGAGTCAACTATCCCTCTGTAAATGCATAAGCCGACCGCATCAGCTGGTGGTTGTAATCCTCGAAATAATGGGGGATCTTCCTTTCACGATGCAACCTTTTTATCCGCCAAATCAATGTGTTGATGTCTGATTTGGGTGTTTGTAGCACTATTTAAAAATCGGGAGGTGCATTAATCGGAGTCGTGAAGACCTCATCTATTTGTGGCACGACCGGGGATGCGAAAGTAGCTGTTGCCGGAGGTGACATCGTGGGCGAATCGGCGTGTATTGCTCATTTGTTGCAGTTTCCTTGTAGTCGGCGATAAGTTAGTTCAGTCCCTTGCCTTTGGGACTACCCTTTTTCTAGACACTGAAGACGAACCCTACATGCACCACCGAAGTTTATAAAGAAACACAAATAAAATAGCTTATTCACTTCTAATCCCATTCAACTATATATTTGGAATCAATGCGTTACTACAGTAATTACCTCCTTATCCTCATCTGACTGAGAGGTAGAACAAGATTCTGTACCAAAGCCTTCGAAAGCGTTCGCAAAAATATCTCTAAAGCCTTTTATCTTCTTCCGCAATCGGGTTGTAAAATCTTCCAATTTAATCTTCTTGTGATCTGCATGAAAGGATGACTGCTCCATGTGGTCCAGGAAATCAACTACTTGAGATAAAGAACTAGGAAACTTGTCAATAAACAGTTTTTTTTTATTCATTTGAAATATGTATATAATTGATGGATGCTTACTTGCTTGGAAGTAGCTTCATCGCTTGAATGGTGTGTACCCTTGCTGCCTTTGTCTTTCTCCTCTATCACCCTCTCTTTTGGTGTTTATGGTTGGGATTTCACCTTTGTTGCTCGTTCAACTCTTATAGGTGATTGTCGTCCTTCACCATCCGCACCACAAACAATCTCTATAATGGTGTTCCAGCTATACCAAACAAGATAAGAGTCATTATGTTTAGTGGAAGAGTCCTTTTTCCCGGATAAAATAAAATTCCTCCTTGACTCCCATATTTTGAACACATCTGGTTGGTTTTGACTGTAGTCAATAACACATCGTTCTATGCATTCGGTCCGCTTGAATGACAAGGAGAAGGGTGGGGGGACCGATTCCAATGCCAAATTGCTTCGATACGCGGTTTGCATTGTGCCTCTCGAAAACCCAATAATGGATAAGGACAGTGCTAGACATGAACAATTGCTTTTCTTCATTTGGCACTAATTGGAATAGTTTCTTCGGCATCTTCTTGTATGGTTGCCATAAGAACTACACAGAAAACAAAACCATTAACAACTTCCCTAACCAAACTGAATGCATTGAAAAAAGAGCGCTGCTAGTCGGCCCGACTGGGAGACCGACCCATGGCCCGGTCCCCCAGGAGGGCCGTTCCCTAGGATCCAACGGCCCTCCTGGGGGACCGGGCCATGGATCGGTCTCCCCAGTCGGGCCAAGTGGAATTTCTCTTGAAAAAAATGTGCAAGAAACTTTGAAGTAAATGAGTACCCCATCTTCTTGTAGGCTGTTGATGTGAGTGCGGATTTCTTTCATGTTTGTTAACTTTTTCGAGCTTTCGAGTCTTTTCTCTTAAGTCTTAAACAATAGGAATGAAGATCCTACTGCCAACTAGGACCGAGCTTAGGGCACCTCCCAATTGCCATCCTAGAGTAGGCCTAAATCTACAAGTATGAAACAACAAAGACGGTTAACGCGAAACGTAAAGTTGTGATTGCTAATAACCAAAAAAGTATGTTGACTGGTTAAAATATAATCACCTGTAACAGCTGAAGAGGGCCTGTCAGAGTCTTGAACAACGTGATTTTTCCACTTTCTTTTTTCTCCTCAACCTCCTCTTCCTCTTCACTATCCTCTCCACCTCTTAACAACCTCGTAGCCCTTGCAAGAATCATGTATAAGCTTGCAAGGCAAGCTGGACCCCATGCATATAGCTTGGACTCCCTAAAGAGTTTTAGCTACCAAACTGGCCCCTTTGCACCAGAAAAAGTTGCAAATACTTGACCAAACACCAGGAAAAATAGGTATGCTCTAGTCTTGCATACTTCATTCCTCTTCTTGGAGGGCTGCTCCTCCAACCATTTGAACTTTATGGTAAGGCCAATGGTGTCATTTTTCGGACGTGGAGCAAGGCCTAGCAATTCTTTACAGACTTTCGGGACAAACGCATTATTGAAGGTTCTTCCCGTAACCTGTTCACTATCAATAGGGAGTCCATAAATGTAAGCAATGTCTTCCAAAGTGATCGTTGCTTCCCTCGTTGGTAGGTGAAATGTATTGGTTTCAGGCCTTCACCTTTCCACCAGCCTAGATATTAGAGCATGGTCTATCCTTATATAGTTTATCTTTGACAGATGTGATATACCAACATCCCTCACATGCTCTTTCTGTTTTTTTCCTCAAAACCCATATCTTCTTGTTTGGGTTGGTAATGATGCATTTATAACTTCCAGGTTCAACTCCTTTTAATATGGTTTTGAAACATGTTCATCTTGATCGTACAATAACTCTCCCTCATCATCAAACTCATTGTCTTTCGCCATTTGTTGAGTTTCAAGCCATGTAATATGAAGCATATACAAGTATGAGTTCACCAACGCATTGAAAATAGATTTCTATTTGCATGACTGTGAAGGATTTTTCTAGCAATGTAAACATACAATACGAGATTTCATCCAATTCATGATCAGGTATAGGTAGTCAAGTGATGTGAATTGTAAAGAAAGAAACAAATCAAGACAAAAGATGGAATTAAAGAATTGTTTGTTGGATCTTTCTTAAGAGGCAATGGCTTGTACAAAAGTTAAAGTCTCACCCATTATGCTGGGCAACTTTGAGAAAAATAAAAACATCAGCTTTATTTGATGGTGATAAACCATATAAAGAATTGCCAGTGAAAGAAAAAGTAAGAAGATTAAGATTTTTGTATATTTTGAATTTTACATGATCTTGAATTAATGGATAAAATATTATTCATCAGGGAAGTCTCTTTCGATTGGTGTAAAGTTCTTGACAACTTTGCTTCAAATAGTGGACTGTTGGCATGCTTGTGAGTCCCTATAACTACACTAAATAAAAGAGAAACTTGTAGATATATTAGCTTCAATCTTGGGTGAATGAGGTAGCAGGTCTAGACTCCTACTTAGAGTTGGCTACAATTGGCCCCACAAAGGTCGATCCATGTGTGTCATTTGCATGAGAATTGTGATAAGAGTATATTAAGAGGAAATATATTAATTAACAGAGGAAGGACTATATATGATACAAGCCAAGCCAATAGGTGTTCTTGTTTCGGACCCAGCAAGTCAGCAGTGTGGAACCATACTCCTGTTGGTTCATATGATGGCCCCATTATCCAATTTTGTTTGGAACCACAGTGCCACGCTCACCCACAAGCTCACACCCCTTATCAGTTGAGCTACAACTTAGAGACAAAAATGAACAACTTTTTTGTTCAATGGGCAATAGATCATGCATCATGTGCTAAAGACAGCACATTTGGCATGATCATGACTTATGGTAACACAATCTACCTAAAAAACTTGGATAAACTATTTGGACCTCCAAATAGCAGGAGGCCTGTGGATTAACAATTCTACCTTAAAAAAACCCAACTAATAAGTCTGGATTCCCAAACTATGAGCCAAACTTGAAAATTATCTTGTACAAATCAAAATTCTCTCAACATCCAAAAAAAAAAATGAAAAAAAAAACTTCATGTTCCTCTTGATCTCACAGTACATTGTATAATCTTTGGGGTACCAACTGGTTTTCAAATGTATTGCAGTTCGGCTACATTGTATTGATAACTTCTATGGGCATGTTAGATCATGAAGAGGCGAGAAGGAAGAATGTTGGCGGAAACAACCAAAAGGAAGAATGTTGGTGGAAACAACCAACATACATCAATCAATGTATTCTTTCAATGTGGTGTATGTATTCATTCACTAATAAAAATGGTAGAAGATAGTAAGTCTTTTGCCATGATAATAAGGGAGGGCCTCCAATGTAACATTTCATCGAACAAATAGCATGGTGAGTGCAAACTATGTGGAAACGAGTAAATGAGGGAATAAAATGAACGTAATAGGTTACAAAATAAAAGTAAATGAGGGAATAAAATGAACAAAATAGGTTACAAAATAAAAATAAATAAATGAAGAACTCACACTCCAAACATACATAATGCTGCAAAATTACACAATACACATTTCATACCATACACAATGCATCAAGAACTCCAAACATACATAATGCTCCGCAAATAATGTGAAAAAACATAACTAATGTGACGTACCTTCGCGTAGATGTGCGATATCAAAAAAAGGTTGATGGATTATAGAGAAGAATAAGGTAGATGAAGCAGCGTCGTCGCTCTTAAGAAGAATGGGAAGTTACAGTCTTCGAAATGGTAAGAATGAGACGATTTTGGGTTTTATGGCTTGGCGAACGATGACGCTAGCGTCGTTGTCGTTAGAAACACAGGGACACTAGCGTCACTTACCCCAGATTTAAAAGAAAAAAAAAACAAAACAAAACTAGTACTGGTAGACCCCATCAGTGCTGCACATTTTGCCAGGACCCTTCGGGATTAATGACTATATTTTGAGATTTTTCCAGTAAAATCCTCAAAAATTATTCAACAAATGTCTAAAAAAGTTGACAATATCCCAAGTGTTCTTCAGTGGATGGAGAGCATGAGGGCAGGATGTGGGGCCCTCGAGTATAGTTTGATAGTCCTAGGGTCCCTTGGGAGAAATTATCACTTTCCTTGAGTTTTCCAAAAATGCCCTTTATAACAAGTCCAGTTAAGGAGGGGCATTTTAGTCATTTTCCCTCGTATTACTACTTATAAACATAAACCCAACCCCCACCAAGGACATTTTCCCCTCATTTTAATTCCTCTCCTTCCCTCCATCTCCCTCTCTTCTTCTCTCCCAAGCTTCCAAGGAAAGAAACCCTAACCCTAGGTGAAGTTCTTGATCATCAAAGTCATCTCATCTCTATATAGATTTCTCTTTTCTCCCTCTATCAAGCTAACTTTCAAATCCTAATTCTAACTCTAACCCTCTCATGATGAGTTCTTTTTAGGTACTAGCCCTAATTCCTCTCTTCCTTGGAATTGTGTGCAGGAACTCTAGATTTGGAGAATTGGAGAGTTTTTTTTTTAATTTATAATCCAACTTCCAATAAAGAAGACAAAGCACCATACAAAGAGAAAAACAAAGAAAAAAGAAAAGGGCGTACAAGAGCATTGTACCACAATCCCCACCTGATTACATAACCACTCCCACCCAAGGAGTGGACCTCTCAAACCCTCTGCTTAGCTAGAGCATCTGCCATGGAGTTAGTTGATCTATTAACATTACAAAACTCGATAGGACTCGTAGAACATAACTCCCCTATGTCATTAACAGGAAATTGAAATTTCCAAGGACGTAACTTTCTATTAGACGCCCAGGCTACCGCATTAGAAGAATCACTTTCCACAAGAAGCCTACCACCAAAACCTCTGGATAACAACCTAAGGGCTTCCAAGATGGCTAGCACTTCCGCTTGATTAGAATCACAAATACCCACATTCTTTGAGAACGTAAGAAGAGCCTCAATTGGAGAATTAGAGAGTTTCTAGGGTTTTAGAGTGGATCTTGGCCATTAGAGAGGGTTTTCCCCAATTTTCAACTTAAGCCAACTAAACTTGTCTAGATCTCATTGCATGCTAGTTATTAGGCTTGGAATTGATGTTTTATATTGTGTATTCCATTATATGATTGATGAATATGGTAGTTTGAAAATGATAATTTACAACTTTTTTTATGTAAAATTCTATATTGTGGTTGATTTATGATGTATGATGATGAGGGTCTCAGATTTGGGGTTTACGCAAGTGTTATCTTGTAAATTACATGATGGATATGATAAATCTTTTGATTAAGGTGATAGAACTCTTGTAGATTTGATTAATTGACCTAAATTCCCCAACTTCTAAGCTCTTGAAGGTAATTGGACCTAATTCTAATAACTTGGGAAACCCTTGAGGATGAAATACCCCAAATTGATGTAATTTAATGTTGAATTAAAGTGTCTTTTCATATAGCTTGGAATTCTAAATTCTAGCAACAAACAGAGTATTTGGAATGCACAGGGGACAAGATGTCATATCATGTTAAAAATTCCCAACAAGCCTAATTCCTTATCAGATATGCATTTAATTGTTAGAAATACCTTTAGTGTCAGGAGCAAGCCTGAACTTTTTATGTGCTTTCGAGCTCACCACAATAACAATGATGTCGTCCTTGCTCTCTTTTTGAAGAACGAGCTTTCAGAGAACCTCTACTACTTCTGGAGTTGTAGGTTTGACTCGTGTACCCTAAAATTTTATTTTTGTGCAAGACAGAGTGCTGATTTTTTTGTGCTAAAGCATTCATTCATTTTTTATCGGTGGAGATATACATTAATTTCTAGATCTTAAATAATCCATGGTCCTAAGAGCAATGCCAAAGCCTTCCGTACACACACACACACACACATAAATAGGGCTATCTTCGCTTGTGCACACCCCTTTTGGGGGGCACCTAAGGCCACAATAATCAAGGGGAAGGTGGGGAATTAAAAGTCTTGAATGGGCCAAATACATGTGCAAAACTTCAAGTCTAGCAGGTCATCATAACCCCTTGATCCATGACCCTCAGTTTTGACAATTTTACAAGGCGTCCTTTTCTATATTTCAATCCAAAGGTAAACCCAATGGGATCTATGACTTTTAGGAGGGATGTGGGGGTGGGATTGGATGGATCATAAGCGGCCCACCTACCCAAAAGAGAGTCGCTTTCAGGTGTGCATGTTCTCATCTAAGCAATTTTTATACCGTCTTGTGAGGCCCACCTAGGACCGTATCAATTCATGAGAAGGTGGGGATTGAAAGACCTAGATGTAACCCGCTTATGTGGAGATTCTCATGTCCATCAAATCATCCTAGTCCCTTGGTCTGTGTGGCCCTTAAGTTTCATGATTCTAGGATGTGCCGTTTTGTTTATTTCAATTTAACAGTCAAATCCCATTCGGATTGGTGTATAAAAAAAAAAGAAAAAAAAAGAAGAAAAAAACTTGCTTCATAAATCAAATTATTTTTAGAGAACAACAAATAAAATTTAAAATTAACTACAAAATAAAACACTATAACAATATAACTTATATCTAAAGTTAAACTAAAACTTAGGATATTTAAATCAGCTACAAACTAAATAGCTACAACTTATATCTAAAGGTAAACTAAAGATTAGAATATATTGTTATGGAAAAATAAATTTTTATATTAGTTTTGTTTTAAATAAGAAGTTTAAAAAAAAATAATCTCAATGCTTAATTTTGGAAAGCATAATTTAAAATATAATTTATGAATTATTCACTTGTCCAACCCTTTGATTTTCTAATTTTATCGAGGCTAAAATGAAATATGCTTCGTAGAAGGCATAATCTTAAATTTATTTTATAAATTAATCACCTTACAACCCTTGATTTTCTAACTTTCTTTAAGATTTGATAGGAATGTGCATTAGATGAAACATGTAACTTGTAAGGCATAGTTTTAAAATCCTGACTGAAACATGATAGTAACTTTATTGATTATTTATAATAAATTTGAATTAGAAAACATATACATTTAGGATTATATGACAATCTAATTGGAACAAGTCTTTGAGGTAGGCCCATGTGGGCTCCTACCCATTAACACGTGTTATTCACATCAATCTACATCACCTTTAGCACTATTGAGGATTCATATCTCAAGCCTGAGGGTCCAATGTTGGAAATATTTTGATTAGTTTTTTATATAAGATTTGCATTGTTGGTTTTGGTATGCGATTAGATAATGCATAGAGTCACATCCCGGTCCCAAGATTACCGGGCCAAGGCAGCCCCCAAGGTGTGACACATATACTCTTGTGACCTTCGCACCTGTCTCGAGTCAAACAAGTTAAGAAGGATAAAATTTCACTTGTGAGACATGTTTGTAGCACCTGCCCCAATACATTTTCAAAGTGGAAGCATCTAGAACCATACAAATATTGGTACCATATCATGAATTGTCCATAGCATTCAAGTTTATACACAAAAGATGATTTCATTCACTATAAAGAAGTAGAGATCATAAAACTTACTCTACCTTACTATACAAAAGTATATATAAAGAAAGTATTTCCCAAAAGTATTCTAACAACATATACATACTAATCAAGTTCAAAATCACAAGAGAGATTTTCTTAATTTGTCCTCAAAAGAAAAGACTCATGATGCTCTCTGGAAACATGGCTAAATAGCACCCTCAGATGTCCATTCTATTCGGCCTACCAGTACCTCATTGGCCTCCTCCTCTCCCTCTGTGGTCTCCTCAAGACTCGGAGTGGGGTCTGCATCTGTAACACCAAAGATAGCTCGTGAATACAACGATTCAGCAAGTATAAACAATAACAACTATGCATATTGCATCAATTATAATTAATGACAAGTGATTGGAAGAGAGCATATAAAGGTGAACTAGGCAATTGTGCAATCGAATAAATCATGCTTTTATGAATCAATGATAAATAAGATTATACAATCTAGTTGGTTGCTACATAAACTAATCCTTCTTCTCATTTAGAGAGGGAATCACGTTGGGATGTCACCAGTGACCCGGCCAAAGGTCCAACTGGCTACCCGGTCCTAAAGTTCCGGTACTCCAGATTGTCAATTGCACAATGACTTTAACAATACTAAACCAAGAGTCACCCCATCAGGTATCGTCCAGCTGAAGCTAATTGGTACCGACTTTTCGAATCAATCAATAATCTGTACTTGAGTAGACACACTATATATTTCAGTCAGTATGATTTAACCAATTCCACTCACAATAATTCCACTTGAGACATACTCAGTTTACCTAGTCGATATACATTGGTATTGAAATGATAATTCAATTAACAATATGCAGAAGGTACAGTTTATGTAGATAGATATTCATTTAAAATATGAAGTCATTGATATAGTCAACCAATATGCACATGTATTATAATTAAGAGAGTCAAGGTGATTTACTAGCCAACCCTAAACTATTTATCCGCTGTCTTTCATTTTCTGTTCCGATGTAAAGTTAAAGGACTCGATGCGTTGCTCTCTTTATTTTGGTGTCGCAAGTATAAAAAAATCACATCGAATTACCTAACTCAACACCCTTGGTAAAACAATAGATCAACCAGAAAATGTACATGACTAGTCTTAGCCTCTAAAGACTATTCATGTATTTGTAATTTCCTTTAGGCATGTGATAGGTCAAGGTTCCGGTCTAAGGCCCTACAAGGTTCATTAAGTCTCTAAGGCCCTATTGGTTTATATATATATATATATATATATAAAGTCTAATCATCTTTAGGAACACTAATGAAGGGTTTACATTGTCTTCAAGTGGTCTAAAATTCACTAGTTTGGTTAGTAAAGGCCTAAACTAGAACACCAATTAGCTCTAGCAAACCCAAAATTCGCTAGAACGAACTCAGACCAGAGAGCATGCTCGCTATAGCGAGCTCATAATTCCACTCTGGAATTTTGTGTTCTCGTCCCTACTTCCCATGACTCCAGCTTCTTTTGGTTTACTCCTTGCACTCAAAATCTGAGTCTACATGCTCATCCAATTATCCAACCCATTCATCTATTCCATAGCCATTACATTAAGCATCAAGGTTTCTATCTCATAAACCCATTCAATTTTAAAAAGAAAGAAACAATATAGTAAGAGGCTTCTCATAAACCCATTCAATTTTAAAAAGAAAGAAACAATATAGTAAGAGGCTAAAGGATTAATACAATGAAATTTCATCATTCAATCAAGAATTAAACACATGCATAATCAATAACTGCTTATACTTGCCTTGAATTAGCTTGGAACTCTCTTTTATCTTTTCTTGGCTCAATGATAAGAAAAACCCCCAAATTACGAACCCTAATAAGAGAATCATGCTAATTTGATAATGAGAATGTATGCATGAGATGTAGAAGAGTCCTTTGATTCAATTGTAACCAAATTTAAGAAATCAGTCATTGAGATCTCACCTTTAATAGCCATTAGAAGGTTGTAGGAAGATGGTCTTGCCAAACAAAATAGATGGGAATGGTAGAGAAGAAGATGAAGAGAATCTCCCCTTTATAATCGCATTCAATGCCTTCTTTGCTCAATTTATTTTAATTTACCAATGAGTAAGGCCAACTGTAGGTCAACACCTCGGTATCTTGGGTAGATGGTGGTGGGACCTTGGAACATATATTCTCAAGATGGAATCTGTCATCTAAAAGAGAAATATCCCCTTATGCCGATTAATGGAATTTATAGTCAGTAAGTGTGCACCCATTCTGATTAAGAGTTAATTAGATAGTATCGATGATCAGTGTTATTAATTGGGTCATAAGGATAATAAGAGGTGGATCCACTTTGGTTAGACAGTTTAATTCTAATGGATCCATGGACATAATCCCTGCTTGCATGCTTGCAGCAATTGGAAAGAATATAGTCTTCTTGTAAAATTCCTAGAACTGGAGTGTAATTGCATTTATATAGTGGAGCTATTTTTAATTAACTGTGGGTCAGGAATTCACATGAGATGTGGGGTCCAGATGCTTCAGTTGGATCCAGATCCAATAAATCCCTAGTGATCCCCATGCTAGCACTAAGAAATAGAGTTATACTCAAACAACACTCATAAGAGAAAGAAGAGTAGGATGTATAAGAGAAGGAGGAGTAAGACTTCTAAAACCATTAAGAGAGGAAGTTCCAAATCTATAAAACGAACACAAGGGCTGGACGCCTAAGCCCCTGTAACACGTCCAAGGGTGTTTTCTCTCCATCTTTTTTTCCTCTGGTTTCTCTAGTTTGAGTGCGTTGAGGTTTTTCTTCTCAATTGAGATCCCGCCATCTTCTTTGAGAAGATCTCTGCGATTGGGTCATAGCATGGAAGATCGCAAGGCCTAGGAGATCGTGTCTGTGAAAGGGTTTTGCAAAATCAAAAGCCCAAAGTGACGATTTGAGCACAACAGAGCTCCTCAATTATAGATTTGCACCAATTAGTTTTGTAGATCTAGATGGTTGTTTGTGCATGGTCAAATTTGTCCTTTGTTTTGGTAGATTTAGGATCTTAATACAATGAGGTAAGGGTTTTAGATCTTGAGATTCGGTTCTTGGCCTTTTGGGTGTCTGATCCCTACATTAAGAGGGTCAAAATTTTTGAAATTCTGTTTGGAAGGCTCACCTACTTCCAACACTCCATGCTAGTCAATAGATATGTGTTTATAGGTGGAGCAATCTTCTAGAGCAGTCGGGACTCCTAGGGATTGCTTATTTAAAGGAGTTGAGAGCTCTTTGCCAATCATATAGGGATCCAATCATTCACAGCGAGCTCATATGGTATACCACTGCCATAATCCATAAAGATATTCGGAACAGATTTGAGATTTGTAAAAACAACCCCTTATTTCTTGAATAATTACAAAAATCACTTGCTTTTCTTGTTTTTACAGATAACTACTTCTCTTCCTTTACAAATCTTGCTCAACCAATTGTTTAATGAAATCTCATGCCTTTTTAAGGGATTCTTACAAACAATTAAGTAGAAATTCAATAATTATCGACCATTTTTAGAAACTTAATTTTTTGCCAAATAGTTATTTGTGCAAAAAGTAAGTATTTTCAAGGATAAAAGTGCATTTTAATTGTGATATAGTGACCCGTCCCAATGCTTTTCTCTCTCCATCCTAAGCTTGGGTTTTGAACAAGATGCTATTTTCATTTCTATTCCTTTTTATAGCTTTGATCAAATTACTAAACTATAATGTAATTTCACAACAATCCAAAGTTAAGTGTATTGAAACTCTTCTTTTGTTTTATTCTCTATTAACTATTTAAGTGTATTGACACTCTTCTTTTGTTTTATTCTCTCTTAACTATTTAAGTGTATTGACACTCTTCTTTTGTTTTGTTCTCTATTAACTATACTAAGTTCATGTTTGGCATCTCTATTTTCAGGCTCTATCTGTCTAAATGTCTAAAACAGGCAGAAGTTTGGAAAATAAGAGCTTTTGATAACCATTTCTACTTGCTGCCCACTTTAGAAAAGTATAGGCAAAGCCTCTTAAAACCACAACCCCTTTTGCATGTAGTTGAACAGTAGAGGGCAAAAAAAGAGGCAGATGAACAATGCTACCGACATCCATAATGCCCGGGCCGATTTTTTAATTTTTCTTGTTGGAAGTGTTCACAAGATCAAACATGGCATGAGACTAAGTTACAACCGTTGGATCATCTCCAATCTCGAAAAATGTCAAAAAATAAGAGCAATTTGATATTATTTTCTTGGTTATGTGGGCTCCAAATAGAAGATCCAAACTGTTAGATCACTTTGGAAGGTTGAAATCGGCTATAACGTCAATCTTTAAGGCTAGATACTTTGTGGATCTTGAGAGATTTATGAATAAATTTTAATTGTTGATGTAAAATACTTAATTTTGCTATGGATCTAAATTTTAGCCATTGGATCATAACCAATCTTGAGATATGTGGAAAAAAAAAAGTAAACCATTTGATATTATTTTTTGGAATATGTGGGCCCCAAACACAATACCCAAGCCGTTAGATCTTTTTCGAAGGCCGAACATGGTTACGAGGTCTAATATCAAAGATTGATACCTCATGGATCTCAAAAAAATTGTGAGAAACTTTCAATCATTGATTAAAAAAAACTTTTAAAATAGGTCATTGTATTACCAAACACGTTTTTTTTTTTCTGGCTCTCTCTTGGATGAATCTGTTAGAAAAAGAGTAAAGATACCAAACAAGCCCTATATTATATCGCTTTCAATCTTTGGGGAGCCACACTTCTCATTTGCATCATTTTAACTTATTAAAGGGATCAGGCCAAAGAAGTGAAAGATGTCCCAAATGAAATCAAATAGGTGATGAATAGATTGCTTATAAAAGAAAGAGAAAGAGTTATCGGGTCTTGAAGTTGATCCTAGGGTGGATTCCTTTTCCCAAATTGCCATGAAGTAGGCCCGCTATTTTGTGACCGCATATACAGATTGCTTATGCCCTTCTTTGATGATTATGGAATTCATGAAACATCGATTCTCACGAAAACAACTTAAAAAACCAACTGGGAAAGGAAATGATTGTCGTTATCTTGCACTTGAATGTTTTTTTTTTTTTTTGGAAAATGACCATACGGACGTCTCAAAATCCCACATTTACCCAAGACAAGCTGGAATAGTACAAATTACCCACCAACAGATCGTACAGGAAGGGAGGTCCATATTCGAACAGTTTTACCATTTACCCTGCGATGTAGGATATCCCACGATTTGATATCCCAGGCCAGTGGGATATCGCACCATTCTATATCCTAGATTTGTAGGATATCGCAAGGTTCGATATCCTATGTTCGTAGGATATCGCACCGTTACCTACTCCCATATATAACTCATTTTTTACACCACCTACAGACCTCTATTTCCAAAAACTGCAGAGACCTCCGTTTCCAAAAACTACAGAGCTCCGTTTCCATCTTCGTTTTGGCTTGTGGGTTCCAATAGTATATTACCATTCCATCTTCTTTCATCTGTACTTTATACATTTTATTCATCACGGCATGTACGTGTGACCGTATAATTTCTGAATGCCTTAAAAAAACATCTCATAATGTAGTAGTGATAAACCTTTTTTCTGCTTTGATTCTTATGATTTAAATCGTAAATCACTCATTAAGATTTAGATCTCTCCATGAAATGCATTATTTTGTTCAAACTTCTTGCATTTGATGTGTTTTTTTTATTGATATACTGCTCCCCCATCTTCTTTCTTTCACCATAAACCTATTTAATAGTCCATTGGTGAAGCCTTTTTTTTTTTTTTTTTGGATTTCTATGTTATAATAAAATGTATGAATTTGTTACTCACTAGAAAATAAGGTATTATGAGTCCTTTATAGGTACTAATATTGTGGCATTATATTGTTCCCATAAATCTTTTGATTACTGCATATTTCCAACCCATGCAATTTTTATTAATAAAATATTTTTTTTATTGTTTTAATTAGGATGTCAGATGTTGATTTGTGTCTTATACTGCACTTTGATGGAGAGCTAGATGTGGATCGCTCACATCCAATATATAACGGTGGAGAGCAGAAGCCTATCTTTGTCTATAGCAACATAACTTACAATTCACTTATTGAAAAAATTGTAGCAGAAACCAATTGGGAGATGCGAAATGGGTACCCTTACATGCAATACATATATCATACAGGCCAGAACTTTACATTAGTAGGCCTAAGAAGTGATGACGATCTCATGAGAATGTTCAGATTATTTCGATATGGAGTTGATCCTATCTTTCTGTATATCCATAGAAGTGATGGTGTTGCCACAAACCATCAACCACCAAGTTTAAGGTATGGAATAAATCACATTACTGCTTGATATCTATTATTATAATTTTTATTACCTAAGTCAATTTGGATGCATAGTAGGTGTACAATATCTCAATTAGACCAAGATGATGAGAAGGTAACGGGAAGTATTGGCGAAAGGAAGAGATCGCTCATGGATGAAGCTAATACAAAGCCATCAAGAGTTTTTGAGGATGAACAAGACGATGAGAAGTAACGAGAAGTAATGGCGTAAGAAAGGGAATGTTCATGAATGAAGTTGATATAAACCCATCAATAGTCCTTGAGGATGAACAAGATAATGAGAAGGCAACGAGAGGTAATGGCGTAAAGAAGAGACTGTTCGTGAATGAAGCTGATATAAACCCATCAATAGTCCTTGAGAATGAAGTCAGTCTTTTTCCAATTACTAAATCCAATAGGTTTGCACTAAATCTTTTGAAATTTAGTTTATTGAATGTTTTTTTTCCATCAATGTGTTTATGATTGATCATCCACTATGCAGGTTTAATTTGTCTGGCACTGAACATATTCAGTTTGATTTGTCTGGCACTGAACATATTCAGTTTGATTTAAACAGTCCGGGCACTAAACCTATGCAATTCGATTTAAACAGTCTCGCGGCCTGTACTACTCCCCCACCGTGTGAATCCCAGCATTTTGTTATACAAGAAAATGAGCATGTGTCGCAGAAGTTAATGGAGAGAAATCTAATGCAATACAAGACAATAATATTGTTGACACTTTGATTCCTGATTTAGAGCACACTGATGATGAGTATGTTGAGAATTCCCAACACGACATGTGGAAGGGAAGACAATTTTCAGATCGTGATTCATTCAGAGAAACATTGGTGAAATTTGCAATGCACAAAAATTTTGTTATTAAGCCTTTGCAAACGAGCAAGACAAAAGTCACTGCAAGATGTGCTGATCCTACATGTCCGTGGCGTATCCACGCTTCGATTGTGGCTTCTGGACCACAATCTCAAGTGAGGACATATAACAACAGTCACTGTTGTTCAAAGCCAGCGATGAGGATGGGATATAGGCAAGCTACATCGATTTTAGTCGCTAAGTGGATCAAGGAGAGGCTTTGACACCATCCGTCGTACACACCGAAGGAAATTATTACTGACTCTCAATTGGAATTTGGTGTCGTAATTAGTTACAGGAAGGCGTGGAAAGCAAAAGAAATTGCGATGCTTGATATACGGGGTTCCTATGAGGAATCCTTCAGTATTTTGCCCCACTATTGCCTTGAGTTGAATAAGACAAATCCTGGTAGCATAACGGTGTTGATTAAGGAAGATGATGATTCATTCTTAAGATTTTTTGAGGCATTGGGTCAAGCATATAATCATTTCGTTCATCCCTAAGACCATTAATTGTTGTTGATGGTGCCCATCTTCGTCGAAAATATCCTAGACTATTACTCACAGCCTTGACTTATGATGGAGACCGCAAACTCTTTCCGCTCGCATTTGCCATAGCTGAAATTGAGCGACAAGATTCTTGGGAGTGGTTCCTTGCTACAATTTCTATTGCGTTTCGTCCTACACAGAATTTGACCTTTGTCTTTGATCGGCAGAAATGACTTGTGCAAGCTGTTTCTAATAGGTTCCCAACTGCATATCATTGTCATTGCGTACGACATGTTGCACAAAATATAGCCGAAAGATTCAAGGATAAAGCTATCGCGGATAAGTTCTGGAGAGCGGCAAAAATGTACAGAGCATGCGAGTATGATAAAGAGATGGTTGATATAAGGATTGTTTCAGAGGAAGCATACAAGTACATTGACAACATCCCAAAAGAGCAGTGGGCAAATGCATTTGTAAGGGGCCGACGTTATGATATGCTCACTCAAAACATTGCGGAATGTACGAATGCTTTGTTGAAGGAAGTGAGGGAGTTTCTAATAGCGAAACAAGTTGAAGCGATACGCGCCAAACTGATGGAGTTTTCTGAAGATCGAAGCTTGAAATCACAATTGCTGGAAACAAGAATGACCCATTATGCTAAGAAGGTCATAAACAAAGAGTTGGAACGTTCACGTAGATTAGGAGTGCAGGCAACCAGTCAATGGAAATTTCAAGTTCATTCACCTGGTGAGTATGTGGACGTCGTTTTGCTTTACAAACATTCATGTACTTGTCGGAAGTGGGACGTACTTGGAATCCCGTGTTCTCATGCCTTAGTTGTCATCAAGGCCAGGGGTCTCGACCCATATGAGTTTTGTCTGCATTGGTTCTCCAGCATGGTTTAAAATCTCGGTCTCGGTCGCGGTATCGGCTGGGCCGAAAAACCGATATGATATCGGTATCGGTCGCGGATATCGGTCTGTCGCGGTCATCGCGGTGTGAATTTTTTTTTTAATCCAAAAAAAATCGCAAAAATATCCAAAAAATCCAGAATATTAGAAAATGCTGGAAAACAATATTTTTTTCCATTAGTAACAATAATAAATCAAAATCTCAGTCACCTTAATTTATGAGTCATGTCTATGTCGCAGTTCGTCGTCTTTTCCAGTATTTCATATAATGTAATCATTATTGATGCTCATGATCAATTTATTAGTGTAAAATATAAGAAAATAAAGATAACATATCAAGTATCATTTAATACTAAATCAATTATCAAAATAAGTTGTGAAATCCAAGACCATGAAGATAAAATATTAAAATATGAAACATGATAGTGAGATAAATCAATCAAAAAACACTTGGACATCAAAATGTTTATGGTTTACCTGAAATTAGGGCAGACTAGAGAGATAGAGATTGATGAGCATGACAGCCAAATTCGAAGTGGAGTGTCGCCCACACTCGATATCATCATCATCATCATCATTTATTCGGTATGGATTGTTAAAGAATACATAATAGTTAAAATAAGGGAGTATGTTGATTTTCTTACCAAAATAAAATGACTTTTTTCAAGAAATAGTGTTGGAAATATGCAAGAAAATCAGCTAAGGAGGAGGGGTTGCTCTAAGGAGATGAGTGGAGATGAAGAATGAAGAAAAAAATAAAAAATTTAGGGTTTTTTTTCCATTATTCCATCTTGGCTGATATTTTGACCGAGATGGACCGATATATCGGCCGAGATATCAAAAAATCCGATATGAACATCATCTCGGTCGAGATGGGCCGAGATGATGGAGAATTTAACCCGAGACCGATATCTTGGCGAGATATCGGCTCGGTATCGGCCGATACCGGTTCATATCGGCCGATATGAACCGGTATCGGCTAGTTTTTAAAACCATGTTCTCCAGGGACACATATCGACAAACATACAGTTATGTTTTGCATGCAACACGAGATATAAGGCAATGGGAGGAAAGAAGCAACGTGCGGGTGTTACCACCCCATGCAAGAAGACAACCTGGCCGACCAAAAAAGAATAGAATTCGTATGGAAGATCGATAAAGGAATCCAGTCACGTGCTCCCGCTGTAGAGGAAAGGGGCATAATCGACAAACATGTCGCAATCCACCGGCTCAAGAATAAAGCCATTTCATTCGTATAGAAAGTTGGTAGGATTTGCTGACAATTATTGCTTATAGTAACTACTTTTGTAATAAGAAAAAACAGCTGAATTTTGTTTATCATGACCCACTACTGATTGTTGTCTATAACAGCTGAAACAATCATCATGTGGGTCTTTTTTGTAATAGCCTTTGTGTAATAGATAAATTTGTGAAGCATCTGGACTAAATAAATCCAGCCTCTTTTGCGTGAAATTATATCACCCTTTTTAAAATTTATTTTTATTGTTATTTTTGTGAAGTTTTTGTTGGATTCTGTAGATTAGTTGTTTTGTGTGCAAATGTGCCGGTTAATTGAACATTGATACCCTAAGGGTGTTAAAAATCTAAAGAAAAGAAGTCCTGAGTTCATTAGATAATAATAATGTACAGAAGGTTAAACCAAAATATAAAACTACCATTCAGACTTTTGATACAGGTTAGGTTATACATAGTCATACACTAACGAAGAGAAAAGTATTCTGAACGAAAATGCTTCATTGATGACGAAGCTGGTTAAACATTTCAGTCAACTGATTATGAATGTCAGCAAAACCGATTGCCACCCTTTTCTCCAATTGTTCAATCTGAATAGATTGATCAAACATTGCATTTTCAATCGCACTTATACGATTTACAAAGGAATCTGCCTCTGCATCGTCAGCTTGAACTGGGGCTTGCCCCCCTTGAAGATGTCGACACACATGTGTATCAGAATTGCTTGGGTTCTGCCATCTATTTTCTGTCTTTTAGCGACGGGCAATTCATGGGTAAATGCTTGGCAACCAGCTTCAATCATTAATTTGCAAATCATTGCACCAAACGGGAGAGTGAGTTTCCGTGGTTCATCATAAATTCACAACATCGATTCATGTATAGTCAGTGGAATGTCCACAGAGGTGCCTGTGCCTAAGGAGTAGAGAAGAAAAGCCCGAGGATAGAGAAGATCAGATTTATGGCTTCGAGGCTCAATGTTATGGCAAACAAATGTGTTGAGCAACCGATACTCGGTGGTTAGACCGGATATCGTCAGAACAGGAGTATTCCATACAGTGGGTTTACCACAGAGAACGGTAACCACCTCATTCGCTTGTATCATAATATTATCTGGATCAGGGAATGGATAGGATCTGAGAGCAGGTCTCCGAAGATCGAGTAAAGTGGCAATCTTATCTGCATCCACAGAAAGTGTCTTTCCCCGAACAAAGGTCTTGAAACCATTACTTGCAACATCAAACATGTTGCAATAAAACTCCCGTACCCAGTTCTCAAAGCATTCGTCAATCAAGTTCACTAGAATCATGTAACGGTTAAGATGAAGCCAGTATAAGAACCTTGCAGTGGTGAGATCTCTCTGCACCACTATTCTCTCAAAGATGACAGTGTGATTGATGAATCTCGATTCGAAACGTGCAGCACACTCTGTATCTTTAAATCGTTCAGTATTGAAATGAGAGGAAGACCCAGCTGGTCGCTTTCCTTTATAAGTTTTAGGAGGCATGCTGTAACATGGATAGTCACATAGTCAAATAATGAAACATATAAGTTGCATATTTCTCACATACAATTCAACAAACACTTAATGTGCAGAAAAATCATATCCAACTTTCATGATATATAAATGACTTCATGTAATCCCAAAGGATGAAACATCATATAGCACATCCTCACGGAGCATATAACCTAAAAAACCAACTGTTAAAATGAAGAACACCCAAAATGGAATCACATTCACTTCCACCCAACTAAAGAGCATGTATTTTTGGATTCGGACAAATTTTTTTTTTCTCTCAATATGCTTCAAAATATATTTACATCTGATAAAATCTCAAGAAATAACAGAAGAAGTTTGCACGAGTATATTTAAGAGAAAAAAAATGTTACTATGACAAGAGAAGAAGATAAAAAGACAAACTTGAGAGAAGGAAAATGAAAGAACAGAGCAATAAATGAGAGAAAGAGTGGATTGGAAAAGTTAGAGAGAGGAGTGAGAGAATAAGTGGATTGAAAAAGTTAGAGAGAGGAGTAGGGAAGAAAAACGTCAGGACGAAAATGCCCTTCACTCCATGACAAAAATGCCCATCACGGGTTGATTCTCGCTATAACGAGACCAATGGGCTCGCTATAGCGAGACCAACCTCTTGTTGTAGCGAGAAAGGGCGAGACCACTTTCTGTCTTGCAGGTCTGCATGGCATGTTGGCGCTGTCTCTTGCGTATGCTCGCTATAGCGAGAAAATAGTCACTATAGCGAGACCACTTTCTGGATTTTTTCCTAAAATGCTTGGCAGAGAGTCCAGTGCTATCACAGAAGAAGCTCAAACTTCAGAAAAAAGATAAAAGAGGGAACAAACTTTGATTTGGCAAATTAGTATTATTGAAAATAAAATTAATTTAAATTATAAAACAAGAATTTTGAAATCAGAAATAATTCTTTTAATAAAATCAGACATTATCACTGTACGATTTTTTTTATTAAACTATTACGATAGTATGATGAAATTTTTTTCTTTTTTCGTATTTATCACACCACTGGTTGGATCCATAATTTTAAGATATTATTGGATATAATAATGACTAATATATGTCAGCTTCATACCTAATTTTGATTAAACAAAAACAAAATGGAACAAAAACACTCCAAAAACATGTATAGATCCAAAAAAAATTAAATGAGAAAGTTCTTTACATTACGAAAGGTTAAACACTGCACACTTTTCTTTACATTGTTGTAGGTTAAACAAAATAATGATTGACATTAAAAATGACCTTGCATGATCCTGGCCTTTGAAGCCAAAATTGAACTGGACAATCACATCATACTGAACCTATCATATACAAAAACTTCATACATCCCTATAACTACTCTCTCAGGATGGATGTCCTCCATCATCTATCCCTCCGTGGTCTGTAGTAGATTCGATGAAACCACTATTTTCCCATTGCTTGTAATATATGTCATGTCCGATCTTTTGTCTGTAAAACCACATATCGCTCTGTGTGAACTGCATGGGTCGGCCAAGTAATAAATGCTCAGCATATGCCATCATAAATACTCCACAATCATCCTTGCACAAATTTTCATATGTGAGAACATATATCCCATCATCCAATAATGCAAACATCTAACATTTGCAACTTAAACTCACGTATTATCTTGCATAGGACATTCATAAGGTATAACTGGTCAGTGTGTAGGACCGTCCCAGCCAAGTTGGGAGAAACAATTGCTAATGAATAAAACTTGTACACATGAAATTACATATGTCAATGCACAAGGACGTGATACTCTAAAATATATAATAAATATATTTAAGTAGAAATACACTTACAAAATGGCGAGTATATTTCCAGTCAGCATCATTATCCAAACTGTTATAAAACTCCCATTTTTCTCTTTTTGGATATCCAACTAGGAGGAAAAAATGTGATTGATGCCAGATTGGAAAAAACAGCATTTCATATTCATTAAACTTTCTAAGTCCCTCTTTTCCAAATGCAATACAATAATAATCTGTCAAATTGTTCTGCTCCCAATGCTGCATGGTAAAGAGACAAAATGTTACTATGACCGACACTCTATACTATAAGTCATAAAAGATAAAAAAAAAATCCCATACCCCCAGTGAAGATGGAGAGAAATGTGTTGTTGGGACCTTGGCCCCAAGAATATCAAACCAGTAATTGATTATCTAAGACACATGCACCATAATCAATCCATTTGACACAATTTATTCATTTACATGGAAAAATCAATATTGAATACAATATTACTATCCATAATTGCGACGTACATTGGTATCGACCCAATGTCTACGTAGGCATTGACGCAAACTCTCAACAGAAACCCTTGAACAAATTTGATTTAATTCTGGTACGCTGCATATATAAGATCATTATATATTTGTATTGCCCAATCCAGTAATGCAAATTTAAAAAATATATTATACATACATACTTTTTATAATAACACTTCCAAAACTTATCTAAGATCTTATCTTCTTCTGGTGTAAGCGAATAGTGTGGGTTGGGCCGTGGGCGTTTGCTTATTAGAGCCAAGATATATGGAGAGAGCCTTGGAGGAATAATCATTTTCCTACGATTACCTTTCACTCGACCAACCATTGAAGATACCTCGTGTGTTGGACTTGGGATAACGATTGGAGATGGATGGGGTGTGGGACTTTGGATTACAAAATGGACTGCTTGGGGTGTTGGACTCTGAACCACAGATGGATCAGGTTGGTGTGTGGAACTCGAAGGTACGAATGGTGGTGGTTGTGTTGTTAGGGTTGGAATCACATATGGAGAAGGTTGTAGTGTGGAGCTGGAGGGTACGAACCGGGGTGGTTGTGGTGTTGGACTTGGAACCACAGATGGAGAAGGTTGGGGTGTAGCGCTTGTAGTTACGAATGGGGATGGATGGGGTGTGGGACTTGGGTTTGCAAAGGGGGAAGGTTGGGGTGTGTGGACATCAGGTTGCACTTGTCTCATTTCTTCCTCTTGATTTTCTTGTTCCACACCATAGATATCTCACAATAATATTATATATATTCAACAACAGAGTTTAACATAAATTGAAATTCAATACACTTGTAGTATACAATGAAAGATTTGTTAATATATCAAAACTAACCTTATTGAAATTCTCATACGACCCGCTACTAATACATTCCACCTAGTTAAAATTTTCAAATCCAGTAGTGCAGGCAGCCGAGAGTTTCAAACATTTTTGTTGAATTGTTTGCATAATTTTATACAAGAACCATGAATCATATTTCTCATCCACACTATCTACAGTTGCCGCAATATATTTGAGGAAGATTTCCATCTGATGATAGAATATGATAGAATATTAGTTCCAAATAGAGTAATGCATCAATAACACAGTGTAACACGTTCTTTAAACAGAAAAAAAGTAATGTATCAAAGACCATAAATTTATTGCTTATGCCACTATTTCAGCTAAAGTTGCAGCTACAATTACCTGTTGGACTGCATGTTCATATTGTGGATTTCTCATACCTTCTGGTGGCCGCCCGACACGCATTCTAGTGATACGGTGGTACCAAGCAAAGTACTCATCAGAATGCCTACCGACCAAGTCATCGTACTCTCCATCGATAACTAATGACACTCTATTTTTCCATACTTCTACTTTTTGTTTCATCTTAACTCTATAGTCGAATGTAACACTTGAGCCTTTTTCATCTCTCCAAGGAGTTGGATGGAGTGGTGGAGGTAGGATTTGTCTCCACCCAAATTGCTTCATTACACGGTCCGCATTGTGAGGTTCAACAATCGAGTAAAAGATCATTTATGTGCATGCTGTAAAAAGACATCTATCTGCCTCTGACACGTGTTCAATCAACTCTTTAGCAAATTGGAGGTAAGGTTGCCACTCGAACTGCACCCATTTTTTCATTACTCCATTTTAAGAGGAAAAATGGATAAGAAAATAGAGATAACTGAAAGAACTTACTTGATCAATGCCTTGTTGATCGAGTTGTTGACGAACTTCTTCAACAGTAGTCAACTAAAAGTGATTTTTCAGTCTTTTTCCCACATTTTAAAAAGTGGAAACTCGAATTTGATAGAATCCATGTTTTGTTTGATTGGACGTCCAATTTTCATTCTGGAATATGCCCATATCTGTCGAAATATAATCAATTTATAAATTTGGATTTTCAATGTGTTGTAATCAAGCAATATACGTGTAGTTGTTATTTACCTGAAGAAGTTGGAGGGCCCCACATATTGTTCTTATCCCATCCTTCACTCGGGTAGCCTTGGATAGTTAACTGTATAAATTTGCGAGGCAAGCAGAAGCTCATGCATACACTTGGAAGGTTTCAAATAATTCAAGAAGGTAGGTAGGCCCCCTTGACCCCGACGTAAACCCACAATTTGGGTTGAAACAAGGCAAAAGCGATATGCCCTAGTATACCTATTGGTGTCCTCTTCAGATGCATTCTCTGGGGGCTCAACGAAGTTTTTATGAAACCACGTCAGTTTGAGTTGTCCACCCTCGATGTCCGTGGGTTGAGGCACCTTTCCTAAGAGTGAATTGCATACTTCCTCAATGATGGGTCTCTTCGTGTATGTACGGCCTATAACTGGTGGACCATCAATGGGTAGGCCATAAATATATGCCACATCTTCAAGTGTAATAGTGGCCTCTTCAGACAAAAAATGAAAAGTATTTGTTTCTGGCCTCCACCTTTCAATCAATGCACTTATCAAAGCATGATCGATTCGCAGGTGGCAAATCTGCGATAGATGGTGGAGGCCAATCCTTCTCACAATGTCGCATTGCCTATTATTTAATTTCCAAAATCCACTCTTAGGGTTGTTGGGAATACATCGGTAAAAACCGGGTTCCTTGCCATTCCATATTGATGTCAATACGTGATTCTCTTGTTCTGACAATACAGATGCATCAATAGGACCGGGTTGAAATTATTCCATCTGCAATTTAAAAATTGAGTAAAAATAAAATGCAATTTAACAGAGAATCTAATGTAAAAAAATAATAATAATAAATCATAATCAACTCAGACATGAGAATAGTTGTGCTGTGATAGTCATTTTTCATGTACTTATAATCACAAATAGTTGGATATCTGTTTGTTGTTATTACATTATACATAATTCTAATAGTTAAAGCCACAATACACAATTTATTCGCTTGATTTTTTTTTCTGTTATATGCTTACTATCTATATCCCTTGCAAACGTTTGTAAAAAATATAAAGTAGAGATCCAAATTAAATTTTAAATATGGTCTTTAGTTTTCTAACGATCACATGGTAAACGAAGTCATCGTACTAACTTTATTCTTCTATTATACGTCGTCTCTTAACATGTGCTATGAAGTTTACCAAGAGTTGTTTACCAATTTATTAGACTAATTTTGAATGAAGTAGCATTCAAACTACCCTGCAGTACTTGAAAATTTTTAATCGACTGATATACCATTTTGTGAGTGTTCAACCTTTTAAGCCTGAAAGTAAAACATGGAGAGCAACAAAGTTTTTCATGGAAAAATTGTAAAATAAGTAGACAATAGCATCACTACCAATTTTTTTTGCAAGGGATCTTCAATAATCAGATAGTAGAAGAAAAATAAGATTCGTAGCAACATCACACGATGCAACCCCCAAATAACAATAAAAACCCAAATGTCCAGCCTTAAAACAAGCCCTAATTCAGAAAAAAGACTAAAACAAATCAAGAGATAAAGGAAAAACAATACTTCTTCCCCATACCTTAAACTGTTGACAAGTGGGTATATTTCCCACAGTAAAACCCTACACTGTTGAAGATACACTACGAAGCAGCGATTGGCGAAGGAGAATGGAGTGGAAGTCTTAGATCCTGCAAGATCCATAGCAAGACGATGAGAAGAAAACATGGGATGAGAAGAAATCGGAGGAAAAACCATTGCAGGATTGAAGAAGATGATCATAGTAAAAAGGATCACAGTAAAAAGGGTTTTTTACCGAGTTATCTCCATCCTCGGTTAACCTAGGTTGAAAGAGAATGGTGAAAATTTGGAGATATCGCTTTTATGTAGGATATTTAACGGTGCGATATCCTAGTGTCCTGAGATATTGAATCTTTCGATATCCTAGTATCCTGGGATATCACAGGATAAAGGGCAAAAATGTCCAACCCTTCTGTACGATCATTTATTAGGTAAATTTTACTCTTTCGTCTGGTCTCGTGCAAATTCGTAATTTTAGGTTGTCCGTACGGTCATTTTCCCTTTTTTTTTTTTTTTTTCGAGAATCCACTATAGATTGTGATGCCATCATGATAGGGTACAGGCCACAAATGTATCAAATTGTTATCCACAGTCCCTTGAAATTCTAACCCCAAGAGGAGAAACCTCAATTAATTTTTCGGTCCCCAAACAACCTCACTCGTTAGTTTCCAACCACCACACTTTGGTCTTTGCTCTATATATATATATATGAGCAAGGCTCTCCTAAGCTCAAGCTTAGGATAAAATCTTGTAAGCTCATACTTGTGGGGCCCACCTTTGGTCCATCCAAATGGACTAAACACATAACCCCTCTAAATTGCACATGTCCACCAACTTTTGGTTAGATATGAATTTACTAGACCGTTGGATCGACTATGTATCGATCCAAATGAACTATTGACCATTAAACTTTTGGGCTCATATGGAGATGATAGAAATAATGGTTGGGGCTGATTTTTTACGAAGAGGAAGATCTCAGGGAGCCATTGAAATCCCCCCACCCCCATCCCCATGTGGGTCCCCAGGTGGGCCCCACCACACACTTGAGCTTACCTTATCATAAACTTGAGCTTAGGAGAGCTGACCCTTATCTATATATATATATAGAGAGAGAGAGAGTGAGCGGAGGAAAGGTTTAAAGTGCTCTTGACTGATCCTGTAGTGGGACATTGTGCTTGTAGACATCATTTGATGCTTATGCTTTATGGATCAATATTTCCAGCCCTTATCCCTCCGATTATAAGAAAGATTATTCACAAATGCCTGCATAATTGCTTTGTAGTTTAGGACCTGTTTCTTTATTAGAAATCCTGACAGGAATTCAGGATGTTGGGGTTTTTAGGAAATGATGTGACATCTTGTGTGACGCCCCGGAGTCCCACATCGACTATAGAGAGGAAAGTGAATGGGGTTATATGTAAAGTTTACACCCTTACCTTGCATGAGGCCTTTTAAAAAACCGTGCGGCCCCGGAAAAACGTAAAAACTCCGAGGTTAAGCGTGCTCGGGCGGGAGCAGTACTGGGATGGGTGACCTCCTGGGAAGTCCTCGCGAGTGCACGCGGGCCAAAGCGGACAATATCATGCATGGGTGAAGGGTGGGGCGTTACAAATGGTATCAGAGCCGACTCTCGACTAGTTCGAGTGTGGGACCCCTGCCGTAGTCTGGTGCAAGTGGGCGGGTCTCCATGTGGGCGGGCCAAGAGGGCTGGCAGGCTACAGGGACTGGCAGGCTACTGCACAGGGACGTGCAGCCCTAAGGGGGGTGGAATGTGACGCCCCGGAGTCCCACATCGACTATAGAGAGGAAAGTGAATGGGGTTATATGTAAAGTTTACACCCTTACCTTCCATGAGGCCTTTTAAAAAACCGTGCGGCCCCGGAAAAACGTAAAAACTCCGAGGTTAAGCGTGCTCGGGCGGGAGCAGTACTAGGATGGGTGACCTCCTGGGAAGTCCTCGCGCGTGCACGCGGGCCAAAGCGGACAATATCATGCATGGGTGAAGGGTGGGGCGTTACATCTTGTCCCTTTGGCATTTTCAAATGACTTATTTCTTGCTAAGCATTGCAAAATTTCTATCATTTGAAAGGCCTTAAATGACCTTTAGGATTTGGTAGAGTTTCTGGCTGCTCAAGTACAAGAAAGTATCTAGGAATTCCACTATGTTTGAGAATTCAGGAATTTCCCATATGGAGACTCCTTGAATTCTAAGGGCTTGTTTCTTTACTATAATTCAAGGAATTCCTGAATTTTCAGACACAGTGGAATTCCTACAAGCTCCCTTAGGCTTGAGCGTCTAGAAATTCCACTAAAATGCAAAGGGGGTTGGATTCCAAAGTTCTCAAAGGTCAGTTGAAACATTTCATTTGGATGTAATTCTGAAATGCTATAGAATAAACATGACATTTGGAGATTCCCAGAGACAAGATGTCACATCATGCCCAAAAATTTCCAACAAGATGAATTCCAAACAAAAATTCCCCAAGAAAAAAGAAAAAAAGGGGCCCTTGGTATTCGTCTCAAGCCCTTAGCCCATTTGACCAATATGTATTTAATTTCATACCAAAAAATGGGCCAAAAATAAATAAATATCTAGGCTGATTCAAACCTAGGTGGAAGCTATTTATTTGGGTATAGCTATCCAAACTAGTTCTTGGTGTCCACATCCTCTTTTCTTGAGGGAAAGGAGTGGACCACGAAAGTAAGGCCTACCTATTGAATACCTATTGAAAATATGGACAACTCAAAATGATCCTCCTACCTTTATAAGAGACAATTTTCAAATTTTACTTCAATATAAATTCATGTCGCTTGGTTGTATGATTTTGTGACAATCTTACTATGAGATCAGCTCGTTAGTCGTTACTACAACTATTTTACTATGAGATGAACTTGGATTGAAGTAAGATTTTAGGAGCTCATGTACTTGGATTGAAGTAGGATTTTAGGAGCTCATATTTTGAACTTTTGAACACATGAATGAGCAACAACAATTTTCTGCTTTTGCAAGTGGATGTAGTTGCAGGCTTCAATTGCATGGGGCCCACTGTCATTAATACTCGGATTCTTTTTCACGCAGGACGTCCGTAGAGAATGGGGCTTACGGTGTCCACGTACACTACGGATAGACCAAACCGTTTTAAACCCCGGTTCGCCATACGACAAACTGTTCAGACAAAAGTCGTCAAACATTACCGGTGGCGCCGGTCAATGGGCCACCCTCTTTCTCTCACTTCTTCTTCTATTTCTACTCTTTGAATCTTTTGCTGGATTTGTGGTACTTGTTATTTTTGTCAGAAAGTTGGAGAGCTGCTGAGGAATTACTGAGATTGAAGCATCCAAATGGAGGTTAGTTTGCTTTTTCTTCTTCTTCTTTCTTTTCAATCTTTTTTTAGTAATGACAAAATTGGAAATTGGTTTGTTGGGTTTGGAAACATTTGATGGAAATGGAAAGATCATGGAGTTTGGGGAATTGGGTTTGCTTTTATTGATGGGTTTAAGGCAGAATTAGCTTTGCTGAGGTTTTTCTGTTGATTTTGTTTAGGAATGTTGGGTTTTTAAATTTGGGGCTATCTTCTTTTGAGGCATTTTGGTTTGGGATTTTGGTGTTTGGAAGAAAAAAGAGGGTCTTTGGTATTTTTAGGTACATGTGAGAAGATTAGATAGCTTGGGCATTAAGGTTTGAGTGATTTAATGTTTGAAGTAGATATCAATGAGAGGCTTAGTTCTTCTGGGCCGTTTGTATCTTCTTTTTTTTTTTTTCCAGTGGAAGTGAGAGAAATGAGAAGGTTGGATATTTTGGACATTTGGGGCTTTTGATCAGGAGAAGGAATGAGGAGATCAGGTAGAAGATAGCAAAATTTATACAGCAAAAAAGGATAAAATACTCCACTTTGAAAAATCAAAGGGAAAAGCAAATAACAAAATCAACGAGAACAGAATTTACACAAATGAGCAAAAGCTGATCCAGATCCTAGTTAGAAACACCTCTTACTATAGAGTATCTGACTCAGAATTAGCTCAAACCTCTCTTTTTGAACTGGTGATCCAATCTCATCTATTTCGGTAGCAACTTTCAGTAGAGTATCTCTGACGTAGCTTAAGAGATAACACGGGCTTCTTCTCAGTTTTGCCAACATGGCCTGCAGAGTAATAAGCTTCTTACATGCTTGTAAAAGAGCCAAAACTTCAGCATCAGTTTCACTGCGTCTAATATGTGCTTTGGGCATTTTGGTTTTTGAAATTTGATGTTTGGTGGTGGACTAGAGAATCTGGTGTTTTGGACATTTCAGTTTTTGGGTTTTCATGTTTTAGACTTCAGAGTGGATAAATATAGGAAAATTAGGCATTATATTTATGGGTGGTTGTTTTGGGAATGTGAAAGTTAGGTGCTTTGGCATATTGAATTCGCTTGGAGGTGATAAAAATGTGGAGTAGGTGTTTTGGGTATTTGTGGTTTGGACTAGGAGATGGAATCACGGAAGTGAGACAATTAGGTATTTTGGGCCTTCTGGTCTCCAAAATTTTGATAGTAGGATCTGAAAGAAATGAGGAGATTAGATGTTCTGGGCATTTGGGTCTTGGATGGACTAATTGACTAGAAGACCATAAATTAGAAAAAAAAAAAAAAAGAAGAAGAATAAGGGGTCATTTGTCTTTTATGCATG
Organism: Cinnamomum chago; assembly: GCA_038049695.1. Taxonomy (NCBI): domain Eukaryota; kingdom Viridiplantae; phylum Streptophyta; class Magnoliopsida; order Laurales; family Lauraceae; genus Cinnamomum; species Cinnamomum chago. Next base: position 37,510,289 of record CP142453.1, on the reverse strand, counting down.
GGGTACGAAAATGGGGTTTACATATGTAAATTTTACTTGTGGAACATATTATCATGTTAGTTTGGAAGCACCATTTTCACACGTGTAAATGTTGAATGGGTCGTCCTTGGATTACACACATATATAATTTTATATATATATCTATACTATGAAGATTTAGGATATGAGACTAAACATTTTGGATTAAAAATTTGGAGCCCATACAAGTTGCAAAAGTAGAAGGTGATGATGTGGTTTTATACCATGGTTGCTCTTTGGCGGAAATCGTAGCGGCGCCGCTGTAAGGTGTGATGTGTGTAACCATTACACTCCCGGAGAGGTGTGAAAATAGCCTCATTACACACAATTTTCACATCAAAATTTACGCATGTGAGGTGTAAGTGAGTGCAAACAAACATGTGATGTATAAATGTTGCATATATGTAAATGAATGCAAACAAACGACCCCCAAAGTGTTTTGCTTCCTTCGGTTTATGAACTTTAGAAGTTTGGATTGATAGAATGAGAACCTAATGTTTTTGGGCATTTGGGATTTTGGACCTTGATGCTTGTTAGAGCTGACAGTTACAATAAATAGTAGAACATTAGGTGTCATGGACATTCAGGTTTTGGGTTTTAATGTCTAGGGGAAACAAAACTGAAGAAGTACTTTTGGCATTGGATTGTGTTTTGTTTTTAGGATTTGACAGGATTAGATTTTGAGAATATTTATTTCTATTTTTTCCTCTTGAGTGATGTTTTTGGATGTGGTTTTTGCTCTCTCTTTCTTCCTTAAAGACATGTTGGAAAAAAAAAAAGTGAAGCTAGGGGGTTTTGGATGGTTGGGTGCATAATAGTCATTTTGTGTTGTGCAGAAATTTAGTATAAAAATCATTGTAAAAAAAATTCAGAATATCTTCTGGTATAATTTGTTTTGCATTAAAAAAACATGGTTAAAGATTCCACACAATGAAAATGCCAAAGGGTCGAATATGGGTACATAAACATTAACGTTATATTATAAATGTGCACTGCCTGTTTTCTTCAGGATAAAGAATTCAACCCCTTTTAACCCTTTTGTAACCTATGAGGGACACTTTGGGGCCCATATGAGGGAGGGATGGGAGGTCTATGCATGAATTTGGGAATCCCGACAAATCAGCTAATTACCACATGATCAATGGTATGAGCCTAAGGGCCCAAAGAGAACTGTGAAATCATAAATAAACAAGGGGTTCCAAAAGTCATTTTGTGCACTCCATTTATTACTCAAGTTGGGCTAATTCTTATACATCAGTATAGGTGATTGTGTTGTAGGAAATGGGTGGAAAGTGGGCTAGAGATAAAAAGAAGAAAGGAAAAAAACCAAACTGGCTGTGGAAATGATCTTCATCTACTAGGATCATGGAAAAGAAGAAAAATCTACGTATGGTTTTTATTGGCTTAGAGATCACAATAGGGTGCCAAGGAATAAAATTCGGCGAATATTGAAGAAAACAGGTCTCCCTAATCATTATACCACAATCATGCATAAAATGTATGAAGGGGCAATCGTGACCATGGGAACCGTCTTTGATGTGGTTGTTGAGTTCCTTGTTAGAGTTGGGTCGTGTGAAGGGTATGCTTTAATCCTTCATCTACTTCTCCTTCTTATGTGCTACTCAATGAAATATACCGAAGATGAAGCTCTGCGATGTCTTTTGCTAGCAAATAATATATAACTATTAACTACGGAATCACACTCCCACTCCCATAGTGATCCCTGGCAGGGTGGTTTACACTCGCCTCTCCTGGCCACTGGGCCAACTCAGCAAAAAATAAAAATGTAACTATTAACTAGACAAAAAAGCTAGTAAATGATAAGCCTGAACTTCGGAGAAAGGTGTTCATGTCAAGTGGGTTGAAATAAACATATGAAAGACCATATGGAATGCAAGTTTTTGTGGATCTTACAGTGGAGAAAATGGAACGGTCAAAATTGAAAATAATTAGGACCATAATACGATAAATCTCAATACCTAGGGGCAATTGTAGAAAAAAATAATATCACATTTCGATATCTAGGAGAAACTGTGGAACAAAAAAGGGTTGGGCTTAGATGAATAAGATTAGCGTAGGGTGGGCAAAGTGTACAAAAACTAGCTGAGCGCCACTTCATTTAAATTGGCTTTTTCGTAAGATGACAGCTACACTAATTTCTTGTATGGGGATCTGAATGTTGGGCAATGGGGAAATGATAAGAAACTAAAGTTTATGTAGTTGAGGGGTTTCTTTCTGCTGGGATGTACCTCTCATGGCTTGCATGAGAGGTAAAAGTCTAAGTGGGTCCTGCTTGGGCATGCCAACCATGAGGAGATAATGTGATGGAAAGGTATCATTGCGGATATGATTTTGAGCAAAAAATAATCTCAATCAGATCATGACAACCATTGCTTTGATGGCCTTAAGGTTTAATGATTTCTTTAAGTTACATTTTTTAAATTCAATCCGATAGCAAGTATATTCATTTAGTGTCAAATTAGGGTCAGTGTTGATTCATGGGGAATCAGTGAGTTTTTGGTTTTGAATTGATGATAGGCGGGTCCCACGTGGGCTAGATTGTTAATTCTCATCCAAGCCGTAACAGGTCACTCTTAGCAGAAGGAAAGATGTGCATATGTTAAGGTGGATGTGTTGAGTTACAAGTAAGTATAGGATTAGGAATAAGTATATAAGTGGAAACATATGGGTAATTGCAATAGAAAAAAACCCTTAAAGAATGTCGTTTGGGATGGTTTGTTTATGTATCTTAGAGACGGCAATGGGTTGGGTTAAATGGGTGCCCACCTCGACCAACTCCTATTGGGGCGGGCTTCGTAGTGTTTTTTAATGTTTCACCTTGAGGTCAAGGGTTTGAGTCCCCTTGCTCACTATGTTGTAACCACGATTAACTTGATTTTTACCCTTCACAGTGGAGGATTTGGTGTTAGATATCAATGACCTGTCATGGGGCGGATTTGGTATTTAAATATCAAAGACCCGTCCTGGGTCTGGTTGGGTTTGGATGGGGTTAACTTTGAGTTGGCGCAGGGCAGGTTTCCCCTGACCTACACCAAACCCACCCTGTTGCCATCCCTAACGTTCTTTACATGGCTAGAAACCAACCTCGTACAATGAACTGAAGGGTCACAAGTTCAATAGGTAGGAGAAGTGGGAGACCAACAAAGACCTTTGGTGAATTGGTGAGGAAAGACGTTAGTTTGTGGAGTCTCAAAGAACATGGCTTTAACAGTGTCGAGTGGGAGGATGATGAAACTAGTGACCCCTTGATGGAGGATTGATAAGTTTATGGGTAACATTACTGGCACTTAATGTTAGCCAAAGAGAATACTCCATGTCCCAATGTGCTTTCTTAGGGATGCATGTTGTTGGTTATTAGAAATTTCTTCTTTCTGTGAGAGAGAGAGAGTGATATGTATAGATTTAGGATCAAAGGAGTTTATTGATCATTGGTGGGCCCTGATATTTAGGAAGTAGTTATTGTGTGGGGCAACTCTTAAATGCGCAAGTTATGCAAAGGCTAGCAATAATGCCAGCTTGTGTCCCGTTTCGGCTACGTGCGCCTCAGCACGAACACTGGAGCGCTTGCCAAAACCAACACTGGTGGCCACCGTCTCGGCCATATGCTTCGTCAAAAGAGATGTGCGTCTCGGCTATAGCCGAGGTGATGAGCAATTACCCGAGACGGGCACAGACAACCACGCCTGACATTTGGACACGTGACAGGGTACATGCACGCGCTGATGGGACAGATACACCGTCCAAGCCGTCCATCCTCGCCAAATCCCTGACAGAGCCACATCCAATGGCTGCAGCCATATCAGGACAGAGCCCTAGAAAGGATCCGATGGGACCCCAGCCGCCAACAAGTCAAGGCGAGATCAAGCCCAATGTGACTAGCATTTAATGCAGCATGGGCTGATCGGACCCTCATTTAATGCAATGTGGGCTATATCGGACCTTCATCGATTGCTCTATGGGCTAATCTGACCCTAGCAGTCAAATCAGGAGGTCCACTAACAAATATCCAAGATTTTTCTCATATAAGGGGATCCACCACCCAACCAGGTAGATGTTAGAGACTCTTGAACCAAACCAGAAGTAACAAGAGAGAGAACTGAACTATGCAAGAGAGTTGCATATCTTTGTATATTCATTTGAATGGACGATGGTTACATATATAACACTGTAGCCTAAATTAGTGGATCTGATTTAGATCTGATTACAAGATTACATGCATAGATAAGGAAACTAATATCTATCTAATATCTAGAGACAACTCATACAATGTTGACTTGTGGGCTGACCCAATACATGGGTTGTGGGCTGACCCATTGGTTAAGCTGACTTGCTTCTTTACACCCCCTCTCAAGCTTTGGATGAGAGAAAGTGACCATCGAGAGCTTGGGAACGAGCTCCAAAAAACGAGAGGTGGAGTGACTTTTGGTGAAAAAATCTGCTATCTGAGCAGCTAAGGAAATCTGGAAAAGCTTTATAGTACCACTCCGAACATGTTGACGAATGAAATGACAGTCAACTTCAAGATGTTTGGACCGTTCATGAAAGACATCATTTGTTGCCAGTTTCCGTGCACTTTCACTGTCCGTAAAGAGGGGTGGATTTAGGAACTAGGACTCCTAAATCACGAAGTAACCAGCGAAGCCAAATAATTTCAGTGGTAGTGTGAGATATAGCACGATATTCAGCTTCAGTTGATGACCGTGAGACAACTTCCTGTTTCTTGCTCTTCCAAGAGACGAGAGAGGAGCCAAGAAAGATGGAGAAGCCTGTGGTAGAGCGCCGATCATTGATATCTCTTGCCCAGTCTGAATCAGAATAGCCATGCAGAGTAAGATCTTGACTAGAGGAAAGAAGGAGGGCACGGTTGGAACTTCCTTGTAAGTATCTCAGTATGCACAGTACAACAGCCCAATGAAGCTGAGTGGGTCGTGCAACAAATTGGCTTACCACATGTACCGCATAGGCAATATCTGGTCTGGTGATGGTCAGATAAACCAAGTTGCTGACCACTTCACGATAACAAGTTGGATAAGAAAGTAGATCTCCATCAGTAGTTCGAAGCTTCAGATTATGTTCAATTGGAGTAGAGACAGGTTTAAGATCTGTGTGTGAGTCCAGCTCATTGAAGAACTTCATTGCAGTATTTTGTTTGTGACAAAAGATATCCTGTGGGAGAGTAGGCAACTTCAATGCCTAGAAAATACCGCAGATGACCCAAATCTTTCATCTCAAATTGTCGATGAAGAAAACGCTTCAAGAATAGAATACCAGAAGTATCACTGCCAGTGATAATCATATCATCGACATAGAGTAATAGGAAAACACAGCCAGATCGCGAATAGCGAGTGAAGAGAGCAGAGTCATGGGTACTCTGGGAAAAACCAATGCTGATAATACAGGTGCTAAACCGTTCAAACCAAGCACGAGGGGCTTGGTTGAGTCCATATAAAGCACGGTTGAGACGACACACATAATGAGGAGGTTTCACGACGCCTGGAGGAGGATGCATATAGATTTCTTCCTGAAGGAATCCATTCAAAAATGCATTCTTGACATAAAGCTGATAAAGTGGCCAATGTCTAACAGCAGCAACAAAGATGAAAGTACGGACTGTTGTCATCTTAGCAACCGGAGCAAAGGTCTCCTCATAATCTACCCCATATTCTTGTGTGTAGCCTTTGGCAACCAAGCGAGCCTTGTAGCGATCAACAGATCCATCAGATTTGGTCTTGATCTTAAATATCCATTTGCAGCCGATAGCCCGTTTTCCAGAAGGAAGAGGAACAAGATCCCATGTGCGAGTTTTCTGCAGAGCTGCAAGTTCGTCTGCGATGGCAGACCGCCAGTTCGGATGAGCAATGGCCTCCTTATAGGATTGTGGTTCTGCCAAGGTATGAATTTCTGCAAGAAAGGACTTATAGGACGGAGAAAAATGATCAGTGCAAACAAAGCCAAATCTAGAGGGAGGAATTCTGGTGCGCACTGGATACCTTCGAGTTTGAGGAGGATCCTGCACATCTGGAGCAGAGGAGATAGACCCTGGGTCAGGAGTAGAAGGTGATGCTGCCGAGTCCGAATGAGCGGTCGGAGTTTTGGGCCGACGATGATAAACCTGCAGGGATGGAGGAGAAGGTGTATCGGAGGGAAACAGGTCTGGAAAGGGATCAAGAGGGTAAACCGTAGGTTGCTCAGGAGAACGGGATGAAGTAGGTAATGTGTAGAAAGGTATATGTTCCAAGAAGGTGACATTACGCGAGACCCGTAGCTTATTGGTTTTAGGGTCATAACATCGATAGCCTTTTTGTTCGATGCCATACCCTAAGAATACACAGACAGTGGATTTAGGGGAAAGTTTGGTTCTCTCATTGTCATGCAACAGAACAAAACAGGTGCAACCAAATACCTTTAGATGAGACAAGGCTGGTTTACAAGAGAACAATTTTTCATATGGAGATGTGCCAGATAATACAGAGGATGGTGTTCTGTTAATCAGATAGATTGCGGTCAGGACTGCTTCCCCCCAGAATTGGAGAGGAACATGTGAGGAATAAATCAAGGATCTAGCAGTCTTTAGAATATGTCTGTGTTTCCGTTCTGCTACTCCATTCTGTTGTGGTGTGGCAGGACAAGATAATTGAGCTAGAGTCCTTTGACTGGTCAGGTAAGAACGAAATTTGTGGGACATGTATTCTCCCCCTGAATCAGACCTGAATATTTTAATCCTCGTGTTGAATTGAGTGGAAACCATGGTGGAGAAAGCAGTGTAGATAGTATATAACTCAGAACGATTTTTCATCAAATACAACCATGTATATCTAGTGAAATCATCAATAAACAACACATAATAAATGGAACCGCCTTTCGTGGGCTGAGAGGCCGGTCCCCAGACATCAGAATGTACTAAAGCAAAAGGAGCAGTAGAAAGAGAAGTGCTTTTATTATAAGGGAATGCATGTTGTTTACCAAATTGGCAACCAAAACAGGTAGAAATGTCTGATACAGAAATGTTACCAAATGCACCACTAGAACATAAAAACTTCATTTTATTAAAAGATAAATGGCCTAAACGAGAGTGCCAAAGAGCAAAGGGTGATGTAGATGAAACAAAGGCGGTAGGGGATATTGTGGATGATGGAACGTGCAACGAGCGGAGATAGTAAAGTCCTCCTGACCTAAGGCCGGTCCCAATCTGTTTCCCGGTGCGCGGATCCTGCACAGAACAACCAGTAGAGGAAAATGATGTTGGGAAGTCCCATATCCCACCTCGCCTAAGTAATAGGCTTGACATATCTTAATATACCTGTATGGGCCTTCCACCTATCAGCTTAAGCTTTTGGGTTGGTATATGGTTTCTTACATGGTATCAGAGCGGGTTTCAATCCCGGTGTTCTTGTGTAGCCCACGTGACAGGCCCGTCCATGAAATCTGTTGGGCCTGCACGTGAGGGGGAGTGTTGGGAAGTCCCACATCCCACATCGCCTAAGTAATAGGCTTGACATAACTTAATATACCTGTATGGGCCTTCCACCTATCAGCTTAAGCTTTTGGGTTGGTATATGGTTTCTTACAAATGAGACAAGAAATCCAAAAGAAGTCAATTGACTAATAGAGATCAGGTTGATAGACAAGTGAGGAACACACAAAACATTAGTAAGAGAGATCAACTTATTTGAAATGGAGCCAGTAAGAGAGACTGGTAGAGGAGTGGCATCAGCTGTTTGGATAGTGAGAGAGCTAGCAGGAGTATAACAATTATGAAGTTTGGAAACATCATTTGTCATATGATAGGATGCACCAGAATAAAAAATCCATGTAGTATCATGAGTACCTGAAGGACCAGAAATGGACATGGCAGAACCAGAGGCTGAGGGGGTCGTGGCCATCTGAGGAGCAGAACCAGTGGAGGAAGCCAGAAACAATTGTTGCATGCGCTCATCAACCATAGCTTGAATCTGAGATGTCAGATCCATCTGTGGAGACACAAAGCTATCATCTTCAGTAACATTGGCTGCATAGGGTCGCTGTGGATAAGATTGCATGTGACCACGATTGGGCTGTTGACCAGAGTGTTTGGTCTTATTGTTCAGCCTTGGAGGTCTGGTTGGGCAGTCCCGTTTCCAGTGTCCTTTCTTCTTACAATAGTTGCAAAAGTCATTGGTACCAGATGAAATGGAGCGATCATGCTGTGGGGTACTAACATTTGCTGACAGGACATGTGTGGGCTCCACATGTTTCTTCTTTGTAAGAGAAAGTTGAGTTTGTTCTTCTGCCAAAAGTTCCGAGAGTGTTGTATCAACGAAAGGCAGTGGTGACCGATGTAATAACTGACCACGAACATGTTCAAAATCAGGGTGGAGGGCCATAAAAAACTGAACTAGGCGAGTCTGTTGCCGATAGACTTCAAAGGTGTGAGCATCATCAGTTGTTTTAAAAGTGGGTTCCATTAGAGCCAGTTGATCCCATAAAGCAGTCATTTTGATAAAGAAATCATGAATTGAGTCATTCCCTTGGTCTGCAGTTTTGATTTCCCATTCTAACTGATATCGGCGAGCAGCATTAGACTGAGTATACAATCGTGCTATATAATCCCAAGCAGCCTTAGGGTAATTGAATTTAGCTAATTGATTTCCAATAGATGGATTGACTGAATTGGCAATCCAAGAATTTATTTTCCCAACAGAAGCTTTCCATTCCTCAAAAGTGGCATCCTGTTTGGTGTAGGGATTTGCTGAGCAACATATTTCCACAGTTTTTGACCTTTGAGGAAATTTTGCATGAGATGGGACCAATAGGGATAATTTGTGCCATCAAGGATGACAGTAATTCCTGATACAATTCGATCAGAAGACATGGAACCAAAGCAAGGTGCTCACAGTTTGAATAAGGAGAAATTTAGCCCCAGAAGCCTATTCAGATTTGAAAGCAAGCCACAGTACCCAGAACAGGTAATCAATCCAGAAAGCAGGAACTAGATCAACAACAGTAATAACAATAATGATGAATTTCTGCACTAACTAGCAGTAACTAGTAGTAACCAGCAGTAAGTAAACAGAACAGGCAGCAGAACAGGCAGCAACAGAAAAAATACAGAACACAGCACCCAGAAGACAAAAAACGTCCAGGTCGTCAGGGGGAAGGAGCAGTACTTGGGCCCCACCTGGTGATCTCTTGATAGATCAGAGAGTGGGGATGGGTGAAACAGCAAAATCACGCAACTAGCGGAAGTGGTCTCGATCAAAACAAATCCAGATCTAGGATTTTGGACGGCCGAGATGGAAACAGGTGTAAAAAACTCACGTTTCACAAAAATAGGTAGAAGACCTACCTCTGATGAACAATAAATATTGGAAAAATCTTCATAAACAGGAGAATATTCAGGCGACCAAGATGGAGGAATCCGCTGAGATGGTGATGCTGATGATCACAGGTGGGCCACGCCTGATCTGAGATGATAAGGGACGATCAGAGAGGATCCGGCTGAAGAAGATGATCTCAGATGATCACAGATTGGCTTTCAAGGCTCTGATACCATGTTAGAGACTCTTGAACCAAACCAGAAGCAACAAGAGAGAGAACTGAACTATGCAAGAGAGTTGCATATCTTTGTATATTCATTTGAATGGACGATGGTTACATATATAACACTGTAGCCTAAATTAGTGGATCTGATTTAGATCTGATTACAAGATTACAGGCATAGATAAGGAAACTAATATCTATCTAATATCTAGAGACAACTCATACAATGTTGACTTGTGGGCTGACCCAATACATGGGTTGTGGGCTGACCCATTGGTCAAGCTGACTTGCTGCTGACCTGCTTCTTTACAGTAGACACGCATACATGCATGCAACTCTCTAAACGTTACTCTGCTTTTCTTCTCCGGCCAGCACCCTTGCACTAACTTAAGCATCGGACAGCCCTGTGCTGCCCACATCCATGGTCCTTTGACCGCTTCTTCTTCTTCCCTTTCAGGTCCCTGAAGCGGTTAGCTCTCTCCAGTCACTTGGATAAGTCCTCAAAGGCTCCCTCTAATCTTGTGAGTTAGTATTTTCAGCACTTACAATTGGCGCCGTCTGTGGGAAACGATTTGCAAAGTCTTCCCTGACATCATGACTAAGAGAGCTGCGAAAGGTGGAGAAACATCTAAAACGCGACGAACAGGACCATCCTCTGTCATCTTGCCTGCCAAGAAAAGGGCTGAGAAGAAAACTATTGCAGACACGGTTGCAGACAATTATGATGAACGTAGCTTCATCCCAATCGATGTCCAGGAGCATAATCTTCGCTCGGAGTCACTTTCGAGGGGAGTGACAGCGTCCCTCCGGCGAGGAGACCCTCGGCAGCAGTCTCTAGAGAGGGTCCTCAGCCGAGTCAGGCCCCTTTGCTGGAACGAGCCCCACGGGGTAAGTCTCCAGTAGTGAACATGCCAGTCCTCTCCGACCATCATGAGAACAACGGAGATGTCGCTGACGAAGACTTTGACCCTACCCTTGAGGAGATTCGAGCACAAAATGCCACCATTAGAGAAAAAGACGCTATGATCCGCTAGCTCCAGCAGCAGCTGGAAAGAGTGGCAAGCTCGACCAAGCAGCAGCAGTCGTAGCGACATGACGAGGGGAGAGTTTCTCGTAGCAGACAGACTGCCCCCCCCCCCCCCCCCCCGGAGAGAGATCTGAGGCTCCATCTGAGCGAGAAGAGGCATGATCGAGCTCGCGACGAAGGCTTGAGCACCAGTCGTAACCATTCAAGGAAGGTGTTAGAAACCATTCCAGAGGTCAAATATGACAACCAGGAGTGGCTCGACGAGCGCATCAGGCGGACAGTCCAGCACAACCTGGAAGTGGCCAGTCTCACCCGAGACCAACGGGATGCCTGCGAGTCCATCGATCTCGGTGTGTCTCCCTTCTCTCGCGACATCAGGAATTATCCCCTTCCGAGGAAGTTCACCGTCCCGAGGTTCGTCACTTATGATGGGACTTCGGATCCGGCCGCGCACCTTCGACATGTCTGTTTGGGGGGATGAGGGCCACCTGAATTGTCGAGTCTTCTCCTCTAGTTTGGGTGACCTCCCCTTGAAGTGGTTCTGTGCATGGTTCAAAATCTCGGTCTCGGTCGCGGTATCGGCCGGGCCGAAGAACCGAGATGATATCGGTATCGGTCGCGGTCATCACGGTATGAAAATTTTTTTTTAATCCAAAAAAATTCGCAAAAATATCCAAAAAATCCAGAATATTAGAAAATGCTGGAAAACTATATTTGTTTCCATTAATAACAACAATAAATCAAAATCTCGGTCACCTTAAGTTATGAGTCCTGTCTGTGTCGCAGACTCGCAGTTCACTGTCTTTTTTCCAGTATTTCATATAATGCAAACATTATTGATGCTCTGCTTATGATCAATTTATTAGTGTCAAATATAAAGATAACATATCAATCATCATTTAATACTAACTTAATCATCAAATAAAGTTGTGAAATTCAAGACCCTAAAGATTAGTGAATGAGATAGTGAGTTAGTGACTGAGATAGATAAATCATAAAGCACTTGGGCATCAAAATGTTCATGGTTTACCTGAAATTAGAGGGGACTAGTGGAGAGTACTAGTAGAGACTAGAGAGAGATTGATGAGTATGAGTGTATGACAGATTGACAGCCTTATACAAAGTGGAGTGTCGCCCTGGCTCGATATCATCATCATCATCATTTCTTCGGTATTGGCTAAAAAGATATGCTCCATACTGCTGTGCAGCACTAGCACTACCATATCCATAACCATATTCAGATTGTTCTTGATAAGATGATGAACTATCTTGATCCCCTGTGTCTGTGGATTGAGATGGTTGGTTGTAATCAAATGGCATGAAATAGTTATGAGGGGCATAAATAGGTCGTCGAGAAACTGGTGGGGGAAGCCTCCCTTGCTCAATTAACATATGTTCGATAGAAATAATCGGTGTTGGTGAAGGGGGTACCCAATTAGGGTCATATGAATAACCCTCGTGCTGTCCATACATGGCACCTTGTTGGCCAACATAATCGCCATGTTGTCCATACATGGCACCTTGGCCAACATAACTCCCATGATGACCATGAGTAGCGGCGCCGACGCTACTACTACCCCCTGCCTCAGTCTGTCCAACATGTCTGACATAGCCACGACGAGGATCTAACTCAGTAGCATGAGGAAAATGCTCAACTGTCTCATAAGTGACAGGCTCATCATCTCTATAATGACCCTCATCCCCGGGAGAGTCAGGTGGAATTCCTGCTAATGATGAAGAAGTAGAATTACTTGACTCACTCTCTTCATCCACCTCCTTTCCCCTTGGCTCACTTGTATTAGGTGCACGCCCCTGCTGCATTGTCAAGTTTATTTCTTCTATCCTTTCTGCAGCCGTCACTGGCTCCGGCCTATCCCCAGTCAATTCCTCTATCAACTGCTCAAACTCTGGGTCTTGGTCTAACACCGGTTCTTCTTGTTCCTCCAACCATTGACCTAACACAGTATCCTCTTCTGAAAAGATATAGTCCAAATTAATTGGACAGAAATAATCCCGGTGATCCTCAAACTGTCTTCTCCTTCTATTTCTACTCCAGAGTTTGAGGTTGTAGTGAATGTAGACCAATTTATTTAGCTTTTGCATTGTCAATCTATTTCTTGGTCTTGTGTGGATAAATGAGAATGTGCTCCAGTTTCTTTCACAATTGGAAGACGATGTAGTTTGACTAAGGGCTTTAATAGCAATCGTCCTTAGTGCAGGAGCACTCTCTCCATAATTCAACCACCATTCAGCTGAAAAAAATAGAAATGATATTAGAGTCAATAAAAAAATAATAAGTCCTTAAATAATATAGAGATGACATTACAATCAATACCAGGATAGGTCTGTGTCACAGCTCTCCGCGCAGTCGTCGTTCCAAAGCTTCCGGCCCTTACATTGTATATGTCAATCTGAAGATATTGACGTAGAAAAATAAATTATAGAAATTACAATGTTATATACTTTTTTCCTTAATTATCCTACATTCTAATCCTACTTGATTAGTAGCCCAAATTGCTTCATCTGTACTCTCTGCCAATCTTTCAATTACATTTTTTAGTCCCAAACGGATTTCATTAGATATGTGTCCATTCGTAAATTGGGGATTAAAGAAGTATCCTGTAACAGTAAAACCAATGAATTTTAGTCATTGATAAATTAATATAGTGAGGACTGAGGACTGAGGAGAGAATGGAGAGTTGAATACAACAATTCAAGTATTAAAGGATATTCTTCACTTACCGGCAAGGTGTAAATCATGTTTTAATTGTTGTCCCCATCGATCGTCGATGATCTTCCAAAACTTTTTGTAATATTTACAATCTGCTTGAATAGCCAACTTTGATCTCTCCATGGCCTCATGTAAGAAGCCCATTGTTGGCTTATTATCGCCATCAACCAATCGAAGAACCTTTATTAGGGGATCAAAAACATTTAAAACACCCTTCACATGAGGCCAAAACTTGTTGGACTCAATTGTTTTACATACTTCAACAGTAATGGGACTTGGCCTTTTTCCCCATTTTGAATTCATGAATTCATTTGATTTTATCAATCGGAGAAGTCCTTCTCTATACTTGTAAACACTTTCGATAGCAATGAAATGGGTGGCAAATCTAGTGATGCCAGGCCGCCGTAGTAATTCATGGTTGTTTGTTTGCATTTTCATCATGGAAATGAGTCTATATGATTGATAAAAAAAATTGGTGATCTTCTTTATCTTACCAATCACAAACTTCATGACTTTTCCTTTTGCAATATCTTCAAGCATTAAATCCAAGCAATGTGCTGCACATGGAGACCAAAAAATCCTTGGCCTTTGTTTCATAAGCATCATTCTTGCAGCCTTCATGTTTGCAGCATTGTCGGTAACAACTTGAACTACACAATCTGCCCCAACTTCTTCAATCACCTCATTCAATAACTTATTAATATATTTTGCATCTTGAATGTAATCAGTTGCATCAACTGATTTGATAAACACCGTGCCCATAGATGAGTAGACTAGAAAATTCAAGAGATGACGGTGTGTGATGGTCGTCCACCCATCGCACATTAGTGGGCAACCTCTTTCCTTCCATGCCCATTTGAAAGTTTGCACCCAAGCCTGTAACTCTTCATACTCTTTCTCAACACAGACATGCCCAATCTCATAAGGGGTAGGTGCCTTTATACCTAGACCATGTTCTGCAGCTGCATCTAACATGGTGGTGAAATAAGGAGATGATGCCTTGTTGGGAGGAATGCCTCCATCCAAAAAAAACTTCCCAGCGGCTCTCACTAGATGTTCTCTTGCTTTACCAAGCCTGCCTTTTAATGCTTTCATAATGCTGGGCTGCTTTGATGTTGGTTTTCTATAAGCATATGGGTCAGTTGGCCCCACTTGCTGAGGTGCACGTGTAGGAGTTCTTTCAATCTCCTCAATGTCTGGATCTCGACGGGGTTGTTTTTGACTAAATGCCCGACGCAAACTTGCTCCCCCAGGTTCGGATGACCCACCCTGCTCATATTGGCTACCTCTAGAGGCTGCTTCATATTGCATTCTTCTTCTCTCTTCTTCCTCCTGAAGTGACCTAACACTTCTCTCCTAGCCGTCCTCATTTCCGGGTCTTCATCGTCATCATCATCGGAGGAACTGAATACTTCTCTACATGCATCAAATTCCTCAGTTCTTCTTCTTTGTTGTAACACTTTTTTTTTTTGCTTATGCATTTAGGAGCTCCTTCATTTCAGCAGTCACATTTGGTGGCACTTTATGACATTTTATCACCTGTCCTGTTACATGCCCCAAATGTTGTTTCAATCTAGTAATCCCGCCATTAAGCACTCTTCCACAATAATTACATTTCACTCTTTTTTTGCTTCCAACTGCTTCACCATGGTTCCATGCCGGATCCATTTCACGTACCATCTTGTTCCTATAAAATAAGAAATTCATGCAATAGTAATACACTAATACTCTAATAACAATTATTTTTAGGAAAAGTCAAGATTTAATAAAATCATTTTCAAAAATCCTAAATATATAGATATAGCATAAAAGTATGTAGATCAATCATTTACACATCATACAATGATAATGAATCATTAAAAGAACATATTTATGAAGAAATCCCCAAAAAATGATATATTATAATTCAAATATTAAAAAATCCGAAAATAAAATAATTAAAATAAAAATCTAAATCATGTTTATGACTAAGAGTAGATGTAGATCTATCATCTACACACTATTAATAAGACTTTGGTATCACAAATATTCTAACAAGTAACAACAATTAATTTTTGGAATTTTTTTTTTAATAAAATAATTTTCAAAATCCTAAATATATAGATCTAACATGAAAGTATGTAGATCAATCATTTACACATCATACAATGATCATTAATCATTAAAACAACATATTTATGATGAAATCCCCAAAAAATGATATATTATAATTCAAATATTAAAAAATCCGAAAATAAAATAATTAAAATAAAAATCTAAATCATGTTTATGACTATGAGTAGATGTAGATCTATCATCTACACACTATTAACAAGTCATTAAGCCTTTGGTATCACAAATATCCTAACAAGTAACAAGTAACAACAATTATTTTTTTGGAAAACAAAAATTAATAAAATCATTTTCAAAATACGAAATATATAGATCTAACATAAAAGTATGTAGATCTATCATTTACACACCATACAATGATCATGAATCATTAAAACAACATATTTATGATGAAATCCCCAAAAAATGATATATTATAATTCAAATATTAAAAAATCCGAAAATAAAAATAATTGAAAAAAAAGTTCAAAATCATGTGTATGAGTAGATCTAGCATGAAAGTATGTAGATCTAACTTCTAAATGAAGAAAACAACACAATTACACAAGTGAGTAAGTGACAAACCTCTATGCTTCATCTATAAAAAATAAAAAAATAAAAAAAAACCCATAATATGCTTTATGTTGATTTCCTCTTACCTCAGATAATATTTTCTTCAAAAAATAGAAGTGAGATTTGAAAATATGCAAGAGAGATGGTGGCTGCTGCTATGGCTAGTAAGGAGTTGAGAAGAGAGGAGAAGATGATGAAGATGGGAGAAGAAATATAAAAATTAGGGTTCTCAAGCTTTTATATATATAATATCGGCCGAGATATTAAAAAATCCGAGATGAAGTTCATCTCGGCCGAGATGGGCCGAGATGATGAAGAAAAAACCCGAGACCGATATCTCAGTGAGATATCGCCTCGGTATCGGCTGATACCGGCCGATATGAACCGGTATCGGCCGGTTTTTAAAACCATGGTTCTGTGCGCTTCCAAAGGGGTCCATCTCGAATTGGCAACAGCTCCAGCAGTCCTTCATGAAGAAGTTCCAGGCCTACAGAGTCATGCCGAAGACGGATTCAGACATTATAGCCTTGAAGATGAAACGAGAGGAGAACATCACCCGGTTCGCCAAGCGATTCTGGACAGTCTACAGCCAGATCGAGAACTCCAAAGACGAAGTGGCGATCTTTGCCTTCCAGAACGCCCTGCTGCCAGACAGTGATCTTCGCAAAAATCTGGCCAGGAACCCTGTGTCCTCCATAGCAGCGCTAATGGCCATAGTCAACCGCTACATTGGTTAAGAGGACGACCAGATCCGAGCTCGGGAAAGCGTCGATGTCACGCAGAGAGAGCGAGATGGCAAACCCTCGAAGAAGGACAAGGGATCGTTCCGAAGGGAGGAGTCAGACAGACGCTGGACACCAGCTAGTTCGGCGAAGGCTCCAGCATCCACCTCGGGGGGAAGCAAGAAGCCTAGGCTATCCGTAGACCCATACAGAGCAGTCAACACTATCTTCAAGGAACCCATTCACAAGATCATGAACAAGATCAAGTCGAAGCCATTCTTCAGCTGGCCGCAGCCCATGAGGGGAGACCCATCCTCCCGGGATCAGAGCAGATTTTGTGCATATCACGAGCAGGGTGGACATAAGACCGAAGAATGTAGGATACTGAGGTCATACTTGGAGAAGCTCGTCCAAGACGGCATCTGCAGGAGTACATCATGGCGGGCGTCAGGGATGACAGCCAGGCTCCGTTCCGAGACTAGAGGGGCCAAGACAGTGATGGGTCTGAGAAACTCATTAATGTCATCCATCTAGCTCCCCCTCCCAAGGGGAGTAACCGAGCTTGCGCCTAGTCCAAGCGAGCCTCCCACAGTGATAAGGTGATGGCGGTCGAACTCGGCTCGGCTCCCAAAAGGGCTCGGAGAGAGCGGCCCAAGATCTGGTTCTCGGATGCAGACTTGGAAGGGGTCCAGCTCCCCCACAACGACCCGCTCATCGTCACTCTGAAACTGAAGAACTGCACTGTGTAGAGGATCCTCGTCGACCCCGGCAGTTCATCCGAGGTCCTCTACTTCGATTGCTTCAGAAGGATGGGCCTGACGGAGAAGGACATGCAGGAAGCCCGAACTCCCCTCATAGGCTTCAGTGCCAAATCAGTGTACCCCAAAGGAAGTGTGACCCTCAGAGTCCAAGTCGGCTGAGCATCAATGATGACAGACTTCCTGGTGGTTGACGCGGCATCACCTTACAACGCCATAATGGGCAGGACTTGGCTCCACAGTATGGAGGCAGTCCCCTCGAACCACCACCAGAAGCTGAAGTTTCCATTGGAAAGCAGGAATGGTAGGGTAGAGATAATTACAGTCCGAGGGGACCAGCAGACAGCCAAGTAATGCCTGAAGGCCGTAGTCTCCGGGGAACGAGAGCCCAAGCAGATCAACATGGCCGAGATAGAGAAGAAACTGGACGAGGTCGGCCAGGACCCTGGGACGAAGAGCGTGGAAGATCTGACCGAAATTAGGATCGACCCAAACGATCCGGAACGGTTCTTCCTGCTCAGAAACCAGCTCGCGGAGCCAGAGAGGTCAGAGCTGACCCAATTTTTGGTGCGGAACAAAAAAGTCTTCGCCTGGACGCCCCAAGAGATGCCTGGCGTTGACCCCGAGGTCATGTGCCACAAGTTGAATGTGGACCCTAGCCACAAGCCGGTGATGCAGAGAGCTCGCAGGACCGGGGTGCTGCAGACAGAGGCCGTGATTAAGGAGGTGGACAAGCTGTTAGAAGCCGGAGCGATCAGAGAAGTCCAGTACCCGGATTGGTTGGCCAACACGGTTGTGGTCAAGAAGAAAACAGGCAAGTGGAGAGTGTGTGTCGACTTTACCGACCTCAACAAAGCTTGCCCCAAGGACAGCTTTCCTCTCCCAAAGATCGACCAGATGATCGATGCCACCGTTGGACATGACAGAATGAGCTTCCTTGACGCGTACCGCGGCTATCATCAGATACCAATGTATGGGCCGGACGAAGAGAAGACCTCCTTCATAACACCCAGGGGCATCTACTGTTACAAGGTGATGCCGTTTGGGTTGAAGAATGCGGGAGCCACCTACCAGCGACTCGTCACCAGGATGTTCTAGGATCAGCTCGGCAAGACCGTCGAGGTCTACATTGACGATATGGTCGTCAAGTCCAAACAGGCGCAGAACCATTTGGAAGACCTGGCTCAAGTCTTCGACACTTTGAAGAGGTTCAAGCTCAAGCTCAATGCCTCTAAGTGCGCCTTCGGTGTCGGTTCCGGCAAGTTCCTTGGGAGCTTGGTCACGCGCAGGGGGATCGAGGCAAATCCAGATCAGATCTCAGCATTCTCAGAGTGCAGAGTCCCACCACTACAAAGGAAGTCCATAAGCTCACTGGCATGGCGGCCGCACTGAATCGCTTCATCAGCAGATCCTCAGATAAGTGCCGGCCTTTCTTTCAGATTCTTAGGAAAAATTTAAAATTTTCAATGGACTCCAGAATGCGACCAGGCCTTGCAGGAACTCAAGGCCTATCTCTCTTCACCACCTTTGCTCTCAACTCCGATACACGGAGAAGTTTTGTATTTGTATTTGGCAGTCTCGGATCATGCGGTGAGCTCGGTCCTCGTCAGGGAGGAGGATAATCTTCAAAGGCCAATTTATTATACGAGCAAAACCCTCATTGATGTCGAGACCAGATATTTACCTTTAGAGAAGCTCGCGCTGGCACTCGTCAGTGCCTCGCGCAAGCTCTCCCATTATTTTCAAATCCACACTATAGTGGTTGTTACGGAACATCTACTTAAATCTGTTTTCAATAAGGCTGACTTTTCAAGAAGAATCTCCAGATGGGCTGTCGAACTGGGACAGTACGATATTCAGTATTAGCCCAGGACAGCGATCAAGGCCCAAGTGTTGGTAGACTTTCTCGTGGATTTCTCTCCGAGTTCGGCACCAACCAAGCTTGGCACCGAACTGGGGGGCAGGGGGCATGAAGCGCCCGCAGGCTCTGATGAACAGTCACAAGGCCAAACCCTCACCCCAGTTTGGAGAGTCTTCGTCGACGGATCCTCCACTTCAAGAAGAGCTGGTGCAGGAGTTGTCAAGTCTCCGGAAGGGCTGGTCATCGAGCAGGCTTTGACCCTGGATTTCAAGGCGTCAAACAACGAAGCTTAGTACGAAGCCCTAATAGCAGGACTAAACAGCGCCAAAATCCTTGGATATCAACAGCTAGTGGTCTTCAGTGACTCGCAGCTGGTGGCGAACCAACTGACTGGGGACTACCAAGCTCGCGACGACAGGATGGCCGCTTACCTAGCCCTTGCAAAGAGGAAGCTCTCTCAGTTCCGACGGCCGAAATCAGACAGATAGGCAGAGAATCAAACTCTCACGCCGACGCCCTTGCTAACTTAGCCTCTGCTGTCGGAGCAGGAAGGAGAAGAAAAATTGAAGTAGGATCGTTGGCCATGCCCAGCATAGAGCTCCATCCACCTCGGGAAGTAGTGTGCCTTGATCTCGGCCCAAGCTGGATGGACCCCATCATAGCTTACCTGAAGGACGACCAGCTTCCTGAGGACAGAAGCGAGGCTCACCGAATCAGACTTAAAGTAGCCCGGTTCTAGTTGTCTCCCGAAGGCAAGCTTTACAGGAAGTCATTCACTGGCCCGTACCTCCAGTGTGTTCATCCGAGCAGAGTCGAAGATTTCCTCTTTGAAATACACGAAGGGATCTACGGGAGCCACATTGGAGGGAGATCTTTAGCATACCGAGCCATCAGCCAAGGCTACTGGTGGCCATATATGTAGAAGGATGCGCAGGTATACGCTAGAAAGTGTGAGAAATGTCAGAAATTCTCCCATTCCCTCCATCAGACAGCACAAGATCTCAGTCCACTCTCCAGCCCGTGGCCATTTGTCCAATGGGGGCTCGACATCGTGGGACCACTTCACCGAGCTCCACGGAACAGGAGGTGGCTAATTGTAGCCACCGATTATTTCACCAAATGGATTGAAGCGGAACCGGTGTCTTCCATCATAGAGCAAGATTCCAAGAATTTTGTGGAAGAACATTGTCATGAGGTTTGACATTCCTAGAGCTTTGGTCTCGGACAACGGGACCCAGTTCGATTCCAACCTCTTCAGGAGCTTCTGCCAAGAACTCGGCATTCGGAACCACTACTCCACCCCGGCGTACCCGCAGAGCAATGGCCAGGCGGAAATTTCTAACAAAGTGGTGCTCGATGGGCTAAAGAAGCGACTCGACAAAGCCAAGGGAAGGTGGGTAAAAGAGCTTCCGAGCGTCCTATGGGCTTATAGAACAACTCCAAGGCGCTCCACTTCGGCAACTCCTTTCTCCCTAGCCTATGGGATGGAGGCGGTCATTCCCTTATAAATTGGTCTCCCAACTCTGAGATCCGAACTCTTTGATCAAGGCCGGAATGAGGCGAACCTAGCTCTGGAGCTGTACCTACCCGACGAACGTAGAGAAGCAGTAGCGGTTAGATTGACTGCCTATCAGTAACAGCTGGCCAGAGGCTACAATCGAAAGGTCAGAGAAAGGAAATTCTCAATTGGCGAGCTGGTTCTGAAGAAGACACTCTCAGGCGATAAAGATCCTAATCAGGGCAAGTTAGCGCCAAATTGGCATGGACCATTCAAAGTGATTTCTATTGCCGGACAATCAGCCTATAGACTTGAAGATATGAAGGGCCGACAGCTACCGCGACCATGGAATGCGTCACATCTTAAGAAGTTCTATTTCTAAACCTGTATACTGTACTTGGAAGATTTTCAATGAAAGCAAATTTCTTGTTGCCCTATTCAGAGTGTGCAATTTGGCGACCACTATCGGTGACTGCGCCACACTGATGAGATCGCCTTAGGGTCGGTATATATACCACCCAGGCGTGAAGCCATTACGGCCACTAATGAGATCGCCTTAGGGTCGGTATATATGCCACCTAAGTGTGAAGCCATTACGGCCATTGATGAGATCGCCTTAGGGTTGGTATATATACCACCCAGGCGTGAAGCCATTACGGCCACTGATGAGATCGCCTTAGGGTCGGTATATATACCACCAAGGCGTGAAGCCATTTCGGCCACTGACGAGATTGCCTTGGGGTCAGAATGAATTTCACCCCGGCATGAAGCCATTTCGGCCATCTAGACTATCCTAAGATCACTACGCCCTCACGCGCACAAATCCATTTCGGCTGGATACGACTTGGGTTGATATGAATTCTTCCACTCATCGGTGCCCTAAAAGCAGGTGTATCACAAAATCAATCCCGAGTATGTGTCAATCGTGTCATATATGATACGGAACTCATCACGCAACAGGGTCGTTGCATGGCAAAGCGGTGGAACCTGGGGCATGGGTGGCAGCGAAAAGCCAACATCTATTTCATAATGTCAAATACAAGATGGCTCAGGCCCACTTGGGCCCAATATGGTGGCATCCAATCTCGTTGGATTTGGTCAAATATTGCACAGATTTCTTTCCTTCCTTAATTTGATTGTAATTAGATTTAGTCTAATACTCTTTCTTTAATTAGATTGTAAATTGATTAGCTGATTTGTAGAGCTGATTTGTAGCCTTTGATAAGGCATCTGTATTCTATATAATGGGAGAGAATCTCCAATGAAAGGACACGAAATTCATAACTCAAAATCTCTCTTGCATGCTACGAATGTCATGGTATCAGAGCTCTCTGTCTTCTAGCTATCCATCTTTGATTTCTTGTCGAATCTTGGTGATAACAGTCATTGCTTGTGGCTGTTCGTGCATGATCAGCATAGATCCTCATCAACAATTTGAAGTCTAATCGCTGTGGCCCATCTGAGATCAGCACTGCTACTCTTGGGAAACACAATCCTGTGTCTAAGAAGTAAACAGATCAAAGATCTATAACCTTGGCAACAACCAGATCAGGGATCTGTGTTCATTGTAAACAGAACAGTCTTCTGTCGTGATATGATCAACAGTGGCCCACCTGCGATCATCATGGCATCTTCAGCAAACTCTTCAGCAGTGGTCGACCACCTCTACTGGTAATTTTGGAGATTTTTTCAGCATTTTTCCAAGATCAGAGGTAGGCCATTTGAATCAACTTGTGATTTTCCAGTTTTCTAAGATAATTTTGATCTCAGCCATACAAAATCTTGGATTATGGATGGATTTCAATAAATCTTGTACCACTGGAAAGATAAATTGATCCTACTTGCATCTTGTGGATCTGATCCTCACTCAGATCAAGCAGTGGACCCCACGTAAGGAACCAGCAGTCAAAATCAAGGTCGCCTGGGCCTTTATTTTGTGAAAAAAACTCTCAGACAGCTTGTTTGTCATTTCTGCACTATTTGCAAGCATTCTGAGTTGATCTGATCCCTCTTGACTTGGTTTAAATTGGTTGCTGCTCTTGTAATCAACCTTGGAGATACATCAAAACAGGCTGTTTGCACTGTTTGGATTTCACTCTCTTTTGTTTGCTGCAATTTGGTTCTAGTACTGTTTAAATGGAAAATTTTGAAGTTAAATTGATTCGATTTGATGGGAAAAACTATCCAGCATGGGCTTTTCAATTTCAATTGTATCTTGAGGCCAAGGAATTATGGGGATTTGTCTCTGGTTCTGATCCAAAGCCTACAGAGGATGATAAAAAGATTTCTACTTGGAATACAAAAGATGCAAAAATTAAAACATGGATTCTTGGGGCTGTGGAACCTCATCTGATCCTAAATCTCAAACCCTATACAACCTCCAAGGAGATGTGGGGTTACTTGCAGACAGTTTATCATCAAGATAATTCTGCACGACAATTTCAACTTGAGTGTGAAATTGCAGAATACAGTCAAGGCACCTTGACCATTCAGGACTACTATTCTGGCTTCCGCAATCTGTGGGGTGAATATGATGGGATTAAATATGCTTCTGTGCCAAACAATATTCTTAAAACTATACAAGAACTTCAAGCCTCCAGTCACAGGGACCAGTTTTTGCTGAAATTGCGTCCCGAGTATGAGACTGTAACATCATCTCTGCTGAGCCGAAGCCTATTACCATCCTTGGATGTTTGTTTGAATGAGTTGTTGCGAGAAGAACAACGCATTCGCACAAAAGCACATCTGGAACAAAAGCACACTGAAACCTATCCGGTTGCATACTCTGCTAAAGGGAACACTCAGTCTCTTCAGATCTCACAGTCTTCTCCGACTCCTCAGACTCGT
The DNA here is from genome assembly GCA_038049695.1 of Cinnamomum chago. NCBI lineage: Eukaryota > Viridiplantae > Streptophyta > Magnoliopsida > Laurales > Lauraceae > Cinnamomum > Cinnamomum chago. The sequence goes on along the minus strand of CP142453.1, from coordinate 37,486,623 downwards.
GATATGAGCAAAGTCCAATGCTACTCTTGCAAAAAATATGGACACCTTGCAACTCAATGCAACCAGAAGTTCTGTAATTACTGCAAGAAGAAGGGACATATCATTACTGAATGTCGCCGCCGTCCACAAACTCGGACTCCCAATGCTTATGCTGCCCAGGTAGACTATTCTCCTGCTGATGCTGCATCCACATCTGTGCCTGCATAGCCTGGTTCGTCTTCCCCTGCTCTCACTCCCGAATTGGTTCAACAAATGATCGTCAATGCTTTTTCTGCACTTGGCCTCACAGGTAAATCAAAAACTCCTTCCATTTGGTATCTTGATTCCGGAGCATCAAATCACCTGACTCATTCCAGTGCACAACTCTCTAGCTTGACAAAATATACTGGCAATGCTCATGTTCAAACAGCCGATGGCGGACATCTTCCTATCACTGCCATTGGAAATATTTCCAGTATCTTGCCCTTAAAGAATGTTTATCACTGTCCCAATTTAATTTCAAACCTTCTTTCCGTTGGACAACTTGTTGAAAACAACTATAATGTTTCCTTTTCTTCCTCTGGTTGTGTTGTGCAGGACCAGATGTCAGGGAGGGAGATCGCGAGGGGGCCTTAAAATGGACGCTTATTTTCTCTTGATCTATCTACTCCGATTGGGAATAATTCAGCAAATGATTTTTGTTTTTCAGCTCAAAATAATTGTCAATTGTGGCATAGTAGGCTTGGACATCCTAATTTTAAAACCATGTCTCACATGGTTAATTCTGGATTGCTAAACTCAATAGGATTTTCTAAGTTTGTTTCCTTTGATTGTGCTACATGTAAGCTGGGAAAAAGTAAAACTCTTCCTTTTTCTGTCTCCACTTCTACTAGCATTCATTGTTTTGATTTAGTTCATAGTGATGTTTGGGGTATTGCTCCTCATTTGTCTCATGCTCATTATAAATATTTTGTGACTTTAGTCTAATACTCTTTCTTTAATTAGATTGTAAATTGATTAGCTGATTTGTAGCCTTTGATAAGGCATCTGTATTCTATATAATGGGAGAGAATCTCCAATGAAAGGACACGAAATTCATAACTCAAAATCTCTCTTGCATGGTACGAATGTTACATAAGGCGTTCCCGCTCGGCCATGCCTCTAGTTCGGATTATATCGAGCTAAACCCAAACACTTGTACAAAAAGTGAAGCAGTAGAGAAAACACAAGGAAAATACAAAAGCACCACAGAGTGAGAATGCACAGTTTGAGACAAAAATTCAATTGTAGTTATTCACTGATATTACAACCATTCCATTACAATTAAAAAAAAAGAGAAAAAAGGAAAAAGAAAAAAGATACATTTGAGGTTCATTATTGAGCAGAAGAGTCGGGGGCAGAAGCGTGGGCGCCGGCCTCGGGCTGGACCGCGGGCTCTATAATAATGTTGGCTCTGGGAGTGGAGGGGCTAGGAAAGTTGGGTGGTTCCACGAATGACGGATGGTCCTCCGTGATCCCCACCTTCCTCAGAGCGGCGCGCCATCCCTTCTCCCAGGCATTGTCTCTTATACGCAGCACCCGAGTTTCATAATGAGTAGTGGCCTGCTTCACCACATCCGCAAAGATGACGTCAGCTTCGGCTTGAGCGGCTTGGGCCTTAGCCTCGGCCTTGGATGCCTTCTTCGCCTCGGCCTGCAGGTCACTTCTCAACTTGTCCACAATGGCCTCGAGCTCGACAACCTTGATCTTCCCCGCCTCTGCCTCGGCCTTGGCACCTCCGAGCTCAGCCTCGAGCTCGCCTTTCTGAGCCACCAGCTGATCCGCCTTCTGGGTGGTGGCCCCCAGTGCTTCTTCCAATTCTCTCTTTTCCTTCTCAAGCTCGGTGATCACTGGGCTCTGCTTATTGTATCTGTCGATAACCACCATCGAATTCTGTAGGGTCTATCGCAGCAAAATGGCAGAGGTTAGCCGAGACGAAACACTTTATAAAAGTCTAAAGACTTGAAAAACGACTCACCTGGAGGCCGGACTGCAGCAACGACGCGAGGAGTTTCGGGTCGCTGTACCCCTCGTAGCGTGCCATGTCCCGCGGCAAGGCGCACCCCCTGCAGAGTGCCTCGAGGACGAGGGAGTTCGGCTTCAGGTGGACGCAGTCTTCGATTGTCACGCGTTCGCCCCGTCCTGAGAACAAAGTCCCGCTCCCAAGGAGCCGGTGGCAGTGTGGCACTAGAACTTGTCTCTTCCTCCCTCGGCCTCTTCCTTGGGGCGCTCCCCCTTGGCCCCGCTTCGGGAGAGGGCGTCTGGGCTTCTTGATGAACGGAATTTACATCAGCCCCCTCTCCCTCATCAACAAGGGCCGTGGCGACTTCATCAGTTGCCGAGGCCCCGACGGCTCTTGGAGCCGCAGGCGCAGGAGACTCGGGGGCCTCATCCCCAAACGCGAAGGCCTCCAAGTCGAGGTAGGTCACGGCGCGTGACATCTCTTCTGGGCTTGGTTCGGAGCGTCGGGGGCGTATCACGAGAGGGGTACCGTCCGACTTCGGCTCAAAGGTAGAGGCTTTAGCACCGGAGGCAATCCTGCTGGCGACCTCGGGCTCTGTCCGAGAGGGCCCCACTTCGGTCTCGGGACCCCTTCTCTCTGGGCTCTTCTGCGGGGTTTGCTGAGCAACCTCACTTTGAGACTCGCTGATGCCAAGCCTCGTTCCGTCTCCAACCGACTTGCCCGGCTTTCCTTTGTCGAGCGTCTGCATGATCAGGAAAAGCGTCAGATCGGGAAAATTGAGAATGGAAGATAAAATTGAAATTAAAATGATGAACTCATACTTGGAACAACCCCGGGGCGACGTGGGACTCGGTAGGCTCCGACCTCCTCGGCGCCGAACTCCCAATTGCCTGAGACGGACAAAAGGTCGTCCCCAGCATATTTGTAGGAGTCCTCGAGCGCCGTGACGAAGCTTTTCCGGTTCGGCTTGACTCAGAGGTAGTAGGTATCCTCCTTGGTCTTGCAAATGTCATAAACGTCCTCTATATCGTGGACGCCGAGGTCGATGTGGAGGTGTTTGTTGAGCGCAGCTGTGCCCATGATGATTTTATAGTCGTTGGGCGTCAGCTAGCAGAGGGTAATGTTCCACGTGCTCAGGCATGCCCTAAGCAAGGGGTCTAAAGGGAATCTAACGCCCCCCTCTACCACGGCTATCAGCGGAATGGGCATCCAGCCGTTGGAGAAGGAGCGGCTAAAATAGTCTACGGGGTCTGCCCGCTGGACGAAAACGTCGTCGGGTATCCCAAATACTGACCTAAACCCCTCTATGGCCCCTACGTTCTCTAGCCAGTGGTTGTATATCCCCATGTCTAATGAAAGGAAGAAGGGAAAGAAACGCAAAGGGAACGGAGACAGGGACTTAGGACTTACTAACGTCGGGAACCTAGAATGAAGACGGATACAGCCATGGATGCACTGCGCGTTGACGAAGACTCTGCCGTGGAGTTTTTAGAAGCGTCGACTCTGGTTCTTGGCTCTAGTTCTTAGCAATGCTCTTTCGAAAATGCGAAGTAAGAAAGGGGAAGAGGGAGAGGGTACCTCTATTTATAAAGGGAGCGCCTAGTAATGGCGCCGTTTCCGAAATTCGAAAAAATGTCGCTTCAAAGGCTGCACGCTTACCCTGCGTGACAGCGCGACAAATCCAATCACAACACGTGGCATCAACAATTCATCTTCTGCAATTATTAGAGCGTGGCATTTATTGCGATTAATTACCCCTAACATGCGAAGAGGAGTCGGATAAGTGCCACGTGTCAGCAGTTGACGTCAGGGCGAAAATCTCTAGCAGTTTAAATCTCTGGCGGTTTTTCGTAATCATAGCTCCCAACCCCAAGGGATCCGAGATCCCAAGAAGGCGGAAGCTAGGGGGCAATTGTGTGGGGCAACTCTTAAATGCACAAGTTATGCAAAGGCTAGCAATAATGCCCACTTGTGTCCCGTTTCGACTACGTGCGCCTCGGCACGAACACTGGAGCGCTTGCCGAGACCAACACTGCTGGCCACCGTCTCAGCCATATGCTTCGTCAAAAGAGATATGCGTCTCGGCTACAGCCGAGGTGATGAGCAATTACCCGAGACGGGCACAGACAACCACGCCTGACATTTGGACACGTGACAGGGTACGGGCACGCGCTGATGGGATAGATACACCATCCAAGCCGTCCATCCTGGCCAAATCCCTGACAGAGCCACATCCAATGGCTGCAGCCATATCAGGACAAGGCCCTAGAAAGGATCCGATGGGACCCCAGCCGCCAACAAGTCAAGGCGAGATCAAGCCCAATGTGACTAGCATTTAATGGAGCATGGGCTGATCGGACCCTCATTTAATGCAATGTGGGCTATATCGGACCTTCATCGATTGCTCTATGGGCTAATCTGACCCTAGTAGTCAAATCAGGAGGTCCACTAACAAATATCCAAGATTTTTCTCATATAAGGGGATCCACCAGCCAACCAGGTAGACACGCATACATGCATGCAACTCTCTAAACGTTACTCTGCCTTTCTTCTCCGGCCAGCACCCTTGCACTAACTTAGGCATCGGAGAGCCCTGTGCTGCCCACAGCCAGGGTCCTTTGACCGCTTCTTCTTCTTCCCTTTCAGGTCCCTGAAGCGGTTAGTTCTCTCCAGTCACTTGGATAAGTCTTCAATGGCTCCCCCTAATCTTGTGAGTTAGTATTTTTAGCACTTACAGTTATATCATCTTTTTCTTTTGAATGAGGGTCATGGTTTTGTCGTGGGAGAGTCGTGGGTTTGTGGGGAGGGGTTATATTGGGTCCTGAGTTGTGTTGAAGAGGTATTTACGAGGGCTGTTAGGAGAAGTCATGTAACTGTTGGAATGTGTATTTAAATGAGTTTTTTTATTTTAATGGATTAGCATTGATTATCTTTAAGAAAACTCTTAGCTTGGTGCAATCTCCCTTACGAGATTTTATCTTCTTAATTAGCCTAATTAGCCTCTTTGAGCAGTGCTGCAAGTTGGGCACCATAGCTCGGGGTTCCCTGGAAAATCACATATCAATTGGTATCAGAGCATCAACCTGGGATGGCAGAAGGAATGCGAGGACCCCAGATGGAAGTGCAGCTACGCATCCTAGAAGGTTCTCGGGCAAAGCTGAAGGAAACTTTTAAGTGCCATGGCAAGTTACTAACTAACATACTACAACGCTTAGAGAATTTCCTGGGTAGAAGGCTCAACCAGGAAGACATCTCAAGCAAACCATGTTGTTGCCGAGCGTGGGCTCTGGCGTTGCTCCATCCCTACCAATGGTGATGCGAGATCAGCCCCTTCCAAGTTTGATAGGCGCTCTCCAAATGATTCAACTGTGGTGTCAATAGATGACAAAAATTTGAAAAATGCCAAGGAGGTCCTTGCTGGATTGGGTAAAGCTTATCCTGATAAAGCCACCACAGTTGTTGCTAAAAGAAACAGAGTTCAGAATGAGACAACCTTTTTAGGTGCTGGATGGTCTTTAGCGAACATATGGGGATGTGCATCTGCAAAGTCAAAACCCAGTTGTCAAAGTCCAGAGACTGCTACTGTTGTTACTGGTCCTATTGTTACCAAAGATTCCAAAATTTCTGCTCGTGAAGCACTGGAAGCTACAGGGAAGAATATAAACATCGTACCATTGGCTAGAGAAATACTTGTTGATCCTGTAAGAGTTACGGTCGGCGAGGTGGGAATGTTTAACGAAGACATTACCCAAGTTGTTAATGCAACTCCTGATGATGCTAAGAAGATGCCTTGCTTCTTGAACGGCTACCTGGGATGATTGATGAGGGGGATGTTCTCTTGTTTGCTTCAAGAAAAGCTATAGTTGAAGAGATCGAGTTACAGTGGATTCAAAGGGTGTTTAAAGTTGCAGCCTTTCATGGAGACAAAGACCAGGCTTCTCAATTGGATACTTCATAGAAATTTAAATTAGGAACTTATCATGTTCTTGTAGCGACTGATGTTGCTGCTCATGGGCTTAACATCAAGTCAGTTGTGAACGTTTTGATGTTGTCATTCTAGTTATAGATGCATTTTTTGGTGCCTTTGAAGTGGGTATGGGAGGCAATGGAGAAGGGCAGATATAGAAACATGCACAACTTATTAGATGCTTTGGTGGTGAAAACAAAATTATTGCAATAGCAACTACTTGTAAGTTGGAGGAAATTGCACTAAGTGATCAGGCTTCATTGCATTCTAACCCATCAACGCTTGATGAATATGGAAAAGCTCCCAATGGAGGACAAAGAATTCATCCACTTCCTTTTGCAGATCCAAGTCTCCCAATGCAACCCAGATCCATGGACCCTTCTAAAGACTTGGCTGCATATGGTTATGGAAGCATTGCTTGGAAGGAGGAGGAAGAGCTGGAAGCAAAAGCAAGAAAAGTTGCAGGTGATGAGAAGTGAAAATGGTGGTGAGGATTGGGATAATGAAGACGATGGACCAGATCTACCCCTAATGGATGAGGCTAGACAGCCCTTATCAAGAAAGATGCCTATTCCATCCAGCCAAATCAACCCATACAGAATGTATACTATAATTTGTCTTGTAGTCCTTGGGTTCTTTTTTCATTATCGAATAATGCATCCCGTGCCCGGGAATGCTGCCTATGCAATGTGACTCCTTTCTGTCATCTACGAAATCTGGTTTGCCATTTCAGGGATTCTTAATCAGTTCCCAATCAATTGATGGAGACTTATCTTGATAGGTTATCGTTGAAGTATGAGAAGGGAAGCCGGCCATCTCAACTGTCTCCAGTTGATATATTTGTGAGTACAGTAGATTCTCTAAAGGAGCCAGTGGCCAAAGATATTCTTTCAATTCTTGTCGTGGACTACCCCATCGACAAAGTTTCTTGTCCTTGTTATATTTTTTATGAGGGTGCCCCAGTGTTGACATTGGAAGCATTATCAGAAACTTCAGACTTCACAAGGAAATGGGTCCCTTTCTGTAAGAAATTCAATATTGACCAGCTAAAGGATATGGTCCTAACTTCATTCGGAAAGGGATGTAGGGAAATGAAGAGAGGGTTTGGAATGCTGCAGAAAGTGATTGCGTGGAGTTGTAGGTGTATTGGGGCTAAGCTGAATTGGAGGAGATTCATCATTATCTTCGAGAAAAATTTCATCCACTTGGAGGTATCCTTCAAAAAGCATTGTGCTTGTGGAACCTTGTGGACAAGGTTCTTTAAGGGGGGAGGAATGATATGTATAGATTTAGGATCAAAGGAGTTTAGAGATCATTGGTGGGCCCTGATATTTAGGAAGCATCTTTTCCTTTTGAATGAGGGTCATGGTTTTGTGGTGGGAGAGTCGTGGGTTTGTGGAGAAGGGGTTATATTGGGTCATGAGGGTTGTTAGGAGAAGTCATGTAACTGTTGGAATGTGTATTTAAATGAGGAGTTTTAGTTTTAATGGATTAGCATTGATTATCTTTAAAAAAACTCTTAGCTTGGTGCAATCTCCCTTACGAGATTTTATCTTCTTAATTAGCCTCTTTGAGCAGTGCTACCATAGCTCGGGGTTCCCTGGAAAATCACATATGAGAGAGAGAGAGGTCCTAGTGATGGTGATGATGACGACTGTTAAGATTGGCCCACGACCCATAAAGGGACCAAGGCCCATCCGTCAATCCAGTCCAGCAGGTTACATCTCACGTGGATTGATTTAGTCAATGTTGAGACAACTGTACATATTTTAGTAATTGATTGCTTTCCTAACTTAGATTAGTGATTAATGTGTAATTAGCTGGTTTCCTATGTAAGAGCCTTGATTAAGGCATGTATATTCCTATATATTGGTGATCATTCTCCAAGAGAAGACACACAGAAATAATACAATCAGTTTCCAAGAACTCATTCCGTTCTTGCATTCTGCAATTGTGAGAATGACATGGTATCAGAGCCAAGTTCAAGAAAATCTTGTTCTTTGATCTTACATAGCATTTAGGCATTAAGGATAGAGAGAAATCAATCTCTCTTGTGAAGATCGACAGATCAAGGATCTGTTTTAAGGAGTTCAGACGCTGCAACAATCCCATCTTCATGGTGGCCCACCTCTGATCATCAAACCACCATCAGAGATCTCTCCAGACATGGTCGCCTGGATTTTCTAAGAATATTGGAGATTTTTTCACATTTTTTCAGCACTCCTACGTTGATGATTTACACATTCTCGTCATTGTCCAGAATTTTAATACTATTTTCATCTAGACCGTCCAGAATCTTGGATCTGTGGTGGAATTGGATCATTCTTTTTTCAGTTGAAAGCAAATTACTGCACTTCTTCAGATTAGTGATCTGATCATTGTCCAGATCTATCAGTGGGGCCCACATAGCAGATCAGCAGGCAAAATCCTGGTCGCCGGGGTGTCTTTTTTTTGGCCCTTTTTAGGTTTTGTGTTGATTTTTTCCCTCTCTGATTGATCGGATCTTAGTATCTACACACAGCACAGTTTATTATCAGCATTTAGAATTCATCTCTTCACTGTTATTGGATTTTCTTTGCAATCAAGATTGAAGATGGAAAAATCTGAGGTTACCTTGATCCGATTCACGGAAAAAATTATCCCGCCTGGTCGTTTCAGTTCCAGATTTACCTTGAGGCCAAGGAATTATGGGGTTATATTTCTGGATCTGACTCTAAACCTAAGAAAGATGAGAAGAAGATATCTGCCTGGCTTACTAAAGATGCAAAAATAAAAACATGGATACTGGGTTCCATCGAACCACATCTGATAATGAACCTCAAACCTTATCCCACCGCTAAAGACATGTGGGGATATCTGAAGCAAGTGTACCATCAAGATAGCTCAGCACGTCAATTTCATCTGGAATGTGCGATTCCTGAATATGCACGAGGGACATTGTCAATCCAAGACTACTATTCACGATTCCGAACCCTATGGTCGGAATACGATAGTATTAAGTATGCAGATGTGGCTCCCGGCGTTCTAATTGTGATTCGTGATCTTCAGGCCTCTAGTCAAAGGGATCAGTTTTTGATGAAACTGCGGAATGAATATGAAAGTGTCAGATCTGCCCTGATGAATCAGACGCCATTACCTTCCTTGGATGTATGCTTCAATGAACTTTTACGCGAAGAACAGCGCATTGCAACCTCGACTCATATAGCACAACAAACGACTGAGACCTATTCAGTTGCGTTCTCGGCTAATAAAACTTCTCAGCCTCCACCGTGCGACTTGAGCAAAACGCAATGTTACAGTTGTCAAAAATTTGGGCACATTGCAACTCAATGCAAACAGAAGGTCTGCAGTTACTGTAAAAAGTCGGGACATATCATCTCTGAATGTCGCCGCCGACCCCAACGTCCATCACCACAGCCTTAGACTCCACAGTATCAGCCTCCGCATGCGTATGTTGCTTTTTCGGTTATGCCTGCTCCTACATCTGCGCCCTCACAGCCTGGTCCCTCATCCTCTCTCACTCCTGAAGTGGTTCAACAGATGATTGTCAATGCCCTCTCTGCTTTTGGTCTCTTAGGTACATCCCCTCCATCTTCTACTTGGTTTCTTGATTCCGGAGCGTCTAATCATATGACGTCTTCCTGTGCACCACTCTCCAACGTGCAAAGCTGCAATGGCCCTCTTCAAATCCAAACTGCTAACGGGGGCCATGTTCCCATTACTACTGTCGGTGACATCTCTGGTTCCATTCCATTGAAAAATGTTCATCTGTGTCCAAATTTAACCTCCAACCTTTTGTCAGTCGAGCAGCTTGTTGAAAATAATTGTAATATCTCTTTTTCTTCTTCTGGTTGTGTTGTGCAGGACCAGATGTCCGGGAAGGAGATCGCGAGGGGGCCTAAGTGTGGACGCTTGTTTCCGCTGGATTTTTCAAAAATTTCTAGGAATAAATTTGACAATGATGTGTTTTGTTTTTCCATTAGAGATACCTACCAATTGTGGCATAAAAGACTTGGACACCCTAATTCAAAGGCTTTGTCCCTGATGTTCAATTCTGGTTTAATAAATAAAACTGTTGGTTTATCTTATTGTGTGCCTTTTGATTGTGCTACTTGCAAATTGGGAAAAAGCAAAACCCCTCCTTTTCCTATTTCCACTTCACATAGCACTCAGTGTTTTGATTTGGTTCATAGCGATGTATGGGGAATTGCTCCAGCTCTTTCTCATGCTCGCTATAATTACTTTGTGACTTTTATTGATGATTTCAGTCGGTTCACATGGGTTTACTTTCTGCATTCCAAATCTGATGTTTTTCATGTTTTTAAAAATTTTCTGGCTTATGTTGAAAATCAATTTTCCACCTGCATTAAAATCTTGCGATCTGATTCAGGCGGGGAATATATGTCCTCTGATTTTCAACAGTTTTTGCAAACCAAATGTATTATTTCTCAAAGAACTTGTCCTTATAGTCCACAACAGAATGGAGTCGCTGAAAGGAAAAATAGACATCTCCTTGATGTCACTCGTTCCCTTCTCCTTGAATCATCAATTCCTACCCGTTTTTGGGTTGAGGCTTTGGCTACTACAGCTCATCTCATTAACTGTATGCCATCCTCTTCGATTGACAATCAGAGCTCATATTATCATCTCTACAAGACATCTCCATCTTATGATGATCTTCATGTTTTTGGTTCAGTTTGCTTTGTGCATTTGCCTCCGTCTGAACAGACCAAACTTACAGCTTAATCCGCTCAGTGTGTTTTTTTAGGATATGCCCCCTTCCAGAAAGGGTTCCTTTGCTATGATCCACAAATTCGTCGCATCCGTACCTCTAGGAATGTCGTGTTTTTTAAAACGAGTATTTCTTTCAAAAACACCTTGATCCTCCGGACGACTCATTAGTTTCCTTACCTGGTTTTTCTAATGACACATCTATTGTTCGATTTAATCCTAATTTTGTGTATCACAGACGGAACACAGACGCGCCTCCCAGGGATTCCCCTCCAGATCTTCCTCCCGCATCCGGTCCCCCTCCGGCATTTGGTCCATCTGGACTTCCTACATTGCGTCGCTTCACTCGCATTTCGGTACCACCCAACCATTATAGGTTCTCCCATACTTCCTTAATGGCAACTTTGTCCTCTTCTTCCATTCCCCAATCCTATTCTCAAGCTGTGCAGGACAAATGTTGGAACCAGGCTATGCACGATGAATTGGCTGCTTTAGAGAAAAATCATACGTGGGATATTGTCCCCTCTCCTGTGGGTGTCAAACCTATTGGCTGCAAGTGGATCTTTTCTCTCAAGTTAAAATCAGATGGCACTCTAGATCGATATAAGGCGCGCCTTGTTGCTCTCGGAAATCGACAGGAATATGGCATTGATTATGATGAAACTTTTGCTCTCATCGCCAAGATGACCACCGTACGCATAATCCTTACTGTTGCTGCATCTCAATCCTGGCCTCTCTATCAAATGAATGTCAAAAATGCGTTTCTTCATGGTGATTTCAAAGAACATGTTTACATGCGTCTGCCACTGGGGTCCTTTTCTGGGAAGGGTATGGTTGCTAAGCTCCGTCGCTCTCTCTATGGTCTGAAATAAGCCCCTCGGGCATGGTTTGAGAAATTTCAGGATGCTCTTCTCCGCTTGGATTTCCATCCTAGCCAGTATGATCCTTCTATGTTCTTACATGCTCCTTCCGGGATTACTGTGCTACTGGTCTACGTTGATGACATTGTCATTACTGGTCCCAATGCACAAATGATTCATGAACTCCAAGCTTCTCTTCATCAGTCATTTCAAATAAAGGATCTCGGCCCCTTACACTATTTCCTCGGTCTTGAAGTTCATCAATCATCTGCCGGTATAGTTCTCAATCAGCACAAATACACAGTTGACCTCATTGACTTGACTGGCCTTACTGCTTCCGCTCCAGTCGATACGCTGATCGAACTAAATGTCAAGCTCAGTAAAGAGGAAGGTGACCTTCTTCCAGATCCTACCGCATATCGCCAGTTAGTGGGTAGCTTGATCTACCTTACGATCACCCGTCCTGATATCTCCTTCGCGGTCAACCTAATGAGTCAGTTCATGACTGCTCCTCGTCATCTTCATATGGCTGTTGTTCGCTGCATCATTCGGTACCTTATTCGCACACTGACTCGCAGGTTGTTTTTTCCCTCCAACAATCCTTTATCTTTCAAAGCTTATTCAAATGCTGATTGGGCTGGTTGTCCCGATACTCGCCGATCGACGACAGGATGGTGCATGTTTTTAGGTGATAGTCTGATTTCTTGGAAATGCAAGAAACATGACAAAGTTTCCAAATCTTCTACCGAGGCTGAGTACCGCGCTATGTCTGCTGCATGCTCCGAAATTCTTTGGCTCCAAGGTCTGCTCTCTGACATTGGATTTCCCGCAGAAGGAGCTACTCCTCTCTATGCAGATAATACCAGTGTCATTCGGATTACTGAAAATCCAATTTTTCATGAACGCACTAAACACATCGAGGTTGATTGTCACTTCATACGAGATGAGCTTAAACGTAATGTCATCAGCCTTCTGCATGTCTCCATTGAGCTTCAGATTGCTGATATTCTTACAAAGGGTCTTCCCCGACCACGCCATCAATTCTTGGTTGGCAAATTGATGCTCGTTGATTCTCCCGCATCAATTTGAGGGGGGTGTTAAGATTGGCCCACGACCCATAAAGGGACCCAAGGCCCATCCGTCAATCCAGTCCAGCAAGTTACATCTCACGTGGATTGATTTAGTCAATGTTGAGACAACTGTACATATTTTAGTAATTGATTGCTTTCCTAACTTAGATTAGTGATTAATGTGTAATTAGCTGGTTTCCTATGTAAGAGCCTTGATTAAAGCATGTATATTCCTATATATTGGTGATCATTCTCCAAGAGAAGACACACAGAAATAATACAATCAGTTTCCAAGAACTCTCATTCCATTCTTGCATTCTGCAATTGTGAGAATGACAACGACGACATGGTTAGGTGGGAAGGATCTGTGGGGGTTGTTGGAGTATGAAAATACCACCATCTGAAACCCCTTTGCCCCAATTTGTATGAAGTATTCCAAATAAGTGTAATATGGATCAAACCCCTAGGGTGATAGAAACTGTTAGGACTTTAGGATATATTAGGCGATTAGGACATTAGGAGTCTTGTCATTAGATATGATTAGGTTAGATGGGGTGGTTAGGATGATAAGGTGTCTGGTTTTGATAGATTAGATCTAGATCGGTTTCCTTGCTTATCATTTTTCTATTTGGATTTTGGATATATTAAATGCACTCTTTTAAATAGTTCTTTCTCAGTGTAAATGATAATACTTTTACTAGCAATATGTGCCCGTGTTAAGCCCGGGACAAGAAAATATACTGTTATATAAAATATACTAAGAAAATGAATAAAGTTTATCTTTGTCTATAAAGACTCCACAGAGATTTGGACTTTTTGCAAAATAGAAAAGGATAAGAATGCATTTAATATCATGCCCAGAGAGACTCGAACCTAAAATAAGATAAGATATGAGATTTGCAACAAAATAGAAAAAGGAACCATCATGTGAGAATATCTCTATCCATAAAGAGTCCACCGAGATTTGGATTTGTTACTACTCAAAATTGAAATTGAAATTGAGCTCCAATTTTGCAATCAATTGCGAAATTAGAGCTCAATTTCGAAATCGATTCCCACTTCTATAATATATAATAATGGAATTATTTCGCTTCCTACTTCTATAATATATAATAATGGAATTATCTCGCTGATTTTTACATGGTATCAGAGCCACATTGATATCAACAAGTTCTGAATTGAATGGTTCGTCATTCTTAGCCCCTTGATCAGTGCCTAGTCTGATCCGAGGGCGATCATCCTCTCTTGATTAAGTGAACTTCCATTTGATTGCTAACATCAGCATCCAAACTCGACTGCGCCGTCGTTGTCATCTCTGCTCCTATAACAGTTTGTCTGCAGATTTCCACCATCTTCTTTGTCCCAGCTTTGTGCCCATTATCTGCAAATTTTTGCTCGTTGACAAGCATATTAGGAAGTCTCATCTCCATCAAGCATCTGCGCTTTTGCAATTCTGTCACCACCAACGCTATTGTGTCCATCATTGCCTCAAGTTGCCATCTTGTTCTTCTATGCGTTCTAGTCTCCTTTATCAGCCACATGTAGAGGTTGCCATCATTTGGTTTTGGATAAGATGTCAGGATCCCATTGTTTGTTTTTGGCTTGGATCTTGAGATTCAGTCATTTGTGTTTGACTATATTTTTCTGTCTCTGGATTTTATCTCGACTTCGAACCTGTTCAGCTATTGATCATTGGTTGCTTGGCTTCTGATCTGCTGTATTTGGATAAGATCTTTTAGAATTGATCATGTCTCTGGATCAGATCAATTGTTTCCCAGATTTTCTCGTCTGATCATTTCCATCTAGGTCTGATCTCCATATCAAATCATTTGTTTCTGGATGGATCTCCAAATTTGAACATCTGTTCTGGATCAGATATTCAAAAATGATAATCTCTCTCTCCATTTAGTTGTCATGATCATGTTTTGTCTTTTAACTTGTCCATCTCTTTCATCTTTATTAGTGAGTATTGGAACAGTTTAATCTGCACAAATAATTGTAGGGTTCATATACTCCAACGATCTACATCTTTACTAGTGAGTATTGGAACAATTTAATCTGCACGAATAATTGTCGGGTTCATCTACTCCACCGATCTGCAGTATACAATAACCACCTTTTCATTCACTCATCATGCTTCTGTTGGTCCACATCAGCTACCAGTTACATCTGAACAGTTGCAAGATCTATCTCCAAAGAATCTTGAGTTTGAAAGAGATGGGGGTGGGGGAAGGTGTTAGGTATTTTAGTGTTGGCCAAATTCATGGGTTGGACAAAACTCTGAGTCTTTTGAGCTGTAATTCTTTTTTAGAAAAGGACTCTGAAGATAGAAGATAGAAGATTGGAAGGACTAAGAAGAAGAAAGTCTGAAAGAATTAGAAGAAGAAAGCTGGAGAAAGAGAGCTGAAATTCCGGATCAACCAGAATGGGGTCCGCTCGAGCGACCACATCACCCGCTCGAGCGGACAGAGTTAGAATAGCCAGACGCCCAAATAGAACCTCATCCGCTCGAGCGGAAAAGGCGCAGAGAGTCCTACGAAATTAGAAACTGCTTTTCTAATTGTGCTCAAACTGCTTGTTTCAATCCTAATCAAGTTAGGCAACCTTAAGCACGACCTAAGGGCTATTTAAAGGACTCAAGGGCTACTCCAAAGAAAAGACCATCACCTCTCAAAGTTCTGAGTTAGAGATTATCATTAAGAGAATTCTTCTCTAGAGATTTATTAAGGAGTTGTGCTGACAAGTTCTCTAGAGCCAGTTCTTCTGCATCCCTTGTAGAAGATTATCTTCTTACGAGAAGACTTGAGGAGTCAAGCGCTGGATTGAATCTGTTGCAATCAACGGTGTGAAGTCGTTGAAGCGTGAAGTGACACAAGGTAACTTCAGTCCTTGGGTAGAGGATATCTGGGGAAGAGATCTGAGTTTCTTGTAATTGTGAGATTCATAGTGTTTGATTTGATCCAGTTCGGATCGGTGGTTTTTCACCCGGTTAGGGTTTTCCACCTTAAGTTTGGTGTCCTTGTGTTGTGTGCTTGTTTATTTTATTTCTGCTACATATTGTTTATTTCTGCACACTTTTGGGTTGATTGTTTGAGTAGACCAATCTAGAGATCGCGGACCTCATAAATCTTTTCAGAAGGGTTAGAATACATTGGGATGAGGAGGATAATAGGAGTCTTATTATTAAATATGATAAGAATAGATGAGTTGGCTAGGATATAAGGGTCTTATCATCAGATATGATAAGGTTAGATCTAGCTTAGTTTCCTTATCCAATTATCTATTCAGTTATATCAAATGTACTCTATAACTTATTGACATTTATCAATGTAAACGATAATACTTGTATGAAATTATCTCTCTGATTTATACAGAAAGGGGTGGGATTTCATCCTAACTGGTCTCCTATACATCCCAGTCCCACCCCACCTGCCCCAAGAACTGGAACTGGCCTAACTGAGCCTTTCTAAAGTCATCATACCAGCATATCTTTCTTTTGTTAAGTTTGAGAATATGATGAATGATGAGGTTTGGTGTGTTTGTATGTGAGGTTGTCAAAACCTATGATGCACGGATACTTTAAAATGGGCAATGTATCATATCTGATACCTCATTTTTTGTGTAATATCTATGTCATTGCCGTGTCCATGGCGTGTCCATGCCGTATCTGGGCATCATAGGTCAAAACTCTTTGGTGTTCTACGGCAGTTGGGTTGAACTTCGTCATTTGTTTGGTAATGGTAGTTGGTCTGTGAGATGAGCTTCATGGCGAGGAAGAAGGGTTGAATCCTTTTTTGGTTGATATTATTTTATTAGATTTTTTATGATTAATGGTGCTTTCTATTGTGGTTTTATTTTTATAGTTGAACTGTCCTTCAGTTCTTAACCCTTAGTTTCAGTTGATAGTTTTGGAGTTGGAAATATCAGATTCATATTATCTACACTATATTTGTGGAATGGTAACAGGTTTGAGATCTCATTAATTAAATGAAGAGGCCAAACACACGGGAAAATCTACGTAGTATTCATATCCCAGAGATGAATTCTTGCTGATTTGGCCCATTAAAAATAGATGGCCAGTTCTGTGAGGAGGATTTCCTTGTACAGTAGTGATTTTGGTGCCAACTGGAATCACTTCCATTTGATGTTTCCAACTTCTATTCTTCCATAAATTAATCTGAAAACAAGTAAAACTCAGCTCAAAAAATACAGACGACGTTAGCCAAATTACTCTTTCAACAAACCAACCACCCCCCCCCCCCCCCCCCCCCCCAAAGGAACTCTTCATGGGTTAGGCCACTTTAGCCTTCAAAAGGAGCAACCAACATCCCCAACTGCCAACTGAATGTGAGCCCAAGCCCATTTACTAGGCTTGGGTGGTAATACTTGGGAAGAGAAGTGTTCACCAGAAGCTTCAATGCTCAACCTTGGTTTTTTTTTGCTAAATGGCAAATTGAATTAAGGAGGAGAGAAACAGGAACAGACAGAAAACAAAACACCAGACAGAGAAGAAAACAGAGAGGAGCCTAAGAAAAGGCCTAAATTACATCATCTGCTCCATAGAAAGGAGAATAGGATGAGAAAAAGATCTAGAACCTGAAAAGGAGCTTGAGTGACCTCTCAATCGGTCCATACAGAAGAGCTTTGCTCTGGCCAGAGAGGGCTTCAGGTTGCGGTGCTTAGAATCATTCCGGAGAGACCAGAGAGTAGAGATAGCTTGGAAGAAGATAACTGCTGCTGCTTTCCTTCCTTGAGCATCTTCACCTTGGGCGAGAGAGGACCAAATTGATGGCACTGACAAAGGGAGGGAAGGGAAGTGACCTCCAAGACTGAGGATCCAAGACCACAGCTGACGAGCCAGCGAGCAGAAGATGAAGAGGTGGAGGTCGTCTTCTTCTTGGCTAAGACAGAGGCAGCACCTGGAAGCCAAAGCCCATCCTCTTTGCTTAGCCCTGCGATCAGTGGGAGTTTTCCTAAGAAGGAGGCGCCAGCTGAAGCAGGCCAGCCTGGGGTTCATCATCTTGTTCCAGACCAGACCAGACCATGGCACCTCAGCATGATTGGGCCTAATCAGGTTCCAGACTTCTTTGAGAGAGAGACTCCCTGCAGGCCTACCTTTCCAAAGGAGAGAATCTGAGACCTCTGAGCCCCCTAAAGGGATGTGACTTGTTGAAAGAAGAAGAAAGTCGTAGATCTTAGAAGGAAAATGAGAAGGAACTCTCCAGGAGTTGTTATGCAAGATGTCTGCCAGCAGATCCGAATCTGAGAAGTGAAGATGGGGAAATGTAGAAGCTATGGATTCCTTTCCCAACCAATTATCAAACCAAATGCTGATGGATTGCCCATTACCAATTATCCACGAGCTGCCACTCTGAAGATGAATAGCCAGGGGCCTGATCCTCTTCCAAATGCAGGAACCTCCTCTAGAGGTTCTAGAGGACCAGATAGAGGAGCTTCTCAGGTATTTAGATCTAAACCAAGAAGCCCAAAGGGAGATAGAGGTGACAGCAGACCAGCCAAGCTTCAACAAACAGGCCTCATTAAAGTCCTTGACTCTGCGCAAACCAAGGCCTCCTTCAGCTTTCGGCAAGCAGACCTGACCCCAATTCACCTGGCTACTAGATTTCTCTGGACTAGCAGACCAGAGAAAGTTACGCATCAGACGCTCCACCTGGAGACAGGATTTGCTAGGAATAGGAACGGCAAGGGAGATGTGAAGGGGGATAGCTGAAAGCACATGCTTGACCAGAATTAATCTGCCTGCAAAGGAAAGGCATTTAGATTTCCAGCCAGCCAACCTCGATCTGATGGAGTCCAGGATCTTATTGAAATGGGAGTGCCTGGAAGTCCCAAAGAATATGGGAACTCCCAGATAGGTAGAGGGAAGAGTAGCCAAAGGGATATAATGGGGGCTCTCAAACAACTGGGCAACCCAACTGGAAGCAGAAAACACTGAGGAAGAAAGGCTGAAATGATCAGGGCTGCTTTTCAACAAAAAAGAGGGGTGAAAGGATATAATGGAGATGTAGATAAGACCCCGACTTTAATTGGATTTGATTTAGTAGGATGATGGCTGGCTACTCATTTCCCATCTCCTCTTTATTCTTTTTTCATTGTAAGGAAGACTATCTGATGGCCATTTGTGGATGCTCACATTTTTATTTCTTCAATTTTAACCACTTTTAGGAAGACATTTGTCTTAGAATTCCTAGGAATTCAACTCCATATGAACAAATGAGCCATAAAAAGACAAGATTTCAGTTAATATGGTTTTTGTGTGGAACCATAGTGTCCCTGGTTGCTGATGTCAGCTCTTTCCTTGCTGACATCACCTCTAGGGGAGTGGATCAGCAATCTCTTCTCTAAACCTGCATTCATACCAAGTAGAGTTCGATTAGTGGTGATGTGAAAGACAACAGCTTTACCAACATCACTTTATCCACCAATTTGAGCATATGTTGGCACTGGTGGAGTTCTTTTAGGCACCATATGTTTGTAAGAAAAACAAAACTATTTCCTATGCCTCTTTTCATGGTGTAGTAATGAATAAACAATTCCCAAGGGAGTGACACTTGGTCTTTGATCAACAACCCCAAGTACAAGGCCACGATGAAGTAATAATCTCAGTGAGTCCGAGGTCGATCCACGGGGAATGAAAACAAAGTAATTAACTTGCACTTGTCCTAAAGATTATCTAGAAAACTAGCCTAGGAGAATCTATACAAAACCACACTACTAATCTGAAAATTAAATTAAATTAATAATTTACAAACTTTGAATAAAAACTAAACTAGAAAATCCTAAGCTAAAAATTCTAAACTAATAAATTGCATCACCATAAAAATAGTCAAAGCAACCAATTTTAAATAAAAATCAGAAATTAAAAATAAAAATCAGATTATGGATCTTTGTAATTCAAGCGTCCGGATCCGTTGATCCAAGTATTAAAAATACATATGGTGTAGATTCAATCCCTCCCATAAGGATGAGCGAAGGAGTGGTTCTAAATTATTGATTTGATGAGAGATTTCACAAGACTCAAGGCTCCAATCAACGTATTTTCATTACTATAAGCCCCTAATCATTCACTATATCTGGAAAAAATAACGAATCCTAGAAACATTAGATAATAATAATAAAAAAAAAATTAAAAATAAGAAAAACACGCCTTCATTGAATTTTAACCATCCATAAATTTAATCAAAGGTACAACTTCTCCTTCTTCTTGAATTACAAAGTAAATCTCACCCCTCCGTCTTCATCTTCTACCCTTGAGAAGATCTGAATTTAAGCCTTACAAGTAGAACGAAGAGAGAGGAAAGAGTGGGGTGGAATTTTTTAGTGGAGAAAAGAGAGGGATGGTGTGGCTTGGAGAGAAGAAAATAATAAATATGGTGGCTGTCCCCCCTTTTGTGATGGACGGGCAAGGTGTATGGGGGTTGGTTAAGGACGTCCCATGCATTGGACTCCTTTTATAGTGTGTGGCTCCGTATGCAGGGATTTGAATTTAGAAACTTTCTTCCTTGGTTTCCAAGCTTGGATTGAGTTTTAGCAAGTTTGCAAGAGGAACTTCGACTTTTCAAATTATTTCCTTGCTTGGTTACTTGGGGAGCAAGAACCTTTTATTTTTTATTTTCTCTTTGTTGCTTTGATTCTTCTTACTAGGGCCCCACAAAAAACAACCCTCCAAATCTGAATTTAGAATTCTTGCTCATGTGAATAAAAGTGGGCCCCAACCCTTTGGACGTGCAACATAACATGCATGGACGTCCTTGTTTATTTTTCCTAGCTCTTTCCTTTTTTCTTTCTTCTTTTCTAAGTATTTTTAACTTCTTTCCTTTCTTGAATTTCTTTTCTTTTCTTTTTTTTTGAATTTTGAAACTTCAAAAATCTCCAAATGAAGGAAGGTAATAATCTGAATTTTGCAACTCTTGTGGGACCCACCATGGATGCCCCTTGCCTAGGGATTCACGCCCATGGGTTGGTGGGTCTCATGAAGGCTTCTTCATCACCTTTTCTTCTTCCCTTCTTTTCTCTATCAAGTCCTCTTCAACGCGGGCCCAAAAATCTGAATTTTCCTACACAAAAATCAAAGAATATTTTTTTCATGTAAGAAAAGAATAATGCATTGCATGAGACCCGATTCACAATGTATGCATGCATATGAACAGACCACGTTGATAGAAATTTTGCGAACTACGCAGTGGTGCAAAGAAATCATGCATGTTCACGTGTGAATTTTGAGAGAATCAATGTGATAGTAAGATAATTCAAAAAGAATAATTCCAATAAACCATGCAATTTTCTGAAATTTCAATGATTTTGACTCAAATTCAACCTTAGATGCTCAAATGCATGATTTTATGAAATTCAATGCAAATCCATGAAATTACCCTACACAAGGCCATAAAATTAATGAAATAATGCGAATAAAATGCAGTTTTATGGACTTATCACTCTACTTTCATGTGGTATGAATCTTCCACACAAACCAAATCCAGACATAATGCGACCAAAACAACTTCCCATTAACATTATGATCCAAATTAAATTGGATTTTTAGTTGTCGTTTTTTTTTTTTACCCTTGTGGCGAAAGGGGGTCCATCAAAACATCATTGAGGTTTTGAAAAATCACTGAAAACCTCTAAAAATCACAAGCTTCCAGTTGCCACTGTTTTTTCTTTGTATGGTGAACCCCAGTCATATGCTACCGACGTTTACAGTTAATCTCAGAGACTTCTTACGCTAGGAATGTTGTCTGGACTCTGGATACCATATTAAACTTCAGATGTGGAGTAGGGTTTGAATCATGGAGAGAAAGGAAGAAGATAATAATGAAGAGACAAGATTAAAAAAGAGAGTTAATTGGTTTGTAGGTTCCTTTTTAGTCATTTACTACCACTGCTTTTTTTTTTTCTGTTGAATGGTCATTTACTACCACTGCTTATTGAACTAATATTGTATATACAACGATCTGGAAGACTGAAAAAATGATGTATCTTGCATTTTGTGACCCACTCAGGCTCTTTAAAATTACATTACATGCTTTATGTTTTGACGAGTTGCTAAGTTTATATGTTTTGGTCTAATTATTATTGCTTGTTTTGTAGAATTTTTACATGCAATAGCTATGGTATACAAATATTGGTTTGTTTATAGTTATATAGTGGAACTCTTCAAGATGACCCTAGATAGATAGTAGGATAAGGCTAAGAAGTTGACAATGAAAATTATACATGTTCTATGGTGAAATAATCATGTTATTTAGTTCTGTTGCACCTCGTGGTGTAACTACCTGCGCCACTTGCCATGTATTTAGTTTCTCCTGTACATAGAAAAGTTTTATTATCAACTAGACAATCCATATTTTTCAACACACACTTAAGGTCAAACAGGAAAATCATTACTCCATTAGATGGATGTCATTTGAGTTGTAATTTTTATTGCAACTGTCCATTTTTCCCAACTGGTGAATCAGATGATTTGCCATGTTTGATTGTAAGTGATTCTTGAATCTTGAGTACCTTACCAGGTTGAAGCCTTTTGAATAATACCCTTGACAACCCAAGGTGGAGCTAGTGAGTAATTAATTCAAATATATGATTTGTGTCTACCTTTCTTTAGCCATCATGCTTGTGCAATTTGTGCCCTATTGTTTGAATGGTTATTCTTTTGAAGTTTGACTTGACTACATGGACGATATAGATCAATCATTCGACTATCCAGAAAAAGGCCAGGTTAGGTGTGCAAATTGATGCATGGATGATTAATCGAGTTCCAATCTTGCATCAAGCCCCATTAAGGAAACAATACAAAATCTAATGTAGAAAGAGAAAAAAACTGCACTCTAGTATTCTGCTAAGATTATAAATAAAAAAAAAGCCCTTTAGAAATAAAATCCAGATATCATAAAGTTCAGTGAATGAGTTATTATGCAAAGGTTCGACATTTGTCTAAAAGTCTGTAGAAACCCATATAAATCAGAAATATCAGGCCATAAGTACTCAACTAATTTGAAAAAATCGGCACATGTTATAAACAAGAATGGATAACTTAATATTTTCACTGTTATTAGTTTTGTTTCAAAATCAAGGAAAAGGGGTAGGCCGAAGAGGACATGGATGAGTAGTAATGATTGATTTGAAAAAGTGAAACCTATCAAGGACCTGGCTTAGGATAGATTGGAATGGAAAAACATAATTCATGCAGCCAACTCCAACATAGTTGGGACAAGGCGGCGACTACAACGACGACGATGTTATACATACATATTTCAATCTGTAACATGACTCGAACTCAATTTTGTCTATATTATTAACCTTGTGATGGTCAAAATGCACCTTCCAACTGTAAATAGTGCCAAGTTCTAATAGATATTTGGAAGATCTATGAAAAAGATAGAAGTCATCAATAGGTACATCTGTGCAAAGTGAGGACTCTCAAAGGTTACATAGCCTTTGGTCCAAACAAAATTAAAAAAATACTTGAAATTTCCAAATGAATGAACGCGAGAGTTATAGATCCGGTGTTACCGGGATCCAAATTCCAAACATTCCCCTACACAGGCGTTGATGGGGCATGAGGTGATTGGTTTGAGCTTTCCATATCTGTAAGACTAATGGTTGAGGATACAAGCTCAACATTCACATTTTTTATCATAAGGTATTACTGCTAATTCTCATCACATTCTCTTCTAGGCTTAGTTCCCCAGTGGTTATTTCTGCCATGCCTGCTTAGATTCTCGGGCTTGACATGGCAGTTACAGTTAGAAAATATAATCTGAACTTTTTTTCCCCAACTCTTGCTTATGATTTCTTTCAATGAGACTTTAGAAATCTGGAAGATTTTGTTTCTGAACTTCCAATTTTTCGATTATAATGGGGATGGAAGAAACAATAAGGCCTTCCTATCCAAGTTAGAGTTCAAAATCTATGGCTTATAAAATATATCATAGTGTCTATTGGTGGCAATAATGATGCTGTGTCTGCTATCATCCATGTGGCTTGAGTTACGGTGACCTGAAATGCACCTTCCTTGCATCTGTCAGGAACGGTTATAGTGATCTTCCATGGATGGGTGCTTTGCAATTCCTTGGCACTGGAACAATGCCAAATGGCATTGCTCAGTATCCTTCTCTTGAAACCCAAGTCGAAACCATATCATGGCACCCATCTTAAATAGGAAAACCATTTTTTTCCCTGTGCAGCATCGCTCGCATGTACCTAAATTCGGAAACTGGGATGGCGAAGACAATGTCCCTTACACAGCCTATTTTGATAAGGCACGCAAGGGTAAAAGTGAAGGTGGGAAGATAATCAATCCAAATGATCCTCAAGACAACCCCGATGCATTTTCTGATGATGTACCCCCAGTTCATGCTCCTCCATTTAGAACCACAGCTGATCCAGAGGTGCCATCTACAGCAGCTGCCACAACATTGAAGCCCAAGCACGAGCATCAGGCCAGCAGGGAAGATGGTGATGTCAGGCAATTTACCGATTCTCCAGCACGTAATGAGAATGCAGGGCGGAGGGCTGTCACTGACACGCCGCATCAACGGCATGTGGAGCGTGTAATAAATCAAAGTGATCCCCACAGAAGGGGTAATAGAACAAGTGTTGGGTCTGACCGTAGCATTGAGCAGTCACCTCTTCATCCACATTATCAGGCAAAGGCCGCAGGCAAAACTGGGGTGTCATCTCCATCATCGGAGAGGAAGCGTTCTTCTGAAAGTAGCCATGGATTGGCTCCTTCCACTCCTGCAAGATCCAGATTAAGATCGGCTGGTCGAGGCGATGAAACCGTAATATATCTTTAAGAATTCCCCCCCTTATGCATGTGTACACTATGAAAACAAACCAGTGTCATGCACACAAGGTCTAGAACATTCATTTTCTGGGCCATATTATTGATGACCCAGAACTCGCAATTGTCAGATGTTCTGAGCAGCGAATTGAATGACTTCTGAAGATTACTTGCCACTGGGCAGATGGAAAAGAAAGTTCCGGAACAATCAGAATCACTTTGTTATTAAGTCCAGTCATTGGCTAGATCACCCAACTGGTGCTAATTTTTGGCTATGGGTTGCATGTGGGAGAGCCCATCAGATGAGATGTTCTGGATTTATGCATGTGCCAGATTCAGAGAAACATGGTGGAGGTTTTTAGCACATCCTTTCCAAATAAACCATGGATGTATAGAAGGAACTGTGATATCCTTCCCTGCAAAGTGTTTCTTTAAAACTTAATACATCTGGGTTCAATTGTTTGCTCATCCACATCATTCCTCTGATGGGTGTCTCCAAAACCTCACTAATTGTTAGATCCAAAACCAGCCGCCTAACAAAAAGGTAGTTAAGGAACAGAATATAGCAAACCGGACAAAATGTCAAAAAACAGCTGGCCAGGATCTTCTTATATGGGGGATTTGGAGGCATTCTGTACCCAAAGAGGGGCCAATCAACAATCTCAAAGTTCGACCATGGGTCCTGCTTTTTCGGAAGTGGGTGGCACAGCCTTAGATTTATGTGGCACAAAATTACATGTATGCTCATGTGCATGCGCACACACAAACAAATACTCTTGGAACTTGGTTTGGAGTATGATATAATTTCTAACATGGCAGCCTGAGAGAGGTGCAGCAGTACCAAAATTTGGTGATTGGGATGAGAACAACCCTGCTTCAGCTGATGGTTTCTCCCACATCTTTAACAAAGTAAGGGAAGAGAAGCAGATAGAATCGGCAAAAGTTCCTGCCATGCCAATGGAATCACCTTACAACAGCAGCCATAGGCAGGATGAGACTCGTGAGGAATCAACGGTGCGTTTTCCCACTCATCATTTTTTTCTCTAGAGGAATTGTTTGATATTCAGTCAGAACGTGGCAATTTAAACGCATCCACCCAGCTACTTCATGTTTGGCAAAATAGTAACTATCCATACCATGGCCTTACTGTGGACAGGGCATCACTGAGTTTATTTGGATGATACTAATTATAAATCAATGGACACTTGAATATAGAAATGCCCAAATCATGCGCCCAATTGTACCTGGGGCGTTGCATTTTAATTGTCCAGTTGCGGGCTGGCTGCCAATTGGATGGTGAGGATCATCAGACCAATGATCTTTTGGTTATAGCCCAACCACATTGTGGCCTACGTTGCTTGTTTGGATCGATGTACATCTATGAAACTTGTAAGGTAGATATGTGCATGCATATGAAACCCCATACTGTGAGATGTCATCGAACAAAATTCTATTTTTGTTCTTTTCCATTTATCTTTTAGTTTCCAAACTGAGGTTTTCCTTCTTTTGTATTTGTGTTTTTTTCCCCAGATATGTTGCTGTTTCCCCAGGAGCAAAAATTGATGTTTGTGGCTTATGCGAGAATACAAGGTGTGGGCCTGTATATAGCTTTGAAGGCTGTTTATAACTAGAGAAACTATTCATAAGTGTATTCTCTCTCTACTTGTGTGCCTTCTATTATTATGAATATCAGGCTTGAGGGGCAAACTTTTTTCTTGTGCCACACATTTTGGTTTTTGATGTATTTGACACCCTCGCAAAAAGAAGCCACAAGGTAGATTCATTTATCCATTTTAATATGTAGTTGCCACCTAAGCTGGCAATTTCAGATGTTCTGTCAAGACACAATTCAATAAGTTCCAGGTTGTGTTTGTGAGAATTCATTTAACTGTATTTGTAGGCTAGTTGAGTGAAGATCCGTGTCCAAAAAGGAAGAGGATATCTGGGACTTCATTCAGTAGATTACATTATAATATTTATAAGAAGTATTACGTTCACAAGATTTTCCAGTTGCTGTGAAAAGAAAGTGCATTTTATCCATGAAGAGATGGATAAAGGGCATCTGGTTCTTCCTACATAAGATACTTTATGGATGTATGAGGATTGGGTTGTATTTTTTGTCCTTTATGTGCATGAGCACTATTGGGTGTTCTTACTCTAAACTCTGAACTGAGGTGATAAACATGGTTGTGGATTGGTCACTTTGGTAGCTATCTCATACTGCTATGGAGTCGTGGTGAGGTTCACCTAAAAAATCAGAGGCAACTGTTATCAAAGGATTGTAGCATGCTCTTTCTCCTAGGTTGTTCAACTACATTTACTTCTATTGGATCCAAATTTGAATTCCAAATGGATATTGATTCATTGAAGCAACTTATTTTTGCTCTATAAACCTGGGTGACGTCCCAAGTCAGCTTGATGGGCAAAAGCCCACCTTTATTCCTCTGCGCCCCCCCCCCCCCGCCCCCCCCCCCCAAAAAAAAAACTAATTTGATTCTCATTTTGATTGTATTCAACATTGTAATCAACTAACGTTGAATAGTGTCCAAACTCCAAAGTAGTGTGAAGGTGCCCACTATGTGAGCCAAAAACAGTCTCTTTGTGAAAAGGGGCATTGGCAAAATCATCTAGTATTCCTCAAGCCCGATTTACTGTTTATGGTCAAGAGAGGTTTGAGCAAAAAACACAGAGTCTAATTCATTTTTGAGGCCTTAAAATCCACACCATAAGAAATGAACAAAATGATTTTCAGGGTATTCCTTATTCCTAAGCCTCCTAATCCTGTCCTCTGAAAAAGGGTAAAAATAAATAAATCATGAATTGTCGGCAAACATCACTTTCATTGGCTCATGTGAGATCCCATCTTTGTTCGATCGAAGTCATTCATATAATAATTAGGTACTGGTCCAAATCAGAGATCGGAGTGAATTATACGGTGAATTGATCGCGGCAATGAAAACTGATGTTTACTAATGAGTTGTGTTTCATATTGATCAATCCACGCATCACTCCCATTGCAGAGAAACTCAGCCGGTGCATAGCCAGCGTGTGAAATGAATGGCTTGAATGGTGCAAAGGTGGGCCCAAAATGGTAAACTGAAATCATCAGCATAAAGAACTAACATGCATTGCCCTTTTTATAAAAAAAAAAAAAAAAAACTGTAGTCATCAGCATAGATTCATTTCTCAAACTCTAGAGCATTGGACTTTTTACCAAAAAAAACAAAACTCTAGAGCAGGGCCCCCCATAGTATGATGCAATGTTCTTCAATCTGACCGCATACCAATGTCTTAACAAGCACGGGCGTTCCACTTGTGAGTAAAATTTGGCCGAGCATTTAAGGTTTTTCCTATAACTTACCTTTAGAGATGATTTTCTTCTCCCTTAATCAAAAACTCTAATTTTTCCTATACATTCTCCATGCAAGGGGTAATGACAAAACTACTCAAATTCCGGCCTTCTTAGTTGTGCACCTTGTCATCATTGGATTTGGGTGGAATTGAATTCTCAAGAAACCGATTTTAACATGAATTCATTATCATTAAAATATTATTGAGCTAGTCCATTTGTATGAACCTAAATTTCTAAAAATTCGAGGAAATCCATCATGCCAAGAAATATAGGACCTATTTGTTCTCGTGAAATTGAATTCTTAGAAAAATCAAAGGAACCCGCTTTACCATAAATTACTTATCTTGAAAATATAATTGGATATTTTTTAATTTCATGGCTTTGAATTCTTAGAAAATGTTGTCATCTTGTCATTTTTTTTAAACATTGGAAAAATAAATAAAAAAGTTTTTGACCATTTCTTTGATTTGAAAATTGAGGTCAATCTTGAATTTAGCGTAAATTATAATATGTGATACTAACAACTTAGTTCAAAGTTTACTGAAGTTCACAAAAACCGTCAAACAACAATAATATTGCAATATCATAATATTTTATTCTGTTAGTATTTAAATTTAAAAATATTTTATTCTATACATATCCAAATAGGTCATAACATCAAAATATATATATATATATATATATATAAATGAAAACACATGTTAGATCATCACTCCTCAATTACATAATAACACTATGCAGTTTCATCTAAACCTATTTAGACATGTGCATTTTCAGCACACAAATGAAACAATAAAAATTTGAAAGTTTTCATTTAGCAGAATTCAAAATTTATTTACAAGAAAGCATTTAAGAATGACATCTCTCAGATTGGAAAAAAATAAGTACCAGTGGCGAAAAAAAAAGAGGCATGCTAACTGCAAAGTAGCAAAAGAAAATCATTGTGACACAAAAAAATCAACAAGGGATAAGATAGGATAGGGTAATTGTGACATCATAAAATCATTGTACCACTTCTTTCTTTCTTCCTTTTTTTCCCTAATCTGAAAGGTAAGAACTCACACACCCATCCACACAGTCACCAAAATCCCTCGTCGTAAGTGCTACAACCAATGATTGATTCCTAATTATGTTTGTGGAAAGGAGGTGCTTCACTAATTGAGCTACTAGTGAATTGACTTCTTCCGAGTCCCCTTCTCTCCCTTCCTCTCTCATGGATCTCAAATCTTCATGACTGTCCGTATCAAACCTCAAGCAAATCTCCACCATCTCTCATGGGTTTAAATCAATCTTTTGAATGCTTCACAACACACCATCAACATCCATTAAAACCCCAAACCGTAAATCGCTTCCTTATGCCATGTCTTGTCTTGAAGAAGAACCCATCCTTCATCTTGAGTTGCCCAAATTTCACCTCTACCCTAATACCCATCTTCAATTTATCCTCCTCCTTCAATGACCTCTTTTTCTCCATCTCTCCTCCACCCCCCTTCTGCTACTACACTACCAATGCACCAACTCATCTTCTTCCTTTCAAAAAAAAGAAAAGAAAACCCAAACAAAGAACTCAGCCCAGGCTTGGCCGTGTTGGGGTCCGATTCCGATTCTTTAAACCCTGTTACATGTTCCACATAACATCTTTTTCACACCTATTTTGAAAATTTGAAGCAAGTTTTTCTCATCCTGCCAAACAAAGCTAATTTTCTCCAATTATCCAAACTATTCATCCTTGTTAACTTTTTCTTGACAGCTTGTGTTGGATGAGGAAGAACTGTTGGGTAGCTATGTCATCTGAACAGGTGAGGCAGTGAGACAAGGCAGAAACATGTCTCAATTGGGTTTGATCACAGTTCTAAACACAGTTAGATTCAACCTTGTTACGTGTTTTCGTTAGATAAAGCAAGAGTCAAACTTAGTCCTCAATGAGAATTTGCGACTCAAGTTTTAACTAAGTTGACTCGGCCAAAACTTGGTAAAGACAGTAGACTCGACCAGGACCCAGTCAAAACTCAAGATTTATTTATGTGTTTATTTATTTATTTTGTTGCATGCGTGTATATATAATTCGGCAAGACTCAGCAGTCTCTAAAATGTTTGAGATTCTTTGTTCTTGACCTATGGCTTTAATGCGGGAACATTAAGCAAGTGTCATAACCCCATCCTATCCCAATAGACAATTTCTTACTGTGATAAGCACAGCCCTGGCATCATCACCTGACACCAAAACCAACGGCCAGCAATTGCAAATTGCTTGCCATTTCAAATCACTAATGCACATGGAAAGAGAACTGTTTCCAAATTTGGATTCAAGTAAAATTCAGGAAGACCTGCGATTTGGGGTTGTATTAACAGGGAATATTTCAGGGAGACAAATGTGAAAACTTCAGCACGTTTTTTTTCTTTTTTCTTTTTTTGAATTATTCAAAAACATGCTGTAAACTTTTAGAATTACAAGAACTTGTGGAAATTTCTTGTGGGTAATGTCATTTATTGAAAAGACAATTTTGTGATTTTGAGAGGGGGGAGACAACAATGGTGCCTTGTCAAAAGATGTCACCCTTAAGTACATCAACAACACCTTTTCAAGCATGACATTTCAGTAAATCCAAAGAACAGGGCTGCCAAACATGAATGGCAGTACAACAACACTACTTTGTCAAGCATGATTACAAGAACAAATATAAAAAAATTATACCTTGTAGAAAGATGTCACCCATCAATTAGGAGCTGAAACTGCTTGCACCATTGCTTGAGACACATTAAACTCACTCATCAGAGTCGCCTATCTTAGCTTCCTTATTGGCAGTGCCTGTCCAAACACTTTTTCAACCTCAGCTGCTTCCATTTTGAGTCCCTGTAAAACTTCCATCTCTTCCTCATTCAGTTCTCTTATGAAGTTGTCTTTGTCCGTCATCAGCTCCTTGAATCCCTCTGCCAGCCTTTGGAACAAACTCACTTCAGTCTTCCCCACCTTCTCCACCTCTTCTTCAATCTCTTCGACTTCTCTTATGATCGTCTTCTCTCCTTCTTCCACCGTCTTCTCCAATCTTTCTACAAGTGGGGGTTCCGGGCCACATGTATTGTCCGTCTTGTTGAACTTGCTGAAGTCACGTCCAACACTCTTGGCTGCTCTTTCTAGTTCTGGCACAATACTGTCAGGTAGAACCGCACTTCTTGTGTACACAAATGAACCACCATATCCATCCCATGCATCATTACTTCCTCGGTAGTATACAAATACATAATCATCTGCCTTGTTTTCTATCTTGGATGACAAAATGTACCTGTGGCAACCATCATACAATCCAGACCTGAGAAAATGCATAGTATTCTCAACGCTCTAGAGTTTGTACATGTGAGGCCCATGGTTAGGTGATTCAAGCACTGATATGTGGGCCCCATTATGAATAGACTATGCCCCACATTAGTAACAAAGATTAAAAGTTCCTAGAGATTCATCATGTCATCTCCTTTAACTTAAAATATGGATAGCTGTTGATATTTAACATAGAACTTTGGGTTGTTTTCTTAGCCATCAATTCACAGGCCACCAGTTGAAGGGTTAAAGCTGTCTCATCAGGGAATTAAGAAATCAAGAAATGGAATACCCACAGCAGAGGCCATCAATCAGAACAACTAATCTGGAGCATTGACTTGTGGGGCCCATTTGTACATAGTTCAGGCCGGTGGATCATGTAATTGCTCAATACTGTATATGCTTTTAGAGTGGAAATGATAGGTTGAACTGTTGAAGCTTCAATATAAATCAAATCAACAAGATGCTTCATAAACAATGCACATTCAGAAGCATACTACACAGTGACACATGCATGCAGCATGTCGTGCAATGTGCTTGAATGCATTAATTTAGTAGAAAAAAAAATGAATAAAGAAGAGGATGTGGGACGAGAGAGACCAGTCATCTTGGTAGTGTAGGAACTCATTCCCATGATTGTAAAGTGCCCCTGGCAATAATGGATCCTGCACGAATTTCTGCACAGCGGATCGAGTGAAAAAGCCAGTGTCAGGAGTTCGCACTCGCCATGACAAATTCCCTACGAGTTTGCCGGACTCCATGTGAAACTCATGCAACTGGCAGTCGAAAGTATCGAAAATTGGATTCAAGCCACTAGTTATATACCATTTCCCGGTGAAATCTGAAATGTTGAAGGTTTTGACAAGTACAGAGGGGTCTGGGACTGTGAATTCACCAACATCAGATTTTTGAGGAACGCATTTCTTGCGTGAGACTGCACATTCATTGAATTCATCTACAACGTTGTTCTCAAAGAGATCCCCGCATTTAATCTGAAAGAGTGAGAAGAAAATGGATGAAATCACATTTCAGTATCATGGTTTTCCGTTTTTCTTTTTTTTTCATCCTGCACTGCATGGAATGTATTGTTTGTTGTGTCTCCCAGTCAACTAAAATTCCATACATAAAGAGCCTATGGTTTGGTGAACTGTATTGTTGCTTCAATGGGCCCCATCTTGGATGAGGAACGTCATTATATCCTCCCAATTATTAGCCTTCACCCCTTGGTCTTTTAAAAATATAAATCCTTGGTGTTTACTAAATCTTCGCGATCTAATTGTAGGCACAAGGCAGATTTTCTATCTGGGTGATTTTTGTATCATCATCATCCAGGGTAAAGCCGATAGAGGATCTTACTAAGTCTGGTGATCACCAAAACATGAGGCCCAATGCACAAAATTGGGAGGCAGAACAAACTCCTCGACACAGCTCAGGAACTTGTAAATGCTTGTCACTTGAAAGAAGCCTCATGGTTTACGAAGAGCATGTCCACTCAACCTGACATTCTGTCTCATCTGGTCGATTATTACACGTCTGTAGACATGCAATATTAGCTGCACAAGATGGATTTGCTACACATTTGGCCAACTCCACCCTAACCAGAACCAGGAAAAAAAAAACCACCACCAAAGCTTTGTTAACTCCTGTATTAAGTACATAGGACTTATTTTGAATTAAAATTTTCTCAATACCCATACATACATATATATTAAAAAGAAGTGTAGCCTACAAAGACATCAACTGCAACAGTTTCAGATTTCACATGGATACTCGCTAAACAACAACGAAACTATACATATGTTCGTGCAAGCCCCACAGAAATCCCTCTTCTTAGGGGTCTAAGCCCCAGCTAATGTACAGATTGCTTGAGTGGCCAAAGAAGTAAGAATTAAGACTATTAAAATAACTCATCCATTGCAAGAATGCAAGGCACTGAAAGTCAATGGTCTAGATAAAAAAACAATGGGATACCGAAAGAGGTGGCTAGGT
This sequence comes from Cinnamomum chago, assembly GCA_038049695.1. Taxonomy (NCBI): domain Eukaryota; kingdom Viridiplantae; phylum Streptophyta; class Magnoliopsida; order Laurales; family Lauraceae; genus Cinnamomum; species Cinnamomum chago. The sequence goes on along the minus strand of CP142453.1, from coordinate 37,453,551 downwards.
AAAATGTTCACTTGCTGAAGCACAGGAGCATATAACACCTCTTTCTTCTTTAACATGATGGAAGTTCATAGATTTTAAATCCAAACAAAATCTAAGAAAAAGATATGATGCATGTAAATGAATGATGTGCACTGAATTGAACACTATTGGATGGGATGAAGCCTAAATAACTTTTCTAGGCTAGAATGGATCCTGTTGTTATTTTACAAAACATAATAGCAAAGGATGCAGTTATCTAGGATGACATTCAAAAACCTTCATATAACTGTCAAGATGCTATCTCATGGGTGTCGTCTTCGACTATGTTTCCTTGGAAGTTTCACTTTTACGTGGATGAGATAAGGTAAGATCTCTGTCCTCTCTGATTGAAGTGGTCTTTTAGCATGTGGGACGGTTCGCCAAAGGTTTTGCAGGCTCTTTATGTAACGCCCCACCCTTCACGCATGCATGATATTGTCCGCTTTGGCCCACCGGCCTCACGGTTTTGCTTTTGATGGGCCTCAACCCATCAAAAGACCTCATGCAAGGTAAGGGTGTAAGCTCTACATATAACCTCATTCACTTTCCTCTCTATAGTCGATGTGGGACTCCGGGGCGTCACAATCCACCTCCTTAAGGCTGCACGTCCCTGTGCAGTAGCCTGCCAGTCTCTGTAGCCTGCCGGCCCTCTTAGCCAGCCCACATGGAGACCCGCCCACTTGCACCAAACCACGGCAGGGGACCCACACTCGAACTAGTCGAGAGTCGGCTCTGATACCATTCTGTAACGCCCCACCCTTCACGCATGCATGATATTGTCCGCTTTGGCCCACCGGCCTCACGGTCTTGCTTCTGATGGGCCTCAACCCATCAAAAGGCCTCATGCAAGGTAAGGATGTAAGCTCTACATATAACCTCATTCACTTTCCTCTCTATAGTCGATGTGGGACTCCGGGGCGTCACACTTTAGCTGAGCAGGCGGAGGGGGGGGGGGGGGGGGGGGGGGGGGGCGTCTTTGCAATCTCCCTCTTTTCCTTATCATATATCATCATTACCATTCAAAAAAAATAAAAAACCAAACAAAAAACAAAAAACAAAAGAACGGAGAAACTGCGATGCACAACCTTACTGCCATCACAAAAGGGTAAAGCTTAGAGTCATGAACCTCATGACCAATGGATACTGAACTTTATAAGACCAAGGATGAAATGGACATGAGAGTGAGGTATAGACTGACAGATTTAATTGATGTTCATCAAACAAAAGACAAAGACCTATGTTCCAGAGAACTCTAAGCAACTGCCTTTCTAATCCTCTCACAATTCTTCCGCAATGTTCAATGTTGATTAAAATTTAATTTTCAGCAAAGATAGTGCGTAGTGTTATGTCCTAAAAATCTCACCTGAGTATGACACATGGATGACAAGGCTATTTTTAATATTTCATATACTAATAAAACTGAAAACAAAGGAAACATTTAGATGATCCTGAAGGAGAAAATACTGAATGCTTTTGAACATACTGGCAGAACAGATGGATATCCATTATGTTATGTGTTTGGGGTTGTGTGGAAGTAAGAAATCAATCACATCAAATGGGATTGAATGCCTTTTTTTCCTTCATATTACCATTTGGCATGGGAGAATTATAAAAACAGTACCCACATTTCTAGTTTTACAATATACTTCATATCCACAGGATAACAGAGAACCATCCATTCCGCCAAAGTTTCAAGCCGGTTGTGCATTCGGTAAATCCAAATGGCAATGCAAGTATGCAACCAAGTTTTCTCAAGAATTTTTTGACAAAATGAGATGAAACAATGTATCTGTTTTAATTGAACCTGCACTCCCTCAAAAGACAGGTACATGTCTTGAGTGCATCAACTGCATCTGCAGATGGAACAGCCCAAAATGAACATGCGAGTAAACCAGCTACCGCCACAAGCTGCACTTGCTTCCATTTCTTCGCAACAGTCACAACTGCTGATGAAAAGTCAACTGCCTTCCCTGCCTGCGAATGTGAGAAAATCTATGTTATTTTAAGTAGTATTTTTACATAACCAATCACATTTAGAATCTTGCAAAAGCAAGCACGCTTCAAGGTGTTCTGAAGGAACTACCTCAAAACCCCCCATGCCCACATTGATATTCTGCATGGCAGCAACCTTTCCTCTTCCACAAGAAATGAGACCCAATGATCCACATTCTAGTTGGCAATGATATCTAAAAGATTTTTCCCACAACTTGATCCCCAAGGATTTGCAACTGGATCGCAGTCTCACTTTCACTAGATTCCGATGATGTTTGGTTAGACTTCTCAGCATCTTCTCGCTGCTGGGAGGAAGAGATTCAAGTGATGGGACAGTCCTTCCATCATGAGATATACAGGAACGTACAGCTGATGCCATTTCACGAAAAATAGAATTCCAAATGTAACCTGAGCATAAAAATAATTAACATTGGTAATTAAACTCAACAATTCCAGTTAGACTTTCAGTCGAACCAAAATTCAAGGACCCTTGCTGGTGAGCCCAACTATTGCTTCCAAACAGTAAAACCAAAAGGAGAGATGCCAAAATAGACATGACCAGATAACTACATTTCTATGACATCTTGGTTAGTGATGTATCCGTGAGATTACCCTTTGTGGCATGAAGTAATGAACTAAGGTTTATTCAAATGCATGAGAAGTCAATGAACCAAGATATTCGTTATCAACTGTAACTAGAAGCTAATTACTTCCAGTACCACTACTTGTCTATCAAGTAAGGAAACATGAAAAAAAATATAAAATAAAAAAGGGAAATGTGAAAAAAGAAGCACAATATTCCATTATCTAGTATTTCTTTCTATAAATGTGAATTATCTTTGCACATGACAGATACGCTTCTATTTTGCAATGCTAAGGAAGATCAAATCAGAATGTGATTACCATTCTCATTTGCTTTGAAGCTGCATCGGGTCTTAAAGTGATTTTTTTTTTCAAAAGCGCTCTCTTTGGAATTTCAGTGGAAGATCCTCTCCTTCATCATTCAGAAGAAATTATGGGTTGTAGGGTTGGATCTCTTCTGTCCTCTTACTTAGGCCTGCTTCTGTGCCTAGGCAGAGTGCTCAAGTCCCTATGGTATCAGGTGGTGGAAAAAATTGAAAAGAAATTGGCTTCCTGGAAAGCTAGATATCTTTCTATGGGAAGAAGAAACACCCTTATCCACTCTGCACTTGCAAACCTTCCCGTTCATTTCATATCTTTGCTCAAATGCCCTGGATCAGTTATCAAACACATTGACAAATTGCAGCGGGACATCCTATGGCAAGGTCGGGAGATGTAGAACAAATTCCATCTAGTAGACTAGAAATCTATTTGTGCTCCTAAGAAGGCTGGCAGTTCATGGTTAAGACTTCTCAAAGAGATGAATGCAGCTTTGTGGATAAATGGCTTTGGAGGATTGGCGAAGAATCAGATAGCTTGTGGACGAATGTGATTGTGGCCAAATATAATGAGAGAAGGAATGGAGGGGACATCTCTGATCAGACTCTCGGATGCTCTAGCCAGTGGAGAGGCATCATCTCTAGCAAGGAATCCTTTGCATCTTCTATTAAATCTCAGGTCAGCTCTAGAGGCAGTATATCATTCTGGCATGACACTTGGGTTAGTGACAGACCTTTTGCAGCGGAGTTTCCTGAGTTATACAGCTGTACTAGAGATAGACAAACTAAGGATAACGACTACATCGAAAGAACCCCTCTCCAAATTCTCTGGAGTACAATTTTAGTAAGGAACTTGCAAGAGTCGGAAGAGAGCCAATTCTTTTATCTCTTAGACGCCTTATATCAGACTTCCACCCCAGAAGAGAGTCATGACAGTGGAGTTTGGATTCCTTCTCAGGATGGTAGCTTCTCAGTGTCTTCTTTCTCTTCCACATTTTCTCTAGAAGACTTCGAGAGTGTTAGTGTTCAGTTGGCTCACTTTGCGAGGAAAATTATCACCATGGACAACCTTCACCAGTGGAAAATGATCATAGTAAATGCTTTCCCTATGTGCCTCTCGGCTTAAGAATCAATAGATCACCTATTGCTAAACTACAACGTGGCTCATCAGCTCTGGAATCTGCTTCTTAGTGACTTTGATATTGGGTCCTCCCTCAAACCATAGTTGACCTGTTTGATGCTTGGAAGCTCTTTATAGGATCTCCTAAGGGAAAGATTCTATGTCGTCTATTGTTTCTTGCAATCATTTGGGCAATTTAGAAGGAAAGAAACCAAAGATGTTCTGAAGGGGTCCACCTAAGAAGGTATCTTTTCCAAAGTGAAAAAATTAGTATTGCACATTGGGTGGGTATCCTTCCGGAATTCTTGGGTCAACCCACCAACTTTGTTCTATTCAACCGGAGGGAGGTGGCTTTCTCTTAGTTCAGGCCTCCTTTGTCTTTTTTTTTTTTTTTTTATAGCTTTTTGCTTAGCTTTGGCCAGTGGCTCAGTTTGAGCTTGTTGGTCACCTTTTTTTTGGATTTTTGCTTTCTTGGCCTTCCTTTTTGTTTGGTGCCTATTGTTTTGGCCATTCGCATTTAGGTGTAATTCTATTGTACTGTTAAGCTTTTGTTAATACAAAATACCATTTAAAAAAAGCTAAATGTGAATTATCTAGTTTTCTCATGAAAAAGTCCAAAACAAGAATAATTGTGAAATCTCGATTTCTTGGACACAAATAATCTGAAAATCAAATGCCAAAACGGGTATTCCACACGAGTTCCAAATTCCAATATGTTGCCACGGAATTGACATCAATTCTATCTAAGTTTAGAAGATTCAAATAGGATGAAACACAAAATAATGTTAAGGATTAGGATTAGTCATAAGTTTTATAGATTAGGATCAGTCCAAGCCATTAGGTATTAGCTCATGCATTTTTATTTTTTTTTATCTCATACTGTTGTAACTGTTACGTTTATCCCAAGCTATGATGCACGGATACGGATATGGATATGGATATCAATACGGACATTGATACAGGGATCGGAGATATGACTCTTCACTTTTGAAAATCTAGGACATGGATACGGATATGGATACTGGTGTCTAATTTTTTTCTTTAGATCTCTTTTGAATCAATGAAATTATCATCGTTTTTGTCCCTTTTGGGCATCGTTTTATGGTGAGAAGTAAGAAAACGAAAAGAACTACATGAAATAAAGGATTTGGCAAGTAAGATATGTTAAACTAGTTCCCTAGAAGTATCGGTGCAGTATCAGGTACCAATACAAGTGTCGTATCGGTCCGATACGGATACGTTATGTGAGGCCCCGCCCTTGGTGGGCCCTCATTTTGAATTTGAATATTATTAATTATAGTAATAGTAGCATATTTGTACTAATTAATAGGGATTAGTAAGGGTAGATAGATATTTTCCTAAGTCTTAGCCTATTTTATAGGATTTAGGCCTATTGTGTAATTTATAGAATCTTTGGGATGTCTTTTATAATTTTTATAGGGTTTTAGGTGTTGAGGCCCTTACTAGTAAATAGGACTTTATAGGAGGGATTTTCCACACTTGAGAACATTCTAGAACCCTACCAAAAGACCCTTTTTGCCCATGTCCTTATCCACATCTCTATTTCACCCCAAAGGCCTTTTGGTAATTGTCCAAACCCTAGCCTATATAAACTAAACTATTGCATTGGGAATTGAACCCTAAATTCACTCTCATTTATCTCTCATTTACCTCCCATTTTCCTAAAAACCCTAACTCTAGAACCCTAGCTAAAACCCTAGCTACTAGGAGAAGAAGGAGGCCACCTCCTACTATTGCTACTACAATCTCTTTAGGAATCCTCCCTTGTTCATCTCTTCTTCTTCTACAAATTCAAGGTAAGCCTCTTTCCTTAGTTTAATTTCCATTTGATTCTCGAGGATTCCTTTCTCTTTAGATTTCCTTTCTAAGTCTTGGTTCTCTTGTGGATTGGACATTAGAAGCTATAGATTGGATTGGTTTGGGTGTGAGAAGGCCATTAGAGGTTTGGATAGCTTGGATTGCTTATTCTTATCATTTACCTTTTTGCAAATTTGGATTTGAGGCAAGTGCAATATATCTACCTAGCATAGAATGCATGCTTACTGTTTTTATTCTGAAATTCTATTCATATTATGCTAGAAATGCTTAGATTTACCTTTGAGTTTGTTTATTGGGATTTTGGCCATTGATGGATGGGATTTTGCTCATTTGGAATATCAATGGCCCGGATTGATGATGAATGGATGGTTATAGAAGTGTTTCTATTGTTTTGGGATGTTTATGTGATGAATGGGGAGCATGGAGGCTCATTCTTGCAGGTTTAGCCGTGGAATGGCTTGGGGAAGAAGATGCAGAAAACCCAAATTTCGGGTGACAATCCGTTATCCGATCGATCGAACACTCAGACCGATTGATCGGACCGCTAACATGTCCAGTTAACGACACAGTCTGATCGATCGGACCCTTCAGTCTGATCAATCGAATACACAGGGGAGTTCGAGGTCTGGGAACTGGCCTGTATTCTATCTGATGTAGGAACCTGTGTACCGGGTTAACCGGCTGGCCACCCGATCGTCTTGGTACACTGGAAATTCCAGAGTCCAAGCCAAATTTCAGCCCCCGACCTGCCATACTGCTGATACCACGATCTGAGTTCAGATTTTGTTATGTGTTGTGACTTACTGTGGAGGGGGCCATTGACCATCCAAATAGACTTCCATCGATATGCCAAGCACGAGTCAATGGTGTGGCTCAACCTTGACTCGTGGGGGCCACTAAGTAGGGTCTAGGGTTTGGATTTGACGTCGATTTGATCCTTAAACGTCGTCGAAGACACTGTAACTTCTGGAGCACCAAATACAGTATCCTTGGCATCTGAAACTTCATTTAAGGATCCAATTAACTGAAATGGACCTGGACCTGAACGTGGACCATTACTTGGGTTTGGACTTTGCTATTTCTTCCTTTGATTCCCTGATTTGGAGGTTTATTACATTACTGTCACTCTAGTGTCCTTATTGTTGTTCATACCTGTTAATTAAATGAAAAAGGAAGGACCTGAACCTAGGATTACTTAGAGGTGACCTGGTGATGTGATTGGGTGAACTTTCACCCGTGTCTGTAGCCAGGCGGGCCTTTTTATGGCCTAAGTTTGGATGTGTGGAACCCTAGGAAGGAGAGGTGGTTGTGATTGGACTTGTAACTCATTTTGGATGAGAATGGACTAATTGATATAGGATTAAGATTGGTGGTCTCTCCTACACTGTTTAGACTAAGGCCATGGCTTGATTGGCCTTAGTATGGACCAATGATTGGTACTTGTACCCCTTAGGGACTTGTTAGGACCTTGTTCACGCAAGGTAAAGCCTAGACAGACACAGACCTGTATTTGTATTCCTTTGAGTCGGCACGAGCATTCACTCAGTTGTTCTAAGCTCAGCCTCTTGACTGATCATCACTGGTAGGAGCTATTTATGAGTGTTGAGTGGGCTATCATGATGAGCTATGTTTAGACAGACGGTGTGATACCGGGTCCGGTCTCTTGAGTGATGAGTGTTGAATGATGAGTGTTTGAGATTGATGAGTGATTTGCGGGGTTAGTCATCCCCAACACTGATGAGATTTCCCCACCGCAACTGTGTTTAGTATGGGAGGGCCACAACATAATATCCTGCAGTATCCAGTTTGTGTGAATGTGCCATGTTGTGTTGATAGATTAGTTTATCTTATTTTCCTGATTCTAAATGTCTATCTTGCTCAATTGCCTAGCATATGTACCTTGGATATTCTTATCAATCATATTACTGTCTCTACTCTTTTGATGCATACATCCTATGTTATTTGTATACTGTAACTTGTCAGATCTTTAGATCTGACCCATTCTTGGTGCTTAGGATTCGACCTCGACTACAAGGATGATGCGCTTACACTTGTCGAGGCACCTGTAGCTGGTGACTATGGATGGGGACCAGTCGACCAGGAGGTCGAGCTGGAAGACAGAGAGCCAGCACCGGGGGCTTGAGCGTTTATCTTTTTTTTGGATTTGAGTGTCTTTATGTTGTGAGCAGGGAGATAGTCTGTTATGTTTAAAACATATTCTTAATTATACCTTGAGATTTAGGATGGATTTCAGCCATGTTACTCTTGATATATCTGTATGATACCTTATGCTTCCGCTTTACTCTTTACGCTTCCACAATTTTAACCATTGATTATATGTCGGCCAAAAAGTTTTAAATTGGACCTCACTGCGGACTTACGATCTTGGAAGTTCTCGGATTTTCCGAGAAGTAACACGCCAACTTTGGGTACCTTGACGGTTTTCTCGATATTTGGAATTGGGGTGTTACACGTTGGGCTTGTACAAGTATCAGGGTATCGTAGACCCCAAGTGGTTGTAACATGAGGATATATAAACAACAAAGTGGGGTGATAAACGCATTACATCATTCTCTCATAGCATTAGTTTTTCTAGAACTTATGATGCTAACAGAGCTGTAGGTAGAGCCTACCAAAGCATAGATGTTGAAACAAGCAAGAGCAAGATCTTTAGACTAAAGAACTACCTTCCACTTGCCCTCATCTCTTCCTTCACTGAAATCACCTACCATCCACCATCCTTTCATCCGCCTTATTTACACCCAACCAAAAGCATTCATCCAAGCCACCTTGTAGCAGGATTTTTGCATTTTCATCTCTTTTTCACTAAAATTTTGTTTCTTTTCATCCTTTACTTTCTTTGAGTAATCCTCTCAACCCCTAACAACAGTTTTGATCATCTCGTCTAATGGAAATCGAGTTCTCAACTTGAATATGTCAAATGGAAGAGGATGGGTGAGCTTGTTTTGAGCTAGATTAACACTACCCTATCTGATTCTGTCTTAGGACATATCGTGAGCATAAAGTCTATCAGTGATGCTTCGATCGAATTTTCTATTCTAAATCAGAATCAAGAATTCTTAGATTGTCTCAACAACTTCACAATATTGAAAAAGGATCATTATTATTGAACCCAAAAAAAAAAATATTGCCAATAGTGTTTCTGCAGCAGGAAAACATTCCCAAGGGAAATCTTGTATTAAGCACTTTCGGAGGATTGAATGCTGATTATGAAAGTTCATTTACTGCTATGAAAACAATGTCAGATGGTTCACCTTTTTGTTACCAATTATTTGATTTATTGCTAAGTCAAGAAAGAGTGGTCGAAAAATTGCACAAGAAATCTCAGAATATTGTTGAGTCCACTGCATATGTTTCCACACATGGAAGAGGTCAGGGTTGGAAAATTTTTCAAAGGAAAAATCAGGTTCAATCAGGCCCACAACAGACTCAACAGGTAAATAGAAATAATTCTTTCAATCATGGTCCAGGTAGATGTCATTCATCCTTTAATCATGGTGGCTTTATTAGTAATCAAGTTAGATCATATTCTTCTACTAGATGTCAAATATGTGGATGCCCAAGGCATTCAACACTTACATGTTTTAAAATGGAACACAATTATCAAACTGAAGATCTTCCTCAGTCCTTTGCCGGCAATCAAGGTCAATCAGGATCCAAATTGGTATATAGATACTGGAGCCGCCAATCATCTCACTTCCGGCAATACAAGTCTGACTTAACAGATTTGGTTCCCATCTTTGACACTAGGAAAGAGTTCTCATGAGATTTGGTTCAAGAAAAAACCAGACTATGCGAGAATTCCGATCCACCAGTATCCCTATTTGGGTGATCGTGTAGTAGATGAATTAGAATCTTGAACGATGGCTTGTGTTTTTCCTAGTTATGCGGTGCATAACAAAGGTTATCAGTGCTTCAACCCAACTTCCAACAAAGTGATCACTTCACGGCATGCTATTTTTTATGAAAATGTAGGTTCTCCCCTAACATTGATGATATTTCACTTTAGCTTTCTAATACTTTAGCACCCACAACCACAAGCACAGCTAGCACTCTAGTCCTGTTCTACTGCCTCCACCATCCTATGTCACGTCACCCACTATGATTACTTAAAAAAATCCCAATTATTGCATCTACTTGTCCTACCTCATCAGCTACTACTCTAGCTTCTCCTATTATTTCCACCATCTCATCCATGACTTAATCATCTTTGGCTGATGCTACTGGACTCCAAACACCTATCTCACCTCCCATTGCATGCCGTCAACATTAGGTCACAACGAAGAAGAACAATACTAGAAAAGCCAAAGATCTTATTTTTAGCCTGTATTTTATTCCTGATTGTTTTTCTTCTCACTTTGAGTCACTTGAACCTTCCTCCTTCAAACAAGCTACCACAAATCCAAATTTGGTTAAGGCCATGGATGAAGAATATACTGTTATTCTTAAAAATAGCACATGGACCTTGGTGCCTCCTCCATCTGATCAAGAGATTGGTTCTCGTTTTGTGTGTGTATAAATATAAAAATCTGATTGTTCAATCCATCATTATAAAACCTAGCTTGTTCCATGGGGAAATACTCAAATACATGGCATCGATAATGATGAGACATTCAACCGAGTTGTGAAGCTACAACTATTCAACTAATAGCTCAATGGTGAGGGACCTCCCTCCCATAGAAACAACCAAGGATCAATCTTGGTTGTAGCGCTGATGGCAAGGGACTTGGGTGATTGAGTGTGTGGGTGCATCAGTATTTACAAGAAGAAGAAAAAAAACAACTATTCAAGTAGTTCTTACTTTTGCTCATTGACAAGGATTGACAACTTGTCCACTAGATGTGTGTAATGCATTTCTTCATGGCTACATAAAGAAGAGGATTTCTATGAAGCAATCGCTTTCCTATATTGATGCAACCTAACCTTCTTATGTTTGCCAGCTCAATCGTGCCATTTATGGGTTGAAACAAGCTCCTCTTTCAGTTCTTATTTATGTAGAAGATAACAGGCCCAACAGGCCCAGCCCATGTACAAAGCCCACACGTGGGATATACTCAAATCTGTATAGGATAGGATTTAGTTCCTAATTTCTCTCCTTCTATGTATATGATATGATTTATTCGTTCCATTCTTTTGTTATTCTGATTTGTATCTAATTTGTAATCTTTACTTAATTAGAGCCTTGATTAAGGCATCATATCAATATAAATAGAACTGTCGATGCTCTGTGTAGGCACGACCTTCTCCCACTGTTTCTCTTCTTCTTCCTCTCCTTTCTTCACAAATTATTACATGGTATCAGAGCTCTGTGGGATCTCATCTCAACTGTCTCTCAGTTGAAATCTCTTCTCAAGGTTCTAGAAAGAGAACACTTTCTCCCAGCAGTTTGTGTTGTCATTCTACAGAGAGAAACTCAAAGGTGGGCCATCATCTGATCATCTAAAGATCACAAACGAACCAATCCACAACGGTCGCTCATCTTCTAGAGTAATTCTGGTTATTTTTTCAGAATTTTTTTTCGCATCTGAGATTGGTCATAAACTACTTCTTGTGATTTCCCAGTTTTTTAAGATTGTTTTCATCAGATCCGTCCCATCTTACGGATTTTCATCTGATTGGTATGCAGCCTGATCTGAAAGGTAGTAAGAACTCTCACACAGAGGACTGTGTTCACTGATCAGCATCTTGATCTCATTGTGGGCCCCACGTGCCCACTTCAACTCCAAAAATAGGGTCCTCGGCCCTGTTTTGGATCACCTTTTTGGTCTGTTTTTTGGGTTCTTGCTCCAGCAACAGATCTGCATCAAATTTCAGACTTTTTAGGCTATTGCTTTGTGTCTGATTACTGTTTCATCCTCCCTTATGGCGTGCTTAGTGGTGAACAGCACTTCTGATTTGCTGCCTGTCTGCTTTATCTCTCTCTGTGACACTTTCTCCTGTTGGTTTGATCATGGATAAATATGATGTTATCCCTATTAAGTTTAATGGGCAGAATTATATGGCCTAGTCCTTCCATCTGAAGAACTTCGTAGAAGGACAAGGGCTATTTGGTTATCTGGATGGCACAGTAACAAAGCCTCCTACTCCGGGTACCACGAACTCCAAAGTCTTAGCCACCTAGTCCAAGGAAAATGCAAAGGTGATTACTTGGATACTCAATTCTATTGATTCCTCCCTTGCCGTAGCTCTTCAAGCCTATACTACAGCAGCAGATATGTGGGCTTACCTCAAGAAGATCATCAAACAAATAAAGCCCGGAAATTTCACTTGGATAGTGAAATTGCTAAATTTACTCAAGGGGATAGATCTGTGCAGGAATACTTTAAAGGCTTCCTCACCTTATGGACAGAACGGGACTCCATGTTGATTCAGACCGTCTCTCCTAGCTTTCTCTCCGAGGCTTTTAAACTCCAAGAGGAAACTCACATTAGCCAGTTCCTTATGAATCTACGACCAAACTTTGAATCGGTTAGGTCTGCCCTCATGAACAGAGAACTTTCAGCTAATCTTGATACCTGCTTTCACAAAGTCCTTCACGAAGAACTTCGTCTCACCTCACAGCGTGCCATTCTAGAAGAACCGAAGGCCTTCCTCGCACCCCTTCCGGCTAACTCTGCTTTTCTAGCAACCCCCAATCTGAAACTCACTCAATGCTATGAATGCAAAGGCTTCGGTCATATTGCTAAGAATTGCCGCAAGAAGTTGGTTTGCCGATACTGCAAGCGGTCTGGTCATCTCATGGATGATTGTCGCAGCCTCCAACGAAGGAATGAGACGTAGCCTAAGAAGCCTCCCTCCAATCTGCCACGACAGAATATGCCTTTCGCATTACAGGCTCAAGCACCATCATCTAATGTAGGAAGCACTTCATCTGGGGCTGTATCTATGACTCCTGCTCAAATTCAAGAACTGATCCAGAGCACAGTTACCTCTGCATATGCGTCTATGGGCTTTTCTGGCGGTCGATATCAAACTCATTCTCATATAGCATCTCCTGCTTTTCATTCCTCTGCCTCTCTTTCTTCTCCTATTACCTCTTCTACATGGTTTTTAGATTCAGGAGCCTCCAATCACATGACATTTGTAGAACATAGCTTTACAGAGTCCCACCCGTACCTTGGAAAAGAAAAAATAACCACTGCTAATGGTGATCAACTACTCATTTCGGGAGTTGGTACCATTACTTTATCTAGTGTGTCCGGCCAGTCCATCAGCCTTCCCAATGTTTACTTTGTTCCCAAACTATCAGCCTATCTTCTTTCTGTAGGACAACTTATTGATGATGGCCATCTTGTTCACTTTTCTTCCTCTGGTTGTGTTATACAGAGGCGACAAACTGGGAAGGCGATCACGATGGGGAGTAAACACGAGCGCCTGTTCTTGTTGGACATTAGACATCATTCCTTCTTTGCTTCTTCTTCTAATGTCAATAAATTGTGGACTGTTTGGCATAAACGTCTTGGTCATGTGAACAATGCACATTTACTTTCCTTGTTTAAATTTGGTTGTCTAGATTCTACTATGGATAATAAAATGACGTCTTCTTTATCTCAATCTAAGTGTAAAACTTGTTGCTTAAGTAAAAGTCATATTTTGCCTTTTCCTGTTCATAATGCTCGTGCTTTGGAATTATTTGACATTATTCATTCAGAAGTTTGAGAAATTGCTACTACCTTGAGTAGGACAGGATTTAAATACTATGTGACCTTTATTGATGACTATTCTCATCATACTTAGATTTACTTTATGTGCATGAAATCTAGAGTCTTCTCCATTTTTCAAAAAATTTATAACATGGTCCAAACCCAATTTTAGAAAGCAATCAAAATTCTTAGATCAGATTCCGGTGGAGAATACATGTCTCATGAATTCTCTACCTTCCTTTCTGATAAAGAAATTCTTCACCAAAAATCTTGTCCGCATACTCCTCAGCAAAATGGGATTGCGAAAAGAAAGAACAGACATATTTTTTAAACTGTTCGTACTTGTTGATTGCATCCTTAGTCCCTCCCAATTTTTGGTGTGATGCTGCACAGACTGATGTGTATCTTATCAACCATCTTCCTAACATTGTTCTAGGCAAGACTACTCCTTACGGAGTTCTCTTTGGTCAAACCCCTCCATACTCTCACTTACGTGTTTTTGGTTACCTGTGTTTTGTTCATCTTCCTCCAACTGAGCGCACAAAGTTATCTCCACATGCTGTTAAATGCATCTTTTTGGGTTACAATAATGAACACAAAGGGTTTTTGTGTTACGATCGATTGGAAAAACGCAAGCGCATCTCTCGTAGTGTTATTTTCTTGGAACATATTCCCTTTTTTTCTTTACGTTTGGATAGTCATCATATTGCAGTATCCTATCTACCACAATTCTCAGAGTCTGCTTCTCCATCACCTCTTCCCAAAGTCTATGTCCGGCGGAACAAGGTCCCTCCTCTGGCGACTCCCTCTCCTGATCCTCTCCCAGTGCCGCCTACTGAGTCTTCAGGTCATGATACTTCTTCTGATAGCACTATTTCTCTGTGATGCTCTAGTCGTCCTTCTGTTGCACCTAACTGCTATGGATTTCCTGCTCTTTTAACTTCCTTAGATAGTACTCCTATACTTACCTCATATTCACAGAACTCAAAGGTTGTTTACTGGCAGGATGTTATGACTGAGGAATTAGTTGCTCTTGAAGCAAACCAAATATGGGAATTGGTACCTGCCCCAGATGGAGCCTCCATGATTGGTAGCAAATGGATATACTCCGTCAAAGTACACTCTAACGTGAGTCTTGGTCGCTACAAAGCCAAATTGGTTGCACAAGGATATAAGCAGGAATATGGAATTGACTATGAGAAAACATTTGCACTAGTGGCGAAAATGACCACCATTCGTACTCTTCTTTGTGTCGCAGCAGCCCGCAACTGGCCTCTATGGAAAATGGACATAAAAAATGCTTTTGTACATGGGGACTTGCGCGAGACTATATATTTAAAACTTCCACCAGGACATGCTTGTCCTCCAAAGCATGTGTGCAAATTGAGGAAAGCTCTTTATGGGGCTTAAACAAGCTCCCCGGGCTTGGTTTGATAAGTTCCGGGCAGTAGCTTTAAGCTGAATTTCGTTAGAGTCACTCTGATAGTTCCCTCTTCCTAAGATGGACGTCGAAGGGCTACACATTCCTCTTGGTCTATGTTGATGATATGATTATCGGTGGAAGTGATACTGCCGGCACTGCGGATCTCAAACACCACTTTACTCGCCACTTGAGAATGAAGGAAGGATCTTGATCCTCTCACCTACTTTTTGGGGCTTGAGTTTGTGCATAACAAATCAAGCATTAGGGTCTTTCAACGCAAATATGCGACAGATTTGATCACATCAGTCAGGCTTGATGATGCTCACACTTTTGATATGCCTCTGGAATTGAACAGCAAAATCAGTTTCGATGATGGCACTCCCCTGGATGATCCATCTGTTTTCTGGCAGATAGTTGGTAGTTTGCTCTACTTAACTATGACTCGGCCGGATATTTCTCATGTAGTTCATTCGGTAAGTCAATTTGTTAGCAATCCCCACAAACCGCACATTGCTACTGCGTTACGCATCCTCCGCTATGTTAAAGGAACTCTTCATCATGGTCTCTTCTTCCCTTCTGATACTTCTCTGCAATTAACAGCTTATGCGGATGCTGACTGAGCTGGTTGTCCGGACATTCGGAAGTATACCCCTGGTTGGTGTATGTTTCTTGAAAAATCTCTAATTTCATGGAAGTGCAAAAAGCAAACCACTGTCTCAAAGTCTTCTGCTGAGGCAGAATATTGGTCGATGTCCTCCGCCAGTGCTGAAATTATCTGGCTTCGCCGCCTTCTGTGCGAATTAGGTGTTCTTGTTAGTAGTTCCACTCCTCTCTGCGGGGACAATACCAGTGCTACCAAAATTGTCAACAACCCGGTCTTCCATGAAATAACAAAGCACATTGAGATTGACCGTCACTTCATCGTCAACATGTCGTTATTGAAAAGATAACTCTGCCTCATGTCTCTTCTTTTAACCAGTTGGCGGATATCTTCACCAAAGCACTTCCCAAACAGCGTCATCATGATCTAACTCACAAATTGATGTTTTCAATCTTACCACATCAATTTGAGGGGGGGTGTAGAAGATAAGAGGCCCAGCAGGCCCAACCCATGTACAAAGCCCACACGTGGGATATACTAAAATCTATATAGGATAGGATTTAGTCCCTAATTTCTCTCCTTCTATGTATAGGATATGATTTATTCTTTCCATTCTTTTGTCATTCTGATTTGTATCTAATTTGTAATATTTACTTAAATAAAGCCTTGATTAAGGCATCATATCAATATAAATAGAACCGTCGATGCTCTGTGTAGGCACGGCCTTCTCCCACTGTTTCTCTTCTTCTTCCTCTCCTTTCTTCACAAATTATTACAATTTATTGGAGTTGGGATTTAAATGCTCGAAATCTGATCTCTCCATGTTTTCTCTCCGTTCTTTACTTAAGTTTCTTATTTCATTATTATACGTTGATGACATTATATTAACAGGATCTTATGATGCTTCCTTTCTTTATTTAATCTCTTCTTTATGGTCTCAATTTAATATGAAGTAACTAGTATAATGATACTTTATTGGAATTTGATTGGCCAGAGCTAATTTGTGGGAGGTTGAGGAGTTTGAATGTTTGATAGGCTTAGATTGATCATCAGGGGGCAGGTGGGCCCCACATGCTATACCATTCTTGAAGTTTTTTTTCACTGTAAAAACAAAATTCAAATAAACTACGTTGGACAAAAAACAGATTTCTAAACATGTAAACTGCACCTGCTTCAAAATCCCACCTAATCCCAGATAATCTAAAAATGAAAATTGCAGAACTTGCATTCTTCCCTTCATCACCATTCACCCAACAAATGAAAAAAGCAGTTCCAGATGAAAAAAAAAAAACACATTAATTTCATACATTTATAAGATAGCATACAACAGAAGACAGCACATATACCAAAAGAAAAATCCATTTCAAGAGTAAAAATCATTGAAGAGAGACTTTAAGGAGAAATGGGTGTGTTGGTTTTTGCAATGCAAACCTGTTGAATCTGGTGGGAGTTGGAGATTGAGAAATGGGTTGAATTCCTGGAGAGGATGCTTCTCATGGCGAGAGTTGGCAGAGTAGAAAATGAGAGAGTGAACTGAGAAGGAAAGAAACGTGTGGAAAGGGAAGCCATAAGAAGCCGATAAGAAATCGTGTGGAGACGAGGAAGGTAACGTAGTAACAAATGTCTGCACCCTAGCGTACGCACCGGCCGCGCACTTTAAGTTGACCACTGTGTTGAACACTATAATGCGCGTAGATAGGATTACCAAAAATATTAAATTTCTTTTTCTTTTTCTTTTTTCCCACACACACGAGAAGACCCACAAAAGTAAGAAAGAAAGCTCACACAAATGAAAAAGAAGTCCATATAAATAGAAAGTAAGCCCACACAAGTGGAAAGGAGCGGCGTACCCAGAGTTCAAACATAGGGGGAGGGATGAGAACTGCCGCAACTTACCAGTGAGGCAAGTGATTGTTCTCACAGAACATATCAACTTTGGTTTTGCTATTTCTATTCATATGAAAAGTAGTAATATTCAAGTGGTGGTGTGGATTTTTTTTAAAGATTTTTGTATATTTCCCCCTTAGGTTTTGAGGATTTGTAAATAGGCCTCTGGGGTTTTAGTACTTTAAAATAGATTTCTGTTTTTTTCATTTTAATACCTTTCATGTCCCCAAAATCTATATTTCTAATGAGAATGAGCAACCACGGTGAGTTTTGTGTTGGGTTTTTATATAAATGACAGCTTTGCCCTTACATCCATTAAATAAAAATAAGTATAGTATTATTTACAAGAATACATTTATTTTTTCTCAATTCATGCATAATGGTTTCCCTCAATAACTCACTCATTTACATAAAGCCTAATCATGTATTTTGAGACTTTCATCAATTCAATGGTGGGTCATGTATGTATTGAATAAATCATAACCAATTATAAATACAGTTGTTGATTGTCATTATGATATGTTTAATGAAATGAGTCATGCATTGATAAAAATGGATTTCTGTGAGATTATTCTCTCCCATTAAGTGTAATCATTAATGTTACATGATTTAGAAAAAGAATTAAGTCCAACCTTTTGAAATTATGCATATATGGATAAAAGAAATGGGCAAAAGTGTCATTTCACTGTAAAAACCTATAGCGGGAGACACAAAAGGTATTAAACTGAAAATGTTGTGGCCTATTTACAAACCCTAGAAACCTTAGGGGGTTGATAAAAATAAAAATAAAAAACCCTTGTTTTTTCTCTACTGAAAAACAAGTGTGTTATAAGAAAGTGGTGTTTTGAGTGACATTTTTGTGTATAGGATTTATTTTTATCTAGAGAAATTGTTATCTAGGAAATTGAAATAGAGCTAATTCAATTGAAATATGTTCAACATATAGCTATTCTAATTAAACCCCTTATGAATGGACCCTTTAGTATGCTCATTTAATTTAATTAAAAAAACAAAAGAAAACTTGTCATATTTATGAAATTATATGGGCAAAGTTGTCATATAGGTAAAATGATACGTGCAAACTTGTTATAAGAGTAAAAGTAATACATGTAAACTTATCATATTGCAAAAGTTGTGTAAGAAAACTTGTTAAAATGCACCTAGGGCTTGATTGTTTCCAATAGGATATGATTATCAAATGAGCTCCACTAAAATTATGATAGAGGTGAAGTGTGAATGATATGACATGAAGGGTGAAAGATATAGTGGAGATGTAGAGGAGATCTTGGCTTTCCTAGGTGTTGAATTACTAGCACCTAAGGCTTGATTGTTTCCGATAGGATATATAAGAATTGATTATCAAATGAGCTCCACTAAAATTATGATAGAGGTGAAGTGTAAATGATACGATGTGAAGGGCGAAAGATATAGTAGAGATGTAAAGGAGATCTTGGCTTTCTCAAGTATTGAATTACTAGGGGGATGGGCATGTATTTATTTCCTACTTCCCTTTACTCACTTTTCAGTAGCCACAAGAATTTGCACTTTTGCCGATGCTAAATAAGCACTGGTAAATATGTATATTGTATAAAACGCCGGCAGAGATCTTTCTCGACAATTTCTCTTGCACCGGCAATTCGCCAGCAAAAGTATGTGGCGCCGCGAAAAATGTATACATTGTCGGCGTTTTATTTCACCGGAAAAAGAGGTGTATAACACCACCAAAAGGTTTATTTTCCAATAATAAATATAAAAAAATTACTTTTGCCGGCCTTTTTTTTGCCCGGGAAAAATATTTATATTTTACAAAAATTATTTTTTTAAATTTTCTTTTCCACCGTTTTTTGCACCAGCAAAACATTTATTTGCCGGGAATTTATTTATTTTTATAAAATTAATTATTTTAAAGGCATTTTGCCGGCATTTCATTTCGCAGGCAACAAATTATTGTGTCACTAAAAGTTCTATAGTAAAAACAATTACCAGCACAGTATTGTGCCAGCAATTAATATTTATTTATTTTAATTTTCTTTTCCTTTATACATCAGTACATCATTACAACTTCCAACCTCTGCCGTATGAATAAATTGAAATTGGTAATTCCATTATCCAAGACCAAATCTACTACACACTAAACATCCATTTCCATTCCAAAACCATCCATAAATGAAACAAAAGAATTCATTCCACTTCATATTAATATTCAAACATCCTTTCAACATTGAAAGCACTCTACCATTACCATTACAAAATTAAAACCCATGCTAACATTCTACTCTGTACCAACATTCAACTGCCCATGAAAATTTACATATTCATATATGATCATTTCATTGTCAATCGCACCAGTGCAAAACGATTGTTTAAAAAAACTTCCTGCATCCCACATATACTCATTACTAAGCATACTTGGCCTTCATGTTTGGCTGCATCTTAGCTGCATGGAATCTTCCAACAAAACAATTTCTTCAATCTGCAACAAAAAAAAAAAAAAAAAAAGGAGCAAAATTAAAATATGATTAATCTTATATTGAGGTGAAGATTTCTGCCACCCCATAACCTAACGGTGGCTTTTGCCTACTTCTACGTTTTCATTGGCATCCTGCTGCCCAGATACCTTATTACCCACTTCAGCTCTTCATTCTTTACCCACACCACACATCTTCAAACTCTCATCAGCATATAGCATATAGGAATATTAGTAAAGAACCATCAAAACACAATTCATTTGTGCAATAGACTGAAGATCAAGCTATCCAAAAATCATATGATATCTTCAATCAAGTAAAACCTTGCAGTCATACATAAGATATAATGTCCTTCCAGAACTCTATATAAGAGATTCCATGCAACCAACTACTTCGCGCATTCCATCCAAACCATTCACATCTGAATAAAACAAAGAAACATGACATGGCATGTGAGAAAATCAGACTTTAACACTATCTTCCTCTTTTCATGGTTTTGCAGGTGTAGGGCAAAACTAGGATGGAGTACAAATTTACCATACGCGGAAAGGAAAAAAACAGATGCAAGAACTGTGAGGGGAAAACACAAATCACATTAAGATAGACCAAGAACCACAAGGAAGAAAAAATAAAACTGCATCTGATGCATTGACTTGGAGTCCAAGTACACAAATCTGTCATTGAGGAAATCTAGTGGGATGACCTACAACATTAATAAATCATTATATTTATAGGTAAACTGAGTGCAGTGTAAATGGCATAAGATTAGTCAATACTACTCAGTAGGTAGTCATCATTGTATTAAATTAAGGAGCATGAGTATAAGATAGTGGGTTAGGTGTAGCTTGCACTGAATTACTAAAACAATGAAGATATTAAAGAAAATTCTCCTCATTCAAGTATCCAAAAGAGAGAAGCATCTCAGAAGTGCTCTAAGAAGACGCACAGAAAGCAACAAAAACCATGAGAATATTGCTTGAGTATTTCCATGCAATCCCATCTAAATCGGCAAAGGTACATGATATGCAACATATGTGCAATTAGAAAACCCGATGGAAATGCAGAGGCACAAACCCTATGGAAGTCAATGCTGACACATGGTATGAAACATATGTGAAATATAAAACCCGATGGATTGGTAGTCCACATCAGCTTGATCCTTAGAAACAAAATATGGGAACTAGCTTACATAGGAATTTAAAAGAAAATCAAAATCCAACATCTGTACTTCAACCCAGTTTGGATATAAAACATTTGGTCCAAATCTCATCCACTGTGCCACTTGGGGGCAACAAAAAATCCGGGCTTCTCAGCATTAGAAGCTACCACTAACAGTGCAGTGGCCCAGTGAGATGAATGGATAGGATCAAAGGATAGAAAAGGCTATAAGATTGAGATATTGAATACTGATGAAAGGAAGAGGATAGAATATATATATATATATATATATGAGACCTTAAAGGAATGCAGTACTATCCTAAATGTTTTAAAAAAAACTACTTCACTACCATTTGGGAGCTGCAACTAGATGAAGACGACTTCACTGAGATCGAAAGATTGGAGTATAAGCTCATGAGAGGGGAGTTCCTTGTAAATGACACAACAAGTCCTTATAAATCAATTCAAGAGCTATGGGATGGAGAAATATGAAAATGGGAAAAATGTAGTCTTCTTGATTCATTTTAGTGGGCAACAACATTCTATACTTTGATGTACTAGTTCGTCCTTGATTGTTTCTAATTCATCAGTACGTGTGTAAATGCCAATCCACTCATTTGAAGTACACAAGTTTTGCAAGCTCTTTGCTGAAATAAAACAAAATCACAAGTGTATAAATCTATTTCCTTTTTAATGGATGTAAGATCATTAGATGAGAACTTGCATAAAGGAGTTTTCATTTGCATCAGAAGGAAATAAAGCTGAAGATTATTTGGCATGTAAAGGTGAATCTGTGATATAAACTCCATATTCAAGTTTCTAACATGAAAGGAATGGACCTACCACTGTAAATCCATTCAAAACCCAACAACTTAGACTATGAAGCCTACTTCCATCACTGAACTTCAAATAGTTTGGATGGATGTAGAAATATTTGAAAACCGTGACGCAACAGTAAGATCTATTCTCTGAATAACAAAATAATATAACTTTTTCATGGCATGTTATCTGAGATATATGGTAATCTATATATTTGTTACATTCTTTTATGAGAAAACTTCCAGCTTATCATCATATGCCTAATCACTGGTAAATGAAAAGGTCAACATTGATATGGACAGCCAACCATTTGAAAAGGCAAGTCCAAATTAGAAATGGGACTCAAAGAAGTCAACTATGACATTAATGAGCCCCATCTTTATGTGGCTTTCTCCCTAGCAACACCCGCCTTGAGTTGTAATTAACCCTTATGATGTTGGGCAGAAACACATACCAAATTGAGTATCTTTTGCAGAAAATGTCATTCAGCTTTCAACATCTTGGAATGGAGGCAAGCCCCACATGCTTGGGTTGAAATCCAAGAGGGAACTTAGAACTTGATCTGCAGCTTCATGATATGAACTATCCAGCCTAGGATCTGGAACCGTAACTACTGACCTGCATAAAAGACAGGATAAAACCTAAGCAGTAAGAGTCCCAGAGAAGAGAGAATAATACCTAAAAAATGCAAAGATTATGTACTTTTATACTGTCCAGTAAATTGCTAAAATCAACAGCAATAATGTGCTTTCTATATCCTCTCAAAAGCATGGCATTGTGGTTATTCACAGAAAGAGATCCAACAAGGAGAGCATAGGGATCTGATATTCTCAAAACATGGGATAAATAAAATGCAGGAACTTGTTCCCTGTGGACCAATTTGCCTTATTCTTGATGGATTTCTAGGGTTTCTTATGAAATGGGCTTCAATCAAAAGGACTATAAGTAAAGTATCATTAGTGAAATTTACAAGGGAACCTCAAAACATCCCCCTTTCTATAGGAAATGATTACCCAGCCTTTTGGGAAAAATGGAGACAAGGTAGTGAAGTGCTATGCAATTAGTCAATGTCATTTCAATTACAAAGGCACTTCTATAAGGTGGTTAGACCTGTTATATTGTATGGAACAAGATAATTGGCAAAAAGGATATGAAAAGAAGTCAAAGTATATATAGCCAAGATGTGCTTGTTAAGATGGAGATGTGGGGTTACAAGAAAGGAGAGTACTGGGAATGATCACATAAGAAAAAACCTATGCATAGCTAAAAAAAAAAAAAAAAACCCTAAGCAAAGCTGCAATAGAAGAAAAATCAATAAATTCCGAAGTGTTGGTTTTGACATGCATGCAAATGGCCAAAATCAGCCGGATACGTCGAATTAAAGGGTCACAAGTGTAAGTAAAGTGGAGAGACTAACAAAGGTTTAGAACAATGTAGTGGGGAAAGACATGTTCAAACACAACTAGAAAGAGCAGTGCTTCAAATGGGGCTGAGTGGAAAAGTAGAATTCACAAAGGCAACACTAAATAGAAAGGATAAGGCCATGCTGATGGTAAAGTTGATGGAGAAGTGACTAGCATGAAGACGGCTGGTCTGGTAATGCTTTTTTGGCGATATGCATTGTAGGATTTCAGCATTTCCTTTGGGAGTGTTTTCTCAATATCTTACAAGTGTAGCACACATGGATAGTCCAGGGGACGAAAATACATTTAAACAAATGCATGTTGAAAGATTTTATTTCCTTCTGGAGCATCTATTTTACCTAATAAAATACTTATATTACTCTTCTCACAGCCACCAATTAGTACCTTGCGCACTCATCCACATACACACTCTTGCGCACGCATGCAAACACACACTGTCAAAACCTCACTATATTGCACCTTGATAGAATTCAGAAAATCTGATTATAGTCTGATTATAGAAAAACAAGAAGAAGGTTAGAGAGAGAGAGAGAGAGAGAAATAAAGGAAACCCATCGAAATAGGCTTGGGTTTAACAGGAAAAAGATGACTGGGGAGTTTAGGTAGCTACTGTTCCAAGTATCTGAAGGTAGTCACCACCAATTTGGCAGAAATGTATGCTTCTTGTGGTAAATAAAGAACCATAGATCTATAGCTCTCTATATTCTTATCTACAATATTTATCCTTAATTAGAGATAGTAATTGTTTTTTTAAGTATTTTTCATTGTTCTCATTCTTTCTAACAATCCAACTTCTCTCCCAATTAATTCAACATGCAAATAAATACCATTTTGAAAAGAGTAGTCATATAAAAACCTAGAGAAGTCGCATCCTGAGCTTCACCAGAGGTGCCATCCTCACCAATAGTGATACCTGGATCTATGCCTACACGCTCAACTAACTGGAGGACTAAGCCCTCAAGGAAAATGGTTCTCTTGGAAAACTCCGCTACCTGCTGCCGCAATTGAAGTACCTCAAAATCAGGGCCTGTCTAATTCTGGGTTAAAGCTGAAGTGGACTTCGTGCGAATGCCAAAACCCTTTAGGTATCCCAATCTTTGCCCAAGCACCTTAACGGATATCTGTTCCTCGGTCATTGGAGATGTGATGGAGGGTTGGGATTGTTCGGTCGTCACTCGTACTAATTCTTCCTACATGGTCAAACATGTAAAAATCAAATAAAGTGAGTTTAACATATGTATAAAAGTATATTTGTATTGATATATAAAATATGACTTAGGCATATGTACATGTGTCCAATGATGCAAATATCGGCCGCTACGCCGATATATCGGGCGTGGCGGACTCGGATTATCAGTCCGCCACGCTACGGGCGAATTATCGGCCGCTACGGAAAATCACACCGTAGCGGCCGATATTTAACCATAGCGGCCGCTACGTTGCGTGGGGCTTATAAAAGCCCCACAACCGGCCCTAGCCCTGTTTTTTCCATGTTCAAGTGCTATGTGTGCCTCCAAACCTATGCAAGTAAGTGAGTAACATCAAATTCGAAGGAATCAAACACAAACAAATGAAACAACTACAAGATCCAAGGCCCAAGCTTCCATTCCACCTAGGTATGTTTTTCTTTTTTATTTTTATCTAGTCTTTTAACTTTCCTATTTCCTATTTCCTTCACTAACTCTCTACTCTCTTTGTCATTTCTAAATTGGTGTTGAATGTTGATTGTTGATCACTTCATAGTTCATTCACTTGATTGAATTTGAACCTTGAATGTTGAAGTATTGATATTTGATTGTTCAATGTTCACTAATGAGTAATGACCTAAGTACCTAACTCTTAACTCTTAAGTCTTCTTAATTCTTATGCCTTTATTTCATGTTCTATTTTTTTTTTATGAGCTTTCCATTACTTTTTAAGTTAGCATGACTAAGAAACATGAATACATGTGAAAAAACTAATCATTACTATTATTTTCTATTTATACAGCGATACAGGACCTCATATATTGAGGGCACCGCTACGCCCCCTTTTCTTACTTACTTTTGCAAAAGAACCACATTTTCTTTCATTTTACAATTTTCTGGATTTTCTGAAATTTTTTCATATTTTTTTGGCGATGTTTTAAAATCGTACCGCTACGCCGCTACGTATCGCCCGCTTCGTAGCGGTTTGGCGGCGGGCCGCTACGCCCGCCGCTACCGCTATTTTCATCCTTGCATGTGTCTTCTGAGCCTCCTCATTTATCCACTTATTCTTCCCGTGCATATAGTGGGTGTCGTGGTAGAAATCGGGAAAAGGTTGTGCATGTCCAGCATTCTGTGCTCTCTGTTATGACATTAGATATTTCGTTAATGGATGGAATTTAATTTTCATAACTTAGTCAAATGGCAAAAATTCTTAAATCCACACTTACGATTATTGAACTACGTGTTAGGAACGATCTTGAGCCGCTCGTATGATTCCACGGAATCTTCGATCAGCTAACTCTCGCTTTCTTTGACTTCTCCTACACAGAAAAATAAAAAACAATATATTAGTCCAAATAAATTTTAACTAATACAATGATCTTGATCAATAATTGAGGCAGACATATATACAAAACCATTAAAAGTTACCTTCCACTCCATAGTCTCCCACAAATTGTCGATCATCCAGGCCCAGTCATCTGCCTTACAAGGCTTTAGTGGCTTGCTCTTTGGATCGGACACCCCCGCCTCCAAAAGAGACAAATAGTGGGTATGTAAGTCACACTTCCAGTCCCTGTATAACTTCTGGCACTTCGCATCAACGGCAGCCTTGATGATCGGATCGTTCA
This sequence comes from Cinnamomum chago, assembly GCA_038049695.1. NCBI lineage: Eukaryota > Viridiplantae > Streptophyta > Magnoliopsida > Laurales > Lauraceae > Cinnamomum > Cinnamomum chago. Next base: position 37,427,421 of record CP142453.1, on the reverse strand, counting down.
CATAGTCCCCGAACTCAAAAATTTGCTGCAATTGCAAACATAAACACGTTATGTGAGACAACAATTAAACATTAATGAGTCTAATTGAATCTGCATTAAGTTACCTCAAATGAAATTACTTGAACTCTATTTACCACCAACTTCTTGATCCCCTCTGGAACAAACTTCCAGCCTTCTTTCTGAACAGCTGCCTCATCTCAAATCGCTTCCCCGAGAAGGTTCGCAAAAGTAGTGGCAAATTCACCCTCTAGCGCATGGCTCAAAGATGGGATCGAAATTTGGATGGCATGGCCAAGCTGCCTCCTCAGCTTTACCACCTTCATCCCCCGTGTCTTGCCCCGTACACGGCGGGAGCCCTTGCCTGAGGCTGATGCTATCACGACCAGAATATTAATTGAGTTACTAAGCATATAACATTACAAGAATGTACATTTTAAACGTAAATAATTCTATATTTCTCACCAACACTACTGCCATCCGTACGCAGACTGAAAACCTGGCCAGAAGAACTGGCAATCCGTGTAGGATCCATCGGTCTAGCATGGGTCGCCACCTTAGGCATGCTATCCGCACGAGAAGATCATGTGACTTGAGGCTATGCCGATGTAGCTTGCCACCCCCCCCCCCCCCGGCGTGCTCTCTGCACGAGAAGACCGTGTGACTTAAGATTGTGCCAGTGTAGCTTCGGCCAGTGCAGCTAATATAGCACAAGAATGTCTACTTCGCTTTCCTTGATTCATATGAGTAACCTGTCACGACACAACAATGAAGTATTAGTACATAAATACATACATAAAGTGGATGAAAGATGTTTACAACTAGAATGGCTTGTCATAAATCAATAGACACAAATTACCATGTTTGCCTGAGAGCCAGAAGACTCATCACCCCCGTCATCACCTGTATCTTCATCCGAAGAAACCAACCCAAAATCACCCTGAGGCAGTCGATACTCCTCGTCGTCGTCGTCATCTTCACCCGATTTTTTATTTCCCTCTCCACTTTTCCTTCTGCTTGTTTGACCCAATCCAAAAACAGTGCTGGCTATGTGCTTTACCCCGAAAGCACAACATCTCTTGTCTCTTTCCATCATGTTCTTATTTCTCACCCTCTTGTATTCTGTCAACTTTGCATGTTTGGCCACCCAACCTTGACATATGTTTTACCTCCCTTGGGCATTTTTGGGAACTATTTATGACATACATGAGAATGAAGGCATATAAAATGAAATAAAATGAGATATATATATAATGAGCCATGAAATGTAAACCAACAACTTTATTAATTTAGAACACTAGTCTATACAGAACAATTAGTTTTCTCGGCATATCCTTTTCACAAACATTTCAAGAATTTGATGATATTCAGAATATAATATACTCTTTTAAAATGTATGAATACCCTTATTTTAGTTTTAAAATTCTATACAACAATGTTATGATATTATTGTGCTTCAAGCAAAGGGAATGTATAGGTTTGTCTTTGTAATTCAAACGAACATGGTGGCAAATATCAGTATATTTTGAAAATGCCCTAATGATATACTAATACTTACTTGTTAAATTGATTTTTAGATATCATCATAGTTACAAGTATTAGAAAACTGTGAAAATATCAAAACAAAAATGTATGAAATGAGAGGAATCTATAATATATCTTTAAATGGTATTTTATTTTATTTTTCATTAAACCACAGTGTACCCATCTCAAATTTCCCATCTTCTTCTCAACCTATCTCACAGCCTCATTCACTATTCACTATTTACATCTCAAAACATATTTCAAACCCAACTATCACACCCCCCTCATATCCATCATCACCATCCCAAAACTGCTCATACATTCACCGATTCCATGCACAAAAGGAATAATTGGTGACTCAAAGGATGCAAGAAAGATCTTCAGTTAAATGAGGAAGCCACTATAGCTTCAATCATGAGAAACAGTGGCAGCACTCTGGTTCCTCATGCAATGATCCAGGGTTTTCGTCATTCCCTCTAGCCCATGGGCTGTGTGATGGGTGCACAGTGATGAAGACATTATCCTCAATCAACCTTTTTCCTTTAAAAATTAGGACCCGGTAAAAATTAGACAGAAGTACTGCTTTCTAATAGGATATGTACCTGTGTTTTGAGGCCACAAGTTCATTCACTTAACATCAGAGTTGCCTACCTAGTATTGAGATCAAAGGGCAAATGTGCCCCACTTGCTAGATAGAAAAGCCCCGAAGCCCGAATCAGAACTAGCAAGTGCTATTAAGATGAATGAACTCAGGCAGACAAACAAGACTTCAATCATATGGCCTGGAAGGGTGAAGACTACATTTCAACAAAATAGTGCCTCTCAACACCTACAACAGATCCCATCCAAGTCTTATTTCAGATCCTGGCCTCTGCAATCAGATCTCTTCAGGAAAAACTGTGACTAAATCATTTAGATTGTGGTTATGATGCAAGTGCAACTGCTCATGCTCCCAATAACCCAATAGGCTGAGGAGACTGGATCCAAATGCCAAGCATCAAGTCATCAACCTTGACAAAAGTTATTCAGTTCTACTTTCGCTCTATCCCTTGAGTCCTAAAAGAAATTATCTGAACTTTAAAGACATACAGATCAATCTAATGTTTGAAAAGAACAATAGAGCAAAACTGCAGCCATCACCCTCTCAAGCTCATTCACCGATTCCATGCCCATACATTCAAGCTAAAAAATTCAGTATATCATAATCAACAGTGGAAGAGCCCAGGGCACAGTTGGAAGATGTGCTCAATAACAGAACATTGTGATTGCAGGGGTTTGTTTCCACTGTCTTTAGGGGTTTGTTTGCTTACAACAATTCTCATTGTTTGTTTGCAGGATTTCAGAGAATTCATATTAGGTGATAGACATTCTCCAAATGCTGTCTACCAATAGGATTTGCAAATGCTCAAGGACAACCCAACATTATGGAAGCAAGTAATTTGGATAATTCCAAAAGCAATAAGTGATACTTTAGAAGGTTGAATTTTTGAAATATCACTAAATAAATAGAAATTTATTCCAGAAATTCTAGAGATGACAAGTAATATTGCTGTCACAAATTACCAACTCATGGAATTGTCAAGAGAAATTCCTCGGAACAAACATGCCTTAGGAAATTGGATTCACAACATTATTCTAACCTCCTATAATCCAAGGCCTAACTGATTTATGAATCCAACCACCGGATAAATCATGCCCCTTTTAGGCCAAACCAGTAGTGAGGGCTTGGAGGCAGTGATGGAGCAAAATCTCTAAAATCCCCAAATTAAAGAAATCTTAAATCCCTTACATCCCCAAAATCCAGCCCTAATCCCCATATCTATTCATATATTTGAGAACCTTCAAAAGCAATAAAATAGAAAATAAATCAGGATTGTGATGTTTTACCTTGAGATTTTTGCAGAGAAAAGTAGAGAGATCAGTTTGAGAGAACAGTGAGCAGAGAGAGACCTGGGTTGGTCTACACCAAACGAACTGAATATCCTTGTCTCCAACCTTTGTTTCTACAAACCACAAAAACCCAATTTCAAACAAAAATTAAAAAAAATGATCATCAACAAAGCATAAAAAAGAAGCCAAAACAAACCATATAAGAATGCAGGCAATACTCATCTATTAAAAAAAAAAATTAATGACAATCAGTTTTAATGCACATCACCCCCGTTCAGAAACCACAATAGATCAATACTCAATCCAATGTGTTTCCATGCAGTCAGTTTTAATACGCATGTTTGCCTACAACAAGCATTTTATTTCTCAAGTAGTTTTATTTTACGCGGAAAATGAAAGCTTAAGACTTTGCACCCAAGTCTCAGTTTCCAAAGTTTGGTGTAGTGCAGCCATTTCAGTGCAAAAATGTGTTTCAGCAGCTTATGTAAGAGCATCATAAAATTATTTTCTGCATCTTGGGTTCAAATCAGCTTTCAGCAAAAACCTTGTGATATAAGGGTATGATGATGATAATGATGATACTGCAGTGCATTTTTCTGTATTTCAGAGTAATCAAACAAGCTCAATATCACAAACCCCTCAAAAATTTCTCATCAAGATGAAAAAAAAAAAAAAACTCATCTCAATTGATCTTCAAAGAGCAGTCACAAACAGTACAGTATTCTTCAAACCAAAGTCCCAAACCCTCTCTCCAAATCTCAAGCCTACTAAAATAAAATCAAAACCAAGTAAAATAAAAATGATACAAAACCTGAACAACACTAACAGAACCCCATTTCCAGAGAGAAATGAAAGTGACCCATTACCCAACTAAGAAAAAGACACAAGACCCAGTTAGGATTTCTTAAAAATCCTCAAAAGTTATCTCTTTCACCTATTGGAATGATATGGGCATCACAGTAACTGGGTCAGATCAAATCAAGAAGAGTAAAAGAAAAGTTCACATTTTTAGATGAAAAAGAAAAAAAAAACTCATTTTCAAGACTAAGTAAACACAGAGACTAAGTATCTAAAAAACTAATTTGCAGAAATTGCGTCTACTTTGGAAAATTAATATTGCAGAGAATGGTATCACTGAACAAAGAAAAACCATTCTATCTCAGAAATCACTCCTACTATTCCATAAAAAAAAGTAACTTATCGCAAAAACAAACCCTGAAACAAAGCAGAAGGAAGGAAGGAAGGCACTTAAATCGATTGTGCTCTAAGGGGCACAGTCAAGTGCACGGTAAATGCAGGATAGCATTTGAATACATACCTTCTGCTTCAAGGAGAAAAGATCCCACTCTGAAATCGAACCGTCGATGCTGGATGAGAATAGACGGCCTGATGGGTTGGATTTGGAGGAAGCGCACCAGACGAGGGAAGAAACCCTAGAATCAGGATTGCCTTGGATAGTCTGCGCACACATGGAATAGCGTGCCATTCGACGGAGCTGGGAGAGACAAGCCAGATCTCGAGGGGCCATCTTATCGAGCGGCGGTGAGCTGCGACGCTGGTGGAGGAAATCAAACGCACCAGAACGATCCCAAACACTAATGCAAAAGAGAAAGAGAGTTGTAAGAAGGCAATGCAGTTGAATTGATGATGAAGAAAGAGAGAGATGCACTTGGAGCGGCCGCTGGAAATGGAAAGGGGGCAGGCAGAGTTTCCAACACGATTTAGAGAAAGAGGGGGCGCTGGAAATGGATACGGAGACAGATCGGGCGCAAGCGCGGGAAATAGAAAAAGATAATTTTAGGGCTCCACTTACTTCTACATTAGAAGGGTGAACTTCGCCGGCAATCTAGTATCTCGCGGGCAAGAAATATAGCCCTTTCCGGCAACACAACTACATTTGAACGTTTGCCGGCGAAAATACGTCGCGAGAAAAACATTATCATTTTCCAATAATGATTGTGCCGGAAAAAAAAAACCACATTGGTAAAAGTTCAAATTGTTGTAGTGGGGGAGATTATTTATTGGTCATTTTTGTTTGTTCATCTTGTATATCATTTTTGCCGATCCTACTCTAATCTCAGTGGCCCATTTATTGTATTATACTTAGTCAAAGGATATTACTTAGTTTGTTGCTATAGTTTAGGATCTAAGATACTTAATTGATTGTAATTAGGGCATTGAGCCCTTATATATATAAACAATAGTTGACCCTCAAAGAGCACGTATTAAGCGAACTACTGTGTTATGTTTTCATCTCTCACAATTACATGGTATCAGAGCGAGTATTCCGATTATTTTTCTTCTTCAAGATCTAAGGTTTTGTGGATCCCACTAGTCATCTTCCAAGATCTAGAAGCCATTCAGAGACCATTTATGCCACATGATCGTCTGTGATCATCCCTGATCATCTTAGATCAGACGTGGCCCACCTGCGATCATCATCACCATATCAACGGAAGCAACCCATCTTGGTCACCCAGTTCTTTTCTTATTTATGAAGAATTTTTCAAGATTTATGGATCATCAAAGGTAAGCCTTCTATTATTTTTTATGGAAATTCAATTTTATCCACTTGTTTCATCTCAGCCGTCCAGAATTTTGGATTTCGATTTGTTCTGCCTGGGACCACTTCCTATAGTTGCGAAAATACTCCACCCTTCCATCCCCACTCTTTGATATGGCCATTGATCATATGCTGGGGCGCACGTGGGAATCCATCCACTGCATGTCATGACGACATCTGCACTATTTTTGTGCATTTTTATTTTTTTTGCCCAGCTATTTTTGCTACTGTGTTATTACTATTTCTTGCTAGGCTCAAGCAGCATATTGGAAACATATTACTGTCCAATTTTGCTCTCTTGTTGCCTATTGGTTTCTGGATACACCTGCAGTTTCTTACTAGGATCACATAGAATACACGGTTCTATTTCTTGCCGAAATTTCTTCTTGCCATTAAAGCGTGGGACTTCTTGCTACTGTATACGGTTGATTGTGGTTTGGTCCGTTTAAAAATAGTGGAACAGCACCCTGTCTTACTTGGCAGTATCTTCGCAAGAATAATTTTTGTGCTTCTTACTAGTCTGCTCGTCATGGAAAAATCTGAATTTGCCTTGGTTCACTTTGATGGGAAAAATTATACCTCATGGGCCTTTCAATTTCAAATTTACTTAGAAGGAAAAGAACTCTGGGTACACATTGATGGATCCAAACCTAAACTTGAGGAAGATGACAAGAAAATTTTAGCTTGGAAGACTAAGGATGCTAGGATCAAAACCTAATTGTTGGGCTAGATTGACCCACACTTTATCCTCATCTCCCTCTCACAGACGAAACTAACAGCACAATCTCTCAGGTGTGCTTTTTTGGGTTATGCTACTAATCAAAAATGTTTTGTTTGTTATAGTCCCATTGGTCGTCGAATCAGCATTTCTCGAAATGTTATTTTCTTTAAAATCAGTATTTCTTCCAAAGTCACATGGACTGTCCTCAACCATCTTCACCAACTCTCTTACCTGGTTTTTCGAATTAAACAACCATTACTAGGTTTAATCTTGATTTTGTATATCACTGACGATAAAAATATACCACTGCAGATGGCCATCCTCCTGATCCTCCACTGGAAAATGGTTCCATGCCTAATCATGCCTTGCGTTGTTCCTTCAGAACTTCTAAACTGCATGCGTGGTATGGATTTACCCATACTTCTTTGATGACAACCCTATCTTCTATCTCTAGCTATCTCAAATTCTTATTTGTAGGTTGTACAATAAGATTGTTGGAACCAGGTCATGGAGTAGGAACTAGATGCATTGGATCAGAATCACACCTGGGATATTGTGGAGTGTCCTTCAGCAGTTAAACTCATTGGTTGCAAATGGATCTACTCGATCAAACTTAAATCTGATGGGTCCTTGGATAGACACAAAGCTCAACTTGAAACAGACATGTGTATGGCATTGACTATAAGGAAACGTTTGCACCTGTGGCAAAAATGACATCTATTTTGTTACTTCTCGCGCATTATTGCATCTAAATCATGGCCATTATACCAAATGGATGTAAAAATGCTTTTCTACATGGAGATCTGAAAGAAGAAGTCTATATGCGGATCCCACGAGGCGTCCCCTCTCCCTCAGGGAGCTGTCTGTCGCCTACGAAAATCGCTTTATGGTCTAAAGCAAGCTCTTAGGGCATGGTTCGAAACCTTCAAGGGTCGCTTATGCAAGATTGGCTTACTCAGAGTCCTTATGATCCATCTCTCTTTCTATGCCACACATCTACTGGTGTTACTGTGCTTCTCATATATGTTGATGATATCATTATCATTGGCACGAACGATGGTATGATCAAATCTCTCCAAGCTTCTTTCAGGGATTCCTTCCATATGAAGGATTTGGGTCCATTATATTATTTTTTTGGCTTAGAGACGCATCAATCTCACAAAGGTCTATTTGTTAATCAACACAAATATTCATCAAACTTTATCGAGTTGGCTAACCTCCATGATTCTTCGCCTGTTGATATGTTTGTAGAGGTAAATCTTAAGTTGAGTAAAGATGATGGTGATCTTCTTCCTGATCCTCATACCTACCAGCGTCTGGTGGGAAGTCTTGTCTATCTCACCATCACTAGACGTGAGATATCTTATACTGTTAATCTTGTGAGTCAATTCATGACAACTCCTCAACACCTTCATTTGACAACTATGAAGTGCATTATCCGCTATCTGCTGAGAACTGTCACTCATGGTTTATATTATCCAAAGGATAATCTTCTTCATCTGACCACTTATGCGGATGCTAACTGGACAGGCTGTCAAGACACATGGCGTTCTACTACTACTTGGTGCATGTACCTTGGAAATTTTCTCATTTCTTAAAAATGCAAGAAACAAGAACGAATGTCCAAATCTTCCACGGAAACTGAATATAGGGCAATGCCTTTTGCTTGTTCGGAGATCTTATGGCTACGGGGACTTCTTTCGAAACTCGGGTTCTCTCAAACCCCTCATACTTCATTGCATGCCGACAATACTAGGGTTATCCGAATCACTGAAAATCCCGTCTTCCATGAACGTACCAAACATATCAAAGTTAACTGCCACTTTATTCGAGATGAATATAAGCATGATGTCATTAGTCTACCTCGTGTCCCTAAAGAGTTTCAGTTTACAGATATCTTCACGAAGGGACTTCCTCGGCCTCGACGTCAATTTATTATCTCTAAATTACTGCTTTATGACTCCCCAGCATCAATTTGAAGGGAAGTGTCAATCCTACCCCAATCTCAGTAGGCCCATTTATTGTATTGTACTTAGTCAAAGGATATTACTTAGTTTGTTGCTATAGTTTAGGATATGAGTTACTTAATTGATTGTAATTAGGGCATTGAGCCCCTACATAAATGAACAACAGTCGACCCTTAAAGGGCAATCTATTGAGCCATCTATTGAGTTATGTTTCCATCTCTCGTTATGTTTCCATCTCTCACAATGACAATTTTAACTAAAGGACATCATGTAGCATGCATGCCATAGACCCCACATTAAATCAAGTATATGACAGTGGGCAAGAGAGATTATAATTCCCACTAAGATAGGACTTGATCTCTCGAGATAAGTTAGGAATATGTAGACATTTAGGATTGGCAAATGAGATCTTATCCCAATGTAGAATGACTCTGACATGGTTAAGGGGATGTGGGTTTCTTGGCAAATAAGTCTTTAGTAAGTGTGATTCTTTGAGACTGCCTGTTTAAGAGATATGAGACTCAGGTCTAGGTTATGGTATTCAACGATAGGTAGACTCATGGATACGAACAGATATGCAAAGCTTCCCAACTACTGAAATGCACATAGATTTCTACTTTAGTCGATTTCTTCCACATCCGAGACCTTCATTAACCGCTTATGACATGAATTCTTATGTGTTCTATGCAGTAAAACAGGCTTTTAAAGATGTATGATATGGTTGCATGATTACACATAAAAGGTCTTATTAATTTAATTAGATATTCACAATGTTGGAACACCATTTTATGTGGTCTACATGACCACCACATGGACCCGCTCCCTCTTTAAAACGTACGTGCGAATAAAGGTTCCTCCTTTTGTTTACAAACTTAAGGGTCTGTTTGGTAATTTTACTAATATAGTCAAGTGAAGTCAACTCAAGTTAAACATCCCATCAAAAGCACTTTTTACCAAATTTTCCTCCATCTTTTAAAAAAAAAGTAAAAAAACAACTACATTTACTCACTAAAAGACAAAAAACTCCATTTCCCCATACAAAAAGTGAAAAATATTCCATCCCAAACAACTAAAAAAAAATACCATCATAACTCTCTTAAATTTTATTCATTATTTTCATTTCACTTCACTCCACTTTATTTTAAAAGTAAATTACCAAACGGGCCCTAAAGGTCTTGGCTATTGCTCGTTGGAAAGCGAGGTTTGCAAAAATAAATTAAACCTAACTACTATCTCTACTCATGAGAATAGTGATGTTAGCCAGGTGTTGTATCCACTGGGACAAAAATACTAAGTTGCGTTGTATTCCAAACTCAATTCCTAAATTAATCCGAAGAGAGAACAAAAGATTGGTTTGGGGTTTTAATTCCTAAATTATCGAATTAAAAAATAACTTTGATTCAATTAAAGAAAAGCCTTAGCGTATGAATCCACCCTCTCGTACAATGGCAAGTATAGACCTAGGGTTTCAATATTAATGCTTCAAATACCCATTTTGGCTGCAAGCCTTTATGGAGTCACCAAGTGGATCATATGGGTTTAGATTTGGGCATAACCTATCTCTACGGCATGGATTATCTTGGACCTAAACATTACATATATTCAAGCACGATTACATGAATAGCATTCAATACTACAAGAATTGAACACTAAAGCTAGATATAGCATTGAAAGAGAAAACCAATAATTTTGTAGCATTCACATCATGTAATCAAAGCATTGAAACCAAAACCCTATAATCTATACATCACCAAAAGCACGTAACTAGAGCTTCATCATAGCCTAAGATGGAGAGTTAGTTTCTTAAGGGTGGAAGGAGAACTTGCTCTCTCAAGCTTGATAGAGAGATTTTGGTGAAGGCTCTAGGACAAGCAATTCCAACCTATGCCATGAGTTGTTTCAAATTACTATCTAGACTTTGCAAAGAATTGGAGAGTATGGTGGCGAGGTTTTGGTGGAGGTAGTGCAATAATGAGAGGAAGACTCATTAGGTTAGCTGGGAAAAATTGTAAGAGTCCAAACATGTTAGGGGCATGTGGTTTAGAAATATGGAAGCTTTCAACTTAGCTCTCCTAGCTAACCAAGGATGGAGGCTCATGAATCACCATCAACCTTTATTTCACAAGGTATTTAAAACAAAATACTTTCCACGTGTTTCTTTTCTCCAATTATGTCCATGTAGAAACTTATCCATTACATGGAAAGGAATTTATGAAGCTAAGAAGATTCTGATGGAAGGGTGTAGATGGAGAGTGGGAGATGGCCGGATAATAAAGATTTGGGATGACAAATGACTACCGACTCCTACAACCAACAAAGTCACTACACCAAAGGGTCTTAGACGATGAGCTGTGGTGAGTGATCTTATTGATCAAGGTAATAGGTGGGATGTGCAGAAAATTCATGATGTCCTCTTCCTGCATGAAGGTGAGGTGATTCTAAAGATTCCTTTGTGTCCTCATATGCCGAATGATGTCCTGGTATGGGCTGAGAATAAATCAGGAGAGTTCTCTATTAAAAGTGCATATGTGGTTGCATTAAGGCTTGAGAAAAAGAGGAGCATAGGTGAAGATTTTAACACGGACTTTTTCATGGAGAGCATGTAAAGACATCTTGCCCACTAAGGCTAATCTTGCTAAGCGATGTATTATTGACAAGACCATCTGTGACTTCTATGCGGTTGAGACAGAAGATGGTATGCATGATTTGTTCTCCTATCCTCATGTGCATTGGGTGCGTTGGGATTGTTTTCTTGGCATAGATTTCACTCAAATTATATAACATAGCTTTGGTTTGTTTGCTTGGGATTTAGTTTAAAAGTTTCCAAAAACTGGTTTGGGACTTTTCTTCACCATTGCATGGGGGTTATGGAATAGGAGAATTTTCTCTTTCACAATGGTGAGCTTTTGGATCCATGGCTGGTTGTTGACGAGGCAAGGACATTGATATAGGCTTTCAAATGTGCCCGCATTCATAATAGGAGTTCCAAAAATGAGAAGATTCTATGTTGGAAGCCTCCATTAGCAAGAGTTTTCAAGCTTTATGTGGATGGTGCACTGGTTGATAATCTACAGAAGGCGGGAGTTGGTGCTATTCTTAGAGATGAGATGAGAAATGCAATTATGGCCATGAGCAAAATAGAAAATGAGGTGGACGACGCTGATGACATTGAAGCCTTAGCAACACTAAGAGCACTACAATTGATCTTGTCACATTGGGGTGAGAGATATATTAAAAGGAGATTCCATGTGGACGGTGGATCCGTTGAAGTCTTCCATTCCAAATATGTCAAGACAAAGTCCTTTGTTTTGAAGAAATCAAAATTTTGTTGAATCATTTTAACAATTTTGAAGTGCATAATGTGGGTAGAGATGAGAATTCAGTAGCTCATAAGTTTGCTAGGCATGATTGGTATGTTGATGATATGGTGGTTTGGTGGTACTCCACTCCAAACTTGATTAAGCAATATGTAACCGTTGATTCTATGCTGGCTTCTTATTAATATTCCAAAGAGTATTTCTATAAAAAAAAAACTTTAAAAGAAGTTTTATTTTAAAAAGTCCAATCTTTTGCGGTCTCTAATTAATCCATACATAGTTAGATTTTCTTATCTAATGCCACCGTTAAATCTCATCTGTCCTTAGGTATCTAAATATTATTATTATTATTATTATTATAGATTTTAGTTTTGATTACAATTTTTACCATATTAGTATAATTTAGACTAAATATTATTTAAAGATTATAATATTATTTAAATATTATCATTTATATTGCCCATGCTAAAGGCAGAGATGTTTTAGTAGTCTAGTATTAATCTAACGTACAAAACTAAGTTATTAACTAATAAATAAGATTATTTACATAATTATCACACAAGAAGATCAAAGAATATTTATTTGCTAGAATTCTTAAGGAGAATTTAATGTGTTGGAGAATTCATAACATAACATGATAGCCATTTTATGGTTTGGTGGTACTCCACTCCAAACCTGATTAAGCAATATGTAACCGTTGATTCTATGTTGGCTTCTTATTAATATTCCAAAGAGTATTTCTATAAAAAAAAAACTTTAAAAGAAGTTTCATTTTAAAAATCCCAATCTTCCGCAATCTCTAATTAATCCATACATAGTTAGATTTTCTTATCTAATGCCACAGTTAAATCTCATATGTCCTTAGGTATCTAAATATTATTATTATAGATTTTAGTTTTGATTGCAATTTTTACCATATTAGTATAATTTAGACTAAATATTATTTAAAGATTATAATTTTTTTTAAAGAGGATTTTACCGAAAAAATCCCCTTAGACTCATTGAAGATCAAAAGGGGCTTAGAAAGTCTCCATGCACTGCAGTGATCCTACAGGCCTGATTTGGTATAATTTTTTTCAGTTTTCCCTGAGAGGGGATATCGCCGCTCATCTTGCCCTTTTACAGTCGATCAAAACCCATTTTCCCCATTGTTCATCTTCCTCTTTTCCCTCACCTCTTCCATCGATCTAAACTCAACTGATCACAGGCGTTGCTCATTGATTCCAATGCTTCCTCTTCCACATCTTTTCACCTTCTAGCAAGCACGTAGAGATCCTAGTTGTATTTTTCATCTTCGTGACCTACAACTCGTCGGAGATCAATGAGTGTAGAACATGAAACCTTACCCTATTCCACTATTGTGACGTTTAATATGTGAGGTTTGGGTTTGAGATGGAGTTGGAGGAAGGAGGAGGAAGATGAAAAACAAGCAGCCGAGGAAGGAAGAAGATGAAAAATGGGTGGAGGAAGGAAGTGGAGGAGGAAGAAGAAGAAATAAGAGCGGGGACAATTGCGGGTGAGTGGCGATATCCCCACTCATGACAGGTGTAGCTCTCAGATGAGTGTGTTCATTATTTAGAAAAATTCTGTCATGGGTGGGGATATCGCCGCTCATCGCATATAAGCTTCATATACTGAGCGGAGACATCCCCTCACTTAAAAGATTAAGCTCCCAGTTCATCCATTGGGAAAATCTGTCATGAGAAGGGATATCGCCACCTATCATCTATAAACTTCATATATTGAGCGGGGATATCCCCTCACATAAAAGGTTAAGCTCTCATATAAGTGTGTTTATCATTGGGAAAAATCTGTCATGAGAAGGGATATCGCCACCTATCATCTATAAACTTCATATATTGAGCGGGGATATCCCCTCACATAAAAGGTTAAGCTCTCATATAAGTGTGTTCATCCTTAGGAAAGAAGTTTGTCATGAGTGGGGATATCGCCGCTCACCCGCGATTGTCCCCGCTCTTATTTCTTCTTCTTCCTCCTCCACTTCCTTCCTCCACCCATTTTTCATCTTCTTCCTTCCTCAGCTGCTTGTTTTTCATCTTCCTCCTCCTTTCTCCAACTCCATCTCAAACCCAAACCTCACATATTAAATGTCACAATAGTGGAATAGGGTAGGGTTTCATGTTCTACACTCATTGATCTCCGACGAGTTGTAGGTCACGAAGATGAAAAATACAACTAGGATCTCTCCGTGCTTGCTAGAAGGTGAAAAGATGTGGAAGAGGAAGCATTGGAATCGATGAGCAACGCCTGTGATCAGTTGAGTTTAGATCGATGGAGGAGGTGAGGGAAAGGAGGAAGATGAACAGTGAGGAAAATGGGTTTTGATCGACTGTAAAAGGGCAAGATGAGCGGCGATATCCCCTCTCAGGGAAAACTGAAAAAAATTATACCAAATCAGGCCTGTAGGATCACTGCAGTGCATGGAGACTTTCTAAGCCCCTTTTGATCTTCAATGAGTTTAAGGGGATTTTTTAGGTAAAATCCTCTTTTTTAAATATTATAATTTATAGTGCCCGTTCTAAATGCAGAGGTGTTTTAGTAGTCTAGTATTAATCTAACATACAAAACTAAGTTATTAACTAATAAATAAGATTATTTACATAATTATCACACAAGAATATCAAAGAATATTTATAAACTAGAATTCTTAACAAGAATTTAATGTGTCGTAGAATTCATAACATAATATGATAGCCATTTTACAAAATACCATCTTTGTTCACTAAAATTCTAAAATCTCATAATCTAAAAGGTCTCAAATGACGACCAACACAATCAAATGTGTTGAGGCCTGAGGGGTGTTTGGACTTGCCTTGGATCGATCCCCATGTCTTGGATTAAACAAAACACTTCCTAACCAAGATAGTCCAACTTAGAAAAAAAATTAAGAAAACAAAAAAAAATCTCAAATGACCTTTCGAAGACAGAAATCGTCTAATATCGAGTAAAGAAACAGGCCCTAAAATATCGTCGCTCCTTCAATCGCCGCACGATACGTAAACAAGCCCTCTCTCGTCTCCTCACCTCAACTCCACGAATCTCTCTCTATCATCTCCTCTTGCCCCCCACCCCCCTCTGCCCACTATACAGGGTCTTTCTCTCTAGCAAGGTATGCTCTCTCTCTGGTTTTTTTTCTCATCATCTTTCTTTGCACGTTTGGATGTTCCTGGAATCACAATGGGTCTTATGGATGTTTTGATGAAGTGGGTTTTTTCTTTTTTTGTTAAGAGGCAGAGAACTGAACATCATGATGATTTCTTCTTTCTGATTTCCCCTTTTTTCTCTTCTATTGACATTCTGTTTTGGGTCTGATTCCATATTGATGGTAGTTGGGTAAAAGGTGGAAAATTGTGTACACTGCTATTTGGTGTGAAGTGATTCCTACCCTTAAATTGCCTGACGGTTGATATGGTCTGTCTATACTTTTGGCAGGTACGTCAGAATGGAAGTGTCATGGGGAGGAAATATTCTGACCCCAAGTATTCATATCATAACTTGAATTCAGTCATTGTGGCCTCTTTTCAGTAGATGCCCAAATTAGGATCCATTTGTTTATTTGTTTCTTATTGCTTGATCTACGATAGATGATCCTCATGAAATTTAGTGTGCCGGCATTGACTGTAGTTCTGCCCTTTCAAGCCTATGGCTCCATTGAGAATTATAGGATTCAGAACTGTGATATATTTAGAAGGAGCCCATCGTGAGAATTTAAAGTTCATATTGTCCATTGTTGGGTTTGGCATCTGTTATTGTTGATGGTTTTGTATTTTTCCCTTGGCTTATCTGTTTTAAGAAAGTACAGGCCTTTTGGTATGAGGATTTTGATTGGGGTTTAGGGAATTTGATTCATCTTATTCTGGTTAGAAGGTTTTGAATAATGGTTTTAGATTTTTTGAATTGTAGATTTCTGGGTTTGGTTTTTGAGTTTTGAATTTGGGCATTGAAGATTTTGATTTCAAGGCCTTCGTATGTACGGTGGAATTGGTTATTAGAGTCTGAAATTCTCTTGGGAAAAGGAATGTATATGAATGATACTGTTGTTCAGCGGATAGTTTTTTCCATTGATCTAGAAGTTGCAAGATCTCTATTTTGAATTTGGATAAAATTATAATGGCCATTCAAAAATAAAATAAAAATATAGTGGCCTTATAGGATCCCATTCACCAATGACTTTGCTCCTCAGACAGATGGTTTTGGGATTGGTTGTACATATGTCCTCATATATATGATCACGCTGGTATCTTATATTGGATCCAGAGATTGGTCGTTCCGGATAAATTACAAAAATGGTATGATAGAACGGGCGATGATTTGCTTTTGTTGGTGCATAAACATATTTTGGGATCTAAATTCTAAACTTTATAATAGGGCTTGGTATTGGCTATGTGAGGGGAAAGAATTAGGCGCTTCTTAAGAAGTGGTTGGGGTGCTTTGGTGAAGGGAGGGATTTCTTGTGGAAAAGGGTAACATGGTTGGAAATAGCAAAATGATAGTCCGGATTCTCTGAGATTTTTGACTTTGTGAAATCCTAAGTTGAAGGGGTGGTCCACAGTGGGTTGGAGGCGCTGTATATTGTGTGATTTTGGTTTTGGGCATGGCCAATATGCCTGATGCAGGTCGGTGCACATATTGGCTGGTTATATGTATCAGTTTTGGGCATGGCCAATGCCTTAATGCCTCCGCTTTTGGCCAATACTAGAGTTTGATCTCTAACTTTGCCAATAAATTCTATTTACTTGTTGATTTTGAGAAATATTTTTCTCGTCTGAGAGCGTAGGAGTTTTCTAAAGGTATTAAATGGCCATTATCAATGTGATTTTCTTGGAGGAGGACTGGAGGGTGGGACTCTTCTCTAGCGCTCAAATTTTAGAATGTTAAAGGCAATAAGAACACCTTGGTCAAAGGATGTTTGAGCGATAGTTCTAAAACTCGATTCTTCCAAGTGACTTGCAAGGGCATTGAGTCAAGCAACTCGCCTGTTTTACTGAGTTTTTGGTAGGCTTGGGTCAGGCTTGGTGCCCTTTGAATTGAGTCGGATCAGTTGAGTTAGGATGAAAAAAATTGATTTTTTTTGTGCTAATAGTTTATGCATACCAACAGGGGAGACTATTTGAGACATTGAGAAAACCGTAACACTAATGGGATGTGCCCATGGCCTCAACCATGGGCCTGTCTGTTTGAGTTATGTAAGATAAGAGGAAAAGGTTCTTTTGGGCATTGGTTAAGGAAAAAGTTGTCCTACTATGATATCAATGAGGCTGGTAAGCTTTTCACTGTTCCCAATGGTGTAGGACAATTTTTATTTATTTTTGGATAATGCATTGAAATGGTTTACTCTAGGGAACTTGCTTCCATGGAACTAATGTGCTCATCGGTTCTTGTCTTTCTTGCTTGAGAGTTTTAGCACAAAGGGGCTCCCCCATGGGTGACATTGTTTTGTTTGGTGGCCTCCAATAGATTTTAACAGTGGATGTTTAGGAGAAAATCTTGAAGATCAGATGTTGTGATAGGTTTATTATGTTTGAGAAGCAAGAGTGGTCTTGGGAGTTGGGATCCTTTTTCTTTCCATAGCGATCTGGCATATAGGGAATCACTTTTGAAGATATTAAGATTTATTTATTTATTATTATTTTGAGGGTTTTTTGTGGTATTTTTGAGAGATGGTGGGAGGCTGTTTTGGCCGTAAATGCTAATAGAAAGATTGCATTATCTGTTGGTACCTTTCTATAGATGTTGGGATTTGGAAAGAGGTAAACATAAGGGCTCCTATATACTGTAGTTTTTTCCTCTTTTTGTGCTTCAATCAATTTACTACTCATAATTTATTGGCTGTTTCTTATTTTTGTTTTTTGTTTTTAATAATGTAATACAGTTCTAACATGAAGATAAATAACCAGAGTTAAGTAGAAATCACCAATATAGTATGGTACATAGATACTGTTGCTATGAGAGCCATTTGATCACAACTGCAATAGTAGAATAATTTTATTGATCTCCTAGTTCAGTGCTCCATTAAAAAATAAACAATAAAAACCACTAATAAAGCAATGTAAACTTTTTTCCCCATAGTTGTTCAATTCAGAGAGCAAGTTAGATTCTTTGGCTGAGATCAAGGAACACAAGAGGGTCACTTTTTTTTTTGAATTTAGCTATACAATTTGAAAAAAAATGTATATGTGTGTCTATATATAATTATATATATATATATTATATGCCAGATAGGTTCCTGAGATTAACTGATGTGATTCATGTCATGAAGACTTTAAAAAATAAAACATCACATTTTTTTTCCATAACTGATTGAGAAGGGGAACTGGGGTCCTTAACAGTTTGAGTATTTGTAGGACAGTAGGAGTATTTTTTTTTATAATGGAATTGTAGGAGTTATGTGGTTTTGATAGCCAAGCAGTATAACTTTCACAACTTTCTTGATTTGAGTAACCTAGCAAGTATTGTGAGTAAATAAAATGGATATGCATTTCTTAAAATTCAAAAGATGTAGAGAGAGATTCTTTTTGTGTGTTTTTATAGCTTAACTAATTACAACGCCAACTTGAATTTTTTGAATTAGCAAATTTTCCCTAAAAGTTCTGCTTGCCTCTCTTCCCAAAATTCCACACCAGTAGAAAAAAAAAAATGCCGAGTGAGGATGGAGGTGACAGACAGAAAGAAACCCCTGTCTCCTGGATGCAGAGGACTGAAGAACGATTTCGCAGCATTAAAGAGCACGCAGAGACGTTTCCATATGTGTGGGCCTCATATGTTGTCATCTATGGGGGTTTGGGTGCATATATGGCATACAGATGGAGGAAGCTCAGGAAGACAGAAGACCGAGTTCGGGCTCTACAGGAGGAACTTCGGAAGCTGAATGAAGCCAATGGTGAATCTACCAGTGCCATCCCATCCAATGCCTCTGATCGATTGCAAAAATAGATTGGTATCCAATCCTTGCTTTCTTCTTTTTCATTTTTTTTTCTTTTTCTTTTTCCTTATTAGGTGTTGATGACTTGCATTTAAAGTTTCTAGGATTTGTGGAGATCTTTGGCAACCAACTGGTTTAGGTTTTCAGATCAAGTTACAAAATCACTTGATTTCGTGCTGTTTATTTGAATTCTGGTTTTGATAAGTAGTAGGATTTTTTTTTTGGCTACATTGGAGACGTGAACTCTCACTCATCCACCCATGTTGCTAATGAACCGAGCTACAACTGAGGTACAAGTCATAGGATCTTGTATTTGATAGAGATGTTTAGTATGTGTCTTATTTTTTGTCTTTTCCTTTCAGGTTTTGATATGTAGATCAGATACTTTCATTGTAAGTTGAAAAAGCAGATTTTTTTGTTTCATGCTTGGGATGAACAGAATGTACATGTGGCATATGTTGCTTTATCCAAACTGTCTAAATTCTAGGCCCATTTATGCATGGGTAACTGGTTACAAAATTTCCATTGAACTAGAATAGTCTGTTGAATTGAAGGTGTCAATTGGTCCCTCATGTACAGTGCGACCTATCATTGAAACAGTTTAGATTTATATGCCACTGTAAGTGGTGTTATTCTATTGTGTTTTTTTTTTTGCCTTCCTTGAATGGTACATGCTTTTGGGTTTTCAATTTATGTTTTTTTAGGACAAAACTGGTTATCATTAAAAGAAAGGCTATAGGAGAAAGCCCCAAAAGGAAGACAATAATGACCATGGTTATAAAAACACATACAAAAGCTCTCTAGGAGAGACAAGCTATATAGACTATTAAACCGAAACAATCATACAAAACTACTAACTCCTAGGTAATGATAAATGGTTTGTATGGAAGATGTTAATCAGTGGGCTGAGTCTGATTTGTTTCTAGATCCTTTTTAGCGCCAAAGATGGATCATCATGGATCGAGTGGCAAAGAGATTTCTAGCTGCAGTCTTCCCATTGTGATATTGGCTGTTTCTGGCCTTCCAAATCTGAAATAATGTGATAAGAGTTTACAGCTCCAGTACCGCATTAGCAGTCTTGGTACAACCATAGGAAAGAGATTGGGGGAAGAGACCCACTAGCTAAAGAGAAAATCCAACCCCTAACATGTTGAGAGAGCGAGCAGGAGATGGGAATGTGGTGTGAGTGGTTTCTTGATGACTAAGATGACATCCAACTAAATTTCTTATAGGGTAGTTGTGAAGGACAAGTCGGCCAAAATATTTGCATCTTGAAGGAAATATCAAACAGCCATCGAGGGCCCAAATGCAAATGAAAGGCCTACATATTCTAAAGATGCTGAAAGACTCAGGGCACGATAGGTGAAGTGCCAATCAGCTACCTTTCAAAAGGTCAAGACAATCAAAGCATATTTTCTAACACAATCTGCTAAATAAAACGGTTAGCTGGATTTCCAAGTTGTGGCATACACCGGCGTTAGCTGGATTTCCCTTAGAGGCTGTGGGTCCTTAACACCGACATTAGCTGGATTTCCCTTAGAGGCTGTGGGTCCTTAACACCGACATTAGCTGGATTTCCCATTCCCTAGTAGGGAACAAGGTCCAGGCTGTTGGTCTGCATAGTAGTAGCTTTGTTTTCTTCCTATTCCATATCAACAACTCTGTTATCTCTCCTCTGCACAACACCAGTGGCGCTGCTGCATCTCTACCCTTCTTCCATCACCTCTCAACACCTGCTGAGTCTTCTTATCTGTTGACATCACTTGCTAGAGCTCTTGAGGTATGGAGAGGACTCCTAAAAGAGACCAGCAATCATAGGAAGGAACTAACCCGACGAATACAGGGCCATTCAATCCCCACTGAGACTAACCAGTGGTTTTCCCCTCCCATGAGAGATCAAAGAAACCCAGCATGGCAGGAGAGGCCTCTTCGGCTAAGGGCAAGGCAGATGATCGAGAACATTGACTGCGATGTCTCTCTGAGTAGAGATATCCAAAGCCAGGAGCACCAAGCTGTCACCTTCTGTATGGTAGGGGCTCCAGTTTGTAAGAAGCGGCTCAACATGAATGACATCGAATGGGGTGTTAAATCCAACTGGACTGGGCTAGCAAATCCAAATATTAAATCCATGCCGGATGGAAAATTTTCATTTACCTTCAGGACTCAAGAAGAGGTAGATCTTCTATGGAAAAAGGGACCATGGGTCTTCAATGGTGTTATCATGAAGCTGTCCCAGGTGAACCCAAGGCAAGCCTTTCTGGACAACAAACTAGACTTCCTATCCTTCTGGGTTCAGCTCCACAACCTTCCAATGATTTATTT
Organism: Cinnamomum chago; assembly: GCA_038049695.1. Taxonomy (NCBI): domain Eukaryota; kingdom Viridiplantae; phylum Streptophyta; class Magnoliopsida; order Laurales; family Lauraceae; genus Cinnamomum; species Cinnamomum chago. The sequence continues at coordinate 37,406,177 of CP142453.1, read as the reverse complement.
CAGAGAAGATGTAGTTAGAGATATATGTAGAAAGGTGGGAGATGTGCAAGAAATTCGATTTTCAGATGAAGAAGGGATCCCTTATGAAGACATAGTTAGGGTGAGAATGATCATGGACCTGAAAATGCTCTTCCACCCAGCCATTTGGTTAACTCATGAGGACAGATTTATCTTATTAAAATATGAAAAACTGAATTTTGTTTGCAAGTTTTGTGGTCTTATTACCCATGGAGAAGAATAGTGCCCAATCCCCTACCCCTTGCCAAAAACCCCTCCAACTCTTCTCAGATGGGCCTTGATGAGGATCCCTGATATATGGGAGGGAGAAGGCCACTACCCATTTGGAGAATGGATGTGCTGTGGTAGATATAGGAGAGAGACTGCAATAGAATGGATAGAACTTAGTGATGGAGCTCAGTTGGGGGGAGAAACCATGGAGGGAACTTGACAGAGGGGAGAAGCCAGTGCTGGAGATTGACAGTGGGGAAACGAGTTGCACTATCAGAACTCAGTGAACCCAACCGAGCCAAACTTGGACTCGGCCTCTCATCCATCGGTTAGAAGCTCTCCCAACGGTAATGGTGTTCACATAACTGATGGAGAAGGACAGAGTACCATGTTTCTAGGGGCTATCATCACACGTGAAGTCAACATTAATGCGCTGCAGCTTGAATATGTAGGTAGGCTAAAAGCTTTTCCCAGAGTTCAAAGGCAGACAGGTGGAAGTGATGGAACACATGCCTATCTCTTAGTTGAAAGGCATTTAATGCAGAGAAATGAAGAGGATTCGGTTGGACTCGATGGTCAGAGGAGAGTTTAAATGAATCCTTGTTTTGAGGAGCAAGAGATAAGATTTAGGGAGATCCCAAGAGATGGCCACCAGCAGGTTTTGAGAACCACAATCACTTCTTGGAAACAGGGTTTGGGAAACGTAATCTCTTTGATAGTGGACAACTGGGATATAGGCATGGAAATGTACTGGAGGCCTTGCAGAACTCCTCCGGTGAGCAAAGGGAAACTGGGCCTGGGTATCCGAAGCAGGCCTTTAGAAGGATGTGGGTTGTAGTAAGATGGGAAGCCAAATTGTTGGGTCTGGCTCGGAAAATCAAGAGGGGTCCAGTGGCCCCACCATTAATGAGCCAATAACTCCAATTCATATTGCCACCTCTATTACCCATGACGAGAACACATCTGAACCTAGGACAACTAATCTTCTTATCAGCAATGAAGAAGAGGGAATGGTGTTCGCAAGGGGCAAGACCCTCATGGAAATAGACGAGGAGGCACCTAACCAATTCAATGCTGCTAGATCAGAAGCCATTCATGCTGTTGAAAATATTAACCAACCATCTCAAGGAGATGAAGGGAATCTGGAATCTCATGGTGGGATGGACCACGAGAAGGAGCAAAACTCAAGCCGCCCTCAAATGAATCCAAGAGCTAATGGTGGGAAGAAGAGACTTCCATCAAATCATGGAAGGGAGGATGCAACAACCAATGGGGACCACGAAGCTTCTCGACCTGCAACCAGCATCTTCGACAACCGGATTATGACCAGCCGCCTACAGATCCAAGTAACAACCTCTCATCACTCCTCTATTAAGTGTCCATTTAATTCTTCTCTCCCTTATACCTAAACCATTAATAAATTGAGCAAAAACAAAAAATCAGCAACGTTGGTCTCTGCAATCAGCAAAAACTCAGCTTCCAAGAAAGGCATTGTTTGGAATTATAGAGGCATTAGATTGGCCTCGACAGTTCGGGAGTTAAAAAGATTATGCAAAGAACATCAACTTGATTTTATATTCATTTCGGAAACAAAAACATCTGAAACGGAGATCGATAAATTATCCAGGAAGCTGAATTTTGCAAAAAAAGAAGTGGTCCAAGCCAATGGCACTGCCGGTGGTCTGGCACTCCTATGGCAGGACTCTATCAAATTAAATGTTCTTCGGAAAGCCAGATGGTTCATCCATTGCAAAATTACTAACGAAGCTGATTTTTGGTTCGCTACTTTTATCCAAGGACTACCATACCCACTAGAAAAATGCAATTTTTGGAATACCATGAGTGAAATTGGCGAACAAACAACGGGACCTTGGATGATGATAGGAGACTTCAATGAAACTAAAATGATGGACCTCAGATCAGCTGGCCAGCTTTCACTTGGTCCAACAAGAGGAAAGGTCTAGCACATGTGAAGGAAAGACTCGACAAAGCCATTGGGAATCTTGAATGGCGAAATCTGTTCCGGGAGGCAACCTGCTTCGTGCTTACTACTGGTGGCACAGACCATTCTCCCATCCTTTTTCTTGGAAAGCCAAAGTCTCCATCGCTTCCTAGGCCCTTCAAATTCCACTCCATGTGGCTAAGGGACAAGAGTTGTGAGGAAATCATCCTTAATAGATGGGCCAAACCCTATAGGGTTAATGGAAACAATATTGACCGCACCCTTTATCTCCTTGGAAAGGATCTTACTAGATGGAATAAACTTAGTTTCAAGAAAGTTGATGAAGTTATTGCTGAAACTAGACTTAAAATTGAAAGATCAAGAAATAAAGATTCTTATCTTGCTTCAGTGGAAATTGAAATCAAGCTCAACGAAAAGCTCGATGAGTACCTATGTAGGGAAGAGGAACTATGGAAACAAAAATCTAGGGAGCTTTGGCTGAAGGAAGGAGATAAGAACACGGAGTTTTTCCACTCAAGTACGATTAATATGAGGAAAAACAATCGAATTGTGAAAATCAAAAGCAATAACGGTTATTGGATGGATAGTAGAGAAGAAATTGGAGAGACTTTATGTGACTCCCTAAGACAAACTTGACTTCATCTGGCCCAAGAAACCTAAGTGAGATAAAAAACCTGAGTACTAATTTAATTACACCAGAAGAGGAGGTCAGGAAAGTTGTATTTCAAATAGAATCCCTCAAAGCTCCAGGCCCTGATGGTTACCCGGCTAAATTCTATCAACATATGTGGGGCTTGATTGGGTTGGATATCATAGCCCTTGTGCAAGACTTCTTTAAAAATAAGTACTCCCTTAGGAAGCTAAATAAGATTTTTATAGTTTTTATCCCAAAGAAGAGTTGCCCTCAAAAAGTAAACGACTTTAGGCCCATTAGCTTATGTAATGTTATTTATAAAATTATTGCTAAAGTAGTGGCAAATAAGTTTAAAAAGGTGCTTCATAAAATCATTGGGCCTTATCAGAGTGCCATTGTGGAAGGTAGAGCTATATTCGACAATTACATTGCAGCACATGAGGTGATCCACTCTTTTAATATGAAGAGGAAGGAGAAATTTATGGGGTTAAAACTAGACATGGCAAAAGCTTATGACCATTTAGAGTGGGATTTCCTAGGAATAGTTCTAGCGGCCTTTGGTTTCCATGAAGAGTTTATTGAAATTATTATGGAATGTATTTCTTCTGTCTCTTTCTCCATCCTTCTTAATGGGTCCCCATTTGGGTTGGTCACACCTACAAGAGGTCTAAGGCAAGGGGATCCCCTCTCCTTATTTATTTATCTTGGGTGCTGAGGTCCTCTCCCGAACGCTTCTAAAAGAAGAAGAAAAAGGGGCGATACATGGAGCAAAGGTCTCTCGATTTGCACCTAGCATATCCCACCTTGTCTTTGTTGATGATAGCCTCTTATTCTGCAAGGCTAATATATATGAGGCCAGAGTTGTTAAAGATATTCTTGATGATTATTGTTTTCTTTCTGAGCAAATTGTCAATTTTGATAAATCTGCTGCTTATTTTAGCAAAGGAACATGCACCCTCAAAAGAAAAGAACTTGCTAAAGTCTTGGGTGTTGGGCTCATGACCGAAAATGAGAGATACTTAGGAAATCCCCTCATCATGAACAGGAATAGAAGCATTAGCTTTCAGTCTCTTATTTCTAAAATTAAGAGCAAAATCATGTCTTGGCAAATACCCTTATTCTCACAAGCAGGTAGGAGTACCCTAATAAAATCAGTTGCTTCTGCTATCCCAGTTTATAATATGTCTGTTCTCCAATTACCCTAAAAAACCACTAATGAGGTGGACAAAATGTTTAGAAGTTTCTTCTGGGGTGACAAATCTGACAAAAAGAATGTCCACACCATTAAATGGAAAGAAATTTGTTGCCCCATCGAAGAAGGTGGGCTTGGAATTAGAGATACCAAAGAAAACAATTTAGCACTTCTAGCAAAAACATGTTGGAGGTGCCTAACTAATGAAGATCGTCTAAGCTCAAGGATTCTGAAAGCAAAATATTGTCATAACAAATCTTTATGGGAGGCAGATTTAAAAAGGGAAACTCTTGGTTTTGGAAAGGATTTGTAGAAGCAACTCATTTTATTAACGGAAGTGTAGGGTGGATCATAGGTAATGGGGAGTCAATTTTGGTATGGAATTGTAACTGGATTCCAACGGAGAGGGGTCTTAGGAAACCTTTATCCAATATGATTAATCAAAAACTTGTCATTACAGATTTGTGGAGCACAGACAACAGATGGAATGAACAATTTATTAAAAATATCTTTAATAACTCTGCTGATGTGGATAGTATATTGAAAATCTATATTCCATGCACTAGTAGAGACGACAAGAAAGTTTGGCCCTATTCAAAAGTGGGTGAGTTATCTATAAAACCTGCTTACAAAATTATTCATAGAGAATACAGGGATGGCCCAAGATTTGCCTTCACATCGCCTTCCTCTCCCTTAAAGTGTTCTATTTTTTGGTTGGAAATGCCTTAATAACGCAATTTAGGTACGCAAATTGCTTTATGACAAAAATATCTCCAATGAAGCAGAAGAATCGATGGAGCATGCTCTCTTTCTATGTGATCATGTTAGGGCGGCTTGGTTTGGATCTGACATTGGAATGCTTTCACATTCCATATATCTTACAATAATTAGGGATTGATGGATTTCCTTTATGAATTTTTGCCAATTGATGAGCCCTCCAACCCATCCTCAAACTAAATCTTGGGTTTTGGCTCTCTAGTAGGCCTTGTGGAAAACTAGAAATGATTTTATTTTCAGGGGCATAAAAATTAAGCCCATGTCCACAATCCTATATGCTCGCAGTTTGTTTAGTGAACCAATGAGCAAGGCTAAAGAGGATCATCAAGAATCTTCAGATCTTCACCAGGATTTGAGTTTTTGGTACACTACGGGCAAGGCTCAAGTGTTCACAGATGCCTCATTTAAAGCCGCAGATGGAAAAGCAGGCTTTGGCTATGATATTTGGTTTGATGGTTCTTGGGTGCATGCAGGATTCGTTGATGGTTTCAAGGTTAACTCCCCAAAAGAAGCCGATGCAAGGGCAATTCTTCACACGCTAAAGGAAGCTACTACTCGGTAAACTCTATTTAGTCTATCGAAGAAAACCATCTTCTGTCATACACCTATGAGGCGATTCTAGCCATTAATGGGTTGATGGATTCGTCAATCCATCCTATTTTGTTGGATATCAAAGGCTTCATCTCCAAGCTTGAAGAGATTTCCTTTGCCCTGTTCCTAGAAATGTAAATGTGTTTGCTCATGAACTTGTGAAGATGTCTTATGGGTCTAGCTCTCATGTGAGGCTTGGGGAGGTTATGTAGCCTAGATAGGATGGTTTTTTTTTATATTTTTTTATGTTGGTTGCTCTTCCTCTCTTTTGTTCTAGTTGTTTTTCTCTTTCGTTTAATGATATCTTATTTCTAGCACAAAAAATAAAAATAAAAGGGACAATCAAAGCATTGAGCTGACCCACTCACACCAACTCAAACCCATACAGATTTCATCTTGATCTCAAATTTTTTTTTTTCAAATTCTCTCTATCTCACCAATTCAATTCAAAAGGCCTCATCTCTATATCTTGACTTGGATCTCTTTTTCTCCTCTCTAAACCCATCCAAAAGGAGGGACCTGCTAGCGCTCTCTTTTCCCTTGGCCACCTCATTCAAAACCAGCAACACAGCCTAACTGAGCCCCAATCATTCTCCCATTTACACTTTCCAATATCTGTTCATCTTCTCTCACGGCCCTATATCCATCTCCATTTTCTCCTCTTTCAGAGTACTGTACCAAGTCCAGAGACACCTGTTGCCGAGCTTATTCTCTCTCCCATTCACTCAACCCTGCTTCTTGTTCTCATCTTCTTCCTCTCACCCATTCACACATCCACTCTAAATCACATCCGGTCAACCTTTTAGACATCTACAGTCATCTGCACGCACACAATAGCCAAACACTTGTGTAGTCCCACCATGATGGCTAGTCTGTCAGATGTGATTTCTGGACCCGAAGAGGATAGAAATCTGGCTGATTCCAAGGGTCTCTGACTAAGTCGAGTAAATTTGTGGTCGTCAGTCATGGTAAATGACTATGCCTTCCTTTGATCGCCTTCATGTGAGCGATTACTAGCTATTACAAGTCATCACAACGCAGCCCGCGACACATGATTGTCTCATCATATTATTTTAGGTCATAACTTTAAGGGGCCAATCCATCATATAGAATGTTGGAATGAAGGGAAAGATTAAATTCCATCCAAAGAAAAGGAAAATAATTCAAAAAAAAAAGAAAAAAAAAGAAAAAGAAAAAGGGAGATGGTGCTTCAAGTCCCTTAGCAAAAAGAAGGGTAGGCTTGTTTTAAAGAAAAGACGCTTATGGTGATGCTTGGATGCATTTAAAAACTTGTGTGGCATTAAAGTTTAAATGCGGAGGCTAAAGGGTCCAAAGGTTGACTTGGACTAAAGATGAGAGGGTCGTGCCCTGGTCAATTCTGGTCAATTCTAAGGAGTACACTAAGAGCCATGTTGTCGTAAAGCGTAGGGTGGGGAGTTGTGTAGAAAGAGAGCTGGTGTCGTTGCATTTTTAAAACAGGGTCGCTTACGTTCCTAAAAATCAATGATTTAATTAGAAAAATGGTAGGCAGTTTTAAGAAAATGGTCATGATTTGTCAATGATCAAATGCATCGAGACTGGTATCTTTAAAAAAGAACACTAGCATGAAGTCCCTGTACGATGCACCTGAATAATATATTAAAGCTAATATCCCTTTCATATAAATTTATTTATAACAAAATAATTAGAAAATTCAAATCAACCAAAAAATTAAGAAAAACCAAACCTTTCTTCCTTTAATCTATGGTAGCATACATGTTTTATCTTAAAAATAAAGGATTTGTATGCATTTCTGTTAATTTTGAATACTATATAAAAACTTTAAAAATAATCTTAATTTACACAGTTGAAAGGCATCCCTTCGAATTGAGTCAAGCCACACAAATGGGCCCAAGAGACGCCTTTTATTGAAAAGGTACATATGTAGCCCAAGAGACACATTTTATTGAAAATATACATATTATGTGTTTTTAAAAGGACACATTCACAAATGGGCTCCAAGAAGCTGATGTCTTCTCCTAAAGCCAGAATTGAGGGGTTTTTTTTTTTTTTTTTCCAGCTAACATTCAGCTTTAAACAGAAAGAATGTCTATTGTAGACATTTAAGCACAATGTTAAAATATGGCAGAGGTGGGATGAAGAAAAGAAACTGAATTTTTTTTTTTGAATGATTATGAGATTTCTAACTTTTTTTTTTAGAAAAACATGGGTCAAAAGTAGGACTGCACGTGGGCGGTTCGGATTGGTTTAACACTAAAACCAACAATCAAACCGAATCTGTCGATTTTTTAATTGACAGATCCAATCCGACCGATGGAGAGGGCTTAAACTAAATCGAACCGAACCAAACGGTTCGGTTCGGTAGGTTAAACCGATGTTTTTTAATTTATTTTTTTGAAAATCAAACATGGAAAATTTCAAAATGATGATACCCCCTCCTTTGTATTTATTCCAATGTTTAGTGCAAACATAAAAATTCAACATTCCAGACTGGACTAAACGCATATAAAAAATATGGACTAAATGCATATAAAAAATAATTCTACTCCAAAAAGAGAGTTTAGACTAAACGCAAGTGCACAAAAAAAAAAAAAAAAAAAAACCCCAGCTTGCAGTGAAACATTCATTCCGCTTGATACCATTTGGAATTACAATAGAATAATAGTTCATTTCAATAAAAGTCACACACAAACGGAATCTGTATAAGAACCCACTGTATTTTTCAAAAATGAAGGTTTCTTAACAGATTGGTTAGGTGAGACCAAAACCAACCTTCAAAAGGCTATACGCTCTAGTGGCCTTTCTATCATTTTTCAAGCGTGCAGCCTTCTAATAAAAACTTCATTGAAACGAGGTAGGAATTATGATGGAAGGAAAATACCATGTACAGTAATCCCTTCATCTGCAATGAAGTATCAAAAAGCATTTGAGAGATTAGAGGAGATGCATTGAGGCAGTGTTAGACGGTTAAGTTCATGTGAGAATGGAGTTGTGGAATGTAACTTTGAAAGTAGTAAAAAACGAAACCCTAAAGCTAAAATAGTAAAAAAGCAACACTTAAGTTACTACACATGGTCGGTTCGGTTTAAGCGGTTAACCGTGGGCTCAAACTGATAACCGACCGATGTAAGCGGTTTTTATGATTTTCAAACTGTTAACCAAACCGATTTACTATAAACCGATCCGAACCACCCGATTCGGTCGGTTCGGTTTGATTTTGTGGTGATACCGGATTTTTTTTGCAGCCCTAGTCAAAAGCCTAGAAGGACCTAACTAGGGATATGCATGGAATTTTATAACTTAGATCCCCATCTCATTGGTGTCATGGCACATTGATGGACCGACCCCATGAAAAGGGTTAGCCTGTGTACCACGTCTCTCCTATGCCTAAAAGATTAAATTAAATGGATGGAGATGTTGATACACAGATCTAACGTACACTAGATGATGCAATGCAAATGACAAATCTAGATGATGATGATGAATGGAGATGATAAATGCAACAAGTTAAATGATGATGCTGCGATACACTAAATTAAGCGATAAGATGAAAGATCAAAGTAATTAAAAGATGCATTAGCATGTTATATGAATGATCAACTAAATGCAAGAGAAAAATTAAAACTAGATGCAAAACAAACAAATGAGGCAAAAATGCATGAACATGTGAAACTAATGTTCCAATCTAAGCATAGATGAGCATATTCAATAAGTATAAGCATGCTTCATCAGTCCTTGCTATTCAATAAGTATAAGCATGCTCCATCACCTTCTACCCATCAATTACAGACGTCTCCAGAGAGGAAGGAAGGGAAAGGAAAAATGATATCCTTGGATCAAAGAAATTACAGCCCATTTTTCTTGAGAAGTTTATTCTTGTAATTTTTTAAAAATGCTTTTAGTGGCGGACAAAAAAAAAATCTCTGCTGCGATAGGTATACTATTACTGGCAGAAACAATCAGCCAATAAAAGGAGCTAACAGCGGCGGGGAAAAAATTCTGCCGTAAAAAATAACCGCAGTTAAAATCTTAGAAATTTGCTGGTAAAAACTATAAAGGACACTTTCCCACCTTAAAATCATGTTTTTAGCAGTGGTTTTTTTCCGCCATCAAATCTTTTTACAACATAAATAGCGGTGGACACTTTTCCACCAGTAAATGCAATGGCGGACTCAAGATTTTTATTTGGGTGGCGCGGTATATGGTCAAATGAAGATATTAAATAATAAAAATAAAATTTTGAAAATATTATACAAGGGGATTCTCAAATCACACGGGCGCGACTACACCCGCGTGACAACACTTGGGTCTGTCCTTGAGTAAATGTAATTAACGGCCGCTTTGTTACTTTTAGTAGCATTTTTTTCCACCCCTAAAAGCAACTTTTCTTGGAGTCGGAGATCCTGGGATCTAGAACAAGTGGCATTACAATTTCTAGAACAAGAAGATCCGACAGTCTTGAAGTGTGGATTGGAAAATGGATTAGGATCATCAGATAACGGGTACATGGTGAAAATTGGGTTTTGTCTGGGTTGTGTTCCCTTGGACCGCAAACCGTATGTTTTTTTTTTATATTTGCAATTTTTGGTTGGTTATAGTTGTGTTCCTTTGTTCACAAGTTTTTTTTTTTTTTCTTTTTTAGGATAATTTTGATTGTAATGATCTTTTAAAATGTACCCAATAATTTAACATGTATAAAATGAGGGGCATCAATATATGTGATACTATTTTATCGCTCAATTTGGTTGCCAAAATGAGATGTCTACAGATTCATCAAAAGGGGGTCAACTTTGTGACATATCCCTTGTTAGGGCTAGGTTCTCTGAGACCCCCACAACCTAAAATGTCATGAGACTTAAAATACTACTTATATAATCATATCAAACTACGTCGACTTATGTATTCAAATTAGTCTAGCGAATTCACCGAACTTGAACTACAAATCAAGCGAATTAAAAATCAAATTAATTGAACCTAACCCATTGAATTTCCGAATTAGAGTAACTATTGCAAACTGCGAATTCGAATCCGAATTGGTTGAACTGCGAATCTAGTAACTACGCATATATAGGAGTTACCAGTGAGCTTGATTCATTTTGATAGGATGTGGCCAGCTAACTAGATCAAAGAGTTCATGATTTTGCCACTACGCCACAAGTAACAACTAATAGGGGAACAACCAACAACATATGAACAAGGAGAGAGCTGAGCATGTGTTTGGCTAGCAATAAGTGACCTACAAAAGATAACAGTCGATTTTCCCATATTACAAGAGACGAAGAAATCTTTAAGTTAGATGCGTGAAGTATGATTTTTTGGGCTACAAATGAAAAAAGGCACACCGAGGGTCATGAGTGAGATTTGCCATGCGAGTGACTAGCTGAAAGGTAATAGGAGTAGGGGAGATTTTGTAGGTGATGTTTACTGTGATCTTAGCTACTCCTTCAAGTTCAACAACAAGCGTTGGGGCTGAGATTTTGACATGTCAACGGAGAGCAAAACTCTATAGGGGTTTGGGGGCCGATATCTACAGTGACTTGAGAACTTCACGAGGCCAGATGTGAAGTTTTTTTGTTCCCTCAGCACAGTGACATGTTTTTAAGCTTCAAAGCAAGGGGAATAATTATATACTTATCAATGGATGATATATTGATGACATATTGATTGTTGGTGACGAATTGAAAGCATACTCTAAAAAACGATGGCTGACTTCTTGATTCAAGGTGAAAAACATGAGTTGAAGAATTATGTGATGGGCATGTGAAATAACCATATAAGCTGAATTTGTTGCAGACTTTGTCACATGGATCTTATTTGGACATTGTATTGAAATAATTGGATATGGAGGTGTGCAAGCTAAGCGACATTCCCATTTGTAGGTGTGGGGAATTCTCCAACAATCCAGTCCCATTAGTGTGAAGGATAAGCTCCTGACGAGAGACATGCTTTGCACGTGGATAGTGGAAGGAGCATCATACATGACATCTTCATTGTACATGAGATGCAATGTTACTAGATTTATGAGACTGGAAACTAATCACCATTGGTCTCGTAGTTAGACTCCTAAGTTGTCTAGGAACTCCTATTATCGTAAGGGAACGAGAGAAATATGTGATATATCAAAGACATTTTCTACACTTTTTGTGCAATGTTGTTATTTTAGAATTGCATGGTCATATGAATTCCTATCGAGGTGGTGACTTGGATAAGATGGACTCAATGTCTAGTAATATTTTTAGCCTTCGGAAATCTTTACAAAATAGTCAAAACAGACCTTAGTAGCTCCGTCGAGAACAAAAGCTGAGTATACAGCCTGTGATGTATCAATCCAAGCAACCATTTGGTTAGATCTCTTCATCATTTGATGGCCCAACGCAAATGTTAAAGAGTCCCCTATCACATTGGTTAATGGGACTATAATTCCATAATCCTTCAACATATTGAGTTGTGATAACAATATATCTAAAATGTGGGTAAGAAATATGATATTTCAATCTCATGGATTCCACTGATGGAATTGATGGATTCCACTGATGGAATTGATGGTTGTCCATTCATTAAGCCTTTTCTTAGTGAACTTTCAAAGGGCTAGGTGGTGTATATATGTGAGGACCAAAATATGTATTGATGTACATAGCATTCATTCCAAGTAAGAGAATGTTAGAGATCGTGTGGCCTGCCTGCCACAAGACTCTCATCAAATTAAAGGAATTGACTAAAGCCAAGCTTAATCTCTCAATTAAGTCTTAATATGTGACCTTAGGAGAGTTTGGCTGGGACTGGACTCTTGGTAAATAGTCCTACTGGGATTGCTCTACTTAAGGGAGTTTAAAGCCCTTTGTTAATCCATCTAGACGATAGGGCGTTCGTAGCAAGTTCGAGATCTATCTCACACTAGAAAATACAAGAATATTGGAACATGTTCATATCAACACCCATCCGGGAGTAGTAGTTAACTACAAGAAAAATTGCTTTTAGCAGGGGCCGATGGCCGCCAGTAAAACTTATACTGGCAGTCAATGTGGCCGTCACATGGTGAGGGTATATCGCGAGTGGGTAAAGGTTTTATCGACGGTCAGTGGCCGCCGCTACTGTATTTTGTTGCGGCGCCTCTGACCGCCGGTAAAAGGAATCCGTCAGTTAGTAGGACGACAAAGAAAAACTTTTACCGGTGCCCTTTGGCTGCCGGTAATAGTAAAATGGCTGCCGCTAAAAAACATATTTTTTAGTGACGGTTATGTGGCCGCCGGTAAAAGCAGTCTTTGTTTGTTACTCTTGGCCGCCGGTAATTGTAACATTGGCCACCGGTAGAAATGTAAATTTTTTACATCCGGGAGTAGTAGTTAACTACAAGAAAAATTGCTTTTAGGAGATTTTAAATAGATTTTCTTTTTTGTCAAAAAAGTAGGAGTTTGACACCACCCCTTCGGATTTTGTTTCCGTGGAAGAGGAAAGCCCGCGGCTTTTCAGAAACAAGCCCTAAAAGTCCACTTTCAGAAAAAAGGACAACAAAAATAATAGGTTGAACAAACATATGATACGAATATGTACACAAACATTAAGACACTACACCAAAAACAACAAATAGGAACGGCCCAAAACCGTTCGTAACAAAAATAGGAATGGTCTTAAACCGCTTCGAATACCCCTGTTCCTAACACATTTCACAAGTAAAACAAGAATAAGATTTACAATAAAAAATCAGTAGATCATTGACAGAAAAAGGACCATGGCAAGTGATTCACCACCTAATAAATTTCGTAGTGTTAGTACAAAGTTCATCTATGGACCTATGGTTAACAGGAAAGAAACAACATGGCAAAAGGCACATGGACCATAGTTAACATGTAGGTGTTAGTACCAAATAGAAGAAATTATTCCATCATGTGTATCATAAGCATATAAAGTATACTGATGCACCCATTTGTGAGAGCAAGGAATGCACTCATAATTATACCAATGCACCAAGGGACACATTCAAAGATACCAATGCAGCAAGGGACACATTCAACACCTGAAGGCAACATATATAGAAGACATCAGAAACAAAACAAGTATCACAAATCAACTATATGTGCCTATAAATATCAATAATTCCTTTTTCTGCAAACCTAATTTTAGATGAGATTACTCGACAAAGGAGAGAACTAAACTGTCCAGTCAACAGTCCACAGAAAAACAAGCCAACCAAAAGAAAGGACAAACCAGAGAAGCACCCTGGGACCCAGTAAATTCCAAGAGGAAAAAGAAACCATTTAAGAGGACAACAGTGGCTTTTAAAGTGACTGAAATTCAACAGTATATACTGATGCCAGAGTCAAAAACCTAAAAGGATGATATCACAATTCACAGCACACAAAAAGATGAAGCTGAACTGACCACAATGCCTTCAGCATTTAATACATGTTTCAAATATTCTATTGTTTGACCACAACTTGTAACGGTGACCTTGTCAAGTACCAACTCCACAAATTTGTGCAGACAGAATTACCAATAAAATTTTTTTTTACTCCAACTTGCTCAAGAGATAGAGGAGAAGAAAGGAACCAGATTAGCATTTGCTTCAATGCCTTGCAGGATGTATTCCCATGTAAATTCTAATCCTCTGGCACCTACCCAGAGAGGTGCCAGCCTATGAAGAATAGAATCAGCAAAAGCCCAACCTGCAAACAATAAAGAAATGACATCATTAGGGATCAGAGGGACAAAATTCACTACCAAAGCTACATTAGCTTACCATTGTCAAGTCACCAAATTTACACAGAGCAGTCACAAGTCAGTACCAATTATTTGAATGATCCTAAGCAACTAACTCCTTGCATCGTGTCTAAAACACTGGCCATTACTTTTTTACTTTCCATATTGATATCAACCGATCAAACGGTGATGATCAACTGGAATTTCTCTCTGTAAACTAAAATCAGTGTCATGATTGTGTAAACTAAAATCAATGTTATGACAACTAACATTGGCAATGAAAATGTCCTTGGTTTTAGTTACAACGAGTTGTGGCCTGCCATACATTCCCAAAAGGCAATTAAATGTATAATTCCACATTATTAAAGCCAAGAACAAAGTTACCTGAAGCAAGTATCTTGTGTGGCAATAACAATGATGGGGAGGGTTTCATCAACTAATGCCAATGGGCCGTGTTTCATTTCGCCTGCAAGTATTCCCTCACTGTGCATAAGTGCCACTTCTTTCACCTTCAAAGCACCCTCTAAAGCTGTGGCATAGTTGTAACCTCTGCCAAACATCAGAAGTGACTGCTCATCCATTAACAATTTAGCAAGATCCTTCATTTCATTGTCAAGTCTCAAAGCCTCTCTAACTTATCTGTCAAAAGAACCAAGAGCAAGAGTCGTTCAATATCTGATGTACATTTTCCATATGAGAGATCCTAATGTGAGTCACCTTTCTCCGTAGTTAAACATGAAATTAACTTCATTCATGTAGCACATGGCAAGATCTGAACCCAACTGTTAATGATAACTATCCATGAAAATAAGTCAATTCAGTACCAAAACAAAATATACGTTGTTCTTGATCTTAGCAGACATAAGTTGGACTGTTATTAATAATAATAAAAATAATGAAGAAGAAGAAGCCATCCCTATCTTCAATAAGCCCTGTTCTGATTTCATCACAGGAAATCCAAATGGCCATGCTGACAGGGTAGTAATGAAAAGTCCACTTGACACAATTGGAATGCAAATGAAGGTAGGCATATACTTGGCCTACCTTCAGCCCCGAACCACAATTGGTTCTGTTCTCTTTACCAAGAAGGCCAAGTATATGCCTACCTTCAGAGCTCCTGCAAAACGTGGTGATGACAGGGAGATAGACCCACAAGGCCTAAGACCTATGTAAAACTTCAGGTGCTACATAGTATGCACTTCCTACTATATCATTAAGCCTTTCATCTGTAAACCAATTGAAAATATTACAAACCAGATATGACGAATATTCAACATAAAAAACAGCTGACAGTCAAAAAGTTAAGATAACCCAAAAAAAAGACCTACCTGGTCTGACAAAATCTGATAATCCAAAGTCAATGGCCTTCAATTGGGAGTTTTCATCCTTGGAAGTATAAAGGAAATTCTGATGCAGCAAAGAACGCCATTCATATAAGAGAGAGAGAGTCAAACCATTAAACCACTATGTGCCAATCTATGATGCATAGATACGGCATGGATACGGCAAGGACATGCCTTAGACACGGCAGGGACACAGATTTTACACTTAAAAAGTGAAGTATCAGATACGATACGACACGATACGTTGCCCATTTTGAAGTATCCGTGCATCATAGGTGCCAATATATAATCAAAGTAATTGTAGGGTGTGGTCATATATAAGATGATTAAGTTCTGACCTGACGTGACCAGCTCATTTTTTCCTGAAAAGGATTTTTTTTTAAATAAAGACTCTTGGCATACAAAGTCTGCCAAAATATCCAGAGCCATGCAGAAGTGAACCTGCAAGGATTTTCCACTTAGTCTGGTGTTTGAAACCACTGCTTCCGGTCTATTATGCTTTAAGGAAGTAGTGGTAAATGATTAAATGAGCTAAAATGGAATGCAACTAACCATTTTAGTCAGCATAGTAAATGACTGGTTAAACACTAGTGAGGGAATAAGGTTTACATGTGAAAGCTAACACTTTGGTGGACATTTTCATTCAATTAACAAAGGACTAGAAGGTTACAGAAATACAAAACTGAACCAACCACTAGGAAGATAACAATATTCCACTCATCAAGAATACTACATTGATTAATATTGCAACAACATACTTTACCTCTGGTTTGAGATCTCGGTGAACCACTCCTTGGAGATGGCAAAACGCAACAGCATTCAAGATCTGTACCATGACAGCCTTTGCATCATCTTCTGAATATTTTCCGCCCCTATACAAGGACCAACATAAGACAACTGTCTATTATACATATAAAAGCATTTTGAGGAACAACCATGCTGCCCTTAAGCTTGGAACAACCTAGCATGTGGAGCCCACCTAAAAGCACGACAATCATGGGGTGGGAGCATAGGGACTTAAAAGGTATCTTGATGACCAATCTATGTGCAAAAAGCAATGCGAACCATATGATCAAGGGAGGTACAGATTTGAGAGCTGTAAAGTTGACCTAAAATCCTAGTTGTTAGACAGAGTAGGCTGGGCACCAATTTGTAGCTCTCTCTCTCTCTCTCTCTTTTGTGGGGTTGGGGGGTTGTGGCAGGTGGGATCCACAGGAGTGACTGGACATGGCATATGCATTACAATCACTTGGAAATTTCAATACAAGAGCAAATAATCACCTGGAAAGTATCCTATCCAAAAGCTCCCCTCCTTCACATAACCTGAAACAAGGAATAAATGAGTAATCAAGCCCTGGAGAGTCTATGCAAACTATTTGGACATTGCATCAAAAATTGCTCTTACATTTTCCACCATCTCCAATTGTTAATTAGAAAAAAAATGAAGCAACAAATTCCCGGGGGGGGGGGGGGGGGGGGGGGTGGGGTGCGGCGCCTAGTGGAATTTTTTTTCATGGATATTGATTTCAAAGTCATGAGAGCTGAGTATTTTCTTAAATGGAATCTTAAACCCATTTCTTTTCTATTTCTTTTCTTTTCCCCATACTTCTTAAAAATATTACAATTAACGAAAGGAACTAACTAATACCAATGATAAACAATTGTGTTAAAGAATTGGGAATGAAGCTCTATGTCTGCTAGGTGAACAATCATAGTTTGCTCCAACATTTTGACATACAACATACAGTTGGCATACATAATGTTCTTCATCACCATTGAGATTAAGATGTACAAAAAGAAACAGAAATCAAGATCTTAAAAGAAGGAAAAAATGGATGATTCCAACATATACATATAGTTGGAATACATTACAAATGAATTAGGGAGAAGGCAATTTCGATGAAAACAGTGGCCAGGTCAGGTGCAAATTTTTCTTTTGGGCATTTATCCCAAATCACAATCTCAACATTCTCGATACCCCAGTTATTATATAACACCACAACTACTTGGAGAACTTGAAGAACTCCTGCTTTTGAATTCTGAGACACTAACAGCAGGCAAAGCCAATTACAGACAATAAATTCTTTTAAGAAATAATAACTGAGGCATCTAGATTGACTCATTGATCAATAAAACACAAATCCACCCTCACAGATCAACTAGGAAAGGAGATGCAAACGCCAAAAAAATGCTAACTGAATTTGAACCTTGATTAAATCACAGATCAAGCAAAACAGACATCCACCACAAGAAAACCAGAAATCCACCAAATATAGCTTGCTATTTGAGCAGAAAATCGTCTTGATCAGCATTCATTTGCATAACACACAAAGAATTAAAAAAAAAAGGAACAATTTGCAGCCCAAAGGAAGTTTACAATTCTGCATGTGTCATTCATTCAACTTCACTTAAATGATCCAGCCAAAAACCATCTACAGAAAAAAAAGAAGAAGCAGAAATAGGCACCATCATCTTCATTCAAACAAAAGAAAAACGAAAAAAGAACATTCACTCAACTTCATCAATCTATCTTTACCAACTAATGCCTGTGTTACACTTACAAGAACAAAACAAGGTGCCTGGAAAACATTAATTACCCGAGCAGATCAAAATGCATAGATCAGGATTTTGGGGAAAAAAGCATAGATCTTTAAAGATAAAATTTCCTGCAAAACCATCCTTTAAGAAATCAAGGTGACAAATGTTGAGAACTCATTATTTAAAATAGGCTGAGCACTCATTGTCTAGTTATTGAGATGCATCGATCTCCATCATCCAGCCCCTGCTTTATCATCAAAGAAATCCCCCCTTTTCTTTTAATCAAAAAATTTAACAGTAAACTTGAATCCAACCCATCAGCAGTAAAGCACTCATACCTACCAGTCCACCCTTTTTTTTTTCCCACACTTTCAATCATGGTCATCGTCATCAACAAACCAACATTTGTCTGAAATCAGTTGATGGATTCTACTTCTTCACTTATCTTTATTAGGCAAGAATTATTGGTCATGCGAAAAAAAATGTAAATTCTTTATTTGAGCAAAAGATGAGATTTCATTCACAGAAGAAGAAAAAAATTACACCTACAAGAGATAAACGGCAACAGAACCCACTACCCCACTATGCAAAACCCATCACTCAATCACAAGAAACGAGAAGTCTATTGGATTGCAATGCTGTATACATATAGCATAACAAAATCTGCTCTCCATAAGAAATCTTTCAATTACCTGACTTTCTGAAGTTCCAGAAGGTGAGGTTCCCTGTTCATCATGTATGCCCAAGAATTCCAGAGCCTTGCTCCCTGAATCCACTATTGTAACTATAAAAACACAAACCCCAGAAAGAAAAACAGAAAATGCAATACCCCCGATGAAGAAAACCCAAAAAATTACAAAGTTGGAGATTTGGGGGTTTTCGAATGGAGAGGAATTTCAGTCGGATCGGCTGACAGAGATGTAAAGGACGACGTGAGGGGGTGATGACCGAGAGAGAGGGATGAGATCGAGAGATGTCAAGCACGGCAGGAGGGATGATGTGCCTGCGCAAGGTGAGAGAAGAGGTGGGTCTGCAAGATGATGGAGGTGGCGTGAGAGAGATGGAGAGGGCCAGAGAGATGAAGGGTTGCAGGGGAGAGACGGTGAGAGAGTGAGACTGACAGAGACGCTGCTGCGTGCGCATGGGAGGGAGAGACGGTGAGAGTGAGGGAGATGGAGGGCTGCACAGGGGAGAGAGAAGAGATGGGGATGGCATGCACAGGGGAGAGATGGGCGAGAGAATGAGAGAGACGGTGAGAGAAGAAGGGTTGCAGGGGAGAGGCGGTGAGAGAGTGATAGACTGAGAGAGATGGAGGGCATGCGCAGGGGTGGGAGGGCCGGTGAGAGTGAGAGAGATGGAGGGCTGCAGGGGGAGATCGAAATGGGAGAGAGAATGAGAGAGCGAGAGAGGGATCGATGAAGAGTGAGAGACAGTGAGGGATATGATGAGGGAGAGGCCAGGAGGCGCGATATTTAAAACTTTTACCGTCGGGGACTACTTATGCTGCCGCAACAAATAACTTTTAGCGGCAGCCGGCACCTGACTGACGCAACAAAAACATTTTACCCTCGAAAGTGTTGACCGCCGCTATATATCTGACGGTAAAAATAAAAACATTTCGCGCGTCCCATTGGCGCCATTGCATCAATAGTTTGGGTCAGATTTGGCCGCCACTATAAATATATTATAGCGACGAATTTTACTGGCCGCTGCTATAAGTTCGGCACTAAAAATGTATTTTCTTGTAGTGTATATGCCATCAAGTTTAATAAGAAGACCCATTAAGTTAGCCATGGCTAGGATGATATCGCTACTCCAGCAATGATATGGAACACCACTTAGACGGATCCAAATAGGAGAGCAAGGTCCCGACCTAGGTACTAGGAGATAAGATGAAGTTTCTTCTTCTCCAAAATGGGAGACTAACCAACCAGACCATGTTCTCCGACAACTTTTTCACCAGTTGCTAGGACATAGTTGGCATGTCTGTTATAGCCGCGGTAAAAAATTTCTCTGTCTCCAAAAAGCTTCTGAAGGCATTAAATTCTTTCTTTATCTCTCTCATTCTTAAAGTTGTAGCGCCTTCTTCTTTTGGAGATTACCGCCCTATCAGCCCTCTCAATTTCTCTTACAAGGTTATTTCAACGATCCTAGCGTCAAGAATGGCCGTTGTTCTTCCAGGCCTTATTTCTCCCCATTAAGTGGCCTTATTAAAAGGTAGAAGAATTCAAGACCACATAGCCTTGGCTCATGAGCTCGCTCTAAATCTTCAAAAGGGTCGCAAAGGTAAAGGTATTTGTATGAAGCTGGATATCTCCAAAGCATTTGACAAATTAAATTGGAACTTCCTTTTCAAAGCTTTGGATTTCTTTGGGTTTAGCAAGGATTGGTCTACCCTCATTTCCGAATGCATCTGCTCTTCTAAAGGCTCTGTCGTCATCAACAGAGAACCCGCAGGTTATTTTGAAGTTAAGGGAGGGCTTAGGTAGGGAGACCCTCTTTCCCCCTATCTTTTCATATTAGCGGAAGAAATCCTAAGTTTAAACATTGCTAAGCTTGTTACTCAAAATCAAGTGATTCCGATTTACACAGCTCCAGCCTCTCTCTCTGTTTGTCGCCTCATGTTCGCAGACGACATTCTGCTCTTCAAATCCTCTACTAGGAGTATCAAAGCCATTTAGGGTGTTTTGGAAGCTTACCAAAAGGCAGCTGGGCAACACTTCAACCTCAGAAAAAATAATGTTCTCTTTGGTAACAACAGGGAGTCTTTCAAGGCCAGAACCTTGAGATTCTTAGGCATTCCTCAGGCCTCCTTTCCTATTTAATACTTGGGCATTCCTCTATTCATTAGCAACCCTAGAGCTCAGTATTTTGAGAGTCTCAAGGACACTTTTAGGCTCAGGCTAACAGGCTGGAAATGCAACATGCTCTCCTTTGCTGGGAGAGTCATCCTTATAAAGCATGTGCTTCAAAGTCATCCCATTCACATCCTTTTGGTTCTCCCAATCCCCTCCTCGGTTTGTAAATTCTTGGAAAAATGGATGAGAAATTTTATGTGGTTTAGGGGCCCTAAGCAAGCTAAAAAGAGCCTTCTCAATTGGAATTTTGTATGCCAGCCGAAGTATGAAGGTGGCCTGGGTTTCTGCAGCATTAAGGACATGATCTCTGCTAATTTTGTTAGATTGGGTTGGCCTGCTGTCTCTTCTTCTTCCCTGTAGGCTAGTTGGTTCAGAGTTAAGTACCTCAAAGGTTCTTCTCCTTGGCATACCAGCTCCCTTTCCTCTGGCTCTTGCATCTGGAGGCCAATCAAGAGACGCTCTCATCTCATCTTCCAAAATAGTCACTAGCTCCTGGGTGATGGGAAAAGAATTAGCTTCTGGCATGATAAATGGCATGGCCCCCTCTCTTTGGAACAGATTTTCCCTGACATGGATTTCTCTTGGTCTATTTCAGTGAATGATTTCTTTTCTGACCCCCTCAGGTTTCCTAGCATCTTCTTCCTCCAGCAGGTCGCTTCTTTCTCTTCCTCCCTCTTAGCTTCTTACTCGCTACTGGAAGAACCAGATGCTCTGATTTGGTCTAGCTAGCTCCAACTCCTCCCACCTCTCTTTCTCTGCTGCTTGGGAGTCTATCAGACAAAGAAGCCTCCCTAGAGTTTGGCATAAGTTTGCTTGGAACAGTCTCCTTAAGCCTTCTATTGCTTGCTTTGCCTGGAAGCTGTTCCACAACAAACTTCCCACCAATGTTTGGGCCCAATCAATTGGTGTGCAGTTGGCGTCCACTTGCTCCCTCTGTGGCTCCCATTAAGAATCTTCTCTCAACCTGTTCTTCCTCTGCCCCTTTGCCACCTCTTTCTGGGATTGGCTGGGGATTAATGGGAACATTATGTCTTCTACGTCCTGCTCTGCTACTGCCAAATGGGTCTCCTTCTCTGCAAACTCCTACTCTAAAGCCAAGAAAGGTCTGGGCGCCCTCTTCATAGTCGCTCTATTTAGCTTATGGAAGGAAAGGAATATGGTTCTCTTCTCCAACAAGGTGCCCTCCCTTGAATCTGTGATTAACTTCTTTTTAGAGGATGCCACCTTCTCTCTAAGAAATATGTCTTCTTCCTTTTCCAGTAGTTCTTTAAAATCTTTCTTTCTCCTTTGTAACCAGCCTACTCCTGGGCTGAACTAGAGCTCTGCTCTTTCTTTTTCTTGTTGCTTTTCTTCTCTGTTTTTGTTGCTCTTTTGGCTGTATTCTTTCTCTCTTTCTTAATTCAATTTGCAATTTAGCAAAAAAATAGCAAAAAAAAAAAAAAAAAAAAAACAACCAGACCACCACCTCTTCCCTGAAGTTGAAACGAAATAAAAAGTGTCCTTTCTCAATTAGAGAAGTGGGGCCGGGGCAAGAGAGGGACCAAGATCTAGAAAAGTATTCTAGCCATACGATTGAAAGGCATTTTCTTATAAATCTACCCTGGGCTATAAAGGAAAAGGAGTCTTTGCTTGATCTGATCATGTTACAAGTGATTTTTAAGGAAGGCTTCCCTTCTTTCCAAAGTATGAGAAGATGGTAGGGATTATGGAGAGAAAAAG
The DNA here is from genome assembly GCA_038049695.1 of Cinnamomum chago. Lineage (NCBI taxonomy): Eukaryota > Viridiplantae > Streptophyta > Magnoliopsida > Laurales > Lauraceae > Cinnamomum > Cinnamomum chago. The sequence goes on along the minus strand of CP142453.1, from coordinate 37,383,637 downwards.
GCTTGCAAAGGATTTACCATTTGAGAGTGTGTCCGATCGAAGGCTTGGTCTGTTGGCCAAGCCCGGAACATATTTTTTTGCAAGAGATTGCCTAACTACTAGGTCGACAATTCAAATGAGAGTTTTGTTAGGTTTATGTCTTGTGTTTCAATTGAGTCGGGTTGGTTCACCTGGGTTAGCCAGGACTGAGGTTCAAGGTTTAAGGGTGTTTTGGTGATTGTACTGAGGTTTTCTTGGGACTAAGAAAGATTTCTTTAGGGCCAATGATGTGCTCAAAATAATTAACTGCAATCGGACAAATTTCTATTGTGGGTCGATCCATGGGGATTTGTAGAAATAAGATAAAAAAACCCTCAACCAATCTTCACATTAGGGATTTTGAAAACACAATTAATAAAAAAAATAAAATAATAGCTAAAATACTATCAAAGAATATTATAACAAAATGATCAGAGAAATAGAGATCAAGGTATTCCACCAAAATAAATTTACTCATTCCAAAATTACTTCCTAACCTTATCCGAATAAGACTCAACTCAATGCGCAAGCAATTACCTTGGATTGAGAGATTTAGCATTGAAAACTAATTTTCTTAAAAATCCAATTCTCTAACAAGTACCTAAGACTCCCATCACTTCTACATGTTGAAACTCTAATTACTATTTATCAAGTTCAAGCACAAAACATTGATTTTAACCTAAGCATGGTATGTCAAGATCAAGCATAAAAGAAGTAAAAGATATTTCGAATAACATTTACAAAATAAGAAGTTAAATAGCATTCATGAAGGAGAGCCTAATAAATCATTAAACATAATAAGGGAAAGATATAGAAAAATAACAAGGAACGATCTCACTGATTTTGGTTTCCTCCTCCACCCTAATCCATGGATTAGCCAAGTATTGTGAAACAAGTAAGAACAAAGAAACAAATCTTCATCACCGAAAACCTTCAAAGTTGACTAATGCACCACTCAATCTCCACATTCACATTCAAATGAAAATTAAAGAAATAACTAAAGAACAAAAGAAAAGGAGAGGGAGAGCCGGATACTAAAAAAAAACAACCTCCCAAATTCTCTCCCCCTCACCTTTTAAGAAGAAAAATAGAAGAAGGAAAAGAAGGAAAAATCGCCCAAAATCATCATCCCTCTAATCTCTCATCTTGACAGCCTGTTTTGACCCCCAAAACGTCAAAATTAGGAGATTCTAGATATATGATTTTTTTTCTCCTTTTAATCCACTTTCCAACACATCCAACCTTGCCTTAATCTGAATTTTAAGTCAAAAGTTATGACCTCATGACCTCTAACTTGAAATTCCAACTCCTCTCCATCAGGCCTACATACTCTTTGTACATTGATTTTCTCTCTAATGAGTTTTTAGTTTTAAACCTCTCCAAATTAAGCTCAAATATGCTCAACTCCCTCTGATTCCTACATAATAAGAAAAAGGCTATAATTAGAAAATTTAAGAAAAGATAAACAACTAATAAATTCAAATAGAAGAGTAATTATTAATAGAGGCTTTTTTATACATACCCCCCCTAAAGATTTCTAGGATTTGTATATAGGCCCCTAAGGTTTTAGTATTTGTAAATAGGCCTCTATCTTTTCATTTTAATACCTTTTATATCCCCAAAATCAATATTCTTAACAAGAATGGGCAAGCACCATGAGATTTGTGTTGGATTTTTATATAAATGACAGCTTTGCCCTTACATCTATTAAACCAAAATGAGTATATTATTATTTATAAAAATACCATTATTTTATCTCAAGTCCTAATGCTTTCTCTCATGCACGTGACCCAGGGGTGGACCCAGGTACAAGGGTATGGGAACTGGAGCCCCCACCCACATCTGAGAAAAGTTTAAAATACCCCCACATAAATTCTAAAAATTAATATGGTTTTTTTTTTTTAAATTTGCCCCTTCCCCCAATATTTCTTTTACATAGAGCGAAACACCCCCCGCCGTAAATTCTAAAAATTAATTTTTCTTGACATTTACCCGTTCCCCCAATATTTCTTTTAAACCCCCTATACATGAAGTATAATAAAGTATTTTGAGACTTTCATCAACCTAATGGTAGGTCATGTATCGATTGGATAAATCATAACCAGTTATAAGTAGTATTAATTATCGTCATGATCAATTTGGATTTAATAAAATGAACCATGTATTGATAAGAAAAAATGAATTTATGTATGGTTATTCTCTCCCACTAAGTGCAATTGTTAATATTACATGCTTTATAAAAAAAAAAAAAAAAATTAAGTCTTCAACTTTAGAAATTATGCATATAAGGATAAAAAAAAGATGGACAAAAGTGTCATTTTGCTCTAAAAACCTATGGTAGTTGGAAAAATATTTATTTTGGGGACACAAAAGGTATTAAAATGAAGATGCAGGGGCCTATTTGCAAATACTAAAACCTTTGGTGCCTATTTACAAATCCTACAAAACTTAGGGGAGCATATATAAAAAGCTCTTATTGATATTATATGTCATGCATATAAGCCAAGAAAGCGAAGATTATATTTATCTACTCTTATAAAAGAGAGCAAGATGATCTACTTTTTCACTACACACATAGCCAATGAAATGTAAGTTATGGTGCCCACCCTTATATATATATATATATTTATTATGTATATGTATTATATATATATATATATCTACTCTTATAAAAGAGAGAAAGATGATATACTTTTGTCACTACATACATAGCCAATGAAATGTAAGTTGTGGGGCCCACCCTTATATATATTTATTATGTATAAGTATTTTATATATGGAAAAAGATGGGGATATAATGAGAATTTTCCAATTTGTCTAAAATAGACTTTGGGCTAGGCTTGGATTTAGAGGGGTTTTAAGGATTCGGATCAAGCTGATCTAGCAGACTAAAGTTTAGGAATTAAAAATATCTACCCAACGGTAGCATAATCTCAAAAATCTAAAATTACGAAAAAGCCCCCTAAATTCTGTGGAAAATTGCTAACTACCCCTTACTATACCCAAATGAACCCGAATCCAGACCAAACTTGGCACACACTGTGAGGCCCCACCCTTTGTGGGCCCTCTAATTGCTATTTTATAGTCTAATTAATACTAATTTATACTAATTATTGTTAATTATTACTAATTATTGCTAATTATTAGTTAATTGGGCTAATTAGGGGTTAATCAGGGTGATTAGTTAGATTTTCCTAAGTTATAGTTAGACTAGCTTAGTTGGGTTAGTAGTTTAGTTAGTGGGGTGTTTTGGTTAATTCTAAGCTAATGAGTGTAGGGTAGGCCCTAGCTAGTAGTTTTAATTAATTAGAGGGTGGTTTTTGTTAAATGTGCATCCTCTAGAAGATTCCAGCCCAAAGACCAGCCTACCCCTAACCCTAACCCTAATTATATGATAACCCAAAGGGCATTCCAGTCAATAATCCCCCTCCCTAAGCTATAAGTAAGCTCTAATCCCAAGAACCCTAAGCTACTATTCATTCCAATTGCCTCTCTTCTCCTCTCCCTCATTTCTCTCTTCCAAGCTACGGTTGTGACTGTGCTGGGACTTCTTCTCAGCTGCTGCAGCCACTACTTCTTCATTTTCATCTTCTTCCTCTCTCATTTCCCCTCATTCCAAGCCTCTGTTACTGTGCTGGAAGCCACTGTTTGTGCTGGGAGCATTTTCCTCTTAGAGCTACAGCTACTCCATCTTCCTTCTTCCTCTCTCATTCTCCAAGCTACTGTTACTGCTGGGGGATTTGTATTAGGAGCTGCCACTGCTACTGCTACAGCTACAGCTGCTGTATTTCTTCTTCTTCTTCTTCATTTCAGCAGGATTTCTCTTGTATTGCTCTCTTTCTCTCCACAAACCATTTCTCCTTTACTAAGGCAAGTGCACATACTCCTAGCTTAGAACATGTATTTCCTTTCTTGATTTCAGTAATTTCAGTTCTGTAATGTGTTAATTTAGTCTTAGAATTACTTGAGCTCAGTTATGTTGTTTTGGGATGGATTGGCATTGATGGATGGGGGTTTCACCCCCCATTTGGAAGATCAATGGGCCACAAGGTTGTCAATTAGTGGGCATTAGAGTTGTTTGATGTTTGGAGATGATTTGGTGAAGTTTGGGACTGATTGGAGGAGGTTTGGATGTAAAAAGAGCTAAAACGGAAAATCTGCAGAAACAGTTTTCGTGTTCCCAGTCGACCGGCAGATTTGACCTGCAGTGTTCCCGGTCGACCGGGACCTGCAGGCCGGTCGACCGGCAACACTGCAGCTGTAAAATGGCAGCTCCCAGTTGAACTTTTGCAGACTGAGTTTCTGAGTGTTCCTGGTCGACTGGGACATACCCTGGTCGACCGGTAACACTGTATTTTTGGGAAAAACTGGCCCTCAGCCATTTTCTTGCAGAAAATTCATTTCAATTAGCCAGGTTGACCTGGAATACACTGTTTTTGCAATAATTGACTGAAAGTTGGTTTTTCACCCAAAACTCAGAATCTTTACACCCAAATCAACCTGATACTTAGGATTTACTTTAGATAGTGTTTAAAACTGGGACAATCACTCTTTCTAAGGTTTTTGGAGTATGCGGTCAATCATCCCGGCCAGGAGTTTGACCGGACACGCTGGAACCTTATAGAAATGAATTAAGTTGTCCAGGAGGCCTGATTCAGGTTATTCCGTGTACTCGGTTGATCCACCAGGCCAGGAGGTCAACCGAGCACACTACGCATCAGGACCACCTGGGAAACTTTGATTTTTCCAGTTTTCAACATTTAGGAGTTGTGATCAGTTGTGGGGCCCATTGACCATCCAAATGAACGTTTATCGATGTTCAAAGCCCGAGTCAACGGTGTGGCTCAACCTTGACTCGCGGGGACCACTGTTTAGGGTTTTGGTTGTTAATCTAAGATGATTCGACCTCTAAGAGTTGTCAAAGATGCCCGTAACCACCTAAGCACCAAACACAGTATTATATGGCATTAATGACTTCGTTTAGAGATCAAATTACCGGAGATGGACCTGAACCCAACGTGGCCACTACCTAGGGTTGGACCGTTGTATTTCCCTGTTGATTCCTTCATTGAAGTTCATACTTCACCTTTGTTATTTACTGTCATTCTTAGATCTTTAGTGTAGCTGTTACTGTTAATTAAATATAATGGAGGACCTGAGCCTAGGATATCTTAGAGGTGACCCGATAGTGTAACTTGGGAGAACATTGACCCGTGTCTGTGTCTAGGCGGGCCCTTATCGGGCCTAAGTGTGGGATGTGTACCCCTAGTTGGAAGAGGTAGTTTCTTTTGTGATTTTAAGTTATGATGGATTAGAATAAACTGTTTATCAGTGTAAATGGATTAGTTGCCTCGTTTGGACAGATTTAGACCAGGCCATGTGCCGATGGGCCTTGGTATGGATCCAACGAGTGGGCTTGGACCTTGAATGAAATCCATAGACTGAATTGGTATATGTAGACTTTATAGAGACATTGTTAGGACCTTGTTCACGCAAGGCAAAGCCTAGACAGACACAGACCCTTAGAGTATTCTTGAGTCGGCATGAACATTCACTCGGTTGATTTAAGCTCAGCCTGTGGACTGATCATCCCCGGTAGGAGCTAGTTGAGTGTTGAGGAGCTATCATGATGAGCTGTGTGGTTAAGACGGACGGTGTGATACCGTGTCCGGTCTTGAGTGATGAGATGATGAGATGATGGGTGATTTGCGGGATTAGTAATTCCCAGCACTGGTGAGATTTCCCCGCCGCAACTGTGTTCAGTATGGGAGGGCCGCTGCATAATATCCCGCAGTATTCCAGCTCGTGTGAATGTGCCATTTGGTTGTAGTAGTTTAGATGTTTATATTTATTCTGATTCTCTATGATTATCATGCACAACTGCCTAGTACTTTACCTTGTCATTCTTTATTATTTACTCGTTTCTATTCATTTGATATATATGCTCTATGTTAGTAGTATGCTGTGACTTGCCAGATCTTTTAGATCTGACGCTTCATTGGTGCTTAGGCCTTGACCCGGAGATCCCTGATGATGCACTAGCGCTTGTAGAGGCGCTGATCGCTGGAGAGTTCGCGTGGGGCCCGGCCGACGCGGATGTCGAGCCGGAGGGCGGAGACTATTTACCAGGGTTTTGAGAGTCCTCTTTATTTTGGGTTTGAGAGGCAAATTTTGTAGTGAGTTGGGTAGAATTCAAATATGTATAAACTTTTGATTAACAACTGATACATTTTAATTAGACTGTAGTTCTGCTCACACTTTACATATATATATGATACCAAATTGCTTCCGCTTTATTTAAATGTTATGCTTCCGCAAGTTTTAACCATTGAGTATTATATTGGTCAAAAAGTTTTAAATTGGACCTCACTGCGGCCTACGATCTTGGAAGTTCTCGAATTTTCCGGGAAGTAGCGCGCCAACTTCGGGTATCCGAACGATTATATCGGTATCCAGAATTGGGGCGTTACACACACGATCCTAATAATTTAACCCAAATGAACCCGGATCCAGACCAAACTTGGCACACACGATCCTAATAATTTTTTTAGTCTCTTTTATTGAGTAGATGCTGATATTTTAAACGTAATAGAATTTCGTTTAATACATTCCAATAAATCGAGTAATTTTTTTTTTTTCGATTTCTTTGTTTTTTTGAAGGTGGTGGAGAAAAGAAAATGAAAATGTGGATAAGATTGGAATCTATCTCAAATGTTGTTTTTTTTCCCTCTTCTTTTTTCAATTTTCTTTTAACATTCTTCTTATTCAGGTACTACAAGATTTTCCATGCAGGGAATTTGTGGGTATGAGGTTTTTCCTCTGTGAGTCATTGTGTAAGGAAGAACATGATATTTTACCAGATTCTTCATTAACTCTTAGCTTCTTTTGGAATGAAGGGAGTTACATTTTGGAATGAAGGGAGTTTTCACAAATGTAAGTGAGCACTGCCCACTGAAATTATTATTGTTTGATTATGTCTTCTTCTTCAATTTTTTTAATGTTGCAATAAAATCTTCATTCTAAGAAAAATGGGTGCAACCAGAGTTAAGAAAATGATGATGAAGAGTTGGTTTTTTCTTTCTCATTCCTATTTGGGCCAAAGTTAGGCCCATTAATAGCCTTCGTGCTCTGATAATTTTAATTATATATCTGTTTTATTTCTTAAATCTTAACTGCAGGCTTTCAAATTGTGCGTGTTTCCATATGGTAGAACTTTGTATTTAGTTATCACTCTATGTTTGGAATATGAATTTGTGCATAGCATTTAAAATGTAAAATTGATACTGTTTTGTTATGTGAGATAGGAAAATGGAAAACTCAAATAGAAAGTGTTCTGATTGAGAAAAGGAAAGTAGATAATAACTAAAAGGACGGTGATATGAGGCATGGAAAGGCTTTCCATTATCTATTAGAATCTGTTTTCCTTCTCCATAGAGTCGAAGGGAAATGGTTTTTTAAGCAGTACATGTGCTAATATTCAAAAGGCCAAAAACATAATCCATATTTGTATAAGAATCTGACATTTTATTTTGTTTATTTTTCATGGTTTAGTTTATGTTAGTTAAATTCTTATGCTTTAGACCAAGGCCTCTTCAATCGTCACCCTCCAAACCCCTCAAGAGTGGGGTAAGACCAATAAACATTCATCTGTGGTTTTCTTTGAACCATTTTGTTCACTAATTTCCAAATTTTTATTCAATTATTTTTTTTGTCTTTTGTAAAATTAATTGTGAGATATGGTGCAATTAAAGAATCATTTCAAAGGAAAGATATTTCAAAATTTATCATTTAGAAAGTTTTTTTAGTCTTTCTTGGCACTATTTTGTCCACCCCGGTTAATAAACTAAGCCAAGGTGGGAAAAACAAAAGATTTTAACTATGCATTATTTACTCCATTATGTGGTTCATGGTTTACATACTGCCTTTTAATTCTGAAAACTTAAATGCCATGTTTTTTTTCAATAATAAACCTTGAACTAAGACGGGATGAAAATAAAAAAGAAAATGAATAGTGTATTTTATAATGGATCAAAAGAAAAGGAATCAAGTGTATTTTACTTACTATGTTTTGGTGTTCAATACTTACAATTTTGTGGGCACTTTAAATACTTTGTCATCTGTTTAAAAGTCGTGACAAAAGATATTAACTAGCTTGCTACTTTTGTTATTGTTGCTGGTGGTCAATTGGTGGTTGTATTATAATTCAAATACCAAATTGATTACACACGAGAGAATTAACATTCTTGTATTTTTTATTTATTTTTATATGAAACAATGCTAATTGTGCAAATAGTTTCTATTTATTTATTTATTTTTATTTTTTGGTGAAACTAAAAGATATTTGAGTGGTATTTGTATTTGAAATTTTAGAGTTAAGAACATTAGAGGGCTCCGAGAGGTTTCTAGAAGATATGAGATTATTTTCTTTGCACGGATGTAACACTTTGTTATTATTTTTTAAATATTAACCATTTAATATTTTGTACACTAACCTTAAATATTTGTAATTTGATGTTTCTTCAGTTGTATATTATTTATTATGGCCTTTGAAAAAGGTATAGGGACCTCTATAACTTATAAGTACATCCCATATATACAGGTACTTCGTTTGCATTATTGCTTTATGTTTTGTTTTTCTTTTTCTTTTTTAGAAAAAGTAGCAACGGACAAAATATCATAAATAAAAAAGTGAAATGTACAAACTTAAACTCATTTTATGTCCGCCTTGTTTTTTTCTCTCTTTTAATGAAAGTTACCATTAAAAAAATTTAAATATTCTTTTCCCTTTTGGCTTCATGTGTTTGTATTTTATTTAGTTAGAATAATTGAGTTTTCAATCTGACATAATAGTTGTATTGATCTTGATTTATACCCCTGTTGGAAGAGTAATCCCAAGTTGGATAATGTGATAACTACTACTAAATATTGGTTCTCTTCTGATATTAGTGATTGCTAAAGATAATTTCATAAATGAAATTTAGTGGTAGGTCTTATAGATTACTATCGTAAAATCTTTGTTGTTCAGTACAATTTTTAGTTTCTTAATATACAACTTTTGTGATTTTTTTTATTATAAAAGGGCATTTCAAGGGCATGAATATATTTATTTATTATTGCTCTTACTCATGAGGCTTAAATTGAAAAACTTTGATAATTTTCCATACAAATTTATTTCTTTCATCATTGCAAGCTGCTTCTTCTTCTCATATATTTCAATGAAACGTCATGCCTTTCCTTAAAGGGAAAACGAGAATATCATAGAAACTGCTTGTTATGCTAGCGTTACTACTAACTTCAGAGTCAATGAATGAAGTGGTCATTTTAAGTGTAAACAACTAAAATAAGTATTTGATGCTGAGCTGCAGCAAATTCAGTTTGTCTTTATTCTTTTCGAATTTTTTTTTACTTTGATCAACACTCCCATCCTCTATACAGAACATAGCAGAAGAGTTGATATAGAATACCTGGATTACATTCTTATGTATTTCTTAAGAGGAAGGTCCAATTCTTTAGGTAGATTTGTATTTGTTGTTTTTTGGTATTTTTTTCCCTATTGATATATCTATTTGTGAGCTTCCATTTAACTGAACTTCTATGATTACTTTGTATTATTCTTTTCTTACAGGGTATAAAATATAGCACTTTATATCAAGCAAAAGAAGATGCTGACTCTTGGAGAGGTATTGCCTCTTTTTACCTGATAGTGGTCCGTTTTATAAAATAAAACAAATCACATGTTAAATAATAATATTGATCAACAGGTGCTCTGCAAATCTTACTCGTCAGAGTTCATATCATTATCACAGTTCCACCATTGTTGATCCTTCTCGCATGAGGACAAGCCGGATTACTTTATTATTCTTGACGGTCGGTGTGAGATGTTATTCTTCTTGGTAAGTTAAGACTAAAACCACCATCTCAATTTTGTTATTCTGATGTCCTTAGGTAAGATATAATTAATTTTTTTCCTTAATAGAATCTGATTTTGTAGTGAACATATAATGTTCATGGTAATTATTTAGAACAGTAAGCTCATCTGGTTCTTAGTTTTTATTTTTATTTTTTATAAAATTGCAGGTTATCAATTTGACTATACTTTCGACTGGACTCCAGCTTTAGCAGGTCAAATCTACCAGGAAACTGATAAGTTGACCTGACAAGTTAAATAAAGTAAATTGAAATTTCTTTGTACACATTCATGATAAAATATCTAGAAATATGTCATTTATATCCTCAAAAAGTTATATAAATTCCATATCGATTGTCTTTTGAGATCTCATTTTTCTCACTATGCCAGTATTTTATTGTTTCCAAATATATAGAAAAAAGGAGTGTCAGTTGTATTTGGACATTTCACGAGCCTTGCAATTTACAATCACTCATTTTCTGTTGAAATTTTATTTTTAAATGTATTGAAGTTTCTACTGAATTTTTTAAGAATTTTATTTTTTTTAAAGATTTTCTTAGTAAAACTGTGTGTTCGGTGTACATGCATTGCACGTGCATGGCTCCACTAGTGTGTGTGTGTGTGTATATATATATATATATTATGATATAATCTGTAGCCCTGTACTCTAAAAGAAAGAGAGAGTAGAGACTTTTTCTTTTACGAGGACGTAGGCAGTTTGGCCAAACTACGTAAATCTTGTTGTGTTAAAGTGTCTGATTTCTCAATAACTCGATTGTGTTTGTCATTGTGGTAGATGATGGATCGCAGGTATATTTCCGCTACGCCACTTCCCCAACAAAAGTATCCTCCATGGTATGCTCAACACTTTAATTTTACACCAGCGGAAATCTGTTTTTGTGCATGGAAAAGCAGTCTCATCCCTATATTAGAAAAGACTATTCTACATACTGGAGAGAAATTAGCTCCATCCTCTTTCTATTAGAAAAACACAAAATCATGGAAAATTAGAGGCTTCCCCTTGGCATGATAAATCCTTGCGGTTACACGTTACACAAACTCGCTCAAGACAACTGAGTGGAGGAAGAACATAATACTACATTATTGTATTGCACATGTTATTGGACTCAATTACATTTCGACTTTAGTCTACTAGGATGAGTCATGGGTCAAGCTGGCGAGTCAGCCAGCAGACAAATGGGTGGGGCCAACGACGTCCATCTTGTATTTCGAAGGAAAGGTCTAGCATGAAAAAGAAGACGCAATCAGTCATCCTCGAATGACCTGCCTGTGACCCACAATGAATAGACATACTGAAGAGATTTATGTAACAAGATAAAGCCACTGAAAGTCGATAGGCAAGTCATTCTTGGCTTGTCTAAAACGGTGGCACACTGTTAGTACCTGATCTTTAATTTATAGAAAAGGGAAGATCAATATGCTTCCCTCACACTTTTTTAGATGGTCTTAGAATACCTAGGAATTCAATGGAATGTAATAAGTGTGTCATTAAGCCTTTGCTGTATAATATAAAGATTTGTGATTTTCAAAAATCCATTTCCATGTGGTTTGGAAAAACAGTTCTAAGCCCCCAAGTAATAATTTTCTGTGGAATTGGAAAAATTATTTGAAATTTTCTTCTTTCAAAGGGGAAAACCATCTCATCAAACCATAGAAATCTGGAGCCTTTTCCACAGCATTACAGAATCATCCTCACTGCACAAACACGACCTTAATGAACTTGGGTACTGACTCGCCCAAGTCTGCTAAGTGGACCCAAGTCAAGAAGTTGATTCAACCTATTCATGTATACATCTACGATTAATATTTGCAATTTAAGACCATTACCTTCAGACTTATAAGCAGACAATATTATGCTGGATAAGGCCCTTAACTTTCCCAAAAGAAAAAAAAAAAAAAAAACCTTTAGACTTGAATCAAGATGGATGAGTCAGAAAGTAAGTTGTAATGCTCATGTACTGTTCTCCCTCTCTCTTGCTCATATATGTCCTAGTACTTCATGATGATAGTTCATTTACGAAGGAAAGAAGGTCTGGCATGTAAGAGAAGAGACATTCACTAGGCCGCAGATGGCTTGCCGATGGACTAGAATGACAAGAGACATGATAGTTTATACATGAAAAGCTGCAGTTATTTGGAGTCGATAGGCAAGTCATCCTTGGCCTACTAAACTGAAGGCTCTTCTCTACATGCAAGATCTCTCACCTCCCTCCACATCTTGCACGTAGACACCAGTAGTCACTACATGATTTTCTATTTATAGTGGCAGAGGAGATCAATATTCTTCTGTCTCATCTTAATGTCATATATGGCCAACTTTCATTGACCTAGTGCCCATATGGAACATATTCTCATGATAGCAGGAACGCATGGTCTTCGCTCTTATCCTCTTCTTTAGAGCTTTCTAGTAATTAAGATCGAACATTTGCTGGGAAATTTGCTTTATAAGAATGGCATCAGACCCAATCATTCCTCTGATCTCTCACCATGGCTTTAGCCCGGATTCCCCCTGGGGCGAGACTGAGATGTTTTCCACTGCTTTCAATCCATCAATTGGGGCATCCTTCAAATCGACACTGCTAAAAGTCAACGTCATATCTTATTCCATTTTCAAGGAAAATTTTGAGGCAAACGAACTTATATCTACTGTTCACTTCTTTTACCATTATATAATAATATATTAAGCTAATAGGTTTTGGCTTCAATTTTGGCCATCGGTTATGATTTTGAACGACGGTTTTGTAATTATTCATGCCACTACCGACTCATTTTTCCATCTACCACTCATGTTTTACTTGTTCCTATGTAACTATACCATTTTTGCTCCAATTCCTCCATTTCTATTTTATCAAACTTGTCCTATGGAAAGAGGTAATTTTTTTTAATATGTGATTATGTATTTTGCAATGTAGGGAGATACCGCGCTGAGCACGGATTATTGGACTAGTCTTAATTATGTGTTTCAAAATGTTAAATTTGTTGGTCACTGTAACTCTAATTGAAGTGGAATTTAATTTTCTCTTTGCTCGAAGAACATGGGACGCTAATTTTGAACGGTTTGGATTTGAAAGATGCCTCTTCACAGATGAATTATAATAGTAGGCTCAGGACTCTTAAGCCCAACCATAAAAAAAATTCTGTCTCCTATGGCCGCTTCTTGATTTGCATTTAATGGACCAAATATTCCATGGCAACATGTGCTTATTCAAATGATTCTAATGCTCTTTTCCACTCCCAAAGATAATGTTCTATTCAACGATGGGCGGAGAGGTCTGGTTCATTGGGTGGGTGTAATTTTGTAATTGGGTTTGGAGGTGGTGCATCTCGCTTGCAGCTTCTCCATACCCCCCCCCCCCCCCCCCCCCTCTTTTTTTTTTTTTTTTTTTGTGTGTGTGTGTGGTGGTGTGTTTTGTATTTCATCTTTCTTTTTAATGAAACTGTTTTCTATGGTTAAAAAAAAAAAATGTTCTATCCAACGATGTTTGACTTGTTTCATATCTATTTAAATGAAGAGTATGGATCCGCTATTGGGGCTGTTAATGGCTTTGCCTATCATAGATTCTTCGGACTCCACTATGGGGCTCACATGATAGTAATCCGGACTGTTTATTTTGAATCCCATCCTTTTTAGTGACGTATTGATCGTGCCCCATGTGTAGGGTCAATCCACAGGGAGCTAATGATCGAAATGTACCTGCCCTATTGGAAAACTAGTGCTAGCTTATAAAAAAAGCTATAAAAATCACAAATCCTACTTTAATTAAAAATTAATTACAGATCTGAATAAAATTAATTACAACCAGAATTAAAGAAAAACCCTACATTAAAATCCTAGTCTAATAGATCTGCTAGCAAAAACACGCCCGCACTTATCACGGGCAATATAATTTATAATATTAAAAAATAATTAATAATTTTAAATAATTAATTTGAAATTAGTTATTTAACCATAGATCTATAACCATAGATTTATAATTTATAACCATAGATCTATGCAACATGTATCCTTATAGGTTAGAAAGAATATTTTGAGATCACATGAGAAACCATCTTTATCTAAAAATCTAATGTGTAGATAGATGTGTTGAATGTGTTGGACTCTATATTTAGATGACTAAAATCGAGAACTTCTCCCAAATCCCTAAAATCTCTCCTTAAATTAAAATTGAAATCGAAATTGAACTCCAATTTTGCAATCAATTGCAAAATTAGAGCTCAATTTTGAAATCGAATCCTACCTCTACAATATATATTAATTCTAGAAACTGTATCCGCCATAAAAGTAATCAGAAAACCAATTGAAGATGTTAAAAATTCAGAAATAATTAAATTGAAATTCAAAATTGAATGAGAGCCTTGCAATCTAAGGGCCAGGGTTCAGTTGTTTTCTAAATATTGAAAATATGGACGATTTCATTAAAGACCCAAAATCTGAAAAATCAGATTTATTAATATTTGAGAAATTAAAAAAAAAAAAACTCTAGTCTCCTTAGAATATTTTCAGTATTTAGCGGCCTTTAAGCATGCAATATATCATTCGAAAATAAGGCACAAAAAGACATAAATAAAGAAAATAGATTAATAAATTAAAAATAAGATTTTGAATTAAAATTGCTCACCCATAAAATCAATCAATTAAAAATAAATCAACTTACATCCTTCCTTTCTCCTTAGATTACTAGTAGACAATTACCCCTCCATCATTCTTCTTCTACACACCAGAATTAAATTTTCCATTGGCTTCATGTAATAGGTGAGTGAGATGGGAGAGAGAGAGAAAGAGAGAGAGAAAACAAGGAGAGAATGAATCCAGAGCCCAGTCGGCGTGAGATAGATATGGAAGGTTCTGAGTATGGACGTCCATGTACTCCTTGCAATCATTTCAAGATTTGAAAATTTTCAAATCTTTAAAAACTTGTTTGATTGAGATGCAAGCTGTGGTGGCATTTGGTAACCTTGATAATAGGATCTTGGAGTCCTTGTGGAGTTTTTTTGAAACTTGAAACTCTTTAGTGCACCCAGCTTCCATATTTAGGACTCTTCATAGCTTGCAAATATCCACACTTAGGCCCACATCTTGGCTTTGAAAACATCTTTCGAATTCTGAAACTTTATTTGGTTAAGTTGCAAACTTGGATGGATGTGGGCCCCCTCTAGGAGCGTGCAACGCCTTGGATTGGCATGACTTGGACGTCCCATGTTGGCACGGGTTTTTTTTTTCTTTTCTCTTCATTCTTTATTTCTTTCCTCCTTTTTCTTTTTCTTTTTCTTTGAATTTTCAAGGGATCTTCTCACCAATTGGAATGAAATTCTGAGTTTTTTTTCTTCTCAATTGGGTCCCACTATGGCCGCCCTTATCTTAGGATTTTCACCTAATGTGGGTGGTTCCCATGGCTGGTCTTCTACAATTTTTTTTCTTCTTACGGGTCTCGATTTCTGAATTTTGACAAAATAATTAAAACTAATTCAGAAATAATAATTTTTATTAAAATGAATGATGTTACTAGTTCATGGGGCCCCAAAAATGCAAAATTTGATAATTTCACCAAGACATGTATTTTTATGAGATTTTTACTTAAATTCAATCAAAAGAGTCTAATTGCATGATTTTGTGATCGATTTTAATTAAGTTGACAAATTTATGTGAAATAGTGAATTAAATATGTGATATTGTGGACTTATCACACCCCCCAACCAGCGTCTTGCTAGTCCCTAGCAAAAGATGCGAAAGGTGAAGTTGATTGATCTAACCAAATCAAACCTAAGAAAACAAAAGTCCTTTTCATTGGCACTCTCGACTGCATTTAGCATATATAGTAAGCCCTTAAACCCGTAAGTTACCCTAGTGGACGAGTTAGGCCTCGTGAGGGTTTGTAGTGAATAACCACAAAATTCTTTTTTTTTCTTCTTTGTTTTTATATATGAAAATAAAATAAAACCTAAAGAAATCAAAAGAAACTCTTAAAAAGGAATCTTTTTATATATAATCATCAGATAATCTCGATTTCTGGAATAATTGAAGTGAAAGATAATCTTGGAATTTGGTTCACTTGTTCACCATAAATATTTTTTTTTTTTAGAGAATGTGTTGAACATGAGTGCGTGTGTGAATTATATGTATACATAATTAAAGTGTGAAATGATCAACCAAGACATGTTTTCGAAAAATAACCTAGAAATACTCAGGTTGACCTAGACTTAGCGAGAACGTAGATCACCCCTCAAGGCAACAATGACGGCTTTTGCAATATTGTTTTTCAAAAGACCATAAAATTTTTAGTGAGAGGCACCTCTCTTTCTTTGTTTTGTTTTTTTTTTTTTTTTTTTCAAAATATATAGGGCTCCTTTGGGTGAATTTGGCTTTGATAACAAGACATGAGGGGTAAATCCATGTCTCATGTATTTCACCATTTTTTAAGTTTATACATCCCTAATTTTTCCTTTTCTTTTCATCTCTTTTTTTAAAATTTTTTCTTTTCCTTCTTTTTTTTACTATGGTCCCCAACAATAGGCAGCCATTTTCATGTGCCCAAATGAATTTACTCGCTTGTGGCTGATCAAACCACACGGATGAACCATGGAACCTAAGTCCAACCAAGTTTTTGGTCTCTTATCCTATTTTAAGTGATTTTTTTTCAAAAAAAAACTATAGTATATCTCATTATAAAACTTTAAAAATGTATACTAGTTGTGTAATGAAAGATTCAAAATTCAACAACTTTCCATTCATTTTTTTCTTTGATTAGTGAATTAGTGAACCAGACTGAAGTTTTGTTTGAGAATTCCAAAATTTGAGATATCTTCAGTTTATAAAAACTTTCTTTCTCTTTCCTAGAAAAAAATTGATTGATTTTTTTATTTTAAATCCTAGAAAACAAAGCAAAAGTGTGTGAAAGTTTTGTCTAAAGATAGACAAGTGTGCTTGTCCACACCCCCCCAACCTAAGATAAACATTGTCCTCGATGTTATGAATGAAATGCAATAAATATCAAAATGTAAAATGAGGAATATATAAAATAATAGAGGGTAAAGTGGAAGAGGGTACCTGAGAATGTGATATGGTTTGCTAACTGTCCAAGGTTAGACAAAATACAAAAAAAGAAAGATAGCAAGAAAATACATACATAGTGTACAAAGGTGTGGGCCACTGTCAGATCCAGCGTCCGTCAATCCTGATAGACAGGATTTACCAGAGGTATGACTTCATCATGAGGCACACTGGCCTCCAATAATGGTTTTACTCTTTGTCCATTAACTTTGAAAAGCTCACCATTCTTTGAGTTTTCCATCTCTACTACCCCATGTGGAACTTGTTTCACAATGTAGGGACCTCTCCATCTTGATCTCAATTTACCCGGGAATAGATGAAGTCTAGAATTATAAAGAAGGACCTCTTGTGATGGATAAAATGTTTTCCTTAAGATATGCTTATCATGAAAGAATTTTGTCCGTTCCTTATAAATTTTAGCATTTTCATATGCATCATTACGAATCTCTTCCAATTCATTTAATTGAAATTTCCTTTCAATCCCAACTTTCTCCATATCAAAGTGAAACTGTTTAATTGCCTAGTATGCTTTATGCTCTAATTCCACCGAAAGGTGGCATGCTTTTCTATAGCCCAATCTGAAAGGAGACATTCTAATTGGAGTTTTAAATGCCATCCTATATGCCCCTAATGCATCGGAAAGTCTTAGAGACTAATCTTTGCGATTTGGGTTTACAGTTGTCTCCAATATTCTTTTGATTTTTCGACTCAATACATCCACTTGGCCACT
This sequence comes from Cinnamomum chago, assembly GCA_038049695.1. Taxonomy (NCBI): domain Eukaryota; kingdom Viridiplantae; phylum Streptophyta; class Magnoliopsida; order Laurales; family Lauraceae; genus Cinnamomum; species Cinnamomum chago. The sequence goes on along the minus strand of CP142453.1, from coordinate 37,365,913 downwards.
CGTTTGTTGGTGATAAGGGATGCCACTTTATGTGTAATTTCATATTTTTGAAATAAGGCCTCAAATGTGCGGTTACAGAAATGAGTTCCCCCATCACTTATTATTGCATGTGGAGTTCCAAATCGAGAGAAAATGTTCTCCTTTATAAATGTTTTTACCGTGTTAGCATCATTCTTTCTACATGGATTGTCCTCTATGCATTTAGAGACATAATCAACAGCCACTAGGATATAGAGAAAACCAAAACTAGAAGGAAAGGGTCCCATGAGATCTATCCCCCACACATCAAATAACTTTTTTGCTGATTGGTAAATTAGTTTTGAAAGAAAGAAGGGCAAAACCCCTGGGACAGAGAGAAAAAAGAATACAGATCAAAAGAATACAAATAGAAAGCCAACCTAGGAACAGGGAGGACACAAAAACCAAAACCAAAGCACAAGAGCAACAGCAAAAAAAGGCAAACCAACTAAGGAAAGAGGAGATTTCCTCAGCACCATAAAGCAAAAGAACAGCAAATCCAAAGAGCATAGAAAAAAAATCAGTAGCAAGACAGAGGAAACTCTCTTGCAACACATAGCACAACACACTCACAGCTGCCAAGCTCATCACCAAACAGTAGCTCTCCTCAAGGCTCAGATAACAGAGCTGAAGCCAGCAACTGCTGCACAAAGAAAAACGACAAGGCCACCACAACCACTAAAGGCAACATCACACGCAGCAGCTGAAGACCGAACCACCCAGCTGGGCACAACTCCTACGGCATGACACATCCAGAGGGACCAAAACTAGGCCAGGCAGCTCAAAACACAGGAAAAACAAGCCAACAGACACCACAACAATGCACTGCCTAGATGGGAAGGAGGCTAATCCGGACCAAACCAGATTGCAGGAGAAAAGGGAAAGCCAAGGGAGCTACGCTGTCCAACCAAAGGAACACAGGACTGGGTGAGGAGGGAATTTCAAACCTCTGTCAGAGCTGAAAGTTCCTCTCAAGCCATCCAAGAAGATCATTTGAGCTTTCATCAACGAAGGGGATTTACTGCGATGCTTAGCTTCGTTCTGGATAAACCAGAGGGCATAGATAGCTTGGAAGAAAATGATTGCTGCTGATTTCCTTCCCTGGACACCAACCCCCTGAGTTAAGGCAGCCTAGATGGAAGAAGTTGAAGGAGGAATAACTAGGGAGAAGCCTCCTTGACTGAGAAGCCAATTCCAAAACAGCTGAGCTAGACTGTAGGAAAAGGAAAGATGAACATCTGATTCGCCAAAGCTGTGACAGGAGTAACATCTAGAAGCCAAATGGCAACCTTTTTGCATGGCCACACATCAAATAACTCAACTACCAAAATTGGGTTTAATGGCATCATAATTTTTCGTGAAATGCTGCCCAATTTTTGGCAACGCTCACATGCTTTGCAAAATTCAAAGACATTTTTAAAAAGTGAAGGCCAGTAGAATCCACAGCAAAATTTTAAAAGCAGTTTTTTTTGGTGAAAAATGACCTCCACATACACGTGAGTGACAAAACGAGATAATTCTGTTTTGTTCATGGTCAGGTGCACATCTCCTAATAATCTGGTCTGGGCAATACTTAAAGAGATAAGGGTTATCCTAGAAAAAATTTCGAACTTCAGTGAAGAATTTCTTTCTATCTTGTTGTGACCAATGTTGCGGAACCGTGCCCGTAAAAAGATAGTTTGCTATGTCCGCATACCATGGGGATTGGGAAATAGAAAACAAATGTTCATAAGGAAACTGGTCCCATATTGGTATAGACTCTAAAGAATAAGAAATGACAAGTCTAGAGAGATGATTTGCACTACGGTTTCTACTCCTTTTTTGTCATGTATTTCTAAATCAAACTCTTGAAGTAGTAGGATCCATCTAATCAATCTGGGCTTAGCATCTTTTTTGGAAAGAAGGTATTTAAGCGCTGAATGATCAGTGAAAATAATGATTTTGGATCCTATTAGATACGAGCGGAATTTGTCCAATGCAAAGACTACTGCCAGTAATTCTTTTTCAGTAGTGAAATAATTAATTCATATGGGAGATTGGTTTGTTTCCATCATCTCCTTCCCCTCTTCGCTAAACCATACCCAATGAAGAAGACCTAAATACTTAATTCTACACCAGACTATCAGATCAATGAACCAAACGATCATATGGGAGATTGGGTGGCGTATCGGCTGATCAGATGGCATTCTTTTCTATAAAAAAAAGCTTTAATCTGAGTTACTGGTGTGGAACTGAGCATTTGGGGAAGAGAGGAGGAGAGAGATGGCGGAAGACTATTTTTTTCGCGTGTGGAGGATCGATATCCACCCTCGAAAAAGTTGGTTAAAAAAATTTGGGGTGTGAAGACCACTTTGGTAAAAGGGAAGCTAAAATGAACATTCTGGTATAGGGTGCATCTAAACTGGATTTCTTTTGTTCAAATCCTCAAGCAGAAATGATTTCATCGCATCCACCAGCTGCTAGTGAGGGGTGCGACCCTTCCACTCAGGGGGGTGCCCCACTAGTCGGATTTTCACATGAACAGTTATGATGATTTGAGACTAATTTACTCCTTTACACAATGGCTTATTTGTCATTTTCTTTTATAACATGGGCAGGGTCAGAATCATCAGATCAAGAACTAGATGAAAAATGAGCAAGAAAGATGAAAGAACTCATACCATGGGAGCAACGTTTGACCATGGCCAGTTTTTGGTCCAAGGAACCTAAACCATTTCTCTCCAGTGCATAAGAAAGTGCAACCTTCTTTCCCATTGGAGCATTAAAGGATGAGGAAGAAGAAGAGCCAGACTCCATTTTTTTGAAAGTTGAACACTAGGAAAAACACAAGGGAAATTGAAGGAAATGCAATAAAAGAAGCTAATAGATTTGATTTGAGAAATTGTTTGGTTGGAGAAGGCCTACTTGTAAGCATGGAAATGGAGTGAGATTTGCAGGAGATTAATTTGATGATTTTGCTGAAATCCAAGGTCTTGAGTCTCTTGTTTTACTTAGCCATCTATTGGTAGGATGGCCATCCTTTTGTTTCATTACATAAAGACCCTTACTTCTTGAGAGAATATAGCATGATGGGGTGGTAGTTTCTCCCATTATTCCTAAAGAAAGCAGCGGCATCTGTGTCCAAACATTCTCACTAACATGAAAATCTTGAACATATGTCGTTGGTTTGTAATAAAAATAAAGTATAACAGATAGAACGGTGGGTATTGTGCTGTGTAACCTGTGTTACCTATTCTATGATGAGGAATCTTTTTCTTTCTTTCTCTTATCTCCCTCTCTTTTCTCTTTGAAAGTCCGGGATCCTAACCCTGGGGGGGTGAGCTACAAGTTAGTGACCAATTATGCCAAATTTTAACTTCTTTAAAATTGACTAGCCACTAGTGATGATTATCAAACTAAATGCGGAAGCTAACAAAAACAATCACCACAAAGCATGCACCATCACACAATGATTTATAGCGGTTCAGCCTGAATGCCTATATCCACTACCGGCTTGTGATCCAACACCCCACTAGATTTTCACTATCTATGCTTTTCAAAAGGCTAAGCAATAATCTTTACAATATGCTTTCCAAGGCTAAGCAATAACCTCTACAATAATGTTTTTCTAGGCTAAATAACAACCTATCAATGTGCTTTTCTAGGCTAAGCAATACCCTCTAAACTATGCTTTTCTTAGGCTAAGCAATAACCTTTACAAAAAGAATATTTTCTCTCAAAGTAGTGTCTACACAAACACTAAAAGTGATACAATTTAAGATCAATTACAATGCCTCTAAAATAGGCGGATATGAAATTGAAAATCTAATTCACACAAACACTATATGAATGCAAATGTGTGCTCATGATGTGTGTGTGTGATAACTTCAATCAAGTTAAAAAGTAAGCTCAATCAATATATGTTCAAAGCATTTAAAAGTTTAAGGCACATAAAAAGTTTTGATTGAAGTGAAATGCAAATCACATGTATGAATACAAAGTTGTTGATGAAATGAAAATCAAAGGCTCACAAGTTGTATGAAACTAATTAACTCTAAACATGTGATGCATGTGCAATGTTGTTTTCAAAACCAAACTAATTTAACAAAGGTTCAAATGAATGAAAACAACAAATAGAGATTCAACCAAGAAAATGAATCATGCCATAAAAGAAATCAAAGATTTGGCTAAGCATGATTAAAGAAGATTTTAAAACAAACTTGGATTGAAATCAAGGTGAAGAATCCAATCCAACTTAGATCAAAGATTAAATGAAGAATGGATTCAACACATCATAGTTATCATGCTAAAATTCATTTACCAATAATTTAAACAAAGCATATAACATATGATTAATAAAAGTAAAGCTTACTTAGAGATTTAACTTCATTGATCCAAACTTTAGCTTCACTAATGACCCATTGGTCTCTCTTAGTTCATTCCCCTTTTTCTTGTCGCCAAACTCCTCAAGAGTGGTTCCCAGTTCCACTTTGATCGACACATTTTACAAAGGAATGAACCTCATTTTATACTTAAAAACTGAGTACCTGTAAGTCCTCGGTCGACCTGCACCTTTCCCTGGTCGACCTGGGCTCAACGGTCATAAATTTGACCGTTTGAAAAAGAGCTCCAACGGCTCTTTCCCGGTCGACCCGCAGTGTGCTCGGTCGACCCGGGCCCAGGGACCAATTTCCCCAAAAATGCATATTCCAAAGTATTTCTTTGAGGGGAATTTTGGGCCACTGAATCAAGCTTGGAATCATGATTTAAATCAACTAAGAGGATTAAAAACAAGAAACATAAAAAGCCTAAAATGATTTGAAAGATTTAAAACTCATAGGCTTGCTTGATTCATAAAACTTCTTTTCAAATTTAAATGCATCCAAGTTTAAAATCAAAACATGCAAAAATCAATATTTATATGAGTCTTAAAAACAATGCATGTATAAATCATGATTTCAAGATTTTCTAAATCAATGCATGTGTGAAAATTCAAATGATGCTAAAATGATAATGCATCCATCAAATTGCAATATACAAAATCCCTAACACTCTTTCCTTTCTCCCCCTTGCTCGGCCCATTTGTTTAGCCTAAGCCGACCCATTTACCTGGGCCAGACCCATGCATGCATAGTCCACATCTATTTTCCTGCATAGAATTTAAGCTATTGTTTATTTTAGTTTATTTAACATGCCCATGCATCCAAATTATTATTTTTAGTTGTTCCAGTTTATTTAATATGCCTATGCATCCAAATTAGTATATGTTGTTGTCCCAATTTATTTTAGTTTGTTTAGTACGCCCATGCATCCAAATTATTATTTTTAGTCGTTCTAGTTTATTTCCTAATTTGTTTAATATGCCCAAGAATCCAAATTAATTATTTTTAGTTGTTCCAGTTTATTTCCTAGTTTGTTTGGTATGCTCATGCACCACATGATTTAGTTACATCTCCTCTTTTTATAAAAATTTAGAATTGCATAATAAAAAGAATCTAGAAAAAAAAGAAAAAAAAAGAAGATAATTCAAAATAAATCTACAATAAAAAATAGAATTAATTAGAGCTTAAGTGCTATTTAGATAAGTTTAATTAAATAAAAATTAAGTTTTGTAATTTATTTCCTTCTCCTCCTCCCCTTTCATTAGGATTAGGGAGATTAGTTAGGAAAATCCTAAAACAAAAAACAAGAAAATATATATATATAATAACCAAAAGACCAAAAAAAAGAGAAAATCAAAACTAAACTGTAGCTTAGGTTGACTGGGTCAAACCGCGGACATAGATCCAAGTTTCCCCCCAGCAAGTTTAGATTACTTTTAGAATAATAAGTTAATTAGGTCCCCAGACTACAAGAAATTTGGCTTTTAGTGGCGACTTTTATAGCTGCGGTTTAATTTTTGCCACTAAAAACCCACCTGTAACGCCCCAATTCCGGATACCGATAAAACCGTTCGAATATTCGAAGTTGGCGCGCTACTTCCCGGAAAAAATCCGAGAACTTCTAAGATCGTAGGCCCGCAGTGAGGTCCAATTTAAAACTTTTTGGACGATATAGTAATAACAGTTAAATTGCGGAAGCATAAGAAGTAAGCGGAAGCAATAGGTATCAATATATAAGTAAAATGTGAGCAGAACTACAGTCTAGTTAAAAAGGTTCAGTTGTTAATATCAAAGTTAATACATCTTGATTAGCTACCCGGCTCACCTACAAAATTTCTCTCAAACCCAAAATAAAGATAAGACTCTCAAAACCCAGATAACTCATCTCCGCCCTCCGGCTCGACATCCGGGTCGGCCGGGCCCCATCCGTAATCTCCGACAATCGGCGCCTCTACTAGCGCTAGTGCATCCTCTGGGATCTCTGGGTCAAGGCCTAAGCACCAAAGATGGGTCAGATCTAAAAGATCTGACAAGTCACAGCATACTATTAACATAGGACATATATATCAAATGAATAGAGACAGGTAAATAAATTAAAGGAATAACAAGGTATAAGAACTAGGCAGTTGAGCAGTATAATCATAAAGAATCAGGATAATATAAACAACATCTAATCTACTACAAAATGACACATTCACACGAGCTGGAATACCGCGGCCCTCGCATACTGAACACAGTTGCGGCCGGGAAATCTCACCAGTGCTGGGAATTACTAATCCCGCAAATCTCTCATCATCTCATCACACTCATCACTCAAGACCGGACACGGTATCACACCGTCCGTCTTAACCACACAGCTCATCATGATAGCTCCTCAACACTCATAATAGCTCCTACCGGGGATGATCAGTCCACAGGCCGATCTTAAATCAGCCGAGTGAATGTCTATGCCGACTCGAGAATACTCTAAGGGTTTGTGTCTGTCTAGGCTCTGCCTTGCGTGAACAAGGTCCTAATAATGTCTCTAAGAGGTTCATACATCAAATCAGTCTATGGATTATATTCAAGGCCCAAGCCCACTCGTTGGATCCATACCAAGGCCCATCAACACATGGCCTAGTCTAAAACAGTCCAAACGAGGCAACATATCCATTTATACTGATAAACAGTTCCATCTAATCCATCATGACTTAAAATCCCAATATAAACTACCTCTTCCAACTAAAGGTACACATCCCACACTTAGGCCCAATAAGGGCCCGCCTAGCCACAGACACGGGTTAGCGATCTCCAAATAATACTAACGGGTCACCTCTAAGATATCCTAGGTTCTGGTCCTTCATTTATGTTTAATTAACAGTTAACAGCTATACTACGGATATAAGAGTGACAACAAATAATAAAAGTGAAGTATGAACTTCAATAAGAGAGTCAATAGGGAATAACAACGGTCCAATCCTAGGTAATGGGCCACGTTCAGGTTCAGGTCCATCTTCGGTAATTTGATCTCTAAACGAAGTCACCGATGCCATATGATACTGTGTTTGGTGCTTATGAAGTAACGGGCATCATTGACAACTCTTAGAGTTCAAATCATCTTAGATTAACAACCAAAACCCTAATCGGTGGTCCCCACGAGTCAAGGTCGAGCCACGCCATTGACTCGTGCTTGGCACATTGATGGAAGTTCATTTGGATGGTCAATGGGCCCCACAATCGATCAATCATAAAATAAATGCTAAACTCACAACTTAGTGTTCACAGTGTGGCAGGTCGACCTGGCAAGGGTCGGGTCGATCTGCTCCACTGGAATCAAAGTTGGGACTTGGTTTGGATTCTGGAATTTCCAGTGTACTCGATTGACCAGGTGGCCAGCCAGTCGATCTGGTACACAGGTGTACCTGAGTTAACAGATTCCAAGCCAAATCTCAACTTTTGCACTAAAGTCTGGGTCTGATGGAAAATCAAAGTCATACACAAACTATTCGAATTGGGTTCATAAAATACTCAGGGCTTAATCAAATTATAAAATCTAATGAAATTTCTAAAGGTATAAATCTAAAGGGTCCAAACTAATTTAAATTAATTAAAGACTAAGGGGTCTTTATTTCCAATTTCTAAAATTAATAGGGTTCCATAAAGGCTAAGGGTCCTACTTTCCTAATTTTCTAAAACTAATGGGTTATGGATTAGTGGGCCCCACTGGTCCTGGCTCCAATTTGTTTCAATAAAAACTAAGGGGTTTATATTTCCAATTTATGAAAATTAATGGTGCTAATTGTATGCCTTAAAAACTAAAGGATTGATTTTAATTAATATAACTAGGGGGGGTTATTGGATTAGTGGGCCCCACTGGGCCCAGGTGAAAAGCCCTCCTATCAGTCCACTTTCAAAATTTGAAAAGAAGTGAGGGCCATCCTCTTTCGTTCTTTATGTTCAAGTAGGCCCCCAGGTCATCAGCACTTTAATTTTTTTCTCTCATGTGTCTTCTTATTCCCATGCACCTGTGGACTACCAGACCACCCATCCCCTTCCTCACTCAACACAACATGTTCTGCAACAGAACGTTGCAGAACATTCAAACAGAGAACGAGCTTGCCTGGTGCATGGAGAGAGCCACGATCGTAGGCCCCACTGATCAAGGGCCCACGATCAGCCCTCATCATCCGGGTCGCCCAAGGTGGCCCTACACGATGTGGGGTCCGGATCTCCAAAGGTGGCCCACCTGGGCCCACTGATCTTAATACCAAAAAAACCCAAAATCTCACTGTGTTCCACTAACAGTGACTGTAACAGTCACTCTCTTCACCCATTTCAAATCAAATTGTTTAAATACAAAACCATTTATCAAATAAACAATTACAATTGTAAAAAACACTACAATGCCCATTAACCAACATCATTTGGACTCATTAATCTTCCAAATGAGGGGTGAAACCCCCATCCATCAATGTCCAATCCATCCAACAACACGACTAATGCTCCAGGTAATTTCTAAGACTTGATTATAACATACATGAACTAAAATCACAGAATCAAAGGAATAAAACATACATTCTAAGTTAGGAGTAAGGTGCACTTGCCTTTAGCTTGGGAGAGAAGGTTTTGTAGAGAGAGAGAGAAATAGAAGAGAGAATCCCAGCCCAATGAAGAAGAAGAAGAAGAAGAAGAAGTAGTAGCAGCAGCTCCTAAGAGGAAATCCCCCAGCACAGCAACAGTAACAGTAGCTTGGAAAGAGAGAAATGAGAGAGGAAGAAGAAGGGGAAATTTAGAGGAATAGTAGCTAGGTTTTCATTGGGATTAGAGCTAATTTATAGATTTTGGGGAGGGATTAATGACTGTAATAGCCTTTAGGGTTACATAGAATTAGGGTTAGGGTTAAGGGCTTTTTAGTCTTTGGGCTGGAAGGTTCTAGAGGTGCACTTTTACACTAAACCCCCTCTAGTTTACTAAAAACCATACTAAGGGCCTCCCTACACTAATAAACCCTAGGATTAACAAAAACACCCTACTAACCAAAATACTAACTCAACTAAGCTAGTCTAACTATAACTTAGGAAAATCTAACTAATTACCCTGATTAACCCCTAATTAGCACAATTAGCTAGTAATTAGCAATAATTAGTAATAATTAGTATTAATTAGCATTCAAAAATATAAATTAGAGGGCCCACAAAGGGTGGGGCCTCACATCACCTGTAGTGACAAAAATTTGATGTCGCCACTGAAGAATGCCCACATTTAGTGGCAACTTATATGTCGCAGCTACATTTCTCCACTAATTCCTTGGGAGGAGTTTCTGGCACCATGGGATTTTGGAGGGAAAGAGATTTAGTGCAAGTTTTAATTTATCACCACTAATGGTGAACGGTTTTAGTGACAACTTTTTATGATCGCCATTAATTTCTTAGATTCTTACATTTAACTGCGGTATATTTTTTGCCACCGTATGTTCTATTTTTTGTGGCAACTTTATATTGCTACTAAAGATATATCACAAGTAAGTGGACTTTTAATGGCAATATTTTTTCCATAATTTAATTTTCGCCACTAAAAACTCACCTTTAGTGGCGAAGCTTGATTGATGTTGACACTAAAGGTATTATGTGATCACATTTAATGACAACTTATATGTTGTAGCTACAAGGAATTGAAGGGGAAGGAGAATTAGTGGCGAGTTTTCTTTTTGTGCCATTGATGGTCTAGGAGATTAGTGGCAACTTTTTATTTTCGTGGCTAGATACTTAGTTGTCTTATTTTCACCACCTTTTGCGGCGACTTTCTATTGCCACTAAAAATATATTATATGACAGCCAACTTTTAGTGGCGACACTTTTAGCCACAATGTTATTTTTGCCACAAAAGACTCACTTTAGTGAAGGTATTATAGTGATCACATTTAGTGGCAACTTATATGCGGTGGCTAAAGGTAATTTTGGAGGGGAAAGAGAATTAGTGGCAATTTTTAATCTTTCACCCCTAATGTGGTCTAGGAGTTTAGCAACAACCTTTTTTCCATAGCTAATTTCTTATGTGTCTTACTTTTAGCTATACTTTTTTTATGGGGCATCGTCAAATTTTACTTTGAATGGGGTGGGTCTCATTGCACGACTGATCACACACTATCAAAGATGCCAAAAAAGTCTTCTAGCATAATCAATTAGTCTTAAAATCAAGTTGGGTTGAGATTTGAGCTAAAAAAATATACTGATGAGAAAAATTGCGGGCGTCAGTAGACTACGCGTGTCACTGAAATACGTGTGGAGCTCCATTATGAATCAACCATCTTTCTTATGCTAAGGCATGGTGAGAATCACAGTAATGGTCAATCCCAATAAATGACACCATTACGGTATTGACCACGTAATGTTCTCTATCCGGTGCATTCGTTGTGGCGTAAAATGTTTTTACCCCAAAAAAAAAAAAGAGAAAATATCCAAAGTAATCCATAACATTATAAAATGCTAGAGAATGATGTTGATTTCCATTAGTAACAACTATGAAGTAAAATATTGGCCCCTAAATCATACCATCCGATATCATTGTCTAAACTTTATCAATTTAATATGCTCATTGTCATGTTATAATTTTTCTTGTTATCTTTTTAATTTACAGATCAATTATGTAGCTCACATTGATTACAAGAACACTACTTGAACTTTTTCTTAATAATTTATTGACATTTTTATAAATAATAAATATGACATTGAACCCAACTCCTATACGAATAAAATCTATTTGAGGGCTTACTAGGGAGGCATTTGTTATGAGTGATTTAGTTTTTTTTATAAGTGGGTTCTATTAGGGAGTGTAAGTTAAGAAAAAAATTTCGATACCCGATGGAATTATCATTAGACTGACTACTATAAAGCATTTGAATTTTACCTTTCATGTTTTTAATTTAGGTGACTTAATAAGTGACAAATCTGATGGGCCCAATTTTAGTTCGATTAAAATTTGTTAAGGACCCAGAATAAGAGGTGGCATTTATTTTTAATGGCTTATATTTTTATAAGTAGGCTCACTAGAAAGTCTTTCAATTAAAAAAACAGCTTGGGTCCATTAGGTAAAAGAGGGGGATTCTCCAAAGACTTGGTCCTACCATCATATATATTTTTTATTCACATGGCTTAAAAGTGATAAATTTGATGGGCCCAATTTTAGTTTGATTAAAATTTGTTAAGGGCCAATATGAAGCGGAGGCAATTATTTTTAATGCCTTATTTTTTATAAGTAGGCCCACAGGGCAAAGTATTTCGATTCACAAAGTAACTTGGATCCACTAGGATTTTGGTCTCCTACCATCATAACAACTACCATTACTCAATAAATAAATCCCTCCCACGCCCAAACCCATTCAGTCCTGCCAACGATTTTCTTTTCTAATAGTAGAGAGAAAACCCTCCCGGTCTCTTCTATCTCTTCTCTCTCGATCGGTCTCTTCTATCCCTCTTTCTTTGAAATGCAAAAGGGAAGAAATCGCCTGTTTCTCTTCCTCCGAAACGCAAAAGGGAAGAAATCGGTCTCCGTCTCTCTTTCGGAGGGACGAAATCTCTCTGCCTCGTCTCTGTCTCTCTCTCTCCGATCTAAAGCTCCGGTGCCTGGGTATCCTCCCCAACAGATCCAACCCCTCTCTATCTCAGTATCCCTCCCTGTATAACTCTTTTCTTGTTTTTTTAAACCAATCACTATCTTAGATCCACAATGTTATTGGCATTACTCATACTGCTCCAAAGAGGCTAAAGCCTAAAAGTATCCGCTATACGTATCTTACAAAAGTGCAATGAGTGAATGAGTGTAAATGTTTTAACCATCTTATATGCATAAAATGCAGACATTTGCCCATCCAAGTTGTCGGCTTCTCAAGTGATCAACTGTAAGAATCTTTTCCAAATAAACAATGCAACAAAATGCTTGGTTTGGAGGAGGGTTTCTAATCTGATTTTTCCCCTCACCCTCTCATAAAAATCCTTGACCAAGAAACTCCTATGATTATCGGGCACCAAATTTAGATTCTCCTGGCTCTACTGGACAAAATGAATTGATGTTAGTTTTTATCAGACACTTCATTTTATTCATCTAATATTTTATTATTAACTGTATTGATATGGTACTGCATCTTGATCTCAATTCATCTCAATTGTGTAATTATTATTATTATTATTTTTTTGTCAATACAATGTTGATCTAATTGACCAAGTTACTGAATTGTACCTTTGTTATTGCATTAACATTCGGATTTTAAACTTTATACTTAAGGTTTGAAAGTTAATTTTACATGTGGCATTCTCTATGACTTAATAAGTCCCTTAATGTTCTATGTTTTCTGTTTTTTACAGTTTTAGTACTCTTTGTCACATTGCAGTGTTCACTTTTATCAGTTGGAGGCAAAGTGAAAGACAACCATATATCACTCTTAATCAATGCTGGTCTACTTGTAAGATATCTTTGTATTGTTATCAATCCCTATTTTTTTGTTAATTTCACAATACATAAATAGCAGTCAGACAATTTATGGCTAATATTCTCATTTTCTACTGGTTATGCAATTTGGTCTAGACTTTTCTGTTCACCTCATTGATGTCATGATGAGGTTCATAGTTGTTTCTTAATTATCTCTTTTATACTGTGCTTAATAACGAAATTAGTTATGTTTTACTTGAGTACAAAGTTCACATTTTATTGCTCAATTGTTTGGTATTCTGATCTCTGAGGGCATAAAAAAGTTCCATGGTTTAGTTCTATATATATGATGTAAACTTTAAAGTAGAGAATGTATTAGAGAGAAAGAAGAACTGTATATTCAGTTATTCTATAATCCAAGAAAGGTATCTACACTATATTTATTATTTCTAATGTGTCTACAGTATGGTATTGGGGCACAAGACAAAGGGCATAAATACCCTTATAAGTAAATAGAAAATAATGTGAGTATATTATTCATCTCTTAGATCCATGGAGCATACAAGAACCAACAAACGTGATTTATGGAGTAGGAAACATTAGGTCTAGTGAATGTCAAACATGACTTAAGTACATACAGTGGCGAGTGTTCGTGTTTAGGACTTAAGATCGCCATGTAAGACAAATCTTCTTGATGGGAAAATATTATTTCTTTTTTGACATGTTTTTGCTTCATATTAGTGATAGTAGAGTTCAAGTAGAGCTACTCTATTTTTAGTTGATAAAAAGTCTTGTTTAGGTTAAAGACTTTAAGATCACCGTGTTATATTTATACACATCCCATTTCACCATCTCTCCTAGCAAACATGCAAGCATGAAAGCGTCTCACTGAGATACTGCAATTTGATTTTGAAAACATTGAGATACTGTAATTTGATTTCAATCATATTTTATGTTCTTGGGTTACCCTGACTTGCTCTGAACGCATTCTGCATAATTGTAGACTCGCCAGCTAATTGATTCAAACATTTATTGGTTTACCATTTCAAATATTGGTTCCATAATCAAGGGTCTTTCTCAGGTATTATTTTGGGACAGTAATTGGATATCATGTGTTTGCCTTGACCTTTGATTTTTTTAATATCTTGATGCAATGGTTCAATTGAGGTTAAAAATGTGAAAAAAAATATATTGAATGCATGTTTACTGTATGTTTGTTTGTTGAATGGTTTAAACAAGAGTAATTTTCAGTTACCTAATACTAACGTCTTTTGGAAGTTACTGTTAGGTCCCGGACCCACTGGGCAAGGCTCATTTCACCCACAGACATTAGTCCATCTACCTAACTGGGCAGTTCACATGCACTCTCTTCATGTCCAAACTTCATGTTACTTTTAGTTCTCTTGTTATGCTTGTAGTACCTAACTGGGCAGTTCACAGGCATCTGTAGCTAATGTTGTTTGGGTTATTTTAGAGCTTAAGATCACATTTAGTCATTTGCTTGCTTTTTTTATTTTTTATTTTTATAATCAATGGTTTTTTAGGAGACCAAGATCTTATCTTTTTGGCATGTTGCTGTTTTTTTATGGTTGGTTCTATGTGCAAATGATGTTTGACAGAATGTTGTAATGAAATCAAAACAAATAGTTTCATTATTTTCATCATCTCTCAGTAACACTTCTTATAGTCTTTACAAACATCATGAAACTAATGAATCGTCATTCGAGTTTTTCTCTTAAAAAATGAATTACAAACAAATTCAGATGTACATTCAACCTACATAGTCCCCAAAAAGACAGGGCATTCTTGCATTTATCGAGGGTTTTTTGTCTGTTCTTTGTGCAAATACTGTTTGATAGAATGTCACAATGAGGAACATCTTCTTTAGGTCTGTGTGGGTCTTTCTCTCCACATGTTTTTAACCTAATAGTAATAAAGCTCATTCTCAAAAACTCTTTGTAAAGTATATGATTTGTTGTTTGTGTTTTTATTTTTGTAAACCATATGATGTTATTGAGTAAGATAACCATATAAAAAAAACTCGCCATCCAACCCAGTTTTCAGCCCACATTTTATTCAGAAAATGGTCAAACTTGGCAACTGAGAAAATGAAATAGCCACACCTTACTTGTAAGGGATCATCAAAGAAAATTTAATGCATCATACACCTGACCCTATGGATTGGCAAGATGCACCGGGAAAAGTGGGGGAACATTTTTTTCTTTTCTTTTTTTTTCCTTTTTCTTTAATGTTTTTTTGAACAACACTTTGAACTTAAGTGTGACCAGTAACTATTAGTGTCTCTCTTAATATCATTGATTGACAACTGCCCAGTTTGACATAGAAACTTGCTATCCTTATGCCTATCAGATTATTTCAAACTCAAAGAGCTGCACAAGGTTGTAGATGATGTTTGAGTATTTCATAAACCTTTTATCAGGAAAATATTCAACTGCGGGATGCCCCACAAGTAGATGATGTGGGTTTTCAAGTCCCAGACGTCCACAAAAGTGGGGCCTCCAGACTTAAAGGCACTCATAAAAAAAAAATCCTGCATGGTTTGTATGTAAAGTCTGGCCTCTGGTTGGAAGTTAAATTGCAAAGCTTAAAAAAAGGATGACTGAAAGTTAAATTGCACATCAATAATTTTTTCATTAACTAAGTATTTGGTTAATTGTAGCTAAGGCTCTGCCATCGGTGGTGGTGTTAGGGGCAGATCAAAGGAAAGAACGGTCGTCAGCAACTAGTACCAAAACTTGGGTGCATAAGAAGGTGGATACTGGAAACAAGAGCATAAAGAGATTGTGAAGGATGTTGGGACTTTGTATCAATATTAATTATGTAGTATCATGATAAGTCCCTAATGCCTTGTTAGGAAAATCTTATTTGTATGAATCAGACTTATGGATAATAGATGTGCAAAATAGATCTATGGAAAAAAATGTTTATTATTTATACTGTTTTGTAAGACCATTTTAATATTTGAAATAGGTGTTTTATGATCCTCCAGTTCAATGGTTTCCATGAATTTCTCAATATCCACAAGGAATTAAGGACTCAAATTTGGCCCCAAAAATGCTCTTAAGCTTAGGAAGAGGATTGACAGTTCAGATCTTGAGATTTGGGTTTGCAAGTGAAATCCGGTTAGTTTAAGCAGCATCGGCATCAATGGTCCAACGGTTTTCCATGATTTTCTCAAGATTCTCAAGGGACTGAAGGCTGAAATTAGACCCTATAGCCGTTCTTGGGTTTTTGAAGAGGATCAATGGTTCTGATCTTGATAGAGAGTCCCATAGAAGGTTAGAAATGTTCCACATCTTCCTCCTTTAGACAAATACATTTTTCTAAAAAAGCTTTTGTGCTCAATAAATGGGACCATCTGATGATTCCAATTATATGGGAACACCATTTGGATATATAGGAGTGCTAGTGTTAGAGTTTTTTGTTTTGTTGCAATTTGATAGGATGCATTCATTTTCATATCTTGACCTCTCATTCTCTCATGAAGTTCTTAATTTAGTTTTTCAAGTCTCAAATAGTTCTATCTTTGAAAATCTTTTCAAGCTTCCCAAATGTTTTCACTTTAAATCCATATTGTGGTTTGAATGTTTCATGTCATTAAAATTAATTTTTCATCCTTTTGCAAATCATGATTCAAGCTTGATCAATGTGCCTCAAGTCTCCTAGAAAGAAGCCCTCTTAGTTCCAAGTTTCTAAAAATTACAGAATTTTTGGGCTGCCTCCAAGTCAACCTGCCAGTGTGGTCGGTCGACCGGGTACACTACGGGCCGACCGGGAAATTGGGTCGTTTAGCCTCTCCAACGGGCATTTTTATAGTCGTTGAGTACCCGGTCGACCTGGCCCTGTACCAGGTCGACCGGGCACTAGTCGTTGTGAACTTTTTCTTTATAAAAGTGACTTTTTATTTGGAAAAAGTTGCTGAACTTTGGAGGACTTTTGAGGCCAAGGACTTACAACTTTTCAAGAGTATTATTGAAAGGATTATGAAGCCAGTCCATTGATTCAACCTTTGATCTTCTAATGGGTGTGCTCTCTTTATCTTAAGTTCTAAAATCATGCTTTGTTTCTAAATCTTTGTTTTCTTTAATGAATGATTGAATAGATGTCTATCATTTGAATTGTTGCTTTTCATAACAGGCTTAGAACTTTAAAATCTCATAGCTTTATGAATCCAATATATAATTTGTATTTCACATGAAGTTGTTTTCTTGTTTCAAAACTAACTTGCTAGATTCAAGTTTCACTTCTTTAAATCAAGTTAGTCCACTTTGAAAAACCCATGTGCTTGTCATAAAATTTGTGCTCATATAAATGATTAACATCTTTGCATCATTTAGAATTTCTACTTTCTAAATGGAGATAGAAAAGTTTCTAGTAAATGCATGAATCATAGACTTTTACCATTCATATGCATATGTCTAGAGAGTGAGATTTCATTTTAAAATCAGCCTATTTAGAGGCATTTAATTGCACTTACATTGTTCTCTTAATCCATGCATTCATAGGCATCTTTTTAAGAGAAAATCTACTTGTTGTAAAGGTTGGTGCTTAGCCTTGAAAAGCATATATAGTGTTGTAAAGGTTTATGCTTAGCCTTGAAAAGCATAGCAATGTATTTGTAAGGTTGAAGGTGAACCTAAACCTTAGTTTGAGTTAGTGGAAATCCGGTAGGGACACCGGGAGTGGATGTAGGCATGTTGGCCGAACCACTATAAATGGTTGTACTATGGTGATTGACTTTTTGCTTCTTTTTTCATGGATGTTTCTATCTTGTTTGATTCTATAATTAATCTTCTTCAAAGCATAAGAGACTTACAAGCAAAAAGATTTAAAATTGGTCTAGTTCTTTGAAACCCACCCCCCCCCCGCCCCCCCTTCTAGGATTAGATCTTGGACTTTCAGCTAGAATGTTTAATCTCATTCCACTTATTTGCCTATAGTATCTTCGGTCTATCTTTTCTTATTGCATATGCCTCATTTTTCAGCTATCTCCATGTTGTTTTGTTGTCTAGGGGACCCGTGAGTGCAATTTTTTTATTTATACTTCAAATTGTGTTAGGTACATCGACATAGATAAGAGTTGGATGAAAATTGAGGATAGCCGACACCCTAAGTACATAGATGGAGTTAAACACTTTTTGGAGTTTGCATATGCACATATTGAGCCAGGGAAAAAGATTCGGTGTCCGTGTGTCAAATGCAACAATATCTATTTCCGTACTCGGGATGATGTGGAAGCGGATCTATATTATCATGGTATAGTTAAGTGTTACATTCCATGGGTATTGCATGGGGAGGAGTTTGAGGCAAGCACCAATGAAGAAGAAGATGATGAGCCCAGCAGAGAAGATGAGGATGATCATGATGATATGCAAGAAATGATACATGATCATTACACCGCAGCAACTATAAATGCTTGGGCAGGGGCGGATTCTAGTAGTAATAAGAATGCGGTGCCTGACTGGAAAGTAGATAAATTTATGAGATTGTTGAAGGATGTCGAACATAAACTATATCCGGGTTGCAAGAATTTCTCTAAGTTGTCATTCATCGTGAAGCTGTTGCACCTAAAGACACTTAATCATTGGAGTAGCAAATCCTTCACCATGTTGTTTGAGTTGTTAAAGGAGGCACTTCCTGATGCTAAGACGCTCCCTAAATCATTTTACGAGGCTAAAAATATAATTCGTGACCTAGGACTTGACTATGTGAGGATTCATGCTTGCAAAAATGGCTGTGTACTATTTTGAAAGGAGCATGAACATAGAGAAAAGTGTCCAAAATGCAAAGAGCCTAGATATAAATTTACCGATGCCAAAGGGAAGAAGATTCCTAAAAAAATCTTGCGCTACTTCCCACTAAAAACGAGGCTACAAAGGTTATTTATCTCAAATAAGACAGCATCAGACATGAGGTGGTACAAAGAGAAGCGTGTCAATAATGGGGTGTTAAGGCATCCGGCTGATGCTGAAGCCTAGAAAGAATTTGACAAAATGCATAACTCATTTTCCCAAGACCCTCGTAATGTTAGGCTTGGGCTAGCAAGTGATGGATTCAATCCCTTTTCAAACATGAGCACTACTCATAGCACATGGCCAGCTATTCTTGTGCCATACTACCTACCATCGTGGAAATGTATGAAAAGTCTTTTTTTCATTGTGTCACTACTTATTCCTGGACCCAATTATCCAGGAAAAGAGATTGATATATATTTGCGACCATTGATAGATGAGCTGAAAGAGTTGTGGGAAGATGGCATCCAAATTTATGATGCCTACACTGGTACCAATTTTCGGTTGCCTGCCGCGGTGATATGGACCATCAATGACTTCCTTGCATATGGCAACTTATCGGGATGGAGCACTAAAGGGTTTTTGGCTTGTCCTTCATACAATAAGGAGACATCACATATGTGGTTAAAGAATGAAAGAAAGACTTGTTACATGAGTCATCGTCGTTTCTTATTGACGGATCATATATGGCGACATAGAAAGAGCTCTTTTAATGGAAAGAAGGAACTTCGGGAGTGGCCAAAGTCATTGTCTGGGGTTGATGTGCTTGAGCAGTTGAGTCATGTTGGGCATGTGAAATTTGGGAAGACACAACCAAAGAAAAGGAAGCATGCAAAGGATTTAAATTGGACGAAGCATAGTATTTTCTTCGAATTGCCTTATTGGAGAACCCTTAAACTACACCACAATTTGGATGTCATGCACATAAAGAAAAATGTATGTAATAATGTTTTGGGGACATTGATGAACATTGAAGGTAAAACAAATTAGGAAAATGCCAAGGCTTGTTTAGATTTGCATGTGATGGATATAAGGCATCAATTACATGTGAAACATGATGGTAATTCCTATAAAATGCCCCTGACATGCTACACAATGTCCCTCTCCGAGAAAAAGGATTTTTGTGAATTGTTGGCTTCGCAGTGAGGTTTCCTGACGGCAATGCCTCAAACATATCTTGACGTGTGAAAATCAAAGAATGTTGAATTGCAAGCATGAAGAGTCATGATTGCCACATATTTTTACAAAGATTACTTCCCCTTGCACTACGTGGATCCTTAAGCGATGATGTGTGTGAGGTACTAATTGAGCTTAGCCATTTCTTTACGGAGTTGTGTTCTAGGACATTAACAAAAGATGTCTTGGAACGTCTTGAAAGCCAGATTGCTATAACACTTTGTAAGATGGAAAGGATATTCCCGCCGTCATTCTTTAATATTATGGTGCACTTGCCCATTCATCTCGCGCGAGAGGTAATTCTCGGTGGACTAGTTCAATATCAATGGATGTATCCGATTGAAAGGTGATGTATTTTGTTATTCTTACTGTTAATTATGCACTTACCATGTTTACATCATATTGCTACTTTGATTATCATCCTGAATTTATATTTCATTAGGTACTTATATACATTGAAGCGTTATGTGAGCAATAAAGCTTTTCCAGAAGGGTCAATTATAGAAGGTTACATTGCCCCAGAATGCCTGATGTTCTGCTCAATGTATTTGCATGGGATTGAGACCAAATTCAATAGAGTAGAAAGAAATTATGATGGAAGTAACAGACGAACGCATCAAGGCTTATCCCTTTTTTTTTTTAAAGAATTGTCGTCCACTAGGGAAAGGAGAATATGGATATATTGATGACAAATCTTGGGAGCAGGCTCGCATTTACGTATTAAAGAACTGTGATGAGGTTCTACCATTTCTTACGTATGACACTTATACTAGTGTGTTTGATGTATATTTAGGGCCTCTTTTTTTACCGAAATTTATGACTATAATTTGGAAGGTTGGGGTTTATTTTGGACATGATGTGACATCTTGTCCCCTGGCATTTGAAATGCTGTGTTTCTTTCGTTAGAGTTTCAAATTCCAACCACCCAAAAGACCTTTTCGAATTCTTGGAATTCCACTCTCTATACCATTTGTTGGAATTTCAAATCCTCCATAAAAAAGAACGATTTGGAATTCCACCTAAGGGGGCAACTTTTGGAGAATTTGAAATTCTCCCAAACATGAATTCTTGAAATTCCGATAAAGAAATGGGTCCTAGTGTTTTTCAATTGTCCATTTTTATCTCTCTTTTAATGTATTTCCTTGGGGCTATAATTGTATGTCTTTTTGTATAGTGAACACAAGGAACAAATGGAGAGAGAGAGAGAGAGAGAGAGAGAGAGAGAGAGTCTAAGGAATGTAGTAAAGAGGCACAAAGAGAAGTTTCCCAAATGGTTTGAAGAACTTGTAAGTGTCATAAAACATAAATCTTATTACATCACACATTACTTCCATCATATTATATTTATTTCATTCACATATATGAACCGGTTACACATTTGTACAATCAAGGGAATGCACGTGTCAATAAGCAACTTCTGCACGTGTCAATAAACAAGGGTTGTGTCATTAATGGTCTATGATTTCATACAAAAGATCATGAGATGTTTCAGAAAACTCAGAATAGTGGCGTGGTTATGAAGGGAGATGATCAAACAAGAAACTAAGATTACTATGGTGTCCTTACAGACGTTATTCAATTGGATTATTTTGGGGACAACAATGTTTTTTTTGTTCAAGTGTGATTGGTGGGATGTCGGAAAAAGAAGGTAGAGGAATACAAACAAATAAACACAACTATACCAGTGTCAATTTCACAAAGAAATGGAATACCAATGAGCCATTTGTGCTAGCATCTCAAGTGGTACAAGTTTTTTACGTCAAAGACTCCAAATTAGGCAATAATTGGCAAGTCGTGGTGAAGACACAAGCTCGAGACTTGTATGATCGATGTACCGGAAGATGAAGGTAAAGAGTCGATCGATGATGACTAGTGATACCAACAAAATGAGTCATATAGTGTAGCTGATACATTGAGAGTTAGTGATAACGACTTTGTGGCGTGGCAAAGAGATGATATTCCTCCAATTCTTATTGATGCAAATCTTGTTATGCATGAGGAAGTAGAAGATGAGGATGTTGATACTTTCATTACTGATGAAAGTGAGGAGGATGATACCTCCATTGATTATGATAACGAGGAAGATAAAATGAGCACCGATAATGATAGTGAGACCAATAGCTTGATGTAATTTGTATAATATGTTCATTATCATTCTTGTTGAATAAATACATTAAGGAAAGCTTATTTTTCAATGCTCCTATATTAATCCTTCTTTGATCTAAGACATGTGATTGATGTGTATGCATATGCTTCATGAATAATCAATTTAATGCAAAGTGTTGCACGATAGATCATTGACATGGCCAATAGAGGTCAGGTGGAGGTAGACGAGGAGGAGCTCGGGCAAGCCAGTCCTCACAGATAGGACAACCTACATTAGAGGTAGGACCTTCAGAACTCACACGGATTGAGTCATTTGTTCGAGATAAGGTCGTTGTAGACAACATGGGTATGTTTAACAATCATTTTAAATTATGCATGTACTTTTTTTTATGGTTTATGCAACAATATATAAATTTGTGTTGATGAAAGCTAATAAATTTAATTGTATTTTGAGTGAACAAGGCCATGTGCGTCCAGGAAGAGAGGACGAGGGAAGACTAGTGGTATTACACTCACAAAGAGGAGCCGTGATGGGGAAAAGCTAGTGGTGGACATTCCACCAAACCTGATGCGAGCTGTAGGAAATAATGCTTAAGCATTAACAACTGGGTGTGGCATTATTGTCAGACAGATGGCCCCACTCCGGTTTTCCAAATAGAAGACAATCCCAGATGATGAGAAGACTAAGATGTGGCAAGCTACACAAGTGAGTCATTTATATTAAGAAGCTTGTGTGTCAGTTCGAGCAAATTCTATTTAGATTTGATGTTACTACCTTACATCTATGTTTACTTACTCATATAATAATGTGCAGCAAAAATTTACTCTCCAGGATGAACCCTATATCAAGGAAGCTGTGTATCAACAGCTAAATCGCCAATATAAGGATTATCGACACAGGTTGCATAATGATTATTATTGCAAGTATGGCACCGATGAGATGAGACTGGAGAATCCCCCCTCGTGTGTGAGCAACGATAATTGGGTTGATCTTGTTAGGTATTTCATATCTGAGAATTTTAAGGTATGCATGCTAATTAAGTTATATTGTCTGCTTTTTAATTTATCTATCACACATGTACTGCTTATAAGTTATGGTACCCGAATGCAGAAAATCAGTAATAGAAATAAGGAGAACCGGGAAAAACAGAAAATCGGCCATGTTGCTGGTATGAAGGCTTTTTTGCTCGAATCAGCTATGATAGTGTAAATTTCTCTCATAATGTTTATGAAAATTTATTATTAAATATATATTATTTGTGTTAACTTGTATAATGACAGCGTAATCTTGAGACGGGAGACAAGCCTTCTCAGACTAACTTGTGGTTCACTACCCGGTATAGCAAGAAGAAAGAAGTTTGGGTGGATTCGACTTCGCAAAAAGTCTATGTAATTTATTGTTCCCTTCTCTATTTCCTTATATTATATATAATACTAAATTGATAAATAATAACAATTGGTTTTTAAATGTAGGAGGAGCTTAAGAGACTAGAGTCTCAACCACCAGAGGAGGGCCCTCCTCCCATGACTGAGGACCAGAGGTTCAAGGCAGTGCTTGAACCAGAGCGATCAGGATATATACGTGGTCGTGGGGTTGGACCAAGTCCAAGACCTCTATAGTTGAGCAGCGAATCCATGCTCAGCTAGAGACAGAGAGAGAGAGAATGAGGAGTTTAGGAAGCGAGCTGAGGCGGATACAAGGCGCTTGTAGTTGTTGGAAAAGGAGAATAGTGAGATGGCTTCGCAAATGGAGTCCTTAGAGTCCCAACTAGCCTCGCAGCAAACACAAGTGCAAGCTCAGGTGCAAGTAGCGCTCCAATCCTAGGCAAAATCGCAATAGACACAGGTGAATGCTCAAGTGCAAGCTGCGTTATAGTCCCAGCTTAACATCCTCCTCGAGCAGTTCAAGGAGTCAGACCAAATTCCAATGTGATGCATAACTACTCAAAAGCCAGATGATAATGGTTTCTTTTTATTTATATTTTTTCTATGCTAATGTAAACTTTACTCTTGCTACTCAAGTACTTCAAAACTTAATGTTTTTTAAATTTGAGGTTATTTACTAATACTTGATGGTGATGAAGTTTTCATTTTCTTATATTATATAAGCAAGTTCATGAAAATTTGAAAAGGGATCAATAAATTAATTTTATTCTTCCTTTTAATTAATTTTGACCTTTTAGTCGCGGGAACAAGTCATCGGTAAAAATATTATACTTAATACTTTTAGTGATGACTTGTTGTCGTAGCTGAAAGTAAAACGTTTAGCTGTGATTGCAAGTTGCCGTTAAAACTACTACTAAAGGTGCTATACCTAATACTTGTAGTGGCGATTTGCGTCGTAGCTAAAATTTAAACATTTAGCTGCAATAACAAATTGCCACTAAAATCATTATACACACTACTTTTAGTGGCGACTTATAGTTGCCACTAAAATTAAACTTTTAGCCGCGACTTAAGATCGCCCCTAAAACCCTACTTTCATATGCTTATAATAAATTTTTAGCAGCGGTTTTACACTTTTAGTGACAATAATTCTTTAAATTAGCGGCGATAAATCTTGTAGCTAATTATTAAACTTTTAGCTACAATTTTGGAGTTGTGGGTAAAAATCCAACTTTTAGCTGTGATGTTTTAAAATCGCGGCTAAAACAATTAGTGACAACACTTTTCGTAACGACTTATCACAATTGTAGCAATAACCGGTGAAACCGGGTTGATCTACAGGGAGCTAAGGATCGCAATGTACCCATCCTATTGGAAAACTAGTGCTAGCCTATCAAAAATCTATAAAAATCACAATCCTATTTTAATTAAAAATTAATTAAAGATCTAAATAAAATTAATTACAACCCGAATTAAAGAAAAATCCTAAACTAAAATCTTAGTCTAATAGATCTATGCTAGAAACTGCATCCACCATAAAAATAATCAATAAAAACCAATTGGAGATGTTAAAAATTTAGAAATAATTAAATTGAAATTCAAAATTGAATGAGAGCCTTGCAATCTAAGGGTCAGGGTGGAGTTGTTTTCTAAATACTGAAAATATGGGCGATTTCATTAAAGATCAAAAATCTGAAAAATCAGATTTACTAATATTTGAGAAATTTCATAAAGACTCTAGTCTCTTTAGAATATTTTCAGTATTTAGTGACCTTTAAGCATGCAATATATCATTCGAAAATAAGGCATAAAAAGATATAAATAAATAAAATAAATTAATAAATTAAAAATCAAATTTTGAATTAAAATTGCTCACCCATAAAATCAATCAATTAAAAATAAATCAAGTTACACCCTTTCTTTTTAGATTACAAGTTGACAAGTACCCCTACATCCTTCTTCTTCTCCACTCCAGAATTAATTTTTCCTTTGGCCTCATGTAATAGGTGAGTTAGATGAGAGAGAGAGAGAGAGAGAGAGAGAGAGAGAGAGAGAATAAGAGGATGAATCCAGAGTCCAGTCTTCGTGAGAGAGAATAAGGAGAGGATGACTCCAGAGCCCAGTCTTCGTGAGAGAGAATAAGGAGAGGATGAATCCAGAGCCCAGTCTTCGTGAGATAGATATGGGAGGTTCTAAGTATGGGACGTCCATGTACTCCTTGCAATCATTTCCAAATTTGAAAATTTTCAAATCTTTAAAAGCTTGTTTGATTGAGATAAAAGCTGTGGTGGCATTTGGTAACCTTGATAATATGATCTTGGAGTCCTTATGGAGTATTTTTGAAAGTTGAAACTCTTTAGTGCACCCACCTTCCAAATTTAGGACTCTTCATAGCTTGAAAATATCCACACTTGGGCCCACATCTTGGCTTTGAAAACATCTTTCGAATTCTGAAAATTTATTTGGTTGCAAACTTGGATGGATGTGGGCCTCCTCTAGGGGTGTGCAACACCTTGGATTGGCATGACTTGGATGTCCCATGTTGGCATGGGGTTTTTCCTTTTTTTCTCTCCATTCTTTGTTTCTTTCCTCCTTTTTCTTTGAATTTGAATTTGAATTTTGCAAGGGATCTTCTCACCACTTGGAATGAAATTATGAATTTTTTTCTTCTCAATTGGGTCCCACCATGGCCGCCCCTGCCTTAGGACTTTCACCCAATGTGGGTGGGTCCCATGGTGGGTCTTCTACAATTTTTTTTCTTCTTGCGGGTCTCGATTTCTAAATTTTGACAAAATAATTAAAACTAATTCAGAAATAATATTTTTATTAAAAGGAACAATGTTATACATGGGGCCCAAAAAATGCAGAATTTGATAATTTCACCAAGACATGCATTTTTATGAGATTTTACTTAAATTCAATCAAAAGAGTCTAATTGCATGATTTTGTGAAAATCTTTGAATTCAATGCATTTTTTTTAATTAAGTCCATAAATTTATGTGAAATAATGAATTAGATATGTGATACTGTCGACTTATATATCACGTATCCTCAATTTTGACTTCAAAAGGAGTTTGTCCCACTGTTAGATTGTTCAAGGTTTATCCTACTTGGAATCCCTAAAATCAATTGTTTAGACGTATTGTGAAAAAGAACTAATAAAGAAACTCGAAATTAGGGTGAATGTTAATTCATTGGGGTTAGTGAATGTGAGGAGATTGGATTTGTAACGGTTCTACACGGCAGTAAAAGGTTATTTCTCATGTAAGCCGTGAGAGTTACCTCACCCTAATTAGGGTGAAAGATTTTTTAGGGCCAATGATGTGCCCAAAATAATTAATTGAAATCGGACAAATTTCTATTGCAGGTCGATCCACGGGGATTTGTAGTAATTAGATCAAAAAACTCTCAACCTGTCTTCACATTAGGGATTTTGAAAACGAAATTATAAAAATAAAAATAAAATAGCTAAAATACTATCAAAGAATATTATCTGAAACTAATTAGAGAAGGAGAGATCAGGGTATTAGATTCCACCAAAACAAATTTACTCATTCCAAAATTACTTCCTACCCTTATCCCAGTAAGACTCAACCTAATGAGCAACCAATTGCCTTGGATTGGAAGATCTAGCTTTGAAAATCATTTTCTTAAAAATCCAATTCTCTTACAAGTACCTAAGACTCTTTTCACTTCAACATGTTTAAACTCTAATCACTATATATCAAGTTCAAGCACAAAACATTGATTTTAACCTAAGCATGGTATGTCAAGATCAAGCATAAAAGAGGTAAAAGATATTTCAAATAACATTTACAAAACAAGAAGTTGGATAGCATTCATATAAAGGAGAACCTATTAAATCATTAAAGAGAATAAGGGAAAGACATAGAAAAATAATAAGGAACGATCTCACTGATTTTGGTTTCCTCCTCCACCCTAATCCATGGATTATCCAAGTATTGTGAAACAAGTAAGAATAAAGAAACAAATCTTCATTACCGAAAGCCTTCAAAGTTGACTAATACACCACTCAATCTCTACATTCACATTCAAACGAAAATTAAAGAAATAGCTAAAGAACAAGAGAAAAAGAGAGGGAGTGCCGAAAATGAAAAAGAAAACAACCTCCCAAATTCTCTCCCGTTCACCTCCTTTTAAGAAGAAAAATAGAAGAAGAAAAGGTAGGAAAAATCTCCCAAAATCATCATCCCTCTAATCTCTCATCTTGACAGCCTGTTTTGACCCCCAATTAAAATGTCGAAATTAGGAGATCCTTGTGATATGTGATTTTTTTTCTCCTTTTAATCCTCTTTCCAACACATCCAACCTTGCCTTAATCCGAATTTTAAGTCAAAAGTTATGACCTCATAACCTCTAATCCGAATTTTAAGTCAAAAGTTATGACCTCATAACCTCTAATCCGAATTTTAAGTCAAAATTTATGACCTCATAACCTCTAACTTGAAATTCCAGCTCCTCTCCATCAAGCCTACACGCTCCTTGTACATTGCTTTTCTCTATAATCAGCTTTTAGTTTTAAACCTCTCCAAATTAAGCTCAAATATGCTCAACTCCCTCTAATTCCTACATAATAAGAAAAAGGTTATAATTAGAACATTTAAGACAAGATAAACAACTAATAAATTCAAATAGAAGGGTAATTATTAATATTATATGTCATGCATATTAGCCAAGAAAGCGAAAATTTTATATATATATATGGGAGATGCTCCTATGAGAGATATCTCTCACCTTATATGAGAGATAAGGCTCGGGGCCCTCACATTTAAGTTGGTGGCTTTGGATATAGATGTGAGGGCCCCCACCTTGTCTCTCATATAAGGTGAGAGATATCTTTCATAGGAGCATCTCCCTATATATAAGTATATATATTATATGATATAATCTGTAGCCCGGTACTCTGAAAAAGAATGAGAGAGTATAGAGTTTTAATTTTCTTTTGTGAGGACGTAGGTAATTAGGCTGAACCACGTAAATCTTATGGCGTTTGTGTTTTATTTCTTGATGACTTGATTGTGTTTATCATCGTGGTAAATGATTGGTCACAGGTATATTTCCGCAAAGCCACTTCCCTAGCTAAAGTGTCCCGCACGGTATGCTCAAGTAACACTTTAATTTCACACCAGTGGAAATCTATTTTTGCGCATGGAAAAGCAGTTCCAACCCTATATTAGAAAAAGACTATTCTACATACTGGAGAGAAATTAGCTCCATCCTCTTTCTATTAGAAAAACACAAAATCATGGAGAATTAGGCTTCCCTCGAGATGATAAATCCTTGCGGTTACACAAACTGGCTCAAGACAACTAGTCGAGGAAGAACGTAATACAAATCATTTAAGTACTTGACCTGCCATGTGAACCACAATGAGTTGACATACTGATGAGAATTACGTAACAAGTTAAAGCCATTGAGAGTCGATAGGCAAGTCATTCTTGGCTTGTCTAAAATGGTGGCACACTGTTAGTACCTGATCTTTAATTTATAGAAAAGGGAAGATCAATATGCTTCCCTCTCACTTTTTTAGATGGTCTTAGAATACCTAGGAATTCAATGGAATGTAATAAGTGTGTCATTAGGTCTTTTCTGTATAACATATAGATTTGTGATTTGCATAAATCCATTTCCATGTGGTTTGGAAAAACAGTTCTAAGCCCCCAAGTAAAGAATTTTCTGTGGAATTGGAAAACTTATTTGAAATTTTCTTCTTTCAGAGGGGAAAACCACCTCGTCAAACCATAGAAATCTGGAGCCTTTTCCACAGCATTATAGAATCATCCTCACTGCACAAACACGACCTTAATGAACTTGGGTACTGACTCGCCCAAGTCTGCTAAGTGGACCCAAGTCAAGAAGTTAATTCAACCTATTCATGTTTACATCTATGATTAATATTTGCAATTTAACACCATTACCTTCAGACTTATAAAGTAGCACTCCATGCATTATTTGTAGATTGTTTCTATAGTCTCTTTTGGACATATTGCAGGGTCCAACATCACTCATGTGAGCATCCAAAGACTGGGCTAATATAGATGACCGGGTCTTTATCCAGCATAATGCGTTTTGGGTACCGCTTATGGAGGCCACAAATAAAGCTGTGCGGGCGCCCCTATAAGGGCCCAAAGTGGACCATATTATGCTGGATAAGCCCCTTAACTTTTCCAAAAGAAAGAAAAAAAAAAAAAAAACCTTGAGACTTGAATCAACATGGATGAGTCAGCAAGTTGTAATGCCCTTCATGTACTGTTCTCCCTCTCTCTCTTTTGCTCATATATGTCCCAGTACTTCATGATGATAGTTCATTTACGAAGGAAAGAAGGTCTGGCATGTAAGAGAAGAGACATTCAGTAGGCCGCAGATGGCTTGCCGATGGACTAGAATGACAAGAGATATGATAGCTTATACATGAAAAGCTGCAGCTATTTGGAGTCGATAGGCAAGTCATCCTTGGCCGACTAAATTGAAGGCTCTTCTCTACATGCAAGATCTCTCACCTCCCTCCACATCTTGCACGTAGACACCAGTAGTCAGTACATGATTTTCTATTTATAGTGGTAGAGGAGATCAATATTCTTCTGCCTCATCTTAATGTCATATGGCCAACTTTCATTGACCTAGTGCCCATATGGAACATATTCTCATGATAGCAGGAACCCATGGTCTTCTCTCTTATCCTCTTCTTTAGAGCTTTCTAGTAATTAAGATCGAACATTTGCTGGGAAATTTGCTTTATGGGGCAACCTTCAAATCCACACTACTAAAAGTCAACGTCATATCTTATTTCATTTTCAAGGAAAATTTTGAGGCAAACCAACTTATATGTACTGTTCACTTCTTTTACCATCTTAATTATGTGTTTCAAAATGTTAAATTTGTTGGTCACTGTAACTCTGATTGAAGTGGGATTTTCCTTCGTGCTTGAAGAACGTGGGACAGTAATTTCGAACGGTTTGGATTTGAAAGATGCCTCTTCACTGATGAATTAAAATAGTACGTTCAGGACGCTTGAGTCCAACCATAAAAAAATTCTGCCTCCTATGGCCGCTTCTTGATTTGCATTTTATGGACCAATTATTCCATTGTAACATGTGCTTATTCAAATGAATCCAATGCTCTTTTCCACTCCCAAAGATAGTGTTCTATTCAACGATTGGTGGAGAGGTCTGGTTCTTTGGGTGGGTGTAATTTTGTAATTGGGGTTGTACGTAGGTGGTGCATCTCTCTTGCAGCTTCTCCATTGACACGACCCGAGCCCGAGATTCTGATTAATCCGAGATAATCCCGAGTTACGTCGCATACTTACTCCTATGAATCTCAACGCATTAAAATTCACAAGGGATATCACTTTTATATTATGCGAAATTATTCACAAATATACATTGCTCATGTATAAAACAAAAACTCCCTTACATTATTTACAAAACCAATCACTTTCCTATTTAATTACAATGCAAGGATCAAAAGTGTGAAACGTTTAAACCCATTTCAACTCAAAGTTTCATTCCAATATTATAAGTATCAGATCTGGCTTCATTTCCATTCAACTAGTCCTCCTGAAGGAACCAAAGTGGTCTCCTCCTTTGGCGCTGTGGCCTCTGAAGGACCGGTATGGGCAGCTGTGCCTGTAATGTCATCAATAACACTATGAATTTCACAATTCAGTAATGTATAAACAAATACATGATTAAACATGTTAATGATACACTCCATTCATCTAACTTATTGTTAGATTGGTTCAATTTCCATTTCGGTTCATATTCAATAAGAGTCTTTTTACTTGGCAAACTACAATAGCATCCCAAATCAATTCAATTTCATTTTCATCTCCCTCAAAGGATAGGATTTCCTCTTCCTAAATAGGAAGAATATATATATATATATATATATAGTGTGGGACTTATCAGAGTACAGGCCAGGAACAACTGATATCACCACGGAGCTTCGAAACGCCCCAAATAATCTGCTGCAGCAGAATCAGCTCAAACGAGCTTATAAAAATCACCATGTAGTATCAGACTCAATGAACCGTTCAATTATCATTTCATTTCAATACCGTTAAACTTTAATGAACGGATACATTTCAATTAACCCATTAAATAATTAACTAATATCATCCATTCAAGTGTAATCATCAGTTGTTCAATGTACGTGTTATTCTCGATAAACATTACAATATATATGTGATTTTGTACATTGAAGTCCCCTGAATCAACACCAATGGAGGTATAAAGAACATAAACAACCTTGGAAAACTCAATAGACTTTATCCTTTAAAACTCAGAATTAAATTCTGAAATCTTGCTAAATTCGTACAATCTATCACTGTATTACGAATTAGCTTTAGAAGTTATCCTTGCATTACAATTAACTTTAGTTCATCTTTGATTAACATATAGTTCACTTTGGATTAATATCCAAAGAAAACATTTTATGAAAATAAGGAACAAATTCATTATTCCTTGATCGTAGCATAAATAGTCTTTAAACTATATTTGATAAACTATACAGAATCTTTAAAAGATTCAGTAATTCTCAGAAGACCCGGTCGACCGAGGCCTTGGTCGGTCAACCCCGTAAACTGGGAGTCCGGTCGACCTGAGAAGATCAGGTTGACCTTCCCTGTGTGTGTCCGGTCGACCGAGACATCAGCCGGTCGACCGGCAGTTGTAAGTGAAAAATCGAAATAGTGTTTTCATCAGGCTTCCAGAGAGCAAAATTATGTTTGGCCGGTCGACCGAGCTGTATCCCTTGATACAGAATTCATTTTCGAATTCTGTTTGTTTCAATCCACAACCTGCAATAAACTTGGAACCTCCTGTTCCCTTCTTCAAAACATCATTTAAACTCATACAACACTTCTATTCCATCATGCACTCACTAGAAACATCATTCAATCAATCCCATGAGGATTCCATTCTAAACAAATCAACCAACATCTCTTCTCATAATCAAATTTGTATGACCTCTCAAACAACTAACATATAATCATAAACAAGAGTTTATACTTGCCTTTTTGTTGTGATTCAACACAAAACCCTTTTGTTCCAAGCTCTAATTGAGTCAAAATCACCAACTTCTAAGAAAACCAACAACCCACTTGATGGAGAAGGTGATGGGGAAGATGAAATCACTTCTTCCTTATCAAATTTACTTGAAAACTCCTTGATTCAACAACTTGATAGCCAAGAACGAAGAAGAAACCCTTTTCTCTAAAGTTGCTGGGATGAAGACACTTCATTACATGCAACATAATTCTTTGACGCTTAATACATGCACTTTTGCATATAAACCCCATATTTCATGAATATTTCTAACTTAAGTCAATTCAATACCCATTTGACTCATGTTAAGTCAAATGAAAACGCGTGCATTATGAAAGTCGTTGCACTCATTGAGATGCACACATTGGTATCAAGTTTCCCCGTATCCAACGAAAGATGCACAAATCCGTATTTATGGAAAAGTCCTTAATTCCATCAATTTGAGTCTAAATCTAACTCAATTAAATCAATATCTTCCAAAGTTGACCATTATGATTAATTCATCTATTCAAGACTAAGTTGATCCATCTTAGTCCTTAATCACTATTACGTTGATTAATCACGTTTAAACCATGTTGATCTCGATTAATTAGAGTTAAAACTCGGGATGGAATGTAACACCCCCCCCCCCCCCCCCCCCTAAGATTGTGGTGTGTATTTCATCTTTCGTTTTAATGAAACTGTTTGCTATGGTTCGGGAAAAAAAAACATGTTCTATCCAACGATGTTTGACTTGTTTCTTGTCTATTTAAATGAAGAGTATGGATCGGCCATTGGGGCTGCTAAAGGCTTTGCCTATGATAGATTCTTGGGACTCTACTGTAGGGCCCACATGATAATAATCCGGACTGTCTATCTTGAACCCATCCTTTTTAGTGACGTATCTTCAATTTTGAATTAAAAAGGTGTTTGTCCCACCGTTAGATTGCTCAAGGTTTGAAAATTGTCCTACTTGGAATCCCTTAAATCAAATGTTTAGATGTTATGCTAAAAAGGAAAAAAAGAGGAAACTCGGAATTAGGGTGAATGCTAATTCATTGGATTTAGTGAATGTGAGGAGCTTGGATTTGCAATGGGGTGTTCTACACTGCAGTAAAAGGTTATTTTACTAGTTTTCAGTTAATACAGTACTTTGGTGTCCAAGGAAGAAGCAGGAGTTGGCATGAACAGAGGGGCTAAAAAGTACAAAAGATATATTTGGAATTCATTAGTTATTTTACTTCCGCATTTGACTTGTGCCAGATTTCATTGTGCTTCGAATTGGAGTGGGTTTATTTTATTTATTTATTTATTTCTCTCCTTCTGTGTTGTGCTACTGGTCCAGAACCTGGACTTTAACTTGAAAACTCAGGGATAAATCCCGGGCTTGTGTGGAAGACGCCAACACCAACAAACCATGAGTGTGTTGGCTTGGAGTAGTGGTGTTTTGTTTTATGGAAGATACATATATTTTGGAATTTGATATGTAACGTACTTGTCCTTCTAATTTGAATGAACTTGTTTGATATGTTACATTTTTCTGATTTCCTGTTTCTATGCTTGCAGAACCTCCACTGGTGGTGGTAGAGGACCTCTGAATCTATAGCTCTTCACTGATTAAGAAAAAAGAACAAGAAACAAACCGACAGCTTTTGGATTGCTGGACAGTAACGGTGAAGTAGTGAGCCTTGAGTTCGCGTAAGTGTGGCCTGGATTTGGATGATCCAAACCACTAACCTGATGAAATGAACAAGGCAGGCACTCACACATCGGACAAAACCAATTATATATATTAAAGCAAATGGGGAGGTGGGCTATGGAGGCTGTCACGTGAGCATTGAAGGAGTTCTCCTTTTAAATAAATATACATAAAAAACTAAGAGTGATTTAAGGAGTCATGTTATCATATTCCACTATTTTTTCTCTAAAAGTATCTATCCATATCTTCTATCTCCTAAAGTCTCTCAATCACTCTCCCCTAAAAATTAAAGTTAATCTTTCAAAAATAACACAAAAGACCATTCTAAGGGGGGCCACTATGTAGATCTTATGATTCAAAAATAACAATATCTTTTTCACTTATGTGTTACCCCACAAAAGTTTTAGAGAATTTAATAAATCTAACTCATGCACCATCTCAGTGAGACCACCTCATAGAACTTATCAACCTGACTCAAATGTTAAATGGACTTGAGCCTTTGTTGAACTGAGGCATTCAAAGAGTTGTCATATATTTTCAATACGTTTTTATCATGTGGTTTGAACTGGGATGATCTTATGTGCACTTGGACCCAAACCTTAGTCTGACCCTCGCCTTAAAGGGGCAGTTTTAACCCACCCATATTTTTTGAGTAGGCAGGCTCGAATTTAGTATCTAAGAACTGATATGCACCTGAACTCAGGCCGTTCAATCCATATTGATAGTAGAAATGGGCCAGTCTGGAAATTGGCCCATTGAAATTCCTACAACAGGCCATTAATTTTATGGACTTCTAAATTATAAAATTTATTGGACATGCTTGCAATGAGGTTAGTTTTGATGCTTAAACATTCATGTAAAATCTAGAGCCTCAACATTGATGAAAGCAATTAAATTGCCCTCTCTCTATCGTTATCTTGCACCAGGTATAGATCCCATGCGAGGGACCTTTTTTCCTTGGATTGTTTTTTTTATATATATTAAATAAATATAGGACATTGATGTAGAATAAAAGGATTCTACATGTCTCTCTCTCTCTCTTAAGTGTTTGGTTGGATGTGGATTTGATTTGTATTTTCAAGCAGGTGTGTTCTAGGTTCAAAACGAGTGGATAATGTTTTGGGGCATTGGTGTGGGACTCATCTTAGCCACACTCACACTCCATACGATATACCTAACAAACTAAGCCCCAGGCGGGTATTGATAGGAAAATGGATCTTGAAGAGCTCTGTCGCACTCTGGAGTCCACTGGAACTTTGAGCTTTTCTTCAAAAGCTGGAAGAAAGGACGACACTTGTTCGAAGCCCTGCTTATGAAGCGATTCAGCGCAGCTGCCATTCCTGTGAGCCTTTGGATTTGTTTCGCCGAGGTCGGACTCTGAATTGCTCGAATCGCCGAGATCTACTCTAGGTTGGCTTCGATTTCTCTTCGGGTGACCAGGTTTCCTAGGAATTTACCGGAGCCGACATCGAATGCGCATTTGGAAGCGTTCAGTTTGAGTTGGAACTCTTTGAGAACGGAAAATGTTTGACTCAGGTCCGCCAGTGGTCCTGTGACCTTTTAGACTTGACAACCATGTCGTCAATGTAGACCTCCATTATCTTTCCGAGCTGGGTCTGAAACATATTCGTTACCAGCCTCTGGTAAGTTGCCCCCGCATTTTTTAACCCAAAGGGCATCACTTTGTAACAGTAGATGCCTCTAGGTGTTATGAATGCAATCTTCTCTTCGTCACGCCCGTGCATCGGAATCCGATGGTAACTTCGGTAGGCATCAAGGAAACTCATCTTGTCATGTCCAGCAGTGGCGTCGATCACCTGGTCGATCTTAGGGAGTGGGAAGTTGTCCTTAGGACAAGCTTTATTAAGGTCGGTGAAGTCCACGCAGACCCTCCACTTCCCGTTCTTCTTCTTGACTACCACTATGTTGGCTAGGCATTCTGGGTAATGTACATCCCGGATAGCCTTGGCCTACAGGAGCTTTTCGACCTCCTCGACCACTGCTTTTGTTTATGGAATCCCCGTTCTACGAGCTTTTTGCACTACAGGTTTGTGCTTGGGGTCCACGTTCAGCTTGTGGCACGTGATCTCGGGGTCGATGCCTGGCATCTCGTATGGCGTCCAGGCGAAAACATCCTTGTCCTGCAACAAGAAGTTAAGCAGCTCGAACTTTTCATCTTCAGGGAGCTGGCTCCCGAGCAAAAAATATCTCTCAGGATCATTGGGATCAATTCTGACCTCGGTCAGATCTTCAACACTTTTCTGCTCTGCAGATTGACCAACACTTTTCATTTGGTTTAATCATTTTCCCCATAGACGGTGCCAATTGTAAGTGCCTAAAAATTACGGACTTTGTTAGATGGATATTAAGCTTCTGATATTGCTATAAAGCTTCTTTAGGGAAGATTAACCGCCTGAGACCTGAAAGGGAAGGAAGAAGAGAAAGGTCAGAGGCATTGGTTGCTGTCAGTCGGAGGCACTCCGATACCTAAGTTAGTGCAGTCACTTAACAAAGGATGGGTGAGTAAGGAAGAAGAGAGAGTTCAGAATGAGGGTGTATGTGATAGCATCTGTCCTGTGGATTTACATCATATATATATATATATAGGGAGAGGTCTCTCCCTTGGAGGTAGGTGGAGGCGCTGTCCCGTTGCCCCATGCCATGCTTCTTTAATGGAGGTAGGTGGAGGCAATGTCCCATCGGATCATGCGTCGAATCCTCGTATTAATATGGACGTGATCGTCTAATAAGGCTAGCCTCTTATCATAATCCGGGGCCCATCTTGTTTGTCAGTACGTTATGCAACGTAGCCGTAACGTTATGGGGTACAATTATGACTTTGTACTCATCCTAGTTGGCTATGCCGAGCTGAGGATGATGCCGAGATCAGACATGGAAACATTTTGGCACTGTTGCCGAGACCGGGATGAGGCTAGTTGGTACTTTTACCGAAGCTAGCTCTAGCTTGGTGCTAGCTAGCACTGTTGCCGAGCTAGATGCATCTTGTACTTTTGCCGAGCTTGGATATCGAAACCGTGATAAGCCAAGTCGAGATTAGCGTAATTCTGCTCTTAGGAGAACGCCCCACACACTACAGATTTGATAACCAAATAAATAAGTCCATCCTATCCCTCTCATCTCTGTCATCAAGACAAGATAAGGCAGGTCATCATTGGATACTTTTGATATATGCAATAGAGCCCTATTTCCAGTTTTGGTTTTCTGTGATTATAGGCTTCAAAATACAGACATGCAAAAGATTTGGCTCACAAATTGGAATCTGAAAAAAGAAAGACAAAAAGAGAAAAGTTCCCACTTCTCATCATGCCAATACATACAATGGTAAAACCCCACTTGTTATCATTTCAATACAGAAGGCAAGAAAAACATACTCTCAAATAGGACAAAAGAAAAATGCAAGCTTTGTTTATGAAAATGAGAGATGATTTGTTTGAGAAAAGTAAAATTTGAAACGATAGACTTCCAACCTTTTTGAGTTTAGGATTGAGAGAGAATAGTAGCTGTAGACCATAGTAGTTGATGTTGAATGTTTGTTTTGATTTAGTGGCTCTTTTCAGAGTTTTTTTTTTTTTTTTTTTTTGGGGTGGGGGGGGACACTCTCCTTTTCTACAGCTTGGCTTTAGATAACATGTTGCTAATTTTTTATAAGTTTTAGCTTGAGCTGTTTTTGGGTTATTTGATGTTGGGGTTCTTCTACTTTCCAAGATTCCCTCCATGCAGAGCCGGCCCTTGAGGGGGGCTGGAAGTGCGCTCGCCCTGGGCCCATTTTTCAGGGGGGTCCAAAAACATTATAAAATCGCGACTGCATTTATTTCAATCACAAAAATTTAGACTCCAATTAAACCAACTAGCATCTTTCAAATTTGAAAAAGAAAAATGCAAACGGCCGTCCTTTTGTCTCCAAAATAATAAGGCCCCAACTGCATCTTTTCACATTCCAAAAGAGAAGTAATTGCTATTTTTTCACATCTAAAAAAATATCAAAGCCACTTTTCTTGTAGTTGCCATTTAAAAAAAAAAAAAAAAACTTAATAGCAAGTTTTGAAAATCTTTACGTTTGCACCTTTTTTTTCCTCTACATCTTCTCCTCTGTATTCTTCTTTGATCCCTTCAATCTAAGAAGATTTGTTCAGACCCCAGTCTCGCACTCCAGAAGTCTCTTCCTAGTTACCCATCTACAAATGCCGCCGCCGCAATATGGAGGCGTCGAGAAGAGGAACTGCTGAATACTCTACTGCTTTAGCTAGAAGGCAAGTATGCATTTTTTATGTTTTTTCTTCCCTTTACACAACTCTCAGGGTTTCTGGGGGACTGGGACATGAGCTTATTGAGCTCCCAAACTCCCATCCCATCAGCTGTCTCCATCACTGACTCATCCTCCCCCCTGACTACATACTTTTTTCTTTTCTTTTTTAATTTTTGTAACAAAAGGGACAATGTAAAGAGCCTTTACACGTCGCAGTCTCTCTCGCCATGTTTTTTTTATTGTTCTAGACTTACAATAGATGATTGCGCTTGCACAACGTACTGCCGTGACTTTAGTTGCAATCCTTATCCAAAAGACATGAAAAATCACACTTAATAAAATGTTCCACTTCCTAGAGTTTGACTGTAAAAGCCCAGTGAACGAAAAAACAATGGGACTTTAAGTGAAGAATCTATTTCAGAGTTGGATTTTTAGACTTAAATTCAGGTGGAGCCTGAATTCAGCCCATTGAAGTCAGACAAATGTTAGAGAACACTTTCTAGCGGTCCGATCCCTTTAGTCCTTTACATGCGGTTTCGATCATCAATGGGCCAACTGTTCGATCACCCTAAAATTATTAAATCTATTCTAAGGGTGGGCCCATTGATGGATCTGGACCTACATAATATTTTTTAGACTTTCTAAAAGTAAACAATCCCACTGGAAAAAAGGCCTATTTAATTAGTAATTTAGCATTACAAAAGGTGAAAAAAACATATTTTAAATAAAATATTTATAATAATATTAAAAAAAATCTCATTTAGAATTATCGCTTTAGGCCTCAAATTGTCTCGAGCCGGCCCTGTCCACTTCTCCAGGTTAGTAACGTTAGATTTTTTGTTATAAATTTTTCTTCTCCAAGTGTTTTTGTACTTGAAACTTCCCAAAAAGGGGAATGTCCCTCACCTTATATATATGTGTGTGCCTAATTTTTACTCTTGCCCTGGGCCCTGAAAAATTCAGAACCGGCCCTGTCTCCACGTTATCTTCCTCTCTTCTGGCTTTATTTTTCTCTCCTCATCCTTGCAAGATGCTTCCTGTCTGCGGTTTTGGTGGTTTTTCTTCTCATTTCGAGATGCTGTTTTTAGTTGCTGGTCTTCATGATAAGTCATCGACGGAATGTGGATTCCAGTGCTTGGGACTTGAAGCTGCAGATCTGGGGATCTTTGATAGCTGATGTTTGAATACAAATGAAAGTAATGAAAAGAAAAGCAAATGGTATCCATAAAAAAATATCCACAAAACTACACACCCTAATTGAAGGAAAAAAGAAGTGCAGAATCAAACACAACCATCAAAACCCATATCGAGATCTTCAAAACAAATGAAAACAGGCATACAAACAAATGAATACAAACCCAGAATAGAAATAGGTTCAAATCAAACCCAGCAAAACCCAGATGTCAAAACCAGAAACCTTAATTGAAGTTTAAAAACATGCAGAATCACTCAAACCAGAACAAACCCTTTAAAACCTAGATCCAGATCTTAAAACAAATGAAAACAAAGAAGAAGGGAAAGAAAGAAAGGAAGAGAGAGGGGGAGAGGGAGACAGACCTGCTTGGATTTTGGGGATGGCAGGGGAGAGACGGTGAGACGAACGTGCTGGCTGCTGCCGCTGCCAGAAAGATGGAGAGGGTGATGAAGATGGCGATGCTCTCAAGGTTTCTCTTTCTTTCTCTCTACTTCTTTCTTTCCAAAGCCCAAAACCCTAATCCCTTTGTCTTTTTCTTCTCTTTGGAGATGAAGAGAAAGGAAATTCAGCTGTCGCACACATCAAAACACAATCAACGATTCTGACAAAATCAGAAAAATGCAAAATAAACAACGTATCCAATAAAATCGCTATGCATGAAAAAGAATCCTTCCAACTCATGCCAGTTTACATGATCAGAAACACAAAAACGCCCAATTCGAACGATTCCAAGCACAGAAAGCTTAGAAATTGGAATCCAAATAGCTTCATGTAAATCAATAACAATAATAATAGATAAAACCTTAAAAATAGAAGACATGAAGACGCGAAAAAGATGAGATTTTTGAAAACAAATCAAGACGAGAGATCCAAACCCTAGAAAATTGCATGTAAAAGCAATGGAAAGCGTTACGAAAAGGGGGGCAGATGAAGATGCATGTCGTACCTCGGAAGATTGCCTCGCTGAAACAATCGATTTCACTGGAGACGCTTTCTCGATCTGTTTCGGCGTCGATCCTATTTTATAGTAACGGATACCGATGCTTGTTTTATGGCGCGCTATCAATGGTTAAGCAAGGAGAGAGCAGAGAGGGACGGGGATGGCGTGAGCAAGGAGAGAGTGAGATAGGGATGGGGATGGCGAGATAGGGATGGGGGCGATTAGGCCGAGGAAGAGAGGAATATTAGAGCGAGAGCACGCACTTCGAGACTTGTAGTATAATTTTTAACGATAGTGTCTTATAGCGTCGCATTTCGACGGCCGCCAGTATAAGTTCGACGCTAAAAATGTATTTTCTTGTAGTTAAGGGAGATGTGAGTATATCTTGTAACTGTTCAATAGTTTTTGATTTCAGATCGTGATTTTTCTCCACAGATAAGGTTTCCATATAAAAAATTATGCTACATTCTTATGGTGTGTGATTGGTAGATTTATTTGTTGCTAGTTTGCTTTGATTTTATTCCGCTGCATTGATTATTAGGCTAGTACTCATTCTAGTAGATAAAAAAGGGCACTTTCACTTTGCAATATATCTCATGGGCCTTTAAGTTCATTCCTCTTAAAACTTGTTTTGACTCCCTTCAGGAGAGATAGTTGACTTGGTTAATTAGTCTTCTTAAGTAAGGTGAATCAAATGAGTCTGACTGAGATTTGCTGAAATCAACCCCACCCTTGGTTCAACCAAGGCTCGGAAGCTACTGTGACAAAACCTTTCTTCTCCAATTTTACCAAGTCAAGCTATTGAAATCTAAGAATGAGAGACCAATCGGGAGAAGGATTAGAACTTTGATTTAGATCAATTGAAACTAGCAAGGGAGGCCCACCTTGAGTGGTATAGTGAGAGTCCTACCCATTAGTCATATATAGGACTTATCAGGATCTAAGATTTAATGGTCACACCGCTACAAACTAGAACAATGAAAAAGTAACCGAAATTCTAACAAAAACGTGGAAGAAGATAAATATATATATATATTATTAATTTATTTTTGGTAAAATAAATATTTTTTATTTATTAAAGAAATATTGGGTCATGTTTGGCAACCAAATCTTCAAGAAGAAGATTTTCTTTATTTCCATAAAATCATGAAAGACTCATATTTGGCAATTGTAAATCCCTGAGGGATTTAGACCAATGAAAATCCTTATTTTTTAAGATTTTCATA
The DNA here is from genome assembly GCA_038049695.1 of Cinnamomum chago. Lineage (NCBI taxonomy): Eukaryota > Viridiplantae > Streptophyta > Magnoliopsida > Laurales > Lauraceae > Cinnamomum > Cinnamomum chago. The sequence goes on along the minus strand of CP142453.1, from coordinate 37,324,276 downwards.
GCTAACTTCCTCCCATTGAATTTGGAAAGCCTCGCTTTTACGCATTTGGGTACCAAAATCAAATTTTCTTGCCTACATGCATCGATATTCAATAATATAAATGTGAAATCCCCCACGATTTAAATCCTTGGCGAGAAAAGGTGAATTCCCCAATTCTTCAAATCTTTGGCAAGGAATCTCTATTCTAGGGACACTGTCACCAAATGTGTTATTATTATTATTATTATTATTATTTAGGCAGATAAGGAAGAATCTAAATAGGCACCACTACTGCATGCGATCCTTCCTTTTTCCCATGGAATATAATGAAAAGGAAGAAAAGGACCCCATCGGTCTGAGTCCGGATCCCCTGTTTGGACTCCATCGGTCTACATCTACGGACTCAGCATCCTTGGTTCGAACGCCAACTCATCGTAGCCGTCCACTACTCCCTCAATCGTTTTCACACTGAAAGTTGGTTCGAACGCCAACTCATCGTAGCCGTCCACTACTCCCTCAATCGTTTTCACACTGAAATAAACTTTCCACTCTCAGATTCCTACATAACTTGTGTTAGTCTTCCACTCTTAAACTCTACATCCTGAAGACCTGAAACTCATGAACAGTTCATTTATGAACAGTTACTTTCATTGACTGTTCATTTCAATTTTGCCTATCCAAAAACAGGTCACCCAAATAACCCTAGTGTCAAACTACAATTACAATCATGAATTATGTGTTACTTTTTTGCACCTGTGAGCCTAATAACTTATCAAACCATCAAATAGAATTATAGATTGAGACTCAATTGTGCGACGAGGATGCTAGAGTCTTCTCTTTTTCTTTTTTTTTTCATCTCCTAAATATTCATACACTCACCTACACGTACTCACCAAGCCCCTGAGCATCAACGCTATAACCATGGATTGATCCATTGCTGTTTATGTAAATGGAAGGTGTCTCACCAACTAAACTACAAGTGCATTGACATGGTTACTTGAAGAGAAGGAAAGAAAAAGTTACCATGATTGAAAAGTATTAGAGCTTTTTATAAATACCCTGCTAAGGTTTGTAGGATTTATAAATAGGCCCATGAGGTTTTAGTATTTGCAAATAGACCCCTGCATTTTCATTTAAATACTTTTCATATCCCCAAAATCAATAGTCTTCTAACCACCATAGGTTTTTAGAGAGAAATGACACATTTATCCATCTCTTTTATCCTTATATACATAATTTTAAAATCTTGGACTCAATAACTTTTTATAAAGCATGTAACATTAATAAATTATACTTAGTGGGAGAGAATAACCCTACATAAATTTATTTTTTTATCAATACAGGGCTCATTTCATTAAATTCAAATTGATCATGGCGACAATCAACACACTTATACTTGTAACCGATTATGATTTATCCATTCCATGCATGACCCACCATTGGATTGATAAATGTTTCAAAATACATGATTATGCTTCATGTGTAGAGGGTGTAGAAGAAATATTAGGGGAATTGGAAAATGTCAAAAAATATATATTAATTAGTTGAATTTGTGAGGGGGGTGGTGTTTAGCTCTACGTAAAAAAAAATATTGGGGGAATGAGCAAATGTAAAGAAAAACATATTAATTTTTAGAATTTGTGCAGGGGGATTTTAAACTTTTTCAGATATGGGTGGGGGCTTCAGTCTCCAAGCCGTTGTACCTGAGTTCACCCTTGGTCATATGTGCATGATTGAGTTATTGAGTAAAATCATTTGGACTTGAGATAAAATAATGATATTTCTGTAAATATTAATATACTCATTTTTGTTTAATAGATGTAAGGGCAAAGCTGTGAATTCTATAAAAATTCAATACAAATTTTATGATGGCTACCCATTTTTGTTAGGAATTTTAATTTTTAAGATATGAATGGTATTAAAAAGAAAATGAATGGTTTATTTACAAATACTAAAAACCTCTGAGCCTATTTATACATCCTACAAACCTGAAGCGGGTATATTCAAAAAGCTCTTACTATTATTTAGTCATTAATACCATTAGACGCTGGGGTGGTCCACCTAGGTTTGAATCCCAATATTTCTTGAATCCATCCCTGGGCACATAAAATCTACTCATAAAGGTCCGATGAAAACGAGGAAGACAAATTAAAAAAAATCAAGGACAAGCTTGGATTTCTTCTTTCCCTATTTAAGGCAAGTTCCCCTAGCAAATCACGCCCCGCTATGTACTTGCATCTGTTCTCTTTTCCGCTTCCCTGTTTTTGATCATTTCGGGGATAGGCACAAACCCTACAAATACCAGAAAGCCCTAACGGGAAGGAAGATCTGAGAGAGAGAGAGAGATGTCGGGAGCTACTGCGACTCAGGAAGAAGACAAGAAGCCCATGGATCAATCTGCTCATATCAATCTCAAGGTCAAGGGCCAGGTTCGATTCTTTCTCTCCCTGCAAGATCTCCTTGTTTTGATCGTTAGTCCGTTTCTCTATCTAGATGTATGTTTTGATTTGATCTTCATATTGTATTGTTACACAAAGTCGCATCTCGGTGTTTGCCCTTTTTATTTCTGCAGAAGCCCTAGTGGAGACTCTAGATATCTAGATCAGAAGTGGAAGGTTTTGAATGGAAGATTTAAGAAAATGCTGGTGGCTAAAAGGATCTCATATTTTGGGAGTGGACTGCTGATAATTCTCATTTTCTTAAATCTAAACAGATCTATATCATGTCTTCCCTTGTATTGGCACCAGGGAGATTTTTTTTTGAAATTTACCCCAGGATCTATGCCAAGGAAAGAACACTCCATGAAAGGGAAAGAAAGAAGAAAGAATCAAAGAAATAATAGAAAGGATTCAAGTGTATCTCATGAGCTTGGAAATGAAATTGAAACCCAGAGTGAAGTTTTGAGATGAGGGATTCTGGTGAAGAAATATTTTACTAAGAAGAAAGTTAATGGATTGTTTTGGGTTCTTTGTTTTGAAACTTCCTCCAATAAAAGTTTTCTACTTATCATTAGCCTTAAATTATGGCCTGGTATGAGGTGACTATAATCTCTTGTGATCTCTCTCCATATCTCCAATCCTTGTCGAAAACACAACAAATATCTTATAGTAACACATGTTTATCTCTAGATATGGTACACAGTGAGTGAGAATAACCTTCATATGGTCCTAGTATGGTGCTTTGTAGTACCCATAAGGGGATGGTGCTCTGCAGTACTGCTTTTGCATTCTCCCTCAAAAATGATGCTCGAAAGTTGAATATCAAATTGTGAATGAGAAATTGATGCAGATCGCATATCACTGCCTTGTGGTAAAGATATTTGTAATTTAAGTTCAATTTGCTATAAAAAAAAAAAGATATTTGCAAGTTGTAAGTTTGAAAGCATATGTGGACATATTCCCATGATAGTTGCAATCCAGCTCCATAGCGTTGGTCTGGTGTGGAGAATTTGTGCATGCTAGATAGTATGTCAGATGAAAAAGAGTCAACTCTTGTTATGGAGCTTGATGTTTGGATGGGAGACCTATGGCTATGCAATTTCCATAAGAAAGAGGCTGAGTCACAGGTCCCCAAACTAATGGAAATCAGGTACTTCAGTTAGGTGTTGGTTCAATGACTCAAAGGTCCTCAACTAGGTTGAAAAGGGTGCCTACAGCGTGACCAAAAGGTCTCTAGCCAAATGTGAAAAGAGCTTGCAGTCCATTGACCGATCAGCCATTGGATCAAAATGGTGAAGTTTGGTCATGTTTGGGTCCCACCTAACATGTTTCTAAGGTCCACAAATGGATGGGAAAAGATGAGAGTCAAATTCCAAGGAAAAGAGGTCAAAATAGTCCCCAAACAGAGAGCCACCAAGTGATTGAGGGAAACTGCCCTGTGCCCTCGGCTAGCCCTAAGAGCTATTCAGCTAGCCATGCAATGTCTGGCTGAAGGCGGTTTGATTTATGGGTGAGATTTTTGGCTCTTTTGCCCAACTCTTAGGGGCCTGTTTGGATGTATGGTGAATTGAAGTATGGTGAGGTGAAGCATCAAATCAAGAGAGAATAAAATATAAAGTGTTATGATGGTGTTTTGTTTTTAGTTGTATGGTATGGAATCTTTTTTACTTTTGTATAGAAAAGTGAAGTTTTTTTGTCTTTTAGTGGAGAAAGGAGGTTGCTTTTTTTACTCTTTTTTTTTAATTCGGAGGGAATTTTGAAATTGTGTACTTTTGATATGACCTCTTGTCATTTCTTGCCTAGATTCACTTTACTTTACTTTAACTAGTTAATTGCAAACACGCCCTAGGGGTTTTTTTGAGGATGAGGACCAACATGTCTAAAAGTCTAGGAGTTTTTTTGAGGATGGGGACCAACATGTCTAAAAGTTTAATTACAACTAAACTAATATGATTAACACAAATTTGAGCTTAAAGGCATGTATTCTCTATCATAGTTGGAAATTTAGGCATGAAACAAGGAAACTAGCATGCATGGCTATGAAATTCGAAATTGACACTTGCCTTGGGTTCTCCAAGCTTACAAACTCTAGATCACTCCCAAATCTACTGAAATCACTTCCCACGAAATCCCCCAAAAACCTATATCAAAAACTCCAAAACTCAAACACTAGCAAAGAGAAGGAGAGAAGACTTGCATGTCAAGGAATGGGGCTACAATAGGACCCTAATCATGAATCAAATGAATAGAAGGAAGAAACTTACCTCTATCAGCACCAACAGAGGTGAAAACAATTGGGAGAGGGGCTGCCATGGCTGGAATTGCGTGAAAATTGAGGTAAAGGTGGAGCTCTGCGTGCGTGATTGATTGACGGCATTGGATTTTAAAGTAGCAGCCTAGAGTTGGTGCAAATGGGGGAAAAAAGTGAAGAAGAAGAAGAAGGGGGGGGGGGGGGGGGGGGGGGGGGGGTTGTTCTAGGTTCAAAAACATGAAGGAGAAGAAGGAAACAAGGGTGGTTTCGATTGAGTTATATAGATTCAGCTTTTCCGGAAATGATGAATATGTCCCGGTTAAGTGACAAATTGTTCTGACAAAACGGAGGTATTCAGGGTCTTGGATTTGCTTGGGTCAAGAGAAAAAGTTTCTCGAAATTAAATTATCTTCCCAACGACCATGAGCAAACGATTTGAAGTCTCGAGATAAAACTCAAGTTTTACAAAAATGACAACTATGTCCCTAGTAGGAGTGAGAAATGAAGGGTTTCAGGACTTCAAATGGCCAAGGGGTGAAGACGAAAGTTACTTGACAGCATTGATTAAACTACCCTTCTAAGTCAAAACTCAGTCTAAACGCGATCAAACCGACTCAATAGTTAAGAGAACACCAAAACCTACTTAATTAACACCAATCACACTCAATTTCCCCTTAATCACCATTAATTAGCATTTAACCACTGTAATTTGGATCGTGGTCTTATAGCTTTAAAATCCAAAGGCTTTAAAATAAGTAATATATGGATTGAAGCTACTGTGAGAATTGAAGCTCAGGAGATACCACAAAGAGATTCATTTCTTTACCTTGTCTTGATAATTAGTAAGGATAGGGAAATTAATGAAGATGTCGAACATAGGATAACAGCGGGATGGTTGAAGTAGAGACTTGCTTCTAGAGTGCTTTATGACCGGTAAATTCCAACCAGATTGAAGGGAGGAATTTTATAGGACAATGATTAGACTAGACTAGCTATGACTTACGGAGCAATATGTTGGCCTATCAAGAAGCATCATATGCACTAAAAGATAAGAATGTGGAGGTGAATTTGTAGTAAAACTAGGAAGGATAATGTTAGTGTTTTTTAGAGCATTAGGGGTAGCATCAATAGGGGATAAAATTAGAGAAACTTGTTTGAGTTGGTTTGGGCATGTCCAATGCCGGTCCGGCAACAGCACCGATTAGGAAAAGTTTGGCTATGCAGGTTGATGGTCCACCAAGGGGAAGGGGTAGGCCAAAGAGGATGTGGATGGAGGTAGTAAAAATGGATCTTAAGAAGTGCAACTTATCTAAGGATTTGGCTCAAGATAGATCGAAATAGAGAAACATAATTCATGTAGCTGACCCCAATATAGTTGGGACGAGGCTTTGATGATGATGGAATCCTGCCTAGACTACAGATTGAAAAATGGGACAACATGTAATGATGAAATCCATGGTGTTGACGATCACAAGAAAGTAAAACAAGCCAATAGTAGTACAGGAATGGGAGATTGAAGAAGATGAGGCCTCACTATCAGCCATTGGACTCAATTGGGTCCAAAGGGATGGAGGGTCTTACTCCCCAAATTTTACATAGTAACTGCTTAGAAGCTTTCACAGAGAAATTGATCCCAATTCAATTTCATTCTATCAAAATAATAACGCCAATACTAATCTAGCTGCATGCCTGTAGTGGCAAAGCAAAGATATCCTAGTCCTATCTTTAGCCCTAGATTTATGAGAATCTATCTGTCATTCACTATCTTATAGAATCCTACTTAAAACACAAAGAAAGGGAAAACTGACTCTTAACTAATCGTGAGTACTAAAAGGACATTAAACAATATAGGGATTAGGGGAACAATATGAGAAACTGTGAATCACCCAATTGAATCATGGATTTTGCTTCTTTCCTTTGAAGAAGCCCTTCTTTGGCTTTTTTGACATTTAAGTGTGCTCCAATGGATCTCATATGGATCCTAGTTTCCTCTTGTATCATTCTTCTTGGATTGGGAGAAGCTCGACCATGAGCTTGTTGCATTTTGCTCAGATCAAACACTAGACAGAAAATATCTCAATCTTGCACCTCATTTTTCTCCCAATCTTTACATGTAACCTGAGTAGTGATAAGATATTGCATTCAGCTGTTGAATAGTATTGTAGATGCTAACAAATGGCGGTATTGTGTGTTAGATGTGGATGAATGGTTGGATTGTGTTGTAGATGCTGAACTTTTTGGTCTAATTGTTGGCCCCATCAGTTGGTTGGGTGTAATTTCTTCCTTAATCTAACAACTTGATCACTTGCATAGTATCTGATAAAATCATTTTTGATCAACTTATCTTGGCTTTTGGATTGATCTCAGTAAGTTGGTTCGGTTATTTCACAGATTGATCTGATTTGATTTTTTGGATGAAGGGTTTTTTTCTCTCAGTCCATAACACAATCCATCATAGATTTTGGATCAAGATCATAACCTGTTGTAGGGTTTTCATTGACTTGTTCTATGATGAGATCACCCATTGGATTATGGATCATGGAATCTGCCCCCCAAATTCTCCGTCATTGATATTTTTTTACATACTTTGAAGAAAACCTTGCACTCTTCGATATTTCTTTTTTGCCATTTCATTCAGATCTGCCAAACATGGACTTCTTTTGGCAGCCCCAGTTCAAATGCCATTGGCAATAATTTCTGAAGTCATGCTCATAATAGTCACCTTGGCCAATGTTCCTTTGCAACCTATCACAAAAGTCATTACCAAAATCTCTTTGATAACCATAGTTCCACAATCTCCCATTGATTTCGTCCATTCGAGTACCAAGCGTTAGAACAAGGTGAGCTTTCATGTCCGATCTCCATCCTTGAATATTGTTTTTGAGATCCCTCGTATCTTCCAGAGTTAGCTATATGAAGTAGTTTTGATTTTCAAAATCGGACTATCCAATGAGCCCAAATGAATATGCCTCCATTGATTCAGAAAACCCAAAAATCAATCATCAACTCTAACCAGATCAACAATCAAATAAGCAAATACAAGGAGCAAAGTAGGATACTGCTTAATCCAAATCGCTAATCTACTATTTGTGTAGTCTTCAATCATGGGGGAACACAATCTCATACCGATGGAAAAGAGAAAAGGTGCAAACATGCAACGCTTTATTGAACAAGAAATATAATAAATGGCAAGATAGGCTTGGACGTCCGAAACAAGTCTTTTGTAGTACTTTCCATCAAAACAACTCTAATCTCTAGATTAAATCCTAGCCATCATCTATCCTATCTAATTAAGAAAACCTGCTGAATAAGTTCCTTACAAAACTCAACAAATTGCTAAAGAAAAGGAATAAAACTAAAATTAGAAAGTTTCTAGGATTTCAAATTCAAAATAGATGTCCCTATGGATGGGAGCTTGGGCCTCTTTGGAAACTCCTTCCCTTGTTTGCTCTTTGATTTAACGAAGCCTTTCCCTCTTGAACTCTTAATTGGAAAGTTTCCAATTATGAATTGCTTGCGCAAGGGCCATACACATCCTCTTTGGCTTATCCCTTCCCTTGGTGGGCATCAACCTGTAAAAGAAAAACTTTTCCTCACCAGCACCATTGTTGGCTTATATTGGACATATGTCCAAACTATTTTAAACAGGTTTCTCTTATTTTGTCACCCATTGATGCTAACCCCAAATGCTCTAGAAAGCGTTCATTTCTAATTTTATCCTTCCTAGTTTTACAACACATCCCTTTGCTTTATTCATTTTGTACGTGTGTTTCTTCTTAATTGGCCTACATTATGCACCATGGGTTATAGCTGTTTTAATGGTTGTCCTATAAAATTTTCCTTCAATCTTGTTGGTATGTGCAGTTCACAAAGCACTCTAGAAGCTACTCTCCACTTCGACCATCCTGTTTTTATCCTATGTTCGACTTCGTCCTCAATCTCTCCATTCTTACTAATTATCGAGCCAATATATCAGAATGAATCTCTTTGTGGAATCTCTCGAGCTTTATTTTTCTTAGCAGTTTCAGCTCTTTGTACGTACCCATTGAAGTTATATATGAAATGAAATATATCTTGTATTTAATATAAAGGCGATTTTACAGTAAAAACCCCTTTAGACTTTGCAACAACAATGGAGGGCCCAAACCTATGGGCCCCTCTTCCGATTGATGGCCCGCTTGTAACTGGGCGTAAGTTCCCTTTTTGAAATACGGAGGAGATATGTATGGAGTTGCTTGGGATGAAGGGAACGTATGAGAGGTTTGGGCTCCCCATCATTGTTGCATAGTCTAAGGGAGTTTTTACCACAAAATCCCCAAAAATATACGCATTCCATTACATATGCTACTACCATGAGGAATATTGGGCTCATTGTGAAGCAAATCACAGCCTGGCCTGTGGGCCTTCCAATTCCGGTGGCTCTATACATTAAATACATTTAGAATTTTAAGTAAAATAGTCCATTGTAGATATGGCTATTGAGGACTATATATTACTTAAAAGTAGTAAATGTGTTTACCAGAATTGGCAGGCATACTGGTGTCTAGCAAATTACAACCTGGCATTGATGCCCACCTGGATGCCTGACAACTCAGGTGGTAGTCTGGGAGGGGGAAGGGGGAGTAATAGTTTATTTATGACCCATGTGCCTGGAAAAAATGAGGCCATCTAATCATTTTAACCCTTGATTTAATAGTTTTAAATTATGGCATTTTAAGCTGTTTGATTAAGCAAATGTTCTCTTTCTTTTTTATTTCATGTCAATCCAAGGTCGTGTAAAATTAAGATGAGTGCCATATTGGGCATAGCACTAAATCTTCCCTTTTTTAACCCCCTTGTGGTGGAAGAAAATATAGGGTGTTCATACGAGCAGCACAAGCTAGAGTTTAGAACAACATGGTTGTTTCAGGAAATTCTTATACAACGAGCTGTGTTCCATAGATTAATTTTTATTTTTGTTTCTCAAGATCTTTTTGCCAATCCCTGAGTTTAATGGGATAAGGCTCAGATGATTGATATAATGGTTGCTTATTTTCAACAATGGTAAAACACAATTACAAAATTATTTACAATGAAAAGCAAAGCATGTTCAATTCAATATCACTTTATGCTGCACTGGGCCATGAATGGCATGTTTGAGGGGAATATCTTTTGCTCATGGTTTGGCACCAATCTCGTGAGAGCTCTAATGGTATTTTTTATTATTCTAGGATGGGAATGAGGTGTTTTTCAGAATCAAGCGCAGCACCCAGTTGCGCAAGCTCATGACTGCTTATTGTGACCGACAGTCTGTAGATTTCAACTCCATTGCCTTCTTGTTTGATGGGCGTCGACTGCGTGTAGATCAGACTCCAGATGAGGTAATAACATCTTTTCGTGAAAAAGGGTTAATTCTTAATGTTGTTGTGTGGTTGCTTCTTCTTTTTCATCCTCACCTATGGTTTAAGTTTTTTAATGTTATTTATTTATTTTTATTTTTTTTATTTTGGATGCAGCTGGAAATGGAGGATGGGGACGAGATAGATGCCATGCTGCACCAAACTGGTGGTGGCCTGATCGTGTGGGCTTGCAAATGAAAATAATACAGAGAAGGGTGAAAATACTTGCTCCGACTCTGATCCTAAGTAAACCCTCTGTACAGAAAGGGTATGCTTTAGAGAGCAATTAGGTTTCACTCTTTATGTTTGGTATGTACTCTGCATTGTAGTATTTATTTTCCTTCGAAGTTTGGACTAGAAGTATTCTGCTTGTTATTTGCCGAGTACCAAGACATTTCAAATGGGATTACTTAGGTTATCATTTGCTGAGTTAAAAAGACTAATCTGTAACTAGTTAGAGAAAATGTATTGTGGTGTACTCAATTCTTGTGGCAATTCTCCATTGTGGTGTACTCAATTCTTGTGGCAATTCTCCATATGCAAAACTGGCTTCTAATATGAGAACAGGAATCTCATGGACATGCAAAGGTCAGACCATGTTACTGCCTCAGTTCTGGCTAGATTTATTTATTGTGCAGTAGGCCTTAGCTTGGTCTTAGTCGAATGCGATTACTTAATGTGCAAAATGATGGGCAACGGGAGTAGCAAACTGCCTTGGGATTTGGCAGACGTTGTTGAGGAGAACCTTGACTTAGGCAGGTGGATGCTCTTGCCAAAGTGGGTGTTCAACGAAATGCTTTGATCTTTAAATTTGTTGGGCTTTCTATTGTTTGATTTTTAAGGGTGCCTGTGTCCTTCCACATTTTTTTCGTTTGTTTGCGCTTGAAGCTATATGGTATATTGCTCTTATGGTTTATGGCTTCTTTTAATAAATTCATTTACTATTAAAAAAAAGGAGGAAATTCTAAATGTTCAAATTCAACAGTTGGATCATCTACATAATCGATTTTGCAACAGAGTAAATGCTAATTATTAGAAGCAGCAATGCTCCATTATACTTTTAGTTGGACGAAAAGATCCAAGTAAAGAATATTCGCTATATGAGAGGGACAAAGAAAGATCACTTACACCATCAACACATTGTATTATTATTTTTATTTTTTGGATAACTTAGGGTATCTCTCATCCAACCCAACACAGGAGCCGAACCCGGGAAACTTGATTCGAGAGACTTGATTTGACAGGTGAGAACTAATAGCTCGGGAAACTTGATTCGAGAGACTTGATTTGACAGGTGAGAACAAATTGCTAGAGTATTAGGTGTCAAATATAAGACCTCTGTTTTTTGAGGCGTAGAGTCTTTAGCCAACTGAACTACCACTAGTTGGTTCATCAACACATAAGTTTATCCGGCAGGTTTTTAATTCCAACGACACTGCTAGTGCTACAGTTTCCAAGCTAGGGAGAACTGATTCAAGAAAGGCCCATGGAACTCTTATTATTTTATTTATTTTTTCTTTCTTTTTGTTCTAAAGTACCCTAATAATTTCCTATTTTCTTTCTTTATTTGCCTTTTTCTTTCTTTTTTTGTTATCAGTAATGGTAATGGTTCCTGGACACAACTTACCTCGTTTAAGGGAGATTCTGATGCTTTAATAAGTTGCTAAAATGGAGGAGTTATTTTATTATTATTGTGTATGAATTTAAAAGGAACTTTTTTACAATATACGATTACATGCCTATATAAGCAGTTCACTGAATACTTTTACAGAGATTCTATCGTTAATAAATAACTCTTTTTTCCATTTTGTGTGTTGTGCTTAGATCATAGGATATAAACTTAGATATAAAAAAAAAAAAAAAAAACTTAAAAAAAAAGGCGCTGAACGAGGGACCTTGATTAGGTGTTTTAAGCTTTTAAAGTTTGGAATTCCCATCGAAATCATGGAAGATTGTGGCACAGCTCATAACAGCCTGGTCCACATCATTCCAGGTTTTCAACCTGACCAAAAAAAAGGGGTATTGTTCGGGTGGAGCATCTACAAGTCACTGACAGTGCCTACCTGAGCCCACTCCACTCTACTATAGCACTCCTATGTGTAAGTGTTAAGGTAAGGACATCTTTAATGATACAAAAATAAAAAAAAATATGAGATAGCAATTTAAGGGGGTATTTCATCTCAAGGAATATTACGCACGGCCCCCACATGAAAGAATGAAAATCAAGGGTTTGAGAGATCTTTCCATGAACATACATCATCTCAAAAAATGAAAACAATCCCATCATTGAACATACCCACTGCTTTGAGGGCGAGATGTTGTCCAGATTACAACGGTTCTAAATTCTAAATGGGTGCAAGATTTGCATGATTAAAAATCAGATGGAATGTTAAATTTGGATAAAGTTTTAACTCTCAGGGGTCATAGAGTAGAGAAGGTTTAGGTTGAACGTAGAGAGACAAAAAGATGGAGCCATAGGCCAATTCGTTCCATGCTTAGGGCATTGGACACCCAGATTATAAGGCACTCATAATATTCTAATAAAAATATAAAGGCTACTCAGAAGAGGCATTTTGCAACTGTTTGAAGAGGACTGGATAAAATTGGAGTGTGTTCCAAGTCAGGAGCCAAAGAGCTCTACACATCTGCTTTCTCTACCTAATATCCTCTAAATGAACCACTGAACCCAGAAAAAAAAAAAAAAAAAAAAAAAAAGAGCAATCCTCTAAATGAGGACTCCTCTCTCGCTATTTAGCGGTATAACGCTTTCCTAACTTTTTTCTTAATTTCTCATGACCAATCCAATCCAATGGTGACTAAAACATTGAAAAAAATAAAGTAGAGGCGATTTCCATTCAATGAGCACATCCAGTTTAATTTAACAGCTTGGATCTAAGGCAGCCCATCATGAACCATTTGGAGCGCCCAACTTCTTGTTGGTCATCTCAAACAAGCCGATCTAGACTTCTGAAAACTCAGAATACCTCATATCTAAAAAAATGGCATTAAGAAAATTGCTAATTCATGAAATTACAAACTTCTAAAAATATAAATGTCTCCAAGGACAGGGCAGGATTTTCAGGCCCAATTCATAAACAAACTGGGCCCAGTCATGGGAGTGGACTTGGGTTTTACAACATCATCTACTGAGAATTCACAAGGGAATTTGTAAAAGGCTTAGGGTATGGTTTGAGTTTGTTGCCTACTGTTGTTTGTGAAATGAATTGTCTGTTCACATCCCCAAGTTAAACCACACCTTGGATAAAATGCAGTTTGCTTGTTGAAAAATGATCTGTCATTCCACCAAGCATCTGTAAGCCCTACTTCAAAATGAGGGGAAAAAATCAGCACCAGAGAGAGAGAGAGAGAGAGAGAGAGAGAACACACTAGCACGTTTATAAATGCTGCACTACACCTTAAATTGCCAATCTGAATGAATTTGAAGATGAATTCAAGCCGGTAACTGGAGCTTCACATTGTTCTTCCAGCTGCAAGAAAAACAGATGAAACAATCTAGAATTAGGGCTCGCTACTACTCTCAATTTTATCTTTTAACTTTTTTTCACTTATTTATTTTAGTCTTCGAACTTTACCCCGGCATGGTTTGATAAGATCCAAATGAAACAAAATTGGCTTGTGCCAGCACGAATCAGATGGTCCTAACCACTTCATTGGGTAATTTAAATGAACTGACTGTTAAAAGAAAGTATCAAAACTCTGCTCAACATCTGTTTCTGTTCTCCTAGATTGGAAGGGTTTTAGATTCATCAGACTTCTAGGGAACACCACATCCATGGAATGGAACCCCATTAAAGTGCCCAAGTATATGAAGTCAACGTTGATTCATTGAAAAAGAAAATTGTTTTAAGTGGTTTATCACTTCCATTCTATCCTCAAATATGCCACTCAGTTTTGAATAACTATTATCATTTACCTATTTAAGTAATAATAGAAGAAATCAGCATAGAGTAATGTCTGCACGAGCCCAGATATCCAAGCTGCAAAACAAAAGAGCCATAAAAGAGATTTGAGAATTAAAAAAAAGAGGATTTATATGAAGTTCATCTGATGGAACATGCATTATCTTCAAGCTTGGATTAGAAGCGGGTGGGAATAGCTTGTGATCCAATAGTTGATCTAATGGACTCAGAAGTGTTTTGTGAAAAAATACAAATGGTTGGAACTTTTTCCACCAGGAATGTTCTGGGAATAAGTTCTGTTGACATCCATTGTATCAACATTCTGTATCAACAAAACATGGCACCTATTGTCATGCCACAGGTCATGGGTGAATAATTCCACTAAAAATGAAACCTAAAAAAATGAGAGTAAGCAGTGAAATATATTGAATTTGTCATACTTATCCAATGTACATAGTGTGGCTCAGTGAAGTAGCGGTAAATCCAGTTGAGGATATAGAACGCTCTGTACGCACTGCATTAGAAAGACATGATTTGAGCAATGTAGAAATATCTAAACCTGGAAGCTTGAACTTGAATCTGAAAAATAGTAAGGGCGTTTATGCCTACACACAATTGAATTACTAGGAACTCATGGTAAAGTTTTATTAAAGTAGCATGAAAGATGTGAGTGAGCAGTGAAGGGCATGGTTCAAAATTGCGGTTGCAGTCACTATTGTGGTCAACCCTAAAAATTGTTATAATGCGGCGTCACGTTGTGGTTCGCAGTCATCGCAGTATGAAAAAAAAAAATATTTACCCCAAAAAAATCCAGAAAAATCCAAAAAACCCAGAATATAATAAAATGCTAGAAAACAATGGGTTTTTTTTTTTCCATTATTAAACACTTTAAAGTAAAATATCGGTCCCTTTAAGTAATAACATCATGTATCGCTGTCTTGTCTGAAACTTGTAAAGTTTGTTCTCAATTAAATAGATTTACATATTGAAATATCATAAATTTTACAGAACGCATTGCAACCATCATTTTGAACTGACCAATAGTGTTAAACACTTAAAGTCAAAAAACTACTGGTAGTAGTGCAGCACTCAGTTACTCAATCACCAAGTAAGTTGAGAGTGAATTTCAACTTTCAAGTAACATTTACTACTACATCAGGATGAATTAATTAATTAAAGCAATGAAGTATGGACATAGGGGTATTGTGGTTGAGGAGGGAAGAAGCCTTCACATGAGAATTCACCAAAATCTTTCAAATCACTTGAGTTTTGGTGAAAAAAGAGACTTGGAAAGCTCCAGCAGTCTTAGGTAGCTCCACAAATGGTTTAGGAAAGAAAGAAGTGGAGTGAAATAAAGAAGGGGGAAAAAGTTATAAAAAAAAAAAAAAAAAGAAAAACCATCGCCTACCGATATTTTGACCAAAATTTTCAAAATATTGGTTGTTATGACTATTATATTAAAAATATCGACCGCTATAACTGTTATGGACTGATTTTTCACCTTTTTTTTCTATAATGTGGCCGTTATATTGAAAATAACGTAACATCATAGGCTGTTACCGTTACATAAATAACGGCCCTTTCAAGCCATGGTGAAGGGTCTATGGTAGAGACTAGAGATGAAGATGGGAGCATCACATTTTCTGGGATTCAATTTAGTGAGATGAGTGGGCAATCATTTCCTATCAAAGGGAGATTAATTGGTGGTCCTATGTGGATCTTCACCTTCAACCCTTCACATTTAGCCCCTTTGACAAACAAGCATTGCTTAGAAATCCTACTAATTCAATACTGATTAGAGAAATGGGCCCTGTGTAAGTAGTATATTCACATAATTAGAGATGTAAACAGTAGTATCACGAGCAAGGAACTTTCATAAAATGAAGTAGAGAGAGAGAGAGAGAGAGAGAGAGAGAGAGAGAGTCGGATTTGTGGTGGTTTGGAAAGGGTTTGAGAAGAAAAAAGGATGAAAGAAGAATAGGGAAGATACCTTTGAACAAACTAATATTTCAACACCCTTAGAGCAAGAGTAAATTCCTACAATACCCTTAAAGCAAGCAATGCTCATAAGGAAAATATTCTCCTCTGCACAGCGCATTTGATTGCACGTCACGAATATTTAGAGGTTGGTCCTGCCACCGGGATGGTCTGGATGCGTTGTGCGCCGGTGTGTAGAACATTTCCCATGTTCATAATGCCCTTATCACATAAACAATAATACCCTTAAAGCAATTAATGCCCATAATTCCCTTATCACACTTCGGGAGTCAGTGATTGGGGGATGCATCAATCTCTTCAAATATCAAGAAAAAAATTAATTGATAGACCATATATCATGCCCATGTTAAGGTGAATAAGGTAAAGAGGCACAAAGAGGCTAATGACTTTAATGACAATAATGGGATCCTCTACTCAAGATTTTTATTTTTTATTTTTATCCTTTTTCTTTTTGTCAAAGCAAAAATCAGCTCAACAGAAGACCTATGCCAATAGAGATCTATACCAAACTTGATTCAAGGAGCTGTTCCGCTAGTTGGAGTGTTGCCCAACCACACCGTTGGTGCAAGTTAGACATCCATAATCCTATTAAAAGGCAAATACATACATACATAAAGAAATCATGAACTATGATGCACGGATACGGATATGGATACGGATACGACTCCTCACTTTTGAAAATCTAGGGCATGGATACAGATATAGGTTTCCTAATTTCTCCTTTAGATCACTTTTGAATTAATGAAATTATCATTGTTTTCGTCCATTTCTAGCATTTTTTATGGAGAGAAGTAAAAATATTAAAAGAACTATATGAAATAATGGACTTTATACGTAGTATATGTTGAACTTGTTCCCTAAAAGTATCGGTACAGTATTAGGTACCAATACAAGTGTTGTATCCGTCCGATACGGACACATGGGACTTGTACAAGTATCCGGGTATCATAGATTATGAAGCATTAGGTGAGCAACAATTTGTTTAAAGCAAAATAACCAAGTCAAGAATTATCCGTATATAGTAAACACCCCATGTCAAGAGCCATCAGGTTCTAAAAGCATGCGACCAAATCTATTGAAATATATTTTAATAATCATGCAGTTGTTTCTAGACATATAAATCAACAGGAAAACGTAGAAACAAATATCAAACGAGAAAGTCAATATACGTAAGCAGATAAACAACTGAGTCCATGGATCTGGACCCGATTATTAATCAGGTTGAGTTTTGGTCCAGTCAGATCTATATCTTTTTTTCTTTTTCTTTTTTTAATGTTCAGTCAGATCTATATCTGTTTATGTGATAATCCAAAGGTTAAATTAAAAATAGAAAGATAAGTGGTAAAGCGATTGTGCGTTTGAAAATTCCACTACCAGAACTAGAATAAGATCTGGATTCTGGTCTGACTGTCTAAAAGGTGTACAGATCTATAACCCACGTCTAAAAGATGTACAGGCATTGGGCCAGAAACATGAACGATCTGACCCAAACCCAACCTGTATACCCATGTTGCAAGCATTACCGATATTTTGAAAATATTACAGTATTACATAAAAATGTAAAATTTTCAAAAATATCGTGATATTTTCAACTACTGGGATTTTAATATTATCAAGAGAAATTGGCCCAAATTTTATTTATTTATTTATTTATTTTTGTGGACTCATTTAATAAGAGGCTTCTTGTTTTTCCGCTTGGCTCTTGATCCTTGACATGTACTGCTGCTGCGCTGCTGCTACTACTTCCGCATTAATGCTTTGGCTCTTGATCCTTGACATGCACCAACTACTACTACTACTACTTTTGCATTGATGCTTTGGCTCTTGATCCTTGACATGTACTAACTACTAGATAATAGTAAATGTAGCTGATGCAGGACGATATGAGATCTAATCTATTATGAATAAATGAGATCAAAATAAGAATTAATAGTTAATGAAAATTATAGATATGCCATTCATAATGCATAACATTGAAAATCAGTTAAACAACAAACCATAGATTCAAGGCAATCCCACAAATCCTACAGTAAACACCCCTCTAGTATGAGAGGATAGGATCCCAATGGAAGATAGAACTTCCAAATGCTTAGGGCTGGATGGATGATTGAGATCTAATGGACTGGATGAAGGGATCGGGTGGCTGATAGTCTAAATCTAATGGTTAGGGGTTGTTCCATGGTGGGGATGGTGTAGATCTAAGGTATAGAAATCTAGGGTTGGGTTTTGGGTTTTAGAAAGGGTTATAGGTATGGGATGGAGTGTTGACTGGTGACTATGAAATCTTGTTTGTGCCTGTAGGTTTAGGTTTGAGGGAAAGGGAGTTCTTAGGAAAAGAAAATGAAAGAGGGAGGAAGATACCTTTTATTGGGCTGCCAAAATCTGATCCGGAGGCTTTACGTTCCCATGAGCAAGGTAGAACTCAAGAGACTCAAGAAGAAAGTTTCCGGTCTTTCAATAATGAAGTTTCATAACATAACATGAAAGACAATACAATGTCTCTTAATACCAACAACCCAAAAGTGATGACATCATCGCACTTAAAAAAAATAACAAAAGAAATAAAAGAATAAAACAGAAATGAAAGGAAGAGAAGGGAGGGCTGCACACACGTCCTCAGGATTCACGTGCAAGAATCCCCAAGGTCCTTTTGCTTTAAGTTGGAAGGAAACATGGGCCCCTTTTCTATTCTACTTTTCTTTAAATGACTTGGGCCCCTCTCAACTTTTAGAACTCTTATATTTCAACCCATGTGGCACTTCCAAAAGTGGGGCCTTCAAGATGATTGCACACATGGGGCCTTCTCTCCTTCAAAAAGTAGTTCTAGTAAGATCCAAGCATCAGATGTCCACATTGATGGGGACATCAGATCTGATCCCCCTCGTTCTTTTAAGGTCTACCAAAGATCAAGGCGCAGGAACACTGATCAAGCCGCGTTATGGTTGGATGATTCATGCCCGGGCTTTGATCGCGAAGAAATTGCATATCCACCATTGATTTGTCACCGCGAGGGCATCAAACGGATGGATTGTGCAGAATAACGAAGAGAAGGCCCCATGTGCGCAATCATCTTGAAGGCCCCACATTGGGAAGTGCCACATGGGAGGAAAATAAAATAGTTTTGAAGTCTAGAGGGGCCCAAGTTAGTAAAAAGAGTCATAGTAGAACAAAGGGGCCCATGTTTTGTTAAAAACTTAAGTAGTGAAATAAAGGGGGCCCACAACTTAAGTTGCAAAAGGGTTATTTCTTGGGATGCGTGCATACTCCCTTTATTTCTTTCATTCGTTCCTTTTGTTTTCTTTTATGGGATGATGTCATCATTTTTCATTAGGGTATTTTAAAAGGCTGCCTTTGTATTCTGGGGATACTATGTTGTTTTTATGATTGAATGAAAAAGAATACTTCTTCTTCCACCTTGAACCTCTAGAGTCTACCTTCTCTTGAGAATCTCTGTAAGGCCTCCGGATCGGAGTTTGGTGAGAGCCCAATAAAGGTATCTTCTATCTCTTTCACTTTTCTATTTCCAAGAGCTTTATTGACCCTTACCACCTAACCCTAGGCCAGATCTAGAACTTCTTTCTCACCAAAGAACTTCAAATTTCAGATCTGAACCTTGCTGAATTCTTACCAAAGATTTTCAAATTTCAGATCTGAGCCTTGCTGAATTTTTTTAGACCTGAGATTTATCAGATCTGAACCTTATTGCAATAAACCTTTCATCCAAACCATTGGATATAAATCATTGGCCCTATGCAGCTTGGAAGTTCTATCTTCCATTAAGATCCTACCATTTTCTTTGCTAAAAGGGTTATTGCGGGATCTATGAGATCCCTTTGGACCTCAGATTTATTATTTACTTGTTATTCAATGTTCTTTATTTTAATTAGCATGCCTATAACTTGAATTTAATAGTTAATTCAGATCTGATCTCATCAAATTAGGGTAGATCTCCTACTGTCCTGCATCAATTTTGGTATCAGAGCCAAGTTTTGCATAGGGAGTCATTTAGAATAATCATAAATCATTGCTGTGTTGCATTAGTAGTTTGTTTCATCTAGTTGCCCATCTTGTATGCCCACACGGAGTGGTAGAGATATCCAACCTGAGCATCTCAAAATGAACCCAGAACAGGTAACTAAGATTGTCCGGGACATGTTGGGACCCATCATGACCCAACCGACTGCTCTCCGGCAGGAGTCACAGATTCGAGAGGAGGCACTTACTGCCCGCCTTGTGAATATTGAGAGATCGCAACAAGGTGATAATGCACATTGCCGCGATCATAACAGGAACCATGAGAGGAACAGAAGACATGAGCGTGACGATGATACCGACTTCGAATCTGAGATTGGAAACAACCATAGGGCACGCGGTAGAGAACGAAACCCGGAAGATTGGGTTTTGAAGAGTGTTAAGGTAGAAGCCCCATCTTTTGACGGTCGGATAGACCCGCGAGCCTACTCCGATTGGGAGTCTGACATGGATCACTACTTTGAGTGGTACGAGATGTTTGACGAGAGAAGAGTCCGATTTGCCAAAATGAAACTGGTGAGTCAAGCACGGTTGTATTGGGTTGATGTTGAGCGCGGTTTGCAGAACCGACGAGAAGCACCCATTGTGACTTGGGATGAGATGAAATTGCATTTACGGGTTAAGTACCTACCCCAATCCTATCAGGATAGACTCTTAGACCAAAGGTCTAACCTCCGACAGGGTAGTATGTCTGTGACGAAATACATTAATAAGTTTGAAGAACTTAACCTACGATGCAATGTTCAGGAAGACCTTCCAGGCCGAATGTCTAAATTCAGAACAGGTCTTCGTCAAGAGTTTCAGAGAAAGTTAATCACTGTTAAAACAGCTAGCCTAGAGGACATTTACGAGGTAGTGCTCAACCTTGAGGCTGCCATGAAAAATAAACAGGCTAAGCGTAGTGATTACCGGGGAACGGACTCTAAGCCTTATCCTTCGAGCGGTAAACCAAATTTTGGGGGCCAACCTCCTAGAAATCCTGCCACTATACCGCCCCACCTTCAAGGATAACAAAGGCAAGGGAATCGTTGGTGATAACTCTAAATGGAGCAACTCCGTTACTTGCCACAATTGCAATGGTCGTGGGCACTTCGCCCGTGACTGCCCCTCCCGAAATCTCTGCATTGAAGATGTAGAGGATGAGAGTGACCCAACAGTAGATGCCTACATCCCGGATTTTGTGCCCAGTGATGATGATTGTGGTGATCCGGAGGATCAGGTATCTTTTCTTAGATTTGCTCCCTCTTATCATGGAAATCAAAATGTATAAAATAAAATGGAGGGTGAACTACCTCGTGTGATGGTAGTACGATGTGCATTAACACTCCAAGAAAATGAGGACTGGCGTAGGACATCCATCTTTCACACCTACGTCAAATGCAATGATTAGAGCTGTAAGGTCATCATTGATAGCGGAAGTTGTACCAATGTAGTTTCTGCCAACAATTTGTCCCGCTTAGGCTTGACCCCAGTACCCCATCCCAAGCCATACCGTGTGTCATGGGTAGATTCTACATCCATTCCCGTCACTCAGCGTTGCCTGGTCCCAGTGCACATGTCCACTTATCAGGACCAATTATGGTGCGATGTGGTCCCTATGGATGTGGGACATCTTATCTTAGGGAGGCCTTGGATCTATGATTTGGATGTCACCAACTTTGGACGCACCAACATCTACGTCTTTAACTACAAAGACAAGGTGAAGTTGCACCCACTACCCCCTAAAGATAAGACTGGCAAGAAAGAGAGTGGAGAGAAGGCCAGTGCCTCAAATTCTAAAACAAAGAGCTTACATATCTTGAGTGCTAGTGAATTCCAGGCTGATCTAGAGGAGAGGATTGGCGAGGGTTCAGAGGAGGACCCCATTGTCTATGCCGTAGTGGCTACGGAAGTTTCCAAAGAGCCAACTACTAGCATCCCACATGAGGTGGAACCTGTCTTTCGGGAGTTTCAGGATGTTTTTCCTGAAGAATTGCCAAATGAACTCCCACCAATGCGTGATATCCAACACGCGATTGATCTTGTTCCGGGGGCAACATTGCCTAATTTGCCACATTACCGGATGAACCCTTTGGAACACGCAGAACTGAAGAGACAGGTAGATGAACTCCTTGACAAAGGTTTCATTAGGGAGAGCCTAAGCCCTTGTGCCGTTCCTGTACTTCTTACTCCAAAGAAAGATGGGACTTGGAGAATGTGTGTGGACAGTCGAGCGATCAACAAGATCACTGTCAAGTATCGGTTCCAGATACCTAGATTAGATGATATGCTCAATATGATGGCTGGTGCCACTATCTTTTCTAAGATAGATCTTAAAAGTGGCTATCACCAGATTCGCATTCGTCCTGGGGATGAATGGAAGACCGCCTTCAAGACAAAGGATGGACTGTATGAATGGCTAGTGATGCCATTCGGGTTGTCCAACGCACCAAGTACTTTCATGCGCATCATGACACAAGTGTTGAGGCCATTCATGGGAAAATTCCTAGTTGTTTACTTCGATGATATTCTCATCTATAGTAACACAACGGAACAACACCTCAATCATTTGTGGCAAGTTTGTAGCACTTTGCGTAAGGAACAACTGTACACAAACCTAAAGTGCACCTTCATGACAGATAGTGTGATTTTCTTGGGTTTCGTCGTTTCTGCTGCAGGGATGTCTGCTGATCCTGAAAAGGTGAGGGCAATTGTTGAATGGAAAATTCCATCCAACATCCATGAGGTATGAAGCTTCCACGGGTTGGCCACGTTTTATCGTCGTTTCATCAAGGGGTTTAGTACCATCATGGCTCCAATTACCGATTGCATGAAAAGGGGAGAGTTTAATTAGAGCCCAGCTGCCACAAAAGCCTTTCAGGAAATCAAAGCCAAGATGACTGAAGCACCTGTCATGCGCTTGCCTGACTTTTCCAAGGTGTTTGAAGTGGCCTGTGACGCATCTGGCGTCGGAATTGGAGGTGTTTTGAGTCAAGAGGGACACCCAGTTGCTTATTTCAGTGAGAAGTTGAATGAAGCAAAACGAAAAAAGTACTCGAACTATGAGCAAGAGTTTTATGCAATAGTTCAATCATTGAAACATTGGCGCCATTATTTGTTACCGATGGAATTTGTTTTGTACTCAGATCATGAGGCATTGCGGTACTTGAACTCTCAATCTAAGTTGAAAGGGGAACATGCCAAAAGGGTTGAACTATTACAAGAGTACACTTTCGTTTTAAAGCACAAGGCAGGAATGGAAAACAAACCGGCGGATGCGTTAAGTCGCAGAATCAATTTAATTCATTCCATGAATGTCGAAGTCACTGGGTTTGAGCGTTTGAGAGATGACTATCCCTCCTTTCCAGATTTTGGGGATATGTTTGCTTCGCTTTCTGATAATCCCCTGCGGAGCATTGATCGGTTTACGTTGAAAGATGGCTATGTCTTTCGAGGAAATCAGATTTGTATTCCCCGCACATCCATGAGAGAATTTTTAATTTGGGAGCTCCACGCTGGTGGAGTGGGCGGTCACTTTGGTCGTGACAAGACCATTCTTCTTGTCGAGGACCGTTTCTTTTGGCCCAGTCTCAAGCGAGACGTCGCCCGCACCATTGAGCATTGTTGCACTTGCCAACTGGCAAAACAGCGTAAACAGAACACGGGGTTGTACACTCCATTGCCAGTGCCTCACGCACCGTGGCAAGACATTAGTATGGACTTTGTGCTTGGGCTTCCCAAGACCAACAAACAGCATGATTCCATACTGGTTGTCGTGGACTGCTTCTCTAAGATGGCCCACTTTGTTCCTTGCTCCAAGACATCAGATGCTTCGCATGTTGCGAAAATTTTCATGGAGCGCATTGTTAGCCTGCATGGTGTCCCAAAAACCATTGTGTCTGACCGGGATGTTAAATTTACCAGTTACTTTTGGAAGACACTGTGGAAAATCTTGGGAACAAAACTGCAATTCTCATCTGCGTACCATCCACAGACTGATGGTCAGACAGAGGTAGTCAACCGAAGTCTGGGGAATCTTTTGAGATGTTAAGTTGGTGAGCATGTTAGATCATGGGAGTCTGTCCTACCAATAGCAAAGTTTGCATACAACAGTTCAGTTAATAGATCCATAGGCATGAGTCCTTTTGAAGCAGTAACTGGGTACAAACCTAGGATGCCTATAGATCTCATTCCCATGTCCTCCATTCATCGCCCGTCAGAGTCAGCCGATGCATTCATTCAACGCATTCATTCATTGCATAATGAGATCAGAAAACGAATTAACTTGCAAAATGATAGTTATAAAATATCTGCTGATTCACATCGCCGGTTCATTGAATTTCAAGTGGGTGATGATGTCATGGTCCGCATAAGGCCAGAGCGGTTCCCACAAGGAATTGCCAAGAAATTACAGGCCCGCAGTACTGGCCCATTCAAAGTTTTGAAAAGGTTGGGTCCTAATGCGTATGTCTTAGATCTTCCACCTGATATGGGTATTAGTGCTACCTTCAATGTGGAGGACTTGGTTCCTTTTCGGGGCCCTCCCATGTGTCCCAACAACCCACCTTCTACCCCTTCACCCAACCGTCTGGACCATCTTTTTGAGCCCACTACTTTCCAAAATTGTTTCCCACAACCAACCCCACCTCCACCACCTAAAGCTCAACGGATGGACATTGTGGAAGATGTATTGGATGACCAATTGGTCTCCACCAGACAGGGAGGCATCCAGAAATTCCTTGTCAAGTGGAAAGACAGACCGCAACTTGATAGCACGTGGATCACGCGAGAAGAGTTGCAGCGCATCGATCCTGACATCCTCGAGCGCTATGACAGTTTTATCTCACCGGAGGTGCGATTTTCCCAGCCGAGGGGAATTGATGGGGACATCAGATCTGATCCCCCTCGTTCTTTTAAGGTCTGCCAAAGATCAAGGCGCAGGAACACTGATCAAGCCGCGTTATGGTTGGATGATTCACGCCCGGGCTTTGATCGCGAAGAAATTGCATATCCACCATTGATTTGTCACCGTGAGGGCATCAAACGGATGGATTGTGCAGAATAACGAAGAGAAGGCCCCATGTGCGCAATCATCTTGAAGGCCCCACATTGGGAAGTGCCACATGGGAGGAAAATAAAATAGTTTTGAAGTCTAGAGGGGCCCAAGTTAGTTAAAAGAGTCATAGTAGAACAAAGGGGCCCATGTTTTGTTAAAAACTTAAGTAGTGAAATAAAGGGGGCCCACAACTTATGTTGCAAAAGGGTTATTTCTTGGGATGCGTGCATACTCCCTTTATTTCTTTCATTCGTTCCTTTTGTTTTCTTTTATGGGATGATGTCATCATTTTTCATTAGGGTATTTTAAAAGGATGCCTTTGTATTCTGGGGATACTATGTTTTTTTATGATTGAATGAAAAAGAATACTTCTTCTTCCACCTTGAACCTCTAGAGTCTACCTTCTCTTGAGAATCTCTGTAAGGCCTCCGGATCGGAGTTTGGTGAGAGCCCAATAAAGGTATCTTCTATCTCTTTCACTTTTCTATTTCCAAGAGCTTTATTGACCCTTACCACCTAACCCTAGGCCAGATCTAGAACTTCTTTCTCACCAAAGAACTTCAAATTTCAGATCTGAACCTTGCTGAATTCTTACCAAAGATCTTCAAATTTCAGATCTGAGCCTTGCTGAATTTTTTTAGACCTGAGATTTATCAGATCTGAACCTTATTGCAATAAACCTTTCATCCAAACCATTGGATATAAATCATTGGCCCTATGCAGCTTGGAAGTTCTATCTTCCATTAAGATCCTACCATTTTCTTTGCTAAAAGGGTTATTGCGGGATCTGTGAGATCACTTTGGACCTCAGATTTATTATTTACTTGTTATTCAATGTTCTTTATTTTAATTAGCATGCCTATAACTTGAATTTAATAGTTAATTCAGATCTGATCTCATCATATTAGGGTAGATCTCCTATTGTCCTGCATCACTCATGATGGTATTCCAACGTTGGATTTGTGAAATCTTGGCGATCAAAGTCAGGGTATGCATCATCCATCCATAACATAGTTTGATCTACAACTCTACGCTTCCTCCTTTGGTAGATTTTGTGTGGAGTGGGGGAATTAGGCATGATGTCCCCATCAGTAGCATTTATTTAAAAATAAATGAAATGCTTAAAACGCGTCACTTTGCTCTAGCTTAGATGCATGGAACCTCGAAATGCTTCAAATGCCTCATCTTCCAATATTCATGGCAGGAGGCTAGATTTTGTCAAGCAACTTTTTTTTAACCTACTCTTGAAATGCAAAAATACTAATAATTTTGGATATCTTGATTTTTAAAATTTATAAATTAATTCTATTTTCCACAAAATCTTCCTGTAACATCATGAGAAAAACACAATTCGAAAATCTTGAGATATTCACCCAAGAAAATAATTTCTTGAGAACGAGATTTTTCATCATAGATCTAATCTTTGTCCATGATTTGGATTAGCTCAAGATAACTAGCATTATAGTTATTTAACAACTTTCTTGTTTAAGGGAATGATTTAGTATGAAGCCAGCATGTCAATATGGTTTTGGCAGCACTGTGGCTGTTCACCTCAGCCTGATAGCTTGCACTGTTAATGGTTGGGTAAGTTTACGAGCCCACCATGGATTGCGTATGGCCCCAAAATACCTTAAATGTAAGATCATTTCCAACTAATGAGGTGTCTCCAAGATAAATGATTAGAACAATGTGTCACGTCTAAAGGTTTCAGGCACTTGATTCTATGTTTATAATCATCCAATAAAGCTGATTTGGACCATAAGCAATCAGTAGACACTTGACTATCCTCCAAGTGTGTTGATGGACACCAAAATGCAGTCCACACCAAATTAGGGTGTTCAGGTCAATCGAATTAGATGTTCTTCTCCTAGAGAAGAGGCAACCTGTAGTAGTTGACTGACCCAATCAACTAAATGTCCAAGTGAATTCACAAGTTAAAGGAAACTGATCCCCTTGATACAAAATGAACCAGCATTGCAACACACCAACCATACATGGACTCAAAAAACCATAACACAAGTTCTAAAGAACCCCTAATAAGACTCTTATCACTAAGAAATACATCCTTGAGCACTGCTACAAGATTTTATATGGGGAGGGAGTTGGAATTTAGTGCTTAGTAAAGTAAAGAACCAAAGGATGATTAGATCATAGTGGAAATTGGATATTAAAAATGTTAAATGACCATGACATGAAATTCAAGATTTAAGCTATTGATATGATTTAAATATTCCTATAATGTTTAAAATGGCGATCAACTGAAAAAGGATAGCCAAATGGTACTTCACCCGAGAAGGAAAACGTATTGCCCAGTTAAGTTGTCAACGTTTTTAGTCCTCTGCAACAATACCAGCTGAGGAAGTATGGCAACAGCCTCCAGGAATAATGAAAATGTCCACATTACCTGTTTCATTGTATTGGGGACCAAGTATTTAAAAAGATAAGGAAAATATAAGAACATGAACCAGAATGCTAACATATTGCTTTATAAGATACCAAACCAGTTGATATTTTTCAGTTTATGCTCAACAGTCACATGCAAAATGAGAATATGCATAAAAATATAAACGTACACACCTGCATGATATATATTTGCAAGTAAAATGAAACATTAACATACCTCCTTAAAAGTGAACTTTTCATTAATAAGTAGGGACAAAATTAGGCACGGCAATATGAGAAACAGATGGCGAAATGTGTCTTGTTCTCTATCATAGGATCTACGAACAATCTTGTGACGCCTCATGTACCAGACAATTGAAAAAGAGCTTGCCAAGAAAATCATCTTCATGGTTGTGTTGTAAAATGAGATAAAATCAGTCAAAATGTCCAAGTATCGACTAGCAAACACAAGAGCGTAGAGTTCTTGGGTCTTCAATGAAATCCCTGCATTTGAAGAAAAAAATTTACTGGGCGTGCATTGTACAAATGTAATAGGAAAAGCAGAAATGCTAGAGAATACACAAGAAAATGCTAAGTGCCGAAGTTTCTTTACATGATACCATGCATGAAGAAAAAGGCTACATAAGAAAGCTCATTGTTTTCAAACTGGTCAAGCAGATTCAGCCAGTTACTGGGTCATGTTGACCAGGACATTTGGTGGGTCAATAAATCAATTTTTTATTTATTTTATACATTTATGATAACTAAATAAAGAAAAAACATGTAAGATTCATAAATATATATTTACCTAGAAAACCTAGATAAATGCCATATAATGCATATCTAGGTTTAGATAATTTTGCAAGTAATTGTAAGAGAAAAACTTACATAAAAGATTGAAAAACAAATGGAAAACAATGCTATTGATCAAAAGCGTTTGAAATATGCAAATGTCAAAATCCTTCATTATTTCTCAGAATACTTGCAAATAAGAAACAACATTCAAGACCAAATGAAAAAGAAGATACCCAAAAAGTATCATAATTTTTGCAATTTACAAGCAGCAAAATGACAGAAACCAAGATAATTAATTTAAGTAATATTCTCTTCTAGGGAAAAAAGGAGAGGAAAAGGAATATATGCATTAGGGCTAAACCACACACACAAAGCAGGAGGAATAAGCATGCCTAATAGGCTAATACAATGAAGGGCTTCTCTATATATAATGTAATAAAAATTCTAGAATGGAAAGTTACTAATCCTAATAAACAATAAAACAAGAAACAATTCCTAATAAGTACTTAGGATAAAATCAGCATGCCACAGTAGCTTCTCAGCCAATTGGGCCTGTGGCCTAAACCCAATTTCTCGGCCAATTGGGCCTGTGGGCTAATCCCAATGGACTAGATTGGATGACTAGGTCCATCATGTGGGCCCAGGGGCTCTTTTAGGCTTCCATACTGCATCAATTCTCCCCCGCTTGAAAAAACTCGACTCTGACGAGTTGACAACTTGATAATATGAGAGAAAATCCAACCACAAGTTCTGAAAATGTCCTCCGGGTCGAAAATCAATCACACAAACTTCTGGTTTTTCTTGTGATCTTCATTCTCTTGACATGACTTTGAAGTTTAATGCAATCTTTTCCTCCGTCTAAAAGTAGATCGAAAGTACCGCTTCTTCTGATGTCTACATTGAGCTCGGATGTGTAATTTGACCATTAGAAGCTTCAGTTGTTTCCTTCGAACCAACAGATCACGAGCATTGACTATCCATCATTGATCGCCGAAAATGAAGTCAATGTGAGGAACTTCAACTCCTTGATCTTCATGTGAAACCATTGGGACAATTGATTTGATTTCCGGTGATGCAATTGGATTTTCTCGAAGTGGCATTACAAACAGATCTACGGGACGTTCACTCTGTTTGGTAACCCGGTCAAAGTCTTCAATGTTTGCATGTTCTTGTTCTTCCTCATTGTAAGAACCCGACCTCTTAACCCTAAGATTAGCACTAATAAATTCTTCCAATATGCAATTCTGAGCTCCTGAGATCAGGATTATCATTCCAGATAACTTTTGTATTCAATCTGAATCAATCTGAGGCTCTGAAACCCTTCAATTGACCAATTCTGTCATAAATTGATAGACTTTGACCAAACAATTGACTTTCTCCTTAGAACCCCGAAATGCGTGGCTCTTGAGCCCAAAAATTAGATCTTGACCTGCTCAACAACTTTCATGTTTAACCCAAACTCGTCCAAAAAGTACTATTTGAACCCAACACACTTTTCGAGGTGTATACCGCACTTTGGAAAAAAGGCAGCTTCTGCCATTGATCTCTGAAAATTCTGACCAAGTCTATCCAGGGTCCCGAAAATCTCCGTCATCGCACTCCAAGTTCAGCTATATTGTGGCAAACTCCCGAAAACGCAGCTTCTGCCATTGATCTCTGAAAATTCTGATCTTGGGCTTGTTGGAAAGCTCTTCTTATGACCTACAATTCTTCTTCTTTGACCAAGTCTGTCCGGAGACCCGAAAATCCCCGTCATCGCACTCCAAATTCAGCTATATTGTGGCAAACTCACAAACTAAACTCCACAAAATATCTCACCAACCCATCCCTTTCTCATTTAATGCCTTACCTACTTCATTAATTGCCTCACCTACCACCACCAAAACACAATAACTTCTCCATTCCATCGGCCAGCAAGAGAAGCCTTTCTTCTCTTCTCCTTTCTTCTTCTTTGCTTCTCTTTCTCCTCCCATGGCTCAATGAAGAACACTTAGAGGGAGACCCTCCTTGCAAGATCTAGCCCGGCCAATCAACTTCCTGTCATCCTGTACGCAACATAGTACATTTTGGTGCAAATCCACCGGTGGCAGCCCCCCTCATCCATCACATTCCTCCTTCTTGAACTTCTAAGAGGTAGGCCCTCTTTCCTCTTGGTTTAGAACCCATTTTCTTCTAAAAGAAGAAAGGCCTCTATTGCTAGCCGATGGAATGGAGAAGTTATTATGTTTTGGTGGTGGTAGGTGAGGCAATTAATGAAGTAGGTGAGGCATTAAATGAGAAAGGGATAGGTTGGTGAGATATTTTGTGGAGTTTAGTTTGTGAGTTTGCCACAATATAGCTGAACTTGGAGTGTGATGACGGAGATCTTCAGGACCACGGACAAACTTGGTCAAAGAAGAAGAATTGTAGGTCATAAGAAGAGCTTTCTTTCCAACAAGCCCAATATCAGAATTATCGGAGATCGGTGGTAGAAGCTGCGTTTTTTCCAAACTGCGATATCCACCTCAAAAAGTGTGCAACGTCAAATTGGATTTTCTGGACCTCAAATGAGTTTGGGCTAAACATGAAAGTTGTTGAGCAGGTCAAGATCTAATTTTTGGGCTTAAGAGCCACGCATTTCGGGGTCCCGAGGAACAAGTCAACTGTTCAGTCAAAGTCTATCAATTTATGACAGAATTGGTCAATTGAAGGGTTTTGAGGGCCTTAGATTGATTCAGATTGAATACAAAAGTTCTCCAGAATGATAATCCTGATCTAAAGAGCTTAGATATAACAGATTGGCAGAATTTATTAGTGTTAATCCTA
The DNA here is from genome assembly GCA_038049695.1 of Cinnamomum chago. Taxonomy (NCBI): domain Eukaryota; kingdom Viridiplantae; phylum Streptophyta; class Magnoliopsida; order Laurales; family Lauraceae; genus Cinnamomum; species Cinnamomum chago. Next base: position 37,293,263 of record CP142453.1, on the reverse strand, counting down.
GGGTTAAGAGGTCGAGTTCTTACATTCTCCCTCACTTAAAAACATTTGGTCCTCCAAATGCAACTACGTACAACTAAGCAAAAAGAAGGGGTAACACTCTAGGAAGTTGGTCGTAACTAACTCCGACTCGTAATCTGCTAGATCTCTCTAATGTCGCAACTTCCAAGGAACCTTCTCATGAAACTGAAACTCTTGGTCTGTCCTCTACTGTCATGTACCACATCCATCCTAAAATCTTCGGTCTCCATTAACTCGGTTGTTCGTACCATTAACAATGGGTCGATCTGGAGAACTCCCACTCCGGTTTCCTTCTGTCGTTTGTCCCAACCAAGTCCCATAACTTTGTATGCCAGTATTGTCGGAAGAAATGCACTCGGTCTAAGAAAGCATAATTGCAGCCAATATCTTCTCATCCATGGATTTCAGAAATGAAGCATCTATCCTCATGCTGATCTGAACTTAGTCTACGCTGATTCTTGCACTGCCTTCACTGCTCAACTTCGGTTAACCGGTCACATCCTAGCCTTTTCCGCGTCGAGTGTCCCGAAATAAAACCGTCTGAAGAACCACTTTAACCTGGATACTCTCTCAGCTGATCACCAACATGCTTATGAAGACTTCTGGTTCCAACTTTCCATACGCATCGGGTTCTGAAATCTCTGTGATACGGCAATTTTGCGACATTAGTCTTGTACTTATTATCGAAAAACATGATTGTAGACAAATTTCCACACATTTGACTCAATTCTTGCTCCTTCAAACCACTCAGATAGAAATCCACGTTAATTTCATCAAATCAGCAGTCATGCGCAGAAATCTCCTAACAAAATCTCAAGAATGACCCAAAACTCCGCAAAACTCTGGACTTCACATCATAAAATTTCTAACTTCTGGCACACTTCATGGCTTTTCCAGCTTACAAGAGCCTCTATTTTCACAAAATCCATCAATCATCCGGCTCTAAAAATGATTTCTTCTTCAAACGGAGCTGTGTCAATCACAAAATCTTCACTATCAAGCGGCAAGGCAGGGATCAAATATGTAGTCAACTACTCCTTCAGCCGCTGAAACTAGCTTCACGCTCATCTAATTCTCACAAATAACACTTCCTTCTGGATCAACCTTGCTAACAGAACTACAATAGTTGAAAATCCTTTAGAAATTTCTGATTGTGGCTCGCAAATCCCGAGAAACTCAAGACTTCTAGCACTTCTGCAAACTTTTCCAGATCATCCTTGCCTCAATCTTTGCAAAATCAACCAAAATCTGACTTCAAAATTGTTCTAACTTAGAAAAATGGCTTGAATCAACCAAAACAACACGCTTGTTTGCCTTAGTGTACCGCATGACAATCCTCAAACAGCTGTATGGGGCGTTTAAATGTTGTTCAACCTCCTCATGGAGCAACAAAACTTCGTATCTTCTGCCAATAGCACCAACAAATGCGTTGGAAAGTTAGAAATCCGCCGAAGTCCTTCGAAAATCAAGCGCACATTCCTGGAAAATCCCAGTCTCTAACAACAAAATAAGCACAAAATACTACAAAGTGGGTATGGAGAGAGGACAGGAAATGTCTCCCCCACTAGAGGAAAGGAGCACGGTCGGTACTAACTACTCGAACCCATGAGAACGATGTCTATTAAAAAGACTGACGACTTCTCACCAAGCGTCCTAAAGTTTCTAGTGTCTTTTATAATCCTAGAAACTCATCCGGCTCTGATACCAGTCTATCACGACCCCAAAATGGAGGTAGGATTAAGGGACCGTGATTAGGGGAGATTACTGTAGCGTAATCTTACTTTTTCGCTAGGATCCGCACTGTTGAGAATTTCAAGATCCATCACCGTTATGGAATATTCAGCGAAAGGCTTATATTCTGTTTATGTTATACCAGTATGATGACGTATTGTACAGTTAGATGCAGCTAGTAAGACATTAGTGATGCAACACGGAATTAGATGAGCTCCAGACTTTGGATTGCACCGCAATGCAAGCTTCTGCTAAATATTCCATAACGATGATGGATCTTCAAATTCCCACCGGTGCGGATCCTAGGGAAAAAGTAAGATTATGCTACAGTAATCTCCCCTAATCACGGCCCCTTAATCCTACCTCCATTTTGGGGTCGTGACACTCATCCATTTGCAGCTCTTGATTTGCATTGCATTGACCAATATTGTTTGTACCCACGAAATCATGTTTGCCATGAACTTGCTCTTCAAAGTCATCCTTGATATCTTCTATTTTCTCTTTTGGTGCAAGCAAGTCTTCTCTTTCAACTTTTTGCTCTTTTTGTGGCTCTTCACTTAAAGGTGATGATGTAGACGAAGGTGGGGCTGTGGATTTCATTGAAAGGAGTTGAAGCCTTTTTCCATTCCATAAAAGGATATACATGTTCGCCTCTATATCATGGTGCACTTTTCGATCAAAAATCCATGGACATCCAAAAATAATATGAGAAATATTCATATGGATCCCGTCACACCAAATTTTATCCTCATAATGACCCATTTTGAATAATGCCAAACATCTATGGGTGATGGGGATGACATGACCATTAGTCCATGTGACTTCGTAAAGCTTAGGAAGCTTCTCAGTTGGCCAATGAAGTTTGTCAATGACCTCTTGCGCTACAAAATTTATTGCACTGCCATTGTCCATAATCAAATTAGCGGACTTTTCTTTGACTCTGATGCAGCAGCAATATCACGGCCTTGCAATAAGACTCGTGGGCCACATGTGGGACCCATGAAATTCCCATGAAATTCTCTGAGTTTTAATTAGTATTAGTTTAAGTTTAGCAAGATTGTAATTAGGATTAGTTTCTACCTTAGGAAGGATTCTTATTTTGTTTCCTAATTTAATTAGGATTACTTTCCTAGTCCTTAAGACTCTTTTATTATAAATATGGCATTGTAGAGATTAATAATCTCAATGATTTTTGAGTTAATAAAATTTCCCTGCGTGGGTTTATCGTGGAGATTGTCTTCATCGTGATTGTTCCAAGTGGGAACTCTAATTGTGCCCTGACACTTGCATCCTAACTCTAGGATTGCATCAGACTCTTACGCAAGTGTGAAATTTCTTAGCATGTCCCCATTCTTCTTCTTCTTTTTCACTTGTATTGAGTAGTCGGCGAATGACAAGAGTGGGATTTTCTTCTCCTGCGAAAAGTTTCTCCACAACATGAGCTCTTTGTCAACATCGTTACATGCGAGACCTTCTAAGCATACGCTCAACACGGATGGCTTCTAAGTATGCCTCTTGATTGGATTTGCAATAATTCATACTTTCCAAGACGTCTAGTCTCAAGCCTTGGACATAACTAGCTAAATCATGTATCTCATCGCCCTCTAGTTCGCATATGTCATGCAACTCTCGAAATTGGCAGGTATATTCATCAACCGTTAAATCATCTTGCTTCAAATTAAGAAATTGTTCAAAGTAGAACTCATTCGCAAAATACCAATCTTCATATGTAAGTTTATACCAAATTCTTTGAATTTCAATATGAGTTCCCAAAAATTTTCACATTGACTTGAATCAAGAGGAAACACGAAGAGATAATATTTTTTTTTGAATGGGCTAACCTGGTTTTGGAGATCGCAGGTACAAGCGGGTCACTTTTTGGAATCTGGATGATTCAAATATTGCTGCTTGATAGGCTGGGCTAATGGAAACTCTGAATGAGTCGGATTGGAATTGGGCCCACATGACTCAAGACAAAAAATTTCTACATTCTTTTTTTTTTAAGCTGCTGTTGACTGTTGTTTTGGATTTGGGCCAAACTCGAACTCAGGCCCAACAATTGGACTCAATTATGCCACCCAAGTGGGGCACGTGCAAGGCCTGTTGGCCTCGTGCTTCATTCAACAGAGACAAAAAGGCCAAAAAAGCAAAGGGTCTAGGCAATCCCTCTTCGTTGTTGGCACTTCCAGCAAAAAGAATGTAGGGGCAAAGGTGGTGACAATGAACACGATCAAGTCGATGCAAGGGCCACTCGCTATCACACGGACCACCAATGAACCCTGACAACCTTGATGATGGCTGCAGTGTTCGACTGAAGCAGAAGGTGCTAGGGACCACTCTTCCTTCCTTCTGCTTGCTGCTGTCGTCGAAGAGATGGAGATGGCGGTAAGTAGTGGCGAGCGACGGTGAGGGTGGATCGGCTGCTCCGGTCTGATGCCAGGTACTTCTTTTTCTTTTTCTTTTTGTCTTCTCTGCTGTTCTTTTTTTCTTCTCTTTTTTTCCCTTCTTTTTGCACTTCTCTGGTTCTCTTCTATATCTTCTTTCTTTCTTTCTTTTTTCTCTGTTGCTTTCTCTCTCTCTCTCTCTTCTGCTCACATTTTTCTTTTCTTTTTTTTTGCTTCTCTTCTTTTTTTTTCTGCTGGGGGGTTTCAAGGAGCCTAGGGTTTCGATGGAAATAGGTGAAGGGTGGAGGGAGGGTGTTCGGGATGTGAGGAATTGGGATTGGGTATGGTGGGGTTTTGGTTTAGGGGTTAGGGATGACAGGAATGGTTTTCAATAGGGTCTGCAGGAAGTTTGGGAAAGTGTGGAGGAAGGTGGGGGAATGTAATTCGGTTGATGAGGTTTGGATTAAGGCTTCAGGATTTAGGGTTCTTGTTAAAGGGATTAGGTTTGGCAATGAGTTCCGTTGGGGTATTGGATGAACGGTTTGGGTCGATGGGAAAGGGAAGGGTGACGAGAGGGGAGTTTCCGGGAATGACGAACGTCTCCCCGGCAACTGGTCTTCGGCTCTAATACCAAATTGGCACAGCCAAAATTCACGATCGAGACAATAGATCAATCTCCCGATGGATTGATCGAATCCAAGATGGATTCCGGCCACTAGAGCACAAGCAAAACCACAAGACATTCCATGGCTGACGACAAACTCAAGCAACTTGATTTGATTAATTGGAATAAGCATGCCTAATACAATAAAGGGCTTCTCTATATATAATGTAATAAAAATTCTAGAATGGAAAGTTACTAATCCTAATAAACAATAAAACAAGAAACAATTCCTAATTAGTACTTAAGATAAAATTAGCATGCCACAGTAGCTTCTTAAATAATTGGGCCTGTGGGCTAAACCCAATGGATTGGATTGGATGATTGGGTCATCATGTGGGCCCAGGGGCTCTTTTGGGCTTTCGTACTGCATCAATATGGAAATCTATCCTTTCTGCTAAGGCCGATTTGGATCAATGGATCCAATATAGGGTTCATGACGGTCACCGGGTTTGTTTTTGGCATGATGAATGGTGTTTGTGGTCAGAATGTGTTGTCTAATCTCTTTACTAATCTTTATGTGTTCGATAGGAGGCCACACGAAGTTGCTGAAAGGTTTAGTTCTATGGGAGGGTGTGTCATTTGGGATTTTTGTTTCCAGAGACACTTGACTGATAGTGAAGATTCTGACCTTACTAGTTTGCTTAGTATGCTAGATAAGGTTTATTTGTCAATTGGTAGAGATGATAAAAGGGGTTTGGAAGCCGGATGTTAAACGTAAATTCTCAGTAAAGTTTGTTTTTAATACTTTGGCTGATAATTCTGTTGGAGGGGATGGTTGGCAAGGCTTTTGGGTTCATTCAGTTCCTCCAAGAGTTTTGAGCTTTTTTTCTATTGCTAGATGGTGCAAAATTTCACAAGTTACGCAGTCATAATCACGCAATCGTCAATGGGTATTCTATGTGTTTACAAGATGAGGAATCAGTGTATCATTTGCTGATTCATTGTCCGTTTGCTTATAGAGTGTGGATTACGATCTTGGATATTTTCAGTATGCAGTGAGTCATACCTAACTAGAACAGTAAATGATCTTTTTCTTCAATGGCATTTGGATTTTCATCATGTTCGTGGAAGAATTTTTTGGAAGCTTGTGTTATATGCTCCCCTTTGGAAGCTTTTGGCTGAAAAGGAGCAAAAGAGTGTACAAGAATAAAAGCTACTCTATGGGTGAGGTTGTTCGACCCATTGTTTGGTCTGTGTCGGAATGGGTAAGAAACAAAAAGGAGTTTCAAGGTATAGATCTAAATGATCTCCATAGATCTTGAGCGGTAATTTTGAATGGAGGGTGGCGTGTTAAACCTGTCACTAGAGTTTGTTGGATGACTCCACCTATGGGTATCCTAAAGCTCAATTTTGATGGAAGTTTTATTCACTCAATCAAAAGAGGTGGAATTGGTGGTGTTATTAGAGATTGGTCTGGCACAATTGTTATGAGTTTTTTGGGGCCTTTAGATTCGGTGGATGCTAATGAAGTTGAAGTTTTTGCTCTTTTGATGGATTGCCGTGAGTTGTGGAGAATGGGCTAATATAATGCTATTCTTGAAGGTGACTCCTTTTCTTCTATTTAGTGGGGTTCCAATAACTCTTCTTGTCCTTGGCCAGATTGGGTTAAAGAGTTGCAGGATGTTTCACGTCAGCTAGGGGTCTCTTCTAATCATATTTTACGAGATGCTCTTGCTAGGGAAGGAATCTTTCATTCCCCCATCCTTTGTTGGCACCCAGATCCAACTATCCATCCAATCCAATAGCCCGAAACATGCATTGACTTAATTGTGTTCGAAAGGGCCTCAAAAGAAACTATCTCATCATCGAGAGGTTTCCTGCAAAAAATTGGAGCCCCACACATTCACGTGACAAGATTCCTAAGATTAGAAGCCATAGCATAAAGATACAAAATGATCGCTCATAAAGGTCTTCCCCCACACTGCACATCATTCCAGAAACTGATACGAGACCCTTCCTGAACTGAATAATGTATTATGAGGAAAAAGAAAGTGCCCATCACCAAGGAAACTACTTTCAAAAAACCAAAAGCCCTTGAAGAAGTTGCTTGTACCCACTCTTTATTACTGAAACTATATTTTTGGACCACTACTAATCTCCATAATCCACCACCAGGAAAGAAACTAATTTCCCACAAGGAAAGAAGCACCCACCCATCACCCACTTGGATTCAATGGGTCTCGATTCTAGGGTTTAGGGTTTAATATGTAAAATATTTTTAATTTTTAATTTAAATGTCGAGAATTAACGACAATAATAGTTTATTAGCATATAAATTTTTGGTCTTCATCTTAAATTTACAAATATAAACCATTCATTTATATTTTTCCATGCTGCCTCCATATGTAAAAATGCATTTTCTACATTTCTAAGATAAAAAAAAAAATTCATATTACACAAATCTTTAACAGGATCCATGGTTTAGTTCACGAACTGTAACCCAAAATCCCGTCAAGACACAAGTTTTCATTCCAATTGGGTAGAGAAGGCCGTCAGGAAAGAGCAGGTGCATACAAAGTAATGGATAAAAAGTGCACTAGAAATGTTAGATATAAAGGAAAAACTTAAACCCCAACCATCTGAGGCTCTGAGCTGGAGGTGGGGATCTAAAAGTAAAGTGTTCCATGAAAGACAAGGCAGAGACAATACTATAAGTTCTCTCGATTGCCAAGCTCATTCATTACCACTGCATTCCTCCAAATTTGGCAAACTGCCCTTTATTATCTGGCCATAATTGAAAGTATTCAATAGATTAGTGCGAAGAGGTTGAAAGAGTATAACAGGTACAAAGGGTACTTAGTAAGTAGCATTTGAGTTGCTTCTGTTTCTTAACTTCCATAAACTTAAAAGACGCGTTTGGATGTTCGCCAGATTACAAACAGAACTCCCCCAATTTTCAGATCACAGATCCACAACTCTGCCTCCCTTGCCTTACATTTCAATCCCAATGCATGCAAATTGCGAAAAAAATAAATTACAAGACTAAAATTTAGAGAGATCCCAAACAACCGAAAAAAAAAATCTCACACGATTTGGAGGATGTGATGTGAAAAAGGGAAGAAAGAAGAAGGAAGAGGAGATCTCGTACCAGCGCAGGATTTGATGGTGTGGATCTTGAGGAGGAGGACGATGACGCTCATCAGATGCGTCATGTCGCCTGCTAATCTGAATATATTCATCTCTCTCTCTTTTTCTCTCAGCAATCGGTCGATTGAAGAATCTGCCTCGAGAAATTTCAGATCTTTCGATCCGGACAGAGATCGAGAGATCTGGGAAATTAGGGTTTTTGCCTTGCTTCTTCTTCCCCCTCTTTTGTCTCGCTCCAATTAGATCTGGTTCGATGGTTTGGAGATGGAAAACTAGTGTTTAGTCTATCACCGACGGGATCTGATATTTTTGCACTTGCACTAGAGATAGGGACAGATTCGTGGGACTACGGATTTTGCAGTGCCCAGCGACATTGCGTACAGATGAAATGGTTGGGGGCGTTTGTCTTTTACACATGAGATGTGTAAATGCAGTTTACAACCCCAAGGGGTTGGCCGAGTGGTCAGGACCACGGTTCCTCCCTTTTTCGGAGCTAGAGGTCTTGGTATCAATCCCCGGTTCCCCCCTCTTCAGGAGCCGAAGGTTGAGTTTACTTGTGCTACCACCTAGGGGCCACAGGGGTTTTACCCGGCTTCTCTCTGGGCCCGGAGGGAATAGTCCAGCCCAAAGGGTTGGGAACCCTCCGATAGCAAAAAAAAAAAAAAAAAAAATGCAGTTTAAATATGGAAATGTTCCATACGTAAATTTCACATATGTAAGTTTTACACATGTGTTTCAGTTTACAACGTTTGTCTACTGTTGTCATTTTCATATCATTTACGCATGTGAATCATTTTATCACGTTTGTTTGAACTACATGTGAAAATGATAGATTTTTATTTTTGTAAATTATATTGATAGTAGCAATAGTTAGGAGCACTAAAAATGGTCACCACCTTTTGTTCTTGTAAATGTTTGGATGATTGTCAAACCATGAAAACATGGAAAAGCAAAAATGAAGTGTTGCTATAATAAAAAAAAAAATGAAAAAAACACATGTCCCCAGTTAAATCCCTCCATGATTAGTCAATAAAGTGGGACCAACTGCACAAGATAAACAACTAAAATATTCTAATGCATCTCCACTCTATACCAAAAATAGTAACTTTTCGATCATTTCTATATATACTTTTTAAATTCATATAAACAAAAAAACCCAAACCATAAAAAGTTTTATGGTGTTTCAATCTCATATAAATAAAGTCACCCATCTTTTCTATCAATGAAGTCATGGTGTTTCAAAAAAGAATTTACCATGTGCCCTTTACAAAATAAATAGACGTCACATTTTCAAAATGAATATCCCTCCATGTGCAAAAAAAGGAGAGAATTCCTACATGTCAGTTCATCGAGCTCTTCTATTAGCATTATCATCCCACATCTCTAATGCCATTGCATCTCGTAAGCGATAAGCATATTGACTATCGGATTCTTCATTGTTCACTTCATCCTGACGATCATCATTATCTTCATCATCAATGAATATTCTTTCATGACGATGACGTTCATATAATTCATCCGTACTAGGACTTCTCTTCGTGATAAAGTTGTGTAATACAGCACATGCATTTACAATCTTTACCTGTGTCTTGATAGGATAATTACGAGGTATATGTGTCAAAATTGGAAACCGTTCCTTCCACAGGCCAAATGTCCTTTCAATAACATTTCTCAGCTTTGCATGTCGAAGATTAAAAAGCTCACTCATGCATAGTAAATCATAGGAATTACGGGGATTACTCCTAATGAGGTACTGAGTAAACTCATGGCCAGACAGAGACAACTCATGTACTCGCTTCCTCTTTTTTATCCTCTTTTGTTTACAATGATGGTCCCATAAAAGTAAAACTATAATCATTGTCATTACTACTGCATGTAAAAATACGATCTTCTTCTTTATATCCATTACTTTTGCACTGCTAGAAAATTGATTGACAAATATTAGAATAGAAAAAACTAACATAGCATAATAATCGACACTATATATCAACATGATTAATCTACATAATCCATGGCCAAATGAGTACATTATAACATTCATCATAAAGGAAACAACACTAATAACATAGAGTCATTTCAAATTATAACATGACAAAAAAGCAAACTGAGTCCCATGATAAAAAAAAAAAGAAGCAAACTGAGTCCCATGATAAAAAAGCAAACTCAAAGCCACAAAAAAGCAAGCTCAGCAAACCAACGATCCTGAACCAATCAATCTCTCTCCACCCTTCCGTAGTCCATCCAGTTCCATCCTTTCGCCCAAGATTGATTTGTTCTATCAATGTATCAGCTAAGTATTCATCTGCAGACTCCGACCATGTGGTATTCTTCTTTTCCCTCCTACCACGCTTTTTTCCAGAAGATGTACCGACATTAATGCATTCAACATCTTCGCCGCATATTTCATTATCCATTTCTATATAGCATAAAGAGTTATTAAAAAAGCTGATTAGATACAAAATCCATGATATTAATAATATATAATTGAAAAGGGTGCAATGTACAGAGGGTGCAATGAGTTACTATAGCCATAATCAGTTCATATTCACAACAAGACAGCTACATTGACCTTAAATCCAAACAAGAACTACCTTCAAAGATCAAGAAATTGAAAGTCAAATATTAAAAAAAAAACAAAAAGAAAATGAGACATCAAATATAGCTCACAACAGTGGGCAAAAAGAGCACACTTCAATTAGGTGAACAGTGGATGACTTCATTGACCTCTATTCCTCAATCCAAATTTTAGACAGTTAAGATCACATAATCCATGGAATTTAGAGTATGAGAGTGAAGTTGCAAGTTCTCAAAACAAAAAGGTATGTTGGTAATACTTGGAAGAGAAATGGGCATTTCCATATAAGTATTCCCTATAATATCCACAACTTCCCCTGTACAGCTCTTGGAAGGCCAACAGAGACAATGGATTGGTGTCCAAGGTGGATTCAAAAGATTGAAGAACAAACAATCTTGAAAAGATGATGAGCTCCTTGGATTGCAATGGTATCCCTCCATGGCCTGAGAAGTAGAATTTCTCCACTCTCAGTTGTGATGCAACTCCGAGTGCCATAGTTGGGTCCAAGATAAAAAAAAAAAAAAAAGAAAAAAAAAAAGAAAAAAGAAAATATGGTCCAAGGCTCCAAGCCACGTCTTGGCAGAGACCTAGCAACAGCATAGAAACCCTCCTTAGGTTAGGCATTCAAAGGGTCATTCTTGCCATGATTATTGGTCTAATGCTGTTTTTATCTTTGGAAAAATCTCAGGAAGCTTTCAAAATGTTGGTTATGTTAATCAGGTAAATTACTGCTAGAAATAAAATAATTAAAAGGAAACTTTAGAAAAAGGAAATATATATATGTTTAAACTTATAAAATTTCATGCAAAATATTGCAAGATATCACAAGACACATGTTTTAAAAACTTGCACTGCAACATAATTATATTATTCCACAATTTCGTCACTAAAATATCACAAGATGTACAATATTATTGGTAATGTTTGTGACAGTGATTCATGCCATGGGGCTTTCAAAGTGCTAAGCCCTGTTTAGTTCCACCAAGTATTTTGAAGTGGTTAGCTCAGGCCTATTTTAAAAAATATATATTTTATTTCCTTGGCCCCAGCCCACACCTACCCATCTACTACATCCCTGGCCATTAACGATAATGAGAGAGAGAAAGAGATTGGAGAAAGGGGCCAACATCAGATTGGAGAGATAAGGAAAAGCATTAATCTGAAAAACAGTGTCCATGAAGAACCCTGATTACATGGAAACATCAGAATCACCATCACAAACAGATTTTGAAAGAAACCCTGCCATCCATTTGGTGTGGGTGGGTTACATGAATTACAGCAATTCTTTCCCCTGCCGTTTCTTCATTGCCGAAGATAGTAATGTCATTTTGATTTATTTTACAGCCCTAGGGCACAACGACAGTTCATGTCCCTGTCCACATTAACGAGACAAAGAGATTGAGACAGAGACTGCCTTCATAAGAAGAGATAATGGTTTGAGACAGAGATGCATTAGAGATTGAGATAGAAAAAGAGATTACATGGAAATAGATAATGAGAGAGAGAGATTGGAGAAAGGGGGAGAGACATGAGAGGGGAGAAAGATCAGATGGCGTGAGCGACGCATACCTTGGCACTAGGGTTTGGAGCACCAAAGAGAGGAGATGCCGTTCCGGAATGGGAAAGGAAGAGGAGATGTCCAGGTTTTGTGTTGGAGAGGGAATATGACAGCAAAGTGGGGTTTTAGGTGTTTCGAACCCACGATACTTTTGACGGAACGAATGGTTTCCGTACCGTCCGCCTTTTTTAAGTGGGGTTTCTTTCCACACCATTTTCATATGGGATTCCTTTTACCATCTATGAAGGTGTGAAAAATTAGGTGCGAAAATGAGTACATTTTCACACCATTTTCACATGAAATTTACATACGTGATGCGTAAAATAGTGCAAACAAACATGATGGTACGTAACGTTCACGCATGTGCATCATTTACATACGTAAATGGTTGCAAACAAACGACCCCGGGTTCGAACGGTACTGCCGCACGCGGGGACTTTATCCGACTTGTCCGTGAGGCGAGTCGGATTAATCAGGTCCAAGTAGTTGGAATTTTTCCTTCGTACAGATCACCTATTGCATTAGTTGTACTTGTGAGTGGAATAATACTTATTTAAAAATTTAGTGATTCTCTTTCTCCTTATTTAAATTTTTTTAACTTCAAATCACCTAAAATTTTGGATGACGTGATGGAATATTATTGGTCTACTCACAATAAAAATATAACAAATACGATAGGTGATCCGAACTCAATTCTCCAATAGCAAAAAATAAAAAAAATTGGAAGGGTTTTAGTTTTTCTTTTTTTTTTTTCTCTCTCACCACTCAATCAGGTGGGCCATGAATGGATGTAGAAGATAGATGGAAAATCTAAAATGAGTGGGGCCCACATAGGTGGGTATCACTCAAAGAGGATCAACGATGGTCTTTGATGGGCAGGTCAAGGTGGGCTGGATGAGGTCTAAACCTTGCCCATTTTAATTATTGAAGGCCTGATATTCAGGTCCTGATACATCCAACGGGCCTGAAAATCCAAGAGTATTGGTAGGCTTACAGGTCGAATCGGGTTTGTTGAGGGTTGATTTAATGTTTTTTGAAATATATTAAACGTATTTGGAAAGATTTGATCCTATGATATATGAGAAAATGTCACCCATTGTTGCCACTTACACTAACGAAATTTTCTATGCAAAATATTACTTAGTAATATATAAAGTAAAGACATTCGGGGTCGGGTCGATTCGACGCACCCATATCCCAAGTCCTCGTAAACTTTACTTGAGCCTTCTTGTTTTTTAAACCCCAACCATCTGGGCTGGTCCCATGAGAGAGAGAGCGCGCACATGCGCGTAGGAAATGAAGCATGCTGCATGCACATGCAAGAACATGGGCCACGCTACAAGGTTCCAGTGCGGTCCCACTGAAATCCGGAAAAATATTAAAAGAAAATCTTTAATGAAAGGAAGTTATGGGAAGTTTTTGACCCCCACTCAATGCCTAAGTTAATGAGTCATTTGTCTACCAAAACAAATAAAAAAATAAAAACTAATGGGCCCAATTTTTTATTTTTTAAGGTTAGTCTTCATTTACCCTAACTTAACATCTAAATACGGTATTGTCCCCTATTAGAAGGAGAAAACACTAATATTATCAAAAGTAGATGACAGATGTTGATAAAGGTAAAAATAAATTTATTCGATTTGTAGAAGATAAGTCTTTTGTTGACTACATTGACTCGAATTTATGGAGCCTCCACAGCGCAGGAAGGTAGCAAATATATATCCAGGGTCCGAGCCTTGGACATCCAGGTGAGAACTGACGCTTCTTACCACTTTGGTAAGGAGCTATTCAATCTCCCGACTTGAGTTCGGGTATGATAGTGTGGATCTTGAAGAGAAGGACAAACTTTACCAACACACTACCAAACCCACCCCTAATAGGAGTAGGTGAGGGCATGCACTCATTTAAGACCCATTGCATTCCCCTAGTACATCTAAAAGTGATTTTAGTGAATATTTCACACCTCTCCACTTATTCTTCTTTCACTGTGTGATCTTAATGGATATTTCTTATTAGCTGTTTTTCCATTTGGTTCTTCAAAATAAGCACCAAAAGTGTATTATATAAAAGTCAAAATTTTAGGGGTACTAAAAAAAAATAGCAAGGGACTGTTTATTTCATATAATTGAATAAATAGGAATGGTAAGACTTTATTTCTAAAAGGGTTAAAATTATAAAAAAATGAGAATTTAAAAAAGAAAGACTATCAAATCATCTCTAACTGGAATATGAATCAAAGGTAGAGGTGGGAAATAAATCTCTCATCAGCATTATAGCTATTCAAATCTTTGGAAAGTGGGGATTGAGTCCGGGGAAGGAGTCAAGATTTTCTTCTAGTGGGGGCAAAGTTAATCGACCAATAATATTAATGGCCCCACTTATGAAAAGTCTAAATCATTCAAAAAATGACCCCATCCCTTCTTATCTACATAAGATTCACTTAAAGGAAAAACTTCCCTTACAAGTAGTCCAACTCTATGGGGCTACTTGGGTCATCATTTGACTAATTTAGCTCTTTTCACACTTATATCCCCACTTTGATCTGGCACCATGCCAAGTTTTTGTGCTCATCGATCATTTACCTACTATTGGATTGGATCTCATAAAAAAATACAAAAATTATTGTTAAAATAGTGTTAGACTTAAGCTGTTAAATCAAGAGTTAAGATGATTTCAATATCTGCAGATGCCATCTTCACATCAAAGATGGTAGAAAGAGAAAAAATATATATGATAGAAGAGTTCCACAACAATAGACACAATTATAAAATATCTATCGTTGAAAAACAACCTTCTCATATAGTGTATGGACCTTATTATATTTCACTCAAATGACCCAGCTTAAGATTGTTAACTATAAAAAAAATCCATAAAATGTTTATAAAAAAATTCAATTTTTTTTCATATAGATCAATTTGACTTGGGCCCAAATCATATTGAGTTAGATTTTTTCCATAAAGAACTAGAATAACATTTATTTAATGGGATTTATATTTTTCCAAAGTATGCCCTGCTCAATAGCATTGGCCCTAGAGGACCCACATCTCGAGTCTGTTTGATTTGATTAATTAGGCTCCACTCAGGAGCTTCATTAAATGCTCTATAAACATGGTTGGATGTGGGATAAGACGAGTCCAGATTTGGTGAGGTAAAACGCCACGGTGACCATGAGTAGACCATTCATTGTTCGCCAGGTCACCGAGGACCCACATCTCGAGTCTGTTTGATTTGATTAAGTAGGCTCCATTCAAGAGCTTCATTAAATGCTCTATAAACATGGTTGGATGTGGGATAAGACGAGTCCAGATTTGGTGAGGTGAAACGCCATGGTGACAGTGAGTAAATCATTCATTGTTCGCCACGACACCGAGGGCCGCCTTCCATGCATCTGGGTAGGGGTTGCCGACAGTGACGTGGCGGACCATGAGTGGTCCCACTCAAGGTCACCGTGCACAGACCCACTCTAAGGATCCCAATTCGGGATGAGACATTGGAGATGGATGAAAATGACATTACCTAGAGAGGGAGAGAGATAATACCATAAGACTCTATCTTTTA
Source organism: Cinnamomum chago (assembly GCA_038049695.1). Lineage (NCBI taxonomy): Eukaryota > Viridiplantae > Streptophyta > Magnoliopsida > Laurales > Lauraceae > Cinnamomum > Cinnamomum chago. Next base: position 37,277,688 of record CP142453.1, on the reverse strand, counting down.
GAAATAAAAGGTCAATAATGCCCTTATTAAGAAAAGAATACCTTTCTTGCTCTCTACCATCTTCAAAGTGGCAAGAGATTTGAGGAGTGGCAAAAGGGTAAAAAATAAAAATACCTAAATTTACCTCTATGTTCTCTCTTATTTATCAAACATGAAAAAGGAAATTGTGTGGGGACAATTTCCCACACTGGACCTCCCCTCACTCCGTCCACTCCATCTGCATTTGTACATTATATCCTACATCCCCTACCTCATATCCTTCAGCTAGCCTTTACATTTTAAATAATCCTTCAATGCAAATCATTTGATCTTGTAACAACAAATATGCCCTATAGTCAAATCTAGACCATTCTATTATTGTCTCATGCATCTCTTCAAGTGGACTGCACATATGTTGGACATTTTTAAAAGGAAGAAAAAAAAAAGATGTCTAGTGTTGCTTGGAGTCATTATTCCAAATTTGTACAAAGAAGATGGGAGGAGTTACCAATGGGAGGTTTTCAAATTTTTGTTGTTTACTATAGCTACTAGTGAGAAAATACTGTAAAAATAAAGTATTCAGATTTTCTACTATATCCTGACCTTAAAATCATAGAATAAAAAATTAAAACCATCAACATTTTCTAAGTAACATAAAAAGTCTTATGTGATATTGGCCTGTTGCCAAAAGTAACTTTATACTTTCTCTGGCATGCTGTAGTTTTTTCTTGCATTCTATGTAGGAGTCTGTGAAGATCTTATTGCTTATGAGAGTTGCGTGTGGTATTCCATTATAATTATTTTTTTATAGAAAGGTAATGTAAATTGATGAACAACAAAATGGGAATATTGCAGTTAGTTGCAAAACCAAACTTTTAAACATAAGGCTCTAGATAACATATATTTAGGAAATTCACTTTTGTAATGTGAAGTGAAGTGAATAGTCAATTTAAGAGACAATAGTCAAAGAAAAAAGTATCTAATTTCAAAAAACACGTCTTCTTTAAAAATTAAAAAAAAAAAAACCTTCTCTTGCTCTACTAAATGACAAAAGGCTCTCTACTTTTTACCTAAAAAAATAAGGTATCTTCTCATGCTATAAAATGACAAAAATTCATGAGATGGATTTTTGTCATTTAGCACTTTTTTATTTGAACTCCACTTCTTTTATTTTCTCTTGATTTGATCATTCTCTTCACTCAACTTTATAAGAAAAGTTTCCATTATAGTTACAATATTCTATGCTCATTTTTTGATAGGTGACAAAAAAACTTTTATTGACTAAATAAAAGTGTACAATGGAAAATGTATATGGGAATTATAGATTATCAGAGAAGTATTGTCATGGAAAAGGTTGGAAGTATCATCATGGACAAGGTTGGCATCTGCTATATGATTATTCAATTAATGCCCAAGAGGATATAACCATATGAACAATATTTAAAACAGCATGGAACCATAACAAACATAAGCGATGCCATCTTTTTTTTAAAAATAAAAAATCGTTCTTATTTCTAACCAAGGTTTAAGGTTGACCATTAATATTTAAATGATTCTCACTTTGAAGATATAAATCCTATTATAACATGTTCTTCCATTATCATGGGCGGCTCCACATATATCACCGGGGGAGGGGGGGGGGGGCGGCATTGAGATCCGAAAAAGCATTTAAAATTAAAACAATTTAAGAGTTTCACCCCACATTAGCTAACTTTATACTTTTTCTTTGTTGCTGTGGTAGTGAACAAAAGTCACCATAAAATACCCACCGTCTAAGTTAATGGGCCAATTGTCTACCAAAAATTAAATAAAATTAATGGGCCCACATTACTGATATGCGCTCTACCAACAAGTTTTTAGAACTTAAAGGAATTTGTGACATTGCTAGAAAATTAGTGGAGACAAAGAAGGATATCGTATACCAGTTGGTTTGTTTGTTTTTAAAATTGGCGTTAATTTTATCAACAGTGACTACCACAGTAGAAAGAGCTTTTTCAGCAATGAAGTGCGTAAAAAACAGGTTGCGTAACTGAATAGGAGATCAATTGATAAATGACTGTTTGGTTACATATATTAAAAAATATGCGGTTGCTAGTGTTGATAATGAATCTATTATGCAATGATTTCAACATATGAAAACCTGTTGAGGGTAGCTGTAGGAGTTTATGTATTTGGATTTTTCTTTTGGATTAAGAACAATTAGTAATAATGTATTAATTTTTTTTTTAGAATTCAATATTATCTTTGTCGGAATATCGGAAATAGATTATTTGAGAATTTTATACTATACTTGTTGAATTATCGAAAATAGATGACAAATGTTGATGAAGGGAAAAATAAATTTATTTGATTTGCAGAAGATAAGTCTTTTGTTGACCCCACCGACTCAAATTCATGGAGCTGCTACTGTCCATTATGTTAGACAATTATATGCACGTACCATTATAATTTTTTTTTTTAACTTAGTTAATTTAAAAAAGATGTTTAATGCATAATTACAACAATCATTTTTCTAAGTTTAAAATTTAACAAAAGCATGACCATAAATTACAATGAATACACAAAGTGCGCGAAGATCTTCATGTGAAATAGAGATTAGAATAAGGAACAGTAACATAGATGAGCAGGATTTTGAATTTTCAAGTGGACAGAGAAGTAAAACAGCTACAAGAAAGAATTAGATGCATGCATAGAAGAATGAGGGCATGTTTGGCAAAGGGCATGACAGAGGAATCCTCTCCATTTTCCGCGCTTTTGCGGATTTTCCATGTTTGGTTGGGAGAGGATTTTGAGAGGAATGACATGGGTTTTCCTCCCATGTGATTATTTCCACAATCAGACCTCCCCCCGTATGACCAAGTGATTCCATGAGAGTGGAAAGGCGGAGCTACAGTAGATGAACAGTGAGTGAGACGTTAATGTGGTCTTGGCCGGTTTTTGCATTTTTAATGCATCTTTTGAGTCCTACAATCAAGATCCAAACCGTTAATAATGTTTAAACAATCCAAAACGGCCATGTCACCAAATTTCAGCCGTTGATTTAACTTAGATCTTGAGATATATGCAAAACTGTCCAAACCGTTAAAATCCATATTCTGTGATGCAGTGGGCAAAAAACGGGATTAAATACAGTCCCTTGTTTTCAATTTTCTGGTTCCCGTGGGCCCCAAAATCAAGATCTGAACCGTTAATTGTGTTAAGAAGGTCCATAACGGCTATGTCCCAAAATTTCAGCCGTTGATTCATCTTAGATCTTGAGATATTTTCAAAACCGTGAGGGACAGTGACAATAAAGGTAAGTAGTAATGTGGCCCTAATAAGTTTTTGCTTTGGGAATGTACCTTTTAGATTCCCTAATCAAGATCCAAACCGTTTGTCATCTTTAAAAACTCCAAAACGGCCACTTCACCAAATATCAGCCGTTAATTCATCTTAAATCTCCAGAAATGTGCCAAAATGTCTTACTGTGCAAACTATTATTGAAATCAGTCCGTTTTTTCTCATTTTTGGGTTTATGTGGGGTCCACGATCAAGATCAAAACCGGTCATTAGTTCTGAATGGTCAAACACGGTAAGGTGACCAAATTACAACCGTTGATCCTTACTTTATCTTGAGATATTTGTATAAACATCAATTGGATCATACATTCTACAACTTAAAAGAATCCTCCCTCCATCCAAACATGGAACTTTCATTGGGAATTCTACTTGAGGATTGTGGCTTTCTTTGGAGATGGAGAGAATCCTCTAAATATAGGATTCTTCACCGTTTACCAAACGTGCCCTGAGAGAAACAACTAAATCCGTTGATTCAAGCCCGCTTGACACTCAATTCTACCCCATATAATGTGGAGACAACATTTTTCAATGTTGCAATGCTTTCACCAACCTCACACCACCATAGGCATGATTAATTCCAACCTTGCTTCATAATTTGATAGGTTAAGTCATTTTCACAAAAAGAATTAATAGGTTAAGTGAATGGTTAAAATCTATGAGAGACCCTTATTTATACTCCTACAGTATACAATGAATGGTTTAAGATCTATCCATATGTCCAGTCATCTAATGGATGAGGGACCTTCTGGACTCTTTATAGAAACTTCCACACAATTCTATCATGATCTAACATGTCTTATCTAAAATATTTTGATCTTACACTTGCCTACAATATTTAAGAAAAACTCTATAAATCTCTACATGCTTTCATAATACAAATAAAGTTTTAGATAACTCTTTATATTATATATATTAAAGCAAAGGGGAAGGTGGGCTGTGAGGGGTGCCACCTCATCCCTAAAAGTCTCTCATTTCAAAGAAATATACACAAAAAACCCACATTGTTTTAAGGTGCCACCTCAGTTTGGGCTACACATTCTCTCCTAAAACCTCTCTGATCATGAGAGATTTTTATGAACGTTTAAATTTGAGTCATATTTCTTACCATTATCCAAATTATAAGCAAATATTTACAGTCGGTTTGTTTTCTTTTCCTTAGATCTTCAATCATCAATGGGTGCCATGTTAAATATGTTTTGTGGGCCCTACCGATGAATGAAATCTAAATTGTTGCTCATTTACTCTCCTTTCAGTTTTTTTCCCCAAATGGATAGATCCAGTAGTAGGCACTAGTTCGTATTAAATATATTTCAAGATTGGACTCCAATATTCACTACTAGAAAAATGAGTATTCGCTCATCAAAAACGCGGGCGGCCGCCTGTGGCGGTCGCAAAAGACCCATTAGCGACCGCCTATAGGTGAAACGGCGGTCGCTAAAGCCCAACCCCGCCAAACCCTCTTTTTCCTTCCCACTTCTTTTTTCCCCTGCTCCCGCGCTCTCGATCGCTCATCGCTCATCTCCTCTCCTCTGCTCTCGATCCGCGCCTCGATCGCTCATCTCCTCTGCAATCTTTCTCTCTCTCTCTCTCCTTCCCTTCTCTCTCTTCTCTCCCTCTCCTTCCCTTCTCTCCCCCTCTCTCCCTGTGTTCACCCTCTCTGGCCAGCGCCCTGTGAAACCCTTCCCACTGATTCTCTCTCTCTTCTTCTCTCTTCTCTCCCTCTCCTTCCCTTCTCTCCCCCTCTCTCCCTGCGTTTCCTCTCTGCCCAGCCGCCAGCGCCGCGCCCTGTGAAACCCTTCCCACCTATTCTCTCTCTCTCTCTCTCTCGCCAGCGCATCCCTCACCTCACGCCTTTCTCGTCTCCTTCGGCATCTCCCTCCTACGCTCACGGTCGCCAGCGCATCCTCCGGCCGGCATCCATCAGGTATGTATCATGTTACCATTTGAAGCGCTGCATCACTTTTGTTGTAAGACTTCCAACTATTTGTGATTTCAGTATCTCTCTCTAATGTTCCTTCTTTGTATGTGGATTTGTGATTTCAATATCTCTCTCATTTTCCCTTCTTTGTTTTGTTGGGACCGTTGAGTTGCTCCATGCCCCTTTTTTTTTATTGTGAGTTTTTGGCAGCTCAAAACCTTCAATTTTTGGCATGTGGGTTACTCAAGATGCCCTGATTCCTGGATTAATGCTGAATATGTGTGCATATAAAACAATCTTTGATGTATTGTTTGCATAGGGTTTCATTTTGTACTGTCTCCACTGTGTCGGGTCTCATGAGTGTATTGGATTGCACCAGATATTTCTGAATCTTATGTTACTGTTTGAGGGGTTGAGTGGGGCTCACGAGTCATGATGCCTTTCGTGAATCACGCAGTGAGTTGGGGGTTGGTGTGCTCCACCTCCACGTAGTAGGGGAAACTGTAGCCTTTAGAAAAATTAGTGGACCATGGACCATATCAAATTAAATTAGGCAACATCAGCGTGGTCCAGGGACTAGGCAAAATTAGGACAAGGAAAAATTAGTGGGGTCCATGGTCCATATCAACTTCTGGAGGGATTTAAGAGCAGAAAAGCGTAAAAACCAGATTCATTAGATTTTCATGATGTTTTCATAGTGGGAGTCTTTTTTGTGTAGATGGTGAACTACAACAGGAGTTGGGTACTTGCTACAACAGGGAATGCATTTTCCTTGTGTGTGAAATGAATTTCATGAAGAGGCATTCTATGTGACTCACCTAGTGTTTTCCATAAAGGGGTAGTAGACATTTACACTCAACACAAGTACCTACGTCCAAAGCAGAAATATGAATGTAGAATATAACTAAGGACTTATTTGTTTGCATGGAATTGAATGTAGATAAATTCAAGGTCAAATGGGACTCCAAGAAAGGATTATTAAAATGGCAAGGGTTAAAAAATAAGATGGCGATGCGGCTGAGTTCTATGACCTTGACTTTCATAGGATTTAAATCACTAAGCTGATGGCTAGATATCATATCAATCTCCTCTTAATTCATTTTCCATTAAATGTACTACTATTTGATGGTTATTTTTAGAAATGCTAGTTTTAACCACCTTTAGAAATAATAGTGTTAAGAGTTCCTAAGAATTCAATTACATGAGCTCTATCGAGAAATGCTCCCGTGAAAGTTAACTCTCATCGCTTTTTGTGCAAGTTAAAAATGTCTGGGGTTTTTGGGCCTATGGAACAATTACTACCTTTCTTTGATCTGTTCCTTAAAACGGGCGTTTATTCAGTATGAATGTAGTCAAACCTGTACTTTTTTTATTTTTTGGTTGAAATCAAACCAACCCTTCCCTCCTTTTGATGATTTAGAAGCATCTTCTAAACCCGAACCCACCCTACTCCAAGTCTGATGTTTTGAGTCTTGAAGCTCATCATCTGTGATCTATTTATTCCGGTTTAGAGATTTTGTTAGTTTGAATTGCCATTTATTGAGACTGGCACTGTACATTGTATTTTGGTATTCTTTGATCCATCATTTACATTTGTTTTTTTTATGGTGTGATACCCCTTTTAGTCTTTAGCCTAATTACATTTCCTTGAATAAAAAAAATTGCCTTCCATGAGATGGTCCCTATTTGTTACTTGATATGGTTTGTGTGGGATTGCATCACATTTGGTGGTCTCTGCTAACCCTACAAGCAGTTGTAGCATTTGTAAAAGTTTTTCATAGTTTGATGCGAACGCTTCTACAAGCAAATCATTAAAAGTGGTGCATTTTTTTTCTTCTCAAAATCACAAAGACTGAGGGTAGGACACAAAAAAGTTTTACAAAAACAAAAGTGCTTGACACAAACATGCCCTTCAAATTGAGTCAATTTGATCAAAGTATAAATCAGAATTTTGTTAGAACAAATCTTAGTAGTTCTAAGAGAATCTTGAATGTCTTATAAATATATTGGATTCTAAACGTTCAATCAAAAGTTGGCTTTTGACAGTTAATCAAGGTGACTGACTGAGATATTTGGATGATTTTCTTTTTAGTTGTAAAAACATATGTGGTTGTTATAATATAACCCCCATTTTTTTATTGCTGGTATGATTCGAAAAAAATAAAAAAGATTGTTTATATTGCTGGTCATAATCATTAGCAGTTGACATGGAAGATTCCTCAAGAAAAGGTAGATCTGATTCCAAAAAACATTGATGTAAAGTTCAAACATACATGCAACTCTCCACATTCATGATCCAAATCATTCATCCAATGTACATTCCCCGTCTCATGATGGTTCCAACTTTTATTCAGCTGAAATTTGAATTCACACAAGAAAGGGATATTAGGAAAAGATCTCAGTGCGAATGCCTTTATGTGCAAGACAAGCTGTGGTGGTGGTGCCTACCTGAGGCCCCACATGATTGATCCAACACTACTACACGGACGGAGCCCCTCAATGCCATGGATCCCATGAGGGTGTCTTTTTTTTTTTTTTTTCCAATCCCCTGGGTGTGTAGTGTTAGACCAATCCAAATACACCGGACGATTGAATTGAAACAAAATAATAAAACCATGCATTTTAACACCGTTATAACAACTTATAGGTTGCTACCCTTTGAATTTTTGGACCCCCACAACTCAACCATGATTGTTGGGTCCCATGTGGGCTCCACAGGTTGTCACCTCCACGGGAGCACGCTCCTCCAATTTTTTCGTTGTTCAAACTGTTTATCACAAGTTCCATCGAGGAGCGCCACAAATTTGAGTTCCAGCCTCAATTTTTCCAAGTTAGAACATCAAGTCAATGACTCGCTGTTGTTTTCATGCAAGAGGAGGTCCAATCAGACAATACTATATCACAGGATCAACCATCGTTCTGCAATAGAGTGTCAAAATGTAATACCAATATGGTAATGTCTCTCATGGAGTTGGCCCAGTTGGGGTATTAGTATTACACCAGAAGCTCCACAAAGACATCTGAACTGAGTGGAATTTTGTTCATATTTTCACCCTTAGTAATTGAATTGCCTTGTTTAAGTGATTTTCCCCTAGTAATTAAAGGAATAGCATGTGTTTTTTAAGTCTTTAGGTTTTCTCTACAATTTTTGAATGCCTTTCAAAAAGTATTTACTGTTTTTGTTCACATTTATCACAATGAAAGGAATTATATTGAATCATACCACATACCACACAGTCCAAATCCAAAAGTTCATAGTCACACGACACATTCATTTTTACAGTTCTGGAACAGCTTCGAGAAGTTCAATAAGAGAACAAAGCTATCGCCACACGGTCAAGGGGATGTCCTTCCATTTTCCTCGGCCCAACACAGCAGCTCTTCGTAATGAAATGATCACTTGTGTGATTTGGCAGACATCTGAACTGAGTGGAATTTTGTCCATTACAAGCAGTTGTAGCATGAACACGCACACACACCTGCATAATTTGATGTTTGTGGGATATTGGAGTCATGGGTAGACCACCAAACGCCTAGAGCAGAAGGTGCAAGAGTACTTCCTCTGGGTCTTGAAACAGAGAGGGAGGAAGCAGAATCTCCATTGGCTCTTAAATCATAGAATGGGTCCATATCACCTCAAGGAAAATTTTATATTTGAAGATTTCATTGTTTGTGAACCTTTCATTATCAACTTTTATCCATTTGCATGCATTAGTGAAACTTAGACCCGTTCGAGAATTGTGTACGACATATGTTCGGTAATCCTTGACGCGACGGATTGGGTCTTTGACTAGATTCGTTGTTCTTGTGATGTACATTCGAACTTTGTCGTATACGATTCTTGAATTGTCCAGTTCGGACAGTTTGAGAATGCAATTATCCATCTTATACTTAATAGCTCATGCAAGTCTGATGTTAGACATAGTTTCGGTTGATGTCTCATTGTTCTCTGGGTACATACATAGGTACGACTGATGTTGTACCTGTGTCGTGTACTTGGAGAACCACGCGGACATGCTGCCGAAATTTTGTTTGACTAGGGGACGAAGCATTCGAGTTGTTGAGTGCAAGTTGGATCGTGCATTCTCGAATGGGGTAGGACCAACCACCTTGTAGTAAGGAGTTTGCAGTTTATGGATAGGTGACTTGCATGATGCCACGGTACATTGGGCTAATTGTACTTGTTCATTTTAGACTTCCACAGAAGCACTTACGGAGATGGACAAGAGTTGGATTGATTTACCGAATAGGATGTCTCGGGAATACATGGAGGGGATTAACCAGTTCATGGAATTTATCAATGGGTTTAACAATGAGTTCATCAGTTGTCCATGTAGAAAATGTGGGAATCGGTATTATTACAGAAGAGAGATTGTTCGAGAGCATCTGATTCTGAATGGATTCTTGAAGGACTACAAGAACTGGATAAAACATGGAGAAGAGTATGTTTCCTGTCGCAGATAGGAAATAGATCAAATTGAGGTGGATGATATGTCAGAGGCTGATCCGATGAACGTGATGTTAAATGATATCGCGTGCGGGTTGGCACCCGAATACAGAAGCTGTGAGACTGAGGGGGCGGGTGGGAGTAATCCTCGCTCTGGTGCCGATGAAGAAGCCTTGAGATATTTTGAAATTCTAGACGATGCACAGACAAAATTGTATCCTGGATGCAATGACTTCAGTAAATTGTCCTTTATTGTTGAGTTGTTACATTTGAAGGCATTGAACCAATGGTCTGACAAGTCTTTCGATATGCTCCTCCAGTTGTTGCATCGAGTGCTCCCATCCGGTGCAAAACTTGCCGAGTCCTATTATCAGGCTCGCAAGTTAACTGAAAATTTAGGTTTCACATATGAGACTTTGGATGCATGTCCGAACAATTGCATGTTGTTTAGGAATGAGAATGCCCATCTTGATAAGTGCATTGTGTGTCAGACTTCGAGATGGAAGGAGGACGGGGTTGGTTACAATCGTCAGAATAGTTCTACAAGTGTTATCAACCGTGGCAAACTTGTGGCAGTAAAGCAATTGAGATATTTCCCACTTAAGCCAAGGCTAAAGAGGCTTTTTATGTCATCAAATATTTCTAAACTGATGAGATGGCATGCCGAGAATAGCAGGGACGATGGTAAGTTGACCCATCCAGCAGATTCCCCAGCGTGGAAAGACTTCGATCGGAGGAATCCAGACTTTGCCTTGGATTGTCGCAATGTGCGGCTTGGTTTGGCTGCAGATGGTTTTAGTCCGTTCATATCCATGACTGGGGCAAATCACAGTACGTGGCCAGTTGTTTTGGTACCTTATATTCTTCCGCCGTGGATGTGTATGAAGCAACCTTTTCTGATCCTATCCACACTTATTGATGGACCAAGAGGACCAGGGGACAAGATTGATGTATATATGCAACCTCTGATAGATGAATTGAATGAATTATGGGCTGATGGTCTGATGACATTTGATGCCGAAGGCAATGAAATGTTTAAACTCCGCGCCGCATTATTATGGACAATCAAAGACTTCCCTGCGTACGCAAACTTATCGGGTTGGAGCACAAAGGGAGAGTTTGCATGTCCTTGCTGCAATAAGGAGAAGAAGTCAACTTGGTTGAAGCACGGCAGAAAATGGGCATACACGGGTCATAGGCGCTTTCTACCTCCATTGCATAGGTTTAGGAGGGACAAAGTGTCATTTGATGGGAGTCCAGCACCTCGAACAATGATGGGAGTTGACTTGTTGTCACAGCTCGAGCAGGAGCAAATACGTACTGTGTATGATTTTCAAGATTTACTGGCCCCGGTGCTGCCTTCTATTCCCGGTGCAAGTAGAAGGCGAGGTCATAATTGGAAGAAAAAAAGTATTTTCTACGATTTACCATACTGGAAAGATAACTTACTCAGGCATAACTTAGATGTTATGCACATCGAGAAGAACGTTTGTGATAATATACTGTGGACCATTCTCGGTGCTCAGGGAAAGTCGAAGGATGGTGTCAATGCACGCCGTGACTTGGAAGAAATGGGCTTGAGAAAGCCGTTGCACTTGCAGTTGAGAGAGTCTAACAAGGCATACATGCCTCCTGCGCAGTACACGATGAGTAAAGATGAGAAAGATGTCTTCCTCTTAGTTCTGAAGGGTGTCAAGGTTCCTGACGGGTACTGTTCGAATATCGCAAAGCGTGTGAACATGAGAGAAAAAACATTACAGGGTTTGAAGAGTCATGACAATCATATTCTTATTCAACAATTACTGCCTATCTCCATACGGAATTGTTTGCCTAAGAATGTTGTAGCGCCGTTGATTGAAGTTAGTAACTTCTTCAGACAACTTTGTTCTAGAGTTCATCGAATTGATGAGTTGAATGGTTTGCAAGAGAGGATTGCTGTGACGTTGTGTCATTTAGAAAAAATTTCCCACCTGCATTTTTCGATGTCATGGTTCACTTGATCATACACTTAACCAATGAAGCCCTGCTTGGTGGCCCCGTCCAATTCAGATGGATGTATCCGATCGAGAGGTATATGAACACATTGAAGAGATATGTTCGCAATAGAGCTCGTCCAGAGGCATCGATAGCAAAGGGGTATCTGATGGATGGGTGCACAAATTTCTGCGCAGCATATCTTAAAGAGAATATTGAAACAAAGTTAACTAGGCCCTCGTGGATTAATGATGGTCCAGTTGGGGAGGGCACGCCATTTTATCTCAACAATATTGAGTGGATTCAAGCTCACCGGTGGGTGTTGTTCAACACCCCATCTGTTGTGGTTTTCACTCAGTAAGTTATCACTCATTTATACGTGTAACTTGTCAGTTTTTTGCCTAAATCATCACACTTGTCGTTAACACGTATTATGCATCGCAGGACACACATTGATGAGCTGAAACGGGACATGCCTCATGCTACAGAGAATGAAATTCATCAGTCTCATTACCAGTCATTTCATGAATGGTTCAAGAATCACGTATGTATTCAATCATTAGGAGTAGTTTCACTTGTTCTTGTCATATTACTTTCATGTAGTGATATTCACTGATTACATGCGTTGCGTAGGTATGTAGCTTACGAAGAACCAATGATCCGTATTTGACTGATGAAATGAACCAGTTAGTTGATGGCCCATTTATAACGGCCCGACGTTACACAACTTGTGATGTCAACGGCTTTCGATTTCGCATCAAGGATGTAGATGAGAAACGAGCGACGCAAAATAGTGGGCTCGGTTGTCCATCCGTCGATGCTGGTTACTATTATGGCCGGTTGAAAGATATTGTTGAAGTTGTGTATAATCACAGGCTAAAGTTTCTATTGTTTAAGTGTGATTGGGTGGATCCCATCCGAGGGGTGAAAACAGATAATTACCAGTTTACATTGGTAAATTTTAACAATTTGTTACATCGTGATGATCGAATAAGTGCCGAACCGTACATACTGTCCTCAATGGCAGAGCAAGTTTACTATGTCAGAGATCCGAAAGATCCTAACTGGCAGGTTGCAGTTAAAATGTCAAGGAGGGGAGTGTATCAGATTGAATGTGATGAGCCAGATGTTGATGCATTCGCCCAACAAGAACTTGACCAGAATACAGTTGTTCAACATGATGAAGATATTAATTGGGTTCGGGAAACCATTGAAGGAGATACAGTTGACTTACATGACCAATGAACGGTTGGGAACTATTTCAGTAATGTTAAATTTTAGTGTAAATAATTTTTAAATGTTAATTTCAATTATCTTGTTTAATGAAATTTATTTTACAAACATTTGAACAGATATGTCAGGACGAAAGAGGAGTATGCCATCGGCATCTCATCCGAGTCCATCCACTCCAGTGGATGCTTCAGCGTCGTCCAGTGCTTCAGCTTCACCATCTTCAGCACCACCATCAGGAGATACACAGACTGGTATAAGTTTATTTAATTAAAACATTTTAATTCTAGCAAATTATTTTATTTCAATTTAATTAGATTATCTCGAATTTAAACAGGTGCTACGAGCACGGGCCCATCTTCCAGCAGGGGGAGAGGCCCTGCTAGAGGGATCCGGACATGGAATTCCGGCCATCCCATTGACGTAGAGTTTGATGAGTCATATCATCCGGTGGGCCCTCATGCTCGCCAGCTCATCAGCCAGTTAGGACATATGGTCCGGGATCCATATGTAATTCCTTTGACCACACTTGATTGGGACGCATTCCCGGTGGCGACGCTAGATCGGACCTGGCAGCAGGTCAAGGTAATAATTTAACATTTCTCCTCAGGATGTGTCAATTTAAACCATAACTTAATGAAAAATAATTTGTCAATGAAAAATTATTTGTCCTTTTCAGGACAATCTGAGGGCATGTCCTGAGCTCTTCCGGCCAGTTTGCATGTCTAAGTGCCGGAAGATGTGGAAGGATCATAAAAATAAAATAAAGACGCAGCACTGGAAGCCTCATCAGGATGCGCCTGATATACTTCAGCGAGTTCCGACTGGCGTTCTTCCTGATCAGTGGACTCAGCTCGTCGGGTACTGGTCGAGCGAGGAGGCTCAGGTGAGAAACTTGTACTTTTTTTATTTTAATTTTAACATTTTACTACTAACTAACGTAACTAACAAAAATTCCGACTAATAAATATTGAAAACAGAGAGTGTCTACTACGAATGCGCGGAACCGCGCATTGCATGGTCCTGCACATAGGTTGGGGACTCGACACATCACCCAGGTCCGCCACGAGGTAAAAAGTTAGATCGTACAGTTAATTTATGTTTTTGTCATTCTGTATGATAGTATACTAGTAATACATTTTTCCACCAAACAGTTGCGTTCTGAGGGTGTTCCGGTTGATAGGATGTCCGTCTGGATGCGTTCTCGAGATCCTCGCCACCCAGAGGTTGCAGCTATCTTCGTAAGTTTTTATATTGAACTGTTTAAATTATGTTTCTATTAGTATGTCTTGTTATGCATGATAATATACTAAATGAATGAACTACGCAGGCCCAATATCAGTCACGCCTGGAGGAGTTACCCGAGGAGGAGCACAGATTGCCATCGCGGAGGGATGAGATATTCCACTCCGTCGTTGGCCGGGATGGGCATGGATACACTCTGACGTATGGGACGGGCATTCCACGCTCGCACATCACGCGATCGGAGTCATCCGGTGCTAGCTCCTCCCAGGGCATACGCTTCCGTACGGATGAGGAGGTTCAGGAGTTGCTGCAGTCCATGAAGGCATCGATCAGAGAGGAGGTCAGGGCAGAGGTCAGGGCAGAGATCAGTGCAGAGATGAGGGCCGAGTGGAGAGCGGAGATAGCAGAGCTTGAGAGTCGTCTATCACAGATTCGCGCCCCGCTTGCTTCAGACCCACCACCCACTACTCAGGTTAGTAAGAAAAAGATTTTGTGCATATAAATTGCCAATTATGTAATTGATGCATCAATATTTATGTCTTTTTTTATTGTTTTTAACTGTATAATAAATAATTACAGGCACCAGACGCTGGCAGCGGCCACATGGCTAGACATGACTTCGGTGGAGAGGGCATTCATGATTTAGCAGGCTCGAGTGATCCTGACCGGGTAAAATTATTTTTTTAATTCAAGATTTCAACATTTAAGTTAAAAGCTTAACATAAAACTTAGAAAACGAGCCTCCGGGAGCCCAAAACGAGCAAACGGGCTCCGTTGCCCATGAAACTTGACGGGCACGGGCCCTTAGTCATTCATGACTTGCAGGAACTGACGGAACGAGAATCCGACTCCCGGATTTCTCGTAATATTGAAAAGTAGGTTTAAGTTAGAATGTTAAGTTAAAACTTAGAAAACGAGCCTCCGGGCGCCCAAAATGAGCAAACGGACTCCGTTGCCCGTGAAACTTCATGGGCACGGGCCCCTAGTCATTCATGACTTGCAGGAACTGACGGAACGAGAATCCGACTCCCGGATTGCTCGTAATGTTGAAAAGTAGGTTTAAGTTAGAACGTTAAGTTTAAACTTAGAGAACGAGCCTCCGGGCGCCCAAAACTAGCAAACGGGCTCCGTTGCCCATAAAACTTGACGGGCACGAGCCTCTAGTCATTCCTGAGTTACAGGAACTGACAGAACGAGAATCCGACTCCCGGATTGCTCGTAATGTTGAAAAGTAGGTTTAAGTTAGAACGTTAAGTTAAAACTTAGAAATTGAGCCTCCGGGCGCCCAAAACGAGGATCCGACCTCCGTTACAAATGAAACTTGACGGGCACGAGCTTCTAGTCATTCCTGAGTTGTAGGAACTGATAGAACGAGAATCCGACTCCCGGATTGCTCGTAATGTTGAAAAGTAGGTTTAAGTTAGAACGTTAAGTTAAAACTTAGAAATTGAGCCTCCGGGCGCCCAAAACGAGGATCCGACCTCCGTTACCAATGAAACATGACGGGTACGGGCCTCTAGTCATTCTTGACTTGCAGAAACTGACGGAACGAGAATCCAACGCCCGGATTGCTCGTATGGTTGAAACGCAGGTTTAAGGTAGAACGTTAACTTAAAATATAGAAAACGAGCCTCAGGGCGTCCAAAATGAGCAAACGGGCTCCGTTGCCCGTGAAACTTGCCAGGCACGGGCCCCTAGTCATTCCTCACTTGCAGGAACTGACGGAACGAGATCCCGACTCCCGGATTGATCGTACAGTTGAAACGTATGTTTAAGTTAGAACGTTAACTTAAAACTTAGAAAACGAGCCTCCGGGCGACCAAAATGAACAAACGGTGTCCGTTGCCCGTGAAACTTGACGGGCACGGGCCCCTGGTCATTCTTGACTTGCGGGAACTGACGGAACGAGATTCCAACTCCCGGATTGATTGTACAGTTGAAATGTAGGTTTAAGTTAGAACGTTAACTTAAAACTTAGAAAACGAGCCTCCGGGCGACCAAAATGAGCAAACGGTGTCCGTTGTTCGTGAAACTTGACGGGCACGGGCCCCTAGTCATTCCTGACTTGCAGGAACTGACGGAACGAGATTCCGACTCCCGGATTGATCGTACAGTTTAAACATAGGTTTAGGTCAGAACGTTAATTTAAAACTTAGAAAACGAGCAAACGGTGTCCGTTGCTCGTGAAACTTGACGGGCACGGGCCCTTGGTCATTCCTGACTTGCATGAACTGACGGAACGAGATTCCGACTCCTGGATTGATCGTACAGTTGAAACGTAGGTTTAAGTTAGAACGTTAACTTAAAACTTAGAAAACGAGCCTCCGGGCGACCAAAATGAGCAAACAGTGTCCGTTGCTTGCGAAACTTGACGGGCACGGGCCCCTAGTCATTCATGACTTACAGGAACTGACGGAACGAGATTCTGACTCCCGGATTGATCGTACAGTTGAAACGTAGGTTTAAGTTAGAACGTTAACTTAAAACTTAGAAAACGAGCCTCCGGGCGACCAAAAGGAACAAACGGTGTCCGTTGCTCGTGAAACTTCACGGACACGGGCCCCTAGTCATTCCTGACTTGCAGGAACTGACGGAACGAGATTCCGACTCCCGGATTGATCGTACAGTTGAAACGTAGGTTTAAGTTAGAACGTTAACTTAAAACTTAGAAAACGAGCCTCCGGGCGACCAAAATTAGCAAACGGTGTCCGTTGTTCGTGAACCTTGACGGGCACGGGCCCCTAGTCATTCCTGACTTGTAGGAACTGACGGAACGAGATTCCGACTCCCGGATTGATCGTACAGTTGAAACGTAGGTTTAGGTTAGAACGTTAACTTAAAACTTAGAAAACGAGCCTCCGGGCGACCAAAATCAGCAAACGGTGTCTGTTGCTCTTGAAACTTGACGGGCACGGGCCCCTAGTCATTCATGACTTGCAGGAACTGACGGAACGAGATTCCGACTCCCGGATTGATCGTACAGTTGAAACGTAGGTTTAAGTTAGAACGTTAACTTAAAACTTAGAAAACGAGCATCCGGGCGCCCAAAATAAGCAAACGGTGTCCGTTGCTCGTGAAACTTGACAGGCACGGGCCCCTAGTCATTCCTGACTTGCAGGAACTGACGGAACGAGATTCCGACTCCCGGTTTGATCGTACTGTTGAAACGTAGGTTTAAGTTAGAACATTAACTTAAAACTTAGAAAACGAGCCTCCGGGCGACCAAAATGAGCAAACGGTGTCTGTTGCTCATGAAACTTGACGGGCACGGGCCCCTAGTCATTCATGACTTGTAGGAACTGACGGAACGAGATTTCGACTCCCGGATTGATCGTACAGTTGAAACGTAGGTTTAAGTTAGAACGTTAACTTAAAACTTAGAAAACGAGCCTCAGGGCGCCCAAAATGAGCAAACGGGCTCCGTTGCTTGGGAAACTGGACGGGCACGGGCCCCTAGTCATTCATGACTTGCAAGAACTGACGGAACGAGATTCCGACTCCCGGTTTGATCGTACAGTTGAAACGTATGTTTAAGTTAGAACGTTAACTTAAAACTTAGAAAACGAGCCTCAGGGCGCCCAAAATGAGCAAATTGTGTCTGTTGCTCGTGAAACTTGACGGGCACGGGCCCCTAGTCATTCATGACTTGTAGGAACCGACGGAACGAGATTCCGACTCCTGGATTGATCGTAATGTTGAAACGTACGTTAAAATTTTAATTTTAATTCTTAATTTTTTATATTTAGTATAAATTGCCAATTTTTATACTTATCTTTTAATATTTATTTTTCTTTTTCTGTTCAGGTTTGAGAGCATCGGATATACCACGGCACCCAGCAAAATTTTTTTTCCTTTTTCCTGTAAATGTAATGGATATATTTTATTGAAACTTTTGTAATGTTTTGAATGAAATTAATATAAGACTTTCTTTTTTTATTTGTAATTTTAATTGATGGTAGTAGTTGTATATATTTAGGCTTTGTTATTTGTAATTTAATTGATGGCAGTATTTGTATATACTCAGGTCCAGGTAAAGGTACAGGTACAGGTACAAAAACAATGAAATAATTTGAGAAAATACGAAAATTTTATTTAAAAAAAAAAAAAGCTTTAGCGGCCAAGAGAGTCTTCTCTCTTCATTTTTTTTCCTGCAACTGAAGCCAAGAGAGTCTTCTATCTTCTTCTCATCTTCTCTCATTTGCATGCTATGTAAACAAGCTTAACTTGGGAAACAATTGACACCAACCTCTTCTCCTCATCTCTAGCTTGTTATTGGTGCCAATTTCAAAGGATTTCAGCTACAACCACTCTCTCCTCCAAGCTTTTCCTCTTGTTTAGAGCTGTTAAAGGTTAGCAATGGCTTCTTCCTTGAATTTCTAGTTTTAATAGACCATTTACAACCCTTTCTTCAAGCATGTAAAAGGGTTCCTTGAGAGCTCCTTCTCTTTTCAAAATATTGAGTTTTTGAATGGGTTTTTCCCATGAGTTTTGGTGTAGTTTTGCCACTGATTGTGTACAGATTTTGGACGGTTTTAGTGACCCATTTTGTCTCAGGCAAGTGAATAATCAGGTCTCTTGATGCAAGTCATAAGGAAATTGATTTTTTTGCTAAAGTGTGGTTTGAAAATGCTATTCAATTCTTGAACTGTTTTGAGCTATGGAAGTTGTGATTTCAGGATGATTTTCTTATGTTTAGACTACTCTCAACTCTCTGCAGGTTTTGTTTTAATAGCATGGCATTCCAAAAAAAAAAAAAAAAAATTTTGGTTCAACTCAGTTATTGATTTTTGCATTTATCTTGTTAAACATTGAATTTGGTTCATGTTTATTGGAATGGAATGTGATTGGAATGATTGGGTGATTGATGGTGATTAAAGGGAGTTTGATGGAAGTTACTTGGAAGTGGTTTATATTCAGTCTAGTGTAAAAGGGGAGGTGAATAAACTTGAAACAAGGAGGAGGGAAAGGTGCAGAAATCTGCACTAGACTGGATAGGGCAGAAGCCCAGGGCCGCTCGAGCGGACCAGGCCCTACCTGGCAGCTGGGCGAGCCAGAGAACCTGCTCGAGCGACCCAGCTTCTGGATGGGCTCCGCTCGAGGGGGCCTGAACAGGGCCTAGGCCCTTTTTTTGGGCCATATTTCAGGCCTATTTTCAAATCCCTTTTCAAGCTCTTTTTCCAGCCCATTTCCTCCATTTTTTTTAAGCCCATTTGACCCCTACTGACGCATGGAAGTCCGGAATGAACATATTAAATCGAATTATTTTGAATCATGAAAATTAAATGGGAAAAGTGATGGAATTGCTTGATGTTAGAATCACCCGGGAATTTATTTAAGTCTTAATATACACTTTATATCCTTAATTGTTGGAGATCTTCAGTGGCACCAAGCTCCTCATATCTTATCGACATTAGGAGTCTAAGTGTATATCAAGATGACCCGTGGCAAGCCATTAAACCATTATACACTAATTCATTCCAAGTGATAAAAATTTATTTGTTTTTCTTTTGTAAAATGATTCTCCATGTTTGAAAATATCGATAAGACTACTCATTTGATTTGTTCGTTATTGTTCGTTAGTTATTGTTCAAGAGTAGTCATTTTTATCGATGGAAATGTATTGAAATGATTTGATATATTGATTTAAATTTTGAACGGCACCACTCAGCTTAGATTACCTTGTTGGGCTGATCACCCGGCTTGAGATCTTTAAATTATCTGCCAACTGCAGTTTGGACTCTGTCTACTCCGGGCATGGTAATGATTTTGTATTCCGGTCCCACGGGTAGTGGCAATGGTTCCTGTCTATCTGTTTCGGCCATTTCATATGGCAACGGTTATTTGTTTGTGTGCTCTTGTTACTTCAGTAATAGGAGAATATAGCTAAATGTGGTTTGCCAATGTTTTGTTTATGTGTCAGTTAGTTCTAAATATTTAAATATGAAATTCTTTTATTTGTACAGAAATGGTTTGTTTGATTTATTCATTACGCATGTTTCGCTTCAATGGCATTTATACAATTTGTTCATCTTATTGAAAGTCGTTGGGATCCTAACCCTAGAGGGGGGGGGGGGGTGAATAGGGTGAGCTACAATTGTGACCAATTTAAACAAATTCTAACTTCTTAACAAAAACTAGTCACATGTGATGATTAATCAAACAATATGCGGAAGCTAATAAAAACAATCACCACAACACCAAGGTTTATAGTGGTTCGGCCTCAATGCCTACATCCACTACCGGCTTGTGATCTAATCACCCCACCGGATTTCCACTATTTATGCTTTTTACTAGGCTTAGCAATAACCCTTACAATGTTGTTTTTCTAGGCTAAACAACAACATCTCAATGTGCTTTTCTAGGCTAAGCAATAACCTTTACAAGATGCTTTTCTTAGGCTTAGCAATAACCTTTACACAATGCTTTTCTTAGGCTAAGCAATAACCTTTACAAATAAAGATTTCTCTAAGAAAGTGTCTTCACAAAAGATCACTCTAAGAGATACAAATTAAGCACAATGTATTTGCCTCTAAAATAGGCGGATATGAAAGTGAATAACAAACTCACATAAACACTAAATGAATGCAAATGTGTATGCTCATGATGTTTGTGTGTGATAACTTCAATCAAGTTTAAAAAGAAAGCTCAATCAAATATATGCTTAAAGCATTTCAAAGTTTAAAGCTCATGAAAGACTTGATTGAAGTCTAATGCAAATCACATGTATGAAAATCAACTTGTTAATGACATGAAAATCAAAGACTCACAAGTTGTATGAAAATGAGTAACTTAGAACATGTGATGCATGTGCAATGTTGTTTTCAAAACCAAATTAATTTTACTAATGTTTAAGTGAATGAAAACAACAAGTAATGTTTCAACCAAGAAAAAGAATCATGCTATATAAAAGAAATCAAAGATTTAGACTAAGCATGATTAAGAAAGTTTTAAAAACTACTTGGATGAAAACAAAGTGAAGAATCCAATCTTAATTAGATCAAAGATTGAGAGAAGAATGGATTCATCACATCATAGTTATCATGCTCAAAATCATTTACCAATAACTTAAACAAAGCATGTAAACTATGATTAAGAAAGGTAGAGCTTACTTAGAGATTTAACTTCATTAATCCAAGATTTAGCTCACCAAATGACTCTTTGGTCTCTCTTAGTTCATCCCCTTTGTCTTGTCTCAAAGCTCCTCAAAAGAGTCTTCAAAATCTCCAACCTTTGACAAAGGAAAGAACACATTTTTATAGCAAAAAGTGCCCAACGGCTAGTCCTCGGTCGACCTGTAAACAGGTCTCGGTCGACCTGCAAACAGGTCTCGGTCGACCGGGAAAGCACAACGGTCAAATTTCTGACCGTTGGAGCTTCAGGCAACTTTTTGCCTGCAGTGTTCCCGGTCGACCGGGACCTCTGCGCCGGTCGACCGGCGACACTGCCGGGACCCCAAATTCCAACATTTGCATATTCAAATATTTTCTTGGTGGAACTTTTTGGGCCACTAAATCAAGCTTAAAAACATGTTTTAAATCATTATAAGGGTTTTAAAACATGAAACACACAAAGCCTAAAAATGATTCAAAACTTTAAAACAAAGGCTAGCTTGATTTCTAAAACTTTTTCAAAAAACAAATGCATCCAAGATTGAAAACAAAATATGCATAAATCAATGCTTTTTCAAGTCTAAAAACCATGCATGTATAAAACAAGATTTCAAGTTTTCTTAAACAATGCAAGTGTGTGTAAATCAAATGATGCTAGAATGATAATGCATCCATCAAATTGCAATCTACAAAATCCCTAACACTTATCTGTATTATTCACCTGCCAGACCGTTGTGTCTGATACTCTTTTGTTTGGTGTCAGATGTCGAACTTGCAGATTTTGAGGCGGAGCGCACGGAGGAGACAGTAAGGCCTCCGGTGGAGCACGAGTGGCAGTCAAATGATGTCATGTAGACGTCATGTTGGGTCTGGAGTTCGATAACATCTTTTGGGGAATGACTTTTATTTTGGAAACTTTGTTTATGGCCTTTGTTGGCCTTGTTGGGTTGTAAATCTTAATATCCT
Source organism: Cinnamomum chago (assembly GCA_038049695.1). Classification (NCBI taxonomy): domain Eukaryota; kingdom Viridiplantae; phylum Streptophyta; class Magnoliopsida; order Laurales; family Lauraceae; genus Cinnamomum; species Cinnamomum chago. The sequence goes on along the minus strand of CP142453.1, from coordinate 37,255,481 downwards.
TTTGTGATCCTCACAACTTTAACTAACTTTGGGTTATGCTCCTATATATATATATATATATATATATTTCTCTTTTGATATAAAGCTTGTGCAATTAACTTGCATTTCATTTGATTTTCATTTTACTACATGCTTCCGCATATTACTATCTATTATGAAATTGATTGATAGGTTGTGATGGATCGTCTAGGATCCTCACTGCGAAATCCTGTGGGAAAATAATTAACGTGTGCGGGCAGAGTTTTCTAACCTGTCGCACCGCGTCCTTCGGATTAAGGACTTGATTATCAGGGCCTCGGTCCGGGGGCATGACAGAAGATGAGATATCTCTTAAACAATGTCACGTTCGAGGAGCTGTCCAAAATTGCTTTAGAAGCATCGAGTTGGGCAACAACTTCCGATGAAATAACTCTAAAATATCTTCTACACAATGGAATTTTTTTTTTCGTTGATAGATATTGACAATGACAATGATATCAATGGTTTGTTAAAATCGTCAAGAAGCGAAGCAAAAGGGATATTATTATTCGTTTCAAGAAGGCCATGCGATGAAGACAGTTTCTAATACACCCCGTGGCAGTAGGCATGTTCTGAACTTAAAACTATATTTCAACATTTTCAGCCTGGATCGAAAGTATTTTTTTTTCATAACTCTATATTGTAGGTCTTTACAGGATGAAAGAAACGAAATCATTCGAGACACTTCGAGCATTGAAAAGCCTGATAATAAATTAAAGGGCGTGCTACCACACTCACCTCCACCTTTTAAAGAATTTCTCACGATCGATATACATGAGGATCACGATATAAAATTTCCAACAACATTGTCATATTTTGCTGACGATGATGAGTCCATGTTCGAAGAAATCAATGTAGAAACGCTACATGTGAATGGAAGCGAAAGTGTGCACAACTTCATAGGTGCTCCCGCAACTAATGTGGTTGGGAATGGAAGTTCAGCAGCTGCCAAACTAATTAAATCAGGTGTCTAAAGAGATACTACAAGCAAAAATGAAGAAAACAGCTTTTCAAAAGCTCCCCTCATGGACACGATGGTCCCTGATAATGTCGTGCCTGAAGAAGGGACCGGTTCAGATAGGGAGATGTGGTTAGGTATGGAGTTTCCTGATCGTAAGACTTTTAGAAGAGCTATAGCAAAGTATGCAATATACAACAACTTTACCTTGAAACACGAGAGGACTAACATGAAGATGGTCAGAGTGAGTTGTAAAGGAGTCGATTTTCCTTAGCGTATACATGCCTCCATGGTAGATTCTGGTCCACACTTCAAAGTTCGAAAGTATAATTCCAAACATTGTTGCTCTAAACCATTAATGGGAACTGCACATTGGCAGGCAACTGTGAAGCTAGTAGCAGAGTTCATTGAAGAGAATGTGCGATGCAATAACGATCTTAAACCCAAGGAGATCATCAATGAATGTAAAATTGAGTTTGGGACCCGCATTACATACTGGAGAGTACATATGGCAAAGGAGCTTACACTGTACAAAGTGCATGGATCATACGAGGAGTCTTTTATGATATTGTCGCTCTATTGTAACGAGCTTCATAGAACCAACCCTAGTTCGTACACTACGTTGGACATCAGGGAGGATGACCGATTTAGATGCTTCTTTTTGTCATTCGGTCCATGCTTAAGGTCATTCCAAACCTCTCTAAAGCCATTGATAGCGGTTGATGGATCACACATTCGTGGCAAATATCCAGGAGTGCTAATGGTGGCCGTAACACATGATGCAAATCATCAACTGTTCCCCATTGATTTGCCTTTTCTTAAGCGGAGCGGCATGATAGTTGGGAGTGGTTTCTTGCACACTTGTCATTGTCGTTAGGTGAGTAAAAAAACATGACAATTGTATCAGACCGTCAGAAAGGTTTGATTCATGTAGTACAAGCCATAATGCCAAGTGCAAAGCATTGTTTTTGTTGCCATCATATAGTTGAAAACATAAAAGCGGCTTTCAACGACCACGACATAATAAGAAAGTTTTGGAGCGCAGCGAGGGCATACCGCCCTTGTGAGTACGATGCTTGCATGGACCACATAAAAAATGTAGATGAGTGTGCATATAATTACATCCATGTGATCGGCCGTCAGTTTTGGGCAACGGCATTTGCTCATGGACGTAGGTATGACATGTTTACCAGCAGTGCTACAAAGTGCACAAATAGTCTCCTAAAAGACACTTGAGTGCTCCCGATTACGAAACAAGTGGAAAAGATATGTGTCAAACTAATGGGATTCTTTAAGAGACGGTCAACTCAAGTACAAAGCATCACTTCACTACTAACAACGTACGCAGAGAAGTACCTAGCCACAGAGATGGAAAAATCGTGAAGGCTGATTGTACGGGTAGCGGCATTAAACGAATATCAAGTGCAATCTTCAGAGTATGTTGATGTTGTTAATCTAGATCGTAGGTCATGCTCGTATCGCAAATGGGACGTGATTGAGATCCTATATTGCCATGCTGTTGTCGCCATGAAAGCGCGGAATATGAATCCATATAAGTATTGCGAGCACTGGTACCTCACAAGCATGTACCAGAATACGTATAGTGATGTCATTCATGCCACCCGTGATAGAAAGCAATGGGAACAGTATTTAACCACCGGGAGAGTCGTCCCACCATTGGCTAACAAGCAACCGGGTTGACCAAAGAAGAACAGTATTCGAGTTGAAGATCGACATCGCAAGCGAAGAGTGGTAACTTGTTCGTGTTGTAGAGAGAGGGGTCACAACCGTGGGAGCTGCAAAAATCCGCCATTTTAACAATGACGTGGATGAATTTTGCATTTTGGGTCTGCTCATGTAATCTTTTTGAGCAACCGGGTTGACCGAAGAAGAATAGGATCCGAGTTGAAGGTCGACATCACAAACAAAGAGTGGTAATTTGTTCGTGCTGTAGAGAAAGGGGTCACAACCGTTAGAGCTGCAAAAATCCGCCATTTCAACAATGACGCGGATGGATTTTGTATTTTGGGTTTGCTCATGTAATCTTTTTAAGCAATCAGGTCGACTAAAGAAAAACAAGATTTGAGTTGAAGATCGACATCACAAGCAAAGAGTGGTAACTTGTTCGTACTGTAGAGAGAGGGGTCACAACTGTGGACGTTGTAAAAATCTTCCAGTTCACTAATGACGTTGATGGGTTTTGTGTTTTAGGGCCGCTCAAGTAATTTTTTTTTTTGGGTATGTTTTTGGATAGTTTTTACTGTATGTATTACATTTATGGGAAGTTTATTAAAATGACAGTAATAGTTTTTGCTGCATATTTTGAAATTTGTGTATAAATTATCATTTCTTTTAAAACGATGTTTTGCATTTTTGGATGTTCTTGTATAATTTATCATTTCTTTTGAAAAGAGGTGTGGAACCCAGTATTTTGTTGTGGAAGATGATGTAATGCATGTATGCAACGTAATGATTCTGTATGGAATTTTGATCTAATGCACGTGGAATATCTCATTAGAGGGTCGGTGATGACCTTAGTAGTGTTAAATAAGGTCACCACCGACACAAGTTTCCTTTTTTTCCGCTAAGAAGTTGTAACTTTTCAGGAAAGCGGTGTGAAAATTTTTATAACAGGGTTGGCGATGACCTTACCTTTGCAAAATAAGGTCACCACCGACACAAGTTGCCAATTTTTTTGGCAAAAAGTTGTAACTTTTCCAGAACATTTGTGGCAAATTTTCTAAGTACGAGTCGACGATGACCTTACCTTTGTAAAATAAGGTCACCACCGATGTAGGCTGCCAATTTTTTGGCAAAAAGTTGTAGTTTTTCCAGAAGGTTCATGGCAAAACTTCTATGTACGGGTCAGCGATGACCTTACCTTTGTAAAATAAGGTCACCATCGACGTAGGTTGCCAATTTTTTTGGCAAAAAGTTGTAATTTTTGCAGAAGGTTCGTGGCAAAATTTCTATGTACGGGTCGGCGATGACCTTACCTATGTAAAATAAGGTCACCACCGACACAGGTTCCCTTTTTTTTTTCTTTATACCAAAAGTTGTAACTTTTTCCTTGCAACATCTCCAATGAAACCTGTACAGGGTCGGTGATGACCTTAGCAGTGTAAAATAAGGTCATCGCTGATGCAGGTTTCTTAATTTTTCAGCCAAAAGTTGTAACTTCTCCAGTATATTTAGTGCTACAGGGTCAATGATGACCTTAGCAGTGTAAAATAAGGTCATCCCTGACACAGGTTTCCTAATTTTTCAACAAAAAGTTGTAACTTTTCTAGTGTATTTAGCTCTACAGGGTCGGTGATGACCTTAGCACTGTAAAATAAGGTCATCACCGATGTAGGTTTCCTAATTTTCCAACCAAAAGTTGTAACTTTTCCATGCATCCTCAGGTATTTTGAGTGCTACAAGGTCGGTGATGACACTGTATGAACAAGGAAAAAAAATGATATGCCCCACTATGAGACTTACATCAAAATACAACTATGTGTAACAAGAAAAAGATAAATGCTGCATTTAAAATACAAGCACAAACAAATCATGAATTCAATTGACATTCAATCAACATTCGATATACAATTACAGTTAAATTATGCACAATTACAGTTAGAAATTCACAACATCAACAACATAACTTTAATTACAAGTTACATTACAACGTCTTTGGAAGAACACATATAGCACAAGGAGAGGTTCACTGCAAGTCAGGGGGCAAGACTGTGAGTGGAGGGAGGTTAAGCCTTAAATAATTTCGAATCCTGTTTTGCTCAAATATATCGATGACAATTCTACGCCGGTAGTACGGGATGTCCGACTAGGTGAACTCAATGGGACGATGATATACGCAATGTTCCGCGAACGCACAGGCGAACAACCCACGGTCATTTCCATTGTCTTGAAATGGGATGTCTGTCTTTGTGGTCATCGTCCCCATCATAGGCATCGACCACCCGTGATCCATGAATCTTTATTGAAGCCACAATCTCTATCCAAACATAGTGAAAATGAATGATACCTCAATTTTGAAATTTATTTACTATCCAAACATTATGATGCCAAGAGAGGAGCAAATATGTACTTATGAATCTTTCATAAGTCTTTTGGCCTCAGATCTCTCCATTCAAACTGTTATAGTACTCTCAGCGGGTCTCGTCGACATAACCAACGAGTAAGGACTAATGGTTGTGAGCTTGAATTACGTAGACTAGAGTCTTGCACTCCATCGCATCCATTACACGTTCTCCCTTTGGCTCAAAGGCCATGTCATCCCCATTCTTTAGACCCTTTTTCCATAAACTCTGCAAGACAAGCATCTCAGACATCAAACAACTAGGACATTTAACCTAGTGAGTTTAATTACAAGTGACTTTCATTTTTTTAACGAACAGGGTCAGCCAAGTAAGCATCCTTGCACCTTTCCCGTAGCAATTCAAACCAGAAATATATGATACTCGAGTCCATCCAAGTGCCCTCGTCCAATAAATCTCTGAGGGACTTAGAATCGACGCATGAGATTATCATATCAAGCTCCTCCTTCCTGTCAATGCAACGAGTATTGGGACGTTGAATTAGTAAAAAACCCAACAAAGACTGCATTACTACGGAAGTATTTTCAACAACAAATATTACCTATGTGTGTAATATTTGTAGAAATCCATCAACAATTCATTCTCCACTTCCGTTAGAACATAACCCATTTGGGGCAATGGATGTTGATAATCCAGAAACCTATCCGGGATTTTCCTCGGCTTGGGTATGTGCTTGCACCTCCATATCAATGAATCAATTGCAGCCTGTGTAGGGGATACAATGATTGCCTGGCAAGTGACGTTCGATGGAGTGCACAATCCTTAAGGACCCGGCAAGACAAAGATAAGATCCTCGATAGAGATGTCATCCATGTCACCAAAAGTTGCGTCAAGGTTGCTGGCATCGGCTCCATTTTTTTGCTCCTCATCCAAAGTGTGGGAGGTTGATGCCATGATAAGGGATCCTCTATCTTCAAGGGAGCATCGATACTCGGTCGAGGCTTCTTAGCGGGGCTTTTTGAGGACTTTCCCTTGATCCTTGCACGCTTAGGCGTTCTGACGGTCTGCAAAATGAAACAAGTTATGGTGAAGAAATTACCAAAATCATTCATCAATTCGCAAAATAAAATGCTTGAATTTTTTTATATCCTTACGAGAGTGTCATCATCTTCCTCAGCAGATGAACTACATGTCTCGACATAGTCTTGGTACATAGTCCCAAATGTGGACCTAAATCTCTCTACCTTTTTCTTAATCGAAGTTATGAAGGGGAGTAGGTCCACATTTGTAGCGATCTAACGATCGCATGACCATATGATGTGGTCGAGGAAGAGAGAGACCTGTAGTGGACATATTGAAAGGATCCCGTTAGAAAATATATTAACTAAATCAATGTGAACCAAAGTAAGGGATGCAAAGGGTGTGAACGTCATACCCGAGTCTGTGGGACGGTAGGAGCTTGGGTATCGAGCTGTGGGGGAGGATCCCTTTGTGGCTCATCGCGTTGCCTGGCATGGCCAATACGCAAGATGGTATTTACTTCATACCATCTCATGTATTATTCTTCACTCTCTCCGCCTTTTGATTTTCATTTTCTCTTGAGCACATTGTTTGCCTGAGCTTCCCATGACTTCACCTTCTCCTTATGCACTAGACTCCAATCTATAACAGATCTCCCCTTATTTTCTTTATTTTCTTTCTGCACGATGGGCCTAACGAAGCGTGGAGGCACCGTCTTTATCAAGCCAAACTGCCTCATGACCTTAGGGGTCGGGTGACGCTCCAACACCCAATATGATTTAAGGGGAGAGTCTGTTGTGAAGAGTGCTTTGTAAGCGTTCAAGACATGCTTCAAAAAACCCTTTCTGTACTTCTCGTACGGCCACCACTCTAACTGTGCATGAAGCATTGAGTAAGTTAAAACTATTAAAGTAAGTATGAAAATTATTGAAAAATTGAAATGAAATATTTCTTCCTCTTTAGACGTGAGGTAATTGAGTTGCTTTCGCACTTGTCTCACGATCGTAAGATAGGTCATTCCATTAAGTCGGTTGACCCATGTAACAATGAGGGGAAACTGTATGTCATGGTCTAAGCGGTGGCTTAAACTTGCCTCTACCAATTTTCATTCTGGTGTAAGCCCAGATCTGTTAAAAGAGAGGGATTCATTAGAACATTAAGATATAAATAGTGAAAACATGAAGAAGAAATATATCAAGCTCACTTGAAGAAGTTGAAGGGGGCCAGAAGGAGACTTAAACTTCTTCTCCACAGCATCCCCCTCATCGGTAGAGTCGAGCATTTCATGCTTCTTGACCCCTTCCCAATGTACACCCTTGTTTAGCATTTTGTAGAGGTTCGTTAAACAAGCAGAGGCCCATGAGTAGGGCCTAAACTCTCTAAACAACTCTAAAATATATAAGGGGCCTCATGCCCCTGAAGAATTACAAAGAATATGTCCTACCACAAAAAAAAAGTGCGAGTTCTGCACATATCCTCTGCCTTTGTCGTCTTCTTCTTCACCTCTCCTTTACCTTTTTCTTCTTTCCCTTTTGCTTCAGCTTCTCATTCTCCCTCAACTCCTCTGGAGTGGGACGAAAGACGTGTTTCAGCCATGTGAACTTAAGGGAGACCTCATTATAGTCTTGTTTCTTTTGGGGCACCACACCAAACAGCTCCCGACATAGATCATCAATCTCGTAGTGGGTGTATGTCTGGCCCGTTATTGGCGGACCATCAATAGGTAGGTCGTAGATGTACTCTACGTCCTCTAGTGTGATGGTTGCCTCGCCGGATGGTAGATGAAATGTGTTCGTCTCCGGCCTCCATCGCTCAATCAACCCCATGATCAATGCATGGTCAATCCTCATCCACCTCATCTAAGCCAGATGATACAACCCTGCCTCGGTAACCGACTGCATCTGTAACTCATTCAGGTCTCACTGCCCATAGTCGGGGTTAGTGGAAAGCATTTGTATGTGCCCAACTCCTACGAGAAAAATGACAGTTTGAATAACGTTAGCCATAGATCGAAATGAAGTTCAATTGATTACTAGTTGTGTAGAAGAGAGTATACCAAACCGCGTTCGATAGCGGCGGAGATGTGATCCTCTTGCTCGCACAAAAATACGGCTAGTTGTGCATTTGAGGTGCTAGCCTCGTTGCGAAGCGCTTCGGCGTTGCTTGTATTCTCTTTAGACATCTGTGTGCATCCAAATTAGACATGATAGCATTGAATGTTATGAAGGCAAGCATGAATAAACTATGAAAATCGAATATCCAAAACCGACCACCCAATAGTCTCCCCTATAACGGAAGATGAATCAAGAGGCAAATGGAAAATGAAAACACAAACATCACCATAGTAATTCAAATCCTAAGAATATCAAGGTCCTGTATATATCTCCATAATGTTTAAACATACATTGCAGCCAATGCTTTAGCATAGATGGAGGTATCAATTGAGAAAATTGGACCCACACCCATGTATATCATGGGACCAGGCCATTGGTGGGCCACAGTGTTAGCCACAAGCCCACAACCCTTATTGACTGTACAACCCAGTCTTCCCATTATGAGCTTTTTCCCATGTGGTTCCTCATAACAACATTAGTGAAAAAGGCAACCTTGGGTTAATTGCATGAAATTCTAGGGTTTGGGGCATGCGAATCATTCGATTCCATTTGGTTTGTACTGGCTAATGTATCATCACACTTCTTAAATGACAGACAATATTTGAAGTATGCAATTGTGTTTTGTTTATATCTCATTTGTCTCGATCCAGTTTTCCTGTTGAAAGTTGAATTGTAAAATCAATCATCTTTTTTTTTTTTAGAATTTATTTGTGATTCCTTTTTTTCCCCTCAGTCAACTTGCTAGAGTTATTGGCCTATGTGAACATGAAAGAGGAGGCATTGTCTCAATTACAACAAAATTTGCATAACTTTCTCAAGTATAGTAGTTATTCTTCTATCCACCGTGTTTGCTCATCTCTTAGCCTTTTTTAATCAATGCTTTCAATTAATTGATAAAAAAATGAAGTGCATGTGCTGAAAATGAATAAAATTTTGCTCATTTTTAACCCCATTTTTAACTCTGAGCTTCTTCAGCAAAATTTGTTCCAACTTGTTTTATCCATGTGCTAAAAATAGGAAGTCTTTGCTCTTTTTCTTTTCCTTTTTCAATTTTGATGGGATTTTATTGTATATTTGATTCAGTGTGTTTGAACACAACAATTTTCTACAATCTAAAGATGTTGTTTGTTCTTTGGGCTTTTTAAAGTATGTCTTGTGACAGGATGTTTATCTTTTTATAGTTTATATTGCTACAGGATGTTTATCTTTTAATATTTTATATCATGTAACAAAATTGATTCACAAATATGTAATGGTGAGATTTTTTTCATTTTGTAGTTTATGCAGATAGATTCAATGCTTTTTAATAAAATTTGTCTTCACCAATCTTCTGCTGCTTGGAAAATATTGATAGTGTTTTTACATGCTACAAATTTCATCTTTAGAAGTTTCTGTATCAATTGAAACGAAGCGATGGTTTGGTTTAATTAATTTTAAAAAAGGTCTCATAGAAAAGAGAATGTTATATAAGAACTCTAACATGAACATGTGTCCCCCCTCATGTAAATGGTTTCACATGATTATTCTTAGAGTTTGATAAATATAATTAATCTAACAAGGGGAATTGTCGAGACTTTCAGCAAATGTACAATTAATTGTTTCTCCATTTCCATATGCCATGATCCCCACATGCATGGAATTAGAAGCATTATCAAATTGCATATTTACCAAGTCTCAGGGCCTGATTTACACAATTAGCAACTGAGATGGTAGATAGAAAACAATGTTGATCTATCATCATCATAAAAGCCTTGTCTGATCTTTCAGAGGAGGCTTTGAGAGTTAAAACTTGAACATTGATTCTTATTTAGTGCTATCCTATTAATTCTAGAATCTAAAATGTCACCTAAGCTGTTTCATTTCAGGTAACCATTGGTTCTGTCAACCACTTCTAGTTTCTTGTAGTTGCAAGTTGCAACACTTGAATTATTTATTTAGCGATTGTTTTGGTCTTCTATTTTACATGGCTAAGCCTCTTATATGGAATTTTCATGATTTTTTCTTCTGTTGGAGTCATCAGTAGATTTCCTCTAATGTACTGATTGTTTCATTTAGATCTTGTTTTCCTCTTCCATTAGGGACTGTGTTTATGCCTAATTTCCAAATCCATACAAAATTACTAGAATAACAATCTTTACAGTCCCAATTGTGTGCCTTGCTTTGGATACAATCAGTGGCGGACCCAGGATTTTCGTTTGAGGGGTGCGAAACAATGGCAATTGAAAAAGTCCAAAAATATTATTTTGTGATACTTTCTTCACATTAATAATGACAAAAGAGAAAATGTATTACATTTAAATGATTACAAAACATTCAAGTGTATCAACTACATTTTCTCATCAAAAGTCATATATCAACTATACAATAAAGCTTTTACAATTGCCCTCGACGGTTCTTCATGTTTTGAAAGCGTTGCATGATTTTCTCATCATCGATGCTATTAAAAATGTCCCTTTCGATATATAAAAGTAAACAATCATTCATCCACTCATCTTCCATTCGATTGCGTAGTCGACTCTTCACAATTTTCATAGCAGAAAACACTCTCTCAACAGTAGCAGTAGCAATTGGTAGAGTTAGCGCCAATCTCAAAAGCAAGAAAACCGAAGGATATAGGATGTTCTTTTTTGTTTCAACCATCTTCTGAGCAAGGCCACTAATTCCCTTCACTTCTAAGAACTTGCTATTGGTCCGCATGTCAATAATGTAAATCTCCAGTTCATTATCAAGTATCAATCGATTTGAGTCTGAAAAATCATCTGGATAGAATTGAGAAAGGCGGATCAGTTTTTCCTTGTTGAAGGCAGAGAATGAATCACTTGGATTGAAGCATGCCACACAAAGAAGCAACTCGGTGGTCACCTCATTGAAGTGATCGTTGAGCTCTTTAAGTTGCATGTCAATAGTAGTATAAAATATTTCAACACGGTAAAAATGTAGATTTGTCACTTCAGCTTTGCGTCGTGATCGCTTTCGATCAACAAACAAATCATCCATATTCGGAATGAGGATTTCATATTTATCACAAAATAAATGAACTTCAGAGAGAAGAGAATCCCACCCATCGTCTCTCATCATTTGCAATTTTTGTTTTGATATTCTTACCATTTCCATGGCATTGACAATATCTTGATCTTTTCGCTGCAATGCCTTTGATAAGATATTCGTGATCCCCAAAATATTTGTCATTAAATGCATTTTAAATGCAAAATCAAAAGATTCCAATTGAAGCAATGAGTGAGCCGCACTACCCACATTTTCATTTGTATCATCTTTTACAATAATCTCAAGCACATCAATCACAGAGGAGAACATGTGGATCAAGTTAATCAATGTACCATAATGCGAGCCCCATCGTGTCTCTCCCGGCCGTTTGAGACTAGTCTTTTGATTCAAACCTTGTCCACTTTCAAGTTCACCAGTATTGAGCGCATCAACAACTTTAGCAGCTTGTATATTTTGGAGCATGTCATGGCGTTTGCAAGAGCCTCCAACGACATTCAACGTATAGCAAACCGATTCGAAGAACATGGCAATTGGTACATGTTTTTTTGCAACAGCAATGAGTGCCAATTGAAGCTAATGTGCAAAACAATGAACGTAAAATGCAGTAGGATTCTCATTTTGAATGAGTGTTTTGAGACCATTAAGATGACCCCGCATATTACTAGCTCCATCATAACCTTGCCCACGCAAACTTGTTATGTTCAATCCATGCTTGGAAAATATCGCATCGGTTGCCGCTTTAAGCGATTGAGCAGTAGTGTTTGTGACATGTTCTACTAGCAAAAAGCGTTCAATCACACATCCCCGCTCATCCACATAGCGTAAAACAACGGCCATTTGCTCTTTCATAGAGATGTCACGAGATTCATCCACCAAAAGAGCAAATGGTGCATCTCCAAGTTCAGAAATGATAGCCTGAGTGGTCTCCATAGAAGCCGCATTTACAATATCTTTCTGAATCTTAGGCGAGGTAAGTTTCAAATTTTCAGGAGCATTTTCTAAAATGACTCTCTTAGTAGCTTCATTTTGATTGCCAATTACTTGCAAAAGCTCAAGGAAGTTACCCATGTTATTTGAATCTTCAGATTCATCATGACCACGAAAAGGCAACCCTTGGCATAGAAGAAAGCGAATGGCATCAAGCGTTGCCTTTAAGAGGATTCGATACTCAATCCGAGCTTGATCCGATTGCTTGACAATAATTGTCTCAATGTGTTGCTTTTGATTTAATAAATTTTGGCACTTCTCATATGCTTGATTGTGAGCACTCTTCGGGCCTCCCACATGCTCTCTAATTCTTTCTTTTTTCCTCCAATTTCTGAATCCTTGAGTTATAAAGGCATCATGACGTGCATGCTCTCCAAAAAGATAACAACATAAGCAAAATGCAGCATCTTTTTTTATGCTGTATTCCAACCAACTACCATAATCCTTAAACCAAGCCGGATTAAATCGCCTCTTATCTTGTGCAGACTCCGTAAAAGGAAATTTATGATCACGAGGCTGACAAGGACCCTTTTGTAGATACGCTCTTCGGATTTGGTCTCGATCCATAGGATGATAACTCAAGATTGGATTTCGTAACCCAGGATCTGCAGGAAGATCTGCCAAGTTAACTTCTACACGACATTTCTTCGAAGCTGATGGCACTTGATCATTGTTATCATTCTCTAAATTCGGACATGGTAGGCTAGGAGTTGATTTTCTTTTGAAATAATTTTCCATAGCTGATTCAAAGTCAAAGATATAGAAAATTTCATCAAAATCAACGCCTGCCTAAAAACACATAACTTAGTAGAAACGCATAACTTGATTGGAACAGAACTTAGTTCGAGCACATTAACTTAATTGATTATTGGAAAGGTTGGGACACAAACACATGGGTATATGAAAATACTTAAGACACAAATCAGTCATGACTACACATGTAAACCACATCCATCAAATTAAAAAGTATCATAGAAATATGAACATTTGTACATCAAATTGCCAGTATATAGTTAAAAGCATAAAGCTCTAAATCAAATCAACAATTTATTTAATTTGACTATGATATACAAATTAAAAAAAATCAAGAGAGAGGGAGAATACCTGCACTACGCTGCCAGAGAGAGGGCCCACCAAAGTTGTAGAACTATTAGATGATGCACCTCCAATCAATAGCTAGATAACTCTCCTGTGTATAATGAAAAAATAAATCCATGTAAATAAAAAGTTTTTTTAATTTCTAATCACATTTTTTATTAGAGTCTATTGCAATAAAATTAGATATGGAGTTAGATGATTAAGTGGGGATGGGTCAGATATCATGAAGAGAACAATGAAATACGGAGATATGTTAAGAGATCGATCTATGCTTGGTAAGAGCTTCACACAAGTATGGTTAATATTATGATAATGAATGACTTGAGAGAAAACCAATTTTGATTTGAGAGAGAGAGAGAGAGAGTGAGATTCTTGATAAGAACAAAAAAAAAAGATGTTGGCTTGATTTGAGTAATGACTAACAACAACATGGCCAATCAAATGGGTACATAATGTGATTTCATTTAACCATCCAGATATGCCTCTCAAATTGCAAGTCCCTAGTAAAACAACATATTTCTTATACCAACAAATGAAAGAGAACATTTATTCTCTAACATGGTTATCATGTTATAAGCACCATATTATGAAGTGGCTGTCAAACAAAACAAAATTTGAAATCAATATCAATACCCAAATCCAAATCAGTATCAGATGTTGAAACAAATCTTAGTAGAAATTCATCACTCTCTAGTAGTATCCAAATTAAAAATTTTAATATAAGCCCATATATAAATATTCCTAAATTGGAAAATCAATACCCAAATCCAAATTAGGAGCACATCACAGGAAAAACTTAAGAAAAGCTTGGCTTCTTTTGGAAATATCCATAAATCCTTCAATCACTAATTTATTGAATTTAAAAGAACATGAGTTCATTTTTAACGTGCCTGAGCTAACTTGTATGCTCTATGATCTATACTATATTCTTCTCACCCTATAGTTGTTGGGCTTATGCTGAAGAGAAGGATACACACTCATAGGAATTTACAAAGAAAACAGTTATAAGTTCATAAATCCTTTATTCTAACTAATTTAATCCATAAGTAGAAAAATCTTCAGCAAAGCTACAAAGTAGAAAAGCAGAGTCCATAAAGAAAATGAATGAGAGGAATCAGCAGAAAATAGTGGATGGGGTGAAAGATGGAAAAAGTCAAGTGAGGAATCTCTGAACTTACCAAAAAGAAAAGAAAGACAGAGAAAGAAAGAGAGAGAACCCACAAGGCACAAAGTGAAAGGAGTCCCTACCAAATAGACAAACTATAGATCATTTGAATCTGGAGACAAAAATAGCATACAAGCATAAAGACAAAACTATACGATGAATTAAATGTTGAAAACCAAGCACAAGCAGCACAAAACATGCCCCCAACTGGTCAAGATTCAATCTTAATTCTGAAGCATGTGATCCATTTTTAGTTTGCAAATGGATGGCCAGAACTATGGACAGAAATTCACTTCCATGCTAACAGGTTAATTTGTTGGACCAGGGATTGTCCATTAGCTGCAAGTTTTGCTCTGTTTTTTTTTCCTCCTGCTGGAAGGTGAAAGTATATATTAAGAATGGAAGCATAGATAGGCTTAGAGAGCGTATCCCCAATGTACAAAAGATGAACAAAACAGGCCACTCGATAAATTTCTCGTCTCACTGCACTTTTTTCCCAGTTTGTCAATCTTTTTTTTTTTTGACATGCTTTGTTTCTCTTGCATTAATATTAGTTCCTGCATATCTGTTTTTTATGGCTCTATTTGTTTTGTTCTTTTCTTCAGTTTATTTTTCTTCTACCATGAATGAACTTGTTTATTTAATTTTTTGTCTTGGTCATTTGATCTTTCTTTAGAATACACATCTTGAGTTTTCAAGGGTTGTGAAGGCAAAAATGCAAGTGGTCGCTGGCTCGCTGCCTCGCTGGTTATATGTATTATATTACATTGGAGGTAGTTGAAGCAGGTCAGAAGAACATCTATGAAGCAAAAGTATGGGTGAAGGCCCCAAGTGGTCCCAAAAACAAGGATCCGTACTCTCTTCAGAGATTTCATTGTTAGATTTGGAGAAAAAACCAGTAAGGGGAAAAAACAGAGGAACAAACAACAGATAAGCTTTCTTTTGTAATAGGTTGCAAAGAAGAAGAACATCATCTGAATAGAGGAATAATAGAAAGAGGAGAAGTGGAAAGGAAAGGAATCAAGGATACCTCTTCTTGGATGTCTTCGAATTTCTGCACGACCCCAGTCGTCATCGTCGCCATTGCTGCCTGCTGGATGGACCTGGACCTGGGTGCGATGTGGAGTGGGAGAACGGTTGGAGAGATCAGAGATACAAGGTTTTCAATCGATGGGTTTTGCCTTTGGGGTGCGATGTAGTGTGGAGAGGAAGAAGGGTTGGAGAGGGGGAAGGTTTTCAATCGATGGGTTTTGGGGGAAATGACTCAAATGAGGATTTTTAGGTTTGATAAGGGTGGGTCATTACTCATCAGGTCATGGGTGCATTTTATCTATGGGCTGGATTTAAATGGGGTGCAAGATCCATTTTTAAGTGGGGCATGGCTGTCTGACCCATATCCATTTAATAGGATATTCAAATTTCACCGGGTGCACCTGCACCCAGGTGAATATACATGAGTCCGCCTCTAGATACAATGTATATATTTTGTGTCCTTCACGCTATCGGTCTTCCATGTTTTAAATGAAACACTCTCAAATCTAACTCTTTTGGGATGCAGATTCCTTCAGAAAAACCAGAGTGCATTCTTCCTTTCTACATACGAGAGCGACAACATATCGGAAGAAACTGATGAGGAACAAAATGACTGATTTGAGTCAAACCAACATGTGCTCAATTATGTACCACCATCATACTAGTTCTAGGAATTATCACCACACTGTTGCATTTGTCATATGTTTTGTTGCTTGAGACAAACATTAGGGAAACAACGGATCCAAAGAGGAAACATTGGATTGTGAAAATAATATGTACATACGCATCATTTTTTTCACATATGAATTGATGCATTAAAGGCTGCAGTTGCTAATGGTCCATCTATCTCTTATTATGGAGAGATTTTGAGAGGCTAATCCTAGCATATGAACCCATTCACATTGTCAAAATGAAGAAACACAAAAAGGAACAAATGAACCACTAGTGTGAGGCCCCACCCTTAGTGGGCCCTCTAATTTATATTTTAAATACTAATTATTACTAATTATGAGCTAATTATATTAATTAGTGGCTAATTATGCTAATTAGGGGTTAATCAGGGTAATTAGAAAGATTTTCCCTAAGTTTGTGTTAGACTAGTCAGTTGTATTAGTGTTAGGGTTTTGTGTAGTCTTTTGTAAATTCTAGGATTTATTAGTAAGGGAGGCCCTAGCTAGTAGTTTGAGTGAACTATAGGGGGGTTATTGCAAAAGCATCCTCTAGAACCTTCCACCTAAAGACCAAAGAGCCCCTAACCCTAACCCTAATCCTATGCAACCCTAAAGGACTTTTTAGTCTTTAGCCACCCCCAAAATCTATAAAACTAGCACATGTCCCCAAATCCCAGCAACTATTCATCCATTCCTCTCTTCTTCATTTCTCTCTTTTTCCTCTCTCATTTCTCTTCTTGAGCTACTGTTATTGTGCTGGGAGATTACTTAGGAGCTGCCATTATCTTCTTCTTCTTGTATTGGGCTTGGGATTTCTCTATCTCTCTATCTTTCTCTACAATACCTTCTCTTCCAAGCAAGGCAAGTGCATTATACCTTTAACTTAGGATGTATGTTCTGTTTTACTTGATTCATTAATTTATAGCTCAGTAAATTTCATATGATTAGAACTACCTGGAGCCTAGTGTAATAGATGGATGGTTGAAAATTGATGGATGGGGTTCCACCCCCATTTGGAAGATCAATGGGCCAAAATGGTGTTTGATTAATGGGCGTTGTAGTGTTGTTATAATTTTATTTGATTAATTGATGAATGGAGGTGCTGTAGAACCTATTTGATTAGAAATGGGTTGAAGAGAGTGATTGTTACAGTCACTGTTAGTGAAACAGTGAGATTTTGGTTTTTTGGTATTGAGATCAGTGGGGCCCATGTGGGCCACCTTTGGAGATCCGGACCACACATCATGTAGGGACACCTTGGGCGACCCGGATGATGAGGGCTGATCGTGGCCCTTGATCAGTGGGGCCCACGATCGTTGCTCTTTCCATGCACCATGCGAGGCTCGTTTCTGCTGGAACGTTCTGCAACGTTCTATTGCAGAACATGTTGTGTTTTGAGTGAGGAAAGTGATGAGTGGGGAAAGGGTGGTCCATAGGAGCATGGGAAAAGAGGTGACGCGAGGGAGTATGGGAAAGTGTGGTCCACTGAAATTATGGGGCCCAGGTGGGTCCCTGATTTCAGATCGGGTCCGGACATTGGATCCGGGGCTGCTTAGTGACCATGATGATGAGGACTGATCTAGGGCTGGGCCCAGTGGGGCCCACTAATCCAATAACCCACTAGTTATATTAATTAAAATTAATACTTTAGTTTTTAATGTATACAATTAGCACCATTAATTTTCATAAATTGGAAATATAGACCCTTTAGTTTTTATTGAACCAAATTGGAGCCGGGACCAGTGGGGGCCCATTAATCCATAACCCATTAGTTTTATTAATTAAAATAAAACATTTAGTTCTAATGTGTAAAATGGGACCCATTAGTTTTAGAAAATTAGGAAAGTAGGACCCTTAGCCTTTATGGAACCCTATTAGAATAAATTAACTTGTTACCTTTAAAATAATATTTCTTGACCTCTTTAACTTTAGAAATTAGAAATTATAGATTCATTAGTCTTTATTTAACCTAAATTGAGTTTGAACCCAATTAGAATAGTTTGTGTATGACCTGGTTCTTTTTCCATCAGACCCAGATTTTAGTGCAAAAGTTGAGATTTGGCTTGGAATCTGTTGGCTCAGGTACACCTGTGTACCAGATCAACTGGCTGGACACCTGGTCAATCGGGTATACTGGAAATTCCAGAATCCAAACCAAGTCCCAACTTTGATTCCCGTGGAGCAGATCGACCCGACCCTTGCCAGGTCGACCTGCCACACTGTGAACACTAAGATGTGAGTTTAGCCTTTATTTTATGATTGATCGATTGTGGGGCCCATTGACCATCCAAATGAACTTCCATCAATGTGCCAAGCACGAGTCAATGGCGTGGCTCGACCTTGACTCGTGGGGACCACCGATTAGGGTTTTGGTCATGTAATCTAAGATGATTTGACCCTAAGAGTTGTCAATGATGCCCGTAACCTCATGAGCACCAAACACAGTATCATATGACATCAGTGACTTCACTTAGAGATCAAATTACCGAAGATGGACCTGAACCTGAACGTGGTCCATTACCTAGGATTGGACTGTTGTTATTCCCGTTGATTCTCTTATTGAAGTTCATGCTTCACTTCTATTATTTACTGTCACTCTTATATCCTTAGTATAACTGTTAACTGTTAATTAAATATAAATGGAGGACCTGAACCTAGGATATCTTAGAGGTGACCCGTTAGTATGATTTGGAGAACATTGACCCGTGTCTGTGTCTAGGCGGGCCCTTTATTGGGCCTAAGTGTGGAGATGTGTACCTTTAGTTGGAAGATGTAGTTTATATTGGGATTTTAAGTCATGTTGGATTAGAATGAACTGTTTATCAGTATAGATGGATGTGCTGCCTCGTTTGGACTGTTTTAGACCAGGCCATGTGCTGATGGGCCTTGGTATGGATCCAACGAGTGGGCTTGAGCTTGAATTACAATCCATTGATTAATTGTTATATATAAACCTCTTAGAAACTTGGTTAGGACCTTGTTCACGTAAGGAAAGCCTAGACAGACACAGACCCTTAGAGTATTCTTGAGTCGGCATAGACATTCACTCGGTTGATTTAAGCTTAGCCTGTGGACTGATCATCCCCGGTAGGAGCTATTATGAGTGTTGAGGAGCTATCATGATGAGCTGTATGGTTAAGACGGACGATGTGATACTGTGTCCGGTCTTGAGTGATGAGTGTGATGAGTGATTTGCGGGATTAGTAATTCCCATCACTGGTGAGATTCCCCGCCGCAACTGTGTTCAGTATGGGAGGGCCGCGGTATTCCAGCTCGTGTGAATGTGCCATTTTGTAGTAGATTAGACGTTGTATATTTATCCTGATTCCTTATGCTTATATTGCTCGACTGCCTAGTTCATTTACCTTGCTATTCTTAAATTTATATACCTGTCTCTATTCATTTGATATATATGTCCTATGTTATTAGTATATTGTAACTTGCCAGATATTTTAGATCTGACCCATCTTTGGTGCTTAGGCCTTGACCCAGAGATCGCAGAGGATGCGCTTGCGCTAATAGAGACGCATGTCGTTGGAGAGTACGCCCCGACCGACCCGGATGTCGAGCCGGAGGGCGGAGATGAGTTACCTGGGTTTTGAGGGCACTTACTTTATTTTGGGTTTTGAGAGAGTTTTGTAGGTGAGCCGGGTAGTATGAAAATGTATTAACTTTTGATATTAACAACTGAACCTTTTAAACTAGACTGTAGTTCTGCTCACATTTAATATATATCGATACCAAATTGCTTCCGCTTATTTATTATGCTTCCGCAAATTTAACCATTGATAGTATATTGTTCAAAAGTTTTAAATTGGACCTTACTGCGGGCCTACGATCTTGGAAGTTCTCGGATTTTCCAGGAAGTAGCGCGCTAACTTCGGGTATTCGAACGACTTTATCGATATCCGGAATTGGGGCATTACAACTAGTACTGACATTTGACCGCATACAACATCCTCAAGTTTGGAAAACAAAAATAACTCACTCAAACTTCTCTGGAAGTGTTAAAACAAACCCCAATCCTCCATCGTCCTTTTCCACTGAAAATACCCTAAATTGGAATCTAAAAACCCTAATCAATGCAAAGAAACAATGTACAAATTAAATACGACGTTGAAGATAACAAACCATGCACTTCGATATCATATGCGGGATGGCGGGAAAGCAAAAGGGAGGGAAAATACAAAAACATTGACAATGATTCAAAAAGGGAAGGGGATGATACCTCTAGAGTGTCGGTGGAAATCATGGATGATGGAAAAAACAATGGGAGCAAAGAGAAACAGTTGAGGAATTCAGTTTGAAGGCTGGTGGTTCTGGAAATGGAGGTAACTGCTCTTCATCACTCGTCCAAGGTCGATCTCGACTGTAGGCTGGAAGAGAGAAGAGAAAAATGAGAAGAAACATGGATATGAGCCCTAATATGGTTTGCAGACAGGGTCATCGCCAACCTTATTCAGTGTAAATAAGGTCAGCGCCAGCGATGTGCCAAATTGGTAAAAAAAGAAAAGAAAATTGGGCCCAATTGCGCTAATTGGTGCCCCACTTGCTAAAGTGTTTGATCGCGTAATACGTGCGGATAAAGTGATTTTTCCGATTAAATCCTCTAAAACTAATTGAATCCTGTTTTAGCATGTTTGGTTGTAGATTTTAGTGTGTCCGTTTCAAATTGCATTAAGACAATTTATGTCTTTTCATGAAGCCAACAAAAGGGGCAAATCCCAATCAGACAAACTGGTCTGAAGCGGAAAGATGGAATTCGCTACAGTGATATGGATGTCCTTGTAGGATAGCTCGATTTTTCATTTTTCTATTTATGGGACCCAAAATCATGATCCAAACCGTTAGAAATATTCAGAAGGTCAAGCACAGCCACATATTCAAATTTCATCCATTGGATCTTCATATATATTGAGATATTTTCAATATACTCCAGGCCCTTTGATCTACATTTTATTTTTTTACTTTTGTGGGCCCCAAACGTTAAATCTGAACCGTTAGTTTCCTTTGTAAGGTCAATCACGGGAGTTTTAATACTTAATTCCTCATGGATCTCAAGGAATTTAAGAAGCATCATGGACCGTTGGTTAAAAAAATAATTGGTAGTTGAGTTTTGAAAGGGTCCACGGGCAGTCTTTTTTTTTTTTGTATTTTTTATAAGTTGTCAGACCATGAACCATGATCCAAACCATTCGATATATTAAGAACGCCACGCACGACTATAGATCCAAATTCTTGCTGTTGGATCATGATGGATTGTGAGATATTGGCAGAAAAACCCAGATATTTTTATCTATTTTTTAAAAAAACCATGGGCCTGAAATACATGATCCATGCCGGTAATTCTCTTTGTAAAACTAAACACGGTTATGGCGCCAAATCTCAATGCTTGATTCCATATGCATCTTTAGATATTTATGAAAAACTTTCAGCCATTGATTTAAGAAGATCTATTTCAATCAGTTCTTTTGTGTTACCAAACACACTATTTTTAGAACATCTATTTCAAATGAGACCATTTGAAACAGATATATTCCATGCAGATATATTTTACATAAAACTTTTTTGCCAAACAAGGCCTAGACTTGCAGAGTATGCTTCCCATCATGTGAGTGCATGACCATCAGGGTGCAATCTAGCAAATATACTTTTTTGCACCAAAAAGTCTACTTGGCCCGACCCTGGGGACCGAATTCTGGCCGGTCCCCAGGGTCGGGCCAAGTAGCACGGTTCTTTTTGCACTTCATTAAAATGCTTGGTGCTAAAATAAACATCTAATTGTTTTAACCATCCATCCAACTTTTATGGGTCTAATTCTCTTCTATATAATGGAAATTCAATGTGGACATCCATTTCAAAAGGCTCTACCAACTCTGATAATGAAATTCTTTGCAGTGGAGTGTTCATTTGTTGATTTAGTTGGAATTTTCCCATTCCTCTTGTTTTGGAATAATATAAAAGAGTGAGATAAAATCTAACCTTTTCAATTTTTTACTCAAAAATATAGTTGGAAAGATTACAAGTGACATGCAAGAATAACTTAACAAAGTGGGTCTTGGAACTGAAGAGTTCCTCCATAACCATTTCTATTATATGAAAGATTTTCTTCCTCCATTTCTCAAGGAAGAGTGCCTCCATCTCTGCTCATACAATTAATGTCTACTCATCTAGAGTGTCTCCATGTCTAACTTTCAAAGTGGGTCTTGAAATGGTGATGTTTTACTCTTTTCTGGTATTTTGGAAAATATTTGTGACTCTTAGTAGGGGTGTCATGGGTCGGACCGAGGCATATCTAGGCCCAACCCGTCATTGAAAACAGAAGCTCCATGGCCATAATGGCCCAAGCCCTACATGGGCCTTAATTGCCCAGCCCGAGCCTGCCCATTTCATCAATCCGGCTGAGCCGGACTTTCTAATAACATTTTTGCATAACTCTCAATACTAAAATAATTGTATTGCTTATTCGGGTTGGGACGGATCGGGCTTTGGGCTTGCTACACTTAAATCCAACCCCAGCCCATTAAACGGGCCAAAGCCGAGATCAAAATTCAAAACCTGGCCTAAATCATCCAGGTTGGGCCTGGGCTGGCACGGCCCTTGGACACCCGTAACTCCGAGTACAAACATTCGAGTAGCATCAGGACCATGTCGAGTTAAGGGGTCAAATAGACCTTAAAAAGTCTACCAAAAAAGAAAAAAACAAAAAACTGATTATCCTCTTAAGAGGCTCAATTTTAAGTGAAACATCAAACATATCCCGGGAAAAAGAATCATTAATCACACTTTATCTATAGCCATCAATCAATTGCGAGAAAGGTTAGACACCCAATGGGGTTGTTGGATGGAAAAGGACCACAAATGTGTCAAATCTAACCCAACCCATTATTTAATAAGGTCAAGAAATTCCCACCCAATCCCAATCCAAAAATAAAAAAGGCCAATCCGAATCTTGAGTTCAGCCTTATAAGATCATTTTAACAAAAAGCTTTTTCTAGGGCCCTTTTGAAAAATTATAATAAAAGAGAAGGACCTTAAAAAAGCCCCAATCAATTATCAAGGGAGCTGCTATTAGTACATCCCTCATTGCTCCTCACACATTCAATTTTAGGAATTCCCCGAACTACCCCTGTTCCTCTCTCGACCTCCGCCCGGTGCCCGCCTCCGCTCGCACCATTCCCTCTCCTTCTATCTATTTCAATCCCTCTCCCTACTCGTGGCCCACCTCCGTCCAGCTCCCTCTCCCTCTCCCTTTCTTTCTCCCTGATCATTGTCCATTTCCCTCCCTCTCCCCATCCCCCGTTCGACCACTCAAAGCCGAACAATATCATCTTGTTCGGCCACCCAGGACCGATCAATATTTTCATTTGTTTTGCCCTTAGTGGCCCAACTGGAGAGGAAGGGAAATGAACGAGGATCAGGGAGAGGGAGAGGGCACGGGCGGAGGTCGGTGTAAAGCCGAGTTGGGCAGCGAGGAGGGAGAGGGAAAGAGACAGGGGTAGTTTGGTGATTTCTTGGAGGGGTCCTATAGATGGATGTGCGAGGAGCAATGATGGATGTGTGAATGGCAGCTCCCATTACCAAACTGTAAATGGTCCCTTCCCATTACCAAACTGTAAATGGTCCCTTCTTGGCTTCTCCAGTTTCTAGCTGAGTCCAGATCACCTACAGCCTCTTAATGTAGAGGCTCTATAAAGCCTCTCCATTTAATAAATGACAAGTGTCATTTTACTAGCCTCATTATTCTACCCTTAGTACTCCAAACTACCCCTCAGCCTTCTCGATCTCGCTCCGAAATTGTGCATTAGCGTTTTGGGAGCGGAATCATCCTTTGAGTGCAATTCGACGGTATTCGTAGCGTTGATCAACCGAATTTGAAGCGAACCATGCATAATCTTTCATTCATGTGTATTTTCTTTTTCTATAAGCTTGACATTTATCAATTGAATGAAGAAACTTCTTTAAATTTATTATTATTGTCTATTTTATATGATCAAATTGCAAAGTTAAATTATTTTTTTATTTTTTATACTTGAATATATGGATAAGATATATTTAAGTCCATTAGTTAATTATTTATAAACCCACAAACACTATATTATATAGGCACTCAAAAGATGCTTTGTACATATAATTATTTTTAAAATTTAGTGCTACCGCGATATTGCTCTAATAAATCTACACCATCTACTAAAAAACACATCTGACCCTATTAATGAATGGCCATCAACGTCAAATCGATCTGGCTTTTGGTGTATGATTGATTAACCTGGAAACCAACATTTGCCTGCTGTGGCAAGTGAGACCACAAACAATTATGTAATCTAATTTAAAAAAATAAAAAGTTGCAGGGAACTTATAGACTCACATGCAGCATGCCATGCCATGTGACAGTCATAAAAACTTAAAATGATGTCATTAGGAAGGGCCCTTATCTCAATGATCCAACTCTCAATTCAAATCGCTTTTAGCTGTAACTGCCCCACCATATCATGTCCCCAAAGACCTTTTCCACCCGTAACGTCTGCTTTTGCTTTTCCAAGGACCCATTTACACTAATCACTGATCAGTCCATCCATAACATAAAAAAAGGGAATACAGTCAAAGTGTAAAAGTAAAAAATACAATCCAACTGCATAAAATACACACTTGTTCTTGTTGGCCATCCACACAAATGGGGGTATCATTAGGGGTGCAGTTTCGGTCTGTTGTCAAAAAGCTGCAGAGAGATCTTCCACTAGTGTCTATCCAGTCTGGAGTGTCTGAGGCCAGGGCCCATGGAATTCTCTGTATAAAACTTTGTGCAAGATCGATCCCTGGGCTGCGGTTTTAAATCAAAAGTGCTCAAAGTCAAACATCCCACTTACCTGTTTGGTACCCTCGATTATGATTTGCGTTTAGGGTTCCAAACTACACTATCACATTGAGGTTATAAGAAATTTACTCGGCTTTCATTAAGCCCGTACATATTAATCTAGCAAAAAAGGCTTGGACTCCATCCGTTGTAAAAATAAGAATTTGATTTGTAGAATAAAGTGATCCAAAGCTTTAACAAAAGAGAGTATAAATATGAGGAGTCTAATTATAACTTGACCCCTTTTGTCTTCAATTACTTGATAAGTAATCTTTTTTTTACTTTTTATATAAAAACCATATAATCTCTTGTCATTTAGTAATGTGAAAATGTTATTTTTTGACTTTTTCTTACAAAAGATTTTTTTTTAAAAAATTTGTACTTTAACGTGACTCCCATCTTTTCATGTCTCTCACGGATAGAGGCGGATGCAGTTCATAGTCACTGGCCCCCAGTGACTTTTTGGAAAAAAAAATTATGTAGACTAAGTTAGGCCAAAATCAATTAGGCCCCCAGTGACATCGAATCAGGACCTCAGTGACATTGAACCAGGCCCCCCAATGAAAACTCGTAGAGAATAATTGTGATAAATAAATATGTCTTGTTTTATTACTTGAAATTATTATATTATATTTGTTCCATATAAAAGGTTTGGGGTAAATTTGCACACTATTTGTCCTTGCTAGGCATGATTTGCAATGCAGTGGAAATCTACAAACTATCTGTCTTTGAATGCACATTTCTGTGTATTAGTTACTGATAGTATATGTAAAAGGTCCACTATTTTTTTTGTGTATTGTTTTTTCTCAAACATGAAGAAAAAAAGAAGAAAAAATCATTTGCAATTATATAAATAACAAAAAAAAAAATTTCGGAGGCAACGACCCCCTACTACTTAATCGTGCCTCCAGTAATTTCAAATCCTAGGTCCGCTACTGTTCACAGAGAGGTTTCACTCCACTTCATTTGATCGGAGCTTCTTTTGACACAAGTAGTTACTCTCCCCTCAGAGGAAAAAATATTTTCTTTCCTAAAGTACCATTTCTCCTTCCTCCCCTTACCCCTTCTACCCTCCTCCCTCTCTCCCCTCCCGGTCGACCAGTCGGCAGGCCCTCTATTCCTCCATCCCCCTCTATTTTCTCTCCCTCTCTCCCTTCTTCTTCTCCCTCACGCCTCCTGCTACCACCGTCTGCCGGCGCCACCACCCAACCCCTCTTCTTCCTCTCCACTTCACTGCCGCCCCATCTCTCTCTCATTTTCCCTTTTCTCTTCTGTCCTCTCTCCCCCTTATTGTCCCATGTCACCACGCCATCACCATCGCCGTTGGCAACCACCAGCAACACTGTAAGTGCAGAAATAATAATACTCACAAGATCAGGATGCCTCTTAGGACTTATTCAATGCATGGAGGAGATAGCTGCGACGACCTGAGCCTGAAAGAGGAGAAAGACAAAGGTCAGAGGACCCTGGCTCTGGGCAGCGCAGGGCTCTCCGATGCTTAAGTCAGCAATGGATCGGAGAAGCAGAAGAAGAGGAAGAAGAAAGACTGGGTGTTTATGTGAGAATGCTTACCCCTTGCTCCCTTTGGCTCGTGCCTTATATATGGGACAGTCTTGGGTGAATGCCAGTGGGCTTGGTGATGTGACCTGGGTCACATCAGCCCACAAAGCCATTAATGAAGGTCCATCATAGCCCATACTGCATTTAATGTGGGTCCGATCAGCCCACAATGCATTTAATGTCAGTCACATTGGGCCTGATCCTGCCCTGATCTGGTGGTGGCTGAAGTCCCATCAGATCCCTTCCTTGGGCTTTGCCACGATAGGGCCGCGGCTATCAGCTGCAAGCACAATTCTGCATTGCCGAGCTTGCATTGCCGAGACTGAACGATATGCGCGGCCGAACTGAATTCTGTTTGGCCGAGACCAGCACGTAGTGCCGAGACCGAAGTAGATCGGATCGTAGCCGAGATCAAGGGACGTGGTCCCCTAAACAGTAGCTAACCGAGCACACCCTAGCCGAGACCAAGAGAAACTAGTTCACGGAATGGGCCCCCACACAATAGCCCCTCAGTTCTTGACCTCTAGGGCTCTCTCGGGCACTAAGGTTAAGAGCTGGACCGATCCCCCGCACTAGGGTTGAGAACTGAACCGATCTCCCGAGACGGACAGTGCTCGCCTCCCATCCGATTTTGTTTAAGGGTTCTGACTTATTCGGCGCCGGACGCCGCCGTTGCTTCGTCTGCCAGAGATAATAAAGGGGGTAATAAATGCGGGGGCTATGATTAGCATGGGAAGGCGAACCATCACTGCCACAGCGCCACGCGTTATTGCCCGGTAGGCTATCTTGCCTTTTCGAGGGGGGATGCGACGCAAGCCGAGGCGACATCTCACGCGTGTCCTGCTTCGAATTCCGGAATGGCGCCCATTCCTCCCCTTTATATTCATTTTCGTCTTCTCCCTTTGCCATTTTCGCTCTCAATTCCTCTGCTCTCTGCCTGGACTTCTGTTTCCTGCTAGAACTAGTGCCACCGGACTAGGACCAGACCTCGTACTGTTTCCCAACAGTAGTCGCCCACATCCGTCAGTCGGAGTCTGACTTTGCCCCGTCAAACCAGTGAGTTTTCTTCCGCTCCCTCCTCCTTCATTTGCATTCCAGACCTAGCCCCTAGGGTTTCTTAGATCCGGAAATGGGGATTTTCACCCATTGGATAGATTCCCCGTCAGGCCTGGCTAACCTTAGGAGAGTTTACATGATCCCGGACGAGGTCCGGATCATGGCAGCCGACCCTTCTGTTTATGCTTTCCGCAACGGCTGGATGCCGTTCCCTCTGATAGCCGTCATCGAGGGTGGGGTCAGATTCCCCGTGCACCCTCTTCTTAGGTCTTGTTTGGAGACCTGGAACCTCAGCCCCTGCCAGCTAATGCCCAATGGGTATAAAATAATCATGGGCGTCGCCGAGCTGAATAGGATTCTAGACATCAGTCTCGGCGTCCATGATATAGAGGATATATATGACCTCTGCAAGACCAGGGACGGGGTCACCTATTACCTTCGCGTCAAGGCGAAGTGCCAACCCCTCGTCACGGCGCTGGAGGACTCCAATAAATACGCCGGAGATGACCGTCTGCTCGTCTCGGGAAACTGGGAGTTCGGCGAGACCGAGACCGAAGTAGCTAGGAGGGTCCGAGTCCCTCGACGCTTCGGGACTCCACCGAGTAAAGACCTAACCCCTTTGGGTTTCGGATTTTCCCTTTTCCCCCCCCTTTTTTTTTTTTTTTTTTTTTTTTTTTTTTTTTTCTGCTGCCGAATTCTAACTCAGCTGTTTTTTCGCAGGCCTTTCTCAGCGCAAGCGTGAAGCCCAGCTGAACGGCTGGAGAAGGCACTCACCTTGGCTGAGCAAGGTGTACTGCTACCACGGCCACCACACAAGAGCTGCCTACTCTCTTCTGAAGTACGAGCCGAGATACGTGTCTTACACACGGAAATCCGGCAACCCGGAGAGATTCGCCCCCGATCCAGCAGAAACCAGCGGGACCGTCACGGTTGCGGAAGCGTCCGCAACGTTGGCCGTGGTCACGGGCATCCCGCTAAGGGAAATTGAAGAATATACCTCCGGAGCCGAGGTAGACTCTCCGACAAGGGAAGTTGAGAACTATACTTCCGGAGCCGAGGCCGAAGTGGACAATATGGAGAGGCGTAGGCCCGCGTTTCAGCCAAAGAATCTGGCGAACGCCGTCCTCGGCGGCGGTAGAAAGGTTGCCGCAACCCGCACTGCCTCGCCCTCCTTCGGGACCATCGTCCCTGCTAGAATTGAGGCCCGACCTTCCCCAGTCTCGGAAAGCGAGAGGCCGAGGAAAAAGGCGAAGGGGAAGGAGCCGGAGCGGGAGGAGCGACCACGGCAAAGTTCCCCACGAGCTGCGAGGGAAACGGCAGTGGACATGGTGCCCACCCCGGCAGTTCCTCTGGCGGAGAGTCGCTCCGAGCCCCAGGCGGCAACGTCCCCGGGAGCTGAGCCGGCCGAGTTCAGGCCGGACATGGAGCTGAGGAAGGGGAGGCCCCTAAATGCTGGGGATAGACTGGTGGGGAGCCCGGATGTCATCGCGGCGCTCAGCCGAGCCTGTGCGCTCCCCAGGGACATGGAGAGGCACAGGTCGGAAGACACCCCCCTGCTGCTTATGAGGACCATACAGCACTCCCTCGCTGTAAGTGCCCGACTTTCCTGGTCACAGGTGTTTCTATCTTTAAATATTTCTTGCTTTCATGCTGAGCTTCTTTTGTCTGATCCGCTGCAGGCTGTCCAAAGGCTCCAGATAGTCGCGGACAGGATAGCGGAGGAGGACAGTCGGTTGGCTCGCCTGGCAAAGGAAAAGCAGAAAGCCGAATCCGAACTGCGAGCGGCCAAGGAGGAGCTGAAGGCGGAGGCGGCCAAGACTGCGGAGCTCAAGGCTCAGTCAGATATGATGGCCAGCGACCTCTGCAAAGCAAGGTCAGAGGGCTTCGAATGGCAAACGAAGCTCCAGGCAGAGGAGAAGAGTTCGGCGGGGTTCAAGGCCGAGCTGGAGCTGGAAAGGAAGGCGAAGGAGGAACTCCTTGCATCGAAGGAGGAACTCCTTGCATCGAAACAAGCTGAGGTCGATGCCGCCTTCCTGGAGGGGACTGAGGAAGCTGCGAAGATTTACGTTGATCAAATCACGGCGCTCAGCCCGAAGCTGTACCGGCTCGGCTGCAAGGCCGTGTTGAAGAAGATGGGGGTTCCTGCAGATGATCCGATACATCAGAGTCTCCCCGAGCTCGGAGAGGAGCCCCTAGATGAGGCCCTGGCCGAGACCCCTGCCACCCCGGCCGAAGTCCCTTCCGAGCCAACGCCTGACCCCGTTGAAGAAGCTCCTCAAGCCGAGGCCGCCGTGGTCGTCATCGAGGACCTAGAAGCAGAGCCATCGACTTGACTTCCTCTTTTTTCTTTTCTTTATAAAATGTCGTCTTTGTTTCAAACTGTCTCGATGTAAATCAATGCTATCAATGAAAGACTCTTTCTCATATTTTTCTCCTGTGTGGTGTGGCTTTTACTTGCTTTCCTTTGTACGCTTTCCGTGAGTGTTGTGAATTTGGGTGTGACTTCGGACTAGAGTAGACCGACCTGATCAGGGTTCTCTGCGAGCGCTGACCCTTTGGAAGCCCCATGTATTTCGGCGAAACCAGATTTCCGTGTTGGAAGACTGGTGCCGTTTCGGCTGGTCTAGGTGGCTGAGTACCAGCCTTAGACATGGGCTGTTTCGGAAACTCGTCTAGGTGGCTGAGTGCCAGCCTGAGACATGGTCCGTTTTGGCAACTCATCTAGGAGGCTGAGTGCCAACCTTAGATATGGGCCGTGACGGAAACTCATCTAGGTGGCTGAGTGCCGACCTTAGACATGGTCCGTTTCGGCAGCTCGTCTAGGTGGCTGAGTGCCAACCTTAGACATGGGCCGTTTCGGCAACTCGTCTAGGTGGCTGAGTGCCAGCCTGAGACATGGTCCGTTTCGGCAACTCATCTAGGAGGCTGAGTGCCAACCTTAGATATGGGCCGTGACGGAAACTCATCTAGGTGGCTGAGTGCCGACCTTAGACATGGTCCGTTTCGGCAGCTCGTCTAGGTGGCTGAGTGCCAACCTTAGACATGGGCCGTTTCGGCAACTCATCTAGGTGGCTGAGTGCCAACCTTAGATATGGGCCGTGGCGGATACTCGTCTAGGTGGCTGAGTGCCGGCCTTAGACATGGTCCGTTTCGGCAGCTCGTCTAGGTGGCTGAGTGCCAACCTTAGACATGGGCCGTTTCGGCAACTCATCTAGGTGGCTGAGTGCCAACCTTAGACATGGGCCGTTTCGGCAACTCATCTAGGTGGCTGAGTGCCAACCTTAGATATGGGCCGTGGCGGATACTCGTCTAGGTGGCTGAGTGCCGGCCTTAGACGGTCTTCCAACTTTGCACCATTGTCACTGTCAGGATGCCAGATTGCTACAAATTGTGGAGAACTGTAGTTTCATTGAATCCAGAAGCGTTGTACAAGTACAGAGACTAAAAATAGAATTTTTTGAGGTGTGAGGCGTTCCATGGTCTCGGTAGCGGACGTCCCTCCATGTCTTCGAGCCGATAAGCCGACCGTCCAGCAATGGAAGTGACCTTAAACGGGCCATGCCAATTCGGCGCTAGCTTCCCTTGATTCGGATCCCTGTCGGCTGGGAGCGTTTTCTTGAGAACCAGTTCCCCCACGCAGAACTTCCTTTCTCTGACGTTCTGGTTATAGCCCCTGGCTAGCCGCTGCTGGTAGACGGCCAGTCTGACTGCCGCCGCTTCTCTTCTTTCGTCTGCCAAATCCAGTTCCCTGGCCAAGTTAGTCTCGTTCTGTCCTTGGTCAAAGAGTTCGGACCTCAGAGTGGGGAGGCCGATCTCCAAAGGGATGACCGCTTCCATCCCGTAGGCGAGCGAGAAGGGGGTAGCCGAAGTGGAACGCCTTGGAGTGGTCCTGTAAGCCCACAGGACGCTCGGCAGTTCTTCCACCCATCTCCCCTTCGCTTGGTCCAGCCGCTTCTTGAGCCCATCGAGGATCACCTTGTTGGAGATCTCGGCCTGGCCGTTACTTTGTGGGTAAGCTGGCGTGGAGTAATAGTTTCTGACGCCGAGCTCCTGGCAGAAGGTCTTGAAGAGCTTGGAGTCAAACTGAGTTCCATTGTCCGAGACCAACGCTCTAGGAATGCCGAACCTTGTGATCACATTCTTCCATACAAAATTCTTGGAGTCCCGCTCTGTGATGGATGAAAGTGGTTCCGCTTCAATCCATTTGGTGAAGTAATCTGTTGCCACAATAAGCCATCTCTTATTCCCCGGAGTTCGGTGGAGCGGTCCCACAATGTCGAGCCCCCACTGAGCGAATGGCCACGGGCTAGAGAGCGGGCTGAGATCCTGCGTTGGCTGATGGAGGGAGTGGGAGAACTTCTGGCACTTCTCGCACTTCTTCGCGTATACCTGTGCGTCTTTCTGCATGTACGGCCACCAGTAACCCTGGCTGATGGCTCGATAGGCCAGAGATCTTCCTCCGATATGGCTCCCGCAGATTCCTTCGTGTATCTCGAAGAGGAGGTCCTCGACCTTACTCGGATGGACGCACTGGAGGTAGGGTCCCGAGAACGATTTCCTGTAGAGCTTGACCTCGGGAGATAGCCAAAACCGGGCTGCCTTGAATCTGACCCGGTGGGCCTCGCCACTGTCCTCGGGAAGCTTGTCGTCCTTAAGGTAGGTGATGATGGGGTCCATCCAGCTCGGGCCGAGACCAATACATAACACTTCCCGAGGTGAACGGAGCTCAATGCTGGGTACAGCTAGCGATCCGACTTCGATGCTCCTCTTTCTTCCTGCCTCAACAGCGCTGGCCAAGTTAGCCAAGGCGTCTGCGTGAGAGTTCGCTTCTCTGCCGATCTGCCTGACTTCGGCTGACTGAAACTGTGCCAGCAGCTTCTTTGCCAGGGCCAAGTACGCGGCCATCCGGTCGTCGCGAGCCTGATAATCTCCAGTCAGCTGGTTTGTCACCAACTGTGAATCACTGAAGACCACCAGCTGTTGAGCTCCAAGGATATTGGCACTGTTAAGTCCGGCTAAAAGGGCTTCGTACTCAGCTTCATTGTTTGACGCCTTGAAGTCCAGTGTCAGAGCTTGCTCTATGACCAGTCCTTCCGGCGATTGGAGAACAACTCCTGCTCCGGCTCTTCTCGAGGTGGAAGATCCGTCGACGAAGATTTTCCAAACTGGGGTCTCGGTTCGAGATGGTGATTGTTCAGAACTTGTGGGAGCCCCATGCTCCTCACCCCCCAGTTCGGTGCCGAGCGGGGTTGGTGCCGAACTTGAATCAAACTCGGCGAGGAAATCTGCCAGAACCTGGGCTTTTATTGCTGTCCGTGGCTGATATTGAATCTCATACTGCCCTAGTTCGACAGCCCATCGGGAGATTCTTCCTGAAAAGTCGGCCTTCTTGAAAACAGATTGGAGTGGGTGCTCCGTAACAACCATAATAGAATGGGTTTGAAAGTAATGGGAGAGCTTTCGCGAGGCGCTAACGAGCGCCAAGGCGAGCTTCTCCAGAGGCAGATACCGGGTCTCGGCATCAATAAGGGTCTTGCTCGTATAATACACTGGTTTTTGAACCTTGTCCTCTTCTCGGATGAGGACTGAGCTGACCGCATGAGCCGAGACCGCCAAATATAAATACAGGGTCTCCCCGTGGGTCGGGGTTGACAACAGTGGTGGTGATGAAAGGTAAGCCTTGAGCTGCTGCAAGGCGTGGTCACATTCTAGAGTCCATTGAAATTTAGAATTTTTTCTAAGAAGCTGAAAGAAAGGTCGGCACTTATCTGAAGATTTGCTGATGAAGCGATTCAGTGCCGCGGCCATCCCTGTAAGCTTCTGAACCTCCTTGGCCGAAGTGGGACTCTGCACTCTGAGGATAGCCGAGATCTGATCTGGGTCCGCCTCAATGCCTCTGCGTGTAACCAAGCTGCCCAAAAACTTGCCGGAACCAACACCGAAGGCGCACTTCGAGGCGTTAAGCTTCAGCCGGAACTTCTTTAGAGTGGCGAAGATCTCGGCCAAGTCTGACAGATGATCCCGCGCCTGCTTGGACTTGACCACCATGTCATCGATGTAAACCTCCACAGTTTTGCCGAGCTGATCGTGAAACATATTGGTGACAAGTCTCTGGTAGGTGGCCCCTGCATTCTTCAGCCCAAACGGCATCACCTTATAACAGTAGGTTCCCCTGGGCGTGATAAAAGCTGTTTTCTCTTCGTCTGGCCCAAATAGTGGGATCTGATGATAGCCGCGGTAGGCGTCGAGGAAGCTCATTCTGTCGTGCCCGGCCGTGGCGTCGATCAACTGGTCAATCTTCGGGAGGGGAAAGCTGTCCTTGGGACAGGCTTTGTTGAGGTCGGTAAAGTCGACGCACACCCTCCACTTGCCAGTCTTCTTCCTGACGACCACAGGATTGGCTAACCATTTCGGGTATTGAACCTCCCTGATAGCTCCGGCCTCAAGCAGCTTATCCACTTCCTCGACGACGGCTTCGGTCTGCGGGACCCCAGTTCTCCGTGCCTTCTGCATCACAGGTTTGTGGTTAGGGTCAACATTTAGTTTGTGACACATTACCTCGGGGTCGACGCCAGGCATCTCCTGAGGCGTCCAGGCGAAGGCATCTCTGTTCTGCATCAGGAACTGGGCCAGTTCGGACCTTTCCGGCTCTCCAAGCTGGCTGCCGAGTAGAAAGAACCGATCCGGGTCCTTCTGGTCGATCCGGACTTCGGCCAATTCCTCGACGCTCTTCCTGTCCGGATCTTGGCCGAGCTCATCCAGCCCCTGCTCCAGGTTCTTCTCCATCTCGGCCACATTGACCTCCTTGGGCTCTTGCTCCCCAGGTACCACAGCTGTCAAGCACAGCTTAGCCGCCTGCTGATCTCCTCTTACCGTGATAATCTCAATTCGGCCGCTCTTTCCCTCCCATGGAAATTTCAGCTTCTGATGGAGGGTGGAAGGGACTGCTTCCAGGCTGTGGAGCCAAGACCTGCCCATTATAGCATTGTAGGGAGAGGGTGCGTCGATCACCATGAAGGTTGCCATGACAGACGCGCCACCGACCTCGACCTTGAATGTCACTTTCCCCTTAGGATAGACTGGTTTGGCGCTGAAGCCGATAAGGGGAATTCGAGCCTCCTGCAGATCTTTCTCCGTCAGTCCCATCCTTCGAAAGCTGTCGAAATAGAGGACCTCGGAAGAACTACCGGGGTCAACAAGGACTTTCTTCACAGTACAATTCTTCACGCCCTGCTTAGAGCAATCGAACTTCAGAGTCACGATCAGGGGGTCGTTGTGGGGGAGCTGCACCCCTTCTAGATCTGCATCAGTAAACCTGATCTCGGGATGCTCCCTCCGAGCCCTTTTCGGTGCTGAACTGAGTTCGGCGGCCATGACATGTTTGCCGTGAGAGGCTTTCCTGGCTTCGGCACGTGCTTGGTTACTCCCCTTGGGCGGGGGTGCCAGATGGATAACGTCAATTATCTTCTCTGTCCCGTCGCTGTCGTGACCCCCTTCGTCTCGGCGCGGGGCTCGGGTGTCGGCCCTGGTTTCTCTCCTGACAAACTCTTGCAGGTGTCCATCCTGGACAAGCTTCTCTAAATGCGACCGCAGTATCCTGCAATCTTCAGTTTTATGGCCGCCCTCCTTGTGATAGGAACAGAACTTCGTCTGATCTCGTTTAGAAGGGTCGCCTTGCATGGGCTCTGGCCAGCTGAAGTACGGCCTGCTCTTGATCTTATACATGATTTTGTGGATCGGCATCTTGAAGACCGTGTTGACCGCCTGGAATGCGTCCTCTGTCAGCCTGGGTCGCTTGTTTCTTTCCGAGACGAACGCATGAGGCCTTGCCGAGCTGGTGGGCGCCCAACGCCTGTTTGGCTCATCTCTCCGCCGCTCCTCTCTCCGAGGTTCACTCCTCCGAGACGGTCCCCCGTCTTGCCTGGATGTCCTCCCACCCCGGTCCTTCAGCGCGGTTCCATGGTTTTCCCGAGCGAGGATCTGGTCATCTTCTTGGGCAATGTACCGGTTGGCGATGGACATGAGCGCTGCTATGGAAGACACCGGGTTCCTAGCCAAGTCCTTGCGGAGATCGCTGTCTGGCAGCAAGGCATTCTGGAATGCGAAGACGGCAACCTCGTCCTTGGAGCTCTCTATCTGACTGTAGACCGCCCAGAACCGCTTGGCGAACTGGGTGACGTTCTCTCCTTGCTTCATCTTCAAGGCCATGATGTCTGCATCTGTCTTCGGAAGGACTCTGTAGGCCTGGAACTTCTTCAAGAAGGACTGCTGGAGCTGCTGCCAGCTCGAAATGGCCCCCTCCGGTATTGCACAGAACCACTTCAGGGGGAGGTCACCCAGACTGGAAGAAAAAACTCTACAGTTCAGGTGACCCTCATCTCCCCAGACAGACATCCTCTGGGAGAAGTGCCTGAGATGCGTAGCTGGATCCGAGACCCCATCATAGGTGACGAATCTTGGTACGCTGAACTTCTTGGGTAAGGGGTACCTCCTGATGTCTTGGGAGAAAGGAGACGCACCGAGATCAACGGGGTTACAGCAAGCATCCTCTTGGTCTCGGCCGAAGCCGGCTACCTCCAGGTTGCGCTGGACCGTTTCCCTTATGTGTGCGTCCAGCCATTCCTGGTCTCGGTACATGTTCTCCGGAATGGTTTCGGACGCCTTCCTGGAATAGCTACGGCTGGCGCTTGAGCCTTCATCTCGGGTTCGGTCGTCCCCTTTCTTGTTCCTGTTCAAGTGGTCCCTCAGATCCTCCTTTGAGGAAGAGATGCGCGTAACACGAGTAACCCTCTCCTCATGTTGTCGCTGGGATCGCTCCTGACGAGTCCGCTGCTGCTGGGACTGCTCCTGACGAGTCCGCTGCTGCTGTCGAGACCGTTGCTGCTGTGACTGCTCCCTACGAGTCCGCTGCTGCTGCCTTGCTGAGCCCGCAGCTTTCTCCAGCTGCTGCTGGAGCTGGCGGATTAGAGCATCCTTTTCCCTGAGGGCCTCGTTCTGTGCCTTAATCTCCCGAAGGGTGGAGTTCAAGCTGTCGCCAGGGTTGTAGTCATCATCCTCTTCATCCTCAACGTCTTCGACGTGTCCTTCCTGACCTGAAGGGCGTGGTCCATCGACCACTGGGGACTTATCCCGCTGGTCTCGCCCTGTCAGGAGACCTGCAGGCTGCTGGGCGTCTCCCCTCCCGGGAGCGGACTCTGTACGGAGGTCACGCTGCTGGACGTTGATCCGGATGAGAGCGCGTTCAGCATCGTCCTCTGCGACTACTTGCTTCCCAGCCCTCTGCTGGTCAGGGGGCGGTCCTGCATGCTTTGTCTTGGAAGTTTCTCCGCTTTTCGCAGTTCTCCTCGTCATGGTGTTTAGGAATAGGAATAGGAAAGATTATAGAAATCGTTTCCCACAGACGGCGCCAATTGTAAGTGCAGAAATAATAATACTCACAAGATCAGGATGCCTCTTAGGACTTATTCAATGCATGGAGGAGATAGCTGCGACGACCTGAGCCTGAAAGAGGAGAAAGACAAAGGTCAGAGGACCCTGGCTCTGGGCAGCGCAGGGCTCTCCGATGCTTAAGTCAGCAATGGATCGGAGAAGCAGAAGAAGAGGAAGAAGAAAGACTGGGTGTTTATGTGAGAATGCTTACCCCTTGCTCCCTTTGGCTCGTGCCTTATATATGGGACAGTCTTGGGTGAATGCCAGTGGGCTTGGTGATGTGACCTGGGTCACATCAGCCCACAAAGCCATTAATGAAGGTCCATCATAGCCCATACTGCATTTAATGTGGGTCCGATCAGCCCACAATGCATTTAATGTCAGTCACATTGGGCCTGATCCTGCCCTGATCTGGTGGTGGCTGAAGTCCCATCAGATCCCTTCCTTGGGCTTTGCCACGATAGGGCCGCGGCTATCAGCTGCAAGCACAATTCTGCATTGCCGAGCTTGCATTGCCGAGACTGAACGATATGCGCGGCCGAACTGAATTCTGTTTGGCCGAGACCAGCACGTAGTGCCGAGACCGAAGTAGATCGGATCGTAGCCGAGATCAAGGGACGTGGTCCCCTAAACAGTAGCTAACCGAGCACACCCTAGCCGAGACCAAGAGAAACTAGTTCACGGAATGGGCCCCCACACAAACACCAAGCTCTCCTCTTCTCTCTCTATTTCCCCCATTTCCCCTTTCTCTGTTTCTCTCTTTCTTTCATTTTCTCTCTCCCATCTCCTTGCTGCCACGTGAACCAGCCACCTCCTACCCATCCCATTCTCTCTGTTTCTCTCTCTGTTCTTTCTTCCTTCTCTCTTTTCCCTCCTTCTCCACGAGAGGGATGACTGGGCGGGGGAGAGGGAACTGGTGGGTGGAGGGAGGGAGGGAGAGAAAATAGATAGGGAAGGAGGAAGAGAGAGGGGTTGCCATGGGGCTCCCTCCCAGCCGATGGGACGAGGAGGTGAGGGAGGGTGGAAGGGGAAAGGGGTGGGGGGTAGTTTAGGAATTTAAATTTTTTTAAAAAGAAATGTGTGTGGAGTTTTTTGTTTGTTGTGGTTGTGGTGGTGGACGTAGAAGTCCTGGTAAGGTCATGGATTCTGACAACTCTTATGAGACTAAAATTTAGTTAGTGTACAACAAGCTGGTCCAATGATTAAAGTGGGTCCCACTCCAATCTCAAAGATAAGATGGCCAATGATGGGACAATGTAGCTCATGCAGCCACTTACCGAGCCCACTTACCGTCCGTTTGGAAAGGTAGAAGGGGAGGAGAGGGAAAATTTGAGGGAGAAGAAAAATAAAGGGGAGGGGAGGGGAAATTAATTTTTCCTCCTCTTGTTTGGGAAGTAAAAAAGTAGGAGGAAGAAAAATGAAAAAGCATAATTTTGTTTGAAAATTATACAATAAGCTGGTCCAATGATTAAAGTGGGTCCCACTCCAATCTCAAAGATAAGATGGCCAATGATGGGACAATGTAGCTCATGCAGCCCACTTACCCTTCGTTTGAAAAGGTAGAAGGGGAGGGGAGGAAAAATTTGAGGGAGAAGAAAAATAAAGGGGAGGGGAGGGAAAATTAATTTTTCCTCCTATTGTTTGGGAAGTAAAAAAGTAGGAGGAAGAAAAGTAAAAAAGCATAATTTTGTTTGAAAAAGTGAAAAAGTATAATTTTATTTGTTTGTAAGGTACAGAGACAAAAATCATTTTATCCTTGCTTTTGAAAAAAATTCAATTAGAATAAAAGGGCAGTTTAGTCATTTCCATTATTTCCCCCTCTTTTCCCCTCATTTCCCCCCCTGTTTTGGGGGGAAATCTTTTGAGGGAAAATAATTTATTTTTCCTTCCATTTCCCCCTCCCCCATTTTCCCTCCCCCCTTCCCAAACACCCTTCAAAATCATTTTCCCTCCATTTTTTCGTCAATTTTTCCCTCCCCCTATCCCAAACATAGAGTTAAATACATGTGGAGGGAAGAAAAAACACGGCCCCACCAGATCTTCTTACCCCTTATTTAAGTGGTTAAAATTTAATGTCAAGTTAAAAAAAAAATCTCAGATTTAATCCAACAAATGGGATGAGGAGGTAAAATTGGTCAATGGGATGAGAAAGATATCAGATGGACTGCAGCTGCACCGCCAAATGAGGTCCATGTGGGGACATCCAGGGGCCTCATATAATAACCAAAATAAAGAAAATACAATTCTATGCCCACCATATCATGTCCCTGGAGACCTTTTCCACACGTAATATCTGTTTTGCTTTTCTAAGGACTCACCATTTTAATTTTAAGGGTTGGCTGTGAGTACCCCGGTTTCTTCTTCTTTTGAACTAAAGGTCTTGGTATCAACCATGAGTTTCTCATTCTTTAAGAATCGAAGATTGAGTCCACTATTGCTACCACCTTGGGGCCACAGAGATGTTTATCCGGCTTCCTTCTGGGCCTGAAGGAATTAGTCCAACTCAAATGGTTGGTAACCCTACGATGCCGGAAAAAAAAAAAAAAAAAGGACCCGCCATTTACACAAACACTAATTACTAATCAGTCCATAATATAACATGAAAAGGGCATACAGTCAAAGTGAAAAATATAATCGAACTGCATAAAATGCACTTGTTCATGTTCGCCATCCACACAAAATGGGGTATCATTAGCGGTCCAGACATTGATACGATGGGTCCCGTTGTCAAAAAGCTGTGGAGAGATCTTCTCACTGCTGTCTATCCAGTCTGGAGTGTCCGAGGCCAGGACCCATATTGGAATTCTCTATATAACACTTTGTACAAGATCGATCCGTGGGCCTCAATGTTAAATCATAACTGTTCAGAGTCAAACATCCCACCTTTCCTGTTTGGTACCCTGGAGGAGGAGTAGCTCTTAGAGATTAGGGATTAGAGATTGAGGGTTTGAAACTGTAATAGTATATTGAGCCCGCAATAGATTTGCCCTAAGCTTGATGGGACACCCTTAGTTATTATAAAAAAAACTTTTTATTTGTAGAGTGAAGTGATGTAAAGCTTCTAACAAAGAGAGAATAAATACGAGGAGTCTAATTATAATTTAATCTCTTTTGTCTTCAATGGCTGGACGTCTCGATAAGGAGGGTTTTTTTTTTTTTTTTTTTATGTGAAAAAGATATGATCTTTTGCCATTTAGTAACTTAACAACGTTTTTTTTTTAAACTTTTCTTTAGAAAAAGGAAAATCTTGATTTTTTGTCCTTTAATATGACTCTCTCATCCTTTCATGACTCTTAGAGTGAAGCCACCACTTCATTTTATAAGTGAAGGGTCTGTTTCTTTTATGAAATTTAAAGAGTTCCTCTATTGCGAATTCCCACACAGTGGAATTCCTTAACGCTCCTTTGAATTGGAGCATCTACGAATTACAACA
The DNA here is from genome assembly GCA_038049695.1 of Cinnamomum chago. NCBI lineage: Eukaryota > Viridiplantae > Streptophyta > Magnoliopsida > Laurales > Lauraceae > Cinnamomum > Cinnamomum chago. The sequence goes on along the minus strand of CP142453.1, from coordinate 37,215,040 downwards.
TAATGCAAAGCTGATGGAATTTTCGAATTTCCAAAACTTATTTGGGACCTTTAATGTGAATGAAATTTTAAACTGCTTGGTAAGAAATATGGAATTTAAAAATGCTGGGAGGACATGCCCCAAAAACACCAATAAGTTGTCCAATGATTAAGGGGGTCCCGCTCCAATCTCAAAGATAAGATGGCCAAAGATGGGCCAATGTACACTTAGATACAAATCTGAGGGAAAAAACTCAACCCCATCCTATCTTCTCAACTCACCCCTTGTTCAAGAGGTTAAAATTCAATGGCATTTTAATATATTTTTTCTAAGATTTAATCAAATAAATGAAGGTTCACTGAAGGAAGGTAAAATTGGTGAATGGGATGAGAAAGATCTGAGATGGGCTGCAGGTGCACCACCAAATGTGGGCCCACTGAGCACATGCAGTCCGCCTATGATGTGACCTCCCAATGAAGCATGGACGAATGGGGCCCTCATATCATCTAAGAAAGAACCAAAATAATACAGAAAATACAATTTTATTTAGTATTTAAAATGCCATTGTAGATACAAACAGACAGAGAAAAAACCCGAAACAGAGAAAATTGACAGGGAGAGGGAAATTACCATTCTGGTCAAAAAATATCAAGAATTTCCAGAATAGAAGCGTTGCAAAGAGGGCAGTTTCCCCTGCTGATCCAAAGCTCCCGCGAGCACACCCTGCAAAACGTGTGCCCGCACGGTATGAACGCCGCTCCCTTCTTCCTTACCATGCACACGCAGCACACACAATCCCCTTTCCCTCTCTCCTTTCCCAACTCCTCTTCCTCCTCTCCCTCTCCGCAAATCACACCCGGACACGTGTCCGTCTCCTCCAGCAGCGCCATCAACGAAACCCTAGCAGGCGACACGTCACCAACCTCCCTCCGCTGCAGCTGCTGCCGCCTCTCCGCGGCCAGAGCGGCCGCCAGATCCGTTCTTTCGGCCTCCGGAGACCCGATCTGGTCGGAATCCCTCGCCGCGGCGTCTGGAGGTGCGATCTCGACAGTAGATCTGGAGTCGACGAGGCCGGCGGAGATCCAAGCGGCAGCGGCGGCGCTGCGGCGGATGCGGCGGTTTCTAAAGAATTTCCAGCTGGTCCTGTTGTTGTTGTTGTTGGTGGTGGTGCTTGTGGTGGTGATGATGGTTGTGTAGGCGCCTGAGCTGCTGCTGCCTTCTTCGTCTCGGATGATGTCGAGGATGGAGCCTAGGGTTAGAGTATCTCGTCTCTCGTTTTCTTCTCTGAGCTTGAGAAGGTCTCGAAGATTCGGTGAATTGGAGATCGCCATCTGGTCCGATAGGGTAGTCCGCTGCCTGATTTCCATGGTAGAAAAGAGGGAGGAACTACAAACAAGAGATTGATGCGGATTGGATGGTATCAGATATGTTTGAGAGGAGCAGATCTGGAGGTTTGTCCGTGAGAAGGAGCGTTGTTCGCCATTAAAGGAAGTCACGAATCATCAAAAGGTAGAAGATAGGAGATGTGTGATTGGCTTGAACTTGAAACGGACGGAAAACGGCTTTGTTTCGTTGAGTCTATGTCAAGCTCTGGTTTCTTGTCATTTTAACGGAGTTTTCCGCTGTCGACGTAAAGGGAGGGAGAACGGAAACAACTTATCTTTCTCTCTCTTGCTCGCAACAGACACGGTTTGCTGTTTTTATACATAGAAGAAGCCATTTTAACTCAGCTTTCACGGAGGGCAATTTAGTCAAATGCCCCCCATGGATGGCTAAGAGCACGTTTGTGTAACACTTTTTCTTAGAAAAGTGGACAGTTTTCTATGAAAAACTTATTTTTTAGGCGTTTTGTGTGAAATAATTTCGCAAAAATACTTTTTTACTTCATCAGCATTTTCCTTGATAGTGGTGGAAATGAGTTTCCCATGGGGGTTATGGAAAATGAGTTTCCTCAGAAAACTTCTCCCTCTTTTCCTCACTCTTGTCTATTTCAACCCTAAAACCCTATAACTCTTTCATTTTTTTTATTTCTTTATATAAATTATTATTTAATGTTGAATAAATAATACACATGTTATGTTATTTTTCTTCAAAAAATTATATCATCAAATAAGAATTTTTGATTTTCTATAAGGAATCCACAGCCGCACCAAACAACATCTGCACCAATTCAATGAGGAAACTCTTTTTGCGCAAAACATGAATTTCTAAATTCAACGGAAATACTTTTTCGAGGTTTTCATTTCTATGGAATTTGTTGACGTTGCAATTTCTTCTTTCTGCGCAAAGGGTGTGTACACAAACGTGCCCTAAAAGTTAATGAATTCTTTACTTAGAATTTCAGAATTCCTGTCTGGAAAATTAATAAAGGAATTTCTAAATTCTCAAAGGTTAATTGGGGCCTTTCATGTATTTGAGATTTATAAATTCTTGATAAGAAACAAGGGATTTGGAAATGCTAACCACTAGAATTCCTGCCTCGACTTGTCCCTAATGTTGGAATTCCTGAATTTTGATGTAAGAATTTTAATGGGTGAATTTTGAAATTCTAATAAACGAAATATGAAACTTTAAATGTGAGAGTACCTATGATCGATCCTTTGATGTCAACATGAAACTCAAGTGCCAACACCACTCGACCGTGAGGGTGTTGGCTGCCCCAACTCTATTTGATAGGGTTTGCAAGAAAATTGTGAGAGTTCTTGTTGAGGTTTATGTGGATTCTCCAATCGTTGTCCTTTGCTTGGTTTGAGCTAGGTAATATTTTTGAAATTGAAGAATTTAAAACTCGATAGGCTATATTATATAGGTCCAACGTAACATTTCATAGCATTGATTTTTATGAAATCTTACCATTTAAATAGGAATTTGAGAATTAATATAGGAGGAATTTTTCTAAGAAGTGTCTTGAAGCAATTAGGTTTGCTTATGTGCAAGAATTATGAGGAGTCTTGTATAAGAGAATTTGAAAATCTCCAAATGTTACCATTTAAGTATTTAAAAAAAAAAAAATTTAATGGAATAAATATCCCTAAGTTCTTTGACCCAACAAGACTAATTCCCCCGGCGGTGTCTTCTAAACTCATACACACAGGATAAATTTGGGGCAGTTTTGAATATAAGACATGGGAAACAAATCCACTTCACATGTCACACCACCAACTCTCACTTAGGTGTCCTCCAAATGAGATTTAAAATGCTCAATTACAATTTAGTATTTAGATAGCTGGGAATTCTGAAAATTCAAATAGGTCAGAGCGACTTTTCAAGTGAATTGGTCATCAGACTCCTAGCAACCAAATTCAGAATCACACATACTCAAGGAGACATCTTCTGACTTTAACATCAGAAATATGTATACTATATAGTTACTACCAAGCATGTAGGCCCATGCTAAGCTCATGCCCTACTTTAAAAAAAGGAGTTAACATTGTTTAAAATCAATAGTGAATTTCAGTGAATTCCATATTTGTAATAGTTGTTTGAATTGATTTCCATGTAATGATTTGATATCTATCATGGTTGAATTTATAAGATAAAAAAATAAAAATAACTCCTGGATGCTGGAAATCAGTTCTACCATAACTCAACTGCTGGGTCAAAGCTCAATTAACCAGCTGTTTATTGTCGACCACTTTGTCAACCAAGGTGCTGTGTGGTCCTCAACTAAATGAGTCCCTACCAATCAAAGCCGACTACCTAAAATGAAGTTTTATTTAATGATTAAGATGCCCTGTTCTTGCATATGATACTGCTAGTGGATTAGGTTTTCTGGGCAATTCAAAATAATGGGCGATCATTGAATAAAAGAACAAAGTTTCTGACTTCTTATCTATTTTGTAGTCATGTATTGGACACCAGCAGCATCTAATGGAAACTATTAGTCCAAAGTTTTGACTTAATGCATAGATTGGTTTTTAAATTGAGCTTTTGTAGTATAACCCAGTGGAATAAACCAAGGGCAGGTTTTAAATTGAACATCCTGGATATGATACAGGGGAATCCAATGACCAGTGGACCCCATCTCTCTCACTTTTTAGGGACTCACAAAAGGCCCAGAACTCTCCTAGGTGAAGGTGGCTCCGCACCTGACTATGGAAGAGACTAGTCTCCCAGGAAAAAAAAAAAAAGTGATATAGGGTTGCCTTTTGCTGCCCTTGGGACTGTTCAAACTGCCCAGGAAATAATAGGACTCGGCTTGTTTTGTCCTCCTGGTGCTTTTTTTAAATTCTCTGTGCAGCCCCTGGAGGACCATGTAATCTGAATGGGCCTTGCTGACTTTTGAAGAGAGAGATCTTTGAGCCCTTGTTTAAACAATATTGACCTGCCTTTGCCCCCTCTAAGGTGGGACTTTTATGTCTACAAGATTACAACCAAATAAACCAATGGGAAGTGAATACCGTCCTCCAGGATTAATGAAACTTATAGATAAGTGTTGAAGTTGGATGATCGTCTTCTAAGATTGATTAGACTTATAGATAGGACTCGAATTTGCCAAACGCTGAGCAAGAGAATTGTACACCTTGGCTGAGATTTAAGAAAACATGCACCTTTGGGCAGGTCAGGTTAGGCTTGGGGATAAAGTCTTGGTTTCAAGTATTGGTATTGAACCTTATATGAAGCATATATTTTATATTTACATTTATTGGCATGTTGGTGATAAATATCGGTCATATTGGAGGCGATCTCTGCTGAGAAGTCCCACATTCCACATCGCCTAAGTAATAAGTTTGATATTTCTTAATTTACCTGTATGAGTCTTCCACCTATCAGCAAGAGCTTTTGGGTTGGTATATGGTTTATTATAATCTCATTTATAACTCAAGAATTCTTACAAAAGTGACTATAAAATTTACATTTATTGGCCCTTTAAAATCGTACAAAGTGACTAGCAAATGGGTGCCCGCAACTGGTTCAGCAAAATTCTTTTGTTTTTTTTGTTTTTTTTGAGATATATGCCATTGATTTTCAGAGATCAAAGGGTTCGTCCTTTCTCCAACCAGTCACATAATTCTTTCGATCAAAAGCACAATGTGATTTGAAAGGGCATTAGTGATCATGCAAATAATTAGGATTAGAGATTATAGGAATAGCTAGGATTCCTTAGTTTGATTATGAATTATTTTTTCTTGTTTTTCTTCTATAAATTGGGATCCTTTCTCATGATTTTTCAAGAATCACAATCATGACATATGAGACAAAGGCCCTTCATTAATGAATATGAGGAGAAAAACAAATCGAATATGCATGGGAAATATAGATCTTTTTCCTTTAATGTCCAAATGGGAAGTCAAATTGAGAGGATCAAAAGAAATCAATAATCACACACTAAAAGAGATAATAGTTTCATATGACAACCCTCTAGTCATGGACGGAGGGAGGGGAGGTCGAGTGAGGGCAATTGTCCCCACTCACCCTTTGTTATGGATAAATTTGTCATTTTTCTATTTTTGCCCCTACTCACCTTTTGGTACAAATAGAATTTCAAAAGATACATTGGGGCAATATTGTCAATTAATCTTTTTTTTTTTCTATTTTTGTCCCTACTCACCTTTTGCTACAAATAGAATTTCAAAAGACACATTGGGGCAATGTGGTCAATTCTCATTTGAGGGAGATGTCACTTTCCACTTCTTTCTTTATCTTTCCTTTGTTTCTTTTAACTTCTATCTTTAGCAAATTCTCCCTCAAGAGTAACCATTGGCCTCCTTTTTCTTCAAAGTTTCAACTTTTTTCCAGAAGTAATATTTCTCAAATACAGGTACATCTTCAACCCATTCCGTTTGTCTTGTTTTTTTTTTTTTTTGCTTTATTTAACCTATATTTGTTTGCTTAGTGGATGAATTTATATTTTTTTATGTATTGTGATTGTTTTTTTCCACTCTTGTATTTGAGAGGAAAAAATTGTATTTCATAGACCAACTACAAGACACTTGAATCCAACTTAGATAACAACTGTGTAATATGAAGTATTTTTTTTTATTGAATGGTAGTGATTGGATGATGAGGTCCAACGATAGATGCAGTGGGCCTCATCATCCCACTTTGATTGCGGCCGTTGTGGAATGCTAAGGTGCTTGATAGTCACATCCATAAACGACAAATGTTGGATGGTAATCTAATTTCCTATTGCCAATGAGTTGAAAGATTTAGTAAGTAAAGGTAGAGAATGCTATTTTTTTTAAATTTATAAGGAAAAGCATGTGACCATGTCAATTGGAACATTATTGATTATATTATGTGCGAATGGGTTTTGGAGAAAGTAACAAGCTGGAGAGGTTGGATATCAATGTGTAATTTGTTGATTTCCTCTCAGTATTGGTTAATTGGTTACCATCTCACAGTAGTAAGGATTCTAGAGGTGTAAGGAAAGGGGATTCTATTTTACTTTGTAAAGACAGGTAAATCTATTCTAGAGGGCAATTAAACATTGACACTAATCTTACTAATTGCTACTGCTACTGTTGAAAGAGCATTTTCTTCCATGCATATAGTAAAGAATCGTCTGCGAAATTGAATAGAAGATAAATGGATGAATGATTGCTTGGTCACATACATTGACAAAGATATTTTTGATAACATCGATAATGAGGCAATCATGCAACGCTTCCAAACATGAAAGTGCGTTGAGGACAATTGTAAAAAAAACACTCTCTTTTATGTAATCAAGTGGCTAATTGATACGACTATTTATATTTATGCAAGTTGTTACTTTTTTGTATATTTTTCATTTGGTGAAAATTTTAATTACACTTTACCCCCTCTAGAAAAAATTTCTGGCTCCGTCCCTGCCTCCAACAAGAATAATTGGTGGGATATATTCAAGAACAATCTAACACAAAATCACTGGGTCTTTTCTCTTGCTAAAGACCTTTTTTTTTTAACAAAAAATTTGTACTTTTGTAGAGTCCATATATAACTGCTTTATCCCATTATTTTGGAGTGTACCAGTGGCCCACTAATTAAGATCCATCACGATTCTTTTAGAAACTTTCATTGTCCTGTTTAATAAGAGTATGAGATTGTAATGAGAAAATTAGCAATGACAGGAACCCACATCATTCCTATAAAAATTAGGGACAATTAGCCAAAAGTCCCTTGGCACACTTTTGGAAGGCCTCTAGTCCAACAACTTTACCTTCTAAGGCTTATAGTCTATTCAGTTATGGACATATTTTAGGGAGAGATCCCTAGATTTTCATGATTGATTTACCCTTTCAACTTTTACGCATAAAATTTAAAATTTTACAATTTCAAATCTTCCATTCTCCCTCGTTCCTAAGGTAAGGTTATCTTTCTAAGGTAAGGTTATCTCTCATTCTCTATTGTCCCTCATCCCTATTCTTGCTGGAAGAAAGAGAGGCATGCTTGATTCCGTCTTTTGCAGAGAAGACGACATCAGAGGATCCCGGATTCTGATTTTGGATTGCAGAAATCACAAAGATGATTAGAGGGGTCCTGGTTCCGAAGAGATTTAGTTAGGCAGGCTCGATCCGCTGCTGCAAATAGTTCCCGGAAAAGAGAACTCCCGCCGGCAGTCAGTTGTTGCATCAAGCCCCGTCAAAGATCGAAGAGGCATTATGGGTGCCAGTTCATAGCAGTATAGAACAAAGGAAGAAGGAAGAAGACTTTGGTCTAGATTAGGTTCAGTCCGATTTGGGTCCAATTCTAGACGGTTATGAGAAAAATCAGACTACAATATGTAACGAAAGTGATTGATAGAACTATTTGTTTCTTTATGTGGTTTTCTAGCGGTGGGCCATCAGGAGTGTGGCCCACAGGATGAGGCCCTGATCCACCATCCTTTGTCGGATGTAAGTAGAAGATGGGTTACTACTTGACAATCCTAATTCCAGGCCATATGACTCATGTAAGTAGAAAATTTGATGTGCCTCCATTTCTCTACAGTGAGGTTGAATGTTAAGAAAAAACTGAAGCAGTGCTGTGATTTCTAATTTAACTTATCGTTTACTTCATTATATTTAAATTTATCTGAGTTTTTTTTTAAATCTATCTGAGTTCTTGGCAAATTTATCCGAATTTCTAACAAATTTATCTCCATATTCTAGAAAATTTAACTGATTTTTTTGAACAAATTTTTTTGTGTTTTTGGCAAATTTATCTAACTATTTTTAAAAATCTACTTGAGTGTTTGGAAAACCTACCTGAGTTTTATGAAAAAATTATTTGTGTTTTTTGAAATCTATTTGTGTTTTTCAAATTTATTTGAGTCTTTTCAAACTTATTTGCGTTTTTTGAAATAAATTTAATCGAGTTTTGGAAAAAGTACTTGAGTTTTTGGAAAAGTTTTCTGAAATTTGGAAAATTGGTTTATCTTAGTTTTGGAAAATGTATTTACATTTTTTGGAATTTATTTGCATCTTTGAATTTTATTTATTTCTTTTGAAATTTATTTGTGTCTTTTGAGATTTATTTATATTTTTTTAAATTTATTTGGATCTTTTGAAATTTATTTGCATCTTTTTAAACTTATTTGCGTTCTTTTGGAATTTATTTGCATTCTGTGAAAATTTATTTGCTTTTTTTGAAATTTATTTATTTTTTGAAATTAATTTGAAAATTTTATTAATGGAATTTTCATTAATCATGGCCAATTAAATGGTAGTTGACCATTATTAATGGCATATCCCACTAATCATGGGATATGATTTGTCTTTAAATCGAATAAGAAATTTTAAAGAAAGGGTAACTTGGACATTTTAGGTCTTCAAATTTGAAAAAAGGATCTACCATATTATGAAAAAAGATTGTGGATCTAAGGCCAGCAAGTGAAATGTTCATGGACCTATCGCTGAATGCCCCTAAAAATTATGTAGCTTTATTAAGGGAAAGGATCCCAATTGATTGCAAGAAAACATGAGGAAACTTCAAATTTAAATTAAGCATTATCCAGTCCTACTATCTCTAATCCTAACTATTTCTAGGATCTATAACATATTCTTGAATAACTCTTTGATTTTTTTTTTCTTGAAAGCCAAGAATTTGTCTCCAAAGAGGGATTACAATGAACAAAAGAATGTAGGAGAGCTCCAAAACCATTTACCAACTCTAGACAAAGAAAAGCAAATGAGAGGAGCTAATTAACCACCAAAAGGCCAAACCAGCATAGAGACCACCCACAAGTTGGGCTAGATAAAAATAGGAAAACCAATTCAATGTGTAGCCGTGTAAGAAGGCAAAGAGAAGGCAAAAAGCATCAGAAAACCAAAGAAACACATCAACAATGCGAGTGAAATGGGTAGTACATAGCATGCTTAATCAACTAATTTAGTCGATTGGCCATTACTTTTGCAGGTGCTGGGTCTATGAGAAAGACGGATCCCAACTTTAGAAAATTTTGCCGAAGACATCAGCTTTCAGGTTCTTGATTAGAGCGTTTAAAGTCCTAACTTTAAATCTCTACTGCCAAGGAGATAGGAATGGATCTAATAATGATTTTCTGAGCTTCTTGCAGTTTAAGTAGATGATAAGTTTTGGCATATATAGGTTGGTCACCAGAGAGATGATGGTGAAAGAGGCTTTTTTTTAAAGGTAAGATTTTGTATTAAGAAGGAAAGAAAGAAATGGGCACATATTCCCCAAAAGGATATAGCAAAAACTGTACACGCTCCATCAGAGCACCAAAAAATGAGAAAGTTATAACAACGTAAAGAACAAAAGGTTGTTGAAGAAAGATCCCTCAAAAAGAGAAAGAGAGCATCATTAGACGGCCTTTGAACATTACTTGGCAAGCCTCGGATTGAGTCGGAAAGGAGTTTAGTCAGTCGTTGCTTAGTTCGCTCTATAGAAACCACTATACTGTTGAAAATAACTTCATTCCTGCATAACCAAATTGGCAAACAAAGGTGCTTTGATTGCTTTATCATTTTGAAGTAATTCGATATTGATGTTTAGTAGGGAGATATTCTCAAGCTTTTTTTTTTTTTTTTAATGATTCTTGGGAACTCTTTTGAATTGATATCATCAATAAGATTTATAAAAAATTTGATTGCATGGCAAGTTAAGGTTTACCTCAACGCATATCCATTTTGTTAGCTTAAGATCCCTCAATCCACAAGAGGATCTCCTTGGGTCTAATCCAAATGACACAATGAAGTAAACATAAATAATCTGAGAATGGGGAGGAGCTTACCTGACTCCATAACTCTTTCTTGAAGGTAACAGAAGCTCCTTGAAATGACTGAGGCTTGAAACTCACGTGGGGTTTACATCTCCTTTGCCTTTGCTATTCTTTCTTGCTTAGTGATGGAGGCCAAGAAACTATTAACCAAAGGAGTTACCCAAGGGGTCCTTTTATAGGAGATTCCTACGCTTCAATGAACCATTAACCCCCAACTATCACCTAACCCTTTAATCTCAACCCATTATTAGTTTGTTGGCAAGTGAGCTCAAAATAACTAAGTCTCTTAAATGTGTAGACAAGTGGGTATGATTAAAGATCCTTTATGGGCTTGTGGTCACGTGGGCCACACCCATTTAATCCAACATTCTCCCACTTGGCCCATATGACCATGGAAAAAAAAAACCCAAAATTTTAATTCAAGGAAATTCATTTTCAAATAATACTTTGAAAAAACGATAAAACGACCTTGACCAATGCGCATCAACTTTAAAGTAATTGTCAATGTGTCTCTTATGCTGAGCCTTAATACTGTGACTAAATGGATTTACCAATATGAACCATAGCGGTTACATGTCTTTAATGACATGCCCCCTTCCATAATTACTCCACTAGCACCCTAACCTAACCAAGTCCTTGATAAGGGTAAAATAGGACATTAATTTTCAATGGCCGTCCTATTTAATTGGGTACGATAATGCCATTCTCTTTAAATTCCTTATTTTATTCACCTTAATACATGTAAATATTTGACAAAATAAGAATTACGAAATCATTATTGTAATGATGTCAATAATAAGGCCCATATTTCTAACATGTTCTCTATAAGCCTTTGGCACGAATGCCTTCGTAAACGGATCTGCTTTCATTTGGCTCGTTGGAGCCCCAACAATAGACACCAATCGATTTCGTACTTTTTCCTTTAATACAAAGTACTTAACTTACAAAAACTTTGATTTACTAGAAACTTTGTCATTTGGAGCAAATCTTCTTGTTGCATCATTATCGCAAAAGATTTTAAGAGGTTTAGAAATTGTATCCATAATTCGTAAACTTATGATAAAATCTCACATCTATAATGCATGACCTGTTGCTTCAAAACATGCCACATATTCGGCATCAAATGTGGATGGAGTCACTAGGGTCTGTGTAAGGTCCGCGACCTTACTGGGTCGGTTCGGCCCAACAGTAGGCCCATTGACCCATTTATTTAGTTGTTATTATAATTAATTATTTTGCTAGATATTTAAGTGGGTTTAGACCTTGAACGAGTTTCTCTTAGCATTAGAATAGAATCTGCGAAGTTTCGTGCAATTTCAAGCACGTTTGACCTAGCTAGGGGGTAGTTTGCAAATTAGAGAAAGTTTGAGTGTTTTTCTGGAAAATCCCAATTGCCATGATTTTGGGTTCGTTGGAAAGATCTCGTCGCACTAATCATTTTTGTCTCTTGGCTCGTTGCGATTCGATGACTAGAAACCCTTCAAATGGTCCATTCCTCCTCTGAGCCCACTTAAGGGCAATTGAGTCTTTTTCGCTTCTCTTCTTAAGTAGGGATTAGCCCTAATTCATTTTTATTTCTTTGCAATGAACATTCTATAGCCTCTTCTTCTTCCTCGTTTCTCTAAGTTTTAGAACTCTCCTCGGAAGAGACCATCTCGAAAATCCGAGCCGCTCATTTTCTTCCTTTCGATCTCCTCTCTCTCTCTCTTGATCCTGGTTTGGGTAAGTGTCGCGACCGAGGACCGAGGACCGGGCCCGCAACATGTTTCCCACGGGTTTCCGCGATGAGGATTCCCGAGATACGTGGAATCTTGCTCACATAATCAAGTTTGCGGAAGCGTGTAGCAAATCACAAGCACGAATAAAATTTTCAAGTGAAAGAATAACATTATCAAAACAAGGTATTACAAGTAGGAATCATAACATAGCATTCCCATTAATTTAAAGTTATGATGCTAACACAAAAGTAATTTAAGTTTTGTTACAACCCATAAGAGGCCAATAAAGGCCAATACAATGCTCAAAATAACCCATGACAAAATGAAGTGCAACTCAAGATCTCGCCCGACGTCTAGTTGACATCGTTGGGTTGACACTCTTTGGCTGGGGGTGGCTCAAGAGCGTCCAAACAAGAGCCTCCTTCGGACGCTCTTCCTCAAAGGCAACGTCGCCTGCACCTGGGTACCAAAATACAAGGGTCAAACACGACGGTTTGGCAGGTAGTCAATTTAGGTATGAACATGAAACAATAGATGTTTTAAGAAAACCATAATAAACAATTATTTGACAGAAGTACATTTCCAAAGTATGAATAAAACTAAAATGCAACAAGCTAAGATACTAAAACAAACTAACATGAATACTTATAATATCATGAATAGTAATTTCCACATTGAACCCATCATTTCTCCATTATACATGATGACAAGGGTAAGCACGCACAACAAGCACGATATACATAGTATAAACAAGACACGATTTTCACATATACGGGAATTCTAGCCGGAGATCCAGACACGCACGATGTGTAATAAAATACATGACTAACCTGCAGACAGTCCACATGTTTAAGGACCCCCGGACAGTGGATCAGACTAAAGAGGTAGTCCAAGCTCAATGGTGTTCACTTGAATTCATGAATGCATAAAACACGCTAAACACAATTTAAACACGTCGAGATAAAAAGGGGAAAAATCACTTATCAAACAAGACAAGGCACGATTAGCAAAATGCATAATTATTTGCATAACACGCTTAAGAAGTGATCCCTATTTTGATTCTTGAAACAAATCTTTAAACGAGCTAGCTTATACTGAAATTTCAAAACGAGTACACGATAATACTTATCGTACCAAAACTGAAGTTCAACACAAAATCCATCAAGCATGTGTTAAGGCTGTTAATTGACCTTTGTATAATTGGAACCCCAAATGTCGGAATTAACATGAATTGGTGTCCCCAAAGTTAGATTATATTTCGAAGTTCCATTTACACAATGCCAAGCCAAAACCCTTAATATAGTTTAGTTTTCAATTCTCAAGAAAATACTCAAATGGAAAACAAAACTCCTTCCAAAATCTGGCAGGTTTGCTCGAGCGGACCACAAGAGCCGCTTGAACGGATAGCTCTCTGTTTTGCTCCAAGCCAGGCAGTGGACAGTTCGCTCAAGCAGAATTGACACTTCGCTCGAGCGGACCACAAGAGTCGCTCGAATGGAGAGCTCCCTGCCTGCGCCCGGACCAGATAGTGGCCTTGTCACTCGAGCGAACATGCTTCTGCCTGTGCTCGCTGAGTGTAGAAACTGCTCTTCTCTTGTATGGTTTCTAATACATTTATCCCCCTCTTCTCATCCTTAAACCACATGAAATCCCTTGAGCCTATATGCTCTCCAAAGCGTCATTTTTTTTATAACATTTCCACACCATTCAATCCACAAGATCTACATTCAATGTCCATTCTCTATCAAAACAAATCCAAATTTTCAAATGAAACAAGAGCTTAAAAATCAAATAGCAATCTAGAAGTTTAGAAAAGCATTTAACATAATTACATATGCTTGAATGGAAAACACATAAGAAGAATCCAAGGAAGAACATAACATAACAATGAAGTTTACAAAATACATGTACCATTCAACCTATAGAGATTACTTGCCTTTTTGCCCAAATGCCACACAAACACTCTTCAAGCACTCTTACTCAAGAGCTAAGCCAAACTCTACAAAAACCCCATGAAAATCCATTCAAAACTCAACCACATTTGAAAACAAAGAACTCATTTTCACAGAAGGGTTTGCATGTATGAAAAACAAGTCTTTAGGAGTTAAAAAGACTCCATGGAAAAGATGGGTTGAAGCTCTTACCTAGAGATGCCCAAATAAGAAAAGATGAAGCCAATGGAGAGCTTGCTCAACTTTAACTTTCAAGAAAAAGACATCAATAGGAAGTTTGAGATGATAGGAAGAAGGTGATGGTCTTGGAATTCCATTTGGAGACTCATAGCTAAGGTATGCAAGATGGGGAGAGTAGAAGAAAAAGGGTTTCCTCTTGAACTTGGTTCTCTAGGGTTTCAAAAGGGATGAGAATGAACAAGGGAAAGAGAAAGGTGATGACTTAAGTACTTACAAATGGGGCTCAATAAGTCTAATTCTTGCATCGACGAAAACGTGACCTTGCGAGCCTCGAACGAACTCGACAAAGAAGGTTAAAATGATCCTCGAAAATTCTAGTTTTTAAAAAGTATAGTTTTGACGTGGTTTTGAGATTTCGAAGTTTGGGTCCAGATTTGGGTATAAAAAGACAATTTTACCCTTTTTGGGCCAAAACTTGGGTTTTGGGCTTCGAATGCGAACAGGTTGAAAACAAAAGTCATAGCGAATGATAAAACCATTCAAATGAAATAAAAATCATGATTAAAGCGGACATCAAAACGATTCTCCCAAGCTTGCACGTCCACTCAAGCCTCCCTGAACATGTCTGACTAATACTAAACGTTCTCAAAATTCCCAAAGCTATGTACAGGACTAAAACTAATTATTTTCTAACCCAACGGTAACTAAACCCACTTAGGACTAAACACACACTAATCGAGTTAGTCTGGGTCGGGGTCTAACAGTAAGCCTTTCTCATCTTCATCTTTTCAATCACCTTCTCTTTTGATAGATTTAGGTTTGATCTTGATCTTTTCCTTTCCTTTCCTCTCCTCTGCATTTTAGGTTACGTTTGGCTGGAATAGATCGTGGTTTTTGTTGTAGTAGGGCTCCTCGAATTTTCCCGAATTTCCATCTTCTTTTGGTTGAGGCAAGTAGATCTGCAAATTATAATATAACATGAATGCTTTGTTTTATTAATTAATATTGATTAAATGATAGAATACCCAAATGCCAAGCTGTTTGGATTATGATTTGTAGAATAACATGTTAGATTAGGTTTTGGTAATCGTCTTGATTTAATTCGTAATTATTAATTTTAGATTTGATGTAAATGGATGGAATGGATTGTTGGGGGAGCATGGTGGCTCAATTTCGTGTAGGTTGCAGTCATTGGAAGGGTTTAGAATAGAGTGGAAGTGGTTTGGAAACGAATAGAACTAAAAAATTTAGCAAACAACAATTTCTGCACACAAGAGTTCGAACTCTTCCCCTGAGAGTTCGAACTCTTCCCCTGAGAGTTCGAACTCTTGACCTCTCGAGTGAATGGCCAGGGACGAGAGTTCGAACTCTACTCCTAAGAGTTTGAACTCTTGGCTGAAAGTTCAAACTCTCCCTCTGAGAGTTCGAACTCTTGGTACTTGACCGATGTTTGGGCAGATTTCCGAGGGCCATAACTTTCGAACCATGTGTCGGATTTTCGCGAGCCATATACCGTTGGAAAGCTCTTTGAATGTAGAATCCAATGGTACATGTTCCACAAAGTTCGGAGAACAGGAAGTGAGGTAAGGATTGAGATTAATAATTCAGAGCACGTCTTGTTGGAAACAAGACTGTTAACTTAGGTTTGGGCCTTAGACATTGGAAACCATGAACCCACTCTCATATGACCATGAATAGGGTTAAAATCGTAGGACGTGACTTGGTGTGCTTTGATGGGTTGTCTAGGTATTCGTGTGCTACACATGGGATGACCGAATGCGTATGGAACTGAATCAATCGATGCTTAACATGATTGTACATCGAGGAAATTTCGTAGAAACATCGTTGATCCAATTTCCACACGTACTCCATTAGGTAATGTGAGGTACATGGATGACAACACGTACCTAGGTTGGATTGTAATTCCTCATTGACTTGTCAATTGTATCTATTGAATTTGTTTCCTTGTATACTAAATTTGCATAAAACACTTCTTTAATTATGAAACATAAATCCTCATAGATTAGGACTTGGACCTGACTTAGAATGTACCTTAGAAGCCCGTGTCGTGTAAGGATGAACATGACTGGCTAATCTATAAGGGATTATCGTGTGGCTTGACTTGTTTAGTAATGTCTTGAATGGGATAATCCCTATGATCATGTTTTGTGTATTGAGTTAGCCAGATTTGCTTGTCTTAGTTTTCCATTGTGTCAACACCACTTCATTATCATTTGCATCTCATGGCCAGCTGCAGTTTGGGGTTTATTGATGGGCCGGTTACTCGGACATCGGGGTGGACAGTCGGCTTTGGACGACGTCCATGGCGTTGACTAGTTGGGAACGGGCTTGGACCGTGCTACTATTCCCAGGACCAGGAGCTAGGATCCCCCTGGAGCCGAACTTTGGTATCAGTAGTCTTGATTAGATTGTTACTGGTACCCCGTGAGGTGACTAGGACATCCAAGGAGTCTCCCTCTTGATTCTTGTATTGCATTACATGGTTGGTGAGGATTGCTAGTTGATGTTAGGTTCCATTTATTGTTTCTGATGATTATTACTCATGCTGTATGCATAGTATTGTTCCCTTGTATTCTTATGATCTTGTACTCGTCTCTAATTCTTTCACTTGATGCATGTTATGTTTATTGTATTTTGCTTATCTATTGCTCAACATGTCGTTGACTTGTTCCTGGGTGTGAAGACTCCTCAAGTGATTACTAGGAGGAGCCAGTAGGTGAGGAGATCCCAGAGGATCTCCAACCAGCAGAGGAGGAATGAGAGTGGCGTGCCGATGACATAGAGTAGCGTCATCATTCCCGGCACGAGAGAGATTCACCTGGGACACTCTTATATTTTTAGATACATTCTTTTATTTATCCCTTGCTGTCGTACCTTTTCTCATTGACTTTATTCGTTCAATGGTTGTAGTTGTTGGGTTATATTGTAAATAATTTAACTCCTTGATTAGTCTAAATTTGCTTTGTTGCAACTTTAATTTTAATGAGATTATTATTCATTGCTGATATCCATATATGGTTTGAATTGTACGAATTCCGCAAATGGTCATATTTTTGGAGGTTTGAAATGCAATATCCTCACAGTGGACTTACGATCCTTGGGCACGAAGGGAAATTTTTTTAATTAGCCCTAAATCTCACTCTCCGGATCTGATTTATTCTCTAATTGGGTTCGGGGGACGTGACAGTCTGTTTCGCACTTCTCCATGATACTACCCCACCAGCTAACTGGAAAATATATTCTGAAGTTTACTTTCTTGTATCGAGGCATCTAGTGAAATTTGAGTCTGAATAACTAATCACTTCTAATTGATCGAATTTTTAGTATGAGAGCCTATAATTCCTAGTGCCACTAAGATATCGCAAGACTTTCTTAACTTCTACCCAATACACCATTCTTGGATCACATTGATATCTACTAAACATGCCAACTGCAAAACTGATATCAGGTCTAGTGCATGTTGGTGCATACATCACTCTCTATTGCAGTAGCATAAGGACATTGGTCCATTTGACGCCTTTCATTTTCATTTCTTAGACTTTGCTATCTACTAAATTTGTCACCCTTAATTGTTGGTGAATCTTGGGGCCTATATCCTTCCATACAGAATCTTTTAAGAATAGTTTTGATATAGGATTCCTGTGATAACCCAAGTAATCCTCGAGATCTATCCCGATATATCTCAATTCCTATTACAAAGGTTGCTTCTCCCATGTCTCATTACTAGCTAGCAAAACATCATCTATATACAGTATCAATATTATAAACTTGCTCCCACTAACCTTGAGATAAATACAATGGTCTACTAGATTTTCGGAAAAACTGAATGATGTGATAATGTGGTTAAACTTAAGATACCATTGCATGGAAGCTTGTTTCAAACCATATATCGATTTCTTTAATTTGCAAACTACTTTATTGGTATTCCCTTTTATGAATCCTTCCGGTTGTTCCATGTATACATCTTTTTCTAAATTTCCATTTAAGAACGCTGTCTTAACATCCATTTGATGTAGCTCTAAATTGAAATGAGCTACAAAAGCCATAATTATCCTAAATGAATCATTGTTAGAAACCAGAGAGTAAGTCTCATTATAGTCAACTCCCTCTCTTTAAGTAAAACATTTGGCCATGAGCCGAGCCTTAAATCGTTCTACCTTTCCTTTCGAGTCCCTTTTGGTCTTGAAGACCCATTTACAACCTACGGCCTTAGAACCCTTGGGTAGTTCGATAATATCTGAAACTTCATTAGTGGCCATTGATTTATTCTTCTTTCATAGCATCCATCCATTTATCAAAATTCACACTTTCTATGGCTTATTTGAATGTTCTAGGATAATCTTTTATCCCAATATCGGCTTCCTCTAAATATACAACATAATTGTCCAAAATGGCAAGTCTTCTTATTTGAGTTGACCTCCTTAATTCCGGATCATTAGGAAGTGGATTATCATGATGTTCTGGGAGTTGATCATTAATTGGCTGACCATTATTATGTTCAACTTGATCATTTTGTGGTTGGTGTATCTCTTGATGATCATTGATGACATCAAGTGGAACAAACCCATTTTGTGTACTAGGTAACTCAATATTTTCCCGATTTCTTTATAAACTATATCTCTTCCTTGAGCACTCCCACTATTCGCATGATTTTCCAGAAATTTTACATTTTCCGATTCTACAATCCTAGTGGTATGATTTGGACAATAAAACATATACCCTTTAGACCTCTCAGGATAACCAATAAAATACCTTCTAGCAATTTTAGGGTCTAACTTTCTTTCATGTGGGTTATAAATTCTCACTTCAGATTGACAACCCTATAACGCCCCAATTCCGGATACCGATATAGTCGTTTGAATATCCGAAGTTGGCGCGCTACTTCCCGGAAAATCCGAGAACTTCCAAGATCGTAGGTCCGCAGTGAGATCCAATTTAAAACTTTTTGAACCATATAGTAACAATAGTTAAATTGCGGAAGCATAACAAGTAAAGCAGAAGAAATTTGGTATCGATATATATATATATATATATATCAAGTAAGAGCGGAACAGTAGTCTAGTTTAAAAGTTATCAATTTGTTAAAACAAAAGTTAATACATTTTTGTTAGCTACCCGGCTCACTTACAAAATTCTCTCAAAACCCCAAACAAATGAACGCTCATAACCCTGGTAATATCTCTCCACCCTCCAGCTCGACATCAAGGTCGGTCGCGCCACATACGTAGTCTCCGACGACAGGCGCCTCTACGAGCGCAAGCGCATCCTCTGCGATCTCTGGGTCAAGGCCTAAGCACCAAAGATGAGTCAGATCTAAAGATCTGGCAAGTCACAGTATACAAGTAACATATGACATATATATCAAAAGAGTAGAGACATGTATATAAATTAAAGAATAATAAGGTAATGAACTAGGCAGTTGAGCAAGATAAGCATAAGGAATCAGGATAAATAAACAGCATCTAATCTACTATAAAATGACACATTCACACGAGCTGGAATACCGCAGGATATTATGCCGCGGCCCTCCCATACTGAACACAGTTGCGGCGGGGAATCTCACTAGTGTTGGGAATTACTAATCCCGCAAATCACTCATCAATCTCATCACACTCATCACTCAAAGACCGGACCAGGTATCACACCGTCCGTCTAACCACACAACTCATCATGATAGCTCCTCAACACTCATAATAGCTCCTATCGGGGATGATCAGTCCACAGGCTGAGCTTAAATCAACCGAGTGAATGTCAATGCCGACTCAAGAATAACTCTAAGGGTCTGTGTCTGTTTAGGCTTTGCCTTGCGTGAACAAGGTCCTAACAATATCTCTAGAGGGTTCATATATCACTTAGCCAATGGATTATAATACAAGCCCAAGCCCACTCGTTGGATCCATACCAAGGCCCATCAACACATGGCCTGGTCTAAAACAATCCAAACGAGGCAATATATCCATTTCTACTGATAAACAGCTCCTTCTAATCCATAAGGAGTTATAATCCCAATATAACTACCTCTCCAATTCTAAGGGCACACATATCCATACTTAGGCCCAATAAGGGCCCGCCTAGCCACAAACACGGGTCAGTGTTCTCCAAATCATACTATCAGGTCACCTCTAGATATCCTAGGTTCAGGTCCTCCATTTTCATTAATTAACAGTCATTAACTACACTAAGGATATAAGAATGACAGTAATAAACAAGGTGAAGTGTGAACTTCAATATGAGAATCATATAGGGAAATACAACAGTCCAATCCTAGGTAATGGGCCACATTCAGGTTCAGGTCCATCTCCGGTAATTAGATCTCTAAATGAAGTCTCAGATGCCAAAGGATACTGTGTTTGATGCTCCTGAGGTTACGGGCATCATTGACAACGTTTAAGGACCGAATCATCTTAGATTACATGACCAAAACCCTAATCAGTGGTCCCCACGAGTCAAGGTTGAGCCAAACCGTTGACTCGGGCTTAGTACATTGATAAATATCCATTTGGATGGTCAATGGGCCCCACAAATGATCACAACTTCTAAATGTTGAAAACTGGAAAATCAGGGTTTCCCAGTGTGCTCGGTCGACCTGGCACACTGGGGGTTGACCCCCAGGTTGACCTAGTGTGCAGTGTGCTCCGTCGACCTCCTGGCTTGGTGGGTCGACCGAGTGCACTGGAAAATCTGGTTCAGGCCTCCTAGAAGACTTAATTTATTTTCAAAGGTTCCCAATGTGTCCGATCAACCTCCTGGCCTGGGTGGTTGACCGCATACACCAAAAACCTTGGAAAGAGTGATGTCCCAGCTTTCAGACATTTTTCACTGCATTTCTTGTGTTTCAGGAGAAAATCCAACTTTCAGTCATTTCTTGCAAAAACAGTGTACCCTGCCCAGGTCGACCTGGCACACTGGAATATCAGTTCTTCAGGAAAAATTAACTGAGAGCAGGTTTTTCCCAAAATTCAGTGTACCCGGTCGACCTGGGCAGGGCCCAGTCGACCTGGCACACAGGAAAACTCAGTCTGCAAGAATTTTTAACTGAGACTGATTTCTGCGGGTTTTAGTGTACCCAAGTCGACCTAGGTAGGGCCAGGTTGACCTGACACACTGCAAAAATCCTGCAGAACCCAGTTTTCTGGATTTTTTCATTTTTAACCCGATTTTCCACCAAAACACCTCTAATCACTCCCAAACTTCACCAAATCATTGAAAAACACAAAACCACTACAATGCCAATCATCCAACACCAATTTGGCCCATTGATCTTCCAAATGGGATGAAACCCATCCATCAATGCCAACCATTTATCTACACTAAGCTCATGGTAGAACTAGCACAAGAATAATACCATAACTGAACTTAAAATTACAGAATCAACTGAAATAGCACATACAACCTATGTTAAGTAAGTATATTGAAACTTGCCTTTGATTTGTGAGAAGTTGTAGAGAGAGAGAAGAAGAGAAAGATCCAATCCAAGCTAAGAAGATGAAGATGAAGAGGTTGCAGCTCCTAGGGTAATTCCTCCAGCACAACATTAGCTCAACTCTTAGGGAAGAAATGAGAGAGAAAGAAGAGGGAAATGAGAGAGGAATAGTTGCTAGGGTTTTTCTTAGGAATAGTGCTGGTTTTATAGATTTGGGGGAGTGGCTAATGACTGAAATAGCCTTTGGGGTTGTATAGGATTAGGGTTAGGGGCAAATGGGTCTTTAGGTGGGAAGTTTCTAGAAGTACTTTTTATGAAAAACCCCCTATAGTTAACTCAAATTCCTAGCAAGGGCCTCCACTCACTAATAAACCCTAAAATTTGCAAAAGACTCCATAAAACCCTAATACTAATACAACTAAACTAGTCTAACACAAACTTAGGAGATTAATACCTAACTACCCTGATTAACCCCTAATTAACATAATTAGCCACTATTATTATAATTAACTAATAATTAGTAATAATTAGTATACAAAAATCCAATTAAAGGGCCCACAAAGGGGTGGGGCCTCACATCATTCCCTCCTTTTAAAACATTTGGTCCCCAAATGTAAAAATCAAAGTTAGAACATACCTGAGGTAGAAGATGCGGATAGTCCTTCTCCACTTGGTCGCGTAGCTCCCACGTAGCCTCTTCCGGAGTGTGATGCTCCCACTGAACCTTCACCCAATGGATGGTTCGGTTCCGGAGCACTTGCTCCTTGGTGTCGATGATATCAACTGGCTTGGCGACGTACGAAGCATCTGGCTGGATATTGAGGGGCTGATGATAAAGAATGTGTGTAGGGTCCTCCACGTACTTCTTCAGCATAGAGATGTGAAACACATCATGCACTCCTGAAAGCTCTGGCGGTAGCTGAAGCTTGTAAGCAACGTCTCCAATCCTCGACCTGATCTCAAACGGTCCGACGTATCTCCGAGCTAACTTACCCTTCTCGCCAAACCTAAGGGTACCTTTGGCTGAGGAAACCTTCAAGAAAACTTTGTCTCCTTTCTGAAACTCAAGAGGTCTGCGCCGGTTGTCTGCATAGCTCTTCTGTCGGCTGCGGCTGATCTTCAGGTTCTCGACTATCTGTCGAACCTTCTCGCTGGTGTCACTGACTATGGATGGTCCATGGAAACTCCTGACACCAACTTCTTCCCAACAGACTGGGGTCTTGCATCTCCTCCCGTACAAAGCCTCGAACGGTGTCATCTTGATACTTGCATTGTAGCTGTTGTTGTAGGCAAACTCGCAAAGCGGCAAGGAATCTTCCCAATTCTCCTTGTAGTCCAAGACACAAGCTCTCAACATGTCCTCCAATGTCTGGTTGGTAAGCTCGGTCTGCCCGTCTGTCTGAGGATGATAAGCGGTGCTGAAACTCAACTTGGTGCCCAAGGCCTGCTGTAGACTCTTCCAGAAGTGAGAAGTGAATCGCGGGTCTTTGTCCGAAACAATCGAAGCTGGAACTCCGTGCAATGAGACGATCCGATCCACATACAACTTAGCAAGGACATCAAGTCCTGCTCTCATCGAAACTGGCAAGAAGTGAGCTGACTTGGTCAGTCGATCCACAATCACCCAAATGCCGTCGTGGCGTCTCTTGGTAGCTGGAAGTCCTGCGATGAAGTCCATGGTGATATGCTCCCACTTCCACTGGGGTATGTCGAGCTGATGAAGTAGTCCTGGCGGCTTCTGATGTTCGACCTTGATCTGTTGGCATGTCAAACACCTAGAGACATAACGTGCTATCTTTTTCTTCATGTTGTTCCACCAGTAGTAGCTCCTCAGGTTCTGGTACATCTTGGTGCTACCGGGGTGAATCGAGTATCTGCTATGGTGAGCATTCGTGAGAATCTCTCCTTCAACTCTTGAATATCCGGTACGCACAATCGGTCCTGATAGTAGAGCACTCCACCAATCAGTCTGAACTCTGGCCTCTGGTCGATCTGCTTGATCACTCTGACAAGCTTGGGATCGTTGCGTTGACTGTCCTTGACCTTTCCTAGCAGCTCTGGTTCCCATGCGGACATGGTAACAAGCAAGACTCTCTCGCTGAGCGGCTGAAACTGAACGTCTAAGCTGCTGAAGACGTCGGTCCACACACCCTCTGCTGCTAGAAAACTGACGAGGGCGGTCTTCCTGCTCAAGGCATCTGCTACGACATTCGCCTTACCCGGATGGTATTTGATAGGGAAGTCGTAATCTTTGATGTACTCCATCCATCTCCTCTGCCTGTTGTTGAGGTCGTTCTGAGTGAACAAGTATTGTAAACTGCGATGATAGGAGTGCACTTCGAATCCTCTCCATAGAGATAGTGCCGCCACAACTTCAAAGCAAAAACGACCGTTGCTAGCTCCAGGTCGTGAGTAGCGTACTTCTTCTCGTGCTCTTTCAACTGGTGCGATCCATAGGCGATGACTTTCCCTTCCTGCATCAAGACACAACCAAGACCGGTCCCTGAAGCGCCGGTGAAGACTACGAATCCACCGCTACCGGTAGGCAAGGACAAGATTGGTGCTGTTGTCAATCTCTCCTTCAGCTCTTGGAAGCTGTTCTCACAAGCATCGGTCCAAACGAACGGTACATCTTTCAGTGTCAACTTGGTCAACGGGGCTGAGATCGTGGAGAAGCTCTTGACGAATTTGCGATAGTAGCCTGCTAAGCCGAGAAAACTCTGAATCTCCGTGGCATTCTTCGGTCTCGCCCAATTCGTCACTGCCTCTATCTTCGCTGGGTCCACTGCTAGTCCGTCCTTGGAGATGATATGTCCGAGGAAGACTACTTGTTCCAGCCAAAACTCGCACTTGCTAAGCTTCGCGTACAACTGGTTGTCGCGCAACAACTTTAGAGACGTCCTCAAGTGCTACTCATGCTCCTCTCTCAACTTGGAGTAGACCAACACATCGTCGATGAAAACAACTGTGAAGCTGTCGAGGTACGGAGCGAAGATCTTGTTCATCAGGGACATGAACACTGCTAGTGCATTCGTCAATCCGAACGGCATCACAAGGAACTCGTAGTGGCCATAGCGCGAACGGAACGCTGTCTTCTGCACATCCTGCTCTCTGACTCGCAGCTGATGGTATCCCGATCTCAAGTCTATCTTCGAAAAGTACTGCGCTCCCTGAAGCTGGTCGAAGAGCTCGTCTATCCGAGGAAGAAGATACTTGTTCTTCACTGTTGCCTGGTTTAGCTGTCGATAGTCGATGCACGTCCTCATCGATCCATCCTTCTTCTTCACAAAGAGTACCGGTGCGCCCCATGGCGACACGCTCGGCCTAATGAAGCCTTTGTCTAGCAACTCCTCCAACTGGGTCTTCAACTCTCGTAGCTCTGCCGGAGCCATGCGATAAGGAGCTCTGGAAATCGGTGTTGTGCCTGGTGCAAGCTCGATGGTGAAGTCGATCTCTCTGACAGGAGGTAATCCCGGGATCTCGTCGGGAAACACATCTGGAAACTCGCAAACAACTGGAATCTCCTCGACTCCCTTGGACTCCTTGTCCTCTGAGATGAATGCGGTCTCATCAATCTCTCGGCCTTCAGTGCCGAAATCATTCGAGTGCTAGGCGATCTCCTCTCGCCTACAAACTCGATTGTGTCATCTGAACCGTCGATAGTGAGTCGGATCGTCTTCTCGAAGCAATCCATCACCGCTCGATATCTAGCCAACCAATCCATCCCCAAGATGACGTCGAAGTCATGCATGGGTAGCACAATCAGATCTGTAAGCAAAATGCACTCCCCAATCTGCACTCGGCATCTGGGGTGGTAAGTCTGACACACCACACTCCTGCCCATCGGAGTGGACACAACTAAAGTACAGGGCATAGCCTCTCCTACCCCACCTGATTAACCCCTAATTAACATAATTAGCCACTAATTAATATAATTAACTAATAATTAGTAATAATTAGTATACAAAAATCCAATTAGAGGGCCCACAAAGGGGTGGGGCCTCACAAACCCCATACTCGAAAATGGTTTAAGCTAGGTTTCCTTCCGGTCCGCAACTCAAATGGTATTTTTGGCACAGCTTTACTAGGGATACGATTTAATATGTATATCGCCATCTTAAGTGCTTCACCCCATATTGATTTGGGTAAAGTGGTATTACTTACCATGCTCCTAACCATATCCATAAGCGTCATATTTCTTCTGTCAGCAATACCATTTTGCTGAGGTGTTTCAGGCATTGTGTACTGGGCCACAATACCCTCCTTTTCTAGAAATTTAGCAAATGGGCCCGGGCTACGACCTGATTCGGTGTACCTTCCATAATACTCACTACCTCTATCAAATCTCACTACTTTGATTTTTCTCTCTAATTGGTTTTCTACTTCTGCTTTAAATATCTTAAAGACATCTTGTAACGACCAACCCTACACGCATGATATTGTCCGCTTTGGCCCACGGGCCTCAAGATTTTGCTTCTGATGAGCATAAACCCATCAAAAGGCCTCATGCAAGGTAAGGGTGTAAGCTCTACATATAACTCCATTCACTTTCCTCTCTATAGTTGGTGTGGGATTCCGGGGCGTCACATTCCACTCCCCTTAGGGTTGCACATCCCTGTGCAATAGCCTACCGGCCCTCTTGGCCCACCTACATGGAGATCCTCCCACGGCAGGGGACCAACACTCGAACTAGTCGAGAGTCGGTTCGGATACCATTTGTAATGCCCCACTCCATACCCATGCACTCAAAATTGGATGCACTTGGCCAGGTCCTCTGGTCGAGTAGCCCATGAGCTAAAGAGGACAATATTGCACCGGGCCTACGTTGGGTTGTTACACATCTAAAGCATCCGATTTCTCTTTAATCAAATAAAAAAACACAACCAAATCACGAAAAATCATCGATAAAGGTGATAAAGTATTGTTCACCTAGAAAACATGATACATTCATTTTTCCACATATATCTGTATGGATTATTTCCAGGAGTTCAGAACTTATAGTGGCACCTTTCTTGTTTGTATTTGACTGTTTTCCTTTGATACAGTCTATACAAACACCATAATCATTGAGATCAATATTAGGTAATAATCCATCTTTCATTAATCTGAGCATTCTCTCCTTTGAGATATGCCCTAGCCTTTTATGCCACAACATAGAGGAGTTCTCTTTAATTGCCTCACTCTTAATGCCAATGCTTAGTTTACAACTAATGTGTGGAGTGTGTGCAATGATTGTTCATCCATAGAATTTAACTGTAATCTATACAATCCATCACATAAATAACCATTCCCAATTAAACATTCATTTCTAGAAGTTCTCATAAAGTCTTATCCAAAAATAAATTGAAGCCCTTCATTAACCAACTTTAAAACAGAAATTAAATTTCTAGAAATCTCGGGAACAAGGAAAACATTATGGAGGTCCAAAATAAATCTGGTGTCCAGCACCAGTCTGTAAGTGCCTATTGCTTCGACTTGTGATTCCTTCCGGTTCCCAATGGCAATAGTTTTTTCTCCATTATTTGGTTTCAGGCCCGAAAGGAATCTCTGCACACAACCAGTTACATGAATGGTTGCACCCACCAAGAACTTGGTGGAACATCGGTTAAATTGGTTTCATGACATACTAGAGATAAATTTATACCTCTCTTTTCAAACCAATTTTCCCGTTTTAGGCAATCCTTTTTGAAGTGACCGTTCTTTTCACAAAAGAAGCATTTCTTCTGTCCTAGTTTTTCCTTCTTTTCTGGTTTTGCAATTTGAACACTTGGCCTTTTCTTGTTTTTTTCCTTTCCCTTGGATTTGTTATGAGAGACGAAGTTTACCATCAGTTGCCCTTCAACCTTAAGTCTCCTCTCTTCTTGATCACATCTAGCAATTTATTCTGTAATGGTCCAAGGTGTTGGGCTTTTATTGTAGGGAACCTTAAACCGGCCAAAAGAGGAAGGGTAAGAGTCCAAAATAAATTATATCAAGTACTTTGCTGATACACTCATATCTACTTGTTCCAATTTTGAAACAATATTTTACATTGATAAACTATGTTCTCACTCCCAAAGTCCCATCATATTTCATGCTTGATAGGCGACTTATTAGTGATGCCCCTACAACCTTATCAGTTACCTTGAACTACTCATTTACAGTATCTAAGAGATTCTTTACATTTTTCTATTGTTCCAAGGGATCCCCTAATACCTCTTGAAATAGAGTTCGAGATAATCTTGGTTGCTACCTTATTAGCGTTGGTCCATTTCTCAGATTTTTTATTTTCATCACTAGATGTTTCATTTGTAGGAGTTAGGGGTTTAGCCTCATTAAAGACTATATCCAAGTCCAAGAAGGTTATGGCTATCAATAGCATGTCCATCCATTTTAGAAAATTCGACCCATCTAAGGTAAGAATGGTCCCTAATGTAGGAAGTGCTGCCATTTACTTAGTTACTGAAAATAAACAATAATAACTACAAGTTACAATCTATTCTTGATCATGCAATAACAATAAAAGTAAAAGTAATTATACATCATTGTAAATCTACCTTTGGATATGAAAACAACATGCATAATAACCACTTTTCTTTAATTAATAAGACTACATTGATAATATGATGCGATTAAGAGGACTATTCCTTTGGGCATAAATCATTCTTAATTACATTACATTACCAACAATATCTTATTCCGATTTCTATTCCATGAAGATTGAACATTTGGGCCTCTCCTCATATCTTTTATGAAATCGCAATTTAGTGTTATTATAATCACACAGATAATGGTGACGTACCCTTAGTTCAATCTAGAAGTCGAACAATTCTTCATGATTTGGTTGCTTTGGCAACTATTAAATAAATCCAAATCATTCGTTCCTAATTGAAATTATAATAACAACACTTCCATCATGACACATCCTTAATTGGAATCTTTGTTTTTCTCTAATGACCCAAGGTGACAAAAATTTGACATAACAACACATAATTAACTAAGTTACAAGCTATTGTACACTTTGATTGCATAAAATAAATTATCCATGATGCGGAAATGAACTTTAATGACTTATTTTAACATTTAAAGGAATATGCCAAAGTATCAGAGACGCTCCATAATTGATTCAAACTATTCAGATTAAAGATCTTTTTAATAGGAATTCATAGGAGAAAACAGATCGAAATTCCGAGTTCCCATGAGTCTGATCTGATCAAAATAAATTCTGGATCACCCATTTGACCAATATGATCGGCACTAATAATTGAGTCACTTCTGGAACTCATTTGGGCTAATTAACTATGCCAATAGCCACCATTTAATAAGTAGAACGTTCTGGAAGTGTCCTAAATGGGTTAGGTATGACCTAACATGCACGTATGGCCTGGCCAGCCACCATTTCATTTGATGGAGGTAAGGCTGCCTCTGCCAACATACCCAACAATTTCTTTAAGGTGACAGAGGCAGGGCTACCTCCATTCTCCGTCATTCATTTTTTTATTTTATTTAAACCCTTAAAAATATATCCATAAAATAAAATAAAATAAAATAAAATACCATTATATTAAAATACAACTTTCATCATCATTTTCTCTTTCATGCCCATCATCAAAATGACAGCAAACCAAAATAAAGAAATACCAATGATAAACTTACGGAGGTTCCAACTCTAAGTAATTTCTTAAACCAAGAAAATACAAATAAACAAAATATGCTCTTTAATTCCCATCTCTTCCAGATTGGGTTCGGCACCATAATACTTGATTTATGAGTCTCTTCTTTCTAATAAAATGGAATCCCTTTTATTAAATACCCAAAACTTCTTTCATTTTGGCATTTGGTTTGATTTCCGAGGAGAACTCGGAAAGCCCCAAAATCTCAAAATACGTAAACAAAACTTGAAGCGATCATTTGACTATACCCAAAGATGGGTTTGATACCACATGTTAGCTTAAGATCCCTCAATCCACAGGAGGATCTCCTTGGGTCTAATCCAAATGACACGATGAAGTAAACATAATAATCTGAGAATGGGGAGGAGCTTACTTGACTCCATAGCTTTTTCTTGAAGGTAACAGAAGCTCTTTGAAATGATAGAAGCTTGAAACTTACGTAGGGTTTTACAACTCCTTTGCCTTTACTATTTTTTTTTTTTTTTTGCTTAATGATGGAAGCCAAGAAATAATTAACCAAAGGAGTTACCCAAGGGGTCCTTTTGTAGGAGATTCCTACCCATCAAGGAACCATTAACCCCCAACTATCACCTAACCCTTTAATCTCATCTCATTATTAGTTTGTTGGCAAGTGAGCTCAAAATAACTAGGTCTCGTAAATGTGCAAACAAGTGGGTATGAATAAAGATCCTTAATGGGCTTGTGGTCATGTAGACCACACCCATTTAATCCAACACATTTGTCAATACTAGCTCCATCAATAGCCCTACATTGCATGGCTATGACATTTGTCAATACTAGTGTCCATCAATAGCCCTACATTGCATGGCTATGTTTAATTGTCAATTTATACTCAATATAATGACCTGAATGACCTCTTGGGACTACTTGTGTCAAAATATGTGCATGAGAAGGGAAGGTATGGTGTTGTGGGCCATTGGGTCAATATATGTGCATGGGAAGGGACTGGCTTGGATCACACAAAAGCGAGCCTCAAATTGGCCAATAGAAGTTCTCTGCCTGGAAACTCCCATACAGACTCAACTTATAACCATTCCTCAATATGGTCTAGTCTGATATAGCCCTTTGCAAGTCAATTTCAAGCAAGGGTACTGTTTTGGCCCAAAGCCCATGCATATTGGGACTGATGGTCTGAAGTCGGCCCATCCTCAAGACCGCATGCTAATAGGACTGGACTTGGGCCTAGACTTTTACACTTTTCTTGGATTCTTTCCTGAATCACAGTACAAGCCTCAATACAAATTTGATAGGTTGGGCTTGGACTGAGATTTTAGGTTGCGGCTAAAGCCTTGTTTCACATGAAAATTTTGAATGGTACAGAGCTTCCCTTTTGGGCTCATGGACAGGCCTCAACTTTACAGAAATTGAAAGAGAGTTCTTTCCTGTAAATCTCTGGTTTTCATAAGTAGGAAACGACTGGCATTGAATGGTTATAGCTCCAAATCGGGAAGGGGATTGGAGTAGCCATCGATTTGCATCCTTGGACATCATGTGTTCGATTAAATCAGTGTGCCCCAAATGACCACAAGCCCAGTAAGGATCTTTAATCATATTCATTTGTCTGCACATTTAAGAGACATGCTTATTTTTGTTTAAAGGAGCTCACTTTGCCAACAAACTAATCATGGATTGAGATTAAAGGGTTTAGGTAGTAGTTGGGGTTAATGATTTCTTGATGGATAAGAATCTGCTATAAAATAACCCCTTGAGTAACTCCTTTGGTCAATGGTTTTTTTGGCCTCCATTACTAAGGAAGAAAGAATAGTAAAAGGTAAAGGAGTTGTATACCTCACGTGCGTTCCAAGCCCCTATCACTTCAAGGAACTTCTGTCACTTCAAGAGATTACTTTCGTTTATTTTATTGTGTCATTTAGATTAGACCTAAAGAGATCCTCGGATTGAAGGTTATTATACTTACATGTGGTATTACAGCCATTTTTGGGTATAGCCAAATGATCGTTTACATTTTATTTACTGTATTATGAGATTTTCGGGCTTTCCGGGTTCTTACCGTAAATCAAACTAATTTGGAAGAGATGAGAATGAAGGATTATATCCGTTTATTTATATTTCTTGGTTTAAGAAATTACATTGAGGTTGGAACCTCTGTAGGTTTATTGTCATCATTGTTATTATTTTGGGTTATTGTCATTTTTATGTTGGGCATGAAAGAAGAAAATGATGATTAAAGTTTTACTTTGTTCCAATGATTTATTTTATTATGGATGTTTTTTATAAGGGTTAAAAAAAAAAAAAAAAAGGAAAGAGACGGAGAATGGAAGCGGAGGGGGGCTGGACAGTGTTCTGTCGGCGCACAATGCATCCCTGGAAAGGTGGCTGGGCCGGGCCATACAGGTCAGGTCAACCTGACCTGCGCTAGCCCAGCCTGGCCAACTGGTTGTTGGGCCAGATCAGGTTACAGGTCGGACCATACCCACTAAGGACCCACTAAGCCCCGGTGTAGTTTTGTAAGAAGATTTCCAGAATGATCCATTCATTAAATGGAGTCTATTAGCATAATTAATTAACCCAATTGAGTTCCAGAATTGACCCAATTAAGGTAAAAAATGTAACCCCTGAACTCAATTTCTGTACTTACACTTGCTGAAGTTTCAATGACATGCTGTTGTGATCATTATGGATACAACTGTGGTACTATGGAAGTTATTTTAGATATATCTAATTCTAAATTGAATTTTGATAATGCAGACGGGGGCCGATGATCTAATCAAATCAACCAATAATACTTGATCAAGTAAATGTCCAATTTATATATATGAAGCGAACTTCCAATTGATTTTGACCAGTTTAATTTAGTTTGACCCTAGCAAATGGGCACGGTCGGATCGAGGTAATGGATTTCAAAGGAACAAACCTACCATTACACCACAAAGAATCTTTTTACTAATAGTTATCAACAAAAACTTAAAATTAGTTAACGAGAAAGGGACCCGGCGCCCCTACTTTGGAATATTGACCGTAAGTTGGAATTTATCTCCGAGGTATTTATAAAAATAACTATATTTTTAGAATATTGACCCCTATAAATACTGTTGTTATTATTTTCATACTTATGCATTGTACTTTAAGCATAGATGATCAAACTTTTGAAAAAAACTATTTTATATGATTTCCTATATAGTCATTAATTTTCTATGACAACCATTTTACAATAAAACTAAACTCAAATGAATATATAATGTATGAATTAATTAACAAAAACAATAAGTTTCATAGTTAATACGAAAATGACAATATTATTGAAAAAAGAAAAACTTGCGACAACGGCGTGGAGCTAAAGAGGAGGCGGGAAACTTTCCATGTAACTGATGTGCTACAATGCACGCTTGCCGAGGGAGAAATGGTGAGTCTGATTTTTTTTTCTTTTTTGTGTATGTGGCTTTAAATTTTATAAATCGTGTTGTAAATGGAGTGGAACACTATAATAGACCTCATCTATTAAAAATCACAATAATTAAGGCAAACATCCTTGCTATTTATGGGATACCTCAGATTTTCACCTCATTCTAGGTTATTTCCACGGTCAAATCCATTCTCTGATAAAAAAAATATACAAAATACTTGAGTTTTCCAAAAAAGTAGGTTTTTTTTTTTTTTTTTTTTTTTTTTTTTGTGATTCAAACTCTCCATCATGCCATTTGTTTATTAAGAAACTCTCAATATCATCCTATTTCTATCAAGCAATAACATTTGAGTGTTAATGGTCCCAATGTCTATAAGTGCCACTAATCTAAGGAATTTCAAGTATTTTTGTTTCTTCTGATTATATGATTTTTTTTTCTTTTTTTTTTAGAATGTGAAATGCCGATTTCTGGGTTGTCTGGTTTATTGAATCCTTAGTCCTTTTTATTTAATCCACTCTCAGTTCTAGGTTGTCTGCTTTCTTTTTTATTTATTGATTTTGATTGTAAACTTTTTTTTTAAGAATGCGGAACTAATGGTAAAAGGAATGTCCGATAATATTGGTCAATCTAAGTAAAGAATTAAGTTCATTCTTATTATTATCATTTTCTACTTTCTCCAATATAATTCTATTTCTCTATGTCAACAAGAGAACTTTCATTTTTTCCATTCATTTACTTTTAAGTTCATTATATTTGTTTAGAGCAACTTTAATAATTTTTTTTGTTTTCTTTGTGTCTCTTTTTAGTACCGTCTCATGTCTCAATTGCATGCTTATTTTAGATCAGTGTTCAACTCATTTTAAAATGTGAGCACCTTAAGACAATTGGTGCAATTATAAAACATTTCAATTTGAGAGGTAAACCTTTTTTAATTCATTTACTTTTGAGTTCATCATATTTTATATTGAACAATTTTAGTTATGTCATTTAATATGATTTATATAAAAGAATCATCATTTTAAAATTTCTATAGATTTGCAATATTTTTTATGGTTTGTATTTGTATGGTTTTCATAGATTGTGAGTTTCTTTTTTTCTCCCTTTTTGTTTCAACTTTTGGGTACTGGGTTCTTCTTGTTTTTTTTTCTTTTGAATAACCTTTTATCATGAGATTTTCTGTGAATTCTCATTTTTCTGTTCTATTTTTTAAATCTTTTTAATGCTTATCATTGTGAGTTAATTATTTATTTTCCTTCCATTGGGTTCTTTAAGTTCTCTTTGTGAAATCTTTTTATGGATTTTTCTTATTTCTTTTGTGGCTTCATATTTCCATTTTTGAGTATTAGATTATCATAAGGTGGTTTGGTTCTTCTAAATTTCTTTTATCATTGTATTGTCTATGAATCTTTGTTTATATATATTTTTATGGCCTTTTTTTATAAAATTTATTTCATTTTATTTTGTATTTCTTATATTATAATTTCTCACTTGTGATGGGTTTTTAGTTTTTTTTTATTTTTTTTATGATGGTTTTTCATGAATTTGTGGGTTCTTTTGTCTTTGCCCTTCTGTGCTCCATTTTTTAGGTTTTTTTTTCTCATTAGTGTTTGATTCTTTTAAATTGCTTATATTATTGGGTTGATTATGGATTTTTATTTCTATGTGTCTTTCAAATTTCATTGGATTTTATTTATAGTTTATATTGTTTGTTTGTTTTGATTTTTTTTTTAGTTTTCTTTATCATTAATCTTCAATTTTCATGGGCTTGTGTTTTTTTCTTTTCTTTTTTTAATTTATATGGTATTCGGTATTGAATTCTTATGCTAAGCACGGGCGTGTTTTTCTAGTTATTATATATTATAAACGTAGGCATTGATTTCGAAATTGGAGTCCGATTTTCTAATTGATTGCAAAATTGAACTCTAATCTTAAATCAATTTGAGAAATTGGATATCAAATCAATTTCAAGAGATAAGCTCTACCAATCAATTCAGAGTCCACTTTTGTTAAGCTTCTTTATTAGAATTCAAATTTTAATATATATCTATTATGGATAGGTGATTAAAGAGTCCAGATGAGAAAATCGACATTGCTCAGTAACTCTATCCAACCAAGTTAAAATGAGTTTTCTTTAGGTGGATTTAGAATTTTAATATGTCTATTATGGTTAGAAAATTATTAATGTTAGTGATTTTTAAAAGTTGATCCATGATAGTGATTTATACATATGAGCTCCATATACAATAATTTTTTTTAAAGTGGGCCTCCTATTCTAATTCCTAAAGAGAGGGCCACATGCAATTTTGCAATTAATTGTTTGATTTTGATTTTAATATTAACTTTATTTTATCTTCTTTCTAAAAAATAGAGATATATCTTATCTGTTAGGATTGAACTTTGCAAGCACCTAAGTTTCCAATTCGGAAAGAAATAAATGTCAAATCTTAATCGAGGACCTTTTCTTTGTACCTTTTTTATTCATCCAAAAATTGAACTCTAATCTCAAATCAATTTGAGAAATTGGATCTCAAATCAATTTCAAGAGATAATCTCTATCAATCAATTTAGAGTCCACTTTTGTTAAGCTTCTTTATTTGAATTCAACTTTCAATATATATCTATTATGGATAGGTGATTAAAGAGTCTAGATGAAAAAATCCACCTTGCTCAGTAACTCTATTCAACCAAGTTAAAATGAGTCTTCTTTAGGTGGATTTAGAATTTTAATGTCTATTATGGTTAGAAAATTATTAATGTTAGTGATTTTTAAAAGTGGATAATTGATAGTGATTTATGCATATGGGCTCCACATACAATAAAATTTTTTTTAAATGGGCCTCATATTCTAATTCCTAAAGAAAAGGCCACATGCAATTTTGCAATTGATTGTTTGATTTTGATTTTAATATTGAATTTATTTTATCTTCTTTCTAAAAAATAGAGATATATTTTATCTGTTAGGATTGACGTTTGCAAGCACCTAAGTTCCCAATTCGGAAAGAAATAAATGTCAAATTTTAATCGAGGACCTTTTCTTTGTACCTTTTTTAATTCATCACTGATGTGTACCTATGAAATTCAAACTACTAAAGTCCAAAATTATTGTATGTATTCCCTGAAAGTCCTGGGATCTGAACCCTAGAGGGGGGGGGGGGGGGGGGGGTGAATAGGGTGAGCTTCAATTATGATCAATTTTAACTTCCTTAATTTAAACTAGTCACAAGTGATGATTATCAAACAAAATGTGGAAGCTTAATAAAAACAATCACCACAAAAGCAAGCACCATCACACAAGGATTTATAGTGGTTCGGCCTCAATGCCTACATCCACTACCGGCTTGTGATCCAACACCCCACCGGATTTCCACTATTTATGCTTTTCAATAGGCTAAGCAATAACCTTTACAATATGCTTTTCAAGCTACAATGATGTTTTTCAAGGCTTAACATCAACCTATTACACTATGCTTTTCTTAGGCTAAGCAATAACCTCTTCAACCAAAAGGTTGGTTATCTCTCTAAGTAGTGTCTATAATACACTTGATGGAGATACATTTTATAGCTCATTACAATGCCTCTTAATTAGGCGGATATGAAAGTGAAAAACTAACTCATACACACACACTATGAATGCAAAGATGAATGCTCAATGTGTATGTATGATGTCCTCAATCAATTTGAAAATGAAAGCTCATAAATGTATGCCTAAGGCTTTTGAAAGTTTTATTTCATAAAAACATTTATGATTGAGGAAAGAATGCTAATCACATGTTAAAAATAACTTGTAAAAGATATACATTTGTATCCTAAACAAGTTGTGAAATTATAGGCACAAAACATGTAATGCATAGGGATGTCAATCAAATCAACAATGTAGCTTATAAAACATAAAAATAGATTTGATTGAAATTAGGGGACAAATCATATGTACTTAAAAATTCAACTTGAATATGATTTACCTATCAAGGAAAGGCAAGTTGTGAAACTTTAAAACAAAGATACATATGATTTGTAAAGATGTTGAATCCAAAACATAAGATATATTTGAAAGTGATTTTCTTATGATGAAAAACAACAACCATAGATTCAACCAAGTATAGGAATCATGTTACATATAATTTCAAAGATTCTTTCATTAACATGATCTACTTAGATTTACCAATTAAAGTACTACTTGGATTGAATCAATGGTGATGCATCCAAAACAATAAATCAATTCAAAACATAAACATGTTAAGGACACAACAAAACATAGTTTATCATGCTAGAAAACATTTACCAATAATTAAGCAAAGCATGAAAACATATGATTAAGGAAAGTAGAGCTTACTTGGTGATTTAACTTCATTAATCCAAGCTTTAGCTTTCCTAATGACCCCTTTCATCCCTTTGCTCATTCCCCTTTGATTTGCCTCAAAACCTCTCAAGGAGGGCCTTAAAATCTCACTTTGGCAAAGGAATAAACTTCATTTTATAGCCAAAAAATGCCCAACGGCTAGTCCCTGGTCAACCTGGACCCTTGCCTGGTCGACCGGGTACACACAACGGCTATAAAAATGACCGTTTGAAAAACTGCTTTTAGCGGGGGCCAGAGACCGCCGGTAAAAGTGGTTTTGGCCGCCGGTATAAATCCTGTTTTCCCAAAAATGTATTTTTTAAAGTAATTTTGGTTGGAAATTTTTTGGGCCATTAAATCAATCTTGAAAACATGTTTTAAATCATTCTAAGGGTTTTAAAACATGAAACATAAAAAACTAAAAAAGATTCGAAACTTTAAAACCAATGGCTTGCTTGATTTCTAAGAATTCTTTTTCTAAAACAATTGTATCCAAGTTTAAAAACAAATCATGCATAAATCAAAACTTATACAAATCTTAAAAACAATGCATGTGAAAATCAAGATTTCAAGATTTTCTAAATCAATGCAAGTGTGTAAATATAAATGATGCTAGTATGATAATGTATCCATCAAATTGCAAAATACAAAATTCCTAACATTCCCGCCCGGCGTCCAAATTGGATTTTGGCCCATTCCTCTGAAAGTAAAATGTTTCAAAGTTACTTTTAAGAAAATATAAAAACAAAAGGGATTCTTACAAGAAGATATAAAGACCTCCAGTAATTTTCAAATAAAGATAAGATTTGAACTTTTGTCAAAGAAGCATGACCCACTTTCAGATCGGCCCAGTCGTGCCTTGCCGTACCCCAATTAGGTTATGCAGTGCCACCCACGAGCTGATCCACATGCCCATCCTAATCTTTTATTTTTAAATTTGCTTTTATAAATTAAAAGAGACTTTATGGCCTTTTAGGGTTTTCAACTTGAAATAAAGTTAAAATTACTAAAATAAATACATAAACATTGATGTTAATTTACATAAGACTTGAAGTTTCATACTCATTTTTATAAAAAATAATATTTACTTTGTATAAATGTCGGGCTGAGCCATGCTTCGAACCGTAATAAAAGGTATATTTATTTTTTTAATATTTATTTTCTCATTAATTAATATTTCATAAAATAGCCACAAATTGGACGTGTTTTTATTTCTGGGCCCGGGCTTAGCACGAGCATGCTTTGCTAGGATAAGGAGAGTGCTATAATGGATAGGTATGTTTGCTCTATCAATCAATTCAAAATCCACTTTTGTTAAGCTTCTTTATGTGAATTCAAATTTTAATATATATCTATTATGGATAGGTGTTTAAAGAGTCCAGATTAAAAAATCTACCTTGCTCAATAACCCTATCCAACCAAGTTAAAATGAGTCTTCTTTAGGTAGAAAATCCTTAATGTTTATGACTTTTAAAAGTGGATCCTTGATAGTGATTTATACATATGGGCTCCACATACAATAAACTTTTTTAAAGTGGGCCTCATATTCTAATTCAAAAGGATGGGGCCACATGCAATTTCGCAAATGTTAATTTATATAAGACTTGAAGTTTCATACTCATTTATATAAAAAGTAATATTTACTTTGTATAAATGTCGGGTTGGGCCATGGTTCGAACCATAATAAATGGTATATTTGTTTTTTTTTATATTTGTTTTCTCATTAATTAATATCTTAGAAAATAGCCACAAATTGGACGTGTTTTTATTTCTGGGCCCGGGCTTAGCGCGGGCATGCTTTGCTAGTTAATATATATTATAGAGGTATGATTCGATTTCGAAATTGGAGTCCGATTTCGCAATCGATTGCAAAATTGGACTCTAATCTCAAATCAATTTGAGAAATCGGATCTCAAATTAATTTCATGAGATAAGCTCTATCAATTTAGAGTCCACTTTTGTTAAGCTTCTCTATGTGAATTCGAATTTTAATATATATCTATTATGGATAGGTGATTAAAGAGTCCAGATGAAAAAATCCACCTTGCTCAGTAACTCTATCCAACCAAGTTAAAATGAGTATTCTTTAGGTGGATTTAGAATTTTAATATATCTATTATGGTTAGAAAATCCTTAATGTTTGTGATTTTTAAAAGTGGATCATTGATAGTGATTTATACTTATGGGCTCCACATACAATAAACTTTTTTAAAGTGGTTCTCATATTCTAACTCCAAAAGATGGGGCCACGTGCAAATTTGCAAATGTTAATTTACATAAGACTTGAAGTTTCATACTCATTTATATAAAAACTAATATAAACTTTGTATAAATGTCTGGCTGGGCCATGCTTTGAACCGTAATAAATGGTATATTTATTTATTTTATATTTATTTTCTCATTAATTAATATCTCATAAAATAGCCACAAATTGAACATGTTTTTATTCCTGGGCTCGGGCTTAGCGCGGGCATGCGTTGCTAGTTAATATTTAATATTATTGAATTGACAAGATCAGAACCATTGAAGTCGTTTATTAGTACTGCAATAGTTTCTTGACGTCACTGATCAAGAATTTGTATTGATCATAATGGCCAAAATAGGCGATCCAAAATTTGTTTTGATCATATCGGACTCATGGGAACTCGAAATTTCGATCTATTTTCTCCAATGAATCCACATTGATTAAATCTTTAATTTGAATGGTTTGGATTAATTATGAAATATCTCTAGTGTTTCAGAATATTCTTTTAAATGTTAAATTAAGTCATCAAAGTTCATTTCCGCATTATAGTTGATTTATTTTATGTAAGCAAAGTGTATAGTAGCTTGTAACTTAGCTAATTATGCATTGTTATGTCAAATTTATGTCACTTTGGATCATTAAAGGAAAACAGAGAACCCAATTAAGGATATGGCATGATGGAAGTATTATTATTATAATTTCAACTAGAAATGTATGATTTGGATTGACTTGACAGTTGCCAAAGCAACCAAGTTGTGAAGCATTATTAGATTTCTAGATTGAACTAAGATGTCACCATTAAAGTCATAAATATATATATATATATATATATATATTATGTGATACGATATAAGTAAAAAAAGTGATGTTGATATAATATGTTTATATTATATAGGGAAATTTTCAAATAAGTCCTTAAGTTTTTGCCTTATTTAAAAAAGGATACAAGTTTTAAAACTTTCA
Organism: Cinnamomum chago; assembly: GCA_038049695.1. Taxonomy (NCBI): domain Eukaryota; kingdom Viridiplantae; phylum Streptophyta; class Magnoliopsida; order Laurales; family Lauraceae; genus Cinnamomum; species Cinnamomum chago. The sequence goes on along the minus strand of CP142453.1, from coordinate 37,175,044 downwards.
AATTAGTCCCTAAGTTTTCCATGAAGTTTTCAATTAAGGACATTCATCAATTTAAAGCTATTTTCCGGCAACTTTTTTCTTCAATTTTCTTAAACTACCCAAATTATATTTAAATGAAATAAAACCCCCATTCACTTCCTCTATATTTTCTTTCATTTTTTCAATAACGGCCTTATAGTGATCAAGGAAAACTAGGTACTTCGGCTAAATATAATGGCTACCAGAACCATGTCATGGCTTTAAATGAAGGTACTCTGGGTAATTTTAAAAAATTAAGAGAAAATGCCATAAAAATACATTTAAATGATCAGATGTCCTTAATTGAAAACTTCATGGAAAACTTAAGGACTAATTTGAGAAGTTTTAAAACTTATGTCCTTTTTTGGAATAAGGCAAAAACCTAAGGCCTTATTTGAAAATTATTTCCCTATTATATAAAATAAAAAATAAAAATATTTATAGAAAAAAAAGAAAAAACTTATAGGCTTAAAATTATAATCACAGATAAGAAGGATGCTATGTCTTGTATCTTAATCACGAAACACAGAATAATATGCTTTTCTTAAAAAATCTCACAACTAAAATTTAAAATAAAATATCGATAGAATTTTTTTTTAAAATTTTATACGAAACTTGAAATATAATATTTCCTGTATAAATCTTATTGAGATGGAATAACTTTATAAGAAATTTAAAATGTGATAATTAATCTCCAATTATAGGCGGGTTTGGTAGTGAAATGGCTGGCTTCAGGGTAAGTATGAGTTTCTAGACTTTGGCCCAAGCTGAGTTCAAGATGGGCTCAGGTTTTAGTTTACTTGAGTCATCAGAATGACATCCAATAATAATTTTCTCAACTTCAAACCTTATATAATCTCCGTGTGTGTGTGTGTGTGTGTGTGTGCGGGGGGGGGGGGGGTACTTTTCGTTTGTTACTTTTTACCGAGGATGAAGAAAAGAAGAAAAATAAAAGAAAAGGGTAGCGATTGAGTGTTAGATATTATCCACCCTACAACTAAAGGTCATTGTCGGTCCAGCTTTCCTAAGTTCAAGCTTAGGATAAGGTAAGCTTAAGTGTGTGGTGCGGCCCACCTGGGGACCCACATGGGGATGAGGGTGAGGGGGATTTCAAGGACTCCCTAAGATCTTCATCTTCGAAAAAAATCAGCCACAATCGTGATTTCTATCATCTCCATATGGGCCTAAAAGTTTAATGGTCAATAGTCCATTCGGATTGATACATAGTCAATTCAACGGTCCAGTAAATTCGGATCTAACCAAAAATTGGTCGACATGTGCAATTTAAAGGGGTCATGTATTTGGTCCATTTGGATGGACCAAAGGTGGGCCCACAAGCATGAGCTTACGAGATTTTATCCTGAGCTTACGAGATTTTATCCTAAGCTTGGGCTTAGGAGAGCCTTGCTCTCTCTCTCATCTCTCTTTCTCTCTCCATATATATATATATATAAGACATTTTCCATAAATATTACATTAAAGGAATAGTTTGGAGGATTTAAATGGGGTCAAAATCAATTTGGCTGATTTCTCAATTGGAATCCTTCTCTATTGGGTTGGCAAAACATTATGGTATAACTCCTCTTTTAATGAGATGAGAGTAGCCCTTAATAGGATGAGGCAAGTGGAGGCTAATGAGGTCAAAATAAATTAAGGACGGTCAAAATCAATTGAGGCGGGTTTCTCAATTGAAATAAGTCTCTTTCATATATAAGAACTAGAAAAACACGCCCGTGCTTAGCACGGGCAATATAATTATAATATTAAAATTTATAAAAAAAAATTATGATTAGTTTCTTTAAAATTAAATGCAAAAGGTTTTAGTCTGAGAGAGAGGGAAAAGAAAAATAAAAGAAGAAGTCCATAAGAATTCAATACCGAATACCATATAATTTAAAAAAAACACACACACACAAGCCCATGAAAATTGAAGATTAATGATAAAGAAAAGTAAAAATCAAAATCAAAACAAACAAACAATATAAACTATAAATCAAATCCAATGAAATTTGAAAGACACATAGAATTGAAAATCCATAATCAACTCAATAATATAAGCAATTTAAAAGAATCAAACACTCATGATAAAAAAATAAAAAAAAAAAAAAAAAAAAAACTGAAAAATGGAGCACAAAATAGCAAAGACAAAAGAACCCACAAATTCATGAAAAACCATCATAAAAAAGAAAGAAAAAGAAATACCCATTACAAATGTGAAATTATAATATAAGAAATACAACATAAAACGGAATAAATTTTATTGAAAAGGCTATAAAAATATATATAAACAAAGATTCATAGACAATACAATGATAAAAGAAATTTAGAAGAACCAAACCGACTTATGATAATTTAATATTCAATAATGGAAATCTGAAGCCACAAAAGAAATAAGAAAAATCCATAAAAAGATTTCACAAAGAGAACTTAAAGAACCTAATGGAAGTAAAATAAATAATTAACTCATAATGATAAGCATTAAAAAGATTTAAAAAATATAACAGAAAAATGAGAATTCACAGAAAATCTCATGATAAAAAGTTATTTAAAAGAAAAAAAAACCAAGAAGAACCCAATACCCAAAAGTTGAAACAAAAAAGGGGAAAAAAGAAACTCACAATCTATGAAAACCATACAAATACAAACCATAAAAATATTGCAAATCTATAGAAATTTTAAAATAATGATTCTTTTGTATAAATCATATTTAAATGACATAACTAAAATTTCTCAAATAAAATATGATAAACTCAAAAGTAAATGAATTAAAAAAGTTTTACCTCTCAAATTGAAATGTTTAATAATTGCACCAATTGTCTTAAGGTGCTCACATTTTAAAATGAGTTGAACACTTATCTAAAATAAGCAAGCAAATGAGACATGAGACGGTACTAAAAAGAGACACAAAGAAAAAAAAAATTATTAAAGTTGCTCTAAACAAATACAATGAACTTAAAAGTAAATGAATGAAAAAAAATGAAAGTTCTCTTGTTGACATAGAGAAATAGAATTATATTGAAGAAAGTAGTAAATGATGATAATAAGAATGAGCTTAATTCCTTACTTAGATGGACCAATATTATTGGAGATTCCTTTTACCATTAGTTCCACATTCTTAAAAAAAAGTGTATAATCAAAATCAATAGATAAAAAGGAAAGCAGACAACCCAGAATCGAGAGTGGATTAAATAAAAAAGACTAAAGATTAAATAAACCAGACAACCCAGAAATCGGCATTTTACATTCTAAAAAAAACAGAAAAAAAAATCATATAATCAGAATAAACAAAAATACTTGAAATTCCTTAGATTTGTGGCACTTATAGACACTGGGACCCATTAACACTCAAATGTTATTGCTTGATAGAAATATGATGATATTGAGAGTTTCTTAATAAACAAAAAGGCATGATGGAGAGTCCGAATCACAAAAAAAAAAAAAACTTTATTTGGAAAAATCCAATATTTTTTTTGTTTTTTTGTTTTTATCAGAGAATGAATTTGACCGTGGAAATAACCCAGAATGAGGTGAGAATTTGAGGTATCCCATAAATAGCAAGGATGTTTGCCTTAATGATTGTGATTTTTAATAGATGAGGTCTATTGTAGTATTCCACTCCATTTACATCACGATTTATAAAAATTTAAAGCCACACACACAAAAAAGAAAAAAAATCAGACTCTCCCTTTCTCCCTCAGCAAGCGTGCATTGTAGCACATCAATTACATGGAAAGTTTTCCGCCTCCTCTTTAGCTCCACGCTGTTGTCACGAGTTTTTTTCTTTTTTCAATAATATTGTCAGTTTCTTATTAACTATGAAACTTATTATTTTTGTTAATAAATTCATATATTATATATTCATTTGAGTTTAGTTTTATTGTAAAACGGTTGTCATAGAAAATTAATGACAATAGAGGAATTCATATAAAATATATAGTTATTTCATAAGTTTGATCATCTATGCTTAAAGTACAATGCATAAGTATGAAATTAATAACAACAGTATTTATAGGGGTAAATATTCTAAAAATATAGTTATTTTTATAAATACCTCGTAGATAAATTCCAACTCACGGTCAATATTCGAAAGTGGGGGCGCCGGGTCCCTTTCTCGTTAACTAATTTTAAGTTTTTGTTGAAAACTATTAGCAAAAAAGATGCATTGTTGTGTAATGGTAGGGTTTTTCCTTTGAAATCCATATTGTCTTGAGTTCGAGTCTCGGCACAAACCAGATTAATTTTTACCATGTCATTAAAAATACACGGGTTATGTTGGGTCTAAAAAGTGTGCTTCATCTCTGACCCGACCTAAATTCAACCCGTTTGCTAGGGTCAAACTAAATTAAATTGGTCAAAATCAATTGGAAGTAATTTCAAATTCACTTCGCTTCATATATAATAATTGCTCACAAGGTTTTTTTTTTTTTTTTGGTACCCCAACCAAGGGGGTTGGGACCTAAGAGAGGGCGCATGCACACAGGATAGTAGCCCACTCAAGCGGAAAGGAAGCCCGTACACGTGGGAGGAAAGCCCACACAAGTGGGAAGAGGTGACGTACCTAGGGTTTGAACCTCGGGCAACCAGGTAAGAACTGACACTCCTTACCACTTGGGTAAGGAGTCGTTCTTAATTGCTCCCTAGTTGGAAAAGTTGGTTACTAATAACTCTATATATTAGTATTAATTTATCTGATAACAGTATGTATTATATACATTACAGATATTACATATGTGGAAATGCTCCAGTGAGAACACCTCTCGCAGTAGGGTGAGAGGAAAGAATGACACTTGTTGGATCTTGCGTTGGATCCAACGGCCGACTAAGAGGTCACTGGATGGGGCCCACTTGGGGCTCCATTGAGCATGTGACCTACGGGGATGGAAAGATCCATTTAGGTAACTTCCATATATCAGATTTGGGATCAATCCAATGCCCCTAACACCTTGATCCATGTCAGGGGCGGACCTAGGTACAACCTTTAGCCCCCACCCATTTCTTAAAAAAGGCTTTACATTTCTAGGAATCCCCTACAAAATTTGAAAATTATTATATTTCTCTTACATTTGCCCCTACTCCGAATATTTCTTTTACATAGAGCCCCCCCAAACTGAAATTCCTTGGTCCACCTCTGATCCACGTCCTACAAGTTTATGTTGTTGTATCACATTATTGTGCATTTGGACATGCAGGTTTTTCTGTCTGGCCCTGACTTGAATAAGATCAGATCGTAATCCGATTGTGAATGGGACCCGAAATGTGGGCACACATACCAAATTATCCATCAGGCCAAGTGGGCGTCACCCCCAAGATTTTCCAAGGATGTGCCCTTGGGGTAATTACGATCCATTGGCAGCCCTATCTTTGATGTCTTGTGATTGCACTTCCAACCTCTATCATTTATCTGCATGGAACCTTCCAATTGTGGCAAAGGGACCAAAAGAATTGAGAAAGTCATCACACAATCATAAGCTATACAATGTCACATACACCACCATCATCAGCAATATCTCACTTCTAATTGAGTCTAACAGAAGAGTCATTGACGTGGTGTACATCTGCTTGAGCAGCCATGGCAAGGTCAAACTGCCTCAGAGAAATGGCAGGGAGAGAAACCAAATCAGGAGCTTTGAATTCATCCCAGCCCTTCGTCGTGGTAGTGGTGGTGGTGGTTCCGTCCCACCCTATGTGTGTGACATGCTTTACATCTGTTGGAAATCCAATCTCCATCTCTACCTCTTCCATGTCTTCTTCCTTGTAAACTATTGAACAAGATCCAAGAGAAGGTACAAGGAAAAAGACATTAATCAAATAAAAGAAACTTGACTTGTTCTGAATCACTGTCCACTTGTATAAGTATGCACCAATTTCACTCCTAAAAGAATAATCATGTGTAAAGTAGCAATATTCGTTTTGATTTAAGATTTTAATATGTATTTCAACTGTGATCAATCTATCAGCTAATTAGAATGAAATTCCTCACAATAATACAAGGATGGATATTGATTTTAAGAAGTTTGGATCTCGGATATGAGCCCTACTATGGAATTATTGCTATATGGCCTTAGAAAATTCTTTGTGCTGGTGTGAATCATCCACAATGGCCCCCTTACCTTTTTAAGAAAAAGGTCATTTCCCATACAAACTTTACAAATAACCGATCAAGGTCATGGCCCAGGGGCAGACCCAAGTATGAGCTTTTGGAGGCCGTCACCCCTGCAAAACACTGGTTTGCTTCCAAGACCCCTATTAAACTTCTGGGTTCACTTCCAAACTTCAGATAAAAATCCTTAATCCAGCCCCAAATCCACATGAAAATCTTGATTTGCCCACAAAATCCAACTACTTTTTTGGGTCCGCCCCACGAATGAAAATTTCAGGTCCGCCACTGTTCATTCACCGGTATACTTTGTGGAAAGGGATAAACCATGTTTCCTCATTGAAAGTTTTCAGGTTTTTTTTAATTATGATCTGGCCTTCAATTCCGATCAAAGAATAATGGGCCTGAGTAACACCAATCAGAGTGAAATTTTCCATTGGATTGAATCTTTTTATATTTTAAGATCGTTTTGGCCCGACATTTATGTAATCAGTACCGTTGTAAATTCACCCTTTTGGGTTTTGGCATGATTCAATTCAACGAACAATATCACTCAGATTATAATAATTCTCAGGACCTTCGGCTATGAAAGGAGGAGATTGTTCAATGGACATAGTAGATACAAGAGGGCTTTAAAGATTACCCATGTGAAAAAATCCTACATCCGTCAAACATTGTCGACTGTTTGATCAACAGGGCGCCCTAAAATAGGATGTTCTTGTTTTTGGGCAACCATTCCATTTCGTGGTTAGTTTGACGGTTGGTATTGTTCCGTTGATCTGAATTCCTTTTCATTTACCTCAAAGTCCTCTTTATATCTGCTAGGGCTAGTGAACCATACAAACTATGTCATCTTTCGCATTTAGAGGAATTTGATTTAAAAAAAAAAACCATTTTACTCACAGTTAGACTGGCAAAGCTGTAATTATACAAAGACTGATTAATCAATTGCCAGGTTAATTGGGCCCCCTAGATGATAAATAATTTTGCCTCCATGTGTATATTAGTTTTTATAGTTTTGGCTCGAGGCTTTCTCCTACCGAGGGAGTTTGGGGTTTATTAATGCTGCTATGATGAAGAGGGCTCCAAGGATCTAGTCATCTAGTAAAAATTATAATTTAATAGATGTTGCCAACTATTTAATCGGTAAAATCGCTAACCGAAATCAGGTACTATACCTTTCCTTGGTAACCTTAGATTGGCAATTGGCAACATCTAACAAATCTTATCGCGTACACAATGGACTTCTTATTTTGTATATGCTTTATCTTTGAAGCCATCTTGTAACTAGTAGGGTTGATGAACCCATAAACTCTGCCTTGTGTCCTAATTCATAAAGTGGCATATAACTTACTTATGCTTAAGAAGATCTAATATGAATGGGAATCATGATGATTGATGATTAGATGAGGAATTTGTGAGGAATAAATTCATCTCCTCTACTTACCAAATAAATGAGAGAAGTTCTTGAAGCTCTTGGTCATTCTTTGCAAACTTGCAGAGATGTTCGGTTTTTGGAGAGGAATGAACCCAAGCGAATTTTTTATCTTCCCACCAGATACGCACTCTCCTCCTTCGAGACCCATCACCACAACAAGAAAACCAAGAAACAACCCAAGAAAATCAAGGAACAGGCAAAAAAAAATCAGTTAGAGGGACAAAACAGAAACCACAAAAAACAAGAAACAGACAAAAAGCATCAGTGAGAGAGAGAGAGAGAGTACTTGTCAAAGATTGGTTTGGTTCTGGTTTGGTTTTCTTGGGATTGCTTATGCCCACAGCTACACTCGCCTCGGAAACACAACCGATGGAGAAGGGAAGGAGCACCAGCTTTTCCATTCGATTGCTCATCTCTTCAAGTAGAAAGAAGAAATAGAAACAAAAATAGGAACAATAAACCATGCAAGTATGGTGGGTTTGTTATATTGGGTTTTGTTAGCTTTGTAAGCAATGTTTGAATGATTTTATGTGCGGAAAGGAATGGAAATGTACCTAGTTTGGTGGAAGTATACATGTTTAAAATACTGTCCGAGTTTTGGCATGACTTCAAACAAGCATGACCAATATGGAAATTCAAACATCCAGATGGCCCAGCCCATATGTGAGATTTTAAGCCAATTCCATCCATCCATCATCATCACCTATTGATGTAGCCCTCCAGTTTAATTATTTTTAAAATTAAGATATTTAAAAAAAAAAATTATCCAACAGTCTAGGCCATTCTGACCAATGTAAAACCAATTATGGGATTTGTGACATAGGGTTGTGTTCACATGCGATGTCTTTCACCGTGCGGACTCCATTGTGGGGCCCACCTGAGGGCACACCAGTCATGGGAGAGTTGGGGGATCCAAAGATCTAGATGAGACCTACATGTGTATACAACTTTAATTCTAACCTATTGATCTCAAAGTAAATAGTTTTAGCTGGAAGGGACTAATTTTTTAAGAATTCAATCCAATGATGAGTAGGTGTTGCATGAGTGTCAAATTTGGACTTGTGTTAATTCATGGAGAGGATAGTGAGTATGATCTATCCAATCCTCACACCCACTGCCCTGAACGTCACTGGATCTAGTTTTTTTTACATCCATCCAAATGAAAGTGACCATTGGATTGAATCCTCAGACCCCTTGCCCCTTTGATGTCACTGGCATCTGTGACATGAAGCGGGAATTTTAGGGTGACAAGATTGGATTGATCATGTGTACCTCTCACAGTTCCTTTGACAGGTGAAATTGTATGCCTCTTGTGGGCTCATTTGGATTCTTGCCAATTGTGGAGAGGTCATGTGTGGAAAGGTCTCACTTATATAATTTGAGCAAAAAATCTACTTTAATCGTATCGTTAAGCCAATGATTTAAAATCCTCAAAAGTTTTAATTCTTTAATCAAAATTCAATCCAACAATGAGCATAATTCAAATAAGTGTCATATTAATTTACATGAGACATTCAAAAAACAAGTCATGTCATTTCCATTGGTTTCCATAAAACACAAAATAAGATTGTATTCAAGCTTTATCTTCTCCAATTGTATCCATCTTTCCAAACTCGATCACTCATTATATTCATCTTCCTAGTGACAAAGGATTATATCTTACAATTTCTTACTTCTCTGTTATTCCTCTGTTTCTTTCGTAGATAATAAGTAGAAACTCATTAATTATATTTTTTATTCAGGCTTCGATTTTATAAGACTTTGGGGGTTAATTTGGGTGAAAAATCTCACCATAGTATTTCGATACTCTTCAAATTTTGGTAGTTTGAATTATTTGGAGAGTCAATGAGTCAAATTTCTGAAAATCAAAAACTAAACTTTGAAGGGAATTTTTTTGGCTTGAGGATGGTTAGAAAGGTGATGGGTTGTTTGAATTATTATCTTATGATTGTTCTTTTTAACAAACCATCCTAATCCTATCCTAGTATCTCTGACAAGAAAATTGTTGACTTATATGGCTCAATAGAAGCTGGTGGTATTCGGTGCATAGGTTAATAGCCTCGGTTAACTGGGCCTCTGAACCGCCCTTATTCTACTTGGATTGGGAGTAGGGCTTTTATGGATGTATCAAGGTTTGAGGTTGATATTATAAATAAAGGTAAGAGAGCATTTGTGATGTAACTCTCTTCTGATTGCATAGTGAAACTTTCCCTGATTTATCCCATGAACGTAGGTCAAAAGCAGAACCACGTAAATCTCCTGCGTCTGTGGTGTGGTTAATTGTTCTCTATTGCATGTTCTTAGTCCTAGATCACAGCAAAAAAAAGCTAAAGGTATTCATTTGATGGGGGATGGTTGATCAAATTGGGTGAGTTTTTGACAACTAAGTGAAAACCTAAACTCCTTTTTTTTTTTTTTTTGTACTAAATATACTCACATTCCCATGTACGCATACTACCCATGTCCTTAAGCAACAGAGCTACAATCCTCGGTTGATTTCCAATTGCTTTTGTGGAGAGGAAGATGCCTCACCAATGAACTACCAGTTTATTTTTTATTTTTTATTCATAGAGAGGGAAGGGGAATTTAAGTTTTTCTTTTTCTTAATCTTCACTTAGAACTCTGTACATGTGATGAAAGTCGCCTCTGAACCATAAAGATGTTACTGATATTATCAGTTCATGACCATTTTATATTAAGCTGAAGCTTAGGGACTGTTGAAATTCTCTCTATTTTGTGTTACAGAGTAGGTTGCAGCTGTTAGATGGTGCAATTCAGACTACTTTGCTGATTACACGTCCAATGTAAAGGTTTGTTTTAAGCCTACATACTACCTTGCTCTGTTTTGTTCAAGACTCTAATTGATATTCTCATCTGTGTTCTTGAGTTTGCTTGCAACTCTTGTATGCCAATCCCCCCTTCAAAATCTTTCTTTCCCTCTTTCTTGCTTACTACTCCTTCCAAATCCAGGAATTCAACAAAATTCAAAGAGTGAAATGCAAGGAACTCGTCGATTTGAGTCCCAAACTCTAGGCAATAAATGCAGTTGAAACTGACTCTTGCTTTAATTCCAAGACGCACCTGCTGATGAAAATGGGATCCAACTACTTGGACTTGGGTCTCTTTACTTGAATGCAACAACTGATACCCCCAGATGCTATTCACCTTTGAAATGAGGTTTTCTTTGACTACAAGAAATAGTGGGCTAACCTGTATGGAATTCTTACCGTTTTCTGTGAAATGTGGACAAGTGTTTCAAACTGAGTTCCAAAACTTCTTTGATTTCAAGATGTGTGTTGTGTTAGTGAGGGATTTGTCAAACATATCCAGTAGTTTTGCTGGCTTGCGTTCTAAGCAGTGAATCGGAAACTTCTATTTCACTGCTTTTCCTGTTGTGCTTGTCTCAAAATGGGTTTATTCCATTGTACCTTATGAATGTAGCCCTCAACAGTACATTTGATTGTGGGATGTAATATTTAGATGAATGTTGTTTTCGAAGTTTAGCAGATCGAGTCGTGTGGATTGTGATTGTTTGAGGGTGGTATAAGGTTCATCCTGGCCTTTTCTTACAGAGCACTGCCCCATTGTTGTCTCCCATTCCATTCAAGATTTTTTTATGGTAGGTCCAAAAGCATCCAAAAAGGAGAGTACTTTGAAGATTGAGGGTATTTTTTACCTTTTTGACAAATAGGGTATTTTTTTTTTATCTGTTGTAATTCCCTTTTGTCAGACTGACTGTATGAGTGAGTTCCCATCAATCTTTACTAACAATGCAAGGTAAGTTGAGTCAAGTCCCCTGCAACTCATTCCTTTTTGCTTGATTGATTGGGTGAGTTCCAATCAATGTCTAATACAAGTGTAAGACGGGTTAACTTGGTTGCCACTCTTCATCAACTCAGTGCTTGGGCTACCTTGAAAGTCAGGTAAATGTACCTATTGAGTTACATGGAAATTAGGAAGATCTTGGGGGGGAAAATATATGGGTGAAGTAAAATTCATTTCAACTATTTCATCTTTATTTCCATGAAAATGTATTTTCTTTCAGAAACTACAGAAGGTAAAGATGCTTAGTAGCTTTTGAATTCATCAACTCATACATTCATTCAACTTGTACAATAAAAATAAATAAAGATGATTGGGTGAGTTCCCATAAATCTTCTGTTTCTACTTCTTTGCTCCAGCCAGTTAAATAGAGGGCAAGCATTTATTATTGTTTTTTTTTATTATCATTATTTGAAGATAAGCCCTATAAGCCCTAATCTAACATAATGTATTTAGGTATGTTTTCATGAAAATATAGGCCAGAGCAGTAATTTTTGGAAGACAAACACCAGACAAGGAGAGAGGGAAGAAAAACTGTACTTTGTGAAAAAAGTTCATGCAAACATCTGTACTTTCATCTTTATTCTGAAATGATGTACATTACAGGGGAAATACTGGTACCCAAGCGGACCCGCTATAGTAAATTTTGGATAAGTGGATGGAGCTAAGCTAATATTACAGTGCAAATAAGCTGAAGTAATTAAGTACCTGCACACTAGGATTTGCTCTCCACACATTGCATCTCTTTACACAGTGGTCTTCAGTGAATAAATTTTCAATTTTTTCTCTATACACTCTGCATTTTCCCTAAAACACCCATTGTTGGACTCGATGAAATTACTCCATACACTCTGCATTCTCCCCTCCCATTTCACTCTATAAACCGCCGTTTCGCTGCACCCTCCTCATCGAAGACGATCTCGACGAGCTCCCCCACCCGGACGTGAACGCTGCACCTCGTGTTCAGCCATCTCTCTCTTCTTGCCTTCTTCGTCAAACTGCATTACTGTGAATCATCGACTTTCCAACCTCCGTGAGTGATTTCAATAACTTTTACTTGATTAGAAATGCCTGTAGTTTTCTTTTAAGATCAAAGATTTGGTTTTTTCAAAGCTTTTTTCCTCCCTCATTCACCTTTGCATCCCCCATTTCTCCAGCCATCGTCATCGTTTTAGTGTCTGCACGATGAACCCGTTTGGCACTGTGGGTCCGAAAACAGATATTACTTTCGGTCTTGATGATCCGCATATATTGAACTATTTCGGCAGTATGGGTTCGAGTGGTAAAACTTCTATCGGCTTCAAAGAACCAAGCAGAGTTTCATTTCTTGGCACTGTGGGTCCGAGCAAAAGCTAATTTCACGGCTCTGTAACGCCGAAACTATATTTTCCACACGGAAAGTCAGGGTCGAACGGTCTGTGACTCAGTGCTGAACTATGTACTGATGATTTTTTTTTCCAGATATATGGATGTGCCCAGTACCTCTAAGACCTCTAGGATTCGACCCACAACGTCGAACAGGAGACTCCGTCTGAGGTTTGTTGCCGATGTGCTCGAGGATGACAAAGAAGTAGTTGAAGAACAACCCGAAGCCCAAGTGGGGACCGAAGTTTCTGAACCGGCAAAAGAAGTACGTCAACAAACTTCAACTGATGCTCATGATAGGACTGGAGAAATTCCCGGTGGGGCCTACAAGTTTGAGCCTGCTACCCAATTTCCGGACGCATATTGCTGCAAGTATTTGGCAGCAGCAGGTTTGTGAATAATCTTGGTAAACATGTTTTTAATATAAGGCGTTACCTTCACTAAATTTTTTTTATTTCATTTTGTAGGAGACCGCCACTTAAATGCATAAGCCATGGCCAAAAAAATCAGTGAATGGGCATGGAATTCAGAAGGAATGCAAAATACTATTTTTAGTCGTCTCATTGGCAGTTCAGGATTGGCTCCATTGGTGGTGACATCTTATCGTTCCATTAACAAGAACATGGTGTTAGCCTTTGTGGAAAGATGGCAGCCTGAGACAAACACATTCTACATGCCTTTCGGTGAAATGAAGATTACCCTTGATGACGTGAGCACCATTCTAGGGATCCCAATCACTGGAAAATCTGTATTAGTGGAGCAACTGTCATTTGAGCGATCAAAGATACTTGTAGAGCATGGTCTTGGGGTCACATCCCAGCAGGCACACGCAGAGTTAGTAGGTGTGCGGGGCTCGTCGATTAGACTAGAGTGGCTCAGGGACCTATATGGAGACGTGCTTGATGCAGATCCAGAAGAGCACATTAGGCATGTTGCTAGAGCATATCTATTGTATATCTTGGGCTGTACACTCTTCACAGACAAGAGTGGCACGAGGGTACCAATGCTCTATCTAAGGCTGCTAATGAATTTCGATGAGGCACGCACATATGCTTGGCGAGCTATTGCGCTTGCGTACCTATACCTACAGTTGGGGTTTGCTACTTGTAATGGAGTCAGGCAAATTGCTGGATATCTGACTCTACTAGATGCATGGATTTACGAGCATTTCCCCAGGTGTAGGCCTCACCAAAACCGCACATACACAGAAAATTTACCACAGGTGCATCACTGGATGCCACGAAGAGAGTCTGGGGACCAAATGTCCAACCTGCAATCATTGCGATAGTCACTTGACGATCTTGGTGGCCATGAGGTAATGTCTTATAAGTTATAAATAAAAGATTTGAGTAAATGAGTACCGTACAATTAAACTAATGCATTTGTTGATTAATGTTGTAGGTGGTGTGGGACCCCTACCGAGAGCACAGGGCAGATCACCCATTTCAGGAGGCTGCTTATTATATTGGTTGTCTTAAATGCATGGACATCATTGAACCATATCATCCTGATTGGGTGCTTAGGCAGTTTGGTAGGGTCCAACGCATTCCCCCCACTCCACTAGCTCCACAGCGCGCTGCTAGGGGTGCCACCGCAAATCAGTATCGGATCGCTTACAATTACTTAGATCAAATATGGGAGAGGTGGCATAACCACCTCCTGTCTCCGATGGAGCGTGGTGTGCCTATGGCGCACCTATGAGACTTTCCACCCAATTATATGAAATGGTTCCTCTGAGTGTCGCACCCAATCATTCAGAACCCTGCACATCGCTCCACGTTCAATCCGCGTGTTCAAGATTCTCAGGGTAGCTCTTCTATGGACCCACGTTTGGTATGATGCCTAACAACTTAACTATTATATTACGTCTAGTTAATGAACAAACTGACTAATTTGTGCATTATGTGATAAATTACAGCGCATCGTGAATGCCCAAAGCATTATTCAACCTATTCTAAGGAGAGGGCGTAGTCTGAGTGTCCTAGATCCTGATGTCTTAGATGGAGCCGATCCGGAAGATCTTGTTCAAAGACCGCCACGGAGCGAGACACGTACTTACAGCCGTAGGGAGAGACATGGGGTCTAGGATGTGGACTTAGCATTTGATCTGTATTTTTTATTTTTTTTGTGGTTTTGGTTGAAGTACTGTCATTTTGAAAGATTGTAAACCGAGTTTATGCAATTTTTTTGGTACCAAAGACGGTACATGTAAAACTTTTGACATACATTGGCCTTTTTATGGATATCTTTTTTAATGTTGCAGTTTGTATTGATGTTCAATGATAGTATCTTTTTATTTGCATAGCATTTAGATGAAATGGATGATGTAGTTTTGTAAACGGGTATGACAAAGTTGCCAATGTTGGTGCCAGACATTGATGTCCTTTTTGTAACTGCTCGGCCTCTCAGGGCTGTGTAAACTAATATTTCTCGGCCATACATGGCCGTGCAAACTTGTATTTCTCGGCCATACATGGCAGTGCAAACTTGTATTTCTCGGGTATACAGGGCCGTTCAGTTTAAATTGTCATCAACAGTTAGCAAGTACAACTTAAGTGATGTGCCATGCACCATGAAGATATATGGAATGTTCTTTTACTAAAATTAAAAAGAAGTGGAAAAAGTTACAACAAGCTCAATTTCATTGAGTTCTTAAAAATTGGATCATTGTACATCCTTATAAAATATAACAATCATTCCAGATCGATGGTTTCACGTGTGGCAACTGATGGACTGATAATTTTTCTGAAATGTTGGATCCGAGATTGATAAGCTGTAACCCAACCATCTGCAGAAGGGTGATGGTGACGAATCCAATTAATAGCAATGGGTGGAATTGGATGACCTTGTATGAGGAAAACCTACACATAACAAGGAGCTCAAGTGAGTCACGGCATTTTAGGCAAAATAAGATAGGTGAATCTACTATTATCTCCTAAACAAAGTGGTTCTGATTGACAAAACCGATTGCCATCTCCCGTCTAGCAACAGTAGGAATAGGCACCGATCGAAGAGGAAGAAAAGTCAGACATTGCTCAATTGACAGGTGGTATAAGACAACGTTATAGTGCGATGCAATTAGATGTCCCATGTCCGGCATCGTCATCCACCGATCATATGGCGGACAATCCCCTTGGTACGATATGATGTGGAGAAGTTCATCAACCTTTTGGTGTGATCCATATAATTGTTTGTAGTGTTCTGCATGAGTCACCAACTCTCTAGAAAGATCTTTCCGTACCTGTTGCCACGAATCCTCACCAAGTCCCATTAACCCTGCAATGGCTCTAAAGCCACAATTTTCAACCGCATTGAAATCTTTTATATGATGAATATAAGGCGTTAAACCAGTTGGGAGTGTGTTAATATAAGAAATTGGCTTCAAATTTCGGGTGCGACTCACCTTTTGCTTAGGCATCAGCCTTTTCACAGGAACTAAGGAGGCCCCACTACTGACAATAGTCTCTTCCATCTTCAAGACAGGAGAGTAACTATCCTAAGCTGATTCGACATATTCAAAAGAAGATGGTTCACGTTTAGTAGATTTATGTAATTTCAATTTGTGGTGCCCCCTACATTTAGTTTTCTAATCTGGCTCGATCAATGATGTCGTATCAGGCTTTGCTAGCTCCCTAAGCTTATCCAAGATCTGTAACTTCTTTCTTGAATCATAGCTCCTGAACTGTTCGACGATTAAATCTATCTCTGGCATGCAATCCAAATTGACACTGGAGTCCTGGGCAGAAGCGGTAGATAACAAGCCAAGCTTGCGCCAATGCATATGTGTGTAATCTAGAGGAATAGGGTGCCCAGCACTTATGTATTCTGCAATCTCATGAGCACAAGGTAGACCATGTATGTGTCGAAGTACACAGCCACAAGTATCTCTATCGATACCAACTAACGAGGCTCGTTTCGTCTCGGCCAAGATTTTCTCTAATGCACTTATAGAAATATTCCCATGAAGTTCTTTGAATTCGGAAGGTTTGAAATTGTGTTGGACAACCGTCTTACTTTTTTCAAATGACGCTTTTATATCTGTATGTTGCAGTAGCAATAGGTTGTGAATCTTCATCCAAGAGTCTTCAAAAGTCCCCTGGCTTGATCCAAGCTGCCGCTTCAGCTGTGCATGTGAACTCTCCACCCTGTTTGTAGTAGTGTTACCAAAATGCATGACCTTGTCTGTCCAGGCAGCCACAAATCTGTCCTTGTACGCATCTAACCAAGACGCTCTAACATACTGAAGTGCTGCCGAATAAGTGATGAACTCCTTTAGAAATAAGTTGAATTGCAGATTGTAATGTTCCTCGGTGGATGAGGAGACCAACATGTTCTAGCTCATTATAAAGCGATCCCATTTTTCCTTCGTCTCAAACATCTTCTTGCATTTAGCCAAGATATGTCTGTTGATATGTCATCTACATAAAAGATGTTTGGCGCCAGGGAAAACAATAGATATGGCGTTCATTAAAGCCATCTCTCTGTCAGTGACGATAACACTAGGAAGAACACCCTCGTCAATAACTTTGCGCAAAATACCCAATGCCCATGAGTAGCAGTCTTCACGTTCATTCTGGAGATATACAATGCATACCGAAAAAGTTTTCTATGTGGATGTAACCCCAACAATCTCCAATAAGGGCATTCGATACCGATTGGTCTTGTAGGTGCAGTCCATTATCAACACATGAGGAAATGTACGCAAGAGGTCTAGGCTGGTAGGGTGTGTGAAGAACAAGTCAATGACAGTATCTGTTGCAGGACAGTTCCTATGCCACTCAATGTAGTTATGCTCCACCAATAATTTCAACAGTTGTTGCATCTGATCCGTCCAACCCTCTCCGCAACTTTATGCCTTTGACGTGCATTGTAAATAGTCTTCAGTGTGCTTACATTTAACTCATTTTTATGTTTCAGTGTCACCAAGATATCCTTTAGCCGAACCATATTATTGGACATGTCTACCAGCAATGAAGTTTCATCCTTCGTTAATCTCCCTGCAAATGAGTGCCCTTCTAGAAAGTCTGCAGCTGGATGATTATGTACTCCACACACTACATGCAACATCCATTCCTCGTCTGAGCCAACCACTTTGCCTTGTAACGTAAATGGGCATTCACATTTTTTCGAACCAATCTGCTTCAATTTCTTCCCAACGGTCCCATCTTTAGTTATCCTCGTGTCTCTATAAGACCCACTCCTCTCACACCCAAGGGCCAGCCTTGGTTTTTTATTTCTCCTGTTGGGTGCTGCTAATGTCTTAATCACAACAATGAAACCATTTCTCCTCCCAACCTCACGAGCCCAATTAATTAGGGCTTCTCGGCTTGTGAATATCTGCACATAACCAAAGAAAATATTATTAAACCAACTGACTTCATCAATTTAAATATCGAATGATTCATCTAGATTAATTACCTCTTGAGTGATAAACTCATTACTATAGTCGACCACACATTCCGAGCCAACCTTACTGCATTCAGTAGGCGCATGAAACTGCTATGGAACCAATTTTGGTTAGAGTATGTAAATGACACAACTGCACGGCTCTGAATATCCGGACATAATTAAATTGTTCAGACCTAAATCACCACATATTGTCCTTATTTTCGGTCCTGAATGTCTACACATTTTCCTAATTTTCAGTTAATCATGTCCGCAAATTTTTGTTATTCTCGACACTGTAGTGCCTTTCAAATTTAAAAGTTTCGGCACCCACATGCCGACCAAAGGACATTCGGTCGGACATGCAGGGCCGAGTAGTTCTTCTCTAATCATACACAAAGCTCAATGAATATGCTTACCTCGACACTGCTAGAATAATCGGAAGCCATCATCTGCTTGTCCTTTCGCTCGTTCATTGCTTAAGAATACTAGCAAAGCATGTATCAACTTTGAATGAAATCAATATTAAGATAGTTGCAATCAAATAGAGAATGAGGTGAGGCTGGGTGAGAAGAAGGTGACAGAGGGTGGAAGTAGAGAGGAGTCAATGCAGGAAGTAGAAACCTTGTCTTCCTGATGTAGTCTTCACGTTCATTTAAACTGAAAAGGAGGGAAGCAAGTAGGGAGGAGTGATCAATGCACATCTTATTGTAAACTGAGGAACCCTTCTCATATTTTCATTTGGAGGGAAAACGCAGTGTGTAGATAGCAGTAGAACCATTCTCATATCATTTCAAGTAAACTCTGGGAGGGGTGAAGTTCAGCCATTTTGGTAAATTTAAAAGTAGGCATTTTAGTCTCAATTTATTGCAGTGTGTGGAGAGCAAATCCCAGTATGCATGTAGCAGCACTCAATAATTAAAGGGGTTTTGACATATTAGTCCTTCTTAAATTTGGTTTTGCCAATTTTATGACAGACAATGCCACCAGAGTCATTTGATATCAATATATATATATATATATATTTAACTTTTTTGGGTCATATCCCATGATATCATGGGATTTATCAATTATTGTATCATAAACTTCTTGCCACAAGCAAGCAAATTCACTTTTTGTAGAACATGAAAAATGACATTTTATGGAAAATAAATGCAGATCAAGACCACCATTTCTCAGGTACTATCATTTGGACAAATGTTTTTCATAACATGTTGCATAAAAGGCATGACACCATTGGACAGTGCTATGTTATCATGGGATTTATCAGTTTCTGTGACATGCAATTCTCCCATGATATCATAAAATCTAGGACCAAAAAGTTTTAAAAAAAATATTGACCAAAGTCGTATGATCTAAATACCCATCATAAAATTGGTAAAACCAAATTTAAGAAAAACTAATATGTCAAAACCCCATAATTAAAACCAGAAACCGAGAAAGAGCTTGAGCTAAAATTAGGCCTGGTGTCCACAGGCTCAAATAAGTTCTCTCTGGATAACTGTATGAGGCTTCCCATTTAAGGCAAAAACCACAACCACAAGGATACTAGTGTTGATGGTGGAATGATCCAAGACAACCCATGTGCAAAAAATCACATGTATCAGATGAATGGATCTTGCGCTGCCGAGCAGCCATCGTACTTTTTTTTTTTTTTCCTTTCTTTCTTTCATTTTGGGTTTTTGGGATTGATCCGCAAGCCATTATTCATATATTCAAACCACTTCACAGTTATAAGAGGCTCTTTTTTCCTTTTATAGTAAGGGATCCAAAGTGAGTCCCACAACATGAATAGTCCAGATGAATGGCTGAAGGCTTTTGGTTTAGAAACAATGTCCGCAGCCCATTTTCTAATCATCAATTAATTATTATTAGAGGAAAATATAATGAGTGTGATTCTAGGCATTGTAACACATGATGAATGCAGTAGCTATCAGAATCACTGTGCATGTGAGGTTGTTTGGTTCCAACACCCCCTCCCACAGCTTGGTTGCAAGAATTTGGTGAATTCACATGGGCTGGAATTTGGAGGATTAGAAATTTAAAATGCCGCTAACTAAACTACTCTCGAATTCTAATTCCCTATCTGATTCATCCTAGAATTTCATGCTTCAACAGAATTCGATCCAGCCTGAATTATAGAAATTCTCTGTTTGAACAAGAACTACACTAGAATTCTGAACAAGAACTGCACTAATATAACCATAATATGTATGCAGAATGTAATGCAAAGTATAAATAAATTTATACAATATTCGAATATGTGTTGATCTCTTCAAAAAAGTAATGCATCTATAGTTGAATACATGTTGATCTCTTCAGAAAGTATAACATCCGCATGTGGGCCTCAATTAAAACATATTCTATCTCCTGCATCTGAATTTTCATTTAACAAAAGGCTAAACGTATCAATAGAAAAACACTAAAGAAAGAAACTGAAACCAGAAATTGAAATCCGAAAAACAAGCTGCAAACAACATCCCCAGCAAGATCAACATAGGTATATACATAAATTCATGCAGGTAAGATCATACACTTAAATACAAAAGCTCTTCATCCATTATTAGCTTGCACAAAACTTCATCAGTTTCCTTTTGCAGTTGCATCTGTGTATGCTGATCCACTTTGATTAAAAGATGAAGTCTAGCATATGATCTTTTGATAAAACACTCTTAACTGCCTTTCACATGAGCAGGAGTCATGGATCCGTGGCATGTGATCTTTCATAAAACACTCACTTGAGACCTTGATCTGTTCGATTGTTCACCCTGCTTGAAAAGGTTTCACCCATGAGAAAATGTGAAAAATGTCCTAGCTATTCTTCAATTTCCTTTGTTATCCCTTGTTTTGCTCAATTAATACCAGTAGCTTCTTTGTGCCAAAGTCATTTTTAACCAGGGCATAGTATGATGGAGCACCCAGGTTAAAATAGTGCGTGGGGCCACATTTGGAAAATCCAAACATCTTGTTAGTCCCAATACCATTATAGTGATCAAATGTTAGATTATTATAACGTTGGATCAACTAAATTTGGAATCTGTGATTAACTTTTTTTACTTTCCTCTTTCGAAAGGGCAGAAATGGAAGGAGCCACTTTGTGTGAAATCTGGTGGCTAATCGAACGGTGGACCCGCTGAAATAGATTTTGAATATTTATATGCAGAGTACACAATGGGAAGGCCAATCCATCCTTTGGGCAGTGAAGCCGTTTGTATTTTCCAAATGTAGCCTCCACCCATGACTTTAACCTGGGTGCTGCATCATAGTACAGTAGTTCTGCTCTTTTAACCATGCCAAAATATAATTTGCTTGGTTCCAATGAATGACATATTTGATTGGAAACCAATTAATAGTTCAGTCCCTAGTGAGGAATTGAAGGCCAACCACATGTTATCAATAGTTGTGCTTTGTGAACAAATTCAGATGCTAATTATGAGACGTGCCACTCGCATTGAGAAGGTGGAGGAACAAGTCACTCACTATTCTTGTACACTATTGCACACGAAGTTAAAAGGGATTTTCACGAAAAAAAATTTAATTTAAATTTTAATTAAACGGTTTTATGAAGAAAAGTTATAAAATGACAAAATAACTGTTCTAATATTTATTTATTTTTACGAAAACACCCCAGTTGACAATATCGTCAAACCAAACAAAAAGTGATATTCTGCTCTTTCTTCTTTTACCTAGTGATGGAAAGGTTATGAAAATTATTGTATTTAGTGTCTCAATGGTCTTCCTTAAGTAGTATCAGCAGTCTTACTTACGTGTGTGGGTCTTATGCTTAGTTCCTGCAATTTGTCAACCCCCTTCGCATGAGTTTTGAGAGTTCGAGTTTGGAGTGTAAGGTGTTCGGTGAAGTGCCTAAATAAGGATTTTCTCTCGATGGCTTCAAGTGAGGTTGGAGGAGATGAATTTGGATATATTTTTGTGAACACATAAGTTTAAAGCCATTTATTTGAAGAAACTTCGTAGGTTTTGATGTTTGTGAGCAACATGTCAAGAGCCCTGTTGGGCAATCTTTATATAGTGAATGTAAAGATTTCTCCTAAGTATTGTATTGTATTGTTTACATGGAGATTTAGATTCCAAGAGTGCTTTTTGTTTTGTTAATTCAGAATCTTTGAACCAACTTGAAGAATGACCTAGCAAAATAGGCCCGAGCTTATAGTTAATTTGAAGTTGGTTTTTGATATAGTAATTAATGAGAAGAAAATAAAATAAAACAAAAATATTTATTATTTATTATTTTTAAAATTCTATTTATCAATATTTAAAAGGAGAATGTGCAATAAAATAACATAATAGGCATATCAAGTTTCGGTTTAGAGGATTTTACAGAAAAAATCCAGAAATTTGGTCATTTGTCGTGAATGGTCTGGCAAATTGTACAGCACAAAATCAATCATCTCGCCAGTATTACCCTATTTTTTTCGGATTTTGTTTTTGGCGAAGATAGAGTCGGCGATGCTAGCGTCGCTCTTCGCAGACCATATTCGCATTCTCCCCATCTAAAACTGAGGCAAATGCGGAGAGATAAACAAGAAGAGCCTTATCGACCCATCAAAAACGAAAGATATCAAGCAATCACCGGATATTAGATAAGCATAACATCATCCCTTACATGACCCGCAATCGCCGATATCAAGCGATCACCGGATATTAGATAAGCAGAACATCATCACTAACATGACCAGCAATCGCCAAATCTCCCATTGCAGAGGCATCACCCCAATTGGTTGCTACCATCAGCGTCCTCAGCTCCACGAAGTAGAACCTCCTCCCACCAACTTCAATGCCCGAATCTAATAGACCCAGATTCACAAGTGGAGACAGAACATAAGGATGGGTTTTTAAATTAGAATAGAAAAAAGATGAGGAAATGAGATTCATAGGTATTTTATTTAAATAGCCACAACAAGAAGGATGAGCCATTTCAATCTCTTGAAGTTCTCTCTTGCCTGCCCAACAAAAAAAAAAGCAGATATGATTGGGGTTCTTAAAGAGCTATTTTAGAGCCATCTCTTTGCCTTTCCCCCCATCAAGGCTCAAACTTGAAGATACATCTACTTCAAATACAAAAGAGATTAATGGGATGGGCCTTTGAAGAAACATGCCCGCAGCACCCGAAATGTCAATCGCCCAGTCAACTAAAATATTATAATATTACATACTAAACTAAAGAAAAGGAAATGGATCAAAAATATATCTAATTTGAACCCCTACTTGCATTTTAAATATCTAAATTATGGGTAAAAAAATCACAACATATTAATACGAATAAATAGAAGAAAAGAATTCATAACTAAAACTATACATGTGTTAAAATGATGGCTGAGGAGTTTTAGTATTAAAAAGTCATTTAAAGAGAGGAGTTTTAGTATTAAAAAGTGATTTAAAAATAGGACAATTTTTGGTATTAAATAGTGTTTAAATTGAGGAGGGTGTATATCAATTAATTGAAGGGGGTGGAAATCAATTAATTAATTTAAAAAGAGGAAAAATTTTGGTATTAAAGAGTGTTTAAATTGAGGAGGGTGGATATCAATTAATTGAAGGGGTGGATATCAATTAATTAATTCATGGTCAAAGTCAAATTGAAAATCATAGCTGATTTCTCAATTGAAATCAGTTGCTTTTATATATAATTTAATAATTTGATAGTGGACGGATTGAACACACTTTATTATGTGATTTACGAAAGAGTTGTCAAACCCTTCTTCATTGATGCATTCATCACCACTTCATTTCGATTTTTCATCATTTATTTGAAATGAATATTCATCTTCCACCAAAGCTCAAACACCATCCCCTTTAAACCAAAGACAATTAGATATGGAAACCATCAAAGAAGAAGAAAACTTGCAGGAGGTTAACGATATCATCAACTGGATTAATGATATCGTCGATTTGGGTAATTTTGTCTAAAAACATGTACAAGCAATTATCTCATCATTTTATGATTTTTCTTTATAAAATCATTTAATCATAGTTTACACTTAATTTCTTCGTAAAAATGCCAAGTTAAAAACAAGACAAATAGTTTCCGATTTTTTAGATAGGGAAATCATCAGTCACTATTTTCACTAAGTATTACCTGCAGTTAATGCTTTGGCTGCTAAGTTCATGAAACAAACTGTTTATATTTCTTTCAAAATAAATTCACAAGTCGTTTGCCAACACGCCCAACACAACTCATTCTCAAACAAGAAATATTTTTAACATAAAAACGATGACAGAGCAACTTGGGGGGCGGGGGGGGGGGCTGTATGAAAAAGGAATATTGGAGAAGGGGCAAATTGTAAAAAAATACTTAATTTTTAAAATCTGCCTTGGCTTATTCAAAAAATATATCTTTTTTTCCAGGCATGGGTGGTGGTGATGCCTGGAAATTTTTTTAAAAAGACCTGGGTCCCCAGACGCTCTTTAAAAAAAAAAAAACTCTTTATTTCTTTCCCGGCTCTGATAAATACTCACACCCCTGCACACTCACCCTACTCAAGTCCCCAACCAATCAAGGCAGTTCTCTTTCTTCAGTTGTTCAGACGGAGATGCCTCACTACTGAGCAAGCTATCATTCCATTTTCAAACTCACAGCTCATTTAGATCCTACGACCATAAACATTGATTTACACACATTGTATAGGTAAATGCCAAAAAACCCTTTAAATGTAATAGACAATTCATCACAGCTTAAACGATTATATTGGCTTATTTTCAGCTTCCATATCTTACAAATGACTTGAATGACTGGTTTTAGGGGCTCAATTGTATGGTTGGTTATTGAATGACTAGGAATTTTAGACAGTCCCTTTCTATCTGAAGGGCTTAAACTGATGAGGATTAAGGGTTTGCTTGATAAAGGAACTCTAGCAATTACTCCATGAATTAAAATTGTAGAATTCAAGATGTGAAAAACAGATGGCAGACATTCGAATTTTCATGTCGTAATGAAATATCAAGAAGAAAAAAAGTCTTCTCTGGAAATTTCTTTGATATCCAGAAAACTCCACAATCACTCAACATATCGAACACAAAATTTAGAAAGACAAACATACACTGCAGGAATTTTAAGGAGAAAAAAAATGTCCACGTCAGCTTTTCTTCCCAAATTTTCTAACAAACCCTACATAGAGATGAAGGTACAATAGGATGATTACCCAACAAACAGTCCCTTCATCTAAATTTCCACCTTAGACCCTTCCCTCTCATCTCTTTAATACTCCTTTGGTAAAATCCATACCCATACAGACAGGCCCAAAAGGTGTTTCGGGCATAGACAAAATCTAAAAAATACAGCATACTAAACATAGTTCCTTAAAATTATATTAGTACCATCATAATCACATAATAGTAATGGTAATTATTGAAATCTGTAAATAACAGACCAAAGCATTAACCTTTCAAAAATAAAAAATAAAAACAGACCAAAGCGTTAAGTGACTGACCCTGTGATTATATACAGTAACATGCTTAAGAGAAGATCGTTTACAATTGACCCAGTGAAACTAATTCCACAACCCCCACCCCTATATCTCATAAGCACATTGAGCCCAACAAATAGCCATGCATAGAATTTTCGCTACAATCATAAAGAGATTCACCATTGGATCATGACATAAGTTATTAGATTATTTGAACTCCAATCAATGGCCACGATTATTCAAACATCTTTTCCTTTTTTTCCTTTTCATGTGCTTGAAAAGTTTTTGCATGTAAACAAGTGTCCGCATCTTTAAAAATTTTACATAGGTAAACAAATCATGTTACCAATCCAAAAGGGGGCAGCAAAAGGATTTACATCAGAAATGGATTTACATATGCCAACTCACATTTGCTCTCCGAGCATGCAGATGACCAGGTTCAAACTGCATTACTGGACCGAGATATCCTCTGCGCCTCTTCCAAGTCCTTCAAGAACCTGCAACCCATGTTTTAGCAGAAAGAGTAAAACGTGATTACTTTATCAGCACCAAAACTAGAAAAGGATATTAGAATGTTAATTGTGACTTTTATCTTTTACATTCTCTGCCATATAACTCCTCATTACATGAAAGATCATCATGTTCCCTGTTCCTCCCCCTTCACCTAGCCCAAACTAGGCAAACACATGGAACTTGTCCTTTTTTAAATCTTTTTTAATTCAAAATACTCAATCCTGAATCTAGCAAGCCTGTTGCCACAGTGATCAAGCACTTCTGCAATATTAGGGTTGTCTGAAAGTGATGTTCAATTATACAATGAATTAATAAGACTGATGATGACTGATGATGTACCTCTTAGAATTGAGAACCACAGAGCCGCCAAGTATGAACCGGGTTCCAGAATTGGTGGCATTATGTAAAGCAACAGTGCGTGCCTCCTCATATGTTGTACCTCCAATTATAAAGATAACTACCTCTTGAGGCCTGCATAAACATGTATCAGAGATCCCATTTAAGATATCAGAAGAAAAAACGGAGCAAAAAAAAAATCTGGTTGATCAAGCAGATTTCTCATTAGCAAGATATTATTAGTTGAATAGAAAGTAAGAAAGCTAGCATCTTATATGGCCATCACCACTGACATCATCAAAGATTTATCTGGATTTGTTTTATGAGTTATAATTTCCGATTCAGCCCATCTTAAGGTTGTTTCTTTACCACTCCACAAGTCCACTGCTGGTATGTCACTTAATTCCAAGTCCATACTGGTCTCCTCTTCTGGTTCCTTCTACTTGAAACACTTAAAGAATGTTTGAATCTTTGGTTAACTGAGTATATATAGCTCAGTTTACGTGCCAACATGGGTCATTTGCTTGGCTAACCTGGATGAACCGTAACCTATGTTTACCCAGATACTATAAAGACGGAATGTATCCATGTCGGTATTTTGTCCTAGAATTTTTATACATAAAATCTGTGCCCTGGCCTATATATCCGTGGCTTGTCCCTGCCATGTCTGGGCATTCAAAGCCCGTAAGTCATAGTTGTTTTTTCTTTGAAATAACTAATTAAAGGTTATTAGAATTAAAGCAACTTCAGTACAGGGCAATCAAGTTTCAAGATCCAAACGGTGCTTGGTTCTTTGTAGTCATACAGGCGTTGTTCCTAGTCTTCAATATTGCATGACCAAACTATCTCAATTGTCATACCTTGATGCTCTCTTTTATTAGGGCCACATAGATTTCATGTTATGTACCCATTCCTAAATCCTAACCCTATGCTTTCTTGTGAGCACGTGCATATAAAATAGCCCCATCTCAAGTAAGCATTTTTTTGTTTTCCAATATTCATCTCCATATACCAATGCAGGTCTTTTTCTTTTTGAACGGTAACTTTTCATTAAAAGCAAGCAGTACAAGAGGACTATACAGAGAAGCTTACAAAAGAAAGAAGCAAAACCGCAAACACAAAACAAGAGATAACCAAAGACAACATGAAACACAAGGAAACAACATTGAACTAAGGCACCGTATTAGAGCCACTTCTTTCCAATTTCACATAATTTGATCCAAAGAGTAGCCATTGAAATGCTGATTAATGATTACCCAAGAAGCAACCGAGAACTTAATCTTTTCCAACAAGGATCTGCAGCTCACAAACCTCCCCTCAAAACACCTTGAATTTCTTTCCTTCCCCAAGATCCAAATAACTGCTAAAAAGGACAGTCTCCACAACTCATTTCCCTTGGGCGACCCTATTGGAGAAGACCATGCTGGATAAAGCTCTAGAATGCACTTTGGGAAAACCCACCAAAACCAATCAACCACCGATCTCCAAATCACCTGAGCAACATTACAGTTCAATAGGAGATGGTCCACCATGCATGACAGCTATAGACCACAATCTTCCCTCTTCACCTTAGATGTCCATAGTAATGATCCTTCTACAAATAGCTATCCATCTAAAGACCACAACTCTAGGCGGAGCCTTAATTTTCCAAATTCTACCAACGAAACTTTTTGAAACTACCCTTCCGGCTAAGGCTAAGGAAAAAAGAAGAGACAAGTATAAGCCCCACTTAAGAGATTGATTAGGGAAATAAATTGGTCTTCCTCATGCTCTTTAAGGTATCTCCTCAAAATTGGGCACCATACCTTCTGCTCACTAGAAGACGACAAATAGCAATGAACCCATACATCCTCATTGAGAGCACAGTTGAAGATGTCTGGGAATTTCCTTGCCAATGGCCATTGCCCAAGCCACCTGTCACGCCAGAATACAACCTTATCATCCGAACCAACTCGATATGTAATATTCTCTATGAAGTTCTCTTTGACGGAGAGACTATCCTTCCAAATAGCCGAGGCTTTATATAGGACATCATGAACATCCCATCCATTTCTAGAAATACTGTATTTCCCCATCAATAATTGCTTCCACAGACCATCTGATTCATCTCCTAGCCTCCATAACCACTTTCCAAGTAAAGCTTGGTTCATTTGTCTTAGAGGTCTTATCCCCAACCCTTCCTTCTCCTTTGATTTACAAACCAAGATCCAGTCAACCAAATGAAATTTCTTCTGATCACTCCTTCCGTGCCACAAGAAATCTCGTTGCAGCTTCTTAATTCGACTGATGATTGAAACCGGGCACTTGAACATAGAAAATACACTGGAAGGTTTGGCAGCACAGATTTGATTAAAGTGACTACCTCCTATGGATAAGTAATTTGCCTTCCAGATGGATAGCTTTCTCTCAACCCTTTCCACCACCAGATTCCACACATCCTTTCTAACCTAACCCAAACACGGAGGCAGCCCTAAATAAGAAACTAGAGTGGACCCCACCTTACATCCCAGAATATCTGCATATTGATACAGATGTGCTTCCCCAATCAGCCCACTTTTGAGAAAGTTAATTTTAAAGCCTGACACAACCTCAAAACATAGAAGAATTTCTTTGACATTCATTATCTGATCTTCATCTGCCTCGCAGAAAATCAGAGTGTCATCTGCATACTACAAGTAAGTGACCAGAGGGACTGTATCAGCCGCTTTAAATCCTCATAGAAGACCTTTCGTTGCAGCCTTCTTATAGCAATGCAGGTCTAACCACCTTCTATTAAAAGTTTCCCTTCGATCAAAGTTGGAAGTCGAGCTAAAGTAATTTCTTTTCACACAAGTGCTCCAACAGCAAAAAAAAAAAAAACAAATGGATAACTATCTATTCTGTCTAAGGCTGAAAGTTTCAAACCAATTGGAATTTTGGGCATCCAAAAATTCTTAGTTCCACAATGTGATTTACTATTGCTAACCATGGCGGTAGAGGCCCATGACCTAGTGGGTATAAGGACTGGAATTTTAAAATCTCATTTTACGGCTAGTTGTCGATTTAGATCTCATAAAAATTCAAATTTCAGGCCATGTCCAGCCTTACAGTTATCTGAACCACATACATAGTTCTACAGCATATTGTGTTACAACTTTTTCAACTTTGACCATTACAAATCCTAGAAGCTGAGGGTATCAAAACACACGACCCGCCCCAACAAGAAAAAAAAAGAAGATAAAATAAAAAGTAAGAAAAACCAATGAGATACATTATTTCTCCTCAAAATCATCTTCCAGAATGCCAACACACTCATGGTAGACTGGTATTGGCACCTCGGTATCACACGCATGCCTACGGATCGATCCTTGGGTCTTTAGGTTGATAGTATAACTCTTGGCCAATAGGCCAACCCAAAAAAAAAAAAAATTCTTCGATAAGAGATTTACTAAACCCTCCGAGTTGACTCCTGACCCTCCCAAGTCATCTCATTGACTCTTGACTTAGCCAAGTCATCTAATTTTAATAAGTTGTTTGCATTCTGAACCATTTAATAGGTGGATCTAATTTTAAACAATTAATGTTTGTTTTTAAGTAATTATGCATGAGCTTCGGAGTCATAAATTTAAAAATGATCACTGGAATGTAATTTGAAACTTATATTTGATCGTTTACATTCGATATTTGGACTAACAAATTATGTAATATGCAATATTTTGTCTTTTATTTTCCTTAAATGCAGCACTTTTCTTGCATATACAAATTTATTAATTTGAGTTGACTATCATGAATGCATGTAAATGAATGTATATTTATATTTTTTTACAAGTAAATGGATTCACTTTTAAATATTTTCTAAATTATTTTTAAAAAAGTGACTCTCCCTAGTCTCCATGTTGACTCTATCCTCCTTTCTTTTTTTTTCATTGGACGATCACGAGTTTTCCAACCTTGATTAAAACCCTTGTTCACGAAAACTTAATAGGCATAATTCTGCCTCTTCTAAGAATGAAAGTGAGTGGCATTTTTTGGAAGTTCAATCCTCTTGATTTTGTATTTGTAAGGCACTGGCGGCCCGTTTCAATCCTGTTTGGAGTGTGATCAAAATAAAGGACAGTGTCGGCCAAGCATTCTTTTTTACTTTTTTCTACCATTGTGTCTTCTCTTAAACAGATCGTTGGCCAACCAGTGGACCTTCCAATCCTGTTTAGAGTGTGATCAGAATAAAAGAGGGTAGCAGCCAGGCATTCTCGTCTCCTTTTTCTACTGAAGTGTCTTCTCCAAAACAGAAGGTTGGAATGGCCAAGCATTCCGTACTTTTATGGCCAAAATGGAACGGGGACCAAGATCAAATGGAAAACTATGGTGCCCCTTCATTCCCCTTCTTCCTAACTAGGGCTGAGCCTTATCTAAATTCCACTGGTGTACTAAATTTCAGACCAGTTTAGGCCACCAATTAAAAAGATTAGGATCTGATCAAAATGATTTCAGAATATACACCACCATCAACAGGGGTCATTTAGATGATGGGGACAACTGCAATACTTATTAAAAAAAAAAAAAAGATGCAAAATCACATGTAGATAACTTCACGCGAATGTTCAACATACTGGTAAAAGAAAGAAAGAAAGAAGAAAAGAAACCATTCAACAAATGCAAAAAAAAAACAGCAAAGCTATAACTGTCAAATTCTCAGAGATCAAATGGTTGAGTCTGACAGACCTGCCCTGCTGAAAGTGATTTCCAACAAATGGATAATCCACATCTTTAAGCCGCCCCTTTGTGATGTTTTCCATGGTTTGGAACAGAAGAGGTTGGTGCTGAGTATACACATTCTCAATCCCCTGTAGAAAACCCAACAATCCAACATAAGGGTAAAGAAGGCCACGAACAGAAAGCACAATTAGCACAAGAACAAACCTTCAAACCACGAGCCATGTTACGAGCAATATTGAGGAGATCACGATTTCCGTACAAATCACCAGTTCTCTTATCAACACCTGCTTGCTTTAAAAGGAATTGGACCAGCTGTTTGATGATCAAAATATAAAACACGTTAGACACCAAAGAGAGAAACTACAGATGTTACATATTTGCATGGCATGCGGAACATCTAAAAAGCGCACCATAGGACCAGTCAGTCAGACTGCAGTTCTCGAGTAAAAAAAGAAAGTGAAATCTGAGGTTATAAAAAGAAAATTTAGGAAAATATAACCGGGTGCTTTTTTTCTTTGGAGAAAAAAAAGAATTGCACGATCAATATTCTGGGAAAGCATGAGAAGATGGAGAACTATATGATCCTTGACCCAATCAATACCCGGTTCAATTCTAACCATTGCTCAACAGTCTGAAGATATATTGCTAGGAAAAAAATTCAACAACAGAACGTGAAGCTCATTACATTCATAAATTAAAGTTTCAAAAAGTAAAATACCAGAGAAGATCATGAAGGCACGACAATCAAGATTTTAAATCTTTGTGCCGGTCGGTATGGGGACGAGAAGGTGCCATCGTCCCAATCCGGCATGGCCTAAAAAGTTTTTTTTAAATAAAAAATCCGGAAAAATAAAGAATACTGTAGAACAAGTAAATATGTGCAAAATAAGCTATGCAAGTGGTATCTCATCTCAACCATAAAGAAGATTAACACTAAGTCGTTGACACGATTGTTATGACACCATGTAGCTAATCATTAAACGCTAAATATCATAATTATCTTATATTTAATCTAACATGCAATCATTTTTTTTTTCTTGATTGAAGCACCCATTAAGCACAAAAAAATAATAAACTTACCCGTTGTGAGCCCTTCTTTGATTACTCAAGCCTTTCAGGCCACGATCTCAAAAATAGGGCTTAAAATCTTAATTTCTAAGCAAGAGAAACAAAGGGCAGGAAGGAAGCAAATGTGATAATGGGAGAAAAGAATCAAAATCCAAGTATTTTAGGTGCTGAATCTTGCAGTTAGAGCAATTTTTTAGCACAAAATAATCTTTAGGGAGCCTAAGAAGAGATGAGAGGAAAGAAAACAACATAAAAGATTATAGTTCATCCAAACTTTTGGTACTGGTCAGTTCAAACAAGTTCGGACAAGTCGTCTTCGATTTGTGCGAGATCAAACAAACAAGGGCCAATGAGTGTGTACTAGAAGCTGACTTGTTCCGGCACCCACCAGCACCAAGTCAACTCGAACAAACAGGTCTTTGGAAGAAACTTAAAACCATGACGACAATGCAATCATCTAAGAAACACCGGCAAAGTGCAAAACTGAATTGGAACATATGACTATTTCAAAGATTTTTTCTGAAAATTGAAATCATATTCCAAATCATTTAAGAGGATGAATCAAATCATATCGTGAGTCATATCATAAATCGTAGGATATTTTACAATTATAACATGAAAAAATAATAAAAATTTAGAAGGAAAAAAATAGTAATTCATAATCCATCCATTTTTCATTCATTGCAGCATGCTTACAATGAAAAATGAGACTAGAATATATATGATATATGTGAATAGTTAAGTATGTTTAAGATATTAACATTATTAAAAATAAAATCAAAACAATCAGCTTTACATGATTGGGATGTCTCCTAAAGTGTTAATGAAGAGGAAAAAATGCGGACAAAATCCAATAAATACAATCGAAAGGTCTAGTCACATGCCTTTTCCTCATTAATCTCTAAACATCCCCAAAATGGAAAAAGTTTTTAGAGGTTTCGCTAATCATTATATAATGTTTTAAAAATAGAAATTTTAACAAAAAAGAAAAGGGAAGAAAGTAAAAGCAAAAAAACTAATATTAACCTCTCCGAAAAGGTGATTCCCGCTCAAACTAATCGCTTGAATCATCAGATTTGATAAAGAAGTATCGAATACTAAGATTCATTTGTAAATGCTAATGCGATTCATGGTATGGATACAAATTTTTTTCCTTAAAATTTGACGCAGATCATAGGATTCTGACAACAATGGTTTCAATTACAAGGGATATTTACGTTTCAAGAAGAACAGGTTTAAAGTTCACAAGGAACCAACAATTAATCTGATCGAGGTTCGGCAGAAAAGGTGGAAACCCACTCATACAGCTGTTAATTGGCAGGGCTCGGAAATGGGAAACAAAAACTTTGATTTGGGCCAGCCAGAAAGCTCAGTCCAATGGGTTTAGATTTCATAATCCAGGCTCAACGAATCCATTTTAACAGCCAAACCACTTGATGCAGTTTCTAGTCTCACTGATACTTGAGTGCATTGAGGGATAGACAAAAGGCCCCGAGATTTGAACTTGTTTATGATGATGAGAATGACAATAATGAAAACCTAGGCTCAGTGATGAGAATGACAATGATGATAAGATTGTCTTCTGATCATTCTCCTTTATTACTATCTCACAAACCTCCTCTTATCATGCTTAATATTCCTTTTAAGTTTGATGAGATGTGGCTCTCACATAATTCCTATCTTGGTTTAGTTGAGTCTAACTGGAACTTGAATGTCACAGGAAACCCTCAATTTGTTCTTGCCTATAAACTTAAATCTTTGAAGCCAAGTTTGAAATTGTGGAACAAATCAGTCTTTGGTCAGTTGAAGGCTAATATTGCTGCTGCAGAGGAGAGGGTTTTGTCACATCAAAATGCCTATGATTTATCTCCTTCAGATCAACTACTAGTGGATCTCAATTCTGCCAAGACTAGCCTTCACAATTGGCTCAAGGCGGAAGCTACTCATTGGAAGCAGAAGACTAGAGTCAAATGGTTGCATGATGGAGACAGAAACACTCATTTCTTTCACCTCTCTGCTAAATCGAGGGGAAACTTCAATCGCATTGTTAAGATTACTTTTGATGGGAGTCTTCCTAATGACCAAGCGCTAATCAGGGAAAAAGGAGCAGAATTCTTTTCCTCTCTTTTCAAGGCCCTCCCTGTTGTTATTGATGATGATTTGTTTAAAATGGAAGGACCTTCTGTTTCTCCCCAGCAAAGCGTCTTCCTATCAGCTATTCCATCGCCTTCTGAGATTAAAGATGCTGTTTTTGCTCTCAAAAGAAATAGTTCGCTAGGCCCTGATGATTTTTCAGGTATTTTCTTCACCTCTGCTTGGCACATCATCGGTCCAGATGTTATTGCTGCTGTCTCTCATTTCTTCACCACCAGCCACCTCCTTCCTGGAACTAACTACTTCTTTCTTGCCTTGATCCCCAAATCCCAATCCCCAAACACATTCTCTGATTTTAGGCCTATTAGCCTTCTAAACTTCACTTACAAAATCATTTCCAAAATCTTGGCCACAAGACTTTCTACCATCCTTCCTTCACTCATTTCTAACCATCAGGTGGCCTTTGTGAAGGGAAGATCCATTCATGAGCACGCGGCTTTGGCTCATAATCTTTTCTAAAAATTAAAGACCAAGGTTAGCAATGGAGCTATTTGTATGAAACTAGATATCTCTAAGGCTTTTGATAAGCTTCATTGGAGCTTCCTTTTCAAGGCCTTAGATTTCTTTAAATTTCCACCCAGATGGATTAATTGGATAAAGGAGCAAATTTGCACCTCCAGGGGTTCAGTTCTTATTAACAAAAGCCCATGTGGCTTCTTCGGAACTTCATGTGGCCTTCGAGAAGGAGACCCATTATCTTCGTATTTATTCATCATTGCCAAAGAGATTCTCAGTTTGCATTTGGAAGGTCTCAAGCAGCAAAGGCTCATAACTCCAATCTCTCCTATCCTTAACAAACACTCCTTGTCATTTGCTATATGTAGATGACATTCTTCTTTTCCTTAAAGCCACTAAGAAGGGTCTTAGATGTGTTAAGACCCCTCTTGCAAGATATCAAGAAGCTTCCGGTCAACATTTCAACCTTCAAAAGAGCCAACTTTTTATTGGGAAATGTAGTCCAAGGAGACGTAACACCATCACTGATCTCCTCGATATCCCCCAAGCCAGCCTCCCTACTACCTACCTTGGCATTCCTATGTTTTTGGGTACATCCAGGTATTCTCATTTCTCCAAGCTTCTTGATAAGATCAGAGCTAAATTAGCTGATTGGAAGACGAAAACTCTTATCTTTTGCGGGTAGATTGATCTTGGTGAAACATGTGCTCTCTTGCCTCCCTAACCATATCTCCCTCTCAATTCTCATCCCCATTAAAACTTGCAAGGAAATTGTAAAAATCATGAGGAATTTTCTTTGGTCAGCAGATCCAAATAAAATCAAAAGTGATTTGGTGATATGGGAATTAGTTTATCTTCCAAAGGAAGAAGGTGGCCTTGGATTAAGGAGTATGAAAGATTTCAATGATGCTTGTATGCTGAAATTTGGTTGGGCAGGAGCTTCTTCCAATACTCTTCGGGCAACTTGGTTCAAATCCAGATATTTCAAGTCTTCCTCAATATGGCATCTTCAAAACACCCGGTCCGGTTCTTGCATATGGAAGTGGATTTGTCTGCTCTCTCCCTTCATCCAAGGTGCTTGTAAATGGATTGTTGGCAATGGGAATTCTATTAGCCTTTGGTTCGACAGATGGATTGATCATGATCCCATAGCTCACAGATTTCCAGATTTTAGTTTTCCCCCTCTTGAGACTGTCTCTACTATCATCTCTATGGATGGATCCTGGAGCATCCCAAACTACATTCCCACTGCTCTCCAAAATTTCCTGCAAAGAGCTTTCTCGATCCATTTACCAAGTGCGGCAGAATCAGTCCCTGACAAATTGATATGGATGGGCACGAATGGTAGCGAAAGCAAGTTCTCTCTCTCAGCAGCTTGGAACCTAGTTTGTTTTCGGCCTCCGACGTCCCCTGGGCGAATCTGGTTTGGAGTGCCTTCGTCAACCCTAGACTCTCATGCTTGATTTGGCGTCTTCTAAGGAGGAAAACTGTAATATCCTGGATCTTTAAGGGCTCTAGGATTGGGAGTAATTAATAGGGCCGCAGGTGAGACCCTTAGACCCTTGCTTGTTCTAATTATTATAGGATTGGAGAGGGACACTCTTGAGTTAGTATTAGGATGAGGAAAGAGTTGTATGTCAACTCAAACTACGATTGGCTTGTGTAGGATGTATTTGGGAGGGACTCTATGTTCTGTTTAGGAAGGACTCTTACCTTATCCAGTGTGTATATATAGACCATCGACCCCTAGTATTGGTATTCAATTTTTCTTCTCCCTCTTGAGAGAAGATATGAGAGAAAGAGAGTTTTATTTGTTGGAAATTCAGGATCTTATGAGGAAGAAGAAGGCAACCAGCAAAGGGACGACTAACAGATGCCCTACTAGCACCCTCACATCACAAACACAGCGATCGTCTATTGAAGGTGAGTGAATCTTTCTTCATAATTCCAATTAATGATTCCAAAAGATGAACTAGATGCTTGATGAACTCAGATTTTGGTGAAACTGTTAAATATATATATATAATTGCTACAGTAACTGTCAACACACCCAGGCCTTGATTGATGTGGGTTCTTATCACTAATATTGTCTCTAGATAATAGTTCATGCAGAAAGAATTGGATTCGATGATGATTCAATGCAGATTTTGAAATTCTGCACTTTTTCCCGGATGCTAACAGTTTCTGTCGACAGGGATTGTGGGACCCCATGGCCCACTTGATGGAAGATCGGAAAGGGGACCCATGGGCAGCCTCAGGGGTGCTTGACCCATATGGAGTGGGTCCCATCTAGCCATCTTCCAGATACTTGAAAGTTACATAACGGCAGTTTACAGAAATTAGTGTTGTTTTGTTGACAGCCTTAATGGGACCCCCACGTTGACCTGATCTTAGATCAGGTCCGACCATCCTAGGGGGGGACTGTTGGGCGCAGGTGAGATCACTTTGCGGGTTGGGGCTTGTGGGGACCACTATCCAGCAGCTTGAAGTATAACAAGCGTAGAGGAGTTTTGACCTATGATGCACGGATACATTAAAATGGGCAACGTATCATATCCGATACTTCCCTTTTTACATGTAAAATCTGTGTCTATGCCGTGTCTGTGCCGTATCTGGGCATCATACGTTTTGACAGAATTGGGTTCTATCGGGAAACTCAGAGATGGGTTCTGTTTAGGCTAAGGAAATTCTGGGAATTGTGCCAAGGTCCAGACTCCTTATAAAAAAAAAAAAAAAAAAAAGAAGCCCTGTTACCTTAATAAATTAAGATTTTCTTAGAAAACATAGACTTGGGTTTGAATAGTTTATATGAACTGTTTTCTCTAAAATTCTGCATGATATGAAATTGTGAAATTTTGTGTAATATGTTGATGAGAAAAGGGTGGCCCACCCCTACACAAACAATCAACCATTATGATTAGAAGTGGGGTGTATAGGGCTGGGACCGCACTAATTAATGTTGGGTGAATTAACTGATACCATGGTTAGTGCTACTTGACTGTATGATATTTATTAATGGAATGCCTAATGGAATCGGATTTGATAAGAAAAATAATGCACTCTGAACTAATAGCACACATGTGATGGTTGACTTGTATACAGGGTCCTTTGTGGTTATGGAAATTCTGGACCTTTGGGTTCAGGTTGTATTATGGATGAGGGCCATGGAGGCCGTTGTGTTGGTTGTATTATGGATGAGGGCCTCGGTGGACGTTGTGTTATTTGGTCCTTTTGAACGTTGTGTTGATAGGTCCTTGGTGGACGCAGATAATGAGATAATGACAGAGTGGCATGTGGAGAGGTGTGTATAGCCTTGGAGGCATGGTAATGTGGATAGAGTGCGAGGATGTAGTTCATGAGTTGCTTTATGGGGGCGGTGACTGGATTAACTTTGAATTGCACTTTATATGCTATTCTAGTCTTGTGTATCTTATTTGACATTATGTTTTGTGTTGTGTTGGGAATTAGGAAAATACATTCACCAATGTTACTGATGTTGTGTTACCCCTTCAGGTAATCACATTATGGGAGGACTAGAGCAGAACGACGTTCAGCCCATAGATTTTGGCTTACAGGGCTGAAGAGAGAACGGGAAATACTAAAACAGCTGATAGTGCGATTAGCCCTTTTAGTGAAATTTTATTTACTTATAAACAATTGATGTTTTATTGACTTTCATAAATTCTAATTGGAATATTAGATTGATTTAAATGCCTAATTCCTTTAGGGAATTATTTGATTTATGCTCGGTGAATATTGCTAAAGAATCGCGATCCGGAATCCGACAGGGCCCCGGAATTCAGGTCGTAACAAAAACTCCAACAGATATTTGGGCAAAATCTAAAGGTATTTCGCTGGCTTCTAGATGTTACAACTGCCACTCCAATGCTGAATCTGACTACCACATCTTCTTTCAATGTGATCTCGTGAAGGGATTTCATGTCCGAACTATCCTTCGGTTGAGTTCATTTGGACTGCTCTTTCCATAGGTAGAGATAATTATGGAAAGAAAAGTGCAGCTGCAGTATTCTTCCACCTCATCTCCATTCTTTGGCCTTGGACTTTTCGTAATGACTCCAAGTTTAACAACATCAGGCCTTCCCTACCAAGACCCAAATCTTTGTTCAAAGAGCGCATCTCTGACATGTTAGGCACTCTCCCAGATGGAATCAATGTTCAGCACCTTCATCCTCTTGTGCTTAGCCTTGATAGATTTGGCCATTGAAGTTCTGAAGCTGATTGTTGGATAGCTCAATGTTTCTGTTTCTTTCTTTTGGGTTTAGGGTCTGGCTATGTTGTGTTCATGATCTAGCTTGGTTTTGTTTTTTGTTTGTTTAGTAGCCTTTTATTGGCTTTGAGGGCATCTTGCCCTTTTTGGGGGCCAAAGCCCTGTTTTTTAGGCTTTGCCTTGTATTTTTTCTCCTTTTGATGCACATGACCTGTAGCAAAAAAAAATAATAATAATAATAAAAAAAAACTAGGCTCAGTAAACTAAGTATAACATTAAGAAAATATCCCTTGGATTTGGAGATATATAAATCATAAAGTGGAAATGCATCTGACCACAAAAAATCAAACATGTAGCCCGCAAGCAATTAGTGTAAGGACCAAGGATAAAAATAGTGGTTGCGGCAATACGTGGTGGCATAGCGGTTTGAATTTTGTCAGTGTTGAAATTTTTTTGAATTTTGTGTTTTCTAAGTGATTTGGAACCATATAAGGGTAGAGACAACCATGGGAAAGGCTATTGAGAATAAGAAATAGGAAAAACGGTCTTATAAATTAAAACTACTTGGCTCTATTAGGTTTTTTACTGTAGCGCCACTATTTTCAAAATAGCGTAGCGGCCTCAACCGCTACGGCCGATAATGCGGACGCTGCACTATGTAGTGAGCGCTAATTTTAATAATGGTAAGAACCCAAACCAGTTATACCTAATGATATAGATAATTAGAAAGTATTAAAGTAGTATCATGCATGCATTGCTTATGTATATGAAATTGGACAACTTAGTAAATTTGCCTTCTATCTAGATTTAATTGTAATTTCCATTAATTGTGCATTAATTAGAATTAGCAGGCGCCACTTGTGCCCCATTTGTGATTATTTTAATTAACATAATAAACAATGCCACTAATTAGAAGAAATAAAATAAAGATATGCATGCAAGGGACGGCCATGAGGAGTGTGCATTAGTGAGTGGGACCCATTGGTTGGCATGATGGGGACTCAATGGGGTTGAATGGGTGGGACAACCAGCCCTTATTGTACATCTAATTAATAATTAGCAAGTTGCTAATCTCGGTTAAGAGGAATAATCCTAGTGAGAACAAAATTAGAATGCGAGGGTTCTAAGGGATTAGTTGTACTGATTGTTTTAGAAAGTGAGCACCCAAACTTAGTTAAACCCGTCACTTACACGCCCAGCCCCTTACTGTTTTCTCACCAAATTAATAGAGGGAGAAAGAGAGAAAGAAGGGGAAGGCTAGGGTTGGATTGGCTAGAAACAAGGTTTCTCATCATCAAACTTTCAACTAGTTTGCATCATTCTGCAAGTAACCAAGAACAATTATGGTTCCCCCAAATTCTTTGTTTTCCTTCAATTATCATGTTGAATCAAAATGTGTCGGTCGACTAGAACCCTAGGGCATGTTTTGATGTGTGGTGAAGTGAGGTGAGGTGAGGTGAAGCATCAAATCAAGAGAGAATAAAATATAGAGTGTTATGATGATGTTTTGTTTTTAGTTGTTTTGTATAGAATCTTTTTGACTTTTTGTATAGAAAAGTGGAGTTTTTTTGTCTTTTAGTGGAAAAAGGAGGTTGCTTTTTTGACTTTTTTTGGAAAAGATGGAGGGAATGTTGAAATTGTGTACTTTTGATATGACCCTTGTCAATTCTTGTCTGGATTCACTTCACTTCACTTTTACTTAGTTAAGTGCCAAACACGCCCTTGGGGTGTTTGGCAACGGTCTTCAAAAAGGATTCCTCGCTCCTTTTCTATGATCCTTAGCAAAACGCATGTTTGGCAAAAGTCCACTGCGAGGAAAGTACTTTTCCAAAATCTGTGCCTGCGTTGATTTATGCAGTCCGACAAAGTCAACCGCAAACCCATAAATCCAAGGGTGCCTTTTCTTTTTCTTTTGGGTTGGGGGGGGGGGGGGGGGGGGGGGATTTTCTTCGCAAAAACCCATCTCTTGACTTTTCCCGCTCAAATCGGAAGCCCTAACGAATGCAGGAGAAGCTCCCTCAACCCTGGACACCATCCTCCTTGGCGTCTTCTCTCTCTCTCTCTCTCTCTCTCTCTCTCTCTCTCTCTCTCTCTCTCCATATCTCTCTCACCCCAGCCCCATTAATTTCTTTTTTGATGCCTTTTATTATTATTATTTTGCCCAAATTGCAACCCAACATGATAGATGCAAATGAGTTTTTCTTTTTTATGTGAAGGGTATGCGTGATGAGTTATATACCTTAAAATTAATGCAACCCAGCTTAATGGAAAATTTTTAATTTCCAAAACATTGGTTAATATGTGTCTGAAGTATTTCTCTTGAATGTATAGCATAGTTACTGGTTTCCTCTGGCAAATGCCTGTGTTTTCTGGATCCTGTTTCAAGCTTAAACATAAATAATTGTTGATGCTTCAAGATTGTTTAGTCTAAATATGATATAAGTTTCTTCAAAGAACTGATGTATCATATCTCCTAAAATCCGATGACTAATCTCTTGACGAGTAATGAGATGCATTGTTGATTATGATAGAATGGTTTTTTCAGTTTGAATGTATGGAGTTGATTATGATAGAGTGGTTTTTTCAGTTCCCTCCTTTTTGTAAGAGCATATGGGTGATGGGCAGTGGGATTGGGTTGTGTTTAATGGGTACAGGATCGGTGGAATGGGATTGACATGATTTTATATCCCATTAAGTAACCTTTTGGTCCGGTTTTTTCCACGGATTTTGATATGGTAACCAAAAGTGGATTTGAAGAAACCATCGATGATTCCTCTGTGCTAACCAAATGTGAAATGCGATGAATCCTCTCCCCCACAAATCCTCAAAGGAAAGTTTGATTCCAAGGCACCAAGGATTTCTCCAAAGAGAGGATTCCTCTCCCATTACGAAACATGCCCTTAGTTGTTTCCATGTTTTTTTTTTATTCCAAATTCATGTTATATCATTGCTAGATGATGTGGAATCTATTCTATGATATTCCCTAATTTCCTTCATGCATATCATTGTCTAATCTCTCTTTTGTATGCCTTAAGTCTGATGGTTAAGTCTCTATACCTGATTGTGTATATCGAGTGGGTTTTGTGAAGTTCCAATTGTATTTCATGGCATTTTTTTTAATGGTTTTTCATGGCATTCTACATGTGTTTATCATCAAACTCATGTTCGATGTAATTATGATCTCTACAAGGATAACCATGATGAAACTTGGATTAAGCTTGGTGGGCGACCATGATCATAGAGAACCCATGGTTGTGTGATGGGTTTACAAGAACCCGTTGGGCCGATCCTTCATAATTCATCATATGGCATAGGTTTTTTATGGAAGGGGCATGTAATTGTTATGTAAATACAATACTCTTGTTTCCATTGTGTTTCTTATTCTTCAACACATGTTTTAGTTATCTTAAATCATGACTTGAAGAGTTGTGAGGGTCAATCCATGTGGGTTTCCATAAAAACACACATTTCCCTTCTTTTCTTTTCTTTTCTTTTCTTTTCTTTTTTTTTTCAAGAACTTCATATTCTCCTTGTATATGATGTAAATCTTTGGTTTCTTATGTTTTTCCAAACTCTAGATACACTCTAGAACATCTATTAGATTCAGATATGTGAACTCATTTGATTCCTCTTGGTTTTGATCAACTTTCTACAAGTTGAGTTTCAAGTTAAGTTGAATTCCGAATTGTCTCTACCGAACAGTCCTATTCGACAGAGGATTTGACTGGCAAATGAATTTGTATTTCGTTGATTTTGGTCTTGTTTTGTTTGTCTTTTCGAAAGCTACAGAATCAAATCAAATTTCACATTAATCCGAGTTCGGAGTAAAAGCCAAATTTACTCAGGCTTGTACCCTAAAACAAACCTGTTTCCAGAACTTATAAAAATCCAGGAAGAATTACCAAAAAAAAAACTGCTGTTTTTATCTTTCAAACACCGCTAGATTCGCCTAATTTCAATTGTAACAAAGAAGATAAAATTCCAGGACAAACTATTTTCTGTAGCGAAACTGCATTTCCAGAATTATTGTTTCTGTTCAAGTCCATTGTTCATCGGTCAAACATGCTCAGTGTAATTTCATATTTTACTAGGAGTTTGTACATGAGTCTACTAACTCCAGCTCAGATTTGGTGTCATTTCGAGTTTTTTTTTTTTGAAAGGTAAATACATTAAGAAAAAGCAATCAGTAAAAGAGAGAGATACTAAAAAGTTTACATTGAACACCAAAAAAGGAAACAACCAAACAGGACAAACAGAACCAGAAACTGAAAAGCGGAGAAGCTAATAAGACGGCGGTATTTCCTTCCAGTTTAACAACACTTGGTCCAGTAGAATCCCTTGAAAATTTGGGATAATAGACACCCAAAAAGCTACCGAAAGCTTTATCTTTTCGGTAATTGAATTGACACATGAAGCAGTCCCTTTGAAACACCTTGTGTTTCTCTCCTTCCAGATAATCCATATAACAGCCAAGAAAGACAGCTTCCACATTTCCTTTCCCCTAGGCGCCAGAGATGGACACATCCAAGCTTCATATAGATCTGACAGAGAGACAGGGAGGACCCAGCTACACCCAAACTAACCCCACACCACACTCAATGTCCTATGGGAAAAGTTGCACTTAAGAAGAATATGATCCACAGACGACTCGTCCTTAAGACACAAAGGGCATGCATTCACCACGACCATACCTTTTCTTCTTAAATTATCCAAAGTTAAGATTTTGTTTCGGAGAGCTAACCATCCAGATACCAAAACTCTAGGTGGGGCTTTTAATTTCCAAAGTCTTCCCAAAGCTGGAGTAGTACCTACTCTTTCTGACAAAGCCATGAAGAAAGAAGTAACTGAAAAACTGTTGTCACGAGAGGGAGTCCAATCTCTTTCATCTTGTCCCCCAGGGATATAAACCAAGCTTAGAACATTAAAAAGGAGTAGCAACTGACTCTCCTCATTCTCCTTTGGATTTCTTCTAAAGATAGGGCTCCATATTAATTGGCTTCCAGACCCAAATGTTTTCAGGTAACTGGAAACCATTGCTTCCTCATCCATAGCACACTTCAACAAATCTAGAAATTGGGCTGCCAACGGTTGGTCGCCAACGCAGTTATCAAGCCAAAACCTCACATTTTCCCCCAAGCCTACCCGATACTTCAGATTTCTTTTAAAGTCTTCTTGGACTAAAGTAATCCCTTTCCAAATGTTAGAACTTCTGTAGGAAGCATAGTGGAAATCCCAGCCATCCCTCGAGCCACCATATTTTGCTAGCATAATGTCTCTCCACAACCCTTCAGATTCATTCCCAAGCCTCCATAGCCACTTGCCTAGCAAGGCTTTATTTATCTCCCTAAGGGTTCTTATACCCAATCCACCACCTAGTTTTGGTTTACAAACTGAAACCCAATCCACCAAGTGAAACTTCTTTCCACCACTTCTCCCCTGCCAAAGAAAAGCCCTTTGAAGCTTCTCTATACGATTGACGACCGAGATTGGACATTTAAATAAAGACATGAAGTACACCGGGGTTAGATAAGACTGGTTTAATGAGAGCAAACCTTCCTCCAATTGAGAGATAATTGGCTTTCCACAAAGCTAACCTGTTTTCCACCCTCTCTACAATTGGATTCCACAAAGATTTATTAACCGAGCCTTGACAGAGGGAAAGTCCCAAATAAGAAGGGGGG
The DNA here is from genome assembly GCA_038049695.1 of Cinnamomum chago. Classification (NCBI taxonomy): domain Eukaryota; kingdom Viridiplantae; phylum Streptophyta; class Magnoliopsida; order Laurales; family Lauraceae; genus Cinnamomum; species Cinnamomum chago. The sequence continues at coordinate 37,130,364 of CP142453.1, read as the reverse complement.
AGGTGACCTACCTTACACCCCAAAATATCCGCATAGTGGGCCAGCATAACCTCCTCAACTCTTACCCGAATCAGTTCACTCTTAAAGAAATTGATCTTTAAGCCTGACACAGCTTCGACACAGCTTCGAAGCACAGTGAGGTAGCTTTCACATTTTGAATCTGATCTTCATTAGCTGCACAAAAGATAAGAGTGTCATCTGCAAACTGCAGAAGAGAAGTTGGAGGAACACCATCGCACACCTTGACACCACTTATCAAATCTTCGGAAGCCACGGCCTTAATCATCCTACTCATAGCCTCAGCCACAATAACAAAAAGAAAGGGGAAAGGGGGTCCCCTTGTCTGATACACCCCCCTGTGCTGAAATGAACCCTTTGGGCGACCCATTAATTATGATAGAAAAAACTGGCGGACAAAACGCATTCCTTTATCCATTTCCTCCATTTTGCTCCAAACCCCATTATAAGCAGGAGATAGTCCAAGAAGTCCCAATCTACTCTATCGTAAGTCTTTTCCAGATCCAAATTACAAATCAGCCCTAGACGCCTCTCTCGGTTCATCGAATGCAAACACTCGTTACCAACAAGTAACGCATCCAAAATTTGTCTCCCCTTCACAAAAGCTCCTTTCTCATTGGAGATAATGTTGGGCAACACAATCTTTATTCTTCCAACCAACACTTTTGCCTAGATCTTGTATATACTCCCAATCAGATTTATCTGTAATCTTTGATTCCAAGCTCTCTTTCGTTAAGGAACAATTGATATGAACGATGCCCCCAAACTTTTAAGGATCTTCCCTCTTGAGTAAAAATAATGAAAATTCAGACAGCGAGTGCGACTTAATTTCCAATTCTGTATTTTAGCTGTATTTTTCCTACTGGAAACTTTTAAAACTAATAACTCGGTCATCCGATATTGGTTTTACTTGAAATTTGGTGGGTTTCTCGGAAATATGACCAATTTTCAGACCAAGTATGTTTGGACTTAAGATGTCTTGATGAGGAATTAATTTGTGTAAAATCAGAGTATTCCTTTATGTGTCATGACTATTGGTTCTATGTCTCAGACTATGTGATTCTTGTGGATTATTGGATTGTTTGTGGTCCGTATGTCATGGGTCTTCTTGATGTTCATGTCACTTCGTGAATCATTCCTTGACTCACTTCTCAGGCACTGTCAAACAGATTTGGTAACGCAATGGGGACGCCTAGACCGTGATAGAGCCATTAGTCATGGGAAGTGGGAAATCCCTTGCGCTGACATACTAGACTGCAGCTAGCCCTGAGATTGATTCAGATTATTGTTACTTGGCTAGGTCACTCCTGGCAAGTGAAAGTGGTACCTGTTAGTTGTGATTTTGTGGACCCGATGCAAACAAGGGGTTTAAATACTGTTTGTGGACCCAGACACAAATGGGGGTGTTAAATAATGTTTGTGACTTGTCATGCGCCATTCCTAGTTTGTCTTGGATATCAATTTATGCAATCAAGATTAATTCTCTGACCTAAATTCTTGTGACTTCCAGTTATGTCCAAGTGTTCTATATATCCACCATTGTGCATCCCTTATTGTCGACTCCTATATGTTGTACTTGTAGTTGTGTAGATTGGTTATTTACTGAGCTTTAGGTCACTAGACTTAATTTATGTTTCTCAGATACTGAGGTAGAGATGGATGCTGAATAGTTGCTTTACTTGGACACTGAATGTGTGATTTAAGAAGCAGAATCACTTGGAGAATTTGTTTAGTTGCTTTAATTGATTGGACTTAGTTTGATATTTCATTTATTTTGTTCGTAATAATAAGACTTTTAAGATTTCCTTTGATTATCTTTTGTCTAGGATTTTTGCTAATTCTATAATTAATTTTTTTAATTAGACTTATTTATGCTCTGTTATCATGAATATATGATATTTTCCATGGCGAGATTTGAACCATGCTCATTTATGAAGATCTTGCTGTGAAATTCGAGGCACTCGGATTTCAGGACATGACAATTAGAAATATTGGCAACGTTCACAGTTCCGTGGAAAATGCCTAGCATGCGAGTAGGTTGAAGCTTAGAATAAAGAAAGAACATCGGTTGAGTTATATTACACCAGACTTGTACTTAGCAGATCGGGAAGCTAGTTTGTTGAAAAGTTGCATCAGCTGAACTGGACTTTCCTTCTCATAGCGCAAAGCATACAACATCACCAAACGTAAACGATCAATATCAGAGATGCTTTCATCATTCAGGAGATTCATGACGGCCTGCAGAAGAGCACGCACAGAAGAACATTAAACAGTAATATATCCATGTCTTATAGGATAGTTTTTTCCTTTTTATCCATGTAATACGAACCAAAGACTAGAGTATGAACATGATGCATAGAGGCATACAAAACAGAATGGAAACCCACTACGCTATACAAGCAGATATTTCTGAGTACAGAAAATTCAATCGTCCGTGTGTTTGTGAGTGTGACCGTTGAAAGTTTGTAATGCTATAAGTGTTTTTAAAAAAAAATGAAATCATCAATATCAGGGGAAAAAAGGATAAGGAAACTAAACTCTTTACTTCAGATTTTCCAGAATTTCCACATTTCTTTTCTAGAAGTCGCCAGATTTCATAGAAGTTCTACTCTGGCCCTCCAATCATCTTCTCTTCTTTTTTAATGGTTGTCAGCCCCCTAATCATCAACCACTCTATGGAAGCATTTCCTATTCTTTGAGAAACATGCTTTTTATATGTAAGAATAACTTTTTGATAAGGTGTGAGGTACATTTCTTAGTAAGTTGGTAACTATGGTATGAATCGATATCTTCCAGAACATTTTACCGCTTACGAAAAAGAATATGGAACCCCTTCAAGAAACCAAGTCCATTTGGATCAGTGATTAATCAGTCATCCCTCAGGATTATTAATTGCAAACCTATAGTCATGTGCAGGTGTGCATTTCTGATGCTAACTTGCTATGAAAGAGATTATATCATATGTTACCGACCGTGCTTCTTTGCTGCTGAATATTATTCAACCACCAGGATGGCTTCTTCCAGCAAATTCTCTTTTACAAGCAGTTGATACTCTTCCCGGAGAGGGAAAAAAAGGTGCCTAATCTAGTAGGGCAGAAGCCAAAGGACATGCAACCAAATTGTTGTGCATTTTTGTTTATCTTTTCAAAAGTTAAGTGGCCAGGTGCTATTTGTAATAGGATTTCTAATCCTCGTTCAATGTGGCCAACTCCAAAGGAGTTTTCTATTTATGCCAAGCATATTGAAGGGAAAAGGATATGGTGCCATGGATTTCGGTGAAGAGCTCTTCCCTTGTGTAGCTTGACTCCATGCAGCACTTCTGGGGTTCCCACATGTGACTTCTAGGCCTATAGCATCATTCAAAACCTGAAGTATGAATCCAGGGGACAGACGATGTATCAGTTTGGTATTAGAGTAGGTAAGATTTTGCTGATTTTCCTAATTTCGAGCTTTGTTTTAATTTAGAAATTACTTCCTCCTAATCCCTTCCTCAACTTTTGTGTTTCTTCAAATTCCCATCCTATGCCCAAAGCAAAGCAGAAATTCCCCTAAAATCCATCCATCAAATCCCACACAAGGGCTACGGAGTATTCATGTGTAAAGAGATAAGATGTGCATTGAAACATGAAACCCTCTTTTGAAATAAACTCAATTGACCCAGCTTAGTGTTATGATCTATTCCAAGAGTTGAAGGAGATGATATAGAATATCTATTTCCAACTAGATAAATCACCACATTGTTAAGCATTCAGGATTAGAAAAGCTCATCCATTTAGCAAATTACAACTATATCACTCTCATCAAACCATTTTTTGTTGTTGATTGATATAAGCAAGCCAACAAAAACAAATATGGAATACAAGATGATAATAAATTACCTCAAAGGCTGACACCTGGCCACCATTACAAGCTAACTCCTGCTCTGTTTGTGAAACTAACATGAGTTTCCGCTCTTCAACAATCTTGCTCATTTCAGTAACCATTGTCACATGCTTCGAGACATTGCCTTGCATCTTTCGGTATTCAGGGTAGTTGTCCACAAATTTGGCCATGTCTTCTGCAGAATATAAAAATATTGGACTACACATTAGTAATATTTAAGAGAGGCACTCTAAACTTTCGATTTTCATGTAATTTTATTTTTTTAAAATATGAAGGTTTGTCAAGCACCTATTGTTTGAATGTTCTGGTTACTCTTTGCGAGCTGCTGGAACTCATCCACCATCCGCTTGATATTCATTCCAAGATCTCCAAAATTCTCATACATGTTTGCTTTGAAGAAAGCATCTTGTTCTGATGACAGTACCACTTCCTACAAGAAGGGAAATGTGTCACAATTATCCATAGACAACAATGACCAAAAGTACCTGATGGGAAATGTGCGAGGCAACCTGCTGATCGTTAGGGACTTTGCCAATATTTCTCAAATCCACTTTATTATCTCGAATGCCTATCAGTTCATGGACCATTGCCTGACAAAAGAAGCATAATGTATCAATTTCATTTGCTAGGAGAATCGAATGTTAAAGAATCATCAGAACTATAGAATGTTCTCTGTTCCAATTAATATTAAAAAACAGAGTTGCAAAGCTATGGTAGAACACCTGATATGTCCATTGATTGAGCAAAGGAGTAACAGGATCATCTCTCCTATCAACAATCAGCAACAAGGGAGAAATTTCTGTTCTTCTGAAATCAAAAAGACCACTTTCCTGCTCGTACATAAGTTTCTGCAGTACATATGTATTCAACATGAAACAGAAGTTCCAGTTCTTAGGGCGTCGAACATATAAAATTTTACAGGTTAACAAATGAAAACTTTCAACACGACAAATGGGACAAGAAGAGTGCCACTTAAACGTATAGAAGTCACACAAATTACATCTATAATAATTAGATTGATTAAAAAACATGAGATTTTCCATAGTAACATGCTCACCGCAGCTTCTTGTGCGATCCGTTTTGCAATATCAGAGGTCCTCTGGTAGCGAATAACAGGCCTGCGTTTAAGTGCTAAGAAAACCGCTGCAATGCCATCAACTGCCCGATCACAGAAGTACTGTGAACTTGGAAAATCTGCAGCTGCTGGAAGCATGTACATGTGGTTTGAATGCATATTTAAAGTGAAATGGTGAGGATCGACAGCCACAAAATCTGCATAGAATTCCTGCAAGGAAGAAAAAAAAAATCAAACTTATTAAATATGAGAAAAGAGTAAATAAGAACACATTTTTTTAAGACAAAAGTCCCTTCAAGTTCTTGCTCCAGAAAAAGAAGAGCTTTGAGAAGCAATTCTCTCAGACGGTGTAATTCATTAACAACAGATCCACTATAGACGAATCACGAAACATATTATTACTTTAAAAGGACAAACATAAAGTATACTCCATAGATTATCTCAGCAATAGTGGTTCATTGTAGGGGTTTCAGCTTCTTCTAGATATCAGATTTCTTTCCTAGTCTTGTAAAATTTAATAACAGATATGTGCCTGTATTCTTGGTGCTAACCAATAAGTGGGGGCCTTAACTCAAGATTCCAATATATTCGCTAGCTTATGCAGTGCATTTCACTGAGATTTATAATAAAAGAAAAAATATATTTTAAGAAAATGAGTTCATAACACTTCCCCACCACTTGCCAAGAGCCCCATCATAACACTTCCCCACCACTTGCCAAGAGCCCCATTCCCCAGCCCTGGATGTAACAGAAATGGAGGTGTACGTATATGTATAAGATCAATTTCACTTGCTAGCACTCAATAAATATGGGAACACTTAGGGTCGGAACTTACCCAACAAGGAATTTCGCTACCTTAGGACTGTTATAGTTACGGCCGCCGTTCACCGGGGCTTCGGTCGCCGGCTCCCCTATCATCAGGTCACCTACTTCCTTAACCTTCCGGCACTGGGCAGGCGTCAACCCCCATACATGGTCTTACGACTTTGCAGAGACATGTGTTTTTGGTAAATAGCCGTCCGGGCCTGGTCACTGTGACCTCCTTTGTGAGGAGGCACCCCTTCTCCTGAAGTTGCAGGGCTATTTTGCCGAGTTCCTTAGAGAGAGTTGTCTCGTGCCCCTAGGTATTCTCTACCTACCCACCTGTGTCGGTTTCAGGTACAGGTACCCTTTTGTTGAAGGTCCTTCGAACTTTTCCTGGGAGTATGGCATAAGTTACTTCAGCACCGTAGCGCCTGGTACTCGGACATTGGCTCGGGGCATTTCCTCTACTCCCTTTCTTCCGAACAAAGGGAAGGGTCTTCTTCGGTGGATCCCTCTTGTTCCTGTTTAGTCCCCTTCGTTTCGGAAGTTTTTTCTATTTCTACTTTTGTTTCTTCCTCACTTCCCCCCCTTCCATTTTTGAGGTTTCTTTCAATTTCTTAGTGACAAAAGGCAACGGTATTCTACCTAAATAGTAGACACAGGTGATAAATAAGAGAATAGTAAATATTCGAGCCATAGAATTTCTCAATTCTGACACAAGGTACTTATTAGATCGAATAAGTACATTCAATCTAATAGAATGATTTTGCTGTATCCTGCGTTTGAGTTCTTTACATGTACGTACAATTACAGCTCTGATCACTTCTGATCTTTCGAGAGGCATAAGGGGCACTGATTCTTTGATTACAGCAACAATAACATCACCAATATGAGCATATCATTGATTAATAGCTCCTATGATTCGAATACACATCAATTTTCGAGCCCCGCTGTTGTCCTCTACATTCAAATGGGTCTGAGGTTGAATCATATCTTCTTCTTCTTTTTTTTTTTTTTTTTTTTAATCTGCTCTTTCAATGCGAAAGGCAAAGGAAAAAGAGAGGAATATTGTCTGCCCAGAAATTCAAAAATCTGCGATTGTATTTTTCATCACAAATACCCTTCACATACCTATCACGCGATAATGAATTGAGTTCGTATAGGCATTTTGCACGCAGCTATTGAAATAGCTGCTCTGGCTACAGTTTCTGATACTCCGCCCATTTCATAAAGTATTCGACCGGGTTTAACGACATATGCCCAATATTCAGGAGATCCTTTCGGTAGGTCTTACTATAACGGGTTTGTCAGGAAATATAAGTACCCATATTTTTCCATGCTCAAGGCTTTTTATTTTGGAGGCGTATATGATACCTGGGCTCCCGTGGGGGGAGATGTCAGAAAAATGACCAACTTGACCCTTAGCCAAAGTGTTATATTTGGTTATTCACTAAAATCCCCCTTTCCCTTGGGGGAGAAGGATGGATTGTTAGTGTGGACGATTTATAAGATATAATTGGAGGACATGTATGGTTAGGTTCCATTTGTATACTTGGTGGAACCTGGCATATCTTAACCAAACCCTTTGTTTGAATGGGCTCCCCACACATTTGTGTGGTCTGGAGAAGCAAAGTCCGAAACACATATTTTAGGTCAATTCCATTTCCTAGACTCCTAGTATTCCTAGGTTCATAACTAAGTACTCCTAGGTTCATAACTAAGTACACTCTAATCTCTACAAAATCCAGCTATTATTTCAGCTACAGCTGATCAAGAGAAAGATTCTTGGTCTGCAAGCATAATAAAAACTAAAAAGTCTATTTGAAAAAATAAGGATGGGGCTAGTGATTCAAAAAATTACTCAATGCAACATCACCTGAACTTGTTGGACAACTTCTTGTTCATCCGAATCAGCTAGAACTTGAATCTGATTTATCTTCAAGATGTTTGAAAAAACTGCATAAGAAATCTAGTCAGTAACAATGCAAAAAATCGTTTCAACATAGTCTAAAAATGTTGTTACATTTTGTGAAATAGTGACAAGTGCAATTGGGTTTCATCAAGATGAGGCTAGACATCAGAAGAGAAGCTTACATAGGTGATACTCTCCAAATCTTGGACTGGCTACTTGGCGTCTTAAATGCTGAATATTCTCTGATGTTGGGCGGAGAAAATAAACTGCTTTGAGGTGTGCCATGGATTCTTTGGACATGGAATCCACCAATTCTACCAAAAACACCTCTTTCTGAAGTAGTTGTGACTGGGAATATACAACACTAACAATGCTAACCTGAACATTGGGAAAAAACAACCCACATTTGTAAGGATTTATCCTGATTAACTAACTTTACTCCAATACACTTGAACACCATTATTCTCCCACAACAGAACCTTGAAAAAATTACTACTGAATTCACCTTATAATAAATAACAGTCAGCAATGGGTAAAGCATGTGCTTGGAAGCTTAATACGCAGACAATTGTTACTAAATACTAAGGTTTGGCGATTTTCACCCTTCAACCAAATGACACTGTGAAAATCAAAGGATTGATATGGATGTCCAATTGGTGGAATGTAAAAGATGTTGACAGAAACAAACAAAAATTACCATAAAGATGGTACAAATTTACCAACAGCCTCATCACATGTGCCACTTTACATTCATTCTCCTACAAGATATTAATACTTATGGACTCGAAGGCTTTCCCTGGTAGCCATCTTCTGGTCACTATGGAAGGAGCACTGAACCAATTCCAGAAGGGATTCCCTCTTTCATTGTGAAAAGAAAAGGAATTCCCTCATTGCAATCAATAGGTAGTACAAAGATATCAATGGCCTCATCAGCCATCACATGTACAAGGAGTCACTCTACATTCACTCTCCTACATGATATTACTACTAAAAGTTCATCTGGAGCATGAAACAAAATAGCAGACACTCCACCATATCGGGTATAGAGGACGCTACCGCTACACTAAATGGTATTTAGCGCAGCTTTCATCCGTCACGGCCACAACGGCCACTATTCCCATTGTGGGGCCGCTACAATTTGCTATGGACCGTTCTAGACCACTACAGGGCCACTATGGAGTGAGAGTGACTACTGCTTTCCAAAAAATTTTAAAATGCATAATAAGGCTTATTTCTTTTCTCCTCTCCAAAGAACATTTTTATGCAACTCCTCTACACTTCTATGCTTAAAAGAACACCAAAAAATACAAGATCTCGCCGGATTAAAGTCGATACAAAGAGTTCCACTCGAAGGCTCTTCTCTAGGTATATTCTATAGATACCCCCTTCGGTAAAGGTATTCTTTTCTCTACTCTCAACAACAATACATTGTTTTTTTTTTCTCTGAAAGTCAATTTTCTTTTTTTATTTGAACCTTAAATTTTATTTAAGCATTATTTTACAATCAATATATCCTTTGTTATGTACAGTTGTACTAAATTGCTTATTTGAATTATGAATTAAGAAATGTATAATAGTTTCTAACTTGGTAAAGCTAACCAACATAAATACATGGGAAAACTTAGATCAATATTATTTTTTATAATCATTCAGTGATACAAAACTTCTATGTACTAAAGGGACCACTACACCCCCTATCTTAGTCATTATAGGAAAAAAGCATCAAATTATAATATTTTCCAATACATCGGATTTTTTTGATATATTTTCAAAAAAAATATGACAACTTTTTCATAACACAGCTACGCCAGTACGTATCGCCGCTATCGTTACATATTGCCCGCTACGTAGCATTTAAGCCACGAGCCGCTACGCCCGCTGCAACCGCTATTTTGATCCTTGATCTGGAGTCGAAGGCTTTCCTTAGTGGTGATCTTTTAGTCACTATGGAGTAGTATGGGAGGAGCAATGAAGCAATGCATGAAGGACTACCTCTTTCATTGGCAAGAGAGAATGGATCCCCCAATGACATCAACTGGGTCTGGGTCTCACAGGAAAGAGGCAACCCTTGGTTGCCCCTTTTTCTTTTTCTTTTTCTTTTTCTTTTTCCATTGTACAAAGTAGGACTTGTTAACTAAACAATTTTTTTCACTACCCCAACCTTTTTGTGAGGTTGATTCTAGGATGAATGTCCTATCTACATGTAGAAGTCAATCTTTGTCGGTCTTGTAATTCTATCCCAGTTAATAATAAAAAGAATTAGGTTTATCTACAGTTTGCATGAAGCCATGGCTTGGATGGCATGATCATGATGAACCATTTAAAAAACAATGGAGCACCCAAGTCGAAAACTCAGATGCTTGCATAATGGTAAGGAAAAAGGATCCACCAAGAACAGAGCTCAAGACTTTCTTGGGTGTGAAATTCTTAACATATTATTTGCTCAGATTTTGTATAAACAATAAAAAAGGGCAGCAGATCCGAGCTGCAGATATCACAAAGGTATACATGATTCAAAAGGATCCACAATTTAAAAAACAATGGAGCACCTGAGTCGAAAACTCGGATGCTTGTATAATGGTAAGGAAAAAGGACCCACCAAGGACTGAGCTCAAGATTTACTTGGACTTTGAATTCTATATCTATTACTTGCTCAGAGTTTTTGTAAATAATGAAACTGGGCTATGACTCAGAGCTGCAGGTAACATAAAGAGAATACAGTAACCATTATTTTAAAAGGCTGAGGTGAGATAAGGCATCTAATTAACTTGAGAGTGGACACATACGCCCCAATGCATAACTAAGCTTTTTGAAGCAATTCCCAAACTTTTACCATTTCTAATAAATTTGAAAGCCAGTGATGCAGGCCAGACCCATGACCCATGGGTCAACCTAGCCCATTGGGCCCAGCCCACAGGCCCAACAAGACCAGTTAAGTTAATTGTGTGAATTGAAGTTATTTAGGAGTCTCATTAACTACTTTGATTTATTTGGAAGTCTTTAAGTTAGGAATATTTTATTAGAATTGCTATTATATGTGTTTCTATTTTATTTAAACATTGTTTAGGAAAGCCTTAGTGTCCAAGTAAAAGAGGGGACTGATCGTAATATATAAATAGAGAGACAATCTCATTGTAAAAAGACATGCTTATTACTGTCAATTAATTGAGTTTTGAGTTCTCTCTTCAGTTATGGTGTTTACCATTATCGTGAGTGTGCCCTAGTGGCTGAATTCATATCAGGATTCGATCAATCTCTTGGGATATTGGTCTATTTTTCAATCGAGGATCTGGGGCTATACCAGTCAGAAAATGAGTAGATAAAATAAAGAAAACAAGCAAGTTGGAGAATTTTTGTGTAGTAGTATAAGTACAAGCCATCAATATATACATTATTATCTTCTACAATATGTCCTAACTTGTAATCTGTAGTATTGCAACTGAACTGAAATAATTTATACATATGATAATTTAACAAAATGCATTAATAGTAACTAACAATAGAAACATTATTAAATAGTATCCATAACAAATTCAACATAACTAACAAAAGTATAACTCACAAAGACGAACCCAAATAGATGGGAGAAGGCTTTGATGATGGTGATATCTAGTGTAATAAAAGAATGAACAATTAAGACTGCACTAAAAAATCTCAAACAAAAATGTCTATCCACCACATAAGACGGCGTCCAACGAAAAAAAAATCTTTTTTGCAAAAAGCACTAAAAACAGTGTCGCACAAGTTCCTTTTATCTCATGATTTATTTTTATTTTATTTTTTTGGTGGGGGAACCTGTGGTTTATGCTATGTACAGTAAGAATAGAAGACCATACATAGAAAACATAAATCTCTCCTGTTTTCTAATGCTCCCATCAAGTTGGTTCGTTGATATCTATCACCCCCAACTTGGTAAGAAAAATTTACATTTAAGCTATTGATAAGCTCCCTTCAGCACCTTAACTCTTCTTAAAAGCATCTCCTCTTTTGGCATGATTTTGAGGTCCACCTCAATGGTAAAGCCTACGCAATCTCCCAAAAGTCTAAATACTCCTAGTCAAGCCTACAAAGGAATTCCTCACACGAAGCCAACCTAGAGAAGGCAACTACACCATCACTGCAATCCACCCTTCTTTTCATTTTCTTTTTTTTTTTAATAGATGCAAGCATAACTACAATTCAACTCTTTTTAAAAGCATTTCCTCTTTTGGTATGATTTTGAAGTGCACCTCAATGGTTTATCCTACAAAATCTCCCAAAAGTTTAAACACTCCTCATTAAGCCTACAAAGTAGCTGCTTTCACACAAAGACAAACTAGAGAAGGCAACTAAACCATCACTGCAATCCATCTTTCCCTGTTTGTATATATATTGGTGCACGCCTAACTGCGTAGCTCCAATGGGATCTAGTGCATTAGCACTTGTATGATCACACCCTGCAATCCGCCTTTACACTGCCAGAAAAGGGGAAAATGTTAGCATAACAGCCCCTAGTAGCACCTCCTCAACATCCTTCTCCAAGAGTGGCCAGATAGACAGTCACATTATATTCACTAGCATCTTTCCTCAGCATCTCTCATCCAACACTTTATGTTTGCTTGAACCCACTCTCTCTTGGATTCCAGGAATCCAATGATACTGCGGTGCCCACCAACCCTCTTCTCTGCCCATTTGTCAATTTCTTCTTCCCTTCCTCCAAGACCCAACCATCAACACCCTTTTTCCTCCCTTCAGCAAGAAAGACCCAGGTCTTCAAAATCCCAATTTAGTCTTATTCTTCCAATCCATCAGGCAATATGAGCATCTTTGGATGGCTCTATCCACCTTCCATCTAGATCCAAAACAGGCAAAGGCAAATCCTCTTTCCTTTTCACTACCTTTGGGTAAATCCTCTCTTTGTCCTACTATCTCTTAATTTATCTTCTTTTGGGGTTCAGTTGTCTATCAATCTCCCAGCTGAGTAAACTAAAACATCACCTTGGCAAAGGGATCTCAGGCATATTAGAGAAAAACAATGAAATGAGATCATATTACACTTTGATTCCTTCATACCATCTCCATCCAAATTTGGTTTTCTACACTATAAATGACAAGGAATTGAAAATATATATATATATATATATATATAGAGAGAGAGAGAGAGAGAGAATCGGTGTCCGTACCGTTTGAGAATCAAGGATGAGAACCTTCATGCCGGAGATGTCCTGCAGCATCCGCCCGATGTAATCTCGAGCGGCAGATGTCAGCGCCATCTTCGGATCTGAGAGTATTTGCGATTGTTAGGGTTTGGATTAGGGTTTCTGATCTTCTTCTTCCTCTTTTTCTTTTGTTTCTTTTACTTGTGCGGAGAGACAGCGTCAGATCTGTCGCGGGGAGCAGTCGAACGAAATATTTGAACGTTGGTGAAGAAAGAAACAGACGCCAAACTACCAAAGCCGGACTGAATGCATGTATGTATGCAAGTGTTGCGTTAATGACAAATAAGAAGTTAAGAACCCCTAATAACAACTAAATTAAAATTATTTGAGATGTGTGAGTTTCACATTCAGCATATTTGTTAGGGGTGTAATGGTTCGGTTAACCGGTTAATTTGGGAAAATCGTTAACCGAAACGTAACCGTTGTTTTCTGTCTTTAAAAACCGTAACCGTAACCGTAACCGTATCCACAAAAACGGTGAAAAACCGTAACCGCGGTTAACCGTATTAAACAGTTCGGTTACGGTTAATAACCGTGGAATGTCTTCTTCACATAAGGGGATAAATGTGAATGATTGAAGGTAAAATGACACATAATGAGCAATTAAATAAGGTAAGAAATATTTCATTCAACTCCCTTATTTTTTCTTTTATTTGTAAACGATACTGTTAACCGCATACGGTTAACCGAACCGTATGATACGGTTCGGTTCGGTTAATAACCGTGAATTATTATGGAAAACCGTAACCAAATTGAACCTTGCGGTTTTTTTATTTCATTAACCGTAACCGTAACCGAACCGTGAAATACGGTTATTAACCGCGTTTCGGTTTGGTTAGACGGTTTTCCGGATTTTTTTTACACCCCTAATATTTGTAAAACAATAAGACCTTGCTTGGCAAATTTTATCATTATGAAACAGATCTGAATGATTGTTGATGCCAAAATTTTGCTAAACAAAAGATGCAGATGGAAATTGGTCTAAGCCCATTAAATTAGCATGATTTAATGACATGAATCATCAAATTTTCAAAACATTTTAGTATATTGGTAAAGTGGTGGAAGCCAATGCACATTATACCAAAAGTATAAGTTTCAAATCCCCACATAAACTATTTTTATTCCTCAAAATTTAAATGTGGGCCCCACAAAATGATCTAATATGAAAGAGGCCATTTGACCCATTCAAATAGAAATCGTTGTTGTGGGGAGTTCTTAAAACTCCCCACCCATTTACATGATCTTATCATTGGAAGTTGCATAACTTCCCAAACAGAGAAATAAAAGGAGGAAAATAAAGAGAAAGAGAGAGGTTCGTTTGGTGTTTGCAGAGAGAGAAGAGAGAATAGAGGGAGAAAGAGAACTAAAGAAAAGGAGAAAAGAGAGACAAAAGGAGAAGACAGAGAAGTAGACAAGGGGGAAAAAAATAGTCATCTTCATCTTCTTCACTTTCCTTTCCATACAGATCTCCTTCTTCACTCCATCACACTCATCCCATCTCTATTTCATCCCGTATACCACAAACTTTGAAAGGAGATTCGGACCCCTGTTTAAGGGAGCCGCCCTCCCAACTACCAGATCATCTCCTCCATTACATCATCTCATCTTCCTCATATATCATAGCTATTCTGTAAATGGAGATTCGAAATCCCATGACAAGGGAATTCTGCCCTCCTCTCTTAAAAAAAAAAAACTACACCTATAAAAAAAATGGAGATTTAGATTTCTCTAAAAGAAATCTGCCCTCCTACAGAAGAAAACAATTGGAGATTTAGATTTCCTTAGTGAAAATCTGCCCTCCTAAAAGATTAAATAAGCCCCAAATAAACAGACTTGGTCTTACACCAAATCATCTTACAATGGAGATTCAAAACTTTACTTTGTAAAGTTGCTGCCCTCCACACAAGATGCCCCATCGGAGATCCAGCTTCTCGTTATAGAGGAATCTGCCCTCCAAAGAATTGTCTATAATAATTGAAATTCAGCCCAACAATAACTAAAAAAATTGCATACAATCAACAAAACTCCATAAACAAACGGGCTACAAATTCTCACATCCAACCAATTTGGATAATAAGTATGAATGAGCTCAAAGTCAACCCAAACAAATGACTAAAATTGGGCTAAATTTTGGCCCAAACGCTGCTGAAACTGGACTGAGTTACAGCCAAATATTGGCTGAACTGGGCTGGATTTTTCGTTGGGCTGGATTACAGCCAGATTTTGTCTACAAATAGGCTGAGTCTACCTAAATAAACAGCCTAAATTTTCAAATCCTATATAACTGGACTCAAGAATTGGTTCAAAAGAGACTAAAATTTGCCAGTCTCTCAGTTCATAATTCTGGGACTGACCCTAGACAGATTTCTGAGCCTAAATAAGGCCAGATTTTGAGTCTAATTCAGGCCAAATGTTTGGGCCTAAATAAGGCCAGATTCTGGATCGAATTTAAGACAGATTTTTGGGCCTAAATAAGGCCAGATTCTGGGTCCAATTTAAGATAGATTTTTGGGCCTAAAGAAGGCTAGATTTTGGGCCTAATTAAGACCAAATTTTAGGCCTAAATAAGATCAGATTTTGGGCCTAAATAAGACCAGATTTTGGGACCAATTTTAATACAGAATTTGGGCCTGAATCTGGCTAGGTTTTGGGTCCAAATCAGGTTAGAATATTGGGTCTAATCTAAGACAGACTTTAGGCCTGAATCTGGCTAGGTTTTGGGTCCAAATCAGGTCAGAATATTGGGTTTAATCTAAGAGAGAATTTGGGCCTTGAATCTGGCTAGGTTTTTTGGGTCCAAATCCGGTCAGAATATGGGGTCTAATCTAAGACAGATTTTAGGCCTACTTCAGGCCAGCACTATTCCAAACTTATAATTTTTAAACTAGAACAGATTTATGGTTCGAAAATTGAATCAGAATTATAGACCAAAACCAATCCAAGAAAAGACTGATTGCCTACATCGGTATATTGATTACCAATGGGTTTATAGACCTGAACCCTTGACCCAAACTGTTTTCTCTAAATGGGTTGAACCTTGACCCAAACTGTTTTCTATAAATGGGTTGAAAATCAGTCCGAACAATAGTAAAAATAAGACTCATTATCAACCAGAAATTGTCTATAATTGGCCTAAACTATTGTTCAAATAGAGGCTGGATTTAGATTCTAAATGGCTCAAATGACTTACGTAAGTGGGCCCAAAATAGTACAAATAGGGAACCCATTTCATCAGATTTTTCTATGTATGAATTTATTTCATAAAATTAACCCTATATATGAACTCATCCATGAAATTATCTAGAGTTGAGCTCGCTTTAAGATATGGACTCATTTCAAGAACCCGGTTCATAAAAGAGTCCAAGTTTCAACCCATTGTAAAAAATGAACCAAGCCTGAATCACAGGCAAAATGATTTGAATTGGCATGAGGCATGGACTGTAAATGTCCCAAACAAGAGCTGTCTTGAGCCTGACAAGGTCTACTATGAACCTGAAATTTATCCTAAGCGTTGCTTTAAAACATGAATTCCCACAATCAAATGAGTTGAATTCCTACAAATGATCGACCTGAATTCACTCAAACAAAAAGCCTACAAACACTTTGTATCCACCCAAACAAATAGATAGAATTTTCTAGAACAAACAGTTGTGGCAATAGATTCTGAATATGTCAGGAGACACCCCCAAAAATGAGGGGAATTGGGTTGGGTTTAACCTAGAAACTTGACGAATTGAATTGAGTTTCAGCCCAAATTATTAGCTGAAATTGGGCTGAGTTATAGCCCAAATGTTGGCTAAAATTGGGCTGAACTATGGCCTAAACAATGGTCAGAACCAGACCACTTTATTAGAGTATAAATGATTGTAAAAGGGGTCTCAACAAGCTTTTACAATGTCCATATCCAATCAGAAAATAGGTCCATAACTCAGCCTATTTTCGGATTAGGAATATGTTTGGGTTGGAAACAACTTTGTAAAGGAGCTGAAAATAATAATTACAAATGGGCCTAACCAGAATTATAAATTCAACTCAGGCCAGAATAAATCTAAAATCATGAGCCTAATTGTCACGACCCGGCCCGAGATCAGAGTCATTAGAGTTAAACCCCGGGTCGCGATGATCATACTTACTCCCGTAAACCCCGAATTAACCGACGTTAAAACGAAGTCCACAAGGGATCTTGCATATGTACCTGTCAATGTACAGTTGTGCGGAATATACAAGAATATACATTGACAACCATTTAACAAAATGAATTATATTCTTTACTTCGAACTATAAAGTTTACTTTACATGATTTCATCCTAATATCAACCACTGCATATTTAAAATACAATGCAGGGGACATTACTTACAATACCAAAATAAATACATAAAATGATTTCTAAACGTTTCCAAAAGATTACAAATTATCCGCTTTTAAATCATGTCCATTCGATCAGACCTCCTGGAGGTATCGAATGGGCCTCCTCCGCTGGCAGGACGGTCTCGGAGGGACCGACACGGGCAACTGAGCCTGTAACATCATCAGTAATACCGTGAACACGACGGTTCAACAAGATATATATACATGTTTATGGCATGTTTGATAATTCCTGACAATTCACTGACTTCCAGTTCTAGACAATCAATAACAATACAAGTAATCCTGACAATAATATTGGCACATTGGTTTCAACTCGATTAAGTTCTTCCAAAAGGAAGCATTTCATATGCATTCATTCATTATATTCAGCCTTTATTAATGACTTATCAATATATGACTTTTCAATCAATGACCTTTCGGTCCAATAAGGTGGGATCTTCCCAGTGTCTTGATCAGAGATCACTGGTGTCACCACGGAGCTCCGGAACGCTCCCAATTCCATCTACTGCAGTAGGATTATTCAATGCATTGTTACTTTTCGTAACCGTTCATTTATTAATTCATTCAATTTCATTTCACAATGAGTTCAGGAAACTACTATGTAGTGCCAGACCCATTAACACTTCATATTCATTTCATTCTAATTCTAAACCCATCCTCTAACCAACCATTGAGTGTAACTTTGGTTATCAATGCAAGTATTACTATAGATGACATTACTTAGTTGATTATGCATTAGGATAACCCTAGTTAACACTTAGGAAGGTTTAAATATGATTAACACTAGTCTACATACTTAGATTTTGAATCTTGGAAAGCCGGACATAAATCTGCACTTCCCAGTATTTCTCAGTGGGCCAGGTCGACCTGGGCCTTGCCGGATCGACCTGCATTTGTAAGTGAAAAAGGAGTGCACAGTGTTTTGGTCAGGTTCCAGAGGAACCTGACCATGTGGGGCCGGTCAACCGAGCCCTGGCTCGGTCGACCGCGTGAACTGCGGCCTGGCACTGCAGTTCTGTAACTGCAGTGCAATGGATTTCAATCCATTTCCTTTTCTTTCTTGCACCTTTTCTGAATCTAACAAGCAATTAACTTAGAGGATATACAAAAACATATAAACCTTAATTATTCACCTAATTAAACCACAATTACCATAACCTAATGCATGATTAGGGTTTCAAAATCCATAAACCACCCTAACATCTAATTCATCATTTCTTCCCATCAAGATCTATGAAAACACCTGAACAAGCATAAACACATGTATAAACTTGCCTTAGGTGAAGCTTGATTGAGACAAAACCCTTGTTTATCTTGGATTTGAGATGAAATCCTCACTTTGAAGCTTGGATTTCAAGAAGAACTCTAAGAAGATGATGTAGAAGATGGAGAAGATGAATTCCTTTCACTTGATTCACCTCCAACATGCACTTGATGAAGAAGAAAATGAAGAAAGAAGAGAAAAACGGATGGAGGAGAAGTTGCCTAGGGTTTCATGAGATGAATGAACTTAGGTAAGTTATATAAGCTTTGTTTTTGCATTAAGCCCCCTTTTATCTCTTTTAAT
This sequence comes from Cinnamomum chago, assembly GCA_038049695.1. Classification (NCBI taxonomy): domain Eukaryota; kingdom Viridiplantae; phylum Streptophyta; class Magnoliopsida; order Laurales; family Lauraceae; genus Cinnamomum; species Cinnamomum chago. The sequence goes on along the minus strand of CP142453.1, from coordinate 37,111,539 downwards.
CACAATTCAAGTCAAATGCAATTCCATTTGATCCGCTTCTCGTCGAACCATGTCGAGTCTTTGATGAAAGTTCTCGTACTCGTCAAGATACACGTGCTGGTATCGAGAGTTTCCGTATTCGACAAAATACGTAAAAATCCGTATTTACGAATAAGTCCTCAATTTTGCTTATTTAAGCTTCATTTCTATTCAAGTCATTTCATTAAGCCTAATTTACTCAGTGTTAGGCTAATTCAGTTACATTTAGTTATTAATGCTATTAAACACGATTAGTTAGCCTTAATTGAGATTAATCAAAGTTAATCCTAATTAACTCGGGACGGAGCCTAACATTAATAAGGCCAGATTTTGGGCCTAAATAAGACCGGATATTGGGTCCAATTTTAAGACATATTTCTGGGGCTAAATAAGGCCAGATTTTGAGTCTAATTCAGACCTGATTTTGGGCCTAAATAAGACCAGATTTTGGGGCCAATTTAGGCCAGATTTTTTAGCCTAAATGAGGCCAGATTTTGGGCCTAATTTAAGATAGAATATCAGATCTAAATCATGCCAAATTTTTGGGTCTAAATCATGCCAGAATATTGGATCTAATCCAATACAGATTTTGGGTCATAATTCTGGGTCTGACCTAGGACAGAATTCTTGGCCAAAATTACAGATTCAAATCAAACCAGATTTTTTTTTTTTAGGTCTAAATCAGGCCAGAATTACATGCTTAAATTAGGCTCGGAATTAAAAGCATAAATCAAGATAGAATTACAGGTCTAAGATCCAAATCATGCCATACTTATAAATCATGTAATGTGACCAAAAAATTTGGGTTGCAATACTGGCTAAAAAAATGATAAAAAAGAATTGAAATGTGATTTTATAAAAAATATATATAGATTGACATGTTATTTTAATCAATACAATTGGGAATGCTAAATGATAAAAAAAAGAAGGAAAGCAAACATACCCCACTTTTGATCTCTACAAGGTGTTCTTATTCCTAATGCAAACTTCTTCAATCTCCCAGCAATTCAAACAATCCTACGTATGAATTGGATATAAGTGAAAGTCCTTGGGATCCTAACCCTAGAGGGGGGGGGGGGGGGGGGGGGGGTGAATAGGGCGTGCTACAATTATGACCAATTAAAACCAATTTTAACTTCTTAACAAAAACTAGTCACATGTGATGATTAATCAAACAATATGCGGAAGCTAATATAAACAATCACCACAAAAGCAAGCACCACAACACCAAGGTTTATAGTGGTTCGGCCTCAATGCCTACATCCACTACCGGCTTGTGATCTAATCACCCCACCGGATTTCCACTATTTATGCTTTTTACTAGGCTAAGCAATAACCCTTACAATGTTGTTTTTCTAGGCTAAACAACAACCTCTCAATGTGCTTTTCTAGGCTAAGCAATAACCTTTACAAGATGCTTTTCTTAGGCTAAGCAATAACCTTACAAGATTCTTTTCTTAGGCTAAGCAATAACCTTACAAGATGCTTTTCTTAGGCTAAGCAATAACCTTTACAATTAAAGATTTCTCTAAGAAAGTGTCTTCACAAAAGATCACTCTAAGAGATACAATTTAAGCACAAATAAATTGCCTCTAAATAGGCTAATGTGAAAGTGAAATTCCAATTACAAACATACACTAGAACAAGTTAAAGTGTGTGCACAAGTGTATGAATGTTCTACTTCAATCAATTTCTACAATGATGCTCCTAAATGAATGCATAATGCATTTTAAAATCAAAGCTTATAAAATGATGATTGAAGAGAAAACTAATCACATGAAAGATTCACACAACTTAAAGAAATGAACTAAAACATGTTGTATGAATATTAAAGTCTAAGAACACATGTGATTTAGATAAGAGTGATTGCAAACCATTCTAATATACCAATGAAGATAATGAGTTTGCAAAACAACTCCTTAAAAGCTAGAAATCATGCATCAATGAAAATACAAAGAGTTAAACATGCATTGATTCTACTTTTAATGGAAATCAAAATGAAAAGTAAGATCTACCTTTTTAAAACTCAAGCATTTGATTTCCAAATAGCCCTCTAGCCTTTCCAACTTCTTCCCCTTTCTTTGGCTCCAAAATGGTCTCAAAAGTTCATGTATCAAGCCTTGAAAAAGGTTGGAAATGAATGGACTTTATATCCAAAAAGTGCCCAACGGCTAGTCCTCGGTCGACCTGCAAAGAGGTCTCGGTCGACCATGAACACACAACGGCTAGATTTCTGACCGTTGGTGCTTCAGGGCCCTGTCAGGCTGCAGTGGTCTCGGTCGACCGGGATACAGGTCTCGGTCGACCGACGACACTGGCACCTGACACCCTGGACCAAAAAATCCATATTTTCCATAATTGAAGGTATTTCTTTGTGGGATTTTTGGGTCACTAAACCAAGCTTAAATAACATGTTTTAAGTCATTCTAAGAAGATTAAAAACATGAAACACTCAAAGCCTAACATGATTCAAAAGTTTAAAACCAAAGGCTAGCTTGATTTCTAAAAACTCTTTTCAAATGAAAATGCATACAAAACTGATTCTGAAAATGATGAATGTATGCAATGCTCAAACCTAAATTCTCAAAATGATTTTCCAAATATAATGCACAAAGAATTAGGTTTTCAAAAGAGTTTGGATTCTAAAACCAATGCATCCAAGTTTAGAACCAACACATGCATGAAACAATACTTTTGCAAATCTTAAAAGCTATGCATGTATAAAACCAGATTTCAAGGTTTTCTAAAACAATGCACATGTGAGAATTCAAATGATGCTAAAGTGAAAATGCATCCATCAAATTGCAAATACAAAATCCCTAACAATAAGAAGTTTAAAGAGATAAAAGGGAGGAAGTTAAGAACTTATCCTTGATACAAGGGAGCCTAAACCACCACTTTTCAAATTTCAAAAAGAATCTCTCTAAGAGAAAAGGTCAAACATCTAACCAAAGGTTTTGGATCAACCTATACCCAATTCAACTTGTTTAGCAAAGAGGTCTGGTCATTTCAAATCCATTATGATGGGCCAATAAAATACAAAGGATGACCCACTAAAAAAAATCATCATCATCAAATTCATTAATTCATGAATCCAATCGAGAAATGATCATGAAGATCCAGGTGAATTTAAAGAACTACTTTTGACAGCAAAAGCGAAGAGCAGGAACTTGTCAAGTGTTATTTAATTATTTATTTCATTCCTATATTTTCTTTGTAAATTTATTTGAGTTAATGTCTTGATAATCAGATGTTCTCCATTGAGGATGTAATTAACGATCGATGAGTTCTCACGATCGGGAGTAGATGTACCCACAAAATTGAATATAAAACCTCCCATTAAATGGAGGGAAATTTGTATCCAATGAATTTTGGTGCATTTCTTTATTTATGCATGAATTTATTGTGTACAAATTTTTGGCACACCCGGTGGGACATACTCTTCCTCTCATCTTGGAAGGATTTATTGATTCTTTTAACTAAATCCTACATTGGAAATGCGGGGCGGGGGGGAATGGAATCAACAATCAATGTTGCATTCAACATTCTCAAGGTGATCGTTATTGCTGAAGCAGCACTCAAAGTCAAATTGGCACCAAAAATCATTCGCATAGCTGCCATGGCCCCGCCTACTCTAGTGTTCGGGAGTGTGTCACCATTTGATCTAAAGAAGACTCCACATGCTGGGGGCAAGATTCATGTGGCAAAGGACGCCCCGGCTCTTGGATCCCGACTTGCATCTCTAATGAAGCCATCAAATCTTAACTGCGTTTTCAAAACGCCTAAGATCCCAATGACTACTGTGGCAGTAATGGTTACCTCTGAAGGTCAATCACGCCCACAAACTCGAAGTCAATCAAAAAGGACAAGCGAGGGATCATCTTCAACACAAAGGCGTGGTCTCGTAATTTTCACATCAAAGCCTCAAAGAAAGAAAAACAACAAGACTTGAAAAGGCAGGACTACAAAATCTGTCAACTCAATTGACTCTTCATCTTCGTCAAACTCAGCAAAAGAGTCATCTTTCTCGAGTAACCCACTTTATGATCGACCTGAGGCCATCTTCATGGAAGAAGAATTTCCGCCACATGTGCACAATAATGTCAGCACTCCATCATCTCCATCTGTTTCACAAAAATCGTTTGTTAATGTTCTCGTTGCAGGAACTGAAGGAGATAAAACAATGGAGGAGACAATTGTTGAATTGCAACAGAAGTTAAATGAAAAGGAAGCAGAAATTGCCTCATTGAAACAAAATCCATCTAAGGATCGCTCCTCAGGTTTGTCAAATGATAATATGGATCTAAATTCCCTTAAAGATTTTGTGCTTCGAACGGTCAAAGAAGTCACAACGCCTGCTGGGAAAATTGATTTTGATTACCAAAAACCTTATCCATCTCACATGGATGAAGTCCCATTTCCACCGGGATATACAATGCCCAAATTTGAAATTTTTGACGGTTCAGTTGATCCGAGCAAATTTTTAGCACATTTTGTTGCTTTATGTGGAGACACATCCAAAAACCCAGCTCTCCTTTTGCGACAATTTGTAACAGGATTAAAAGGAGCGGCTTTCACATGGTATTCACACCTACCAGCTGGGTCAATAGCGACATGGGAAGATATGAAACATGCATTTCTTCAACACTTCTACAGTATTAATCCAGAAGTTGGGATTGAAGAACTCACTGAAGCCTCTCTGCGATCCAATGAAACTGCGGAGCAATACATATCACGATGGAGAGATCTCAGTCTTCGTTGTCCTACCCCACTCTCAGAAAAGCAAAAGATCAAACTTTGCTTGAGGGGTCTAAATCATGAGACGCGACATCCTCTTCTAGCCTCACCTGTGGAAACGTTTGAAGCCTTAAATCAAAGGGCTCATGACCTAGAAAATTCCACTTTAAGGCATAATAAGGAAGTTGCCAGAACCAAGAAGATGACACCATCACAGTCAACAACTCATCAGAAAGCACCGCCAAAGAAAGAGGTTTTGAAGTTGGGAAATTCAAAGACAAACAAGTGGATAAACCTGTTCAATCATAACAAAAGAAAAAAAACTGGAAAAAATTGTCCATCATTAAAAGAAAGAATGGAGAAGGTTTACCCTTTTCCGAATGAAGATGTTGAAGATCTCCTTGGAGAACTCTTGGAGAAAAATTTATTGGAATTACCAGAGCCAAAGAAACTCGATGAAGTTGATAAGGTCGATCATCCGAAATTTTGCAAATACCATTGGATGACTAATCATAAAACTGTCGATTGTTTTGTCTTGAAAGAAAAGATACAAGCTCTTATAGATGATGAGACCATCAAGTTAGCAGGAAATCAGATTGCAGAAAGCAAAGCAACTGCCGATGCTAACCCCGTATTTGCCCTTGAAAAACAGGAGTGGGAGGAGATTACTACTCGAAAGAAAAAGAACAAAAAATCGAGTGAGGGTAGAACTCCAAAAATTATTACCTCAAACTTTCCTCAAGAAAAGACAAATGTTTCAAAAAGTAAGCCACTTGGGCAAAGTGAAATGCCGGCAAAGAACAATAAATATGTGACCAAACACAGAGCTCATTACCAGCAAGCAACTGGCATATCAAAAATTAGAGTCCCAGGGACACTAAGGGAATATATGCCACCTGAATTCTTTTCAACTCACATAGCCACTAAACAAAAAAATGAAGTTGAAGGTAACCAAAAAAAGGTAGAAATTACCTCATGTTACAATGCTGGTTTTGAAGTCAATTATAATTCAGATATAGAATCTCTCTCGGAGATCATTGAAAGAACTCAATGGCTGGAAGATCATATGGATGAATTTTCAAACTTCTCAGATTGGTCTGAAAATACACTTGATGAAGAAGAGGAAGTCGAAAGATTAACGACAATTTATAATGCTGAAATTCTTCGAAGAGTTGGGTTACCAGCAACAAGAGAAGAATTGGCTGAAAGAGGACTACCATGGACCTTCTTAATAGAGCCTAGTTTACTAGAAAATTTTGAGAACACTCCATGGGATGAAGAAGGAACGAGCTATGTCCCTCCACCATATGCACATTTGGATGGTGATCCCAATAATCCAATCATAATCCGCATCATGACTCACCTAAAGAAAAATGATAACACAAATAGTGTTGTTATTGAAGAAATTGAATAGGAACATGAGTGTCTCACAATTGATCATTGGGATGGCTCATTTATCCAGATCATGATGGTAGACTTCGTTGCTGACCCGGATGAAATGAAAAGAGATGAAAATCAAATTGACTCTCAATTAAAAGCAGCATCGTGCCATATAGTTCAGTCCACTGAAGAAGAGCATGATGAAATTGAAGAAAAGGACACCCCTAAAGAAGAAACTGTGGAGCAAACATCTAATGAATCCTGCCCAATCCAACTTCGTTCAGGGAAACAGTTACCAGAGAGAACAACACAGGTTGAAAAGAAATCCAAAGGAAAGGCAGTTGAAGAAAATGAGTCCACAGGTGTACAATCTCAACAGGGGGCAAAGAAAGTTGTGAATGAAAAGTCTCCAACAAAATATGACGTCTTGGCACATTTGAAAAAGATTCAGGCACCACTAAGTGTGTATGATGTTTAAAGACTTTCACAACATATTCGAGAGGCTCTTATCAAAGCTCTCCTTGATTCCGATGAATTTCTCAATGAAGTACATCAAACCGAGACAGAGCTTGAGAGTGCATTTAGCCCAAATATTTGTGCAGCCTGTTTAGCTACAATTTCTTTCACAGATGAAGATCTTCTTTTGGGGACGAAGGCGCATAACAGACCCTTATTTGTAAAAGGGGTCCTTGCCAAACTCAAAATGAATAGGATAATGCTAGATTGTGGGTCCGCAATTAATCTTATTCCCCTCAATACATTGCTATCTTTGGGCATGACAGTGAATGATCTTGAATCTTCGAACTTGGTTATAACTGGTTTCAACCAAAGTAGCCAACAAGCTTTGGGAACGATAAGGCTCAAACTCACAATTGGTGACTTGACTACAAAGGGCATGTTTCATGTTATTGATGCTCTGACATCTTATAAAGTGTTACTTGGAAGACCTTGGTTGCATGAGAATGGAATCATTCCTTCAACATTACACCAATGTTTCAAGTATTTTTACAAGGGTATTCAAAAAAGGTGATTGCTGATGAAAATCCTTTCACCAAAGCAGAATCCTATTTTGCAGATGCAAAGTTTTATATTGGGTGTGAAACCATGAATAAGATTGAAGAGGATCCCCAAACAAGATCAAGAAAAAAGGATGACTCGAAAAGGAGGCCGACTTTTCAATATATTCCAAAATCTCAGAGGAAGTCGGGGGCATTTTTACTATATCCAGTTCAGGAAACAAAGGAGGTCTTGAAAGAAATCATTATCCTTCTTACCAAAATAGACACTTCTATTCCAGAGGAAGAAAATCCAATCCTCCTAATTGAAAATGAAAAATATCACTCATCAAGTTTGTACATGGTGAGGCATCAAAGTTACCTGAAGAATCTAATGAAATATCAACTACAGGCCTGGGGGATATTAGTCGTTATCACCCAAATTCTGTTAAAATGATGCAAAAAATGGGTTATGACGTTGAAAATCCAAGTAGTTTGAAAGAAGGGGGAATAATTGAGCCTCTTCCTAATAGAACGGAAGCTCAAAAATATGCTCTTAAGCCTGAACCTATTTGTATTGGAAAGCAGAAGGCAACAACTTACCAGATTAATGCAAAATATCTGGTAGAAGAGAAGCCCAAAAGATGCTCGAAAAGAAAGTCATACCCTAAAAGAAAAGGTGCAAAGATGTTGCAGATCTCTTGAATCTCAATATTCGATCGACTGGAACCGGCAAAACATGATGTCTTCTATCCTAAGTATGGGACACCTAAACAGGCATTCTTTGGCTCGCAATTTTGCGAAGGAGAAAATTCAAAGTCAATCCCGCATATGCAAATTACAAAGAAAAGAAGAAGCAAGAAAAGATTGGTCAAAATGATGAATGATTTAAGCTTAGGACAAGATGTTCATGACAAACACATGGTCTCAAGAAAAATACAGAAGTCAAAATATCAAAATTTACAATGTGATTCTGTTTCAAAGGATGCCTTAAAATACATTATGATTGGCTATGAAATGGGTAGAGATACAGTTCAACAAAAACAAACCAAAAAGAACAAATCGAAAGGAAAATCTTATCATCATGAAAATGGGATGCATGACTCTGTCAATATGATCTCTGGTGAAGAGCAAGATGCTGGGAAGGAAGAGGAAGAATTCATCAATGATCCTGAGGAGGCACCATCATCACTCGAGGACGAGGGGTAGGCAACAGTGGATGAACTTGTAGAAATTAATCTAGGTTCTCCAGAAGAACCAAAAATTATTTATGTAACCAAGTTATTGTCCGATGATGAAATGAAAGAATATGTTGCCTACTTGTCTGAGTACAAAGATGTGTTGGCTTGGTCCTACAAAGAAATGCCAGGACTAGACCCAAAAGTAGCAACTCATAAATTAGCAGTAGATTCTTCTAAACGACCAATTAAACAAGCACAACGTCGTTTTCATCCAGACCTTGCTATTAAAATTGAATTAGAAATTAATAAACTCCAAGTGGCCAATTTCATTCGCGAAGTAAAATATCCCACATGGATAGCAAATATTGTCCCAGTCAAAAAGAAAAATGGACAAATTGGTGTTTGTGTAGACTTTCGTGACTTAAATGCTGCTTGTCCAAAACATGAATTCCCTTTTCCTATCACTAAACTTATGGTAGATGCCGCAACTGGTTTCGAAGCGTTATCCTTCATGGATAGATTTTCGGGGTATAATCAAATTAAAATGGATCCAAAAGATCAGGAACTCACAACATTTAGAACCCCTAAAGGCATTTTCTGTTATACAGTTATGCCATTCGGTTTAAAAAATGCAGGAGCCACATATCAATGAGCTATGTCTCAAATATTTAAAGACCTCTTACATAAAAAAGTGGAATGTTATGTTGATGATCTAATTGTCAAATCAAAATATAGATCTTAACACCTTAATGACTTAAAAGAAGTTTTTGAATGTTTACGTAAAAATCAATACAAAATGAACCCCCTTAAATAAGCATTTGGAGTTACATCAGGAAAATTCTTGGGTTTCGTTGTACGACATAACGGAATCGAAATTGACCCTGATAAAAGAAAAGCTATACTCAATATGTCACCACCCCGCAATTTATGCGAACTAAGGGGTCTTCAAGGAAGATTGGCTTATATCCGAAGATTCATTTCCAATCTCTCCGGAAGATGTCAACCATTTTCTAAATTAATGAAAAAAGGAGTCCCATTTGAATGGGATGAAGAATGTCAAAATGCTTTAGATAACATAAAAAGGTATCTTACGAATCCTCCTGTATTGGCGGCGCCAATAAAAGGAAAAGTAATGATCCTTTATATCATTGCTTTAGATCATTCATTGGGTGCGCTCCTAGCCCAAGAAAATGAACAAGGAAAAGAAAATGCTTGTTACTATCTCAGTCGGACACTCGTTGGTGTAGAAAATAATTACTCACCTATCGAGAAAATGTGTCTGGCATTAATATTTGCAGTACAAAAGTTACGACATTACTTCCTTGAACATTCAATCCGTCTCATTTCTAAAGCTGGCCCTTTGAAATATTTAATGTCAAAGCCAACTTTAACAGGGCGCCTTGCAAAATGGACACTTTTGTTGTCGGAATTTAAAATCATTTATGTTCCTCAAAAAATAGTAAAAGGGCAAGCACTGGCCGATTTTCTTGCGACACATCCAATTCCTGATAAATCACCATTATCTGAAAATTTGCCAGATGAAGAAGTCTTTCATACTGAAATTCGCAAGTCTTGGGAAATGTTTTTCGATGGTGCTTCACAAAGATCAGGAGCTGGGGCTGGAGTTATATTCTTGACTCCAGAAAATGGAATACTTCCATATTCATTTGTTTTGGTTGAGCCGTGTACAAATAACATAGCTGAATATGGAGCTTTAATCATTGGACTCGAGTTAGCACTTCAAATGGGTGTTGAATCTCTTATTGTCCATGGAGATTCACAATTCGTTATTAATCAATTAACAGGTGTTTATGAAGTGAGAAAACCTGAACTAATTGAATATTTCGAAAGAGCTAAAAATTTGATTGGGAATTTTCAAAATTTCCAACTCTTTCATATACCAAGAGGACAGAATACCCAAGCAGATGCGCTCACTAATTTGGCTGCAACTCTAGCCCAAACAAATAGAATTAATTTGCCAATCAAAATTGAAGAAAGGCAAATTATCCCAAATATTCAAGAAGCTTTGAAAACAACTCCAACCGAAACAAGCAATATCATCTCAGTAATGGAAATCGAAACGATAGATTGGCGACAACCAATTATTGAATTTTTACAATATGGAAGACTCCCTCAAGGCTCAAAAGATAAGAAAGACATCAGAAGAAGAGCACCACGATTTGTTCTACTTAATGGTGTCTTATATAGACGATCATTAGATGGAGTACTACTTCGATGTCTTTCAGATATTGAATCTTGTGAAGCTTTAAATGAAGCGCATTCAGGAACTTGTGGATCGCATCAATCAGGTCCAAAACTCCATATGCATTTGAAGAGGATCAGATATTATTGGCCCACTATGGTTGCTGATTCAATGAACTTCGCTAAAAAATGCAATGTTTGCCAAATACATGCAGATTTTATTCATCAACCACCGAAACCATTACACCCCACGGTGGCATCATGGCCATTCGAAGCATGGGGACTTGATATTATTGGGCCCATAAAACCACTATCATCTTTCAACCACCAATACATTCTTGCTGCCACAGATTATTTTTCTAAGTGGGCAGAAGCTATTCCACTTAAAGCAGTTAAAGCTGTGGATGTCGTCAACTTTATTCGAATAAATATAATTTATTGGTTTTGCATCCCTCAAAAGATCATTACCGACAATGGAACTCCTTTCAAGAACCAACAAATGCAGAGATTTTGTGAAAAATAAAAAATCAAACATTGATTTTCATCAGCATTTTATGCAGCTGCAAATGGTCTAGCAGAAGCATTTAACAAGAATCTTTGCAAACTTCTCAAGAAAATAGTCTCTAAAAATAAAAGAGACTGGCATGAGAGATTATTTGAAGCCTTGTGGGCATATCGGACAACAGTCCGTACTCCAACCCAAAATACACCTTATTCACTAGTCTTTGGAGGTGAAGCAATCCTTCCTCTTGATGTACAATTACCATCCCTCAGAATTGACATACAAGAATCATTCACTAATGATGAAAATGCCAAACTTCGACTTTAAGAATTGGAAGCACAACAGAAATTGGAAGCATACCAAGCTCGAGCATCAAATGCATTCAATAAGAAACTGAAGATAAGGTCTTTCAAGAAAGGAGATTTAGTTCTCACAGTAAAAAGACCTATTGTGATTTCTCGTTTGTCGAGAGGAAAATTCGACCAAAAATGGGAAGGACCTTATGTAGTACAAAAAGTCTTTACCAATGGGGCCTACCAATTGGTTACACAAGATGGAGGTCAAACACTTCCTCCTATTAATGGACGTTTTATAAAACGTTATTATGCATAAAATACACAAAATAAGAATGATAGAGAAATAAAACGGATCATTTATTACAGTGATTCATTCCAAATACAAAATGAAATCATCTAATACAAATTTAGATCCACTCACATGAGGACAACTCTTGCATTAACTCTCTCAAACTTGACTCCAAGTTGGTCGTTGCTTGATGCTTGCTTTCACTTTGCTGAACAAATTGAGCAACTTCTCTTTCCAAATCCTGTTTTTGTTCAACAACTAAATTCAAATCATTCTTTGAATCTAAAAGTGCATCGTCCAAACTTGCAGTTTCTTTTGCAATCTTATGCAGACGGTCACGGATCTCATTAACTTCATGACGTTTCATGACAACTTGCTCTTGGAGGAATAAAATATTCTCTTCAATAGAAGAGATTTCTTTTTCTGAGTTTTGACATGTAGAACAAAGTCCAATTTCTTCAGCTTTCAATTGTGAACTAGCAGATGTGATTTCATCTACCTTTTGAACTTTCAGCTTCTCCTCATGACAAATTAGGACAAGCTTTTCAGAAACAGTTTGATGAAGCGCGTCAAATAAACTTGAATCCCTTGCTTTAGTTAACAACCGAGCTTTACCCAAAACTCCATTCACTTTAGACTTTATTCCAGAAAGGTCTAAAGGAAGGCCTTCCAAGAGATTGAATGTTTTGTCTACAAAAGAAGATAATGAATGAAGTTGATCAAGTGGTGTACGCTTGAACCTCGAGAACAATTTGGAGAGAATGACTTTTGCAGCAGTTCGAGCATAATCATCTACATCCTCTTCCTCAGCGTCTTCAACAACAGTCTGCTCTATAGCCAACAGAGGTAACGACGGCAAGGGTGAAGGAATTATATTATCTGTAAAAGGAAATCTTCTATTATTCTCATGCCAAAGACAACATATGTATATTTTTCAAAAAAAAAAAAAAAAAAGGAAAGAGAGAAATTTCTCTTACCAACAATAACATCTTCTGAAGGTATGGCACCAACAACCTCAAGAATAAGATCTTCCTTATCTGCACGAAAATTCTCTTGGGTCCCCTTTTTTCCCTTAAGAGAAGCATCTAAAAATAATAATAATGTTTCACACGTTCATGTACATTATAAAAACAAAAGAGAGGAAATGAGAATCATTCTTACCAAGTAATGCACTACCAACGTCACAAATGACATTATCTCCGTCTCCAACAAATTCCTGTTGAGCTATGTTCTTGTCAACAAAAGAAATATCTAAAAAAAAAATCATCTTCATCAGCCAAATCTAACTTGAATCATCAATTAAGACGAATATTCTAAAAAAAAAAGAGAGAAAATACCTGTTTGGGCACTTGAACTTGCTCCCGGTGTAAAATAAACAGCCAGTAAGTCTGTAAATTTTTCTATAGCCTCGGAAGAAAAAGAGACTGCTTGAGTGGAAAAACTTGTAACTTCGGGCAAGTCGCTATAAAGGTCATAATCAACCTAATCATCCTCTTGTTCACCATAATCAATTAACTCATTGTCAGCACCTTCAACAACATCCGTTTACTTAAGAACTTCTAAAGGAGGAAAAGAACTCCTATGATGTTTGATGGGAGCTCTGTCTCAGTCAAAAGAATCTGTGGATGAAGAAGAATTTTCTTTGGGCCTCACTGCAGGTTCAAGCATCTCTGAAATATTAAGAGGAACTCTTCTCAGAGAAAGAATGATTTCTGCTTCCTGAGTTTCCAATTGCAAACTTGGACTCATGCCAACTGATGAATTTTTTCTCTTCTTTGAAACTTTGCTAGATGCAATACGAGCTACAACTTGTGCCTTATAAATTTCATCAATCTTGGGATCTATCAAAAGTTTTTCCCTGCTCTGGAGGTTAAAATAAGCTTCCCAACAAATTTTCCACCATCTAACAAACTTATGGGTAGTTTGTCCAAAGTTAAAACCCCCCCGGCATGATAAATGATACCCCTATATTTGAGCGTAAAAGGTGCTCCCAAATTCTTTTTAGTTGACCCAAGGGAAAATTTCCTCGCTTAATTTCATTGAAGAGGGAAGTTGGCACAACTTGGTCAAAACCAAGGAATCTGGCAAACCGACATGGGTTGTAATGTTTAACCCTAGCTTGATTACTGCTTTGCCTTAAGGGAAGTAAACTAGGGCGGATCGAAATAAGAAAACTTATTTCGTGTGTCTTCAACAAATTATTCTGATCAATCAATGAACGAGTTTGGTCAGTGAAGGCATATGGGCGTGAATACATAGTCTCAAGCCGAGTGAAGAAATGTCTTGCTGGTAATCCCTTCAAATCAACAGGTATAACATCAATCAGATATTCCCAAGCCATTTTGCAATCTTTTGGGCCATGTCGCAAATAAAGCCCCGCGAAATATGAGCCCAACCAAATGAGCAAAAAATGCACAGGATAAGAAATGACAGCAGAAAATGGCCCATCTTGAAAGTCCTGGGATCCTAACCCTAGAGAGGGGGGGGGGGGGGGGGGGGTGAATAGGGTGTGCTACAATATGTGACCAATTTAGACAAATTTTAAGTTGTTAAAAATAAACAAACAAAATACGAAAGCTAATAAAACAATCACCACAAGCAAACACCACTACACAAAGATTTATAGTGGTTCGGCCTTAATGCCTACATCCACTACCGGCTTGTGATCCAATCACCCCACCGGATTTCCACTATCTATGCTTTTCAATAGGCTAAGCAATAACCTTTACAATGTTGTTTTTCTAAGCTAAACAACAACCTTTACAAGATGCTTTTCTAGGCTAAGCAATAACCTTTACACAATGCTTTTCTTAGGCTAAACAATAACATTTACAAGAAAAAAAATTCTCTTAAAGAAGTGTCTACAAAAACACTCAAAGAGATACAATTTAAGCTCAAAATATTTGCCTCTAAAATAGGCGGATATGAAAGTGAAAAACCAACTCACACAAACACTATATGAATGCAAATGTGTATGCTCATGATGTGTGTGTGTGATAACTTCAATCAAGTTTAAAAACTAAGCTCAATCAATATATACTCAAAGCATTTAAAAATTTAAGGCACATAAAAGATTTGATTGAAGTGTAATGCAAATCACATGTATGAATATCAACCTGTTAATGATATGAAAATCAAAGGTTCACAAGTTGAATGAAATTAATTTACTTAAGACATGTGATGCATGTGCAATGTTGTTTTCAAAACCAAATTAATTTAACTAAAGTTTAAATGAATGAAAACAACAAATAAAGATTCAACCAAGTAAATGAATCATGCTATATAAGAAAACAAAGATTTTGGCTAAGCATGATTAATGAAGATTTTAAAACAACTTGGTTTGAAATCAAGGGTGAAGAATCCAATCCAACATAGATCAAAGATTAGAAGAAGAATGGATTCAACACATCATAGTTATAATGCTAAAATTCATTTACCAATAATTTAAACAAAGCATATAACATATGATTAAGGAAGGTAAAGCTTACTTAGAGATTTAACTTCATTAATCCAAGCTTTAGCTCTCCAAATGACCCCTTGGTCTCTCTTAGTTCATCCCATTTGTCTTGTCTCCAAACACCTCAAAGAAGGCTTAAAAATCTTTAACTTTGACAAAGGAATGAACTTCATTTTATAGCCCAAAACTGCCCAACGGCTAGTCCCCGGTCGACCCCATGACCCCCGGGTCGACCTGGCCTTCACAACGGTCATAAAACTGACAATTTGACAGGAGCCAACGGCTCTTTCCCGGTCGACCGCGCAGTGTGGCCGGTCGACCGGGTCCCCTGGGCCGGTCGACCGAGCCCACTGCGGGTCGACCTGGGCCTGGGACCAAACTTCCCTAAAAATGAGTTTTTCAAAGTATTTTTGGTTGGGAATTTTTTGGGCCATTAAATCAAGCTTGAAAACATGTTTTAAATCATTCTAAGGGTTTTAAAACATAAAACATAAAAAGCCAAAAAAGATTCGAAACTTTAAAACCAATGGCTTGCTTGATTAAAAAAATCCTTTTCAAAACTAATTGCATCCAAGTTTAAATAACAAAACATGCACAAAACAATATTTTTACAAGTCTTAAAAACAATGCATGTATAAATTAAGATTTCAAGATTTTCTAAATCAATGCAAGTGTGTAAATTCAAATGATGCTAATATGATAATGCATCCATCAAATTGCAATATACAAAATTCCTAACACATCTGGATGAGCAGCTATTGCTCCTAAGCCTTGATAAATACTCGCCAAAACCGGTGGTGCAAGTGAAACGCTTATTTTAGCAGCCATGACGAATGTCTCAGGTCTGATTGTATCACCATTATTGCAAGGGAAAATAAATTGACTCAGCCAAGCAGTATATAAGCAGCCAAGAAACTGTTGGGAGAAAAAGACTTTAGTCTACATTCAGCTTCAAGATTTTGAGGTTCGCTTAGATTTGGTATTTTTCTTACCATAAAGGCACCCTTTTTGGATCTTGTATCCTTAACAGTTGTTTGAATCGATGTATCATCCACCAGGGGCACATAAAAGTGATTTATCCAATCTTTTAAAACGACTGCTTTCTTTCCTTTTGATTTGCAACTTCAGACTACCTGATATTCATTGAAAAGGTCATGGAGGATTTTCTTCTCATGACGCTCAATATCAGAATATGAGACTAGATTTTCCCCAGAATCGTAGATAAAAAGATTATCAGGTACAAACTCATCATAAAAGACCCCTGAAATAGGCAACCCGCAAAGACGGTACATGTCATATAATGAAATTGACATCTCACCCCACCAAAAATGAAATGTATTAGTGGATTTGCACCAGTATTTTGTTAAAGCCTTATATACATGAGATGCCCTCAAGTAGCTTCCTTCGGAAGCACGAACGGCCTCCAGTATTCTGGCATTGCGAAAGTGTGTCCCAAAAAGATGAACTATATCCCTCGTCCAACACTTCCATTGCAAAGATGCTTCAAACAAGCCCAGTGTTCTAAATTTTTCCTGCCAATCCCAGGGTAATTGTTTCCCACTGACGATTTCCCTTCCTAATGTACTAAAAAACACTGACATCCTCAGAGCAAACATGGGGACATAACACAGTCAGCTGATCTATACATCTAGGATGGCTTCTAAGCATATGGTCAAAAACACTCGTGGATTCCTGTATGATTGGAGTCCAGTTATCGCAACCTTCTTTAGGGAGATCAATCGACTCAAATTCAGGAAAATCAAGAATCGAGCAGGTTCGCTTCAGTTTCATCCGATTGAAATTATTAATTGGATCGAAGGGAGCTCGCAAATGCATACGAGGAGTTATCAAAGAATGGGAAGCCGTTGCTTTTTCCTTCCTCATTACTGAAAAAAAAAAAGAAGAGGAATTATATACATGTTAAAATTTTGAGTCCCACATATACAAATGTTTGCACATACGTGACTCGAGGGGGCATTTGTTGATGCCAAAATTTTGCCAAACAAAAGATGCAGATGGAAATTGGTCTAAGCCCATTAAATTAGCATGATTCAATGACATGAATCATCAAAATCTCAAAACATTTTAGTATAAAAAAACTACATAAGTAGCTGTTGGTAACCTCCAAAGAATTGTCTATAACAATTCTCGTTATAGAGGAATCTCGGAGATCCAGATTCTCGTTATAGAGGAATCTGCCCTCCAAAGAATTGTCTATAACAATTGAAATTTAGCCCAACAAGCCCAACAAAAACTAAAAAAAATTGCATACAATCAACAAAACTCCATAAACAAACAGGCTACAAATTCTCACATCCAACCAATTTGGATAATAAGTATGAATGAGCTCAAAGTCAGCCCAAACAAATGACTAAAATTGGGCTAAATTTTGGCCCAAACGCTGCTGAAACTGGACTGAGTTACAGCCAAATATTGGCTGAACTGGGCTAGATTTTTCGTTGGGCTGGATTACAGCCAGATTTTGTCTACAAATAGGCTGAGTCTACCTAAATAAACAGCCTAAATTTTCAAATCCTATATAACTGGACTCAAGAATTGGTTCAAAAGAGACTAAAATTTGCCAGTCTCTCAGTTCATAATTCTGGGACTGACCCTAGACAGATTTCTGAGCCTAAATAAGGCCAGATTTTGAGTCTAATTCAGGCCAAATGTTTGGGCCTAAATAAGGCCAGATTCTGGATCGAATTTAAGACAGATTTTTGGGCCTAAATAAGGCCAGATTCTGGGTCCAATTTAAGATATATTTTTGGGCCTAAATAAGGCTAGATTTTGGGCCTAATTAAGACCAAATTTTAGGCCTAAATAAGATCAGATTTTGGGCCTAAATAAGACCAGATTCTGGGACCAATTTTAATACAGAATTTGGGCCTGAATCTGGCTAGGTTTTGGGTCCAAATCAGGTTAGAATATTGGGTCTAATCTAAAACAGAATTTAGGCCTGAATCTGGCTAGGTTTTGGGTCCAAATCAGGTCAGAATATTGGGTTTAATCTAAGAGAGAATTTGGGCCTTGAATCTGGCTAGGTTTTTTGGGTCCAAATCCGGTCAGAATATGGGGTCTAATCTAAGACAGATTTTAGGCCTACTTCAGGCCATAATTATAACTTCAAGTCAGGCCAGCACTATTCCAAACTTATAATTTTTAAACTAGAACAGATTTATGGTTCGAAAATTGAATCAGAATTATAGACCAAAACCAATCCAAGAAAAGACTGATTGCCTACATCGGTATATTGATTACCAATGGGTTTATAGACCTGAACCCTTGACCCAAACTGTTTTCTCTAAATGGGTTGAACCTTGACCCAAACTGTTTTCTATAAATGGGTTGAAAATCAGTCCGAACAATAGTAAAAATAAGACTCATTATCAACCAGAAATTGTCTATAATTGGCCTAAAATATTGTTCAAATCGTGGCTGGATTTAGATTCTAAATGGCTCAAATGACTTACGTAAATGGGCCCAAAATAGTACAAATAGGGAACCCATTTCATCAGATTTTTCTATGTATGAATTTATTTCATAAAATTAACCCTATATATGAACTCATCCATGAAATTATCTAGAGGTGAGCTCGCTTTAAGATATGAACTCATTTCAAGAACCCGGTTCATAAAAGAGTCCAAGTTTCAACCCATTGTAAAAAATGAACCCAGCCTGAATCACAGGCAAAATGATTTGAATTGGCATGAGGCATGGACTGTAAATGTCCCAAACAAGAGTTGTCATGAGCCTGACAAGGTCTACTATGAACTTGAAATTTATCCTAAGCGTTGCTTTAAAACATGGATTCCCACAATCAAATGAGTTGAATTCCTACAAATTAATGATCGACCTGAATTCACTCAAACAAAAAGCTTACAAACACTTTGTATCCACCAAAACAAATAGATAGAATTTTCTAGAACAAACAGTTGTGGCAATAGATTCTGAATATGTCAGGAGGCACCCCAAAAATGAGGGGAATTGGGTTTCAGCCCAAAAAGAAACTTGACGAATTGAATTGAGTTTCGGCCCAAATTATTAACCGAAATTGGGCTGCGTTATAGCCCAAATGTTGGCTAAAATTGGGCTGAACTATGGCCTAAACAATGGTCAGAATCAGACCACTTTATTAGAGTATAAATGACTGTAAAATGGGTCTCAACAAGCTATTACAATGTCCATATCCAATAAGAAAATAGGTCCATAACTCAGCCTATTTTCGGATTAGGAATATGTTTGGGTTGGAAACAACTTTGTAAAGGAGCTGAAAATAATAATTACAAATGGGCCTAATCAGAATTATAAATTCAACTCTGGCCAGAATAAATCTAAAATCACGAGCCTAATAAGGCCAGATTTTGGGCCTAAATATGACAAGATATTGGGTCCAATTTTAAGACAGATTTCTGGGCCTAAATAAGGCCAGATTTTGAGTCTAATTCAGACATGATTCTGGGCCTAAATAAGACCAGATTTTGGGTCCAATTTAAGCCAGATTTTTTTAGCCTAAATAAGGCCAGATTTTGGGCCTAATTTAAGATAGAATATCAGATCTAAATTAGGCCATATTTTTTGGTCTAAATCAGGCCAGAATATTGGATCTAATCCAATACAGATTTTGGGTCATAATTATGGGTCTGACCCAGGACAGAATTCTTGGCCAAAATTACAGATTCAAATTAAACTAGATTTTTTTTTAGGTCTAAATCAGGCCAGAATTACATGCTTAAATTAGGCTCATAATTATAACCATAAATCAAGATAGAATTACTGGTCTAAGATCCAAATCATGCCATACTTATAAATCATGTAATGTGACCAAAAAATTTGGGATGCAATGCTGGCTAAAAAAATGATAAAAAAAGAATTGAAATGTGATTTTATAAAAAAAATATATATAGATTGACATGTTATTTTAATCAATACAAATGGGAATGCTAAATGATAAAAAAAAGGAAAGCAAACATACCCCACTTTTGATCTCTACAAGGTGTTCTTATTCCTAATACAAACTTCTTCAATCTCCCAGCAATTCAAACTTCCTACGTATGAATTGGATATAAGAAGTTTAAAGAGATAAAAGGGAGGAAGTTAAGAACCACCACTTTTAAAGGGAGCCTAAACCACCACTTTTCAAATTTCAAAAAGAATCTCTCTAAGAGAAAAGGTCAAACATCTAACCAAAGGTTTTGGATCAACCTACCCAATTCAACTTGTTTAGCGAAGAGGTCTGGTCATTTCAAATCCATTATGATGGGCCAATAAAATACAAAGGATGACCCACTAAAAAAAATCTTCATCATCAAATTCATCAATTCATGAATCCAATCGAGAAATGATCATGAAGATCCAGGTGAATTTAAAGAACTACTTCTGACAACAAAAGCGAAGAGCATGAACTTGTCAAGTTTTATTTATTTATTTATTTCATTCCTGTATTTTCTTTGTAAATTTATTTGAGTCAATGTCTTGATAATCAGAGGTTGTCCATTGAGGATGTAATTAACGATCGATGAGTTATCACGATCGGGAGTAGATGTACCCACAAAATTGAATATAAAACCTCCCATTAAATGGAGGGAAATTTGTATCCAATGAATTTTGGTGCATTTCTTTATTTATGCATGAATTTATTGTGTACAATGATATAAATCTATTTCAAATGTGGCATTTTAAAATAGATACAAAAATAGATTGTTTGGTATGACGAAAAATTGTTTGAAATAGATACTTAAAAATCCAATAGTTCAAGATTTTTCATTAATTTTTCGAGATGTATAATGAATCAGGGCCTGAAATTTGGACCCATACATGCTTTCAATATTCTAAAGAGGATCAACAATTAGGAACATGATTTGGGGACCCACAAAGTTCTAAAAATGCAAATATATGGTGCTGCATGTTTTGCAAATCTCTCGAGATTCAGGAGTGATCAATACACAGTTATGTCTGAGCATGTGAAGAGTTTCAATGGCTCAGATCATCATTAAGGGTCCCATAAGTTTTTAAAAAAAAATTAAAAAAGGGACTAATGAAGAGTCACGCAGAATGCAACCTTTTTTACCTAAGCATATCCAACGGCTGATACTTTTTCTCAATTTTCTCGAGATGTACACATAATCATTGGCTGAAATTTGGACCCATGGCCGTTTTCACTATTCCAAAGAAGATCAATGGTTCTGATCATGATTGTGGGGCCCACAAAAGTCCAAAAATATAGATCTATGATTCCTATGTTTTTTTAATATCTCGAGATCCAAGAAAGATCAATGGTTTAAATTTGGACACATGGCCATATTTAATCTTCTTAAGATTTTTAATGGATCGGATCATCATGTAGCTTCTTAGAATTTAAGGAGAAAAACCAAAGATGGTGATGCCAAAAATATCGTTTCAAGGAACCATCTTTCCGCTTGAGACTTTAAAGTCTGTTTGAATTCTCGCAATTTTGGCTGCTTTCCAAAACAGATGGAATTTGTCTTTATCCGTTTTCAAATGGAGATGTCATTTTAGTTACCAAACGGACTGTTTGAGTTTTGAAACCGTTTAAAGTCAATAAGAGGTTGAAATAAGAGTTACCAAACGGCCCCTTAGTAAGGAGTCTTGTGTCATTCCTAGGGTTAGTTGTGAGTGGAGGCCTTAGCTAGTTAATAGAGTTTTCTATAGGGGGTTTCAGCAAAATTCTCTTCTAGAACCTTCCCACCTAAAGACCCAAATGCCCCTAACCCTAACCCTAATCCCAAAGCTTGTCAAAGTGATCGAGCAAATTGACCAGAGGCCAGAGTTCAGATTGATTGGTGGAGTGCTCTACTATCAGGACCGATTGTGCGTGCCAGACATCTAGGAGCTGAAAGACGAGATCCTCGCAGATGCGCATCATAACAGATACTCGATTCACCCCGGCAGCACCAAGATGTACCAGAACCTGAAGATCTACTACTGGTGGAACAACATAAAGAAGGAGATAACACGCTATGTCTCTAGATGTTTGACGTGTCAACAGATCAATGTCGAACACCAGAAGCCGCCAGGACTACTTCATTAGCTCGATATACCCCAGTGGAAGTGGGAGCATATCACCATGGACTTCATTGCAGGACTCCCAGCTACCAGGAGACGCCACGACGGCATTTGGGTGATTGTAGATATACTGACTAAGTCAGCTCACTTCTTGCCAGTTTCGATGAAAGCAGGACTTGACGTCCTTGCTAAGCTGTATGTAGACAGGATTGTTTCACTGCACGGAGTCCAGCTTCGATTGTTTCGGACAGAGACCCGTGTTTCACTTCTCATTTCTGGGAGAGTCTACAGCAGGCCTTGGGCACCAAGTTGAGTTTCAGTACCGCTTATCATCCTCAGATAGATGGGTAGACCGAGCGTACTAACTAGACATTGGAGGACATGCTGAGAGCTTGTGTCTTGGACTACAAAGAGAATTGGGAGGATTCATTGCCGCTTTGCGAGTTCGCCTACAACAACAGCTACCAGGCGAGCATCAAGATGGCACCGTACGAGGCTCTGTAAGGGAGGAGATGCAAGACCCCAGTTTGTTGGGAAGAAGTTGGTGTGAGGAGTTTCTATAGACCATCCATAGTCAGTGACACCAGCGAGAAGGTTCGACAGATAATCGAGAACCTGAAGGTCAGCCGCAGCCGACAGAAGAGCTATGCAGATAACCGGCGCAGACCTCTCGAGTTTCAGAAGGGAGACAAGGTTTTCTTGAAGGTTTCCCCAGCCAGAGGTACCCTCAGATTTGGCGAGAAGGGCAAGTTAGCGCGGAGATACGTCGGACCGTTCGAGATCAGATCGAGGATCGGAGACGTTGCTTACAAGCTTCAGCTACCGCCAGAGCTATCAGGAGTGCATGGTGTGTTTCACGTCTCTATGCTGAAGAAGTATGTGGAGGACCCTACGCATGTTCTGTTCTATCAGCCGCTCAATATCCAGCCAGATGCTTCGTACGTCGCCAGGCCAGTTGCTATCATCGACACCAAGGAGTAGGTGCTCCGGACCCGAACCATTCATTGGGTGAAGGTTCAGTGGGAGCATCACACTCTGGAAGAGGCTACATGGGAGCTACGTGACCAAGTGGAGAAGGACTATCCACATCTTCTACCTCAGGTATGTTCTAACTTTTTTTTTACATTTGGAGACCAAATGTTTTAAAAGGTGGGAATGATGTGAGGCCCCACCCCTTGTGGGCCCTCTAATTGAGTTTGAATACTAATTATTATTAATTATTAGCTAATTATGCTAATTAGTGGGTTAGTGAGGGTTATTAGATAGATTTTCCTAAGTTTTAGTTAGACTTGCTTAGTTGAGTTAGTAATTGAGTTAGTAAGGAGTCTTGTGTAATTCCTAGGGTTAGTTGTGAGTGGAGGCCTTAGCTAGTTAATAGAGTTTTCTATAGGGGGGTTTCCGCAAAATTCTCTTCTAGAACTTTCCCACCTAAAGACCCAAATGCCCCTAACCCTAACCCTAATCCCATACTAACCTAAAGGGCATTATGGTCCTTAGCCACTCCCCAAACCTTATAAATCCAGCACATTTCTCCAAAACCCTTAGCTACTATTCCTCCTTCTTCCTTCCTCTCTTCTTCCTCTCTCTCATTTATCCCTTAGAGCTAAGTGCTGGGTTGTTCTTGTGCTGGGAGGATACTTAGGAGCTGCTACTTCTTCCTCTTGCATTTGGATTGGGTTTTCTCTTCTTCTCTATCTCTACAACCTTCTCTTCATCAAAGGCAAGTGCATTATACTTTTAACTTAAGTTGTATATTCTGTTTCATTTGTTTCATTTGATTTTAGTTCAGTTATTTTCATGTGTTAGAAACTACATTGAGCTTAGAATAGATGGATGGTTGGACATTGATGGATGGGTTTTTTACCCATTTGGAAGATCAATGGCCCTAATTGGTGTTGGATGATGGGCATTGTACTGGTTTTGAGTTTTTCAGTGATTTGGTGAAGTTTGGGAGTGATTGAAGGTGTTTTTGTGGAAAATCGGATTGAAAAAGGAGAAAACCCTGAAAACTGGGTTTTCCCCAGTTCCACGTGTACCCGGTCGACCGGCCTGCAGGCAGGTCGACCGGGCACACTAAATTTTGGGGAAAATAAGCCCCAGTTAAAATTTCCTGCAAACTGAAATTTCAATGTACCCGGTCGATCGGGCACACTAAATTTTGAAAAATGCAAGTCCTAGTTAAATTTCTGCAACACTGAGTTCTTCAGTGTACCCGGCCCAGGTCGATCGGGCACATTGTTTTTGCAGGAAATCAACTGAGAGTTGGTTTTTCTCCTGAAACCAGACATCCTGTGTGCCAGGTCGACCGAGCCCTGCTCCAGGTCGACCGAGCACATAGGAAATGCAGTGAAAAATGTCTGAAAGCTGGGATATCACTCTTTCCAGGGTTTTTGGTGTATGCGGTCGACCACCCAGGCCAGGAGGTCAACCGGACACATTGGGAACCTTTGAAAACAAGTTAAGTCTTCCAGGAGGCCTGATCCAGTCTTTTCCAGTGCACTCGGTCGACCCACCAGGCCAGGAGGTCGACCGAGCACACTGCACACCGGGTCGACCTGGGGGTCAACCCCCAGTGTACCCGGTCGACCGGGCCTTGCCCAGGTCGACCGAGCACACTGAGTTTCAGTGATTTTCCAGTTTTCTCATTTCTGGAGTTTTGATCATTTGTGGGGCCCATTGACCATCCAAATGGACATTTATCAATGTACTAAGCCCGAGTCAACGGTGTGGTTCAACCTTGACTCGTGGGGACCACCAATTAGGGTTTTGGTCATTTAATCTAAGATGATTCGATCATTAAATGTCGTCAATGATGCCCGTAACCTTAGGAGCACCAAACACAGTATCATATGGCATCTGAGACTTCATTTAGAGATCAAATTACCGGAGATGGACCCGAACCTGAACGTGGTCCATTACCTAGGATTGGACTGTTGCTGTTTTCCCTGTTGATTCTCTTACAGAAGTTCATACTTCACCTTTCTTATTTACTGTCATTCTTATATCCTTAGTGTAGATAATAACTGTTAATTAATGGAAATGGATGACCTGAACCTAGGATATCTAGAGGTGATCCGATAGTATGATTTGAAGAACACTGACCCGTGTCTGTGGCTAGGCGGGCCCTTATTGGGCCTAAGTATGGTTATGTGAACCCTTAGATTGGAGAGGTAGTTTATATTGGGATTATAACTCATGATGATTGAGAATGAGATGTTTATCAGTAGAAATGGATATGTCGCCTCGTTTGGATCATTCTAGACCCGGCCATGTGTTGATGGGCCTTGGTATGGAGGCGAGGCACCACCTGAGGCGATAGCTGTCAGCGATCAGTTCGGCCACAAGCGTCGATTCGAGAGGTTTCTTCAGGCTTTCCTTGCTGCTCAAGCGGCCCAGACTACCGCCCATCAGCAGCAGACAGAGGACTTTGCGCAGTTTCAGGCACAGGTCCTAGACGTGATTGATAGGGTGGCCCCACCAGCCCCTGGGGATGTACCAGTTCGGGAGGCAGACCCGAACGTCATTTTCGAGAGGTTCCTCAAGAGGGGACCGGCAGAGTTCACAGGCACGGATGACCCTATGGTGGCGAACGACTGGATCGTCCGTAAGGAGAAGATCTTTCGAGTCTTCGAGTGTTTGGGACGTCAGAGGGTGTAGCTGGCGGCTTACATGTTTCGCGGCGTGGCGGAAGACTGGTGGAGGATTATGCATAGGCCATACGAGGAGAAAGGAGATGAGGTGGCATGGACTGCGTTCAAGACTGACTTCCTTAGGAAGTTTATCCCCACCCATGTCAGAGAGTGTAAGCTCCGAGAGTTCCAGACCCTTGTTCAATGCGACATGTTGGTCTGTCTGTTGACACCAAAAATTTCACTTTGCCTCCTCACACCAAAAGCTACACGGAGCCGCATCCTACCAAAAATAGGCAGGCGCTACTTCAAGCATCAGATCTTGTCAGAATCAAACAAAAACTGCAAGGTCATTCAAAACAACCAAAAGAGAGGTACACATGAAGTTTCGGGCCATTCCGACATCATTCGGCCTAACTTCACTTCTCCAACAGCTGAGCAGCAGCTCCCGGGGGCGACAGTGTCGAAGACTTCAAATCTTCGATCAGAGCCTACGGGTGGTTACAAAATACCTCCAAAAGGCTCCATGTCAAGTTTCAAGTCAAACCGACATAGTTTGACCGGAAGTCAAAGCTCGGGATTTCCCTCGCGGTGAAATCAAGGCAAGCATTTTCATGACCCCAAACGGCTTCAAAACTCAAACGAAAGCCTATGGTTGGTCTTATCTACTGATGAGGGAGTCACACGTCGAATTTCAGGTCAATCGGACATCGTTTGACCAAAAGTCAAAGCTCGGCATTTCCCTCGCGGTGAAATAAAGGCAAGCGTTTGCTGACTCCAAATGGCTTCAAAACTCAAACGAAAGCCTATGGTTGGTCTTATCTACTGATGAGGAAGCTACCCATCAAATTTCAGGTCAATCGGACATCGTTTGACCGAAAGTCAAAGCTCGACATTTCCCTCGCAGTGAAATCAAGTCAAGCATTTGCGGGCCCCCAAACGGCTTCAAAACCTGAACAAAAGCCTATGGTTGGTCTCGTCTACTGCTCAAGAAGCTACACATCGAATTTCAGGTCATTCCGACATCGTTTGACCTAGTTTCGACGCTTGACAAAAAATCGGCAGTTCTCCACAGCAAAGTCTTCGGCTTTTCAGAAAATGGGAAACTTTGCTATCCGATTTGCACGGCTTCTCGTCAGGTTTTCTTGAGGGAAATCCAGCCAATAAATGAGAGGAAATTCCAAGAAAAATGCAGGAGAAAACAGAAGCAAAAACGGCGAAGAAAAAGCGACCGAAAGGCGGCCAAAAAAATGGGCCAAGGCATTTTTCGCGTTTCGAGTTGATTGGCCCCTGTGATTTTTCCAAAATCTGATTTTTTGTGCATGATATCCGTCGATCTTCATCAACATCACGGATCCATCACTGGAATCATTAGATCATCATCGGACGCCTTAAGATCGTCAAACGGCTAACCAAGAAAGCACCCTTTCTGCCCGCCCGATCGCGAAATCAACTGGACAGATGTTGCTGGCCCGCTGACATCAACCAATGTTTGAAATTGGATCACCATCCGACATCAAATGGTATGTGGGTCCATTGGTGATCATCGCAAGAAGAATCCCAAAGGACGCGGCACGGCCCGCGACTCTTCAAGCGCCCAGGCAATCAATTAATGAAGTTAAATGACCCGTTTATGACATGTTAATGCGGTCATTAACTCATTATTTTGAACGGCCCAATCAGAAGCAAGCAAATGGGAGTTACAAGTCCATGTAATCATGACATTAAAATCATGAAACTCCCGTCATCATGGAGATTAAAGGCGATTAAATGCCCACTACTCTCCATCGGCCAATCAAATTCAAGGAAAAAGGAGTTACAAAACAAGTAATTAAAAACTTGTAACTCCTCCCATCATGAGCATTAATACCATAAATGCTCATAAACTCTCCTAAATGGTACCAAATGCCTATAAATAGGAGGCCATTCCAAGGGAAACGGATCCGGAAAAAAATCGCTGGAAAATCATTGAAGAAGGAGGACAGATCCGAAAAACTCTCCGAAAAATTCAAGAAAAATCCAGATCCTCTGCAACAAACTCTCCTCTATTGAAGAAAACTCTGCTGCAACAAGCACTACAAGGTGATCAAAGCTCCTTGGGGGGGCCACCCCCCCCAAAGGCCACCTCTCCTTCTATCCAACATGGCTAGATGCGGCTTTTCAGCCTGTCTACTCGGTTTTTTACCGGATATAGGACCTTACCTTGGTCCTTATCCTCTAAAAATCTGAGGTTGGAACCAAGCCAAGAAATCAAGCATTAAAGTTCTCATCTGAAGGACGATGGCGGAGTCCATACATAACTCGCGACCGTCGATCTGAACGGGTCCCCCACAATCGCATGAGAAGTTAGATTCCTTTTCTTTCTTTTCTGTTGCATTGTATTTTTTTATAAAGAGACAAAAAAATCACATCTCTTGTCTTTCATTATTGATAAGATTTGTAAATCGCCTTTCACGGCAAACAAATAAAACTGCCCCTCACGGCATTCAAAAAACAAACCTTGTCTCTTTTCTTTAAAAATATGTGTGCAATGGAAAGATGGAAAAAAGTTGATTTCCTTTTCTACTTGTGAAGGTGAATCTCCGGATCACCACTCTAAATTCCAAGTAGAATAGAAAATCTGGCATACCCGTACAAAAAAAAAACTGATGCCCGTTTTTCCTTTCTTTCCCTCCACCGTACCCCGTCAGCCCCGGGGCGGAGGCAGCTTTGGAAAAAGAGAAAAGCCGGGACCATCAAGCTGGCACACCCGGTGGGACCCTGTTCATTTGAGAACACAATGCTTGGATTCTTTGGCTCCTTTTTAGTTGGTGGCCTATGTTGGATCTTGCATCTAAAAAAAAACCACATGAGATGGGATTCTTGGAAATTTGTTCTTTTGAGTTCATTTCCAGTCTTTCTTTTTTCTAAAAAAAAAAATTTCTCAAAAAGAAACAAAATCTGATTTAGAAAAAAAATTCAGATTTTCCTCTTTTGGGTTTAAGTTGAGAAACTTTGGCTTCTTCCTTTTCGGACTTCAAGATCGCAGAAATGTTGAACTCATTTTCGGAATGGAACACCATCCGCTCTCTTCTATGAATCCATAAAAAAAAATCAACAAAAAATCTGATTTTAAAAAAAAATTCAGATTTTCCTCTTTTGGGTTTAAGTTGAGAAACTTTGGCTTCTTCCTTTTCGGACTTCGAGGTCGCAGAAATGTTGAACTCACTTTCAAAATGGAACACCATTCG
The DNA here is from genome assembly GCA_038049695.1 of Cinnamomum chago. Classification (NCBI taxonomy): domain Eukaryota; kingdom Viridiplantae; phylum Streptophyta; class Magnoliopsida; order Laurales; family Lauraceae; genus Cinnamomum; species Cinnamomum chago. The sequence continues at coordinate 37,082,597 of CP142453.1, read as the reverse complement.
CTCTCTTCTATGAATCCATAAAAAAAAATCTTTCAAAAAAAAAAAAAAACCACTAAGGTTGCACCAATTGCGTTCTTTGACCAAAGTGGATCTAAGAAAAGCCTTGTCCAGAGTGTGGAGACAGCTAGACTGTTCTAGGCAAGGGTCCTCCAAACGGGTTCATTAAGTAATCCTACCCTTACCTGGGGGCTGATCTATCCACTGAGGTTTCATAAGATCGAATTGGAAATCTATGTGAATTCTTCAAAAAAAAAAATCTCTAAAAAAAAAAGAGAACAAAAAAAAAACTTCTGTCATTTTTGGATTCATATTTGAGAAATCCTGGTTCCTTCCTTTTCGGACTTCGAGATCGCATAAATGTTGAACTCATTTTCGGATTGGAATACCATTTGCTCTCTTCTATAAAGTCCAATCTTGACACTTTAAAAAAAAAAACTTCCGTCACTTTTGGATTCACATTTGAGAAATCCTGGTTCCTTCCTTTTCGGACTTTCGAGCTCGCAGAAATGTTGAGCTCATTTTCGGATTGGAATACCATTTGCTCTCTCCTATGAATCCAATCTTGACCTTTCAAAAATCCCATCTCGTGTCCTTTCCGAGGATGCGATTTGCAACATTTGTGCCTAGCGGTGTTAGGACACCCTTTCGGGTCTACTGTATTCGCAACCGACACATTTGTATCTCAACCTTATATCATTTTACCTTGAGTGAGCTTTGCTTCTCTGTAATTTGAATTAAGGTTCACAATTGCTTTTAGCAGTCACTGGGACGCTCATTCTGAGCTGACCCTACCTGCGTTTAGAACAATTGTGCCCTCTTTGGCTTTTCTTCCTTCCTCATGTTGCTTGGGCTGGGCCATGTCCCCTCGGGCGACTTGAAGAGGCGAAACCATAGTATTTTCCATTTATGATCACTATATTCTTGTGATTACTAATGGATATGGTCTTGTTTCAGAAGTTTTCAAAAAACTAACAATGGCAGCTTCATTAACCATCACCTTTGATGAGAACAAGTACCAGCTCATGCACCAAGACAAACAAACCAAGCGCACTTACAAGCGCCTTGCCAGCTGTCGAAGCGTCATTTCCCTCGGCAACTCAGAAGACACCGGGTCAAACTCTACTCCCCGGACCATTGTCTTCGGGTCATTGGGACCATTCCCACTACCCGCAGAAGAAACCGCACCTGCCAAGAAGCAGAGAACCGCCCCTCAACATATCACTACAGTGATACCAAGGGCGATCATCAAGAAGCCTGAGGCCCGTAGCGCTCCTGCAAAGCCTCAACCAGCAAGAAACCAGGTCTGCTCAAAGACTTGGTCTCCAAGGCCTTCACCCAAACAGCGAAGGTCACAAAAATCTGCAAAGCCAGCCTACCTGGCCCCTCTCAAGGAGAACCGGTTCTACCCTCTTGCTTACATGAAAGAGGAGAAGCCTACCCTCCGCCAAACAAAACCAACTCAGCACGAGCCGGCTTGCTCATACAAGCCCAAAATCAAATCGTGCATCGTAAGGCCTCCGCAAGAACCTGCCAAGGCCTGCACACCTGCGAGTCGACCTTTCCTCTCAACAGGAGCCGAACTCTCCAAATTCAAAGCTTCGCTGCGACAGGCAAAGGACCGCGTCCAGATCCTGTCCCTGCCCGTCTTCAAAGAAGACAAGCTCGGCTGCTGCGCACCAGGGACTACGTCCTTCATTGCCAGAGCACAGCCAGAGCTAACCGAAGCTCAAATCGCTCGTCGTATGCGCCGCCGCACGGCATATCGACAAAAGAGACTAGAGAAGCAAAGAACCCAGGATTCTGCACTTCAGGTCTCCCAAAAATGGGTCGAAAAAGAAAGACCCGACCAAGTTGTTGCTATTCATATGGTTGGCAAAACCAGAAAACGCCAGAAGTCAGCAACAAAAATCCATGTCAGGCGTCCGGTGACTCGCAGCGTCTCCCGGACACGAAGACATAAAGAAAACTCTCTCGCTCCTTCAAGCCAAGGACATCGGAGTGACCACTCTTCGAGCTCTTCATCTAAAAGGATGAGCTCCAGCTCTGTCACCAAGACTGTATCCTCTTTCGACTCTCGAAGAATGAACGTCTTGGTCACAAATGCTGAGCAACCTCCGCCGCATGATGACGTAACCGCACGCATCCAGCAGCTGGAGCAAGGGCAGCAGAGGATAGAGACTCTAATAGAGAACCTAATTCTCAATCTTCAGCGTCTACAAAACAATGAAGCTCCTCCGAGCCATCAAGGCGACGAGGAAAATGCGGAAAACAGTGAGTCACGCGCCCTTACCAAAAAGGACGTTGACGATATCCTCGCCAAAGCAAAAGAAGAGGATACACTAAAGGAGCATGGGATCAAGCCACCATATCCCTTGTGGATGGACTCGGTCCCGTTCCCTACAAAATTCAAGCAACCTACTCTCCAAACATATACGGGGAAGGGTTCGGCCAGACAGCACGTGATCCATTTCAAGATCCTGACGGGAGCTATTGCGGACCAAGATGCCCTCAAGATCCGCCTCTTTGCAAGTACCCTAAAAGGTACGGCCTTTGATTGGTACTCCACTCTGCCGGAGGACTCCATTCAAAATTGGGCCATGCTGGAGACACGCTTCCTAACCCACTTCAAAGGTGAGGATCATCCTGTTACTATGGCTCACCTTTGCAGCCTAAAATAGGGAGAGAATGAGTCAACATATGACTTCATTCACAAGTGGAAGGCATTGGCATACAAATGCTCCGATGTACTGCCACAAGCGTCACTGGTCGACATCTGCCGAAACAACATGAGAGCAAGAATCCGCTCCATTATCATCGACAACAAATCAAAGAACCTGGGAGAACTCCTGGAAGCAGCTATGGAAGCTGAAACGGTGATCAAAGACCTCAACAGTCAGAAGTCATCAAAGAAAGAGCCGACTGCCATTGCAACCTCAAAACCAAAGAAAAAAGAGGTTCTCAATGTGCAAACCAAGTCAGCTCCTCAGCAGCCAAGGAAAGCTGAAAACAAAGCTGCAGGTAAAAAGCCTGAACTCTCTGATGCCTTCAAAGAACGAGTAGAGAAGAAATACCCGTTTGATGAAGATGTTGAAGAAATCTTTGAGGCACTTCTCGCAAACGGTAAACTCACCTTGCCTGACCCCAAAAGACCAGGAGATGTTGGCAAAACCAACGATCCTCGGTACTGTCCATACCATCAGATGGTCTCGCATCCTCTCAATCAATGCTTTGTTGTGAGAGAGAAGATAAATGAGATGTGGAAAAATGGAGTCATTACCTTCGACAAGAACTATGGGTCTGCCTCCGTCAACATGGTCTCGTGTGGACAAAAACAAAAATCACCAAAAGAGAAGATCACTACTTCCTTCAAGGTAATAAAGATGACCCAAACGTCTCAAGAGTTGGTTCCATATCCAACATCAGACGGACAACCCATATGGGTACACCCCGATATCCTAGAAGATGAAAATTGGGAGGTCGTCAAAACAAAGCCAACCGCTCGACAGTGAAGGCAAACTAGGAGACAACTCCGCAAGCTCAAACAGCAGGAGAAAGCTCCGAAAAAGCAAGAAGTCGCTGAAAAGGCAGAAACCTCCTCTACCGCTTCACTGGGGGCAACAGAAGAGTCCTCTCCTAAGGCTTCAAAGGCAACAAGAAAATTCACTCTTGGTGATTTCATGCCACCACACCTCAAAGATGAAACTATGCAAGGGGCATCATACTCTTGCAACTCGGTGGTCGGATTCCCCATGGATGGATACGAGTCCAGTGACACCGCCAGTGACATCGATGAGTGGGAGGAATCCCTCGAAACAGGAGAATATCTCTCCGACGAGGAATGGATCCCTGAATCTCATCTTATGCCAGTAATCTGGTATAACCCATTACAGCCGCAAGGATCCTGGTCTGATGATGAAGAAGACCAAGAGGCTGTCCAAGAAAATACTCCAGTGGAACCCAACCATGTTGAACCACAAGGAGCAGACGAAGAAGAAGATTTGGCTCCCGTGCCTGATCTCGATGAATACGCAAGGATCTTGCAGCACCTTGCTATAGAGCAAGAACACGGTCGCATCAATCAGCTTCGTCACAACCCAGCACCGGAAGTTCCTGAAAATCTACAGGAATCTCCTCTGGTAACCCCGGAAAACGAAGAAAGTTGTTGGATCGATGATCCTTTTACATCTGAGGATGAATTTGATTCCCAACAGTTCATCTTGGAGGCATCTTCCGTCAAAGTTACTTGCAATGCAATAGCTCAGGATGATAATTCCTCACCTTCTCAAGCTTCGTCTCCTGAAACAGTGACATCGGAACTCAAACCTCTTCCGACTGATCACCTTGAAGAAATTCCAGCCGGTGAAATCTTCTTCAGAGAAAATCCGGTCAATTGGTCCCAAATGCCCGATCTCATCGGTGATGTCTGGACCGACAAAATATTCGATAAAGAAGGAAAGTTGCTGGATGCTGTTCAGGACTTGCTCCCGGAAAATGCTCCATGCAACACAATTACTGAAGATGGCAATGCTGACACAGAGACATCTTCAGCAAATGAGAAGGAACAATCCCTCGATCTCGAGGGTGATCTTCTAAACAAAGACCATTCTCCAGAAGCTCTTGAAGTTGGTAAAGGTACCCGTTCTGGCCGGGATTACCACAAAAACTACAACCAACCTTCTGCTTCTTATGTAAATCCTTCGGGAAAACAAGCTGTAAACACCCCTAGTGGCAAGAATAATGAAAATGCAGGGCCCAAGGAGGCTTTCAAGTACGACTTGATTCAGCACTTCAAACACATACCTGCACGTCTGCACATCCTAGACTTATTACGAATGTCAACACAGACTCGTGATAGTCTCATTTCAGAACTACAAATGCTGGATGCGGATGTCGACAAACATGCCCCACAAGTCCTACAAATTGAAATGGACTATAGGGTCAAAAAATCAAAAACTCCCTCAAAAGGAGAAAAGAAGAAAACTGAGGGATCCTGCATCGAATGCCTCTCGGTTCAAAAAGCAGCAAGTGCAACCATCGCCTTCACCAAGGAAGACCTCCTGCTAGGCGAGACAAAGCACAACCGACCCCTGTACTTCACCGGGTACATCAAAGAGGTACCACTACGTAGAATCCAGATCGATCCAGGTTATGCACTCAACCTCACCTCCACTTCGGCACTCGAAGAACTGGGCATTCCGCCTAGCAAGCTGAGCCACACGTCTATGTCCATCTTTGGATATGATGGCAGCGCTCAAAGGCCGATCGGCAAAATCAGGTTCAAGTTGCAAATCGGTGATCTTATCTCCGAGGTGGTCTATGCAATAAAGACCCCTTCATGCTACAACATCCTTCTCGGACGCCCCTGGATACAAGAGAATGGTGTTGTCCCCTCGACTTTACATCAGTGCATCAAGTTCGTTGGCAATGATGGCTTGATACATCGAGTGTTTGCAGACAAAAAGCCCTTCAAAGGCAAAGAAGTCTATTTCGCAGATGCTCAGATGTACAAAGATGAAAAAGAAGAAAGGGAGGAAGAAACAACACCCTTTGCCGAAAAACTCCAGAAAGACAAAGGCAAAGCTCCTCAGCATTCACCGGAAGAAAATAAACCCTCTATCAAAACCGAAGAGAATAATCAATCTCCCTTCATGGTCTCCCTCAAGTCTTCAAAGCCTCTGGTGATCACCACCAAAGCAAAGAAGACAAAACAAAAGGCTGGGGGCAAGTTTGTTGTCTCCTTCGTGTCTGTCTTGCAAGACACGAATTCGGACTCAGAGTCAGAAGACGATACATCGTCAAGCCAAGCTGATGATCAACAAGTTCAGCCTGCTCTCACTTCGATGGAGACAACCGTTGACATAGAAGATCCGGCATCTGCTTCCTTCGTTGTTCCAGCAACATCAGCAGAAGAAAAGCCAATCTTCTTCCATAAATCGGGAGTTTCTTCATCAAATTCTTCACTTGAACCTTTCCAAAATGAAGATAAAGATGCATCCTGAAGATGAAAAACACACAGCATTTCGGACCCCGTTTGGCGTGTATTGCTACACTGTCATGCCATTCGGTCTAAAGAATGCCGGCACTACATATCAGAGGGCTATGATGAAGATATTCCAAGATATGCAGCACAAGACGGTCGAATGCTATGTCGACGACCTCGCCGTCAAAATCAAAAGAAAAGAAGACCATCTCAAAGATCTTCGAGAAGTCTTCTTCCGACTTCGCAAACACAAACTGCGAATGAATCCCCTCAAATGCTTCTTCGGTGTTTCATCGGGTAAGTTTCTCGGATTCGTAGTACGGAAAGCTGGCATAGAGCTTGACCCCATCAAAGTCAAGGCTATCCTAGAAATGCCATCTCCAAAAACCCTAAGACAATTAAAAGGGCTCCAAGGAAGATTGGCATACATTCGACGGTTCATCTCCAACCTATCAGGGAAGTGCCGTCCATTCTCTCGGTTAATGAAGAAAGGTGTCGATTTTGTCTGGGATGCTGAATGTGAAGCCGCGTTCCAGGACATCAAGTCATACCTGACTAAACCTCCAGTGTTGGCTGCCCCCACAACTGGAAAACCATTCCCCTTGTACACAGAGCCCTTGACTGTTCTTTAGGCGCTCTACTCGCACAAAAGAATGACGAGGGAAAAGAAGCTGCTCTATATTACCTTAGTCGCACGTTGATAGGTTCAGAGCATCGCTACTCTCCAGTCGAAAAAGAATGCTTGGCAGTGATGTTCGCCGTACAAAAACTGCGTCACTACCTGCTATCCAACACAGTGTACCTGATTTCGAGGATCAACCTCCTAAAGGTCCTTGTCACAAAAGCAGCTTCTCTCAATGCCCGACTGGCAAAATGGTCCATCCTCCTGTCACAATTTGACATTAGGTATGTACCACAAAAAGCAATCAAAGGCCAAGCTCTAGCAGACTTCCTCGCGGAGCATCCATTGCCTAAAGATTCTCCACTCAGGGATGACCTCCCAGACGAATCGGTCTACAGTGTGGAGACTTCCTTATCAAATGCTTCCTAGCACATGTACTTCGATGGCGCAACCAGGACAAATGAAAAGGGAAATCAAATATCGGGAATTGGCATTCTCTTTGTTAGTCCCGACAAAAACATGATTCCACACGCATTCTCGTTACTGGAACCATGTTCAAACAATGCAGCTGAGTACCAAGCCCTCATTGTAGGATTGAAGCTCGCCCTTGAATCCGGCATCACTACGCTGGAAGCTTTTGGAGACTCTCAACTGATCGTCAACCAGATGAATCAGAAATTTGAAGTCAGGAAGCCCGATCTGTTGCCTTACTACAACAAGGCACAATCGCTTCGACAAAAGTTCGACATCTGTCACATCACCTATATCCTCAGAGGTGAAAACATTCGTGCAGATGCCCTGGCTGGACTTGCTGCGTCTATGGCAATCCAAGAAGGGGAAAACATGCAAGTTACAGTGTGTCAAAAAAGGATTCTCCCTCCTCTCAACACACATCAAGCAGTTGCTGAATGCCACCAAGTGGTTGGAAGTCGGATCTCCGTCCTTAAACCTCTGATCGGCGACTGGAGGGATCCGTTCATTGATTACATAATGTTCGGAATCCTACCTGAAGATCCAAAAGAACGGGTAAGCATCCAAAGGCGAGCCCCAAACTTTCATTTGGATATTCCTACAAAAATGTTGTATAGAAAATCCTACAATGGAGTACTTCTACGCTGCTTGTCAAAACAAGAGGCTGAGGAAACACTCAAAGAAGTACATGCTGGTCTTTGTGGAGCCCATCAGGCTGGGCCTAAGCTCTACGATCAGATAAAAAGGTTAGGTTATTATTGGCCTACCATGGTGGCTGATGCAATGCAATTTGCTAAGCGCTGCCAACAATGCCAAGTTCATGGAGATTATGTCCACATGCCTCCGGAATGGCTACATCCTACAGCAATCTCGTGGCCTTTTGAAGCCTGGGGTATGGACATCATAGGTCCTATCTCCCCTCCATCGAGCAAAGGTCATCGCTTCATCTTCGCCGCTACGGATTATTTCTCCAAGTGGTCAGAAGCATTCGCGCTTAGTGAAATGAAGACCTCATCAGTCCTTCAGTTCTTGCGCACCAACATCATTTGTCGCTTCGGCATACCTAAAAGATTCGTCCATGATAACGGACCACAGTTCCGCGATCACCGATTCTATAAGTTCTGCGACAAATACAAAATCCAAAGTTGTCCTTCAACTCCGTACAATCCGGCAGCGAATGGACTAGCAGAGGCTTTCAACAAAACGCTCTGCAAAATCCTCAAGAAAATGGTCTCTAGTCACAAAAGAGATTGGGGCGACAAACTGCCTGAAGCTTTGTGGGCCTATCGAACCACCGTTCGAGGACCAACCCATAGCACACCATTCTCCTTGGTCTATAGATGCGAAGCTGTTGTCCCTTTGGAAGTTCAAATTCCTTCCTTAAGGGTATCTCTGCAAAATGACATGACACAAGAAAGTAATGTCAAATTGAGACTCCAAGAGCTGGATAACCTCGATGAGAGACGGCTCGAACCTCTACAAAGCATTGAACTCTACCAAGCACGCATGGCAGGATCTTTTGACAAGAAGGTCAGGCAACGCGCCTACAAAAAAAGGAGACTTGGTTCTTACAGTAAAAAGACCAATGGTTTTTGCCAACAAATCCAAAGGCAAATTTGAACCAAAATGGGAGGGACCTTTCGTCATCGACAAAGTCTTCTCCAACGGCGCATACGCTCTTCTAAACATGGAGGGTGACAGATGTATGCTGCCCATCAATGGAAAGTTCTTGAAGCGGTACTACCCTTGAAGGCTTCTTCCATCGGGTCAGAGCGATGCCTGCACGGCCAAAGCCTATTCCTAGGTATCTGCTCATCAAACCCACTCATTTTGGAATTTTCATCCTCTAATTGAAATTTCTAAAAAAAAAAACCCTCAAAACAATGTCTCTTTCATCGTTTCATTGTTCAAAAAAAAAAAAGCAAATCCAAAAATCCAAGTTTAGGAGCATCTTTCCAAACTTGACCAAAATTTTCGACCCTTGAACCCAAAATTCATGGTTTGAAACAAAATCAGGACCTAGGGATTTCAGCCCTAGTCCACCCCGACTTTTACCACCAAAATGGTTTTGAGTCAAAATTTACGACCCTCGTGTCTTTAAACAAAAAAATGGTTTTTCAAAAACCGCAGGGAAGCGACGTTCAGTCGATACTTGCAAAACCCAAAATCGGAAGGATGCGAACCCCATTCGATACTTCCAAAACCCCAAAATTTCAAAAAAATCGTGGAGACGCAACCTTCCAGTTGATATCCACAACCCAAATTTCAAAACAAAAAAAAAAAACAAAACAAAGGTTCGAAAAAAAAAAAACCTCAACTTCAAAAATCATGGGGAAGCGACATTCCATCGATACCCACAAAACAAAATTTTTGAAGACAAAAGCAGGGAAGCAACGCTTAGTCGATACTTGCACCCAAATCCGCGAGGAGGCGACATTCCATCGATACTTGCAACCGAATGAGCAAGGAGGCGATATTCCATCGATACTTGCAATACCATTCAGCAAAGAAGCGACACTTAGTCGATACTTGCACCCAAATCCGCGAGGAGGCGACATTCCATCGATACTCGCAACCGAATGAGCAAGGAGGTGACATTCCATCGATACTTGCAATACCATTCAGCAGGGAGGCGACTTTTAGTCGATACTTGCATTTTTGAAAACCAAAAACATGGCTTTCACGCCAAAAAACCCGGCTTCCATGCCAAAAATCCGGCTTTCACGCAAAAAAAAAACCAAAAACCTGGCTTTCACGCCAAAAAACCCAGCTTCCATGCCAAAAATCCGGCTTTCACGCCAAAAATAAAAAATAAAAAATCCGGCTTGCATGCCAAAAATCAAAATTCGGCTTCCATGCCAATAAAACAAAACTCGGTTTTCAAAAAAAAATCTGGCTTTCATGCCAAAAACAAAATCTGGTTCTTACACAAAAAACAAAACCGGCTCTCATGCCACAAACCAAATCTTGGCTCTCATGCCACAAAAAATCTTTGGCTCCCATGCCATCTCAAACTCGGCTTTCATGCCAAGCCGATTTTTTTTTAAAAAAAAAAAATCGGCTTTTACGCCACAAAAAAACGGCTTTCATGCCACTCCAAAAAATCGGCTTTCATTCCACCTCAAAATTCGTCTTTCATGCCATCTCAAAAAAAATTGGCTCTCATGCCATCCTAAAATTTCGGCTTCCACGCCATCCAAAATTTTGGCTCTCATGCCATAAACCCAAATTCGGCTTTTATGCCCTCTCAAAATTCGGCTTTCATGCCATCTCAAAACTGGCTTCCATGCCACCAAAAACTTGGCTCTCATGCCAAAAAGAAAATTTTGGCTTTCATGCCATAAACTCGACTTTCATGCCATCTCAAAATTCGACTTTTCAAGCCATCAAAAAACCAGGCTTTTTGCCATAAAATCAGGCTCTCACGCCTAAAACAACCCTTTTGACAAAAGATTTTCACAAAATGACAACCTTTTGATCAAAATTTTCAAACAAACATTCTCATCCAACCTTTGCTTATTTTCATCAAAAAGAATTTAAGAAAAAGTACACAGAATACAAAAAATGTTTTACATAGAGGTACCAAAAAAGAAGAAGAGAGAAAAGAAGAAAAGAGTTTGTTATAAAGAGCTAAGTCTAGCATGGTCTTCAACCAAAGACCCAGTTCCTCAAGCAGACTCTTGGCCTTAGCCTCCAAAGCTTCAAGACCGCGCTTCTTCAAGATCTTGCCATAAAACGCGGCAGAACGCCGCGACCCATCTTCAGCACGAGGAAGCTCTTCCCAGAGAATTTGTCACTGCTCATACTCCTGAGTCTTTCTCTGAAGGCTGCTATCGACTTCTTCAACTTGGCGAATCAGAGTTCCCTCTTTAGCACGGGCTTCTACAATGGCAGTCCATTTGGTAGCATTTTGTTCTTGCAATTGCTCAAGGCGCTGCCTAGCTTCTGTGACCTCCCTATCAAGACGGCGCAGGTCCTGTGTTAGCTCGATGATAGCCAACTCGGTAACGTTCCTCTCCCGAACGAATTGCTTCCGAGCCCGTGAGATCTCATCCATTTCAGATTTGATCTTACCGGATGGCTGCAAAAACATCTCATTGAAAAAGTCACTGCTTGGGAAATTCTTGGTCTCAGTCCATTTGTCGCCTAAAGCAATGACTTCATCAACAAAGGCCTTGGCACTTGCAATGTCCAGACCGACCTCTGCACTGTCAGCAAGGATGTCCTGTACATGCTTAACCATGCCAAAACCAGCTTCCAAATGGCCAGAAGAGAGAGTTTCAACCCATGAGCTCAGCACACTCTTCAACACCTTCTTTGCATATTGAAGGGATGGTCCGGATGGAGATTCACCACGCTCTGTTGGCTGACTGCCCACGTCAGGCCGTGGTGGAGAAGAAATCAAAAGGCTCTTTCCAAGCGGAGCCACTGAAGAAGCAATATCACCACAAAGTCCCGCCTCTGCCGTGACGGGACTGGTAGAAGAAGCCCCTACTTCTGGATCGGCTGCTGGCATCTCCTGCTCTGGCCCTGAGGAAGGCGAAGGAACTTCTCCTGTTACTTCACACCCTGCTGGCAAAAACACAAGAAAAGGTATGAATATGATCTTGTCAAAAAAAAAAAAATCAATGTCAAGATTATCACTATGGAATACCTTCTTCCATGATGGGTGGAGTACTTTTTGTCTCCATTTGCTCATCTGAGGCATCGTCAAAAGCTATATCCATAGATAGCTCGAAGTCGGAATCATCTGGCAAGTCAGCTGACAAGAAAATAAAAATATGTGTCAGCAAATTCAAAAAAAATAAAATAAATAAATAAATCATCATCCTCATACCAGGTGGAGATTCTGGGTCCTCCCCAGAGTCCATCAATTCTTCTTCAGATGCCGCAACTGGATCCATCACCGCCTCATCGACAGGAACCTCGGGCATCACCAAGTTTTCATCTTCTGCAAAAGAAAGAAAACAGCAGATCAAAAAAAAAATCCCTCATAAAAGGAAAGAAGCGGAAATAGAAAAGAAGGAGAATCATACCAACATCGGCGGTCTCTTCTTCACGACTCCTCTTCTTTGGAGGCTCACCAGCATCTCCTGATACCTCCTCAGCAATAGTAGGAGGGACTTCCAGATTAGGAGAGTCTTCGTGACGTCTCTCAACGCGACGCTGTCCTCTCCTCCTCTTTTTTCTACGAGCCGGTCTACTTGAAGTACCTGCCTCACTGTCAAAGTCAGGACTTCCACTTGGCTCCTCACTGGATGGCCCGCTCCTACCAGTAGACCCCATGGAAGCCTTCATTTTCTCTGCTTGCATCCAAGTGTCGATCTCGGCTTCCTCCTCCGCGAGCTGTCTCAAGACCTCAATAGGTATCTCTTGTGCGGCCCCGGATCTGATGACATCCTGTTCCTCGAGAAAGCCTATCCTATGCTTCTCTCCAGAAAGGAAGAACAAAACTTCCTCTCGACGGACGCCATCTGATCTACCAAGACCCTTCCCAGGAGATTGCTTGACATTCAGCTCCTTCTCGGAAAGCCCTCGGTACACAGCAAAGCTCTCCACGAACCACTTCGTGAAGCCAGCAGTCCGGAAAGTGGGCAACTCAGGATAGGAAATCATGGCAGTAGTGTCCTCCGCACTATAGAAAGCCCATGCATTTCTCCCGTCCTGCAAACCTCCAAAACGCTTCACCATGCTCGAAGGCGCTCCAACAACGCCTTGAGAGAAGCCTAACTGCAACGCAAAACGCGAAGGGACATACGGTTGGATGTCAACAAAAAGATGTCTGCGGTACACCATCGTGCCAACACGTATGTTTAAAAGCCACCTCTTCTCTGCGTTGGTCAAAGAATAGTGTCTTCCCGATCCTGCCCTGGTGGAATCACGGGAGACACCAAAATCAAAAGCCTTCTTCCGCAAATCTGGAGAAAGCTTTACTGAAGATTGCCCAATCTCGACATCCCTGAATCGTCGGATTCTCAAGCGGGCGGACAGAAGTGAATCGGAAACGGCTTTTCCCCTAGCCAACCGAATCATAAAAGGGTCATCATCATGTGCAACGCCTAAACGGTGAAAGCCAGGACAGTGGTACACATACCACGAATAGAAAATATGGGCTGAAAATACTCTGTTCATGGGGAGCCCAAGCCGGACCAAGAAAGCAGCAGCCTGAAGTTCGGTACATAAATAGGAGTAAAGAGCCGGCAACAAAGCTAGCTGCTCTCCAAACGCCATCTGACAAGCCGGAAAAATACAATGCGGCCTGATGTGCGTCCCATCTCCTCCAACAAAGACAGCCTCACCTAGCCAGTAAGTGAGGTACATAGCGAGATCTCTTCGCAGCGCGATGTCGGAACAAATGGTGCTTGTGCTTGCGAAGAGTTCCTTCAGGTTTTCTCGCATAACGGAGATCTTCTTCGAAGCCAGATTCTTATCAGAAGATTCTCCACTGCCAAAGAAGTTGGGAGATAAAGAGCCAAAATTCTTCCAACTGCTGCACCGGACTTTCAAGCCCTCCTTCTCCTTCAAAAAATCATAGAAGGCGATGAGCTGAAAGTACAAAAGCCTGAACTCCTCAGACTGCTCCTCAAGGACGCTGTCGATCGGCATAAATTCCTCATAGAATTTGCCGAGGATGGGCAACCCGGTAATGGCACTCAGCTCCTTCAAAGAAAAACCAATCTCACCATTCATAACAATGAAGGTGTTGGTTTGTGGAAGGAAGGACTCCAGCATGGCCATAAAAGCCTCATCGGAGAAAACTACGGTTTGCCTAAAAGCGCGAACCGCATCAAAAATCTCGGCCTCCTTCAGAATGGCACCGCCGATCTGCAGGATGTGATCAGTCCACGACTCCCAGCCTGAGTCTGCACTGAAGCGGCCACGAAGCCGAAATGGCTTTACCCAATTGCTGCCATCACCCCTGAAAATGCCAAGGCCCACCGGTCTCAAATCAACCGATGGATGATCAGATCCTTGGTAGCCGCTGGCCGGCATCAACATGTCTAGACGGACAGGCGACTTCTCTGCATAACCAGAAGGACCGCCAACGAAAACCCCGGTCTTGACGACATTGGTCCTCTTCACCCAGCTTGGAGGATCTTCTCTCTTAGAGCATGTGGGAGAAAGACTCATGATCGAAATAGTACGATCAAAAGGCGATCGGGTAGAAATGGTTCTCTCCTCACCATCAGCTGTGTAAGAGAATTGAAAGCATCTCCTTTGGTATGACGAGTCATCAGGGGCTGCATCACCAAAGAAAAAAGTAGGCTTGGGCACAACGCTCTGATCGTCCATGACCCAAGGACGATTGCTTGCCATAATCTTGTAGAACTCCTCATCCTTGAAAGCGATCATTCGCTGTCTCATCTTATCTCGATTGAGCGAGTCACACTCTTCCAAGTTTCTCTCCACATACTGGACCTTCTCCCAGGCCTGCTGTACGACCGCATTGGAAGATTTGGTAGATCGACGAGGTGCATTGGTAACTGGTTCCTTACCCTTGTTCGTTCTGGAGGAACTGCCTGCAAAGATTGAAAGAAAGAAATCAATCAACAGAATGACAGAATTTTGCTAAAAAAAAATCCTAGCGAAATTTTGGCACGACTCCGGGGCAATTCCGAAGAAAACGGAATCACCCCGAAAAGAAAGGAAGCCTGAAGATGAGCTCAACATCGCCGCGAGCTCATGATCAATGAAGGATTCTCAAAGAAGACGTGAACTCAAACATTGCTGTGAGATCAAGACAGTCTTCTCAAATTTCCGCAAGAATCGGAAAAGAGCTCAACATTGCTGCGAGCTTCAAATCCCAAAACTTGCAAAAAGCTCCTTGAAACCCCCGCAAGACTAAAGAAAGAGCTCAACATTGCTGCGAGCTTCAAATCTCGAGACTTGCAAAAGATTTCCAGGTGTGCATCATCATCATGCTCCCAATTCAATTTACCAAAAATCATGCATAAAAGAAAATCATCATGCACTAGATGCTAGGAAAACCTTGACAAAATTTGACCAATTCCAACCCAATTTGGTCAAAATCAAACTTTGTCTAAGTCAAAATTCATATTGGCTTAGCATAGAAATTCTAGCCTTCTATCTTGATGCATAAAAAAAAAAAAGGAATGCATGAGCATCTTGGATTGCATAAATCTCATTCTCATGGAGAGCAAAAAGAGGGGAAAAGAAAGTTTTCTTTCTTAAAAAGAAAGAGAAAAAAAAAAGAGAAAAGAAAAATTCTGGGCTGGCCCACCAGCCGAGGCCCACAGGCCGTGGCTGTACCGACATGTCCGTACAGCAGCAAAAAAAAAAAGAGAAGAAAGAGAGAAGAAAAAAAAAAAAAAAAAAAAAAAGGAAAACAACACGTGCAAAAAAAAAAAAAGAGAAAAAAAAAACGATGATGAAACTTTCTTTACATGGAATTTCTTGTAAAAAAAAAAGAAAAAAAAACTTACTTGAAGCCAAGGATGGAGAAGAAAGAAGAACTTGAAGACTCTTGAAGAAGGAGGATTCTTGATCTTAGAGCAACTCTTGAAGACTTTTGCAAAAAGAAAGCAATAGGAGCAAGAGATCCCACCTCCTTTGCTTTTATATAAGAAAGCAAACCAAAAAAGGAAAGAGAAGAAAACTAAGGAGGTAAGTGCTAAAAATTAGCAACCTTCCCAAAAGAAAAGGAAACTTGGGATATTCTCTCCCAAAACAAAGATTCCTTGAGAAATTCTCTCCAAAAAGAAAGGGAATGATAGATATTCTCTCCCAAAGAAATATATTTTGAGAGAATCTCTCCCAAAATCAAGGAAACTTGAAAAAAAATCTCTCAAAGTAAAGATATTTTTAGATATTCTCCACCCAAAAGAGATATCTTTAGATATTCTTTATGAAAATGACACCATATGAGATCTAAGCCATCTTCAAAGCTTAAGGTCCCATGGGTTAGCACATATGAGCCAGGTTTGACCACCTAGGCACTAAAAGTGGCTTTTAGTCAAAATTTCTCTTACCAAGAGCATACAAAAAATGGTCCCATGCCTCTTTTGAGTTGATTGGACCATACCATACAAAAATCTAAGCTTCATGAGTTTCCAAAAATCCAAACCATCCCACCTCATGAACCAAATTAAGCCAAAATCTTGAAATTGACATTCCACAAAAGCCCAAACCACTCCAATGGACCCAAAATTGTCCCAAAGAGTGAACCAAAAAACCAAACCATGGTCCCCTAACTCGCCACATACAGCTTGTTAGGTCACAAGACCAAAACCAAAAATCAAAACCCGACCCCCTAACTTGCCACATACAGCCTGTTAGGTCACAAGGTCAAAACAAAAACCAAAAACCTGACCCCCTAACCTACCACATACAGCTTGTTAGGTCACAAGGTCAAAATCAAAACCAAAAAACCAAAACCAAATCCAAATCCAAATGTCATTCTCAAAATCTTGCCTTGAGATGGTACGTGATCCCTCTCACTACCATAAAATCCCCTCAAAAGGTTACTCAAAAAAAAAAAAAAAAAAAAAAAAAGCTCAACGACTCTTGGTCAAGTCAGAAGCTCTTCTTCAAAATTCTCTTCGAGGCACATCGACTGCAAAAACCATATCGTCGCAGTACCTCGAGGGGGCATTTGTTGACACCAAAAATGTCACTTTGCCTCCTCACACCAAAAGCTACACGGAGCCGCATCCTACCAAAAATAGGCAGGCGCTACTTCAAGCATCAGATCTTGTCAGAATCAAACAAAAACTGCAAGGTCATTCAAAACAACCAAAAGAGAGGTACACATGAAGTTTCGGGCCATTCCGACATCATTCGGCCTAACTTCACTTCTCCAACAGTTGAGCAGCAGCTCCCGGGGGCGACAGTGTCGAAGACTTCAAATCTTCGATCAGAGCCTACGGATGGTTACAAAATACCTCCAAAAGGTTCCATGTCAAGTTTCAAGTCAAACCGACATCGTTTGACCGGAAGTCAAAGCTCGGGATTTCCCTCGCGGTGAAATCAAGGCAAGCATTTGCATGACCCCAAACGGCTTCAAAACTCAAACGAAAGCCTGTGGTTGGTCTTATCTACTGATGAGGGAGTCACACGTCGAATTTCAGGTCAATCGGACATCGTTTGACCAAAAGTCAAAGCTCGGCATTTCCCTCGCGGTGAAATAAAGGCAAGCGTTTGCATGACTCCAAATGGCTTCAAAACTCAAACAAAAGCCTATGGTTGGTCTTATCTACTGATGAGGAAGCTACCCATCAAATTTCAGGTCAATCGGACATCGTTTGACCGAAAGTCAAAGCTCGACATTTCCCTCGTAGTGAAATCAAGTCAAGCATTTGCGGGCCACCAAACGGCTTCAAAACCTGAACAAAAGCCTATGGTTGGTCTCGTCTACTGCTCAAGAAGCTACACGTCGAATTTCAGGTCATTCCGACATCGTTTGACCTAGTTTCGACGCTTGAAAAATAATCGGCAGTTCTCCACAGCAAAGTCTTCGGCTTTTCAGAAAATGGGAGACTTTGCGATCCGATTTGCACGGCTTCTCATCAGGTTTTCTTGAGGGAAATCCAGCCAATAAATGAGAGGAAATTCCAAGAAAAATGCAGGAGAAAACAGAAGCAAAAATGGACGAAAAACGGCGAAGAAAAAGCGACCGAAAGGCGGCCAAAAAAATGGGCCAAGGCCCATGGTCGCCGGCGACCATGGAGGTCCGGGCCGCCGGACCTCGCCCAAAAACCCCGTTTTTTGGGTATTTTTCGCGTTTCGAGTTGATTGGCCCCTGTGATTTTTCCAAAATCTGATTTTTTGTGCATGATATCCGTCGATCTTCATCAACATCACGGATCCATCACTGGAATCATTAGATCATCATCGGACGCCTCAAGATCGTCAAACGGCTAACCAAGAAAGCACCCTTTCTGCCCGCCCGATCGCGAAATCGACTAGACAGATGTTGCTGGCCCGCTGACATCAACCAATGTTTGAAATTGGATCACCATCCGACATCAAATGGTATGTGGGTCCATTGGTGATCATCGCAAGAAGAATCCCAAGGACGCGGCACGGCCCGCGACTCTTCAAGCGCCCAGGCAATCAATTAATGAAGTTAAATGACCCGTTTATGACATGTTAATGCGGTCATTAACTCATTATTTTGAACGGCCCAATCAGAAGCAAGCAAATGGGAATTACAAGTCCATGTAATAATGACATTAAAATCATGAAACTCCCGTCATCATGGAGATTAAAGGCGATTAAATGCCCACTACTCTCCATCGGCCAATCAAATTCAACGAAAAAGGAGTTACAAAACAAGTAATTAAAAACTTGTAACCCTCCCATCATGAGCATTAATACCATAAATGCTCATAAACTCTCCTAAATGGCTACCAAATGCCTATAAATAGGAGGCCATTCCAAGGGAAACGGATCCGGAAAAAAATCGCTGGAAAATCATTGAAGAAGGAGGACAGATCCGAAAAACTCTCCGAAAAATTCAAGAAAAATCCAGATCCTCTGCAACAAACTCTCCTCTATTGAAGAAAACTCTGCTGCAACAAGCACTACAAGGTGATCAAAGCTCCTTGGGGGGGCCACCCCCCCCCCCTAAAGGCCACCTCTCCTTCTATCCAACATGGCTAGATGCGGCTTTTCAGCCCGTCTACTCGGTTTTTTACCGGATATAGGACCTTACCTTGGTCCTTATCCTCTAAAAATCTGAGGTTGGAGCCAAGCCAAGAAATCAAGCATTAAAGTTCTCATCTGAAGGACGATGGCGGAGTCCATACATAACTCGCGACCGTCGATCTGAACGGGTCCCCCACAATCGCATGAGAAGTTAGATTCCTTTTCTTTCTTTTCTGTTGCATTGTATTTTTTTTATAAAGAGACAAAAAAATCACTTCTCTTGTCTTTCATTATTGATAAGATTTGTAAATCGTCTTTCACGGCAAAATCGCCTTTCACGGCAAACAAAGAAAACCGCCCCTCGCGGCATTCAAAAAACAAACCTTGTCTCTTTTCTTTAAAAATATGTGTGCAATCGAAAGATGGAAAAAAGTTGATTTCCTTTTCTACTTGTGAAGGTGAATCTCCGGATCACCACTCTAAATTCCAAGTAGAATAGAAAATCTGGCATACCCGTACAAAAAAAAACTGATGCCCGCTTTTCCTTTCTTTCCCTCCACCGTACCCCGTCAGCCCCGGGGAGGAGGCAGCTTTGGAAAAAGAGAAAAGTCGGGACCATCACTGTCAGTACGAGGTCCACTTCACTCAGCTGTCCCGATTCGCAGAGGCGCTGCTCACATCAGAGGCCGAGAGGGTTCGGCGGTTCGTTGACGGATTGAGAGAGGAGATCCAGATAGCCATGACTTGCATCGAGCAGCCTACCTACGAGGAGGCTTTGAGGAGAGCTTTTTGGGCAGAGGAGCATCTTCAACGGTTGGAGTCCATTCGCCAGCAGAAACGACTCCGGATCGCCCCGATCAGACAGCAGCCCATGATTCCTCTGTGACAACCATTCCTGAGACAGAGGCCGGCAGGTCAAATGGGGCGGTATCATCAGCATCAGCAACAGCAGCGTGGGCCCAGAGTGTACTATGACTATGGAGAGACAGGGCACACCTCCAGATTTTGCCCACTCCGAGGAGGACAGCCTCAGATGCTTCAGCTTCCAGCACCTCCTCGAGCTCCAGCTCCCGCTCTACCCATTCAGCGGATTGCTCCAGCACCTCAGCCACCTCAGCAGCAGGTACGGGGACCCCAGCAGCCTAGAGGGTAGCACTTCCAGCGAGGGCGACATCAGAGGCACCAGGGCTAGCAGCAGAAACCCAGTCTGTGGGTCGTGCTTTCTCACTCACCCATGAGGAGGCCGAAGCTGCAGGGAACGTCGTCGAAGGTACCCTTTCTATTTGTGATCATCCTGCTAGAGTATTGCTAGATACAGGAGTGACACATTCGTATGTGTCTTCGGCTTTTGCTTTAGTCATTGGTGGGATAGGAGAGGCTATGCCTTGTACATTAGTTGTGTCCACTCCGATGGGTAGGAGTGTGGTGTGTCAGACTTACCACCCCAGGTGCCGAGTGCAGATTGGGGAGTGCATTTTGCTTGCAGATCTGATCGTGCTACCCATGCATGACTTCAACGTTATCTTGGGGATGAATTGGTTAGCTAGATACCGAGCGATGATGGATTGCTTCGAGAAGACAGTCTGACTCACTATCGACGGTTCGGATGACACGATCGAGTTTGTTGGTGAGAGGAGATCACCTAACACTCGGATGATTTCGGCACTGAAGGCTGAGAGATTGATGAGATCAGGTTGCGAAGCCTACATCGCGTTCATCTCAGAGGACAAGGAGTCCAAAGGAGTCGAGGAGATTCCAATTGTTTGCGAGTTTTCAGATGTGTTTCCCGACGAGATCCCGGGATTACCTCTCGACTTCACCATCGAGCTTGCACCAGGCACAACACCGATTTCCAGAGCTCCTTACCGCATGGCTCCGGCAGAGCTACGAGAGTTGAAGACCCAGTTGGAGGAGTTGCTAGACAAAGGCTTCATCAGGTCGAGTGTGTCGCCATGGGGCGCACCAATGCTCTTCGTGAAAAAGAAGGATGGATCGATGAGGATGTGCATCGACTATCGACAGCTGAACCAGGCAACAGTGAAGAACAAGTATCCTCTTCCACGGATCGACTAGCTCTTCGACCATCTTCAGGGAGCGTAGTACTTTTCGAAGATAGACTTGAGATCGAGATATCATCAGCTGCGAGTCAGAGAGCAGGATGTGCAGAAGACAGCGTTCCGTTCGCGCTATGGCCACTACGAATTCCTTGTGATGCCGTTCGGATTGACGAATGCACTAGCAGTGTTCATGTCCCTGATGAACAAGATCTTCGCTCCGTACCTCGACAGCTTCACAGTGGTGTTCATCGACGATGTTTTGGTATACTCCAAGACCAGAGAGGAGCACGAGCAGCATTTGAGGACGTCTCTACAGTTGTTGCATGACAACCAGTTGTACGCGAAGCTTAGCAAGTGCGAGTTTTGGCTGGAACAAGTAGTCTTCCTCGGACATATCATCTCCAAGGATGGACTAGCGATGGACCCAGCAAAGATAGAAGCAGTTACGAACTGGGCGAGACCGAAGAATGCCACGAAGATTCGGAGTTTCCTCGGGTTAGCAGGCTACTATCGCAGATTCGTCAAGAGCTTCTCCACGATTTCAGCCCCGCTGACCAAGCTGACACGGAAGGATGTACCGTTCGTTTGGACCGATGCTTGTGAGAACAACTTTCAAGAGCTGAATGAGAGACTGACGTCAGCACCGATCTTGTCTTTGCCTACTGGTAATGGTGGATTTGTAGTCTTCACCGACATTTCAGGGACCGGTCTTGGTTGTGTCTTAATGCAGGAAGGGAAAGTCATTGCCTATGGATCGCGCCAGCTGAAAGAGCACGAGAAGAAGTACGCTACTCACGACCTAGAGCTTGCAGCGGTCGTTTTTGCTATGAAGTTGTGGCAGCACTATCTCTATCAGGAGAAGTTCGAAGTGCATTCAAATCATCGCAGCTTGCAGTACCTGTTCACTCAGAACGACCTCAACAACCGGCAGAGGAGATGGTTGGAGTACATCGAGGATTACGACTTCCCTATCAAATACCATCCGGGTAAGGCGAATGTCGTAGCATACGCTTTGAGCAGGAAGACTGCCCTCATCAGTTTTCTAGCAGCAGAGGGTGTGTGGACCGACGTCTTCAGCAGCTTAGATGTTTAGTTTCAGCCGCTAAGCGAGAGAGTCTTGCTTGCTACCATGTCCATATGGGAACCAGAGTTGCTAGGAAAGGTCAAGGACAGTCAACGCAATGATCCAAAGCTTGTCAAAGTGACCGAGCAAATTGACTAGAGGCCAGAGTTCAGATTGATTGGTGGAGTGCTCTACTATCAGGACCGATTGTGCGTGCCGGACATCCAGGAGTTGAAGGACGAGATCCTCGCAGATGCGCATCAGAGCAGATACTCGATTCACCCCGGCAGCACCAAGATGTACCAGAACCTGAAAAGCTACTACTGGTGGAATAACATAAAGAAGGAGATAACACGCTATGTCTCTAGATGTTTGACGTGTCAACAGATCAATGTCGAACACCAGAAGCCGCCAGGACTACTTCATTAGCTCGATATACCCCAGTGGAAGTGGGAGCATATCACCATGGACTTCATTGCAGGACTCCCAGCTACCAGGAGACGCCACGACGACATTTGGGTGATTGTAGATATACTGACTAAGTCAGCTCACTTCTTGCCAGTTTCGATGAAAGCAGGACTTGACGTCCTTGCTAAGCTGTATGTAGACAGGATTGTTTCACTGCACGGAGTCCAGCTTCGATTGTTTCGGACAGAGACCCGTGTTTCACTTCTCATTTCTGGGAGAGTCTACAGCAGGCCTTGGGCACCAAGTTGAGTTTCAGTACCGCTTATCATCCTCAGATAGATGGGTAGACCGAGCGTACTAACTAGACATTGGAGGACATGCTGAGAGCTTGTGTCTTGGACTACAAAGAGAATTGGGAGGATTCATTGCCGCTTTGCGAGTTCGCCTACAACAACAGCTACCAGGCGAGCATCAAGATGGCACCGTACGAGGCTCTGTACGGGAGGAGATGCAAGACCCAGTTTGTTGGGAAGAAGTTGGTGTGAGGAGTTTCTATGGACCATCCATAGTCAGTGACACCAGCGAGAAGGTTCGACAGATAGTCGAGAACCTGAAGGTCAGCCGCAGCCGAAAGAAGAGCTATGCAGATAACCGGCGCAGACCTCTCGAGTTTCAGAAGGGAGACAAGGTTTTCTTGAAGGTTTCCCCAGCCAGAGGTACCCTCAGATTTGGCGAGAAGGGCAAGTTAGCGCGGAGATACGTCGGACCGTTCGAAATCAGATCGAGGATCGGAGACGTTGCTTACAAGCTTCAGCTACCGCCAGAGCTATCAGGAGTGCATGGTGTGTTTCACGTCTCTATGCTGAAGAAGTACGTGGAGGACCCTGACCCTACGCATGTTCTGTTCTATCAGCCGCTCAATATCCAGCCAGATGCTTCGTACGTCGCCAGGCCAGTTGCTATCATCGACACCAAGGAGTAGGTGCTCCGGACCCGAACCATTCATTGGGTGAAGGTTCAGTGGGAGCATCACACTCCGGAAGAGCCTACATGGGAGCTACGTGACCAAGTGGAGAAGGACTATCCACATCTTCTACCTCAGGTATGTTCTAACTTTGTTTTTACATTTGGAGACCAAATGTTTTAAAAGGAGGGAGCCCCACCCCTTGTGGGCCCTCTAATTGAGTTTGAATACTAATTATTATTAATTATTAGCTAATTATGCTAATTAGTGGGTTAGTGAGGGTTATTAGATAGATTTTCCTAAGTTTTAGTTAGACTTGCTTAGTTGAGTTAGTAATTGAGTTAGTAAGGAGTCTTGTGTAATTCCTAGGGTTAGTTGTGAGTGGAGGCCCTAGCTAGTTAATAGAGTTTTCTATAGTGGGGTTTCCACAAAATTCTCTTCTAGAACTTTCCCACCTAAAGACCCAAATGCCCCTAACCCTAACCCTAATCCCATACTAACCTAAAGGGCATTATGGTCCTTAGCCACTCCCCAAACCTTATAAATCCAACACATTTCCCCAAAATCCTTAGCTACTATTCCTCTCTTCTTCCTCTCTCTCATTTCTCCCTTAGAGCTAAGTGCTGGGTTGTTCTTGTGCTGGGAGGATACTTAGGAGCTGCTACTTCTTCCTCTTGCATTTGGATTGGGTTTTTTCTTCTTCTCTATCTCTACAACCTTCTCTTTATCAAAGGCAAGTGGAGAGCTACTACCAGGGTTTTGAGAGATTACTGTAATTTGGGTTTGAGAGAATTTTGTTAGCGAGTCGGGTAGTTATCATAAATCTAATTAACATTTGCTCTTAACATTTAACACCTTTAAACTAGACTGCTGTTTAGCTCTCATTTAATACATATTTTGATACTCATTGCTTCCGCATTACTTGCTATGCTTCCACAATTTTACTAATGTTAGTATATCGTGCAAAAGTTTTAAATTGGACCTCACTGCGGACCTACGATCTTGGAAGTTCTCGGATTTTTCTGGAAGTAGCGCGCCAACTTCGGATATTCGCACGACTTTATCGGTATCCGGAATTGGGGCGTTACAAGGCATGGAGACCATGCAAGGAGATTTACAAGATTCATGTTAGCCAAAGTAATCCAAGATAGAAGCTAACTCCAAAAGAGTGCAAGATTTTAGCACTAAGATCTCCAAAAAGATAGGCTTCCAAGATTTGAAATCTTGCAACCCAAGATTCTCCCAAAGATGTTGCACGTCCAACACCCACTCCAAGTTATCACACGTAAAAAAAAAAAAAAAACGGAGTTCCCCATAAGGTTTCAAATTTTGAATTTAATCTAAAGTGGGCCCAAGAGAAGAAGTTGCATGAGGTATAAAGAATCATACTAGTAGGATGGTGTGCCAAGAAATCCAAGAAGCTAGAAAATCCCTTAAAACTCTCTCAAAACCTTCATAATCCTAATCCAACTTGGACCCCACACTACTAATCCTTACCCAAACCAAAAACCTTGCGATCCAAGCTTTCAAAAAAACATAAAAGGAGCAAAAAAAATTGTTGCGCGTCAACTCCATCTCCCCCATCCCTCTTGGACGACCAGCAACTTATTTCCCATCATTTTCCATTAATTTTTCTCCATCTCTCATCCTTCCATCAATATTTCATCCAAGGCCTTCCCTAAGGCACACCACCACTTGGATTTCTACGCCGCCACGCCGCCGCCGTTGCTGCCATCGCTCCATCATCAACCAACCATCTACCTCTCCCTTGGTGAAGGATTGAAGACTTGAAGATGGGATTATGCGCAAGTCCTATTTTCTTCATGTGTTCAATCTAGGGTAAGGAAAGATTTTTTTTTTAGTTTTGATTACTGTTGGGAAATTATTAGTTTATTGATTTATTTTAATTTAAAAGACGCAATTAGTGAGGTCAAGGTGTCCCGCCTTGGATCGGCATCGTGTGTTTGTGGGTAGTGACAGTACGCACTTGGTGCAGTGTTTTTGCAGTCTTTTATTAATCTTGCCAATATAACGTTGTGATTTCCTATAAATATTTAGAGTTCTTTTTATCCTTATTTTTTTGATGATATTATTAATAGATTTTTATTTTAATGCATGATTTATTTACTTTTATGCAATTGGTGGTTTGATGTCTTTTATGTTTCTGCAGTTTTTTTATTTTTTATATTTAAGATTAGGATTCTTAGATTAGGATTTTTTTTATTTTGGATTGTCATTTTTTTAATTTGGATTTGTAATTAAATTTTAATTTCAGTTTCGTAGAGATTTATTTTTATAGACTTTATTAGGTTAGTACTAGTTTTCCAATATGACAGGTTTTACGCGATTAACTACTCCCTGTGGATCGACCTGATTTCACCGGTTATTACTATAATCGTGGCCTTGCACTTGGGGCTGACGAACAACATGTCTAAATAATAATCTACTGGTGCTATAAATTCTGCAAATCTTTTTTTTTTTTTAGGTAAACATTCTATTTAAAATTAACCCTAATGTTTCTATGTGAAGATTTTAAGTGCTAGGGGATGTACTTACGTTACAAAACAAGGTTGAGCACTTGGCAATCCAACTGTTGGGGGCAGGGAACTGAATAATGTCATCTGGCTGTGTACAATATATTATCCCCTGATGCAGACTTGTGTAAGAAACTTCTGTATCTCTTGAGTCAACCACAAATGACTTTACTTTCTGAAAATCCCTTAATCCCTTGTGATCATAACCAATTTATGACTTTTGAATGAGGGACCTGCTTTGTTTTCAGCTAAACTAGATCAATAGAGTTTTCTCTAGTTTCCTTCTTTCTTTTCATAAAAATGTGCATTTAGATATGCCATCTGTTAAATATGTTACAACATTCTCTGTTGTATGGGGGGATGTTTGCTTCTCTTATTGTAAGTGCCTAAAAATTACGGACTTGGTTAGGGAAGAGTTAAGCTCTTGATATGATGATTTGGGGAAGATGAGGGAAAGGACCGAGCCTCCGAGGACCTGAAAAGAGGAAAACAGGAGTCAGAGCCCCTGGCCGTAGGTAGCCGAAGGCACTCCGATGCTCAAGTCAGTGTGAGAACTGAGAGAGAAAGGAGAAGAAGGAGTCTGGGAGGGATGATATTGCCTACCTCATATGGCTTTCCTCTATGCAATATATAGACGTGAGAGTCATTATGGGACTGTCCCCATGAACGGACGTAGGTCCTATCGGTGTGTACTCGTATCTCCTGAGTGAGGGTAGGTGAAAAGGGAATGTCCCATCGGACCATCATCCCATACCTACGGACACGACCCCTAGATAAGGCGTGCCCCTTATCTAGATCCAGCGCCCACTCTGTTTGTCAGCTCGCCGTTCCCGTCACGGCAATGCGTTTATGGCTGAGTGCAGGGGCCGAGATCGGGCTAAAAGCTGAGACCGAGGTTGAAACTCGTGACGTAGCCACTGAGACTTGTTCCATGATTTTTCCGAGATGGTGCTGCAGCCGACCTTGGGTGGTACCGAGACCAAGGGTAAACAGAAACCGAGGAATGGCCCCACCTAAATCCGTGATTACAAAACGACCCCACACAATTGCCCCTAGCTCTCGACCTCTTTGGCTTTTCCTGAGGTCGGGAGCTAAGTTCTGATCGGAAGGTTTTGCCCTGTCCCATCGTATCCTGTGGGCGTGCGATCCTCATTATGGCGCCCCTTCGTTTGCCCTAGGCAATAAATAGGGCGTCATGATTGTTTTGTGAAGATAGGCACGTGGGCGTCAGACAGTATGCCCGAGGTGATAAATGCTATACCAGAGGCGTGGTGAGAGATGGACCGTCGCTGCCACGTGGACCCTTCGTCTGGCTGTTTACCGGGATCGAAGCAATGCGTGGCAAGGTAATCAAGAGGGGTGTCCCTCTATAAAACGGAAATGCCCCTTTCCCTTTCTCTCTTACCCTAGCTGTTGTCAGAGAATGAGAGCTCTGCTGAAGACGAAGTCCTGCCACAGACTTGCTGAAAAACAAATCAACTGATCTCGGGAACTTTTCTTCCTAGCTTTTTGCTTCTTTGTCCTCAGTAATCCCCGGCGTTCTTTCTGTGAGTTCCATTTCCTTCCTTTGCTACTTCTTTGCGCCTCTTTTTCTCCTCGCTTTCAGAGGGTTTTGGTCCCTTAGAGTTTTTCCAGTTTTTGCTTCTTTTCACTTGCTCCTTAGCCTTCTAAAAAATGGGGATTTATAGCCACTGGTTAGAGGGTCCTGCAGCCCTGGAGGCTTTTAGGGCGTCGTCTGCAGGGGGTGAGGATTCTTACTACCTCCGGGTGAAGGCCAGACGTCGGCCCTTGGTGAACGCCCTAGAAGACTCGAGTAAATATACCGGGGATGAACTGATCGTGGTCTCGGAGAACTGGGAGTTCAAGGGTACCGAGACCGAAGTGGAGCGGAGAATCCAGGTCCCACGGAAACCTGGGACCCCTCCCAGTAACTACCTGTCCTTCTGGGCTTATTCGTGTTCGTCTTTGTCTGTCGTTATGCCGAGCTGATGCCCACTGTTGTTCTTCGCATAGGTATTCAGCGAAGGAGGAGAGAGGCCAACTTCGATAAGTGGAAGAGGAATGACGCGTGGCTAGAGAAAGTCTACAGCTACCGCGGTCAGCACGATCGGGCTGCTTTTTCTCTACTCGGGTACAAGCCGCGGTACCAGTCTTACACCAAAAAGACTGTCGAGATCCCCCTCAAGCCAATAGGGGAGATCGTACTTGCGCTTGCCGAGACCAGCGGCCAAGCTACGGAGTCCCAAGACCCGATCATCATCGCCGACAGCCCCCCTACCCGAGATCAAGAAGAGGAGGAGATGGACGGACAACGCCCTACTTTGAAGAATCTGGGGGCTATGATCCTCAGGGGCCGAGCTCCCCTCGCCTCCAAGCGTGCCCCCAGCGGGCCAGGCGCTGCCCCAGGCTCCGTAGCTAGTGCTTCCTCCGGCTTGTCGGGAACAGCGTCGGGAGCAGTAGGGGCCTCCTCCGCCAAAGCCAAGAGGGGGAGGTCGGAGGAGGCTTCCAGGGACATCCGGCTGCCCAAGGAGCCTCGTCCGCTCAAGGATAGCAGGCCGCGGGTGGTGGAGGCCAAGAAGGAGGCTCTGCCGCCTGCGGTGCTAAAGGAGACCCGGCCTCGGACCGCGGAGGCCGGAAAGGAGGGCGAGGGGCCCCCTCCCGAGAAGAGGCCTCGCGTGGGGGGCGAGGACGAGAGGCTCCAGGAAACGGACCTGCAGGCCCGGCCTCACAAGCCAGCACCCTGGAGGCCCAACTTCGACCTCAACCCCAACGAGCCCATGACCATGGAGGATCGGCTGGGGTCCAGCTGGGAGTCGGTCGCGGCCCTCGCCTGGGGATGTGCCCTCCCCGCGGACATGGAGAAGCATAAAAAGTCCGGGACGATGGGCCTGCTCCATGAGAGGATGAGGGCGTCGCTCGAGGTGATTTCCCTACACCTGTCTTTGAATTTCGACTCCTTGGTCGTCTGATTTGACTCCCCTGCTCTTTTTATCTTTTTGTAGAACATACAGAGGCTCCAAATAATAATGGCGAGGCGGGCGGAAACAGCTGCTCAGGTCATCGAGTTGGAGAAGGAGAAGAAGAAAATGGGGGATGCGCTGGAGGCCAGCGCGGCGGAAATAAAGAAGTCGGAGGAGAAGATCACCCAATATGCAATGGAACAGCAGTCGGCGAAGACCGAGATCATTAAGTTGCGGGGCGAGAATAAAAACTTGAGGGGCGTTGTTGATGACAAGGCGAGGAGGGCGAGCAAACTGGAGGGCGAGCTCGCCAAGATGCAAATTGAATTGTCTGAGAAGAAAGCTGAGCTCGAAACCTCCCGGAAGGAGCGGGCCGATGTTGAGTCCACCCTGCGAGCACAAGTTGCTAAAGCTTACCAAGATGGGGTGGACTGGGCATCGGAGGAGTATGTGGCCCAAATCACGGATCTGAGTCCGGTGCTGTTCGAGATGGGGTGCGGGGAGGCCCTTCGCAAGTACGGGGTTCCTGAGATGACCCCATATTTGCGAATCTTCCTCAGTTCTAACCTGCAGTACCGAGCTCAGAGTCAGAGCCTGGCTCCAACCTTCCTGAGGCCCCTCCCGAAGTCCCAGGCGCACCTCCTCCGGCTCCGATCCCCGCCGAGGTCGAAACGACCCTTACTCCCCATATGGCTCCTCCATTCGAGGCTTCTGGCGCCCCTGCCTCGTCTGCTCCTTTGGAGCCGAAGAATAAAGATGTAGCGCCCAAGAAATAAAATTCTAGGATTTAGTCCCCTTTTTCCTTTAGAGCCGAAGAATTCTTCGATGTAATTTTTCTTTTTGAAATGTACAAAGCCTTGTAATTACTTTCTTTGATTAATGAAAAAAAGAATAGTTTCCTTCGATTCTGTTGTCTCTCTCATTTCTTCTTCTCCTTATCTTTTCTTTTGCAACGGTGTGTGGATGCTCTGATGCAAAAATATGACCAAAACTCGCAAGTGGCTGAGGTCGGTAAAGAGATCGGGCTTGAGCCGACTTTCCAGTCTCGGGAGACCGGACGAACCCTTATCGTTTTTGAATTTCCCAAGTAGCCTAAGTCGGCGAGTCCGGTGGCAGGTCATGCTACCCCTTGACCAAAGGCTGGGCTTTAATGACAAGCTCCTGAGGGAAGAACCTTAGGAAGAAACTGTAGTTAGCTTTGGACTCACACGCCGAGGTGCGACCCTGTTGCTGGAGAGCCGGGGTCGTGCCCTTATCTTTGGTGGCCTGAGGGGTCTGGACCAAACTCACGGGCAGGCCGAATCC
Source organism: Cinnamomum chago (assembly GCA_038049695.1). Classification (NCBI taxonomy): domain Eukaryota; kingdom Viridiplantae; phylum Streptophyta; class Magnoliopsida; order Laurales; family Lauraceae; genus Cinnamomum; species Cinnamomum chago. The sequence continues at coordinate 37,052,626 of CP142453.1, read as the reverse complement.
CGCGACTTTAGATAGTTAGCCCCGTTTATGTCCGAGGGGATGACCTGTTGACTGAGACTGCCGTGAAGGGCGAGGTCCTGGCCCTGTGGCTGGTCTCAAGGAGGCTGGCGCGAGGGTCCGAGCCTGGGGAGCTGGTCCTGTGACCGAGCTCAAGGAGGTTGGCGCGAGGGCCGGAGCCTGGGGAGCTGGTCCTGTGATCGAGCTCAAGGAGGTTGGCGCAAGGGCCGGAGCCTGGGGAGCTGGTCCTGTGACTGAGCTCAAGGAGGCTGGCGCGAGGGCCGGAGCCTTGGGGAGCTGGTCCTGTGACCGAACTCAAAGAGGCTGGCGCGAAGGCCGGAGCCTTGCTCATAACTCAAAAGACATAAGGCAGACTTCTTCCAAAAGATCCTTCTTTATTGATTTATTATTTTGAGTACAACTAGAAGTAATACTTCTTGAGGTGCGTAGCATTCCATGGTCGTGACAATTCTTTGCCATCCATCCCCTCCAGTCTGTAGGCCGACCTCCCTGAGACCGAGACCACCTTGAAGGGGCCGAGCCAGTTTGGTGCGAGTTTGCCTTCGTTAGGATCTTTATCTACTGGAAGCGCTCTTTTTAAAACTAGTTCTCCAACTGAGAATCTTCTTTCTCTGACCCTCTGATTGTATCCTTTGGATAGCTGCTGTTGATAAGAGGCCAGACGCACGGATGCCGCTTCCCTTCGTTCCTCGGCCAGGTCGAGTTCTCTGGCGAGGTTTACCCCATTCTGCCCCTGATCGAAGAGATTGGTTCTCAAGGTCGGGAGGCCGACCTTGAGAGGGATTACAGCTTCCATCCCGTAGGCCAACGAAAAAGGAGTTGCCGAAGTGGATCGCCTCGGGGTGGTCCTGTACGCCCAAAGGACACTTGGTAATTCTTCCACCCACTTGCCTTTAGCCTCATCAAGTCTTTTCTTGAGCCCATCCATGACCACTTTGTTTGAGATCTCTGCCTGCCCGTTGCTCTGTGGGTAGGCCGGAGTCGCACAGAGGTTCCTGATATCGAGCTCCTAGCAGAAGTTTTTGAAGAAGTTTGAATCGAATTGGGTCCCGTTGTCCGAGACCAGAGCCCTGGGGATTCCGAACCTCGTGACGATGTTCTTCCATACAAAATTCTTTGTGTCATGTTCGGTGATGGAGGATAAGGCCTCTGCCTCTATCCATTTTGTGAAGTAATCAGTCCCCACCATCAACCATCTTTTGTTTCCTAGAGTTTGGTGAAGAGGACCCATGATGTCCAGCCCCCACTGGACGAAGGGCCACGGACTGGAGAGAGGACTGAGGTCCCGAGCTGGCTGGTGCAGGGAGTGGGAGAACTTCTGACATGTAGAGCTGGGCATCTTTCTGCATGCAGGGCCACCAATAGCCCTGACTAATAGCTCTGTACGCCAGTGAGCTTCCTTCGATGTGGCTTCCACAGATTCCTTCGTGAATTTCAAAGAGGAAGTCTTCCACCTTGCTTGGATGAACGCATTGGAGATATGGCCCTGAGTAGGATTTTCTATAGAGCTTTTCATCTAGGGATAGCCAAAAGTGAGCCGCTTTGATCCCGACCTTGTGAGCCTCATTCTTGTTTTCGGGGAGCTTATCTTCTTTCAGGAATGTCATGATCGGGTCCATCCAGCTCGGGCCGAGATCAGTACACAAGACTTGCCGAACTGGAAGGAGTTCTATGCTCGGTCTTTTTAATGTCCCTACATCGACTGTCCTCCTTTTCCCTGCTTCTATGGCCGAGGCCAAGTTGGCCAGGGCTTCTGCATGGCAGTTGGAGTCCCTACCGACTTGCCTGACTTCAACTTTTTCGAACTGGGAGAGGAGCTGTCTGGTGTGGGCCAGGTAGGCCGCCATTCTTTCATCTCGGGCTTGATAATCTTCGCTCAGCTGGTTCGTCACCAACTGGGAGTCGCTGAAGACTACCAGCCGACGTGCCCCCAGTATCCTTGCACTACCGAGACCCGCGATCAGTGCTTTGTACTCCGCTTCATTGTTTGATGCTTTGAAGTCAAGGGTCAGTGCTTGTTCTATGACTAGTCCTTCTGGGGATTGGAGGACTACGCCGGCGCCAGCTCTCCTGGACGTTGAAGATCCGTCGATGAAGACTTTCCAAGCTGACTCAAGGAATTTTATCCAGAACTGGTCTTCCTCGGCCTCGGTTTCAGCTCCGTCATTGCCCTTGGAGTCCCCCAGTTCGGTATCGAGCGAGGTCGGTGCCGAACTAGGAGAGGTGAATTCGACGATGAAATCTGCTAGGACATGTGCTTTGATCGCCGTTCTGGGTTGATATCGGATATTGAATTGCCCTAGTTCGACGGCCCACTTGGAGATTCGGCCAGAAAAGTCCGCCTTTCGGAAAAGGGATTTGAGTGGGAATTCCGTGACGACCATCACCGTGTGTGTCTGGAAGTAATGGGAGAGCTTGCGAGAGGCGCTGATGAGTGCCAATGCCAGCTTTTCGAGTGGCAGATACCTGGTCTCAGCGTCGAGCAGGGTTTTGCTGGTGTAATAGATGGGGTGTTGCTGCTTGTCTGTTTCTCGAACTAACATCGAGCTCACTGCATGGTCCGAGACTGCGAGGTAGAGATAGAGAAGATCGCCTTGTGACGGAGTGGACAATAGTGGTGGTGAAGAGAGGTACTCCTTGAGTTTTTCCAGTGCCGAGTCGCATTCAGGGGTCCATTTAAACTTGGAATTCTTCTTCAAGAGCTGAAAGAAAGGACGACACTTGTCAGAAGCTCGACTGATGAAGCGATTCAGTGCAACAGCCATCCCTGTGAGTCTTTGGACTTGTTTGGCCGAGGTCGGGCTCTGGATAGCCTGGATAGCTGTAATCTGCTCTGGATTAGCTTCAATCCCTCTCCGGGTCACCAGGCTTCCTAGGAACTTGCCAGAGCCAACGCCAAACGCACATTTTGAAGCATTTAGTTTGAGCTGGAACTTCTTGAGGACGGCGAATGTCTGGCGCAGGTCTTTCAGATGGTCCTGCGACTTCTTGGATTTAACCACCATGTCATCAATGTAGACTTCCATCGTTCTCCCGAGCTGGTTCTAAAACATCTTTGTGACCAGCCTCTGATATGTTGCACCGGCATTTTTCAACCCAAAGGGCATCACCTTGTAACAGTAGATGCCTCGAGGTATTATGAATGCAGTTTTTTCCTCATCTGGTCAGTGCATCGGGATCTGGTGGTAGCCTCGGTAAGCATCGAGGAAGCTCATCCTGTCATGCCCTGATGTAGCGTCGATCATCTGGTCGATCTTGGGCAGGGGGAAGCTGTCCATGGGGCATGCTTTGTTGAGGTCGGTGAAGTCCACGGAGACCCTCCACTTGTCGCTCTTCTTTTTTACTACCACTGTGTTGGCTAGCCACTTTGGGTAGTGCACCTCGCGGATTGCCCCAGCCTCGAGAAGTTTATCCACCTCCTCGATCACGGCCTCTGTTTGAGGGACCCCTGTCCTACGGGCTTTCTGCACGATGGGCTTGTGTCCGGGATCCACATTTAGTTTATGGCACATGACCTCGGGGTCGATCCTGGTCATTTCATATGGAGTCCAAGCGAAGACATCCTTGTTCTGCAGTAGGAAGTCCAGTAGCTCGGCCCTCTCATGGTCGGGAAGCTAGCTCCCCAGCAGGAAATAGCGCTCGGGGTCTTCGGGATTGATTCTGACCTTGGCGAGTTCTTCTATGCTTTTCTGCCCTGCTGTCCGCCCGACATCCTCAATCTCGGCCTCGAATTCGGCCATATGCACTTGCTTCGGCTCCATCTCTCCAGGCATTACGACCATAAGGCATTCTCTGGCCATCTGCTGATTTCCCCACACGATTATTATCTCGACCACCCCACCAAGCTTCTCTAATGGAAACTTGAGTTTTTGATGAAGGATGGAGGGTACTGCCTCCATGGCATGCAGTCAGCTTCGCCCCATTATCTCATTGTGGGGAGATGGTGCGTCCACCACCATGAAGTCTGCCATCTTCATGGCGCCCCCTATCCTGACTTCTAGCGAAATCCTTCCCTTGGGGTATACTGGCTTGGCGCTGAACCCCACTAAAGGGACGTGGGCTTCTTGCAGATCGGATTCAGTCAAGCCGAGCTGCTTGAAACAGCTAAAATAGATGATCTCGGATGAGCTTCTTGGATCTACAAGGACGCGCTTCGTAGTATAGTTGTTGGGTCGCAGGGTGAGGATGAGGGTGTCATTGTGGGGAAGCTGGACCCCTCTCAAGTCCTCGTCCGAGAACCAGATCTTGAGCTTGTCCTTCTTAGCTCTTTTCGGAACACTTTCTAATTCTGCCGACATCACCTGTTTTCCATGAGCAGCCCTCCTGGCCTCTGACCGAGCTTGGGCACTTTCCTTGCTTGGAGCGGGAGCCAGGTGGATGACGTTGATGATACCTGCTGGTTCGTCGCTGTCTGGGTCATCACTGGTTGGGGGATGCTGCTGGGCTCGGTTGATCCTCTCCCCTTCCTTGACGTATTCCTGGAGGTGCCCATCTTTGACGAGCCTCTCGAGGTGGTACTTCAGAGCCACGCAGTCCTCGGTCATGTGCCTGTGCTGCTTGTGGTAAGAGCAGTTCTTGCTTCGGTCTCGGATGGATGGATCGCCCTTCATCGGCTGTGGCCACTGGAAGTATGGTTCCGTCTTGATTTTATTCAGGATTCTGTAGATAGGCTCTTTGAAGACAACATTGATGGCTCCGTAAGGATCGCCAGCAGGCTTGGGAGGCTGGAGTTTTGGTCTTTTGCCGTTGCTCGAGGCAATCGAATAAGAACTGGCGGTTCTTCTTTTATCTGACCTCGGTCTAGAGAACGTTCCTTCCCTCTTGGAGGCTTGGTCTTTCTGCGGGAGTCCGAACCGCTCTTTGCCGTGTGCTTCGTCCTCTCCCTGCTCGATGTACTGATTTACCCTTGCCATTAGTGCCTTCATTGTGGTCACAGGGGTTCGGACTAGATCCTTTCGGAGTTCGTTCCCTGGGAGTAAACCCTGTCGGAAGCACATGATGGCGACCTCATCGTTGGTGTCGGTGATCTGGCTGTAAATCGTCCAGAATCTCCTGGCGAAGGCAGTGATACTTTCACCGTCCTTCATCCGAATGCCCATGAGGTTGTCGCCTGTCTTCGGGATGACACGGTGTGCTTGAAACTTCCCGACGAAGGAGCTCCGGAGCTGTCGCCAGTTAGAGACCGACCCAGGGGGGAACGCGCAGAACCATCGGAGCGGGAGGTCGCCCAGACTGGATGAGAAGACCCTACAGTTCATGGGGCCGACGTCCCCCCACACCGACATCCGCTGGGTGAAATGCTGTAGATGCGCTTCTGGGTCCGAGGTCCCGTCATAAAGAACGAACCTCGGGACGCTGAATCTCTCTGGGAGAGAGAAATCTTTTATCTCCTGCGAGAAGGGGGACATGCCCTGATCGTCTTCTTCGTGGTCTTCCGTTTGGTCTCGGGCAAACCCGATCTCGGCCAGACGGGCCTGGACTTCCTGCTTGACGTATTGGTCCAGCAATTCTTTGAGGCCTATCGAGTTCTCTGGTCTCGGGGACTCTGGATCACGACGCGATCCCCTGAGGCCACTAGGCAGATGACTGCTGCTCGAACCTTCCTCCTCGCAACAATATCTCCTTCTGTCGTCGAGGACCTGCCTCAGATCTCGGTTGCCCGGATGGTTCGGCTGTCGCCTGAGGGGCGGAGCACGAGATCTCTTCTCATTTGCCTTTAGCTGTTCCTGGAGACGACGAATCAACTCTTCCTTCTCTTGGAGGTCCTGATTCTGGGCGTCGAACTCTCTGAGCATGGGGTCGTCATTTCTTGCTCCATGGGTTTGGTGAAAAGACTGGTCGTCGTCGTGAGTGCGACGGTGAGACTGATGGGATCTCGTCCTGATAGGGGTCTTGCCTCGTCGCCGAAGATTAAACGTGGAGGCATTTTGCCGCGGACCCCTGTGTGGCCGATCACCAGGGTGAAGAGGAACCTCACGACGGTTATCATGACGGAGGCGTGTAGTCGTGGGCCGAGATGAAGAGTCTGACTGGACGACGCCCTCCACGTATGCGGCACCGGACTTTCCCCCGGACCTCCTCTGGCGCGGGATCCCTGGTGGCTCCTGCCTAACGGGAGGAACCTCTGTCGGTCCCGGAGGAGGAAGAAGGCAGAATGGAGGCCAGGGGTTGGTTCCGGAAGCACCGGTTGGGACGGCTGCGGTTGCAAGAACGGTGGAAATGAAGATTGTTCTGGCAGCGGGAAGGACGATGCTTTCCGGGACTTCGACGTCCCTCCGCCACCGTATCTGGTCTTCGGAGGCATGGCTCTCGTAGAGGTTTTGACACAGATCCTGTTCCCACAGACGGCGCCAACTGTAAGTGCCTAAAAATTACGGACTTGGTTAGGGAAGAGTTAAGCTCTTGATATGATGATTCGGGGAAGATGAGGGAAAGGACCGAGCCTCCGAGGACCTGAAAAGAGGAAAACAGGAGTCAGAGCCTCTGGCCGTAGGTAGCCGAAGGCACTCCGATGCTTAAGTCAGTGTGGGAACTGAGAGAGAAAGGAGAAGAAGGAGTCTGGAGGGATGATATTGCCTACCTCATATGGCTTTCCTCTATGCAATATATAGACGTGAGAGTCATCATGGGACTGTCCCCATGAAGGGATGTAGGTCCTATCGGTGTGTACTCGTATCTCCTGAGTGGGGGTAGGTGAAAAGGGAATGTCCCATCGGACCATCATCCCATACCTACGGACACGACCCCTAGATAAGGCGTGCCCCTTATCTAGATCCGGCGCCCACTCTGTTTGTCAGCTCGCCGTTCCCGTCACGGCAGTGCATTTATGGCTGTATTTATGGCTGAGTGACAGGGGCCGAGATCGGGCTAGAGGCTGAGACCGAGGTTGAAACTCGTGACGTAGCCACCGAGACTCGTTCCATGATTTTTCCGAGATGGCGCTGCAGCCGACCTTGGGTGGTACCGAGACCAAGGGTAAACCGAAACCGGGGAATGGCCCCACCTAAATCCGTGATTACAAAACGTCCCCACACACTTACATACTTGACTATCAAAATAGGTATGAAACAAAGGACTCTATATGAGGCCTTCCAAACCAGATTTCATGTAGAGGTAGAATTGTGTGCTTGGAATAGAACTCTTTTTTTTTTTTTTTTTTTTTAACCCATTATATCAAACAACTCATTCCACCTTGTAATTGGGTGCTTGAATTTTTGCTCTACTTTGATTTAAAAAGTTGCAAATCCTCATTGATGTAATTGGTTCACTTATTTAATAGAAATGTAAACTGATGACTACTTTGAGTTTGGTCTGTTGAGCACAAGATTCATGATTTATAGTATTAGGTATGTTGAGCAGAACATTGGACTGAACTTTAGACACTGCGTTATTGCAAAAGAGAACTGGACCTATCTTAAGGTCTATTATAAAGATAATGAGACTTGGACAAATTTACTTAGGACAGATACTTTCAGTACCATTAAAAAGAAAAGCGAATTTTATTGAATTGATATCCTTGGCTACAAATTTCTCTTCTGTTGGTTAATATAGAGAATAATGTTTTTTTTTATTAGTAACGATAAATTTTATTAAAAGAGAAGGCCAGATACAAAAAGCAATATAGAGAATAATGTCACGATGCTTGAAATTGAATTTATGGCATGAGCTTGTCAGTGTGTGCTATAATCGCTTTATATGTTATTTCAGAAGTATACAATTACATAACTTTACGTTGCATGAAGCTTAGATGGAGGGTTCACTGACCAATCAAAGAGAATGCTGGAATGCTGCTGTGCTTGCGGCTTGTACAGCTGCTGTAGAAATGTGGCATTACTAGATGTTAGGATTAGTGGCATACATAGCATTGCCCAAGGAGAAATCAAAACAAAGGAACAGAGGGAGAGTACGAGCTCAATACGTATCAACCTTTAGAAGTAGTGACAATGAAGACATTAGCCAATTGAGACCAAACATTACGAGTGTTGATTTGTTGTGCAGCCTTCTGCAAAATAGAGGTTGTTGCAAGACACGTCATGCAAGAAAGTGGAGGAGCAAGTAGCTCTATTCTTGCACATTATTGCATACCATGTTAAAAACAAAATAAATAGTGTGCAACTTTTTAGCTCAGGAGCAACCGTCAGTCGTGATTTCCAACGAGTTTCAACTGCAGTGAATGCTTTGGCTCCTAAGATCATCAAACAAGCGGGGATTGACTTATCACCTGGAGGGCCATATGGTTTTGAGGTATATATTATGTTACAATCAAATACTTTCTTATAATAAATATTTTCAGACAGTTTGATTTAGTTAAGTGCCAAACAGGCCCTTAGGGATGTGTTAGAGCTATGGACGAGACCATGTCCCAGCATGTGTTGGTCCTGAGGTTGAGTTTGGGTCCGCAAATTATACTCAAATGCCAGGGGACGTCCAACTGGGGCTTGATGACTTGATTTATGACTTCAATATAGGGGAAAAAAGTGGAGAAGCATCTTCCCAAAACAAGAGGCAAAGGAAAAGGAAAATGGGGTTTGATGACTTGACTTTTGACTTCGATTGAGGGGAAAAAAGTAGGGAAGCATCTTCCCCAAACAAGAGGCAAAGGAAAAGGAAAATGAATAAAGAAATATCAGAACTTGTAGCCGCCGTTGTCGAGAATAAATATAGTTCTCTACTTGCAGCCCTTGACGACCTTGCTGATACCATGAAGAACCCACCACAAGAGTGAAAGCAGTCGATGTTAGCAGAAAACTGATGAACTATTCCGAGGATCTGGAAGATGTTGACCTTGAGCATGAGTGGCTAACCATGCACAAGGATTTGGCCATAGCCTTTTTGCCACATCCAGATAAGCACGCTTGTTCAGGATTTGTGGGAACCTTTATCCGCGATTCCTAATGATCCGAATCTATTTGTAGGTTCTCTAATATTGGTAGACTTGAGAAATTGTCTTGTTGTGGCTTGTTAGTATTTGACTGTAGTAGTAACTAATGTGTGGTTCTCTGCTTGTGTCTATATTTCCAATTACTTTTGGGAGGATGAAATATATGAATTTATGGCATGCATGTGCTTTACTATGTTAGTTGGTTGATTACATCTCTAATCAGGGGCGGAACCAGGATTTCATATGCGGGGGGGCCAAAACTTGAATAAATTTTTATTTTACCAATTATTATAACTAACATATTTTTAAGTTTTCTTTCGACATAGTTGTAAGTTCAAGCATGAAAAATATATTACGATTCAAGACTAAATTTTACATGAAAATTAAAACCAGTATATATTCAGCCTTAACAAAATATAAGCAAAGAAAAGTCGTATAATAATTGTTTCTGAGTACATTTTAACTCAATCATCTATCAAAATGGAACTCGACGTTCTTTCAAATCTCGAAAATCGTCTATGATTGATTCTGTGCTAAGCTTCTCAGCAATTTCTTTTTCAATGTATACAATCAAACAATCAGAGAGAAAATCATCCTCCATTTTGCTGCGAAGCCTAGTTTTGACAATATTCATGGCTGAAAATGATCGTTCAGTAGTTGCAGTAGAAACTGGAAGAGTAAGCACAAGTTCAATCACTCTAAAAACAAGTTGGTAGACTGTTGATCTTCTAGTCTTTACCAACCATTGACACAGATCAGAAACAGTTGACAATTTTTTAAAGTCGGAATGTCGAACTACATTATACTCATAATGGTGAAGTTGCATTCTCAATTGCATTTTCTCATTCTCTGTGAAGTCTTGAGGATAAAACTTATCTACTAACTTGCAAATATCATCGCCTCTGAAAGTTTCATGTGCATTTCGAGGATCCAAAGCTGAACTAAGAATAAGCAACTCTACAGCATGCTCACTAAACCGACTATTTAATTCTTGTAATTGAGAATCAATCGCAGCATAAAAAATTTCTATTCGACAATGATGCTCAATTGTAAACTCATCTTGTTGATGGCGGGCTCGACCTCGTCTCGCAACATAACGAGCATTCATATCTGGAACATCTATATTGCGTGCCTCACAAAATGATTTCACCTTGGTAAGTAAAGCATCCCACCCAACATCTCTCAATTTTTGGATAAGCGCTTTAGTAGATGAAACAAGATGCATGGCATTTAAAATGTCTTGAGATTGACATTGCAAAGCTTGACAAAGTAATTCAGTGATCTCCATGATTTCTTTCATAAGATGCAAGATGAAGACAAATTCAAATGAAGTCATTGCCTCATAAGCTGAGTCTGCATCTCCTCGTTGAGAAAAAGTAGTTCCATCCTCAATGATGTTAATTAGAACTGCACATGTTGGACTAAACATCTTTATCAAGCTAGAAATTGATTTCAAGTGAGAACTCCAACGAGTATCTCCTGCCCGTTGTAAAGAACCAATCTGATTAAGTCCTCTCCCACTTTCGAGCTCATCAATGGCAATCAAATGTGCAATTTCAGCAGCTTGAGCAACTTTTAACTCATCATTACGCTTGCATGAAGCGCCAACAATATTGACAATAGAAGTCAATTTAGTAAAAAATTGATAAATTGGATTAACTTCTTTTGATGCTGCAACTAATGCCAATTGCAAGCGATGTGCTAAACAATGGACATAGTAAGCATAAGGACAATCATTCAAAATCAAAGTTTGTAATCCATTCCACTCACCCCGCATATTGCTTGCACCATCATATCCCTGCCCTCGAATATTCTGAACATTGAGATTATGATAAGACAATACATCATATAACGCATTTTTTAAGGTCAATGATGCAGTGTTGGAGACATGAACAAGCCCAAAAAAATGCTCTCGCACAAAGCCATCTTTGTCGACGAATCTCAAAACTATAGCCATTTGCTCCTTCTTTGACTCATCACGAGCTTCATCAACAAGTATACAAAATTTTGCATCACCAATTTCTTCACGAATTATCTTCTTCACTTTGGTTGAAAAAACATGTAGAATTTCTTTTTGGATCTTTGGTGATGTGTAAGAAGCATTTTTTGGAGCTTTATCTAACACAACTTTTGCAACTTTCTCATTATAAGAACTCAACAAATTCAACATTTCAATATAATTTCCACGATTGATTGAACTATGACTTTCATCATGGCCTCTAAAAGCACAACCTTGAAATGTAAGCCATCGGACTGTATCAATTGAAGCCGTAAGCCGTAGTCGATTATTTGCAATTTCTTCCGAAGTGAATTTGTCAAGCACTTTCTGTATATGTTGAGATTGATTCATCAAGTCTTCACATGATCTCTCGGCAACTTTATGAGGAGAGTTAGGATCCTTCCCCACATGACTCAATAAAGCACAATTTTTTCCATCTTTAACTTTCTTCCAATTCTTAAATCCAGTAAGAGTGAATGCATTTTGCGAAGCAAGTCCAGTTTGCTTATTAAAAAGATAGCATGGTAGACAAAAAATAACATCTTTCTCTGGGGAATATTCCAACCATGAAGGAAATAGCTTGAACCACGAATATTGAAAGCTACGAAGATGAGTTGTTGATCCAGATTTCGGATACTTTGAAAGCAAAGGTTGGTATGGACCAACATTAATGTACTTCCGTTGAATTTCATCACGCCGATTAATATTATAATCCCATATCTGTGGACGCAATCCTGGATCACGCTCTAATGAACTAATATCAACTTCATTGATTTTAGTTCTTTGTGATTTTGTAGGACGATCTTCAGAAATTGGATTCTCAACATTAGAGGTCGGCAATGAAGCATCGGCTTCTAAGTTTTGAGGATTTTTTCTTTTAAAAAATCCATCAATTGTAGATGACTTTCCCATCTACAAATAAAATAAAAACCATATTTATTATATGTCCAAAATCAAATAAAAAGTATTCATTGTCTCAAAATATGAACCATTCATCAAACAACTCAATAAACACACGGGTGATTAATGCTCAAAATGCATATATATACATCCATTAAATGATATGATACAAAATTCACAAGACCTGACCTCTCATAGTTTGTATCATTGAATTCATCTACATAAGTTACTAATTTGACACAGTAGTTCAAAGAAGCACCAAAACCATATCAGTTAAGTACTTAAGTTACTAATTTGACACATATCAGTATATCACATATGACAATAATGACATATCATTTACTAATTTGACACGTTAGTTACAGTATTTTATTGTGAAACTACTTTTTGTGAAAGGTATATGCATTCAAAATCAGAAATACTGTCTATGCAGATTAATATAATAATATGGAAAAGTTTATACCACCCATGACTACAGCTGGTTTCTCAGTCTTAAATTCATTCGGCTTTTCAAGGCCCCTTCCATTCTTTTGTTCCTTATCCACTGCTAACGATCCTAAATGTTCCACTTCCACATATAGTTGCATGTCAGGAATTAATAAAAAATGAAGTTCCAAGCTGATATGACTGATCCAAAACTACCATAGATATGACAAAAAGATGGAAAGTTGGAAACCCAGATGACAACTGAAAATAATAAACTGCTAAGAGTTTGGTGTAGACTGCAGAGTGCAATATGCATTTGCCACAAATCTACCACATGTGCAAAGCGCAGACCAGTCCAAAGCGTCTAAAACCCACCATACACATGAGGACCCATTTATTTTTAAATTCATTCACAGTTTCACACAATCACACTTACTAAAACATGATAGGTTTAGAACTTTTATAAATTACCTGCTCCAAGGCCCTGAGTCTTAGTCGCCTAGCCGGTGTGTTCACTGTTCCAACTTCCACGCAACAATCCGAGCAACCGGCGACGGATATATGATATATCAACACAACAGCAAGTCAGCAACAACTTCAAATCTTCAACGGATGGGCATTTGACTCACGAGTCACGGCAGAGAATGGGACCGTTGGAGAGGTTTTGGAAAAGCAGAGAATGGTTGGACGCTTGGACCGAACAGGGGAGGGGATGGTGGGGCTGGAGAGGTTTTGGAAAATGCAGAGATGGGTAGGACCAAATAGGGATGGTGGGAAAGGGGTTTTACTTTTGGAAAAGGGATAGGGATTAGGGCTGCCTGGAAAGGTTTTGGAAAAGGGGATGGGTCCTGGGGAAATGAGAATAGGGAAAGGGGCAGGATGGAAAAAAACTTGGGGGGCCAGGGGCAGGATGGACACAATCTTGGGGGGGGGGGGGGGGGGGGCATTTTTTGGTGATATTCAAGACTTTTCCAAAGCCTGGGGGGGGGGGGGCCGGCCCTACTACAGTTCCGCCCCGGTCTCTAATCATGTATAGAGCTTGGGATATATCTTAAGTTTAACTAGTATGTTGTTCTGTTTTCTTATCTATCATTTGTTGGTAGTTGAAAGTATGATTTCGTTTTCTTTTAGATGATTGTAGCATCTTATACCCGATTGAGCTACCACTTATCCCAAAATTAATTGGTGATAGGAAACGGCACAACAATAGTTTTATGGTGAGGTAGAGGGTTCGACCACGATCATGAGCGATTAGGAGTGAGGGTGGATGTTGACCTCAACAATGATGGATAACTAACATGAGATGGCTAGATTCATGGAAGGTAATTGCTACATTCATGGGTACCTAGAGGTGTAAACCAGGCTGTGCGGTGCCTGGGTGGCTTGACCCAGTTTACACCTCTATGGGTTTATTTATATTTGTTTGTTTGGGGTAGATTGGTCATGAAAAATTGTAGATAGGTTCAGATTTCAGCATGCTATGAGCTATAGATAGTTGATGCGTTAAGAAATACTTAGCATTGCTTGTTGTAGTTCTCTAATATTGGTTCTTTTGGCTCAGATCTCCATTGGATTGGAGTCAGTTGGTTGTGTACTTCCGTACACATTACCTGTTTTAGGGTGCTCAGCAATGAACATCTTTTGAATTTTCAACTTTTATTTGCAGAAAGTTCCCTATTTTTTTCAAAAATAAATAAATCATGTGGGTGTTCTGATCAGGTAAATATGATGCTCTGAGAAGTTTGCTTTTTGCTCGGTTTTGCATCATCCGATAATTTTTCTTTAATCCATTCTACTGAATGTCATTTTGTGGGTTTTTGAATTTTCAAAACGTCTGCCCTCGACCTCCCGTTTTGATACCATGTTGACAACCACTTATTTTAAAAACTTAAGCTAATAGAGAACGGTGTAACAATGCATATCAAGTTTGGTAGATTACAGGGGTTTCTACTCTCCAAGTCAGATTTTTGCATATTTGAGAGTGACAAACTCTTGTGAAGTTTCTCATATTTGAGAACGTGTTAGTCTCTGTTTGATCAGGTAGTTTTAATGCTGTTGAGACAGTCTGCAATTTTAGACGTTTTGTGATAGTATTTGTTTGTGTGTGGAGATTTTACATCTGATCAGTTATCCAAACAAGAGAAGTTCATTTCACTTGACAACAACCATTCAAATATACTGCTTGGTAATTCAACTACTTTTACTTTGTAACTTTCTTTAATCTTTATCATGGTGTGACATGTTATTCCTCTCTATTCCTCCATGCCTTTAAACGAGCAACCCTATATCAATTCCTGTGCACCTTAACCAGTTAGGTAGGGGTACTAACATCCTCTATTGGGGAGAATTTTTTTATACAAGCACAGGGATGCAAGAATTTCAATTCTGGGCCTCCAGAAAGGTTTGCACTCAAATGTTGGGTTCGAAACTGTACTACTACACTGGGGTCACAGTGGGATTTTACCCGGCTTTCTTTCCTTGGCCCGTAGGAATTATTCTGGTCTATAGGGTGGGAACCTGCGTTATAAAAAATAAAAAAAAAGGTGGGACCTTTGTCTCTGAATTAAATGCAAGGACCAGATGAAGCCATGAGTCAGTTTCTTGGTATACAATGGTCACATGTGAATATTTCCCCTTTGATAAGAGCCATGAGCGATGGAGCCCGTTGATTAAAAGATAACAGAGTACTAGATAAAATTGTTTTGAAATGCTCAATGGTGGGTTCGATAGCCTTTTCTTCTTTAGCAATTTTGACTAATCTTTGATCAAAGGTATGACTTCTGTGAAGTCGTTTTGACTCGTCTTTGATCAACATTTGGAATTTAATCTAATCAGAACAATGAGAGTCCCTGATATTTGAAGTAGAGCATGCAAAAATGGATTTTCGATGCCAAGAATCTGAACTATACACAAGAGTGTCCGAATTCACAAGCCTCTATTGTGCACATAGGATATATAAATGGGATTTATATGTGAGAAATTTTCACCCGAGCATTCTTACATAACCACCACCCATTAGTACCCTCCTTCTTGTAGCATATGGGGTACCCCTTATGATAAACCTAACCTTCCCACACTCACTAACCACCTTGGATTGACAACAACCCAAGTTTGGTTCCTCACCATTAGACTTAAGTAAAATAAATTCTATTATGAGATTGAACTCAAATAAAATGATACCTTGGAAAACCTTTCAACTTAGACAGCATAGATCAAAGGGATTGGATACCCCTGTTTGATAATTTTACATGTAAAATAAAGTATAGTAAAAAATCAAATCAAGAGAGAATAAAATATAACAAGGTTATAATGATATTTTATTTTTAATTATTTGATATGAAGTCTTTTTGACTTTTTGTATATAAAAACAGATCTTTTTTATTTTTTTAGTGAAAAAAGGAGGTTGCATGGCTTTACTTGACTCTTACTAGTCTAATAAAATGCCAAAGGGCCCTAATAGAATTGATATTACCCTTGACTATTAATTAGATCTTTCGATCCCTCACATCTAGGGGTGCAAAAAAACCGGCTAAACCACTAAACCGATCCGTGGTTCAGATTAGTTTCGTAGTAATTGGTTCCTCACCGTTCGAATTTCCTTCAAACCGTTTGGCTCGGTTTGAAGGTGCAGTTAAACCGCCCTCACTCCTTCATTTGAAGTCCAACGTCACTTTGAATTATCATTTAAAAAAAATAAAAATAAAAAGCCCTAACCATATCGATCGGTTTGAGCACATCGACGGTTTGATTCGATTTGGAAAAATTGAAAATCAGTGGATTCGGTTTGATTGATGCTCCTCTAAATCCGATTGTGAACAGCACATGTGGACCCTAGCACATCCCCCGTGATTCGCATAGCCCCATGAAAGAGTGCCCACGGATGGTGCACGCTCGGTAATAAATTTTCATGGCCCATGAAAGATGAAAATCGGCAGCCACTTTTGGGAAAGTGGTCCTTGTTTGATGGCCTGGTTTGTTCCGAACGTGGAGAAAAGAAGTCTCCTTTTCTGCTTTTCGCTTGTCGATATACTCTCTGCCTTCGATCGAATGACGACTTCCGGTATTCCGGCGGGAATCCCTGCCAGATTGTCGTGCTGTGGCGGTTTTCCGATGTACTCCGTCGCCGTAATTTCAATCTCCAGAGCCGGCGTGACCGACGGACCCTCATATCTCTCTCCATCTGAGCTCGACGCAGGTTCGATTTCCGAAATTCAGCATTTTTTTCTTCTTTCTCGTTTTCGTTTGATATATTGAAAAGTGTCTGGATTTTTTAGGGTTTTGAGTTTTTGAGGGTTTCAAAGGGAAATGGATGTGAATTGGGGCTTTTGTTTCAAGGGGTCCTGAGATTTTTTCTCATTGGTGCATTGGAAATGTTGGTTTGGTGATTCAAACCGTTGATCTGATGTGCCCCCACTCTGTTCTGGGGATTTCACAGTAACTCAGTGAGCTGGAAGATTCAAGATTTTGATATGTTGATGATTCTTTCTCCTGACCCTCATTGTGTTGTTTTCATGACTCTGTTGCGGCACCCGCGGCGACTTCAGCCTTTCCAAGGCGCTTGGAGATGTGATTCTACATGAAATTTTGGTATGCTTTTGTGCAATTTGTTGAGATATGCTGATGACCATGTTGCAGTTTGAATTGGGTGTTAAGACTTGAATTTTGGTATTGTGACATTTTATTTCGCTTTTTAGACTTCTTGGAGCTTTGCTGTTGTTCAAAGCTTGGCATCAATTTAGCTTCTCCTCTATGCTTATTCTTTCTTGGACAATGGACTTATTTTTGCTAAATCATGAGAGCTAGAGAAGGGACCAATCAACTATATTTATAGCTTTTCCCTAATGCATCAACGTTACCCATGTCCCATCCCAAGAGGAAGCTTTATATCCTTATTAGTTCAGTCCTAACTAGGAAATATCTTAATTGGAATTTAGATGGAATCCAAGTTCGTCGAGGAAACAAAACTAAAGGAGTCCATGTGATGAACTATGCGCTATGTGGTTGTGTAGGAGTGTAGGACCCCTATAAAAGATAAGCTATGCATCTTACACATAAATGTTGTTCATTTTAGGAGTTTGATATAGTATAGAGCTTCTTAGAACTCGAGCCTTCACCAATTGTTCCATCTTTACACTGATTGTTCCCCTTCCACTGCTATTACTTCAAAAAGAACTTTGCATGAAGGGTATGACAACCCATTTTCTTCACTAACAATTGATCAAGAGAAATGTGGGTGCTCCTTGAATCAAATCAAAATGAGTAAAGATTGTTGCTTGGTAATTCCCTTGATAATAGTTTGGGACTTGGGGGTGAAGAAATCCCAGTCAATCGTGAACTGATACAGCTGATTTTTGTTCTTTGGTTTAATCATGAAAATCCTCCCAGTTTACCCTTCACTCTCCTCTATATTTTTAGCACAATTTTCCACTAAGAGATAGTTGTTGGGATTTACATTTATGCCCTGATGAATACCTCTCATGCAACATAAACCCTTTGCTCTTCAATCTTCATCTTCACAGCAGTAAACTGTTTGATTTGAGGGATCTTTGGCTTAGACCTGTTGAAAGTTTGAAACATTAAGATTTGTCTTATGATTTGTTGATTCTTTCATGTGCAGGCATTGGGCCATTAACTTTTACTCTTGCAATCATGCAAGACCTAGGGTTGCCAGCATTGTGGTTGGTTGGGACATCTTAAACTTCACGATGTAACTCATCTTTAGACTACAAACAAAACAACTGACAAAAAATTACTCTGTGAAACCAGTTATTTGGTTTGTCATTTGCGCAAACTGGGCCTAATCTCACACACAAAAAGAAAAAAAAAAAAACACAACAATTTGATAAAACTTGGTTAGTCTGCTGTTGAAATCCAGAAATTCGGTGGACATAATGCTCCATAGATTTTCTCCCCAGGTAAAGTGTGCTGACTTTCCTTGAAACACTGAATCTGTTGAATGTCTTACTTTTCCATGTGGAAAGAAGGTAAGGCCACTTAATGATTTTCCGGAGTTTGATTAAATCAAAAGATCTGTTCTGCTTGATAAACCTATCCAGTAGGATCTGTGCCATCAAATCAAGTAAAATCCGGATGGTCATATTGGGTTTGAATTGCTCCACTTGTATTGTCGCAAGAATGATCCTATCAATGAATTGAGACGTTTACCCACCTGACTAGCTGCTAATTCCTCTTATTGATTTCTTACAATTAAACTACAAGTTCTTTTTACTTTAAATCAGTTGCAGAGACCAAACCTTGCAAATCTGCAAGCGCATGATTTTGCCTTTTTTTTTATTCCATTGAAGTTGGTTCATCTCTGCCTTTCTTCCTTATATCATCTCGTCACTCTGCCCCTTCCTTCCTCCATTGCCAAGATCAATAACTCTGGTACCAAATCCTCTGCTTTGAACCTTTCAACTTCAAACTAAAGAAAAGTTTATTTCTTAGGAAAGAAGAACAACCTCTTAAACTTATAGAGTTTTGGACTCAAGATAGTTATTTATGCCATTTCTGTAATTCATATATAGTGTATATTACTAATCACAGTCAACTTTCTAGCACAGAAATAACCACTTAACACTGCCACAATTAGTAAACTGCCCATCCAATTAGAAATAACCGCCCAATAACCATTTTCTTTAACTGCCCTTAACTAGTATACTACCCATTGAATCAGATATTAAGCTTACTCTCACCTAATCAACCACTAACGTAACTGCCCAATGCCAATAACTACTAAACTACCAATCAAATATCTACTAGGTTTGTATCACTAGATGTGATGGGGAACTTTGACAAGCAACCCATTGCATCATCACAATCCCTTTAATTGGGCTGAAACTGTAATGTGCTAACTTTGCTAGGTGTGCTGGATGTGAAGCATCTTCACACATATAGCTAACCCACTAACCATAAAAAATAGACGCAAAGCTTTTGAACATGTGAAAATCAACTCAACTACAATGCTCATGCCAGTTACCCTTGCCCGTTCAAGAAGAGACTATGAACGCTACTTTTGGATGCCATACTATAATTGAGAAAAAAATATTCTACTGAAGGCTTCTCCCCAGAAAAAGAAAGTCTTGTGTTGACTGCTTTGGAGACTAACAATTACTCGAATATGCAATTTCCTTCTTTTACTGAATCATGTGTCAAATCCTTTAAACCTTGCATGCTCATATAACCTTCTAGCTTGTGCATCATACCGCCCTTTGTTGTTTGCTGTTAGTATAAGAAATCCTTATGTGTGCATATTATGTTACATATGTGAAATTTATTCTAATTTTATAGACAAAACAATAATACATGATCTAGAACTGAAGTTAGTACAGACTACACAAGAAAAAAGTTGAAACTTGAATTATATACAGCTTTGGAAAATAGTAACCTTAGTGTTTGGGCTTGATTTCATGCATATTGAGATAGCTTGGTTAACAAAGTGACTGAATATGGCTTTGCCTTTGATCTGAATTTTGAGTTCTTAATACTATATATGCATGACCTGAAGATACACATCTACCTCGACTTTGGCTGCCCATCAGCCCTCTATAGAGACTAATTACAACTGAATTAGACCTAATCACAAGTTGAACCAGCCTACATGTTGAAATAGACTTGAGCTAATATGCCTTAGCCAATACTCCAATGCAAGTTGGGCATAATTCTGAATTTATAAGGGGTTTTGTTTGCATGTATAGCTGATGCAGCAGGAGATGATCCAAAATTCATGGATCCTATGTTGGATCGAGCCTTAGATTAGTTGGATAAATCCGATCGGTCTAATGGGCTTGTGATCGATCAGTTTCAATTGGGGCCCAATCAATCATTAGGGCTCAAAGATGAATTTTAATGGACGTTGCACCATTCTACAAGACACTAAATGCTTTACAAGTGGGATCCATATCAATGAAATGTGCTCAATGAAATAGGACCCATAGCCCACTTGGAGTGGGATGCCGATTGCTGATTGAGTCCTATTACACTTTCACTTGTCAATTTAAAGGCTTTCCAAGTGGAGAGAGAGAGAGAGAGAGAGAGAGAGAGAGAGAGAGAGAGAGAGAGAGAGAGAGAGAGAGAGAGAGAGAGTTCCTTTCCGCAGGGACCAGGAGATTGGATCTAGCCATAAGAAGAATGCTTGGTATAAATAACTCACTTCTTGGTCTTCGACCCCCTCTGTCACTACGAACGCTCCCCGATCAGCGCAATAGAGTGTTGAGTGAGGGAGGAAGAGGCTTCCTTAATTCAAGGAGCATTACGAGGGCGGAAGTTTCTAAATGAAGCACGTGGAGAGAATTTCTACCAAAGAGCGGTCCTCCAAGAGGGATTAACCCCTAACAACTTTCTATAGTTTAGTTTTATTTACTTATTTGAAGCAATTGTAGCATTTTGTAAGGATTTATTTAGTAGACCCTTAATTAGCTATAATATGATGGATTAACTTTAGAGTTTGGGGTTTCTTTTGTTACAGACACTATAAAAGCACAAGCTAAGGGATGTCCAACCTTATTCTTGGCTTGGTCAATTTTTTTTTCCTCAATAAATTGTTGCATGGCTTGCACCTTTCTTCTCTTCTCCATTGGTGTGAGGGTGTGTCTCCCAAGGATTGAACACCGATCAATAGCGATTAGTGATTTGGGGTAAGCTATATTAGAGTTTTCTCCATGTGTCTGCATACTTAATAGTAGATCTGCTTTGAGTTTGATGTATTTTTAGCTTCTTTTTTTTTTTTTTTTCCGAATTAATCATGTTTTATAAATTTGGCCTTATCAGATAGTCCGATTTTGCTAATAGGAATTATGCCAGTTGGTATTAGAGCCAAAGGATCCAATTTGATTGATTGTTTGATTTCATTCTTTTGACACTATGCTGCCCCGTGGAGGATGTGGCTGATATAGAGAAAGCTGAGAACAAATTAGATCCTTGTGACATTGAGATCCATAATTTGCGATAGTAAGTTGAGAATCTGACTCGACAGTTACAATGAGTCACTCCTTGCCAATCATCTTCTAGTGAAGGATCAGATCATGGTGACAGTTTTTGCAATCCCATTTCATAACTGTTCTTCAAATTGGAATCAACAGATTGTGGAAAGAAGGTATGAAAGAGACGATGATCCATAGTTACGAAATTTGTTTGTTTCATCCAAAATTGCTGAATTTTCTCGGTTCAGACAGTGGTCCAAAACGAACACCCCTTTGGAAATAAAACCTCGTTCTGGATTTTGGTAGATTTTGGCCGAAATCAGAAATTTTGGACAACTACCAAAATCCAGAATTTTGGCCCTTGCCTGTTGCCGTTCTGGGCTGCTGCTGTTGCTGATCGTGAGTTGCCACCTGCTTCTTCATTTTCTGCTTCTTTTTTCTCTTTCTTCTCTTCTTCTCTTCCTCTTCCCTTTCTCTCCTCTCGTTTTCTCACTCTCTTTCTTCTCACCTACAGTTGCTTCACTGAATGGCTGAATGTCCTGAAAAGGGCAAAATGCCCTTTTAAAGGTTTTTTCGTACAATGTGTGCTTTTGGGCCCAAGGGACAGACCAAATGCCTTTGGGCCCAAAGTGAGATTGGTGGGCTCATGGTATAGCCGGCCTATTAAAGAACTAAATAATTTAAAATCAATATAATGTTTAAATATATATATAAAACGCAGTTAAATCTTCATGCTGATAGAAATGCATTAATTTATTTTTAAATATTAGTATTTTTGTAGTTTTTTACACACACACACACACATATATACCTTTTCCGAAATATTTTGCCAAAATTCCAAATCGGCCGAAATGTTTCGGTTTGGGCTCCAAACCGAAATGGGGTCCGAAAGGAAATTCACAACTATGCAATGATCACAACTTAAGGATTGAGATTCCTAATTTTAATGGTGGAATGAGTGGTGAGGAATTTTTGGAATAGGTAAAAGAAGTATAATCTATTTTTTTTAGTATAAGGAAATATTAGGACACCTGGTAACTTAGAAGTAAGTTTAGTCATGCAAGTAGGACACCTGGTATCTCTGATCCATGCAAGTTTAGTCAAAGTAAGACACCTGGTAACTTAGAAGTAAGTTTGAGCACACAAAAGATTGTAGAGAAAGAAAACTTTAGGGCCAGTTTGGTAACTCTACTAGTATAGTCAAGTTAAGTAAAGTTGATTTTGAAGAAAGAATAAAATATAAGTGGGTTATGATGGTATTTTGTTTTTAGTTGTTTGTTATAGAATCTTTTTGACTTTTTGTATAGAAAAATGAAATTTTTTTGTATTTTAGTGAATAAAGGTAGTTGCTTTTTGACTTTTTGTATTAAAAGATGGGGGAAGTTTTGAATAAAGTGCATTTGATGTGACATCTTGTCTGGAAAATGGAGGCTTTACTTGACTTGTATTGAATTAGTAAAGTGCCAAACGGGCCCTTAGGTACCTTGGATCTATGGTGCAACAGGATGGAGAGATTGATATTGATGTAAGTCACAGGATTCAGGCCGGGTGGACCAAATGGAGGAGTGTTGCTGGGGTCTTGTGTGATCGGAAAGTCCCCTTAAGGTTAAAGGAAAGTATTATAAGGTGGCGGTACGTCCAGCGTTGTTATATTGATCAAAGTGTTGGATAGTAAAGCATAATCATGTTAAGAAGATGGAAGTTGCGAAGATGAGAATGCTAAGATGGATGTGCGGGATCACAAGGAGAGATAGGATTAGGAATGAGGAGATTAGAGGCAAAGTAGGAATTGCACTGATTAAAGATAAAATGAGAGAAAATCGACTGAGATGGTTCGGCCATGTTAGAAGGCACCCAACGGAGGCACTTGTTAAAAGGTGTGAAAGCATAAAGATTGTCAGGAGTAGGAGCAGGAGCAGGTGAGGGAGACTCAAGAGAAGTTGGAAAGAAACTATTAAACATGACCTTGCCTACATGGATCTAACGGAGGACATGGCCCTAAACAGATTTGATTGGCGTCGTCAAATCCATATAGCCGACTCCACCTAGTGGGAAAAGGCTTGGTTTAGTTTGGTTATAAGGAAATATTAGATTCTAAGAAGGGTAAATTAGTTTCTATGAAATTCAGTGGAAGAGCCGCCACTTGGTGGACATAAAATAAAGGTCGTTTAACCAAAAGCATCCTCAAATATCGCTATACATGTATTTAAGGATGCTTCTGGAGGTATAGGGATATTTGAGGATGCTTTTGGTAAAAACCCCTAAAATAAACAGATGCGAAGGATGGGAAAAGATCCAATAGCATCATGGGAAAAGATGATAGAAAAAAGATGTGAGGTTTTCTTTCCACTCAATTTTGCACTTTTAAGTGTTATAAATGTGGTAACATATAGCATCTGCGTGTCGTAAATGGATGGTTAATGTTGCTAAGAATCAATCCGTTAAAGATAGTGATGCGGATAAGAAAGCCGATTGTGATGGTGGCCCCATATTTGATGATGGCCAAGCGGGAGATGATGAACATGCGATCTATGGTAATGGGGGACTTTCCTTACTAATTGGCAGGACCCTTATGACACCACAAGTGGATGATGAATGACATAACAATAGTATTTTACTAGTTTTCACACCACTCGTATTGTGGAAAAATACGAGTGTCATCTTATCATTAATAGTGGAAGTTTTGAGAATGAAGTGGCTAGTTGTACTATGAATAAATTGAAGTTGCCATGTGAGAGGCATTCATCTCTGTATGATTTATCTTGGTTTAAGAAGGGTAATGAATAGAAGGTGATAATAAGATGTTTGGTTCCTTTCTCAATTGGGAACAAATATCATGATCGCATTTGATGTGATGTTGTGTGAATGGATATATGTCACTTACTACTAGGAAGACCATGCAGCATAATAGAAAGATGGAGTATGATAGAAAGATTATACATAATGGATTCAAGAATATGTACAATTTTGTTAAATTATTAAAGATAATGTGAAGGCTGTTCTTGGACTCAACCTAGAAGGTTTTCCCACTCGCGTGAATATGTATGGATAGATAGATACTATGTTATGTGGAGAATTTCTTATGATGCTGGTAATTCGGACGAGATGTGCCAGATAAGGACTTGTTGCCGATCTATGATGATTGTCCAAATGATGATGTAGATCGAGCCAATAAATCTCTTGATGGTGCAGATTTGATTGATGCTCCATTATGTAATGTGAATCTAATTGATGTTTCGATAGATGATGTGGATGATCTCTTTAAGATGGTTGATGAGATGGACCACGCAATTGATGAAAGCCTTGATTTTCAGATCTCCGAGATATCAGATGCAGATTATGTAGATACTTTCTGGAAAAAGATTCGACGATCAGATGAGCGGGATGCATATTCTAGATGATCATGATGATACGTCTTCTAAAGAGGTATGTACCAATGCGTTTAGTTGAGAAAAATTGGCATTGATTTGTAAATCCGCAAAAATAAAGATTTCCAAATCCTATGAGAGGGGGTTGGACCTTTCCACTAGCCCAAAGCCTTGCCTTGTTTGTTTGCATGAGGGGTAGAGTGCAATAAAATTGAGAGTCAAATCAAAAGAACAAGAGAGTGGAGAGGATTGAGAGTAAGAGTTCTAAATGAAAAAAAGTTCCAACTCCCCTTTTTGTCATTTAGTGCTTTTTAAGAGTACCTTTTTTGTCATTTAGTGCCTTTTAAGAGTAGCTTTTGTCATTTTGTCCCTCTTACTTTCAACTTCCTCATCTTTCTTTTTTCTCTTGATTTGACTCGTAATTTTATTCCACTCCAGCCCTCATGGAAGCAAACATTTATGATTGCCAAACCTGGGTTTTCCAGTCATGGAATCTCCCAGGATTTTATTGCCAAACATGACCCCTCAGAGTATTCTGTTTTCCACAAGAAACTGGATTTGGAAGCCCTGGGTTTCTCTTGCAAAAGGATAAATTTTGGGAATCTATCAGAGCCAAGATTGGTGGTGGCATTTTGTGGGAAACAGCAAGAGAGGGCAATCTTGTGGGCTGTACATGGGACAGACAAAGTTTTGTTTCATGAAAAATAGGCTTTTTTTTTGTGTTCCCAGTAGTTCATCATTTCATCAAAATTTTGAACTCTGTACGAATTTTGGAGCTTGTCTGTTAATTTCTTCCTACATTCCTAATCCTGAATCTAAAGCTGTTTCTTTTCCATTTCCATATATTTAAATTAATTTATATTAAAGAACTTTGCACGATATGTTTTATGTTCTGTTTTGAATGCGTTTTTTGATGATTATGCATATAAATCTTTTCTGAGCTACTAAACTGTCAATTTTCTTTTCTCCAATAGGGAGAGCCCTTATTTGCAAATTCGGTCCAAATTGTAAATTTGGCCATCCTGTGGGTGTTATATAAGGGTCTTCAACATCCTTTTCGGCCAATGTTCATGTTGTTTTGGATTTATTAGGATCCTCATCTGAGAGGCTTGCCGAAGCAGGTCCTAGGTGTTAATGAGGGTATTCCAAGCCCAAACTCACAGGCCCATTTAGGCCCATTCTTTATATGTATCATTAGTCAAAGCCTCGTGTACATACTAAGTTTGGCAGCTAATTGTTAGGATCTAGATTTGATATGATTGTAATTAGAGCAGCTAACTATTAGGATCTAGATTTGATATGATTATGTAAATTGATTGTAATTAGGGCCTTCATCCCCTATTTATATGAAGCTTAGTCGATCCTCAAAGGACACGACAATTCATCACATTCATATTCTGTTTTCCATCTCTCATACTGTCATGGTATCAGAGCGAGGTTAATCATCTGTGATCATCTCCTAGTCATCTTCCAAGCGTTGGAAGCCATTGATCTTCTTTGATCATCCCTGATCATATCAGATCAGGAGTGGCCCACAAGTGATCATCATCAGCTGCTGCTGCTGGTCATCTTCCAGGATCTGGAAGCCTTTCAGAGCTTCTTATTTCACTCTGATCATCCAGACGTGGCCCTGATCAACTCAGACTCAGACGTGGCCCACCTGTGATCATAATCACCATATCAGCAGAATCACCCATCTTGGTCGTCTGGTCCTCTTCTGTTTTATGATCATTTTTTCAAGATTTATGGCTCATCAGAGGTAAGCCATCTATAATTTTTTGTGATATTTCTGTTTTATCAAGAAGATTTCATCACGGCCGTCCAATATTGTGGATTTTGATCCAATTGGAGTGGGTCTTCTTCCACTAGTGGCGAATTTTGGTTGTCCTTTTATCCTCACTATATGATCAGATCTCTGATCATCATCTGGGGCCCACGTGGAGTTTTTTCCACTCACGACTTTGGACGTGTGTAGTTTTTCTTTGTCACTGGGTGGCTGTTTGACTGGTTGGACTGTTGTGCTGCTGTTTGACTGTTGGCTGGCTGTTTGGCTTGCTGTTTGGCTGGCTGTGTTTTTTTTCTGCCATTATTGTGACTGGTTGTCAATCTCTGTGGGTCCCACGTGGTCATCCAGATTTCTAAAATCTCAGATCTTGGCTTGATCTTTTGCTGCTGGTTGTTACATATGGAGAAATCTGAAATCAACTTAATCAAGTTTAATGGCAAAAATTACCCATCTTGGTCCTTTCAATTGGAACTTTACCTAGAGGGTAAGGAATTATGGGGCCATATCTCTGGAATTGATCCACAACCAACAGAAGATGAGAAGAAAATTGTGTCATGGAACACAAAAGATGCTAAGATCAAATCTTGGATTCTTGGATCCATGGAACCACAATTTTTCATGAATCTAAAACCCTACAAAACTGCCAAAGATATGTGGACCTATCTTCAAAAGGTGTATCATCAAGGAAATTCTGCCAGACAGTATCAGTTGGAATTTGAAATAGCAAATTATATGCAAGGGACTTCTTCCATTCAAGAATATTATTCTGGTTTTCAAAATTTGTGGACAGAATTAAATGAAATCAAATATGCCAGTGTTTCTGCACAAGCTCTTCCCGAATTGCAAGTAATACTAGCAACTAGTCATCGGGATCAATTTCTTATGAAATTAAGACCTCAATATGAATCAATCAGATCTAATCTCATGAGTAGGGTCCCTTCTCCTTCACTGGATGACTGTCTCAATGAATTACTGCGAGAGGAACAGAGACAATTGACACAATCTGGTGTGCTCCACCAAGGTAGTCCGGGTACTATTGATGTTGCCTATAGTGTACCCACTGCCTTCCAATCACCACACTCCTCAGTCAATGTTCCTTATTCTTCCAAGGGGAAGCAACCAAACAGAGATATGAGTAAAGTGCAATGTTTCAAGTGTCAAACTTTCGGCCATTTTGCAAATCAGTGCAAGCAGCGGATATGCAATTATTGCAAAGCATCTGGACATTCCATCAATGAATGCCGCAAGCGTCCTCAAAACAGAAATCCGAAAGTTTACCAGGCGATTACTGCTACTGGCACTATTGATTCATCTTCCACATCTTCTTCGGCACCTGCTTCTGCTGCTCCAGTTTCCCCTGAAATGATCCAACAGATGATTCTCCAGGCTTTTTCCACTCTTGGTATATCTGGTAAAATTCCATCTTCCTCTCACTGGTATTTTGATTCTGGTGCCTCCAATCATATGACATCATCCTCCAAAAACTTCTCCAAAATTAAACCATATGATGGACAGATTCAGGTCCAGGCTGCTAATGGTACCACAATACCAATTACTTCTGTTGGTGATATTTCTCATTCTCTACCTTTACATGATGTTTTTTGTTCCAAAAATCTTTCTACCAATTTAATCTCTGTTGGTCAATTGGTTGATAATAAATGTCATGTTTCTTTTTCCTCCTCTGGTTGTGTGGTGCAGGACCAGGAGACGGGGAAGGTGATAGTGAAGGGGCCTAAGTGTGGGCGGTTGTTTCCTCTTCACATAGTAACACCAAATCCAGATATGTCTGTGTTCGCTTTATCAGTTGTCTCTAGGAATAATGTGCAGTTGTGGCACAATAGATTAGGCCATCCCAATTCAACCATTTTGTTATCTTTGTTAAAATCTGGTCATATCAATAAAATGAAGTTTTTATCATCAGATGTTACTCTTGATTGCACCACTTGTAAGCTAGGAAAAAGTAAAACTTTGCCTTTTCCATTACATTTTTCCTCTGCTACCAAAAGTTTTGATTTAATACATAGTGATGTTTGGGGTGTTGCACCAATTATTTCTCATTCACAGTATAAGTATTTCGTAACTTTTATTGATGATTATAGCCGGTTTACATGGATTTATCTTCTACATGCCAAATCTGAAGTCTTTGATGTGTTTAAAAAATTCTTGATTTATGTTCAAAATCAATTTTCAACATGTATTAAGGCTCTTCGGACCGACTCAGGAGGGGAATATGTGTCCAAACAATTTCAGGAATTTTTACAAGACAAAGGGATTATATCCCAACGGACTTGTCCCTATACTCCCCAACAGAATGGTGTTGCAGAACGGAAAAATCGTCATCTTCTAGACATGGTTAGATGTTTATTATTAGAATCTTCCGTTCCACCTAGATTTTGGCCAGAAGCTTTAACCACTGCTACTCACATCATCAACCGCCTTCCTTCTCCAAAACTTCAAAACACATCACCACATTTTCGTCTTTTCAAAACAGAACCACAATACACAAATTTCCACACTTTTGGTTGTGTTTGTTTTCTTCATCTTCCCACACATGAACGTTCCAAGTTATCCGCACAATCTGTAAAATGTGTCTTCCTTGGTTATGCTTCCCACCAAAAAGGTTTTGTTTGTTATGACCCCACCTCCAAGCGTATTCGCATTTCTAGAAATGTTGTTTTTTTTGAACATCAGTATTTTTTTCAGTCTTATCCTGATTCATCTCCAGAAATCTCTTTTTCTAAAGTACCATCCTTTGATGATGAATGTCTCCCTTCGCCTTTGCGATTTCATCCGGACAAGGTGTATACTCGTCGACAAGGACCAGATCCCACTACTTTGCCCCTTTTGCAAGAACCGGTCCCGAATCCTGCTCCAGCATCAACTTCACCTCAACTTGCTATTCGTCGTTCTGCTCGTATATCTCGTCCACCGGATCGATACGGCTTCTCTCATTCTTCATATTTTGCTACTTTATCATCTATATCCATTCCTACTTCTTATTCACAAGCAGCAAAACAGGAGTGCTGGAGACAGGCTATGGAAGAAGAACTTAGTGCTCTACAGCAGAACCAAACCTGGGTTACTGTTCCCTGCCCAGCTTCGGTTAAACCTATTGGGAGTAAATGGGTTTACTCAATCAAATTAAAGGCAGATGGTACCTTGGATAGATACAAGGCTAGGCTTGTGGCCCTTGGCAACAGACAGGAATATGGCATTGACTATGAAGAAACTTTTGCGCCTGTTGCAAAAATGACCACTGTTCGCACCATTCTTGCCATAGCTGCATCTCAATCCTGGCCTCTTTTTCAATTTGATGTGAAAAACGCATTTCTTCATGGTGATCTTAAAGAGGAAGTTTACATGCGATTGCCTCTAGGTGTCACAAAATCATCAGAAGATCAAGTTGCTCTTCTGAAAAGATCATTGTATGGGCTAAAACAAGCACCACGAGCATGGTTTGACAAATTCAAAGATGCTTTACTCAAGCTACAGTTTCAGCAGAGTCCTTATGATCCATCATTGTTTTTGCATCACACATCAACTGGAATTACCATTCTTCTCGTCTATGTAGACGATATCATCATCACCGGCACAGATACAGCCACGATTCAAAATCTCCAATTTTCTCTGCATCAATCTTTTCATATGAAAGATCTGGGCCCTCTGCAATATTTTTTGGGATTGGAAGTTCATCACTCTGAGAAGGGGTTGATTTTGCATCAACATAAGTATACTATGGATTTAATTGAATCCGCTGGTTTGTCAAAATCCACCCCAGTGGATACTCCTCTGGAACTGAATCTTAAACTCCATAGTGACAGTGGTGATCCTCTTCCTGATCCGACATATTATCGCCAGCTTGTTGGTAGTCTTATATATTTGACTACTACTCGGCCTGACATCAGTTATGCAGTCAACTTGATGAGTCAGTATATGACCAAGCCCCACCATCTTCATTTAGCAGCTGTTCGACGTATTATTCGTTATCTTCTTGGCACTTCTCACAGAGGCTTGTTTTTTCCTGTTGGTTCTCAGATGACTTTGTCTGCCTATTCTGATGCTGATTGGGCAGGTTGTCCTGATACTCGTAGGTCCACCACAGGCTGGTGCATGTTCTTAGGTGATGCTCTTATTTCATGGAAAGTGAAGAAACAGGACAAAGTTTCAAAATCATCAACCGAGGCAGAATACCGGGCCATGTCTGCCGCATGTTCCGAAATTATATGGCTTCGTGGTCTTCTTGAGGAACTGGGCTTCTCACAAAAATCTTCCACACCATTACATGCGGACAACACCAGTGCCATTCGGATTACTGAAAATCCAGTATTTCATGAGAGAACTAAACACATCGAGGTGGCTTGCCATTTTATCAGAGATGAATATCTACGCAATGTTATTTCCCTCCCGTTCATCTCCTCAAGCCTCCAAACTGCTGATATTTTTACTAAAGCACTTCCTCGACCACGTCATCAATTCTTGACTGACAAATTGATGCTTGTTGACTCATCGGCATCAATTTGAGGGGGGGTGTTAATGAGGGTATTCCAAGCCCAAACTCACAGGCCCATTTAGGCCCATTCTTTATATGTATCATTAGTCAAAGCCTCGTGTACATACTAAGTTTGGCAGCTAATTGTTAGGATCTAGATTTGATATGATTGTAATTAGAGCAGCTAACTATTAGGATCTAGATTTGATATGATTATGTAAATTGATTGTAATTAGGGCCTTCATCCCCTATTTATATGAAGCTTAGTCGATCCTCAAAGGACACGACAATTCATCACATTCATATTCTGTTTTCCATCTCTCATACTGTCACTAGGAAGTCCAGGCTACCCTTATAAGGGACACAACATATGCTTTCTGGTGATGAGAACATCAAGGTGGAGGGATGATGTTCCACTTCAACCCTCAGCCCTATTTGTACTCTTTGTTAACCCGGGCCTGTTTGATAATTTTACTTGTCAAATAAAGTAAAGTTAAGCATCAAATCAAAAGCACTTTAATTCAAAACCCCCTCCATCTTTTTCAAAAAAAGTCAAAAAGCAACTACCTTTATTCACTAAAAGACAAAAATACTCCATTTCCCCATACAAAAAGTCAAAAATATTCCATCCCAAACAACTAAAATCAAAATACCATCATAGCCCACTTATATTTTATTCCCTCTTTTTATTTCACTTCACTCCACTTTATTTTAAAAGTAAAATGCCAAACGGGTTATTATGGATATATAATTCATCAGTCTTTGGAAAAAGAAAAACCCACTATTGTACATTTCATCTATTACTAAATTCTATACCCATTAAAAAATTATTTCAACTTTGTATCTTTTTTAATACTCTATGAAAAAGCACTTTTCCCACAATATATGTGTTCGGTTGGACTTATTAAATTGACCTTTTGAGCTTTTGGCTTTGGAAAAGCCCCCAAAAGCTTATTTGGTTATCGAACTTTTTAAAAGCTAAAGGCCCAAATTCACTTTTTGAGTAAGTGGAGCTCACAGGACTTCACCTCGTAAAAGCTGCTTTTGGCCATTACGGGAAGTGACTGTATTTGAGAAGAATGAAGGTGGAGCGTCAAGTGCAGTGTTTTTTTTTTGTCTTGTCTTCTCTCTTCTCCCTCTCCCAGTCTCCCTACCTGAAAATGACGTCTTCTGCCCTCTCTTCCATTGTCTATTCCTTTGTCTTCCCCGCCATTTATCTCCAATCTCTTTCTACCTTTTTCTTTTCCCTTTCCCACGTCAAAGTAGCCTTCCTCTGCCCTTATCTTTCATCTATCTTTCCCTCTCCCACTACCTCTCTCTTCCCATCTCTTATTCTCTCTCCTCATTCCCTCTATAGTTCTCTGTCCTTTCTCATTCCTACTCTCTTCCTTTATTTCCCTCCTTTTCTTTATCTCGTTCCCTTTCTCTTACTCAAACAATTCCATGGAAAAAAAAAATCAATCATGGGCCTAGTGCAACAGCCTACAGACCAAGGATGCAAATATCTCGTAGCGGCCGAGTCCACCGCGCCACGATGAAAATAGCGGCCACTACAAAAAAGCGCACCGCTACATATGTGTAGCGGCCGCTACGTTGCTTGGGCTATAAAAGCCGCGCCCCCCAACTCCTAGCCGGACCTAGCACATTTAGAAGACCTCTTCACTGCTGTGTTTGCCTCCAAACTCCAAAGTTTCAACTTTCAACTCATTTTCAACTACAAGACTATACAAGTAAGTGAGTAACATCAAATTCGAAGGAATCAAACAAAAACAAGTGAAACAACTACAAGATCCAAGGCCCAAGCTTCCATTCCACCTAGGTATGTTTTTCTTTTGGATTTTTTTCTAGTCTTTTAATTTTTGACTTTTGACTTTTGAGATCTATAATCTATTCATCTCTTTCTAAAAGATAACCGTCCTTCATTTCTAAATTGGTGTTGAATGTTGATTGTTGATCACTTCATAGTTCATTCACTTGATTGAATTTGAACCTTGAATGTTGAAGTATTGATATTTGATTGTTCAATGTTCACTAATGAGTAATGAGTGACTAATGAGTAATGACCTAATTCTTAAGTCTTCTTAATTCTTATGCCTTTATTTCATGTTCTAGATTTTTTTTTTTTAATGAGCTTTCCATTACTTTTTAAGTTAGCATGATTAGGAAACATGAATACATGTGAAAAAATTAATCATTACTATTATTTTCTATTTATACAGCGATAGAGGACCTCATATATTGAGGGCACTGCTACGCCCCCTTTTCTTACTTACTTTTGCAAAAGAACCACATTTTCTTTCATTTTACAATTTTCTGGATTTTCTGGAATTTTTTCAGATTTTTTTGGTGATTTTTTAAAATCGCACCGCTACACAGCTACGTATCCCCGCTACGCTACGTATCGCCCGCTTCGTAGCAGTTTGGCCCGCGCCGCTACCGCTATTTTCATCCTTGCTATAGACAGTGTTGAATAAGGGCAAATCGTGTCCTTATCTTTGGGATTTATTTTACCTTTATCTTACATACCCATGAATCCCAGCCCATCCTCCTCACCCCTTTGTATTTCTCATGTTTTGCTACCCATTCATTTGGCCGCACTTAGTTCTTGCTTCTTATCGAGTCTCTTATATTTATGCATTTGAAGCCTTGTTTCTCTTTGTTATTTTTTAATGAATAGTTGGGTATTGATCATGCTCTGTTTGTTTCTTGTTATCCAATAGTAGTGAGGGCAACATGATGAGAGAGCTATTTACATGTAGGTTACTAACTAGAAATTCAGACTACAAAGTGATTTAGCTTTGTAGGTTGTAAAATCTGTTACTTTACAACATGTATCTTGTGTTGAAGCAAAAAAGGAAAAAAAAAAAAAAGGATAGCTAAATCGTATAAAGTATTTAGTTATTTGAAGTAGAGTCACATACTATTCTAAGCTTCCTATTAATTTCATCCAATGTTATTTTTGCATTATTTATTTTGATCTGTGAGAAAAATTGGTAAGAAACTACACAATGAAATTTGATTATTATTATCGGATTATACTTTTGGAAATTGTTAACGATTGATTGTTTATTGATTGATAATTTCAAGGTCTTTGTTTATTAAATGATAATTGTTAATATCTATATGGAATTGCTCAATTATCGGTAGAACTTTAAATCTTGAAGTAACTCTAAGTCCCAACCACTTTCATGATTAAATAGCGTATTTTGGTGTATTATGTCACTAATTTTTTTATTTTAAAAATTTTAATATATTATTTGGTTATTTATGTTATAACCAAACAACTTCAAATGCTTTTGTTGTTACAAAGTAGGTACAAAAGTTAGGCTAACCTAACAACATTTTACTGCTCAAAAGTGGATTTAAAAATGTAGGTTTTAGTAGCTACTTTCAGAGAAGTACTTTTGGATTTTAAGAAGTCCAACCAAATACACCTTTAATCTTATTAAAAACATTCCTTTGCAATACCTTCAGTTATGCTTATTCCCTTGCCTCTTGTGCTTTTCTTGTGCAGACTTATAACTCTCTCTCTCTCTCTCTCTCTCTCTCTCTCTACACACACACACAACACACACACGGTTGCTATCCAGGGGAACGGGTAGCATTTAGGGAATAAAATTAGAAATGAGTGCTTTCGAAAACATTTAGAGCTAACATCAATAGGGGATAAAATTAGAAAAAAAATATTTTTGAGATGGTTTAGGCATGTCCAAAGCAGGCTGATAAGGATGCCAATAAAGAAAAGTCTGGTTATGCAGGTTGATGGCCCACCAAGGGGAAGGGGTAAGTTGAAGAGGACGTGGATGTAGATGGTAAAAATGGAACCAAAGAAGTGTAACTTATTTGAATATTTGGTTAAGGATAGACTGGAATGGAGAAACTGAATTCATATAGCTGACCTTAACTTAGTTGGGATAAGGCTTTGATGTCGATGATGACGACGACACACAGTTGCTATCTAGTAGGCTGAAGAGGATGTGGTAAAAGTAGATATGAAGAAGTGTAACTTATTTGAGAATTTGGTTCAGGATAGATTAGAATGGAGACACTGAATTCATATAGCTGATCTCAACTTAGTTGGGGCTAGGCTTTGATGCTGATGATGACGACAACACACGGACACGGTTGCTATCCAATGCGCGAGTCGAGCATGGACCATTCCATGCGTGCCTCGCTATGGGGCCCACCTCGGGATGGGGCCTGGGGGATTTGAAGATCTGCTTGGGCCCCTCCTATGTACAAAAAATCAGCCCTATCCGATCATCCTAACCCTATCATCCAAGGGCCATAAATACAACCCATTTAGATGGGATGATTTGTTGATCCAACAATGTACAGTCCATTCGAATAGATGTAAACCTCAGTCCATTCAGATGGGGTGATTAGTCGATCCAATAGTGCAGTCCATTCGAATGGGTGTAAAACCGGGGAAACTCATGTACTTTTTTTTTTTTTTTTGGTGTGTGTGTGTGGGGCGGGGGGGTCCACTTGGAGGGGCACTAGGGGTACCCTCATAATGCGCACCAGGTGCATAGGATAATTTCCGATCCACTTGGATGGAACCCAGGTGGGCCCCACTAGGGGTACCCTCATAATGCGCACCAGGTGCATAGGATAATTTCCACACACACACATACATATTATGTTGTACAGGTTCTCTCCTTTATCTTATTATACATACTGATATTCGTTGGGAGTATACCTTCAGTTCCTGTTTATTATCATGCCAAAAACTTTATTCTCTCTAGTGAATAGATGTTGAAGGCACCAAGATGAAATAGAATCATGTGCTCCATGAATGAAATCTCTCAAAAAAGAAAAAAAAGAAAAAAAAAAAAGTCTCTTGTAAAGTTTCTAGAAGGTGATTTTCTTTTGAAAGAGTTTGTTTCCGAACTTTTTTTTTATGAGTTAGTCGGATGTAACCCAAAATATAGTTGATTTTGTATATTTGGAAAATGGAAGGTTAAAAATGCTACCATTCATTTGTGGCATTGATCCAGGATAGGGCCCAAGTCAATTTAGGACTTTTTGTTTCACTAATTATCCAGCATTAGTATCTAATTTTATTTAAAGAATTGTAATTAGGATTAGGTTTTCAAGTTTATTAGGATTCTTATTTTATTTTCTAAGTCCGATTATTAGGTTTCTTAGCCATCAAGATTTCTTTTCCCATTTATGTCATTGTAGAGAAGAAATTTTCAGAGAGTTGATTGATAGAATTGAGTTTTCCTTTGAGTTGCGTCCTCGTTTATTGTCTCTACGGAGATGTGTAGTGTCTGCGGACACGTGCTTCGGCACTGGTATTGTGTTTCGATACTTCCACGCAAGCCCTAACCCTATGTGAAGAGAACTCGATATCGAGTTCGGTAAATGTCCACCTGGGTCAAAGATCAATCGGACGAACTTCCGATCTGTTGGCTGATCTGTAACTTCTATGTACGCCTTGAAAACTGCATTTGATTGTTTCCTTCAATTTAAAGCAGGCTTGACACGTCGCTTCTTTTGATGACTGGACAATGTGTGGATATACGATTGAACCATTGGATACTTCATTTGTATATTTTGCACCATGACATCACAACCCCCAAGTTTCCATTGTTGACCCCTACTCACCTTTAAAAGAGTGGACCACTCCTTTCATCACTGCTCGCTTTGAAACTGAATTCATGCCGCGAACATTCCAGGAAATCAGCTTCATTAACCTAACTATTTCTCACCGTTCTCTTTATCACCAGTCAGTTGATCATAATTTATAGGAGACGCCAGCTTTCCTAACTCCCTTTCGGTTCTGGACTTCTTATGGCTTTTGCAAACCTCTTGCTGCTTCCCTACTCCCTTTTTCTGAACCAACATTTCATGAATGAACTTCCTAAGTTCCCATTCTCCGTGGTCATACCCAGAGGTCTGGCTATCTCAAGATGTTTGTCTTCAATAGCCCTATTAGCTTCATCTTCACCACCATTAGCTAAGAAGCCTTCCACTGCAAGGACTTCATCAGAGGCATCATTATCCACAACAACTATGCCTTGATCGTGATTCTGATGGAAATCATCTAGCTGATCGTCTTCCTCCAAATCACCTTCATCGCTGCTAGAACAACGATCCCACCATCGCCGTACTAATTGAGTACTGGAATCCAGTAATGCAATATCTCGCTTGTCACCTTTGTTCTTCCTTTGATAAGAAACCAGATTGATACTGAATTCTGGATGGGCCCCACACATGGATTGGAGTAAAGGCCCAAAGTCCCCTGTTGGATGGACTGGCTGGGTAACAATCTGCACTTCAGTTGGTCCAACAAGGGTATTCTGTAACAATGATTTAGTAGCAGGGGCTGAAATTGGAAAACACTGTAGTGGGACTGTGACTTTTGCCTACTCGGAGAATGATGTGGGACAGAAAGGGTATAATAACAGTATCCCGTAGTAGGTGCTTTTTTCACCTATGCCCCCCCGCCCCCCCGCCCCACCACACCCACACACACACACACACACACACACCGGTTGGTAAATGCTGTGGGATTTTCAATCCATGCTGTCTATAAAAGCCGAACCTCCTTGAATTAAAGGCATAGCTCAGATACCTAATTTCTGCAATGCCCCATGCACAGTGACATCCATAAATCCAGGAAAGATTTAAACTGCTCGTGATTTCGGTCTCACATCTGGAGTGCAATGTCTTAGGTCAAGTCTGGAGATGAAAGTTTTTTCTTCTTTTGATGGCATTAATGCAAAAAATACTTCTCTAGATCTGGTTTGGTCCCTGCAGCCAGGCTTTATGAAACAAAGGTGAATCCATAGAGAGGAAGTGCAAAATTCCAACCTTTTCTGAAGCTGAAGCATTCATTAGGAGCATTTTATCCCAATGGGCATTGTAATGGGTACCTTGGGGAACTTTCTATTTTGATCACCATTTGGCGTATAACTTGTACCATTTAACACATTATCATGATTTATGTTCATGAATTTAATTTTTGTCACTTTAGTTGCTTTCTATATACCAATTTAATTTAGTGACTCATTCCTACTTCATAAAGATTTTGTGTTCTTTACTTTGTTGTGATCAATGTATCTAAGGAATTGCATAGGATCTCCGGCCACGGGCTTCCACTGTGCAAATGGAGTCGGAAATGCAGTGAAATTCCCACAATTCATTGGGCAACCATTTGAGGCCAAAATGTTCCAGTCTATGGCAAGGCAGCAGTGGTGGTGATGACAATGATGAAGCTTTCAGTCTAGGTTGTTTTCAAGGTATCCTCTATCTGCAGCAGGTCCATAAGATCAATGGTCTGGATCACTGAACCATGGACCCCACTTGTCTGAAATGGATGGGCACGACATCCTATATGTGTGTTGCAGTTCAGGATCTTATAACTCTCCTGAATGCTGACAAATGATGAGAAAAATGTACTTTTGGAATAAAGGCTAGCAGTTGTTCTCTGTAAATGGCTGTTGGT
This sequence comes from Cinnamomum chago, assembly GCA_038049695.1. Classification (NCBI taxonomy): domain Eukaryota; kingdom Viridiplantae; phylum Streptophyta; class Magnoliopsida; order Laurales; family Lauraceae; genus Cinnamomum; species Cinnamomum chago. The sequence continues at coordinate 37,014,382 of CP142453.1, read as the reverse complement.
GCACACTGATTTCTAATATCATGGCCATATTTATGATACCATTCATCATTTGATTGTGATGTATTTATCCACTCAGTGTGGATGCATCTTCTTGGTTGTGTTGCGGTCCATGGGTTAAGGTGTATCTACGATGACTATAGGCATGGATGTAAATGGGTTCCCAATTCTCTGATAACCTAGATGTTCCGGCCTGTTAAAAATTGGGTTTGGATCCTTATTTAGAACCTGATGAGTAAACGGGTCCTGGTCTTTTTTTTTTGGACCTATGACCTAAATGGGTGTACGTCCAGTTCCACCTTGATTCTGACCCGTGGACCTAGGACCCAATTTATTACGTCAATTTTTTAGAATCTCTCTTAAAAACTAGGTTTTTTTTTTTTTCTCTACCTAGACCTGAACCGAGTCCCTGACCCCTCCCATATATGAAATCGGGTCCGGAACTGACCCGTTTACATCCCTAGTTGTAGGGTGGTTTGGAACCGATTCCGATTTTATCTTCTCATTAATGGTTTTGGTTTCGGGTCCACCATGGACCTAGACCAGAACCGACCCATTTACATCCCTAGCTGTAGGCAAGTGTTATTGAAGTATTCACCGCAGTGAAGCAGGTATGTTAAGAGAAAGACTGATGTTTGAGACAAGTATATAATAGGAAAAAAAAAAGAAAAAAAAAAGCATGCTGGCATATATAGTTTCAATTCAAGCTGAAATTCTGGTATTTGTTTAAAGCTAATGAAAGATGCAAGTATGTATTTTTCAAGATGCAGTTTAACTGTATTTTTCAAGATGCAGTTTAACTTTGGAGAGAGTGACTTTGGTGATCTCTTTTGAGGTTGGAATTGGATGGCCCGTGTTGCAAATATTGCATATATTTTGAATTTATTGTGATAAATATAGTGACTTTTTTTTTCTTTTTTTCTTTTTTATAGAAAATGTCTTTATCGCAATAAACTAATTTTAGGACCCTATGTTTTTATTGTGTTGGAAGGAAAGCTACCCTTACCACTAAGCCCACCACTAGTTGCTATTATAAACTTGCCTAGATTAATATATGAAAGTTATGTAAATAACATAATTAGACAGTGAGGGAAGTGTCACCATCTTCATTATCATCTTGAGGTCTCAAATCTACTTTGTTACTTCGTAAAGTGTTATTCAACACGATTTTAGTGTATTACTGTTACATCATCATTTTAAACTTTTTGACATTTACATAAATAAAGTAATTGTTGTGACGACTCGAGCTGTAAAAGCGCCCAGCTGAGTTCCTACACCTCTCTATACAACCCGTGTTTTACTTTAAACTAGATTCTTGAAGATTTAACCCAAAAAGGACAAAAAAAAAAAAAAAAAAAAAAAAACCTTCAGATAGAGTGTGCACGAAAAAAAACCCCAATAGATATGTGTGGACAGCAGTGGTCCCGTGGGACAGTTTTGTATTTTCTTTTACGTGTTATCCAAGCTCCTTGGTTTTATGGTTTCAGGCAGCGTCAATATCGAAAATCCATGTGTGCAAAAAATAAAAAAGTGGTAGGAGGGCCTTTATTGTGTGCAAGGATTTGTTGGAGCATTTTTCGTGCACCGTCCATTTTAGAGGCGTTTTTTTTTTCCCATAAAATCCTTTAGTTTCTTCTTGTAGTCTTTTTTTTCCCTCTCTTTTTTCTTCTTTATATTCTGATAATTTATAAAATAGTTTGCTACATTTTATTTTCTTTAAATCTAAAACTTATGATTTCTTTTAACAATGTTTTTCCTGAAAATGTTTTACAAATTTGGATATCTGAAATTATCTCTTGCAGATATTATGCCCAAAATGAAACATTATTCTTTTAAAATTTTTAATGGACATCCAACCTTAAGCCCAACAGGTGAGCCATTAAAGAAAATCAGAACGTTGTGCTGCTTGATGAATGTCAATTTGGTTATATGGAGATTCATTCATCCAATTCACTAATCTTAGTCGATGTATGGTGATTGAGTTGAATTTACTTTCATCAAACACTGATATTCTAATTTGAATATTGCTTTATGGTCGAAGCTTTTCTATGAGCTTGATAAATGAGGAGTAAAGTAAAATGAAGTGAATTTCGCATATGGAATGGAGTGAAGCGAAGTAGGTTAAAGTTAAAGTAGAATACTTCACTTCACTCCATTTAGATGCTTATTTTGAAATTCAAATTTGGAGTAGAATCCACTTTTACTTAAAGAAATGGAAGTATTAAGGGTCTGTTTGGGAAGGGGGGGAAAATGGGGGGGAGGAAAAAAAGGGGGGAAAGTGGAGGGAAAGTGCTTTTGGGGGGTGTTTGGGAAGGGGGGAGGGAAAATGGGGGGGAGGAAAATGGAGGGAAAAAAACACCTTTTTGCCTAAAAAATTTTCCCCCCAAAACAAGGGGGAAAATGAGGGGAAAGTGAGGAGAGAGGAAAGAAATGACTAAAATGCCCTTTTACTTTATTTGAATTTTTTTCAAGAACAAGGGTAAAATAGTCTTTTTTTCTATACCTCACTAAAAACAAAATTATACTTTTTCACTTTCCTTTCCCTTACTTTTTTACTTCCCAAACAAGAGGAGGAAAAATTAATTTTTCCTCCCCTCCCCTTCATTTTACTTCCCCCTCAAATTTTCCCTCCCCTCCCCTCCTCCCTTCCCAAACGGACCCTAAAGAGTTGAAGTGAAATGGAGTACATGTGGCTTACAACATTACTTCGTCTATCGGGCTAGACTCATCCAAACTGGATAGAGTTGAAATTTTAGACTGTTAGGGCCCATTTAATTTTATTTTACTCTATTTTGATCCAAACATGCCTAAATTTGATCTTAAATGCACATTGTGGAATCCAATAAAACTTGATTGTTACTTGACTAGACAATAGTCTGGAAGGTTTCTCAGAGGCTGGTTTTACTGATGTGTTGTTAGTAATGTGTATCATGATTCATGAATGAAGCCTTGGCTGAGTGCGAGGAGCCTGGGGAAAGGTGAAAGACTGTCCTCAGCTGAAGTTAAAGTTGGGAGGAATTCTAGGGCTAATGGCCGAATTGTGTACATATGGGCCAACTTTGTCCCATCTTTGGGTCATCCAAAAGGATGAAATGATGGGGGCTGCTGAGTGGAAGATCCCCACCTCGTGTTTTTCTTTTCCTAAGCAATTTATCCTTCTGTCAATCATCCTCCTTCACCTATATTCCTTCTCAAGGGCATTTTATTTTGGTAGTTTTTACCAGCATTTTGCTTTAGTAGTGCTGTCAAAAACCTGAAGCAGGAGATTTTATTTTCTACAATTTCAGTTTATGTGGTTTGGGGTTGTGAAAAATGTGTTTCTCCCTCTTATGTAGCTTGTAGAAAATGATTTTTCTCTCCACCTCTACGTTTTGATCTGATGCAGAAAATGGTTTACTTTGATAATGAAAAGATCACAGAATGTTAACAAGTTAACATGCTTGTAAATTGCTCCATGCTGTTGTCGGTAGCAAAGCCCTCATTATATATATGCCTGACACACACACACAAGTCTCACTTCCACCTGAATGATAAATATTGTTTTTTTGGTAGAAGGAATGATTAGTATTGTTAGTGATCATTTGAAGATTCATAATATTATATTTCAACCAATCAGTCCCATCAGCAATGCATCCTCCAATTGCAGTGGAATTTAGATAGAATTCTCAATTTAAAAAGGCGTGTGATCCCAATAAGTTGGATAAAAAAGAGGTAGGCTTGACATAGGTTGAATGGAATCCTAGTAGCTTAGTACAATGTTGATGGTAGCATGAGCATTATTTCTTTAATTTCCTAGGGCCTACACATGCAAGACATTGATATCCAGCTAAACCCAACTTGTATGCCTCACCTCTTTTCCCACTTGGGGCATTGTTGATTGTTTGTTCTCTCCCTTTCCAATCCAATCTGTGCAAAATCCCACCTCTCATAATTCCCACTCGCTCACTCCTCTATCTCTCTCTCTCAAAGAAAAAACCCACTACACCCACATGCATCTAACTCATTTATACACACAGACAATTCCTAACTTCCCACCTCATTAAATATACCCACAAAACCTCTTCCCCCTTCCTTCTTTTAGAAACAAAAACAGTCCATTCTACCATCATCCAACCTCTCCAATGCTGGAAAGATGATGTCTTCCTTTTGTGCTTTCTCTCATCTGCTCCTTGTAATCTTTGCCTTTTTCATCAATGGAGGAATCTCCTCCTCTTTCCATGTGAGTCTTTCGACTTTTTTTCCCCTATTACATCATTCCTTTACTTTCTTTATATCTTTTGGTGGGTTTTTCTTATTTTTTTATTCTTTCTAATGAGAGTGCTTTTCTTATGAGAAATAACAATTTCACCCCCACTTACTTGATGCATATACACATCTCATAGCTCATAGGGTGGTGATGTGCAGGGTATGGTGAATGGATCAGATGCAATGGAGCCATTGATTGAGCCAGGGGCTGAATGGATGGTGCTTAATGAGACACGTAGGCGGCTGGGGAGATTCCAGATATGTGCTCTTTGCACTTGCTGTGGGGGATCAAGGAGGGTTTGCTTGGCTTCTCCTTGCTGTTACTCCATCAACTGCAATATACCCAACAAGCCTTTTGGCTTCTGTTCTTTCACACCCAAGACCTGTAATTGCTTTGGATGTCATCTCTAGTTTCTAATTTTGTTTCCTTGTGTGGGACTTTGATTGTTCTTGAAAGTGTGAATGATAAAGAATCATCCTTCTCATGTGTAATTGGAGATCTCTGTATGACTAATGAATGTCTAGAACAAATAATGGTGTGCCCTGTATGAACATGGATGCTGTCTCGATGACTTAATGGATAGGGCTTGAACAATCATTGATGACTGATTGCACATCTCTTCCTCAGCTGCGGACGAAATAGTTCAAAGATATTTAGGTTGAACAATAACAACCATATGATTTTACACGTTGGATATGGAATGTTGCTTGATGTTTTTATCCCTCCATTTGATAGTATCACCGATCAGATCTTGATGTTGGAATCCAACATAACAAAATTTTACCGTCTATTTGATAGTTGACCATTTGGATGTTGATGTTGGTTCAGTGCCAATTTCATCATAGGAATTTCTGAAATTTGTATGCGGTGGATGTTGGAGAATTCAGAATGCTAGATCTTTGAAATGTTGCTGAATTGTATGTCATTTCCAAATTCCTCATCTCATTCTTGCTAGAATTTCTGTTTGAAAACTTCTTGCATCTTAAAAGGGTATATTTGTGCAATGAGAGGATTCCGCGATAGAGAGGAAGATCTTTCTAATTCTCCATGCAGGTCACTTTTTGTCATTTGGTGTGACACTTTTTTATATAGAATTTTTTTTTAAAAAAAATGAACTTATTTTCCTAGATAGAGAGGATTTCAATTTTCTATTGGACGGGTCGAAAAGCACAATTCCTCTCTCTCTCTCTCTCTCTCTCTCTCTCTCTCTCTCATGGAAACCGCAGAATAAGAAATCCTCTATAGTTGCACAAACATATCTTAAATTTCATATATTCTTGATTTATAGCTAATAGAATTGCTACTGGAATTACACCTATGTATGCATGAATGATTTTCTCCTACAAACATAGTCATATGCAATCCGACTCAATGGGGCCCACTTTGGTCCACCTCTGATCATTGTAGTCCCTTTGGTACTCTTGTGATCCCATGACATGGCATTAGGCTTAATTCTACACTTATTGAATCTTCACTCACTACCGGATTGAATCTCAGGTTAATACACCATTAAACTATAAAGTTGTTAGATCAAGGGCAAAGATAATTTGGCGTGGCTGATTTGCCTCCCACTTTTCATAAGGAGACATTTCTATCTGCCCTTCTGCCCTCCTCCCATTAGTTAACATGCATTTGGGCCCCACAAGCTGGACATCATATTATGTTGTTCCATGCATGCATTATTAGGGGCGGACCTAAGTGTTGCCGGGGGGGTGGGTTATACACCCGCAAGATTCGAGAAACTCCTTAATAATACATTTAAAAAATTATATTTTCATTTGATTTCTTAACTTGACCATTGCCCGCACCACCCAAATGAAAACCCTAGATCTGCTATTGTGCATTATGTATATATAGATTGAAATGTATAGATACTATAGGGCGTCCAATTATAGATAACTACTAGTATGCTAATCAATATATAGGTATTGTACTGTACTCAAACATGGGCTCACCTTTAAAAATTATTAAAGAATTGTGAAAAACGGAACTCATGCATAATAAATTGTCATAAAAATATACAATAAAAAATTTATATCCAAAATATGAAATCTATTCCCATCCAATATGAAGATATTCATATGCAGGTCCCATGTAGCCCAAAAATACAGTTATGTCAGGGGAATTCCATCTTAAAGTTGTTAGAATTTGTAATTTCTGAAAATCCCAAATGTTCTTTTTAACCTGAAAATACCAAATACTTTCTGGTATTTGGAAATACTTGATTTTGGGCATTTGAGAATGCAATAATCCATGGATTCTCAAAGCCTTACTAAAAAATAAGTCATTTCTAGACAGAATTTCATAGCAATCAGGCAGCCAAAACTCCTTTCAGACATTCTAATAAAGGAATAGATCCTCTATCTCTACAAGTCTTTACTGTAATATCCTGTAAGTTGGGCTACTATGGTTTTACTAAAGAAAAATAGTTGTTGCCTTTTGGCGGAGGTGAGACTGCCAAATTTGACTTGGGGGCCATTATGAGGCCACAACGAACTGTAGAAAAGTAGCAAACATGGAAAAGTGAACCCCTTCTGTAGGCTTTTAAGGAATTGGTATTACACAAATGTCCCTTCAGATTGAATTGAATTTGATCTCGAAGTTTATTGCATCGCATTGCCTTTAGCTTAAATTGTTTTCTTGTACTGCACCAATGGTTTTCTAGAATCAGCTCATTTAATCATATTTAACAGGTGCTACTTTCTAATTATTCAAAATTTGGTTTGACAAATACTTGACCATCTTCAGTAATGCACTTACAAGATTTGAAGACTGCAGATGTGATGTCTATCAGAGGTAAAACTGAAGTGGAAAGTTGTGTTGCGAGTTAAGCCTGAACTTTGAACCCAAGGGGTTGACCGAGTGGTCAGGACAGGACCACGATTTCTCCCACTTTTGGAGTTAGAGGTCTTGGTATCGACCCCCGATTTCCCCCCTCTTCAGGCTACCACTTAAGGGCCACAGGGGTTTTACCCGGCTTCTCTCTAGGCCCGGAGTGAATAGTCCAGCCCAAAGGGTTGGGAACCCTCTGTTAGCAAATAAAAAATAAAAAAACTTTGAAAATTATGTTTGATATTAACTTTTTAATATTATAGGTGTTTGTGTTTTTGACTTTTCCACTAAAAAAATCCTTTTCCAAAAAAAGAAAATCTCACATAACCTTTTCCCACAAAAAAACACAAATATAGACTGTCAGACAACCAAAGAGGGAAAGAAGAAAAAATTGAAATAAAACAATCTTCTTGAGGTTTTTGAATCCTGTTAAAGAGTCTGAGCGCTGTGCATCTCAGATTTAGATGGTGGCTGCATGAATCAGCTGAATCCCACAAGTTTAGGAACTCAGATTCTCTTGTGACTGTGGGACCACTTTTAAAGGTTTGGGTTTCATAGGTGTGTCTACGCTAGATGTATTTGGATGGGCTCAGGGGATTCCCTGAGTGGTATGGCGTTAGACAACCCAGTCCCAAGGTATATAATTAAATGACTAGCCCAATAATCCGTGTTTAGTACGGTATCTCCCTGCACTGCACTGCACTGCACTGCACTGAAAAATAAATAATCACATATTAAAAAAATTTACTTCTTTCCATAGTGCATGTTGGATAAATTAGAAATAGAGAAATTGGAGCAAAAATGGTATAATTATATGGGAACAACTAAAACATAAGTGGTTTGAAGATAAAATGAGTGGGTAGTTACATGAGTAATTACATAATCGCCGGTCAAAATTATAACCAGCAGTCAAAATTGAAGACAAAACCTCCTAACTTAATATATTATAATACATTAATCACGTTGGTGACATGACTTCTCCAAAACCACCTCTCTAATGGACTTGGCTCTACAAATTCCATTGGTGGAAAGTGTGGACCCCATCATCCATCTTAGAACAAATGTTCCTTTGACCACAAACGCTGCAATATCAACCATTTATTGTGTCATCTCGACATTAATTGGCAATAAATTTGTTTTGCAATATCACGCACACTAAAAGAATATGGAACTCAATCAAAACTTTTTGAACTTTCATATTGTTAATTATGTCGACATTTAATATCATTAACTTTATTAAATGAAGCTGGGAGCTGGTACTCAAGTGCTGTACTGGTGAGAAAAAGGAAAGCAGAAGGTGTACAAGGGAGTAAATTTTTCTTTCGAGGATCACCATGTGCAGTTTAAAAATTGGCATGTTCATTTACCTGTGGCTAAGTAACTTCAGTGCTACCTGGGCAAACTTTTTTGCCAGAATTTTGGACAACCCTTATGATATCCCTTGAATATCAGATATTCAAGGGATATCATAAGGGTTGTCCAAAATTCTGGCAAAAAAGTTTGCCCAAATAGACTTTTTGTAGAAACTATACCTTCACCATATTTGATTGACCAAAAGTTATACGAGAGTAAACTTCCATTGAACCCATGCCTCCTCAGCGGCTAAAAACCTCTTACCTAAAGAAAGTTGGGTAATGCCTGATGAAGTAAAGTCAAGCGAATTTTTTTTTTTTTTTTTTTGTTTACTCTCTTACACTTTACTTTACCTTGTATAAAATAAGGGAAATTTTCAAATGAGTCCTTAAATTTTTGCCTTATTTTAAAAAAATGACACAAGTTTTAAAACTTTTCAAATTAATCCCTAAGTTTTCCATAAAGTTTTCAATTAAGGACATCTGGTCATTTCAAGCTATTTCCTTCAATTTTCTTCAATTTTCTTAAACTTTAAATGACCAGATGTCCTTAATTAAAAACTTCATGGAAAACGTAGGGACTAATTTGAAAATTTTTAAAACTTGTGTCTTTTTTTTGAAATAAGGCAAAAACCTAAGGCCTTATTTGAAAATTTCCCTATAAAAAACCTCAAATATTACTACACCACAAACTTTATCTCACCTTTACTTATTTGAAAATTTCCCTATAAAAAACCTCAAATATTACTACAAGACAAACTTTATCTCACATTTACTACTAAATGACATTTACTTCACATTTACTTTACCAATAATATAATTAGCTGAGGGGGCGAGGGGGCGGAGGGGGCGAAGGGGGGGAGGGGGGGTGGTGATTTTGAGATATTGAATAAAGTCCTCTAAAGCCTTTCTATATGGGTGTATTTACAGGGAAATTCCCATGTGGGAGTTGAAGAGGACCCCAATGTAGGGCTCACATTAGAATTTAAATGTTTTGGCAAAGCAAGTTTGTCACTAATGTGCATGAACGCGATCCAAGCACATAACCATATATACTAATTATTCACTAATTCGTTTTTATAAAATTTAGCTATTTCAATTTTTTCTTAAAAAAAGTAAAACTATTTCAAGTTTAAAAAAGGTCTGACATGAGAATATGTTAGTATAGTGTAATTTTATCGCTATCATTTGAAAGTTGATAAATTAGTGGTAAATGACTTCAGATGAGCCAATTCGCCTAGCTCGAGCATGAATTAAGCTTTACAAGCAAAGCTCAAATTTGGCTCCATATCGGTTAAGTAGGCTTGAGCTCTGCTTGACTTGAGTTTGAGATCAAGTCAAGGTGGAAAGAATGTCTAACAATTTAGTGAGTCCATTAAAAAGCCTAGCAAGCCCATTAATCAAAGAGGATGCATTCACAACAACCTCTAATCAAGTTTAGCCATTAGTGAGATGAGCTCAAGCCAATTTCATTGCCAAGTCAAGCCTAGCCTTACCCGACCTGTGGACTTGTTTAGGCTCAAAAAGATCCAGTCGGTTAATTGGTTTTTTCTTTTTTCCCTGCTGAGTTATCCAGTGGCCACGAGCATATCCCCTCCGTGATTGATCCCTGGAAGGTGCTGTGCGAACGGGTGTTGTCGTGGACACCCTAATTTTTGTTACTTTGATTGGAAGGTTGTTGATAGAATATAATTTTTGTTACTTTGATTGGAAGGCTGTTCATAGAATGTAATCATGTGGAATTGGATTTTGTGCAAATAAATGTCCCTCTACATCTTCGTACCCTTCGGCTCCAACTTTCTTGGAAACCACTATAGAAACATGCATGCCAACTTCGGAAATTTTGCTGAAGAACCATAATGTGAGATTTATCTAGGCAGCAACAATAGAGGTAATTGAGATGAGAGACATCTGACATGTCTACTTGGTTGCACTGCAACTCTAGCTAGTCTACCTCAAAACATCTTCACATGCACATGCACATGCACAAAGGAAGAGAGAGAAACGTCGGCATCAAATGCTTGTATGGTGAACCAACTGAAATAGTGGGTGGGTGGGCGTTGGGTGGAGCATTAAAGCAAGAATAATATGACCAGGACCATGTGCAAATGGAGCCCCTGGTTGAGTGATCTATATCATGTGGTACCCCCATAAAGCTCGCCCATGGAACCATCATTCCCGCTTCAATCAACAGCATTTAAATGGAAATACAGTTGAGGTCCAATCATAGTTGACTAGTTTGCTAATAATGCTTTAGGGTTTGTTTGTCTCTAGTTTGAGATGGAAGTTACTTACTTCCAAAAAGAACATCAAATGATCTTTTTTTTTGAACCAAAGGAAGATAAAAAATGAATACCCAACATTCTGTGGCCTTCATTATTAACCACTTAAAAAAATTTGTATATATTGAATTCTTATGTATTTTAATGCTAACAAACAGGCCCAAAAGAATTGAATTTACGAACTACTACAGAAATTATTCATATAAAGTTCTCTAAGTCAACTCCTGCGTACTCAATAGTAGGGCCTAATTAAAATCAAAGCCGCTCAAAAGCAACGCACCCCTATGAGTTAACACTTTTCTATATGCAACTCCAATGACACTTGACCCTACCTTGAGATGATCACTACTGAAACGTAAAATTCTACTCTAACTTTTATTCTAGCCATGTGATGGTGAACCAATTAAAGTAAATTTTGCCCATGGTAAATGTAAAAAAAAAAAAAAAAAACAGTTATTTTGAGCAATTTAGATTTTATATTTGAACCTCAATGGACTTATAGCAGAGAATAGGATGAATAAGTTCATTGAAACTTGTTGAGCTTAAACATTAAATCAGACGAATTGAAAAGTGAATAAAATGAAATCAATCTTTTTTTTATCAAGATAAGTTTCCAATTACGAATTGTAAACTCGAACTACGAACCAACAAAGTATGGTCCAAATCGATTTCGAAATGACTGAGAACGAATGGGACTGCAATCTGCTAATTTGGGTCCTCTTTTCCCAAAAAATCACATGGATTGTCCCCTTGGGCCCCATCAAATCAATGAATGGTTTGCATCTCAAAACCATTGTCTTCACATGTGTACGTAAATCCAAGATTAGATGATACTATATGGCCTTTTTAACATCTCTACTCTTATTCTGATAGAGCCTTCCAAAAAAGAGTCATAAAAAAAGAGAGCCTAAAATCAGAAAACGTATTTTGTCTTAATAAAAAAAAAAAAACTTGTGCCTCTACTATTTTGAGACCCTGCAGCTCTTATTTTCAAAAGCCCAAAAGAAAAAACCCACAAAAAAAATCCAAAAACGACAAACCCCACAAAATTAGCTGCCTACCCCTAACAAAGACAACGCTCTTCCCCGACGCCAAAATTATTAAACTTGTGGCTAATTAATGTCATAACGCTTTTAATCAAGCTTTAAGTGAAAAGTTAGAAACAAAGTAATGTGTTACATTAGCTATGTAGGATTAAAAGATCTAATTAATCCAATCAGGAAGTGGGGAATCCATCAATGAGTTTGACTTTAACAAGGAAAGCCAAAAACATATTATAAGTAAGATTATGAAGTTACATGGCTGTTTTTGAGAGGTGCCTTCCTCTAATGTACCGCTCATGGATTTACATGAGAGGTATCCTTTTTACCACTGCATTGGATATTTCATGACAAATTCAACCCCCTCATGCTCATGAAGCCACATGAATTAGCACTCAACCTGATTTGGCACTAATCAAAATAATAATCACCGTTGGATTAAATTTAGATAATTTCTTAAGTTGACATTTTTTATGATTGAAATTTAATCTGATAGTGATTATTAATTAGATTAGTTAGTGCCAAATTATGGTGAGTGCTATTTCATCCGGAGTTAGTAAGTGTGAGAGGTTGGATTTGTCATGGGGTGTTGCCTTATGTAGTGCTAAAATAATTGTCTCTCACGCAAGTCTATGAGAGGTGCCTCTTAGCAAAACATTACTCTAAACTTATAATCCCAAACTAAATGCATAATACATTTAATAAAAAGTAGAGAAGGTGCACTTCAAAGCTAATTGTTTGGTCTGTTGATTGTGGTTGATTTAGAGCCGTGGCTAGCGGTGGCTAACCAAGACATGTTGTGATGATGTATCCCATGACATCTTTCTTCTGCAATGTTTTAAGTGGATTTGTGCGACAAGAGAATTTTACAGTAGAGAGAAAATTTGTTTTTCATTTAGAGAGTATTAATTTAGAGGAGGGTTGAACCTATGAACATGGCGACAGCAGCTGAGACACTTGTGGGGGGGTTTGAATTAGCACAATATAAAGACACTTTGGGGCATTCAATTCCCAAATTGTAACAGTGAGAATAGGGTACCTTTTTTTTTCTTTTTTCTTTCATTATATACAATAGTGGAGAACATTGAGAAGGTAGGATATGTTTAAGGCGTTAATGGGCCGGGCCGAGGCATAGTAAAAGTAAGGCACAAGCCTGCCCATTTAGTCAATTGGGCCGGGTCAGGCTGAACCGGGCTTTCTACTAATTAGTTGGAAAATATATACTAAATTACAAGTGCTCATTAGGTTGGCTGGGCTTTGGGTTTTGGGCTTTCTATCACCTAATCCAAGCCCAGACCAAATACTAATTAGGCCTAGTTTATATGTCCAAGCCCATCCCAAGGTGGCCTGGGCTTGGATTAGACCCAAGCTGGCCCAGCTGATCTGATAATATTCTAAATTTGCAATAGATTTGATTTATAATGTGACCTTTTTTTTTTTATGAGAGTATCCACTTAGTATTTTACCAAGCAAGACTATCCACTGGGTGCTTGCACAACTCAGCACACATGCATCAGGTAAATCTAGGGTGATGTCGAATACACGCTTGGGGAGTAAACACATGCCTCGTGCCTGTGAACCATCATCACCCAAGCAGGCATTCTTTAGTTTAAATTAGATCGAACTGGATTTATGATGTGACTTTGATTCTCTAGTTTATATTAAGATTTATTAGGTTTCTTTATTTAGATTAGTGGTCTTTAGTTTATCTTGAGATTTGATTAGATCTTTTTCTTTAGATTAATGGTCCTCATTGTAATGCTATATTTTAAGAAAAATAATACAGTAAATTTTTTAAATGATTTTTTTTAATATCATTGCAGGAATCACCCCTTTCATAAAAAAAAAAAAAAAAAGTGAAAATCTCAAAATAATATAGAATTTTTAGTTCATTTCAAAAAGATGATTTTACCAGAAAAATCTCCTTACACTTTGTGAAGAAAAAAAATGTCCTCAAATTTCAATATCGACAAAAAAGGCCTTGAATAGGGATATTTCTGCTTGTTTCTTCTCTTTTCTTGTTGTTTTGCGGAGTGGCGATATCATTGCTCACTCGTATGAGTGGGGATATCGCTGTTCATTTCTACTATTTTTTTGTATACACAAGCAGGAATGTCTCCATTCAAGGCCTCTTTGATCGATATTAAAGTTTGAGGACCTTTTTTTCCTTCACAAAAATCTAAGGGGATTTTTTAGGAAAAAAATTCTTTCAAAAAAGTACATGAAGATTTGAATAATTCAAAAGAGTATAAAAGTTTTCCATATTTCTTTCAATCAAGTTGTCACCCTAAAATCTTGTTTTGAAAAGCTTTCCAACTCAAATGACATAGTGGGTCCTACTTTGGTTGCCTTCTTGGTTAAAAAGAAGGGTTTATATGGATTCCAAATGACTGAAAACTAACTTCATCACTAAGAGGTTATGATATGAATCCAAAGAAAATAACTACATGGCAATCTCCTAGGTGAATGAGCTATTAAAAGAAGGTAATCCACCATCAACATTTAATCAGTGAGGCCTATCAAGTGACTTTTGCAATGGTTGTGGGGACGAAAACAAGTTTAAGAAAAGAGAAAAGCTTGTCATAATGGTATTTTTAACAATTTTTTTTTTTTTGAAACATTCAATTCTCCATTTACTTTTGTAGAAATGAATGAAAAGTTTTATACTTTCATAAAGTTTTTCAAAAAAAAAAAATTTACCAGCCTTGTTACCCACCATTGGATACTCTGCTTCCATGCTTGCCAGCTCAAAGCCACATTCGTCGATGTCAACTCAACTTGAGGTACTGAAAGCAGAAAATTGACATCAGGGCATGTTTGGATGTGTGGTGAGGTAAGGTGAGGTGAGGTGAAGCATCAAATCAAGAGAGAATAAAATATAGAGTGTTATGATGTTGTTTTGTTTTTAGTTGTTTGATGTAGAATCTTTTTGACTTTTTGTATAAAAAAGTGGAGTTTTTTTGTCTTTTAGTGGAAAAAGGAGATTGTTTTTTTGACTTTTTTTGGAAAAGATGGAAGGAATGTTGAAATTGTGTACTTTTGATATGACTCTTGTCAATTCTTGTCTGGATTCACTTCACTTCACTTTTACTTAGTTAAGTGCCAAACACGCCCACGAACATGACCCAAAAGGTTTGGAGGTTTTTTACATGGATGGGTTTCGATTAGGTAGAGGTCTGTAAATCTGATCAACTCAACCTAATACATTCACAACCTCTTACCTGCCCAGGACTATTATCTAGCTATTTATGCTATCTGATACCAAACTTAATTTCTGCTAATCCCCTCATATCAACTTTATATCAGTTTTCTTTTAATAAATATATATTTAAGATATTAAGATTTGAAACAAAATATTTTATGAACTTTTTTCTTAACTAATGAGCACGTCCGTGGTATTTAACATGATACGACTCATCCCGTGGCACTCATACACGACCCTGTAACACACGTGCACCTATTGGTAAATTTCGGGGGTGTCCAGCACATGACATAGGCAGTAAACGAACGTCTTATGACAATGAACCAACACCCGGGTTCACTTCAAGTTTTTCAAATGTCCGTACTAACTGCAATGTATTGCAAAATAAAAGCTTGTCACGACCCGAGCCCGAATTACGATAACTCCGAGCCGTGAGCCCATACTTACTCCCGTAAATTTTGAATTAACCGAAGTTAAAACGGAATCCACAAGGGATAACATTCTCAATAAACTTGTCAAATATACAATTTTTGCTGAAACCTTTATATTTGACATTATCAATTTACGATTTACATGTATACAAAAAAATAAAGTCCTTATACATATATCATTTCCATCATTTGCTTGTCAATCGATGCATATCCAAAACACCATGCAATAACAATTAATTACATTTCAAAATGATTATACAAAATAACTTTTCAAAAGGGTTATAGTTCTTTCTCGCACTCGGATACCCATATCAAATAGTATCCCGACCATTCCACTCGTTCAGTCCTCCTCGAGGAACCAAAGCGGTCTTCTCCGCTGCCGCCGGGGGCGCTGCTGAACCGGCAAGGGCAATCGGGCATATAATGTCATTAATAACACTAGTGAGCACGACGGTTCAACAATGTATAAACAGATCTTGTAATAACACATGTTAATACATATACTGTATTCATTAAATCTATTTGATAACAATTACTATTCTAAATAAGTCTAGATAATTCCTACAATGACAATAGGTAAACTTAAGAGTTATTTAATAGACATGTACAAGATGGTCACTACCATAGCTTTCATTCCATTCGTTTCATTTCATTTCATTTCATTTACAATCTTCCCTCAAAGGAATGATTCATCTTCCAAATGAAAAGCATCAATCAATACTCATAGATATGATCAGAATATGTGGGACTTACTAGTGTCCGGACCAGGGATAACTAGCATCACCAAGGAGCTCCAGAACACCCACAAGTCCATCTACTGCAGTAGGAATAGTCATTTGTTTCATTTATTAATTCATTGAACTCATTTAAAGTTCTAATGCCATAGCTAGATAGTGTCAGACTCAAGAGTTAATGCTTTTCAATAAGCAATCCATTTCTGGATTCAATTCAATTCAATAATTCTCTTCATAACAAGAGAATGGACTAGCGGTAATACCAATCTCACTAGATTGGGACCCAATGATATGGAATACGATACAATGAGAGTACTTACTAATCATTTATGGTTCTATTTAATTATGTCTCAAATCTAAACAACCATGTGGGTGTAACCATTGGTTTACAAATGCACGTGTTATTCTCGATGGACATCACATTTATATATTTAATATGTGCATTGTATAGTCCCCGTAATTATCACCCATGAAGTTTAAACTTAAAACTAACTTAGGGAGCACTTATACTCACAAGAAATACTCTAATTCCATGCAAAAATCCAAAATTCACTGCAGGTTCGCTTACAACTAATGTCTGGACCTGTATCAGGTTCGCTCGAGCGAGTCCAAGTTCGCTCAAGCGAACATCTCAAAGAACATTGGTCGCTCGAGCAAACTGTCCAGAATTTCGAAATTCTGAACGTTCACTCTGTCACAGAACCTTGGTCGCTCGAGCAAACTCCCTGTTCCTCGAGCTAACTATCCAGAGTTCCAACTCCGAAAATCTGATACATTCTCTCTTCTTCTACCCTCCTTTCTCCATTACTCATCCACAACCTACAATAACATTGGAACCTCCTGTTCCCTCCTCACACATCATCCATTCACAAAACAACACTTCTAATCATTCATTAACAATTTCATACAACCCATAAACAATCCCAAACTCAATGGAAAATGCACAAAACCATGGAAGTTCCATGAACTTCTACAATGAATAACATTAATCACAAGTAAATGCTTATACTTGCCTTTGTTGAAGCTTAGTAGTAAAAGCCCTCTTTTTCCTTAGCTTGGGTTGAGATTAAAATCCCCAAATTTCAAGCCCTAATTCCATGAAAACATAAAAATACATTTCATAAGCTATTTATGCTAAAAACCATGCCTAATCACTCATTACAACTTGAAAACTCATTAAAAGTTCCAAGTACTTACTTGTAGCTCAATGAGAGAAATCTTGAGATCCTTCTCAAGCTCTACACTTCAACAATGGGGGAAAATGACTTGAGGAAGAAGATGAAGATGAAACTACACTCCTCAAAACTACTTGAATCTCTCCTAATCTCACTCTTGATGAAGAAAAATGGAAGAGAAAGGGAGAAGATGAACCTAGGGTTTGTTTGGAGTGGAAATGATTTCATTCCCCTTATCTCATTCTAATATAAGGGCCTCTCACACTAAAACCCCCTCCTATTAAGTCTTATTACATTTTGAGTCAAATGAAGTCTCACTTGGTCCATTTGAGGTCAAATGGAATCTTTATTATGAAAGTTAATGTACTATTCAAGATACACACGTTGGTATCAAGAATTTCCATATTCGACGAAATACACGAAAACCCGTATTTACGAGAAAGTCCTTAGCTTACCTTGTTTGAGTCTAAACTCATTTCACTCAACTCAATTTCACTCCATTATGCTTAATGCTTCCCTTGAGACTAATTTGTCTCTCTTTGGTCATTAATCTTCATTAATCCAATTACTCATGTTTTACTAGCATTAATCTTAATTAATTAGCCTTAATCATGATTAGTTTTGGTCGGGGTGTAACAAAGCTCTAGCCTGAATTGGATATAATGGTACGTTTCAATGTTGTGACATTTGTTGCGAAGCAAAAAGTTGACAAAACTCCAGCCTTCATGTGAAAAAATAGCCAAACTTAAAACATTTGGAAGGACCTTTCTGGTATAAGATTTTTGTTTCCATAGGAACTATTTCTTAGAGCACGTTTGTGTACATGCCTTTTATGTGGAAAGGGGAAATTGTCACATCTGGCAAATTCCATGAAAATGGAAACCTCGGAAAAAGATTTCTGCGGAATTTAGAAATTTATGTTTGGTACGAATTTTTTTTCCTCGTTGAATTGGTGTTAATGTTGTCTGGTGCGGCCTTATTTTAGATTCCAAAGACTCTCATTTTCTCTCTTTTATGGCGGCCTTATTTTTCTTATGCCCAAGAAGACTGTTGTAAATTCTGCTTAGCTAATGTTGTCTGGTGCGGCCTTATTTTTAGGTTCCAAAGACTCCTTTTCTCTCTTTTTTGGCGGCCTTATTTTTCTTAGAGGGGTGCTATGTGGCCCTCATGGGGACCGGGCCATGGTTCGGTCCCCATATTCAGGCCAAGGAGACTTTTTCTTTTTCTTATGCCCAAGAAGACCGTTGTAAATTCTGCTTGCAGGTTCAGGAGCATCTTTGCTGATTCAATTTGGTTGTGCTTGAACAGATGATTTAACATAATAACAGTAACAGATGAACAGATGATGAACCTGTTGAAGGAATTTGAATGGAATGTTTGCTCCTGCCAAATGGGCAGAACCCTGTCCAGCAGCTCACTTAAATCATAGCAGTCCACCAAAAGACATCCATTGCTACAGCTTATTAATAATTGGTCACAAAGCTGATGTTATTTTAGGTTCAATAGGAGAGCTTGAACCGCTTTGTTAGGGATGTTTAGAGTAGGAAACAGATGAATAAATCTGTACAAGAGTCAATCATTGATGCAATGGTATTTCTTTGGTCTTCCTCCTCTGTTCAAGTCTGGGTAAGGTTTTGAAATCCAAAGAGTTGAGTCCACTTGGCCAAGTTGGATGGGACTTGGCTGAGTTAGATTCAGGTACACTAGAAAGCATAAAATTATTTTTGAAATGTGAAAAATTCATTTCAAATTTAAAAACTGATCAGAAATAGTTTTCTATAATTATGAACTTTAAGAATACATCATATTTTATTTTATTTGTTGTTGTTGTTGTTATTATTGGTGGACTTGGTCCAGTGGCCATGGGGGACTATCTAAAGCTACCTGCCCAATGATCATTGGTTCCTGGGTGGTAGGTGTTATATCATCATTAACATGAACCCTAAGATCGTGAACAACATGATAATCACAGGTAAGGTTTAATCTTAAATAAGTTGAAGAGTACCTCCAGACATCCTGATGCAGAGAGCTTTCCGATCCTGCTGTCTGGCGCTGTTGTTGAGATCCGTCGGAGAAGAGACTTGGTGATTGGTTTCGGTTTCTCTCTCCTTGCCTATAAACCTTAATGTGTTGATTTTGTGTGTGTGTAGCCTTTGTGATGGACCAAAGGCTTTATTTATAGGTGGAGAGAGGACCAAATTTCCAATTAGGTTTACTTTAGATTTAATATCAACCGTCCATCAAGGTAGAGAATATTAAGGAAACTATCTCATTAGGAAACCTTTTGAGAAATTATAGCATATGTATCCTATGAAAACGGAATTCCTATTATGACCACACTTCTAGAAAGGAAAGGACTTGTGGCCCAAGTAATTGGCCTAAAATAATTTCCTTACAGTCTCCCACTTGGTCAATAGGAAGATCCATTAATGTTTTCATTTTTAGGAATCATAAGGCGCGCATTATATGCTAAACACTCCTTTAGTGGTTAGCATAAGTGTCTTGGCTAATTCGGTTGTTAATGAGAGTCATGGCGTGCACATATTATCTTGCAACATGTTTACTTCCATGTACTACGTCATTTACAACCGTCATAACTAGACCATAAGATGAGATTTACATAATGGTCTCATAATGTCTTTGTTTAAAGACTGTTTCTGTTTATCATTTATCCAAACATAATTATGTACACAATGGAAAAACAGAAATAGTAGATGTAGAATTGCATTAAGAGCTCAATAAATGTCAAATACAAGTACAGAAATATAATGGCAGAAAATGATAATTAAGAACTATCTTGAAGACCCATGCTTTCAGTATGTCCCTGAAAGGTCTTTGGAGGTAGTCCTTTCGTGAATATGTCTGCGACCATGAAATCTGTACGTATAGACTCAATGACAAATTGCTGTAATCTAACATCTTGCTTCAGTGATAGATATTTAAGGTCTATGTGTTTGGATCCCTCAGATATCCTGTCATGCTTGGAGAAAAAGGTTGCAGCATCATTGTCACGGTAAATAGTTAATGGCTTAGAGATGAAACTCAAGGCTCCAAACTGAGTGATAAAATTACGCAACCATGTTCCTTGAATTGCAGCCTCATAACATGCCACATATTCAGCCATCATGGTGGATGTGTAAAGCAACTCGGACTTCTGGCTTTTCCATGATATTGCTCCTCCACATAAGAGATACACATAGCCAAGAGTACAAAGTCTGGTGTCAGGACATCCAGCAAAATCTGAATCCGAATAACCAGTCACCTGTAGGTGACTTGATTTTCTGTATGTGAGCATATAATTCCTTGTTCCCTTGAGGTATCTCAGTACTTTCTTTGCAGCTTTCCAATGAGCGATTCCTGGGTTACTTTGAAATCTACCCAGCATGACTAATGTCAGGTCTTGTACAGACCTATGCATACATCAAACTTCCTACAAGAGAAGCATAAGGATATTTTTCCATTTCTTTACGTTCCAATTCGTTCTGTGGACACTGCGTAAGATCAAGCTTGTCTCCTTTATGCAGTGGAACAGGACTAGAAGAACATGTCATCATGCCAAATCTCTCTAGAACTTTGTCAATATATGCTTGCTGAGACAATCCCAAAATACCAAGTGACCTGTCACGGAATATTTCTATTCCTATCACATAGGAAGCCTCACCCATATCTTTCATTTCAAAGTTCTTAAAGAGATAATCCTTTGTTTCATGTAACAAACAAAGGTCACTACTAGCCAGTAATATGTCATCAACATATAGAACCAAAAATATGAACTTGCTCCCACTGATCTTGAGGTATATGCAAGGGTCAACTATGTTTTCTTTGAAATCGAAGGCAGTAATGATTTCATGAAACTTTAGGTACCATTGCCTCGAAGCTTGCTTCAGTCCATATATTGATTTCTTAAGTTTGCAGACCATGTCTTCCTGACCTTCAATTATGAAGCCTTCAGGTTGACGCATGTAGACTTCTTCTTCCAAGTCTCCATTAAGAAAGGCAGTTTTCACATCCATTTGATGTAACTCGAGGTCATAATGAGCTACTAATGCCATGATAATTCTAAGAGAATCCTTCCTGGACACAGGGGAAAAAGTCTCAGTATAATCAATGCCTTCTTTCTGATTAAAACCTTTGGCAACAAGTCTGGCTTTATGTCGTTCAATATTGCCTTTGCAGTCGCGTTTGGTCTTGAAGACCCATTTACAGCCAACTGGTTTGTGTCCTGGAGGCAATTGAACAACTTCCCATACTTGATTTTCATCCATAGATTTCAATTCTTCCTTCATGGCATCAATCCATTTACTAGAATTAACATCTTTAATGGCCTGTGAATAAGAAACCGGATCTTTAATTGTCCCTTCTTCAGATTCTACTTGGTAAAGCATGTAATCATCGGAAATAGCTGATCTCTTTTGTCTTTGAGACCTTCTTAATGCTGGTTCCTCTGGTGCTTCATCCATATGTTCATTGGCGACAATCTCATTATGGAGTTGTTGATCATTTATTGGATTTTCCTCATTGTTAAAGGGTTCAACAACGGGAGGATTTCCAACATCTTTCGGAATAGAGGGTAAAGGGATAGGTACCCTGATTTCCTGAATGATCACATCTTTATGTTTATTACTCCCACTTATTTCACCATTTTCAAAGAATCTAGCATTACCGGTTTCAACAATTCTCGTACTATGGTTAGGGCAGTAAAACCTAAATCCTTTGGACTTTTCTGGGTAACCTATAAAGTAACCACTGATAGTTTTAAGGTCCAATTTCTTTTCATGTGGGTTGTAGACTCTAGCCTCAGCTGGGCAACCCCAAATTTGGAGATGTCTTAAACTAGGTTTCCATCCTTTCCACAGTTCAAAAGGTGTCTTTGGAACTGCCTTACTGGGAACCCTATTTAAGATATAAACAGTTGTGCGTAGAGCATCCATCCACAAGGATATAGGTAAGTTGGCATGACTCATCATGGATCTAACCATTTCCATGTATGTACGATTTCGCCTTTCAGCTACACCATTCTGCCATGGAGAACCAGGCGTTGTGTATTGGGCAACAATTCCAAGCTTTTGGAGGAGTTTTGCAAAAGGTCCAGGATGCTGTCCTGTTTCATCATACCTACCATAAAACTCACCACCTCTATCTGACCTTATGATTTTCACTTTTCTATCCAGTTGCCTTTCGACTTCAGTAATGAATACTTGTACAGCATCCACAGACTGAGATTTGTCATGCAACAAGTATAGGTAACAGTAACGTGAATAATCATCAATAAAGGTAATGAAGTATTTTTCTCCCCCAAAGGTTGGAACATCAAAAGGTCCGCAAATGTCTGTATGAATTATTTCAAGAAGCTGAGTACTTCTTGTGGCTCCTTTCTTTATGTGTTTTGTTGTTTTGCCTTTAATACAATCCACACATACTGTAATATTAGTAAAATCTATATCCGGAAGGACACCATCTTTTACTAATCATTTGATTCTTTCACTGGATATGTGACCCAGTCTTTTATGCCACAAGATATAAGAGTCGTTTTTAGATGACTTTCTTTTTGTTTCCTTAGAATGCAGGGTAAGATGGATTTCAGTATATGGACTATTAAGATGTAACTTGTATAGCCCGTCAATCAATATTCCAGAACCAATGCGACTAGAATTTTTAAATAAACTGAAATTACCATTTCCTACTTCAAACGAATAACCAACTTTATCAAGTGTGCTTACAGAAACCAAATTACGAGAAATAGACGGAACATAAAGAGTTTGACATAAGTCTAACTGATAACCGCTATCTAAAACAAGACGAAAAGTGTCAATAGCTTCAACTGGAGCTTTGTCTTTGTTCCCCATAAAAAGATAGTTCTCACTTGGGTTTATGGTTTGGATCGTAAGGAATCCCTGCATTGAATTGGAAACATGAACATTAGCACCAGTGTCAATCCACCAAGTACCAGAAGAAACATAAGTAAGATTTGATTCGAAATAACTTACGAAACCCATAGGGTTACCTTTCTTTTCGAACCATTCTTTACGTTTAATGCAGTCTGCCTGAAAATGTCCAGGTTTCTTGCAAAATCTGCATACGTTTTCCTTCTTTTTCTTCTTGGGGTTTTGACTAGCCTCATTACGTCTGGGTGGTGCCCTTTTCTGGCCTGATTTATTCTTTTTCCCAGCTTTATGTCCAGCTCCTTGAACGAGATGAGCTACTTTAATACCTTGTTGATTCAGCCTGGCCTCCTCTTGAACCAGTTTATTAGCCAATTCGTTCACTGTCCACTTGTCCGTAATGGTGTTGTAGTGAATTTGGAAAGGCCCGTACTGAGGAGGTAAACTATTTAGGATAAATTGGACGAGAAAAGCCTCATCCACTGATAATCCCAAATTCTTGAGTTTAGCAGCAAGGTTGGTCATCTCAATGACATGCTCATGCATTGAGCGAGTGTCATCAAACTTCATGGTTGTAAGATCTGCCATTAATTTCCCAGCAAGGGATTTGTCTGCAGTCTTAAACCTATCTTCAATGGCCTTCATATAGTCCTTAGCATTCTCAGGTGTGGGAAGTGATGTTTTGATGTTGGTGACAATAGTCATTCGCATAAACATGGTGCTTAGTCTGTCAGACCTCTCCCAAGCATTAAAGAGGGCCTTTTCATCAGGGGTACTTTTTTCAGTGAGTGGAGCTAGCTTATCTTTAAGAAGAGCCATATCCAGTTCGAGTACCCCCAATGTGAACTCAACTTGCTCTTTCCATTCTGAAAAGTTTGTTCCATTGAGCTTAGTGACAGAGGTAGCATGCGAATTCAGATTAGTGGGTACAACAACTGTAATAGAGAAACAACAATAAGGCTTCAATTAAAATAAGACAACACATGCATAAGATATGAATATATACGATAAAAAAATTTAGGTGCTCCTGTGGGTAGTCACCATAATTTCTACACATTATACCATCTAAGGTCGTCATATTCAAGGTGGTGCTAATGAGTGATGGTACTCTTAATTATGAACAAACACTCATTAATTATTGTTCAAACGTATGAATATAATCCACCTGTGGGCGACTAAAAGTTTCATGCGCTTGAACAATATGTAATGTAAACATCATGATGGTACTATTAGGGCCAAATATCAGTGTTTAATTATTAGGGCAACTGTGGTGAGACCTAACCATAAGCATACAACTTTGGTGATCAAAGTAGCTTAATATGAACATAAACATTATATGTTACATGCATTCATGATAGATCATTCGATATATGAAAAGTACTGATAAAGAGGCCGAGTCTCGGAGGGCTATCCGAGAATTTTATTCAACCCAGGAATTAACCAGCCCATTAAAAAAAAATCCAGCCCATTAAAAATCCTAACAACAAATTAAAAACGACCCAGAAAGAAAAAGATTAATGTTTTACGGCCATCTTGCAAATGTCAAAACCAGTAGGGTCAATCTGACGATGAATTTGTTCAGGAATCATATGGTAAGAATCCTCGTACATGGCCCACACGAGAGATGATACCACCACGAAAATTTTAAGTCGTACAAAGCTCTGATGATAGACCAATTACATTTGTAGTATATCCTCAATAATGGTTTGTTGAAATTATCCATCCCACCATGATTTGCATTCCATGAGTTGGGAATAAGCATGCCCTTATGCCCCAGTTTCCACTTGGCTCATTATTCGGAGACCCATACTGGCACATATTATAAGCTCCATTGTGAAAGAGATTCAGTAAAAGAAAAAAAAAAAAATTTCTCATATTATGCCACCAAACACACCCGACCCATTATACCATCCACCAGGAATGTTTGGTATCCGTATTATAAATCAGACGCCCGTCATAGGCTGGATCGTGCATAGTGCAGGGTAGACGACATTCACTGTACGTTTAAGTTTAACATGGAAGAGCTGTTCAATTAGAAACACAACAGCTAGTAGGTAGGGGGATCTCCTGGGCAATAAGGTATCTTCTAGGAACCCAACTCCAAAAGCCACACACAGACTCCATGAATTTTTTTTTTTTTTTCA
The DNA here is from genome assembly GCA_038049695.1 of Cinnamomum chago. Classification (NCBI taxonomy): domain Eukaryota; kingdom Viridiplantae; phylum Streptophyta; class Magnoliopsida; order Laurales; family Lauraceae; genus Cinnamomum; species Cinnamomum chago. The sequence goes on along the minus strand of CP142453.1, from coordinate 36,989,065 downwards.
ACTTACGCAGGAATTTTATGCATCATAATAATAATAATGAATCAAAACCTAATTAATGGACGATCATGTGTTCTAAAACCATGCTCTGATACCACATGTTATATCATCATTAACATGAACCCTAAGATCGTGAACAACATGATAATCACAGGTAAGGTTTAATCTTAAATAAGTTGAAGAGTACCTCCAGACATCCTGATGCAGAGAGCTTTCCGATCCTGCTGTCTGGCGCTGTTGTTGAGATCCGTCGGAGAAGAGACTGGGTGAATGGTTTCGGTTTCTCTCTCCTTGCCTATAAACCTTAATGTGTTGATTTTGTGTGTGTAGCCTTTGTGATGGACCAAAGGCTTTATTTATAGGTGGAGAGAGGACCAAATTTCCAATTAGGTTTACTTTAGATTTAATCTCAACCGTCCATCAAGGTAGAGAATATTAAGGAAACTATCTCATTAGGAAACCTTTTGAGAAATTATAGCATATGTATCCTATGAAAACGGAATTCCTATTATGACCACACTTCTAGAAAGGAAAGGACTTGTGGCCCAAGTAATTGGCCTAAAATAATTTCCTTACAGTAGGGTGAGAGCAGGATGGCAATGGGGCAGGTTTGCGTTTACCAAACCCGACACGCCCTGTTTGGGCATGGGTCAAATCAAATTTAAAGCTTAAAGATTTTAAAATATAAAAATGCATGAAATATGGTGTGATATAATTCGAAAAACAATCTCATCTTCAAGAATGCCAGAAGTTCATGCCCCAACACCACTTGAACCATATGAAATTTTGTTCATACTTTTGAGTACAACAACTGAGGAGGGTGCTTCTCTGCAAGGTTCTTAAACTTATAGCAATTACATTCATGAAGACATGGACGATGTCTACCTTCTCTCAGTCTAATCATTCATTATATTGTCTATATTACATATTAGAAAGTTCTAAACAACAACCCCCCCTCCCTATTTAGATGGATGAAGAGACTCATCCTTCCCTTCAAACAACCCGACATTGTTGTGTTGCCTTACTTGACATTCACTAGCTATATATCTTCTTGAAGTCAGTCACATCCATACTTCAACATAGTTACTAAAAGAGTCCAAATCCATCCAAACCTAAGTTACACGTATTGTCCTTTACTAGTTAAGAGAAACTTGTGTTTAGGGCAATGAAATTTATAGAGAGTAAAAATTGGAGATGCGCCGAAAACTTCAGCACTTCAAAAGTTTCATAAAATACATCACCACGCAATGTAAAGCATGTCACAATAAAAAGAAAAATGAAATTAGTCTAAGAAATATTTCGACAGTGTATACTGTATTTTGCAACAAACGTCCATTACAGCTACTACATAAATCATAGCTCCAACATACATACCAAGATAGAGACCTTATTATTAGCATGTAGGAAGAAATACAACTTTCAATGACTCATACAGGATTACAATGACTAACAAAAAGGCCTTCCACCTCAAAGATGATCAATCATGGTTGTGTTTACTCATACATGTTCTCATTACCAGGCCCTCATCCATTTGGAGTTAGCCCTCTCAAAATCAAAATAAACCAAATCTTGAAAAATAAAGAATAAACTAAATAACACCAAATTATTCCACTTCCAACTAATAAAAAAAAAAAAAAGCCAAAGATCTTACGTTCGAAACAGATAGATCACGCATAAGAAAATGAAATGTGGGATGAGTTTTCATAGATCTAAGACATTTGAATGGTTTTTATGTGATGAAATAAAGGAATTCAAGAGTACCTAATAAAATTATAGATCTAGTGGATGGTTTTTTATGAAGAAAAACACTAATTTAGAATTAAAATTAAAGGTCAAGATACGAAACAAATGAAGTTAGAATTGATCTAATTTGGCTAGGCCTGATGGGCCCTAGGCCCACTTGCATATAAAAGGGTAAAATGGAAAAAGATTAAATTTGGACCATTTCTCGATTTGTGCTTGTAATTTTTGGGGCATGCTAATCTTCCCTGTAACGTTCCAATTTTATCAGATGTCTCCGAAGAGACATTTCCTTTTAGATACAATAGTAATTATAAAGAAAGCTTGTTGGCATTTCTTTGGCGATGTAGGGCTCTCCATCTATAAGCAACTTTTCTCTAGCAGCCTACGCAAGCCTGGAGTTAAAGATATGAGCAGTTGGGTAGGTAGCAAGCATCTCATGCAGATGAGTGTGTGGGTGGGTCCAATGTTATGGTAGGATGATAGATTATGGAAGGGCCGTCATATAGATTGATGCTGGATGGGTTGCATCTTTCAAATCCATGTGGAGGATAAGAAGGGTAAATGATTTGCAGGTGGATAAGATGAGTCTTTCATCAAGTGGGTCATAAGTTGGAACAATGGTGGGATGGGTTGATTTGCCATTTTGTGTGTTTCGCATAGATGGATGGATGGATGGATGGATACCAAGCTTAATTTACAATTAAAATGGAATTTGCACAAGCATATCCAAGAGGGGGAATTTATTTTGAACTAATTTAGATTTTAATAGGTGAGGGCCTGTAAGGGCTGAAAGTCATGAAAGATTCATAAGGCACTATGAGACTCACCCATTAAAATTCTATCCGCCAAAATAAATAATCCACTCTTGCAAGTCAATTTTATCAATATTCGTTAAAAAATGAAAAGGTTGAGTTACTGATTGCAAAATATCTGTTGCATCCAATGACTCATTATTCTGCTTTCCCATGTAACTAGGGATGTATATGGGTCCCCGATTCTCCGATTATCCGAAGGTTCCGACCTGTAAAAAATCGGGTCTGGGTCCTTATTTAGGCATCGATAAGTAAATGGGTCTGCTCCGGTTCCACCTTGATTTCGGAGCCGTGGACCCGAGACCCGACGTATTACCTCAATTTTCGAAAATCTCTCCTAAAACCCATGATTTTTTTAATATCATTCTCTATCTAAACTCGGACCCGGATCCAGACCCATCCCATACATGATTCTGGTTCCGATTCCGAAGCCAAGAAACCGGTCCTGGAATGGTTCCGGGTCCGGATCCAGTTCCACCATAGATCCAGACCGGAACTGACCTGTTTACAACCCTACACGTAACTATTAATAATGATTACTTTTTCATTTTCCCAAGTGATTATCTATTCTTAAACATGATCTCTATATGCAGTTTCTATATTTTGATTTGAGTATCTTGAATTGTTGTAATATTTGATAGCAGCTAATGATTTAGCATTGATGTTGAACCCATGAAATCCATCAATAAGATCTAATTCGTGGATCGCATCCTGAAGATTGATAATATGAATTCAATCATCATACTTACCCACTAAGCCTGTACTTAACTTAGGCCCTAAAGGGAAAGTAATTTCTATTTAATAAAAATTAGACATACTTTTATTTCTCTTGGCGAAAAGAGTTTTTAAGATGTCATCTCAAAACTATTCTTGGAGATAAACGGACCCAAAGGGTTTATATATTCGTAATATCATAATATCCACATGTATGTAATATTAATGTCTTCAAAACTAAAGATATATAATAAAAAAATAACAGTTTAAGAAATGGTAATTTGTATTATTACGGATAAAAATAACATGAGTTTAAATGTCTTTGAAATATTAGGGCTTTTAATATGAAGTTATAAACTGCATTATATCTAAAGTCATTAATATTTATATTATTTCTTAATATATAGTTATAATCAATGTAAGAAATTATTTTTCATTAGCAATTGGTTTTATAAACTAGATATTAACTTTTATAGCGTGATTATTATTTCCAATCAATGTTTTTATAAAACCCTAATCATTGGTTTTTTCATGTTTTATTGCTAATAAAATATGATTTATTATCACTAAATAGTCTATTATAATTGGTAATATTAAATGACTAATGGATGTAAGACTTTTATATCAGTTAAATAATCCTTTTTCAAAAAACGAGATTATAGTAGTTTTAGTGTCTTTATTTCCTTAAATAATACAATTCTTTAAATATATATATTTTGTGGTAATATAAATTTAGTTTTGAGTTTGATTTTTATTTTAATAGATATATCAAAGTGTAACAAACATTACTCTTTTCTTGCTCTCTAATATCTATTTTTCTTGGCAATATATTTGGTACCTTCTTGAAAATCTTTTATCGTAATTGTGTTGATTCCAATTTCACTAAATCTTGAGATTATTTTTATTTTTATTTTACAATATGGTGGTGTACATGCCCCTGCTTATTAGATGTTTTTTTTTTTTCTGCCAGTAGGAATTGAAATTGCATGAAGTTAACCCCTCACTTTTCATATTCCACATAAAATGAGAATATTTGACCAAACAGAATGTCTTTGGGAAAGTTTGTGCACAAGCATTGGCCATGTCTATCTCAACCATCAAACCCACAACACCTGGTCATAAGATCATAACAAAGTTACCATTTAAAAAAAAAACCCACTTGGTGATGGACCCCATTATAGAGAATGAGCAACCAGTTTTTTTTTCCTTGGATGTCCTCATCCTGCAATATAAAAAAGAACAGAAAAACAAACCCTAAAATCATTTAAAAATTAAAAGAAATGCTATGGATATTTTTGGATTGTTTCATGCACTATGGTTGTATCCCATTGTCATATGATGTTTACACTTTCTTTTTGATGTTTTGTAGGAGCTTAGGTGATGAATGAGTAATTTGCCACCACCTGAGACTTATTTGATGTTCAGTTGTAGATCTTCATCTTCTTTAATTTTAACTTTTTGTTAGACTGTATAACTTCAATCCAATGGATAATACGGATAAATTAATTTATTTCATTAATTAATTTACAATTTCATATTTTATTCATGAGATGAATGGTATTTTATTCTATGCTTGCACGTGACCAATACAAAATGATATAATGGTTCAAGAGATGAAGCGGAGCCCACAAGTATATTAAATGTGATCAATGTGTTTGGATGAGATCCACATACAAGAGACATAGATCACAAATCTTATACTTAAATTGATTTACAGCCAGTGATGAGATTGGGCATCTCATCTTATAGGGTTATAGCACTGTGCTCACTATAAGATAGTATGATATGTCTCGATCATCAGAATATAAGACTTTGGATCATAGTGGTGGGGCCGTGGGAACATATAATTCTCAAGATGAAATATATCCTCATAAATATCCCTTTGTGCCAATTATTAGATTTTATCATTAGTGAGTGAGCACCCAACTCAATTAAGAGTTAATTAAATGGTACTGGTGATTACTATGATTAATTGAGTCACGAGGATAATAAGAGATGGATCCAATTTGGTTGGACAAATTTATTCCAATAGATTCATGGATATAATTGATGGAGGGGCCTACTTATAGTAATTGGAAGTTTGGGGTTTCCTTGTAATTATTCCTAAGACTGGAGTGCAATTGCATTTAATTAGTGGACTTATTTGCAATTGACTATGGGTTTGGAGTTCACATAAGATATGGGGTCCAAAATCCTAGTTGGAGATAGATTCTAAGGAATCCCTAGTAGTCCTCATGTGAGAGAATGTTACCAATCTCATTAGAACTCTTAAAGAAAGGAGGAGTATAATACTTACTAAGAATAGAAATGAGACTTCTAATCTTGATCTAAGAAGATGTGTGCCATAAACTATAAATAAAAGGTGAGGGTTAGAGATCTCTACACATAATAATCTCTCAAGTTCATTCCTTTCTTCCTCCTCTCGATCTCCTCTGGTTTCCTATTAGAGATCTAGGGTTTGCTTCTACTTGGAGATCCCACCATTCTCCTTTAGAAGTTTTTTGAGAGGGTCATAGTGTGAAAGAACACATAAGCAAGGGAGATTAAAGATTACGAAAAGAGTTCTCGTAGAGATCAACGTTCTCGATTAAAACACAACCAAGCTCCAAAGGTATAGATATGCTATCTATTTGAATTAGTATATATAGTTATGCTTGTTGTTTCTTGATTTATCTTCTTGATGAATGTTTGATCTTAATGCATGATATTAGGATTTTAGATTTTGAGCTTAGATTTTTGGCCTTATAGATATTTAATCCCTGCACCAAGTAGGTCAAAAGTCTTGAATACTTATCATAAAGGCTCACCTACTTGACTACTTCCAACATTTACATCAGCCAGCATTTCTTATATAATAGGTGAGAACTAGATCTTACTTGAATATTTTCCTACACATGCACGCATGGGATATTCATAAGCATCCACGAATGGGGGCTATATCAGTGAACATGAATGGGGGCTATATGATCGGTGACAGTAGTGCTACCCTGATATTCAAGGGATATTATAGGGGTTGTCCAAAATTCTGGCAAAAAAATTTGTCCAGGTAGACTTTTTGTATCGGTGAAAGGGGAAGCTCGTAACACTCAACGAAAAGAAAAGAGTGTCTGGAGGAGAGGGAAACGAAATTCAAAACCTCTTATGTTACTTCCTCTTTCTTCACCCAGCAAATCATCTCCAACCCCACTTCCTCTTCCAAAAAGGGCAACAAATCCCACACACTGCTTCCTCTTTTTTCATAGCATAAAAAAGCAGAATCGGGAGAATGTATAAACCGCTCCCTCACCACTCTGTCTGGAGAAGGCAGAAATCTTTCCTGCTTCATCGACTTCTGTCCTTCCTTGTTTAAGCCATAAAAGCCTTTTCTCCCATTCCATGCTTCCTTCAGCTTTTGATCCCGCTCCAACTCTAACTATAGAGAACGTCGCCTGGAACAACTTCATTCGTTGCATCTCTCCCTCTTTCTCTAGGCGTAACTCCTTTCCCCACCCCACTAATAGGGGAATGATCCCAATATTCTTAAATTCATGATATTTGCTTGTCCTACCCTGTATTTTGTAACGATTGAAGCATGGACATGGAGTGGTGGTGCAATTGGAAAGATGGTTTTAGTTTTGTTGTAATTATTTGGTAATGGAGTTTATCATTGGCGTTATAATTTGAATCCAAAAATTTTCATGTCGTAATGGAAGAGAATTGTGAATGCTGTAGTTGGAAGTAGGTGAGCTACCTTAAATGTTGTAATGGAAGTGGAGTTTGCTTTTTATGTGTTAAGCCTCTAATAACCTAATTTTCATGTTGTAATAGATAGAAGTTTGAATACTGAAGTTGGAAGTGAAGTTAGTATTTTCGTTGTTGGAATTGGAAGGAATATTTTGAATGTAATTGAGTATTGTATTTTTTATGCTATAATGAAATGCACTTATTGCTGAAAACTAAAAAGTTTATGTGATGTTGCTGGAATGCATGGAATGTAGTTAAGAGTATTTGTGCACGTGAATGTATTCAATGGTGCCACATCTCGGTCCCAAATCACCCTGGCCTAGGGTAGTCCCTGAGGTGAGAACACATACTCCCGTGATGTTGTACCTGTCTTGAGTCAAGTACAACACACGAAGGAGAAAAACAACTTTTCCAACGCGTGAGCTGAGCTCACTAGAACATAACAATAACATTTTAATCATAGCGGAAGCTGTAATTCATACACATGAAGGTAACATTTCTCATTCAGTCCAATTAAATATTCAAGTTTAATACAAAAGAATTATATAAGTATGTACATTGCTTTACAAAAGAGGGTATATAAAAGAACCCTAAACAACTGTACCAAAAGTAATATCAAAAGTATAGCTAACAACTAAGTGTGACCACACAAAAAGGGGCTAGTCACACACTATCTGCAATACTCAAAAGTACATATCGCTATTCGAGGGAAGTAGTATCTACACTAATCCTGGAGGAACCTCCTGGGTACCCTCCTCTCCCTCCTGGGCCTCTCCATGGCCGGGAGTTGCACCTGCGATTGTGATACCAAGAGTAGTATCTCAATATGACGATCTTGTTTCTGAGAACTTGGAGCTGAAAAGTTTAATGTTTGCATCTAAAGAAACTTTGTTAGTAGTGTGTGGGTACGTAGAGCTTGATGGCCCGGGGACATGATTGATTTCAAGTCGGTGTACCAAACACATGGCTGTCATCATTTTTTTTGGGTTGAGATATGTCCAATAATAATAACAACACGTTCAAGTTTTTATGATTACATGTGGATAATCTTTTATTATGTTAGTTGTTGCTGTGATTCCTCAAGATATATTTCGGAACAAATTATAAGCCTTCCAGAGACATGGAATAGAATGTTCAATATTCTTGGCCTTTTCTTCCAGCAATCCATTTGTGTACACCACTGATTTGACTAGCTGCAATGGACTCGCAGCTCCATGAGTATTATGGAGGTGATTATGACCTCAAATTGGTAGCCCTTTGAACCACTTGGTCAAATCTTCACAAAGAAATGGGGTTTGAATTTTGATGCCTTCTTTATTTTTACCCCAATGGGTTGGGACCCATTTGAGAACCCATCACTGGAAGATAATATCCACTCCTGTAGGTAAAAAAATAAAAAAAAACTCTCCCCCCTGCTATAGCCCAAGGTTTGATCCCTAGAGACTCAAGTGAGAAGCAGGAATGGATTATAAACCAACCGCACAACAACACCCATTATTCTCATCCTAACTTTTCTAGTTGAAAGGACACAATGTGCATAAATCTTTTTGTTTTATTTTTAACTTTTGTTTGAAAGAGTGGTCCTTTGAATTCATGGAATGAATATGGTCAATCATTTGCAAAATATATCTCCCTCTTTATTAGAGCCCCATCTAAAATTAACCCTCTCAAGTCTCAAGTGACCACATTGACTCCACGGAGTCAAGTTCATTCTTTTTAGTTGAACCAGTCAAGTCTGCCCTGAGTTAACCAAACTTGGTCTGCCTGTTTCATGTGACTCCTTTTTGGGACTTAGACCAGGCAAGTCATTCACCCTTCACAATTTGATGGGTCGGAATCTATTCCGGCCCTTGTGGCCTGAGTCGAGCTTGATTTTACAATTTAAAAGTCAGGATGGGACTGCATATTTTTCAACCCGGCCTTTAACAGCCCTAGGTGCAAGTCTTCCCTCCCCATTTGCGTCGACACTCTTATGGGTCCCAGCTCCCTTGGCTAGGTGGTACCAAAAATAAAAAAGCTTCTCTAAGAAATCAATTTGTAAGGTCAGATTTTAAAGACATGGTTTTGCTCGGAAAAACCTGGTGATCCTCCCTTTTGCTTCATCACAGGAATTCCGTCTTCTAGACCTGGACCTGCTCAAGAAGGCAACAACGGGATGAAATTCGATCGGTGGGGGCCGATCGAAAACACTCCGATGCTAAAGTCAGTAATTGGATCAGGAATTAATCTCTTTTTGTTTGTGGAGTTCTTTTTTTTTTTTTTTTTTTTTTGCATACCGTCTTCTTCTTTCTTTCTCTCCCTCTTATACCTTCCCTTTCTCTGTTTTTCTCCCACTTCCCCCGTTCGTCGTTGATCTCGCCCCAGGGATGCACACGTCTATGATCATGCTCTCAGGCGTAGGGTGCATCCCCCATCTCTCTCTGCACGATCTTCTTCTCTCTTCTCTGGCCTCCACCTGTCTCTCCCCTTTCCTGAAGCCTCGGGCTAGCTGGATGTTGCTGCCCATTCAACTCAGTCCGACCTGGCCCAAGATTCACGAGCTGGCTATTTGGGGCGAATCAGACTCGCGAATCGAGGTAGGCCTTTTCAAAACCGGACATGTGCCCAAAGCCCTCACAATTGTCCCCCAAGCCTGCCCCTTTTTCTCGCTGCTTCCCTAGAAAAAGGGAGGCTTGATATGTCCTTGCATCTACATGGCATCTTCCCAGTCGTTCTCCCGTCCATCAAGTCGCCAGGCGTTTCTCCATCTTTATCCTCCCCATCCTTTTCTGGATTTCAAATCCTTTCTGAGGTAGCGCGCCTTCCTGCAACTCTTCCCCTCCTTCCTCTTTAAATCTTCTGCAACAGCTCTCCTCTCCATCCCTTTCCTTCCATCCTCGCTCCTTTTAATATAAGTCTCTTTTCCCTACTACTTTAGTTTTTCTTTTCCTTTTCTTCGAATGGGGAACTTAAAAGGCCTCATTAACAGTCCGGAGGGGATTGCCGAATTCAAGAAGAAATATAGAATCCCCTCGGACATTCAGATCCGAGTGCCTCTCCCAGGGGAATCCCTCGACAGTGGTTCCCGCGACGCCATGCCTTTTCCTACCATCTCCATCGTGGAAGGGGGTGTGCGTTTTCCCTTAAATCATCTTCTTGCTCAATTTTTGTCTATTACAAACCTCTTTTCTACCCAGTGTGCCCCTAACCTGTTTCGTGTTGTGATGGGGGTGGCCGCACTGAACAAACTGCTCAGCACCAACCTCGGGGTGTTTGACATCCTTTCTTGTTATTCCCTAGTTCCCCTCAACAACCAGAAATCCATCTTCTATTTGAAATCCTGTAATCAAAACAGGCTTCTTATCCATTATCTCCCGGACTCGAACAAGCCGAGCAAGGGAGATTTTATCATTGTGGGCAGCAACTGAGAAGCGCCAACCTCCTGGGGCGGGGTTAGCCAAGAAGTCCCCCTAGTCCTAGGCTTTCCAGGTCGACCCCCTACTACATCATGCTTTCCCCTTCTTGCCTACCGTCTCTTTTCTCACATACAGTGTTTCGTTTTGTCTTTACCTGCAGGTCCGTAAATCAACCAGATTCCTCAGACTCTTCTTCGCCCCGACAATCTGAAAATAGTTTTGGAATACCGAGGTCCCCCTGAGCTGCATAGTTGGGGTCGAGCCGCCCATATTTTGCTCAGATACGAAAGGTCCTACGACAATTTCCTAGTTGTCTCGCCTTGGCATACCCCTGGGGAACCACACCAGCGCTCTCTCAGGAGGAAAGTTCTCGCTGTGAAAGCGTCAAAAGTTTCCAGTCATGGCAAGGCGGCTAGCACCCAATCTTCAGGCTCCCAGAGATCCTCTGGCCCATCACCCTCCGTCAAATAGAGTCCCTCTGATAGGAAATGAAATCTCAGGAGGTCGGCCCCGTCCAGCGCCTCTTCTTCTCCTCGTTCTAAACGAGCCCTTGTACTAGAAGTTTCTGACGGCTCCTCTTCTTCGGACCCAGATCAGTTATCTGTCTCCATGTCTAGACGCAAGGCGAAGGATCTTCTTGATAGCCTCGGGGACCTTCCTCGCCCTGAGGTGGAAAAGGATTCTTCACTGGTTTCCTCATCTTCTCCGGGCAAAAGGTCTGCCGTTAATCCTTCAACTGACCTCGATTCAAGGAAGTCGAAAGGTAAGTCTTCAGTGAGGTCGGCTGATGACCCCGGCCTCTTTTTTGCCTGGTTGGAGGATTCCTTACCTCCTCTTCCACATCAGCTGAGCTCTGTTTCTGAGCACAAGGGTTTGCCAGGCGTACTCTCCCAATCCCTCCCGAGTGAAGGAGTTTCAAATTCTCTGTCGGTAGCATTCCAGCTAGGCAAATCCGTCCTTTTGCCCTCGGATATGGGATTACATGGGGGCTTTATCCGACCAGGACCTGGTCTCTTCCAGTGTTCAGCATTATCTCCTGGTAAGATTGTTCCACCTATTTCGCTTCCCCTTACTACGCTATGTTTCAGTTCTCATTCCAACTTCTTTCCCTTATTGTTCCTTAGGGGCTTCAAAAGTGGTTCGTCCTTTCGAACCGCCTGGAGAAAAGCTTGGAGCGAATAGAAAGTCTGGAGATGGAGTTGATGGCAACTAAAGCTGCTCGGCGTCTAGCAGTGTCTTCCGCCTCGAATTCTTCAAAGGCTTTGAGCTTGGCGGAGGCTAAGGGTACGACAGCCACCAGTCGCCTGGTCGCCAATGAGATGGAGCTCGAGTCCCTTCGTGGTAAGCTCGTCGAGATGCAGGTGGCCTTGGAGCAGGCAAAGGATGCTGCTTTTGATAAGGTTGAGGCCTATGTATTTAAGCGTGGGTACGACGTGGGTCTGAACGACATCGAGGTCCCAAAAGATTCCCCCCATTGGGCCAAGCACTCGGTCCAACTAGCACCTGCTCATGACCAACCGCAGACCGCCGAGGTCCCTGCTCCTGATCCTGATGCGGGGCCAAGCTCACCTGTGGCTCTAGACACTGATGCCCCTCCCATTGTTAACCCTATTATGTCTGCTTCTGATGTCCCTGAGGTTGTCTTAGATAATTGAAGAACTCTCCCCTTTTTTGTTTTACTTTTGGAAAGTTGACCGACCTGTGGGCTGATTGTTGTATTTACCTCTCTTTCTTTCTATATAAATCTATCTTTTGCGCTCTGAAAGTTCGGCTTTTGTTTACTTCCACTTTTTCTTTCTACATGGTTCATGCCTACTGCCACTGTCGGCCTTTTGCCGAGCTTCCCTCAGCCCGGCGTTTGCATCGTCACGCCAAACATCGGTCAAGGGAAGATCGGTGCAGCATATCTATTTTGGGACTTTTCCAGTTATGATTTTTTCCTTCGGCACGAAATAGTGGGCTTGCTACTACCCTTAATTTTCAGGCTCTGGCCTTATTCAGGTGCGATTGTCCCGATAGGGTCTGGTCCCTACTCGGGTCCCCACTCTTTCTTATTAAGTAGTCCCTTGGCAAAAAGTCCCAAAGCATTCTTTTCAACATTCCAACCAGTCCATGAAACAACCTGCATTAACTCTTAAAACTTACATATGTTTCTGATACATTGCTACGGATTATCCTGCACAAACCAGATTCAACAATGCAAGAAGAAACAACTACTTAAAGAAAAACTTAGAAATAAAACTTTTTCAAATTCATCACGTTCCAAGGTCTCTGCAGTGCTTTCCCTTCCAACGTCTCCAAGCGATATGCCCCCATCGTTCCGGCAAAAGTTACTCTATAAGGTCCTTCCCAACTTGGTCCTAACTTGCCATGATCTGGATTTCTGGTGCCTAGGAGCACCCTCCTAAGGACCAAGTCTCCAACTCGAAAGGTTCTTGCTTTAACCCTCTTCCGAAAGCTTTGCGTCAACTGCTGCTGGTAGGTTGCCAGTTTGATCAGCGCCTGCTCCATCCTTTCCTCGAGCATATCGAGCTGCTCGGCAATCCTTTCTTTGTTCCTTTCATGGTCATACTCCTCAGTCCGGGAGGTTGGATTGGGAACCACGGCTTCCATCCCATAGGCCAAGGAAAATGGGGTCTCCCCGGTAGACCTCCTCGGAGTTGTTCAGTAAGCCCATAGAACGCTTGGCAATTCATTCACCCATGCTCCTTTAGCATCATCCAACCTTTTCTTTAATCCATCCAACAGAGTTTTGTTGGAACTTTCAGCTTGGCCATTGCATTGCGGGTAAGCCGGGGTCGAGAAATAATGACAAATGCCGAATCTTTCACATAGGCTTCTGAAAACTTTCCCTTCAAATTGTTTTCCATTATCTGTTATCAATGCCCGAGGTATTCCGAAACCTGGTAATGATATTTTTCCTTACGAGTTTTTCTGGGTCACTCTCTCTAATATGAATCAAGGGCTCTGCCTCTACCCATTTGGTGAAAGAGTCCGTTGCAACTATGAGAAACCTGAAGTTTCCTGTAGCTTTTGGCATAGGTCCCACTATGTTAATTCCCCACTTGTCGAACGGTCAGGGGCTCGTTATCATATTGAGTTGCTCGGCTGGTTGGTGGATATTCTTGCCAAACCGTTGGCATCTATCACATTTTTGGATGAACTGCAAGGAATCTTTTTGCATGAATGGCCACCAGTATCCTTGTGTCATAGCTCGGTGAGCTAGACTCTGCCCCCCAATGTGGCCCTCACAACATCCTTCATGTATTTCTCATAGCAAATCTGCAACGTCAGCAAGGTGGACGCACAACAAATATGGTCTTGAGTAAGATCGGCGGTAGAGTTTCTTGGTCGACGACAGCCAGAATCTCGCGGCCTTCCTCCTTACTTTCAATCTTTCGCCGGGCTCTTCTGGGAGAGCACCGCTTTCCAAGTATGCGATTATCAGAGTCATCCAACTTAGACCATCGTCCTTCGGATCAATGCGCATGACCCGTTCTCCCACAATATTTGGTTATGGCTAGAAATCTACGGTTATCTCCCTCCTCAACTCGGATCTTATTGTAGTGGCCAAGCAAGCAAGACTGTCAGCATGTGAATTTTGCTCTCGACCTATCTGCTTCACCTCGACATCTCCTATATCCTTGATCAAATGCTTGGCTGTGGAGACGTAGGCAGCCATTCGATCATCCCGAGCAGCGTACTCCCCATTCAGTTGGTTGGCGACCAGCTACAAGTCGCAAAATACCAGTAGTCGTTCTATTCCGAGCTCTTTGGACATCAATAGTCCGGACAACAGTGCCTCATACTCCGCGTCGTTGTTCGACGCGCTGAATCCTAGCGTCACTGCCCGCTCCACTATTGCCCCTTCCGACATTTTGAGTACTATATATGCGCCTGATCCTCGAGAATTGGATGCCCCATCCACATATAGCTATCATTGCTGGTCGTCCCTCGCCCCCGGAGCGCCTTGCTCGGACAACTCTTTGTGAGTAAACTCAGTTATAAAGTCAGCAATTACCTGCCCTTTTACTGCATTCCGGGGGACCACTTTAATATCATGCTCGCTGAGCTCTATCGCCCACTTCGTAAGCCTTCCAGAGCGGTCGACTTTCTAAAGGACCGATCAAAGTGGCTGCTCAGTCAGGACTTTGATGGTGTGAGCCTGGAAATAATGTCTCAGTTTCCGAGCTGCACATACCAAGGCCAGCGTAAGCTTTTCAAGCGGTAGGTACCTCATTTCGGTGTCCAGCAGGGTCCTGCTTACAAAATAGGCCGGCCAGTGGTGCTTTCCTTGCTCCCTCATCAAGGTCGCACTGACCGCGTGCTGAGATACTGCCAGGGACAACACGAGCTCTTCCCCGGGGTCTGGGATTGAAAGGGCAGGAGGGGAACTCAAGTAGTGCTTAAGTTATGCGAGTGCTTCGTCACACCCTTCATCCCATATCTTCTCTGCCTTCTTTTTTAGGGCAAGAAACAATGGTCGGCATTTATCCGAACTCTTTCCTATGAAGCAGTTCAGGGCAGCAAGCATTCATGTCAACCTTTGCACCTCCTTCCTCAAGTTCGGCCATTCTATCTTTTGCACGGCCGCAATCTGTTCGGGATTCACCTCAATCCCTCTTCAGGTCACAATGTACCCAAGGAACTTCCCCGAACTGACTCCAGATGAACACTTTGTGACATTAAGCTTCAAGTTGTATCTACGAAGGATTCCGAACACCCTCTTCAAGTCTTCTTCATTAGTTTCCTTTTTCTTACTTTTCACTACCATATCATCAATATATACCTCCATTGTGCTTCCAATCAAGTCCTGAAATATCCTAGTGACCAACCTTTGGTACGTTGCCCCCGCATTCTTAAGTCCAAAGGGCATTCGTTTATAACAGAAGGTCCCCTTTGGCGTTATGAATGCTGTCTTTTCTTGGCCAGCCTCCACCATTGCAATCTGATGGTATCCCCGATATGCATCTAGGAAACTCATTCGTTCATGCCCTGCCGTGGAGTCCACCAGTTGATCGATTTTCAGAAGTCGAAAACTATCTTTAGGGCATGCCTTGTTCAGGTCGGTGAAATCCACACACACCCTCCATTTATTGTCCTTCTTTGGTACCACGACGGTGTTGATTAACCACTCAGGGTAATGTACTTCCCTGATGGCATCGGCCTCTAATAATTTATCCACTTCTTCATTCACGACTGCTTGGCGGTTGGGGGCCAGCTTCCTCTGCTTCTGAACAACTGGTTTGGCTCTCGGATCTACCCCCAACTTATGACTGATGACTTCTGGATCGACTCCTGGCATCTCATGTGGGACCCAAGCGAAGATGTCGACTTTCTGGTCGAGCAGTTGAACCAGGCTACTCTGCTCGTCTTTGGTCATCGCTCTCCCAATCATCCAATATGGCGCGGAGGATGGCACACCTCCTCTTCATACTGCAAATTCTTCTAGCTCTTCCACCGCCATATTAGTCTGGTCGGTCCCTTCCTTGCTGGCTCCCGACCAACTTGCCTGTAGTTGTTATTCCTGGTCCGCCCTTCTGCCCGGGCAGTTGCCTTCAACCCCACTTTTAACCATCTTCCCCTTAATTGCAGCTATCAAGCAGCTTCTGGAAACCGCCTGGTCTCCTTTGATCTCCATCGTTCCCCTCAATGTCGGGAAGCGGATCCGTTGATGATAAGTTGAGGGAACTACCTTCATCGGATGGATCCACGTCCGTCCCATGATAGCGTTGTAGGAAAAGGGTAGTCGACCACGAGGAATTCCATATCTAGATGAATGGGCCCCGCTCCGACCTGCACCGTGATGATTCCCTTTGGATGCACAGCTTGTCCACTAAATCAGGTCAATGGTATTGAAGTCAGCCTCAAGTCTGAATCTTTCAGTCCAAGCTTATGAAACAGTTCGGCGTACACAATCTCCGACGAACTTCCTGGGTCGACCAGCATCCTTCAAACTTCGTACTTCTGTATGTTTAGAGTCAATACCAGCGCGTCGTTATGTGGTTGGACCATGTCCTGCAAATCCTCATCCGTGAATGAAATTTCCCCATCTTTCTGTCCTTCCCGGCGAACCATGTTCGGTTCAGAAGTTGTTCGATATACTTCTATTAGGTGTGCAACCATCTTCATTGCTGTCGAGCAGAATTGGTTGTTACCTCAAAAGGGTTTGAAGCTCCATGCACCACGTCTATTGTCCTCCTTTGTTTTTCTTTTTGCTGGTCGCTCATTGATTCCTTCCTGGCCAAGCTGCCCGGGGCGCCTTTTGGTTGGGCGTTTTCCACATACTCCTTCAAGTGCCCTTCCTTGACCAAATCTTCCAGGTGTTGTTTGAGTATCTTGCAGTCTTCTGTCAAGTGTCCGTGATCCCGATGGTAGGAACATCACAGGTTTGGATTTCAGCGTTCCGGGTCACTGACCATCTTCGAGGGGCTCCTAAAGAACGGTATGTCCTGGATCTAGGTCAAGATCCGATAGATTGGCTCCTTAAAGACGGTATATACTCCCTCATAAGCCGACCTTGCTGGCTCAGGTCGGGCCGCCCTTCGCTTTTTTCTTTCCCCAAATTCTTTCCTTCGCTTCCGCTTGCCTTCTTCCTCCGTCGAGCGATCCCATCTTGGTTCTGCGACGCCCATATCTTCTTCCAACTTTATAAATTCTTCAATGCGTTCCATCAGCTCGCCTTGGGTAATGGGGGAACGTTTCGTCAAGGACTGGCGGAGCTAATTTTCCCTAGGGAGTTCGAGCTTGAACGTTGCCACCGCAACATGCTCATTGTTCCCCTCTACTTCATTATACAGTCGTCAATAACGAGTGTTATACTCCTTTAGACTTTCCGAGCTTTGCTTCTTGAGTGATAACAATGCCCCATCATCATTTGGCTGCTTCGAATTTGTCACGAATCGCATGATAAAAGCCTCAGCCAACTCTCGAAAGCTACATACTGACCTCGGCTCCAAACGAGAGAACCACTGCAAGGCTAAATCTCCAAGGCTCGACGGGAACACTTTGCATATCAAGGAGTCATATCGCGGCCATGGAATGTTGAAAGTACTGAACGTGGTCGGTCGGGTCCGTGGTCCCATTATACACCCTTAGCTTCGGGATTGTAAACCGCCGAGGTGCATCCGCCTTTTCTATTTCTTCCGAGAATGGAGACTCGAAGTTCTAGGAGTTCCTTAAGTACTTTGTCCAGGTCAAACTTTCCGGTGGGAAATTCCGGTCGACCAGTGCCTTCTCTATCAGGGCTTTGACATCCTTCTTAGCCAAGCCTCTCTGTGGGACCTTCCTTTGTAGGGGAGTGCCTCCCCTCGTGCCCAGTGCTCGGGTTCTAACTCTTTCCTCTGCCACGGTCGGAAACTCAAAATCCGACTTCCTTCGCCGCCCGTCTCCATTCCAACATGGGAGTTCCAAAGTCCCGACCTAGAGTACTGCCTCCCCAGCTGCCGAGTCGCCGTTCGTTCTCAACGCCCCCTGTCCTGTCCTCCCTAGGTTTCTTCTAGGGTCGGGGAGCGCCTTCTTCCTTTCTTTGCCTTTTCCAGCTCCTGCAGCAGGCAATCGATCTTTTCCTGCTACTGTCTAGCCCCTTTCGCCATGTCCCGTATGGCTTCTCTACAGGCTTGCTCAAGTCGATCATATGCCCCGCGTGGAGGGCTTGATGGGTTGTTTTGCAGTCCCTAGTGCGTCTCCTCATGGGGTTTCCCTATCGAAGGAGAAGCTCCTATCCGAGTTGGGCCTGTGTGGTGGATCTCTGATCGGATCCGCCCTTTTCCTTCACCAGATGGAATAGTTCTCCCACTTCCCGTGCACAGGACTTATTCAAAGTCCATTTTGTTGGAAGGATGGACCAAGGGATCCTTGCCCAGCTCCTCGCGCTGCCGCTGGGACCGTGTTTCTTCTACTCGAGGCTGCGGTCCCTTTGGTTGGGATGGTGATCCCGAATCCCGTTCCGGCTCCGACATTGGCTCAGCAAAGTGTACGTGTGCTTTCTTCTTTGTTTCCCACAGACGGCGCCAATTGTAAGGTTAGATTTTAAAGACCTGGTTTTGCTCGGAAGAACCTGGTGATCTTCCCTTCTGCTTCCTCACAGGAATTCCGTCTTCTAGACCTGGACCTGCTCAAGAAGGCAACAACAGGATGAAATTCCATCGGTGGGGGCCGATCGAAAACACTCCGACACTAAAGTCAGTAATTGGATCAGGAATTAATCTCTTTCTGTTTGTGGTGTTCTATTTTTTTTTTCTTTTCTTTTCTTTTCTTTTTTTTTTTTTGCATACCCTCTTCTTCTTTATTTATCTCCCTCTTATTCCTTCCCTTTCTCTGTTATTCTCCTACTTCCCCCGATCGTCGCTGATCTCGCCCCAGGGATGCACACGTCCATGATCGTGCTCTCAGGCGTGGGGTGCATCCCCCATCTCTCTCTGCATGATCTTCTTCTATCTTCTCTGGCCTCCACCTGTCTCTCCCCTTTCCTGAAGCCTCGGGCTAGCTGGATGTTGCTGCCCATTCAACTCGGTCCGACCTGGCCCAAGATTCGCGAGCTGGCTATTTGGGGCGGATCAGACTCGCAGATCGGGGTAGGCCTTTTCAAAACCGGACCTGGGCCCAGAGCCCTCACACAATTTAAATCGATTTTTAACTAATGTTTATCTCTAATATTGTTAACATGAATATACAAACCTTGATCTCTCTTGAAATTCTCTCTATTGAGTGTATCGGTTCATTTTTTTTCCTTTTTCTCAAAGCAAATTGTGTTGCAGCAAATAGTAGGCTGCATCAAAAAAAAAAATTAAAAGAATATATCTATCAGAGACCTTTTGTCACACAAACACACCCTTAGTGCACGTTTGTATTACTGTCTTCCCATGGAAAAATCTTGGAAAAGCAAGATGTTTTACACCGGAAAAGTTTCTCCATTCTTTGGTGTGAACACATTTCTGTGAAGAAAAACGTCAAAACCTATGAAATTTTCTGCACTTCTAGGGAAAGTGTTTCCGATCGATAAAGGGGTAGGTTTTTTTTTTTTTTTTTGGTGGAAACAGAATTCAAATGCCCTCAAGAAGAAATAAACTTTTTTTTCCAAAGAAGTGTAAATGTTTTTCCCCTCAAAAAGGTGGAAATAACACCCTTTTCTTTAATTGAGTTTTTAATTAATGACATTTAACGATTTAATATTTAGTTTTTTTTTATTAATTACATTTTTAAAATTTAAATACAAAATGGAGGAGAATCACCAAGGAGATTTTCCTTTCTACTTTTCTCCTCATTTCTGTGCCAAACGGGCCGGGCTCAATCAACTTGTCATTTTATCTTGATATGTTGCATTGCCCTTTGCGTATGTGGAGGCCACACCCTATGCATAGTTGTAAGGGATAAGAAAAAACTTGGAATACTGTAGCCTGTATAGAAACAACAAAGATTCTTTTGATTTCTAAAGATGTCTTTTGCCTTTTGTTTCTTCTTTTCCTTCATTCACGCCACTTTAAGAACACCAATCACACCCATTCAATCCGTTCAACCCCCTAAAAAGAATACAAACTTCTGCTATTCAATCTCTCCTCTTCACAGCTCTCACATCCCAAGAATCCAAAGAAGACATGTCCAAGGACTCTTCCTCTAACATTTCCCACCATTTCCAAGAACTCCTCATAGCTGACCTCTTCTCTTTCTTCTCATTCATAGTCTCTCAGCCTCTCTACTTTGCATACGTCCTCTTCTTCCTCCCTTACATTGTCCAATTCATCTCTTTCCTTTGTCCCCTTATTCTCTCCTCTTGTCTCCTCTTCCTCCTCTCCCTCCTCACAATCTCCCCTCATGAAAAGCAGACCCGATATGGGTTCCTCGGAAATGCTTGCCGGAAGGTTGTAAATGCTTTGGAGACTCAACCAGACGACAATGTAGAGTTTCATTTCTTTGATCCCTTGTCCCTGATCGCCTCAGAGCTTGAAGCATGCATTTCATTAGAGACAGTGAGTTACAGGGGAGAAGAAGACAATCCCGTGGTCGAAGATCTTGTAGAAGATAGCCAAACACTAACTTACAATGCCAGAAAGGAGCTAGTTGAAATTCCTCAAGAAAATGATGAATTGGGAGCATCCAAGAGGCTTTATTACTTGTGGGGTGAGCATGAATCAGGAAGTGTGGCGTCTGGAGGACTAACAGACAACTTTGGAGAGAACCCCATCAAAGTTCCTCAGCAAAATGATGAATTAGAAGCATCCGAGCAGGATCAGGAGCTGAAGATTCCGAGTATACGAAGCCTAGGGTGCAAGTGCAACAAAAGTATTGTAGCTCAGGGACCAATTTCCATTGTAGGGAAAATTTCCAATGAAATTCCTCAACAAAAGGATGAATTGGGAGCATATGAGCATCAAGAGCTCAAGACTACTCAGGGGGTAACTTGTAAGGTAGGAGAAAACTATGTCCGAGACATTGATACGAGTGGGAAAGAGAATTGCAATGTCAGGAGTCTAAATCCAGTAGGCTTTGGATCAATGAGGAAGGAGAAAGAATGGAAGAGAACATTGGCATGCAAGCTTTATGAGGAGCGGCAATCGATGGAGAGCGGCGAAGGGATGGATCTATTATGGGAGGTTTACGAGGTTGACTCCGGTAAAGGGAAAGAAATTAACAAGGGGAAGGAGAAGATGGTCAAGAAAAAAGATGTTGATATGTATGAGGAAGACGAAGAGGAAGAGGAAGAGATGAATTCCCAGTTGTGCTGCCTGCAAGCTCTGAGGTTCTCCACAGGAAGAATGAATGTGGGACTTGGGAAACTGAATTCAATGAGGATCACAAAGGCTTTCAAAGGGATGGGAATATTTGTGAGGAGGGAAAAGAAAATTTTTTAGGTATGGGGATATTGAGATTATGCTTAGTGATATGAAAAATATGTGTTGCTCCATATTACAACAGGGCTTTTTTCTTTGCAAATTTTACTCCGTTGTTCTATGGAATTGAAATCTCATCCATGTATCTTCTCTCTTTAAAAGCTTAAAAGAAAACCAATTGTTCATAACCATGAAGTTACTTATTTAAAATCTTGTCAAGTTTTTAGAGGTCTTTCTACAAATTCTTTATGGAGGCAGTAAGTCTTCTTTATTTGTATAAATAGTTGCAATGGACAAGGCTAAGATGATGATAAATGAGGAACTATAAGCCATCCTTTCAGCTTTCCTCTTGTCATGTGGTAAACTGGAGCATTCTTCCTTCTAGAAATGACCACCTTTGTATAAATAGTAGCCATGGGACTAATGTGATGAGGCTAAGATTATGGTGATGAAATATTAGCCAACCTTTCAGCTTTCCTCCTGCTATTTAGGGAACTAGATTCTACAGAATCTTTTAGTAAGTCCTCCCACAGCGGGTGGGCCATGTGCAGAGAGGGAGAGAAAGAAAGAGAGCATTAATAATAGGGGTTGATATCATGCCACTCCTTTCAAAAATATTATAAACCTCAACACTGGCAAATTAGGTTTATCGATTGTAGGGGATTTGATATTTCAATGTCCCTTAGACACTCAATATCCAATTTCATGACTAAAAGTCTCTAAATGTCACCAGGGTCGACTCTGGTATACTTCTTTCTTTTTTTTTTCTTTTTTTTACTTTTTTGCCCTGGATCCCATGATTTAGGATTAAATAACGAATCAGCTTCATGACACTATCCTAACCTTTGATTAAACAGCCTCAAAGTGTATCAGTCGTTTAACTAAGGACCCTAGTTAGAAAGTTAGGATATAAGATTACAGCATATTCTGTTGTCAAACTCATTAAGTAATCTAAAGTGATGGGTAAAGCTAAGATGATGAGTTTCAAAAGTTTCAAATGTAAATGGTGCATCATTGCAGCATTCTTATTGTTGTTATTATAAATAGATCTAATATCTTTTTATGGGGTAATCACATATGAAATTAGTAATTGGCCATCTAAGCATTAGTCAATACTATACAGTGTAAAATCACCATTTGATAAGAAAAATACTGATACTGCATTTTGAGGATATCCCTATGGACAGTTTAGGCATGAATTCAGTCATTCAATATGTTACAAAGCAAAATCTAATTCTATGGGGATTGCTGTGGTTATACATCCCCCACAAATGGAATCTAGATACAGTAAGACAGGGTTACACCAATAAGGGCCACCAGCATAAATAAAGAGAGGGAGGCATGGATGGCAAATCATGGATTGAAAATGGGTTAAGACGATTGTGGCCATCTAATCAGGATTCAGGGCCCTTGGAAACAGAGAGGAAGCTTTTAGTCAATTGTTCCTTCCTATGATCAATGGTGACACTTATCCATCTTAATCAGAGTATGCCCTTCTTATACCTTAAGAATAACACATTTTGCGATACACACATTTCAGCATGAGTCATCCCTAATTCCGGATACTGAGTTTTTTTAAATAATTCTTTATGCCAAAATCTCAATGCCTTAATAGAGGAAGCAAAAATACTTTTCAATACCACTAGTAAATTTGTTGGTAGACTCTGGTTAACTTCACTGTGGGCATGTGATGGGCATTGTAGAAAAATGCTGGTTGGCGTGTGGTTTCCCTGGGAGAGGATCAGGGAGAGTTTAGGAGGTCTCCCTGGACCACTAGGCAAAGTCAAAAAGATAAGATATCTGTCTGAGTCTTCCTTTGTGGTCAGTCTACACTCTACAGGGAAGATATCTGTCTGAGCCTTTTCTACTTGTGACTGCCGACACAGCCGCGTGGTCCCGACCACCATATTTCTATCTCCCGACAGCTTCTCTCTCTTCTTTTAGTATCCAATGTTTGTCACTCTCTGATCTATCAGAGAATCCAATGTTTGTGATCATCATCCCCACTCCAAGTATGATGAGACCAAAGAACCGCTCCTTACTCAAGCCTCAGTTCTTCCTTGGCTGCCCAGAGTTTGATCCCGGGTACATCACCTCTTCCCGCATGTACAAACTTTCTTCCCACTTGAGTGGGCTGCTTTCCCATGTGCATGTGGCTCAGCCCCCTTTGGCAAAGATACAAAAAAAAAAAAAGTATGATGAGACCAAAACTATTTTGTGACCAAACATGTGTACATCAGGGGTACTGATGCCTAGAAAAAACACAGCCCAACAGGCCCATCCTGCTTTGAGCCAGGTTTGAGCCTAAGTTTTAGTACTCAGGTCAGCCTTAGATCTGGAATTCAGACCCGTTTAACATTTGGCCAGGCTTCAATTAAGTGATAGAAAGCGCAAAGAAGAGCCTAGACAAACAATGTGAATAATATATTTGTCTTTGCTAATGCAACTTCTACTAAACATGAACAATGTATTTTTTTCTTTTACTGTTATTTGCATAATTGTTTTTTAATTTAAGATTTCTCATAAGATCTCTGTCATTTTTTACTGTTAATCTTAATCTAGCCTTGCACCCAATTGAATAAATGGGCAGTCTATAACTAGACATGTTTGAGGCGGGCCAAGCTCGGTCCAGGCACTTATGGCCCATGTTGGATTTAGGCCGAACATATATACAAATGTTTCCAAAGTCTGGTCGGGCCTTGATATGGATCAGCACAGCATGACTCTTCCATGAACATATGTATTATTCCTCCATTACAATGCATTATTCAAGTTATCATATCTTGCAAAGTGACACAAATATCGACAACATTAGTTGCAATATTATAATAATAAAAAGGGTTGAAGTTCATGATAATATCATGAGAAATCAACAAAAGCCTATGATATTGTTGTAATAAAAAAAAAATGGTGAATCATATAGAATTTGTTTTTAACAATTACTATATCTAAACTTCCTGCATTCTATTTTTATAATTACTTATCCAATAAGAGCCCTAAAATTTAAAAATATCCCAACATCTCCTCTAGATGGTTTTTTTCAGGCAACGCTATGTGACCATTAGTGTAGCCACAGCCCATTGCTGATCTATCGTTTCCTGCAATGCCATTTCTCACTTGTTCAATCACTCCATTTGGAATTCAAACCCGCCCAATTTTACACCTATCCCCACGTGACTGACTTATGATTTGTGATACCAAAACTAACCCATGACATATACAAGTCGGTCAGATTTGATGTGATTTTTTTTATTTATATTAATTTATCGTATAAAAAACAGAGAAACCTCCAACTCAATACTTCTACTTTTAACATGTGTATTACCAATTGTGCTACAAAAGTCTTGTATATCATAATTTAACAAGTAATGTGATCCAAAGTAGTCATAAATGGGGCCAAGGCAGGTTGAGGCAGAAAAACCATGCACAACACAACACAAGTCTCCTACCTTTTAACTGCATGTAAGCAATAATATTACTTAACTATAGGTTCCCATGTGTATCTCCATCTTTAAACCCCTCACGAGCTCAAGGTGAGCGTTATCTACCTAAGCAATTGCTACACAGCAATTTGATAAATTCCTACCCCTCCAAAAGCTTCTGAACCAATAGAATAGATCATCTCATCTGCCTACATGGATGGTCAGGCACTATTATACTTTTAACGTCTAGTTAATAATTAGATTAGTTAGGTATGTATTGAAATTAAGAACAAGCAGAAAGGCAGTTGCTTTGGGTTTGTTTCCCTATAATTAGAGCCATAGGGGTCAATCTATTTATTCACTCGATCCAGCTGTGAATAATTTGACCCTTTCAAAAGAAAAGAAACAAAACAAGATCTTGTACTGATCTGGTAGGATGAAGCATTCTAAGGTGGTCACCTTTGGCAATGACATGTAAAAAAAACCATCTCTTCGTCCGTGAGATCCCAAGTGCTCCAATCAACCAAAAGTTCGATTCTATCTCAACTACTCATTCCTTTTCCACATAAAAATATCCTTTTTTTGGTATCCCAGTTTAGTGGCTAGCCCTATAGAGAGAGGGGAGTAAACATCGGGTGAGGTGGGGGCCCTCTGGTGAGGTATCAGAGTCTCGGGTGAAAAAAGGTGCTTGCCCTGGTTCGAACCCAAGACACTGGCAGTTCTTACCACTAAGGAGGGAGAGCTACAAATGCATTAGATATATTCTGTTTTTACATTTTCTCCGTATCTTCAATCCAACGTGCAGAAGTCAGATTCGGGTTTTAGTTTGATAAGTTGATAACCATTTGGTTACGTTGCAGTCCTCAGAAGAAATTGTGTGCTTTAGGTGTTAGGCAATAGAAGGGATTGAAGGTCCAGACTCATCCTAGACTACCCTCATTAACATCCAAGTCTTATAAAGACAAGGAGGGGAGTTGGGAGTTGCAGCAGGCAGGTCCATGGAAGTGCGTCGGTTTATAATAGCTGGATACTTAGGGGTGTAAAAAAAAATCGGAAAACCGTCTAACCGAACCAAACCGCGGTTAATAACCGTATTTTACGGTTCGGTTACGGTTAATAAAATCCAAAAACCGCACAGTTCGGTTCGGCTACGGTTTTCCATAATAATTTACGGTTATTAATCGAACCGAACCGTATAATACGGCTCAGTTAACCATATGCGGTTAACCGTACCATTTACAAATAAAAGAAAAAATAAAGGGGCTAAATGAAATATTTCTTACCTTATTCAATTGTTCCTCATGTGTCATTTTACCTTCAATCATTAACATTTATTCCCTTATATAAGGAAGGCATTCCACGGTTATTAACCGTAACCAAACCGTTAAATACGGTTAACCGCGGTTACGGTTTTCTACGGTTTTTGTGGATACGGTTACGGTTACGGTTTTAAAAGATAGAAAACCGCGGTTACGGTTCGGTTAACGGTTTTTCCAAATTGACCGGTTAACCGAACCATTACACCCCTAATACTTCAGAGTAAGCAAGGTATCCTGTGTTCTTCACTTTCTGTGGTAAATCCGTATCCCAGCCATATCCGGCAGCATATCACTGTTGTATCAATGCCATGATCTGGGGATCATTAGGTGTTGAGCAATAGGTCTTGACTAAAGCTTAGTATCGAGCCCAAATCATTATCATTCAATTAGATGCCCAGTGCAAAGATACATAAGAGATATACATAATGTTCCCAGGCAACCCCTTCAAATGCCTTGACGAGAAAATCATAGAGGATAAGTCTAATGAAAATGAATGGAGTAAGACATTACAGGCATGAATTGCCCCAATATCCTATCTCCGATTTTAAGAATTCATAGATTACCCATTTTAAAAATGTAGGGTCCTACTCGTCGTCCATTTCCTTGTCGATAGGGAAATCTAGCATGGCTGGTAGTCCGGAGTCCGGACTGACTTAACGGCAGAAAAAGAAAATGAAATAAAAGGGAAAGAGAGGGCTTGTGAGGCATCAATCTGTATTGTAGTTTTAGTCATCTTTTGTGCATCAAAGTTTGTAGGGCATCTGAAGCAAACTTGGGTGTACATCCATATATGTAGCTCCCTTTCTCTCCATAAGGTCCTGGGCCCAAAACAGTATCAGAGCCAAAGCACCCAGTTTCAGGTGTGGGGTGGTCGCCCTAGTACATCTTGTAAATCCAGCAGAGGACCATACCATCCGGTCATTAAATGCAGATATAAGTGACTGACCCCATCATTTGGAGGAGATGGTGCTCTCCGAATATGATCCATGGCTTTGTTCGCAAGAACATGTATGACCTCTTTCGGTTCTTTGGATGGTACACCTCAGAACATGAATCCAGTTGCTCGTGATGCTTTGGTGAGCCTTCCTTGGACACAGTTTGAACTTTGGCATCAGCACTACATGAAAGAATCTGAACATAAAACTGCAATTGTACATAAAACTGCAATTGCAGTGCTTATGAAACATGGACATTGCAAGTGCAATAAGTCTATTTGGCCTGTCTTTTTTGGCCCGAATTGGGGCCTGATCCCAGCTGGACTCCAGCTGGACCTATTTTTAAGATGTCAAGGAAAGCCCGCCCGATGAAAAATTCGATTCCCTCCTCTCCAAGTTTTTTCACTGTTTGTCCATCTCTCACGATGGCCGGCGGCCAAAAACCCTTCTCCGCCGAGCATTCTCCTTCCGGCGGCCAGTTCCTCCTCCAACTCCTACAAAAACCCCTTCTACCACCCCATCCTCACAGTCCGATCCCAGCCCCCACCCCCACCCCCACCCCCACTCCCACTCCCATGATCCCGCCATCGCCGCAGTGGGCCCTAGCCACCCCTTCCCTCCATGGCGCACCGATCTCCGCCCTCCTCCTCTCTCCAACCCTCACTTCGCTCCCTCTCCCTACTCCTTCTCTCCCGTCTTCCCTCAAAACCCTTGGCCTCTCTCATTCGATCTCTGAAACCCCAATTTCCCTCCCCCAAACCCTAACCCCCCCACTTCAACAGCTTCCCCCACTTCGGATTTCCGAGCAATGGCGACCCCACGCCTCCTCCCCACCACCAAATTCCCCCATTCCTACCCCATCTGCTCATCAACGACAGGATTCTCCCAGACATCAGCTCCACATTGACGTTCTGATTGCTCAAGTGCGAGATTCACGCCCCCAACGCGCTGCCCAACTGGAACTCGAAGGATTCGAAGCTCTACCCGAGGCACGGCCCAGCCAAGGAGGCAGCAGTCCCGGGGAGGAGTTCTAGGACACCGTAAATTCGACCTCAGGAGAAAGGACCTGGAGCACCCTAGCAGAGACCAAGCTCCAGGGGAGCTCAGAGGCCTAGTTTGATGGAGAACAGAAGGCCCTTGCCGCCGCCCATTGGACACTCGTGCAGACCCAAGGGACCAGAGCAGTGGGCTTCTGCGAATGGAAGGCGAGATGGAGAGCATGGTTAGGAGAAGGGAGATTTCTCTATGAAGCTGCCACTCACTGTTCAGCTTGATAAGCCAGGCTCGACGGAGAAGGGTTTTGGCTGCCAGCCACGTGAGAGATGGACGAAGAGTGAGGCAGGCTTTGCTTGACATCATAAGCTGGAGTCCAGCTGGAAGTGTTGAGATTATTGTTGCAAGTGTTGAGATTCTCAGGACCATTATTCAGATCTCAAAGAATTGTCTTGCAGTCCATACCTCAAAGAACGACATCTCACCAATTATGTCTGGTAGGCCATTCCTCATATTTTCCAATCCAGCAATTTAAGGCCTTGAAAGCCTTCTCATTTGATATAACCCCATCCTCCCATCTAACTGGGATTGACCAAGTGCTACATTTTTCGTAATAGAACTGATATTTACAGCTTGAAATTCAAGAATGCAGATCTTCAATGCCACATCCGTAAGTCATCTATGTGTGCCCTCAAAACCACACTGACTCGGTTATCAGAAAAGCATAGATCCCTCTCCATAGTTACTTGAGTGAAGATTTGTGAGATGTTGATGGTGAAATGGATCTCTCTCTTGAGTGAAGATTTGTGAGATGTTGTGTGGAAATAACAAGGTTCCTATAGATATTCTGAAGAATGTGGATGTCATACAAGAAATTGAGGAATAGAAGTGCAAAGGCGGAACTTTGTCTGGCAGAAATCTATTTTCACAGGCTGTAGATTAGTGTTATTTGGACTATCTTGATGGTTGCCCAATAGGAAGAGTGTGGCTGTGTATGGATCATACTGGTTTTGCAACATTTGACCAAATCTCAGTATATTGTAATCCCGGATGGTAGATTTAGGCATTTTGGAAAATCTATATATGCCATGCCATGTATCCTGCTCGATCAACCAACGAAACGGATCTAGATACCTCAGTGATTTTGAGCAGCATACCAAATCTATATAATACTATGACAAGTATCCCATTTAATCAATTAAGTGCTCCTTCGGTGATCTCTACTTCCTCCAATGTTTTCGTGCACTGTATCACTATCATTTTACTTAAGAGTCATCTCTCTCCAAAATGCCTTGCTACCACATACACAGATACCATTGATCCTAGTCGAAAGACAGTTGGATAATCTCCATCCTAGTATGTAGCCCAAAAAATAAAAATAAAAACTCCATCCTAGTAGAGAAACTAAGAAAATGATGATTCTTACACAATCGCCAACAGTATCGTGGCAAATACTCTAATCAAATTGTTGATGAAATCATTCTAGACTGCATAGGACTTCGCAGATCCAGTCCTCTTTCTTTGGTCGGGTAAGAGACATTAAGATAAAACTATTGTAAAGTATCATGCATCACTAAGCAAAAGATGTTTCTCTTATTGCCACCAAATAATATGTCCATTCATGTCTTGTTTAATGACCAGAAGCCACATATCCCAATTAAACGACAAAATTTAGAAGACCAGACTCTAGCAACCAAATTGGAGTCCATCACCATCACCAATTTACCCCCTCAATCCGGGGTCGGCTAAATGTGTTATCCTCAAACAAAGAAACAAGCCAAGACCATGTGTCCCATCTTACAAAAATTGCTCCCTCCCTCCCTGCCTCTATCTATCTATCCATACATGCACGCATATACACCATGTTGTAATGAGTTTTAGCGGACCCAAGAGTTGAATTAAAAGTTTTTTTTTTTCATTTTTTAATTGTAAATTCTAAATTATTACATTAGTAGTTACAGTGGTTAGATCAAGCAATAATATGCAACGTAATAATGGGTTTGAAATTAGGAAGTTAATTCACATTTCAATTTGGAAGGTTATGAGTGGTTAGTAGTTATTTTCTACAATAACGGCATTCATGTGTATTAAAAATGTTGTAAGTTATCAAGGTTGTTAAGTTAATTATCTCCATTTAAACTCCTTGCAAGCTTTCTTTTGTTCTTCAGATTTTGGATGCGAGTCTTGGGCTAATTTGAACTTAGGTTCAGCTTTTTAAGAAGTGAATTCTTCTGGAATTTGGTATCTTTT
The DNA here is from genome assembly GCA_038049695.1 of Cinnamomum chago. Lineage (NCBI taxonomy): Eukaryota > Viridiplantae > Streptophyta > Magnoliopsida > Laurales > Lauraceae > Cinnamomum > Cinnamomum chago. The sequence continues at coordinate 36,958,933 of CP142453.1, read as the reverse complement.
GTTTTCTTTATGGTAACAAGGCTACAATGGGGGCGGTGGGATTCTTGCTGACATACCCTTCATGAAAATAATCAAATTGTGCTCCAAAACTGGATTCGCTGTAACGTAGCAGGATCAGTGTTGAGTTGCTAAATCAGTTCGACTCAAAGATATGGAGGCTGTGTATGGATCTCTCTCCTGAGTGAAGATTTGTGAGATGTTGATGGTGGAAATAACGAGGCTCCTATAGATATTCTGAAGAATGTGGATGTCATGGAAGAAATTGAGGAATAGAAGTGCAAAGGCAGAACTTTGTCTGGCAGAAATCTATTTTCATGGGCTGTAGATCAGTGTGATTTGGACTATCTTGATGGTCGCCCAATAGGAAGAGTGTGGCTGACTGTAATTGGATAATGAGCTGGCCAAGACAACAGAAAGGGATCTTTCCATTTCTCAATTCTTTCTTAAAGAACGAGAATATATGTTCAGAGTCGCCATTACATCCTGGCATGAATGACACATCATATCATTTGTGAATTGAATAAAGATTGCATTCCATATGTTACATTACATCCTTTGGGTAGCATGAATGACACATTATATCATTTGTGAATTGAATAAAGATTGCATTCCATATGTTCCATTAAATCATTTTAAGGTTGGGATGCACCTTCGTTGGTGGAATTTGGGGGATTTGTTTGTTTCTCAAGAATCGTTGGCTCGACAAATGGTTGAGTGTACCATTGATGAGGATGACTGCAATATTCTTTCTTAAGTAATAAGAAATCACTAGAGGGTCAGGAAAATAGATGCTTCAATCATCCACGAAACTCATAATGAAACTTCTAGTGACCATGACAATGATGATGAAAATCCGATAGCAACCAAAATTGTGTCAAGTGTTACGACGAAGTAAACTTGGACACACAAGGGAGAACACAAGGTGCGGGCATCTCACTCTCACATTCAGTGCCAGGGATCTACCCTTAACAAAGGGAGCACGAAAGATAGCATACTATGGTTAGGCCATAGTTGTCAAGCCCATTATGGTTGCCGTTCCGATTTAGCCCACTAGTGGAATGTTCTGGCTTTCCGGTCAGTTCCTGCATTCCATTCCAGAAAAGACGCATTTGAAAATGGAAAAAAAAAAAGTAACAAAAAAAAAGCCTAAAATTGAAAAAACATTAAACTCATGAAATGTAAAAAGGAAATATATAAAATGTTAAAACTGCTCCCAACAATTAAACATAACAAAAAATAAATAAAACAGAGGTTTATAAAAAATATAAAAATAAAAGAAGTCATGAAGGTTCTGAAATTTGGAGCTGAGAGAGAGAGAGAGAGAGCACTAAAACTGACAGCACTTGAGAGAGAAAGGAAAAAGAACAAAAAGTCTGTTCCATTGTTTGGGGGGGCGGGGGTGTGTATATATATTTATATATATAGAGAGAGAGAGAGCTATTAAGAAAAAAGTATGGAGTTTTCGACACCTATGGAGAGAGAACTATAAAGAAAAAAAGGGTTGAGCGCTCGGCAGAGAAAGAGGGGGAGAGGGGGGGAGAAAAGTGTCATGGGGGAAAAAATGGCATATGCTGATGCTGGTGGGCCTCTCGGTGCTCTGCTGATGGCGATCGAATGCAGTCAGAACTGTCAACTGCTGCTACTGGTGGTGGAATGCAGTTGAAACTGTTGACTGCTCTACTGGGCTGCTCGTCTGCTGATGGTGCTTCTCCTCTTCTTTTTTCATTCTTTTCTGCTTCAGCAGTCAGCTGGCAGGGGGCTCAGTGCTGACTCTTAAACCCCTCAAATTTGAAGAGAAAAACCCATTTAAAGGGGGTAATTAAGGAAGAAAAACAGAAAACAAAAAAAAGAAAAGAGAGATGTTTTGCTCATGCATCATTTCAGCAGCAAGGACGGAGCATTTTTCTTCGTTAAGATTCAACCGTCACTATATAGGGCAGACCAGGAGGATTCGAAGGATCGTACATGGACGGTAGTTGGAGTCGGCAGCTCTCCTACGGTTCCCTCATCTGGATCCCTGGGGAGACCAAAACAGATATTCCATCTGAGACAACTGTATTTCAGCTGAAACAGGTCCGAATTGTGGCCAAAAAATTTCTGGGGGGTATTCCGTTCCGCCCCAAGTCAATTCTGGAACGTTCCGAAGGCCGGAACGGAACGGAATTGAAAACTATGGCTAAGCACCTCGGGCGGAGCATGGACACAAACAATACTGTGGCAGAGCATACTCGGGCTGGAGCATCCCAGGGCTATTAGATAAGGCTACTTTAGGAATAGGATAGTTTACAATTCCTCCATGTTAATAGCAAATCTTAAGTAATATTGAAAGGTGGAAATGAGGCCAAAAGAAGAGGAGTCTAAAGGCTGTACAAGATTGGGGAAGTGTATTATGGCAGGAACAAGCATGCTTTGAGGATGATTGGATATTTGACTCAGGGTGTGGACATTATTTTGCCAATGACGAATCAAAATTTTCAAGCTTCTGACACTATGGTGGCAACAATACAATCATCATTATAGATAACACCATCTATTTGATGGAAATCCTGCAGAAAAGAAGGGATTTGAAGAGACCACATTATATTTATAATATGTGAGCTCGACTTTCGTTGTGGAATTGACATGTGGCAATTACAAGACTTCTCGTAGAGTCCACGTGGCCCTAAGGTTATTCCTTATAAAATCAAAAGAAATCGGTCTTATAGCATAGGTAATTGCCCATGGGCCCTTATAATCTATCATCTTCCCTACAATATATTGACCTTAGTTCCATCCATATCGCTTTCCTAAAATCTCTCTCCTTTAATTTCTCTCCTCATTAGAGTAACCAGCCAAAAAAGGCAACTAATATTTCCTCATCCTAAAATCTCTCATATAGAGCCTCAATCGACCAAGGCAACCTAAAATCATATGAAAATCTCTCATATTATAGCAATGAGTAAATGGGTGGGCCATCGTCACATAGAAGATCATATGATACGGTATGTCCTCCTCACGTACGACTTCTACATATATTTCAAATACCATCTTTACTCATTAAATCCATCATAACTTCCATTAAATTCAATAACTATTTTCTCATAAATTCAACGATGGGCTCCACTTAAAAAATTTAAACACTGCAACATGTGCTTTTCTATAGGCATTTCCAACTCAAAGGAAAGTCTCAAAGTGTTCTAAAAATCACCTATTAGTGAGGTTGAAACAATTCCCATTAAACCTAAAGAAATCATTTATAGAAAAACTTACTTTTGCATAAGATATCATTATTAGATCTATCCTTATAATGTACGCTTCTAAATATCCCTCCAAATCAGTGAGAGATCAGAAAAATCTCCAATTTTCATCCTTATCTTATAATAAGAGTATTGGACTCCATTTTTTGGTATTTAAGCATCTTAGGAAATCTAGAGTCTGTCCAAATCGTCCCTAGCTAAATGGGATATGTATTTTAGTGCAATGTAGGTCGTTCCACCCACGTCTCTCTCTTCATTCGGTATTGAAATCAGTGCGTTTTTTTTTTTTTTTCAATAAACTCTAAGTCTTAATTTCTCACAAAGGTTGTAGTCTCAGAGGCAACATCACTTTTAGCAAACATGCCGAGAGGAAGATTGTCATGGCCATGAATGTCGTCTATGCGCTCAAGCCAGGGGGGAGAACTTTCTTTGGCTTTGGTGGTTCGAAAGTTCCTACTATCTCCTCTTATGACTTTGAAATTCACGGTACAAAGCCTTTGCCACATTTAAAGGGAAACGCTCCACTGCACCCATGCACTTACCTTAAAAAACACCCAACTAATTTGAGGTCCAATTGAATGTATAAAAACAGAGAGGCTCAGCAACTTGAACATGAATTAGGGTAACATGAAATACCACTATATCAGGTACATTAAATAGTCCTAACCTTAGTTTTAGGTCATCAAAGTTTAATCGTTGGTGATAAAATCCAACAGTAAATGATGTCCAGAACGGTGTTAAATTAGGATCATTGCTAATTCAAAGGATTTCAATACGTGTGAAGGAATTGGATTGATCAAAGGTGCCCCTACATGAAAACCCTTAGTTTTAGGGCATCAAAGTTTAATCCCTGGTGATAAAATCCAACACTAAATGATGTCCAAAACGGCATTAAATTAGGATCATTGCTAATTCAAAGGAGGTCAATATGTAAGAGAGGAATTGGATTGATCAGAGGTGGGCCCCTACATGAAAACCCTTAGTTTTAGGTCATCAAAGTTTAATTGCTGGTGATAAGATCCAACAGTAAATGATGTCCAAAATGGTGTTAAATTAGGATCATTGAGGTCAAAATATGTGAAGGTGTGAAGGAATTGGATTGATCAAAGGTGGGCCCCTTTATGAAAACTCAAAAAGAAGCACCACAAAAGTGATTTATCTAGAGAATTTTCCATAGAAGAAATACAGTTTCTCTACAACAAATATATGAGTCTAATAAAAGTATGATACAAACAAGAGAGATTGCTCTAGCAGTTAACTAGGAAGCACAACTGTTCTTTATCTGTATCGAGCACAAATATTACCATAATATATAACACTGTAAAGTTTGATCAATTATTAAGACATCAAGAGAACAGAAATGAATATGATGAAAATTTCAACTATGCACTGAACATGAGCATTGTTCACCTCACCACGGCTCTTGTGAAGCAATTTAGTTAGGGCATGCTTGGTTGCATTAGAATACATAGGAATTGAATAAATAGTACTTCATGGTCATATCAGCTCCACCAAATGATTATTAAAGAGATGAAGTGTGAATGGAATGAGGTGCGAGGTGAAGGATATAAGATAGTAATGTAGATGGGACCTTGACTTTCCTACAACTTGAATTATTAGGGTGATGGCTGGGTATTCATTTCTCATCTTCCCTAGATTCACTTTCCATTAGAATGGAGGTTATTTGATGATCATTATTGTATAGTCACCTTTGATCTTCATTTTTCACTTATGGAACAAATTCCTATGTACCCATGTATCCTATGCATCTTTCTCGATTTGAAAGCAAGAAGCTTTTCTTATACACCAAAAAAAAAAAAAAAAATGCTCTTACATAAGCACTTAATAGAAAAAAGATTCTACATGGAATAACTAATAGGCCAAGAAGATGCCACTTTTCACTTTAGCTGTCAAAATTGACCATCTACCTACACCTAAAACAATATCTTGAGCTAGGTTTGATTGATGGGTGTAGCAAGCGTGCTTCATGAAAGAATTTACTTGCCTTCACAACTTCATGGGTGTTGCAAGGGAAAGGGCTACTCTAGATACAAAGTCTTCTTCAGTGCAAGTACGCATTAGAATTACTTGACAGTTTTAGCAAATAGAGTAGCAAGTTAGCAATGCCATTGGCATCCACCCTGTCCTCGGTTAAAAGGTAAGTAGAACCGAACTAGTGGTTTCTGATCCCTATTTCATCATCTTGAAGCTTAGTTAGCCTCTCTACTAATATAGCCTCTATTCATCTTGATATCACAAATGTTGTAAATCTAGTCAATTCCTCCATGGACCCTACAAGCACCCACACAGCTGTACACGTTCTTTGTTATCTTAAAGAAACTCTCAACCGTGAACCCTCTTTACAATCCATCATTGATAACTTGATCAAGTTATCTGCTTAATTTGACGTGGGTTATGACAGAAACTGCAATTCCAGAAATTGACCTAACTATAGAAGCTTTGATAATAACATGTGCATTAAAAAAGCTCAGCATTTATACAGTGCAATTGAGTATCTTCTGACTGTTTCTGGTGTTTTACTATAATTGTTCTTTAGTCGTGACTCGTGAGGACATTATGGACATTCTTACACGTATTCTATAAGACATAGTGTTGCAGTCTATATGGGAGGACCATACTTCAAGAATTTGACCAGATTTGACGAGATTCAGACAAATCAACTCAGGTCGGCCATAAAGTTGATTACTCAGTTAAATCTCAATGCCTTAACTAGTTTTAGCCAACTCAAGTTGACTCAGTCAAGACATAATCACAACTCAAATTTAACTATTGAAAAGTATTTCAAGTTTATACATTAAATGTGTGTTAAATCTATATCACGGTCTAGACTCGGCCATGTTGATTTTGCATGTTTGTGCACAATGTATGAGATATACCATCTTTTTATTCTCTTTAATGAGAAAAATTACCCCATCCTATCTTTCTTCTGGCCTCTCCTTATTCCAGTCTCAGTTGCTACATCCATTCCTATGATGTCCAATTAACCTACATAAATGTTAAAAAAATAGCAATAAAGATGAACAATGACAGAGCTTTTGGCTCAAACAATGGGTAGGAATACAGTTTTTTTTCCAAGGTAAAAAATTACCGTAAAACCACCAGGAAAACCACAACAATGCTTAAAATTTCAGTGGATAAGAAATTTCTAACAAACCATAACCTCAGAAAAAGGCAGCAAAGCAGAGCAGGTATCATCTTCTGCAGTAGTCTCACATATACATTATTTTTTTCTTGAATTCATATCTGTAGTTCAAAGAAACAGAACCAAACTATATATATTAATGAGCTCTCAAACTTATGAAGCCCCTAACTACAAAGTTAAAATGCTAGATAAACCATAGTGGAATTTTACAATTGGGCAGAACATGTACCACAGATATTGGATTGCAGAAATTAATTGGACAGAGCATGTAGGAAAATTAGGAACTGTTGAACACATGGCAAACCTGACAAAATAATTATCTTGGCAAAACTAAAATGGGGATGCCCATGCAACTCTGATCTGTTGAATGGCTTCATCTGTCAACATTCTCCTCTAGAGACCAAAATTGCACATCCGGACAAACTCCATGTCATAGTCAACATACTTCGCCCAAAGAGGTCGAAATTGGTTCATTGCTATATCGAGCCATGGTTTCATGTTCCCATTGAAATGAACGACTGCAGCATTGTGAATCTCATCCATACTTATACTTGGATTATACCCAAGTCCAAGCACGTGCCATGATTTGTCCAAAGGTTTGGTTGTGGAGTAAAATGTGATCAAACCTGGTGGTAGAGTACCAAGTTTCCACAAGGTCCTGTTCTCATTCTGCAACATAAACAGCAACCAATTCATTAAAATGTTGAACACATCACCAACATATAACAAAAGGGAGCATCTCTTCAACACAGGAAATAAAGAAACTTGACACACACACACACACACACACATATTACTTTCCCCAAAGGGGTTATCGTCATTGTGCAATAACATCAATACTCGATCATTAAGGGCCTCTAGGTGAGAGTAGTGGAGGAGAACAACTTTTCTCTAGAAAGAAAAACTATTTTCTCCAATTTGAATTCCTTTTAGAGGAGAAAAAGAAATTACCTTTACGACTACTTTTTGCAAGAAGTAGGATAAATAGTTTTATCCTCAAAAGCAGTGGAGAAAACACTCTTCTCCAAAGAAAATAAATATGTTATGAGCAAAAGACGACATTTAACCATTTAGTAACTATTCTCTGTTTAAATAAAGGCTTCATATCAGTTTCCTCCTACATGCTTTCTCCATTCAAATCAATACACAATTGAGATTAACTTCAAGATAAAAGTGGAGAATCTCCCTAAGGGGATCCACCGGCTCTAGATTTCTCCTCATTTCTCCACGTAGTACAGATTCTCCCCTTGTAATTTTCTCCTAATCCAAACAAGTGTTAAGAAAAATAGAACAGTATAAACAATTTTAAATTGTGCAATAAAAGATGGGCCTTTCCCAGATCCAGAAATAAGAACCTTCTAACTAAATAAAATTCAGAGTCATAAGAACTTTATAAGAAAATAAAATTCACAGTCAATGCATCTCCTTTTCGTTTGTTTATAGGTATTGGATCTGTTTTGTTTTCAGCACAGATTATATCCCACCATCTTAGTTGGCCATCCAATTCCAAATTCCCCCTTAAAACACTATAATTCCTGACTCCTATAATATTGGACAAAACATCAGTGAAAGAATTCAGATCAATCTTACCAAATTCTGCCAGTAATGGTACTGCTCAGTGCACTTCTCCTTCCTCCAAGCATCAAGATCAAAGAAATTCATCCCATACGCCCACCCACAGGCCTTTGGATTAAACTTCTCCCTTATCAAAGGATGCGAAAAGTTCATATACTGCGCATACCGATGGAACGACCCGAAACACGTCTCCACAGCCCCATTCACCTTCCCATCCATGTCAATCTTCCAAAGCCCAGTCAGATCCCTCTGCACCACCACATCGTCGTCGAGGAACAAAATCCGGTGCAGCGTCGGATACATCTCCGGCAAATAAAACCGGAGATGATTCAGCATTGAGAGATACTTGGGGTTTCTGAACTTCATATTGGTGGTATCCTTCGTCGCGTTTTCGAGCTTGTTCTCGAAGTAGAACCTCTGCAAGTTGGCCGACTCGAGCTGCCGGAGCACGGGGACATAGGAGGAGTTGAGGAATTTGTAGTCCTCCACCGCCTTCACCTCCACGTGCGCACCGCCATAGTCCTTCGTCTTGAACATGACCTGCATCGCGCCGAGGTTCATCCTGTCGGTGACTACATGGAAGACGTGCTTCCACGGCTCCTTGGAGTTCTTGACGGCAGAATTCACCACGACCGAGGCTGCAACAACGTTGTCGGAGAAGATGGCGTAGTGGTAGAGGCTCGGGTCCTCGAGCTCAGGATCGGATCCGGCGTCCGTGTAGCGGTCCGGGTGGGCGATCCGCTCCTCCATCAGCCGCATCGCGATGCAGTGGAGGCTCTTGGGGATGGATTTGGCGGCGATGAGGCTGGAGAAGGCGCCGCGCTTCTTCGCCTTGGTGAGCTGCTCGTTGACAGCGAAGATGGTGTCTTTGAGCTTCTGTATCTTGAGCTGGTTGTCGAACGACTCCTTCGCCTCCGCGATCAGCTGCCGCGCCGCCTTGATCCGCTCCTTCACCTCCTTCTCCAGCTGCCGGAGTATCGGCTCGTCGATCGCAGGGCCGTCAGGGGCGGACAGTTGCCGGTACGCCGGCCGGGAGAGGAGATCGGAGAAAGTCCGGGCCAGGTCGGCGAAGATCCGGAGCTGCTTCGAGTTCTCGAGCTTGAGCTTTCGGGCGTAGGCGGCGTAGGCATTGACGAGGTTTTTGTGATCGTTGGCTTGCTTGTGGATCTGATCGAATCTGGCCTTTAGAGGGTCGGATTTGAGCGCGAGGACCGATCGGCGGGCCGTGGAAGTGAGTGGACGGCTGGGATCTGTTAGGGATTCGACCTGATTTGGGGAAGAACCGAAGAAAATAAGAGATTGAGTTAGAATTTGTTGGGGAAGAAAGAGAGAGAGAGTGAGGGTTTTGCTTACCGAGTGTGGATTTGGATGATCGGATGAAGTTGAAGAGACGAGGAGGAGATCTGCGATGGAGATGGAGATGATGAGAGTGAAGATGAGGAGAAGAGAGGAAGAGATGAAGGGTTGTATTGCTGCATTTTTCAGTGAGAAGAGTCGAGAGATCTGAAGCAGATTCGTCATTTTTGAGTGAGAACTGACGAGTCGGTCGACTTCTTTGGGTGGAAGTACTTGTACTGAAGAGAGATAAAAGGCCAACCCAAAGCGCGTGGTGCGATCGTCGGAGATGCACAGCCGCACTTCCCACGAGGTGCTACCAGCAAAACTAATGAACTCACATATGGTTTTTCATTTTTTTTTAATTAAGTTTAAATTCTAATTAAATGATTTTAAGAAAGAAAAATTATAAAATGATGAGAGAGTTGTTCCGTGTAGTTTTTTTTTATAAAATTACCCCGATTGACGATATTGTCGACCTAATTAATTGATGCCAACACAATTGATTGATAATATCAGTTAACGAACTTTCATTGAAAAAAAAAATGGACAAACTACGGAAAAAAGCCTCATAGTAAGTCAGGTGCAGTTGGACGGCCCAATAAGAGTTTATAGACTGAAGGTTCCTATTTTTTTTAGATGTTTTTTGGTATTGTCGATATCGACAATAAATGCGGTTTTTCATTAACCGCAAGAAACCCCCTTCTTCCCCATTTCGTCATCTTCCTTTTTCCTTTTCCCTCTTCCATAGTAGCTGTCAACAACTTTCCCTTTCGCTGGTCCCTGGTAGTGGTCCCAAGCATCGTTTGGCGCCTTCTTTCAAAGGTTATACACAGTTGACAAGTACATGGAGGTATGTATTCTAATCATTTTCTCTTGTTTGCATTCGGTTTAAACAGAGATTCCGTTTTTTTTTTTTTCCTGCATTGGTTCGACAATGCAAGTTCAATTTTTTTTCCACTGTTCTTTAACATGAAACCCAATCCCCAGATTAAACGAACCCATAGTGATTTTGACTGATTAGGTTTGTTGATTGAGTTTTTTGAAGAAAAAAAGGGGTTGTATGGCATTGTAACCCAACTAAGAAGAGGTTCTTTTTTGTTTTTTTCAAACCCTCTCAATACACAGAGACGTTAAAGACTCAGTTCGTTTTTTTGTTTTTTTCAAACCCTTTTAATACTCAATTACTAGATCTAGGTTTCTGTTATGTCAGTATTCTTTCTTTTCACAAGTCTTCTTGCAATAATGGCCTCTGGATAGTGATGCAAAGAACCATCCGCATCAACACAAACTATTATGTCCAAGACCACCTTTATCACTGCATTTTTCTTTGCAATTACACAATGAATTTCTGTTTTTTGTTGCACCACTTCGGTTAGATCAACCCCTTTACTGATGCCCGACTTTAATGAGTGCTCCTACTACAAATACTAGGAGAAAAACTAGTGCAATAGTGCAGAATGTAAGCCATAGCTGATCCTTGAACTGCTGCCAACCTTCATGGCCAACATATCCTACAAGTGCACCCACGAGCTGTACAGCTGAATGTTGTTCCATGTATTCCAACATGGAGATTTGCATAAGAAGACTCCCATTTTCAAACAACTGCTCAACAAGTGCCTTAGCTAGCTCTATTTTGCGAACTCGTGTTGGGCCCAAGAGCAAGAATGACCATGTAGGCTGTTGCAACCGTCCATCAATTTCTGTGAGCATTAAGTCCTTTTTAGTATTCCACTCCATCTTGGCTCTTGCAACATCAATCTCTTGAAGTGCCCTATACACATGGTTTAAAATCATAGTTCGCGGCCCATCGCAGAGCGAATTTTTATTTGACCCCAAAAAAATCAGAAAAAATATCCAAAAAATCCAGAATATTATAAAATGATAGAAACTAATTTTTTTTCCATTAGTGCATACTTAAAAGCAAAATAACGGTTCCCTCAAGTTATAACATCCTGCATTTATTGTTGTATCGATGTATATACTAAAATAAGCTGAAATATCATAAATCTGACATAATGCAACCATAATTTTAGGCAAACTAATAGTGTTAACAGTTTACACTTAAACATTTAAAGTCTACAATCAAGCAATAAATACTAATAGAGTTAGTGCATGTACCTAATACCAAAACGAGTGACGTCCTGGCTCGATATTATCATCATCGTCATTATTTCTTGAATGGTAGAAGGCACCAAATTGTTGTGTTACATAGCCTCCACTCCCATAGTGCCCATAAAATTGTTGTGCCTGTGGATGTGGTTGAGGAACGAAGATTGCTTCATAAAGTGAGGCCGAGTCATTAGTGGTTAAGGAACGAAGATTGCTTCGGATTTAAATAATGAAAAAATGAAAAATATTACAAAAAGTGTTAAAACTTGAATTTTTTTGCTCCAAAAGTATAGATCTAACACATCTCAACCACCTCTACGTTATTTTGATGTTGAATCTTGAAAATAACTCCAAAAAATTAAAAAATAAGCTTACCAAACAGGTCCCTTGAGTTTGATTAGCATTTCCCACATCCAAATCCACCAAAAAGTAGCTTAGATCTAAACTTTTAGGTCCCCTCCATGCCTTAGAAGTTGTAGTAGCCCTTTAGGAACCTTTAGGAAGCTCTTAGGAAAGAGAAAGAGGTGAAAGAAGAAGACAACACACAATTTAAAAAAAAAAAAATCTGTCAGCTGATATAACGGCCGTTATAACGGTTTGGCCGTTATATTCAAAATAACGCCCGTAACGGCCATTATTTACACGAATTTCTCCCCTGTTATGCATACCGGCCGTTATATTGAATATAGCGGCACGGTATCGGCCGTTACCGTTACATAACGGCCGTTATGTAACGGTAACGGCCGTTATTTTAAACCCTGCCTATACATCAAATCACCAAAACGAACCAAATCAATCCGCCTTTCTACCACTTGTAAGGTGAACAACAACTCTTCACGTCGCCGTTTCAATTCCTAAAGCCATAAAATCCTCTTTTTTTCATTGGAATATTTCATTTGATGTGGTTGAATTCGGACACCAACAGCGCTTTTCTTTTTGCGAGTGTTTGATGGAACTTTGGAAAGTGCCACCCAAGCTGATTTGGCTTTTAACATTGTCCCAAAAGAATGCTTCTCAGCAGAAACCGCATCTACAGAGGACCTATCAAATTTGAAAGGGGTTGCTTTTGCATCGTCATTGGTGCAGAAGGAGCAGGGCCAAAGCCCATGCTCACCAACAATGTCGTCTTCTTGAGTTGTCTTCCTAGTTGAGCTTTGTGCAATCTGAAGATTCTCCAGGCATTGTAGTATCTCGGTTAGCAACTTGCCATTGTGCTCAAAGATTTTTTTCAATTCTATCTGAAAACTTTCTAAAATGCGCAATTGCTCCTCTATTTGGGCCACACATGTGCTTTCTTCCATCCAAAGATCATGCTCTGATACCAAATTGTTATGTGAGTTTCTTGTAAACTCCGAGCTATGGTGAAGAATAGATCTTCACTGCTCAAAGATGAAAATAAGAAGATAAAATCTCATGAGGGAGATTGCACCTGACTAGCTTTTTGTATAAATATTAATCAGTGAATCTTATTGATGACTTTCTTGGATAAATACCAAGTACAAAGCCAATGGCTAAATCACACAACGCTCACAAAGAAACTAATATTCCTAAAATAGAGGCCCACTTGATAACAAATGGTTCCAACTGAATACAACGTGGGATCGAACAACTTAATACATATATTGACTAGTACCTCACTTGCTGGTGGTGGCTACAAGTTTGGGTACTGTGATTGTTTCAAATTAGGAAAAGCCAATTTGGATTTATGTAATTTTATACCTTTTGGTGGGTGCTTATGCTTTTGGTGTATGCTTATGCATTATTAATCATATCCATAAATCATATTATCGTCATGTCTCCAATGTACTAATTGTTACGTTTGTTACTTTGCAAACGACAGTAGAACAGTCCGCCGAGGCTTCGATAGTTCTCCTATATAACCAACAAAATCATATATCGGAAGGAATTCGTCAAGGAGAGGTATATTGTAACTACATATAGACTTACTTTCTTGACTTTATCAATCAGTAATGTATTTCCTTTTAGTGTATGATTCCTAACTAGCCTTGTAATACTTGATACTAGCAGGAGTTCGGTCGCCTCAGGTGCATCCAAACAAACCCGGACGCAGCAATATGGCGGCTTATAAACACCCAGAAGGAATATGTTAGGCAGACGGGTCTCCATCATTTGGCAGAGATAAGTCATATGGCCATAGACCACGCGTTAATCACTGCATTGGTAGAGAGGTGGTGTCCTGAAACAAATACTTTCCATTTTCCATCCTGAGAAGCCACTATAACACTTGAGGACGTGACTTATATATACGGTTTACCCATTGATGGGGACCTAGTAATGGGTCGAACTTTCCCAGGGAGGCTAGTTCAAACAGTATGTCAGGAGTTGCTCGGTATTACACCACAAAAGAAGGTTGACTACGTCGGCATGACTTTGAAATTTAAGTGGCTAGAGGACAATTTCAAGGCTGAAGAACTGGAGAAGAAGAAATACAAGGACTATGAGATGTTGGCTACACGGGCCTACCTCTTCTTCTTAGTGTCCGGTCAAATCATCTCGCAAACTTCTGGTGCCCGAGGCCCTGCCTATCTGCGAAAGTTGTTTAAAGATTTTAAACCGTATGCATGGGCACCGGCTTGTCTTGCGAATCTTTAGAGGATGTTGGCAAACGCTACTCGGTGGAATAAGGAGAAGATCGGGGTAGAAGAGAAGGGGAAGGATGAACAGAGAGAGGAGGGGAAGAATGTACACGGAGAGGAAGAAGGACACCAACTCAGGACACCCACCGGGCCTCTTCAGCTGTTATAGGTCCTTGTTCTCATTCTTAATACCTTGTCCAGTCTGCCATCTAAACAACTACATTTTGGAGTTTTGGTGTAGCTTAAGAAACCACCACCTTCACATTTACACAGTGGTTCATGCCATGTTTCATCTGCTGTGTATACTTCGCTAAAAGTGGAAGTACATGTTTTGCACACAAAAAAATATTAGATTTGTTGTCTGGCCCTGTTCTATACATGTAGGACTATGGTTCAGTGATCTGTATCATTAATGTTATGGGCCTTACCAAATGTCATGTCCCAGAAATCCTGCTGATTAAGAAATCCCAACTGAGTAACTAGTGCTCTACAAACTGGTGCTATATTTTAGGCGTCAGTATAATGAATTATTGTTTGTTCCAATATGCATTTTGGTGGAATGGTTTAGCAGAATGAATTTTATTTTCTTAAATCTTATATAACCTATAAAAATTTTTTGGAATGGTTCAGTTATGGGCTTACACTAGGATGTCGATTGGGCGGTGTCCTAAACTGGCCGAAACTTGGAAAAAGGATATACAGTTTCCATTGTTTAAGACCTGGCAGAAGAGGCTTAAAGAACAACCAGCTCTTGCAACAGTAAAAGAAGTTAGAAAGCAGTTGAACAATCTGAAGGCTGATGGGGTAATGTAAAAAGTTCTTTTTTTTCATTTTTGAAATCCTGTTGTATTCTTTTATACATACTATACTGACTGTAGAAACCTGCTAATTTGGTGTAAATCATGTCGTATGTAGTTCAATTGGCAACCCTATCGGGGATATGGTAAAAAGTTTGTTGAGAAGGTGTGGAAAGTTGATCGTGCTCTCTTTTCATCGTCCACCGTCCTTGTGTATTATTGAATCGTGGAACGACATAATACGTGGCGTGTTATGAAGCAGTTTGGATTCAAATAGTTGGTGCCACCACCATTCAATATGCCATTTGTTAGACGAGAACGAACATGATATGTTGTGGTTGACTACAGCACGTAGGTGGATGAGGAGGTAACTGGATTATGGGCTGCTAGAGCCCAACTTGTTCTACATGGGGAGAAGTGTAAGCTGAAAGCACATTCCGATGAGTATTTGTTATGGTATGGTGAAAACACGCTAAAGTTTTTTGGAAGGTCAGCTCAGATGGACCATATGGAGGATAGCCAAGCGGAGGAGATCGCCAAATCGGAGGAAAGCACCATCCCAATTAAGC
The DNA here is from genome assembly GCA_038049695.1 of Cinnamomum chago. Classification (NCBI taxonomy): domain Eukaryota; kingdom Viridiplantae; phylum Streptophyta; class Magnoliopsida; order Laurales; family Lauraceae; genus Cinnamomum; species Cinnamomum chago. The sequence goes on along the minus strand of CP142453.1, from coordinate 36,943,549 downwards.
ATGTATGTCTAAAATCACTCCATTAAGTCACCGCTAATAACACTCCATTATACATATTTTCAATTCATCATTAAAACATTTGCCTTGCTCGTAATGACATGATAAATTAATTATGTGTGCGTTGAATTTTCAGGCGGAGGATCTTGTGGCTCGTTTAGAGCGCTCCTGTGATAGAGCGGAACGCTGGAAAGTGTCTATTGAGAAGCTCACAACATCAATCCGGAAGAAATTGAAAAAAATTAAGGGTGCCTTTGGGACAACATTTGAGGACTTTAAGATGGATGGATGTAGTAGCTCGCAATCCGATGAAGAGGATGTCAAGAAGAAAGTGACAATAACGTTTAAACATCGGAAAAGAGCTGTTGTGAAGAGTCTGGGGATAAAGAAAAGCGCGAAGAGGAGTGCAACACCAGTTGATGCCGAACCACTCCAACAGTGTATAACAGAAGGTTCTATCAGCTGGCCTCACTCTCCGGCAGCTCCACCAATCGAAGAAGTCCTTGGTACCCCTTCAGTTAGCAGAACATTGTTCACCTCTCCAGTCCCAGCCTCCAGTGAGTCCGCTTTGGTTGTTTCAGCCCCCTTCGCTACACTCGACTCACTTTTGTGGAGGATCAAGCGGCTGCCTCGTATGCCCAAATACCGATGAAGTTTGAAGATTATGCTCATTCTATAGTTCATAGCAGTTACGTGCTGACTGACCTTGATAAGTACTTTCTCAAGGGATTCAAAGAATACTACGAGGAAAGGTAAGAAATCATGTATTATGCTGAATTAATAATGATAAATAATAACATGGAGATTTTTAAGTGCTTGTTTGTGATTTGTTATAAGAAGGATGAGTTGGATAGCATCTGCACAATGATCTCAACCTCGGATCTGAATAAGGTTCTTCAAGAAGGGACTTGGATGGACACTAATGTCATGTATTACAATTTTGAAATATTACGGGATGAATGTGATACATGTTTTATCGTTGATCCAAGTGTCTGTGTAAGTCAATAGTTGTGAAAGAGGAGCATACTAGTAAGTGTATTTCCAGTTCTAGGCTGTAGCTAACTATGTCCGAAATTTTGCTTGCAGAGCTGGTGGTTGGATGGTTCTGATTCTGCTGTGGAAGCTGTATTTGGGAAGCATGGACATAGGGTGTGGGACACCAGGGAAACACGCACGCTTATCTTTATAGTCTATCACCGATCACATTTCTCCTTGCTAGTCGGATTGGTTGACGAGAAACGATGGGAGTTCTACAATAGCTTGCCTGGTGTTCGCCGATCGGTAAAACACGCATCGAAATTTGTATGTTATGTTACCTAAAACATCATAACTTTTCCAAATTCCGCATCATATGCATCTGCCTATTGGCGTAAACAAATACTATCCTTAATCTAAAAGTGCATTGTAATAATGCTTCACGCAGGTTGCATGGTTGAATGAAAGATATAACCAATTTGGATGGTCAGCTTGTAAAGGATGGCATCCCTCGTCAGCAAAATGGAAATGACTTTGGAGTATTTGCAATGACTTTCGCGGAACACTGTGTGCACCGCCGTAGCATCAGCTTCACTCAAGAAGACATTCTCTATTTTCGCAGCAAAATCGTCGTAGAGATATTCAAAAGGAGCTGGCGGTTGAATGCCAACAGACTGGGGTTGACCGACTTGAGTGACTTCCCATGACTTAACTCAAGAAGACATATATTTTGTTTTGCATTTAATGTAAAATGGATTGTGCTTACCAGGCTGTTTTGTATTCTCGCAAACTTTTTTTTTTTTTTGCCCATTGTGCAGAATGAATATTAATTGTATATATAATCCTTTTGTTGTTAGCAGATTAAACAATGTAATGGTTGAATGCATGTTATGGTTAAGAAAGACAATAGAATGGTTGAATGAATGTTATGGTTTAGAATGTTTTGAGTACAGGTCAACAGCAATTTATTGAATTTGGGATGCTTTACGTTCCACTTGGAGTCTGTATGGTGGTGGGATTGATGGTGGTGGGGTTCATGCCATGTTTGGGGTGATCATTAAAGGAGTTGTTTACTTAATTTTGCAGGGATGTGATGATGGTTGCTGTAACCATCCCAAATATTTGTATGAATTTTTGGTGGGTTGAATTATAAAAGCAAGTAGGTGCTGTAATGTATAAAACCCGTTGATATCGACAACTTAAAATAGTCGGTATCGACTAGTTTTGTCAGTGATTTGAATTAAAAGTTGTAACTCTATGTGGATTGGAATGTATCAAAGCTGTCGATAACGACAGCTTTTGGTAGTCAGTATCAACTAGTTTCGTCAGATGGCTGAATTAAAAGTTGTAAGTAATCAGCTACTGGAATGTATAAAAGCTGTCGATAACGACAACTTTTGGTTGTCAGTATCGACTAGTTTCGTCAGGTGGCTGAATTAAAAGTTGTAGGTAATCAACTGCTGGAATGTATAAAAGCTGTCGATAACGATAACTTTTGGCTGTCAGTATCGACTAGTTTCGTCAGGTGGCTGAATTAAAAGTTGTAAGTAATCACCTGCTGGAATGTAAAAAAAATGTTGATATCGATAGCTTATAGTTGTCAGTATCGACTAGTTTTGTCAGGTGGCTGAATTAAAAATTGTAAGTAATCAGCTGTTGGAATGTAAAAAATCTGTCGATACTGACAGCTTATAGTTGTCATATCGATTAGTTTTGTCAGTGGATGTATTAAAAGTTGTAAGTTTCAGCTGCAGGAATGTAAATGTATAGTTGCGTTTCATAATTTTGAACAGAAGGAATTACTTAATAAGAACAACATGGATACAATAATCTAAATGTATATAAACCTCATTTATATCACCATTCATTCACATTCCAACAGTTTCATGGAACCCATTTACATCACAAACTAGACCACAAAAATAACTGCAATCTTCAATTCCCCATGGAACCCATTTACACCAAAATCCAAAAAAAAAAATAGCACGGCACTGTTCAAGCTTTGAACAACCCATGTACATCACAAACCATACCAGCAAAATAACTGCAATCTTTAATTCCCCAATGGAACCCATTTACAAAAAATCCCCAAAAAAAGGCATTGCACTATTTAAGCTTTGAACAACCCATTTACATCACAAACCGTACCCAAAAAATAACTGCAATCTTCAATTCCCTAATAAAACCCATTTACCCCAAAATCTCCAGAAAAAAGCAATGCACTGTTCAAGCTTTGAACTTCCCATTTATATCATTTATCTTGAATCAGCATATCACATCACGTGGAGGATTGCGACAACCTCCAAGGTTATGCCCCCTCTCTTTACAATTGGAGCAGGTAACTAGCCTTCATTGGAGGCCACAATCTTCGGTACGAATCCTATTCTTTTTAGGACGCCTTGGTTGTTTACTTGCTCGTGGTGGAAGAACTGTTTCTTCAATTGTGTATTCTCATTGCTTGTTGTCCCGGGTAGCATGTAGAACTTCATTATACATTGCACGATAAACGCTTGATAGGTACCAATGCTCGCAAAACTCATATGGATCATAGTTCCTTACCTTCATTGATGCAAGTGCATGACAACATGGGAGGCCCAAGATCTCCCATTGACGACATGTACAAGTTCTGCGTTCGAGATCGACTACGTCCACGTACTCTGCGGACTGTACTTGAAATTCGACCAGGCCAGCGACATGTACATGAACCCTGCGAGCTTCCTCCATTTCTTGGCTCAAGATTTTTTCCACATACGGAGTTAGACGAATTGTTATACTCTCTGACTGAAGATGACGCTTTTGATAGAACTCCATTAACTTGGCACGTATCTCCTCGACCTGTTTTACAATAGGCAGTACCCTTGTGTCCCTTAACAGGCTGTTAGTACACTCAGCCGCATTACTAGTTAGCATGTCATATCGACGGCCTTGCAGATATGCATTTGCCCAACGCTGCCTCCCAATTGCCTCAATGTAGCTGAAAGCCTCTTGACTGACTACACGTATATCCGTCATGTATGCCTTAAGGCCTATAGGTCTTTGCGGCATGCTAGAATTTCATAACGATTGCGCTGTCACTGAAAGCGGTTTTGATATTTTCAGCTATGTGACAGCAACAGTAGCAATGCACTGCGGAGGGTATAGTGTTCTGGAGAGCTGGAATAAGACCCTTCTGACGATCTGAAACAATGGTCAAATTGAGTGGTTCTCCAAGCGCTATGAATAAGTTCACAAGAAACCACTCCCAACTATCACGTCGTTCTGCTTCCGCAAAGGCAAAGGCGATGGGTAGTAGCTTATGATTCGCATCGTATGTCACGGCTACAAGCAAGACACCAGGATACTTGCCTCGGAGATGTGTACCGTCTACAGCAATCATCGGTCTCAGCGAAGACGTGAATGACCTTATACAAGGTCCAAATGCCCAAAAAAACCTTCTGAAACAGTCATCAGATGTGGTGTCTATGATTGTTATTGTGCCATGGTTGGTTTTCTTCAATTCAATACAGTAGAGAGGCAGAAGCTGGAAGGACTCCTCGTATGATCCTCGCACTATACGCAGAGCCATCTCCTTTGCTATAAGTGCCTTCCTATAGCTAATGGTCGACCCAAATTCCATTTGGTAGTCATTCATTATCTCCTTCGGCTTTAAATCTATGTTCTGCCGGACTCTATCCATGATGAATTCATAAATAAGGGCCGAAGTTGCTTGTCGATGTGCCATGCCCATCAATGGCTTCGAGCATCGGTGGTTAGGAATGTATGTTCTAGCTTTAAATTGTGGTCCTGATTCTACAATAGAAGTGTGGATCCGCCAAGGACAACCCAGATCTTTGCAACCAGTTGTCACCTTGGTCGAGTTGGTCTTCAGGTGTTTAAGAGTAAAGTTGGCATAAATTGTAAACTTGGCAAGAGTATTTCGAAATGTCTGACGATCAGGGAACTCACGGCCAACCCACATTTCCTGAGCCGAGTTATTACCAACCTCCGTGTTCACCTCCTCAGGCTCCATTCTGTCTTCAAAATCAACAACTGAAGTTTGATTTGAACAATTTGCAGTGTTAACTAGATTGACCTCAACACCATTGCTTTCGACCTTCACATTTGGGATCCGGCGAATCTGTTCGATGGCAGTATGTTCATTGGAATGAATTTCATCATGACTGTTTGTTCCAACGTCAATATCATCAATAACATCATCTTGTACTGCAGCCTGATGTGGACTGCATTCATTACGCACATAAGGGAAATGGATGTCTTTGTCTTCATGTAGATCAACGGTAGGCAGCTCTGTAGTGGGCGTTGGCTCTATGGCATGGTTTCCCGTACAAGTTCTTAACGGGGTCCTCACTTTTTTTGCACAGTTTTGACCTTGAACGTCCTTTTCATACTTACAATGAATCAACAAAGGACAAAAAGCAACTACGAAGACATACTTAGTATTTGGTAATCTATTGATTTACCGATAGAACCTATGCACATACCTCCATTGTTCTCCTCCTATACTTTGCCAGTTCTTAGGCTCTTTGAAGACATATAGATATATCTCATTCACATCATTCCCCGATGCTTTGAACATTCTCTTCACATCATTGTCATCGTCGATGCTTGCCATTGAAAATGCCCGTCCATTGTGATGAAGGTACTGTATGCTTAATCTCCAAATGGATGAATTCCAATTAGATGCTTCAGTTGCTTCGTTAACCAGTGAGTCATATGTTATATCCGTCGGTAAATATCTCATCTTTTGATTTCCTCCATTGTACACTGGATGGATTATATCGAATTGGAAGTTACCATCATAGTGGAATATGACCAACACCTCGCTGACTGACATGCTATCGTCAAATCACAAGAACTTTGGTTAGAGAAATACGAAAGTTAAAAACATTTTTAAAGACAGAGCAAGTATATATTTCTAAACCATTAGCCATTGTTAAAATGCCCATGCTGTGCCTTATTTGAACATAATGAAACTATACTAAGTGTTACTTAGTGAAAGAACACAATAGAGAAAAACAGTTCCTATAAAAAATAAACTCCTTTTCAAACCCTAAAACCCAACACAAAAGTGATATTAACCAAGTACAAAACGAAATTGATATTTACATCACAAACGGTAATCTTCAAGCAAAGCTATATACAGATATGTATTTACACAACTGGTATAGTATTAAAATGGCCCCTTTTAGGGTTCAGACAACAACTGAAATAAGTCATTACTGAAAAGGAATCAGACTTATGACATTTTAGGGTAGATGATGCAATATAGAGAAAAACAGTGCCTACAAAAAAGAAACCCCTTTTCAAAACCTAAAAACCCAAAACGAAAGTGATATTAACCAAGCACAAAACGAAATTGATATTTACCACACAAATGGTAATCTTCAACCAAAGCTACATACAGATATCCATTTACACAACTGGTATAGTTTTAAAATGACTCCTTTTAGGGTTCAGAACACAACTGAAAGAAGTCATTATTGAAAAGGAATCAAACTTATGACATTTTAGGGTAGATGATGCAATATAGGAAGGTGTTTAATGTGGGTACCAACCTATTAATGGAATCGAACCACCACTTGGAGTAATTTTTGAGCTATTTTTTTAGAAGGAAATTCGGCAGAGCACTTGTTGCAGACGATGAAAAAGTTCTAACAAAGAAATGAAGACATGGGGCGATGTATAAAAGGTTTTCACATACTAGTCGATATCGACAACATTGCTAAACGACAAAAAATAAAAATAAAGAAACCCACCCAAAGGACCCCTCCCGTCTCTAAACTAATGCTGAGTTCTCTCCTTACTTCGGGCGTGCTAGGGGGATTTTTCAAGTAGTTTTCTTCGTCTTCTACTAATAGATGCGGGCGGACAAAATATAAACAAGCCCGCATACGGACCACTTATTTTTTGCGTTAAGATTTCAAATTTAACAAAATAACCTTACACCATTTACAGTTAAGATACTCAAAGAACCTTTTTGACCAAAATGCCTTATATGTAAAACATGAGTAAGATAAAATATAAAGGATTTAACTGGAAAAAACACTTAATCTGGACGTATTACGCAATCAAACACTTTAGCAAGTAGGGCACCAATTAGAGCAATCGAGCTCGATTTTCATTTTTTTTTACCATTTTGTCACATGGTCAGCGCCGACCTTATTTACAATGAATAAGGTCGGCGATGACCATGTCCGCGAACTTCTATATAATCCGATTTCAAGCCTCATTCGTCCAATTTCACCAAAAACGCAGAGGCCGCCTTCCTTCAGTATTTTATAGCTGTGAAATATGATGACTACTGTATTTTTCCACCGTTGATGTCACCATAAATTTTCAATCGATCTCCTCTTGCTATTGATAGCGTTTATACAAAAGAGATAATGAAAATTCTTTTCTTCACATTATGGAACCCTAGAAATCAATCCCCTTTTTCTATTGACAACATATTATACATATACTATCATTCAATGCATGGATGCACGTTCTCTTTCATTGCATGGTGTTTATTGTCTGTTTCATTGAATATGGTATACATTGTACATAAGCCATATTTATTGATTTGCACTGTTCAAAGCACTTTATACATAATTAGTTTCTAATAAGGAGGAAAATGTTAACAAATTTAATCTACATGCATTATTGCGTGAGAAGGATTGTCCAAGAAATTTATGTTTTTTATGATGTTCTAATAGCATGGCAGACGTTGAGCACCTCGTAATCTTTCACTATGACGGTGAGTTTGAATATAAGCTCAATCATCCTCATTACAAGGGTGGAAGGCAGAAGATGAGATATCTGTCAAGCAACGTTATGTTTAAGAAGCTGTCCAAAATTGCTTTGGAAGCATCGAGTTGGTCAACAACTTCCGATGAGTTAACTCTGAAGTATTTTCTACACAATGACAAAATTTTTTCGTTGATAGATATCGACGATGACAATGATATCAATGGTTTGTTAAAATCATCAAGAAGCAAAGCAAAGGGGATGTTAATATTCGTTTCAAGAAGGCTAAGCGATGAAGACAATTTCCAACACACCTGTGGCAATAGGTATGTTCTGAAGTTAAAACTATATTTCAACATTTTCAGTCTGGATCGAAAGTAATTTTTTATTTTCCTAACTCTATATTGCAGGTCTTTACAGGATGAAAGAAACGAAATCATTCGAGACCCTCCTAGCATTGAAAAGCCTGATAATAAATTAAAGGGCAAGCTACCACCTCACCTCCACTTTTGAAAGAATTTTCCACGATCGATATACAGGCGGTTGACGATATAAAATTTCCAACAACATTGTCTTATTTTGCAGATGATGATGAGTCCATGTTCGAAGAAATCAATGTAGAAATGCTTCATGTGCATGGAGGCGAAAGTGTGCACAGCTTCATAGGTGCTCCCGCAACTAATGTGGTTGGGAATGGAAGTTCAGCAGCCGCCGAGCTAATTAAATCAGGTGTCAAAAGAGATACTAGAAGCAGAAATGAAGAAGACTGTATTTCAAAAGCTCCCCTCGTGGACTCGATGGTCCCTGATAATGTCGTGCCCGAAGAAGGGACCAATTCAGGTACGGAGATGTGGCTATGTATGGAGTTTCCTGATCGTGAGGCTTTTAGAAGAGCTATATCAAAGTGCGTAATATACAACAACTTCACCTTGAAACACGAGAGGACTAACATGAAGATGGTGGCAGTGAGTTGTAAAGGAGTAGATTGTCCCTGGCGTATACATGTCTCCATGGTAGATTCTGGTCCACACTTCAGAGCTCGAAAGTATAATTCCAAACATTGTTGCTCTAAACCACTCATGGGAACCGCATATCGGCAAGCAACCACGAAGCTAGTAGCAAAGTTCATTGAAGAAAATGTGCGATGCAATAACGATCTTAGGCCAAAGGAGATCATCAATGAATGTCAGATTTAGTTTGGGACCCGCATTACATATAGGAGAGCACATATGGCAAAGGAGCTTGCACTGTGCAAAGTGCGTGGATTGTACGATGAGTCTTTTATGATATTGCTGCTCTATTGCAACAAGCTTCATAGAACCAACCCCGGTTCGTACACTGCGTTGGACATCAAGAAGGATGAATGATTCAGACGCTTCTTTTGGTCCTTCGGTTCATGCTTAAGGTCATTCCAAACCTCTCTAAGGCCATTGATAGCGGTGGATGGATCACACCTTCGCGACAAATATCCAGGAGTGCTAATGGTGGCCGTAACACATGATGCAAATCATCAATTGTTCCCCATTGCATTTGCATTTGTTGAAGCGGAGCGACGTGATAGTTGGGAGTGGTTTCTTGCACACTTATCCTTGTCGTTAGGTGAATCAAAAAATCTAACAATCGTATCCGACCGTCAGAAATGTCTGATTCCAGCTTTACAAGCCATAATGTCAAGCACAAAGCATTATTTTTGTTGTCATCATATCGCCGAAAACAAAAAGGCGACTTTCAACGATCATGGCATTATAAGAAAATTTTGGAGCGTAGCGAGGGCATACCGACCTTGTGAGTACGATGCTTGCATGGACCACATAAAAAGTGTAGATGAGCATGCATATAATTACATCCATGCAATCGGCTGTCAATTCTGGTCAACGGCATTTGCTCATGGACGCAGGTATGACATGCTTACCAGCAATGCTGTTGAGTGCACAAATAGTCTACTAAAAGACACCCGAGTACTCCCGATTACAAAACAAGTGGAAGAGATACGTGCAAAACTCATGGAATTCTTTCAGAGACGGTCAACTCAAGTACAAAGCATCACTTCAATATTAACACCATACGCAGAGAAATACCTAGCCACAAAGATGGAAGAATCATGAAGGCTAATGGTACGGATAGCGGCATTGAATGAATATCAAGTGCAATCTTCAGAGTATGTTGATGTAGTTAATCTAAATTGCAGGACATGCTCGTGCCGCAAATGGGACGTGATTGGGATCCCATGTTGCCATGTTGTTGCCGCCATGAAAGCGCGGAATATAAATCCATATGAGTATTGCGAGCATTGGTACCTCACAAGCACGTACTAGAGAACGTACAGTGATGTAATTCATGCCACCCGTGATAGAAAGCAATGAGAACAGCATTTAATCACCGGGAGAGTCCTCCCACCATTGGCTAGCAAGCAACCGGGTCGACCAAAGAAGAACAAGATCCGAGTTGAAGATCGACATCACAAGCGAAGAGTCGTAACTTGTTCATGTTGTATAGAGAGGGTTCACAACCGTGGCAGCTGTAAAAATCCGCCAATTCAACAATGACGTTTATGGATTTTCTGTTTTGGGGTGCTTATGTAATTTTTTTGTTTTGGGGTATGTTTTTTGCAAAGTTTTTTTTTTTGTATGTATGTTTATGGGTTGTCTTATTAACATGGAAGTATTGTTTTTTGTTGCATTTTTGGAAGTTTGTGTATAAATTATCATTTCTTTTGAAACAATGTTTTGCACTTTTGGATGCTTTTGTATAACTTATCATTTCTTTTGAAAAGAGGTGTGGAACCCATTTTTTTCTCGAAGATGATGTAATGCAGTTATGGCAACCTAAAGATTCTGCATGGATTTTTATCTAATGTATGTGGAATGTTTCATTACAGGGTCAGTGATGACCTTAGTAGTGTTAAATAAGGTCACCACCGATGCAGGTTAGCTATTTTTCTAACAAAAACTTGTAACTTTTCAGGAGAATAATGCGAAAAAAATTGATTACAGAGTCGGTGATGACCTTACCTATGTAAAATAAGGTCATCACCGACGCAGGTTTCCTTATTTTTTAACCAAGAGTTGTAACTTTTCCAAGACGCTTTTGGCAAAATATCTAAGTATGGGTCAGCGATGACCTTAGCTATGTAAAATAAGGTCATCACCGACGCAAGTTTCTATATTTTTTTAACCAAGAATTGTAACTTTTCCAAGACGCTTTTGGCAAAAAATCTAAGTATGGGTCGGCGATGACCGTAACTATATAAAATAAGGTCATCATTGACGCAAGTTTCAATATTTTTTAACCAAGAGTTGTACTTTTCAAGTATGTTTAGTCGTACAGGGTCGGCGATGACCTTACCCTTTGTAAATTAAGGTCATCACCGACGCATGTATCCCTTTTTTTTACCAAGAGTTGTAATTTTTCCAATAGAATTTAGTGGTACAGGGTCGGCGATGACCTTAGCACTGTAAATAAGGTCATCACCGACGCAGGTTTCTTAATTTTTCATCATGGAGTTGTAACTTTTCGAGTATGTTTTAGTCCTACAGGGTCGGCGATGACCTTACCCTTTGTAAAATAAGGTCATCACCGACGCAGGTATCCATTTTTTTTTACCAAGAGTTGTAACTTTTCCAGTAGGATTTAGTGTTACAGGGTCGGTGATAACCTTAGGGGGCGTTTGCCTTTTACACATGAGATGTGTAAATGCAGTTTACATATGGAAATGTTCCATATGTAAATTTCACATATGTAAGCTTTACACATGCGTTTCAGTTTACAATGTTTGTCTACTAGTTGTCATTTTCATATCATTTACGCATGTGAATCATTTTATCACGTTTGTTTGAACTACATGTGAAAATGATAGATTTTTATTTTTGTAAATTATATTGATAGTAGCAATAGTTAGGAGCACTAAAAAAGGTCACCACCTTTTGTTCCTGTAAATGTTTGGATGATTGTCAAACTATGAAAACATGGAAAAGCAAAAATGAAGTGTTCTTATAATAAAAAAAATGAAAAAAACACATGTCCCCAGTTAAATCCCTCCATGATTAGTCAATAAAATGGGACCAATTGCACAAGATATACAACTAAAATATTCTAATGCATCTCCAGTCTATACCGAAAATAGTAACTTTTCGATCATTTCTATATATACTTTTTAAATTCATATAAACAAAAAAATCCAAACCATAAAAAGTTTTATGGTGTTTCAATCTCATATAAATAAAGTCACCCATCTTTTCTATCAATGAAGTCATGGTGTTTCAAAAAAGAATTTACCATGTGCCCTTTACAAAATAAACAGACGTCACATTTTCAAAATGAATATCCCTCCGTGTGCAAAAAACGGAGAGAATTCCTACATGTCAGTTCATCGAGCTCTTCTATTAGCATTAGCATCCCACGTCTCTAATGCCATTGCATCTCGAAAGCGATAAGTATGACTATCGGATTCTTCATTGTTCACTTCATCCTGACGATCATCATTATCTTCATCATCAATGAATATTTTTTCATGACGATGACGTTCATATAATTCATCCGTACTAGGACTTCTCTTCATGATAAAGTTGTGTAATACAACACATGCATTTACAATCTTTACCTGTGTCTTGATAGGATAATTACAAGGTATATGTGTCAAAATTGGAAACCGTTCCTTCCACAGGCCAAATGTCCTTTCAATAACATTTCTCAACTTTGCATGTCGAAGATGAAAAAGCTTACTAGCTGTCCCGAGAGCCAATGCTTGAGCTCCAAATTCCTTTAGATGATATCGGGTCCCACGATATGGTCCAATAAAACCCCGCCTATTACCATATCCAGCATCAACAAGAAAATACTTTCCTATAAAGATTCAATATGACAATTATCAGAAGATTGCAACATGCTTAACTAGTTTTCAAAAATTATAATAACTTTCAAATTTACATTTTGAAATAAATATTTACCTTCGGGAACATGAAGATTGTAGAGTCCCCTATTTTGTAGAACATCGGATAAAACTTTTTGATCGTTAGCTAATCCTTCAAAACCAGCACATACAAACTGGAACATCATGTCAAAACCAACAATTGTCATTACATTCTGTGCAATAAAACCTTTTCTACATCGATTTCATTGTTGATCTTTAATTGATACCCATGCTGGAACATAAGTGCCATCAATGGCACCGATGCAATCCTATCCCAATATAGCAAAAACATTTGTCATCAATAACAATTTAAACATTCATCATAGGGAGTAAAAGATACTACCGTATAAATTATTTATGTACCTTGAAAAAAGGGTAAAATACTGGATTGAGTGCAATCTGAGCTGGAGTAGACATTTCTGGTCCAGGAAGGTTTACATAATCTGAGCAGATATATAAAAGCGTGTCTAGAACAGCATTGAAATACTTGCTAATTGTTTGGCCCGAGTGTTGAAATTGAATTTGCATTACTCGATTTCTCTGACTATGACCTACAGTAGCTAGAAAGATGGCCACCTGTTCTTCTACAGAAACTCTTTTAGTTGCACGCAGTAGCCTTTCTCTCTTTAGTAAATCACATAATTCTAAAAACACATCAGTCCTCATGCGTAGTAAATCATAGGAATTACGGGGATTACTCCTAATGAGGTACTGAGTAAACTCATGGCCAGACAGAGACAACTCATGTACTCGCTTCCTCTTTTTTATCCTCTTTTGTTTACAATGATGGTCCCATAAAAGTAAAACTGTAATCATTGTCATTGCTACTGCGTGTAAAAATATGATCTTCTTCTTTATATCCATTACTTTTGCACTGCTAGAAAATTGATTGACAAATATTAGAATAGAAAAACTAACATAGCATAATAATCCACACTATATATCAACATGATTAATCTACATAATCCATGGCAAAATGAGTACATTATAACATTCATTATAAAGGAAACAACACTAATAACATAGAGTCATTTCAAATTATAACATGACAAAAAAGCAAACTGAGTCCCATGATAAATAAAAATAAAAAAAGCAAACTGAGTCCCATGATAAAAAAGCAAACTCAAAGCCACAAAAAAGCAAGCTCAGCAAACCAACGATCCTAAATAGAGCCACTTAGCTCCGCCATGAGCCATGAACGGCGTCGATTCTTTGTTGAAAATGCAAGAAATTGACTAGCCACTTGTGGATCCTTCAATAGCCTAAGAGCCCTTACTTCTAAAGTAAGGTCTAAATCCAACTCTTCGATGGCAGCAACAATGTCAGCTTGGCTTGGCCCTGATTGAGCCATCTTGTCAGCAAGGTAGATTAAAGTAGTGTTTATATCCTTAATTGCATGTGCAAGTTCATAATCGCTTTTAGTTTCATCTTGCACATTGCGTCGAGAACTACTAGTTGAGCGTTTTTTGACGTGTGGTGCTTCAGAGACAGCTTCATCCATCTTATCAGAGCTACTTGATTCCCCCGCCACATCATGGATGTTTGCCTGGGGGGCTTCCATCGGATGTGGTGGACATTGGTTAGTCAACAACACATCTTTTCCATCAGCAATTGAATCTCCATATATAATAGCAAACTTTTCATAGTTGACCACGCTTCTTCCTCGATAGTAATCATAGTCAGAGTGTGCCTGAATTAGACAAATGTGATCAAAATAAAGTAACAATGATTGACTTAACAATGTTTAATATAATATTAAGATATATTTATAATTACTCACCTTGACATAATCATCCCACACTTGGTCACTTGCAGTAACCCTTTTTGTAACGTCATCCCAACCAAAACCACTTAATCCCATGAGAGTCTTGATATGATTGTAATGATATTTTATCGTTCTTAAACGATTTCTGATTTTATCTTTAACACATTCACTACCATATATTTCTTTCATCTTTCGTTCAATCTCTCTTCACCCTTCCGTAGTCCATCCAATTCCATCCTTTCGCCCGAGATTGATTTGTTCTATCAATATATCAGCTAAGTATTCATCTGCAGACTCCGACCATGTGGTATTCTTCTTTTCCCTCCTACCACGCTTTTTTCCAGAAGATGTACCGACATTAATGCATTCAACATCTTCGCCGCATATTTCATTATCCATTTCTATATAGCATAAAGAGTTATTAAAAAAGCTGATTAGATACAAAATCCATGATATTAATAATATATAATTGAAAAGGGTGCAATGTACAGAGGGTACAATGAGATACTATAGCCCTAATCAGTTCATATTCACAACAAGACAGCTACATTGACCTTAAATCCAAACAAGAACTACCTTCAAAGATCAAGAAATTGAAAGTCAAATATTAACAAAAAAAACAAAAAGAAAATGAGACATCAAATAAAGCTCACAACAGTGGGCAAAAAGAGCACACTTCAATTGGGTGAACAGTGGATGACTTCATTGACCTCTATTCCTCAATCCAAATGGTATTTCTTTTAGACAGTTAAGATCACATAATCCATGGAATTTAGTGTATGAGAGTGAAGCTGCGAGTTCGCAAAACAAAAAGGTATGTTGGTAATACTTGGAAGAGAAATGGGCATTTCCATACAAGTATTCCCTATAATATCCACAACTTCCCCTATATAGCTCTTGGAAGGCCAACAGAGACAATGGATTGGTGTCCAAGGTGGTTGAATCTAGCACTAGCAGGCATGAATCTGTTAAGCAACGACAACATGAGGGGAAGGGCAAAGGCCAAAAGCAAGAGGTAGCAATGCTGTAATGCAACAAAGGAAAGGCCTCCAAGTTCATGAGGAACAGTTCCAGTGTTGAGGAAGACGCAATTTCCTCTGCCATGCTTCTACTAGCATGAGGTATGCTTACAGTAATGCAACAAGGGAAAGGCCTCCAAGTTCATGAGGTTCATGTGCTTGGATAGCCTGTGTAACCTGTGAAATTGTCTGGGTCTGTATAACTCTATTGACAAGTAAACATGAGGAAGGTATAAAAAAGAAGAACTTATAATGCAGACACTAGTTGGATGGGTTAAGGCTACATTGATATTGGTGGTGTGGTGATGAATAGATTAGATATTTTAGGAAAAATAACATATTTGATAAGTCTAGTGAAATCTCTTGAGATCTCAACTGTTAGTGTGATACTTGTTCATTTCTTGGTTCAAAATTATTTTGTGCATTTAGCGTCAGACAAATTTTCTCAATTTCATAACTAGGGTGTGGACTTCTAGGACTATTTTCAAATTCTTTAAAGAAGTTTCATAATAGTTTTGCTGGGATTCAGTTTGTCTTTTCCAACTCTAACAGTTGGATTAATAAGGCTTAGTTCAATTAGGGGCTGGTTTTGGTGAGAATCTTCCATTGGAATTCACATTCAGCTTCGTACGTTACATCAGAGAGAAAGTTCCAAGTGAGATTCAAAAGATTGAAGAACAAACAATCTTGAAAAGATGATGAGCTCCTTGGATTGCAATGGTATCCCTCCATGGCCTGAGAAGTAGAATTTCTCCACTCTCAGTTGTGATGCAACTCCGAGTGCCATAGTTGGGTCCAAGATAAAAAAAAAAGAAAAAAGAAAATATGGTCGAAGGCTCCAAGCCACTTCTTGGCAGAGACCTAGCAACAACATAGAAACCCTCCTTAGGTTAGGCATTCAAAGGGTCATTCTTGCCATGATTATTGGTCTAATGCTGTTTTTATCTTTGGAAAAATCTCAGGAAGTTTTCAAAATGTTGGTTATGTTAATCAGGTAAATTACTGCTAGAAATAAAATAATTAAAAGGAAACATTAGAAAAAGGAAATATATATATGTTTAAACTTATAAAATTTCATGCAAAATATTGCAAGATATCACAAGACACATGTTTTAAAAACTTGCACTGGAACATAATTATATTATTCCACAATTTCGTCACTAAAATATCACAAGATGTACAATATTATTGGTAATGTTTGTGATAGTGATTCATGCCATGGGGCTTTCAAAGTGTTAAGCCCTGTTTAGTTCCACCAAGTATTTTGAAGTGGTTAGCTCAGGCCTATTTTAAAAAATTTATATTTTATTTCCTTGGCCCAGCCCACACCTACCCATCTACTACATCCCTGGTCATTCCTTAATCCACTATCAACCAAGTTGAGATAAGAAAAATAAAGGAAAAGCATTAATCTGAAAAACAGTGTCCATGAAGAACCCTGATTACATGGCAACATCAGAATCACCATCACAAACAGATTTTGAAAAAAACCCTGCCATCCATTTGGTGTGGGTGGGTTACATGAATTACAACAATTCTTTCCCCTGCCGTTTCTTCATTGCCGAAGACAGTAATGTCATTTTGATTTATTTTACAGCCCTAGGGCACAACGACAGTTCATGTCCCTGTCCACATTAACGAGACAAAAAGATTGAGACAGAGACTGCCCTCATAAGAAGAGATAATGGTTTGAGACAAAGATGCATTAGAGATTGAGATAGAAAGAGAGATTACATGGAAATAGATAATGAGAGAGAGAGAGAGATTGGAGAAAGGGGGAGAGACATGAGAGGGGAGAAAGATCAGATGGCGTGAGCGACGCATACCTTGGCACTAGGGTTTGGAGCACCAAAGAGAGGAGATGTCGTTCCGGAATGGGAAAGGAAGAGGAGATGTCCAGGTTTTGTGTTGGAGAGGGAATATGACAGTAAAGTGGGGTTTTACGTGTTTCGAACCCAAGATACTTTTGACGGAACGAATGATTTCCGTACCGCTCGCCTTTTTTAGTGAGGTTTCTTTACACACCATTTTCATATGGGATTCCTTTTACCATCTATGAAGGTGTGAAAATGAGTACATTTTCACACCATTTTCATACGTGATGCGTAAAATAGTGCAAACAAACATGATGGTACGTAACATTCACGCATGTGCATCATTTACATACGTAAATGGTTGCAAACAAACGACCCCTTAGCGTTGTAAATAAGGTCATCACCGACGCAGGTTTCATAATTTTTCATCATGGAAGTTGTAACTTTTCAAGTATGTTTTAGTTGTACAGGGTCGGTGATGACGCTGTATGAAGAAGGAAAAAAAGTAATATGCAGAGACTGACATTTACATCAAAATACATACAACAACACAGTGTAATAAGAGAGCCCAAACATCCAATATACAAACCATGGATTCAATCCACTTTCAATAAACATCCCATATACAAGTTAGAAATCAACATCCAACATACAGTTGGGAATTCACAATATTCACATCATAACCATTTCAATTACAAGTAAAATTACAACACATGTAGCACAAAGGAACTGTTCACTGCAAGTCAGGTGGCAAGACTGGAAGTGGAGGGAGGTTAAGCCTTGGACCATTTTGAACCCAGTTTTTCTCAAATATGTCGATGACAATTTTTTGCCGGTAGTACGGGATGTCTGACTGGGTGAACTCGATGGGACGACGATATATGCAATGTTCCGCGAATGCACAGGCGAACAACCCGCAGTCATTTCCATTTTCTTGAAATGGGATGTCCGACTTTGTCGTCATCGTCCACATCATAAGCACCGACCACCCGTGATCCAAAAATCGTTGTTGAAGCCACAATATCTGTCCAAACAAAGTGAAATTGCATGATACCTCAATTTTGAAATTTATGTACTATCCAAACATTATGCTGCCAAGAGATGAGCAAATATGTACTTAAGAATCTTTCACATGGCCAAATTTCACATGTCTTTTGGCCCCAGATCTCTCCCTTTGAATTGTTATAGTACTCCTAGCGGCTCTCATTGACATATCCAACGAGTAAGGACTAATGGTTGTGAGCGTGAATCACGTAGACTAGACTTTTGCACTCCATCGCGTCCATTACACGTTCTCTCTTTGGCCCAGAGGTCATGTCATCCCCAGTCTTTAGACCCTTTTCCCAGTAACTCTGCAAGACAAGCATCTCAGACATCAAACAAGAGAGGACATTTAACCCAGTGAGTAGAAAGTCAAAGTGACTTTCATTTTTTATCAAACTTACGCATGTACTAGGGTCAGCCAAGTATGCATCCTTGCACATTTCCCATAGCCCTTCAAACCAAAAATATATGATACTCGAGTCCATCCAAGTGCCCTCGTCCAATAAATCTCTTAGGGACTTAGAATCGACGCACGAGATGATCATATCCAGCTCCTCTTTCCTGTCAATGCAATGAGTATTTCGACGTTGAATTAGTAAAAAACCAAACAAAGACTGCATTACTATGGAAGGCTTTTCAACAATTGCAATTACCTATGCGTGTCATATTTATAGAAATCCATCAACAGTTCATTCTCTACATCCGTCAGAACATAACCCGTTTGGGGCAATGGATGTTGATAATCCATAAACCTATCTGGGATCTTCCTTAGCCTCGGTATATGCTTGCACCTCCGTATCAAAGAATCGATTGTAGCCTGTGTGGGGGATATAATGATTGTCTGGCTGGTGCCCTTCGGTAGAGTGATGTATCCTTGAGGATCGGGCGAGACGGAGATAAGATCCTCGATAGGGATGTCATCCACATCGCCAAAAGCTGGGTCAAAATTGCTTGCATCAACTTCATTTTTTTGCTCCTCATCCAAAGTGTGGGAGGCTGATGCCTTGACGAGGGAGTCCTCTATCATCAAGGGAGCCTCGATACTAGGTCGAGGCTTCTTAGCGGGGCTTTTTGAGGACTTCCTCTTAATCCTTGCACGCTTTTGCGATTTGACGGTCTGCAAAATGAAGCAAGCTATGGTGAGAAAATCACAAAAAACATTCATCAATTCACAAAATGAAATGTTCGAATTTAATTATATCCTTACGAGAGTATCGTCAACTTCCTCACCGGATGAACTAATGCCTTCACATAGTCCTGGTATGTAGTCCCAAATGTGGACCTAAATCTGTTGACCTTTCTCTTAATCAAAGTTATGAAGGTGAGTAGGTCCACATTTGCAGCAATCGAACGATCGCATGATCGTACCACGTGGTCGAGGAAGAGAGAGACCTGCAGTGGACATATTGAAAAGATCTTGTTAGAAAATATATTAATTAAATCAATGTGAAGCAAAGTAAAGGATGTAAAAGGTGTAAACGTCATACTCGGATCTGTGGGACTGTAGGAGCTTGGGCTTCGGGCTCTAGGGGATGATCCCTTTGTGGCTCGTCCCGTTGCCTAACACGGCCAATATGCACGATGGTATTCACTTCATACCATCTCATGTATTCTTCTTCATCCCCCCCCCCCCTTTGATTTTTTTCCTTTTCTCTTGCGCACATTGTTTGTCCGAGCTACCTATGACTTCACCTCCTCCTCATTCACTAGACTCCAATCTATCACAAATCTCCCCTTATTTTCTTTCCGCAATATGGGCCTGACGAAGCGTGGAGGCACCGTCTGTTTCAGGCCAAACTGCCTCATGACCCTAGGGGTAGGGTGACACTCCAACACCCGGTATAAGATAAGGGGAGAGTCTGTTGTAAAGAGGGCTCTGTCAGCCTTCTTGACATGCTTCAAGAAATCCTTTCCGTATTTCTTATACGGCTACCACTCAAACTGTACATGAAGCATTGAGTAAGTTAGAACCATTAAAGTAAGTATGAAAATTAATGGAAAATTGAAATGAAATCTTTCTACTTCTTTGGACGTGATGTAATTGAGTTGCTTTCGTACTTCTCTCACGGTCGTAAGATGGGTCATTCCTAAAAGTCGATTCGCCCATGTAACCATGAGGGGAAACTATATGTCATGGTCTAAGCGGCTGCTTGGACTTAAACCTCTACCAATCTTCATTCTGGTGTAAGCCCAAATATGTTAAAAGAAAAGGATTCATTAGAATATTAAGATATAAATAGTGAAAGTATGAAGGGGAAATATATCAAACTCACCTGAAGAAGCTGGAGGGGGCCAGAAAGAGACTTAAACTTCTTCTTCACAGCATCCCCCTCATCGGTAGGGTCGGGCATCTCACACCTCTGGACCCCTTTCCAATATACACCCTTGTTTAGCATTCTATATAAGTTCGCTAAACATGCGGAGGCCCATGAATAGGGCATAAACTCCCTAAACAACTCTAAAATATAAGAGGGGCCTCGTGCCCCTGAAGAATTACAAAGAATATGTCCCTCCACAAAAAAAAGGCCCGAGTTTTAAATATATCATCGGCCTTTGTTTCTTCTTCTTCACATCTCCTTTGCCTTTTTTCTTCTTTTCCATTGGTTTCGGCTTCTCCTTCTCCCTCAACTCCTCCGGAGTGGGACGGAAGATGCTTTCCAGCCATGTGAACTTAAGGGAGACCCCATTGTAGTCTTCTTTCATTTGGGGCACCACACCAAGAAGCTCTTGACATAGATCATCAATCTCGTAGTGGGTGCATGTCCGGCCCGTTACGGGCAAACCATCAATAGGTAGGCCGTATATGTATGCTACATCTTCTAATGTGATGGTCGCCTCGCCGGAGGGGAGATGAAATGTGTCGTCTCCAACCTCCACCGCTCGATCAGCCCCATGATCAATGCATGGTCAATCCTCATCCACCTCATCTGAGCCAGATGATAAAGCTCGGCATCGGCAACCCACTGCATCTGTCGCTTATTGAGGCCCCACTGCCCATAGTCGGGGTTAGTGGGAAAGCATCTGTATGTGCCCAACTCTTGCGAAAAAAATGAAAGTTTTAATAATGTTAGTCACAGATCGAAAGGAAGTTCAATTGATTACTGGTTTTATAGAAGAGAGCATACCAAACCACGTTGAATAGCGGCCGAGATGTGATGCTCTTGCTCGCATAAAAGAACGGCTGGTTGTGCATTTGAGGTACTAGCCTCCTTTGAGGCACTAGCCTCGTTGCGGGGCACTTCAGCATTAGTGGTATTCTCTTTAGACATTTGTGTACATCCAATTACACATGATAACATTGAATAGTAAAAAGCAATTTTTACAATGGCACATTAATTTAAATATCAACAATAGTAAAAAGCAATGTTCTGAAATAGTAAAATCAAGATAGGAGAACCAGTGACAATATTAAAGCAGTTGAGAGATCCAGCATTAAAAAGCAATTTTTATGGTAGTAACAATAATTTTTCATACCCTCACATGTGTGACGTGATGTGGTTGTGGTGCACCACATGCATCACGGTCAAAACCCCAACTTGCTTTGTTTACAAGTACATAAGATATGAAAGTTAATATAAAAACCATCTCAATTTAGAGTTTTAATAATAGGGGACACACTATGATAGGCAACTTTTGAAAAGTAAAAAGTGAAAAGTGACCCAAAATAATCTTTTGGATCTGGGAACTCTTGAGTTACAGGATTTTCACATGTGTGGGTAAATCTGTTTGCCTATATAAGCATGGTTCTTTCTTTATATTTCTTATAATATGTTATTTTTGTGCATACTTGCTTCCTTTTC
Source organism: Cinnamomum chago (assembly GCA_038049695.1). Classification (NCBI taxonomy): domain Eukaryota; kingdom Viridiplantae; phylum Streptophyta; class Magnoliopsida; order Laurales; family Lauraceae; genus Cinnamomum; species Cinnamomum chago. The sequence continues at coordinate 36,921,500 of CP142453.1, read as the reverse complement.
AGAATAAGTTTTCCAGAATGAACACAAACACCTCCTACACTATTCCAGGTTGTAAGCTCAACTGGTAAGAGACATCAAAATCCTCCAAGGGAGGCAGAAAGTGGAGGTATCAACAACTAGCAAGCACACCTCCACTGGTTAGATAAGAGTGTAGATTAGGATTACAAAAAAAAAAAAAAATTCTCTAAAAAAAAAAAAAAAAAACCAAGCAAGCACACCTCCACTAGTTTCCTTAATTTTTTGACTGCTTGTTTACTGAGCATTTGGCCAAGCATGGTACTAAATGTTTTATGTATAGATCTTTGTGTACAGATCAATGAAGGAGATGGAGCATTTTATGGATCACAAAATTTTCACTTTGGTGCGAGGCCATGCTATTATTTTTTTCTGATTGGTTAGTCCATGTTATTCTTAACTATATTCTTTTCTTTTCTTTACTTTTATTAATTTGTTATTTCTTTTTTCTTTATGGTTGTTTGATATTCTATAATGATACCAGAAGAAGGAAATAAGGTGAAGATTGACTATAATCAAAGGGAAGATGAAGCCCACTTCAATCTGTAAGCATCAAAATCTCTTAATCAGTACTTGGATCTGTTTCTTTGGTGATTTCAATATTTTGAGAAGATTGGAACCTTTCTTCACTTGGTTTTTCCTGTGATTGGTAAACTTCTTGTTCAAGTTCTTTCAATGCTCCTAAAACGGATGCAAGTATCTGGGATTTCTTAAAAGCTGTAATGGTATGTTGTTTAGGTGTACATGTAACTGATCCATGGGCAGGGCACAACAACTGCACAAGTGTACATAACTAAGTATCTCATTTTTTCAGTTAGGGAGTTGCAACTTTCTTGTCTCCCAGTCCATCATATAATGTGGTTTAGAAGTTGAATTGGTCAAATTTGCACTAACATCTTACTTTTGGTGTCAAGAGGACTGATTTGTTCATTTGATCTTGACAGTATTCACTTTCTTCCTTTTGTCAATCATTGGAAGTTGTCTTAGGAGGCCTCTCTACTCACTTCCAAGTAAAACATATGAATAGAAAAGACAACCCCTCCAAACATTTCGCCCTTATAATATTGCACACAGAGGTTCAAATGGGGAGTTTCCAGAAGAAACTGCTCCTGCATACATGGTGAGTTGAGCACACTTCTAGTAAGGAGTATTGTTGCAAAGAAATTGAACCAACGCAACTTTTTTTCTTTCAAAGTTTGGCTTGTTTGTTGAATTCTCCATATGTCCTGTCACTCCCAAGCCTTACAAAATGTAGGCCTCAACATGTGTTCATATGAGTGTAATTTCTGTATTCAGGAATTTGTCACTCGTGCATGGAAAACGACAGCACTGAGATTTTCAAATTGTGCACTCTGGACTCTAGAGTGATGAAGGTTAAAATTATTTGGTGCAGGTAACTCTTTCACCAAATACAACTTCCTCAAGTTTGGCAAACTAAAATAACTCACTCAAACTCACTTAAAACAAACCCCAATCCTCCATCGTCCTTCTCAACTGAAAATACCCAAAAACTGAAATCTACAAATCCTAATCAAAGCAAACAAACAATGTACAAATTGAATATGAATTTGAAGATAACAAACCATGCATTTCGATATCATATGCGCGATGGCGGGAAAACAAAATGGATGGAAAATCCAAAAACATTGAAAAGGATTAAAAAAGGAAAGAGATTCATACCTCTGAAGTGTCGATCGAAATGAAGGAGATGGAAAAAACAATGGGCCTGACGAGAATCACTTGAGGAATTCGGTTTGAAGGCTGGTGGTTGTGGAAATGGAAGCAATCGCTCTTCGTCACTCGCCCAAGGTTAGTCTCTTCTTCCTTTACAATTCAAGGTAATCCTCTCTCTCTCTCTCTATAGTTTAATTTCCACGTAATTTCTTAGAAATTCCCTCTTTCTCTTTAGATCTCTTTCCTTATTTGCAATTCTCTTGCGGATTGGGTGTTAGAGTTCTATGTAGTATTGGTTTTTCAGATTGTTTGAGAGCTTGGAAGCAATAGGAGTTGGAATTTCTATCTTGGATAGCTTGGACTCTTCTCTACCTGTCAATTTCAATTGCATTGGATCAAGGCAAGTACAATATACATATTTAGCATAGAATGTATGATTTATGTTAATTGATTCTGTATTTCCATTTCAATTATGCTAGAAATGATTAGATCTACCTTTTGAGCATGTTTTATGGATTTTTGGCCAATGATGGATGAGCTTTCTCATTTGGAAGATCAATGACCCGGTTTGATGATGGATGGATGGTGATAGAAGTGTTTTGGTGTTTCTATGTGTTTATGTGATGAATGGATGTGATTGGAGAAGGTTTTGATGGAAAGGATTGAAGAATGGAATTTCTAGAAACTTGGATTTTGTTGCAGGCGCGTGTACCTGGTCGACCGACCTACAATTGGGTCGACCGACGACACTGAAATCTGAGAAAAACCAAGTCTCAGTTAAATTTCTGTGAACTCTCAGTCCAGTGTACCTGGTCGACCGGACCTTGTTCTCGGTCGACCGGATACACAGAAAATTCAAGGATTCACTGGGAGTTGGCATTTTCCCTAAGACCCAGAAACTTAGTGTGCGCAGTCGACCGGACCCTGTTTCTGGTCGACCGGGCACAAAGGATTTCCAAGTTCAGACTGAGGACTGGGACATCATTTCCTTGCAGAATTCCAGGGTGCACGGTCGACCGACCTGGCTAGGAGGTTGGCAGGGCATGTTATGGGAATTTAAGTCTAGACATTGCCTGCCAGGTGCCTGTGTTCAGTCTTCAGTGTGCACGGTCGATCGACCTGGCTAGGAGATCGAACCTGGGAGTCAACATCTTGACTCTCTAGTGTACTCGGTCGACCGGACCCTGTGCCAGGTCGACCGGATACACTGAGTGTAGTGATTTTTCAATTTACAGTTTTCGAGGTTATGATCTATAATGGGGCTCATTGACCATCCAAATAAACTTTCATTGACGTGCCAAGTATAAGTCAATTGTGTGGCTCAACCTTGACTCATGGGGACCACCAAGTAGGGTCTAGGGTTTGGATTTTATGTTAATTTGATCATTAAACATCGTCAAATATGCCTATAACTTCTAGAGCACCAAACACATCCTTGGCATCTAAAACTTTATTTAGGAATTAAATTATCTGATATGAACCTGGACTTGAAAGTGGACCATTACTTAGGTTGGACCTTTGCTTTTCTTCTGATTGATTGTCTAATTTGGAGGTTTATTCTACTTATTACATCATTGTCACTCTTATGTCTTTGTTATTGTTTACACATGTTAATTAAATGGAAAATGGACGATCTGAACCTAGGATTATTTAGAGGTGACCCTATGATATGATTGGGTAATTAATGACCCTGTCTATGTCTAGGAGGGCCCTCATATGACCTAAGTTGGAATGTGTGATACCCCAGGATGAAGATGTTGGTTATGATAGACTTGTGACTCATTGTGGATGATAATGGACTGATTGTTATTGTAAATGAACTTATATCTTACTTGGACTGTTTTAGACTAAGGCCATGGTTTTGATAGGCGTTAGTATGGATCCAATGTTGGACTTGGACTTGGACTGTGTTCCATGGATTAGAATGGTACTTGGACCTCTTAGGGACTTGTTAGGACCATGCTCGCACAAGGCAAGCCTAAACAGACACAGACATGTATTTGTTTCCTTGAGTTGGCATTAACATTCACTCAATTGTCTTAAGCTTAGCCTTTGGACTGATCATCACTGGTAGGAACTATTATGAGTGTTGAGAGAGCTATCATGATGAGCTACGTTTAGACGGACGATGTAATATCAATTCCGGTCTTTTGAGTGGTTGAGTGATGAGTGTTGAGATTGATGAGTGTTATTTGTAGGGCTCATCATCCTCCATCACTGGTTACTTATTTCCCCGCCACGACTGTGTTTAGTATGGGAGGGTCGCGACAAAATATCCCGTGGTGTTCAACTTGTATGAATGTGCCACTTTGATGTCTGTTAGATTAGATACTTTAATCCTGATTCTAAATGACTATATCTTGCTGAACTGCCTAGCTTCTATACCGTTGCTATTCTTATGATATTGTGATTGTCTATACTCATTTGATACATACATCTTATGTTACTTGTATATTGTGTCTTGCCAGGTCTTTAGATCTGACTCATTCTTGGTGCTTAGGTATTGACCCCGATCCCAAGGACGACGTGCTCGTCGAGGTGCCCATAGCAAGAGACTATGGATGGGGACCAGCTAACCAAGAGGTCGAGCTGGATGATGGAGTACTCATACATGGGGTGTGAGAGTATCTTCTTTTGGGTTTTTGAGAGTTTATGTTGTGAGCAGGGAGGTAGACCGATATGTTAAACTTGTTATTAAGCATATTTGAGATTTAGGCATGACTTCAACCCTAACTCATTTTATATGATATCTTAAGCTTCCACTATTGTTACATTTACTTTCGCGATATTCTTTACACTTCTGCAATTCAATCGTTGATTATTATGTTGTTCAAAAGTTTAAAATTGAACCTCACTATGGACCTACGATCTTGAAAGTTCTCGAATTTTCTGGGAAATAGCGCACCAACTTCGGGTACCTTGACAGTAATCTCAGCATTCGGAGTTGGGACGTTACATTTTTTGTATCAAAGAGGACAAGTCTCTAGGAAATAAAACACATTAGAGACTTTAGGACGTAGTGAGGATTTCAATGATGGGATACATTTAATGACGATAAATTGGGTATAATCAATGTAGTCCTAAGTGTTGGACACGAACTGACACAATTCCCTTCTCTTGGCAGATTTCGAGATGAGAGACACCACCTGGAGCACTAGCAGTCGACCACCAGCCCGACTTTGAGCACCAATTCTAGCGGTTCTTCAGGCCTTCCTTGTTTCACAAGAGGCCCAGCTATCAGCACATCAGGAGCAGACTGATGACTTTGCGTAGTTCCAGATATAGGTCTTGGATGTTGTTGAGAGAGTAGCGCAGCCGGTTCAAGCAGATGTTCCCATTCGAGAGGTGGACCCGGATATCATTTTTGATAAGTTCCTCAAAAGGGGACCACCAGAGTTCTCAGGTTGTCTTGACCCCATAGTGTATCCGGTTGACATCCTTCTCGGACAGTCAACCGGGTACGCACGAAGTCCAAATTTTCATATTCCTACAACTTCTCTAATTTATCCAATTTTTAGGTTTTCACGGACGGTCGACTGGGTTCACTCTAAATAATCCATCTAACAGTTACGTGTAGAAGTAAATAGAAAATAGCAAAAGCAATAACGATATAACCAAAAGCTAATATGAGGTATCATCATCCATATGTCAAGTCTAAGCAGAGCATAAGTCTAACTAAATATCAAAGTGGAGAATATAATATATACATATTAGAAATAAATGCCTCCTACCTCACCACAAATGTCACTCAAACCCCACTGTAGGCTCTTTGACCTCCAGTGCCACCTCTAGGTCAACCAGGCCCCACCCATACTCATCCGCTAACGGCGCCTCGAGTAGTGCCTCTCTCTCAGGATGGGGTTGACAATGATACCTTAACACCAAATATCATGGGTCGAATCCAAAAGACCTAGCAACACATTATACAAGTAACAAAATATGGATGTGTAAAAAATGAATAAGGACAGTAATATGATTAATTGAGTAACAAAGGTATGCTACTAGACAATCGTGCACGATGTGTATCAATAAGATCAACATAAAGTAAGTATGCTAAATAATCATCAATGCTATAAGGCACATTCACACAGGCTGGCACTGCGGGATATTATGTCGCGGCCTTCTCGTACTCCCTTTGAGTTGCAGTGGAAAATGCACGGGATCATAGCTCGGCCAAAACACAAATTACCGGAGTCTGCCAGTTGTATAATGGTATTATGAAGTGTCGTGTGATACCCTAGTGGCGTATGTCCACTTTTATTGCTCATCTTGATGGCTGCTATATAAAATCAGCTCTTATCAAGGGTGATCAGTGCCTAGACTAAGCTCATATCAACCGAGTGAATGTTTTATGCCGACTCACAAGGAATCATACAATAGGTCAATGTCCGGCTAGACTATCCTTGCATGAGGAAGGTCATCACATGTCCATAGTCCATAACATAATTCATAATCCATATCCATCATCCATGTCCATATCCACGATCTGTCATCATAGTCATCATTCATTATATCTTGCACATCATGTAAAACATGCTTTCAGGCTCTTTCATTCATTCTTATAAACATCCTTTCTTTAAAATAAGGTTGCCCTTTTTTTAACGAATGGATTCAAAGGAGACATCCGTGAACAAAGCTAATTCTCTTCTATAAAATATATGGGCGTCGAAACCCTCCTCCCTTTCTTTATTTTATTTTGATTATGTTTTCTTATTTTTATGTATGAAAATACAATTTAAATCTTTTATTTTATGTTTTGATTGATTGACCCTAAAATAACCCAAAAATAAGAAGGATAAGACCATTGTGCATCGCTGGAAGCATAATGATGAGTAAAATCCAAAATTTTCTGCATCGGAGTTGATGATTCAAAGTCATTGCTATTTTTCATAACTCATTTCGCAATTTTCTAAGATTGTTCAAGGACCCTTTGGTTTTAGTTAATACGTAATGACATTATGTAGCATTGAGATATATCTCTTTTGGGAGTCGAGACTTACCTCTGACGTCTTGTTGTGTGATCTCTAGTTTGAATTTGAATTTCAATGATTCATTTACAAATATACACTGATCTAAGTTGTTGAGTACTCTAATATGGCCGAGCATCACATATGATCTAGCTCAAGCCTTAATCCATCCGAATCATATTGAAAAGCTTAATAGATTCATTAATAATTAAATAAGTATAAAACTAGTGATCTTTATGAAAAAAAATCAACCTTAAATATTGATTAGATGAATTGATTTATGGTGTTGTATATTTTTTTTGAAAAATTACCCTCGTGATGATATTGTTACTTGTGAACGATATCATTATTCAATTGACACCCATTTTGCGTGTATCCCGCCCAATAGAACCAATGTCCTAATTCTCCATCTTCATTTTCAATGAAATTTCTTTGAATTAAGATAAAAAATATACGCTTGGAAGGAATGGACGCAACAAATCTATTAGGATAATGCACGTTTAAAATGTTTCTTCTCTTCCCTTATTCTTTGAATATTCCAATGTTGTGATACTATTGTCTGCCATATTTAGCCAATGGTATTATTGAAGCTAGTGGGCCCTCTACCTTTCTCCTATTCTTTTTGCACTTTCACTTTATTTGTCTTGCTTTTATGCCTTCTTTGTTCTTTTTTATTGTCTTATTTTCCCATTTCACATTTGTAATGCTCTTCTCTTTTAATTAATGAATCTCTTTTTGGGATATGTGCTTTGATAATCAACTAATTAATGGTTCTAATAAAAAAGAAAAAAAAATATGGAACCCATTTTTGGATTTTACAAAAACTTGGAGAATATTCATAACCAATATCTTAAGACATCCAATAGATAATTACAAAATCTCAATATTGGAACATTCTGAGAAGAAGAGAAAAGAAGAAAATGAATATTTTAAACGTATACTATCCCTACTGATTTGATGCGTTTATCCCTTCAAAGTGTGTATTTCTTCACTTAGTCTTCAATATTTGGACAAACTTAATTGAAAAAGGAGATTGAGAAATTAAAACATCATTTCTATTGGGCGGGATAGAGTGGCGGAGCCGTAGAGTGTTGAGAAGGGGTAGTTTACCCTCCTCAACTCTGTCTCCTTTAACGTTGGAGAAAGATAGTTGGCATATCTTATGCGCATCTGTGATCTTATCCTCTTTGCCCCTCTTTAACTTTGCTTTTTTTTTTTCTTTTTGTTTACCCATTAACAAACTTATTTTCTAGATCTTCCAAAAACAAAATGACAATTTCGACATTTACTCTTATCCAAAAGACAACTCATTACAGCACTTACCAATTCCATTTGAATTATATGGTTTCAATTGTTTCTCTTTTTTCTTTCTCTACCTATTTACTTCTCCCTAAAGCTTGGATACAATAAGTGAGTGGACCCCACAGTTTGACCCACTGAATGAAAATCCGATCCATTCAAAATGGATTTTCAACCCTATCAATGGAATTTTCTCAAATTTTAATTGACACTATCTTATATAATATAAAATCCACAATGACAATATTAATGTCACATGGATATGAATTTACATTGGATTGATAATTATAAAGGTAATTTACATATGAGTAATATGATCATCAAACCCCTATTATGATATTTAAGAAAATTATTAATTTAATTTTTCATATTTATAATAATGTGCTCACAAGTAAGTTTGTTAAAATGTTGTAATTAGGAATTCTTTTGTAGTCTACTAGTCTGTTATTGAATGTTGCTGGATGAGGAAAGCAATACAAGTATATTATTTTTTATAATTTGATGATAATCTCATTACTATTTTATGATTTAAATTGGATTGAGTACATGATTTTAAATTCTTCATATTAAGTTAACTAATTAATTTATATTAAATCTTTATATCATCTTTTTATTAGCAAAAAAAAAATATTTTATTATTATTTCTCAAATTTCTTGCTAAGAAATTGTTTTTGCCCCCTTCTGGGAGAAAATCCCGGCCTCGTCACTTGTCGATCAAATGGATAGTAATATCATCGCGATGGTATTTCTATAAAAAAATGTACTATATACCATAGTCCGTCAATTCTATATTTTTCATAATCAATTTGTCTAATCAGAATTTAAAGCTAATTTTTTTATTTTATAAAAATCCCATAAAACCAAGCGTTATCATAAGAAGAAAATACCATTTTTATTTTCATTTTCTAATATAAACTTGTTATTAACAGTAGAAAATAGTAACTAGGTTAAAAATATTTTTAAATTTAAGATAATTCCAAAGGAACTTTTTGTGATTAAACGAAACAATAGGCGTGTTGTTGTAAAAAAATCCACTTTCTATTTTTGAGAACCCTTCCGCTTCTTCACTTTCCACTATTTAAGAGCGAGCGCTCTCTCTCTCTCTCTCTCGCGCACACAACTCTTGGAATTTGGTATAGGCGATCGTCTGTCTCTCTCGACAAGATCTCGTCAACATTCCTTCTCTCACTACATTCCGCTCTCTTCTACAGTTGTTTTAGGTTCGTCTCTTCTACACATCTCTCTTTAAAATCCTTCCTTTTTCTCTCTCGATCCTCGACGAGATCTCTCTCTATCTCCCAACAGAGCGCTTTCGAATTCTCCTTCATCTTTGCATCTAGGGTTTTGATTGTGGCCGATTGCCTAGGGTTTTTGTTTTCTAGGGTCTCGATAATAGTTTGATGGCATCGCAGCAAGCAACGAACGGATCTTCCTCCCCGACTGCGGAAGTGGTAACGGCTTCGTAGTTTTGTGATTTTGATCTTTCAGTCTCTTTAGGGTTTGGGTACTGAGATTCTGATTTGATTTGGATGGTTTGAGCAGGTGGGGAACGCATTTGTGCTTCAGTACTATCTTATCTTGCATCAGTCGCCGGAGCTTGTTTACAGGTTCTATCAGGACAGCAGCAAGCTTGGTAGGCCGGAGGCCGAGGGCTTGATGAGTTCGATCACGACTATGAAAGTAAGTCTGATTTGTTGATTGTTATGATTGAAGATCTTGATCTATGAATTATCTTGTGATACAACATAAAGTATGGGAATAGAAAAACGAAAAAACAAGAAAAAGGTGTCTTTTTTGTTTTGTTTTCCTGATGTGTTTGATTTCCCTGCTTCTGATGCTGGAGAAAAAGTATAAGAGAGAGAGAGAGAGAGAGAGAGAGAGAGAGAGAGAGAGAGAGAGAGAGAGAGAGAGAGAGAGAGAGAGAGAGTTTGTTTTTGTAAATATATCAAAACAATGATGTGTGGGTTAGTTAGAAATCATGAGGTAGCTGGGAAAAAGTGTTGCTTTTGGAACTTGGGCGTGTGGGGTCAAAGTTGGTGAGAAGAATCTTTTATTTTGTACCGCTTGGTTGATGTACTGCAGTGGAACAATAACAGCATTTGTCAGACTATTAGAACCTTCCAATTGTGAAGGACCTTTTGCTCAATGAATGCACTATAATAAGCTGCTTTTATTTGTTTTGGCCTTTAACAGGGTCCGGTAGAACAGATAGATGGAATAAGGCTAGGGTGATGATGATGGTAGCGATGTTGAGGTGTTTAAAGGGTTATTGTCATCGTGGGACACCAATTTATCAGTTGGTGTTGCCAAGTATGGCTTCCCTTTGGGGTGTATTCTCCAGAAACTACAACTAGGCACAGCCCTTTCAATTACCCTTTTTTTTTTTTCCTATTCATTTTAATTTATTGTTATGTTACGATATGCAGGCCATCAACGAGAAGATAATCTCTCTCAACTATGGGGGATGTACGGCAGAGATAAAGACGGTCGATGCTCAGGAATCACTTGGTGGTGGAGTTATTGTCCTTGTGACGGGATATCTGACCGCAAAGGACAATGTGAGGAGAAATTTTACTCAATCTTTCTTCCTCGCCACTCAAGACAAAGGATACTTTGTTTTGAATGACATATTCAGATTCACGGAAGATGTTGAATATCATGAGGGAAACCGGGGTTTAATTAATGGTACCGTGGCCTCAATGACACCCGAACAGAGTATGGAAGAAGGAATTTATGCTTTTGAGTTGGCACATGTCTGTCATCAGCTTGGTGTGTGATGTTTTTGTTTGTTCCACAGATCTGGCACCAGCTCAGGAGCAGCAGGTTTCTGAGCAAACACCTCCGATGTCAGAGGATGAGGGTAACACCGCAGAAGTGTATAATCCTTTCGACAATGATGGTTCAGTTGTGGAGGAAGCACCGGTAGCCCCAGAAGGGAAGGTGGTAGATGAGATTGAGAATGGACCACAGATGGTGGCTGATGCTAGCTCTACTATCACTATCCAGGAAGCAGTGCCCAAGAAGTCATATGCTTCCATTGTATGCATTCTATTTGATGAGAATCTCTCTCTCTCTATTGTAATTTTTGCATATTTTTCTTGTTTTATGTCAATGCTGTCACGTGATAATCTTAATGTGCTTGGCAGTGGTAGACAATCACGCAATTGTCCAATAACCTGGTTAACTAAGAATATCTAATTATCCTTGTTAACTATGCTAATCTTCACAAAAGTATCGGTTCATATGCCAAATTCAACATTTGAATATCTTCATGATGTAATGTAGGTGAAGGTCATGAAAGAGAATGCAGCACCTATGTCAGTTCCTGCACCTCCCGTTAGGTCAGCGCCTTCAAACCCAGAACGGCAGGCTGCTCCCCCTCCAGTTTCATCCCCGACACTTGAGGCACCTGCTTCGAATTTGAACAATATTGATGGCGGGAGCATACCCGAGGCGGAAGGTTTTTATTGTTAGTTCTCTGAATTTATTAAGCACGTCTCTTTCTATTGTTGTGATGGTCAATTTGTGCTTGCAGTTGATGGTTACTCAATTTACATAAAGAATTTGCCCTTGAATGCCACTTCTGCTCAGCTTGAGGAAGAATTCAAGAGGTTTGGACCCATTAAGAGCGATGGTGTTCAAGTTAGAAGCAACAAGGTTACTTTCCATTGAGTCACTTGTTTAGTTTCCTTTTGAAGTCTTTGTTGAATCACGCACTTCATCGTATCTTGCTTTTGATTCTGCAGCAACAAGGATTTTGTTTTGGCTTTGTGGAATTTGAGGTGGCAAGTGCGGTTCAAAGTGCAATAGAGGTATACGTGCATGTGTCTAATTGTGTTTTCAGTTAATTGACTATGATGCGTTTGTCATTTAATTCACTGTTCTTTAAATCTTTTCATTTATATCTGCATCTGCAAAGAAATATGATTGAATATTTTCTATCCAGGCCAAATATTTGTTTAGTTTGTCTAGTTCTTGAACAAAACATTTTCTTTTGGTCTTCACATAATGTATCAATTTCATTTATACACTTGTTTTTCATAGGAAAAAAAAGGCGTTGATGACCAATGAAAAACTATGAACGATCTTGTGAAATGTTCTCAAGCCATATCATCCGTGAGGACTAGATAAGAGCTGTAGATACCATTCCAAAAAAAAAAAAAAAAAGCAAAAATTGAAAAAAAAAAAGAAGAAAAGAGAGATAAATGCCTTAAAATCTATTGTTGCTGTGCTTCTTACTACTTATCAAATTGGGTATGTTGTTTCTTGAGAGACTAATGTTTGGTGACAGCTATTGTTAGTGAAATATTGGGAGAGTATTTATTAGAGAAGGGTGCACTTGATGTCTCATGACTTGGGTGGCAATGTTTTTGAGTCATGAGTGAAAAACACTAGCATACATTATGGTCATTTGTCAACCATTGAGTCAATTGTTGCTTTACCCTGTTATTTCGCATTAGTGATAGATGGTGTGATTTGACATACAACATTAAATGGGGATTGTAGGACTTGTGGCCTCAATTAGTCTTTGGTCTTGTTGAAGAAATCTCTCTCTCTCTCTTTGAAAATGGCCTTTAACATGTTCACAATCAGTGTTTCAACTCAATTAGTTGACCATACTCATCCTGTAAACTGGTTGAGTAGCAAAGGAAATCTGGAGAGTCGACCAGATGGGTCAATAATTATTGTTTTAAGTATTTTATTATAAGCATGTTTACTCACTCATATTAAAAAGTACAAGGCAAGCAATAAAACATTTCTTGAAAGAATTTGCATAAAGTCATCTAAATTATAATTTGTGCATCTAGTAGTGGCATTCAAGTATATTAAGCTTGTGTCCATTCTACTTTGCAAGGTGTCGTTTCTATTGGATGGTTTACTTCACTTAACTTAAAACTGATCTAACCAGGCATTTTAGGGAAAGAAACTGTTTAAAAAATGTCTATTTTTCTCTCTGATTGAATAGTTGTTATGACCTTTTTGCTCTGTTCCAAAACACGAGGAACGAGAACCCAATCAGACGTTTACATCTGAATCGGATAGAGTTTTTTTTTTCTGACACGTTTGCGCTTGACAATTTTATGATATGGTGTGTTTACCCGTATTTAAAACCCAATTCACCTCATTCGACTCTCAGCTTCCCCTGAAACCCTGCCAGAGCTTCTCTCATCTTTCCTTGACAGAAATCCTAGCAGCAAGTCATAGTTGGCACTTAAGTAATCCACTCTCTCTCTCTCTCTCCCAAATGTCTTCTGGTTTTTTCTTCTTTCTCAAGGAACCTGAAAATCAAATCTACCTTCTTCCATGGATTTTTCTGCACCTGAAAATAGGATCTCCCTTCTCTATTAGTTAGTTAGTTTGTTTGTTTTTTTTTTTTTTTTTTTTTTTTTTTTTTTTTTTTTGTGGAAACTTTTCTTTGCCCCCTATTTGATTTTCTGTAAATCTACTCTCCTTCTCATCTTCCCTTTCAGATTTTCCATTTCTTTTATTTCTCTGTTTTCCTTCTCTCTTAATGAGCCTACCCTTTCAGATTTTTGGTTTCAAAGGTGGGCCTACCATTGGATTTGTTTGGATCAGGGAATCTGTATCACTCCCATCTGATTTGTCATCACCATAATAACAACTTCTATGTGAACTTTCAGTTTCATCAAAAACATGAATTTCTATTGACCTGCAAATGGACTTATTAAACTATAAATGGAAGAAATGTCAATGATTTTTTAGGGGTTTGAATGAATTCCATTGTTAATGTCCTTGTGAAATGTACATTGGACTTCATTCAAACAATGAATTTTCATTTTCACTAATAGGATATTTTGGCTCTGGTGTGTCACTGTACTATCATGCACCTGAAAATAGAGAATCGAAAGAAATAATCCATTATTATCACGAGATATTTCTGTCATTACCACCATTATTGGTGGTCATTCTGGATTATCATTCTTCATGCCTTCTAGAAACTGTGTTTTTCACCTTCATCACAAGGAATCTATAATTGTTCACCCCACCAATTTTCTTTACAATTGTGCTCTACCTCCAAGTGATCTATGGCATCAAAAACAGGGTGCCGTTGTTTAATGTAATTTTCTATTATAACCTTATGATCAGTGGGCTTGCGGCACACGCGTGTGTGTATGTTTTCTCTTTCTGATTTTTCTTCTGTAGCTTGAATCTGGTTGTTAGGTTCTTGTGAAATGCACAGTAGTTTCATGTTTAATATAGAAAAGAAAAGAAGTAGCTAAATTCTGGTGATTTTTTTGGAAGGGGTTGGTGAGGTGAGGTAGCAAAGGAAAGAGTTGGGTGCAAATAGGGCCTTAAATGGAATTGGCAGGATTTCCGTGGTCATGATTTAAATGGGAAAAAGGTGTCCTGATGCCTTTCATAAAAATTACAACTAATGCCTCTATAATAATCTCTTATTTTTATGTTTACCAAACAATTTCTTCAAATAGATCTGGCTGAATCAGATATAAAAAATGTATTACCAAACAATCTATGTTTTAAAATGTCTATCTCAAACGGCTCCATTTGAAATGTATCTATTTCAAACAGATAAGATTTGCCAAACAGGCCCTAAAACTTATTTCTTATTTTTGTATGTGAGGATTAAAATATCCTTGACCTGATTGACTTGGCCAAATCAGGACGAGTCAACCTGTGTTGTAAGGCAACCATCTGGGTCGATTGTGTAGTGACCCGAACCTGATTTCAGTTGATTATATCCTTTTAGGTTGATCGAAGAATTTTGAGGTATTCTGAACCGAACCGATAATACTTATAGTTATATATACAAGTTTTGATAGTTTCTATGGGCCCCAAATTTGACACACAAGATTAAATCTTGACTTCTAGTATGATAGGACCCAATTTTATGGGATTAAGATTGGTCTAAAAAAGTATTTAAGCAGCCAATTAAGAGATTAATTTAAATTTGGAAACTAGGAGCTGTTTTGTAATTATGGGAAACTTTAGGGGGTTATTTATAATTTTTGAAAATGTATAAATTCCAGCTCATAATTTTTGAGCTTGGACTCATCAATTAGGATGTAATGTAGAAAATATTTGGCCTTGGTTAGTGGATTTAATTGCATAACATGGATCCTAATTTTTATATTGGTAACATTAAGTGAAAGGGGGAGCGCTGGTTTTTGGTATTTTGCTAATAACTCTCATTTTAAATTATTTTTGTGCCCATTCTTCTAGATATAAACCCATTTTATTTATTTTAGTCTATTATAAGGACCTCTTTATAATTTCCTAAAAATTGTGTAATTCTAAGAGCTAAGGTGGTCCTACTTGAATTTGAATTAAGTTGGAAATAATAGCATTAGAAAAATTAATTGAGCTATTAACATTAATAAATTAAGTTGTACCCCCTCCACCCTCTTCATGAATCCTATCCAAATTTCACTGTAATAGGAAATGGGCCATAGCCAAATTTCTACTCTCTCTCTCCCTTCTAGTTTTAGGTATTTTTTTACATCTTTTTCAATTTTCAATTTTCAATTGCATCTTTTCTGAATTGGAATGCTGGAACATTCCACTATGGTGCCAAAGCGAAATAGGCACTGAAATGGGATTGACAACTATGATTTTAACACCTCATTTACGCATCACATGTGTCACTGAGCTCAAACAAATGTCATGTTGCATAAATGTTACACATGCGCATTATTTACATATGTAAATGAGTGTGAATCATATGCTTTATGAAATCCTATGAGTTCTTTCTGGAGTTTCTATGAAGTTGTGTCCCTAGAGTTTCTATGAAGTTGTGTCCCTAGACACCCCTATTGCCTTGAATTTTTTTTTTTTTTTTGTTGTTATGTTGGGGATTCCACTTAGGCGGATGTTCTGTACCGAGTTACAGCTCGGGGACCTGCCATCTCCTTGCTGGTTCTTGTTCATGGTGATCAAAATCAATCATTTAACAGCCTTTCACATGGATTGGCTGTGGCAAAAGGAATCTCGGTGGTTATAGATAGTGCTTCTGCCGTCTGATATGTGATCTTAAAGTGGATCTTTATGCATCTGAGAAAAAATAATAACAATAACAACAACAACAACAACAATAATAATAATAATAATAATAATAATAATAATTATTATTATTATTATTATTTACAATTGACTTTAAATTTGACCCTAGTACTAAAGGTCGGGTTTTCAGAATAGCCAACCCCACAAATTTTGACCTATGTCAACCAAAGGGACTGCTGTGATTTTTTTATTAGATATGCTATGTTTGTGTTGAGAGGATTGCATATCCAGTTTTTTGAAAATCTTTCATTTTCTTTTTCAGGCTGCACCCATCTTGATTGGTGGTCGCCAGGCTTATGTTGAGGAAAAGCGTCCTGGTTCTCGAGGCAAGTGTTGTTAAATCTTCATTTACCAAAAGAAAAAAAAAAGTGGCATGAAAACTTCATTGATTGTAGACTAAATATGATTTGGGTTCCACTTACAGTAATCAAAATGCTCTTGCCCCTCTCTGCCTCCCACCCCCACACCTGCTTAGAAAATGTCTTCTTTGATATGAGAGGCACACCTGGGCACAAGTTTGGTTCATTTCACTGGTTCACCCTTTTGAGGGCAAGATTGCTTATTGGTGGTGGTACATTCCAAGCCATCGCTCAGTCATGTTGCTGAAGTTTAGATTGTTGATAACAGGATGTAAAACTTCTCTTAAGCTGATTACATATGCCATTTTGGAGGAATTCCCAGTCCTTCAATTTT
The DNA here is from genome assembly GCA_038049695.1 of Cinnamomum chago. Classification (NCBI taxonomy): domain Eukaryota; kingdom Viridiplantae; phylum Streptophyta; class Magnoliopsida; order Laurales; family Lauraceae; genus Cinnamomum; species Cinnamomum chago. Next base: position 36,904,812 of record CP142453.1, on the reverse strand, counting down.
TTGTATAAAGGGCAAAACCGTTTCTCTGACGGGACCCATTGTGACTACTTGTGTCCCAAAAGTGAATTCATTGAGGATCATTACGTGTTTCTCCTTTTCCATTGCCGTGCTTCTGTTTTAGGGCCTTATTATCAGAGCAATTTTGGGGACAGTTGTTTTCATCTAGCCAATGCTCCCATTTTTTGGAAACTCTATTGGAAATCAATCATTTAATTTTTGCTGTTTAGGACAGCCTCTCTTTTTTTTTTTTTTTTTTTTTGTGGTAATTATCATCCATTTAGGTCTAATATTATGAAATGACGTTCGTTTATGCAGTTGGCAATAGAGGTCGATTTCCACCTGGAAGGGGGAGCGGGTTCAGAACAGATGGACAGAGAGGGCGTGGTGGGAATTATGGCAATGCCAGAAATTATGGCAGAGGCGATTTCAACAACAGGACTGATTTTGCTAACAGGGGCTCCGGTAGGGGCCCATTCTCCAGTCGTGGTGGCGATGGAGGATATCAGAGGGTTGATCACATGGGGAGCAACGGTGCCCGCATGAACCGCCCCAGTGGGCCTGCTGTTAATGCAGCAGCGAAAACTGTTGCACCCCGAGTGTCCGCCTCCGCTTGAAGCACTGGATGCAGAAGGCATGGTGGATGGGTTTCAATTTTGAAGATCATAAAATTTTTGGATGCACCGAGAGCTTGTCAATGAGTAGCTCCTGTCTTGTGCTGCTAGACGAAGGCCCTTGTAGTTTTTAATTTTTCCTATTTAAGCAGGTAACAGTTATTCTTAGTGCTGTGTGTGTATTCATCGATGCTTATCCCAGTGAACTGCATCAATTTTTTTTTTCTTCAATCCTTGTGATGGGCGATAACTTAGCTCTTTTGATTTCAGTTGTCTTTTCACATTTGAATTTGGTTAGAAGGAAAGAAACTTAGTGAGGGGTTTTATTTTGGCTTGTTTGGTTCACCAGTTGGATGACTACTGCTTCATTCTTGTTTCATAGATGTTCTACTTCTCTGCAATCTCCTTTGTCTGATTTTAGTTTTTAAGAACTGGTTGATCCTAGGTTGGGTTTGATCCCAAGTGAGGGGATACCCTAGGACAGTTGCAGCACGAAGCACAGAGATTTGCTTGGCGCCTGATGTGATGTTTGTAATTATCATGACGGTAATTGTGGAGTCAAAAGACAGTCAATGCCAAGCACCTCATAAAGGTTGCCGACGATGAGGTGAGCCCTACAGGTTTTGGTAAACCAATATATATAGCTTTTGATGCTATAGAGTATAGACTGTCATCTCTCTCGCCAACTCTTCCTCTTTACTCCCATCTCCTTCACTCTCTTCAAATCTACCTGCATGACATTCACCAACTCTTTGAGGTCTCATATCATCTCTGGAACTTTGTTTCCTTTGTAAGAGGTGATGGGTTGAGAAGGGATGGGGGATGTTTGGTTTTTGTCATTTGTACATGGCTCATCATTTGTGGAAGATGAGCTGTTTCACCACAACATGTGCAGCAGAAACCCAACTTTTAGGATCATGAGATCTTCTTAGTGTTATTAGTGAGTTTTTGGGCCAAATATTTAGGATCATCCAATGAATAAGATCTTAGAACTGTAAAATATATTCAAAATCATTTTTTGATTTTTAAGTTATAAAAAAATATTTTCAAAATGTCTCTTTTCTTTGAAAGAAGGGGTGAAGAATCTCCTGGAATGTCTGTATATCTCGCTTCTTATTTGGAAATAGACTTTTTGCTTCTGATTTTCTTTGCTTATTTTCTTAATTGTCGCTTGGGTATGGTATCCATTAACACCTTGTGGTGGCTTACAACAAATTATAAGAAAAATAGTATAAGAAATAATTTAATTTTTCATTTAGTAAATTCTTTTTTTTTTTTCAATAACTTGAATGGTTTGTCCTAAACTTACCCCCCTCTAGAAAACTTTCTATAATATAAAGATCTATGAAAGTGTGGTTTTTAGAAAAATCCCCCACCCCTGGTGCTTCCTAAAGGAGAGTGGTGGTGGTGATGATCACTATGATGATGATTATGTGGTGGTGGTGATGATAATGGTGGTGGTGATATTTACAGCAATGATGATAATGTCCCACCTTGTTATACCATTTAGAACAGTTTTACTCCAATCATAATTAATACCATTATCAAATTGGTGACGCAAAAGCATACGCTTTGAACTTCTTTTTTTTCCCTTATTCATTCACTTGTTTTAGACCTAATCAATCTTATGATGGGGAAATAAGAGTAAATAGAGTGAGATTCTTTTCTTGAATGGCTTTTAATTTTGAATGATGGAACAAGTTTGTAAAGTGAATTTGAAAAGTTTGGATTCCAATGGATTTAAAGTGATGAACTACGGGCAAATCAAGTGTTTATAGGTGATCAATTTAATAAGGAATACTTGGATAAAAAAAAACTTTAAAAATGCTGGCGGGACCAGGGGACTTGCCTGGTCATGGCACCCTTTAAATTTCTGAAAACACCTTAAAATTTTAGAAAATCCTATAATTTACGTATGGCCCCAATATCTCCAAAAAAGCCCCTATATATTTTGATAACTACATGCGTTTTTTTTTATATGTGGCCCTCCAGAGGGTTTTTTTTTTTCTTTTTCTACATAGTGACTCCTCTCCAAGGAAGAATTCCTAGGTATTCCCTATTTAAAGATATTGTTATCTTAAAAATTCTTTGGTCAAGGTCATGGCCCAGTCTGGTCCCATCGAAGCAAGGTCTTGGGAGCGTCCAGACTGGAGACAGGCCTCTTGAACTTGCATTATCACGCATGGTGCCAGAGATAATATTAAAAATGGGCAAGGCTCTCCTAAGCTCAAGCTTAGGATAAAATTCCGTAAGCTCATGCTTGTGGAGCCCACCCGTGGTCCATCCATATGAACTACACACACAACCCCCCTAAAGTGTAGATGCCCACCAACTTTCGGTCAGATCCGAATTTATTGGACCGTTGGATCGATTGTGTAACTAATCTGAATGGACTATTAACCATTAAACTTTTGGGGCCCGGATGGATATGATAGAAATCATGGTTGAAGCTGATTTTTTTGCAGAGAGGAGGGTCCTAGGGAGTCCTTGAAATCCCCTCCATTCCCATCCCCATGCGGGTCCCACTACATACTTAAGCTTACCTTATTCAAAGCTTGAGCTTAGGAAAGCCTTGCCCATTAAAAATTCTTTAACATATATATTATAATTTATATAAGCTATTAAATAATTCGCGTAAGAATTTGCTGACTTCTTCAAAAGTTGTCCAACAGAAAAATAAATAAATCTTATCATGATATTGATATAACTTCTCTTACTTTCTAACTCTCACTCTCAAGTTCTGGACCTATATCACGAAGGTGACGACTCACTTAGGTTGGGATCATAGTTGTCAATTCCGTTTCGTTTGTCATTTTGGTCTAGCCTTCAAGATAGAATATTTTGGTATTTCAAAATCTCGGCAAAACTTTTTGGAGTAGTGTTTTGGAATAATAAAAATTAAGAAATATATATACATATATGTAAAAAATAGAAAAATAAAGAATAAAATATAAATTATGGATGTTTCTTGATATGGATATTGAGAAAAAAAATAAAATAAAAATAGTGAAATGGAAAACCGGAATGGGTTGAAATGGTTGGAACGGACCGGAATTCAAACCGAGATTTTTTTTACCCCCATTATGGCTCAAGGAAGAGAAAGCCGGCACAAGTGGAAAGAGTGACATACTAAGGGATTGATCCCTAGACATTCGGGCGACATGTGGGGCAACCCCCTGTCCATTGTTAATGTTGCCTTCCTGTATGGGTTAAGAAAAATTGTCTTCAAGGGAGTGATACACAACACACCCTCATTTTTTCTCTTTTTCTTTTTTGTGCTATATTGGGGCTGAAAACACACTATTACTCATAGGCCTATGTCCCTAACTAACTGATCTACAATTGAGGACAAAATACTCTCCTTTCCATTTTTCAGTTTTGTGATTTTTATATGAGCAGGGAGATGACATCAACATTAACAATCAATATTTTTGTGCTCAACATTAACAATCAATAATAAATGAAAAGAAAGAAAAGTATTGCAGACTACATGTACAAAAATATTGAGAAAGTGAAAAGAGTGGCATACCTACGGATTGATTCCTAGACCCTAGATATTCGGGTGACATGTCCAGGCAACCCCTTGTCCATTGTTAATGTTGCCTTCCCGCATGGGTTAAGAAAAGTTGTCTTCAAGGGAGTGGTACCACAACACGCCTTGATTTTTTATTTTATTTTTCCTTTTTTGTGCTATATTACTCATGGGTCTATGTCGGTAACCAAGTGATCTACAATTGAGGACAAAATACTCTCCTTTCTTATTTTTAGATGAATTTTAGATGAACAGGAGACGACATCAACATTAACAATCAATAATAAATAAAAAGAAAGAAAAATATTGCAGAGTACATGTAGAGAAAATTGAGGTATTTTAAAATACCTCGTAGATGTTTCATCCTCAGGCCAATGTTGAAAGTTCGAACCTCGCCAGTTTGTAGTTTTCAGATGCTTTCAACCATTACGCTTAAGGTACAAATTAGCAACAATACAATCAACATTTAATTGTTTACTCAATCTCTAAAAGTATCACTCTCGCCACCAAAACCGAAGTACCGTTATGTCCATTGCATGTGGAGTCCAACTCTATGGAACCCACTTATGTCCGCTTTTGATCATTACCGCCCCTCTCATTATTTCGTACTCTCTTCATTCCTTGGTTGGCACGAGGCCCAATACTCACCAGACCATCACTCCCTGTTGAATTGAATCTAAAAAAGGAAATAAAAATCTACGGCGCTTAAAACCTCATTAAAATTTAAGGTTGTTTTTAAGGGTTAAGATAATCTAATGAGGTGGATGTTTTAGCTTACCCTTTTTCCACGAGGAGACCTTTCGGTTTAACTTGTCTCATCGAGAGAGCTGCGTCTAAGTGGGCTCCACGAGTTGCATCTAAGTGCTCCCTCCAAGTTCCTCTGGCTAGCCGAGCACCAGGTGGAAACCTTGCTGCAGCCCTACTACCTGATCTCCCTCCCTGCCGGCGGTTGTGCGGGGGGGGGGGGGGGGGGGGGGGGTGGGGTGAGAGGGGAGAGAAGAAGAGGAAATGAGAGAGAGAGAGAGAGAGAGAGAGAGAGAGAGATAATAGTGGAGAGGAAGGGAGAGAGGGAGAGAAAATAGAGGATGGAGGAGCCCCGTTGGCCGGCCGGGGATCCCTCCCCGCTGGAGACTGGGAGGGTGGGGTGAGGGAGAGGATGATGGAAGAGGGTGGAGGCAGAGGGAAAGGGAGGAGGCAGAATGGGTAGTTTAGGAAAAGACTTTTTTTTTTCTTTCGGTGTGGAGAGACAAAAATGTGGTGCCAATAGAAGCACTTATAGTATAAATAGATGTTATGTACTATAATTAGTATAATTCAAATATAAGTGAGGGTCCACAATGGGTGGGGCTTCACACCACTCATCATGGGACTTGGTTGTGGGGGGGGGGGGGGGGGGGGGGGGGGGGGGGGTTTGGATAACCCCTTCGTCCATGGCCCACAATTTTAATAACTTTATCTTAAATAAATAAAATTTGACTTTCGATCCAATGGTCCAATCCATTTGGATAGGTGAAAATTTGATGGGTCTAGTGTACTTAAGGATGTCCTATGTATGTAAATGGTTCGGATGTATCATAAAGTTGGCCCTATTATGTTGTCTCACCATAATATGGTGAGGGATGGCTGCGCGCGCGCGCACATAAGGGGAGGGGGGTCAACCATCCAATGTGTGAGTCGCACACTCTTGTGTGTCGAGTCGTGGGGCTCATGTGGGGCCATATCTAGGATTGGGACGGGGGGGGGGGGGGGGGGGGGGGGATCGAAGGCGGGCGGGGGTCAACCATCCAATGTGTGAGTCGCACACCCTTGTGTGTTTGGTTGTGGGGCCATACCCCGGATGATGGGGGGGGGGGGGGGGGGGGGGGGGGGGCGCTCAACAACCATCCAATGTGTGAGTCGCACACCCTTGTGTGTCAGGTCACATGGCCATACCTAGGATTGGGATTGGGGGGATCGAAAGACCCAACTAGGCCCATTTTCTTTGCAAAAAAACCAGCTCCATCAGGTCATCCTAACCTATTCATTTGGGGCCCACATCACCAATCCATTTGGTTGGGTGCAAACTCGAAGTTGCGCACCGGGCACACCTGAAAACCACTATATATATAAATATATATGAGATGCTCCTATGAGAGCTATTTCTCACCAAACGGGTGAGAAAGTAGGGATCCAATGCCAACAACTTAAATGTGAGGGCCCCCACCCTATCTCTCATATAAGGTGAGAGATATCTCTCATAAGAGCATCTCCATCTTCGATATATATTTATATTGAGTTATTTATTTATATATAATTAAGCTTTTATTTTTGGACCGAGTGAAACTTTATTGGAGCCTTTGAGTGAACTCAAACTTGGTTAGGTACTTAGTCAAATTCTTGAACTATAGTAACAATGCTAGCCACCTGTGTTGTGGTTCATTAATTAATTTGGTTTGTGATATTAGAGACAACCTTTCTAAGAGCAAGATAAAAATTCAACCGCATAATGTAAAGAGTTTAGTCCACCTTTTTTTTTAAACAGGATTGATTGATATAAGCTAATGGTTGCATATAGGGACGCAAACTGGTTAGATTCAGGGTGGAACCACAGTGGATCTTTACCTGGATCTAATTTTATAGATTTGGAACCAAATCCAGTACAAAACCTATGTACTGTGTTTAGATTGGGCTTCAACTTGACAAATAAATACGGATCCAAATCCGATATAGCATTAATTATTATAACTCGATAAAAGAGCTTTGAAATAAATTCTTTAAATATAGAAGTGGGGTTATAAAATTGCATATGATTAAAGCAAAGTATACTCTCAAATATGAATATAATTCAAGCTATAAGTCTTTGAAAACCTTTTTTTGATATGTGAATGTAATCATCCTAGATTTGAGTCTTCGGGTTGGGACATGTAGGGATCAAATTCCGAATCTAGATCTAGACCGTATCCGAATTGCCCCTTAATCCAAAAGTAGCTTCCCTACTTGCTTAGCTCATAACGGAGACTTCATATACTTAAGATAATTGGATAGCCATTAACAATCATATCCCTTTGAAGATTTTAACAAGGATGAATTATGTTAGCTAGGGCTAACATAATTTTGACGGAGATTTCTTTGACCTCACGCACTCACGTCACAGACCTCTAATGAATACATACATGTATACACACTTCACAAAAATACTCCAATGGGATAGTTTCACATTTGGATTGATATTGATGTAAAAATAAAACAAAATTAACTTTATCAGTTGAAAAGGAGATTAAATTAGAAAAGCATCATAGATTATGAGTAAATGATAGGATTGGCCACGGGTTGACTCACACCTTCATCTGACTTAGATTTGCTAATTTTATAATACTTCTTTTAAATATGACAAAAAATATTTTATATGCATCTACACTAATGAGGGCCCAATTCCGAAAACGCAAGAAAGAAAGCCCATTCAAATGTCCAAAACCAACCAAAAACATAGGTTTTATATATTATATTATATTAAAAATATGTAAAGTAGTTATAAATTCGAATCCATCTATAACTTGACTCAAGTCAAATCTATTTGTAATTGACGAGGGCTTGGAAAAAAAAAATGTCCTTAATATAGGTGGCTCGATGGGTCACCTGTTTAACCCGACCAATTGCCACCACTAATAGATCGATTTTGTTGGAAAGCATCCGGCCTATCATGTTATAGAGCCCACATACAGATCAAACACTAACCTAAATGAAGTGGTACTCTAAATCAAAGTCTTATTCTTAACAGTTGAGGATGTAAATGGGTCTCCGATTTTTCGATTAACCGGAGGTTCCGACCTGTTAAAAATCGGGTCTAGTTTCTTATTTAAGCCCCGATAAGTAAATGAGTTTGGGTCCGATTCCACCTTGGTTCGAACCCGTGGACCCGAGACCCGACGTATTACCTCAATTTTTGAAAATCTCTCCTAAAAACCATGTTTCTTTAATATCATTCTCTACCTAAACCTGGACCCGGATCCAAACTCGTCCCATATATGGTTCTAGTTTCGGTTCTAGAGGCAAGAAACCGGTTCCGAAACGGTTCCGGATCCGGATCCGTTCCACCTTCTCTTTAACGGTTCTGGTTCTGAGTACATTATGGACCCGGACCGGGCTTACAACCCTAAATTAACAACCAAGAGAGTTTGGGTGAGACCCAACTCCTTGGCAGTGAAGCCGCCATTCCAATCATAGGAGAAGATGAGGAGTAGGAATGGAGTGATCTACTAGAGGCGGGCTCTTTGGGATTGTTATTTAAGGAAGACTGAAACCCTAATTTGGATCGTCTAATAAATGAATATCTATAAGTGCTTAAAGGACATCTCACAATCAGGCCATCTAGAAGGCACAAAGTCGTCAAAAAAAGCCGGGCCCAGGGATGACCATTTTGGGGGCAAGAGTGGTCATTTCCTTGAGACTTTTACCATCCAAGTTAATATATGATCAAGCTAATGGACTTTTGGGAATGTACAAGACTTCAGGTCCTTTTGATGGGGATGTTTTGCCTAACACACATTGCAGTTGAAATGTTTACTCCCACATCCCATCACTTCGATTCTGTATTAAGGAAGATAATATACATGGATCTTGCTGTTTTGCATAGACATTTAATCATACTGCCCAAATTCCAATCCAGAGGCTACAACTGTATTGGACCTTAGCTTAGAAAAACCACAATCCAACTGCTTATTTGGTGGGCATGTATTGAGATCATAAGTTAGGTTTTAAGCACGTTTGATTATTACATCATACTAAAATATATTAAAATGATTTTTAAGTAGGATCCAGATAAGATTAAGGGCTGTGAGATCAGCATATCTTATCTAGATTCATTAAGAGCGACGCTTCACAGTGCCTGGGAGTTTTTTAAGAACACCTATTTTTTATTGGACCCGCATGGTTCCATGACAACCAAATATATTGAAATAATGTTTGTAAGATTTAGATAAATGAAATGAGTGCTTTAGCATGTTTTAAAGGCATGATGCACTAATGATGATCATGTTATGAGATATGGATCGTGGGTGAATGCCCACTTAAGATGCGTTAGGGTTAGAATTATGACTCATTTTCTTATGAGGTTATTTTGCCTATAAATGTCTCTTCCTTTGTATTTGTACATATATAATGAGATAACAGAAAAGTTCTTTCTTCTCCCTCTACCTCTTTCTCTTAGTCTCCAGGAAATCACCTGGATTACTTGAGAACACCCACTTAAAATTGAATAAAAAATAAAGGAGTTTATATGGTTTATTTAACAGATTATAGTCTTGAGTGTCTTACCTAGATTGTAATGCAGATACAGATTGATTGAGTATGAAAAAGAATAACTCATCCCAAAATATCATATAAAGTAGGTCCAGCCAGCAAAATATTTTGCATCACACAAGATGAAGGCTGCTGGAGCAGTGAGCCCCACTTGTGTAAAATTGTGTTGTAAAAGTTGTACATACGTAAGTGGGTGTAGAGAAACGACCCCTTAGACTGTATAATCATGTGGGTGTTCGAAAAAGATAATATAATAAATACTTGTCTGTCCTAAAATATTCACGCCACGTCAGGGCCCATAGCATTGGTTCTCTTCATTGACTTTTTTTTTTTTTTCAAAATAAAATCAACACAGAGGATTTTTGTATTGACTTCGGCTTAAATTTCACCTAACAAAAATTGTTTACATGGTTTATATCTGAATTATCTGACATCAGGGTGTGTGCATAAATCTGATAGCCAGACAAAAGGAGAAGTAGAAAACTTTAAGAGAGTATTGAAAAAAAAAAAAAAAAAAAAAAAAAACCGTCCTTCCTAATAAAAAATACCCCTTCCAGTTGGGCCCACCATGGTGTATGACAATAATGGAATTCCACTCGATGAATTCATGGCAATACCGGATAATTTAATGGCTTTTAGGTGGAGAAAATCTTGGACATTATCACAAATATCTATTCCAACAATTGGCCAACTTACTTTGAAAAAGTGGGCATTAAAACACCCTTATCTCTTTCAATTATGGATGAGTTAACTGCTCATGTTTAAGAAGGGATACCTTGGTGAATGTTATTTGCAAATGATATTGTGTTCGTAGATGAATCAAAAGATGGTGTGAATGCAAAATTCGAGAGAGGACGGGAGGCTTTAGAATTCTAGGGATTTAAAATAAGTCAAAATTCAAGGGATTTAAAATAAGTCGTACAAAGATAAAATATATGGATTGTAGCTTCAGTGAGCATATAAAAAGAGCAGAAACTAGCGTGAAAATTAAAGATCATGAGATACCACAAAGTGAGTCTTTCCACTATCTTGCCTTTATAATTAGTAAGGATGAAGAGATTGATGAAGATGTTCGACATCATAAGATAAAAGCAGAATGATTGAAGTGAAGACTTACTTCTAGAGTGTTTTGTGATCGACAAATTCCAACAAGATTGTAAGAAAGATTTTACAGGATAATGATTAGACCGGTTATGACATATGGAGTAGAATGTTGTCTAATCAAGAAGCAACATATGCACAAAATAGAGTAGCAGAAATGAGAATGTTGATGTGGATGTCCATAAAAGTAGGAATGATAAAATTAGAAATGAGCACTTTCGAGAGCATTTAGAGGTAGCAACAATATGAAATAAAACTAGAAAAACTCATTTGTAATGGTTTGGGCACATCCAACGTAAGTTGGCAATAACGCCTGTAAGGAAAACTTTGGCTATGAATGTTGATGGCTCACTAAGAAGAAGAGATATGTCAAAGAGGACGTAGATGAGGGTAGAAAAAATAGGTATATGAAGAAGTGTACCTTATCTAACGACTTGGCTCAAGAAAGATTAGAATAGCAAAACAGAATTCATGCAACAAATCAGTAAAATTAGGACAAGGCTTTGTTGATGATGATGATGAAGACGATGATGACTATGATTGTCTTAATGTCTTACCTATGTAGCAATATAGAGACACATTGATTGAATAGAAATTAAAAAGAATATGGACAATTACCGTACAACATGTGTTAAACCTGACAACTGCCTCAGAATTGTCGGAAAATGTGTAATTACCGTAAAAATGTCGTCAGTAGCTGTGATATCTTAGGGATGTAGGATATCACACTATCTGAAGTGAAAAGACTTGAACAGTCCTTTTTTTTTTCTTTGATTGTGGGAACACCAAAATTCGCAAAACAGCGTGATCTTGTTTTTCAATTTTTTTGATAACCATGATAGATCAACAGTTCAAATTTGATGCCATATTAGCTCTTACACTACTACAGCTATCTAATGGTTTGGATAGTGGTTTGGTGGTCCTACATGTTAGGAATTTTATAGATTGCAATTTGATGGATGCATTATCATTCTAGCATCATTTGATTTACACACTTGCATTGTTTTAAATAAACTTGAAATCTTGTTTTCTTCATGCATTGTTTTTAAGATTTGTAAAAGTTTCATTTTATGCATGATTTGTTTTTAAGTCTTGGATGCATTTGATTTGAAAAGAGTTTTAGAAAATCAAGCTAGCCTATGAGTTTTAAATCTTTCAAAATGTTTTAGGCTTTTTATGATTCATGTTTTAAAACCCTTAAAATGATTTAAAACATGTTTTTAAGCTTGGTATAATGGCCCAAAGTTCCACCAAGAAAAACTTTGTTAATTGCAAAAAATGGAAATTTGGGGCCCCGGCAGTGTCGCCGGTCGACCGGCGCAGAGGTCCCGGTCGACCGGGAACACTGCATGGCAAAAATAGCCCTGGCGCACCAACGGTCAGAAATCCGACCGTTGTGTGATCCCGGTCGACCGAGACCTCTTTGCAGGTCGACCGAGGACTAGCCGTTGGGCACTTTTTGATATAAATATGAGTTCTTTCCTTTGCCAAAAGTTGGGAATTTTAAGCCCCTCCTTGAGAGGTTTTGAGGCATATTCAAGGGAAAAGAACCAAGGGATGAAGGGGAGCATTAGGAAAGCTAAAGCTTGGATTAATGAAGTTAAATCACCAAGTAGGCTTTACTTTCCTTAATCATATGTTTTCATGCTTTGTTTTATTTTTGGTAAATCATTTCTAGCATGTTAAACTATGTTTGTGTTGTGTCCTTAACATGTTTTATGTTTTGAGTTGATTTATTATTTTGGATACAACACCATATGATTCAATTCAAGTAGTACTTTATTTGGTAAATCTAAGTAGATCATGTTAATGGAAAAACCTTTGACATTATATGTAACATGATCCATATACTTGGTTGAATCTTTGGTTGTTGTTTTCCATCATAAGAAAATCACTTTCAAAACTATCTTATGTTTTGGACTCAACTTCTTTACAAATCATATGTTTTCATGTTTGTTTTATCTTTGATAAATCTTAGTAGCATGTTAACCTATGATGTGTTGTATCCTTAGTATGTCTTATACTTTGAATAGATCTATTGTTTTGGATGCATCACCATTTGATTCAATACAAGTAGTACTTAATCTTTGGTAAATCTAAGTAGATCATGTTAATGGAAACATCTTTGAAATTAGATGTAACATGATTCATATACTTGATTGAATCTTTGGTTGTTGTTTTTCATAATAAGAAAATCCTTTTCAAATGTATCTTATGTTTTGGATTCAACATGTTTACAAATCATATGTATATTATTGTTTTAAAGTTTCACAACTTGCCTTACTTTGATTGGTATATCATATTCAAGTTGTATTTATAATTACATATGATTTGTCCCCTATTTTCAATCAAATCTATTTTTATGTTTTGAGCTTCATTGTTGATTTGATTGACATCCCTATGCATCACATGTTTAGAGCTAATTAATTTCATACAACTTGTGTAACTTTGATATCATTAACAAGTTGTTACTTTTAACATGTGATTGCATTCTATCATCAATCATAAATGTTTTATGAGCTAAAACTTTTAAAAGCCTTAGGCATACTTTTATGAGCTTTCTTTTTCAAAATGATTGAGGACCACACACACAGACTTCATGTACTTTCATCTTTGCATTCATAGTGTGAGTGTGTATTAGTTTTTCGCTTCCATATCCGCCTAATTAAGAGGCATTGTAATGAGCTTAATTGAATCTCCATCAAGTGTTTATAGACACTATCTTAGTGAGATAACCAACCTTATGGTTGAAGAGGTTATTGCTTAGCCTATAAAAGCATAGTGTATAGGTTGATGTTAAGCCTTGAAAAACATCATTATAAAGGTTATTGCTTAGCCTTGAAAAGCATATTGTAAAGGTTATTGCTTAGCCTATTGAAAAGCATAAATAGTGGAAATCCGGTGGGGTGTTGGATCACAAGCCGGTAGTGGATGTAGGCATTGAGGCCGAACTACTATAAATCCTTATGTGATGGTGCTTGCTTTGTGGTGATTGTTTTTATTAGCTTCCGCATATTATTTGATAATCATCACTTATGACTAGTTTGTTTTAAAGAAGTTAAAATTTGTCTTAATTGGTCATAATTGAAGCTCACCCTATTCACCCCCCCTCTAGGGTTCGGATCCCCATGGACTTACAAGTGGTATCAGAGCGGGTTACTCCATTTTAGGGCTTAACAATCCGGAGTTGATCCTTGCTAGATTTGAACCCTAGTGTTGTGATTTATTGCATATCTTTATAAAGATTTCCACTATGTTTGAAAATGAATTTTCCCTAGCCTCATTGCAGCACTCTAAGACTTTTTCAAGTTATATCTTTAAGAGTCGGTGAGTCCTCAAAGTTATCTCAAGGACAACCTTTTCAAGACCTTAAGTGAATCTTCATTGGTACACATTTAGACTAACCTTTAGGCCTTGATCCCCTAGACCAACCTAATCTTTTTAGTTATATCTATTTGTTGGTCTTGTTACATTTGCATTTTGTTGCTTTATAGTCACATCTTTTAAAATGCAATGTTTCTTTGTGATCATTTGATTTTGTATTCATGAACTCCTAAGTTATATCTCATGGTTTTCAAAATCCTTTGATTGCTATACTTTCATGATGGATTTGCATTTTGCTCATATAAGTTATATCTCTTGTAGTGCATATGTATTCATGATCAATTGATTGTGATTACTAATGCTTTCATAGCTAGATTTTTCATGATCAATTGATATTGGAAAATCATTTGATGAATGTCATAGTTAGATCCTTTTTGTATATCAAATGATTTGAAAATATTTAAGTTTTCCATTGATTTTTCAAAAGTTATATCTCTTGGTATGGAAACTTTGTGAGTGTCTATTGTTTTACAATTTGAAATTTTACAATAGTACACTTCTTGTTTTTCAAATTCACTTGCTCATAATTCTATAAATGATTCTTTGTTGGAATTTCATATATTGAAGTGATTTGAGAAACTTTGGAAAATGTTCTAAGCTTTGTTGGTTGTATTTCAAGAAGCATTTTCCTTGAATTTATTTCCTTGTGCCTAATTATGATTATATCATTTGAAAGGAAATAATTTTTACAAACAATTTGCATCTTTGCTCATTTTGTTACATTCTTTATGCAAATTGATTTTGATATCTTACATTGCTTGGTTGGATATGGTTTCATTGATTTGCATGTTTGTGCCTAACTTGGTATATTCTCATTAATGCATTTTGATGATTGTTTATGTGCTTTATAGTAAAATCTTATTTTTGAGCTTTTTAAGTACATATGTGATTTTATGTGCTAAGTTCATTTGGTTTAAACCTCATATCATTTTCCATTGCATTGTAAGCTTAGTACATTTGCTAAGAGTGGAGATGTTACATGATAGATTGATTCCTTTAACTTCATACCTTCTTGTGCTTAAATAGTTATATTTTTTTTTATGATTGGTATGAGTTAGATCTTGAGTGTTGATTAATCCTCTCTATGCAAATGTCAAATTGTTCTATGTATGGTTGTGATCTTAGTTACATTTGTAGAAACCATACTAGAACTAAAATCCATCATCTATGCTCATTAGTCATATTTTTTTTGGATGGTTATGATGTTGATTCATGTGTATTCTCTAAATGATGTCATTCTTATACATGTTTCAACTTCATAGTAGTGTTCTTGATCATATGAAACTCTTTGAAATCTATTCCTCATATTTCTATATGTTTGATGGATATCTTAGATGTTGAATTCATATGATTTTGACACTTTGGAAATTGCATGCATTACAAAGTTATATCCTTTTTGCATTGCAATTTACCTTGTTCATCACTATGCTCAATAGTTATATTTTTAAAAGTGATGAATATGCATTTATGATGCTTGATGGAATTTTGTGTTTGCCACATTCTTGCTCTTTATCATGTTATCAAATTCAATTGGTTTCAATTGGTATAATTTTTGATTGATTTGATTTCTTGTGAATGTGATAAACCTTGTGTGCATTGGATTGAACTTGATAAGTAATATGATTGTTCCATGTCACACACCATTAGCATCATAATGTTCATGTTGCCACCTCTCTTGCTCATATAGGTATATCTCATGACCACCATGTTTATGTGTTCATAATATTGGTTGGTTATTAGTTGAGGTTGGCTTCATGTTTGAATTTCATTTCACTCATTTTGCACTTCAATAAGTCATATTTATTGATTGAATGAAATGATTTTCAAAACCTTCATAGCATATGCTTTCCATAGTTAGATTATTTGATGCTATGATTAATAAACCCCATATCATGGATAGCTCTAATTTGGATTTTTCCCAATAGTCATACTTTTAAATCCATTTTAGAGTGATTGATTTAATAGTCATATCCCTAAATCTCAATTGGTATTCTTTGTTTTTCCAATTGATATCCATGATTGCTTTTCTCATTGTCCTTGCTCTCTTTTGGCAATTTGATCATATTGAGCTTAATAGTTAAATGAATCTAATCCTTTCCTTGAAGTTGACTCTCAATTGGTTAAACCATCTTCTTCTTGCACCTAATAGTTAAATCTTTGTCAAAAGTTTGACAAAAGGAGAGAATGGATTGAGGGGGAGTGTAAACCTTCATAGGAAGTATTAGTTTTGATCAAATTGACCCTAGGATTGCCTTTGAGCCCTTAGAGATTAATTCCACACATGATAGCCTGTTAAGTAATTCACTTTCGATTTCTTTTGTTAACAGGTGCTACTAAAGGTATTTTCCTTATTTCATGTGTGTAGGTACCTTTGCAATTTAATGGCAAATGGGGAGAAAGAATGCAAGTTCTCAAAAGGGTGAAGAGAATGTCCAAAGCTTCCTAAGGGGAGGTTTTTGTATGATCTTCTACAAGGGGAGAGAATACATACCTTGCCAAAGAGAGAAAGAGGCATGGTCAAAGAGGGAGAGCTAATAGAAGAAAGAAAGCTTGGAAGCTAAAGAAGATGCTTGGCTAAAGAAAGAAAGATTGAAGAATGATCAAGTTCCAAGCATCATGAAGAATGAAGAAAAGAGCCCAAGCTAAGAGAAGCATCCAAGAAGATTTCAAGCATTGTCCAGCTGAGGGGGAGCTGAAGACTAAGTGTGTAATCTCAGTGGTGAGTGTGTTTGCCATCAAATTGCAAAGGGGGAGATTGTTAGGAATTTTATAGATTGCAATTTGATGGATGCATTATCATTCTAGCATCATTTGATTTACACACTTGCATTGTTTTAAATAAACTTGAAATCTTGTTTTCTTCATGCATTGTTTTTAAGATTTGTAAAAGTTTCATTTTATGCATGATTTGTTTTTAAGTCTTGGATGCATTTGATTTGAAAAGAGTTTTAGAAAATCAAGCTAGCCTATGAGTTTTAAATCTTTCAAAATGTTTTAAGCTTTTTATGGTTCATGTTTTAAAACCCTTAAAATGATTTAAAACATGTTTTTAAGCTTGGTATAATGGCCCAAAGTTCCACCAAGAAAAACTTTGTTAATTGCAAAAAATGGAAATTTGGGGCCCCGGCAGTGTCGCCGGTCGACCGACGCAGAGGTCCCGGTCGACCGGGAACACTGCATGGCAAAAATAGCCCTGGCGCACCAACGGTCAGAAATCCGACCGTTGTGTGATCCCGGTCGACCGAGACCTGTTTGCAGGTCGACCGAGGACTAACCGTTGGGCACTTTTTGCTATAAATATGAGTTCTTTCCTTTGCCAAAAGTTGGGAATTTTAAGCCCCTCCTTGAGAGGTTTTGAGGCATATTCAAGGGAAAAGAACCAAGGGATGAAGGGGAGCATTAGGAAAGCTAAAGCTTGGATTAATGAAGTTAAATCACCAAGTAGGCTTTACTTTCCTTAATCATATGTTTTCATGCTTTGTTTTATTTTTGGTAAATCATTTCTAGCATGTTAAACTATGTTTGTGTTGTGTCCTTAACATGTTTTATGTTTTGAGTTGATTTATTGTTTTGGATACAACACCATATGATTCAATTCAAGTAGTACTTTATTTGGTAAATCTAAGTAGATCATGTTAATGGAAAAACCTTTGACATTATATGTAACATGATCCATATACTTGGTTGAATCTTTGGTTGTTGTTTTCCATCATAAGAAAATCACTTTCAAAACTATCTTATGTTTTGGACTCAACTTCTTTACAAATCATATGTTTTCATGTTTGTTTTATCTTTGATAAATCTTAGTAGCATGTTAACCTATGATGTGTTGTATCCTTAGCATGTCTTATACTTTGAATAGATCTATTGTTTTGGATGCATCACCATTTGATTCAATACAAGTAGTACTTAATCTTTGGTAAATCTAAGTAGATCATGTTAATGGAAACATCTTTGAAATTAGATGTAACATGATTCATATACTTGATTGAATCTTTGGTTGTTGTTTTTCATAATAAGAAAATCCTTTTCAAATGTATCTTATGTTTTGGATTCAACATGTTTACAAATTATATGTGTATTATTATTTTAAAGTTTCACAACTTGCCTTACTTTGATTGGTATATCATATTCAAGTTGTATTTATAATTACATATGATTTGTCCCCTATTTTCAATCAAATCTATTTTTATGTTTTGAGCTTCATTGTTGATTTGATTGACATCCCTATGCATCACATGTTTAGAGCTAATTAATTTCATACAACTTGTGTAACTTTGATATCATTAACAAGTTGTTACTTTTAACATGTGATTGCATTCTATCATCAATCATAAATGTTTTATGAGCTAAAACTTTCAAAAGCCTTAGGCATACTTTTATGAGCTTTCTTTTTCAAAATGATTGAGGACCACACACACAGACTTCATGTACTTTCATCTTTGCATTCATAGTGTGAGTGTGTATTAGTTTTTCACTTCCATATCCGCCTAATTAAGAGGCATTGTAATGAGCTTAATTGAATCTCCATCAAGTGTTTATAGACACTATCTTAGTGAGATAACCAACCTTATGGTTGAAGAGGTTATTGCTTAGCCTATAAAAGCATAGTGTATAGGTTGATGTTAAGCCTTGAAAAACATCATTGTAAAGGTTGTTGCTTAGCCTTGAAAAGCATATTGTAAAGGTTATTGCTTAGCCTATTGAAAAGCATAAATAGTGGAAATCCGGTGGGGTGTTGGATCACAAGCCGGTAGTGGATGTAGGCATTGAGGCCGAACCACTATAAATCCTTGTGTGATGGTGCTTGCTTTGTGGTGATTGTTTTTATTAGCTTCCGCATATTATTTGATAATCATCACTTATGACTAGTTTGTTTTAAAGAAGTTAAAATTTGTCTTAATTGATCATAATTGGAGCTCACCCTATTCACCCCCCCTCTAGGGTTCGGATCCCCATGGACTTACACTACAGTGAAGGAAAAAAAATAAAAAAAACAGACTGTTCAAGTTTCATTTATTCTATAGTGATAATGTCACATGTGAAATTAACGATTATAAGGTTTTTCTTCATTTTTGGTAGCTACACTTTAAATCGGAGGCTAAAAATTTTATGGCTAGCCATTTTCATTATTTCAAAAAATATTAAAGATCTTGATTGTGATTATGGGGCCCACAAAAGTTTTTAAAAAATAGATGCGTGATTATTTGATTTTTATCAAATATTTTGAGATTCGAGATAGATCAACGGTTGAAATTTGGTATATGGGCCGTGTTTGATCGTATTAATGTTTCCGACGGTTTGGATCATCATTAATGATCACATAGTTTAACAAAGATTAAACAAAGTGTTAAGAGAAGCATTACCATCCATGGAATTACTGGTCTGTAAGCCTTCCGCTTCAAATAGTGCGATATCCGTATTTTGTGGTAATTACGTCTTTTCCAGAAGTTCAGGGCCACTGTTAGGTGTAACACGTGTTGTACGCTAGTTGTCCCAAAAGAGTAACTCCCAAAATATCATATAAAGGACAGCGAGATATTTTGCTTTACACGCAAGTTGATGAAGCCCGGTGGATAAGTGAGCCCCACTTCCTTAAAATTGCATTGGATAAGTTGTACCTTGGTTTCGGAAAACAGATAACACAATAAATACTTGTCCAGCCTCAAATAATGATGCCAGCTTGGCAGGACCCATCAGGGCCGACGAGATTGGTTCTCTTCATTGTTTTTCTTTTTTTATATAGAAAATCGACACACAGAATTTTTGTATCGACTTCGGCTTAAATTCCCCCCAAACAAAAATTGTTTACATGGTTTACATATGAATTCTCTAACATTAGGGTGTGTATAAATCTGATTTCTAGATAAAAAGAGCACTAGAAAACTCCAAGATAGTTTTCTTTTTATTGTTTTTTTTTACAAAAAAAGGGCCCCTCCCACTTGTGCATGCTAAAGTGCATGACAACAATGAAATGATGCTTAATGAAATAATCTAAATGATATTTACCTATATGAAAAATACAACTCCATTAGATTATTTTAATCCCTTGATCCATGACTCTAAAGTGTAATGATTTTAGAGACATAATTTTTTTATGATTTCAATTTAACGGTGAGTAAAAGTTGGATAAGTGTCAAACTTAACATATATATATATATGAGAGATAAATATATCTCTCATCTTATATAAAATATAGGGGGTGAAAGCCCTCACGTTTAAGTTGTTGGCATTGGATATGGATGTTAGGGCCCTTACTTTATCTCTCATAGTGAGGTGAGAGCATTTCTCATAGGAACATCTCCATCTATATATAAGTTTGAGGAATTAGATTTTACAAGTAAAACCAACGTGGTGGACTTATAAGCTTGATAAAAAAAAAATGTTTCTCAACATAAAGATAGGGCACGTTTGCCTAGAACAAAATCCTAGGCAAAATCAGCTCCGCTATATTGGACTTCCACTTCCCACTTGTTTGGTGCAGCGTATAAATCCATAGATCAAACTAGGACTAATGGTAAATAACACCTGGCTCAGTGTCTAATTGGATATAGGATGCACCAATTAATGTAAAAAATTTGAATAGAAGATGATGAAATCCACTGAAAAGAAAAAAAGAAATTTTCTTTTTGAGAGTGGGCCGTGATGTGAGTACTCACCAGTTTGATGGTGTTTTTGTAAAAAATTCTCTCTCTTCTAACAGAAGATTTCAAACCCTTTGGGCTAGACTCGTAAATCTCTTTCAAGAGAGACTGTACCCAAAATATATAGAGACTGTTTTGTACATTACAGGCTGGGAAAACGGCTCTTTGACATTATTATTATTATTAATTTTTTTTTTTTTGACCTTATCTTTCAAATAGATGTTGAGGCTTATGGGCAAACTGTGTGGGGGTATCAGGATCCCACAGTCTAACAAGTGAAATCCTGATCAATTAGTTGGGCCCCACCTGTGGCTACAAATTGGATGATGATGTAGGTACCTTCTGTAAATCTAAACCATTCAGCCAATCACTACCCTTATAAGTTATAAATTTGTCAGGTTCAGGGGGTAGAGCTTTTACACATTAACCTATTAAATTAACTCATTGACTCTTATAATTGAGGTCTTTCTCAATCATGTTTATTAACCCTCCTTTTCCAACCCTTTTGTGTAGTGAGCCTACTACAACAAATTAAAGTCATTCATAATCACCAACTTCAATGAATTTAGAATATTTGTAGATTTTAGTTAATACAATCACAATGACAATCATTGAATTCAATAAAAAAGGGAAAATATATATGCTTTAACAAAATCATCAAATCTTAAAACTATACTTGGATTACTTGAAAACAACCAATTAAAATTGGGTAAAAATTAAATGCCTTATACATGGTTAATTGGGCAGATTATTGTCTTAACTCTTAAGTCTAGTGCCTAGCAATATATAGACTGATTGATTGAGTAGGAAGACACCAAGTCATCCCAAAATATCACAGTGATAGAGATCCAGCTAGCAACATGGTTTGGTTCACCTACTACAAGTTGATGTAGGCTGGTGGAGCACTGCCAGTGAGCCCCACTTGTATAGATTATTGAAAGTACAAAAGTATTTGCAAGTTGAGACTTAAGCACGGCTAATTAATGTGGCTGTACGAAAAAGATGACAGTTGGCAGGCTCCATGCACATTATTTTGGTTTCCTTCTTTGTCCTTTTTAGTATTTTTTTAAGGTGAAACGTTTTTTAGAATTTCATATGATTCTCAACGTAAAGCTTAAGAGGATGAGGCTTGCATCCCATTTGGACATTTTAAAATATAAAAATATTAAGGCCACGTTTGGTAATAAAATTTACAATGAAGTGATTTTCTCTTTCCACTATTATATGGTATATCCAAGTTTGGCAGTTGCAAATCATTACTGATTTTTTGCTCCTAAAATCTGCGATTGATATGATTTTGGGATCTGAGCTCTCTCCATTGGATATACAAATTCTGTGTACAAAAGGGGTGGGTATAAAAGCTAATTTTCCATCCCCACTTCCTACCGTCTCGACTTCTTCCGCAAACTCACATATTGGTATGGTAGATTGGATGTTTGGAGAGATAAATGGATCAAAGTAAAAATAAAAAAAATAAGATGACAATTCTCAAGATTTATTAAAATTTAATATCAAGTTTCCGAATTGAAATGATTTTAAGCTACGTAAGTGATAAATGACACATTTTATAGCACTTAAAAATTCACAAATTGAAAAAATTCCAGAAAGGAGAAGACCTATGAGTATAGGCATCCTCATCCTGAAAAAAGACATTTTGCCATTACTATTAAAATAACTTTAGAAAAGATTAACTATAAGGTTGAAATGAATAGGTGGGTTGCTTATTATCCACGGATTTTGGTGTTGAACACCAAACATGGATTGATGAAATCCTCGGTGTATCCACACTTACAACCAAATGTCGAATGCAATGAATCATTAGCCATGCAGATCCTTGGCAAAATTTTTACTTTTTCCTTGAAAGAGATGAATCCTAAATCCTGCATATTTCTCTTTGGTGTCCTAAAACACCTGGAATATTCTTGATAGAGAGGCTGCATCATGAGTGGGCAAGTGTATGAGAACCGAATTGTTTGGGTTCATTTTGATGTGGAACAAATAGAGAAGAGACAAGTATTTATCTAGTGAAATACATTTTCCCATATTAGGATCTACTTTTAGAGAAAAAAAGTAATTATCTCTTAATTAACTTTTGCAAAAAGGAGAAAAAGAAATCCTGTTCAGTAGTTAAAGAAAGTACTCTTCCTTTTTTGAAACTGAATATTTTATTATTTAATATTGATAGTTTTAACTATTAAATATTATTTTTATTCATAAAATAATCTAAAAATGATTTTCTCCTAAACAGTTTTCTCCATTGGAACCCAAACATAGTGGATAATTACTCATTTTTAGTTCTCCATGAGGGGATTCCCCTTCCTAATTTGTTCTCCCCTTTTTTCACCCTTCGTTGGTGTTGTGTGTTAAGTTTTAAGCTACATCACACACCAAAATGTATAAAATCAATTTGTTAAGCGGTGTCAGTTTATTCCACCTACATGTATGAACATAAAAACAAAATATAAAAACAAAGAATCAGTAACCACTGATATTATAATCAAATGATCATGATATCATAAAAAAAAAAAAAAAACTAAGAAGATTAGTATGCTCATGAGCTAGCAACTGTGGATTAGTCATCTCTCAACCAATATTTTTAATCTGATTCAAGCCGCCCCATGTGAGAATTAGTTCGACTTAAACCATTGCCTTCAGTGGTTCAAGCTACCACATCCCTCCCATGGTTGTGAACCAGCCAAATAATCTAAAATATTTAAGGGCCTGCTTGTTTTTATCCACCTTTTTCGCCAGATTGTCAGTGGTGGTGAAGACTGTAGATCAATCACCTTTGTTTTTCAAAAAGTCTACTTGGACAAACTTTTTGGCCCGAATTTTGGCCAACCCCCATGGTTTGCATTGAATATCACTATGATATTCAATGCAAACCATGGGGGTTGGCCAAAATTCGGGCCAAAAAGTTTGTCCATGTAGCATTACTCTTTGTTTTTGGGCCTGCTTGTTTGTATTATAATGCACGAGGATTGAAGGTATAAGAATTCATGAGCAAATGAGTTCCACTGAAAGATTTTTAAAGAGATAAAGTGTGAATCATAAGAAGTGAGGGGCAAATGATGTAAATGTATGAATGTAGATGAACCTTGTGAAAGTTTTGTCGGACTTACTAGAATGGATGCTAGTCTAATAAATCAAATCAATACAACGAATGTAACCAATCAAACAAGATAGAACTAGCAAATGAATCTACCAAACAATCATCACAGGAAGGCAGATATAATATTTAATTGGAAACCCTTTCTAGGGTAAAAAACTACGGTTCAGAAATAAAAAACTCACGAACATTTACAAGATATACTCACAGCTCATTTACCTCAGTCAAAATCTCGACATAATGACTGTAGTTGTTCATGCACAATTTCTGCTGCCATGACTTTCATCGTGCACTAGTCTCCTTACTTGATTTCCTCGCACCTTGTCATCTAAGATGAACTATCATTTACAAGAGAGTAAAAGCAACACAAACCTTCTAAAACAGTCATTCATAACAATATCTCAATGGTTCTAGAGAATAATTCTCTCTCTAAGATATCTCTAACTCAGATTAAGGAAAGAGGTGGTGTATCTATTTAAGGTGAGAGAATCACCCAATTTATAGCCCCAAATTTGTGCATAACACTCCTAGTCACAATCCACTGAGAATATCAAACCTTTTCCGACTCTATTAAATAGTTTGGATAGGATCGGATTGGGCTTGTCCGCCTTGCTCGCTGTCACTACCTTTTGGCTACAGCGTATGGGGTAATTATGACCCTTACACCTTGACTTTTCGGGACTTGAATTACTAGGGCGACAGTAAAGTATTCATTAAAGGAGAAGTTATCTGATGGTCTTTTTCGTATATTATCTATGTGAACGAAGAGATCCGTGCGAGACAAAGGTGCCTTGCCACTTAGTTTCCTTGGATTTGAATTACATATACACTATAATTTATATTTAGATCCGGATTTGAAATTTCACAACCTATATTGGTTTCTTGATCAAGGTCAGGTTCCAAATCACTCTTCTCACAACTGGGGACGCTTGGATGCATGGTTAATCAAATACTTGGTTAGAAGCTTTATTTATTTTCATTTTTATAATCCCTACGGCCAAGAGAAATAGTCGGGTAAGTAAAATCCCCCTATGACCTCAATGAGGTAGTACAGTTTTGAACCCACAAGTTTCGTCGCAAACCCTCCCCCCCCCCCCCCCCCCCCCCCCCCCCCCCTCCCAACACACACACACACACACAGAGAACTAGCCCTTGGTTATAAGCTGCTGTTTTCTTTTGCAAACCATGTTCCTACCCGAATGAACTAGCCCTTGGTAATAAATAAGCTGTTGTTTTCTTTTTGCACTTCTAAAACGTGCAGAGCACGTCATGGGCGTTCTCGCAATCAAACTGCTAAAGTCTGCGTCTAGAACTAGAAGGCCACAGGGCCCTCCAACTATAAAGAGCAAAAACACAGCTGGAATCACACGACTTCTTCAAACACGAGAAAAATCAAAAGAAGCTGTAAAAAAGAAAGAAGAAGATGAGCAGTATCAGAGCGATATCAGGAAACAGCAATCTCTACATGAAACCCCATCCATCTGCAACGAGTTCAAAGAAAAACCTTTCCTCCTCCATTTCCTTCAATACCCATTTGCCCAAAACCAACCCAGATTCTTCTTCCTCCTTTAATCTAGAGAAAAACCCAAGAAGAAGAGGCTCTGTTTTCATGGTTAGGAACTCATTAAGAGGAGAATTGGTTTCCATGGAGGAAGAGAAAAGCTTCTATGAGCTGCTGGGGATTGGAGAGAGCGGGAGCTTCGAAGAGATAAAGCAGGCTTACAAGCAGATGGCTCTCAAGTATCATCCAGATGTGTCGCCACCAGACCGGATGGTGGAGAACACGCAGAGGTTTATTCGGGTGCAGGAGGCGTATGAGACGCTGTCAGATCCGAATACAAGGGCCATGTATGATAGAGATCTTGCAACGGGTTTGCATCTTGCATTCTCCTCTCGAAAGCGTTTTGACAAGGTAACTTTTGTTGGTTAATTGGAGTTTTTGCTGCTTTCTTCAATTTAGGTAAGCTTTGTGTAATATCATTTATTCACTGAGGTGCTGTTGCGAAAAGCAATTGATGCTTTTGTAAGTCTGTAGAACTTCCTTTCTCTTGCTGTGGATGTTTACAAAGATGCCATTCAGATTCAAATGGAAGTGCAGAGGAAGACAAAACGGAATTGAATACTTCTATATATAGGAAGAAGTTATAGAAAATCAATTTCTTTTATTTCTCTCAGCTTCTTTGGGATGTGTATTCCTGACTGTGGGAAGTCCGTGTGGATCTGGAGCATCTGGATCTTAATGATTGTATGCACCACTAAGGGCACCACATCCCTTTTATAATTGATCCGGAGGAGTCACGCTTACTTAAAGACTTCTCCACCAATCCCCCCGCAAATGTACGTCCCTTAATCTACATGTAAACGAGATCCCATTTTACCAATCTATCTGATTCGTGCAAGATCCCTATCTTATCCAGCAGAGAGAAAGTCTTTTGATGTCTTTTGATTATAGTGCGATTTCGACTATATTGGCAATTGCCATCTGCTTGATTTAACGTTGGACCATGGCATACGAGCCAC
Source organism: Cinnamomum chago (assembly GCA_038049695.1). Taxonomy (NCBI): domain Eukaryota; kingdom Viridiplantae; phylum Streptophyta; class Magnoliopsida; order Laurales; family Lauraceae; genus Cinnamomum; species Cinnamomum chago. The sequence goes on along the minus strand of CP142453.1, from coordinate 36,878,634 downwards.
ACGATTTTCAACACTCTATTTATTTCACAATGCTCCACCAGTATCACTTCTACCCAAGCGTTCCGCCCGAGTGCTTTTTTTTTTTTTTTCCTTTTTTTTATGTCTAGGACAGCTTTCCCAAGTGCTATGTCATTGCCCGCTTTATTTGCTTCAGTTTTAATTTTCAATGCTCGTTTGTTGAAGCAATAATTAAAATTTTCTTATTTTGGTGAGAATTGTTCACATGTATTGTTGAAATTCACTAAAATACAAATGTAGCTGTATTTGAATTCTTCTATACTCGGTTTCCTGATATTATTTTCCTAGGACTTGTACCATTTGCCTTCTTTTACAAAAGAAAAAAAAAAGGAAATAGGAAAAATATGTTATCCTTGTATGAAAATTTACTTTCTTTGTTTTTCTTATCTGCGTGCCATCATCTTTTATTAATCTGGATCTTATAGAATGTGATTGTCATCTATTTCAACAGTGACTGACTTGATTGGATCAGTTGGGATATTGGAATTTGGATTTTTTCACTTTGTCATTTATTCTGGTACATTGGTTATCTTCAGGGGTTGGAAGAGAGAAATGAATGGAGGAATAGATGGCAAAGTCAAGTATCAGAGCTAGAGCAGAGGAGCACGAGTAAGACTTCTGGAGAGAATATGTCTTGGGCAGCCCGAATGCGAAGAAAAAGGAATGCATCACCATCACCAGCAGACTAGTTCTTGTTTCATCAGGAGCCATGGTTTTGGATTCATTAGAAATAGTGATCAGGATAAATGGTCCTTTTAACCTGTTTTTCTTGGAAATTGACATAAGCTTGTTAATAAATTAAGTTGAAAATATGTAGTTTACTTTATTTAGAAGTATGATTTCTGATAAATCTCTCTCTTATGCGTGCCGGCTGAATCAAGTGTGATTTCATTTTCATATTCCTCGGACGTGTTTGTGGAACGAGAGGAATTCTTACTAGAGAGGATTATGATTTTCTATGTGAGGGATTCCTCTCTGTTTTGAAAAATGAAAATTCGCGGAGAGCTCAACCCTCCCACAAACTCACCCTAAAAAAGTAGGATCAACTCAGGTTAATGGGATTGAAACTAATTAGTGCAATATGAACAACACGAAGCCTTTTCTAAAATTCCCACAATCATTTGGCCAGTAAGATTTCTTTGGGACTAAACATTTTCTTGGAACTTCGAGTTAGTTTTCAGGAAAACAAGATCACCGAGTCTTGGAAAGATTAGTCTTACAATTAGGGCCCCACATTTTAGGTGTGCGATCATGTGGGCAACATCTAATATGTCTTGGAAAGATTAGTCTTACAATCAGGGCCCCACATAGTAGGTGTGCGATCATGTGGGCAACATCTAATATGCCCAATAGCATCAGCATTAGTGATGCAACTTTGAATCGGATATCATGTCAGTATTCTGTTTGATTTCTTACAAAGTCATGGCTTTGAATTTGTGAGAGCATGAGGGCAAATGATCTTAGTGTTATACAAGCGGATAGTATCCATACAGGCAACTGACTGAAAGGAATGCATATACTGGGAGTCCTAGAATGCTAAGTTAGGCTACTGGTGTGGAGCGATACTTTACACTTAAAAACCGAGGGATTGATCCCTGTGGATGTGTGTGATACTAAGGAGCAAGGACCTGTTTGTGGAGGTGCCACAAAAGCGGAAAACACATTTTCCTTTCCGAGGCACCACGATTCTCACTTACTCAAAAATCGGACGTATGGGTCAAAAGTTATGGCCATTCAGAGTTGGCATTATTGGCCCAATGGGCCGACCCACTCGGGCAGGCCCAATCCGGCTGGCCCATTTCAGTTTCAGGCTGCTGAAATTGAGTTTTCTTCCCTTCTTTACATTCAATCCATCACCTGTAACAACTTTGAAATCTCCAGAGATAACATTTAAGAACAATTCCATGATTCATTGATCATCATACAATAGTCTTTACACTACCTTTAAGTATTTCACAACGTAAGAAAATGGGATCCTCTCCAGCAGTGAAAACTTTCCTCTTTTTGTTTGATTTCTTTGCCATATGCTACTACACCGACCGCGTGTTATATCTCTCTGCATAAATCCCATTCCCTTTTTATTCCGGGCAGTGGAAACACATGTTGCACAAGCGCATCTTAACGTCCTACACAGCTCAACCATGAGCGTGTTGGCTCTAACTCTGTGCTATTGTTACTTTGTTAAATAACGTAAGTTCTGGGGTTAAATCAAGTCTGGTTATTGCCTCCATGGTAGTGCTGTCAATTGGGTTATTTTATTCCCAGCCTGACCTTCAAAATGCCCAAAGAATGGGGCTTTTTTATTTTCTTAAAAGCTTAGGACAAGATTTTTTTAAGCCCGCCAGTTCAAGGATTGTGCTAGGCCCAGCCCACCCCTCTCATATATATTTAGGGTTATAGAGTGGCTTCCTCTGCAAACCAAACATGCATAGAGTGGCATACTTTTTTATTGGAAGCAACGACATTTCTGTGATGTAATTGAGGGATCTGATTGCATCTAGGAACCATTAAAATTTGAGGAAAATACATATAAGTATAGTCACTTGTATTTTGACAATCTCACAAACAACCACCTGCCTATTTATTTAAACAAATTTATATATCTATTAATTAAGAGTCTTAGGGTGTGTTTGGTTGGACGACTTAAAATCCCTTTTGAACTTATGAAAAGCTCGAAATCCTTGGTAAGTTTGTTCGGCTATTAAGGCTGTGCTTGGCATAATTTCTGTGTTGTTCTTGGTTTTGGGCTGAGACCAAGTTGTATTGAGACCGGGTTGTGCCGAGACCAATCTGCGCAGAACTTGTTTGGTAACATGATGTTAAATTGTTCCGGTGAGACTGTGCTATGGAGAACTTGCACAGTTTCTGAATTCTTGCATATTTACTTCTAATTTACTTTATAAAAAAAAACAATTCTTAGATCGAGGACACTCATATACAAAAGCGATGAATCAATAGTTCTCAAATCAATGATGTAAATGCAAAGTAGAGAAATCACAACAGTTCAAAGTATTCAGGGATTTAAGCAGTGTAGTAGTACAAGCACTCTTTGATTTTTGTATAATAAGAAAGAACAGAAAATTTGCTATATGGACCCTATTGGCTACTAATGAAAGAGATTACTGTTCATAAGGTATGATAAATCCCAAGTTGAATGTTCTATAGATGTAAGAGATTATTGGGAATACCGTATACTTGTCAATGCTATAGCTAGCACAGATTGTTTTGGGATTGGTTTCAAAGGTGAATTTCACATATTGCAGAGTAGACATGACTTGAACCACAGTTGCCATTTTGGCGTCACCCATAATTTCCCTTTTTTTTTTTCAAATGAAGCAGTAGTTGTGGTTCTTACAGTAATGGTCACAACATACTACAACCTCACATAAGAAAGCATGTGACACATAACATGATAAAATAGACTTGTGATAAACAGTAGGATATCATAAGAACTCAGATACTAAAAAGGGTTGTGATGTATTAAAAAGTGACAATGTTATCTCATCAGAATTCAGTATACTTCTCATATATAAAAACATAGGATTTAACCAAAGTGGTTAAGCTGGCCTTGTGAGGTTCATCTGATTTTGCATCCATAAATGCTTAAGAAATTACTGATGCCATTAACCAAAATATGTTATTAAGTGAGATGCTTTTGGTTCAAGTTTAGCTTTATTATATGATTAGCATTTGTCACAAGAAAACCAACTGGGTGAAGACCCTAAAAAATCCACATCTTATTGTAAGCCAAAGAAACATATATATATATATATATATATATAGACCATCTCTCCTAAACTCAAGTGTGTGGTGAGGCCCACATGGGGATGGGGGTGGGGGGGGGGGGGGGGGGGGGGATTTCAAGGACTCACTGGAATATTTCTCTCTGCAGAAAATCAGCCCCAACCGTAATTTCTATCATCTCCATATGGGCCCAAAAGTTAAATGGTCAATAATTCATTCGGATCGATACATAGTTGATCCAACGGTCCGGTAAATTCTGATCTGACCAAAAGTTGGTAGACATGTGTATTTTAGAGGGGTCATGTGTTGGATGGACCAAAGGTTGGCCCTACAAGTATGAGCTTATGGAAATTCTATCCTAAGCTTGAGCTTAGGAGAGCCTTGCTCATATATATATGGAGGCCCTCACATTCATATCCAATGCCAACAACTTAAATGTGGGCACCCACCCACCCACATATATTACAAAATTTGAAAACCCTTTGGTTTTTATCGCTCGGTAATGGACCATGAAACAAGCCTGATTGTTGAACAAAGGATCAGAGGCTTTATGAGCTGGGTTAATTCGCATTATTTGGTGTCGTCATCGCTATCAATTAAGTATTAGTTTAGGGCTGTCAATTGTGTCGTGTTAACGAATTCGGGTTACGGGTTAGCGAATTTGGGTTAAAATCACCTCAACCCGTACACGACCCGTTAACTTAACGGGTAAAAAAATCCAACCCGAACACGACCCAACCTGAACACCCGTTAAGTAATTAAGTCATTTCGAAAATAATTTTTTTTATACAAATATAGAAGGAGAAAAATATGTAAGCCACATGAAACTGTAAGTGAGGATCTCGAGTGGATCCCACCTAAAACCCTACTATAAAATAATAAATTTTAATTCTTCTTTATGAATATAAATAAATTTTAGTTACATTTAGGAAGTAAAAGAATTTAATGGGTTAAGCGGGTTGTTAGCATGTTACTAGTTTAATTCATACACGACCCGTTAACTTAACGTGTTAATGGATTTGACCCGTTAACAACCTGGGTTCGTGTTGTGTTAATGGGTCGTGTGACATTTTGATAGCCCTAAGTATTACCATCAATTAACATTCATAATTTTTTTTTTCCAATCAATTGCCTGAAATTCTCATATGGAAATGATAAAATGGTTACCTATGTGAAAGTGAGATAAGATTGTGATTACTAGATGTGATGCAGATCATCAACATAGGGCAGGGCGTTTTCCTGAGTTCCAAGTCTCATTACCTTTTACTGAAAGGAGCTAGGCACATTTTAATGTTTTCCTTCTTTCTCTTAACCCACCATCTCTTAATTTGATGATTATAAGATTATTATTATTATATCTTTGATTGGTTATTATTATAAGATTGGAACCATCACTGTAGCAATCAGGATCACCTTGGATCCTTCCAACCTACATCCTCTCTTCACCAACACAAGCAACAATCAATAGGGATCCATGAACATGTAGGTAAGTTCCACCGCTCAGAAAAGTCGAACTCATCAATACATTAAAAAAATATATATTAGTGAATCATATGCAAAGGAATGTAATTGTGGTTATATTATAAGGTAAAAAATCCACAAACTCTTAAGAATTTCATAACATTAAAGATGGAATGGTGGGTGGCTTCTCAAATATTAGGGGAAGATAGTGTGCTTATGTTAGGGTGGGGTATGGTACATTAGAGAATCAATTCCTCCCAGGTGAATTCAAGATTTACTGGTGTTAGTTTCAGGGGATGAAACAGGTAGGGTGTTTAAAGACATCATTTAGCATGTGATCAACATGTTTGGTTTTTAACAATGTCAGTTTGTCATATAAAGTTTCACTCTAATGGTAGTTCTAAATCCCCTGATAAAGCCACTTATGGCTCAAATAATAGAGATTGTCACCCTCCATGATTGTCAATTTCATTAGACTACGTTTTAGTTATATGAATTGGAATGTCTGGACTTGAACTAGCTGTGGAAATACATAAGTATGAAAACACCACCCAACTACCACAACATTCAAAATAAAAAATCAACTAAATACCACAATAGACTGTTGGGTCAATTGTCCATTATGTTCTATTTATTCCAAGGCAGAAGTGACTTCAGGTCTTTTACATGAATAGAACTAAAAAATAGAAATTGGATGCAAGTGATGAACAAATAAAAAGATGAGTGTAAATTAGGCTGAAGATGGCAAGGTTTCAGAATTTTCTCTCTCTTGTAGGCATATTTAACAATCCCTGATTGGTGCTTCAAAATGTGATGCAAATTAAACGAAAAAAAAAAACCCCATACCTTAGCGTTGTTTCTCAAACCTACTGCACTTGTTTCTCTTTCCTCTTATTTCCAATCCACTGTTGTCAAAACTGAGTTCAGAGAAGAAAACTTGCATGACAAACAATTTCTAATTTTAGTATTACATTTTTTAGAATGGAGATTATTGAAACACAACGAACAAAAACAATAGGATTACATCTTTATAAAGAAAATTACAGAAATATAACCAATATAAACAATAGTATTACATTTAAAAAAAAAGAAAATTACAGAAATAAAACTAACAAAAATAATAGTCTAAATTGTTAAAAAGGGAATTGCAGAAACATTAACAAATAGAAACATATACAGTTTTCATGATTTACAAATTCAGAAGGATTTCCATTGTCGCTTCCTCAATGGGATTGACAAATTCATGAGATATGCGGGGTGGCTGGTTGGGAAGGGAAGATAGGAGAGGGGGCAGAGAGATGGGGATAATGATTGTCATTACAGAGGGTAGGTGATAAGTCCACAAAATTGTAGCTTTCATTCATCATTTTATATGCATTTGTGGACTTAATTAGGTTAATTGCATAGAATTACAGTTAATTTCATGACTTAATGCATTTGAGCATCAAAGTTGGAATCTTAGTCAAATTTGGTCAAAATTCATTACATTGCATGACTTTTGTGAAATTAGGGATTTTCATCTCATTCATTACCTAAAAATTAATTTTTCTTAGCTTCACTAATGCATACCTATTAATTTTGACACACTGTGTTATTTTTGGAAAGTTAGATATTTTTGGTGCATTAAGTAGGCATGTAGGGTCCCATGCATAGTCAATCTAGATTCTTCACACCTGATTATTATTGACATTATTTAATTTTATATATGTAGGAGAAATCAAGAGTGGGACCTGCACTGGTGAAACTTGAAGAGAGATCAAAGGCGGGACGCACTTAATGAAAGAAAGAGAAAATTGGAAACTTTGGAAGGAGAGTTGACTAGTCAAACTTGCAAGTGAGGAAGCATGCCAAATATGAGAAGATAATCAAATAAGAAAGAAAATAAAGAGTCCAAACATATCTTGAACGTCTAACAAGGGTCCCACACACCCCATTGCATGACAAAAATAGAAGTTCCTTTAATTGCATAATTTTTCTCGGATTTTTCAAGGGCAGCAAATTGAAATGGTCATAACTTTCAACGTGAGTGTCGGATTAGTGCAATCTACATACCGTTGGAAAGCTCTTTTCGAGTAAATATCCGTGGAGCCCAACATTTCACAAATCAGAGCTATATCGAGGGAGATATGACCTTCGGAAGTTAGCTGTTATAATTCTATGCGGGAATTACAAAAAGTTTTCAAAATTGGCAACTTGAGAGATGTTTGAGGAGTTCAATTGGGCAAGACTTGGAGTCTAAGAGACCACACTTAGTAATAAATCCTCTCCAATTCAAATTCTTTCCAAGTGTGAAGCTTAACTTGAGACCTAAGCAAGAAATCTTTACCAATAAGGAAACAAGTCCTAAAAGAGAATAGATTCTTTGCTAAAAAGGAGGCATCAACATCTATGAAGCCATTCTCCACCAAGCATCTCAGTACAACCCTCTCTTCTATTCCTTCCTTTCTCTCTTCCTTTCTTCTTTTCCATTAGTTTATTTTATTTTTGGTAGCCTTGGGCCATGTCCAAGGATTTATTTTGAAAGAGAAAATTTGTGAAGGAGAAGTTGTAAAGATGCAATTTTTAATGATAAATCAAGAAGCATTCTTTGCAATGGCGGGCTAATTTTCTTGATTAGAGCTATGGATGAAGGTAAGTAATTGTCTTTTTATTTGTTTAGTAATTCTAATTTGTGTTCCATGATTATATTCTTAATGATTAATAGGCTTGTCTTTGTGCCATAGGCAAATCTCTATTTTTATTTCTAAAAATAAAAATTAGTTTTTGACTACTCATGCTTAGGTTTGATAGGCCATGCTTGGGATTTAGATCTTTTGATGGTTTATGCTTACTTTTGATGGGTGGTGCTTAAATTATTTTTATTATTTTATGAGATGAAGGAAGTCTTGAGTTTTTAATTTTTTTATGATTAAAAAGGGGTTTTACAAGTTAAATTTTCCAAATTAAAAACATTGATTTGTCTTTGATTTGAAGTAAAAATTGGAACAAGTTATGGTTACTTGATAAATAATTGGTGGATGCTTATTGGATTCCTATGCTCTAATCACCTTCATTAATTGGTAGATTTCGAATTTCTAAATTAGTTGCTTATTTTTATATCTAAAAACTCAAAACTTTTCTTAATTGTTAGTTAATTAGTTTTCTTAATTTAAAAGTTTCTTTAATTATCTCCCTGTGGGTTCGATCTGTTCTTGCCACTGTCCAATCTAGACACCCGTGCACTTGTGGTATTTTATGATTGATAAAGATCACATCAAGTTTTTAGCGCCGTTGCTGGGGAGATGATTTGAAAAGAATGTTTTATTTAGGATTTTCTAGCGTTATTTGTTCATATCATAGTATACTTTTTAGTTAGTTGCATTCATAACTTGCATTAGATTTGGTTTTTGTGTTTCTTAATGATTGTGGTTACTGTTTTTCAAGTTTTTGTTGCTGTTCTTTAATTAATTTTCAGACTGATTTCAAGTGGTTACATAAAAGACAAATTTCAACACTATTTCTTTGACAGATTTGGCTTGGTTTTTCTCCAAAAGTTCACACTTTGAAAACCAGTCAAACGGACTCCTTTTGACTTGAAATTTGGGTGGATTGGACTTTGGTATACTGACTTTGATCCATCAAAATCTCAGAAAGAAATACGTTCTGGAAATCCAACTTTTAGTGCTGTGAATAGGGTAATTTAGTCAGGCAGATTCTGTAATCAGCAGAAAAACTTGTTCAAGTAGCCAACTTCATTATATCATAACTTCTTTTTCTTTTATCCTTTTTAGTCTCTGTTTTTTTTTTCCTTGCATATTAGGAGATTATATCCCAGTCATTGATATCAGGTTTTGATTAATACAAGTGGGTCGTACAGATCTGTAAACTTGGGCCTGTGCAACAGGTCCCAACACTTGGAATTTTTTCAGCACTTGACAAGGTCTTCATTTAACTTAGGATTGCATTAGGAGTTTTAGAAGTGCATCTTTCATTCAAATTGCAGTAGTTTAGGGTTGTGGAATTTAGATTAGGTTTATTTTTCAATTTAGGAGTTTTATTGACAATTGTTAGCTATATTCAGTAGATTGTTTAGATCTAACATTTTAGTTGTTTTCTTTGAGGTTACATTCTGAATTTTGAAGGACTCTAAAAGGAAGGAAATCGTGGGGATTTCTTTTAAGCAAACAAGTTGCTCTCAGAATTGCAAAGTTGCTAAAAAAAAATACAGTTTAAGCTTGTACAGTTTAAAGATTTGTGTGGACCCGCTGTAAGAGTTTCTAAACTTTACCCCACAAATCTTTTATTTTCAAGTGGGGCTTGGATGATTTAATTTTTGCAAAGTGTGAATGATTGATTGAAAGACCATTTAATTGGACACACACTTAGTTAAGGGCAATCCACCCCAAAAAGATAAGGTCTGGATTTCATCACTAGATCCTTGCCCAATTAGGCTTAACCACCTCTCACATAGTAACCTAAACATTAATTAAAATCAAGTAGAAACGAGACCATAGGACTCGAACTCAGTAGGACGAAGACCACAAAAGGTTGCACCAGTTGCGCTCTTTGGTCAAGTTGATATCTAGGTAAGTCCTATCCCTACCAAAAAGGGTGGCAGTCTCTGTTCTAGGAGTTTGGTTCTTAAGCGGGACCCTTGCCAAGTGCATTGTGACCCCACCACTCATCCTGGGGACTTACCTGATCGATTTGGCTTCATAAGACCGGATTGGAGGCCTTAGTGCATTCTTCAAACCAATTAGGAGTTGTCTAGTAAGTTAGGCTAACCCTAGGATAATTTCTTGTGCTCAATCTTTGTGCTTGACTGCTTGTGCATCATCTAGTAAGACCATTAGGGCCTCGCATATAGATTGGGCTTTCATTTCTTTAAGGTTGAACCCGATGCATGCGCTCTAGACCTGAGAGAGAGAAACTGTGGGTACGCAAGAGTAAGATGTTAGTCAGGATAGAGCCCGAATTAGCCTTAATCATTGTTGGAAAGTCTTCCATCTTTGAAGAAATTGTTAGGATGGATGATCAAATGGACCAACCCATGACTTTAAAGGACTACATATACCCCATTAGGACAACTCAACCGTCCTGCATCACCCAGCCTCAGACTAATGCTACATTTGAGCTGAAATCTGGCATGATCCAGATGCTCCCAGTATTCCGTGGGCTAGACTAGCTAGTAAAACCCATATCAACATGTTAGGGAATTTGAGGACATTTGTGCGACCATGAGAATCAATCACATGACTGAGGAGGCCCTTAAACTTAGATTATTTCCTTTCTCCCTAAAAGAAAAGGCTAAAGCTTGGCTTTATGCCTTACAGGCCGGGTCCATCACTACATGGGCCAAGCTAGTCGAAGAATTTTACAAAAAATTCCACTCCAAGCGGAAAACCGCTTCGATTGGGCAGGCTATCAATGGGTTCCATCAAATGGAAAGGGAGACACTTTGTAGTTATTTGGAACGATTCAAGGACCTCTTAATCCAATGTCCCCACCATGGATTTGAAAAAATCCGATTAGTCCATATTGTGTATGAAGGCATGGATTACCCAACCAAACAAATTGTGGAATCTTTTTGTAGTGGGAACCTTACACAGAAAACAACAGAAGAAGCTTGGACATTTTTGGAAGATACAACTGAAAACACATTGTAGTGGGCCCCTATCAAGAGGGAGCCCATCAAACCCACCATTCCTGGAAAAAGGGGGGATGTTCAAGATTGAACCCAAAATTGAGGCAGAGGCCAAATTAGCCATTCTGGTAAGGAGAATAGAGGCCTTAGAGCTGAACCAAAAGCCCACTCCAAACACTTTGGAGTCATTAAGATATAATCAAGCCATGAATGGAGGGATTGACCCAACAACTTTGGGTCAGACTGAGTCTGTTGAGGAGGTGAATGCGCTATATCAAAACACTCATTTTGATAATCGTCAGAGGTATGACCCGTACTCTAACACTTACAATCCAGGTTGGAGAGACAACCCGAACTTTTCTTAGACCAAAGGCCCAACTCAAGGTGGCCCATCTCAGTCCACTCAATTTCAGCCCAATCAATCTCAAGTCAATGCCCCACCCGTTTTTCAAAAACCCAACTTTAACCCCGGTCCATTGACCTAGAGGGTAGATTCTTTAGAAGAGGCCATGAAACTCATGTCTCAAACCACGACCCAATTCTCTCAGAGTACTGTTCAATTCCAGCAGACCACTACTTAACTTTTGAATGGCCACCCTCAAACTCTTGCAAAATTGGAATACCAAATGGGCCAACTGGCCAATTCATTGAGTGCTAGAGACAAGGGAACCTTCCCTAGTCAACCCGAACCTAATCCCAAGGTCCAATTTGTTCATGATCCTAAAGGAAAAGGCCCGGAACAAGTCAAATCCATAATCACCCTTAGGTCGGGTACACAAGTTGATAACAAGGTCAAACTACCCTAGGAACCTGATGAAGAATCAAGTGAGAAAGTGGAAACTGATGAACCAAGTGTGAATGCTGAACCCATATTAGAACCAGAGAACTCAGTCAATGCTGAACCATCACCTAGTGATCCCACTCCTAGGATCTATGTTCCCAAGGCACCATACCCACAGAGGCTAGGCCTAGCAAAAGCAACTGTTCAGTTAGATAAAATGCTAGAAGTAATCAAACAAGTAAGGATTAATATCCCACTACTTGATGTTATTCAACAGATTCCTGCCTATGCAAAATCTCTGAAGGACCTTTGCACCTTAAAAAGGACTACCAATGTGCCAAGAAGGCTTTTCTAGCCCAACAAGCTAGCTCAATCATTTCCTGTCCAACCCCGATCAAATATAAGGACCCAGGGTGTCCTACCATTTCTTGCTAGATAGGAGACCATCACATAGAGAAAGCTTTGCTAGACTTGGGTGCAAGTGTGAACCTTCTTCCGCACTCTATTTATGAAGAATTGGGTTTGGGGGAGTTGAAAATGACCCATGTGACTTTGCAATTAGCTGATGCATCGATTCGATACCCCAAGGGGGTAATCGAGGATGTTATTCTCAAAGTCGGAGACTTTGTGTTCCTGATACCAAACACACATCTGTAATTGAACCCAAAATTACAGTCATCTTGGGGAGACCATTCCTAACCACTTCAAATGCCTTGATCAATTGTAGGAATGGAGTGATGCAAATTTCTTTTGGGACCATGACAGTTCAAGTGAACATTTTTAATGTCACTAAGCAACCTCCTGATGAGGATGATGGGGTTTTTGAAGTTAGTTACATTCATGAATTGATGGAAAATCACTTACCCCATTTGAAACTTGAAGATCCACTAGAGGCTTGTCTGGCCCACTTTGGAAGTGATTTTGATATAGATGGCCACATTGAAAAGGTGTATGCACTACTAGATTCAACCCCATTCATGGAAAAGAATAGGTGGCAACTTAAGCAAGAGATCTTGACCTCAATTTTGGAAGGTACGCTTGTTTGGGATCCAGGTGGATTCCATGTTAGGTGTCAAATAGGGTAGTTTCTTTTTCTTTCTTTTTAGATATATTATTATTAGTTTAGGTTATCTTTTGTCATTTTTTTTTACTTACCTTGGACAGGGGAGTGCCATGCAAAATCATCAGGTAACTTCTTCCCTTTACGTCCTACAATTTCTTTTTCCTCATGTTACATTATCATTTTCTGCATGACATGCACGACATCGAGGACGCCGTCTAGTTTACGTTTGGGGGTGGGAACAAGCACACTTGTCCAAATTTTAGGTGATTTTTTCCAATTTTAGGCAAACTTTTAATTTAAAAAAATTAGGAAATTCTTTTTTGTTCAATTTTATTTTATTTTTGAGAAAAAAGGGTAGTTTTGAAAGGAATTGATAAAATTCAACGATGCTCGAAAACCTGGAATTTTGAAAATTTTGGAAGGAAGTAAAATGAAGGTTCATCTTTTCTAAAATATATCAAAATAGTACTAAACGTTGTTTTTCACTGAAACACGTATACATTTATCAAGATTTTGGATATGAAGCCTTGGTGTTGAATTTAGAGTTTCTCAAGAAAGATGGGATGACTTTATGAAGTTTAGCCTTGTAAGTCTACCTGGTTTATCGAGATGGTTAGGCCAACAATATTGGATTAATTCGGGCGAATTGAAAAAGGCTGCCTATTGTTTAGGGACTGAAAAAAAAAGTAAGTGTTTAGTTAGAAGTTTGAAAAGAATAAAAAGTTGTTACTAGTTTAGGTTCGTAGCCTTTTTAACTCGAGCCAGTAAGCCCTTAGGGGTATTTACATACATAGTGCCCTAAAGCCATCTGGTTTGGGAGACATTGGCCTAATGCTAGTTACATGGATTAATTAGAAAACTTAAGGGACCTAGGCATTACATAGTCACATGTGCGTTTGCAAAAAAAAAAAAAAAAAAGAAAAAAAAGAAAGAAAAATAAAAGAGAAAGCAAATAGAGATGCATCTCGCGGCCTTTGAAAAAACAGTAGTGCGAAAGCCATCATAGTAGCCTTGAGAGAGAACTTATGAGCTACTAAATCTAGGAAAGATCAGAGCATTTAAGGGAGAATTCTGTTTTCATGACATCATAGTAGAACATTTGAAAGATTGATTGGATGTATACACTTGCACAAGGCACACAAAAGTTTTGGTGTTTGAAAAAAAAAGAAAAGAAAAGAAAAGTTTGAAATTAGAAGGATGAACCGAATTTCGAAAAGTTTGAGATTTTGACTATTCTGGGTTACACAAAGAGTATCCGAGGTAACTTGATTTCTTTTTGAAAAAGAAAGAAAAAGTTTCTTTGTTTTTATTTCTGTGTGTTTTTTAGGATAAAAGAATTTTGTGGATATATTCACTGCAAACCCTCACGAGGTACAACTCGTCCACTAGGGGGAACGTAGGGGTTTAAGGGCTTGCTGCATATGCTAAATGCAGTCGAGAGAGAGCCAGCGAAAGTGACATTTTTCTTTTTGTTTTTCTGCCTTTGTTAAGATAGTAAACTTGTCCTTTTTTCACTTATTTTGCTCGAGGACTAGCAAAAAGCTGGTTTGGTGGTGTGATAAGTCCACAAAATTGTAGCTTTCATTCATCATTTAATTTAATATGCATTTATGGACTTAATTAGGTTAATTGCATAGAATTACAGTTAATTTCATGATTTCATGCATTTGAGCATCAAAGTTGGAATCTTAGTCAAATTTGGTCAAAATTCATTACATTGCATGACTTTTGTGAAATTAGAGATTTTCATCTCATTCATCACCTAAAAATTAGTTCTTTTTTTAGCTTCACTAATGCATACCTGCTAATTTTGACGCATTGTGTTATTTTTGGAAAGTTAGATATTTTTGGTGCATTAAGTAGGCATGTAGGGTCCCATGCATAGTCAATCTAGATTCTTCACACCTGATTATTATTGACATTATTTAATTTTATATATGTAGGAGAAATCAAGAGTGGAACCTACACTGGTGAAACTTGAAGAGAGATCAAAGGCGGGGCGCCATTCATGAAAGAAAGAGAAAATTAGAATCTTTGCAAGGAGAGTTGACTAGTCAAAGTTGCAAGTGAGAAAGCATGCCAAATATGGGAATATAATCAAATAAGAAAGCAAATAAAGAGTCCAAACATATCTTAAGCGTCCAACATGGGTCCCACACACCCCATTGCATGAAAAAAACAGAAGTTCCCTTAATTGCATAATTATTCTCGGATTTTTCAGGGGCAACAGATTGAGATGGTCATAACTTTCAACCTGAGTGTTAGATTAGTTCAATCTACATACCGTTGGAAAGCTCTTTTCGAGTAAATATCCGTGGAGCCCAACATTTCACAAATCAGAGCTATATCGAGGGAGATATGACCTTCAGAAGTTGGTTGTTATAATTCTATGCGGGAATTACAAAAAGTTTTCAAAATTGGCAACTTGAGAGATGTTTGAGGAGTTCAATTGGGCAAGACTTGGAGTCCAAGAGACCACACTTAGTAATAAATCCTCTCCAATTCAAATTCTTTCCAAGTGTGAAGCCTAACTTGAGACCTAAGCAAGAAATCTTTACCAATAAGGAAACAAGTCCTAAAATAGAATAGATTCTTTGCTAAAAAGGAGGCATCAACATCTATAAAGTCATTCTCCACCAAGCATCTCAGTACAGCCCTCTCTTCTATTCCTTTCTTTCTCTCTTCCTTTCTTCTTTTCTATTAGTTTATTTTTATTTTTGGTAGCCTTGGGCCATGTTCAAGGATTTATTTTGAAGGACAAAATTTGTGAAGGAGAAGTTGTAAAGATGCAATTTTTAATGATAAATCAAGAAGCATTCTTTGCAATGGCGTGCTAATTTTCTTGATTAGAGCTATGGATGAAGGTAAGTAATTGTCTTTTTATTTGTTTAGTAATTCTAATTTGTGTTTCATGATTATGTTCTTAATGATTAATAGGCAAAGGCCTTGTCTTTGTGCCATAGGCAAATCTCTATTTTTATTTCTAAAAATAAAAATTAGTTTTTGACTACTCATGCTTAGGTTTGATAGGCCATGCTTAGGATTTAGATCTTTTTATGGTTTATGCTTACTTTTGATCGGTGGTGCTTAAATTATTTTTATTCTTTTATGAGATGAAGGAAGTCTTGAGTTTTGAATTTTTTTATGATTAAAAAGGGGTTTTAAAAGTTAAAATTTTCAAATTAAAAACATTGATTTGTCTTTGATTTGAAGTAAAAATTGGAACAAGTTAGGGTTACTTGATAAATAATTGGTGGTTGCTTATTGGATTCCTATGCTCTAATCATCACCTTCATTAATTGGTAGATTTTGAATTTCTAAATTAGTTGCTTATTTTTATATCTAAAAATTCAAAACTTTTCTTAATTGTTAGTTAATTAGTTTTCTTAATTTAAAAGGTTCTTTAATTAGCTCCCTGTGGGTTCGATCCATTCTTGCCACTATCTCATCTAGACACCCGTGCACTTGCGGTATTTTATGATTGATAAGTTTGTGGCAGATTTTCTTTGTTGCAATGTGGATTTGTGGCAGATCCATTAGGACTCAGATGAGAGATTGTTGTTGTTACGTCACCAAATTGGGCTGCATAGATTTAAAACTCAGTCTTGTTGAGTGAAGATGAGATTTGGATATATTTCCAATGTGGGGCTTTGACAGAAGCCCAGGGGACTTGGATATATTTCCATGTGGGACTTTGACAAAGCTTCCTCATAGAATTACTTGACTAGTTGACTTGACTTGTCTTGCTTCAATGGAATATCCAGACGGATTTGGGTCTCACACTTAAGCATGTGTTCCGGATTGGACGTTCCTTCACATCTCCCACTTACCTAATTAATTCCCTTTCTCTGAATAATGGGCGTTGTTGAGATGCCTTCCAAACCTCTAGTCCTTCAACTCACCCTTTTATCAAAACCCACAAATCTCTGAAGAAATCAAGACATTGAACGAGATGAAAACCTCACTGTCACTAACCCATCTATGTTAATCCAACTCTTCAGTCATCCACACCACTACAACACATGAGGTCAAATTATCAAAGTATAACAAGGCCTTTATACAGGGCCAGGGGATCAGGCATACAGTGCCAAAACAAACCCAGTTTCTTGTTTTCACTCCAGCTCGGTTAAATGCACTGCATGTAATCAAACAGTATTCTTTGTTATAAGATATGGATCTTGGGTGGATGCCCACTTAAATGAGTTAGGGTTAGAATTTGTTATAAGATATGGATCTTGGATGGATGCCCACTTAAGATGAGTTAGGATTAGAATTAGGGTTCTTCTCTTATGAGGTTACTTTGCCTATCAATAGGCTTCTCCCCTTGTATTTGTACACACATATAATGAGATAATAGATTTTTTTTTATAACGCAGGGTTCCTAGCCCTTTGGGCCAGAATAATCCCTACGGGCCAATGAAAGTAAGTCTGGTAAAATTCCCCTGTAGCCCCAGTGTGGTAGTGCAGTTTCGAACCCACAACCTCCAGATGTAAACCATGGTCCTAGGCCAACTGAGCTACCCCTTTGGATTAAAAGAAAAAGAAATCAAGTCCATGTTTGTTGACTGACACTTTTGTTAATAAATTACGCATAATCACTCATGGATAAAATATGTACTTACATTTCTTTTATTCTTTCAACGATAAATTATGTATTTTCACAAGTAAATTGAAAGTTACCCTCGGCAAATTCAAAGTTTTTAGTTGGGGCCTACAATATGTAATTACTTTTAATTATAAAAATTAAGAAATTATATGTTATTTTATATTAAAAGCTATATTGGACTTGACTCTTGGTTAAAGAACATTTGGCTATACCTATATTTAAATTAAAGTCTCATACCTAAATAAGACTCAAATAAAGGGCTTGAGCCAAGATTTAAATCGAGACCCCACTTCTAATATTTTAATTTAATATTCTTGGAGAAGGCTAAGTGGAGATGATGTAAATGGAGACCCCACTTGTACCTCCAATCTAATGATCTCTTGTGCTCAAAAGTTGTTAAGGTCAAATACTGTCTAAATAAGCTCCTTTTGGAAGGCTAAGTATGAGGATATATAGAAACTCTTGGTTTTGGAATGGTTTTGTACGGGCTATTTAATTTTATTCCTCAGTTAATGTTGAAGATAGAAGAATCTGGCCATTCTCTAAAAATTGTAAGGTAACAACTAAATTATTATATAATAAAAGATAGAGGTGATTCCGTGGGACAACAACATGTGGCGGCAGGGGACTTCCTGGAAGGATGACACGTGGCGTGTCTTCGGACTCTTTGCAATGCTACATTCCGAACCGTTCTAATATAATCTCATCACCTAAAATATCTCAATGCAAATCTAAGATATTCTTGAAATAAGATACTTATCCATTCCCTAAAACATATCATACAATAATAACTTCTCTTTAGTTACCTTCAAAGGGCCCCACGTATTATTAAGCAAAAGAATAAAGGCTCTTTGGCTATGATTTTAGTAATCGATGAACATGTATGTATTAAATGTTATTGCATATCAATTTGTGGGACCCTTATGCCAGATCTAAGTTGCAGAACTTTGGGGCACTTTCGTAGACAATATTTTGCTAATTTCTTTCTTATTTTTTCTTTCAGTATTTGGTATAGTTAATCTGTGGGGAAAATTGTGGAAGCCATTTAATTTCAAAATCCACACTTAATATATAATTATTTGTATTTATTAGTTTATCCAAATAAATTTACAAGTCTTCTTTATTTCCAAACTCACAATTTACGGGGGCCACTTTTTTTTTATACCAACACACGAAGAGCATTTATGATTTTAGAGCGGGTGCCACTTTCATAGGCTGTATTCTGCTACTTTTTTTTCCTTATTTTTCTTTCAATATTCAGTAAGATTAATCTGAGGGGCTCATTATGGACATTTTTCTCCTTATTTTTCTTTAGATATTTGGTAGGATTAATTAATCTACGGGGCCCATTGTGGAAGGCAATTAATTCCAAAATCCACATTTAATTCTGAAATGACACTCAATTTATGGCGGAGCACAAATATAATCAAATCAAGGTCCTAAAATCTTTACTATTTACTTGATCTTTCCCTAAATATTTCGAGCTACCTAAAATTTTTCTAATGAGTTTCATCTTTATTATGAATTATATATTATTATTTATTTATAATTTATTTAAATATTTAAAAATATTTCTAATTAGAAATTTTAATGATTTTTTAATTATGGCCTGCGTCTATTGCACTAGTTATATAATAAAAGACAGCAGATGAATTCATGGGGTAGCGACACGTGGCGCATCCTCAGACTTTTTACAATGCCACATTCCGGAATTGCCTTTCTCATCTAATCTCACCAAACCACTATTCTCTAATTTTCCTACATAAAAATCTCCAAATAATGTTGCACCCTACATAATAGGATCAATTCTCTAATTTTCTTACATAATAGGATCTCCAAATAATGCTGCCTTTTTTTCTCTCACACGGTCTTGTCAACTGGAATCCCACAAAACTAATTTTCCTACAAAATAGTATCACCAAACTATTCTCCCCATCTTCATTCTCAAATCAAGATCGAAAATATTTAGCCTAAGTTCCCTTCTATCATATTTGGCGTAAGTTCCCTTCTATGCTCGCCGAACTCAAGGAAGATAAAGGATCCAGTTTCATGCTTTTCGTCGCCGGTGGAGGTCTCTAGAGCCGAAGAAGGATTGTCATCGCTTGTTCTTGCATCGTCCAAAGTGTAAAAGAGGTTTGGTTCCTGTTGCAGAACCGAACAGGAGGACTGTCGATTTGGGTTCTCAACTTGGGATATGCTACATAATATGTTAACATTGCAAGCTGGAGTGTCAACATCAACATCCTCTCCAACTGCATCCCATGATATGTTACATAGCAGAGTGATCGTCAGCCCCAAGTGCAAGGCCACGATGCAGTAATAACTCAGTGAAGTCTAACGTCGATTCACACGGAGTAATTAATCGTGCAAAACTTGTCTTATTGAAAACTAATTCTAACCTAAAAAAAACTATACAAATCAAATGCCTACTTTAATTAAAAATTAATTACAACCAAAGAAAAAAATCCTATCTAGAAACCTAATCTAATTACTGCATTCACCATAAGATTTGTCAATCCAATCAATTGCAATAATTTTTAAGATGCATAAAAATAAAAATAAAATAGAATAAAATCGTAGAATAGAAAAATGAATTTTAATTCTAAAATATTGCAATACTTACTTTGCTTGATGCCATCTAGAAAAATCAAGAACATCGCATCAAGTGCGCATTGTCACTACGCACAAAAATTCGATGTTGACCCATTTGTAAAGACCAAGACCCCATAAACTTGATTTATTAATGAAAGACCTATTACAAGCAAATAACCATTACAAAATTTATTTGAATCAAAATAAAATGCATCCAACCTTACCCTAGACACATGAAACACTAAACGGAGGAGAAGGACTCGTGGTCTCGAACGGTGATCCAATCGGTTCTCGTTTTGCGATCTGAAATCCAATTAAGTAAGGGAAGATGATGAATGGCTGGTCCAATGGTGGAGCGACGGTAGCAACGGTGGCGAAGAAATCCAAGTGGTGGTGTGCCTTAGGGAAGGGCTTGGATGAAATTGTGAAGGAAGGAGGAGAGATGGAGAAAAATTAACGGAAAAAGGGTTATTTATTTATTTATTTATTTTGTGTTGCTGGTCGTCCAAGGGAATGAGGGATATATGATTCACGTGCAGCCCCTTTTTGGCTCCTTTTAGGTATTTTTGATGACTTGGCTTGCAAGGTTTTGATTTGGGTAAGGATTAGTAGTATGGGGTCCAAGTTGGAATGGGATTTGGAGGGCTGAGATTGAACAATCTTGGGATCTTCTTGTTGATTGGCTTGCCACCAAAAGTCGTTCTCAATTTAAACTTCCCTTTGTAACTTGCTTCTCTTGAAAAGGGTCCCATTTACTTGGCTAAGAAACCATTCAAATCTGAAATTTCAGACATGAAACAAATCTTGGGATGCATGTGGTCTCCACCTGTCTTGGACGTGTGACCCTTGGTATAAGGGTGTTGGACGTGTGAAATCTTGGGATAATTCTTGGGTTGCAAATTTCAAATCTTGAGGCCTATCTTTTTGGAGATAAATTTAATTAACAACTTAGTACGAAAATCTTGTACTCTTTGAATTTGTTTCCAACTTGGAATACTTAGTAAGATATTCCATTTCTTTAGAACTCTTCATGGTTTGAAAATCTCCTTAGATGGGCCCACTTTCTCTCTTGAAAAGATCTCCTCAAATCTGAAATTAATTTCATTGCAACCAAGGAAGTAGGCCCCATTATAGTGCACACAACATTGAATGTCCTATGCATGGATGTCCATATCTTTTTGTACTCCTTTTTTTTTAATTTCTTTTCTTTCTCTTCTTTATTATCTTGTTTTGAATCTTGGCCATCCATCTTGACATGTAAGCAATATTTATTGGAGAGTAGATATGACACCTCATCATCACATGGCCCCTAAATCTGGAACTTATCTTCAAGAGTTTAAATTTGAATTTCTGCATATGAGAGCGGACCCTACCATGGAATCCACACCCAAGGAAGGTGGGTCCCCAAGACGAGTCTTTCTTCAATTCTCCTTTTCTTTGATTTTTTTCTTCTTGTGGGCCCCGAGAATTTTAGTTTCCTACAAAAATAAAAACAAATATCAAAGAATAATCTATTCATATAGGAAAAGAATGATGCAAGATGCGGGCCCAATTCACCCTAAATAGATGCATAAAATGTCACAATTTTATCAAATTTTCTTTAATTAAATCAATGGTGCAAAGAAAATTCATCATTTCATGTGTGAATCAAAAGTTATGAGATATTTGTGACTTATAATGCCAAGAAATGGAGAAATTCATGATTTTATGTGAAAATGTGATTTTTTAATGAATTTTGACTCGAATTCAAACTTTGATGCCCGCAAACATAGAATCATGATTTTTTTTACTAAAATTGTGCATGATTTGATGATTAAGTCCTTAATTAATTCTAAAATGATGATGAAATTATGCATTTTTAATGACTTATCACAGAGACAACCCTAGCATCGTCTGCCACTGATACCATAATGAACATGGTAAGTTTGACTCGAGCATGATTCAATTTTTTGCATTTGACAGTTGAATTAGATTTATATATAAGATTCTTTAAAAATATTTACCTTCATAAAAAAAAAATCATGCCTATGCATTTGACCAACAATTACTTCCTATTTATATTTTAATTTACTTTCAACTAACCTCTCTCTATCAAATATCCACTCCCCATGAATGGGAAGGCATAAAGGTAAATGGGGCTCTCCAAAAGATGGTGACCATGCTTGAATTTCCTATATATATAATTGTATTAAATGTGTTTTGTTTGTTTACGCGGTGTCTAGTTTCAATTTAAATTGATTTTTCCTTCGATGAATTAAAGGTTTGCGTGCGTTGGGCGCGCGGGCCCTGAAGCACTATAGTATATATTAAAGCAAACGGGGAGGTGAGCTGTGGATGGTGCCACGTCATCATCGAAGGTGTTCCTTTTAAATAAATATACACAAAAAACTTACAGTGATTTAAGGAGCCATGTCATCACATTCCACTATTTTTTCTCAAAAAGTAAAAATCTCTTTATTCATATCCTCTATCGATCTCTTAAAGTCTCTCCATCAATATCCCCTAAAATCTCTTTCTAATATTGCAATAAGATCTCCTCCTCATCCACAAACAAAATTCTCTCCCCTAAACATGTTAATCTCCTCCCCATCCACAAACCAAATTCTCTCCCCTAATCTCTACTCAACAATTTTGTGAGTGATGTAGTGGGCCCACATAGCATGTAAGGAAGTCAATTTCTGAAAGTGAGGTCTTGGATGTTAATCCTTTAAAGTATGCTTGAATCTCATGGGATAAAATGTTTAACCATCTATCAACCCTTTTTTTTATTTTTTATTTTTTATCATGCCCATTACATAGAACTCGACCAATACACACTTTGAAGTGGGACCTACTAGATAAAGAATAATGAATTGAAGATCCTGTAAACCTTACCATACATAAAAAAAAAAAAGCTCTATAATAACCAAACAACTTGCCAAACCTTGCACTTGTGCATCTACATGGGGCCACCCCTCCATGGGACCCACAAGATTGTAGATGGCCATTAACTTGTTCACTAAATGATTCTTATGTTTGCAATTGATTTTAAATAACTTACATTCATTTTTTGAAACTAAGGGGATCTCATTTTTAGATGAACCATTTAATTTAATTATTTGTCAGCTCTTTTTAAGATTTGGATCAACTTAGATGGGTAAGGTTTTTTTCATCTTTCAAAATTTTTTAAGAAAGTTTTTATATCCTGGCACAGTTTAGATTGGTGTGTTTTTAATCGTCTGTCTTTCTTTTTAATTCAAATTTTATATCCTAGGCACTTTTTGTCATCGAAAGGTGTAAGATTTTAATGCCTTCTTTCTCTCCAATTATTTGTACTAATATAAAATAAAATATAGCTAATTTTAATAAAATAAAAATTATTTTTATTAGGGCCCTGGCGTGGAGCCTAGAAGTTTGCTTTGATAAAATCTTATGATGGAATTGATTAGGCTTTTTTGTGGAAGTTTGTTTACTGGTATGTAAGATCCATGCTTCAGATGTACACAAGAATGGTAATGCATTTTTCTTTTTCTTAATTTCTAAATCGATTCATCTACACTGAGATGCTCCAAAGAATGATGGCATCTTTGGTTTGATTTGTACCTTATTTCTTTACAAGAAAGTGAAAACTAATTAAAGGATTGATTTCCTTTATTTATTTATTTATTTTACTTCATTATTTTTCTTTTTTCTTTTCAAGGGACTCATCTTAGACACACTCATACTCCACACGATGTGCCTAACAGACTGAGCCCTAGCCGGGTATTAATGTATTTGTAGGAAAATAGACGCATTTTTTTTCCTCATTGTTTTTCCTTCTTTAAATGACATCATTTTTTCTTTTTTCTTCCATTTAGAATTTTCTCTTTTTTAGTGGGGACTTTCAACCCATGCATTTTTTCAATTTAAAAAGATTTTATAGGTTTGATATTACAGGATTATCATTATTATTTTTTACGATAATTTCTTTCTTTTACCATAAAATCTTAAGATCCTTTTCCACTTTATTTTATTCTAAAAATTCTTAAAAATAATAATAGCGGATTCTTCTTTTATAGTTTTAATTATTATAATAAAAATTCTTCTTCTTTTTTTTTTTGGCCCGGACTCAGCACGGGCGTTTGTTGCTAGTCAGCTTATAGAGTAATCATGAGAAATAGGAGTAGCTTAAACTTTAACAATTGCTGGATAAATTGGAAGACCTATTGAAAATTCCTAACCCAAAGAATCTTTTTCCTTGGCTGGAAATGTTTGAGGAAGGCAATCCCGGTAGGATCTTTACTCAAGATAAACTCTATTGATATGAATTTCCCCATGTGCAAAACAAAGGTTGATTTACTGGAAAATGTTTTCTTCCATTCCGATTTTGTGAGGGCGGTTTGGTTCTCATCCCCTTTTGGTCCTGAATCAAATAATATTTCGGAAAATGGTATATCCAGAAGACTTTTGTTAAACTGAAAGTTTCGATATCTCTTGGCCATGAGCATGGGGATATTGGTGCTACGGTAGGCCACATGGAATGCCATAAATGAGGCCATTCTCAAGGGTGCATTCCTAAATCCATTTCAAATCATTTTAAGAGCTAAAAAATTAATGGTCCATCCTATCGCCCCAATCAACACTAACAATTTAAAACTGTGTGCAATTACCCCTTATTCTCAACCCATTGTCAGTGATGATGAGATCCAAATTTTCATAAATGCTTCCTTTAAAGAGAGAGAGAAGGAAAGAAAAGAGAAAAAGATGGGCAGTTATCTTATGTTTTCTAAGAGAAATTTTATGGATGTAGGTGCTTCCAAAAGCACAAGGATTCTCAATTGCAAGGATGATTATATATTGATGTGATTGGTCACCCTAAATTAAAAGTGAGAGAAGTGATGTGAAAGTATGCCATGTTGGATTATATATTAATGTAATTGGTAACCCTAAATTAAAAGTGAGAAAGGTGATTTGAGAGTAGGCCACCCGCATAGTGAAATTAAGGATGTTGGATTATATATTGATGTAATTAGTAACCCTAAACTAGAAGTGAGAGAGGTGATGTGAAAGTAGGGCACTGTGAAATCAAGGGCAACGCTCGCTTGATAAAGTTGTTGGAACTTTCTAGCCGTTAAGGTTCCTTGTTTTCAGGGTTTAGTTTTAGTCTTGCAAATAATCTCTCCGATACTTGAGGGATAAGATTTCATTTTCTGTTTCTGACTTAGTCATGTTCCACGATCCTAGGTCCTATAAAATCGTGGGTTGTTGTTTCCTTTCTATTTTCATTGTAAGGCTATTTAACTGCTACAAGAGTTATTCAATAAACATAGAATTCTCTCCTAGTTTTCTAGTGCAATCAGGTTTTGTATTCACAAAAGCATTCTGCTATTCTCTTGGTTCTAACATTTGGTATTAGAGCTCCATCATGGGGTCTGCTCAAAGCCTGCAACACAGTCACCAGCATGAAGGAACAAAGATATGGCGTCTGAAAACAACTTCGTGCAACCTGCTATTCCAAGGTTTGATGGACACTATGATCACTGGAGTATGCTGATGGAAAACTTTCTACATTCCAAAGAGTATTGGAACTTGGTGGAGACGGGGATCACTGCAGCAGCAGTAGGAGTTGATCCAAGTGAAGCATAGAAGAAAGTGATTGAAGATCAGAAGTTAGGACCTGAAGTGCAAGAACTACTTGTTCCAAGCCATCGATCGATCGATCTTGGAGACAATATTGAAGAAGGACACAATGAAGGGCATCTGGGATTCCTTGAAGCAGAAATATCAAGGAACAACACGTGTAAAACGTGCCCAATTGCAGGCTCTTCAAAAAGAGTTTGAAGTGCTGCACATGAAGGCTGGAGAATCGGTCGACGACTATTTTGGAAGGACTCTCATCATTGCCAATAAAATGAGGATTCATGGGGAGCACATGGAGGATGTGGTGATCATTGAGAAGATCTTGAGGTCTATGACTCCGAAATATGACCACGTTGTATGTTCTATTGAGGAATCCAATGACTTTGATACTTTGTCCATCGATGAGCTTCAAAGTAGTCTATTGGTTCATGAACAAAGAATTAGTCGCCATGTTGTAGTGGAAGAACAAGCACTGCAAGTCACTTTTGGAGCACAGCAAGGAGGACGAGGCGGAGGTCAGAGTACCTATCGTGGAAGAGGAAGAGGAAGGGGCAGATTTGGGTTTGACAAATCAACCATAGAATGTTATAATTGTCATGAGCTAGGACATTTTCAATGGGAGTGCCTAAATAAAGTAGGGGATCAAAAGGCAAACTACGCAGAGACAAAAGAAGAGATGTTGTTGATGGCGCATGTTGATTTCAAGGAAGCTGAAACGGAGCACATTTGGTTCCTTGATTCTGGGTGTAGCAACCATATGTGTGGCAAGAGGGATATATTTATTCACTTTGATAGCAGTTTCAGAGAATCAGTAAAGATGGGGAATGACTCAAGCCTTACTGTACAAGGCAAAGGCAGGGTTCGAATGGAGGTGAATGGAATTATTCATGTGATCACAGATGTTTTCTTTGTACTAGAACTGAAGAACAATCTGCTAATCATCGGATAGTTGCAAGAAAAGGGACTCGCTGTGCTCATTCAACAAGGAAAATGTAAGATCTTTCATCCTGAGAAAGGTCTAATCATTGAAACTGAGATGACTCATAATAGAATGTTTATTGTGCTCGCTCACTGCCCACCACCAAGAGAGCAAAAGTGTTTCTCCTCTCTAACCACAAACCAGGCCACTCTTTGGCATTGCCGATATGGACACCTCAGCTGGAATGGACTCAAGGTTACTCCAACAAAAGAAAATGGTGGAAGGGTTACCACAGTTCAAAGCTATTCAACGAGTATGTGAAGGTTGTCTGGTAGGAAGACAACACCGTCATCCATTCCCAAAGGAAAGCATATGGAGGGCTTCAAAAATTCTTCAGTTGGTGCATGCTAATATATGTGGCCCAATCACTCCAATTTCAAACAGCATCAAAAGGTATCTAATCACCTTTATTGACGATTTCAGTAGAAAAACCTGGGTTTATTTCTTGATAGAAAAGTCAGAAGCATTTGCTACTTTCAAAGCCTACAAAACTAGAGTTGAGAAGGAAACAGGAGCATTCATTCAAAGTCTGAGAACAGATCGAGGGGCTGAGTTCACATCACAAGAGTTCACAAGCTTTTGTAATGAGAATGGGATACACAGACAATTGACAGCTGCATACACTCCCCAACTAAATGGTGTCGCCGAGAGGAAAAATCGAACCATTATGAATATGGTGCGAAGTATGTTGTCAGAGAAGCGAATTCCTAAAACTTTTTGGCCTGAAGCTGTGAATTGGACGGTGCATGTGCTGAATAGAAGTCCAACTCTTGCCGTGAAGAGCAAGACACCTGAAGAAGCTTGGAATGGACTCAAACCATCAGTGGAGCATTTCAGAGTCTTTGGCTGTATATCGCATGTCCACGTACCTGACAACAAGAGAGTGAAGCTTGATGCCAAGAGTCTCAAATGTGTCTTGCTAGGGGTAAGTGAAGAATCTAAAGCGTACATGTTGTTTGATCCTATTTCAAAGAAGATAATTGTTAGCAAAGATGTGGTCTTTGAAGAAGACCAAGAGTGGAGTTGGGATGATAGTCACAAGCAAGCCATAGTGGCTGATTTAGAATGGGAAGTCGAAGAAAAGGCAAGTACAGAAGAGGAAAGCAATGGAGATGAGTCTGAAGCAGTTAAAGAACTGGAGGAAAATGAGTCCGATAACAGCAACTTTTTTGAAGGAGACACCTCAAATGTCGAAGACTCACTTCCAGAAGGCCGAACACGAAGCCCCCCAGCATGGATGAGAGACTATGAGACTGGTCAAGGTCTCTCCGATGAAGAAGGTGTGAATATAGCTCATCTAGCTTTGTTCACCAATAGTGATCCAACGACATTTGAAGAGGCTGTGAAAAGTGATAAAAGGAGACATGCCATGAACCAAGAAATTGAAGCAATTGAGAGGAATGAGAAATGGGAATTAACAAATTTCCCATCAGGAGGAAAGATTGTTGGAGTGAAATGGATTTTTAAAACAAAACTTAATGAGCATGGGGAAGTAGACAAGTATAAGGCGCGACTAGTTGCTAAGGGATACAACCAACAATATGGAGTGGATTATGCAGAAGTATTTGCACCAGTGGCTCGCTTGGATACAATTCGAATGGTGCTTTCCCTTGCTGCACAGAAAAGTTGGTTAATTTACCAACTTGACGTCAAATCGGCCTTCCTGCATGGAGAAATTAATGAAGAGGTGTTTGTTGATCAACCTCCAGGTTATGAACAGAAGGGGGAAGAATCAAAAGTCTATCAACTCAAGAAAGCGTTGTATGGATTCAAACAAGCTCCCCGAGCTTAGTACAGTCGCATCGAGTCATACTTTGTCAAAGAAGGCTTCAACAAATGCCCCAACGAACATACTTTGTTCACTAAAACAGCGGTTGAAGGAAAAATATTGATTGTTTGTCTTTATGTTGATGATCTTATATTTACCGGGAATGATGAAACTATGTTCGAACAATTTAAGAAGTCCATGATGTCTGAATTTGACATGACTGATCTCGGGAAAATGAGATACTTTATAGGCATTGAAGTGTTGCAAACGGAAGATGGGGTCTTTATTAGCCAACGAAAGTATGCTCAAGAGGTTCTAGAAAGATTCGACATGGGCCAGTGCAACTCAGTGCAAACTCCAATGGTTCTTGGGTTTAGACTCACAAGAGATGAAGGAGGAGTGGGAGTCGATGGTACTCTCTACAAGTAGATGGTGGGAAGCCTCATGTATCTAACTGCCACATGCCCTGATTTGATGTTTGTTGTGAGTCTAATCAGCAGGTACATGGAACATCCCACTGAATCTCATTTGATGGCAGCAAAAAGGATTCTAAGGTATGTGAAGGGAACAACTAGCTTTGGGGTGTTTTATAGGAAGGGAGGACGTGAAGAGCTCTTTGGTTACACGGACAATGATTATGTCGGAGATCAGGATGACAGAAAGAGTATTTCAGGCTATGTCTTTATGATGAATTCAAGTGCAGTATCTTGGTCTTCAAAGAAACAACCAGTGGTTACTCTTTCTACCACCGAAGCTGAGTTTATTGCTGCAACATCAAGTGCTTGTCAAGTTGTTTGGTTAAGGAGAATTTTGAAGAGTCTAAGTCATGAGCAGTCCGGATCTATGGTGGTGTACTGCGACAACATTTCAGCCATCAAACTCTCAAAGAATCCAGTAATGCATGGCCGTAGCAAGCACATAGACATTCATTTTCATTTCCTTCGAGATCTGGTCAAAGATGGAGTAATGGAGCTAACACAGTGTTCTACCCAGGAGCAAATTGCAGATGTCATGACTAAACCGTTATATTTTGAAGTTTTTTCGAAGATGTAAGAATCATTGGGTGTTTGCGAATACTCTGGAATAAACTAATTGTCAAAGACATTCAGTTTAAGGGAGGATGATAAAGTTGTTGGAACTTTGTAGCCGTTAAGGTTCCTTGTTTTCAAGGTTTAGTTTTAGTCTTGCAAATAATCTCTCCGATACTTGAGGGATACGATTTCATTTTCTGTTTCTAACTTAGTCATGTTCCACGATCCTAGGTCCTGTAAAATCGTGGGTTGTTGTTTCCTTTCTATTTTCATTGTAAGGTTATTTAACAACCACAAGAGTTATTCAATAAACATAGAACTCTCTCCCAGTTTTCTAATGCAATCAGGTTTTGTATTCACAAAAGCATTATGCTATTCTCTTGGTTCTAACAACGCTTGTAGTGTTGGAAACTAGGTGGGCCTTCCAGACAGGTTTCAAAAACTTTTGACCCACTTGATGCAGGGATCAATTATCTAGAAGGCAATAAACCCAATCCAGGATGCAATCCCTCAAACTCAAAAACCATGTACAACAACATAACCTATCTAGAAGATAGAAAATAGCATCTAAACATGCAACCACGAAATCTACAACATACAAGGATGTAGATTATACATTTGGAGCTTTGTAGTGCTCTAATGGAGAATTTGAGTTCTTTATTTGATGATGAACACCTTCACTAATCAAATCATAATCTCAAACACCCTTTGATCTTCCACGCTATGTCCCATATCAGATTCTCTTTTCTCAAGAAGATGGTGGGATCTCCAAGAGAAGAACCCTAAAGGAAACTAGAAGAGGGAGAGGAAGAGAGATGTGCAACTTTTGCACACTTGAATGGAATGGCCGTGAATCACTATTGTGGTTCTTGTAATGGACGTCCAAGCCTCCTCTTTTCCTCCTTTTATAGCACTTAGCAACCTCCTCTTACTAATTGAAATAGAAGTCTTACTTCCACTACAATTAGTTGCTTACTACATCACAATTAGAAGTTTTACTTCAAATATGATTAGTAACTTCCTCTTTTTCTAATTAAAATAGAAGTCCTACTTCCATTAATAATTAGTAACTTACTATTACCACTATTAGAAGTCTCACTTCAAATAGAAATAGTAACTTTCTATTTCCTTTTAGAGTTCTACTATAATTAGTATCTTTCTAATATATTGGGCTAGCGTGGGGACCACTAGGGATTCCTTAGAAAGCTGGCTCCAACTGCGACACGCTACCCCACATCTCATGTGCAATCCGGGCCCACAGTTAATTGCAAATAACTCCACTATATAAATGCAATTGCACTCCAGTCTTAGGAATATATTTCAATGAAGACCCTAAACTTTCCAATTACCACAAGTAGGCCCCTCCATCATTATCCATGGATCAATTGGACTCATCCAATATTAGATCAACATCTTATTATCTTTGAGCCCCAATTAATTATAGTGATCATTTGGTACCGTTCCAATTAACTCTTAATTGGAATGGGTGCGCACTTACCAATGATAAATCCATTAATTGGCACAAGGGGATAATGTAGATAGATTCCATCTTGATCATCGCATGTTCCCACAGTCTTACTACCACGTACCCAAGACACCGAGGTGTTGACCTACAGTTGGCCTCACTCATTGGTGACTCAAAGCAAATGAATAGATAGAAACTTGAGTTCATCAATATCTCAGGATTGAGAGCCCATTGCTAGGGAATTATGAGAGCAATCCTTAAATCGAGACAGTATTTGAAAAGGTGCTTCTCATGGTCCTTCAATACATCAAATGTACCAGAACTATGATTCAGAATCTTACATTCTGATGATCGAGACAAATCACACTATCTCATAGTGATCAAAGTGCTGCAACCTTGTCAGATGAAATGCCCAATCTCATCACTGATTGTGAAGATCTTTTAAGTATAAGATTTGTGACACATATCTCCCGTTGGTGGATCTCATCCATATACATATATCACATCTAATATACTAATGGGACCCGGTTCATCTCATGAACCATTATGTCATATATATTGGTCATGTGCATTAAGTAATAAATCACCATTCATCTCATGAAAGGAAATCATGATTACATTGATAAATAAAGAAATTAATCAATCTATCCATCATATACTGGTATTGAGACCATACAATCTAACATGTAGCCCCCTAGATTTAGGCAATTGTCCAACCACGTAAATGTCTTGTGTGGTGATTGCATGTGTTTGTGATGGATCATGCGTGTTTATTATGCCTTCATTTATCCAACAATTGGTATTAGAGGTAAGGTTTCCAAGTGTTGGGGACAGATAGATTCGGAGGAACGGATCTCGGAGAAGGCTCAGGTTGGTGTAGAGAAGACCATCTGCAGAGGATCAGAGATCGGCCATTGCCGAAGAAGACAGGTTCTGTCAACGAACAGGGTTCTTGACCTTACCATGTTATAGCAGCCACCGATTGGTTTAAAGAAAAATAGTGCAGGGCGATGTTGCTTGATCGAAGAAGACAGTTTGTGAAGCCCCACCCCTTGTGGGCCCTCAATTTGATTGGAATACTATTTAATATTAATTATTAGCTAATTATCCTAATTAAGGGGGGGGGGGGTTAGTAAGGGTAGTTATATTTTCCTAAGTTGAGTTAGATTAGCCTAGTTGTGATAGTCATAGGGTTAACTGGGGGTCTTTTGCAATTTCTAGGGTTAGTAGTGTGTTAGAGGCCCTAGCTTGTTAATAGTGGTTACCATAGGGGGGTATTCATAAAAACCACTTTTCTAGAACCTTCCCCACCTAAAGACTAAAAAGCCCTCAACCCTAACCCTAATCTCATACTAACCTAAAGGGCATTTCAGTCCTTAGCAACCCCCAAATCCTATAAATATAGCCCATTTCCCCAAAAACCTAGCAACTATTCACTCTCTCATTTCTTCTCCATTTCCTCTCTCATTTCTCTTATAAACCTGAGTGTTAGGCTGGTTCTTGTGCTAGGAAAGACCTAGGAGCTGCAACTTCTTCTTTTTCTGAACTTGGATTGGTTCTCTCTCTATTCTCTCTCTCTACAACCTCTCATATCACTAAGGCAAGTACAATATACAGATTTAGCATAGAATATATGTGGTTTTATTTCCTTGATTCTGTATTTTCAATTCAGTAAATGTTTATATGCTAGAAGTACATGTGAGCTTAGAGTAGATGGATTTTGGCATTGATGGATGGGTTTTCACCCCATTTGGAAGATCAATGACCCTTTTTGTGATGGATGGAGGTGCATTGGAGTGTTTCTATGTTTTATGTTGGTTTAGTGATGTTTGGGAGAGATTGGAGGTGATTTGATGGAAAAACGGGTTGAAGAGGATGAAACCCTGAAAACTGGGTTTTGCCCAGTTCTGCGTGTGCCCGGTCGACCGGCCTGCAGCTCGGTCGACCGAGCACACTGAAACTGGGAAATACCCAGGTCTCAGTTATTTCCTGCAGAATTGTCTGTCCAGTGTGCCAGGTCGACCGAGCACACTGATTTTTGCAGAAAACAGCCGAGAATGAAATTTTCACTCAGGCCAGAAATCCAGTGTGCCAGGTCGACCGAGCCCTGCTCCGGGTCGACCGAGCACACAGGATTTGCAGGGAAAATGTCTGAGAGCTGGGACATCACTTCCAGGATTATCTGTGTATGCGGCCGACCTCCCAAGCCAGCAGGTCGACCGAACACACAGGAATTTCCCTGAGATGGGATCAAGCCTCCCAGGTGCCTGACCAAATTTCCCAGTGCACTCGGTCGACCGACCTGCAGCCAGGTCGACCGAGCACACTGCACACTAGGTCGACCTGGGGGTCAACCCCCCAGTGTTCCTGGTCGACCGAGCCTGTGCCAAGTCGACCGAGCACACTGAGTTTCAGTGATTTTCCAGTTTTCACATTTCTGGAGTTGTGATCATTTGTGGGGCCCATTGGCCATCCAAATGGACATTTATTGATGTGCCAAGCCCGAGTCAACGGTGTGGCTCAACCTTGACTCGTGGAGACCACCAAGTAGGGTTTTGGTTGTTTAATCTTAGATGATTCGATCCATAAACGTTGTCAATGATGCCCGTAACATTAGGAGCACCAAACACAGTATCCCTTGGCATCTGAGACTTCATTTAGGGATCAAATTACCTGAGATGGGCCTGGACCTGAATGTGGTCCATTACCTAGGATTGGACTATTGTATCTCCCTATTGATTCTCATACTGAAGTTCATACTTCACTTTTCTCATTTACTGTCACTCTTATATCTTTAGTGTAGCTATTAATTGCTAATTAAATGAAAATGGATGACATGAACCTAGGATATCTTAGAGGTGACCCGATAGTATGATTTGGAGAACACTGACCCGTGTCTGTGGCTAGGCGGGCCCCTTTTAGGCCTAAGTATGGATATGTGAACCCTTAGATTGGAGAGGTGGTTTATATTAGGATTATAACTCCTGATGGAGGAGAATGAGTTGACTTTCAGTAGAAATGGATTGATACCTCGTTTGGACTGTTTTAGACCAGGCCATGTGTTTGATGGGCCTTGGTATGGATCCAACGAGTGGGCTTGGACTTTGATTGTAATCCATTGACTAATTGATAGTTGAACCCCTTAGAGACTTTGTTAGGACCTTGTTCACGCAAGGCAAAGCCTACACAGACACAGACCTTTAGAGTTTCTTTGAGTCGGCATAGACATTCACTCGGTTGATTTAAGCTCAGCCTGTGGACTGATCATCCCCGGTAGGAGCTATTATGAGTGTTGAGGAGCTATCATGATGAGCTGTGGTTTAGACGGACGGTGTGATGCCGGGTCCGGTCTTTGAGTGATGAGTGTATGAGATGGTCGAGTGATTTGCAGGGTTAGTAATCCCCAGCACTGGCGATATTCCCCGCCGCAACTGTGTTCAGTATGGGAGGGCCGCGGTATAATATCCCGCGGTATCCAGCTCGTGTGAATGTGCCACA
This sequence comes from Cinnamomum chago, assembly GCA_038049695.1. Lineage (NCBI taxonomy): Eukaryota > Viridiplantae > Streptophyta > Magnoliopsida > Laurales > Lauraceae > Cinnamomum > Cinnamomum chago. The sequence continues at coordinate 36,844,407 of CP142453.1, read as the reverse complement.
TTGTAATTAGACTAGATGTTACTTTTATTCTGATTCTATTTGTTTATCTTGCTCAACTGCCTAGATCGTTTACCTTGTTATTCCTTAATTTATATAACTGTCTCTACTCTTTTGATATATATGTCCTATGTTACTTGTATACTGTGACTTGCCAGATCTTTAGATCTGACCCATCTTTGGTGCTTAGGCCCTGACCTAGAGTATGCGGAGGACGCGCTCGCGCTCATAGAGGCGCCTGTCGTCGGAGACTACGTTTGGGGCCCGACCGACCCCGATGTCGAGCCGGAGGGTGGAGAGCCGTTACCAGGGCTTTGCGCGCTATCCTTATTTGGGGTTTTGAGCGAAATTTTGTAGTGAGAGTTGGGTAGAAATCAAAGATGTAATTAACTTTTAGTTCTTGACAATTAACACCTTTCAAACTAGACTATTGTTCTGCTCTCATTTAATATATATGATACCTATTGCTTCCGCAATTTAACCATTGAAAGTATATTGTTCAAAAGTTTTAAATTGGACCTCACTGCGGGCCTACGATCTTGGAAGTTCTCGGATTTTTCCGGGAAGTAGCGCTAACTTCGGATATTCGAACGACTTTATCGTTATCCGGAATTGGGGCGTTACACAGTTGATCTGAGAAATCAGAGGATTTTGAGACCAATTGTAAGAATTCTTCTTTTTGCTCGTTGAAGAGAACGAAGGGTCTCGGTCTTCGTGCTCATCGTCTCCGGACAGGAAGGGTTGCGTCACACCGAGGCCGGGGAAGAAGAAGAAGAGAGGTATCAGTGCTACCTTGCAGAACAAAATCGATTAATAGGAAGAAGAAGACCGAGATCGGCCTTGTTGAGCCATCATCGAAGACCCAGAAATTACAGAGGATAAAGAGGCTGCAAGGGCTCTGCCGCAGAGCCAAACTGGAAACTAAGAAGGCGGCCCGAGGGTGTTTCAGGCCAGGTCAGGTTAGGTTGGACCTAACCCGTGGAGGAAGTCCAGCCCAGTTCGACAGCACATGTGCAGGGCTGACGTCAGCACCACGTCAGCAGAGTTGTATGGTCAGCAAGGTTTGACTGATTGGAGGGCTGAAACCTGTTTTCGCGATACTTGACTATTCAGAGTCCAATGGAGATCAATTTGTGCTCAGGAACTTGTTACGAGCAAATCTACACAATTGTAGAAAGGGATTGGAAGTTAAACGGTCAATAGGAAAGATTGATTGATTAGAGGGCATAAAATCACTTCTTCGATATCGATGCCATCTAGAGTCAAGTTTTAAAACTGTTTATTTCAGCATGCTTATGGTGACGAGATCTACAACATAGTGCATGAATCAATGTTAGAATCGGGTCGATTGGACTCGATGACAAATGCAAGCCTAATCAACAGGTATCATTGACATCATCAAAGGGAAGGTCAAATGGGCTAGATTTGACCAGATTAGAGAGGATTTACAGTATGTCGTTCATCTTGCTAAACCCAAGTTAGCGAAGAAGGAGCAAGCATGAGCTAATGTCATGCCTATCAAAAATAGGAATTTAGATTAGGTCAAATAGAGATTTGATCGTTCAGAGGCAGGAGGTCTTTTGCATTTATGGAGTCATTAGGACTCGGATTTCCGATCCATTTTGCGCTTGCATGTTCATTATGAATGGATCTTCACGAGGGTGCTAAAGTCAAGGCAGTTTGAAGGCTGGATAGTAAGTGATTTAGGCATCAACATTACTCGGACTTGTCAATGGATTTGGGTGTCAAAGTTAGAGGTGGAGTTTGACGAGAAAAAGAACTTTGCTCAAAGTTCAAGTGCTGGTTCAACATAACAGTATGTTGAAAAGTTCAAGTGCTGGTTCAACATAATAGAATGTTGAAGATTGCGCCGTTGGTGTAGGGATGTACCGTTCAACAAGGTACAAAAAGACAATACCGGGTATCTACAAGGTGGCTTGAGTTCTACGGAATCCAAGCCAAGGTGGAGATTGTTGGGTTTATATTTTGTATTTCGGTTAGACCACATTGGTTAATTGGGTTGGCCAATGACCATGTTCAGGGTGAGGGGTATTTTGGTCTTTGTACCGGTGCTTTCTTAGGAGTTAGGAAAGTAGAGAGTATATATTGATGAAATCAGTAACCCTAGACTCGGAGTGAAAGAGGTGAGAGCTCTCTCTCCTATAGTTCCTTACCACGAAAGGGGCAGATGTGAGAGCAAGACTGAGACCTATGGGGAGAGAGTAGGCTAAGTGTTAGAGGGTTTAGAATCCTTGTAACGAGTTGCCCAACTTTTTACATAGTGAAATCGAGCAGAATGCTCATAGCCCCGTGGACGTAGACAATTGCCGAACCACATAAATCTCTCTTGTTGTGGATTGCTTGTGGTAGTGATTGATCATGCGTATTAATGCTCTAATTTATTCCCCAATAGGTGTAGCCCTTGCATGGGGTTTGATTGATAAAGAATAGACACCAGAAATGAGTTTTCATTTTCGGTCTTTTGTCCTTTGAAAACATATATCTATTAAAAATTATTTTAAGATTTTCTATGGACCTATGAGAGTGACAAACCTAGTTGCAGAGCTAGGATCCAACTTGTTTATCTATTGGGGTGGAATTTATGCTTGTCAAATCCAATCCAAGCACAAATATACCCATTTAGTTCTGTCATATATATGTCAAACCCATGCTTATTGATAGCCATGGTTTACTACCATTTTATACCACATTCGTATAAACACATAAAGTAAGATATTGTAACTAATTAATCTTGTACAATAACATTCTTAGGAATACAAGTAAACGAGATCTCAATTATTACTGAGGTAAGATGTTCCTTTGACCAAAGTAGGCTTCAATTATTCCTATCACGGATTCCAACTCCAAGATATAAATCCCTGATACCCTGCATCTCCACCATAGCATCTCCCATGTCCATTCGGTCCCTTGTTGATATCATAGAACAAGCTACACCCACTCTAATTGTAGAAATTAAGCACATTTCAAGTCTGTTTTTTGCAATTGTGTGATTATTGCTTTCATTAAGACTTTCAACTTCTACTGAGACCAGGCTTTGATCAATAATTTCCATCACTCGCTCAGGTAAAGCCATCTTAGCAAATTGATGAAGGTTTAAACTTTCATTAAACATTTCATCAGTTGGCCTCTTTCCGGTGAATATCTCCAAAAGAAGGATCCCATAGCTATAGACGTCTCCAGATGTAGATGCTTCACCGCCCATCCCATACTCTGTCATTATTCAGACTCCAAATGTTTTCAATGGTTAGGATTTGCTTCAAGAATACAATGCAAGACTCAATATCTAAGAATAACAGAAGGGAATGATTTTCTAATTGGTATGATATATATACTAGTGTTGGAGTGGCTAAATTTGAATTCTTTCTAGTACTCTCAAATCTTATTCTACTATACTAATAAAGTTGTCATGCTATTCTAACAGTTAAGTTCCAAAGGAGGTAAATTCCATAAATTAAGCAAAACATAAACTACAAAACCATCAAAAGGGATTTTCTTTAAGAACCACCCACTTTCGCCATTTATATTGAATCACCTACTTCAAATTTTTAGATAAATATATCAGAACCGTCTAGCATGGATATCTTTGACAGAGTTAAGAAAAATTTCGTGCTCGAGATGATCTTCAACAAAAATAGTATTGGATAACCACAGGACAAATGACGGGGGAATTTTTGTGAGATAATGTACAAGTCAAATGATAAAAGGGTAACTCTAATATTTGTTGATAGTTTCATTTGTCATTGTACCTTATCCCTTCAAAGGAGTATTTTTATTTTTTCTTTTTCTAGAATACTATTTAGTGTTTAACACAGGAGATTTCAAAAAACATAATTTTTAATACTATCACCAAAAAGAATAATATTCAATATTCATCCAATAAACGGATGTGTAGATATATAATATTTAATAAATTTAATTAAATAATACTACCTTACTATAAAGTATGAAAATCAATTCATTAAATGAAATAAACAACCTCGATATGTTATAATAACTTTATGCCTATCTTAACTTTCCATGTTATCGTTGTCATTTTCATTTCGGTGATAGAAAGATATGAAGATATGTAAATAGATATGTGATTGTTTACTATAATCATTTTCTTGACTTATTTAATTCATGATATTATTCGAAATTATCAATGATTTTCATTAGAGCATGTGAACAAAAAAAAAAAAAAAAGTAAAAGAAAGAAATGGTTGAAAGATTGTCACCTGGAGCAACATATCCAATAGTTCCTCTTATGCTAGATGAATTGGTAGAGTTCTGAGAGCAACTGCTGGTGACTTTAGAAATGAAACTTGCTAATCCAAAATCTCCAACATGGGCATTCATGACATCGTCGAGAAGAACATTGCTTGGTTTAAGATCGCAGTGAACTATTGGTTTCTCACAAAATGTATGAAGATAATTCAAAGCAGAAGCAACATCAATGGCTATATTTAACCTTTGAATAAGGTTTAAATTCTTGGATTGATGTTGCTCATCATCTATGTCTGGATGCAACCATTGTTCAAGATTCCCATTAACCATGTACTCAAAAACCAGCGCTTTGAAATCATCACCTTTACAGTCAATACTTGCGCAAACAGTAAGGACTTTCAGAAGATTCCGGTGTCGAACATTTCTCAGAACTTTACATTCAGCTATAAAACTCTTGGAAGCTCCACGATGTTGAAGATTGAGCACCTTCACTGCCATAATTCTTCCAATGCGATCCAAATACCCCTTATAGACAGAGCTATAACTTCCCACTCCAATCAAATTGGCCGAAGAAAATCCATCAGTTGCTTTATAAAGATCCCTATAAGAAATATCCAAAAATTGCTCCTCCAAAGGGCTTGTTATTGGATGTGGATGTGGATGTGCATGCTTTTTTGATGTTCTAAGATAACAACAGAGCAAGGAAAATAGCAAACCTAGGCATAGAATTGAACCAATCAATATTGCAGTTGTTGCTCTTGGAGAAAAACGCCGCTTTTGTTTCTTACTATCTTGGCTCGGGCATGCAGGTAACAACAATGCTGGAGTTCCCCCGCAGAGATTTTTGCAGCCAACCACAGAAATTGCACTTGTATTCTTAAAGATTCCTTCTCGTGGTACTTCGCCTTCAAAATTGTTGTAAGATAGATTTAGATATCTAAGATAAAGTAGCTCTTGAAGATACTCTGGAATTTGCCCTGAGAAGTTATTGCGTGAAATATCCATTCGTAACATACCTTTCAAAGAATTCAAAGGAGGAAATGTTCCTTGAAAGAAGTTACCCTGTAGATGAAGATTTTCCAAGCCAAGACAATTATCTAGGCTCCTTGGAATTTCACCAGACAATTTGTTATCAGAAACACTTAAAGTCCTTAGGCCTTTCAAGTTGCCTACTTCTGTTGGCAAAGATCCCACCAAAGAATTCCCCTTCACACTGAGATATCGGAGGGGCGTAATACTAAAGAGTTGTTTTGGTAAATAACCAATTAGATTATTGTGAGCAAGGTGTAACAGGGATAGTCGTTGACAGTTCTCAAGAGTTGAAGGTATTCTTCCTTGAAAATTGTTCTCAGCAACAAGGAACTCGAACAATTGAGTGTTGTTTCCAATGAAAGATGGAATTTCACCTGAGAACCTGTTTGTATGCAAATTCAAAACCTGTAGCTTTTTCAACATTCCAATGCCCTCAGGAATCGTACCTGTCATGAAGTTAAAAGAGAGGCCCAACACAATTAAGTTGTGCAAATTGCCTATTCCTGAAGGGATGCTCCCAAACATCTGATTCTTGCCCAAAAAAAGAATGTTAAGATTAGTTGAGAGATTGGCAATGGAGCTGGGCAATGCACCTGTAAGCCGGTTGTAACTTACTGTCACCAACTCAAGAAAGCTACAATTGGTCAGAGAAGAGAGAGCACCCATGTCCTCAGTTTCCCCACTTCCAAGAAGATTCTGTTCCAAGTATAAAGACCGGAGGCCTCCCAACCTTCCTAGGTTCATAGGAATTGGTCCACTAAATTGGTTTGAGCTAAATGCAAGGCTTTCAAGTCTAGAGGCATTGGGCATTGAGACTGGGATGGGTCCTGTAAATTGGTTCTGTGCTACATAAAATTGAACAAGATTGGAAAGAGTATCGCCTACATCGGGTGGAAGTCTTCCGTTCAGTTCGTTTGCAGTCGCAAAAAAGTAAGCCATGGATGAGAGATTGTAAAGTGCAGGAGGAATGGCACCATATAGCTTATTCCCTGATAAATGTAAATAATACAGGCTTCTAATGTGGCCAAGCTCTTCTGGAATATTTCCCTGTAATCCATTCTGCATTAGAGCAAGATGAGTGAGAGATGAAAGGTTCCCAAATGAAGTGGGGATACTTCCTGAGAGATTGTTTTGTACAAGATAGATTCTTCTTAGCCTTGAAAGAGAGCCTAGCTCAAAAGGAATCCTACCTATGAGCTCATTGAAACTAAAATCAATGGTTTCGAGCCTCCAACAGTGAGTCAGATTGGCTGGAATTTCTCCTCCCATCGAGTTACGGCTAAGATTGAGGTACCTGAGCCTGAACAAACGACCAAATTCTTGGGGGATCTGGCCTTGGAGCTCATTGTGGCTAAGGTCAATTTCACGGAGGAATGTAAGGTTTGATATGAAGGGTGACAAAGTACCTACCAGCTGCAGCCTAGTCAGGTTCATGGCCACAACCCTCTGATGATGGAGTCGACCACACGTGATTCCTTGCCATTGGCAAAACGGGAGAGATTCATTCCATGTGCTCAGAGCATGAGAAGGATCGCGCCGTATCTGCTGCTTGAAAGCAAGTAATGCAACTGCATCTGTTGCATTTGCTAATCCTTTTGTCATCGTGGATTCCACCCCTAGTGACATGAGAAGGGTGAGATGGAGGAGGAATAAACAAAACCACCTTTCAACAATATGTGAGAGCTTCATCATCAACTGTTCTTCTTTTACAAGTAAAAGAGTGTGAGGAATGAGGAGAGGCCGAATCCTATATCAACAATTTATAACTGCATGATTTTGCAATGTTTACGTGTGTTGATGACTGGTCCATTTTTCTAGAGAAATGCTTGAGCGGATGACTTGACTTGACTTGACAAGCTAGAGAAGGATACAATTTCAGTTTAAGAGTTAGAACTTGGAAGGCGGGTTTGGGTAAGAATGCCAATGGGTCCAAATCCTAAACCATATCTAATGGGGCTTTTCCTGTCAATTTCCACATCTAGTGACCAAAATGAAGATATTTTCCCAAATGTTCTCCATATTGCTTCATTTTTAAGCTAACACAAGATTTTATTATAATCTGATCTGCAGGCTTGAGATTGTGATGTAATTAATCTTTTAGAAACTTATCTAAGAGGCCGGCTAATAGACAAACGACCAGGCCGGCCGGGTAATAGACCTGATTTAACAAATGACCAGGCCGGCCGGGTAATAGACCTGATTTAACAAATGACTAGGCCGGCCGGGTAATAGACCTGATTTAACAAACGACCAGGCCGGCCGGGTAATAGACTTGATTTAACAAACGACCAGGCCGGCTGGGTAGTTGACATATAATCTATTTTATATATTAATAGACTTAGGGCAGCCCCCGCGGGCCCCACCCAGTCAAGCTCAAGCTTGGTCATCAAGATTGTGGGCTTCTGAAATCTGGGCCCAACCCTACCTTGGGACTTAAAAAAAAAAACCTCTCATTGTAGGAGCTATTGAAGGCCAAGCGAGGCCTTGGCCGGCCACCCTTGTCAAAGGTCCAAATTGACAGCCCCAGGAATGATCCTATGTTGAGTCTTGTGAGCTCCACCATCTCTTGATCTAGGACATTCACATCATGGCACCCAATATTACCCCAAATTTCAATGGACATGAAGTCTATTTCAAACAAGTCCTCTCAATAAGTTTTCTTGAAAAGTGGCAAAAATACACCTTCCCTTATAAAGGCTTTTGTCTTTTATTAACATGTTTTCTCGCTAAAATTGCCCATTTTGGTTTTGATGATCATAATCATTTAGTGAATCTTGTTTTTTAAATTATTTGGAATCTTTTATTTTGAACCATCTATGTATAAAGGTAGTTGAAGTGCATCCCACTAGGTCATCGGGGTTGGACTTGATCGTTTCTTATAAATGATTTATTAAATTGAAAAGAATCTAAAAATGACATAAGGATGTTTTTATCATTTTTTTCAAAAAAAAAGGAAAACTTTTATATTTTTCTCCCTTTCATTTGTTTCACCATTAAACTTGAGTCACATGCAAAAATAAAAATACAATGTCAATAGATTCAAGCGTTTGGAAAAAAGGAAAAAAAGTAAAAACAATATATACAATCGAGTGAGAATGAAAACGAGTGGTTTATTGGTTCAGTCTATGGTACACCCTCGGACCACCTTAGTTATACCCACGCCCATATTTGTGATTTGTCATATTTAATTTTGGAGGTTTTTCCATATAACTTATCTTTAGAGATGAATTTTTTATCTCCCTTGCCAAAAACTCTAATTTTCCCCCGACCTTCTCCATTCTAGGGGGATTTACAAAACTGCCGGACCTTCTTTTCTTGAGGCACCTCTATTCCTTACTTTTTATTTTTTTCCTCTTGGTATGATTTCTTTTTTCCTCTTCCATTACCAAACATTTGGTTATTACGACCTGTGTGGCCCACCTTTATGTGAATAATTCACATTTACTTATTGAAGTAAAATCTAATGCAGTGAACATATTGGGATTCGTTGTTCATATGATCGGCTTTTAATAATGAGAGGTGGGCCATGAATAGGATAAATTAATTATTTCTCTATTTCTTTAAAAAAAAATGGTATTTTGTCTATGATCCGAGATGTACAATTTTTGGATCCTAATGCCAAAAATCACATTAATTGATATAGGGTGAGGATGGAAGACTCATGAGATTTTATTTGCCTGTCTTGCTTAAGGCCGATTTAATTGCATAAAAATATTTCTTTGGAATTATAAGGAATGACTTTACCACTAATTTCTTATCATGAATCTATAACAAGGTATGTTTAAAGAAATGGATTCATTATCGATAAAATATGATTGGGCCAATCAATAAGTATAGATATGAGTTTCTAAATTAAAATTCAAAGGAACCCACTATACCATGAAAGATTGGATCTATTTGTTCACATGAAACTGAAATTCCTACAAATTCAAAGGAACTTGTTTTACCATGAATTCACTTATCTTGAAAATTTATAATGTCTTTGTTTGCATGAATAGAATTTATAGAAAATGAAAGAAACTCACTTTACCTTGAATTCCTTGTCTTGAGAATATAATTAAGTATTTTTTTATTTTCAAGGAATTGAATTCCTAGGAAATGTTGTCGTAGTCTTGTCATTTAGAAAAAAATATTAATATAAAATCATAATTTTTTTTTTTACCATTTCTTTGATTTAAAAATTGAGGTCAATCTTAAGTTTAATGTATATTATAATATGAGATAATTGGAAAACAACTTAGTTTAAAATCTATATAATTTTTTTTTTAAATTACCAAACAGAAACATCTACAATATTATAGTGTTATAATATCTTATTATATAATGTCCTATTCTTGTAGCATTTAAATATAGAAGTACATTTTTCTGTACATATCCAAACATGCCCTAAGATCTAAAAGAGTAAAAGAAAGTGCATGTTAGATCAGCACTCCTCAATTACTTAATAACACTATACATTTTCATTTAAGTTTATTTACACCAATGCTATACAATGGTCCGCTCAATGAAATGAATGCAACATAACAAAAAGTTCAAAAACTAAATGAAAAGCTAATATAAACTAAGGTTACCTAAAAGAATTCTAGACAGCTACTAACTGTGAAGAAGACACTCTGGCCGTCAACCTGGACTTATGAAACGGAAACTCTAGCCAGTTAACCCCTAGGGAGATGGTGGGATCACGATGCGCTAGGCGAATGTTCCTCTTTAAAACCAACTCCTCGAATAGCAAAGTTGTCTCCCTATTTGGCAAGATGGTGGCCAAGGGACAAAGTTTGCTTAGGCACCAGAAAATCGGCCAAGGCACAAAATTGGCACAACCACGGTGGTCTTCCCTAGTGAGCTCGCAACCTTAGATCACGTTTCTACTCAATTTTATAAAGAGTTATTGGTTCTAAACTAAGTGAGAATTAAGATCTTAAAGGGAAGAAAACGGTGATAAAATCCGGATCCTTATCTTGTTGGGGTAATTTGCCCTTTACTAGTAGTGCATCAAATTTCAAGTTTATTTGAAATAATTACACTATAAAGATAGGAATAACCAACAAAATAAACCCGCTTGCAAGGCCACGACCCTCTGATGATGGAGTCGACCACACGTGATTCCTTGCCATTGGCAAAACGGGAGAGATTCATTCCATGTGCTCAGAGCATGAGAAGGATCGCGCCGTATCTGCTGCTTGAAGAAAGCAAGTAATGCAAATGCATCTCTTGCATTTGCTAAGCCTTTTGTCATCGTGGATTCCACCCCTAGTGACATGAGAAGGGTTACATGGAGGAATAAACAAAACCACCTTTCAACAATATGTGAGCTTCATCATCAACTGTTCTTCTTCTACAAGTAGAAGAGTGTGAGGACTGATGGGAGGAAGAATCCTACATCTACAATTTATAACAGCATGATTTTGCAATGTTTACTTGTGTTGATGACTTGTCCATTTTTCTAGAGAAATGCTTGCCTGCTTGGGGGCTTTACTAATGGAATTGAGTGGAGTAAATGTTTTTTTGAGGAGATAATAAAATATAAGTTGGTAATGATGGTATTTTGTTTTTAGTTGTTTGTGATTGAATCTTTTTGACTTTTTTTGTTGAAAAGTGATTTTTTTTTGTCTTTTAGTGGAGAAATGAAGTTACTTTTTGACATTTTCTTTGAAAAATATGTTGAAAATTTTGAATTAAAGTGTTTTGGTGGGATTTTTTTTTATAAAAAAGGTAGAGTTGCCAAACAAGCCCAGTTTGATTTGACTTGACAAGAGAAGATATATACAATGTCAGTTTAAGAGTTGGAACTTGGAAGGCGGGTTTGTGTAAGAATGACAATGGGTCCAAATCCTAAACTTATACCTAATGGGGCTTTTCGTGTGAATTTCCACATCTAGTGACCAAAGTGAAGTTATTTTCCCAAATGTTCTCCATATTGCTTAATTTTTAAGCTAACACAAAATTTTATTATCATATCCCAAAGCTTTATTAGATCTCTTGTAAAGAAAAAAGTGCCCGTTGGATCTTTGAAATGACAGTTGTATACATGTGATAGCAAATAATCCATTTTACGATATGGCAATAAAGTTTAGCAATATCACAAAACTAAATGGCATGGAGTTATAGGGACAAAAACCCATATCTAATTTTTGTCAGGTCAAAAAACCCATATCTAATGTTTGTCAGGTCAGTGTCAGTTAATACCCGAACCATTTTTCACTGGCCATCAAATCACTTACATAAAAAACGTATGTGAACCGGAAATAACATTTTTTCTTTTTTTTGATAACGTAGGTTCCCAGTCCTTTGGGCCAGAATAATCCCTACGGGCCCAGGAGAAAAAGCCGGATAAAATTTCCCTGTGGCCCCAGTGTGGTAGAGCAGTTTCGAACCCACAACTTCCGGGTGCAAACCGAAGTCAACTGAGAACATTGTACAGTGAAGACTTGAGAATGTGAAGTCGCATGTCCATTTAGAAACTTGTGGAAGAGGGTCACACCTAGGCTAGACGGCACCTAGGTTAGCCTGCCTTCACGATGAGGCAAAGAGCAAAGAGGAGTGGTCCTGTGTTTGAATCAAACGTATGTAAACTGGCAATAACATTGTACTATGCAGACTTGAGAATACGAAGTGACTGGTCAATGTTCATTAAGAAACTTGTGGAAGAGGGTTAGATCATTTCTTACCATCAGAAAACTGAAATGGAAGGTTAGCCCTGCTTTCACGATGAGGCAAAGAGCAAAGAGGAATGGTCCTATGTTTGAATCAAACGTATGTGAACTGGCAATAACATTGTACTGTGGAGACTTGAGAATGCGAAGTGACTGGTCAATATTCATTAAGAAACTTGTGGAAGAGGGTCACACCTAGATGGTTAGATCATTTCTTGCCATCATAAATCTGAAATGGAAGGTTGGCCCGTGCTTTCATGATGAGGCAAAGAGCAAAGAGGAATGGTCCCATGTTTGAATCAAGCGTATGTGAATCGGCAATAACATTGTTCTATGTAGGCTGGAGAATGTGAAGTGACTGGTCAATATTCAATTAGAAACTTGTCTCAGAGGTTACAACTAGACTGTTAGATCATTCCTTCCCATCAGAAATCTGAAATGGAAGGTTAGTCCATGCTTTCATGATGAGGCAGAGGAATGATCTTATGTTTGAATCCTGTGAGCTCCACCATCTCTTAATCCAGGACATTCACATCGTGCCACCCAATATTGGCCCAAATTTCGCTGAAACTTGAATTATGTTTGACATCCATCTCCGTTCTTACACATTAATCTGTTCAATGATGTAAATAGTCATGAAATGATGTAAATAGTCATGAAATTTATAAAATGCAAAGGTATGTGATATGTATAAGGTTTGAAAATCCACGGAATTTGAACGTTTGGGACCATTTCCCAGTAATCAATCACTTCCTATGTGAGGAGAATTCAAAGGCATATGGACCACATGCTTGCAAGAACAAGATTGTGCTGTAAAGTGAACGGTTGAGTCCCTTCATCCTAATGAGGTAGACAATATTGAGAGCATCTCTCACTCTACTATGAAAGCATCTCTCACCTTACTATGAGAGATAATGTGAGAGCCCTTACATTTAAGTTTTACCATTAGATATGGATGTAAGGTCCCACCTTATCAACTTTTGATGGCATTCTAGGCCTTTATCATCCGAAAAGAAAACCTTAGGTATCCGAGACTTGTACTATCCTAAAGGCTTATAGGCCCAATAGTTTCTCCCTTGTTCCATTATTCAAGTAACAAAGATATCAATAATGCATGAGGAAACCCCACAGGTTCAAGCACATTTAGTCAAATAGGAAAATGACAATACAACATCTTTACTTTTATTATACTACATATATATTAGGAAAAATGAAAATAAAAGAAAATTGAAATGCAACTTGTTTTATGGGCCTACATCATCCAAATCTATGGAAGCAGATTCGGGTTCTGATCCACCAATATGGTTCCGCCCCTGATCCAACCATTTTGCATACCTCCAAAGGATTCTTATGCTCGACTAACTGTCCCATGGTGGTAGTGAGACTTGCTGTGTTATATGAAGCTTAGAGTTGAAAAATAAGAGACGAGGAACTTAAATGTCGTGAGGATGAGCATTCTAAGAGGTATCTGTTGTTTTTTGTTTTTTGGATAAATCATGAGAGGAACCCATAGAGCTAAGCTCATGTAAGATCAAGAGGCTAAATGGTGTTGTTACATTATACGTTCGGAGAGGTTTGAAGACTCCAGCCCATGTAAGACCTGAGGTGAGGTTTGGGTTTTTGTCATGCCCCCCGAACTGGATTATCGCAGCTATCTGAATTACTGTAGGGATCCGCCTCCTAGGGCGCAACTAAAGATTAAACAAAATTTCAATTCCTCTCTTAGGATCCGCATGTGTGAGAATATAAAAGTTTCCATCACTATAAATAACATCTTACGAAAGCTCACAATGGTATTGTGACTTGAAGATAATGTTAGAAACAATAATCTAGATCTTTGATCTAGGAAACCCTAATAAACCAAGATCCTCCATGTCAAATCATTGAGAGTGGTAAAGTGAAAAAACATACCTGAATCCATTGAATGAACTTGTTCGCAGGTTAATGATCTTCCAATCCAATATGGCTCCTAGAGAAACCCTCTTGATTCTTCTGATAAAGGGATGTCAGAGAGAATAGGAATTCACCATATGAATTGGGGACCATAACCCTAATATATAAGATATCATAAGTTTGTTATTTCTAATTTGGTCTCTCATCAAATTAGAAATAACATTCTGGTATCTACACATTAATCCCATGACAATTATACCCTTAAGCCCTCAGAACTTTAATTCTTAATTAGATCACTTTAATATAGGCTTAACCAAAGATAGCATAACACATTTAATAGTTACATGTGTGGCCCCACATGATGAAAATTTTCCAACAGATAAAGGTCATCAAATTCCATGTCGCACTCAACGACTTTGGCACGTGACTGTTATAATACGGTGCATCATCAGATTGGTGTGACACATATAATTGATACAGAACATGAGTAAACCAAGATATCTTATTCACCAATTATGTTTAAGTTACAGTTTTCAAAAAAAGTGCATTAAGTATGTTTGGTGATGTTAGCACCGATACCAAACTTGACATCGTCAACACTATATATAGTCTCACAACCCTATGGCTCCATATCCGTCTCTTCGCACTCCTCCTTAGGTGAAAGCAGGGGCGGAGCCATGTTGAGGTCCGGGGGGCCAGCCTTTGAAAAATTCATCTTTAATAATATAATCTCTAATGCCATGAGTTGTCTGACATTGCTATGCAGTAGTATAGTGAAATGACATAGTAAATGTTGTTGCAAAATCGTGATATTGTGGATTGACGGAATATTGATAATCTCCATGTTCCTTAGAGTATATATCTTGATAGCCTGAGACATACAAGATCTTGTGGTGGTGCATGTCCAGGTTGTAGTGAAGAAGTCTCATACAAATCTACACTGTTTGATATGTTACAGAAAGAGAGAGAGCAGTGGTGCTTCCAATATTTATGAAATATAGGCAATGTATTCAAAATCACATATTATTAGTGATCCTTCTTTGTTTTGTTCTTTTCCTCTTTTTCTCCATTAATCTCTCATTTTCAGTGGTTAAAATTTTGCACGCCGTCTTCTCTATGTCCAGCATTTTCAAGGAACAAAATCATGGTTGAACTTATAACTATGTCAAAAAGGAAATTTTAAAACATGATAGTTATAATAATTGGTGAAATAAAATTTTATTCAAGTTTTGGCCCCCCCAAGATGACATCCTGGCTCCGCCCCTGGGTGAAAGGGTGTCATAACCTGAGCACCAAAAGCAAGGTCTGATACGATGATCCGACAAATGATTAGTTTCAAAAGCATAATATGTTTATAGTAAATATGAATATAAACAAGTTAGTAATTAACAAAGGGCAATGTCAATAAAGCTAGGCAAATCATGCATGAATAAATACCGATAAGCGCATAAATGAATCAAATGACCAACATTTATACTACCCAACATACCCTAGCAAAACAGAAACCATGTACGCTATATTATCTCTCATAGTTGCAAACGAAGTGACCGTCGTAAAGCAGATGAAGATACAAATACATATTTTCTACCACAGTTGCAAACGGCTTGTCCGTGATATGGCAATACAACACCTGGTTGAAAACGGTGTGAACAACAAATATAAACCAACTGCAACGACATATATAAGTCCAAACCCCGAATTAGATTGGCTGAACCAAGTAAGGGTCGAAGTTTAGTGGAGCGGACTTAGAACCTTAAAGTAAAATTGACTAACTAGGTGTTAGATTGTATGACCTTAATCCAGTGGATAATATGGATAAATTGATTTATTTCATTAATTAATTTATATTTTCATGATTTATTAATGAAATGAATGGTATTTTATTCTATGTTTGCACATGACCAATACAAAATGACATGATGGTTCATGAGATAAATCAGAGCCCACAAGTATATTAGATGTGATTCATGTGTTTGGATGAGATCCACATATAAGAGACATGGATCACAAATCTTATACTTAAATTAATTCACAACCAATGATGAGATTGGGCATCTCATCTGTAAGACCCCGACCCGAGTGAACCCGATTAGTGTTAATTAAGTTGCGTGTTAGTGCTAAGCTTGATTAGTGTTTTTGGTTAAGTTGGGTTTAGAATAACCTTGATTCTAGTTTTGGGCTACTTTGAGTGTTTTGATGGCTAGTGGAACCCTTTGGGGGTTCCCTTTTCGGCTTTGCGTTTTCTTGAGAAATTTTTCCGATTTGTTGTGAATTGTGTTTTTGGCCCGTTGCATTCATCTTGAGGAACCCTACAACTTTCATGTTGATCCCGTCCTTGTTTGAGATCCCAAAACCCGATTTCATAGCCTTGAGGGTAAAACAATCATTGCACACCAAATATGTACCCAAAACTTAATATTCTCGAAACCCGCGAAACATACACTTTTTGGAAACTAGATATTTCGACGAACATTTCTTCCTTCTTCGTCGAATTCATCCGAGGACCCGAGAGAGATGATTTCAGCCAATGTAGCTCCCTTAGTTGTGGGACCCAACCCAACCCAACTCACTTGTTAACAAGGGAAGTCATTTCCCATTCATTTCATTCTTCATATTCCAGCACAAGAGGAGAGCCTAGGGTTTCCTTGCTTTTCTCTTCTCCTTCTTGCTTCTCCATCTCCAATCCACACCAAACTTGCATCAACCAAGAAATGGAGATCATCTTCTTCTTCCTCTTCACCATGGCTCCCTATTGACACCATTTGTGGAGAAAACCCTCCATTCCAAGACCTCTATTGAGCTTACTCTTGCCATTAGAGGACCTTAAAGGTAAGTAATCATCCCCATCTCCTAGATTAGTGTTCCTCTAGCCCTTGAGAAGCTACATTTGCATTATTGTTGGTTCTTTCATTTTCATTCTTTGTGTAACCCATTTTAGGGTTGTTTTTGGGGGTTTTTTTTATTGTAGCTTGACTTTGAGCAATAGAAGTGAATAAAGGCTTGATTTCAGCTAGCTTGGACTTGAGGCAAGTGAATGTTTGGATGTTTTTAAGTTTGAAATGGTTTGGTGAAGCATTTATGGTTTTCATGCTTTCATTGATTGCTTTCATTGATTTTTCCATGGTTGAAATAAATGATCTTTACACATCTTGATAGCCTCATTTAATGTCTTGGAAAAATTGTGTTTAAGTCATCTTGATTATAGTTCTATGTGGTTGTTGAGGTGTTGGAAGGAAAGGAAACAAAAAGGAGAAAAATCAAGTTCCCGGGCATGCTTCACGCCCAGGTCCGATCGATCAGACCTACAGGCCGATCGATCGGTCTGTCTTTTAACTTAAGGCTTTTTGGGCCGATCGATCGGACCCTGTGCATTTGGGTTTGGAGATTTTTTTTTTTTTTTGTGGACCTTGGCTACCCTCCTTGGACTCACTTGACCATATGTGAGAGCGTCTTGAGCCGATGCTCTTCACGGTTGGTTCGGAACGCATCGAAGTTCAATCTATTCAATCTTGAATGGGATGGAACAACACGATACCTTCTTCATACCTAAATGCAAAGTCTATTTCCTTGGGTATCGCGAATTCTATTCCTTTCGGTGACTGAGTAGGTTGCTCGATGGTTCCGGGTTGACATCATACTTAGGATGGACCGTTTATAGTCTTGATTTTTCTATCATAGCATCTAGTACTATTAATAAGCTCATATTAAGTTTTAAAAATCGTAAAAGTGCATAAGGAGCCCGGAATGTCTTCAACTCCAGGAGTACCAAATCATTTCAATAATCGACGTACGGGACCCCTATTCACTTAAATAGATCTTGAAATCAATATTTTCCCGGAATTGTAATAGTTCATTTTATTTCTTCTTTTCCAAGATTTACTGTACATGATCTGTTTTCCTGAAAGCTTGATGGTTACACTAGTAACATTGACTTGTCCCGAAGAGTATTGCCCGATATGAAATGAAAGTTATACATTGAATATTCTTGCTCGTTCATTGATTTACTTGTACTTGATTTACTTGCATATGTATCGATGTGTTATTTAACCTATGTGCCGGCATCACTAAGCTTGGATACCTTGTCGGTTTGATCCACCGACTTGGAAATCCCTCTCCCGTCCCGCCAGCTGCAGTTTGGATCCCGATACCCGGTCATTACCGTGGTCCCGTCCCGATACCCGGTTCGCTACCGTGGTCCCGTCCCGTATATTTATATTGTATATATGATTGCGTTGAATCTCCTCACCTTGTGTGACTGAAATCAACGTCCCGTGATACTGTTGTCACTTTAGTGACAAAGGACTTAGCTTTATGTGATTGTCATCTTGTGAGTTCCCGATCCCTTGGTTACCTCATATGTTTTATCTTGTTTACATGTTTTCTAGCAAATGATTTATCTATTTTGTGAGAGTTCTTGCTTAAACAGATTTCCTTGCTTTTTGAGATATTTCATCTATTATCTGTTGTTGTATCTTCTCACTCTCTTGCCAGACTGTCGTGTCTGATCCTTTGCTTTGGTACTAGGTCCCGTTGCCGGTTTCCTTGAGGAGGAGCCGGAGGAGGCGGTAGGTGAGCCGCAACCTCTAGTTAAGTGGCGTGCTGACGATGTCATGTAGACATCGGGTTGCTACAAGAGGCGTAACATTTTGGGGAGAACTTATTAACCATTCTTTTGGGTTATTATTTTGTAATATTGGCCTTTGTTGGCCTCAAATTTTGGGAATGTAACTAAATGATATTTTGTCTAACTTTAACAACTTTTGGGAAACATGCTATAGATCATTGCTCATTCTGATACAGTTCTGATATTTGATGTTAATGCTTGCATGACTAGAGATAGTCTAACTATTTGATTTGCTACATGCTTCCGCACTCAAAAGAAATATTCATGCAAGGTTGTGATATCCTCACCGCGGACACCTGTGGGAAATTAAATAAGTTGTATATTGTGGATGTAATCAATCCTCTTTAATCATCATTTAATCATTAGTCCCGATCCCGGATTGGGGATTTCCGGTCCGGGGTCGCGACATCATCTGATAAGGTTGCAGCACTATGATCATTATTAGACAGTGTGATATGTCTTGATCACTAGAGTGTAAGTCTCTTGATCTTCGTACTGGTACATTGGATGTAATGAAGGACCATGAGTAACACCTTGTACAAATATGTCTTTTGATCAAATGACCGCTCTCATAATTCCAAAGCAATAGACTCGTCATCCTGAGAGATTAATGGACTCAAGTTTCTACCATACATTTACTTTGAGTCATTAATGAGTGAGGCCAATTGTAGGTCAACATCTTGATGTTTTGGGTACATGGTAGTGGGGCTATGAGAACATATAATTCTCGAGATGGAATCTATCCTCATAAATATCCCCTTGTGCCAATTAATGAATTTTATCATTAGTAAGTGTGCATCCATCTCAATTAAGAGTTAATTGGATGGTACTGATGATTACTATGATTAATTGGGTCACAAGGATAATAAGAGATGAATCTAATTTGGTTGGATATATTTATTCTAATAGATCCATGGATATATTTGATGGAGGGGCCTACTTGTAGTAATTGGGAAGTTTAGGGTTTCCTTGTAGTTATTCCTAAGACTGGAGTGCAATTGCATTTAATTAGTCGACTTATTTGCAATTAACTGTAAGTCCGGAGTTCACATGAGATATGGGGTCCAGATTCTTAGTTGGAGTCAGATTCTAAGGAATCCCTAGTGGTCCACATGCTAGCCCTAATAAGAAAAGATTACTAATTTCATTAGAACTCTTAAGGAAAGGAGGAGTATGATACTTACTAAGAATAGAAGTGAGACTTCTAATCTTGGTCTAAGAGGAGGTGTGCCAAAAACTATAAATAAGAGGTGAGGGTTAGAGATCTTGACACACAATAATCTCTCAAGTTCCTCTCACTTTTCCTCCTCTCTCTCCTCTGGTTTCCTACTTGAGATCTAGGGTTTTCTTCTACTTGGAGATCCCACCATTCTCCTTTAGAAGTTCTTTAAGAGGGTCATAGCGTAGAAGAACACAAAGGCAAGAGAGATCAAAGGTTTGCGGAAAAGGTTTTCGTAGAGATCAAGTTCTCGATTAGAGCACAACCGAGTTCAAAAGATGTAGATCTATTATCTATTTGAATTAGTAGATCTAGTTATGTTTGTTGCTTCTTGTTCTGTCTTCTTGATGGATCTTTGATCTTAATACATGAGATTAGGGTTTTAGATCTTGGGCTTGGGTGCTTGGCCTTATAAATATTTGATCCTTGCATCAAGTGGGTCAAAAAGTTTTGAATATTTGTCCATGAGGCCCACTTACTTCCAACACTAGGCACTACCTCAGAGGCGAAGAGTTCTTTGCTAACATAATTTTCCTTCAACTCTCGTCACCTTGAAGAAGTGCAAAATATGATTCAAAACATGTTTATGCTTGAGTTTTTGAAATTCCTTTTGAACCTAAGATGAAAAGATCAAGTCATGCATGAAGATTTTCAAGTTTAAAAGTTATGAGCCCATAAGAGATCAAGCTTTGGAAAACAACGAATGCAACCCATTAAATTGGAACAAATGACAACTCTAACAATGCCGATGACATTATCTGAGTCGTCTTGACCAGCACACGAGTGCCCTCATTTATTTTGGATAGTTTATACATTTCTTATGAGTGACCCAGGTTTTTATCACATATATATAGAGGCCATGTTATCTTTTGTTACACTTTAATTATATTAATGGTGAATGTGTTTACTTTGAAATATTTCTTGTACCATCTGTGTTTAATGAAGCTTCCCCTTTGTGTTACGGTTGATCAAGGAAATGTTTACACTTCACCTCGGACTTTGATCCTTTGGAACCACGATTGGGGACGACGTTGTGCAGTTTGTAAATGAGATTTTAATTGGCCCATTAATTTCATGCATAATCCCTGTGCTCATCAGCGGGGGCGTGACACTAAGGCCCAAAGTGTATCTAAATAGAGATATATGTTATTGGGTCCTCATCCATACCAAGATTTATCTTTTATAATTCGAACCCATACGACCACATGCATATTGAAAGTCCGGGATCCTTACCCTAGAGGTGGGGTGAATAGTGTGAGCTACACTTTAAGTGACCAATAATGCCTAATTTTAACTTCTTTAAGTCAATTAGTCACTGGTGATGATTATGAACTAAAGTGCAGAAGATAACAAACACAATCACCATAAAGCATTCACCATAACTCAATGGTTTATAGTGGTTCGGCCTCAATGCTAACATCCACTATCGGCTTGTGATCCTACGCCTCACCGGATTTCTACTATCGATGCTTTTCAACTAGCCAAAGCAATAACTTTTAGACAATGCTTTTCTTAGGCTTAGCAATAACCTATACACTATGTTTTTCTAGGCTAACCAATAACATCTTGGGTTTTCAGGTTTACCCCTAACCTTTACACTTATGCTTTTTTAAGGCTAAGCAATAACCTTTATACAAATTTGATTTATCAATGAAGTGTCTATACAAACACTTGATGAGATACAATTAAAGCTCAAATACAATGCCTCTTAATTAGGTTGATTTGAAAGTGTAAATTAAACTCACACAACACTCTATGAAACGCAAAGATGAAAGTTCAAGGTGTTTGTGTGAAAAACTTCAATCAAGGTTTCAATGAAAACTTAAAGCATTTCAAAGTTTAAAACACAAATATAGATAGATTGAAGTAAAATTCAAATCACATGTATAAATACTAACCTGTTGATGACATGAAAATCAAAGGCTCACAATGTAACGCCCCAATTCCGGATACCGATAAAGTCGTGCGAATATCCGAAGTTGGCGCGCTAGTTCCCGGAAAATCCGAGAACTTCCAAGATTGTAGGTCCGCAGTGAGGTCCAATTTAAAACTTTTGGACGATATACTAACATTAGTTAAATTGCGGAAGCATAGCAAGTAATGCGGAAGCAATGAGTATCAATATATGTATTAAATGAAAGCTAAACAGCAGTCTAGTTTAAAGGTGTTAAATGTTAAGAGCAAATGTTAATTACATTCATGATAGCTACCCGGCTCGCTAACAAAATTCTCTCAAACCCAAATTAAAGTAATCTCTCAAAACCCTGGTAGTAGCTCTCCACCCTCCGGCTCGACATCTGGGTCGGTCGGGCCCTACGCAAACTCTCCAGCTACAAGTGCTTCTACGAGCGCAAGCGCATCCTCTGCGATCTATAGGTCAAAGCCTAAGCACCAAAGATGGGTCAAATGTAAAAGATCTGGCAAGTCACAGTATACAAATAACATATGACATATATATCAAAAGAATAGAGACAGGTATGTAATTTAAAGAATAACAAGGTAAATGAACTAGACAGTTGAGCAAGATAAGCATAAGGAATCAAGATAAGTGTACAACATCTAATCTACTACAAAATAACACATTCACACGAGCTGGAATACCGTGGGATATTATGCCGCAGCCCTCCCATACTGAACACAATCACGGCGGGGAATCTCACTAGTGCTGGGAATTACTAATCCCGCAAATCACTCATCAATCTCATCACTCAAAGACCGGACCCGGTATCACACCGTCCGTCTAACATAGCTCATCATGATAGCTTCTCAACACTCATAATAACTCCTACCGGGGATGATCAGTCCACAAGCTGAGCTTAAATCAACCGAGTGAATGTCTATGCCGACTCAAGAATAACTCTAAGGGTCTGTGTCTGTCTAGGTTTTGCCTTGCGTGAAGAAGGTCCTAACCAAGTCTCTAAGAGGTTCATATAACCATCCGACCATGGATTACAATCCAAGTCCAAGCCTCGTTGGATCCATATCAAGGCCCATCAACGCATGGCCTGGTCTAAATCAGTCCAAACGAGGCAACATATCCATTTCTATTGATAAACATCTCATTCCCATCCAGCATTAGTTATAATCCCAATATAAACTACTTCTCCAATCTAAGGGTACACACATCTATACTTAGGCCCAATAAGGGCCCACCTAGCCACAGACACGGGTCAGTGTTCTCCAAATCATACTATCGGGTCACCTCTAGATATCCTAGGTTCAGGTCATACATTTCGATTAATTAACAGTTAGTAACTACACTAAGGATATAAGAATGACAGTAATAAACAATGTGAAGTATGAACTTCAATAAGGGATCAATAGGGGAAATACAATAGTCCAACCTAGGTAATGGACCACGTTCATGTTCGGGTCCATCTCTGGTAATTTGATCTCTAAATGAAGTCTCAAATGCCATAGGATACTGTGTTTGGTGCTCCTGAGGTTATGGGCATCATTGACGACATTTAATGATCGAATCATCTTAGATTAAACGACCAAAACCCTAATCGGTGGTCCCCACGAGTCAAGGTTGAGCCACACCGTTGACTTGGGCTTAGTACATTGATAAATGTCCATTTGGATGGTCAATGGGCCCCACAAATGATCAAAGCTCCAGAAATGAGAAAACTGGAAAATCACTGAAACTTAGTGTGCTCGGTCGACCTGGGCAGGGCCCGGTCGACCAGGTACACTGGGGGTTGACCCCCAGGTCAACCTGGTGTGCAGTGTGCTCGGTCGACCTCCTGGCCTGGTGGGTCGACTGAGTGCACTAGAAAAGACTAGATCAGGCCTCCTGGAAGACTTAACTTGTTTTGAAAGGTTCCCAATGTGTCCGGTCGACCTCCTGGTGTAACGCCCCAATTCCGAATACCGATATAGTCGTTCGAATATCCGAAGTTGGCGCGCTACTTCCCGAAAAATTCGAGAACTTCCAAGATCGTAGGTCCGCAGTGAGGTTCAATTTAAAACTTTTGAACGATATACTAACATTAGTTAAATTGCGGAAGCATAGCAAGTAATGCGGAAGCAATGAGTATCAATATATGTATTAAATGAGAGCAGAACTACAGTCTAGTTAAAAGTATCAGTTGATAGTATTAAAGTTAATACATTTTTGGTTAGCTACCCGGCTCACCTACAAAATTCTCTCAAAACCCAAAATAAAGTATGTGCTCTCAAAACCCAGGTAACTCATCTCCGCCCTCCGGCTCGACATCCGGGTCGGCCGGGCCCCATCCGTAGTCTCCAATGACAGGCGCCTCTACTAACGCTAGCGCATCCTCTAGGATCTCTGGGTCAAGGCCTAAGCACCAAAGATAGGACAGATCTAAAAGATCTGGCAAGTCACAACATACTAATAACATAGGACATATATATCAAATGAATAGAGACAGGTAAATATATTAGAGAAGAACAAGGTACATGAACTAGGCAGTTGAGCATGATAATTATAAAGAATCAGAATAATATAAAACATCTAATCTACTACAAAATGGCACATTCACACGAGCTGGAATACCGCGGGATATTATGTCGCGGCCCTCCCATACTGAACACAGTTGCGGCGGGGAAATCTCACCAATGCTGAGAATTACTAATCCCGCAAATCACTCATCATCTCATCACACTCATCACTCAAGACCAGGCACGGTATCACACCGTCCGTCTTAACAACATAGCACATCATGATAGCTCCTCAACACTCATAATAGCTCCTACCGGGGATGATCAGTCCACAGGCTGAGCTTAAATCAACCGAGTGAATGTCTATGCCAACTCAAGAATAACTCTAAGGGTCTGTGTCTGTCTAGGCTTTGCCTTGCGTGAACAAGGTCCTAACCAAGTCTCTAAGAGGTTCATATATAAATCAGTCCATGGATTATAATTTCAAGTCCAAGCCCACTCGTTGGATCCATACCAAGGCCCATCAATACATGGCCTGGTCTAAAACAGTGCAAACGAGGCAACATATCCATTTATACTGATAAACAGTTCCTACTAATCCATCATGACTTAAAATCCTAATATAAACTACCTCTTCCAACTAAAGGTACACCTCTCCACACTTAGGCTCAATAAGGGCCCGCCTAGCCACAGACACGGGTCAGTGTTTTTGAAATCATACTAACGGGTCACCTCTAAGATATCCTAGGTTCGGGTCCTCCATTTATATTTAATTAACAGTTAACAGCTATACTAAGGATATAAGAATGACAGTAAATAATAGAAGTGAAGTATGAACTTCAATAAGAGAATCAACGGGGAATAACAACAGTCCAATCCTAGGTAATGGACCACATTCAGGTTCAGGTCCATCTCCGGTAATTTGATCTCTAAACGAAGTTACTGATGCCATATGATACTGTGTTTGGTGCTGATGAGGTTACGGCATCATTGACAACTCTTAGGGGTCAAATCATCTTAGATTAAACAACCAAAACCCTAATCAGTGGTCCCCGCGAGTCAAGGTTGAGCCACACCGTTGACTCGTGCTTAGAACATTGATAAATGTCCATTTGGATGGTCAATGGGCCCCACAACTGATCATAACTCCTAAATGTTGAAAACTGGAAAATCAGGGTTTCCCAGGGTGCTGGGCCAACCTGGCACACTGGGGGTGGACCCCTATGTGGACCTGATGTGTAGTGTGCTCGGTTGACCTCCTGGCCTGGTGGGTCAACCGAGTGCACTAGAAAATCTAGGTTAGGCCTCCTAGAAGACTTATTTCGTTTCTAAGGGTTCCCAGCGTGTCCGGTAAACCTCCTCGCCTGGGTGATTGACCGCAAACACCAAAAACCCTAGAAAGATTGATATCTCAGCTTTCAGACATTTTCTACTGCAAAATCCTAGGTACTAGGTCGACCTGAACATAGGGTGCCTGAGCTTCAGGTTAAAAACCAACTTCCAGTTAATTCCTGCAAAACAGTGTGTACCGGGTCGACCTGGGCAGGGCCCGGTCGACCTGGTATACTAAAAATCAGTTTTGCAGAGTTTTGCTAACTGGGAGCTGTTTTTTCCAAATTTCAGTGTGCCCGATCGACCGGGTATACTAAAAATCTCAGGTCTGTAGAAAATCTAACTGGGAGCTATTTTCTCCCAGTTGTAGTGTGGCCGGGCCCTGCAGGCCGGTCGACCGGGTACACATGGAAACTGGGGAAACCTAGTTTCTGCAGATCTCATCCTTTTCAATCCATTTTTCCTCCGAATCATTTCCAATTACTTCCAAACTCCGTCCAAACAAAATAAAACACAATTCCACTAAAATGCCAATCAATCCAACACCCATTTAGACCCATTGATCTTCCAAATGGGGGGTGAAACCCCCATCCATCAATGTCTAACCATCCAATCCAAAACAGCTAAGCTCCAGGTAAATTTCTAACAAAATGAAATAACTGAACTAGAACTCAAATGAATCAATGCACAGAATATAAACCTAAGTTAAGAGTATAATATGCACTTGCCTTTGATGGAGTAGAAGGTTGTAGAGAAAGAGAAGAGAAGAGAGAAATCCCAAGCCCAATGCAATAAGGAAGAAGATAATGGCAGCGCCTTAGGAAAATCCTCCAGCACAACAGTAGCTTAAGAAAGGAAATGAGAGAGGAAGAAGAGAGAAAATGAGGGAGGAATAGTAGTAGGGTTTGCCTTGGGATTTGTGCTAATTTATAGATTTGGGGGAAGTGGCTAATGACAGGAATAACCTTTGGGGTTGCATAGGATTAGGGTTAGGGTTAGGGGCATTAGGGTTTTTAGTTGGAAAGTTCTAGAAGATGCCTTTTGCAATAACCCCCCTATAGTTAATCCTAATCCCTAGCTAAGGCCTCCCCTACACTAATAAACCCTAGAATTACCCAAAACACCCTACTAACCAAATTACTAACTCAACTAAGCTAGTCTAACTACAGCTTAGGGAAAATCTTTCTAATTACCCTGATTAACCCCTAATTAGCATAATTAGCTAGTAATTAGCAATAATTAGCAAATAATTAGTAATAATTAGTATTTAAAACACAATTAGAGGGCCCACAAAGGGTGGGGCCTCACATCATTCCCTCCTTTTAAAACATTTGGTCCCCAAATGTAAAAACAAGGTCAGAACATACCTGAGGTAGAAGATGTGGGTAGTCATTCTCCACTTGGTCGCGTAGCTCCCATGTAGCCTCTTCCGGAGTGTGATGCTCCCACTGAACCTTCACCTAATGATTGGTTCGGGTCCGGAGCACCTGCTCCTTGGTGTCGATGATAGCAACTGGCATGGCGACGTACAAAGCGTCTGGTTGGATGTTGAGTGGCTGATGATGAAGAATGTGTGTAGGGTCCTCCACGTACTTCTTCAGCATAGAGACGTGGAACACATCATGCACTCCTGATAGCTCTGGGGGTAGCTGAAGCTTGTAGGCAACATCTCCAACTCTCGACCTAATCTCGAACGGTCCGACATATCTCCGCGCTAGCTTACCCTTCTCTCCAAACCTGAGGGTACCTCTGGCTGGGGAAACCTTCAGGAAAACTCTGTCTCCCCTCAGAAACTCGAGAGGTCTGCGCCGATTATCTGCATAGCTCTTCTGTCGGCTGCGGCTGACCTTCAGGTTCTCGACTATCTGCCGAACCTTCTCGCCGGTGTCGCTGACTATGGATGGTCTATGGAAACTCCTGACACCAACTTCCTCCCAACAGACTGGGGTCTTGCATCTCCTCCCGTACAGAGCCTCGAACAGTGCCATCTTGATGCTCGAATGGTAGCTGTTGTTGTAAGCAAACTTGCAGAGTGGTAAGGAATCCTCCCAATTCTCCTTAAAGTCAAAGACACAAGCTCTCAACATGTCCTCCAGTGTTTGGTTGGTACGCTTGGTCTGCCCGTCAGTCTGAGGATGATAAGCGGTGCTGAAACTCAACTTGGTGCCCAAGGCCTGCTGTAGACTCTCCCAGAAGTGAGAAGTGAAACGCGGGTCTCTGTCCGAAACAATCGAAGCTGGAACTCCGTACAAAGAAACAATCCTGTCCACGTACAGCTTAGCAAGGACATCGAGTCCTGCCTTCATCGAAACTGGCAAGAAGTGAGCTGACTTAATCAGTCCATCCACAATCACCCAAATGCCGTCATGGCGTCTCCTAGTAGCTGGGAGTCCCGCGATGAAGTCCATGGTGATATGCTCTCACTTCCACTGAGGGATGTCAAGCTGATGAAGTAGTCCTGGAGGCTTCTGGTATTCGACCTTGATCTGCTGACACGTCAAACACCTAGAGACATAGCAAGCTATCTCCTTCTTCATGTTGTTCCACCAGTAGTAACTCCTCAGGTTCTGGTACATCTTGGTGCTGCCGGGGTGAATCGAGTATCTACTATGGTGTGCATCTGCGAGGATCTCGTCCTTCAGCTCCTGAATATCCGGCACGCACAATCGGTCCTGATAGTAGAGCACTCTGCCAATCAATCTGAATTCTAGCCTCTGGTCGATCTGCTCGATCACTCTGACAAGCTTGGGATCGTTGCGTTGACTGTCCTTGACCTTGCCTAGCAACTCTGGTTCCCATGCGGACATGGTAGCAAGCAAGACTCTCTCGCTGAGCGGCTGAAACTGAACGTCTAAGCTGCTGAAGACGTCGGTCCACACACCCTCTGCTGCTAGAAAACTGACGAGGGCAGTCTTCTTGCTCAAAGCGTCTACTACAACATTCGCCTTACCAGGATGGTATTTGATAGGGAAGTCGTAATCCTTGATGTACTCCATCCATCTCCTCTGCCGGTTGTTGAGGTCGTTCTGAGTGAACAGGTACTACAAGCTGCGATGATCTGAATGAACTTCGAATCTCTCGCCATAGAGATAGTGCCGCCATAACTTCAGTGTAAAAACGGCCGCTGCTAGCTCCAAGTCGTGAGTAGCGTACTTCTTCTCATGCTCTTTCACCTGGCGCGATCCATAAGCAATGACCTTCCCTTCCTGCATCAGAACACATCCAAGACCGGTCCTTGAAGCGTCGATGAAGACTACGAATCCACCGCTACTAGTCGACAAAGACAAGATCGGTGCTTTCGTCAATCTCTCCTTCAGCTCTTGAAAGCTGTTCTCGCAAGCATCGGTCCAAACGAACGGTACATCCTTCCGCATCAGCTTGGTCAACGGGGCTGAGATCGTGGAGAAACTCTTGATGAATCTGCGATAGTAGCCTGCTAAGCCGAGAAAACTCCTAATCTCCGTGGCATTCTTCGGTCTCGCCCAGTTCGTCACTGCTTCTATCTTCGCTGGATCCACTGCTAATCCGTCCTTGGAGATGATGTGTCCGAGGAAAACTTTTTGCTCCAACCAAAACTCGCACTTGCTGAGCTTCGCGTACAACTGGTTGTCGCGCAACAACTGTAGAGACGTCCTCAAATGCTGCTCGTGCTCCTCTCTGGTCTTGGAGTAGACCAACACATCCTCGATGAAGACCACTGTGAAGCTGTCGAGGTACGGAGCGAAGATCTTGTTCATCAGGGACATGAACACTGCTGGTGCATTCGTCAATCTGAACGGCATCACAAGGAACTCGTAGTGGCCATAACGTGATCGGAACGCTGTCTTCTGCACATCCTGCTCTCTGACTCGCTGCTGGTGGTATCCCGATCTCAAGTCTATCTTCGAAAAGAACTGTGCACCCTGAAGCTGGTCGAAGAGCTCGTCGATCCGGTAGTCGATGCACATCCTCATCGATCCATCGTTCTTCCTCACGAAGAGCACTGGTGCGCCCCATGGCGACACACTCGGCCTGATGAAGCCTTTGTCTAGCAACTCCTCTAACTGGGTCTTCAACTCTCGTAGCTCTGCCGGAGCCATACGATAAGGAGCTCTGGAAATGGGTACCGTGCCTGGTGCAAGCTCAATGGTGAAGTCGATCTCTCTGACAGGCGGTAATCCCGGGATTTCGTCGGGAAACACATCAGAAAACTCGCAAACAACTGGAATCTCCTCAACTCCCTTGGACTCCTTGTCCTCTGAGATGAATGCGATGTAGCCTTCGCAATCGGATCTCATCAAAATCTCTCGGCCTTTAGCGCCGAAATCATCCGAGTGCTAGGTGATCTCCTCTCACCAACAAACTCGATCGTGTCATCTGATCCGTCGATAGAGAGTCTGACTGTCTTCTTAAAGCAATCCATCACTGCTCGATATCTAGCCAACCAATCCATCCCCAAGATGACTTTGAAGTCATACATGGGTAGTACGATCAGATCTGTAAGCAAAATGCACTCCTCGATCTGCACTCGGCATCTGGAGTGGTAAGTCTGACACATCACACTCCCACCCATCGGAGTGGACACAACTAGAGTGCAAGGCATAGCCTCGCATACCCCGCCAACGACTAAAGCAAATGCTGATGACACAAACGAATGTGTCGCTCCTGGATCTAGCAATACTCTAGCAGGATGATCACAAATAGAAAGTGTTAGAGTTTTTGTTTTGTTGCAATTTGATAGGATGCATTCACTTTCATAAGCTTGTCCTCTCATTCATACATGGTTTTATTCATAGGATCATCATGCATATTTCAACTTCTTAAATCTTTGTTTTTATCAATTGTAATGCATGGTTTTCATATTCAGGTTGACTCTTCAGTTCTTGGAGTCTTTGATTTCAAAATCCTTCCAAGCTTTCCAAAGTTTCTAACTTTAAATTCATTAGTGTGTTTTGGAGTTTTCATGGCTTTAAAATCTCAGTTTTCATCTTCTTTCAGTCATGATTTAATGCTTGGTAGATGTGTTTAAAAGTCCCTTGGAAGGTGCCCTCAAAAGTTACAAGTTTCTCTAATTTGTCAAAAATCTGGGCTGTTCCCGGCAGTGTCGCCGGTCGACCGAGATACAGGTCTCGGTCGACCGAGACAACTGGAAGTCATTTTTCCAGAACCTGAACTGTAACATGCCAACGGTCAGAAATATGACTGTTGTGCTTTCTCGGTCGACCGAGGCCTGTTTCTAGGTCGACCGAGAACTAGCCGTTGGCAACTTTATCTTTATAAAAAGTGGCTTTTTGGTTGGAGAAAGTTGTTGAGATTTGAGAGACCTTTGAGGCCAAGGCTAAGCAACTTCTCAAGAGCATTTTCAAAGGGATTATGAAGCCATTCCACTTATTGAACCTTTGATCTTCAAATGGGTGTGCTTCCTTTAATCCATAGTCTTTTTACAATCATGTTTTGCTTCAAATCTTTGATCTTTCTCAATGCATGATTAATAAGTTGCTTTCATTTTAAAATGTTGTCTTTCATAACATGTCTAATACTTTAGTAATCTCATATGCTATGAATACAACATGTTGTCATTGTTTCACATGAAATTTGTTTTCTTGTTTCAACATCAACTTATTAGACTTTAATTTGTCTTCTTTGAAAACAAGATAATTCACATTGTCCAACTCATGTGATAGACAACTCACTCTTTCTCAATCATATGTTTATCATCTTTGAATCATTTAAGATTGTATCTTTTCAAAAAGAGAAAGAGTAACTTTCTAGTAAATGCATTTCACACAAACTTTGTCATTCACATGCATTGTTCTAGAACTTGAGTTTTTCACTTTCAAATTAGCCTATTAAGAGGCACTTCATTGCATTTCCTTGTTCTCTTTATCCATGCATTATTAGGCATATTTCTTAAGAGAAAAGTTCCTTGTTGTAAAGGTTCATGCTTAGCCTTGAAAAGCATATGTTGTAAAGGTTTATGCTTAGCCTTGAAAAGCATAGTGTTGTTTGTAAGGTTTGAGGTGATCCTAAACCTTAATTGAAGTTAGTGAATACCGGTAGGTGTGCCGGGAGTGGATGTAGGCAATTTGGCCGAACCACTTTATGTGATTGTGTTATGGTGATTGTCTTTATGCTTTCTTTTTATGGATTATGCTCCCTTGGTTGATTTCTTTATTCTCTTTCAAAGCATAAGAGACTTAAAAGCTAAAAGAATTAAAATTGGTCTAGGTCTTTGAGCTCACCCTATTCACCCCCCCCCCTCTAGGATTCGATCTTGGACTTTCAGAAAGGGTACATTCGACGACGTTCCCTGCAGCCTCTGCGTCCTCATGAGTGAGTGTGAAAGCTCGACCCACAGCCTGGGGTCTCTGCTGATGGTGTTGTTGGCCCTGATGCCTCTGATGTCGCCCTCGTTGGAAATGCTGCCTTCTAGGCTGCTGGGGTCCCCGTACCTGCTGCTGCTGAGGTGCTAAAGCAACCTGACGTGCTGGCTGAGCCGCTGGAGCTGGGGTTGGAACTGCCGGAGGTGCTGGAAGCCGAAGCATCTGAGGCTGCCCACCTTAGAGTGGGCAAAACCTGGAGATGTGCCCTGGCTCTCCGCAGTCATAGCACACTCGGGGTCCACGCTGCTGCTGACGATACTGCCCTGCCTGGCCTGGTGGCCTCTGCCTCTGGAAAGGCTGCTGCTGTTGTAGGGGCACGGGCTGCTTCCTGATCGGGGCGATCCGGAGTCGTTTCTGCTGGCGAATGGACTCCAATCGTTGAAGATGCTCCTCTGCCCAAAAAGCTCTCCTCAAGGCCTCCTCGTAGGTAGGCAGCTCGATGCAAGTCATGGCTATTTGGATCTCCTCTCTCAATCCGTCAACGAACCGCCGAACCCTCTCGGCCTCTGATGTGAGCAGCGCCTCTGCGAATTGGTCCAGTTGGGTAAAGCGGACCTCATACTAAGAGACGGTCATGCTGCCCTGAACAAGAGTCTGGAACTCTCGGAGCTTACGCTCTCTGACATAGGTGGGGATAAACTTCTTAAGGAAGTCAGTCTTGAACGCAGTGCATGCCACCTCATCTCCTATCTCCTCGTATGGCCTCTGCATAACCCTCCACCAGTCTTCCACCATGCCACGAAACATGTAGGCTGCCAGCTGCACTCTCTGGCGTCCCAAGCACTCGAACACTCGGAAGATCTTCTCCATACGGACGATCCAGTCGTCTGCCACCATAGGGTCCTCCGTGCCTGTGAACTCTGGCGGTCCCCTCTTGAGGAACCTCTCGAATATCACGTTCGGGTCTGCCTCCCGAACTGGTACATCTCCAGGGGCTGGTGGGGCCACTCTATCAATCATGTCCAGGACCTGCGCCTGAAACTGCGCAAAGTCCTCTGTCTGCTGCTGATGGGCTACAGTCTGGGCCTCCTGAGCAGCGAGGAAAGCTTGAAGAAATCTCTCGAATCGACGCTCGTGGCCGGACTGATCGTCGATAACTACCGTCTCCGGTGGTGCCTCGCCTCCAAACATCTATCACGAAAAAAGAATTTGTGTCAGTTTAAGTCCAAAACCTAAGACTACACTGATTCTACCCAATCCATCGTCCTCACACGTATCCCATCACTCGAATCCTCACTACGTCCTAAGGTTTCTAGTGTGTTTTATTTCCTACAGACCAGCTCGCTCTGATACCGTAAAAATGTAACGCCCCAATTCCGGATACCGATATAGTCGTTCGAATATCCGAAGTTGGCGCGCTACTTCCCGAAAAATCCGAGAACTTCCAAGATCGTAGGTCCGCAGTGAGGTCCAATTTAAAACTTTTGAACGATATACTAACATTAGTTAAATTGCGGAAGCATATCAAGTAATGCGGAAGCAATGAGTATCAATATATGTATTAAATGAGAGCAGAACTACAGTCTAGTTAAAAGTATTAGTTGATAGTATTAAAGTTAATACATTTTTTGTTAGCTACCCGGCTCAACTACAAAATTCTCTCAAAACCCAAAATAAAGTATGTGCTATCAAAACCCAGGTAACTCATCTCCGCACTCCGGCTCGACATCCAGGTCGGCCGGGCCCCATCCGTAGTCTTCGATGACAGGCGCCTCTACTAACG
The DNA here is from genome assembly GCA_038049695.1 of Cinnamomum chago. Lineage (NCBI taxonomy): Eukaryota > Viridiplantae > Streptophyta > Magnoliopsida > Laurales > Lauraceae > Cinnamomum > Cinnamomum chago. The sequence goes on along the minus strand of CP142453.1, from coordinate 36,810,941 downwards.
CTAGCGCATCCTCAAGGATCACTGGGTCAAGGCCTAAGCACCAAAGATGGGTCAGATCTAAAAGATCTGGCAAGTCACAGCATACTAATAACGTAAGACATATATATCAAATGAATAGAGACAGGTAAATATATTAGAGAAGAACAAGGTAAATGAATTAAGCAGTTGAGCATGATAATCATAAAGAATCAAAATAATATAAAACATCTAATCTACTACAAAATGGCACATTCACACGAGCTGGAATACCGCATGATATTATGCCGCGGCCCTCCCATACTGAACACAGTTGCGGCGGGGAAATCTCACCAATGCTGGGAATTACTAATCCCGTAAATCACTCATCATTTCATCACACTCATCACTCAAGACCGGGCACGGTATCACACCGTCCGTCTTAACAACATAGCTCATCATGATAGCTCATCAACACTCATAATAGCTCCTACCGGGGATGATCAGTCCACAGGCTGAGCTTAAATCAACCGAGTGAATGTCTATGCCAACTCAAGAATAACTCTAAGGGTCTGTGTCTGTCTAGGCTTTGCCTTGCGTGAACAAGGTCCTAACCAAGTCTTTATGAGGTTCATATATAAATCAGTCCATGGATTATAATTCCAAGTCCAAGCCCACTCGTTGGATCCATACCAAGGCCCATCAATACATGGCCTGGTCTAAAACAGTGCAAAGGAGGCAACATATCCATTTATACTGATAAACAGTTCCTACTAATCCATCATGACTTAAAATCCCAATATAAACTACCTCTTCCAACTAAAGGTACACCTCTCCACACTTAGGCTCAATAAGGGCCCGCCTAGCCACAGACACGGGTCAGTGTTTTTGAAATCATACTAACGGGTCACCTCTAAGATATCCTAGGTTCGGGTCCTCCATTTATATTTAATTAACAGTTAACAGCTATACTAAGGATATAAGAGTGACAGTAAATAATAGAAGTAAAGTATGAACTTCAATAAGAAAATCAACGGGGAATAACAACAGTCCAATCTTAGGTAATGGACCACATTCAGGTTCAGGTCCATCTCCGGTAATTTGATCTCTAAACGAAGTCACTGATGCCATAGATACTGTGTTTGGTCCTGATGAGGTTACGGTATCATTGACAACTCTTAGGGGTCAAATCATCTTAGATTAAACAACCAAAACCCTAATCAGTGGTCCCCGCGAGTCAAGGTTGAGCCACACCGTTGACTCGTGCTTAGAACATTGATAAATGTCCATTTGGATGGTCAATGGGCCCCACAACTGACAATAACTCCTAAATGTTGAAAGCTGGAAAATCAGGGTTTCCCAGGGTGCTGGGCCAACCTGGCACAGGCTGGGTCGACCTGGCACACTAGGGGTTGACCCCTATGTGGGCTTGATGTGTAGTGTGCTCGGTTGACCTCCTGGCCTGGTGGGTCAACCGAGTGCACTGGAAAATCTAGGTTAGGCCTCCTGGAAGACTTATTTCGTTTCTAGGGGTTCCCAGCGTGTCCGGTCAACCTCCTCGCCTGGGTGATTGACCGCATACACCAAAAACCCTAGAAAGATTGATTTCTCAGCTTTCAGACATTTTCTACTGCAAAATCCTAGGTACTAGGTCGACCTGAACATAGGGTGCCTGAGCTTCAGGTTAAAAACCAACTTCCAGTTAATTCCTGCAAAACAGTGTGTACCGGGTCGACCTGGGCAGGGCCCGGTCGACCTGGTATACTAAAAATCAGTTCTGCAGAGTTTTGCTAACTAGGAGCTGTTTTACCCAAATTTCAGTGTGCCCGATCGACCGGGTATACTAAAAATCTCAGGTCTGTAGAAAATCTAACTGGGAGTTGTTTTCTCCCAGTTGCAGTGTGGCAGGTCGACCGGGTACACGTGGAAACTGGGGAAACCCAGTTTCTACAGATCTCACCCTTTTCAATCCATTTTTCCTCCGAATCATTTCCAATTACTTCCAAACTCCGTCCAAACAAAATAAAACACAATTCCACTAAAATGCCCATCAATCCAACACCCATTTAGACCCATGGATCTTCCAAATGGGGGGTGAAACCCCCATCCATCAATGTCTAACCATCCAATCCAAAACAGCTAAGCTCCAGGTAAATTTCTAACAAAATGAAATAACTGGACTAGAACTCAAATGAATCAATGCACAGAATATAAACCTAAGTTAAGAGTATAATATGCACTTGCCTTTGATGGAGTAGAAGGTTGTAGAGAAAGAGAAGAGAAGAGAGAAATCCCAGGCCCAATGCAATAAGGAAGAAGATAATGGCAGCTCCTAAGGAAAATCCTCCAGCACAACAGTAGCTTAAGAAAGGAAATGAGAGAGGAAGAAGAGAGAAAATGAGGGAGGAATAGTAGTAGGGTTTGCCTTGGGTTTTGTGCTAATTTATAGATTTGGGGGAAGTGGCTAATGACAGGAATAACCTTTGGGGTTGCATAGGATTAGGGTTAGGGTTAGGGGCATTAGGGTCTTTAGGTGGAAAGTTCTAGAAGATGCCTTTTGCAATAACCTCCCTATAGTTAATCCTAATCCCTAGCTAAGGCCTCCCCTACACTAATAAACCCTAGAATTACCCAAAATACCCTACTAACTAAATTACTAACTCAACTAAGCTAGTCTAACTACAACTTAGGGAAAATCTTTCTAATTACCCTGATTAACCACTAATTAGCATAATTAGGTAGTAATTAGCAAATAATTAGTAATAATTAGTATTTAAAACACAATTAGAGGGCCCACAAAGGGGGGGCCTCACATCTGGCCTGGGTGGTCGACCGCATACACCAAAATCCTTGGAAAAGGTGATGTCCCAGCTTTCAGACATTTTTCCTGCAAATCCCTGAGTGCTCGGTCGACCTGGCACACAGGGTGTCTAGTTTCAGGAGAAAAACCAACTCTACCTTGAGCTTTGTTTTAGGGATGGTTGGCATTGATGGATGGGTTTCACCCCATTTGGAAGATCAATGAGCCTAATTGGTGTTGGATGATGGGCATTGTAGTGGTTTTGAGTTTTTCAATGATTTGGTGATGTTTAGGAGTGATTGGAAGTGATTTGGTGGAAAAACGGGTTGAGATAGAGAAAAAAACCTGAAAACTGGGTTTTCCCCTATTCCACGTGTACCCGGTCGACCGGCCTGCAGCCAGGTCGACCGGGCACACTAAATTTTGAAAAAAGCAAGTCCCAGTTATTATTCTGTAACACTGAGCTTTTCAGTGTACCCGGTCGACCGGGCACACTGAATTTTGGGAAAAATAGCTCCCAGTTAGATTTTTCTGCAGACTGAGTTTTTCAGTGTACCCGATCGACTGGGCGCACTGTTTTTACAGGAAATCAACTAAGAGTTGGTTTTTCTCCTGAAACCAGACATCATGTGTGCCAGGTCGACCGAGCACACAGGGATTTGCAGGAAAAATGTCTGAAAGCTGGGATATCACCTTTTCCAAGGTTTTTGGTGTAAGCGGTCGACCACCCAGGCCAGGAGGTCGACCGGACGCATTGGGAACCTTTGAAAACAAGTTAAGTCTTCCAGGAGGTCTGATCCAGTCTTTTCTAGTGCACTCGGTCGACCCACCAGGCCAGGAGGTCGACCGAGCACCCTGCACACCAAGTCGACATGGGGGTCAACCCCCAGTGTACCCGGTCGACCGGGCCCTGCCCAGGTCGACCGAGCACACTGAGTTTTAGTGATTTTCCAGTTTTCTCATTTCTGTAGCTTTGATCATTTGTGGGGCCCATTGACCATCCAAATGGGCATTTATCAATGTACTAAGCCCGAGTCAACGGTGTGGCTCAACTTTGACTCGTGGGGACCACCGATTAGGATTTTGGTCATTTAATCTAAGATGATTCAATCATTAAATGTCGTCAATGATGCCCGTAACCTCAGGAGCACCAAACATAGTATCCTATGGCATCTGAGACTTCATTTAGAGATCAAATTACCGGAGATGGACCCGAACCTGAACATGGTCCATTACCTATGTTGGACTATTGTATTTCCCTTATTGAAGTTCATACTTCACTTTGTTTATTACTGTCATTCTTATATCCTTAGTGTAGTTAATAACTGTTAATTAATGGAAATGGATGACCTGAACCTAGGATATCTAGAGGTGACCTGATAGTATGATTTGGAAAACACTGACCCGTGTCTGTGGCTAGGCGGGCCCTTATTGGGCCTAAGTATGGATGTGTGTACCTTTAGATTGGAGAAGTAGTTTATATTGGGATTATAACTAATGATGGATGGGAATAAGATGTTTATCAGTAGAAATGGATATGTTGCCTCGTTTGGACTGATTTAGACCAGGCCATGCGTTGATGGGCCTTGATATGGATCCAACGAGTGGGCTTGGACTTGGATTGTAATCCATGGTCGGATGGTTATATGAACCTCTTAGAGACTTGGTTAGGACCTTCTTCACGCAAGGCAAAGCCTAGACAGACACAGACCCTTAGAGTTATTCTTGAGTCGACATAGACATTCACTCGGTTGATTTAAGCTCAGCCTGTGGACTGATCATCCTCGGTGGGAGCTATTATGAGTGTTGAGAAGCTATCATGATGAGCTATGATAGACGGACGGTGTGAGACCGGGTTCGGTCTTTGAGTGATGAGTGTGATGAGATTGATGAGTGATTTGCGGGATTAGTAATTCCCAGCACTGGTGAGATTCCCCGCAGCGACTGTGTTCAGTATGGGAGGGTCATGGCATAATACCCGCGGTATTCCAGCTCGTGTGAATGTGCCATTTTGTAGTAGATTAGATGTTGTACATTTATCCTAATTCCTTATGCTTATCTTGCTCAACTGCCTAGTTCATTTACCTTGTTATTCTTTAAATTACATACCTGACTCTATTCTTTTGATATATATGTCCTATGTTATTTGTATACTGTGACTTGCCAGATCTTTTAGATCTGACCCATCTTTGGTGCTTAGGCCTTGACCCAGAGATCACAGAGGATGCGCTTGCGCTCGTAGAAGCGCCTGTAGCTGGAGAGTTCGCGTGGGGCCTGACCGACCCAAATGTCGAGCCGGAGGGTGGAGAGCTACTACCAGGGTTTTGAGAGATTTCTTTAATTTGGGTTTGAGAGAATTTTGTTAGCGAGCCGGGTGGCTATCATGAATGTAATTAACATTTGCTCTTAACATTTAACACCTTTAAACTAGACTGCTATTTAGCTCTCATTTAATACATATATTGATACTCATTGCTTCCGCATTACTTGTTATGCTTCTGCAATTTAACTAATGTTAGTATATCGTCCAAAAGTTTTAAATTGGACCTCACTGCGGACCTACGATCTTGGAAGTTCTCGGATTTTCTGGAAAGTAGTGCGCCAACTTCGGATATTCGCACGACTTTATCGGTATCCGAAATTAGGGCGTTACATTTTTCATGGTATTAGAGCCGAGCTGGTCTCTAGGAAATAAAACACACTAGAAACTTTAGGACGTAGTGAGGATTTCTGTGATGGGATATGTGTGAGGACGATGGATCGGGTAGAATCAGTGTAGCCTTAGGTTTTGGACTTGAACTGACACAACTTCTTTTTCATGATAGATGTCTGGAGGCGAGGCACCACCTGAGGCGATAGCTGTCAGCGATCAGTCCGAACATGAGCGTCGATTCGAGAGGTTTCTTCAGGCTTTCCTTGCTGCTCAGGAGGCCCAGGCGACTGCCCATCAGCAGCAGACATAGGACTTTGCGCAGTTTTAGGCGCAGGTCCTGGACGTGATTGATAGGGTGGCCCCACTAGCCCCTGTGGATGTACCAGTTTCGGAAGGCAGACCCAAACGTCATATTCGAGAGGTTCCTGGAGAAGGGACCGCCAGAGTTCACAGGCACGGATGACCCTATGGTGGCGGACGATTGGATCGTCCGTATGGAGAAGATCTTCCGACTGTTCGAGTGCTCGGGACGCCAAAGAGTGCAGCTGGCAGCCTACATGTTTCGCGGCGTGGCGGAAGACTGGTGGAGGATTATGTAGCGACCATATGAGGAGATAGGAGATGAGGTGGGATGGACTGCCTTTAAGACTTACTTCCTTAGGAAGTTTATCCCCACCCATGTCAGAGAGCGTAAGCTCCGAGGATTCCAGACTCTTGTTCAGGGCGACATGACGGTCTGTCAGTACGAGGTCCGCTTTACTCAGTTGTCCCGATTCGCCGAGGCGCTACTCACATCAGAGGCCGAAAGGGTTCGGCGGTTCGTTGACGGATTGAGAGAGGAGATCCAGATAGCCATGACTTGCATCGAGCTGCCTACCTACGAGGAGGCTTTAAGGAGAGCTTTTTGGGCAGAAGAGCATCTTCAACGAATGGAGTCCATTCTCCAGCAGAAACGACTCTGGATCGCCCCGATCAGACAGCAGCCCATGATTCCTCTGCGACAGCCATTCCTGAGACAGGGGCCGGCAGGTCAGGTGGGGTGGTATATCAGCATCAGCAGCAGCAGCGTGGGCCTAGAGTGTGTTATGACTGCAAAGAGACAGGGCACATCTCCAGATTTTGCCCACTCCGAGGAGGATAGCCTCAAATGCTTCAGCTTCCAGCACCTCCTCGAGCTCCAGCTCTCACTCTACCCGTTCAGCAAATTGCTCCAGCACCCCAGCCACCACAGCAGCAGTACCGTGCTCAGCAGCAGGTACGAGGACCCCAGCAGCCTAGAGGGCAGCAGTTCCAGCGAGGGCGACATCAGAGGCACCAGGGGCAGCAGCACCAGCAGCAGAGACCCCAGGTTGTGGGTCGAGCTTTCGCACTCACTCATGAGGATACAGAGGCCGCAGGCAACGTGGTGGAAGATACTCTTTCTATCAGTGATCATCTTGCTAGAGTATTGCTAGATCCAGGAGCGACACATTCGTATGTGTCGTCAGCTTTTGCTTTAGTCCTCGGTGGGATAGGAGAGGCTATGCCTTGTACATTAGTTGTGTCCACTCCGATGGGTAGGAGTGTGGTGTGTCGAACTTACCACCCCAGGTGCCGAGTGCAGATTGGGGAGTGCATTTTGCTTGCAGATCTGAAGGCTGAGAGATTGATAAGATCAGGTTGCGAAGGCTACATCGCATTCATCTCAGAGGACAAGGAGTCCAAGGGAGTCGAGGAGATTCCAGTTGTTTGCAAGTTTCCAGATGTGTTTCCCGACGAGATCCCGGGATTACCTCCTGTCAGAGAGATCAACTTCACCATTGAGCTTACACCAGGCACAGCACCGATTTCCAGAGCTCCTTACCGCATGGCTCCGGCAGAGCTACGAGAGTTGAAGACCCAGTTAGAGGAGTTGCTAGACAAAGGCTTCATCAGGCCGAGTGTGTTGCCATGGGGCGCACCAGTGCTCTTCGTGAAGAAGAAGGATGGATCGATGAGGATGTGCATCGACAATCGATAGCTGAACCAGGCAACAGTGAAGAACATGTATCCTCTTCCCCGGATCGACGAGCTCTTCGACCAGCTTCAGGGTGCGCAGTTCTTTTCGAAGATAGACTTGAGATCGGGATATCATCAGCTGCGAGTCAGAGAACAGGATGTGCAGAAGACAGCGTTTCGTTCATGCTATGGCCATTACGAGTTCCTTGTGATGCCGTTTGGGTTGACGAATGCACCAGCAGTGTTCATGTCCCTGATGAACAAGATCTTCGCTCCGTACCTCGACAGCTTCACAGTGGTGTTCATCGATGATGTTTTGGTCTACTCCAAGACCAGAGAGGAGCACGAGCAGCATTTAAGGACGTCTCTACAGTTGTTGCGCGACAACCAGTTGTACGCGAAGCTCAGCAAGTGCGAGTTTTGGCTGGAACAAGTAGTCTTCCTCGGATATATCATCTCCAAGGACGGACTAGTAGTGGATCCAGCAAAGATAGAAGCAGTGATGGATTGGGCGAGACCGAAGAATGCCACGGAGATTCGGAGTTTCCTCGGATTAGCAGGCTACTATCGCAGATTCGTCAAGAGATTCTCCATGATCTCAGCACCGTTGACCAAGCTGATGCGGAAAGATGTACCATTCGTTTGGTCAGATGCTTGTGAGAACAGCTTCCAAGTGTTGAAGGAGAGACTGACGACAGCACTTATCTTGTCTCTACCTACTGGTAACGGTGGATTCGTAGTCTTCACCGACGCTTCAGGAACCGGTCTTGGTTGTGTCTTGATGCAGGAAGGGAAAGTCATTGCCTATGGATCGCGCCAGCTGAAAGAGCACGAGAAGAAGTACGCTACTCACAACCTGGAGCTTGCAGCGGTCGTTTTTGCTTTGAAGTTGTGGCGGCACTACCTCTACGGGGAGAAGTTCGAGGTGCATTCAGATCATCGCAGTTTGCAGTACTTGTTCACTCAGAACGACCTCAACAACCGGCAGAGAAGATGGATGGAGTACATCAAAGATTACGACTTCCCTATCAAATACCATCCGGGTAAGGCGAATGTCGTAGCAGACGCTTTGAGCAGGAAGACCGCCCTTGTCAGTTTTCTAGCAGCAGAGGGTGTGTGGACCGACGTCTTCAGCAGCTTAGACGTTCAGTTTCAGCCGCTCAGCGAGAGAGTCTTGCTTGCTACCATGTCTGCATGGGAACCAGAGTTGCTAGGAAAGGTCAAGGACAGTCAACGCAACGATCCAAAGCTTGTCAAAGTGATCGAGCATATTGACCAGAGGCCAGAGTTCAGACTGATTAGTGGAGTGCTCTACTATCAGGACCGATTGTGCGTGCCAGATATTCAGGAGCTGAAGGACGAGATCCTCGCAGATGCACACCATAGCAGATACTCGATTCACCCCGGCAACACCAAGATGTACCAGAACCTGAGGAGCTACTACTAGTGAAACAACATGAAGAAGGAGATAGCACGATATGTCTCCAAGTGTTTGACGTGTCAGCAAATCAAGGTCGAACACCAGAAGCCGCCAGGACTACTTCACCAGCTCGAGATACCTCAGTTGAAGTGGGAGCATATCACCATGGACTTCATCGCAGGACTCCCAGCTACCAGGAGACGCCACAACGGCATTTGGGTGATTGTAGATCGACTGACTAAGTCAGCTCACTTCTTGCCAGTTTCGATGAGAGCAGGACTCGACGTCCTTGCTAAACTGTATGTGGATAGGATTGTTTCCTTGCACGGAGTTCCAGCTTCGATTGTTTCGGACAAAGACCCACGTTTCACTTCTCATTTCTGGGAGAGTCTTCAGTAAGCCTTGGGCACCAAGTTGAGTTTCAGCACCGCTTATCATCCTCAGACAGACGGGCAGACCGAGCGTACTAACCAGACATTGGAGGACATGCGGAGAGCTTGTGTTTTGGACTACAAAGAGAATTGGGAGGATTCCTTGCCGCTTTGCGAGTTTGCCTACAACAACAGCTACCATGCGAGCATCAAGATGACACCGTTCAAAGCTCTATACGGGAGGAGATGCAAGACCCCGGTCTGTTGGGAAGAAATTGGTGTCAGGAGTTTCCATGGACCGTCCATAGTCAGCGACACCAGCGAGAAGGTTCGACAGATAGTCGAGAACCTGAAGGTCAGCCGCAGCCGACAAAAGAGCTATGCAGATAATCGGCGCAGACCTCTTGAGTTTCAGAAGGGAGACTAGGTTTTCTTGAAGGTTTCCCCAGCCAGAGGTACCCTTAGGTTTGGCAAGATGGGTAAGCTAGCGCAGAGATACGTTGGACCGTTCGAGATCAGGTCAAGGATCGGAGACGTTGCTTACAAGCTTCAGCTACCACCAAAGCTATCAGGAGTGCACGATGTGTTTCACGTCTCTATGCTGAAGAAGTACGTGGAGGACCCTACGCACATTCTTTATCATCAGCCACTCAGCATCCAGCCAGACGCTTCGTACGTCGCCAGACCAGTTGCAATCATCGACACCAAGGAGCAGGTGCTCCGGACCCGAACCATTCATTGTGTGAAGGTTCAGTGAGAGCATCACACTCCAGAAGAGGCAACATGGGAGTTATGCGACCAAGTGGAGAACGACAATCCACATCTTCTACCTCAGGTATGATCTAACTTTGTTTTTATATTTGGGGACCAAATGTTTTAAAATGAGGGAATGATGTGAGGCCCAACCCCTTGTGGGCCCTCTAATTGAGTATTTTGAATACTAATTAATACTAATTATTAGCTAATTATGTTAATTAGGGGTTAATCAGGGTAGTTATGTATTAATCTCCTAAGTTGAGTTAGATTAGTCTAGATGTATTAGTATTAGGGTTATAGGGAGTCTTGTGTAATTCTAGGGTTTATTAGTGGAGGGAGGCCCTAGCTAGGGATTAGATTCTATGCTAAAGGTATATTGCACTTGCCTTTGAGAATTAAGAGATTGTAGAGAGAGAAGAGAAGAAAACCAAGCCAATCCAATGAAGAAGAGATGATGTAGCTCCTAGGTATTTCCTCCAGCACAACAGTAGCTTAAGCCTCAGCTCTTAGGGAAGAAATGAGAGAGAGGAAGAGGAGGGGAAATGAGAGAGTGAATAGTAGTAGGGTTTTCTTGGGAAATGGGCTAGATTTATAAGGTTTGGGGGTGGCTAAAGTTTGAAATACGCTTTAGGGTTGCATGGGATTAGGGTTAGGGTTAGGCGCATTTGGGTCTTTAGGTAGGGAAAGTTCTAGAATGGTGTTTTTTAGGAATAACCCCCTATAGTTAACTCTAATCCCTAGCTAGGGCCTCCCTCCACTAATAAACCCTAGAATTACACAAGACTCCCTATAACCCTAATACTAATACATCTAGACTAATCTAACTCAACTTAGGAGATTAATACATAACTACCCTGATTAACCCCTAATTAACATAATTAGCTAATAATTAGTATTAATTAGTATTCAAAAACTCAATTAGAGGGCCCACAAGGGGTGGGGCCTCACACACAAGTTGTATTAAACTAATAAGACTAAACATGTGATGCATAAGCAAAGTTGTTTTAAAAAACCAAATAGTTTTCCTATGAGCTCTTGGAATGAAAACAACTAGATAAAAATTCAACTAAGTAAATGAGTCATGCTATAATAGAAATCAAAGATTTAGGCAAAGCATGATTTAACAAAATGATAATAGCTTAGTTTGAATCAAGATGAAGAATTCAATACTATAAAGATTAAAGGTTTAAAGAGAGTAATGGATTCAACATTTCATAGTTATCATGCTACAAAGGATTTTCCAATAAATTAAATTAGCATGCAACTAATGATATGAGAAGAGCAAAGCTTACTAAGATGTTTCATTATAGAAACCAAACTTTGTCTTTCCAAGTTGCTCCACTTGCTCCCTTGAGTTTTTCCCAATTTTGGGTTTGAATGACGTTAAAAAAACTCCAAACATTGGTCTCCAAAAGTCTTTTTTTTTTTTAAAGAAACAAGGAAGAAGAGAATTTATAGAAAAAAGTGTTGCAACAGCTCTACGGTCGGTCAGCCGACATTCAGGGTTCGGTTAGCCGAACTCAACGGCTAGAATCCTAATGGTCATATTTTTTAGAACCAATTCTATTTTCGGTTCAGTGAACTTTTTCGGTCGATCGACACTTGACCGAAAGAGCAAAAATGAGAAATTACATGCTCTCTGGTTTCTGAACTGAAATGAGTTTGGTCAATTTCTCCAGCACGTTCGGTTAATCGAGATTCGACCGACAGAAAAAGCACCTTTCTGGAAATTTATAGTAGTGAATTTGAGAAGAAACACCAAATAATACAATGGACTGTTCCTCCATGAGGATTTTTAAGCCATAAGGTAGTGGGCCATATGGTGTTAGGCCAACTACAACAACCTTGAGGAAATTGTAACTTATTAACTCCCTCAAAGTTTAAATTCCAAGATGTACTGTATAAATATAAGGAAATCCAACCAAAAAGTAATAGAGGACTCAAACAATCCAAGAAAGAAGTCAACTAACCTCAATAGGCTGAGATAAAAATCTTCCCCAACTCAAGGTTTCAAAGGTTGACCTCTAGGGTTGGGTGTGTACATGCTCTGTTCACTTTCAATGAGAGTTTTTACTTCTATCAATAAAGAAAAATGTTTCTTGATATAAACAGGTAATATATCAACTGTAATTAGTAAGTGCCAATCTTAAATAACAGCAAAAAAAAATCATCCTTGATTACGACAAAACAAAAGACACTCGTACAAACTGATTTTACAAAGAAATTTCATAAAAAAGAGATTCAAAGTGAATCATAATAGAGCTTCAACAGAAAACCATAGGCAAAGATTAAAGCATGGGATGGATGAAATTTAAAAATAATCCCAGGTGAGAAAAGATCAAGTGGTTCGTCATTTGTCATTTTAATATTATGTGAAGTGTTAAGTTATAAATAAATCTTCTATAATTGTAATTGGAGTGATTTGTATTTATGATCATTCCATTAGCCACATGAAGTGATGAACATCACACTAACCTTTCAAAAGTCAAACATCTCTAGGATTGATGCAAGATACAATTAAATCATCATATTCACACATTTTTAGTGTTTTCCTATTATGTTTCTTTTCTTTTGTCAAATCAGTTGTGTGATTCTTTTTTTTTTGAAGAATGATAGTATGACACAGATTGGCATTGGCAAAGCCAACTCGTCCTGATCCTAACTAGCACAAAGACTAGCACCAAGATTTAAAAGCTTGGTTGAAACTCCCTATCAGGTACAAAAGGAAAAAAAAAATTCAATACTCAATGGCTGTTCCATTGGCTTGAGGACTGGGTAGAGTGTAGATCACCTCCTTCTCAATAAATGTGTTGCAAGAAAAGTTTCGCTTGCTATCCTTGCATGGTTTGAGGTGGATCAGGTCCCCCCAACAAAGTCTACTTTCCCATTTATCCTCTTGGAGGTTTGAATTTATCAAGAAATGGAGAAAGATCCTACTCATGTTCTCCTACTAAAAAAAAACTCCCATCTTATGCAAGTCATAGACATCAAGAGCACAGTGCCATCATGGGAGTGCACCAACTTTTGATGGCTATACTCACCCAAAAGATTTTTCATAAAAAAAACACCATTTCCCATGATCCCCATTTCTTAAAAGTCTTGCTGGCAGCATTTTCAAGTGAAACAATCCACCAAACCAAACAGAAAAAAGAAATCCAATCAAGCAATTAATAAAACAAGAGACTTTACCCAAATACACACCAAATGAACCTACACTACTATTAAAAAAAAAATGGGGTTCTACAAATGGGTCCTTTTGAGTCGAAGAGATGTAGCAGATGGAAAGGATGAAAGGACAAAAATGGGAAGTGTACTGAGGGAAGAAATGAAAAGGAAAAATGAGCAGAAAACAAACAATCAGTAGACAAAAAAACAAAAAAAAAAAACAAAAAACATAAATAAAAAAAACCAAGATATATACACAATTCTTCAACAACACCCAAAAACCAATCAAAGAACATAAACAAAATCCTATCTCTCCACCAATACTATCCAAAAAGTTAAACAAAACCAAACAAACAACATAAACAAAATCCTAAGCAGTTCAAACACAGACAAAAACAAAATCTACAGATACCGTCGTCTCAGACTCCTTCAAATGGGGAAAAGGACCGAAGAGGGTTTGTGTAGAGGCAGCATGTGACGAAACCGAAGAAGGTTTGTGTAGAGGCAACAATCGACAATCTTGGTGCGAGCTAGGGCTTCCTACATACACAAAAAAAAGCAGGAGCGAGAGACTTGGAAAAAAAATTGTAAGTATAAATCGGGAAAGAGAGAGAAATAGAGAGAGAGAGAGAGGGAGAGGGAGAGGGAGAACCGGTGGCGGCTCCGGTGCAGGGAGGGAGAGAGAGAACCAACGGCGGCTCTGGCGCGCGGGAGGGCACAGTGCAAAGCGAGAGGGAGAGGGAGGGAGAGAGAGAGAAATAGAGAGAGAGAGAGAGAGCACTACACCAAAAATCGGAAATTGGAACGGAAAAGCGTTCATAATCCTTCCGTTCCTAATCCGTTAAAGTGTTCCAATTTCCGTTCCAATTTGGTACCAACCGTTCCTAATCCAAATTGGAACGGAAATTGAAACACTTTAACGGATTAGGAACGGAAGGATTAGGAACGCTTTTCCGTTTCAATTTCCGATTTTTTGTGTAGTGGAGAGAGAGAGAGAGAGAGAAAGAGGGAGGGAGAGAGGGAGAGAGAGCCAATGGTGCCTCCGGCGGTGGCGTGGCAGGTGCAGCGGGAGGGCACGGTTGGGGCACGGGAGGGGAAAAAACAGAGGGAAGAAAGGGGGAAAAAAAGAGGGAAGGAAAAACTGAAGAAGAAAAGGTGGGTGGGCTTCACAGTGCAAATGACGAGCATTAGCGACCGCCTAATGGTCCCTTTTGCGACCGCCACTTGCGGCCGCCTACGTTTTTGCTGCGCCAATACCAGTAATTCTAGTAGTGAATGAAAGACCCATTACAAACAAATAACCATTACAAAATTTATTTGAATCAAAATAAAATGCATCCAACCTTACCCTAGACACATGAAACACTAAACGGAGGAGAAGGACTCGCGGTCTCGAACGGCGATCCAACCGGTTCTCGTTTTGCGATTTGAAATCCAAGCAAGGGAAGATGATGAATGGCTGGTCCAATGGTGGCAGTAGCAACGGTGATGCGGTGGTGGCAAAGAAATCCAAGTGGTGGTGTGCCTTAGGGAAGGGCTTGGATGAAATTGTGAAGGAAGGAGGAGAGATGGAGAAAAATTAACGGAAAAAAGGGTTTTTTATTTTATTTTGTGTTGCTGGTCGTCTAAGGGAATGAGGGATATGCGATTCACATGCAGCCCCTTTTTAGCTCCTTTTATCTTTTTTTTGATGACTTGACTTGCAAGGTTTTGATTTGGGTAAGGATTAGTAGTATGGGGTCCAAGTTGGAATGGGATTTGGAGGGCTGAGATTGAACAATCTTGGGATCTTCTTGTTGATTGGCTTGCCACCAAAAGTCGTTCTCAATTTAAACTTCCCTTCGTAACTTGCTTCTCTTGAAAAGGGTCCCATTTACTTGGCTAAGAAACCATTCAAATCTGAAATTTCAGACATGAAACAAATCTTGGATGCATGTGGTCTCCACCTATCTTGGACGTGTGACCCTTGGTATAAGGGGGTATATATTGGACGTGTGAAATCTTGGGATAATTCTTGGGTTGCAAATTTCAAATCTTGAGGCCTATCTTTTTGGAGATAACTTTAATTAACAACTTAGTGCTAAAATCTTGCACTCTTTGAATTTGTTTCCAACTTGGATTACTTAGTAAGATGTTCCATTTCTTTAGAACTCTCCATGGTTTGAAAATCTCCTTAGATGGGCCCACTTTCTCTCTTGAAAAGATCTCCTCAAATCTGAAATTAATTTCATTGCAACCAAGGAAGTAGGCCCCATTATAGTGCACACAACATATTGAATGTCCTATGCATGGACGTCCATATATATCTTTTTGTACTACTTTTTCTTTTCTTTTTTTTCTCTTCTTTCTTATCTTGTAGTTTTGAGTCTTGGCCATCTATCTTGACATGTAAGCAATATTTATTGGAGAGTAGATAGAACACCTCATCATCACATGGCCCCTAAATCTGGAACTTATCTTCAAGAGTTTAAATTTGAATTTTTGCATATGAGAGCGGACCCTACCATGGAATCCACACCCAAGGAAGGTGGGTCCCCCAGATGAGTCTTTCTTCAATTCTCCTTTTCTTTGATTTTTCTCTTCTTGCGGGCCCCGAGAATTTAAGTTTCCTACAAAAATAAAAACAAATATCAAAGAATAATCTATTCATATAGGAAAAGAAAGATGCAAGATGCGGACCCAATTCACCCTAAATAGATACATAAAATGTCACAATTTTATCAAATTTTCTTTAATTAAATCAATGGTGTAAAGAAAATTCATCATTTCATGTGTGAATCAAAAGTTATGAGATATTTGTGACTTACAATGCCAAGAAATGGAGAAATTCATGATTTTATGTGAAAATGTGATTTTTTAATGAATTTTGACTTGAATTCAAACTTTGATGCCCGCAAACATAGAATCACGATTTTTTTACTAAAATGGTGCATGATTTGATGATTAAGTCCTTAATTAATTCTAAAATGATGATGAAATTATGCATTTTTAATGACTTATCACAGAGATAGCCCTAGCATCGTCCGCCACTGATACCATAATGAACATGGTAAGTTTGACTCGAGCATGATTCAATTTTTTGCTTTTGACAGTTGATTTAGATTTATATATAAGATTCTTTAAAAATATTTACCTTCATAAAAAAAATCATGCCTCCCATATGCATTTGACCAACAATTACTTCCTATTTATATTTTAATTTACTTCAACTAACCTCTCTCTATCAAATATCCACGCCCCATGAATGGGAAGGCATAAAGGTATATGGGGCTCTCCAAAAGATGGTGACCATGCTTGAATTTCTTGTATATATAATTGTATTAAATGTATTTTGTTTGTTTACTCGGTGTGTAGTTTCAATTTAAATTGAGTTTTCCTTCGATGAATTAAAGGTTTGCGTGCGTTGGGCGCGGGCCCTGAAGCGCTAGTATATATTAAAGCAAATGGGGAGGTGAGCTGTGGATGGTGCCACATCATCATCGAAGGTGTTCCTTTTAAATAAATATACACAAAAAACTTACAGTGATTTAAGGAGTCATGTCATCACATTCCACTATTTTTTCTCCAAAAGTAAAAATCTCTTTATTCATATCCTCTATCTCTTAAAGTCTCTCCATCAATATCCCCTAAAATCTCTTTCTAATATTACAATAAGATCTCCTCCCCATCCACAAACCAAATTCTCTCCCCGAATCTCTACTCAACGATTTTGTGAGTGATGTAGTGGGCCCACATAGCATGTAAGGAAGCCAATTTCTGAAAGTGAGGTCTTGGATGTTAATCCTTTAAAGTATGCTTGAATCTCATGGGATAAAATGTGTAACCATCTATCAACCCTTTTTTTTTATCATGCCCATTACATAGAACTTGACCAATACACACTTTGAAGTGGGACCTACTAGATAAAGAATAATGAATTGAAAATCCTATAAACCTTACCATACATAAAAAAAAAGCTCTATAATAACCAAACAACTTGCCAAACCTTGCACTTGTGCATCTATATGGGGCCACCCCTCCATATATAGGACCCACAAGATTGTAGATGGCCATTAACTTGTTCACTAAATGATTCTTATGTTTGCAATTGATTTTAAATAACTTACATTCATTTTTTGAAACTAAGGGGATCTCATTTTTAGATGAACCATTTAATTTAATTATTTGTCAGCTCTTTTTAAGATTTGGATCAACTTAGATAGGTAAGCATCTGTCAAAATTTTTTAAGGAAGTTTTTATATCCTGGCACAGCTTAGATTGGTAGTGTTTTTAATCATCTGTCTTTCTTTTTAATTCAAATTTTATATCCTAGGCACTTTTTTTCGTCGAAAGGTGTAAGATTTTAATGCCCTTTTATTCTCCAATTATTTATACTAATATAAAATAAAATATAGCTAATTTTAATAAAATAAAAATTATTTTTATTAGGGCCCTGGCGTGGAGCCTACAAGTTTGCTTGCTTTCATAAAATCTTATGATGGAATTGATTAGGCTTTTTTGTGGAAGTTTGTTTACTGGTATGTAAGATCCATGGTTCAGATGTACACGAGAATGGTAATACATTTTTCTTTTTCTTAATTTCTAAATCGATTCATTTACACTGAGATGTTCCAAAGAATGATGGCATCTTTGGTTTGATTTGTACCTTATTTCTTTACAGGAAAGTGAAAACTAATTAAAGGATTGATTTCCTTTATTTATTTATTTATTTTACTTCATTATTTTTCCTTTTTCTTTTCAAGGGACTCATCTTAGACACACTCACACTCCACACGATATGCCTAACAGACTGAGCCCCAGCCGGGTATTGATGTATTTGTAAGAAAATAGACGCATTTTTTTTCTCAGTTTTTTTCCTTCTTTAAATGGCATCATTTTTTTCTTTTTGATTCCATTTAGAGTTTTCTCTTTTTTAGTGAGGACTTTCAACCCATGCATTTTCTCAATTTATAAAGATTTTATAGGTGTGATATTACAAGATTCTCATTATTATTTTTTACGATAATTTCTTTCTTTTACCATAAAATCTTAAGATCTTTTTCCACTTTATTTTATTTTAAAAGTTCTTAAAAATAATAATAGTGGATTCTTCTTTTATAGTTTTAATTATTATAATAATTTATTATATCTTTTTTTTAGCCCGGAGTCCGCACGGGCTTTTGTTGCTAGTCAGCTTATAGAGTAATCATGAGAAATAGGAGTAGCTAAAACTTTAACAATTGCTGGATAAATTGGAAGACCTAATGAAAATTCCTAGCCCAAAGAATCTTTTTCCTTGGCTGGAAATGTTTGAGGAAGGCAATCCCGATAGGATCTTTACTGAAGATAAACTCTATTGATATGAATTTCCCCATGTGCAAAATAAAGGTTGATTTAGTGGAAAATGCTTTCTTACATTCCGATTTTGTGAGGGCGGTTTGGTTCTCATCCCCCTTTGGTCCTGAATCAAATAATATTTCGGAAAATGGTATATCCAATTGGTAGAAGACTTTTGTTAAACTGAAATTTTCGATATCTCTTGGCCATGAGCATGGGGATATTGGCGGTACGTGGGCCACATGGAATGCCACAAATGAGGCCATTCTCAAGGGTGCATCCCTCAATTCATTTCAAATCATTTTAAGAGCTAAAAAATTAATGCTCCATCCTATGGCCCCAAGCAACACTAACAATTTAAAACTGTGTGCAATTACCCCTTATTCTCAACCCATTGTCAGTGATGATGAGATCCAAATGTTCATAAATGCCTCCTTAAAAATAAAATAAAAAAGGGAGCAAGAAAGAAAGAAAAGAGAAAAAGATGGGAAGACAGATTTTGGTTATCTTATGTGTTCTAAGAAAAATCTTTTGGTTGTAGCCAAAAGCACGAGGATTTTCAATTGCAAGGATGTTGGATTATATATTGATGTAATTGATAATCCACCTAGTGGGAAAATGCTTGGTTTGGTTTGGTTTTGGTAATTCTAAATTAGGAGTGAGAGTAAGCCGCGGCATAGTGAAATCCAGGATCTTGGATTGTATATTGATGTAATTGGTAATCATAAATTAGGAGTAAGATGTAAGAATAGGCCACCAGCGTAGTGAAATCAAAGATATTTGATTATATACTGATGTAATTCGTAATCCTAAATTAGGAGTAGGCCACCCAAATAGTGAAATCAATAGCAACGCTTATAGATGTAGGCAATTGTCCAACCACGTAAATGTCTTGTGTGGTGATTGCATGTGTTTGTGATGGATCATGCGTGTTTATTATGCCTTCATTTATCCAACAATTGGTATTAGAGGTAAGGTTTCCAAGTGTTGGGGACAGATAGATTCGGAGGAACGGATCTCGGAGAAGGCTCAGGTTGGTGTAGAGAAGGCCGTCTGCAGAGGATCAGAGATCGGCCTTTGCCAAAGAAGACAGGTTCTGTCAACGAACAGGGTTCTTGACCTTACCATGTTATAGCAGCCACCGATTGGTTTAAAGAAAAACAGTGCAGGGCGCTGTTGCTTGATCGAAGAAGACAGTTGATCTGAGAAATCAGAGGATTTGGAGACCAATTGTAAGAATTCTTCTTTTTGCTCGTTGAAGAGAACGAAGGGTATCGGTCTTCGTGCTGATCGTCTCCGGACAGGAAGGGTTGCGTCACACCGAGGCCGGGGAAGAAGAAGAAGAGAGGTATCAGTGCTGCCTTGCAGAACAAAATCGATCAGTAGGAAGAAGAAGACCGAGATCGGCCTTGTTGAGCCATCGTCGAAGACCCAGAAATTACAGAGGATAAAGAGGCTGCAAGGGCTCTGCCGCAGAGCCAAACTGGAAACTAAGAAGAAGGCCCGAGGGTGTTTCAGGCCAGGTCAGGTCAGGTTGGACCTGACCCGCGGAGGAAGTCCAGTCCAGTTCGACAGCACATGTGCAGGGCTGACGTCAGCACCACGTCAGCAGAGCTGTATGGTCAGCCGGGTTTGACTGATTGGAGGGCTGAAACTTGTTTTTGCGGTATCTTGACTATTCAGAGTCCAATGGAGATCAATTTGTGCTCAGGAACTCGTTGCGAGCAGATCTACACAATTGTAGAAAGGGATTGGAAGTTAAACGGTCAATAGGAAAGATTGATTGATTGGAGGGCATAAAATCACTTCTTCGATATCGGTGCCATCTAGAGTCAAGTTTTAAAACTATTTATTTCAGCATGCTCATGGTGACGAGATCTACAACGTAGTGCATGAATCAATGTTAGAATCGGGTCAATTGGACTCGATGACAAATGCAAACCTAATCAGCAGGTATCATTGACATCATCAAAGGGAAGGTCAAATGGGCCAGATTTGACCAGATTAGAGAGGGTTTACAGTATGCCGTTCATCTTGCTAAACCCGAGTTAGCGAAGAAGGAGCAAGCATGAGCTAATGTCATGCCTATCAAAAATAGGAATTTAGATTAGGTCAAACAGAGATTTGATCGTTCGGAGGCCGAGGGTCTTCTGCATTTATGGTGTCATTAGGACTCGGATTTCCAATCCATTTTGCGCTTGCATGTTCATTATGAATGGATCTTCGCGAGGGTGCTAAAGTCAAGGCAGTTTGAAGGCTGGATAGTGAGTGATTTAGGCATCGACATTACTTGGACTTGTCAATGGATTCGGGTGTCAAAGTTAGAGGTAGTGTTTGACGAGAAAATGAACTTTGCTCAAAGTTCAAGTGCTGGTTCAACATAACAGAATGTTGAAGATTGCGCCATTGTTGTAGGGACGTACCGTTCAGCAAGGTACAGGAAGACAATACCGGGTATCTTCAAGGTGGCTTGAGTTCTACGGAATCCAAGCCAATGTGGAGATTGTTGGGTTTATATCTTGTATTCTGGTTAGACCGCATTGGTTAATTGAGTTGGCCAATGACCAGGTTCAGGATCAAGGGTATTTTAGTCTTTGTACCGGGGCTTTCTTGGGGGTTAAGAAAGCAGAAATTATATATTGATGAAATCAGTAACTCTAGACTCGAAGTGAAATAGGTGAAAGCTCAATCTCCCATGGTTCCTTACCACAAAAGGGGGTAGAAGGGAGAGCAAGACTTATGCCATGGGGAGAGAGTAGAATTAGTGTTAGAGGGTTTGGAATCATTGTAACGACTTGCCCAATTTTCTGCATAGTGAAATCGAGCAGAACACTCATAGCCCCGTGGACGTAGGCAATTGCCGAACCACATAAATCTCTCGTGTGATTGATTGCTTATGATTGTGATTGATCATGCGTATTAATGCTCTAATTTATTCCCCAATAGGTGTAGCCCTTGTATGGGGTTTGATTGATAAAGGCTGGACACTGGAAATAAGTTTCCCTTTTCCATCCTTTTTCCTTTGAAAACATTTATCTATTAAAAATTATTTTAAAATTCTCTATGGAACCTATGAGAGTGACAAACCTAGTTGCAGAACTAGGATCCAACTTGTTTATCTACTAAGGTGGAGTTTATGCTTGTCAAATCCAATCCAAGCACAAATATACCCATTTAGGTCAAACTCTGTCATATATATCTATGTCAAACTCAAGCTTATTGATAGCCATGGTTTACTACCATTTTTATACCACATTCGTATGAACACATAAAGTAAGATATTGTAACTAATTAATCTTGTACTATAACATTCTTAGGAATACAAGTAAACGAGTTCTCAATAATTACTGAGGTAAGATGTTCCTTTGACCAAAGTAGGCTTCAATTATTCCTATCACGGATTCCAACTCCAAGATATAAATCCCTGATGCCCTGCATCTCCACCATAGCATCTCCTATCTCCATTCGGTCCCTTGTTGATATCATAGAACAAGCTACACCCACTCTGATTGTAGAAATTAAGCACATTTCAAGTCTGTTTTTTGCAATTGTATGATTATTGCTTTCATTAAGACTTTCAACTTCTACTGAGACCAACCTTTGATCAATAATCTCCGTCACTCGCTCAGGTAAAACCATCTTAGCAAATTGATGAAGGTTTAAACTTTCATTAAACATTTCATCAGTCGGCCTCTTTCCGGTGAATATCTCCAAAAGAAGGATCCCATAGCTATAGACGTCTCCAAATGTAGATGCTTCACCGCCCATCCCATACTCTGTCATTATTCAGACTCCAAACGTTTTCAATGGTTAGGATTTGCTTCAAGAATACAATGCAAGACTCAATATCTAAGAATAACAAAAGGGAATAATTTTCTAATTGGTATGATATATATATACTAGTGTTGGAGTGGCTAAATTTGAATTCTTTCTAGTACTCTAAAATCTTATTCTACTATACTAATAAAGTTGTCATGATATTCTACCAGTTAAGTTCCTAAGGAGGTAAATTCCATAAATTAAGCAAAACATTAACTACAAAACCATCAAAAGGGATTTTCCTTAAGAACCACCCACTTTCGCCATTTATATTTAGGGTTGTAAACGGTCGGTTCGGGTCCGGGTCCACCCACCGTTTAGTAAGAGGGGGAACCGGACCCAGACCCGGATCGGAATCAGGAAACTGGTTCCGATAATTTTAATGGGAACCGGAACCGGAACCGTTTGCGATGCGAGTCTGGTTCTGGTTCAGGGTATGGTTCCAGTTCTGGTTAAAAAAAGTAATAAAAGGGAATGTTGGGGTTCATATGGCAAAGTCTGGTAAGCTTATAAAAAAAAAAAAAAAAGAAACAAAGCCTCAAAAAGTTATTTTTTACACTTGATTTAATCGCCTTTATAACATCAGAGTCAACAATTTAGTCACAGCAAGGACCGCATAGAGCCCCCTACGCTGACTTGAATGAGAAAGACTGATACAATTAGTAATATAACATCTTCACTTCAAAATACAAGTCTACAAGACTACATCCAATAAGACATCATCAACCCATAAGCTTCTTCAATTCTATTCTTCACAGTGAGGTTCTGTTCTCACTATTCACATGACCGCTACAGGCTTCTGGCTTCATAACATTGATACAAGGTAACAGTAACAGTAACAGGGGATACTAAAGTTAGGTTATAGTATATTGGGTCGGGTCCCTGGTCCACGGGTCTGAGCTACTGTGGATTCGGACCCGGACCCGTTTAGATAATGGTTCCAAAAAAAGGATCCGGAACCGGACCCGTTTCCTTATTGGGACCAAAATAAGGATCCAGACCCGAAACCTAACGGGTCGGAACCTTCGGGTAATCGGAGAATCGGAGACCCATTTACAACCCTATTTATATTGAATCACCTACTTCAAATTTTTAGATAGATATACCAGAACAGTCTAGCATGGATATCTTTGATAAAGTTCAGAAAGATTTCGTGCTCGAGATGATCTTCAACTAAAATAGTATTGGATAACCACAGGACAAATGACTGCAGAATTTTTGTGAGATAATGTACAAGTCAAATGATAAAAGGGTAACTCTAACATTTGTTGATAGTTTCATTTGTATGTCATTGTACCTTATCCCTTCAAAGGATTTTTTTTATTTTTTATTTTTCTAGAAAACTATTTAGTGTTTAACACAGGAGATTTCAAAAAGCATAATTTTTAATACTATCACCAAAAAGAATAATATTCAATATTCATCTAATAAATGGATGTGTATATATATATATATTATTTAATAAATTTAAGTAAATTATACTACCTTATTATAAAGTATGAAACTCAATTCATTAAATGAAATAAACAACCTTGATCATGTGTTACACTAACTTTATGCCTGTCTTAACTTTCCATGTTATCGTTGTCATTTTCTTTTCGGTGATAGAAAGATATGAAGATATGTAAATAGAAATGCAATTGTTTACTATAATCATTTTCTCGACTTATTTAATTCATGATGGTATTAGAAATTATCAATGATTTTTAATAGAGCATGCGAACAAAAAAAAAGAAGAAGAAGAAAGAAATGGTTGAAAGATTGTCACCTGGAGCAACATATCCAATAGTTCCTCTTATGCCAGATGAATTGGTAGAGTTCTGAGAGCAACTGCTGGTGAGTTTAGAAATGAAACTTGCTAATCCAAAATCTCCAATACGGGCATTCATGACATCGTCCAGAAGAACATTACTTGGTTTAAGATCGCAGTGAACTATTGATTTCTCACAAAATGTATGAAGATAATTCAAAGCAGAAGCAACATCAATGGCTATATTTAACCTTTGAATAAGGTTTAAATTCTTGGATTGATGTTGCTCATCATCTATGTCTGGATGCAACCATTGTTCAAGATTCCCATTAACCATGTACTCAAAAACCAACGCTTTGAAATCATCACCTTTAGAGTCAATACTTGTGCAAATAGTAAGGACTTTCAGAAGATTTCGGTGTTGAACATTTCTCAGAACTTTACATTCAGCTTTAAAACTCTTGGAAGCTCCTCGATGTTGAAGATTGAGCACCTTCACTGCCATAATTCTTCCAATGCGATCCAAATACCCCTTATAGACAAAGCTATAACTTCCCACTCCAATCAAATTGGCCGAAGAAAATCCGTCAGTTGCTTTATAAAGATCCCCATAAGAAATATCAAAAAATTGCTCCTCCAAAGGGATTGTTATTGGATGTGGATGTGCATGCTTTTTTGATGTTCTAAGATAACAACAGAGCAAGGAAAATAGCAAACCTAGGCATAGAATTGAACCAATCAATATTGCAGTTGTTGCTCTTGGAGAAAAACGCCGCTTCTGTTTCTTACTATCTTGGCTCGGGCATGCAGGTAACAACAATGCTGGAGTTCCCCCACAGAGATTTTTGCAGCCAACCACAGAAATTGCACTTGTATTCTTAAAGATTCCTTCTCGTGGTACTTCGCCTTCAAAATTGTTGTAAGACAGATTTAGATATCTAAGATAAAGTAGCTCTTGAAGATACTCTGGAATTTGCCCTGAGAAGTTATTGCGTGAAATATCCATTTGCAACATACCTTTCAAAGAATTCAAAGGAGGAAATGTTCCTTGAAAGAAGTTACCCTCCAGATAAAGATTTTCCAAGCCAAGACAATTATCTAGGCTCCTTGGAATTTCACCAGACAATTTGTTATCAGAAACAATTAAAATCCCTAGGCCTTTCAAGTTGCCTACTTCTATTGGCAAAGATCCCACCAAAGAATTCCCCTTTACACTGAGATATTCGAGGGGCGTGATGCTAAAGATTTGTTTTGGTATATAACCAATTAGATTATTGTAAGCAAGGTGTAACAGGGATAGTTGTTGACAGTTCTCAAGAGTTGAAGGTATGGTTCCTTGAAAATTGTTCTCGGCAACAAGGAACTCAAACAATTGAGTGTTGTTTCCAATGAAAGATGGAATTTCACCTGAGAACCTGTTTGTACGCAAATTCAAAACATGTAGCTTATTCAACATTCCAATGCCCTCAGGAATCGTACCTATCATGAAGTTAAAAGAGAGGCCCAACACAATTAAGTTGTGCAAATTGCCTATTCCTAAAGGGATGCTCCCAAACATCTGATTCTTGCCCAAAAAAAGCATGTTAAGATTAGTTGAGAGATTGGCAATGGAGCTTGGCAATGCACCTGTAAGCCGGTTGTAACTTACTGTCACCATCTCAAGAAAGCTACAATTGGTCAGAGAAGAGAGAGCACCCATGTCCTCAGTTTCCCCACTTCCAAGAAGATTCTGTTCCAAGTATAAAGACCGGAGGCCTCCCAACCTTCCTAGGTTCATAGGAATCGGTCCACTAAATTGGTTTGAGCTAAATGCAAGGCTTTCAAGTCTAGAGGCATTGGGTATTGAGACTGGGATGGGTCCTGTAAATTGGTTCTGTGCTACATAAAATTGAACAAGATTGGAAAGAGTATCGCCTACATCGGGTGGAAGTCTACCGTTCAGTTCGTTTGCAGTCGCAAAAAAGTAAGCCATGGATGAGAGATTGTAAAGTGCAAGAGGAATGGCACCATATAGCTTATTCCCTGATAAATGTAAATAATACAGGCTTCTAATGTGGCCAAGCTCTTCTGGAATATTTCCCTGTAATCCATTCTCCATTAGAGCAAGATGAGTGAGAGATGAAAGGTTCCCAAATGAAGTGGGGATACTTCCTGAGAGATTGTTTTTTACAAGATAGATTCTTCTTAGCCTTGAAAGAGAGCCTAGCTCAAAAGGAATCCTACCTATGAGCTCATTGAAACTAAAATCAATGGTTTCGAGCCTCCAACAGTGAGTCAGATTGGCTGGAATTTCTCCTCCCATCGAGTTACGGCTAAGATTGAGGTACCTGAGCCTGAACAGACGACCAAATTCTTGGGGGATCTGGCCTTGGAGCTCATTGTGGCTAAGGTCAATTTCACGGAGGAATGTAAGGTTTGATATGAAGGGTGACAAAGTACCTACCAGCTCTAGCCTAGTCAGGTTCATGGCCACGACCCTCTGATGATGGAGTCGACCACACGTGATTCCTTGCCATTGGCAAAACGGGAGAGATTCATTCCATGTGCTCAGAGCATGAGAAGGATCGCGCCGTATCTGCTGCTTGAAAGCAAGTAATGCAAGTGCATCTGTTGCATTTGCTAATCCTTTTGTCATCGTGGATTCCACCCCTAGTGACATGAGAAGGGTGACATGGAGAAGGAATAAACAAAACCACCTTTCAACAATATGTGAGAGCTTCATCATCAACTGTTCTTTTACAAGTAAAAGAGTGTGAGGAATGAGGAGATGCCGAATCCTATATCAACAATTTATAACTGCACGATTTTGCAATGTTTACGTGTGTTGATGACTGGTCCATTTTTCTAGAGAAATGCTTGAGCGGATGACTTGACTTGACTTCATGACAAGCTAGAGAAGGATACAATTTCAGTTTAAGAGTTAGAACTTGGAAGGCGGGTTTGGGTAAGAATGCCAATGGGTCCAAATCCTAAACCATATCTAATGGGGCTTTTCCTGTCAATTTCCACATCTAGTGACCAAAATGAAGATATTTTCCCAAATGTTCTCCATATTGCTTCATTTTCAAGCTAACACAAGATTTTATTATAATCTGGGCCGGCAGTACTGATCTGCAGGCTTGAGATTGTGATGTAATTAGTCTTTTAGAAACTTGTCTAAGAGGCCAGCTAATAGACAAACGACCAGGCCGGCCGGGTAATAGACCTGATTTAACAAACGACCAGGCCGGCCGGGTAATAGACCTGATTTAACAAACGACCAGGCCGGCTGGGCAGTTGACATATAATCTATTTTATATATTAATAGACTTAGGGCAGCCCCCGCGGGACCCACCCAGTCAAGCTCAAGCTTGGTCCTCAAGATTGTGGGCTTCTGAAATCTGGGCCCAACCCTACCTTGGGACTTCAAAAAAAACCTCTCATTGTAGGAGCTATTGAAGGCCAAGCGAGGCCTTGGCCGGCCACCCTTGTCAAAGGTCCAGATTGACAGCCCTAGGAATGATCCTATGTTGAGTCTTGTGAGCTCCACCATCTCTTGATCTAGGACATTCACATCATGACACCCAATATTAGCCCAAATTTCAATGGACATGAAGTCTATTTCAAACAAGTCCTCTCAATAAATTTTCTTGAAAAGTGGCAAAAATACACTTCCCTTATAAAGGCTTTTGTCTTTTATTAACATGTTTTCTCGCTAAAATTGCCCATTTTGGTTTTGATGATCATAATCATTTAGTGAATCTTGTTTTTTAAATTATTTGGAACCTTTTATTTTGAACCATCTATGTATGAAGGTAGTTGAAGTGCATCCCACTAGGTCATCGGGGTTGGACTTGATCGTTTCTTATAAATGATTTATTAAATTGAAAAAAATCTAAAAATGACATAAGGATGTTTTTATCATTTTTTCAAAAAAAAAGGAAAACTTTTATATTTTTCTCCCTTTCATTTGTTTCACCATTAAACTTGAGTCACATGCAAAAATAAAAATACAATGTCAATAGATTCAAGCGTTTGGAAAAAAGGAAAAAAAGTAAAAACAATATATACAATCGAGTGAGAATGAAAACGAGTGGTTTATTGGTTCAGTCTATGGTACACCCTCAGACCACCTTAGTTATACCCACGCCCATATTTGTGATTTGTCATATTTAATTTTGGAGGTTTTTCCATATAACTTATCTTTAGAGATGAAATTTTCATCTTCCTTACCAAAAACTCTAATTTTCCCCCGACCTTCTCCATTCTAGGGGGATTTACAAAATTGTCGGACCTTCTTTTCTTGAGGCGCCTCTATTCCTTACTTCTTTTTTTTTCCTCTTGGTATGATTTCTTTTTTCCTCTTCCATTACCAAACATTTGGTCATTACGACCTGTGTGGCCCACCTTTATGTGAATAATTCACATTTACTTATTGAAGTAAAATCTAATGCAGTGAACATATTGGGATTCGTTGTTCATATGATCGGCTTTTAATAATGAGAGGTGGGCCATGTAGGATAAATTAATTATTTCTCTATTTCTTAAAAAAAAAATGGTTTTTTGTCTATGATCCGAGATGTACATTTTTTGGGTCCTAATGCCAAAAATCACATTAATTGATATAGGGTGAGGATGGAAGACTCATGAGATTTTATTTGCCTGTCTTGCTTAAGGCCGATTTAATTGCATAAAAATATTTCTTTGGAATTATAAGGAATGACTTTACTACTAATTTCTTATCATGAATATATAACAAGGTATGTTTAAAGAAATGGATTCATTATCGATAAAATATGATTGGGCCAATCAATAAGTATAGATCTGAGTTTCTAAATTAAAATTCAAAGGAACCCACTATACCATGAAAGATTGGATCTATTTGTTTACGTGAAACTGAAATTCCTACAAATTCAAAGGAACTTGTTTTTACCATGAATTCACTTATCTTGAAAATTTATAATGTCTTTGTTTGCATGAATAGAATTTATAGAAAATGAAAGGAACCCACTTTACCTTGAATTCCTTGTCTTGAGAATATAATTGAGTATTTTTTTTATTTTCAAGGAATTGAATTCCTAGGAAATGTTGTCATAGTCTTGTCATTTAGAAAAAATATTAATATAAAATCATAATTTTTTTTTACCATTTCTTTGATTTAAAAATTGAGGTCAATCTTAAGTTTAATGTATATTATAATATGAGATAATTGGCAAACAACTTAGTTTAAAATCTTTTTTTTTTAAATTACCAAACAGAAACATACTACAATATTATAGTGTTATAATATTTTATTATATAATGTCCTATTCTTGTAACATTTAAATATAAAAGTACATTTTTCTGTACATATCCAAACATGCCCAAAGATCTAAAAGAGTAAAAGAAAATGCATGTTAGATCAGCACTCCTCAATTACTTAATAACACTATACATTTTCATTTAAGCTTATTTACACCAATGCTATACAATGGTCCGCTCAATGAAATGAATGCAACATAACAAAAAGTTCAAAAACTAAATGAAAAGCTAATCTAAACTAAGGTTACTTAAAAGAATTCTAGACAGCTACTAACTGTGAAGAGGGCACTCTGACCGTCAACCTGGACTTATGAAACGGAAACCCTAGCCAGTTAACCCCCAAGTAGATGGTGGGATCACGACGCGTTAGGCGAATGTTCCTCTTTAAAACCAACTCCTCAAATAACAAAGTTGTCCTATTTGGCAAGATGGTGGCCAAGGGACAAAGTTTGCTCACCAGAAAATCCACCAAGGCACACAATTGGCACAGCCACGGTGGTCTTCCCTAGTGAGCTCGCAACCTTAGGTCACGATTCTACTCAATTTTATAAAGAGTTATTGGTTCTAAACTAAGTGAGAATTAAGATCTTAAAGGGAAGAAAACGGTGATAAAATCTGGATCCTTATCTTGTTGGGGTAATTTTCCCTTTACTAGTAGTGCATCAAATTTCAAGTTTATTTGAAATAATTACAAAGATAGGAATAACCAACAAAATAAACCCGCTTGCAAGGGATTTGTGGGAGTTAGGAAATGCAAACCTCCCGAATTATTTCCGGGGATGAATCGGTTGTTGTCGACTCACACCACGGACACTAGTTTCCATGTACGAATGTGAGGGTCCGAACGGTATGGTCCAACCGTCCTCCTTCCCTACAAGCAATTTATTATAATTCTACTAAACAACTAACGACTTAAAGTAAGTAAAGTGCGTAAAGTAAAGTAAATGGATCACGGGCCGACCCACAACCAAAATTATTACAATGCCTTTAATGAATAATAAGCCTCACAATCGCTCAAATGATTACAACTTTGATAACAAATACCTAATACAACCAATTAAGAAAGCAAATAAACATCTAAACTAATTTTAAACTAGGAAAGCAAGTAAAACCTTTAAGTTCTCCAATGTACTTTTTCACGTTCCTTCACTCCAAGTGAGGAATTCCCTACAAAACAAACACAAACAACATGCAAAATTCTCAAATAAAATAAAGGAAAGATAAAAAGTACAATAAGCTAAAAATGAGTTCAACTCTATTGAATTCAAAGCTTTCTGATGCCTTTCCCCAACAACGGCACCAAGAACTAGATCGACACTAAGATGTGCAACATTCAACTGCAAGACTACGGTGTCGTCAAGTAGTAAAGGACTAGTAGTAAAGGACTAAAGAGTCTGGATTATCGATCCCATGGAGAGAGGATGGAACAAACAATGAATCCAATTAAATTAGAATTGAACTAAAATATAGGTAATAAAGACAATTGAAGTATACAATTAAAACTATTAAACTATGCAATGTAAACAATTAATTAACAATCTAAAATATAAAATTAATAAGATCTAAGCTAATCTAACAAGTTATTCTAAACTAGTAGATAAATGGTGGTGGAAATGGAAGATTTAAAGTGAAGATGTGATGTGAAATGTGTAGGATTTTAAAACAAATGATGTGCAATATAGATCTAACAATCTAGAAGTAAAAATAAAAACTATAATTAAAACTGACAACAATAAAAAAAATATATATATTAGACAATCCAAAATCCACTAAGTATGTAATTAATCCAATCAACGAATGTTTTAATTCAACTCCCAAATCTACAATTCAATTAGTAATCTCTTGCCTAATTGGATTGGATGGTATAACAATGAAGATCAAAGTAAAGAAAATCAAAAGCCAAGATCTAAATCATTACCTAACTACGTACCCTAACAATTAATCATCAAAATCAAGTTACAAAAGATCAAAGATAAGGGCTCTAGAGCATCCTATGTGAGAGAACTTAATTCAACTACAAAACATCAATTGAGATTATCCAAGTATCATGCGTAGAGATAGAGCATGATAAATGAGAGAGATTCTAAAATCTACTAATCAATCAAGGCACAAGTAGTGAATTTAAATGAAGACATGCATAGAATTAAACTAATTACATTACTTAGCTTTAAAAAGAGAGCCTAATCCAAGAGCTTTAGCCATTAAATATTAAGAAAGAGCTTCAAATCTTCATTAATGATCTTCAATTACACTCTCTCTAAATTAGTTACAATTAAGCTCATTCTTACAATCTAAAAGTGTAGCGAAGGTAAAATAAAATTTCCAAAAGATTGACTTGCCAAAAGATTCCATTCTCTCTACAAATACATTCAAATTTATAGAATCCATTTGATTGGTTTGAAGGCTTTTGATTGGCTCTTTTTCTTTGGCTCATTTCATTTCACAATGATTGTTGATTGCTTTCATTTGATTGGTTCGAAGGCTTTTGATTGGCTCTTTTGAAACCTTAACCTATTCCATACCTACCCAAGCTTTAACCAATATACCAACCACTCATTTGCGTTAGAAAATGACTTATTTTATTTTTAAAATCTTCTCCTCTTGTTTTGAAATTCTTCGACTTTTCCTAAGATTCTTAACCAAAATCTCTTCATGGAATTTTTTTTGTTGGAATCTCGTTTTTATGCCTTGGGACACTAGTCAGAGGGTTGGGGTAGTCGCGGGGTCCACCTACACAAGAGAAATTACATAAATGCGCTATAAAAAATTATCGGATTTATGCATAAAAACTTTGCCGCCTCGTATCTTCCTCGTTCGAACTCGTAAGAATGCAAATGAATAGCCGATTCTGCTCAGAATTCCACGTCCAATGCAATAATGCAAAGAAACGATGTCTTTTTACGAGTTAAAACGAAGTTATAAGCGATGATAATCCGATAATCCGTTAAATTGATAGAAGCATAAAATCTCCATGTAAAGCAAATGATATGCACATGGTATTGCTATAAAACTTAAACTAATGAGGCGTAAAACATGAAATATTTAACACTTATCACGTATCTATAAATCCATTCTCGTCATCATGTCTTCTTACCCCCACTATGATTCAAAGATGGAATTCCACTCCTATTACCCAATGGTTGGAGGCTTTGAGAAAGTTAAAATGGAGGGTGTCCTCAAAATGTTCTTGTATTAAGTTTCTTCTTACACCCACTCACCTTGAATTTGCAGTGATCTCCATTAAGCATTGATCTTGAAATATAAATTTAGTGAAACAAGATAATGTGAGTTTGAGTATCTAAGACTAAAATCTAGGTTAGAATCACTTTTTATCCATCTAATGCTTTTTAGTACTTTTAGGTAGCGTTTGGTTGTCTAAAATGAAGGTTGGAATGGAATGGTCATTCCAACGGAATGATCATTATAGTGTTTGGTTCGTCAAAAAGTGGCGGAATGACCATTACCTCCGGAATCCCATTCCTTTATGTGACGGAATCATCATTTCATTGGGGATGGGAAGGAATGACCATTCCATTCCTTTCTAACTTTTTGTTGAGACCAAAATACCCTTGCTTGACAACTATTTCTATTATAAAAGAGACAATGTTGCATGGTTTTTTCACCACACCACTGTGGGGCCCACCCAAAATATTATAATAAAATATAATCATATATTATTATTATATTATAATAATAATAATAATATAATATATATACCCTTATGATCTATCTATCTCATACAAACTTTTTCACTACACCATTGTAGGGCCCACTCCTAAATATTATAATATAATATAATAATATATTATTTTGAGAAATTACAAAATTTCTCACTATACCTTTGTGGGGCCCATCCCAAAATATGATACTGCAAACTTTTCCACTACACCATTGTGGGGCCCACCCAAAATATTATAATAAAATATAATCATATATTATTATTATATAATAATAATAATAATAATATAATATATATACCCTTATGATCTATCTATCTCATACAAACTTTTTCACTACACCATTGTAGGGCCCACTCCTAAATATTATAATATAATATAATAATATATTATTTTGAGAAATTACAAAATTTCTCACTATACCTTTGTGGGGCCCATCCCAAAATATCATACTGCAAACTTTTTCACTACACCATTGTGGGGCCCACCCCCAAATATCTACTTCTACTGTCTACTATCTACTATCTACTATCTACTACTATTATAAAAGAGGGAAAGTTGCAAACTTTTTTCACTACATCATTGTGGGGCCCACCCCCACATATTATAATATAATATCATAATATATTATTATAAGAAATTACAAACTTTTTCACTACACCTTTGTGGGGCCCAACCCCAAATATTATAATGCAAACTTTTTCACTACACCATTATGGGGCCTACCCCCAAATAGTATAATATAATATAATAATATATTATTATGAGAAATTGTAAACTTTTTCACTACATCATTGTGGGGCCCACCCCCAAATATTTATAATATAATATAATAATATATTATTTTGAGAAATTGTAAACTTTTTCACTACACCATTGTGGGGCCCACCCCCAACTTTTTCACAAACAATATAATGTGACAGGAGAATCTAACAAGGGTATTTTGGTCAATCTTATGTAAATTCGATTCCATTCCTAGCATCATTCCAGCATACCAAACGCATGAATAGGAATCAGAATTCTAGTGGGTTGATTCCTCAGCGTACCAAACGCTGGAATGGTAATGACTATTCCTGCATCATTCCATTACAGACTCATTCCGGTCTTCATTCCATTCCTGCCTACAACCATTCTAGCGAACCAAACGCCACCTTAATTAACATCCTACCTCTCCATTGCCTAATCTTCAATGTCCGTCATGCATCTAGTTGAGTTCCACGAGTTGGGCATTTTCTAAAGAAAAATGTGTGGGTGCTATTTGGTAACGTGGAAAAGTCTAGCAAAGTCTTTTTTCTTTTTTTTTCCAAATGTTAAGTCTAGCAATAAATAAATAATTTTTTTTAACAGTGTAAGTCTTGCAACATTTTAGCCCCACCCAAACGAAAACCCTAGTCTGCCACTATATCCTATACACTATAGTATGGCGCAGCGCCCGATTACAATGCATGGTAGGCCCCAACATATGTAGTGTTGAACGTGTAAATTAATTTTCAAATATGTCAGATGACCACCAATTGATTTGACTGTATCTGAAAAACTTGATGAATTTGCTTACCTTTTTCTTGTTGGAATTGATAGGTTGTCCCCCATAGATCAATCTAACGGCTAACCCACACAAAATTTCTTTGATATATAATTTAGATACATGAATAAAATGGGTGTTAGGACTGATATGCCACTTGGATTTTGAAATGATGAACCCCACCATGCATTGAAGATGCGCGTTTGCACCATGCTATAATGCCGCAGCGCCGCATTATAGTTCTGCCCATGAAATGGTTATTGGCCTAACTGAGGACGGTTAGTTCAACATTTTTTCTCTTTTTCATTACCTCACCTGAACCCGACCAAGTATTTCCAGTCTCCGGTTAGCACTACTGACCCAATTGTTAAATGGGTTGGGTACAAGTATGAGTCCATTGTCCATACACACACCCTAATCAACCAGAGCGCAACTGAACCTACTAATTTCATTTTATAATGCTTAAACCTGCAAACCTCGCCCCAATTATAATCCCAAAATTTAGGATTTAGATTGCATTTTCAGCTCGAATAGAGCTGGGGTCTAACCTGGCTCGTTGGCCGTTGCCCCCAACTAAGTAGGACTCACTGTTGATGTGGTAGTCCAACATGCATAGGCCATATCAATATGGTGCCTAATCTCCAGATATAATAAGATGAAACGAGGGAAGCAGAAGCAGAAGCAGAAAGAAAAAGGGAGGAAAACAAATACCAAGCTAATGCGATTGCTATACGAGCGTTGTGAACTTGTGACAAAAAGGGTAGGGGCAGAAAACAATAATCCATCGCCGTCTGTGGGAATCGAACCCACGACCACATGGTTAAAAGCCATGCGCTCTACCAGCTGAGCTAAGACGGCTGTTTTATGCTTTTTCTCTGTACTTAATATAAGAATGATTTTAAAATGATGAAATCAATACTCCCCTTCTAGCTTTATTAAAGCCTAAAACGAGTTCATGTTTCCATTCTAGAGATTTCGCTCTAAACCTCTTTAACACTTTAGAGAAACACAAGACACCCCCGTGGTTATATTTAAGGGTGTCTCATCTCACACTGCTACTTAGAGATCAATTCTTAGATAGGCAGGTCACTCATCCAGCAAAGAAAGAAAATACCTCTTTGATGCTTATTCATGTTTTTCTTATAATTTTCTAGGTATTCAACATGAAGCAAGGCAATGGGACCTTAAATATTCCCCATTCATGTGTCTAGGTGCAACTCAGTCTAAGTTCAACCGAATTAGGCCTCGCTGTGACAGCCAAATGTGGGAGGGTAGTTGATTCTCCAAAAATTAAGTAATATCCAATACACAAATTTCTCAGTAATTTGCCAAATCTCATAGAAACCCCCAAAATTAAATGTGTTGACCTATATCTTTTGGATATTATGTAAGGACCCAAACCCAGATTTTCAGAAAAATTATTATATCCAATTATATGAGATTTTGTGTATTTATTAATGATAATTTGATGAGATGTAACTTGGTAAATCTTTGTGGAGCTTATCCTAGATTACTTGCATTTATTATATTTTGACATTATCATGTGATTATAATTTGACAATTATCATTCTTGTGATTTTTATTATAAATAATTCTCATGCATCATTATTCGTGTACATGCATGCATACTGGGTGGGCCCAAATCAATATTACTCATGCAGTACATTGATTTCATGTGTGGGGCCCAATTTGGGTTGCACTTCCCTATAAGGGTTGAATTGTGTAATCCTAGTTTTAGAATGACTTCTAATTGGATTTTTAGAAAGAGCCTTAGATTAGAAAGTGAGTTTACTCATTGTAGGAGCCAAACTAGCTAATAGGTTGCCAGTTAGAATGACTTCTAATCCTAATTTTAGAATGACATCTAATTGGATTGTTACATTGAAAAATGAAGAGTCCCACTGGTAGACGCAGGATTTTCATTTGGCTGAGGCTAAAAATTTGTTAGACTAAACATTTGAAAAAAGAAAAAGAAGTATTGCTAGACTTTTTTCACGTAACCAAAAAGCGTTTTTCTTTAGAAAATGTCCAACTCTTGGAACTCAACTAGATGCAATATAGTTATTGAAGATTGGGTAATGAAGACATTAGGACATTAATAAGAAGTACCAAAAAGCATTAGATTGATAAGAAATAATTCTAACCTAGATACTCAAACTAAAATTATCTCATGTCAAAATCAATTCCCAATGGAAATCACTGCAAATTCAAAGTGAGTGGGTGTGTGAGAAAAAACTGAACACAAGAACATTTTTAGGATACCCATCCATTCCCTTTTCACTTTCTCAAAGCCTCCAACCTTTGGATAGTGGGAGTGAAATTCTATCTTTGAATCATAGTGGAGGTAGAAAGACATGATAATGAGAATGGATTTGGTCAACTTTGGATTTGTAGATACGCTCAGATTTGGTGGTTTAGGGCTTATAAGGATTTGGAGATTAAGCGTTCAGATTTAGGCATAGAGTAATTAGGAAGGATTATACTATATATGTTGGTAGATGAAATTGCAATAGTCTACACAGTACATAAGGACCAGCGACAAGGAGCTTGATTGACAATCGGCGCAAAGAGATTTTGAAAGAAGAGGTTGAAGATAGAGGAGTGATGTCTCGCCATGACATTTTCTTTTCTTTTTTAATCAATGAAGTTTTACATATGTGGGGCTATCTTTAGACACATGTGGAGCCACAAGTTTAGATATATGAGGCATGCTCCAAGGCCCCATTTAACTCCATGGGTATTTTATATTTAGTTATTTGGTATATAATCTTTTTTACTTTTTTTATAGAAAAAATGAGTTTTTTTTGTCTTTTGGTGGAGAAAGGAGATTGGTTTTTTTTTTTTTTTCATTTTTAAAAAAAAGAAATGGCGGAAATGTTGAATTAAAGTACTTTTGATGTGACATTTTTTTTTTTTGAAAAATGAGGACTTTATTTCACTTGACTCTTTTAGGCATTACTTAAAGTATATGCAATGCATCGTATTGGGGATGCTCACATATGGTTATTTAGCCCCTACGAGAGTCACATTTAGATTGAATACCCCTTTGTGCGATATTACAAGGCTGCAACTAGCACACTCCATTCATGATTTGACTTAAGTCACTGGTATGGGTTCGCTAGGAGTAACACTGGCTTATTGCATGTTACATGTGATTGATAAGAAGGATAATATCTGTAAGAAAAGATTTCAAATAAGACCTTAAGTTTTTATCTTATTTCAAGAAAGGACACGAGTTCCAAAACTTTTCAAATTAGTCCCTAAGTTTTCTCAAAAGTTTTTAATTAAGGACATTTGTCAATATAAAACTATTTCTCAAAAAAAGATTCTCTCGATTTTTTTAAAATACTCATATTACCCTTCATTGAAATAAAACCATCCTTCACTTTCTCTATATTCTACTCATTTTCTTCACCGGCGTCCCCATTTGGATCAAGGACAACTAGCATTCCCATACAATTGGTATCATGTAGTGGTTGCCGGAACCATGTTATGGCTTTAAATGAAAGATAATTTGGGTATAATAAGAAAATGGAGAACAAAAATTCCTCAGAAAATACCTTTAAATGGCTAGAGAACTTTTGAAATTTATGTCCTTTTTTTTAATAAAGTAAAAACTTAAGGCCTTATCTGTAATTCTCCCTATCTTAATTTAGTCTAGGTTGGCTTACAAGTAGACATGTTTCATGCGTTTCATGTTACTGATTACACCTTATTTTATAGTATTGCTAAATTTGTTCCAGATTTGATTCATAAGTTCATGTTAGTTGCTTGAGTTATCATTGTTATGAGTTTTACTCCTACATTCATGCCTAGTTATGTGCCTATCATTTTGTCTCCTGTTAACTGAGTTACCCAACCCTTTTGCCTCAATTGTATAGATCATTATCTGCATAACTGTTACATGTTCTTAATCATGGACCGTATCTATGCTACTATCAAATGACTGAATACCCTGTTTATTATAGTTTTATGGTCTGTTTGTGGAGCTTCGTTCTTACCTGCTTACTGTTCTTTTGTTTATTTCCAACAAGTCTAGAGCTAGGCCCTATTTTGCTTGCCTACAGAAAAAGTTTTGAACTTGAGAGATGTATCATGCTCTAGGACTTTTGTTTAGTTGAATATTATATAGTATAGTTGATTAATATCTAGTTTATTGGACATGTGTAGTCCTGATTTGTGCGATAGACGTTAGTTTTGGTTATTGATTTTAGAAGTCCTATTGAATAAATAGAATGAATTAATTAGACTCAATGACTCTAATTATCATGATATGAATGATTATGTGATTCCATTGTGTGATTTGATCATGAATGTGTTAAGTGGGCCCATAGCGCATCGAGATTCAAGGGTCCTGATGATCTTGGATTTTCGGGCATAACAATATATGGTTAGAATAAGTTCATAGAATTCAAGAATTTATTTCCTATATTGATTATGGCTTTAGTTAGCCTTATTAGATTGTATGGACTCAATCCATCAGTTGATGTAATAAATTGGTTAATTTCTTTATTTATCAATGAAATCATGCTTTCCTTTAATGAGATGAATGTTGTTTTATTACTTAATGCACATGACCAATACATATGACATAATGGTTCATGAGATGAACCGGGTCCCATTAGTATATTAGATGTGATATATGTATATGGATGAGATTAACATACGAGAGACATGTGTCACAAATCTTATACTTAAAAATATCTTCACCACCAGTGATGAGACTGGGCATCTCATCTGATAAGGTTGCAGCACTTTGATCACTATGTAATAGTGTGATTTGTCACGATCATCAGAATGAAAAATTCTGGATCATAGTGCTGATATATTGGATGTATTGAAGGACCATGAGAATCACTTAATGAATATTGTCTCGATTCTAAGGTCTGCTCTCATAATTCCCTAACAATGGCTCTCAATCCTTAGACATTGATGAACTCAAGTTTCTATCTATTCATTTGCTTTGAGTCACCAATGAGTCAGGCCAACTGTAGGTAAATACCTCGATGTCTTGAGTATTTGGTAGTAGGACTGTGGGAACATCCAATGGTCAAGATGAAATCTATCTATATTATCTCCTGGTGCCAATTAATGGATTTATCATTAGTAAGTGCGCATCCATCTCGATTAAGAGTTAATTGGATAGTACTGATGATCATTGTGATTAATTGAGGCTCAATGATAATAAGATGTGGATCTAAGATTGGATGGGACAGATTTATTTCAATTGATCCATGAATAATGATGGAGGGGCCTACCTGTGGTAATGTGGATGTTTAGGGTATTCATTGTAATTTATTCATAAGACTGGAGTGCAATTCCATTTATATAGTGGTGTTATTTGCAATTAACTGTGGGTCCGGATTGCATATGAGATGTGGGGTCGCGGTGTCCCATTTGGAGCCAGCTTTCCAAGGAATCCCTAGTGGTCCCCACGCTAGCCCAAGATATTAGAAAGATACTAATTCTACTTTAACTCTAAAAAGAAGGAATTAGAAAGTTACTATTTCTATTTGATAAGGGTGCACAAAAAATCCGTCGATCCGTAAATCCGATCCAATCCGATCCGATCCATGGATTTTTATCCGATCCGAAGGTAAACGGATTGGTGAAGGATTGAAATTTTTTTAATCCGTTAGTAATGGATCGGTGGCAGATTCCACCCTCAATCTACGAGTTCAATCCGATTTGATCTGTTGACATTAAATATAAATATAAATAAATATAAGGGGTCTAAATATAAATTAAGATGTCTAAATATAAAATAAGAAAAAAAAATTATGGGTCAAAATGTAAATTTTTTACAACATGTTTGATATTTTTCTTTTAACATTAGATTGAACGGATTTATCCGATCCGATCCGGTCCTCCACGGATCGGATTTTAACAGCCACATATTGGTGACGGATTTCAAATCCATCAATCCATAGGTAACGGATTTGACCCAATCTGCACCAATCCGATCCGTGTACACCCCTACTATTTAAAGTGGTACATCTAATAGTGGTAATAGTAAGTTACTAATTAGTGTGGAAGTAAGACTTCTAATACAATTAGTAAGAGAGGAACAAGAGGAGACTTGAGGACTTTAAATGGAGGACTAACACCCCTCTTGGACGTCCAATAATAATATTGTTGCACACCCAAGGTTCTTTTATGCAAGAGTTGCACAAATCTCCTTCCATTCTCTTTCTTCTAGTTCCTTGGAGTTTCTAGTAGAGTTTTCTCTTGGATATCCCACCCATCTTCTTAAGAAAAGAAATCTGATAAACGGGTCATAGCGTGGAAGATCAAAAGGTCTTAGAGATTCTTATTTGATACGTGAAAGAGTTTCATTATCAAAGAAAGATATAACTCCTCCATTAGAGCACAACCGAGCTACTAAGGTATAATCTACTTCCTTGCATATTGTAGATTTTTATGGATGCTTGTTGGGTGCTGTTCTATCTATTTGATAGGTTTATTTACTGATCATGATGGCTGAGATTGAGGACATCGATCCTGGATTGGGTTTTATAGCCTTATCGATAGTTGATCCCTGAGTCAAGTGGGTCAAAAGTTTTGAAAATCTATCCACGAGGCCCACCTATTTCCAACAATTGTATCAGAGACATACCTCATCTCTAATCATGTTAGATTAGCAATCTTGTTCTAATCTTTGCATGAGATGTGAAGAGGATAGAGCAAGGGCTATGTACAGATCAGTTT
This sequence comes from Cinnamomum chago, assembly GCA_038049695.1. Classification (NCBI taxonomy): domain Eukaryota; kingdom Viridiplantae; phylum Streptophyta; class Magnoliopsida; order Laurales; family Lauraceae; genus Cinnamomum; species Cinnamomum chago. The sequence continues at coordinate 36,769,772 of CP142453.1, read as the reverse complement.
TTGATGGATTTGCTTTGTTTATTAGTGAATCTATGTTTGGATAGTCACAAAAGGGTTTAATAATGATGGAATGATGGTAGGAAGCCATTGAGAGCCTTCAGAAGTGTTTTGGAGGTGTTTGGACTCGAATTGAGAAAATCCAATTTTCTGCATTCGTCAGGCAGGTTGACCTAGCCCCGTGCTCGGTCGACCGGGTGCCTATAGGGCTGGTATACCTGGCACACAAGAACACTTTGATCTTTGATCCGAATTTTTTGGTCCAGAGGCGCTGCCCCCTACACCCCCGCGAGCTGACCGGGCAGCTCGATCCCCGCCGGGGGACACCCCCGGACCCCCTTTGCGAAGCGCATGCTTTACAGAAGTGGCAACCTTTGGCATCTTGTTTTTCTATTGTGGTTTGGTAACCTGGTTTTGTGAGATGCTTTGTTGTATGAGATACTAACTTGCAGGTGATAATGTCCTATCCATTTGGCCTATAAGTCTTTTACTTTCCTTTTATGGTTGATGGTTATTTTGGGCTACTTGTAAAGAGTATCATGGTTTCCTTGGTTTCCCGTGAAAGGGCAAGGCATGGTGAATTTCCCTACGGCCCTTTTATTTCCATGTTTAGAATACCATGTAAGTCTCATAATTAAGGCATAGGAATTTATATAATTTTTCTAAATATGTAAATTATGGCGATGTCCGAGACGAAGAAGGAAAGTGAAGTTGGACTCCTAATCAAAGATTTTGAAGATTACCAAAAGCGTTTTGGAGATGCCCAAAGAGTTTGAGAAATCCCAAAGTTTTGGAAAGTCTGAAAGTCCAAGAAGTCTATTCCGCTTGGGCCATGTGGAGGAGAGGATTAGTTTCTATTTTTGCACTTTCTATTTGTGGATGGTTGCTTTTATAGAATGTTTCCAAATCTGATCCAAACATAGCAATTTCCAAAACTGGTCAAATCAAATTAATTTTTGGAAAGTGTTCTAATTAGAGTTGATGGGCCCTTGAGATGGATCCATTAGTAACACTAATTTAAGAAACTGGACTTTCTATAAAATAACTTGACTTGGAACTAATCATTGGACATATCATGAGATGATTTAATGTCTATATTTGTGGGCCCATATACGTAAAAGGAAATCCTCAATTCTAAAATGTTAAGTGGGAGCGGGGCATTTAAATTTAGAAATCCCCATGGTTTTCCACCATAGGTCCATTGTAAGGAAAGTATTAGCCTCACGCCATCTTGAAAATGGCCGTTCCCCACGGAGGGTTTTACTTGTCTGGTTACTAGATATAGATCTCCTATGGATAGTGTTGGTGAGACGGGGCGGGGGCCCACTCCCCAAGGAGGAGCTGCTCGCAACGGTTGTCATGCAATGCTAGTTGGTGGGTCACACTTAACTAAAATAATGATGTAGTATCCCTAAGGATTTGCCTCATGTATTTTAGAAAACCGAAGCGAATTGGGAGTCATTCGTTATTTGGTATGAGATACCTAAATAATAATGAATGAAGGGGATCATGGGTAGTTAGTCTTAATCCTAATTTTGACCAACTTTGATCTGCACCAATCTAGGTGGTAGACGCACTCCCCAAGGAGGCATACCTCGGAGATTTGGATTCCGATGTATTCTGAATTTAGTGATTATGAGGATTCCCACATAAATTTGGTAGAATACTAAACCCTAATGTCATTTAAATTCATTAATTGAATGTTTGGTTATGTGCTACAGTATCTCAAGCATGAATTCAAATACTTTCAATCCACTTGCGACCATCATCAACCAGAATAAGTTGATGGGATCCAACTTTATAGACTGGAAAAGGACCCTGGATATTGTCCTTACCATACCCTCCCTTCTTGAGCCTGAGCCTAATGCACCACAGTATGAAAAAGACTTTTACACCAAGTGGACCAAAGACGATGAGATGGCCAGATGTTACATTTTGGCATCCATGTCTAGTGTTTTGCAACACCAACATCAATCTTATAGGACTGCATACGATATTATATTGAACTTAAAGGAGATGTTTGCAGACCAGGATAGACCTGCTAGGCAAGCTGTTATGAAGGTGCTGATAAACACTAAGATGGCCAAGGGAACCCCAGTACAAAAACATTTGTTAAAAATGAGTTTAGCATTGAATGAGTTAGATGTACTGGGTGTTACGATTGATACAGAATCGCAGATCGACATGATCCTTCAGTCACTACCGTATTCTTTCAATCATTTCGAAATCAATTATAATAAATTGGAAATGACCATAGCTGAGCTGTCTCGCCAACTAGTAGTGACCGAGGAAATCATGAAGAAAGAAGCAAAATCCCCTCATGATAGAAAAGTCATTTGCTAGGACCAAGCTGGAAGGCAAAGACCGAGATAGCAAAAAGAAATCAGTCATCAAGGGTCCTAAGGTGGAGAATGGTTCTACTTGTGATATGGGCAAGGCTAAAGGAGTAAAGGAAAAGTGTTTCCACTGTGGTTTGACATGACATTGGAAAAGGAATTGTCCAGATCTTCTGTCTAAGGAAAGGACCTAAGGTATGATTGAGTCACTTATTTCTGAAGTTAGTTTTGCAACTGGTACTTCAGAATCTTGGTGTGTGGACTCTGGGGCAACTAATCACATATGTAATTCGTTGCAGGGGTTCAGGGAAACCAGGAGGCTTTGTGACGGAGAAATCATTGTCAACCTAGGATCTGACGTTAAGGCAGAGGCTGTTTCAGTGGGAGTTATTACTTTATGTTTTTCAAATAATAAATTGGTTTTGTCAGACACTTTATATGTGCCGTCTTTACGGCGGAATTTAATTTCAGTTTCTAATTTGGTGAATAAAAGTTATTCCATTACTTTTGGTACTGAAGTTGTCATAAAGAGGAATGGTAATTTTATTTGTTCTGACAAGGTAACCAATGGGCTTTATTTGTTAACTCCTACAATGTATGAGATACATGATACTGAAACAATTAATAGACCATCATTAAAGAGGAAGTCACCTTCATCTAATCCAACAAAACTTTGGCACTTGAGGCTACGTTATATAAACCTACAATGTATGAGATACATGGTACTGAAACAATTAATAGACCATCATTAAAGAGGAAGTCATCTTCATCTAATCCAACAAAACTTTGGCACTTGAGGCTACGTTATATAAACCTAAACAGGATTGACAGGCTAGTGAAAGATGGTATCTTGCCGTCATTGGTGGTAGAACCAATGCATGTCTGCGAGTCCTGTCTAGAAGGCAAAATAACCAAAAGACCATTTTCATTTAACGGCAGTAGGGCCAAAGATTTATTGAAATTAGTTCATACTGATGTGTGTGGACCCATTAATGTCAGGGCCAGAGGATTATATGAGTATTTCATCACTTTCACAGATGATTACTCAAGATATGGATACATATACCTTATGCACCGCAAGTCCGAGGCTTTTGAAAAGTTCAAACGGTTTCGAACAGAAGCGGAAAAGCAATTAAGTAAGAGTATCAAGACTCTTCGATCAGATCGATGAGGGAAATATCTCTCTACAGATTTTATGGGATACTTATCAGAAAATGGTATTCTATCACAGTTGTCTGCTCCTGGTATGCTTCAACAGAATGGAGTAGCGAAAAGAAGGAACCGGACTCTTTTAGATATGATCAGGTCTATGCTGAGTTTCTCAGGATTACCTATATCCTTTTGGTGATACGCCTTGGATACTGCAATGTACATACTAAACCTCGTACCATCTAAGTCTGTACCTAAGACTCCCCGGGAGTTGTGGTCCGAGTGAAAGCCTAGTCTACAACATTTACACATTTGGGGTTGTCCGGCACATGTGCTAAAGGTTAAGATGGATAAGTTGGAAACGAAGTCGGAAGTGTGCACATTTGTAGGATATCCTAAAGGAACTAAAGGTTGGTTATTCGATAATCCTAGAGAGCAGAAAGTGTTGGTGAGCACTAATGTAGTTTTTCTGGAGGAAGATTATATGATCGACCATAAATCTTTAGAAAATGTGATCTTGGAAGAAATTCAAGAGCAAATAATTCCAAATCTAAGTATGATCGAACTTGAGGAAGAACCTCCCTTACCGGACCCAGTAGTTACACCAGTGCCTCGTCGAAGTGAGAGGATTGTCAGACCCCCTGACAGGTTCTCATTCTTGGGAGAGTCTTACGAGGCAGTCCCGGAAGAACCGGAACAAGATCTCTGTAACTATGATGAAGCAATTAATGAAATATATTCGGGACGTTGGCAAGATGCTATGAAAGCTTAAATGGAGTCTATGTACTCCAATCAGGTCTGGACACTTGTGGACTTACTTGCCAATATTAAACCTATTGGGTGCAAGTGGGTCTACCAGAGAAAGAGAGGATCAGAGGGTAGAGTGGAGACCTTTAAGGCCAGGCTTGTTGCAAAAGGGTATACTAAAAAAGAGGGTATCGATTATGAGGAAACCTTCTCGTCGGTAGTCATGCTCAAGTCCATCAGGATACTCTTATCCATTACAGCTCATCTCAATTATGAGATTTAGCAAATGGATGTCAAGACGACGTTTCTCAACGGCCATCTTGAGGAAGACATCTATATGGTGCAGCCAGATGGTTTTGTAGCTACAAACCAAGAGCAAAGAGTTTGCAAGCTGCAGAAGTCTATTTATGGACTGAAGCAGGCATCCCGAAGCTAGAACATCCGTTTTGACCAGCCAATTAAGTCATTTGGTTTTTGTCAAAATCCGGATGAGTCATGTGTGTACATGAAAAGTGAATGTGACAGGGTAGTCTTTCTGGTTTTATATGTCGATGACATTCTACTCCTTGGGATAGACTTGGGAATGTTGTCAACAGCAAAAGTTTGGTTAGCCAAGACTTTTGATATGAAGGACTTGGGGGAAGCTAGCTACATCTTAGGAATTAAACTCCATCGAGACCGGAAAAATATGATGATTGACTTATCCCAAGCTGCATGCATAGATAAGGTACTGGTATGGTTTGCCATGCAAGACTCCAAGAAGGGTATTATAGCTTTCAGGCATGGAGTGCACCTTTCCAAGGATCAGTGTCCTAAGACACCCGAGGAAAATGAGTAGATGAGGTCGATACCATACACTTCGGCTATTGGTAGCTTCATGTATGATATGTTATGTACTAGACTGGATATCTGTCGTGTAGTGGGCCTAGTCAGCAGATATCAGTCTAACCCAGGACCTGAACATTGGATAGCTGTAAAATGTATTCTCAAATACTTGAGAATGACTAAAGATTACATATATAGCAGTGATGAACCAATTCCAGTCGGATACACAGATCCCGACTTCATGTCAGATAAGGATTCCAGAAAATCAACTTCTGGGTATGTGTTTATGCTGTAGCTGCTTGAGAAGCAGCTAAAGAAGCAGATTGACTCAAAAGATTCCTTATGGAGCTTGGAGTGGTACTTTTAGCAGGACAACCGCTCACAGTTTACTGTGATAGCAATAGGGCAATCGATAAGTCCAAGAAACCAAGGAGACAAAAGCATGTACAGAGGTAGTAACACATGGTCAGAGAGATTATGCAGAAAGGTGATATTGTTATCACTTAGATAGACTCTGCAGAGAATCTGAGAGATCCCTTTACTAAGCCTTTGACTACCAAAGTCTTTGAGCAGCATGTAGTCGGGATGAGTATGAGATGCAACTCTAACTGGCATTGAGCCCAAGTGGGAGATTGTTAGATTGTATGGTCTCATTCCATCAGTTGAGGTAATAAATTGATTAATTTCTTTATTTATCAATAAAATCATATTTTCCTTTCATGAGATGAATGATGTTTTATTACTTAATGCACATAACCAATACATATGACAAAATGGTTCATGAGATGAACCGGGTCCCATTAGTATATTAGATGTGATATATGTATATGGATGAGATCCACATATGGGAGACATGTCACAAATCTTATACTTAAAAATATCTTCACAATCAGTGATGAGACTGTGCATCTCACCTGATAAGGTTGCAGTACTTTGATCACTATGTGATAGTGTGATTTGTCTCGATCATCAGAATGAAAGATTCCGGATCATAGTGCTGGTACATTGGATGTATTGAAGAACCATGAGAATCGCCTTATGAATACTGTCTCGATTTTAAGGTCTGCTCTCATAATTCCCTAGCAATAGGCTCTCAATCCTGAGACATTGATAAACTCAAGTTTCTATCTATTCATTTGCTTTGAGTCACCAATGAGTTAGGCCAACTGTAGGTCAACACCTCGGTGTCTTTAGTACGTGGTAGTAAGACTATGGAAACATTCAATGGTCAAGATGGAATACATCTATATTATCCCCCTGTGCCAATTAATGGATTTATCATTAGTAAGTGCGCACTCATCTCAATTAAGAAATAATTGGATGGTACTGATGATCACTGTGATTAATTGGGGCTCAAGGATAATAAGATGTTGATCTAAGATTGGATGAGACAGATTTATTCCAATTGATCCATGGATAATGATGGAGGAGCCTACTTGTGGTAATGTGGAAGTTTAGGGTCTTCATTGTAATTTATTCCTAAGACTGGAGTGCAATTGCATTTATATAGTGGTATTATTTGCAATTAATTGTGGGCCCAAATTGCACATGAGATGTGGGGTCACGGTGTCCCAGTTGGAGCCAGCTTTCTAAGGAATCCCTAGTGGTCCCCACACTAGCCCAAGATATTAGAACAATATTAATTCTACTTCAACTCTAAAAGGAATGAATTAGAAAATCACTATTTCTATTTGAAGTGAGACTTCTAATAGTGATAATAGTAAGTTACTAATTAGTGTGGAATTAAGACTTCTAATACAATTAGTAAGAGAGGAACAAGAGGAGACTTGAGGACTTTAAATAGAGGACTAACACCCCTTTTGGACGTCCAATAATAATATTGTTGCACGCCCAAGGTTCTTTTATGCAAGAGTTGCACAAATCTCCTTCCATTCTCTTTCTTCTAGTTCCTTGGAGTTTCTAATAGAGTTTTATCTTGGATATCCCACCCATCTTCTTAAGAAAAGAAATCTGATAAACGGGTCATAGCGTGGAAGATCAAAAGGTCTTAGAGATTCTTATTTGATACGTGAAAGAGTTTCATTATCAAAGAAAGATATAACTCCTCCATTAGAGCACAACCGAGCTACTAAGGTATAATCTACTTCCTTGCATATTGTAGATTTTTATGGATGCTTGTTGGGTGCTGTTCTATCTATTTGATAGGTTTATTTACTGATCATGATGGCTGAGATTGAGGACATAGATCCTGGATTGGGTTTTATAGCCTTATGGATAGTTGATCCCTGAGTCAAGTGGGTCAAAATTTTTGAAAGTCTATCCACGAGGCCCACCTATTTCCAACAAGCCAGAATGACTACTTTGGTTATTTGATAGATACTTCACTGAAAGGATCTTATTTAGAGCACATTTGTTTGGCTCCATGGAAAGGAGAAATGCTTTTCTATAGTGTGGAAAGTTCCACTTTTGGTGTGACTGCTTTTCCATGAGGAAAAATAAAAAAATGATTAACTTTTTGCAATTCATTGAAAACCATTTCCCTAGGGTTGGACTTGATTTCCATGGAATGCGAAAGCTTTTGTCGTTGAACTAATTTTCTACGGTCGATGAGAATGAAAAATATCATATTTTTCTCCATTAATGTTTAGTCCTCTATACTTATTTGATGCCTAAATGTACTCATTATTCTTATATTTTGATTTAGGATGCAAATGGAGATGCTAAGTGCAAAACGAAGTTAATTGGGCGATTCAGGATAGTTTTGACATCGCTTCGTAATTTGGGCATAACTCTCTCCTCCGAGCTCCAATTGAGATGATTCAAGATGCTATAGAACGCCAAGAAAAAGCTCTACACTTTCATGTTTTGATTTTTGAGAGATACAAGCTAAATCAAGGTCGAAATCAGGCTTGAAGTTTCTGCACTTGCACTATTGACATTCTGGAACTTTCTTTAGCCTACAATTTTAATACGCAGATTTGACGCGGTTTATTGTCAGAAGTTTCCAGATATGGAAATTTAAATTCTAGACCAGCTGATGGAGGAGAATTGAAGAGAAATAATTTGAAATTCAAATCAAAGATCAAGAAAGGAAAGGAGATCTAGTTACTTGGGGAGCAAGGAAATCGTACAAGGAAGCATAAGGGCGTTATGGTAATTTTGAAGAGATCAGGAGTTTCTCGGAACATATCCAATATTGGGCTCATATTGTGCAGAACGAAAAATGGTGCGACTTTACTTATTGAGCTGAGTCCAACAGAAGCCCGAGTGAGAAGATATGGTCAAGGAGAAGATTTTGACTAAGTTAAAATCTAATTAATTTTTTTATTATTTTCCATCTCTAATCCCACTCCACTTCAAAATCTCTCTCTCCCTCACATGAGCACTTTCCCCTAATATCTCTCCAACGATTCTTTCCTATTCTTTTTTTTTTCTTTCCATCTCTCCTCATCTCAACCAACCATCTTTCTTTCCTTATTCTCCCTCATACGTCCACACCACCTAAATTCTCTCCTCTCTCTAACCTAACTCTCGACTATACATAACCCATCCCATATCCAACGTGGAGGACCTTCTCCACCACTCGTTTTCTCTCTTTTTCTCTCTTCTCCATTTTTTTCTCTACTTTTTCTTTGCAAGTTTTTTTTTATGGCCCTGCGTGGCTAAAGCTTTATAATTGGTCGAAGGAGACGAAAGCCTCGGAATCAATAAACTGCGAGATCTAATTTAATTTTTATTGTTCAATTTATTCTTTGAGTCTGGGTTGTTCTTCTATTCTTATTTTCATGATTGTCTCGTTTAATTGCTAGGAGGCCTACTAGTTTATTATTCGTTGCAATTTACTGCTAAGTTAGATATCAAATCCGTAATTGTTTGATCCCTCTAATTTGTGAAGCAACTAATATTTAATAATTTGTTGCTTTGAGAATTATTAGATATTAGGAAGAACACTCCACTAAATTAAATGCAATCACTTGTGCTTGTGTTGTTTAGTTTTATCGATCTCTCAAAGTCTTAATGTTGTTACTAGATTAAATCTTTAGCGCTTGTCTTGGGTTGTTTAGTAATTAGGGTTAATTAGAATGCATGTTTTCTAATTAACTGATTAAGGAGATAGGCAATTAATTCCAACGATGAATATTCAAACTATAAATTGATATATATATATATATATATTTGCATCTATGATCAGTTACAAAGTTCCGATGGTGGAAGTTGATTTTGACCAATGCTTGTTCTTTTGATTAATTCCGTTATCTTAATTTGAATTACTCTATATCTGCTTTTTCTTGAAATTGCAATCAAAACTTCCCTCCCCCCCAATCGTTTATCCATAGCATAAACTTGGTTAGACACTCTCCGTGGGAACGATCCTTACTCGCACTACTGCATATATTTTTGAGAGTAAAGGTTTTAATATTTTTGGGTGACTACGACAGTGCCAAATTGGTGATGTTGCCGGGGAGTGATTCTAGTTGATTTTTGTGCTTCGTGTGAATTTCTAAATATATATATATAAACAAAACTATAGCAGTTTGTGCCAGTTAATCCGACGTTTCTGCTCTGATTTTTTTTTCCATCTGTCAGCACCTTTTAATTTCTGATTCTCCTCTCCCCTCTCAATTCCTCACCGCTTGCATCTTACCAATCCCTGCCATCTCTCTGTTTTTCTTATGATTCTCTCCACTGCACTCTCCACGTCGCCACTTCATCCAGCACTCTCTGTTCTCTTTATCCCTCTTAACTCACTCAATCAA